>CM060833.1:95477500-105057500 GCA_030762175.1 Metallyticus violacea
CCCTTTTGAATTGTATACCATGTATGCTAGATATTAATAGTATAGTACGCTTCATTGTATTTACAACACACAAGATATTACAATATGTTAGACGATACAAGTTGGCTATAATTTGCAATATACAAATTTGTTTCCTTGTGGGGTCGGGGAGTGGAAAATCTGTTTCAACTCAGAAACAAGTGAGTTAATTTAGCTCTAATCATGTTGTGCTCATGTGACACTTGCATCAAGACAAGTTGTGCCGCAATGAGTCCCTGGAGTGATTACAAATGGAAGCCAGACATACTTCTCAATACAATAATTCATTCTCATACGCTTTCTGCCTATTGAGTTACAGAATCCTGTTTTTACATAATTCTTTGTTCTGTAATTCATATTCGACAATTCGTACCTTTGTAAAAGACTAAGTATCAATAATTACGCAATTATATCTGATAATACACTTCCAATTTCTGGAAATAGCCGAAACACTTGTAAACATTTGAGCGTATTTTGATGCCATACTTTATAGCCTTTACAAAAGAGAGGAATTAACAAAGCTAACGCATTAGTAACAAACAAGTGAATGAATAGTGTTTAACGCCCGTTTTTGCTACAAAGGCACCACAGGCGATGGACACTGGTAATACATGAAATGAAATGATATATTGGGAAAGGATTTATTTTTAAGGAAAGAAACGTTCCAGGCTAAGTTTAGGATACCTCCCCCGGTATTTGCCATTTATGAGGACTGAGGAAAGCCTGAAAAAAAAAAAAACCAGTCAGGGAGGACGGTCCTGGCGGGATTCGAATCCCAGACCTTCCGCTCACGAGTCCGCGATTTAACGACCTTGGCCACCCGTGGTGGTGGTAACAAGCAAGAGAAAGCTATAAATCGTAATATGCATTCTGTGAAATAGAATAAGTTTACAATGAGTAATTGTTGTAAACAATTAAGACACAAAGTTCGTAGAGCCCATTTAGTATCGGCACGGTGGCTTTGGTTATCATGAAGAGTGAATAAACCCTGAAACTGAAACCTATTTAACGTTCATTCTGTGAGCTGAGGAAAACTCCGGTGAAAGCCTCAGCTAGGTATTCTAGTCTCCTCTAGTATCCTCTACACCAACCAAGTAAACCACAGAAATAGCTGTCACAAGGCAAGTCAGTTGTTATTAAGTTTACGACATTGTTGTCATCTTAAAACCACTGTTCATAAATAATAAAGTATTCAAGAAGCGCCGTGTTAGGTTAATTACATGTTAATAGTATAAATAGACGTGTGTGAACATCTATGAAAATACTCTACCAACTTTTGTCTCATTTAAATCTCATTAAGTCAACTCTAAATTTGTATGGAAATGTCTCTAAGCTGTCTCAATCTTTCCCCAAAGAATCAATCTGGACATCATGGCATAGAAGGCAATGAAGCAGCAGATTTTGTTAAAAGAATAAGCTAAAGAGTGACTTCATAAAGGTTTGCTGCATTAGCAAGAAACCGGCCAAAACCGCAGTATATCAAATGAACCAAGAAAGTGCATCAGATAAAGATGGAAGAACGCTTTTGGTTAAAAACTGGGGCAAAATTCTTATTAAACACCCGATAGCATCCCAGATAAGGATCTGCTGAGCAGAGATAGAAAGCAAACCAAGACAGCTATAGGAATGATTAACTAGACTTTGGCCATTCTAGAAACATCTAGGACGATGGGACTATACCATGGAAATTCTATAAACGTCTATGCTAAACCCGGCCAGAATCGATGGATTTTTTCGGGCGTAAAAATCCTAATTATGGCTTCCTTCGGAAGGGAAGTTAAGCTGTGGGTCCCGTGTCGTAGATTTACGGTACGAAAAGGAACATCAAGCGTGAAAAAAGAGGCCTCAAAGCAAAATTTGTTGTCCATTTCACGCTGTGAATTGAATGGGACGCTGATGACCTGAGATGTTAAAGAGCTCCCGTAAATAAAACTAATCAACAACAAGAGACTGAAAAATATTTTACAAGAGTTTTAAACTCTGGAAAGATAATAGGGTACAATTCTTTAGAAGACGTATTTCCTAAGTTTATGGGGAGCTTTATTTAGCTCTAGATCTGAAACTACAAAGTTAGGATCAAAGAAGTGCACAAAAGGCCCCTGTTGTTTAAGTGTCAATGTATATTTACACACTACAAACTAATCAATCAATAAATAAAATTTTGTCTTATACTTTTAGTACGTTGTTAACGAACGACTAGAGAAAGAGATGAACTGATTTGGAGCATATGCACCCCCCCCCCCCCAATTAAAGAACAAGACTTTCTTCCAAAGCAGAGATCACTCTAATTTAACCTTCATGGAAACTGAATCGTGAAATAGCGATAACAAATCAACTACTGTTCTGATTTAAATATAAAAAATATAAGGAAACACAAATGTTACAAAAGAAAAGCAATAGGAGAACAAAGTAAAGCTTGTAAAAGTTACGGAAATGGGAAAGAAAATATGATAAAAGCAAAGAAAATAAAAGAGAGAGGTAAGGAAACAGATAAACTAAGCAGAACGAATAAATGAATGGGAATATGCTCTGATCACAAAAGAGGCTAAAGAAACAAACAGCCTTAGAAGGAACGCAAAGTGAAATTTACTTTTATGACGGGAGACGGCTAAACGCTCTGATGTGGGTGGTGGCACGCAGCACTAGTTGGAACGACTTTCGACTTTTGTCCCCCCTAATCGATACCTTGTAACTACGTGCCGTTGCTATCCCAATTGAAAGCACTATCATTCCGTTGTCCTAGGGGACACAAAGGATTTAAGTCAACTTATATTTTGATAAGTGTCAGTATTTTTACTCAACTATAACTATATTATTTCAAAAGCTCATCACTGTGAATATTAGAAAATGAAGTCATATCTCAGACAGGACTTAAGAGTCAAAGCATACGTTGACTCCTTTACAATCATTTAAAGCCGTCTCAGTAACATTAAAATTCCATCCTATTCGGTTTCAGAACTTTTTAATAGTGTTTAACGTCCGTTTTAACTATTGAGGCATCACAGTGTGGACACTGACGATACATGAGATGGAATGATAAACTGGGAGAGGATATTTTTTTAAGGAAAGAAGCAAGCGTTCCAGGCCTAAATTTAGGGTACCTGCCCGGTATTTGCGATTTATGAGGATTGAGGAAAACCCGGAGAAAACCTCAGTCAGGGAATCAGGTCCTGATGGGAATCGAACCTCAGACCTCCAGCTTACGAGTCCGCGCCTTAACGACCTTGGCCACCCGTGGCGATGAATTCAGAACTGAATGCCATTACCACGTTTATGCAAATAACGATTTAATAAAAGCAATTGACTTCGCACAGTTATAATTAGTATAAGCTCTCGTAACGACAGGTTAAGGAAACATATGTGACTCCCACGGGTGGCCGAGGTTAGGCGCGGACCTGTGAAAGAGAAGTGTGGGGTTCTATTCCGATCAGCACCGTCTTCCTTGACTGGAGTTATTTCCTGGTTTCCCTTAGTCCTCATTAATGGTAAATGTCGGTTAGATACCCTAAACTTAGACCTGGAAGCCTTCTCTTCTTAAAAAAAAATAAGGTTTTCCCAGTTATCATTTTATATCATATATCTCCAGTAGCCTCAGTGCCTCAGTATTTAAAATGGGAGTTACGCACTATTAAAAATTAAATTGTCTTAAAACAATAACCAAAAGCGAAATTCAGAATGCCTCCTTCGACTTTCAAAGTTTTCGCTAATATGTTATCCACTGTCTTTTCTGAAATATTGAGAGAAATCTGCTACAGGAGACGTCTAGCTCGCCTACTACGCGAAAACTTCATCTGAATGCCTCAGAACTTATTTTGTAATCATGTCCGTTATCTGCAAGGCAAACATTCTTCAGACCAGGGACACACTTCAAAACTTAAGTAATTTCAAATAAAAAATATGGAAAATTCCTAAAGTAAAACAACTAAAAGATAGACAAGATTTCCAGTGAAGAAGAAATGTTGCTTTATAGTTAAACTGGCAGCGCTTAGATATACACAACAAAATATCAGCTACCTCATATCTCTTTGTTTGATTCAGAGTAACCATTAGTATGTACCTATAGTTTCTTCAACTTCAGTAATACGCTCTTCTTGTAGCACTATGCTCTTTTTACCCAAAACCGCCCTAACACCAATAGCTAGCTGCCACGCCCGCTCAAAGGCAGCCCAGATGTTTTTGGCTCAGCTAGTACATGTTGTCCAACGTCCAACTTACGTAACTTGTCACCCCACGGCCTACTGTGTTACGTCATGTTGCGGCGTGTTGCTCTCCAGGAACAGGATCGATGTACCTTACTTGCCTCGCCACGTTAAGGAAGTGCATGTTTTTGAGACAAGTGCTTTGTTTTTGTACATTATCATAATGCTGCGCAGGTCTTCATAGTCAACTCCATGCAAGCGGTTCAGCGATCTAAACAGACGAGTGTGATTTTTAAAGAGATTCATTACACGCTAAGGGTACACCCTACACCTTTATTAAATTGTGAAAATAAGTTCCTTCTGCGGTATAAAAGTTCTGTCTCACTATGCATAATCGTTGTCATTGCCTGGATGCTTTGCTACTTTAAAGGTTTTTGTGTGTGTGTGTGTGTGTGTGTGTGTGTGTGTGTGTGTGTGTTTCTTAGCCCTACTGTAAAATAAAATATTGTATTATGTTGTAAGGTGTAATTTTTACTAGAAAAAGTACAGTATCCGAAAAGATTAAAGCAAGGATACTACTACTAAAAACATTGCAAAATGAGCGCAAATTTTTCAAAAATGAATCGATTCCTCCACAATATAATTGCATATTAATTTCCTCATCAATCATTCTGAAAACTCCATCACAGGAATTACAGGTGCTGCTGTTCCTAGCAGGGTGTTCTATGAAAGATAAACGGTTAAAACCCTTAAATATCATTTTAGTGTTTGCTTAACGACAGTTTGAACAATTAACTCAATAATGTTTAAACTTGTACAACAAATTCCAATAAGTGTGTTGAGTGGCAGTAAAAATATGAAGTTATTATTTCCAATAAAAAAATTGTTACTGTTAAACACAGCACATTTTTGGAATATTCATTTAGAAGTTATGTATTTTAAGGTGCACTAAATATATAGTTTCAAAAGTTATCGCATACTTTTTAGATATATTTTAACAATTATATGTTTTAATTTTATGGTAAAGTAAAAGTATAACTCAAAGCTAAACATAAATACAGAAGAATATCTCTTAGTATATACATATTTTTTGTATACTTCACAAAATCCACTGAAAATTTGAACTCACTTGCATTAAACATAAGGTTTATGATAAATTGGTTTTATAAAGTTATATATACATATTATTTGACTATCCGTAGCTTATAAATAAAATTGCACAAAAAATAATAAAACAATTAAATTCAATTTGTATATGTACAAATAATATTATAAAGCAGAGAATTAGTAATCTTCAATATACCAAATAATTTTGCACCGTTTGCTTATATTTTTGTTTCCACTATTATGTGAGAAACATTGAAACCAAGCTAGTAGATAAAGCGAGAGAAATATGTTTCAAAATAATTTCCATTAAAAACAATAAACAGGCGAGTCCACCACAAGGAAACACTGAATGTCAGTCCTTCAAAGACCATTTTAAAGATGACATAGAACATTTAAAAATTAAAGATAACTTTTAAAATTAATTTTCCTACGGGGAATTTTATAACCTATAAAATTGAAAGTGTAATTTTTCGTCCATTTTCACACAAAATTCAGCCAGGGTCGCTCTTGATTAAAACAAAGTTTTGTAAGTTTAACCCCCAGAAAAAATCCGCTTGAAAATTTAATGGAAATCTTAAAGATCCAGAAACTCCAATATAGTCTATACTTATTTCTAAGCATTAAAATGATAAAATATTTCATTGGTCTACGAAATATTACATTAAAAAACGCAAGTCTTTCGTGACAGAAGAACTCTTGACATTCGGATGACTTTCTGTGTAATGTCGAGGCAACAAAATTAATCCACCCGTACAAATCCTATCGTAGTCATTCATTAAGGACTCTGCCGACAGAATCAACGTGTTCTCTGACCATTCATTATACTATCTGTGTGTGCGTGTGTTTGTAGCTGCATACACCGTCACAGTTATTAGTAACTGTTAGTTTCGTATTAATTGGCTGCACGCCGGAGCAAGAGCAGTGTAATTGCTAAATTGCACCAGTGCAGGTTAATTACGGGCTCATACAAGAGAAACTCAGCAAACTGAGTTCACCAAGCAGTCCGTTCAGAACTAAGTAGTCCTGCAATCTAAATAAATCATGCTATATGAGGCAATGTTCTGCATGACTAAGCCGCATTGCCAACTTAACTGACAGTAAACTATATCCAATTTTTTCTTAAGCCAATCTTGTAACTTTTTCTAGATTGAGCAACTTTAATCGTATCACCATCAAGCAAGAGCGCTCAAGAAGCTTGCAATGTCAGGGCCAAGTTCAGGAAGACTTAGTCACTCCAGCACTTGCATACTTACGCACAGACATCAAGTTAAAGTAAACAACTTGACGGGTTGCTATGCTTATCACCAGTTGTTAACATGATTGCATCACTTGGAACTGAGAGGTGTCGAAAGTTCAGAGGATGTTTGACTCCAATTCTTTCACAAATAAGTGGACATTTGGCAAGAGAACATGATATACACAACACCTTTTAAGATTGATGTGGCAACAAGATCCAGAACCTTTATTAATTCTTCCAAAACCTAGCTGTCTGAGAAGTGATGGAACAGCAGAATCGGTCTGGCTATCTGTATATCCCCAAATGACGACCCTGCAGGGAAGTACAATGCGAAAGTCGGTTGTCAGTTTGTTCTCAGCAGGTGGCTATAACGAAAATAGTCACTACTAATTTATGCACTACAGTTTGCCTCCCCAGGGTCTTCATAAAGTTAACAGAAAGAAGACGGAAGTCTGGAATGTTAAATTGCTGCTAAACACCACAATACCTCTTAAAATACGATTTGAAAGCAATGAAATTTCTGCAATTACTGGGTGTGGCACTAGTGAACTACGTACTATGCAGCCCAAATCTGATTCCCTGGAACTTTTTCCTTTTTTAACCGCCAAGGAAAAATTAGGGACCCTCAGTTTTGGAATTCAGCTACTCGGTCCTACAAAGATAGATGATGCCATCTATAAAGATGCACGGTATGGCTGCCTTCATTATTGGTTTTCAAAGATGTAACTTTGTATCGAAGGTGTGAAACACTGTTTCGGTAATAAAAATCACAGTTGATGAGTCATGGTCTTTTGCTTAGTGGAATTCCGAAAATTTATTACTTACCCTTGTATATTAATGTAAATATTTCAGTGAACAGAAGATTTGAAGCAAGATTTTCTTGTGTTAAGATTGTGAACGATGTAGAAAATGTTAGACTAAAAGTTCAGATGTCAACGCAAATAGGAAAGATTCAGAAGTTAATAAGTAGCATGGAAAACGCAACTAAAATATTTCATTTTCTCCCCGTTATATGTGCTGCATATTGCTATATGGCCAAGGCTGAATTATCCTCGGAACCGGTGTGTAATACTCACCTTGCCGATAACAATAATGCCACACATCCGGACGTTATTATTTCTATTATTACTGTATTTTGGTAAACTAATTAAAATGCAATAGCTAGAGTATATCAAAACAATGTATTTGCAGTGGCTTGTTTGACCAAAAGTCCAAACTAGCATTTCATTTTTTTAAATATTGCGGCAGAGTTGTAACTTGAAAGAGGTTATTGCGTTCCCCACATGCACGTATTATAATAAAGATGAGAATTAATAATGCGTTTAAAACATTAATATGTTTCATCATACCACGCCTAATGAATTAAGATATATTGACTTTTCAACTAACTGCTCTAGCCAAACTTTAGGATCACTGCGAGAAGCTAAGGACCTGAAGAAGGAGGTTTTTATGGTTGTTTACTTATAGATCCAACACTTGAATATTCCAATTTAAAATGAATGTCATTTAGATAATAACGAAGTCGAGATCTTGAAAAATAACAGGGTTACGGTATGTTCACTTTTACTAGCTAAATTGAAGTTTAAACATTATAATGAAATTTAAAATGATCGATAAAATGACACAAACAAAACAACTCGTTTGCAGGAAAAGCATTGAATTATAGCCGGAGACTCATAACCAGCCGAAGGGGCGAATCGGAAGCGAAAAGTAAATTTCGTTGGCTAATCGAACTGAATGTAATCACGAAGCCACTTTCCTGTCTTGCAATGCATATTGCCACAATCTAATATATAGTTAGTTCAATTTAAACTGATTATGAAACATTTGTATCAACTTAATATTACGGTTTCGCTTTTTTAAAGTAAAAATTGTCACAATTCTCATGAAATCTTTCACCGAAGTAAGTCATACGGTTGGCAACAGCGAGTGTCAATTGCTGGTAAATTGTCCATGTCACAATTTTTGCCAACCGCCCAAGAACGGCGTACTGCTTCGGAATCGGAAAATTCTATTGCTTTATGTAATTATGGTTATGAAATTCTGTTTTTTGAGTGAAAATTCGAAAATCTTCCTCTTGTGGGCTCAACTTCGCATCCCGCCATATATATAGAGCATATAAAAATTGTCATTTGTGTATTGCTCTATGCTGTTCTATTGTTGACCACATTCTGCAAAATCACTCCGTTTTGTGTGTACATGTATTATGTGTGTGTGTTAAATCTATATATACACTTGTTTGGAATCTGCTTGAAAAAAAGGTGCACAATAAAGGAGAACTGAATAGTAACAAACTCTTGGTAAAATAAAATAAAATAAAATAAGGTAAAACAAAAACTTGTTGCTATGACAGACAACTGGAACCAACCCTCTCAAAGCTGTCGCCTCGGGGGATGTGGAATGTATGTCGTGTAGTCTTGTACTAATGGACTCACTGCCAGTTAATTTTGAATCTCTGCAATAAGATGTTTTGTTATGTTGAATCACACAGATATTACAATGTGCATGACATATGTCAAATACGAACATGTTCTTTTATTTTATGTGACAAAAATTTTAGATAAAATATTGCTGCATGGTACACACAAAAATTTCCTTTTCAACTGTTTCAAAATCAGGTTGAGGATATATAAAAATTCAAGATTGGATTCTTTATTCCTTTCTTTTTATAATGATTGAATATTAGTTTTTACAATATTAGTTATGTACAGTTATTAGGCATTTAAAATGAACCGTTAAGGAGATCACAGTTGTGCTCACCAAGATTGTAAAATACCTTGTTTTAGGAGAGATTGTAAGTCAAATTGACATTATTCAGTTTTTGATTTCATAATAAATATTACAGCTTTCTGAACATTTGATAAATAATTTAATAATAATTAGACAAATTTTATACCTTAATACTGTTGTTGTTGTTGATTTGTTTATTTACGGACGCTCTTTAACATCTCAGGTCATCAGCGTCCCATTCAATTCTGGCGTGAAACGGCCGACAAATTTTGCTCACAGGCCCCTTCTTTCAGACTTGAGGTTCTTTATCGTGCCGTAAATGTATGACACGGGACCCACGGCTTTACTTCCCTTCCGATGGAAGCCATACTTAGGATTTTTACACCCAAAATAATCCATCGATCCTGGCCAGTTTGAACCGCGATCTTGCATTAGAAGTGAAGTATGGTTACCATTATACCACCAGGACCGACCATAATATTGCTATAAAGTAACAGTTTTAATTACCAGTTTTCTTAAATTTTATCACATTGAAACACTTGAAAGATTATAGCAACTCAATAACCAACACTTAACATATTGTTAACTATGAGCAAATTAAATTCTCAAAAATATAGTTACGCTTATTCGCCGTGTAGGATCCTTTGAAGTAGTCCATCATTTAAAGAATCGTCATATGCTCTATGTTACAATGGCTAATTTTGAGATCTATTATCTCAGAAAGCATGCAGCTTATCCCCTTCTTATATTTTTGGGCCTCACACTATTCTGTAATTCTTTACTGGAATAATAACTAACAGATTAAAATCAGATAAGGAAAAAGAGGTCACGGCTGGGACTCGAAGCACGGATCTTCGGCTTCCGAATAAAATCTTTGCAATTAGATGACCTTAGAGATCTCCATGGTATATAGAAGCAGATGAAAGATATTCGCCGTTATGGTCGGATAGGGCATGGCAGCTCAGGTGGTAAGAACATTGGTACGTTAAGCAGAAGATCCGTGTTTTGAGTTCCGGTTATGAGCTCGGATTTTTCCCATCTTACTCTGGTTTCAAATGTTAATCTAATATACGTCTTGTGTGAAAAAATAAATAACATTTCATATTTTGAAATTAGCTATATTTTTCTGAAGTCCCCTAATTTTTAATCAAAATATCATTTTTTTTCTATTAAAACAAAGTGACATGAATGAATTCTTATAATTCTAGTGCCATATATGTATAATGAAGATCCGAAAAAGGTTTCAAAATCTCATTCAGAGAAAGAAGTGGATTCAGACTGTTTCCAAGTCACCAGAATTTTGTTCTCTTTGGTGTCATTTTCAAAAAAGTTATAATTTTAAGTATAAATGTCTTTTCTCAGATGCTACAGAGTACAGAGTACAGAATATTACCCAATGAAATTTAGACACCTTTTTATCCTCACGTTTTATATGCAGCTGTAGGAAAGTCTTCAATGCATTTGCTTTTAATAGAAATTAAACTCGGTACTCTGATAAAAATTAGGGGGCATTATTACTATAATACAATATGTTTGTCAGACACAAAAGAACTGGAAAAGAATGCCTTACTTTCTTCCTAAGATAATGGACCTCAAAGCTTAGGGCATTATGCTTCGCTGACAAGCAGCAGATATAAAGATTCCATGATTCACAAAAAGGCCGGAAACAGAAGAGTTGTTGGTTTATTTTGAAACGGAAATGTTCACCTTGGTCACTAAAACCGTATTCCGTTACGGAGAATCGCTTTTACCGCAACTAACGATACCTCTCAACCCGCTAGTCAAACAACAGCTAGCTATATGTGCCGGAGGCGAATTCGGAAATCCTCCTCGTTACGAATGACTCCGTTATTGAGGGAACACTTATCGTAAGGTAAATGTTAAACGGAATGTTGAACAAAGCGTTTCATTTGTAGTTGCCTGCAGCCTTCATTTCTATCGCTCACCTGTGTTCAAAGGTTACCAATACGGAAACGCTGCTATTTCAAATAAACTTACAGCTTCTCACTTGTCCAGGCTCCATTCCCCCTAAAGCGAACTGCAGCAAAAATATTAGTAACCATTTCCACAATTAATAATGTAGCAAGATTTGTTTATATCTAGATGATTTCAATTGCTCTGTGCTACGGTAATGATTATAATGGAATAAAATAAAAAATGGAATGATGATGAAAGCATATCTCCAGTAAAGAAAATAATTAATAAGCAAGAGATTGAAAATAGGAGAGTAAATGTGAAAACAAAAAAGCAGCGGAAATAAAAACAAAAGAAGCTAAACTAAATTAGAGTTGCGAAGAATGGAGGGAATGAGATGAAAAGAAAAATTGAAGAGAAGAAAACGTAGAAAAGAGAATGGGAAAAGAAAGACAGAACTGCGAGAATAGTGAAGGAAGAACAAAGAGGAACAGGGAAATGGAAAACACAAGACTAGATTTTAGAGAATAGTAAATAAAAACTCCTAGAGAAATGGGGGAAAAGATAAGAGGAGGAAAATTAGGTAAAAAGGGGGCTGTAAAAGAAGGAAATAGAGGTGAGATAAGCCGGGGGAAGGGAAGATCGGGTTTAATGGAAGCAAAAAGAAGAGCTGGGGAAGAAAGGGAAGGGAAGAGTAGAGAATTGGGAAAGCGAAGATGTTTTCTTTTCTAAATTTATCTTCTTTTTTTCCAGTAAAAGAGGAAAGAGAGAAAAAAATTAAGAAATGTTTTAAGATTTTTCTTTATTTCCCATTATATTTACCATTGTCGGTCCTGGTGGTGTAGTGATAACCATACTTGCCTCGTAAACCCAAGATCTCGAGTTTAATCCCGGTCAGGGCCGATGGACTTTTTTCCGGAGTAAAAATCCTAAGTATAGCTTTCTTCGGAAGGGCAGTAAAGCCGTGGGTCCCGTGTCGTAAAATGATCCTCCAGCTTGAAAGAAGAGGTCTCTGAACAAAATTTATCGGCCGTTTTTTCATGCCCTGATTTGAATGGAATGCGACGATCTGAGATGTAAATAAACAAAACAAAACAAAAACTCCGAAAAGAAGAGAAGTGAAAAGAAAGCAAATAGAGGAGAAAATATTTTTCAGACCTCTTCTCTCTCCTGTTCCCTTCTCTTCTGAACTACCCCTATCCTTTGACAGAAAACAAAAAGATAAATTCTAATAGAGAGAAAGGGTTAATTATCATTCTATCTTATGAAGTTTTGAAATAGTGACTGGCCAGCCGTAACATTGTGCGCTCTAACATGCACTACTTGTTGAACACGCACCACGACCAGATCATACCGCTTCTGGCAGTGTTCGGTTCTGGCTTTGGGTTACTTGTGCTAACGGTACAAAGCGAGTAGCGGTACCGCGCAGACGCAACGACCGACCATCTGTCCGTACTTCTAATGGAGGCACAGTTCACTGTGCCACAGGAGATGACAAGGCAGCCTATATTACGAGATTAATGCTCCTTAATTTCATGTCACTCATGAGTAGAGTGCTTCAAGAAGTAATTTCTAGAGGGTATAGGGAGCAGAGGATCCTTTAGAGAGACACTTTTTCAATTAGTTAAGCTTTGCACAGATTACTGCATAAAATCTTACCAATTAACAGAAAATATATAAAATTGATGACAAATCGTACCAGCAGTTTGACTGAATGCTTCCAAAACCAACACCGGATCAAAACTAAGGGTTGATTTTGGAAAGTGAGAGGAGAAAGACTCCCCTGCCTAAAAAGAACCCAATCGGACTCCCTTAATTCTTTATTTTCCGCAAGTCTTATGCTCTTGAAGTTTGTTCTGCTAATAGATAATTTAACAGATGAATAGTTTGATTATGCAAACACATAACAAACTGTTAAAATGTTTTCTTTTAGAGACTAAGAGAGCAAACATTGAAAATAGTAGCTTCACTATTACAGTGTATATTCATTTTTGGGTGATTCTTTTCCCAAATATGAATATAGTTGTATATGACAAATATATTAGATATGTCTTCCTAAAATAAAAGTATTTTTAAAAGTTTATATAACATGGGTCTCAAAATCCCTCGTTTCAGAGTTACATGCCATTATTATTAACAAGTCATATAACAGCACCAGTGATAAATTTTAAACAAAATATATCACAAAAATTGCTCAAAGTAGCCTCCTTCCATATTGATGAATCCCTTGAGCCTTTGTATTGTTGAAAGTTCCTGGAGTGTTTCGTATTTGCTGAAATCTATTTGGTCTTAAAATGCGCCATAGGTAAAAATCCATTGAATTTAAACGAGGTGTTGAGCAAGCCTTCAGTGGTTTCAGTGAACCTCCCTTGACAATTCATCTTTTGCGGAAAGTGATCATTCTAATAACAACGGACTATCCGACTTAAGTGGGCTGGAGCGTCACCGTGCATAAACCACATTTGTCGACGTCCATAGATACATATTCAATTATTAGTTTGTTTGTGAGAAACTGCAGATAAATGTCTGCTATCAAGAGAGGAGAAAGAAATAGGGGACAAGAAGATAATTATAAACCATTCTTGCCTGAACATTTAGACTGACTTTCTTTTGAAGATTGTCCTATAGTATTTAATTAGTGTATTCGCTGCGTGGATAAAGCGAGCATCATCAGTAAATAAAATAAGTGGTAGATATTCATTAACAGTACACTGTTGCAGAATGCGTTGGTAGAATTTTCTTCGTGGCATTAAGTCCTTGCACCCTTGAAGGTGATAAGGACAGAGAAGGTTTTCATGCAAAATATTCCAAATAGTCATGTGACTAATTACTTTAATGCACTTTTTGTACTATTTGATTGCTTTTCGTTCACAGTACGAAGAATTGTTCCTCAAACGCATAGTTAGTACCCTGTCTTGGTCGCCCGTTATCTGAAAGTCTCCACAAATGAGCTATCTCTCTCAAGCGTTGAGAATATTCTTACATGTTGCAGTACCTTTTGCTTAAAGTTCATGTGTTTCTAATGTATTCCCAACTGCAAGACCATAGATGTAGTGAACATCTACCATCTCACTTACCGCATATATTTTCTTGTGATTTCTTTACTCAGCAAGCAACAAAAGACAATCAAATAAAGGAAAACAAATATCATGGCATGCGTTAACAAAATCTAAGAAGATTGAATTGGCTTCTCTTCAGGGGTAAATGTATAAAAAAAATCCTTAATAGCTCTGAATAAAAAAGAATTTTTCTGGCAATTTTTCTACGGACTTTAAGAACGTGGTGTTGTTGTTAGAAAATGTTTCTAAAATATTTTACATCAAAGTACATACGCTTTGGGAAGAGAAAGACCAGCGGTGTGTATATGTAATTATATTATATAAATTAATTTATAACAACAACTGGATGCATCAGGCCTGATCTGTGAGACTCGGTTTTCGAGTATGTGCGCCGGAATAGTAAAGCCTATGATTAAATTTTATGGTCTCATTTGGTCTCATTTTTTGGCATTTAATATAAACGATCATTTCAATGAATATCTATAAAAATACTATGGGTATTTTATGAAAGTGCGAGTATGCAGAATCTTACTTCAAAAATTAATTGATATAAAGCGAAGGTTGGTCGGCCATTCATTAGAAAGAAATGTAATTTCAATGAGAAAAAAAAAACAAATAAGTGTTCATTGTCTAACAAACCTACATCGTACGACGCTAGTTCAAAATATATGCTAATTATAAATGGTTCTGTTCATAATCTCATGAAACAAAGACGTGTGAAGTACAAGCACAGAAAGCAGAAGCACAAATTTATGACATAATCGCATCAACTTATATTGTAGATCTAATGCAGGCTAGTTAAATAAGTGGGTACGAGGGAAGGAAAGAACGTGAAAGAGGAAAAGATTACTTTTATATAGTTTATTTTTTATTTGAGAACGATAAAAAGCACAGGATAATAAAGCAATAAGGTTTTCAGTGACGGAAAATTTAAGGAAAGTCAAATGTATATGGGATGGAATGTGGTACGAATAGCATAAAACATAATGTTACATTTTATGGAAGGAATGAAATGAAATATCAATATCTAAATCTGGTGGCAGGAGTGGGATAAAATGGTAATACATTTCGTAGCAGGTGTAAAATGACAATACATAAGATAGCAAAGTGGGAACAACTTTTACTACATATGATGAAGGGTGTGAAAGGAAATGATATAATTGTTCCCGCCAAAAATTAAAGGCGCAGAAGCAGCATAAAGATGTATTTCGTTCCAATTATGTAATAGTGAATAAAATCTTTTACACTTTCTGTATTCGTTTCTTTCAGAACCACATGATTGCCGCAGTGTTAATGGAAGGTTTCAGTTTTATCACCAGCCATCAATTACTCTAAACCAAATTACAACCACGTTCAAGGCATCTTCCGCTCCAATGGAGTGTAAATTCCAGTTAGTCACATTTACGAACTAACAGTTCTAGTTGGCAACAACCTGTAAAGACATGCATGGAGTGCATAAGAATTCATGTGGCATAGCGGAGCACGTCACGTAAACTGTGTGTGACGTCACTGTGCGCTGCTACTTGTCACCTACTTCTGACTTACCTTGTCCTCTCCAAAGACGCTGAAGAACCTTCCTCGCGAAATTTTCTGTAGTGTCACCAGACAGCGAAACTGCGCCGAGATGTTCTTGAGGAGCCTTGTAATGAAAACACAGCGAGGAGAACAAACTTAAAATGTCACATATAAAATTAACAACACGCACCGAGAAAGCCTATCTTAGGACTCTTTTCCAGAGGAAGAAGTTCGTTTGAATGTCTACTCTGCAATGCGTCCATTTCTATTAATTCTATGCTAGAATTCTAATTATCATATTTGCTTCGTAGACCCAAGATCGCGGGTTCAACTCCGGCCAGGGTCAATGGATTTTTTCGGGACTAAAAATTTTAAATGTGGCTTCCTTTGGAAGGGAAATAAAGCCATGGGTCCCGTGTCGTAGATTTACAGCACGTAAAAGAACCTCAAGTCTAAAATGAGGTGTCTCTGAGCAAAATTTATCGGTCGTTTCATGCCCTGCATTGAATGGCACGATGATACCTGAGGGGTTATACAGCACCGCAAATAAACCAAACAAATAAATAAATAAAACTAATTGCTTTCAGCTGTTCTTTCTTTGAAGTCTCTGACTGAATAGATTTTATTTCATAGCCTCGCTAACATCTTAAAATTTGCACAAAACAGTTAGAGCCTGTAAGTCAATGAAAATCAATGTGCTTGAATACCATGTCATTGCTTCCAAAACAAAGATTTCAGTCCGAAGCACAAAGTAAGCAGAAATCAAAATAAGCGACCCAATACACATGGTGTTACGCAACCAGGAAATATTCTTCCTATTCATGGAAACATTTAATTTGCTAATATTTAGTGTTATCCTCTAAAGTATCTCTTATTCTGAGTTCTTTGCTCATGTGTTAATGTAATGTCTTGTTTCTTTTCAGGCAGAGATTACATTACTGTTGTTTCAAGTAGTCTTTTATCAAATTGTTCTTAGCAGTTAAGTCTCACCGCATGTTTTAATATAAAGTCATGGAAGTTAATTTAATTTCCTTTGTTGTGTTTTTCTGTAACTGAACTTTAATGTAATTTTATAGCATTGCATTTGTTCATGTCATTTACAGATCTTTATATAAGGTATGGATTGATATACATATCTAATTTGTTTAATATATTTTGTTCCATTACAAGATTATTTAGAAAGATTTTAGTTCGTAGTTTGCCTTCGCATTTCTTTGACTTTTTCTTTATTAACTACCTATATTTTATTACTATAGCAGTAAATTCATTATTTTTATTGAAAAATATCTGCTTCCTCTATCTGAAGTTAATCTGTTTATTTTAATCAATATGTGTATTTCTGGGTCAATTTTATTTCCACCCGACTATATGTGAGTTCATGTAAGTGACTGGTTGTTTAAATCTTAAAGGGCATATTTAATTTGTATTATAGTACCTTATATTCTATGAATGTTGCTAAGCTATAAAGGATCACACGAACACTAAAAACCGATAGAGTTTTATTGTTTGGTCACCCAAGTTGACAATTGTTATAGATCCGTATGAAAACAATTAATTCAAGATATCCGAGCGAAATAATAACGGGATAAATATAATTGATGACAGCAATAATAATAATAATAATAATAATAATAATAATAAACAATGTTTTACGCCTCAGAGATGCATTTACATAATGCTGAAATATGAAATATACGAAATATTGCGTGACATATAGCATAGGGCTAGAAATAGAAATCAGGTTCCGATATTTGGAACGTTTTATTTTACTAGCAGCATTCTCTTCCATTCAGTTAGTTTTATAAAAGGTGTTAATGAACTAGACCGTAATAATTTCAAAGATTGTAGACGCTCCTAGGTAAGCAATTTCAAAAGGTTTTCTATGCTCCATGAAGAATATTTATAAAGCCATATGGGTGCGAGTAAAGGAATTTAAATTAGATGTTGATAACACAGCGTTAAAGTAAAGGGGATAACAACTTAACTATGTCTTCAAACCTACTTTGTCAGAGAGAAAATCTCGATTTTCTATAGCTCATCATCAGCGTTTTCAAAATGTATCAAAAATATCAAATTGTTTATCTAAGACTCCTTTACAATTTCTGAAATTATTGTGATGTAGCTGCTGTATTAGAATGTGACTATCTCGTACTGAAATGAAATTACGTGTAATTACTAATAAGTTACAAATAAAAATAAATAGGGTTATTGTTGGTTACAAGTTTAGAAAACTTGATTTATACGTGAAAATATGGAGCTAAGACTGGCAGGAAACGAGTGGGCGTATCCTAGCCGCAGAGATGGTCAACTTTACATGAGGAGTCAACAGTGAAGGGCAAAGCTGTAGAACGTTTATATATTATTTACAACTTCATTACCCGAGAGAAGCTGGAACACTTACGCTCGAGGTTTAATCTATTCCGCGGCAGGAGCAATGGATCGTTTGACGGGCTTGCTCACCACAGTTAACCTTACGTTGCTAAGGTTCTCGATACAGCATTGTTGTACCTCATTTGAATTTGAGTCTATTGTTATGTTATATCAAAGGGAGTCATAGATATATGTGAGTGTGGTAATATAAATATCGGCATGTCCCTTAATATCTCTCTATTTTTGCCATCAATGGTAAATTCTAATCTCATTTCTCTTTGATAATTAAGTTTGGCTTTCTTTGACGAATACACTTCACCTTGCTATTTTGAGAAATTCTTTTTAAAACCATAGAAGGAATTCATAAATAATTTTTCTAATTAAACGTTTTATTTTCGTTTTCATTCTCCTAAGTACACAACTAGCTGATTAAATTAAATAGAGTTTTAGCGTTTATCTTTTCAACGAGGAGAAACATAAATTTTACATTGTTACTTGAGTTCTAACCACATCAAGGATTGTTGGCTTTTAAAGAACAGATTTTTAAGGTGTTTTCTGAATGAATTTCAGTGTGGTATTTGTTTTTTCTATATGGCCAAGAAATATAATTTAAAATTCTATTTGGGGAAACAGAATGTCCTCCATTGGGACGTTAAATAATACTCCTGTGTTCAGTTTTAAATAGTACTTCCTTTCATAAATTATTACGTAGCGAGTAAATAGATAAACGAGGAAGTAGGCTTCATTTTAACTGGAAATAAATGTCATTCATTTTTGTTGTAACAAATCGTCATTTAATTTTTTTCTAAATATTTCTTAAGGGCGTTATGAATGTTACAAAAAGCATTATAAATGTATTATTAAAATCTATTCCTGAACAGTAGTTTTGGTTACGACGTATTTCAGTGTGTGAACCAGTTCCTGGCCAATTGGCCACAATTTCAACAACTTAAAATCATTTTTGTCTGTAATATTTTCTGAAACTCTTACAAAAATCCTATCATTAGGTTGATTACAAGTCAAAATAAAGTTAAATTATTATTTTCTTTAAATCGAATTATATACTTGAAATTAGCTGCTTTTAGTTAGTCATGTCATAAAAGCAAAAACTATTGCTTAATTATTTGAAACAAACGAAAACATACTCAGAAAGGAATAGTTAGATTATTGCTTTGGTTAGACTCAGCAAACATTGCCATGAGATACTAATTAATTTGAACATAGTATGTCATATTTAAGGAAAGTTTTCTCAAAAACTATGCAAGCTACAAAATTTAAAGTTAAATATAAATTATAATAACAAAATAATTTAATAGGGTATTACCCTCAGAATAAATGTTTTCTCTATTAATAATTTATTTTCAACATTTCATTTGTTTTTAAAGTGTTTAAAAGTTTACGTACACAAAGCTGTTATTTCAGCTTATGTAAAACATTTCAATGAATGATTTAAGAAAAGTTCAGCTTATTAGTACAGGTACTAGCTGAGAAAATGTTCCTTGTGTATTGAAATATTAAACTTACGGAAACTGGACTTCACATTTGAAACATCAAAACTCTTATACATCATATTATGCTCAATTATAGCCATTCATTCATTCATTAACAAAAATAAAAAATAAGTTTTGTTTAGTAAATTTTTAAAATAATTGAAACGCTGTTTTAAATTGAAAACTTGGAATTATAAAATAACTTTTTAAAAAATGTTTTGACTACCAATTCCGTTCTATTTCATCTTAAATTAGCTAGTTGCTTTTGAAATTGCACTATACTTCTGAAAACATTTTCTAATTGCAACGATAATGACAATTTCTTATGAAGTAAGATTAGCTTTGGTTTGTTATCTTTTATTTTATGTATGTATGTATGTATGTATGTATGTATGTATGTATGTATGCATGTATATATATATATATATATATATATATTACTGCAGCTCAAATAAAGTTTGATAATTATATTATTTCTATTCTGTTTCTGCCGAGAAACCTGGATCTTCTGTCTATCGTGCTGCAGAAATCTACACCATCATCACCACCACTACCACCACAAAATTGTTTATATGCATATGAAACAGTATCAGCAGCTAGATATCGTAGATATTTTTGTTTTGACTTTTTACATCGCAAATAATTGTGCTAAATTTGTATTTTTATCAAATGTTTTACGTATTCGGTTTTGTGAATCTTTCAATTTTTTTATTCATCATATGAAATATACATTCTCCATGAATATTCGAACTGGAACTAAGATAACAGATTGCTATGCACGTCGAATTATTCTGCTGTCTGTGATAGTTTGATGACAATATCAGCTGCTAGTGTATTCGAAAAGTTACGGCAACAACGCTATAAATCGGTGTTTCTAGTGATTTCAGTTTCGGTCTATTGAAATTTTGTATCATGTTGTAGATCAGCAATCGTTTTCTAAAAAGCAATATTTAAAGTCTAGAAGCAGGCATATTTTGTAAAGCATGACTGGTTCATTTGCAGCAATTAACACTTCCCTAAAAGGTTCGGTAGATATGAACAAAGAGAATTCATAAAAATCCAAGCTGCAAGGGAGAGAGAGGTGGGGGGACGCAATTCACTGCTTTAGGAGATTACAAGAATCTCGTGGGAGTGGTTTTACTACAAGGAATTATTGCAACATGGGTGGAAGCATTTCGTCAAGAAGAGAGAACTATGAGCACAGACCAAATGCTGCAAGACCCTTCCTTGCAATAGAAGATTTCCATATTAAGGCTGAATAATATTCAAGAAACTTCTTACAATCAATGAGACATGCATTGGTATCCACCTAAGAGTGAATGGTGACATACGAATCGACCACGTCCAAAACCGACACAGGTGGCCGAAGTCATTGAAGCCAAGACTCGTGAGAGGGGTTCAGTTGCAGCCAGAACCTTCCTCCCTAACTTACCCAACCCCCTCAATTTTCCCAATGCCTCATAAATGGCAAATGCCAGGAAGTATCCTAACTTTTCTTCCTTAGAAAATTTCTTTCCCAGGTTATCATTTCATCTTCATATATCATCGCCTGTGATTTCTCAAAGGTAAAAAACTGGCATTAAGCAATATTAAATAAGGATGCTTTTGAAAGCAATGATGTTGTGTGTTATGATTATGAAGGCACAGTTTTTGGTTTTTGGTGCTTGCAATGCCTCATCTTACTACTTTAATTACTTGGAAGACCAAAGAATTTCTGCGAGGCATTCACTTTCAATCAAGAGTTGCACCTAAAGTGCAGTGAGAGAATCAAAAATGCTGCTGCAGACAGAGTGGACAGTCTTCTAAGGATTTGGCAACATGCCATGGGACTATATTTGTGTCTTATGTCAAATGTAAAATTTAATTGTCCTAGTATATACATATTTTAATACTTCGTATTTCCTTATAGTTTGTGATTTCCTTATGGATTCAAAGTAGAAAGTTTAGAAGGCATAAATGTTAGCAGCTTCATATTTTTGAAAAGTTAGGGTATAATTAAACATAACAATTAAATTTTAAACTAAATAGCCTTCCTAGACATGCATGCGTCTTTGAATTGTTCCCCAAAACAAGATGCAAAATATGGTTACATGCTTTAGAGTGGTTTAGGAAAAGTTAATAACAATCCTGGATATATCTTCAAGTCCTGCATAGCTAAGTATCATTCACTGTCCCTCAGATAACCTAAATCTTGGCTTTTCAAATCAGGTTTGCTACTTTGCTGATTAAGTCATTCTTTGGAGGCAGATGAAACCTTACTTTTTACTTTCCCAAGCATAAAGAGCGAGAGTTGAACCCGAAACCTCCGGGCCAGCAAGCCAAGTGCAGTCAGGAGCATATATGAATACAGCCCGAACAATATCCAACTGCGTGAAGTACCCTAGGCTCTTCCTTTAACTCTCCGCTCGAGTTTGACGCGTGGAGTGCTTCTTGAGACACTGCACATCTCGAGAGGGAGCGGCTTCACGGTTTATTAGTCTGCGTCTGTTTTAACGCAGAAATACAGCATGCCATCTGGGAGAACCAAAAACCCTGCAATCACCACTGAACCATTCATAAACCAGCTACTTGATCAGTTTATACCTAAGTATCATGGATGCTTACTGTAAACATTATAATTTCACTTGCAATTGGGCGTCGAAGAAAAGTAAATCTGCTTATGTTTAACATAAAAGCGAGAATTAAGATAGGTTTTTTGCACTTTAATCTTACCTTTCTATTCCCTTTACCACTCCAAGTGCATGCGTTGAGCTATAGTGACACCATGTCAATGTTCATTTCTGAATCAGGCTTACCTGAAACAATACAAACGAGAATGTTGATACTTGACAAATTATGTGAAATCATAAAAGCGTTACTTACACCATGAGGTCATCTATGTTTTTATTTATGATTAAGCACTAGCACTAAGATGTAAATAAATCAAAATTGTGAAACATCTTCCTACTCCAATGTTCTCCTTAAATGAATAATCAAGGGTAACATTTTGAGTAGTACTTTTTTTTCGTGCTTACAATCTTAGCTAGGACGATAGAGTTGCACATAAGTCTGCAAAAACATTTACCAACAATAGAGGCGTTTTATGTTAAACTGGGAAGTTAAATGAAGGAAGAGAAGAAAGTAAAAATGCAAGAAATAAGAAGAATTGATAGAGTTTTATGGAAATGGTCTAGTATACACGATTTAAGCAAAATGGAGTAGAAAATTTGCCTTAGAATGTCTTCAAATCTGCTTCGCGAGCGAAGAAATCTAATTTTTAAAAGCTCATCATCAGCTTTTTAAAGAATCTGTAAAATATCGAACTAATCATATGATCGTACAGCATTGAAAAACGGTTAACTGATTTATCGTAGTCTAGAGGGAGTTGTCTATTTGAATGTGAGACCTTGTGAACAAGGCGATAGACCGTAATTTCAAACGTCCTGCGGAATAGATGTTTATCTTATAATTAACTGTGCTCATACATAAGATGTAATGGTAAAAAAGTAAAGAACCAGATTCGAACTTGACGCCAGTATCATACTAGCTGCGCCAAAAAGCATGCTTCACAACTTCCGTACATTATTATGTGATTTCATTAGTCAGACATACTGGTACTTTATAAACATAATGCCATAAGTTCAACATTTGAACGTGCAGCTAGATTTCTATTTCAAATTGCTTGTCGAAGACCTTTCCTCAATCCCTGAAATTATTTACTAACATTCTGTATACACTGCATATTTAAAAGTGTCAAATTGACTTTTATGATGAAAAGAAAAAATTACTAAAATAACATCCTATAAATCTAAATGAGTGTTTGTTTATAATTTTATTCCGTTTATTTAAGAAAGCTCTTCAACAGCGTCTCATTCGAGTTATGCCTTGAAACGGCCAATAAATTTTGCTAATAGATGTCTTATTTCAGACTCAAAGTTCTTTTACGTGCCGCAAATCTGCGATTTGGGACTAACGGTGTTACTTCCATACGGGGTAAGCTAGGTATGAGTGTATGTGACAGATATCATTATACAATAGCTGGTTCATTGTAGTACTTTTGATTTTTTATCAGTAACCTAATATTACAAGCAAAAACACGTGCTCAAAGTTTCCATAAAATAAAAAAAATAGCTATACTTCAAAATGTAGTCAATACTTAGAGGATAATGCAAAGTATTTATCACTAGAAGCATCTGGTAGTATATCAGTTATGTACGAGAGTAGATCCATAAGTTTCCGGCCTAACCACTTTCTAGGTATGATAAAGACAAAAAATATATTTCACTTTTCCATATAGTTACCCTTTATTGCATTACACTTCTCACATCTTTGAATTAACATTTCAACCCCTCCCCCCAAATAGTCAGAAGTCTTTTCTCTTTGATGGAAGCACGTAGTCTGTGCAAAATCAGGCCAACATAGTACTGCCCATTTACTATGGTGTTCCTCTCCTTGAAGTCAGTGAAGAGTATTCCTTGACAGTGGCAAAGGATTGTGGCCATGATCTTCTTGGTTGACTGAGTGACTTTGGCCTTCAGAGGCGGTGCTTCGTCAGGTTCACGCCACTCCATTGATTCTCTCTTGGACAAGGGATAATAGTAGAGGACCACAGTCTCATCTCCTGTAACAATGGTTAGTAGAACTTTTCTCTCGTTGCCACAGAGCTCCAAAATGCCTCATTACAGATGATTCGTTGATGCTTTTGGACTGAGGAAAGAAGTCTAGGCACCCATCTTGCACTAACCTTATTTGTTTAAATGTTCATGAATAATTCGAAGGATTGATGTTTTTGAAAGGCCCAGTCTTGCTGCTATTACTGTAACTTTCGAGCCGCCGGTCTTCCACAATTCCTCCTTCCATAAGAGCGATGTTATATGGAGAGAGCAATTCCAAGATCCTACCTGCACGCTCTTCGTCTTCAATGCTTTCTCGACCCATTCGAAAAAGTTTGGCCCATTCTTTTACAGTAGAATATGAGGCCTCCCCATATACACCGTCCAATCGCTGTTTAATTTCATTTGGGGTAAGTTGTTCTTTTGTGAAGAACTTAATAACAGCTGGATGCTCTATTATGAACATGTCACAATCTTGTACACATAGCCTTCTTTATGCAACTATATCTGAACAACTGAACACAGCGAAACTGAAGTTACAACTGCAATTGTTTACTTAACAGATAAGGTATGACACCAGATAAGGATTTTGTGAAGGCGATATTCCTTATCAACGAGGCCGGAAATTGTGTACATTTTCCATATCAATAATAAACTGAAATATAAAGGAGTTAAAATAGTAGTCGCGATATAACTTTAAACCAGACATCGGATATTTAGAAAATTAAATATTCTGATGAAGTTTTATTTTCTCTTTTTGTGCAAATGTATTTTTAGTCGAACTTATATTTTAATATCTTTTTTCTTGAAATTTATATCTTGAAGACATTGAAAAAGTTTGTTATTAGTAATTGTTAATAAATAATCTTTTAAAATAAGTAATTGTCACTTCACGCAATAAATATCTTTTTGAAAGATTTGACGTTTAAAAATTATTTTTGTTGGAAATGTACAGATTACAGTGCCGATAATGTATGGCTCTCAGCAATTTTTCCGTTCTACACTCCCTTGAGTTGGTAGTCTGCAAACAGTCTGAGATTTTTCTCTTTTGAAGTGAAATAGTACAACTTGTAAATATGTCAAAATATAAATACTTAAGACGGCTTTGCATCTACGTTTTAGTACAATAATGTGCCAATCTGCATAAAACAGTAAAATTAAAACGTTCCATATAATAATAATTATAATAATAATAATAATAATAATAATAATAATAACAATAATAATAATAATAATAATAATAATGTGCGTCTTCTTTTGTTCATATGAACTATTTTGTTTCCTCGATGTATAACTGACCTTGATTGTACTCTTCGTCAACTTTTCCATCAAAAACGGCAAATTATAAAAAAATTGAACTGGTTGATTAATTACAAATGAAAAATGAAAAGTTTTGTTAGAATTTACAAAATGGGTCATACCTTTATAATTTATGTAACTTTTGTTTATGTCGTATGAATAGCCTGACACTTTGTTCTTTCATTGACATATATTGGCATTACTGAATTTAATAGATTTTATTTGTTTTTTGATAGATTACAACAGAGAAGAAATATTTAAGTAAGTAAAAACACTTTCCTGCATGAAGGAAACCTTAAGTTACAGCTGACATACAAACAAGTAAATATTAACCAAATATTTTGTAATTATTTAATTATGACTTTTTAATTTTTTCAAATGATGGTTAACGCCCGAGGCCCCATAGGCAGATACATATTTATTTTTTTTATTTACAGACGCTCTTTAACATCTCAGATCATCAACGTCCCATTCAACTCGGGGTGTGAAACGGCCTACAAATTTTGCTCAGAGGCTTCTTTCAGGCTTGAGGTTATTTTTTGTGCCGTAAATGTACGACATGGGACCCACGGCTTTACTTCCCTTCCGAAGGAAGCCATACTTAGAATTTTTACGCGCAAAAAATCCATCTATCCTGGCCGGGTTTGAACCCGCGATCTTGGGTTTAGAAGGCAAGTATGGTTACCACTACACCACCAGGACTGACAGGCAGATACAAACATTAACACTGATGATACGTGAGAATGAAATGATAAGTTGGGAAAGAATTACTAAAATGACAATATTTAAAGTCTCGAAGTAAGTATATTTTGTAAAGCAGTATATTTTAGGGAAGGAAGCGTTCCAGGTCTTATTTCAGAGAACCTTCCCGATATTTTCCATTTGTGAGGACTGCGGGAAAAAAAAAAAAAATAAAAAGAACTATCAGGGAGAGCGGTCCTTATAAGAATCCAACCCACTCCTGCTTCAAATCCGTGCCTTAACGACGTCGGCCACCCGTATCGGTTTCATCATGATAGATATTTATATACTGTACTCAGCAATAACTGTAATTTCACTTAGTTCCCTTTAAGTACAAGTGCAAGTACAATAAAAGATATTAGTTGTTTTTTTCTGCAGTTTTCATATTTTAGCACGTTTTTTCTTCTCTATTTTAAAAAAAGTTAGTCCCTTTTCAGACCTCTAACACAAAGTTTTTAATGGCTTAACAGTCGATCTTCGCCACACGCATTTGTTTGACTGCTCGTTTTACTGGAAATATCACGAAGCGTCATTGATCACAGACCCATTTTATTCATTGTGGTCACTTATAGAAACAAATAAATGCAGAGGAGAGCCTCTGTCACCTGCACAACTTGAGCCAAGGTATGCTGGTGTATGCTAAACGGCTTTGGAAGCTCTGCAACTGCAGAAGACTGATGCTAATCTGCTCAGGAAACACGAGCGTAGCGCCCGCCGCAAGGTAAGTGATAGGATAGAGCTTGCTGGCCTGTTGCCTATATCATACTCGTATCTCCTACTTGCAAAACTGTAATACCTGATAGACATTTTCTGCTACGTTCTGACTTTATAATACGAGTATCTGTATAACACGTATAAAACTGGAGTTGTTCAATTCTTGCAGCAGTTAAAAATTGAAAATTAAAGGTCACTTTTATTTGATAGTTCGAAATCTTGCAAAAATATTAAATATGACACATGCTGGGTTTTATGGGATCACACCGCGATAATTGCATAGATTATCGAGGAGTTTTAGACAAACGATTTCATATAGGGAATCTGAAAGGATCACAAATAAAAATAACAGTTATATAACGATAAATAAATTGAAATTAGAGGTAACATTTTTGCTGTATAAGGCCTTTAAATTAAACTTCACGAGCGAGGAAATCCCGATTTTCAATAGCCCATTATCAAGTATTTCAAATTGTAATGCTCTAAAAATGTCTAAAACCTCAAACTAATCATATGACACAGAACAACGATTATGGTGGTCTAGAGGCAGCTATTTACTTGACTATATGGCCTATTGATATGACGACAGACTGTTTTCGAAGGGTTCTGCAGAGTAGAGTTATTTATCTGTATTATTTTATAATGAAGTATGCTGAAAGAAAGTACCCAATAGTTTCGAATCCTATAACAATGATAAAGCCGATTGCTCCACAACTTCTGTTCGTTGTTGTGTGGTATCATTTTGAATGAAAACACTAGTCAGCGGCGTATTGGTTTTTTAGAAACTTAATGTCATAACTTTCAAGCACATATTCTCAAATTCCTTTCCTAAGGCCCTTCTACAATATCTGAAATATTGCAGTGTACTTCTTTAACACCTAGTAGATGTTGCAACTTTCTGTATTTTGCTTAATGCTCATGATGCGTCGTTACATACGTTACACAATACTGTAAAATGTAATCTTCTCAAGTAGCCTAACCTTAAGTGTACTGTCGTCTTTATTACACGCTGGTTTGTATTAATGCTACAACCATTTGTTCTTTCAGCAGGTTATTCCTTTCACCTTCAACCATATAAAACTTGTAAACAACATTGCTGTACGAGTATAATGTTACCTTAGCCGCTAGTGTTAGCTCACTGCATGTCTAAAGTATGCATTTACAATTATTGTAAAGCAAAATTTGAGCATGAAATCTAAGACAATGTTAGAAAGGAGTTTACGTATCTATGTCGCTTGGTATTCCAATAGTTGTGTAATCGCTATTTTTTCAAATATTATACATTTGTTTAATAAGAAAAACAAGGAGGGCATTCGGTACGCAATTCTCCTATCAGGAGTAAGATCTGTGTCGCATGCACCCCATACAGAGTGCTGAAAAAATTGTACAAGCAATTTACGAATGGAGGCTTGACACTAAGTATTTTAAGAGTGGGAACAAATGGCCGGAGACGACTCAATATGGAGCTACAGGCAACGTCATAGCTACGTTGCGATGTGATGTGTGTTCATAGTCAGTTAAATATAGACCATTGTCATCGGCGGGGGTGTAGTCATAAGCAGACTGTACCTTAATCTAAACACAAGTCAGTGTATATATCCTCGTGGAAGTGATAAGGAATTTTGAAAACTACAGCATGTAAGTTTTATGTACTTGAACTTCAGTCTATTAATATTACGGTACATATTTAGCAGCATAAATTATTTGTTTAAGATAAGCCGTTGTGTTCCCTTGAGCATCCATATGGTGGTTTTGGAGTTAATGTCTTTAGCACCATGACAAAGCGTCCATTCTAATTCTTTAGTACTTATTTTTTGCCACTCTTTTTACTCGTAAATTATTTGTATATATTTTTTTCCGTACTCTATGACAATTCCATCGCGAACAAAATCGCATGAAATATTGGCGCGTGTATATTTATCTGAGTAAAAGGACAGTTAACTCCGTGTAGAATGCTTTGATTTGTTTGTAACATTGACAATTAAAGGACAACTGTTCAATAAAAATTTCCTCGCCAAATATTGCAACACTTCCATTTAAAATGACGGAAGAGTGAATGTGAAACACTGAAAAACGATGGAAATATTCACTCCATCACTGAGTAGTTTAAGCATAGAAAACTGTTTATCGGGTTTAAGTGGTTGCAATTGAGAGACTACTCTGTGTTAACGATATATAACAAATAACAAATTTTATAACGCCCAGAAAAAGTCGAGAATGAATCTTCTTTAGTAAGAGCATAAGAAAAGGTCTGATATCAAACAAAATTAAAGAAAACTGTACAATTAGCGTCTGAGCTCGACTCCGAAGGGGATTCGAGAAAAAAAAATTCATAGGACAGCAAACATGCATTTGAATTGTGACATTATCTTCCAAAATACTTTAAATTGTATGCACTCTGTTATTTTTAGATTCCAATATCCGAGTAGCTGGTCCCAAATAGTTATTATAGTCAACGCTCCATGTACTTTTGTCTCATTCGAGAGGTTTCTTTGAGGAGATTTTTATTACTTGATTAAAGAATGGTAAGGTGCTTATATGCTAGCAGTTTACGTTATCCTGGAGATTTCAAATCTTTCTACTATGCGTAGATTAGTAAATAAGTACATAAAACAATAAAATAAATATACTGGGGGAAGGTACACATAGATATAACGAGAAATCCACACAGCTCTGAGACATTCATAATTGACATCCGACGCAAGATAGAATCCCTTCTCAGAGATAACCGCTACGAGTGCCGCCTATTTTCAGCAGCGGGTGCAAAGAATTTAAAACAAAGTATTTCATAAAGTAGGGCAATAAACCGACGTTTGGCAAATGAGAAGCCTTTACTGTTCGGAATTAATGGCATGCTCCATTGGAAGTGTTAGCCTCCCAAACCGATCACTGTATATCACTTTGCAAGTAGCTGAAGACAAAATCAATAATATTAAAAAAGTAATATGTCAAGAATATACAATATGTACTCACCACTGCTTACAATAAACAAAAACATTTTAACTTTTTCTTTTGCATTTTAATAAATATAAACCCTTTTGTATAATTAGAATGTACTAAATTCAGATCTGAAATTACAATTCGCTATCATCTGTCATTTTTAAGAAAATTAGGCTTCAAGTTTCTTATAAAACACCCAAAATATGCACAGTTTATAACTGAAATATTCTCTTAAATATGCAAACTATATACTAAATAGCATAAAATATGTATGAAGAGTTCAAAATAATAGTTAGAATTACCTAAAGTCATAACTTTTATCTTGTAAAAATACGAAAAAAAATGCTTAATTTTATTCACAATGAAATTCATGGAAAGTATTTTAGAAGTAGCTTATTGGTTGCCAACGATAGTCGGAACATGTTTGTTCACCGTTTTTCCACGAGAACAATATACTGATGAATGTTCCCTGTGCTCATCATTCACATCTGCACATTAAGAGGAAAGAAGTCAAAGTGGGAATACAGGAACTGTAGGACTTTCTTTGTACATACCAAAGTTTTGTATACCATTAACATGTCTTCAGTCATCTCTTCGCAATTTTCACTCCTTACATCCTTTAGAACGTCCCTGCATGCAGACTTGAATCCTCTCTGTGTTTGTTTCTCATTGTTTGTATCTCATCTGCAAAACCACTACTTTTTATTATTTCACAATTTTGGGGGTAATAAAAATAACTTCTTCCAGTTTAGTTTGCTTAACCTTACGACTTTATATTCCAAATACTACCCTCTCTGTTTAAGGTCTTCAAAATGTTTTTCATTAATCCAAATTTTGTGTAAAGCGATGGCAGTCAAAAAATACTATTTTTATTTTTTGTCGAGTTGACTACATTCCTATTATTGCGACACACGTATATTGTGAGTTTGAATACCGTATGTGTTGTCTATAGGGATCCATTAAATGAATTAATGATGGCGCCAATGAACTATCCAAACTATTTGGAATTCACCTTCTCAGGTAAGGAAAATGTCCGGAAAATAAAACTTTAGCCAAGATAGTTTGACCTGGTAGGGAAATCGAACCCAGGACCTGCAAGATAATACGGAGAAGCGTAAGATACCTAATATGAAACAAGAGACAATACTGCTAGCTCCATCCCATTTCTATAAAAAAATCGAAGATTGTCAACGTAATATTTTTCAAAATTATAAACATCTCTCTTTGCTTTCTTGCATTCTTTGCTCTTATTTGATATATACGTACAAGTTTAACAACTTTTATTCCTCTGACCTATTGGAATGTTGAAGTCGATTTTAAAGGTTAGGTTAAGACGATAAACTAAAGAGAAAGCCAACGCATACCATCGCTTGGCAAGCTTTTGAATTCCGTCTGATAAATATTGTTAATCTTGTGCGTAGACTATTAAATATTCTTCTCACATATGTTTTTAACGGATAAAAGAAAGGAAAATCATTCGGCTTATATCAGGATGGATGAACAAGTCTTTCACGACGAGATTTTGAAGGGACTGTTATCATAGGGTTGGAGCATTATCTTGGATCAAGATTGCACTACTGAAGTACCATGCCTCTTGAAATTGGTAAGCTGCAAAGTAAAGCATAATTATTTATCTTTCATAGTGCCAAAAGACAGACATCGTATTGAAGGCTACTATGTATCTGGATTTTGGATATTTGAACTCTACTTATTCTCTAACTCAAAATGACATACGTTTATTGTCAATTGTTATGTCTTTCATCTTTTGTTCAGTATACACATGGATGATCATAAATGCTCAGCTCAGCTATATCTAATATTCCATATACATTTAGTTCTCCGGAAATATATTTCAGCTATTGGAATTGATTGCTACCAATCTTCCAAGCTCATTTTCCTATGGTACAGCCAGCTAAAAATTAGTAATTATCATCGAAATATAATTTCATTTACTCAATAATCTTATAGCACTCCAGGGTAAACACTGACAACAACTTCTTGTTGCAATAAGATAACTCACATCAACAACGTTATGTTAACCACAAAATTTAGCTTTGGGATTACATTTCAATAATAAATGTTGAAAGCATCCCGTTTGATATTTTTTTTTTTTTGTTTATTTAAGAACGTTCTTTAACGTCTCTGGTCATCAGGGTTTTTGGTATATTTACGGACGCTCTTTAGCAGCTCAGGTCATCAGCGTGTCATCAGTGTGATTGGTATTTTGCACCAATATGTTCAGTGCATTGATGCATTTAGTGTGTGGTCATCATCATCATCATCATCATCATCATTGTCGTCGTCGCCGTCCAAGGTTTGAATTTCTGTCCCCATCAAATTCTTTCGGGTCCTCCAATATCCCGGAATCCATTTGCTTGGCGCTTCCTCATAAGCTTCGGCAGTTTGGAATTCATCATTCTATGTGCTCACTCCAGTGTATTCTTTCTTATTATGCACTTGTAATTGTTTTATACTTTAACAAGGAGTGCCCAGACACTGTGCACAAGAGCCTCATTTCTGATGATTCTATTTTTTTTTTTTTTTTTGAGTTCTTTTTTAATGCCCAGGCTTTACTTGTGTAAAGTAGCATTAGTGTTGATGTGGTCTTATAAAATTTAATAGATGTTTCTTTTCTAGTTTTACGATCAAATGTTCGTTTTATTGTTCCATACATATGTTGAAGCTTGTGGACTATTTATCAATAGCTGTGTCTTGTAAGATCGCCTTTATAAAAAGCCCATGTAATTGATTGCAGGAACTTGATCTATTAGGCTTCCGTCAATAACTATTTTGTTACTCACATATTATTTTCCTCTATATGCAAGAACTTTGTTATAAGATATTTTTAAATTATAATTTTTCATGTAATGGTCATTTTCTGTATTTTCGTTTGTAGTTCATCTTTTGTTTCTGGAAACAATAATGGAGTCGTCTGATAAATAGATTATTACATTTACTATTGTTAATTATAAAAGGCTTTCCTGTGTTATTTTTGTCAGTTAACAATGGTTTCGTCTATATAATTATTAGCTAGGACAGATAGGCAGCATTGTTTAACTCTTTGGTTTATTTCTAATATTTTTATTCAATTTATGAATTTTATTGTCTTTTTCAATGCATTTCTTTTATTCCATTTATTAGGAGTGGTGGTATGCCATTATTTTCCATTGTTTTTCACAGTGAATTCTGCTGTACACAAACAAAAGCGTTTTCATTATCGATAAAATAATAAGTGTGTTCCTAGGTTATATTCTTCTTTAGCTGTTGTAATAAATAAATACAGTCGAGTCATTATATTCCTTTACAGAAAGCATTTTGGTATTTAGATATTAGAGCATTAGCAATTGCGTTTATTCGTCGCGTCATTATTTGCTTTTAATATGTCTTTATGAATTTAATTCACAAACTGCAGAGGCGGTTTGTTCTTAATCGCAGGTAGTTGTGATTGAGAAACAAAGTTTAGGGAGACTTCGTATACGTAAAGAATTCCAGCGTCAGCAGGCGAAGACTCGAGGAGAGCTGTCGATGATATTACTCTATCGACCAATCGAAGAGAGACATTAACAAAGGGGATGGCTTTGTGTGCTGGAAAACCATCCGCACTTCATCGACCGGGGGAGAGGTGCGATTGTTTTCACTTTCAAACAGGGGAGTGAGAGAGAAAAGGGGGTGCAAAGAAAAGCCTCGCATAGCCCTAGTTGCTAAAGGTGAGTAGTAGACTCGCCGCTTGCTAATCCAATTAACTCTCGTCACTCGCCACAATAATGTGCACAAAATGACCACACACCGCTAAACAAGTGACGTTCGATAATTCGATCTTTTCCAAAGCGCTGTTTGCTACAGATTCTGACCCATGAAATGAGTTATTAACAGGGGCGTTGGGATAGGATATGGTGATTTCATAGTGTTAATGCATTCTGCTTAAAGAAAAACAAAATTGGTAAGTCTATTACAACGGATCAACACTAATGGCTCCAATTTTTTTAATGAAGCTCTGTTTAGTGTAGAAATATAGTTCTTCATCTCCGCTCTAATTTATGAATCGGTTTCAATCTGCTTCAGCCTCAGTCCTCTATCTTTTTTAAAGTGATTCTCCTCTTTTAAGTCTGTGTAGTAGTAACCATACTTGCCTCGTAAATTCAAGATCGCGGGTTCAATCCCAGCCAGGGTCCGTGGATTTTTCACGGGCGTAAAAATCCTAAGTATGATGCCAACCGGAGTAGTTGGTGAAAGCTATGGTAGAAATTTAAACCATGGACCTCGGCAAAACAGCCCGGGAGAATTTAATTGTTTTAAATCCTAAGTATGGTTTTCTTCGAAAGGGGAGTAAAACCATGGGTGCCGTGTCGTACATTTACGACACGTAACAGAACCTCAAGCCTGAAAGAAGAGGCCTCTGAGCAAAATTTATCCGCAGTTTCACTCCCTGAATAGAATGGGACGCTGATGACCTCAGATGTTAAAGAGCGTCCGTAAATAGACCAAATCTATAAAAATCCTCTTTTAAAGTGTTGAGAAATATTTATTTTTGTACAAAGTTGTGCAGAGGTTTCTGGTCGAGTTCATTTTCTGGTTATGCGTTTATAGGAATTAGGTTACTATTTCCCGTACTTCCACACTGAACGCATTATATGAACGGTTTATTGCACTGCTGCACTGTCCTCATCTTTCTCGTTTGCAATTGTTTGTTACATTCCTGCGGCTGAGTAGTTATTCTCACCACTAATCTCATAGAATTGTTTCGCGCAGATCGGTACAGGATTATTCGCCAGCACTATTGAAAACTACAGCACTTCCTACAACCTCTGTATTTCCTAGTATTGTTTAAAATGCGCAAATAATTGCCAGATAAAATCCATAACGATCTAAACAGACAAAAAAAAAACAGTTTTAAACCTTAAATAGACGATAGAAGCCAACATTAGTAAATTAAGGTAAAATAAAAACTGGCCCTACCGATTCCAAATGTACGAAAGCATGTTCATTTCTATCTTACTCTTAAATATATCCACCCAGATAGAAAATACATTTTGCCTAACTTCCGGTCTCTGGTTATGTCTAATGAGGGAAGAAACATTTTTTATTTGCGGTTTTCATTCGTCGTTTGAGAATTAAATTAAAAACAGATTTTGCTACATTATTTTGACAGCAACGAGTATAGGTCTATAAGTTTCCGGCCTAACCATTTTATAGGTATGATAAAGACAAAAACTATCTTCACTTTTCAATATAGTTACCCTTTATTGCAATACACTTCTCACATATTTGAATTAGCGTTTGAACCCCACCCCCACCAAATAGCAGAAGTCTTGTGTGCAAAATTGGCATAAACAGCATCCATCACTCCTTCGTCAAACTTAAATTTCCTTCCTCGAAGGTCCTTCTTGAGTTTCGAGAAAAGGAAATAGTCACTGGGAGCTAGATCTGGGCTGTAGAGTGGATGACCGATTTCCTTGAAGCCACATTTCTTCACAGCTTCCTTTGCAACGAGAGCTGTGTGCACAGACGCGTTGTCGTGAAGAAAGAGCATAACACCACTCAGATTTCCTCGCCTTTTCTCTTTGATGGAAGCACGTAGTCTGTGAAATAGGCCAGTTTAGTACTGCCCATTTACTGTGGTGTTCTTCTCCTTGAAGTCAATGAAGAGTATTCCTTCACAGTGGCAAAAGATTGTGGCCATGATCTTCTTGGTTGACTGAGTGACCGTGGCCTTTAGAGGCGGTGCTTCGCCAGATTTACGCACTCCATTGATTCTTTCTGGGACAAGGGATCATAGTAGATGGCCATAGTTTCATCTCCTATAACAATGGTTTGCAGAGCTTTTCTCTCGTTGCCTCGGCAGAGCTCCAAAAATGCCTGACAACAGATGATTCGTTTATGCTTTTCAACTGAGGCATCCATCCTGCCTAACCTTATTCATATTTAAATGTTCATGAATAATTCGCAGGTTTGATTTATTAGAAAGGCCCAATCTGACTGCTATTTCTGTAGCTTTGAACCGCCGGTCTTCCATAATTTCCTCTTCCACAAGAGCGATGTTATCAGGAATGAGCACCTCCAAGGGCCGACCTGCACGCTCTTCGTCTTCAATGCTTTCTCGACTCATTCGAAAAAGTTTGGCCCATTCTTTAACAGTAGAATATGAGGGGGATGCTTTCCCAGGTACACCGTCCAATCTCTGTTTAATTTCATTTGGAGTACGTCCTTCTTTTGTGAAGAACTTAATAACAGTTCGATACTCCATTTTGAACATGTCAAAATCTTCTACACATAGCCTTTTTATGCAATTATATCTGAACAACTGAACACAGCGGAGCGGAAGTTACAGCTGCAATTATAAATTTAACAGATAAGGTATGACACAGATAAGGATTTTGTGAAAGAGATAATGGTTATCGGCGAGGCCGGAAGTTTATGGACCTACCCTAGTAGGCTATGTAGCTCGCCATTCTTTGGCATTTTCCTGTTGTGTGTTGTAATATGAAGGGCATTCTTTTGGTGGAGGAATCGAATTTTTACTTATGACTATATATAATTCGCATAGAGAATTGTTATTAACACTGAAACAGGAAGATTACGGTGACTCTTGGGCTGCGGAATTTTCTAGATGAAACTTTTACTCATATTATGGCCCGAGGATGACAAGTTCTCAAGGTATTCCCTTATGGTTCTCTAGAAACTTAATTTCAACATGTATTTAGTAAACTAGAGTATTTTTCGGAGATAGACGGCAACAAATCAAATTCAAGAAGACCACGGGTGGCCGAGGTCGTTAAGTCCGGGACTCGTGAGCGGGAGGTCTGGGTTCGAATACCGCCAGGACCGTCCTTCCTGACTGAGGTTTTTTCCAGGTTTTCCTCAGTCCTCATAAATAGCAAATGCCGGGGAGGTACCCTAAACTTAGGCCTGGAATGTTTCCTTCTTTAAAAATCCTTTCCCAATATATCATTTCATTTCATGTATCATCAGTGTTTACCTCCTGTGGTGTCACAGTAGTAAAAACGGGCGTTAAACACCATTCAAAAAAAAACCGAGTAAAATTCCTGTCCTAAGTTTCGTGGGTTCTGTCTTGGGGCCTCGGGACACTTTGATGACAGCTTGAACTCGGAGATGGTTCTCGCGGGCCCCCCGGCGCCTGGGACTAGTCATCTATGGAAACATTATGGACCCGGTCTGGTACCGTGCATTACCTCCTCGGATTACTGGCCGCCTGGTGTGCACTCCATTTCATAACTTCCTCTTGGAGGTACTCCCGTGGGGGCTTATGTACAATACGCCCATTAGCGGCCGCAGTGTTAAATCCTCTGTATATCCTGTCATAAAAAATCGTTGCAAAACCTTTCTTTCGTGAAAACGTTGTTTTTGGTGTCTTCAAATCCCTTGCAGTATGCATCTGTCGTACATTTATTTTTCTATTTATTAGGTTAATGAGGTACAGATAGTACAAATTCTGAAAAATAAACTGCATGTAGATCTACATTATTGTAAAAGGGCCTTGTTAATATTTGGCTATAAAAATAACTAATCTACATTTTCTTCTATTAATCTTAGTAAGTGCCGAGTGGGCGGTTCTGAAAGGCTCGTATTTGGGAATTGTCAGGTAGAAATCAGAGCCGACTAAGCTCATGAGGTCTTAATTAGATTTCCATCTTCAGAAAGAAAAAATGCAGGGTTAGCGTTTTTCTCTGCCACAAATTCACCTTCTATTTCCCCATTCATCTTCATTCCATTCATGTATGTGCGTGTATATCTGTCTTTCTTGTTTGCGATGTCTTCGAAGTGACCCTGACATTGGACTGACCACCCATTCAGGAAGTCCCTTTGCGTGTCTGTGCATTCTATGTGTCCGGAGATAATTAGCTCCCGACAGGTATTGGATTAAGTCCCAGGAGGTGTAAGTCCTAATACCGGAGGAGAGTAATAACTAAAGAAGAATTATTCTGTAAATCAATTAATACCATTTTAAAACATATATATTTATATAATATTCAAATTCGAAATATATGTACACAATTGCTTTCGAGAAGGGACAGAGTAGAGTATGCGCAGAGTCACTTAATGGTCCCCTCTTGAAAATTATTTGAGAAAATCTGCTATTGAGGAATATTGTCAAATATTTGTAAGAAGCTTTAAAAGGATTCAGCTTTTAGCAGCAATACAAAAGTTAACATTCTTTCGTATTTTAAAATACAGCTTGGTCACACTTCTCATAAAAAATGCTGCAGGAGTTGGCTGAACTGCACCATTAAAATTCATCTCTGCGTATTTGAAACGCCTTTCGCCTTCCAACAATCAAAATCTTTGATAAACAAATGGCATCATTCAGATATGCCATTGTCTATAGAAACCAAATATTTCATTGAAATGGAAAAATTATGAGGCAAAATATTTATTCTGATAGGGATCGGAGTGACTGATAACGTTCATTTATTAATTGAGCGCAAATTTATCAAACTTTACATCACTAACTTTTTTTGTTTTCTGAACAATTAATATTAACATTCATGCGCTATTTTACACAATGTTATCAGTTAAACCCAAGGAATTCCAGCGCAAATTAACTTGCAGGAGTGGAAAGAAAGAATAAATAAAAATAAAGCGCAGGTGAGAAACGTGTGGAAGTTTTGGCATTAAGTGCGGAGAAGAAGTCTGCAAACAGGAAGTGAGGAGAGGCGCCCACCATCGGAGTTAAAGAGGACATCGCCAACTAAAAGATCAATACTGCCTGCCCTCGCCTAAAGCCGAAGTGCTGGCATACCAGGAAGTCCGTCCGCTTGCTGTGCCCAATATCAAATCTTTGAGAAGAGCGGATTTCATCCTTTAAGGTTCACAAATCCTTTTTCAGGGCATAACTTTGTAAAGACGGTTTACTTCATTTTGGAGTTGTAACAAAAAGCAACGTTTCATGTCACCATCTAGATTTCGTTAAAAATTCTCGTATTTATGGTATTGTGTTACCATCTTCCCGAAATGAAATGTTTCAATTGCGCATTTACTACAGTGCGATAAAGAGATGGTATAAAATCTACGGTGTAGGAAAACAAAATTATTCAAGAAACTAGAGGTTTGAGCAAAATAGTGTTTATACTATGTTTCTGGAAATAATAAAATTAACAGTAATGATGTTAATAGTGGGATTTATTGCACAATCACAGAGAGAACGGCTGTAATGCAACCAATTATTGCGCCATTTCCTGATGATCAACGCAAAACTTTTCAATGAATATCACGTTATTTAATTAAAACAATTGATTATGCAGTAATTGTCCACCTTGTCACTCTTCTTTAAGTGGTTTGCCACTCAATAGGCCAGAAGCGCCTAAACAGCAGAGCAAAGCGTCCAAAATTTAAAATATTTTAACCATGAAAGTCTATAAGTAGCATTATAATTTTTAAATTTATTAATTTTACGTTTATTAAATATAAAACAATGCAATTTTAAAAATATTATACTTTATTGATGTTTTTCCAATGTATTATTAATATTTAAATTGTGTTATTTGAAATAGAAACAATCTTTTTATAAATATTATTTTTATGGACTTTCCTTGAAGTTCGAAATTCATTTTGAATCTGGTAGTTTTAAAAAAATTATAAATATTAAATTTATGTGTCTATTCATGTGCTGAACGGATGAAAACCGGGTTATAGAATCAAAATTACAGAATCATGCACAGACAAAAAATGTTCCTATGTAAACTACAGACCCAAATTCGCTGTTCTAAAGAATAAATACATTTCCTTAAGCCGATATCCTTGAGACCAAGGTAATAGACCTGAGAAAGTATAAGTTTTTCAATAGCATAAAACTAAAAAAGAATTAAAATACATAGAAATTTGCATAACTTTTGTTTCGCTTGCGATAAGTTTAATAGATGGCTCTTAAAGTAAAATAATATTTACTATATTTTCAATAAAATAAACAATAACCACAAAAATATAACTATAGCTCCTTCTTTGATTCATAACTTTTTTCCCCTCTTTCGATCATCTGAGAATGCTTGTCAATATATAGCAGCCCTACCATACATCTTCAGTACAATAATTTCTTTCAAAAGCTTTTCATTTACACCAGTGAGAGCTTTTTAATATACTGTTCAGATTTCCATTTCGTCCTCCAAACCTTAAAGCATAAACTCGAACAAATGTTATCTTGCAATTGTTAATTATCTTGAACATTTGGATTGTAATAGAATAAAGGCAGCATCTATGTAGCATTCAAGACAAGCAAAACTTAGAAAAAAATCAGTCATATCAATCACACTGGATTTGCAATTGGCATCGTTTTCTTTGAACGCATATATAAGTATTTTACTATTAATAGCATAGGTGTTCTGATAAATATACACATTTTGATATAAGCACAAGGAGAAAATTATACAAGTAGTATATCTGTAACATTCTGGTTCGTTTATTAAACTACTGGAAACGTATAGGGGAATGTTTTTCCTGTATATTTTGAAGTAGGAATTAAGAAGAATGAATGAATAATCTTATTCCAAACAATCATTATACGAAAAGTTTTAAGTAAAATAATAAAAATTTGGTGATTATACGTAAGGAATATAAATACAGAAAAATATATGAGATATATAAGTGCATCCATATTCATGTAAGTAAAATCATATAATTAATACAAACAATTAATCTACACATATAATCTGTAAAACTAGTGGTTCCAGAGTCTTCGGTACTCCCAGATTTATAAAGATAAGACTTACGTTCTCTGATTTCCAAGGACAGCACCCCCTTCTGAGATGGTAAAAAGCAGCTCTCAAGAGTATTGCAGATTGAGATGAACATTTATTATTGATAAGGGGAGACGAGATATATACCATTCAGGTTCTATTACACCTGAACATCAAACTACAATTATTATTAATTAATTTATTATTGTATACTTCCTCGTTTACCTTGATGTTTTTACCATTACACCTGAACATCAAGTTAAAGAAGAAGGAAGTATACAATAATAAATTAATTAATAATAATAATAATTGTAGTTTTCTAATTCGAAATATAAAACTGTGAAAGTAAAATCTACGAAATAAGATTTCGCCATTATAAAATTAAGAAAGTAAGCTTGGAGATGGACGAGGATAAATAAAATGCATTCCGATCATATTCTTCTAACAAAAAAAATATATATATATATATATATACAGTTAATACGTTATTAAACATTTTTATATATAAAAGTTCAATTTATGATGTAATAACTGGTATAGAAGCAAAAGCTGCTTTTATGTGTGTGTGTGTGTGTGTGTGTACACCACAAAGCATAAAATTTGCATTATATTCCGAGTGAAATTGCGTATTTCTAATTTCTATATTTTCTCACCTTTGACTCTTCTGGAAGGAATCTATTTCATTAAACTTGATATTTTTGAAACTGTGCAAAATGGAACTTCAAAGGAGTGCATCAAACTAAAACTATAGTATACAAAGTATACCCAATTTAGTTATCAATGACTTGCATTAAGTTTTGGAACTATATAGCACAGTTAGGTTATTTTAGTTATGGGCCTCATGAGTTTAGCTGCTTACAAGAGAAGTGCAGCCGACGCAACCGGAAATTTTCAGAGAGAATCATCGCGCGTAAAATAAGTACCTTTATTTTAGTATTTATCTTTCGCATAAAATGGTGCTGTATTTAAAACTGATAACAATAAGCTCTAGTCTGTATTATAAAAGATGTTGAATGTGGACCGCCTCAGCGGTATCTGTGTAGGAAAATCCTGTATTTCAGCTAACTTTCCTTTCGTAAGAACACGGTGGTTCGAAACACGTTTCTTATTCTGTCTCTCGTAACTTTTTAACAAGTTGGCGAACAGTTTCTCTCCTGAAACATAGTTACCAGGACATTTTCTTGCAAGTCGCCTTATCACTTATCTGCAAGAGTTTTAGCAAGTGTATCTTTCAAACGCGGTCAAGACTATATTAATGTAATGACGTAGCTAAGGAAGAACGATTAGCGCACAATTTACACGCAATGAATGCATCAAATAGCATACTCGCTGACAAAGCCTCTTTCAAGCCAGCTACGAGCTGCGACCTGCACATGCATTACATGATTTGATTCTCCCAGTATGCATCCGAACTCTGTCGGCCCGTAACCCTAATAACCTCACTGTATGAAACACTGCTATAATAAGTGCCATGCCAAAGAAAGTTTTATATAATTATGAGGTTGATGAATGACGCAAAAATAAATACAAATTTTAGCAGTTTTACGATCTTGGTGGATACAAATGTGGTCATATCAGACCAAAAATGTATTTTTAAAAGTTATAATGAATGTTATAATTCCAAAAAATATTTACGTTAACATAGCACTTAATTCGTGACTAAATATTCTTTCCAATAATAAGATCTACCTATTGCTCTTTTGTTATGTTTAAAAAAGGTTGAATTTTGAATCATGTTTACAGCAGTAATTTATTCATGAAAAACAGAAGAGTAAAATAAGATATACTTTTTCGATTGCTGCGTATTGTTAAGAGTATTTTTTCATTCAATTTAATTAATATGATATATATATTATATTAAATATATAGCAAAATTTAGTTCTGACTTTAATATCGCTTATAATGATAGAGATATAAAAGATTTTTATGTGCAGGGAATAATCCGCGTTTGCTTTGAATTTTTACATAATCGGATCTTATATGCTTCTAAAATTATGCGAAGCTTTTATTTCTTCCTCTGTTTCTTTCATTTTCAACCAATATCCCACCATCGCACAGAAATATTTTACTACGCCTTTTTATACACACATTACATTTCAGAAATATGAGAAAAACTAGAACACTGAAAGGGATGATAGCAATAAATTGGTCAACTTTTAATGTTCTTGTCTTCGCCGTGTTGGGCTATGTCCAAGTTTAGAACTATATGAATATGAAATATGCGCTGTAGGTATATGATCGCCTGTATTTGCATAAACACAATAACGCGAAGAAATGCGTTGTTTTGAGAATGTGAAGACTTCAGAATACGCCTGAAATGTGTCCTCAGGGTGACAAGGCTATTAACATTTGATGTAAAGCAGGCAGCTTCTTTTTGAACCAGCAATAAAGCATGTGTGAGTGATAACTGGAATTTTCTGTAGGGTATACCATAATAAAATGATATTCGTGGCATGAAATGAACTGGATCATTATTACAAAAAAATTTCACCTTTTGCGTTGAATTTCTGTTGGCTTAGTGATGTATCAGCAAGTGTCAAGTCGAGCTTACAGCTAGTTTCTACAGTGGTATAAAAATGGAAGAAAGTTAAACTTTTTGTACAGTTTATCTGAAATGGAAGAGGTCCCGCAGGAAATAAATATCTATGCAGATTTTTTTTTTTTTTTTTTGTCAATTCACCTGCATTAATGGCTAAAATTGTTAAAGCAAGGACTTGTCAACGGGAGGTCTGGGGTTCGATTCCCGCCAGTATTTCCCTCTCTGACGAGGGTTTATTCCAGGGTTTTCTTTGTCCTCATAAATGGAAATGTTGGGGACGCTTCCTCCTTTTTATTTAAAATATTCTTTCCAAATTTATATTTTCATTTCATATATCACCAGTGCCCACCGTCTCTGAGTCCTCCGCAGTGAAACCGGACGTTAAACACAGCTTCAGAAAGCGGAATTATAACTTAAATTATTCGCTATATTTACTCCTAAATTGCTACTGCTTTAGCTTCAAGAAACCCAATCACGATCTCATTGATGAATAGTATTTTCTGCAAACATGGCCATGTTTTATCATATCAGTAGGAACAGTTATACATTTTCCGGTTTACATTTTATATGTGTTTTGTTTAAAAAAAAAAATAGAATATATAAAATAAGCACCTTCTCTTTACACTCCAGTTCGAAAGGACATCCTGAAAGGATTAAAATAAGAACTATATTAAAACGATGTCTTGGAATGCAGAGATATTGCTGCTTTATATAGATTTTACTGTTAACTTCAGATTACCGTCTTGATATGCAATTGTAATTATTGCAGAACTAAATGTTGATAATACTGTAAATCATTATTTATGCTCCACGGAAAAAAGTAATATTGCATAGCTATGTTAGTTATTATAGGTGGTATATACTTAATTTTTTCTGGTATTTAGGCGTGGTTTTAATATGCACGCGTAAAATTTTCTGCTATATCAGTTGCCTGACGTCCAGATTTAACAACCACGCCCAAAACACAGCGAAGAAGGAAGCTAAGTCATTGTATTTTACTTAGCGGAAGTATGCTGGTTGTTTGTATATTCCTATAAAGCTTTCATAAGCCTCTTAAGTGACTAAAGGTTTTGAAAGGAACATTGAGTTTGCCCTAGAATCTACAACCCGTAGAATTGGAAAGGAATTATCTACTGTTAATAAGACAGCACTTTCACCAAACACTTCTTCATACTTCACATAAGTATATTGGCAATGAGATTCATAATATTTTTAAAAATAAATTATTGCGGTCGTCATTAATGTTTTATGAGGTATATTTTTTGCGGATCTATTTTATATATATAGTTTTAACCAAAATTCAGTTGAGATGTTGAAGTCTTGAAGTCTTGTTGCAGTACTAAGAGTAACTAAGTCTCAGAATAGTGATTTTTAAAAATTGTTAACTAGTAAACTCCTTCATAAAGATCTGCGCTGAGAAAATTTCATTTAGATTAAATTAATTTAAAAGTGTTAGTTGCAGTAAATGGGCCTATTTTCTCTTGCAGATACGATTATTGGCAGTCCAAAGAATTAATTCCGATGCTTGTTATATTAGTTTATTTACCTATTCAATTTCGACCTCACTGGTAATTTCCCTCTGAAAGCCTTAATTTTTGTTTTATGTATATTGCGATCGTAAAATTATAGCCTTCGATAACCTGGTTCAATCCATAAAGAGTATTTTAGGAACTGCTTTCATTGTCAGAAATTGAACTTAATTATTGGCAAGTATAATCTTTTTTTTTTTTATAATTCCCTTTGTCACTAAAATTATTCTTAATATTACGCACTGCTTATATTTACACATTTTTCCATACTCTCGCGGTTTTGTTAAAATATTTGTTAAAAAGAGATGGTAACAAACTGCACCATTGTCAAATTCCTAAATTAATATAAAGCATCTCGCCATGTTTCGTTCCAGTTCCTTCTTATAATTCTTTAATAACGTCAATTAGGTAGGTGTTGCAGGCAATGAAATGAAATTAACTATTAATGCTATCGTAAATGAGTTCAATGTCCGCGATTATGTAACTGAGTATAAGCGTTTGAGCATAGCTGTGATATATGCACAAAGTTCCATGGGCTAAGAAATTCCAAAACTACATTTGGGTGGGACTAATGAAGTCCAGCTCATTCTTTGCTTTTATAACCATGGACGTGATTGGTCAGATTCTCTTAATAATATAATGTTCACCAGTAGGATTAAAACTAAAAGTAAAATCCCACCTATCTGTTCTTTGTTAATGACGTTTACGAGTGCTAATAATTCGCCAAAACGGGAAACTGCGTTCGTGGAACAAACCGCTTGGATATAGAAAAGCTGGAGATGAAGACAGAGGTATTCTTCTTTTGAAGATGATGAAGACCGGAGAGGAACTTTAATGAGCGATAAGGTAAAATAAAACCCTCCAGGATTTAAACTATCTCTATACGATGGAATACGTCACCGATAGTTAACCCAAATATGCAAATTTCAATGAGGAGAATAAAACCAATCTCTTTTTCGTGCATATGTTTTCCCCCCTTTCGCCGAATGAAGAAGTAAAGCTTGTTTGTATTTCTTCTTCTTCTTCTTCTTCTTCTTCTTCTTCTTCTTCTTCTTATTTCTATTGATTGCTGGAGCTTCACACAGTGAATGTGGATTTCTAATCAGCAGATTTTTAGATTTGGAAGACGTAAATGACGGTTACTTTTATGTGAAGATTTACTTCTAAAGGTAACTGCAACAATTGCATTCTGTTAGAATGTAATACATATATTTATTCACAATTCATCTTTTAACGAAACTGACAGATAGATACTTTAAACACCACTTAAGACTGGTCAATTTGAACCTATTATTGAGTTTTCCCAGTGAAAAAGTATGCACTTTGAGGTAAACTAGAAAATATTCCCCTTCCGAAAATCCGATATTGCTTAAAATAGCAATTCATGCTCCTTTGGATTACCACCTCATTCGTAATTATCTTTCCTTTTGATTGGTTTGATGCAGGTGTCGTTAACAACAATGAAGGGCTCCTATCAACTCAAGAGTTCACATTCATAAAATATGTTTTTATTGCAAGAGTATATTATTTTTGTCTTAAACCCGTTTATAGCTATTGTCCTGTTTGGGGCTTCAAATATGCTCTCCCAAATAATCCACTTCGATAAAATTATGATAAGAAACACATTGTATTTCTTTGCTGTAATATGTTTTTATAGCACCCATAAATTACTTATCGGGTGGCTGAGTGTTATGGGTACAATGAGGCAGCAAAAGATAATGGTGACGTGTATATTGTGGGTCGATTCTATCACTTTAGTACTTTGGGTGTGTGCTCGTCTAAAATAAGGAGTGCTGGAGACTGAGCTGAGATGTATACTTTCGCCAAAAATAATCGGAACCAAAAGGTAAATAAATTATTGATCTGAATATCATCCAAAGGTAAAGTTTAGTGCGCTACTCTGCACAAATCAGGGTTCATATTCTAGACTTGGAATACATACGAGGGTAGGTCCACAAGTTTCCGACTTCGCCGATAAGAATTATCGCCTTCACAAAAGCCTTATCTGGTGTCATACCTTATCTGTTAAGTAAATAATTGCAGCTGTAACTTCTGCTCCGCTATGCTCAGTTGTTCAGATATAGTTGCATAAAGAAGCCTATGTGTACAAGATTGTGACATGTTCAAAATGGAGTATCCAGCTGTTATTAAGTTCTTCACAAAAGAACGACTTACTCCAAATGAAATTTAAGAGCAATTAGATGGTGTATATGGGTAAGCATTCCCTTCATATTCTACTGTAAAAGAATGGGCCAAACTTTTTCGAATTGGTCAAGAAAGCATTAAAGACGAAGAGCGTGCAGGTCGACCCTTGAAGGTGCTCACTCCTGAAACATTGCTCTTGTGGAAGGAGGAGTTATGGAAGACCGGTGGCTCAAAGTTACAGAAATAGCAGAAGGTTGGGTCTTTCTAAAATTACAGTCCTTTGAATAGTTCATGAACATTTAAACATGAATAAGGTTAGTGCAAGATGGGTGCCCACACTTCTTTCCTCAGTCCAAAAGCAGCAACGAGTCATCTGTTGTCAGGCATTTTTGGAGCTCTGCCGTGGCAACGAGAGAGAAATTCTGCAAACCATCGTTACAGGAGATGAAACTATGGTCCTCTACTATGATCCCTTATCCCTTATCCAAAAGAGAATCAATGGAGTGGCGTAAACCTGGCAAAGCACCGCTTCATGACAACGCTCCTATGCTAGCAGCTCTTGTTGCAAAGAAGAAATGTGGCTTTAAGGAGGTCGGCCATCCACCCTACAGCCCAGATCTAGCTCCCAGTGACTATTTCCTCTTCTCAAAACTCAAGAAGGACCTTCGAGGAAGGAAATTGAAGTGTGACGAAGAAGTGATAGATGCTGTTTATGCCCATTTTGCAGACAAGACTTCTGACTTTGGGGAGGGATTGAAATGTTAATTCAAAGATGTGAGAAGTGTATTGCAATAAAGGGTAACTATGTTGAAAAGTGAAATATAGTTTTTGCCTTTATCATACCTATAAAATGGTTAGGCCCGAAACTTATGGACCTACATCTCTCCAACACTGTTGCACATTACAATGATTGTGATGTAGGAGCCTGTAGTTGTCATCTTCTTTGCTGAGCAATAGATTCAACCCTTTCTTTGACATTAAAATCATGTTAAGAGAGAAAGCAGTCATGTTATTTTCTTTCTTCAATATTTCGAAGTACCTGGCTACTCTACTAATCCCATGACCTTAACAGAGGACGTTCGGAGTCATACAATACATTTTATTCCAATATTTATTGAAGAACAATTTTGCCAATCTTTTTCTGTTCTACTTTAGGTTTCAACAGATGAAATTAATTGGGTTATTTAATAAGCCATATTTATAAATAATTATGAACTAGAGAGAAAAAAATACATTTTCGTTACAATGATATGGTCAACGTGTTAAATATCAAATTCGTCTGATAAAATAAGTTTTTTTTTTTTTTTTTCCTGTAGAGATGACATTTCTCCTTTAGTTCATGAATTTTATTGTATAATCGGAATAAAGCCATACGAGGCACTTAATAGTTTGCATTCTTCAATTTTTTTCCCCCTACAGCATTGAGAGCCCTTTTCAACTTTTAGTAATGCAGAACTTCCTTATATTTCCAGTTTTTTCCTTTGATTAACTAAAACCATTTATCAATACAAGGACAATAATCCTTGGGTATCTGTCTCCCCACCATTTTAAATTTCCCTTGATCACAACGGCCATTTATCTTAGACAGACAAATTATCTCTTACAAGTAATGAAATTATAAAACGTACAACTTTAAAAAAAATAACAATACTTTCTCATAAATGAGTACGGAAGCTAATGTAAAAATAATAGCGATTTTGAAACCCCCACCAAAAGTTTTTTTTTTAATTATGTCCAATAGCACCAGAACAGCCTCACAGCTAATATCTTACTACTAGGAGATGATTTGTAAGACTTGACAAAGTGACACACACTAGGCAAAATAATCAGTTACTCAATTATTATAGGTTGGTCTCTGTTTGTGTCCTGCCGTCTTGCCATCTTAGGTATCACCTAAGAAGCACCTCTTGATGAAAAACTCCCGAACTTTTTTCATTATTTGCGGGTGAGTGACTTCAAAATGAAGAAGTTCCCATATAAATAATGAAGAAATAACGAAAGGAGGCGTACTAACAACGCCGTGGAAAGATAGAATAACAGTTTCAGTAAATACTCTTCTACGCAGGTTTCATTGTATGATACGGACGTTCTGTTGTGCTTGAACAACGAGCAAGCCTCAACTATGCTAATGAGAATACTGTATTTAATAGAAAGAGAAATTAAAAAAATCTTTTGGTTTAAAAAAAAAGGTGCGAGAATTTAAAAATGAAAGCAACGAAAGGGGGGGGTAGAATTCAAGACAGGAACCTAAACTGGGTTCATTAACATCCAAGATAATAAAAATATTCTTAGCAGAATGTTTGTGCAAATAACTTGCAAACAAACACGGAATAATTTTTAAAATGAAGAAAGTAATAAAATAGATTTAAAATGCACCAGAATAGTCAGGTGTGGTGTAAGGTGTGAGGGAATGTATTCTTTTACGAAGATGTAAGAATAAAGAAAGAAAAAATAATTGAGTCAAGCACTCGTCCCGGTCAGGAAACATCTATATGCAATGTCACAATATAAAACGCATTATAGTACTCAGCTTGATAAATGCATAGATAATGATCTACAAGCTCAGATTATATTGCTAAAACCATTTTACACATCTATGTACGACACACTGCAACCGTTAAGCTGTAATGAGTCATTTTTCGTAAATTTTTCCGATAAACGTTTCACAGCATTCTCCCAGGGGGGTTGGTGGTTGAAATGTTTAGAGACGAGGAATGAAAATTAGGCTGTATGGTAGCTGTGTGAATTAATTTAAGTCCGCTGATGGCAGGTTTCGCCACGGCTGCTGCAGACCACCAACTCTGCTTCCATGAGATTCTCTCTTAGGGCTTTCCGCTGATTTCTGGCAGCTGTAAGTAGCCAAGGCTGAGTGAATGGGGGTTTGATATGGGATGCGCCAATAAATAACGCCACGTGATTTAGTTCCTGAGTTGTTTATTCTCCCAAACACGAATAATCAGATGAACTCATGTCTCACGCCGGATCACTGGTAAGGTAAACTTAGCAATCGCGTAAATTTGGTTGCATTCACTCAAATGGTGCCTAATATGAGGAAAGTGCTACTTCAATGGTATTTAATAGAGCACAATGGTGCTATATGTAGCTTGCGCGTTAACTTGTTCATGTGAATGATAAACTTTCCAATGAATGTACTTGCATATGGACATTTTACTTCATTATTTTGGGTTGAATGATTGTCGAGCCTCGTAGATGCCGGATCTTGTACCTCGGACTTAGGTCGTTCTTCCTCTAACTACCCGAGCGACGCGGCAGCACCATCTTGGTCCCAAAAATTTTGAGACTGCCCCTTTTTGAGGCAAAGTCTATTTCTTAAGTACTCTGTAAGAAGTGACGCTTTCCCCTTAGAGTGATGCGAAATATTTCCGCCAGTTTTGTTTTCACCATGTTCATAGGCTGATGCTTACATCACCGAAATCCATTCCTATTTGCTGGACAAATTTTGGCAAAGCACACGTTATGCTATTCGTCAGTCAGTTCACTTCAAACAAAATTTACACGTTACTGTCAATGACTTGCGAATGGACATCTGTCGCATACCAAAGGGGATTAACTTGCATTGTCTGACTTTTCCAACCCTTGCCTTGCCATGTTCAGAGTGAGATTCAAGTCCATCTTTGCCCTTTGTTATATTACCTATTATTTCTTAAATATTACTAAAATTACACGTTATAGATATAAAGCTCAGTCTTAAACGCTACACTATCTTAATTCTATATACATGAATTTTGTCATCAAAGTTTCCTATATATGAAATCATAACATACCTGTAAGAAATCCCAAAATCGTTGATTTAAAATTACAATATTAATTACCTCAATTGCTCTGTAATTGGTGGAGAGCCAGAAACAGCTTCACGGTAACGCAGATTATAGCAGGATTGAAGAATTAGAAGGAGAAGAAGAAGAAGAAGAAGAAGAAGAAGAAAGAAAGAAAGAAAGAAAGAAAGAAAGAAAGAAAAGAAAAGAAAAACTGATGATATTTGTTTGCTTCTTATTATTAAAATAAAGTTTTACATTAGCTAAACATTTCAGTATAATTTCATTCTAACTGCAAGAAGAAAAAAACAAAACAAGATTATGTTCATTAAATTAGTTATATATGATATGTGTTAAACGTACCATTTTTTTTTAAATATGAGTGCCCGAAGCTAAGCCGAGGCCTTTCAACGCCTGTACTATATATCCTTTTTAGACAATCTTTAATATTTATAAATCAATTAGTGCTAACTAATGGTTTTTAAACGTGTTTTGGCAATTTAAAATAACAAATTAAAATTTTATTTATTATTAATAATTTCTCGCGGTGAAAGAAGTTAATAGTATTGCACGTAGTTAAAGAAAACATTCATAAAGAATTCATTGAACATGCGCAATAATAGGATCAGCTGATATTAAATTCCTGTTTAAAAAGTAGTTTCTCTCGGTGAAAGAAACTAATAGTATTATGTGTAGTTAAAGAAAACATTCATAAAGAATTCATTATCATGCGCAATGATAGAATCAGCTGTTATTGATTTTCTTCCTGCCTGAAATGGTTCCATTGATACCAAATTCGATTATTTATTCAAATAAATCTTAGAAACACATTCATGCAATATCACTTAATTTCACTATGATGATTTTGAGGTTTCCTTGAGGAATGTAAAAAAAAAAAAAAAAAAAAAAAAAAAAAAAAATACATTACATACCTTCATAAGCTATATTATGTATTTGAATTCTCTTAAGTGGGTCAATGAATGAATGAATAGTGTTTAACGCCCGTTTTTGCTACAGAGGCACCACAGGCGATGGACACTGATGATACATAAGATGAAATGATATATTGGGAAAGGATTTATTTTTATGGAAGGAATCGTTCCAGGCCTAAGTTCAGTTCATTTGTGAGGAATGAGGAAAACCTGGAAAAAACCTTAGTCAGGAAGGACGGTCCTGTCGGTATTCGAACCCAGACCTCCCGCTCACGAGTCCGAGACTAACGACCTCGGCCACCCGTGGCGGTGAAAATGGGTCAATGATGATGATAATAATAATAATAATAATAATAATAATAATAATAGTTTTGGGCCTTGTAATAAAAAAATATTTACTACTAGGTGCCTAAAAAATATTTTAACACGAATATATTCCGCTATTGTGCAAAATATAAGCTTATTCAATAAGTTATATTTTAACTTCAGAATGTATGTTTTTAATTCTTTATTTTAGTCTTTTTAGGTCTCTGTGTTTTAAGTGTACATAAAATTTGTTTAATAAATTTATATAAAACTTTTTTTTCCACGACAGTTACAATTTCCCCAATTGTTGTTAGTACTGAAGGAGAGTGTTTAGTTCATTTAATGATTTACCTTGACCTTTCGTGATGTAAATATTATTACACGTAACACAAATGAGTATCAATTTAACATTTCTATTCACATTTTAGCCCTATTATTCTCTAGTTACAATGTAGTATTCGTTGCTTACATGAAGCATTCAAATTTTCTTAACTGCTTTGTTGATTATGACCTATCATAGTCAACAAATTTCATTGACGACCATGAAATCTTAATCTTACAACCTTTACATCTTGAAATATTTATTTAAATTAAATATCGTTGTCGTAGAAAAAACATTGTATGATTCACATTTCTTATGTCATTAATTATCATTTCCATAAACTTCCAATGTTGTTTTTTTGCAATTTCCTGGCCCACGGTACTCGCTGGTTCTTAACTTTAAGTACATCATCTTACAATCGTATTTGAAGTTGTACATTGTCTTAAAGGTACTCAGTTTGTCCACTGCTAACGTTAATACCTTTTTTTTCTACAATATGTGCCGTGGAGTAACCTACAGTTGCCATTGTTCGCATGCATGTCTTCCATTTTTCCCACCAGGGCGGCTCTGTATGAATGAATGGTATTTAACGCCCGTTTTTGCTACAGAGGCACCACAGGCGATGGACACTGGTGATACATGAAATGATATATTGGGAAAGGATTTATTTTCAAGGAAGGAAACGTTCCAGGCCTAAGTTTAGGTTACCTTCCCGGCATTTGCCATTTATGAGGACTGAGGAAAATCTGGAAAAAAACCTCAGTCAGGGAGGACGGTCTGGCGGGATTCGAACCCCAGACCTCCCGCTCACGAGTTCACGATTTCACGACCTCGTCCCCCCGTGGCGGAGGGCGGCTCTGTGCATCAACTCCAGCGATTCTTACATTCTTTTCCAGTTGCCAAAGGTTATATAATTTTACTATGTTCAATTTGGTGCAACGGTAATGGAATTGTAGAAATAGGCATATGAAAGTATCGTTAAGCCCGCTAATACTACTTGCCAACTTAAAAAAATAATCTAGGGATTGTATTTAAGATTGTTATGAAGCCATAATCTTAAAATTCAATCCCTAGGTTAGGTATAATTTTCACAAGGGTCCTGCAAGAATGTATATTCATTTACATTAGGTAATATATTCGGTTTTAAGAAATTTATCTTAATTTAGCCTTACCCCTTTATCCTTCTAACCATGCCATGTTATCTATTCTTACTTATTCGCCCTTAGAGTGATTCCGATCAAAGCAATGTCACATGATGTGACGTCACTAGCATGGCCGTGTGCAGTCAAAAAAATAGTTCCATGTTAGCAATCTAAATTTGAGGATGGGTTCAGTAATAAATAACAAAAAAGTAATACCTGCGACTTTATTTTAATTACTGCCGACTTAATGAAGCTGAATTTCGAAGTTGCAAATTGATACGCTACAGCTCCTAAGATGCAGCTCAACTGATTCAGCGCTTATTTAAGCAAGGAAAGGCGCAAGTAGTTTGCACATGTTTTCAAGGCTGACGCTAATGAATCAGTGCTGCTGTTTCAACAGAGATATATTATATAAAGCATAAATGGAGCAAGACTTTAATAGTGGGAAGAAAACAATTCTTTAACGTGTTTTCAAAGTTCTGCGAAAAGTATCCGGCACTCGCAATAAAGAAGGTAGAAAGAACTTAACTTAACCTCAGAATTTACAGATCTTTGTTTCTGACAATTGAGTATTCTTGGCGCGAATTGCGGAAGGATACATTGCTTGTTTGTTGACATTAGGATCACTCTTAGAGTGAATAGATATTAGTGCATTTCTTGCTGTTGGTAATATCATGGCGCCACGACCTTCACCGTCACTCCGACGCCATTTTCTGCTGCTTCTTCTAAAATCTGTTATAAATTCAATCATAATTTTTAGGGATGGATAGGTTATTAGCTTCCAACGCGTTCACTACTTCTCCTAATGGGTACTGCCACCGTTTAATGTAAGCTAAGCAAATGTTTACTAAGTTTTGCACATTTTTTCATCATTTGGCGCTTAAGGGCGTTTTAAATCAATTTACGGACTTGCGCTTTTAAAAAGCTCGTCTTCGTCTCGCCTTTTAACTCGTCCAAAAAAGATACTTTAGAAACTTGTATCATAAATATATAACTATAACGTATATGTAACATAACTCTAATAACAGTTGAACTGCTTATAATTTATGCCTTAACTGAAAAGGTCTCGAGAGAAAAAGCTTAACTCGAAAAGTAAAAAGCTTTACAGGTCTGGAAGAGATATTCTGTTCTATCTGCGATGAAGATAGATGATTTAAAAACAAATTTGCCTAACATGCACACATTTGCAGCATTGCCAACTTAAGTATAGGAATATTTCTGGTATTTTAAAGAGGAAATGTTTTTAAAGTAAACTTGCTTCTAATGGTACTTCAAAACTATATCAAAGTATGTCGTGCTCTACATTCATTAACGGTAACTTCTGACCGAATTTCTTGAAAATGATTATTTTATGCAGGGCAAGAAAATGAACAACCTGTCGTGAAGTGAATTTTAAAACTGTCGAAAACATGCTTACATATACGTTTTAATTGAAAGGCAGGTCCAGCTTCATGCCGTTACGAACTAGCGGGATCATACAAGCCTCTAATCAAATACAGTTGCCCTGTGTCACTGAAGAGTTGTCGATTTTATATGAGCAATCATCCTTGTTCCTGAGTTCTACGTTCTACATTAATGACCTTTTTACAAAGTTTATTAAGTTCATAATTATATATTTATAAAATGTTCGGCTACGTTTCCCATTACATTTTTTTCTGCAACAAAACATAAGCAAAATTTAATCATATTTATTACTTGTGTTTTTCTCCCCTTCCCCTTTTTTTCTTTCCCGTTTCCCCTGTCCCTATATCTTTTTCCCCTCTAATAATTAAGATATGAATTCATAAATGAATTTCTTTGCAAATTTGTAGAGAATTCGGAGTACTTATTTTGAACAACAAAAAACGTAGGTAAAACTTAAATTTCATAACAGGCTACTAATATAATAATTAATCTCGATACTGTGAACATTCTGTCCTGTAAAACGACTAATTTGTTCTGAGTCATTGGTATCTCTAATATTAAAGGTCGCCCCCGTATAAGCAGGTTTATTCTCCTTTTATTGAATGCTGTTTAATTTTCTTAATCACTAAAACACAATAATATTAGAAACGCGATCAATAAAGAAGTCATGAACTTAATACTGTAACAAAGGGAGCACAAAATACTGGGAAATAACATCAGTAACGAGTCTTCCCTGTGTACAGTATCTTTGAAAGTTATTAGGGCCTATTTACTCGAAAAATGTCAGTGTCGCTACTCTAAAGGACAGTGCAGTCCAGCATTATTATCCTTTGTAAGCCTTTTCATGATCATAAATCTAGTACTTACAAAATTACATTTTTGTGATCATCTTATATAGATATGACGTTTGTCCACGACTTCACTTAAGTTCGACATTTGTTAAATGTTATTTCTAGCTCAGGAAATTGGGCGAAGAATACTTCCAGAAAAAACAAAGAAGAAGAATAACAAATCAAATAAAGCATTTATTAGTAATAGCATTTCCTGTAAAAGTTAATAGAACTCTTAACTGACACTTGTGATGAGCACGAAGTTAAGTTTGGACTGTTTGGGGCGGAGAAGGATATTTCGGTGCTTTAACCTTGCCCATAGCTGGTGCCTTGTGATATGCCCCCAGTGGTGGCACCTCTGGGAGAAAGGGACGAGGTGAGGGGGGTACGGGCTGCTAGGATCCACAGGCGGTAATTACGCGGACGCAGACAAGACTCCTAACATGTTTCTAGATAGAACACCCCTACACGGTGAGGCCCCTCCTCCATACTAGAAGAGGGAGCAGAAACCGTTTAAAAGCTCAAGCCACCGTCTCACCGTGCCAGCCCACCTCGCCCTGGCACTTTCCACTCTGTAACAGAACCAACAAAATGAAATGAAATTAATAGGAGAGCAGAAATACGTGGAAGGTAAATATACTCACCAGCATTTGCTTAAGTGACAAGGGGAAACGACGAAAAAACCAAAATCAGGATGGCCTATCAAAAGGAAATTGAACCCGAAACTTCCGGAATGTTAGTATCAAACATTTCCCCCCGAACCACCGCTTGGTTCAAAGTGAAGATACTTTAGGAATAAGAAGGTTGTTCGGAAAATACTCCGCAATTTAATATCTTTTAAAATAGCCTCTAGAGCATTTGCACTCATTTTCTCTTGGATTTCACGTTTTTTACCACTTGATCACATTTTCTTCTCATGCTTCCCTTAGCCGCCAAAGAAGTAAAGAAGTAATTACTCTAATTACTGTAGTCTGAGTAGAATAATTTGGAGAACTTTTCACAATAAAAAAAAAAAAGAAAGAAAGAAGTCAATATGGTCCCGATCTTGCTCAGGCTTTGGCATATCTTCTACCACCTGGAGACTCAAGTGATGTCCAAAATTCCCGTCCAGCTGTGGCTCTGATCTTGCTCAGGCTTTGACACATCTTTTACCACATGGAGACTCAGGTGACTTCCAAAAATTCCTGTCCAGCTGTGGCTCTGAGCTTGCTCAGGCTTTGACACATCTTTTACACCTGGAGACTCAGGTGACTTCCAAAAAGTCTCGCCTAGCTGACGAGTTTGTTTTAAGGTCTCATTTACTCACTTCCAGTTATGATTTTTTTGGAATATCTGAACCTGAGAAGTACGAAATTCCCTCTGTTTGTGTGATGGAAACAGAGAAATGAATTTTACCGCCAGATGCTTTACGTCCAGCTCAATATGTTTTAGTATTTTCTTGTAGACAACTTTCCAGAAAATGGTTCAGTTCCCAGCCATCTTTGAAGCGCCATCACCATACTTTATTTGGCTTCATTCATTAAGTCATCTGCGAAAGCCAACTTAACCAGTCGAATACTTTCCTGGAACAAATGTCCAACTTTGAAGCAAAACGTTATATAATTCGCTGATTTACGATTGAACAGCCCTATAGGATGTAAACTGAAGATTCTCGCTACCAAATTACTTGAAGGGCGCGCTACCGGTTCTAGAGACAATCGTATTTTCCAGACAGGCACTTAGAAGCATCTCGATTTTTTACTGTTGATATTTGGCAGCCGTTTCTAAATGATTCGAACGGAGCGCTTCTCAGCAAGCAGACGGAATCTGCATCAACAATAACCAGCTGCGCGCGGTACTTCCGCAAGGTGAACTGTATGCACGATACAAGCAATTTCTATACACACTAAAGTGAATGACATATAAAGGCCGGACATACTTACAGACTGAGCTTAATTATGTGTAATCTGTCCCTACATGTTACTTGTATTAACTGAGAAGGCAGCATTTCTATTTTACGTCCGAAAAAAGATTGAAATACAATAGGGTGGATATCACAGTCAGAAAGGCCTTAACATTCTGAACATGTCTATACAAGTCTCTGGATAGTGAGATATTAGTCGTTGATTCACACTGAATTCTAACTCTTCAGCAATAAAATAAATACAAGCTAAGCAAAGAGGGTGATGCAATACACTTTCAAGATTCACGTATAAACAAAACCGTCCTAAGTAATAGCAGAGTTTAAATATATGTATATTACTGTAGGCGTGCGTTCGCTTGTGCTTAAAATGGACAAGAAGCTAGTGCAAACGGTTTCTTTGTGGATAAGCGTCAAGAGTCGAGTAGTCAAAGTAGAAAAATTATGTAAAATAAGTACAATTGTATTATATATATTGGCCCGATTACAGAGCAAGTGTCAACTTCTTAACAATTCAGAAATGTATTAGTTAAACAACAATGCGACGCGCAAGAATTGATTAACCTTCATGTGGCATTAAGTTTTGAATGTAGATAGCTGATTGGTTTAGGAGCATCATTGTTCATGTCACTGTCCAGTCAACTTTCTTCTTAAAGCCATAATTAATTGCGGTAAGTGGTGACAGCAAAACAAAAACTTTTTATTAAATAACTATAGGGTTGAAATTGAGATGAATAAGTTTTAGGGGTGTGAATTCAGAAAAAAACGATTAAATTTTAAAATTTAATTCTAATCTTTTACGAAAGCTGATCAAAATGCGACCTCTTGCTATAATATACGATCTACAACGATGTGAATGTCTTACATGTTCAAAGATTACAAATATTATATGCACATACAAATATTATATGCACAGAGTTTAAATGTCATGCATTCAAGCGACCAGCTCTTTCCAGATTCATTTGGCGTCTCGAGCACTACACGAATCAAATGCTATGACACAAAAATCAAGTGGTGTGAGGTCGGGAGGCAATAGATCCATTCATTATTTAGCGAATGCGCGGTTCAAATGTCATACAATTGAGAAGTAAGTCAGACGCACCATCGTGACCCTTCTTCGAGCAAATTAGTGTGTCTTGCAGAAATTGCAGGTAAATTTTGACGTCGAGAGGTCATGGAGCATTTGACAGATTACGTACATTTATGGTTTTGAACAATGGTTATCATAATCAATTAATGAAACTGTAATTTTTTATTCTTAAATACGTCACTGATTTCTAACTTTTTTTTCCATTTTCGAAAGTTTATCTCATACTTAATGTAAGTTTGGAACTTATGGTAATTTAACAGAAAACTTTTGTTTTTGTTTCTTCTAATATTCCTGGAAGTGTGAGTATTGAATTTGGGAACACCCGTTATCATTAGGCTCTAACGGTCTGGATAAGCTGCATCGATTAAGGCTACAACCCATCAATAGCCTAGTTAGACAAATGCCAGTCACTACAGGCTGGGTAAGCTTGAATCAAATAGCCTTGGGGCTCTACCGTACAGTGTTGCTACCTCGCTTTGAGCTGTAAATATGAGTGTAGCTCAAATTCTTTGAACCTCTTTTCCTTTTTTAGTCAATACAGTAAAACTGTCCTCCTGAAATGTGCTCTCGCGCGATAAGATCCGCCTAATTGTCTGAATTTAAACGCAACAATCAAGACAATGGCGTGACAGTTCACGAACCGATAAAACAATGAAACGGTGTTTGATGAAGGAAGTCTACTGTATTGTACATGTGAAAAATATACATTATACACACAATAACATTTTGAAGAAAAGAAGAGATATGGAAGAGGAAGAAGAAGAAGAAGTGAAGTATGTTTGAAATCTTCTTCTTCTCATTTGGCACTACAATCCGTGGCGAGCCTTGACCTGCCGCGGCGACCTCTGCTTCGACTATCTCCGTCTTGCGACTTCATTGATGGAGGGAAATATTGCAGGGGAAACATGTGATTGGCATGCCGGCACCCTGCTGGTAGTCTATCACGAGGTTTTCTGGTTAAAGAACGCTACCTCTTCATCAGGCAGCTTCCCAATTGTCCTCACGAGGTTGAGTGGGCCCCGTTCTAGTGTATTTGAAGCATTGAAATATAATTTAGGCTTCAAATAAATGCACTGCGGTATAATTAATAACTATTTATCTTATAGAGCTCTGCAGATATCGGTGCAACTTCTGTAATGCATAAAATAATACGTTAATCATCCCATGCCCTATGCCTATATGAACAGTGCAGTAGCTAAATGTATATAGAATAAAGTTCTTCAAATCAAAGAAACACGCCCGAATTTTCATTTTCCCTAGCTCAGACTGAGTTCCTCTCCGGTAAATGGAAAATTAATATTTTCTTACTGCACATGAAGAAATAAAGGAGAACAAATCACAACCAACGCTACTACATAATAATTAAACTGAATTACAAATGTAATGGTTCCGGAACATTTAACGTCTTTTAAAGAAACCTAATATTATTTTGGCTTCAGTAAGGTTTAATAGCTCATAGTTTTCCAAGTTAATATCCCAGATGATGATTATGTTTCCCCTAATGTGCTAAGTTTCTTTCTGAACTTAAAAATAAATGCCTAAATAAGACATTTTCTAATGATATAGAGACATGCACGTCTGACGGCTGTCTTTTGCCTAACCTCATACAATAGTTATATAACTTGGAAACATTCGTAAGAAAGATCTTTGACAAATAGGGAAAATTTCGTGCATGTAACTATATTTCTCTTGAGAGAACGCATTCTGCAACCTTTTAGCTCTGATATACATCAACGTTTCTAATCAAAATGTGAATGTGTCGATAGATGTTATCAGCATATTTTCTGCCAAAAAGCTAAGGGTCACACATTTTCTATAGTTTTATCTGCAAAATACTTGAATCCATGATGTCTTAAGATAAAAATTGAAATTTGGGTTTATAGAAATATTCACTTCATTATTTCAGTAAAAGAATTTTCATTAAGTGACAAGACACTCTTGACAGCTCTCCATATACTTCAGTTTGCTATAATTTGGTTACTGGGACATGATTTTGGCTTGGTGGAATTTAATTGTTTGACTATATATAGACGAATTCATCAAATATTTAGCCATACATTTTAGTTAATTTATGATTCTATGTAAATTAAAACGCTTATTAATTCAACCCTTTTTCCTTTCCTTTTATTTTCTAGCAGCAAAGTAGTAGCTCCTTTCAAGAACGTTTGGCAGTTTGTGATTTACTACGGCTTTTGTAATAAGCATCATTGTTTTTGATATTATTCTTTGCCAATACATAATTAGTACTGGCCTGTTAAACAATAAAAGCCCAGTCATTCTTTCAGGACTAAGTGGATATTCGATTTTAATAATTCATATATTACACCATTATAATTTTAAGAGAATGCAGCTTTTAAATGTTTTATTTAACTGCTCGGATGGACAGTGAAAGGAACATTAACTACTCCAACCCGCTTTACTGAAGTAATTAAAATCATGTAAAAAAATCTGCATCTCTGTCACTTATCCAAACACGTACAGCAGAAGAAATCAAATGGGTCTCCATTAAGGTTACAGCATATCGCTAATATTATTGCATATATATGTATATACAAAGATTAAACGATTAGATAATAGGTAAATAAATGTACATATTATTTACTAATAGGAACCAGATAACAACGATGTTTTTTACTAATAAGCAAGTAATTATCTCAAATAATGAGAATAATATACAAGGTGTAACAAAAAGGTGTGTCAAAATTTGGAAAAATTTTTCTCGCATATATGCAATAAAAATATAAGTGCTTTGTTTTCTTGATAGATTCCTTTTTGTAAAACTGTACCACATATCAGAATATTCCAAAACAGAACTGTGGGAAACAGGAAATCACATGATATGTTCAGTGTTCTTCGTTTGCAAGGATACATCCATCAACCCGACGTCGCATGGACTGATGTATCCCTAGAGTATCTCGTATTGTCTGGCAGCCTTGCAGAATACAACCACAAAGACTCTACACCATTGGCTAATCCATAGATCCGTCATTTGAATACTTCATTTTACTATACCTGGAATGAGGTCCCTAAATGCAAAGACACTACTGCTTGGTGCTACGTCAAGCAATGAAGTGAAGGGGTATAGGATGACTATAACAACTGTAAACCTAGAAACTAACACCCCTACCCTATTTAACCAGAGGTAAAAGCGAATGTTTTTCTATTATGCGTATTAAGCAACTATTCCGTGATGGGCTATTGCACAAATTTGCTATGCTGGCCTTCTAGCTTGCATATCACACCGTGTAAGCGAAGTTGTAGACAAAGGGCTCTAATAGGGAAATAAAACATTTCCAGACCAATATAACATATGTGCACTTCTATATGCAAGGAATGTTTCCCTAAGTTTTGATACACCTTTTTGTTACATCCTGTATAGAAAGGGCTGTAATATAAAATATTTCCTCAATATATCTAATGTGAAAAAATCTACCAAAAAAAGTAAAAAGTATAACTTTTCGAGGCGTAAATGCAACTGGATCTAAACTATCGAAATTGAAACAATAGAACAAATTAATAAATGTAAATTTCTCGGAACAACAATGACATATTCAGAAGTTATTGACTAAAAATTAAAAATATAGAGATTCAATCATTGGAAATGCACGATTAGAAGAGATCTTTGAAATAAAATTCTAACTACTTATATAGAAATAAAAAATGGTAATTCGTGAGACAAAAAGATAAATTAAGATTACAAGTAAATTAAATTAAATTTCTCGGGTACATTGCAGGTTTCACAAAGAAATGAAAACATCCGCTAAGAGTTTAATGGAAAAAAAAATACATAACTGGAAAGCACATTCAGAAAGAATGGATGTCACTAGACTCCCACGCAGGCTTTGGAAATATCATTCTGTGGGTGTTGGAAAAGATGAGATATCTAAACAATGGACTGAGTAAGTATAGCTGTTAGAGGTAGAACTGTTTAATACACGATGAACTGTCCAAAGTCTATAACTCGTGCTCATAATTACGGAAATTACCTTCCTCCGTCTTATTACTGCCGATGGTTTTATTCCTTTTGAGATAACAGAACAGAAAAATGGCTAACTATCCAAAATGTGCTCTTAATTGAAGCATTGAAGAAGTGTTTGTATTCAGAGTTATCTAAAAAGCTTATCCATGATTTTTCACATTACTGCTACTACAAATTAAAAAAAAATAACCTCTTCAGAAAACTTCAGTTGTCATAAAAATAACCGACAAATGTTCATGCCAAGAATCATTCAACTGCAAAGTGAAAAAATACGTAGAAAGGGAAAGATGTAATGGTACATGAATTTTTGCATAGGGCATTTTGATTATTAAATAAGTTTTGGTTGAAACTAGATGCCATTTTGTTGTTTCTAGGCTTGTGCATGCAGCTTGACAATGGACCGTTCATACAGCCAGTCAGACTGAGATTGATCGGACCTGGCTACTGAAAGATCCTTGCAAGAGAATTTCTTTGAGTTTATTGGGGAGGGGGGGATAAAGTCTCCTCCGGAAAAAAATAACTGAAAGTGATCTCATGAATTGTATTTATGCTTCCATATATGACATATCGCATGAACTGAGATGAATAGGAATTTTCAAAAGTAAGAAGTAACATTAAATGTTCATATTTCCTTCATTTTCTACAAATTCTTAAAAGTCACAGCATTGGTTTATTGCAAAAAATGGAATGTTTGCATCACCATCCTTCACCATACCTACTTCCTAGATGTTGTACATGTCCCTCAATTTGTTTTTGTACTTGTAATTTCTTGTAATTTCTTTAATGCTATATATAGCAATTCTGAGTTCATTCTCTTGAACACGAAGTGTGCATGATGGAGTCCTTCAAATCATCAATTGTAGGTTTTCTCAGGAATGTTCTTTCCTTCAGATAACTCCACAAGCAATAAGTTGGTAGGCTAATACCACAGTCTTTGGAAAGAACTAAAATTGCATGGGGCAGTTCTTAAACCACTTTCGGTGGAAAACCTTGAACAACTGCTGAAAAACTGTGTCCAATATCGGTTTGCGGAGACTATTTCACTCATGTGATGTCATCTTAAAATCGACCAATGAAACGAAACAAACGTTTGATTTTGTCCAATCACAGTCGGATTACGGAGTAAATTTATGGAAAAAAATTATCAAATCCGTTTCATCACGCGACGTGCATTGTCTTGAGGTCAGTGTAGCCAACCTTCACTATGTAACACGCATCACTGGCCACTTTTGCTAGGAGGCGGTGGGGAGCCATTGATAGCAACAAAAGTACAGACAATCGACAATCATAATGCAAAATGGAGTGTTCTTCAAAGCGTTTTGGTGTTGCGTCAAATGTGCAAATTGATCTTATCATTAGGAATTCCGAACTACAGAATACAAAGAAAATTAGAGGCATTGTATGTTATCCTTTTTTTTTTTTTTTTTTTTTTTCCCTCAGTTAGTATCAGAAAATCGAGCGGTAGTGATTGTAACAGTCAACGTTTGTCCATTTCAGTCTCACGATTTCTGAAAAGAATATCCATAAGTATAACATTTTTACAACTGTCAATATTCTGTGCGCGAATTTCAAATGTATAAAACTTTGATTCTTATTCTATTTATGAAATAGTCCTAAACCGTATTTTGCTCTTCTCTATAGTCATTACTGACAATCGGCATTCTTCTGTCGCAAGATTGCTTGAAAAGGTAAAGTACAAATATACAATTGTTACAATTTTGTAAGACAAGTTTAGAGAAAATATATTTAAATTCTTATTTTATTCGTAAAATAGTCCGAATAAATATCACTCGAGGGTCTAAGCTTTCCATATACTTTGTAATAATTCCAATTCTTCCCACAAACAGCAGTTAACAAAACAAATTGAAAATCTGTCATTCAATCACAACAATAGAAACAACTTATCATAGTGATGCGAAAAATTGCATTTGCTGTGTAATTAACCAGTGGTAGAATTAAAAAGATTTCTTCGAAAATTAAGAAAATATGATAAAATGTTCCCTCTTATTTTATAAAAAATCTGACTTGTATGTCACCTATCAGGTGCTCGGTTATTCTACTTTCAGCATTTATTACTCCATGTTATGAACCGTGTCGTTCCGCTTTCAACATTACATTACCTAATTCCTTTTTGTAATAATTTGAGGGATTTTTACACGACTTATATAATTATGGTTTGGACATTCTACCATTAATTGGGTACTTTGTGTACAATAATATATCGTGTACAATGGTAATCTTAATTTATAACCGATATGGACTCAAGAGTAGGAGGTTTATGACTGCTCCTTCTGGACAGATTTTTTTCTGTCGCCTGTGATATCTCATTAGTAGAAATACTTATTTAGTTTATATCATAATAATTACAAAATACTAGCAAAGAATGACGTCTATGCAGAGCACAAAATTGCATTAAGTTGAAGAGAAGTCTTTCCCCCCAAAATTCACTTCTGTGTTAACTAAGACACGAAACAAATGTGTGATGCAGCCAAAGGAAGAAAAGAATTTCCATTCATCCTGAGCTCATTAGCAGCAACATAGCCGGTGTTACAGCCACATAAAAAACGCTGACTGTAATTAGTTAACGGTGTATCCGGGTCATTAAGCTCTCTGAGCTACTTGATCCTCCTGGAAATTTTATAGAAGGAGAAAAAAATGAAACAGTCAATAAAATAATACCGCTTTATGACGCTGGATACCATAAGGGGTTAATTACTTAAACAAATACTCCAAAATACTACTGCAGGAATCGCTTGGGAAGAAGAGGAGAAATACGAGTTAGATTCTGAGAATGGACACCTTTAAGAAGAGAAATACTTGCGAGGAAGCGATTTTACAGGAAGGTTCAACATTCATTTTTCCTGGGTGTTTTAATTTAGTAGCTTATAAAGCGTATTTTTTAAAAGTAACCACGTATGCCTAATCTCATATTTACAACTAAAGTGCACTGTCGCCATTTGAGAAATACAAAAGAAAAAAAAAAGGCTGCACTTTTAGTTCTAATCGCCATGAGTGGCCGAAAAGTACAGCTTCGTGAGCGGGAAGTCTGGGATGCGATTCCCCCTAGGACCGTCCTTCCTGATTTGAGTTTTTCTAGGTTTTCCTTGGTCCTCATAAATGTCAAATTCAGAGTAGAAAGCCTAAACTTAAGCCTAAAACGGTTTTCTTCCTTATAAAAATCTTTCTCGATCTGCCATTTCATTTCATGTGTTATCAGTGTCCGACTGTGATGCCTCAGCAGTAAAACCGGGCGTTAAACACTATTAAAAACGTTCTAATTCTGACTTAAATGACTGTTCTCTAGATGTGAATTTTCCCTGGCTATACACGCACCAGCCCCATTTGCGGTAACTTAACAAAGTGCTAAATTTTTACAAAACAATTTGCCCATTTTACCTTTTAGTAAAATTAATCATTATATTAATTCGTTTTATCAACTGAAGTATCTAAAACCCAGAAAGTCTTTCTTATTTAATTACATCATTTGCAAGAGATACATTCAGTTATATTAAGTTTTAAAAAATAAAACTCTCCAATATCAAAAGATTTATGAAATTTATTTGAAAATAATGCTAAAAGTTTCCAGCTTATAACAAAATTCTCATTTTGAGTTAAAAACAAATTGGTATTGGAGGAGTTCTAAGTTACTGTGAAAATAAAGCTAAACAATTCAATGTAAGCGTTCTTGATTAATACGCGCAGAAAATGCGACTCAGAAAACGTAATTAAAATCTTGTACATTAACGCAAAAAACGATTGAAGTAATTATTCCAATCAAGAAAAGTATGAAACAATAGCAGGCTTTGGTGGATGCCATTGCCCATTAACAGCATGGGTACTATGCTGCAGAGTTAGTGCTTATTGTTAGATATAACGACTCTATCAGCAGTGCTGGCAGACTACTACGCAAATAAGAAACGTTACTTCGTTACTGACAGCCAGTCAAAAAGTAATGCCTCTCTCTCTCAATGTCAGTAAATGACGTGCGTATAGCTTAGAAGTTGTAATATAATTCGTGAATGCGGAAGGTAAAACGCCAATTCCCATTTAAGAAAGACATCAGCACTTTTAGGTGCTGGATTCTCGCTGTACGGACGCTGTGAGAAAAATTTGAAGCTAAAATATTTCCACAATATTTACGCGAACATGAATTAATCATAGCAGTTTAAAAGTCCCAATACATAATTCAGCTGGTCATCGGTTAGACCCTGCGTTGCCGTCCGTATTTTCTTGCGTAAAATCGCGGAGCTCAAGTGCTTCAACATTTTAAAACTTGGTATAACATACTAAATAACAGAATTTGGTACTCACCCTCCTTTGAATAGAAGCTGGAAAGGTTGCCCATTTTCCCTGACACTTAACCCACGTCTTCTTAGGAAATTATGACGCATCAGTTTCCCAAGGACCTAACTTCGTTTCGAATGTTTCCCCAATGCGTGAGGGTTAGTTGAATATAGTCCATTTTTAATTCTCCCTAAAGTTTAAAATGACAAATCGTAAGATCTGGAGAACGAAGAAGGCTTTAATGGGAATTCTTATTTCATTAAGTTTTTTTCTTCTTAGAGCACATGGTATCTTTGATTGTTGTTTCTTTTCGTTCGGTCACAGAACCTTTTTCATTTTATTTCTATATTAACTTTAATGTTTTTCGTGTTGGAACCGGGCTGCCAGGAAAGTTACGCCTAGATACCTGTTTTATTCTGTCACACCACTTTTTGTACCTGACGTATGCCTTGAAGAAGAATATGCGAAGACACAATGAACATCTTAATTTTGCACAACATTACTACACCACATAATGAAAATTATTCTCGATTTCACAATACAACTGCCCGACTCTGTCGAAATCCTATTTGCAACTGATTGAAATACTGCCGCGTGGGGAATGTAAGCGATTGGAGGGAGTAGGTGCGCTGGTCGGCCGATCTGCGGTACTTTTAAACTGTTCTCACTATATATTAAAAGAGAAAGTGTACATTTTTGTTCAATTGGTTCATTAAATACGCTCTAAACTTGGAGCTTATGAGCATCAAATTCGAGCTCAAAAGACTAATATGAGCATTATTTATTTACAATATGTTATTTTGAAATTCCGGACTTGCATGAAATTGAAATATTGGTAAGAGATCGCGTTCTGACAGGCAGCTAACTGGACAAGGAGGTTGGACTATTGACTTCAAAGCATGTTCCCTAGGCAGCGCCATGAGAGAATGGTGGAAAATAGAACAAGAGCTGGGATTGAGTGACGTTACAAGTTAGTATTGACAGTCAATACCTGCTGCCCTTCAGGCGATAAACTGGCCTTCAGGAGTTAACCGTTTAGGTAATGCCAAAAAATTAAATATAGCTATATTTATATAAAATTTCCTAAAACGCTTAAAAGTAAAAGTTGGATATACGTGGTCATCTAATAAGTAAGTTTCTCTATTGTAGGAAAAATATTAAATTAACTCATTTATTTTTCAATAAATTAAATAATATTCTACAATTTCTAAGCTATTTCTTCACTTTTTCTGAGCTTTCGGTATCGCATCATAATTTTTTGATACCTTGTCGTGTCCTGTTTGCGCAGTTTTCTGTTCACTGATATTTTCACATCGCTATTTTCAAATCGCTGGCCTTCGAGGTGCTCCTTGATTTCGGTGTAAAGATGCAAATCATTTTGGGTAAGATCAATAAGATGGATGGCAGAAAAGTTCCAATTTCAATTCCTAAGCAAGTGTGTGTGTGTGTGTGTTTTTTTTTTTTTTTTTTTTTTTTTTTTTTTTAAAGATAAGTGTGGAGGCGAGCGTTGTTAAGCAATTGCAGAATTTTGCGAGTTAAAACTCCGGAATTTTTTCTTCTAATCGCGACTGCTGCGACAGTCTTCCGCTGCGCTGTTCCTAATGCACGTTTATTTATATGTCCTTTCATGAACCACCCCTACCAACGTCAAAGTACCCGAATGCTCACACGCTTCAAATAAACAGAGGTTAATTCACGATAGTTATTCGCCCAGTTTCACTTTTACTGTGAAAAAAACATATGATTACACCTAATTCACAATCATAGCTTCAAAACCGTGATGTCATTAACTACTGTCAAAGTAATGCCCATCATTTAATGAAACTGCTTCAGAGGTGCTAACACAACCCGTAACACTTCCTCCCACTGAAATATAATTATAATGTATATTTATGCAATCCCAATCATAATATAATGGGATTAATAATATAAATATTATGTGTATATTTGTGCCACAGGCTTTAGCTTCAAGAACAAATTGTGTTCTGGTGTTTTTCTTTTGCGGTAGCTTGAATAGACAAGAGGGTCAAGAGCCCGATACAATGGAAAAGAGTTACGTATGAAGTCCCATTCTTTTCTTAAAGACTGTCATTGCAAGGTTAATAAACTAAAGACTATCAAATTCATTTGGGGTCTTTGAACCCGACAGGCGTTGCACTGTTAACCCTTTAAACTAATCATGCCAACAAAATGGTTTACACTTTCAAAACTAGCGAATGGTACGTGAGACACGTTGAATCAGCCAATGGAAAATGTATGTTTGAACTTTTAAAGAAGATTGCGCGTGTCTTTGTGACCCTGTGGCAATCGTTACGCCAACGATTCGCTTATTTGGTTTGAATTTTATATATAAGCTCTTTTACCTTGCTGAGGCAAGCAGTTTAAGGTTTACATGCGGCAGAAGCAGTTGTAAGTTCGGCGTTGCTAAGGCACTCAGTTTTGAAGTTTTACACGCGGCGAGACACAAGCAGTTCTCATTTGTTCATTCCTCTGTAAGCAATTTGAAATTTTACACGCGGCGAGACGCAAGCAGTCTAAGTTCCAGACGCGGTGAGACGCAATTCACTTCTCAGTTCTCAGACGCAGATAACATGTTCTACTGGGATGCTTAGTACATCAGTTAAGCAGTTTTTAAGTTGATACTAGGCTGAGAAGCATTTATCAGTTACGCATTCAGCTACGCCGTTCCGATACATCACTTCAGCAGTTTCCAATTTAAATGCCGCTGCACTCATTTGTAAGTTTCACGAGCGATAACTAAGTTTGAATCGGTGTAGCTAAGTCTATCGTACGCAAAACACCAGAGGATGTGAAAGATTTTTGACGTAATAAAGTACCAAAATATCTTATGTCGCTTCGCGTGATTATTTACACTATTAAAACCCACTCCCAGTCCTATTGAATACGAATCAACAAAATAGTAGATTTCCCCTTGAGAAGTAGTTATCGTTGAAGCGTGGACAACAAAACCGGAGCGATCAATAATCAATCTACAAAACCACTTCAAAATTGGCATTTTAACGTGAGGCCACTCAGTCGATAACAAATCGCTTCAAAATTGGTGCCCAACCTAGGGCACATAGCACAATAAGTACGGAAACGTACTTATTGAACGACCTTCGTATAAAAGACCGGGATAATTTCAAAGTAGAATGAAGTAGTGATGAATGCCCATGGAATAAATTTGAAGATTGTGAAGAAAATTCACATTATTATTATTATTAAATTATCATTATTATTAAATTATTATTAAGTTTCTTATAAAATCCGTTTAAATTATAAAGTTTGTATATATTAGTATAGGCCCATTGTATTATAATATTGACTCTCTTTGCGTTATATAAGTCTTAAAATCTTTAAACCTTTGCACAAGAAAATTTTTTAAAATATAAGGTTTCGTTTTGGCATAAAATATTTTTACAAAATGCACACATTCTCCCAGTGTATGAACAAATTAAGAAAACATTTTCAGGAAAAGCTACAGAAGCAACTCCATATTTATTTACTACCAAACTCCGTGAGTTAGTCAAGATAAATGCGTTAGAGGAATACGAGCATTAAATATGCTTTAAGGAAAGAAAGGTAAATGGATGGATATTTACATTCTCTCTCCTATTTCCTTTCATTTCATTCCATTAGTTCTGTTGCAGGATCGAAAGCGGCAGGCGAGGTGTGACGGTGACTTGCGCTTTGGAAAGGTTTTTTACCCCGGCGTCTGGTACGAAAGCGGTCCTTTGAGGAACTCAACCTTTCTTCGGGGAGGGGCTCCACCGGCATCGGGGTGTGCTATCTGGAAACATGTTAGGGACCCCATCTGCGTCCGCGCAGTTACCGCTCGTAAATTCTGGTCGTCCGGTGTCTACCTCTACTCATTCCTTCCTCCGGAAGTGTTCGTATTGGGGACGTAGGCACAAAAGGCCAGCTGTGAGCAATGCTAAAGAATCACAGTATTCCCTTCCGCCCTAAACAATTTAATGGTGTTGACAAACTTGAGCGTGGCTACCCATTTGGGATAAATGATGTCAACAACGTTCGATACATAATTCATATTTTTATCTGTAAGTTTGCCACTGCAGCTTGTTTTCTTTTAATAAGAAACAAAAATGTATGATGCATTAGTATAAACTATTTGTATATGCTTACAACTAGTTATTAACGATGAGAGACTTCAGTCAGAACCATATTAGCTATGTAACATTAGTGAACACGTTTGTTAATACAAGATAATGTACCATTCAGTATTCACTCTTAGAGTGATCCTATTGTCAACAAACATAATGTGTCCTTCCGCAATTCGCGCCAAGAATACTGCCCAGTTGGCAAAAACACGTGGCAAATATAAGCGACATAATGACAAGAGATCGTTAAATTCTGAGGTTACATTTACTATCTGCTTTATTGCGAGCGCCGGATACTTTTCGCAGAACTTTGAAAACACGTTTAAAAGAATTGTTTTCTCGCCACTAGTTAAAGGCTTGCCGGTTATGCTTTACATAATATGTCTCCGTAGAAACAACAGCACGTGATTCGTTAGCGTCAGCCATGTTAATAAGCACAAAGTGCTTGCCCTTGCCTTGTTTAAACAACCGCTGAATTAGTTGAGTTGCATCTTGAGAGTTGTAGCGCACTAATTTGCAACTTCGAAATTCAGTTTCGTTAAATCAGAAGTAATTACATTCAAACCACAGTATTGTTCTTTGTATAGCAGATGCGATTTATTACTGAACCCAGTCTCAAATTTAGATTGCTAACATAGAACTATTTTCTTTGCGTGCATTGCTATTGTGTTGTACTTGACTGGACACAGTCATGCTAGTGACGTCACGTCACATAACATTGTTTTGATCAGAATCACTAAGGGCGAATAGAAAATAGTTCAAATTAGAATTACTGAGAGAGCTCTTTTAGAAGGGTTTTGATAGGTTTCCTTTTTTGATTACAATATAAATACAACTATACTGATGGAATATTTAGTTTAACTTATCTCCATTGTTGCCACAATCGGCCTAACCCCATTAAATCACACTGCTAAATTTGCAAACTTGACTGTAAACGTCTTAGCCATTCGCCACATAGCAGCGATTTGATCCCGAAAATGTTCAGCTCTTGTCTGGATCAAAAAGCGATTTAGAGAGTCTCCGTTTTCGATTAGAGGATGTGTAAGTTTTATTTTCTTTGTAGAAGAGTTGTAAAGCTCCGAGGCAGTGGGAGGCGCGTGTATTGAAAGTGTATGTACTAAAGAGAGCTTAAGGATTCGATTATTACCTAATGCAAAATTTTGTTGATTAATAAAGATTGTCTCAGTTTTCCAGATAGAGGAAACATTTGAAGGAGTCCTCAACAAAAACTATCAATTTTGCATAAAATTATATTTCAACGTAGAAAGGTGCTTCCTAAAAAGATGACTACTTTGGTAGTGATAAATGTACTAAAAGTTGATATTTTAATGTTGAGAGATTACATAATTGCAGAAGATGTTATCACAGTACTGGCTGACAGTATGAACGCATTACGTGTTTATAACATTCTTAAACTTTTCTATAAATGTAAAAAAAGAAAACAGAATAATTTTGATGAGTAGAAAACGCTAAACCAGAAGAAATTTGAGAACGTTAATAAAGCATATAAAAACTTCAAGGAGATACAGTTCCAGCTAGGGTCTATGGATATTTTCGGGCGTAAAATCCTAAGCATGACTTCCTTCGGAAGGGGAGTAAAACCGTGGGGCCCGTGTCGTAGATTTACAACACGAAAAGAACCTCAAGCCTGAAAAAGAAGCATCTGAGCAAAATTGTTCGGCCGTTTCACGCACTGAATTGAATGGGACACTGATGACCTGACATGTTAAAGCGCGTCCGTAAATGAACCAAATCAACAAATAACAACAGTTTCAGCTAAAATGTTTCCAAATATCGTTAGTATCCTAAGATGCTATGTACATTGAATTTCTTTCCGTCGCTTCTGAATTTTCAAACTAAACTGTATTTTCATTGTTTGGAATAATTACCTCAAGAATGTTGGCTGCATTGTGTGCTGCTTAGAAGTTTTGAGATGTATATGATTGTGGGTGGTTAGTTTGATTAATTTTTTGACTTGGAAAAGGTTTCAATTAGTGCAAAATTAAAGGCTAAGTATTGTCATACTGGCTGCTTCCAGATATTATTTATCGATCATGTATAGATTTGTTTCTCTCATCTTAGATAAGTCATATCAAAAAAAAATTTTTTTTTTTACTTTATTTAAATTCAAGAGAGGAAAAAAAGTTCTGTGCCAGTTTTATTATGTGCTTGTATATCAGGTGTAAAATATGTTATATGAATCTTAGCTGCTTTTGCAACTGGTTCACTCATAAAATGTATAATTTTCATTTAATAGCATTTCTGAAGTATGCAAAACTTAACTAAGACTACAGTGAACAACTATGATTATAAAGCGAAGAAAAAAGAAAAACGAATATTAATATATTAAATGTTTTTATAAGTTTCTGTAACATGGGGGATTTTATTAGTTAGCATCTTGCTGGTGATTCCTTCATGTATTGAATAACCCTGGTTGAAATTATTCGACTATATCATGACCAGCACTCCTTTGAAAAGATGTATTTTAAGTCATTTGTGGAATTATAAGATGCCTTCTCTCACGGAATTAAGTGTCAAACATATAACGAGTAGCAGATTTATAAAGGCAACTTTAAAAAACCTAATCATAATGTAGGACCTGTTTAAGGGAACTAAGCATGAAAAAGTTTACCCTCAGATCATACAACATTTAATTACATCTCACTGCAACATTACTTTTACAATTTAACATCTGGGGGTTCAGAATGAAAGCATGCGCATTCATAACTAAAGTCAAAGATTTAATTCCCATTTAGGGTTTGTGCAAAGAATAGCAGCCCACCCTTCTGGCAAATGCCGCCACGTTTCTACCCTCTCTATCTTCCCTTTCCTTCTAACTCCAACATCTTAACGCTGAAATCAATATTTTGGAGCCGCAGACAACAAGGAACAGAAAGGGATGGCGATGCAAGTGACAAGATGACGTCGATGAACAAGAGAAGTGGAGTACTGAGACATTAAAGAGGTACCCTCGCGGATGAATGCTTTAGGGCCTCCCTTCCAATGGACTTCGTTAGCAGGAGCTTCATAAACTTGTCTGGTGAGAAGTGGAATAAGAAGAAGAAGCATAAGTATGCGAATGTACATATTTTTGCAGATGAATGTTTCTTTGTTAAGAGGTGAAGATGATCAGTTGATCACCGAAGAGAAGTAATTGGTTTAATTAACGCACAATTTCTAATTTTTGTTTGGCTGCTGTACCGATAGGACTTTTGCTGGTGCATTGCCCGGCCAGTTCAGTAAACGTATGCGATTTTATCGTAAGGTGAAAGCTCCTGTTTTTCTAATCCTCTGGAAATTTTGTCTGAAGACGTATCGGTAACATTTCTAATACAGTTCAGCTTTGTTAAAGAAACAACCTTTTGTGTCACCTCCCCGTTAAATGTATACTTTTGATTGGAGTCCCCTTTTAGTTAGTTGCAATCCCGTGGTAGCACTTCAGGGACACTATTGGTTTGAGGCTTAAGTTCTAATGACAAGTATAGTGACTTGAATTCCTTAGAAATGAAATTAATATATGCTTTTGCCATCTATAAGGCATACATTTCTGAAAGAACTTGAATAAACTAAACTTCTGGTCAAGAATAAAGAAGAATATCTGGAGCTGCAGTTACATTAACTATGACCACCAGCTTCAACAACTCCTAATCTATTGACTGTATTAATGTTAAGAAGAAAAAAAAAACGTTTTTCTAATTTATAGCAAGCTAATTTAAAGACCGCTTCTTTCTTTGTATCACTTTGCGCAAACATTTTTACTCTACATCTACGAGAAAAGTTGTCAAAGTCATAAAGCGTATTCACAGCTCCAAAACTAAAAGGCTTGCATGTGTAGCTCCACTGTACTGCTAAGTGCACTTCAGCATGAGCTCATCATGCTGTCTTACAAAACAATACGGTTCATAAGTTTCCACCCTGACCATGCAAGGCAGGTGGCAGAATAAAACCGCACACTTCACTCTCCATGTACTTCAATGCTTTTTCACATCTCTAGAGTAACAGTTCAATTGACCTGAAAAAACATCTACAAAATGTTGGAAAATAGCTTTCTTCAATCATTATCGTTCATGAATCTTCGTCCTCAATTTCAGTTTTGAAAATACAAAAGTTGCTGCCAGCCACGGTGGGTGATTCATGTGTGCACAACAACAACGTGCTTGTAGACTGGTTCCATGTCCGTTTTCCTTGATGGCACTATGTAATACAGGCAGCAATTCACACAGTACTTCTGATCACCTATTCGTTCTTTCTTTGAAGTCTATCGCTAGAATTCCTCTGCATTACCAAAAATTTGTCGCCATGGTCTTCTTCGCGGACTATGCGATCTTGGTCTTTCTAAGAAGTGCTTCACCCTTCTTCTGACATTCCATTAATCTTCTTTTGAGAGAGGATCATAGCAGAAGGTCATAGTTTCGTCTCCTACGATGGATTCCAATTTTACTCTTTCGTTACCCGGGAAAGTTTCAAAAACTACTGACCACGTTTTAACCACACTTGCATTTCAATTGCTGAAAGAACTCTAAATACCCATGTTGATGAGTATGCGAAGCACAGAAATCTCCAAACTTGCGGCTATTTCTTTTGTCTTCAGTCGCCTATTACTAAGCACTAAGTCCTCGACGAGATGTTTTCTTGTGTCAACACAAGTCCAACCAACTCTCACGTGGGTAATTTTCAAGATTCTCTCTATTCTGACTACTCCTTCAGTGTGGAATATGAAATGTAATCTGTTAAAGCTTATTTAATATCACTGTTTGAAAATCCTTCTGTAGTTAACAGGTTTATCACTAAATTTAAATAAATTTTAACACCATGTTGCATTATGCAACACGTTGGAATTAATTAGTTTCTCTGGAAAGCAAAGGTAGCGGTTATACTTCTGAGACACATATAAGGGTCGTTTATTCCAGGCCGGAAACTTATGGATCACATATAATATAAGTATATATATATATATATATATATATATCAATAGTTCTGTACTTTCATACTTTGTGATGAAAAAAATTAAAATTAGAAAATATTAGTATTTAATGAAAATAAAATTTAATTCCAAAAATTAAATTTTGAATTATAAAAGATTAAGGTGTGTGCTCAGCTCAAAATATAACATACAAATTTCTGAAAGTGTAAATATATACAGTTTGAAAGATTAGAAAACATTAGCATTTAATAAAAATGAAATTTAACTACAAAAAAATTTGAATAGTAAAGATTAACATACATTTCGGCTCAAGTTATATGAAACAAAATTCTGAAAGTATAAATAAATACAATTATGAATCGAAACGTTTGGCTTAATTCCAGCCATAGCTATCCAGGTAATTGGACATTGACTCATACATATAACAATAAAGGCATCCTTCCCCCTCCGACCTATAAAGGTATTACGCATTAGTTAACTTAAGAGAATCAACACACTTATCCGATTGTTCGAAAGTTTAAAACGATAACTTAACGTTTTTTATGTCAAATTACCGATTTCCAGGAATGTTTCAACCGGATGGTAAATCTTGTGATTACTACGTCTCATAAAGTGCCAACGTTTTACCTCCAGACAAGAATTTTTTTTTGAATGGTGTTTAACGCCCGTGTTTACTATTGAGGCACCACAAGCGGTGAGCCTGATGACATATGAGATGAAATGATATATTGGGAAAGGATTTTTTTTAAAGGAAGGAAACGTTCCAGGCCTAAGTTTAGGGTACCTCCCCGATATTTGCCATTTATGAGGGCTGAGGAAAACCTGGAAAAAACCTCAGTCAGGAAGGACGGCCCTGGCGGGATTCGAACCCCAGACCTTCCCCTCACGATCCGCGCCTTAACGACCTCGGCCACCCGTGGCGGCCTCCAGACAAGAGCTGCCTTATAAGATGGAATGTTTCGACAAACAAACGACCCTCTATGCAGAGGATACAGAGAAAGCTACTTACAGAGTAACTAAAATTCTCTATATATTACTACTTACATGTATTATAATTATATTGTTAATGAAATGTTTAAATAAGAATGAGTTGTGTTATTACTCATAACAGGCTATAGCATGTGTTCACTCAGAAATATTGAATTGAAAACAAACTTGATCTTAATGAAGTAAAGATAATAACAGTTATCATTTTACTATATTAAGTTTGTGTAAATATTCAGAATTCACGGCAGAAATCACGTCACTTTGACAAAGATGCTAAATTTTTCTTTTTCCATATACTACCGCTATCTTTCCTTCTTTGCATTGCAGTTTATAATTACACATATATTTGCAACGTACAATATAATCTGAGACTATTTCGACCAGTCATCACTTTTGACGGAAGAACAATCGAGTTAAAAATTGGAGTGCCCAACTTTCGAATTAAGAGAGTCAACAAGTAATATTCATTCTATGAAAATAATTTTCTGATCCTATTTCTCACTCCCTGTTAGGAAGGGGAAAAAACGAATCAAACTCCTCAACCAGGCGGGGCTAAGGTTTGTGCAAAACATGGGTAAGTAGTTGCCGGCAAGCATTTTCCCTGACAGCTACCTCCGGTGATAGAGCTTCTAACAGCAGAGGCTTCTGAAAAGGAAACAAAACAAAGGCCCAGCTTTTTACTGTCTGCGTTCTTTACTCACTTTACTTTTGTGTACAAATAAATTCTTGAGTCACTCACGTTTTGGATTTAAAAATCAAAACAGAGATAAAAATTAACAATAGCCGAGTAGTGATGTGTATTCACAAAAGAAAGAGAGGTCGTACTGGTTGAAATAGCAGTGAAAATTGTGAATGTTGCATGTAACTTTATCAAAATGAATGTATATTAGAGATGTGATTTTCAGACTCAACCTTAGTATAAAACAGTTTCACATATCACAAATTTCCTGATGAGGTTCTTCCGTGTTATACCTAAGATTCACTTCATCTAGACTCCTGAAAGATTATCTTGGATGCAAAAGACTCTAAACAGGGAACTTAAACAGAAAAAAGTTAGAAGAACATCTTAAACATCAATTTGTATTATTAGAGCAATTGGTTATCGACATACAGTACGTTCAAAAAATCCCTGCCTCTCGCAATGAGGTATGTACCACTCACAAAAGGTTTTGAGTGTGCATTTCGTAAATTCCACTATCATTCGTTATAACCTAAATTTTAACATATTAGCTTTAGTAGTCTATTCTTTGATAACACAACATACAATATTTTCCATTATTTCCCTATTTATCGCTACGGGTCAGGATATGTGTCAGTTCATCTGTAGGCAGACACAAAAATGGCCACTTAGAGCTCACATCATTTAAAATATTTTCAGCTCACAGCTACTTTGAGCATTGTAGGAACACATCTGCATTGCGCATACTGTTGTTCTAGAGGAACTTTTGCACGCTGTCTTAAAATCTAATACAAATAAGGATGTGGTAATAGTGCATATGACACTAGTAAATAGTTCATATAAACTCAATTGTTAGAGAGACTTAAAGCATTGGAATGGGGAGTTTTTAAATTACAGTGTAAAATATTAACTCGAAAAGCCAAAAGTAAAGGCATGCTGTAAATAAAAACTCAGCGCACATACTCGTAAGTTGATGACGAGTTGTTAGAAACTGTGGAGAGCAATCTACACAAGTGTAAACACAAATCTGCATGACTTTCAGAGTCGTGTGAAGTTGGTAGCTGTTGTTGCTGCTAATGAAAACCCCAGTCAAATAACGAAAGACAATGAGCTCAATATACGAAAAGCAGTTAGTAAAGCTATGAGTTGAAGTTTTTCCATCGTTATCTAAAAATAGAAATAAAGTCCATGCTGCAATGAGTAGAATTCCCCTTATGATTAACGTGTGCTGTTCTTGTTGATAAATAATTCTAACATTTACAATAATAATAATAATAATAATAATAATAATAATAATAATAATAATTGATTATGAAGTTAAGCTAGGCTATTTGATACGAGTAAAAACAACGCTTATGGCAGTCAAATAACACTTATAAATATTTCAAATTAAAGAATTCAAAATGATAATTATACAGTATTGCGTGTTTATTTGTTGCTTAACACATACAAATTATCTGTAATGCTGGGTTACCTCATTTAGTTAGTTAATCACAAAAATGGCGATTGATTTTGAAAAAAATTTTGCCAAGGCAACTGAAACTTTGTTTTTATTTGGTTTATTTATGGACGCTCTTTAACTTCTCAGGTCATCAGCGTCCCATTCAATTCAGGGCGTGTAACGGCCTATAAATTTTGCTCTGAGGCCTCTTCTTTCAGGCTTGAGGTTCTTTATTGTGCCGAAATCTACAGCTCGGGACCCGCAACTTTACTTTCCTTCCAAAGGAAGTCATACTTAGGATTTTTACGCCCGGAAAAATCCATCGACCCTGGCCGGAATCGAACCCGCGATCTTGGGTTTACGAAGCAAGTATAGTTACCACTACACCACGAGAACCGACATGCGTTTCACAGCAATTTAATATGTCACACGTAAACTTTTAAATTCATTAATATTGTGAAAAATATTCAATTAAAGTCTACACATGAATCAGTACTAAACAACAAAAAAAATGCAAAATCTTATAGAAAAGTACATAATTGAAAGCAATCAATTGTAATAATCGGTTCAAATAATGTGACTTAATTTCGATTGGTATGACTACTTAACCACTACAGTTAATCAGCGACTCCTATTAACTTTTTAATCATTCTGTTTTTTAAGTGATTACAGTCAAACACTAGGCAATTTTAAACGCCTGCATATTATTAAAATGCTTAGATTCGTGACATTAACGCATATATACTTTATACCTTTTATGTCACTAATCTCAAGCCTATAGCTTTGAAATTGCGTTCATTTTAGTTATAAAAGGACTTCTTTGTTTTTTGGTAGAACTCGAAAAGAAAGTTTACATTTAGTTATTACCAGTGACCACAGAGATGAAATGTTTACGTATGTGCAATATCGCTATACCCTTTACCCTTTTTCATCACAGTTTTGTGCGCAATATGTGTCTCACTGTATTGGCTTTTATTTATTTGCTGCATTCTCCAACTCGATAAAAAATATTGTTCCGCAGGCATTATTATATTATTTAAACATAAAAACAAAAGCGCAGTCATTTCCGAAGGACATTTGATATAAGTATCAAATGTTTCTATTATTGGAAACTAAGAATGAGACTTAAAAAATTTGGGTCATGTACGGGATCCGAGCTAAAGACCTTAGCCTTCCGGGCTGACGTTCTACTAACTGAGCTACCGTATCCTCCTACAATGAAGAAACCACGAACCTGTTACATCTGATTTTTTATGCACCGGAGATCTCTCTAAGGTTTCCCTACCACGAGAGATAAAATCCTTAAACAGCAACTCGCAATGCTCTACGATTATTCTTAACCCCAAATTCTGGTTTAACCGCCAACTGTACAGGTTTGATTCATATAAACTGATCTTTCATACTAACCGTGTGTATTATATAAGTTGAAAATGAAGAATTAGACAAAAAATTCGGGTCACGGCCGGGATTCGAGCCAAGGATCATCAGCCTTTTGAATCATTCGAGACTTCCCTAAGGATTCTTTAGGAGAGATTTATCCTATTAAATAAAGAAACTTAGGAATAAAAGAACAAGAAAACGTACACACTTCTGTGGGGGCACTAAATAATATTATGATAAAAACTTATGAGTTTTGTAAGCAAGAAACTGTTTAAGAAACGCAATTTATTTATTTATATTTGGTAGAGCTAATGCCATTAGCCCTTCTCTTCCGATCTACCAGTCTAATAATAAATACATGAAATTATAGCGACAATATTACAATCACAACATTGACAGTAAAGTTGACAATACTCCTATACATGAGTTACATTAGTATGCAAGCATGTTCTTCTGCGCATTACAGGGAAAACCTTAATTTGGTGCAATAAAACCAATGCGCTATTTTATAGATACGAAACAAATACACTTTATTTTATAAACTAAAATGCAATTATTAATTTTAAGAGCAAAGCCAATGTATGTTTCATCCATAAGTGTAACATTGACATTTTGTTACGACCTTGGCCCCCTCCAAGAAAGGAGAATTTAGTGATGTTACTTTCCTACAGAAGGAAGTGTGAAGGGGTGATATGCATGCCGCCTCTATCGCAGGATATTAGGTTATTACTTGGAACATTAAACGGTCAATAATCTTATCCAGGGATTTTTTTTTTCTGATATGGAGTTCTTTGATGTTCAGTAAATTTACAACTTACGGGATGCGGAATGGTTTAAAATCTCGCCCGGAGATCTTTCACGTCCTGAAAAATACATCGATATCAGACGGGATCGAACCCGCGAACCTTGGGTCTCGAGGCGAGAGGTTATTCCTAAAACATTTAAGCCGACCAGATAAAATTAATAAATTTATTACTGTTTTAAAGCACCATGTTAAATTGTGCTATAATAAACTTAATGCGGTAATATTTTTACGATCAGTCTGCTTTTCTCTATTACAATTAAACGAAAACTCGAAAAAAGATACAAATCGATTCATTGCACACACAGGTAAAGTGATTATTTTTCAATTTCATTCCCATTTTCCGCTCTGCTCTTTTTCCGTTCCCTAAGGATGTAGATATTTCAAGGAAAAAAGTTATCCTGGTTCGTCCGCCAAAATGATATGCAGATTTCTACGAAAACAGAATGTGTCCATTTGCACAGCAAAAGAGAACCACCCTGATGCTTTTGTCTAATTGCTGAATTTTTTCAACTATTTATCGTCCCACCAATTGTCAAGGTCTCTCGAGACAATGAATGGGGAGGGTGAAATAATGACGTAAATGAATTCGGAGTCATTGGCGTTTAATAATATTCAGCGTTTCAGAATAAGGGAAAACTCCTGACCAGGAATAGAACCAGGACACGCCAGCTCTGGCTTCTAAGTCCAACAGCTGGTGGTATTTACTTGCTGCAGGAAATGCTGAACCATCTTAATGATTTCAGAAAATTCTCAACAATATTTTATATCTAATGTCTGATTGAACTTGGACATTAAAATTCTTTTTGAATATCTCAATCCAATCATAATTTCCCATCTAGTTGAAAAGCCTTATACTTCCTCAACCTTTTGCTATAAATTTTGATTGTTTTGATTCTTTAGAATTTAAAAAATAACTAAAAATAATACTGATCACTTGTCCAACAGAGCCACCGCCTTCAACTGCTGATAAATAATTTTCAGATTGAGTTGCATAGTTGGACGCTATTGCCTGTAGAGAGCGCTCTAGGTCGAAGAGTTTAGGGTACATACAAGGTATTTACCATTTATGAGGACAGGAATACCCGGAAAAAAAATATCAGGGAGGACGCTCTATCGGGAATCTAATCCAAGACCTTCCACTCACGAGATCTGGCCTTAATGACCTCCAAATCTACAAAGAAGCCAGATGGCAAAATGCAGGTTCGCATCCTTCTTAGATTCTTTTGAAGAAAAGATTTGAGTGATAACCTAGCAACTCAGAAATGTGTGGGATAAAAGGTGAGGATGTCAGTATTAGAACAGCATCAAACTGGTTTGGACCATTCCATTATGGATATATAGCGTTCTGGATGAACATCGACCATAGAAAATGAAGGTCTACGGACTGCGTTCAAAGAACAATACTCGTGAATATCAAGAAGATTTGGTGTCTTGAAAACCAGTACCCATCCGCATCAACTGAACTTAAGTCGGTCCTGGTGGTCTAGTGAGATCACTTGTCTCATAGATGCAAAATCGCGATTCGAACCCGGCAGGGTCGAAGGAACTCTTTCGGGCGTAATTTTTTTTTTTTTTTTCCCCAGAAGGGAAGTAAAACCATTGTCCAGTCTAACAGAACCTCATGTTTGAAAGAGTAAACTTTATCAGCATTGATTTGAATGGCAAGCAATGACCAAAGATATTAAAGAGCGATCTTAAATAAAATAAACTTAAACCTAACTCCACATAATGTAAAGTCGTACTGTAGACCCATGTGAATTTACCAAAACTCAGGCCCAGCAGGAGTTGTTGACATTGTAAACAACTCCTTAAAAATCCCATAGACAACCGATCCTAGAAAGGCACTGTGGACTGAGATGAAAAATATTTCTTGTTGTATAATTGTGAGAAGAGAAAGCAATGGTTACCCTTGAGAAGTTTGGTGGAATTTCCAAGGTGTTGTGCATTTGGAACTGGTCCCAAACGATCAGAGTTGCTCTGGGTTGTACTTTGAACAAATGCACAAGATTTATGAAGCTTTAAGATTACACTACTCGGCCAACACGCGATAGTGCAACAAGACAAAATTCCTATCCATCGAACAGGATTGATCTGATAAAAACTCCAGAAATTAGAAATAATAAAATTGCCGCTTCACATACAGTCCTAGATACTGTAGAACTTCAGACTATGATTGTTTCAGTCTATGACAACTTTTCTTCGAGTAACAAGCTTGATAATCTTGATGATGTCAAAAACACAAATTGATAACCTATATTTTGAAAAATATTGTTGTATTAAGGTGCCAGTACAAAAATGTACTCTTTGCTTAATGATAATCTGATATCGACTTTCTCCGGCACACCAAGGGCATATGCTTAGCTATTATGGGTCGGGAAATGTTCCAAGGTACGCATACATTGCAAAACTCTTTCGACGACTGTACCAACACAAAGCGCAGACAGCATGAAGCTATGAAGCAAAAAGGAGAGTAAGGTCCCGAGGGGAAACAGACAGGGAATGACGACAGGCTTACTGGTGGTGTAGTAGATATCTAAAAGAAAGGGAAAAAATGCGAGAGCCATTTATTTTTTATCACTGACACCAGCCCTGACATTCATACAATGTCGCGAGAAGCACTCAAAGCCAATGGGGGTGGGGTTCGGTTTCCAGTCATGGAAATAATCTCTGTGAGCTTTCTTCCGAGAAGGCAAATGCCAGAAAACTTTATGCGCCAGGGCATCATAACCTCGTTTGCGCCAAACACATTTTCTCTCAAAAGACGCTCCAAAGTCTCTAGGAATCCGGAAGAATTTTTTAAATTGTGTTAATACTCGTTCCTCCCCACTGATGCACTAATGGCAGTGGATACTGATAATTCATGAGATGGAATGATAAATTGGGAAAGAAAGAAAGTTTAGAGTACCTCCCCGGTATTTTCTGTTGATTAGGATTGACGAAAACCTGAGTCAGGGAAGGCGGTAGCGGAGCGAACCCCAGACTCCCAGTTTACGAGTCCGAGTATTAATGGCCTCAGCAATTCGCACAAAGAGTTAGAGACTACGGAAACGAAGGGTATACATGTTTTTTATCAAGTTTGATTTGCGAATAATCAATTGTATTTCATTATACTTTGCTTTGATTTCCATTAAGGCATGGTCTCGTGAGCGGGAGGACTAGGATTCGATTCCCGCCAGCTGACTGATATTTTTTTTCAGGCTTTCTTCTATCCTCATTAATGGCAAATGCCGGGGAGGTAGCCAAACGTAGGCCTGGAACGCTTCCTTCCTTAAAAAATCCCTTTCCAATTTATAATTTCATCTCATGTATCACCAGTGTTCAGCGCCTGTGGTGTCTCATCAGTTAAACACCATTTTAAAGGTTTGTTTAAATGTTTAGATGTTTATAAACACTATTAAGTCCTCGGCTCAAGAAATTAAAATTAATATTGCTCATTAATTACATTATTTATGATAATAAAAAGGCAACCTATTACTACAGTGAATATTCTCAAAATGCCGCTTTCTCTCTGACACATTGGACTTTGAGCTATCAAGTATCCTGCTGCAGATTGTTGAGTAGTAGTAACTATGCATATTGTTTGTTTTATACGAATGTGTAATAAAATAAATAAAATAATATTTTTTTATCTTTTCTTTCCAATCACTGCTAAATTTTCACATCTACTCCTGTTTTTGTGCGTTGAAGCAACTGGGATATTCGACTTTAATGTTTAAATGTTTTTCTTTCCGCTTACTAGGCAAGCAATTACAGTGAGGTTATTTCAGTTTGGGGCCGCCTTTATTGATGAAATACTATCAAAAAAAGATAAGAGTGGCCTCACGTAAAGTTATAATTTTTATTTGATAAAAATAGGATTTATAGTTTTACTAAAAGAATAAGATGATAATATGTGTTAACTAATAATAATCATAACCAATAACCTGTATATAAGAGATGTTGACATTCCCTCTCCGCGCGGCAAAACATTACCTACAACTGCATGTGAAATGCCTGTTTCATCTAACTTTTCTTCTGTAAAACCCCGGCGGTTCGGAACATGTTTGTTATCATTGAGAGGCCGGTCTCTCGTAAATATTTAACAGGTAGGCGAACAGTTTCTCTGTATGGAACACGATTCCAATATATTTTATTGTGAATCACGTTACCACTTCAGGATTAGTTTCCACATATACATGAGCCTGTTATTCAGTGATATAACTAACGAAAAATTGCCCCACAATTTATGTGAAAAATACGCTAACTGACAAAAGTTCCCCTCAAATTAGCTACAAGCTTCCACCTGCACGTGCATTATATAGCCTTGACCACTGACTTCGCATGCAGCCGCGCTCAGGAGGCCAGTAAATGAAATATCATCACTGTATTTTCTACAACAGTTTCATTTGTATATTGAATACTTCATAATACAGTATAACCTGCATTAGCTTTAAGTAATATTTTTCATTAATTGTATCTGTTAATTAATTGCCTGCTTTATGCTATTAAGTTGAACTTCTACTAATACACCAGCTCTAGTTTCTTGATTCTAATACCCTTACTCTATTACCGCTATTACAAGCGTATTTTACTAGAGATATTTTCCTCTTATATAAATAAATACATAAAAACAACCACCAAAATTCCTAATCTTATTGAAGTTTATGTTCAGAGACATAATACAAGGTTTCAAGGTTTCATTCAAGCAATTCCAATTCGTCAAGCCATCAGAGTTTTAGAGATTTCCCTTACAATATATTTTAAAATTAAAGTCAAGTTATATACTCATGTACTTTTATGTATATTCTAATCTAGTTTTCTAAGCAGCTGCTAAATCAATGAATCAGACATTTATATGACTTTTTGTTCTTTATGGCTGCTCAAGAGCATACCCTGCAGTATCATATAAGCTCACTGCACTCGCATTTCGGGCTTCTGTTCTTACATAGTTGCAACCAATCCTCATAATTATTAATTTAACAATCCAAAGTTTACAGTGGTCTATTTTATATCATTAATACTACTGCATAAGAAACAAAAGGGGTTACTTAGCAATGATTGAACAAACAAACTCCATTTTACTGTACAGGAGGGAAATGAAAATATAACTGTTTCTCGCCATTTTTAATGTGAGTTTCATGTTTGGAGAGTTTCGAATTGCTAACGTTATGGCATCATACGTTAGAAAAAACTGGATCTGCTGGTGTACCCAAATTCAAACCTGTTGTTACCGCTACTAAGACATCAAGTTCCAAGAAAAGTCAGACTATAGTCCGCAGAACAGCTTGGCGTTACGCGATGTTGATCAACAACGATTCGTTTTTCGCTTCCAATCATGTCGCATTTTCTGACGAGACAAATGCAAGTCATATGGGAAGTGAAACTTAACATGTCTCCTACGAAGTGGGACATAACTGTCTGATACCGCCAAGTCATTCATCGTTGCAAAGATCAGGTTCATAATCGGACGTATTCAAACACTTTTTTCCGCAAGAAAACAACTTGGATATATGTGATGGCACACTGCCTCATTGAACAACAGAGGTTCGTGATTATTTTGATGGCATATTTGACAACAGCGGTGAAGTCTATGTCCCCATATTCTCCAGATCTGACACTACTTATTTCTTTCTTTGGGGTTTATATGTATGCACAAGGATATCATGATTTAAAAGGAAAAAAAAAAAGTATGAACGTTTGAAACATTTACGCGAGACATTCACCTGGGAAGAAATAGTTTCAAGCCCGTATTGGGAACACGTTGAAGTCTAATTTCCAGTTAACTTCCATTCATTTAAAATTCACTTACAGACATTGAAAAATAAATACCAACATTTATCTTGTTGTAGCGCTTTTAATTTACGTCTTTATAGAATGCAAAGCCGATCTTCATAGTCAAGCAAAGCTGTAATCAACCTATACTAATGCTTTGCCATTGTACCATTGAGGGAAAGAGTTATTACTACAGCTTCCTTTTGGCAGCACTGCAGGGGTACATATTGATTTACAGCGCCCAAACCGCCACTGGCTCCACTGTGTCGGCTGTTTGATGCTACGTCGCTGAACCGCCATTTGCGCAACCACAGCTACTAACATTGGGGATTGTAACATTTTGGGCTTACTATGAAATGATTATCAGAATTTTCAATTGCTAACTTAAGAAAGTAATCACATGATAAAAAAATGAAAGGAAGGAAGGAAAGAACAATTTAATAATTATGATATCTCGTAAATCTTTTAATAGTTTAATAATTTGAGTGTAAAATGTAATATTGTAATTATTTCTTGAATTATTACAATTAATATTTCTTTAAAAACAATGCTGATAAAGTACATTGTTATTTTCTTTTGGTCAGCCTCCTTTTTATCTACAATACTAACTTTGAGCACTGCGAGATGTATCCTTATATCAGTACATTTATAACCATTCTGTAATTCTAAAATTATTTTGGAGTTAGCTTAATCAGATGGTATGTCACAAGCAAAAATACAAAATGAAAAGTGATAGCTGGGACCGCCTCTATCAGATATAGGTCATGTATACAAAAGACAAAAGAAAAAAGCAATTTCAAACATTTGTGGAGAGCAGTGACCATCATATTGAACCATATTTACTCGTACGAGACAAGAAGATAGCTTTGTACTGATAGGCGTTTTCTATTTCACACGTTTCAAATATTTAGTATTAAATTTAAACGTTTTCATTTCATGTCTCAAAATATGTGGGTAAAATGTTAACACTGGACTCGTGAAAAGAAGTTCTGAGATTCAAATCCCGCCAGTACCGTCCTTCAAGTCCCCCCCCCCAATTTTTCTCACTTCATAAATTTCAAATGCTGGGGGAGATCCTACACTGCTTAGAGCGCTTCCGTCACACAAAAAATCCTTTCTCAACGTATAATTTCATCAGTGTTCACCGTGCCTGTGACGCAACAGTAGAAAAATGAGGATTAAACACTGTTAAAAAAAGAATATAAAAATTTAATATAAAATAGTTATTTTCCAATACATCGCGGCCACGCTGCTGCTGTTAGATATGCATCAGTGAGTGTTAGGTCTACCCTGTCAGGAGCTGCGTCAATCTTGAGGAGCGAATCATAGTCCCAAGTCCGTAAGAGTTTCTAATTTTCATCTATACATTATTCCCCTTAGATGTTGATCTCCCGATACGAAATCTGTTTATCAGATTGCTCCACTTTCTTGTGCCGCCAAATCGCGGAACGCGGATGTCGATTAGAGAAGTAGAGATGGCATTAGGTTCATCGACTACTTTATTAAAAGGCAAAAACAATAAAAGAGCACTGTGTAAAAATAAGACGATTGTAACAGTTGAAAATTTTAAGGATTGCATGATATGTAACGTCATTAAATGGGTTTGAATATACGCTGATTTAAAGAAACAACTGCCAAATGAACTTTTTGTTGTGCCCTGCCCTGTGCTGAGTTGGTTTATTTGAAGATGCCCGTACTTAATCCATTTTTCATTATGTTTACAAATGATTTTTCGTTAATTTATATGAATCAAGTTTTTCACTACTTTTTTCGACTTTATACAACTTTTCCGTGTGTACTTCTTTCGGTGGTAACAACAAAACCGAAACGGATGGCAAAGTTCATATTGTATTGTTCAGTCCACATACTGCAGCACTAGATTCACCTCAGAAATATAAGGATGAATACATGTGCAAAACTGTCCGTTGAATTCGTTCATGAATTTAATTGAAATGTGATAGAAAGTGAACACGTTTTAATAATAGCGTTTAACGCCTGTTTTTACTGCTGAGACAACACAGGCGTGATACAAACGGGAAAGGATTTTTTTAAAGAAGGAAATGTTCCAGGCCTTAGCGTTTACTATTTATGAAGACTGAGGAAGACCTGAAAAAAACCGGACAATTTTGGCGGGAATCGAAGCCCAAACCTCCCAATTACGAACCCGTGCCTCAACGATGGCCAGCCATGGCGGTAAAAGTAGAGTTAGTGAAAAATATGCCTATACAAATAATTTCGCATTTAAAAAAATTGCGAAATGTTCTTTTGCCAGGCTTTAGATAACTTAAAGCAGAATAGTGGGAAAATATGATTTTTCTTCTTTCTGGTACCAATGCTGGTTGGGTTGGCAGGGACTGAGGAGGATATTGCGGTGCTTCAGCATTGCTCATGGCTGGCCATGTGTGCCTACGTCCACAATGTAGATACCTCCGGGAGGAACGGAAAAGTTGAAGGAGACACCGAGCGGACAGAATACACAGGCGGTGAGGCAGGGTCTCTAACATTGTTTTCAGATAGAACCCCCCCCCCCTATCAAGGAATTCGAGCCCTTCAGAAGGATATCTTTACAACAAAACCCGGGGCAGAACTTTTCAAATCGCAAGTCACCCTCACACCACTTCAGCTCACCGCGCCTAGCGCTTTTGAATTGACAGATATAAAATCGGAAAAACTAAAAATGTGTGTCAAAAACCTATGTATGAATACGTTTTTCGAAACTCTTTCTGCGACACTAAAATATATCTATATGTGATACGTCTCTCAAGTTGCTCAAAAACTTGCAGTACATCAGCTTGTTAGTATACATTTAGTAACATAAAGTGTAAGAGCGTCTTGCACAAATTTGAGGCATATGGTACGAAACATTTATAACAATATGAATGTAAAAACATATCCGAATTTACTCTTTACATTACTCAAGTGCTTTTAAGTCAATGACATACTCTATAATCAATAGTAACAACTATCAATAATATTTCAATGCTGATTATTTTTGTAAATTTCGTTTAACTTTATCAAAAATAGATTATATTTATTAAATGTCTTGGAAATATAACATTAAAATGTTCTTGTTAAAAAGTATTTTGCAGCTGTTATTTGACGTTCATATTTTGTCCATCGCTATGCCTATGATACGCGCGTGATTTTCAATTGGCAAGATCTCGGCCTAAAATGATCAATAGCAGGTAATTTTTATACATTGTATTCCTGATTCTTTTAATTCATTCTATTCCTCATTTAAAATATCAATAGCAATTTGTTGGGCATTTTAAACGCTCAAAGAAAGAAAGAAAACGCTTTATCATATACTACAGGTCACAAACAATGGAAATGATAACAAATTTAGGAATATTCCAAATAAAGTTCAATCAAATGACTCAATAAAAATTATTATAGTGAGGAAAAAAAAACAATAACTTCACTAATCATTTCTGTCACCAAAATAAGTAATTTGTTATTAATAAACAAAATTTTTTCTGATATTATTGTTAAAATAACAAAAGTTATTTGCTGATTATATTTTACACTGTTAAAATTACATATAATATTACCTTTGCCACATTATTCCTCGATCTTATATTTTAGGAGTTTCAAACTTTCCAAAAAATCTCCATTGAAGCTCTAACAAAAGTTAACACTGAACCCAAGGCGCTAGGGACATTTTTGTATAATTCTGAATGTGAGTAAATACTGCAGCGATTCTTTGGAACCTATGAACAATAAAAATGCTATTCACTATGCGGATATTACTTACAAATTGTAACCAGAAGTATAGAATGAATGAGAGTAGAAAAAGAATAAAAAGAGCAATTTCCAAAACTTAACTTTTCTTCCACTATTTCTAAACAAAGACCGGAATACAGTTGCCCTCTTCATCTGTTTACATTATCAATTGTTGCCGCTAGTAATGCATCATTAACGGAACTCCACTGCTAGAGTGATGCAATGCCGCAGCGGTAAATCCAGATGCGTTGCCAACATATGCAAAGGCTGTAACATTTACCCCAGAGGGTCAGGATCGGCTATGAGTATCTGGCATATAATCGACCCATCCCTAACATGCATCTCGGTTCCGTAGACCCCCCCGGTATCGTCTTTCCGAGGAACCGTTCACTTGGGCTACATGAGGTCATCGAACTCCGCCGGAACGCAGGGTGGAACAAGGAGAAACCGCTGCTCGAAACCAAAGTCGCCGATCAGCTTTGTAGCTAGTAACAAACTAATAATAATAATAATAATAATAATAATAATAATACTCTTCGTCATTGCTTAAAATAATTTACAAGCGTCTTATTTATAACTGATGTTATTGTTTCTGATTTTAGTCCCAACAGAGCGGAAACATGTTGACGTACTTACTGCTTTAGAAAATGTGTTCTGGAATAGAAATTATTTCAGTCTTTCACACAAAACATGCATTATCTAAAACAGCTTCTCTTTCGCTATACATTTGCTATTCTTTAGGACTCCAGGTATTTTAAAAGCCTAGCACCAATAAATCAACTGAAGAGGAAACTGTGATATAATAAAAATGTTACGTATGAATTTTACCTGCAAAAATATTTTGAGTTCTGAAAAAATATTGAAAATAAGCCAACGAAGATATTGTGTGTTTTTTTTTTTTTTTTTTTTTTTTTTTTTTTTGCGGGGGGAGCATACCACAAGGACGTCCTGAATACTGAAAATACTGAGAAAAATATTTTTAGATATATGAATACTTCGAACATTTATTATAATTCAGTTTTCATAGCAGACTGCATTGAATGCAGCTAGCACCCCAGGAAGTTTAAGAATGATGCAGAACTGAATAAACAACAATAATAATACAACAGAATAATATTCTGATTACTAAAATGTAGCTGTTTGATTTCGTTTTGGTTTTTCTGGTTTGACGAAAATGCGTTCAACGATGTATAAATTTGCCACAATCTTTATGTAGACATTCATCGATTTGCCCTTTTTCTTATTCCTCCAGAGTTCCATTGAGTTGCGTTCTTCGCAACGGGATAAGAAATCACTAAATGTTCACATGAAATGTATACAGAGAATAATTTATGACCGAATTGGAAGAAAAGCCGGTATATTGGGCGCTGTGGGTGGATATCGAACGGATTGCTTGGAAGGTACTGGTGCTGCCACATGGTGAAGTGATGTCGCAACGACACGGGATTGAAATCGTTGCAACGATCTTTCAAGATGGCTGATTTGGTTATTTTTTCTTTAAGCGCATAACTTTAATATCTGGTAAACAATCGCGGAGTAAATATGTTTCTTATACCTATATTTCCAACAAATAAGGATAGAAAGGAAAGGAATTCACATGAAGTTCATAAATATGGAGAATACATGATTTAGTGTCTATAAGCAGAATATGGGATTCTGATTAAATGAGTCCCTCAAAACAAAAGAATCAAGACAGAAATGTGCAATGTCACCAGCATTATTTAAAATAGATGCACTTGAAAAGTAGAAAACTGTGAATGAACGTTAAGAACCGCACGACACATTGATTACTACTAGGCCATAGTAAAAAAATATATATATATACATATATATAGTACACAATCGAGAACATGTGAAATATATATATTCAATAAACGCTTAGATATATGCAATCTAAGGGGACCAATAAATAAACCGACACAAGTGGCCGAGGCGCTAAAGCACAGACTAGGAATCGGTCCTGATGGTGTAGTGGTAACCATTCTTGCCTCCTAAACCCAAGATCGTTTAGGCCAGGTCGATGAATTTTTCCGGGCGTAAAAATCCTAAGTATGACTTCCTTCGGAATGAAAGTCCCATGTCGTAGATTTAAGGCATGCAAAAGAATCCCAAGCCTGAAAGAAGAGACCTCTGAGCAAAATTAGTCGACAGTTTCACACCCTGAATTGACCTGAGATATTAAAGAGCGTCCGTAAATAGACCATATCAACTGATTAGGGGGTTTGCAGTTCGATTCCCGACAGTTTCGTACTTTCTCATGGGTTCCCACCCCCCCCCCTCCCCCCGAGTTTCCTCAGTTCCCATCAATTGCAAATGCCTGGGAGATACGTTAAATTTAATATTGGAATGCATCCTCCTCCACCCTCCTTCTTGTGTTCACTACCTATGATGGCAGTAGTATAAGCACCAATGGCGAAGAGCATTCTTGTTATTGCTGCAGGAAGCTGGGCAATAAAGGAAAAAGCAAGAAATGACTGGATGTATCAGAAATGGATGATCTCTTAAGAAGTCTGAGCAACTGGAGAATTCCACAGTAAGAAAACTTTAATATATTACAGCAGAAATTAATTCAAAGAAAATGCAGTGGAGACTCTAGAAGCATCAAACATTTAATGATATAGGTAGGTTCCAAGAATGGCAGCCGAAAGATTTGCAAAATATAGGAAGAGCGGAAGACCAGCTAAAACTTGGCATGCAGAACATGCAAATAAGCTGTTTAAAAGAAGCTCATTGGGAGGATAGAAGTATTTAAGAACATATATCCAAGGCAACTATTGAAAAGCGGAGCAAACTGATAAAGAAGAAAAAATCATTTTGAATATGATGTTTGGTATTGCTTAGCATGGCAATATTGGAAAAAACTTAATATGAACCTTAGCCTATACGTATTAACCTGCAAATACCGTTTTGAGCAAAAGTCAACTTCAAGTTTATCAAGGACTGAAAAAAGTTATCGTTTAGTTGCAGCACGACCCTGCAAGAGTTCATCTCTGACGAGGGAGTGCATGTTGCCCGAGTGATGCGTCAGTGAGTGTTACATCAGTGATGCTGGGAACTGAGTCATGCTTGAGCGGCTCCCTCTACGTACCCCCTCAAAATAATTGAAGCCAAGAATTCCAGAAGGAACCAAATTCATTTTATTTAAAGGAATTAACTTTTCGCGAGGGAGGAGCGAGCTGGCATAAGAGATTTAATATTAACTACGAGAAGTTAAGTTTCGAGATATTCGCGAGAGGCGGAAGTCGTAACAGAGACGGTAAGAGTCGTGACAGCAGTAACTGTAGCAGCAAGAGTAACAATTAATCAGTCATCAATTAGTCAGCGTCATAGCAGAATAGTTAACCCGTCGCGAAGAGTTAAAGTAAATCGTTCGGTCAGTGAAAGCCAGTCAGGCAGTGCTAGCGTAATAGTAAGAATAGCCATACTGGTGTTAAAGTGAATAACTACGCGAGTGAATATAGCGAATTATAATCCGCCGAAGCACAGTATGTTCCAGAACCATCCCAGTTGTCAAATAAATTAAATGTCCAACCAGTGCCGAACTTCATTATTACAGTGAACAATCTCCTTCCTCCCTAATGACTTCACGTCATTAAAAACAGTCCAAAAATTCCCCTGCGATTCCTATCCACTGTGTTGGAACCAGAGAGTTAGGAAGCATCGAACTCATGACTCCAAGAGCCGAGGCAAAACAAGAAGACATCTAATTGTCTGATTAAAATAACAATCAATCACCCATTTAATTCCTCAGCATTGGAACCACCATAATTCCAGTTCCAAAATTGTCGACCAACGTGTGGACGATAATTCCCGTTCCAAACGTTACCGTTTAATTATTTTTCTTAGAAACTTTTGCAATTTTTCAGCGCATAAGGGTCATACAAATATTTGCCAAAGTCACGCATTTAGCTAAATACATACATGCAAGAAAAATATCAACATCTTCTAAACTAAATGTTTATAAATATATGAGATCTAAAGAAAAAATGTTGCATAGCAATTAAAAATGACTGAGTATACTAACAAATCGAGTCCAACAGCCCCGGGTTTGACCCTGTTACCGCACGCCTGCTGCTGTCTCCGACTTGCGACATAATGGACAGAGTGCAGGATTGCAGAGAGGCTTGTGATGAGCTCCACGCCGGTGACTGCCACACGACATTCTGGATCTGGGGCCGCTATCTCTCTGTCATTTGTCGTCATGAATCTGAGTGGATCCCGTTCCAGGCCTTCCTAACTTAGAAATGTTCTAACCAAGTACTGAGGACCTGACTTCCCGGCCAGCAGTCAGTCTGTAACTCTAATCACTAGACCAAGGAGTAACTCAAACTGGACAATTAATTTTATTATTTTAATGCATTCAGAACAAAAGTTCCAATGCAGGCTAGGTAATACTTCAGTTATATTTATGTTTATAAAAACTTATAACAAAACATCAATATTTCGATAAAATAATAGCAATTTATTTTTGAAAACATCATGCAGTAATGCACACATATCCTTATTCTGTATTCTGCATTTATGATTATTTGCAAATTTAAATGTCACTACATTCTTAAAAATGATTTAGTTCAAATACTGGTCTACAATATATCTTTTCTTTAACTTTACTTTAACTTTAAATATTCTCTTATCCAGACTGGATACTATGTGTTGTTTAAAAAGGCAAGCAATCTATATAAGGCCTCTTAACACTCAAATTACTATAGGTTTGGAATTAAGCTACATACAAACAAGAAAAATATGACACTGTTCTTCAAATGACAGCTTAATAACATAACATGTTTCATACTAGATATCAAATAAATTACGAACAGCTCGCATATTAATGTTATTAGGAACGACTGGACCAATGAATACCATACTTTTCTAAAACGAAGATTTTTCCCCATTATTAAAAGTAGGCCCCCTTAATAGACAACCCAACTATATTTAAGTTTCTGTTAAAAACTATAAATATTCCCTTAATACTAATTAAGTTTTTCTTGGTCTGGAGATGAAACATGAAACACGCAAATATGTTTTAAATTTCGTCGTTTTAATTCAAATGTCTCTTTTCGGCATGTTCTGCCCATAAAATGAGTAGATCAAGAGTACAGAGTATTGTTAAATAAGCACTATCCCATATAAGAGGCGTGAATAACATATATAAGTTATATAGACCTATAGTGATACCCAGTAGACTTTAACATAGCCATTTTCTTCTCTAATATGTTTAAATTTTATATAGATATACTAGCTAACTTCTTCCTGTACCGGAAGCTACAACGATCAGAAAAATATATTCTTAGTTGAATCTATAAAATAATATTCTGACCTCTTTATAGTAACTATCTTTCAGTAGTACATGCAATATCAAATGGGGTAAATAACGTTTCAGTTGTAAATTATGTTGGACTTACATTTACTTATTTCACCGCCAAAGGGAATGTGAATCTGTAGTGTATTATGGCATTTTTTAATCTTTTCAAGAAATGGGTTATTGGCGTTAAAGGTATATTTGGTTTAGTCACCATATTAAGTCTTATGCAAAATGGATACTATGATTTCTACCTACATCATCTTCCAAACTAATTTCATGTCACCAAACTTATAGGCTTCTGCTGACATAGCAGAAGATATACCACAAATCACTAACTTGAGCTAGTAAACAAATGAGAGCTGTAACCGATTTTCTCAAAGATATACCTAATTAATTGTTTACATATGAAAAATTTCTCTTTTAGAATATTTTCAGGCCTTTCACAGTAGTTAAAATATTGCTACGGCCAAATATAACCTAAGCAAAAAATCCGCTATTCCTAATGTGTTAAAAGTATTATAACTTAAAGTACATAGTTAAGAAGCTTTAAATTTTGTTTTTGTTTATAAAAGACGTATGTTTATAATAACGATCGTAAACTTAAATGATATAAGAATTTTTGCACATATCCTTTTTTTTATTTATTTAATTTCACCCCTTGAATATACACCGTTATATTATTTATGGCGCAGAGAAATAAATAACACATAAATAAATAAACAAATACCGCATTTCAACTGACATAAACTTGAAATTCCACGAAAAATAGCAGAGCTGATCCATGGATGCAGTCGGGACTGAAACCGGAAACAGGTCCATTTTCAGCATGCCAAGCAGATGTCGTCCAGCATAAGGGAATCCTGCGAGCGTGTAAATATCCCGAGCATTAATCACAGAAGAGCGGCAAAACAGATAATCCATAGCGGAAATTTTGTCACTTCTGCCAAAGCCACGCCCACCTCTGTGACGTAATGCAAATGATGGAGGTCACTCACAAAATGGCAGTGACACTGAACCCATCGAGGACATACAACTTCCACATGATGTACTTTTAACCATCCGAGTTTATGCCACTGTCTTTCGACTTCGTAAAGAGGCGTTATTACACTCTCTGGCTATTACGCTGATCATCTAGTCAAAAAGATTCATCATATAATGACGGCCTTGTCGCCGCTCAAGAACTACCTTTCTGTACTAGAAAGTTTGTAATATTTACGTAATGGCGCAGAAAATATGAACACATATCGAAATATAATCATGCTTTTGTTTAACTCCTTTATATTAATAAATAAAGTCATAATTCCATTTAACTGGGAAATTATGCAGGCTCACTTCTTGAAAACAAGTAATTTGAGATGGCTCTCCTTTTAACAAAATTGAGCTCTTAACTTCAGCAAGCATAAACGATATTGCCAAAGCTTGAAATTAGATGAACAAGAAACGCGTTGTGTATGTGCCGTTACTTCATCTTGCTTAAACCACATGTTGATGGCGTGAATGTTGTCCACCATAAGGTAGTAAGGATCAGCTGTTACGGTTTTTGTCCTTTCGTGATCTTCCACGTTCCAGAAAAATGCAATTTAACACCAAATTGTAACTGAAAGAAGAAATCGTGGATGCGCCTAGCAATAATTGTGCCATCTCTTCAACATTTTGAGAGATGAAAATGACATTAACTGACCCTAATGGATTATGTACCTTATATTAATTGCAGAAGCGTCTACTAAATTCCAGTAGGTTGACATTTTCACGTTGAGACAGTTCCTGCACAACACAGATCCTAACCTCACGCAACAGTCGCTCCATACTGCGAGATGCTGAGAGCTAATGGTTGACACCTCATTGATCTCTGTGGGTTTGCTGCAGCAATCATTGCTCACGATCATTTTAGCGTTATCACTGTAGGGCATGTCCTGAATAAAACCAGTGACCTTATTTAGGCATTTTCGAAGAAGCATTACGCGCTGGAACTGACATAAAATGTTTGTTATTTGTCTGGAATAAATGTTTTTACAAAAAGTTGCATTGCTGCTCCATGCCACCTCTTCATTTAGTTACACGAGAATTTTTAATCAGTAACGACCTGCATAGTGACAAAACTAACATGATTAAGTAGAAAAGTTGTAAGTTGTACATCCGGCTTTATGCTGACGCAACTAGCATCGTTGCTGCTTCAGATTTTAACAGATGTCGCGATAAGATCCTTGCAAAACCAGTTTACAGTTAAAAGCAATAAAAACAAAATGGATGGTACAGGAAGGAGGTGTTTAAAGCCATTAATAAGTTTTAAAAGCAATTTATTAGAAACAAATAAATATGACATTGAGGATATGTGGTTAAAGTGACAATAATTGTTTCGTTTTATTATATAATATTTTTATATTTGCACTATGATGTAATTCCTTACGATAATTCATAGGTCCACAATTTATTCCTTTTAGGATTTTACCTCCTCTCTGTGCATTCTCTAAATGGTATTTTTTTTCTGCAATTTACAAGTCATTTTTCCAGTTCTCGAGATTCTGACTGGCGAAAAGTCGAGAAAAAGAGAACACGTTATGCGAGAGGAGGACATTCATTGAGAAGTTTGGGGAAGGTCGTTAAGAGTACTTGTCTGTCTCCCCAAGGCAAAGTAGACGCGACCTCTCCCACTTCTGCCAAACCGTGAAAAGAAATGAAAAGAGGGATTTTAGTACATAAGCCGCGCCAAAATACAAGGCAGAGCCAAAATGCTCTTTATACCTCTCATACAAATGTTTTGAATGTTATAGTGTCCTAATGTCAAGTTTGGACTGCTTTGACGTAATGAAGATTTTTAAAAATGTGCATATCAAAGAGGCAAAGACTGTCTTATTCTTATAGGAAAAGTGTTCTGGGTTAAAGTTCACATGTACAGGGTGCGGAAATTTTCATCTACCATTTTGAAATTGCACTGAGTTTTTCAATGCATATGAACTTTATTCACAATATTGATACACAAGAGCTGCATGTCTATTATTTAGTTTTTGAAAATTGCCGCTTTCAAACACCATCCATCTCAGTCGATGTATTCATGCAGAAGTAGAACAACGTTTTCCGAGACGCGTATGCCCCTAGCAGCAGGTAAGGTATGAATTTCGTTTCTAATTCTTTGCTTTAACGTGTCCAAATCGACTGGTAGTGTGGCAAAGCCTTTGTGTTTCCAATATCCCCAAAGGGATATGTCACAAACCGACAGATTTGGAGCTTGAGACGGCAAGAAATGTGCCCATTGCGTGACATTTACCTTCCTCCAAATTCTGTCCTTAGGATACCCATAGATATGCTTCGTTGCTCCTAATTAAAAGTAGATTGATGATAAATCAATATCAAGATTGTTTAGCCATGGAAACACATTCTCATTCAGGATGGCAATATAGCAATCTCACGTTACAGTAATTGTATTGCCATTTTCATCTTCAAAAAAAATATCTCGAATGCTGAAAACCGCACCAAACCATTATTTTTACCATGTCTCTGATGAAGTCACTTAGGAATGTATCATTGCAATATTTCGTGTTCCCTTTGTTAACGTTGCCACGTAATTCAAAATTTGCTTCTTCGGACTTCATCGCTGGCCCAATGAGATCTGGTTGCTGCTTTACCAACTCAATAAATTGCTCGCAGAATGTCCTTGCAGCACAATCGCATTCCGAAAGTTTATGGGTGAAGATAATTCATGTCTTTACATCACCATCTTGAGAGTGAAGTGTTTGTACATAAATGAATGCAGATCTCCGACTATGTTGAAAATAAACTTCAAGCATTGACGATTTCCGGCGTCCGCAGAGTCCATGGATTGTCTACGCTTATCTGCTGTAGAGGATTTAGTTCGAAACTTGTATATCAGTTGTTTATGGCGTGCCGGTCTGGAACGTGCCCATGTCTTAGAATTTTAAAGTAATGTCTAAATGATCCCTTCGTCAATACTGCAGAATCATTATTAAAAAAATAGAGTTTAAAGCGAAAGTAGGTTGCGCAAATGACCAGTTTTCCTTGTTTAACTACATAGCATTGCTTAGTGACCATACCTAGCAAATATATGTTGTATTTTTTTCGTTGTCAACAAAGTTTCGCACATGCAAAAGTGGTAGATGAACATTGCCCCCTCAACAAATATTTCAGGGACAGCTTCACACTGCAAAATTAAAAATCTGTTGTCAACAACTGGCAACAGTTTTGAATTCTCTGGGTGTTTATGTACATAAGCAGATCGATACGTATGTCACGGTTGTATCTCTGAAACCAGCAACGTAGTTCATTTGTTTACTTCGGAACACTGGAAGCATAAGAGTTTGTTCGCTTCACTAATTAACTATCCAAATTAAATGAGAATTGTCGTCTACAGAAAATACACTTGTCATCTTTTCCCAATATGTACCTGTAGTATAGTACGAAAGAATTACTAGGAAAAGACAGAGTCTACACTGATATTATCTGTTGATAGATTGGTTAAATCTGATCATCTTTTGTTAATAAACCAATGTCTGGAAACGCTTTCTTTTGGCACTTACTGAATCACAACATTTTCCAGAGAATCCGGGATGTTATAATTGTTTTACATTATTAAAGTTGCTCCAAAAGACGGCCGTCGACTTCTTTGAGTGTTCTGTAATGCCTGATCATGTTACATACAGATTTCTGAAAGATTTCTGCGGTTTCTTGGGTGGTTTTCCAGCTAGCACTGCAATTCTTGCCGCAAGGACTCGTTTTGTCTCCACTGGAGTCTTGTAGCAGGCTTACCCAGAGCAACCAAGTCAGCAGAGCGAAGGGATCGAATTGTTGAGCCTTCATATCCAAATCCATCAATTGCCAAAGATTTCATTAAAATACTCACAGACGACATTAGTAAAGTGTGCTGCGGCGCTTTTATGCTGGATTGCATGATAGATATTTCTAGGTAGCGCTAGGTTTTTTGGAAAAACATTAGATGAACGTTACTGGAAAATCGCAGAAATAAGGACATCCATAATCTCTGTCCATAGGTTGACGGCAAAGCGGTGTTGATGGCATCGGATATGCGACGTGTAAAAAGATTCTTAAGCTCATGTATGGCTATTTCTGGAGTTGAAAATGCCGTCTTTGGAAAAAGTATACTCCTAAGAAAACAAGACAAGGTGAAAGAAGTCCCTGAGGAGCCATCGAAAAGGTTCACACATGGAAAGAAAGCATTTGGTTCCATCGTATGACATGATAGCAGTGACGTTGCTCGTCATGCACAGCTTGCAATGTCCACATTGTGGTTTACTCACAGGGATAAGCAAAGCTTCGGGTACTTATTCCGGATGATCTTGAAAGTAGCGCCAAAATGCTCAAAGTCCGGAGTAAGACTTTTCTGCGCCGCTTCAATATTGCAACAAAGTGGAGCTAAGTGAAGTTCATTTGAGAAACTTCAGGATGATCTTGAAAATACCGCCAAAGTGCTTAAAGTCCGGAGTAAGACTTTTCTGCGCCGCTTCAATATTGCAACAAAGTGGAGCTAAGTGAAGTTTATTTGAGAAACTTCAGGATGATCTTGACAGTACTGCCAAAGTGTTTAAAGTCCGGAGTAAGACTTTTCTGCGCCGCTTCAATATTGCAACAAAGTGGAGCTAAGTGAAGTTTATTTGAGAAACTTCAGGATGATCTTGACAGTACTGCCAAAGTGCTTAAAGTCCGGACTTTTCTGCGTCGCTTCAATATTGCAACAAAGTGGAGCTAAGTGAAGTTTATTTGAGAAACTTCAGGATGATCTTGAAAGTAGCGCCAAAGTGCTCAAAGTCCGGAGTAAGACTTTTCTGCGCCGCTTCAATATTGCAACAAAGTGGAGCTAAGTGAAGTTCATTTGAGAAACTTCAGGATGATCTTGAAAGTACCGCCAAAGTGCTCAAAGTTCGGAGTAAGACTTTTCTGCACCGCTTCAATATTGCAACAAAGTGGAGCTAAGTGAAGTTTATTTGAGAAACTTCAGGATGATCTTGACAGTACTGCCAAAGTGCTTAAAGTCCGGACTTTTCTGCGTCGCTTCAATATTGCAACAAAGTGGAGCTAAGTGAAGTTTATTTGAGAAACTTCAGGATGATCTTGAAAGTAGCGCCAAAGTGCTCAAAGTCCGGAGTAAGACTTTTCTGCGCCGCTTCAATATTGCAACAAAGTGGAGCTAAGTGAAGTTCATTTGAGAAACTTCAGGATGATCTTGAAAGTATCGCCAAAGTGCTCAAAGTTCGGAGTAAGGCTTTTCTGCACCGCTTCAATATTGCAACAAAGTGGAGCTAAGTGAAGTTCATTTGAGAAACTTCAGGATGATCTTGAAAGTACTGCCAAAGTGCTCAAAGTTCGGAGTAAGACTTTTCTGCGCCGCTTCAATATTGCAACGAAGTGGAGCTATGTGAAGCCTCCGGCATCCGGCATCTGGTGTGGTAACGGCCCATCTGAGGGACTCGAATTCCTTGGAGGGAGCGCACCGCCAGCATCGGGATGTTTCATCTGCAAACACTGTTAGGACCCCGTCTACGTTCGCACTACACCACTGGTGTCACTTTCACCTAATCCTTTCCTCCCGGAGGTGCCTTCATTGAGAGCATAGGAACAAATGACTAGTCCTGGAGCAAGGCTGAAATACCGAATATCTTCTACCATCCCTACAAAAGCAAACCAAGTCTTGTCTTGAAGACTTCGGTTTTTGATTGAAACCTAGGGAATTTCTTTGCTCATATCTCGTGCTGGACGAAGACAGTTGTACCCATAGGACTGGACAACGCTTCTCTAATTTCCGAAGCTATATGGATTCGCTAGAAATGCCTGGTTCGGACAACAGGTAGATGTGCATTGTGGCGCTGTAGGATGTATTTATCGTCATATGCGAGGACATAATTAGCCTTGGTAGAGAATGGTGCGCTTTAATTGTCCGTTTCAACTCTTCATTTTGCATTCTTTCTCCCTTTTAAAGAAACGACATAGATCAACAGCAACGAAAATGCTGCGCAGTATATTTGCATATGAGATCCCCAGCATGAGAGGAAAATACAAAGATAAATTTATTGAAACACAGAGTAATTTTCCAAAAAAAAAAAAAAAAAAAAAAAACACTATGGTCGCATTTGCATATCCCTGGAAACTCTCCAAAGCTGACAGCCACGGGTGGCCGAGGTCATTAAGGCACTGACTCGTTAGCGGGAAGTTCTGGGTTCGAATACCGCCAGGACCGTCCTCTCTGACTGAGGTTTTTTCCAGGTTTTCCTCAGGCCTAATAAATGGCAAATGCCGGGGAGGTACCCTAAACTTAGGCCTGGAACGATTCCTTCCTTAAAAATAAGTTCTTTCCAAATATATCATTTCATCTCATGTATCATCAGTGTCCATCGCCTGTGGTGCCTCTGTAGCAAAAACGGGCGTTAAACACTATTCGTTCATTCATTCTCCAAAAATGTCAGGAAATTTTTATCACAGCAAACAATTACGAAAACATTAAAAGATAAACGCTAATATTACCAGATTTACCCTTTAAACAAACCAATGGTTATTAATAGATTAATACAATTTAATTTAAAGAATTAAAATAGGCGTGCTAGAGTAGACCATCAACAATCTCGGAGAATATTAATAACCAATGATGCTGGTGTTAGATAAATGAATACTCTTTAAACCTCCTTCATTCTTTCTTTAGAAATAAAAGAATAGATTAAGGAGTAGAAGAAAAATAATATACTGTTAGAGTGAGAGAGAAGAACAAATGGAAAAGAAAGAATAGGGCAATAAAGCTCTGATATACATGAAGAGAAAGAAAACTGAATAAAAAGAAAAGAAAAAAGAAAATTGCACATAAAAAGCAAAAGAAATGTTTGTGTTTCCTATCCCCACCCTTTATTTTCTACTCCATTGTACCTTAATAATAATCAAGTAAAATTTTCTTCTTCTTCATTCGTCGATATCATGCAGGATCAAAGAGAACAAGAGTTTTCTCTTTTCTTTAAGAAACATTGTAGTTCTTTCTTTTCACTCTCCCATCCCGTTTAGCTTATTCTTCTTCATCTTCTTAACATTTTGCTATTTTGAACTAATGCAGCAATTCATGTACATTTGTATTACATTCATAACCTCACACTGTTAAAATATATCACTGAAATGTCTCATATTTTGTGTTTTATTTTTCTTCTTCTACCAAAAGAAGGATTAGGCCGCACAGCCCGTTCAGAGGCTAATCTGCTACCTGGTCGCACCTCATTCTGGTTCTTTCTGCTCCCCTTCGTCCATCTTGTCTTGGGAATCTTGAAGAGCAATTTTAGCTCAATACTGTTTCCATTTGCTCTGATACCGCTGTATGTTCCTCCATTAATTGATTTCTTTATTACCTACATTTCTCCATCGATATGCTTTTGTTATTCATAGTACCGGACTTACTTATACCTCCTCTAGCCTCGATCTATTTTTCTTTTTCTTTGGCATTACACATTTCAAAGCTGGTTTTGCTATTATGTTGTGTAATCTTAATTATACATATTTTCTCATATTATTACTAAAGTATTTTATAACGCCATTTCTTTTGTAATATATTTACATTTTCTGCTCCATATCGGCCTACATGTTTATAGTTAAACTTTCGAGTCTACAGATTTAAAATTAAAAACTTGCTTTATCTTCTCATCATCAATAGTGATTTTTATCCGTTGTGTTTTATTTTTTTAAATACAAAATACACACTGGGTATTCAAGAATAAGTTATGTTATTTTATCTTAAAATTATTTGTTATTTTGTAAATTCCTGAGAAAGTATTTATCTTTAATGTCATTGTACCCATTACAAGAGACGCATTAGTTATTCTTTCTCCTGATTACTTGTCAATGCTTATACAAACTTAAAGGATAGTTTAACATAACATAACGCGTTAATCGGCTTTCAAATAGGTGCTTATAATGTCGACTGTATTGTTAGAATAATTAAACATGTAAATTTTGAATGCCAATTTTCCCGGTTTTTTTAAGTCTTGTAGGTTCTCGCCATAGCTAAATAACTTAAACGCAAGTAGTATTGAAGTTGTGAACTCTTTAGACGGCTGAATTCTCAGAGCTTGCATTTTTTTGAGTAGTGTTTAACGCCCGTTTTTACTACTGAGGCACCATAGGCGGTGGACACTGATGATAGGCACATGAGATGAAATGATATATTGGGAAAGGATTTTTTTTAAGGAAGGAAGCGTTCCAGGTCTAAGTTTAGGGTACCTCCCCGCATTTGCCAGTTATGAGGACTGAAAAAAAGGGGGGAAAGAAAAAAAAGAAAGAAAAAAACGTCAGCGATGACGGGACTGGTGGGATTCGAACCCCGGACCTCCCGCTAATGCGTCCGCGCCTTAACGACTCGGCCACCGATGGCGATAGAGTTTACAGTGAATAAACCTAGAACTCTCTGAAATTCAACAATAATATCACCTGACTGAAGTTTTTGGTTCTGAGGTATAGTTCCATTTCATAGCCGTGATGCTGCGAACAAACTAGGGTGTGAAGTCGGTCCTGGTGATGTAGTGGTAACCATACTTGTCTCCTAAACCTAAGGTCACGGTTTCGACCCCGGCAAGGACCGATGGATTTTCTCGGGCGTAAAAATCCTAAGTATGGCTTCCTTCGGAAGGGAAGTAAAACTGTGGGTCCCGTGTTGTACATTTACGGCACGAAAAAGAACCTCAAGCTTGAAAAAAGAGGCCTCTGAGCAAAATTTGTCCGCCGTTTCACGCCCTGAATAGTATGGGATGCTAATATCCTGATATGTTAAAGGGCGTCCGTAAATAAACCCAATCAAGGCTGTGGGTGCCAGAAATCAGCAACTATTTGCAATAACTTCGCTCGATTGGTGGGGCTTGGCACAAAAATGTATAGAAATAGTTGTAAAATGAGACAGTTAAAAAATTACTATGACTATCCGAAGACCGAGCTCTTCCTGAAAACAGCCATGAATTGTGACTATAACTTCTTTATCATGAAGACTTTAAAGTTATATTAATGAAGGACACTGAGGACGGAGTTAGGCTCGATATTCCATATTTTTATTTCCTGCAATGCTCGATACAGAAGGCTAGATAATAGCATAAAGGTAGCAAATCAACACAGTAAACTTATAATCGGAGTTCCAGCTATGATATCCAACTATTTTTGCTTGCAATTATTTTTACCTTTTCACTTGCTACCACACATGGCAGGATGAAAGAGCGGTTTCCATAATCAGCCATCTTAGAATACATCAAATTGTGACAGAACAAAACAAAGCATGAGATTTGTATCATGTTACTATTTTTAAAAATATAACACTTTTAAATATAACAATTTTAAAATATAACACTTTTAATTATAATTTTAATTAACCAATTAATTATTCCACACATGGCTTAGATACTAGCGTGTTTGCTAGTGTAACTTGTTGTTACACTTGTTACACTAAGGAAGAATATATATGTATTTGCATTTCTGTATACATTTACATTTGTTGAAACATTATTTTATGAACAGTTAGAGCATAATTTTTCTGGTAAATGAACTCGTCTACTGTTTTGATAATTGTGTTCATTTTATTTCATTTTCATACGCTTTATTTTATGCTTCAATTCTAAATGACTTTAGCTTCAGATGTCCAGGTAACATAATTATATTGGTAACTAAATTTAAGTCCAATAAACTATAAACTGCCACACGCTAATAAAAAAACCACAACAATGTGCTAAATTTGAACACCATTATTCACAATTATATAGAACTGTGAATCAAAGAATAATATTTACAGCCTCCGGCCGTAAGTTAGTGCTACAATTTGGAACCTCTTCATAATGCTTAATGGCAAATAATCTAACGTTATATATTAAATATATTTCATTTCAAGGCTAGTATAATTTTATAAAGAAATTACTTCATAACAGAAATCAGCAACAAGTTCATTTTAGTAATATTACTAGCTCAGAACGGTACCATTTAAAATGATAAGAAATTACTGTCCTTTTATTTAGCTTAGACATCAATAGCGTATGGAAATACCTAGAAACACTGGTTATGCTTTAATGGTATATGTCTAAATTCGAAAGACTTGAAAGGCTTTTGCTCTGACACTATAAAAACATTACTAGTAAAAACAGTTGCATTATTCAGAGATAAATCTTAAACTGGCATTCTAAAACCGGGCTCCTTCGACAAATCATATGCAAGGTGCAAACAGGCAGGCACATCTGGCTGGCTCTCATAAAGAAAAATTAAGCAAAAAAAAAAAAAAAAGAAAGAAAGAAAAAGAAAAAAAAGAAAGAAAGAAAGAAAATTAAATAATAAAGGCACTAATAATATTCAGAGAATTTATGTTTTACTGTATTGATGGAAGATTTATGTACAGCGCAATCAGAATTAACTTAAAGAATAGTCTCAATTATCCCTGTGTTTGAAAACCCTATTGCTGAATTATAACGACTACAAATAAATAAATAAAAACGGGCCAAGATTCATAAGTGTAAATAGCTGAATGTAGAAAAAAAATACAAACATCAAACAACTATTAAATTTGTATACTTTCATAAAGCAATGAAACGAGAAAAACAACAAAACGCTCATTTATGAGTTTCACTATCATTAAATTTTGAAAGTTGTGAGATATAGGGGATGGAATCTATCCCCACTACGAGTACCGTTGCTTAGTTAAATAAAAAAACTAGTTTGAATTTATATCTTACGTTGTCCGCAGCAAACACGGAAGTGAGCTCTTGCATCTCCTGCCGACCGACTGGAGGAGCAGGTACCGCTATGTTGCGCGCGCAGCTTCTAGCGGCGGTCGTTGTCATAGTAACCCTGCCAGCAGGTAGTGTAACCCTTCCCTCATTGTGGGTCCCCAGACTCCAGCTAGCTTGTCCTTGGCAGGGCAATAATCCCGCGTCTTCAATGCCAATGTGTATTGTTAAAGCGAAAGGCAAACAAATGCCTTAAAATGGAAGAATTTCAGGATGCTCATTAGATATAAACCATTTTTCTGTACTGACGATGCCCTTTTGCTTAAAATATTATTTCTATAAGTGAGTGGACCACAACGTTCGATCAATTCTTTTCTCATTTTTATTATAAATTATGGCTATCTGCCGTAAAGTTCTGTGTCGATCAGCTGCTTTTCATTAAATGTCATTCATTTTGTTAAGTTCTTAATAATATAAAAACAATGCAGAACGATGAAACAGCATGCTAATAGCAAGAAAAAGACGCAAACTTGCACAGGAATTTACTCTCAGAAATTTCCGGATCGAATTTGATTCGGTAGAAGCTCAAAGTAAAGACCTTAATTCGGTTACGAGGCCTATACCACCATCGCTTTCCTTATCCTTAATATTCTCTTTCTAACTTTGCTTTGTAATAATTACAACTTCATCTTTCATCTGATATGATATGCTCTAAGTTCAAAATAAATGCCTTGTATGTTAAATGCTCTGAATTCATGAGCCTCTGTATTATAAGAAATCTGCTTTCGAGATTCTCAGACACTCCCGGAGTATTTTAATTCAAGGAATGTGGAGTCAACGATTATATTGAAATGTAATGTCGTTTTTCTTATATATTTTATAAACTTACAATGTCTGAAAAAAAAACATAACAAACAGAGTTTAAACATACCCTAGATTAAAAAAAATTAAAATAAAAAATTGAGTCAGCCAGACATTACAAGTGTTTTCCAATTATACTCTTTTGAATTTCTCAAACAAATGCTGTTTGTTAAAGGAAAAGTGTGCAATACTTCCGTTTTTAATTGGTTTTTACGAGTTTAATTATTAATTGTACTAAAATAAATATCAAATTATAAATCAAACAACAAAAAATAAATAAATGATGTATTAAAATTACAATTTTCATAAACATAGCTATGAATTATTTTATTAATTCAAATTCAACAAATATTTTCTATAATGTCACGTGAAAAATAAATTTAAATGCTTCACTAAAATATTTCCAGAAAAATTCTTACGTAGGCAGCAAACACTCTATGCCGGTTGCTTCTGAAGCACAAATGCTTAATGTAAACCATTCATGCGAAGGCCAACTTTATACACGCGTATAAAGAGCTAATTTACCATACACACAATAAAGTAAATTATCTAACATTTAGTTACCAATAAAACTCTCTCTGTGTATGCAGAGAGTATAAGTTCGAATCTAAAATTCTGCTGGCGAATCTGATCTTCTGACACATATAATGTAACAATAGTTGAGGGAGGGGGGGGGGGAGAAAAAAAACAAGAAAAGGGTTCGTTCTCCAAAATTACCGAAGCATTATTCTAGTTTATGGATAACTGGATTAATTGATTAAGGATTAATGTTGCCTTAAGTATACCCAGATTCCTTAATTTTTTTAATTTTAAATCAAATCAAAACTCTTCAAAATGATATTGCAGACTGCTCTATCAATATAATACATGTGGTGAAATTTCCATGTTGATAATGTAATATTTTTGGAAAAAAATTAAAGTTGCACAAGATGAAAAATTTATGTTTGACCATATATAAATATTAACACATTAATTTGATGTTGAGGAAAAAAAACTCATATGAATTTTTTCGTACCGCCCAGTTTGTTCAAGTAAAAGATCAATACTTTCTAATATCAAATATTTCATAAATTATCCAATTAATTATTGATTAATATAAAATTGTTCTGAAAATCACATGGTTATTGATTCTTTTCCCCCTTTAATTTTGATTAGATGTTGAAAAGCTGAAGAAGTTGGATAAAACTGCACCGTTGCAACGTTTAGTATGGAAAAAAAAGCAAGATAAATTAAATTGGAAATCCTGGCATTTTAAAATATTTCTAGAAATTATTTACAACATTCATACCTTTCAACGGACATTTCAAAACCTCTAATGCGAAAGAAGGAAGTTTTTTTATTAACCTTTAAAGCAAAGAGATCGATTTTCTGTAATATTTTGACTCCTTTTCAATTGTGGGCATCCTTAAAAGTTCCGCCCCTGCGATAACTTCAGTTTACTTGCATAGCAAAGAGTCGGCAACATTTTCTTCTAAAACTGTAAACAATCATAAAGAATGTACGTAGATCTAATTCATCTTCTATGTAGTGTAAATTCAAGAGGAATACGATATGAATTTCTCCCCCTTCTTCTGCCTTACTGTGTTACTAAATGGCAATAGGAACATTGTATGACAATGTGAACTGAAAGGAGTCTATGCATACTCAGAATTTCTAATGGATATTTTCTACATCAACTTTTAAATTTTTAATACGCGATTGTCTCCATTCTTGTGTACAAGCATATTTATTTGTACAGAAGTGAAACATTAACGGCGACCCATAGAACTTTGTTTATTATACTGAATTCACGAAGTGTTTCCCGATTAGTCGTGAATGTAAATTTACGTTTCTGCTAATACTATGTCTAATATACCTACAATGATTTCCAATGTCCCCAATCTAGGAGACTTACAAATTTATTTCGTATAGATGTATCCTTAAAAATGCTGTGCTTGTGCTGCAAGCTTTAACAGAGATTTGTTTCGTTGATTTTAGTTTTCTACATCTTTCACAATATACCTAACTTTTTAATGTAAATAAGCTAGGGGAACAATAACATCTAAAATTACTGGAAGTTCACTTTGTTAAACCAAGAACAAAACTAGATTCGAATACGGCCTACTTTCGTTGTCCTTGAGGCAAAAAAGTGCATACTAGTAGTCATTTCTTACTCTCTTCTCATATCAATGCTGTGCATTAAAATATCATTTTGCTACCTATGCAAGAAGCGGTTCCATCCCAGTTTTCGCCATGAATATCCTTCAAGTTCACCACTTCCTATTTAGTGCATTTGGTGAGAAAAATGATGTGTTGGCAGCGCCACAGTATGGATCCAAGAAACAAGCTAGCGACGTAACGGGAAAACATTGTAGGTTAATGACATTCGCGTGTAGAGGTTAGGAAGTCCACGAAGACAGTTCAAGCAATCGCCTCTGAACCTTGCAAACTTTTTACGCAATAAACTACGGCAGTTAAAAAAAGAAATATAGTATCTTTAAAAGTTACTGCAGAAACTTGCTGTATGCTTCCCACAAAACACATTAAGAAATTAAGGCGAAAACAGTAGCTCACTTACCTCTGATCGTGCTGGGCATATCACTAGCTGATCATCCCCTGATGTATGCGAAGATTCACCCCTTCTCTCTTCCTCCCCTGGCGATTCTGGACAATTATTCCTCGTCAACACCGTGCACACCATATGCAAACCACTACAAATGCTGTATCCCACGTTCTGTATCTACACATCCTCTGAAAGCACTTGATATTTAGTTATGTGCTGCACTTTATCCACATTTAATAAAGGAATGTTTATTTGGAAATATTCACAGCAAAATCACTAAAACAGTAAGTTAGCACTGAGCACAAGAGCGAAAAAAATACTCTTTTAAGCACTAACGAATGACACTGGATTCCATTTCTTTCCCAAACGTCTTAAAGCACTGTGTCCGAACTAAATAAAAATCACTGGTCTGCAGGTATGGTAAATGTTCAGTAAAAACGTAATCTTGTCCTTGGGATGCGTTCTTCCGCATCCCACGGCGTCCAAACTTACACTGAAAGACTATCAACAATGGGACTCCCCCCTCCAACACTCAGGTGTGTTCACTCCCCCAAGCCCGCTCAAACTGGCCGCCGCCGCTACCTTGAACTTGAGCAGACCTCTCACAGCAAAGCAAGAGGAAATCTCAGGTGGAAAAAGACAGAGATAGTCCCAGTTAGTGCCTACTCATGCTGCTGCTATATTCACCTTTTCATCCTTAAAATGAGCACGGGAAATAAAATAAAATGCGTTCTCAAATATGTGGACAACTCGACAGAAAACATGCATAGCACCCTTAAATATTCCTGAGCAATACATTAACCGGTGTTGCTACTCTGTAATCAATGTAGTTGCAGAGAAAGATAGCAAAAATATTATTTAAATATATATATATATATATATATATATATATATATATGCAGTGGAATAATCAATAGAGAAATGCCAATTATAAAAAAGAAGCAAAATATTATCAGGAAACCCTGGTTACAGTTTAATTAGCAAAGGTAAGGCATGCACGTATACAGTAATATGCATGCCTTTTCGCTAAAGTCCGTATATGCGTGTGTCTGTGCATATGATCATGTGAAACGCATAGCGACGCGGTCATTGAACTTTTGATGGGCAAAGCAACGGTTTGTTTATATCCGGCATGTACCAGTGAGCCGCACTGCGCATGCTTACCGTCAGCCACTGCCTGCACAGCTGGAGGAAAGGTTCTACTTGGAGAGGGGCAAGATGCTTGTAATTACTATTGTAGCGCTTTCTTTAAGCAAATAGCTCTGTCTCATTCAGGAAACCTTCTCTGATGCATTCTCAGCAGTTCTCATGAGCGTTGCAAAATGAGGTATCTGCTGTATATAGTAGCCTCATTCTCGCGCGATTTCTGTCTTGCTTGCCGTAGATAAGCAAATAAAATCCATTCTGGATTAGACCCATATAAAAAAAAAATATATATATTATCTCTTCCTTTGAAGAGTAAGGAGATTTTGTTTTGTTTTATTTACGGACGCTCTTTCACAGCTCAGGTCATCAGCATAGAGTAAGGAGGAGATGGAGGAGAGGAAGATAAGAAATAAGAACTTCATCCTAGAGCCAAATAATTAAGGAATGTACAGGTTAATTAATATCAGACACAGAATTAATTCTTTTCGCCATATTTTCCAGTGTTATTGTTGTGAATTAAGTTTTTCATCATTTAGGCTTTACGTGCTGGCCATACATCCGTAAACCTATGTGAAGAATAAAAGCGATGGTTCTGTCTGTTTGAGCGGGATTGTTAGGGAGTTAAACAAGACAATAAATACTATATTTAAAATTATGTAGATTTTGTAGAAGTATAATTAAACATTGACAATATTTGCAAAACAAAATAAATTGTACAAAGCAGATCATTATTTTCTCAGAGTCTCCGAAGAACTTTTTATAATGAAAAAGTAATGAAATGTAATTCTTTAAAGACACTGTGAATAACAAACTTCATGGAAAATCCGTCGTTCAAATTCTGGACATTATGTCATATATAATAAATAATAATTTGAGCACAACAGTCTGTCAAGCCGTTGCCCTACAGAGGATATCACTCATGTAAAAGCGCTACATCTCAAACATCTTCAGCCTCAGCTTACCAAACAGAATTCGCTACTTTTGTACATCTCACGAATCAGTGTGGATCCCGTTACAAACTTCAGTGTTTCCTCATTATAAGATATTTGAATAAATAAACAATATTTTCTAGTTACCGGAGAAAATTCCTCAGTTACCGGGAATGGGGTCCGAGATCTCTAGATCTAGGCACGAGGCCAGATTACATAAAAGTGCATACCGATTTATTATATGTGCATTTACATAACGAATGAATAACAAGAACACTGTTATACGTAATTATCAGAAATATCGCGAGTCTTCGTTTTCAGAGCTTCATGTTTATTACATTTCAACATACATGGATTGCCATAAAAGCATGCAATCTTATTACTGACCTACTGGAGTATAGAATGGATGGGAGATAGCCTTCTATTATAGTACACGTAGTTTATGTTAAAAATGACAATGAATCCAATATTTATTTAGAGAGCTGGTGTGCACTGCAGCACTGTGTATAGAACAGCCAATTTAAATGTATTCAGTGCTAACAAACGTTAAACATATTATGTTAATAATAGCACAGAATAACGTGTGTCCATAAAGAAGCAGGTGTTTTAATATAAAAGAAGAAAACATTGTTTGCAATATATGCAAAAAAAAAAAAAAAAGCATTATGAGTGAATGGACGACGTTAAAAAAAAACATACTATTTTTGGAACGATAACAAGTACCTATCTGAAACATAACTTTCTGTGATTAATCGGAATTTTTAACCGATTTACGAGGGTCATTTGAAAAGTTCTCAGAATAACCCACAGATTGCAGCAGCAGTTCCGAAGCAGTTTTGATTTAAAAAAAAAAAAAAGTCATTTTCCTTAGAAACAGTTGTGCAATAATACATGGATTGGTCAAGAATCATAGTTGTTTGTTGCAGTGCAGATATGTTTGTACTGAGAAAATGGCAAATGTCATAATAACACCATATTATCGTGCGGCTATTAAATACTTCGTAAAGAAAGATGTAACATAAATTTCATATATATATGATAAACACTCTAGGATATTGCGCCATCATTCAACCGTTTCTAGGTGAACCACGGAGTTTAAACGCGACCTTGAAAGCTTGGAAGATGATCAAAGCAGCGGGCGACTAAAATCCGCCAGGGCATCAGAAATTATCGGTAAGGTGCACGAAGTGGTTCCGGAGGATCGTCAATTAAAGGTATCTGTTATTGCTGAATCTCTGGGCATTGGAATATGTATTTGTGAAGATTTGTGCGTGAAAAAAAGTATCGGCACGATGGGTGATGCGACTGCTGACTCAGGATCAAAACGAATCAAGTCAAAATCTCTCAGCGATATTTGACTCGTTTTCAGATAGATCCTGCCGACTTATTCGTTAATTTGTGACCAATGATGATACTAGGGAACACTATTACACTCCTGTAACAAAATAGCAGTCTAAACAATTTCTCCGCTGCCAAAGAGACCAAGTGTGTAAAATCAACCTGGAAGAGCATGACATCTGTTTTCTGGGATGCCAAAAGTATGATGCTAATTTATTATTATCTTCCCACTGGAACATCTATCACTGGAGCGTATTATGCTAATTGTTTGGACCTATTTAAGAGAAAAAAATACAGAAAAGGCCAGGTTTATCAAAGAAAAAAAGTCATATTGCATCAAGGCAACTCTCGCCCTCACATATATGTCGTAGCAATAGCGAAAATCAATGAATTGGATTTAGTTCCATCGGACTTTCACTTGTTCCCTAAACTTAAAAAATTCCTTTGTGGAAAGAAATTTGGTCCAATAACCTGAAAGAATCTGACTTTTGTGATCGCTGGGCAATGTGCATTAGTGACAAGGGAGACTGTATTGAAAAAATTGGAGTCATTTCAAAATGCTGTCGCCATATTATGCTTCATTCCGAGAACTTTTCAAATGAGCCTCGTAATTAAAATGATGGGGACTGCAAATATTCCCTTAAGCAAGATAGAAAAATACCATTTTAAAACACTTGGTGAAAAATATACAAACAAAAAACTTCCTTGGGAATCAACAATGAGAAAGAGGCATTTTCCAAATTTTTATGACGGGTACCTAAAAAAAAAAAAAAAGTTGGATATAACAAAAAGTGGGTTCCCCTTGATATTAAGAAGAGTTATTTAACAATGTAGTGGTTAGAATTTTGTCATGGAATGAATCTGCCAGAATGTTTTACTTACTGTAGAGTACCAAAAAGTGAAACACGAAATTGTAATTACTCTCTTTGAAAATGCAATTAAACGTGCTTCTTTGACACGCCATATGCGAGTAGGTCAGGGCAGGGAAGAATATTCAAGCGCTGCATCCGAAAGTTGTTCATTTGAAATATCTGGCCCATGGTCTTCATAAAGTTGCGGTGGAGATTCCATTATCCTACAAGAATTGTGAAAATTTCACTTCACATGTAAAGAAAATATTTTTAAAAGCAGTTATCTTCCGTTTTACAAATTTGCGCCCATTACATCGTGTGATGCTGAAAGTACGTTTTCCCAATATAAATGGGAAAATGACCATCGGAGGAATTTGAATTTTCTATTACTCAAAATGTGAGTAACTGTTCATTGCAATGCAGATGAAATCAGTACACATAAGTACTCATTATTGTTTTGCCATTCTGGTTGTTTATATGTATTAAACAATACATGCTATGCAATCAATTTATTTAAAGAAAAATACATATTATATAGGTAGATACACATGGATGTTTCTTACATCAGTAACAGTTGTATTTATTCCGTGTTGGGCACAGGTATTATTACAACTAGGTGTACCGGCAGTATCTATATCACGCACGAAATTCACTCCCCTCTCATTATTCATACTCGCGCAGTCTACAGCGTGTGTGCGAAATTTTAAGCTCGTGGCAAACCGCCGGGCTCTAGTGATATCAAATTCCAAGTCACTAGTCAAGGCATTGGCATTCCTCCCTCACACGGCAGAGAGGTCTATTTTCGAGATGCGTACCGGAATTCGGTGGATCATAGTACGCTAGATGATCAAGATAAGGATGGGAATGAGGATGACAATAACAATGTAATGTAATATTTATTGAAGAAACCGGGATATTCTGAGAAAGAAAAAAAAATTCCCAGACACAGTTTAATCTACAACAAATGTCACTTCAGATCATTGGGATCAAACCCTTCTAGAGGGTAAGCGGTTCAACCATTCGGACATAGCGCAGCTACACACATACATACAATTATACGATCGTTCGTTCTAGCCAGCCATCTGCTAGACACGCAAGTAACGCTGATTGCCGATCGAACAAATACTAATCCGCTGGCAGATGTTTGAATGGGATGCACAGAAAAGAAATAAAAAGAACTGAAAGTCGCTATGCGAAACATAAGTATTTTTCGAAGCGCGCTAAATAACGATTTACCGGTGTGCAACTTTGTTGACTCACCGCCTAACGTTATAGAATTATTCTTGATTTTCATAAATAGTGCGAGTATACTATATGTGTTATTTAAATATTGCTTTTTTATTTTGATTGAAAAAAAAACAAGGTTTAATAACGGCAATCTACCAAACAGTTTTACTTCTACTAACTACGTTATTCATAGGTTTCTACATTTGTGAGAAAATCAAAATTACCAAGAAAGTTAACTATCGTTTGTCTGCACGTCGACTAGAGGATAGAGTCCACTCGACCTCTGTGAGGTGCAATTATCAAGTTCATCAATAGTACCAAGTGAGTTAAGGCGTCACTTTAATATAAACATGTCCATGTAACACACACCCCAATGGAATATTTTAAAAGAATATTAGTCTTAAGAAGATCATTAACCTAGCATTTATATATAATATAAAACAAGAAAGAACAAAAAAACTGTTATATCCGATACAGCACAACTGTAGTTTCAGCTGAAATACTTGTCAAAACTGAAACTGCGACTGCTGAATGTGAAATTTTACCCGCATGTTTCTAAATCATACAACACTATTAGTAGGCGCATTCAATATATGTCTAAAGGCAATGAATCTTCAGGCGAATTAACTGACATCATAGTCGGCAGCTTTGCCAGGTTCATGTTGTAGAACAGCATTTAGTTTGTAAAGCGTTCTCCAAAACAATAAAATGACAAGATATCTTCGATTTAGTAAAGATTAATTTGAGCTGCATCTTTATCGTAAAAACCTTGTTCTGAGTGTTTGTCCAAATGACACTCCCTCTACTAAGTCAGATCGCATAGCCATGACCATATGCATGTGCAGGTAGCAGCTTGTAGTCAGTTTGAGGGAGGCTTTGTCAGGGAGAGGTTGTGCGCACGCTTAAATCGGTGTGTGTAAATTTTGTGCTAACCGTTTTTCTTTAGTTATGCTATTACATAAATATAGGCTTGAAGAACTTGAAAATGGGTTCTTATAGAGAAGTGGTAAGGTTATTCACAAGAAAATGTTCTGGCAATCGTGTTCCAGGTAGAGAAACTGTTCATCAACTTATTAACGAGAGACAGGATTTCTCAATGACAAGAAATGTGTGTCGAACCACAACGTTCTTAAGGAACAAAAGTTAGACGAAATATAAAAATTTCCTACGCAGATGTCGACAATGTACTGCCACTGAGAGGCACCCTTTTCAACATATTTTGTAACAAAGGTTAATACTTATCGTTTTAAATGTAGTATCATTTTAAAAATTTAGTAAAAATAAAAATACTAACTTTACACAAGGCTACACTATACCCCTTTTTCCGGCTGCGGGAATTCCCCAACAAGCAGGCGTGCTCAGGTGGTCCGTAACTAAAATAGCCTTATTGTATTATGGCAATCAATAAACATATTTTGATTACATAATTATATAAGAAGGAGGTTGTGCGCCATCAAAATAGATCTTATTTTTGTTTGAAAAACTGAACATGCCCACTTTCTCAGTGAAGATTGTTGGCACAATAAAGTTTCTTTTCTTGCCTACATATATTAAATATAAACATACAAAGAAAAAAGGAAAATATCCTCATCTCAATTGACAAAATTAGCTCTTTTCAGGTGAAAGTTTCACTTTGAAGAGATGGAAATAAAAAAAGGAAATAAAACAGAAATGTTTACGCTTACGAAACTCATTTAAGAAGGAAACAAAGTTCACAACAATTTCAAACAATTTGTCTTTGTTGAGTAGAGGCAATGACTCCAAGAGAATTTACTTGACCTCATTCAATCAGGTGAACGATATCTACTCCTATATTCGATCTGCTCTTTAGCCAACAGAGTAAAAGGTCCAGCAATAAAATGAGATGGTTGCTTTGGGGATAGCTAAGGTTCGAGGCTCCAGTACTCTAAAGTTAGACATCGTATCATCCTGGGGGTTTCTTCGAAATGAAAATTAAAAAATGTTGACTTTCTCTATCAAAGTTAAAAAACCAACAAAACAAAAAACTTTAGAAATGCGAAATATATATTTAATAGATAGTTTTATTATTCACTATATTATTTCTTATACAGTTATTAGGCTTCGTTCAGAAAATGCTAGTAATAAGAAAAAACAATATATCTGCAATGAGTACACAGCAAAACAATGAGTATTAGTAATTGTAGTTGGTATACAATATACATTACATAGACAAACCTAACCAAAAAACATTGAAGACATTACATAATTTTATACTTAAGTGTCAATTGTACATAAGCTACTCCTGCATAATTTATTAATGTTACCATATTGTTATTATCTAGATCAGTGATATCCAACCTTCTTTCCCCTAGAGACACCTATCCATTCAAGTTTTGTATTCCCAGAGTTATGCTTAATTCAAATTATGTGAACTACTTAAATATCAAATAAATAAAAATAATTTTATCACATTAAATTTTCAATTATCATTCATCGAACATATATGCTAATTTTAAATTTTACGTACCCCCTAACAACTTCGCATACCCCCGGAGGTACGCGTGCTTCAGTTTGAATATTACTGATTTAGATGATACAACATTTTCTTTGCAGTATACAAAATCGTGGAATTAAGAAAGTTACATCATATTTAAATCTGCTGCATTGTATATGTTTGAAGTTAAATTGTAAAACATAAGACCACCGAGTAGAATTGACTTACGTTTTATGGCAGTTGTTTCTGGTAGCATTAATTGTTATTATTACTTAGTGTGGGATGATCATGAAATCATTGTTGCATCTTAAAAGAACAGATGATAGTTTCCATGTACTCGACACTGATGAATACATAATTATATTAGTAGTGACATTTTCAGTGTCGTTTAATTATACGAATGTGATGTTGATATCTGAAACACCTTGTTTGGAATAACGGCAACGTATGCCTTTCTTGCTTATTTTACGTTTGCTAAGGCCAAGAAAAGAAATACACATTAAAACCAAACGCTGCCCACAACATATGGGGGTGAAGTTATCGAACTGGGTTAACGTCTAGTCAGTGACAAGAGAGGAAGAAGGAAAGGGTTCGATCCGTAAACATATCCGTAACATGTGATATATTTAATTTAATTTTACATATTAACAATACAACCTGTTGAAGTTATTTCTGTGTCTGTGCCTTCTATTGATTTCTCTACATGCTGTCCTAGTGTTATGTTGTACTACAAGTCAGAGTGCGATGAAAAGATACGAATAGGAGCAAACAGTTCGCAGTACCCCGAGCAAAACCGGAAAACGTAAAATGAACAGGTAATATTTACCTTATTTGCTTCTTTTATTAGAAACTATATTGTCCTATAATTGATCAAAATATAGGTAAATTTACATAAGAATATTTACCTATACTGTTTCTAGATGCTTCTGGGATTCTTCAATTTAAAATTACTATTCGTGTAATTAATTATATTGTTTTATAAATAAAACCAATACCAATAAAATCAAGTAATATTACAAGTTAATTAGAAAGCATATTTTTTTAAAAACATGTTTATTTAAAGTGATTTATTCAAAACATAATTAAATTGCAATAACAGAAATGAACTGAACGGAATTTAAAACCGATACAAATAAATAAATATGTGTATTGTGTTGTTTATTGTTTATAATATCTATCAGCTTCATTTACACCCAATTCAACAAATATGGCATATATCATGTCCTGAATAAAAGTAAATCAGCAGAGATTCTTGTGATTCGTACTTGATCCTTGTTCTTGCGTCTCCACAATTCTCCTGATACACACGAAATAGTAAAGAGAAATCTCTGAACTTGCGGCAAGTTTCGCTCTTTTGTCTTCATCTTATCGGTAAGTTTTCTTAGCTACTTACGAGCGCAACATTGATCACGAACACTGAAAAAAGAAGCAATCAGAGAATTTTTGGAGAAAAAGAGCTTATTGCAAAATTGCTTCTTTCACTTCATCCTGTAGGAGTTATGATTCGCTTCATTCGATTTCTTAAGCGATTTAATTGCAATGTCAGCAATAAACGTATTGTGGACGAAGAGCAAAGCTTCTTCTAATGTTTGGTACAAGTTGTTAATAATTTGTAACCACGATTCTTCAATAATTAACAGGCTAGTAAGTAAACAAGATATACTTTGCAAAACTCATCATCTAACCCGAATTATACTTTCTGACCTATTTCGACTTCAAGAGAACATAATCTTCCCATCTTGTTCTGGGTCTGCTCTGAGTTCTCGTTCTCTTTGGTTCAGATATATTTTAAAAGTACCTTAGGAAGTTTTATTTCATCAATTCTTTGAATGTGATTGTGTTCATTTATTTGTCTTTCTTCTGCCAAAACGTTTAATGTGAATGTGTTTCAGAATCTCTCTGATATTATCACTGCTGTGTTTATCTAATAAGGTAAATACAACCACGGATCTTAAACGCTTTATATTCCATTTTTTGTCACTTCTGTTTAATGTGTAGTTCTTGCATTCATAGGTTAGAACTGGAACAGGCTTCTCCTTATTAATCTTTACCTGAGTTTCCTTCTAATGTAATTCCTAATTCTTTTACACGTCATTCCAAATGTGTTTATTTTATTTTCAGTGTCTAATCGTTTTACATAAGAGATGGAATGTTCTAAATATTAGTCTATTCTAAGTTATTCAGTGCTAGTGTTTTACCCGTGATACGATTTAATCCTAAGAACGCCTTTTAAACTATAAATTTCAACATACTTAAGTATCTTCTCTAGTTCATGAACACCTTTTTGCAATTCATCTTTCGAATCACTACAAGCACCTGATCATCTGCAAATAATGTTGTTTTTATTTCTTGTTTTCCAACACTTACTCATTTACATCCACATTTAATGGTCTCATTCATATACAAAACAAAATTCCGTCACGCAGGAATTGTGTAAACTAAGCGAATTCCTGAGCAAGTAGAATAACTTTAAAAAAGAAAATAAAATCCAAATTATGGCCTTATTAATTAATGAAATAAGTATGGCATTACTGCTTGTTAATTATCATGACAAAATCTAAAGCTAACTAATAAAAAAAATTGAACTATAATACATTATTTACCTATGTATACAGTGAAATTATTCTATTTTTTAAAAGTAAAGGACAAAATTAGAATTCTTGTAATCTATAAGTATTACAAAAGAGAAATCACATTTTTACAATTATTATTATCATTATTATTATTATTATTATTATTATTATTATTATAGAGATTAAAACACAAAAATTACTGATATAATATTAATTAAATTAAATATATGGTTACTAACACATAAAGTTATATTGTGTGGGTATAATAGTTTTGGATGTAAACCCGTTTATGAACTGAGCTGTTGGTATCATCTTTACATTCACAAAAATAGAGAAAAATAATTAAAAAGTGTGTATTTAAGAAGTTTATATGTGCAATAAAATAAAAACATGATACTTAAAAACAATTACAATGTACTAAGCAACTATACACAATCAGCAATCATATATTATTTTAATCACTATTATTAAGTGACCATATATGCCTTGTTTCTTTATATTTTCCACAATTTGCTTCAGTTTACAGTATTCATTAAAATATAAAACGTTTCAATGTGAATAAGATATGGTTTTGTGACACCTTTGTGGATATTATGACGGATTGTGGAACGCGATTGCCTGTAATGTTGTTTATTAATATTTCATAATGAAGTTTAGAATTTATTTCAATAATAGTATGGGGAAGAATTGCACCGTTATCAATGCAAAAGACGGGAGAATATCTTCAACCGAGTTGTACATAGCGGGATACAGTAATGAACCACGTAAGCATGGAGAAAGGAATACTCACGACTGTTTGGAAACTTCCCTGAGAGCCAACTGTACCGTTCAACGCATTTTTGTCCTTGCTATCCTCTGCACGATCAGACATATTTCGTCTGACGGCGAAATAATAATAATAATAATCGTTTGTACAAAAGTTGAGGTGAAAGGTTTGATCGCTGATACGATATTTGAACTTAGTCCTGACAATTTACATATAGTAAACAACAGTGTATATACATGGTCCTATGCAAATTCGATTTCAGTCACATTTAATAGCGAGTCCTAATACTTACAAATATTAAAATAGAATAATATAAAACCATTCTATTTTTTCTTCAGTATTCTACTGTGCTTCTACTTCGCCTGTCTTCTTCTTCTTCTTCTTCTTCTTCTTCTTCTTCTTTTGTTTTAAAAGTGAATTTCTTGCTTTCTCTTTATTTTGTTCTCCTTCTTTTCCTCTCTGTCTCTAAGAAGGATAAGGGGAGAGGAGCAGAAGTAACTTCTTTTCATTTTTGACTCTTCTTTATCAGAAATGAATAAATGAATGAATTGTGTTTAACACCCGTTTTTACTACTGAGGCACCACAGGCGATGAACACTGGTAATAAATGAAATGAAATGATATATTGGTCAAGGATTTATTTTTAAGGAAGAAATCGTTTCATGCCTAAGTTTAGGGTACCTCCTCGGCATCTGCCATTTATGATGACTGAAGAAAACCTAGAAAAAACCTCAGTCAGGGAAGACGGACCTAGCGGGATTCGAACCCCAGACCTCCTGCTCACAAGTCCGCGCCTTAATGACCTCGCAACACGTAGCGGTTTTATGAGAAATGAGAAGAAAAGAATAAATAAAGAGAAGGAGAGAAAAATAACAAATTATCACATAAGAGAAATAAGAGAACGCGTTTTATTTCTCTCTTTTCCCGTTTTGTTTTTTTGTTTTTGTTTTTTTTTTATAGTTAAATCTAATAACATAATTCACAACTTGTGTCTTACCTTTAGATTAATTTAGGTACCTTTTATTTTCATCTACATAAATAAAGGGATTGTGTTGCATTGGTTTGTTAGGGATGGAGGAAAACTTCAGGCTTGCTCAAAGGATAGCCATTTGTGCCTAGACTCCACTGAAGCACCTCCAGGAGGAAGGGGGACCAGGATCTAAAGTCGGCATGCACTAAACGGGGCTCCTAACATTGTTTATAGATAAAACACCGTCGCTGGTGGGAGTTCGGGCTCCTTAGAAGAACCAGACGCCAGGGTAAAAGCGCAAGCCACCATCACACCGCACCAGCCCACCTCGCTCTCGCACTTTCGACGCTGGAACAGAACCAACAGAATGAAATGATATGAAATGGGAGATGGCAACATTCGCCTAAGCGACCAGGGGAAACCATGAAAAAATCCAAAATTAGAATGGACGGCCCCAAGAGATTTGCACAGGGAACTTCCAAATGAGAATTCCAAGCCTTACCCCCTGAGCCATCTCGCTCGGTTAAACAACGGGAACAAAATGTCTAAATACCTTTTTCTCTATTGCTTAAGAGTTATCGAAAAAGAAAAAAAAATGTTTTATTTCAAAACCCTGGTTAACATTCCTCATGATTACCTTATACATTTAGAATAAACTAAATGTAATACTATGTATGTTTATCTTACTAGGAAAACAACTTCATAACTATAGTTGCTCATATGTTTTAATATTTGTTCAAATCGACGTACAGTGATGCAAATCAAAATAACATCTGAAAAGTTTTACATAAATTTATGTCAAAACGCTTCCAATTAGGCATGTAAAAACAGCAAAGGACATCATTATTTGTATTTCTGTTTAACTTTTTTTTCATAATCGGAATCTGTGGGTTCCGAGATATTAATATATTTCAGCATAACGCAGATTTTCTCCTCCCCCCCCCAAAAAAAATATACATGAACGGCCAAAATGGTATTAGAACATTTTGTTCCATTTATAGTACGAATTCGTCTCATAAAATTATGGCGTTTAGTTCTCTTCCATTTTGTATTTTGACAGTTGTTTAGTTAAATGGAAGATTGTAAATAATCAAGAAAAAATATACTGCAACTGGTTTTCAATGCAATTTTCAACGAAAAGTTGCGAAAGTTGGCTGCTCATACACACTTTCGAGCTCGATGTAGATGCAGGTTGTTTAGGTGTGGATTAGCACGAATCAACAGGATCCGAAACTAATGTAACGTAAAACACAAGCCGGGAGTATCTCGCACGGGGATCATGTTCGTTGCTATGCCTGGGACCCAGCAGTATGCGCCGTATGTGACATTATTCTTGGAAATATGTTGTGAAACAAGGAAGATGAAAGAAGTCGAGTGACTGGAAATACAGCTTAAAGGCAATGACCATCTCGTGGGGGGAGAGGGGACAACACGTTTTAAAACATTCTTGGCCTATGAGAGGGAAGAGAGGAAGCATAGGAGAGAAGAAAAGAAAAGACAGAAAAAAAAGTAGAAAGATAATATTCTTTTGTTTCTCTCATTCTCAAATTGAGTAGACCTGATTTCTAAGTGTGCAGCTAAATATCAGGAGCCAAATAGTATGCTTTTTCCTATCTACCTACACTTCCCACTCTTTTCCCGCGCTTTACTTACCTCCTTGTATTTCATTCAGGTCCACGAGCAAAGTTGCCAGATTATGTCATATAATAAGGTCTAACACTAGTTTTATTTTAATTTTGTGAAAAACAAAGAGCTGAGGGAAGGTGAAAAGGAAACGAAACAATCTTCTTTTACTTTTTACAGACGGAGAGAAATAAATAAGAAAGGAGAGCAAAGAATGGATAAAGGAACAGAAAATGAGAAGAGAAAAAAGGCAGAACTGTATCTACATAAACATTAAATTAATTGAAATATGCTTATAAAGACAAAGAACAGAAAGTGAATGAAAGGTAAAGTGTGTTTTTTATTTCCTATTCTTCCTGATATTTTGAATTTGTTTCATATATAGATTTTAAATTGAATGTGTATTTTTCTTGTTAATCTAAGATTTTGATTTTTCACCTGATTTTATTTACATTTTTAGCTTTTTGTAAGAAGAAATAAAATAATATATAATAAGCAATTCTAAAATAAAAAAAAAATTATGTAGTGCATACATTTTATCTTACAGTCACGGGTGGCTGAGGTCGTTAAGGCGCGGACTCGTGAGCAGTAGATCTGGGGTTCGAATCCTGCCAGGACCGTCCTCCCTGAATGGAGTTTTTTTTTTTCAGGTTTTCCTCAGTTCTCATAACTGGCAAATGCCGGGGAGGTACCCTAAACTTAGGCCTGGAACGCTTTCTTCCTTTAAAAAAAAAATCCTTTCCCAATATATAATTTCGTCCACAGCCTGTGGTGCCTCAGTAGTAAAAGCGGGCGTTAAACACTGCTCAAAAAAAATCTCATATATCATCAGTGTTCACCGCCTTGGTGCCTCAGTAGTAAAAACGAGCGTTAAACGCTGATAAAAAAAAAGTATCTTTCTATGAGTGGAAGCGGCAATACAACCCTCTCCCGCGTGATCGGAAAGCACAGTAAATGTGTTTACCCTTTTCAAAGACGATGATGAATATTTTTACCGTTTGCTGAGAGGCAGGGGTATATTGATTCACATGTTGCAGCTCAGCTTCCAAAATGTAGATTATTGTTAATAGTACGTGTATTTCAGTACATCCAATGTTCGCGGATTTATTTATAGCCTCTTTCTTTTAAATCAGCGACTTTGGGCGTCCTTGAATGGCAGCGCGCGAACTAGTTACTGCAACATAGTTCTCGTACCCAAGCGTGGTAAATGTTTGTTCTGTAAATTGTTATTAGGAAGGGAAAATAATGACTAAGTACATAATATTAAATAAAGGGTTGGACATAATATGATAAATATCATTCACATAGTAGATATTTCATATTTTGGGACCCATAATTGCTAATTTTCGAAATAAAACACGCAGAAAAATTACAGAGGTCAGATTAATCCAATAGAAAAATGCATGAATGTTTGTGTATTTCTGACTTATCAGAAGGATGCCAATGCCATATGCTATTGCTTAGATCGTGATTATATTCATCCATGCAAGTTCAATGTTGTGTTTTAAGCTCAATAATGTGCTAATTAGCCATAAAACACTCTGTATAGAACAACAAAATTATCAGGAATAAGTGTTATTATAATGTAAATTAAACGATTAAATCTCTTCTGATTTGTGCTCAATACACAAGGCACTTGCTAACGCAAGCATATACACGCTCCACCAAAAGTAAAATGGATGCTACGAAATTCATAAAGACAAAATTCTTCTAAACAAAAGTATTGCACTATAAAATCCCATTGGCAATACTAAAAATTATATTATTACAAGATCAAAATGTACACAACTCTGAAATATTTACTACACTTAAGTTTTATTTCTATGCAATACATTAATATTTGTAACCTTATAATATGTTATAGTGACAAAATACATTACAGTTTTACCATTTTTATGAAGCCTACAGGTCAGCTCTATTTAGATTCTGACATAAAACAAAAAACTTTATAATATTAATAAAGAAATCTCTGTCAGTAAACCTTCAAATTCAAAATATTTCAAGTTTTTCATTACTTATAATATTAATAAATGTAATATATGATCATAAATGACGTCACAATAAGAAATATAATATTAAGCTATTAGGCAAAGTGCATTGATTTTGCACACATTTAGAACATCACAGCATATTCGCTTGGTATATGCTTAATTGTAATTTTCTTTTATATTTTAGTTTGATGAAGCTAGCAAAAAGTATTAAATTAAATTTTGAAGTATTACTTCACGCCACCATGAATGCTGTTTGTAAAGCATTGCCCACAGAGCGTGGTCAGTCCGTGTGATCTAGCTCACTAACATCAAGCAATTTATAATTACTATACCTCTTCTTCTTCTTTTGCAGCTCTTAAAGCTTGGCCTTGGCCTCTTTAATGGCTGATGCTCATTCTGTTCTCTCCAAAACTTTTTGTTTCCGTCTTATAACTTCTAGTTTCCTTATATCTTCTACATCCTCTATCCATCTTAATCTCGACTTTCCCCCCTCCCCCTCTTCTTCCTTCAGTTATATTTCCAAAGTCGTTTTAATGGCTCTGTCAACAGACATTCTCTTAACGTGTCTCAGCCATTCCAAGCTACAGACTTTGATGACTACTACTATGTTAGATAGTTATGCCTTTAGTGTTCGTTTTAATTCCCCATGCTCCATTCTCACAACAAGTCCGTATATTTTCCATAAAAGTTTCTTTCCCATTTTATTTTTAATATCTATGTGTCTGAGACGTATAATAATATTCCTTTATAAAGAAATTTTTCTGTCCTTGATATATATTGCAGAAACGAATTTGTTAGCTACTGTAATCCTTTCTTAAAATTCCATTTCCATCTTGCTGTTGCTAGTAGTCAGTTAACCAAGATTTTTATTTGTTTTCTCCAGAATTTGGCTCCAAATATTTCAATTTCGTTTATTAGCATTACTTTATTTTTTCTACTAGCAGTGTATTTTGTTTTATCATTATTTACCTACACTTAAACCGACATTTACCACTGTTTTCATGTCTTTAGTGTCTCTCCTATGAGTGCATATTTTTGGAACTTCCAAGAATGACTATATCATGTGTATATTCTAGGTATTCTGCAGTCCTGTTATATAGAACTATTCTTTACATTTCTGATAGCCTTCCGTAAACCTGTAAATAGCAAATATTCTTTTCTCTAATCTACAAACGTTTCAAAGTGGGTGATATACCATATGCGATTATGTCTTCTCGGTAGTCATACATTAGAAAGAGAAACTTAAAAATGCTTGTGTCTATTTCTCAGACACTTAATATGTGCTCCATGTGTCACGCTACAGACATGAAGGCATATTATACTCACTCCTCACGCACTTCAACGTAATTCTACTGGTTTAGATTCGATGGCAATGTGTACACCTTTTGGAGGGTCATCAGGTTTCAAATTAAACATTAATTGCAGTTTCTCCAGGTGACACCCCATATAAGTACGTAACATTTTGGGTATAGTGGATTTTGGGATGCAGGTAGGCTTCTAGCTCTTAGCACAAATTTATTAGGAATGATACAATGATACATGTTTCGTAATACACGAGGTTACGAAATTACACCAGCTCATAATTATGAAATATTTCTGTGGACAGAACCGTATTACTTTGTACTTTCACTCTATTGTTAATTTGGTTAAGTTGTTTTGACAAGTTTCACTGGTTTATCTGGTATATACCAATTACTATTATTACTGTTATTATTGTTATTAAATTTTATGCTACAATTTTCATAATACGGAGTTTTCATTTTAAAAATTTGCCCTTTGAATAATTAGTTATTTAAAATAAATTTAATTGAAACAATAAAAAAGTACATATTAAGGATGAAGTTTTAAAACTAATGTTGATTACATTTTTCTTTTCACCCTCTCACTTTCAGTCACTCTAACCCTAAAATGTTTACTGTCACGGGTGGCAGAGGTCGTTAAGGCGCGACTCGTGAGTGGAAGTTCTGGGATTCGACTCTCACTAGGACCATCCTCCCTAACTGAGGTTTATTCCAGGTTTTCCCCAGTCTTCATAAATGGCAAATGCCGGGGAGGTACCCTCAAACTTAGGCCTAGAACGTTTCTTTCCTTTAAAAAAAATCCTTTCTCACTTTATCATTTCATCTCATGTATCATCATTGTCCACTGCCTGTGATGCATCAACATTTAAAACGGGCGTTAAACACTATTAAAAACTCTGAAATGTTAAACGGAACCTCTACCTTAACATGCTTAAAATTTGAAGAGAATTCAATTGTTATTATATCTTAAATTTTCTATTTTCTATTGATATTTGAACTTGGACAGGAAAAAAAAGTACAAAACCTATTTAGAATTTAATGTAATAGTTATGTTTTGGTAATGATCTTTTCAAAATTATATATACCCTTCAAGAAGGGCATGTATAATTTAATACAACAGAATGTAAGTGAAGTAAACTGGTTTTCAGCCTACAACTTACTTGATTGTTTTTATTCGGTGCAAATTTAAACAGCAATCCAAGTTTCCAAGCAACGATAAAAAACAAAAAATGTGATAATATTTTAATGCTCTTTAAATTTAAAGCACCATAAAGGGACGTCATTTGAAAGCGAAGGTGACTAGGTGTGAGGAAGTGAGGGGATAAAACTAAAAATATAATCAACATTGGTTTTAAAATTTAGATTTAATATTTATAAATTAAGTTTATTTTAAATAGGTAGTTATTCAGTCTGGCACGTTTTAAAATAAAAGTCTCTATGTTAGAATTGGGACAACATCTGAAAATCTCCGTCCAATCCGATCCACTATAGTAATGAACTTTTATTTCGGGTTTTCCTTGGTCATTACCTTATCATGAGCCTCCAAAAAGAATTTACCGCCCCTAAAAAGTCAATAAAAAACGAAATAGCTGTTACAGAGAGACAATGCGCAATAAAGCCATCCACCCGACAGAAAACGAGTCGAATATTATGTTTCACGTCACCAGTAACCAACATTTGTCGCGATAAAATAAATGAAGCCAAAGCAACAATAAATAAACAGCAAAGTTAAAAAAAAAAACATTATAATATCTTTTCCTCTACAACTGCTATAGCCTTGTCTGCTACTGTGGTTTCTTGAATAGAAATAAATACATACATTCTAGAGAAAGGAGCTCGCTGTTTAACAAAATTTTAAATCGATCTTTTGCATTATAACAGTGATGAAGTCGGCTTGATTGGTTCTAGAGGAACCGAAAGCGAAGGTGGTAATGATAAATTTGAGACAATTGACCACCGATATTGATGCGAAAACAGCAGTATAATGAAACATCTTTGGTACGTTGATACAAGTTTGATACATTCGAAAATGTTCTTCAAGTTGCACAGCTGCGAGGACTAGTGAGGTATAATGGCCCTGTTTTTCTAACTTTTGTAACAAGTTGACGAACGGTTTCTGGCAATTCCAGAATGTTTTCTTGCGAATCGGCTTACCCTTTCCCTGCAAAAATCATTTTTCATATACGCATCATACATAAAAAGCTCTTCTTCAAGATTATATTATGTAATGGCATTGGCACACATCATTTACACAGAATGAAAGCACCAAGTAACAGATGAACCTACAACCACTGGCTGACAAAGGCTCTCTCAAACTAACTAAAGGCTGCTACAGGCACATGAATTATAGACCTTGGCGATGATTTCTCCCAGTAAACAATGCGCTATACCGACCCGAAACTCAAATAACCTCGCTGTATATGATACAATGGTGTCCGGTGAACAGTTAAGGGACTTGTTCACTACATTATTAACTAATCTCGAAGATCAGTAAATAATTCGGATAAGCGCTTAGGAATGAACAAGAGAAAAAGAGGTTTAACTATTGAAGCGGTTAAGTGCCCCATGCTGGACATCAATTTTGAAGCGATTTGTTGTCGACGCCGAGCAAACTCACGTTGTGTTGCAATTCTGAAGCGGTTTGGTAGATTGATTATTGATCGCTTTAGTGTATGACAACAATTTCTCAGGGTGAATTCTGCTATTTTGTTGATTCGCACTCAATAGGACTGGGAGAGGAATCAATAGTGTAAATAAGCACGCAATGCCACTAATAATATATAGGTACTTTATTATGTTCAGAATCTTTGACTTCCTCTGGTGTTTTGCGTATGATAGATATAACTACTCCGAATACAAACTTAGCTGCCGCGAGTGGAACTTAGAAATGAAACTGAGTACTGCATATGTCGCGGTGTATATCTTATAAATGAGTGCCTGCGTCGGAATAGGAATAACAAGTGTCTCTCGCCGCGTGTGAAACTTTCAGATGAGTGCCACGGTGTGTGAAACTGAAAACTGCTTAACTTATGTATCGGAACTGCGTAACTGATAAATGCTTCTCAACTGAGTATCAATTTAAAAATTGCCCAACAGATGTGCCCGCGTCCGAATTAGATCTTGCTATCTGCATCTGAGAGCTGCTAACTGCGTAACTGAGATGACGTATCGGAACTAAGTAACTAAGAACCGAGTACTGAGTTGCGTCTCACCGCGTGCGGCGTGTGGATCTTGGAACTGCTTTTGCAGGATGTAGAACCGACAAAAGAGGATTGGCTAATGCGTGCCTCAGCCGAACAACAGATTTCTTATACGTTAAATTCATATAAAATAATCGTTGGCTTAACGATGCCAAGGTGGGTCACACAGGCACGCGCAAGTTTCGCGCCTATCTTTAAACGTTCAAACATACATTTACCATTGGTTGGTTTAAGTTCATCTCTCACGCGTGTCATTCGCTATTTTTTGAAAGTGAAAATATTTTGTTGACATTGTGTTGTTTAAAGGCTAACAGTAAAGGCTAGGGCGGATTCAAAACCTTCAGTTTATTAACCCTACAGCGGCAGTCCTTTTAAATGTGGCATTCCCACTCGACCTTTAGGTTTCTTCTCCCTAAGTTTTATGGCCCTCTTAACTTTCCAAGCTACCATAACAGAAACACCAGAGATTTTCTCTTTTGTCGACGTACAATTCACATATTAACATTGTGCCGTATGAAGCATAACACATGATATCTAGATTACTATTTACAATACATAAAATATTATGGTAATTAGGTTTGCAACATACATATTATATTTATATTTTAGCGGAGGTGGGCCGTAATGATTGTGTCACTGCATTATAGTGCTACATGTCTCAATAAGAGGGATGGGAGCAGTTAAATATTGGTCACTCTTTGACAGCCCCTGGTGATCTTTTGCGACAAATACGGTTCAGTCTTACAAAACACTTCATAATATAAGTAGCACTGAGATTGGTGCACATTGTGTTTGTAAACTACAATGTTTATTATTTATATGCGTTTGATTTAATTACATAGAAAATGTTCATTAACGATCAGAGGCAGAAGCTGAAAATAAGTGTGCCAGAAAGTGCATTTCACCGTTCTGAGATCTGTAGTTTGATTCTCCTCACCTGAGACTTAGATGCTGGTCGTGACCCAGTGTGCCAGAAAGTGGGGCGACGGCTATGCCGTGGAGCGGTTAAAGAGAAAAGTTCACTCATTTCTTTCTGGCACTCAGTTATTCACAGTCTCTAGCGCATAGCCAAAAGAAATAGTTGGCAGAATAAAGCAACAAAAGTAAGTATATACGTAATAGTGCGCCACTTGGAGAGGGAAGAATGGATGCACCAAAACAAAAAGTGGAATTATAGTAGAGCCAAAGAAAACTGCACATGCCAAGGCGTTTTTTTTTTTTTTGTAATGTTTATGTGAAACTGGTTAGAATGCAGTAAGCGCTTTTTATAACAATTCGTACTTATTACGGGAAAAATAAACAAATGTACACGTGTACCAAAATAAACAAATTGAGAACATTATTATAAAAGCAGTCATTGTAATTGTTGAAGAAAATGAGTTAAGAATACCATTATGTGCAGGCGTGCATTTACTACTGTTGGAGATGTATGTCTGTGGAATCAAAAAATACCCGTATTAGTTGCAATAGCTATCAGAAAATTGTACAAAAACAGCCTTGTCATTATCGGAGAGCGGAAAAACATGAACATTTTTATAAAGTTATTAATTTATTCAAATTGGAAGAATATAATTAAGACTTAACATGCTTTAATTTTTATACATTAAAATGTTATATAGTACACGATTTGACAGTAAGATACAAGCATTTTCTCATGTTCTGGCAAGAGATAGTATCATCTGTTAGTGAGAATGTTTTAAATAAAAAGCTGCGCTCTACATCACATGGTGTGACAGGAGCGAACTTATGCCGTGCTACATTTTAGAGCTTTATGTTCGTTGGAATAGATTTTCGCTTACCTTTTGATCAATAGGAGTTTCATTTAGTTCCCAAGTAACGAACTTGAAAAATTCCATGTTGTTCCTATATCGCGTGATTTCGCTGTCGCATTTGAGAAGCGCAAGCATTCTATACAGGAATACAAATTCTGCATACAAAGCCGTTTTTATTAATTAGACATTATCTAAATCGATTTTTGGAAGTTTCACAAATTATGTAGATCGTGACAAGCGGATTCAAGCCCGGGTCCCCTTGTCATATCATACTAGAATTATAAAGATTAATGGTTTTAGTATATATATATATATATATATATATATATATATATATATATAAAGATAACACATTGAGAAAGAGTCACACTTGAAATTGCTATATTTCAAGTGTGGCTCTTTCTCTGTGTTTTATCTTTATCTACTTTTATTATTAGTGTTAATTTGTTACATTGTTAATAGTGTTTCTTTATTTTTATTTTTCATTAATATTGTTTGCACCTCTGGTGCTGCTTTTAACTTTGCTTATTAAGCTTTATTTGCTTTTGTGTGTTTTACTTTTGCTTGTTTTGCTTTTGACTACTTTACTATTTATCTATTATTCTTTTAATTTTATTTCTGTGTTTTCTAAAAGACTTTCACTTGTCTAGCTTCTTGCCATTGAAGAACTCGCAGTAGTTCGAAATATAGCAATTTCAAGTGTGACTGTTTCTCAGTGTTTTATCGTTATCTACTTTTATTATTAGTGTTAATTTGTTACATTGTTAATAGTGTTTCTTTATTTTTATTTTATATATATATTACTATTTCCATTATCACGCCAGTTTTTTTGTAATATAACCAGTTGTAAGACAGTAAATTTTCTACTTTTAAGATCCGTTGAAGCTATCGATATAAAATTTTTTCGCCATAATATTGATCTAACCAAGAATCGAACTCAGGTTTACTCCGTGAGAGGCAACATGTTATTTTGTTATTATAATATATTGATATGCTACGTTTTATATATTATAATATAGTGAAATATAATCAAATATAAATTAACACAATTATATTATAACTATGTTCATTTAATTCGCGCAGATGATTTTAACAAACGAAAATACGTCAAGAGCAAACGATTTGCAGATTGCAAATTACTTACAGTAAAAAAAATGAAAGGGCTTACTGTCGGGTGTGTGTTCTATTTGGTTCTAAGCAGGGGGTCGTAGTAGGGTTCAGTTACAATCTCTAGTTTTTAAGCCTCTAAATAAATTTAAGAAGGCACTTCAAATATTCAGGGAACATTCAGTTATCATAAAACAGCCTCCGTTAAAAGTGAGAATTTTAGGAGAGTGTACGAAGGGGAAATGCAGAATTTTGGAGTTCAAATGAACAATGAAATTAAAAAAAGATTAAATGAAAATCGTATGAAATTGATCTCCATTATGAAGACCATTATTTTGTTCGGTCGCCAAAACTTTCCACTTCGAGGACACAGGAATGGCGGTGTCATTGATTTAGAGTACGGATTTGAAGGTGAAAATGGGGGAAATTTTAAGGAACTTCTTAAATTTTGAGTTGACGCAAGAGATGAAATTCTCAGAGATCATCTTGCAAATGCACGTAGAAAGTCTACTCTAACAAATAAAACAATACAAATTTATTTGATGAACTGTTGTGCTGTCGTAATTGAAAACAAAATTATAGATGATGTTAAGAGAGGAAAATATTTTTCTATTCCCCTTGACGAAACTGTGAATATCAGTACAAATGAACAATTAATATTTTACTTGCTTATTTTATTTGACCTAGAAAAGTGTAGTGTGAAGGAGGAATTTTTAAGGTTTGTTGTAACGTACGACTTAAGTGGTGAAGAAGGATTAAGTTAATACTCAATGATGAACAGCGATACTTGAGATTAGACATTTCGAACCTGCGTAGACAAGGATACGATGGTGGTGCAAATTTTTCAGGGCATTTTCTTGGCGTGTAAGCCCGAATTTTAGAAGTTCAACCTCTTGCGTTTTATACATATTGTTCCGCGCATTGCCTGAATCTGTCGGTTTCTAAGGCGTATTCTATAACTTCCATTTGACAAACTCTTGACACAATCAGCGAAATTGTGAACTTCGTTAGGGAATCTAATATGCGGCCATCGCTCATGAAAGACAAAATCAGTCAGTTGTGCTTTCGACATGAAAAAGGTAAATTAATATCACTGTGGGAAATTCGGTAGCTTGACGATGCTATTTAACAATTTAAGGAGACTTTTTCCTGCAATTCCTAGAAGAGGCAGAGTCTTTGAGTAAAAATGCACATATTTTATTCAATTCTCTCCTAAAATTCGAGTTAATAATTACTCTTCACCATAGCTGAAATATTCGGAATAACTGTAAGCCTTTCCAGTCAACTACAAAATCCGAGTATTGAGCTATTGAGCTAGTTCAGTGTTGCGGAATAATTGAAAGAGTTAAAGATACCTTAAAAGAATGTCTAGAAAATCAAACTTTTCATTCTGTTTTTGAAAACGCTATCACATTAGCAAAAGATTATATGTAGAAGTTAAGGTGCCCAGACAAACTTCTCGCAACAATATTCTTCTACAACTTCTCCAGAAGATCATTATCACGTTAATGTTTTCTTCCATTGTTGGATTACATTTTTAATGAATTGTCCACTAGATTCTCACGTGATAAACACAACCACGTCCTTGATTCCAGTTTTTCGGAACGACCTGAATTCAGATATTGACGATTTATTAAAAGGTGCAAATATTTACAACAAGGTTTGCCGGAAACTATTACAGAGCTTTGAGGTGAATTAAAAATAAGGTGTAACTTTTGGGAAACTCAACAAAAATAAATCGAAAACGGCTATTGAAGCTCTTCTCCTTCTTCACACCAAAAGTAACTTCTATTCAAACATTAGGGAACTCTGAGACGGTAATTTCCCGGACTCTAATACTCTAGGCAAAAGTAGTGGCCTTTTGAATTGAGTGTATGCATATTGTGTATTGTCATTTATATTATAATTACAATAATTGGACTCATTAAAATATGTAATCAACTCAACGAAAATTTAATATTTATGTTATAGGGGTGAGAAAGTCTTAAGAATCCTTTTAAAGTAACATTGCTGGTTAAACGGGACGGTATACGACAATAGGAAAAAGAAGTGAGAATCGAGCCTCTGTGGGCGACAATATAGAAAAATCGTTTGTGCGAGAAACGGAGAAGAGGGTACGACAATAAGGAAAGATAGTTGGCCGCGTGATTTCGTAGCGAGCGGTTACGAAAAGTATTCTGTGGGAAGATTTGGAAAAAGAGAAGTGCGTGTGAGTTTATGCAATTCATAAAAACCTCTTAAGACTTTCTCGATAAGTTTATAATGGTATTCCTGAGTCAAAGAGCAATTTAATAAACAGAGGGTGTTATAAATAAAACAAGCGTAGTATAATAACAGCCATTTTTCCATCTCGTTTTCCCTTGAAAACAATATATTTTGTTTTTCGAAAAATATCAGCTTAACGTCAGCCGGAAGATCTTCATTAAGTCAAGACTGAGCTACATATAAATAAAACTGCCACAACTCCTAATCATCATGTGCATCACACCAGTAACAACTTGCACAGCCAAAAGGCACTTTCAACATTAAAGCATATGAAAACCTATCTAAGATGCAATATGCAACAGGATAGACTGAATGGTTTGGTGCTACTTAACATCCACCACAACATTGAAAGGAAAGTAGTTGATATTTTCGCAAGAAAACATCCCAGGAGATTTCAGCTTCAATGACATGTACGTTACGACATTATTATTATTATCGTGCAATTTTTTCTGGATGAAATTAATTTATTTTTATTTACATACTGTATTCATGGAAAACAGAAGCACATTTTTGGGAATGTAAACTGAATGTGTGCCTTTTAAAATGATTGGACATTATTTGTGGGCCTGTGACTCATTATTCACAAATAGAATCTGCATCACAGCTGATAATTTAAATATTCTTTTATTTACTTAAATATTTAGTTAGCAACTGTTTTAGTATGATCTTAATTCTGATATATCCATATGGGGTAGTCGATCGCCCCCCCCCCCAATAGAATATTTCTAGATCCGTGCCTGGATCGTGACGACGTAATTCTAAGTCACAAGAAAAAAGTGTGCATATACTTTTCATAGGTTTACTTTCATTTATGTGCACATAATAGTAAACAAATAAGTTCTTTTCTCATCGGTTGTGCAGCACTTTAATCTCTTACCCTTTTCGCCATTTTTAACGAAGACAATCGTGTTAAAATGACGTAGAAAGCAGAATGTACTGATTGGCTCTGATTTATTATTATAATATACCTAAATCCAGAATTTACTGCAACAATAGAGTAATAGTAAGCCCTATTTTGCTTCGTCTTCTAGATGTCAACCGAAACTAAAGCAGCTGAGAATGTATAGACTGACAGAAGATCCCCAAATAAGAATAAGGGACATTCAGGGTCCTGCACTTATATAAAATACCTAAAGAAGTAATATTTGCTCCTTTTTACAATAAACCTTTGAAGACCAAGCAGCCAAAAGTACAGGATATGAAAAAACGGTATGAAATACTTTCTTCAGAAAGTCGATGTTCTTTGAAAACTTTCAAACTGTTTCACAAACAGATAATTTCAATGTTCTCGTAGTCGATATTGGTAAATTAGACAATAGCAGTACAGAAAAATCCTATTAATACGTGTTGAAATCTCCTGTTAACTTTATACATTCTTTTTATTGCATTAATGTAAACATTTTTATTTAAATTATTTTAGTATAAAATAGTCCGTATCACACGCTCAGACAATCAACATAATTTGCCATTCTGTAATACGTAACAACTTAATATGTTTATCAAATATTTGCTTCTTATTCTTTAAAAGTCTTCCTTTTTAATTGAATGTTAAAATTTACAGGATCTGTGGGATTTTCTGTTGTTTTCTTGAAAATATACAAAGCTTTACTTGAAGTTTTTGCAACAATACCTTCAACTAAACACTATGTAAACGGAACTTTCATAAGATATACTTTTATCAGGCATTCCAAATTGTGAAATTTCCATAGTTTATATGATGGTGTGAGCTAATGAACGTTTATCTAGCAAAATAGTGCTTAATTTTAGAGAAGTTCCCTCAGGCACTACATAAACAATATTTATATTACAGAAAATGTAACTAGTTTAGGCGAAGAGTATGTCTTTCCCATTAGCAAGTCAGAATGCTGATAATTGTAGTAATGGTGAGTGGTGGTGATGCTTTAGTAATAATCAGAGCCGCGAAGCTGTACAAAATGCTTTTTTATCTGGGTGAATATTAGAGTTACATAGAAATGAACATATTTCCGTACATTTAGGGTCAGTAGGGTCAGAACGGCCAGTTTTTATTTTACCTATTTTGGCTTCTATTGCCTATTTTAAGGGTTAACGCCGTTTGTTTGTTTTTGCCTGTTTTGAATTGTTATGAATTTTTCTGTGATTATTTACGCATTTTAAAAACATATAAATAACTTCAATGTATCTAAGTGAAAAAAGTTATCAACATTAAATGGCATTTTCACTTCACAAAAATATCTATTAAAATCTTTATACATATCCTTTCAGTCAGTCAAAAACTTTCTCCCCAACCCATTCACTTAAGCTCTTTAAATAACAGAATCTTCATTAGTGAAAGAAACGCAAGGTTATCTCGGGCGTACGAATGCCAGGAAATAGAGAGGACGAGGGAAGTACTGTAGTTTTGAATAGTTCTGGCGAATGACCTTATATTGATCTGCGCGAGATAATTCTAGGAAACTTGTGGTTGGGGTAACTTCTCAGCTGCATAAATGTAACAAACAATTTCAAGCGAGAACGATGAAAGAGGTAGTGCTGTGCAATAAACCGTCCGTACAATCTGTTCATTGCGGAAGTAAGAGTGATATTAACCTGATTCCCCTATAAACGCATAAACAGAAAATAAACTCGACCAGAAACCACTGCGCAACTTTTCCTCATTCGTCAGGACTATTCAAAACTACTTTACTTTGTCTTGATCAACATTTCCATGATGTCCTGAAAGGTGAATGTTCTGTTGTAACTGGTCCTTCCGAAAGCTTGTTATAAATATCCTTCAAACACCTCAGTGGAAGTAAAACGTGATGTAAAATGGTTTCTCTGACAAGCGACAGATAGCCAGTTGACACCTTGAAAAAAATCTTGCTGTTGCTTGTAACCAAGAAAAGCAATCTTTAATAGTTTAGTTGTGTAATAAAGTAAGTATTAAGTATCTTAAATACCTATTTTCATTAATAATCAGTAATATTACTTCTTGTTTTCACTTTATAAAATGTAGTAGTAGTAATAGTAGTAATAGTAGTAGTAGTAGTAGTAGTAGTAGTAGTAGTAGTAGTAGTAGTAGTAGTAGTAGTAGTAGAGGTAAGCAGCAGCAGCAGCAGCAGCAGTAGTAGTAGTGGTGGTAGTGGTAGTAGTAAGTGGTAGTGGTAGTAGTAGTAGTAGTAGTAGTAGTAGTAGTAGTAGTAGTAGTAGAGTAGTAGTAGTAAGTGGTAGCGGTAGTGGTGGTAATAGTAGTAGTAGTAGTAGTAGTAGTAAGTGGTAGTGGTGGTAGTAGTAGTAGTAGTAGTAGTAGTAGTAGTAAGTGGTAGTGGTAGTAGTAGTAGTAGTAGTAGTAGTAGTAGTAGTAGTAGTAGTAGTAAGTGGTAGTGGTAGTGGTAGTAGTAGTAGTGGTAGTAGTAGTAGTAGTAGTAGTAAGTGGTAGTGGTAGTGGTGGTAGTAGTAGTAGTAGTAGTAAGTGGTGGTGGTAGTAGTAGTAGTAGTAGTAGTAGTAGTAAGTGGTAGCGGTAGTAGTAGTAGTAGTAGTAGTAGTAGTAGTAAGTGGTAGTGGTAGTGGTGGTAGTAGTAGTAGTAGTAGTAGTAGTAAGTGGTGGTGGTGGTAGTAGTAGTAGTAGTAGTAGTAGTAGTAGTAGTAAGTGGTAGTGGTAGTGGTGGTAGTAGTAGTAGTAGTAGTAGTAGTAGTAGTAGTAGTAAGTGGTAGTGGTAGTGGTGGTAGTAGTAGTAGTAGTAGTAGTAGTAAGTGGTAGCGGTAGTGGTGGTAGTAGTAGTAGTAGTAGTAGTAGTAGTAGTAGTAGTAGTAGTAAGTGGTAGTGGTAGTGGTGGTAGTAGTAGTAGTAAGTGGTGGTAGTAGTAGTAGTAGTAGTAAGTGGTAGTGGTAGTGGTGGTAGTAGTAGTAGTAGTAGTAGTAGTAGTAGTAGTAAGTGGTAGCGGTAGTGGTGGTGGTAGTAGTAGTAGTAGTAGTAGTAGTAGTAGTAGTGGTAGTGGTGGTAGTAGTAGTAGTAGTAGTAGTAGTAGTAGTAAGTGGTGGTGGTAGTAGTAGTAGTAGTAGTAGTAAGTGGTAGCGGTAGTGGTGGTAGTAGTAGTAGTAGTAGTAGTAGTAGTAGTAAGTGGTAGTGGTAGTGGTGGTAGTAGTAGTAGTAGTAGTAGTAAGTGGTGGTGGTAGTAGTAGTAGTAGTAGTAGTAGTAGTAGTAGCAGTAGTAGTAGTAGTAGTAGTAGTGGTAGTAGTAGTAGTAGTAGTAGTAGTAGTAGTAGTAAGTGGTAGTAGTAGTAGTAGTGGTAGTAGTAGTAGTAGTAGTAGTAGTAAGTGGTAGTAGTAGTAGTAGTAGTAGTAGTAAGTGGTAGTAGTAGTGGTGGTAGTGGAGGTTCAGGGTGAGCAGCAACGAAAAGTCAGCTTGAGGCTGACTGTTTCTGGTTCACCAAGTAATGATATTTTTTCAGTTAATAAGTTAACAATGAGAAAAATAGTAACTATACGTTTAATTTTTTATGTGATCAACATTTAAGAACACGTCTTTAGCGATATTAATATCTTATAATATGTAACCTAAATAACGTTGCCAAATTTTTGTCACAATGGCAGGTCATAAGCTTCCGCATAAAGAAATGGTAATATGCAAGAGGATGTCAAGGGGATAAAAAAGGAAATTTAAAAAATGCTTAAGAAATATAAATATTTTGCATTTATCAAATCAATTACTATAATTGAAACTATTAATTTAATTTATTTATATATTTCATTTGCATGGTTTGTTGTTGATTTAGTTAATTTTCGGGCGTTCTTTACATCTCAGGTCATCAGCGCCCCATTCAATTCAGGCCGTGAAATGGCCGATTAATTTTGCTCAGAGGCCTCTTCTTTTAAGCTTGAAGTTCTTTTAAGTGCGTATATCTACGGCACGGGACCCATGGCTTTACTTCCCTTTCGAAGGAAGCCATCTTAGAATTTTTACGCCCCAAAAAAATGCATTGACTCTGGCCGGGATTGAACCCGCAATCTTGGGTCTACGAGGCAAGTATGGATACCACCAGAGCAGACTTATTTGCATGGATTATGTAATATGTTGATTTTAATGCGCGCTCTAAAATGATTGTATTTCATTCCACTGAAACAAAAACTCTCGAAAGCAACGTACTGTACTTATGAAAATGAAGGAAGAAAAAGCTTGAAATATTTATATAGAGAGGGTTTATATCTTACTCAGGGGTCATATTCGTGTTGCTCTATCTTCTGGGAGGGCACATTTTACTTAAAGGGCAGAGACTCGTATATAACCTAACCAAAACAGGTTTAGTGAGCAGCATAGACTTATGAAAGCAAGTTTCAAAGAGGCGTGTTATAACAAAGAGATGTATATCCTTTGTAATATATTTGCTGAAACAAATTCCCTACTCAAGTAAAATATCATACTAACGGGTTCATTCTAGATTTCTAATGCAGATATGTAGATTTCCCGTAAGGAAATTTATTGCCTTATTTATAGATTAAAGGTAGGTAACCTAGAAGTTGGTGAGGGCTACAAAATGAGAGTGTTAAAGATCTATCATGATTATACTGTCATATTTATTTAGACATTTTACGCACATGTATTATTACTGGAGCTAAATCAATTGAGGGGAAATGGTTCTGCAATGCTCAATCATATTACTAACTTAGGACTAAATAAGAGTTGCATTGCATAAAAAATTTAAAGTTGTGAACTCCTCTCAGCAAAAGTTATTTCCCTTTATCCGTACACTGCGAAGATTATATTATCCTAAAATGTGTTCTATTCCCAAGATGTTATTACAATTACTTTTGTTCATCAGAGCCCTGTTCCAAAAGCATGGTCTAATACATTATAAGTGCATGGAGTTCAACTTGTGTTGCACAAAGGTTTCTTTTACACTTATATTTTACAACTCCATTATTAACGTGCACAAGTGATTTTACCTTGTTTTGCTCTACAGAAGTGTTAGTATTATACTTGTAAATGGTATAAATTTCTTCACAAGTTTAGGAATGTTTATACGAGTAACTTCAAAACTAGTACAATGTTTAATACATTCTTAATAATTTAATTAATCACTTGACCTAAATTTGAAGTCCAGTAGTAACGAAAGTGATAATAATGAGAATAGAGTGAATATAAAGATAGAATAATTCAAAATATGAGTCAAATTAACGTTTTAGGATAAATGCAAGCAATTAAAGTAGGGCATGGCATAAATTGGCCTTCTGATCCAAGTATATGTATTGTTTAATGATTTACCACGAAATAATTTCTTTCCTTGCTCGTTATCTTTGAACATAAATAATTCGGTCTCTTTTGATACCATTTTCACAATTTTTGCTTGTAATGAAAATGTGATTGATTAGTAATATAAAATAATGTATATAAATGTAAATAATCAAAAGGACTAATAAACTTATTGAGCACATACCGTCTCTTGTATGTGTATTGTAATGCATGCATGACAATATACAACGATCATTTCAAAGTAAAAGATTCAGTTAAATTGGATAAGAAGATTTTGTTTTAACCAAAATAAATGCCGGAACTTCTCATCATAGTTTTCATCTACATGATACTGCCACGCGTAGCGGAGGTCGTTAAGGCGCGGATCGGGAGCGGGAGGTCTAGGGTTCGAATTCCATCAGGACAGTCCTCCCTGATTGAGGTGTTCTCCAAGTTTTTCTCAAGTACTTACAAATGGAAAATGCCTGGAATGCTTCGTTCCTTTAAAAAAGCCTTTCCCAATTTACCATTTCATTTGATGTATCATTCGTGGTGCCTACTGTGTGGTGTATCAGTAGTAAAAATGGACATTAAGCACTAATAAAAAAAAAATCTACATGGTGCACATTCCAACAATCAAATCTACTGCGATGTACTGGAGTTTTGCTCAGAAAACTGTAGAGTGAAAAACACTCAGCAAGAACATTGCCAGCAGAGTGCCACTGAAAGCTAAACACAAGGTAGATCGTCTGGGAGGATAATGACAGAGTAATGGAAGGAAGATGTTACAATTGCAGCAATAGAGCCGCCCATTGTCTTTATGCCTACTGCACCTCAAATGCGTGGGATATGAATTTGCTATCCTTCTGCTATGCATGGGTGTAATCCTTTCTGGACAGCAAATAAAATACTTTGAATTCACATGGCCGTGCCCATCATTGTGCGTTCTTTCCGCACAATGCGACAGTTTATCATTCCTATTCGTTCTGTTATCACTTTATCATCAACAAGTTTTCGTTGATCATATAGAATATTTACAAGTAATTCATAACAATTTAATTTGTTGTGGAGCAACTTACAATTAAATGTGTAATATTTTCACACACAAATATAACAAGGAAATAAAACAAAACCGATACAATAAAACAATACATTATAAAATAATACATTATTTATACATTGTATAAATAAAAACCTATAATAATTGTAATGAATATAAGTAGAATACCTAAGAAGGTGCAAGAGTTCGCTTTTTATTTATTCTAATTCCTTCTTGTCGGTTGATGATTTTCATTGTTTACTAAATTAAACAAATATTTTGTAATATTCAGGTTAAATGAAGCGAGGTGGTTTAGGTGGTAACGCTTGGGACTTGCATTCGCGAAGTCCCGCGTTTGAATCTCTTAGGACCGGCTATCCTGAACTTGGGTATTTTCGTCGTTTACCGTGGCCTCTTAGGCAAATGCTGGGATGGATATTTCCTTTCCGTAACTTCTATTTAATGTCATATACAATCTTTCTGTTGGTTCTGCTGTAAGATTGAAAGTCCCAGACGAGATGGACTGGTGCGGTGTGACAGTAACTTGCGCTTTGAAAAGGTTCCTGATCCGACGGCTGGTATGGAAGTGGCCTTTCTGGGAGGCTTGGACCCCTTGTAGGGGTGGGGGCTCCGCTGACTTCGGAGTGTTCTATTTGGAAGCAACATTAGGAAACCTGTCTGCATCCGTGCCTCATCGCTCTGGATCCTGGCCGCCTGGTGCCTCCTTCACCGGCGCCTTAATTGGCACAAAAGGATATTATGAGGCTGAATTACCGAAATATTAGTCTAAGTCCATAACAGCCCAATCTAATTTAAGATTCACAAGAAGTTCCTTAGAAATGTCATAAATACATTTGCTAATAAAAACACGATGTCAACTACGTCAAAAGTATTACAAGAATTGACGTAGTTACAGAATAGCAAGTAAATCTGTATTACCGAGCTGGGTGACCTAAGCTATAACGCTTGAGACTGGCATTCCGGAGATCTTGATTTCAAATCCCTAGGAAGCCGGCCATTCTGACTTTTTCCCTGGTAGCTTACTTGAATACTGGGATGGTTCTTTCCTTTCCACGCATTTTCTGCTCTCCCATTTCACCAAAGGTTGTTGAGGGTACCAGGAAGGTGGGATAGTGCTGTGTGCGGTGTAGCAGTGGTTTTACTTTGGAACATTTCTGATCTGGCATCTGGTGCAAGCAGCCTTTTTTAGGGGCCCATATTCCTTGAAGGGAGATTTCGCCGGCTTCGGAGTGCTGTATCTGGCAACCGCAGATACGTAATATCTTCTTTGGACCTGGAGATGACCTCTTTGGAAGCGTGGACACAAACGGCTAGCCCTTGAGCATGCATGACTGAAGAACCGAAAAGTCCTCCTCTGTCTATATCACTACTGTATTCCTTTTTTAAAGAATAAGTATCTGTCTTTCTTAATAATCTCAACTTTTTAACAATGTCGTTATTGAGTAACAACGAAAATAATACTACAATTAAGAATTAAAATATAGAGACAATAAAATTGTCTCTTTATTTTGCAGAAATGTTGAGTGCAAAATATAAAAATGAATTAGATCAGTGGTACCATCTGAAGGAACTTACGTTCCTTGCGTGTATTAGAAAACTAGAACTGAAGCCCAGCTTAAATTTTACAAAGTAATGGTTTTATATGACAGCGAAAATTGGACACTCCATGAGAAGACAAAAAGGTTCATTTAGGTAGAAAATGAGAAAGGATATAATACAAGAACAGATAACAGATGAAAAATACAGTAAGGTTATTTGAGTTAAGAGCCGCTGGAGGCGGCTGTTTATAGGGGGTGAAGTCGATATAACAGAAAAAAGGGATATAAAGTTGCCTTGCATATAGTTAGTAGTTTTATTTTAACATTTATATGTTACTGAAAGCGTAAAAAGATGCTGTATTTAATACTGATAATAATAAGCACTAATCTGTATTATAAGAGGTGTTGAAAATGATGCCCTTCAGCGGCAATAGATTGCAGGTATCTACTTATAAAATTCTAACTTTCCTCTCGTAAGAGCAAGACGGTTAGGAACACGTTTCTTGTCATTGAAGGGTTCTGTCCCTTGTAACTTTTTAACAAATTGGCAAACAGTTTCTCAGTTTCTCTATCTTGCGAATCGTCTCATTACTTCTGTGCAAGGATCCGTTTTTACATATTCATCGTGTATAAAATCCGTGCTTCAAGACTATGTTTATGTAATGGCATAACTAACGAAGAACAAATAGCATAAAATTTACACACAAAGATACAACCGAGTGATACGCGAACGCACAACCACTCCCTGACAAAGCCTTCCACAATCTGACTACAAGGTGCTACATGCACATGCACTATACGTCCTTGACTATATGCTTCTTCCTATATGCTCTGCTGCCCCATAACTCAAATAAGTTCATTGTAAAAGAAGAGATTAGCAAGTACAGAGCCTAAACTATATACGTAATATTAATGTATGAGAAAATTGAAGCCTCAAAATGGAATGCTATGCGTCAGTTTGGAATATAAACTTAAGATAGAAGAAGGATTGATGGATTAATCAGTTTAAGGAGTCGCAACAGAATTAATTCCTAATTCTTGAAGATGATGATGGTAACGATGATGATGATGGTCCTTTGGTGTTTGGTAGATTACGTGCATACTCTCACAAGAGAATAAGTTTATTTCTCAGCTTACTGTTATCTTATGTAGTTCTTCCCAAGATAGGTTGCAGTTTTTGACGCATATAATGGAATTTTTAAGATGTTTAAGAGCTCTCTTCAAGTGTCTACTTTTTCATTTTCACTGCATATAGCTTTTTTATTTACTTACAAATTATTTTTTAATTAAAAGCCCTAAAATTAAAGATGACAATAAAATAAAAACTAAACCATTTAATTTTTTTGAGAACACAATAGTCTCAGCATGAGACATGATTTACGAACAAAACGCAAATTAGTATTATTTATTTTACAACTAGATATGCATACATTTTGGACATTTCTATTGTTACTTTTCGAAGTATACTTCCTCTTCTTGTACATTATTCAGGAATGACGACTTCCTTGGTCTGCAGAGGTCGATAGCATGTTAGAGATGCTATCTTTACTTCCTAAATGCTCTTTCAGGGAGCCAAATTTATAAAAGGAATTAGTGTTGTAGAGAGTCATTTTCTTACTGAAATTTCCGTTGAACAATTTCGTTAACAAATCATTCATTGCTATGGCAGGTTTCGATATTAAAGCTCCTCTTTTTTCTCTGAAAGCTCAGTAATATTGAAAAGTTTTTGTTTCTTATTTGCGGGAATCACTACGAATTATCGTATTTTAACGTTTTTATTACTTCCTACTTACAAATCTGCTGTGTCGAGGTTAAAGGTGTTTGAGGTGCCGTTGCTCGGAGCATATGACCTCATAGACACCTTCTGTGGCTGCAACCGGTAAGGCAGATCGTGACTTAAGTACTTTTTTTAATACTGTTTATTGCCTGTTTTAACTACTGAAGCACCACAGTCGGTGGACACTGATGATACGAGGGTAGGTCCCTAAGACAAAAGCTATATTTCACTTTTCAATACAGTTACCCTTTAATGCAATATACCCCTCATGTCTATGAATTAACATTTCAATATAATAGTCAGAAGTATTGTCTGCAAAATGGGCATAAACAGCATCCATCACTGCTTCATTACAATTAAAGTTCCTTCCTCGAAGGTACTTCTTGAGTTTTGAGAAGAGGAAATAGTCCCTGGGAGCTAGATCTGGGCTGTAAGGTGGATGGTCGATCTCCATGAAGCCACATTTCTGCATAGCTTCCTTTGCAACAAGAGTTGTATGCACAGGCGCGTTGTTGTGAAGAGTAGTAAGCCAGCCTAGTACTCTCCATTTGCTGTGGTGTTCCTCTTCTTGAAATCAATGAAGAGTATTCCTTCACAGTCGCAAAAGATTGTGGCCATGATCTTCTTGGTTGCCTGAATGATCTTGGCCTTTAGAGGCGGTGCTTCGCCAGGTTTACGCCACTCCATTGATTCTCTTTTGGACAAGGAATCATAGTAGAGGACCATAGTTTCATCTCCTGTAACAATGGTTTGCAGAACTTCTCTCTCGTTGCCACGACAGTGCCCCAAAACTGCCTGACAACAGATGACTCTTTGCTGTTTTTGGACTGAGGAAAGATGTCTAGGCGCCCATCTTGCACTAACCTTATTCATGTTTAAATGTTCATGAATAATTCAAAGGATTGTTGGTTTAGAAAGGCCAACCTTGCTGCTATTTCTGTAAATTTGAGCCGCCAGTCTTTCATAATTTCTTCTTCCACAAGAGCGATCGATGTTTTCAGGAGTGAGCACCTCCAAGGGCCGACCTGCAAACTCTTCGTCTACAATGCTTTCTCGACCCATTCGAAAAAAATTGGCTCATTATGCAACTATATCTGAACTAATGAACACAGCGGAGAGGAAGTTACAGTTGCAATTATTTACTTAACAGATAAGGTATGATACCAGATAAGGCCTTTGTGAAGGTGATAATCCTTATCGGCGAGGCCGGAAATTGATGGACCTACCCTCGTACTCGAGATGGAATGGTTAACTTGGGAAAGGATTTTTTCTTTAAGGAACGAAGCGTTCCAAGCCTAAGTTTAGGATACCTTTCCGGCATTTAGAATTTATGATGACTGAGGAAAACTTGGAAAAACCCTGTCAGGGAGGATGGTCCCGTGGGGAATTGAACCGCACACCTCCCAATTACGAGTCCGTGCCTTAACGACTTCGTCGGTAACTTTGACACTGTTTTGTCCTTGAATAAACGCAATAAAAGTAGTACTCTATTTTGGAGCATGGATTTTATTTAATTACATATTTGAATGCCATGTGTTTATGCATATAGAAAATGCAAATGTTTACAAGATACCGACTAGGGAATTTTTCCAACCAATTTCATTTGACATATTCTAAATATTTGGTATTTCATGTTGTAATACATAGTTTTACAGGTTTCAATATTATCACAGATTTGTTATCAATTTTTGTATATTATGTATTTTAACCGAACTACAGCATTTTCATATTTTAACATTTTTTTTTCGCTTTTCGTTCTTACATTAAAACGAAAGCACAGTTCGACTTGAACAATGACTTCTTTCAAATATTTTCCTTTCTTGTTCTCAAAACACAACAAAATCTGTAACAGTCGGTTGTTAACTATGACCATAGTCGTATCTTCATTACTGACCAAGCTGAAAACATGGACTATTGTTGGCAGACTGATATAGACAACTAAAATAGTTTATATGAATTTAATGCATTTTAATGGCCTGGTTCATGCTTTGGAAACAGACAGAGTTCGATTACAAGAAGTAAATAACTGATAAATGCAACGAAAAGATGTATTTGAATATACATATACAGCACTACAAGCAGCAACTACCTGTACACCTTGATAGCCTGGGATTACGAAGTAGACAAGCTGTGAAACTGTAAAGACAGTTGAATTTTTCTTCTGCTTCTGCAGAGTTTGTGGGTGAATTCTTGTTGGCATTGAGCCGTTCCATAGTGCTCAGTTCAATTTCATACAGCACATGACATTTCAGTTGACTTACCTACATAATCAAGAAACTGGATACTTCAGGCGTGCTTCTTCTAGGAGGCAGGGGAATAATGGAAGATGTAGTTTAGAAGGTTACTGTTATAACAGTTGATGTAGGTGGTGTAGTTTCCACTAAAATGTATGCTGTGCTGAAAAAGAGTACCTGATATTCAATATGCTTTCTTTTGTATCACGTAAAAAGTGAAACTATGAAGCTCCCTGAAAATAGTTTTGCCAGTACAGTTCTTCTGTATAAATACACGCCGTTGACATCTTGGGATATTATGCAATATTTCTCTATATATAAAGGTATAATGTGCATGAACATTTGAAAAAATAATTATAAGCTAATTGTCCATTCCTTTCAATATAAATGGGGAAAACTTGTCTTTCAGTACTTTTGCTTTTATTCCAGTAGTAGAAATGATTAGTTGATTACCGATTATTTTGAAATTACATGTGCCAATTTCTGTTTCACTAGTTGTAACCTGAAGCAATGTTATATGTATAAACATCAAAAAGTTATATGTATTTTATGTGTAAACCTTTAGTTTCTAATACGTTAAACCTTTAGTTAAAAAAAACTAAATATTTTGTTACATATCACAAAAAATCGGACTCTATTCATGTCACACAATAGGATTTGACGAGATGATTTGTATCTATAGCAACGGTTGCTATGAACACGATTGTATTGCTGCTATCATCTGGGATTTCCCTAAACAAAATAAGTTGTCTGCAGCCAGTCTATGACATAAAAATAATAATTGTCTTCGTCAAACCTAATTCAACGATTCAAGAGCTATGCGATTATGCCAATTTGATGTTTGTTGTTTTTAAGTTTTCTTATATGGTGTCCGAAGTCGTTCACGAGACAGACTCGTGAAGGAGAGTTACGGGGTTCCATTCCCGCCAGGACAGTCCTCCCTGACTCAGGATTTTTAGGTTTTCTCAGACCTCATATAGGCAAATGCCAGGGAGGTATTACTCTTAGACTTGGAATGCTTTCTTCCTTTGTTAAAAAAAAGAAAGATAAAAGTTTCCTAATTTATAATACGTGCTAATTTTGTAAGTAAAGTTGCACGTAAATCAATACTTTTGTACCTTCTTTCTTGTATGTTCTGATGTCTTCACCTTATGTTTTAAATCTACGCCGATTGACTGATACATCTCGTTTTAACGGACATAAAAGATGTGTCCCTGCCTACGGTCCGAGAAGCATTCGCTCCTCTGCTTTTCTCTACTCACAGCACGCAGTCAAGAAGTTCAGGGGGATGGGAATAAATTTCGGTCTCTTAATTAGAAATTTCATGGAGTTTCTTGGTTGTTAATTGTGACGCAGGTAATGCTTTGTAACAGGGTTGCAGTTTTAATAACTCTTTAAATTAAAGTAAGCATTCTGTTGAGCAAACTTGGTTTTATTTCTTTATTGGATTTGCTGAGAACTAATGTCATTTAAAGTAATGTTGTTTTATGTTTTTTTTTTCTTATTGCTTTAAAATTATATTGTTTAAATATTATGGCATTTTCATATCTTTGTATTTTATGTAAACTACTGCAATATGAGGCATGTAATAATTTGATAGTCCATCTTAGGATACTTGTTCTCGTACCCGCAATATTTCACATAATTAGTAACTTAAATTAGCCAAATATTTTTAGGAATGCTAGTAAGAGTTGTGTTTTTGAATATTCATGTGTAAATAATCCTTTAAAGATTTATTGTGTTGGTGCAGTGTGCATACTTGATAAAAATTGGACAAATTAATGCACATTGAAGCAAACATGTGACATCAGAATTGAAAAAGACAGCCGAGGAATTAAGTTGGATATTTTATGTATACAAGAGCCGTAAACCTATAATGGAAAAATTACATATATTCCAATTAGAGCTAGAACGATATGTCAAGGTGATATCCCTGTGGCATCAATCGTAATCTATAACCGTAACTTACAAATTGTCAACATTGCACAACTTGGCGACACACACACCAATTGCACTGAAGTTACGTACGAACGAGGTAAAAGTATTTTAACAAATCAATTCAACCATTTGATTGAATCTCATCTTGATAAAATTAGAGCGATAAACACAACGTTTAATACCTCAGCAAATATATACCGGGGACGTGAATGCAAAGTCAGATTGGAAGTGCACCAGAATTAAAGATGAAAGGAGCGAAAAATTAGAGGAAATAATTTCCGAGCTAAATTTAACTGTCAAAAACAAACCTAACAACTGAAGCGGAAAATATCCGATTTAAGGCCCTAAACACTGATTGATGGCAGTTGTTTTTTTGTTATATTAATTTAATAAGTTCATTTTCATATGTTTTTATATCACGTAAAGGTTGTAATGCTTAATATAAAGCCGCAAACATTTGATAGTAATAGCTATTTAGTTATGTTAATTTAAGAAGTTCAGTTGCATATGTTAATACGTAAGATAAAGGCCATAATATTCGATTTAAAACTCCAAACATTCATAGATAATATGTTTTTAATAATATAAATTTAATAAGTTCATTTACATATGTTTTTATGTTAGGTAATGGCTTTAATTTTCAATTCAAATAATATACATTCATTGGTAATACATTTTAAATAGTATGAATCTAGTAAACTCATTTGTATAGAGTTCATGTATCAAATAAGGGATACTACAATGTATGTCTTAATGTTTGTTTGTAGGCCTTTATGACAATACCTAATAATATAAATATAACAGTTCAAAGCAACACATACATAGCCAAGAATATGAAAAGATTAAACTACAGATAAGAAAATTGTAATATTAAGTGAATCAAACAATGGAAAACTTAACAACATTAATAATGTGTACCAAGAATGAAAAACGAGAAAGACAGTTTTATTGCGACTAAATAGAAATTAACGAATTTCGTTCGCTTAATACACGTATGATGAAAATATAATGCATTATAATGAATAGTATTATTACAATCCTAATGTGGTAGGTGATGGTTTATATCTCAAAATGTTTTAGTTATGCGTTGGATTCCGTAGAGAGAAGTTGTGCTTTAAATTCCGTTAGCAGAAATTGTGGTTCGTACTTCGTAAAGTGAAGCTGGACGTTAATATTACGTAAAGATAAGTGGCGATTAATATTTCGTGAGAAATTACCAAATTATTATTTATGATAAATGATAGGAGTTACGAGTTTGAATTAATATTCATATAGGAAAATAGTGTACGAGTTACAATAGGACATAAAACGCAGTTTTCGGGAGAGAAATATAAATTATAACACGTCTGTCTCGTATTCAGTCTGCATCTAATAATATTATCAGAGCATATCTTAGTTAGGAAAGTGTACTGTTGTGTGTTAATAACAAAACATTAATAGACTCCGTAGATTTCAATCCAATGTGTAAAAACGGACGTTAAACATTACTAAAAAATCATTGTGCTTTTGTTATTCTTAAAATCACACTTCTTTCATCTTAGAAGTAACAATCCGAAAAATCCAGCTGTGATACCAAACCCTGAACTAGCCGAGCATATTGTGATGGTAGTTAGGAACAACGTCTACGACGAACCCATAAAAAACCGCTACACAACCCATCAACCTATGAGAGTAAAGCGGGTGCAACTGTCAACCTGGATATAAAAACTATAAATTAAATTGGAAAGTAGGACAGGATATGTCCTCGAGAGATCATCGCCTAATCTACTTTAATTATTCATCGGTCAATCCAGTGATGACATAAGAAGAGGGGAAGAAACCTACAACTTTAAACTTACTAAGCTCGAATTTGAGAATTTTAAAATTGCAGTATGAAGGGGAATGTGTTGATAGGGATGCCTATAACTTATGCTATAGAAAAATCTGTTTAAAGCTTAGAAAATCGTATGATAAAACCTTGACTGATACACAACAGAAAGGTAGAAGTAAAATGAGGAAATTAAGAAGAATTAATCAAAAATCGATAATTGCTGCGGAAAGAGAAAGAAACTTACTTAAGTTAGGCATAAGAAACTATTAAAGCATACCAGAAAAACTTCTTCGCAAAACTTCGTCGAGAGCGAACTCGAGACCAATATATGAGGAATGACCATAGGATAATTATGGAAACGGTGAAAAAGTCGGAAATTTTAACAACTTTAAATAAGGACAACGGCGATATGAGCACAAACTGGTAAACTTCGATAAACGTTCTTTTTGATAAATTATTACCTTAGGATGATAAAAGTTCCGATACCCAAACTCATATTCAAAAGCGAACCGAGTTGTTAATCATTTATAACAACAACAAAGTAATATTTCCATTTAACATTTCTGAAATCAGATTAAGTATAAGAAATCTAAAAAAGAAAAATCTGTGGGTTCAGATGGGATTATAAAGTAAGTAATAGTAAATCTCTAGGATATTATTACACCATTTTTATTTAGACTTTTTAATCATTGTAATGGAAAAGGATGTTTTATTCATTGTTGGGAGGAAGCCAAAGCCATAATTCTTAAAAAGAGTGGCGACACAGATCCAAAAGAGCCCAAATCTTCTGTCTGCTAAACACCTTAGGCAAAACTGGGAGGAATTATAAGAATGAAAGAATTTAGAATTATGTTAGATATGAACAACAACCAGTTTGGTTTAAGAAAAGGGAGATCGACGGCAGATGCAATTAGACAGCTAATAAATGCGGTAAACTTTTCATTTTCAAAATATATTATTGACATTTTAGTTTGTATTTCCGGCGCCTTTGGCAATCTATGATGGCCTGCATTGTTCAAAAGTTTACGGGAGAAAGGTTTCAAGGGTTTCAATACAACATTAAAAGATTATTGTAAAAACAGAAGAGTGTTGAGAATAATATATACATGGAAATTACAAAGGGATGTCCCCAGGATTCGATCCTAGGTCTAACCTTTTGGGATATTGTCTTAGAAACTCTATTATACGAACTGATAAATCCTAAACCCAAAACGCGGGTTCGAACCCGGCCAGGACCGATGGATTTTTTCGGGCGTAAAAATCCTAAGTATGGCTTCCTTCGGAAGGGAAGTAAAGCCCTGGGTCCCGTGTCGTACATTTACGGCACGAAAAAGAACCTCAAGCCTGAAAGAGAGGCCTCTGAGCAAAATTTGTCGGCCGTTTCACGCCCTGAGTTGAATGGGACGCTGATGACCTGAGCTGTTAAAGAGCGCTCATAAATAAATCAATCAAAAAAAAAATTGATAAACGATGACCACTTTAAGCAAACCATAATTTATGCTGACGATGTTTTGTTTTTAATAGAAGGCGAAAATGAAAATCAAATTGAAAGCCGTGCTAGCTCTTAACGAACAAATTAAAGGATTGGTGTGGAAGAAATAAATTACAAATCCCCCATCCAAATTCGCATATATGGTAATGAAAGTTAGCCTAAAATGAGACCCAACTATAAAGTGTAATAATCAAAACATCAGAAGACAAAAAAGCAAAATATTTAAGCATATATTTAGATGAGAAATTAAATTTTAAATAACATACAGCTTTTGTTAGAAAAAATTCCAAAAATATTATGATAAAATTGGCAGGAATAATGCAAACAGATTTAAAATCCCATTCAATGCTTTACATCTTATCATACAAGCATTTTTATCTCTATAATAACTTACAGGGCAGGCATATGCACGATAAGGATGAATGATGTCGCTATTAAAACTGACGCTCGCAAAGAAAGAGCTTATTAAGATTCACGGGAACGCTCAGTACCTCGCCTATCCTAACTCTATTAGTATCGACAGGAATATGGCCAATTGATCTCACAATTAAATTTAGGGGTACAATTTTTTGGTTTAAGAAAAGAAATCCAGACAAAGTGACTGAAATAATTGGCAGGCAATGTAATAGTGTTAAGGAAATAAAAAATACACTAAAACAGCCATGGCAACGGGAATGGGACACTGTAAAGGTAGCTAGAAGAACCTATCAGTTATTTAACAATTTTTCGGAAAGAATGAAAATTAAACACATTCAACCGACGAAAGGAAAGATACATTACCTAACTGGACACGATCCATACAAAACGTATTGGGGGAAAAATTAATTAAATAAAATGCGAAATGATGTATGTGATCTCTGTAATAAACGCGATACACCCGAGCACGTCTTATTTGAATGTCCACACTTTTCAAATCACGTAAGGGATTGCAGAGTTAATTTAATTCCTAACCTTATACAATCAACTACATCAACTTGCTGATAAAATTAGCAAACTGGCGCGGGAAGCGAACGTACCACAGGAGACGATTGACTGACGTAGCTCAAGTAGAGGGGGCAAGATCAGCGAGATTATGTACACAAGCAATGCCTCAATGAATAGTGTTTAACGCCCGTTCATGTTACAGAGGCGAAAAGCAATGACAGTAATAGACTACACATGACCTTAAACTTAAACGGGGGGAGGGGGGGAAGAATGATGCAGAAATAATTACAGAAAAAACAACTAAAAGAAGTAATTTATGTGATGGAGGCGAAGAATGAAGAAAAAGATTCCACAGAAGAAGGTTTAAAGAGTTGGAAGGTGAAAGTTATGCGTAGGTGGCGAAGAAGGAAGGAAGAAAATTTTACAGAAGAGGATTTAAAGAACTGGAGATTGCAAGCTATGTGACGGAAGTGAATGAAAAAGAAGAATTTATATACGAAGATTTAAAGAGCTTGATGATGTAAGTTATGTGATTGTGGCGAAGCAGAAATAAGAATGAGAAATAACGGACATTGACAACATTGACCACAATAACCTTACATAAACAATAAATAACAGTAACAATAAACAACAAGAAGTATGAAGGTGATGGTGAAGAAGAAAGAAGATGGAGATGTAACAGACATCATAAACTGACAATAATAAACATATAAACCATAATAATAACAACTATAAATACTAGAAATTATAAACAATAACACGACATGACAACATATCATCAATCAACAAACCAATAACAAGAAAGCATATAAACTAACGATTTTAACTATATATAGATGGATTATATTTAAACAACAAGGGCAGACCGGTGACGGAGCGGCGAAGGGAGGATTCAGGAGGGATTGGTGTGTGAAGATCCAGGTAGCAGCATAAGGATCAGTTATGGATTGGAGAGTCACAGAAAGGAAGAGAAGAAGACGAAGTATGGAAACTACGAAGGAAGACACGAAGGTTTATAAAATGGTGAAAGTGTAAGCGTTGGTGAATGGTGAGTTATTGATTAGTTTAAATTGAAGACTTAAATTGTTTTCGGTCATAATTTAAAAACTCAAGAGTGAAGTGAAGATAAGTGAGGTGTAGTTTTGGATAGAAGGTGAAAATGGGATTCCATTTAAACAAATAAAAGCGAACAAGGTGAAAGTAATATAAATAAAGTGTACTAGAATAAAACATAAATATCTATAAATCAATAAGATTGATAAAGAGGATGGATGGATGGATGGATGGATGGATGGATGGATGGATGCATGGATGCATGCATGGATGCATGGATGGATAAAGTAAAGTTTTAGCTTACAGGTGCTGGTTACCACTGTAACCGTCGGTTTCCGACGGATGTGGTTTTAGTTTTAGTTTTTGGTTTTGAATTTAAGTTTTAGTAGTTGAATTATAGATGGCTACCAGTTATAGTTTTGTTTTGTTAACTGGCTTCCAGTTAGAGAATTGTTGGAATGCTTTAATTTGAGGTTGTTTTGTTCATTTGAGTTTTTTTTAATACTTTTGTTTAATTGGTTAAAGGTATAATTGAACAAATAATTTAAGAGAGAAGAAAATAAATAATAAACTAGAGAAAATGTAATATATATCCTGGTATAGGCATCTACTCGTAGGTGCCAGAACGACGTATTGCAGATATTATTATTATTATTATTATTATTATTATTATTATTATCATCATCATATTTAATTTATATTAATTTAAAGGAATATATATTTTTATTTGTTGTGAAAGGAGCGTGTGCAAACAATTATTAATAATAAATTGGAGTTGAAACTACATTTAATACGTTATCTAGTTACCTTATCTTCATTTTTAATAAGTCACTGTGTGTGTGTGTGTGTGTGTGTGTGTGTGTGTGTGTGTAATAAATTTCAGCTATGTATCACGTGAGTAATCAAATACAATAAAAACACTACGAATATAACTGACCGCGAATATCATTGGGAAGTCACTGAAGTTTAAATGTAATATCCCAGTTATGTCCCGTTTTATCAATTTCTTCTTGAGGTTTAATTTATAAGTTTTATTACACTTTAGTCATTGTGGTATAATATGTGAATCTGTGGAACTCGAAAGAAATAAAGATCTCAAGGGTATGCAAAAAAGTAAAGATACCAATTAAAACGGTTTAAGAACATCAAACGCATTACGATAGGTTTAAAATGTTAACTCTGTAACAACTTCTGCTAGTAATTGGTAAGTCATGTTTAGATGTAGAGTAATGTGTCCGTTCTCTCTTCGTTAAGCTCACGTTAATTCAAACGGAACAATGTTAATGTTGTTGGGAATATAGGAAGTGCAGCGCTTACTGATGGGTGCAAGGGAAGAAACTTTCTTATCTCTACACAAAGCATCTGCTAGTAAATCACAAAGTAAAATACAGGTATCACAAAAAGAAGAAGTATATAGACAAGAAAAACTGGGTAAAAGGCACAGGAGCATAGCAAATGGAAAGAACTAATAATTTAATTAGAAAAAATGCTCATGCATATGCGTATATACTTACAAATATATATATATATATATATATATATATATATATATATGCAGCTACAAAGAGAGAGAAAAATGAAAGAAGGAAAATAATAAAAAGAATTACCGAAAAAATTGAAACGAAATGAATAAAGGGGAAAAAAAAAGATTTACATATTGAAACGATCCTTGCGGCCCACTCCACTAAAATATAATTATAATGTATATTAATGATAGGTCAATCATATTTTGGCATTGTAATTAGTGATGTATATATAATATGTGTGTAATAATCCTTAACTTGGTGTTTTGTTACAAAGCTTGGAAAGCCAACAAAAAGGTTATAAAACCTGTATTCAGAGGAAGTAACCCAAGGATCGAGATCTGAAGCCCCGTTCTTTTTTTAAAAGAGCTGCCGTGGCAATGTTAATAAACTCAAGGACTTTAAAAGTCGTTTGGAGCTTTGATTCCTACTGACTGTTGTATTGTTAGCTCTTTAAACCAGTCAAGCTAACAAAATGATTTAAACTTTCAAAAAATAACGAATAGTACGTGGGTAGATGAACTTGTACCAGCCAATTGAAAATGCATGTTTGATCTTTTAAACATAAGTGCAAAGATTGCGCGTGTCAACGATCACTTAATTTGAATCTAATATATGAGGAAGGGGTTGCTCGACCGCAGCACGCAAGTTTTCAAGTTCTACACGCCACGAGACACATTTCAAATAGACACAGTTAAGCAGTTCGCAGAAGCAGTTATTAAGTTCGATGTTGCTGAGGCATGTTGTTAGAAGATCTACGAGCGGCTAGAGATAAGTAATTTCTCAGTTCTCAGTACGCATTACACAGTTCTAATTCAGTTCGCGGCTGCATTCAGTTCGAAGTAGTTCGCAGTACTCATAAGTTCCACTTTCAGTTTCACGCGCCGTGGCACTCATCTGTAAGTTTCACACGCGGTAACTAAGTTTGTATAGGCGTAGTAAAGTTTATTGTACGCAAAATATCAGAGGACGCGAAATAACTTGGACATAAGTACTAATAGACATATAATGTCTCATCGCGTGCTTATTTGCACTATAGAAATCCTCTCCCATTCCTGTTGAGTACGAGTCAACAAAATAGCAGAATACATCCTGAAAATTTGTTGCCCTTGAAGAGTGGGCACAACAATCAATCTACACAACTACTTCAAAATTGGCATCACAATGTGAAGCCAATCGACATTAACAACAAATCGCTTCAAGATTGGTGCACATAGTCGGAGCCTACTAAATAGCTTCATAATTAGACTCTTAATGTTAGGGCCAACTAAACCACTTCAACATTAACAGAAGAATAAAAATAAGACTAAATATACACGTAAATGTATAATTATATCTTGAATAGGATAATTAGAGGCAATGAATGAAATAGAATAAGAGAATCCCATAAGGATGAAAATAAAGCAGAAAAGTAAACAAAGAAAAAAACAGACACACATAAAAGAGCGCTAAAGTAACAAAGAAAGTAGGTAACTAAAACCAGAAAAGACAAGGTGCAAACAGGAATAAAGCAAAAAGTTCTTTTAGAGGTCTAAAACAAGTTGCAGAACAGACTTTCCAGTACTTTTCAACCAAAATAATCCTTGTTAAATTTCTGTGCAGACTTTCATTCAAAACTGAATAACCATGCATCAATTTAGTTATTGAAGGGGAAGTTTAAAACCAATGTTAATTACATTTTAGGTTTCACTCTCTTTCTTAGCCACTCTCATTTTAAAATTTCAAACGCATCCCTAACTTATGATACATTTTAAATACGATTATACTGTTATCACATCATTTGTTTTCAATCGTTTCTGGTAACCTAGGTAACTATTATCGCTGTTTGAATTTGGGCAGAGCAAAAAATTAGTAAGTTGAGGATGGAAAAACAATTATATATAACAGTAATACAGCGTATTTCAGAATTCCTGACTAATCATCTTACGTGCTGTACTTCCTTATAGGGTATTCGCAATTTTGAGACAATTTATTATCAAAACATAATTAATCATTTTTGTAATTTTATTTTTTCAAAATTCAAACAACAACAACAATAATAATAATAATAATAATAATAATAATAATAATAATAATAATAATAATCCGAGTAGCTAGGCAGTGGAAAAAACAAATGTAAAACAGTTGCGTTTCTTTTTAAATATAAGTACCTACCATTAGGTAGGGGGGTATCATTTGAAATTTCAAAGTGCTGATGACTGAAGTAAGTGGGTGAAGCTTAAAATGTGATGAACATTGAATTTAAACTTTCTCCTGAAAATCTAAATTCATTTAAATTAAATTTATTTAAATAGGTGATTATTTAGAGTGGCAAATTTTGAAATGAAAACCCTTATGTTGAACGAGTTTCTGGCATTTTGGGTGACTGTGATGTAAATCTATCTTAGTAACTAGAGTTGAATATATTTTCTGACATTTTTGAAAGCACGATACCATGCAATTTTTCCGATCTTGGTAGAAGAGTCTCCATGTTGACAGTCTTCTATGAATTTTAGGTATTTTAACTCCCACCTTGCTGAAATTAATAACTATGCACTTTTCACATTTTAAAAACACGCATATATTTAAAGCGTTTCCCTTACTTATATGCCGACCAAAATTAATATGTCACTACGCGGTGCATGGTTCCGATTGGTTAAGTAACACTGTTATTGCTATTCATACAAACAGCTAATGCAATATATTCAGTTGTTAACTCCGGCTACTATGTAAAAATTTTATTAATAAAATTTTGCACGATCACCTCGTCGTCATCTTTGACGGTGTTTTACAATACTAGCAGGACCAGCACGTGCATCCACCATGGCATCTCTTTGAATTGAAACTGATTGCACTGTACAGAGAGAAACGTATGCTTAAATTAATAACATTAAGGTATTCATAACGACTGATATCTCTAAAACTTATTAAAGTATTCATTAATTTGTTTTTCTCAATGGAAACTACTCCTTATTAAAAATTATACTTTAATTTCCGTTAGGGACTTCAGGGGTGTAAGTCGTCCTGGAGCCAATGAGAAGAGAACTGCACCAGGGGATATATTTACTTTAGGATAAAAGAAACACCGAACAGATAACATATGTCATGGTCCTTATCGATTACTGCAGGACGATATTGTATTTACATTATTAAACTGAAATTTAATTCGCTTTTATTTATATTCGTGTGTACTAGTGTGTTGACTATCTGCGAATATGTTGGAGTGCATTACCTATATATTGCAGTTGTTAACGTAGATGGGAGTAAGTATTGATGCCCTGTGCAGATTGGTTGGAGTGTATTGTATTACGTTATTAACTTTAATGGAAGTAAGATAAAATAGTAAGTATATTGGTCTTGCAGGCGCAGCACTATTTCAAATGAATTGACAATGACGCCCGCGTTAGTGTGCATTTGTTATTCCGTTATCCAGAAAGTAACGCCTTATCATTCTAGAACATTAAAATTAAATACGGAATATTAGTTTACAAGTTTTATTCTAAGAACTTTCCAGTGCGACCAGTCTTACGCTAGTGAGGAACTGCTGACATGAACTCTTTCCTGCTGGCGTAACCATCACCGTCTTAAACCCACATCATTACATTTATCCTATTGAATAACAGCTTTAGAGAAGAAAAACATTACAGGCTGTAGAATACATGGAAGTATAGTGATAACCTGTATCGATATTATGAGAGTGGGGACAGATTTGATTGTTCTGTATCTTAGATTATTTTATGCCTATAGACGATAAAGTTAAATCGTTTGAGAATATTTCTCATGCATTCTTTCCTAACAACAAGGGATTAAATGCCGTTCTTTGTTTATACTTGTGCCAATGATAGATTTCCTTCATCCACATATTTTGGCCCCACTTTATCTGTAGCAACCTTGCTCACACTAAGCTGTATTTGTATGTGTTTCATACTACCCACATTTTACCGTAAGGTATATTATGGGATACTTCAATTACACTTAAAATTTGCATAATTTAGGATCGTACTCAGAATTGCACTTTAATTGTTGTCTTATGAATGACATTTCTATTGTCCTTTGATGGGAAATCTCTTCCAACAGGTTTGTTCTCACTAACTCGAGGTATTGTAGTCTGCATCTGTCATGTAATCCAGTCACCGAATTAGAAGTTGGGCGCTCTTTGATACTCCTATTTACATGGGCGTGTTGTTTTAAAAGCATTGGGATAAATTGCCATGATTTGTTAGGAAGTAATAAGGAAGTTAGGGATGACTGTTGATTTGTTGTCTGCGATGGACGTTTGTAAAGTAAATTGTTTTGAGAGAAACTTTTTGGAGAGGATGTGTATAGTCTATTCCAGAGGTTTTTGTAGTATTCTGTAAGTTTCAGTTTATGTAGTGTAATGGAATTATTTAGTGGTTCTTGGAATATGTTTTTGCTAGGAAGTCTGCCCTCTTGTTTCCATGGTGACCAATATAGCCTCTGATCCAGCAGAAAATTAATTCATTAATTTCAAGGATAGCACTGAGGTTTGTCCTGATTTGTAGAACAGCGGTTCACAGTTTTGCGATTTCTGTTGCTTTTAAGCGGGATTGTACATTAACTTAATGATGTATTTGTTACCAGATCTCCAGATCTCTCGATATCCAGTATTCCCTGCAGTGGTTATAGGGCTTTTATAGTTTGAATCTCTGCCTTGAATGTTTCTGGGATAATATCCGACTGATTGCTCGGTATCATTCCTTAGCTTGATGTCTAATTCTAAAGGAGGAATGTTTGAAATTTCTCAGAATGCCTCTCTGCATACCGAATGATATGTTTTTGTAATACAGATTAGAATTTATCACAAGTAATATCACAAAATGGTCTGAGATTACCAATAAATTCACCCAGCTCAGACCCTCAAGTTAAATTTATTAGGACTATTTCAAGAATAAAATAAGAATTAATGTATAAATCCCCTAAACTTTGCTTACAAAATTGCAATAATTGTATATTTCTATTATGAATACTTAACTTTTCAAGCCATCTTGCAACAAACGAATATTGATTGTTAGTAATGCCAATAGAGAAAAGTCAATATGGGTTTACGGTTTAGTCATGAATAGAATAAGAATAATATATATTTAAATTAGTGCACAAAACATTAACAATTATATAAAATGTTGTATTTATGAATCCCAATATATTCCGAAACCGTGAGACTGAAGTAGACGAACGAATGTACTAATACAATCGCTACCTTTCGAATTACTAATACCAACTGAGAAAAACAAAACAGAGATAACATTTTACCATTCTGAACAACGTGTTTATTAAAATATATAGTTGCTTAGGAAGGTGTTGTTACATAATTTACAAAATTATTTCAGGCTGTTTGGCTGAATAAGCAAAAAAATTGTTTCGGTGAATATATATTTAGTTAAATACAATATTCGAAAATACAGTTATCAATTTGGAATGAAAGGACTGCAGTTTCGTTGGATACAAATTGGGAACTAGTATATGACGATTTGGAAGCAGAATTCCGTAATTTATTTAATATTTCCGAATGATGTTCTTTATTAACCAGTATGATGCTCAGGAATTATAGTGTGGGTAAAGAGTTGACTGAACTCATCAGAAGTCAAATTCACCTCGCGTGGTAATGGGATTTAATAAAACTTTACGATAATGTCACTGCGATTGGTCAAAATTCCAAATTTTGTTTCATTTCATTGGTCGATTTTATGATGACGTGTTCATAGGCGGAAGACATCTTGGTGACAAGATCCGCAAGAACATTTTGAGCATCGGGGTTCTCTGTACATTTTGTAAAGTGTGGATTGCATGTCATGTTACTATCTATGATTACTCGTAGATAGGACAGGTGCAACACCACCTTACATTTTCATTTCTTGCTGTTAGATGTGAGCGATATAACTGTCTTGCGACAAAACATATACACTTACTGTGTTCTATTTCACAAGTTTGGCATTATATTCCAATTTTTATGAAGACTCAACTGAGTACGTTGAGAATTTTGTTTTGTTTTTGTTTTACTACTGAGGCACCAAGGACAGTGGACACTGACGATACATGAAATGAAATGCTAAACTGGGAAATGACTTATTTTTAAGGAAGGAAACGTTCCAGGCCTAAGTTTAGGGTACCCCCCCCCCCCCCGGCATTTGCCATTTATGAGGACTGAGGGAACTTGGGGGAAAAAAACTCAGTCAGGAAGGATCCCAGATCTCCCACGCACGAATTCGCTCCTTAACGACCTCGGCCAACCTACCTCCACGTGACAGCTGGTTAGTGCTAATGACTATTGACAAAACAGAATAAGCGCACGGTCTTATGCATCAAGAATGTGTTAGGTAAATAGAAGCATTAACCGATGAGTGGACAAAGTAAATTAGTAAACCAGTTCTATAATTTAAAACATAAATCTGCTTACCATTTCAAAGAATAAGTTGAAAATTTTATCGCTTACCTCCGTACTTGACTACCTCGTTGGTCTAGTGGTTAGCGTCGCTGACTGCTGGCCGGGAGGCCCTGGTTTGATGTATCTGTGTGAAAGTGACGTGATTTTTAATTGCTAAATTATACACTCTAATAAAGTTAAAAAATGTTATACATAGTTTAGAAAAAAATCGGGCTACATATCCAAAGCTAATATAATTATTACTTTTTTTTTTTGAATAGTGTTTAACGCCCATTTTTATTACTGAGGTACCACAGGCGATGGACACTAATGATACATGAGATGATATATTGGGAAAGGATTTTTAAGGAAGGAAACGTTCCAGGCCTAAGTTTAGAATACCTCCCCAGCATTTGCCAATTATAAGGACTGAGGAAAACCTGGAAAAACCTCAGTCAGGGAGTATGATCCTGGTGTGATTCGAACCTTAGACCTCCCGCGCCTTAACGACCTCGGCCACCCGTAATTATGATGATATTAGCGTAAAACATTATAGTTGTAAACATTAGCAACACATAGTATACTGTTAATTTGTCTATGCTCATTTTATAATAATTAATGAAAATAATAATAGCACACAAAACTAATGTATAATAATCTAAAAAAAAATTAACGCAAGATTAAATACTGTAGTATACATAAGAACATTAAAATACGTGGAAAACAGGTTCAGGTTATAATAAATGTTTGTCCTAAAAACCAAAGATAAACAAAAGTTCATTCATGTGCAAACATAGCGTTGAAAGGGTTGCACCATGGGGTCTTAGGCTAACATAAACAGAGATTTCAAGTCAACCTAAGCGCGGCTGCTTATCGCTTACTGCGGCCGCAGCAACCTGTGAGTGAATTATGTTTAACGCCTGTTTTTACTATAGAGGCACCACAGGCGGTGGACACTGATGATACATGAGATGAAATGCTATATTGGAGAAGAATTATTTTTAAGGAAGGAAACGTTCGTGGCCTAAGTTTAGGGTACCTCCCTGGCATTTGCCACTTATGAGGACTGAGGAAAACCTGGAAAAAACCTCAGTCAGGGAAGACGCCTTGGCGGAATTCGAACCCCAGACCTCCCGCTCACGAGTTTGCACCCTAACGACCCCGGCCACATTTGGCGGTCCACCGCAACCTGAAAAAGGAAAATAGAGTCGCCGTGTGCAAAGTTTTGTGTGTGTGTGTGTTTTATAAGAGATGTTGAAAATGATTCCTCTCAGCGACAATACGTTTTACCGAAATTTGCCTGGAAAATACTTTTCTTCTGTAAGAACGCGGCGGTTCGGAACACGTTTCTTGTCATTGTTAAATTTTTAACATGTTTGGGAACAGTTTCTCCACCTGTAACATTAAATGAGGACATTTTATTCGAATCACCGTGCCACTTCTTTGCTAGAATCTTTTTCAAATATATGTTGTACATAAAGATAGTTCTTCACGTAGTAGCATAACTAACGAAGAACAATTAGCACACAATTTATACACAATGAAAGCACCTAATAATACACGAACCCACTGGCACTTACAGATAAAGACTTAATGAAACTTACTACAAGTTGTTGCCTGCACATGCAGTATACGACCTTGACAGCTGCTTTCTCGTAGTACGCAGCAGCACTCTGCTGACCCGTAAGTCAGATAAACCCACTGTATTTCCATTATTGATGCAGACCATGTTATTTTTCTTTCTGTTTTACAAATCTATCTACTGTTATTTGGTATTACATCGCTCTTGCACATTCTGCACTGTGTCAGTCTATTATTTTATTCTTTCAAAACTCTATATAACGTTTTATCTTACTTTTCTGAGCTTTCAAAAGGTTTAAGTAACGCCCTATGCCCGCAGGTAATTCATCCCACTTAGGGGGTGAATTACTTATTATAAATAATGCTTTATTGGTTTTTAATTCTTATGAGTTAAAGATATCCGGCGTTCGTCTTATGGGCTGAGGAAAAAAAACCCAATTAACAGTCAGACAGTACAGCTCGAGCAAGATCTGAACCTGCGTCCCCTTTCTTTTAACTAGTTGAACCATGGAGAGGCAAAATCTGAGCGATCTGAGGACCATGCCTTTACCTCGTGCACACAATTGCGGCTATTTCTCTCCCTCTCCCTCCCTAATTTATATTTTGCGCTCACATGTTGATATTAAATATGTACACACTTGAAGTCCAGAAAGTGGAGCTTTTAAAGAATCACATTAATGTTTAAATTTTCATTTTTATACAAGTACATGTTTAATATAAAACAACATATGACCACATAATGTAGTAAAACGGACCAGCAGTTTTACGTCTCTACCTGGGCAAAGATATTCAAGGTATTTCCCAAGAAGTCGTTAATGTATAACAAACCGTTGCTCTTTTGTATCTATGAGTTTGCTTATGGCTGATTTTGTCAGCGATCCTTATAAGAAGCCTCAACCACTTTCTTCGTGCCTTAAGAAGCACTTTCTGTGAAAATTTGAGCTTTGTTGAACTTTACAGTGAACTGCCATATTTGTAAAATAACAAACATATGTTTTCATCTTTCCTATTATTTCTATATTCCTTTGTTATGTGACTGAGGTAATACATGGGTAGTTCTTCCTTAGTATCTTCTTTTATTAAATTACCATTTTTATTTATTTCCTATTATTTTTGGACATTAAGTTTCATTTGATTGTAACTTAATGCTATTTTCTATCTTAATGTCAAAACGTTATTTCTATGCCATAATTAGCGAGTTAAAATATGCTTATTTTTAAATATTGCCTTTCCTAAGAATGTCGTTATAATGCCACTTAATATCTAAATTTGCAGTTTATTATTGGTACGGAAGCATATTCTGATATATAGTGTTTACTTTCTATATGTTGCCATTGCCAATTACTGTTGTATACCTTAACTTTTCTTTAGCGAGAATTGTACACGAAAAAGGAAGTAATACGTTAATGTTCATGACGAAATTTTCAACTAATTTTTTCTTTAAATAAATGTTAATTTTATCATCGATCGTGCGTTTTATGTATTTCTCAATTTCTGGAATTGTTTTTTAGTTTAAAATAAATTCTCGTACGAAAAATAAGCAGCTTTTATCTTTGGAGCAAACTAATGTTTATTTGTAGAAATTAACCTCTAGGTCTCCTTTTTTACCTCCTTCTTCGTTTTATTACCAAAGAGTTTTTCTCTCGCTTCCTTTCTACCGTTCACGCTGTTACGCAAAGTTTGTGTGTACTCTGATATTTATTTAACTGCATTTGAGTCATCATTATTTACTTTATACGGTGAGACAGTTTTTGAAAAGTTATAAAGATATTTTAACTAAGATTTTACATTGTATTTTGTTTATCCAATGTATGTCTAGTGTAGTGTACCATTAGATTTATGGCCTAGATATTTTATCCAATCATGATAGAATTTAGTCTAATGCATGTCAAAATTATGATGGAATTCAGTTTCGAATATTTTGAATCTTAATTTATTTTAGCCTCAGATATTTGTGGTCACTCTAGGAATTCAAAAAATCAAATACTTAATAGTGAAATGTGGCTTCTAATACATAGATCATGGTATAATGCCATGATATTATTAATTATTTTTGGATCAGGATATAAGAGTTCAATATGTTTTGGGATGATGTTTAAAGTATATCCAAATCATAGTGAATTTCAGTTCCCAGATACTTTTGGGCCATAGTTAAACTTAAACTCAATTTCTCAATTGAGTTTAAGTTACTTCTGTTTCAATGCTATTATGTCGCGGTAGAATTTAGAGTCAAATATTTCTTGAACTCAGAGGAATTCAATTCCAAAAATTATTTTCGCCTGGATGGAATGTAATTCAGATATAGTCTTAGTAAATTAAGAGTTCCAGACAATGAAGTTCTGTTTCAAGAGCATTTATATCAGCATTCTTCATGGATAGCATATAGTAATTTTCTTCAAAAATTTCTTTCTCTTTCCTACTCTCAAAAACTCTTATCTCTCTTTCTTTTAATCTTTTCCAGCTCTAATGATATAAATATATTTCAGTTTGACCAGTGGAAACCTCACTTAAGAAACAACAGTTTCGTTATATCATAAACTATCACAGAAGTAAATGATTCCAAATTTTTACTGAACAAAACTGGACTCAGAATTTGTTAGCAAAAAAACAAAATTTAAAAAGCAATCCGTGCACTAGAATACTGGAAATAACAGTTGTTTTTAAGATTCATAGCATTTAGACTTTCCTTCCTATGTTAAACATATTTAAAATGCCGAATACTATTGACTATTGAGATAAAAATTAACTCTTACACTATCAGTGAATCTCATTAGCAAACATTTGTATTTGTATTTAAGTGAAACGAACCAATTTTTTATTTCAAAATTTCAAAGTAGTTTTCTCAATGCTCTTGAGATAAACTCTTTGACGCCGCAGGTCATAAGGAACTACTTCTTCTAACTGCGGTAATTACTGCAGAGGAAATGTTACACTACAGCATTTATGGCCGCAGGTCCAAGTGCATTGAAGAGTGTCGAAAATACCGGAACTGTTTCTTGTTCACAGGAGCTTTACAGTTAGCCGGACATGCTCCTTGATGGAAGTTCCTATCAAAGTGACCACCATTTCTTTAATCCACTACACGAGAAAATGTTCTCCACATGTGAAACTGCATTTCACAATCCACAAATACTGATTATTTAGTGTGATAGTAATCATATACAGCGTCACTTACATGTCTTCATATTAACCACAATGATACCCACATAGAGTGTTTATTTTTTTTTTTTTTTTTCAGGAAACAAAAGAAGCATAGTCACTATTTGCCAAACCGGATACGGCGGTATTTCAAGTCCTTAATTTGCTCTTTTAATGCTGTGAACACGCACTAAGTATGAATTAGCGACTTTAGGACTATAAAAGGAAAATAAGATTGATGCACATACTACATTAATAAAATGTACCACCTTGGATAAGAACATATTTCATTTTTAATCTAACTGATGACCTGTAAAATTGTCGATAATAATCAAACTCGATTCAATAATTACGTTATCTTAGATATGTTAACGAAAACAAAAAAGTTTTAATATTATTTAAGACTAATTAACAAGTTTTGTTTGTTTTCTGAGGTCCTCATTGGTGAATGGTTGTGTTTATATTTTGAAGTTTGGTATGTAATGTTAGTAGATACCAGACGTTAGGGAAAATATTTTATTTTTTTTGAACATTTAAATACTTTTAAGAATGATAAAACATGAAGCATTCTGACGAAGTATTTTGCTATTTAGTGTCATTTTTATGCAAGCCCCATTTTGGTATAATTTATCTTTTTATTTATTTTTTCTTTGCAATTTATGCCTTTAAGAACTTTTAAAAAACTTCCTTGTTAGCCTTTGTAAAAATTAACTTTTAAAATACCTAATAATCACTTCACACAACTTTCAAAGAGTTGATATTAATCGAACGATTTTTGCATGGAAATGTACAGAGTATGCGCCAATTCTTTTGATGTACTTGTTGGAAGTCACGCAAACTTTCCCCGTTGAAGTGCAATAATGCAATTGTAAAAAGACCAAATTTTAAACTCATTAAGATGCATTGTATTGGAAATGGGTAGCGAAGTTCTTTCTCAGTTTCAGTACAGATGAAGTAATAATGTGCTATATCTAAGGAGAAAAAAGCAACAAATAAAAATACACAAAAAATTAAAATATTCGAATAATAAAATGTCAAAATATTTGCCCGTACTGTTCTGTATATATTAAATTGTTTCCTCAATACACAACTGTCCTTTATTTTACTTTTGTTTATCTTTTCCACCAAAAACACTATTTTTGAAAAAATCGGAATGAATAATTAATTGTGAATGTCATAATTTTAATTCTTTGTTAAAAACTACCTAAAATATAGTATTACAATTTATATTATTGCAGTTTTATCATTCACTTGACATTTATTGACTTTGGTATGAGATTCACTCTTTGTCATTTTGTGTATTATGTACATCACATATATATCTGGCATTACCGAATCTTGATATATTGCCGCAGAAAAGAACTGCCACACAAAAACTGCCCTCCACATAGGAAATATTAAATGCCAGCAAACAGATAGACAATCACTGTTAACCGAATGTTTATTTTGATGTTATTTCATAATGTTAGGTATTTGTCTCAATCGATAATTCATCACACTTGGCTATGATGCAAGAACAATACAATATATTAACGATTTTGCCCCGAATTTTCAGATTTTAACGCTTTTTTCTGCATATTTAAAATATGTTAGTGATTTTAGGCGCCTAAAACATAAGCTCTAGTGCGGAAATATCCGAAGTCTAAAATCACTCACTACCGTATTCTTATGATTGGTTATAGTGATCTTACTTAGGAATGAAGAATTAAAAAGTGATTTGTAAAAATTACATTTCTTAAGGACCGAGTGGGGTGGCTCGGGACGTTAACGCTTGGGACTCGCATTTGGGGGTCCCGGATTCAATTCCCGTTGGGTTTGCCATTCTGACCTAGGGTGTTTTGGTGGCTTTCCCTGGTCACTTAGACTACTACTGGGATGGATATTTACGAGTACATTCCATGAATTTTTCGCTCTTCCTTTTCATTTTAATTCCGTTGATTCTCTTACAGGTTCGAAAGTGCCATGGTGAGGTGGGCTGGCGCATGTGATGATGGTTTGCACCTTGGAGAAGCTTTTGCACCAGCGCCTGGAATTAAAGCGGAAATTCGAAGGGGCTTGTACAGCTCGAAGGACCCTCTGTGGTGTCGGAGTGCTTTATCTGGAAACTCCATCTGCGTCCGCGCCGTCACCGCCCATAGATCCTGGTCTCCCGGTGACGCCCTTGCCTCATCCCTTCCTTCGGAAGATGCCCTCATTGTGGGGCGTAGGTACTAAGGGCCAGCTGTGAGCAAACATTCGTCCTTCTCCCAGACCTTCCACCCGTTCATCCACTTAGCGTAAGATATGACTTTATTTCATAGCAACTCGACTTTTAAGGAAATAATGAACTCAATACGATATGCTAGTTTATATAAAAAGTATCATTGCATCAATAAGATGTGAACAAAGCATACACTCAATATATATATATATAATACTCTTCTCTGTAATGTTTATTGTAATTAATACTAAGAGCTTGAAACTAGTTTCCTCTCGTAGGCTGTACAACCGTGTTGATATTTATAAGTATGCCAACTGATGCATTTTATAGAAATAATATTGAGCAGATATCCATTGATTTAATATATCCATATACTTAAAGTTCAATGCAGCAGTCACCCGAGCATCATATTTTTCAAAACATAATAGTATAGTTTCCATTGTAACACCACAATAAAAAACTTATTCAACATTACTAAACTCTCTTTTTCATTCATTAAACAGCTGGGGCCCTCTGTGGCCACAGTCACTTAAAATCCAGATTGAGACATTTCTTCTCATCGTTCTCAAATGTCTGCGCTCATAAATATCTAATTTTCTCTCACATACTCTTTGACAAATACAATCGTTTTCTGTACACTAAAAAGTATGATTACTCAAGTATAGCACTACTTATTGGTAAATGGCCAAAATGGATCAATTTATTTTAAAAAAACTAATAAATTCAACTATCATAGAACGATCGCTACACATAGTTGCCTACATATTTAATTAAATCAGTTTGTACATTATAATAACACGAATTGCACATTTTCTTTATATGGACGTTTTCCAACATTCATTCGAAAAAGCGTTGTGTAATAATAAATAAAAATAAAGTTAGAAATTCGGTGAGTAGTTGTAAGTATACTTAGGTGAAGAAAAACCTATTGTTTGTTCAGTTTACATGGTAAATATATTTTGTATTTTAAAAGATCAAACAATAATATCCTCTTGAAGAAAAATGCCAAAATGTTTAATTAAATTATTTTAAAACATAAATTAATTTATATTAATACAAAAATGTTAAAACAATGAGTGTAATGATATAGCAGTAATTAAAGTAAAATTGTATAAAATGAGCTATTCACTCATAAAGACTATGCTAAAGCTATCTAGAAAGGAGAAAACCATTATTTGACAACCACTAAAACCATTTCTAAATGACGAAATATAGTTGTTGTTTAATCTGAAAATTTTCCCATTATCGAGATAGAACCAAAACTATAAAAGAATACTCCCAAACTCATGAGAATCCCAGAAAAGATTAATTCCCTTAAGCTTACGGTGTCACAAATATTGAGGTTCTTTGGTGGGGTTCGCAGTTGCAGAGGACTGTGCAAGAAACTCAACGTTTTATCGACATGAACCTTTGACCTTATAAAGGAGTGAAAATGTTGGAAGACATTCCCAGACTTTTCTTGAACAGTAAAATACACGCTACTAGAGTGGCAGGTTTCCAGTAGAGCCATAGACCTCTGTTGATACAGCAAGGAGAAACATGCATAACATTACAGAAAATTGCTGATTGAAAAGAAAACCTGGACTGCGGCCATTTGTCAAATAAAAGGTAATGTTACTTACTAACTGTTCAATAAAGACATGTCATATTTTTTGACAACTTATCTTTACTTATCCTTATAATTTTATGATTTTTCCCAAAGAAGTTCTCCGCCGCTACGGGTGGCCGAGGTCGTTAAGGGGCGGACTCGTGAGCGGGAGGTCTGGTTTGAATACCGCCAGGACCGTCCTTTCTGACTGAGGTTTTTTCCAGATTTTCCTCAGTCCTCATAAATGGCAAATGCTGTGGAGGTAGCCTGAACTTAGGCCTGGAACGATTCCTTCCTTAAAGTAAATCCTTTCCCAATATATCATTTCATCTCATGTATCATCAGTGTCCATCGCCTGTGGTGCCTCTGTAGCAAAAACGGGCGTTAAACACGATCTATTCATTCATTCATTCATTCATTCATTCATTCATTCATTGATTCAAATTCATTCAAATAAGTTCTCGTTCGATTAATATACTTGTTTCAGCCAGTCTTCAAAGACATACTAGAAAGCATTTAGACAGGTCCTTCAGAATCGTCTCCGCAGCCTTCATCACAACTTCTGATGATGGACAATGCCTCACGAAGGTGTTTTTTCATTTTGAGGAAAAGGAAAAAAGTCACACTGGGCTAAATCTGAGCTATCGAGAGGGAGAAGGACACATTTCACGTCGATTTTTAAGAGATATTCAGCAACAACATTTGCGATGGGTGTCCGTGCATTATCGTGGTGGAGTATCCAGGTTGTTGCACAAAATGTAACTTTTTGCAGAGCTTTTAGGATATCAATGTAATATTGCTAAGTTACAGTTGTGTGTGCAGGTACAACATGCTGATAAGCCATTCCTTGAATATCGAAAAATGAGATACCGATAACTTCCCAGCAACAATCGCTTTTGCCTTTTTGGTGTTGGTGATGATGGATTTTACATAGAACTTTGGAGTTTGCTATCAGGATGAAAGGATGTAGCCAAGTTTCTTCAGCAGTGAAAGAAACCTTTGAAAGAAACCCCGTATCTCCCTGTAGCATCAAGCAAACCTGCAGGCGGACGTCCTTTTGGTCGGGAATCGAGAGTCTTGGAACCCACCGAGCACAAACACGTCTCATGTGCAACTTTTCAGCTACCAACGCGTGAGTGGCACCCAATGAATTTTTTAGAATTTATAAAAGTGTTCTTAATATTATTCCAATATTATCTCTCACAATGACAGCAGTGGCGTTAATTTCTTCTTTCGTTAGAACACAAACCGGAGTCCCGGGTTTACCTTCATATGAAATTGATTACTGTGCTGTAGGGAAGAATAAATTCTCCATAGGCCTTCTGTACCATGCATAGGCCTGATGAAGAGTTGTTGAGAACGAAAGTAGAATTTCAAAGCAGCATATTGTCCCGTGTCAGCTCCATTTTGCTCTAGGCGGAACTGAACATTTCTTATTGTACACCTATAACGGGCGGAAATTGAAAGTGACAACAATGAAGTTATTACCAAATTAGGCTCACAAACTGTTATAAATATAATTTAAGCGCGAGGAATAATGTCTGTTAAATTTGAAATAATGTTTTATTGAACAACTTGTACCTATATACCTAAAATGCAACTTCCTAAAAGGAAGATGAGCTCGGCAAAGTTTTTGGCAGAGATTTAGAATATGTAACTTCAGAAAATATGAAGTCATTAATGGCATATGCCACTATGGTCCAGGTATCAAATTTTGCAACTATAGATTTTTGATAGTTAAACTTAAGAAATAAACTGTGTCTATGATTATGGACCCTAAGATAAACCAATTGAGTTTAGGGATGAATGTTTTACCTCTAGCACGTTTTAGGTGGTTAATGAATGGCGTGCTCTACCGTTATTAGATATTTAGGCGCACCAGAAGTGAACAGCTCTGCTGATGCTGAAACTATGTTCGGTAATTATACAAAAGGAAATAACTATAAAAGGTCTTAGCCTTCTGCCTAAACGACTGTGATAATTTACAAGAATTTGTTTAATTTAGTTTCAAGTATTTAGCAATTTGCTTCCTAACAAAAATCGTAGTTACTTCATATTTGTAATCATGTAAGTTTATAGAAATTGAAAGATGTGTTTTGCTTGGCTGATGGCATAAAACAGTTCAGGAACAACAAAATGTGCAGCCAGGTGGTCCTGTTCTTATTGCCATGAACACTGCTATCGTCCGACACATAAAATGTCCCTTCATTCCAAATATTTCCATAACTTCTCCCTGAATTTTGAATGATTCTACGAAAATGAGAATATTGGTAAGCATGCACCAGTTATTCATAAGAGTCGTATGTTTACTGCGATTAAAATGTATTTAATTTTATTCAATCTATTTCTTCTTCACTTTGCTAGCCTTTGGTCCTAGTGCTTCAGATACTATGTTCTGGAATCATAGTTTTAAGTAGCTGTTCATTTACTTCAGTATAATTTTAAAGCATTTTATTTCTCTATTAAATCTGATTCAATATGAATTGAGATTTTACCAAAGTAGATTTTGCTGCACACACTCACACCTCCATTTCTTCATCTCAGTCATCTAGTGATTTATTTAAGGACTCAGTCCAAAATCCACATCCTGCTTGAGTAGAGCTGCCAGACTGAGATTTTTACTTGCTTTATATTTTCACCCCCCACCCCAGGGAGATTCTTATTCTCACAAAAGGCGAATATTGTTCGGTAATCAATCACCACAATCTTCATCGTCGTCATCATCATCATTATCATCATCATCATCCATCATCAAAAACTACAGCTGTGGAGATCAAAACAATTTGTAAAGTACGTTACGAGTTAAAAACTCTCTTTTGTCCATCACCAAAGAAACCACATGTGAAGTGCTTTAAAAGGAATAGTTCTCTACGTGAGTTTATTATCAAATTCGTTTGATTGCTTATTCCTATATTCCTTTTATTTGCCCACTGTCCTGAAACCTTTGGAATATATTCTAAATATCTTAGGCCCCTGGCAGATTTTCAGACGCCTGCTGACAGCCTCTGGCAGCACGACGTAGTACGCTACGCCAAAACGCGTGACGTAATAGAAAGCATTCCAGGAGATATTCTGAAACTCATCACGTAGAGAGAGCTATGTGTGGCAGTGTATTGCTGGCTGTTCCACTGGCCGTGCTGGTCCGTCATCTAACTGTACCATGTATAGCTAGCGGCAGGTGCTTGAAACGGGACTTGACCGGGGCCGCTACCTCACCCACTGCACTCTGCGATGCTGGCTCAGCGGTTAGCGACACACTGTACGCTCGTGTAGATTGTTTTAATAAGCAGCTCTCTTTTCCCCTTTCTTTCTTTTCAGATTTTTATTATCTTCGTCTAATTCTTCTGGCATTCCAATTATTTGCTCATTTTATTTCTTTACGCACATGTAAGTATATTAAATGCATTGTTACCCTGGTTATTCTGTCTTCCATTTTTCTTTCATAATTGTTTATTGAATTTTAATATTTATACTGTTTTCCTCAAATCGTTTTCTAATCTTTTATCTATCATTGTATTATTTCTACATTTCCTTCATTCTATTCGCCTTTTATTTTTTATTTTTATTTTATTTTTATGATTTTTCCTTCTATTCTTCTTGCTCGCGTAAATTAGTTACATCTTTTTCTGGCTTATTTATACCTCCTTTTTTACTTCCTATTTCATCTCGAATTCATTTATATTTATATTTTTTAATTCATAAATAATGGAGTTGCCGTTCTTCTCTCTCCCCTATTCACTTTTTGCATTTATATTTCTAGGTTTCCTTTTGAATTATGCTTTGTCTTTTTGTTTGGTCTTTCTTTTTATTATCTATCTTTTTCTTGTATTAATTTATTTCTAGTATTTGTTTTGATTTAACGTTTTCTCTTTATTTAATTTTATTTTGTGTTTTCTGCCTTTCTTTCCCTTTCTTTCTGTTTAAGCATTATTTTCGTCTCTTAATTTCTTCTAAAATTTTGTAATTTTTCTATTTTTTTCCCCCTTCTCTTTTCTCTCTTTTACATTTTCTATGCAAAGATAAACATGGTTCTTCTCCTTCTTTATTGCAGCATATTTCTTTGATTTTCACTCTTTCTTTACTTCTTTCCTCATTTCTATTTGTTTACTGTGTGCTTATATTTCTTTTTCTTTGACTTTTTTCTGATTGATAAATATTTGCTTATTTGCTGTTTTTTCTGTTAAGTGTTCGTTTTTCTTGTGCTTCGTATTCCCTCTATTAGCTCTTAATTTAGCCTACATACCGTCTCTCTATATTTGTTAGTTGCTCATGTCTCTTTTTGTTCTGAATGCATAAAGCCTTTACATTTCACCACTCTATTTACCTCCCTTTATAACTCTTTGTGTTATTCTTCTTTGGCAGATACGAGCCTTTTATATCTTTTATTCTCTAATATTATAATGTTAAAAAATAAACCAGTAATTTCGAAAAAAAATGTATAAAACTAATAGTTGCATCCTGTAAAGAAAGAAGACCTTTAACATTCATAAACTATTACCAACAAGGATTGAGCCTGACGTCTGTTCCAAGTTCTAATGGTTCACAATTATGATCATCAATGGAATTTTTAGCTACACGTAGCACCTACAGATGTTAGAGAGGTAGATGGCCAGCCCATCGTTTTAAGTGCCATGTAATGCTACCCTAAGGTATTATTTGAATGTGAAATGGCAGATAAGTTTGTCCAGGGACCTCTTTTTCTTACAATATCATTGACTACATAATTTTGTGAGTGCTTCGTGGCACCTTTTTTTCTTCTTTAGTGACATTGGTTGTTAGTATCATTTTTTCGATGAACTTGGGACCTATATTCGCAACTAAAGGACTTTAGGTGATGCATGAAAATAATAAATGGTGATATTTGAAACCTTCATCAAGAACACGTTAAAATAAGTTTTGTGTTGTACTTTTACATTTTAATACAAAAATTATTATCTATGATTTTCGACCGAGTAAACCGTCTATGAAGTATTCAAGAATCTTCCTCTAAACTGACTCAGATTTCTAAATTGTAGTGCAAACTGCCTCTATTCATAAGTAGAATAGAAATGCAGAATAATGTCAATTTTATTGTACAAATGATAATAATATTTCTTAAAAATATATTAATGGATTAATTACAATTTTAGTGTATATATTTTTAATATACAATGTAGAATAGTGAACTTTAGTACCCGAATTTACATCTTAAATTATATTCAAATATTGCAATTATTATTTCTGAACTTTTATATTAAAATAATAAGATTCAACACATCCTATAGTAATTCATTTGGAGGGAATAATTCATTTAATATATATTAAATTTTGTATATATACATATTAAATTTAGTAAGCTCTGAGTTATATCACGAGAATAATCGAGCTTAGTGTTAATCGGTTTTGTGTGTGATAAATTTTGGGCTAAGTGACATAGTGAATGTCATTTCATTACATGTATTATTCCTGCATTTAAATCTTAAATCACGGAAAATAAATGGAGTTGGCTTTCATGAATTAAAATTTTAATACCGTTTGGACATTAATATCCTATTTCTGTGCTGCACAAAGGAACCAGGGGAGTAGCTGCGGCAAGCAACTCCCGTATAGCCTTACGCTTTACGAGTACAGTTAAGTGTGAGGAAGAAAACTCTCGCAGGTTTATTGAACCGCGTAGCGATGTGGGTAATTGGTACTTGTGTGCAACATTATATGGGAGCATTCCTCACTATTGTGTTGCACGTGTAGATTCCCGTTGTAAAGGCAGATTGACTACGCAGTTTTAATAATAATAATAATAATAATAATAATAATAATAATAATAATAATAATAATAATAATAATGAGTCTTCCGGTATCATTTTTTTTTCTTCTAATTCTGTTCTTTCACCTATAATTCGATATTCTTTAACACTATTTATCCTTTTATCTTCATTTTTCTCGTTTTCTCTTTTTCTATCTTCCTTTCTATCTTTGTCGCTCACTCTTAAATGTTGCCTTTTATCTTTATATTATTGTACTTTTTGCTTTATATTTTCTATTTTTTCCCCTTCACTTTTATTTGGACTACGTTCTACAGATAGGAACTAACTCGCAACATAACTAACTTGAAAAAACTTATGTAAATCAGTAAAAATTACTGATGTAATTAATATGTAAATTAAAAATTTAGAATGAGTGTAGCAAATCACTAAGGTTTTAGGTGGTACTGCAGTTAAAGCATTATATAAACAAAAAGTGTTTTTGAATTTCATTAATCACAATAACACTTACATTTTTTGTATTAGATACAATTAATTTCATTTCCGTGCCCATCGCAATCTCATACACAAGTTATGCTACATATTCCCAAAGGAAGTAAATGAAAGAAGCAAATCTTGTAAGACATTGAACAGAACATCCATTTTCAATCAAGCGACCATAACATAACAACCAGATGGTGGTGGACTTCCACATAGAAGTGAGCACAGATACTGTGCATCCTTTCAAGGACCACCAAAAGTACTTCTACGACGCAGGCAAAACTAGTTGCATGAGCCACAACTTAATGTTAGACATGGAGCTAGAAAATAAGGCCCTGATAGACGATTTCGTATAATGCTGATCCAAGTATTAGCAGCAACACAACTGTAGCTTTAAAATATTCATAATTCCATACGCTGCTGAAAATGCCATTGCAAGTGAAAGAAGCGTCGTCACTGAACAGTAAGGAAGTTTGTTCGAAAAGTACATCGCTCAAGAACCATCGACACAAAGAACTCGTAATGCAAAATTATATAAATCCAATTCATGAACTCTTTCAGGGTGATATGCTGATATCGCAAGCGCAACGAGACCTAAGGCATACTAACAGGATAACTCCACCAGATGCCAAAACAAGAGCCAAATATGGGAAGAGTCGTATTTCAAGGTAAATGCCCTATATTGAAAATACTCGCCACTGCAGAAGATAAAAATTAAGTTTTAATGGTTTCTTAGAGCAAGTAGATAACCAGTTGTCTGTACAAATACTACATCAAATACGACAGAAAGAGAGAGAGAAATTTAACAAATATATATATGGAGCTCTTCTATTCGACGGACGTAGATACTAACTCTAAATTCTTACGGACTACTCAAGAAACAATCACAAGAAGATGCCACCCTGAATCCCCATTACCAAAAAAGGAATATGCAAAGGCTTAATCAACGCCACGGGTGGCTGAGGTCATTAAGTCAAGGACTCGTGAACTGGAAGTCTGGAGTTCCATTCACATCAATACCGTCCTCCTTCACTGAGGTTTCTTCCAGATTTTCTTCAGTCGTCATAAATGGCATATGCTGGAGAGGTAACCTAAAACTTAGGAATGAAACGTTCCCTTCCTTAAAATAAAAGGCCTTTCCAAATTTATCATTTGATCTAATGTATCAGCAGTTCACTGCATGTGATGCCTCAGCAGTGAAAAGGGACGTTCAACAACAGCAACAAAGGCTTTATCTGCCAACCATCTTAAGTCAGAATGTGCGCTTGATGTTAAGCTTGAAAGCCTCACTCTCATTGCGACATGTAGCAGAAAACAGAGCATAACCTGAAGAACCACTGCGGCTCTTGCATGCTCAACGAAAAGCGAAAGTTCATATTTAAATATTTAAATAATCATCATTTCTGTTGTTAATCTACTTTACTGTAAAGAATTTCAAAGCTTTCGGCTTCTATAGAGTCCTCATTCCACTACGCAATCGAAAATTGATTTTGCCAACGTGAGGTTACTGCTTAATAATCTCGCCACCTGTGGAGGGAATTAATGTAGCCCGGTCAGACCTACAACACGCATTTTTTCCTTTCGTTATTTATAATAGTAAATAATAATTAATACCGTAATAGTAATTAATATCACGGAAGAGGCTCAAGATGCCTCTTCTGAAGTGAGGCATGGTTGAATCCTTTTGAAAATATTTTGAGACACTTCCTTCTCTTGTGTACTATTTTTGGTAAATTTAAAACAATTCAATTCAATTGCATTGTTAAGTCACTTGGAAATTAATCGTATTTTAGTAGTGTTTAACGTTGTTTTTACTACCCAGGGACCACAGGTAATACACGAGATGAAATGATAAATTGGATAATAATTTTTTAGGGAAGAAAGCTTTCCAGGCCTAAGTTTAGGACACCTGCCCGGCATTTGCCGTTTATGATGATTGAAGAAAACTTGGGAAAAAACCTCAGTCAGGGAGGAAGGTTCTAGTGGGAGTCGAACCATAGAACTCCCGCTCACGAGTTCGTTATTTAACAACCTCGGCCACCAGTGTCGGTATGGTGGTTTCGTGACTCAATAAAACCCCAATAAACTGAAAAATAACATTATTATAACCTTATTAAATAATACTGCACCGTTTTCTTGTTTTTATTTTTAATTTTGAGCTTTTCATAGAAGATGAAGTATATTTCAAATTAGCTATATTCCTTTAAAAAATTGAAGTCTGCTATGACAACTTCTCGTATCAGAAATTTCTTCCGAAATTGCCCGAGCATATTATGCTTTAATTATTTGCATTCCATGCAATCCATACTTTGTTTTTAGGGGAATAAATCAAAATCTTTATTAAAATGTTACATTCTCATTGAAACATATACAAAGAGCTGTAATATAGAAAAATATCCCCAAGAACTTATATACAGAATGGAAGGCGTGAGAGATCAAATACTCCTTTTAATTATCGGTCCTATATGACAGGGTTATATTTTTGTTTTAATGTCCACAGGAAAGTTATTTCATACAACGCACTCTTTTTGATAATAGTGTGATGTACTTGGTGATAGTGTATAAACATATTTTTTGTATACCAGAGTTGTAAATCTTTATTGTCGGCCAAAATCGTTAGTAAAATGCTACATTGTGACACTAGTTACATAGCATTGCCATAGTAAGAATAACGTCATTAATATTTTTTCATTGCTAAAATGCTGTCAACAAACTGGATATTATATTACGATAATATTAAGGAAATAATTAACGCATTATTGAATCAGAATTCATTGCAGAATTAAATAATTAATAAAACTTTTAACTGTTTAAGAACATGAGAGTGGAAAGACACTATAACACAATATTAAGTAAATATAAGCTACCAAATGAATTAGCAGAATTTTATAACACCTGCTCTGAAATGTTCTAAATATTTGTATTGTTCGTTCAATTAATGATTCTGTACCGAGCGGGGTGGCTCAGGCGGTAACGTTTCAGACTCGCATTTGGGAGATTCCGGGTTCAGTTCCCGTTGGGCCGATTATCCTGACCTTGGGTTTTTTCGTGGTGTCCCCTGATCACTTCGGTGAATGCTGCGATGGATTTTTACACTCCATGAATTTTCCGCTCTCTCATTTTATTTCGTTGTCTCTCTTTCAGGGTGGAAAGTGCCAGGGCAAGGTGGCCTAGCGCGGTGTGATGGTGGCTTGCGCTTTGAAAAGGTTTCTTCTCCGGCGTGTGGAATGGAAATGGACCTTCTGAGGGAATGTACAACTCAGGGGAAGGGGCCTCCACCAGCGTCGAAAGTTTTCTGGAAATGGTTCCTTTGCGCCAGCGCAGTTACCGTCCTACACCCTGGCCTCCCGCTGACTCCCTCAACTCATTCCTTCCTCCCAGAGGTGCCCCCATTGAGAGTGCAGGCACAAACGACCACCGCGAGCAAGGTTCAAGTACCGAAAGCGTCCAATCCAAACCATCCATACATTTATCCATCCATTCATGAATCTATCATGTCCCTTCTGATTAGTAGCACTTGCTATAAATCCATCTTCGCTAACAGCAATAAAAATACACTAATAAGTAAATAATCCCCATCGATATAATAACGTCATAAATGAAACAAAATACGACATTGACTTCATGATAATTAATTTGAAAATCGAAGTAAATTATTTTATTTATATTCTTTTATTTTTCTACTATACAAAAATAGACATGAAACTGACTTTTAACGTTAAATTAATATCATAATATACCAATACTATTATTTATATTATATGCTGATGTGTTAGTTGCAAAGTTTTTATTGTTACATAAGAAATTTACTAATGAAACTTGATTACTGAGTCATGAAGAAATTGTGATTTTTTAAAGGAGCTTAAACGATTCCCATAATTTGGCTTTTTTATAAGTTTCATTACTTTTCTGTGTTAATATTATTCCAGATAAATAGAGCTATAGGCAATTTCTGAAGAAATCATATCGTTCTGAATAAACTTATATTTGTCTAGTTTTATTTGCATATGGGCATAATAAATGGAACAATATGGCAACTGTTGAGAAAGAAATGTATTTTTACTGTTTTGGGATTTTGACGACAATATTTTAACTGTACGCATCATTTACCGTGGCTGTCATTATCTTCATTAACGAGCCCAGGCGGAACTAATGCACCAGGCGATACTAAAAGAGTTTTGCAGCCATGGTGTTCCTGGACAACTCTAAAAGTAGTGTCCCACTTTAATTTTATTTTCTTACAAAAGATAATAATAAATAAATAAATAAATAAATAAAAAGAGTATTAATAATGATTATGGTTCAAAAAGGCCAATTTGCTGTTTCATCACTTTATACCCAGCCATTATCCAAATCCTGTTACGTTAACTTTTCTTCTTCTTCTTCTTCTTCTTCTTCTTCTTCTTCATCATCATCATCATCATCATCATCATCATCATTTGATGTCACCATCTTTTCGTTAATCTTTCCAGTGATTTCCTTCCTTTTGGATTATAACACATAGTTGCTTTAGCAATACGTGTAACTTGCATTCTATTTACACGAGCTTTCCAGTTATTTTTACATACTTTAATTCTTTGTATTGTACTTTACATTTTTCATTCATTTTTAAAGTCTTCTTTTCTCCTTTTAACCAATAACATATATACCTGGCTGCATATCTTATGAACTTCTTTCTCTTGTTTCCATTTTCCTTTCTTGGCCTTTTATTAAGACCCCAAGATTCATTGTCATAACTTCATAAAATTTCAACAGCATAAACCAATCCAAACATTTAAATACACTCACTTGTTCCATTATCATTCGCTTGTGATTGCATAAATATAAAGCTAAACTATTTAAAAAATTAACTAACGATTATTATCAAAGACAGAAAGTTAGAGGGATTGAGAGAGACCAAAGAGCTAATGAAACAAGCAAAAATCCGAGCATTCACTAAAATGATAAAGCTGACTATTGCTAAAATAAATAGCAAGAGGTACATAAGCTTAATGAGCTTATTTATCAGTATAATTTCAAAGTTTGTTCTTTTTAAATTTAAAAATGCAAAAATATAATAACATCTTGTATCAATTAACACTACAGTTTTTTAATGGTGTTTAACGTCCGTTTTTATTTACTACTGAGGCACCACAGGCGGTTCACACTACACAGTGATGAACATTATCTGCAACATAAAGAACTCCAAAACCATTTGCTTTGCCTTTACATAAAAAACAAGCTTATGTTTCGGACGATTCATACACCTCCTACATATAGGAATAGGTACAAATATGGAATGCATTTCTTTTTACGGCTGTTACTATCAAATAACTAGGAAAAGAATTTTGAAATACTGCACAATGTGTAGCTACATCAAGATTTTAAGATTCTGCTGAATTGCACAACATAACTGAATATACAGAAGGATCATCGAGAAGTCGCTCCGCAGCCATTGTGTAGCCGAGATTTCACTAAGGAAGCGAATTCATGTGGTAGCACTGACCGCGTGACGAGCGTATAGTTCATTTAACCACCAAGGCAAGCATACATTCCAAAGTACAAACCTTAACAACGGTGGGCGGATTATCTGGTGAAAACTGATTTCGAAGGAAGGTAGAAAGGAATGTCAGAAATGTAAAAGTTCCAACTCTCTCCTTTGCAGTGCACCTCACCCGAGTGCAGAGAACTTGTCGATGATCCGTTAAATTTCTTAAAGAAACTGCATTTCTTCTGTTTTAAAAAGCGGGGTACAATTATGTAATATTGTTGAAAGTACAGTTTAGTCAAACATGTTTCTCAAATTGATAGAGCGAATTTTTATGTGAATCTAACAATAAGAAGCAGAAGAAGAAATAATCACACAAATCTCTTTATAAATTTCTTCATTTGCAGTAATTACAATAGCATCAGCATGTCCACAACTCGCACATTTTCCCTGGAAAAGTCCGCTGTCCCTATGAATGTGTTTCCTGAGGTATCCTATCTCCGTGTTTTTTCCTGAAAAGTTGCAGTCATTCCCTTCCAGTCCTCTCACTTAAACCTAGCGGGATGACTGAGGTAGTTGACATTCGCATTTGGGAGGTCCCGTGTTCAAATCTTTTGGGGCTAGCCATCCTGACCTTGAATAGTTTGGTGCTTTCCCCTGGTCACTTTGGCAAAAACTGAGATGAATTTCTAATCCATAAATGTTTCGCTTTCTCTTTTTAATATTATTGGCTCTGTTACAGGGTCCAAACTGGAATGGTGCAGTGTGACGGTGGCTTGCGTTTTGGAAAGTTTTCTTCCTCGGCTTCTGGTATGAAAGTGATCCTTCTGAGGGGCTCGAACTATTTGGAAAGGAGGCCCCGCCGACGCTGGAGGGTTCTATATGGATACATTGTTAGACACCCCGTCTATGCCCAATGCCTCACCGCCCGGTGTCTACCTCACCACATCCCTTCCTCCCAGAGGTGTCCCCCCACAAGGCATTGACACAAATAGCCAGACCTTTGCCCAATGCCTCACCGCCCGGTGTCTACCTCACCACATCCCTTCCTCCCAGAGGTGTCCCCCCACAAGGCATTGACACAAATAGCCAGACTTTGAGCGAGATTGAAGAAGAAATATCCTCCTACGGCGCTAACAGGTCAATCCAATCCAAGAATGGATGAGAAATATAGTTGTTTCTTTATTTATTCTTCTTCTTCTTCTTCTTCTTCTTCTTTTGAATGGTATTTAACGATCGTTGCTGAATCATAACAGATTGTGGACAGTGATGATATATTTGATGAAATGTTAAATTGGGAAAGGACGTTTTTTAAAGGAAGTAAAAGTTCAGTCTTATGTTTAGGGTAACTCACCGGCATTTACATTTATGAAGATTGAAAAACCTGGAGAAAAACAGTCAGAGAGGACTGTCCTGGCGGGAATCGAAATCCAGACCTTTCGCTTTTGAGTCCGCGTCTTAAAGACGATGTTTCTTTTTGCTAACTGGAATGCCATGTTGTGCGAATCTTTTATTGTTAACCCAAAGAACTTGCTCTCTATTTTCAGAGCAATGTGAAGTAATTTTCCTCCAATTTAGGAGGTAGCACTGAATTTTATTCGAGTAGCCTCACCCACTTGTTGACATTTTTAATTTAGCAACCTAAACAGTGCCTTTTTTGGCACTTTGAATGCTTGCGATGCTTTAAGAAAGCCTGTCTTTTTTCTTTTACTTGTTTTATTGCTTCCTACATCGCGTTGTTTCCTTCAGGGTGATATTTTCCTCGGGACCATAGCTTGGAATGAAAACACAGGACTTATAATGAGCTTTATAAATACAGAATAACAGTATTCCATATTAGTGTACCGTAACCTTCGAAATTCTAACCTCAGAACATATGGAAAACAAACAAATAATATATAGAATCAGATAAAAGAGGTTCGTGGTTCTGTGCTTGGGGAAGAACACAGCAGCTCAATTGGTTAGAGTGTCAGCACGGAAGGGTGAAGATTCATGATTCAAATCCCGGCTGTGATCCCAGTTTTTCAAGTTTCACGGCTAGTGTGAAACAACTATTTGTATTCAAATAATATATAGCACTTCTATAAAAATAAATAACATGTTACGCGTAACACCTTCTTACCCTCAAACATTCTCCAAAAAATAATATCACTTCAGATTGCAAAGCATTGCTTCCACCATCAAGAGTGCAATCACCGACATCTATAAGGCAGCAGTTCTTGATTTCCATAATAATACACATATTCCAAGTTTATATCCTTTTCTCTACTCAGTTTACCCTAAGAGAAAGTTTTATATAAAACGAGAAATATATAAAAAATTATAAACAATTTCAACTATGGCCTATAAAGAAATCAGTAGTAAAGAACAAACACCAGTGATGTTTGTTAATCGCATCAACGCTGTTATATTGCATTTAAATATTTGCATGTTCTTTTAACAATTAAATTTCATGTTTTCTTACAATTAAAACAGCTTATATTACATAAAATGCACTGAACACATTATTTATATGTTCTAAGGTATCCCTTTCAAAGAAAATTGCTTTTTTTTTTTTTCTAATTGCACTAAAAAGGGGACTTTTTATTGCCATTTTGGTTTCAAAATGAGAAACTATTGTTACATAATTGTGCTTAAGTTTGGAAATGTTCGTTTTAAACTCTCCGATTAATTATTTGTTGTACGTCTTGTACTTCTGTGCTATCAGTTTAAGACATGTGTATGCAACGAACAGAACACTGAATTGAGTTATGTATGGTAGTTGGTAGTTGAAAAGCATAGCTTCTGAAGGAAGGCAGAAAGTATTGCCCAAATTACCAATAACCGTGCAAATCAAATGATAAAGAGACAGTTTTTTTACTATTATCTAATTTGTGGGCATCATTGTGATTCCAATTGAAGAGGAACCTTGTTACCTCAGTATTAATTGACAGTTCTTGACTATCGTTTTACAGTTACTTAATGTGTAAAATAGCTGTCCAAAAATTGATATTTCCAGAAAAAGAAAAATATATATGTCGTGAAGAAGACGTAAAAGCAAATGTGCCTTTTTAAATTTCAACAATTTAATGTGGAACAAATAAAATTGGTGGGAACCAGCTTTTTCAGAAAGTCAGACTATAGATTAAGACACTAAGGTTCTTTTACTGTAGTTAAACTGCTAAGCTGGTAAGCTAGTGTTGACCAATATACCGAGAAGCTTGGCCTAAGAAGATGATGGATGATACGAGCCTGCATGCTTATGAATTTAAACTGGGGAACAATGTAACTGCAACAGTGCGGAAAGTATGTCAAGACCTTCGGTGCTAATGCCGTGAATGAATGGACGGTGCAAAGATGGTCGGGAAGGCAGCTAATATGGCCACGGACAGTAAGATCAACAAGATAAGTTGTTCTCTCAACGACTAATGAGGCGAACATCAGCCAAATTTTGTAGAGCGTGGCACAGTAGTTCAATTCATTGCAGAAATCATACAGCTCCATCCCCATCTGTTATAATAAATATAAATTCGGTCCCTGGGTTCCGCACAAATTGACAATGGCGCAGAAGACAGCAAGAGATGACGCCTGCTTTGCAAGGACTTCACATCAGCCGATTCATTTCGTGAAATGCGATAAGAAGTTCTGTACTCACCCCATACGCCGTATCACTGGTTGACAGTCTATTAATCTATCCCCAAACAACCGAAACCGAAACACCAAAAGAAAGTTATACTCTGTGTACATTGTAAACTGCTACCAGTCGGCCAAACAAACAATGCTATTGTATACTCTAGTCACCTGGAATGTGTTCATCAAAAGCTGAAAACTAACGAGCTTGCACTCATGAATCGCCAAGGTGAGATGGATGGATGGATGGATGGATGGATGGATGGATGGATGGATGGATGGATGGATGGATGGATGGATGGATGACTCTAGAGTCATCATTATTGGTTGGTAGATTCTCGCGGACCAACCACGTGCTCCAGACACAGCACCAACAGAGCATCATCTTTTTCCTATCTTTATATAATATTTTCTTAACGGTCTAACCGGGTTTTTTTTTTTTTTTCTTGAAAAAAAGGGGAATGTCGTAAATGTAGTATGGTTTAATTTCGTTTTTATCATTTTGGTTTCCTTTTAAAAGTTATGTTTATACGTATAGATACTATATGTTCTTTTATTTTGTTTCTGGTCGATAAAATGGAATAACACAGATATATAATCTGAATTGTTTCAAATGTATAAAGAGGAATAACAAAGAAGAAAAGAAGTAAAAGAGAAAAAGAAACCAAAGAGGAGACGAAGAAACTGCAGTAGGAAAGTGAGAGAAAAGAAAAGAGAAGAAACGGAAGCAGGAAGTAGACAAAGCACAGGAGAAAGATAATAGAAAAGCGCAAAGAACAGAACCAAGACAGAAAAGAGAAGGGAGGGGGGGGGAAATGTAAGTGCATACAGCAAAACAAAAACAAAAAAAATTACGGCCGAAAATGAAGAAACAGATCAGAGAACAACAAATGAGATGAAAGAGAAGAATAAAAAAGAGAATATCATAAGGAGGAACAGAAAAATAAAATAGGGGAGACGCGTAGACAGAGAGAGAAATGTGCAGGGCATAAGAAGAAAAAGAGGGAAAGAAAAATGGAAATAAGTGTAATAAAGCAAACAGATAAAAAAAAGTAAATTGTTCTGTTTGATGTTTATGAAAAGATCTATAACATATATATATATATATATATATATATATATATATATATATATATGGTACCATATATATATATATATATATGGTATTTTAAAAGTTTACAAACATATGCCTATGGCAATGACATAATAATCTTAAAAATGCATTGAGTGTAGCAATGTCAATAGAGAGGGAGTTAAGAGCTGAGAATAGAAAATACAAAATGCAGTTACTTAAAATGGAACAGCAATTACCCAGTAGCCAATGACCTTTGCTTCCATATAACTAATTTTAGTGCTTGGATCTAATTTTTCTGTGGAAGTTGGTAGATATGTACTGTTATATACTCTAGTGATGCTATTTGACCATTTTGCGGTAAGAAAGATTTATCACTGCATGAACACTATAATTACAACGCTTTTGTATGCTCGTTAATTTTAATAAGCAATAAATGTACTTACTGTAAAGGAAAAGTCGTCTAAAGATAGGTTTCTCTTATTAACACACAAGAATGGAATAACCTATGTCGTAATTTTATAGTGTTTATATGTAAAGATAGCGGTTCACTCTATGTCTGTGTGTCACAAATATCTTTGCAGAATAAGTACTGTACATATTCCCGTTAATCATATAAAATCCATTTGCATTGCTCACTGAAGACGAATCCCGGACCTCATAAACATTAAGGTTTTAATGACAGTGGTACAAGCAATATTTCTTTTCGATGGCTGTTGGAAAGTCATTTTTAACGGTTGGGCGAGACAGGTTTCACGGAACACACAAAAACGTTACTCGAGAACCGCCCCCGAGCGATTTACCGTTATTATCCTGACCAAGCTTTTAGTGCCATCTATTGATCTTTTCTGAAAACTATTCCTGTGACGATGGCTCAGTCTAGATACGGTGACTACGAATCAAAATATTCATCGATGTTTAAAACTAACAAAGGAATATGCTTGAACATTCAGATGATAAAAATAAATTAAACAAATACTAGAGAAGAAAATTTCCTTAAATGGCACTTACGGTTTACTGAAATACAACTTTGAATTGTAAATGCGCAGTATCATGATATTTAGGGAAAATCAGGGGAATTCTGATCATGTAAGGAAAAAGAACTGTAAATTGTGATATACTTTACAGACTTTAAAACTGTCTAAAAACTGACTAAAATGCAAACCTAAAACATTTGTCTAAGCACTGCCTCTTAATGAGTATCGCTGCTTATAATGATTATCACTATAGCTGTAACATTGCCCTTTTTGCCTTTGTACACTTAAATAAAATATTCGTTTTGTAAACTTAGGATTAAGATGTGAAAATTTTATAGTCCATAAAATAGCCTATTTTTGTGATAAGTGCCTATTCTTAGAATTGTTGGCTATAACTGCTATTTCGGTCCTTCAACTTTTCAAAATTCATCACCATTTTCATTCCATTGCCACAGAATAAATCAACATCAGACTGCACCATAATCGGTCGATAAGTTTGAGAATGTGGCTTTACTCTTCTCTTGCAGACATTATTAAAAGCACAGTTCATTGTTTTTTGCAAAAAAGCGACCTTAAAACTGGCTTTCGATTTATTATACGAATTCTGGTTTTACAATACGCTAAAACAATGCCAAAGCAAGCATCTTCTAGAGTGTATTGCTCAAAAAATTATCCATAATGGAAATGATTCTAATTTTACAACAAACGGTCAGGTCATCCTCTAGCAATGTTGATGCAAAGAAGTAGGTTGCATTGTTTTAACATCTCCTTTGCTTTTATATACAGTGTTTATTTTAGTATTTTAGTAGTACCTTTAACCTCCATGTGCTAGGACATAATTTCAAGGTTCATGTAATTTTTTTTTAATTGTATATGTGCAATAACATAAAATTGCAGCAAGCAATTAAGCAACGCTACCAGATAATAAAAATCAAAGCAGTTATTTCTTCAACTTCAATTAAGAGATAGAGGAAAAATAAAACAAACAAAACAAAATGAAACAATGCAGAGTTGTGTGTTGCAATGGAACAGGCTGCAAAAAAGGGACATTCAGTATACATGAAGGCACACTTTGGGAATCTTCTAGGAAAATTGAAATCTTGGAAAAACGAGAAATTCCTTTAACAGATGCAGTAAACGTAGTTACAGAAAGGAGGGCCTCAGGCAAGTTCCTGGAAAGGTTAGAGCTGCTTTTAGGGAAAATATGGAGAAGATCTTGGAACAGATTTCTGAATGGAACACTTTTGAAAACAACGGCAATACGGCGTGGAGAGGTGTAGGAAGTGGAGGACTGGAGCCACACCAGATTGTTTGTCTTGCGAAGTTGGGAGAATATTTTCAAGATTTAAAAACATTCTTAGTGATACGTTTGCAGTGGATCATTTAAAAAGAATATGTTACTGTTGTATATTGTTTTCATGAGGGATGGTAGTTTTGCAGATGGTTGAAGGACATGACAAATATTAGTTTAAAAAACAACACTTAAAATAAGAGCCTCTTAAACGACTATTTTGAGTTTAAATATATATCTACTTAATATGTTTTACTCTCTTTTTGCACGCTTTTATTCTTTTCTTTTTTTAGTGCCTACATATCACAGATTAACTGAGGTAAGCCATACGTGTGAAACAAAACCAAAAGAAACAATAAGGATTTACACCGCATTCATCATTTCCCTATGAGGGAATCCCCACTCGTTTGCCGCACCTTATATGGTTGTTTTGTTTTACTTTCCCGCTAATCACCGAAACCCGACTGGCCGACTAACCGGCTAACGAGTGGAGTGTTCGCCCATAGGCAAAACACTCCGGGGTAAACTAAACTGATTACACTGTATAATATGATTGACAATACGTGACAGCAACAAAAAAATGTGGACATCACATTCCAGAGGCTGTAAACACTTGTGATCGAAATTCTCATTCCTTTCTAATTAATATTATGAAATTCATAGCTATTTACAGCATAAATAACCTAGCATTATAGTTGAGCACTTTATATAGTGTTTAAAGAAAACAATGATAAATAGCTTAAATAAAACTTTTGAAATGTAACTAATTTATAACATGTGCTAAGAAACAACTATTTAGTGTTCAAAAACAACTTTTAGTGTTTAACTAAACACAAAAACAGAATCTGAAGAATATTTTTGTTGCATATCTTAAAAATTTTATTTTAAAGAGATTTGGAGCAAAGTTCATTTTAAGAAGCAGCATATATTTATATACATATTTGCATAAGCTAAACTTAATACAGAGATAAATAAATATTAATTTGAGAGTGCTTCCGCAGCCTAGTGGTAGCGTTTGCTACTACTGATTGGGAAGTCCTGCGTTCGAGTCCCAATTAGGTCAAGCCGTCGGGTAAGGCTTTTATATGGAGTTTTTATCCTGAGAAGGTGAATGCAGATAGCTTTAAAATGCTAAGGACTATGAACTCGTTTGTGTCATCATTCATTCACTTCATTTAATCCAGACCTACACCTATAGTATTATGCCCACAATTTATAGACGTTGCGTCGCGAGAAAACAAACGTTTCCATATATGCATAAATTAATTGCACAAAACATGTGTAATAAATAAAAGTCTACTATGTTTTGCCTTTTCTATATTTTATACTTTTTGTTTTATAATGATCTTTCAAATGAAAATAGAAAGGCTTGTGAAGAAAGATACATCTGTAATTATTTATACTGATATCATGTTTTAAAATATTGGGCTACACGCATTAATGCCTACAAATGCAAAGGCATTTAATGAAAATTAGACAATCGATATAAAAGAAGCATAATTATAGACTTTCTTAGTAGTACTTTCCATTCGTTTGTCTATCTTTCAGCTACAGTCTGAAAAAGTTGTGTGGGAAATCCTTAAAATTGAAGTTGGCAAATCTGTGTTTTATATAGATATTTTCTTGGTTGAACTTTCTTCTCCTTCTGCTCCTCCTTCTCCTCCATCGTAGTTTGGACTTATAGCTATTGCTATTTTAGGAATTCTGTTGTCTATATATTACAGCAGAAATGGAAACATCATAAATATAATGTTTTAATTTTTCTTGTATATATTGTCTTTTCGATTTATTTCCTCAATTCTTCTTTAATCCTAGAATTGTGTTTATGGGTGCTTTTTTTAATCTAGTTTAGTTTACCCTGCTATTGATCTTAAAACTGTAATTTGCGTTGATTGTCGTCTGGAATTGTGTTTTGTGGTTAGCGTCCATGTTTCTGATCCATAGAGTTGGTATTGCCGTGCCTTTGTACTAAGAAACTTAGCGATTTTTATTTTTAAGTGTCCGTTTTAATATTCCTATAATGAAACTAAATTTATCTGACTCACGCTGGTATGAGACATTACACCCTAAGTACTTAAACTGTCACATTTGCTCAGTAATCATACTAGTCAGTATGTATAGTAGGATTTGTTCCTGTAAAAACCATCGTTTTAATTTTATTAGCAAATATTTTCATTCCATATAATTTAGCAGTGTTATTAAATTTTATGCAAATCTTCATCTGGCCATCTGCAAATAGCATATATTTTTTTTTTTTCTTCTGCGATACATTGATGCCACCTTTAACTTTGTTCAAATTATTAGTTTCATCTATGTACATATTAAAAAGAGCAGTTGATGAGCGACAACCTTGTCTCACACCACAGTCATTGACTACTGATTTTCTTCCGTTTGATCTTATTTAAATATACCTATTATTGTCTACTAAATGTAGTGATACGAGGTGGTATCCAGAATATTCGAGACTGGTGCTGCCATCTGGTCAGAAACTTACTTTGAGACTAATGACCGCCGTCACCCTTGAAGTAGTTCCCTTCCACAAGTATACACCGGTCCCAGAGATTCTGCCTTTTCCCAAAAGCATCATGGAAGTCATGTTCTTTGAGGGTGTTTAGCACAGACAGCGTTTCTTCTTGAATCCTCACAATTGTCGAACCGACGTCCTTTCAAATTGATTTTCAGTTTTGGAAATAGAGCGAAGTCGCAGGGTGCCAAATCAGGCAAGTACGATGGGTGGGGAACAACAGTCATGTTGTTTTTCGTCAAAAAGCTCCTGGTGAACAAGGAATTGTGACAGGGCGCATTATCGTGATGCAACAGCCAGTTTCACTGTCGCCAAAGTTCGGGCCGTCGTCTCTGCACATTTTCACACGTCCCAGCAATACGTGGAATTCACTGTTTGATTTGGTAGGAGGAATTTTTTGTGCACAATCCTCTTGGTATCAAAGAAAACGAGGAGCATGTTCTTGACTTTGCTCTTTACTTGTCTCACCGTTTTTTTTTTGTTTTTTTTTTTTTCTTGGTGAGTTCGGGCTCTTCTACTGGAAGGATTGTTGTTTTGACTCAGGGTCATAAGCGTACATCCCATCCAGCTCTCGTCGCCGACGGTGAAGACCCTGGACAAGAAGGTTGGATCATCGGATACGGCCTGACGAAGCTCCATGCAACACTGCGCCTTCTGCTCAGCAGTCCGGATCCTTGGCACAAATTCCGACACGATGCATGCCCAATTCATCAGTTAAAATTCGTTGGCATGTCCCATAATCAATTCCCACTTCATGAGCAAGGTGTTCAATGGTTCGAGGTCGATCCTCACGAACGAGGTGTTGAACTTTGGCAACAATGTCAGGCGTTGTGCAGCTGACGGGCCTACCGGTGTGAGCATCTTCTTTAATACCTGTACGACCAGCTCTGAACCGAGCATGCCACTCAAACAAACGAGTACGGCTCATGCTTTGTCCCCCAAATACTTGTTGAATCATAGAGAGGGTCTCCGTAGCATTTTTCCCGAGGTTTGCACAGAATTTGATGCACACTCTTTGTTCTAATCTTGGATCTATCGTAAAATCGCCACACACTACACAGAGAGTATCATGAAACGTGCTATAGAATCTCAACACATCTACCCAGCTCCATGAAACTTTAAACACTCACTCATCAGATGTGCAAGTGTTGCCACCTAGCGGTACAAAACTCTACTGCAACTACTGTCAAGATGGCAACATCAGTTCCGAATATTGTCGATACTACATCGTAAGCTCATTATTTCTAAAACATTACACAATATTGATCTTGATAGTTTGTTAAAAGTTTTTAAATAATACATAAATAACAGATGCGTCTGTAAACTTTGTTCGTGTCTTTTTTGGATGATTTTTATAACAGCAAAATCGTTATCAATGCAGTTTCTTTTAACCTAAAGCCTATTTCTTCAAGAAGTATTGCAGCCGTTATTTGGTTTATTATAAAGCTTATTTATATGATTCTGTGGTCTATTTCTATCCCCTTTCAAAAATATTGATATCCTTTTGCTATCTTCCATTCTTTGGGAATTTGCTTTCTTTCCCAACACATGTTACACATATGTATGGAAAGAATCGTCATATTTTAGTAATTGCAAATTTATGTTATCTACAAAGAAGCTTTTAGATGTTTGCATTTTGTAATATTTTCAATTTATTCTCTACTTCATATCTGCATGGACTATTTATTGTTTCTTGTTTATTTTCTTTCACGTCCAATAAGTCTTTATAATAATTTACTAATACTTCCTCTGTAACAATTTATACATTTGCTCTTTTTTTTTTTTTTTTCTTTCTCCGTTGAATTCCGATTTCTGATCAATTTTACACTTTATCCTATCCTCCACATAAATTGTGCTCCACTTCGGCTGAGTTCTAATTCAATCTTCTTATGTACCACTTTAATTTTTCTTTTGCTTTATTGTAATTTGCTGCATTTTAACATTTTTTATATTAATATAATTAATTTAGCTCAATTTATCTTTTTATTAAATCTTCTGTATCAGAATTTTTACATTATATTTATGTTTTACTATCTTTGCTCCTATATTTTCTTTCAACTGCCGTTTTACATTTTATATTTTTTATGCATTCCCATTCTACCTCAACATTTTCTTTGAATTCGTTTCCTCCTTTTATATGTTCTATTATACTTTTCTGATGCAAATGTTTTATAACCTTCTTCTATAACTGTACTTTGTAACTTTCTTTCTTATTTTGAGATTTTTCTTTGTTTTTTTCCAATGTCCACACATTTGGTTTGTAATTTTAAACAGAATTTCTCTTTGTTTTTTCCAGTGTCCAAACCATTTTGTTTGTAATTTTGTTTTATTAATTAACAGATAATGCTCTGTATGTACTTAACTTCCACTAAAACACTTGCATTCATTATTATATTTTTTAATTTACAATCACACAGTCTATGACTAAAAGAAACTCTTTCAGGTCCTAGTCAAAAAAAAAAAATATTAGTGATCCTAAGATTGTTGAAACTTGAGAAATATTTCAAGCTATTTCCGTTGTAATACAATGTTTGTTCTCCAATATCTCCTTTAGTGTTTGGAAGTTATGCATTGCCAATACGAGCATTTAAATCTCCAGCGATTACTAGAAAATAATTTTTATTTACTTAGCTATTGCTTTCTGGAGTTGTTTTTATCTGGCTCTTTTATTCCACCTTCTTTGAACGAATATACTTGTACTTCTATAATTGTTAGATTAACTCTACCAGTATTTATTTTAGCACTTAATATTATTTTGTTTATTCACTGATAATATTTCTGAAAATTTCCTAGCATTAACATAGCTTCTGAAATGACTGCTACATTCACCTTTCTCTCTTTCAATTTTTCTATTGTAGTGGTTCCCAAACTTTGGGCCGGGATTCCCAGGGAGTGGTTGGACTTTATCTGGGTGGTCGCATTTTGTATGGAGAAATTGCTTTTATGTAAGGCATTATCTATTTTCGCCTCTGTTATTATTAATAATGTTTAATTATGATTAACGCTGTGTTATGAAAAAATTTACCAGTTGTACATCGGCGCAACAATGGCTACTGTATGTCACAATGTTGAAGCGTGAGCGCAAACTTGGAAATCAATTATTATTAAGTAGCAAAGAGAATGAAGGAATCGCGAATAATTTCATTCTCGGTCGTGTATGCAAGAAATTTGGAAATCGCTGTTTAAACATATTAGTTATACACATTCAATGTTGCTATTTTAATTTGTTGGTCAGAAATGTATATATTATTTACAAATGTGGTTTTCAGTTTTATTATGTTCGTTTTATGCAAATATTTATACAGTGACTTTGAGAATGTGCGACGAGAGTTTGAATAATTTTAAAATTCCAGAAAAATATCAGAAAAATAAACGAAACACAAGAAGATCACATTAACCTTCCTACTTCCAGTTTTTTTTTTCTTTGTTACATTGGGGTCGTAAAGCCCCCAAGTAATTTGCATGGGATATATTGGTAGTATTGTAATTGTTTTAATGAAATGGCCTAAAAACACACTTTTTACCTGGAAAACAGGACAACTATGTATATAAGGAGCACACTTTTACACTTAATCTTCCTTCCTCCATCTTAAACGTCTTTACATTTAAAACAAAGCACTCTAAACGTGGTTTAGAAATGAGAGTAGAATATTTTATGCACTTTTATGGGTGTTTTCTGTCCACAGAATGTTCACATAGGTTCACGTTTTGTCCCCCCTCCGAGTACTTACTTGAAAACATTCAAATTTGAGAGCGGTTTCTAAATCTGCACACAATCGTCAGCATTTTCAGCCGATTCACTGTCTTCGGGTATAATAACATAACGGAACTAGGAAGGGCAAAACATATTTGTGATACTTATTTAGTGGCTTTGACAAAATACACTTCAAACAAAAACATATTTTATGCACTTTTATGGGTGTTTTCTGTCCACAGAATGTTCACATTAGTTCGTGCCCCCCCACCCCAGTTTCTAAATCTCAGCATTTTCAGCCGTTTCACCGTCCTCGGTTATAATAACAGAATGGGACTAGAAAGGGTAAAAGGTATTTGTGGTACTTATTTAGTGGCTTTGACAAAATAGACGAAAGTTGTTTCACTTCAAACAAAAACATATGTCAAGCGAAACAAAAGAAAATGACACTAAAATGTGCATGCAGAGCTGGTGATACTTCTCAAAGAATGTAGTTAGCATTGGGGTGGGGACTTAATTTACCTTGTATATGCTGTGAACAATTGAATATTTTCTCTTCATAGTCAACTTAGGAGCTTAGTTCTGCAAAACAGCTTCGAGATATTAGTTGTTACGATTCCAAAGAAATCATTTGGCTGTTGATTACTTCTTGCAGTTTATTACCCTTCTGTCGATTTTACGTGTACGTACGTTCAGTAATTCATCTATAACTATTGCCCCCCCCCATTAAATAGCAATATCTGCTACAGTCCTATTTTTCCTTGAGACTTTCCTGTAAATCGTTATTACTTTTGCAATTGCTTTCTTATGCCCTTTGATTCTTAATCTTATATCGATATTCCATAGCTTGATTTTCCCATTATTTAATGATGGTTGGAAAATTTATCCTTAGAGCTGAGTCAGAACTACTTATGGAGACAAGAAGGAGCCAGTAGGGGCAATTGCCCCACTACGATTTGATTCAATGTGCATAGGTAAACAACTATATATGTTTTATTGTGTTAGATTCACTGGCATATTGGGGGGGGGGGTTAAGTGATATTTGCTGTCTGTTTGTAAATCGTTAACAACAGTTAAAAACTCCAAGATCTCTTTGTTATAAGGCACTTCACCACTTGGAAGTTTCTCAACTGAAGGAAATGTATTTTCGTTTTGTTCATAGTTGCAATATGATGGAGAAGGGAGAGAGCTTTATGTATTTACAAGAATTGTCATTGGTTTCGTTCGAAGTTTGTCGGAAAGATTACAACTGTGTACTAAAAGAGAAATGAATAGGTTTTATGGTTGCTTCACTGCAAATATGTGAATACGATGGACCCTTTGTCCGTAAGTGTATAAAGAAGTTATATTTTCTGGATATGAATGCCAGATTATCTGAATTCTATAAAATTTATTTAAAAATAAAGAGCAAATAACATTTATTATGCATCTAGTTTTAGTTAGATATATTTTACTAAAAATACCAAGCTTGTATTTTTTACTTTAAACTCGTTCTAAGCATGAATTTCCCTGGAATAATTTTAAAAGATTATGCTTTCATTTTGATAACTTTTATTTATTATACAATGAGAGCAGTTTAAAAGTACCGCAACTTAAATGGGTTTACCAACGGACCTACCCCATCCAATCATCGAGATTCCGCACGCATACACGGCGCCATTCGTTTCCAGACAGTTGCGTCCGGGAATTCGACAGAGTCGAATAGTTCTGCTGTGCCTAGAGCAGTAGTGTTATACAACGATGTTCACTGCATCGTCGTATCTTCAAGGCATACACTATGCATAGAAAGTCCCGTGACAGAACGAGACAGGCACTTCCTCGAAGCCCAACCCTAACACGAAAAAAAAACAAAAAAAAAAAAAAAACAACAATATTAAACCTAGTATAGAAGTTTAATAAAACAGATTCTGTGACTGATTGGGAAAAAATAGAAGAATATTAATAAATTGCGCCGTATATTTGGTCTCTGAATTATTGGGCCTGGTTTATGGCCTCCTCATTTCCCAGATCTTACGGTTTGTGATTTTTATCTTTGGGGAGCATTGAAAAAATAAAGTATATTCAACTAATCATCGCATATTGGGGGAACTTAAAACAAAAATTCGAAACGAAATCAATTATTGATAATTTCTTAAAAACTTGAGCATTGTGTGTCAGGGAAAATGAACAATATTTCCAGCATCTACTGTAAGGAAGGTGAGTATAAATGTTTTATATTTACGGGAGCTGTTGAATAAATAACGATCGTACTTTTTACAGGATTAATTTCTTGCGCTTAAATTAAAATTTACAGTATTAAATGAGTAATATACACGTGGTACAAGTTTCATTGTTAGTACTTCCGGTTCCCGTCTGTGGGAGGTGTGCCAGTTGAGACAATTTCAATTCCGCATGTTGTAAAGTAATGACACGCGATGAACAATATGCTGCTCTGAAATTTTCGTCTCAACAAATATTCAACTGAGCGCTCTGAAATGTTATGGGAGGCCTATTGAGAGTTTGTTCTTCTCTATAGCACAGCTCGAAGATGGTATGACATGTTTAAAGAGGGAAGGCAATTAATTTCAAATCAAAGCTGACCCAGAGTTCCAGTTTGTATTCTAACAAAAGAAATAATTAACACTGCTAGTGTTATTATGAGAAAAATTGTCTGATAACATTAAGAACACTTTCAGAAATTCTTGGATGTCACCGAATGTTGGTGGCTGAATAGTTGCACATGAAACTTGTTGGTGCACGGTGGGTTCCAAGACTGCTAATTCCAGAACAAAGGACATGAACATGCAGGCTGCATGATGCTACAGGAAGATGTGGAGTTTCTCTCAAAGATAATCGTTGTTGATGAAACTTGATTATATCATTTCGATCTTGAGAGCAAACACCAAAGCCCTATGTGGAAAGCTTCATCATTAAAAGCAAAGTGATTGCTTCTGTTGGGAAAGTTACGATCCTTTTCGATATTCAAGGAATAGTTTACCAGCATGTCATACCTGCACACAAAATTGTAACTGGACAATAATACACAGATATCCTGAAAACAATACAAGGCCACATCACAAGCAAAATGTCAAATTTCCATGCAACAAACTTGCACGACCATAATGTACGACCACACATCGCAAATGTTGCTGAATATCTCAAAAAAATCAATTGAAGTGTGTCCTTCGCCCTCCCTATAGCTCAGATTAGCCCAGTGATACAATTTCCTTTTCCCCAAATTGAAGAAACGCCTTCTTCATAGGAGGCATTTTCCACCATCAGGAGCAGCAGTGGTGAAGGCTACGGAAGGGATTCTGAAGGAACTGTCATAAAATGGTTTACAGATGTTTTTGAAAACTGACAGAAACGCTCGGATGGTGCACTGCATCCAAAGGGGATTTTTTGAGAAAGACCATGGAAATTATGGGGATGAGTATGTTGTCAATAAAATTACGATAATTTTTTATTGAACAGCCCTCGTAATTTTTTGTGCCTTAGGTTTAAAATGGTGAAGGACTTGAGCGCCGTGAGTCGACATGCAAGAGAATCCGGGGGCAAAGCGGGTCTAACCGCCGACGTTTGAATTTGTATCGGGACTTTTAAACTGATTTTACTATACTTGAAAACATGGCTAAGAACCAACGATAGATGGTTATGTGTGGAATCGGTTCAACGATAACAAATAAAATCAGAGAAGGTTTCCGACTTTCTTACTGGAAGGAATCACTGTGAATCCAGTTTTTGTTTAATTAGTTTTAACATAAATGCAAATAGAAAAAATTTACGCTTTAACAGCATTCCACAATCCTGTGTTATTTCTTGTCTTTAAAAGTGACAATAAAGGATGGCTTTCAATTTTCAAACTGCAATTTAATTTATTACACACGGTGTCCCAGAATCGCCGTTAAATTTTCCGATGTAGGCAATGCATAGCACACCATAAGGGTTGATTTAACAACTGTCAACACCTAAAATTGGGAATATGTTACAGATATACCGTATATAATTTACTTTGAAAATGGTTCACTTTGTTTCACTGGTATAAATAATTTACCCATGTAAATTGATAGTAAATTCAGCAGTCAGAATCATTAACAGCTAAAATAAATTATATTTAATGTAGGTACAACTGCAGAGGAGGAAATGAACATTAATAACTGTTTATGGATTGCGATTAGTTATGTAGCTTATTTAGCAATGAAAATATTGAAGAGAAACTTTGGTGTGATAAAGAGTTATGAAAAACAGCAAAATAATTAAACATAAGATTAAGATAAACTACACTGAAATCTTTATAACAAGATTAAAGCCTTTAAACGCAAATTTTAAATCGCTAAATCTCAAGTCATAAATCTTGCAACTTTAGCCCTATTCAATATATACAATAATGAGTTAATTATTAGCAAATTACAGGCATAAGTATATAGTCAAATCTTCCATTTTAAAAAGTTTTAATGCCACACCCAAATGAGCGAGCATGCCTTATTGCCTTGGTTTAGCAATGTACATTCTCTAGGAAAAAAAAAAGTTTCTTGAGCAAAACTAATAATGCACTGCAAATCATTTAAAAATACATTCAACCTGAGTCACTGGGTGTATACAGTGAAGCAGGCACCATAGCTGAAAATGTTAATTAAGATACCGAAAAAGCATCATCCCACTCCCAAGCTGGAGTCTCCTTTCTGCGTCTTGTAGGAACAGAAGCCAAGAAGTGTCCGGTGAACTCATCATGCAACATAGGCAGGAACCTTTAATTTCGTTAACATACAATATGTTACAACCAATTGGCGATCAGAGGTAGCAGCATAAGGAAGAGTAAGAAATACGCAAGGAAGTTCATATAACAATCAAAGAGAAAGGAATGAGAGCAAAAACGGCACATGTCAATAACATCCTGAGATACTTACAAAGCACAATGCAAAAAAACTGAGAGGAACAGAAGGTGAAGGTCGAACGATGCCATTAGGTAATGTGCGTATGTGTATGCCCTTGGTGAGATGAAAATTTCCGGCCGCCAGGGAACTGATCGAAACTTCGCACAAAACCGCAGAATAATGAAATGGTGTTAAGAGGACACCTGTTCATTTGGAATTAACATCTGAAATGAATGAAGGATGTAGAGTACTCGTGATGTTTGAGATGGCGCACTTTTGGTACTCTTCTCGGTAGGCAGGGCCGCAGGAAACTCATTGAACTAGCACAATCTGAAGAACCAGCTAGGTTGCACTTTTTCATCCTTATAAGGTTTGCTTTAACTACAACTAAAAATTTCACCTACCTACCTACCCTGATCGTAATGCCGAGGATGGAGCCTTACCCTGCAGCCTAGAAATATATGAAGCAAGGACGTTAGTCCCTGAAATGGGAATATCTCATAGGTTGAATTATAACGACAGAGGTCGTTAATGGCGGACTCGTGACCGGGAGGTCTGGGGTTCGATTCCCACCAGGGCCGTCCTCTTTGGCTGAGGTTTTTCCCAGGTTTTTCTCAGTCCTCATAAATGGCAAATGCTAGGGAGGTTAGACTTGGAACGCTTCCTTCCTTAAAAAAAATACTCCTTTCCCAATTTATTATTTCACCTCACATGTCATCAGTATCCACCGCCTGTGGTGCCTCAGTAGTAAAAATGGGCGTTAAACACTACTCAAAAAAAGTTGAATTAGAATGCCATATAATTTAATAGATGTTTTCTGCAACAGTAACTTTGTACATTTCATACATTGAAAACATCAGGCAACAATGCTCCAAAATATCATTACCTCTCATTCCCCTTTTAATTGTTGCTTATTTGTACACATTTGTATGCTAAAATTGATTTGTAGACACCGGTTTTTCAGGTATACCAGCTTTAGGCATTTTAGGTACAATAAAATTCCATTTTTTGCATAATTAGAGGTAAAATACACAAAAGCTATAAAAATACAACAAATTTTATATTGAGCAAAAAAAAAAAAAAAATCAAAATCTATGAAGCGGGCCATGATAATAACCCAGAGGATATATTGCATTGTTAGCAAAAGCACTTAACAGCCTTAATTTTAAGTGCAAAGTTAAGTTTCCTGTAGGGGAGGAGCGTAGGAAGAGCAAATAAGCATCCAATAATACACATCTGTGGCAGGAGGGATGTCGGTCATATAACAATCGGTTCCGGAAGACTTTATACCAAGTAGAGCTCAATCTTTTAAGTACTCGCAATTTTGTACCATTGTTGTTTATTTTTTGTAAAAGTTTGTCTTGCGAACTACCAAGGTCATTCGAGATTAGTAAACTAATGGATGAAACGACAATAGTCCGAAATGCTATCTGCTATTCGTCGTTACAGAGAATGGGACAATAGGGGGGGGGGGAAATCTTGCCCGGAAATCGAACCCGAGTCCGCCAGCTGACAAGCAAACGAGTTACCATTTCGGCCAAGGCACTAGAATACTATAGTTCCGTTTTTTCTGCTAGTTTTCTGAAATCGATATTTTAACAAGCATAAGCGAAAAAAAAAAAGTAACAAAATCACACCGACAACCATAAACGGAACCCATCTATTTCGTGTTTACGTTGGCCTCGTGAAAATATTTCGGAGTGGAGTACGTATATTTTCTAGGGGGGGGGGGAAGTAGCAAAGCTTGGTGTCGATTCAAGACCCTCTAGTTTATGAACCCAGCAAGCTTCCAATGCATCACTCTGCTGAGATGTTAGGTTTATTTAAAGACATTCTTTAACATCTTTGATCATTAGCGTCCTATTCAACTCTGGGTGTTAAACACCAATAAATTTTGCCCAAATGCCCCCCCTTTTCGCCTCTCCCCAAGCTTGAAATTCTTTTTAGGTGTCGTAAATTTACGACGAGGGTCCAACGTTTTTATTAGCTTCTAAAGGAAGTTAACTTAGAATGTTATCGCCCTAAAAAATCCATTTACTGTGACTGGGTTTGAGCCCGCGACCTTGGGTGTATGAAGAAAGTATGATTACCAGAATCGCCATCCTGTTGAGTGTAGATTAAAATTTTAAAAGTATAAATTCCAGTTTCAAAAAAACAAGTTGACAAGTAGCAAGACATTTAACACAATGCATTATATACAATCAAATTCTCCATTACTGAGTATGAGCTATAATTACTAGATTTAGAGATAGCCACTTTTAGAAATCTGTGAAATAAAAATGGTAACGTTAGCAGATAGTGGTTTTGATCCAAGGCCCGCTGGGTTATGAGCCCAACATGCTTTCACTGCGCCACTCAGTTGAGTATTATTCAAACTTTTATAGGTATAAATTCCATTAAAATAATTAAATAAACAAAATGGCCCCGTTGATAGCCATTGCCGGAAAAGAAAGATATATCAGGGACTCTAAAGAGGAAAAGGACGAATGTAAAAATTCTAGAAAATACATTTTTGGGTAGTATTATTTATATTTTTATTGTTTCTGTAAATAAATTTGTAATTTTCTAATAAGTATTGTTTGTTCTGAAATGCCCTGTGCATAAAATGTTTCATTTCTTAAAAGTATTCAACTTCAGAAAAGGAATACCCAATACTACAGGGAAATTAAACTCCATGGAACTTCCTTAAGTATCTGAAACTCACAGCAAAGAAACGAGCGACCTACAAGCACTGCTGATCTATGTTGCAGTTCTATATAAGACATATTTACAGTATACTATCAGTGATGTTGATGAGCATGAAGTTGCTGCGATTGATGATCTAAATATTGATTTTAACTAAAAGATTTTTCAATTAAAGACCGAGTGCAAATTAATTCAGACACTTGCTCGTATAGTGTCACATATAAGTATAGCGATTTATTTACGCAATGATGCACTTTATTAACATTTAATTTCATTGTTTTATTATTTTGCATTTATTTTATAATGGCCAAAGAGTTTAAACTTCATCTCAGGACATATGAAAATAATGATATAAGTACTATTTTTTTTCTGTAGATTGCCTCACTCAAAAATTGTGCATTAATTTTAATTTTCTTATTATTTCGCATCAATAAATTCATTATTTCCAACTCACTGTATATTACCCCTTAGTATCCTTGGTTTTACCAGCTTCAAATGCAATTTCCCAAAACCACTTTATACTCCCAGCTCCTGATTTGACAAAATAAATTGTACATAGTCGAACTAGCCATTAATAAATAAAGCTATAATTACATTCTTGACCACTCTTGCAATTTCTGGAAATACACATTTCTTAGCACAGCGTGGTTTCGAACCACTTCCGTTAGGTTATAATCCTAGCAGCCACCACTGTTACGATTATTACGAAATAAAAAATGTCTAGCAGACTCCGCTTTCGATCCACGATCCTCTGGGCTGTGATCCCAGCACGCATCCACTGCGCCATTCTGCTTATAACCACGTGACTCCTCCACTTTATGGAAGAAAAATCAGATGCGTTTTTAGTACACTCATAAATTCAGTCCAAATTCTAACCAAACCGTTATGTAATTGCCAAGCACAACTTAAAATTAAAGTACTGCTTCGCGGGCTCTTGCATTTCTCTTTTCTGTCTGCTGCTTGGCATCATAATGCATGTATTATTATCCTTCATTAATTTGTATTTCTTTTGCTCCGATCAAGAAGTCACCTCCATCCGCTTGAAAGTTAGTGATGGAAAATGTATGCAAATACATATTTGTATTGTAATTGTATATCTTAATAAAACCCTAATAATTAGTATTTCGTGTTTAATTATAACGATATGCACATTCCTTATTAATTATATGAAGCGAAAGAACTAAGCTGACTAAAGTTTATAACAAATTGGTGAATAGTTTTAAAGAGAACTTTACCTAAAACTAAATAAAAGAGCTAATATAATAGTGAAGTAGTCTGGTGAAGACATATCTGATGCTTTCACTCCAAGATTCTGGGGAAGAAACAAATTTGTTAAATAATGTGATACTTAATGAAATTAGTTCCATAAATTATCATGTAACAATTACATTTTGAAACTGTTTTCACTGCTAAAATGTTGTAATCAACTGCATATTATGTTACTATAACATTAAGAAAACAATTTCTGTATATTTAAAACAGAATCAATAATTCATCATTGCTGTGCACATAATTACAGAATTAATAAAAGAAATCAATACATCATGAATGTCTTCTAAATGAGTTAGTAGAATTTAATAATACAATTTAAAGAGAACAAAATGCGCAAAGAATTGTTGGTATTGTAAATCTTCTCTACTGATTTTTTTATTTGTTTATTTAAGGACGCTATTTAACATCTCAGGTCTTCAGCATCTCATTCTATTTAGGGCGTGAAACGGTCGACAAATTTTGCTCAGAGGCCCCTTCTTTCAGGCTTGAGGTTCTTTATCGTGCCGTATGTACGACACGGGACCCATGGCTTTACTTCCATTCCGAAGGAAGTCACACTTATGATTTTTACGCCCGAAAAAATCCATCGATCCTGGCCGGGTTTGAACCCGCGACCTTGGGTTTAGAAGGCAAGTATGGTTACCACTACACCACCAGGATCGACAAACTTCTCTACCTTATGCAGTTTAAGCTCTTTATCTTTCTTGTACCAAACTCTTAAATGATATTTTGTGCATATACAAGGAGTACATAGTCTTCAGTAACTAATTTTGAACAGATTTTATGGTGAAAACCATGCACACTGAACCTGGTTAACAAATGTCAGTGGGTTTGAACGAAGTTCTCCCAGCTGCGGTTTAACATTGGGCTGAAATCCAGTCCAATTGCACTCAGTTTCATTTTCCTATCAGTTGCATGTAAATGCTGCAACACCTCACCTTCTGTATTAGAAAAGCTCCAGCACAAGTTAATATTCAAGCCTGGATTGGGTAAAATTTTATACTCTTAGGGCTCTTTGGGATAAGATAGCTTTTGCTCTTGTTGAGAAATCTTTCTTGAGGTAGTTACATTATCTAAGTAAATAATTTATATACTTTATTGTTTAACTGCGGCAATGGAAGATTTCTCCCATGCATTTATAATGGCTAGATGCTTGTAAAGGTTGCACACCTCTTCCTGGGGTGAGTTTCTGCCACCTTTCCTAAATACCATTTGCTTTATATTTTGTTTTTTATGTGCAGTCTTTCATCTTCTATTCAAGAATCTAGCAAATAGAGCTACATCGTTAACATACATGAAATTATTGGCATCAGTGTTTGTTCTATGTTCATTATAGTGATATTAAAAATCAAGGGGCTCAAGGAATCATCCTGTAAGAATTCCTTTGTTTGTGTTATGGGCTTAGATGTCATCTGATTGTCATTTATGGATACTTTGCTGACTTTCAGAATGCCTTGTATTTGATAATTACCAGCTTGCTCTGACACAAGGCTAGAGGTAAAGCATATTGTTTAATTTTACAACAAAGAATAGTACAAAGTGAGCCAATATGATTAAGGATTTTTTGGAAAAGAAATGGAGGATATATGGGAAGTAGGGAATTAAAAGAGAAAGGGTTTAGAAAGAACTTTAGCTAAGAACTGTAAACATTGAAGTGCAAGAAATATTTGGGAGCTTTAATAATAAAATTATATAGCTGCATGAAAAATAATTATATTTGGAGTGAAAAAAATATGTTGAATGTTGTAATAAGGATGATAAGAGGATTTGTATGTGTCAAAACAGAAGCTGTCAAGTTGGAGTGCACGGAAGGAAAATATCAATATATAGATATATTCGGTGTGTGTGTGGGGAGGACAATATTGGCATAGCTTGTTAGAATGTAAAGAAAGTACATTATTGAGAAAGAAATCAAATTTGGAGAAATTGAATAATTTTCCAACAAAAATAGATGGGAAAATAAGATTTTGAAAATTGAAATACAAAGTTATTTAGGAAAACTGAGGAACATTGCTAAAATAATTACATGCAATCCATAGAAACCAGTGGCTTAAAAAGTCAACCCAAAGAGGAAATGGTTGAAGGGGTCAAAAATACAGTTACAGAAATAAAGTGTGTGGAAAATTATTAAAGATGGTGGTTTTAATTATGTGGGAGAATTCAATATTCTGAATAAGCCAGTGTTGATACTGAATCACTAAGAAAAGTCAGTAACTATATTGCGACAAAATATTTATAGAAAGACATGTAATTAATAAATACAAAATAAATGCAAATAAATACAGGGTGATAAGTTGACTATAATTCTGTAAATGCATTTTACTTTGTATTTATTATACTGTGTGCTGAATAAATGCATTCATGCCAAACCATGAAATATGAATATGCCAACATAAAGTTTCTAAACATCTTTAATATTTTTACTGCTCATCCAATCAATGAATCTGTCTTTCTAATAAGCATTATAGATTATCTCGGTATGTTGTGACAATCCAGCCTTTTAGCTTGGACTAAAATTAATTGCAGTAAATTCGTCTTTGCTAATAACAATAGGCCAGCCTCATAACACCATCGGATTGCACATATACTGTGCTTAGAGTCACGGGTTCCATTTCTGGCTAGATGCAAGAACAAATTTGTACATTTTAGGACTGACATTCAGGTGATAGTAGAAAACATATGTCCAGTCATATTATATGTGTATGACAAATGTATTAAATGAACACAATTGCATGGCATCTATAAATGCCATAAATTTAACTAAGGAGTTTAAAATTAAAAAATAAATAATAGGTAAACTGAATAATCTATTTTGACACTATGACGTAATAAGTGCAATAAAAATAGCATCGACTTCATATTAATTCATTAGAAAATTTACATTAATATATTTCTTTTTGTTATGTGCTTTTACAATTCTGGTACACAAAAAATAGCATATAAAGTGTTTAGGTTAACATATCTCAAATGATTTTAAGCATATAAAACTTTATTTTTTATTCTGATAGAAATAAGGCCATTATGCCTTCTCTTCCGCTCTACCAATAATAATAATAATAATAATAATAATAATATTATTATTATTATTATTATACTGAATTCATATTAATTACAAAACTTCACTTTACTTGTTTCTTAAAACATTTACTCATACAATGAAGTAGAAATAGTACAAACATCAAATATACTATTACACTTGTATAACGCAAAAACTACTTTACTCACTACTTGGATTTTCTACATTGACAAAAATTCAATATAAAAAGGGAGAGGAATTCTTGACCAATGAGATTGCTGCAGTCACATTGCAAGAATGTCGGCCCTGGTAGTCTAATCTAGTGTAGTGCCTCATCGACTCAAGATCGCAGAGTTCAATTTCAGCCAGGACTGATGGATTATTTTGGGCATAAATGACCACCACAGGTGGCCCAGGTCGTTAAGGCACAGACTCGTGAGCAGAAGGTCTGGGGTTCAAATCCCGCCAGGACCATCCTCTCTTACTGAGGGTTTTTTCCAGGCTTTCTTCAGTCCTCATAAATGATTAATGCCGAGGAGGTACCCTAAATTTAGGCCTGGAACATTTCCTTCCTCAAAAATAAATCCTTTCCCAATATATTTCCTCTCATGTATCATCAGTGTCTATCACTGTGGTGCCTCTGTAGCAAAAAACAGATGTTAAACACCCTTCATTCATTTTCAGGCATAAAAATCCTAAATATGCCTTTGGATGCTGATTACCTAAGATGTTAAAGAGCATCTGGAAATATATCAAAAATTAAAAATAAACATTGGAAGACTAAGAGAAAATTGCCACTGTTCAGTTTAATGAGATATATTATAAAGTTGTGTATGAGCACAAATCCTTAAGAAATGAAACAATTGGCCCCCCCATTCAAAACTGCAAGCTGTAGTGGTGCGAAATTGGTTAAAAAATTGGAAACAGTTAATTTATACTCATTTTGATAACCAATATGTGAAATAATTTAGTTGCACAACTTTCAGAAATAGGATACATGTAAAAGTTTGTGGCTGTACCATGGCTTGTACCAATCAAAGGCTTGTGAATGTAACTGGAATAAATACAACAAAAACATGGTTTTATAACATCAGAAAAAGTATACTAATTTACTGATGTACTCTATTTTTTGAAATTAATCAGAAAATGGTTAATTAATACAGGCTTAATATTTTCCGATGGTACATTTGTTTCAAAAGATCCTGTGGAAGCTCTGATTAAAAATGACAGCCATGAAATTAAAGCACAAAACAACAGGGGTACTGCTGGGATATTGAACGGATGAAAGCTGCAGAAATAATGTCACACTGCATGGTGGTAGCACTATGCTATTTCAAACAGGGTAGTGATTCAAATATGTTTACGGAATTTGGGAATCCACACAGTGAAACTTTTGTTAATCTTATTTTGATTTAAAGTAAAACACTAAAAATCATGTCGTCACATTAAAACTCTCTTTAAGTTTCACAAACACACTTATAAAAGTAATTTTGGTACATGTTTCGTGAGGTACATTCCTCACATTGTCAACCAAAACGACGACTGAGGAGCCAATTTCAGCAAAGTATGTATGTTACTATGCTTGCTCTGGTGGTCTGTTAATGAACTTAAACAGTATGTTGTCTGCTTCCGGTATATCAAAATTCATAAGTTTGTATTCATATTTTTTTATGTAAATTTTTTCCCATATATTAAGTTCTTTCGGATGTTGAATTGTTTTTAGTAATGTTATGTCATTCTCTATTTCATGATTCTCATTCCAAAAATGTTCAGCCACTACTGATTTTTCTACTTGTTTGTGTCTAATATTTCTCCAGTGTTCCTTTAATCTTATTCCCAGATTTCTCTTTGTTTTTCCTATGTATATTTTGTCACAATCCTTGCAATTAAGTCTATATATACCTGAATGTTCTTCTTTCTTCTTTTTTTGTTTAATTTTATTTAGATTTAATAGTTTACCAACACTATATCTGTTTATTGGTGCTAGAGTAATGTTGTACTTTTTGAAAATTTTTTGGAACTTATGGTTAACATAAGGGTGATATGTGAATTTTTGATAGGTATTTTCTTTAAGTGAAGAACTGAGTGTGGTGATTAGTTTAATTTCCTTTTTATTTTTAAATCTTTTTATTTTTTTACCTACCATTTGTTTGTTTAATACACCACTCAGTAAAGAAGAATACAGGAAAGAATATGCACATATAATACACACAGCAGAAATAAATGGATTTAACAAACAAATGGTAGATAAAAAAATAAAAATATTTAAAAATAAAAAGGAAATTAAACTAATCACCACACTCAGTTCTTCACTTAAAGAAAATACCTATCAAAAATTCACATATCACCCTTATGTTAACCATAAATTCCAAAAATTTTTCAAAAAGTACAACATTACTCTAGCACCAATAAACAGATATAGTGTTGGCAAACTATTAAATCTAAATAAAATTAAACAAAAAAAGAAGAAAGAAGAACATTCAGGTATATATAGACTTAATTGCAAGGATTGTGACAAAATATACATAGGAAAAACAAAGAGAAATCTGGGGATAAGATTAAAGGAACACTGGAGAAATATTAGACACAAACAAGTAGAAAAATCAGCAGTGGCTGCACATTTTTGGAATGAGAATCATGAAATAGAGAAGGACATAACATTACTAAAAACAATTCAACATCCGAAAGAACTTAATATATGGGAAAAAATTTACATAAAAAAATATGAATACAAACTTATGAATTTTGATATACCGGAAGCAGACAACATACTGTTTAAGTTCATTAACAGACCACCAGAGCAAGCATAGTAACATACATACTTTGCTGAAATTGGCTCCTCAGTCGTCGTTTTGGTTGACAATGTGAGGAATGTACCTCACGAAACATGTACCATAATTACTTTTATAAGTGTGTTTGTGAAACTTAAAGAGAGTTTTAATGTGACGACATGATTTTTAGTGTTTTACTTTAAATCAAAATAAGAGTGATTCAAATGTTGCTGAAAAAGCACAGGTGGATTTACTGAGGTTATAAATAACTGCTTTAATCTTATGAACATTTACATTTCAGCCATTTCTTAAGTCCCTACCATAAATGCTTATGGTCTTCAGTTGAATGGCAAAGTGAGACTTTGTATAAGATGTATGATATTAACAGCATGACATGCAAGGGCAAATAAGTCATTTCTAAAGCTTCTTTAAAAGGCCTGCTCGATGATATTCCGAACCCACGATTTAAGCATATTTTAACATGCATATTGAACTAAGATTTGATAACCATCCTACCCCATACCGTATTAGAATGATCATTCTTGAAAACAATGTGTGGATAATAAGCAACCACAATAATACACTAGAGGAAACCAGTGAGAAATATCTTTCATCACAGATTCTAAAGAAGTGTGATATAGCGTGTCCAGAACAAGATGATCCTTGAGTTGTTAGCTGTATTCAAGACGACATTGTGATTATATTCAAATGTCAGAAAATGAAATTGAAATGGAAGTTGCAGGTTGGATAGCAAGCACTGAAATAATCAAACAGATACACAAGAAAGAGATCATAGTTCCTACTGCTGGTGTTTCTAGATTTGTAGTCTGATTTTTTCTCTGCTGACAAAAACATATTGCATAAAATAATTAATATATATATATATATATATATATATATATATATTTAATATAGCACTAATCAATGGATACAGTACTAACACAGCAGTAAAAAAGAAAAGATAAAAAAATCAGTAAAAACCTTTTTTAAAAAAAGGATCATAATGTAACAAAAAATATATATATATATAGCTTCTTGCCATTGAAGAACTCGCAGTAGTTCGAAATATAGCAATTTCAAGTGTGACTCTTTCTCTGTGTTTTATCTTTATCTACTTTTATTATTAGTGTTAATTTGTTACATTATATATATTAACGTTTAAAATAATAAAAGTTGTAAATACAGTAGATTTATCATTCAGAATATCATTATAAATTTAGGAAGATGTATGGCACAAAATTAGGGACACAAAATAGTTACAACATAAATATTTATTAGGTTCTTCATTAAAAGACAGCTTATCACCAGAGAAAACAATCAAGCATATATGAGGGGGGTTTAATAAGTAACTTGTATCACATATTAATAGAGGACAATAGAAGCATAAACCATAAAGCATGCTTTCTAGGTATCAATATTCTACGATCACAAGTCATTGTTAAGCTAATTCATTGTTTAAACACACACATTTTGACTAACAGTGAAAAGTGTCAGCAAAGAGAGAGAGAGAGAAATTTGCCTACATTGGGCGATGCAATGGTCTTCCTATGAAATCTTCAACTTTGGGTAAATGAGTTCAAGCATAGTAAAACAAGTATTGAACATACCATGTCCTGGAGTTGTAAAATACTGATTACATGATAATGTTTTGACTGACAGAAGAGTGAAAAGTGCAGAAGTTAGCATAGACCGCAGACATCTCAACTTAGTGAGTCAATTTTATTTTGCATAATGAAGTACACATGAAAAAATATTGTACAAGATAGCTGCCGCATCTGCTCACTCTAAAGGATGAGCGGAATTGCATACAAACATCGGCCAACTGTTTGGAAATGTTTAAGAAGAATCCAACTGATTTTCACAGCATTTTGTAACTATGGACAAAATATGGATTTATTACTATACCTGGAAAATAAACAGCAGTCTAAATAGCAGACCGCAGAAGGCAAATTGACTCACAAGAAAGCAAAATGCATTCCATTCATTAGTAAGATAATGACAACAGTTTTTAGGGGACACAAAAGGAATTCTCTTGATCAACTATTTGGAGAAGGGAAAAACAATTACTGGAGAACACTATGTCTTACTTTTGGAGAGAATGCAGATAGTGATTGCGGAAAAATGTAGGAAATGGCCAAAAAAGTGATGTTTCAACATGACAATGCACAGATGCATCAAACTGCGTCATTTAGGACAAATGGGCCAAACCAAGATAAAAATGCTTCCATATTCACCCTATTCGCCTAAACTCACTGCTTCAAATTATAATCTGTTCTTGAAAATCCAAATTTTCCTTGCTGGACACAAATTTAAGTAAAATGAAGAGGATACAGGAGGTAAGTGAGTACTTTGAAGGTCTCAAAGAAATTCACTTCCATGAGAGGATTTTGAACCTGGAGGAAAGTTTAAGTACATTGCACATCCAAGGAACAATGTCGAAAAACAAAGCAAGTTGCAAGATTGGACTTGTTCTCTTTAATATCAAATCACCCTTGTACTTGATAGAATACTCAGCTTGCAATTTTAAATACACAGGAAAAATTAAAAGAAATTTGGAAACTAGGGGGAAATTGTTTTAGAATTACCTGGCTAAAACAACTGGAAAAATCAGAAAAAGCAGCACATTTTTAATGACAGTCACAAAATTAAGCATGAACCATTTTGTTATAAGAAATATTTACTCCAGTAGAACTATCCCCATTGTAAAAGGTTTTATTAATTTAAAAGAATTCATGTTGATTGCCAAAAGATAAAGCAATTTGACAATATAAATTATATTCAATTAAATTCTCCATTATTGCGGTATAAACTATAATAACTAGATTTAGCTGACCATTCAAAAATATCAGGAGGTATCAAAATTTTTTAAAAATTGTAAATCTTTAAAAAAAAAAAAAGTTTTCATATGGAACTAACACAGTGAAGCTCATGTGAATTGAATCTGTCGTCTTAACACTCTTCATGCTTCACTAACCTTAAATATATAATTTTTATATCCCAAAAACAATGTATTTATAAACAACAAACAGGCTTGACCATGAGCAGTCCTCTATCTCCTTTTCTGGCAAATCTTTACATGAGTAATTTTGAAACACACATTACTTCAGCCTTTCCACACTTCTTTAAGTGTTGGTACAGATATGTTGATGATGTTTTTGCCATAGTTACTGAAAAGTTAATTGAAGATGCACTAAAGATTTTGAATATTCAAGATAAAGATATAAAATTCACACATGAAATAGAAACAGACAATATGCTGCCTTTTTTGGATATAAAAATAATAAAAAGTAAAGAAAACCTTAAATTTGGCATATATAGAAAGGACACACATGCAGATAATTATATCAAAGAAAATGGTTTTAATCCTATGCCTCACAAACATGCAATTTTCAATAGTCTGATATGCAGAATGATCAATTTGCCAATCAGTAAAGAAGAATATAACATGGAATATAAGAAAATTAAAGAAATAGCCATTTTAAATGGATTTAATGAAGACTTAATACGTAATAAGATTAAAAAATTCCAGAAGAAGAAAAGAATTGAAAATTGCACTACATTATCAACAGTTAAAGAAAAAATGTCCTTTAAAAAATTCACATATAACCCAACAGTAATGTATAAATTTCAAAAAATATTTAAAGATGTTGATATAAAATTGGCTCCCACTAATAAATTTAGTCTAAACAACGTTTTGAAAGACAATACTACAGATAATACTCCAAAGGAGAAAAAATCAGGAATTTACAAGATTTCATGTGCTGAATGTGATAAGATCTACATAGGAAAAACCAAGAGGAGTGTGGGGATTCGTCTTAAAGAACATATAAGGAATTTAAAATACAAACAAGTAGAAAAATCAGCGGTGGCATATCACTTTTGGACCGAAAATCATGATATAAAGAAAAAGGTTGAATTATTGAGAGCTGTACAGGGACCAGTAGAATTGGATATTTGGGAAAAGATTTACATCTAGAAACATAAGGATCATTTGATGAATTTTGACATTCCGAAAGAAGAAAATATAAATTTTAAGTTCATAAAAGTTTCACCAGAGCGGAACATTGCTTCTGATACTACGCAACAACAACCGTTCACACCAGTCGTCCACGGCCGAAGATGGAGATAACATATCTTTGAAACCGGTTCCGTATATATTTAAGGTTAGTAAAGCATGAAGAGTGTTAAGACGACAGATTCAATCAGGAGATAGCTTTAAAAAGATCACCACTGTAACCTATGGTGTCTTCCAAGCGAAAATAAATGGGTGTCATAGCTTATCTGTTAAGTAAATACAATCAGCTATAACTTCTGCTCCAATGTGTTCAGATATAGTTGCATAAAGAAGCCTATGTGTAGAAGATTGTGATATGTTCAAAATAGAGTATTGAGCTGTTAAGTTTTTCACAAAAGAAGGACTTACTCCAAATGAAATTAAACAGCGATTGGACAGTTATATGGGAAGCATTACCCTCATATTCTACCATAAAAGAATGGGCCACACTTTTTTGAATGGGTGGAGAAAGCATTGAAGCTACAGCATGCAGGTTGTCTCTTGGAGGTGCACACTCCTGAAAACATCGATCACTCTTGTGGAAGAAGAAATTATAGAAGACCAGCAGCTCAAAAATACAGAAATAGCAGTAAGGTTGGGCCTTTCTAAAACCTTCAAATTATTCACGAACATTTAAACACGAATAAGATTAGTGCAAGATGGGTGCCTAGGCTTCTTCCCTCAGTCCAAAACAGCAATGAGTCATCTGTTGTTCGGCTTTTTGGAGCTCTGCGTTGGCAATGAGAGAGAAATTCTGCAAACCATTGTTACAGGAGATGAAACTATGATCTCTTGTCCAAAAGAGAATCAATGGAGTGGCGTAAACCTGGCAAAGCACTGCCTTTAAAGGCCAAGGTCACTCACTCAACCTAGAAGATTATGGCCACAATCTTTTGGGACTGTGAAGGAATACTCTTCATTGACTTCAAGGAGAGGAACACCACAGTAAATGGGAATGCTGCCTACTGCATAGACTAGGTGCTTCCATCAAAGAGAAAAGGCAAGGAAAGCTGAATGCTGGTGTGTGCCTTCTTCACAACAATGTCCATGTGCATACAGCTCTTGTTGCAAAGGATGCTGTGAAGAAATGTGGCTTCAAGAAGATCGACCATCCACTCTACAGCCCAGATCTAGCTCCCAGTGACTATTTCCTCTTCTCAAAACTCAAGGAGGACCTTTGAGGAAGGAAATTTAAGTGTGACAAGAAGCGATGGATGCTGTTTATACCCATTTTGTAGACAGGACTTCTGACTTTGGAGGGGCAGATTGAAATGTTAATTCAAAGATGTGAGAAGAGTATTGCAATAAAGGGTAACCATATTGAAAAGCAAAATATAGTTTTTGTCTCTATCATACATATAAAATGTTTAAGCAGGAAACTTATGGACCTACCCTCATATTATCGATGTTTAAAACTCACAATTCTGAGAGTGTCTTGCTATGCAGCTCTGGAATCAGATTAATATTTCATCTCCTCTTTTCAAACACACTGGGAAAGAAATGGATAAAAAATTAATTATTGCAAATATAGTGAATATGTATACTACCTATTAGAATGGACACTGCAGTTACAATAGCTACACAGCATCCTTGATGTTGACACTGCAGAATTGACAATCATGAAAAGATCTTAATTTCATTGTAAGAAGTCCAAACAGAACACATAGCTACTTTTTGGAATCTGGCTATCCAGTTTTTTCTTCCATAAAATATCTTAAATAAATTACATATGTAAGTGCAAGATGATGGTATGCACCAACAGAGGAAATTTAAAGTGAATGGTGTTTTCAGAACAAATACCAATTGGTTTACATATATTTATCCTTAAATTGAGAGCAACTAATATCTAGGTGTAATTGAAACCATAATAAACTGACTCTGTTTTGTTTGGAACAAGACTAGGCCTCTGCAATAGAATAAGGAGAAAAAAAACTTTTTTTTGAAGCAGATGTTAAAGACAGGATTGGAAAATAGATTACTAAATGACATTCTAGAAAAAGTTACAAGTAATATTCACATCCTAAAAAGAAGAGAAAGTATGACCTGCAGTCTTTGATGTCCCTGTTCCAACTTTGTGTTATGCTTTCTATAACTATCTGTTATACAGTGAGGAAGCAAGAATGAGTTATAATAGTATACTGTTACAACAAATGGATAATATTAAGACATATTTGTTCAAGAGCTCTGTTTTATATTAATCATTAATATATATACAGAATTTATTTTAATAGCAGACCTATTTTAGCATATGGATAGTTTTCTATTATTTTTCTTATTTCAATAAAAAATAGGCTATTTTTAATAGTAATCATCCAATAAAATTTTACTTGCCCTTTTCATTGTCAATTTTTGCCATATCCTAATATTCTGGGTTACTGATTTAACAATTAGTATGTTAGAAGAATATTTTGCAAATTAACTCTGTATAATACCATTCTATTGTATACTACTAAAAGATTTAAGGAATATAATTTTTGAAATTATGAGTCTCAAAATATATTTTATTTTATTTCAAGCATTATTCAAAACAGGAAATGTGGCACTTGGCATCATCTTGCTCCAAGGCACAGAATTTCACAATCAGCATGTATGTCAGCAAGGGTTTGAAAAGGGAGGAGACTGGGAAAATTCAATGTCATGGCCAACAATCAAACCAGAGACCCCAATCAATGAGCTTAATAATGACTCATGTAAAGACTTGGAAATATGCTGCCTCTTAAATAGAAGTACAACCACCATCAAAAGTTATGGCTTTAGTATTCAAATAAAAATACTAGATTTGAAAGAGAGAGAGAGTTCCATAGAATGATCGAGTATAAAAGTTTTTTCCACTGTGCTGTAACTAAATTTATCAAAACTGAAAGATGTGTATCAATACCACACAACCTTTGTTGTGGTTAAAGCTGGGAGAAAAGATAATTTAAGGCTCTGTTATAATCATTCTGAACATTAAAACCCACAGAATGCCAATGTAAGTGCTAGATGTTCTATTAATAGGATACCAGAATATATAAATGTTAAGCCCTTATACTTTAATATTTTCAGCTGCAACACTGCCCTTAGGATGCATAAATCTAGAAATTGCTTTGCACTTTTCTATTAAATAATAGAAATAATATTAGCTGTATATCTCTAGGGGTAAATAAACGAAAAAACATACCCATGGATATGTAAATAGACCAACCATGACGTAACAATAGCATACTTAATTATCAGTTTAGTTTTTATCTGAATCAAGTTAACTTTTTTTAAAAAAAAAAACAACATGTTTCAGAAGCTAGTTAAGCCCATCATAAACATGATTTAAATGAAGCCTGCTCTTTTTTTCTCTTGTCTTTCATATTGGTGATTCTTTACAATGCAAGCAAATAAATAAATAAGCTGTTGTCCAGCAATATTAGCTTCCAATATATAAGCCATAATAGATTTAAGGAATAGAGAAAGAAAAAAAGCAAAACCCATCATTAAAGCCAAAGGATGTAATATGGGTATATATAAGCACATATGAACACAAAACTGTATGACAAAATAGTTTTAAGAAAAAGCAGTTGTTTGAAATACACTGAAGTTAGTACCCTCTAAGGTCTTCTTAAATAAGTGTATCACCATTCAATAAATTAGATGAGATACAGATATTTCTATAGTTTTCAAATGCAAGCTTTTTACTTAACATTGACATGTGATGATGTGACCTCTGGTGGTTCCAATATACAGCGAAAAAGGAAGTCAATAAAATGAAAAGCTTTTCCTCTTGTAAAAACTCCTAAGTACTATCAAATCTGTAGCTTGCCGTATTGCTGGTTGGTGCTCCTGTTATGCTGTAAGCTGCATCACTTGCATTATATCAAATTATTATTTCATATGCAACCAATATAAGTATTTTCCTGCTAGCACTATACAGTTTTTATTCTTTTTACTTTTAAGAAGCTAACTGGTGTTATGAGCACCCCCCCCCCCCCAGTTGTGGAAAGATATTTATCACAGAAGAAGGATACATATTTTTTAAAATAATGCTCTTTAATTTATTAAACAATATGCTAAAATACATTAACAACCTTAACAAATGCACTCAATAAAAACAATTACAAGTCAAACTACAAAAGAAGCATATATTAATGTCACAATTATAATAAGCAAAATAGTGGCATTGAAATAACTGTCATAATAATTTTTAAATTTAGCAAAACAAAACAAATACAAAGAAAACAATGAACAAGAAATTTTCTCAAAAACACTTGTTACAGAATAACTGTAACAATTACCTGGATTGAAGAAAAGTTTAACAAAAGTCCATGGATTTGAAAAATTAATGAGAATTCTTGAATTATAACTTTAACAAATAATACCTGGGTCACTGGCACAATATGATTAGTTGACTGCTGGAGAGGGAGAAGGAATGGAAGAAATTTAAGCTAAGGACAACAGAGATGCATTGTCTTCATACCACTAATAAAAGCTACCAGAAAACATGAAGTGACTTGCCCAGTTCCAAAGTCTTAAGCCAAATGAGTTCACACAAGCTGGGCAAGCAATCAACTCAGTACCAGGGAACTTAGGAAACATGAAGATGGAGAGGGAGGATGAAGCTATGTGCAGCAATAAATACCACTTTTGAAAATTGTCTAGAAAAGTGGGCATAACAAACAAAACAAAGGGAGGGGAAATGAAGGCAAGAATATATTACACAATGTGACATTGGTACACATATTAATTGCATTATAAGAGTCAGTGGGCTTATAAAACAAGTTTTCTCAGCCCCAACATTTTTATTATTTACTTTTCTGATATTTAGAACTATGAATGCTGCTTTACATCCCCAGTAATGCCAGTCAGACTAATATTCTTTAAAAAGGAACACATGAGCTTGTGCCAAAATCTGAAGCACAAGCTCATCTGGAATATCCAGAAAATACACTCATTTCTTTTTCCAACCTCAGCACAATCTTTCCCACTAAATTATCCATAAAGGATGAGGTGTGCTTAAAACTGTCAACTTACATGTCTCCTACACTATTGATTTTAAAGGCATATAAGTGCCTACAAATCGCCTATAAAGAATTAAATGTAATTAAAAAAAATTGCTATTTTGAGCACACAGTTTATACTTTTACAATGGATCAATAATCACAAATGTAACAGAAGTAAAACTGAATAAAAGTATAATAATAATAATGATGATGATGATAAAAAATGTAAATTGGAGCTTGGACAGTGAAGTTAATCATATAATTGATATCATTGTATGATCTAGTTCAACTACACACTCTTAATGCTTCACTTACTTGTCATAACGTATGGAACCAGTTTCAAGAACATTTAGTTCTCTTTAGCCTGGCTCTTGAGAACTAAATGTTCTCGAAACCGGTTTCATACATTATGACAAGTAAGTGAAGCATTAAGAGTGTGTAGTTCAACTAAATCATACAATGATATCAACTATATAATAATAATTGTTTACTGCATGTTTTAATGTAAATAATGGGTGGTCAAAAGTAATTTCTTATTGGAATTTCTATTAATTTTATGTAATATTAATGTAATGTCATGAAATTTACTGGATGTTCTCTTTATAGTGGAAAAAAGTGATATGTAATGGTCATCACACTACAGTGCAGGAAAGAGTTTAGTTGACATACCATTATGCAATCTGGCATTCCATTGTACAGGTGCAAAGGTTGTGGAATACAGGGCACAGGCTTTGCACTACACTGCATTCCAAGCCCATCAAGAATCACCATCCAAACCCATGAATAATACTTGCAGAAATGATCATTTCTTGACATCCAGGTCAGAGGTAACAGTGCAAGCAGTTCATATGTTCACAGAAGCCCCAAAAGTCAACATAACAGACTGCTCATGAAAGTGGTCTTACTTGCTACAATTCAAAATATTTTAAAGAAGGAATCAACCTTTTATCTGTGGAAGCTCCATTAGTGTCAGGAACACTGGAGGAGTGTAATCATTAAATGGAGTTTAGTGATAGTCTAATGTAAACATGCTTGGTTGGTATGAAGACTGACCCCATTTCACCCACTTCATTTGGAGCAATGAAGCCACATTTCAGGTCCAGTACAATTGTCATTCCTGAGGAACAAAGAACCTGAGGGCCATGGCTGAGAGAATGCAAAATTATCCTAAGGTCACAGTGTGGTGTGCCATGACATTCACACCATACTGTGGGTACGTTTCTTCTTCAGGACACTACAAATGGAAAACAATATCTAGCCATGCTGAAAAATGAATATTATATCTACCTGGGATAACATTAATGATTTCATCTTCATGCAGGAGAATGCACTACCCAATGGCCATGGCTGGCTTGATCAACATTTCCCAAGACATTGCTTGGTCCATCATGGTCCACATGAATGACCAGCATGGAGTCCCAATGTCACTCCATGTGCTTTTGTTTGAAGGAAGAAAATTTTCACAAACAAATGCATGATCATGTGTGACTTTTTCTTATGGAGATGTGTGATGGGCACAGTTTATACCTTAATACCTAAACCTTTGGATGAACTGGAGGAGAGAATTTGCTATGCTCTGGCCAACATATCTCCTGCTAAAGTTAGTAAAGAATATTTGCAAGAGATTACATAAAATGGTGGCAATGCTATGGCATATATGTTGAATTTAATGTTATAAAATTTTTTTTTCATTTCACACTCCACACAAAACCTATTTCATTACAACAGACCAATTATTAAGAAATTTATTAATTTCCAATAAGTAATTGATTTTTAAAGTTTTATCTATTAAAATAAGTGAACTGTAATATTGTGCTAAATAAGAGTTTTGAGCTATTTTCAGTTTTTTTTAAATACATTATCTGAAACTATTTTACCAGTTACCTAATTCCAGAAAATATGTCTAGCTCACAGATGTGCAAAAGTTACCATTTGCTGTAACACAAACTTCCAGTCTTTGATGTTGGGATTGCTGCACATTAGCAATTCAGAAGAAATAGCATTGCAAGCTCTTGTTATACATGCTACATGTCTTGTAGGTAGTCAGCACATCCTTGTGGACACCAATATTAAACAATTTCCAGTAGGTAGTTACTTTCTGCCCACCATGTAGTTTATGAATAATTGATTTTTTGAAGTTTTACCTATTAAAATGAAGTGAATAGTAATATGGCACCTAAATAAGAATTTTCAGCTGTTTCTCAGTATTTTTTTAATAAATTATCTGACTCAGTATTTTTTTAATAAATTATCTGAAATTATCTTTACCATAAGTCCAGAATGGTAGATGGTTACCATTTGCTGCAAAACAAACTTTCAATCTTTGGTTCAAGAACTGCTGCACGTTATTTAGCATTTTAAAAGAAAGGGCATTGCAAGCTATTGTTATACAATCCTGCATGTCTTGCAGTGTAGTCTGTGTAGTCTGCACATCCTTGTAGACTTCATCTTTCAGTTTTTCCCCATACAAAAAAATCAAGGGCTGTATTGGGGAAATTTCAGATTTGGCACCTGAAAGAAAACAAAAGACTGAAAAACAGCTAAAAATACTTATTCAATTACCATATTACTATTAACTTGCTTTTAAAGGATAAAACATTAAAAACAACTACTCAAACTATTTGCATTAGAAATATATAACATAGAATTATTATTCTAACTTTATTTAGTTTTATTTCTGCTATGTTTATGGCTATTGATCCATTAAAAAAGTATAAGATTTGTGTTGAAAATAATTATTTTCTGATCAGTATTAATTCAGTATAGACTAGATTTGTGAGCCTTTATGTGTTCTTAAATCTAGTGAAAAGAGCTAGGTGATATCAATAATAGACAGAAGATATTTGCAGTGACAATTTTAAGTACTTCACACACACACACATATATACTTCTTTTTTTAATATTTCAAATTCAGAGATATTGGGAATGACGAATGACAGAAATTTAATGGATAAGCAAATGTGTGTAGGATTTGCTACATTTGTTTTTTCAATGAGCATTAAAGCTTACCTCCTGTCAATAAACACACAATGTTGGACTCACAGTGGTGGACTATCCATTTACACAGACATAAATGTAATTAATCTGAGCTGGAAATGAAATCTGATGAAAAGCTTTATATTAAATGATAATCCAAAATGATTTCCTTTCCTCCCTTAAATTAGTGTAATAACACTAAAAAATTACTTCTTTACATAATGTGAATAACCTGCAAATTTTCCAAAAACTAATCTATGTTTACTACCAAGAGTGCTAGGTTCAGTTTTAATGGGTCAAATTTATGACTTTCCTTCTACCCAAATACAGCCTTTCCCACCACACCAACATAAAGCCAGAAATCTTAAACTAATTCACCAGAATATTAATACTGATATACATCATGCCTGTGATGATATTAAGTGGAAATAATATGCACAGAACAGGTAATATGTATATGGATTGTGACAGATTACATGTTAAATTATGTTACATACTCAGCCATCAAACTGACTTGCTAGGGAATGTTTTTAAAAGCACTCGTAATAGTTCAAAATATTCATGCTACTTTTTTTACTATCCTTAAACACACAGTTCAAGTGATATAAGGGTATGAAAAATATAAATGTAAAATGAACCAATATTAATAATTTTTAAATTCATGTACTTTTAAATAGAGTAATCATTGCAGGAAGACAGTAACTTCAGAAAAATGTAAAAACCTCTCATCCAAGGCACATGGAATTCAAACATTTACAAGTTTAACATATTTGTTAAAATATTGAAGCTATTTACAGTGAAGGTCTTGTATATTGATTGATACACTTACCCACAGTGTAATTACAGTAATTACCCACAGTGTATCAATCAATCTACAATTTAGCTGATTGGGACAATTGTTAAAAAAATAATTCTAAAAACAGAAGGCACTGTTTCAGATCCTGCAGTTTCAAGCTGCTTAGTTGGAATTCCCTAGTGTATAAGATGGTCAATAAATAACTTTTAGTGCTTGTTTCCCAGCTCATACAGTTCAAGGATCAATCTTCTAAATTGGCTATAAAAACAAATTTATTTGTTTCTTAAATCAGCATTTTAAAATTAGCAATATTAATACTGCTTACAATACCTTAAACTACATATTCACTGATGTTTCAAAGTTTCAGGACTCCAGGGCAAGTGTCTATATAAATTGTGGCAGATTTTTTGTGATCTATGGTAACACGTTTAGAAGTTCACAGCAACATTGCACTTAAATTTAGAAAAGCAAATCTAAAGACAACTGTATGAAATATGCAGCTAGTATATTGCAGCAAACTCTCTTGCCTGCCAAGTAAAATATGCCAAAAATAAAACACTCAGATCATTGCCCTTTCCAATTCAAAATACAGTATACTCTTTTTAATTTGAATGTGGAAAATTCAGTTTATTGGATAATTTGAACAGACGCTAATTTCTCCTGAACTTCCTATTGATAACCATGATAAAAAGTCTTATTTAATTAGAATTTTCAAATTTATTAGACAGAATAATTCAAAGGTAGGATTTTATTTATTCCAAAAGTAATACTTATTCCTGAATTTCAATTTATGCTGTTGATAAATGTTTCCAAAAGTTGTTAGCAGCAGCAGCCAGACAGCCATTGTTTACAGTACTTTCAAACAATTTGCAATTATTCAAAGACAGTTGTAGGGAAGTATCTCTCAAACCATCTCACCCATTAAGATTTTTTAAGAATAAAAAATTTCTGAAAAGCTTAACTGTACTGAAGTTAGCAACCAAAGAAAAATAAGTTGTCAGCTCCGATTTGTCATTGGTCCACATAAAGTATATTGTTTGCAGTATCGATGCATGACATAAAATATCACTTAACATTACAGAAAAAAGCTTCAAGCTATAAGCCTGTTTTAACCAGCATTTTTGGAGTATATGGACAAAAAGAAATGGGAATACATTCCTTCCCTTTCAGTGACATCGCTATTAATCACCTGATGCACTGCCAATGGATATACATGCATTTTGATTATTGAAAAGGGCCATTGGAAGCAGAAGACAGAAAACTGTGGATTCTGGAAAACCTGTCAGGAAGAGTGGAATAAAATGGAAATCAATGAACTTCACAACAATTGCTGCAGTGGAAACTGGGCTGCAGAGCACTAGCTCACACTTAAGGCTACCATATTTAACATCATTGCTGGTGGAAATGTGGTTTTTCATATGTTAAAGCTGTCTGAATTCGTTAATAGATCACAACAACATCCTCCCTAATCTGACAATCAAGAACATTATACATTGTTTAGAATTTATTTTTAGAACTGCATTATATTACAAATAGCAATATTTACATTTATTATGTAGGAACATTCTTTCTTTCAATTCTTTTCACTGTTACTGTATATCCTGGTAATGTACGTCCACTTATATCAAAATACTGCTTAAAAATTGAAAAATCAAGCACAAGGCACTTTCCAGTAGCAAACAAATTATCAACATCCTCACTCTCAGAATGCATAACATTGCTGAAAATTATGGTCTGATTGCCATCCAATGACACAAGTGAATGCTCGTAAGTAAACTTGACTGCTTCTTCTTCAGGACCAACATATGTCATTGCCTCATAGTGTTTTTGTGCCTTCACATCATTGTATACATGGATCCAGAAAAGTTGCTTAAGGGCATCAACAAGGCACAAGGATCTATAGCTTTGTTCAAAATCTATTCCTATATACCATGGACCAGTTAAAGGGTGGAAGTCCCAAAAGAGATTGGGACTGAGCGAATTAGTAGATATGCCAGCCCTGTTACTATACTCTACCACATATGGATGAAGTGCAAATTCAATGCTGCGAGGACAGGTGCCTTCACGCACATGATCCAATAGATCTGCCTTGCTACCTTGCCAACCGCATTTCACCACTTTGTCTGTTCCAACGCCAATTTGACATTCCACCTGAAACTCGTCAAACAAAATTTAAAACTTTAATGCAATTGTAACAATGTAAGAAGATTACATGTAATACATATGCAGACTGTTTTTAAAACCTTTATTGAGTGTACAATGCTAACTGGAAAAATGCAAAAACAAAATCACACTCAAAAAGCACATTTTAGTTACCTTGCAAATACATTAACAAGAGAGCAAGTGAAGATCTCTTCCAAAGTAAAAGCATGTACAGTCTTATTCTTATATTAAAATACTAATGCAGACATTAAATGGTCCAGCAGTGATGCTGGCAGCAGTCGCAGGGATAGTGGTGTACATTATGTTGGGCGATGAAAATGATGGTGTGAGGTGACCATGAAACAGTTGCTGGAAACTGCCGAAGTGCCACTTTGTTGTCTACAAATTCCATATTGAACCTTTGTGAAAAACAAGCTGACTGCTCATCACAACCCGCTAGCCCATTATAGGTGTTCTATTGCAGTCAAATTTATTATCAGAATCTACATGTGAAGTCTGAAGACAATGTCAACAAGATGATTTCACGGTTCCATGTTGCTTGATGATATAACTTGACAAATAGTGCTAATAGAGAAAAACTGCAATGATAAAAGCTCCTTGTCCACTGGTAACTTAAGCTGGAATGTCTGGAAAATTCACCTTAATTTCCCTTGGGAATATCTTTCACATTTAATGTTCAATAAGATTAGTATGATGTAAGATGGTGATTTTGTGTCTTAAGCAGTGGCTTATGAATGGGTGGTAATGCCTTATTCTCTTTGCAAATAACATCTAATTTCATCTTCATGTATACATTAGTTCTGAAAATAATTTCATACAATGAGGCAACACTTTTCTCTGAATGTTTTGGCCAATAAGATACCCAAACTTTGTCTCCTTGTAATGGCAAACTTTCCCATGAACATAGGCTTTTCTGAACAAATATGAAAGCGTACCATACTATCAACAATAAATAATATATATATATTTTTACACCAGTTGTCCATGGCCGAAGATGCAGATAATGTATCTTTGAAACCGGTACCGGTACTGAATATTTTTAAGATTAGTGAAGCATGAAGAGTGTTAGACGACAGATTTAATTAATATGACTGTTTATTAATGGATATCATTGTATGATTAGTTGAACTACACACTCTTAAAGCACTCAGTTGAACCTTAGCATGGCTGAAGATGGGAACAAATGTTCTCGAAACCGGTTCCATACTTTTATAAAAAGTAAGTGAAGCTTTAAGAGTGTGTAGTTCAACTAATCATACAATGATATCCATTAATATGATTGGCTTCACTGTGTTTAAGTTCCAATTTTACATTTAAGTAATATGACTGTGTTTACAAGAATGTTTCTTCAATACAAGATGATTGAATTTTATCTTTTCCCCTTTCTAATTCTTTTATCTTCATTTTCACATATATTTTAAGCATTTAATAATAATTATTAATAACAACACTGGTCAACATTGATTATGTGGTGTAAAGGAAAATATGTGACTTTAATGGAAATCACAGCCCTGATTACAAAAATGAAGTTCATTTTTGGCTATCACATCTAGTTTTATGACATGTGCATATAGGTCTATGGTGCTGACTTGACCAGATAAACACTGCAAAAATTAAATTAAATTTATTAGCTATCAAAATTATTAATTGTTATGATGAATCAAACTGAACACTTTTGCACTCTCTTTGTAGGTGTAGATTTTTTTCCCACATGATCAGTTCTCTGGTCTTAAACTGCTATCTTTTACTTCAATTAAATGATTTCCTATCCAAAAATGAGCTGCCACATGGATTCCTCTATTTGTTTGTACTTTATGCTCCTGCTGTGCTCATTCTGTTAGGTGATTAAGTTCCTTTTTTTTTTCCAATATATATTTTATACCAGCCTGTAAAATTTATATAATCAATTACTGTAAATTCTATCTAATCTGTTGTCTAACACACTCTTATACTTCACTTACTTTTAAATATCGTGGGACAGGTTTTGAAGAGATATCCTCTACATCTTCAACCAACTTGATGACAAGCATAAGTGTGTGCTAGGCAACAGATTAGATAGAATCTACATTTAACAAGCTTCACTGTGTGAGTTCCAACAGAATTTTTTAAAAAGTTCTTATAATTTTTTGAAAGTTCTTAAAAGAATAAATTATTTATTGACTCTTCTCTGGTAGTGTACTACCTAACAGTTCTACTTTTTATGCTAAGCTTATTCTTTGATGCTAATGCGATAGAAAAGCAGCTCTGTTCATCCCATCAGGTATTTGGGTATCACTCCTTCCCATAGGTAGTATCTAAGGATTAAAAGTGACCCCCCCTTTCCAAGTCCTTTTGTGAGGGACAGTTGCAAACTAGCCACAATCATCACTCTGCTACCTCAATGGATGGAAGCATATATGCTGCTTACCCTTGTTAAAACATTTAGTCCACCTCCCAGGTACCACTGTTAGGCTGACTTATCTAACAGTAGCTTTCTCAACTCTGCAGGTAAGAAGCCCAAGCCCTTTTGGTGACCCACAATCCTGCCACAACATAAGTATGTATACCTGTGAAAAAGCATGCAAAAGATATAGATATTCCATATGAGATGAACAAGGACCCTGACCAATAAAAGGAGCATCACTACACTGCAAAATACTCAATTTCCCATGAGTTGCAGGACCACATATCCCACCAATCCAACACATCCAGATGTCCCTGAAGGGAGGAGCTTGATTGTCCAGTCAGGACCAATGGATTTTTTTCTGCATAAAAATTCTAAGTATGACTTTGGAAGGAAAGTAAAGTCATGGGTCCCATGTAATAGATTTACAGCATATAAAAGAATCTCAAACTGAAAGAAGAGGCCTCTGAGCAAAATTTATCAGCCTTTCATACCCTGAATTGAATGGGACACTAATGACGTGAGTTGTTAAAGAGCAGTCATAAATAAATCAAATCAACAACAAATCAATTGTCCAGGGGGATACTTCTAGTTGTGTAAGAAGTACCACAGGTGCTCGGGTTCTGCAGAGCACATACCAGAGTATTTGAAGTTGTCAAAACCTCCCCCTTTGGGGAGAGTTATGTAATGTTAACTTCCTTTAATATCTTCTGAAATGTACATGCTGGAGCAGAAAAATTATTGCTCCTTAATAATTTCATATGTATTAATATTAGCATTAAAATTAATATTTCATTGGATAAATATTGGAGCTGATATTTTGTGCAGACTGAGACTCTTTTTTGTGTTAATTGTCTGCAAACCTTAAGACAGGAAAAGGATTTATTGGTTTTGTACAAGGGTTGTATTGTATCAGACTGACGGACTGTCCCGGGGAAGGCCCCAAGTTCTAGCAGGTAGAAAAATGTTGAGAATTGTTAACATCTGTAATTGCTTTAGAGCAGACCTTAACAGTGTAGTTTTAAAAAGGGTTATTTCAATTTTCACGCTACATTGGTGCCTAATGGGGCTGAGGATAAAAGAGAAGTCCAGATTTATGAGGATGCTTCAGAGATGGAAAATACAAAATAGTTTAAGACAATAATACAGTTCCCTGAAAATTTCCAAGAAAGTAAAGACAGCTACCAGATGGTTGAAACATATTTTGTCTAAGTAATAGCACACGGATAAAGGAACAAATGGAGTAGCATAAAAGGTGACAGCCAGAATTTATGGTAAAGAAGCTTCTTGGGAAAAGCCAGAAAGAGCAATGGTCCATTGAGGAGCATGAATAAATGAGTAAAAAAGTAAGCTCGGTCGAAGAGTAGGTACAAGTCAGTCAAATCAGTCAGTCAATGACTAAGAGTCACTGAGTCAATAAACTATGAGTTAGAAAGGCTCTTGTATTTTCTCTGTGATATGTTGTCAAAAACCTTCTCGTCCTGGTAATTCCGAGTCCCAAAACCTCCAGTACAGCAAACCCTGAGATCCCCAACATCCCCAACTGAAACCACATCGGACGGAGCAGCAGTGGGCAACAGCAGTGAAAAGACTATGCAGCGACCGGCCGCATCCGCCATACTCCACACATAACATCAAATTGACACTTGAGTAAAGGCGTTGATATCAAACTTACACCCCCCCCCCCCCCCCGCTTCAGATTCATTCTACTCCCATGCTACCATACTGCTACAATGCTGTGCAAAAGGATGATAAGTAAATTTCATTAAAATTTTCTTTTCTTTACTGACAAGTGTGTTCAGATTTATTTTAGCTGCTCAAATTTCTTTAACTTCTCGTTTTGTGAGTTCTTTACAAAATCTTTTTTTCACTGATGATATATTTGGTCATATTCCTGTGATATACTGTTTTTTTTTTCAATGGTAAATTCGCGAGTCTATGTGCTAAACTATTAATTACTGCTGAAATTGTCCTTGCTACCCCATCAATTATGAGAAGTTAATTAGAATATATGGAACATTTTATTTCAGCTAGCTGTAAGTGAAGGGTTCTGTGTGTAAAAATGTCATGAAAAGAGAATTCTGGTTTGGACAGCAGAGGGACCGTTCTGGCAGACAACAGAATACATTCTTTCTTTTGTTCATTGGAAGGGGGTTGCTTTCCTCTTGGCAGGTATGGTGGCAATATGAGAGGTATTAACACCTATGCTACCGTTAAAGTACATTGAACTCTTAATGTAAGGGAGAAATTGAAATTGAATGGTGGATGAATCATCAAATTGTTACGTTCAAATAATCTGACTAGCCAATAATATGAGAGTTGCATGATGTCAGCGATAGCCTATAAGGATGTCTCACAATGGTGGGAAAATAGAGTTTCCCTGCATCATGTGGTCAAGCCAGTCTTATTCAGTATTTAGGGACATGAAATCGCTCTTTTGGGGGAAGTCAGAATTTAATCTGGTGAATTTGCACTGGAACATCAATGTTTGAGCTTCACTTCTGCTAAGTACTTCTTTTCAGTAGTCAGAAAACTACTGTTTGTCAGCGCATCTGCCAAATGTCTCATTACTGCAATCCGAAGAAAAACGCCCTGGTGCGCTCTTTTTGTTAAACGACATCATCTGGCAGATAACAAGATGTTCTTTCTCGTCAACACATCACCTTTAATTCCTCTCACTCAACCTGGCACTATGAAGTCCCAAAAAACCAGTAACATCCCTGTAGATTGACAAGAAGAATTATTGGGTGGTGAACTGCATATAATCAAACTCCCATCATAGTTCTTCCCGCCCCCTATATCCCCTTCAAACTTTGGCTAACCAACATGGTCAAAGCAAATTAAGTTAACACCCATGCGAGCCACGATCCAATAACTCTTTCACTGCATTATTATGTTGCCTTGGATTGAAGCTATTGGCTTTTATGTAACTATCTGTATGTGTCCTTTCTTTCCAAATTCCAAGTCCAGAAATGCTAGCACATTATCTGTTTCCATTTCACATGTAAAATCTAAGATTGATACTTATAAGCTTAACACTTTTTTGGCATCATTAATATGTTTTTCATTTACTAGTGCAAAACATATAATCAACATACCTGTACCATGTTTGGAAAATGTACAGAAAGGATTTTGAAGTGCAGTTCAAATCTGCTCATAAATAGATTAGCCAAAAGGGGGAATAAGGGATATTTCCTAGATAGCCCTGATCCTTGCATGTAGAATTTTTCCATTAAATGTAAATAAGCCTGATTTATGCACTATTTTCATAAGTTCATGTATTCCCCTGTGTGTCTACAGATAATATAGATAAAACCTTGTATTTCAAGGATGCTAACTTCTTAGGAATAATATGTGTTGCATATATCCGATATTTACAGTATATGATTGGACAGATGAATGAATTGATGGAGTGGTAGGTAATTTCTTTTTCTTTTTTTTTGAGTAATGTTTAACGCCCGTTTTTACTTGTGAGGCACCACAGGCGGTGGACACTGCTGACACATGAGATGAAATGATAAATTGAGAAAGGATATCTTTTTAAGGAAGGAAACATTCCAGGCCTAAGTTTAGGGTACCTCGCCAGCATTTGCCAGTTATGAGGACTGAGGAAAACCTGAAAAAAAACCCAGTCAAGGAGGATGGTCCTGGTGGGATTTGAATACCAGACCTCCTGCTTGCAAGTCTGCACCTTAACAACCTTGGCCACCTGTGGCAGTGGGTAGGTGAATGAATGGATGATGAAGTAGGGGTTCCACCCATATGGGCCCTGCCTGTAGGCCTTTAAGAGACCAATATACCCTCTTACTTGAAGTCCACAGTCCCCAAGAATATTGCCTGTTCTGGTATACTCCGAGTCCAAGAGATATCTCAGAGTTAAATATATACATTGTGTAAAAGCTGCATCTTTTTATCTGCATAAAACTCGTGAATAGGTTCCAAGATACTTTCCACATTTCCTGCGGCTTGAGTTATGGGAAATATCCATAGTGTGTACATGTCTGCGAAGGGAGTTGTGGCCAGTAAGAAGCCAACAACCTGCTGCAAATTCACATTAATGCCTCCTTGCACAAGCAGCTAGGTCCTACAATTAGCTGGCTAGCTTCGCCTGGCCTTAATGTGATTGTCCCACAGTACTAAATGTTGGCTTTGGGCCCAATGAGCAAGGAGTAATCAGACTCCTATTTTTTGTAGAGCCTCTTGGTGGTCTCTTGTAACCAAAAAATGCATTATTGCATCCACCTAGGGCCTAAAACTATACAATGGCCACTGGCTGTATATTGCAATAGTCAGGTGTCATTGTCTGGTGGCAGACAACTTTAAAAACTCTATAGCAGATAAGTTTACCAAGCTACAGAAATTAATATTCTATGTATTACAGGGGCCTTCAGAAGTACTCCACAATCACTGCATTGGAGACTGTTGGGTCTCCCTCACATGGACATCTATTTAAGTGGAGGCCAGGCTTACTGCATATCGCTTAGTGCACAGGGAACTGAAGAAACATTTTCTCAGCAACTGGACATACCTCCATTTTAAATTTCCTAGATATTCCAGAACTGAGAATGAAGTCTGACCTAAAGAACACTCAATAGTACTTTCCCTCCATTTAAGGTAACTCTCAGATCTCAAGATAATTGGATGGAAGGAACTATGCACACAATTTGTATGGATACAATCAGGCACAAGCATATATGGCCTATCTCCAAGGACCAATATTGGTATAAGCCTTGGTAAACATTGCACAGTTTTTCAGGCAGAAATATTTGCTATCCTGAACTGTGTTTATAGAGGACTTGAGAATAGTTACCATGGTAAAGGAATTCTCATCCTCTCAGATAGGCAAAGAGCCCTAAAAGCCTTTCCTCCAACAAGGTAAAATCTAAACTTGTATGGGAATGCCAAAGTGCCCTGTCATCTCACAACAGACTTTAACTGCGGTAAATGCCAGGACATCAGGGCATTTATAGAAATGAAATGGCCTAAAAGGGTGTTCATATGCCCTTTTTTGGCCCTGAACCTGCAATTGGAATCAGTAGTCTTACTGCTAAGAAATGGATAAAACAGACTAAGGTGACAAACCTTTTCTGAACAAAGGCAAGCTAGGAAATTTATCCTAGAACCTAGCAAAATTCTTTCCACATCTCTTCTAAAATTGGACAGAAAAGGAATAAGGAAAGTAGTTCTGTTAATTACTGAACATGGTCACTTCAGGAAACATCTACAAAAAGTGGGACTCTATAAAGATGAACCCATTGTAGAATCTGCCTTGCATATCCTGTATGAGTGCCCATTTCTAGTTAGATACTCTTTCTCTAGGAATGGATGCTAACATTGGAACCAAAATAATGCAATTTAAGGAACAACAACAATTAAGGCTTTTCTTTCAATGGGGTAGCACAATAAGCCTTATAGGCTGACATGCCAGAGGTCATTAAAACTCCATTAAATCTAACTGCTAATTGGACTTCTTGAAAAGATCCTCCAAAAAAGGGCCTGGTCCTATAAAAGATCTGTTACACTCTTTTTTGCCATTTTATTTGCTGATTCATTCCCCTTTATGCTTGAATTGTCTGGTATCCACATATGGGTAACAGAACTCCACCACAATGGCTGTCAAATGTCGTCTGGCATTGGCACACCTGCTTTAAGCATTGTTCATACTGCTTTCAAAGCTTTTAATGATTTTATTGTACATATTTTTCTATTTCTTTGCAGTAAATTAAGCTTATAGATGAGTTCATAAATAAAAGATAACCTCAATCCCTATCTACAAGACTTTTCAATCTAGAAGAGTAAATACTCTATAAGCACATCAAGAAGAAATAACTGAATACCTAAAAGCAATTCAAGGTAAAATACATTGTAGCTCTATAACTGTGTCCAAAGCCTCAGGTTTCATAAACGTCCAAAAAGCAAAATAACGGTCTTCTATCTTTCAATCTTTTTCAGGGTGACAATTTATAGACATTCTATTTGGTTAAATATACAAAAATCGGGGGGTGGGGGGGCATTGATATTAGTTTTGTATTTGAGGTGCCACAGAGCAAGTAAAAATAGCTAGAGTGTTACACAAGAAAAAAAGAGAGCCCAAAGAGCTCTGTAATTTTTTTTTTTGAATGGTGTTTAATGCCCAATTTTACTGCTGAGGCACCAGACTTCGACACTGATGATACACAAGATGAAATGATATATTGGGAAAGGATTTTTTTAAGTAAGGAAACATTCCAGGCCTAAGTTTATGGTACCTGGCATTTGCCATTTATGACTGAGGAAAATCTGGCAAAAACCTGTCAGGGAGGAAGGTCCTGGTGGGATTCAAACCTCAGACCTTCCGCTCACAAGTCCGCACCCTAATGACTTTGGACACCCATGGTGGTTTGAGCTCTGTGATGTTATAATACAGCAACTGATTCCAATTTTAATTGAAATTTAATGCACATTTTTGCAGCATTTTTATTTCTTCTGGAAAAACTTAAAGAATATTGCAACAAATTTCTGGATGGTCATTTTAAAGACGCTTTGCAAGTGTATGCTATACGGAAATCAAAAATCTAAGGACATAGTTGATAGCAATTTATAAAAGATAAGAATTTAGAAATTTATCGGCAGCTTGGAGTTTTGAATTCATCAAAACAGTTAGTTTTAAATAAACTTTCAGTAAGCGTATAACTTCTTAACTACCTTTGCATTAAATTTAAAATTAATTTTGTATCGGAACTAAGCAACGAGAAGATTAAGGAATACATCCAACTAATCGAAATCTGCATTAGTCAGAATTTCTTCCAGTTCAATGGTGAATTTCATAAACAAGAAGCAGGCTATTTATATATGAGTAGTTTAGAAATGCATATTACTAAATCATTTCCATACACTTTTAAAGTCTGGCACAGATACTTGGATGATATCTTTGTGATGGTTAATGAGAAACATTTGGATTATGCTTTGAAATTGCTAAACCTACAAGGTAGGGAAATTAAATTCATTTCTGAAAATAAGACAACATAATTCCATTCCTTGACTTAAAGATTATAAGAACAGGCGATAATTTGGAATATATAGAAAGGATACGCAGACTGAAAATTACATAAAGGCAAGTGGCTTCAATCCCACAGCACACAAACATGCAGTTCTCAACAGTTTAGCACATACTCATTATGAATGAATTTTAACACAGCAAAGAGTGCTCTGACACATTACAAACAGTAAAAACCAATAGGTATGGCCAAGAAATTGTAGGCAAGAAATTCAGGAAATTCAAACAAGAGAAGAGGTTAAAACAGGTTACGCATTGTTAGCAAAAAAAGAAACTACAATTTGCAAGAAATTTACTTATCATGCTTGGGATCCCAGAAAATTCCAGCAAATATTCAGAGAGTTTGAGATTACTTTGCTGCCCTCAGTAAACAAATTCATCTGCTCAACTCCAGTGATAATGATAGAATATCTGATGAGGAGAAGTCAGGAATATATAATATCAACTGTTTGGAATGCAACAACAAAAAGATGAATTGAACTTAATCTAATGGAACACTGAAGAACCTTCAGGTACAATCAGATAGATAAATCAGTGGTTGTACATCTACTTTTGGAGAGAAAAACTTGATATAGAAATGGAAGTCAAATTATTGAAATTCGTAGATAACCCTTAGAGCTGGAAATATAGGAACCAAGTTTTATCAAAAAATATGAAGATAAAGTAATGAACTTCCAGTTCCCAACAGAAGATAAATTAATCCAAAAGTTCATAAAATGTCCAAGAGAGCAACACCATGTCCATCCAACCAAAAACAAATCTAGCAGTGGACTCACAACTGATGATGCAGGCAAAGCCTGTGAAAGATGTTCTGTAAGTGGGGCATAAGTGTTAAATTGACTCACTAGCTAATTAAGAATAAAATACCATTTCCATGTCAACATTGGAGGCTGAAAGATTTTCTCCACTCCCAAACCTAAAAAACCTTCCTGAAAAACTCTATTTGCCAAGAAAAACTTTCTGCAGTTGCAATGGTTTTTGTAGAGAGATTCAACCTGCACATTCCAGATTTCAATCAAGGAGTCATTGACAAGTTTCCTACTATGTAAACCAGGAGAATTTGTATATTTTTTAAATAGGTGCACTACTATAATATTTTTTATTAAATTTCCCTTTCTTCCCTCTCTCTGTTTCTTGCACATATAAGTGTTAATTCCAGTCATTAATATTATAAAAAGCTTGTGATATATTTAGCAGCTGCAATAGTAAAGTTGTGCAAGATATATATTCAACAGTAGTAGTAGCAACAGTAAAGTTTAAAATTCCTAAGTATGGCTTCTTTTGGAAGGAAGGGAAATAAAGCCTGTTTCATGCCCTCAATTTAATGGAATGCTGATGACCCGAGATGTTAAAGAGCATCCATAAATAAACCAAATCAACAACAGTAAAATCATGCATGATCAATTTTCAACAGCAGCAGTAGTCAAGTGGTGTAGGGTGGGTTATGCTGCCGTGAGTTGCTGCTGCACAATGGTCAAGCTGGAAACTTGTTTTGAAGAAAATGTTGTTAAAATGCACATATTAATTTATTTCTGTGTTAACAAATTCTGGAAACTTTAAGCCAATGAGTATTAAGCACGCCTTATTTCTCAGTGGAAATAGGCAACATACTATATCCTTAGGATCCAGCAGCTAAACACCAGCAAAACAAAAACTTTAAAATTTTTCTTCTTTTCCTGATTTTTCTCTGCCATATATAGGATTTGATGGACATTGTGTGTCAGGAGTAACATACCATTAACCATACACAAGCACTAGATGGAACTTCATGAGCGCAAAGTCAGCCTAATGCCAGAATAAAGAACACATACAGAAAACAGGTTCCTGAAATACAGATGAAATGAATGTGAAAGGTGTGATGGAAAGTGAATCTGTGGCAGAGAAATGCTAAGCAGTCATTTGCTCTTTATAAAAATGAACTGAGGAAAACCTTAGTCAGGTTATCCAGCCATAGGATTTGAACCTGTGATTTGCCAAATATGAGTCCCATGCATTACTGCCTGAGCCATCCTACTCATTAACAATGGAAATCTGCATTCCAAAATTTGAGTAATAATACATGCATTAATATGAGAATATTTTTATGCTTAAAATAACACAAAATGCTAGTCCATTATACTTGCTTGCTCACTCACTAATCACTTATATGTAAAGATAAACAAACAATAAAAAAGTATGTACTACATGCCACACCACTTACACAAACCTCTACCTTAATAATTAATATCATACAAGGAATCATGAAATACATTTTGTAAATACACTCAACATTTCAACCATTAAAATAATCATGTAATTAATAATTTTTTGCCAGTAATGATAATTAAAATTAAGTCACGTAAATTTATTCATTATTCCAATACTTAATCTTCAGCAACATTTACCAGATTTTAAATCCAGTTTCCATCGCATTCATTGAACTGTTTTGATATAAGTTCTTGCTATGCTGATGTTTTATATTCAAAAATTTACTCAGACATGCAGTAATCTAGATTTTACTTAAAACCAAAAGCCTGATCTTAACAACAAAATGTTTCCAAATGATGTTTAAAAGGAGCTTTCCATTCTTTCAGCTCAATACTTGCAATCATGCCAAATACATTTTACTTACTGGACGGAAGCTGCAGACATTCTCATGCTGTGCTCTTTGTTGATGATGTACTTTTGTTCTGCATCCTTTACTTGCATAACAGCAGGGGATCATATACTTTTCAGCAACATTTTCAGCAAATAAGTTGCGAGTAATTGTTAAGGTATCTCTGCAAGTAGGACATTTTGGGACTTTAGGATAGCATTTATTACAGACATTGTGACCATTTTTACAGATGAAGATTGGTGGAACCATTAAATAAGTGCAAACTGGGCATTCCAACAATGACAATATTCCTTCACCTATATTTGCCAATTTAGGAAATTCCTCATTCCATGCCATAATATATGCTGTCTCCTGAAATTATAAAAAATATCATTGCTATAGTAAATCCTAACTATGGTAAATATATTTACTGCAGTTTGCTCCACAATATGCAGACTGGAGATCCTTATTTGTAATGCTTCATAATAAAAATGTCAACCAAATATATTCTTGATTTATTTAAATACATGATAGATTAAGCCATAGTTCACTAAAACAAAAAATATGTTCATGAGTTGTGTAAATACATGGACAATGAGAGCTGTATGTTGTTGGAAAGAACATTTGATGAAAGTAATCATAAACTTAAAGTATGTATGCACAAAATTGTAACAAATATACCCAAATCTTATTTCATTCTATTTCAAAAATTATACTGATTTATTTTCAGTAAGGTAGCATTTTTTAATTAAAATATATATAAATTAATAGTAATAATAAAAGTAGAATAGGATAAACACTTAGATAAAGTCACACTTGAAATTGCTATATTTCGAACTCGTTGAGTTCTTCAATATTTTTATTTTTCTTTTATATCGCGCTCGCACACACATTTTTTTTCTTTCAAAACTGCCAGTATTTTAAAAAGTTGGCTTACATTTAATGAAATGTAAGGGGTTGGATTGCTCACATAGATTTCCTAATGTGTCCCCTTTATAATGCTAAGTGAGCAACACAGACATGCATAATGAAAGCTGACACTTTCTCACCTGTAGTAACTAGAATCCAACCAACAGTAGACAGCTGGCTTAATTTGTACTGCACAGCAAAATTCTGAATGAACTAGAATATTTCAGTATGCTTAATTCTGCAGAAAAAGATAAAAGTGTTGCTAAAAGTGAAAGTTCAAGTTAACCGAACTGTTCTGAGCTTCATAATAGATTATTGTGGTGCAATGCCATCGACACATGTGACAAACTCCTTTTGTTGCTCAGATGTCAATTCAGTTTTTTAACTTCAACTTAGTTTGGGTGATATATTATCCAATTTTAAAGAGGAATTCGCTCAACTTTTACTAATTTTGTCTGACATGTTTTGAAGGCTGTTGTCTTCATTATCAACAAAATGCCTGTGGGTCTCAGTAGTAAAATGGGCATTAAACACTGATTTAAAAAAAAAATCATCAGCATCACTCAACAGTGTAGTATTCAGATGTCACTCTGTAGATTTTACAATTTGGTGACATGGTTACTGCTATTTGGAAGGTAAAAATTAACTAACTTGGCTCCAGTAAACAAATACACCTTAAAAACATGTCTTATAACCAACACAAAAGAATAATTCTACCAGGAAAAAAATCAGGCATTTACAAAATTAGTTGCAAAAAAACAAAACAAAGAAAATTTAGTTAATTATTTTCCAAATATCAATAACCTCATCACCAAATTCATGAAATGTACATCTGAATACCACACTGGGAAGCTGAAAGTGGAACTTTGCAGATGATAAAGGCAACAGCTTTGAAAAATGTCCAAGTAAGTGGAGCAGAATTAGTGAAATTTGAATGAATTCCTCTTTAAAAATGTCATAATTATACGATATTTCACTGTGAAAATTCCTGCTATTTAAAACTACACTTAGGAGTTAAACATTTTACTCATAAAATAGGTTTATGACACACAAACTCAATTGCCAAGTTTATACTAATTAAACCGAAGATAGTTTTTTTTATTATTTTTTTTATGGTAAATCAATTGCGAAGTTCATACAAGTTGGATTAGAGTTAATTTTTTTCATTTTATGCGATAAAAATTGCCAGATTAGAGTATTTCAATATATATAATGCTGCGATACACTATCAGTTTCAATGCATGTTGCTCATTATTACTTTACCTTTTAATTTTTAAAACTGCGTTATAAATATGCTTTGTCAGAATTTACATCCTTTCTATCAAGCATTTGCTCTTTTTCGTAATGCTCACCTTTGACATTATTATTCACATTATCTTTCACTAAATCACTATCCTCCCTTAAGCTTCCAGCGTTCGCTAGTTTTGAACGGCAGGCATTGTACCTTTTAGCCGGAGAGCTGCTTGGAGTAAAATACTAGCTTTACTCTTAACTTCATTTACCATCTTGAAAGAGCACAAGTATGTTGAAACCTCAGCACCTTTTTACACAAACTGAGCAAGAATAAGTAACCCCTTAACGAAAAGTATTGAAACTTTCCCAAAATATTTCTTTCAGATCTTCAACAGCCTTATAGCTAACGACCAATTCGTTCAGATGTTGATTAAAGGGGTCCATGAAGCTTCATCATTTATACCTCTCCATCTTGGATTTCGACATAAACAAATTGTGTTGCCAACACAAGCCTGACTAAGCACAAATTTGGTTCAATATTATTCGATTGCTGGAGAGATCACATTGAGTGATGGGCCAGATTTGTACCATTTAAAAAATTTTGTGATGCCATTTGAAGTTATTGTATATCGAGAAAGACCCAACAACTTAGAACATCTAGAGCGTCGATAAAGCGATACGAGTATTCCGAACTGGTTAAGGGCCAGTTGTATAAAAATTGCTAATTGAAGGAGATTGCTTTTAGCTATAATTTAATAAGAAAATAGTCATAATTTCAGTTACATAAAAATAATCTCAGATTACCTAACCTCGAGTTTGCAATAACTGCCAAACCTATGGCAATATCGTGAAATAATAGGGAAATTCGTGTTTAGAAAGTGTTGATATTCAGAAAAACAATAATTATTCAGTTTTCCCGCCTCTTAGACCCCTCCCCCCCAATATAATATGTCATGAAACTTGAATAAGGAAAAGTCAAAGCGAATGTGAGAGGAAAATTTGAGCAAACGTGGGAAGGATATTATTATTGTTCTGGTGCTAAAATATCGGAATACTTGGGGAGAGAGAGAGAAAATAGATTCGATCTCAAATAAGGTTAAAGAACGTACATGGAGGGAAATTGCCAAAGATTATAATAATTCGATTCTGAAGACTTCTGCATTATAATCCCAGGTGAAATACTGGGTACGTGTGTGCACTCTATAGCACCTAAAACTCCAGGTAAGGTGCGAATGTTATATGAGCCTAGTATTAATTTCTTTAGTTCACCCTCTTCGGTTGGCATTTTAATGAACTAAGGTCTTAGAGCTGCTATTGCTGTAGTAACTTTAATGGTGGTTCTACTGGTCGTTCCTTTCTCCATTTTGAATATACCTCCAATAACTATTTGGAAGCTCCCTGTGACATAGAATCTTAACATTGATTGCATTATGAACATCAAATCCAAAGTATGATTTCACATAGTTTGTGGTTGTAATCGAGGACGTAACATGTTTCATTTCTTCTCGTCTTTTGATAAGCGAAATCGCATGTTGAATTTTTGTCATTCAGTTCTACGAAATGAAATTTTATGAAATACCGAGAAGTACGTTGAAATCCATATTCGGATGAGTTATCGGAAATCAGAAATGTGTACAATATACCTTGTAACCTAACATAACCTACAACTGATCGCAACTCTGTTGTTATTACGCGGAAATGGATTGATTGATTTATTTATTTATGGACGCTCTTTAATATCTCAGGTCATCAGCGTCCCATTCGACTCAGGGCGTGAAACGGCCGACAAATTTTGCTCAGAGGCCTCTCTTTCAGGCTTGAGGTTCTTTATCGTACCGTAAATGTACGACACGGGACCCACGGCTTGACTTTCCTTCCGAAGGAAGCCATAGTTAGGATTTTTACGCCCGAAAAAATCCATCGGTCCTGCCCGGGTTCGAACCCACGTTTTGGGTTTAGGAGGCAAGATGGTAACCACTACACCACCAGGACCGACTACGCGGAAATGAACATTGAAGAAACTAATCTACACGAAATTAAAATAAACATAACTATAACTATTTTGTTTATAAATGAAGTTGCTATTCTTCTGTACTCTGAGAAATGTTTTATTACATAATTACTAAACTCTAATTAGTGCCTAAACTTGAGAAATTTCGCGAGTTAGATTTAATTTGAGGTCAAGACGAAATAATCTTAGATTAGTGTTTAGACAACCAACATTACCAAGTTAAGCATAACTGATGATTAATTTTACGCCCTACACTCAAGATAACTCTTTATAGAACTAGCTCTTAGTCATTCCTTAAATGGTTTCTATGATGACTGGCACATTGTCAAGTAGCTATCAGTTTTAACACATAATTTAGACGTCGAAATAGCTTTGTTTGGGTTTTGTTTAAGAAGGAGTATTTTATTATTCGCCACACTTTTTTGTTTTCTTGATTTAGTAACAATAAACGTGTGCTGAAGTATCTAGTGTGGGTACCTACTTAATAAGCAATATTGGATAATGTAAAACTATAGTGGGTATTCCATTTAAAATAAGATAGTTGGAGCTACGCCCAGCTAAACCAAAAGCAGAAAAAATTCGGTAATGTCATTTTTAAGTTCTCAGTTTACGCCTATTTCATGCCACTGAACCACATGCTTCAAAAATTGTTTAGGTGATGCGGAACTTTTATCTAACCTATATTAGGGTTAGAATTGCCATAATATTAGCGTTCGTGAGCGTAATCCATTATTTTTCTCTTGGGGCATTTCATTTTTTTTAATGGTGTTTAACGCCCGTTTTTACTACTGAGGCACCACCGACAGTGAACACTGATGATACATGAGACGAAATGATATATTGGGAAAGGATTTATTAAGGAAGGAAACGTTCCAGTAGGGTGCTTCCCCGGCATTTGCCAGTTATGAGGACTGAGGAAAACCTGGAAAAAACTTCGGTCAGAGAGGACGGTCCTGCGGGATTCGAACCCCAAACCTTCCGCTCACGAATCCGCGTCTTAAGGACCTCGGCCACTCGTGGCGGTTGACGCATTTCAATGATGTTGCAGGCTATAAAGGAAATTAATGATTGAAGATACGCTGTTAAACATCGCCGTGATATATATCAGTGAAGATGGAAAATGAGTGTAATATTTGTGATGTCCAATGTCCGGCGGAACCATTAGCTTCCACCCCCTAATAAATTAAAATTAACATATTAATTAATTGATTAATGTAATTTCTTGCTTTAATCATGATTATAATGTCAGAATTTATTCCCTGTGCATTGTTGAAGTATTGTGTATATGATATTACTCTCTTGCCAGAGTACAAAAGCACTCTAGCTATTGTCGGTCCTGGTGGTGTAGTGGTTTACCATACTTGCCTCCTACACCCAAGAACGGGGGTTCGAACCCGGCCAGGACCGATGGATTTTTTCGGGCGTAAAAATCCTAAGTATGGCTTCCTTCGGAAGGGAAGTAAAGCCTGGGTCCCGTGTCGTACATTTACGGCACGAAAAAGAACCTCAAGCCTGAAAGAGAGGCCTCTGAGCAAAATTTGTCGGCCGTTTCACGCCCTGAATTGGATGGGACGCTGATGACCTCAGATGTTAAAAGAGCGTCCATAAATAAATCAATAAAATCAATATATCTGGCTATTAAAATTTGACCTGGCGATGAGGACAGAGAAGCCTGTTGCCTATTGTAAACATATTTATATAGATGGTCCCAAGTAAACGGAAAACGGACCGCTTTTACTAGGAGAATTGTAAACCAAGGTTCTAATAGAATATGTTTCTTTTGTACGCAGTCAGAGAGTTTTGCTTTTATTATATTAGGTAAGGGTAGATGTAATAAACACGTTATGCCAATACGGGGGTAAAGAGACAGGCCGGTAACATTTCGAAAGGAAATAGCTAACGGTGTCAGTTGACATCGATATGCAGGAACTCACGTGGTCATGATGGCCAATAGGAAAGATGAGAAGGACATTATGCTAGTCCAGTACCCAATAGAAATTCTTAAATGTAAAATGATATTCTAGATCCTTCTAAAGATATTTTGAAAGAAAAGATATCTTCGGGAGACTGACGGACTGCCATATTTATTTAAGCTTTAATTTTGCGGCCCAACATAAGTTTTCAGTGCTCAGTTTAGGTTAATTCATCAGTTCTCGGTTTTCAGGAGGAATTCTTAGTCAGCAATCTTTCGTCATTTATTCAGGGTAGTGTTGCGTCAGTTGTAACATTTTAGAGAATTAACAGCAGGCAGTTTCGAAGGTTTCAGTTTCCATTATTGTATCATTATATCAGCTCTACTAGAAGAGTTATCAGTCATTGGATCAATTTACCAAGAGAGCCATTATCTAGAGTGCGAGGACAACAGTATCGTCGCTATCAGTGTCAACAGTGAACATTAACATTCGCTGAAGACTAGCATTGAGTATAAAAAGGGTGTGAAATATCATTAGTAAACTAATTAAAATTGATAGTGAGCTAATTAATAGATTCCCGTAGTAGAGCGAAAGTGTCTAAAAGCACAAGATATTCTGCAAGGAATAACAGTGGCCCATTTAATTGGAATAGACTTTGAAAATAATTCGTGCTTCATCTCATAAGACGATAAATCATTTTAATCTCCTTGGTTCCTTCCCCTGAGGTCTCGGATTACAAAAAGTCCAGCAAAGAAAATAAGAGCTAGTCGGTGCAACTATAAGTGCGGAAAATCATCGGAGAGGAAAACAAAGAAAAGAATCATCCCTGAGAATCCATAATCAAATCATTAATCAAATCCTTCCAAATCTTCTGCATTATTACATTTAATCACCACATTTCTTAACTCCCGCTGCAAATCTGCACATTGAAAGATCCGATAATTCATTAAATTTGGTATTTCGGGGGCATTGAGGAATTCAGAAAGCAAAGGAACCTGAAACGAAATCTAAGTATATATTCAGCATGAGTGCGATATTTGCGATGTGCAATATGCATATTGCAAAGAAATTTCCCCAAAAGACTAACTAAGCGTATTCATGGCCTAATGAAGTATATTCGGAACAAATTATTTGCTCAAAAGACTAATTAAGCGTATTCATGCCCTAATGAAGTATATTCGGAACAAATTATTTAACCGATTGATCACGCTTCACAAAGGAAAAGTGGCAAAAAAAGTTTTCTGACCTACGAGGAAGACACAAAAGGCATTTGTAAAAATAAGTTCAAAAGTCTTCAGAGGAAACGTGGATTGTTCTCTCTGCAGCTAGTAAAGAGCTGTACGTTGTATCAGCTTTTAACACTGGCTGCATCTGTAATCTACGTTGCGGCAACTGTTCCATCTGTATCCATCAATACCGTTGTTCATAAATTAATGGAAATGAGGGGCGAATATATTGTACATAGAGTAAGCAGCATGGAAATAATGAAAATTCTAGTTTATTTCAGCGTCACAGTAAGATTCTGAGAAACAACATGAAATGAAACAGTCCAGTGAGCTATTTGACTTAACTGAACACCAAATGCACGAAGTTTTGAAGAACTTAAAGCAACTTTCTAGTCCAGCATGATCAATTACTGAATTAAAGAATGTCAAAGTTATAAGAGAAGTGCAAGAAATACTTAATTTGCCAAATACAGAGAAAAATTTTGGTGTTTCAGTAAAGAGAAAACTTAAAAGTTTAGGGAAAAAAATAGATATTTCTGATGAAAATCAGTGAAACAGTGAACCTCATAATGAGGAAAAAAACTTCAGAGAAGGCCTTTCTCTATAAAGAAAAAGGTATATTACACAGAACCAACATTTAACCAAGCGATCACAGGAAGAGGCAAAAGAAGTCTACCGCTTTCGAGCTGAAGAAGTTGTCAAACCATTGTAAAGCATCTTGATTATCGAAGAGTTCCCTCGAAGATTGTACGATAGAGAATGGAAAAGGCGGTAGTCTGAGGGCGCAAGATCGGGAGAATATGAGAGATGTGGAATCACCTTCCAACTAAGCTTCTGGATAGCTGCTTTCGTCATGTTAGCGGTGTGTGGCCGTGCATTATCATGCTGCGGTAGCACTTGAAGCAGTGTTTTGAGCCTTTTTTCTTCAGTTGCGGTCGCAAGGCGTCTGAATTGTATACCGTCTTCTGTGGATGGAACTTTTGCATGGCGTGTTGCTTTTTATTAGGACTCAGCCATTTCTTCCCTCCCCCCTTTTCCCTTCCTTCATTCATTCATTCATTCATTCATTCATTCATTCATTCATTCTTTCTTTCTTTCTTTCTTTCTTTCTTTCTTTCTTTCTTTCTTTCTTTCTTTCTACTTTATGTTAACAGAGTCACCAGTAATTATCTTGGATATGAATGATCGATGTTGTTCACGAGCTAACCGATTACGAGCAAGAAGAGATGCACAAATGGACACCTGCTGATGTTTATTCTTTTTCACCTCAAGATGCGGACCCATACACAGGATTGTTTAACCTTGCCCATGGAATGCAAATATATAACGATGCTTTCCTGGTCACAATTCATCACATCTGCTAATTCTCGGGTAACTGACGTGGATAATAATGGATCAAAGATTTCAGAAGGCCTTAATTAAAATCCAGTGATCTTAGTGAACGTGACAAATCACTCACTTGAAGTAGCTCTCTTTGAAACCATTTTTTTTCTTGCCGTTAGGTTAGGTTTGTTTTGTTTAGGCTCGGTTACATAAAATTCTAGATATCTGCTCCATAACTATCTACTGCATAGATTTTATCGGACAGATAACTTACATCCTTTCCTACGAGAATTTAACCTTTCGATAACTGTCTGTTTGATAGGAAAGTGCAGATTGTTGTAAAATAATGCAGAACATCAAATCTGAAAATATTTAATATAAATATTTAGGTCAGGTAGATTCGTTTTATTTAAGGACGCTTTTTAACAACTTTGGTAATCAGGCTCTATTCTAATCAGGGCGTGAAAAGGCCGATGCATTTTTGCTCAGAGGTCTCCTCTTTCAGACATAATAATATAACGGCCATATTCCACAAAAGTATGGTTTAATAATTATAAGTGTATAACGTATGGAGCCGTAACTTTTTGTTCCACGAACAAATTTAATGTATTAATAAAAAGTTACTATTGACGTCGTATAAGAGCAAAATGGAGGAACAGCTGTTTGCCACCTTCAATTCAATTCTTTTCCGATTTTCTCTGACATATTAACTGCGCGGAGATACAACGTTAATAGCAATGCTCTCAAGTATATCTGTTCCTGTTTTCTTCTTTAAAGATTTACGAACTGCAACTCTACATATTAAAACACTGTCCATCTCTTATACATCAGACATATCTGCGGATTTTACATCAGATAAATTATCGAAAAGATATCTGTTTGATATTATCTATCTAACGTTTCAGAAAGACTTATCGAATACATAACACATTAAGTTATGGAATACGAGTAGGTTGTGCATCTCTGCTTGCTCGTAATCGGTTAGCTCGTGAACAACATCGATCATTCATATCCAAGATAATTACTGGTGACAAAAAGGGTGCCTCTGTTAACATAAAATAGAAAGCAAGAAAGAATGAATGAATGATTTTAGTTTCAATTTGAGTAAAGTTCACATTTTTTTGTTTTGTCTTCATGATGTAGCCTAGCAGTCTGTCTTCATAATCTCTTAGCTTATTAGGCTTCTTAGCTTGAGATTAACATTTCTTGAAAGCAAAATACTGATGCATTTTGGTTAGCTTAATCTAAAGTTAACATTTTTATTAACAACAATGATAATTTTCTTTATTCACTATGCTTACTTTACTGCTCATCCGAACTATTGTATCTTTCTTTGGAGAAATAATGTTAGTGCGAAAGGTCTGCGTTTATTTAATAGAAAACGTGTGTATTATTATTGGTTATGACCCAGGAGAACGTGTAAAGCTATTTTTGAGGAACATGTAATCTTTACTCTTCTCCCTTTATGAACTAACAACTTATTTAATAAAAGTCCTTTAATTAATCATACCAGAAACATTCAAATATTTGCTGTTCCTAAAAGTAGTTAAGTTGGACATTGATTGTGATTAATTTTTGGACAAATTTTAAATAACATGTTTATACAGTGCAAAATTATCTTAATATTTTAAAGAAGTTTGAAAGTTTTATATGATGGCTATACCTATCGTAAACTAATATTAGATATTTATGTTAATGTTAAATAAATAAATATTTCCCCATTTTACCAATGTGATTTCTATGTTGGGATAGGTTTTAATTATTCATCCTTTAAATAATTAACTGCCTGTGGCTATTAACTTTGTTTATAAATAAATTCAAACTTTTGATGATGATGATTGTTGTTTAACGGGCGCACAACAGCTAAGGTCATTAGCGCCCAATCATACTAAAAACTGCGTCTGAACTAAAATATAAATAGTTAATACAAATCAAGTCTTAGTAGCACGTTGTGCAACAAAATAAAAACCCATAACAAATAACAAGTGGGTGTAATGGTCAACAAAGGACTGGTATTAAAATAGCCGCAATCGCGAAAACAACAGTCCTATAATGGTCTAAAAAGGGTCAGTAAAACCCTATAACCAACTACACTACAACATATAAAAACTGGTAGTAAAGCACATCAGCAAAAGCTGAAAATAAACCAGTATTGTAAAAGTTTAAACTGGTAACTATAAAACCCCAAAAACAATAACAAGGGTTATATACAACAACTCAATTAAAGACTGGTACTAAAAACGATGCATCAAATGCTGAAACTACAACAGTCTTAAAAGTGTCTAAAAATGCCGTCATGGATAAAAAGAGAACACCTCACACCTTGCTCCAAAAACCACAAACACGGATAAAACGGAGCACTCGCTCAACAGCAACCGCATTATCTGCAAGTAATTCCTCAATAGAAGAGGGCAAACCTAGGCTATGTCTAAAAGCTGCCAGATGATGGCATTAAATTAAAATGTGACGCACTGTAAAGGGGTGGTCACAGTGAGGGCAAACTGGAGCGGGTAGACCATTAAAAAGGTGAGAGTGACTAAAACGGCAATGCCCAATTCTAAGGCGAGCTAAAATTACTTCTTCGCGACGAACAGCGCGAGAAGAAGTCGACCAGTTAAAAGGGGTTGGTTTACATTCGCGGAGCTTATTAGTTGGGAGTAAGTCCCACTCCTCGCGCCAGCGCGAAATAATGGCTCTACGTAAAGAATGTATAAAATCCCCGAAATAAAAACGCTGCTCGTATTCAGCAGGGTCTAAAAGAGCGGATTTTGCTGCAACATTTGCGGCCTCATTACCCGGGAGTTCGACGTGTCCAGGCACCCATAGTAGTTTTACCCTGACGCCAGCGTCGAAAAGGGTTATCACAACATTCTGGACCATCTGTGCAAGAGGGTGGTGATTGTACAGCTGTTTAAAACTTAAAATAGCACTCAAAGAGTCGGAACATATGACACTGTTCCCCAGCCCCTGATCGAAAATAAATAAAATCGCCTGATAAATAGCATAAAGCTCTGCCATAAAAATAGATGTTGCAACATTAAGACCATACGTAAAACTCGCACTATTAAAAACAAAAGCACATCCTACACCTGTGTCAGATTTTGAGCCGTCGGTATATATAAAATTCCAGCCATTAAAAGAGGATTTGATCTCGCTAAAAGAACAACGAATAATATGTGCTGCGGTCGAAGATTTCGGACAGGACGTAAGCCCGAGATGAACGGGGGCCTCTGCTAAAATCCAGGGGGGGGGGGGGGAAGAAGTTTCCCCGGCTAAGAAAAAAGCAGGTAATTCAATGTCCAACGTCCGTAAAATCTCCCGAAAACGGAAGCCAGCGGGCTTAGGAGTAAAAGACCGAGCAGCATAAAAACGATCAAAAGACACATTAAAAACGGCCCATTCGTGGGATGACGAGGTTGCGCAGCTAAGCGACAACCGTATGCGGCCAGTAAAACATCCCTACGATAAAACAACGGAGGTTCTCCAGACTCCGCACATAAACTCAACACAGGACTGGTGGGGAATGCTCCAATGCCAACACGGATACCCCGGTGATGGAGCGGGTCCAGGCGGCGCAGAACAGAAGGTCGCCCTGAGCCGTAAACCACACAGCCATAATCCAATTTCGAACGGATAAGTGAGCGATAAAAACGTAAAAGAACAGTCCGGTCAGCTCCCCAAAATGTGCCACTTAAAACACGTAAAATACAAAGAGAACGTTCACACTTGCCTCTGAGTTGTGCTATATGCGATGACCGGCATAATTTCCTGTCAAACACCAAGCCAAGGAACCTAACTTCGTCTGCGAAAGAGAGTGCGTCTGGGCCAAGACGGAGCGAAGGTGGAGGATACTCCTTGTGGCGCCAGAAGTTCATGCAGACGGTCTTCTCTGCGGAGAAACGGAACCCGTGAGATACACTCCAAGCGTAAAGGCGGTCGAGACAGCATTGGAGGCGGCGTTCCAAGAGACAGGTTCTCCGAGAAGAAAGATAAATGGCAAAATCGTCTACAAACAACGACGATTGTATTCCCGGCGGTAAACACTCGGTGATAGAGTTAATCGCAATGGCAAACAGTGTGCAACTAAGTACCGAGCCCTGAGGTACATCGTTCTCTTGAATAAAACTAGATGATAAAACTGATTCCACGCGAACATTAAAAACATCATAAATTCCTGAATAAAAACAGACATACGCCCACGTATGTCTTACCGTGAAGCGTTCGGAGGATACCGCCTCTCCAGCAAGTATCGTACGCTTTCTCCAAATCAAAAAATACAGCCACCGTTTGGCACCTACGCACAAAACCGTCCATTACATGTGTGGTTACAGACACAAGATGGTCGACCGAGGAACGGTGACGACGGAAACCACACTGAGCGTTCGTTAAAAAATGCCTCGACTCTAACCACCACATAAGCCGCCCGTTAATCATTCGTTCCATCACCTTGCAGACGCAGCTGGTGAGGGAAATCGGACGGTAACTGGAAGGAAGATGGGGGTCCTTTCCAGGCTTAGGTATAGGAATGACAGTGGCCAACCGCCAAGCGCTAGGAAATGTGCCATTACACCAAATAAAATTGAAAGTGCGTAATAAAAAAGCTTTGCCTTCCGCTGACAAATGCTGCAACATAGCAACGTGAATACCATCTGGCCCTGGTGCACAGTGTCGAGAGTCCGTAAGGGCATGCTCCAGTTCCCTGGAGGTAAAGGGGACGTTGTAACACTCCTGATGTTCGGAGGCAAAACAGAAGCCCTGCGACTCGACCTGCTCTTTAATTGTGCGAAAAGCAGCAGGATAGTTGGCCGAACTTGAAATGTCAGCGAAAGTACGTCCTAAAATATCTGCGACTTCCGTTGGAGAAGTGAATACTTGATTTAAAATCCGAAGACCGGGTATGGGCGTAAACCTAGGTTTGCCTCCAACGCGGCGTAGTCGTTCCCAAACTACGGATGAAGGCGTTGTGCGGTTAAAAGACGAGGTAAAAGCAATCCAAGAAGCCTTCTTGCTATCCTTAATGACACGACGGCATTTGGCGCGCAGTTGTTTATAGCGAATCATATTTGTTAAAGTAGGGTGGCGACGAAAAGCTCGGAGAGCACCTCGGCGTGCACGCAAGGCGTCCCGGCAATGATCGGTCCACCAGGGAACTGGTAAGCCTCTGCGGTGAGAAGACGACCGAGGAATAGCCTGATCTGCGGCTGTGATGATGACCGTACGGAGGTGCTCGATCACGACGTCAATAGATGGAAATTCACACCCTGAAAATTCGGCCATAGATCGATAGAGAGGCCAATTCGCCTTATCAAAGAGCCATTTTGGCCCGCGCTGTGAATGTGCGTTGGAAGAGAGTACATGGATCTGACATGGAAAGTGGTCACTGGAATATAAATCGGAGATGACGTTCCATGTGAAATGTACAGCAAGTGATGCAGAACAGATGGATATGTCTAAGTGTGAAAAGCTGCGAGTGCTGTCAGAAAGAAAAGTAGGTTGACCAGTGTTGAGCAGAATGAGATGGTGACGATCGAGGAATTCTGCCAACATGCTACCCCTGGCACACTCCGTGTTAGAACCCCATAGGGGGTGGTGTGCATTGAAATCGCCCAAAAGTAGGACAGGGGGTGGTAGCTGAGACAGAAGATTGTTCAGATCAACTAGGGCGATAGTGCCGGAAGGAGGCAAATAAACAGTGCAGATAGAAAAACTAAGGCCAGAAAAGTGAACTGTAGCTGCAGCAGCTTGCAAAGGAGTCTGGAGCTGGAGTGGGGTACTGTACACGTCATCTCTAATTAAAATTAGAACTCCACCATGAGCGGGAGTGCCCTCTACGGGAGGGAGTTCAAACCTCACCGAAGAGTAACCGCGCATAATAAAAGAATCTTGTGGCGGAAGTTTTGTCTCTTGGAGACACACAAGCGGAGGGTCAGTCGATCGCAAAAGGTACTCCAAGTCAGGTTTTCGACTGCGGAGTTCACGCACATTCCACGTAAGGATAGCCATTGTTAAAATTAATTAAAAATTAGCTAAAAATTTACCACCTTACTTTTTGGACGGTCCAGGGCGAATCAAACGACCTTTCTTCAGTCGCGTAGGACTAGGTGGTTTCACAGGAGCAGGGGCACTCTGCTCCATAGCCTCCTCAGAGGGAGGGTTCTCCCGCTGAGAAGCATCCACCGATTCCAACACCTGGAATCGGTTGGATATTGATATGGGCGGTGACGGCGACCGCCTAGCGGGTTTGCTCCCGTCATGGGAGCGGGACCTCCGAGGAGGAGAAGGGCTATTTCGCTTATCTACAGGGGTGGGCGTCTTCATAAAATCAGTCCTGGTATAAGCGGTCCTGAACTTAATTTCCGGGGCATTAAACACAACCGGCTTAGGTTTCACGGCGGTTCGTTTCGGAGAACTGGGTACATTAGGGACCCGTGTAAATATAAGGTCACACGTCTGCGTACTACTGTCGCGTTTCTTGGTCGCTGAAGAAGCTACTGCGCTGTACGTACCGGTCTGAGGTACTGTGGGCTGGCGTGATTGAAAGCGCTTCCGGGCGTCCACAAAGGAAAGTTTCTCCTTAACCCGGATTTCCTGGATGCAGCGTTCTTCGCAATACCGAGGGCAGTCACGGGATGAGGCTGGATGATTCCCTCGACAATTCACGCAGACTGGAGCCGATGAACATGCTCCCTCATGACTTTCCATACCGCAGGTTCCACAGATGGAAGTGGCGCTCTTACAAGATATGCGTGTATGGCCAAAACGCTGGCACTGATAACATCGCAACGGGCTTGGAATATACGGACGCACTTCGATCACCTCATAGCCCGCTTTAATCTTCTGCGGTAGGTCAACCTTGTTAAATGTGAGGAAGAGAGTACGGGTAGGCTGTAGTTCTCCATCTCTCCTCGCCTGCACTTGATACACGAATGTGACCCCCTGGTCTTCCAAACAGTTTTGGATATCCGGGTCAGACATACCGTCAAGAACATTAGTTGATATAACTCCTCGCGACGAATTTAGCGATTTATGTGGCTCGACACGGATCGGATAACCGTGGAGGATCGCCGCCTTGAGCAATGAGTTACTCTGCGACATTCCAACTGTCTCCACTAAAAGAGATCCATTGCGAAGTCGTGTGCAGGATTTCACGGGTTCAGCTATGGCGTCTATGCCCTTCTGAATAATAAATGGGTTTACCCTTTGAAAAGACTGACCGTCCTCCGTACGACTGATCACTAAGTAACGAGGAAAAGGCTTCTCAGTTACTTCTTTTACTTCTACTCTCTTTCGTTTCACCTGGGTAAAATTGTTTTCAATAACCATAGCGATTTAATCCTCCACCATTACAGCTGTCTCCGTTGGCAGGCTGCTTTCTGGGCGCCACCCCGGCTTAGTTTAGTTGCCCTGGCCTGGAACAAGTAACCTCAGGGTCACACCTTCCTGAGTAGAGACAAAGGGACCCAATCGCCTGCAGAAAGTTTACAGCGCATGTAATGGCCCCTCCCCGGGCCTGGCCTTTACCAGGGGATACGCTCTTGCCCTACATGATGGCCCAGTGCTGGGGGTCACGCCATTACCCAGTCACATTTTAACCGTGTCAAACACGGGGGCATCCATCAGACTAAAAGCAGGGAGGTTTAAAAGTAAAAAGTAAAATGGAGACAAACTAAAAAGGAGTCAAACGCGCTGGGCGCGGACCTATGGAAGCAGCTCGGATGCCTCGGGGTCGCTACGCCCCTACCCAATAAATTGGGCCCCTGAGGGGTTCAAACTTTTGGTTGCATACATGTGTCTATTTGCTAATTTAAATACGTTAAATTGTTTACTGCACCGATAAAAATATGGAATTAATTGGTTTTCTACTTAGTGTAAAAACGTATAAATTATGTGTAATTTATATTTAAAAAAAGTTATCGTGTCATTTACCTATCAGCCCTGAACGTCACATTAATTCGATGAGTATAATATGTTTTAATAATATTTAACATTTCAGCGAGTGTTTTAATAACATTTCAGTGAGTGCTTATTTAGAGTAATTTGTTTTTTTAATCCTATTTCTATTTTTACTAGTAGTAATTAACTTATGGTTCCTATGAATTTTAATGTCCTTCTAGGTGGATCCTTAATTTAAATACCCACTGCGCCAAAAAGAATTGTTCTACAATTTCTGCTTTTTATTGTGTGACATTTTGAATGAAAGCTTCATTAGTTACTGGGATACTAATTCTTTAGACCAGTGGTTCCCAAATTTTTTAGGTCATGGTGTACTTTTCAGTGGAAAAGTTAAATACGGAACGCCAATTTTCACCTAGCACTTATATGACAATACTATTTGAGGATAAAAGGCAAATATTCAAATTTTAGAGCTTTAGACATGTTAACCATGATTTATTAGTTAATTATATTACAAAAATATTTTCAAACTTAATTTCACTACATATATTACAAAACAACCCCCCCCAAAAAAAAAAAACATTAAGGCAACACATTTTAAAGCGAACTAAAAACAAGATCATAAATCCATAATTATCCTCATAGATCTGGTACATAAAACCATTTTTAATGTTGCAAAACCAAAAAATGCTTGGGACCGTAAAAGAACTATCCTAATGTAGGAATGAAACCGAAATAATTTACATAACTTTGCTATTTCTGGTTGAATTTGGGACTGACTGGCATCGAGACGAGATCAGTGTTAGAGAGACGTGATGGGCTCTACTGGCAGGCAAGGATGAGGAGCAGGCAGGCAGATTCATATCAAAGGGGAGATAGTTCAGGTCTGAAAAGACTGAAAACCGGAGCGAGGGGTGGGGGTAACTAAATTGAATTAAAAAATGTATGGATGATATTGTATTCACTTATTTCACTGACATGGGTGAAGGGGTTCTATGTCATGGATATTTATATTAAACTAATATTCAGATTATTTTAACTATGACCATTGTAAACTTATATTAGGAGGTATAACTTATTTGCTAATTTATTTAAGAAATGTACCTTTTTGTGTATTATGAAAGAACTTACAAAGGTTTAAAGGCGGAAGGATAAAAGAATAGTTTCTGCATTATCAGACAAATTTTAACTGACACCAGAATTCAAAGAGTGACTTATTATTAAAAAAAGTATCCTTTATCATTGAATCTGATGTCAAAGCAATCAAGTATTAATACTGTTACGTTGTCAGAGAGGCTAGCTTTTCTGACACAACAGAGAATGGTTTACAACCGAAAAAATATCTTTGCTTTTTCATGAGTTTTTCTGAAATTAACTGTTGAAACCATAAGCAAACTTAGTAGGTGAGTTTGAAACTCGTTTTAGATATCCCTAAGTATTTCTGATTCTAGTTATTCTATAAATTCTTTTGTATCTAGCTTGCCGCATTCGATAGTAAGTTGAATGCTGAAAATCTTTATCCATAATTCTAATGCCAAATTGTTGCTTGTGCTGTTTGTCCGTGAGTTACTGGAGTGCACGCAATTTTATGTGTTTTTTTTTTTTTTTTTTTTAATATAAGCTAGGTTCTAGGTTTCAGAATAAGTTGTGTTAAAGAGGTTATGCTGGTTATACTGTAAGATGAGAAAATATCAGAACTCAGTTGAATGGCAGCATGTGGGTATACCACGTGGTGGTGGGGAAGCAGAAGTGAACAAGTGGGAATGGGTGGGGGTCGGTGAAACTGCGGCAACCCTATAAAAGTCGAAGGCGGGAGTCGTGACTTGGACGTTGCTCGCCGCAGTTCGATCTTCACTTACCTACAGAAGACATCTGCCTGTGGTGAGTTGGTAAAATTGCATGTTGTAAAAGAAGGGTCACAACAATTTTAACAATGCACAAAATTCCATACGCGTATAACTTACAGTTTTCTAATATTTCCAAGTGGTATGTTGAAAGTTAATTCTAAAAGCCATTTGGGGAATTTGCTCTGATAATTGCGTTAGTGTTAGTTTCAGGAGCCTTAAATTATTTTATATATTTATAAGCATCTAATTTCTTTCTGGCATCAGTACAGAAACCGTAGTAAAGATTCGTGTACGAAAGTTTTCAATCACACTTACGGGATGTAATATTTTATTTTTTCATTATCATTACTATACATAAACGTCACTTACAAGAATAGTTTACACCTATTTCGCTTTAAGTGCTAATTGTTATAAAATTTACAAACATTCGTGGATAACATGCCTTTCAAAGAAATATTATTTTGGATTTTTAGTGATTGTAAGAGAATGTTCAATGTTGATACTTAAAACAGATAAACATATAGGAAAATGTTTTTAAATTAAAGTGTATAATAATGAGTTGCAATGAATTTATAACCTAAAATGGGTTATAGATGTAAACCCCACATCTGATGTTATAGCTTTCTATGGTAATCAATGAAGGAAATAAAAGCAGGGTACGTAAACTCAATTTATATTCTGTATTATGTTATAAATGTGATTAATTATTAGATACTCATTCGTAACATTTATGCTTTTTTAAGCATAAGTCTGGTTCGTACCATGATGTTTCGAACTGTATAATGAATGAAATAAGAATTCGTTTATTTTCCCGATAGATTATTAAAATCTAGTGCTACTGGATTTGTTGTACCTAACCAACCTATTCCGCTAATCAGCTATGATGCGTTTGTAATTATTGCTAAAACTATTATGAAAGTTTAAACAGAGAACCTTAATAAAATTACGAGAGTTATTTTTATATACTTGAAATGCAATATTTTAAGTCAGGTAAATGGTTGTTGAGTAAATCTGCGTTTAGTGCTGTTTATTTACAAAAGGATTTACCATGAAAATTAAAATGAATGGACGTTTTGTTATGCCCATACACATTGAATTATCATTTCTATTAAACTTATGTAGTTAACAACTTGCTTTGCCACGAAACTTGCCGTTGTTCAAATTTGGGGGGAAAGAAAAAATTTATTCTGTTGAATTCTTAATGGAGAAAAAAATCCTTAGACCAAGGAATTGAGCACTTCCAAATTCCCTTTTTCTTCTTCTGCACTATTAATGTCCTAAAGTCAAAATATCCTTCTTAGCCTGTAGAGATTCTCCTGCTATCATTATCGAGTATCCTATTACAGTGTTTATTTCTGAGTTATTAATTTGAAAAATATGAATTCTTATACATTTTTAATTGGTGTGTTTGAATGCATTTAATATAGCAGCCGCCATTGCGAGCTTAATAATATTTTAATTTTTCTAATAAAATTTAAGGAACAAAATATACTTTATATAAAATATTTTCATTTAAACACATTGTGTTAATAAATGCATTTTTATCGATCTTGCTGAAGGCTATCGATTTTTTTTTTTTTTTTTTTTACTTTATTTCTAAAATTTTCCTAGTTTGCTCCCATCAAGTATTCTGTCTGTTAATTAAAGGCATTTTACAGCAATGCTGTAAATTATTTTTACATTCTTAACGTTAGTTTTACCGTACAACATGAAATTAGATTAATTTTACTTCTTTTCGCTTCATTTTAATATAGGCTGGAGCAATATAGATAAAGCAATGCTCTGTTTTTCAGAATTTTTTTTTGAATGGTGTTTAACGCCCATTTTTACTACTGAGGCACTACAAGCGGTGAACACTGGTGATACATGAAATGAAATGATATATTGGGAAAGGATTGGGAAGGAAACGTTCCAGGCCTATGTATAGGGTACCTCTCCGGCATTTGCCAGTTATGAAGACTGAGGAAAACCTGGAAAAACCTCAGTCAGGGAGGACGATCCTGGAAGGATTCGAACTCCAGACCTCCCGCTTACGAGTCCGCGCCTGAGCGACCTCGACCACCCTGCCGGTCTGGTTTTCAGAATAAACTTATTTAGGTTAAAAATAAAAATTCCGAATTTTTACTTTCGTCTTTGTATACAATCTGAAAATATAACGTAACTTTATGCTTCGCACTCATTTTGATAGCATTCCCCGGTCTATTCACGTATTTGTCACCTGATAATGCACAGAGCCGAGCGTGCAGTTAAAAACACAAAATCAGCATCTCAGTTGCAGTGGCCCGGTCTCTCACGTAGCTTCGCGTGATATACGGTACGCTTAGCCAAGTGCGTATCATCAGCTTAGTTGATGTGTTGCGTAAATGTGTTGTACGTCCAGTAATCCAATAGTGAGTATTCTTTTATATGACACACGAATTAAAACTAGACTTATAACAGAAAATTTTGCCGAATATTTCATGACAAATAAATAAAAAAAAATGTTAAATTAGATGAGGTAGAAGCAAGATTAGACCACGCCCTTCAAAACTCTTAGGCGTTTGTCACAAGAGACATTAATATTAAGGTTCTCGACTAGGACAGCCACAAAACTTCTTAAATTAAAACCATACAGAATCCCGGTAGTACGTAATTATTACTGCGTGATCAGGCCAGTGTACTTCAATTTTTGCATTTGTAGCAGAGAAATTGATTCAAAATTAGCTTTTATCAACGACGAAGCTTTATTTTATTTCCATGTGCAACTAACATCCCAAAATAATATATGTCAGTTTTATATGAACATTTCACCACTATCGTGCCGGCGTTTGCTGTAGATAGGTGCAGAAAAGGGAAAGCAGTATCTTTCGTGCGAAGCACATCATCCTCAATGTACAAGCAAATTACTTTTTATTTCAGAATAGATTGATTGGATGGCTTTTTTAGTATTTAACGTTTGTTTTTACTACTGTAACATCAGAGGCGGTGGACACTGATGAAACATCAGGTGAAATGATAAATTGGGAAACTAATTAGTTGGAAGAAGGAAGCGTTCCGGCCCAAGTTTAAGGCATTTGCCATAAAACCAGAGGAACGGTCCCGAGAGGACTTCCTGTTCACGAGTTCGCGCCTCGCCCATCTCAGCCGTTTGTGTCGATATACCCATTATGTGATGAATTAGGACTCATTTTATTTCAGGATGATGGTAGGATGTATATTATATAAAAACTCGGTTAACATACCTAAAAATCTTGTAGGTTTGATAATCGTACCTTGTCAGTAGTTGTTGCCAGTTAACTTTTGAAATCAGAGGGAAAATGTGTCTTTTAAATGAATTTTTGTATACAGTTTTACTAACAATTCAGCGCAAGACTTATATTGGAAGTCAATTTATAAATGCCTCTTTTATTTATGTAACAATTTAATATGCATATTTAAGTATAGAGGCTCAGATAAATATATTTCTCATTTGGTAGATAAGGCTTTTAATTACATTACAAAATTTAACCTTTTTGTTTTGAACTTTCAAATGCATGCGCTTTGTAAATTAGCATGTGGTAAATTTAGGTCTGAAATAAAAAATTCCCTATCACGTACCGTTTTTCCGAAAACATTTTCCCTAAATTTATCATAACCATTCAAAATATGCATAATTTAAATATTTTTTAGCTATTAATGAAATTCATTCTCAAAAATGATTAATTAAGTTAAAATATACACGAAGGGTCCAAAAATAGTAGTTAGAATTCCTATAGTGAAAATTATTTTCGGTTATCTTGCAAAAATATGAAAAAATGCTGTAATTTATTCACAATTTTAAAAACGTCTTGAAGACATTCGTTTGGAAAATACGTCAATAGCATTTTAATTAATTGCCAACGATAGTTAACATACTTATAAACATTTCCCTTTGTATCATTTTTCTACGACAGCAATGTACTGATGAAACTGTTTCTCGTGTTCACCATCGCTCACATCTCCACATTAAGAGGAAAGAAGTGCAAATGGGAGTGTAGGAACCGCAGTTTCAATGAAATTGTACGCACCACATTTTTGTGTGCCATGAAAATGTCCTCGGTTATCCCATTGTAGTTTTCAGTTTTCCTAGAAAATTACGCATGCAGTCTTGTACCCTATTCATCTTTATTTCTCATTGTACATAGTCAAAATACTACCCAAATTAGATCACAAATTTATGAATCAATTCTTTAAGTTTCGCTTAATTTTGGAAATTGCCGAAAGTCCCTGACCAGTCTGTCTAAGACCTTCATAAAAATTTCAGCCAATCCTAACTTTATGTGAACCTGGGGCAGATTTTTTTTAACTAATAGTTTATTTCTAAAATTTATTTGAACCGGCGCCAAAACACGCCTTACTGGCCACTCTTTTACTTAATATTCCTACTTATCTTGAACTCGCACAGAAAGCAATAGAATTTGGTGAAAGCGCGCTGCATTCTTAGAAGTATTCCTATTACTTTAAGACCTTTGCTAATTTGCCATTAAATTTACGTATCATTTGTTTAAATTAAATGATTTTACAGACCAATCTCCGCGGTCTGGTTATAGCGTTTACGATGCTAAATGCCAGATAGCTTTAAGCACAAGGACTACGAGCTCATTTGCGCCACCATTATTTCATTTCGTTCATCCATAGGTTTAAAAATCCAGTGGTACACACAATTCTTATCACATTCACCAAAAAGTTCTTGAGCTGTGGATTAGCATTGGAAAAAAAATAATTTTAATACATGGTTATTCAGACTGTAAAGTTTTGAAATGAAATATCTGTGAAATGATGCTAATTTGATCTTTCATTTTCACTTTGTTGTCGTTGCACCTCATTGTTGTGTACTTTGTTCAGTAATTTAATTTTGTATTTAAATGTTTTATTTCTTAATGAGAAATAAAAATATATTCGACCTTTATTGCGTGTGCATATTTGTTTTTCTCATATTAAATATTTTGTTACGCTCCTTTAAGATAAATTTCTTGAAACATTAGACAGCACAATGGAAGCATGTTTTATTTTGTATAGAGCTTAAGAAAAAGGAATTACTTCTTTGCTTATATGAGAATCACACATTTAAAAACCGAACAGACGTGGTTGTAGAAATGTGTCGGTGATTCTGGGGGGGGGGGGTTGTACTATAGAAAGGAAGGTAATACACCTGACAACGTAGTCGATCTCGTAATGGTAAAGATAGTTTCGTAGTCTTATATGCAATTATTCAAAGAAAGAATGGCCCCACCCTCGGATGGCAAAATATGAAAAAGTCTCTGAATCGAGGGCCCTACAAATGATAGAATTCAGAGAAAGAGTGTTTAAAGAAGATACTAGTACTCCCTACAGCTAGCCTACATATAGGTTGTAGCTGTGGCTATATAACTAAAAGGAATGTGATGTTGGAAAGTATGCAAGTTCGAATCTCGCATCTCCTTTTTACACTTGATCATTATATTTTTTATCAGTATTTCCCTTCCCTTTGCTTTCATGAACAATGTAAAGCATCATTTTAAAACAGTTATATATAAATCATTACCATCTTTCTTTCAATGCTAACACCCTTCCACTGTTTAAGGAAAAAAACTCTGTAATTGTTCATTTCATTATAATAAAGTATTTCTGCGCAGTCATTTTATAAATGCGTATGTCCTATTATATTATTCGGTATATTTACACTTAATGTCACAGTATTTAAACGACGATAATGTTAGATTTGTTCAGTGCTATTTCTTTCTAGAGCAAGCCACTCTGCCCATGTGCTAAGGTACTCTATTGTCCCTCTCAGCAATTGGCCGAACTAAAGGTTACAATTTCTATTATCGAGAGCCGCTTGCTGTTATTTTGATTGAGATTTGCGTTAATATATAACTCCGCTCCACTGTTTTAACTTTAAGTAGCACGGGATTTTCGCCATCTGGGGCTGCTCGTAGATATGATATACCAGAACTAAATGGAAGGCTTTGGGCTCAGCAATATAGGAAAGACCGACAGGTAGAAGAGCGACATGTACAAGTCGTAAAAAACTTTCAATTTGGTAGAATAATAAATGTCTTCGGGCATAGGTAGAAAGATAAAGCTTCTCCTCAGCTGCTCAATTGAAGGAGGCCTGTCACTTTCTCGGTTCTTACAGACCGGAAGGAATATCTGTAGAGAATTTGGTATAGACAACTACTTAGCTGCGTGAAAGAAGGTCCTGTACCATGAACACGTCTTGGACTCTCTTGCACATGCCGTCGACTTTAGGAACATCGAACGGTGGAGAGTTATCTTTGCGGTCGAAGTTGTATCGTCGTCATACAGAGAGCGCGTGTACAGGTCACTGAACACCGACATGATGCACGTGTTCACAGTGTTCTCGTAAACGTCTCATGATGGGACTGGATTTCGTTCGAAGCTCCTGGACACATTGTATGAATACGTGGAAGGTTAAACAGTCAGACTTGTGGTGACTTTTTGGGATTCATTTTAGTTCCATCTGCCAAAGAAAGTTATTCCGATGGAACAATCATATTTCTGCAAGATAACTTTAGCATTCACAAGTCAATGAGAGTTAACGTTGCTTTGATAGGTAAGAGGATATCTCACTGATACTTCCCTCCCAAATCACCTGATCTACACCCTATTGAGAACGTTTGGACAGAAATAAAGAGATTTCTCCGTAATTCCTGTCTCCTGTCTCTTGAACGTCTGTCGAAATATAGCGTAGGAGTGAAGGAACGTGAAATTCCCTTGCAGAACTATTTTCGCCGGCTGGTAGACTTCATGCCGAGAAGAATCAACAAACGTTTTGAGGATGAAGGAAAATGGACAGTATTAAGTTTCTTATTTGTTTTTATATTTTTTTTATTTATTTTAATTTTTAATAGAGACCGAACTATGCCTCAAATGAAAACATTAAATTTTAGGGTAAAAGCGAAAAGGTCTTAAGGCAGCAATATACATTTTAAACCCTTTAATCATTAAAACTTTCTCTTATATTTAAAAATTAACTCTACACCTCATAGCTGGTTATACAAATAACGAAAAATTAAAAATAAAATGTATTGGTTCGAATCTCGCCAATTTCTACGTTACCTGAGACATATAATCTATCAATAACAAACAGTTCGCACTCTTTGAGGTTGTTTTATTATTTGAGAAAGTGTGCAATATTTTGCTTTATATTATGTATAAATACTTTTAATTTGATTAAATATTGTAATGTTTGCTGAGGATATACCTAGGCATTACGCTCACAACAGGGTCCATAACTTTGGCCTTTCTATACAGTCTAAGAGTCTCAGAAATAAGTAAATAAAAAAAAAATCGTTGAAAGAAGGAGACATAGTAACCCAACAGAAGGAATTCGTTTTATCAGTATGTATTTGCTTTCTCGTGGTATATTCATATGTAGATAACAGGAATATAAAATTATTAAATAAAGTTCCATTTTCTGTACTGTTTTCAAGGACGGAAAGGCGGGATTTACATAGTATGAAACAAATTTCCGGCAACTTGCATCAGTTTAATTGCATTTTTTGTTTTATAATCAATATTAGTTTCAACCAATTTAATTTTGTTAGCGTTTTTAAACATTCAGAAACTACATTTATATTCACTTTTTTTTGCTAAGGCTTAGTCTATTCTGTGAATTAATTACAGCTATATGAATAATTTTATCACAATAGATCAAGCATTAACTGAAAATGGGTTAGTATGTGCAGAAGTGTTTTAGTACCTCATTCCCGAGAGAAATTTGAGTATATAATTTTCCAATGATTTATGAACAAACTAAATTTAAATCGCATTTCACAGGAGGGCATTTACTATTTGCTTTCTACAATGTGTCCACATTACAATGCCTTCTGTTTATGTTCTTTTGTTTTCCAACCGAAATCCTTGAAATGCTATCGTTAAAATCGTCTATCAACTCTGGCCTGGAATACTAATGAACGCATTCTGTAGGACTTTCTAATTTGTCTTCCTCCGGAAGGGAAGTAAAGCCGGGGGTCCCGTGTCGTACATTTACGGCATGAAAAAGAATTTCAAGCCTAAAAGAAGAGCCCTCTGAACAAAATTTGTCGGCCGTTTCACGCCCTGAATTGAATGGAACGCCGATGACCTGAGATGTTAAAGAGCGTCCGTAAATAAACCAAATCAACCAACCTTCCTAATTTGCCATATACATCTTGGTAGGTTACACTCCAAAAGTTCACTTGGCAGTTATTGAAGAACATGGATTATAGTGTACTTGATATTACAAATGTTAAATATATTGACAGACTTTCTAAGCATTTTACATTCTATTTGTATTTTGATCAATAATTCTTGCCGCTGATGACAATGTAAATGGTTACCTTTATATATCTCTATTCTAGTGTGTTTATTTTTAATCCCGATTTCTTTGAAACTGGACGTTTTAAAATCTTTGTGTGTTTTGTATTTTGAATCGAAATGTTCATCCTCACTTAAAGGCAGATAATTTACTATTATTAATAAATCTTTGCCTGATCAAGTGAATAATGTATTCCTCGCCAGGTTAATAATTCTCACATTATCTATGTTTCTGTTTCATTACGTAATTTCCTGGTCTTGACAATGTTGTTTTCATTTTCATAGAGGTTCATGCTATTCGTGCGTAAATTCATTTTATTATTGAATGTTGCGAAAACTGGAATATTTGGAAGCGCCTAAGCTAAGCAGTTAACTATTCGTCTCCCACCGTCACTGCCCAGGTTCCATCCAAAGAGCTGTGAGTTTCCTATGCTCCTGTTTCCTATGCCACTCATTTCGTCATTGCTCCATCATCTCATCCTCATCATCGTGGAAAGTAACAAGCTCTCTGTTCCAGGAAAGTTGTATACATGGCATAATGACACGAGTACAGTGAAGAATCTGTTCTCGTGAAGAGCATTGTGAAAATTAAGATATTTATAGTATAGGTTTATTAAACTAGGCTTAATTAAACATTTTATCCAGTGAAGTATTTTGTACAAATTGAATTGAGAATGGGATAAGGACACTTAAATTTTTATTTGAGAGGACGAAAAATAATCATTCTCAAATTTAACATAAAATTATTCTTCAAATGATATTAAAGTACAAACTTCTTAAACTTTTACAACTTTTGTTAAATTGGAAGCATATAAAATTTAGAAAATAAGTTGGATGCAAGGGATTACACAGTGCATTTTTAAATTTGAAAAAGGTTCTGCAGCTTTGGAATATTAGAAGGACATATTGGAGTGTAACTTAGCGGCGGTTCTCGGCAGCATCCTCAGTTTGCACAACTGTACTACTGCTACTGTTACTGCTGAATATATATTGTAAACTTCTAGAATCTTAATAAACCAGTATTAGCGCTCATGCGTGAATATTCACAGCAAAAAAGGGAGAGATAGAGAGAGACTGACAAAAAAGTAATAAAAGCATCTTAGTAAGATACCTATTAAAAGTAATTCTTCTCAACAAACTAATTGATGACCCTATGATTAAAGTTTGGAATTTACAGGATGAAATCTGTTTCTACAGAAAGTATCGTATATTTTCCATATTTTGAAATTACAGCTTGACTCACCAAACAGTTGATAATCGATGCTAGAAAGTATCTGTATGAGAGTTATATTACTTCAAAAGTAATGTTTGATATTGAAATAACTGAATGCTTTCCCATAATTAATATGACTGTTGCTATTAACATACTTACTATTTCACTATAATTATCTAATAGTCTTTTAAAATAATTAATTAACCTTTGTAAAGCAACAAACATCAGTAGTATAAAACTGCAGGCTTTCCTGGGAACATACGAGACGAGAGGTAACGTTTCTGGTAGTGCATGCGCATTGTAGCTCTTTAGAGCGAGATATCAAAGTCTTTTACAAACTCACCGAGATATTGGTTTGTAGTGCGTCTATAAACCATATCCCCTACAGATAATAATTCAAATACAAACACCAGGTTCAAGATGAAAGTGACCTATAGACATTGCAGTTGTTTTTTTCTTTTATGCATAAAAACAAATTAAGCAATAGTTTAAGAAGTTAAACCTCAAAATTTTTAGGGTCGCGCAAACCATCATCTCTTAAAGCAGCAAGCAGCCTTTGGTGTACCTGTGGAGGCATTGAAGGTTTAAAAAACATAGTTTATTGTTTCGTTTTCTGGATTCTTATTCAAAGCATTGTTCAATTTTCTGATAAAATTTCACTACTATCTCCAGCTCCTTTTTTTTTATTAAATGCCCTACTTGTTTCAATAATGTGAAAGAATGTCCTCCATTCTTTCTTCTAAGGAACTAAAATGTTTTTATGAAGGCCAGTATTCCCTCGATTACTCTGTTTGAGATCAGCTCCTGTACAGATTCTATTGCCTTTCTTCTTTCGGTCAAGAGCTTACTACATTAAAAGATGAGAGCTTTCAGTTTCAATCCTTATTCCACATTATTTTATCACGAATTCTGATGGCCAGAAATACTTGCAGTCAGGAATCAGCAAAGCAGCTTGCATTTTGAATCTCTTTTAGTCTTCGGCATGGGTCTCCTACATAAAGAAATCTTTCACATACTCCTTCGCATTCTAAATACACCCTTTGGGGGGAAAAAAGTCAACTCTTGAACGCAACATTCTTTCAAATTCTACTCGTTACAGGGCGCAATTCACAAGGTAATCAGCAAGGCTGTTACAAGCTGCACTAAAGACGCTGGCTAATATGTATGCTCTGTTAGCTCTGTGGCAGAGTGTGCAGTGATGACCTGGTTAAGAGCGTTTGTCTACTCTCGACATGGAACATATATTAATAAACTTTTGTAACTTATTATGACAAATATAATATTGTTTCCCATACACAGCAAGCTTTAACATGTGGTATTAAATGAATATTATAACATTTCCTTCAGTATTTGTTCTATTTAAACAATATGCTGCATGTGCATTCCCTGCACATGCAAGAAGGACAAAAGACGGCTTATGGGCACAAATTCAAGAAGCCTCGGATGTTGCAACCTTTCGACCACACCACTGTAGAAATCTGACATCATCTATGCCCCGAAGAGTGAGGGCAGCTATATATGCTTAGGGTTCATATATGATATTAATTTGTGTTTCTTTCTTTTTGTTTTCACTTTAGAAGATAAAGTTTTCTGATCATGTATTTATTTAGTTATTTGTAAAGAAAATATTAGTTTGTGATTAAGTTTTTGTGTATGCATAGGTAATGTCACAAAACTCAAATAATACGTTAAAATGTAATATGATATTAAGAAGACATAATATTCTACATATACTCTTATAAAACTAATAATAAAATAAAAAATATTGTGTAAAATTTGAACCCACGAGCTTACGCAGTAGAGCAATGCCTTCAAAACCGTTCGGCCACCGCTATAACGTACTTGTTCCAGATGCTTATGATTGTGACCATTACGTTTACAGACAAAACGCCCACTGCAGTTTGCACTCGCTGCATGCGCTTGTAAATACAGCGTGTACGAGCGTCCCCGAAGTTATTCGATTGACATTTTGAATCTGGCAAGGACGGTTTTTTTTTTTTGTGGTTAAAGGATGTACACGTGTAACCCCTGGTAAAACTTTTTTTAATATAAAAATGTTAAAGACTTGATATCTTTTACAATATATAGATTTCCAGCAGTCATAAAAAGCAAGACTGCTTTGTGGCCTCTATACATAGATTTGTCAAAGAGTACACATTACGAAGGGAATGATAATTGTTAGCAATATTTCATTTGGTCCATCCAGAATCATTTGTGACTGAATTACACATTTCATTGAGGGATACAATGTCTTTCCAAACATTTCTTCTCGCATCATTTTCAGGCTGTTGTCTAGGGAGGAAAACTTAATTTTAGAGCATGTACGTTGGGGTTGGAACGACCAAAATACCTTCCAGTTTAAAGTTATTTCATTTCCCATTATGGAATGTCTGCAGATACAGGAGATTCACAAAGCCCTTTGTAAACTTCTGAAGGTTTACTTTTGTTGAACTTTGTTGTAGTAGCAGTTGCATAAACAGTATTCTACAGTGCTTGTATATATTTGTCGAGGCGGACGTGCTTTGAGCCGTAAATCTTTTCTTGCTGCTACTTTTGTTTCGCATATCTTGAAAAACAAAAGTTCGCGGTCGATACAAATTGACTTATTCCCGAATTCTACTACAGACTGCCTCAAATGACACTATTTGAACAATATTATTTTATGCATCACTATAAATAAAATATATATAATAAGCGTATATGTAAATTGGTTTCAAATATTTTAGGAGAAGAGGACAACATTAAAAATACACTATATAAGCATAGTTCTGAAAATCCTTCATTTCAAAGTTTGTTACTAATAAATAGCTAATAGTAAAGGTGATAAATTAAACACATCTTAAAATAATTGCTCAAGATGACATCTTCCCGCTTTTATGCATCCCCCGAGCCTGCGTTCCATGTTTCGATGTACTCTGTTAAAAACTCTTGCAGTGCTTTGTATTTTACAAAGTCTATCCTCTCCTTCAAAATGTAAACAATAGGTACAGAGGGTCCCTAATATGAACTTAATATCCCTACAGATGAAAATCCATTGATTTCAAATCAGGTGGTTTCAAAAGCCATCCAATGAGTTCCCATCGACCAATTCATATTTTATGGAAATGGTGACTCAAATGACGAACTATTCCACATTCATCGGATGTCCAGAGGTATATCGTCAATTAATTGTATAACTAATCTTTGAGAATCTGCAGATCAATATCTCCTATCAGATGCCGGGAAAAATTTCTTTCGAGGAATCAATTAGATGATTACTAATGATTCCAGCCCAAAAGTTTAGATCGAACTATTTCTATTACATTTTCTGTGGTACTTCATTAGGCCCAAATACAATTGTAATGATAGTAGAAGATACCATCACATGTAAAACCAACTTAATAGTGAACAAAGTAATAGCTGATAAATTCATGAACACAGAGCACTGCCGTGGAATGCGTTGGCAGAATTTTCTTCGGGGACGAAAGTCTACCGCTTTAGTCTTTGCATCCGTTGAAGACGAGGGCACAGAAGACTTTCATGAAGAATGTTTCAAATAGTAACGTGACTACTCTTTTCCTTAGTGCAAATTTTATTTTATAATCTGATGACTTTCGCCGACGTTACGATGAACTCAAGCTCGCCGTTCCGAACTTCTCTTGGTCTTTCAGCATCCAAAACCCTCATCTAAATGATTAGACTTATTGCAAGCGTTAGTAGTTCGTAAGAATGTTCCTGTACAAGGTAACTGCATTTCTACACAAGGTTCAAGTTCTCCTAATGCATTCCCACTTGCAACGTCACAGATGTAGTGCATATCTTTAATTTCAAGCATTAATACATTTTTTTGTAATTTCTTCATATAGCAAGCAACAAGACAATAAAAAAATGGAAAACATAACGGCCTGCTTTAAAGAAAAAAAATATTATAAAATGAAAGCAGTTTGAACTGACTAGTTTTCTGAGAAAACGTATAGAAAAATTCTTAACAGATCTAAAACAAAGGATAGTTACGCCTATGTTTGTATGAGTTTTTAAAAATAATTTGTTGTAAGGAACATATTCCTAAATTTTTTGATATTAGCTTACATAAACTTTGTATATACAAATAAACTCTCCACGCTGAATACGTTTTATAAATATCTTTAAGATGTTAGCAACTTACCAAAACTATTTTTTTCAAACTGCTTCTTGGAACGTCAGCTTTTATTTACGTATCAATCTTCTGGTCACTAAGATTGACGCAGCAAATTCTGCTTCCTCTATCCTAATTCACGACTTCGTTAATACAGAGCAGTATGCCGGCACCCTGCAGATCGCCTGTTACGCAATTCCGTAAATCGAAGAACGCACCCTTTCCATAAGGAAATTTCCCAATTGTCCTCACGAGGCTAGATGGACCCCGTTGCAGGCCTCCTTAACTCGGATAACTTCCTAAGTAGTTACACTCTTTGACATTAATAAAAGAGAAAAAAGATATCGCCAGATTCAACATGTCGATCTGAGAACTTCTGGGACGCTGTATTCACAAGTGTACACACTGCAGTGGACGCTTTGCCTGTAAACCTAATGGTCACATTCATAAGCATCTGGAAAGAGAGCATTAGGCTAGAGTAGCGATGGCGGAGCGGTTTAGAAGGCATTGCTCATTTGCGTAAGTTCCTCTGTTCAGATACCACGAAATTGTTTTATTTTTTATTTTTAGTTTTATAAATATATGTAAAGCTTTATATTATCTTAATTATATATTATATTTTAACGCATCCTTTGAGTTTTATGGCATTACCTATGCACACACAAAAACGCAATCACAAACTAACGTATTCTTTACAAATAACTAAATAAATACATGAAAAGAAACATTTATCTTCTGAGGTAAAAACACACAGATATAATAGAAAGAGAATTCATGTATGAACTCTCATGCATAACAGTCTTTACTGCGTGTGGCTACACAGCTTTGCTGGTTACCTTGTGAACCGCGTGCTGTACGAGTAGAACTTAGAAGAATTTTGCGTTCAAGAGATGACACGGTTTTTTTTTTTTTTTTTTTTTGTGTCAAAGAGCGTACATGTAGCTTTTGCCAGATTCGACACTCTTTGCTTCTTTAATACCAAAAGAGGTTGAAAGATAACACACACGCACTATTTTGTATATTTTCTAGATGTTGCTTCTTATGACTCAAATTTTTTGAAAGATAAATATCGTAATAGCTTGTTTTAAGTTTTTAGATCATATTTGAAACCTTTACTCACGGTTTGCTATTACACTGTAGTGGAATCGTCGAAAGTACAATCTCAATTCGTTCCTTGTTTGCTTATATTAGTCAGCAGTCTTAACATTGGAAGGTTGCAAAGTACTAATACTACCAAGCAGATTTGAAGCAACAAGCTATAGGTATTAGATTCATATAATATCAGCCACCATTGTCGGTTCTGGTGGTGTAGTGGTTACCATACTTGCCTCCTAAACCCAAGATCGCGGGTTCAGGCCCGGCCAGGATCGATGGATTCTTTCGGGCGTAAAACTTCTAAGTATGGCTTCCTTCGGAAGGGAAGTAAAGCCGTGGGTCCCGTGTCGTACATTTACGGCACGAAAAAGAACTTCAAGCCTGAAAGAAGAGGCCTCTGAGCAAAATTTGTCGGCCGTTTCTCGCCCGGAATTAAGTGGAACGCTGATGACCTGAGATGTTAAAGAGCGTCCTTAAATAAATAAAAAAAAAATCAGCCACTACACATTGTTATTTCTTATCAATGCATCCAACGTTTTAATTGTAGAGGATTTCTATGATCCATTTAAAGATCATTGTGCTAAAACTCTTTTTATAATACACTGTGTACAAAGGAAATGCCACTATTAAATAATTTCTGCGAGAAGAAAATGTTGTCCAAGTTTATTTATGCGCATAAAACACACATATTGTTTAAAAATGTTTAGGCACCAATTTTTCAAACATTTCTTGAGCAGTGGCCTTACTATTATAAAATAAGTTCTCTTACAACAGGCTGAAGGGCCCAACACTTCGTGTATTTAATTCCATCATTCCCATACTAACTATATACATTGAAAGCCAGGGATGACATAATTAAATATTCCTTTAAATTTTATCAATATTTAAAGATGTAGAAAAATGTTAATATACAATATGCAAATGAAAATAATATCTAATACTAAATCACTTTTTGGACCGATATACGAGTTCTGCGCGTCGGACAATATACTGTTTGTTGTATTGTTATTTTTGTCGCATAGAAAGGCGAACTGTACTGCCCCACCGGCGGGGTGGCTCATGTGGTAACGCTTGGAACTCGCATTTGTGAGATCCCGAGATCAAAACCGGAACATTGTTTCCCTGGTCACTTAGGCTGGAGGTTTGCGCTTTGGAAAACTTTCTGCACCGGAGTTAGTAAGGAAGCGAGCCTTGTCCAACTTCTTGCAGCAAGAACTCGGCATCGGGGTGGAAAGGATGTTAGGCACCCCGCCCCGCTGCTAGTGGATCCAGGTCCTTCGGCGTCTTTCTCACCTCATTCTTTTCCCGCAGGTGGTCATAACAATACAACACAGCCTAGGTGAGGTAATGTAGATGAGTGGTGACGAAGCACCTAAAAGAATGAAAGAAGCATAGTAAGTGGAGATAAACCGACCCAGATATGCCAAGTTGTTTCCCTGCGTGCATTATCTGTTCTGAAATTTGATAAAGATGGGTGTACACTTATCTAGCAAAACTGTTTAAGCAGTTTCTTTACCAGTTTTTATTTAAACTTCTCTGAAACCGAAAACAATTCAGTTTTTTTCAAAAGCACTTTGTTTAAAATCCCTCTTGTTTCATAGTTGAACGTTTCTGATGGAAGCAAAAATGTTAGCTTTTTCCGAACCAAGGAGTTGAGATGTAGAAGCAGAAACCAGTCATTGCAATGGCTATGTATTGGTTGAGTTAAGATAAGAAATGGAAATCTTTGGGTGCATCCAATATATGAAAATCGAAGTAAAGAAAACACTTCACCCTTAATTTTAAAAGAAGGTTTGTAACTACATTTGATTATGTTAAATGCGATTATTAACAAAATAAGAAAACGCGACTTTAGGTTGCACAGTAGATATCTACCAGCACAAACTACTTTAAGGATTGTAACGAATGCTAATTTATAATAAACATATACTAGAAGTAATGTTTAATAATTATACTATTGTAACTCAACTCAAACTACTTTAAATTAATACAACAAAGGGGAATGAACCAGATTAGGGAAAAATTCGAGGTCACCGTCAGGATTCAAACCACAAATCTTCTGCATACCGTGCCTATGCTCTTCCACATGGGCTCCATGAGTTATATATAATCATACTAGATATGTGTATGCCTATCCCTATAAAGCTACGTTGAATTGATTGTTAGCGGCGGACAAAGTATTTCGGTACTTCAACCTTGCGCAACGGCGGCCGTTTGTGCTATAGGAACAACTCTGGGAGGAAGGGAAGAGGTGAGGAAGACGCCGGGCGGCCAGGATCCATAGGTGGTGGATGAGGAATAAATCCCTAGCTTTGTTTCCAGATAGAGCACCCCGACATCGGCAGAGGGGGTTGGTATCTTTGTCGCTTGCACACCAAATGTCCGGGACAGAAACCCATCACCGTCACATCACCCTGGCACTTTCGACCGTGTAAGATAACCAACGGTATGAAATGATATAAAATGGGAGGGGAAATTTAGTAGAAAGTAACAATCTCGGCATTCACCTAAGGCACCAAGGAGAAACCATGAAAAAACCCAAGGTTGGGATAGCTGGCCCCAAGGGATTCGAGCCTGTGATCTCCGGAATACAAGTCCCAAGTGCAATTGCCTGACCCATCCTTCTTCGCATGAAACTAGTATAGGTTAATATTGAAGAGTCCGTCAAAGATACCTTCTAGTTTGTGAAAAGTGAGCATTTCCTGACACAGTTTTACCTTCCCATCATTTTATTTATGCTGAAGCATCTTGGAAATCAGCGAAAAGAATTTCTTTTCATTTTCTAGTTCGCTTGGATTATCATGGTACAAATAAGTACGTGTTAGTAATTGTAAATAATTTGACAATAAATTGTTACATTTGCTGTCACTAAGGTCAAGTGGGTAACTTCTACCCATGATTCATAATAACCAACAGGTACATTTAGGGCCGGTAGCAAAAATTCGCTAACTATGGTAATTCAAATATGAATCTAATTTGATTATTTGTTTATGTTGTATAATACAAGTAGTAAATAACGCAAATTTGATTTAGTGCTAACCGTAGATCATCGAAATAAGTTTGACAACAGAGCCAAGTCGGTCCGGTGATGTAATGGTAACAATACTTGCCTCCTAAACTCAAGATCGCGGGTTCAAATCCGGCCAGGATCGATGGATTTTTTGGGGCGTAAGAATCCTAAGTATGGCTTCCTTCAGAAGGGAAGTAAAGCCGTAGATTCCTTGTCGTACGTTTACGGCACGAAAAAGAACCTCAAGCCTGAAAGAAGAGGCCTCTGAGCAAAATTTGTCGGCCGTTACATGCCCTGAATTAAATGGGACGCTGATGGCCTGAGATGTTAAAGAGCGTCCATAAATAATCCAAATAAAAAAAAAACAGCGCCAATTTTGAGGGAAATGCAAGGGAAAAGCATAAACTTTCTCACGAATGTAAATTATCTATGCTGCTAGATTTTCTTTTGACTCTGTTACTATTAGTACTGTATAAATGGATGGTGAAAAAAAAAAAGATATCTCGAACAGCAAATTTTAAAAAAGGAAGAGCGAGACATTTTATTTGGTCTTGTTTTCAAACAGAAATCAATAATTTAGGATAAGAAAAATGATAACAACACTGCTAAACAGAATGAAAACACTTTTAAAGAAATTGCCGCCGAATAGAATCCCAAAAATTCCATACCAGAGATTGGGAGTGTCTCAGATTGTACTACGAAAACACACACACGCACACGCACACAAAGGAGTTAAAAAGCAAATGTATATGATACGGCTGAAAAGTGCAAAACAGGACGGGGCTCTCTTCCTCGGATGATAGCAGCGCTTAAGCAGCAATTTCTTCCAATTGCAAATGACATCGTGTGCTTCCATCCACAAGAAACAACCGAAACGGGCGTGGAAGATGTGATTCCAACTTTGGATGGCGATGCGGAAATAATCTACATGACCGCAGAGTGTCAGAAAAGTGGAGAAGCAGAAAATATAGTGAAGGCTGACGTCTGCAATTCCCCAAGTCCATCGACAACATCACCGCCTGAAAGAAAGAAGCAAGGTGTTAGACAAGTGTTTTAAAAGAGTGCCTTGATCAAGAACATGAAATAAAAATGAATTTTTTGAAGTTTAGACTTGAAACTTAAATGAAAGAAGCTCAAATTAGTGTAAAATACCTACTTATGAAATAACAAAATTACAGTAATAAAACGTTACCGGAAATTGTTATTAATCAGTGCAGTTCTCAAAGCCGTGTTTTCCCTTCTATTTGGTTTACCCAGCAGGTATAGGAGTTCAGAAGGAATTGCCTATACCTGCAACCCTGAACCCTTCTTCCCCTGAAGATAACGCAGTCAATTTCAGAAATGTCATCATCTGCATTAACGGCTATATTACGCAATAAAAATGTTGCTAATATTACCATTAGGTGAAACCCAAAGTACGTTACGCCTAATTTCATTCTTAGCACGGAAATCATCTTTTTTGCAACTCCGAAACACCGTTCTATTACCGATCTTGTCGTCTTGTAGACCCTGTTGTTAGCCCGTTCTTCAGGATTTTCTTGGTTCATCGTAGGGGATATAGGAAGTGGCAACAGTGATATGCGTTGTCTTCCACTAGCACGCCTTGTCGAAATTCTACTCAAACTGAGCATAAATTCCAGAAGCCACAAAAATATTACTTCACATGCCGATATTGACCATCTGGTAATATCATTTTAAAAATGATATTTTGAATCGCAGTTAGCTTGGACATTACAGAAAAGCAATAAAATACACAAGGCACCCGTTGAAATTCAAACTCTTTCGTTTTCCGATGACCATCAGAGTAATATGAATTCTTAAAATCATATAACCTACAAACACACCCTTATGAGTAGTTTACAAACATACAGCAATGCATTCAGTGAACAGTTAAAGCACGACATATTCATACATATTCTTCTATACATACAATTAAAAATAATGTTTTTCCATTTCACTTTCCTTTCTTTCAAAGATCAAATAATAGGGCAATTCGCTAACCAAGGTTCACCCAGATTAACCTTAGAAAATTTGCCGGTTAAGTTTGATCTTAGATCAAGGTGAAATGATCTTGGACTAACTTTTATACAATCAAAATTCAAAGTTCAGCTTGACTGAAATTTAATTTTAGCGCTTTAAACTCCAATTGACTATTTATGCATTTGGCCCTTAATATCTTTATTGCCGCTATCTACGAAGAGCTGGTTTAGCTAACTTTAATAAAAATATATAAATTTTGTTTGTTTAATTCACAGGAGATAAGAGCGATATGCGCAATCTAATTTTATATATATATATATATATATATATATATATATATATATATATATATATATATATTCTCATGAGTACCCATACACTCAGCAGTCTTGCTGGAGAAAAGTGCACGTTACAGAACCAAGTGTGTCCGAGGCCTTTAAAACACCATAGACTCGTGAGCGGGAGGCCTGGAGTTCGATTCAAGCAAGGACCGTGTTCCTGCCTTGAATCGAACTGAAGCTATTTCCAGGTTTTCCTCAGTACCCATGAAAATGCCGAAGAGGTACCCTAAAATTAGACCTGGCATTTTTTCTTTCCTTTAAAAAAAAAAGAATTATTTCCCAGTTTATCATTTTATCTCACGTATCATCAGTGTCCATTGCTGTAGTACCTCAGTAGTAAAAGCGGGCGTTAAATACTGTTGAAAAAGACCTGACGTTATTTTCAGCTATTTGGAATTAGTATATGAAGGTCATTAGAAAGTACCGGTATAAAAAAGAAAGGAAGTAAAAGTATGTTTGTAAAACATTTTATTTGTATTACTTAACAGTTTCTCAAGGTTATACACCAGCCCTCGGAAAAACAGTACAGTCAAACTCTCTGCGGCTTTGACGTTCTCCTCAATTGAGGAAAGTTCTTCCCAGAGAGGCTTTTTAATTTGAGCAGCACCAAGAAATAACCAGTCCGTTTAAGAAATCAATTCGAACACATCTTTTATTGTGAAGTCTTGATAAAACAGTGCTTTTTATGACAATATTGGCAGTGTTTACTTAAATTGTTCTTTCAAAATGCTAGAAATGGTGTTCTGATTTTTGATATTGTTCAGAAAAATGGCTAATCTTCCGAAATTGAGACGATTTAAACTTGAAAACGTACAAGATCACTTGTTGTACACGAATTACAGGCAGGCAATCCTAATATTCCTGTAAATTCCTGTGATTGACTTTTGTGGAATGTTAGTGATACAGTAACTGAAATATATAAAATCCCGATTTTATACCCGAAATCCCCTTGCATCACGAGATAATCCCGTATGTGCGCAGTAAATGAACACTAAGTAATAGGACCTATCTCTTTTGAGAGTACCGTAAATTGAATCGTTTATTTCAGAAGCGACATGTCAGAGCTGAGTAAATTTTCAGTAATTGCAGAACACTTTCTCACAAGGGTATTTTTGTCATGAACGTAGTGACAAGAATTTTTAGCAGCTCTGTGTTGCATTTCAGACAGTTCTGTTATATTTTTAATGAAAATTAAAACATTTAAACAGCTCTTTTAATCAATTAAAACAATTGACTTATGTTGTTTTGTAATAAAGGCAAGCTTCGACTAAAAGTAAATTACACTTTTTAACTTTTTCAGAAAACTTTAAAATCGATAACTTTAATATTAAACTTAAGAGAATGAGACTACGTATACAAAATTAGTACTTTCTGCAAACTGATTCAGTCTCTGGAAACACTGTGCAAATTAAATTATCACACACTGGCCAGCTATGTAGTTCATCATAATTTCTTCCTCTTGACGGATATACAGCTTCAGCTTGAGAATGTCATCAACTAATTGTTTCTTTATTGGAAGACGCGTTTTAGGATATGATGATGTGATAAAAATTACTCGATTACTGCTAATGATACGAAAAGTATGTAACTGTAGGCCACCAGTAAAATTTCGTGCAAAAAGTGCGTTCATTGGTGAAAGAATGGCTAAATTGCATGTATTGACTGATTTTGAATTGGTCTTTCTACAGCCTTGGAACTTCTCTCGAGACATCACATTTGTTTTGCAATATCTTGGCAACCACACTTTTGGTCCATTATGTCAGATTTACTACTTGAAATCTCAACATCTGGCTTGAAAAGCTGACAAAACCCTCAACACGGTGTGATTTTTGTTCTGACTTCCACATCCGTCTGAAAAGAAGTGGAGGTTTTCAACACTTTTTGGCATTATGTGTCCAAATAGTTCGTAATAAGCGAGGCAGCTTTGTTGGGCCCTTTGGATCCCATGCCTTCATTATAGATCAAAAATGTTGTTGGGACATCCTTGAGATTACCGCCACGGATGGCCGAGGTCGTTAAGGCGCGGACTCGTGAGTGGGAGGTCTGGGGTTCGAGTCGCGCCAGGACCGTTCTCCCTGACTTGAGATTTTTTTCCAGATTTTCCTCAGTGCTCATAAATGCAAATACCGAATAGGTAAGTTAAACTTAGGCCTAAAACGTTTTATTCCTTAAGAATCCTTTCCAATTATATAATTTCATCTCGTGTATCACCAGTGTCCGCTGCCTGTGGTGCCTCAGTAGTAAAAACGGGCGTTAAATGCCATTCAGGAAAAAATCCTTGAGATTATGTACAAAAATTATTAACTGTTACATTTCGCAAATAAAATGTTTCTTGCACTGGAATACGAGGAAGGTTCTGGTTTTGCATAAAATCTAAACACACTGCACCTACTGTGTCAAGAACAAAAATTTCCTAAAGTTTACAGTAAAATTTGTTAGCTCTGCGAATGTGTACCATTTTTCAGGAGCATATACCCTTTTGGCAGTATCGTGTCTATCTTCGGTTAACTAAATTTCAGGCCTAAGTGCTCCAGGAAAAAAAATTCTGTAAAAACTGTTCTTTATATGAAGTGTAGGATGTCTTGTTTAGAACAGCAGATGCATAAGAATCGATTGTTTGTATAGTTGGGAACGATGCTGTTGCTCAAAGTGTTCTTTTACAGCTTCTATCAAAATCCCTGACTTCTTATTTCCAGATGTACACTGTCTGTTGTTGACGACTCTTCATAAACATAATAGACACTTTCTGTTCGGTTTGTTTAATTCACCTACATCTTTCCTCCTTCGCCTTTGTTTCACAGGAGTTGTTGAAATCTTCCCTTGAAAGTAAACGCTTTGTGTCTAAACGTCTGAACTTGGTATAAATATCAGCACGTTCTATTTCACATATTTTTAATAGTGTTTAATGCCCATTTTAACTACTGAGGTATCACAGGTGATGAATACTGATGATACATGAGATGAAATGATACACTGGGAAAAGATTTTTTTTAAAGGAAGGAAGCGTTCCAGGCCTGTACCTCGAGGCATTTGTCATTTATGAGGAATGAGGAAAACCTGAAAAAAAAAAAAAACATCAGTCAGGAAGGACGGTCCTTGTGGATAATGAATCCCAGACCTCCCGCTCATGAGTGCGCGCCTTAACCACCTCGGCTATCCGTGGCTGTTTCACAGATTCTCTCGTAGCATTTTCACCTACATCTGTAGCCTTAAGTTAAAGAGTAAGAACAATAGAAAAGTAAACACTGTAGAAAAATAGCTATTTATTTAATTCATATCTCAAACTTTTACAAGTAAGGTTTTGTTATGAATTTTAATGTTAATTTACAAGCTAGTTTTAATTAACTTTTAAATACTAGTATAACTAAACTGACATACATTAATTTCACATACTCGTATCTGCAAACACCTCCTTGTTTTACTTTTTCTCTATTTCGTCCCCTGTGTAGGCTACATCCTTTACTTTAGCTTTTTAAAATTATTTTCCTTTATAATCACATTTATTTCGCATTCCTTTTTTCCTTTTATTGTAAGTATTATACATTTGTTCATCTTCAGAATTTATTATTTAACTAATATCAATTACTTAATAGGGCAATGTAAACTCAGCACAAAAAAACGCATTACCTCTTTCAATTGGAGAATTCAATGATACTGAATAAAGTGCACAATTTATACTCCATGCATAGGTTGTTTCGTATAGAAACAAGAAGTCACTGACGTATGTTGTATATGGCCCCATTCACAATGAAAATTAAAGGTAAAAACAATTAAATAAAATGTAACACGTTAACTTAGTGGTATGTAAGCATTCACACAGAAAGATGAAACGTGAGCATTTCCCAATCAAAAATAAGAACAAGTAGAGATCAGCTAACTGATTGAAAATGGCTGCTTCTGAGCAGACGGTGGTAGCGTTTATGCATATGCAAAGTGCAGTAACTAATTTGCTTGGAGCAATATAAGCAAGATAGCTTTCTTACAATGCAATTGATCTTTTGTGCATTGATACTATTCTGTCTACAGAGTCACTAATCTTCAGCTCTCTCTATACCATAACACGGAGCATAGAAATCAAGTGCAACTGTTGCTGCTGCAAGTCCCGCGCGACAGCGGAGAAATTTGATTTGATTTACTTATGGATACTCTTTAACATCTCAGGTGATCAGCGTCCCATTCAATTCAGGGTGTGAAACGGCCGACAAAGTTTGCTCAGAGGTTTCTTTTTTTCAGGCTTGGGATTCTTTTTCATGCCGTAAATGTGCGACACGGGACCCACGGCTTTACTTCCCTTCCGGAGGAAGCCATACTTAGGATTTTTACGCCGGAAAAAAAATCCATCTATTCTGGCCGGGTTTGAACCTGCGATCTTGGCTTAGAAGGCATCAATTTGTATCGCATTCTGTGCGTGTTACTATTCTCCTGAAAGCCTTATTATCTAGCTATATATCTGTGGAGGTCAGTACCTTCCGCTCTCTCCGCCGTCGCTCGGGATTTGCAGCAGTAAGCAATAAGAGTTGCATTTGATTTCCGTGTCCAAGTATGGATAGGTTCTGCCATAGAGCTCTACAAACAGATCAGCTACCTGTGTTCTGATTGGCCGATGTCTTAATTTAAGTTAGACGTAGACGCTAAATCTTAGGCCTTGCAAACTTCTAAGTTTACGTCTAATTGTAGGTTTGTTTTTATGTTTACGTGATTCACTGTGAATGTTCCATTATAAAACATAGCATCTAGCTTGTATGTTTAAGTTTACGTTACGTTTACTTTTCATTGTGAAGGGGACCTATGCATCAAATGACATTTTCACGGTCTCCTAAAAATTCCAATAGTAACCTGTCGTTATATTCTTGCTAGTGAAAATGATGAATGTGACTTCCCATTCATCATAAAGAATGTGATTTCACTTTTAACTCAAATTTGGCCAAACAGTGACTTGTGTTGTTTCTGAAATAAACAATTAAAATTCAGAAAAATATAGGAATGACATACAGACAGTATGTGGATTTTATTTAGAGGGAAGTTGGAAAATACAATGTGTAGAACAAAATCTCTTATCAAGAGAACTGATAGAAAAAATTAGGCAAGAAATTGACTGAATTTGGAATATAAACTGATGCATGGGACTGACAATTTTCTAAAAAAATGCCACAAATGTGTGGATGTATCAGAATAACGTTTCTGACTACTTCTGTCATAAGATACGTTGTAACTGTGAGAAAATGAATCGGTTGCGCGGATGTTACATGTATTCGCCGGGAGTTACCTACCGCTTCGACTGCCGATTGGAAAAGGAAAGCTGTTTTCACGCTTGATAAAAACGTTTTAACACTTGAAATATTGTAAGTGCACAGTTTCATTCAGGCAATGGATCGAATGCGCCAAACACGTAAATTAATCCTTCCATTATAAGGAGTTTTAGCTTCCCTCATAAGGGGCTGTGTCAATTACGAGCAAAAGGACATTTTCACATCTAATTCCCTCTGACTACAACAATGAACACTTTTGAACACTTGAACACTTGAACACTTTTTCATTTGTATGATTTGTCGTTCCTATTTCCTCTATTTTTAGAAGACAAACATTTCATACTTCATTTGGTGTGAACGGAGTAATAATTACCTTGCATACAGATTGTTTACACACAATTGCAGTTTCGTTCTAGATTATCTTTAATGGAATCCGAAATTATTGTAGTGTTATTTCATAAACTAATGGAACATAATGTTTGCGAAGAGTGGACTTGTGTTATATAGTCTGTCTTGTATGTTTCCAAGAACGTACATAACTTAGATGCTATAATTTATATAGCGGAATGCCAGTGAAAGCCTCACGATGACAATTGTGTGCCCGAAGTTGAAATTTTTGCTTCGTTAAAGGCGTTTATCTTTAACACTGATTGTTGGGGTAATTTTTTATAATTTTTAGTGAAGCATTTTTCCATGTTTTTTTGTTATCAAATGTTGTGTGACTTGATAACGAATGTTGTGTTTGTACTTAACATGTACATTTCTTTTTCATCCTACACAAAACAAAACTTGTTCATCAGTGATATTTTCACGAATTGGAATAGATGAAAGTTGATTAATGCACGCTACAAACAAGAGAAAACTAACTACAAGAGTACAGACAGCCCGAGCCGAGCACTCAACCCGTGTTGCCATATATTGAGAGTTGAAATGGTTCTCTCATCTACCTGATTTTTCTCATTGAAATTTTAAATATAAAATAAAAGTTTCAAGCTGTTATAAATTAAAACAAAAAATAAAGGTACAACAGATATCAATAAAACTTAAACAATAACTGCTACAATAAATTTAACATACCAATAATTCAGTTTTCATAAACATTATTCTAATAAAGAGCATAATAAATTCAACACTAGTTGTTCAAAACAGCTGGGTAATGAAGAACAAGGTAGATATTGCTGGCACTAAATGAAGTGCAGCTAAACTCTTTCGCCTGAAAAGCTGACCTTACCACTACAATTTCATTAAGAGCATCATTACCAATCCTGCTGCTTTTCTTAATTTTGACATGGCTAGCAATGAAAGCATCCTTTCAGTTTCGGCATTCGAATATGGCAATGTCTTGCGAGCTTGCGTAAGTTAGGAAATTTAAGACTATCATTGAAATCTTTCGATTTTGAATTAATCGCATCCATTTCATAGCTGCTAACTTAATTTTATCAAACTTATTAAGAAAATGTGACAAGGGATGTTAAATGCATACATTTAACACCCAGTTTACTTACATTAATATGCCTATGAAAATGTTTGCTTAAATATTTAAGTTCCTTTAGGCGATACCCATCTTTCACTTCTTATGCCACAGAGAGAGAGAGAGAGAGAGAGAGAGAGAGAGAGAGAGAAGCGGTAAAGAAAAATTCCATTTCACTTAACAATGACTGATTGGTATTAGTTTCTGGATTTCACTCAACATTATTATCTTAAATTTCAAACATTTTCCGAATTTGTTTCACACCGGAAATAGGAAATTCACTGGAATGTTTCTCAGTGTCTGGACCAAGATACACTTCACACAGGAAAAGAAAGTTACTGGGACATGAAGCATTGATCGTGTCTACATTTTTAATGTACGCGAGATTAGAAAGTTCTGCCCAATTCCTTTTAGCACCCTTAGAGAAGAACGTGTTAATTTGTAAATAAGTGCATTGCTACTTTGATAGAGTATATTAAAATTGTTATGCTTTAGAAATAGCATATATGCCTTAGTGTACAGATTATTTAGCTCAGTTTAATATCAACTTGGCACTTTTCAGTTTGTCTTCTAGCACAGACAATTGAAAATTATGTCTAAGCACGTTCCAATTGTCGGTTATATGACAAACGCACGTAAGCATCGCTAACCATCGAGTTAAGGTACGCTTAAGTATGTTTAATTTTTTCTTTTTGTGTTCATAAACTTCTATAGCTCATGAAATTTTATTTAGAAATGCAAGATAAGTTATAAGGAATTATATTTACTAACTCTTCTGGTGCACGAGGCAGTTTTCCGCGTGATTTACTGACTGCCAGTGCAGAATGACAAAGTTGCAGACCATCAAAATAGCCTGGCTCTTATTCCAGGCGAATAACCAGGCAGTGTTAGACCCTCACCATAAAGTACTTCATCACAAGCCAAGCCAAGCCAATAATGTTATTTAAGGGTATATTCCTAAAGTGAATACGTTGTCTAAAAGTGCATATACGCTTTCTGCAGAACAATTTCGCGAATCAAAATTAATAATTCCACGTGTTGGGTTCTAACTTTATCCATTATCGGAGAAATAAAACAGAAAAGAACACAAAGAAATACTGTAAACCAATGTCTGTGCTTTGGTCAATCGGTACTGAAAATGGGACACTCTTACATTATTTACTACATCGTCCTAAAATATTTTTATCAACACTTTGTTCGTTTTATTTGAATTTATGCGCAATTTTACAATCAGTGAAAACACATTTAATCAGGGATACGTGATTGTCAACTGCTTGAAATGCAACATTTAACCTCAGCTTCCTTCGCTTTTTTTAGAATATATCTTTCTTGTGTTCGCATCACTTTTTGACATTAACTTGCGTTACGATAGAAAACGTTTTGAATGGTTATGTGTTTTTCCTGGCTGTATTTCTGCACATCCTTTTTCCGCACGACAACTCCACATTACATGCAATACTTTCACACTTAAAAATCATTTCCCCACACTCTTTTTAACCAGCCCTTAAAATGTAGATTGTTAAGTCCTTTTTCTTGAAACTTCTTCCAGCAATAATTCACCTTGAATCTTCCTTTTCTTTTTAGACGTGCTTTTTTATTCTTTATTATATCTACTATACACTATTCCGAAAGAACGGCACTCTAATATTGACACCACTATAATGGTCACTACCACAAACTGAAAATTACTGTATTATTAAGTGACGAAGTGACGATCGTTCCAGCATTCTTGCGCGAATACCCAGAGTTACCCAGAGTTGCATTATTAAAATTTGAAATATGAAATATTTCCCCTTATTAAATATGCGCGTATTATCACTCGCGTTTTGCATTCATTATGCTATCAAAACATGTCATTTATATATTTATTTAAAGTGTAATTGATAAGAAATATAAATTCATTTTAAACTTTAAATATTTAATAACAACCTATTATTGAGCAACAAATTGCATTGTCGTGGAAGGTTTCGGGTTTGACATAAAAACAAGTTGTATCAAAATGTGCTACACAATACAAAATAGAAGAATCGCTTCCGTTTTTGAAATGGAAAAGTATTTGTCTAAACATATAGACTAAAGAAATTATTAATAGGGCGAGGCGATGTTATAATCTCTTACGTTTTTTTTTAAATATGTACATTTTTTCTTTTTTACCACAATTCCAAAATCATGTTCATTTTTTCCCTTGTCTGTGGGGAATTTCCCTCAATCAGGCAAGAATGCACTGAATAAGTCTAAACTGTAATGTGTATAGAATTCTAACCGGCTGTTGAGAGTAAATAGTGTGCAACATAACAATACAAATGTTTCCAATCGCTATTAACCCAATAACACATCTTAACTTAAATTAATCAATCATTAATGATGAAAATAATATTATTTTTTAACATTTTACTTTAACAGCGCAAAGCATGTATACTTATAACAACATCCTCCAAATATTGTACAACTATGAAAACATTTCATGATACGCAAAACATGCATTACTTTCTAAATAGGGAAACTTAGTGTACATATTTAAATGTGTATGTTTTATTTAATCAGAAATAAGTTATTACTGCATAATTATTCTAGACATAGCTTAAATTAAAAGTTATATTTCAACACATTACAGCCACATAGCTAAGCATAAATAGTTACTCGTTAAATGTGAAAAATCTTTGATATTTAGGTGTAACTCTCCCGCTCTGGGTCATAAATATTATAAAATAAACATTACAACAAAAAATTATACACGGATCCATGTTGCACTTGAGACATAAAACAGAAAGATGAATGCAAGCATCTTCCCTTTAGGCGTTTTTACCAGGATTGCGTAGACGGCAGAGTTTCCTTTCACCTCTAGACCGTGAGATTGTGTGAAAGCTAGTTCGTGTTCAGCATAATGTTGTTTGAATCTCGCAACTTTGGAACCATTGGCAGTACCCAACTAATTTGAATCTAAAATGAAGCTCTCCCACATTCATGGGGTATGATGCATCAAGTAACGACCCAATTTTATTTTGTATAGTGTTTATGTCACGAAAACTTTAACTGTTAAAAAACATTAAAAGGCAAGTTTTTCTTGAAACAATGGAAATAAATAAAATAAAATAATGAACGAAAAATCACAAACACAGTACAGAAGAAGCTCATTTCCTTTCGTTTTTATTTGTTTGTTTGTTTTAAAGCTGCAGATTGAAGAGAAAGTACCGACAATATAATTTGCTCCTTCAAATTAAGCTTTACTTTACCTCTAGCAATAATTTCTCTCATTTCGCTTTCTCGTCTCCATTTCGTTAACATTCCTGTCTAAGCTGCCTAGAAACACCATTCAATTTCTATATGACAATTCTTTCTGTCAAAATATACAGGCAATAATGTTATCGAGCCTTCAAAGACAGCAGAGATGAAAGTGAAAATAAATCGGACTAGTGAGACCAGTTACAGCAGTGAATCTTTTGAGTTCTGTAAGTAGCAATATGAGCATTTATCTTAGATAATGATTTACAGACTCAAATTAGTAACAGTAGTATCGAGTTTACTTATATTTTTCATAACCAACTTATAGGATGTTAATGAACAACACCGAAGTGTTTCCACCCTTGATAGAGTGATGATATGCAAGCAATTTGAAACAGGGAACCCAGGATCAAAGATTTCAAATGTATAAGTTAGGGCTTAAAGTTTCAAAAGGACATGCACTCACTGACATTCACTTTTAATTGCTCTTTACAGCATCCCAAACTGCTATCAACAGATTGAAAGGTAGTATGATGTGGCTATTGGGAAGTAGTTCTTAATGCACAACCTCATTTCCCCATAAATCCAGTGCACGTGGGCAAATTTAGAAAATCTATAACTATTTTTTATTCCATGTAAATTATTTGATGTTGTTTTGTCTTGTATGTTTTTTGTTACAAAACAAACAAATGTTGCGCATTAACAATTGACAGAAATCTCGCAATATTAGGAACAATGTTTTACTAATAATTGGGCAACAAAAAAATAATTTTTGAATGTTTCGAGCACTTCATGAGGCAATTCCTACTAATTTTGGGTTGAGAAAAACAAATATGACAATGAAAAAATTTTATTAGCTCTAGTTTCTATGATATACACAAGGTGGAAGTATTACATATTAACGGATTGAGAGAAAAGGATACATTTTAATTACATACATGCTAACAACAATGAAAGTGCATTTGATTTTTTTAACTGGTAATTACATGCTAAGAGTTCTAAATTGCTGGAAAAATACTTCGCAGATAGTCGTGTCTGAAGAGAATCATGTGGTGGCCTATTGACTTCGTCGTCTTTTAGCTTGCCTCTTGTGATGGAGTTGCGCAGAATCCCTATACAAAGACCAACAGTAATCCGCAAGCATTACTTCATTCCAACGGCCTTGATATCTTTGTTCCATAACAGAAATGTCCTGATGGAATCTATCCCCATGTTCATCATTAACAGCTCCACAACTAGGAGGGAAAAAGTCTAGGTGGAGTGGAGAAAATGGATCTTAAGGGACATGTTGCATCCAAGGTTACGGTATTTTTGCAGGAGCACTGTCACCATATGCTTGTAGTTGTCATCTCTTTTGTTGCCTAAAAATCCATGAACAACACCCTTGAAGGCTTCCCAAGCTTCTTTTTCTTTCCCCTCCAAAACTTGGTCAAATGCAGGATCCTTTACAAGTTCTCTTATTTGTGGTCCGACAAAAATGCCTTCCTTAACTTTTGCATCACTTAATTTCGAAAATTTCTCTCTGATGTACTTAAAGGCCCGTCCTTCTCGGTTCATAGCTTTGACAAAGATTTTCATCAAACCCAGTTTGATATGCATGGGTGGAAGAAGAACGTCTTTTGGGTCCACAAGAGGCTTGGCAGTCTTTACAAGAGGCGTCAGATTGCGTTTCTGTGAGGAAAATGTTATTTCACCACAAATATAACAAAAGTTATTCACCATATTTACACATTTTCGTGGCATTTTTACAAATTTTACACTAAAAACGCACTCGCGAACCAGAAATTTTGCATTAATTTGAGTAGAAATTACATATAATTCACAGTCACAGCAACAGTATCTATGCTTATGGCTTACAAACAGCTGAAGAGCATTTGTGTTTTGTTATTTGACAGGTGTGCCAATTCCCCCCCAAAAATTCCCCCAAATTTAAAATCTTCACTCTAAAAAATGAAATGTCACTTTATCTTCAAAACAAGAGCTAATCTATCATTTTTATGGTGATTTTTGAATTCAGCAGATGGAAATACATGTAAATTCACTATTTTAAGCCCGAAACATTTTCATTGTTGCCCAATGAATTGAATTCCTATTAGAACACCAAGACAATTACATGCAACGATGCGTTTAGCCTGAGTTTTTGTGGATTCTTTTAAAGCTAAATTGTGTAAACGTTGTACGTTGGTTACTAACAATCAGGCTTGTTTCATTGTTAAGGAAGCTTGAAGCCATTTTAATGCAAATTTCAATGCTATTTAATTTCATGAATTTCTGAGCACTCAATTACAATTTCTTCAATAGTTCATAATTTACGTATGTGATTCTGGTTTCCTGTTTCATATTACTTCTCTAGGACTCCTCTATATCCACTGAAAATATTTCGGTGTTGTTCTTTAACATACTGTATAAGAATGGTTACTCCCTAGTAGACATCAAAACTGCCAGGTTAATTGAGCGGGCTTTAAATGTTTTGTAAAATTCTTCCTATCGCACCCTCCCATGCCAAAATAAACAATTGTAGGCTTATTGAGTTCAGTTGTTTAACTATCTGTTCCTATGTAAACCAGTACTAAAATCATTTATATATGTTTAAAACCAGCCTCTGTATGAACTATTAATCCAAAATCTAGGTTTTTTCCAAATATTTAAAGTTTATTTTGTAATTCTCTCGCTTTAGTAAAGGTTATGTTGTTTTAGCATATTATATAGAGTGTATTGGTACTTTACCGATGGATTTTATCGGAGTATTTGGTGTCTGGACATTTTGATATTGGGATCAATATCCGCTGCAAAGGTAGTTTGAAGTTACAGGAGTTTACTTGTTGAATGGGACACCAATTAAGAGCTAAACATGTGAATAACTACTAGTGAATTATTATTATTATTATTATTATTATTATTATTATTATTGTTGTTGTTGTTGTTGTTGCTTACTTTACGCTCCTCAACGCTCTCCCTATTCATTGAGTAAATAATCAGTCCTAAGACGTTAGGTAAGGTTTGGCTGCACGTGGTACGCTTTATTTATGCAGAACTTTCTGCCATGATAATACAGCGCAATGTAAGGAGAGAACTGCTAGACGACTTTATGAAGAGCAATATCTATAGAAAGTGTCTAACCATCAGAGTACATTGGTGTTATTAGATTCATGATTACGTAAAACAGGAACATTTTGTTTCTATGCAAAATACTGGACCTCAGTGGAACTTCAAACACCGACATTGAATGACACAGTTTTGGATACATTTGGTAGTAACCTCGCTACAAGTATTCTAGTTGCACATTTGTCCTGCAAATGTTTGGAGTGTTGAACATGAGTAATAGTTGCAACTCTAGGCACCGCTTCAGAATGTGTAAGCACTCTACTGGACGATTTCCCGCTCAGTTGTGTTCTGCTGACGTTTCTTAAGTTCTTCTACAGTTTTCAGCTAAAGTACAGTACACAGATAAGTATGCTTCATAAGAGAAGTAAAGACCACCAGCCGAAACATCCACGTTTGGATAAGGAAAATCCACATGTATTCTAATGTCGGTCTTATCAATATACATTTTTGTTAAAGTTGGGCAAGTCTGCTACATGATTATTTGATAGAACCTTACATATTGTACATACATTTTCTACAAAATACTCTGCCATAGCTGCTAGGAGATGTTCTTTTAGCAGTTCAAAAGGGTATGTGGTTTCAACAAGATGGTATACAGGCACATTCTGTGGTCCATGTTTTAAATGTTATCATATTCGGACCTTGCTGAATCGGTCTCAATGGCCCTATTACATTGGCAGCAAGACCATCTAACTTATCATTGCTGAACTTCTTTCTCTGGGGTCATATCCAACGTTTAGTAGGTGAGATGCTTTTTAAAGATGAATAATATGGCCTTGATCAGTTTATGGGTCTTGTACGCGTACGCTGTAGAGATATTTTGTCGAAATTTTAAAGACTTAAATCTAAATTGTGTACTTTCGATTGTAAATGCAACTCAGTGAAAGCGCATTTTTTATTTATGTTTAATGACTAACATATATATTTTAACGAATTTGGCAAGAAAGCATATTTACCCATGAATGTCTTATGTCAAAACATTTAGATATCTGTATCGAATATTCCTTATAAAGTTGCTGCCTGTACAGTTCTGAAACATTTTTATACATATTCTTAATTTATTAATATGAATTACCGAGATACTAAATACAAAAAGCATAATCAGCTATACCGGAGCATTTGATATCTTCATTTATAGTGTGATAAGTTTGAAATAAACTTAATCCATTTCACTTATATGACGTCATCATAAAAACCACCAATAAAATGAAACAATATTTTGAATTTTGATCAATCACAACCTGATATTGCAGTGAAATTATCGAAAGGTTTCATCTAATTTATTTTATCACGCGACGTACATTTGTCTTATGATCAGTGTAGCCAACTCTATATCTTCACTATTTAATTTCTGTGCATGCATCACTGACCACGTTTCTCTGTTTTCAGTAATTGTAAATTGAAGCAACTTAATGTGTATTCACTCAATTGTTTTTGCGTATTCAGTCAAACGGTAATCTCAAACCATATTATGTTATTACTTGTGATAATTTTGTTTTCTATAAGAACGATATTTTATCTTAACAGACGCGTACACTTCACAGCATATGTTTGAATCACACTTTCACATATATTTAATGTTCATTTTTATCTGCACCTGTTCTCAAAAGAAAGTGAACATTATATGAGATTCCATTTTAAAATAAGGACTTGTCCATACTTGCAAAACTACTGCTCAAAATACAAAAGTTATTTAGTAAAAGTAATATAAGTGGTCGCGGACACAGTCACAAGTATTTCCGAACAAAAGCACATGTTTTGAGTTATTAATTTTCCCACATTGCATATTTCGAAATGATGAGTGGAGTTAATGCTATCTTAACATTTTTATTCATAGTTCTTTAGTTTTGAGATTTAGGGATATAGATTAGCCGGAAGATTGAACTAACTATAGTATAAATACAGTTTTGTAATACAATATGTTATATGTCTTCTCAGAACATCTTGTTATTTTTACCTGCTCTCTCTCTCTCTCTCTCTCTCTCTCTCTCTCTCTCTCTCTCTTTTGTGCGAGAGTTCCTATTTAATATTGCAAAATTTCAAATGTGAACAGCGAATAAAGAATACAGATTGTTATTGATGTGTTGTAAGCCTCAATTAAACATTATTATTTAAATAGTTACTCGCTCTAAAAGTGAGTGGTAAGGCATAAAAAGACCTGAGGATGGATCATTACAACGAGGTGAATGAAGCCGTAGCAATGCCACGCTTCTTCAGCGACCTGCTGACTCGTCCCGACTTCGGGTCAACTCATTTCATTAAGCTTTTTTCACCAGAGAGAACCAGCTTAAGCTAATCTAAGATATTTCCACCTTTACAAAGTAGATTAGTCTCTATAACTGCTAAAAATCACTTGTGGTTCATGTTCTGTTTTGCACATTTCCTGATCTACGCGTTCTTTTGCAATATTATTACATGCACATTTTCATTAATACAAAATAAACTTAAATATGGTATATCGTACTAGACTGCATACTAAACATCATTCTAAAAGATGCCAGGAATGCCATGGTCTTTTGATCTCAACCGGTGCCGACGTCGAGCGGATCAGTTGGTTTGTCTTCAATCTTTGCTTCTATAGTATTATTTTGTTTTATCAATTTATTATTTAAATTATATCTAAAGCAACATTTTTTTTAATTTAATGAGAGGAATGTATTGTAATTTATTGTAAAATTTTCTAGGAACATAAACTAGGAAAGATTAATGTTAGGCGTTTTCAAAATCAGTTGATGTTATAGTTGATAATTCACATTCTATAAATGCTTATGTGACATATTTAATATAAAATTAAAGCAAAAACATAAATTAACTTATATTTTATTAACTTCTTCAAGGAAAAGTGTAAAAACAAAAATATCGCATGATTGCTCTTTCTCCGACTAAAACTGTGTCGATATTATTTTGATATTTCATCAAATACTCCCACAAACAAAAAATACGTTTAATTACATTGGGAACATGAGGGCCTTGCTAGTTGCGTGCACGTGTGGTACTTGATAGGGTGGTCTGTATGAAAACGTAATCTCCGTGCAAGATAGATATGAGTATAAGAACTCTATTTCTAAGCATTGTGTATTTCCATGCTCTTTTATCTTGGTTACAAAACTAAAAAGACCGCGCCCATGATCTAGTGGTAGAGTTTGCGGCTAAAGGAGGTCCTGAGTTCAATTCCGGCCAGGTCAAGGCTTTTTTCGGAGTTTTTACTCACTCTGAGAATTTGCATGTCCGATAGCTTTAAAGCCCCAAGTACTCCGAGCTCATTTGCGCCATCAATTAATTCATTTCATTCATGACTACAGACTTACACCTACAGTATCCATGTCCAATCTGCAGACGTCGCGAGAAGTCCGATGCAGTCAAAGTGACAATAAAAAAAGTATCTTAAAGACTCTTAATTTTACAATGTTTTTGTTTTCACTGTCTTTGTAAGAAAGTCGTTCAAATATGCATAAAATAAAATGCCTATAAGCTTGTGAATTAATGACAAAATTTGTGTAAATATTATATTTGGCCAGGTATGAACTTTTAGTTAGTTTTTGTTTTCATTTCTATTTAAAGTAGTTCTCAGTTTGTCTCTAGAAAAAACAATTATATTAATAAACGACGGTAGTTTTGCAAAGCTTTGCATGAAAACAACGAGACCTATCGTAAACTAGATATGTCATATTTAACAAAAATATCCTTTTTATGCTGTAGAAAAAAAAATTGAAAAGTGTGAGATACATCTAACTTTCCGTCCGAACTCACATGGACTGACCTCCACATGCTTACTCGTATGTCAAACAGTTGAATGCCTGCAGATGCTTACGTAATTCTGTAGTCGTGTATTGTCCAACCGTACGAATATAATACAAATCGATCAAGCATTTGGAGTATTTTGATATAAAGGAATGTAAAAGGACCATAAAGGTAAATATGGTGTGTGAATATTGCAAAAAATAAGAACAGGACGCAATGGCTTATCATTTATCGAACCATAACCTCAATTGTAATTGAGGCAACGTAGACTTTCGCGGCCGGAATCTCAGATATCACTGGAGGCATTTAAATTGTAAATTCTGTTCACACTCCGTGAAAGGAAGCTGGGGTATACAATAGCGACCAAAGATAGGAGCTGCTATCACCTTGATCATCATCCTCCTCTTTTCCATACGCTTCTACAGCTACATCAATTTAATCGCAATTTGTCCCATATTCATTTTCACCTTTGATGTCACCACAAGTTCAACATGGATACCTCATCACAACACATAATTAAAGATGATAAATTAGATGAATTCATTGCTACAGCAATGCATTTCTCACCAGTGCTCTATTATGTGATGGAGATTGAATACCGAAAAGAAATTGTCCACCAAACTTGTCCCGGATAAGAATCTTCTCCTCGTCTAATTCTTAGTAGAGTCTACTTAAAGCCAAATATAAACGTTTAAATACAGTTGTTGCAGACAAAATACAAGAAGTTCATTCCTTTGATTTAATGCAATAATTAGAGTAGTATACAATAAAAATTGAGTTTCCTCATGATAGCACCAGGATGAGTGTTTTTAGAAACCATACATCTTAATGAATAGAAAGAAGACTGCTGAGTTTATCGCTGAAAAAAATTATTTGGATGTATATAAGATACCTTGTTGCAAGCTGCATGAAAATTACTTAAGCAGCCCCCCCCCCATATTTATTGTATCACACATTCAATAAATAGATAAAAGATATAATTGCACTAAAGTTATGAATGCCCTGTACTTTCTGGCCAAAAACTAGTTCACATTTTTCAAGCTCAGCCTATGCTGGAAACTAAACAAATGCAGAAATATGGGGTAAGTACGGTTTTTGTTGAAATTCTTGTCCCTTACAAGATGAGCTAATTTTTTCATCTGCTTTTGAAGATTGGTGTAAATAAAGAAGTCATGCATCCTCTTCTGCATTCCAATATATCTCTTAAAACTTCAGTAAATGAGCGAAAATAAGGCGGCAACTGAAAGAACCAGCGCAAGTGTTAAAACCGATTTCTGAAGTCGTTACAAAAGTTGAAGCAGATGATGTTTCAGAATCATTTGTAGGGTTTACTAGAGATATAAGTGTAGCAGTATATGAGATTTAAATATTCTCTTCCTATATACGACTGTAAAGAAGTTTTTTGAGAAAGAAAATTCGTTATTATAAAGAAAACTCATCCACATTTGAAACTACAGGTTCTATGCTTTAAACGTTCATTATGGGATGCAACAACGTCTCTTACTTGTTGGAAGTGTTTGGCTTACATGTTGAACAATATTTATATTCGGTTACTTCTCAAATAACTTCTTCATAGAGTACGCAAAAGAAATCATCCATTCATAGACAGCCTTATAAAATTCAGGAGTACGGTGTCTCTTGAAAAATTAGGAAAACTTTTAATTGGTAAGATGACATCTTATGCGCACTTGTTCTAATCTACTACCAAATTCCTAACCTACAACTCTGACGAAGCAACACCTGGGAAGGAATAAACCACAAGCAAAATATAAAGCTTGCTATGTTTAACTTGCTGAAAAAGTACATTATGGAAGTAGGAAACTACTGAAACTATTAGTATCATCATTATGATCATCATCATTATAATAATAATGATGTGAGAGAAATATTTATTTTTTAATTCCGTAAATACAAAACTTTATTTAGTATTGAAAGGCTGAAATGTCAGTTACTGTTATCATTAATATAGATCGAGTGTTGAGACATTAAAAATGTAAAAAAGCAAGAAATAAGGAATTTTACAAGCACTACACGCTATTGCTGTTAACTGAAAAGTATAATCGCAATGACTATTAAATATGCAAAATATTATTTTCAATTATTGGTTGTCTGAAGTTGTATACAATTCCTTATATGTATAATGTGAAAACAATTAAAACAATGAATCTTAATTTTTAAATACCAATAACACTTGTAAAGGAAATTGCACTAATACATAAAGACAGTTATTAAATGATTGACTTTTCTTCTCAATAATTTTGTAATAGCAATGTGCAGATTGTGAAAGGAGAGCCTATCCCTTGTCGAGTCTAAACGAAGAATGCCGCAAGAAATTCGCCATCTTAGTGAAGATTTACGATGGTGAATCAGATATAATGAAAAATTTTCATTACGGACGAGCTGCATTCAAAAGAGTTTCATTGTTGATGTTTAAGTCTTCGTAATCGGAACGTATAGCGCTTTAACTGCTGTGACTAGACCTTCTAGCAGGGATAAACACATTATTAGCCATAAAACCTTTCGTTTATAAAATTAAACATTCTTACGACAGCTGCTTTGCAATAATTGCTTCGTATTCCCAACAATTAAGCACTAAAGTACAATAACAGAAAATTTTCAAAATTAAGAAAATAATTACTAAAATGGCAGAAATAGGCAGAAAAGTACAAAAAGTAAAAATAAACATTCCTATAATGTTTATAGTTCATTAATATCATTTTTATATACTTAGATCTTTGCCTACGGTCATCAATACATTAATTTTGCTACAAATCCGCTATAATAATTATTTGCTTGCATTTGTATGTACTATACATTTTATTTATAATTAATATTTATCGTCTTACATTGAATAAAACCGTTTTAAATAATATTTTGGTATAAAATAACTAAAAAATAAAAATAAATCCGAAACTGTTTCCAACTGGCCATCTTCTCTACATCTTAAATGGAATGACTGTAATGGGTACGTGAAGTTCTGTTGTAAAGATATGTTTACATAGATTTAAAATTGAAAATAGGAGAATACTTCTAAAGCATGCATTAATTTGGAAACAATATGCAAATATTAGGAACGAAACCAATTAGGAGTGAATCTGCTTTGTTGTTCTCCATTTTTCCTGCAAGATTTTATTAGATTTCTTGCTTACTGAATTTTTTCATATACTCTTATTGAAAAAGTAATTCATTCACTGTCGATCAGCTAGTTCATTTTCACTCATAGTTCGGAATGCAGCGACTTTACTATGCTGTGGTTCGAAATGCCATTCAGCCGCCTAAATAATGAAAATTATAAATAAAATAAACAAAAGTCCCCCCCTCCCAAAGGAATCTATCTTTAATTTCAGCCAATTATAAATAAAAAAGCCTATCCTTCATCGAATGTACCTTTAGATGGAATTGTTAGGGTCAGAGGCGGAAATTGCAGTATTCAGCCTTGCTTAACGGCTGGTCGTTTGCCCTCTAGTGGGCGCATAAGGGATAAGATGAGGAAGACACCGGTTGGCTGGGATCCACGAGCGGTGAGGCGCGGGAATAGACGGAATTCCTAACATTGTTTCCAGATAGAACACCCCTGCGCCGGCGGAACCCCTCCAAGAGGTTAGGAGTCACTCAGAAGAGTCGCTTCTATACCAGACGCAGAGACAGAAACTTTTACAAGGCGCAATTCACCACCACACTGCACTATCCCACTTCGCGCTGGCTAGATTGACTAGCTTTACATCGCTAAAAAATAAAGAAGATAAAAAGCTGCAAAAGGAGTTCTTTTTCAAAAAAATAAAGGAAAAATGTTAAATTATCAAAACAGAAAAAGGCAGCACGAAAGGTGAATTCAATATAACTTTGTAATGTAGGTATTAGGCTCATAATCCACAATTTTTACATTTCAAATTAATTTCTCCCTTTTCTGAGAGGCTGTTTGCTAGGTAGAGCATCCTTGAACTTACGTTGCCGTTTTAGAATTTTGAATGCATGTTGATTATATCCGATTTCAGAGTCACGTAATCAAGAAGAAAATACACAACAATACTTCCACACATCAAATCCTCAAAGCGGAATGGGCAGACTGTAAAAATGCGAAAAGAAACTATATTCATACTTACATCCACTTCACTCTCTCGATTTGCTGGCTGTCGGTGAGCAAAGAATATATTTCATTGAAGCTGCTACCACCTACAGAAAAATTACTTTAAAAAGGGATAAAAATAATTTCGAAATTTCAGGATTTTAAGTTGTGAACACATCCGAACAAAAGCGGACATCTGGTCACCTACTGTCACTTCCGACCCCGTAACGGGATGAAATAATATAAAATTTGAGAGTCCAAAATTCATTCCAGTATTCGCCTAAGCGACGAAATACAAGGTCATCGGCCGGCCCCAAAAGATTTGAAGCCGGGGCATCCCGAAAGCGCGTCAGTCCTGGTGGTCTAGTGTTAACCATACTTGCCTCGTAGACCCAACATAGCAGATTCAGTTTCTGCCAGGGTCGCTAATTTTTTCGGGCGTAAAAATCCGAAATATGGCTTCTTTCGGAAGGGAAGTAAAGTCGTGGGTCCCGTGTCGTAGATATGCGGCATGTAGAAGAATCTCAAGCCTGAAAGAAGAGGCCTCTGAGCAAAATTTACCGGCGGTTTCACAACCTGAATTGAATGGGACGCTGATGACCTGAGATGCTTAAAGCGTTCGTAAATAAACCCAAATCGCGAAAGCGTGTCCCAAGCGTTACTACCTAAGCTACCCCGCTTAGTGACTTAGTGACCTGTACGTTTGCAATGGTCTGTGCGTTACCTCCCCTTTATACGTCATTTTTGTACACTATACGTACGCCCAGTGCTCGATGAGAGTTGGCAATGGTGTCCAAGCCTCAATCATCATAGACACCAATATGTGCTTTAAAGCTAACTTTTCAATAATTTATCATTAGTAATGTAATACTCTCCCCAAGTATTTCATGCATAATTTTCATAATCATTTATACCGCCTAGTGTGACCCAGGTCGTTAAGTCATGGAGTCGTGGACGGGAGATCAGAGAGAGATCAGGAGAGAGATTAGATCAGGGAGATCTAATTGAGGTTTTTCTCAGTCCTCATAAATGGCATTGTAGGCCTGAAACGCTTCCTTCCTAAAAAAAATCTCCTTTCCCAATTTATCATTTCATTTCGCATATCACCAGTAATCACCGCCTGTGGTGCCTTAGTAGTAAAAACGGGCGTTAAATACTATTAAAAGCAATTTATTGAATTTAATCCTGTTTTACGATCTAAGTTATGTGTTCTCAGCAACTTGAACAATATTGTTTTCTCTAAATCCTTCGATTTTGCTTCTTGAGTTGTCTAATTATTTGAGCATATTTCTTCTCTTCAATTTAAGATATAACATTTTCTTCCTTTCACAAAACTAACCCCGCCACTTACTTTAGAGTAACAGAGTATTGCAATGATGGCGTGTCTTAACCTAATATTCGTGATCTTGAGTTTCTCTAGTAATTTTATAGTATTTTAATGTATTTTTATTTGCTTAGGTAATGCCTATAAATGAGGAAGCATAAAGAGTGTTTCGCGTGAAATTGCAGAAAAGCGCTGCAATTGTAATGTTAATCATCTTAGGACCATTTTTCACTTTCAAAATGCAAGTTGGTGCATTTATGAGAAAGGGTGAGTCCAGTTACATTGCACAAGACATTTGAATGCTAGAAATAGAGAAGAATTTTGATAACTCTACCATGGGTCAGAAATGAGTCTTTCGGACTAGTACCGTGGTGGTAAGATGGGGTGATTGCATAATATTGCACTGTGGGCAAGGGGAACAATGCCGTGAATGCAAGGAAGAACTGCATGTCGTTACAATACAAGCCACATATGACATATAAATGTAAATTTCTTGTAATGTCCCGGAATTGTAATGAAATAAACGAGAATTACTTTAGAAGGCGAATACGATTAATTCAACCACATACTGCATACTCTAATTAGCATAAAATATAAACAATTTTTTCAGGAACTCCTTTTATGCTCGTTACTGAAGTTTTAATAACTTTTCTACGTATATTTTATTGGTTTATTGTTAAATCTTTGTTAAAATAATAAAAAGTAATACATCACCCTCGCTGACGATGTCAGGATAGTCGTTCGCCTACAGTGCACGTCGTTGTTCGTCTTTTTCGGAGTTCATATTTTAAAAAATGCTAATGAACACACTCAATATTAATTACAAATGTATATTCATAACTTTTACTCATATTTTTAGTTTTCCTGAAATTGTAAATTATTTAATTATAAATAAACATACTAAGTACGTAAATAATTATCATTAAACATGAACATTGGAATGTATGACATAATTGTCTGATGCTATTTTCTTTCCTTTTTCTGCCCCCCCCCCCTCCCTCAATGAATGAAGCCCTATCTTGAGGTTCTGCTACTGCATCCAAATCTCAAACTATTGTACGCAATTTTCACAGTACTGCAAACCATAATTGTCATAAAATAGGATATAATTTCCGTTAATCTGTTGCGGTACACTGCCAAAATAGTGCATATGTTTTCGAATACTTCTCTTGTATTATGTTTTTAAAGATATCGAGACTTATTACCGCTTAGATGTAATCAGCTGGATGAACTTGATGCTCTTAATCCTTGCTGTTGCCTAAGACGTTCAGGAGACTAAGAAAATGAACCCCTTAAGATTAACTTTTGTGCATTTAATTGTTTAGGTTTGCATTAAAGAATGGTTTGTTACAAGTTATCTACCATTTATGTAAGTATACGCCGAGCTTTATGTAATTTTGAATCCATAAGTAGATTAGAAAATCTGGAAATGCTCAGATTAAACATACACGTACTTTCCTGTTGTTAAGCTTGCTGGCATGAAAAAGAAAAGGAAATGTTAATGTACATTTAATTAAAAAGTATATAAATATTTGCTAGCTATTATATAAATAAAGCTATCTTTCCCAATATAATGGTTTTTGTAAAGTGGTTAATTTACATTTGAAAGTGCGATGAATCCTATTCAAATTTGCTGATGTTAACGTAGATATTTTGATATTAACTTAAAATTTGATTATTAATGCTGTGTTATATGTCCTTTATGTGTCATAGGTGAAATACTATAAATACCAGAAGCTAAATGAGAACTTTAATCTCATTGATTCCCTCTAAAAACTTTCATTTTGTCAGATGTTATTTCAAAATATGGTTGAAGTACAGGACAAGAGAAGAAGACTAATATTGTGTCTATGACAGTATTTTTTTTATAACAGAAAATGAAGGAAAGGGCGTTTTGCTCTTTCTGTTTGTAAATGACTAAGAAGATACGTAATCCATTTCATCCTTTCCTACTTTCTTTCGGTTCCTTCTTTTTTCTTTATTACCAATTGTTTACTTTCTTTTTCTATCTCCCCTCTCTCCAAGAGCTGTCCCCAATTTTCCTCGCTACCACGAAAGAAACTGTCAATTTTTTATTATAATTATTATAATTATATTCAGATTCGGAAGTCTAGGGACCCCAAACGCAAGTTGAGCCGGGTCCCATGCCTTAGATTAACTCCCTGGACAAAATTACCTGCCAGTACACTTCCATGTAATACCTTAGCATCGCCTGTTCCTTTGACATATGTGAGTACTAAGTGTAACAATCGAAAGTTCAATGGTCCATCAAATCCGTCCTTTTGTAAATTATTATTTTATTATTGCTGTTGTGCTCATTGCTCACGTATATGAGTGGCTAAATCTACAACACGTGGCTTGCAAAAAATATCTTAAATTGGTTACTGATGTATCACATAATTACAATTTCCACGATTGATGTGTGGAAGTTTTTAAGCGAGCTGCGTTACAATTGGTCACTCAGATTAATTACATTTGAGTTGTATTAGTGACATTTTACTGTCTCTTAATAGAACATCGTATTTTCGCAGCTTTTTGCAAATCTCTTAGACCTATACCTGTGTTTACTTAACAAATCTACCACTTCATAAAGTCTGTGCAAATAGTTTTTATTTTTTTTCCATATTCTATATATTGGATAATTTTTTAAAAATGAAACAAAGTCTATAACAGTTCTGCAAATGATTTTTTCTGATAAATATTCATATTTTTCATGTTACGCAGAGCAGAATATTTTAACTTGTCTCATAATGTGCATTTAATTTTTTCAGATCTTGACAAACCGTGTATGATCATTTTACATGCTTAGAAAGCAGTATTAATGGTGCAACCCCAAAATTTAAAAGCGCTACTATTTTAACTGCGTCCATTAGCCCATTCTATTTTTCTTCGGAATATAAAATAAACAAATAAATTGAGGTATTAAAGACATTGAGAAGGCTCGACCAGAACTGTTAATGCACAAATTTAAACTCAATGTTTAAATGATACAGCGTTTGAAGCTAACTTACAGAAGTATTTCATAAAGCAGCAATAACACAAGGGGATTTTTCTAATTCGTATAGGTTTCTCAAACGAAAAACGCAAGAATTTCGACAGCTTGTGAAACAATTGTTGATACTCTTTCAGACACAACTTATTATCCGTAGACGTGAAAGATGCTCCAAAATAAATTTATTTCAAAAATCAAATAATATTATTTGTTATTGTTAATGATAAGGTCACAATAAGCCAAATTATAATTGCTACTGGAAACAGAATTTTATAATATTCGGAAATATATTTTTATAAAAATAACAACCCTATTCCAATTTGTTTTGATCACAGCACCAAAAGCTTTATACGAGGTGGAAGGAGATCTAATATATTAATTCAACTAGATTTCAATTTTTACTAAGAGAGGAACATTTAAAATAATTTTCTTATTACGATTAATATTTATGATATAGTTTCATTTTTAGGGGGGGGAATAAAATGCAACATGTAGCAACATAAAGTTACTCTTACAGTTCACTAATATGAAGTTGCCATTATAAAGAAACAATGGTCAATTTTCTCTTTACACTCTTTTAAAATTTTGGTAACTATTAATATCGAATGAGCCAAATTATGATCAATTATTTTTCATAACTTGACATTTTACATGAAAGATTTTATTGGGGCACTAAATATAATTTGAAAAATGTGTAGTAGCCACACCGATAATGAAATTAAATCTTCATTGAAAATAACATTTAAAAGAAATAAAATAGCATAGCAAATAGATATTTTTGCATTATATTGTTCAAATCTTTTTCATAAATGATAATTTACACAAAACTTTAAGCATGTGTGGAACCTGAATAAGAAAGATAAAAGGGAAAGAAAAAAATTATGTTTGCTTTTTTCTATTATTTTATTTACCGTCGCTTTGACTGTTGTTCTTGCGACGTCTGTACATTGCACGTAAATACTATAGATGTAAGTATCTAGTTATGAATGAAATGAAATAAATTAATGATGGCGCAAATTAGCTCGGAATCCTTGGCGCTTTAAAGCTATCTAGCGTTCACTTTCTCAGAGTAAGAAAAAACTCAGAAAAATAACTTTCCCAGACCGAAAAAACTTGACCGAATATCGAACTCAGGACCTCCAGATCAGTAGTCACAAATGCTACCACTATATCACAAAGGTGGTCGTACTTTTTTATTATATTGGGTATCTAGCTCTGTAATCGAACATTTGCTAAAATATTATTATAAATAGCTTAAGCTAAGCTACAGCATATAATATTCTAGAATATTTTAAGCAATTTCATCACAATAAACATTAAAATATTAACAGACAATGCAGTTTAATTGTTCAAATGTTGAAGAAGGGAAAAATTGTTAACATTTGCGTTTATCATACATAAAGAAATAATAAATAAGAAAGAATGTATTGGATTTTGTTCAACTCTTTCATAAACTATTTTCTTTTTAACAAGCGCAATTGCAAAGAGTAGTTATGGACACCCTGATGGTGAAACTAAAAATCCATAACATTAAAAAAAATTAAACAACTACGAAATGTCCTGGAAAACCTAAACATGCATCATTTTTAACAACTAAACTTGTCTTATAGTAATAATTTGGATAAATATTAAAAATGTAAGTCGTTCTCTGTTTAATAATGAGAAGAAATTGTACCTAGTCAGTTTAATAAAAACACTTCTATTCTTTTTTTCAGAAACATTGGTTAAGGAATTTGACTTTAAGGTAAATATTAATGCGTTTAATACATAATATTATAGCGCTAACTCACAATACTGAATAATAAAAAGTGTAACTTAAGAAAAGGAAATGGGGGCTATTTGTCATCATCGACTTAACAATGTTTAAGCCTAAGACCTGTTCCAGGTCCTGATGGATCATATGATCCAGTTGAAATTAGCTACACTTAGCACCTCCAGGCGTCAGAAAGATAGGTGGTCAGCCCAGCGCTTCTAGTGTGATGCTAAGGTTTTATTTGGACCAGAAATGACCGGTAATTTTGTCCAGGGATCTCTTTTTTCAGGTACAGAGATCTTTAATTTTCCGTAAATAGGGCACCCACGGCTCACTTCTGGAGGAATCGACCTCACAAGCGAACTGTTTATTTATAACATATCTAGATGCACTTATAATTTCGCTTTAAGGAGGAATATTTTGCATCAACTTTTAGGAACAATTTTAACCAGAAATAACATGGGATATGTTCAAGTCAACGAATACATAGTACAAGAAAGACCATTTGACTTTGTGTAAGTGACTTTGCTAAGATTGTTTTTATTTCTCTCACTAAATAAATTTGTTTTAATACAAGATACCTTCTGAAACTAATACTCTCAAATAAACTAAATTTTATTTCTGGATTTTATAAACTCCGGAACATGTCTGGGTAAATTGGCAGAAGAGAGTTTTCAAGAATCTCAAGTCACGAAAATGTTAACTATTTTCCCGTAAAACAAATCAAAGGGCATATTCCTTTCCAAACTCGCTTTTTTAACTCTCTAATGCTTAAGGTATATGCATCTTGCAAATAAATGTGTTGTTGGGAGCAGAGAGATGTCATTTATAAAATAAATACAAGTGACTACTGCAGTAAAATAAATCACAAAATGTCTGTAAATAAGTGTTAAATTTTGTTCAATAGTGTCATAAGTTCAGGAATAGTATTATTTTGCACATTATTCCATAAAATAGAACAATTTGCGACACGTACTCTCCTATATGCGATGGTAGACAGTGGTCTATATATAATGTAAAATGCTTCTATAAATGGATAAACTATACTTAATATGACTAATTATTCTGCTATTCTAGTATCATTATACATCTCTAACAGAGTATATGTTTATACCTATGAATAGCTGTAAAATAGCAGTTCACGCTTCCAGAATGAATTCAACAGTTGATTAATAATATACTAATATAATATAATGTTAACATTTTATATGCGTTTCTCTTAAACCTGAAATTAATTATATGCTTAATGTACCTGTCTTTTCCAGGTTAAGAAGCGGATACCGTAACATCATGGATGTCGACGAATACCGGAGAAGAGGTAATCTATATTATTAAAATGTTATACAACTATATTTTATAAGAAATCGTTCTATTAAGAACTATGTAACGCCCATCAATCGAGGTACTTTATCCCTTTTGTGTACAAGTATACTTATGTAAATTATACAATTTGACTTCTTTTTTGTGCATGATATGATAGAAAGGGACGAAGAGAGAGAATTAAAAGTTAAATATACTTTATGGATTTGTCCATATTGAAGATAATCTTCAGATGCTTATGTGAGATCAGATATTTTCGGCCAAGAAGTTTTTTTATTGAATAAACAATTTTCTGCACCCAGGATGCAGAATGTGAAGAATGTTAGCCATGAAACGTCGCCATGAGATAAGTCTCTTCATTGTACTCTGAAAAGACACATTTGCTGCTCAGTGCATCGAAAATTTTACACAGAGTTTTACCAACATATTCGAAATGTTTGCGAATATTACTTTTACAATGTCGCCTACAGTTTTCTTTATTATTCTGCGCTGTTATGGTATGAACAGTTGCTAAACTAAACAGTATATTAATTACTATAGAGAAAAGATATAAAATTAAAGTTTAATAGGGGAAAGAAAGGTTCTGAAAATGTATGCACAGAGGTTTAAAAATGCTCTGATAAAAAGTTTTTATTCAGGTCTAAACCAATTACTTTAACACTCTTTTTAACACTGTACCAAATAACATAAAGTGACCAATATTTACGAAGTAAGTGTGCCTTTACTGGGTTTTAACAAATTTGTTACACTGGATTACTCATAACATCTCTGTGTTTTCGAATGTGAATCGCTGGCTGAGGAGATACTTATAAATGAAGAAACTCCGCTCAAATCTACTGAAACTAATGAGCATATTTTGTAAATATACGGAAAGGGAGTTCAGTGGAAGTTACAAGGTTGTCCCTCACGGTTGTCAACTTCTTCCGCTGTTCCTCCTTCTCCATGATTTCTTCTTCTGAACTCTGAATTATACCAGGCAAATACCTGTAGCCATGCGTATGTAAAGTTCCAAATATAGGTCTTCGTTGATGAGCAATTATTGGTCATGGTTGCTGGATATGTCATCCGTTTAATCTTAAGGACATATGAAGTTTTTGTTTTTTTCGAATTTTTGCACAAGAAAATTGGCAACTTATCCAAGTACCCTACCTGGTTATGATAGGGAATTGTGGTATATGGAGCCGAGTAACTTCTCAGTACAAAAGTTGACGATTTAGGCCTTTACACGAATCTTTTTCAGAGCACAACGAAGTCATTTTCCTACTGTATTACTCCCTGACTCTTTCACAAATATGGTGCAGTTCATGTGTAATACATTTTAAATGGTTGAGGTTGCGTAACATGACTTTCAGTTTTTGAAAAGTCGAAATCATATAGCGTGCTTGCTCAGTCATCACAAGCCTCAATTTTTCGTATTTTGTGTCCTCCGGCCACAATGCACGAATCATTTAATGCCTGCATTACCGTGCAAGCATTTGTCTTCTGGAGTTGTACATTTCAAAGAGCACGAGTTTTCACCAGATAATGGAAACAACAATACATTCAATATAAATCTTTCCAGCTCATCAGTAGTTTCATCTAATCTGAATCCCACTTCATGTTTACCGATCACAATATCTTATTTTCTCGAAAACGTTATCACAAATTGACTTTATGCTATTTATTCTCAGGGTGCTCTCATTCGGTACTGACCTTTGCACGTACTTCTCGAGGTATAATTTGAATGCAATATTGTTAACCTTGTGGACTGAAATTCCTGATTGAAATAACGTCATGGTGAGATATACATATAACTGACTCGAAGATGGCTGCATTTCAGATGCTGAAGTGAAGGCACTTATCAAAGTAATTTGCTTAGGTTCCGACTTGTGGAGTTCAGCATTCTTGTATGCTTGCAGTCTTCGGAAAGGAAGTAAAGTCGTAGATCCCATGTCGTACATTTACTGCACGATAAAGAACCTCAAGCCCGAGGGAAGAAGCCCCTGAGCAAAATTTGAGCGTCCGTAAATAAAACAAATCAACAAATGCTTGCCGTATTGTATACGCTGGTTTATTCCGGCTCTTTGATGCTTCCCGTTGACCGCAGTATTAACATTGCAGACAGCACATCGAAGAACTAGACCATCAGTTTCCATTAATTCTCTCTTGACCTTCTGAAAGTGCAAAACAACTTTGCCTTCTGAACTTTTGGCATGTTAGAGACTGCAACAACCACACCAACACAATCAAGTAGATCAAATATCAATTAGACCATTTAGAGATTTTAGCCTTCTTTATATAAAATTTCCTCGTATGGCACAGAGAACTAGTTTCTGGTAAATACCAGTAGTGAAATTTGTGTTTTCTCTTGCAGAATTTGCTACGTTAACTCGGAAACTTTTGGGGCTGCAAACTTATAAATGTGCCATTTTAAAGCTCTCGTTTTATTCTATAAAATAAAATAACTGAATTTTGTTTAACTGCTCAAAAAGAGTACACTTTCTTATTTTTCTTCTCAGGAAGAGTGAAAAATCCTTTACTTTTCTATACAATTTTTTAACAAAACATAAAATAGGTTGTTATAGAAATGTCCAGTGATCACTCTTAACACGTTGTCCCAAATTGTCGTCCACTTTGTTCGCATAGGCAGCATAAATCACGTCAAAAGAGACGTGGAAAGTTACTGATTTAACACTGTATGACAGTTATTCAGTCTGAAAAACCTTGCATCAAACATGACAACTGATTTAGGAGAATATAACTTCAGGAAATGGCCGATTTTTATCATAAATTCCGTACAGACTACTCCTTATGCAAACTTTTGCCTTACGATTTTGAGACATTGCTTGCATCACTTCTATAAATTCAGAAATAATGATTAGTTCAAGTAACCTAGAAAGATTCACTTAAAGGTGAATACCTGCGAAATTTCTAATGTTGGCATTACTATATATTTGATACAGTTTTTACCACAGTATAGTATATAATATACTGAGCTCAATATATTAAAATGCCAATTTTAAAAATAAAACGTTTAACTTTTTAAAAAGCGTTATTTAATTAAATATTTCGATAAATAAAATATAAAATGAATATTTTGTGTTTGAAATGTAGAAAATATATCATGTTTTTGAACCTGTATACATCATCATTTTGATAGACTTCTTGATTGTTTCTTTAAAAATACATATTAAATATTTTAAGAAAAATGTCCATGAACTAAAAATATAAAAAAGCATGTACTATCATAAAATGAATATTCAGACCCGCAGGTGGTATATTGTAGAACACATGCGCCAAATTTCAATTTTCAGTCTTCTATGCTCAGGGGATGTTGAGATAATATATATATTAGGTTGCCCTTAGCTATAGGTAAATTAAAATCGCGCTGATCCCACCCCCTTATCTTGTTCCAATCAACAAACAAATCGGTTATTATTATTATTATTATTATTATTTAATATGCTTCTTTGTCTTGTTTTGTAACTAAAGATGATGTCTTCGATGAATGATATTTCAATTATTGTTTCGGAACTACTGTTTGTGGTGCTACTCGACTACCTGTGCTGATGTAAAGTGACTTTCATGATATATTTTTTCTAGACACGTTAGGGGAAAAAATTGTCTCTCTTGTTGGCTACATCTACAATCAAATCGTAGGGGCCAAACCATCTTCAAACCGGCAAGTTTTAAGCATATTTTTACAATATAAGAGTTGTAAACCTTATAACAAAGGAAGACTGCAGTATTGATGATTCAAGAAGTTTCCATTATTAGGGAAAGTAAGAATTCCTACTAGAAGCAGTGACCACTGCATTGATTAGTTATTCAAACTCTATGATGAATGGAAAGGTTTCCAGAAAAAATGATTAGAACTGCAGGGAAGGAAAAAGGAAAAAGAAATATTTTTGTGGAAAATATGGACAATATTTTTGACATATCTCGTTCAGATGCTTTCGGTCAGATGTAAAATGAACAGGATACAAATTTTTCAATGCTTCAGCGCCAAAAAAGATTGCAAGCTGCACAGTTGGTGTAGTTTAAAAACTAAAACACGAGGAAGAAAGAGAACTGAAGCAAACTGCAAGGAAAAAATACTTATGAAGAAAAAGAACATTTTACCACTCATCAGCTTGCTACATCAAAAACAGATGATACAACATCAAGCAGCCAAAGCAGTGGTGCTGGTGACAAGAGTGAAAATTCCTGTCATGTGCCCAAAAGCATCTGAATGAGACATGTCAGACAGATCGTCCATAATGCACACAGAAAGATATACACTTTTCTCTTTTTCCTTACTTAGTTCTAGACATTATCAGGATATTGATTCATAAATCAGTAACGTACTGAAAAAAAATTCCAATCATTTCAAATACTTAGTTCATGAAACTGTGGTCCTGTTCTTATTTGATGACAGTATTCCAACAGCAGTCAAAGTAAATATGGCTCGAGCTATACTGGAAGCAGACAAAAGGGGGAAAAAATTAAATGAAGTATATTCTGCGTCTTCCACAAAGACCCTCCACTTATATGTAGGATCCTGTTACAAAAGTGGAAATGATAACTTGAGAAGATAGTTGTTATGAATGATGTTACAGAAAAAGGAGCCGAACCCATTCAGGATTACAATAACATAATCACAAAAGACGAAATTGAGAAATAATTTGTTTGACAGATATTGCCAGAGACCTTAAAAATACTCAACTGCTATTAAATCCTCTCTTAGAAAAAAATAATTTTCAATATTCGTTTGTTCATAAAATGATTTGATTCTATAGATATTATTGTTTTAGATAAAAATGTATTTCTCTTATAGAAGTTGTATGTGATACTAAAACCTATTACTTCTTAAGTTTCTGATGGTATTTAGGGACATTTTTCGAATTAGTTTTGGAAATTTTATGCAGAATATTTTAAACAATTACTAGGGTTGCCTGGATGTGCCATAAAATTTCAAGAAGAAAAAAGAAAATGGAAGAGATACGAAAGATATGCCGCTTTTGTACGGAATTAATTATTGTGTATATTGTGTTCCAATTTCAAAGCGTTTGAGGGTCACCAAAGAGTTGTCCTATAAGCTAAAAATGTGTACGCGTCGCTTATTTTTATTGGTAAAAGATAGAGAGGTGGAAGCTATTAGAAAGATAATAAATAAGGATCAACCTGATATACATGTATATTAAGTATGCAATGCCTAAAAATAAATTCTGAAAAAACACAGTTTAAAGTTTCAGTATATGTAACGAATAAAAAAGTAATTATCTTTTTCTTATATCTTTTTAAACTGATCAGAAGGTAACTAACAGCCCTTCTTTTTTTCTGTTGAGTTTCCTACTGCAGATTTTGACCGATGTGACTTGTCTGCGGGATTATTGAAATTTCTCCGTAGATCTGATTGACTTACCTAACGCTTTTAGCGCTGCCTACGGTTGATAACCTTGATCCAGTTTACTATCTCTAACTGGAGTTTTTGTCATCATATCGGAATATCCAAAATGAAATTCCACCGCAGCAATTTTTACTTTCCATTTGTGCAGGTTTATGTTTAGGGCAACGGCTCCACACCTTGCTGTGCAAATGTTCATTAGAATTTTGTGTTCTCCCTTCAAGATATCTTTTTCAAAAGAATTTGGATGCCAGTATATGGTAGATAAGTGTGATTTTTGTTAGCACATGAGTGGACAATGGAGTATGTACACCCTATGACCAAAAATAAAGGTCATTGCCAGGGTCGATCGAGAACTTCGGGGACGCTTGTAAATGCTGTGTTCACAAGTGCATCAGCAAGTGCACACCGCAGTGGACTCTCTATCAACATAATGGTCACATTCATAAGCATCTGGAAAGAGATCGTTAATATAAAATAGCTGTAGCTGAGCGGTTTAGAAGCCATTGCTCTTCTGCGTAAGCTCTTGGGTTCAAATCCCACAGAATTCTTTTATTGTTTTATTTTTATTATAAGTTTTATGTAAATCATATGTTACCTTAATATCATATTATATTTTAACGTATCATTTCAGTTTTATGGCATTACCTATGCACACAAAAGTTCGTAATCACAAACGCATTCTTTACAATAAATAAAAATATGAATAGAAACATTTACCTTCTAAAGTGAAAACACACAGATAGTATAACACAAATTAATATCAGGTGTATGAACCTTCAACATCTATAACTACCCCCATTCTTTGGGGCATGAATGGTACCATGTTTCCATAATAGAGGGGAAAAGAGGCTACAACATCCTAGGCTTTTTGAATTTGTGCCCATAAGACATATTGTCCTTCGTGCATATGCAGGTAATGCGTGTGCAACACAATGCATTTAGATAGAGAATAGACTGATAATATTATAATATTATATACTGAATATTATAATATTCATTATAATATTTTAACGTCAAGGCTTGTTGTGTGTGGAAAACAATATGACGAAACCAATTTGTCATAATTTGTTGCAATGAATTATTTTAAAAAATGTTTCGTCCCGCGAAGCGAGCCTGCCCTCTTAAACACAGCATCACTGCACACTCTGCTACAGAGCTAACAGTACACACATACAAGTCAGCACCTTTACTGCATGCCATATAATACAACTGCTGCAGTAGCTACTTTTTTTTTTTTTTTTTTTTTTTTTTTGGCAAAGAGAGCATCTATATTTTTATGACTGCCAGGATGGTTTTCTTTGTTATAGAAACACCATGAATCAGAGCTAGTAGAGCATTTAGTCCTGTGGTTGCCATCGGTGGAAAGACAGTTAGTTGTATAATGAATGATTTAGCGCCCGTTTTTGCTACAGAGACACCACAGGCGATGGACAATGATGATACATGAGATGAAATGATATATTGGGAAAGGATTAATTTTTTAAGGAAGGAATCGTTCCCGGCCTAAATTTAGGGTACCTCCCCGGCTTTTGCCATTTATGAGGACTGAGGAAAACCTGGAAAAAACCTCAGTCAGGAAGGACGGTCCTGGCGGTATTCGAACCCAGACCTCCCGCTCACGAGTCCGCGACCTAATGACCTCGGCCACCCGTGGCGGTGTTAGTTGTATAGCGTTACCAGAGTAGCTGTCTTCACGTTGTAAGACTTGAAGCATTGCCGGGGTATATTATTATAGATGAGCTCTCGGGAGAACACCCTGGTCCATCAGCAGCAGATCCCTGAAGAAGATGGCAGAGACCGCCATCGAAAGCTTGGTATGTTCACGACCTTGGTCCCGGGTGCTCTCCCGAGAACTCATCTATAGTTTTTATTTTATTTCTTATGTCATTTTCGCAATATTGCTGTAGCTTGATTATGATAGCTGTGAGCATTCCAAATTTCTTTCCACCTAATGTGAGTTAAGGAAATTTGAAGTAGGGCGGTTTTCAAACTTTTGTCTACCTGATTCAAACATTCTTCTTTCTTCAGTTCAACGGTAAAATAAAGTTTTTGGTTCCGCAAATGCAAAAATGTTTTGCTGCCACCCTCAAACAATATGATAGAATGTGAAACTCTGATCTTCTTCATTTGATTTCTGATGCAGCCACCTTCATACTACTGTTAAGATGGCAAACGAAAATACAAACCAGCCACCTTAGTTCCTCTGAGTTTAAATTAAATGGAGCTCGATGAGAACTTTCATCCAAACTTTATTGGAATTCATCACAATTAATTATTAAAATTGTTGCATATTAGTCGGCAGTCATATATCAGTCAATAAAACACAAATATTTGCATAAAATCTGAGACAAACTGAAATTTTCGGATTGAAATGGCACGCCCCATTTGAAGAGTCTCATAAGTAGAAGTTACCTGCGGTCCCGATCAGTCTCTGACACTGCTGACTGGTTCCGATTTTGGTCGTAGCTATTACTTAAAGCAAATAATTTCCAGTTGACGTATGAATCCCTGGTAACTCTGTAGGTTATAGCATTGTGGTACTGATGTGAAGGCGCTGCAATTGAATTTCAATGGGTAAATGTTTCTTTTTTTTACTTGTAACCTTTTTTCTCTCAAAATAAATGTGACTACTTTTTAAAAAAAAATAATATTACTCCCTAATAACATTTTTCTACATATTCTTCATCCAATAAATGTTACTTTTTCATACATTAACTTAGATTAGTTTAGCTTAAGTTTAACAAATAATAATAGAACATAAAAAATTCATAGGTTACGTTAGGTTAGTCTAGGCTTAACAAAAAAAATACAAAAAATTAATATTACTCCGTAATAACAACTTTTAATTCGTTATTTTTATGTTTTAGATAGTTTAGATTAGGTTGGTCTAGGTTAGATTGGTTTAAGTTTACAAAAAATAACAGAACATTAAAAAAAATATTACTCAATAATACATTTTCTAACTCATTACTTCTTTTTATAGGCTTCATAATTTTTCTGCACTATTCTCAATCAAATAAATCTAATGCTATTTTTCGTTAGTTCAGTTTAAGTTTAACAAACAAATAGTACATAAAAACGTATATTACTTCATAACAACAGCGCTTCCATACGAAACTAAGGCATCTGCTGGCTGCCGCTGCCGTTCGGGACTGAGAAATTCGAATTTCTCCGCTGTGCTTGGAACTGTGTAACTTCTACTTGTAAGGTTAAGTCATAAAAATTACAGCAAAACAAGTCCTATTTGTGTAAGGAGAGAGAAGTTTTATAATTTTTTTCTTTAGGCGTCCAGGCATTTTTAACGTAGAAACAAAAAGTAATCACTTTTAACGTAAAGTTGCTTACCATTCCCTTTCCTAACTTGTATCTTGTACCTGAAGCCTTTAATGACTTTATTTATAAACCTGTTAAAACTTTAAATATTTGCCAATGGCAAATGCTATTTGCCTGACTTGAAGTTTAATGGTGATAGCTCGGTAGATATTTGTGCTAGGAATTTTCTCCATGCTAATACTAATGCATTACATTTGTTACCTATGTAGTTCAATTCTTGCAATAAAATTTCAGTTTAAAAAACATAATAAAATAAAATTATCCCTACCTTTCTATAATTTTCACAAACCTGTATTTGTAAAATTCGTGAACTATTTCTACCTGTATTTTTTGCGAAAACATCCATCAACCGCAGTACCCGTTTAGATGTCCATAGTGACAGTTTTAAGTGTATCACTCAGTACAAGATTCTGCTTCTTCGGGGAATGTTATTGGTTATAATTACACATAAATTAGAGAAAATGATACCTAAAACTTGACACTTAGCGCTTCATTTGCACAGGTGAGGGATCTGAAACAAAATTTTTACTCTGAGGGTGTAAATTCCTAATTCTGCAATATGAAAATTTTATTTTATGTTTTCCTCACCCATAAATTAGAAAAGTAATTGCGGGAAAGCTATGAAGCATAAAGTAATAAATTGAGAATCTAACACACAATAAACTCAAAAGCGATACACAATTTTACAATATAACACTTTTTATTGGAAGCTGTGAATAGATTAAATTTTCGATACATGTACAAGACTTTGCCAAATAATGCCCCTACTAAACAGAGGCCAATTAAGTAGATGTAAAACAGTTTATAGACATTCACATAAGAAAAAAAATTGTTTTCAACGTCCATTTTGAGCGTTTTGCAACTCTATTACAATTTAAAGTTCAGATAAAGTATAGAAATTTCGTAACTTTTTATGTTACCTTATGAACATTGAATGTTGATGATTAAGTGAATAAAAATAATATACTTAGTTAGAATCGTAAACGAACTCCGCTAAGGGGATGCCAAGTTTTTCAAAGTTTGAGAGCGATACGAATAAAAAAGGTGGGGGGAAATTCTTCCAGTCGACTGCAGTCTTCAGGCGAGCGGAAGTTAAGCAACATGACAATTTGCGTAGGAAATAGATGTTTTCACAATAACTGTCGGGGGAAGAATAGGATACGTTTAGCAGACGTAGCGTCAGCTATAAAGTGAGAATCTTGTAATAAAGTCACATTTAAGGAAAGGCAACGAATGACATTTTCAGGGCGCATCACCACCAATAAAACGTAAATGGGAGACTCCGATTCAAGCAATTGCTCTCAGTTTGTCAGAAACACTCACACAGCTAGCGCCAATATTCTTCCATCCCTCTATATCAATGAAGAGAGAAAATCACGTGTCCGGCATGTAATTGCTCACACCCCGTTATATCAGGATTTACAATTATTAAATCCGTTAGCAACCAAATCTAACTTAATAATTCAATGGCTTGTTCGTCCAACTCGCGGCAATCATTAATCTTTCTATGATTTTACATGTATCAACAATAACAATAGTTCTGATTGTCAGCAACAATAAAAGACAAAATATGTAATAACAATTTAATCCTCTTTAAAATGTAAGCACCAAAAGTTAATGCTGCCATTTTAAATTTCAAAGTGCGAGTGACTGGGGTTGAAGGAGTGAAATCTAATACGTAATCAACATTATACAACAAATTTAAATTAATATATTTGTTTAATATAACCGATATAGTTTTGTGGTTTCAGTTTCATATTACTATAAGATGAAATATTATTGTATTATTAATGGTAGATTTAATAGTTAGTATGAATAAAATAAGGGTTTTAGACTTCCCCCTTAATATCTAAATTGACATATTTTTTGTTTAAACTAAATTTATGGTACATAGATAGTTATTCAAATCGTTAGTTTAGAAACTAAAGACCTGTATAATAAATAATCAATTTGTTCTTTTTAAAGTAATTTGGAATCTAGCGCCTTCTTGTTATTTGGTTATTTTTAAATAGATACTTTGTGCTTGTTATTTCATTACTTTTATTAACCAAAAACTCTTAAAATTGATTTTGACTCTTTATTTTTTCCCTACTATTTATAATTTAAAGCCAAAGGGAGAAACATTTGTTTCTCACCTACTGACGAACATTTTACAATTATCCCTTGTAGTGTGTAGTGATTATTTATTGTAGGTCTTCCTTTAATTTATAATTAAATTATAATTTATATAATTCATGCACGATTCATGCAAATTAAAGTTTTCAAATATTGTGCATATTAAGATAAAGGTGAACAATCCCATAATATCCAGTTATAATTACTTCTTTTGGTTTGCACAATAAATGCGTTAAAATTTATCGGATATTATATGTAATAACACAATTATAACGGTAAAACATTCTTTCCTTCTACTATTTCTTTAACTTAGTTTTAAAAAATGAACATGCGGCAACATTAACAATGCAATCTCATCGATATTTCAGTCCGCAAGTTAATAATCTAGTAGCAGTCTATCAGTTGAGTTGCATGAACCTATACTCTGTTATATGATTTTGTTTTAACTATGGATCATCCAATAATCAGAAGATCGACTCGGCGGTAGAATCTCATTAAAACTTGCAACTCGATAACATGGAAATTTCTCTTCAAATAATCTCCCAACAGCACTAAATATAGACAAGCAAATCTCGTTGTAGAATAGCATAATTAGACCTAGTATTTGTCACTTCTTAGCAGGCTTTATTCTAGAATGCGCCGTTTCTTTCACTGTTCAAACACTTGTCTGATTCTGATTGGCGTTAGACTCAAGACCAACGTAACAGTTTTGTAAACCCTACTCGCTCCGACTAGTGTAGCCTAGCTGGCTTTGAGCGATTGATTATCGACTGTTGCAGTTCCTCACCTTCGGGTCGGTTATCAGAGATAGACTTGACAGATATGCAACTATTGTGAATTCTTTAGTACATTTATAGAGGACACACATTTAATGCGGACAGATTTAAAAATGTAAATGAGCCAGTCACAAGAACGAGGAAAGCTTAGACAGTCAGCCACAAGACTCGTGGAACGAGCAAACCAGACCACAAAAGGTACGTTCAGCCTAAAAAAAAATGATATTTATGTACACACACACACACACACACACACACACACACATATATATATATATATATATATATATATATATATAATATCTTTTCCTAATGGTGTCTCATTTAAAGAAAGAACAGTTTGAAGTACTTACTGTCACATTTGAAGATACTTTTGAAGGAATCAATGAAAGTTTTTAAATATACAGATACAAATGAGAAGTTTTCTTAAATGAAATACGTAGTTTTAGGTACAAGAAATTTCTATAAACATTGCAATAAATAATACCAACATTTTCATGTTAGGTTTTTTTTTTTTTTTTTGATTGATTTATTTATGAACGCTCTTCAACAACTCAGGTCATCAGCGTCCCATTCAACTCAGGGCGTGAAACGGCCGACAAATTTTGCTCAGAGGCCTCTCTTTCAGGCTTGAGGTTCTTTTTCTTGCCGTAAATGTACGACACGGGACCCACGGCTTTACTTCCCTTCCGAAGGAAGCCATACTTACGATTTTTACGCCCGAAATTTCATGTAAGTGTAAGTGCGTTCTTGCTAATTTTTTTGCTTTCATTTGTCGGAATTGATTTCAGAAATGAAGTATTTTACAAGAGCATGAATGGTCTTGTCACCCATGTGACTGTGATGTGCAATTTATATATATATCTCCTACCATGACTAGTATTACATTGAGGCATATTTCAGATTTCACTGGGTGGAAACCTTGAGGTATATGCCTGTAGACATTGGTACATAATGTACAAACCGTCTCCATCCTTAGCACAACAGTTGGGGTCTCTTTGCTTAACATAGAGATTGAGACTATAGTCATCGCAGTATTTATTGATAGTGCGAATACTTGACGGTGCGAAATGCCAAATGTGCTTCAAAGTGACTCCGAAGATTTTGAACTAAAACTTAATATCGAATATAAGCAATGGAATAATATCACTAAAGATCAGGCCAACAACATGTATAGCTATAAGTTTCTTAAACCAAAAAAAAGCTATTATTTTGTAAATTGAATAAATTGTATAGTTTGTATATTTCTCTTTTTTATGCCTTTAGTTTGTGATGCTTCCACTGCTAACTGTATTCTGGAGTACGTAATATGTAAGTAATAGGAGAGGAGGATTTTTTTTTTTTTGACAAGCATCGGCTCCCATTACCCCCAACATTCAACAATCTTTTTGGTTTCATTATTATACTCATCACCTCATTCATCCTATCCTGACGGTGTACGTTAGAAATAGTTGGGACAAAGAAGGATCATTGGGCATCTCGGCCATCTAATGTCATCTTTTGTTCCTACGTTCACATGAGAACGCCTCCGGGAAGAAGAGATGAGGTAAATACATCGGGCAACCAGGAATCAGAGGGGGTTATGAATGTACGTGACGGAGTTCCTAACATTTCCACAGATGGTACGTTTGTGAACAATCCCAGTATCACCAGGGTATCATGCGAGGGTCCCGAGGCCCCCAATAGGAACTTTCTCCTGAGCATACCAAATTTTCTGCTGAGCGCAACTCACCAGCACCATTCCACGTGGCACCAGCCCACCTCGCCTGACGCTTCCGACGTTATGAAACGAAATTGGAGGATATGGAAAAGCTAAACATTTATGGAATGTAAATATTCATCCCAGCAGTGACGAAGCCCAAGGTCAGGATAGCCGGCTCCTTGGAAATTGAACCCAGGGCCTTCCTAACGCGAGTCTCAAGCATTATGCCTGGGCCATCACGTTCGGTGATGGGGTATGATACCGAAACGTATAATGCACAGCGTAGTTCAAGCCCATTCTCGTGGTTTTCGAAACTCTAACTCCAACTAATCTGAAAACCGGTGGAAATAGAAAAAGTCATATCAAACAGATATTGTATGGGCAACCTCCACGGGTGGCCGAGGTCGTTAAGGCGCGGACTCGTGAGCGGGAGCTCTGGGGTTCGGATCTCGCCAGGACCGTCCTCCCTGACTAGGTTTTTGCAGTTTTTCCTCAGTCCGCATAACTGACAAATGCGGGGAGGTACCCAAAAATTAGGCCTGAAACGTTTCTTTCCTTAAAAAAATCCTTTCCCAATTTATCATTTCATCTCATATATCATCAGTGTTCACCGCCTGTGGTGCCTCATTAGTAAAAACGGGCGTTAAACACTACTCAAAAAAAATAATTTCTCTTTCTCTTACTTATGCTCAATGTACTGCCCATTTGCCATATATATGTCATCGTGACAAAATTCTTCCTTTACTGTAACTGTGGATAATTAGGCCGAGTCTAATGTCTTTTGCGTGGAGTTTAAGATAATAAGTTTGCCAAAAGAAACGTATAGGAAATGCCCCTGGCGATACACAGTTTCACTCAAAGATGCTCATCACTGTAAACCTCTCTGTATTGTTACAGCTGTTTATTTGTCAGAATGGCAATATTTAACAGTTTCTTTTCTGCTTTTCTGCTAAACTAATTCACCAACGAACTGCGTAAGCTGTAGGTGTCATGTGTATGTCCTTATTCTGTCACGATTCCATGCACAAATAGTAAAAATCCAGTTATACATCAGGTTCTTAAACAACAGTCAATTCTTGTCATTTTACTGTGTAAAAGTGCTAATGGCCTCAGACAAGCACTTTCCTAGAAGTACTTAATTTTTCGCTGCTATCACACAATTCTGTTTTGCAGGCAAGGAGCTGGTGGACTACATTGCTGACTATCTACAGAACATTAGGGACCGCCGAGTATACCCTGCCGTCGCCCCTGGGTATCTCAGAAATCTCGTACCAGACTCTGCACCGGTGGAACCTGAGCCATGGGATGTCATCTTCGATGATGTTGAGCGTGTCATCATGCCAGGGGTAACCCTTTGCTAAATCTGTACACCGATTAAGCAATTGTTTTTGTATCTAGTTCGCTGGTCTATACGCTAAACTGGGAGAAATGTTTGTCTATCCAGCACCGTTTCTTTATCACAAAATGTTTGTGTTATATTATTTATTAAGCTGCATTTGCTTTGTAGGAAGTAGAGTTGTTGTACAGGTGCTGGTATAAGAAGAAATTTAAAATCTTCATCATCTCAATAGGAAAAAGAGATTGACCTGTAGAAAGTCAGCTTCTGTGTGTGTATGGTATCCACAAGCATCTACGCGCCTGAATTTGCAAAAAGTTAATTGTTAATATTTTTATTTCGTCAAAAAACAAGAACAATTAGCTCACGATTTACACACAATGAGAGCAATGATCAACCACGAGTGCAAAACCGCTCGGTGACTAAGCCTCTTTCAAACTAGGTATAAGTTGCTACCTGAATTATGCGGTCTTGATAACTATTATCTCCCAGTAAGCACTTTGCTAATCACTAACTCAAATAACCTCATTGTAAATACAATACGATATTTAATATTGGAAAAATTGCTATCTTTTTAAATTGTCTGTTTTTTAATCTACTGTGTTACCCACTAAACCAAAAAGACACCTGTCCAATATTTTAACAGGATGTGTAAAAATTTAAACGAAATTAAAAAATGGAATAGGAAGAAAATTCTTGTTTTTAATGGGGAGAATAGACAAATGACAAGAACGTCTGACTGCGGATTGGACTACCCGGAGTTTGATCTCCGGCAGGGACAAAGGATTTTTTCTCCGCTTATCAAGTAATGACCGGCCCAAGTTTACTCAGCCTATTTTTTAAATGATGCGGGAGGAACTTTTGACTTCATTTAATGTCGAAGAATTTACATTCCGTGGACCGTTCGATTCCTAGCGTCTGTAAATAGGGGAAAATGGAAGCGTTTACCGTTATAAAAATACTATGTTAAAGTTTTTCAAATAAAGAAACTTTTAAGTTCATAGCACCTCGAGAGAAATTAGTCAGCTCTTGTTAAACAAGGGATGGACAACGCTGATAAAAGGAATAATTCTGTAAGATGTAAAGCAGGAAAGATAAACTAATGTGCTAGAGTTATCTTGTATGACTAACTCCTTATATTTTTTTATTTATTCATTTTATTTTATTTTATTTATTTATTTTTTTGCACATCAAGTTAGTATAAAACATATACTTTCTTAGTTTGAAATGTATTGCTCTGAAAATACAAAATATGAATATTATAATATAATATAAAGTAAATTTTTGTGTAATATTCCGTACATCAAAACCGGTTCTTGGTAAATTTTTATGTATCACCCACCATCGTTACAGAGATTAAAGTCTGCCGAGTGAAGAAAAAGCATTACTGCAAATATTTGTAACTAAGGATCAAGGGTCCCAAGTGCTCTAAACTTAAATCTATTGAAAATATATATATGAAATAGATAATTTTATTTATTTTTCACTTTAATCAGAAATAACCCTTTATTAAACATTTATTTTATAGCAACGTTGTATGCTGTTTAGGTAATCAAAATTTAATAACTTTATTTCAATAATCTCTTCCTCTACAAGAGACATCGTACTAGTACATCTTTTAATCTTTTTTTTTTATCTTTTGTTTTTTCCATTGTACTCTCGCCCAAGTCAATACCACTTTTCAATTTTATTCACTTTATGAGTAGATATTTAACGTGTCCTTCCTTTAAAAAAATATTTTTCTATTTACTATTTTATCTATTGAAACATGAGCGTCCATCTGATGCCTCAGAAGTAAAACGGCCGTTAGGCACTATTTTGAAATAATGCTACATCGCAGCTAAGCATATTTATTTTTGAAAATACTTTAAGAATAATTATTTAAAATAAGCGCTATTTATTGAAATAAACGTTCAAACTGTCAAAATAATAACAAACCATAAACTGGAAAAAATCTTGATACTCCAACCCTATTTACTGGCGCTCTTTCCAACAGAATTTTCTTGCTTCTCTGACCGTTGGCGTATTATTGGTGAACAAGCAAAAGGCGGACCCTAAATCGTTCCGCCGGGGTGAATAGCTTGACTGAGTTTTCCTGGATCACAGAGAATTTCCTTCAAAAGGACTTGAGTTAAATATGCCTAATTTAAGCTGTGACATTCAAGAAATGTTACTCCTATATGGAACAAGTTTGGGTTAATAAAATCAAATCTCTGCAACAAGCTTCATTTTCCATGTCACGCGTGTATTTTGGTGAACAAATGATGACAATTTTCTTCCCAAGTGTGTGTTTTTATTTTATGTAGATTTTTAGTTTCTGTACCAGCCTTATGCCTACTGAGGTTTTTGCAAAGAAGATAGAATTCCAGCTTTTAATTACCACAAACATCGGTCTTTGAGAATACCAAAAAAAAATCCTTAATAAATGTTGTTTTGCCATTGAAACGATAATTTTCATAACCTCTTTCTTAGTGAAATTAAGTAATAACAAAAATATTCAAAGTGGAGATCTACCAAATTCCACGATGACTGTTTCGTTGTACTATAAGAGAGGAAAAGTTGCGAAGAGTTTCATATACCTTTACTCTAGCATCCGTAATATTAGGGCCTTCAGTTTTCCCCTGTTTCATATATGCTGCGGAATAACTTTCTAGTTAATCAGTAATTTGTAGGTCAGTTTCTTTTAATAAACGGCAAAGGCATTAAAGTTTTCGTCATTTAAAAATTATTTGTAATTAGTACAGTTAAGATAACCTCAATTATCTCTGGTTAAGACATTATTTTTATGTATTTATTTAATCAGTAATTTAAATGTCTCATTAACATGGGTAGTATTTTTAAGAAAATATTCATTAAAATTGAAAAAAAAACCAAATAACAATATCGAAAAGGATAGCTGTAGTTGAAAACAAGAACTTTGTTTTTGATGATATTGTATTAATTAATCAGTTAATTAATTAATTGCATATTTCATATAACAAAGTAATGAATTTGAAATGTACGCTTTTAGCTTAAGATCCTGTTTCATTATTGCTCATTACGATAAATCATAAAGTAAAAAGCGTATGTTGAATAAAATTAAAAAGTGAATATATCAATTTTTAGTTATAAGCTATAAGGAATGTTTTTTAAATTTGACTTTTCTAAAATTATTCTCAATTTAACTATAGAAATCAAAAGGATTAATGCCAACATTACATTTAATGAAATGGGATATCGTTTGGTTTTAAATTTTGGAAATATTATAGTTAAATTGTTTTTCAGGAATTTGGAAAATCCTGATATTTAATGTTAAAGAGTTATCTAATGTGGCATAGATTTTATGTCAATAAATGTCTATTGTTCAATAATAGATCAGTTTAAACAGAAGATAGCACTGGACGAGTTGTTGTTTTCTAATGTGTGATCTTTTCGTTGAATATGGTAGATTATTACGCTTTGAGCCATTAATAGAGTTTTAAGTATTTTCTCTCACAAAGTCACATATCTCAAAATTCTAATTTAAGCCTCAATTTCTCGTATTTGACATCTTGTTAAAGTTCAGTTCTCAGGCTCATTTACGAAAACTTAGATAGCCATGACTTTGTAACATTTTAGGCCTGTTTCCTTTGGTGTCATTATAATACATTTTGTACCGGATGTTCAACGATTTTGTCACCCGTTTCAAGGTACTGGCAGTCACCACGACAACTACCAGCGATGCGGATGTAATGTCCGTGCAACTGATTCCAAATTCTCACAATACCTAATGACAGGAAATGCTGAAAATCCACATATATCCACATATTTCTAGCATCTTTTAAAAAAGTGTCATTCACGCGCATTAGTGTGTCAAATTTAGTAAGTCTAAACTTGAAAGCATAAAGGGCGCAGTTTCCATGAATTGCTGGCAGATAGTCCTGATTTTTCGGTAAATTTCTGTAATTGTATTTTAAACGTTAATGATAGAGAAATTGATTCATATGTAATGTTCTTTACTGATGAAGCGTGTGGCTCCGCCTTCGTATTTATGCTTGATACAAAATAACAGGTAATGAAATACAGAAATATCCGATAAGTCTCCTTATATGAAGAGAAAATGAGCGTATGGTGCATACAGAGTAATAAAGCCTCTCTTTTTGGGAATACTATCAGTGCACTTTGACACAAGAATGACAGACATAGACATCGTTTTTTGAACATCATATTGTCAATCTGGGATTTTTCAACAAGAGCTGATGCGTGTGTAAGACAATTTTCTAAAAATATGCCAGAAATATATGGATGTAATTACATTTCCTGTTATAAGGTATGATGTAATTAAAATTTTAATTGGGAAAACTTGAGACTCGGTTGCGCGAATATTACATCCATTTGGTCGGGAGTCAGCGTTTTGACTGCCGACAAAGGCGACCGCCATGGGTGGCCGAAGTCTTTAAGACGCGGACTCGTGAGCGGGAGGTCTGGGTTCCGATACCGCCAGGATCGTCCTTCCTGACTGAGGTTTTTTCCAGGTTTTCTTCAATCCTCATAAATGTCAAATGCCGGGGACGTACCCTAAACTTAGACCTGGAACGTTTCCTTCATTAAAAAAATAATAAATCCTTTCCCAATACATCATTTCATCATCAGTGTCCATCGCCTGTGGTGCCTCTTTCGCAAAAACGGGGGTTAAACATGATTCGTTCATTGACTGGGTGCCGTGAAATGGGCAAAAAATTCATTTTATTAGTTTTATATTATTGAATTGTATTATTTTGTTTTCCACGTCTATATTTCTATCATATGCAAGGTTAAATCCCAAATAATTAAAATTATTAACTTGATATATAATTTTAATTAATAATCATTTTTGCTCTCATTTGATAAGATCCGTTGAAACTCTTAGTTTCTGTTTATGTTTCAGATATTTGTAGGTTGCATTCCTTTAATTTTTCATTTACTATACATACGGCTATCTGTATTTGCTATCGTAATTTACTAAAACAACCTCATGGTCAGCATAAAAAGTGTATCTAAAATACAGTCATGAACTATGAAATGTGCTCTCAGATTACTCTGCCGTTCTTTTACAATAACATTGTTTTACCCCACAATTAATCTCTTCAGTCTTGAATTCTTTTAGCATGTTTGCAGGTTTCTTTTCCCTTGATGCATTTGTACCAACTTACGAATATATTGATGCAATATTTCTCCATATTCACCACTATTAAGCTGAAAACTAAAAGTTCTGCTTGAGCCTTCGAAATATTTAAATATCAGACCAGATCATTTAACTCAGCCTGTCTTCCAGATGACATGAATTTGAATATAGGCTTTCAAATTCTGAATCCGAGTCTGCTGAAATTGTTGTTCTGAACACTTAAACCTCGTACTCTATTCTGGAGGAACAGGAATCAGAATCTCATCACTGTGAATAACAACTTAATGCTGGTGGAATATTTGGGTACTTCAATTTCCTTTCTATATTTTCTCTTTGTTTCAATTATACCAAAATAGAAGGGATAAACAAAGTCTGTGGGTTCTTTCCATACAATAGAGCTCCATAAAAATTATACCTTTCTTTTATTTTTAATAGCTCCATTAAATGGTTAGCAAAGCAAAACACTATGAACAGCCTACATTTGTCTTGGTCAGCTAGTTCACAACCGAAATATAATTTCATAACTCTTCTTTAATAGCGATGTTATATTATTTAATTTTATATTCGTCATACACATAGCACAAGTTAATGAGGTTCATTTATACATTTGTGCAACATTTTTAACTTATTAAGTTTTCTAAAGAGCATGTATAGTACACTATACATAAAGTTAACTAAATGTCATATTATTTACCAACTTTTCTACAGCAGTAAAACTTGTGTGACTGATTCTATCAACATAGACTAAAGAAATGTGTCTGGAATTGTCTAGACTTTCAGAGGTCCAAAGAGTGGCTGGAACGCTTGGAATAGTTTAATTTCATTGCAGAAATCTAAGGGTTGGAAAAATAAGTGTAATTTTTTTAAATATCTATTGATTTCTAAGATGTACAGCTACATGAGGTCAAAACATTATCTTACCTGTTAATCATGCTATAATTCAGCCTAAGTTGTAGCAAAACCAATGAACATACGCGTGCATGTCTATGTTTATTATGCCAGAAGGAAAAATATCAGATCATTCTGTAACATGTAGAACTAGAATTTCGGGAATGTTCCAATGACATTTCAAAATTAATAAGAACACTATGACTACTCCTAAAATCACTGCTGGCACGGGATTCATTTAGGGGCTAGCGACCAGCTCGTCAACATCGAACAGTTTAATAAATGTGCTTGAATATCACAAATGTCAATCTTAATCTGTACAGGATATTACATTTTTGTGATTATTACAGTTCATGGTGTTGCAGTATTTGAACAAACACAAGAAGTAAGGCACATACGTTTAAGAAAATTCCATTAAGGGTATTTTCCTAAATTCTCACGGAAAGAAAATATACAAGCCGAATCTCGTTATCTATTCATGTCCTATAACCTCTGATAAACTTCTGTTTACATAAGTTAGAATGAGCCTTTGATGTAAGAAGTGTGGCGCTTATTTCAGGAGTAACTATTATTAACAAGAAAACCGCAAGGAGAGGAAGAAGAAACAAAAATAACGTAATAATGATAAATATGATAGGGTAGAGAGCGACAAGGTTCACATTATTTATATATTTATCAATGGCTGTAAAAAGATAATCTACACTTTTTTAAATTTAAAAGCAATTAAAAGCAAGATACACAATGTTAAAAATTAAACTTCCTATCATTAGAAGAACTTGTCAAAAGATTAGAAGTATAAATCGCTGCTAATTTAAAAGCATATTTTCTGCTAGGTATATTTCATTTTTGAACTATTGTGATTTGTGATTTTACAACGATTTATGCGCTGAATTTAATCTAGTGGTCAAATATTTATGGCAATTTGTTTACATTATTGAATCATTTTATTGACGAATTATTCAGAAATGTATATACATTCTAAAAATATTTTAATCTGCTTTTTTTCAAACGTAAAGTCATCTTATTTGACAATATAGCACATATTATTATTATTGTTATCACTAAATATGATTTTTTACACAAGCTGAAGTTTGGAAGAACCTGATAGGAAAAATTCGAGGTCAAGGCCGATATTTGAATCATGGAAATTCAACTTACCTGCGGCTGCTTTCCATCTGACCATGGCGGCGAATCTCCCCCATACCCTGTAGAAATCTAAAGTTATCTCCTTACAAGGTTTTGATATATTTAAGACGAGATTGAAAACCTTTGGGGGCTTATGTCCCAGGATTCATAGTTAAAAGCACAATAGTAGTTATTTACATAAAATGTGTTATTTCACTCAAGTCGTGATTTAAGCTAAAATTTGGAATCACATCAGATAGAAAAATAATTTCTCTTTCTCTTACTTATGCTCAATGTACTACCCATTTGCCATATATATGTCATCGTGACAAAATTCTTCCTTTACTGTAACTGTGGATAATTAGGCAGTCACCACGACAACTACCAGCGATGCGGATGTAATGTGTTATTTCACTCAAGTCGTGATTTAAGCTAAAATTTGGAATCACATCAGATAAAAAAATAATTTCTCTTTCTCTTACTTATGCTCAATGTTTTGAAAAAAATGAAAATTTTTGAAGTAAAAACCGCGACTCAAATTTCGGGTATTCGGCTTACCACAACATTTCGAGTTGCCCTATAGAAATAACAAATCTGTAACGATATAACTTGACCTCTAGGACATATTAACTCAGATGGAGGAAATTCGTGATTCGTGTCCGATAGGGTACAGTAGCTCAAATGGAAGAGCGTTGGCATGGTAAACCTAAGATCCATGATTCAATATCTGATATATTAGGTACATACGAACAACACAGCAGTGTTTGAACCCGCAGTCCCGCTCTAGGAGATTAATACTGTTAGTTCTAGGACAAACTATGATTCTTGTACAAGGTTTTAGATCATAATTTTATGTTTATTCAGGGATAATGGATATTTTAATGTTTTATTTATTGTCACCTTGACTGCGACGTCTGTGGATTATGGGCTGAATACTATAGGTGTAAGTCTGTAGTCATAAATGATATGAAATGAATTAATGATGGCGCATTTGAATTCCTACTTCTTGGCGCCTAAAGCTATCTGGCATTCGCCTTCTCAGGATAAAGAAAAATTCCGACAAAAACCTTACCTAGACAACTCTACATACCGGGAATAGAACCCAGGACCTCTGGATTATTAGTCGCAAATGCTACCACGACCAAGCAGGGTGTCAATAATGAATTTGAAATGTACTTAATCAGAAATTTCTATCTCAATCTGATTTCAATTATTATATCTTATATTATATTTGTTATTCTTAAAAAAGTAAAAAAAAAAAAAAAAGCAGGGGTCGCTCCATTAGCATTAAAAGTTTTTCTTCTCATGAATCTATAGAATGAAGAGTTGTAACTCGAAATATAGCCATTTCGAACTGATACGGCTCTCGTTAAGGCAAATGTAATGACATCCTTATCTTTAAAAGGCGTTTTTTTAGTAATTAAACTGCTTCAGATTTACTTTTGGATCTGTTTTAAACGATAGATGATTAACGCCTTTTGGAGCGGCGGACCAAATTTAAAAAATAAGGATATTTTCTGGATCGCAGACTTTGAACTTAAATGTGTATTATGGGACTAAATATTGTATACATGCATCCATTTTTATTATTACATATAATATTTAAAAATTAGAAAAAGGCGCTATTTGTCATCTCAGTAATGTGCAGCTTTATGCATTTGAATGCTAATTCTCGGATATTCCTGCTACTTCTGCTCTTTGTCGGGTCGACGACGCAGTACATAAATCGACGCCCGCGCCGCTCGGTAAAGTTGCATTCAATACATACTCTACTTTTGTTATTGTTGTTAGTAAGCAGCTGTGGTGATAAACATTGATTTTTTCTGTACTTGGCCCAGCTCTTTGTTGTTTTCCTAAGATTTGATTAGTGGAGTGTTTACACGTTGATGCGGTTATTTGTAAATTTGTGACTCCAGTAAAATTTTGTGCCCGAGGAAAATGTTAGGGCCACATACTATTGCTGGTCGCAGATTGGCCGCTCCTGGTTATGATTCTGAACAATAAGTTCAGAATTATAATATTTTATTGATTTCAACAATTCCTTTGACAGCCGAATCTTTCACTCAAAATGCATTGTATATGTGTATGTGTGTGTGTAAATTAACAGTAATAATAAAAGTAGATAAGGATAAAATACTTAGATAAAGTCACACTTGAAATAGCTATATTTCGAACTACTGGAGTTCTTTTATGGCAAGAAGCTAGACAAGTCAGATGTCATGGTATTAGATGTAATAAACAATTAAGTCTATTAGAAAACACAGAGAAAGTAAGAAATAAAATTAAAAGAATAATAGATAAATAGTAAAGAAGTCAAAAGCAAACCACGCAAAAGCAAATTAAGCTTAATAAGCCAAGTTAAAAGCAACACCAGAGGTGCAAACAATATAAATGAAAAATAAAATAGAGTAACACTATTAACAATGTAACAAATTAACAGTAATAATAAAAGTAGATAAGGATAAAACACTTAGATAAAGTCGCACTTGAAAGTGCTATATTTCGAACTACCGGAGTTCTTCTATGACAAGAAGCTAGACAAGTCAAGTCAATGATATAATATACATACATACACACATACATACATACACACATACATACATACACACATACATACATACACACATACATACATACATACATACACACATACATACACACATACACACATACACACACATACACACATACATACATACATACATACATACATACATACATACAGACATACATACACACATACAGACATACATACACACATACATACATACACACACATACATACACACATACATACATACATACATACACACATACATACATACATACATACATACACACATACATACATACATACATACACATACATACATACATACATACATACATACATACATACATACATACATACATACATACATACATACATACATACATACATACATACATACATACATATTCATACTGAGCGACCCAATGAACTATCAACTGACTTGAATTTTTCCTTTAGGTGAAAGTGGCGTTCGATACTTCTGCGGGTATCATACAATGACGCTGATGAACGAAACAATTGTTTCCTTAATATTTTAAAAGGCTTTATTTACAAATTTCATGAGAGGGAGTTTGAACCTGGCCACCTCATTGTCCATACATCTTTGACAATGCTTTAAAAACTATCCATCAGTTGGTAGTTTACACTCATTAATGCTGGTTATTTTCTGGCGGATATTTTGTTTTAATTCATCCAGAGTGTGCTGAATTGTCTTGTATATTATTTAATTTACTCCAGAGATAAAAGTCGCAAGTTAGGTCGAGGGACTACAAATCCTTACTAATGAATAATAACTCTTGTCATTATGAAACACACTTTCAATTTCTCACATCGAAATGTTCGCTGTATCAGCTGTGACAGAGTTTTGTAAATAAAAATATGGCGAAATCACATTCCCTATTAGTTATTTCTCTTAAAAAATCTGAACAATTTAAAGGATCTATGCAAAGAGTCACAAGAAACGTTTGTTGTGAAAGATGTCTTAAGTGATTTTTGAGAGGAATCCTACAAAAGATGACTGACGTTTCTTCGGTGAGAATCTCACTTTGCCTGTTAGGTTTCTTAGGCTGAACTCTATTTGTGACCTCAAATTTGTCATGAAAATTGTTATACGGCCTTGAATTTTTACTTGAACTTTACAATCTGACTGAATTGACACATATGAATCATAAATAAATACACGTTGTGCAGTAATATATATACTGAAGGCATAATTCACTTATGATTAAACATAGAACAAAACGCACCATTCATAATAATTAAACTGAACTCAACACTATCAAATCCACATTGACAGCCAGAAGCTAACATGAACACATGTACACACGCTTAGAAGAAAAACACCGCAAGTTGGTTCATAATTCACTGGATCGCTACATGAATAAGTATGTTTTTGTTTTTTATTGTAACGCAATGCAAATGAGAAGTATTACAAATCCTTTAAAAATATTTCAGTTAATACGTTTTCTTGTCTGAAAGATTTGTTTAATTGTCTTATGTATTTCTTTAAACACTTAGGGGCGAGCTGGAAATAATTTAACAAATGGCTCGCAGAAAAAGAGGGAGCAAGAGTAAGAGAAACTGTAATGGCCAGCGAATGACATGGAACAGGGGAAGGGGGAACGATGGTTACTATACAACAAATACAACATTAATAATCATAACAATTGACCATCAATCTGGAATATCACTACTGTTATATAAACTATTTATAGATTTTGAGTCTTTGAGCTTACTTGCTTCTGCTTCAAAACTGGGACTTTGTATGTGCGCTCTTTCATCACGTAAGAGGATTTCCGTAATCTTGTCCGTCTTAATTTTCAAATGTATTCAGAATAAGATGCAAATTTTGCATTTTCAACATCATATTTTCTGCAATTATCTGTAATTTCACTTAAAAAAAACACATGAACAAACTTTGCCCTTTTGAGTCAAAATTAAGATATTTCATTTGAAGCAGTATTTATACGAGGCTCGGCTAATTGTAAATATGAAGCACATTTGCTATATTATATGATAAGTGTTTATTTAATTATGAAAAGGAAGAGAATACCACATCATTGGAGGGCGATTGCTTAATGCAATTAGTAATAAGCGTTCAGAGAATGAAATTATATATGTGTTATATTATTTATGTCAATATTGTATATAATGTTACAGTTTTATACTAATATTGCAAAACTCACGCGGCTAATCGAAGCGATAACTGGTATTACGAACCTTATACAACTGAAGGAAACTGCGATGAAGTTACGCGGTAATTACGTGTTAATGGGATTCTAGAAACTTCCACGAGAGGCATTTTTTTTTTTTGATTGATTTATTTACGGACGCTCTTTAACATCTCAGGTCATCAGCGTCCCATTCAACTTAGGGCGTGAAACGGCCGACAAATTTTGCTCAGAGGCCTTTTTTTTCAGGCTTGAGGTTCTTTTTCGTGCCTTAAATGTACGACACGGGACCCACGGCTTTACTTCCCTTGCGAAGGAAGCCATACTTGGGATTTTTACGCCCGAAAAAATCCATCGGTTCTGGCCGGGTTCGAACCCGCGAACTTGGGTATAGGAGGTAACCACTACACCACCAGGACCGACCCACGAGAGGCAGTTGGGTTTTGGACACTGCCAGTTCCCGGAACCTGAAGACTGAAAATACGAAATATAATCAAAGAAACCAATGGTATGGCAAGATCTTAAAAGTTATGAGAAGCCATGATTCCCGTGAACTGTCTCGTGAGAACCCCTGAAGCGTCGCTTATCCATATGCTCTTAACGAACGAGACTTGTACATAAGGAGATGCTCTGGACCTCTCGAGACACAATCCTTCAGAGATCCAATGACGCTCATTTGCAGTCGGGCATTCTTTGGTATGCACTCACTTGTCACACAGTTACCGACGCACCTCAATCTTCAGTAATAGTTCAACATTCAATAGTCACATGGCAAGATTCAGTCATGTAGGATGCTCTGAATCGGCGTTAGGAGATAGTTCATGACATTCAGTTAATAACGCAAAGGTTAAACGCATATCAATAGTAGGCATTGCAAGTGACGGCATGGATCCTTGAAAGTCATTGGAGAAACGAGTTAATGTGTTGTTCGCAAGTTAGTGGTAAAGTTCCGACCAAGTGAAGTAACTCTAGTGTATCTTAAAAGGCAGTGTCGTGTCATTTGTTATGTATCATCGCAAATGCGGTTATTAGTTTGACAGCCTAGCGGTATGTTACGGGAAACAAAATATCAATACTAATGTCTAACGATAGGTTTTTCCCCGCGAGAATGAAAGTTAAAGTGCGAAGAATAGTTTCGTGTTCCGACAATAAAGATTGCGTCCGGCCTACATATACCATTAGTGCCAGTTCTAAAGGGGAGCAAATAACACGTTTGCGACGGTCAGCCGTATTTTTCAACTTTGCCAAAACAATAAACAAATTCGGCATAGATTCCAAACAGTGCATTTCACTTCTAATCCTCGAACCCTGCTCCTCAGTTAGCAGAAAACAGTGGAAGTGCCCTGAGAGCGGTTCACCGATGAAACGTAGGTAATCCCATTATCTTAAATAAAGAAACGTTTCAAATTATGTCTTCCAATGTGCAGTCACAATAAGTGAAGCTCAACATTCATAAAATGTTTCACATTATATCTCACAGACTAACACTATTTCATAGAAAAGCTATATTTTAATTTCGATACCGTAAGCCTTAATACAATAATTAATAACGACAATTGAACACAATAACAGCCGTGCCTGAATGCCTGAAATGTGCGAGCTCAAACATTATACGTACAGAAAGTTTCCAACAATCAGTACAAATAGCTCTGATCAATCAATCTCTTTAGCAGAATATGAAATGGATGTTTTCAGTTAGAAAAGTGTGTTTATTTTATTAAGTTTTCCTCGCGAGTTATTTAACAAAGGGCTCTGAGCTACTATAAATACTTAAAAAAGGTGTCGTGGGAGCCCCTACGAATCCCTCCAGTACTTCAGAGAAATAGTTCTTATTATTTTAGTTCTTTTGTTCCTGTTATTTAGCTGCATTGTTCTTTACTGCAGTAAAGCGAAATGTAGTGACTGATTAGACAGAGTAATAATATACTTAAAGCGAAAGTTTTAATGTGCTAAGTGAACCAAGAAAACTAGAGTAGAGATTAGTTCAGTTTTTTAATAGTGTTAAACGCCCATTTTTACTACTGTGGCACCACAGGCGGTGAACACTGGTGATAAATGAAATGAAATGTTATATTAGGAAAGGATTTTTAAGGAAGGAAACTTTCCAGGCCTAAGTTTACGGTGCCTCCATGGCATTTGCCAGTTATGAGGACTGAGGAAAACCTGGAAAAAACCTCAGTCAGGGAGGACGGTCCTGGAGGGATTCGAGCCCCAGACCTCCCGCTTACAAGTCCGTGCCTTAACGACCTAGGCCACCCGTGGCGGTACTAAGATTAGTTCATGTATCCATATTAACAATAATAATATAAACATAATTAAAAATTTAAGAGAATAATGTTTAAAATAAAGTAGAAATAGTGAATTTAGAAGATAGAATTAAAAAGTATAAGGTAGAATTTTTACGCTTTTCCCCGATAGATAGGGGTGAAGAAGATGCTAGTTACCAGAACTTTGACCGTTTGGCTCACCGGTTAATATTAGTTTAGGTAGTTAGCTGGCTACCAGCTATTAGTCATTTCACCGGTTTCCAGTAATTGTAATTTTATTTTGTGTGGTGAATTGAATATTAGATTTGGTATTTTATTTTAAGTTGTTTTATTTTACTTACATAAGTATAATTATAGATTATGATGGTAATTAATTACACTGGGCAACAAAAAAATAATTTTTGAATGTTTCGAGCACTTCATGAGGCAATTCCTACTAATTTTGGGTTGAGAAAAACAAATATGACAATGAAAAAATTTTATTAGCTCTAGTTTCTATGATATACACAAGGTGGAAGTATTACATATTAACGGATTGAGAGAAAAGGATACATTTTAATTACATACATGCTAACAACAATGAAAGTGCATTTGATTTTTTTAACTGGTAATAACATGCTAAGAGTTCTAAATTGCTGGAAAAATACTTCGCAGATAGTCGTGTCTGAAGAGAATCATGTGGTGGCCTATTGACTTCGTCGTCTTTTAGCTTGCCTCTTGTGATGGAGTTGCGCAGAATCCCTATACAAAGACCAACAGTAATCCGCAAGCATTACTTCATTCCAACGGCCCTGATATCTTTGTTCCATAACAGAAATGTCCTGATGGAATCTATCCCCATGTTCATCATTAACAGCTCCACAACTAGGAGGGAAAAAGTCTAGGTGGAGTGGAGAAAATGGATCTTAAGGGACATGTTGCATCCAAGGTTACGGTATTTTTGCAGGAGCACTGTCACGAAATGCTTGTAGTTGTCATCTCTTTTGTTGCCTTAAAATCCTGAACAACACCCTTGAAGGCTTCCCAAGCTTCCTTTTCTTTCCCCTCCAAAACTTGGTCAAATGCAGGATCCTTTACAAGTTCTCTTATTTGTGGTCCGACAAAAATGCCTTCCTTAACTTTTGCATCACTTAATTTCGAAAATTTCTCTCTGATGTACTTAAAGGCCCGTCCTTCTCGGTTCATAGCTTTGACAAAGATTTTCATCAAACCCAGTTTGATATGCATGGGTGGAAGAAGAACGTCTTTTGGGTCCACAAGAGGCTTGGCAGTCTTTACAAGAGGCGTCAGATTGCGTTTCTGTGAGGAAAATGTTATTTCACCACAAATATAACAAAAGTTATTCACCATATTTACACATTTTCGTGGCATTTTTACAAATTTTACACTAAAAAGCACTCGCGAACCAGAAATTTTGCATTAATTTGAGTAGAAATTACATGTAATTCACAGTCACAGCAACAGTATCTATGTTTATGGCCCACAAACAGCTGAAGAGCATTTGTGTTTTGTTATTTGACAGGTGTGCCAATTCCCCCCCCCCCAAAAATTCCCCCAAATTTAAAATCTTCACTCTAAAAAATGAAATGTCACTTTATCTTCAAAACAAGAGGTAATCTATCATTTTATGGTGATTTTTGAATTCAGCAGATGGAAATACATGTAAATTCACTATTTTAAGCCCGAAACATTTTCATTGTTGCCCAGTGTTATTAATAAATGATAAAATCTGGTAATATATGTCCCTATATAGGTAACAAGGTGCCGGGACGGAATGCAATTTTTTTATTTCTTTTGTAAAAGTTACTTTAATAATTTTAATGTATATATACGATGTATAAAAAAGGCCATCCTGGTGTACTTTCATGGCATGTATGCTATATTGGTTGCATCTTACAGTGTTTTTAAGAATGGATAAAATTAGACAACATGCATGCTTCTTTCCTTCAATTTTCTCTGCATCATTTTCATTATCGAATAGGCTACAAAAGGAATATCTGATCGGTGCCCAGTTATCAATAATACATTAATTTCCTCCTGTACTTGTATAACTACATAAATTACGATTTCTTTTAGTAACTAGTGATTCTGATCTTCTGACTTTAATGTCTTTGAAACAAATGGAACAATTATTAAAGAAAACATAAGTACTTAGTATCTGTATAATGTTCTCAGTAGAACCGACACGGGTGGCCGAGGTCGTTAAGGCACGGACTCGTGAGCGGGAGGTCTGGGCTCGAATACCGCCAGGACCGTCCTCCCTGACTGAGGTTTTTTCCAGGTTTTCCTAAGCCTCATAAATGGCAAAAATCGGACAGGTACCCTAAACTTAGGCCTAGAACGTTTCTTTCCTTAAAAATCCTTTCCCAATATATCATTTCATCTCATGTATCATCAGTGTCCATCACCTATGGTGCCTCTGTAGCAAAAACGGGAGTTAAACACCACTCATTCATTGTTCTCAGTAGTCAGATATTGTAAATCAGCTCCTGCTTTGCCTCAGAAGCGGTTTTGAGACACTGTTTGTGTACGTGTATATATTTAAGTATTATTACTATAAACAAATTTAAAAAGCAAAAATAGCGTTATTTAACTGATTCAGTTATTATTTTCGAAATTATGGAATTTAAATTAGTTTAATATGAACAAATGCAGAATTAAAATTTCTTGCATAATTTAACACTATATGTAATCCTTCAACAAACCCGAAGTTGCGCAAAAAGATGTTTCCATACATATTTTCTTCAGATCTGCCGTCCTACTACAATATGCGTAGACTCCGCTCTGGACTCTCCCTTTTGGGCATGCTGTTCTCGAATTTTTTGTTGTGAAATGGCAGATACTAAGTGTGGCACGAAAATCCACAGCATGGGGAGACAGCTGATTCTGTGTGAAAAGGAAAGGAAGTTCAATATTGGAGTCTGTGGGCGCCGATCAAGTTATCGGTTTAGCGAAGTGGAACGTGCGACAGGTGTAAAGGCGTATTTGTGAAAAGCCGCGTAGCGTTTGCCGTAACCACTATGACGCAAGAGCTTTAAGGAAATGCGGGGCAATATGTAATTCTTGGTTGTATGAAGAAACGAAAACTGTATTTGGGAGGGAGAAGAGAAGGAAGAATGCATAACAAGCTGTTTTTATATGTATATATGGTAAATATATTTAGAACTTTCATTACTAAATATTCGCAGTTTGGTAGTGCCAAAATCAAAACTATGTGAATCTTACTGTTGGCAGCTGGAGAGATGGCTAGTCAGAGGAGTGCATTGTTCATGAGTAGCGCACAAGTCGTAAACAGAGCTTGCGATGCGTTTGAAAAACATTGACCAGTTAGAGGCTGAAGTTAATATGCTTAACATTTCATAACTTAATAACAAGTTAATAAAACATAATTGATCAAATTCATAGATTTCATTCCAGGCTACTACATATCATAAACTTTTACCCTATATTAACTTGTTTGTTTATTAATGCATACCATTAATAGAGATTTAACTTTTAATTAGAGGGAGAGAACATTTACAAACTTTGTGTTGCGGTTAAAATCGCTGGCATATGTATTTACAAATATCACAAAGGAAGTTGCCCCCTCCTCTCAGAAGGCGGTTCCTATGTTCAGGAGTGAAGGAAGAAAAAGCCATTAGTGTAAGTTTCAGTAACGCTTGCACATTAATTTCTCTACTAATATTTTTTCTCCCATAGCAAAATTTTACTCTGGACCGCGCAAGCTCAATGGGGTTCAGTTCACACATGTATGTGGGCAAACGTAATGCTTCATGGCTATGTAATTTTATTATTTCATCAATGCGGAATACTTTTTCTTGCCATTTATGGATTTCTATCAATATGTAGAATTTAGACTTTCTCATGTACTAGGAACGAGGAATGCTTATTTCAAAAAGGATTTGTTTTCCTGAAGATTGTGGAGCACTGTCCACAACCACAACACTCTCCTCTGGGAGGCTAGAAAGAAGTTTCTGAAATTCATTTAACCATGATAATCTCCCGAGCTTTTGCCTGCTTGAAATGTTAATAATGAATTCTTCACAAACACCATTTTTGGCCCAGCATGACGACGGTTACGGAAATTCAGGTTAGTCAATATGCCTGGTTGGCTCTCATTTTTCCATCATTTCCTAATTGTTAGATCATAGTCCTCCCAAGTCTCATTAATATGTGTATATATAATTAAAAATAAACTCTTGGAATAATGTAATTAAAATAAAAAGAACTAGATAAGCAGAAATATATTACTCGTATATAGCATTGTGATATTATGTATATACATATACAATAGTACGAATGTATTCCCTAAAGCAGCGAATTGCTTTCAGATGCAGCGCCGTTCCATTTATGTTTCACTTTTCAAGTAATATTTTTCTTTAATTTTGTCACTTTGTCCATTTTAGCGTATTTCTTTGAGAACTTTCAAATATGATATAAAACTTTTGGACATGTAGGAACATTCTTTCTCACTAAATAAAATTCGTCCATGCAGCAGTGTATTCCATTTTTGTTTAAAACATTCGAATTCACTTTTCTTTTTCTGGAGTAGACAGGCGGCTTCAAACTCTTTTCTTCTTACAGAAATCTGGGGTAATATAATGCATACTTGTTGTCACTAGAACACGTAAGTTTCATTGTTTTAATCTAATGTTAACTTATCATAAACAGCTATCAATATTCTCAATCCCTCGAGCTTTACTTTGTATAATTTTCTATCCTTTGTCGGTCCTGGTGGTGTATTGGTTACCATACTTGCCTACTAAACCCAACATCGCGGGTTCGAACCCGACCAAGAGCGATGGATTTTTTCGGGCGTAAAAATCCTAAGTATGGCTTCCTTCGGAAGGGAAGTAAAGCCGTGGGTCCCGTGTCGTACATTTACGGCACGAAAAAGAACCTCAAACCTGAAAGAGAGGCCTCTGAGCAAAATTTGTCGGCCGTTTCACGCCCTGAATTGAATGGGACGCGGATGACCTGAAATGTTAAAGAGCGTTCGTAAATAAAACAATCCAAAAAAATCCATCCCTTGTTGTTGTATAACCATTATTTGCATATATATATATGTATATGCAAAATAAAACATGAAATAAATATGTAAAATTAGTAGGTCAATACATATATAGCACTATATACACTAACATTAACTAAAATATTCCATTTAATACGTCCAGCTATTCACTATTAATACTCCGCTTTTATTAACACAATGGGAACAGAATGAATTTAGCAGACAATCTGAAAAACTGTTTTGAAGCCTTTGATTTCTTTACCTATTAAGTCTCTATATACGTGATTTTCAGACGAAAGATTTTATGAGATATGTCGTTTATGTAAAAAGCTGCATTTTAAATAAATGAAAGCACATGTGTATTATTAATTAAAAGTTTTCGCATCTATATAGAAAATCAACACATTATTCCTGCTTCAGTGAAAAAAAAATCTGTGAAATCCGTCGAAATTATACTTGTATCTGCAGCTGAATGTGAAAGTAGATTTAGTTAGTGCCATGAATCTAACGCGACTGATCAGAGAAATAATTTTCATTTCCGACACTTTCAAATCTGCTTTGATTTCAATAAATGGAACTCCTGTGCATTGCTTACATAGAAAAGTTTGCAGCTTGTATCACCACTTATATCCTTGACAAACCAACCGGCAAACCATTGAACCTTCAGTGGTAGGTCTCATTCATCTTGTCTATTCAGCTAAACTCTGTAAGTTAAAATGACAAGTATATTGTCTGATTTTGTAAATTTGTTTTCTCTGTAATATTGTTGACGGTACACAAAAAGATATATTAAGAAAGTAGTCATAAGTTATATGTAGGTAAATAATAGACATTTATATAAAAATAGTGCATATGTAGTTGCTTTATATATTTTCTAACCTTTATACAAAAATAGTTGCTTTATAAATTTCCCATCATTTATACAAGAAAATAGTCCATATGTAGTTGCTTTATATACAGAACGAGTCTAAATAACACCGAGCAACTCTAAGGCGTGAATCAGGAGTTCCATTTGAGTATTTTCTTACAGGAAATGCATGTCCGTAAATGTTTTGTTTTCGAGCTAGAGGGCATTCAAGTTTTTAAAAGACGCATCGATTTAGATGAAATTCCGCCGAACAGGTCGCTATGCATCTTTTACTACAAGGCATTGGAAGAGTTTTGGAATAAGAATAGCCGCGTAACGTTAATATTAAACAACGCAAAATATTCTCAAATTGACTTAGTAATTTGAGAACGTTTATTTAATTATACGACACTAAAATAACAAATAAAAGTATTGAAAACGCTCATAAGTGATTATTAAAAGATTTTCATCGCTGACTTCGGAGTAAGTTGATAGCGTCGTTGAATGACAGCCGAGTTATATCACGAAGAGCATCCAATGCTACAAAAATCCTGACCATCATCTCCTGTTTACTATTAACCAGCGTCTTGTGCACAAGAGTCTGAACATATACCAAAGAAAATATCCAAAGGGGTTAGATGTCAGTGCTCCTCTCCGATCCAGCTATCAGGATACACTACACACAGGAAGTTCCTTATGTCACCAGAATAATATTCAGGTCCCCATTGCCTTGGAACCACATTAACTGGCGTAATCCTAAAGAAACATCTTTCAGAATTTCTGGCAAAGTACACTGTAAAAACTGTAGGTAAATAAGTCCCGGCAAAGTGGAGATAGTAAATAAGGGCTCGATGAGTGTGTGATTAACAACGCCAGCCCAGACGTTCACTGGTACAAACCAGTGTTGGTAATTTTAACTCTAATAGCTCTAGGGTTCATGTGCTCAAATATGACTGTTACGTGTGTTAAACATGCCCTCTCGTGTTAATACTCTTGTCCGTCCCAATATGCCTGTAGGAAATCTTGGTTGATGAATGCATTTATGAAGAATCCACCGGACAAACTGTAGTAGGGGTGGAAACTCATCTGGCCCGAGTTCTTGGATTTGGGTGAGGTGATAGGGATATAATTGCTTTTCACGCCGATTTTTCTGGCAACCGAAGGCTGACATTTGTATGGCATACGCCATTGCTCTTGTACTTGTTTGTGGACGGAGAATTATGGAGCTTGTCAAGAAAGTCCTCACAGTTCTTACATTTCTTTAGACTTCCGAACGATGCGTTTGTTTTCTAAAAGTTCCTGTTTCTCGCAGTTGTTGATGTACGGCACTAATGGTCCTGTGATGAGGCAAATGTCTCCTTGGATAAAGCTGAGCATAAAGATCTCGTGCCCTTTTCGCGTTTCCCCAAGCCACATCATAAACGTAATGCATATCTGGCAGTTCTGCGTACTTAAATTTTATCATTTTTACAATAGCCTAAAAATGAAAATCCTTCCAGTAAACGGAGCACTTTAGTATGTCCTGAGGTATGCTGACATTGCCTACCTGCACCTCTTGTAGAAACCGCAAATCGCTGTATAATATGTAATGCAATCTCTTTACCGCTTAATTTTACGCAGATTTTAGGTTAACGATTATATAAACAAAACTAAAAACAGAACACAAGCGATATTCCGAAACGCAACAGAGAAAACAAATGCCGCGGGGGATGTTTTCGGCGCGTCTAACTCGACACGTCTTTTGAAAAAGCTTTAATTCCTCTAGCTCGATAACAAGACGTTTATCTTGCAAGATAACACTGAAACATATTCCCTGAATCACGTCTTAGAGTTATTTGGTGATATTCTGACTCACTGTGTTAACTCACTAAAGAGCATTCCTCTCCAGTAGTAAAAGCTCAAATCGCACACTGCTTGCCATAAACATGAAAGATAAACGAATTAATTTTCTTGCTTACCTACTTTTTCCTGTTGTTTCAATTATGGTCACCATCTGTCACTTTTATCTGGACTATCCAGATTTTATTATTGATGTCCAGCGTCCAGATATGGCGATAAAAATGTTCCGTCTTTCTCAGATTCCTAGTTAACTACCATTTGATGACATAGGGGAGTAACGTTGAAGTTCAATTTTTTCTGATTGATAAAGCAATTTCGTTTCTTTAACTGTTTCTCTTTTCTCAGACGCCTAGTTGCCCTAATTATTACTGATTTTTGCGACAAAGCATATTAAAGAGAAAAGCTTGAGAAATGGGAAGAAACATGTTATAGTCATACGTGAATTCTAAATTAATATCCAACGCTTACCATAACATATAAACAAATTAATTTAGGCACAAGGTTTATAAATGAGCATAATGAGAAAAAAACTTAAGCTCCCCCCCTCAAAAGTAAAGATAATACAATCTTTTAGGTGAAGTGAATCATTTAGTAGACAAAATGTAAATTAAATAATTTGTGCGACATATACTGAGCCGCTCGTTTAAATAAGCAAGAGACAATGGCATCGGACAGCTGTTACTCCTATTTGGAGGTCGTACCATGTGCACTGTTGAAGAAACAAGTAACATAAGCATCTAGTTAAATATTACCAGTATAATACTTACTTTCACTTAAGTGTACAAATGTGTATACCATCTTTTCAGAACATTCTTAAGCCAGAAATTCGAGCTTTCGGCCCGTTCCTCAACAAGTCAGTCACAAAGAAAGTACTGGCAGATGATCATGGGAATTCTAAGGGTTTCAAAGTCTGAGCACTACATATGATGATATTTAGCAAATTATTTGACCTAGAATCCTGCAAAACCCCTCATTAACATTCTAATCTTATCTAGTTTGATTTAATTGAAGCCAATAGACATTGTTTTATTTGAAAATGTAATTTTGCGCTAGAAACACAATTTCCAATATTTTTAAAAATTTTCTATGAGCTTCATTGATGACTCCTTGTTTAAATTTCATTTCGGTGGAAACTTCATCAAAGCACCTATCCTTCCAGAAATATTCCAGGTTGAAGTTTTAAGTATTCCCTCTGTATAACTGCTACTGATCAAGTATCTGGAAAAATAAGTTGTAGATAGCGGCGTTTAAAAATCCTCTGTCCAATTTTATTAATTAAGTAGATATACAAACCGATTTTCTTATTTTTCAATTCTTTTCTCTACCTGCAATATTTGGGTTATTCCATAAGTTTTGTAGTGTTCGATTCACCCGTTATTCATTTATTAAGTTCAATTCTATTATTTAATTTTTATGTAAAGTTTTGGTTCTCATGTACTTTATGTTCTAGTGTACTAATATAAAGTTCCAGTTTTTTGGTGTTAATAATTGTTTGGGTTCCATCTTTGTTTAAGACAGCATTGCCTTGTGTATCAAAGATATTTCATACTGCCTGGTGACCTACTCTGGCGAAATACAGTTATTTATTTCCTTTATCTATTTTGTAGACAACGTGTGTGCTTATTCAGGTGCAAATTAAGCTCAGGGAGCCAAAGAAAAAATTCCTCACTGTGCATTCCTTTTGCCATTTAGGTGAAATTTAGTTACCAGTTATAATAGTTAACTCTCTCAAAGGGTTATATATTCTTTATAATGTTCACAATGGACCGAAATCACCCGAAAATGGTCTCGGTCAACAGACTTTTTGTTTCATTAATTCATTTTTTACCGTGATACTGAAAAGTTACAATACACGAAAAGACAAGATACACCAATCTTGCTGAAACAGTTTTAGAAAAGGAAGAATCCTCTTGAGAATGAGGCAATGTTAAAAAAAAAAAAAAAAAAACACTATGATTCAGTTCAAATTGAGAACGTAGGGTGGAGTTCTTGAAGGAAACTAAGTGAACTTTTATTTGGTTTTTCTTCAGTTCGCGACACTGATCAGATAGATTAAGATATTTAATTCCCAATATTTATTCATTTTTCATAATTATCAAAACTTCGGCCTGAAAAGGAGGAAAATCAACATGAGATGTTAATGGTAAACATAAAAAAAGAAGAGCAGATGATAAATATTTAGTAATTTGGAAGTTTCCATGTGATCTGATGGAAGTCAATTTTTAATTCTGTAGAATCTTCAGTTTTTTGTTGTAGCAGCTGGTAAGTCAATTCATTATTAGTAATAAATGCGGTTCGTTTAAACAGAATTACTTTTATTTTTCTATGATAATTTTCCTAACACTTTATAAATTAAGTATGCACTAGTTTTCTCACGTATATACAGTGTTGATGAACTACATCGCAACAATTTTAGAGATTGTAGAGGTATCATAAACAATCGATTTGAGATAAGAAATCAATAGTGCACAAAGAAAATAAATGAATTTTAGAGGTCATAAAGGAGTTTAAGTTAGATAGTTTAAGTCAGTATCAAAGGGAAATAGGGTAAACATTCAATTCTGTTCCGCGAGCGAGAAAATTCCGATTCTCAAATTCTAATTATCAGTGTTTTTAAGATATATTGCTACGATCTGGCCTAACCGTTTTCTAGGTAAGGTAAAGACACTTTTCAATATAGTTACTCTTTAATACAATAAACTTCTCACATCTTTGAATTAAGATTTCAATCTCCCCCCACCCCAAAGTCTTGTCTGCAAATGGTCATAAACAGAATTTTTTTAATAGTGTTTAACGCCCGGTTTTACTACTGAGGCACCACAGGCGGTGGACACTGATGATAATGAGATGAAATGATATATTAGGAAAGGAATTTTTTAAGGAAGGAAACGTTCCAGGCTTTAGTTTAGGGTACCTCCCCGGCATTTGCCATTTATGAGCACTGAGGAAAACTTGGAAAAAACCTCAGTCAGGCAGGACGGTCCTGGCGGGATTCGAACCCCAGAACTCCCGATCACAGTCCCGCCTTAACGACCTCGGCCACCCGTGCGGTATATAAACAGCATCCATCACTTCTTCGTCACACTTAAATTTCCTTCCTCGAAGATCCTTCTTTAGTTTTGAGAAGAGGAAATAGTCACTGGGAACTAGGTCTAGGCTGTAGTGTGGATGGTCGATCTCCTTGAAGCCATATTTCTTCACAGTTTCCTTTGCAACAGAATCTGTGTGCATGACGCGTTGTCGTGAAGAAGGCGCATACCACCACTCAGCTTTCCTCACCTTTTCTCTTTGATGGAAGTACATAGTCTTTACAGTAGGCCAGCATAATATTCCCCATTTACTGTGGTTTTTCTGTCCTTGAAGTCAATGAAAAGTATTCCTTCACAGCCCAAAAGTTTGTGGCCACGATGTTCTTGGTTGACTGAGTGACCTTGGCCTTTAGAAGCGGTGCTTCGCCAGGTTTACGCATCCCCATTGATTCTCTTTTGGACAAGGGATCATAGTAGAGGACCATAGTTTCATCTCCTGTAACAATGGTTTGCAGAACTACTCTCTCGTTGCCACGGCAGAGCTCCAAAATGCATGACAACAGATGACTCGTTGTTGCTTTTGGACTGAGGAAAGAAGTCTAGGCACCCATCCTGCACTAACCTTATTCACGTTTAAATATTCATGAATAATTTGAATGATTATAGTTTTAGAAAGGCCCAATTTTACTGTTATTTCTGTAACTTTAAGCCGTTGGTCTTCCATAATTTCTCCTTCCACAAGAGCGATGTTTTCAGAAGTGAGCGCCTCCAAGGGCCGACCTGCACGCTCTTCGTCTTCAGTGCTTTTTTGACCCATTCGAAAAAGTTTGGTCCGTTCTTTTACGGTAGAATATGAGGGGGATGCTTCCCCATATACACCGTCCAATCTCTGTTTTTAATTTAATTTTAAGTAAGTTCTTCTTTTGTGAAGAACATAATAACGGCTGGATACTCCATTTTTAACCTGTCACAATCTTGTACACATAGCCTTCTTTGTGCAAATGTATCTGAACAACTGAACACAACGGAGTGGAAGTTACAGCTGCAATTATTTTCTTAGCAGATAAGGCATGACACCAGATAAGGATTTTGTGAAGGCGATAATCGTTATCGGCGATGCAGGAAACTTAGAACCTATCCTCGTACATATGACAGTATGGCACTGATGATTTATCGTGTCACTCTAGACTCTAGAGGAAGCTGCCTTGTGTAAGACAATAGACTGTGAATTGTAAGATCGTTGCTTTGGGTCCTGCCGAGTACGTTTATTAATTATATTGCTATGTAAAATGTGAAAGTAAGAAAGAAGTTTCCGTCGAGACGGGAACTAAAAAACAATCATTAAGTATACCACTATTACACCGACTGTACCAAAGAGACATGCTCCACAATTTCCGTGCCTTATTGTGTAGTAGTATTTCGAATTGAAAGCTTTATTGGCATACTTAATGCTGTAATTTTGTAATTAAAACAGACCTATCAAAGATTTCCTACCCCAAAGTGTTTCTCTAAGACCCTCTACGATCTCTGAAATTATTGCCCTGTAAATCATTAATATCCTGTAAGTAAGTTTAAACCCTTGTGGCCACAAAGTTGTACCCAAAAGGTTTATTCTTAATATCGTTATATTCATTTTTTCTTACTTTACTCCTCTATTTCTTGAATAGAGGAGTAAAGTAAATTTCTTTGTTTAATTTTATCAAACACGCAGACAGTTGTAACCTACCAAAATAGTCATTCAGAAAAGTTTCATGAATTAGAGGAGCAAGGCTGAGCGATAGTAAATATAACAGTTTGACCAAAATATGCATTTAATATATCAATGAAATTGCTTCTTTGATTTAAAAGCTATAAGTTCAATAGCTAAGGGGTACTTTGGGCAAAATACACTCTAAGAGGATAATTCAGAAAGTAATTATACCTGATTATTCCAGAGCAAAAACTTTTATTGATCAAGGTATTGCAGCACAACATGACACAGGTATATCACGTCATTTTTCACTCAATCTCTGTTAACAGCTGTCTGGATGTTTCACTAATTTTTCCATTCCTGACGATAGAAATAACGTTCTAGATTATCTAGAACAACGAAATCAATGCTGTCCATTGTATATCCAACTCTTGTGCCAAATCCGCATCAGTCACTTTGTAATTGTGAGAACCAATGTGTCAACCTGCAGCACAATGTCCTCTGTGCTTGACATTGTTGACCTCTTCCTTACCAGTCAACATCAGTCACTTCTGTACAGTCTGGACCCAAACTGCTGGTATCATTTCAATATGGTTGAATGCGACATTGCATTTGGCCCGTACAGGGATGAAATTTCACGACGATTCTTCATAAAAATGGTACCGTTCATGGTACTTCAATTTTGGAGTGCTTTCCCGTTGACGAGCATTTTGTACTCGTGTTTCGATGCACCTTTTATAGCAACTACAACGAAAGTGATATATGAGGATCTGAACTCGAACTCTGTTCTGCGCAACGCTACTCTTTTTGATCAGTGCTGTCAGATTAGTGCAACATTGTAACTTACTTTTTGAATACTCCTTGTATAACTCATTGAAGTGCAAAATACCTGAGTGATAGAATGAGAATATAAGCAAAAACATTTCATTGTCCTCCAGCATCAAGTTCTAGAGGTAAGCTCACAATTATTCGTCAAAATATTGAACTCCTAAATCGAACTCCTACCCAAAGTTTTCAGTATTTATGGAAAGCTAAAGTGACATATAAATGTGTATTGTTTATTAATACTGGTGTGTTGTGTATTTATTAGTATAAATGCCAGTAACATAAATGCCCATAATAACTTACGTTGACTGCTAACTTTACTGTACAACCTTAACCATTTAAAGCTATCGTTGCCTTGATTTATTTTCTGTATAATGTTATATTCTGATTTTCCTTCATATTCGGAATATTGCCTAGAAACCACTCTAGATTTAGAACCCAGATAGACACAGAAGGCTCGTAATAAGACAGTCACGTATTTGTTGGATATAATCTCCAGAACCAGGTCATGTCAAAAACTATTTGAGCTTTCTCTCAGATCTTGGCCTAGCTCAAATACTATACTGGTCTGAAGTCTCATTCTCTTACTCAGAAACAGTTTTGTTCTTCCTGCAAAGAAAGTGCGGCATGTTTGCAGAAAGAACCAAGCTGCCGCACTCGTCACACAGGAGTATAAAACTGATGTGAAAAATAAGATAAAGAATAGGAAAACGTAAATTTATAGTTCCCCACATATATTGCAAATGGAGTCGGTTTCGCAAAGGCGAGAGTGGAAGTATTTCGTTCACCCTCAAACTACCCTACACGTAAAACTGTTGTTTATATTAAAGCCCCTCCGTCGGGAAGGGGCTGTTTTGGCTCTATTTCTTTCTCTTTCTTTTTTTCTTCGTGAATGTGACAATATATGAAAGGTAAAATAACTTTACCTTTAAACAACAGAAGCTTAACACATGGAAACGATATTTTATTTAGAACATTGATTCAGTATTTTGTTTTATTGTATTAGACACCTTCATTTGCTACTACTGCAACTCAGTGTAAATCTTGTGTTTATACATATATTTTCTTTATTTCAATTGGTAATTTTTTCTTAATGAAATTTAAAAATGTCTGAAATTTCCATGTGTTGAGCTTTTCGAGTTCGTGAATTTTAAACAAATTAACTTAAAAACGACTGAAAGAACATTCATAAATAGATTGTATTTACAACCATATTGCTATCTAAGTTAAGACATTAAAATAAAAAATTAGACTCGTTTTTTTTCAGAATATAAGAAGATGTTTGATATAAACACATTAAGATGTGTATTCAGTAGGTATTGTTGATTGTAGGAGTAAGCGACATGGGCAATTTTTTGTTTTAAGATAATACAAATAAAATGATAAAATATTAACTCAGTAAAAACATTGTGTTATAAATTTATTAAATGAAAAGGAAATTACAACACAAATTATAATATTTCTCTCCACTGCTGTTATACATGACTCAATTATGTCTGCAACATGTGTATGGGAAATGTCCATTTGTGAATCAATTTGGAGTTTTGCACCTCGTTGGTGGTTTTCTGGAGATAGTAGTTCACAAAGTTTTGTTTATATCCATTTTCTTCAAAGGTTTGTTTTAAAGAGGAGAAGGCGATAGTTTTTTTTCTCTGGTATTGATACCCATTTTCCAAATATTCACTGAATAACCGTCCCTTATTCCTACCTGTGGAAATTCTCTAACAATCATATACATTGCTTTAGCTTGATATCTAGAAGACAGAGCAAAATAAAGCAGCGGTGTTGAACTTAAGCACGTAAGTAATTCAGTGCTGAAATGTTTAATATAACGCGCTCATTATCAGCTGGCGAGGGTAATTTTTACCCGAAACGATGTCAGAGATTGTTTTTGCACAACTGGTATTTTTACGATAGCTATTGCCCCGATGTAGATCGTAGATTTTGTTTTCAAACAGTAATAAAGGTGATATCGTTCTGAAATAATTTTCATTGTAAATAAAAAGGGCTGTTTTTATATTATTGTCTTCAGTTCTATCTATAGCTACACCGAAATGAGAGCTTCAACAAATATAAAAATCACTTCCCTACAGAAACACACATTCAGTTTATAGCTTTATACACGTCATTGAAAAAAGCGCAATACAAAGATGATATCTAAAAAATATTTAAACATTCGAGCCAATATTATTTCATATGAGACATTAAAATGCTCATAGATTTCCTGTGAAAGTTTAATTAATTTAATTCTGCTGTTGAAATAATTGAATGTTTAAATATGTTTCAGGTGACACATTGGCAAAGCCCATACATGCACGCCTACTTTCCAGCACTAAATTCCTTCCCTTCATTGCTAGGGGACATGCTGGCTGATGCCATCAACTGCCTGGGCTTCACTTGGGTGGGTATTGATTACTTTCTTCTACTATTTGCAGATTCTATAAACTGAATAAAAGTATTAAGAGAATGCTGTATTAAATAGGAATGTTCTTATTTATAAAGAGTTCAACCGCTTATTATTTAAGGGTATTTGCAGCACTCTACCTTCTAAACGATTTATTGATTAGCGTCCTAACCTTTCGATTCGAATGTCCCGCATTCGATTCTCAGCACTCATTAGGAAATTCTGTGAAAAAGGTAAATTTGTAGTTACCAGAAGCAATGAAACTTATTTGCATAGCCGAAGTTTAGGTTGTCTGAGATGGCATTGCCCTGACAATGTGAGCTCTCAGTGATGCTCTTTGGAGGCTACAGGTTGACACATGTTGTATCTCTGGTGCTGTTGTGCCCGGATTATGGATCTCAATATTCAAACTTTTAAGAACCTTAAGACACCAATATGTTTGCGCTCAATAATAATTTGTTTAATATTAAAATCCAATTATATATTTATGCCTCCAATTACTTTTATACAGATAAGTATGAGTGAAATTTAGAAGCTCTCACTATAATTGAAAAAGATAGATTTAGCTTTCAAGCAATAAAATATAAAAAAATAATTTATCACAATGTTCAGCTACACGAAGTAAATTCTGCCTCAGTGCAACTAGAAGAAATATTACGATTCTATTGAATGTAAATTAAAATATTATTTACAGGCTATTCTAAAACACATTAAAAAGAGAAAATAACCTATAATACTAAGCCCATTTTCTGTAAAACTGATAAACTGAAAGGTAATAAGCTAAAAAATGTTCCAAAATCTCCCAAAGTTGTTTTGGAGCGTTTAACTTCCTTACTTTTTCCTTATATTGATTTATATTAATGGTGTAATGGTTTTAAAAATGTGGATATAAGAACACAAATAGATGTGGTTAAAAAGGGTTGTGTGATGAGAATGTAATTTGTAAAATTTAGCGCTAATTTGTTCTATACATTAAATAAGAACTGCGGTTTGCTCTATTAGCGTTTGCACCTTGTCAATCTTGTACTGCGGGGCAAAAATGTCTTTAATAAAATTGAATGAGAAGTTAAAATGATTATATTTTAAACAGCAAAGAAAAAAATAGGATATAACGACAACTTTAATACTTTTAGAATTTGAAATGGAGTTTACTGTACTAAAGAAAAAAATTGTTCTGTTATAAATTACATTGAGCGGCAAGGAGAAAGAAAGCGTGGCTCGTAATGATGAAGAAAATTCGTGAGCTGTATTGAAAACTGCTGTAGAACAGCAAATTCGAAATTGCATTTCACTGACTCTCAAGTAGTATTGATTAGCTAGAGATAGCAATCTCCTAAATAAGAACTTGGAATGTTCAGGGGTCTTGAAAGATAAGTATCTGAGTTAATTAAATAATAATAATAATATAAATGTATGAGCTCCTTTATAAGCAATGGAGAAGTTAAATTTATTGAAAATTACCAAGATGTGATGATGCTGTATAGTAGAGCAATTGAGAATTAAAGAGCGAAGCTCGATAACAATATATACGAATACAAATGGGAATTTAAAACATATAACGAAAGAAATATTAACATGAACTTGAGATATAATATAGGACATTATGACTGTGGCAATATATGCATTAGATGAACATGAAAGCGGTCACTTCGTTTAACAAAACAACATACAAGATAAATCACATATAAATTGCAATTATTTGGAGATTTTAATGCTAGATTAGGAACTCAACCAGTAACAAATGAAAATGTAAAGTGTTTTAAATAAGCATAGCCAAGAATTTCCAATGTTTGGCGATTTTAAAATTACATATGTTTTCTTCTCAAATGTACTTAATCGTGATCATTGATAGATTATGTAATTATCAACAAAGAAGCTTCAACACTAATAGACTTGAGATCGTCTGTTCGGGTCTCTAGTAATAAAAACGTGCCAGTGAGATAGACGAAAAACAATAACATGACATTGTTTTAGTCCTGTATCTTAGTAGTTTAGACTAGAGATGATAAATTCAGCTATTGATGCTAACCATATAATAAACTTTGTGGCATTATAAGCTAAGATTTTTGTGCAATGATATTTTAGGGCTTTAAGTCGCCAGAGATGCAGTCCATTGAACCACTTGTAAAGATTTTGGAGTATAAAGCACAGCCAGCAATGAATGTTCATGAATGGTATTCAGTATCCAAACTTATACGGACCTTTATCAGTGACCAGTTTTGTCTATGAAATTCTCCTTGCTACAGAAACGGTTGACGAAAATTGATGCTCTGAATCGTACAGCTTGAGAGACAACTGCATTATTGATATTGAATTTAAAATTCTACTCACCTTCTTATGAACAGGTAATGTAGTTCTGGCTTCCGTATATGTGGAGCAGACGGAAGCTAACTAAATAAAATAGTTCATTCTTTTGCATTAAGCAATTATCTCTTCTTTAAACTTACATATTAAAGAGTAAGGGACATATTATGCAGGATATCTTACAAGAAAAGTAAACAACAGAAATCACTCTTTTTTTTTTTTTCCATTAATCCAGCGAGGAGTAAAGTCAAGTATCGCATCACTATTGGTGTGCCGGTATTCCTCTGAAATGTGATTCACAAAAGCCTGGAGGCCCGGTTCTTCTCTACCAAGACATACAATTCATTACCACTGGGTTTTTGTTACTTCAAAAATGCAATTAAGGATTCCGTTGCCTTGCAGTGTCTCAACTTCTGACTTCCAAGAGTAGAGTAAAAATTGTGAAGATTCCTTTCAACATCCCAGAAATATCTCCTCGAAGAATTGATAAGTGGAACAACTATAAGATTATAGATCTACTATTTGAAAAATTATATATGATTAAAACTTAATACGAGGGTCACACTGAAAGTCGTGAGCGATCCATTGTTAAAATTCAAATTCCAACAATGTAACAAAAGGGACTGCCGGATCGTAATCTACAGACTTTACAACACATGTTGCCATAATTGTGACGTCATTAACTTCTATCACAGACAGTATTTCCAAAATGGCGGATATCAATGTTTCGTTTCTACAGCTAATTGTCATTGAATTCCTTGTTAAAGAAAGAAAATCTGCTGCTGAAATTCACCTCAGACTTCAACGTGCCTATGGAGATATCTTCGTGGGTACTAGTAGTGTTAGGAGAGGGGTGAAACATTTCAAAGATGGGAAAACGAGTATCCAAGATGAGCCTCATAGCGGTCGCCCGCGAACTGCCTTCACGGAACCCAACAAGGAAAGAGTTGATGAGCTCATTAGAGAAGATAGGCGTATTCTGTGAATGAAATCGCTGTAAACTTGTAATAGGACATAGTGCAGTGCAAGAAATGATAAAAAGCTTAGATTATCGAAAGTTTGTGCCCGTTGGGCCCCACGTTTATTGACCAAAGACCACAAACTTCAGGGAATAAGCATCAGCCTAAACCATCTTTAGAGATTTCAAAATGAAGGTTATGATTTTTTGGTGAATGTTCTGACAGGCGATGAAATTTGGATCCATCTTACGAACCTGAAACAAAACGCCAGAGTATGGAATGGCACCATTTGGATTCGCCATCCAAGAAGAAAGCGAAGACAGTGCGATCTGCTTGGATGGTTATGGATAGCGTCTTTTGGAATGCACAGCGTTGCATTCTGGTTATTTTCTTGAACTTGGACAAACCATAAATGCTGCCCGCTTCCAGACACTTTGGAAGTTCCATCGTGCATTGCGCGATAAGCGCTCTGGAAAGATCATCCTGCAGCAGGTTAATGCGCGTCCTCACACTGCCCATGTCACAATGGAGAAGATCAGAACATTTGTGTGGGAAACGCTTCCACATCCTCCCTATATCCCCGACTTGGAACCCTCTGACTACCATCTTTTTGATTCTGTTAAGGAACAGATGTGAGGTCAACACTACGAATATTTGGAAAGCAGTGTGTCAGTGTCTTCGTGTAGCTGGAACGGAGTTCTATCGTAAGGGTATTTTCAAACTTGCAGAACGATGGGAAAAATGTGTGCAAAGAAATGGAGACAATGTTGAAAAGTGAGAGAAACGTTTTTAGATTATTATGATGTACTTGGATTATCTAAAAAGTAAATATTTAGAGGTTTAAAAATTGTTACTCACTACTTTTAGTATATATTCTTATCTCTTGTATTCGTATCAGGGGAGTAAAGAAGAAAACAACTTTTATTTTGATTAAAAGATTAAGAAGAGGACAAGAGGACTGCAAACGCAGAGCTCTGGTAACTGATTAAAATAATATTCTTAACGGAAAATGCTGTCAAGCACGAATGAAGAAACGTATATTACTATCAAAATATTCCAAAACCAGGCCTATGTACAACAAAGTAAATTACTGATTTAAATCCATTCCCTTCAAAATAGTCCCCTTGTGCAGCGCTACGCAGATTCCAGCACCTTTTTCACTTTGTGAAGAACCCCCTAGAAGTCTTGTTCTCGAAACATGTCAAGCACCGTCTGCTATCGCGATAAATCTTATTCACGGAATCAAAAGGTGACTCTCCGGCCTCTTATTCATTTTCTGATCGCAGGGAGCCGTATCTGGAGAGTAGGGCGGGTGAGGAAGGGTAATCATGTCATTATGGGCGAGAACCTCCTTCGTTAATAACGCCCTATGAGCAGGCACATTGTCGGAATGGAGCATATAAATCCCCTAGAGCCATATTTCAGATTTTTACGGCGAATGTACTCACTGCAGTAGACCAAGGCGTATGGTCAAGTCCCTGGGGATCAAATCCAAAACCCGCGAAGTTCGAAGAACACAATGAGACTACTCTTATTGACGACCCTGATGTACCTTACCTCGTCTTGGAGATGCTAAGCTTTTCCACTGCAAAATCCAGCAGTGCCCAAACCTTGCCATGATAGGGGAGGGCGAAAGCGCCTCCTTCCACTCAATAACGAAGAATAACTATTCATGCACCCTGACTATTTAGAAATGTCTCCCGTAATTACTTCATTCCAGTGGGTTAGGAGTTTGCAATGCCAGCCTTCAGTTATGAAAAGAAAAGGCTCTCAAATAAAAATCTTATTTATAGACTATTTTTTCAAACAAATTTTTGTTTCCGAGATTGTCTTCTATGACGTGATTTGCTTTTAACTAGTTAATTAATATTTGTTTGAAGAAAAAAGTAGTGCAGGGTCTCAGAAAGTAAATCAAATAGTTCTTACTTATGCTGTTTTGATACTCGTTTTAATGTACTTTATTTTTAAAACATTTATTTGCAAATGTACAAATGTACGTGTAACTAAAATTTTCAATTAACTTTCATATAAATAGCATATAGGAATTTCACCAAAGGACAAAGATATATACCGTCATATTTTTGTAACATTATGAACAGTTTTGGAAATTTCTTCTCCGGAGGTTTTAGTTTTAAGTGACGCTGTATCTAAAATTTCGCTAATATTTAATTTTCTGTCAATCTCCTCAAAAATATAGTTATTTATCATTTCTGTCTGATGTTTTGTGGAGTAAATCAAATCAGGAGTTTTGTTATTTTCTTTAATCGTATCTAGGATATTGAAGCCGGAATTAAGGCTGCCTTTATTAATTTAATATCTAAAGGCTGCAGAGCTATATTTATAAAGGCATTATATTTGAGAAGGATAATTGTTATGTATATATATATATATATATATATATATATATATATAAGAAAATCATTTTGAGATAAGTATAACAGGAATAGAAATAATTTGTAACTTGTAACCTACAAAAGGGTTTTGTATACATTTTGTGTAAAACATGTTAGAAAGAGAATGTATACCTGACTCCACTCACTGGCCGCTCCTTAGACAAGGCTGAAGAAAGGGTAAACGTATCTTTTGTTAGGTCACGAACCTTCTACCCAGGAAATACTTAGGAGTTGACAATAAGGGAAACATGTGGCCGTAACGGGACAGTATTTAACAAAGTCAGATTTAAAAATATTTTAAGAGAAAATTAAAATGTCAGAACGGAGACGAAAATGTTTTATTACAGGAAAGCCGAAAACACGTGCGTTATCTCCGGGAACATTTAGGAATCTACAAACTAAGCAAGGCAAAAGATTTTCAATAGAAATCAGAATGTAAGGAAAGGGCCGAAATTTATGACAGCTTGTTCTGGGAAAATTCAAGTTCGTGGGAAGACGTTAGATCAGGGGGGAAAGAATAATTCTAGCCAATGGTCTTCGGATAAAAGTTAACGAATCAGGAGAACTTAGTTACCAATAAATAATTTTAGGATAACCAATAATGAAAGTACAACACGAAAATAGATAAAATACGAGGGAATTTAATTTAGCGAAAGGCGTGGCAATGTAGTAGAAAAACTAGAGTACAGAAGTCAGAAGGGAATTCACGCATTCGGTAGAGACGCATTCAGAGGGACACTCGCAGAAGATAGACACTCACACATTCATAGATTCACATTCAGACATTCAGTAGAGATACATTCACAGATTTACACTCACACATTCATAGATTCAGAGGGACATTCAGACCTCCAGATATTCACTCAGGAAGCCAGTCTAAGAGAGTAGCGAAGTCAGCGGCGAACGGTTAGAAAGTACTTTACATGGGAATAAAACATTTTAAACAAGTCAACCTTGTGTATTTTTGGGCAATACATTTCTCGTTCCCGTGGATCTATACTGATCCCGAAACACTCCAGTGGACCCTGAGATAAAATTTAACAGAATTGGAGCAAACGACGTCATCAGTGAGCAGCCCGGGCAGACTTCGAAACCACGATCAGCTCAGTGATCAACTACGACATCCCCCGCACCTTCAATTACTGCTCCAATATTCGATGCGTCTAGTTACATTATTGCACGAAAGACGTACAATTTAAGCACAACTATTAAATTGGGATATATTCCATCAGCTGTTATTATGAAGTATTTTCTGATGAATCCACTTATAACAAATGTTTACAACATCTAAATATTAGAAGCGTCAAAAGTTGGTGCGTTCAAGTCTTTAAGCTTTTGTGATGCACCTTCATCTGAAAAGAAACATTTCAATTAATAATTTAAAAATATTAAATTATTATAGTCAAATGCACACACTAGCAACAATTAAAAATCTGGCAGTATTAGTTTGTCGTAGTCATTATGGTGATATCTATTAAAATACCAATCATTGCTACAATAGGAGACATGATAAGTATTTATCGCAAATAAACCTCATAACTTTATCGTAATATAGGATACAAATTGTTTATCCTCTCATTCAATGTGAATAAATATATCTCGATACTGAAGACTACATTGTGAAACTCAACTCAAACTGCCATTGCTCCAATACTTGTGTAACTCAAGTGCCTTTCAATTTCTTGCCCGCCTGTGGTGCCTCAGTAGTAAAAAAGGGCGTTAAACACTATTAAAAAAAACGTTCATACCTATATTGGTGGTAGAGGGTAAACAACAAATCGAGGGTAATACTAAGCATGTATCGCTATCGGGCGCCGCTGGCGAAGACTGTTATTTATCCTAAAACGTAATTGTAGACCCAAGTTTCGTCCTAGAAAAGAGTGTTGGGTCATCCGGAGCATACTCATGGAGATCTTGACAGGTTTCGGCACGATGCTCCCTTCATTCTAGTTTGCAGTCCATAATAAAAATCGCAAATGGCCTGCGCATGGGGGGAACAAAATATTGTATAGCACAACTCCCGACCTTCACAAAACTACGCCACTTGGTATAGCGACTGATGAAGACCACACAGCTCACGACTGCTGCATGCGCATACCCGTGCTCCTCTCTGTTTATATGTTATTGGGCTGGTCTTGGAAAGTTTTGATAAATCTCATATTGTTGCACATTTATAACTTATCTTTATATCGCAATATTTTACAGGCATCCAGTCCCGCATGCACGGAGCTAGAAACTGTCGTTATGAACTGGCTCGGAAAGATGATAGGTCTACCGGATGAGTTCCTGCACACGCGTGTTGACAGCAGGGGAGGGGGTGTAATTCAGGTACGCCTTACTAAGAGACATTACCAAAACCGGCTAAATTTTTTTTCATTTGGACAATCATAACATTTTCTTTGCAGACAACAGCCAGTGAAGCTACTTTCGTATGTCTACTGGCAGGACGTACAGAGGCCATTCGACGTTATCGGGAGCAGTACGAAGACTTAGAGGACGCCGAAATCAACTCTCGCTTAGTAGCCTATTGTTCTGATCAGGTACATATTTATATTTAGAATAAGGTACAGTAATGAAGTCTTGAAATAAGTGCTGCAGCAGCGTGGAAATCAAAATGCCGATTGTTGCTGAAGTAAAATTCCTTATTTTCGTTAAATATGTGTTGTTCTTTTTATTTTAAACAAAGAACCCACAATTTAAGAGTGTTTTGGAAATATTAATAAAATATACATGTTACAGAATGTTGCAGGAGAGTTTAGGATGTTAACAAAGATAAAATATTTGCTGCAAGTATATTTGCGTTTTAAGGAACATCTATTCCTACATTTCCTTTTGTTTCTCATAGGAGCTAAGCTTTATTAATTCAATTTTAATATGAAGTATTAAATATACATGCTTAAGATAGAGCTATTCTTCCTCCTTGATATCCTGCTGAAATAGTAATTTAAATTGTTTGTTGAAAACAAAAATTATTTAATTGCTATTTCAGAAGAAGAAATATATTTTGTAAACAAATGAATATTATAAAAGAGCAATGCAATTTCACGCATGTAATAACAGAACAGTTCAACGATGTTATTTAACGATCGATCGTGTTGAAGTTAATAAAGTTGAAATAGAATATTGTTTTTAAAAGTATTTAACGCTCTCTTTAACTTTAACTCTATGTCATGATAATAAATTGAGAAAGGTTTTTTCCTTTAAGAAGCGTTCCAGATTATTTAGGATATTTCTCAGCATTATTCAGTAATGAGGACCGAGGCAAAACTGGAAAAAACTTAGTCAGGGAAGACCTCCCTGATATACTGATCATAGTATAAAATATATAATATATATTTATTTAGCATTGATTTTACAGCTCATAGCAAAAGTTAATAGTAGTTGAATTTTTATTAGTTTTAAGTAGCGTTTACTAGTACTCTTGCCCCTTTGTAAGTAAAAAGATAGTCATTTTCTGCTGGTCTTTCTGCACCTTAATGACAAAAGAGTAGGTGACTTATCTTTTGTAATTAAAGAAGTTTAAAAAACAAAGACATAAGTAAAAGGCAAAATTAGAGTAATTTTACCCTATATTCATTCCAAGTGTTCTTCATATTTTTATTTCTTCATTTTTTTCCTTGTGCTGGTCTATTTTAATTATAATTCTTTCGTCCTTTTTTAATTTTTTTTTATCTTTAAAATTCATTTAAGGTATGCTGTAGTTTTCTTAGCTTATTTCTAATTCCGATTTTAGCTTAGTGAAAAATAAGAAGAAAATTTAAGAAAATGTTCGTTCTCATTTATTGTTATTCATTGGATTGCGAATGACTAATACTTTTATAGTTAAAACAATTAATAGTTATTTATTACAATCGGAGTATTTTGTGCAAATTCATATTCACGGTATTATTTTCATGATATTTTCTGCAATATTTTGCTGCACTGCGCTAAAATTCGACAACATTCGGCTCCTACCTATGAATGTAATTCTAACATTTTGGAAAATGTGCTATTACTCAATACAGCATTGCTTTTCCCGACCTTCTGAGAAATTCAATGGCAAAAATTAGGGCACTGAAAGACAAGTGCTCTTTTAACTAATTTTTTTCTTACGTTTCATGTTACACATGGAATAAATTTGAGTTCTTATAGCTAAGTCGGTGCTATCTTTACAATGTACAGTAAAAATTACTTGGGGGACTCTCCTCTACTCTAAGCGATTATATTATACAGTGTGTTAAATTTAAAACTGACCCGATTAAAATAAAAAAATAATTTATTTTGCCTCTTAATTTATTGTTTGTAACGTAGCATATTCCTAGAGCAAGTGTTGGAAAATTCAAACTCTAAAGTTAATAATTTTTTAAGTTTAGTTTTAATATATTCAAATACTTCTGTGACAGCCTTTATTTAAAATTCATACTTGGACGTTCTTGCGTTTACACCGAGTGGGGGGATTTGTTTAATGACCCCCCCTTTTTCAAAAAATAAACTTGCATGCACACGTTTTGAAGATTGTGTTGGACACGAAAGTTTATTCGTTCTCTATTCCTCTGCCAAGGTGAACATAATCGTGAACATAATCGTTTAAAAAGGAAGCAATGTATATAGTGCCCCTTCTTATAGAAAGAAATATTTCTGATACTTCTAACCAGACTTAGCAATTAATGAGTGCAAGTTGCTAGATAAGATTCCATATTATCCTCTTTTATTGAAAAAGAATTTTGAGAACAGATATATGGCATGGGAGATGAGAGAATGCTATGTTAGTCACTGAGTATGTTGTTCTTGCTTCGGAACTCTGTATCATTTATCGAGTCATTTTACATGTTCAAGAGTGGTGGAAATATGTTTAATTCTAGAGTGTATAGCATTTATACTCCACACAACCATTATCTCACTGTACGGAAAAGTCAGAAAATTAACAATATTGTCTTCAAATTCTTATGGAGAACACAACTTTTCGAATATACGGAAGTATACATTTATTTTTGTTTAAAGTATTTAATAAATTTACAATCTTACTCGGCTTGCATATCCAACTATCTGCTTCATCAATTCTTTTTTAATAAACTGGCGTAATAATTTAATTTGCTATAAAACACCCTTTAATATGAAAACCATAATTGTATGATTATTTTATATTCTTCTTTAATTTACAAAAGTAACAAATAAATTTGTGTTCATTACTATTGTATGAGTATAAGTCAAGGACAATTAATATGGTCTAATAGTCGTATCACTTTGGTTCAATTTGATTAAACATGGCTCAGTAAAAAAACCGTAAACAAACATTTTGTAAATAATAGAATTATCCAAATTACAGCATCGTTGCTGTTTTGTGAAATTTCTATCATATTCCGGGTGCTTCCATGATATAGACTTTCAGGAATTATGAATAACAGCAAATGTATCAATATAAGATGGGGAACCCGCCCTAGAAGCCCTCAATCGCAAGTTACACGCCGAAATTTTATTATATATGAAAGTGGAATAAGAAAGTCAGCGAATCGTTGCAGATATAATAATTTTATTATATCTTCACTACCGAGCGGGGTAGCTAAAACAATAATGCTTGAGACTCGCATTCGGGTTCAATTTTCATTGGGCCTGCGATGCTGATCTTGCGTTTTTTTGTAGGTTCCCCATGCCACTTAGGCAAATGCTGCAATGGATATTCCACGTATTTCAGCTCTCCCATTTCTTATCAGTTCATTTTATTACAGAGTCGAAAGTGCCAAGGCGCGGTGTGATGCCTTGCGCTTTCTACTCTGGCGTCTGAAATAAAAGCGGACCTTCCAAGGAGCTCGAACTCGATGGGGGCCTTCAACGGCTTCGGAGCATTCTATCTGGAAATATCTGCGTCCGCGCAGTCACTGACCGTAGATTCTGACCGTCCGGCATCTCCCTCATCTCATACCTTACTTCCGGAGGTGTCCTCATTGGGGGCCAGGCATGGCTCAAATACCGAAAGCATCCTCCTCCTCCCCAGACCATCCGTGCAATCATCTATCTATTTATCTTCATTCATTATACCTGAATTACTTTCAAGCAGAGAAAACATTTGTTGTTGAAAATGATGTTCTCCAGAATTGATGCAGGCATGGCAAAACCGAGTAAGTTCTGTAAAATTCGTAAATCGTATACGACTTTTCGCTCGGGCTGATCAAGAGAACGCTCCAACTTGTAAACACACACTGCAGTCTACTAAACATTTGTACATGAGGACTAACTACTTCAGAAACAGATCACACTATCTTCATTCCGTTACTGAAGTTTAAAACACACGCCATTTGTTTTGAAGTGGTGGAGTTTCTTTCCTGTTAGCTAGATTGATTATCCTTATACCATTCTTACATCTCCTGCAACCTACGAAAAACTTTTTGGATTATAACTTCAGACTGAGGCGTTTTTTGGACCGTACTTCCCTGTTTCCAATGTATATTTGCCCTCTCCAACATCCCTGAAAGTCTGCATCATCATTATATAAAACTCGGTATATAACATACGCTTCCGCTCTGGTTAATATAATATTAACATAACGATATGAATGACAGAGGTTGCTAGAGCACGGACTCGTGAACAGAGGTATGCGATTCAAATTATGAGAATCGTCCTTCTTTACAGTTTTTTTTTCCCATGTTTTCCTCAGTCCTCATCAATGATATATGCAGGAAACACACCCAGAACTAGTCCTGCAATACTTCCTTTCCAAAATGTAATTCCGAATTTATAATTTCATCTCGTATATCAGCAGTTCCACCAACTGTGATGCCACGGGTGTTTATTTGACTACCACTAAAAGTTTCCCGTTACATACAGTTCAAAACTTAGATTTGTATACCTTGGAATATTTGTAACTGTATCACGGTAAGATAAAAGAGCGAATTTTTTTATTCTTTCAGTATAATTAAATATAATTAAAAAAATGAATTTTTACTTTAAACTGTTCATTTGCGCACAGTTGAGATATTTGATATTATAATTTATTTTTCATTAACATTTTTATCACATTTTTAAACCTTTTGGCTGTTATGCCGTGGTTTTGAATGTAGATAATAGAAACGCCGGCCGTAAAGGCCTTAGAAATATTATTAACATTATTTCAGTTTGTTTTCTTTTCAATTTTTATTGTTTCAACAATTCATTAATTTGATGATAATAAGAAGTTAGAATTTTTTTTCCTGGAGATAAAACATGTTTCTTTTACAGAAAACTATTACATTTACATGTCTTACACTGCAACTCAAAACGACGAATGTAAATAAAATGATAATATTTATAATATGAGAGCATCTTTTGGAATAATAGTTCCCTAAAATGGCTATTTCAATGAAATGTCAATAATTTATATGACCACTTGTATAAAGGTTTCTTAGTCAGTTAAAATTTGAGAAACAACAATTTAAAGAGCGCTTATCTTAAGAACTGTTATCCCATTTATATCTGTGTCGCTGATATTTTTAAGTAAGATTCAAGTTATAGGATGCTGTAGCCTTTCTATGTTTTAGGCACATTCGTCAGTGGAGAAGGCCGGGCTTATAGGCCTGGTTAAGATGCGCTATATTGAAAGTGATGATAATTTAAGTCTACGAGGAGATCGACTGCAAGAAGCCATCGCACGTGACAAGGAAAAGGGTCTCATTCCTTTCTTTGTAAGTATTTTTATTTCAACTCTCATTTTTGGCCCGTTACGTTTTGCTCTTGCACTGGAATAAATTGTACAGTTAGTTTGATCAATGGGAAACATTACAGAAACACGAAAGAGAGTTCCGATTTAACAGTAAAAGAATGTGGCCAATATATTCTTAAATTAATAATCTGTAGTCGGTTTGGACTATACAGCATGCGGCCAAACAAACGACACTGAAGTGTTGAATACATTCAAAAGTGTATCATCAATATCACACATTGTTCATAACATTTATGAAGATTATTGAATATGTTTATAAACAAAAGTTGCTGTAAGAACACAAACGACGTTATCTTCCCGCGTAGTTCGGGAATATGTCCCTGATTTCCCTCATTCTCGTTTGTGGCGACCTGTTGTCCCCTTTCGTTGACATAGGACTGATCCCGTATAACGGAACTTTCCAACGACAGCTAACATTGTTTTGTTATTTGGTATCTACTTATTAAATCTCTCCTCCTACGGTTCTTTAACGTGAAGCAAACTCGGTTCATTCTGACGTTCTACCCCATATGACCGGAAATAATCCTTCTCTTCTGTCGTGAGAACTATAATTGCAGAAGTAATACAAAACTGAATTTACAATGTGTCAAGCAATTATATACAATTAATAAAGTGTTCATTGCTATGGGAACTTCGACAGCAAAGTATCGATAATTTGAGAGTCGTTTGTTTTGCCGCATACTGTGCTTGGAATCACATAGACTTATGTAAAGCATTAACGAGCTGTTGTAAATAATTAACAGAAGTAATAATTGTTCAAAATATTTTATTCTCCTTCACCAATAATAAAGGCTTGACATCTTATGGTGTAAAATCGCATTTCGTTGCACAAACAGCATCAATGCGACAATGCAAAAACGTTGGCCTCTCGCTAATGATGAGACAAAAAACTTTCTGCCTCTTAAACGGATCATATTGGAGGGACATAGGACGAATATTCAATGCTATACCCATGTTCAAGGGCTTGCGTTTGTGCCTACGCTCCCAGAGGGGACACATCCGGGAGGAAGAAATTAGGTGAAGGCGACTCCGGTTGGCTAGAATCCAGGAACTGTGGGGCTCGGAGGTAGATGATGTTCGTAAACCCGAAAGCGATGTAGCCCTTCGTCCAAGGAATGCCAGCCCATTAGAAGGGCTGCTTCAACATCAGACTCTGGGAAGAAAGCTTTCCATGGGGCCAGTTTATGCCGCACAGCTCCAGCCCACCTCACCTGGCACAGAATTAATAGAATGAAATTGGAGAACGGAAAATGCATGGAAAGAAAAGACTCACTCTGGCATTTGCTTAAGTGATATAGGAAAACCACGAAAAACCCCAAGACCAGAATGACTGGTTCCAAGGGATTTTAACCCAAGATTTCCACCTAGCTTTGTCTCTTAAATGCAGGTTATGACAATGTAATAGTTACTGCTGAAAACTGGAGTAGGTATATGTCATTGTTTAGTCTGCAGGAAAGGAGTTGTCCAATTAAGCATAGTTCAGTTCACTTCTAACATTTCTAGTCTCTACTTTTGTGCACATTTTCTAAAAAGGAATTTATACCCCAAGTAATGGAATGAGCGTTGGGTTTTTTTTTTTTTTTTCTCCTTCTTTGCTTGCCACAATTGAGAGCTAGTATGGGAAATTTAAAAGGAGACGAGAATCACTAAAAAATTAAATTCGCCTCGGCTGGCTATGCTCACGCAATAGTTACACATTAAAATATCATTTTGGTAAGGAGAATAATAAATTAGGATTCTGATGTGTACCTTCTTCAGGCAGAGGGGACTTAACACGAGTCTATGGCAGCACCAAGCGGTTTGACCCCATATTTCGTTATTGATCATCAAAAGACATTTTCTGTGGAGTAGTTCAATTTATGTACGAAAAAAATTAAATTTAATGTAAGTCTGAATGACTGTAACATCGGTTCTTGCGACGGAATCCGGTTTTTCATAATTATATGATAAAGAAACGAAAAGTATTCGAGTGTCTGGTGAAAGCTCGCCGTTTAAATTAAAATTTTATCTTAGTTTTTTATCCAAAAAAGTTAAACAGTAACACCCAACTCGAAAATCATGAACTTTCACTGCAGAACTGCCAACAAGATTTGTCTTCCAAACATCTTTAGTTAATGGAAGCAGCAGCATCCAGGATTATAAAGGGGCATCTCATGTTGCAGCATGACAAACAAGTCATGCTGCAATATTTTGAGCAAAGAAGTATACCTCCTCCATTTGGCATGGCAGCCCTAGAGGGCCTTGGCTGACCGCAACAATCGCTGCGTCCTCTACCTCCGCCTTACGACATCACTAGTAAAGGGCGGTATTGCAGGGGAACATGCTTACAGACACCCTGCCGAAATCAAAGGACGCCAGCCAGCTTCCCACTTGTTCTTACGAGGCTATGTGGATGCCGTTTTTCTTCCCTAACTTAGAACATTTCCAAGCAGGTATCGGGGATCGAACATGCAACCTACCGGATAGCAGTTTTGATTACTAGACCAAGTAGGCGGTCATTCTTCTGTTCTCAAGATTTCATCTCTTGTGGCTTTTCATTATTGTGAAAATGAAAGAAAAGCTATATGAGTGCCAACGTGAAAATGTAAACAGAAGTAGAGAAAAGTGCGGCAGGTAACATTTTCGAAGGGGTTTGTGACAATGAGCGCACACATAAGTGCCGGAGAGGGCTACTTTGGGAAGTTAAAAAGCGTTTTTTATGTAAATTAGTTATTTGGAGGGGAGACAGCTAAAAGCTTGGGGCGTGCACGTTGTACAATTATGAAAAAACGTTACTTTTTTGGTTTTGAATTCCTGCTGGTCAGTTGATGCTTGATGAACAAAGGCGGTACATGCATCGTATGAGTTAGATTTCTATTGTCTGACGTACATAGGAGCATTTAATTGTTGTGAAATGCATTATAGACACCATGGTGCATTGATCAGAGTTTGCAATAAGAAATAAATCCTCCACATTAATTTGAAAAATTGCTAATGCCTTTTTTTTTGTGGAATTTCCTGATGTCGGTGATACTCTGCCCTTCTTACCTTAAACTATAACTATAATGACTTACTGCACTCATTTTGCATAGGTATTTGACGTTGTACATATCTTAAATGTGTTTTATTTGTCCTCTCCTTTTTTTTTTTCTGCAATATGTGCCATGACTGGCTATAAACTTTAGTTCACGTGTCACGTATTCTATTTTTTCCACCAGAGTGACTTTCCCTCAGCTATTCCTTTAGTATTTTTAGTGTTGCAAACTGTTGTGTACTTTTACTACATATGATTTCATGCAGTGGTAATTGAATTAGGCATATAAATGTACCGTTAAGTCCGTCAGTACTCCTCATTGACTTAAACCTAATCTAAGGGTTACATTTTAAGCTTGTGACCGCTTGCCTGTTTATGCATGCTAACTCTATTCCTTAAATTAACCCCTAGGTTTGGTTTAAGTTTCATGATAATCCTTGTAACGAATATTTGCTTAGATTAGGTCAGGTTAATTTACGTGCTAGCTTAAGTTTGGCTTGAGAAAGGTTCCTTAATTCAGCTTTAATCTTTAGACCTCCTTCTCTGAGCTGCTATTTAGTACATTTCTTACTATTGGTAACAAGTGACATCATTACCTTCACCATTCTTTCCTTCTTGGTCCGGTTCCGGCTATAAAAGTGTACGCACTTTTTCGGGGTTGTGGGTGGGTTAGTATCTTTCAACGCGTTCAGTTCTTCTCCTCCTGCCTACTGCTACGCTTTTATATAAATTTTGATAAATTCCCACCTTTGGACTTTGCAGAAGCCAAAGATTGCACAAAGTATTACAAGCGCGAATATATCATTGCCTGAAATAACGCCCCATCTTAGTGCTTGATTGATTATTGCTTAAGGGCGCAAAACTGCTGTGGTCATTAGCGCCCAAACACATCAGGTACTATGTCAGAAATAAAAATAAATAAACAAAGAACGCAAATCCTGCGCATAACGAACGGACAGTAGTACTTGTGCAATAAAAATGATGCCCAAAAACAAAAAACAAGGGTATAAGGCGCCACAAACAATAAGGTGTTACTAAAGCACAGCCGCAGGAGCGGAAAACCACAACAGTCGTGTAATGGACTAAAAAAGTACCAATAAAATCCCAAAGCAAACACAGGTCAACAAACAAAGACCGGTATCAAAACTAATCAGCAAGAGCTGAAAACAAACCAGTCTTATAAAAGATTACAATGGTAACAATAAAACCCCAAAACAAATAACAGGGGTAAAGAGCAAAACAACAATTTAAGACTAGTTAACAAAATTCAGCAAAAGCTGAAAAAACAACAGTCTTAAAAGAGTCTAAAAATGCCGTCAATGGTAAAAGATAAAACCTCACACCGTGCTCCAAAAACCACAAACACGGATAAAACGGAGCACACGCTCAACAGCAACCACATCATCTGCTAGTAATTCCTCAATAGAGGACGGCCCCATCTTAGTGCGATGTTTGTTTATAGTAACGGGTCGATCAGAATGCACTTGATCGTTTCCTAAAACGAAGGAAGGAGGTAGATTCTGTCGCTTAATTGGAACGTCTGAAACGTACACGGCTCAGTTTATCATTGTTTTATATCGTATACGTAGTAAAATTAGAATCGTGGTGACAACGATTTCAGCATATCTCAGTTAATGTTTATATTTTTCGCCTGTAAGTGACGCAACGTTTCAAGAAAACTTATATAAAAGTTAGAGATCTGACAACGACCCATAAAAGTTACAGCAGAGGATATACTTCCCAACTAAAAATCTCAAAATAAAAGTATATTATAAATCCTTAAGTTATTTTGAGTTGTTTTTCACCCTGAAAAATCACTTTTGAAGGGTCAAGGGATTCCAAACTTGCAGGTGGTACTGTTCATCTCATTCATTAATCTAAAGACTTTTGTATCAAAGGAAAAATGTTAAAATAATTACATTTTAAAATATTTTAAATCTGTAATCAAAGAGGACACGGTCAAAGTTTGACCACTGCAATGTTTTAAATTTTATATCGAGTTATTACAAATGCACAAGTTACCTTATATACTATTTGTAGACATATTTAGTAACAACAATAAGTAGAACAATCTTATGTGCACTTATCGTTAATTATTTCATAAAATATTAGTTGTTCCTTTTTAAATACATCTTTAGGAAAACTGCTTACTAAAGGAACTGTTGAATGTCAGTTTAGGAATACAAATGCTGTTTGCAAGAACTGATTCTTATCATACTGGACACCAAGAAATGAAAGCATTCATTAACAAGTTAACATATTCAACCGAAACATAAATTTAAGAAGAAATGAATAAAGCTTTTCTCTTATTGGCATGCCATCTCGCGCATTACTCGCAGAAGAAGCTTACGAGCAAAATGCCAAAGAAGACAATGTCTAGTGGGTTGAGAAAGCCGACTGCAGCACCACATTCAGCTGAAGTTTCTTGGGGGATTAATTAAAGCCGAGACAGTAGACAGTCAACTGAGATCATTTCTTCCTTAAGACCCAAGAAGGGTGACTGACGCTCCCCAGGGAGCCAATTAAAAGTAATAGATTTTTCTTTGCTGTTCATGAACCACAAACTGATAGGGAATTTAAAAATAATAAAAAAGTGGATTGGGTACAAAAGTTTATTGGTGACACAGTGAAATACACTTATTTATTCTAGGGTTTTGCAATTACATTTTAATTTATATCGGATAAAAAAGCAGTATGATATGTTCTAATTACATATTCAGAGAGTGTTGCTAGTCCCGCTGATTTCTTCTTTTCTAACGCTGAACGAATAAACATGCATGCTTTCGATGATTGCTAAATATGGTCTATTGTAATGATGAGGTCATAGCCGATAATTAGGCAGATATTGCTTTTTAAATGTTTAATTCCGAGTTCTATATATCTAAGTAGCTATCATGCAGATGTTATCCCTTATGAAAAAAAAGTAGAGAGTAAGTTTACGCCTAACCTACCGAGCGGAGTAGACATCGAAAGTTGCAATCTCTGTCTTCGCCCATTACTAATTTAAGAGCTTAATTTAGCACTTTGAAAGTTTATTGTTAAAATGTAAATATCTTATTTGAATTTCAAATTATATATATATATATATATATATATATACTATTAATAGAGTAATAAAAACTTCTAAAAAGCATAAAAACTCATAAAAAACACTCAGAGTGCAATATAAAAAGGTTCACATAAAATTTCACACTAAAAACCGTAAAATTGAACACTAAAATCACACTATATTTCGAGCTTGGCTCTTGGTCACGTGATGAAAATGAGTTTATTTTCATCACGTGACCAAGAGCCAAGCTCGAAATATAGTGTGATTTTAGTGTTCAATTTTACGGTTTTTAGTGTGAAATTTTATGTGAACCTTTTTATATTGCACTCTGAGTGTTTTTATGAGTTTATATATATATTTACATTACATAAATATTGGCATACAAAATATTTTAATATTCTTACAGGTTAAGGGATCCTCTGTGTCGCGCAGACCCTGGTAATTCCAAGAATTTTCTTAGCAAGATGGTCTTGTCTTCCCTTACGCTATTAATCATACCTGTTTCTAATCGTTAATTATTCACCAGAGCCCTCTATTTTGTGTCATCCCAGCAGATCGCGCCATCCTAGTCCCATGGTGTCTTGAACTTTCTTCATCCATCTTGTGCGCCTGCCACCACTCTATTTCCTTCATCAAGGGTTCTTTCTTTTTCATTAAATAACCCTAAGTAAGTTTCAATTTAGTTGCTGTTGCATCTAGAGAAACCTTTGTTTCAATTCTTAATTTATTAGTATTTATTAAAAAAGAAAAAAAATGCAAATTCTAATGCACATTTTTACAGTATATTCTTAAGATTATATTGCCAATATTTCGTGTAAATCCAGGAAAGGTAAACACTACTTTTTGTGTGTTAAACCAGAAGACATACCTGGAGAAAGGAGTACTGACAAAGGAGTAACATGCTTTGCGGATGCTTACACACATTGTTTATTTTTATCATTTTCATCAACAGTTTGCAAGGCAGACTTAATGCTCGTTTCATTCCATCTTCTTTTCGCGCGTTCTACACTTCTATAATCTTTATGTTTGTAATTAGTGCTTGGTACGTTACTCGTCCAGTGCTCATACTTTAACAAGTTTATACCAGTTCATTTTCATTTATGTTACTCCTTCATAAAAACTTAGAATTCAAGCCCTTTTATCTTCATAAAAAGTCCATTTTTTTTTAAAACACAATGAAGCTTACTGAAGTACACACGCAGAAATTGTATCGCTTCAACATTGAAGAAAACAGAAGGCATGAGACAAGACATGATCGAAAATGTTAGGTTAGATTAGACAGTGAATTTAAAAAATTCGTGTATTTTCATAGTAATTTTCTCCTAATATAAGGACAGCTTTAAAAACACTTTCCCAAAAATACTGACAATGAGTTACTTTAAGTATTACTATCTGTATTAATAAAAAGTATTTAGATTTTACTTTATGGCCACTGTAATTATCATACACAACACGGTTTAGGCCATAGGCATTTTCCATCTCCAACAAAATTAAGAGGAATATATATTAAATTTGGTTTGTCGAATTTATTGTGGATGACTGATTTTTCATCTCCTTATTGGTGAACAATTGAAGATTATTTTTGGTACATGGATTGACTTCATTTTAATAATAATTGTTATTATTATTATTATTATTGTTATTATTATTATTATTATTATTATTATTATTATTATTATTATTATACAATTTTGCTACATAACTGTCGATTGCATTTAATTATTTAAAAGTTTTATTTCCTCTCCAAAGTCTTTCACTTATATTGAATCAAACTATATCCGGCTAATAGCCTAATCAAAATGGGCTCTTCAAGGTCATCCGCCCTGCGAATTAGTTAGTGGCTAGGAAGGGGAGGAGAATGCTCTCACATATTATTGGGCACTGGTAGATACGTGGAGAGGAAGACTCCGTGACCTTGACGTGCCTATTTCTAGCGAATATGTTTTTGGATCTCATTTATGCTATTTATACCCTCTGTTGATCATTTCCCTTGCCCAAGGCGAATTTTTGTACTCAATGAGCGATGATGGCATCGCCAAGATTTTAGGTTTGTGTCGTTCCTAGCTTTCACAAATAACGTTCTTTCAAATGTTTCGAATTTAGCTGATGAATAGTATTATAATTGGACGACCGAGTTCATTACAGAATGGACTCGAAAATGAGAAATATGAGTCGGAATCCCACCAGGACCGTTCTTCCTAGCTGTGGTTTATTTCAGGTTTTCCTCAGTCCTCGTCATGGCAAATGCGGAGCGATTCCTTAAACTTAGACCGGGTACGCTAGCTTTCCATTTTTCCCCCAATTTATTGTTTCATTTCATGTATCTTCAGCATTATATTTGTCAGTGGTAGTCCCTTCCTGATCCTAATGAACCATATGAACTATTCAAATTCAATTACACTTAGCACCAACAAAAGCTAGTCAGCCAATAGCTTCAAATGCTACGTAATGTAGTAAAAACATTTTACTTGAACGAAATGGTCGCTAATTTTGTGCAGGGTCCTATTTTATAGAGGTATGCAGTGCTTTAACGTGCCGTATCTACGACACTGGGCCCATTTATACTGTCCAATTTCTAAATTAGTAGGTATATTTTTTTTTAAACGTTTTTATAGCTTTAATACAAATATTCTTATAAAATATCGAAAACGGGGAAAGAAAACCACCCCTTTTCTCTTAGACATAATAGTTGACGGTACGCTGACTATGATGAAAACAGTTTATTATTATTAATGTTTTGTGACAGAAAAAGATAATTGATATGTTCAATTAAACTTTTGTGCATTGTATTTGAATAGAGCGGCCCATACTTTCTTAATATCCCAGTATGTCTTCTAAATACATTTAATTTTAAGCAAAAACTAAAGTAAACTAATATTAAAATACTTATAGACCAAACAAAAAATTAAATGCACTTAGGTTTCATTGTACTGTTTTAGAATGCTATAAAGAACTTTTATTTTGAAAAAAAAAATAGCATCTTATAAGTTGCACATTTCAAATGTTGTGAGGTGTGACTGTGAGAAATATTATTCTTCGTTCTCTTTAATTAAACCGAAGAAGACTATAAATTCACGTAGGTAATAAACCCCGAATTCACAACCTGAGATTATATCATAAACTTTTTTTTTAAATGCATGTTTATCAGCGCTCCTAAAATAAACATGCGCGCATACATAAGATATAAACAGTTTCTTTCAAAGCAAAAGCCTATATAACGTTACTCAAGCCTTATTACTTCCACCTATTAAACACTTATTAACTGGTTCGATCTTCCCCATCTGTTCAGTGAGTATCCAAACACATGTAGCGTAAGTTTCTTCTACATTTTTTTTTTTTTTTTTTTGGAAATATTTTACAGTTCACATCAGATCTACACTGACGAAGATCTTCAAGCATATTTCTTCAGTTTAAATTTTTGTTTCTGCTAGGCTAAAGGCAGAGAAGGAACAGCGTGTAACAGATGTTGCTATAAAATCTTTCTCGAAGAGACGAGTCGGGCGTCAGGTGCAGAAGTTTCCAATTAATGCTACTTTGCAAGTTGATGGCTTGGAATAAAACGGGCACTAACCAATCCCAAACGTCAAGCCTATTCTACTTAGAATAATAGCCAGAAGAATGTTCAAGGAAAAATGTTGGACAAGACAAATACGCAGATTATCTGTGGTGCACTTAGCTAATAAATGTAAGGGATTGGTAATAATATTGAAATGAAGGCGTTGAGGCTATGTAGCTTTTTTAAATATATATTAATGTTTTATGTCTCTTTTGAAATGACGCTGGAGTAATTCTAGCTGTTACTCCCTTAAGCAAAGAGATCTTGGGTAGAAAGGAGTGCACCGAAAGCCTGTTCTTTGTGATCATCATTTTTATTGAGGTCTCAAATTATACAGTTTTACGTATTTTATCACTTTATGTCATACAGGATGTTTAGAAAGTGTCTTCGATAATTGCAGAAAGTAATAAAAGGAATAAATGCAAACATAATTAGCGATCTCTGATATTCAATTTTAACACAAAGTCAAATGGGGAAAATGGTGCAGCTAAGATTTGAACAAGTTTCTACATAATCTATTGCTGTATATTACCCGAAATAAGTTTAAAAGATTTCCTAAAGTCCTTTCAGGTTAATAGTAGTTATTACAACACGATCAGAAGGCATTGAGCACTTGATGGCTAGCACACCACATTGTAGGAACTACTATCACTAAAGGTAAATAGAGCTGAACATCCATCAACCAGTAAAATGCATACCGGGCAAGCAGGACAACGCCGGATAGTGTTAAAACGTCTACGAATGTGATCTCGGATTATTTAAGATACATCTACTTCTTGATTCCATTGAATGAATTTGGAATCTTAATAATGTATATTTGCGCCTATGTGAGGAAATAAAAGAGCAAGAACCTGCCAACCTCTTAAGATTGTATCACACAACCAGAAGATGTAAATGAAATATACGCAAGTCTCTGTATCATATAGCTTTAGATATTTGGTTGATTTTGATGGTTTAATGACCAGAGGCGTTTCAAAGCCTTTCAAAGTAAGATAGTATGCCACGGTTTTACTGTATTGTGCTAGCCACAGATTGGAATTATCAGTCATAAAGTGAGAGATGTCTTGGTATCAATAGATATAACTTATAAGCTATTACCAGGCAACTCCAAAAACCGCTAGCCAATTCCATTTTTGTGTGACTATATTGGAATAGAGATTTTTAACACGGGAAACATTTTATTTACTAGCTTTTTATACGTAGATATAGCACCGTTTTAGTTGTTCGGCAAGATTATGAACTCCTGGTACTTTATTTCGAAATTAGTAAATTATAAAATAACCCAACAGAAAGAAATTTAGTTATTAAAGCCCAATAGAAACCTTTCATCATTGGAATTTATTTTGGATTTCGAATAAGCTTGTGAGAGACTTTGCAAGAACTTTTATTTAAATTTGCAGGCATGAAATGTTGTACAAAACAGTAAAACGCTGTTATAAATGTCTGCTACTTATAGCAGAATATTTACAACTTACAATTTGCTTGCCTTCTATCTGATGAACCACCAGCCCCATCCGCCACGAACTTGGTGTATGAGAAACATGAGGATCTCTACCTATCAAGTTTAGAAAGCAGTCTCTCCATGATAGAGCTCTTGGGGTAGCCTCAATTTTCCAACCAATGTTTCCTTGTACTTCCACGACCGACTATGGCTAGTTGCGATACATTCAGCTTGGCGCATAGATAGAAAGCTGATGAGGAGATCTGGTGGTCAAAGTTCGTTAGAAATATACAATCTCCTTTCCCTCAAGAAGGAAATAATTTCAGCCATTCTAACTTTTGAGATATGTCATAGACAATCTTGCTGAGAATAGCAAGTATGGAGTTCTTCCTCCTCCGCAAAGTGATCCACAAACTGACGGAAGATTTCCGTCTCTCTACCTTAGTATGGAAGAAGATAAAGTTAATAAAACGGCTCCGCGACAAGCACACTCGTTTTTGTTTGTTTGTTTGTTTGTTTGTTTTTGAACTATTGAGAGTTTCATGTACGTTAAAAAGATTTTCACTAACTCAAATACGGATATTCTGTAAATTGACATGCTCACGTAGGTGGAACCATTTCTTGTCGGAGAATCATATTCCTGGAAGTACATTCACAAACTGTTAGGAACATTGTCAAAAAAATTCTTCTGTTCGTCAGAGACTGAGGTCATTAAGGTGCGTACTCTTGAGCGGGATATCTGGGGTTCGATTCTCACCAGAACCGTTCTCCTTGACTGAAATTATTTCCAGGTTTTCCTTAGTCTTTATAAAGGGCAAAAGTCGGGGCAGTACCTCATACTTAGGTCTGGAACCCTTTCTTCCTCTAAAAGGAAAAATCCTTTCCCAGTTTATCATTTCATCTCTCGCATAAACAGTGTCCACCGTTTGTGATGCCTTAGTAGTTAAAACGGGCGTTAAACACAATTTTAAAAAACAAAACACACAAAGTATCACTAACTGCATACAATTTTATTCCTATATTTGTTTGTTTGTTTTTTGGCAATTCTATTATATGTTCTTGTGAAAATCTACTCTACTATAACAATTTATGCAGGTTCTCCTCCCCTTTATATTTTTAAAAAATATAATATTGTTATAGTTGGTTAAATTAACACGTTTAGAAATATGATTTCACATAAAGCTAATGTTATTATGTCACTTAGAATCAAAAATGCAAGCGTTACAATGTTATCATTTCGATATCTTTAAATAAGCTGCCTGTCTCGTTTGAAATTCCTTTGACGAAAGCATTAATGAAACTATTTTTATAAATAAAAGTAATGTTATGTGTATAAAACCAGTATTTATATGTAACATTCATGCACTTCTTTTAAATTTTGTCTGCAAGCTACATAGTAACTAATAACAGATTATTATCATTGCAGCTTTGTGCTACGTTAGGTACAACAGGGGCCTGTTCCTTCGACAATCTGCAGGAGCTGGGACCAATATGTAAGTTAGTGGAAGAATTTTAACAATTCAGTACCAAAAATAAATACTACTTTTCAGTTGTCCGCTATTTATTAATCTATTATCAAATACGAAAAAAAGTATCTTTCTTGTCTCTCTTTATCTTCTTGAACATTTCCATTGTAATTATAAATTTTAATCAATTATTAGAAAACTAAATACTTAAGAGTTTCTATAATTTTTTGTAAGCGTTTCATGTCACTCGTCTTCATCAAGGGCGGGCTTAGGATAATCATCCCATTCCGGCGATGTTCGAACAGGAGTCCATTTCTTCCAAGTTCTTCCCACCATTCTGCTTCCCCTTTGGTTTATACAGATACGCTTTCTTAGGTATTCGCCTATCATCCATTCTAAATAGATCTGGCCAATTTTTCTGGTAACTATTTATCTTATCTTCGATGATTTGTACATATGATAATGTCGTACGACCTGAATTTTAAAAATTTTCCACGAGTGTACATCTTGACATGTTTAAGGTACAGCATTTTCGCCGACGTATTCCATTACTCTGTTAGGATCTAACTATTCATGTTTCATCTCCGTATAAGCTGGTGGGTACAACTTTATAGATTTTTAATTTGTTTTCTTTTATAATTTTTTTTCGTAGTTCTTTTCATCTTTCCACACATATTGAGTGATATTTTGACAACTTTCTAACAATTCTATAGCATATATAACAGCCCAGATAAAACCTGTTCAATAGATGAATCGATATTCGGCATTTATATTTTTTAAGAGATTACCTGGGATGTGCATAATTTTTATATAATTTTCAATTTCAGCTAATGTTATAATATCGCCTGCAAATAATATTTAATAGTAATATTTAATTTTTAATTTAATAACATCTTTACTAATTAAGATTCTTGTATAAAATATTTCTAATAAGTTTTATTTAAGTCGGTATAAAAGTTAAAATTTATGGTTGAAAGTGAATACCCTTGCTGTACTCCGCGATTTATGTAAAAGGTTTTTTTCTTTCATATTATTTGATTATTCTATGCATAAATTTGTACTAAAATACAAACTTTTTGCACATTCTATTACTTGTTTAGAGATACCTTTATTTTCTAAGGCAATCCTAGAAGTTCTCGATTTACTTTGTGGGATTGCTGAACTTCCATCGAGTGCCTCCTCGGGTAGTTGTCACAGTTATTCACATCTTTCTGAATTTCTCTTTCTGAGCATTTGCAAAGATCTTAACCAAGTCGAGCTTTATATGGAGGTTTGGGAGTAGAATATTTTTGAGTGTGCTGGTCATTCTCTTTTTCAAAGTTTTCGTTTTTTCTCCCTTAATTTCCAGTAATCTTGATACAAAGTTTTCGTTTTATTTTGACTCGTCTGTAGATACAGGTGGTAGTGTGAATTTGAAACTCTTTCTGCATATGATGCTTAAAGTCCAGCAAATGTTCTGATAAGCATTATATTGAAAAGCTTCCAGATCCACATTAAAGTTTCCACAATTCTTCAAATAAACAGAATGTGAGAAATTTAAATTTCATTAGGCGGGGGAATTGCTTTCCAACTTTGCTGGAAAAGGCAACAAGTAACCTGCAATCTGATGCATTGTACTTTGGTTCAGTTTTTCTAAGATATTGTTCACATAATAACAGGAAAGCACTGGATATTCTAAAGAAAAGAGTTTCCAACATTTGTGCTCCGTGTTCTTAATGACAGATTCCGACATTCGGCTCAAGCTCCTCTTTAGTTTAAAAATCGGAAGTTCTACCTTTTCCTTTAAAAATGAAAGTTTGCTGATGAAATCGAAACTGAAATATGTCTATTATGAAAAACTGGTCTTATTGCAAATTTAAGATTTGGGTTTACAAGTTTGATATTCTCTGATGAGAATCCTTAAATATTCATAAAATAATTCAGTACTAAATTTTTTCCATTCCGGTCAAATTGTTTGGATATTTTTAACTCAGTTCTTTATTCCTGGTGTCGAGGAGTGATTATTTACTGTTTAATTTTGTTAGGAACGAACCCCACAAAAATCAAAAGCTAATGAATCACATTTCCTAGGCATTTTGATTTTATCTAGATGGATTACTTAATCTACCACTGAATAAATGCATGTTATGGATTATATTGCGTTTATTAATCACAATAAATCCAGTAAGGGATTAGAATAAATTCATATTCCCTAGTGAAAATAATACAATACTTATCTATTAGAATGTACATTTGCAGCGAAACATTACTCCATGTGCCTACTTATAGAAAATATAAGAATAAATAAAATAATATAGAAATTGGATAAATATTTGTTATTGTAATATTTTCGCTATAACTTCATGTCATTATTATTAGATTGGTAGAGCGGAAGAGAAGGCCTAATGGCCTTAGCTCTACCAGAATAAATAAGTAAATAAATAAATAAATAAATCAGCAGTTCATTTTGTTAAAAATGAAGAAGAGAGCACATAAACTTATATAAGTTTCGTATGAATTTCCTATGGCATTAAAACATCTTTTATAATGAACTTTATAATTGCATGATATTCAAGTTGATCCATTTTATAGAATAGCCACAACACGTCCGGTTTAGAAAAACATTTTAAATAAATTATTTGTCACAATGATTGAATATTTCAAATGAATGCTTAATACAGATGTACCAATGTAAAAAAATAATGAATTAACGAGCGAATTGCATGCCATTATGATCAGACCCGAGAACATTTCAAACCGTCCCCGTATAAGAATGTACAGGTGCAGCGAAACATCACGTACAGTGTGCGCACATCACCATATTCTGGGGAGGGGCGCTAATGACCACTGTAATGAGTGTCTTAAAACTATATTCTGGGAATCTCGTAGATTATGAGAGTCTCTAAAATTTAGTGCAGCTAATTTAATATCTTCTGTGATTGTAGGTCAAGAAGAAAATATGTGGCTGCATGTGGATGCAGCGTATGCAGGCACTGCCTTCATTTGTCCGGAGTTTCGTCATTGGCTCAACGGGGTGGAGTACGTCGACTCTTTAGCCTTCAATCCATCAAAATGGATGATGGTTCACTTCGACTGTACTGCCATGTGGTATGTATGTCCACTGATGGAGCTCTCGTCTACTTCTAGTTTAACACAATTATTCAGTCATGTTTTTTTTTTTTTTTTTTCATTTATTTAAACACAGCTCAAATGAACTTAACTAGTAGACTTGAGTTTCTCTATAATCCAGATATATGATTATAGATTAACATTTCATATTTTTTAATTTAGTTCTTCAGAAATAGCGACACAATCTTCAATGTTACAGCCTTATGAACAATTATTCAGTGCTTATAAGCAAACTAAAATAAATCCTAAATAACAATATTAAAGAAAACGAAAACATGGATCATTTTTTTATTTATTTGGTTTGTTTATAGGCGCTCTTGATTACCTTAGTTCATCAACGTCCCATTTAATTCATGGTGTGAAACGACTGATAAAATTTTCTCAGAGGCCTCTTCTTTCAGGCTTGAGGTTCTTTTACATGCCATAAATCTTCAAAATAGGATTCCCGGCTTTATTTCCCTTCCGAAGGAAGTCATACTTATGATTTTTACGCCTGAGAAAATTGATCGACCCTGACGGGATTGAACTCGCGATCATAGGTTTGCGAGGCAAGCACTAGACAACCAGGACCGACTGTGTAAAAAATCTTTATGATGATGGCCACAGCGAGTTTGGCCAAAAGCTCGTTTTTTACAGTTTGGCATTGCCGTTATATATTTATGTTGTAGTTTCGAGTATTAATATTTCATTAACAATAACAAAAGTTAAGTTGAGAAGTACAGAAAGAATAATTTTCTGAAAATCGAGTTTTTCCTGTTCTGCAAGAGTTTGAGAATAAAGCAGTCAATGAAAAACTTTCAAGCATTTCAAATACGAATATACAGATCTGGTGTTTAGAAAACGTGACAGAAATTAAGCGATGAAAAAACTACTTGGAAGGTATTTGGAAAATAAAATTTCAATTTATATTCAATTATTTTAGCCGCTGACATTCTCTCCCCCTGTTCTTTGTTAAGAAATTATTTTTCTTTTGTAACTACTGATAAAATGATAAAAATCTGAAGTTCATTTCATGGCAAATAAAATAATTGAAGTTCTTTTTTAAAGAACATCAATTGACGCCATATCTTAATGTGTGTTAGAAGTCACAGTCATCATAGAGTTGGTCGTTCTATGAATCAGTTATAGACAGATGATATAATACATTATGCATTTGTTGATTACAGAGGCCTGCGATGGAAAAATTGTTTGGACAGTAATAGCTGACTTTTACAGATTTATGTGTGCTAATTTCAGAAAAATAACACAAAAATTTTCAACATACACCATTTTTTCACAAATTAATAATTGAATTTTATATCTACAAAACCAGTAATTTTACTGACATAATAATGGCATGTCTTATCTTCATTTTTCTCCCAAAAATGATAGAATTCTGTCTGTATATGATGCATTGTTATTTTACAATCACAATTTCATTGTTGTTGCTTTTCAGTCCAGGTTTAAATAGTACTCTGCGGAAATGGTCTTTCCAGTGTAGATTTATAAATTGAGCAAGAAGTTCAGTTTTTCTGTTAATAGTGAATTATTTCCTTCAGTTTATTTCTGTGCACATTCCAATCTCAATCAACATCCCTACTATAGTTGTGGATTCATTTATTTATTAATAGAAGATTGACTTCGATAGGGTGTCGTAATTCGCCTGATAATGTTTGTTACATTGGAGACTATGGTGTAAAGAAACGGCTAAGAAACATTAATGCGTTTGTAAATAAAAATATACTATGCTAATTTTGGGGCAAAACTTGCTGATTTTGACAAGTTATGGGCTCCACATAAGGTATGCTGAATTTGTGTGGAAGAATCCCAAAAATGATCTGAAGGTAAGAAAAAAAAAAACCTTTCGTTTTGGGGATCCAATGTGCTGGGATACAAATCACAGCAATGGCTGTTACTTCTGTTCCTGTAATATAGCAGGGTATAGAAAGAAATTGTTTATCCAATGTTCATTCACAAGGAATACCTCATCAAGCAGGTACACCTGTACCTTCATCCCGGATAAAATAGAGAACATACCTGATGACTATGAGAACGAATCAGGGAAATCTCTGACGATTCTTTGTAGTTATAGGTAGTATAACCTCAAATTTATTCACAACTTGAATTGAATGACTTGGTTAGAAACTTAGGTCTCCCTAAAGATTCAGCAGAACGGTTAGGCTCTAGGTTAAAGGAAAAGAGCTTATTGGCTCCTGGTTCGAATATAGAAAAAGAATTTTCTTACCTTACTTTTCACAAGAAAATTATCTATTTTGCCGTAGTAATGTTAGTGGACTGTTTAAGGAACTATACATTCAGTATAATGTCAATGAATGGAAGTTTTTATTGATTCATCTAAAAGTAGCCTCAAAGCAGTTCTTCACAATGACAGCAAGTACACCTCAGCGCCAGTAGGACATTCTGTTCATATCAAAGGACGTTATGAAAGTTTAGCATTAATCCTCTTCAAACTGAAATACAATAATCATGGTTGGACGATATGGGGCTATTTAAAATTAATTACCGTGCTTCTTGGACAACAGGAGGCTACACCAAATCCTCCTATTTCATTTGTTTATGGTACAGTAGAGATAGGAGTTCAGCACTGGGACAAAAAGAATGGCCGTCTAGGTAAATTTAGGATCTGGAAGCAAATATATATATACTGCGAGAAAACCTGTATGATAGAAATTATGTTCTACTTGCACCACTTCATATAAAGCATGGGCCTATGAAACGGTTTGTGAAGGCCTTGTCACACGAAAGAGAGTATTTTCAATACTAGGCAAGTAAATTTCAGGCACTCTCAGAAGCAAAAGTGAAAGAAGGTATTTTCATTCATTCAGATATTTGGAAATTCTTTAGAGATTAAATATTTGAAGTAAAAATGGAAACTGTTCGAAACGAAGCTTGGAGAGCGTTCAAAAAAGTTGCAAAGAAATTTCTTAGAAGCTACAATCACCGGAATTTTAAATGTATAGTGGAAAAATGTTAATGTAATTCAAGGATTTGGAAACATCAGAGTATGATTGCGGACGGACTACTGTTGGATATTGTGCCGAAAGCAACTTACAACGAGAGAGGTGGCAGACGGACCTTTGAGGGAAAACGAAAATGGCATTATCAGGATCTGCAAAGGTAAATAAACATCAGGAGTGATTTTCTCATTAAGAGATGCATATGATGGTATTTTAAACTTTCTTTTAAAAGCAAATTTTTTATCATAATATTAATTAATCTAATATTTCTCCACATTTTCAAATTAACTTTGTGAAAAAAACTTTACTTAATGGAGGAAAAGGGTGGTATTTCAATTCAGCATATCAAATTATACAAAATTCAAATGAAATTTCACGAACAATTTTCAATTACCTCAATTTTGCATACATGTGTTATAGATGAAGTTAAGGAATGTAAAACATTGGTACCTATAAGCTATTGCTCTGCCACAATAGTTCAGTGGGACATGGTTGAAGCTGCTCTGTATAATGCATTTGTTTTACTTAATGAAGCTGTAAGTTCTTTTGGTTCTAATAATCAGCAAGAAAATGTTGTTAGAAAAAGAACCCAGGTCAGTTGGAATAAGAATTTTATACATGAGCTACGAGTAGTTTAAGGGAATTACTTTGATCATTTTTACATGTGTTGGAAATACACGCAGCAATCATTTGTTCTCTCATTGCTTTCCTTATATTAGTCTAGAAGACTGTGATTTTGCTCGTATAGCTACAAATAAAGAAATCTTTCATAATCTGTTGCTCTCGTTTCAAAAATGATAGGAGGATTGCGCTGGGTATCGACTTTATCTCTGTTTGCAGTACATTAGCTAAGCTGCTTTGCTGCCAACTAATTGGTCGTCGGAACGAGAACTTGAGAATTGAGTTACCCCTTCCTGCCGCCACGGGACTGTGGGCAACAGCAGATAGCACATGTTGCGCAGTTCAGAGAGCTTTCTAATAAAAGCACCTCTCATATTCTTTAAGTACATTACAAGGTTAATTCAACAGCAAATTGCACTTAAAATGCCGCGTATTTCCAAATCCTGAAAATATGAAGGTATGAACTTATTTTTTATTTTCCATTAATTTCACTCTCTTTGCTAGAAACTGCATGTTTAATGGAATGTTTTGTTTAATTATGTAAATGTATAATCCAGAGTGACATAGTTACCACTTTCTACTACACGCTTTTGAACTTTTTGTGGTTGTGTGTGTTTGAGTGTATGTGTGTTTATAACCTGCAAAAACATGCACTAAAATGTACCATACGACACAACGAAGTAGGCTTAAAAGTACCATACAAATTCCAATAATTTATTGGTTTTAGCCTACAGGTGAAAAACAAGACAGCCTGACCATAGAAGTTCTTGCGCAAACTGTCACAGGATATGGGATTTACATAAAAAAGTGTCAACGTTGCAAGGAAACCAAAATTGAAAGAAAAACATTAAGAACTGAAACCTATTAAGAACAGAATGACAGAATATCAAAGCTGAGATTGCATTAATTGTCTGAATTTTCTATTAAAATGAGGAAAGGAAGAATATTAACTTTTATAGCTAGAAAGTGAGCGACTGCAGGAATAAAACAACTTCAAGCGGGTTGAAAGTGAGACCTATTGAGAATCTTGCGGGGGAAAGGCAGGTAGACAGGTCAAATGTATTACCGTTTTTAAAGTTTTCATTATATTAGTTGCACTATGGATGATAATTTTTTAATTATATTTTTCACATATGAGGGATAAGTCATAGCTCATGGCGACTGATTTTTTTTTTCTTGCGAACAAGGGACAACGCGAAAAATCAAGTATATACGATTGAAAGTATATGGCATTTAACTGCGCGTGCTGCCTCCAACGGAAGGCTGAATGTAAGGCGGCCCTCGTAGGGAAGAAGCAAAAGAAACATTGGTTTATTATGGCACGAGCATTTCACACAACTACTTACAAAGGGATGCAAATTCGTCACAGGACTTATCTCCCAGGTAATCCACAATGTTTAGCAGTCTTCGAAGTAGTGTCCAAATACATCGATGTTCATTTTCATGAGGAAGACACTGGATACCATCTGCTGCATGTGAGTTGCTAAGTGAGCTACCTCGCGTCGAAATGCTATCAAAATGTCCGCTTTGTTAGCAAAACTTTTCCCATGCAACGGCTGCTTCACTATGGAGATGTAAGAGCTTTATCACAGGGACTGAAATAGGGTCTATATGGCGAGTGTGAAGAACTTCCCATTCCCAGTGCTGTAAAAGACACTGGACTTTCGCTTGAGTTCTGGTTCATACGTCCTTGCCCATGTGCACTTCTTTATCTCACTTGTTGATGTGACTCCTACTTTGCACATATTATCCGCATATTCAGGTCCTCCAGCACAATGGGATGCACTGTTTTTGCTGGAATTCTTGTTTGCTCTTCTAATTCCAAAAGTATCCAGTGCCTAACGTCGCGTAAGCACTGTTCCACCACCATCACCCGTCGTACCTCCTTGTCCAAGAACACAGAATGTCCACAGTGCAGTAGAATTACATTCTGCTCCATTTTAAGGCTTCTGTCTTCCTCGCCACTGACCGATAGGACAGAGCACGCGTACCTGGTGCTTTCCGTAGTTCTGTGTGACATTATCGTGCCTTTCTGCCGCGGAGAAATGCTATTTGCACATTATTCATTTTTCGTTACTTCATTTTTAAACCACTCTCGCTTATCAACTGAATTTCAAAGCGTACTGAGACACGCAGCTCTGCTCACATACCTCATTCGAAAGTACATTCCATACACTTTCAACCATATCTCTTAGTTTTTCGTGTTGTCCATTGTTCGCGAAAAAAAAAATAGTCGCCATGACATGACTTATACCTTGATTTACTCTTTTTGATAAACTTACATTCTGCAGGTGCTTATTTAAAAGAAAGTTGTTAGAGCATTCTAATCCAAAATAATGTTTTTAATTTCCCGCTTTTTTACTGAAACTTGTTCAATTGAATGACAAAATAAAGAAAATTAATATTAGAATAAATTATGTTTCAATAAATTTTACCTTTCACAAGATATTGTATTCTGAAGCAGCGTATTATGTACATACTTCAGGGAAAACATTAAAATATACCTGAGCTGTCTTTTTGTAATATTAGAGAATTTTGCTGCAAGTTGAGTTTTGGAAGTAACATATGTCTATTTAAACTGAGGATTTGATGGGAACGTTGTAATAGTTATTCAGTATGTGCTTAAAGATTTGCTGCAGCTAGGAAAATGCAGAGCAAACCTCTTCAATCGGGACATTATTCCGCTACGCAACCGAAGTTTGTACACAATAGTGAAAATTGTTGACTTTCAGTTGAGCACGATTCTCAGTAAGACTGGAGTTAAATGGTTTCCCTGACAGAGGCAACTAACCTTATTTTGCATTGTGAAGTATGACAAAAGCGAAATATACCTAGAACATGAATATTTATTTATGATTGTTATGTGCAAAAGAAATTGCATGAGTACCTAGGGAGATAATTTCGTGCCAAATTTCCAGGAGTAACAAACATCTCCATCGGAAAATAAAATTTTCAAATTGGTTAACAAAGTTCGAACCCAAGTCATATTCATTGACAGGACAAAAAAATCAGGTTTTAACAGAGGAAAATCTTGAAGAAATCAATTAGAAACTTCTTCAACGATTAGCTCTGAAAGTTGGTGTATCTGTCGACAGTGCGTATAAAGCCACTCAGTTGCTACATTTAAAATTACTGCTGTAACTGAAATAAAATCCGCGGAGGCGCTGAAACAAAATCCTCGGGAAACAGTTTTACAATGTTTGGTAGGATGAATTGCGGCGGGTACTTTAAAAAATTTTCAAAAGGATTCAAGCATGTATCAATAGTAGAGGGCAGGCACTTCGAGCATCTACTATGATGGAAAATACTATAGCATTACTCACTATTAAAAGTAACAAAAATAAAAAAAAATGGACGCCATCACCAATCGAACGATATGATTTTTCTCGGCGAAGCTATTGAGCAGTAACTTCCCGTCGGCAAAGTCAATTCCCGATTGCGTAGCAGAATTACGATTCTGTATTTGATGATACTTTCAAAATGAGCAATTGGCCAACAAAGCATCTGCCTGAATTGTGCGATATCCAAGCAAGATAGGAAAGGGCATAATTAAAAAACAATTTTTTTCAAATCGCAATTTATTTAAGCCTAGATATAATGGCTTACAAATCACCTATATATCTTGAAGCGCCCATGTTCGTCAATGTATTTTATCTGCTGTGAAATACATAGAAAATGGGAACAGGTGCTGTTAAATGATGTTTATCCCACTCATTGAGACCATCAATTAGCGGTTTTCATAGGCTGTGAGAGCACATAATTTTCATAGATTGTCTGAGGAAAGATGATAGCCCTTTAAAGATGTGAACATGTTGACTTTAATGTAAAAATATATTTATTGACGCTCATTCAAAAGCATTCTCCCTATAGCTCTATCTGAGCAACACAAGCATATTGATAGCTGCATTTACGATGCTCACACTTTATAAAGAATAGCTGTAGACTGATCAATGCCAAGGGAAAGAAGCGTCATCACTCTGTTCTGCTAAGAAACTTCTTTGCTTTCTGGAGCTGAAAGACAATTCATCATTCATTGATTACAGCTCTGTCAAAAGTGAACACATGAGCTGAAGAAAGAGGGAACTCATGGACAATGTAAATAATAGAGTGGTAGTCACAGTGTGCCTTTGGCTTGCTCTCAAAGAAAAATATAATATAGGGGAAATTTCTCACAAACAATATAACCAAGTGACAATTCGTATTGTCATAAAACGGACCCTTTTATGCCTCTCTTTAAATGTTGCCCCAATAAATGCCGTAGGTTCCCCAAAAGTATTTTTATAACCGAAAGCTGTATTCTTTGACAGAAGATATTAATATACGAGTATATGTAGACGATCAAAGAAAATTTTCTGTGCAATCGGTGGCCATTGATCTAAATGCAATTTTAAAATGTATAAATACTGATTATATAATATCAGATGACAACGCACTGCAGTATTAATTTCCTTTCTAAAATTGTGTATGGAAGATGCTGGAAAGTTGACCCCCCATCGGACAAACAGTTATTGTATCATATTCTGATTGACGCGTTTAAGCTCGGTCACTGTAGTGTTTCTGATTTCTTTTGCAATATTTTCCTTTAGTTCCTCCAATGTGCCAGGGTATTTTTTACAAACTCTGTCGTTCAGGTAACTCCACAGGTTAAAATCACACACTGTTAAATCTGGTGAACACGAGACTACACCGACACTTCTCACTCTATCCTCAAACACTTGCTTAATTTTATTCATGGGCTCCGCTGCTGCGTGAGAGTTGCAGATTCCTGTTGAAACCACCCATGTGATTTTTCTTCCTCCATAAACTGCTGAAAAAATGGGGCCAAAATGTCTCTTCTGTACCTTTCTACATCTATTATAGTTTATAAAACACTGACCGATAATATACCTTACGTTAACAGCACAACAAACTCCAATTTTTCTACCATAAAAGAGTAGTTTCCTGTACATGGTGTGGATTTTCGGTACACAGTACTGCATGTTTTGACTGTTCAGGTGAAATTAAGCCTCATCTAAAAGGAACATAAACGTTGGGTCCATTAAACCTTCATTCACAGATGAAAAACCGTCACAATAACGCAATCTTGCTACTGTTACCTTGTTTTAAATAATGGACTCGTATACTCTTGCAAGGTTTCAAATTTAATTATTTCTTTACTTTATGCACTGAACCCACTGAAATCCCCGCTTGTTGTATTAATTTTGGAAGTGGTTTTGTAGGCGAGCGTTCAAGGTTTGTACCAATTTCGTCTAGTTTATCCTCTGTTAAAACTGTACGTTTCCGCGTGTGTTTTTTATTGGCACTGATCCAGTAGAATGAAACTTATTCGCAATATGCTTTTTTTTTCCCCTGGAAGGAGACAATTGTCTAGAAAACGGCTAACGAAATTGTTCACGAACACGACAAGCTGACTCATATTTATGGTAACATTTACCAGAGTCAACTGTCCCATCTTGGCGAATCTCAATTACTGTATTACTTCTAAGTGAGTTCAAAGGCAGGAAGGAAGACTTGTAAGGGAAAGAGTGGGGAGCACCATTCGTAGACGAAGGGATTCAAAGCACCGTGCTTGAGGGATAGTTTTTACGTGAAAGCTCTGTATATAGAAAACGTTTATTTAAAAAAATCCACTGTGAATTATTACCTATTTAACATAAATTTAATTTAAACAAAATAAACGTAAATGTAGATATTGAGATGAAGTTGAAACCAATATTGATTACATTTTTTGGCTTACCCCAGCTACCCCTTTTTGAAATTTCAAATAGAAACCCTATTCTTTTGGAGCTAAATTTGAAAGATGGTTCCGTTGTCATCACATCTTTTGTTTTCTGTCATTGCCTGGCAACCTTGTTTATTACTGTTGTTTAAGTTAAGTTGGACAGAATAAAAATAAATAAGTTTTAGGATAGAAAACATTTATTTTGTGGTAAATTTAAAATAATTAACATTACAGCAATGCAGCCTATTTCAGCACTATTAACTGATCCGCTTATGTTTTGCTATTTCTTGTATTGTAGGTATATAATATTTTGAAACAATTTACTACCAGAACACAACTATTGCATTAAGTGCTCAGAATTTCTATAACATTATTCTGTCCAAATTAAAAATATAATAACAGTAATCCTATAGTATGAACTCTTAGAAATACATATTTATTTAAAACAATAGACTTTTCTTTAAGATACTGACTTTTACGTTTTAATAAAATAATGATTTAAGTAATCCTATACAAGAACTCTTTTAGCGCTCAGGAATATTTTGCACTGCCATGAAACAATAGGAAAGTTTTACGTTTGTTTACAACTCAGACAAGTTGGGGTGAATGGAGGAGTGATCTGTTCGCACTTTCATTATATAAAGTTCCGATTCTGCTGTATGCAGAAATCGGCCTTAAATTCGGAGAAGAGATAAATTTCTCAAATAGGATTTTTTTTTTTATTTGTTAAGCAACCTACGAGGGTTGGTCCATAAGTTTTCGGCCATTCTCTAGGTATGATAAAGACAAAAACTATATTTCACTTTTCAATATAGTTACGCTGTATTGCAATATACTTCTTACATCTTTGAATTAACATTTCACTCCCTTCCCTAAAACAGTCAGAAGTCTTGACTGCAAAATGGGCATAAACAGCATCCATCCCTTTTACGTCACACTTAAATTTCCTTCCTCGAAGGTCCTTCTTGAGTTGTGAGAAGAAGAAATAGTCACTGGGAGCTAGATCTGGGCTGTAGGGTGGATGATCGATTTCCTTGAAGCCACATTTCTTCACAGCTTCCTTTGCAACAAGAGCTGTGTTCACAGGCACGTTGTGGTGAAGAAGGCGCACACCACCGCTCAGCTTTCCTCGCCTTTTCTCTTTGATGGAAGCACGTAGTCTGTGCAGTATGCAGCATATTACTCCGCATTTACTGTGGTTTGCCTCTCCTTCAATTCAATGAAGAGTATTCCTTCACAGTCCCAAAAGGTTGTGGCCATGATCTTGGTTGACTGAGTGACCTTGGCCTTCAGAGGCGATTCTTTGCCAGGTTTACGCCACTCCATTGATTCTCTTTTGGACAAGGGATCATAGTAGAGATTCATAGTTTCATCTCCTATAGCATGGTTTGCAGAACTCTCTCGTTACCACGGCAGAGCTCCAAAAATGCCTGACAACAGATGACCCATTGTTGCTTTTGAACTGAGGAAAGATGTCTAGGCACCCATCTTGCACCAACCTTATTCATGTTTAAATGTTCATGAACAAAAACTGTTGTTTTAGAGAGACCCAACCTTGCTGATATTTCTGTAACTTCCGTAATTTCTCCTTCTACAAGAGCGATGTTTTCAGGAGTGAGCACCTCCAAGGGCCGACCTGCACGCTCTTCGTGTTCAATGCTTTCTCGGCCCATCCAAAAAAGTTTGATCCATTCTTTTACGGTAGAATATGACGGGGTTGCTTTCCTATATACACCGTCCAATCTCTTGTTTAATTTCATTTGGATTAAGTCCTTCTTTTGTGAAGCACTTAATAACAGCTCGAAATTCCATTTTGAACATGTCACAATGTTCTACACAGAGCTTTCTTTATGCAACTATATCTGAACAGCTGAACACAGCAGAACGGAAATTACAGCTGCCTTAATTTACTTAAAAGATAAGGTATGACACTAGATAAGGGTTTTGTGAAGGCGATAATCCTTACAGGCAAGGCCGGAAACTTCTGGAGCTACCCTCGTATGTTCTCTGATGCTTCGTTTAGAAGGTGTGCGCCCATTTGTTTGTGCTAATGTGTAATAGATCCGACGTAAAGCCAAGTCACACTGTCTTGTACTCGCCATATACCTCTGTGTGTAATCCATGCCTAAGCAGTTGAATGGACGTCTTATGATTTCTCGAACTTGATCGACATGACAATGTGTTCCGGAGAGGCTAGAAGAAGCTACCCCCAACTTCCTAGATTTTTTCTTCGGAGGCATGTGCAGTGTGTAGTGTACACGATCCCAGTTGACACAGGGTATGAAATTATTGAGCGAATATTCGTGCTTTTGATCAAATGATACTCGGTCTAAAATGTTTGATAAAATCTGTTGATTTGTTTTATTTACCGACGCTCTTTAACATCTCAGGTCATCAGCATCCCATCCTATTCAGAGCGTGAAACGGCCGACAATTTTTGCTCTTCTTTCAGGCTTGAGATTCTTTTTCGTGCCGTAAATATACGACACGGGACCCATGGCTTTACTTTCCTTCCGAAGGAAGCCATACTTAGGATTTTTACGCCCGAAAAAAAAATCATTGATCCTGGTTGGGATTGAACCCGCGGTCTTGGGGCTATGAGGCAATTTATGATTAGCACTACACCACCAGAACCGACTTGATAGAATCTGACAGGCATTACTATGACGATGTAATGAATATAATCAAGTTTAGGACAAACACTGAAGACCTGTAATCAAGGGTATTGTAATTATCATGTCATAATTGATAAAATTTCCTAATACCTGTTTTCCTTCGATCTAAACGACATGTCAGAGAACAGAGATTGTTTCACAAAAAATTGTTTGTCATTGTGAGATGTATCCCTCCTCCGAATATGTGTCGATGAGATACTGACTTAACCTGTAAATATAGTATTTCTGTCATTTTCCCTTGCAAGGATTGGGTCTTTGTGATCTGTTCCCAGGTTAATCTCGAAACTATCCTCTCCATCTTTAACATGGTCATCCTAGGTTTCTTCGTTCCATGTTCTATCTAACATTCCTTGCCCAGGGAATCTCAAAAGATCCATTCTTTGAGCATGCTCTTTTCACTTTCACTGGAATCCCTGAATTTGTTTTTACATGAGTATATTCTTCTTCAAATTGTTCTCTAATGTCTTATGTTCCTTAGACGATTTGTTCTTGTTACCTTTAACACCGATCGTAAAAATGTAATTTGGGCTGCCTCCAATCTTGATCTCTCTTTAATCCCTATTACCCACGTTTCATGGGGATATTTTAGAGCCCGTTTTGCCATTACTTTATGGGTTCTTAATTTCATCTCTTTCCTCTTATTTCTACTAAAGTGTCTTTTTATACGTTCATTAATTTTATTATGTTCTTGTGCTTCTCCTAGATCTCTTCATATTTTTAATACTGATACTTTTGGACCCCAAATGTTTAAAGGTAAGCACCTGTTCTTATACCTCCTTTAATTTTTTTTAATCTAAATTGTCCTTTGTCTTGTAGGGTTCATTAATTTCACTTTATTATTTTTTTAATTTTATAAAGTTGTTTTTAAATATGCTTTCTGTAAATCCTCTTCATGCTCCTTTAGTAGTAACCGGTCATCTGCAAACGGAATAATAATTATTTGGATTTTATTTATTTGCACTTCTCCATTAATATATTCTTTTGTTTATTATAAATTAAATAATATTGATGACAATACACAAACATGTCTTAATTCTTTAATTACCACTAATGTTTCTTTTCCCTGTTTATTATTTTTATTGTATAAGCCTTTAATTGAAATGATGATGATGATGATGATAATAATAATAATAATAATAATTAGGAGGTTTTATATTTTACGAGTATTTGCTACAATTTCTTACAATCTACCCTATAATTTAAATTATGTATTCTAAAAGTAAAAAAGCAAGTTTGTAAATTTTTTCTAAAATTTGATAAATCATCAACCATAATGCTAGATATTTCCTTTTGAAATCCACTTTACTCTCCACCCATGTTGTTTCAGCTATGGATTGTAATTTGTTCTTTAGTATTGCACCGTTTATTATTTATATCGTTATGAGAAGGGATATTACTGCATATTTTGTTTCGATTTTCCTTTTTATGTATTTTTGCAACGATCCATTCTTCTGGGATTTTTCCCTCATTCCAAATAGTATGAAAAATTAACACTAATCTTACATTTAATCTCTTCCGTCTTCCCTTCATATTGAAATTATCTAATCATGGAGGTTTCCTGTCCTTTGTCTCTTTTAAAGCCTTTCTAGCTCTGTCATTGCTATTGAATTATATGCAATCTGTATACAATTAAAAACTGCATTACAAAGTAGCCGCAACTTTTGCGTCGCACATGGTAGTTCTAACACAAATGCCCAAGTTATTACCCCTCAGGGGCCCAATTTATTGGGTACGGGGCGTAGCGACCCCGAGGCACCCGAGCTGCTCCCTCAGGTCCGCGCTTAGCGCGTTTGACTCCTTTTTATTTCGCCTCTTTTATTGTTTTATTTGTCCTACTTCCCTGTTCTTTGTCTGATGGGTGCCCCCGTGTTTGACACGGTAAAAAGTGACTGGGTAACAGCGTAACTCCCAGCACTGGGTTATCATGTAGGACGGGAGCGTATCCCCTGGTAAAGGCCAGGCCCGGGGAAGGGCCATTGCATGAGCTGTAGACTTCCTGCAGGCGATTGGGTCCCTTCGTCAGCCCACAGGAAGGTGTGACCCTGAGGTTACTTTGTTCAGGCCAGAGCCAGTAACCTAAGCCGGGGTGGCGCCCAGGAAGCAGCCCGCCATCGGAGACGGTTGCAATGGTGGAGGAATAAACCGCTATGGTACTGGAAAATAATCCTTTACATTTTAAACGTAAAAGAGTTGACGTAAAAGAAGTATGCGAGAAGTCTTTCCCTCGATACTTGGTCATTAGTCGAACTGAAGAGAGTCAGTCGTTTACGACCGTAAACCCATTTAAAATTCAGAAGGGCATTGATGCCATAGCTGGGCCCGTTAAATCCTGTACCCGTCTACGCAACGGATCACTCTTGGTGGAGACACTTGGCCTGTCTCAAAGCAACTCGTTGCTCAAGGCGACGCTACTCCACGGATACCCCGTCCGTGTCGAGAAACATAAGACCATGAATTCGTCGCGAGGAGTTGTCACCACAAATGTTCTAGACGGAATGTCTGACCCGGAAATCCAGAGCTGTCTGGAAGACCAAGGGGTCACCTCAGTTTATCGTGTACAGGCAAGGAAAGAGGGGGAATTACAGCCGACCCGGACTCTTTTCCTCACATTCGACAGGGTCGATTTGCCGCAGAGGATCAAGGCGGGCTACGAGGTGATAGAAGTGCGCCCGTATATCCCGAGCCCGTTGCGATGTTTTCAGTGTCAGCGTTTTGGACACACTCGCATATCCTGTAAAAGTGCCGTTCCCATCTGTGCAACCTGCGGTGAAGCAAGTCACGAGGGAGCATGCCCATCTGCTCCTGTCTGCGTAAACTGCCGCGGTGGACATCCAGCCTCGTCCCGCGATTGCCCTCGTTTTCGAGAGGAGCGCTGTATCCAGGAGATCCGGGTGAAGGAAAAACTCTCCTTTACTGAAGCCCGGAAGCGATTCCAGTCTCGCCAACCTGTCGTGCCTAAGACCGGCACTTACAGCGCAGCAGCTTCTTTTGCGCCCAAGAAGTGCGATAGCAGTACGCAGACCTGCGACCTTGTTTTTACACGGGTCCAAACTACTCCTAGTTCTCCAAAGCGCTCTACCGTGAAACCCAAAGCGGTTGTTTTTAATGCCCCTGAAATTAAGTTCAGGACGAGTTTTACGCGTACAGATTTTTTAAAGTCGTCAACTCAGGTAGAGAATAAAAAGAGCCCTTCTCCTCCTCGGAGGTCACGCTCCCATGATGGGAGCAAACCCGCTAGGCGGTCGCCGTCGCCGCCTATATCTACATCCAACCGATTCCAGGCGTTGGAATCGGTGGATGCTTCTCAGCGGGAGAGCCCTCCCTCTGAGGAAGTGATGGAGCAGGATGTGCCTGCTCCTTCAAAACCACCGAGTCCCACGCGACTGAAAAAAGGACGTTTGTTTCGCCCTGCACCGTCCAAAAAGTAAGGTGGTAAATTTTTAGCTTCTTTTATCTAATTTTAACAATGGCTATCCTTTCGTGGAATGTGCGTGGTCTCCGTAGTCGCAGACCTGACCTCGAGTTAATTTTACGTTCTACTGACCCTTTGCTGGTATGTCTCCAAGAGACCAAGCTTCGCCCAAGCGATTCTTTAAATTTACGCGGTTACTCTTCGGTGAGATTTGATCTCCCTCCCGAAGATGGCACTCCCGCTCACGGCGGAGTTTTACTTTTAATTCGCAATAACGTGTACAGCACCTCACTACAGCTCCAGACTTCTTTACAAGCTGCCGCAGCTACAGTTCACTTTTCTGGCCTTAGTTTTTCTGTCTGCAATGTTTATTTACCTCCGTCCGGAACCATCACCACAGTTGACCTGGACGATCTTTTGTCTCAGCTACCACCCCCTGTTCTTCTTTTGGGGGATTTCAATGCACACCATCCCCTATGGGGTTCCGCCACGGAGTGTGCGAGGGGTAGCATTATAGCCGACTTTCTGGATCGTCACCATCTAGTACTGCTCAATACTGGACAACCTACATTTCTTTCAGTCAGCACTCACAGTTTTTCACACTTGGACTTATCCATGTGTTCTTCCTCGCTTGCTGTACACTTCACCTGGAACGTCATCTCTGATTTATATTCCAGTGACCACTTTCCGTGTCAGATCCATGTACTCTCTCCGAACCCACATTCACAGCGCACGCCAAAATGGCTCATTGATAAGGCGAATTGGCCTCTCTATCGATCTTTGGCCGAATTTTCAGGGTGTCACTTTCCATCTATCGACATCGCGATCGAGCACCTCCGCACGGTCATCATAACAGCAGCAGATAAGGCAATTCCCCGGTCGTCTTGTCTTCCCAGACGCTTACCGGTTCCTTGGTGGAACGATGAATGCCGGGATGCATTGCGTGCCCGCCGAGGTGCTCTCCGAGTTTTTCGTCGCCACCCTACTTCAGCAAATATGATCTGTTACAAACAACTTCGCGCCAAATGCCGCCGAGTCATCAAGGATAGCAAAAAGGCTTCTTGGATTTCTTTTACATCTTCTTTTAACCGCACAACGCCTTCATCCGTAGTTTGGGAACGGCTACGCCGCGTTGCTGGCAAACCAAGGTTTACACCTATACCCGGTCTTAGGATTTTAAATCGAGTGCTCACCACTCCGACTGACGTCGCCAATGTTTTAGGGCGAACCTTCGCTGATGTTTCTAGTTCCGCCAATTACCCGGCTACGTTTCGCGCACTAAGGGAGCAGGTTGAGAGGAAAGGTTTCTCGTTTGCCTCCGACCATCAGGAGAGCTACAACGTTCCTTTTACCGTCAGGGAACTGGAGCATGCCCTTTCTACCTCTCGACATTGCGCACCGGGGCCAGATGACATTCACGTTGCCATGTTGCAGCATTTACCAGCAGAAGGCAAAGCCTTTTTATTACGAATTTTTAATTTTATTTGGTGTAATGGCACTTTTCCCAACGCTTGGCGATTGGCCACCGTCGTTCCGATACCTAAGCCTGGAAAGGACCCACATCTTCCTTCCAGTTACCGTCCGATTTCCCTCACCAGCTGCGTTTGCAAGGTGATGGAACGCATGATTAACGGACGGCTCATGTGGTGGTTGGAGTCGAGGCAATTATTGACGAACGCCCAGTGTGGTTTCCGGCGTCATCGTTCCTCTGTCGACCATCTGGTGTCTTTAACTACCTATGTAATAGACGGTTTTGTGCGCAAGTGCCAAACGGTTGCTGTATTTTTCGATCTGGAGAAAGCGTACGATACTTGCTGGAGAGGCGGTATCCTCCTAACGCTTCACGATTGGAACATACGTGGGCGTATGTCTGTTTTTATTCAGGAATTTATGAAAGACCGGGTTTTTAATGTTCGCGTGGGATCAGTTTTATCATCTAATTTTATTCAAGAGAACGGCGTACCTCAGGGCTCGGTACTTAGTTGCACACTATTTGCCATTGCGATTAACTCTATCACCGAGTGTTTACCGCCAGGAATACAATCGTCGTTATTTGTGGACGATTTTGCCATCTATCTTTCCTCTCGGAGAACCTGTCTCTTGGAACGCCGCCTCCAATGCTGTCTCGACCGCCTTCACGCTTGGAGTGTTTCTCACGGGTTCCGTTTCTCCGCAGAGAAGACCGTCTGCATGAACTTCTGGCGCCACAAGGAGTATCATCCACCTTCGCTCCATCTTGGCCCAGACGCACTCTCTTTCGCAGACGAAGTTAGGTTCCTTGGCTTGGTGTTCGATAGGAAATTATGCTGGTCATCGCATATAGCGCAACTAAAAGGCAAGTGTGAACGTTCTCTTTGCATTTTACGTGTTTTATGTGGCACATCTTGGGGAGCTGACCGGACTATACTTTTACGTTTTTACCGATCTCTTATCCGATCGAAACTGGATTATGGCTGTGTGGTTTATGGCTCTGCGCGGCCTTCTGTTCTGCGCCGCCTGAACCCGATTCATCACCGGGGTATCCGTGTTGCCATTGGGGCATTCCCCACCAGTCCTGTGTTGAGCTTATGTGCGGAGTCTGGAGAACCTCCGTTGTTTTATCGTAGGGATGTTTTACTAGCTGCGTACGGTTGTCGCTTAGCTGCGCAACCTCGTCATCCCACGAATGGGCCGTTTTTTAATGTGTCTTTTGATCGTTTTTATGCTGCTCGGTCTTTTACTCCTAAGCCCGCTGGCTTTCGTTTTCGGGAGATTTTACGGACGTTGGACATTGAGTTACCTGCTTTTTTCTTAGCCGGGGAAACTTCTTCTCCCCCCTGGATTTTAGCAGAGGCCCCCGTTCATCTCGGGCTTACGTCCTGTCCAAAATCATCGACCGCAGCACATATTATTCGTTGTTCTTTTAGCGAGATCAAATCCTCTTTTAATGGCTGGAATTTCATCTATACCGACGGCTCTAAATGTGACACAGGTGTAGGATGTGCTTTTGTTTTTAATGGGGCTAGTTTTACGTATGGGCTTGACGTTGCAACATCTATTTTTATGGCGGAGCTTTATGCTATCTATCGGGCGGTTTTATTTATTTCTGATCACGGGCTGGGGAACAGTGTTATATGTTCCGATTCTTTGAGTGGCATTTTAAGTTTTAGAAACCTGTACAACCTCCACCCCCTTGTACAGATGGTCCAGAATGTAGTTTTAACCCTTTTCGACGCTGGCGTCAGGGTAATACTGCTATGGGTGCCTGGACACGTCGGACTCCCAGGTAATGAGGCCGCAGATGTTGCAGCAAAATCCGCTCTTTTAGACCCTGCTGAGTACGAGCAGCGTTTTTATTTCGGGGATTTTATACATTTATTACGTAGAGCCATTTTTTTCGCGCTGGCGCGAGGAGTGGGAATTACTCCCAAATAATAAGCTCCGTGAATGTAAACCCGCCCCTTTTAACTGGTCGACTTCTTCTCGCGCTGTTCGTCGCGAAGAAGTAATTTTAGCTCGTATTAGAATTGGGCATTGCCGTTTTAGCCACTCTCATCTTTTTAATGATCAACCCGCTCCAGCTTGCCCTCACTGTGACCACCCCTTTACAGTGCGTCACATTTTAATTGATTGTCTTCATCTGACAGCTTTTAGAAATAGTTTAGGTTTGCCTTCCTCTATTGAGGACTTACTCGCAGATGATGTGGTTGCTGTTGAGCGTGTGCTCCGTTTTATCCGTGTTTGTGGTTTTTGGAGCAAGGTGTGAGGTGTTCTCTTTTTATCCATGACGGCATTGTTAGACGTTTTTAATACTGTTGTTGTTTCAGCATTTGATGCATTGTTTTTAGTACCAGTCTTTTATTGCGTTGTTATATATAACCCTTGTTACTGTTTTGGGGTTTTATTGTTACCAGTTTAGACTTTTACAATACTGGTTTATTTTCAGCTTTTGCTGATGTTTTTTACTACCAGTTTTTATATGTTCTAGTGTTGGTGGTTACAGGGTTTTATTGACCCTTTTTAGACCATTATAGGACTGTTGTTTTTCGCTATTGCGGCTTTATTTTAATACCAGTCCTTTGTTGACCATTACACCCATTTGTTATTTGTTATGGGTTTTTATTTTGTTGCACAAAGTGCTATTGTTATTCACTCTAAGGCACTATTTGTGTCAACTATTTATTTTTAGATCTGGCGCAGTTTTTAGTGTGTTTGGGCGCTAATGACCTTTGATGTTGTGCGCCCCTTAAACAATAATCATCATCCCAAGTTATTACCAAATTTATGCTTCTGTATATAGCTAGCAATACTTTTTGGGGTAAATTATGGTAAATGTACGTCACCATTTAATTAGAGCATTCTAATTTGTTAAAAATCATATATCTAAAAGCGACTGGTTGTAATTTAAACCGTAACACTCCATTTGGTTTCATATTGATAGATATAATACCAAATTGATGAAGGATATCTCAGATGTATTTTATGTTTGTAGAACTACACAAGTAATTTTTTGGTCCATTCTTTCTTGGTGTTCCTATTAATAGCCCAACTCAATTAGTTTTTATTTGATGGACCAGCTCTATCTTATAATAGTCAAAGTTCCTATTACCCAATTCCCCATGATGACAGTGAAGTGGTTAAGTTAGTGATCCTAGGTTTGACCTCCCCACTCAGACAAACATAATTATCACCTCCTTCCTCGAAATAATGCAATATGACTGCCAAGCGATTCGGATCCAGAAGTCTGCTACTCTCTATCCAGGCTGGGGGAGAATTTCGCTAAAGCTGAATGCATAGTGTGGGGCAATTGATAGGTGTTATGAGTCGCTTGAGAAAGAAAACACATTTCTAGTTTTATAAAAAAAAAATAAGAAATGGAAAAAAAGCCAATGACAGATTTAGAAAATTCAGCATCATAATTTAAATATTCCACCATTATAGGAAATGTTAAAAAAGAATGAAACAGGTGGACAAGAGAACCATAAGCGGTATACAGATGTGGAACGAATGTAATAAATCCATCTCAGCACCTGCAACATTTCTTGTATAGTCACAGATGTCGTGCACACCTAGGCCGGATCAGTTTAATCAGGAGAATTACATCGTATTCTGTACTTTATGTTTTTGTAAGGTACATAGCATTTTGTACTGCTTTTCTTTGGATGCAGGACATAGGGTCAGATTTGGGAAATTCAGCTATTTAATGTTGCAACCTTAGCATCTTTATTTCCTTCCAGTAAGAGGTGTTCTGGTTTTTCTCAATTATGTGCATTTACTTCGTTTTTGAATTCAGATAATCTAACTTCAAAATAACTGTATCTTCCGCGTATGTTTCAGGGTAAAAAATAGTGGTGCTCTACACCGAACCTTCAATGTGGAACCGCTGTATCTCCAGCACGAAAATTCAGGCAAGTGCCCATCTGTTACAAAACATATAAAATCATGGTATTTGTTTTAGTTTAGGTTTTATGGAAAAGTTCTGCCAACTAAAGAATGAAACAAATTTTTCTAATTTAGAAAGGCTGGCAGGCTGGAAATTAAAGCTATGTTGTATAGGAAATGCAATTAAAAACCCTTCTCGGAGGATCCTATACCTATAATTTAGTTTCCAACATCAAAAGGCTGTGAGTTCAGGCGTATTACTTCAACATAATAACAGCTTAAATGTGATTTTCAACAACTAAACCACCACTACAACAAATGAGTTGATCAGTTTATGAACTGCATACATGAAAAATTTAATTCTATAGAACTTATGCGTAGGAACCTCAAAACTTCCCTCTTAAGTTGTTTCTCAATGAAGGTGACTCAACAAGGCTTATTTTTTGCAAAATATCAGCCAAGAATTTTAAATAATAAATGCTAATGTTAAAGTTAATATAAACGACTTGACAACACTTGGAAATAAGTAACACACTGCCTTCCATTTGTTTGGATATGCTTGTCGAGGCAGAGTGAAACGAAAGCATAGCGCATACAGTTGGGGAGTATAAAATAGATCAAACACGTTCTAATAATCAAAACTATAGAATTATCAAATTGTGAATATGTTTTAAATGATAAAGTTTATGTTTAGCGACTAACCGCATTTTTATTTAAAGCGTTGTAACTCTTGTTTCCGAAATATTGGTTATTCGTTCTCATATGTTGTTTGCAGGTAAACTAACGTTCACGTTTTTTTAAATTATTCCATAAGTAAATGTCGAGAGATCGATAGACGTTCACTAACTACTCGTCATCAAAGACGTTAGCAGTCGCGCGCATTAAAGTCTCGTGTATGAACATTAATTCCATCTTGCTGGAATAATTTTTTTTCTGTAAGTAAAAAAGGTTTCAAAATTAATTAAATGTTTTTCTTTTATTTTCCTTGTCATTTTATTTTCCTTCTTTGTATATATAAAATATTTCTAATTCTTGTTTTTAAGTATTGTATTCGTACCTTTCCCGTTTCCTTCTTCAAGGCAATCCTACCTCCGGTAAATTATTCTATATATTTATTTTGTTGTATATTAATAAAAGAAACTAATTATTTTGTCATTTTAACCTTGTCTTTAAATATGTTATTTATAATTCTGTCTTTCCTTGTAATCTCCAATGTTGCCCTTAAAAGTTCATAAAGTTTTGTTTTTTTTAAAGTGCTATTTTTTTCTCAAAAATGGAAATGCAATTTTAATCACAATACCATGAAACGGTTTACCTCGTATTATTGTTTTATAGGTTACTGCTTAGTTTTAACATAGCTTCATATTCGTTGCCTGTCACGCTTTCATTAGCTGCTCATCCCAGATTTGTGAGTATGGTTCGGATAAACCTTTCTTTTGGTATGCCATCAGGTTATTTACTTTAAACTCCTTGTAATTTCAGTTTTCACTCTCTTATCTTATAAAATAAATATACCGTTTATCTAAAAAAAATCCACCACTTTTAGTATGTTTCTTTTTTATTATCCTTGTTTCTCTGCAGTATAGGCATGTTATAGTTCTTCATTGCGATTTTTTTCCCTCAAGATTTTTCACCGAAGTTCTAGAAAAATGTTTCTGTTCTCACAATATGAATACAGAACGGTTTAGGACAGCTAACCTAGCACCCGGCACTTTTGCTATGGTCGAGCACGCCAGTACTGGCAGCTGTGTAGTTGCGATAATACATCAAATATAAAGTTAAAGAAGATTAATAAAATTAAATTTGTTCAATAAACATTCTTGAAATAGATGCATACCTACCCTCTTTTGAAAAAAAAAAAGAATTGTTAAAACTTTTCGCCTTAAATGACCACATTTTTTGCAAATCTTTAGATATTCGCTCATTATTGCTGTAGCGCCCTTTGGGAAATGTTTAGTTCACTTATTCCAGAATATGTAAATTTGCTGTATACTAGAGTCAAGGTTTTATTCATCCAGAAACCCCAAGCGATTCTGCACCTAATATCATTACTATGTATCACGTGACGATGTTAGTGAATATTTGGAAAGGATATACAAATGGTGGCAGAGGCTTAAATGTTATATGGTTTTGAAATATGAGACCTTGATGAGGCTGGAATATTGTAGATTGATTATGTAGAATGTTTTGTAGAGAAGTTCTTAATTTTCCAATTGTTTAAGTAAAAGAAGTTGCTCAAATTGTAATGGGATGAAAGGCTTTGAAATAATTCCATACGACATTGAACTTGGATGATGATAATTTGTAAAAAAAAATAATGTTAAGAGTTTCAAGAAATAAGATAAATGAAGAAAATAATCCGTGCATAAATGGTTTCAAAATATTCAGAAAGTAATGTTAAGGGAATATATGGAAGAACAAAAAAAGAAAAAAAAACATTAAGAGTTTCTGGAAATAGTTAAGAATAAGATTGAAAAAAATACAAAATAGCAAAGAACAAGACATTAGTATTTTATGTTCAAAGAAAAGATAGAAATATACTGATAAAGTAAGGAAAGAGAGGGTATTACGTAAGTAAGAGCATGAAGTGAACTTTTAAAGGACAAAGAATTTTATTACAGATGAGTGTGTTTGTCCATTAGGTGGAGGAAACGGCTGTGTGAAGCACATAATATTTAAATATAAGGGTACTAACTGAAGGAATAAAGTGACTTAAAATGAACAAAATAGTTGCTTTGAATGGTTGCTAGAAACTAGGACAATACTGGTTTAAAATAAAACAATAAATGGAAATGGGCAATAAAATGCCAAAAAGAAAAGAATAATAACATGGAAGAACATTTTATAAAGGAGATCAGATATTTCAGAGTACCAATGATACTTATTTTGTGAATTTACGTAAACAGAGCGTAAAATGAAACTTCATGGAGAAGAAAAGAGTTTGGCTTATTTATTATTCAAGACATATATAGTGAAGTGATTTGAGTTACGGGCCGCCATAGAGCAACTACTTATTGGGGAAGTGAAGCCTTCACAGCCGTGGGGGAGAGTTGCCCGCAAGTAAACTTAGTATTTTTATTTTAGTATTGATATTATCACCAAAAGCGTAACATTTTTACTGTATTTAAAACTGTAATAATCAGCACTAGATGTGTCGAAAATGTTGCTGTTATACAGTAGATATAAGTGAATATTTTAGTATAATATAATTAATGTAAGTGTAATGATTTAAGTTTGTTTTAATATTATATGGTGAAATTTCAGCAGTAATATGTGTACTGCCGGAATCTATGTAGGAAATTCCTGTATTTCATGTAAGTTTTCTTTGGTAAGAACATGGTGGTCAGGGAAACGTTTTTGTCATTGAGAGGTTTTGTCTCTCCAAATTTTTACTGTTGAACAGTTTCTCTACCTGAAACACGATTGCCAGGATAGTTTCTTGCGAATCGCCTTACTACTTCCCTGTAAGAATCCATTTTCACATGTGTATCTTACAGAAAGGAATCAACTGAAAGAAGAAGCAGTAGAAGACCGAGAACAAAAAGAGGAAAATAAAGGAATATGTGGAAAAGTAGAAGAGGAAGAAATAAAAAGCACAGAAGCACCAAGGACAAATCCAAATCTATGATGAAAGCATACATAAAATTTGAATAGTAGAAGAAGATGAAGGAAAAAGTGAAGAGAAAGAAACTGCACTGTCAACATACCATGGCCTGCATAGCTGCTGCTTGAAACCGGCAGCAACCTCATTTATGTCCACGTCCAGTTGCCTGGAATTTCAGTGGGGAGCAGCCCAGATACCAAGCGTTACTAGAAATGAAGATTTTAGACAGTAAACTGTATACAAATTGTAAATTAATTAATAATAAAGGTAATTATTTGTAAAAGTTAAATCATCTAAAAAATGCGTTGTTTGAAATATAAGTGAAGTGTAAAAATGCATTGCTACTGGGTGCCACTAGTAATTGTAGGTTTAATTACACTTTATAGCTAAAATAGCCGTCCGTAGTGCTGGTTTCCAGTACTGGTTAAGTTTCTTGACCTTTTAGTTTTGTTTAAATATAGTATTAGCACTGCAGTTTTAAAATCTGTAGAATTTAAATTGTAATTTAAATTGTATTGATACATGTAATATAGGAATAAATCAAAATTAGTAATTATTTAACTTGATATAGAATCAAGTTATCAGGATATAAACATCGCAGAATAAAATAATAAATAAAAATATGTATCGTACATAAAATACCTTTCTTCAAAACTATTTTTATGTAGTGGTATATCTAACGAAGAACAATTAGCACACAATTTACACACATAACGACGGACTTCTCCCACCACGCAACCACAGTCTGTCGGCCTGTAACTCAGAAAACCTCACTGTATTTACAAAAGTACGTAAAAATTTAGAATTAGCCAGTTTTAGTGTATTGTAGTTCTTAGCACAGAATAATAATTAAGTCTTATTTATTGTGAAAGACACAAAATAAAATATTGGGAATATTAAACAATAGCAAATATCATACAATAATAATCATATAATATACTTATTTATTTGTTTTAAGGCTATGGTGCTTGTGCTTGTTAAAAAGATTAAAATATTAGCTTTTAGCAGTAATAAATGCAAAGTACGGGACGAACCTTAATAGCCTCGCACTATACCAAAGTGTATGGAGTTATTGCTTTCGTCTAAACAGTAAAACATATGATATAGCTGGAAATTCTCTAACGTTTCCAGTGATACGTCAAAGATTGAGCGTAAAAATGAATATTTATTGTTTCTCATGTTATTAAGAATATCTACGATGCCTTAATAAATAAGAAATAAATCAATAATAAATTAATATCAAGGTGGCATAAATAAGCTGTTTGATAATTGTAATCTTAGTTCCAGAAAAAATAGACATCGAGACTTGACCTATACTTTAAAAATAAACTAAAACTATAATAAAATATATTTTAATATTCTCTTAACACAAAACAGTCTTGTTATTTTTTTTTTCCTATAAAATTCTGTTTTATAAGATTTAAACTTAAACTGACTGTTGCATATACTTATATAATCGCTTTCTTATAGGGCAATTACATGATTTTCAGTGCTTTGTATACACAAACACTGTTTTCATTTCTAATGTTAGGTTTTATAAATTTTAAAACTTCCCGAAGTCATGAGCGCAATAGTTTCACATAACTTTTAATAATGAATGTTCTCTACGAGTTTTAAAATTCCTTTAAACTCATTTTAAAAATAAAAGCATTACTTTCAAAAGTTTTTCCATCAAAAGGGCAGCTTAATGATGCCGTAATCACCTAAATAATTATTTTGTTATCGGTTGTTAAGGTCCTAACTACACTAGTAACTAGTTTGTTTGAATGCTGTTGATACTTGTAAAAGCGATTTTGTTATGTTATTTTGCAGGTCTAGCTATTGATTATATGGTAAGTACTTTTCTAGCACAACCCTGTTAATTCTTCTTTGATGGTAGGCTTAAAAGCATATGTTAATTAAAATATTAAGTAATCTCTGAGAGATGAAAACACCATTAGAACTAGCAATAATATTATCAAGGGCATTACGCCTACTTAGACCACAGATTTCTTGAAAAGTTCTGTAATGTATGGTTATCTTAAAATGTTCAGCTCTTTGAAGAAACAAGAAACTGCACACTTTTTTAAAATTAATTTTGATGGTATAGAGCACGTCTTGAAGATGAAAGTAGTGTCTTCCTTTAAGAGTTATAAATTTTCTTCCAAATTTACCTGACTAGACTCAGATAATTGTTTCACCTATAAAGAAAATGCTCTAAAAATAAACTCAAAATAAAAGTGAACCTTTCAACTCGCATTGTTGAGGACGCACGGGAAACTGGCGGAAATTATGTTGATTTAGAGATGGTTTGCCACATGGTTGGTATATATTACAATTACATTACTGCAAGTTTACATTTCTAATTTGAAGAGACATCTCTCTCTCTCTCTCTCCCTCCCTCCCTCCTTCCACATCTCCCCCGCCGATTTATATCTCAGTTTGTCCTCAGTTTTTTAATTTGTTTCTTATAGAAACCCACCAATTCAACACTATAGTAACTTTCAGAGATCAACACTAAATAGCTCGTCGCAAAGAATGAATGAATAGTGTTTAACGCCCGTTTTTGCTACAGAGGCACCACAGGTGATGGACACTGATGATATTTGAGATGAAATGATATATTGGGAAAGGATTTATTTTTAAGAAAGGAATCGTTTCAGGCCTAAGTCTTAGGGTACCTCCCTGGCATTTGCCATTTATGAGGACTAGGAAAACCTGGAAAAAACCTCAGTCAGGGAGGACGGTCCTGGCGGTATACGAACCCAGACCTCCCGCTCACGAGTCCGTGCCTTAACGACCTCGGCCACCCGTGCCGGTCGTCGCAAAGAAAGAACAAATAGAACAAGAATAGAAGTAGTATAGAAATAGAAAGCAGGAACATTTATAACTTTTTCCTATAGAACTGTTTCATCTCGGACCAGTTTATAAACACTGTAGTGATATGTTGAATATTGAATATAATATTTTTGAAAAACTTGATATTAACATGTTATATATATATATATATGCCCTTTCCTCGTAAATATTATTTAAGCCAAGAAGAAGGTACTTTGTGACAGGAATCTGTTACAACAACAGTTTATTTAAAACTCCAGGCCTAATGATTCCATCTGTATATTCCCATTTTCTTATTTGACATGCAGCTTAAGAAAGGATCTAGGGATCTAGAAATAACTGTCGGTCTTTCGATTATATTGAACACTCAACCACCATCTGTTTTTATTGTAAATAAGTTCTGATTAAAATACTCCCTCATATTTTTCTCAAAAAATAAAATGTTAATTATTGTGCTACTTTATTTATTTTTATTCCGTTTTTTGCAGCATTGGCAGATTCCTCTTAGTAAGAGATTTAGAGCTCTAAAGTTATGGTTCGTAATTCGTAACTATGGCATCAAGGGGCTGCAGAAGCACGTCAGAGAGGTAGGTGTGCTCTTTATTCCGTCATTCATTTAATACTTTTAAGATTTTCTTTATATGAGAATGAATATAAAGAAAGAATTTGGAAAACAAAAAACTGTTGCTAACAGGTGCTTAATAATGACTGCGTTAATAGCAAATTACTATAAAATAGGAAAATAATTAATTTTGTACAGAAAGAAGTATACCGAAAGGTATTAAAATTATTAAAAATTATTAATATTTGTTTCAAGGGATTGCCTCTGATATGTTATAGCCTTATTTAACTCAGTCCTTTGTCATGATAATCGGCTCACAAATTTCATCATACACCAAAATGCATTTTATCAGAATGACAAAAATGTTTGAATGTTGCAACTATGGAAGAATTTGCAACAATATTCAGAATTTCACGAATAGTTGGATTCATGTTGTAAAATTATGCATTTACAAAAGGTAGCACGCAAAACATTTTGCTAAGTGTTAAAGCAAATCTCTTTAGTTTTATAAGTAACCTATTTCAAAGCAATTTTCTATGTACGTAGTAATATTTTAGTAAGGAATAAATGCTTTGTTATAACAATGAAATGGTAAAATTCGTAATCTTTGCTATGAGTAAAAATATTATTTCTTTTGTAGAGAGAGAATTTAATCATTATTACACAATTTCATATCTCTTTGCAGGAGAATGCTGTTAGAAAAGATTTCTCTGTTGCAAGTAGCCAGACTGGTAAAAAAAAAAATACTTTCGACATTAATAATTCCTTATTTAAATAAAAATGCACCTTTCACCATAGTAGCAGCCATTGTCATTGTCATCATTTGCATCAAGGAACCGTTTAATCACTTTTACTCCTGCCTACCTTGTTCTTGGACATTGTATTTATTTGCTTCTTTTACATATAATGTGTTAATTTAGTGAGAATATGTGGAAAAATAATTAAAAATAATTAGTGTATCCAAATTATACCATTAAAATACATTATACTGACCCACATCAACAATCACTCTTATTTTTACTGTAGAGTTGAAAATTGTTGTTCTTTTTTTTTTAATAAAAGAACAGAAACCCAAATAAAGGTTGTTTGTGGGGTCAGGAAGAAAAGTTAACAAGATATATGTCATTTATTTAATTCGCCAACATAGGAAAATAACAGTCGACAATTTTGGAAATACGAGTAATTAAAAATCAATAAAATAGAAACGTAATAATAAGCGTAAATATGGAAGACCAAGACAGCATTTACATGTGAAGAAAATTTGAGTTCAGTGTTTTGTAATGTATCTTATTGAATTTGAAATCACGGAAATAGCATTACAATTCATCTCTTGCAAGCGCTCATTGAACAAATTTTGATAGAGAGATTTTTTTTTTTTTTTGGAAAATTGTCTGTAAAAATTAATAAAATTTAAATTTTTGAAAGACGTGTATTATTTTCAGAGAGACTCGCGACGTTAATCTTCATCAGAATCTTCGATTCTGATCTCTTCACAGGCTTAGTGGGAAACAGGACTGGTCAAATTGTCTTCTTCTTCGTGGAATTAGGCCATAGCCCCAGTTCCAGTCTAGAGATTGAGTATATTCATCTTATTGCACGACCTTATCTTACCTTTCCCTTGGTAGTGTAGCATTATTTTGGGCATTCCATCATCTTTCGTTCTCTGTATGTGATGATACCAATTTTTTTGTAATTTATGCATTATTGCTAGTAGATTAAATGTACTTAGATCTTCTCTTGTGTATTCATTCTAATATTTGTCTAATAGTGTGTAGCTGCTACGGAACAGAGGATCTTCATTTCAGCAGCTTGCATCCTTCTCCTATCTGTTCATTTATTGTCCACAAGCACGTGTTAATAGAGACACTGCCATTACTTTATAGAATTTTAGTGTAGTTTTTATGGTTTTTTTTTTTCTTATTATGCCACACGAGCTATAAAATTTTCCCAATTTTATTATCTATATTTTAACAATAAAACACGTTGAACCCTAGATTAGTAAACAGATTATTTGTTATATTGCCTTACCATTAATTATACTTTTTCTTCTTATGCAGTTAGTTCCCAATATCGTTACCTTTATTTTTATTAATATCTTCAAATTATAGTTCTTTGCTATTTTACTTAATTTGTATACTGTCACTTGCATACAACTTCGGTATCACTTAGTTTTATTTAGTCATCTGCGTATAGTATAGTGTTCAGAACTTTGTCATTTACCTTAAAATTATTAATTAATTGATTATACCAATATACCGAGTGAGCCTTCACAGCGTTATACAACCAATCCCATAAACATTGTTCCCTGCGTCGTATCGATTTCGGTCGAATTGACTGCTATGTGCCTTTCGGCATATTTTAACGGTATTGCACTGTGCGCGTGCTGAGCTTTAGGGGTGCAAGTCTGGAGTCCAAATATTGACCCATGAAAATATACTATTTTCTGGCAGGGAAGAGCGAAACTGTGCTTCTTCTCTGATATTTACTAATGTAAAAATTCTGATTCTATAAATTTCAATTAAATTGCAAATTAAGTATTTACCATCTTCAGTAGTTGTGTTTACGTTAGGAGATTTATCTGAAAATGGCTGACTTCTTGTTGTGTTGATAACAGATAACACTTTTTTCTAATCTTATTCTGTTGCTAATACTCTAATCAGTGAGATTTAGGCGACTGTTCCTTAATGTTTCAGCTATATTTCCAAAGTTACCCTTATATTTTTCCGTTAATTAGGCAATGTCTTTGTTTTCAGTGGTGTTTTCATAAAAACTTACAAGATGTAAGTAGTTTAGGGAATAATCTTGAGGTGATTCATCGATAATTTTTCTAATGAAAGTAAGTCATCTATACTAGTTTTAGCTTTTTTTGAAAATGGGGTTTAATTGCGTTATTCTGAATATTTTAGGCATCTTTTAATTGAAGAATTTTCATTTAGTATTGAAATCGTAATTTTTTCTGGAAGTTATGACGCCATTATTAGGGTCAATATTTACCGAACTTGTGGATTCAAAAATCTATCTTTTATTCCTATGTAATTGTATATCGGTTTGGATTTTCTACACAGAGGATGGTTCTACTTTCTCTAAATTATATTGTGTATTAATTTTGTGATTATCCATTAAATTTACTCGCATGTCATCAGAAGAATTATTAATTTGTTGGGCGTTCTGTTTTCTGACTTTTCCTTGGTGTTATCTTTACTAGCATCGCTTATCAGTGAAAATTCTGATTATGAAAATAATAATGACTGTTGTTGTTCCTGAAGGAGGTTTGCAGATATAGATTTATTTTGATTATTTTGTTTGCACTGTCTGGCTAAGCACTCTTCCATTTTGCACACAAAACAGACAGGCAAATCAGATCCAGTAATTCGTACCTTCCTATTTAATCAGTAAGCTATCTGGAAGATTTTGTAACTTATCAGATTGGATATACACTTGGCATTTGAAACTTAATATATGGAAAATACCAGGAAGAACAATGTCAGCCTTTATATATATATATATATATATATATATATATATATATATATACTTTTTTTTAGTACTGTTTAACGCCCGTTTTTACTACTGAGGTACCATAGTCGGTGGACACTGATGATACATAAAATGAAATGATATATTGTGAAATTGTATTTTTTAAGGGCGGGAGGGTTCCAGGCCTAAGTTTATGGTACCTGCCCGGCATTTGCCAGTTATGAGGACTGAGGAAAACCTGGAAAAAATCCCAGTCAGGGAGGACGGTCCTGGCGGGATTCGAATCCTAGACTTCCCGCTCACGAGTCAGCACCTTAATGACCTCAGCCACGCGTGGCAGTACCATGTATTCTATAGCAGAAGTAGGTTCGATCCCTACTTTTAAGAGATTTTCCTCAAGAACAGAATTAAGAATAACTGGCATGCATTAGATAAAATAGCCCTGTTAATTTTTTCTATGAGAGGTCTCATTTGAAGAGATGTGTTGTTTATCATCAACCATAGATGTTTGATAGTTAAATCATTTACCATATCTTTGTTTGTTAAGTACGTGCATATTCTGTAATTGGATGTATGAGATACAAAACGGATATTAAAGTTCGGTTATTTTACCAGTAGCAAGAACATATTTCATTGGAATATTATCGTTGTTTTCTAGCACTATGGCTTGTTCTCATTACGGACGTGCTGTTCCCGTGTAAGACAGTTTGTGGGAATACTATCATTCTTTAGAATATTTTGCTGGGTCCAGTTAGCTACAGTCATTTTAATATTGTACTATTATAATTGTTACAGGAGACCTGAACTAGTTAAGATTTTGAATGATATTGTGAAATATATTTAAGAGTACTCGCCTACTATTATTGCTAGGTCCTTATTATATATTATTACACTTTAAAGTATATAATAATGTTATTTAAAATAATATTAATAGCTATTAATTCATATATGCGTCTCGCAAAACGTTTATTACCTTCATGATCTTCTCGTCTGGATTGTTGACTTTGGAAGGACTCCAGCAAGTGGCAGTTCAAAGCGATCGGTTCCTGCATTTTCTGATGCTTTAACGCCCAATAATCTCTGCCATACACTGCACACAAATATTATAGATGTTCACCACACTTTCGTTTTAGTGTTTCATTTTTTCAATTACAGCTCGTTACCTCTGAAGCGAGACCGCAAAAATCTTCATTTCAACAGTTCCTTATAGCTCCGCCATCTGTTTCAATGACTTGAAACTCTGTATATGTACGGGAGAAGCATTACATTTCAAATACTCAAAAGTGCACTTTTCTATTTTTGTTAATGACTGAAAAAATTGGGACAATACTTTTGAAAGAACATTCGTATCAAACTTTCTGAACAACCTACTCGCTGCCTTTTCTAAGAAATTTTATGACCTGGTTGATTACTATTTTGTTGCACGTTCTGGAAGTATCGATGAAAAAAATATTTGATTCGTCAGTCTAATAGAAAAAACGATACAAGCTGCGTGACCAAATTCAAGGGATCATTCTTAGAATGTTTGAGGAGCATTAAAAATGATCATATTGTCAATAACTTCTTTTTTATCCCTGGTAACTGCACATGATGAATTCAATTTTCTGGAAGCAGGGACATCTAATGCTAATTTATAAAGCTATCGATAAATGTCAGCAGCAGTGACATCTGTAGTTAAAGCGACCTCCGCAAAACACGTTCAGCCTGTTCTCAATAGTGGGATTTATCCATTCGGAGACAACTTTAGTAAATCAAAGAATTAATTTTAGATCCCGGAGGTCATTACTTTATATGCGCCTCTCCCCAACCCGTTAGTATTGAAAATACGAGAAAAGATGCAAAAAGAGAAACACTCAATATTTTATTGTAATATAATGTAAATGGCATGCCGCTAAGAGGAAATGAGTAAGGTGACAAAATGGAAAATTAAACTACTTCTGATCTTCATCCAATAAGCTACATAAACCCAAAGGCAAAATTTACTGGGGCAAAGTCTTCCAGTTGAAGGCATCAGGATGGTCTGATATGAACTTTGAACTTTCCCAGTGCTATCTGTTCTTCTTTTCTATTATCAGTACGACACCCTTCCATTGGTGCCCGAAGGAGTTAACATAGAAAATATGCTAAAGAGCAAACCCTCAGGACATGGTCGGGAAAAGGTAGCTTTCAATTATTGTGATTTATTATACAATGAACAAAATTTAGTTAACATGTATATGGATCAATTTAGCTCCATTACAATCATGGATTCAACAACATAATTAAACTTTGAACATTTTATTCAGTTTCACATATTGAAATTACTTTTAAAATTTTAAAATATCAAATTGATATTCTGGCAAAAAAAAAAAATCTTCACTGAAACATTTTTAAAAGAAATTTGTGTTAATCTACTTTGACGAAAACTTGAAAATAAAATGTACAGAAGTTCTTAATGCCATAAAACCAACTAGAAACTTAAAATAACATAACATTTTACAATACCTTAACAGGCTTGCTGATCTCCATGCTACCATGATCACTGGTTCGTGCCAACAGATAAAGCTGCAATCCTACAAATTTAGAATAATGATCAAAAAATGTATTACTCCGATGAAGCTAGAGCTCTCTCTGTGAACAGAACAGCAGAAGAAAGACCCATGCTCATGTCACCCATGCTCATGTCACTCACATTAGTTCTAGAAGATGCATTGCCTGTCCCAACCAATAGGTACAATACAGGTTAGTAAAGGCTTCCAGCGTGGACCAAGAATGAGGATTGAAAAGGGAGGAGGTATTTAGGTGTATACAGAAGTACGTGCGAGAACCTTCTCAACTATTATTTTCCTTGATTTCCAATTCTTTTTCTGACTTATTTCTGTTACTGCTGTTTCACGTCCATTCTTTAAAGGTGCTCATTTGGGGGAGGGGGGGGCATCACAAATAACTTTTGTTTACAATATATGGTGTGTCAAAATGTAGAGTGCTGAGATCTCAAATATAAATCACTAGGTAGAGATTTTCAAATCTTTGAATAAATGTGTTCCAGGGTGTACGGTTAGCCCAGAGGTTTGAGGCACTAGTTCTAGCTGATGCACGCTTTGAAACTCCGGCTCCTCGTCACCTTGGAATGGTCGTGTTCCGACTCAAAGGCGAAAATGTGAGAACTGAGAGACTCCTGAAGCGCCTGAATGCTCGAGGACGTCTCCACTGTGTGCCAGCTGCGCTGAAAGGACGCTATGTGATCCGCTTCACCATCACTTCAACACGAACCACACTCAACGACGTAACAAGAGACTGGGCAGAGATTCGATCTGTAGCCGCAGAGATCTTAGCTCAGGAGCAGCCTGCAGAACAAATCCCTAAGGCACCCAGAGCTAGGGTGCCACTAGCAGGTATGAAAGATATGTTTAGAATCCCTCAAATGCGAAGATGATTTGAAATGCCAAATCACAGTCTGATTGACATTGGAATAACGTGCGCAACTGATGTGACAATAGCGTGCTGCATGTTTAAGTCCTTGTGACGGACTAAATTACGCTAAAACGATGCGGAAGTGAAGGAACGAGTGGCAAGGAAAACATTTTCATTCAGAGGTAATTTGCTCATATCTGTTCGTCCTCCACCAATGTCACGTTTGAATCCAGGATCAAACCCAGAAGCAGAGGTAGAAAACCTAAACCGCTAAACCTAGCATTAGCACCAAATTCCTTAATTTCTGTACTTTAATACAAAATATAAAAAAGATTTTTTAAGTGTATGTTTGTAAGCAATGGGCATTCTGAATTGCCTTGTGCATAAAATGTCTTTGCAAAAGTATAGCAATTAATTTTAAAACAGCATTAGTTGAGAACCAAAAGGCAGTAAAAATAATATTTAATGATTGCTGTTTTATAAAAAAAATTAATTATGTTGGAATTTCAGAAATGTTTCCCTACTAATTGTAGCTCCCAAAAGTGCACCATCCTGCAAATGTAAGGTTGTTGTTTAATGTTACAGAAACACGGGAACGTAACGAGAATTTCGGCTCTAGCTTGCTTCTTGCAAACTCACCAATGTCACCAAAGATTGTGAATGGAAGTTTCGCTGCCATATTTGATAATGGAGATAAGTTGCTGGAAGGATTCGCCAATACGCTCTCGAGACTCCGACTGGAAGTAAAAGACAGTCCAGGTGAGTTTTTTTTTTTTTTTTTTTTTTTCAAGAAAGCTAGCATTGTTTCGACAAAGATCAATATTTACGCATATTTTCGTATATGCTTCACACATTCATAATGCAATTCAACTGGAAGGTTATACAATTTATGTTATAACCCATTAATTGTAATAGGCTGATGCTACATGCATGTTAATATTTCAATCTGCATAGAACTTCTACGATCCGTTCACTTTTGCAAAATATAGTTCACATACAGTATGTATGTGAAATTTTAATATAAAATATCCGAAGTTTAACCTACATCACTGATATATGCTTACCGCCACGGGTGGCCGACGTCGTTAAGGCGGGAGCGGGAGGCCTAGGGTTCGAATCCCGCCAGAACCGTCCTCCCTGAATGAGGTTTTTTCCAGGTTTTCCTCAGTCCTCATAAATGGCAAATGCCGAGGAGGTACCCTAAACTTAGGCCTGGAACGTTTCCTTCCTTATAAAAACATCCTTTCCCAATATATCATTTCATCTCATGCATCATCAGTGTCACCGTCTATGGTGCCTCAGTAGTAAAAACGGGCGTTAAACACTAATTAAAAAATTATATATGCTTTAGGAGCATAAGGCCTTGGTCGAATAGCAATAATGTGCGTCATATATGAATAATTTGGGTACGACATCTTCCAGCTGATATCTGCAAGCTCTCACTTTAGGAAGGTGCTGAAGGAAAACGGATATTGCCATGAAAAGTTGACCAATAATATAGGAATAGAACAGTAAAACTCACAAGGTTCGATTTAATTATAATAACTATTTAATCATAATTTGTTAAACAACTCAAATCAGGTATATAACATATACAAAAACATTTTAAATTTAAAATGATGTGGTATAAAGCGGCATATTCATTTTACCATGCAGTGAAAGAAAAATGTACGTCAACAACACTGTATTGAAAATGTATAACACAATTTAAATTCTCAAAATTAAATTTAAGAAACAAATGCTCACATAATAAATATAAAAAGAACTGCTCCATTAATCTGGCAAGCAGATCAACTTTTGGAAAAACAACAAATTATAACCACTATAATTTAATAAATGCTTTGATTTTAAAGATATAATACTTTAAACCCTTAACAAAATTTCATGTGTTTGCAGTTGCCCTAAAGGTACCATTTCTTGGTATCCGTTAAAAATGCACCTGAAGCGGTAATTAAATGCAAACATTGATAGTAAGACAAAAATTATAATTAAAAGAAGTTTCACAAATAAAACAACCTTTACTCATCCAAAATACCTGGGTCACTCAGTATGTACAGTGAAGAAGTTTCCAACAAAATTTCTCATTATGAGGCTGAAAGGTACCAACCATGTAGCTTCTTGGCTACGTCTTAATCGAAGAGAAGAAAGTGTCTATGGAACTAACCACGTCAACCAATAGACGAACACTAAAAGACTCCGCTATACACGTAATAGTTTATGGAAGGGTGAAAGTAAGGAGGAGAAACATAACTTCTAATTTCCATAGTGATCAAAGGATGTACGCATAGTACAAGTCACAGGCATGACTGTAAAAATATTTCTATGCTACTAAATTTATCAAAACGGTCGCGTTATAATTGTTACCTTTCGATTTGTGTTGCAATTTATCTAGATCACTGATATCTAAGCATTAGTTCTGGGCCACGAATTCCGCTCTGAAATTTATATTTAAAAAAGATCAAAAGAAATTGAGATCTGGTGATATAGTTTATGAGGGATGTAGGGAATAGAAGGTAGAACTTTCTGGGTATACTTACTAATGAATATTGGCACTAGAATTACATTAATTGTATCTGCTAATGATGAGGGCTGGGAAGTAAGTAGTGGTAACACTGTCTCTATGCTACAAATTAACATGTCAAAGCGTTGTTGTTCTCAATATCCAAAGGAAGGGTCTAGATATTCGAGGCGCGAGACTGGAACATCGCGTGTACACGAACGAATACAAGTAGTCGAGTAGTGGTGTAAAATTGGACCTCCCTAAAGTTCTAAAAGTGAGCAGCGTGCATGGATTGAAATTGAGATGGCACATGGAGTGATTGTTATTCCTGTCTCCAAGAAGCCTGTGGAAATAATCGGATGGTGGTCCATTTGGTGTCATCCTTAGGACAAGAACGTGATAGTGAGAAAAACGCGCCAAGTGCGGGTTGTTCCATCTTCGAAGTGCATTTCTAGAGGTGGATCGGTGATGGACAGCGAGGAAGTTTGTCGAAAGAAATCATACTTAAGATTTTACAAACTAAAAAATCCACCTAGGAGTCAATTATGGTTACCACCAGGACCGAGTAGACCAGTCACTGAAATATTGCTGATATTATATTTATTTTCAAAATAAGGGATTGTCGGCTCATTCATTTTTTCTCATTATCAGCTTCAACAGGTTGAGACCCTGAGTTCTCAAAGCGCACTGCGCGATCTATAATTTCTGCTTGACCTCTTTTTCTATCTATGACAAAAATATCTGTTCTATAATTACTGTCTGACTGACCCACAGTGAAATCTTACCATGGACTTCAAGCATTTCTGTTCAAGGGCGTTGGCAGAAATAGTTATGTTGTATTATGTTGTTTCATTCTTGGTAACTCGCCCTGAAAGCAACTCCAGAGCATTTGCGAGAAGGTTTCTATCAAATTTCAATGTCTTGCAGTATTTTCTGCTTACGAAGCACCCTTGGAATGAATATACTGGTGTGCTACTATTACCATCGTTTTAAGCAAAATGAATCATGGGTGCATTCTTTTTTTTGAAAAAGTTTAACATTTTTTTAGATTTTGAATTAACCATAGCACAGATTCTGCACTTTATGTTTAAATGCATAATTATTAACTACTTCAAACAATATTGGGGTGAACCTAAAATCATAATACACCCAATTTTCTACAATTTTGTTTATCTTTATGGGTTTAAATGCATATTAAAAATGTGTACTTATTCTGTACAAAATTTTATTTTATTGTCAAAATGCTATTAAAACCCCCTTTAACAATAAAATGTTGTGGTTTCATTATTTCTGTTAATATGATCCACCTGAAGGATATTGAAGTTCTGCACATAGTTGGTAGAAAGCAGTTGCTTGTTTCATTTTCTAGTCTCACATTGTTGCAAGAATAGAGGCCTTTATAAATTCAACATCACGGTAAAGCGAAATACTATAATAACAACACTTGTCAGAAAGCCGCTTTGTCCGTCTGACCGCTGAGTTCGAACCTAAATCATCTTTGTGGAAGTTAGCCAATGTCAGAAATGTCTAATTAAGGTTTTATCTTACTTTTGTACTTTTTATAAAGTGTAATTTAATGCTTCTCTTTTTATGAAATAGTTACAGACTGCTTACATTCACCGCATATACCTATGTTACCTTGGGGTCATAATTTCACCGCTTAGGTTAGATTTAAGTCTCATGTCGTTATTTCCCTGATACAGAACTTAATCACGACTATGGTGTCTACTGTAATGGAAGTTCACGGTGACAAGATTAATGATATTATCATGAAGTGCAAGTTTAGAATTAATTAGTATATCTTCTGATGGTGAAAGGCTTAGTGATGATAGTAATAAACGACAGTTAATAATATTTACCTTCCATTATTTGCATATTAATGTTAAAACGATTTATTCATTATTCTGTACTTCTATGAATTTAACACAGTCAATTGTGGCCGAGGTCGTTAAGGTGCGGACTCGTGAGCGGGAGGCCTAGGGTTCGAATCCCACCAGGACCGTCCTCCCTGACTGAGGTTTTTCCAGGTTTTCCTCAATCCTCATGAATGGCAAATGCCGGGAAGGCACCCTAAACTTAGGCCTGAAACGTTTCCTTCCTTAAAAAAAATGCTTCCCCAATATATAATTTCATCTCATGTATCAACAGTGTCTACCGCCTTGGTGCCAAACGGGTGTTAAACACCGTTTAAAAAATATATGAATTTAACATTTTACAAGTAAATGGTTTTTCTTGCAACCATATGCTATAACCTGCCTCTAGCGCGTCTTTTTCTCCCTCAATATCCTTTAGTTTTAATCTAGTACCTTGTTCACCGTTTTAATATTTCTTAAACGTCTAAGCTGATTTAGTGAATCACTCTTTCACGTTCCTGCTACGATCAATGAAATTGAATGATTAACAATCATTTATCACTCTCTCTTCACTTATAGAAACTATATATAAAAGTGAAATTACTATATTAATTCACAAATAAGTTTATTAACTTCATAAACAAATAGTTTTAAAGTGCCTAAAGAAAACATTTTGTGTTGTAGCTATGCGAAGAAGAATTCGGGGTATTCTGATGACCGGAAAGCAGTTTTCATTGGATTCTCGAATGGACCTTGTCCATGGAATAATGGCACCTATGCCGCTTATGAAAGAGGATTCCGTAGAAGGTGTGGATTCAGGTAATTTATGCAACAGATCTAGACTTTCAAACGAAAAGAACAAAAGTAGTTCGAAATAAATGCCCTAAATTTCGGATGAGAGCTTAACCTTGTCTAGGAGTGTAATGTTACACTGTACCAAGAAATAGTCATTTCATAGTCGAGGTAGTCAATTCAGAGATTGCAGAGGGGTCTTAAAAAGCAATTTGAGACGGGGATTCTATGCAATTACATGGTGAAAAATAATTTGCTTATAAGTAAATCTTAAAACAAAACTGAATAAATTTTATCTTAGAGTGCCTTTAAATTCATTGCCAAAGAGAGAATTCCGATTTTTAATACCTCATGAGCATTTTCAAGATTTAGTGCTATTAAAATCTCTCAAATCTCGAACTAATCATATGACAGTATATATCGTGTTACGTATCGGAGCTGTCCGGCTGAGTGTGTGGTCTAATGGATAAGTCAAACGTGACAGGTTCGAGAGTGTAGTTATTTATTTGGAGAGGCAGAATCAAAGTTGAAAAGAATGGATCACGGTCTTTATTCAAACCACGGAGAGTTACAGCCTCCTTCTCCAAGCACGGAACCACGAATCTTTCTCATCTGATTCTATATATCCCACTACTGTTTGATATTTATTTCTCGTAATGCTTCTGACCCAGGTTTTTAGTTAGTTCAAAATATTCCAAAATTATTCGCTTACATGAACAGCATGAACTCATGACACACGCAAAATAGCTCTGGGGGTTGTAAGGGTGTCGCCAAAAGAAAAACTGAGAAAGACGTGAATTCCCGGTCGAATAAGTTATAAGAAGCAATTTATAATAGACTTCAAATGGGATAAGCAACAACAAATAACATAAAAATTTGGCACTAATAGGAAAATTTGTCAAAAGAATCCGTCGGGAATTAGTACCCACAATTCCTAAAAGTTTAAATGAAGGCATTTGCTTGAAAGACAAAAAGAAATACTGTTTGAAAGGAACAAGCTAATGGTCTCGTTAATCACACGTGCGTCAATAATTTGATAATTCTTTGTTTTACAATGCCACTGGAACGTTTTCTTACTTTCATAATTTTTGTCAACTTTTCACAATCCACATATGCTCATATGTCATTGACTGCTATGTAGCAGTTGTAATCGTCTTTTTACATACAAAGCCGTGGGAAACATATATTGGCTTATGGACAAAAATAAAAACTATCTGTTTTCGGTTTCTAGAATAAATTTTAACTTTAACCAGATTTTACTCCCATTTTGTGAGAGCAACCCATATAGTGGTAAAATACATTTTCCTCAATGCCAGATCACTGCTGTACATTCCATCGCTCAAAATAAAAAAATTAAAAAACTAAAGACAAACCCAGCAATGGTAAACTAATGATAAATTGAACCAGAAATAAGTGTCTTCATTATTTTTTTTCAATGCTGGAATCCAAAGAGGCTACTGTTATGAAACTTACTTCGATGTAACTACATTCGACATTCCCTCCCAACATTTGGACTGCTGAACCTCCCATTGATTCTAGGACAATAATGGGCAGAATCTTTAAACAGCTATTCTAATGAAAAGTTCACATACAAATGTACGTAACGTTATTGACACAATATGGAAGTAAGGTAAACTAAATTTAATTAAAAGAAACAAGTTTAACGTCTCTCGTAAAGCCACTAAAGAAAAATAATCTCAATTATAAAACAGTTAACTATAAGATTGGAAAACAGACACGATCACAATTTTACACATGTTTCGTATCATAGTAATATTATGTGAATTTCAGTCTGAGATCTGATATGTGACGATGACTTTTCTACAAATAAGAAACAATTTTAAACATACCAGGATATCACTCACTTTGGCTGACCCACTTTAGCATAAAATGATAAGGGAAATGCCCCAAACATTCTATTATAACCGTCCCAAGAAGATCCCCATATCGAAACGTTCAACACGGTCCGCCGTAACCAAAAGCCACCAGCAATTTGCCTTTTCACTATAAATTGAAAAAAAAAATAGTTTAAAAAAAGCTCATCCAGGCCTCTTAGCTCAGGCAGGAATTGCACCAGTGTCATCCGTTTCTGCTGCTGGATGCCAGATAACGTCATTCCTCATACCCATTTACATGTTGTTTCATTCGATTACGAGGACCTACCGAAACTTTGAAGTTTAATAAGTATAATTACAAATCGCTTTGTGGCTCTCAGTGATAGAAGATATGGCATACTATAACCGTTAGATATTTGTAATACTAGCATTAATTTTAATTTTTATTTTTAATTTTTGTTTTGTTTTATATAATAAACATTTGTTTAAAAGGTTCAATTTTTTTCTAATACTAATAACATTTAAGTCAGTTATGATCCCTGCTAAGCTCCAAATTCATATGAATTTCATTTTGTGAAAATGTTGCTTGGATATGCAATTTCCGCAAGAGTATGCAACATTTCTAAACCAGCAGGGTTTTCTTGCCTGATGTCTTCTTTTACACAGGCAATGTTTTCAGCAGAATATTAATTCCACAGATTGAATAAAATGCAAATCGGTTCTGGTATTCATTAAGAATCACTTACAAATTAATAAATAATGATACATTTGTTTAGAGTTTATATTAGTTTATAACATGGTCATGTACAAAATTTATCCTTTTCTTTGTTTGAAACACGAACTCAATTAATTGTTTGTGATTTGTACATTAAGTATTCTATTCTAAATGTTGGTTTGATTTCAGATAATGAAATGGGATCTGCAGATGCCTCTAGGACTCGATCACATTCTGTTGAAGAAGACAGCAATCGAAATGGGGTCGCCATTACAATGACCAAAAACGAAGTGTGCCACAAATGTGGACATGCTTTATCCAATAATACTTCTTCTGAGTAGTGAATACTAAAAATCTTGTGCATTCTTTTCGATTCGAGAAAATGAAGAGAAATAAATTAAAGCAATTGATTAATCCTTATCTGCAGCATTCAGAATGTTATCCTTCACAAATCTATGTGCCAGAAATACATTTGTGCTTATATCCAAGATCTGCATATCATTTATTATTTGTTGGCTTTGAAACCTCAGCTAAAGTGCTTTCGCAATTAATTAGACCTTTTTGTTCTTGACAGGAATGTCCGAGTAGTCAGAGCTAAATCTGGCAACCACTCTCTCTCCCTCTCCCTGTCCAAGTTCGCATTTATACAATACTTCTACATATAATTGAAGAATTTTGTGCAAATAAAATTATGTAGCTGTTATATGACCATAATTCTGTGTTGAAATTGTGATATTCAAGAAATGCTCTTACTATCCAGTACAGGGTGTCTAAAAGTCGCCAATGAAATTAATGCTCTAATGCATGTAGTCATTCACAATGTGTACTCTATGTGTTTCCCACTACTCTCAAAGTCAGTTAAGGCACTAATATGAATTCTGCTCAACACGTCACACTCAGAATCAGCATAAACTCTGAAATTTTCTCCCGAAGGAAATACTTTACGGTATATAACTGTCTTCTGAAATGCTGAGCATACAGTTTATTGCCCACTCTATACAAGGATACATCCTATGAGTGAAAAGTGCACTCTAATTGCATAGTGCAAAGCAATGCCGTCATGCTGGAACTGTTCGAGGTTTGCAAATAATGCAGTAAAATATCATTCATCACCATTTCTTCAACCACCATTTCAAAATATTTGCCCTACTCGGGACATTTTGCTAATAAATGTAGTTACCTTCTAAATTGTCCTGCCCTTTGTGGCTTGCTAAAGTTTTCAAGTGATCTGTGTCTGAAATTCTGTTTATTATTTATTAACTATTATTTCTCACTTAAATTAAAGTTTATCTCGTAAATAAAATCACCTCTTCCAAGAAATTCTTTATGAACTTGAACATAAAATTCTAAACATTGGTCGTATCAAAATTGCCCATGTTCTCTGGCATTTTCAGATCTGATTTACAAGACTGGCACGAAAAGTAATTAGATTTGTAATATAGAACCTTAATTTGCAGAATAGGAAAACAAATATAAGCTTGTTAAAGTACAGATCTACCTTGCTGACATTTTTCCACCATTTTTCATACACTGTTTTGGCATAATTGGGTACCTTTAAGTTTATCATTACTAAATTGTAATGCCTACCTTTTAGTATTTCCTGACAACCTTTAGGGAGAGTTAACTGCACACTTCCACCCAGTGATAAGGAAGGTCTCTAGTTTTTATGACACATTGCTGATAGAAGAGCTATCATGTAAAGAAAATTAGGTTTAAGAAATTTATAACTTTCAATACCATTGATTCCAGACTCTGTGAATTGTCATTATTTTTATTTATAATAGCATATTTTTTCTATTATTTTATGAATACATAATATTTATGAGAGCACTGTTTATAGAGTATAAAGAACAACTACAGCGTATTTTCATTTGTAAAGTTAACCTATTTAAAATATAGACACATAGTCCACGAAGTACCGGATGATTCTGTAAGTATTGAAGTAAAGCGGATAACTTTTTTCTGAATAAACCGAGTACAAATATGTAGATCTTGAATGATGAAATGGCGCATTAGAGATGCTTACTCCGAGAAAATATAACTGGTCCTATCGAGATAACAGTCACTAATGCAATTCGTTGGTGTTCAGTTATTGGATGGTCGCGCTATCTCTCGACTTCATTTCTTTTTCTGTTAGCTCTAAAATACCTTACATAAAGAATCTATCGCCACCAGGGTTTTAAAGTTGCTACAGGATCGTCAGAGATATACCAGGAAATGTTCAAAGGAATGTACACATGTTACGAGACTGGTGAACATATTGTTCACACTCTGTGTAATATGATTTCACGAAGAAACTACTGACATCATTTCATTTGATTTTCTTATGGTAATAGCAATTATTATTTTATTAAATAATTCAAAGTTTTATAACGGTTAATCGTTTAATTTCCAAACACATGTTCTGTATTAAATCTTCTTCTAATTACTATCCCTCTATCTGAAACCTTCCATTCAGTTCAATGGGTATGCACAGTAAATTCTCTTTGATTCATATGGCCAAGGCTTATAATATCTATATTTCATAAATGGTGACTCTATAACTGCTGTAATAAAATTGTTACTATTTACCGAAAAGGAAAAGTAACACGCTCTTACATAAAGTTTTGTCGAAGTTTCCTTCCTTTATTATACATCGCATTTGAAAATACAAGCCAATCTTCAAAATGCCGCGCTTAAATGTTGTGTGAACCTAACATTGTTATTATACTGGTCAACTGCTAAAAACATATCACACACACTTCTTTAAGCCATAACATAATATATGTGTGCAAACTGCTATAAATGTAACTAGCCTAAATAATTGCATTATGTTGCTGATTGTTTTATTCCTCTTTATTTTTTGTTCCAAAATCATTATATACACTTGTAAGTATGTACACAAATAAATAGAATATTCTGAATACATTTTGAAACCTTATTTCATTATGATACTTATTTTACACATCGCATCCCCACTGACTTGATATTTGGTTCTCCATCGTTTTGACCTGACCTTGAAACCAGAGATCATTTGATGAAAAGTTTCATAGTTTTTAAGCTGTATGAAGGAGTGCCGATACTTTAAAATGTGACAAACAGTGAATATTTAAAGTGTTAGTTACCATTGTTACTGAATGTTTTATATGTTATGGAAATAAAATAAATATTCATTGGGCTACCTCAAGTGGAGGACACTATGTAACTAAATAAAAAAATTAAAATTAAGCATTTTCTAATTAAATCTCAAGATAACTAGCTGGACAGGAGCACGTTTTTCATGGGATTAATCGTTTGGTACATATGTAGCGGTATACTCTCCCAGCATATAGGTCTGTCGTAGCATTTTTAATGATTACTGAACTACCAGAGCCTTGTTGGAGCAAAACCTATCGCTAAATAATCTGGGAAGAAATTGGTAATGTGACCGAAATACCATCGAATAAGTTTTTCAAACTAATAGTCTCCTCGGAAGAGAAAAGCGTTAGTTAAATAACATGCGCACATACAAATAAACGGAAGAGATTGTATTGATCATTTTGAGTAAAACATTTGTTACATTGCAGAGGATTGGAATATTGTTGGATCGTAAGAAGCGGCCGATAAAACATGAGTTAGAAAATTTGAGTCCAAATTGAAAATTCATTCCGTAAAGACAAGAATTCCGAAGTTATCTAAAACCAAAATTGTTAAAATGTCCAGAGCAAACCAAATGATGATATTTTCCTTGCGCTTGGATCAATGTGATATTCTGTTGTTTTGTACCTTACTGCATAATTTTGTCGTTTCTTGATGAATCTCTTGTTTTTTGACAGAAACACAAAAATTTTATCATGATTTCTGCAAATATAGTGTATACTTTATATAATAGTCACTATCCGCCATAGATATCCCTATAGTGGGGGGGGGGTTCCAACATATTAGCTGATATTCTAAAGCTTCTTCGAAAGAGGTATCAGTGCGTTACAAATTAGGGAGATAATGAATACATAAGCACAATAATTTACCAGGGTTGTAATAAAGTGACTTTGAAATTCTGCAACGAATGAACCGATAAATTAATCTTTTTGTGAAAAAAACTGCAATAGAAAAGTGCCACAGAAACATCATGTCAAGGAGTAATTTTGTAATTAAATATTTTTGCATTTTAGGAAAGTAATTTCTTATAGTGCAAGCTGCTTTTAATAAGAAAATACAAATTTCTATGCATAAATACATACCGTCCTGAAGATTTTAGCAAGACAAGACTTGTCTTCTGGCCATAGAAGGACTCCATAAGTCCAAAATATAGCGATCTCAAGTGTGACTTTTTCTCAGTGTTTTATCCTTTTCTACTATTGTAATTACTGTTAATTTGTTACATTGTTAATAGTGTTACTTTATTTTTATTTTATATTTTATATATATATATATATATATATATATATATATATATATATATCACTTGGACTGTTCCTTGATATACAACATAAAGCAGTATTACATTTATACATTTCTGAATTAGTTCTTGCATTTTTAAACTTATTGCATGTTATTGTCAGGCAATAACGCAAAACATATATTAGGTTTCGTGCTCATAAAAATATATGACAATAAAGTTACCTTTCAGATTTTACGTTAGCATAATATCACCAACAAAAAGTATATATATGCAATTTCAAGTGTGACTTTATCTAAGTGGTTTATCCTTATCTACTTTTATTATATAATCAGTACATTTTACGCAGTGACGCCGTGATTAATTGGCATTCTAAGCGCTCGGTTGCATCAGTTATTCACAGTATGAATAGCTAGAAAATATTTTCTGATAGAGCTCGGAGCCATTTTTAGCAAAATAACATATTAAGTAATATAATATTGCTTTCTAAAATATTTGGAATTAAAATTGAATAGGGCTTCTTCGGGAAGAGAAATGAATAGTGTTTAACGCCCGTTTTTGCTACAGAGGCACCACAGACGATCGACACTGCTGATACATGAAATGGAATGGTATATTGGGAAAAGATTTATTTTTAAGGAAGGAAACATTTCAGGCGTAAGTTTAGGGTACCTCCCCGGCATTTGCCATTTATGAGGACTGAGGATAACCTGTAAAAAACCTCAGTCAGGAAGGAAGGTCCTGGCGGGATCCGAACCCCACACTTCCCGCTCGCGAGTCCGCGATTTAACGACCTCGGCCACCCGTGGCGATTCGGGAAGAGGGGTTGGAGGGCAAGTGAAAGGGAAGGCATGGATAGCTGTGAAATCTAGAATTATTGTACAAAATATTGAAGAATTTGTTCACAGGATAAGCAATAAAGCCACACATTAGTGTTCAGGAGAATTACTGTAAAATGGTGAATAATTTGTTCATAATGTGATTCAAACACATTAGTTTTCAGGAGGTATTTCAGACTGAAATTTATAATTTGAATATTTTTAAAAAAGATTCAAACATTGCTCGGCTATTTCAGCCATTCACAGAGTTCATTATGTACAAATGTTGGATGAGTGGTGTTTAACGCCCGTTTTTACTACTGAGGCACCACAGGCGGGTGTGGATGAGAATGTCATAAGGTAAACACATTTCATGTGAACAATTAGACTGGTTCACAAGCTTCATAAGTAAAAAACAAAACAATTTAAATAACTTGGTGAATATTTTAAACCTACAGCATTTAGTGTTCTTGGAGTATACCGTGATCCGTAGGTACGCGAGCATGGTTCATTTGCTGTTATGGCACACGTTTATCTCGCAGTTTGATGTTCATTTCTGCATTGTTCGTAATATGCATCAGGGAAGGTTTTTCTTCCTTTGTTAATGTATATTAATAACAAGCAAACTTCTTTTTATATTAATCTTTTAATTTTAATGATATATTCAATATATTCTATGTTCATTATAAAGAAGTTTTAATGTTTAAAGCTCGATATTTAATATTTGTGTTCTTTTATGCTACATACAGTCCGTGATATGAAAGTGATTTGTAAAATGATTTAATGGAGAGATTTAATTTCCAAAAAACCCTTATGTTAGCATTATTAACAACGTAAAGTTGAGTGTTTTTTTTTTCTTTCTTTTTTCTTTTTTTGTTTTTTTTTTTAATCAGGCAGTAAGGTCAGAATTCATAGTTCAAACCCCTCACACATATCAGGAAGAATTTTACTGTAAAAATTTATTGTAAAAGTCAAGTTTCACATGAGATGGCTCATTATTTAAAGAAAGACCAATTACTTTATATTTAAAAACGTTATGCCACGAAGCAAAACTTAACTCTGTACAGTTATTTCTTTATAATGAATTTTTTTTTCTTTTTTTTCCTCCCCATACAAGCTACGTGTTAGACTGAAGTTTGGAGTCAGGGGCATGTGAAAAAACCTGAGATCACAGCAGGGACTGGAGTCATTAGTCTTCGGCTTACTGTACCGTGCTCTTAACCATCTGAGCTCCGTGCCCTGTTCGTCGACAATCGCGAATCTTCCTCATCTGGGTCTACGTGCCCTGAAGAAGTCTACAGTTATCTCGTCACAAAGATTTATTCTCAAGAGGCGATTCAAAACTATTAGTACAGTAGGGAATTAAAATATAATGAATTTTAGGAGCTTAAAAATGTATACTATTTGTGAAGAGTTTACATAAATCACATGAACTCTTATCAGCAATAGATTTCTTTAAAACGCAAAATATTATTAAATGGCTGTAAATTGAATACAAAATGCAACATAAGCGCACCAACTTACCTTTACTATAAGGTGCTATTTCAGAATAAAGGTTTTTGCAATTTATCGCTATTTTAACACTGTTTTGTTTATTGTTGCTTTGATTGCGTTAATCTTATCCCTATATATGTAGATTGTGAATGTGAATGATGTAGGTGTAGGTCTGTAGTCTTTAGGTATGAATAGAATGAATAATTATTACGCAAATAAGCTCGAATTTCTTGGCGCTGATCGCCTTCTCATAAGATAAGGGAAAACTCTGAAAAAACCTTATCCGGAGATACTGACTGACTGGTAACCGAACCCAGGAACCTCCGGATTAGTAGTCTCTAATATCACTAGATCACAGAGGCAGTATTTATCCTTTTTCATGGCCTAATTCTGATCATTTTGATGACGTCACCTTTCTTGGAAATAAATATAGTCGAGAATTTGAATTAACTCTATGGCAATGTGGCAAACATGGTGGCAAGTTAAGATCAGAGAACAACGTGCTGAACATTCGTTAAGTACATGAATGTGTAAATGTGATAATTTATTTTGATTTTCTACATAATCTGTACACTTGTCTTTCAGTATCAATAGATCGTTAGGAAGTCTGTTCATACTTACAAGTCCTAAAATATTGCTGTAAAATAACTGTTAAGCATTAGTTGAGACTTATAGCTTTCCAGGCGACAAAGAATGCAGAATTGAGATTGCCAGGTGAACGGTGGAGTTGATACCAAACTTTTGAGACTATAATCTTTCTATTTCATTTACCTAACAAATAAGGATATATATATATATATATATTAGGTCGAAATTATTACAATTATTTTCTCTAACTTATGTTAACCAATTTGGTGATTATCTTTCTCTCATTTTATCTCATTTGTTTAGCAAATAAGTTGCTATCGAAAGCTTGGAAGCAACTGGTTGATCTCCCGAGAAAACTTCTACAACTGTCAAATATTCTGCTATGCTAATATTATAACCATCAATTATCTTATATAAATAAATCAATCATTCCTGAAAGCTCTGGCTAAATTTGTGACAAATGAACTTTTAGATACTTTCCGCAAAACGGTGTTTAATTAAAATGTTTTATGAAATTCAATCTATTTTAAACATATTGTGGTTTAAAATTCTAGTAGATTTAATACTGTAAACAAAATATTGCAGAATATAGATTTAAATTTATTTACAACCGTAAGATGTAAACTTCCTGATTTATTTTTGTAAAAAGATGAAAGAGATTTCATTGGTCACTAGAATTCGAAACAAAGGCAGGGTTAGTTTAAATATTATCTCTTGTAAATACTCCAGCACAGAGATAGAAGAAATATTTGAAACCGTGGCTTTCTAGAAAACCTACATTTATTAATACAAAACATTGGCGTAAACGTGACAAATACTTATAAGGAAAGTCTTATTTCAGCATAAAGATTTTGGAATGCCATATGCAGTGTCCCTGAAGGTGTATTAACGAATGATGGAACATGAAAAACTGTTGGCTATGCGTTAATATCCGCAATATGTACACCTTAATGAAAATAAAAGGAATTTTCTAATGGAAATTTCCATGAGAATATTGATATGAAAGTTTGTGACCAGTGTAACGGAATGTTAATTTTCAAAAGTAAAACCTATAAAACATGGATTAAGAAATCGCATGATACAACCACCCCTAAATTATATAAATTTAATGAATACTGAACATTATATATTGGCAGGGATCAAGATTATACATGCAATTTACAACTTTTAAAGCTCAAAATTGCTACTTGGCCTTATTTTCTGCTACCAAAAAGTCTTTATTATCTTCATTTTGACACCTACCCGCCCCCCCTTGATGCCCGGATAAGATTTAAATTAGAAATTTTGCTGGAAGGAAAAAAGTATCTTTTCAATTAGGATAAGAATTATTAAAATATATTGTAATTTATTTAATATTAAATAAAGAATACAATTAACATCCAAAGATAACGGTAGTTTCAGAAAAATGGCTCGTGTAATGATGTAATCAGTATTATAACTTCAAAGGAATACCACGTATAGACTACAATATTTTCCTTTCGAAACATTAAATCAATTAACAGATAATGCACTTTCTACAATCTCAGTTTACGCAAAAAAAAAAAAAATACTTTTACGACTAGCTGAAATTAAAGCAATTCCAAAATTTACTATAAGATTAAAAAAAAAAAACAGCATGAGGAATTTAAAGGCAATAATATAACAGAAAAACAAATCTCATAATGCCTGGGTCACTGGATAGAGATGAGAATGCTTCCATGCATTCTCTTAACCCTTTTGCTGCCGCGCGCCCGTCTGGTCGGCTTCCTACGATCAGCTGAAAGCGGCCAAAGGCCTACCTCACTTGTACAGTCGTAAATTGCGGAGCCTTTTAAAGGGAAAATGTACAACTTTGAAATGTTTCTTCTGTAAATTCAAGAATAGCAAATAGCGTCACAAAACTTTCCGTATAAGGAGTACATATTGTACAAAATTGAATACCTAATAGTAACACAAAAATCAAATAAGTTTAAGTATCTTCATTATTTCAACTGATATTAACCATTCTCAAAAGATAAATATAATTTTCATGATTCGGGTTTAATTATCAACTTTAAAATTAAGATACACAATAAACTTAAATACTCATAATGATAGAGAGTTCATTTATGAATAAAATGGCATAAAGCAAGTTATACAAATTGGCCTGTTGCGAGTATATCTTGTAAAAAATTAAATATTTGTGCAAGTAGAAAAAGAGCAATTAACTAGTAAAATGTACTCCCTGATACAAGCAGCAGTGAAGACTTATTATCAGATGAAATGTATATTTTATACTGCGCAATATTTCAAAACAGTTTTAATACACTCGGACTTACTTAAATGTGTGTGCATTAACGTTCAACACTAACACAAATACCTTGTCTAGTAATGATAATGTAATACAAATAATAAAACTGCAGAACTGAAATAGTATCTAGGTCTAACACAAAACGAAGAAAACGCTTTCTGTTAACTGTACACTCCATATGTTATTTATGTTTACCTTAAAATTTATATTTTTTTAGTTACGGTACTTGTGTTGTGCTGCACATTTAGTGAGCAAACCTTGATCATATCGATCGCATTATGTATGCAACTTCTTTCCCTGTTGTGCCGAGTGACAAATTATGTATCATCTTTCTTGGCAGAATTTTCACATCACACACAGAAATATCATCACACACGCGACTGTGAAATGTTCTTGGTAGTCAAGGTTATCATCATCACTATTTTCATGATCGGAAACATTAGTTTGAGTTAGTGTTCAGAGAATTTACTAACAAAAGCCTCTTAAGTTGCCGAAAAGCAGGGGGTGTGCTCCACTATCTCAGAACTGAAATTATCACCCTCATTGTTGGATATGAAATCATCAGCACAAATTTCGTATTCTTCAAAATACGCAATTATCTTATCATTTGCTCCTGCCTTAAAAACATCACGGGAACAACTTATCACTTTCAACCCTCAGAACACTTTTATGAGACAAGAATTGACAATGTTACTTTCAAACACAAAATACCGCCCTTGTGAAAGCCGGAAATTCCTAATTATAATACCTAGAGAGCGTCAGAATTTTTACTATTCAAGAGAATGCATTCCCTCACCATAGGCTGTCACAAATATATATATTAGGACTTTAAGTCGGCAGATGAGATCGGCGCCGGCAATCTTGAACTGAATTTAAAGAAGCCCATCAGATTGGTTCTGGCGTTTAAAGGGCGGGCGACCGCGCTACCGGTTGGCACCAAGAGAATGCCAGCCCCTTATTCTCTTGAAATAGTGGACATTTTCCTTAGCATAACAGTAGCAACGGACTTCTAAGGTTGCGGGGGGATCATTAAACCTATGAATGAATGGAATTAAATATATTAATGATGGCGCAATGAGTTCGGAGACCTTGGCGCCTTAAAGCTATCTGGCATCCACAGATTAAGAAAATCCCTTACCCAGACCGCTTGACTTGACTGGGAATTGAACCCAGGACCTTCGGATTAGTAATCACAAACGGAGGCGGTCTATTCTAAGATATTACAAGTTTGTCCTTGATCTGTCACTTTTAATTTTGAGAGTTCTTTAATTGAAACACTGGCCCCCTAACACATCCATAGCAAGTTGATACAGCACGATACTCTGTAGTAAATGCAGAAGGTGTTTCTCAAGTGCTACCAGCTTGCCTCCAGGAGGAATATTCTTAAGGATGACGGACGAGAACTTTCAACAGGTCCAGCACTGGAGGAACGAGAAAGCCTAGCAGAGCGCGGAGCATACTGGCGCGGTATTTCATCTGGCATGAAACACTGTCTCCGGCGGTAGTGACAGAAGCGAGCACGACGTACAAGGAAAGGAATTATTATATCATAATTATAATAAAATATGACTATGTGACCTGGTTTACACATACAATATTGATTACAACTTTATAACAATAAAATATAAAATGTTGCATAATAGAACACATTCATACAATTTTCCCAAAGCAAAGATTTACAACATTTAATGCTGCCTCAACTGTAACACATGCGCTCTTATGTGTTTGCGCCGCTCTTGGAGAAATACTGAAACAGGTAATATAAAAGTAATTATAAGAAAGAGACCCTTAGAGTCCAACTTAGCTGCAAATCTTTAGTCACAATTATTTAATTACATATTTTTATTAGTTTCATGCCTGACAGCATTAATGTAAACTGCAACTAATGCAAATTTTTATTTCAGAGAGTATGCTCATTGTGATAATATGCAAATAACTACAATTAATACGCTCACTCATAGATGAGTTTGCATAATACGGAATTGTCGCCACATGTTGCACTCCTGAAACAAAAAGAAATTTGCATGAGAAAAAGACTTAAAATCCGTCTCGTTGTCCGAAACATTTCACCTGAGGGCCCCAAAATCCCCCAAAATAGATTTTATCATTTCCTTCCAAATACAACGTTGTCTTATCTTGGGCCTAGTTTTGTATACACCACAGTGAGCTACAGTAGATTTTCAATACATGTTATGTGACAATAATAAAGAAAAGTAGTGCTAAGCTTTCAGGAAAAAAAATGTAAATTGATCCGGCTTAGTAGAACAATATAAAGTCTTATGTATTAAGCGATATCGTTTCACAACTTAATCGAATTTTTCCATAAAACTGAGCTAAGTTTGAATCTGCCTGCGCATATTGATATAAATCTGCCAAATCTAGAGGGTAATCGGACAAAACAGCCATTACAGGCTGGTAAGAATCTAATTGCAATGAATGACAATCGCTCTCAGTAAATATACATGCCAAAGCAGCAGTTTGCTGCTTTAATGTGCACAACTTGAAATTGAAATGGAAAGAGAGCTAAGCGACCTGTCTTACGGGATTTGGTTCAGACCCAAGCAACAGTTGCTTATCATTTATCAGGTTCAAGAGTAAAATGTAATGCTCCAAATAGAAACGAAATTTCTCCAAACTGCACAATACAATGAGAGTCTCTAACTCATATATACAACATTTCCTTTCTGAATCCGACAAAGACGCGTAGCATATGCGATTGCTTTTCTGTCCTCAGGATGTTCTTGTAATAAAACCGCAGAAACGCAGTAATACAAGCATAAGTTTGTAATTATGTATAGAAGAAAGTGCAAAATCTGGCACGACAATGCAGGAAGATAAATAAAATCGTGTTCAAATAATCGAATGCTGCTTGTTGCTGTAAAACCCGGTCCAATGTCACCTTTTTCTTACGCAGTACAAAGAGCGCCAATAAGAATAAATTCGCAAAATAGTTATCCAATAAATTGGGACACTTATTTAGGCGTCTGGGGTGCAGAAAATCACAAATGTTATGAATTAGTTCTGGATCTAAGGCTAAGCCGGCAGGGCAGGTAATATGTCCCAAGAACTTTAACTGAGGAATGGCAAATGTAACTTTTTCAGGGTTAATCGCAATACCGACCGTTTTCAATCTCTCAAAAACTCCTTTTAAATGAAATAAATGTTTCTCAAAGGAGCCAGGATAACAGCATAAATCCTCTAAATATTGATGAAAGTATTTTCATTTAATTTTGCTGAAGATTTTGTCCATTTTGTTAATAGTGTTTAATGCCCATTTTTGCTATTGAGGTACCCACAGGCGGTGAATACATGAGATGAAATGATATATTAGGAAAGGATTTTTTTTTCAGGAATGAATCGTTCCAGGCATAAGTTTAGGGTACCTCCCTGGCAAATAACCAAAGACGGAAATTACTTATATAAAGTTTCCTCACAACGGTCCAAATAACCCCAATGATTTATTTTTTCTAAAATACTAATACTAATACTAATACTAATAATAAAGTTACAGTCAGTGGGACATAAGGGTATACTATACAAAGTAATCGCGTCAGAAAGAGCAAAAACTGAAATTTTTCTCTTTAAGGTGACTAACACTGTCAATAGCTGGAAACTTGTTCCGTGGTGCTAGTAGGCATGCTTTTCAATTCGTTCATTAACCGTTGCCATGTATTTTGCAAATGCGCATCGGCAAAAGTAATTAAATTAGAGGTACACATTCCAGAACGATGATCTGCCGAATAATCACTACTCGTATTTTCTTCCACGTGCGAAACATTCCCTACAACATTAGCCAATTGGGTTCCAAAATCATAATCCTGTCTCTTACAGTCCATTAAATTTGTTAATTAAAACTTAAAAGTGTATTAACTACTTATGCAATTGAGCCAATTTACTTTATTTAGAACGCCTTTCAGTTGTTTGGCTCTATGATGTCAATAAAATAATCTCGCCTAATTATTTGGTGTCCTATCTACCTTGATATAAACAGTGACAAAATGAAACTCGGCATCTTAATTTCCGTCCTTTGAAATTCACTTATCTGGTTGATTTCCTTATTACATCTAGACTGGGCGCCTGACCTGCCTTCATCTTGGCCTCCAACAGTTTTACGAACTCACTCGCCGTAAACACAGAATCAAATGCTGCTTTACTTGTAGTTACTTATAGGTAACTCTCGTTCCAGTCAGTAGCTCCCAAAACTTCTACCTTAATCAATAGTTCGATGTTGATCTTTGACTTACAATAAAAAATCTTCATAACCAACAATGAAACATTTAAAGAACATTAATTCTTTACTATATATCCTTTAAATATATACTAATACCATATAGATATAGGGGCAATTCGTAACCAAAAACATGATAAAAATTTAAATATTATATTCCTGATACTCATATACCAGCATTAATTCAGCTGAAAATTACATGAAATTTACAATCTGGGCGCTGCTACTTAAACTACAACTTGTTCTCATATTCTGCTATCAAAATTCTTTATCTTCAATTTGACAACTTCTCGTTGATGCAGGAAAAAGATTTAAAGGAAATGTGCTGAAAGAAGAAAACCTCCATATTATATGAGCGGAGAAAGGTAACTTTCCAATATGGAAGAAGAACTATTCAAATATTTAGAAATAAAAACAAAAGTCTGCTGGAAAAAGCTCACATTTATTCCATACTGGCAAGAAGTTACTAATTACGAGGCGTGATCAACTGAAAAACGCCCAAAAGCCATTGCTCGCTCGGTTGCGCGAACTAATCAGTGGTGTATGGGTGGTTAAAGAGGCAACTGTATAGATCGGCATATCCGTTAGTACTTGACGTTACACGCAGGGCTGAAAGAATCGTGCTGCTGGTGCAACTCATGCTGCTAGCGCCCGAGCGGCTAGCCAAACCCGAGCGACAGATGAGAGAACGGATGAATTTACTCGCCTCCTTTTTGCCAATATAAATGGTTAGGGACGGGTAAATCACTATAATGAGAGCATTTTTAGGCGGGTGAAATATTGTAACGGTGAGAAATGTGCTCTTATTCCAATTCGCAACTAATTCATATATACACACACTTACCTAATCTGTCGGCTAACCTCGGGAAAATCCTAGAAACCGGTGGACCCCGTGGTTTAGCGAGTAAATCATTGTAATTGTTGAAACTGCTCCTATTCCAATTCGCAACTAATTCAGCGAGTATATCATTGTAATTGTGGTAAATCTCCTTTAACTCCAGCAGAAAAAAAAAAACATGGGGATGGTACAATTCGAACCCACTATCTTCAAAAGTGTAACTCTCTAAACGCCTGAACTATTGCACCGTTGATCGTGAAGCGTTTTAATAGATCTGCCAGTCACTACCTTTGGCTCTCTCCGCTTTCGCTGATCATCACCAGCAGCACACTACATCAGCAGCAAGGCACGTAACATCAGCAGCAGGACTTTTCAGCCCTGCAAGTAATGATTACTCCCGGTAGTAGATACATTTGGCTTGCATCGTTTGGCAAGCGGGAGCTGAACAAATATTACGGCAATGTCGAACACGTCAAAAGTGAAATCGTACCGTTATTCCAATTTTTGACAATGCAGGGCTGTGAGTGAAATTCAAAGTCATGCAAGGGGGGGGGGGGGAATATGTTAGAACTGTGTAGGATTGGGCATGCATGTTGTCGCAACCAATCAGTCAATAACACGTAGAAAACGCTATACCTCGGGATTGCCTTGCAGCTTTTAACTATTCGGACCTCTCAATATTTTTCTGAAGGGCAAATGCTTCCACATAGATTATGAAGTCAAGGCTGCGGTACAAAAATGATTCACGCAGCAACCACGATCCTTCTTTTCGAACGGTATTTCACTACAATGATTAATCAGTTGGATGCGGTTTGAATGTCTCCTAAGACCGTACCCTATTTTTAAATTAATTAAATATTTTTGCTTTTGTTTGTATTTAGTTTGTAATTTGTTGTACTTGTATTATTAACACATTTGGAGACGGGTTATTTAAATAAATTAAATGCCCTTTTCCAAGTAACATAGCCTTTTAAGCTAGCTGTTACACTGTCCGCTTAAAACATTTATAAAACATCTAATTATTTTTATGAACTATAATTTTGAGAATATTCTTATCAAAGCCCCAAAGTTTCAGTCCTTTTATTGTGAGAACCACAAACATGGCACGTTCTTGCAGAATGCATTCTCCTACCCTGATGACTTTTGACAATTTCCTGGAGCTCGGGTATAAGCATGTCGCCGGAATGTCTTCCTTCTAAGTAATCATAGCTTCATCTAAAGAATCCCGGGCAGAGTCGATGGATTTTTTCGGGCGTAAAATTCCTTATTATTAGCTTCCTTTGGAAGGGAAGTAAAGTCACGAGTCCGTGTCGTAGATTTAGGGTACGTAAAAGAATCTAGTCTGAAAGAAGAGCCATCTGAGCAAATTTTATCGGCCGTTTTCACTCCCTGAATTAAATGGGACGCTGGTGTCCTGAGATGTTAAACAGCGTCCGTAAATAAAATAAATGAATCCATCTAAAGAAAGCTTTTGATTTGGCTTTTAAACCATCAGAAATTTCTCAAGGAAAATCTCTTATAAGGGCTGAATTTTGAAAAGCTTGTTGTTTACTGTTGTTGAAGTGCATTACATATTACTGAAATGTTAACCCCTCCAAATTTATTCAAACCTATTTCGACTTATAATTGTTCTTAAAAATGGGAGTATCTAAAAATAATGGATTCACAGTTTTGTTTGTCTTAACTCCAATCGCAGAATCGTCTTTATACTGTCACCAAAAGAAATCAATCGCCAGGAACGTTAGATATAGTGACAGGAAAAAAAATCTGGAAGAATTTTGTCTACAGTGACAAATTCCTCTGCTCAGTAATCACGATCTGCTTTTGCTACGGTGGTCGCTTTACTGCTGGCTAAAAGGCTAAAGTATGAAAACAAATAAAAAAAAGTTTGGACCTAGTCATGTTTGTAGCACTTTATAAACATTCCAGAACATGCTGCAACATATACAATAAATGTATAGTGAACGGAAACCAAGCAGGTGTTAAAAACGCACATTTGCTCCATACATCTTCCACGTTTCAAGCATAAACACCCAAATTTGTGTTATCCACCACGTTGTGAAACACCAATGTGATTCATTGGGCTCAAATGGATTTCCATTTATCACGCCTGTTATGTGGACACTAGAACAGAAAAGGGCTTTAGAGAAATTTCTAATTTGACTTTGTGTCTGCCAGTTTTAGCATGGTCAAATGCTGAAATTTGAGAACTTCTAGATAGATAAATTTGGGATAAACAGGATGGGCAATGGTGTCTCAGCGGGATTCTTTGAATCCAGATCGGACTAAAACGTGTTGGGAAATTTTGTTTTGACCCCCAAACTCCCTACCAACTCCCCTATTGAAGAACCCCTCTCCTCTTTCGTTCCTTCGTTCGTTCGTTCCTTTCTTCTTCCCCCCTTCTTTCTTTCTTCCTTTTGTGATCCCAGATACCAGATACCAGAAGATGAAATAAATGAAAGTCCATCCAATGAGTCCAGTTGCTTTGTGGCCTATGTTTCCTCTGGGCGTATTATTAATTTTGAATTCAACTATGATTTTAAAATTAGTTTGTTATGTCTGTTTGAGTTCAATAATGAAATATTGTCTTATATTTTGGGGAAGTGACAGTCTCTTCCTATTATAGAAAAAGTCCGTATGAATGATCGTTAGTACACAAAGCACAAATACATGCATAAACCTCTTTAGGCAATTTGAAATTTTAACTCTTAGTGAACTTTTATAAAAGAAATAAAGAAAATATTGTACAAATTCAATATATACATAATATGAATACTAGACAAAAAGCAAATCTAAATAGGCCGGTTTCAACACTTTCCTGCCATCAAAAACGAGTTTATTAGGGAAGCATTTTAATGCACAATGCAGTTCTCTCTAACCTAAAACCCTTAATAAATAACGGCAAATCTTTCAAATCTGCTCTTAAAATGCCTGTATAAAAGGCCTGTTATTCTGTAACTATATATATATATATATATTGTGTGTGTGAGTGTGACGAAATATGTGTGACAGTGATTTATCTGTTTCTTCTTCTTAGTTTTTGTTGTTTAGACTGAGTTGTTGTAGGAGTTATTTTGTTTTCATTGTTTATTGTAATCACATATACAGATTACACTTTTTTTAATGTGGAAGAATGTATACTACTGTAGTAATTGTAAATGACAAATTCTATTTTCGTATATTTCGGGAACTCGTGGAATGCTCTGAAACTGGAACTACCTGCCACCTTTACTTCCGTTTGCAGTCGTTGATGCGAACTCAAATCTTGATGATTCATCACCATTACAGTAAAGAATGAAATTTTAGACCTGCGAAATGGACACAGTTATTGTTAATATACATTTTTCATGTATGGCAATTTTTCAGTCGTCTTAAAGTGTTATATAATTGTAAATTATAATACGGTAACATTGCATTTGAAATTAATAAATGAAATATAATGTTTAATAAAATATAAATATAATTTTTGCCATTGTTCAGATAGTTATAATTTAGGAATAGTGGGGAACAACATTAACAAATAGAACCACGAAGTTTTCATTTCGAGTTAATCATGACTAGAGGAGTTTATCGGTATTAAGTGGGTTAAGTTGCTAAATAGGTTTAGCAGGAAACAGGCGCGTAGTTTTCATTTGTTTCTAATCTTCTTAACCAATTTAAATCCGAACTGTCAAACGGCTTAAAGGTTAACTGTAAAGCAGACCTACTATACTCGAATTTTGAGTTATTTCGACAGGAGATCCGATGATACTGAATTACGAAATGGATACAGATCACCTGTGGCACAAACTCAACACAAGAAAATGATTATATTGTTAAACAGAATGTGACCATTTGCAGAAGCCACCGCTAAAAATAAGTAGAATGGTGTCAAATCAGTAAATGGACTATTTTCAGTCATCAAAGTAATATTTAAAAGAACAATTACAAATATTTACAAACCTGAACCTGGGGTACAATCAATTTTGGACAATGAAGCAGTCAGTATGAGGTGTAGCCACAACGGTTTTGGGAACACTAGGTATAAATTGTGTTCTTAATGGCATTTGCTTACCTGTACACTGGTTCTCATATTTTGTCGGTTTTTACCAGCGGTCTGAGTAAATAATACCTAATACCTATACCTATAGTGTGTTTAAGAGCCGCCATAAATAATAAAAATTTATAGTATTAATGATGTATTTCATGGTAGGTTAGCACTAATTTGTTTTTGCATGAATAAGCTGTTGGTAGATGTTTGACAACACTAACTAAACATTGCTCTTTTTGGAAATTAGCTGAATGTGTGCTGGAAGTGTATTTTTTTAAAAATCATGGATTACAACAGAAGGCATAAAAAACCTAAATTTTAAATGATTTAGTTTTGAACAGAGAGACAATACATTTATGTTTTAGTGCTTATTACAAGATGTAGATGCTGATGACCTGAGATGTTAAAGAGCATCCTTAAATAAACAAACAAGATGTATCAAAAAAGGTTAAATATGCCTTTTGTAAGTCAACACTTGGTCAAATATTAACAGAAACATTGCAATTAGATGTTCAATTTTTCAAAGTTTCACTTTAAATGCAGGTATTGCTAAGAGGAGCAAGCATTATGGGCATATCTGCTTAGGCAATTATTTAATCAGTTATTAATTATCCTTTTAGATACTTAAAAGCAATTATTTAGTTTGCTTAGATCTGTTTAATTGTGGTTAATGAATGGCAGCAAAGTATTGGTGGTGTTTTTGTTTCTAGATTTAATGTCACTTTACGTTGAAATCATGAAAGTATTGAACATTACAGTATTAGCCATGACACTTATGAGGACTGTTCAATAGGGAATGATCATATTTGTTTTTCCTATATACCTTTACTCATCCTTATAATTTTGATGATCTTTCTCAAAGCAGTTCCCATTTGATGCAATACACCTGCCAATGTTCAAAGAATGCTGGAAACCATTTTTAACCGGTCATTTAGAATTGCCTCTGTTGCCTTCACCACTGCTTCTAATGATAGTAAATGTCTCCCTCAAAGGTGCTTCTAAAAGAAAAAGTGCACAGGGCTAAATCTGAGCTATAGTGAGGATGATAAGCATTAATTTTTGTGAGATATTCAGCAACATTGTAATGTGCAGCTGCACATTGTCATGGTGCAGCATCCAGCTTGTTGCACGGAAATGTGGCCTTTTGCATGTGATATGGCCTTGCAGAGTTTTCAGGACATTTCTATAGTATTGTCCAGCTAAAATTATGTTTGCATGCATGACAAGCTAGCAAACCATTCCTTGAATATTGAAAAATGAGATGACTAAAACTTTCTGAGCAGAAACAACCACTTTTGCTTTTTTCTGAAAACTTCTCCAAAATCCTCTGTAAATAAATAGTGTCAAATTAACAGTGTTTTAAGCTATATCCATTGCTTATAGCTTATCTTACAGATTGTTTCTTATTTAAATTGTCTATAAGGCTATCTTGAATGCTAGGAAATAAATCACAGTCATTAAAAAGCATTTTTGGACTGAAAAATAATTTTTTTAATAGTGGTCAACACCCATTTTCACTGTTGAGGCATCACAGTTGGTGGACACTGGTAATGCAGAAATGAAAGGTTAAATTTATAAGGATTTTTAGGAGGAAAATGTTCTAGGCCTAAGTTAAAGGATACCTCCCCAGTATTTGCCATTTATCAGGACTGAGGAAAACCTGGAAAAAACCTCAATCAAATGAAATACATATTCATGAGCTTTAAAATGACTCAGTATGTATTAGTTTCCTAACCCAACATTTAAATATTTGGAAGGTAGCAAATTACGTGGTGATTTGACAATTTAAAAAAAAAATCTATATCATAGAAATGCTTGGTTAGAATTAAAAAATATTTTTTTCTAATTTTATGATATGGTACTAATACAAGGTTCTGAAAAACTTATAGGAAAACAGAGGGAAAGAAGACAAATATGTTTTTTTACATGCACATAATGTTGGTGAAAACATTTAATGTCCTAGAGACTTGTTTATCTGTTATAAAAATTATAAGAAAAATATGTAATTTAAAAAATAATTGCCAGCGTTTTGTTCCATGATTATTTTTAAGATTATAATTTTATTTTATTTTATTTCATAGGTAGCTTCTAATAATTGTCACCTTTTTTTTTTTTTTTAATTGTTTAGTCAGTTTTGTTGTAAAATTACTGCTATTTTATAATTTAACTTAATATAATTTAAGTAAGTTAATATTATGAATTACTGTGTTACATATGGAGCAGTTTATAAGGAATGAATATCATTTGATATGAGGGGAGGTAGTGGTAACAGTAGAAATGCTCAGAGAATGTACCAAAGAAAATTTCCCAATCGATATCTGCCTCATACCTCTGTTGCATCTGTTTATCGGAGATTTTGACAGATAGGTTAGTTGAAGTGATAAGGCCAAATTCAGGATGAAAGCAAGGATCAAGATTCCAGGATATAGGGTTGAATAGATTGGATCATGATTCCAGGATATAGTGTTGAATAGATTGGATCATGATCCTACTACTTCAAAACAAATTTTAGCACACAAATTACATGTAGATTGGTATAATATTTGGAACATTCCGCACTACTGTAAAAAAAAAATAGTTGGTTATATATGTATTGCCAACAGAGTAATTACTTGAATTCTCTTCAGAATATTTTAAAAGAATTGCATTTAACTCTTAGCTTTCCTATTACTCTTCTTTAATGAAACACTATCTCAAGTTATTCTTGTTGCAAAGTCCAAGAACTCCATTTTAATTGGCTATTCTCATAACATAACTTAGTTAGACAGGATTTGAGCCATCTTTGAAGTGGTGTCCAACATGACCATGACATCATTGTTAAGTGCTATATATAATTTCTGCATGATTTATGATTTTTAAATCATTACTGTTGCAAAACATTGACTAAATATTGTTTTTATAACATAAGAATCATACATAAATGTTGTTAATCTAAATTTGACTCAATCTGACAATTGTTTCGCAGAATATGACAGTCACATCACATAGCATCCCCACCACCAAGCTTGTTACTGCACAGCAAATGTTTCACTTATGCCTTATTTGCCTACTAATAGAATTAAAGCTACAGTATACTTCCTTCATATAAAATCTAATAAGTATTCATGCTATGCATCCATCTTACTTGCCAAGCATCACATAGCAAATAATAGCACAGTATGTGATTTGCTTCTCTTAAGCACATTTTAAAGGTTTACAGTTGATGCTGGCATTTACTTTGCATTCCAGCAGTTACTTCTAATTTGAAAAGCTCCTGTACCCCTCTCTAGGTTGGATATACATTACTAGGGAGCCAATTTTTATGTAATAAGCAATTAAAAATTCTTATTTTTGAATGTTAAAACAAAAATATTTACCAGAATGTTGGAAATATGTAGTTTTTATGAGATAAAATTTTTTCAATGTATTTGTGTACTAAAGCAGAAAAAAAATATTTCCTTATATTTACTGTAGATGAGTTCTTTCATTATAATTTATTTGTCTTCATGGAGAAAAAATATTGATAATTATATGATTCCTCTCCCTAATTTATTTTAAGTTTATAAAAGAGTAAATTAATTTTCTAACTATTGCTTAATATTAACTACTAGTAACTCCCTCAGTATTGCAGAAAACAATAAAAATCTTCTCCAAATTATCAATGCATGCTGATTTTCTCTAAATGCCTTATACTTACACAAAAATTATCTCATCACAGAATGTCAGCCTTGCATATTTAAAGTAAACAATGTTACTAACACACTGAATTTCAGTCGCTTATATACCTTCCAGAACTTAAGCAGTTTTGCATATTTTTATAGCCATTTTTCTCCAAAAAGGTTCCAAATTTGTATTAAATGAATGAATGGTGTTTACGCCTGTTTTTGCTACAGAGGCACCACTGGTGATGGACACTGATGATATACCTGAGATGAAATGATATATTGGGAAAGGATTTATTTTTAAGGAAGGAATCATTCCAGGCCTAAGTTTAGGGCACCTCCCTGGCATTTGCCATTTATGACGACTGAGGAAAACCTGGAAAAAACCTCAGTCAGGGAGGACAGTCCTGGCTGGATTTGAACCACAGACCTCCCGCTCACGAGTCCACTCCTTAATGACCTCAGCCACCCATGGTGGTCCAAATTTGTATTGAAAACTTGTAACCATGGTAGCATTGTATTTTGGTTTCAATGGCTTGTATCGTAAATCTTTGATAGAAAGTACATAATTTCTGTAAAACTTAAATATAACGAACAGATGTATTACTTTGAAATTTTTCTCATAGTACAGAACAGCAGATAACCATGTTTGCTGGCAAGTGACTACAAGGAAAGGAAGAAGAGGTAGATCAAAGTTTTTGTGCTTGAGAAAAATTCTGGATGGTGATTTAAAAATACTATTTTCCCCATTTGACACCAACTTTTCCATGCACAGTTATGCATCTATTACTTCTATAATGACAGTAATCTATTCTAAAAAAAGTAAAAATAGTGAAATATAATAAGAATAAGTCAGAGTAAAAGATTAAATTAAACTCAGGTTTATGTGTTTACTAAGAATTTCCTGAAAATATTTATTTATATATATTTTCATTGAAAATATGTTTTCTGTGAAATAAAATTTTGTTTTTACACTGGTGACCAAAGTTTTGAACTAGGTTATAAGTGTTTTATGCAGAAAAAATATTTATTTGTATAATGTATAAGAATTTGCTCTCTATACATTGTATTAGACAGTTCTCTTACATCTAGTATGCACTTACTGCTCTCTCCCTTGGTTACTTATAATTTCATTCCCATTGGAGTCTTATCCTCTCCCATTACAGTTCATTAGCATCAGATGCAAAACTATCAGCATCTGTGTAAATCAATTCTCTAGCATGTTACTATCAATATGGGGTGACCTCATATATCTACATCCCTTATTAAGCCAGTCCTTATCCTACATTGTTACTCTATTATCCTTTAGCATATTACCATCTGCTCATTTTAATACAATATCATACAGTCTCAACTTAGGTATTCATTTTTTTACTCTAAACTCCATTCACTTACACAAAAGTAAGAAGTAACTGGTCCAGCCATAGTTTCGAGTAATGGGGTTCAGTGAACAACTGAAGATGGGAGAGATTATCCCAAAACGCGTCTTACTTTTGTGTAAGTGAATGAAGTTTAGTGTAAAAAATGAATACCTAAGTTGAGGTTATATTGCCACTCCATTGTCAACAGCTTCATAAGTACAATATTTTAATATCATACAAGTTCATAACCTCTTATACTTTACCTAACTAGTCATACTGATACCAAACATTTCAAAATTTTATACATTATATACCTCTATATCTTTCATTTTACATTTCACCATTTTAGTAACATATTTGTTAGAATTTTCATGCAGTTCATAAGATTGTTACATTTTAAATTAATTATTAAAGTGAAATGATACAGATTTTAAAACCTCTTAACAATCAACACTACATAAAGCATAGTCACCCATATACATTCACACAAGTTAACTTCCCTTCACTGTCTACCCCAGCTACTATTCAAATACATCATACCATTTAATTAAGATCATTGTATCACTATGTCAAACTACATACTTTTATTGACTCCACTTGTAAGCAAGTGGAGCCAATAAGACTGTGTAGTTTGACTCGGTCATACAATTCATACCATTTCATTATCATAGTATTCTCTACACCAAATCCAATTATTTTGGTCTCTCTTTATTTACTAATTATTTGAGTAAAGGAGGTAAGCCAGATATGGCAAATAGAAGTAGTAGTCCAAATAATGAAAGAAAAGCTAGATGTGAAAATCCAGGGATGGGAAATTTTTGAGGCTATTTGGGCAGGAAGTCAAGCACAGACAAGGGTAATTATTGTGAAAGTAACAACAGTACAGCTGTATATGATGTGTTAAATACTTCAAAGAGATATATTTTTATTAACAAAGATTTACCACCAAGCAAGAGAATGCAATTACTAAATTTAAGATGGACGATGAAAGAAGCAAGAATGCAATGGAGGAAAGCTTATATAAGAAATTTACAGTTATGGATTGATAGGGAAAGAACTTCTGAAATGGATCATAATATAGATAAGAAGAACAGACAAGAAAGGATGGAAAATAGGCAACAGAAACCAGTGAAGATGATAAAAAAGCAACTAGGAGAAAACAAGTGTAGAAAATAAGCAAGTGAGGTGTACTGAGAGACGTTACAAGAAACTGAGAGAGAGAAGCAGTAAACCAGTCAATCAGAGGGAAAATGGTTGGATGAGGAAGAAGTTGAAAATTAAGTGGGGGAATAGTGTAACAAGATAAGATAGTGGCAGAGAAGACTTCAAGGGTGATAATTCCAGAGGTAGTATGAGAATACAGTATAAGGACAATAACTAATGAGTTTCTATTAATAGGAGATGGGGAGATAGAGGAAACACGGAATTCGGCAATGAAGGAGAACAGGGTACAAGTGCAGAATAGAGAAAAGATAAGAGAAAAGGAGGAGAAAGGCTGTATGGTGTATAGAGTACCTGTAGAGGAAGACATGGCCCCATCACCAATAGCTAGGGGAGTATGCAGCAGTACTGGTGGTTTGGAGTTAAAGGTGGTTTCAACCCAGAGGGAAGTATTATAGAAATAGCAGAGAATGGCAAGGGAACTACCGGGGAAAGGAGAATGAGGCACAGAGCAAAGTTGGAGAAATTTAGAAGTGGAAGGAGTGACTGAACATAGAAAATAGACTGGAGGATGGTGTTGTGAAATGTGGAGAGATTAAGGTTAAAAATGAGAAATGGTGAAATGTTTTAAGTGTTAGAGAAAGGATAAATGATTGCAATGGTGGAGACTTGGTTGGAAAAGATAATGGAGTTAGAGTGAGTGAAGTATTAACTTTAGAAGAAGGGCAAATAAATGTGGCTAAAGTTGTGTGAAGTGAAGGGAGTTAAGCTATGGATTGATGTATGTATAGTGTATAATCCACCTGATGTTTTCAGAATTTTATAATGGAAATCTATATATCAATTAAGTCAAAAATGGAGGAATTAAGTAGGAATTATCACAGTATGGAGTTTATAATAGCTGGTGACTTTAATGCAAGATTTGGAGTATGTGATGTAAGTTTTATGGGTTTAGAAAGTGAAAGTGCATGGATGTGAAATGAAGAGAGGGTAAGAAACAGTAGGAATAAAGTGTATAATAAAGAGGGAAGTAAATTGATGAGTTTTGTGAATTAAATGGGTTAATGAAGTTAGTGAGATAGAGGATAGAAAATATTGAAAAGCAAGAGAATTGGGCTAGTTCAGAAGATAAAAGTCCCTTGGTCATATATATAAGAATTAAAGAGAATTGGGGACAAGAGAAATATATTGAAACTTGAAGAATGTGTTGGGTATGGATGCATACAGGAGTAATATTTTTGAAAGAATTAAGGGGAAATGAAAAGGAAGAATGTAATATTTGTGGGGGGAGGTAGTTAGTGTATTCCATTATTTAAAAGGTGGTGAGGGAAAATTTGGAACAATAAGTGGAATAAATTATGGAAAGACATAATGGTATTGAAAATATTAATGAATAAAAGAGTGCAAAAATCCAGAAAATGGAGTATTTAGGAAAAAGTTAGGAGAAGTATGAGAGAAATAGGAAGAATCAGTAAGAAGATAAACATAAGTAAGGAAGAATCAGAGGTTGCCTGCACTTATATAACCAGGAAACCAGGGTTTAGATTGGTGCTGCTAGAACCTAGAAAATAAGGAGCAATGTAAACAAATGTTATTTGGAAGTACTAAATATTTTTACTCTTTCTCATACCTAGAACTCTACATAATCTGTAACATATTTTCCTATACATGTAATGCTGTTGACTGTAAAGCTCCTGTTTTTTCATTAAAATTTCTCTTTAAAATATACAAATCTTATAATCACCTCTTCTTGATCAATTACGGAAAAGAAATTGTGATTTAAAAAAATATGAATAGAGAGAAGAATAAATATCAATTGTGGCAGCTGGATCCAAATAATCTGCTAGCATTTTCCATCTCTTACATTTTTTTTTAAATCCTATGCTTATAACTCATGCTAATGTTGCCATATTTATTCATTTTTTTAGCCCTCAGATTGGTTAATAGGTTCAAGAATCACAGTAGCATGTGAAATAATCAGGATAAAATGGATATTAAAATAGAGATCAAGGAAGAGCCTTTGTGGCTATAAAGGCTATCAGCAGAAGTGGTATTGCAGTCAGAAGATGCAATTGTTCCATATGTGCATTTGCAGAGAACTATAAAGGTAAGAATGGTGAAGAAACAACCATAATAAAAAACAGGATTTCTCCTTTTTACCTCTTTACAGTTATTAAGGAGTGAATTTACATTATATATAATTGCATTTTTTGTATATATTTTAAGCTAATAGAGCTATATGGAATTCATACCATTGTCAGCATTTGTAATTTCATTAACATATGAATAGAGTATCAACAATTGCATGGTGTATTACAAATAATTGATTAAGTTCAAGCAATAGATAGCTTTTAACTTTGCATTCATAGCATTTACTAAGAATTTAAGATATGTATTATTGTAATCTTATTTCTAAGTTGTTTATACTTAAAAATGTTGAGCTTTCTTTTGGAGTTATACTGTATAAGCTACAAACTTGGTGCATCATTAAGTGAGATCACTTAAGTTACAGCCAGCAGAGCAAAGCTATTCACTGAAAAAAGCCATTCACCATGGCAATATAATGCATGTACAGATAGTAGTTTGTAGTGTGTTTGCGAGAATATTTGTCAGTTTGTGGTTGTGTGTTGGTGTGTTATTAATCTTTTATTGTATGTAATTGTTCTTTGTTAGTTATGCCACTACGTAAATATAATCTTGAAGAATAAGTTTTATGTACAATACATATATGAAAATGGATTTTTGCACAGAAGTGATAAGGCAATTCACCAAAAAATATTCAAACATGTTCTAGGTAGAAAAACTGTTTTGTCAACTTGTTAAAAACTTACAAGAGACAGGATCTCTCAATGATAAGAAATATGTTCTAAACTGCTTTGTTCTAATGGAAAAATTAGAAGAAATACAGGAATTGCCTACACAGTTGCCAGAAATATTTGCTGCTGAGTTTCTTTTTTCTTTTCTCCCTTGCTCACTCTTTCTCTCTCTTTGTGCTGTAAATCTGTGACACAGAACCCACAGCTTTACATCCCTTTCAAAGGAAGCCATACTTAGGATTTTTACACCCAAAAAAATCCATCAGTCCTGGCCAGGATTGAACCCATGATCTTGGGTCTACAAGGCAAATATAGTTACCACTAGACCACCAGGACCAACCACCTGAGGAGCATCTTTTTCAACATCTGTTATAATTTAGGTTAGTTTTTAATTATCATAAGTTTTAAATGTAGTAGTATGTTATGTTTTCAGTAAAAGAAAATGCTAAAATAATAACTAACCTTATGCATGGTAAATCTATCTCCCTTTTTCTGATTATGGCTGCTGAACTTCCCCAGTACGCATCCATACTCAGGCAGCTTGTAGCTGAAATAATCTCAATGTAATTCAGATTTTTGGTAAGGTTGCTCTTTAAGTTAATATTCTAGTACTACAGCTGTTATAATCTGAATTTGTCTTAAAATCATAAATGTTTTGTGAACGTATTTTATGGTCTAGAAAATACATACATAGCGCAGGTTAAATTTTCATCTCCTTGAAGATTTGCTCCAGGGTATTCAGAAAGGTACCTACCTAATTATTATAATAGTTCTTTTATGGTACTTTAAAATTTCCTTGATTTTTAGTGAAGAATTCCAGATAAGCTGAAAATGAATGCAACAAATTCTATTGACATACCCTTTCATTTCATTGTAATTGAAATAACGCACTCCTTTGATTTGAAACACCACAGCATGCAGGTGAAAGTGAACTAATTAACAATGCAGTTGACCAGGACAATGTAGTAATCTTTCTTTTATATGTCAGCTGTGATAGAGACTTTAGCTTAATATTCATCAGCATTTCGATAAGTACAAATTATTATTGCCATGCTCATTGTATAACCAGCCAGCATCAAAAGAGGCAGCAAATTTTTAATATGACAATTACTTGGGTACTCCATCAATAACACTAATAAACTCTCCTGCAACTGTAGGTAAGTTGCCATTCAACATCACTGTATAGCTTGGAATTTGTTTACTGGTTAAATAATAGACAGCTATTGGCTAAAGCTAAAATATTGTTGGTGTGGTCAGACAGAGAATCTCTGTCTCTAGGCAAATAAGCAGTTGATCTCAAAGGCTCTGAGAAAAACATGGCAACTATATGCCATTTTTATGTGCTCAAAGCAAGCCCATTAGGTACATGATGAGCATGTTAATATTCAGAGGAAGCAGTTTTATTATTATTAGTGAGGTCTTTATTGATAGAAAAAGCTAAGCTTTTTTCCAGTGACACACTCTCATTGCCACTGGTGGATTGTTTGCTTTAATTTAGATAAATTTTAAGAGATTTCTAAACATTTTTTGCTGCAGCTGGTTGAGCCTCCCTGTGGCTTTGCCATTGCTATCCGTGGGCTTCATATAAATGGTCTAGATAAGTCAATGATTGCAAATGAAATATCTTCAATGGTAGAAAAAAAAAATTGCCCACTTAATTGCTTGGAGAAACCTAGACATTAGTAAGCCAGTTTATACATCAAAGGTATAAACTAGCTTTAATAGGAAATCCAGCAATGTAATTTAATACTTGTTATAAGTAGTCCAATTCTTAATAATGTGCTAAAACCTGTCTTAACCAGAATTTGTATTAATTGTACGTTAGATCATTTCTTAATTAATAATATAAAGAGAAGTCATAATACCATATTTTTACCCTTCATTTCATTGTATTATACAACGCAGTTATTATGTGAAATTCAAGCAGCTATGATGACTATATGAAAATATAATCAACAACAAATAATATTAATAATAATCATAATAATAAATATTATTTATTTTTTATTCATTTCAGCCAAATATGGGCTATGATTAAATAACTACCTTCTCTTTTGCAAGTTGTTTCCTCCAATGTCAATATTCTTTCATTCTCTGACTCATTCTAATTCATCCTTCTTCTAAGAATAGCTTGTTGTTCTCTCTGATTTTTCTTAGGACAGATCCTTTCTGAACACTTTTCGGATCCTAATATCTTAATAATAACTTAATATCCTTAACTTCACACTGTTTTAAATCTTCATAAACTTCTTTAGCTCATGGGATTTTTATCTTTCTTTTCTCTTGGAAGGTGAGGAACTTATTTGATATGCTTTCTGTTTCCATTCTTCTTATATGTCTATAAAACTTTAACTGCCTTTCCTTCATTGTGTTTGAGATTTTCTCATACTTCTCATAGTTCATGTTTAGGTTTGAGGTGAAAAGTGAGCTCACTAGCTATTACTTGTTTAGTGCCCAGAATCTTCCTTAGAAATTTCCTCTCTTTTTTTTTTCTATCTATCACAAAAGTCCTTTCCTAGATATTGTCTCTGCAGCATACAAACTTTCAGTTTAATTACTGTACTGTAGTGTCTAAATTTTACCTGATAAGCTAAGAATTTGGATTTGTAGGTATTCTGGCACAATCTAAAAGCTATCTCCATCTTCATTTATCTTTCATCAATTGCTGCCTTCTCATTGACATCCAGAGTGGAAATTTCACCTAGGTACTTGAATGGTTGGACTATTTTTCTATAGGTATCACCATATTTGGTTTTCATTATCTATAGTGGATCTCTGGCACCTGTAATCATATATTCATTTTTTTTCAAATGAAATTTGTAGTCCCACCTTCATTGCTGTTTCTTTCAAAACATTTGTCTGTCTCGTCATAATCTCTAGCTTCTTTGCAAATATATCTGTATATGCGAGATATTCAATTTTAATCCCAATCTTTTTAATTGCCTAATTTAATTCCATTTATAATTTTGTCTTCATTCATTTCTTTCTTTCATTCTCTGATCACTTTCTCCAAGTCATAGTTGAATAGAATTAGGGAGAGACCATCTCCTTTTCTCATGCCTGTATTTATAACAAAAGGTTCAGATAATAATTTGTCCAAAAATTTAACTTGTGATTTGGTGTTCCTTAATGTTTGCTGCATCAGTGCTATTGTTTTAGCATCTATTCCAAATTCTTCCAAAAAAATTCCTCAATGTATCCGAATATATGGAATTGAATGCACTTTTGAAGTCCACAAATATTATGATTATCTCTTTATCTGATTACTTTTCTTGGTTTTGATCAAAGATTTTATGATGAATATCTGTTCCACATAAGAATCTCCTTTCCTAGATATTCTCCTATTTGCTGATCTGTGTGATTTTCTATTCTATTCTGTAGTGCTTTGGAGCATATCATATATGCAACTGATAGAAGTAATATGCCTCTGTAATTGTTTGCATTCATCTTATCTCCTTTTTCTTCATAATGGATTGATAATCACATCCCCCAAGCATTTAGGATATTTTCTGTTTGCCAGATTGCTGGAAGAGTTTCTCGTGTTTCAGTAACTTGTCTCCAGCATTTTTAAAAAGTTCTGCTTGAGATTATTGTTGTTGTTGTTGTTGTTGTTGTTGTTGTTATTATTATTATTATTATTATTATTATTATTATTAACAACTAATTAAATTGTTTAAAGTGAAGTAATTAGGTAAAGTGCGTGCAATATGTTGAGTAAATGCTAAAGAATGGATACCATAGGGAAGTAACTATGTTTTGTTGTGCATAAAAACTGAGGAAAGAATCAAAATGGTTACTCACATTTTTAAACTGAAAGAGGTGAATTTATTATAGGGCCCCTAGGCAAGATTACATATTTTTAATTTTATCAGTATTTTTAAATTAAGAAATAGTTTTTAAAGTAAAGGCAACAATCAGCAATGCAATATTTTTACATATTATTACTAACCTGCAATTGGTTTCTGAGGCTTCCATGCCAGCCTGTATTGTCATTTTCTTATCAATTTTATTTTATATGTTAAAGTTGGGGGTTTGTGTTAGTGTGGTATGATTTTGAAGTGGCTATACAGTTTTTATTTAAATATAATATAAATGTGATCCTATTCTTTTGTGTAGTTGAAAATCACATAAGTAAATGACGTTAACATGAGTGACAAAATCAACTTCTTTACATTCTCCCTTATGTCATATATATCAGACTCCTAGGTTTGAATAATACTATCTTTACTTTTATTCTTAGTTTTAGATAATGTGCTTTAATTCTTCTTAAGTTTCTTCTAATGCGACTTGGGGTGTTCCTATTTTTTGTCTTTTTCCCCTCCCTTTTTTGAAATGTATTTATCCATAGTTCAATCTGGAGACAATTCTTTCTCAAAATAGATGATAAGTGGTACAATCTTGTTTCTCCACATTTCTTATTTCTTCCTTTAAATGGTATACATGTCATTGTTGAACTTTTTTGTCACAGTCCTTCTTGCCATGATCTTCTTCACCACAGTAACCGCATGTGGATTTTTCCCTTGCACAGAATTTGGCAACATGTCCATATTCATAACAATTTAGATATCTTGTCACTGAGATGAAGTCCTCAACTGTTGCTGATTGGAGGCCAGTGTACAATCTTCCGTTTTCTAGAGTTTTTCTCATTTTTGCTGAAACCTCAGCTCATGATGAATAGTAGCTCTGTTTCTGGGCCCTGTCTTGAATTTGATTTTGAATTCTTTATCAAAATCTTCTCTGGTAGCTAATCCCTCCAAGTTTTGTTTAAAGATGCTTTCCTTTAGTGGGTCCTCTTTACACCTGCTAATACATCTTAGATTATTACCAGTGGATTCCTCCTCCTTAGAGGTTCTAATTTTAGATTTCTATCTTTCAGGTTCTTGCTGTTTATAATTTTATTCATATCTTCCTCTGTTTCTGTTTCCATGATTACATTTAACTTACAGTTAACGTACAAATAAATAAGTAAATAAAATCTGCCACCCTAGTACCTGGTTTTCTAAACCAGGACATATATATATCAAATTTTCCCTTTATTATTATAACTATACAATTCAATAATCTTTTAATACATTATTTTACAGATTTTCCTAATAACTAGATTAAAATAATGTAATAAAATGGTAAGAAAAAAACTAAAAATAATTCAATTAAACCAAAATATAAATTTACTTAACTACTTCCCAAATTAATCTACCAAAATCCACAAAAACTACCAAATTAACAATATTACTAGGAGCCAGTAGGAATTATAGCTAGTAGCCAGCTATTCTATCCCTTAAATTTATTCTATTGCTATACATCTGTACTACTACTAACTACTGGTTACCAACGGTATGTACTGGTATCCATTACTTGGCAGAAATTCTCTTAAATTAAACCTTAATTATACTTAATTGTTCCAAATCTCCTTAATTTATTACAATCATAATAATATCCTTGTCTTTAACAATTTACTTCACTTAAAGTTCATTTAGCATTGTTAATCTTTCCTACTCATTTCATTTATTTGTCCCAACACTTGAACTCATTAAACACTATCACCTTGCTTCCACCATATCACTCTCCATCTTTTCTTCCCAATCATCCCTTCTTTCATTTTGCTTGATCCTCCTGGTCCCCTGGTTGCACCATTTCTTGCGCTCTACTCCTCCTCTCCGGCCACCGCTTCTCCATCCTCCATCTCCTCCTGCGGCTCATTCCCGTGTATTTCCAACACCCTTCCATCTCCTTCTGTAATCTTCCTTCTTCCATCTTCTTCCCAGTGCCAAAATGCTTTTAGGTAAAAGCCTTCATCTTTCTCCCCATTCTCTGCTTCAGGTTGTAAATCAAAATTCAAAATCAAAATCAAAATCATCCCTGTCCATTATAAATTTAGGTATTTTCATCTGCATCATTCCCTTCTTCTTTACCTTTATCTTCTCCTTCTAATATTCTCTTTCTGTTGATTTAATTAAAGTTATCTTGTATATTTTCTATTCTTGTTAAGTTACTTGTGTTTGGGGGTTGTTTTTGCTTATGTATGCATTCTGATCTTCTTACCTCATCCTCAGCTTTTTCATTACTTCTTATTATCTACTCTTGTGGTATTACCTCTTCCCGTGCTAGGTTACTTATTTTGAATGCGGCCTGCTCGAGGTATTTATATAGGATCTTATTTCTAAGTATATGTGCCACCTGATGGCCACTTAAAATTTCCCTTTCTTCTCTCACTTGTTCTAAATGTACATTCAAATAACACATGCTCTGGGTTATCCTGTGTTTTGCAAAGTGTACATATATCGTCCTGTGTTCTATTAATTTTTTGCAATAAGTTTTGTAACGCCCATGTCCTATAAGGTAAGGAATGGTATCATGCCTTTGGTAGGGTGTATAAATTTTAGTTTTAATCTTTCTAAAATGTTGTTAAATAAGTCGAAAGTTCTCCTGCCTACCTCGGAATTTTCCCATTCGTGCTGCCATTGTTCTTTTAATTTATGTTTTATTTCCTTTAAGTTGTTGCAGTGACTGCCGATTATTAAACTTACTTTCTTCAAGTTACCTTTCTTCAACCAATAAACAGCGCCTCTTAATTTAATCAATAAGTCAATTGGCCATATTCCTGTGACTTCTAAAAGGGCCATAGTGGGTGAGGTGCTTAATGCCCCTGTAAATCTTAATAACACCTTCCTTTGTGATCTCCTTAATAGAGTTTTTATTTGGACATCCTTCATCCTCAGAGCCCAGACCCCTGCTCCGTACGTCATTATTGAAGCAAAAATGCACGTGTGGTATGCTGTAATGACGTTTAAAATTCAACTGAACTAATCTTGCTAATTTCATCATAACGTTTTCGAATTTTTTCCATACGTATTCACTCTGTTTCCTAAAGTTTAGTTTTTCATCCAAGTAAATTCCCAAATATTTTGCTTCTTTTTGGCGTCTTATATTTTGGTTGTTGTATTTTATACATGGATCTCTTTTGAGATAACCTTTCAAAAGCATGTAGCCTAATTTAGTTGGAGCGACGTGGAGTTTAGTTTTACTACACCAATTACTTAATTTATTAGTTTATTTATTCGCTCTGCTTTCTATATCTGCCCTATTGTTTCCTTCTAATAGAAATAGAAATAAGTCAGCATACGCAATGGTTTTTGCCACATTTTCATCGTTGTTTAGTTCGTCTAAAAGAGTCTCCAAAACTATGTCCCAAAAATTTGGTCCTAGGATCGAGACTTGGGGACATCCCTTAGTTATATCTCTGTAAATTGTTTCTTCAGTGCCTTTTACATGAATCCTTCTGTCTTTGCAGTAATCCATTAATATTGCATATAGGCATTTTTTAAGGAGATCTATTTCCCGTAGCCTCTCAAATAGTACCGGCCACCATAAATTATCGAAGGCGCCGAAAATATCAATTAGAATTCCAATTAAGTATTTTGAATTTGAGTTATTGGCCGTTTCTAGTAGGTGTTTATTGCATCTTGAGTGGAATTTTCTTTTCTAAAACCGAATTGATTGTTGTTCATACCTGTCATGATCCTAAATTATTTTAATCTTTTACGGACGAGTACTTCTAAAAATTTTCCAAGAGTATGTAGGAGACATACAGGTCTATATGATTTCGGCTCCTTAGGATCTTTGTCGGCATTTTTCTTTAAGATAATGTCTTTTTCCTGCTTTCCAGCAATAGGGAAAACGCCCTTTCCATATACAGTCATTATAAAGTCGACACAAAAACGGTGTAGTTTTATCTTCCAAATTTATCCGAACTTTATTCATTACTCCATACGAGCCTGCTGCTTTATCCCTTTTTAGCTTATTTATAGCTAACTTAATGTCCAACATATCAAAGAGGTAGATGAGTCCATTATTTCTATATATGGTGTTCATATCTACTCTTTTTTGAATGTGCTGAATATTATCTATGCTCTTATCATCCTGTGGATGTAACTTGTCCAAAAGGGCATTTACAGAGCTTTTCCAATCTGTAATCATTTCACCATTGTTTTTTTTATTGTATTTAGAATATCCGGTTTCTTAATTTTTTCCATAATAATTTTATAGGGCATTCCCCTTATATTGGTGTCTAATTCCTTTTCTACGAAAGTTTTCCATGAGTTTTTCCTTGTTTCTTCTAAGGTGGTTTTATATTTCTTTTTAGCTTCTCTATATTTATTTAGGTTTCTCTCCCTTTCTTCCGAAATTATCGATCTCTAATAAATTCTTCTTAGTTTTCTAACTTTGCTTCTTGCTTTTTGCTGTGCGTCCGTTCAAATAGTATCATAATATTTTTTGGGTATGGTTGTGGGAACAGATTTCGTATTGTTTGGACAAGATTATTGGCATCCTTATCAATAGACTCTCCTTCGTATTGTAACTTTAAGTTTTCAAATTCCTGTCTCAGAAGATTCCGGTCTGCTTGTTTGTAATTGTAAATTTTCTCTCCTCATCCTTCTTTAAATTTTAGTTTTCGTGTGCAGTAATCGAAATAGATTAATTTGCGATCACTGGTGGTCATATCTTGACCTACTTTCCAATTTATTATTTTATTATTTGACCTTAACTTATATACAGTTATGTCAATGTTGGCAGTAACACCGGCTCTATTTTCGAAAGTAGGAGGGTTGTTGGGTTGATTATTAACAAATAGATTTAGTTCAGAAATAGTTTCTTCCAGTTTTTCTCCTCTTTCGTCTTTGATGTTACTATACCGCCAGTCAGATTTAGCATTAGCATCGCTTGCGAAAATTAGTTCAAAATGTTTAAAAGTGTTACTAACCTCTTTTATTTTTGTTATATAAGGATCAATTGGATGGCAATATGGAAAATATTGATTTGTTAGAATAAATTTTCCGCTGTCATGTGTTACTTCAATACAGTTTGTATGTGTCTCCTAATTGTGTTATATTGACTATTTGTAAATTTGGATTATATATTATAATTGATGTCATAGAATTTTCTCCGTGACTAATAATCCTGCTCTTGCTGGGGTATGTGCTACTTTGCCTTCAAAGGAATAAGGTTCCTGAATGCATAATAAGTCTAGCCTCAGTTCTGCAATTTTATTTAATTGCAACATCGCTTGTTTACTTCTCTGGGCGTTTATTTGACCAACTTTGATTATTCTACGCTTGTCGTAATCTGCCATGTTGTCTTTTAGATAACACATCCAGAGTTAGCAATGGAGTGATGCTTGGTACCGGTTCTAAGTTCTTCATCTGTTGCTTTCTTTGGTTTAGAACTGGGTTTATAATTCCTTCCTAGTTGTTTTATAACAGCGCAAAAATTGCTTTCTTTAATTTTGTTTATTTTTGTTTTGGGTGTGTTTTGTTTCTTAATAGGGTGTTTGCTTTTGAAAAGAGTATTAGCAGGATGTCTGGGCATTGTTGGAGAACTAGGTATTTTAGTTTCAGCCTTTGGAGTGCTTCCGGAGTAATTTTTGGAGTAGTTTACTCCATCGTGCCGGATTTGAGCATAACAATTAGGCCAACTTTGCTTAATGTCGAAAACTATCCTGCCATAACAAAGCACAAAGTGTTTATATACTTCATTGAGACCCAAGTAATCGTCCTTTCTTTTATATGCTGTGTTTAGTAGTTTTAATAATTCATTAGGACCCGTTGTAATATTTTGAGTTTTTTATTCCATGCGGTCGATGGCATCTGGCACAGGAAATACTGTTGATTCACCATTTTCATGCAACTTACGCGTAACATGTCGCAAATAGGGCAGTCAAAGTGCATCTTTCCTCCAGTCGACTCAGCTGTAGCGTGACGTCAAAATCCGCATAGATCTGGTTAATGTCTGGAGTTCTTTTGTCGTCAGCATTTGTCGAAGTTGTGTTTTTTTTTTTTTTTTTTGTGAGATAAGTTGTCCAATCTCTACTTCTATTTGTTCCTTGTCCCCTTCCTCTTCTTCACCTTCTTCTTCTGTATTTGTGGCTTCATCCATTAAGGTTGATAATTCACCTCGACCTTTTTCTTGATTCCCATTTCCTTATCAATGGTATGGATTCTTAATTTTGGAGGTAAAGCTGGTTTATTGTGTGACGATATTTCCAGATCTTCATTTAATTTTGTGTTAGATAACAGCTCCAGGATTCGCTTATCATCTGTCTGTGTGTAACTGTCTGTAGTTTTGGAATCATCCCTTAGTTTAAGTTTGTGGGCAATGACTCTTTTTAGGTTCCTTTAATTCGACTGGGAGTATTTCTTCTTTTGGGTTTTCCTTCTCCTATGTCCATTTTACTTCTATCCACAATCACTTCAAGCGATAACTCTTTCCCACATTAGTTTATAGGTGGGACAATCTTGCCTACCCCCACATTTCTTGTTTCTTCTGCAACAGGGAATACATATGGGCTGTTGTTCTTTCTTCGCACATTCTTTTCTTTCGTGATCTTCTTCCCCACAGTGTCCGCAAATTAGTTTGTCCCGATTGCAATATTTTGACATGTGACCATAGTCGTAGTATTTGAGGCACTTAGCCACTGAAATGAAATCTTTAATGCTGACTGACTGAAATCCAATATATATTCTGCCATTTGGGATTATGTGTTTTCTTAAATTGGGGGACACCTCCACTACGTGTTGTACGGTTGCCCTATTTCTTGGTCCAGTTTTGAACCTAAATTTAAATTCATTTTTTAAATTCTCTCTTGAAATATATTGATCAAAATTCTGTGTGTAGATATCTTCAGAAAGTTCTTCTTCCTTGGCACCAGTCATTACATCATACAAAATCATCAATGGATTCCTCTTTCTGGGTGGTTCAATCCTTAAGTCTTTTCCTTTTAGGTTGTTGCTATTTATAATTTTGTTTAATTCTTCCTCTGTTTCCGTTTCCATTATTAAATTTTTTTCCGACAGTTCTCAAACTTCTTATTTTAATTTTCTCTGCTGCAGGTTTCAGATTCTGCGTTACTATTCTTTGTTAACTCTCTTACATCCGTGGTTTTGTTTGAAGAAATGAATACGGAATGCTTTTTAGATTCAATTGTTCTCTGGAATTGTTGCATTTTACCCGTATGTGCTGGTATTGTTGCTACTTGTACAAAGGTTCTTACTGGTTCTACATATCTCATCTTGTGTAGCACGCTGATGACCTAAGCTGTTAAAGAGCGTCCATAAATAAATAAAAAATCTTGTGTAGTTCCTTTGCCAGTTTTGCTTCAGATTTCGCCTTCTCTCCCTCTATCCTTGCGTTGTCATATATATTTTGTAATTTGGTAGTATGTAGACCTCTTTCTTCTTATCCATATTGATCTTCTCTTTTGCAATAAGCGTGTTAATTTCAGTTATCACGTCTACCAAGGTATCCATAGCTTCCATGTCAAGATCAGGGTTTCCTTTTGCTTCTTCTTTCTTTCTTATATCGCTCTCCAGTACCGTAACCTTCCTTTTCTCTATTTCTACTTCCCTATTACCTTCTCGTTTTGCTCTATCTCCTTTTCTGTCTGGTGACCTACCTAATGAGTGTCGAGGTAAGAATACCTCTTTTTCTTCCATCCTTCATTTATTTACTAGAGGAAGACCCCCCCCCCCCCAGTAACCCTTCCTGTCTCGTATAGTTTTGTGTTATACACTATAGCAATTAATACTTTGTAACATCAAATGTGATGTTATTCACCTTGGCTTGGCTTGCGTGCGCGTGCAACTGACGTCACATGAGCTACTGGCTGGTGTTCTGTAACTTGCCGCCATGTTCCTGTTTCTAATATTTCTTAACGCATTATGCTTTATCTCGTATTTCCATATAAACTAATGGCTATTTGAGTTTATAAACTTTCTTAGCAATTTGTACTTAGAGTATGCTTTCTTCTTATAATTCACTATTTCATGTACACTCACTATTACCTGTAGCAGGAAAATAGTGGGTGCTCGGGGGATGGCGTAGTTGATCGATGCTGGGCTGATCGTGGTTTCGATGTCTGCCCGGACTGCTCACTGGATGACGTTTGTTCCAAATCTGTTTAGTTTTGGTTTCAGGGTCCACAGGAGTGTTTCGCGGATCAGTATAGATCCACGGGAACGAGAAATGTGTTGCCCAAAAATACACCAGGTTGACTTGTTTACATTCACATGTAAAAATATTGGGGCTACTTCCTGACTGTTCGCCGCTGACTTCGCTACTCACTTAGACTGGCTTTAGAAATGACTTGAACTGATTGCTTTCGTATGGCTTAGGCGGATTGCTTTCGTGTGACTTAGGCTGCCGGCTTCCGTATATCTCTGGAGTGAATCCTCTCGTGTCTCGCCAGAATGAATGTCTGGATGTCTGAATCTGCGAATGTGTGAATGTGCGAAATGTGTGAGTGTCTGACTTCTGCGAGTGTGAATGTAAATCTGTGAGTGTATCTCTACTGAATGTCTGATTGTATCTCCCTCTCATACCTCTACTGAATGTGTGAATGTGCGAGTGTGCGAATGAAATGTGAATGTCCCTCTGAGTCCTGTACTCCAGTTTTTCTACCACATCGCCACGCCTCTGGCTAAATTAAATTCCCTCGTATATTATCCTATTTCCGTGTTGTATGTTCATCATTGGCTATCCTACAAATATTTATTTGTAACTAAGTTTTCCTTATTGGTTGACTTTTATCAAATGACCATTGGCTAGAATTATTCTTTCCCCCCGGATCTAATGTCTTCCCACGAACTTGAATGTTCCCAGAACAACCTGTTGTAAATTTCGGCACTTTCCTTACATTCTGATTTCTATTGATAATCTTTTGCCTTCCTTAGTTTGTAGATTTCCAAATGTTCTCAGAGATAACGCACGTGTTGATGGGCTGTTTTCGGCTTTCCTGTAATAAAACATTTTCGTCTCCGTTCTGACATTTTCATTTTCTCTTAAATTATTGCTACGTCTAACTTTGTTAAATACTGTCCCGTTACGGCCACATGTTTCTCTTATTGTGAACTCCTAAGTATTTCTTGTGCAGAAGGTTCGTGACCTAACAAAAGATAGTTTACCCTTTCCTCAGCTTTGTCTAAGGAGTGGTCAGTGGAGAGGCATCAGGTATACATCACCGTCTCTTTCTCACATATTTTACACAAAATGCATACAAAACCCTTTTGTAAGTTACAAGTTACAAATTATTTCTATTTCTGTTATACCTATCTCTAAAATATTTCTTATACCTATACATAATAATTATTCTTATCAAATCTAATGCCTTTATAAATATAACTCTGCAGCCTTTAGTTATTAAATTAATAAAGGCAGCCTTATTTCCGGCTTCATACCTAACCAAAACAATTTAAAACTGGACACAATTCCCTTACTACTGCCACGCTCGGTAACCAGAGCGGTGACCTGTTAGTGACAGGAGCTGATGACAATTGACAAATGACAATTAACGTACAGCAGACCGATCATAATTCCACTCACCAATTTGGAAGTTTGATTGACAGCAATTCTTGGTTCAACATTAGATCTTGAATGCCAGACGCCGGTACCACTTCGATGCTTTGCTTGAATGTTATGACCTTTTAAGACAGTTTTAATCCTTTGTTGGATGCTTTAACATGATTATCAAATGACATAAGCTATGTGTGTGTGTGTGTGTGTGTGTGTGTGTGTGTGTTATTTGGGATGTATCTGTAGTAGTTTATCCCAAAATGTAAATAAAACATTTAATAGCCTGTGTATCTTGAGGGTACAGCATCCATTGGGAATATTGGCATGCCTCTAATTTATAGGTCCATTTTATCAGAGGCACTTACTCAGTTGCCTTGCTATGTATAATGTAATGTAAAAGTTGTAACATCAGCTGGAAACCCATGATCAGCTCTCAGTAAATGAGTTGTATGTTTTTGAGATTTTTTTTTAGAGCAGAATAACTTGTGTCCCTTAAACCACTTTTCCTTTGAAAGTTGGGTCTTTGTTTACCTAAAAACGTCAATTAATGGTTGGTAAGCAAAGAAAATGAACTTAGAGTGCATTTTCCACTTGAAGGGTGGCCATCTTCCAGAAAAGGAAGAAGCGGCTGACTCAGCTGGTATAATTATAATTACAAATATGTCTTCTAACTCTTCATTTATCTATACTCATGTTTTTCTGATATATGCAATTTGTTGCCATTCTGTTCCATTTACTATTATTGTAACTAAATTTGTTGAATTGTCCTATGTCATTACTTTGACTATTTGAATGGAAATAAATACAGTATGTATATAAGTATGTGTAGTAATTCTGTGAATTTGAGCCAAAATGTCAAAAGGAACGATATTTGCTAAAAAACCCATATGTGGTGACACACCATTATGAAGTTACATACACATGAAAGTGATAAGTCCCTCCCATCGCAATTAAGCAGTTTTTATTTTCTTGCAGAATGGATTGCCAGGAGATACTGTAGGTGATAAATACCCTTTTGTTAGAGCCACTCTTTTCATCACTATATTTAATGATACAGTATACAAAAATGAACATGCTTTACAATACACTATGGTACTGAACAAAATTATGGTACTTAGCAAATTTTCTTGCAGGACGGAATGCCAGGAGATACTGTAGGTGATAAATACTCTTTTGTTAGAGCCACGTTTTTCATCACTATATTTAATGATACAGTATACAAAAATGAACATGTTTTATAATACACTTGCTATAAGTGGATCTGCATTGCCCCACCAGACTTTTTACATGTCCCCAGAGAAAAAAGTCCAAGGGTATGAGGTCTGGGAACTCGGGTGACCAAGCAACAGAACCTCCTCTTCTTATCCGTCTTCTAGGATAGTGTTGATCCAGGTGCTCATGCATGGAAAATGCTGAGTGAGTAGGTGCTCCATCATATTTGTGGCCTAATATAGAAAGTCGCCATTCACTGTACAGCCACAAGTGTTCGAGATCGTTAAGATGCAGATTCATGAGTGGGAGATCCGGGGTTTGATTCCAACCAGAAACGTCCTTCCTGACTGTTTTTCAAGTGCCATTATGTGGAATGAGGAAAACCTGCCTCCTTTAAAAAAATAATAATCCTTACCAGTTTATCATTTCATCTCCTGTATCATCAGTGTCCATCACCTATGATGCCCAGTAGTTAAAACAGGCATTAAATACTATTTAAAAAAAAAAACATTTATTGTTCAATGTTAATGCTATCAGTTACTCAAATTTTCTGAGCATAAACATTGCATCTCATATCTGGTCATAGCGTTAATTTGTTTGGAGAAATTCATTTACGAAGGAAGTAGATCCTTCCAACCTAACCATTTACTAGATATGATAAAGACAAAAACTATATTTCACTTTTCAATATAGTTACCCTTTATTGCAATACACTTTTCACATCTTTGTATTAACATTTCAATTTCCCCCCAAAAATAGTCAAAAGTTTTGCCTGCAAAACAGGCATAAATAGCATTCATCACTTCTTCATCAGACTTAAATTTCCTTCCTCGAAAGCCTTTCTTCAGTTTTGAGAAGAGGAAATAGTCACTAAAAGCTAGATCTGGGGGATGGTCGATCTTCTCACATTTCTTCACAGCTTCCTTTGCAACAAGAGCTGAGTGCAGAGGCTCGTTGTCACAAAGAACACATGCACTACCACTCAGCTTTCCTCATTTTTTCTCTTTGATGGAAGCACCTATTCTGTGCAGTAGGCCAGCATAGTACTCTCCATGTACTGTGGTGCTCCTCTCCGTGAAGTCAATGAACAGTTTTCTTTTACAATCCCAAAAGATTGTTGCCATGATGTTCTTGATTGACTGAGTGACCTTGGCCTTTAGAAGTGTGCTTCGCCAGGTTTATGCCACCCCATTGATTCTCTTTTGGACAAGGGATCATAGTAGAGGATCATAGTTTCATCCCCTGTAACAATGGTTTGCAGAATTTCTATCTTGTTGCACGGCAGAGCTCCAAAAATGCCTGACAACAGATGACTCGTTGTTGCTGATGAAAGAAGTTTAGGCACCCATCTTGCACTAACCTTATTCATGTTTAAATGTTCATGAATAATTCGAAGGACTGTTGTTTTAGAAAGGCCCAACCTTGCTACTATTTCTGTAACTTCAAGTCATTGGTCTTCTATAGTTTCTTCTTCCACAAAAGTGATGTTTTTAGGAGTGAGCACTTCCAAAGGCCAACCTGCATGCTCTTCGTCTTCAATGCTTTCTGGAATCATTCCAGTTTGGTCCATTGTTTAATGGTGGAATATGAGGGGGGTGCATCCCCATAAACACCAACCAATATCTGTTTAATTTCATTTGGAGTAAGTCCTTTTTTTGTGAAAAACTTAATAACAGCTTGATACTCCATTTTGAATATGTCACAATCTTCTACACATAGCCTTCTTTATGCAACTATATCTGAACAACTGAAAACAGCAGCGGAAGTTACAGCAAGGCCAGAAACTTAGGACTTACTCTCTAAGTCATTCAAGTTACAGTGTGATGTTCAAATTAGAATACAGAGCAGTGATTACATTTTTAACTAAAGGACTTTCAACCAGTGATATTAAACAATACTTTCATGGTGTGTATGGGAAAGCTTCCCCTTCATATTCAACCATGAAGGAGTGGTCAAAACGATTACATAGAGAATCTTAAAATTACCTATATGAGAGTAGTCTGATGGATATGATGCTACAAAAAAAACCTCTCTTGTTGAAGAGAAAGTTCTAAGTGACAGGCATCTGAAGACAAATGAAATAGCTGCATGTTTAGGGATTTCTAAAACAACCATGCCATCCCTTCAATGACATATGGTCATTGCAAGAAGTGTCTCAAATTCTTTCAGCATTTCAAATGCATATGCATGTAGAATGTTGTTAGAAATTGAAATCATTTTATGATATAGTCGAACTACACACTCTTATGCTTCACTTACTTGTCACTATTGTAGACCGGTTTCGAGAACAGTTGTTCTCATCATCAGTTCAAATCTCCGACTGCTGGATAATTCGTTGTGTTGTGGGTATTCTGCTCTGGAGGAGGTGTGATGAACTTAAAGTTTATATTTTCCTCGCCGGAAGTGTCAAAGTTCATTAAACTGTCTCTGTATTTGTAAATGTATATTTTCTCCCATGTTGCCAATTCTGTAGGTCCTTGCACTGATTTTAACAATTTTGCTTTATTCACTATATCGTGGTTTTCTGTCCAAAAATGAAATGCCACTGCTGATTTCTCAATTTGCTTGTATTTTATGTTCCTGAAATGTTCTTTTAACCTTGTGCCTATGTTTCTCTTTGTTTTTCCTATGTATATTTTTTCACATTCTTCACAACTTATTTTGTAAATGCCTGGTTTTTTCTCCTGTGGAATACTGTCATTAACATTGTCTGTGAGAAGATGTTTAACATTAAACTTGTTAATCGGTGCCAACCTGATATTAAAATCTTTAAGAATTTTCTGAAATTTTTTTGTAGCCCATGGATGATATGTAAATTTTTTAAAAATTTGTTTATCTTTCTTTGCTGAAAGTGTTGTGGTTTCTTTTATAAGCTTTTGCCTCTTGAATTTCTGTACCTTTTTGTATACTAGTTCTTTCTTAAAACCATTTTTAATTGCTGTTTTTTCTATATGTTTGTATTCTTTAAAGAATTCATCCTTGCTAATTTGTAGGTTAACTAGCCTGTGTGTTAAACTATTGATAACTGCATGTTTGTGAGAAGTGGGGTTAAAACTGTCAGCTTTTATGTGATTGTCTGCATGTGTATCTTTTCTGTAAATTCCAAATTCTAGACTTCCTTGATTTTTCATTATTTTTATGTCCAAGAATGGTAATATGTTATCAATTTCTGTTTCGTATGTGAACGATATATTTTTGTCTTGTAAATTCAAAAGTTTTATGGCATCCTCAATGAGCTTATTGCTAACAATGGCAAATATGTCGTCGACATATCTGTACCATGTCTTAAATATGTATGGGAAAGCTGTAGTGATATGTGTTTCAAATCTGCTCATGAAAAGGTTGGCTAAAAATGGAGATAAGGGGCTGCCCATAGTGAGTCCTGTTTCTTGTTTATAAAATTTGTCCTTGAAAGAAAAATATGATTGGTTTATGCAAATTTTGGTCAGTTTCATGTATTCTTTTATGTGAGCATCATTAATTCCACTTGTTTTTAGCCAATCATGTAAATAAATCAGGAGTTTTTCTTTTGGTATGCTTGGAAACAACGATACTACGTCAAAAGATATTAATGTGTCTGAAGGTTGCAATTGTATGTCTTTGATTTGTCTTTGATGTTGTTAGAAGTTATTTAACCTTTCTATGCTAACAAAAGAACACGATTTTAATCCATCATTAAATGAGGTAAAAGTATAATCTTCTTCTATGATCCTCTTTCAAGAATAAAATCAGTAAAGTGATGGAAGAAGGGTGAAGGCAAAGGTCACAGATCATGGTGACAATTTTTGAAACTGCAGAGGAATTCTGATGATAGACTTCAAAGAAAGGAGCAAACTAGCAACAGGGAAGTATTATGCTGAGCTATTGCATAAATTGTGAAATGCCATCAAAAGAGATGAGGAAAGCACAATTGAGTTTTTGTGCTGAATGACAATATAGCACTCCATATGACTAATGCTATTAATACTGCTGTGATCACATTTGGCTTCCAGGGCCCTGCTCCTTTAAAATATGATCTAATACATTACAATTGTGTGGACTTGTAACCTGTTATTATTAGAATTCTGTTCTACTTGTACTTTACAAGTCCACACTTACAAGTGATTTTTCCTACTTTTGTTTCACAGGAGTATTAGTTGTACATTTGTAACTTGTATACATTTCTCCACAAGTGTAGGAATAATGGTAACTACAAATACTAGTGCAAGTTTTAATATCTTTTTAATAATTTTAGGAATCAGTTGACCTAAATGTGCAAAATTATCTGCAAAAGAGATGACTATTATGTGAATAGGAACATGTATAAAGCAAGAATAACTCAGTATTTGATTATAAATAAAAGGTTAGATTAAGAGCAATTAAAAGTATGGATTATGAATAATATTGGCCTTTCCTGTTTCAAGTGCATATCTCAGTCCAGCATCTTAGTTTATATTTTTTTAAGGTTATTACATGCTACTAAAATAATTTCTTTCCATTTCTTATTCTCCTTTAAAATATTCTGCTTTGACCCCATTTTCCCAATTTTTGCTTATAATGAAATTTTGATTACTAAACAATTGAAACAAATTTATTTAAATATAAATTATCAAATTAGAGTAATAAAATAAATGACAAGCACTATCAGGAAGCTCAGTTTTTCTGCCATTGCTCAATGATTGAAATTGATGCTGCTACATCTAGATGTGATAACTGAACATCATCTCAAACTGAACTATTATGCTGGAATAATGACATTCATAATAAAGTATTTAAGTTACTATTTATGAGAATCATTTAGTAAGAATGACAATACTCTGCTCTGTACATTGAAAGTTATGAAATGTATTTCTAAGGAGTAGACATAACCTATTTCAAAGTATGGCCACATGTTGCTAACAGCTATTCCTCCATATTGCTCTTATATGTCACTTGTAATTTTTACTAATACTTTGCAGCTGTTGTGCATTCTTTCATGGAACAGAAAGTTACAATCCATTTTTTTATAAGGACTTAATACACTTGTAATGTATTAGACCATACTTTTTGGAATAGGACCCAGGAGCAGACCTTGCTCTCAGCATCTATTACTTATTAAACCCTGCCTTCACATCAAAGATTCACAGACAATAGGGGTTGAAGAATATTGTTTAGCTGCTTTTTGCCAATTATGCTTCAGACTATATATTTTTTATGGGGATTACCATGTTAATCCAGAGTTTAGTGAAATGCATTAGAGTAAAGGGAGATGACATTGAAAAATGAAACCAGTAACTTTATTCTATCTGCAACATGGTCAGACTGAAAACTTATGGACCACACCTCATATAGATCTAATGATATTCTATTTGCATGTAATAGATATATACAAAAGTGAACATGGTTTGTTCAAATTTATAAAACACATGTGAACACATTTATAAAACTGTTATATTCCTTTATATATTACAGCTTTTATATAGTATTTGTTTTCTGCTACAATAACTATTTTGTGAAAGTGTCAACACCCTTTATGACTACAGATCTAATGGTTAATGATGCAGATTTTTATTATCTAGTTTCCTTCTTTTCTTCAGTGAAATAAAGTCTTCTAGGAAATATTCACAAATTACCATATTAAATGTTTTCAGAAATTTGGCCCCATTTCTACAAAAGAATGTCAGTGGGTTTAACTGTTGATCAAAATTTTTTAAAAATTGTAAATCTTTAAAAAAGTTTTCATATGGAACTAACACAGTGAAGCTCGTGTGAATTGAATCTGTCATCTTAACACTCTTCATGCTTCACTAACCTTAATATATACGGAACCGGTTTCAAAGATATGTTATCTCCATCTTCGGCCGTGGATGACTGGTGTGAACGGTTGTTGTTGCATAATATCAGAAGCAATGTTCCGCTCTGGTGAAACTTTTATGAACTTAAAATTTATATTTTCTTCTTTCGGAATATCAAAATTCATCAAATGATCCTTATGTTTGTAGATGTAAATCTTTTCCCAAATATCCAATTCTACTTGTCCCTGTACAGCTCTCAATAATTCAACCTTTTTCTTTATATCATGATTTTCGGTCCAAAAGTGATATGCCACCGCTGATTTTTCTATTTGTTATAAGATCTACATAGGAAAAACCAAGAGGAATGTGGGGATACGTCTTAAAGAACATATGAGGAATTTAAAATACAAACAAATAGAAAAATCAGCGGTGGCATATCACTTTTGGACCGAAAATCATGATATAAAGAAAAAGGTTGAATTATTGAGAGCTGTACAGGGACAAGTAGAATTGGATATTTGGGAAAAGATTTACATCTACAAACATAAGGATCGTTTGATGAATTTTGATATTCTGAAAGAAGAAAATATAAATTTTAAGTTCATAAAAGTTTCACCAGAGCGGAACATTGCTTCTGATATTATGCAACAACAACCGTTCACACCAGTCGTCCACGGCTGAAGATGGAGATAACATATCTTTGAAACCGGTTCCGAATATATTTAAGGTTAGTGAAGCATGAAGAGTGTTAAGATGACAGATTCAATTAACTGTTGATGTTAAGCATTTTGGTTTGACATGTGATCAAAGGCTTTTATGGGTGTATCAGATGCTAGTAAATAATTATTGGACAACCAGATAGTATAAGTTGTGAAGCCGGAAATAAGGCTGCCTATATTAATTTTATAACCTGAGGCTACAGAGTTATATTTATAAAGGCATTATATTTGATAAGGATAATTGTTATGTATATATATAAGAAAATCATTTTGAGATATGTATCAGAAATAGAAATAATTTGTAACTCGTAACTTACAAAAGGGTTTTGTATACATTTTGTGTAAAATATGTGAGAATGTATACCTGACTACTCGTCCGCAGACCGCTCCTTAGACAAGGCTGAAGAAAGGGTAAAATATCTTTTGTTAGGTCACGAACCTTCTACCCAGGAAATACTTAGGAGTTGACAATAAGAGAAACATGTGGCCGTAACGGGACAGTATTTAACAAAGTCAGACTTAAAAATATTTTAAGAGAAAATGAAAATGTCAGAACGGAGACGAAAATGTTTTATTACAGGAAAGCCGAAAACACGTGCGTTATCTCCGGGAACATTTAGGAATCTACAAACTAAGCAAGGCAAAAGATTTTCAATAGAAATCAGAATGTAAGGAAAGGGCCGAAATTTATGACAGCTTGTTCTGGGAAAATTCAAGTTCGTGGGAAGACGTTAGATCAGGGGGGAAAGAATAATTCTAGCCAATGGTCTTCGGATAAAAGTTAACGAATCAGGAGAACTTAGATATAAATAAATAATTTTAGGATAACCAATGCTGAAAGTACAACACGAAAATAGATAAAATACGAGGGAATTTAATTTAGCGAAAGGCGTGGCGATGTAGTAGAAAAACTAGAGTACAGAAGTCAGAGAGGAATTCACGCATTCGGTAGAGACGCATTTCACACTCGTAGAAGTCGGACACTCATAGATTCACATTTAGACATTCAGTAGAAATACATTCACAGATTTACACTCACACATTTATAGATTCAGAGGGACATTCAGACATCCAGATATTCACTCAGGAAGCCAGTTTAAGTGAGTAGCGAAGTCAGCGGCGAACGGTCAGGAAGTACTTTACATGTGAATAAAAATATTTTAAACAAGTCAACCTTGTGTATTTTTGGGCAACACATTTCTCGTTCCCGTGGATCTATACTGATCCCGAAACACTCCGGTGGACCCTGAGATCAAATTCAACAGAAGTGGAGCAAACGACGTCATCAGTGAGCAGCCCGGCCGAGACATCGAAACCACGATCAGCTCAGCGATCAACTACGCCCCCGCACCCCCTAATTACTGCTCCAGTTGTCTGTCTATAGAATAGCTTCCATGGTGTATGGCATTTTACCAAACAGATCAACATTGCATTTTGTGATTTTCATATTTTGGAGAACTGCCAATTGAAAATTCAGGAATGGAGCTATCATATAGTGCACATGGTAGCATCATCAAGCTTAGAGTTCTCTTGAAATTCTTGAGTTGTTGTTCCTATTAGCTATGCATTTCCTACACAGTATATATATCATTGCATTTGGGTCCTATTCTTTGAATTGGGTTTGGCAATTTAAGCATCAATTTTCATCTTAAAAGTCACGAAGATATTTACCATATTCATGTTAAATGAAATTTTACACATATAAAATGCTGTTGTTATATTTTATAATGCAACACAGTTGCTGATTTCTGTATTTGTTATCCCTGGGTATTATACTTTTAGCATAGAAGTATGTTTCTCTGATTTTGCTGTAGATTTAAAATCAGTAGCAAATTACATTAATGCAATGTGATTATTTTATTGCAGGAAGATAAGGTGTTGGTGAAAGAGGAGAGGAAAGTTATTATTTCTTCAGTAAAAAAGGAGATTACAGTTCAGGAAATTTCATTTTCATTGAAGGAATCAGAGAGGTAAGGTTTTTATTATTAGAGTATTAGAATACACAGAACCAATTTTTGGAGGTGTTAACACATTTGTTCAATGGTACAGTCCATTAAGACCCTGGCCTTCGAAACTATTCCACCTCAGCCAATTTCGCTATTCAAAATGCTCTGTTTCATAAATTGTCACCCAGCTATAGCCTGGCGAAGCTACACGAGTATGCCTTTGAAGGTATTGTTGCTGTTCTATTGACAATGTTAGCAGTAAAGTGCTGCATCAGTTCATTTTAGCAACTTGCAAGACTGGGCATTGTTGTTCAGCAATGAGTGTTTTTGTCATAAATAACTTTTGAAATTTATTGATATGCCAAAATAGTCAAAATCCAAAATGCAAGGGGATCTCCACCCATTCAGCCCAGGGCATTTTTAGGTGTGACCCCCACTAACACATAACTTTATTACAATAATTGTTATAAAATATATACTGGCACTTCTTATCTATATTCTAATTAACTACAAATTTTCACTTGGATTGCTTCAGGTTGTCTACTGGCTTATACAGGGTCTGGTCCATTCAAAAGCACCCTAATGAAAGTGTTTTAGTAACTCTATATATAAATTATCTACCATTCCTACAACCTATTAATTCCCTTATTTCTAAAACAATAATAAGTTTATTTACTCTAACCAATTTCGTACAAACTCACTCATTTAATTTCACTCCTAGAGGTTATCCCAAGTCATATATATCTTTCTTAATAACAATATTTACCTTTTAATACACTATTTCTCCAACATGTGATTCTCCAGTTATAATTACTCAGTTTTCGTCACCATAATTCTACACCTATACAACTCAAAATTCATTCACTTATTGACCAGTAGTATCAATACAAATACTCGCATAAATTTCTTACCTGGAATTTTATCACCCAAAATTTTATTAATTGCTATCTCTGATCTTAATCATGTCCATTTTTCTTTTATTAACTACTTTCTCCTTATGTTGATTCTGGACATTCAAGAAAAATATAAATGACATTTTTATTACCCCAACATATAAGGCATATAATCTGTTTCAGGTTTCTTCCAATCACTTTTAGTTTCTAAATTCTTAATTTAAACAGTGCTAATCCTTCCCTCTCTTTCTTATTGCACCTGTCAATATAATTTTCGCTAATATATTCGTCTTTTAGTTCCCAATATAACTTCAAAAAAATTTTTACTCTTATACCAGCATACAAAATGTGACTACTGCCTCTGTGGTCCAATGGTACAATTAATGAGTACTAATCAGGTCCTGGGTTCAAATTCCATACAGTCAAACTGTAAGGTGTTTCTTCAGTTTTTCCTTACCTTGAGAAGGTGAATGCCAGATAGCTTTAAGATGCTAAGAACTCCAAGGACATTTGCTATGTCATTAATTCATTTCATTCACCCCTATAGACTTACATCTATAGTATCAGTTCACAGCCTATAGACTGGTGAGAAGACCAATGCAGTCAAAGGGACAGTAAATAAAACATTAAAAAAAGGAGACTGTCTAAATCATCAAATCAGATCATCTTCCAAAAACCACATCAAATCAACCCTTCCTGCCAAATCTCCCCCACACCATTCCATATTATTTTATATAACATATTGAGTAGTTTATTCATTTCTTTTCAACTTTCCTGAACCTCCCATACCTCAAATTCATTTGCCCACCTGGATTGCATTAATACTCTTTCACACCAGACTATTTTCATATTTGGTACAAAATATGAACATTTCCTTATAGATTTCATTGCCAGTGACTCTTTAGTTAGTGGAAATATTTTTTCTCTCCCATCGACCCAAACAACTGTGCTTAATGCCCAAATATGTAAACTCTCTTACAACGTCCATACTTTTTTTTCTATAAACCATTTTTCTTCTTTTCCACTATGTTCCCCTTTCTAAAACCAATTTTTTTTTTTTCTTTACTTGATTCACTTTTAAATCCCATTCCTTACAGTATCTAACTATTTGTGCAATTGCATTCTTTAATCCATTTATTGAGAAGGATGCAAATGGTCACAGATTGTAATTGAAGACTTTAAGGCAGAGCCATCCCTAAAAATGTCTAATGAAAATTAAAAAAAATATGTTAAAAGTTTTAATTAAAATCTAAATAATTACTACTTTTGTAATTCACATACAAATGGGAAGAAGTAGAACAAAACATTTGTTGTTTCCATTTGTATGTAATATATATTTGGAATAGTTAGTATTGGTAGATGTTATCCAGACACATAGTAGCTGTGTCAGTCCTGGTGGTATAGTGGTAACCAATACATACCTCCTAAGCTGAAGATAGTAGATTCCATCCAGGCTAGAACTGATGGATTTTTTCGGATGTGAAAACCCTAAGTTTCTTTCTTTCAGAAGGGAAGTAAAACTGTGGGTCCCATGTCGTACATATATGGCATGATAAAGAACCTCAAGCCTGAAAAAAGAGGCCTCTGAGCAAAATTTGTCTGCCGTTTCATGCCCTGATTTGAATAGGATGCTGATGATCTGAGATGTTAAAGAGCATCCATAAATAAAACCAAATAAAAAAAAAACTAGTAGCTGTAGGCTCAACCTTAAGATTTTCTATGCTTCCTTTGTAAAACAGCTGGGAGGCATGGTCTCATGGAATATTTGCTTCTTCATGTTGTAGCAAAGGTTCAGGAGTTCTACGCCATTTCTGCCTTCGGTAGTTTTGCCATCCCCTATTAAAATTTATGATATTTCTGCCAGAGTGTGCCGCTACACAATACCACACAGAAAACTGTTAGTATGTGTTATTCTGTTAGCAGTTAAAATTTTTGCGCATGTCAATGTGTTTTGAACAGTGAATACCTTTTAGTTTTTGTATTCTGTGTGTATCAGCAAGACAATGAATTCCATAAGTAATATAAAATAAATATTAACAATTCAATAAACATAAAAACTATTAATGGTAATAATTACAAATGTATTAATGTAAATAATTTAAAAATTGACCCCTGACAACCTCTTGTAAATGCCAAAATTTGTAGCCTTCCCAAAATTTAAACCAACAAACTGCAACTTGATGCAATCATCAATCATCCCCATATAATAATCCAGGAGTCTCTTGATTGATTATTACTGGCATGTCCTTATTAACTTTCTGTAATCCTACTAATATATAATTTATAAACAAATTAAACAGGAAAAAATTTAATTTGCACCCTTGTTTCAGGCCCTTATCCTATGACAATTTCCTTAGACACCTTACTTTTCCCACATCTAATAAAGAGTGTAGAAAGCATGTACATGAGTGTGCTGTTTTAACATTATAGACAATGTTTATTCACAATTAGGCCTAAAATACTATATTATAATTAAGACATATAAAAGAAGCCTGGATAGAGTAGACAGCTCAACTAGACACTGGTACTGCACTGAGGCAATCCCATGCGTAACATGTAACTCAGCACACTATCTCTTCTATATGCTATGAGTAAGCGCAGAAGCCATATATTAGTTAAAACGTCTTATTGAATGGTTTAGATAAGAAAATAACCATTCCAAATGATCTCTGTGATTTGGGTAATAAAAAAGACAACCATCCTAGACATTTTACACTCACAGGGAACTCCAGGTTCATTTGCATCATCATTAATTATTTTTATTTCATTCTTGTTTTGAAAATCTGGTAGAAAGCATGCAAAGGATATGTTATCACCTAGCGTTACATTTTCCTGGTACAGGAATCACCAAATACAGTTCCACAAGCACTACACAGAAGAAGATCAACTTGTGTTTTGTATGGATGCATGTAATCATATTCACAGTTGGCATGGAAGCATATGAGCCAAGTAACTGGTGTCTTTTAAAGCTAAATACTTGCAATAAAATGTTTTACAAGAAGGAAACACTTTAGTTGAGAGTAAATTCCCTAGTAGCTACCACAGGAATGGCAAACAAAAGAATAATACTCAAATAAATGTACTTACGAAGCTGTTGACAATGGAGTGGTATATATATAAACAATGTATACAGTTTTTTTCACACTAACTCCATTCACTTACATATGTTCCAAATTTATGTAAGTGAATGGAGTTAGTGTGAAAAAAACTGTATACATTGTTTATATAAAAGAATAATACTTGTATAATTGTCCAAAGTCTCAATATGCCTCCCAGCTGGAGTATGCACCTCAGATTTATCAACAATTGGACACATCAACAACAATAATCCTTTTTTGTGCATAATGTATTAGGAAAAAAAGAAAAAAATTACTATTAACACTTACTAAAGGGGGGGAAAAAAAGAAACAAGGAACTTCATCCATTACAATTGACTGATTGGCACTCTCCATTTTAAATAAAAATGTTATGTCATGTGTGTAACGAAGCCATTCTTAAAGTTCTCGACCTGAGCAAGAAATAAGAGGTGTGTGTGTTTTTTTTTCTCTCTCCAACATAGTCACCTTGTTAATTAATACATTTAGTTGATGACATTGCAACTTTTTAATACCCTTAGTAAAACGATTTATCCAACTGTGAAATATAAGCACCTGTTTCAGCTTCAACCTCATAATTTGATGTGAATCTTCATCCATTCAGGTTTGGGAACAAAAAGTAATCACTGGGAGCAAAATCCAGTGAATATGGAGGATGTGCAAGCACTTGGAAGCAAAGGTCATGCAGTTTTGCAGCAATAATCTCTGATATGTGTGAAGGCGCATTGTCATGATAGAAGAAAACTGAATATTTAACCTGAATTTTATCCTTCAGTTGATCAGTGAAGAGTAATACTGCCCGATGATGGTTCTGCACTTCTTGGAGTGGTTTATGAGCACCACACCATGAGAATTCCAGAAAAATGTAGCCATGACTGTTCCTGCAGATGGAACCATTTTTGTTTTCTTTGGTACAGTGCCACCCATTGTTTGGGCTGCTCTTTCATCTCTGGCATATAGTGATGAATCCATGTTTCATATACTGTTATGAAACATTGGAGAAACTCAATAGAATTTCATTTAAACAAATCAAAACAATCTTGTAAAATGTTCATTCAAATGTATTTTGTTAACAAATGTGGCACCCTCTTTGCAATGTCAGCCAACCTTCAACCTTCAACCTTCAACCAGCGATCACTGAATATGACATTAAGAATTTTTCTTACATTCGCATCGGTCATAGTAGTTTTAGGACGACCTGAACTCTCATTCTGTTGAACGGATGTACATCTACACTTAAATTCAGCAGCCCACTTTTTAACTGTCCAAATTGAAGAGGAAAAATTCTATAATATGAAATCTAACTTCTTTTGTATTTCTTTTGGGCTTAAACCCTTCAAAATGATGCAATTTATCACAGCTCTTTTTCATTTTTACCCATTTTGTAGAAAATGTTGACAGTAGTTTGTTTACATGATGAACACCAACAAGTGACTATACTTATGCATCTGAAACTTTACAGGGCACCACCTAAAGGATGATATATAACAACTATCATAGTAATTTGTTCATCTTCATGACATATCTGAGTCGGGCCAATAACTTTTAGAACATTCCTCTTATTATCCATATATGTCTCTTTTAACAAAGTAACAATTTCTTTATTTCAAAATTTATATCAAAGAGCTTCTCTGTTTACCCTGTTATATGCATATAGTCTACCACATTTCTTTAACAAGCATTTATCAATTAAAGTTTTAATTAGCAATACATTATCAATTGTCCTTTGGTTTCTTCAGAACCACTTTGATATGGGTATGTTAATTCATTTCTCTCAGCCCACTCACTAATTCTGATTGTTAATATTCCTGTAAAAATCTTACCCAGATTTGAAAAAAGTGCAATACCCTTGTCATTGCCTGGGTTTTACTACCTATCCTTGCCCTTATAAAAGGATGGATATTAGCAGTTCACCATGATTTGGGTAAAATCTTCTTGCTTTTTAATAAATTAAGCAATTTAATTGTAATCTTCCCCTATCCTCACTTCAGACTTGGAAAAAGTCTGCTGGTAATTCATTGATGCCCACTGCCTTATTCTTTTTGAAATATTTAACCTGTTTGAGAACCTGTTCACTTGAAAACAATCTTATAATCCAATTACCCAATCCTGTAACTTTATATTTAAACAATTACTTAAAATAATCAATCCATTCCTCAGGTTTAATCATATGTCCCATCCCTCTAGTTCTTGACCATTTCTTAATAACATTCCATACTTCCTTTGCCTTCCCTGACCTAACTTTTTTGTATCAATTTCCAAGGCTTTCTTTTTTCTATATCCTTCCCTCTTGCTTTCCAACAGTATCCTATAAAATGCTGTCAACCTTATCACCCTTTCCTTATCCTCCTTTGTATTCTTTTCCCTTCATTGAATAACCGCCTGTTTCACTAAGCTTTTTGCATCACTACATTCTTTATTGGACCAATCATCAATCTTTCCTTTATGGGACACCCTCCTAACCATCTCATTGGCTAATCACTTAAATATAAATTCCATCAGGCTCAAAGTGTGTTCATTTTGCTTTAACTCATCATCCAATTAATACCATAAATACACAGCTTTGACACTGAGAAATTCAATATTTCATTAAAATTTTTCTGCACTTTCTTTACTCCAATTATATCCTGTAATATTCTCAGAATTTTCCTTATTCATATTATTAGATATTTCATCTCCACTACTTGTGCACCTGCAATCAAGAATAATGTGCACTATTACTTATTATATTCCTTTCTTTACAATTTAACCTTCAAATAATACCTCCCAACAGAACAGTACAAGATATACAACACTTTACCCCTCTACATTAACAACCGTAAGCCCATTATCTTCACAAAATTGAATTAATTTCAGTCACTTTTCATTACTGTCTAATCCTTGCTTCTTCTTATATTGCTTCATCAATTTTATCATTATAATTATTTTCCTTTAAAATGCCACAATCTATAGCTTGCATATTCCCAATTCTTGCAATTACATCCCCAAAAATCAAAAACTTACTCTCCAGCATCTCTAACTTAATCTGTCCATTTCCAATTCTACATGCCAAAGGAGATCTGGATCATGAAACTGGGAGTTTATGGGCAATCGTAAATAATTCCCATACATCATTCTAGCTTTTTTATTACTAACCACATGGCACCATCCATCCTTGAGTTCCTTTCTTTTACTTCATTTATCAGTTCATCGCTAATTAATGCATCAATGCCTTCCAATACTCTACTGCTCCTGTTTGCCTTGAATTTCCTTTCCCAATGATTTCAAAACCGATCATCATTTTTATATTTTCATCATCATTCAACCATGTTTCTGCTAACAGCAATAGTTTTATTTCCATTAACACTGACCTAATGAACTCTCCAGATATGCCTCTTTTTAATCCTTTGTAGTTCCAGAAACCTAATTTCACTGTCCTGCCTTATTCCTCACTTTCCTATTAAAACCTGATCTATATCTAAAATCTTGCAGCTTTTTCTTGCTATGAAACTGAATCCCCTCACCTGATCCCTGTATACATAAATGTTCATATCACAAACTCTATCATTTCCTGCACTACTGAATCAAACTCTTAGTTGGTATAGTGGTACTTGCCTTCTAAACCCAATACGCACTACCCAATACCACAGGTTCAAACCCAGCCAGGATCGATGGATTTTTTCAGGTGTAAAAATCCTAAGCATGACTTCCTTTGGAAGGGAAGTAAAACCGTGGATCCCATGTCGTACATTTACTGCACACAAAAGAACCTCAAGCCTGAAAGAAGTGGCTTCTAAGCAAAATTTGTTGACTGTTTCATGCCCTGAATAGAATGAGATGCTGATGACCTGTGATGTTAAAGAGTATCCATAAATAAACAAATCAACAAAAAAAAAGAAAGAAAGAATCTAACTCCAAAATGCTCCCATGTGGGGTTGACACTACATTCACTTTTCCATTCTCTCTATACCATTCTCTAGTTGCCCCTCTATGATTGGCCTGCTCTGCCAGTAGTTGTATTTCAATTGAAAGCTGCTTATCTGGTGAAATCTTGCATAATGACATCACCAAAACTTGCTCCATCATTCGACTTCTGGATGCATGTCAACTTCGTTTCTCTCATTCTCCCTGTTCTAAATAGTATGGGGTGGCCGAGGTCATTAAGGCATGGACTCGTGAATGGGAGATCTGGAGTTCGATTCCCACCAGAACCATCCTCCCTGACTGTCCAAGTTTTCCTTAGTCATTAGCTGAGTTGTTTACTGCTCCTGCCATCCATCATGAGTGTTTATGCTCTTTTATCCTTAAACTTCCACTTTCCTTTTATCAATCCAGAAATGCAAATTATGAATGTATACCTTCCTTCCCAGTTGTTTCACTTCCTCCATCTTCTAAATAAGTTTTTTCTTCACTTCATTCTCTTCAAAGGATAGATCTTTACTAATGAAGATATCTGTTTCTTTCAGATTCTTCGCTCTGCACAATATCTCATAAACGCAACTAATGTTTGTGAATTTCATGATTATTATTCTTCAACCCCCTTTCTTCTCATTCAAAGAGTCTGCACTTCCTGTTTGACAAAAACCCGTCACCATTTGTCCCCTCCAAAGAATAGCAAATTAAAATTGCAGTTTTTCTTCTCTAATCTGTCCATTCTTGTTTTCATCTCCTCTACTTCTCTTTTAATATTGTTCACTTCAACTTAAATTTCTTGTTTGATTTCTGATGGAGATCAGATAGGCATTTATCTGATCTGTAAGTCCTCTTCCAGGCCATGCATTCTATTCAACATTCTCTCCAGATTATCACAACTTTCAACTGACCTGGGATGCCACTCAGCTCCACCAATCACTAATAGCATCATCATAATCATTGCCATTATTATAGATTTCCTCTTATTTTTTATTTTCTAGCTACATTCTATTTTTGGTTATAAATTTGCCTATTTTTATTTTGTGTGCTAAAAGATCCACTCCCATTGTCCCTTATATCATTTTTCCTCTAAATAACCAGGAGCTTGCTCAAAAAGTTCCTCTTACTTCCACTTAGCATTTCTATAAATAATTTGAATATAAAATATATTTAAAGAAATTAACATAAATTTCATAATAATTTCCTTTTCTATCATTTGTATATAATGTAAGTGAGTTGATCTGGTGATTATGAAAGACAATACGTTTTTCCATCAGTAGCATCTAAACTGTTCTTTTCATTTTCCTTGGTAACCTACCCTCAGGGGCCCACTTTTGGGTATGGGGCATAGCAACCCCAAGGTACCCGAGCTACTCCCGCATGACCAAGCTCAGCATGTTTGACTCTTTTTTATTTCACCTCTATTTTACCTTTTGTTCACCCTACTTCCCTGTTCTTTGTCTAATGGGTGCCCCCTTGTTTGACACAGTAAAAGGTGACTGGGTAACGGCGTAACTCCCAGCACTGGATTATCATATCCCCTGGTAAAGGCCAGGCCCGGGGAGGGCCATTACAAGAGCTATGAACTTCCTGTAGGCCATTGGGTACCTCTGTCTGAATCCGGAGAGGTTTGACCCTGAGGTGACTTTGTCTAAGCCAGGACAGGTCACCTGAGCCAGGATGGTGCATAGGAAGCAGCCTGCCATCGGAGACAGTTGCAATGGTGGAGGATAAATGCGCTATGGTACATGAAAATAATTTTATTCAAATGAAATGTAAAAGAGTGGATGTAAAGGAAGTTACCGAGCAGCCATTCTCATTACTTAGTCATCAGTCGACGGAGGAAGGTCAGTCATTCAGCAGGTTAAATCCGTTCGTTATATAGAAGGGTATTGATGGTATTTCTGGACCCGTTAAGACATGTACACGTCTCCATAATGGTTCTCTGTTGATGGAGACACTTGGACTAGCCCAAACTAACTCATTGCTCAAGGCAACAATTCCCCACCAGTATCCGATCCGTGTAGAACAACATCGAACTCTAAATTCGTCGCAAGGAGTTATTACTATGAGTGTATTAGACGAGATGTCCGACTCAGTAATCCAGAGTTGTTTGGAATACCAAGGAGTCATATCGGTCTATCGTGTGCAGACGAGGAAGGAAGGTGAAGTACAGCCCATCTGTACTCTCTTCTTCACCTTTAACCGGTTGAGTTACCACAGAGAATTAAAGCTGGATATGAGGTTATTGAGGTGCGCCCATATATTCCCAGTCCCATATGATGTTTTCAATGACAACGTATTGGCCACACTCGCATGTCGTATAAGAGTGCAAAATTGATCTGTGCAACTTGTGGTACTGAAAGTCATGAGGGGGCTTGTCCATCTACCCTGTCTGCATGAACTGCCAAGGTGATCAACCAGCTTCGTCCCGCGAATGTCCTCGTTACCGCGAAGAACGCTGTATTCAGGAGATCCGGGGAAAGGAAAAGCTTTCCTTCAGTGAGGCTCTGAAGCGATTTCAATCTCGCCTATCCGTGTTACCTAAAACCGGTACATACAGCGGTGTGGCTTCTGCGATTCAGAAGCGAGATAGCAGTACACAGACCTGCGACAAGATTTTTACTCCGGTGCCTTGAGCGACGGGTTCCGCCAAACGTTCTACTGAAAAGCTGAAGCTATTGTTTTTGATACTCCGGTTATTAAGTTAAGACCGCTTACCCCGAACTGACTTCCTAAAATCATCCACTACAATTGATAAGAGGCAGAAATGGAGCCCTTCTCCTCGTAGGTCAAGCTCCCATGATAGGTCCGGGAGCAAGCCCGCTAGGGCGGTCGCCGTCACCGCCTCTTTCCACCTCCAACCGATTCCAGATTTTGGAGTCAGTTGACTCTTCTCAGCGGGAGAGCCCTTCCTCTGAGGATGTGATGGAGCAGGATGTGCCTGCTCCAGAAAAACCTTCAAGTCCCACACGTTTAAAAAAAGGACGGTTGTGTCGTCCCGGACCGACGAAAAAGTAAGGCGGTTTTTTAATTTATTTTTATCTTATTCCAGATTTTAACAATGGCTATCCTTTCATGGAATTGACTCCGTAGTCTAAGATCTGACCTGGAGTTAGTTATGCGATTAACTGACTCGCCGTTTGTGTGTCTCCAAGAGACCAAACTTAGACCACATGATTCGTTTAACTTTTCGTGGTTACTCTTCGGTGAGATTCGACTTTCCTCCCTAAGATGCCACTCCCGCGCATGGTGGAGCTTTAATTCTGATTACATCAAGATTACGTATACAGTTCTTCCGTGAAACTCCAGACTTCTATTAAGGCTGCAGCAACTACAGTTACCTTTACTGGCCTTAATTTTACAGTTTGCCCACTTTACCTACCTCCATCTACTACTGTCGCAGTAATTGATATAGATAACCTTTTATTCCCGGCTGGCACCCCCTGTGCTGCTTTTGGAGGATTTTAATTCACACCAACCCCTATGGGGTTCTACCACGGAGTGTGCAAGGAGTAGTATGTTAGCGGACTTTCTATACCGCCACAATCTTGTTCTGCTCAATACTGGTCAACCTACTTTTCTTTCTGACAGTACTCATAGTTATTCACACTTGGACTTATCTTTCTGTTCCACTTCACTTGCCGTGCATTTTACCTGGAACGTCATCTCCGATTTATGCTGCAATGACCATTTTCCATGTGAGATACAGATCGTCTCTTCCCACGTACATTCTCAGCGCGCGCCAAGGTGGCTTATTGAAAAGGCAAATTGGCATCTCTTCCGTTCCTTAGCCGTATTTCCAGGGTGTGATTTTCTATCTATCGACACCGAGATCGAGCACCTCGAAATAGTCATTCTTACAGCTGCAGATCAGGCTATTCTCCGGTCGTCTTCCCACCCCAGACGCTTTCCGGTGCCTTGGTGGACCGCTGAATGCAGGGATGATTGCGTGCACACCGAGGTGCTTTACGAGCTTTTCGTCCCCACCCTACTTCAGCAAACATGATTCGTTACAAACAGCTGCACACGAAATGTCGTCGAATTATTAAGGATAGCAAAAAGCTTTCGCCTCTACTTTTAACCTCACCACGCCTACGTCTGTGGTCTGGAATATGCTTTGCCGCGTTGCAGGAAAATCTGGGTTTACGCCTATATCCGGTCAAAGGTACAACTTTTTGTAATTGAAACTCCAATTGCTATTGCTAGTATTTTAGGGCGCACTTAGGCTGATGTTTCGAGTTCCGCCAATTATCCTCCTTCATTTCGCACATTAAAGGAGCAGGTTGAGTCGATGGTCTTCAGTTTTGCCTCCGATAGCCAGGAGTGCTATAATGTCCCTTTCACTTCCAGGGAATTGAAGCATGCCCTTTCTATCTCTCGGCACCGGTGCCAGATGACATTCATGTCGCTATGTTACAGCATTTACCAGCAAAAGGCAAGGGTTTTTTACTCCAGCCTTTTAATCGTATTTGGTGTAATGGCACATTCCCGAACGCTGCGAGTGGCTACCGTCATTCCTATACCTAAACCTGGAAAGTACCCACACTTTTCTTCCAGTTACCGTCCAATTTCCCTCACCAGTTGCGCCTGCAAAGTGATGGAACGCATGATTAACGGGAGGCTTGTGTGGTGGTTAGAGTCGAAGCACTTATTAACGAACGTCCAGTGCGATTTTCGGCGTCATCGTTCCTCAGTCGACGATCTTGTGTCTCTTTCCACCAGTTTTGTGCGGAAATACCAAACGGTCGCCACATTCTGTGAATTGCAGAAAGCCTGTGATACTTGTTGGAGAAGCGGTATCTTTCGAACGCTTCAAGATTGGCATATACATGGTCGTATGTCTATTTTTATTCTGGGGTTTACGAAAGACCGGGTTTTTAATGTTCGCGTGGGTTCAGTTTTATAATCTCGTTTTACTCAAGAGAACGGTGTATCTCAGGGCTCGGTACTTAGTTACACACTGTTTGCCATCGACATCAATTCCATCAGTGAGTGTTTACCGCCAGCAATACAATCGTCGTTGTTCGTTGACGATTTTGCCATCTTTCTTTCCTCTCGGAGAACTTGCATTTTGGAACGCCGCCTCCAATGTTGTCTCGACCGCCTTTAAGCTTGGAGTGTAAACCACGGGTTCCGTTTCTCCGCAGAGAGGTCTGCATGAATTTTGCCCCGTAAGGAGTATTATCCACCATCTTTCCATCTTGGCCCAGAAACTCTTGCTTTTGCGACGAGGTTAGGTCCCTTGGCTTGGTATTTGATAGAAATTTATGCTGGTCATCGCATATAACACAACTCAAAGGCAAGTGTGAACGTTCTCTTTGTACTTTGCGTGTTTTAAGTGGCACATCCTGGGAAGCTGACCGGACGGTTCTTTTACGTTTCTACCGTTCTTCGACCTTCAGTTCTTCGTAGCCTCAACCCTATTCATCACTGGGATATTCGTGTCGCTATTGGAGCATTCCCAACAAGTCCTGTGTCCAGCCTATGTGCGGAGTCTGGAGACCCTCCGTTGTTTTATCGTAAGGCTGTTTTACTTGCTGCTTATGGTTGTCGATTAGCTGCGCAACCTCGTCATCCCACGAATGAGTCGTTTTTAATGTGTCTCTCGCTCCATTTTATGCTGCTCGGTCTTTTACTCCTAGGCCTCTTGGGTTTCGTTTTCGGGAGTTGTTAAGGACTTTGGACTTGGAGTTACCTGGTTTTTTCCTAGCTGGGGAAACTACTTCTCCCCATTGGCTTTTAGCAGAGGCTTCCGTTCATCTTGGGCTACGTCCTGTCCTATGTCTTCGACAGCAGCACCTATTTATTCGTCGACATTTTAGAGATATCGTCTCTTTCTTTCCTAGATGCAATTTTATTTATACCGACGGCTTGAAATCTAACACAGTTGTTGGATGTGCCTTTGTTTTTAAGGGAGGTTGTTTTGCGTTTGGTCTTAACACTGGGACATTTTTATGACAGAGCTTTATGCTATTTACCGTCGATTTTATTTGTTTCTGAACAGCGGCCGGGGGACAGTGTTATTTGTTCGAATTCTTTGAGTGCCCTTTTATCTTTTAAACACCTCTACAGCTACCACCCTCTTGTACAGCAGATCCAGAATGCAGTGTTTACGCTTCTTGACGCTGGCGTCTGGGAAACACTGTTATGGGCTACGGGACATGAGGTGCCGGGTAATGTGGCCGCAGATATCGCAGTTAAATCCGCCCTTTTAGAACCTGCTGAATGTGAGCAACGTTTTTTTACTCGGGGGATTTTAAACATTCATTACGTCGAGGTGTTCTCTCGTGATGGCGCGAGGTATGGAGTTTATTCCAAGATAATAAGCTTCGACAATGTAAATCAGCCCCTTTAATTGGTCATCTTCTTTTCGCGCAGTTTGTCGCGAAGAAATAACTTTTCACGTTTACGAACTGGACATTGCCGTTTTAGTGACCGTCACCTTTTTAATGGGGATCCAGCCCCAGGATGTCCTAATTGTGACCACCACTATACAGTGCGTCACATTTTACTTGAATGCCATCATATAGGGGCTTCTAGACTTTCCCTAGGTTTGCCTTCCTGTATTGAGGACCTACTTGCAGTTGATGTGATTGCTGTTGAGCGAGTACTTCGTTTTATCCGTGTTTGTGGTTTTTGGAGCAAGGTGTGAGGTTATATCATTTTATATATGACGGCATTTCTCTTGCAGGTGTGCTTTAATACCAGTCTTATCATATTTTATCATATTACCCTTGTTATTTGTTTTGGGGTGTTTATGTCACAATTTTAGACTATTATAAGCCTGTTGTGTTTTCAGCTCTTGCAGCTGTGTTTTAGTACCAGTCTTTTGTTTGCTTTTGATCATTTTACCCATGTTATTTGTTTTGGGGTTTATATTGTTATTGCCCAATGTGCTTAATGCCCTTTCCTATATTGGATTTGGGTGTAGATATTTTATTCTTGGATCAGTTTTAGTGTGTTTGGGCACTAATGACCTTAGCTGTTTTACACCTTTTAAACAATCATCATCATCTTGGTTACCTAGGATTTTATTCACAGAAGGGAATTAAAATGTTAACTTGTTTTAATTTTAAATTTTAATTTTTTAATTCACTGCTGATATTTAATTAACTTCTCAAAATATGTTTTGAATTATAGAAAATTGGAAAAGAATAAATGCATTTTTGGGGTAATGTGTACTTGTCAAGATCTAAAATGAAATGAATTAATCAATAATTAGTTAACATGACTTTCAAATTAAGATTTCTATAAATAAATCTTGTGCTATACTATATTTTAATTTACTTTACACAACTGAAATAAAATTTAGAATTAATAGACTAAGCAAAGCTTACCAACCTTTTCTTTTTACTTTTTTTGAAAGATAAGCCAGTATAATTTCTTTGTTAACTCCTCTCTCCTGGCTACTTTTCTCTATTCCTAGACCAATTTACATTCCTTTTCATATAGAAAGGGAAACTTCTTTGGAAGTTTCAGCATCACTTAAAACATCTTCCAGTATAAATGCATCATTTTATTGGACATTTTCATTAAGCAGGCTCATACATTCTGAAAGAATTCCAAAATAATTTAATTACTTTCATGCTAGTAGAGGGAAAAAAATTGTGTGCCACAGAAGTAAGCAGAGTTTAGTCACTCATGGATATTATCATCTGAGGCATCCACTCATGAATAAAACTTGTATACTTTCTTGGTTCTTAAATAACTATCATACTAAAGTGAACTACGGGGTACATCCAGAAAGTAAGTTCCGTTTCAATTTATCTCCGCTGCAGCGCTGCGATCGCAGTTCCGCACATGCGCGGTAGACGCTCTGTATCAAGGAGAAGAAACGTGCGCAATTTTGAGATCGCTGTCAGCCACGTACGCTTTGTTATGCTTGTTTACAATGTCGGTGTTGATTGAAAATCCCGCCGCTTGTGAAATCAGATCTGTGATTCGTTTTCTGAATGCTAGGAAAGTGAAACCAATTGAAATTTATCGGCAAATTTGCGAAGTTTACGGACAAAATGCGATAAGTGATTCAATGGTGAGAAGACAGTTCAATGAAGGACGTAGTGAAGTGCACGATGAAGAACGAAGTGGGCGTCCATCTTTGGTTACAGAAGAACTGGTTCACGCGATTGATGACAAGATCCAGGAAAACCGCACGTTTACAATTAGTGCTCTCGCTATGGAATTTCCCGAACTCTCACGATCACTAATTCATGAAATTGTTACCGAAAAACTGAAATTTCGTAAACTTTGCTCACGTTGGGTACCAAAGATTCTTACTGAGCAACACAAAACAAAACGGATGGGTAGTGCACTTCAGTTTTTGACCCGTTATGATGAAGGCGGCGAAGAATTTCTGACACAGATAGTCACAGGAGATGAAACTTGGGTTTCTTACGACACCCCTGAAAGTAAGCGGCAATCAATGGAATGGAGACACACTTCATCCCCAGCAAAGGTTAAGCCGAAACAAATCTTGACACCTCGAAAAATGATGTGCACAGTGTTCTGGGACTGGAAAGGCATCTTACTCATTGATTTCTTACTGCGTAGTCAAACAATCAAAGCAGATGTTTATTGCGAGACACTTAGGAATTTGCGCCGCGCAATACAGAATAAGCGCCGAGGATTGCTGTCAAAAGGTGTTGTTTTTCTTCACGATAACGCACGACTACACACTGCAAATGTGACGAAAAACCTCCTACAGGGATTTGGCTGGGACGTGTTTGACCATCCTCCGTACAGCCTTGACCTCGCTCCTAGCGACTTTCATCTGTTCTTACATCTCAAGTCTTTCCTTGGCGGTCAACACTTCAACAATGACGAAGAGCTGAAAGAAAATGTTTCCAACTGGTTGAAGACACAGGCGGCAAACCTCTATGAAGAAGGTATACAAAAACTTGTGCCACACTATGACAAATGCCTGCAAAATTTCGGCAGATATGTGGAAAAGTAGTTTAAGAGTTGTAGAATTTTGTGCAATAAATATTTTTTCTGTATCTGTACACAATTTAATTTTATTACCAAACGGAACTTACTTTCTGGACGTACCTCGTATTTCATAATAGAAATTCACTGTGATAGTCACTGAATAGCATGCATTTTATAGTGAATATACTCCTTCTAACCTCTATTCTGTTTCTACAGAACTTTCATTCTTCACACTGACTTCTGCTGACTCAGTACATGAATCATTATCATTGCAAACAGAAGCTGCACCTCTTCTTCTTTTAAATCATTTCTTGTTCAATGCTCACTTGTTTGTTGATATTCTAGTCAAGATATATTATAGGCCACTGTTAAAAATTGTGTATGGCTAATTTTAACAACATTATAGTTTTTAATACTTTTATTTTATATAAATATTTTAGTTGACCCAAATATACTTTTATACTTCAAATTGGGAGGTGGTGGTAATCTTACAGGTATACAGGAGTTATAATCTGTAAAAGTTCAGGTTTTGTATTATTCTGTTTTCCTATTTTTTTTCTCTTCAATTTGAATATCACATTTTACAGGTGCAAACCTAATTTTCCTCTTAAGATAAGTTTGTTTTCTATGCTCTTTACTTTGATTTTGGACCAAATGAACCACAGAATTGGCTCAGTGGTAAACAATGAAGGAAATTAAAAAATCTGTACATATCTAATGGAGTACATATCTGAATCTGGCACAGCAAGTAGACCAGAGCCACCAGAGCTTTGACAAAGTACAGCTCAGCCATACAAAACTTCAGCAGTGACTAATTTTAGCACTAAGATGCAGCAGTACCCTGAAGTCAGAATTTTAACCAGAGGACAAATTTATTCAAAAGTTGTTTAAGTTCCCACCAGAGCTACATTAAAGATGTCCACTCATGAAGATATCTGGCAGTTGACATGCACCTGATAATGCAGACAGAGGCTTTTGAAACATAGTAGTTCAATGTTAAATGCAGCATAAGTATATAAAATTTACTTACTAGCCTAATTTAGAACTATAGTCATGCTTATAAAGTGCTTATTCTGTGGTCAAGCTTATAAGGTGTTATAGCTATTAATCTGTGCTTACATATAGTTTTCATGATGCCTCGACATATATACATAACAATATATCAAAGCATTTTTATGTATGATTTTTATGTGAAAAATTCTTGCAGGGAAGTTAGAAGTAGACTTTTTAACAAGATATCCAGATGTTCATGCTCCAAATAGAGATACCATGCAAAAATGTGTAAACAAATTTAGAGAAGCTGAAAATATATGAATAAGAATATGAATAAGAAGAAAAGCTAAGAAGGCCTTTGCTTACTGAGAAGAAACTACACAAAGTTAAAGTTTTCTGAACCCTGTAATCCCCTGATCTAACTATATACAATTTTTATCTAAGAAGGAAATTGAAAAATTATGTGTGTAGAACAAATCCCTACCATCAGAAAAATTGAAAGAAAATATAAAGCAAGTAGCTGACTCATTTAACAAAATCGTAAATGTCTGGAAGAAGGAGGACATTTTCAACATCTCTATCATAAGATACCTGCATATGCTAAACTTAGGTATTCATTTTTTACACTCAACTTCACTTACTTACATAAAAATAAGACACGTTTCAGGAGAATTTCTCCCATCTTCATGTGCTCACTGAACTGCCATTACTCGAAACGATGGCTAGACACCCGAATGTTCCTGTGGCGGCCTCTATTGGCTGAAGTAGGAAATTGCTGAGTTCATCCATAGGAAGAAACTGGAAGTTCATTAATTTTTCTCTATTTTTTAATATGAAAATTTTTTCCCAAGTGGATAACTCCACTGGTTTAATTAATTAATTAAATAATTAATTAATTAAATTAAACTGCTGAAGCATCTTCACAACCCATTGGAGCTATCCACTTGGAAAAACTTTCATATTAAAAAATAGAGAAAACCCAATGAATTTCAAGTTTCCTCCTATGGATGAACTCACCAATTTCCTGCTTTAACCAACAAAGGCCACCATAGCAAAATCTAGGTGTTTAGTCATTGTTTCGAGTAACAGCAGTTCAGTGAGCAACTGAAGCTGAGAGAAATTCCCCCAAAACAGGTCTTATTTTTATGTAAGTAAGTGAAGTTTAGTGTAAAAATGAATACCTAAGTTTAAATATATTACCACTCCATGGTCAACAGCTTCGTAAGTACAATATCTGCATATTTTCATTGTAATTGTACTGTAATCTTGAGAACTTAAATTAGTGGGGGTAACATTACATCTGATTTGCCAAGAGTTACTGCTATGAACTGGCCAGTCCACCAGCCACCATGCAAGATGAACCATGAAAGATCCTGATGACAAGAAAATTAATCTGTGCAATAGAAAGATGTATCAAATAAGTAATAAGAGAAAATAAACTATATATATATATATATATATACACACACACACACAAGAGCGTGAATACATACATTTGTGTATGTGTGTGTGATATATATACACACATAAATACACATACACACATATGCATGCACACACACACCTTATCTTCTGCTTTGAAAAAGGATACAAGCAGTTCAAAATATTTTGATATTTGTGTAATTATTAAGTTTTCATCCAGTTCTTTTTCTTTAGTGCTTGTTATTTTAGCTACTTTGTACTAAGTGTTACTTTATTTTTCATTTTTATTACATATATATGTGTACTGGGTGATTTTTCCTTCCCGAGACAGCTCCATGTGTACTTCGCCATATTTGGCCAAGCTCTGCAATTCTTGTCTTTTACCCACCTTGAAAACCAGCCTGGAAGCCAGAGAGGAAGTTAGTACAGTTTAACTATAAGAACATAGGATGTGTTGTTGTGTTTCGTGTGACAGGGATTAAGTATTCATTTGGCAACATAACATGATGTATTAATACCTTAATATGGCTCAATTCAGGTTTTAACTTTCCCAAAGAGTATTTATTTATGATTAATATGTGCGTACAAAATTGGCTTGGGATATATGCATATTGTTTCAAGAGAGATTCCCTGATATTCAACTTCTAAGTCAAAATTCAATTCATAAGTTGCATTTTTGATAAAAAGCATACCCAATTACTTACAGTACTCAACCTAAAAGTTTTAAATAACATTCGACATGCTCTGGAACATTTCCTAAAAATCACTTCAGTGTCTTTCATAGCAAATAGGAATTTCCTATTCCTCTGCTGGAATGGCTACAAAGCTACTGAAATTAAAACCCTATAAAATTACTGTAGCCCAAGAACTTAAGCATTCAGGAGTAGATTTTTAGAATGGATTTTGAATTGTGTATGCATGACAGGGAAATTGACCCTAATCTAATTTTCTTTATGGACAAATTTTGGTTTCACCTAAGAGGGTATGTTAATTCACAAAACAACTGATATTGGAGTTCAGAATGTAATTTTTCAGTACATCTAGTGTGTATGGGATTTTTCTTGTACAATTTTTCCTTTAATGGCCCCAAAGATAAAAATCATAGTAAATTAAATCTGGGGGTCTAGGGGACCATATGTTGCAGTCACTCTATCTTCGAATATTTTATGAAATAAAAAATTGCATAATGGATTTATATGAGGATATCAGTTGATGTGGATCATTCTAACTAATCATAAGTGTCTTTAGGTTGGTGAAATCTATCATTAGACAACGATAAAGCAAAATCTGTCTCTTCAAAATATCTATATATTCTGCACTTTCTAATGCAATTTATGAGTAATAGGCATCACTAATTTATCCATAATTATTTATTTCTTCTAACTTATGCCACAGGTTTCTGTGTATAATGTAGATGGATGTTATAACAAGAGAACTTATTAATAAGTTACAAAAGAATTTCTATACGAGATATATCCTTTCCACACTAGAACTTAAGAACTTAGATCAGTTTTATTTATTTCGGTGACAGCACCATGTCATCTCCCCTGAAGCATCCCATGTTCAATCCCCGCAGCCATAAGTGAAATTTGGGGTGCATAAAATGAAATCTGGACATGTTTTCTCTGGTTTCTTTCGCTGCCATTCATTCCATCATTGCTCCATTTCCATTTCATATGGCATTTTTCTAAAATTCTGATTAACATTTTATATTATAATAGAATTCAAAATACATTCTTCTCAAAAATGTGCAACTTTTCCTAAGTAACAAAGTACAAAAGGAGAATCTTGAAACTGCTCTTTGCTCTATGAATCTTGAAACTTGTCTCCATATTCTATATAAAAGTTCAATGTACTGATTCTTCATTAAGATATTGCTATATATAAAAGTTCAATGTACTGATTCTTTATTAAGATATTGTTACTGATAAAAGTGTTCAATATCTCTTCTTTGCTGGTTTGATTAAAAATGAAGATATGATTTTCAAGCTGAGTGTATTCAGAATAAGTGAAAGACAGCTAGTTTCCATGGTGCAAGATATTTGATATGATTGGCTGCAGTCAAATTTCTATTTGATTGATATTTTATATGCATGTTCTGTTTTACTTTAAATGTTCTATTCTTTGCAACTATTATTGACTTCTCGAGGGAAAAAGTGCACTTAGAGCTTTTTTTCCACTTACATAAACAGAGGGGATCTACTTATACTTGGAATTGTGTAGTAGTTTTATGAAATAAAACGATAGCCTCAAGTTAGGGTTTTGATAGTTCTTTATCACTATTGGAAGTGATAACTCTAAATTTAGCTAAGAAATCCTTGGAGAATATCTGTCATAAATCCCAAATCAACAATAAATTCAACGTATACAATTTTCTTAAGAAAGTCTTTGTAAATGCAATATTAGTTTTTTTGAGCTGTGTTTATAATTTTTTGCTTCCTGAAAATGAAACTACAAGCACTTCATAGTCTTGCCAGATTGCGGAGACTGTCAGAAAGCTTAATACTACCAAATGTGCGCTCAAATTTCCGCCAATTTTTAGTATCATTTTTAGCTGAAATCATAGCACATGCCTGCAGTTCTCTGGTATGTTTAGTTGAGGAATAGTAGAGCACACACAACTTTCTAGGAAACTCTTAAACCTATTCACTCCACTCACATTATTTACAATATCATTCCTGATAACTCCATGCAATGATTAGCACAGTGCCACACAGTGATATTAGGGAAATTATATTTAAGGAGATTTACAACACCATCACTGCAGACACCCAACATTTTTGCTGCTTTGTCACAAGTCACTGATACTGAGTGACTTATTGGGTATTCTTTTGCTACTCCTAAAAACCCCAAGTATGTAAGAGAGAATTGAACATTCCAAGGGATGTCATATTATCTACTTCAATCAATTAAGAAAAAGATTCACAGCAGCAGAAAGTTCACTTTTTTAATGAACAACAAACATGGATATTACACTTTGATTTCTGACTGAGTGTAATATATTCATCAATAATTAAAAAAAATCTTGCTTTATGAATCAGCAATTTTGCTCCAAATCACTCTTTTCATTTCACTTCCAATATGCTGAATAATGTTGATGCGTATGCGTATGTTGGCTAGTATAAAGTATGCGTCCTTTATCAATTCCATTCAGTTCCTGCAATTTGATTTCATCTTAAAATTTGCTAAATTATTGAATCTTTGAAGCCACTTTATAGACTGTATGAAACACTTTAGCAGTGATATATTTTTCATCAGATAATGACTTTGTGCAAATGTTCTCCAATAGTTCTTTCTTAGCATTTTTCATTTTTTGCCCAATAAAATGAAATGAACTTTCTTTGTTATTAAAAATCGTTATTTGTGCAGACATTAGCTGCCGTTTGCAGGATTCACCAAAATAATAAATTTCACAATTTACCCATTTCTTTGAAATTTTCATGCCCAATTCTTTATTTACTCCAAGGCTTTCAACACATCTGCATACTTCACATCCCAGCTTTTGTTTCTAAAGTCACTCATTTCTTTTACGGAAATCTTTCTCTCTCCTTCTTTCCTCTTTTTTTTTGGGGGGGGGAGAGGGGTTCTAGTGTCCAGCAATCAGATCACTCTTCAGATAAAATAAATCATTTCTGACTGTCTTTGCCTTTAGAACACGGCTATTGGAAACTTTGGTTTTAGAACTTTAGAACTTGTGATATTCAAAATTTGTCTCCAGAGCATGCGGTATTCGAAACGTTTGTCTTCAGAATATGTGGTATTCGAAACTGAATGTTCCCTTTGCATTAAACCATCAGGTGTCTTAGTAGACGAACCTACATTTTCATCATTCCTGAGTTTAATTATTTTGTATACTGGAGTTAACTACCTACTACTTTCACTCATGGCTAATTAGTAATCATTAATCTTAATCTTAACACGTTAACAACTCACAAGCATGAAGCAGTTCAAAGGACGAAGATGGATAACAAATGACTATCGAAATAAACGCTAAGAACAGTGTAGCCACTTGAAATAGCCATTACGCTGAATGTTGAGTAGCATTTGTACCTACTTAATTAAATCAATCGTGATAAAAAAAAAAAAAAGATCTGTAATACTGGGTGTTCACAATGGTCCCCTCACGCGCTGAATGACACACAAGCGCACCTCGAGTGTCATATGACGCCAGAATTATCAAGACTTAAGTTGACGAAACTTGTTTTTGCGTGGTGACCCAGGGTGACGCCATTCACTGGGCTGTCGCTTAAGTTCTGGTTCATATGTCCTGGGCTCACGTTTCATCAATTGCAATGATGCGATTCGACGTGGCATCTTCTTCTTTCTTAAATCTCACGAGATTAAAGCGAAATGTTTCGTAGCGAGTCCACTTCTATACTTCACTTAAATTATGGGACTTCCATTTTGCACACTATTCCCGCATATTCAGATCCTCGCGTAAAATGCTGTGCACTCTTTTTAAAGGAATTCCTGTTTGCTCTTCTAGATCTATAGTATCCAGCGCCTATCATTTCATAGGCACTGTTCACTTACACATCCTTATCCGCGGACACGGGACGCCCACTGCGCGGCACTCAACATTCTGTCACTGTTCGATAGGGCAGAACACACGCACCCAGTGCTTCCCGTAGTTCTGTGCGACATTCTCGTGCATTCCTGCCGCGAAGAAATGCAATTTTTACATACGTTCGTTGTTCACTCTTCGTGATCTCCATTTGTGGCCACCGTCGCTCACCAACTGAAATTTGGACGGTTCTGAGACGCAGATGTGCTCACATATACCATCTGATGACTTCATTAGAATATAAACCCATACACTTTCAACTGTATATCTTAGACTTTTCGTATTGACCCTTGTTCGCGAGACAGAAAAAAATAGCCTGGTCCCTCGTATTAAACATTTAGTTAATACTTGGCGTTTATACGAATATTTATTACCCAGTGAAAGTTGATAGAGCTAGGGAAAGTGAAAAAGAAAAGATGTCTACCCATAAATTCTTCTCCCACTACGCTACTGCTGATAATACTAGAACATTTTAGTTTAATGATACCCATGAAATTCAGCGCAAAGTAAAGCAAACAATAGATCAACTACATTGTTTTAGAAAAATATACTAATAGTTAACAAAGAGAAAACAAACGTAATATCCTTCAACTATGTTAAAAAGATATGCACTTTATGTGTCCAGCTGTTCAAGACAAATGAATAAGTATGCAAGAAATACGAGGGAGGTCCATAAATTTCCGACCTCGCCGATAAGCATTAATGCCCTTACAAAATCCTTATCTGGTGTCATACTTTATCTGCTAAGTAAACAATTGCAGCTGTAACTTCCGCTCCGCTATATTCATTTGTTCAGATATAGTTGCATAAAGAAACCTATATGCAGAAGATTGTGATATGTTCAACTGTTAATAAGTTCTTCATAAAATAGAGGATTTACTTCAAATGAAATAAAGCAGTGATTGGGTGGTTTTTTAAATAGTGTTTTACGCCCATTTTAACTACTGGGGCACCACAGGCAGTAGAATGGACGGTATATATGGGGTAGCATCCCCCTCATATTCTACCGTAAAACATTGGGCTAATCTTTTTCGAATGAGTGAAGAAAGTATTGAAGACGAAGGGCGTGCAGGTCGGCCCTTGGAGGTGCTCACTCCTGAAAATATCTTGTCAAAGTCAAAGGAAAAATTATGGAAGACCGGCAGCTCAAAGTTACAGAAATAGCAGCATGGCTGAGCCTTTCTAAAACAACAGTCCTTCGAATTATTCATGAATAAGCCTAGTGCAATGGGTGCCTAAATTTTTTTCCTTAGTCCAAAAGCAACAATGAGTCATCTGTTGTCAGGCATTTTCGGATTTATTTATTTATTTATTTATTTATGGACGCTCTTTAACATCTCAGGTCATCAGCGTCCCATTCAACGCAGGGCGTGAAACGGCCGACAAATTTTGCTCAGAGGACTCTCTTTCAGGCTTGAGGTTCTTTTTCGTGCCGTAAATGTACGACATGGGACCCACGGCTTTACTTCCCTTCCGAAGGAGGTCATATTTAGAATTTTTACGCCCGAAATCCATCGGTCCTGGCCGGGTTCGAACCCGCGATCTTGGGTTTAGGAGGAGCATTTTCGGAGCTCTTCCATGGCAACGAGAGAGAGAGAGAAGTTCTACAAGACATCATAAGGTATCACAATTGTTACAGGAGATGAAACTATGGTCCTCTACTATGATTCCTTGTCCAAAGAAGAATTAATAGAGTGGCGTAAACTTGGCGGAGCACCGCTTCTAAAGGCCAAGGTCACTCAGTCAACCAAGAACAGATGGTCACAATATTTTGGGACTGTGAAAGAAGACTCTTCCTTGATTTCAAGGAGTAAATGGGGAGTACTATGCTGGCCTACTGCACAGACTGTGTTTCCATCAAGGAAAAAGGGCCAGGAAAGCTGGGTGGTGATGCGCGCTTTCTTCATGGCAACGCGCCTGTGCACACAGCTATTGTTGCAAAGGAAGCTGTGAATAAATGTGGCTTCTAGGAGATCGATCATCCACCCTACAGCCCAGATCTAGCATTCAGTGACTATTTTATCTTCTCAAAACCCAAGAAGGACCTTCGATATACGAAATTTAAGTGCGACGAAGAAGTGTGAATTTTCCAGGCAACACTTCTGACTATTTGAGGGGGGGGGTTGAAATCTAAATTACAAAATGTGAGAAGTGTATTGTAATAAATAATAACTATATTGAAAAGTGAAATTTAGTGTTTGTCTTTATCATATCTGAAAATGGTTAGGAGGGAAACTTATGGATCTACTCTCGTACAACAGTTTTGAAAATATGGGTAGACTATAAAAAAGTGAACCACTCAAGCAAACGTAATAAAAAAGATTATCAAAAATGTATTCTTCAATGAGACTTATAAGCATGCCTGTGCTTTATTATATTTATTTTCACTCTTTTAATTTGGAACATTTTTGGGAGAAACTCAACAAGTGTTCGAGTACTCTTTAAATTGCATAAGAAATCTCTCGGAACTACCATGTAGACGCTTAAAACCGCTAGATGTAAGCAATTCCTTAGACAGCTGAGAATACTTACCATTTCCATGCGTATACAATTATGAAAATTAATATTTATAAAAGTGAACGTAGCACTTTTTCAGCCAACTAAAAATACTTCATATAACACAGGGAATAAAGGCAGTATTTTGCATTAAATATGCAATACATCCTTGTATAAAAATAATTTCATAAGCACAGGAATTAGTCTGTTTAGTCACACACACACACACACACACACACACACACACACAGATATATATCTTAAATAGATTCCAACAACATGCAAATTTAAAAGTGTTTACATACACTTCTCATAAATAATTGCTTATACATCTTAAATGTTTTGTTTACAAAAAGTAACTAATTAAACATTTCTTTTAGATATACTTAAGTGACATACCAAGTGAAAAGATTTAACATGTAACTGTGTAAACCTATTTACACGTTTCGTAACTGTGTTACACTTATGGCATGAGCTCGGGGAGCGTAGCAGTAGGATTACTCACAGGTATGATTAAGAAGAAAGTTACTGTCATTGCTATTTCTTTTATTAAACACTAATTATAAAATGCACACATTTGATCTCCTCTAATGCTGAAGGATAGCGTTAATCATATTGCTGAAGACTTGTTAACATATCATAAGCGAATAGCTATAAGTTAGTCCATTAGGGCCGAACGGGCAGTTTTACCTTAGAGATGGCGTCTCGTAGAGCCGAAGGTGCAGGTCGGCCACAGGGCAAGCCGGGCGACGAGTGAAGAAACCAGGCGTGGAACAGATCAATCAGACAGACCCTTCTTGAAGCTCTGCTACCTCCTAATAAAGCTTTGCAATCGCCTAGAGGGGTATTTACATTATGTTGTAATGTTTGCCATTTATGGTATACCAATATAAGTTTGAATTACATTAACCAATGAAAATATATTATGTGGGTAGCGGAAGAATTTGAAGTCCAGCATAATTCTGCTGGTTGCTAAGCGGATGATTGCATCATGGTAAAATACTTTAAGTCTTCTTCGGAAGTGGTAAGCTAAATGAATATAACTAAGTTCGCAATTTCGATACGACAGGGCAATGCAAGAATATAAAATATTCTAGCAAATAAAACTGTTTGTATAATAATTTTGACCAATAACCATTTTAATACACACCTCGGCCGAATATGTGACATATCCCCGCCGGCTAATAATCGCCACCCTCGGCGATAATAAAACAAAAAAATATAATACAAAAATAGAAAGAAAAAAGGGTCCATAAGCATTAAAAATACAAAAATATAATCCGACGAAAAGAGGAGAGAAACAAATCAAAGGAAAATACAACAATATAAGGTTGAACTCAAAAACACATATTTGTAAAATAAGTAATGAATACGAAAGCTATGAGGCAGCAATAAGTGAAAAAACACATACAATGAAAACCATAAAAAAAAAAAGTTAGCACCTGAAAGGAGAGAGAGAAAAAACTGTCAAGGAACTGAAAAAGGGACAAGACAGGAAACAGGACAACGAAGGTAAACAGGCAGGGAGAACAAGGGAATTGCACCACACAAATGGTCCTATACGCACCGCACCACATAACATGAAAAACTACCGTCGAAATCACTCAACTCAGTTTGCGACCATCACCGACTGCATAACACACAATCCTTTCACTGCGAACGCACCAACCGTAGATCGCTCACCGTATCTAAGAAACGTCGCTGGAAGATAAGATGCAGGAGCATTTCCTTGTCCGCTGAAAGTCACACAGCAGACAACAACCCGCTGGATGTGGGTAGACACTTTTTTTTTTTTTTTTTGGATTAATTTATTTATGGACGCTCTTTAACAGTTCAGGTCATCAGCGTCCCATTCAACTCAGGGCGTGAAACGGCCGACAAATTTTGCTCAGAGGCCTCTCTTTCAGGCTTGAGGTTCTTTTTCGTGCCGTAAATGTACGACACGGGACCCACGGCTTTACTTCCCTTCCGAATGAATTAGGATTTTTACGCCCGAAAAAAAACCCATCGGTCCTGGACGGGTTCGAACCCGCGATCTTGGGTTTAGGAGGCAAGTATGGTAACCACTACACCACCAGGACCGACTGGGTAGACACAGCAATGCTAAAATAACACATAACCAGTGTCATGAAGAGTGACAGAGAACGCAGCCACAACAATCCAGTACAACTGGCTGCCACTCTGGTCGAAGGCTGAGCAATGTAAGGGTTCGGGATCCAGTCTAGCAAAGCCGAATTCCGAAATGCCGCCATGACAGGTGCGTCTCAGATAGCTCGCTCGTTGATAGCAGGTGACTGGCAGTGCGGACGTGCAAGAAGAAAAGTGCACAATATATATATGTATAAAAAATGTCATACTTAAGAAAAGAAAGGAAATATAAAGAAAGGAGGGAAAGGGCAGGAGGAAAAGGACTTACGGGGGAATAGGGAGGAAAGCAAAAGGGGGAAAGGAAAAAGACAACAAAAAAAAAACGAAAAGAGAGATATAGAGAAAGAGACAAAAGGAGATAGGTGGCATTCTTTAAAATAAGTTTATAAGTATGTCTACTAAATCGAACAACACGATGTACACACCAAATGATTGTTTCAGGGTATTCAGGTGTACCACATAAAAGAGCATTTTAACTCATAATAGCGTGAAAATGACAAAATATCTATTGAAACATATTCGTTCCAATAGCACGATAAGATATTGAGAACAAAGGACCAGTTCTAGGAATCGCATGTGAACGGTATCGTGAAGGCCAAATACTTTGTCACATAATGATGTATTAAAGATACTGACAAAGTGACTATACGTATGAGCCTTTGGCAAGATGCTGGTCATTGCTGTGTCAAAAATAAAAATGTTCTCCACGTGTGTGTCTGAAAGTAAAAATTGCCGTCCGAATATGGAGCCATCCCTTCTAAGGGGATTATCATGGGACTTGAATAGGAAGGGATATTCGCCTTGAATATTCGCAAATTGCAGCCAAGTACAAAAAGAAGTAGCGGTACCATTGGAATCACAATGAGAGGCTAATGATGAGTAAACCCAGCATTGTGTTGGTAAGAACAATACTGGCACCGAAGTCTCATAAAAGAACATACTCGGGAGACTATAAAAATTTGCACCTGTAGTTACTTCAATCGGAGGTTCCACACTAAACTCATGGGAAACCGTGAAGGATATCAGAAAAGAAAACAGGAAACTTATGAAAACCATTTTCACAATCAGTAATATAGGCATCACCGAGTATATATTTCATGCGTCTCACTCTTGGCACTATTAATAAAACGACACCAGTAATAATCAATGCCCAATTACCAAATGGGCAACAACAAAAAACTCTTTAGCGGACTGCTCTACAAGAAACAACCGCACTCTGGTACGGAAAATCACTCAGCTGGAATAATTAAAACTCTGGAGGTCTCACGACATACTCCAAAATCAAAATATCCTACACCTAAAACAGGAACGTTATACTTTCGGCGTCACGCGACATAAGCCCGAAAATAACAACATTCCCATGACGACTCCGCAGCCCTTTAAACTATTACAAGGATAACATAAATACAAGATTCCAATACGTACTACACCAACTAAGAGGTCTGGTCAAAAATTTTCGGAACATTCGTAATTTGGCAACAATGGAGTGTTGGGGCGAAATGCGGCTGACATCCCTGCACACGCCAGTGTTTAATGTGTATCTGCCGGAAGTTTCATTATTGCATTAAATTTTGCGTGAAACTCAAGAAAATATTTACAGAGACACCCCAAATGATGCAGGAAGCCTACAGTGATGAGTGCTTAAGCCGTACTTGGTGTTACGAATGGTTCACGCGGTTTAAAAATGGCCGGAGGAGGTTAAAGATGACACTCGTTCAGGACGCCCTTCTACGTCTACCGACAACGCTCTTGTCAGGAACGTCAACGAAATTGTGCGTGCCAATCGAAGACCGACTGTCCGAGAGATTGCAGAAGAATGGAACATTTTAGTTGGATCATGTCATAAAATCCTGACACAGCATCTTGGTATGAATGCATCGTGTTGGCGCCAAGTTCGCCCCATGTCCCATGAGTCAAGATCAGAAAGACCATCGCCTCGCAATCTGTGAAGAGCTTTTGGATCATGCAAAGGAGAATGAGATGTTGCTTAAGAGAATCATAATTGGTGATGAGACATGGGTCTACGGTTATGATGTTGAGACCAAGGTTCAATCTTCATAATAGGTCAGTAAATGTTCTGTAAGACCAAAAAAGCTCGTCAGGTCAAATGTGAAAGCCATGCTTATAGTTTTCTTTCACTTTGAAGGATTAGTTCATCATGAATTCGTGCCACAGGGATAAACTGTTAATCGATGGTACTATAGGGAGGTTTTGCGACGCCTGCGAGAAAATGTCAGAAAGAAACGGCCTGAAATGTGGCGAGACAATTCGTGGCTCCCGCATCACGATAACGCACCTGCACATTCATCCTTGTTGGTGCGTGACTATTGCACAAAAAAAAACGAAATCACTGTGCTACCTCCCCTCCGTACTCTCCAGACCTCTGGAATCATCTGCAATGTAGAGGTAGGCATCTCGCGAGAAGCTACAGGAGGCGTGGTAAGCAGGAGGACTCCGTTTGCACCTCGTCCTTCAGTTGAAGTCGCGTCCCACGCGTTCCAGGCGAGTATTCTGAAACTATAACCTAAGGGATCGATAAGCAGCTGCCCTGACAAACACAATAATTATTACAGCATAAGACCAGACTGCCGGACCGTTTTATCACCGCCAGTTCCGGTTAGATAGCATACAGCTCACAGAGAGGGCAACTGGGAGCCATCAGTATGTGAGAAGCAGGAAGCGAAAAAAATTGTAAAAGTGTTCGAAGAGGCCATGGGGGAAACTTACGTGGTGCATGTAAGTAAGGTAAAGATCAGAAGTCTCCGCGAGGCCTGCCAACGAGCTCCCACGGAGACCCCAACTTGTGCCTATTGCAAGGGGGATCATGTGCCCTGCTACGAATGATGCCCCACCAGGATGAGAGTCATCAGCAACAACAGCAACCGCTGAGTTCAACCTGATGTTAACTCAACCTCAACCACCTCCACGGCCCCATATACAGCAGCACGTCAATCAGGCTCCACTACCACCCCCTCTACCAGCAAGGCCACAACAACATTCACTACTGGCACTATCTCTTATGCTGCAATGGAGCCAGGACAGCCCTCTGATGGTCGACAGATATCGCGAGCTATAAAACAGACATCACCAACAAAGCCCACAAACGCTCAACCACCAAGTTCCAAGTCAAAGAGACAGCGCCGCTCTCCTAGGAAAACTCCAGCTGCTGAGGGGCAGGGCGCCACCCCCCAGCAAGGGGAAACCCAGGAGAAGCGGTCGCCTCCTGGGCCTACTCCCATCCACTCCACCATCCAACAGAGCTAAAGCACTTTGGACTTGCTGCAGTGGCTGTCACAAATGTGGCAGACATATGGCAGGAAGTTACAGGAACTTCTCGCACGATTCCGCCCCAGCAAGATTGGGCGCTAATGAACTAACAGTTTTGCGCCCTTTAAACAATCATCATCATCATCATCATCAAGATGATGATAGCTTTTGAGGCTATCGCCCTTCTTATTGACAACAACCAGGCAGCCCAGAATGGCGAACGGAATTAGTTCTCGTACCTCATTCCGGTTTGCATTTTGAAATGCTAATGGGTCTTGGCGAAAAGAGGGACGAGTTTCAACACTTTGTTCCCCGGTTTGCCCTAGACGCCATATTAGTCAGCGAGAGGAATTTCCATCAATACTCTATCTTCCGCCTTCCGGGCTACACCTGTCTCCTCGCTGATCGAGGTGCTCCTGGCGGCGGCACAGCATTCTTCATCCGGAAAAATGTAGTCCACCGTCCCATCCAGATGCCTCAACTCTGAACGTTAGAGGCCACAGCTGCTTTTGTCGAACTCGGAGGCACGGAGGTTCTGATAGTCTCTGCATACCACTCCCCATCCAGAGCTTTCGTTGTGGCTGATTACCAATCCCTCCTCGCCGTACACCCTAGTGTTATTCTTGCAGGAGATTTCAATGCCAAATACTCCCGTTGGCATTTCACTAGTCGCGCGGATACCAGAGGCAACGCAATTGTTCGCTTAATAGATCAGGATCCTCAGCTCAGGGTACAGGGTCCCTGGCAACCCACCCATCATCCGCTTAGTAGAGGAAGCCATCTGTCATTAACTTTGCGATTCTCAAACACTTTCCACGCCATCTCACCCTCACATCAATCAACGCACTACATTCCGACCACGACCCCATGTTGGCAGAAATTAACACAAGGATTGCCAGCCACGATGTCGCAGGTCTAATCAGCGAAATCGACTGGAAAAGCGTTAAGGAATGCCTCAGTATTATCATTCCTCCCAACCCCAAAATCACAGACGTCCAATCCCTAGAGACTGCAGACTCATCCTTCTCCCTAACAGTTATCAAAGTCACGCACAGTCTCACGATCCATACCTTCCCTCCTCTTCATTCAGACGTCATCCCACTAGACCTCGAGCTCCTCATCCGACACTCCTGGGCCGCCCGCAGACGCTACCAGCGTCACCGCACGCCACATCATCGAAGTCTGTTAAGGATCTTGAGCCGCCAAGTCAATGTCCGCCTCCGCGAGCACAAAAAACGCACGTGGAAAGACATAATGGTAAGACAGAATTTTATTGATAGTGACGAGTGGAGGATAGCCAAGAATCTCCGCGGCCAACGAGACAAAGCCTCTCATCCCATTCACGGCACCCGAGGCCTCTCTTATGACCCTTATGCCAAAGCCAATGCTCTAGCTGACTACTTGGAACGTCTATTCAGGCCTGGAGACGAACCTCAGGACTATATCTTCTCAAGTCAGGTTCGTCGCGACGTCCGTCGATTATTTTGACGGCCAGCGGACGAGGATGACTATAAGACTCCTATCCTCTACCCCCAGGAATTCCAGGGCGCAATATAGCTTCTCAACCCCAAAAGGCTGCCGGACCAGACAGTATAACCCCTCTCATGCTCCGCAACCTTCCTTTCAAGGCTGAGCTCTTCGTTACAAAAGTCTTAAAGCCTGAGCCGCTTTACACAAGAGTGGAGGGGTGATATGCATACTGAAACAGGGCAAAGACCCAGCCCACCTTTCCAGCTACCGATCAATCAGCCTCCTTTCCACACTTTCAAAAGTGTTTGAGAGATTGCTTCTTGCCCGTTTTCTTCCCTTGTTGGGAAACATCCAAGCTCTCCCCCACCCATCAATTTGGTTTCCGTCCTGGGCATTCTACCACCCAACAGCTACTGAGGGTTGTGGAGGCCTCAGCCCTGGGTTTCCAGGAGGAGTCTTTCACCCCAACGGCGTCTTGGTATATAGAAAAGACCTTCTCGACGACCTGACACGCCGGACTCCTAATCAAACTCATACACCTGGAGCTACCCAAAACTTGCATACATCTACTACACTCATAACTCAAACACCATACTTTCAAAGTCACGGTGGCGGGAAACATCTCAACACTAAGACCCGTACATGGCGGAGTCCCCGAAGGCTCTGTTCTATCCCCCCCTGACTTCCCACACGCAGCAGACGTCAACACTGCTCAATACGCAGATGACGTCCTGCTATACAAAACAAATAGAAACCTAAACAGAGCCATCATCCCCATACAAAGATTATTACACCTAATCGAAAGATGGTGTAGGCGTTGGCGAATGTCAATCAATCCGGCAAAGAGCAGCGCCATAATTTTCACAAAATGCCGCGTACCCGCAGCCCCCCCCCCACACACACACACACTAACATACAGGCAACAAATGATAAAGTGGAAAAATTCCATAGCCTACTTGGGAGTGAAACTCGAGAAAGGTCTAACCTTCAAGGGACACATAGCCGGGACTGCTCACAGGGCGCAGGTAGCAATAGCTCAACTGTTTCCTGTGCTCAGCTCCAGGGCGATGCCAGTCCATTTGAAATTACACCTTTTTAAAGCCCTAGTCATCCCTATCATGTTATACGCCTGTGAAATCTGGGGTATGGTAGCTGACAGTTGGTTGCACTTCTGCAAAGGGTACAGAACAGAGGACTGAGGACCATCTATTCTGTATGTCGCTGCTTTCAAGCTAGGCTACTACACGAGACCTCCTCCCTCCCATATATTGAGGAGGAAATTACACGTCGGGCCAGAAAAGTATACGTCCATTTACCACATCATGAGAGCGCTCTTGTTCGAACACTTGGCAGCTACCCCTGCCGCAATAGGCCAAAGTCAAAATTCAAGGTGCCACGCCTAGGCGTGTGGCCACCCTAGATAACGAAGGGCGTAACCTAGCAACAGGAAAAGCATTCCAACTTCCCATCAAAATAATAACTACAAACATAAAACAAATAGCGGTATGCATATGCTATTTACAAAGTAGGTAAGTCGCATGTGCATATCAAGCAACATGCAAGGATGTCAAATCCGCCCGCTACATTATGGATAAGTTTTATAAGCACAATCCCTCCCCCACACCCAAAACAACAAAAACAACCTACATCCCCCATCTCCTCTCTGCGGTTAAACCCAAACAAAGGGTAGGTACGCAAACCACACACAGGCTGAGCACTAACCTCAGCCTGCCAGATTACTTCGGACTTCGGATGAAAAATGGCCAGTGATACGTCCCGATCAGCAGCATATAATTCTTGAGGGAACGCAAGATTTCATATAACAAGTAAATGCAACAAAGCACTAACGCGACACGGCAGTGCCGTAACCGCTATAATGAGCCGTAGTGACTGTTTTTTTTTTTTTTTTGATTGATTTATTTATGGACGCTCTTTAACATCTCAGGTCATCAGCGTCCCATTCAACTCAGGGCGTGAAACGGCCGACAAATTTTGCTCAGAGGCCTCTCTTTCAGGCTTGAGGTTCTTTTTCGTGCCGTAAATGTACGACGCGGGACCCACGGCTTTACTTCCCTTCCGAAGGAAGCCATACTTAGGATTTTTACGCCCGAAAAAATCCATCGATCCTGGCCGGGTTCGAACCCGCGTTTTGGGCGTAGGAGGCAAGTATGGTAACCACTACACCACCAGGACCGACGTAGTGACTGTACCGAACTAAAATTATAAGTTCGCCTACACTAGCAACCAATCAACGAATAACGTTTCATTATAGAGAATCTATTGTTTATAAATGAGTAAACCTATTTCAAATCAAACATGTTTTATGTATGTTTTAGGTCTCCATTTAATCACTTTCTAATGATCAACCTAAAAAGCATGTACCATATGTGTAAGCGTGTAAAACACTACCATGAATAATGGAGTCAGATATCCCACAGTGCATATGTAAACAGTCAAGTGCCTCACAGAAGAAGAAAAAAAAAGTCTTCCTTAACACACGATTATTATGTATAAAAACAGAGGAACCGATGATGATGATGATGATGATGATGATGATAATAATAATAATAATAATAATAATAATAATAATAATAATAATAATAATAATAATAATAATAATAATAATAATAATAATAATAATAATAATAATAATAATAATAATAATAATAATAATTTCGTTGAAGTAAACGTTCAATTATTTTCCTCGTTACTGAATTAAGTTTCCTCAAACTGCATGTAATTGCACATAGGTGCACAGAACATGCCAGGAAAGCAAATTGCGAACATGATTTTGCGCGAAAGTGTTCCGGTTAACTGCTATCAGTAACATTCCCTTTATCAGCTTATCGTCACCGCAGCTCCACCATCATAGGAAACGTGCTCTTCTCCTTGGTACAGCTGTTTAGTATTAGAAACGTGATTTATAATCACAGATTAAATATTTAAGATTATATTTAGTGCTGCATTTTACTATTTAATCCGTAAATTAACTGAGTGGTGTGATGCACAGATAGCTTTCCAATTATTTAATTTTATATCCGTTTTAGAGAAGAAAAACTGTGTGCTAAGAAAGATAATTTCCCCTTCAACGAAAGGAAAATCTCCACAGCTAATAGCAATGGGATTATAAACAATAACGGGAATATATTGTTTCTAAGGATGAAGCGAGAGGAAATGAATTGGGGTGCTTCGCGCATTTAAGCGAAAGGCAATGCTTAAACTTCCACAAATATCAGAAAATGGACATTATATTGTATGCCAATATGCAAATAAGACGATCATTGCTGTATTAGAATTTAAAACACTCATCATTAATTACATATTATTCTTTAAGGACAAAAGGACTCGTGTATGCTTACTATAACACCAACAGCAGATTTATCGTACACACAATCATAAATCTAGAAATATTGATTATATTAGATTAATGGATGGACTTAATTTTTAGGGGGTGATACGATAATTCACCGATGAAATTTGCTTCATAACAATAAATGGACCATGAAAATTATGCAACAATTTCGATGTTTTTCCTTTCTTGCGGACAGGTGTAAATGCTTTAACTAATTAACCAAGCTAAAATTTAACGGTTCGTCTTTTCTTATTGAAAATTTTCATGTTTTTATTGTTGATTTGTTACATTATCCCTTGCCCTTTGAAGAGCTTGTTGAATTTTTTGTTGTGTTTCTCTAACAAAAAGATATTCCGTGGTATTCTTTAATTGTACTTCTTCAGGTACTGTCGGGCGACGACCATAAATTAAAAAGATTTATGAGTAGACTCCTGTCTAGTACAATTATAAGCTAATATAACATGTAATATAGTCGTGTCCTAATCATTTTGTATATAAGTGTAATGAGACAACATTTTAACAATAGATTCACTCGTTCAGTTAGACCGTTGCAGGCAGAATGGTAGGCGCTCATAATAGTAGACTTAGCAACCATTCATTTTATTACTGATCCTCTATCAAAATGTAGCAAGGCTGGTGCACCATGGCGAGAGATTATGTTTTCCAAAATAAATTGAGCGACATATTCCATGATTTTTCAGATAAACCCCCTCCCTTAAAAACGCAATTTTGCAGATTTTCAGAACTATTTGTCTTATTTGGTTTGAATATGTTATATACGGCGTTTCATTGTAAAAAGCAAGTATTGGTGGCGCTAGAGTAATTTTTAAAATTTGGTTTTCAGATAAACTCCCACTCCTAATAATCTGATTTCATTGGTTTTCAGAAACAATTTTCTTGTTTTATTTCAATGGTATATGCCGAGTTGTGTTGTAAAAAACAAATATTGTGTTGCTAGAGATATTTTTAATATTTGGGTTTCAGATAATGACCCTATTTCCATTATTTTCAGAAACCATATTTTTCATTTTATTTAAATTCTGTATACGGAGTTTTGTTTAGAAAAAACAAATCTTAATGCAGCTAGAGCGATTTTATAAATTTTGGGTTTTCAGGCAAAACCTCCACTAAATCCGATTTCACTGATTTTCGGAAAAACATTCTTTTTTATTTTATTTTAATAGCATATTCCAAGTTTCCTTTTAAAAAAGTTAAAATTGGGATTTTAAAATGTAGCTTTAATCCTACTCGTTTTTCACTCAAAATGGTCCAATTTTCACGATTTTCAAAAATCATGTAATCAATTTATTTTAAAGAAACATACTGAGGTTCGTTTTTCCTAAGGAACCTCCGCATGTATATGACTTGTGATCGCTAGAGCATGTATATGTGTGTGTAAAAAATAAAGTAACACAGTAATAACTAAGAGAAGCACAAAAAGGATAAAACACATAAAAATCAAATCTTGCCTTAGGAGAGTTCAAGAAGTTCAAGATATAGCGATAAAAAAGTGCGGATATCTAACTATTGTATCCTTTTCTGCTTCTGTAGATTGTCACTGTCGGTAGGTAATAGGTAGAATCGATGGAGATTTGAAGAAACTTTGCAAAAATCGTTTAATGATCTTGGGTACTATCGCAATAGCTTAATTCCTTCGGAATTCACTAAACTTGTAGCGAACAAAGAAGTTTGTAATTGATATTGAGAACAGGGCTACTTTCCATTTGATTAGAAATGGTGCAAAATCAGAATCTTTCAATTATGGCGCAAGTTCAAACCGCCAAGTACAAGGATATTCTGCAGAAAAGAAGCCTCTTCTATTATGACTCCTGGTGCTTCTATTTTTTCTGAAGATTAGCCTCAATATTTTTGCTTCATGTTATACTTTGGTTAATAATGAGGTCTCATATCTTCACGTCATAATATATAGTATGTTTTAAATAATACAAAACTTTATGTTTTTCTTTGTTTCCTTACAATTTTGAATGTTGGGCTTATTTCGTTTCCCACGGACAGTTCACAAATATAAATGCTATTATTTATAATCAAAATACCTTTTGTATTGTTTGGTTTCAAATTCCTTTAGAAAGACAAACTATCTATAAATAGGTAAATTCATTGGAAAATTACAATGAATAAGCAGTTGCCATGTTGGCAATAGTGAGGCATTGTGCACCATCACCTAGTTTGCATCTACATACAGGGCATTGACCAATAACGTGTATTGTGCAGTAAAATGGATGTTAAATGCGTTGATGGCAAAAGTAAGTACCTAAAGTTCGTTCGGTACAGTTGTAATACGTGATAAAATGTGTTAGGTGTACACAAAGCACCTAACATCTTGGAGCTAATGTATTACGTTATAGGATTTTTGTGATTCCGAAATACCAAAAGCAAATGTTCGCCTTTAGCACCAGGTATGTATATGTTCGTGGAGTTATGTATGCAGCACAAGTAATCTGTAAACAAATTATTTTGAATATGATTGATAAATTGTTTCGTTTCTTATATTAATATATACATGAGTAATTATCCAAATATTTCAAAATGTGATATTAGTTGCAGCTTAATCGAACACGTGGAAGACTTTCTTTTCCCATTTCGTTGTAATTATTTGAAATAGTAGTCGGTATATAAATAGAAGTGATACTGTTATACAATAGATAGACTAAAAACTGGTAATTCCAATTGTCCAAAGACCGAGTTTATCGATGTAAGAGAATTTGAAATCGAGTCATTCCAGTAACTAGTGTAACTTGATTACTACAATTTGCTCTCTTTGAAACCATAGAAAAAAACATTTGCTTATTATATTTTCAATTTCGTTTTTTATTTCCTGAATATACGATAGCTAATTTAAATTTCCAGTAAGACCCAAGTCATGCGTAAAATCCCGAGTGTATCTTCTATCGAAGGGAAATAAAACCGTGGGTCCAATATCGTAGATTTTAGAACGTAAAAGAACCTCATGCTAGAAGGAAGAGGCCTCAGAGCAAAATTAACGGCCGTTTCAGCCCTGAATTGAAAATAACGCCGATTACCTAAAGTGTTTAAGAGCGTTCGTATATATCATCTAATTTCCAGTAGATACAAAGCGTGCCAGAAATATTTTTAATTAGGAAAAGTCGTACACGAAGCTGTGTAATGGGTTGATACATGCACATATATTAATCTTTAACATGCATATAATGCTAACATAAGGGCCTGTGAATTTAATGAAGTTCAGAATATCAGTTTTAAAATATATGTAATTAGTGTGACATGTACAATATTTTGCATATTATATTGGTCCAATACAATTTTTATATGAATTTGTACATTTTTGTCACAAACTCTGAGCATGGAACACATTACTTTAAAAATATGTATGCTTTTATATTATTTGTGAAACTTGAGTATAGGTAAGCAACACAAATAGAACATTTAAAGTTATCAGAATAACAGAGAAAAAAAAATTGAGATGGTGCTACTCCATTAAATGCTAGGTATCTCAACCACTTGCCCCAAAAAGTACATTAGTTTTATAGCTGAAATTGCACCAAGAAGGACAGAATGGCAGCATAGGGTGCCAATGTCACAGCTAGAAATGTACTAAATGAACAAAAACCAGTCATGATCATTGAGATTCAAATGATGCCTTTAGACACAGCTTTTGAAATATTAAACAAATTATCAATTTATGCTTTCCGATTGTGCAATAAGATGCAAGCACAGCATAGAAGCAGGTATATAGGTTAAAGCTCAATAAAGCAAATTTCTGAAACCATACTTTGTATAGATTACCTGTTTATTTAATTTTGGCACAATTTTAGTGTGTTTGGGCACTAATGACCTTAGGTGTTTTGCACACCTTAAGCAATAATCATCATCATCATGAAACCATACTTGAGCAAATGCCTAACCTAACTGCACCAAACATACAAAAGCCTCCTGAAATGGATAGTAGCGGATTGTATGCCTGCAATATGCTTACATTACTATTTAGCAATTTCATTGCAGTGATGAAATAATTCAGGAGCGATGTAATTAATTATAGTATGCTTAATATATGCTTATAAGGTGACATTGAAAAATCTACAATACCAGCAGTTAAACACTGGTAGTTGTTGCAATGTCGCAACGACACAACATGAACTGATGCTGTCAAGTGCAAAGTTTCAGTAGCCCAGGTATAGTAGCATTCCATGCCTTCTTGCATATGCCACATTCTTTGAAAATTCACAGTAAATGCAGTTACCCACACTTCAAATAAATAATGATGGCAGTATGCTTTTGATCTGTTCTACTGGCAAATGTGCTACGTAATCTATACCTTTGAACACTCTAAATAATTTTCCTCAACAGACTTAAATAAAATTATGTTTGTTACATAACATCAATTTCATTCTGGCAGATATGAGCATATATGTATTTCTGGTACCTATGCTCTTCTTGCTCTGAGCAAATAACTTAACCAGCACAAAAATTACATTCTTCAATGTAATGGCTATAACTGGCATTGTTTCCTGAAATTTATTCTTTATATTTAGGATTTCAACCAAACTTGAATCGTAATATATACATCAGAATACTTTTTTCTTCCTTTAAAAGGCACACTTTTTGTGGATCTGACATTGCTATAAGCCCAATTAAAAGATGGAGCTTATGTTTCAGAAACTTAAAAATAATGTAGAGACTGGAACTGGAATTGGAATTGTGTTCTGCCACCTGGTTTCAAGATTTTTGTAGAGAGATTCAATTTCATGCACCAACACAAATATTTTATTCTTTTAGTGTGTGTCTTCAAATGTATGTTGCAGTCTTCTCTGCTGAATTTATAGCTACCCATCTTATTATAATATCCACCCACAATTTATATTTTGCACAACCACCTCCAATACCTTCAAACCATCTTTGCCTGGGCTTCTAGCAAGGTAATTCCATTCATAACCTATCCAAAAGTGATACCATTATGCAGCAGAGATTAGCAAGTGTAAATTTTTAAATTAAGCTGCAGCCCCATCACTGAATTTCTTCATTTTGGTGATACATGGGTTGAAGGTTCTGATATCATTCAGTATTTGATTTAATACAGCATACACTGCATACTTAACGGTTCTTACTGTTGATTATATTACATAAGTTATTCCATCTTAAGCCCAGGCATAGTCAGTAAAAGTGGTCACCTGTTGGTGTGATTAGACCTTACTGAATTTAATCTTCTGGATGATTGAAAAAAAAATCTGCAAAATGTATTCTTATAAGAATGTGTCTTGGATTGCTGTGCAACTATCAGAATGTGCCACAGTATCTTTAATGCCATTCTGCAACTTTCCAATTCAATAATGCATTACACATTAAGCAATTTCATCTGGTTCTTTTGAAGCCATGTAAACATTGTACCCCTAAGATCATGAATTCCAGGATTATACACTTGCAGCCTACTACAGTAATATACCAAATTTGTTGAAATAGCAGTCAAAGTAATATTTTCTCCAAGTTAAAACTGCAAGCAAGTGTTTCTGCTGAAGCTTCGTTTTTTGCATTTCTCAGACTCATCCTTCTAGCTTCTGCCTTTTTAAGATAGGTTCATGAACTTTTTTCAGGACTTCTTTGTTTTGAATATTTGCTGTTTGTATAGTATCTATTTTATATTTGTCACATAATTCATAAGTTGCTGGTTTAGGGATGTGGAAAGATAGATTAAAATCTATCATTTTCTGTAAACCCATTCCTTAATGAGGGCAATATCTCATTCCTTGTAAAATTCTAAATATAAAATACATAATTTTTATGTTCATATTGTAACACAAATATTTTCTCTCATTCTCAGGTCTGTCCTGGTGGTGTAGTGGTAACCACACTTGCCTTCTAAACCCAAGATCCTGGGTTCAATCCCGGCCAAGACCAAATCTTAAGTATGGCTTCCCTCAGAAGGGAAGTAAAGTTGTGAGTCCCGTGTTGTACATTTATTGCATGATAAAGAACCTAAAGCCTGAAAAAAGAACCCTATTAGCAAAATTTGTAGGCCATTTCATGCTCTGATTTCAATGGGAAGCTGATGACCTGAGAGGTTATAGTGTGTCCGTAAATAAATAAATAAATAAAAAAAATCTCTTTCTCTACTGTTTGTTGACTTCTGGTATAATGTTTAACATGCTGGGAAGGAAACTAGGTGCTCCTTAGAAGTTTTGTTAACAGCTTGATGAATGTGATACCCCTTCCCCTTTAATTTTGCTACCTTGTCAGCAGAAGTTTTCAGAACTCTTGTAAAGTCAATTGTTGCTGATTTGAAATAATTGCAAGAAAAATGATTTGTTTACTATAACCTCTCCATTTTTAGAATGCATTGTAAAGGTGTGTATAGTTCATTTTGGTTTTGCTTGATCTGTTTTATTAGGTCTTCCATCTCTATGGCATGCTACCACTTTCCTCTGGACCAAATGTGCAAGAAAACTATTTGGCTCCTTCACATTTTCCAAAGTCCAAAGTGCAAGATGCCTTTGTCTTGAGCATCCAGCTTACTGGTACAATCATTACAACATGTATATGTAGAAAGGTTAGGAAGATGTTTATCTTCAACATGCCTTCCTCTGTTAGTTATATAGGCCTTACCTTAATTTTTGACAGCCTTATGCACATTATCATTCCACCTTTTCGACCTGTACCAGTGTCTGATGAGTCAATCTCATTCCTTTTAATAAGCCTATAATGAAACAAAAAAACAACTAAGTTTAAAAACAGACAATTACTCTGCTTGCATTCATAATATAATGTTATATTATAAAATTACCTAATTCACTGGTATCATTTCTATCAGGGTCATCCATATCACCTCTTAGCTATGATTCTATCCATCTACAGATTTAAGAGTCAGAATAGCCTTCACATGACTCATGTGCTGGAACATTAGTTTTAAAGTTCACATTTAATGTGCCCAAAATGTGTTGAAATTTTGATTTTTACCATGACTTTTTACCATGCAATTATATATTTTATTATAGCATATATAATTACTCTTATCATTTCCAAAATCCTTTAGATCATTGAAATTTAATTCAGAACTTGCCATTTTAATCAGTTGTTGGACATAGCTCACTATTAATACTAAACAAAATGCTCCCACTTAACAATACCCAAGTATGGCAGCAGATGGTGTGGAAAGACACTTTTCTGGACAGGATCAATTTTTTTACTGAGACACACAAGCTATCAGTAAATGTGCTTAATTTTAAACTTCCAAAAGTGAACACAGCCCATTTTTATACTCAAAGGCTCACATATTAGCCTTACTAATTCAGAATTATGTTCTCCTTTATTCTATACAAACATGTAATGGGTATGACTGAAATATCCACGTTAATTTTCAATACTTTTTGTTAAAATGTTCAAGGTTATATCAGACTTCATATCTTTTTAATTTTTATTTTCACAAACTAATGAGTTAAAAAGCTAGATTTTTTTTTTCTTTATTTAGTTTATTTATGGACTCTGTTTAACATCTCAGGTCATCATCGTCCCATTCAATTCAGGATGTGAAACAACCGACAAATTTTGATAAGAGACCTCTTCTTTCAGGCTTGAGGTTCTTTTTCATGCCATAAATGCACAACACGGTACCCACAGCTTTACTTCCCTTCCGAAAGAAGCCATACTTAGAACTTTTACCCCCCCCCCCAAAAAAAACCGCCGAACCTCTCCTGGTTTGAACCCGCTAAACTTGGGTTTAGGAAGCAAATGTGGTTACCACTACACAACAAGGACCGACAAGAAGCTAGAAACTCTAAATAACTTTAAGCTATTTCCATTTTCTAAGCACAAAATACAAACAGACCTAGAAAATCTTTTTTTTTTATCCACACTAGCCAACACAAAGGGAAAAGCCTCATCAGTGTTGCCAACTTGATGCTTACAATGTATGTAAATTTATGTATCAGAAAATGTGTGAGATCAAAATTAAGTAATAAGTACAAACATTTAATTGTTTTATTTGGGGGGGGGATAAGATTGCACTGTTCACTAAAAAAGTATTTTGAAATATTTGTGTATTTTTTGACCACATAGTTATAATGTGAAATGGTCCAGTAATCTATAATGACTAAATAGCATGAAGTATAAATAATATAATGGCAGGATATATGGGAGAGATTGATTAGTTGATTTATTAAATTAGAGATTGTGGTTTATTTGTAGTTTAATTAAGCCCCTATTAGGTCCTCATAGGGAATGTGAAGTTCTTCGGCGACAATTCTCCTCTTCTTCTATAGCCCGCTTTCTTGATGATCGGGGTTATTGACCTCACTACCTGTGCTATAAAACTGGACTGGTGCTTTGGAGATAAATCGTTGTCTTGGGGAAAAGGAACTGGAGGGGTTATAGTTAACTGAATAGACTTTTGATGGTGTTTAGCTATATGGTTTTTTTTAATATTAGTTCGATCCCAGTGTTCAGAAAATGTTTATGGAGATGAGAAGAAGCTTGAAGGCTCTCACTTGACATCAACTCCAGGTGTGGGAAACTTTGTCTCTCGTCATTCCCTACACAGGATCCGAACGAGGTTTGACCCTATCTCCTGCAAGCTACGAGCTCCTTTGTGCATTTACTTTAAATTTATTAAACAGCCGAGAGCTGATGGAAATCTCTACACGGATCGCAACTGAAACAGCTTTTACTGCTGACAAATTAAATATACTGGTCACACTTTTGCAACTGTTGCCTCGTCATTTTGGAAGACGGTTCTTAAGCACTGACAAAAACTTATGAAAACCGACCTTACGCACTGCAAAGACTGATGCAGGCCTCGAATTCCAGCTAGCCATTTGTTCGATCTCAGTCGGTCGGTTATAGTGTCCTAGAATTCCTATCAACTGAGATGCATTTTGTTGTTATAATTATTTTACAGCCTCCTTTTTGGATGGACGCACAATATGCGAGTTACAGAAATTGGCTTTCTATTCTCTATTCCTTCCCTTCTCTTTATTTCTCGGAGAAACAGTTACTTTCTTATGGTTGTGAGTGAGTCTAAGATGAGTAAACATTATAATAAATTTCTCAGGCCGGCCCTTATAAACGACCATAAAATTTTCACCTTACAAAGGCTGGTGTATTGGCTTCCTTTTTTCTGAAATCTCTCAACGCCCATTCTCCTTACAAAAGTTAACGGTCTTTCAGGGATATTTGTGAACAAAATAACAGAACTTGCGTTTTTCGTTTCCTGCGTAACCTGAAAGACCTTGATGATTTATGAACCTGGATTGCCATAAACTTCCCCAAATACACCCTAATAAAACTCGCATCTCTAATAATGCCTTCTGAAGCATGTGCAACGAGGCAATAAATGCAAAATGAACATGTACCTTTGGTTTGAACAACACTATATACATTTCTTATGTAAATTTAGTCCAATTAAATAAATGTAAATAGCTCTGGCAATGATGACTGCCTGGGGATTCGAAGCCGGGACAGGTTCCGCCTCAAATGCCCCCCATACGAATGAATGAATAGTGTTTAACGCCCGTTTTTGCTGCAGAGGCCCCACTGGCGATGGACAATTGACGATACATGAGATGAAATATATTGGGAAAGGATTTTATTTTTAAGGAAGGAATCGTTCCAGGCCTAAGTTTAGGGTACCTCCCCGGCATTTTCCATTTATGGGGACTGAGGAAAACTTGGAAAAAGCCTCAGTCAGGGAGGACGGTCCTGGCGGTATTCGAACCCAGACCTCACTCTCACGAGCCCGCGACTTAACGACCTCGGCCACCCGTGGCGATCCCCCATACGAAGGTTTCTCTATTTGCGAGATAAGAAAGCTGAGTGGATTAATATATCTAATTGATATTTTTATCTCCAATTTAAAAGATTTAATTGTATGTGGATCCCGCGGATCGTGAGTGAATGTTAAGCATTGGCTAAAATAATACGTATACACACGTCAAAACACTAGATTTCTTCAAGTTGAAAACAAAATATGCGTACACTAACAATTCAAAATGAGAATAATCAATATTATCACCACTTTTGTCATCAGAACTAATTACAGTTAACCCTTACTTACTCTTTAATGTTCGTAATTGTTTTCGTACCTCCCATTTGTTTCAATCATTTTCAAAAAAAACTTAATATTATGGGTATGTTCATTTGCACTTGAGTATTTAAGAATGTTAATAATGTGAGTTATCACTAATTAACATTGTTGTCCATTATTAACTCACTTGTCTTTGAGTTAATAATGGGCAAGTACATTTATATTTGCATTCGCACTGGAATTTATATGCATTTGCACCAAATACATTTTTGGATACACTCAATCGTGGTAATGCAACAACTAACACGGCTTTACTCTCATTATTGACATACATACAATCTGTTCGTAGTTTAACTAATTATCTTTCTCTTTTGTGAACAGTGTACCGTGTTTTTTCTTCTTTTTATTCACTGTGACACATGCCTTACAATAATACAAGCTTAAATTCTACTTAATTGTAACTAGTTAATTGTACAGCGTTATGTTTCCATCTTTCCAATTTACGTTATTGCTTTATCTGGCTTAAAAGGCATATGGATATAAGACATCTTATACTTCTCACGGACTCAGAGACACAATTTTTATTTAATGACTTCCTGGCCGATGGTTCTATTAGGACGTAAAAGCTGTTTGTGATACCGACCTGTGATTTTTCCGTCATTGGGGTCGGACAGCTCATAAGTGTGATCGCCTAAACATATCTTAATAGCATATGACCCCTTTGTACAATAGTCCAAGCCTTTGCGACCGTCCCTGTAAAAGACGAAATTTTCTGATCTTTTACCAAAGCCAGTTCGTGTTCTGCCGATTCCCAGCGGCGTCTGTGTCTTTTTGCCTTTTTCATTTTTTTTTTTTTTTTTTTTTTTGTGTGCTCTGATCTGTATTCGTTTGAAAATTCGGCGATACAATTCATCATCGCTCATTAGGTTGTCTTCATAATTAATTGCAAGGGGAGATTGGGAATAATACCTTCAGGCTCCTATTTCATCACATTGTTTATTTAATGACAATAGTGTTTACATAATGCTCGATTAATGGACAATAATCCACCCAGCTGGAATTCGATGACTAAAATACATTTAAATTTTGAATAACTACCTTTCTAGTCTTTCCTTTTGTAGCAGGTTCAACTCATGTGCTTCATTGACCTTTTTACGTATTTGCGTGATAAGCTCTCCAGGCCCAAGATCGCGGGTTCAGTCCTGGCCAGGACCGATAGATTTTTTTGGGCATAAAAATCCTAAGTATGGCTTCCTTCGGAAGAGAAGTAAAGCCGTGGGACCCGTGTCGTACATTTACGGCACGATAAAGAACCTGAAGACTGAACGAAGAGGCCTCAGCAAAATTTGTCGGCTGTTCCACGCCGATTGAATGGGATGCTGATGACCTTAGATGTTAAAGATCGTCCGTAAATAAACCAAATAATAATTAAAAATAGAGCCTCTCCAGGAGTGCTTAATCGCAGATGATTTATTATTGCTCGTATACCTTTCGCGGCTTCTTTAAAAGTGGGTAATGGCTGTTACACTATTTAGATGTTCTAGACAATCCTCGCAGTAATTCAACTGGTTGCAGCACGGTAAGCTCTCATCATCTACATTTTGTTGAAGCTCATTGTTGATTTGAGTTAATACGTTGGCCACGGCAACATCCACATGTTTGACAAAGAAAACTTCATCTCGTACATTCTGCTCCGCTTGTGATGCTTCACTCTTCACCATCTTCATCGTTGAAGACGGCAGTAGTATGTATTATAGATTAAGCCAACGGATTAACGATAAATCCGCCACCAGAGCGCCAGTGTCGCTCGGATTATCCCCCGGATTATCGTCAATCCTAACGATTTAATCCATGATTCAATTATACAATCCCCCGGATTATCGTTAATCCAAACATATTTTTACAAAAATGTATAACAGGCGCTAGTGTCGCATTATGATAAATCATATTTTATTAAAAACAAAATGGCGCCGCGGGTTAAAACATTTTTTGTGGGGGTGGATGCCTTAAGAAGTATTGGGGGGAAATATGCATATATTTAAATACAAATATGAGTCTTATAGTATTTGTTGCTACATAATAAATCATATTTTATTAAAAACAAAATGGCGCCGCGGGTTTGTGGGGGTGGATGCCTTAAAAGGTATTGGGGGGAAATATGCATATATTTAAATACAACTATGAGTCTTACAGTATTTGTTGCTTAAAAAAAGACTGAATAATAAGTATTGTTAAAAATGCAAAACTGTACTGTTTTAATTACAAACTGTGTTTATTAAACGCAAAAAGTGTATCGCATTACTGTAATAGTCAATATAAGTACAATTTGTTTGTTAAAAATGCAAAGTGTATTGTTTAATTGCAAGTTTAATGTAATTAAAGCAATCAACACACACAATTGCAGCACGTAATAAAATAAATTCTAAAAATCCTACCTTATGTTTCGGCCGTTTCACAAGGGGCTGCAATCTTCGGCACTGCCATTCAGAGATTGACGTTCAAATTTAGACCAGGTTGTTATTGTGAACTGTTAACTTTCACCATCTCCCAAAACAAAGTTTTCGCTTTCATTTGTGCTACAAGGTAACGCCTACTCCGCTCTCGCTTTCAGATGTAACAGCCTGTTTACTCGGATAAAATTATTTCTCAGGGGCTAAGTTTGTTACATTCGTATATTCACAAATTAAAATGTTTTCATATGGTTGTTTAATACAGAAAAACTTCGTGATACCACATGTCAACATTGACGTCAAAAGTCTATGAAAAATGTCCGCTAGCGGTGCGAAATATTTATTCGCTGTGTAGCTATATGGGAAAATATAATGGAAAGTATTTATTCTTTTAAGGGGGATAACAATTATATTATATATTTTCACTAAAGGTATACACCGGCTGTTAATATTAAATTGTTTTAGTGAACATTACAATAAATAAATATATATATAAAATTCATTAATGGATAATATCTTGTTGCATATGCATATCTTACGATAGAGATGTCATTTTTATTTTAATATAAATGTGATAACTCCAACTGGTTGCTGTTAATATTAAATTGATTTATTCATTAATAGGAAAATATCATAAACAAAAAGTTTAAATTTGATGTTGATTGGGGGAATATATAATTTACCTTCACTTCGCTGTGAAACCATATAGAAAAATATAATGCAAAAGTGTTTGTACCTTTAATCGTCGATAAGACACGGCCTGCGTTAAACTAAGTTTAACATGATGTTATATATATTCTAGCCGGTACGAAATATTCAACGTCCAGCCTTAACGAACAGCTTGAATTGAAAGAACTCGATCGGAAAGGAATTCCTCTGCAATGCTCGTATTTAGATACACATTATTTTATAGATGTTGAGTACTGTTATATACTATCAATAGTGTGAAAACAATGCAGTAATCATTCAAAAAGAAAGTGAAAGAAAGGTTGACAAAATGCATACGTGCTATAAAATGCGTGTGAACATTATGCTAAGAGCTGTAGAAAACGTTTCGCTTTACTAAGCAAAATATATTATTCTATCTATTTATAGGACACACAAGGTTACTGTAATAATAGTTTTTGCCTAAGAAAAACATTTCACAACATAGGTCTTCATTGGCCGTAAAATCCAAGTGGGTGTGGAAAGGAAATACGTAAAGGTTGGCAAAACAAACGTGAAATATATTATTTTAATCCATAACAGATTTTATTATTTACACGCAAGATACAAAAATGTATTTCACACATATAATTACAAATGGCGGTACAAAAATGTGTAGTATATATATTTTTACAATTATGAATTTAAAAATTGGAGATGTTCAATAACAAAATGTTTTAGTAACTGTCCCAGTCACTGTTTTAGCGGCGATTCACTGCAAAATATTATTTTAAAACATGTAGTGAATGTTTTTCTGGTAAAAGACACATCACTATCACTGTCTTCGTCGTCGTCCTCCTCGTGCGGTGTCGTGACGCATGTGAGTAGCATGTGGGAAAAGTTATTGAGATGTTGGTGGGTCGACGGAATGGACATGGGCAAGACGAATCCGTTGATGGATGCAGTGTGGAAGCACCGTGCCGACGTGACCTTGTAGTCTAATGCCGGGGTGGTTCTGAGGCATATGGTGCAGCGTGCGTCTATGCCATATTGTTGTGCTTTTGAAGGCAAGCATTGGACTTCAACGGCGTCGGAGTTGTTGGTGACTAGTTTGATAGTTACAGTGTTGTCCTCGCCAAAGAATGAGATTTCTGTGGAGAGTAGTTTGATGTAAGTAGGATACTCGCCGCTAGTTGTGGCTTGATTTTGATTGTTAAAAAGGAGTTTGACGATGTGCCTGCGATATCCGTTTCTGAGAACCTCCTCGCCCTCGTAGACGATGTAAAAGTCAAAAGAGTTGAGCTGGTCGATGAGTTCTGCAGAAAGATTGTTGAATCTGGTTGGTAGAAACACCTCTTGGCCGTTCTCGAGATGTACAAGCGTTCTGGGCCCGTTCTTTTTTGAGATGCTCCGGACTCCTTTCACCATGTAAGGCACGTTCGGTTGTAGCTTAGACACTGAGATATACTCCGTGTTGGCTGCTGCTGCAGCTAGTTGGCGTAACGCGTCGTTGATCATGTTGACTGCTCTGTCGAACTCTTGGTACTGGTGAGGTTTCATCAAGGCGTCCTGCGTTTTTGTTTGTGCGGCGGTGAAAGTTGTTTGTCATGAAGATAGCCTATTTTTGCTTTTGTGCGGATGCAAAAGTTATGACCAACATGTCCGAGGTCGTTTTTCAAACCATGTTTATGACGTCGTCAGACCTATTGTGACATGCTTCTCTGATGAATTGTGCTTTTAGAAAATAATCCATCTCCAGGAACACACTAAATGTGGCACAACGAATGTATCTTTTATACTCGGTGAAGTTCGTTTTCTCCCCTGCGTGATGCAAATTGCGATATACAGCTATTTGATTTTGTACTTCTATCTCGTTCTTCTGCTTGTGATAGATGATGTCGGTAATAATACGTTGTAGGCTTACTAGCGTGTCCCATTCCTCCATGCTCAATGATATGCAACTTCCATCCAATTTGATGAACAGATTTAGTGCTCCAAATATACGTTTAAAAACGATGGGTAGTCGATTTCTCAACTGCCACTCTTATATATAAGTCAAACCCTGTATTGACGGCATCGCCTCAGCAAGTTTCTGCCACTCTGTCTAACCCAGGACCACAGCACCGCGTCGTCCACCCACTGTCACCACGATTTGTGTGGAGGTTTAGGTGAAAACCCAACGACGGCAAACTTGGACTGCTTGCTGTTCAAGAAGTAAATATCCGATAGAGGTCCCTCGTCCATGTCACTGAAAGCAAGAACATAACCTATGTAGCATAATATTTTCACTAGCAACACGCGCACATACGATAATGAATGCGACTTACCTGTTTGCCTCTCTCGGAGCAACTGGCGCGCAAAATACCGGAAGAAGTTAGCATCTCGGAGCAGCTGGCGCGCGCGCGTTCTGAAAAAAAAATACCGGGAGAAATTAGCGACATAAAAACGTGACAAGTGTTATATATGTCTATTCATACAAAAGTAATACTAACCTTTAATGATGTGCAGCTCTGATGTGTAGTTTGTGTGCATTCGCCAAGACTGTAGGTTTTTCTAATGATGTCATCATTGTGATTAAAGTCACTTATGCTGAATTGTGAAAAGAATTTCGGGCCTCGGAAGCGGTGAGATAGGTAAGCAACAACGTAATGGCCACAGGTGGTGCTGACATTGCCTTGCAACCTTTTAGTGTTGTACCATCTTGTACCACAACAACGATTTAAAAAATTTACAACATGCCCCGAAAAAGGTTCTAAAGCATAGCTGTCGAAAAATTCCCCGCAGCCATTCTTTGCAACAAAGATACAGACCCAATGTTTCCCTGGTTTCGTGCTAGGATAGGTGTTAACGACAACCGCTAAGGGAAGCTGTCTATTATGCAAATTTACCAGAGGTAATTTATCACAGGCGTACACGCCTAAAAAGTGTGGTTTGCATTTAGACAGAAGCCGACGCATTTGCAACGTATTCATGATACCAAAATGGTCCTGTTAGCGTCGATTTCTATAGTTCAATGTACTTCAGACAGCACTAGCAGATTGATAGGTTATGGAGTTTGATCCTTAAAACCTATATTTATAGACACGGTGCCGTGCCGTTGCCCCGAAATGTAAGACTCGTTAGCGCTCATATCTGCCGTTAGATCAAATACCATAATATATAGCCGTGTGAATATTGATGTCTTGAAATTGAATGCCCTTCGTCCTTTAAGTGTATCCCGAGGCCGTCCTGTAGAGTTTAAAAACATTGGACAAAATGACCGGCATCAAAATTGGGCTTTAAGGGCTATGAGGGAAAAGGCTGATCGTTTACATACACTTGAAACGAGTTCATTTTAAAGTGTTGCAAATTGTATGGGTTTTTGTTAATGTTGCCGTTGTATGCCTGTTCGGCAACCATAGCCACAACCACTCTTCTGGGTATTTGACCTATGAAAACGTCATTGAAAGTCAAGCTACTAAACCCCTTTGGAATGTTGAGAGCGTGAAACCCTACACCTTTGAGATGGTACTTTGCATTACTCTTCGCTAACACTGCCTGATGAGCAAGCTTGATGGTAGGCGACGGTCTCACAGCTTTCAAAATAAGTCTAGCAGACTGAATCTAGGTGTAGACTTTAAAGTCCTTTATGTCCGAAAAGAGATGAAAATTTGACGAAAGGGCGAGAGTTTAATGGTGACGTTTACATTGTTCAAGAGCAGATTTTCCTGATTAAAGAGTGCATTGGAAAGTTTTCCCATTAGTTGCACAACTTTGCTTCCTTTGGTATACTCGCCACGCCACTTGATTCCATCATTTGTTGCGTATGTATTCCCCGTGTCCTTTTTCCAGAGCGTGTACTCTAGTCTGCTGTTCATGACATCCTCCGAATAATTGAGCAGGGTTTCAATGTATGTTCTATAGGGGTAGCCCTGGTTGAGGCATGGAAACGATGACATTGTTGAGTGACACCTCTACCTGTTGAAACAGCGAATTTAGAGTATTTTTTACAAAGGTGACCTGTTTGTCCTCTTTCAAGTCATTTCCTCCGTCATCGACTATTCGCACGAACAACTCTAGTACTACATAGGTCATGTCGAGGTAATCGTCTGCATTGCCAGAGTAATGAAATTTTATGGGAGAATTTTTCATGAGTGTATTTTGAAGGTTTAGAGATATGTAGCGATACTCTTCCACGTTCATTTGAACGGGCAAGTCTTTGAAGATGTCTAGCTCCGAACTCATGTGCACCAGCGATTCGTCAGACATTATGAAAACACGTCTATCACCTTTCTACCACGGCGTTTAGTCTTAGACCGATTGTTTATTTTCCCTTTCGTGCGCTTTAATAGGCCACTACCTATCACAGAATCTATCTTTACGTCAGCTTTTCTCTTCAAATTATTTCCCGCCTCCTTCAGTCTAGTCTTTAACGACGCCTTTGGGGAAATCCCCGAACTTGCAACGTCTGCAAGCACATTAGCGCCCATTTTCAGCTCCTCTTTACCGACAGCTTTCACACCGCTCTTGAAAAACGGAAGCACGGTTCTGAAAAGTCCGCCGGGAGCAGAGAACAAGCCGCTACCTTTTTGATAACGCTTGCCCCTATACAGGAGAAAATCTCGATTGTCTAAAGCTCCTCCACCCTGATTTAGATAATATCTGGTGACAGTGTTCAACTCCATTTCGGGCGAAATGTTAGAACTATAGTAGATGAAAGTCCGTCTACTAATGGCAAGAAATCACCGTAACCGTTCCTTAAATCTGTATTCACGCTTTTAAAGTCTTGCTGCATCAAAGGTACCCAGTTAAGTGGAGTGAAAGACTTTACAATAGCCATACATATATTGTCACGTTTTTCATACTCTACAGAAACGCTTTCAATAACCTGTACAAACGTGTTGCCCACCACTTGTGGTACTATCAGATTGCAGTAAATGAACATCTCGTAAGGGAATCCCATATATGGATCTACAGTATGTATGCCAATTTCCTGTTCTACCACGTTTGTATATGGTTCAAACCCCATCATCTTGGCCAGAGATGGCGACAAAACCAACATGTGTATAAGGTTCTTTTGCGTGACCGGAGGAGGGGGAGTTGACGGTTTAGGAACGATCGGTTGTTTAGGTGGGATTGACTTAGGAGTTGGTTTAGTCGGAGGATTTCTTTTATTGTGAACATTAGTTTTCAATGTTTGGTTCGACACACCTCTCCTGGTTCTGGAGGGTGCAGCATTTTCTACATAACCTACATATTTGCTGGTGGAAATATGGCTGTCATGTGTGACTTTAATGTTAACGCCGGCAATATTTTTCCCCTCGTTATAAATGAAAAAGTCTTCGACCTGTAAATTTTCGCGTATAACAGATTTAACGGCGTGTACCAAGTCTTTGAAGTTGTGTACAATACCATGGGGCAATTGTAAGTTAAATTTTGAATGTGTCACCGGTTCGGCCATATTATACATGGTTCCAATAATTTGATTATCGTGATTTGTTACGTTATAGAATTTCACGGGGTACCTAACCTTTTGCAGTGCTACTTCCTATTCTCCTTGCAACACTATTCTCTCCGGTGATATGTTTGAAAATCTGGAAGTTGTATTGTCATTGAAATGGTCCATAGAGGCATTACTCACGAGCGTGAGGGAAAACGGTTTTGTTCTAATCATATGGAATTGATAGATGAAGCCAGCACCCAAGACTTAAACTTGTTTGTATAACCTTTCAACTTAACAAGTAATTGCTTATTGCGACCGCGACCTTTAATATCGAGTATTTTGTCTATTTTAAATGATTTCGGGAGAGCAACCTTTTGTATCTCCTCGGAGTAGAGGATGGCGTCTATGGCTTCACCGCCCAAGTCCTTTATACACGACGGGGTAGCCGGGTACCACCTTGTCAATCTGAAAATTTTCATCTGTCCAGTTTTGCTCGTAACCATTGGCAAACTTCATTTTCTGTTTTGATATGCGCAAGTGATCTCCCATGTTAAATTTAATTTTACTCGGCTTGTCTGCACTCTGACCGTAAAGATTTTCGTATACCTGTAAAATGTTGCGTTCATCGACATCCTTAGGAGCCATCTTTATGGACCTGTGAAATGAACTATTGTACGAGTTTAAAAGGGCGGGAAGGACATCTAAGTATCTATAAGTGTTTTTAATGGTGAAATATTTCCACATTTTGGTCTTTAAGGTTCTATTGAAACGCTCTACAACGCTGGCTTTGACATTGTTCTTTGTTGTGTAATACTTTACACCATTATTGGTTAAAAATGTTTGAAAAGTTTTGTTGGTGAACTCGGTTCCTTTATCTGTTTTGAGCACCTTGGGCCTGCGATGTGAGAATATAGTTTTAAAAGCATGTGTAATTTTCGTCCCTGCTTTAGATAATAACGGTATATTCCAAGCATATTTCGAGAAAGCATCAATCACCGTCAAGATGTAAACGAAAGGTGTGTTGTGTTCTTTTACGTTGTTCATCATATTTAGATCAGCTTCCCAAAGGTTGTCCATGTTGATCACGTGATAATTTCTGTTGGAAAATCTTTTCCTTATAGGTCTGTGAAATGTGTAACTATCCTGCGTTTGAAGAAAGGACTCGATCTCAGATTTTGGTATACCTGTGGCCTTGCAAAGTTTCTCTGCTGTACCAAACCTGCATAATGTTCTGGATTGAAATAAATTTTCTTCAATGCATCCATAGTTGTTCCCACACTTGTTTGCGAAGGTTATAGAACTTTCGGCTCTTTTTTTTTTTAACCTTTACAGGCTCCTCCTTTACTTCAAAAACGTCTTCCTATTCTTCTTTTGATTCAAGATATGGTTCTCTCACTTGTGACATAAGATCGAGATAGTTCCCCAACTTATATTTTAGCAAGCGCCATTTCTCGGGGGCTGCCAAATGTGCACGGTGCAATTTATTCATTTCTCTGATGAGTTGTTTAAGTGATTTGTCTACGAGATGAAGCTTTTCGACAGCTTTAGGCTGTGAAGCTACTATAATTTGCTTACCGTACTTCATTTTGACAAGAGTGCGCTGCCCAGCGAAGCCAATATCGGAAGTAGGAAAGCAGAAAAAAAGCCACATCTTTGTACAAGAATGTTTTTCTTGCTCTTTAAGGAATGTCGTTTGTTGATTATCTTTCTCCAGCAAGTTTTGTGTTTCTTTAAACGCTTCAAGCAATTTACAGGCAAATTGACATGTTCTCTGCACACGTTGAGCATACACTCTGAAATGACTTTTATTAGCTCGGGGCTAGCGCTTTTTAACAGTTTCTGCCTCAAAGTGGGTTTGCCCTTGGCAAGTACTGTCATGTTTTCGTGTTGTCTCGCAATCAGCGGGCTACTCAATCTGGCAATGCTCATCCTGAATGTGCTTATGTTAAAATGACTAGTGTGTTGATTGTTCGCCTATTTAGGGGGTATCGAAAACCTTTAGAATGCGATCAACAATTGGGTATAAAATAAGACGTTTCACCTGGAAGGACGCCGGTTCGATACCTGAATTGATTAGGCATGTACTGAGTGCAATCCAACACTAGGTAACCGTGGGGGTTTTCGGTAGCCTTTTCAAATGCTTCTAGCAGAAACATTTTAACAGTTTTAACAGTTCTTTGGTTCGATCTATTGACAAAGCCTGTAAATTTGCATTTTATCTCTATTGTTTTTAAACACGACAATGTAGTTTGCATTCAGAGATATAGTTCGAAATTTCTTTCCTTGTGGAAACACATTTTGGAGTATGTACATAATTCCGAAACGTTTGTGATGCGAGTCTCTGGTAAAAAAATTTGACACGTTCACCCCATCTGATTCGTACATCAAATCATCTAAAATAACCAGATCTCCTTCGTTCACAGTGTCCACATCTGGTATGCCTGCGTGGGTCGCGAAGAACGGACTTGGTTTAGGAGAATATTCTGGTGGATGACACCACAACACTTTTCTCAAAGGCCTGTCAAACATTTCACCTGCATTACCAATTAAATTTTTAACAAATGTTGATTTACCACACCGCGAAGGACCTGCAATTAGCATGGTACATGGAAAACTAAATTTCAACTGTTGGTTTGCACACATTTTGGACGACTGTCGTAAATGTGATTAATTACGTCTTCTTTTATACCCGTACGGGTAGGAATCAAAGTTTTCACTTTGTACTCGCTTGTTAACCACAATTCTATAGGTTTTCTTTGAAGGCTCGGTTACTACAGAACCTAGAAATTTCCTAGATATCTGAGTGCCTTCAAGTACTACTGACATTGCATTTTCCCTCAGTGCAGTGTTGGTGATTACATTTGAGTTTACCTTCTTCAAATTCCCCGAGTTGAGGGTGATGCCTTTAATTTTACAAACAGAGTGGGTCTTTTCCCCACACCTGACTTCTATGGTGTAGCTTTTTGGGCCTGTAGATGCAAATCTGGAAATATATGCACCTGCTCCGTACTTTTCTAGTTCATCTGTCATACAGCCCGAAAATGGTCATGTGGGAGGCATCCATTCCCCCGGCCTGTACGTGGCTATAACAGAATCAGTGTCGAAATAACACACTCGTTCGCGCCATCTCCTAAGATTGGAATAGAGCTCTAATCTAGCACAGGCAGTTGTATATGCAGCTATGACTGTTGGTGGTGCAATTCAATTTAGTATTCTGGTCACAGTGCCTCCATACCACGTACAGTATCTCCTCTGTAGCGAGCAGGTAAAACTGTACCTCTACACCTGGGTCGTTCAGTAGGTCTATGAGCCTTGATTAATATTTCACAAGCTCACATGTGGACAAGTTATCTCGTTGGCCATATTTCCCCCAAAAGGAGTTTACATGAGTTCAGGCAACTCGCGCCAGCCAGGATTGATTTCAATGGCGTCTTTGTCCAGTGCCACGCCTTCTTTTTCCAAATATTGCGCGATATACTCATTTTTGTCGCAGTCTTTGGGCCAACCGGAGGCTTCGGTTTTAATTTTCAGAAACTGGTTCATATAGTCCTGAAAAAGCCCCTTTTCGCCAGTGGAAGGGTTGTAGCGTACCATTTCGTACTCCCATATTTCATATACATGAATCAACCTATAGCCTTCCTCTAATGCGACTTTAATTTCGTCCACTACCCGGGTGCCTGTCATACATCTTTCGTAATTTCGTCCACTACCCGGGTGCCTGTCATACATCTTTCGGTCTCTAAATGCGTGCATTCTGTCTGGTTCTCGATCTCTGCGCATGTCCCCTCAGGGGCCCAATTTATTGGGTACGGGGCGTAGCGAGCCGAGGCACCCGAGCTGCTCCCTCAGATCCGCGCTTAGCGCGTTTGACTCCTTTTTATTTCGCCTCTTTTATTGTTTTATTTGTCCTACTTCCCTGTTCTTTGTCTGATGGGTGCCCCCGTGTTTGACACGGTAAAAAGTGACTGGGTAACAGCGTAATTCCCAGCACCGGGTTATCATGTAGGACGGGAGCGTATCCCCTGGTAAAGGCCAGGCCCGGGGAAGGGCCATTGCATGAGCTGTAGACTTCCTGCAGGCGATTGGGTCCCTTCGTCAGCCCACAGGAAGGTGTGACCCTGAGGATACTTTGTTCAGGCCAGAGCCAGTAACCTAAGCCGGGGTGGCGTCCAGGAAGCAGCCCGCCATCGGAAACGGTTGCAATGGTGGAGGAATAAATCGCTATGGTACTGGAAAATAATCCTTTACATTTTAAACGTAAAAGAGTTGATGTAAAAGAAGTAATCGAGAAGTCTTTCCCTCGTTACTTAGTCATTAGTCGTACTGAAGAGAATCAGTCGTTTACGACCGTAAATCCATTCAAAATTCAGAAGGGCATTGATGCCATAGCTGGACCCGTTAAGTCCTGTACCCGTCTACGCAACGGATCACTTTTGGTGGAGACACTTGGCCTGTCTCAAAGCAACTCGTTGCTCAAGGCGACGCTACTCCACGGATATCCCGTCCGTGTCGATAAACATAAGACCATGAATTCGTCGCGAGGAGTTGTTACCACAAATGTTCTAGACGGAATATCCGACCCGGAAATCCAGAGCTGTCTGGAAGACCAAGGGGTCACCTCAGTTTATCGTGTGCAGGCAAGGAAAGAGGGGGAACTACAGCCGACCCGGACTCTTTTCCTCACATTCGACAGGGTCGATTTGCCGCAGAGGATCAAGGCGGGCTACGAGGTGATAGAAGTGCGCCCGTATATCCCTAGCCCGTTGCGATGTTTCCAGTGTCAGCGTTTTGGACACACTCGCATATCGTGTAAAACTGCCGTATCCATCTGTGCAACCTGCGGTCAAGCAAGTCACGAGGGAGCATGCCCATCCGCTCCTGTCTGCGTCAACTGCCGCGGTGAACATCCAGCCTCGTCCCGCGATTGCCCTCGTTTTCGAGAGGAGCGCTGTATCCAGGAGATCCGGGTGAAGGAAAAACTCTCCTTTACTGAAGCCCGGAAGCGATTCCAGTCTCGCCAACCTGTCGTGCCTAAGACCGGACCCTACAGCGCAGCAGCTTCTTTTGCGCCCAAGAAGTGCGATAGCAGTACGCAGACCTGCGATCTTGTGTTTACACGGGTCCAACCTACGCCTAGTTCTCCGAAGCGCTCTACCGTGAAGCCCAAAGCGGTTGTTTTTAATGCCCCTGAAATTAAGTTCAGGACGAGTTTTACGCGTACAGATTTTTTAAAGTCATCAACTCAGGTAGAGCAGAAAAAGAGCCCTTCTCCTCCTCGGAGGTCACGCTCCCATGATGGGAGCAAACCCGCTAGGCGGTCGCCGTCGCCGCCTATATCTACATCCAACCGATTCCAGGCGTTGGAATCGGTGGATGCTTCTCAGCGGGAGAGCCCTCCCTCTGAGGATGTGATGGAGCAGGATGTGCCTGCTCCTTCAAAACCACCGAGTCCCACGCGACTGAAAAAAGGACGTTTGTTTCGCTCTGCACCGTCCAAAAAGTAAGGTGGTAAATTTTTAGCTTCTTTTCTCTAATTTTAACAATGGCTATTCTTTCGTGGAATGTGCGTGGTCTCCGTAGTCGAAGACCTGACCTCGAATTAATTTTACGTTCTACTGACCCTTTGCTTGTTTGTCTCCAAGAGACCAAGCTTCGCCCAAGTGATTCTTTTAATTTACGCGGTTACTCTTCGGTGAGATTTGATCTCCCTCCCGAAGATGGCACTCCCGCTCACGGCGGAGTTTTACTTTTAATTCGAAACGACGTGTACAGCACCTCATTACAGCTCCAGACTCCTTTACAAGCTGCTGCAGCTACAGTTCACTTTCCTGGCCTTAGTTTTTCAGTCTGCAATGTTTATTTACCTCCGTCCGGCACCATAACCACAGTTGACCTGGACGATCTTTTGTCTCAGCTACCACCCCCTGTTCTTCTTTTGGGGATTTCAATGCACACCACCCCCTTTGGGGTTCCACCACGGAGTGTGCACGAGGTAACCTCTTAGCTGACTTTTTGCTGAATCACAATCTTATACTTCTGAATACTGGTCAACCTACTTTTCTTTCTGACAACACTCACAGCTTTTCGCACTTGGACTTATCCATCTGTTCTGCCTCACTTGCTGTACATTTCACCTGGAACGTCATCTGCGACTCATATTCCAGTGACCACTTTCCGTGTCAGATCCATGTACTCTCTCCGAACGCACATTCACAGCGGACGCCAAAATGGCTCATTGATACGGCGAATTGGACTCTCTATCGATCTTTGGCCGAATTTTCAGGGTGTGAATTTCCATCTATCGACATCGCGATCGAGCACCTCCGTACGGTCATCATAACAGCAGCAGATAAGGCTATTCCCCGGTCGTCTTGTCACCCCAGACGCTTACCGGTTCCTTGGTGGAACGATGAATGCCGGGATGCACTGCGTGCACGCCGAGGTACTCTCCGAGTTTTTCGTCGCCACCCTACTTCAGCAAATATGATCTGTTACAAACAACTTTGCGCCAAATGCCGCCGAGTCATTAAGGATAGCAAAAAGGCTTCTTGGATTTCTTTTACCTCTTCTTTTAACCGCACAACGCCTTCATCCGTAGTTTGGGAACGGCTACGCCGCGTTGCTGGCAAACCAAGGTTTACACCTATACCCGGTCTTAGGATTTTAAATCGAGTGCTCACCACTCCGACTGACGTCGCCAATGTTTTAGGGCGAACCTTCGCTGATGTTTCTAGTTCCGCCAATTACCCGGCTACATTTCGCGCATTAAGGGAGCAGGTTGAGAGGAAAGGTTTCTCGTTTGCCTCCGACCATCAGGAGAGCTACAACGTTCCTTTTACCGGCAGGGAACTGGAGCATGCCCTTTCTACCTCTCGACATTGCGCACCGGGACCTGATGACATTCATGTTGCCATGTTGCAGCATTTACCAGCAGAAGGTAAAGCATTTTTATTACGAACTTTTAATTTTATTTGGTGTTATGGCACATTTCCCAACGCTTGGCGATTGGCCACCGTCGTTCCGATACCTAAGCCTGGAAAGGACCCACATCTTCCTTCCAGTTACCGTCCGATTTCCCTCACCAGCTGCGTTTGCAAGGTGATGGAACGCATGATTAACGGACGGCTCATGTGGTGGTTGGAGTCGAGGCAATTATTAACGAACGCCCAGTGTGGTTTCCGGCGTCATCGTTCCTCAATCGACCACCTGGTGTCTTTAACTACCCATGTAATGGACGGTTTTGTGCGCAAGTGCCAAACGGTTGCCGTATTTTTTGACCTGGAGAAAGCGTACGATACTTGCTGGAGAGGCGGTATCCTCCGAACGCTTCAGGATTGGAACATACGGGGGCGTATGTCTGTTTTTATTCAGGAATTTATGAAGGACCGGGTTTTTAATGTTCGCGTGGGATCAGTTTTATCGTCGAATTTTATTCAAGAGAACGGCGTACCTCAGGGCTCGGTACTTAGTTGCACACTATTTGCCATTGCGATTAACTCTATCACCGAGTGTTTACCGCCAGGAATACAATCGTCGTTATTTGTGGACGATTTTGCCATCTATCTTTCCTCTCGGAGAACCTGTCTCTTGGAACGCCGCCTCCAATGCTGTCTCGACCGCCTTCACGCTTGGAGTGTCTCTCACGGGTTCCGTTTCTCCGCAGACAAGACCGTCTGCATGAACTTCTGGCGCCACAAGGAGTATCCTCCACCTTCGCTCCATCTTCGCCCAGACGCACTCTCTTTCGCAGACGAAGTTAGGTTCCTTGACTTGCTGTTCGATAGGAAATTATGCTGGTCGTCGTATATAGCGCAACTCAAAGGCAAGTGTGAACGTTCTCTTTGCATTTTACGTGTTTTATGTGGCACATCTTGGGGAGCTGACCGGACTATACTTTTACGTTTTTACCGATCTCTTATCCGATCGAAACTGGATTATGGCTGTGTGGTTTATGGCTCGGCGCGACCTTCTGTGCTTCGTCGCCTTAACCCGATTCATCACCGGGGTATCCGTGTTGGCATTGGAGCATTCCCCACCAGTCCTGTGTTGAGTTTATGTGCGGAGTCTGGAGAACCTCCGTTGTTTTATCGTAGGGATGTTTTACTAGCTGCGTACGGTTGTCGCTTAGCTGCACAACCTCGTCATCCCACGAATGGGCCGTTTTTCAATGTGTCTTTTGATCGTTTTTATGCTGCTCGGTCTTTTACTCCTAAGCCCGCTGGCTTTCGTTTTCGGGAGATTTTACGGACGTTGGACATTGAGTTACCTGCTTTTTTCTTAGCCGGGGAAACTACTTCTCCCCCCTGGATTTTAGCAGAGGCCCCCGTTCATCTTGGGCTCACGTCCTGTCCGAGATCTTCGACCGCAGCACATATTATTCGTTGTTCTTTTAGCGAGATCAAATCCTCGTTTAATGGCTGGAATTTTATCTATACGGACGGTTCTAAATGTGACACAGGTGTAGGATGTGCTTTTGTTTTAAATGGGGCAAGTTTTACGTACGGTCTTAACGTTGCAACATCTATTTTTATGGCGGAGCTTTATGCTATCTATCGGGCGGTTTTATTTATTTCTGATCGCGGGCTGGGGAACAGTGTTATATGTTCCGATTCTTTGAGTGGCATTTTAAGTTTTAGAAACCTGTACAACCTCCACCCCCTTGTACAGATGGTCCAGAATGCAGTTTTAACCCTTTACGACGCTGGCGTCAGGGTAACACTGCTATGGGTGCCTGGACACGTCGGACTCCCAGGTAATGAGGCCGCAGATGTTGCAGCAAAATCCGCTCTTTTAGACCCTGCTGAGTACGAGCAGCGTTTTTATTTCGGGGATTTTATACATTCATTACGTAGAGGCATTTTTTCGCGCTGGCGCGAGGAGTGGGAATTACTCCCAAATAATAAGCTCCGTGAATGTAAATCCGCCCCTTTTAACTGGTCGACTTCTTCTCGCGCTGTCCGTCGCGAAGAAGTAATTTTAGCTCGTCTTAGAATTGGGCATTGCCGTTTTAGTCACTCTCACCTTTTTAATGGTCAACCCGCTCCAGTTTGCCCTCACTGTGACCTCCCCTTTACAGTGCGTCACATTTTAATTGATTGTCTTCATCTGACAGCTTTTAGAAATAGCCTAAGTTTGCCCTCCTCTATTGAGGAGTTGCTTGCAGATGATGTGGTTGCTGTTGAGCGTGTGCTCCGTTTTATCCGTATTTGTGGTTTTTGGAGCAAGGTGTGAGATTTTATCTTTTACCATTGACGGCATTTTTTGACTCTTTTAAGACTGTTGTTTTTTCAGCTTTTGCTAAATCGTGTTGACTAGTCTTTAATTGTTGTTTTGCACCCCTTGTTATTTGTTTTGGGGTTTTATTTTTACCGTTTTAATCTTTTATAAGACTGGTTTGTTTTCAGCTCTTGCTGATTAATTTTGCTACCGGTCTTTGTTTATTGACCTGTGTTTGCTTTGTGCTTTTATTGGCACGTTTTTAGTCCATTACAAGACTGTTGTGGTTTTCCGCTCTCGCGGCTGTGTTTTAGTAACACCCTAATGTTTGTGGCGCCTTATACCCTTGTTATTTGTTTTTGGGTATAAGTTTTATTGCACAAGTACTACTGTCCGTTCGTTATGCGCAGGATTTGCGTTCTTTGTTTATTTATTTTTATATCTCACACAGTACTTGATGTGTTTGGGCGCTAATGACCGTAGCAGTTTTGCGCCCTTAAGCAATAATCATCATCATCTGCGCATGTGCGGCACAGCGGGAGCATAAGCTTGCCGTTAATGCGCGATGGCAGAACTGGATGGTACAGTCTTTCCGGGGGAAGAATTTTACATTTGACAATGCCACCCTCAACATCGTTCAAATTTGGATATTTATCAACATGAATCTTTGGATGTCCCACGGGGTAGGCTTTTGTCTTATTGACAAACGGGTACAAACTGCACACCTCATAATACATTTTCATGTCTCCAGACGCCTCGCAGTAGGTTTTTGTACAGTTTGTACGCACACCGAAGAAGGCATCTCGTGGGTTGAGGTTAGGGGTAGGGAAAACTCTTGACAAAATCTGCCAAAACCCTGTCAGCCTTAATCATGGCATTAAACGCACATTCCCACATCTCAGTCACGTGGTAGCCTGCATCTCTCATCTTCGTGGCCCTTACGGTGTCCTCATATCTGGAGCCCATGGTTTCGTTACCCGTGTTGTATAAATTAGAATTTCCTTTCGGGTAACAACGTGTGCAACCGTGGTAGAAGCATCCGTGAAACAAATAGACACATTTGTCTCTGCACCCGTCCACATTATGTCCTAAAATTTTAATTTCCCTGCACCGATAAGCATGCTGTATGGTGGTTGAATGTTGCTGTTCCAACCATTACAACCAGATACATGCTATTCGTGACGGCTTATCAACTAAGCGGTACCCACCTCCAGGAATAAGTGGAATTTTATTTCTTGGCATGAACCTTTTCCTGTAAATATTCATACATGCATGAGCTATGGTGACGCATTCTCTAAACGGGTCAATGCCGTTCTCGTCAATAAATTGTCTCCCAAATTTGGAAACACCCTGAACTCAGGAGAAATGCGTCAGTTTTGCAGTATGACACCATTTCATTTTTGATGTCAAAGACATAATTAAAGGACACCATTTCATCATGCCACTTCTCTAAGGTTTCGCATTCACTTACACTCATACCATTAGGAAAGTAATATTTCTGCCCCGGTACAGGACCAACATTCTTTTCATTTTCCTTTGTGTTAAACAGGTAGGGAAAGTAACCTTTGCATTCGGGAAGCACCTGTGAGTTTCTTTTCTATTTGCTGAGGGAAAATTGCACTGTCGACAATACCACTTACATTTGAATGCCCCGTGCAGGTTTACAATAGCGTTATAATGGCTGTCGTGGAATATTAAGTCGATATGTTTATCGGAGCTATTTTTTGACTTGTAGAGGACATTTTTCCCGCTATGGTCGCCAAAAACTGTTATGGAGTAATCCTTTAGCGCCATCTCAAATAGTTTCACGTCTTCAAGCGTAAACGGTCCATTAGGTTTGCCTATTTTCTCACACAACTCTACAACCTTTAGTTTTTTATGAAATTCCCGCCTTCTAATCAAATATAATTTATGTCCCTGTCAATTTTGGATTTTGACACTGCGATGGCTCTAGCTAGACAAAGCTGGTCATTGTTCTTTATTTCAATGATGCCTCTGTTTTTACTACAGTCATCGCAGTGTTTGTAGCATGAACGTAATACTTCATTTGTCCAAACATACGAAATTTTGAGTGGCCACCCAAACAAAAAGTCATTATTATTCTGCATTACTTTCTCCAATGAGTTCAATATGACTTAGGGATTCACTTGATCGAACCAACGGACACTCATATTAAATGGTCTCTCAGGATGTTTAATATCATGAATCGTGATTCCTATGAAACTTGGTTGGTTCTTAAGCAGATTGTCGTTAACAAACGATAAATAATTGTTAAAAACCCTAGAAACCCATTGGTTAAGAACTGTATCTTTGGGCGCTGAACTAATCATAATTTCAGTCTCTGCATACCCCGAGTAAAACTTTTAAGCCGATCTCTCTTTACGCCCTGTAATTTCAAAAGTAGACTGCAAGGCAACACTCACCTGTGGTTCATCGCCAGGAACATCGTTGTCCCCCATAAGATTTATCTCCCGCCCGTTGTCCTTTCTCCTGCCAGAAGCAGAAGCAGCATAGTTTATACCTATTGCGGGGGTGAAGCCTTCGATTAGATCCACCTCCTGCCCGTTGTCCTTTCTGTTGAGACTAAACTTTGCCATTGTGTGATGTAACCGATTATCGGAATTGTTCGGTCTTTCTATACATCTCCCCAAACTTCACCACACCCACTTGGATTTTATGGCCAACGATAACCTATGTTGTGAAATGTTTTTCTTAGGCAAAAACTATTGCAGTAACCTTGTGTGTGTCCTATAAATAGATGGAATAATATATTTTGCTTAGTAAAGCGAAACGTTTTCTACACCTCTTACATAATGCTCACAAGCGTTTTATAGCACGTATGCATTTTGTCATTCTTTCCTTCATTTTCTTTTTGAATGATTACTGCATTGTTTTCACACTGTAGATAGTATATAACAGTAATCAACATCTATAAAATAATGTGTATCTAAATACGAGCATTGCAGAGGAACTCCTTTCCGATCGAGTTCTTTCAATTCAAGCTGCACTTTAAGGCTGGACATTGAATATTTCGTACCGGCTAGAATATATATAACATCATGTTAAACTTAGTTTAACGCAGGCCGTGTCTTATCGACGATTAAAGGTACAAACACTTTTGCATTATATTTTTCTATATGGTTTCACAGCGAAGTGAAGGTAAATTATATATTCCCCCAATCAACTTCAAATTTAAACTTTTTGTTTATGATATTTTCCTGTTAATGAATAAATCAATTTAATATTAACAGCAACCAGTTGGAGTTATCATCACATTTATATTAAAATAAAAATGACATCTCTACCGTAAGGTATGCATATGCGACAACATATTATCCATTAATGAAGTATATATATAATTAATATAATTATATTAATTATATATATATTAATTATATATATTAATATATATTAATTATATATATATATATATATATATATATATTAATTATATATATTAATTATAATATTAACATTACAATAAATATATATATATATATATATATTTATTGTAATGTTCTCTAAAACAATTTAATAATAACAACAGCCGATGAATGCCTTTAGTGAAAAAATATAATATAATTGTTGTCCCCCTTAAAAGAACACACTTTTGCATTATATTTTCCCATATGGCTACACAGCAAATAAATATTTCGTATCGCTATTTAGCTCGGCGGACATCTTTCATTGGCTTTTGACGTAATGTTGACATGTGCTATCACGAAGTTTTTCTGTATTAAACAACCATATGGAAACATTTTAATTTGTGAATATATGAATGTAACAAACTTAGCCCCTGAGAAATAATTTTATCCAAGTAAACAGGCTGTTATGTCGGAAAGCGAGAGCGGAGTAGGGGTAACCTTGTAGCACAAATGAAAGCGAAAACTTTGTTTTGGGAGATGGTGAAAGTTAACAGTTTACAATAACAACCTGGTCTAAATTAGAACGTCAGTCTCTGAATGACAGTTCAGCAAGCGTGCAGTGCCGAAGATTGCAGCCCCTTGTGAAATGGCCGAAACATAATGTACGATTTGATTTTATTTTATTACGTGCTGCAATTGTGTGTGTTGATTGCTTCAATTACATTAAACTAGCAATTAAACAATACACTTTGCATTTTTAACAAACAAATTGTATTTATATTTACCATTACAGTAATGCGACACTTTTTGCGTTTATAAATACAGTTTGTAATTAAAACAATACTTTAGCATTTTTAACAATACTTATCTTTCAAAGTCTTTTTTTTTTTTTTTTTTTTTTTTTTTTTTTTTTTAGCAACAAATACTGTAAGTCTCATAGTTGTATTTAAATATATGCACCGACACGGGTGGCCTAGGTCGTTAGGTCGCGGACTCGTGAGCGGGAGGTCTGCGCGTTCGAATACCGCCAGGACCGTCCTTCCTGATTGAGGTTTTTTCCAGGTTTTCCTCAGTCATAAATGGCAAGGGGGGGTACCCTAAATTTAGGCCTGGAATGATTCCTTCCTTCAAAATAAATTCTTTCCGAATATATCATTTCATCTCATGTATCATCAATGTCCATCGCCTGTGGTGCCTCAGTAGCAAAAACGAGCGGTAAACACTATTCATTCAATTAAATATATGCATATTTCCCCCAACACAAACAAATTGTATTTACGTTGGACATTACAGTGCGATGCACTTTTTGCGTTTAATAAATACAGTTTGTAATTAAAACAATACAGTTTTGCATTTTTAACAATACTTATTATTCAAAGTCTTTTTTTTTTTTTTAGCAACAAATACTGTAAGACTCAGAGTTGTATTTAAATATATGCATATTTCCCCCTAATATTCTTCAGGCATCCACCCCCACAAACCCGTGGCGCCATTTTGTTTTTAATAAAATATGATTTATCATGTAGCAACAAATACTGTAAGACTCATATTTGTATTTAAATATATGCATATTTCCCCCAATACTTCTTAAGGCATCCACCCCCACAAAAGTTTTAACCCGCGGCGCCATTTTGTTTTTAATAAAATATGATTTATCATGATGCGACACTAGCGCTTGTTATACATTTTTGTAAAAATATGTTTGGATTAACAATAATCCAGGGGATTATTTGTGTTATTGGGTCAGGGATTAAATCGTTAGGATTAACGATAATCCGGAGATAATCCGGGCGGCACTAGCACTCTTGTGGCGGATTTATCGTTAATCCGTTGGCTTAGTCTGTAATACATACTACTGAGGCAGTTAACGGAGGTGGACGATTTCTTTATCTGAAATACTTTTCTCTGAAAATCAATGAGGGCTTGCCCTGCAAAAAAAATGTGTCGCAGCCCAAGATAATATCGCTCGTTAATGTGGAAACTACCAAGAACATCGAATCGAAGGTTTCCTTCAATTTCCATTTTAATTAGCGCTTGGAATGTTACTCACGTTTTCTTCTTTCCGACCGCTACAGAGCAAAAACTCCAAGATAAGCATTGCAGGCTATTCTTGCTGGCTCTTGAACTTTTCGAAAAAATGTAAGCTGCATACGTAATGGATGACACCAAAGGGCGCATAAAGGCATGTCACTTATATGAATTTTCCCCTTGGGAGTGTCGTATTTTTCTTCAGGAAAATGATTGCTTGGCCGGGTTGTCTGTTTCTCCATTATGAAAATGGGCTCCTGTCTGACGCTTTCCGGTAATTTTCCGGCAAGCCTATTTTCTTTCCCCTCTCTAGTGACCCCGCATAGAGCTGGAGTTGCAGTTTTCCGGATTCTATTCCTTTATGGGACTAGTAACTGTTATGTCCGCAGGTTTGGGTGGGTTTGAATATCAGACCTGTGTTCCCCTGTACTTCCTGGGATGGCGACGCTCTTTCTGGTGAGATACGCCACTAATCCGTTCGTCTCCGGGTCTGTCTTGGCGATCTGGGTTTCTACCAAGTCCGGGGTTCATCATACACTCCACTGAAATGGTACGGGGGGGGATCTGTAAAAATAGTCCCTGATGTCACTTCCCCGTTGCTTGTCTGGAGCATGTTAACCTGGGCCTCATCGGCACGTGAGGCGGACCTATCTTAGTTCCTGCTGGATTGTGATCCCACCACGCGACTAGACTTTCTGTATTGGCTTGGCCATGCTAAGATTATTGCGAATGCTCTAAACTTTAGTTGAGCAACTAAAGTCATAAATTCTTTGTTTGCATGGGTGGGGTAGTAGTTTACTTTTTTCCTAACGATAGAAAGTAGTCTAGATCCCCATGCGTGGATAGGATCGACTATTAGATCTAGTCGAATTACGTTCTACTGCGTAATACTCCAATATGGTGACAAAGAGAATCCTAAAATGGCTATATGAGGTACAGCCAGCCAGGTTGAGCCTGTACCAGTTGACTTGTTTCTTGAGGCTTCTCCTGATAAAAATAATCTTCATCTCAAGTACATTTTAATTCTAAAATAATCCTTCTGCTCCTGCACAAATAGGTTTGGGTTGTCACCTCTCTCGCAGAAGTCAGGCGGACTAATAATCAACTTGTGCGGCCATAATTAGTATGGAACATTGAGTTTATAAAAATGCTATAAATTTCTCTCGTGCAAATGGGCCTCAGGTAAATTTCGATTTGGCATTGACACATTGGATATGGGAACATTTCACAGAAACATTTGTCGGATGAAACCAACGGGGGTTTCATCGAACGACTTCCGTCGTAGTTATTTCATTCGGACTGGATCGAAGCGTTATACTGACGTTATGGCTGGTACATTGGAGCTATTCCCCACGCTCATGCTGTTACAGCTAGCATCTTCAGTTCTGTGATTTTTGATCTAATTGTTGCTGATATCTATTGATCGCTTGAACAATTACTCATACTGATCTGAGCTTGGAATTCATTTGGTCCTCTATCCCAGAACTTTTAGATATGACTGCGCTCAAGTCTTCCTTGACTCTTTCACAGTCTGCTACTCTGTTTTCTAGTCTATCGCAATGTAATCTCATGTTACATACTGCCTAATCTGGCCTAACTCAGTATTCCATCTGCCTTGCCTCTCGTGTAACTTTAGTAAAATTGTCGGCTGGTGCATTTTTAACCTTATTTACTCTTTCTGTTTTTGAGATGATAGACACTTCTATCTGAGTTAATTTACCTTGATTAGACTTCAATTTTCTCCAGCTTATTCTGTAGGTGGCTATTTCTTTCGCGGTGTGCTTGCTCAATTTTTTCTAAATTGTGATGGGATATTCCTTTTGATTTAAAGTAATCGTCCTTTTCCTGCAAGAATAGCTTCGCATTATCACCTCTTTTCTCATAGTACTCTGGCGGCGTTATCTGGTTAATTATTTGATTAGACCACGAATTAAAATTTGTGTTCGGCATGAATGCGCCTTTCCCGATTCTAATATACATGTTATGCTCCCCTATGCCTTGATATCTATGTATGCCTCTATTATTAGCATTTCCATTCACGTTGAGGACCCAGCCAAGGTAATTAGCGGAGGTTCGTTGACCTCAGCCGCAGGTATGTCACCTACTGTGACCCAAATTCTCTATTGCAAGCATTACTATCATTAGTACTAATTACATCACTATTCCCATTTTCCAACAACTCAGACATTCTTTTCGAGACCTGTATGTGATTACAGTCTGATTGTATAATTAGTCTAACTGGCCTTAACTCCTGATTCACCCTTTCCTCTAGTCCTGAGCATTTTTTTTTATTTAAAATCATTCTCATTTCCTGACCTGATTTTCGATTCCTACTATCTTGTCATCCAGTGTACTTATTTTATTTCCAATTTGGTTATTGAGTCTCCCGATTCATTTTTCAAATTTAGGCAGTTTTCTTGCGATTATCTCGTAAAAAACTGAATTGCTTTGTTATCTTGAACCGATTTTCAATTTTCTCAACGATTTTTAAATCGTTTCTAATCTATTTTGAAAATTTATTTGTTAGTCTTCTATCTGTCGGCGCATCTCCTGTGCTTTCTCCGTTTGTTCTATCCTAATTCCTAGGGAAAAATTAATTTTAATGCTAGATTCTACCTGTGCACATTCTTAACTGCTCTAATCTTGCCTCTAATTTCCTGTGGAATTCATACTGTGCATTCTGATTTTTCTCTAAACTATCACTTAATTTTTCCTGTAATTTCTGTGTCTCCTGAAAATCCTTTCTAATCTCTAATGCGAATTCTGTAAATCTCTGTGAATTCTGCACTTTCTCGCAAAGCAATTTCATTTGTTTAAAAACTGTATGAATGGATCCACACTATTAGCTTTGACTATTTGGACTCTTATCTTCTAATCCTATTTCTCGGATTACATCCCTATTCTGTTTGTGTTCTGTTTCTTGCATAACTCTCTCTTCTTCTATTCTATTCTACCTTCTAAATTTTACTGCTTCTCAATAAAATATAGTGTTGTGGTTTTATCCTATTTTTCATTGTACAGTTTCTAATAAATAAATCAAATTTCCTCTACTTCGCAGGTTGTCTACTGTCTCGGCATTGCCTGTTTTCTAGCTTCCCTCCTCTTCTGTCGTCAGCTACGCTGTTATTGTTGTGTAGTGAGTAACCCTTACTCTCCGGTCTCTTTTGGTGTCGTCCATGTCTGCTGGGCTGATGTCCGTTTCTTTCCTATAATCTTGAGGCCACCAAGTTGCGCTATTTGAAGGGTTGAAGGTTTGTGCGTGCGGCTCGTCGCTGGGGGTGTGAATCGAATGCTGGTTTGCATTGGTTAATTTCTTAGATGGATATTTCATTCTTAGGGATTAATATACTGGATGTTCTTGACTCGGAGTCAATGGAACAAGAATGGATTTCTCACCAGCCACAGAAAATCGCAGCAGTCTCTAAATCACAATTTATGAGCATCTTCAGGCTTTCATATTACTTGTTTGACTCTTTGCGGAGACCTGAGTTCCAACTACAGCTCACGCAGTAATTCTACTAACTCTCGCCTCTCTCTGACTGCTGCGTCATTCCGAATGTGTTCTTAGCCCCCGGCTACGTCCTCCGCTGCGGCCTTCCTGCGATGCGGCTCTGCAGAGTAAATGTCCCACCTACAGTTGAACTGGTGGCCAGTGTCGTTCTGTTCGACTGTATAGCTTCTTCGGCGTTGGTCGTTGGTTCTCTCCAAGGACCTTTTTACTAGCACTACAATTGGGCCAGCACGTGGCGCTATTTTAAGCGGAAATAATATAATGACGGGAGATATGGGAAAGATTGATAGTTGATAAACTAAATTAGAACTTGTGGTTTATTTGAAATTTAATTAAGCACCTATTAGGTGCTTATGGGAGATTGGAAGTCCTTATGTGACAATTCTCATCTTCTCCTGTCAATTTTCTTGATGAATTGAGGTTACTGACCTCACCACCATGGCTGTAAAACTCGACTAGTGCTTTGGGTACAGATTGTTTTCTCGATGCAATATTTAGTTCGATCCTAGGGTTCAGAAAATGTTTCTCGAGATGCGAAAAAGGCTTGGGATCTCCCATTTGTCACCAACACCAGGTTTGGGAAACTGTCTCTCGTCACTCCCTACACAATCCGGGCGTATGTTGACCCTATTTCGTGCAAGCTACGGGCGCTCTTGCTCGTTCACTTTCAATTTATTAAACAACCCAGAGCTGATGGAAATCCCTACACGGGTCGCAACGAAACTGCTGTTACTGCTGACAAAGTGACAACACTGATCGCACTTTTGCATCTGCTGCCTCAAACTGAAAGACTGTTCTGAAGCACTGAGAAAAGCTGATGAAAACCGACCGACGACGCACTGCAAAGACTGATGCCGGCCTCGAATTCCAGCTACCATCTTTTCAACTAAGAAGCATTTTGTTGTTATAATTATTCTACTAACTCCTTATTGGCTGGGCGGCCTACATGAGAGTTATAAAATTTGGCTTTATATTCGCGCCTTTCTCCCTCGTGTTTACTTCTCGGAGAAATTACTTTCTCATAGATGTGAGGAGTTTAAGATGTTTAAACATTACAATATATTTCTCTGGCCGGCCCTTATAAACGACCTTCAAATTTTCGATTGACAGTGTATCGGCTTCCTTTTTCCAGAAATCTCTCAAGGCTCATTCTCCTTACAAAAGTTAACGGTCCTGTAGGGCTATTTGTGAACAAAATAACAGAACTTGCAGTTTTCCTTTCCTGCATAACTTGAAAGACCTTGAGGGTTTATGGGCCTGGGTTGCCATAAACTTCCCCAAATACACCCTTATAATGATGTGTTCTGAAGCATGAGAACGAGACAATAATTGTAAGATGTACGTGTACCCTTGGGTTGAGCAATACTATAGACATTTCTTATATAAATTTAGTCAAATTATATAACATAACTTTTGCATGATGACTGGCCGGGGGTTCGAAGCCGGCACATGTGCCGTCTCAAACATGTTTATAATACAAAGGCAAAAATAGTTTTTTTTGCAAGTAGTAATTAAAGAAGCTTATTCAACAAGTCACTGCACTTTTCATCAATGCCCCAATTATTTTTTTGCTGAATATTTTATATCTACTGGGTTACTCGCATTAATACTGGGAAAAATAACGGGGGGAAAAGTATGCTACATTCTGGAAAAGACCAGGTCCATTTCGACATGTTAGGATGTGAGCATTGACAAGGAATACTGGCAATATAATGGATTTTTTTTCATTCTTTTTGTTCTAAGAAATGTATTATAGAAAGTTATATTAAACAATCACATTAAATATGTTCCTCCTTATAGATACAAATATCTAAGTTGAACTTGGCAATAATTTTATCACAGGAATTACATCTTATAATATCAAATGTTCTTGTTACATGATTGAAACGTTCATTTTTTTTTTTTTTTTGGTTGATTTATTTATGGACGCTCTTCAACAGCTCAGATCATCAGCGTCCCATTCAACTCAGGGCGTTAAACGGCCGACAAATTTTGCTCAGAGGCCTCTCTTTCAGGCTTGAGGTTCTTTTTCGTGCCGTAAATGTACGACACGGGACCCACAGCTTTTACTTCCCTTCCGAAGGAAGCCATGCTTCGGATTTTTACGCCCGAAAAAATACATCGGTCCTGGCCGGGTTCGAACCCGCGTTCTTGGGTGTAGGAAGCAAGCATGATAACCACTACACCACCAGGACGGACATTGAAACTTTCAGTAAATTTCATATTGATTGAGGATTTATTTATATTTTGTACTCGTCTCCATTTATTTGTGGATTATTTCACAAAGTGCTGTAGACAGTCAAAATGCTGTTCTTATTTGGAAAGCAATCTGTTTTCTGTCTATGGAATCGTTTGTTCTCTAACAGTTGTATATCTATAACCTCTCTGAGATATGACGGTAAGGAGAAACTTGTAAAAAAATTATCAAAATAAAAATGGAATGAAATTGATTGAATTTTATTTCTCACAAATTATATAAATGTGTTTGGGAAAGGGTGGCGAAAATTTTCAACAGAAGAAAATCACCGTAATTTTAATCATATCCTCAATCCTATTTGTGAGAAAATTTTAAAAATTCTTTATTTTTTCACTTTTGAATGTTTAGGTGTGTTCCATTTTTCATCGGAATGACCCCTATTTAGGAATTCAGTGTGTAGAAATAGTTGTAAAACTATAGATAAATCGTTATATGACAGCTGTTAATAGCAATGCCTGTCAAACATGTTTAGAGGTCGGATATACAAACTACTGAAATGAAATTTGGAAAGTTAACTAATTTCTAAAGCATTACACACGTTTACTGAAAACATTTTAAAGCAGAACATGGAATTGCTGTCTTTGTGACACTTCACAAGAAAGCCTGCCAGCTTGCTTTCTACCTTGCTTTATTTATTCATCGGTATTCAGCATGCAGAATTGTGTTGGTAATATCTGTTATAGTCGGGCATCCTAGAACTGCGATACACCGCAAAAGATGACTGGGCAACGCCGTGATTCCCAACTTTGGGTTATCATATAGGACGGGAGCTTATTTCCAGCTACGGGCCTAGAACGTGCGGGGGGATGCCATCACATTAACTGTCAGATTCCTGAAGGCGATTGAATCCACCCAACTTAACACTGGGAGGTGTGAACCAAAGTTAAGTCTGGTCCATGCTAGGACCACTAATATAAACCGGAGTGGCGTCCAGGAAGTAACCTGCAGCCGAAGACCGTTGCAATGGCGCAGTATATTCTTCTCAGTGAATGTGGTGCAGTGGTCCTCATTAAAAGAAAACAATTGGACGTGACCTTGTAATTACCAGAACCGATTACAATGTTTTAGTCCAGTGAATTCTTTAATTAATCAGAAACGTAACAAATATCTGCCCCGATAAATGGCTGTCTTCGTGTAGGTGCTTGGTATCTCCCAAATGAACAACTTGCTAAGCATCACCACACACCGGATTGGTCCTGGTAGTGTAGTGGTAACCATACTTGCCTTCTAACCTCAAAATCGCGGGTTCAAACCCGGCCAGGACCGATGGATTTTTTCGGTCGTAAAAATCCCAAGTATGGCTTCCTTCGGAAGGGAAGTAAAGCCTGAGTTCCGTGTCATACATTTATGGTACAATAAAGAACCTCAAGCCTGGAAAAAGATGCCTCAGCAAAATTTGTCGGTCGTTTCACGTTCTGATTTGAATCGGACGCTGATGACCTGAGATGTTAAAGAGCGTCAGTAAATAAAATAAAAATCGTGGGATATACCCTTCGAAACGCAATGAGTAAGGGTTACTCCATCACTGCCCCAGAATATGGTCACCCTAATTTTTTTCTACACTGGCGTTTACCGAATATTATTTTGATAGCGGTGAATCTGAGTACTTCCATGGAGCAGACTGGCGCTTCCTTTCAGGATTGAAAAAAGGCATTCTATATCATCTATTGTTACAATCGATGAAAAGAACGTCCATTCATGCCGTCATCACTCGTCTACCAAAATTTAACGCGCATAGCCTTGTGGTTGTTCGTCAGCATTCAGTGGCACCCACCTGGAGGACACTTCGTATTTTCAAGTATTCATGCCGGATTGTTTGCACAGATCCCACGGGAATGCCAACTTTGGAGGCGATGTGTTCCATACTCATTCGGCGATGGTCCAAAACAACTTTCTCCACTCGCTCGATCATGTAAGACCGACTTGTGCGAGGCCGAGAATGCCTTGGTTTATTGTCACATGACGATCTGCCTTTAACTGTCGCACCTATGAACCCATATTAGATACGTCCGTGACACCACCACCACCACCACCACCACATGTATCCCCCTCAGGGGCCCACTTTTGGATACGGGACGTAGCGACCCCGAGGCACTCGAGCTGTTCCCGCATGTCCACGCTCAGCGTGTTTGACTCCTTTTTATTTCTCCTCTATTTTAATTTTTATTGGTCCTACTTCCCTGTTCTAGCTCAGGTTGTGGTAGCTTTGAGATGGGTAAGCAACGACGTAATGGGCACAAGTGGTGCTGACATCGCCTTGCAACATTCTAGTGTTGTGAGTCCATCTTGTATCACGTCGATTCAAAAAAATTTAGAATATGCCCGGAAAATGTTTTATACCATTGATATCGAAATAATCACCCAGACCTTTCTTTGCAAAAAGATACAGACGCAATGTTTCCCTAGTTTTGTGCTAGGATCGGTGTTTACAACTGCTCTGGGATGCTGTCTATTATACAAATTTACCAAAGACAATTGTGCACAAGCGTAAACGCCTAAAAGTGTGGTATGCATTTAGGCCGAAGTCGGTGTATTTGCAACGTATTCATGATACCAAAATGGTCTGTTAGCATCAATTTCTGTAGTGCGATGTACTTCCGCCAATACCAGCAAATTGATAGGTTCTGGAGTTTGAGCTTTAAAACCGATACTTAGAGACACGGTACCGTGCCGTTGCCCAGAAATGTGAGACTCGTTAGCGCTCATATCGGCTGTTAGATCAAATACCATAATGGTATAGCCGTGAGAATATTCATATCTGGAAATTGAATGCTCTTCGTCCTTAAAATGTATCCCGAGACCATCGTGAAGAGTTTGAAAACATTGGAGAAAATGAGTAATCAAAATTGGGCTGTAGGGGTTGTGAGGGAAAAGACTGACCGCTCACATACAGTTGAAAAGAATTGATTTGAAAGTGTTGTAAATTGTACGGACTTTTGTTAATGTTACCGTTGTGTGCCTGGTCGGTAACCATAGCCATTACCACTCTTCTGTGTATTTGGCCTATGAAAACGTCATTGAAAGTCATGCTACTAACCCCCTTTAGAATGTTTAGAACGTGAAATCAGACTTTTTTGAGATGGTACTTGGCATTACTGTTTGCTAACACTGCCTGATGTGCAAGCTTATGCTTGGCGACGGAATCTCTCTCTGTATATCCTTTATATAAGACCTTTATGTCCGAAAAGAGATTAAAATTGGCCGAAAATCGTGAGAGTTTAATTTTAATGCTTACATTGTTGAAGAGCAGATTGTCCTGATAAAAGAGTGCACTGGAAAGATTTCCCATCAGCAGCACAACCTTGCTTCCTTTGGTATACTTGCTACGCCACTTGATTGTATTATTTACAGCATACTTGTCCTTTTTCCAGAGCGCGGATTCTAACCTGCTGTTTATGACCGCTTCCGAATAATTGATCAACGTATAGTGCCCTGCTTCTCAGGCACCGTATGCAGATAAAAAGTGACAGTAGATAAACCATTGGGAGCATCCTCTAAAACTTGTAGGATTTCATTATTGTTCCCAAGATATACCACAGACCCTTGGATTTGATTTTTTGCCTACCTGATGTGTGATTAAAGGGTTTTTATTCTCTCTTAGTACTGTCAGGGCATAGTTCAGATATTCAAAGACATATTTCAAGATTCAATTAAAAGTCCACGGCATAAGTAGAATATATCCCTCGGGAGGCAGACAGGGTCAACGACCTCTTAGTGCCAGACTCTGACCTTGAACTGTCTAGACGTTAAGGCCACACTTTTAACCTTGAACTGTCTAGACATTCACGGCTTTGACCTTGAATTGCCTAGATGTTCGAGGTCACGCCCGGCTCGAGGCACGCCCCACTTCGCCCCGGCCTCCCGAGGGGCATATTGTCTTTATTTCATTTTTTCCCCCGGAGTGCACTGCTTACAAGCAAACAGATTTTTTTTCTGCAGTGCGCTTCAAAAAAAGTTATATACAGTACACCTTAAAGATATTGAAGAGGGAATAGTTCCCTCACCACAAAGATTTCTTATAAACAAAAAGTTACATACAGTCACCGCAAAAAGTTAATTCCGTCACCACAAAGATTTGTACGCTGTTCATTCACCGTAAAAAAAATATTGTGATACACTGGTCTATCGCCAAAAAAAAAAAAGTAATGAGATTGGAACTGTTTCAGAGGAAGCATCTTGTACCGCTTGTGCTTTCGATTTTGCAATTACAGCTGCTGCAGGTGGTTTCGACGAATCTTTTTGGAAGGTTATGCAAAATTTTGTCACACACTCGTCATGAGGATTGCTGTCGTTGCATTGGTATTCTCCAGAGCTGCAGCGGTCCAAGTAGGAAGTTCTGCATTCGTAGACTATCGTCGCGTCCTCGTCGTTGTATCCGGGCGCTATCATGGATGTACTAATTAAATTAGAATAGGTAATTCCTCCTCTCGCTATGTGGAATACCCTTTCTTTGATGACGATATGATCCGATACGTGTATTGCAGTATCGCCGTCCACTAGCGCTATCGTCACCCTAGCGTTTCTCTTGCCGGTCAGGAAGCTGTTGAAGTGAACGTTCAATACACGGTGCCGAGACGTACTTCAGGAGGCCGTACACTAAGTGAACCGTTCTCGGATGTTCGTCAATAATCTGCATGTTTAATCGGATATTATATGTCTTGCCGGTGAAGGTGAACATCAGCCTGGTGTTCACTCCGTTTCCCACTTCGAAGGCGTCGGAGTAAAAATGCCACGCATAGTTGCGGGGATGTTCCGATTTAGCCGAAAGTGCCAACCTGTACGCTTGTCGTCGCTGATCGTGTTTGCGACGATTCATTGCTTGGCGGCTGTAGAAGTGCAGGGCAGATCGGCGCTCTGAAAGGAGAAAATGTTTCTCCTGTGGCCGATCTGCAGGGCTTCTCCCTTATATACTAGCAAAAACCTGTGATTAATGCAGGTCAGCGTCTCGTTTAAATCGTCGAATCTGGACGGTAGAAACAGGTCCCTGCCATTGATTCTCACCACTGTTCGTTTGCCGAACTTTGTCAATACGGTTCGAATCTCCTCTATGGGATAACCGACGCCCAGTCCCAGTTGGTTTATCTTCAAAGTTCTGGCAAATGCACCTCCACCAAGCTCGTTCAGATTTTCCAGCATCCAGCACACGGACTCGAACTCGTAGATGTTGCCTTCGGCGCTAGCTGCCATCTCTCTCTCTGTGTCTGCGCTGGCGAGATCCGAGACTTTCCGCTTTATACACGAGGGTTACCCCTACCATAAACCGGTTTCTTCAGTTTGTCGCTGTCTTCTTCTGTTTTTCTACCTCTTTAACCGGCCGTGCATGAGGTACAGAGTTCGTAAAAGTCCAAAGGCGTGGCGCACGTAATGTATCTTGTGAAGGTCGAAAAGGTCATATCTTCGGATTTTCCACCGCGTCATTTAGGTAAGCGATAATTAAGTTGCTCACCTCCTTGCTCTCTTTGCTCCTGTGGTAGAAGATGTCGTAGACTAGAGGATATAATCTAATCAAAATTTTCCACTCTTCATGCACGAGAGACACGCTTTCTCCGCACTGTTTGAGGATGATGTTCTGAGTGCCGAAAACGTGTTTAACGTCCATTTTCAAATCGTTAGCTTCAAGTCCCACTTCACATTGTCCTTCGACGTGATGTCCACGTTGCCGATGCACGTTATGACGTTCTTCCAGTCGTGCAAGTCGCTTAGACGAACGGGCCGATTCTCGCCGTGCTTTCCGATGGCGATGCAGAGTTCGTATGGAGGATCGGGGGAAAATCCCACGAATAGATATTTCTTTCCGGACAAATGCAGATGGTAGGTCTTGCCTCTTATGTCGAACTGAGTATGGGACTTGGTGCGCACGCCTGCCGTCTCCGTCGTCGTCACCATTTTCTATTTCCATTATTCTGAAACAGAATTATTAGTAAAATGTAGGATAAGAAAGAGAGAGAAGGCACAGCAGAGGCTTCGCTACTTACCTGACGCGCGATCTTCTCTCGATGATGTCGTTTGAGTCAGGGACATTCACTTATATATCCCGCAATCAAAAACAAATAATTGACGTCATGAGGTATGTTTGTGACGTCGTGGTTCAGGTCGGGAGGTAGGCGAGATTCGCTAGGCGTGGGATCGCACGGGTAAGCATTGCGTTTATCGGCGAGGTGAGCATACCACTTGGATATGTTTTCGCCATTTCTCTGACAGCAAACTACGCATCCCAACCTGTGACAAGGATGGAGGCACGATCGCGTGTCGAAAGAGACGAGGGATTCGTCCGAGGATTCGAGTTCTTCGACATTTACCACCGTGCGATCGATGATCTCTCCGAAAAATTTAACCCTTTCCTCATCTGCACCTCCTCGTCTGCACCTCGGGACCCGAACCGCATATGGCCAGTTCTTTAACCACGTATTTTCGATCGTTATCGATCAAGAAATTGAAGTGCACGAAATACGACATGGTCGCGTGCTCGAAGCCCGAGCGAATGATTAAAAATGACAGCAATACCTACCTTTTAAAGGTTTGCAAACTTGAAGATTCCGCTCCCCGCGACAGCGAATCTTGCGGCAGCAGATATCTTCGACGATCAGTTCGTCGTTGGGTTTGAAATCTTTTATTTTAAATTTCGAATAAAAGGTTTCCCTAGGCAGATTGCAGCATCGGTGCGCGATGTAGGAAATTACGTAATTTTCGCAGGTGGAACTGTTCGAATTTTGTAATCTTCGAGGAACGTAGCTCTAACGTCCTCCGCAGTGATTTTGGAGAAAGTTTAAGAAGTGAGGCGAGAAAGGCATGCCGAAACTATCGAAATATTCTCCGACGCCCGACCTATGCCTATTCAGTGCTCGCCGGGCCTGTTGCTAGGATCTGTGTTTGCAACCTGCTTCACGGGATACTGGGTCGGCGAAAGGCGATGCGGAATTTGATCGCAAGCATAAACGCCTATGAAATGGGCCCCGGTGGAGGAGTTGTTCGTTAAATAATCGTGTATCTGCTTCGTGTTCATGCTACAAATACCGATCTATTCGAGTCTATTTCCAGGGTACGATGATATTCGGAACAAACGAGCATACATTCGGGCTTTTGAAAGCTACGCTTATCGAAACGTTGCCGTGATGCAGGCCGGAAACGTATGCTTCGTTTGCGCTCATGTCTGGCGTTAAATCGTAAACCAGCACGGTGTAGCCTTTAGCGCAAGTTTCTCTCGGTATGGAATGCCCGTGATTTTCGAAGTGTATTCCTAGGCCGTCCTGTAAGTTTGAAAGCACTGCAAGAAGTAATTGTTTGCAAAGTCGGGCGTTAGAGGATGAGAGGGCACGGGTGACCGTTCACGTACATCGGAACGAAGTTTATGTAAGGATTTCTCTCGTAATCGCCGTTGTAAGCCTTGTCGTCACGAAGGCCACCGTGATTCTGCGAGGCACCTTGCCCACGAGAATAAATTTCGCTAAATGTCTTGCTCTGAGTGTCCTTCGGAATGTTAAAGGCCTGCAGATCGACGTCGATGAGGTGGTACTTGCGTTAATTTTCGATAATGCTTCCTGATGGGCCAGCAAGATGGTGGGAGAGGGGAAGACGCGCTTTAGCTGAAGTTTTGCAGAAGTTATGATCGTCTTTCCCTTTATCGAGGCTCTGGACACGAGGTGAAACTCGGGGCTCGAGGGCGTTAGCTTAATCGTTAAGGAGAGGTTATTCAAGAGATACTTGTCTTGGTTGAACAAGGCGCCCAACAGGCAGCCCATCAGCCCGAATTCTCTGCTGCCCTTCGTTATTCCGAAACGCCATTTTACTGCCGAATTATCGAAGCTGTCCATGTCTCCGGCTTCGTCCAATTTCCACAGCGACCCCTGCAGACGCGTGTTCATGGCATCGCTATAGTAAGTTAGCACAGTATCCAGATACGTCTTGTACGGATAGACCGGTTGAGGTTGCGTCACCGTGACATTTAGTATCACTTCCATCTGCTGAAGTAGAGAATTTAGGGAATTATTGACCAGGGTGATCTCGCTGCCGTCCTCCAAATTTTTACCGTCATCCTGACGATCTTGCAACGTAGGTGGAAAACTACGTACGAAAGAACCAAGAAGTGTCGGCATTTCTCGTATAGTGAAAGATGATCGGAGAATTGTACGTTATAGCGTTTTGTGGGTCGAGGATCACCACGTTGTAATTGTCGACGCCCGTCTGCACCGCCAGATCGTCGAAGATGTTAAAGGCCGTATTTACGTGCACGCCGGGCATCACGAAAATATATCTTCCTTTATTCTTTTTCTTTCTATTACCCTTAGCGCGCCTCGGCTTAGACTGAATCGAATGTCTCCTGCGCACTTTTATCCCCGAACCGAGCATGGTGTCGACGGCTTCGGTGGCCTTTCGCTTCAAGTTAACGCTTCCCTCTCTCAGCCTATCTCCGAGAGAGCGCTTGAAAGGCTTCTGCGACACGACGTCCGACAGCACGTTAGCGCCGACGTTTAAGGCCTCATTGCCCACCGTCTTGGCAGCGTTCTTCTTTTGTGGACAAAAATCTCCACAATCCTCCTAGCACTCCGAAGAGCCCGCGACTCTCTGAAAGTGTCTGCCTTTGTACAAGACGAAATCGCGATCATCCGCAGCTTCCCCTCATCCCGTCTGATAGAGAAAGTGATTAACTAGATCTCGATGGTTCATTCTTGGGTCTAATTGACAGAACTATAGCTGAAGAAAACCGCCCATGAATGATAATAATTGTCCTGTGTCCACTCTTAAATCTATGTGCACGATTTGAAAATCGTGAGATAGTAAAGGAACCCAATTCAGGGGAAAAAACGATTTTTCCATCGCCAAGTATGTCTGATCGACGTCTATTTCGACCTTCGTGCTTTCGACGATCTGAGCAAACGTGTCGCTAACCATCTGCGGTTGCACCAGGTTGCAGTAGACGAACAGTTCGTACGGAAACGTGACATAGGGATTCATGGTATACTTGGCGCGCAAGGTCGTCGTAACATCCTTACCGGGTTCAAAACTCAATTGCCTGCTCACATCCGGCGATAGATACTGATTTCGAATCATGTTCGCGGCCGGCGCGGCCTTTTTCTTATTCGCCTCTTCGGACGTCGGGACGCTGGGCGCAGGTTCCGTATCGTTGGATTTACTCTCTTTTTCCTCTTCGGTAGACGAAACCGGCGTCGCATCCTCATTTCGAGACTCCTTATTCACGACGTTAGCGTTAATGGTGACGAAACCCGACTGCTTGGCGTATTTAAAGAAAGCTTCGACGCGCGCCTCTTTGAGAATGACGCGATTGAGTTCGGTCAAGAGCATCCCGTTATCGGTTATGGTGGTTTCCCTCAATTCGAAACGGAAATCCGATTCGATAAATTCGCCCGATTGGCTTCTCTGAATGATGTTGCCCCTTATGAAATTGCCGCCTTTCGATATATCTAGAAATGAGCCCGGATATCGTATCTTGGTGAGCGCCACATCCCACTCGCCCGTTAGGACCGTTCGCTGAGGCAAGATGTTGGAAAAGCGCGAAGTGATTAATGGAACCGTTGCTGGTGAGGGTTATGGAAATGGGTTCTCTCCGTATCATGGCGACAGCACGGCCGATCTCTTGATCTAAGAATTAAATTTCGACGGATAACCTTTCCACTTCACGAACACCTCCCTATTGACGTCTCTGCCTCGCTGGTCCAGGATTCTATCGATCTTGTAGACGCCGGGAAGTCGTACCCTCTGTATCTCTTCGGCGTAGAAGATGCCGTCTATTTCTTCTCCTTCCAGGTCGCTCAGTTCGTAGACGGTTGAAGATCCTCTCACTATCTTGTGAATCGCGAACATTTCGTCCGTCCAATTTTGCACGTAGCCCTTGTCGAACGTCAATTTGTTCTTCGAAATGAGTACGTGCTCGCCGATCTTGTATCTGGGAGCGGTGTACCGACGACGCTCGTTCGCGCGAGTGTTGTCGTAAACTTCGGAGATGTTGGTCTCCTTCATGTCTACGGGAGCCAATTTGATCGTCAGATGATATGAATCGTAAGAACGAACGAGTTTCTGCAAGACGTCGACGTATCTGCGAGTATTATTGTGCGTGAAGTATTTCCACATCTTCCTCTTCAGAGTTCTGTTGAAACTTTCCACGACGCTGGGCCTTGACGGCATTCTTGGCCGTGTGGTGATATATTCCGTGGTTTTTCAAAAAAGCCCGAAATTGTAGATTGGTGAACTCCGTGTCTATCGGTTCGAAGCACCCAGGGAGCGCATCCGCTTTCGGCGAAGATTGCGTCAAACGCGCCGACGATTTCGCTTCCCCATTTAGATTTCAGCGGTGCAGCCCACGCAAATTTGGAAAAGACGTCGATGACCGTCAAAATGTAAGCGTACGGTTCGTTGTGCGTCTTCAGAGCGTCCAAGACGTTCAAGTCGGCTTCCCACAAATCGTCTGTTACTCACGTGATAATGTTTTGTGGCGAAGCGCTTTCTCGCGGGCTTGTGAAGGGTGTAGCTCTCCTGCCCCTGCAGATAATGTTCTATGTTGCGCGCCGATATGCCGGTGGAGCGACGAAGCTTGGCGACGGTGCCGAGGCTCGCGTAGTGGTCGACTTTCGAATAATACCTATCCAGCTTCCTCCTCGTCTCGCGTTAAAGTTGCAGCCATTTGTTCTTGCGCAAGTTGTAAGGACTGTATAGCGTTGCCTACGGTATCGCGTGATCCTGGAGAGATCTAGGTGGAGTTCAGAATTAAAAGCCAGAGTTATCCTAATCGTAACTTTATTGAAATAACATGAGAAAAAAAAATAAAGGAAACAATACATTCAAAATTACTTATTTACCTACCCTATCACATATGTTCTTAATCCTTAGAGTTATTGACTATGACTAAATGAATAACATTTGTTTAATTTGAAATATGCCCTTCCCTGATCTCTTCCTTTTTGTATGACACTTTACTCATAAGAAAACTGTTAGCAATGACTAGTGGTTCTAGTGTTTATCTGGTTTTTCTATCTATCCGATCAGTATGCCATGGCAGTATCAAGACAGAATAATACCCTCTACTCACACATCAGGTTGGCCAATATGCAGAAGGTCTGCATCTTGAGGATGAACGTTGTGGATCTGTCTGGCGTACACATCCCAGGAGACTGGCGAGTCTTCCGTTCCAGCAGCTTATATAGTTGGCTCGAAGACAACGCCCTGACATCGTCATTTTACCTCACACGTCGTGGACAAAGGTTTCTTTGCATCCCGTTACTGAGGATTTTCTGCCCGCAATATGTTGTCAGCGGGAAGGTGCGAGTGAATACGCATCCGAAGTTACTTTCCTCCCAAGACAATAAAGGTTGTAAAATAATACTTTTAGAAAGAACTAAATTTCTTCTGTAACCATATACAGCTAAGGAAATATCAAATATAAGGGTCTGTGATATATTTCGGGAAACAATATTGAATTCTGCAAGCTTCAGAGAATGTTCTCAGTCGTTTGCCATCTGTTAGCTTTCCTGTATATCTCTACGTAAAGAACACGAGGGGCCGGCCACTATACCCTCCCCACCTTGACTTGAGCAATGAAGCAGTGAAGTACCAATTGCGAAACTACAAGATACTTAAAAGGTAAGCATACCTGTACACGTGTAAATCACATATATTATCAAATTTCACGTCTATGTGTTCCGCCTACTATAAAGTTTATAATTATTTCCAGAGTTCCGGAGATCTTTAAGTATCAAGGGCTATATTGTTTCGGTAAATACCTCTTATCCTAATACAAACCTTAAAATAACATAACACAAAATAATAACATTAAGCAAAACATACAAGAAAACATTTTGGAAACATTAATATTCTCACTAATCATGAGTAGTAGAATAATTTTAAATGCTGGTGAAAAAAAACGTCTCTAACAATTTCGTTTTCGTGATAAATTTGTCATTACAATGAACTGGTGGTTGCAAAGCAGGTTGTTAGTGTTGCTTCTTCCGATTTTGCGGTCTCCTCTGGAACCGTGTAGTAGTTGGAGCGGCGTTTCTCATGAGTTCTCGATCATCTTCCTGGTCGGCGTCTTGCGGCTGTGTACTCGGTCGCATACACAACAAATCTTCTGTTCACTCACAGAACTTGGGTTCATGACTTCCACAGTTCTCCCGATGGCCTGTGCATCGGTTCCCTGTACCGCGGAGCTTACCTCACTCTCTTTTCCCCCCAGATACTCACTTTCGTGGTACCAGGTTCTGCCATCACTCCGGATGTGATTAGTTTCCCCCGTTACAGTATCCGTGTACATGGGCTGCTGATGCTTCTCCTGTGAAAGAACATAGGCGCTGGCCAGCGACTCATTGCCCCTGGAGCGACGAGCTGCCGCCCTTTTCGACCCCTCGGCTGTACTCCGAAGTGCCTGCTCCCTTCTACCCCTCCTTCAGAGGTAGGATAATTGCCCTCTGAGTATGGCACTTCACCAAACTCCTTCTGCACTTCCGGCTCATCCATGCTGCATTTACCATCGAAACCGTTCGGCCTCGATCTTCGGACTACAGGCTCACCATCAATTTTCATTAGAGGATGCTCACAAAAATCTCTGCAGACTTTATTCATAGCTACTTCTGCCCCCTTTAAACTTGTAAAAGGTGCACTATTATTTCTCATAAAATCGTCAAATTCTATAGCTTTACCCACTTTCGTGCCCTTGCCTAACGGTATGCAGTTGGATCCCATATTCAGGATTTTCATTACACAATACATAGCATCTTTACACATTCTATCTGCTCCTCCCTTTAGCCATGTTATCTCATTTTCATCATCGGTTGTAATTGCCTTAGATACTGCTCTAGCCACATACATTGTTCTAAAATCAATTTCAACAGGCTCCACATATACTTCATGGGGAAAAGTTCCTTTTGCGACTCGGCGCAATCGAGTGAGTATCTGGTTTTCCGTCTGAGGCTGAACTACTATATCTTCGGCCAGTACTACATCCCATTTCCACTCATCCGAACTTATTGCGGTTTCATCACTAAGTTCTCCTTCTATCTGTGCTCTCGCCATCATGCAACTGGAAACCGTTCGCGGAGTGATCAAGTCCACTTGCTGTCCTAGTCCTTGGTCTAGCTGCGTTTTTAGATGGACTGTGCCGTACTTCGTTCCCATCCTTTCGCGACGAACATCTATTATTGCTTCAATAGAATCCGAAAAATCCATTCCCAATATGCCACCATACTTTTTAAATTCAAGGGGCTCAACGCAAAACTCATGGCATATATATATGAATATTTCCCATCGCTAACCAAACTTTCTGCTGACCTAAAATTCTAAACTGTGCTCCCGTAACACTAATCCCCGTAAACTTTGGTTCTTCCAATGCTTTCTGACCGCAACTCCATATTTTATCGCCGAAAAACTCGCTCCTGTGTCTATCAGCATGTAAGACGGCTTGTCACCCCCTAATCTCACTTCTAATAAAAGTTCCTTGAATTTTGTCTCGTATGAGATGACGGGAAATGTTGCATGCCTGGAGTTGTCGAATTCCCATTCTTCGACAGGCCTCTCCCGTTTCCCTGAAGTCGTTGCCATGTGCATTGTTTTGAAATGTGACCTGGCATATTACATTTAAAACATCGACGTTATCTGCTTAATTTGAGGTCACGTGCCTGCGATTAAAATTTCCGGTAACAGCTGGCTTGTTTTGTCGGGTGAAGTTATCTCTCCCTTGACCTTGCGCCCGTCTCTGGTTAGGGCTGTGCAAATTTCTCGGTTTGCTTCTACATTCGCTAGCAAAATGTCCCTTCTTGTTACAATTAAAACATGCCTTATTTGTGTGCATCATGAATACTTTCTTCTCGAGCGTATTATGACCTACATTTCCCCTCTGCTTCTCTGCATTCGCTGTCTGGCAATCCGTATAACTGCTGTAAAGGTTTCTGGCATCTTTAACCTGACCTGTTGCCCTACAACGCCCTTTAGTCCGTTCATGAATGCAGCTAGCAAGCTTCTTTCGGCTTCTTCGTTAATAGTTTTCTGAATATCTGCATTGTCTAATGGTCTTATGGCATAACTGTCGGCATCTATCAGCAAACACTTCCACACTCTCATCCACCTTTTGGCTTGCGTCTTGCAGCGCCGTATAGTGATACTGAGGAGGCAACTTTTCTGTAAATCGATCTATTAATGCCTTTTTGAAATCTTCCCATGTTACATATACTCCCTGCAAATGTGATCTCCCTCTAAAAAAACTGCAAGGCTATGCCAGCGAGCTTGGCTCTAGTTATGTACAACTGATCTATTTTGGTCCAGTTTCCTACAACGGCCATCTGTTCTATATTGCTGATAAAGTCCTTCACGGGTCGTCCTTTAGGATCTCCAGCATACTCCTCTATAACATTGGAAATACTAACATCCTTAGTCTTGGCTGCCGTGAGGCGAGCCATCTTTTCCTCAAGCTCCCGCATCCTTTCCTCACTAGCCGCCATTTTGTACTATAACTTCCGCTCTCTTGTATTTCAGGTCCCGTACACCTTGATGAGGACGGAGTCACTACCGCTGAAATTGGGTCTTGTACTAGAACGAGATCGCCAGAAGCGCCTCTTAAGATCAGCCGCGTGTACTGCAGCAGCGCGGATGAGGGCAGCACACACTCCACGAGCGCCCAAAACGCTCACCAGGAGGACAAGGGGAGAAGGTGCCTAAAATAACCTCTCCGTTTCGTTATTTAGATTTTTGAATTTTGTATATGTACTTGTAACGTACGTTTCTAATGTGTTTTTCTATGTCTCGAACGAGAGCTGGGGTGGGGCTGCTGAACAGTGGGCTCAAATGGGCAAAACAAGGGGAAGAGCTAACAAAAAAAAAATACACCACCATAGCAATCAACAATGTGTGCGTTCTCCTTTTTTCCCCCCCACCTGAACATGTCCTTAGTTACCACCCTTAGGAAATGCAGACACCCTTCTACCTTCCGGAGTTCCTACCCTCTGTTCAAGAAGCATCTCTCCTGAAGCATAGTCATAAAGATAGTCAGTTCTCTCAATTTCTAATGTATCGTATTCACAGCCTGGGGAAATATCTCTCTTCAAGAGTCGCGTTTCAACATCAAATGTCACCGTGCCATGTCCATTATCGAGTAATAGATCTTATATAATGGGCAAGGAAACCCTTTAAGCTTACCCTTATAGCTATCTCGATACGCGAGTCAGCGATAAGACCTGAAAATTTTACCCTCTGTTTCTCCTGCTGAGATATATCAAACTTCGTGTATTTACGAAGGGAATTAGTAATCAAAGCAAAGCGTACTCATCTGAATGTCTTAAAGCCGACGCACTGATCGTAGCAGCCACATGTATGTAAACTATTGTAAAAGTTTCAGGCGGGATGTCCCTTTCGCACCTACACATGCATTTGAACATGTCCTGAACAAACATCTACCTCAAATTTAAATACATTCCCTGAGTTCATGAATCCCCTAGAATTCAGTCAACTCGTAAATGATGAGTAATTAGAAATCCCATTAGCTGCCACCAATTTATAGCGTTGCCTACGCTATCGCATGCTCCTGGAGGGAACTAGGTGCAGTTCAGAATTAAAAGCCAGAGTTATCCTAATCCTAACTTTATTGAAATAACATGAGAAAAAAATTAAGGAAACAATACACTCAAAATTACTTATTTACGTACCCTATCACCTTATGTTCTTAATCCCGAGAGTTATTGACTATGACTAAATGAATAACATTTGTTTAATTGGAAATATGCCCTTGACTGATCTCTTCCTTTTTGTATGACACTTTATTCATAAGAAGACTGTAAGCAATTACTAGTGGTTCTAGTGTTTATCTGGTTTTTCTGTCTATCCGATCAGTATGCCATGGCAATATCAAGACAGAATAATACCCTCTACTCACATCACGTTGACCAATATGCAGAAGGTCTGCATCTTGAGGATGAACGTTGTGAATCTGTCTGGCGTACACATCCCAGGAGACTGGTGAGTCTTCCGTTCCAGCAGCTTATATAGTCGGCTCGAAGACAACGCCCTGACATCGTCATTTTACCTCACATGTCGTGGACAAAGGTTTCTTTGCATCCCGTTACTGAGAATTTTCTGCCCGCAATATGTTGTCAGCGGGAAGGTGCGAGTGAATACGCATCCGCTATTACTTTTCTCCCAAGACAATAAAGGTTGTAAAATAATACTTTTAGAAAGAACTAAATTTCTTCTGTAACCATATACAACTAAAGAAATATCAAATATAATGGTCTGTGATATATTTCGGGAAACAATATTGAATTCTGCAAGATTCAGAGAATGTTCTCAGTCGTTTGCCATCTGTTAACTTTCCTATACATCCCTACGTAAAGAACATGACGGGCCGGGCACTATAACTGTATCTGACTTCGTCGTCCGAACTTTCGCTCTTTTCTTTCTGACTGTTGGGCGCCTTCTCTTCCTCTCTCGCTTTATCTTTACACGAAAGCGTCCCGCATCGCGCGCAGCGACCTCGCCCTTGTCATCCTCCTCCTCCTCCTCCTCCTCCTCCTCCTCCTCTTCCTCCAATGCTCTTGCTGCTTCGCCGTCCGCAAATTTGGCTTTCGCAACTTTGACATGAGATTGTGATAATCCGATAATTTATATCTCAGCAATTTCCACTTATCGCCCGGTGATATAGTCAAATTTTTTATTTATGTCGTCGATCACTTGCAAATTTTTCACGCTCTGGGGCTGCGAGTGCATGAGCATGATCTGTTTGCCGTACCTCAACTCGGAAAGCGAGTTTCGACACCAGCGCGCTTCCCAGCGCCAACACGTGCAATATGAAGTCGGGGAGGAAATCGCCCTTTTGCACGGCGATGGCTTTCTTGTTGTTGTTGTTGTTCTTCTTCTTTTTCTTCAAAGACGTTCTCCTGTCGACTAATCTCCACGACGGTCTATGCCTCTTTAAGGGTTTTTTGCACTTCGAAGAAATGGGCACTTCGCCGCTACTGACGTTCAGGACGCATTCGGAAATTGCCTTTAACGGCTCCGAATTTGCACCCTTCAGCAATTTGAGACGTAATTTAGGCTCGCCTTGCCCAACACCGCCAGGTTGCCGCACTGCCGGGCTATCGTCGGAGAGGACAGGTTGCACTCTCTCTTGAAGACTCGGGAAGTCAGCCTCGGAACGCTCGTCTCGTTCATCGCGTCGACAATGACGAAACTGACGGAGCGATAGTTAACCTGACCCTATTTATTTAGGTCTGAAGCAGTACATCGTCTCGTCGGCAGCATACCCGTCCTGTACCGATATTCGTCCGGAGTGCTTTGAGTGCAATCCAGCACTAGGTAGCCGTGAGGCGCTTTTGTGGCCTTGTCGAAAGCCTCGAGCAGAAATTTGGAGTTTAGCTGTTCCAGCTGCTGGCACAGCTTGCTCACCTGCATCTTGTCGCGATTGTTCTTCAACACGACGATGTAATTGGAATTGAGGGACATCGTTCGAAATTTTTTCTCCTGAGGATTCTGCAACACTTATATAACGCCGAAATTTTTGTGATGGGAATCTTTGGTGAAAAAGTTGGAAACGTCGCTGCCGTCGTCCTTGTACATCATGTCGTCGAGCACCACCAGATCGCCGTTCCTCACGGTCTCCAGATCCGGCACTCTTTCGTGCACCCGCACGTTAAGATTGCAATTATTAAATTCGCGAGGCGGGTAATCAGGAGGGTGACACCACAAGGCCCTCTTGAAGGGGCAATCGAACACACTATCCGCCTGCCTGAGCAGATTTTTCACGAAGTTGAACTTTCCGCAGCGGGACCGTCCCGCCACCTGCATAGTACTAGGGAACCTAAATTTCGTGAACTGGGTCTCAAGGAATCCTCGCTTCGAGGCGCATCTTCGGTCGTCGATACGATGGCGCTTCGGGTCGCCGCAACAGCGTCTCGAGAAACCTCCGCTTCGAGGCGCGTCTTGGGTCATCGATGCGAGGGCGCTTCGTCAAGTCCCCGGCAAGCACAGTCTCGAGGAACCCTCGCTTCGGGACGCGTCGTCGGTCGTCGTCGAACAGCGCGTCGATCGTCGCCTCTTGAAATTGTCCCTCTCGCAGAGCCTGGTCTGGCCGGCCGTGCGCTTAGCGGGTAACCGCTGCGGCGGAGAGTCCCTCCTCGATGTCTTGAAATCGCCCCTCTCGGGGAGCCTCGCCGGCCGTCCGGTTCGCAGGAAATTGCAGCGACGCGGTGGACGACAAGGCGTCCGCGTCGTAATCCATTTTGGCGGTAATTTACTTCTCGACGACCTCTTTTATAGCCGTACGGCACCGTATCGAAAATATCGGCGTCGTCGTCTCCTGCGCCTGTTGACCATGCGAAACGTCTTGTCGACGGCTCGGTGACGAGGGTGCACATGGTTTCGCGCCGATGAACGACGGCGTTGTTATCGCGCATGACGCCGACGTTGATCTTGACCGCGTTGCTCGAGTTCAGCGATAAGCCTGTGACCTTGCAAATTACCCTGATATTGTAGTCGTCGGCGTTCCTCAGCCTAAATCCGTAGCTCTTCGGCCCCGTCGACACGAGCTGGTCGATGTGAGCGTCTCTGCCGTAACATTCCAGCTCGTCGGTCATGCATCCCAGGAAGGAGCCCGTGGGAGGCATCCAGTCGCCGGGCTTGCACACCGCTATCACCGAATCCGTGTCGAAGTACAGCACGCGCTCGCCCAGTTCAATTTCGGGCTCTCCTTGACGTGCCTCCAGACCACGTAGACGATTCGATCCGTGGCCGGCAGGAATGTCTGCACCTCTATGCAGGGATCGTTCATCAGCTCCACGAGTCAAGGGTACGCGTCGAACAGTTCGCATGCTCCGCACAGGGGAAACATCAATTTGCCGTTGACGCGCATCGGAAGCACGGGGTGATAAGAGATCGGTCGGAGGCAGCACCTTGTACTTGATCATTCTCCCTCGACGTGCTCCAACCTCGGCATCTTGCGTTCGGCGCAGTGAATCTTTGGATGACCCACGGGGTAGGTCTTGGTCTTGTTCAAATAAGGATAGAGGCTGCACACGTCGTAGTAGAGTATTTTCTCGCCTTCGGCCGCCTCGCGGTACAGTTTAACGCAGTTCGTGCGACCGCCGAAGAACGCGTCTCTCGGCTCCAGGGGCGGCGACATGGAAAACGATGCTGCAAATCTGGCGAGTTCCTCGCTGCTGTCGATCTCGGCGTTGAATTCGCACTCCCACATCTCGATCACCTCGTATCCCGCATCTCTGATGCTCTTGGTCGCAATTTCGGTGGTTTCGAACCTGGAGTCCATCGTTTCGCTTCCCGTGCTGCAGAGATTCCCCGCTCTGTTGGCGTAGCATCGGCGACATCCGTGATAGAAGCAGCCGTGGAAAAAGTATGCAATCTCCTTGCCGCCCTCATCGTCTTTCCCGCATCCGTCGACTTTGTGATTCTCTATCACCACCTCGCGACCTTTTAGAGCGTGGCGAATCTTCAGGCGGTGCTTGAGTTCCAGCCAGCAGAGCCAGATGAGAGGGATGCGCGAATGCTTGTCCCCCAGGCCTTCGCCGCCTAGCGGTCAGTGAAATCGTGTTTTTGGGCATAACGGTATTGACCACGGACATGCCAAAATAGCTCGATTCGCCGTTAACAATTGCTCGTTTACAAATTCTAAATATCGAGCAAACACCCAATGTACCCATTCCATGGGGTCGATTTCGTCGTCGTCGTCATGGGTTCTGCCGAAACCATAGTTTCGGAATACCCCGAATATAATCTATTAAGCGTTTTCGTTCGATGCTGCAATATCGTAAAACTCATTATTTTTGTACTCACAAAACAAAACCAGGAAATGACAGCTTGCCACAAGTTGTTTTATGCAGCGTCACTCTTCCCCAGGACGGCGTGTTCAAAAGGTTACTTTCACTTCGCGGTCGCTTCCTCGGCTTAATTATTGTTCGTGACTTGCTATTTTATCGCACCGCTCATCGCTTTTAAATCACCTCACGTCGCGGCCGCTTTGCTCGGCTTAATTAATTATTGTCCCGTGACTGGCTATTTTTCAGCCTGGGCACATCGTTTGTCACAGGCATCTGTTTCCCTGTCTGCGTACAAAGTGACTATGTCTCGCTCCTCGCGTCACTGTCTGTTTACTAGAGAGAGAGTATATGTGTCTAAGTGACTTTGTGTAACTGCGTGTGCGCGAAGGTGATTTTGTTTGTAATGTGTTGCGTCATGCTTTACCTTGGACAGTGACTTTACCTCGCTAGGATGCGTCACTATCTGTTTACTAGAGAGAGAGAGTGTGTATGTGTGAAGGTGACTTTGTCTAACAGCGTGTGCGCGAGGGTGATTTTTCCTAATTCTTATGTAATGTGTTGCGTCATGCTTTACCGTGGACAGTGACTTTACCTCGCCTGGATAGAGCGTGTAAAGGTGACTAACAGCGTATGCTCGAAGGTGACTTCTTACGTCATGCTTCTTGTGACTGCCTGTTTACTAGAATAAGCGTGTAAAGATGACTTTGTTTTCCTTGACGTGTTGCGTCGTGCTTTACCTCGCTAACATTTTTTTCCCTTATTCTTGCGCAAACGTGTGGAGTCATACTTTTGTCAAGGTGACTTTGCTAGTCGCGGAGCTAAAGGTAACTTTCGCAGTACCAATCCTACAAGGTGGCTTTATCTCGCGTCCTCGTTCTCATTGCCCATGGGCGTTTTTTTTTAATCGCAAAGGTGACTCTCTCGCACATATGTAACAAAAAACACTTACTTGTAAAATTACTTTTCGAGCATAAATGTCACGTCTAAATAATCATTAAGTGCAACCTTGTAACTCCCATCGTTTTTTTTAAGTGTACACCTGCGCGCTGACTTGCAGGTAAACAATTTTCTCCCACACGTGCATGCCTTAAGAGTATAAAACATCGAAAATTTTCGCTGACACCATCATTCTTGCTCAGGCTATTCCACAGAAGCACAACACTATGTACTGCAGACAATTTGAAGTCGTCGATTTAACCGAGGAAATGGAGGATCGGGCAGCATCCGAGGTAAACAATATCGCCGCTAGTAGCAGGAAGAGAGCAGCAGCGATCCCTCCGATGCCTCAGCTCATTCCCATTTCTTCGGGTAAGATGTGGCGTATTGGCCGGTGGCAACCGTCACCGATGAGACAGCAGTCGCATCAAACTTTGATGATGCAAATGGAACAACACCCGATGATGCCAGTGGAACAATACCCCCCTCAGCCATTGAAGATGGAGCATCTTCATCAGCACCATCTGATGATGGAACAACGGTTGTGGCAGCGGTACCCTCTGATGGAACCACGACACCCTCTAATGGTACAGCAGCAACACCCTCTGATGGAACAGCAGCACCACCCTCTGACGGGACAGCAGGTACTTCGCAGGCATATGTTGCCTTTAAAAATGCTTCCAATATGTTGGCGGAAGCGTTAACAAATTTTATTAGTGTACTAGATAGCATATCAAACGGTAATGTCCAGCAAGACGACGGAGACCAGCAAGATAACGATGTTGATAATCATACGATCGCGGGTGATCGTGTGATTGCCGACATCCGGAGTGCTGATACCGTCATCTTGCTCTACTCACATTCCCCTCCGGCATTGCAGTACGACCACGTGTTGCCAGATTCGACGAGACCCGTAGATCCATTTTTTCAATTAAGGAGCTCTGTATGTGTCTCCATCCCAGCCATGGGAAAAATGCTGATACATACAGGGCTCAATATCTCTATACCGACAGGATTTACCGGTACATTAACTCCGGCCCCTAGACTAAATTTAAAAATTTTATTTTTTCCGCACAATTTTACCCGTGCGATGATGTTCACGTGATTTCAGTATTTGTCGTTAATTTTTCCAATTCGACGGTCGCCGTAAATAAGAGCGAGCATATAGCAAATTTGCTCTGCTCGCGAAACCAAGTGGATGAAAAGAAATATTTGGTTTTAGGTGTCGTCGCGCTGCAATGCCTCTTTTTTTCCGTTCATTATAGTCTGTGCTGTGCCAATATATTGGAAGCTCGTGCAACATATGTCTCCAGAATACATTGTAAATATATTTGTTAAACAAATTATCTTTTTATTTTTTTATTTAACCAATAAAAAGTGATAAAAAAATACACACTGCTTAGTTTCCCCCCATTTTTCATTTTCAGATAACACTTCAAAGTGTTACTCAATAAACATGCAATAATGCCTGCACGGTGCACTGAAGAATCGTCAGGTTTAGACGTATTTTCTCCAAAATCATATGTAATTAGACCACGTGAAACAGTTAAGGTGCCTATCGGAATTTCAGCTACGCCTCTGTCGGTCCTGGTCGTGTAGGGGTTACAATACTTGCCTCCTACACCCAAGAATGCGGGTTCGAACCCGCCCAGGACCGATTGATTTTTCCGGGAGTAAAAATCCTAAGTATGGCTTCCTTCGGAAGGGAAGTAAAGCCGTGGTCCCGTGTCGTACATTTACGGCACGAAAAAGAACCTCGAGCCTGAAAGAGAGGCCTCTGAGCAAAATTTTCCGGCCGTTTCACGCTCTGAGTTGAATGGGACGCTGATGAGCTGAGATGTCCATAAATAAATCAATTAAAAAAGAAGCTACGCCTCCCAAAAACACCTATATACGCATTTCTGAAAAATCAAGTTTATCCATTTGAGATCTTAGTGTTACAGACGGTATCATAGATCGGGACTTTAGCGGTGAAATATCCCTTCTGCTGAGAAATAATTCTAACTGTAAGCGTAAGATTTGCAAAAGACAAAAGATAGCACAACAAATATGCCAAAAAAATTGCGATTCCTAAAATACAAGTTACAGTATTAAACTACTTCTATAGGCAATAAGGGTTTTGGTAGCACTGGAAAATACTAGATTCGTATATACTCACTTTTATTTTGTTATATATGCAAAATCTTCATCTACATTTTCCTCTTCGAACATATCTTCATCCTTTTCATATGCCTCCATATGGTCATCATCGTGGTAATTAACGTAAAGATCCTCGGTGCCCTTGTTTTCAGTTTTCTTACCATTACATAAGCGTAATTTAGTTAGATTTGCTACTAAATCTTTTAAACCCACAAATTCCCCGTATATTTTATCTATGTTTTGTTTAATTGTATCTACCAAAGCTCTATGACGAGTTAGGTTATGTTTCCTTTCTTCCGTTGAATATCCGTTTCATGGTTAAAATTAATTCTTCGGGCTTTTCCAAATCCTCTTTTAGTTTTTGTTTATCCGCTTGAGCTTTATCTAATTCCCTATTTAAATTATGAACTTTTTCGTTACATTCCCTACCAAATCTCTGCTTTACCTTATCAATTCTTTGGACTTTTCCAAATCGTCCATTAGTTTTTGTTTGTCCGCTAGAGCTGTTTTTAATTCCTTGTTTAAATTATTCACTTTTTCGTTACATTCCCTAACGAATCTCTGCCTAACCTTGCCTAACGCCGCCTTACATTTTTCGGCTACCGCTTTTCTTAAATTGTTAATGGAGACGCGCTCGGTTTCGTACGACGCCGATGTCGTCTCGGATCAGCACTCCGATTTTATGTTTAACGTACCTTGCGCAGACCATATAGACGCATGTTTCGCTTTCCCAGAAACGCCTTTACCTCCAATGTTGAGATTCCAATCACCTTTTCCGCACTTTCCAAATACGTGCACGTAATTGTTGCTAAAATATCATTAATCTCATCAATTATGTCATATATTAACAATAACTCCGTTTCTTTAGACGCGAGTTTCCAATCTAGATCAAGACCTGACGACGTATCGACTTTGTCGATTATCGCTCTACAGTCCATCATTTCCACCTTTATGGTACGATTTAGATTTGTTAACATATTTACAGGTGTACCGTAAAATTTACAACCTGTATTTTTTAATGCCGAGGTGGTTTATTCCAAGCATTCGCAAACATCGCTAATCATATAACTTCTTTCGCACTGAAAATGACCTACGTGTAACTCTCCGTAATACACATTACCGCAACGTCCACCCGAATTACATCTAGTTATGGGTGCTAGACACGTGTACACATTACTCATATTTTCTACGCTCAACAAATTGACTTCAAACGTGCACGTTGCATTTCTTTTGCAAACGCAGAAACAATTGGTCATAAGTTCGTAGTTTTACGGCACATGGTCGCATTTTGCATATATCCTGTTTTATCGTTAAATTCAAAACCGCATCTTCCAAAGCTCAGACAATTGCGATCGGTACTCGCTCTAGCGAGCACGCATGCAATGAATATTGCAATCATCTTGCAGTAACGCAATGCTTTTTTTTGCCTCTTTAAATAGCAATATACCACGTGATTTATTCGTCCAATCGCAACACAGCTTATTTCACCCAATTGTATTGCGTTCAACCCGTTGCATTATCCAATCCTAATATCTGTTATTCCGACCAATTAGAGAACGCTAAAAAAACCCAGTTACGTAATTTATTGCTTGAATTAGTCAATAATGACGTAATCTATTTTTTTGTGCTTATTTGAGACGCCTTCCACCTCCGCTTGTCTCGTTCCGGCTCCTGCTCCACACACACATACACACACACACACACAATCTCTTCATTTAAAGGTGCTTGCTCATACACTTCGAGATATTAGAATTATCTATGTTCTATACTCTGTTATATTTCTTTTAGCGATATCATGTGGTCCTTAGAAGGGGCTCTGCGCAATTATCTGAAGTGGGACAGGAGACTGTCGCATCTGGCCGATCACAAACGGATCTCTTGGCGGTCATCCCTACGTTCTAGACGTTCTTCGTTCTTTAGACGTCGACGCTGTGTGGGAGTATTTGGACTTCTTCAGCAAACAGGCATATCCCCCCCTTCCGCAGGTGCACCACACACTACATCACAGGTTTTGGCACGCAGATCGACGGACCACCTCCGTACGTCGCAGATTGCAATTTCTGCTATAGCGCAGACTAAACATGAAGTGCACCGTGCTCAGCCTCGCCGCTTTCCTCTTGGGACTATTTCTCCTGCTGTGGATATTATACATGCACCATCTACGCAGCATACACGAGCCTCACGTCTCGACGATCGTCGCTCGAAACGTGACCGCAGCGGCCAACAACGTAGCGCTAGCCACTTTAATTTTTGTTATGTCAATTTTTGTAAATTGTTTTATCAATACCATTATGCTATTTTATTGATAATTGTGTACACTTTTTCTGCTTATTCAATAAACGAAAATTGACCACTTTCATTTTTGTTGTGTCAATTTTTTATTTATAACTTGTTAGAAACCGTAAACAAAAAAACGCTCCTGCGGAGGCCGGGGCGGGGTGCGAGGTGCCTCTAGCCGGGCGCGACCTCGAACGTCTAGACAATTCAAGGTCAAAGCCTTGAACGTCTAGACAGTTGAAGGTCAAAGTCTGGCCTTAAACGTCTAGACAGTTCAAGGTCACAATCTGGCTCCAAGAGGTCGTTAACCCTATCTGCCTCCCAAGGGGTATATACTACTGGCATATTTTAACAATTCTATAGTCAATGTTCAATATCTTTGTTAATGTAGGTTAGATAGGCCAAGTAATGGTTCTATGGGTGTATCAGCGTGTTTGTTTTATTATGTTTTGTGTTATTTTGAAAGAAATAAATAAATAAATAATGAATTTAGGTTTAAGACAAAACTGACATTCATTTCTAAACACCACATAGTTTCCTCCAGGAGCACGTAAAGACGAAAGTATGGCTATAGATTGGTGACAGCGGTGGGATTGTTTTATTAGTTATCTAACTAATTGAAATTCTAAGGAATTCACGAACATAGGGAATGTATTTTAATTTGAGCTAGGTGTTAGTTCAGGACATGTTTAGGTTTATGTTTAGATGTGAACCGGACATTCCCCCTGTAACTTTTACAATAATTTATATACTTGTGGTAGCTACTAGTGCGTTGGCGTGAGACATTCGAACGAGTACGCTTTTGCTTTAATGACTAATTTCTTTAGGAAATACACAAAGTTGGATTTATCTCAGTTGGAGAAACAAGAATAAATTTGCAATTCTTATCACTGACTCGCGCATTGAGATAGCTATAAAGGGTTTCCTTGCCCGTCTACACTCATAATAATGGACATGGCACGGTAACCTTTGACGTTGAGACGCGACTTTTGAAGAAATCTGTTGTCCCATATTGTGAATTTAGCGCATTAGAAATTGAGAGAACTGACTATCTTTATGATTATGCTTCAGGCGAGATGCTTCTTGAATGAAGGATAGGAACTCCGGAAGGTAGGAGGATGTCTGCATTTCCTAAGGGTTGTGAGATGACAAAGGATATGCTCGGGTCAGCAAAATAAAAGGCATTGTTGACTGCTTTGGTAGTGTTATTTCACCTCTTTCCCCCGCCCATTTGCATCCCATACCACAGCGGGGCCCCAGTCGAATTACACTACCAATAAAATATTATTGCATACTTTTTAAATTGTTTGTGCTGTCTCCTCCGCTCACGTGGACGTTTTGGGCGCTCAAGGGTGTTGCGCTGCCCTTATTCGCACTTTTGCAGTGCGCGTCGCGGCTCGTAGCAGGTGCCTCTGAAAATATCGTTCATGTTGCAACTTCAACTCCAAGGGGAATGAATCCGTCCTTACAAGGCGGTGGGGGACCTGAAAAGTAATAGAGCAGAGATTAGATCACGAAATGGCGACTAGTGAGGAAAAAAATACGGGAACTTGAGGAGAAGATGACTCGCCTCACGGCAGCCAAGACTAAAGATGTTTGCATTCCTAGTGTTATAAAGGAATATGCTGGAGATCCTAAGGGGTGACTCATGAAGGACTTTATTAGTAATATATAGCAGATGGCCATTGTAGGACATTGGACTAAGATGGATCAATTGAACAAAGCCATAGCTAAGCTCGCGGGCACTGCCTTGCAGTTTTTTAGAGGGAGATCAGACTTGCAAGGAGTATGTAACATGGTAAGGTTTTTAAAAGGAATTAATCGATAGATTTATCGAAAAGTTGCCTCCCCTGTATCACTATACGGCGCTACAAGACGCTAGCCAGAAAGCAGACGAAAGCGTAGTAGTATTCGCTAACAGATGCCGACAATTGTGTCATAAGACAATTAGAGTAATAGACAATGCAAACGTTCAGGAAATTTAACAAAGATCCACAAAGACGTTTAGAAGCTGCATTTATGAATAGGCTAAGGAGTTGTCGTGGGGCAACAGGTTAGATTCCAGATGCCGGAAACTTTTACAGCGGCGATACGAATCGCCACGACAGTAGAAAATGTATTGAAACAGAGGGGAAACATAGGTCAGAGTTCACTGGAGAAGAAAGTGTTTATGATGCACTCTAATAAGCCATGTTTCAATAGCAATAAAAGGGGACATTTTGCTAGTGAACGTAGAAGCAAACCGAGAAGTTTGCACAACCCTAACCAGGGACGAGTGCAAGGTCAAGGAAGAGATAACATTACCCGACTGAAACAGCCAGATGCTGGCTTAACCTTAACCACAGGCATATGACGTTCTCAAGGGAGGCAGATAATAGTCGGTTTTTTAGATGTAACATGCCGGGTCCTCTTTCAAAACAATGTACGTGGCAACGCCCTCAGGGAAACGGGAGAGGCCTGTCGAAGAACGGGAATGCGGCGGCCCCCGACAAGCAGCGCTTCCCGTCCTATCATACGAGACAAAATTAAAAGAACTCTTATTGAAAGTGAAATTAGAGGTGACACGTCGTCTTAGTTGTTGATAGATACAGGAGCTAGTTTTTTCGCAATAAAATATGAGGTTGCCGGTCAGAGAGAAATGGGGGAATTAAAGTTTACTGGGATTAGTGTTACTGGTGCACAGTTTAAGATTTTAGGTCAGCAAAAGGTTTGGTTCGCGATAGGAAATATTTCCCGATTGATGTGCCATGAGTTTTTCGTTGTGCCCCAGAAATTCAAAAAGTGTGATGGCATAATAGGCATGGATATTTTGGATTTTATTTAGGCAATAATAAATGTCCGTCACGAAAGATGGGAACGAAATACGATACAATCCAACTAATGATGCAGCTAAATCAAGGGCTAGGACCGCAAGAGGACTTGGTCACTCCACAAACGGTTTCCAGTTACATGATGGCGAGAGCACATGTAGAAGGAGAGCTTAGTGAAGAAGTAACGTTAAATTCGGATGAGTGTAAATGGGATCTAGTACTGGCCGAAGATATAGTAGTTCAGCCTCGGACGGAGAATCAGAATCGGAGAATCACCGAGATGAAAAACGAACTTTTCCCCGTGAGGTGTATGTGGAGCCTGTTGAAGCTGTGAGAATAATATCGAAGGTAATTGCAATCAATGATGATAACGATATAACAAGGCTAAGAGGAAGTGCTGGTAGAATGTGTAAGGATGCTAAGTATTGTGTAATGAAAATCTTAAATGTGGGATTGAATTAGTCGGTCCAGGTGGTGTAGCGGTTACCATACTTGCATCCTAAACCCAAGATCGCGGGGTCGAACCCGGCCAGGACCGATGGATTTTTTCGGGCGTAAAAATCCTAAGTATAGTTTCCTTCGGAAGGGAAGTAAAACCATGGGTCCCGTGTCGTACATTTACGGCACGAAAAAGAACCTCAAGCCTGAATGAGAGGCATCTGAGCAAAATATGTCGGCCGTTTCACGCCCTGAGTTGAATGGGACGCTGATGACCTGAGCTGTTAAAGAGCGTCCATAAATAAATCAATCAAAAAAAGGGGGTATTGAATTGTGTACGAAAATTGGTAAAGAGTAGAAAGTGACGATTTTATGAGGGGTAATAGTGCACCGTTTACAGGACTAAAGGGGGCAGAAGTAACTATGTAAAGTATGTAGAGACTTTTGTGAGGATGCTCTAGCAGAAATTGGTTGTGAGCTCGCAGTCCGAAGATCGGGGCTTTGTGATCTCGATAAGGAATTGAACGTGTTTAAGCCGAACGTGCGAAAGGAGTTTGGTGATGTGCCATGCTCAGTAACAGGAATTGGTAATGGCGATCGATGGGAAATGGGGCGCATTTAAGCCGGACGTACAGAAGGAGTTTTGTGATGTGCCATGCTCAGCGGATAATTATCCTGCCTCTGGAGGAGAGGTAGAAGGGAGCCGGCATTTCGGTGAACAGCTGAGGGGTCGAACAGGGCAGCTGCTCGCTGCTCCAGGGGCTATGAGTCGCTGGTTAGCGCCAAGAAAACGATGTACATTCCATCGGAGGAACTGTGGGAGTCATGAACCCAAGTTCTGTGAGTGAAAAGAGAATTTTTGTATGTGACCAAGTTGCAAGCGTCGCGAACGATGTACGAACGTTAAGAGTAACCAAACCAGAATTAAGGGGGAAACAAGAAAATTCAAATTTGTGGAAGCCCACTGAATTTAAGGAAATTTATTCAGTCGTAAATGAGAAATTGAAACATGACACCAAAAGAAAGAGAGAAGTTATGTTGACGGTTCTTTATAATTTCTTGCCATTGAATTTAAATGAACCCTCCGGCGAATTACCGTGTACGTCAGTAGTTGAACATGAGATCGACACAGGAGACGCGAAACCAATTAGGCTTAATCCATACAGAGTACCATTCGCCCTTAAGGCCGAGTTAATAAGGCATATTCTAACAGATGTTAGAATAACGAATAATTGAGCATACAAAGTCAGATTGGACAAGCCCGTGTTTGTTACAAAGAAAGCACTAAATGGGGTGGTGAAATATTGACTGTTGATTACAGACGTTTAAATGCCATAACTAAGTTCCCACATAGCCAGATATTATAGAGACCGCCACGGGTGGCCGAGGTCGTTAAGGCACGGACTCGTGAGCGGGAGGTCTGCGGTTCGAATCCCGCCAGGACCGTCCTCCCTGACTGGGGTTTTTTCCAGGGTTTCCTCTGTCTTCATAACTGGCAAATGCCGGGGAGGTACCTAAACTTAGGCCTGGAACGCTTCCTTCCTTAAAAAAAATCCTTTCCCAATTTATCATTTCATTTCATCTATCATCAGTGTCCACCGCCTGTGGTGCCTCAGTAGTAAAAACGGGCGTTAAACACTACTCAAAAAAAAAAGATATAGATAATTTATAGATTATCGGTGAACACGTATTTCTCTATTGTATTCTGCGTACCACGCAATTAAGGTAAAAAAGGAAGATAGGCCAAAAACTGCCTTCGTGGCACCTGAAGGTTCCTATCAGTATGTTCGACTGCCTTGTGGTTTATTTGCAGCTCCGATGACGTGGTCAAGGGCCATTGACCTAATTTTTGGAAATCTTAAGAAACTGAACGTGTTTATTTTACATGGACGATATCCTAGTGGTTGGGAAAACTATAGAGGAGCACGCGGATAACTTAACGATTAGTGTTTGAGAAATTACAGGAAGCGAATCTAAAGCCAGGGTTAGAAAAGTGCCAGTTCGCGAAGAAAGAAGTAGTATATGTTGGTCACAGTCAGTGGAGAAGGAATTAAACCTCATATTTCGAAAGTAGAAATCATTAGAACATTATCACGATCCAGTACTGTAAAACAGATAAGATCTTTCCTAGGTGCAGTAGGATATTACAAAGCATTTATACCTGAATTTTCACTATTAGTAAGCCTCAATCACAATTAACTAAGAAAAATCAAAAGATCGTGTGGACACAAGCTACTGAAAATGTTTTCATCACGCTGAAAGAGGCACTCACCTCACGCACACTGCTAGTCCTTCCAGATTTTTCGCAACCTTTCATATTAGCATGTGATGCTTCGAACCATGGACTCTCAGCTGCGTTGAGCCAGTTAGAACATCGTTTAGACCGACCTATAGGCTGTGAGCAGATTACTTACAGTTGCACAGCAAAATTACACAACGACCGAAAAGGTATTATTAAGTATCGTGTTTGTGGTGAAAAAGTTCAGAATTTACCCATTTGCCACAAATTTACTATTTATACATACCATAAACTCCACAAGCTGACAACTTTTGACTTACTAAAACTCCATTAAATGCAGGATGGACAAAATGGATGCTAGCATTAAGTGAGTATGACTTCACTGTGAACCACAGACCAAGTAAACAACTGGGGAAAGAATGCAGATGATGATGATTATTCCTTAAGGGCGCAAAACTGCTGTGGTCATTAGCGCCCAAACACATCAAGTACTGTGTCAGAAATAAAAATAAGTAAACAAAGAACGCAAATCCTGCGCATAATGAACGGACAGTAGTACTTGTGCAATAAAATTTATACCCAAAAATTAATAACAAGGGTAAGGCGCCACAAACATTGTGTTACTAAAACACAGCCGCAAGAGCGGAAAAACACTACAGTCCTGTAATGGACTAAAATCGTACCAATAAAATCCCAAAGCACCACAGGTCAATAAACAAAGACCGGTAGCAAAACTAATCAGCAAGAGCTAAAAACAAACCAGTCTTATAAAAAATTAAAATGGTAACAATAAAACCCCAAAACAAATAACAAGGGTATTGTGCAACACAACAATGGAAAACTAGTTAACACTATTCAGCAAAAGCTGAAAAAGCAACAGTCTTAAAAGAGTCTAAAAATGCCGTCAATGGTAAAAATATAAAACCTCACACCTTGCTCCAAAAACCACAAACACGGATAAAACGGAGCACACGCTCAACAGCAACCACATCATCTGCAAGTAAGTACTCAATAGAGGAGGGCAAACCTAGGCTATTTCTAAAAGCTGTCAGATGAAGACAATCAATTAAAATGTGACGCACTGTAAAGGGGTGGTCAGAGTGAGGGCAAACTGGAGCGGGTTGACCATTAAAAAGGTGAGAGTGACTAAAACGGCAATGCCCAATTCTAAGACGACCTAAAATTACTTCTTCGCGACGAACAGCGCGAGAAGAAGTCGACCAGTTAAAAGGGGCGGATTTACATTCACGGAGCTTATTAGTTGGGAGTAATTCCCACTTCTCGCGCCAGCGCGAAAAAATTACTTACGTAAAGAATGTATAAAATCCCCGAAATAAAAACGCTGCTCGTACTCAGCAGGGTCTAAAAGAGCGGATTTTGCTGCAACATCTGCGGCCTTATTACCTGCGAGTCCGACGTGCCCAGGCACCCTTAGCAGTGTTACCCTGACGCCAGCGTCGTAAAGGGTTAAAACTACATTCTGGACCATCTGTACAAGGGGGTGGAGGTTGTACAGATTTCTAAAACTTAAAATTGCACTCAAAGAGTCGGAACATATAACACTGTACCCTAGCCCCTGATCATAAATAAATAAAAAAGCCCGAAAGATAGCACAAAGCTCCGCCATAAAAATAGATGTTGCAACGTCAAGACCATACCTAAAACTAGCCCCATTAAAAACAAAACAACATCCTACACCTGTGTCACATTTAGAGCCGTCGGTATAGATAAAATTCCAGCCATTAAAAGAGGATTTGATCTCGCTAAAAGAACAACGAATAATATGTGCTGCGGTCGATTATATCGGACAGGACGTAAGCCCAAGATGAACGGGGGCCTCTGCGAAAATCCAGGGGGGAGAAGAAGTATCCCCGGCTAAGAAAAAAACAGGTAACTCAATGTCCAACGTTCGTAAAATCTCCCGAAAGCGAAAACCAGCAGGCTTAGGAGTAAAAGACCGAGCAGCATAAAAACGATCAAAAGACACATTAAAAAACGGACCATTCGTGGGATGACGAGGTTGCGCAGCTAAGCGACAACCGTACGCAGCTAGTAAAACATCCCTACGATAAAACAACGAGGTTCTCCAGACTCCGCACATAAACTCAACACAGGACTGGTGGGGAATACCCCAATGGCAACACGGATACCACGGTAATGAATCGGGTTCAGGCGGCGCAGAACAGAAGGCCGCGCAGAGCCATAAACGACACTCCCATAATCCAATTTGGACCGGATAAGAGAGCGATAAAAACGTAAAAGAACAGTCCGGTCAGCTCCCCAAGATGTGCCACTTAAAACACGTAAAATACAAAGAGAACGTTCACACTTGCCTCACAGTTGCGTTATATGCGATGACCAGCATAATTTCCTGTCAAACACCAAGCCAAGGAACCTAACTTCGTCTGCGAAAGAGAGTGCGTCTGGGCCAAGATGGAGCGAAGGTGGAGTATACTATTTTGGCGCCAGAAGTTGATGCAGACGGTCTTCTCTGCGGAGAAACGGAACCCATGAGATACACTCCAAGCGTACAGGCGGTCGAGACAGCATTGGAGTCGGCGATCCAAGAGACATGTTCTCCGAGAGGGAAGATAGATAGTAAAGTCGTCTACAAACAACGACGATTGTATTCCTGGCTGTAAACACTGGGTAATAGAGTTAATAGCAATGGCAAACAGTGAGCAGCTAAGTACCGAGTCCTGAGGTACACCGTTCTCTTGAATAAAACTAGATGATAAAACTGATCCCACGCGAACATTAAAAACCCGGTCTTTCATTAATTCCTGAATAAAAACAGACATACGCCCACGTATGTTCCAATCGTGAAGCGTTCGGAGGATACCGCCTCTCCAGCAGGTATCGTACGCTTTCTCTAAATCGAAAAATACAGCAACCTTTTGGCACTTGCGCACAAAACCGTTCATTACATGGGTAGTTAAAGAGACAAGATGGTCGACTGAGGAATGATGACGCCGGAAACCACACTGGGCGTTCGTTAATAATTACATGACTGTAACCACCACATGAGCCGCCCGTTAATCATGCGTTCCATCACCTTGCAAACCCTGCTGGTGAGGGAAATCGGACGGTAACTGGAAGGAAGATGGGTGTCCTTTCCAGGCTTAGGTATAGGAATGACGGAGGCCAATCGCCAAGCGTTGGGAAATGTGCCATGACACCAAATAAAATTAAAAGTCTGGAATACAAAAGCTTTGCCTTCTGCTGATAAATGCTGCAGCATAGCAACATGAATGTCATCTGGCCCCGGTGCGCAATGTCGAGAGGTAGAAAGGGCATGCCCCAGTTCCCTGGCGGTGAAAGGAACGTTGTAGCTCTCCTGATGGTCGGAGGCAAATGAGAAACCTTTCCTCTCAACCTGCTCCCTTAATGCGCGAAATGTAGCCGGGTAATTGGCGGAGCTGGAAACATCTGCGAAGGTTTGCCCTAAAACATTGGCGACGTCAGTCGGAGTACTCAGCACTCGATTTAAAATCCTAAGACCGGGTATAGGTGTAAACCTTGGATTGCCAGCAACGCGGCTTAGCCGTTCCCAAACTACGGATGAAGGCGTTGTGCAGTTAAAAGAAGAGGTAAAAGAAATTCGAGAAACCTTTTTGCTATCCTTGATGACTCGGCGGCATTTGGCGCGAAGTTGTTTGTAGCAAATCATTTTTGCTGAAGTAGGGTGGCAACGAAAAACTCGGAGAGCACCTAGGCGTGCACGCAATGCATCCCGGCATTCATCAGTCCACCAGGGAACCGGTAAGCGTCTGGGGTGACAAGACGACCGAGGAATATCCTTATCTGCGGCTGTTATGATGACCGTGCGGAGGTGCTCGATTGCAATGTCGATAGATGGAAATTCACATCCTGAAAATTCGGCCAAAGATCTATAGAGAGGCCAATGAGCCATTTTGGGGCGCGCTGTGAATGTGCGTTTGAGGAGAGTACATGGATCTGACACGGAAAGTGGTCACTGGAATATAAATCAGATGACGTTCCAGGTGAAATATACAGCAAGTGAGGCAGAACAAATGAATAAGTCCAAGTGTGAAAAGCTTTGAGTGCTGTCAGAAAGAAAAGTAGGTTGAACAGTGTTGAGCAGAATGAGATGGTGACAGTCGAGAAATTCTGCCAACATGCTGCCTCTGGCACACTCCGTGTTGGAACCCCACAGCGGATTGTGTGCATTAAAATCTCCCAAAAGTAGGAATGGGGGTGATACCTGAGACAGAAGATCGTCCAGATCAACTATGGCGATAGTGCAGGAAGGAGGCTAATAAACAGTGCAGACAGAAAAACTTAGGCCAGAAAAGTGAACTGTAGCTGAAACAGCTTGTAAAGGAGTCTGAAACTGTAATTAGTTGCTGTACACGTCATTGCGAATTAAAAGTAAAACTCCGCCGGGAGCGGCAGTGCCATCTGCGGGAGGGAGATCAAACCTCACCGAAATGTAACCGCGTAAATTAAAACAATCACCTGGGCGAACCTTGGTCTCTTGGAGACACACAAGCAGAGGGTCAGTAGAACGTTAAATTAACTCGAGGTCAGCTCTTCTGCTACGGAGACCACGCACATTCCACGAAAGGATAACCATTGTGAAAATGATATAAAATAAATAAAAAATTTAACCACCTTACATTTTGGACGGTCCAGGACGAATAAGACGTGTTTTCTTAATCGCGTGGGACTCGGTGGTTTTGAAGGAGCAGGCACATCCTGCTCCATCACATCCTCAGAGGGAGGGCTCTCCCGCTGAGAAGAATCAACCGATTCCAAAACCTGAAATCGGTTGGTGGTGGAAAGAGGCGGTGACGGCGACCGCCTAGCGGGCTTGCTCCCGTATGCATCATGGGAGCTCGACCTCCGTGGAGGAGGAGAAGGGCTCGATTTCTGCTTCGTATTACTGGTAGTGGATGATTTAAGGAAGTCAGTTCGGGTATAATCGGTCTTAAACTTAATAGATGGAGCATCAAAAACAATAGGTTTCGGCTTCTCAGTAGAACGGTTGGCGGCAGTTGGCGCACTAGGCACCCGAGTAAAAACAAGATCGCAAGTCTGCGTGCTAATAGTGCGCTTCTGGACCGCAGAAGAAGCCACAGCGCTGTATGTCCCGGTTTTAGGCAACACGGATAAGCGAGATTAGAATCGCTTCCGCGCTTCACTGAATGTAACTTTCTCTTTAACCCTGATCTCCTGGATAGAGCGTTCATCGCGAAAACGAGGACAATCGCGGGACGAAGCCGGATGGTCACCTTGACAGTTCACGCAAACCGGGGCAGTTGCACAAGCTCCCTGGTTTTTTTTTGAGTAGTGTTTAACGCCCGTTTTTACTACTGAGGCACCACAGGCGGTGGACACTGGTGATACATGAGATGAAATGATATATTGGGAAAGGTAATTTTTTTAAAGGAAGGAAGCGTTCCAGGCCTAAGTTTAGGTACCTCCCCGGCATTTGCAAGTTATGAAGACTGAGGAAAACCTGGAAAAAACCCCAGTCAGGGAGGACGGTCCCGGCGGGATTCGAACAGCAGACCTCCCATCACGAATCCGTGCCTTAACGACCTCAGCCACCCGTGGCGGTAAGCTCCTTTGTGACTTTCAGTACCACAGGTTGCACAGATCGACTTTGCACTCTTGCACGACACGCCAGTATGGCCAAAACGTTGGCATTGGAAGCATCGCATGGGACTGGGAATATATGGGCGAAACTCAATTGCCTCATATCCAGCTTTGATCCTCTGTGGTAACTCAACCCGGTTGAAGGTGAGGAAGAGAGTACGGGTGGGCTTGTTTCACCTTCCTTCCTAGCCTGTACACGATAGACCGTCATGACTCCCTGGTCCTCCAGACAACTCTGGATTTCCGAGTCGGACATCCCGTCTAACACAGTCGTAGTAATAACTCCTCGCGACGAATTTAAAGTTCTATGTGGTTCTACACGGATCGGATACCCGTGGAGAATTGTCGCCTTGAGCAATGAGTTAGTTTGCGCTATTCCAATTGTCTCTACCAAAAGAGAACCATTACGGAGACGTGTACATGTCTTCACTGGTCCAGAAATGCAATCAACACCCTTCTGAATCACAAACGGGTTCACTCTGCTGAATGACTGACTATGCTCCGTACGATTAATTACCAAGTAGCGAGCAAATGGCTGCTCGGTTACTTCCTTTACATCCACTCTTTTGCGTTTCTAATGAAAATTATTTTCATGTACCATAGCGCATTCATCCTCCACCATTACACCTGTCTCCGATGGCAGGCTGCTTCCTGGACGCCACCCCGGCTTAGGTTAGTTGCCCTGGCCTGGACAAGGTAACCTCAGGGTCACACCTTCCTGGTTATAGACAAAGGGACCCAATCGCCTTCAGGAAGTTTACAGCGCGTGTAATGGCCCCTCCCCGGGCCTGGCCTTTACCAGGAGATACACTCTTGCCCTACATGATGACCCAGTGCTGGGAGTCACGCCATTACCCAGTCACCTCTGAACCGTGTCAAACACGGGGGCATCCTTCAGACTAAAAGCAGGGAGGTATAAAAATTAAATTTAAATGGAGACGAAATAAAAAGGTTTCAAACGCGCTAAGCGCAGACCTATGGGAGCAGCTCAGGTGCCTCGGGGTCGCTACGCCCCGTACCCAAAACCCCTCAGTGGCCCAATATATTGGGTACGGGGCGTAGCGTCCCCGAGGCACCCTAGCTGCTCACTCAGGTTCGCGCTTAGCGCGTTTGACTCCTTTTTATTTTGTCTCCATTTTACTTTTTACTTTTAAACCTTCCTGCTTTTATTCTGAAGGATGCCCCCGTGTTTGATACGTTTCAAAGGTGACTGGGTAATGGCGTGACTCCCAGCACTGGGTCATCATGTAGGGCAAGAGCGTATCCCCTGGTAACGGCCAGGCCCGGGGAGGGGCCATTACACATGCTGTAAGCTTCCTGAAGGCGATTGGGTCCCTTTGTCTATACCCAGGAAGGTGTGACCCTGAGGTTACTTGTTCCTGGCCAGGGCAACTAACCTAAGCCGGGATGGCACCCAGGAAGCAGCCTGCCTTCGCACACAGGTGTAATGGTGGAGGATGAAACCGCTATGGTACAACCAAATCCTCATTTTAATACAAAACGTAAGAGATTGGACCCAAGAGAGGTGACTGAGGTGTCTTTCCCTCGTTTCCTAGTAATCAGCAGAACTGAGGAAAGTCAGTCCTTTACGCATGTGAACCCTTTTGTTATCCAAAAAGGTCTGGGTGGTATTTCTGGCCCCGTTAAATCTTGCACGCGGCTGCGCAACGGGTCCCTATTAGTTGAGACAGTGAGTGCGTCACAAACTAGCGCGCTACTTAAGGCCATCTTACTCCACGGGTACCCGATCCGTGTCGAGTAACATCGCACCCTGAACTCTTCCCGGGGAGTAGTAACCACATCTGTACTGGACGGCATGACCGATTCGGAAATTCAGGGTTATTTGGCTGAACAGAATGGTATCTCTGTGTATCGTGTGCAGACAAAGAAGGACGGCGAGGTACAGCCTACTCGTACATTGTTCCTCACCTTTAGTAGGGTTGAGTTACCGTCCAGGATCAGAGCAGGGTATGAGGTCATCACGGTCCGCCCGTATGTCCCTAGCCCTTTACGATGCTTCCAATGTCAGCGTTTCGGCCATACCCGATTATCTTGCAAGAGCCCTAAATCGATTTGTGCTATATGTGCCTTCGAAAGTCACGAGGGAGCATGTTCATCCGCTCCTGCATGTGTAAATTGCCGTGGTGCTCATCCGGCCACATCCCGTCACTACCCTCGATTTAGGGAGGAGCGCTCTATACAGGAAATCCGCGTTAAAGAGAAACTTTCGTTCTCTGAGGCCCGGAAACGTTATCAAGCCTGTCTACCCCCTGTACCCAAGCTCGGTACGTATGGCTCTAGCCGCAACAGCGATTTCGCGACGTGACAGTAGCACTCAAACGTGCGACCTGGTTTTTACTACAACACCTCCGCCTGCCAGTGCCAAGCGCCCCACTACGGTGGCCAAGCCAGTTGTTTTTGCCGCTGATCCCATTAAACTTATGACGGCCTATACAAGGACTGACTTTTTAAAATCGTCCGCAAGTGAGGGAAAAACGAAGAAAAATAATCACAGCCCATCACCTCCTCGGAGGTCGAGCTCCCACGATGGCTCTGGGAGCATACTTATAAGGCGGTTATCGTCACCGCCTCTCTCCACCTCCAACCGTTTCCAGGTATTGGAATCGGTTGATCCTTCTCAGCAGGAGAAGCCTCCCTCCGATGATTCTATGGAGCAGGATGCTGATGCTGCTGATAAACCACCTAGTCAAACGCGTTTGAAAAAAGGACGACTGATTCGTCCTGGACCGTCCAAAAAGTAAGGTGATAACCTTTTAGCTTATTTTATCTAATTTTAACAATGGCTATTCTTTCGTGGAATGTGCGTGGTCTCCGTAGTCAAAGACCTGACCTCGAGTTAATTTTACGTTCTACTGACCCTTTGCTAGTAGGTCTCCAAGAGACTAAGCTTTGCCCAAGTGATTCTTTTGATTTACGCGGTTACTCTTCGGTGAGATTTGATCTCCCTCCCTAAGATGGCACTCCCTCTCACGGCGGAGTTTTAATTTTAACTCGCCGTGACGTGTACAGCACTACACTACAACTCCAGACTCCTTTACAAGCTGCTGCAGCTACAGTTCACTATTCTGGCCTGAGTTTTTCCTTCTGCACTGTTTATTTACCTCCGTCCCGCACCATCACTACAGATTACCTGGACGAACTTCTGTCTCAGGTACCACCCCCTGTCCTACTTTTGGGAGATTTTAATGCACACCATCCCCTGTGGGGTTCCAACACGGACCCCTCAGGGCCCCAATTTATTGGGTACGGGGCGTAGCGACCCCGAGGAACCCGAGCTGCTCCCATAGGTCCGCGCTCGGCGCGTTTGACTCCTTTTTAGTTTGTCTCTATTTTACTTTTTACTTTTAAACCTCCCTTATTCAAGAGAACGGTGTACCTCAGGGCTCGGTACTAAGTTGCACACTTTTTGCCATTGCTATTAACTCTATCACCCTTAGTTTACCGCCAGGAATACAATCGTCGTTATTTGTAGACGATTTTGCCATATATCTTTCCTCTCGGAGGACTTGTCTCCTGGAACTCCGCCTCCAATGCTGTCTCGACCGCCTTCACGCTAGGAGTGTCTCTCACGGGTTCCGTTTCTCCGCAGAGAAGACCGTCTGCATGAACTTCTGGCGCCACAAGGAGTATCATCCACTTTCGCTCCATCTTGGCCCAGACGCACTCTCCTTCGCAGACGAAGTTCGGTTCCTTGGCTTGGTGTTTGATAGGAAATTATGCTGGTCATCGCATATAGCGCAACTCAGAGGCAAGTGTGAACGTTCTCTTTGTATTTTACGTGTTTTAAGTGGCACATCTTGGGGAGCTGACCGGACTGTTCTTTTATGCTTTTATCGCTCACTCATCCGTTCGAAACTGGATTACGGCTGTGTGGTCTACGGATCAGCGCGGCCTTCTATCCTTCGTCGCCTTAACCCGATTCATCACCGGGGTATCCGTGTTACCATTGGGGCATTCCCCACCAGTCCTGTGTTGAGTTTGTGTGCGGAGTCTGGAGAACCTCCGTTGTTTTATCGTAGGGATGTTTTACTGACTCCGTACGGTTGTCGCTTAGCTGCGCAACCTCGTCATCCCACGAATGGGCCATTTTTTAACATGTCTTTTGATCGTTTTTACGCTGCTCGGTCTTTTACTCCTAAGCCCGCAGGCTTTCGTTTTCGGGAGCTTTTACGGACGTTGGACATGGAGTTACCTGCTTTTTTCTTAGCCGGGGAAACTTCTTCTCCCCCCTGGATTTTAGCAGAGGCCCCCGTTCATCTCGGGCTCACGTCCTGTCCGAAATCTGCGACCGCAGCACATACCATTCGTTGTTCTTTTAGCGAGATCAAATCCTCTTTTAATGGCTGGAATTTTATCTAAACCGACGGCTCAAAATCTGACACAGGTGTAGGATGTGCTTTTGTTTTTAATGGGGCTAGTTTTACGTATGGTCTTAACGTTGCAACATCTATTTTTATGGCGGAGCTTTATGCTATCTATCGGGCGGTTTTATTTATTTCTGATCACGGGCTGGGGAACAGTGTTATATGTTCCGATTCTTTGAGTGCCATTTTAACTTTTAGAAACCTGTACAACCTCCACCCCCTTGTACAGATGGTCCAGAATGTAGTTTTAACCCTTTTCGACGCTGGCGTCAGGGTAATACTGCTATGGGTGCCTGGACACGTCGGACTCCCAGGTAATGAGGCCGCAGATGTTGCAGCAAAATCCGCTCTTTTAGACCCTGCTGAGTACGAGCAGCGTTTTTATTTCGGGGATTTTATACATTCATTCCGTAGAGCCATTTTTTCGCGCTGGCGCGAGAAGTGGGAATTACTCCCAAATAATAAGCTCCGTGAATGTAAATCCGCCCCTTTTAACTGGTCGACTTCTCGCGCTGTTCGTCGCGAAGAAGTAATTTTAGCTCGTCTTAGAATTGGGCATTGCCGTTTTAGTCATTCTCACCTTTTTAATGGTCAACCCGCTCCAGCTTGCCCGCACTGTGACCACCCCTTTACAGTGCGTCACATTTTAATTGAATGCCATCATCTGGCAGCTTTTAGAAATAGCCTAGGTGTGCCCTCCTCTATGGAGGAGTTACTTGCAGATGATGTGGTTGCTGTTGAGCGTGTGCTCCGTTTTATCCGTATTTGTGGTTTTTGGAGCAAGCGGTGAGATTTTATCTTTTACCGTTGACGGCATTTTTTGACTCTTTTAAGGCTGTTGTTTTTTCAGCTTTTGCTGAATCGTGTTAACTGGTCTTTAATTGTTGTCTTGCACATTACCCTTGTTATTTGTTTTGGGGTTTTATTGTTACCATTTTAATCTTTTATAAGACTGGTTTGTGTTCAGCTGTTGCTGATTATTTTTGCTACAGGTCTTTGTTTATTGACCTGTGTTTGCTTTGGGATTTTATTGGCGCGATTTTAGTCCATTACAGGACTATTGTGTTTTTCTGCACTTGCGGCTGTGTTTTAGTAACACTTTAATGTTTGTGGCGCCTTATACCCTTGTTATTTTTTTTGGGGGTATAGTTTTTATTGCACAAGTACTACTGTCCGTTCATTATGCGCAGGATATGCGTTCTTTGTTTATTTATTTTTATTTCTGCCATAGTACTTGATGTGTTTGGGCGCTAATGACCACAGCAGTTTAGCGCCCTTAAGCAATAATCATCATCATGTCTCTTTGATAAGGCGAATTGGCCTCTCTTTCGATCTATGGCCGAATTTTCAGGGTGTGAATTTCCATCTATTGGCGTCGTGATCGATCACCTCCGTACGGTCATCATCACAGCCGCAGATCAGGCTATTCCTCGGACGTCTTCTCACCGCAGAGGCTTACCAGTTCCCTGGTGGACCGATCAATGCCGGGATGCCTTGCGTGCACGCCGAGTTGCTCTACGAGCTTTTCGTCGCCACCCTACTTTAACAAATATTAATCGCTATAAACAACTGCGCGCCAAATGCCGTCGTGTCATTAAGGATAGCAAGAAGGGTTTTTGGATTGCTTTTACCTCGTCTTTTAACCGCACAACGCCTTCATCCGTAGTTTGGGAACGACTACGCCGCGTTGCTGGCAAACCTAGGTTTACGTCCTTACCCGGTCTTCGGATTTTAAATCAAGTGTTCACTTCTCCAACGGAAGTCGCAGATATTTTAGGACGTACTTTCGCTGACGTTGCAATTTCGGCCAACTATCCTGCTGCTTTTCGCACAATTAATATGCAGGTCGAGTCGCAGGGCTTCTGTTTTGCCTCCGAACATCAGGAGTGGTACAACGTCCCCTTTACCTCCAGGGAATAGGAGCATGCCCTTACGGACTCTCGACACTGTGCACCATGGCCAGATGGTATTCACGTTGCTATGTTGCAGCATTTGTCAGCGGAAGGCAAAGCTTTTTATTACGCACTTTCAATGTTATTTGGTGAAATGGCAGATTTCCTAGCGTTGGCGGTTGGCCACTGTCATTCCTATACCTAAGCCTGGAAAGGACCCCCATCTTCCTTCCAGTTACCTTCCAATTTCCCTCACCAGCTGCGTCTGCACGGTGATGGAACGAATGATTAACGGGCGGCTTATGTGGTGGTTAGAGTCGAGGCATTTTTTAACGAACGCTCAGTGTGGTTTCCGTCGTCACCGTTCCTCGGTCGACCATCTTGTGTCTCTAACCGCACATGTAATGGACGGTTTTGTGCGTCGGTGCCAAACGGTGGCTGTATTTTTTGATTTGGAGAAAGCGTACGATACTTGCGGGAGAGGCGGTATCCTCCGAACGCTTCACGGTTGGGACATACGTGGGCGTATATCTGTTTTTATTCAGGAATTCATGAAGGACCGGGTTTTTAATGTTCGCGTGGGACAAGTTTTATCATCTAGTTTTATTCAAGAGAACGGTGTACCTCAGGGCTCGGTACTTAGTTGCACACTGTTTGCTATTGCGATTAACTCTATCACCGAGTGATTACCGCCGGGAATATAATCGTCGTTGTTTGTAGACGATTTTGCCATCTATCTTTCTTCTCGGAGAACCTGTCTCTTGGAACGCCGCCTCCAATGCTGTCTCGACCGCCTTTACGCTTGGAGTGTATCTCACGGTTCCGTTTCTCCGCAGAGAAGAGCGTCTGCATGAACTTCTGGCGCCACAAGGAGTATCCTCCACCTTCGCTCCATCTTGGCCCAGACGCACTCTCTTTCGCAGACGAAGTTAGGTTCCTTGGCTTGGTGTTTGACAGGAAATTATGCTGGTCATCGCATATAGCGCAACTCAGAGGCAGGTGTGAACGTTCTCTTTGTATTTTACGTGTTTTAAGTGGCACATCTTGGTGAGCTGACCTGCCTGTTCTTTTACGTTTTTATCGCTCACTTACCCGATCGAAACTGGATTATGGCTGTGTGGTGTACGGCTCAGCGCGACCTTCTGTTCTGGGCCGCCTGGACCCGCTTCATCTCCGGGGTATCCGTGTTGGCATTGGAGCATTCCCTACCAGTCCTGTGTTGAGTTTATGTGCGGAATCTGGAGAACCTCCATTGTTTTATCATAGGGATGTTTTACTTTTTGCGTACGGTTGTCGCTTAGCTGCGCAACCTCGTCATCCCACGAATGGGCCGTTTTTAATGTGTCTTTTGATCGATTTTATGCAACTCGGTCTTTTACTCCTAAGCCCGCTGGCTTTCGTTTTCGGGAGATTTTATGGACGTTGGGCGTCGAGTTACCTGCTTTCTTCTTAGCCGGGGAAAACTTTTCCCCTCCTTGGCTCTTGGCAGAGGTCCCCGTTCATCTTGGTCTTACGTCCTCTCCGAAATCTTCAACCGCAGCACATATTATTCGTTGTTCTTTTAGCGAGATCAAATCCTCTTTTAATGGCTGGAATTTTATATATACCGACGGCTCGAAATATGACACAGGTGTAGGATGTGCTTTTGTTTTTAATGGGGCGAGTTTTACGTATGGTCTTAATGTTGCACATCTATTTTTATGGCATAGCTTTATGCTATTTATCAGGCGATTTTATTTATTTATGATCAGGGGCTCGGGTACAGTGTCATATGTTCCGACTCTTTGAGTGCTATTGTAGGTTTTAAACATCTGTACAATCACCACCCTCTTGTACAGATGGTCCAGAATGTTGTGTTAACCCTTTTCGACGCTGGCTTCAGGGTAAAACTATTAAGGGTGCCTGGACACATCGGACTCCCCGGTAATGAGGCCGCAAATGTTGCAGCAAAATCCGCTCTTTTAGACCCTGCTGAATACGAGCAGCGTTTTTATTTCGGGGATTTTATACATTCTTTACGTAGAGCCATTATTTCGCGCTGGCACGAGGAGTGGGACTTACTCCCAACTAATAAGCTCCGTGAATGTATACCCACCCCTTTTAACTGGTCGACTTCTTCTCGCGATGTTCGTCGCGAAGAAGTAATTTTAGCTCGCCTTAGAATTGGGCATTGCCGTTTTAGTCACTCTCACCTTTTTAATGGTCAACCCGCTGCAGTATGCCCTCACTGTGACCACCCCTTTACAGTGCGTCACATTTTAATTGAATGCCATCATCTGGCAGCTTTTAGACATAGCCTAGGTTTGCCCTCCTCTATTGAGGAATTACTTGCAGATAATGTGGTTGCTGTTGAGCGAGTGCTCGGTTTTATCCGTGTTTGTGGTTTTTGGAGCAAGGTGTGAGGTGTTCTCTTTTTATCCATGACGGCATTTTTATACGCTTTTAAGACTGTTGTTGTTTCAGCATTTGATGCATCGTTTTTTTAGTACCAGTCTTTAATTGAATTGTTGTATATAACCCTTGTTATTGTTTTGGGGTTTTATTGTTAGCAGATTAAAGTTTTACAATACAGGTTTATTTTCAGCTTTAGCTGATGTGTTTTACTACCAGTTTTTAATGTTGTAGTGGTGTTGGTTATAGGGTTTTACTGACCGTTTTTAGACCATTATAGGACTGTATTTTTTCACTGTGCGGTTTTTTTAATACCAGTCCTTTGTTTGTTGACCATTACACCCACTTGTTACTTGTTATGGGTTTTTATTTTGTTGCACAACGTGCTACTAAGACTTGCTTTGTGTTTCCTCTTTTTTTAGTTCTGACGCAGTTTCTAGTATGATTGGGCGCTAATGACCTTAGCTATTGTGCGCCCTTAAACAACATTCATCTTCATCATCTCCTATAAATATGTTAACGAATTTAAATCATTCCATACAGGTAGAAATGATAGATTGTTAAACGCTATTTGACGAATTTGATTCACCTGATGGTTTAGCTTTGGATTGGAAACTATCTTCGAAAGATATTGAACTCGTTATGATATTTAGCATAATTGACGAACTAAATTCGTATTTTACCAACAATTTTGTATACGTGTTTGGAAGTTGCGGAAACGGAAATTGGAACATGAATATTGGAGGTAGAGAAATTTCTGGAAAGGTTAAACGTTCGAGCAGGTGGTCAGCAGAAGGAACGTTAAGCATTAATTCAGAAAGTAATTCTAACACCGAACCTAGACGTGTATCCGTCAACAGTTTGAGAAAAGCTGTTTCAGAAAAATGCAAACTAGTCATAAACAAAATTAGACAAAAGCTTGGATGAGAATGTAACAATAAGGTTGAAGAAATAAATGAAAAATTAGATATCGCTTTAGAGGATAACGAGAGGTTAAAGAAAAATTTGGAAAAGGCTACGTATTTGGCCGAAAATATGAGAAAGGCATTGGAAATAAGAAAGCACAACATTACCCATCTTAAAGCGCTGGTAAATGCGATTTAAAAAACATCGAAAATATTTTAACAGATTTTTTAGCGCTAAAGGAGCTAGTAGCCAATTTAACAAAGATAGGTTTGTGTAGTAGTACAAAGATCGATAAAAACAGCGAAATTGAAGATTTATATACAGATTATGACAACGACTACATATTAGAGAAAGATGAGCAGAATGAATCGATTTTGGAAGAAGTGGCATCGGACAAATTTGCTTATAATACAAAATGAGTTAAAGTATAAAAAACATACTGAGGAAAAAAAATTTTTATTTTTATAAAATAAATCTATATACAATGTGAAAATTTTACATTTAGCATTAACACAAACTTGTTTTTATGGCACTGAAGTAAAATTGAAGAATTGTTTTTTTATCTTTAATACTGGGATAAAATGTTTCTACACAATTATAAACTAAAGTACAATTGCATTAAGAAATGTAACTTAAAATCAATTTTTAACACAAACTTGTTTTTATGGCACTGAAGTAAAATTGAGAATAGTTTTTTTATCTTTAACAACGGAAAAAAATGTTTCTACACAATTATAAACTGAAGTACAATTGCATTAAGAAATGTAACTTCAAACCGATTTTTTTAACACAAACTTGTTTTTATGGCACTGAAGTAAAATTGAAGAATTGTTTTTTATCTTTAACACTGGGAAAATAATATTTATACACAATTAATTTTCCGCCTGTGGTGCCTCAGTAGTGAAAACGGGCGTTAAACACTACTCAAAAAAAAACAATTAATTTTAACTTAAACTGAAGTACAATTGCATTAAGAAATACACAAAATAATGTATTTTTGTAGTGTTTTTATTCTTAAAGTCGTAGGCTTTTGGGAAGCACACTGATATCTATGTCCTTTAACATTTTGGTTTAACACAATATTAAAAAATGTATTTTCACCTGAAATTATGCGTAAAAAGTTTTTTTTTGAAGCACACTGATTCCAATGTCTTTTTATGAAAAAAATACTGTGCGATTTGTTTTAGAGTAGGAAAAAATCACACAGGATAATACTGTTTAAAAACAAACGACGGGATGAAATGAAGCCTCCTAAAGGCAACTTGGAACTTTTTTTTTTTTTTTTTTTGCGATTTGGCCGTAAATAAGCATATTTAAAAATCGAACCACATCTCGTTAAGATCCAGTTTGGAGTACGTGGCGCAGATGAGCTCCGCCACGCAATCCCCCCTGAAAATTTAGTACGGTGTGGGCGTATGGTTAAATATGCTTATCCCGATCTCGTGCACGTCGGTAGCTATGATCGTGGGGGAGGCTATCAAACCGCGATGCGCCAAGTTGCCGTGAAGAGTCAGGATCCCGTAGCACGTTCTCGGCAGCAGGACCCGCACGCCAGCGACTACGTACAGCCGTTCGAAGCGGGCACGACGCCCTGATCGAGCTTTTCAACAGAAATCCGACGCCGCTGGGTACGGGCGCAGCGCCCATTTGCGACACTGTTTCGTACAGTATAGTGGTATCTCGAGTGGCAGCGACCCCGGGAGCGCTAGCAGCGACCCTGGGAGCGCTGATTGTGGACCTGTTGTGGTCTCCACTTTCGTCGTCGGAGATTTCGACCACTTTGGGTTCGTCGTCACTTATAAATATGACGTCGTCGCCGTTGTCGTCATTGTTGTTGTCGTCTTCATTGTCGTTGTCGTCGTCATCATTGTCTTCGTCGTACCGTCGCTGCCGTCGCCGTCGCTTCCGTCACCGTCATTGTCGTCGCCGCCGCCGTCATTTCCATAATCGTCATCGTCATTATTGTTGGTGTTAAAAGCGGAATGGCGAGCATATCCTCAAAAATACCACTACGTTTTGCCCGAAAGCAATCGTCGCTTACCTACGAGAAAGAGTCACGGGTTCCTTGGGGCGACGCGTCGCCCGATGACGATGTCGCCTGCTGCTACCGTTGTCCTTGTTCGAGGTTCCATCCGTGGTTCAGTGGTGGTCTGTCCTGGCTCGACGGAGGATTCGCCAGTGAGCGCCCTGATCCATCGCAGCGAGATAGCTGCGGCGACGGCGAACCTGGTGCCCGCAACGAGGATCGCTCGGATTGCGACCCTCTGGATGGCTCTCGCCGAAGAAGGCGGAAAAGCTCCGACAGCGTCCGCGACGGATCGGATCCTGCGCACTCTTGCCCCCTTGACCGATTTGATGGCGTTCGTGGCTGCATCGAACGCCTTTGCTGCCTCCGCTCGGATCGCGTCTCTGCGAGACACGTCGACGCCCATGCAGGTGGATGCGACGACGTGCACCTCGATCGAATGATCCGTGATTCTCCCGACCGCAGCCTTTGCGGCCTTGCCGACGATGTCCTCGACAGCCTTGATTGCGGCGGCTTGCATTGCTGGGTCAGGAGAGAGAGCAGGGACAGCAAGGTCTCTGCGCAGCAAGATCGGTCAGGCGGGCGCCGCCTGAAGCCGGATGGTGCAGAAGCAGAAGAGGTCGACTTACCAGGCGGCGATGACGATGTCCATGGGTCGTATAGCTCCACGGCGGTAGATCTTGTACATCTTGTACATCTCGAAGCAGGAGCAGAGAGAGAGCTGTATGAGCATGGGGCGATTTTTTGGGGAATATATATACGCATTTTGAGAGGTGAGTGGGAGATTGCACGTGATGTTTTTTAGAATTGGCAAACAGCGCGCTAAAAGCAATTAAAAACCGTGAGTCGGCAGAAACCGATTCCGGAAATCGCATCTGCAAGTTGTTTGAAAATCAGTGATGTAATTGTCACGTGTATGTGCATGGCAACGGCAAAGTCCGCTAAAATCTTCCAGCGCTCGGTACACGATCACGAACAATGACGTAACAGTCACGTGTATGTGCATAGCGACAGTAAATTTACAGTGCGCAATACACGGTCACGTGTTTTAACATAGTAACAGTAGCCGCGTCGACCCGCGCAAATAAAAAGGTTTGCATTTTAACGTTGGTGTTACAGTAAGCATACATTCCTGTCTTCGATTCTCGGTGAGTATTATAAAGCATGAACTTTACAATATTGCAGCACCGTGCAAGAACATTAGATAGATTTTATTCGGGATATTCTGAAACTATAGTTTCTGTAGAATCTGCGCCTGAAGACGAAAATGATATTCACCCCATGGAATGGATACACTGGGTTTTTACGCAGTTTTTAGAATTTTCTGATGAGCGGTTATTAAATCACGAGCCGAGCTATATCGGCATGTCGATTTCTAACATAGAGCATCCCGAAAGAGGCTTTCACATTAGCGTTAGACGGTTTGATCAAATTAACATGGAAGCAAATTTAAATTCTGCTGAAGCAGTGATGCAGAGTAATCATAATTTTTTTGGACGGTATGCTAAAATTTACTTGCGTATACACAAAAATTATTGAAGGTGAATGCTTTAAGGAATGCGAGCTATGTAATTGGAACAAGGGCATCATTGTTATAAAAAATGTAGATTCTTTATGTTTACCAAGAGCGATAGCCGTGTCTGTGGCAAAATTAGAAAATGATGCCAATTACAATTCGATAAAAAGATGGGAAACGGCTCAAAGGTTAAGAGCGGCGTATTTATGTCGACTTATAGGAAGAGATGTAAAATCGACTGTGCCATTTACAATAGAGGATGTTAAAATGTGTGAGAAGGTGTTGAGGGATTACTGTTTTACCATATTCGACGCCCATGAGGGTAACGGAATCTTATATAAATCAGGATCTCTTAGCAATAAATACATTGATCTGATTTATCATAACAATCACTATAACTCGATTGTAGATTTACACAGAGCATTTAAATGTACATATTATTGCAGGCGATGTAATCATCCTTTCAAATATAAAAAGGAACTACATCGCTGCGATTTAGGATGTCAAAAATGCCACCTTTCATGCGTAACGTCTTTTGACACGTACATTCATTGTGTTAAATGTAATCGCGAGTTTAGAGGACAAATTTGTTACAATAACCACCTTAAAAAGGCGGCTTTTTACCCGCGGAATATAGCCGTGTGCGACGTGGAAAAGGTGTGCATTAAATGCAATAAAATGTACAATCTAAGATGTAAAAAGAAACAACACGTTTGCGCGGAAACATTTTGCACTACGTGTAATAAATATGTCAAAGTAAATCATTTATGCTTTGTGAGATCATATAAAGGTCCACAATTGAGCAAAGAATTTCTCTCTTTTTTTTTCATAGATTTTGAATGTACGCAAGAAAAGCCATACGGCTCGCCAAACTTGACCTTTGAGCACGAACCAAATCTCTGCGCTCTTTACCAAGCATGCATTTTCTGTATCGATATTTGCGAAAAGATGCAAACATGTAGTAATTGCGGCGTGAAAGAATAGGTTTTTAAAAATAAACCAATTTGCGAATTGTTTCAATATATTAATATACCCCGCTCGAGCATCAAGAGCATTATAGTGATTGCACATAATTTAAAGTCTTATGATGGTCATATTTTGCTAAAATACATGGTGGGTACTCTCGGATGGAAACCAGAACTCATTATGAACGGGCCAAAAATTTATAGAATAAAGCATAGAAATGTGACTTTCCTGGATTCCTTAAATTTCATACCATTTGCACTTTCTAAATTTTCTAAAACATTTGAATTGGAGGAATCGAAAGGTTATTTTCCGCATTTGTTTAACACTGTAGACAACTCAAACTACGTGGGGCAAATTCCTGATGTAAAGTATTACAGTGATGAAAAAATGTCGGTGGAGGAACGAAAATGTTTTGAAAAGTGGCATGCAGAAAAACTTTCTTCTAATTACGTGTTTGACATGCAAAAAGAAATTGTTGAATACTGTAAAATGGACGTGCAAGTTTTATGTTTCGGTGTATCAAAATTTCGAAAGGAATTTATGATAGAAAACGGAATCGATCCTTTTAGAGAGTGTGTAACCATAGCTAATGCTTGCATGAATGTATGCAGAAAGCGCTTTGTGCAAGAAAATACTATTTCAATAATACCGCACGCAGGATATAGGCTTGCCGATAGGCAATCACGTGTGGCTCTTATCTGGTTAAGCTGGATAGAAAAAGAACAAGATGTAACTATTCAGCACGCTCTTAATGGTCGCGAAGTTAAAATTTTAAATTATAAGGTTGACGGATACAGAGAAGACAATGAAAGTAATACAAAGTTCGTATACTACTTTCATGGGTGCTTTTATCATGGATGTCAACATTGCTATGTTAATAGAACTTTTACTTTGCACGGTGCAGGCAATGAAACGATGGACTCTAGATACGAGTCCACCGTGAGAATAACCAAAGCGATTAAGGAGGCAGGTTATGAAGTAATTGAAATGTGGGAGTGCGAATTTAATGCATTGCGGAAAAATAACGGGGAACTTGCCAACTTTGCTGAATCTTTCATTCTTTTAGAACCTCTCGAACCTAGAGACGCCTTTTACGGCTGTCGTATAAATTGTGTTAAATTAATGTACGAAACAAAAGAGAATGAAAAAATAATGTACTATGACGTGTGTAGTCTTTACCCATACGTAAATAAAACAAAATCTTATCCTGTTGGTCACCCCAAAATTTATTGCAAACAAAATACGTTTCCACCTTTGGATAGCATATAAGGTGGCTTAATAAAATGTCAAATATTACCACCTGTCGACTTATATCACCCAGTATTACCCATGCGTGTGAACGGCAAACTAATGTTTCCTTTATGCCGGTCATGCGCGTTGTTAGAAGATGAACATAACGAGTGCAATCATAATGATGATGAAAGAAGTCTCTTAGGGACTTGGGTGATGGACGAGGTTAAAGTAGCTCTTGAGGAAGGCTGTTATGTTGAAAACGCACGAAATTTGGGAATACGAAATGGTACGCTACAATGCCGATACCGGTAAAAAAAGGACTTTTTGAAGAGTATGTTAATCAATTTTTAAAGATTAAAACTGAAGCCTCCGGCTGGCCAACGCAATGCATTACCGATATAGATAAAGAGGAATATGTAAAGAATTTTGAACAAAAGGAATGAATTAAACTTAATTCTAATGCAATCGCCTACAATCCTGGAAGACGGGAGATTGCAAAACTAATGTTAAATTAATTTTGCGGCAAATACGGGTAAAGAGATAATTTACCAACCTGTGAATTAATTGGAGAATATTCACAGCTTGTAGAACGTTTAAATAATCCTTGGATACAGGTGGAGACGTATTTACCAGCTACTGAAAATATAATTTACTTGGTATGGAAATACGTAAAAGAAAGTCCTAAATTAAACCCTTACTCTAACGTCGTAGTTGCTGCATACACTACAAGCCACGCCCGTCTAGAGCTTTACTCTTGCTCGAAAAAACTAGGCGAGCGCGTGCTATACTTTGACATTGATTCGGTAATTGCAGTTTGTAAACCAGGACAGTGGATGCCGCCGACTGGTTCTTTTTTAGGTTGCATGACAAATGAGTTAGAAATTTACGGTAAAGACGCGTATATCGATCAATTTGTATCTACCGGTCCTAAGAGTTATGGTTTTACCGTTAAATTTGGAAATAACGAAACCAAAAAAATCTGTAAAATTAAAGGTATTACTCTGCATTCAAGTAATTTAAAAAAGGTAAATGTACAACTTATGGGCGATATGATTTTAAAAAATAACGATATGAATATAAAACTGTATGACACTAAAATAGCCAGAAGGCCTCTTTGGACGCTTGTTACGGAACCGTCGGTAAAAACGTTTCGAGCGATAATTAATAAACGTAAGAGAATTTCCAAGTATGACACAGTTCCTTACGGCTATAAAAGACCTCGATCAAAATAAGACATTTGTTAACTTGAGAAAAGCTTCGGAGTATGACACAGCTCCTTTTACTACGCACAATATTTGTCAGACACTAAAAGCATTGTGTTTACACAAACGTTCAGCTAGCAAGCCACTTATCTAATTGCTTAAACATTACCTTAAGAGTAATCTCGACGAAATGCTTTTAGTAGATTCATTTAAAGCCAATCGACGCGTTGTTTTATTGACAATTCTATACGTTCACGATCGGTGTCCCCTCAGGGGCCCAATTTATTGGGTACGGGGCGTAGCGACCCCGAGGCACCCGAGCTGCTCCCTCAGGTCCGCGCTCAGCGCGTTTGACTCCTTTTTATTTCGCCTCTTTTATTGTTTTATTAGTCCTACTTCCCTGTTCTTTGTCTGATGGCTGCTCGGTTTTTTACTCCTAAGCCCGCTGGGTTTCGTTTTCGGGAGATTTTACGGACGTTGGGCGTCGAGTTACCTGCTTTTTTCTTAGCCGGGGAAACTTCTTCTCCCCCCTGGATTTTAGCAGAGGCCCCCGTTCATCTCGGGCTTACGTCATGTCCGAAATCTTCGACCGCAGCACATATTATTCGTTGTTCTTTTAGCGAGATCAAATCCTCTTTTAATGGCTGGAATTTTATATATACCGACGGCTCAAAATCTGACACAGGTGTAGGATGTGCTTTTGTTTTTCATGGGGCGTGTTTTACGTATGGTCTTAATGTTGCAACATCTATTTTTATGGCAGAGCTTTATGCTATTTATCAGGCGATTTTATTTATTTTCGATCATGGGCTGGGAAATAGTGTCATATGTTCCGACTCTTTGAGTGCTATTTTAAGTTTTAAACATCTGTACAATCACCACCCTCTTGTACAGATGGTCCAGATCGTGGTTTTAACTCTTTCGACGCTGGCGTCAGAGTAAAACTACTGTGGGTGCCTGGACACGTCGGACTCCCAGGTAATGAGGCCGCAGATGTTGCAGCAAAATCCGCTCTTTTAGACCCTGCTGAGTTCGAGCAGCGTTTTTATTTCGGGGATTTTATACATTCATTACGTAGAGCCATTTTTTCGCGCTGGCGCGAGGAGTGGGAATTACTCCCAAATAATAAGCTCCGTGAATGTAAACCCGCCCCTTTTAACTGGTCGACTTCTTCTCGCGGTGTTCGTCGCGAAGAAGTAATTTTAGCTCGTCTTAGAATTGGGCATTGCCGTTTTAGCCACTCTCACCTTTTTAATGATCAACCCGCTCCAGTTTGCCCTCACTGTAACCACCCCTTTACAGTGCGTCACGTTTTAATTGATTGTCCTCATCTGACAGCTTTTAGAAATAGCTTAGGTTTGCCGTCCTCTATTGAGGACTTACTAGCAGATGATGTGGTTGCTGTTGAGCGTGTGCTCCGTTTTATCCGTGTTTGTGGTTTTTGGAGCACGGTGTGAGGTTTTATCTTTTACCATTGACGGCATTTTTAGACTATTTTAACACTGTTGTTTTTTCAGCTTTTGCTGAATTTTGTTAACTAGTCTTAAATTGTTGTTTGCACATTACCCCTGTTATTTGTTTTGGGGTTTTATTGTTACCATTGTAATCTTTTATAAGACTGGTTTATTTTCAGCTCTTGCTGATTAGTTTAGATACCGGTCTTTGTTTGTTGACCTGTGTTTGCTTTGGGATTTTATTGGTACTTTTTTAGTCCATTACACGACTGTTGTGGTTTTCCGCTCTTGCGGCTGTGTTTTAGTAACACCTTAATGTTTGTGGCGCCTTATACCCTTGTTTTTTGTTTTTGGGTATCAGTTTTATTGCACAAGTACTACTGTCCGTTCGTTATGCGCAGGATTTGCGTTCTTTGTTTATTTATTTTTATTTCTGACATAGTACTTGATGTGTTTGGGCGCTAATGACCACAGCAGTTTTGCGCCCTTAAGCAATAATCATCATTTGTCTGATGGGTGCCCCCGTGTTTGACGCGGTAAAATGTGACTGGGTAACGGCGTAACTCCCAGCACAGGGTTATCATGTAGGACAGGAGCGTATCCCCTGGTAAAGGCCAGGCCCGGGGAAGGGCCATTGCATGAGCTGTAGTCTTCCTGCAGGCGATTGGGTCCCTTCGTCAGCCCACAGGAAGGTGTGACCCTGAGGTTACTTTGTTCAGGCCAGAGCCAGTAACCTAAGCCGGGGTGGCGCCCAGGAAGCAGCCCGCCATCGGAGACGGTTGCAATGGTGGAGGAATAAATCGCTATGGTACTTGAAAATAATCCTTTACATTTTAAACGTAAAAGAGTTGATGCAAAAGAAGTAATCGAGAAGTCTTTCCCTCGTTACTTAGTCATTAGTCGTACTGAAGAGAATCAGTCGTTTACGACCGTGAATCCATTTAAAATTCAGAAGGGCATTGATGCCATAGCTGGACCCGTTAAGTCCTGTACCCGTCTACGCAACGGATCACTTTTGGTGGAGACACTTGGCCTGTCTCCAAGCAACTCGTTGCTCAAGGCGACGCTTCTCCACGGATATCCCGTCCTTGTCCAGAACCATAAGACCATGAATTCGACGCGAGGAGTTGTCACCACAAATGTTCTAGACGGAATGTCCGACCCGGAAATCCAGAGCTGTCTGGAAGACCAAGGTTTCCTTCCAGTTACCGTCCGATTTCCCTCACCAGCTGCGTTTGCAAGGTGATGGAACGCATGATTAACGGACGGCTCATGTGGTGGTTGGAGTCGAGGCAATTATTAACGAACGCCCAGTGTGGTTTCCGGCGTCATCGTTCCTCAATCGACCACCTGGTGTCTTTAACTACCCCTGTAATGGACGCTTTTGTGCGCAAGTGCCAAACGGTTGCCGTATTTTTTGACCTGGAGAAAGCGTACGATACTTGCTGGAGAGGCGGTATCCTCCGAACGCTTCACGATTGGAACATACGTGGGCGTATGCCTTTTTATTCAGGAATTTATGAAGGACCGGGTTTTTAATGTTCGCGTGGGATCAGTTTTATCGTCTAATTTTATTCAAGAGACCGGCGTACCTCAGGGCTCGGTACTTAGTTGCACACTATTTGCCATTTCGATTAACTCTATCACCGAGTGTTTACCGCCAGGAATACAATCGTCGTTATTTGTGGACGATTTTGCCATCTATCTTTCCTCTCGGAGAACCTGTCTCTTGGAACGCCGCCTCCAATGCTGTCTCGACCGCCTTCACGCTTGGAGTGTCTCACGGGTTCCGTTTCTGCGCAGAGAAGACCGTCTGCATGAACTTCTGGCGCCACATGGAGTATCTTCCACCTTCGCTCCATCTTGGCCCAGACGCACTCTCTTTCGCGGACGAAGTTAGGTTCCTTGGCTTGGTGATCGATAGGAAATTATGCTGGTCATCGCATATAGCGCAACTCAGAGGCAAGTGTGAACGTTCTCTTTGTATTTTACGTGTTTTAAGTGGCACATCTTGGGGAGCTGACCGGACTATACTTTTACGTTTTTACCGCGCTCTTATCAGGTCCAAATTGGATTATGGCAGTGTCGTTTATGGCTCTGCGCGGCCTTCTGTTCTGCGCCGCCTGAACCCGATTCATCACCGGGGTATCCGTGTTGCCATTGGGGCATTCCCCACCAGTCCTGTGTTGAGTTTATGTGCGGAGTCTGGAGAACCTCCGTTGTTTTATCGTAGGGATGTTTTACTGGCCGCGTACGGTTGTCGCTTAGCTGCGCAACCTCGTCATCCCACGAATGGGCCGTTTTTTAATGTGTCTTTTGATCGCTTTTATGCTGCTCGGTCTTTTACTCCTAAGCCCCCTGGCTTTCGTTTTCGGGAGATTTTACGGACGTTGGGCATTGAGTTACCTGCTTTTTTCCTAGCCGGAGAAACTTCTTCTCCCCCCTGGATTTTAGCAGAGGCCCCCGTTCATCTCGGGCTTACGTCCTGTCCGAAATCATCGACCGCAGCACATATTATTCGTTGTTCTTTTAGCGAGATCAAATCCTCTTTTAATGGCTGAATTTTATCTATACCGACGGCTCAAAATCTGACACAGGTGTAGGATGTGCATTTGTTTTTAATGGGGCTAGTTTTACGTATGGTCTTAACGTTTCAACATCTATTTTTATGGCGGAGCTTTATGCTATCTATCGGGCGGTTTTATTTATTTCTGATCACGGGCTGGGTAACAGTGTTATATGTTCCGATTCTTTGAGCGCCATTTTAAGTTTTAGGAACCTGTACAACCTCCACCCCCTTGTACAGATGGTCCAGAATGCAGTTTTAACCCTTTACGACGCTGGCGTCAGGGTGACACTGCTATGGGTGCCTGGACACGTCGGACTCACAGGTAATGAGGCCGCAGATGTTGCAGCAAAATCCGCCCTTTTAGACCCTGCTGAGCGCGAGCAGCGTTTTTATTTCGGGGATTTTATACATTCATTACGTAGAGCCATTTTTTCGCGCTGGCGCGAGGAGTGGGAATTACTCCCAAATAATAAGCTCCGTGAATGTAAATTCAGCCCTTTTAACTGGTCGACTTCTTCTCGCGCTGTTCGTCGCGAAGAAGTAATTTTAGCTCGTCTTAGGATTGGGCATTGCCGTTTTAGCCACTCTCACCTTTTTAATCATCAACCCCCTCCAGTTTGCCCTCACTGTGACCACCCCTTTACAGTGCGTCACGTTTTAATTGATTGTCCACATCTGACAGCTTTTAGAAATAGCTTAGGTTTGCCGTCCTATTTTGAGGACTTACTAGCAGATGATGTGGTTGCTGTTGAGCGTGTGCTCCGTTTTATCCGTGTTTGTGGTTTTTGGAGCACGGTGTGAGGTTTTATCTTTTACCATTGACGGCATTTTTAGACTCTTTTAAGACTGTTGTTATTTCAGTATTTGCTGAATTTTGTTAACTAGTCTTAAATTGTTGTTTTGCACATTACCCCTGTTATTTGTTTTGGGGTTTTATTGTTACCATTGTAATCTTTTGTAAGACTGGTTTATTTTCGGCTCTTGCTGATTAGTTTAGATAGCGGTCTTTGTTTGTTGACCTGTGTTTGCTCTGGGATTTTATTGGTACTTTTTTAGTCCATTACACGACTGTTGTGGTTTTCCGCTCTTGCGGCTGTGTTTTAGTAACACCTTAATGTTTGTGGCGCCTTATACCCTTGTTTTTTGTTTTTTGGTATCAGTTTTATTGCACAAGTACTACGGTCCGTTCGTTATGCGCAGGATTTGCGTTCTTTGTTTATTTATTTTTATTTCTGACATAGTACTTGATGTGTTTGGGCGCTAATGACCACAGCAGTTTTGCGCCCTTAAGCAATAATCATCATCATCATCGGGCGATTTTATTTATTTCTGATCACGGGCTGGGGAACAGTGTTATATGTTCCGAATCTTTGAGTGCTATTTTAAGTTTTAAACAGCTGTACAATCACCACCCTCTTGTACAGATGGTCCAGAATGTAGTTTTAACCCTTTTCGACGCTGGCGTCAGGGTAACACTGCTATGGGTGCCAGGACACGTCGGACTCCCGGGTAATGAGGCCGCAGATGTTGCAGCAAAATCCGCTCTTTTAGACCCTGCTGAGTACGAGCAGCGTTTTTATTTCGGGGATTTTATACATTCGTTACGTAGAGCCATTTTTTCGCGCTGGCGCGAGGAGTGGGAATTACTCCCAAATAATAAGCTCCGTGAATGTAAATCCGCTCCTTTTAACTGGTCGACTTCTTCTCGCGGTGTTCGTCGCGAAGAAGTAATTTTAGCTCGCCTTAGAATTGGGCATTGTCGTTTTAGTCATTGTCACCTTTTTAATGGTCAACCCGCTCCAGCTTGCCCTCACTGTGACCACCCCTTTACAGTGCGTCACATTTTAATTCATTGTCTTCATCTGACAGCTTTTAGAATTAACCTTGGTTTGCCCTCCTCTATTGAGGACTTACTCGCAGATGATGTGGTTGCTGTTGAGCGCGTGCTCCGTTTTATCCGTGTTTGTGGTTTTTGGAGCAAGGTGTGAGGTTTTATCTTTTACCATTGACCGCATTTTTAGACTCTTTTAAGACTGTTGTTTTTTCAGCTTTTGCTGAATCGTGTTGACTAGTCTTTAATTGTTGTTTTGAACATTACCCTTGTTACTTGTTTTGGGGTTTTATTGTTATCATTTTAATCTTTTATACGACCGGTTTGTTTTCAGCTTTTGCTGATTAGTTTTGCTACCGGTCTTTGTTTATTGACCTGTGTTTGCTTTGGGATTTTATTGGCACGTTTTAGTCCATTACAGGACTGTTGCCCCTCAGGGACCCAATTTATTGGGTACGGGGCGAAGCGACCCCGAGGCACCCGAGCTGCTCCCTCAGGTCCGCGCTTAGCGCGTTTGACTCCTTTTTATTTCGCCTCTTTTATTGTTTTATTTGTCCTACTTCCCTGTTCTTTGTCTGATGGGTGCCCCCGTGTTTGACGCGGTAAAAAGTGACTGGGTAACAGCGTAACTCCCAGCACTGGGTTATCATGTAGGACGGGAGCGTATCCCCTGGTAAAGGCCAGGCCCGGGGAAGGGCCATTGCATGACCTGTAGACTTCCTGCAGGCGATTGGGTCCCTTCGTCAGCCCACAGGAAGGTGTGACCCTGAGGTTACTTTGTTCAGGCCAGAGCCAGTAACCTAAGCCGGGGTGGCGCCCAGGAAGCAGCCCGCCATCGGAGACGGTTGCAATGGTGGAGGAATAAATCGCTATGGTACTTGAAAATAATCCTTTACATTTTAAACGTAAAAGAGTTGATGCAAAAGAAGTAATCGAGAAGTCTTTCCCTCGTTACTTAGTTATTAGTCGTACTGAAGAGAGTCAGTCGTTTACGACCGTAAATCCATTTAAGATTCAGAAGGGCATTGATGCCATAGCTGGGCCCGTTAAGTCCTGTACCCGTCTACGCAACGGATCACTTTTAGTGGAGACACTTGGCCTGTCTCAAAGCAACTCGTTGCTCAAGGCGACGCTACTCCACGGATATCCCGTCCGTGTCGAGAAACATAAGACCATGAATTCGTCGCGAGGAGTTGTGACCACAAATGTTCTAGACGGAATGACCGACCCGGAAATCCAGAGCTGTTTGGAAGACCAAGGGGTCACCTCAGTATATCGTGTACAGGCAAGGAAAGAGGGGGAATTACAGCCGACCCGGACTCTTTTCCTCACATTCGACAGGGTCGATTTGCCGCAGAGGATCAAGGCGGGCTACGAGGTGATAGAAGTGCGCCCGTATATCCCTAGCCCGTTGCGATGTTTCCAGTGTCAGCGTTTTGGACACACTCGCATATCGTGCAAAACTGCCGTATCCATTTGTGCAACCTGCGGCCAAGCAAGTCACGAGGGAGCATGCCCATCCGCTCCTGTCTGCGTCAACTGCCGCGGTGAACATCCAGCCTCGTCCCGCGATTGCCCTCGTTTTCGAGAGGAGCGCTGTATCCAGGAGATCCGGGTAAAGGAAAAACTCTCCTTTATTGAAGCCCGGAAGCGATTCCAGTCTCGCCAACCTGTCGTGCCTAAGACCGGCACCTACAGCGCAGCAGCTTCTTTTGCGCCCAAGAAGTGCGATAGCAGTACGCAGACCTGCGATATTGTGTTTACACGGGTCCAACCTACGCCTAGTTCTCCAAAGCGCTCTACCGTGAAGCCCAAAGCTGTTGTTTTTAATGCCCCTGATATTAAGTTCAGGACGAGTTTTACGAGAACAGATTTTTTAAAGTCATCAACTCAGGTAGAGCAGAAGAAGAGCCCTTCACCTCCTCGGAGGTCACGCTCCCATGATGGGAGCAAGCCCGCTAGGCGGTCGCCGTCGCCGCCTATACCCACATCCAACCGATTCCAGGCTTTGGAATCGGTGGATGCTTCTCAGCGGGAGAGCCCTCCCTCTGAGGAAGTGATGGAGCAGGATGTGCCTGCTCCTTCAAAACCACCGAGTCCCACGCGACTGAAAAAAGGACGTTTGTTTCGCCCTGCACCGTCCAAAAAGTAAGGTGGTAAATTTTTAGCTTCTTTTATCTAATTTTAACAATGGCTATCCTTTCGTGGAATGTGCGTGGTCTCCGTAGTCGAAGACCTGACCTCGAGTTAATTTTACGTTTAACTGACCCTTTGCTTGTATGTCTCCAAGAGACTAAGCTTCGCCCAAGCGATTCTTTTAATTTACGCGGTTACTCTTCGGTGAGATTTGATCTCCCTCCCGAAAATGGCACTCCCGCTCACGGCGGAGTTTTACTTTTAATTCGCAATAACGTGTACAGCACCTCACTACAGCTCCAGACTCCTTTACAAGCTGCCGCAGCTACAGTTCACTTTTCTGGCCTTAGTTTTTCTGTCTGCAATGTTTATTTACCTCCGTCCGGAACCATCACCACAGTTGACCTGGACGATCTTTTGTCTCAGCTACCACCCCCTGTTCTTCTTTTGGGGGATTTCAATGCACACCATCCCCTATGGGGTTCCACCACGGAGTGTGCAAGAGGTAACCTCTTAGCTGACTTTTTGCTAAATCACAATCTTATACTTCTCAACACTGGTCAACCTACTTTTCTCTCTGACAGCACTCATAGCTTTTCGCACTTGGACTTATCCATTTGTTCTGCCTCGCTTGCTGTACATCTCACCTGGAACGTCATCTCTGATTTACATTCCAGTGACCACTTTCCGTGTCAGATCCATGTACTCTCTCCGAACGCACATTCACAGCGCACGCCAAAATGGCTCATTGATAAGGCGAATTGGACTCTCTATCGATCTTTGGCCGAATTTTCAGGGTGTGAATTTCCATCTGTCGACACCGCGGTCGAGCACCTCCGTACGGTCATCATTACCGCCGCAGATAAGGCTATCCCCCGGTCGTCTTGTCACCCCAGACGCATTCCGGTTCCCTGGTGGACTGATGAATGCCGGGACGCATTGCGTGCACGCCGAGGTGCTCTCCGAGCTTTTCGTCGCCACCCTACCTCAGCAAATATGATTTGCTACAAACAACTTCGCGCCAAATGCCGCCGAGTCATTAAGGATAGCAAAAAGGCTTCTTGGATTTCTTTTACCTCTTCTTTTAACCGCACAACGCCTTCATCCGTAGTTTGGGAACGGCTACGCCGCGTTGCTGGCAAACCAAGGTTTACACCTATACCCGGTCTTAGGATTTTAAATCGAGTGCTCACCACTCCGACTGACGTCGCCAATGTTTTAGGGCGAACCTTTGCTGATGTTTCTAGTTCCGCCAATTACCCGGCTACATTTCGCGCATTAAGGGAGCAGGTTGAGAGGAAAGGTTTCTCGTTTGCCTCCGACCATCAGGAGAGCTACAACGTTCCTTTTACCGCCAGGGAACTGGAGCATGCCCTTTCCACCTCTCGACACTGCGCACCGGGGCCAGATAACATTCATGTTGCCATGTTGCAGCATTTACCAGCAGAAGGCAAAGCATTTTTATTACGAACTTTTAATTTTATTTGGTGTAACGGCACATTTCCTCGCGCTTGGCGATTGGCTACCGTTATTCCCATACCTAAGCCTGGAAAGGACCCACATCTTCCTTCCAGTTACCGTCCGATTTCCCTCACCAGCTGCGTTTGCAAGGTGTTGGAACGAATGATTAACCGACGGCTTATGTGGTTTTTGGAGTCGAGACATCTATTGACGAACGCCCAGTGCGGTTTCCGTCGTCACCGCTCCTCTCTCGACCATCTCGTATCTCTTTCGACCCACATAATGGACGGTTTTATTCGGAAGTGCCAAACGGTTGCTGTGTTTTTCGATTTAGAGAAAGCGTACGATACTTGCTGGAGAGGCGGTATCCTCCGAACGCTTCACGATTGGAACATACGTGGGCGTATGTCTGTTTTTATTGAGGAATTTATGAAAGACCGGGTTTTTAATGTTCGCGTGGGATCAGTTTTATCGTTGAATTTTATTCAAGAGAACGGCGTACCTCAGGGCTCGGTACTAAGTTGCACACTTTTTGCCATTGCGATTAACTCTATCACCCAGTGTTTACCGCCAGGAATACAATCGTCGTTATTTGTGGACGATTTTGCCATATATCTTTCCTCTCGGAGGACCTGTCTCCTGGAACGCCGCCTCCAATGCTGTCTCGACCGCCTTCACGCTTGGAGTGTCTCTCACGGGTTCCGTTTCTCCGCAGAGAAGACCGTCTGCATGAACTTCTGGCGCCACAAGGAGTATCTTCCACCTTCGCTCCATCTTGGCCCAGACGCACTCTCCTTCGCAGACGGAGTTCGGTTCCTTGGCTTGGTGTTCGATAGAAAATTATGCTGGTCATCGCATATAGCGAAACTCAAAGGCAAGTGTGAACGTTCTCTTTGCATTTTACGTGTTTTATGTGGCACATCTTGGGGAGCTGACCGGACTATACTTTTACGTTTTTACCGATCTCTCATCCGATCGAAACTGGATTATGGCTGTGTGGTTTATGGCTCTGCGCGGCCTTCTGTTCTGCGCCGCCTGAACCCGATTCATCACCGGGGTATCCGTGTTGCCATTGGGGCATTCCCCACCAGCCCTGTGTTGAGTTTATGTGCGGAGTCTGGAGAACCTCCGTTGTTTTATCGTAGGGATGTTTTACTGGCCGCGTACGGTTGTCGCATGGCTGCGCAACCTCGTCATCCCACGAATGGGCCGTTTTTTCATGTGTCTTTTGATCGTTTTTATGCTGCTCGGTCTTTTACTCCTAAGCCCGCTGGCTTTCGCTTTCGGGAGATTTTACGGACGTTGGACATGGAGTTACCTGCTTTTTTCTTAGCCGGGGAAACTTCTTCTCCCCCCTGGATTTTAGCAGAGGCCCCCGTTCATCTCGGGCTTACGTCCTGTCCAAAATCATCGACCGCAGCACATATTATTCGTTGTTCTTTTAGCGAGATCAAATCCTCTTTTAAAGGCTGGAATTTTATCTATACCGACGGCTCTAAATGTGACACAGGTGTAGGATGTGCTTTTGTTTTTAATGGGGCTAGTTTTACGTACGGGCTTGACGTTGCAACATCTATTTTTATGGCGGAGCTTTATGCTATCTATCGGGCGGTTTTATTTATTTCTGATCACGGGCTGGGGAACAGTGTTATATGTTCCGATTCTTTGGTTGGCATTTTAAGTTTTAGAAACCTGTACAACCTCCACCCCCTTGTACAGATGGTCCAGAATGCAGTTTTAACCCTTTACGACGCTGGCGTCAGGGTAACACTGCTATGGGTGCATGGGCACGTCGGAATCCCAGGAAATGAGGCCGCAGATGTTGCAGCAAAATCCGCTCTTTTAGACCCTGCTGAGCACGAGCAGCGTTTTTATTTCGGGGATTTTATACATTTATTACGTAGAGCCATTTTTTCGCGCTGGCGCGAGGAGTGGGAATTACTCCCAAATAATAAGCTCCGTGAATGTAAATTCGCCCCTTTTAACTGGTCGACTTCTTCTCGCGCTATCCGTCGCGAAGAAGTAATTTTAGCTCGTCTTAGAATTGGGCATTGCCGTTTTAGTCACTCTCACCTTTTTAATGGTCAACCCGCTCCAGTTTGCCCTCACTGTGACCACCACTTTACAGTGCGTCACATTTTAATTGATTGTCTTCATCTGACAGCTTTTAGAAATAGCCTTGTTTTGCGCTCCTCTATTGAGGAGTTACTTGCGGATGATGTGGTTGCTGTTGAGCGTGTGCTCCATTTTATCCGTGATTGTGGTTTTTGGAGCAAGGTGTGAGGTTTTATCTTTTACCATTGACGGCATTTTTAGACTCTTTTAAGACTGTTGTTTTTTCAGCTTTTGCTGAATCGTGTTAACTAGTCTTAAATTGTTGTTTTGCACATTACCCTTGTTATTTGTTTTGGGGTTTTATTGTTACCATTTTAATCTTTTATAAGACTGGTTTATTTTCAGCTCTTGCTGATTAATTTTGCTACCGGTCTTTGTCTATTGACCTGTGTTTGCTTTGGGATTTTATTGGCACGTTTTTAGTCCATTACAGGACTGTTGCGTTTTTCCGCTCTTGCGACTGTGTTTTAGTAACACTTTAATGTTTGTGGCGCCTTATACTCTTGTTATTTGTTTTTTTGGGGTATAATTTTTATTACACAAGCACTACTGTCCGTTCATTATGCGCAGGATTTGCGTTCTTTGTTTATTTATTTTTATATCTGACGCAGTACTTGATGTGTTTGGGCGCTAATGACCGTAGCAATTTTGCGCCCTTAAGCAATAATCATCATCATAGATGCAGATTTTACTCGCCAGCATCTTAAGGCATAGCTTCTACTTACTCATGGTGTAAGTGTACAGCAGGGCGATGAGCAGGATGGCGTTCATCGTGGAGTTTGCTCACGAAGACCCCGAATAGGCATACATATCCTCCTTGGGCGTTTTCTTATGACATCACAAGACACGACGAGTAGCGTCACTCGTCCGGTTGGTCTTTGTCGGCAGCTTTTCCCCGCCTGCAATAGCAAAAATATAATAATAACAACAACAACAACAATAATAATAACAATAATAAAATGATGATGATGATAATAATAATAATAATAATAATAATAATAATAATGCTCTACATAATGGGTAAGCTTCTTTGCATTTGTTTAATTGTCAAGGTAAAACAACTTTCTTAATTGTCAACGCAGAGCAAATTTTGTGCCCCTGAAGAGTCCGTGAGGAGCATCTGAATTGTTGAATCCGGTCAGGAATATCCTTGAGTTTTTGTGCTTAGACTTTGATATTTGGTTCTCGGCTTGTGTTCGAGCCCGAGTACTATAATAGTCTTTGAAATATTGTGAAAAATAAAGGTCCGTTGTCGAATGGGGACATCGGCTAATTATTGCTGTGCGTGTTTTTAAAAATTATTTTCCAACAAATATTTGTGGTGCTTGGTTTAGTGTTACGGATATTATGTACTATAGTTGATGTGCACAATAAGACGTTCGTCGCTTAAAGTTTAGTACAACGTTACTTTATATATTATGCTTAATACAGTGCTCAAGACGTTTGCATAGCTGCTGTCTTGAGTGTTTGACTTAACACTTAAATGGGCCACATATATTCTGTTTCAAAACACCCTAACTAGTATTATGCTTTTGGTTTTATCATAAGTCATTTTCTGCGGACGGAACATTTAACAATCCCTAAGGGGGCCGATTTTGAATATTGGATAGAAAGACCGCCAAACGTCTGTGTAATCCATCATGCCCACGGTCTCTATATTCGAGCCAATTATTTTGGCACTTATTTGTATTCGCTCATTAGTTCATTTTCATATGCTGATGGTTGCGAGGAAATTAACTGGCAGGAGGGAAAGGGATGTCAGTAAGCTGAACGTAATTATACCTATACTTGCAGCGCACGATCTATGTGGAATGGAAAGGGGGAAATAAGGTTCTAGGAATCTATTATTGCTGTCATATTGATTTAGTGGCGAAGGACTAGAAACAGAGTTTTCAGACCAAAGCAATAATGAAATGAAATAATGATTAATTGCAGAAGTAATAATAAATCGCCTATGTGACTCATTAGAAAAATTAAATGACTTAATCATTATTAGAAAGGATATATCATAATACGTTTAGACACGTTGGTTAATCGTAAAACATGGAGTTTGTAAAACGAAATCGGTTAAGGAGGCACTGCGCCGATACAGCCCTCTGGTAGAAAGACTTAGCATCGAATAAAAAAGTTCACAATATAATTAAAAGGACAGACACTTATAAGATTATATAACAGCATTACTGCCATTAACCACTGTTCCCCTCAGGGGCCCAATTTATTGGGTACGGGGCGTAGCGACCCCGAGGCACCCGAGCTGCTCCCTCAGGTCCGCGCTTAGCGCGTTTGACTCCTTTTTATTTCGCCTCTTTTATTGTTTTATTTGTCCTACTTCCCTGTTCTTTGTCTGATGGGTGCCCCCGTGTTTGACGCGGTAAAATGTGATTGGGTAACGGCGTAACTCCCAGCACAGGGTTATCATGTAGGACGGGAGCGTATCCCCTGGTAAAGGCCAGGCCCGGGGAAGGGCCATTGCATGAGCTGTAGTCTTCCTGCAGGCGATTGGGTCCCTTCGTCAGCCCACAGGAAGGTGTGACCCTGAGGTTACTTGGTTCAGGCCAGAGCCAGTAACCTAAGCCGGGGTGGCGCCCAGGAAGCAGCCCGCCATCGGAGACGGTTGCAATGGTGGAGGAATAAATCGCTATGGTACTGGAAAATAATCCTTTACATTTTAAACGCAAAAGAGTTGACGTAAAAGAAGTAATCGAGAAGTCTTTCCCTCGTTACTTAGTTATTAGTCGTACTGAAGAGAGTCAGTCGTTTACGACCGTAAATCCCCTCAGGGGCCCAATTTATTGGGTACGGGCGTAGCGACCCCGAGGCACCCGAGCTGCTCCCTCAGGTCCGCGCTTAGCGCGTTTGACTCCTTTTTATTTGGCCTCTTTTATTGTTTTTATTTGTCCTACTTCCCTGTTCTTTGTCTGATGGGTGCCCCCGTGTTTGACGCGGTAAAATGTGCCTGGGTAACGGCGTAACTCCCAGCACAGGGTTATCATGTAGGACGGGAGCGTATCCCCTGGTAAAGGCCAGGCCCGGGGAAGGGCCATTGCATGAGCTGTAGTCTTCCTGCAGGCGATTGGGTCCCTTCGTCAGCCCACAGGAAGGTGTGACCCTGAGGTTACTTGGTTCAGGCCAGAGCCAGTAACCTAAGCCGGGGTGGCGCCCAGGAAGCAGCCCGCCATCGGAGACGGTTGCAATGGTGGAGGAATAAATCGCTATGGTACTGGAAAATAATCCTTTACATTTTAAACGCAAAAGAGTTGACGTAAAAGAAGTAATCGAGAAGTCTTTCCCTCGTTACTTAGTTATTAGTCGTACTGAAGAGAGTCAGTCGTTTACGACCGTAAATCCATTTAAGATTCAAAAGGGCATTGATGCCATAGCTGGGCCCGTTAAGTCCTGTACCCGTCTACGCAACGGATCACTTTTAGTGGAGACACTTGGCCTGTCTCAAAGCAACTCGTTGCTCAAAGCGACGCTACTCCACGGATGTCCCGTCCGTGTCGAGAAACATAAGACCATGAATTCGTCGCGAGGAGTTGTTACCACAAATGTTCTAGACGGAATGTCCGACCCGGAAATCCAGAGCTGTCTGGAAGACCAAGGGGTCACCTCAGTTTATCGTGTACAGGCAAGGAAAGAGGGGGAATTACAGCCGACCCGGACTCTTTTCCTCACATTCGACAGGGTCGATTTGCCGCAGAGGATCAAGGCGGGCTACGAGGTGATAGAAGTGCGCCCGTATATCCCGAGCCCGTTGCGATGTTTCCAGTGTCAGCGTTTTGGACACACTCGCATATCCTGTAAAACTGCCGTTTCCATCTGTGCAACCTGCGGTCAAGCAAGTCACGAGGGAGCATGCCCATCCGCTCCTGTCTGCGTCAACTGCCGCGGTGAACATCCAGCCTCGTCCCGCGATTGCCCTCGTTTTCGAGAGGAGCGCTGTATCCAGGAGATCCGGGTGAAGGAAAAACTCTCCTTTACTGAAGCCCGGAAGCGATTCCAGTCTCGCCAACCTGTCGTGCCTAAGACCGGCACCTACAGCGCAGCAGCTTCTTTTGCGCCCAAGAAGTGCGATAGCAGTACGCAGACCTGCGATCTTGTTTTTACACGGGTCCAAACTACTCCTAGTTCTCCAAAGCGCTCTACCGTGAAGCCCAAAGCGGTTGTTTTTAATGCCCCTGATATTAAGTTCAGGACGACTTTTACCCGTACGGATTTTTTAAAGTCGTCAACTCAGGTAGAGCAGAAGAAGAGCCCTTCACCTCCTCGGAGGTCACGCTCCCATGATGGGAGCAAGCCCGCTAGGCGGTCGCCGTCGCCGCCTATACCCACATCCAACCGATTCCAGGCGTTGGAATCGGTGGATGCTTCTCAGCGGGAGAGCCCTCCCTCTGAGGAAGTGATGGAGCAGGATGTGCCTGCTCCTTCAAAACCACCGAGTCCCACGCGACTGAAAAAAGGAGGTTTGTTTCGCCCTGCACCGTCCAAAAAGTAAGGTGGTAAATTTTTAGCTTCTTTTATCTAATTTTAACAATGGCTATCCTTTCGTGGAATGTGCGTGGTCTCCGTAGTCGAAGACCTGACCTCGAGTTAATTTTACGTTCAACTGACCCTTTGCTTGTATGTCTCCAAGAGACTAAGCTTCGCCCAAGCGATTCTTTTAATTTACGCGGTTACTCTTCGGTGAGATTTGATCTCCCTCCCGAAAATGGCACTCCCGCTCACGGCGGAGTTTTACTTTTAATTCGCAATAACGTGTACAGCACCTCACTACAGCTCCAGACTCCTTTACAAGCTGCCGCAGCTACAGTTCACTTTTCTGGCCTTAGTTTTTCTGTCTGCAATGTTTATTTACCTCCGTCCGGAACCATCACCACAGTTGACCTGGACGATCTTTTGTCTCAGCTACCACCCCCTGTTCTTCTTTTGGGGGATTTCAATGCACACCATCCCCTATGGGGTTCCACCACGGAGTGTGCAAGAGGTAACCTCTTAGCTGACTTTTTGCTAAATCACAATCTTATACTTCTCAACACTGGTCAACCTACTTTTCTCTCTGACAGCACTCATAGCTTTTCGCACTTGGACTTATCCATTTGTTCTGCCTCGCTTGCTGTACATCTCACCTGGAACGTCATCTCTGATTTACATTCCAGTGACCACTTTCCGTGTCAGATCCATGTACTCTCTCCGAACGCACATTCACAGCGCACGCCAAAATGGCTCATTGATAAGGCGAATTGGACTCTCTATCGATCTTTGGCCGAATTTTCAGGGTGTGAATTTCCATCTGTCGACACCGCGGTCGAGCACCTCCGTACGGTCATCATTACCGCCGCAGATAAGGCTATCCCCCGGTCGTCTGGTCACCCCAGACGCATTCCGGTTCCCTGGTGGACTGATGAATGCCGGGACGCATTGCGTGCACGCCGAGGTGCTCTCCGAGCTTTTCGTCGCCACCCTACCTCAGCAAATATGATTTGCTACAAACAACTTCGCGCCAAATGCCGCCGAGTCATTAAGGATAGCAAAAAGGCTTCTTGGATTTCTTTTACCTCTTCTTTTAACCGCACAACGCCTTCATCCGTAGTTTGGGAACGGCTACGCCGCGTTGCTGGCAAACCAAGGTTTACACCTATACCCGGTCTTAGGATTTTAAATCGAGTGCTCACCACTCCGACTGACGTCGCCAATGTTTTAGGGCGAACCTTTGCTGATGTTTCTAGTTCCGCCAATTACCCGGCTACATTTCGCGCATTAAGGGAGCAGGTTGAGAGGAAAGGTTTCTCGTTTGCCTCCGACCATCAGGAGAGCTACAACGTTCCTTTTACCGCCAGGGAACTGGAGCATGCCCTTTCCACCTCTCGACACTGCGCACCGGGGCCAGATAACATTCATGTTGCCATGTTGCAGCATTTACCAGCAGAAGGCAAAGCATTTTTATTACGAACTTTTAATTTTATTTGGTGTAACGGCACATTTCCTCGCGCTTGGCGATTGGCTACCGTTATTCCCATACCTAAGCCTGGAAAGGACCCACATCTTCCTTCCAGTTACCGTCCGATTTCCCTCACCAGCTGCGTTTGCAAGGTGTTGGAACGAATGATTAACCGACGGCTTATGTGGTTTTTGGAGTCGAGACATCTATTGACGAACGCCCAGTGCGGTTTCCGTCGTCACCGCTCCTCTGTCGACCATCTCGTATCTCTTTCGACCCACATAATGGACGGTTTTATTCGGAAGTGCCAAACGGTTGCTGTGTTTTTCGATTTAGAGAAAGCGTACGATACTTGCTGGAGAGGCGGTATCCTCCGAACGCTTCACGATTGGAACATACGTGGGCGTATGTCTGTTTTTATTCAGGAATTTATGAAAGACCGGGTTTTTTAATGTTCGCGTGGGATCAGTTTTATCATCTAATTTTATTCAAGAGAACGGCGTACCTCAGGGCTCGGTACTTAGTTGCACACTATTTGCCATTGCGATTAACTCTATCACCGAGTGTTTACCGCCAGGAATACAATCGTCGTTATTTGTGGACGATTTTGCCATCTATCTTTCCTCTCGGAGAACCAGTCTCTTGGAACGCCGCCTCCAATGCTGTCTCGACCGCCTTCACGCTTGGAGTGTCTCTCACGGGTTCCGTTTCTCCGCAGAGAAGACCGTCTGCATGAACTTCTGGCGCCACAAGGAGTATCATCCACCTTCGCTCCATCTTGGCCCAGACGCACTTTCTTTCGCAGACGAAGTTAGGTTCCTTGGCTTGGTGTTCGATAGGAAATTATGCTGGTCATCGCATATAGCGCAACTAAAAGGCAAGTGTGAACGTTCTCTTTGCATTTTACGTGTTTTATGTGGCACATCTTGGGGAGCTGACCGGACTATACTTTTACGTTTTTACCGATCTCTTATCCGATCGAAACTGGATTATGGCTGTGTGGTTTATGGCTCTGCGCGGCCTTCTGTTCTGCGCCGCCTGAACCCGATTCATCACCGGGGTATCCGTGTTGCCATTGGGGCATTCCCCACCAGTCCTGTGTTGAGCTTATGTGCGGAGTCTGGAGAACCTCCGTTGTTTTATCGTAGGGATGTTTTACTAGCTGCGTACGGTTGTCGCTTAGCTGCGCAACCTCGTCATCCCACGAATGGGCCGTTTTTTAATGTGTCTTTTGATCGTTTTTATGCTGCTCGGTCTTTTACTCCTAAGCCCGCTGGCTTTCGTTTTCGGGACATTTTACGGACGTTGGACATTGAGTTACCTGCTTTTTTCTTAGCCGGGGAAACTTCTTCTCCCCCCTGGATTTTAGCAGAGGCCCCCGTTCATCTCGGGCTTACGTCCTGTCCAAAATCATCGACCGCAGCACATATTATTCGTTGTTCTTTTAGCGAGATCAAATCCTCTTTTAATGGCTGGAATTTTATCTATACCGACGGCTCTAAATGTGACACAGGTGTAGGATGTGCTTTTGTTTTTAATGGGGCTAGTTTTACGTATGGGCTTGACGTTGCAACATCTATTTTTATGGCGGAGCTTTATGCTATCTATCGGGCGGTTTTATTTATTTCTGATCACATGCTGGGGAACAGTGTTATATGTTCCGATTCTTTGAGTGGCATTTTAAGTTTTAGAAACCTGTACAACCTCCACCCCCTTGTACAGATGGTCCAGAATGTAGTTTTAACCCTTTTCGACGCTGGCGTCAGGGTAATACTGCTATGGGTGCCTGGACACGTCGGACTCCCAGGTAATGAGGCCGCAGATGTTGCAGCGAAATCCGCTCTTTTAGACCCTGCTGAGTACGAGCAGCGTTTTTATTTCGGGGATTTTATACATTCATTACGTAGAGCCATTTTTTCGCGCTGGCGCGAGGAGTGGGAATTACTCCCAAATAATAAGCTCCGTGAATGTAAACCCGCCCCTTTTAACTGGTCGACTTCTTCTCGCGCTGTTCGTCGCGAAGAAGTAATTTTAGCTCGTCTTAGAATTGGGCATTGCCGTTTTAGCCACTCTCATCTTTTTAATGATCAACCCGCTCCAGCTTGCCCTCACTGTGACCACCCCTTTACAGTGCGTCACATTTTAATTGATTGTCTTCATCTGACAGCTTTTAGAAATAGCTTAGGTTTGCCTTCCTCTATTGAGGACTTACTCGCAGATGATGTGGTTGCTGTTGAGCGGGTGCTCCGTTTTATCCGTGTTTGTGGTTTTTGGAGCAAGGTGTGAGTTTTTATCTTTTACCATTGACGGCATTTTTTGACTCTTTTAAGACTGTTGTTTTTTCAGCTTTTGCTGAATCGTGTCATCAGTCTTTAACTGTTGTTTTGCACATTACCCTTGTTATTTGTTTTGGGGTTTTATTGTTACCATTTTAATCAATTTTAAGACTGGATTGTTTTCAGCTTTTGCTGAATAATTTTGCTACCGGTCTTTGTTTATTGACCTGTGTTTGCTCTGGGGTTTTATTGGCACGATTTTAGTCCATTACCGGACTTTTGTGTTTTTCCGCACTTGCGGCTGTAATTTAGTAACATTTTAATGTTTGTGGCTCCTTATACCCTAGTTATTTGTTTTTGGGGTATAATTTTTATTGCACGAGTACTACTGTCCGTTCATTATGCGCAGGATTTGCGTTCTTTGTTTATTTATTTATATTTTTGACATAGTACTTGATGTGTTTGGGCGCTAATGACCGCAGCAGTTTTGCGCCCTTAAGCAATAATCAATCAATCAATTACAGGACTGTTGTGTTTTTCCGCACTTGCGGCTGTGTTTTAGTAACACTTTACTGTTTGTGGCGCCTTGTACCCTAGTTATTTGTTTTTGGGTATATTTTTATTGCAAAAGTACTACTGTCCGTTGATTATGCGCAGGATTTGCGTTCTTTGTTTATTTATTTTTATATCTGACACAGTACTTGATGTGTTTGGGCGCTAATGACCATAGCAGTTTTGCGCCCTTAAGCAATAATCATCATCACGATCGGTGCTCTTAAAAATGAATTTAAAGCATTCGCCAATCGATGCATTGTTTATTGATAATTCTAAACGTTCACGATATAAAGTTCAAAACTTATCAGGATTGAAAGCACTGTTTTCTGATAAAGTAAAACAACCTTTAAAACGTTTAAAGTCCGCGTCTAATGTGATCTTTACAAACAGATATAAACAGCATGATAAAAATAAATTTCAGCATGTACATTCTGGTAAAAACGTTAACATGACAGACAAAAATTATAAAACATTTAGACGCGTTCGCGCTGGAAAAAACGTTGAAGTGAAAGATTTGAGTAAAGAGGAAATAGCTGACGAAAATTATGAAACATTTAAACAGATTACCTTAAATAAAATTGTCGGAATGAAGGATGCGTGCAAAGAAGAAGAAGAGGAAGAACAACAACAACAACAGCAAAAATTTGAACATGTAGAAACAGTGGATTCGAACTTCGCGAAGTTTAAATTTCCTAGTACAATGCAAGTGGCGGGTCCTTCGAGATGCGGTAAATCGACGTTTATAAAACATCTGCTTCAAAATGCTGGTATGATGTTTGATCGTCCTATTAAGAGAGCCCCCCTCAGGGGCCCAATTTATTGGGTACGGGGCGTAGCGACCCCGAGGCACCCGAGCTGCTCCCTCAGGTCCGCGCTCAGCGCGTTTGACTCCTTTTTATTTCGCCTCTTTTATTGTTTTATTAGTCCTACTTCCCTGTTCTTTGTCTGATGGGTGCCCCCGTGTTTGACGCGGTAAAATGTGACTGGGTAACGGCGTAACTCCCAGCACAGGGTTATCATGTAGGACGGGAGCGTATCCCCTGGTAAAGGCCAGGCCCGGGGAAGGGCCATTGCATGAGCTGTAGTCTTCCTGCAGGCGATTGGGTCCCTTCGTCAGCCCACAGGAAGGTGTGACCCTGAGGTTACTTGGTTCAGGCCAGAGCCCGTAACTCCCTCAGGGGCCCAATTTATTGGGTACGGGGCGTAGCGACCCCGAGGCACCCGTCCCTCAGGGGCCCAATTTATTGGGTACGGGGCGTAGCGACCCCGAGGCACCCGAGCTGCTCCCTCAGGTCCGCGCTTAGCGCGTTTGACTCCTTTTTAGTTTGTCTCCATTTTACTTTTTACTTTTTAACCTCCCTGCTTTTAGTCTGATGGATGCCCCCGTGTTTGATACGGTTCAAAGGTGACTGGGTAAGGGCGTGACTCCCAGCACTGGGCCATCATGTAGGGCTAGAGCGTATCCCCTGGTAAAGGCCAGGGCCGGGGAGGGGCCATTACACGCGCTGTAGACTTCCTGTAGGCGATTGGGTCCCTTTGTCTATACACAGGAAGGTGTGACCCTAAGGTTACGTGTTCCAGGCCAGGGCAACTAACCTAAGCCGGGGTGGCGCCCAGGAAGCAGCCTGCCATCGGGGACAGGTGTAATGGTGGAGGATGAATCCGCTATGATGCAAGAAAATACTCAAATAAATACAAAACGTAAGAGAATGGACATAAGAGGGGTGACTGAGGTGTCTTTCCCTCGTTTCTTGATAATTAACAGAACAGAGGAAGGTCAGTCGTTTATTCAAGTGAACCCTTTCATTATTCAAAAAGGTTTGGACAGTATTTCTGGTCCTGTTAAATCGTGCACGCGCCTACGCAATGGGTCCCTATTGGTGGAAACTGTGAGTGCGTCTCAAACTACTGCGCTTCTTAAGGCAATTTTACTCCACGGTTACCCGATCCGTGTCGAGTCCCATCGTACCCTGAATTCCTCCCGAGGAGTTATAACCACTTCTATACTCGACGGTATGACGGACACTGAAATTCAGGGTTATTTAGCCGAGCAGAATGTCACCTCAGTTTATCGTGTGCAGGCAAAGAGAGATGGTGAAATGCAGCCTACGCGAACACTATTCCTCACATTCAATAGAGCTGAGTTACCAAACAAGATTAGGGCAGGGTATGAGGTAATATCAGTCCGCCCGTATGTTCCTAGCCCTTTAAGGTGTTTCCAATGTCAGCGTTTCGGTCACACCCGCCTGTCTTGTAAGAGCCCTAAATCTGTTTGTGCTACATGTGCCTTAGAAAGCCACGAGGGAGCGTGTTCATCCGCCCCTGTATGCGTGAACTGCCATGGTCCTCATCCAGCAACATCCCGCGACTGCCCTCGATTTCGAGAGGAGCGCTCTATTCAGGAAATCCGCGCTAAAGAGAAACTTTCGTTCTCTGAAGCCCGGAAACGCTATCAATCCTGTCTACCTCCTGTACCTAAGTTCGGTACGTATAGCTCCGTAGCCGCCACTGCAGTATCCCGACGGGACAATAGCACGCAAACATGTGACCTGGTCTTCACCGAAACGCCTACTCCTGCCAGTACCAAGCGCTCAACAGCACCCAAGCCAGTGGTTTTTGTCGCTGATCCAGTAAAATTCAAGACTGCCTACACACGGACTGACTTTCTAAAATCGTCCACAAATGAAGGAAAGGCTAAGAAGAAAAATCAAAGCCCCTCACCTCCTCGGAGGTCGAGCTCCCACGATTGCTCTGGGAGCAAACCCGCAAGGCGGTCACCGTCGCCGCCTCTCAACACCTCCAACCGTTTCCAGGTGCTGGAATCGGTTGACCTACCTCAGCGGGAGTGCCCTCCCTCCGAGGATTTTATGGAGCAGGAAGCGCCTGCTACTGCTAAACCACCGAGTCCCACGCGCTTAAAGAAAGGACGATTGATTCGCCCCGGTCCGACCAAAAAGTAAGGTGGTGTTTTTATTTCTTTTAACGGTTTTAATAATGTCTATCCTTTCATGGAACGTACGTGGGCTCCGCAGCCAAAGACCTGAACTAGAATTGCTTTTACGATCGACTGATGCTCTGCTTTTATGCCTCCAGGAGACCAAACTTCGTCCTCAGGATGCTTTCAATATTCGGGGTTACTCTTCGGTAAGATTCGATCTTCCCGCCGAAGACGGCGTTCCCGCGCATGGCGGAGTTTTAATATTAGTCAGGGATGACGTGCATACTTCCCCCCTGTCTCTCCAATCTAATCTACAGGCGGTTGCAACTACGGTTTCCTTTTCTGGCCTTAGTTTCACAGTCTGCAGCATTTACCTGCCTCCATCTGTTCCTGTCTCCGTGGTTGATCTGGACAACCTTCTATACCAGCTGCCACCCCCTATATTGCTTTTGGGGGACTTCAATGCGCACCATCCCTCTTGGGGATCCTCTGTAGAGTGTGCGAGGGGTAGCTTGGTGGCTGATTTTTTGGATCGCCACAATCTTATTTTACTGAATACAGGTGAGCCCACTTTTCTCTCCGACAGCACACACAGTTTTTCCCATCTGGACTTGTCTTTCTGTTCGGCTTCGCTTTCCGTACACTTTGCCTGGCACGTTCTTTCTGATTTGTACTCTAGCGACCATTTCCCCTGTGCTATTCGTATCCTGTCTTCCCAAGTTCGTCCTCAGCGCACAATGAAGTGGCTTCTAGAAAAAGCAAATTGGAGTCTCTTCCGTTCTCTGGCTGTATTTTCCGGGTGTCCCTTTCCCTCCATTGATACCATGGTCGAACACCTAAACACGATCATTGTTGCAGCCGCAAATCAGGCTATTCCCCGGTCGTCTTTCCACCCGAGACGAATCCCGGTTCCTTGGTGGACCGACGAATGCCGGGACGCATTGCGTGCACGTCGAGGTGCTTTGCGGGTTTTTCGTCGCCACCCTACGTTAGAGAATTTCATCCGTTACAAACAACTGCGCGCGAAATGCCGCCGAGTTATTAAAGACAGCAAGAGGGCGTCCTGGATTGCCTTCGCCAAATCTTTTAACCGTTTTACACCTTCATCTGTTGTTTGGAACCGACTGCGCCGAGTTGCGGGCAAACCTGGATTTACGCCCATATCTGGACTCAAGGTATCACATTGTGTACTTACTACTCCCAAGGATGTAGCAAATACCTTAGGTCGCAATTTCGCTGAGATCTCGAGCTCTGCCCAATACCCCCCTGCCTTTCGCTCTATTCAGGAGCGAGTTGATCCTAGAGGGTTTAGCTTTCCCTCAGACAACCATGAGTGCTACAATGTCCCATTTTCGTCCAGGGAATTGGAACATGCGTTATCTGCATCTCGGCATTGCGCTCCAGGACCAGATGGCATCCATGTTGCTATGCTGCAGCATTTATCAACTGCGGGTATGCATTTTTTGCTGAAAATTTTTAACCGCATTTGGTGTGATGGCACATTTCCATGTGCTTGGCGAGTGGCGACAGTCATTCCTATCCTTAAGCCTGGAAAGGACCCACACCTTCCTTCCAGTTACCGTCCCATTTCCCTCACCAGTTGCGTGTGCAAGGTGATGGAACGAATCATTAACGGGCGGCTTATGTGGTGGTTGGAGTCGCGGCACCTACTGACGAACATCCAGTGCGGTTTCCGTCGTCATCGATGTTCCATCGACCATCTTGTGTCTCTGTCCACCCATATAATTGATGGATTTGTGAGAAAGTGCCAAACTGTTGCGGTATTTTTTGATTTGGAGAAGGCTTACGATACCTGCTGGAGGGGCGGTATCCTTCGTACGCTTAATGATTGGCTTATACGTGGTCGGATGTCTGTTTTTATTCGGGAGTTTATGATGGACCGGGTTTTTAACGTTCGCGTGGGGTCAGTTTTATCTTCTCGTTTTACTCAAGAGAACGGTGTACCGCAGGGCTCGGTACTTAGTTGTACACTGTTTGCCATCGCCATCAATTCCATAGCTGAGTGCTTACCACCGGGAATCCAATCGTCGTTATTCGTAGACGATTTTGCGATTTATCTTTCCTCCAGGAGAACCTGTCTTTTGGAACGCCGCCTCCAATGCTGTCTGGACCGCCTCTACCTTTGGAGCGTACGTAATGGGTTCCGTTTCTCCGCAGAGAAGACCGTCTGCATGAACTTCTGGCGTCATAAGGTGTATCCTTCACCATCTCTCCACCTTGGCCCAGAAGCTCTTGTTTTCGCGGACGAAGTTCGATTCCTGGGCTTAATCTTTGACAGAACATTAAGCTGGTCTTCGCATGTAGCACAGCTCAGAGGCCGGTGTGAACGTTCTCTGTGTATTTTACGGGTTTTAAGTGGCACATCCTGGGGAGCCGACCGGACTGTTCTTTTACGCTTTTATCGATCTCTAATCCGGTCCAAACTGGATTATGGCTGTATAGTATATGGCTCAGCGCGACCTTCCGTTCTTCGTCGTCTTAACTCCATTCACCACCGGGGTATCCGTGTCGCTGTTGGTGCGTTCCCCACCAGCCCTGTGTCGAGTTTATGTGCGGAGGCTGGGGAACCTCCGTTGTTTTATCGTAGGGATCTTTTACTTTCTACGTATGGTTGTCGACTGGCCACGCAACCTCGTCATCCTGCGAATGGACCGTTTTTCAATGTGTCTCTCGCCCCATTTTACGCTGCTCGGTCTTTTACTCCTAAGCCCGCTGGCTTTCGTTTCCGGGAGCTGTTAAGGACGATGGACCTGGACTTACCTGCTTTTTTCTTGGCCGGGGAAACCTTCTCTCCCCCTTGGCTCTTAGCAGAGGCCCCCGTTCATCTTGGGCTTACGGCCTGTCCTAAGTCCTCGACTGCAGCACCATTCATTCTTAGTCATTTTAACGAGATTGTCTCTTACTTTGCTGGATGTAATTTTATATATACCGACGGTTCTAAATCCGACACAGGTGTAGGATGTGCCTTTGTTTTTAATGGAGCTAGTTTTACATATGGTCTTAACGTTGCGACATCTATTTTTATGGCGGAGCTTTATGCTATATATCGGGCTATTTTATTTATTTCTGACCACGGACTGGGGAACAGTGTCATCTGTTCCGATTCTCTGAGTGCCCTTTTGTCTCTTAAATGCCTGTACACCTACCATCCTCTTGTGCAGAAAGTTCAGGATGCAGTGTCTTCGCTTCTGGCCGTTGGTGTCAGAGTCACTCTGCTATGGGTACCTGGACACGTGGGACTCCCGGGAAATGAGGCTGCGGATGTCGCAGCTAATTCCGCCATTTTAGATCCTGCAGAGTACGAGCAACGCTTTTATGTAGGGGATTTTAAACATTGTATACGTCGAGGAATTCTCTCGCGCTGGCGCGATGAGTGGGATATCATTCCCCACAATAAGCTTCGAGAAATTAAATCCACCCCTTTTCATAGGTCGACTTCTTCTCGCGCAGTCCGTCGCGAGGAAGTGATTTTAGCTCGTCTTCGAATAGGGCACTGCCGATTTAGTCACCGTCACCTTTTTAATGGTCAACCAGCTCCAGATTGCCCACTATGTGACCACCCCTTCACGGTGCGTCACATTTTACTGGAATGCCCTCATCTGGCAACTTTTAGACTTTCCCTGGGTTTGTCCTCCTCTATTGAGGAGCTACTTGCCGATGATGTGGTTGCTGTGGAACGGGTGCTCCGCTTTATCCGTGTTTGTGACTTTTGGTGCATGGTGTGAATTTTAATGGTTTTACCCATGACGGTCATTTCCGAATATTTTAGGACTTTTGTCCTTTTGTAGCCAATTTTATCCTTGTTCTCTGTTTTGAGGGGTTTCCTTGTTATATTTTTAGGCCATTATAACACTTAATATCTCAGCTCCTGTAGCTGCGTCTTGATCTGCTCTGTTGATGAAAATTTAACCCCAGTTATTAAAAGCGGGTTTTCTATTATTGCACAAAGTGCTACTGTTGCGCAGATTTCGGTGTGTCTGGGCGCTAATGACCTCGTAGTTTTGCGCCCTTTAAGCAATAATCATCATCATCATCCATAGCAATCAACAATGTGTGCGTTCTCCTTTTTTCCCCCCCCACCTGAACATGTCCTTAGTTACCACCCTTAGGAAATGCAGACACCCTTCTACCTTCCGGAGTTCCTACCCTCTGTTCAAGAAGCATCTCTCCTGAAGCATAGTCATAAAGATAGTCAGTTCTCTCAATTTCTAATGTATCGTATTCACAGCCTGGGGAAATATCTCTCTTCAAGAGTCGCGTTTCAACATCAAATGTCACCGTGCCATGTCCATAATCGAGTAATAGATCTTATACAATGGGCAAGGAAACCCTTTAAGCTTACCCTTTATAGCTATCTCGATACGCGAGTCAGCGATTAGACCTGAAAATTTTACCCTCTGTTTCTCCTGCTGAGATGTATCAAACTTCGTGTATTTACGAAGGGAATTAGTAATCAAAGCAAAGCGTACTCATCTGAATGTCTTAAAGCCGACGCACTGATCGTAGCAGCCACATGTATGTAAACTATTGTAAAAGTTTCAGGCGGGATGTCCCTTTCGCACCTACACATGCATTTGAACATGTCCTGAACAAACATCTACCTCAAATTTAAATACATTCCCTGAGTTCATGAATCCCCTAGAATTCAGTCAACTCGTAAATGATGAGTAATTAGAAATCCCATTAGCTGCCACCAATTTATAGCGTTGCCTACGCTATCGCATGCTCCTGGAGGGAACTAGGTGCAGTTCAGAATTAAAAGCCAGAGTTATCCTAATCCTAACTTTATTGAAATAACATGAGAAAAAAATAAAGGAAACAATACACTCAAAATTACTTATTTACGTACCCTATCACCTTCTGTTCTTAATCCCGAGAGTTATTGACTATGACTAAATGAATAACATTTGTTTAATTGGAAATATGCCCTTGACTGATCTCTTCCTTTTTGTATGACACTTTATTCATAAGAAGACTGTAAGCAATTACTAGTGGTTCTAGTGTTTATCTGGTTTTTCTGTCTATCCGATCAGTATGCCATGGCAATATCAAGACAGAATAATACCCTCTACTCACATCACGTTGACCAATATGCACAAGGTCTGCATCTTGAGGATGAACGTTGTGAATCTGTCTGGCGTACACATCCCAGGAGACTGGTGAGTCTTCCGTTCCAGCAGCTTATATAGTCGGCTCGAAGACAACGCCCTGACATCGTCATTTTACCTCACACGTCGTGGACAAAGGTTTCTTTGCATCCCGTTACTGAGAATTTTCTGCCCGCAATATGTTGTCAGCGGGAAGGTGCGAGTGAATACGCATCCGCTATTACTTTTCTCCCAAGACAATAAAGGTTGTAAAATAATACTTTTAGAAAGAACTAAATTTCTTCTGTAACCATATACAACTAAAGAAATATCAAATATAATGGTCTGTGATATATTTCGGGAAACAATATTGAATTCTGCAAGATTCAGAGAATGTTCTCAGTCGTTTGCCATCTGTTAACTTTCCTATACCCCCTCAGGGGCCCAATTTATTCGGTACGGGGCGTAGCGACCCCGAGGCACCCGAGCTGCTCCCTCAGGTCCGCGCTCAGCGCGTTTGACTCCTTTTTATTTCGCCTCTTTTATTGTTTTATTAGTCCTACTTCCCTGTTCTTTGTCTGATGGGTACCCCCGTGTTTGACGCGGTAAAATGTGACTGGGTAACGGCGTAACTCCCAGCACAGGGTTATCATGTAGGACGGGAGCGTATCCCCTGGTAAAGGCCAGGCCCGGGGAAGGGCCATTGCATGAGCTGTAGTCTTCCTGCAGGCGATTGGGTCCCTTCGTCAGCCCACAGGAAGGTGTGACCCTGAGGTTACTTTGTTCAGGCCAGAGCCAGTAACCTAAGCCGGGGTGGCGCCCAGGAAGTAGCCCGCCATCGGAGACGGTTGCAATGGCGGAGGAATAAATCGCTATGGTACTTGAAAATAATCCTTTACATTTTAAACGTAAAAGAGTTGATGCAAAAGAAGTAATCGAGAAGTCTTTCCCTCGTTACTTAGTTATTAGTCGTACTGAAGAGAGTCAGTCGTTTACGACCGTAAATCCATTTAAGATTCAGAAGGGCATTGATGCCATAGCTGGGCCCGTTAAGTCCTGTACCCGTCTACGCAACGGATCACTTTTAGTGGAGACACTTGGCCTGTCTCAAAGCAACTCGTTGCTCAAGGCGACGCTACTCCACGGATATCCCGTCCGTGTCGAGAAACATAAGACCATGAATTCGTCGCGAGGAGTTGTTAACACAAATGTTCTAGACGGAATGTCCGACCCGGAAATCCAGAGCTGTCTGGAAGACCAAGAGGTCACCTCAGTTTATCGTGTGCAGGCAAGGAAAGAGGGGGAATTACAGCCGACCCGGACTCTTTTCCTCACATTCGACAGGGTCGATTTGCCGCAGAGGATCAAGGCGGGCTACGAGGTGAGAGAAGTGCGCCCGTATATCCCGAGCCCGTTGCGATGTTTCCAGTGTCAGCGTTTTGGACACACTCGCATATCATGTAAAACTGCCGTTTCCATCTGTGCAACCTGCGGTCAAGCCAGTCACGAGGGAGCATGCCCATCCGCTCCTGTCTGCGTCAACTGCCGCGGTGAACATCCAGCCTCGTCCCGCGATTGCCCTCGTTTTCGAGAGGAGCGCTGTATCCAGGAGATCCGGGTGAAGGAAAAACTCTCCTTTACTGAAGCCCGGAAGCGATTCCAGTGTCGCCAACCTGTCGTGCCTAAGACCGGCACCTACAGCGCAGCAGCTTCTTTTGCGCCCAAGAAGTGCGATAGCAGTACGCAGACCTGCGATCTTGTTTTTACACGGGTCCAAACTACTCCTAGTTCTCCAAAGCGCTCTACCGTGAAGCCCAAAGCGGTTGTTTTTAATGCCCCTGAAATTAAGTTCAGGACGAGTTTTACGAGAACAGATTTTTTAAAGTCATCAACTCAGGTAGAGCAGAAAAAGAGCCCTTCTCCTCCTCGGAGGTCACGCTCCCATGATGGGAGCAAACCCGCTAGGCGGTCGCCGTCGCCGCCTATTTCTACATCCAACCGATTCCAGGCGTTGGAATCGGTGGATGCTTCTCAGCGGGAGAGCCCTTCCTCTGAGGAAGTGATGGAGCAGGATGTGCCTGCTCCTTCAAAACCACCGAGTCCCACGCGACTGAAAAAAGGACGTTTGTTTCGCCCTGCACCGTCCAAAAAGTAAGGTGGTAAATTTTTAGCTTCTTTTATCTAATTTTAACAATGGCTATCCTTTCGTGGAATGTGCGTGGTCTCCGTAGTCGAAGACCTGACCTCGAATTAATTTTACGTTCTACTGACCCTTTGCTTGTGTGTCTCCAAGAGACCAAGCTTCGCCCAAGCGATTCTTTTAATTTACGCCGTTACTCTTCGGTGAGATTTGATCTCCCTCCCGAAGATGGCACTGCCGCTCACGGCGGAGTTTTACTTTTAATTCGAAACGACGTGTACAGCACCTCACTACAGCTCCTGACTCCTTTACAAGCTGCTGCAGCTACAGTTCACTTTTCTGGCCTTAGTTTTTCAGTCTGCACTGTTTATTTACCTCCGTCCGGCACCATCACCACAGTTGACCTGGACGATCTTTTGTCTCAGCTACCACCCCCTGTTCTTCTTTTGGGGGATTTCAATGCACACCACCCCCTATGGGGTTCCACCACGGAGTTAGCAAGACGTAACCTCTTAGCTGACTTTTTGCTAAATCACAATCTTATAGTTCTCAACACTGGTCAACCAACTTTTCTCTCTGACAGCACTCATAGCTTTTCGCACTTGGATTTATCCATTTGTTCTGCCTCGCTTGCTGTACATTTCTGCTGGAACGTCATCTCTGATTTATATTCCAGTGACCACTTTCCGTGTCAGATCCATGTACTCTCTCCGAACGCACATTCACAGCGCACGTCAAAATGGCTCATTGATGAGGCGAATTGGCCTCTCTATCGATCTTTGCCCCTCAGGGGCCCAATTTATTGGGTACGGGGCGTAGCGACCCCGAGGCACCCGAGCTGCTCCCTCAGGTCCGCGCTCAGCGCGTTTGACTCCTTTTTATTTCGCCTCTTTTATTGTTTTATTTGTCCTACTTCCCTGTTCTTTGTCTGATGGGTGCCCCCGTGTTTGACGCGGTAAAATGTGACTGGGTAACGGCGTAACTCCCAGCACAGGGTTATCATGTAGGACGGGAGCGTATCCCCTGGTAAAGGCCAGGCCCGGGGAAGGGCCATTGCATGAGCTGTAGTCTTCCTGCAGGCGATTGGGTCCCTTCGTCAGCCCACAGGAAGGTGTGACCCTGAGGTTACTTCGTTCAGGCCAGAGCCAGTAACCTAAGCCGGGGTGGCGCCCAGGAAGCAGCCCGCCATCGGAGACGGTTGCAATGGTGGAGGAATAAATCGCTATGGTACTGGAAAATAATCCTTTACATTTTAAACGCAAAAGAGTTGACGTAAAAGAAGTAATCGAGAAGTCTTTCCCTCGTTACTTAGTTATTAGTCGTACTGAAGAGAGCCAGTCGTTTACGACCGTAAATCCATTTAAGATTCAGAAGGGCATTGATGCCATAGCTGGGCCCGTTAAGTCCTGTACCCGTCTACGCAACGGATCACTTTTAGTGGAGACACTTGGCCTGTCTCAAAGCAACTCGTTGCTCAAGGCGACGCTACTCCACGGATATCCCGTCCGTGTCGAGAAACATAAGACCATGAATTCGTCGCGAGGAGTTGTTACAACAAATGTTCTAGACGGAATGTCCGACCCGGAAATCCAGAGCTGTCTGGAAGACCAAGGGGTCACCTCAGTTTATCGTGTGCAGGCAAGGAAAGAGGGGGAATTACAGCCGACCCGGACTCTTTTCCTCACATTCGACAGGGTCGATTTGCCGCAGAGGATCAAGGCGGGCTACGAGGTGATAGAAGTGCGCCCGTATATCCCGAGCCCGTTGCGATGTTTCCAGTGTCAGCGTTTTGGACACACTCGCATATCATGTAAAACTGCCGTTTCCATCTGTGCAACCTGCGGTCAAGCAAGTCACGAGGGAGCATGCCCATCCGCTCCTGTCTGCGTCAACTGCCGCGGCGAACATCCAGCCTCGTCCCGCGATTGCCCTCGTTTTCGAGAGGAGCGCTGTATCCAGGAGATCCGGGTGAAGGAAAAACTCTCCTTTACTGAAGCCCGGAAGCGATTCCAGTCTCGCCAACCTGTCGTGCCTAAGACCGGCACCTACAGCGCAGCAGCTTCTTTTGCGCCCAAGAAGTGCGATAGCAGTACGCAGACCTGCGATCTTGTTTTTACACGGGTCCAAACTACTCCTAGTTCTCCAAAGCGCTCTACCGTGAAGCCCAAAGCGGTTGTTTTTAATGCCCCTGAAATTAAGTTCAGGACGAGTTTTACGAGAACGGATTTTTTAAAGTCGTCAACTCAGGTAGAGCAGAAAAAGAGCCCTTCTCCTCCTCGGAGGTCACGCTCCCATGATGGGAGCAAACCCGCTAGGCGGTCGCCGTCGCCGCCTATATCTACATCCAACCGATTCCAGGCGTTGGAATCGGTGGATGCTTCTCAGCGGGAGAGCCCTCCCTCTGAGGAAGTGATGGAGCAGGATGTGCCTGCTCCTTCAAAACCACCGAGTCCCACGCGACTGAAAAAAGGACGTTTGTTTCGCCCTGCACCGTCCAAAAAGTAAGGTGGTAAATTTTTAGCTTCTTTTATCTAATTTTAACAATGGCTATCCTTTCGTGGAATGTGCGTGGTCTCCGTAGTCGCAGACCTGACCTCGAGTTAATTTTACGTTCTACTGACCCTTTGCTGGTATGTCTCCAAGAGACTAAGCTTCGCCCAAGCGATTCTTTTAATTTACGCGGTTACTCTTCGGTGAGATTTGATCTCCCTCCCGAAGATGGCACTCCCGCTCACGGCGGAGTTTTACTTTTAATTCGCAATAACGTGTACAGCACCTCACTACAGCTCCAGACTCCTTTACAAGCTGCCGCAGCTACAGTTCACTTTTCTGGCCTTAGTTTTTCTGTCTGCAATGTTTATTTACCTCCGTCCGGAACCATCACCACAGTTGACCTGGACGATCTTTTGTCTCAGCTACCACCCCCTGTTCTTCTTTTGGGGGATTTCAATGCACACCACCCCCTATGGGGTTCCACCACGGAGTGTGCAAGAGGTACCCTCTTAGCTGACTTTATGCTAAATCACAATCTTATAGTTCTCAACACTGGTCAACCTACTTTTCTCTCTGACAGCACTCATAGCTTTGCACACTTGGATTTATCCATTTGTTCTGCCTCGCTTGCTGTACATTTCACCTGGAACGTCCTCTCCGACACATATTCCAGTGACCACTTTCCGTGTCAGATCCATGTACTCTCTCCGAACGCACATTCACAGCGCACGCCAAAATGGCTCATTGATAAGGCGAATTGGACTCCTTATCGATCTTTGGCCGAATTCTCAGGGTGTGACTTTCCATCTATCGACGTCGCGATCGAGCACCTCCGTACTGTCATCATAACAGCCGCAGATAAGGTTATTCCCCGGTCTTGTCACCCCAGACGCTTACCGGTTCCTTGGTGGAACGATGAATGCCGGGATGCACTGCGTGCACGCCGAGGTGCTCTCCGAGTTTTTCGTTGATTTATTTAAGGACGCTCTTTAACATCTCAGGTCATCAGCGTCAAGAGTTTTTCGTCGCCACCCTACTTCAGCAAATATGATTTGCTACAAACAACTTCGCGCCAAATGCCGCCGAGTCATTAAGGATAGCAAAAAGGCTTCTTGGATTTCTTTTACCTCTTCTTTTAACCGAACAACGCCTTCATCCGTAGTTTGGGAACGGCTACGCCGCTTTGCTGGCAAACCAAGATTTACACCTATACCCGGTCTTAGGGTTTTAAATCGAGTGCTCACTACTCCGATTAACGTCGCCAATGTTCTAGGGCGAACCTTCGCTGATGTTTCTAGTTCCGCCAATTACCCGGCTACCTTTCGCTCATTACGGGAGCAGGTTGAGGGGAAAGGTTTCTCAATTGCCTCCGACCATCAGGAGAGCTACAACGTTCCTTTTACCGCCAGGGAACTGGAGCATGCCCTTTCCACCTCTCGACATTGCGCACCGGGACCTGATGACATTCATGTTGCGATGTTGCAGCATTTACCAGCAGAAGGTAAAGCATTTTTATTACGAGCTTTTAATTTTATTTGGTGTAATGGCACATTTCCTTGCGCTTGGCGATTGGCCACCGTCATTCCCATACCTAAGCCTGGAAAGGACCCACATCTTCCTTGCAGTTACCGTCCGATTTCCCTCACCAGCTGCGTTTGCAAGGTGTTGGAACGAATGATTAACGGACGGCTTATGTGGTTTTTGGAGTCGAGACATCTATTGACGAACGCCCAGTGCGGTTTCCGTCGTCACCGCTCCTCTGTCGACCATCTCGTATCTCTTTCGACCCACATAATGGACGGTTATATTCGGAAGTGCCAAACGGTTGCTGTGTTTTTCGATTTAGAGAAAGCGTACGATACTTGCTGGAGAGGCGGTATCCTCCGAACGCTTCACGATTGGAACATACGTGGGCGCATGTCTGTTTTTATTCAGGAATTTATGAAAGACCGGGTTTTTAATGTTCGCGTGGGATCAGTTTTATCATCCAATTTTATTCAAGAGAACGGCGTACCTCAGGGCTCGGTACTTAGTTGCACACTATTTGCCATTGCGATTAACTCTATCACCGAGTGTTTACCGCCAGGAATACAATCGTCGTTATTTGTGGACGATTTTGCCATCTATTTTTCCTCTCGGAGAACCTGTCTCTTGGAACGGCGCCTCCAATGCTGTCTCGACCGCCTTCACGCTTGGAGTGTCTCTCACGGGTTCCGTTTCTCCGCAGAGAAGACCGTCTGCATGAACTTCTGGCGCCACAAGGAGTATCTTCCACCTTCGCTCCATCTTGGCCCAGACGCACTCTCCTTCGCAGACGAAGTTCGGTTCCTTGGCTTGGTGTTTGATAGGAAATTATGCTGGTCGTCGCATATAGCGCAACTCAGAGGCAAGTGTGAACGTTCTCTTTGTATTTTACGTGTTTTAAGTGGCACATCTTGGGGAGCTGACCGGACTGTTCTCTTACGTTTTTATCGCTCTCTAATCCGGTCCAAATTGGATTATGGCAGTGTCGTTTATGGCTCTGCGCGGCCTTCTGTTCTACGCCGCCTGAACCCGATTCATCACCGGGGTATCCGTGTTGCCATTGGGGCATTCCCCACCAGTCCTGTGTTGAGTTTGTGTGCGGAGTCTGGAGAACCTCCGTTGTTTTATCGTAGGGATGTTTTACTGACTGCGTACGGTTGTCGCTTAGCTGCGCAACCTCGTCATCCCACGAATGGGCCATTTTTTAACATGTCTTTTGATCGTTTTTACGCTGCTCGGTCTTTTACTCCTAAGCCCGCTGGCTTTCGTTTTAGGGAGATTTTACGGACGTTGGACATGGAGTTACCTGCTTTTTTCTTAGCCGGGGAAACTTCTTCTCCCCCCTGGATTTTAGCAGAGGCCCCCGTTCATCTCGGGCTCACGTCCTGTCCGAAATCTTCGACCGCAGCACATATTATTCGTTGTTCTTTTAGCGAGGTCAAATCCTCTTTTAATGGCTGGAATTTTATATATACCGACGGCTCAAAATCTGACACAGGTGTAGGATGTGCTTTTGTTTTTAATGGGGCTAGTTTTACGTATGGTCTTATCGTTGCAACATCTATTTTTATGGCGGAGCTTTATGCTATCTATCGGGCGGTTTTATTTATTTCTGATCACGGGCTGGGGAACAGTGTTATATGTTCCGACTCTTTGAGTGCTATTTTAAGTTTTAAACAGCTGTACAATCACCACCCTCTTGTACAGATGGTCCAGAACGTGGTTTTAACCCTTTTCGACGCTGGCGTCAGGGTAAAACTAATGTGGGTGCCTGGACACGTCGGACTCCCAGGTAATGAGGCCGCAGATGTAGCAGCAAAATCCGCCCTTTTAGACCCTGCTGAGCGCGAGCAGCGTTTTTATTTCGGGGATTTTATACATTCGTTACGTAGAGCCATTTTTTCGCGCTGGCGCGAGGAGTGGGAATTACTCCCAAATAATAAGCTCCGTGAATGTAAATTCACCCCTTTTAACTGGTCGACTTCTTCTCGCGCTGTTCGTCGCGAAGAAGTAATTTTAGCTCGTCTTAGAATTGGGCATTGCCGTTTTAGTCATTCACACCTTTTTGATGGTCAACCCGCTCCAGCTTGCCCCCACTGTGACCACCCCTTTACAGTGAGTCACATTTTAGTTGAATGCCATCATCTGGCAGCTTTTAGACATAGACTAGGTATGCCCTCCTCTATTGAGGAATTACTTGCAGATGATGTGGTTGCTGTTGAGCGAGTGCTCCGTTTTATCCGTGTTTGTGGTTTTTGGAGCAAGGTGTGAGGTTTTATCTTTTACCGTTGACGGCATTTTTAGACTCTTTTAGAACTGTTGTTTTTTCAGCTTTTGCTGCAATGTGTTAACCAGTCTCTAATTGTTGTTTTGCACATTACCCTTGTTATTTGTTTTGGGGTTTTATTGTTACCTTTTTAATCTTTTATAAGACTGGTTTTTTTTTCAGCTCTTGCTGATTAATTTTGCTACCGGTCTTTGTTTATTGACCTGTGTTTGCTTTGTGCTTTTATTGGCACGTTATTAGTCCATTACAGGACTGTTGTGGTTTTCCGCTCTTGCGGCTGTGTTTTAGTAACACCCTAATGTTTGTGGCGCCTTATACCCTTGTTATTTGTTTTTGGGTATAAGTTTTATTGCACAAGTACTATTGTCCGTTCGTTATGCGCAGGATTTGCGTTCTTTATTTATTTTTATATTTGACACAGTACTTGATGTGTTTGGGCGCTAATGACCGTAGCAGTTTTGCGCCCTTAAACAATAATCATCATCATCATCATCGATCTTTGGCCGAATTCTCAGGGTGTGAATTTCCATCTGTCGACACCGCGATCGAGCACCTCCGTACGGTCATCATTACCGCCGCAGATAAGGCTATCCCCCGGTCGTCTTGTCACCCCAGACGCATTCCGGTTCCCTGGTGGACTGATGAATGCCGGGACGCATTGCGTGCACGCCGAGGTGCTCTCCGAGCTTTTCGTCGCCACCCTACCTCAGCAAATATGATTTGCTACAAACAACTTCGCGCCAAATGCCGCCGAGTCATTAAGGATAGCAAAAAGGCTTCTTGGATTTCTTTTACCTCTTCTTTTAACCGCACAACGCCTTCATCCGTAGTTTGGGAACGGCTACGCCGCGTTGCTGGTAAACCAAGGTTTACACCTATACCCGGTCTTAGGATTTTTAATCGAGTGCTCACCACTCCGACTGACGTCGCCAATGTTTTAGGGCAAACCTTTGCTGATGTTTCTAGTTCCGCCAATTACCCGGCTACATTTCTCGCATTAAGGGAGCAGGTTGAGAGGAAAGGTTTCTCGTTTGCCTCCGACCATCAGGAGAGCTACAACGTTCCTTTTACCGCCAGGGAACTGGAGCATGCCCTTTCCACCTCTCGACACTGCGCACCGGGGCCAGATAACATTCATGTTGCTATGTTGCAGCATTTATCAGCAGAAGGCAAAGCATTTTTATTACGAACTTTTAATTTTATTTGGTGTCATGGCACATTTCCCAACGCTTGGCGATTGGCCACCGTCATTCCGATACCTAAGCCTGGAAAGGACCCTCATCTTCCTTCCAGTTACCGTCCGATTTCCCTCACCAGCTGCGTTTGCAAGGTGTTGGAACGCATGATTAACGGACGGCTTATGTGGTTTTTGGAGTCGAGAAATCTGTTGACGAACGCTCAGTGCGGTTTCCGTCGTCACCGCTCCTCTGTCGACCATCTCTTATCTCTTTCGACCCACATAATGGACGGTTTTGTGCGCAAGTGCCAAACGGTTGCTGTATTTTTCGATCTGGAGAAAGCGTACGATACTTGCTGGAGAGGCGGTATCCTCCAAACGCTTCACGATTGGAACATACGTGGGCGTATGTCTGTTTTTATTGAGGAATTTATGAAAGACCGGGTTTTTAATGTTCGCGTGGGATCAGTTTTATCGTCGAATTTTATTCAAGAGAACGGTGTACCTCAGGGCTCGGTACTAAGTTGCACACTTTTTGCCATTGCGATTAACTCTATCACCCAGTGTTTACCGCCAGGAATACAATCGTCGTTATTTGTGGACGATTTTGCCATATATCTTTCCTCTCGGAGGACCTATCTCCTAGAACGCCGCCTCCAATGCTGTCTCGACCGCCTTCACGCTTGGAGTGTCTCTCACGGGTTCCGTTTCTCCGCAGAGAAGACCGTCTGCATGAACTTCTGGCGCCACAAGGAGTATACTGCACCTTCGCTCCATCTTGGCCCAGACGCACTCTCCTTCGCAGACGAAGTTCGGTTCCTTGGCTTGGTGTTTGATAGGAAATTATGCTGGTCGTCGCATATAGCGCAACTCAGAGGCAAGTGTGAACGTTCTCTTTGTATTTTACGTGTTTTAAGTGGCACATCTTGGGGAGCTGACCGGACTGTTCTCTTACGTTTTTATCGCTCTCTAATGCGGTCCAAATTGGATTATGGCAGTGTCGTTTATGGCTCTGCGCGGCCTTCTGTTCTACGCCGCCTGAACCCGATTCATCACCGGGGTATCCGTGTTGCCATTGGGGCATTCCCCACCAGTGCTGTGTTGAGTTTGTGTGCGGAGTCTGGAGAACCTCCGTTGTTTTATCGTAGGGATGTTTTACTGACTGCGTACGGTTGTCGCTTAGCTGCGCAACCTCGTCATCCCACGAATGGGCCATTTTTTAACATGTCTTTTGATCGTTTTTACGCTGCTCGGTCTTTTACTCCTAAGCCCGCTGGCTTTCGTTTTAGGGAGATTTTACGGACGTTGGACATGGAGTTACCTGCTTTTTTCTTAGCCGGGGAAACTTCTTCTCCCCCCTGGATTTTAGCAGAGGCCCCCGTTCATCTCGGGCTCACGTCCTGTCCGAAATCTTCGACCGCAGCACATATTATTCGTTGTTCTTTTAGCGAGGTCAAATCCTCTTTTAATGACTGGAATTTTATATATACCGACGGCTCAAAATCTGACACAGGTGTAGGATGTGCTTTTGTTTTTAATGGGGCTAGTTTTACGTATGGTCTTAACGTTGCAACATCTATTTTTATGGCGGAGCTTTATGCTATCTATCGGGCGGTTTTATTTATTTCTGATCACGGGCTGGGGAACAGTGTTATATGTTCCGACTCTTTGAGTGCTATTTTAAGTTTTAAACAGCTGTACAATCACCACCCTCTTGTACAGATGGTCCAGAACGTGGTTTTAACCCTTTTCGACGCTGGCGTCAGGGTAAAACTAATGTGGGTGCCTGGACACGTCGGACTCCCAGGTAATGAGGCCGCAGATGTAGCAGCAAAATCCGCCCTTTTAGACCCTGCTGAGCGCGAGCAGCGTTTTTATTTCGGGGATTTTATACATTCGTTACGTAGAGCCATTTTTTCGCGCTGGCGCGAGGAGTGGGAATTACTCCCAAATAATAAGCTCCGTGAATGTAAATTCACCCCTTTTAACTGGTCGACTTCTTCTCGCGCTGTTCGTCGCGAAGAAGTAATTTTAGCTCGTCTTAGAATTGGGCATTGCCGTTTTAGTCATTCACACCTTTTTGATGGTCAACCCGCTCCAGCTTGCCCCCACTGTGACCACCCCTTTACAGTGAGTCACATTTTAGTTGAATGCCATCATCTGGCAGCTTTTAGACATAGACTAGGTATGCCCTCCTCTATTGAGGAATTACTTGCAGATGATGTGGTTGCTGTTGAGCGAGTGCTCCGTTTTATCCGTGTTTGTGGTTTTTGGAGCAAGGTGTGAGGTTTTATCTTTTACCGTTGACGGCATTTTTAGACTCTTTTAGAACTGTTGTTTTTTCAGCTTTTGCTGCAATGTGTTAACCAGTCTCTAATTGTTGTTTTGCACATTACCCTTGTTATTTGTTTTGGGGTTTTATTGTTACCTTTTTAATCTTTTATAAGACTGGTTTTTTTTTCAGCTCTTGCTGATTAATTTTGCTACCGGTCTTTGTTTATTGACCTGTGTTTGCTTTGTGCTTTTATTGGCACGTTATTAGTCCATTACAGGACTGTTGTGGTTTTCCGCTCTTGCGGCTGTGTTTTAGTAACACCCTAATGTTTGTGGCGCCTTATACCCTTGTTATTTGTTTTTGGGTATAAGTTTTATTGCACAAGTACTATTGTCCGTTCGTTATGCGCAGGATTTGCGTTCTTTATTTATTTTTATATTTGACACAGTACTTGATGTGTTTGGGCGCTAATGACCGTAGCAGTTTTGCGCCCTTAAACAATAATCATCATCATCATCATCGATCTTTGGCCGAATTCTCAGGGTGTGAATTTCCATCTGTCGACACCGCGATCGAGCACCTCCGTACGGTCATCATTACCGCCGCAGATAAGGCTATCCCCCGGTCGTCTTGTCACCCCAGACGCATTCCGGTTCCCTGGTGGACTGATGAATGCCGGGACGCATTGCGTGCACGCCGAGGTGCTCTCCGAGCTTTTCGTCGCCACCCTACCTCAGCAAATATGATTTGCTACAAACAACTTCGCGCCAAATGCCGCCGAGTCATTAAGGATAGCAAAAAGGCTTCTTGGATTTCTTTTACCTCTTCTTTTAACCGCACAACGCCTTCATCCGTAGTTTGGGAACGGCTACGCCGCGTTGCTGGTAAACCAAGGTTTACACCTATACCCGGTCTTAGGATTTTTAATCGAGTGCTCACCACTCCGACTGACGTCGCCAATGTTTTAGGGCAAACCTTTGCTGATGTTTCTAGTTCCGCCAATTACCCGGCTACATTTCTCGCATTAAGGGAGCAGGTTGAGAGGAAAGGTTTCTCGTTTGCCTCCGACCATCAGGAGAGCTACAACGTTCCTTTTACCGCCAGGGAACTGGAGCATGCCCTTTCCACCTCTCGACACTGCGCACCGGGGCCAGATAACATTCATGTTGCTATGTTGCAGCATTTATCAGCAGAAGGCAAAGCATTTTTATTACGAACTTTTAATTTTATTTGGTGTCATGGCACATTTCCCAACGCTTGGCGATTGGCCACCGTCATTCCGATACCTAAGCCTGGAAAGGACCCTCATCTTCCTTCCAGTTACCGTCCGATTTCCCTCACCAGCTGCGTTTGCAAGGTGTTGGAACGCATGATTAACGGACGGCTTATGTGGTTTTTGGAGTCGAGAAATCTGTTGACGAACGCTCAGTGCGGTTTCCGTCGTCACCGCTCCTCTGTCGACCATCTCTTATCTCTTTCGACCCACATAATGGACGGTTTTGTGCGCAAGTGCCAAACGGTTGCTGTATTTTTCGATCTGGAGAAAGCGTACGATACTTGCTGGAGAGGCGGTATCCTCCAAACGCTTCACGATTGGAACATACGTGGGCGTATGTCTGTTTTTATTGAGGAATTTATGAAAGACCGGGTTTTTAATGTTCGCGTGGGATCAGTTTTATCGTCGAATTTTATTCAAGAGAACGGTGTACCTCAGGGCTCGGTACTAAGTTGCACACTTTTTGCCATTGCGATTAACTCTATCACCCAGTGTTTACCGCCAGGAATACAATCGTCGTTATTTGTGGACGATTTTGCCATATATCTTTCCTCTCGGAGGACCTATCTCCTAGAACGCCGCCTCCAATGCTGTCTCGACCGCCTTCACGCTTGGAGTGTCTCTCACGGGTTCCGTTTCTCCGCAGAGAAGACCGTCTGCATGAACTTCTGGCGCCACAAGGAGTATACTGCACCTTCGCTCCATCTTGGCCCAGACGCACTCTCCTTCGCAGACGAAGTTCGGTTCCTTGGCTTGGTGTTTGATAGGAAATTATGCTGGTCGTCGCATATAGCGCAACTCAGAGGCAAGTGTGAACGTTCTCTTTGTATTTTACGTGTTTTAAGTGGCACATCTTGGGGAGCTGACCGGACTGTTCTCTTACGTTTTTATCGCTCTCTAATGCGGTCCAAATTGGATTATGGCAGTGTCGTTTATGGCTCTGCGCGGCCTTCTGTTCTACGCCGCCTGAACCCGATTCATCACCGGGGTATCCGTGTTGCCATTGGGGCATTCCCCACCAGTGCTGTGTTGAGTTTGTGTGCGGAGTCTGGAGAACCTCCGTTGTTTTATCGTAGGGATGTTTTACTGACTGCGTACGGTTGTCGCTTAGCTGCGCAACCTCGTCATCCCACGAATGGGCCATTTTTTAACATGTCTTTTGATCGTTTTTACGCTGCTCGGTCTTTTACTCCTAAGCCCGCTGGCTTTCGTTTTAGGGAGATTTTACGGACGTTGGACATGGAGTTACCTGCTTTTTTCTTAGCCGGGGAAACTTCTTCTCCCCCCTGGATTTTAGCAGAGGCCCCCGTTCATCTCGGGCTCACGTCCTGTCCGAAATCTTCGACCGCAGCACATATTATTCGTTGTTCTTTTAGCGAGGTCAAATCCTCTTTTAATGACTGGAATTTTATATATACCGACGGCTCAAAATCTGACACAGGTGTAGGATGTGCTTTTGTTTTTAATGGGGCTAGTTTTACGTATGGTCTTAACGTTGCAACATCTATTTTTATGGCGGAGCTTTATGCTATCTATCGGGCGGTTTTATTTATTTCTGATCACGGGCTGGGGAACAGTGTTATATGTTCCGACTCTTTGAGTGCTATTTTAAGTTTTAAACAGCTGTACAATCACCACCCTCTTGTACAGATGGTCCAGAACGTGGTTTTAACCCTTTTCGACGCTGGCGTCAGGGTAAAACTAATGTGGGTGCCTGGACACGTCGGACTCCCAGGTAATGAGGCCGCAGATGTTGCAGCAAAATCCGCCCTTTTAGACCCTGCTGAGCGCGAGCAGCGTTTTTATTTCGGGGATTTTATACATTCGTTACGTAGAGCCATTTTTTCGCGCTGGCGCGAGGAGTGGGAATTACTCCCAAATAATAAGCTCCGTGAATGTAAATTCACCCCTTTTAACTGGTCGACTTCTTCTCGCGCTGTTCGTCGCGAAGAAGTAATTTTAGCTCGTCTTAGAATTGGGCATTGCCGTTTTAGTCATTCACACCTTTTTGATGGTCAACCCGCTCCAGCTTGCCCCCACTGTGACCACCCCTTTACAGTGAGTCACATTTTAGTTGAATGCCATCATCTGGCAGCTTTTAGACATAGACTAGGTATGCCCTCCTCTATTGAGGAATTACTTGCAGATGATGTGGTTGCTGTTGAGCGAGTGCTCCGTTTTATCCGTGTTTGTGGTTTTTGGAGCAAGGTGTGAGGTTTTATCTTTTACCGTTGACGGCATTTTTAGACTCTTTTAGAACTGTTGTTTTTTCAGCTTTTGCTGCATTGTGTTAACCAGTCTCTAATTGTTGTTTTGCACATTACCCTTGTTATTTGTTTTGGGGTTTTATTGTTACCTTTTTAATCTTTTATAAGACTGGTTTGTTTTCAGCTCTTGCTGATTAATTTTGCTACCGGTCTTTGTTTATTGACCTGTGTTTGCTTTGTGCTTTTATTGGCACGTTATTAGTCCATTACAGGACTGTTGTGGTTTTCCGCTCTTGCGGCTGTGTTTTAGTAACACCCTAATGTTTGTGGCGCCTTATACCCTTGTTATTTGTTTTTGGGTATAAGTTTTATTGCACAAGTACTATTGTCCGTTCGTTATGCGCAGGATTTGCGTTCTTTATTTATTTTTATATTTGACACAGTACTTGATGTGTTTGGGCGCTAATGACCGTAGCAGTTTTGCGCCCTTAAACAATAATCATCATCATCAACTTTCCTATACATCCCTACGTAAAGAACATGACGGGCCGGGGACTATAACTGTATCTGACTTCGTCGTCCGAACTTTCGCTCTTTTCTTTCTGACTGTTGGGCGCCTTCTCTTCCTCTCTCGCTTTATCTTTACACGAAAGCGTCCCGCATCGCGCGCAGCGACCTCGCCCTTGTCATCCTCCTCCTCCTCCTCCTCCTCCTCCTCCTCCTCTTCCTCCAATGCTCTTGCTGCTTCGCCGTCCGCAAATTTGGCTTTCGCAACTTTGACATGAGATTGTGATAATCCGATAATTTATATCTCAGCAATTTCCACTTATCGCCCGGTGATATAGTCAAATTTTTTATTTATGTCGTCGATCACTTGCAAATTTTTCACGCTCTGGGGCTGCGAGTGCATGAGCATGATCTGTTTGCCGTACCTCAACTCGGAAAGCGAGTTTCGACACCAGCGCGCTTCCCAGCGCCAACACGTGCAATATGAAGTCGGGGAGGAAATCGCCCTTTTGCACGGCGATGGCTTTCTTGTTGTTGTTGTTGTTCTTCTTCTTTTTCTTCAAAGACGTTCTCCTGTCGACTAATCTCCACGACGGTCTATGCCTCTTTAAGGGTTTTTTGCACTTCGAAGAAATGGGCACTTCGCCGCTACTGACGTTCAGGACGCATTCGGAAATTGCCTTTAACGGCTCCGAATTTGCACCCTTCAGCAATTTGAGACGTAATTTAGGCTCGCCTTGCCCAACACCGCCAGGTTGCCGCACTGCCGGGCTATCGTCGGAGAGGACAGGTTGCACTCTCTCTTGAAGACTCGGGAAGTCAGCCTCGGAACGCTCGTCTCGTTCATCGCGTCGACAATGACGAAACTGACGGAGCGATAGTTAACCTGACCCTATTTATTTAGGTCTGAAGCAGTACATCGTCTCGTCGGCAGCATACCCGTCCTGTACCGATATTCGTCCGGAGTGCTTTGAGTGCAATCCAGCACTAGGTAGCCGTGAGGCGCTTTCGTGGCCTTGTCGAAAGCCTCGAGCAGAAATTTGGAGTTTAGCTGTTCCAGCTGCTGGCACAGCTTGTTCACCTGCATCTTGTCGCGATTGTTCTTCAACACGACGATGTAATTGGAATTGAGGGACATCGTTCGAAATTTTTTCTCCTGAGGATTCTACAACACTTATATAACGCCGAAATTTTTGTGATGGGAATCTTTGGTGAAAAAGTTGGAAACGTCGCTGCCGTCGGCCTTGTACATCATGTCGTCGAGCACCACCAGATCGCCGTTCCTCACGGTCTCCAGATCCGGCACTCTTTCGTGCACCCGCACGTTAAGATTGCAATTATTAAATTCGCGAGGCGGGTAATCAGGAGGGTGACACCACAAGGCCCTCTTGAAGGGGCAATCGAACACACTATCCGCCTGCCTGAGCAGATTTTTCACCAAGTTGAACTTTCCGCAGCGGGACCGTCCCGCCACCTGCATAGTACTAGGGAACCTAAATTTCGTGAACTGGGTCTCAAGGAATCCTCGCTTCGAGGCGCATCTTCGGTCGTCGATACGATGGCGCTTCGGGTCGCCGCAACAGCGTCTCGAGAAACCTCCGCTTCGAGGCGCGTCTTGGGTCATCGATGCGAGGGCGCTTCGTCAAGTCCCCGGCAAGCACAGTCTCGAGGAACCCTCGCTTCGGGACGCGTCGTCGGTCGTCGTCGAACAGCGCGTCGATCGTCGCCTCTTGAAATTGCCCCTCTCGCAGAGCCTGGTCTGGCCGGCCGTGCGCTTCGCGGGTAACCGCTGCGGCGGAGAGTCCCTCCTCGATGTCTTGAAATCGCCCCTCTCGGGGAGCCTCGCCGGCCGTCCGGTTCGCAGGAAATTGCAGCGACGCGGTAGACGACAAGGCGTCCGCGTCGTAATCCATTTTGGCGGTAATTTACTTCTCGACGACCTCTTTTATAGCCGTACGGCACCGTGTCGAAAATATCGGCGTCGTCGTCTCCTGCGCTTGTTGACCATGCGAAACGTCTTGTCGACGGCTCGGTGACGAGGGTGCACATGGTTTCGCGCCGATGAACGACGGCGTTGTTATCGCGCATGACGCCGACGTTGATCTTGACCGCGTTGCTCGAGTTCAGCGATAAGCCTGTGACCTTGCAAATTACCCTGATATTGTAGTCGTCGGCGTTCCTCAGCCTAAATCCGTAGCTCTTCGGCCCCGTCGACACGAGCTGGTCGATGTGAGCGTCTCTGCCGTAACATTCCAGCTCGTCGGTCATGCATCCCAGGAAGGAGCCCGTGGGAGGCATCCAGTCGCCGGGCTTGCACACCGCTATCACCGAATCCGTGTCGAAGTACAGCACGCGCTCGCCCAGTTCAATTTCGGGCTCTCCTTGAAGTGCCTCCAGACCACGTAGACGATTCGATCCGTGGCCGGCAGGAATGTCTGCACCTCTATGCAGGGATCGTTCATCAGCTCCACGAGTCGAGGGTACGCGTCGAACAGTTCGCAGGTCGGCAGGTTGTCCTCTGGCCGTACTTGCCCCAGAGGGAGTTGAGCATGAGATTCGCGAGTTCTCGCCTGCCGGGGTTGCGGTCCATGGCAGCGGGGTCCAACTTCACGCCCCCTCTCGCCTCGAAGCTCCTCACGAGTTTCTGTCGGCGTCGCCGACGCAGAGCGACGGCCAGCCCGTCGCTTTCGTGTTCACCTTCAACAATTGGTTGGCGTAATCCTCGAACAGGTCCTTTACACCCGCGGCCATCTGGTATTCACAAATTTCGCACTTTTCCAATATCGAGTAAACTTCGGCGATGGCAACCTTCATCTCGTCCACCACCCAGGTGCCCGATATGCTTCTCTCCTCGTCGTCGTGATCGCAGTCGTCCAGCTTTTTTCCTGCTAGCGCGCATGCTCCGCACAGGGGAAACATCAATTTGCCGTTGACGCGCATCGGAAGCACGGGGTGATAAGAGATCGGTCGGAGGCAGCACCTTGCACTTGATCATTCTCCCTCGACGTGCTCCAACCTCGGCATCTTGCGTTCGGCGCAGTGAATCTTTGGATGACCCACGGGGTAGGTCTTGGTCTTGTTCAAATAAGGATAGAGGCTGCACACGTCGTAGTAGAGTATTTTCTCGCCTTCGGCCGCCTCGCGGTACAGTTTAACGCAGTTCGTGCGACCGCCGAAGAACGCGTCTCTCGGCTCCAGGGGCGGCGACATGGAAAACGATGCTGCAAATCTGGCGAGTTCCTCGCTGCTGTCGATCTCGGCGTTGAATTCGCACTCCCACATCTCGATCACCTCGTATCCCGCATCTCTGATGCTCTTGGTCGCAATTTCGGTGGTTTCGAACCTGGAGTCCATCGTTTCGCTTCCCGTGCTGCAGAGATTCCCCGCTCTGTTGGCGTAGCATCGGCGACATCCGTGATAGAAGCAGCCGTGGAAAAAGTATGCAATCTCCTTGCCGCCCTCATCGTCTTTCCCGCATCCGTCGACTTTGTGATTCTCTATCACCACCTCGCGACCTTTTAGAGCGTGGCGAATCTTCAGGCGGTGCTTGAGTTCCAGCCAGCAGAGCCAGATGAGAGGGATGCGCGAATGCTTGTCCCCCAGGCCTTCGCCGCCTAGCGGTCAGTGAAATCGTGTTTTTGGGCATAACGGTATTGACCACGGACATGCCAAAATAGCTCGATTCGCCGTTAACAATTGCTCGTTTACAAATTCTAAATATCGAGCAAACACCCAATGTACCCATTCCATGGGGTCGATTTCGTCGTCGTCGTCATGGGTTCTGCCGAAACCATAGTTTCGGAATACCCCGAATATAATCTATTAAGCGTTTTCGTTCGATGCTGCAATATCGTAAAACTCATTATTTTTGTACTCACAAAACAAAACCAGGAAATGACAGCTTGCCACAAGTTGTTTTATGCAGCGTCACTCTTCCCCAGGACGGCGTGTTCAAAAGGTTACTTTCACTTCGCGGTCGCTTCCTCGGCTTAATTATTGTTCGTGACTTGCTATTTTATCGCATCGCTCATCGCTTTTAAATCACCTCACGTCGCGGCCGCTTTGCTCGGCTTAATTAATTATTGTCCCGTGACTGGCTATTTTTCAGCCTGGGCACATCGTTTGTCACAGGCATCTGTTTCCCTGTCTGCGTACAAAGTGACTATGTCTCGCTCCTCGCGTCACTGTCTGTTTACTAGAGAGAGAGTATATGTGTCTAAGTGACTTTGTGTAACTGCGTGTGCGCGAAGGTGATTTTGTTTGTAATGTGTTGCGTCATGCTTTACCTTGGACAGTGACTTTACCTCGCTAGGACCCCTCAGGGGCCCAATTTATTGGGTACGGGGCGTAGCGACCCCGAGGCACCCGAGCTGCTCCCTCAGGTCCGCGCTTAGCGCGTTTGACTCCTTTTTATTTCGCCTCTTTTATTGTTTTATTAGTCCTACTTCCCTGTTCTTTGTCTGATGGGTGCCCCCGTGTTTGACGCGGTAAAATGTGACTGGGTAACGGCGTAACTCCCAGCACAGGGTTATCATGTAGGACGGGAGCGTATCCCCTGGTAAAGGCCAGGCCCGGGGAAGGGCCATTGCATGAGCTGTAGTCTTCCTGCAGGCGATTGGGTCCCTTCGTCAGCCCACAGGAAGGTGTGACCCTGAGGTTACTTTGTTCAGGCCAGAGCCAGTAACCCCTCAGGGGCCCAATTTATTGGGTACGGGGCGTAGCGACCCCGAGGCACCCGAGCTGCTCCCTCAGGTCCGCGCTCAGCGCGTTTGACTCCTTTTTATTTTGCCTCTTTTATTGTTTTATTAGTCCTACTTCCCTGTTCTTTGTCTGATGGGTGCCCCCGTGTTTGACGCGGTAAAATGTGACTGGGTAACGGCGTAACTCCCAGCACAGGGTTATCATGTAGGACGGGAGCGTATCCCCTGGTGAAGGCCAGGCCCGGGGAAGGGCCATTGCATGAGCTGTAGTCTTCCTGCAGGCGATTGGGTCCCTTCGTCAGCCCACAGGAAGGTGTGACCCTGAGGTTACTTTGTTCAGGCCAGAGCCAGTAACCTAAGCCGGGGTGGCGCCCAGGAAGCAGCCCGCCATCGGAGACGGTTGCAATGGTGGAGGAATAAATCGCTATGGTACTGGAAAATAATCCTTTACATTTTAAACGCAAAAGAGTTGACGTAAAAGAAGTAATCGAGAAGTCTTTCCCTCGTTACTTGGTCATTAGTCGAACTGAAGAGAGTCAGTCATTTACGACCGTTAATCCATTTAAAATTCAGAAGGGCATTGATGCCATAGCTGGACCCGTTAAGTCCTGTACCCGTCTACGCAACGGATCACTTTTGGTGGAGACACAAGGCCTGTCTCAAAGCAACTCGTTGCTCAAGGCGACGCTACTCCACGGATATCCCGTCCGTGTCGAGAAACATAAGACCATGAATTCGTCGCGAGGAGTTGTCACCACAAATGTTCTAGACGGAATGTCCGACCCGGAAATCCAGAGCTGTCTGGAAGACCAAGGGGTCACCTCAGTATATCGTGTGCAGGCAAGGAAAGAGGGGGAATTACAGCCGACCCGGACTCTTTTCCTCACATTCGACAGGGTCGATTTGCCGCAGAGGATCAAGGCGGGCTACGAGGTGATAGAAGTGCGCCCGTATATCCCGAGCCCGTTGCGATGTTTCCAGTGTCAGCGTTTTGGACACACTCGCATGTCATGTAAAACTGCCGTTTCCATCTGTGCAACCTGCGGTCAAGCAAGTCACGAGGGAGCATGCCCATCCGCTCCTGTCTGCGTCAACTGCCGCGGCGAACATCCAGCCTCGTCCCGCGATTGCCCTCGTTTTCGAGAGGAGCGCTGTATACAGGAGATCCGGGTGAAGGAAAAACTCTCCTTTACTGAAGCCCGGAAGCGATTCCAGTCTCGCCAACCTGTCGTGCCTAAGACCGGCACCTACAGCGCAGCAGCTTCTTTTGCGCCCAAGAAGTGCGATAGCAGTACGCAGACCTGCGATCTTGTGTTTACACGGGTCCAAACTACTCCTAGTTCTCCAAAGCGCTCTACCGTGAAGCCCAAAGCGGTTGTTTTTAATGCCCCTGATATTAAGTTCAGGACGAGTTTTACCCGTACGGATTTTTTAAAGTCGTCAACTCCGGTAGAGCAGAAAAAGAGCCCTTCTCCTCCTCGGAGGTCACGCTCCCATGATGGGAGCAAACCCGCTAGGCGGTCGCCGTCGCCGCCTATATCTACATCCAACCGATTCCAGGCGTTGGAATCGGTGGATGCTTCTCAGCGGGAGAGCCCTCCCTCTGAGGAAGTGATGGAGCAGGATGTGCCTGCTCCTTCAAAACCACCGAGTCCCACGCGACTGAAAAAAGGACGTTTGTTCCGCCCTGCACCGTCCAAAAAGTAAGGTGGTACATTTTTTATTCATTTTATATAATTTTAACAATGGCTATCCTTTCGTGGAATGTGCGTGGTCTCCGTAGTCGAAGACCTGACCTCGTATTAATTTTACGTTCTACTGACCCTTTGCTTGTGTGTCTCCAAGAGACTAAGCTTCGCCCAAGTGATTCTTTTAATTTACGTCGTTACTCTTCGGTGAGATTTGATCTCCCTCCCGAAGATGGCACTCCCGCTCACGGCGGAGTTTTACTTTTAATTCGAAACGACGTGTACAGCACCTCATTACAGCTCCAGACTCCTTTACAAGCTGCTGCAGCTACCGTTCACTTTTCTGGCCTTAGTTTTTCAGTCTGCAATGTTTATTTACCTCCGTCCGGCACTATCACCACAGTTGACCTGGACGATCTTTTGTCTCAGCTACCACCCCCTGTTCTTCTTTTGGGGGATTTCAATGCACACCACCCCCTTTGGGGTTCCGCCACGGAGTGTGCAAGAGGTAACCTCTTAGCTGACTTTTTGCTGAATCACAATCTTATACTTCTCAACACTGGTCAACCTACTTTTCTCTCTGACAGCACTCATAGCTTATCGCACTTGGACTTATCCATTTGTTCTGCCTCACTTGCTGTACATTTCACCTGGAACGTCCTCTCCGACACATATTCCAGTGATCACTTTCCGTGTCAGATCCATGTACTCTCTCCGAACGCACATTCACAGCGCACGCCAAAATGGCTCCTTGATAAGGCGAATTGGACTCTCTATCGATCTTTGGCCGAATTTTCAGGGTGTGACTTTCCATCTATCGACGTCGCGATCGAGCACCTCCGTACTGTCATCATAACAGCCGCAGTTAAGGCTATTCCCAGGTCGTCTTGTCACCCCAGACGCTTACCGGTTCCTTGGTGGAACGATGAATGCCGGGATGCATTGCGTGCACGCCGAGGTGCTCTCCGAGTTTTTCGTCGCCACCCTACTTCAGCAAATATGATTTGCTACAAACAACTTCGCGCCAAATGCCGCCGAGTCATTAAGGATAGCAAAAAGGCCTCTTGGATTTCTTTTACCTCTTCTTTTAACCGCACAACGCCTTCATCCGTAGTTTGGGAACGGCTACGCCGCGTTGCTGGCAAACCAAGGTTTACACCTATACCCGGTCTTAGGATTTTAAATCGAGTGCTCACCACTCCGATTGACGTCGCCAATGTTTTAGGGCGAACCTTCGCTGATGTTTCTAGTTCTGCCAATTACCCGGCTACATTTCGCGCATTAAGGGAGCAGGTTGAGATGAAAGGTTTCTCGTTTGCCTCCGACCATCAGGAGAGCTACAACGTTCCTTTTACCGCCAGGGAACTGGAGCATGCCCTTTCTACCTCTCGACATTGCGCACCGGGACCTGATGACATTCATGTTGCCATGTTGCAGCATTTACCAGCAGAAGGCAAAGCATTTTTATTACGAACTTTTAATTTTATTTGGTGTAACGGCACATTTCCTCGCGCTTGGCGATTGGCTACCGTCATTCCCATACCTAAGCCTGGAAAGGACCCACATCTTCCTTCCAGCTACCGTCCGATTTCCCTCACCAGCTGCGTTTGCAAGGTGTTGGAACGAATGATTAACGGACGGCTCATGTGGTGGTTGGAGTCGAGAAATCTGTTGACGGACGCTCAGTGCGGTTTCCGTCGTCACCGCTCCTCTGTCGACCATCTCTTATCTCTTTCGACCCACATAATGGACGGTTTTGTGCGCAAGTGCCAAACGGTTGCTGTATTTTTCGATCTGGAGAAAGCGTACGATACTTGCTGGAGAGGCGGTATCCTCCAAACGCTTCACGATTGGAACATACGTGGGCGTATGTCTGTTTTTATTGAGGAATTTATGAAAGACCGGGTTTTTAATGTTCGCGTGGGATCAGTTTTATCGGCGAATTTTATTCAAGAGAACGGTGTACCTCAGGGCTCGGTACTAAGTTGCACACTTTTTGCCATTGCGATTAACTCTATCACCCAGTGTTTACCGCCAGGAATACAATCGTCGTTATTTGTGGACGATTTTGCCATATATCTTTCCTCTCGGAGGACCTGTCTCCTGGAACGCCGCCTCCAATGCTGTCTCGACCGCCTTCACGCTTGGAGTGTCTCTCACGGGTTCCGTTTCTCCGCAGAGAAGACCGTCTGCATGAACTTCTGGCGCCACAAGGAGTATCTTCCACCTTCGCTCCATCTTGGCCCAGACGCACTCTCCTTCGCAGACGAAGTTCGGTTCCTTGGCTTGGTGTTTGATAGGAAATTATGCTGGTCGTCGCATATAGCGCAACTCAGAGGCAAGCCCCTCAGGGGCCCAATTTATTGGGTACGGGGCGTAGCGACCCCGAGGCACCCGAGCTGCTCCCTCCGGTCCGCGCTTAGCGCGTTTGACTCCTTTTTATTTCGCCTCTTTTATTGTTTTATTTGTCCTACTTCCCTGTTCTTTGTCTGATGGGTGCCCCCGTGTTTGACACGGTAAAAAGTGACTGGGTAACAGCGTAACTCCCAGCACTGGGTTATCATGTAGGACGGGAGCGTATCCCCTGGTAAAGGCCAGGCCCGGGGAAGGGCCATTGCATGAGCTGTAGACTTCCTGCAGGCGATTGGGTCCCTTCGTCAGCCCACAGGAAGGTGTGACCCTGAGGTTACTTTGTTCAGGCCAGAGCCAGTAACCTAAGCCGGGGTGGCGCCCAGGAAGCAGCCCGCCATCGGAGACGGTTGCAATGGTGGAGGAATAAATCGCTATGGTACTTGAAAATAATCCTTTACATTATAAACGTAAAAGAGTTGATGCAAAAGAAGTAATCGAGAAGTCTTTCCCTCGTTACTTAGTCATTAGTCGTACTGAAGAGAATCAGTCATTTACGACCGTAAATCCATTCAAAATTCAGAAGGGCATTGATGCCATAGCTGGACCCGTTAAGTCCTGTACCCGTCTACGCAACGGATCACTTTTGGTGGAGACACTTGGCCTGTCTCAAAGCAACTCGTTGCTCAAGGCGACGCTACTCCACGGATATCCCGTCCGTGTCGAGAAACATAAGACCATGAATTCGTCGCGAGGAGTTGTGACCACAAATGTTCTAGACGGAATGACCGACCCGGAAATCCAGAGCTGTCTGGAAGACCAAGGGGTCACCTCAGTATATCGTGTACAGGCAAGGAAAGAGGGGGAATTACAGCCGACCCGGACTCTTTTCCTCACATTCGACAGGGTCGATTTGCCGCAGAGGATCAAGGCGGGCTACGAGGTGATAGAAGTGCGCCCGTATATCCCTAGCCCGTTGCGATGTTTCCAGTGTCAGCGTTTTGGACACACTCGCATATCGTGCAAAACTGCCGTATCCATTTGTGCAACCTGCGGCCAAGCAAGTCACGAGGGAGCATGCCCATCCGCTCCTGTCTGCGTCAACTGCCGCGGCGAACATCCAGCCTCGTCCCGCGATTGCCCTCGTTTTCGAGAGGAGCGCTGTATCCAGGAGATCCGGGTAAAGGAAAAACTCTCCTTTACTGAAGCCCGGAAGCGATTCCAGTCTCGCCAACCTGTCGTGCCTAAGACCGGCACCTACAGCGCAGCAGCTTCTTTTGCGCCCAAGAAGTGCGATAGCAGTACGCAGACCTGCGATCTTGTGTTTACACGGGTCCAACCTACGCCTAGTTCTCCAAAGCGCTCTACCGTGAAGCCCAAAGCTGTTGTTTTTAATGCCCCTGATATTAAGTTCAGGACGAGTTTTACGAGAACAGATTTTTTAAAGTCATCAACTCAGGTAGAGCAGAAGAAGAGCCCTTCACCTCCTCGGAGGTCACGCTCCCATGATGGGAGCAAGCCCGCTAGGCGGTCGCCGTCGCCGCCTATACCCACATCCAACCGATTCCAGGCTTTGGAATCGGTGGATGCTTCTCAGCGGGAGAGCCCTCCCTCTGAGGAAGTGATGGAGCAGGATGTGCCTGCTCCTTCAAAACCACCGAGTCCCACGCGACTGAAAAAAGGACGTTTGTTTCGCCCCGCACCGTCCAAAAAGTAAGGTGGTAAATTTTTAGCTTCTTTTATCTAATTTTAACAATGGCTATCCTTTCGTGGAATGTGCGTGGTCTCCGTAGTCGAAGACCTGACCTCGAGTTAATTTTACGTTCAACTGACCCTTTGCTTGTATGTCTCCAAGAGACTAAGCTTCGCCCAAGCGATTCTTTTAATTTACGCGGTTACTCTTCGGTGAGATTTGATCTCCCTCCCGAAGTTGGCACTCCCGCTCACGGTGGAGTTTTACTTTTAATTCGCAATAACGTGTACAGCACCTCACTACAGCTCCAGACTCCTTTACAGGCTGCCGCAGCTACAGTTCACTTTTCTGGCCTTAGTTTTTCTGTCTGCAATGTTTATTTACCTCCGTCCGGCACCATCACCACAGTTGACCTGGACGATCTTTTGTCTCAGCTACCACCCCCTGTTCTTCTTTTGGGGGATTTCAATGCACACCACCCTCTATGGGGTTCCACCACGGAGTGTGCAAGAGGTAACCTCTTAGCTGACTTTTTGCTAAATCACAATCTTATAGTTCTCAACACTGGTCAACCAACTTTTCTCTCTGACAGCACTCATAGCTTTTCGCACTTGGATTTATCCATTTGTTCTGCCTCGCTTGCTGTACATTTCTGCTGGAACGTCATCTCTGATTTATATTCCAGTGACCACTTTCCGTGTCAGATCCATGTACTCTCTCCGAACGCACATTCACAGCGCACGTCAAAATGGCTCATTGATAAGGCGAATTGGCCTCTATATCGATCTTTGGCCGAATTTTCAGGGTGTGAATTTCCATCTGTCGACACCGCGATCGAGCACCTCCGTACGGTCATCATTACCGCCGCAGATAAGGCTATCCCCCGGTCGTCTTGTCACCCCAGACGCATTCCGGTTCCCTGGTGGACTGATGAATGCCGGGACGCATTGCGTGCTCGCCGAGGTGCTCTCCGAGCTTTTCGTCGCCACCCTACCTCAGCAAATATGATTTGCTACAAACAACTTCGCGCCAAATGCCGCCGAGTCATTAAGGATAGTAAAAAGGCTTCTTGGATTTCTTTTACCTCTTCTTTTAACCGCACAACGCCTTCATCCGTAGTTTGGGAACGGCTACGCCGCGTTGCTGGCAAACCAAGGTTTACACCTATACCCGGTCTTAGGATTTTAAATCGAGTGCTCACCACTCCGACTGACGTCGCCAATGTTTTAGGGCAAACCTTTGCTGATGTTTCTAGTTCCGCCAATTACCCGGTTACATTTCGCGCATTAAGGGAGCAGGTTGAGAGGAAAGGTTTCTCGTTTGCCTCCGACCATCAGGAGAGCTACAACGTTCCTTTTACCGCCAGGGAACTGGAGCATGCCCTTTCCACCTCTCGACACTGCGCACCGGGGCCAGATAACATTCATGTTGCTATGTTGCAGCATTTATCAGCAGAAGGCAAAGCTTTTTTATTACGAACTTTTAATTTTATTTGGTGTCATGGCACATTTCCCAACGCTTGGCGATTGGCCACCGTCATTCCGATACCTAAGCCTGGAAAGGACCCTCATCTTCCTTCCAGTTACCGTCCGATTTCCCTCACCAGCTGCGTTTGCAAGGTGATGGAACGAATGATTAACGGACGGCTCATGTGGTGGTTGGAGTCGAGGCAATTATTGACGAACGCCCAGTGTGGTTTCCGGCGTCATCGTTCCTCAGTCGACCATCTGGTGTCTTTAACTACCCATGTAATGGACGGTTTTGTGCGCAAGTGTCAAACGGTTGCTGTATTTTTTGACCTGGAGAAAGCGTACGATACTTGCTGGAGAGGCGGTATCCTCCGAACGCTTCACGATTGGAACATACGTGGGCGTATGTCTGTTTTTATTCAGGAATTTATGAAGGAACGGGTTTTTAATGTTCGCGTGGGATCAGTTTTATCATCTAATTTTATTCAAGAGAACGGCGTACCTCAGGGCTCGGTACTTAGTTGCACACTATTTGCCATTGCGATTAACTCTATCACCGAGTGTTTACCGCCAGGAATACATTCGTCGTTATTTGTGGACGATTTTGCCATCTATCTTTCCTCTCGGAGAACCTGTCTCTTGGAACGCCGCCTCCAATGCTGTCTCGACCGCCTTCACGCTTGGAGTGTCTCTCACGGGTTCCGTTTCTCCGCAGAGAAGACGGTCTGCATGAACTTCTGGCGCCACAAGGAGTATCCTCCACCTTCGCTCCATCTTGGCCCAGACGCACTCTCCTTCGCAGACGGAGTTCGGTTCCTTGGCTTGGTGTTTGATAGGAAATTATGCTGGTCATCGCATATAGCGCAACTCAGAGGCAAGTGTGAACGTTCTCTTTGTATTTTACGCGTTTTAAGTGGCACATCTTGGGGAGCTGACCGGACTGTTCTTTTACGCTTTTATCGCTCTCTAATCCGGTCCAAATTGGATTATGGCAGTGTCGTTTATGGCTCTGCGCGGCCTTCTGTTCTGCGCCGCCTGAACCCGATTCATCACCGGGGTATCCGTGTTGCCATTGGGGCATTCCCCACCAGTCCTGTGTTGAGTTTGTGTGCGGAGTCTGGAGAACCTCCGTTGTTTTATCGTAGGGATGTTTTACTGACTGCGTACGGTTGTCGCTTAGCTGCGCAACCTCGTCATCCCACGAATGGGCCATTTTTTAACATATCTTTTGATCGTTTTTACGCTGCTCGGTCTTTTACTCCTAAGCCCGCTGGCTTTCGTTTTCGGGAGATTTTACGGACGTTGGACATGGAGTTACCTGCTTTTTTCTTAGCCGGGGAAACTTCTTCTCCCCCCTGGATTTTAGCAGAGGCCCCCGTTCATCTCGGGCTCACGTCCTGTCCGAAATCTTCGACCGCAGCACATATTATTCGTTGTTCTTTTAGCGAGATCAAATCCGCTTTTAATGGCTGGAATTTTATCTATACCGACGGCTCAAAATCTGACACAGGTGTAGGATGTGCTTTTGTTTTTAATGGGGCTAGTTTTACGTATGGTCTTAACGTTGCAACATCTATTTTTATGGCGGAGCTTTATGCTATCTATCGGGCGGTTTTATTTATTTCTGATCACGGGCTGGGGAACAGTGTCATATGTTCCGACTCTTTGAGTGCTGTTTTAAGTTTTAAACAGCTGTACAATCACCACCCTCTTGTACAGATGGTCCAGAACGTGGTTTTAACCCTTTTCGACCCTGGCGTCAGGGTAAACCTACTGTGGGTGCCTGGACACGTCGGACTCCCAGGTAATGAGGCCGCAGATGTTGCAGCAAAATCCGCTCTTTTAGACCCTGCTGAGTACGAGCAGCGTTTTTATTTCGGGGATTTTATACATTCGTTACGAAGAGCCATTTTTTCGCGCTGGCGCGAGGAGTGGGAATTACTCCCAAATAATAAGCTCCGTGAATGTAAACCCGCCCCTTTTAACTGGTCGACTTCTTCTCGCGCTGTTCGTCGCGAAGAAGTAATTTTAGCTCGTCTTAGAATTGGGCATTGCCGTTTTAGTCACTCTCACCTTTTTAACGATCAACCCGCTCCAGTTTGCCCTCACTGTGACCACCCCTTTACAGTGCGTCACGTTTTATTTGATTGTCTTCATCTGACAGCTTTTAGAAATAGCTTAGGTTTGCCGTCCTCTATTGAGGACTTACTCGCAGATCATGTGGTTGCTGTTGAGCGCGTGCTCCGTTTTATCCGTGTTTGTGGTTTTTGGAGCAAGGTGTGAGGTGTTCTCTTTTTATCCATGACGGCATTTTTAGACGCTTTTAAGACTGTTGTTGTTTCAGCATTTGTTGCATTGTTTTTAGTACCAGTCTTTTATTGCGTTGTTATATATAACCCTTGTTACTGTTTTGGGGTTTTATTGTTACCAGTTTAGACTTTTACAATACTGGTTTATTTTCAGCTTTTGCTGATGTTTTTTACTACCAGTTTTTATATGTTCTAGTGTTGGTGGTTACAGGGTTTTATTGACCCTTTTTAGACCATTATAGGACTGTTGTTTTCGCGATTGCGGCTATTTTAATACCAGTCCTTTGTTGACTATTACACCCACTTGTTATTTGTTATGGGTTTTTATTTTGTTGCACAAAGTGCTACTGTTATTCACCCTAGGACATTATTTGTGTCAACTATTTATTTTTAGATGTGGCGCAGTTTTTAGTGTGTTTGGGCGCTAATGACCTTTGATGTTGTGCGCCCCTTAACCAATAATCATCATCCCCTCAGGGCCCCAATTTATTGGGTACGGGGCGTAGCGACCCCGAGGAACCCGAGCTGCTCCCATAGGTCCGCGCTCGGCGCGTTTGACTCCTTTTTAGTTTGTCTCTATTTTACTTTTTAATTTTAAACCTCCCTTATTCAAGAGAACGGTGTACCTCAGGGCTCGGTACTAAGTTGCACACTTTTTGCCATTGCTATTAACTCTATCACCCAGTGTTTACCGCCAGGAATACAATCGTCGTTATTTGTAGACGATTTTGCCATATATCTTTCCTCTCGGAGGACTTGTCTCCTGGAACTCCGCCTCCAATGCTGTCTCGACCGCCTTCACGCTTGGAGTGTCTCTCACGGGTTCGGTTTCTCCGCAGAGAAGACCGTCTGCATGAACTTCTGGCGCCACAAGGAGTATCATCCACTTTCGCTCCATCTTGGCCCAGACGCACTCTCCTTCGCAGACGAAGTTCGGTTCCTTGGCTTGGTGTTTGATAGGAAATTATGCTGGTCATCGCATATAGCGCAACTCAGAGGCAAGTGTGAACGTTCTCTTTGTATTTTACGTGTTTTAAGTGGCACATCTTGGGGAGCTGACCGGACTGTTCTTTTACGCTTTTATCGCTCACTCATCCGTTCGAAACTGGATTACGGCTGTGTGGTCTACGGATCAGCGCGGCCTTCTATCCTTCGTCGCCTTAACCCGATTCATCACCGGGGTATCCGTGTTACCATTGGGGCATTCCCCACCAGTCCTGTGTTGAGTTTGTGTGCGGAGTCTGGAGAACCTCCGTTGTTTTATCGTAGGGATGTTTTACTGACTCCGTACGGTTGTCGCTTAGCTGCGCAACCTCGTCATCCCACGAATGGGCCATTTTTTAACATGTCTTTTGATCGTTTTTACGCTGCTCGGTCTTTTACTCCTAAGCCCGCAGGCTTTCGTTTTCGGGAGCTTTTACGGACGTTGGACATGGAGTTACCTGCTTTTTTCTTAGCCGGGGAAACTTCTTCTCCCCCCTGGATTTTAGCAGAGGCCCCCGTTCATCTAGGGCTCACGTCCTGTCCGAAATCTGCGACCGCAGCACATACCATTCGTTGTTCTTTTAGCGAGATCAAATCCTCTTTTAATGGCTGGAATTTTATCTAAACCGACGGCTCAAAATCTGACACAGGTGTAGGATGTGCTTTTGTTTTTAATGGGGCTAGTTTTACGTATGGTCTTAACGTTGCAACATCTATTTTTATGGCGGAGCTGTATGAAATCTATCGGGCGGTTTTATTTATTTCTGATCACGGGCTGGGGAACAGTGTTATATGTTCCTACTCTTTGAGTGCTCTTTTAAGTTTTAAACAGCTGTGCAATCACCACCCTCTTGTACAGATGGTCCGGAATGTAGTTTTAACCCTTTTGACGCTGGTGTCAGGGTAACACTGCTATGGGTGCCTGGACAAGTCGGACTCCCAGGTAATGAGGCCGCAGATGTTGCAGCAAAATCCGCTCTTTTAGACCCTGCTGAGTACGAGCAGCGTTTTTATTTCGGGGATTTTATACATTCGTTACGTAGAGCCATTTTTTCGCGCTGGCGCGAGGAGTGGGAATTACTCCCAAATAATAAGGTCCGTGAATGTAAATCCGCCCCTTTTAACTGGTCGACTTCTTCTCGCGGTGTTCGTCGCGAAGAAGTAATTTTAGCTCGTCTTAGAATTGGGCATTGCCGTTTTAGTCATTCTCACCTTTTTAATGGTCAACCCGCTCCAGCTTGCCCTCACTGTGACCACCCCTTTACAGTGCGTCACATTTTAATTGATTGTCTTCATCTGACAGCTTTTAGAATTAGCCTTGGTTTGCCCTCTATTGAGGACTTACTCGCAGAAGATGTGGTTGCTGTTGAGCGCGTGCTCCGTTTTATCCGTGTTTTGTGGTTTTTGGAGCAAGGTGTGAGGTTTTATCTTTTACCGTTGACGGCATTTTTAGACTCTTTTAGAACTGTTGTTTTTTCAGCTTTTGCTGAATCGTGTTAACTAGTCTCTAATTGTTGTTTTGCACATTACCCTTGTTATTTGTTTTGGGGTTTTATTGTTACCATTTTAATCTTTTATAAGACTGGTTTGTTTTCAGCTCTTGCTGATTAATTTTGCTACCGGTCTTTATTTATTGACCTGTGTTTGCTTTGTGCTTTTATTGGCACGTTTTTAGTCCATTACAGGACTGTTGTGGTTTTCCGCTCTTGCGGCTGTGTTTTAGTAACACCCTAATGTTTGTGGCGCCTTATACCCTTGTTATTTGTTTTTGGGTATAAGTTTTATTGCACAAGTACTACTGTCCGTTCGTTATGCGCAGGATTTGCGTTCTTTGTTTATTTATTTTTATATCTGACGCAGTACTTGATGTGTTTGGGCGCTAATGACCGTAGCAGTTTTGCGCCCTTAAGCAATAATCATCATCTGACACAGGTGTAGGATGTGCTTTTGTTTTTAATGGGGCTAGTTTTACGTATGGTCTTAACGTTGCAACATCTATTTTTATGGCGGAGCTTTATGCTATCTATCGGGCGGTTTTATTTATTTCTGATCACGGGCTGGGGAACAGTGTTATATGTTCCGATTCTTTGAGTGCCATTTTAACTTTTAGAAACCTGTACAACCTCCACCCCCTTGTACAGATGGTCCAGAATGTAGTTTTAACCCTTTTCGACGCTGGCGTCAGGGTAATACTGCTATGGGTGACTGGACACGTCGGACTCCCAGGTAATGAGGCCGCAGATGTTGCAGCAAAATCCGCTCTTTTAGACCCTGCTGAGTACGAGCAGCGTTTTTATTTCGGGGATTTTATACATTCATTCCGTAGAGCCATTTTTTCGCGCTGGCGCGAGAAGTGGGAATTACTCCCAAATAATAAGCTCCGTGAATGTAAATCCGCCCCTTTTAACTGGTCGACTTCTCGCGCTGTTCGTCGCGAAGAAGTAATTTTAGCTCGTCTTAGAATTGGGCATTGCCGTTTTAGTCATTCTCACCTTTTTAATGGTCAACCCGCTCCAGCTTGCCCGCACTGTGACCACCCCTTTACAGTGCGTCACATTTTAATTGAATGCCATCATCTGGCAGCTTTTAGAAATAGCCTAGGTGTGCCCTCCTCTATGGAGGAGTTACTTGCAGATGATGTGGTTGCTGTTGAGCGTGTGCTCCGTTTTATCCGTATTTGTGGTTTTTGGAGCAAGCGGTGAGATTTTATCTTTTACCGTTGACGGCATTTTTTGACTCTTTTAAGGCTGTTGTTTTTTCAGCTTTTGCTGAATCGTGTTAACTGGTCTTTAATTGTTGTCTTGCACATTACCCTTGTTATTTGTTTTGGGGTTTTATTGTTACCATTTTAATCTTTTATAAGACTGGTTTGTGTTCAGCTGTGTCTGATTATTTTTGCTACAGGTCTTTGTTTATTGACCTGTGTTTGCTTTGGGATTTTATTGGCGCGATTTTAGTCCATTACAGGACTATTGTGTTTTTCTGCACTTGCGGCTGTGTTTTAGTAACACTTTAATGTTTGTGGCGCCTTATACCCTTGTTATTTTTTTTGGGGGTATAGTTTTTATTGCACAAGTACTACTGTCCGTTCATTATGCGCAGGATATGCGTTCTTTGTTTATTTATTTTTATTTCTGCCATAGTACTTGATGTGTTTGGGCGCTAATGACCACAGCAGTTTAGCGCCCTTAAGCAATAATCATCATCATGTCTCTTTGATAAGGCGAATTGGCCTCTCTTTCGATCTATGGCCGAATTTTCAGGGTGTGAATTTCCATCTATTGGCGTCGTGATCGATCACCTCCGTACGGTCATCATCACAGCCGCAGATCAGGCTATTCCTCGGACGTCTTCTCACCGCAGAGGCTTACCAGTTCACTGGTGGACCGATCAATGCCGGGATGCCTTGCGTGCACGCCGAGTTGCTCTACGAGCTTTTCGTCGCCACCCTACTTTAACAAATATTAATCGCTATAAACAACTGCGCGCCAAATGCCGTCGTGTCATTAAGGATAGCAAGAAGGGTTTTTGGATTGCTTTTACCTCGTCTTTTAACCGCACAACGCCTTCATCCGTAGTTTGGGAACGACTACGCCGCGTTGCTGGCAAACCTAGGTTTACGTCCTTACCCGGTCTTCGGATTTTAAATCAAGTGTTCACTTCTCCAACGGAAGTCGCAGATATTTTAGGACGTACTTTCGCTGACGTTGCAATTTCGGCCAACTATCCTGCTGCTTTTCGCACAATTAATATGCAGGTCGAGTCGCAGGGCTTCTGTTTTGCCTCCGAACATCAGGAGTGGTACAACGTCCCCTTTACCTCCAGGGAATAGGAGCATGCCCTTACGGACTCTCGACACTGTGCACCATGGCCAGATGGTATTCACGTTGCTATGTTGCAGCATTTGTCAGCGGAAGGCAAAGCTTTTTATTACGCACTTTCAATGTTATTTGGTGAAATGGCAGATTTCCTAGCGTTGGCGGTTGGCCACTGTCATTCCTATACCTAAGCCTGGAAAGGACCCCCATCTTCCTTCCAGTTACCTTCCAATTTCCCTCACCAGCTGCGTCTGCACGGTGATGGAACGAATGATTAACGGGCGGCTTATGTGGTGGTTAGAGTCGAGGCATTTTTTAACGAACGCTCAGTGTGGTTTCCGTCGTCACCGTTCCTCGGTCGACCATCTTGTGTCTCTAACCGCACATGTAATGGACGGTTTTGTGCGTCGGTGCCAAACGGTGGCTGTATTTTTTGATTTGGAGAAAGCGTACGATACTTGCGGGAGAGGCGGTATCCTCCGAACGCTTCACGGTTGGGACATACGTGGGCGTATATCTGTTTTTATTCAGGAATTCATGAAGGACCGGGTTTTTAATGTTCGCGTGGGACAAGTTTTATCATCTAGTTTTATTCAAGAGAACGGTGTACCTCAGGGCTCGGTACTTAGTTGCACACTGTTTGCTATTGCGATTAACTCTATCACCGAGTGATTACCGCCGGGAATATAATCGTCGTTGTTTGTAGACGATTTTGCCATCTATCTTTCTTCTCGGAGAACCTGTCTCTTGGAACGCCGCCTCCAATGCTGTCTCGACCGCCTTTACGCTTGGAGTGTATCTCACGGTTCCGTTTCTCCGCAGAGAAGAGCGTCTGCATGAACTTCTGGCGCCACAAGGAGTATCCTCCACCTTCGCTCCATCTTGGCCCAGACGCACTCTCTTTCGCAGACGAAGTTAGGTTCCTTGGCTTGGTGTTTGACAGGAAATTATGCTGGTCATCGCATATAGCGCAACTCAGAGGCAGGTGTGAACGTTCTCTTTGTATTTTACGTGTTTTAAGTGGCACATCTTGGTGAGCTGACCTGCCTGTTCTTTTACGTTTTTATCGCTCACTTACCCGATCGAAACTGGATTATGGCTGTGTGGTGTACGGCTCAGCGCGACCTTCTGTTCTGGGCCGCCTGGACCCGCTTCATCTCCGGGGTATCCGTGTTGGCATTGGAGCATTCCCCACCAGTCCTGTGTTGAGTTTATGTGCGGAATCTGGAGAACCTCCATTGTTTTATCATAGGGATGTTTTACTTTTTGCGTACGGTTGTCGCTTAGCTGCGCAACCTCGTCATCCCACGAATGGGCCGTTTTTAATGTGTCTTTTGATCGATTTTATGCAACTCGGTCTTTTACTCCTAAGCCCGCTGGCTTTCGTTTTCGGGAGATTTTATGGACGTTGGGCGTCGAGTTACCTGCTTTCTTCTTAGCCGGGGAAAACTTTTCCCCTCCTTGGCTCTTGGCAGAGGTCCCCGTTCATCTTGGTCTTACGTCCTCTCCGAAATCTTCAACCGCAGCACATATTATTCGTTGTTCTTTTAGCGAGATCAAATCCTCTTTTAATGGCTGGAATTTTATATATACCGACGGCTCGAAATATGACACAGGTGTAGGATGTGCTTTTGTTTTTAATGGGGCGAGTTTTACGTATGGTCTTAATGTTGCACATCTATTTTTATGGCAGAGCTTTATGCTATTTATCAGGCGATTTTATTTATTTATGATCAGGGGCTCGGGTACAGTGTCATATGTTCCGACTCTTTGAGTGCTATTGTAGGTTTTAAACATCTGTACAATCACAACCCTCTTGTACAGATGGTCCAGAATGTTGTGTTAACCCTTTTCGACGCTGGCTTCAGGGTAAAACTATTAAGGGTGCCTGGACACGTCGGACTCCCCGGTAATGAGGCCGCAAATGTTGCAGCAAAATCCGCTCTTTTAGACCCTGCTGAATACGAGCAGCGTTTTTATTTCGGGGATTTTATACATTCTTTACGTAGAGCCATTATTTCGCGCTGGCACGAGGAGTGGGACTTACTCCCAACTAATAAGCTCCGTGAATGTATACCCACCCCTTTTAACTGGTCGACTTCTTCTCGCGATGTTCGTCGCGAAGAAGTAATTTTAGCTCGCCTTAGAATTGGGCATTGCCGTTTTAGTCACTCTCACCTTTTTAATGGTCAACCCGCTGCAGTATGCCCTCACTGTGACCACCCCTTTACAGTGCGTCACATTTTAATTGAATGCCATCATCTGGCAGCTTTTAGACATAGCCTAGGTTTGCCCTCCTCTATTGAGGAATTACTTGCAGATAATGTGGTTGCTGTTGAGCGAGTGCTCGGTTTTATCCGTGTTTGTGGTTTTTGGAGCAAGGCGTGAGGTGTTCTCTTTTTATCCATGACGGCATTTTTATACGCTTTTAAGACTGTTGTTGTTTCAGCATTTGATGCATCGTTTTTTTAGTACCAGTCTTTAATTGAATTGTTGTATATAACCCTTGTTATTGTTTTGGGGTTTTATTGTTAGCAGATTAAAGTTTTACAATACAGGTTTATTTTCAGCTTTAGCTGATGTGTTTTACTACCAGTTTTTAATGTTGTAGTGGTGTTGGTTATAGGGTTTTACTGACCGTTTTTAGACCATTATAGGACTGTATTTTTTCACTGTGCGGTTTTTTTAATACCAGTCCTTTGTTTGTTGACCATTACACCCACTTGTTACTTGTTATGGGTTTTTATTTTGTTGCACAACGTGCTACTAAGACTTGCTTTGTGTTTCCTCTTTTTTTAGTTCTGACGCAGTTTCTAGTATGATTGGGCGCTAATGACCTTAGCTATTGTGCGCCCTTAAACAACATTCATCTTCATCATCTCCTATAAATATGTTAACGAATTTAAATCATTCCATACAGGTAGAAATGATAGATTGTTAAACGCTATTTGACGAATTTGATTTACCTGATGGTTTAGCTTTGGATTGGAAACTATCTTCGAAAGATATTGAACTCGTTATGATATTTAGCATAATTGACGAACTAAATTCGTATTTTACCAACAATTTTGTATACGTGTTTGGAAGTTGCGGAAACGGAAATTGGAACATGAATATTGGAGGTAGAGAAATTTCTGGAAAGGTTAAACGTTCGAGCAGGTGGTCAGCAGAAGGAACGTTAAGCATTAATTCAGAAAGTAATTCTAACACCGAACCTAGACGTGTATCCGTCAACAGTTTGAGAAAAGCTGTTTCAGAAAAATGCAAACTAGTCATAAACAAAATTAGACAAAAGCTTGGATGAGAATGTAACAATAAGGTTGAAGAAATAAATGAAAAATTAGATATCGCTTTAGAGGATAACGAGAGGTTAAAGAAAAATTTGGAAAAGGCTACGTATTTGGCCGAAAATATGAGAAAGGCATTGGAAATAAGAAAGCACAACATTACCCATCTTAAAGCGCTGGTAAATGCGATTTAAAAAACATCGAAAATATTTTAACAGATTTTTTAGCGCTATAGGAGCTAGTAGCCAATTTAACAAAGATAGGTTTGTGCAGTAGTACAAAGATCGATAAAAACAGCGAAATTGAAGGTTTATATACAGATTATGACAACGACTACATATTAGAGAAAGATGAGCAGAATGAATCGATTTTGGAAGAAGTGGCATCGGACAAATTTGCTTATAATACAAAATGAGTTAAAGTATAAAAAACATACTGAGGAAAAAAAATTTTTATTTTTATAAAATAAATCTATATACAATGTGAAAATTTTACATTTAGCATTAACACAAACTTGTTTTTATGGCACTGAAGTAAAATTGAAGAATTGTTTTTTATCTTTAACACTGGGAAAATAATATTTATACACAATTAATTTTCCGCCTGTGGTGCCTCAGTAGTGAAAACGGGCGTTAAACACTACTCAAAAAAAAACAATTAATTTTAACTTAAACTGAAGTACAATTGCATTAAGAAATACACAAAATAATGTATTTTTGTAGTGTTTTTATTCTTAAAGTCGTAGGCTTTTGGGAAGCACACTGATATCTATGTCCTTTAACATTTTGGTTTAACACAATATTAAAAAATGTATTTTCACCTGAAATTATGCGTAAAAAGTTTTTTTTTTGAAGCACACTGATTCCAATGTCTTTTTATGAAAAAAATACTGTGCGATTTGTTTTAGAGTAGGAAAAAATCACACAGGATAATACTGTTTAAAAACAAACGACGGGATGAAATGAAGCCTCCTAAAGGCAACTTGGAACTTTTTTTTTTTTGCGATTTGGCCGTAAATAAGCATATTTAAAAATCGAACCACATCTCGTTAAGATCCAGTTTGGAGTACGTGGCGCAGATGAGCTCCGCCACGCAATCCCCCCTGAAAATTTAGTACGGTGTGGGCGTATGGTTAAATATGCTTATCCCGATCTCGTGCACGTCGGTACCTATGATCGTGGGGGAGGCTATCAAACCGCGATGCGCCAAGTTGCCGTGAAGAGTCAGGATCCCGTAGCACGTTCTCGGCAGCAGGACCCGCACGCCAGCGACTACGTACAGCCGTTCGAAGCGGGCACGACGCCCTGATCGAGCTTTTCAACAGAAATCCGACGCCGCTGGGTACGGGCGCAGCGCCCATTTGCGACACTGTTTCGTACAGTATAGTGGTATCTCGAGTGGCAGCGACCCCGGGAGCGCTAGCAGCGACCCTGGGAGCGCTGATTGTGGACCTGTTGTCGTCTCCACTTTCGTCGTCGGAGATTTCGACCACTTTGGGTTCGTCGTCACTTATAAATATGACGTCGTCGCCGTTGTCGTCATTGTTGTTGTCGTCTTCATTGTCGTTGTCGTCGTCATCATTGTCTTCGTCGTACCGTCGCTGCCGTCGCCGTCGCTTCCGTCACCGTCATTGTCGTCGCCGCCGCCGTCATTTCCATAATCGTCATCGTCATTATTGTTGGTGTTAAAAGCGGAATGGCGAGCATATCCTCAAAAATACCACTACGTTTTGCCCGAAAGCAATCGTCGCTTACCTACGAGAAAGAGTCACGGGTTCCTTGGGGCGACGCGTCGCCCGATGACGATGTCGCCTGCTGCTACCGTTGTCCTTGTTCGAGGTTCCATCCGTGGTTCAGTGGTGGTCTGTCCTGGCTCGACGGAGGATTCGCCAGTGAGCGCCCTGATCCATCGCAGCGAGATAGCTGCGGCGACGGCGAACCTGGTGCCCGCAACGAGGATCGCTCGGATTGCGACCCTCTGGATGGCTCTCGCCGAAGAAGGCGGAAAAGCTCCGACAGCGTCCGCGACGGATCGGATCCTGCGCACTCTTGCCCCCTTGACCGATTTGATGGCGTTCGTGGCTGCATCGAACGCCTTTGCTGCCTCCGCTCGGATCGCGTCTCTGCGAGACACGTCGACGCCCATGCAGGTGGATGCGACGACGTGCACCTCGATCGAATGATCCGTGATTCTCCCGACCGCAGCCTTTGCGGCCTTGCCGACGATGTCCTCGACAGCCTTGATTGCGGCGGCTTGCATTGCTGGGTCAGGAGAGAGAGCAGGGACAGCAAGGTCTCTGCGCAGCAAGATCGGTCAGGCGGGCGCCGCCTGAAGCCGGATGGTGCAGAAGCAGAAGAGGTCGACTTACCAGGCGGCGATGACGATGTCCATGGGTCGTATAGCTCCACGGCGGTAGATCTTGTACATCTTGTACATCTCGAAGCAGGAGCAGAGAGAGAGCTGTATGAGCATGGGGCGATTTTTTGGGGAATATATATACGCATTTTGAGAGGTGAGTGGGAGATTGCACGTGATGTTTTTTAGAATTGGCAAACAGCGCGCTAAAAGCAATTAAAAACCGTGAGTCGGCAGAAACCGATTCCGGAAATCGCATCTGCAAGTTGTTTGAAAATCAGTGATGTAATTGTCACGTGTATGTGCATGGCAACGGCAAAGTCCGCTAAAATCTTCCAGCGCTCGGTACACGATCACGAACAATGACGTAACAGTCACGTGTATGTGCATAGCGACAGTAAATTTACAGTGCGCAATACACGGTCACGTGTTTTAACATAGTAACAGTAGCCGCGTCGACCCGCGCAAATAAAAAGGTTTGCATTTTAACGTTGGTGTTACAGTAAGCATACATTCCTGTCTTCGATTCTCGGTGAGTATTATAAAGCATGAACTTTACAATATTGCAGCACCGTGCAAGAACATTAGATAGATTTTATTCGGGATATTCTGAAACTATAGTTTCTGTAGAATCTGCGCCTGAAGACGAAAATGATATTCACCCCATGGAATGGATACACTGGGTTTTTACGCAGTTTTTAGAATTTTCTGATGAACGGTTATTAAATCACGAGCCGAGCTATATCGGCATGTCGATTTCTAACATAGAGCATCCCGAAAGAGGCTTTCACATTAGCGTTAGACGGTTTGATCAAATTAACATGGAAGCAAATTTAAATTCTGCTGAAGCAGTGATGCAGAGTAATCATAATTTTTTTGGACGGTATGCTAAAATTTACTTGCGTATACACAAAAATTATTGAAGGTGAATGCTTTAAGGAATGCGAGCTATGTAATTGGAACAAGGGCATCATTGTTATAAAAAATGTAGATTCTTTATGTTTACCAAGAGCGATAGCCGTGTCTGTGGCAAAATTAGAAAATGATGCCAATTACAATTCGATAAAAAGATGGGAAACGGCTCAAAGGTTAAGAGCGGCGTATTTATGTCGACTTATAGGAAGAGATGTAAAATCGACTGTGCCATTTACAATAGAGGATGTTAAAATGTGTGAGAAGGTGTTGAGGGATTACTGTTTTACCATATTCGACGCCCATGAGGGTAACGGAATCTTATATAAATCAGGATCTCTTAGCAATAAATACATTGATCTGATTTATCATAACAATCACTATAACTCGATTGTAGATTTACACAGAGCATTTAAATGTACATATTATTGCAGGCGATGTAATCATCCTTTCAAATATAAAAAGGAACTACATCGCTGCGATTTAGGATGTCAAAAATGCCACCTTTCATGCGTAACGTCTTTTGACACGTACATTCATTGTGTTAAATGTAATCGCGAGTTTAGAGGACAAATTTGTTACAATAACCACCTTAAAAAGGCGGCTTTTTACCCGCGGAATATAGCCGTGTGCGACGTGGAAAAGGTGTGCATTAAATGCAATAAAATGTACAATCTAAGATGTAAAAAGAAACAACACGTTTGCGCGGAAACATTTTGCACTACGTGTAATAAATATGTCAAAGTAAATCATTTATGCTTTGTGAGATCATATAAAGGTCCACAATTGAGCAAAGAATTTCTCTCTTTTTTTTTCATAGATTTTGAATGTACGCAAGAAAAGCCATACGGCTCGCCAAACTTGACCTTTGAGCACGAACCAAATCTCTGCGCTCTTTACCAAGCATGCATTTTCTGTATCGATATTTGCGAAAAGATGCAAACATGTAGTAATTGCGGCGTGAAAGAATAGGTTTTTAAAAATAAACCAATTTGCGAATTGTTTCAATATATTAATATACCCCGCTCGAGCATCAAGAGCATTATAGTGATTGCACATAATTTAAAGTCTTATGATGGTCATATTTTGCTAAAATACATGGTGGGTACTCTCGGATGGAAACCAGAACTCATTATGAACGGGCCAAAAATTTATAGAATAAAGCATAGAAATGTGACTTTCCTGGATTCCTTAAATTTCATACCATTTGCACTTTCTAAATTTTCTAAAACATTTGAATTGGAGGAATCGAAAGGTTATTTTCCGCATTTGTTTAACACTGTAGACAACTCAAACTACGTGGGGCAAATTCCTGATGTAAAGTATTACAGTGATGAAAAAATGTCGGTGGAGGAACGAAAATGTTTTGAAAAGTGGCATGCAGAAAAACTTTCTTCTAATTACGTGTTTGACATGCAAAAAGAAATTGTTGAATACTGTAAAATGGACGTGCAAGTTTTATGTTTCGGTGTATCAAAATTTCGAAAGGAATTTATGATAGAAAACGGAATCGATCCTTTTAGAGAGTGTGTAACCATAGCTAATGCTTGCATGAATGTATGCAGAAAGCGCTTTGTGCAAGAAAATACTATTTCAATAATACCGCACGGAGGATATAGGCTTGCCGATAGGCAATCACGTGTGGCTCTTATCTGGTTAAGCTGGATAGAAAAAGAACAAGATGTAACTATTCAGCACGCTCTTAATGGTCGCGAAGTTAAAATTTTAAATTATAAGGTTGACGGATACAGAGAAGACAATGAAAGTAATACAAAGTTCGTATACTACTTTCATGGGTGCTTTTATCATGGATGTCAACATTGCTATGTTAATAGAACTTTTACTTTGCACGGTGCAGGCAATGAAACGATGGACTCTAGATACGAGTCCACCGTGAGAATAACCAAAGCGATTAAGGAGGCAGGTTATGAAGTAATTGAAATGTGGGAGTGCGAATTTAATGCATTGCGGAAAAATAACGGGGAACTTGCCAACTTTGCTGAATCTTTCATTCTTTTAGAACCTCTCGAACCTAGAGACGCCTTTTACGGCTGTCGTATAAATTGTGTTAAATTAATGTACGAAACAAAAGAGAATGAAAAAATAATGTACTATGACGTGTGTAGTCTTTACCCATACGTAAATAAAACAAAATCTTATCCTGTTGGTCACCCCAAAATTTATTGCAAACAAAATACGTTTCCACCTTTGGATAGCATATAAGGTGGCTTAATAAAATGTCAAATATTACCACCTGTCGACTTATATCACCCAGTATTACCCATGCGTGTGAACGGCAAACTAATGTTTCCTTTATGCCGGTCATGCGCGTTGTTAGAAGATGAACATAACGAGTGCAATCATAATGATGATGAAAGAAGTCTCTTAGGGACTTGGGTGATGGACGAGGTTAAAGTAGCTCTTGAGGAAGGCTGTTATGTTGAAAACGCACGAAATTTGGGAATACGAAATGGTACGCTACAATGCCGATACCGGTAAAAAAAGGACTTTTTGAAGAGTATGTTAATCAATTTTTAAAGATTAAAACTGAAGCCTCCGGCTGGCCAACGCAATGCATTACCGATATAGATAAAGAGGAATATGTAAAGAATTTTGAACAAAAGGAATGAATTAAACTTAATTCTAATGCAATCGCCTACAATCCTGGAAGACGGGAGATTGCAAAACTAATGTTAAATTAATTTTGCGGCAAATACGGGTAAAGAGATAATTTACCAACCTGTGAATTAATTGGAGAATATTCACAGCTTGTAGAACGTTTAAATAATCCTTGGATACAGGTGGAGACGTATTTACCAGCTACTGAAAATATAATTTACTTGGTATGGAAATACGTAAAAGAAAGTCCTAAATTAAACCCTTACTCTAACGTCGTAGTTGCTGCATACACTACAAGCCACGCCCGTCTAGAGCTTTACTCTTGCTCGAAAAAACTAGGCGAGCGCGTGCTATACTTTGACATTGATTCGGTAATTGCAGTTTGTAAACCAGGACAGTGGATGCCGCCGACTGGTTCTTTTTTAGGTTGCATGACAAATGAGTTAGAAATTTACGGTAAAGACGCGTATATCGATCAATTTGTATCTACCGGTCCTAAGAGTTATGGTTTTACCGTTAAATTTGGAAATAACGAAACCAAAAAAATCTGTAAAATTAAAGGTATTACTCTGCATTCAAGTAATTTAAAAAAGGTAAATGTACAAGTTATGGGCGATATGATTTTAAAAAATAACGATATGAATATAAAACTGTATGACACTAAAATAGCCAGAAGGCCTCTTTGGACGCTTGTTACGGAACCGTCGGTAAAAACGTTTCGAGCGATAATTAATAAACGTAAGAGAATTTCCAAGTATGACACAGTTCCTTACGGCTATAAAAGACCTCGATCAAAATAAGACATTTGTTAACTTGAGAAAAGCTTCGGAGTATGACACAGCTCCTTTTACTACGCACAATATTTGTCAGACACTAAAAGCATTGTGTTTACACAAACGTTCAGCTAGCAAGCCACTTATCTAATTGCTTAAACATTACCTTAAGAGTAATCTCGACGAAATGCTTTTAGTAGATTCATTTAAAGCCAATCGACGCGTTGTTTTATTGACAATTCTATACGTTCACGATCGGTGTCCCCTCAGGGGCCCAATTTATTGGGTACGGGGCGTAGCGACCCCGAGGCTCCCGAGCTGCTCCCTCAGGTCCGCGCTCAGCGCGTTTGACTCCTTTTTATTTCGCCTCTTTTATTGTTTTATTAGTCCTACTTCCCTGTTCTTTGTCTGATGGCTGCTCGGTTTTTTACTCCTAAGCCCGCTGGGTTTCGTTTTCGGGAGATTTTACGGACGTTGGGCGTCGAGTTACCTGCTTTTTTCTTAGCCGGGGAAACTTCTTCTCCCCCCTGGATTTTAGCAGAGGCCCCCGTTCATCTCGGGCTTACGTCATGTCCGAAATCTTCGACCGCAGCACATATTATTCGTTGTTCTTTTAGCGAGATCAAATCCTCTTTTAATGGCTGGAATTTTATATATACCGACGGCTCAAAATCTGACACAGGTGTAGGATGTGCTTTTGTTTTTCATGGGGCGTGTTTTACGTATGGTCTTAATGTTGCAACATCTATTTTTATGGCAGAGCTTTATGCTATTTATCAGGCGATTTTATTTATTTTCGATCATGGGCTGGGAAATAGTGTCATATGTTCCGACTCTTTGAGTGCTATTTTAAGTTTTAAACATCTGTACAATCACCACCCTCTTGTACAGATGGTCCAGAACGTGGTTTTAACCCTTTTCGACGCTGGCGTCAGAGTAAAACTACTGTGGGTGCCTGGACACGTCGGACTCCCAGGTAATGAGGCCGCAGATGTTGCAGCAAAATCCGCTCTTTTAGACCCTGCTGAGTTCGAGCAGCGTTTTTATTTCGGGGATTTTATACATTCATTACGTAGAGCCATTTTTTCGCGCTGGCGCGAGGAGTGGGAATTACTCCCAAATAATAAGCTCCGTGAATGTAAACCCGCCCCTTTTAACTGGTCGACTTCTTCTCGCGGTGTTCGTCGCGAAGAAGTAATTTTAGCTCGTCTTAGAATTGGGCATTGCCGTTTTAGCCACTCTCACCTTTTTAATGATCAACCCGCTCCAGTTTGCCCTCACTGTGACCACCCCTTTACAGTGCGTCACGTTTTAATTGATTGTCCTCATCTGACAGCTTTTAGAAATAGCTTAGGTTTGCCGTCCTCTATTGAGGACTTACTAGCAGATGATGTGGTTGCTGTTGAGCGTGTGCTCCGTTTTATCCGTGTTTGTGGTTTTTGGAGCACGGTGTGAGGTTTTATCTTTTACCATTGACGGCATTTTTAGACTATTTTAACACTGTTGTTTTTTCAGCTTTTGCTGAATTTTGTTAACTAGTCTTAAATTGTTGTTTGCACATTACCCCTGTTATTTGTTTTGGGGTTTTATTGTTACCATTGTAATCTTTTATAAGACTGGTTTATTTTCAGCTCTTGCTGATTAGTTTAGATACCGGTCTTTGTTTGTTGACCTGTGTTTGCTTTGGGATTTTATTGGTACTTTTTTAGTCCATTACACGACTGTTGTGGTTTTCCGCTCTTGCGGCTGTGTTTTAGTAACACCTTAATGTTTGTGGCGCCTTATACCCTTGTTTTTTGTTTTTGGGTATCAGTTTTATTGCACAAGTACTACTGTCCGTTCGTTATGCGCAGGATTTGCGTTCTTTGTTTATTTATTTTTATTTCTGACATAGTACTTGATGTGTTTGGGCGCTAATGACCACAGCAGTTTTGCGCCCTTAAGCAATAATCATCATCATCATATTCCAGTGACCACTTTCCGTGTCAGATCCATGTACTCTCTTCGAACGCACATTCACAGCGCGCGCCAAATTGGCTCGTTGAAAAGGCGAATTGGCCTCTCTACCGTTCTTTGGCCGAATTTTCAGGGTGTGAATTTCCATCTATAGACATCGCCATCGAGCACCTCCGTACGGTCATCATCACAGCCGCAGATAAGGCTATTCCCCGGTGGTCTTGTCACTCCAGACGCTTGCCGGTTCCCTGGTGGACCGATGAATGCCGGGATGCGTTGCGTGCACGCCGAGGTGCTCTCCGAGATTTTCGTCGCCACCCTATGTGAACGTTCTCTTTGCATTTTACGTGTTTTAAGTGGCACATCTTGGGGAGCTGACCGGACTGTTCTTTTACGTTTTTATCGCTAATTTATCCGATCGAAACTGGATTATGGCTGTGTGGTTTACGGCTCAGCGCGCCCTTCTGTGCTTCGTCGCCTAAACCCGATACATCACCGGGGCATCCGTGTTGGCATTGGAGCATTCCCCACAAGTCCTGTGTTGAGTTTATGTGCGGAGTCTGGAGAACCTCCGTTGTTTTATCGTAGGGATGTTTTACTAGCTGCGTACGGTTATCGCTTAGCTGCGCAACCTCGTCATCCCACGAATGGGCCGTTTTTTAATGTGTCTTTTGATCGTTTTTATGCTGCTCGGTTTTTTACTCCTAAGCCCGCTGGGTTTCGTTTTCGGGAGATTTTACGGACGTTGGGCGTCGAGTTACCTGCTTTTTTCTTAGCCGGGGAAACTTCTTCTCCCCCCTGGATTTTAGCAGAGGCCCCCGTTCATCTGGGGCTTACGTCATGTCCGAAATCTTCGACCGCAGCACATATTATTCGTTGTTCTTTTAGCGAGATCAAATCCTCTTTTAATGGCTGGAATTTTATATATACCGACGGCTCAAAATCTGACACAGGTGTTACGCTGATGACCTGAGCTGTTAAAGAGCGTCCATAAAAATAAATCTGACACAGGTGTAGGATGTGCTTTTGTTTTTAATGGGGCTAGTTTTACGTATGGGCTTGACGTTGCAACATCTATTTTTATGGCAGAGCTTTATGCTATTTATCAGGCGATTTTATTTATTTTCGATCATGGGCTGGGAAATAGTGTCATATGTTCCGACTCTTTGAGTGCTATTTTAAGTTTTAAACATCTGTACAATCACCACCCTCTTGTACAGATGGTCCAGAACGTGGTTTTAACCCTTTTCGACGCTGGCGTCAGAGTAAAACTACTGTGGGTGCCTGGACACGTCGGAATCCCAGGAAATGAGGCCGCAGATGTTGCAGCAAAATCCGCTCTTTTAGACCCTGCTGAGTTCGAGCAGCGTTTTTATTTCGGGGATTTTATACATTCATTACGTAGAGCCATTTTTTCGCGCTGGCGCGAGGAGTGGGAATTACTCCCAAATAATAAGCTCCGTGAATGTAAATCCGCCCCTTTTAACTGGTCGACTTCTTCTCGCGGTGTTCGTCGCGAAGAAGTAATTTTAGCTCGTCTTAGAATTGGGCATTGCCGTTTTAGCCACTCTCACCTTTTTAATGGTCAACCCGCTCCAGTTTGCCCTCACTGTGACCACCCCTTTACAGTGCGTCACGTTTTAATTGATTGTCCTCATCTGACAGCTTTTAGAAATAGCTTAGGTTTGCCGTCCTCTATTGAGGACTTACTAGCAGATGATGTGGTTGCTGTTGAGCGGGTGCTCCGTTTTATCCGTGTTTGTGGTTTTTGGAGCACGGTGTGAGGTTTTATCTTTTACCATTGACGGCATTTTTAGACTATTTTAACACTGTTGTTTTTTCAGCTTTTGCTGAATTTTGTTAACTAGTCTTAAATTGTTGTTTGCACATTACCCCTGTTATTTGTTTTGGGGTTTTATTGTTACCATTGTAATCTTTTATAAGACTGGTTTATTTTCAGCTCTTGCTGATTAGTTTAGATACCGGTCTTTGTTTGTTGACCTGTGTTAGCTTTGGGATTTTATTGGTACTTTTTTAGTCCATTACACGACTGTTGTGGTTTTCCGCTCTTGCGGCTGTGTTTTAGTAACACCTTAATGTTTGTGGCGCCTTATACCCTTGTTTTTTGTTTTTGGGTATCAGTTTTATTGCACAAGTACTACTGTCCGTTCGTTATGCGCAGGATTTGCGTTCTTTGTTTATTTATTTTTATTTCTGACATAGTACTTGATGTGTTTGGGCGCTAATGACCACAGCAGTTTTGCGCCCTTAAGCAATAATCATCATCATCTGGACACGTCGGACTCCCAGGTAATGAGGCCGCAGATGTTGCAGCAAAATCCGCTCTTTTAGACCCTGCTGAGTTCGAGCAGCGTTTTTATTTCGGGGATTTTATACATTCATTACGTAGAGCCATTTTTTCGCGCTGGCGCGAGGAGTGGGAATTACTCCCAAATAATAAGCTCCGTGATTGTAAACCCGCCCCTTTTAACTGGTCGACTTCTTCTCGCGCTGTTCGTCGCGAAGAAGTAATTTTAGCTCGTCTTAGAATTGGGCATTGCCGTTTTAGTCACTCTCACCTTTTTAATGATCAACCCGCTCCTGTTTGCCCTCACTGTGACCACCCCTTTACAGTGCGTCACGTTTTAATTGATTGTCCTCATCTGACAGCTTTTAGAAATAGCTTAGGTTTGCCGTCCTCTATTGAGGACTTACTAGCAGATGATGTGGTTGCTGTTGAGCGTGTGCTCCGTTTTATCCGTGTTTGTGGTTTTTGGAGCACGATGTGAGGTTTTATCTTTTATCGTTGACGGCATTTTTAGACTCTTTTAAGACTGTTGTTTTTTCAGCTTTTGCTGAATTTTGTTAACTAGTCTTAAATTGTTTTTTGCTCATTACCCCTGTTATTTGTTTTGGGGTTTTATTGTTACCATTGTAATCTTTTATAAGACTGGTTTATTTTCAGCTCTTGCTGATTAGTTTTGATACCGGTCTTAGTTTGTTGACCTGTGTTTGCTTTGGGATTTTATTGGTACTTTTTTCGTCCATTACACGACTGTTGTGGTTTTCCGCTCTTGCGGCTATGTTTTAGTAATACCTTAATGTTTGTGGCGCCTTATACCCTTGTTTTTTTGTTTTTGGGTATCAGTTTTATTGCACAAGTACTACTGTCCGTTCGTTATGCGCAGGATTTGCGTTCTTTGTTTATATATTTTTTTTTTTTATTTCTGACATAGTACTTGATGTGTTTGGGCGCTAATGACCACAGCAGTTTTGCGCCCTTAAGCAATAATCATCATCATCATCATCATCATCATCATCAGAGGCAAGTGTGAACGTTCTCTTTGTATTTTACGTGTTTTAAGTGGCACATCTTGGGGAGCTGACCGGACAGTTCTTTTACGTTTTTATCGCTCACTTATCCGATCGAAACTGGATTATGGCTGTGTGGTTTACGGATCAGCGCGACCTTCTGTCCTTCGTCGGCTTAACCCGATTCATCACCGGGGTATCCGTGTTGCCATTGGGGCATTCCCCACCAGTCCTGTGTTGAGTCTATGTGCGGAGTCTGGAGAACCTCCGTTGTTTTATCGTAGGGATGTTTTACTAGCTGCGTACGGTTGTCGCTTAGCTGCGCAACCTCGTCATCCCACGAATGGGCCGTTTTTTAACGTGTCTTTTGATCGTTTTTATGCTGCTCGGTTTTTTACTCCTAAGCCCGCTGGCTTTCGTTTTCGGGAGATTTTACGGCCGTTGGACATTGAGTTACCTGCTTTTCTTAGCCGGGGAAACTTCTTCTCCCCCCTGGATTTTAGCAGAGGCCCCCGTTCATCTCGGGCTCAAGTCCTGTCCGAAATCTTCGACCGCAGCACATATTATTCGTTGTTCTTTTAGCGAGATCAAATCCGCTTTTAATGGCTGGAATTTTATCTATACCGACGGCTCAAAATCTGACACAGGTGTAGGATGTGCTTTTGTTTTTAATGGGGCTAGTTTTACGTATGGTCTTAACGTTGCAACATCTATTTTTATGGCGGAGCTTTATGCTATCTATCGGGCGGTTTTATTTATTTCTGATCACGGGCTGGGGAACAGTGTTATATGTTCCGACTCTTTGAGTGCTATTTTAAGTTTTAAACAGCTGTACAATCACCACCCTCTTGTACAGATGGTCCAGAATGTAGTTTTAACCCTTTTCGACGCTGGCGTCAGGGTAACACTGCTATGGGTGCCTGGACACGTCGGACTCCCAGGTAATGAGGCCGCAGATGTTGCAGCAAAATCCGCTCTTTTAGACCCTGCTGAGTACGAGCAGCGTTTTTATTTCGGGGATTTTATACATTCGTTACGTAGAGCCATTTTTTCGCGCTGGCGCGGGGAGTGGGAATTACTCCCAAATAATAAGCTCCGTAAATGTAAATCCGCCCCTTTTAACTGGTCGACTTCTTCTCGCGGTGTTCGTCGCGAAGAAGTAATTTTAGCTCGTCTTAGAATTGGGCATTGCCGTTTTAGTCATTCTCACCTTTTTAATGGTCAACCCGCTCCAGCTTGCCCTCACTGTGACCACCCCTTTACAGTGCGTCACATTTTAATTGATTGTCTTCATCTGACAGCTTTTAGAATTAGCCTTGGTTTGCCCTCCTCTATTGAGGACTTACTCGCAGAAGATGTGGTTGCTGTTGAGCGCGTGCTCCGTTTTATCCGTGTTTGTGGTTTTTGGAGCAAGGTGTGAGGTTTTATCTTTTACCGTTGACGGCATTTTTAGACTCTTTTAGAACTGTGGTTTTTTCAGCTTTTGCTGAATCGTGTTAACTAGTCTCTAATTGTTGTTTTGCACATTACCCTTGTTATTTGTTTTGGGGTTTTATTGTTACCATTTTAATCTTTTATAAGACTGGTTTGTTTTCAGCTCTTGCTGATTAATTTTGCTACCGGTCTTTGTTTATTGACCTGTGTTTGCTTTGTGCTTTTATTGGCACGTTTTTAGTCCATTACAGGACTGTTGTGGTTTTCCGCTCTTGCGGCTGTGTTTTAGTAACACTTTAATGTTTGTGGCGCCTTATACCCTTGTTATTTGTTTTTGGGTATAAGTTTTATTGCACAAGTACTACTGTCCGTTCGTTATGCGCAGGATTTGCGTTCTTTGTTTATATATTTTTATATCTGACGCAGTACTTGATGTGTTTGGGCGCTAATGACCTTAGCAGTTTTGCGCCCTTAAGCAATAATCATCATCAGTATTTTGTTTTAACTATCATAATTTAGCTAAGAAAAAATTTAAAGTATAATTAAGTCATTATTCTCTAAAGGTAATTAACTCTCCAGGAGTTTATGGCAGCACCTCTATTAATGGTTTTCCTTTACCTATCCTAGTATAAGTTTAGGTTACATAGTTCAACTCGTGCTATTGCAATTAAATGTATATAGTGGATCTTGCTTATGGAAACTTTTGAATTCTGCTAGAAAATAACCATATGTGAAATCTACTAAGTGATGAACATATGTAAATGTAAATTATACATTACATAAATATTACATAAATTATGTAATTTATACATTGTTCAAAATAATTAGAGAGAAGTTTAGACATATGTATTGTTGCTTTAGTTGGGTTTAGCGGTGTTAAATATTTTTTACAGCAAGTTTAAACCTTTATTTAACAGCAGTGTACATTTTATTTACTTCTCATTTGATACAAGGATGCTGTAAGCCAAAATTACAGATAATGTTGAAAACTAAAGTGGTGTTCATTGATTAACATTGTTTGAAACTGACATCTAGTGCCTGTAGATGAAGGGTTCACCATTATATCCTTTGTTTACATTTATGTAGTCAACATTTGGCACCTGACTGAGGTAGAAACTGTTCGAGTGATCACATTGCTGTAGCAAGATTGGAATATTTGTGCAGTGACTGCTCAGCTTAATATGGCTGAATGTGTTATTGTATGGCATGAAAGCCTTCACTGAATGAGGTACATGCTCTAGGAAACCAGGCTAGGAGTGAAAACATAAAACATAGGCCAGAAAAGACTGTTATTTTTTGTGCTCTTTAGAGGCACAGAGCTACTGTTTGGGTCACAGAAATAATCAGAGGGTGGCAAATGTAAGTGACCAAACAATAGGAAATGACTTGGAGAAGCAGGTTTAAGGCCACAAAGACCTCATAAAACCACTGCATGTATATCGTGTGTGATGTACATTTTCCAGAAACAGCAGTTCAGGAAAGAGATGGAATTGCTGGTGGGTCATCATTGTGGAAGGTGGCAGCACTATTTATTCTGCCAGATGTTTTGGTGAAATGGTACTAGAGAACATTAAGCCCATTGCACTCAGAACAGGACCTCAGTTTGTTTTGCAGCAAGAAAATGCTAAAGTGTATACAGCAAGAACCACCACGACCACATACAGAAACTCCAGATTCAAACAATGGACTGGCATGCTAGGAGTCCTTATCTTAACCTCATTGAGCATTATCGGTTAATCTGGAGAAAAATGTCCGAGAGAGTCCTGTAACTCCTCAGACTCTTCAACAGCTTGCAGATGCTTTTGTCTAAGAATGGGAGAGCATCAAATAAGATAAAGTGCATAGATGATCATGAGGTTGCCTTGAAGATATGAGGCAGTAATTCAGGTCCATGGAGGCCATACTGAAGTGTTCCTTTATGTGCAAAATTGAAATTAATCGATGGAGTTTCCACGTTAGTATACAACATTGTCTTTAATTTCAGTTTATACCGAGTTTGTGTAAAATGAGTAGTAAATAAGATGTACACTGCTGTTAAAATAAAAATTTAAACTTTCTGTATGAAAAAATTTACTACCCTAAACACAACCATGGTAAAATACATATGGTCAAACTTTTGTTCCTCCAATTGTCTTCGAACCTCCACGGGTGGCTGAGGTTGTTAAGGCATGGTTTTGTGAGCGGGAGGTCTGGGGTTCGAATCCCGCCAGGACCATTCTTCCTAACTGAGGTTTTTTCAGGTTTTCCTCAGTCCTCATAAATGGCAAATATTGGGGAGGTAACTTAAACTTAGGCCTGGACACTTCCTTTAAAAAAAAATCCTTTCCCAATGTATCATCAGTGTCCACCGCCTGTGGTGCCTCAGTAGTATCAGTTGTTTTGAGCAGTGTGTATTAATGCATTTATTTTTTAATGACTTGAATCACAAACTTCAATTTTTTCATGCCATATCACTAAACTTTTTGACTATAGTGTACTTAAATATCACCTACCTAAAGAAAACTATCACTGATCGTACTTTATCACTAATTTACTTAACAATATTTCTCTTTCCCTCTCATTCCATCTTCTATTTTCATGATCATCACATACATTTTTCTCAACTTTCATTATTTTATAAGCTTTCTTTTGCTATTTCAGGTAATGCTACAGCCGAGCAAGCAAAGAAAATAAACCACATCTTGTCAAATGTATCACTAGCTCTATCCAAACATTCAGGTAAATATATAGATGATGGAGAAAAACTTCTTCATGAATACGGACACTATAGGTAATGCATAATTTGTGCAAATAGGCTTATTTTGATGAATATGAGGTTTCTAGTAATCGAATTAAAATGCTTATGAATTTTTATGAATGTATATCATAAGTGACTTAGTTTAATAACTAATGTTGTACTTACGAAGCTGTTGACAATGGAATGATAATATATCCTAAACTTAGGTACTCATTTTTTTTTTTTACACTAAACTTCATTTACTTACATAAAAGTAAGACGCATTTCGGGAGAATCTCTCCCATCTTCAGTTGCTCACCAAACCGCTGTTACTTGAAATGATGGCTGGAAACCCAGATGTTTCTGTGATGGCCTCTGTTGGTTGAAGTAAGAAATTGCTGAGTTCATCCATAGGAGGAAATTCGAAATGCATTAGGTTTTTTCTATTTTTTAATATGAAATTTTTTTCGCAAGAGGATAACTCCAATAGGTTGTGAAAATGTTTCAGCAATTTATTACGAATTTGGAAGAAAGAACATTTTAGGAATATTCGGTTTAAGCAGGTGGATAAATCAGCAGTAACAGCTCACCAAAACCCATGAAATAAAACTGGAAATTAAAACTGCTGAAACATCTTCACAACCCATTGAAGTTATCCTCTTGGGAAAAAATTTTTATTTTAAAAAATATAAAAAACCTAATGAATTCGAATTTCCTCCTATGGATGAACTCAGCAATTACCTACTTCAACCAACAGAGGCCACCGCAGAAACATCCGGGTGTCCAGCCATCATTTCGAGTAACGGCAGCTCTGTGAGCAACTGAAGATGGGAGAGATTCTCCCGAAACGCGTCTTACTTTTATGTAAGTAAATGGAGTTTATTGTAAAAAAAATATGAAAAAATGAATACCTAAGTTAATAACTAATATTAACATTTATTTATCATAATTTGCAAAAGAATTTAATTTTATAAAGTATGCCTCTATTGCTTAATTGGCGTTACAAATAGGTTTTGTTAAGTGCTAAATGATCGAATGTTGGTGTTTTTGACAAGTTTATTATTTAGTTATTAATTTTAAAATACCCACTGCACTTGGAGCAGAGAATCAAGATTCTTTGCCCTAAAACAGATCTATAGGTCCATGCGAGAATAGAATGGTAAGGCACCATGTCATAAATGTAGGTCCTGTTTAGAACTTGGTGCAGTATCTTGACCTTCCACCAGAAAAAATTTATGAAAAGAAATTCTCAGATACTGCATTGGATAGTAAGTGAACTTGGGCAACAGAGTGGGGAAAATATCTCTGCTGCTGTCAGGGAATGAACCCTAGACCATATGGACCACAGATGCCTGACCACCTACCCATCCCATTACAGGAGGAAAAAAAACAGTACATTAGAAAATACCAGCCAAATTAGTAAACATTATTTTACATTGAACAGTCTACATTAGATGGATATCTGGGAGAATGCCAGATACACTTTTTGTTGGTTGTACAATGCTTTGAATGTTTTACTAGGTGTATTTAGAGTTGAGTCACATAAATTTCAATGCTAATTTGTTGTAGCACATTTCAGTTAACTAAGTTAGGAATACTAAATAAGATTAACAAAAGTTTCACTGTGTGGATTCCGACATTCCGTAAACATATACTAAATATTATTGATTATTTTTAATAAACTAGTTACATAAGCAAACAGCAGTACTAAACAACTGCAACATTTTTCAAATGGAAAGTGATTTGGTTCACACAAAGAAGATTCATGTATTTGTAAAGCATTGCTTGATCGCTGTTCTCTCTCCTGCCTTCATTCCATTTATCATTCCATCTCATTCATACAGTGCAAAGTATATACTTCTATAATAATTTTTATACATTGCATTATAGTTAATCTAATGAATTATAAATATGATAAACACATCACAGTTAAAGTATAATATGCATTTTACTATGCTTGAAATTGAAATATATAATTACATTTTAACACTATTGAGCTAGTTACTTGTTACTTTAATCCAGTGGTGAAATTGCTAGAGACTCATTACCATCATCTTTATTGTCATCAGAATCATCTGTATCATGATATTCTGTTCATCACTATTCTTGAATCAGAGTATTATAAATTTACAGTGAGTTAGTTTTGAATAGCACAAATTTTTGCAGTGAATTATGGTATTATTATTATTGAGGAAATCACTCAAATTTCACTAATTTTATTATATTTGTTTTGTGATTTCTTTTATTTGTTTTTTGAATTTTTCTATTTTCTTGTTGACCAGATCTATTGTGTAGCCATTTTTCTGTGCTATATCTATGATTTTATGGTACTCTGAATTGTATTCTGCCTTGCTTAATTGCTGGTTTCTCATGATGTGGTCTCTCCGTTACCTAGCATCCAAGAAAATCTAATAAATATCGTAAAGAAACCTGAATAAACATACTTTAGAAGTAATAGCACAATCAATATCTGAACCTCCAAAATTTATATCAATCAAACCTGCTTCACATTCAGAGGCAATAGTTATGGGTCTAGCAATGGGAAACCCACTTTCACCATTATTAGTGGATATGTACATGCGTTTCTTGGAATTAAAATTAATAAGGGCTTTTCCACATATATACAAATGTTGGTACCGTTATGTTGATGATGTCTGCAATAGTAAATGAAAAATGAAAGGAGGATGCAATAAAACTACTGAACTTAATAGACAGCACTGTTAAATTCAAAATGGAAAATGAAAACAACAAGGTTCTTCCCTTGTTGGATATAAAAATTATAAAAAATGGCAATAATCTGGAATTTGGCATATTCAGAACAGATAGGCACACAAGTAATTATATAAAATAACAACAGCCACAATCCAAAACAACATAAACTTGCTATAATCAATAGTCTCACATTCAGATTAACAAACCTACTAGCAAGCAACGCAGAATACAATTCAGAAGAGTACCATAAAATCATAGATATAGCACAGAAAAATAGCTACACAATAGATCTGGTCAACAAGAAAAATAAAAAAATTCAAAAATAAAAAGCAAATAAAAGATGTCACCACACTTAAAGACTACAAAGGAGATTATATATATAAGAAATTCATGTTCCATTCATGAGCACAGCAAAAATTCCAGATGGTTTTTAAAGAGGCAAAAACATTTTGTAATCTTAAAAGAAGTTAGGAGCAGTGAAGTTGTTACATATACAAATGAGTCGGTATTAGGTGACACTAAAACTGCACTAGCTGGTTAATTCTTGAGAACATGTTTCAAGAGCATTTGCTCTCATCTTCAGCTGGGGACTGACTAACTCTAGCAGGTGACATAATGGCAAGTGAATTTGGACATTCCACCAATGTACTTCCTGTTCTGTTATCTAATAGAACCACCAGATGCCACTACGTCACCTGCTAGAGTTAGTCAGTTGCCAGCTGAAGATGAGAGCAAATGTTCTTGAAACATGTTCTGAAGAAACAAATGCGGTTTAAAAAACATCCTAAAAACCAACACAAAAGAAAATTGTGTCAGGAAAACAATTAGGCATTTACAAAATCTGTTGCAAAGACTGCAATATGAAATTATGTAGAGACAAAAAGAAAATACAAACAAAAAGAAATATTACCATACAGTTTAAGGAACACATGAGAAATGTAAAATATAAACACATGAAAAATCAGCAATAGCAGACCATTTCTGGCAAAAGAACCCCAGAATTCCAAAAGGAACCAAACTCTTAAAAGCTCTCAAAAACCCATAGAATTAACAACAGTGTGGGAAAATATATTCATAAATAAAAACAGGGAAAATTTATAATTGTAGTATTTAGTTGAACTAAACATTCTTAATGCTTCACTTACTTATCATAATGTATAGAACCAGTTTCAACTAAATCATATGGAATCATATATCAATTATATAATTGGCTTCACTGTGCAAGTTCCAATTAACATTTTAATTAGGGAAAGTTTAGTTAATTTTGATCTCCCAAACCATAAGCTCCTAAAATCCACAGAGCAACATCTTAATACCAAGGTGGGAAGCAGACAGTGGAACCATGCTGAAGATGAAGACAACAGCCTTTGAAACATGTACAAGTGCAACAAAATGAGTGAAATTTGAGTGATTTCCTCAATAATAGTTTGTTATGGTGATTTGTTCTAAAATTTCATTCCACAATAATTTCTTTCATGAAGTCATCTTTTAGTTCTACATGTTTTATGCAGGATATCCAGTCAGTCTATTTCTTTGTTAATGAACACCCCTATGTCTTTTTGTTTAGAAATATTATTTCTTTATGCAACCACCTGCTTTATCTGGGTGCAAACAAGTTCCGTAATTGTAATGACAATTGTAAGGAGGTAAGCAAATTTGTCTCACACATTTCACTGCCAAGAAAATCCAGTTCATACATTTTATATTGGTTTTTAAATGGTATCAGGTATTGTAATAGCTTACTTTTGGTTGCCAGAAACTCTATACCTTTTTAGTTCTAGCCATTCATAATTTCAAGTTTTCCGCTAGATGTGTTTGAACTCTTTTAAAAGCAGTAAAATGAATTAGAGCATTATCAATCATCATTGTGTTTCTTTTTTCCAGACAATTTAGAAATGTGTTCAAAAATCATATTTTTAATGTAACAGTGATTTCCTTATGGTAATGAGATGTATTTTTTAACCTAAATATATCTTTTATTTTAAATTAAACATGCAGTCAGTTTAATACTCTTATAATCCACTTACCATTGAATTATACAGAACATGTTTTACAGGTCGTTCTTGCATCATCAGCTATGTGTCGACTGCCGAATATGTTGTTGGTTGAATGGCCTTGGTGTAGCTCTTATGGATTTTTATGAACTTTTGGATTAATTTGTCTTCTCTTGGAAACTCGAAGTTCATAACTTTATCTTCATGTTTTTTTATAAAAATGTTTTCCCATAATCCCAGCTCCAAGGGTCCATCTATGAATTTCAATAATTTGACTTCCATTTCTATATCATGTTTATTTCTCCAAAAGTGATGTACAACTGCCGATTTATCTATCTGATTGTACTGATGTTTCTCCAGTGTTCTAATAGCCTAATTCCAATGCTTCTTTTTGTTTTGCCAATATATATTTTGTTGCATTCCAAACAATTGATTTGATATATTTCTGGCTTCTTCTCAAAAGGTATTCAATAATTATCACCAGAGTGAGCAGATTATTTAGGCTGAATTTGTTCACTGGGGACAAAGTTATACTCCTGGAGTATTTTCTGCAATTTATTGATGATTTAGTTGAATTAAACACTCCTAAGACTTCACTTACTTGTCACAATATATAGAATCGGTTTTGAGAACATTTAGTTCTCATCTTCAGCCAGGCTAAAAAAATTCAACTGTCGGATAATTTGTTAAGCTGTGGGAATCTGTATTCTGCTCTGGTGGCAGTGTGATAAACTTGTTGTTTACGTTTTCATCCCCGGCAGTGTGGAAGTTCATTAGACTTTCTTTGTATTTGTAGATGTAGATTTTCTCCCAAGTTGCTAGTTCCCTAGGTCCTTGTACTGATTTTGATAATTTTGCTTTATTGACTATGTTGTGATTTTCTGTCCAAAAATGATATGCTACTGCTGATTTCTCTATTTGCTTGTATTTTATCTTCCTGAAATGTTCCTGAAATGTTAAAGGAACATAATGAAATTTCTGGAACATTTAGGATAAAAGTGCTTGACCATTCCCACCATTGGCTTATGACTTATGTTACATTTTTCTTTTCTCCAAAATAAAAATGAAAGCTCCAAGAACATTTGAATGCACTCGAAGGCATTGGGAAGATGTATGCAACATTTCTAAAGAGATCTGGTGTTATTGTCCACAGGGTAGCCTAGGACTGCTGAGGTCATTCAGATGCAGACTTGTGGGGTTCGAATCCTTCCAGGATCATCCTCCCTGACTGAGGTTCATTCCAGATTTTCCTCAGTCCTTATAATGGCAAATGTCGGGGAGATACCCTTAACTTAGACCTGGAACGTTTCCTTCCTTAAAAAAAATCCTTTCCCAATATATCATATATCTGTGTCCACAGCCTGTGGTGCCTCAGTAGTAAAAGGGGCATTAAACACCATTAAAAAAAGGGTAGCCCAGGAGGATATTCAAGAGTACTAGGAGGTATTTCTAAACTAACTTTCATAAGATTGTAGTAATGTTATCAGTGATTCTCAATTGAATTAAATCTATAACTGTATAACACTTTTATTTATATAGTTCCTTTGTATTAGAAATCAAAAATGGCAGTTTATTAATGAGGTACACATGTTTTTCAGGGGAGTGTGGGTGATTTTCTTGCTGTCAGCTCTTTTGATGGCTGTTACTTTAGCACATTTCCTTGTGGGAATTGTGGCTAAGAGAGCTGTTTGTGAACCCTTGCAGAAGCCTGATGACAACCAGCTCTTAGCATTGCTTGATGAGGCATTGAAAGCAAATAGAGTTATGGACTTTCTTGGAGATCAAGAAAGCAGATGTGGCTCCCACAACTATGATCAGGTAAGTAGTATTTTGTTATAAAGCAGCTATTTTTAGTGTTCTTTGGTGCAATGCGGAAGCTGCACTTAATTGGTAGAATTCTCTCCTTTTGTAGAATTCAGTAAGCATCATTGCTGATGGAAAGCAGAGAAACTGTCAATAAAACTTCTGTCACAGTATGAAACATTACAGTTATTTTTAAAAATATTTTGTTTCTTCTTAATGAACAGTGTTATAAGTTAAATGTACAGATTTTGGAATAATGCCATAATATTAGTTATATTTTCTAGGTATCCTGCTTAATGCAGCTAATGCTGGGGCCCTGTTAGAAATGTGCAAGGTTAGTGTGAGAGGGTAGGTGATTAAACAAGTATTGAAATACTGGTTTAGAGTTCAGCAGATGGCTCATTGTCACATCCTGAAAGAATGTTTGAAATTACAGGAATCCATGTTAAGAGATGTTAGCTGGGTTAGAAAAGATGGGCAAGAACTGATGCAAAATGGAATGGGAGAGGTATGGTTAAGAAGAAATAAATTTATAAGGGTTTACTGGGCATCGTCAGAGTCAGATTCAAGATATAGACAGGCAAATAATGTATTCAGTCTTAAGAGCAAAACGTTTTTTTATGGTGTAGCCATAATTAAAGGAAGATAGTAGGAGAGAAGATTATATTGATAAATGTACAAGAATGAAAGGAAAGGATTAGCAGGATTATGACTTTGGAAGCTAAAGGAAATCAGGAGAAACTGGAGCAGAATATATGTGCAGTTTGCAACTGCAATGGAAATGCCACACACATTTCATTTGAATGTTCAGGAAAGGAAATTTTTGGAGACAAATTTCAAATTAAAAACTTAAAAACATATTTGTCTCTAGTCAAAAACAAATGGTCTTGGTAATTAAATTAGTGAATTAGGATTGATTTTGTTGGTGTAGACTCTGTTTTAATAAGCAACACTATCACTAGTTTTAATTTTAATATATTTAGGAATCAACACAGTGAAAACGAGTATAAAATCCCTAATAGATAAAATATTTTCAAACAATAATAACATTTCTGTGTCTTCACTTCCAATGAACATGGAAGCAGTCCAAGTTAAAAATATTTATAATATTGATACAATAATAAAACACTCATAACGTTTCACTCTTAAAATTAAAAAATTCGGGACATGTTTCTTGAGACCTTTGCTCACAGTGTCAACTGTTAAATTACTGGTGCATGGTGGATCATATCAGGTTTGAAAAAGTAGGTTATTGTTTTTTTTTAAATAGTGTTTAACACTCATTTTTACTACTGAGGCACCACAGGCAGTGGACACTGGTGATAAATGAAATGATATATTTGGAAAGGATTTTTTAAAGGAAGGAAACGTTCTGGGCCTACATTTAGGGTACCACCCTGGCATTTGCCATTTATGAGGACAGAGGAAAACCTGGAAAAAACCTCAGTCAGGGAGAATGGTCCTGGCAAGATTCGAACCCCAGACGTACTACTTGCGAGTCCGTGCCTTAACGACCTTGACGACCCGTGGCATTCATAGGCGATTGTGGTAACTCTGGTGGTCATCTGTTGATGAACTTGTATAAAATATTGTCTGCTTCTGGAATGCTGAAATTCATGAGTTTATGTTCATATTTCTTTATAAAAATCTTTTCCCATATGTCAAGTTCCTTGGAATGTTGAACAGCTTTTAATAAAGATATGCCTTTAAGAAGAAAAATCAAAAATATACCAGATTAATTGTAAAAACTGTGAAAAAATATACATAGGCAAGACCAAGAGAAATATAGACATCAGATTGAAGAAACGTGGAGAAATATCTGTTACAAACAGATAGAAAAATCAGTCGTAGCAGCACATTTTGGCAATGAAAATCATGAATAAAAAAAGGCATATCTTTATCAAAAGCTGTTCACATTCCAAAGAACTGGACACGTGGGTAAAGATTTTCATAAAGAAATATGAAATATACTCATGAATTTCGACATTCTGAAAGCAGACAATATTTTGTACAAGTTCATCAACAGACCACCAGATTTACCAAAATTGCCTACCTTTTCAAACCTAATATGATCCACAATGCACCAGTTGTTTAACAGTTGACACAGTGAGCAAAGATCTCATGAAACATGTCCTGAATTTTTTAATTTTGAGAGTGAAATGTTAAGAATGTTTTATCATTGTATCAGTATTTTAAATGTTTATAACTCAGATTGCTTCCGTGTTGATTGGAAGCGAAGCCATAGAAATGTGTTAGCATTTTTAAAATCTTTTTTCTACAGAATATCACTAGTATTGCTTTGTACTAATAAACAAAATTTTGTTATATCATGAAGAAAATAGATGAAATGTATTTCTTGAAAATAGATACAATTAACCTAAACTTAGGTGTTCATTTTTTAGACTAAACTCCACTTACTTAAGTAAAATAAGACGTGTTTCAGGAGAATCTCTCCCATTTTAGGTTGCTCACTGAACTGCCGTTACTGGAAATGATGGCTAGACCACCGGATGTTCCTGTGGTGGCCTCTGTTGGTTGAAGTAGGAAATTGCTGAGTTCATCCATAGGAGGAAACTTGAAAATCATTGGGTTTTCTCTATTTTTTAATATGAAAATTTTTTCCCAAGTGGATAACTCCAATGGGTTGTGAAGATGTTTCAGCAGTTTAATTTCCGGTTTTATTTTGTGGTTTTTGATTCAAAAGTGAGGTGCTACTGCTGATTTATCCACCTGTTTAAATCGAATATTCCTAAAAGGTTCTTTCCTCCGAATTTCCAAATTTCTTTTTGTTTTGCTTATGTAGCTCTGTTCAGAATCTGCACACTTTAAGAATTTATTAGGTTATCATTATTGTTTATTATTAAAGAATTTATTAGGTTGCACAGTAAAAGACTCCATACCAACAGAACAGAAATCAGGAATTTACAAAATAAAATGTGCAGATTGTGAACAGAGCTGCATAGGCAAAACAAAAAGAAGTTTGGAAATTCGCAGGAAAGAACATTTTAGGAATATTCAGTTTAAACAGGTGAACAAATCAGCAGTAGCAGCTCACTTTTGGACCAAAAAAGCTAAAATTATTCTTAAATAAATAATAATATTAAATAATTCTCCAGATCCAATACATATTAAAGGAAAAATTAAACACTTGGTTTCCTTTAAATTTCTTGATTTTGAAGAGTGATTTTATCTCTATTTGAGTGTAAATTGACTTAAATAGTTTAAATAAAATTATGATGAATGAAATAAAACCATGAAATAAAACCAGAAATTAAACTGCTGAAACATCTTCACAACCAATTGGAGTTATCCACTTGGGAAAAAATAGGGAAAAGCTAATGAATTTCGAGTTTCCTCCTATGAATAAACTCAACAACTTCCAACTTCAACCAACAGAGGCCACCACAGGAACATCCGAGGGTCCAGCCATCGTTTCGAGTAATGGCGGTTCAGTGAGCAACTGAAGATGGGAGAGATTCTCCAGAAACGCATCTTACTTTTATGTAAATAAGTGGAGTTTAGTGTAAAAAAAAATACCTAAGTTTAGGTTATATTGCCCCTGCATTGTCAACAGCTTCATAAATACAATATTTAGTACAATTATTTTTGGAACATTTTTTTTTTTTTTTAGAAATTTTACACAAAACTCTACACCGAAGTATGTAAAAATGAACATATATAAAGTAAAAATGGAAATTAATATTATTTTGAAGATTAAAATGATTAAATTTCAAAATTTGGAATCTAGGAAATACTAATAATGTTGTTTGTTGTTAGCTTATTTGTTTATTTTTTCAGTTTTTTTTCAGTTTTTTTTTTTCAGTTTTTTTTTTTTTTTTTTTTTTTTTTTTTTTTTTTTTTTTCAATTTTCTTTCATTCTTCCTTTCTTTCAAGTTCTTTCAGAATAGCCTCTTTCAGCTTGCTGAATCTTAAAAGCATTTTTGATCAAAATATTAGACCCCATATTCACAGTTGCTAATATGGTCTACTGTACTGGAAATAAAAGCAGCTGTTTGTTTTGTTAGTACAATGGGAGTCACAAAGGTAAAGGAAATCAATGTGGAGCTCTTCTTTTATCTGCTGCTCCTGAAATACTGCAATCTTGTTGACACTGTAATCTTTTCTCCATGTAACCCAGCATATTTTTGAAGGATTTCTAAAGTTGCAAATTTTTCCTGCCACTCGACGTATGAATGCTAATTATACCAATCACAAACATTTCAGCACAATACACTTAGCATTTGTAATCTGGGAAGGTAGGTATGGTTAGGGTATGTTCTTTTTTTGGAAGCTGAACAAGCAACATTTGACTATATGAAATACAAATACGCATTTTTGCCTCAAATGGATTTTGCTCACATTGCACACAATATTCATGGAATGCTTTGACCTAATATATTGCACTTTACATATACCATTATTGGTGCGTAGAAAGAAATAGGGCCTATCATATTATGAAACATATTCCAATCCTCTGTGGTTCAGTATTTGTGATGCATTGGAATTGCATGCTATAAACGATTGCCTTTGGGTGGTATTGAATTATAATATTAGAGTCTAGAATTCTAATTTAGTCATCTAAAAGCATTAAATAACCCAGTACATATAACTCCTTTAAATGATTTTATTCTAATACACACTTTGACAGAACATCAAGGTTTTTTCTTTACAAATGTTCGTTGTGATTTCCTCCTGTCACATAGCAGATATACCAGGAATAAAAAATTTCATCCCAGATACACAAGAGCTTCTTGGCATCTACCTGAGTCAGTACACCATAGAACACCATTAATGAAGCTCATTGAGATTTGCAGGAAGTGGAGGGATGCAAATGCAATCTTTAACATAGCCTCAAAGGAGAAAAATCCAATGGCACTAGATTAGGAGATCGTGGTAGCAGTATTCTCAATATGACCAATCCAAGCAGGAATGGGATGGGATCGATACAGATGACCTCCCAGTGATAATGGGGGGGGGTCTCATCTTGCAGGGAAATTACATTTTCTTTCATATCCTGTTGACAGCTGAGGTATCAGGTAGTTTTGCAACATCTAGATATGTGATGTCCTACAAACAAAGTAAAGTCCATACATATTCCTAAAATGGTGTACAAAAGACATTCATTTTTAGCATGTTTCATGTATGTTCTGTTTGTACTATCCATTTCTATGTGCCCCATATCCTTATAGTTAATTTTACTGCTAAGGTGTTCATTTGGTTTATTTATGAACATTCTTTAACATCTGAGTTCATCAGGGTCCCATTCAATTCAGGGCATGAAATAGTCAATAAATTTTGTTCAAAGGCCTCTTCTTTCAGGCTTAAAGTTCATTTATGTACTGTAAATCTACAACATGGCTTTACTCCCTTCTGAAGGAAGCTATAGGATTTTAACGTCCAAAAAATTCATCTACCTGGCCAGGATTGAATCTGCGATCTTGGGTTTAGGAGGCAAATATGATTGTTACTAGAACACCAGGACCGACACCACTGAGGTGGAAGGTTGCTTGACCACTAAATATAATCTTATAAAGAAAGTCACCTTCATTTTCCATCCACTTCATCATGTCCATATAGAACTCATACTTTTTCTGCTTGGCACCATTATCAATGCCTGAAGCTTTTTTTAGCATGTATGCCTTACATTACAGTCCTTGTCATAAAATTCTCCATTATCACAGATTGTGGAATATTCAGCTGCAAATTGTTCTAATTGTTTATTTTTTTGGACTTCATGCACATGTTTGATGACATCTACAACATGGTCTGCTACATGGGAATCCCTGACCTTTCATTTGATATGCCACACAGCCTGTTTTCACAAATCAGTCATATCCGGCTTTAATAGTCTTTGCCGGAGGCAGATCTATATGGTAGTTTATCTTGGAACGTCTGTATATGGTAATTTGTGATAGCATTTTGAAGTAGCACAGAGTAACACTACATCTTTTCTGCACTGCTATACATCTCCATTGTGACTGAAGTTACATATCACACATGCCATAAGAAGAGGGCATGAGCTAAATTTGGCTACCTAAACTTAAACTTGATGAGATTGCATGAGGATTTGAATACAGTTGAATATTTTCTAAATGATTTAATTATCCTTCAAATAAGTAGTTTAGATTTGCCTTGTATAAGCATACACCTTTCTCTTCTTTGTGCACAAATAGTGTAAGGAAAAATTACTTTCTTCTATTGGAATATTTTTGCAATATAAATATTGTACTTATGAAGCTGTTGACAATGGTGTGGCAATATAACCAAAACTTAGGTATTAATTTTTTACACTAAACTCCATTCACTTACACAAAAGTAAGACGCGTTTCGGGAGAGGTTCTTAGAAAAGTAAGAAATGTGTCTTACTTTGGTGTAAGTGAATGGAGTTTAGTGTAAAAAATTAATGCCTAAGTTTAGATTATTTTGCAATACTTATAAAATCTGTAAAAACTCTTGTGTATTTAAACAGAGGGTATCTTTCACTCTGGGACTATATTGCTCAAAGCAAGAGCAGGTCAAGTGCAGTATTTATCAGATTATTAGGTATAACTAAACATATCTTAAGCCATAATTACCTACACAATTTAAAAATCATTCACATTGTGGAATTTAGGTAATAAAGAATGTTACAAGTTTTAGTCTAATAAAAAAAGAAAGTATAAAAATACACTGCATTACTGGACAAGGAGATGGAGATCATTGTCTTTCAGATGAAATGCAAATAGTCAACATGAAATGTTTCTTTCATTTATTTGTTAATTTATATTTCTGTGGGCAGTGATTGCTAATTTTGCATCCTTAATGTAAGCAGTGTAAATGGTTATGGTAATTATTTTTCTGCTTGTGTTTCTCCAAGTGATAATAGGATGTCACAAATATCAGGGAAGTTTGTTTGTGTAAACTTTCTGAACTCTTTAAATACTATTTCATTTACTTGATGCATGTATTTGAATTATATTTTTCCATGACAATAAGCATTGATAAGTGGAGAAAAAAAAGAACATGTAATCAACACACCAGCTAAAGCATTTAATATTTTTCCAATATGTATTTTGGTACTTTGTAGATCATGTCATGCAAATGGCAGCATATATGAAGTTTTACAAGTATGAAAATTGGTGAACATCAGTGAAGTGAGTAACTACAAGACAGGATTTAAAATTGAAAAGGACATTAACACACTGAAAAACAAGATCAATTTCAATGGGAGTGTAACCATCTTGTCAAGGGAAGCCAGAATAGATTTAACAAGAATTCTCACCTCTAACATCACACGCATTGACTTCTCTTCATTTACAAAGATAGTAAAGTAATGCTTCTTTAAATTGAAGTATGGAGATTAGATAAGAATATACACTTTCCATCTAGACTATTTTCATGAGCAAGACATTGGCAGAATCCTTCTGGTTCAAACTATCTGATTTGAGGTTTTTATTTCATAATTTTTGCTAATGTTAACGGTGAATGCCATATAATTTCAGTGCATCTAGTATCCAGATGATTGTAATACAAAAATAATTCATTCGTTGCAATCACAAAAACTTTCATGATGAGTATCTGGAGAGTTGACATAGGGTATTCATGTAAAGAATAAACATTTCTATTCTACGGTCAACATGGATAAGGGAATTTGCAAAATATTTCATCATTGTTTACTTGTTCACATTTTATTTGTGTAAGGACTATTAATGCAAATATTTGGTATGCATTCTCTAAAAATAACCTCTTATTGTTACAGTTAAACAAATCAATCATGAGTATAGATCTAATGTCACTGGTTGAAAAATTAAAAATTGAGAACAGCAGCAAGCAGAATAGCTCCAGATGTAAGTAATATTAATATTAATCATTTTAAAATAAATTTTGAAGTATAAAAATTTGAAAAGTCAACATTTGATAATGCTTTTATGTAAAACATTTTTCTGCAGCTAGCATTTTGTTTGTTTATTTATTTTTTGTTATTTAGGGTGCTTTTAATTTTTTCCTTTCCCATAATATATTATCACTATCAGTGAACAAACTCTGAATTAAACATTGCATATAACAAAGATTGATCTTTAAATTAATTCTAGTCTAGTTTTAAACTGTATAAATAAGTTTGAACAGTATATTGTGGGTCGGTTACTTATAAATATTAAATTTCCTACATAGATTGATGTATGAGCTGTTTATAAATGTTCTTTCCTGTTCACTGTAGATGGCTAGACTTTTATCAGCAATCAGCAGCACATTTTTTATAACAGCATGCACTTTCAATACTCAGCAAATTAATTGGAATCATTTGTTTTAAAGACATTTATATAATAATTGAATGTGCATAACCATATTTTCATACACAGTACTCATGCAGAATGGACATATTGAGTCTAGTGTAATAGGTGTTCAAGATATTTACCATCCAATTTAAGGTATGACCTTACCCTGAGTTGTCTGACAAAAGTTTTTTTCTCCATTGGTTGCAATGGTTGCTTGCAGTTGAGTAATGAGACCTTAAGTAAATTGTGCTTAGAAGCTGTAGACAATGGAGTGGTAATATATCCTACAATTATGTATTCAACTTGTTAACTCTAAATTCCACTTACATAGAACTAAGATATATTTCAGGAGTAATCACTCCCATCTTCAGTTGTTGACCTACTACTGTTACATGAAATGGTTGCTGGATACCCAGATGCTTTTGAGGCGGTGTCTGGTGGTTGTAGTAGGAACTTGCTGAGTTCATCCATAGGGGTAAAATTGAAATTCATTAAATTTTCTTTATTTGTTATGATGAAAATGTTTTCCCAAGAGGATAATTCCATTTGGTTGTGAAGCTGTTTCAGGAGAATAATCTCTTGTTTAATTTTATGATTTTGGTTCAAAAGTGAGCTGTACTGCTGATTTATCAACCTACTTAAACCGAATATTCCTAAAGTGCTCTTTTCTGCGAATTTCCAAATTTCTCTTCGTTTTTCCAATGTATCTCTGATGGCAATCTGCATATTTGATTCATAAATTCCTGATTTCTGTTTTTTTGGCATGGTGACTTTTACTGTGCAACCTAATAAATTCTTGATATTATACTTGTTCTTTGGGGTTAACATTAGTCCATGTTCTTTGAAAACTCAATAACATTGAATGAGATCAAAATACTATCCATCGCTGAAAAACAGAAAGTCACAAACAGCAATCTGGTACTACCCAGACTTTATGCACTTCCTAAAATACATAAAAATGATAACAGCATGAGACCAATAATCAATAATATCAATTCACCCACACACCAGGTAAAAAAAAATTGATCAACATTTTCAACTCTTTTAAAAAATTCCAAAGTTTGATCATAAAAATCCATTTGATTTATTTGAAAAACTTAAAAATAGCACAATTATAATAGAAGATATAATGGTGTTGTTTGACATAAAGGCATTATTCCTGAGCATACCATCAGAGAAGCTTATGCATATGTTAAAGAAAAGGTTAACATCCTTAAATTTACAAACAGAAGAAGTAGAAGACTTACTGAAACTCACAAATATTAGCATTCAACAAAATTTCTTCAGTTTCAACCAGAGATATTACCAACAATTTTTGGACCAAATTATGGGAAACCTTGTCCCCATTTCTAGTGGATTTATTCATGAGTTTCTTTGAAATACATATCAATACATAACCTTTTATTTTTTTTCAAGACATGGTTTAGGTATAAGGATGACATACCTATTGCAATAATACCGGTAAAATATTTAATAGATGTAAATGATGGAGATGGAGAGGATGTATCTTCGAAATCGGTACCACCATATTTAAAAGTAAGTGAAGCATAAGAGTGTGTTAGACGACAGATTAGAACTTACATTTAACAAGCTTCACTGTGTGAGTTCTAACAGAATTTTTTAAAAATGTCTTATTTTTTGAAAATTCTTAAATGAATTTAATAGATGCTTTGAAACTTCTTAATCTACAATATAAATCTATATAATTTACAATAGAAGAAGAGAGGAATGGTTGACTCCCATTCCTAGATTTAACAGTCTTAGAAATGGAGATAGTTTAAACTGTGGAATTCACAGAAAAAAAAAAAAAAAACGCACACACACACAGAAAATTACATAAAAATGATAGTTAAAACCCAATTCCACATAAATATGCAGTGTTTCACAGCTTGGCTAACCAACATCCCTCTCACAGAAAGAGTACAAAGTGGAATACCAACAGATAATAAAGACAGCTTTAACCAATGGTTTCAAAAAAGAGATAGTAATAAAAATTATCTATAAATTTAAAAGACTAAAATGGATAAGAGAAGTTTCCTCACTGAAGAACACCAAGAAAAGATACAAATCCAAAAGTGTCACATACCATCCAACTTACCACAACAAATTTAAGAAGATTTTCGAAGAACATGGAATAATGTTAGCCTCAAAGAACAAATATATTATATCAAGGATTTATTGGGTTGCACAGTAAAAGACACGATACCAACAGAATAGAAATCAGGAATTTATAAAATCAAATGTGCAAATTAAGAAATTTGGAAATTTGGAGAAAGGAACACTGTAGGAATATTTGGTTTAAGCAGGTTGATAAATCAGCAGTAGCAGCTCACTTTTGGACCAAAAATCATGAAATTAAACCAGAGATTATTCTGCTGAAACAGCTTCACAACCAAATGGAATTATCCTCTTGGGAAAAATTTTTCATTATAACAAATAAAGAAAATTTAATGAATTTCAATTTTCCCTCTAAGGATGAACTCGGCAAGTTCCTACTGCAACCACCAGACATTGCGACAGAAGCTTCTGGTTATCCAGCGATTTTGTGTAACAGTAGTCAGTCAACAACTGAAGATGGAAATGATTACTCCTGAAACATGTCTTAGTTTCATGTAAGTGGAAACATTTTAAAAAATTGAGTCGAAATTGTAACATACACACCACTAAAATTCAATAAAATGGAACTAGTTTCGGAAGCCATCGCCCCTATCACCAGTTCCTGGTCGACTGTTACAAAAGTCCTGTTACAAAAGTTCACTATATTTTATACAATTACTAAGTAAGTGTAGTTTAGTGTAAACAAGTTGAATACATAATTGTAGAAAATGAGACGTTAATTGTCATTTGGAATCTTGTACGTAAGGTCTTTGAAGTGACCCCCATAGAAATAAGTCCAATGCATTCAAGTTTGTCAGTCTTGGTGACCAAGATGAAGGCCATTTGCTCTGCCTTAGATACTGCTGTTTCAATTCCTGGCAAAGGTCATTATTGTTTGTACATCATTTTGCCAGAACTGCATTTAAATTGCACATATAAGGGAAACCTTCCAAAAGAATGGACAGTTGTTCATGCAGAAATATCTCTACATACTGTATTAATATGTCCGGATAAAAAATACAGGCACATGTGTTGTAATCATGGTTCACATATTCCATAAAGGTAATTACACCAAGCTAGGTAACTCCTTTTGGTCCGTTTGGTTATTGTGGGTGTTAAATGCCTTCTGATAAATGAGACTCAATAAAACCACATTATTTTTTAAGGAAGTCTTCCTATCTGCTGTGCACCTATGGCAGCCAAGTGCATTCTGAACCAATTATCTTCTTAGGATACTGTGCACATGATCTTCTGAATTGGTACAGATCATTTTTACTTGAAATATTAGGATAAGACTATGTTGCATTTTTGGATCTTTGAGCATTCCCATGTCTGCATTAATCATAGAACATTTTCCTCCAATCATGGTATTTGGCAATTTGGATTTTGAATAGGTGTGATGGCAACCGTACATAGCTACTCTCCACATATATCTGTCCAGTTATTCAAACACATAACTAGTATAGTGCGCAGCCACTGGACCACATATGAGTAATTTCCACGTAATGTAAGATGCCCGTTGCAGTATTCTGATAATTGTAAGCCTCCAATGCAGTGCTAAGATGTTTCATTTAAATGAACCTGCTGTCACAATCATAGATTCTTTAATTCTGCTGGTTAAACAAACTGCATTGACCTGCTTGCCACATATGTATTCTCATTGGTTAATGGACATTGAGCTTTGTTTACCTCCTGTGACATTGGTTCCCACATTGGTGTAGGCCATCAAATGCCCACTTCCTTTCTGTTGCATTATGAATAACTGCTGCTAACAAAACTAAAAATTCTTTAGGGAAAAGAAGAGGCCTGTTTTAGGTAGATAAAGTCATAGAAATGATTTATTTCTAAAATGGAACTAGTTTTAAATGTAAACAAGTTCTATTTCTGCAATTGTCTTGGGATTAAAGGAGAAAAAAGCTTGCTTCCTTTTTTTATTATTATTATTATTATTATTATTATTATTATTATTATTATTATTCTCAATTACAGAGACAACATTACAAGTAAAATTTACATCTTTTCATTATTTCACAAATAACCAAATACTATTATTAATTTTGAATCCTAGTCCCCAGTTCATCGTAGTAACTTACTGGAATGTCCAAGGAGCCAGGCTCCAATACCAACCAATACTATATTTATTTTCATTTAGCACCAGTTGTATTACAAAATAGATAACATAACCACCATCATACAACCTAATACAACCTCAAAAGTTGCATACCTAAACTGTTTCCAGCCCATTACATCATAACTCCAGGTTGTTAATGTATTGTAGACCAAACCATAATCTGTTTCATCAGTCTCATTACTTATTCTAATTATCAAATTTTTAGTAATCATCTATATCTAAACTCTCTTCTCCTGTACTACTTCTAAACTTCCTGCGACATTTATCCCTAACTTTGCCCAAGTATTCTCTCATCATTTTCATATTTTAATCTCCTTTAATTTCTAAAATCTTCCTTATTAAAATTTATTCCATTTTTCTTTACATACCTGTAGTCTTCACCACTTTGTTTGTTCACAATATAATATGCTGTGGTACTCATCACCACACCTTTCTCACAAATATTTCTCATTCCTGTTAAATTCCTTACTCTTGTTCTGGCCCAAATGAATACTTCCCTCCCCAATTTATCACAAATTTTTAAGTACTTCTCCCTCCCCCTAACTCTTTTTATCTCTGGATAAATTCTCAGTGAACTCTTATCTCTAATGCTCCCAAATTTTTTTTTCCCAATATCTTCAAATGTAGCTCTTACTTCATTCCAAAAACCTCTTTATCTATATTGCTTATTTACCCAATAAACCCCGATATCAATTTTTTCAACAATAATCCTAAGTTTCAAACAACCATGATATTTTTCCATTTAATGTTCTCCTGTACATCAAAATATTCCTTATAATCCCTCCGTCATTTAATATATTTATTCTATTATGTTATTTAAATTTTCTTTCAATTACTCTACCTTGACCTACCCAATTCTACAAGACTACATTATTAAGTAACACTCTCTGTAGTCCCAGTATAGTTTGCAAAATGACCTATTAATTAAATTCAGGATCTTGCAGCTTTCATCATATCCCAAAATTTCCATACATAATATTCACCTCTGCCATCCTGTTGTATATCCACTTCGTCCATTTTATATTTTTCTGGTATTTTCCATAAACATGCTCTTACAACCCCCATATACACTTTTCCTTTAGCTAGCTAATACTGACTTTTTCTAATCATTCCAGATACCATTAGCACTTAATTCAGCCAGCATAATCAAATTTCTTCACTTCTATTTCATGACTATCTAATTACCATTTCTTATTTTCTCAATTTAAAGCCCTTCTTGAAGACCATTATTTTGGATTTGTAAGCATATTCTTTACAATAGTTGTTGATAACCTAAATTCCTTTTCTTAAACCTCTACTTGAGATAGAACCAACAACCAAATCATCTGCAAACAATAGCTAGTATTTCCTTATTATTAATTAGTAGTAAATTTACCTTTTCTCTTTAAATTCCTTCAATAATATCATCAATAAATAAGTTAATTAGGGCTGGGCTTAATTTACATTCTTGTCTTACTCCAGATAAACTTTGCATGCACTGTTATCTCTTGACTCTTAAACATTTATCACCAATTGTTTTTATTACAATAATATTGGCAACTGTTCTTTTTCCTCTTCTAAATCACACTGGAGCACAGATAAATTCTTCTCTCTTTGGACCCACTGCTGTAATCTATTTGCCAAAATTTCAGTGAGCACGATCTGTATTACTGATAACAATCTTATATCTCTAAAATTGGCAGGGTTATTAATGTCCTCTTTCCCTTTGTATATAGGCACTATCATCTTGTTCTCCATTTCATTGGAACAAAAGCACTCTCTAAAATTTTATTAAATAACTTTCCTTGTACTAATTATACTTGCTCTGATTTCCTTTAGCACATACTGTGCTTATGGGCAGCATTTTCTGAACAATAGAGTATTGTGTTAATTTTCCATAAGATATATAATTTTATTGTAACATTTCCACAAAATTTCCCATCCTGTTTAGTTAATTTTATCTTCACATTTAAATAATTTATTGTTTCTAACTGCAATCAATCTTCAATTTCAGTGTATCAGTAATAATCTAACTGCATTGCTGTTAATAGACACCTAGTATAGATACTATACTTTACTTTACTGTAAGTAAAGCATTGTTTACTTATTGCTGCTTATACTTATAAAGCACTTTAAAAATGTGAATGTTTTCTTTTCATCATTCCTTAATACAAAAATAATATATACCAGATACCAGAATATTAAATGAAAAGGGAAATATTGAACCTTACACCTGAAACCTACCTTGATATTTCAGAAGCAATTTGTCATTATAAGTCTTATGCAAAAGTTAGCTACCAGTTTCAGCTGCAAGGTCTGGAAATTCTACAACAGCAATGCAGTATATGAAGCAAATGAACATCTTGACTTCCAGTCAATTAATACATGATTGTTTCCCTGTAGTTTAAATAGGTGATTTGCCACACAATTTTGGAGCCTTGCAGTTGAAATTGACTGTTAATATTATGCATCTGCCTTTCATGACAAATTGGTGCTGTAACCAAAATTTTAAAATAGGTTTTGGCATACTTTCTATACGTTCTATACTTTTCTTGTTACAGAACAATGAGGTGAGGTACATGGAATGGCTGATGAAGAATCTGGAAAATAAAACTAAATCTCTGGAGTTGAATCTCAAGTTCAATCACTCTTCACTTAATGAGACCATACTTCTCCTTGTGGATGAAGTTGACACAGGACAGAACTACCTGAATTATAATGCTTCAAGGGAGATTGGACATGTAGGTTAACATGTTAAAATGATTAAGTTAATTGATTAAGTTTCTTGCATTACTAATAAGAAAGCAGTAAATGGAAAGTGCTTATAGGAAGTGAAAAGAATGGGTGCATAATGATGCTTAAACAAAAAGTTCCTCTTGTTGCTTTATTAATTTGCAATTATCAGATATTTAAATATATAAATGTTAAATGTTGCTATATATTATAACCACAATTATCAAAAATAGGTAATATTTGTTATGAAATAGCTTTTAAACACTTCAATTACAGTAAATAGTATTAATAAAATGGTGAAAAATGAATGTCTCATTTTTGGAGTAATGTCTTGAATTAAGTAAAAAGTTCATACTCTGAGCACAGTAGAGCAAGTTTGCTAATATTATAGAATTTCAATAAGGGACCACTTGACAACTCATGGGAACTATAGTATTTGTGTAAAAGGTTCAGCTTTTACTGTCTTTCAACAAAAAATGCTTAAAAATTAGATTAGCTTTAATTTTAAAATATAAATCTCACTAACTTGTGCAAATATACTTATATATTTTTGTAAAAATATTCAGATCATTCATTCTTTAAAAAATCATATTTACAAATCTTTTCAGCATTCATTAGTTTGATGTCAAATAATGCTTGACATTTATGTAATTTAATGTTGCCTGTATATTGTTTTGATGAACATATGTTTTATCCATCCAGCTACTTCTTTAACATTAATGTTACTTGTATGTAGTTTTAGTGAACACTTGTTTCTTTCATTCTGCTCTTTCTCTCTAGCAGTAGAACAAAGCGTTGAAAGAATTTATCCTGGAATACAAAGTGTAAAAGAGCTCAACATGCACATATAAGACTTCTTTTGTAGAAAATTTACTGTTGTGCTCACTTTTTGTTATACTTTCAAAAAACTATGCTTGCCTGTTTTCTACGTTGCTCCATTATTTGCATTATTCTTCATAAAAGTCATCAAAATCAGAATGCCCATAATGTTCTGAAAACATTTTAAGATTTTAAAGCACTTTCAAGCACTTGATACTCAACATTTTATATGAACAACTTTAAACTTTTTAAAGGTATTATCTTCATTGAAATTAAACTTTTCAGACAATTTAAACGTTTGTATAATTTATAACTGAAATAAACGTAAAGTTTTTCTGTCTGCAAAATTGATTTTATTTATTAATTTTTTTTTTTAAAATTAGAGGCTCAAATCACCTATGATGTCACATTTTCAGTAACTACTAGATAGTGTTCTTCTGATATGAGGGTCGTAGCACTGAAAAGTCTCAAAATATTATTAAAAATGCATGGTGAAATTTAAATAATTTAAGTTTATGCACAACATAAACAATTTTTTTAAAAGGAGAGATTATATAAGATGCTTTGAAAGTAATTTGAAACTGATTCATAGTTTTCTACAAATCTCTCTATGCCTTTTCTATGGACAGCCATCTCAATGGAATATTCCTGAAAACCTAAATTAAATTAACATTTAACAAAATCAAGAAATTAAAGCTGCCTTTAGAACGGGTTGGCATAAAAAGAAGCACACCAGTGAAACACATGAGAAAGGCAAAACTGCTATGGCCTGCATACTGTTAACTGGCAAGTTACCTGGACTCATAAGCCTCCACCTAAAATTAGAATATGGTCAGTCCTGTTAAAGACAGCCTAGCTCATAGAGACCTGGAGTTTACCACAATCCTTTGAATATGGTGTAACTGGACATACTATTTCTACTCACCTAATGAACACCAAAGAAACATCAGCGTATGCAGCTGAGAAAAGCTGAAGATAGTGTGATTTCCACAGATATAGGTAGATAATAAAGTATTCTAGCATAATGGAATGTTAGCTCAGATAATGCAAAGGTAGGTTGGTTTAAATATTCACTGTCCAAAGTCTTCTCTCTCTCTTTCTCCTACATCTCCTCCTCCTCCTCCTGTTCCCCCTTCTTCTTCTTCTTCTTCTCCTTCCTCCTCTTCTTCTTCTTCTTCTTCTTCTTCTTCTTCTTCTTCTTCTTCTTCTTGCTAGAGGTTCTGCTGGAGTCAAAGAGATTTACGCACCTACTTAGTAGCATGCAATCCCCTATCAATTATATTTATGAAATGGAAGTTGAGCATAGGCCATTTGACCATAGGTCACTGCAGCAAACCACTGGGTTCACCGGTTTTAGGATTTACCCAATGTTAGGTTAAGGTTAGTGTGTGTGTGTATGAATTAATTGCAAATTCCAATAAGACAGCAAAGTGATAAAATGAAGTTGAAACATACCTGGAAAATTCAGTTTTGTAATAAGGAACAACATATCGCAGCCAGAATGTTATGGAGGACAATGCATAGGTTGTGTTATATTCAACAAAAAAATAATACATATAACATTTACGCTGTTACATTTTATTTTGGTTGCAGCTCCAGTTACACTTTCTGTATTCTGGACTGAGGAATTCAGCTCTCTCTGCTATTGCTCAGGACTGGAGCTCAAGGTTCTCCTCGAGCTTTAAGGGCAAGTGAAAAATCTAGTTTAGCTGAATATTGCAGTGATATAGGCCACAGGGTGCAGTTTGATGAAACCAATATAGTATTGAAGTGTTAGGGCTGTTGGAAAGAAAAGTAAAAAACCTCTACCCATTACATGATTTTGAATGAACAAGTTTAGTTTGAGTTGAAAATGGAAAGGAATTCACTTTAACAGAAGAAGTTTAGTAAAGTACATCCTGTTCTGTTTGCAAAAGGCAGATTTAAGTGTACTGTATATACATTAATGTCCAGTTATTTTTCTGCTACATTTCTCTATTTTTTTAAATTAAATTTTTTCCCTCTTGTACCATCAGCCATTTTAAATATGTTATGAAATTGTTAATCCTGTTGCAGTTGGCAGATGAATTTGCAGATGCAGTATTGCAACATGTAGACCAGTATATGAACAGGGTGGTGACATACCAAAACTAGAGTTGGACAGTGTCATCCATTGAGTCAGGTTTACAATGCCACCAATGAAATTCTTGATCCTTTTGTAAGTGCAAAATATTATGTTCATTATTATATTTGTATGTAATGTATTTCAGATGTTTAAGACAACAATGTAACTAACATGATAATATAATAAGATACATATTTAAGTAGATGCTACATATTGGAGGTGGAGCAAGTATTTAGGGAAGCTGGGTTGATGACACTTATCTAATCCAGAATTTAAATTCTCAAATGTGTAATCTCCCTTTTACAGGATACAAAGAAACATGGCAAACTGGGCTGTCAAAATTGACATGTATGTGTTACTGGCAATAAATTACATAAAACACAGTTCACAAGAAAGCGAGATAACTTCCCATATTTACCAACAGTTGTCTGGAAAATTTTGCTCGAAAGCAATAATGCCCAATAAATCCAGTACTACCAAATTGTAGAGTTTCTGAAGTAAAAGCTTACCTTACCACTTTATATTTTAAAAATTTAACCATTACATTTAAACCATTACATATCTCTTAAAATAACTCTACACACTGATGACCTGAGATGTTAAAGAGCTGATTTTTTATTCTTTCTCTTTAAGTAGTACTGTTTGAGGTTTATGCTTCACTATTTGTGCTCATAATTTTGTTCTTAAAATCCACGTGCTTAATTCTTGGATATACGAGGGTAGGTCCATAAGTTTCTGGCCTGGCCGATAAGGATTATCTCCTTAACAAAACCTTTATCTGGTGTCATACCTTATCTGCTAAGGAAATAATTACAATTGTAACTTCCACTCCACTGTGTTCAATTGTTCAGATATAGTTGCATAAAGAAGGCTATGTGTAGAAGATTATGACATGTTCAAAAAGGAGTATCATGCTGTTATTAAGTTCTTCACAAAAGAAGGACTTACTCCACATGAAATTAAGCAGCGACTGGATGGTGTATATGGGGAAGTACTCCTTCATATTCAACATAAAAGAATGAACCAAACTTTTTTGATTGGGTCAAAAAAGCATTGAACATGTAGAGGGTGCAGATTGGCCCTTGGAGGTGCTCACTCCTGAAAACATCTCTCTTGTGAAAGGAAAAATTATGCAAGACTGGCGGCTCAAAGTTACAGAAATAGCAGCAAGGATGGGCATTTCTAAAACAATAGTCCTTTGAATTATTCATAAACATTTAAACATGAATAAAATTATTGCAAGATGGATGCCTAGACTTCTTTCCTCATTCCAAAAGCAGTAACGAGTCATCTGTTGTCAGACATTTTTGGAGTTACGCTGTGGAAATTAGAGAGAAGTTCTGCAAACCATTGCTACAGGGGATGAAAGTATGGTCTTCTAGTATGATCCCTTGTTAAAAAGAGAATCATTGGAGGGGCATAAGCCTGGCGAAGCATGGCCTCTAAAGGCCAAGGTCACTCAATCAACCAAGAAGATCATGGCCACAATCTTTTGGGACTGTGAAGGAATACTCTTCATTAACTATAGTAAACGGGGAGTACTATGCCGGCACAGACCACATGCTTCCATCAAAGAAAAAGGGCGAAGAAAGCTGAGTTGTGGTGTGCACCTTCTTCATGACAACGAGCTTGTGCACACATCTCTTGTTGCAAAGGAAGCCGTGAAGAAATCTGGCCTCAAGGAGATCGACCATCCACCTTGCAACACAGATCTAGCTGCCAGGGACTATTTCCTCTTCTTAAAACTCAAGAAGGATCTTCTAGGAAGGAAATTTAAGTATGATGAAGAAGTGATGGATGCTGTTTATGCCCATTTTGCAGACAAGATTTCTGATTATTTAGTGGGGGGGGGGGAATTGAAATGTTAATTCAAAGATGTGAGAAACAATAAAGGATAATTATATTCAAAAGTGAAATATAGTTTTTGTCTTTATCATACCTAGAAAATGGTTAGGCTGGAAACTTATGGACCTACCCTCATATATATGTATAGCACACAAACAGTCATTTAAGTTTTCACACTTAATGGAAAATATTATGTAGCAATGTTTTGGCTAATGTTAGTCATGGGCTGTTCAATAAAAATGGAATTTTAAGAATAAAAGAAGTCTTTGCAGGAAAAAGCACTGTATAATAAAGAATAAGTTTCAATATATAGTCATCCATTTTTCTTACAGTAATCCTCCGGCATCTCCAGAAAAGTCCCTTTGTTATTTATTGCTTGATGAGAGAAGTGCTCACAGTAGCATGGGATCTTCAGGAGAACTAATTATGAGCAGACATAGTGATGCATGAACTTTAAATGTACCATCTATGCTGAAAGAACAAAGTCAGCTAGGGATGGGAGAGGGGAAAAAAAAAGAATCATAACATGAAGAAACTAAAACATTTTAGACTTTAAAATAATTTGTAAGAAAAATGCTCACTTAGCAATCACTTATGGGTTTGCATATGTGTACTTAAAAGAGGAAGAAGAGACAAAAAATTTCACTTGAGATCCAAGAGAAAAGTATAAACTTTTTCTTTAAATTTGTGGGGAGAGGCTAGAAATTTATTTCCCTCATCCTCCCATTTTCCCTGCAGTTATATGCCCTGGCAGTAGCTTTGGTTTGCTTTGTATATTCTTGTGACTGTGTAACAGATGGATTATTTGTAAACAGTGCCGTGTTATCAAATGGTCTGCATTTTGAAAATGGTTTTATACTTATTTGCATTATTTAAAGTTATGTTTGGAATTGGGGGTTGCTTATGTTGTAATTTTTTACTATTATGTCTTAATGGGTGGCATGCAATAGGACATTTGTTATGTTCTGTTGAACAATTACTGAAACTTTAGTGTCAGTTTTTTCATACTTTGGAAGAAAAGCTAAACACAATAAAAAGTATTGGATCATTTCCCGAAATGCTAAAATTAACATAGTAGTCTGGGTTTCCAGTGATGGCTGCATCATAGTTGAGGTTATATTGCCACTCCATTGTCAACAGCTTCGTAAGTACAATATTTAGGTATTCAAATGTTTCATCCTTTGTTCAGCTTCTTCATGGGATCATTCCACATTGTGTAGGTGCCATCTTTTAACTGTTCGTACAGACAAGAGACAAGAATGGGACATTTCCAAGAGACACAGTAACAGAAAACTGAATGGTTTAATGGTTTACAAGTGCAAAATTAAATAAACTGTTTTGCAGGCCATAATATATGTTTGATAAAGTAAAAAGAGTTTTATTTAAAAATGAGTGTTAATAATCTGAATGTTATACACAGCCATTAAAAACATGAAACGTTGTAGGTTGCTAATACCTGGCTTGTTGGATTTCTTCCATTTGCCATCTTTTCGTAGTAGTAGTATGTAAGTAGATCTGTGCTATGTAATCCCAACATAGGATTGTTCTCATTACATAGTGTATAGTTTACAGAGGTAAAAATGTCAATTTTACAAATGTATGCAGCTTAGCAATCAATAATTTAAAGAATTGAATGATATTCTCTCTGGGGAATCTCTCAAGGGCTCTTTTTTTAAATGAATTGCTCTCTTTTGGTTTTTAGTTTAATTATCAGTTTTAATGTTTATATTTTTCTGCTGATGAACAGTTTTGAGGAATGAAATTATGATTTATTTTAACTGGTCTGTTGGATTTTTGTACCTTTTTTAGTTAATATTCTGCCCCTTATGTAATAATAAAAGGGAATCTATTGTAATATTATTTTATTCTAGATACTCTATATGTAATAGACATTGTAAATCAGAAATGGTAATTGATAAGGACTTACATATAATAAGAACTAAAACGCTTATAATTGTTTCATCTAATTACACATACCTAAAGGATATGTATATAAGTATTTACTATTTACTACTCATAAGGGTTGGCACATTCAATTATGTTGCATTGCATCTGGAAGCTTCATCCATATTTTGCAGGACTGCAGATTACATAAAACTCAAAGTTCTGAAAACACCATTAGTAGCAAGTATGTTAGATGAAATTTATACATTATGAATGTATCAAAGCTTTCAGCTAAGTACAATATACATATATATTGAGATTGGGAAGATCAATGAAATATTTATATCTTTTTCTAATCACTTTCTTTTTCGAAATGTGTGACATATTGGTAAAAACTTTCATCTGGTAAGGATTCTTCTTTCACTGTCTTTCAAAAGAACATTTTGACCAAAATTATTGATCACTTCAATAATTTTGGTTGACCTGGTAAGAACATACAATTTGCAAATCAATAGAGTTTACAATTATTTTACAGTATAAATTTTTTGATTCAAATATATTTATAATTTTATACATCATTAAATTTTCTCTTACATTATGGAATTTTAAACTTATATTTAAAAAATCAATTCTTTTGAAGAAGTTGATGACTACTTTGTTTGTTTAAAGTTTTAAGTTATATGTGTAAAGAACTTCTTTAAGGAATAAGTACATTTATTTGGTAGAAAATACTTTAATTTTTTTTTTTTTTTTAGAATTAGCATTGGGCACGCAGTGAGTTAATTGATTTAGGAAGTTTATTAGGTATTTTTACCCCATTTTGCTTTGAGGAGCCGATTATTTTTGTAAACATGAATATGATGTTGCTGACTTCAATAATATGTATTTCTTTATTTGTTACATCATTTATGTTATTATTGTGAATGGAAATAGATATTTGTAGAATGTATAGGGAAGAAAGAGGTAACAAGTTTTATATTTTTGGAAGTGCTTTTTGCACTTCAGAGTTTAATATTCCTGAATGACTATTTTACAGTGTTTAATATCTGTAAGATGTTAGAGTTAATTTTTAAGCCACACTTAAAATGTAAAACTGTATAAACTGTATATTATAAATATGTAATGACACGTATATTGGTAATACATTCCTTAAGGGTATTTGAGATGTTACTACTGCTTGCTTTTTAGATAGTCAAGCACTATGTGCATGTCATTTTAAGTGGCTGTCCAATTTTACACCCAAAAAGTATCTTGTAACATAAATTTTTTATTGCTTGCTTCAAGGAGTGAAACTGAATTTTTTGACGGTGTGCTGGAAATAGTATAATGGGCCATTTCTTGATTTATGTATAGTTCATTAACTTGAAATCAGTTTAATAGTGTCTCTACTTATATGTGTTAGAAGCTATGGGGTATCATTTATAATAATAAAGGGTGTCAATATAGTTAAAACAATACTTCACTTATTTAAGTTCCCAATATGGTATATTATTTGATTTTAAAATCATAAAAATCATCATTATATTTGTATCATTAGTATGTTTGACATGTAGTTAGAATTTATTCCAAGAGAGAGCATGACATTTATGTAAAATAAAACTAATGAAGGTGCGAGGATAGTTCTCTGTGTTCAACTTTTCTAATTAGTTTACTTTTGGATATAATATATATATATATATATATATATGTGTGATGATACAAACCAACCCTATCTCATTTACTACCATTTAATGTTTTCAAGTTGATCTACAAAAAGGAAAAAAAGAAGAAAAGAATTCCCTCCTTAATCATCAGTTTATTGTGCCCTAGGGGAACTCATTATTGCAAATAATGTCAAAGTAAATGCAGCCTACTTCCAAAGAACATTATGAACTATATTTTTGACAAAGAAATTCCTTGGCTATATGATGATGATGATGATGATGATGATGATGATGATGATGATGACGACAACTACTCAAAAATTACAGATCCATATGAATAAGGCATTCAGTCACATTGTCAGATCATCATTCAGCAACTACCACTGGAAAACTGCTCAGACTGGTGTCCATGTGACACCCTTTAAATAAATTTTGTGAGGTCTCTAGAAGTTTCACCCATGTTTGGTTTGGTGAAACAACGCTTTGCTCCTAAATGTCCCTTTAATATTGATGGCCTATGGAAAGTCTACCAAGAGGTTTGAGCTAATGTTCCTCTTTCTATGCTGTGATGCAGCTTTTTGCAGTTGAAATTGCAAGGCCATGAAGGTGGTGAAGAAGGGGAATGTCATCATTAATGGAAGATAAGAAATGTCCATCCTTATGACATCAAGGAATCCTGCACATGGTTCTGTATTTAATTGTGTAATTAAGAGTGGTCATTGTTATAATGATGACCAGGGGCAAACTTGCGCCCATGCACTTAAAACAATGCTGCTCTAAAACACTTGGAACTCCAGTTGCCGACCATGAAAAAATGCTTTCCCACAGTGCTGAGTGATGACAAAAATAGGCAGATACTGCAGGGTATAAACAACATTGTCATATGTTTTAAGATGAAATAGCTATTTACTTTCTCAAAAATCTAAGAAATGACAAAGGTATTTAACTTATTAACCTGTATTACTTGCTTCAATTATGACACTAAATTTATTTTCACATATATAACTTTTTAATAATAATAGGTAAAATGTCATTAAGAAAATGCAAAAACTTCAAAAGTGTAGCAAAAATTGTCAGTGCATAGCTAGTGAACATAAGTATCTTTCATTTCTACGGTTTTTCCATGTCCAAAGATGGAAGTAATTGAAGTGATGCTCTTAGAATAATGCTGTTTTATAATTTATTTTCATTTTATAGTAAAACATGTTTCATCACTTTTCTCCTTGTTTTGAAATAAAAATTTTATGAAAAAATAATTGAAATAATAATTTTATGAAAAAGGATATGTATTTGCAGCCAGTTTTGAGCAATCAAAATTATCATAGTGAAATGTTGTGAGTGTTTGGAATTGATTTACAATAGTATTTTTTTGTACTGCAACATGGTTCATTGCACATTGGATTTCTGAATGTACTCCCAGCAATGTAAATGCACCATTACTATCAACCTGGTAACATCATGAAATCATTGTTTGGGAATGTACTACAAGGTACTATGTACTATGCACAACATACTGCTCATTACCGGTTACCAGTATCTCCAAAATATCCATATCTTCATGATGCATTGCCCATATCTTTCTTCTTGGCAACCAGGGAACAACTGGTCTTTCACTACACAATCTGCTTGCATGTGAATGCCATACTATTATCAATCCATTGCCCTAAGTAAAGGCTTGCCCATAGATTTTGCTGTATTTGTAAAACACTGCTATAGTCAGTCATTTCTTAATGCCCCTTGGATTAAAATTGGCAATGGATTACAGACTTAAAATATAATATCTTATACTGTTTTACCAAACTGAAATTTGTTGCATTGTCAATTATATTACATGTAAGCTTTTCAATCCCAAATAAGTGTACTTACGAAGCTGTTGACAATGGAATGGTATATATATAAACAATGTATACAGTTTTTTTCACACTAACTCCATTCACTTACATAAATTTGGAACATATGTTTCGGGAGCGATCCCTCCCATCTTCAGCCTGTTGACAAACTGTCGTTAAACGTGGCGGTTGGGTCTCTTGATGTTCTTGTGGCGGCATCTGTTGGTTCTATTAGGAATTTGCTGAGTTCATCCAATGGAGGGATATCGAAATTCATCAAATTATCCTTATTTTTTGTAATGAAAATGTTTTCTCAAGTGGAAAGTTCTATTGCATTATGAAGTTGTTTAAGTAGTTTTATCTCTGATTTAATTTCATGATTTTTATTCCAAAAGTGCGCTGCTATTGCTGATTTATCAATTTGTTTTAAGCGAATATTTCTGAAGTGTTCTTTTTTCCGGATTCCCAAATTCCTCTTCGTTTTTCCAATGTATTTTTTGTCGCAAGCTTTTCAATATTTGCAATTTTGAAAGTTTTATTGTTGTTGGCAACATAATACTATACTCTTGACCAGACAAACCATATTAAATTGTTACCAGATAGTAAGGCTTCCATGTTAACACTGCCATTACAATCGAATTGTGTTTGTCTGACTTGTTCACTTTTATGAACTGCAACAATTCCACCTATGTGGCATTACAGAATGCAGAACATATTTGCTGGACAACCAAGCAATTATGTCTGCCTTCCTAGTGTTTTTAATAGAAAAGAATCTGTCATAACAATGACAGATGATTGATTTTTCGATTAGTTTATTTAAGGATGCTCTTTAACAGCACAGGTCATCAGCATTCCATTCAATTCAGGGCGTGAAATGACTTGACAAATTTTGCTCAGAGGCCTCTTCTTTCAGGCTTGAGGTTCGTTATTGTGTCGTAAATGTATGATATGGGACCCACAGCTTTACTTCCCTTCTGATACTTAGGATTTTTATGCCCAAAAAAATCCTTCTATCCTGGCCGGGTTTGAACCTATGACCATGGGTTTAGAAGGCAAGTACCACTACACTACCAGGACCGACAACAAACAATGACAGAACTATATACAATATGTGGCAAACAATTTTCTGAACAGAATGTATAACATTCATTCATAACATGTATAACGCAACTTAATCCATTTTAACTGCTAGTATGTTCAGTAGGAAACTGAACATACTAGCTTAATGCTACTTAAAATAATAGGCTACTGTCAGCAACCACTTAGGTTAATTCATAAAACTTACAAATTTTATAGAAACACCAAAATTAATGAAAATATTTCATATTTTGATTTGAATGTTTAGGTTTTTAACACTACAAATACTAATTAGTTAAAGAACAGAGAATATAATTTTGTGTTCCATATCACAAAAGTTAGGAGATACATGATGTATCCCTTAGATAAATCCTCTTTTTCAGACACCAATATATTAAGTATTTGGAGTGAAGGAGCAATAGATCTTAGTTTAAGATAACTGATTTAATGGTGAACTATGTTCATAAAAGATATCTCAGTTAGCATTCATATTAAACACTTGGAGCATAAATTCACTGCCAATAAAACATTTTTTGACATTTTGTTTTCTTTTGTTCTCTCTTTCCTTTTTATTCTTTTGTTCTGTTAATTAATTTGTAGTATACTTCCAAGCAAAAGGAAAATACTGTAGGAGTTTTCCATCATTGAAAATTTAGTGTATTCTAATGATATTTCATTGTTGTTTAATTTCCATAATGAGATTTGCATATCATTTTTATTTGTTCATTTTTTAATAATACAAATAGATTTTGAAATTTTCCGAAATTAATGTTATCAAATATTGAGGAATTTCACATACAGGGTTTTGGGACCTTTGTTCCCATCTTCAGCTGCCCCTGAGTGCTTGGTAAGTTTTGGACTCTTTTGGTATAGTGGTAACTAGATCTAAGTTGCTTCTCTGTTGACATCAGTTTGCTGGAATAGGAATTTATTAATTATTCTCTTTTTTTTTTTTTTTTTTTTTTCACATGTGAGTTTTTATTGAAGTAGTGTTTGTGTTTTTTTTAAACAAAATGGTTTCTTGCTTTAATTTCGTAGTTGTGTTCCAAAAAATGAGTTGCTAAGGCCAATTTTTCCAGTTATTTTAGCCAGATATTTCTAAAATGTACTTTCATTCTGTTTCCAAATTTCTCTTGTGTAGGATATATTACCACTCCATTGCTTACAGCTTCGTAAGTACAATTTATTTAATTCTATTGCATATATGCCTGATGATTTCCCTGGTGGTATGCTGTGTTTTAGCGAAGAATTTAATGTTTTTAAATATATTTATTTTGTGGTGCTAAATTTTATGCCTTGTACTTTGAATACCTTATTGTGATGATCTGCTCTGCTTGTAATTCTTCTTGATATTTTTTAAATGTAGCACCATCTTTAAGGGATTTGTTAATCTTTTTAACTATGTAGTGTGTTAGTACTGTATCCATTGATTATTGCTCAATTGAATATATAATGTAATTCTTTTTGGTATTTTGAGATTAGTTAGTCTCTGTACAAAACTATTGAAATAATGACATACAATAATAAATTGAATACACATTCTGGATTAAATTCAAACTTAGTAAGATCCCTGTTTACATTTGTTTTTCCATTTGCATGAAATCATAAATTTTCATGTTGGTTAATCTGCCTTACTTTATTTTTTATGTTGAATAACTCATGTAATAACAAAGAATTTATTGATTCAAGACATAAAATTTGTAAAGAAAGAAAGAAAGTCCCATTCTATTACCAGTTTTTAATAGGATCGAACTCTTGAATACCCATTTACACGCACATTTTCAGTCTGTTAAGTGTATTCAAATCGATTTGAGTTAGACATGTAAACATGGTAATGAATAACTGCATAAAAAAATAATAGCTATAACCCTACTTAACATAAATATACTATTTTCAATAATTAGATACCCAGACAAATTAATCTCCCACTCATAACCCCTCAGGGGCCCAATTTATTGGGTACGGGGCGTAGCGACCCCGAGGCACCCGAGCTGCTCCCTCAGGTCCGCGCTCAGCGCGTTTGACTCCTTTTTATTTCGCCTCTTATATTGTTTTATTAGTCCTACTTCCCTGTTCTTAGTCTGATGGGTGCCCCCGTGTTTGACGCGGTAAAATGTGACTGGGTAACGGCGTAACTCCCAGCACAGGGTTATCATGTAGGACGGGAGCGTATCCCCTGGTAAAGGCCAGGCCCGGGGAAGGGCCATTGCATGAGCTGTAGTCTTCCTGCAGGCGATTGGGTCCCTTCGTCAGCCCACAGGAAGGTGTGACCCTGAGGTTACTTGGTTCAGGCCAGAGCCCGTAACCTAAGCCGGGGTGGCGCCCAGGAAGCAGCCCGCCATCGGAGACGGTTGCAATGGTGGAGGAATAAATCGCTATGGTACTGGAAAATAATCCTTTACATTTTAAACGCAAAAGAGTTGACGTAAAAGAAGTAATCGAGAAGTCTTTCCCTCGTTACTTAGTTATTAGTCGTACTGAAGAGAGTCAGTCGTTTACGACCGTAAACCCATTTAAGATTCAGAAGGGCATTGATGCCATAGCTGGGCCCGTTAAGTCCTGTACCCGTCTACGCAACGGATCACTGTTGGTGGAGGCACTTGGCCTGTCTCAAAGCAACTCGTTGCTCAAGGCGACGCTACTCCACGGATATCCCGTCCGTGTCGAGAAACATAAGACCATGAATTCGTCGCGAGGAGTTGTTACAACAAATGTTCTAGACGGAATGTCCGACCCGGAAATCCAGAGCTGTCTGGAAGACCAAGGGGTCACCTCAGTTTATCGTGTGCAGGCAAGGAAAGAGGGGGAATTACAGCCGACCCGGACTCTTTTCCTCACATTCGACAGGGTCGATTTGCCCCAGATGATCAAGGCGGGCTACGAGGTGATAGAAGTGCGCCCGTATATCCCGAGCCCGTTGCGATGTTTCCAGTGTCAGCGTTTTGGACACACTCGCATATCCTGTAAAAGTGCCGTTCCCATCTGTGCAACCTGCGGTGAAGCAAGTCACGAAGGAGCATGCCCATCTGCTCCTGTCTGCGTCAACTGCCGCGGTGGACATCCACCCTCGTCCCGCGATTGCCCTCGTTTTCGAGAGGAGCGCTGTATCCAAGAGATCCGGGTGAAGGAAAAACTCTCCTTTACTGAAGCCCGGAAGCGATTCCAGTCTCGCCAACCTGTCGTGCCTAAGACCGGCACCTACAGCGCAGCAGCTTCTTTTGCGCCCAAGAAGTGCGATAGCAGTACGCAGACCTGCGATCTTGTTTTTACACGGGTCCAAACTACTCCTAGTTCTCCAAAGCGCTCTACCGTGAAGCCCAAAGCGGTTGTTTTTAATGCCCCTGATATCAAGTTCAGGACGAGTTTTACACGAACGGATTTTTTAAAGTCGTCAACTCAGATAGAGAATAAAAAGAGCCCTTCTCCTCGGAGGTCAGGCTCCCATGATGGGAGCAAACCCGCTAGGCGGTCGCCGTCGCCGCCTATTCCCACATCCAACTGATTCCAGGCTTTGGAATCGGCGGATGTTTCTCAGCGGGAGAGCCCTCCCTCTGAGGAGGTCATGGAGCAGGATGTGCCTGCTCCATCAAAACCACCGAGTCCCACGCGGTTGAAAAAAGGACGTTTGTTTCGCCCTGCACCGTCCAAAAAGTGAGGTGGTAATTTTTTATTCATTTTATATAATTTTAACAATGGCTATCCTTTCGTGGAATGTGCGTGGTCTCCGTAGTCGAAGACCTGACCTCGAATTAATTTTACGTTCTACCGACCCTTTGCTCGTGTGTCTCCAAGAGACTAAGCTTCGCCCAAGTGATTCTTTTAATTTACGCCGTTACTCTTCGGTGAGATTTGATCTCCCTCCCGAAGACGGCACTCCCGCTCACGGCGGAGTTTTACTTTTAATTCGAAACGACGTGTACAGCACCTCATTACAGCTCCAGACTCCTTTACAAGCTGCTGCAGCTACAGTTCACTTTTCTGGCCTTAGTTTTTCAGTCTGCAATGTTTATTTACCTCCGTCCGGCACCATCACCACAGTTGACCTGGACGATCTTTTGTCTCAGCTACCACCCCCTGTTCTCCTTTTGGGGGATTTCAATGCACACCATCCCCTATGGGGTTCCGCCACGGAGTGTGCGAGGGGTAGCATTATAGCCGACTTTCTGGATCGTCACCATCTAGTACTGCTCAATACTGGTCAACCTACATTTCTTTCAGACAGCACCCACAGTTTTTCACACTTGGATCTATCCATGTGTTCTTCCTCGCTCGCTGTACATTTCACCTGGAATGTCATCTCTGATTTATATTCCAGTGACCACTTTCCGTGTCAGATCCATGTACTCTCTCCGAACGCACATTCACAGCGCACGCCAAAATGGCTCATTGATAAGGCGAATTTGACTCTCTACCGATCTTTGGCCGAATTTTCAGGGTGTGAATTTCCATCTATGGACATCGCGATCGAGCACCTCCGTACGGTCATCACAACAGCCGCGGATAAGGCTATTCCCCGGTCGTCTTGTCACCCCAGACGCTTACCGGTTCCTTGGTGGAACGATGAATGCCGGGATGCACTGCGTGCACGCCGAGGTGCTCTCCGAGTTTTTCGTCGCCACCCTACTTCAGCAAATATGATCTGTTACAAACAACTTCGCGCCAAATGCCGCCGAGTCATCAACCGCACAACGCCTTCATCCGTAGTTTGGGAACGGCTACGTCGCGTTGCTGGCAAACCAAGGTTTACACCTATACCCGGTCTTAGGATTTTAAATCGAGTGCTCACCACTCCGACTGACGTCGCCAATGTTTTAGGGCGAACCTTCGCTGATGTTTCGAGCTCCGCCAATTACCCGGCTACATTTCGCGCACTAAGGGAGCAGGTTGAGAGGAAAGGTTTCTCGTTTGCCTCCGACCATCAGGAGAGCTACAACGTTCCTTTTACCGTCAGGGAACTGGAGCATGCCCTTTCTTCCTCTCGACATTGCGCACCGGAGCCAGATGACATTCACGTTGCCATGTTGCAGCATTTACCAGCAGAAGGCAAAGCCTTTTTATTACGAATTTTTAATTTTATTTGGTGTTATGGCACATTTCCCAACGCTTGGCGATTGGCCACCGTCATTCCGATACCTAAGCCTGGAAAGGACCCACATCTTCCTTCCAGTTACCGTCCGATTTCCCTCACCAGCTGCGTTTGCAAGGTGATGGAACGCATGATTAACGGACGGCTCATGTGGTGGTTGGAGTCGAGGCAATTATTAACGAACGCCCAGTGTGGTTTCCGGCGTCATCGTTCCTCGGTCGACCATCTTGTGTCTCTAACCGCACATGTAATGGACGGTTTTGTGCGTCGGTGCCAAACGGTGGCCGTATTTTTTGATTTGGAGAAAGCGTACGATACTTGCCCGAGAGGCGGTATCCTCCGAACGCTTCACGATTGGAACATACGTGGGCGTATGTCTGTTTTTATTCAGGAATTTATGAAGGACCGGGTTTTTAATGTTCGCGTGGGATCAGTTTTATCGTCTAATTTTATTCAAGAGAACGGCGTACCTCAGGGCTCGGTACTTAGTTGCACACTATTTGCCATTGCGATTAACTCTATCATCGAGTGTTTACAGCCAGGAATACAATCGTCGTTATTTGTGGACGATTTTGCCATCTATCTTTCCTCTCGGAGAACCTGTCTCTTGGACCGCCGCCTCCAATGCTGTCTCGACCGCCTTCACGCTTGGAGTGTTTCTCACGGGTTCCGTTTCTCCGCAGAGAAGACCGTCTGCATGAACTTCTGGCGCCACAAGGAGTATCCTCCACCTTCGCTCCATCTTGGCCCAGATGCACTCTCTTTCGCAGACGAAGTTAGGTTCCTTGGCTTGGTGTTCGATAGGAAATTATGCTGGTCATCGCATATAGCGCAATTCAAAGGCAAGTGTGAACGTTCTCTTTGTATTTTACGTGTTTTATGTGGCACATCTTGGGGAGCTGACCGGACTATACTTTTACGTTTTTACCGATCTCTTATCCGATCGAAACTGGATTATGGCTGTGTGGTTTATGGCTCGGCGCGACCTTCTGTGCTTCGTCGCCTTAACCCGATTCATCACCGGGGTATCCGTGTTGGCATTGGAGCATTCCCCACCAGTCCTGTGTTGAGTTTATGTGCGGAGTCTGGAGAACCTCCGTTGTTTTATCGTAGGGATGTTTTACTGGCCGCGTACGGTTGTCGCTTGGCTGCGCAACCTCGTCATCCCACGAATGGGCCGTTTTTTAATGTGTCTTTTGATCGTTTTTATGCTGCTCGGTCTTTTACTCCTAAGCCCGCTGGCTTTCGTTTTCGGGAGATTTTACGGACGTTGGACATGGAGTTACCTGCTTTTTTCTTAGCCGGGGAAACTTCTTCTCCCCCCTGGATTTTAGCAGAGGCCCCCGTTCATCTCGGGCTCACGTCCTGTCCGAAATCTTCGACCGCAGCACATATTATTCGTTGTTCTTTTAGCGAGATCAAATCCTCTTTTAATGGCTGGAATTTTATCTATACCGACGGCTCTAAATGTGACACAGGTGTAGGATGTGCTTTTGTTTTTAATGGGGCTAGTTTTACGTATGGGCTTGACGTTGCAACATCTATTTTTATGGCGGAGCTTAATGCTATCTATCGGGCGGTTTTATTTATTTCTGATCACGGGCTGGGGAACAGTGTTATATGTTCCGATTCTTTGAGTGGCATTTTAAGTTTTAGAAACCTGTACAACCTCCACCCCCTTGTACAGATGGTCCAGAATGCAGTTTTAACCCTTTACGACGCTGGCGTCAGGGTAACACTGCTATGGGTGCCTGGACACGTCGGACTCCCAGGTAATGAGGCCGCAGATGTTGCAGCAAAATCCGCTCTTTTAGACCCTGCTGAGTACGAGCAGCGTTTTTATTTCGGGGATTTTATACATTCATTACGTAGAGGCATTTTTTCGCGCTGGCGCGAGGAGTGGGAATTACTCCCAAATAATAAGCTCCGTGAATGTAAATCCGCCCCTTTTAACTGGTCGACTTCTTCTCGCGCTGTCCGTCGCGAAGAAGTAATTTTAGCTCGTCTTAGAATTGGGCATTGCCGTTTTAGTCAATCTCACCTTTTTAATGGTCAACCCGCTCCAGTTTGCCCTCACTGTGACCTCCCCTTTACAGTGCGTCACATTTTAATTGATTGTCTTCATCTGACAGCTTTTAGAAATAGCCTAAGTTTGCCCTCCTCTATTGAGGAGTTGCTTGCAGATGATGTGGTTGCTGTTGAGCGTGTGCTCCGTTTTATCCGTATTTGTGGTTTTTGGAGCAAGGTGTGAGATTTTATCTTTTACCATTGACGGCATTTTTTGACTCTTTTCAGACTGTTGTTTTTTTAGCTTTTGCTAAATCGTGTTGACTAGTCTTTAATTGTTGTTTTGCACCCCTTGTTATTTGTTTTGGGGTTTTATTTTTACCGTTTTAATCTTTTATAAGACTGGTTTGTTTTCAGCTCTTGCTGATTAATTTTGCTACCGGTCTTTGTTTATTGACCTGTGTTTGCTTTGTGCTTTTATTGGCACGTTTTTAGTCCATTACAAGACTGTTGTGGTTTTCCGCTCTCGCGGCTGTGTTTTAGTAACACCCTAATGTTTGTGGCGCCTTATACCCTTGTTATTTGTTTTTGGGTATAAGTTTTATTGCACAAGTACTACTGTCCGTTCGTTATGCGCAGGATTTGCGTTCTTTGTTTATTTATTTTTATATCTCACACAGTACTTGATGTGTTTGGGCGCTAATGACCGTAGCAGTTTTGCGCCCTTAAGCAATAATCATCATCATCTGCGCATGTGCGGCACAGCGGGAGCATAAGCTTGCCGTTAATGCGCGATGGCAGAACTGGATGGTACAGTCTTTCCGGGGGAAGAATTTTACATTTGACAATGCCACCCTCAACATCGTTCAAATTTGGATATTTATCAACATGAATCTTTGGATGTCCCACGGGGTAGGCTTTTGTCTTATTGACAAACGGGTACAAACTGCACACCTCATAATACATTTTCATGTCTCCAGACGCCTCGCAGTAGGTTTTTGTACAGTTTGTACGCACACCGAAGAAGGCATCTCGTGGGTTGAGGTTAGGGGTAGGGAAAACTCTTGACAAAATCTGCCAAAACCCTGTCAGCCTTAATCATGGCATTAAACACACATTCCCACATCTCAGTCACGTGGTAGCCTGCATCTCTCATCTTCGTGGCCCTTACGGTGTCCTCATATCTGGAGCCCATGGTTTCGTTACCCGTGTTGTATAACTTAGAATTTCCTTTCGGGTAACAACGTGTGCAACCGTGGTAGAAGCATCCGTGAAACAAATAGACACATTTGTCTCTGCACCCGTCCACATTATGTCCTAAAATTTTAATTTCCCTGCACCGATAAGCATGCTGTATGGTGGTTGAATGTTGCTGTTCCAACCATTACAACCAGATACATGCTATTCGTGACGGCTTATCAACTAAGCGGTACCCACCTCCAGGAATAAGTGGAATTTTATTTCTTGGCATGAACCTTTTCCTGTAAATATTCATACATGCATGAGCTATGGTGACGCATTCTCTAAACGGGTCAATGCCGTTCTCGTCAATAAATTGTCTCCCAAATTTGGAAACACCCTGAACTCAGGAGAAATGCGTCAGTTTTGCAGTATGACACCATTTCATTTTTGAAGTCAAAGACATAATTAAAGGACACCATTTCATCATGCCACTTCTCTAAGGTTTCGCATTCACTTACACTCATACCGTTAGGAAAGTAATATTTCTGCCCCGGTACAGGACCAACATACTTTTCATTTTCCTTTGTGTTAAACAGGTAGGGAAAGTAACCTTTGCATTCGGGAAGCACCTGTGAGTTTCTTTTCTATTTGCTGAGGGAAAATTGCACTGTCGACAATACCACTTACATTTGAATGCCCCGTGCAGGTTTACAATAGCGTTATAATGGCTGTCGTGGAATATTAAGTCGATATGTTTATCGGAGCTATTTTTTGACTTGTAGAGGACATTTTTCCCGCTATGGTCGCCAAAAACTGTTATGGAGTAATCCTTTAGCGCCATCTCAAATAGTTTCACGTCTTCAAGCGTAAACGGTCCATTAGGTTTGCCTATTTTCTCACACAACTCTACAACCTTTAGTTTTTTATGAAATTCCCGCCTTCTAATCAAATATAATTTATGTCCCTGTCAATTTTGGATTTTGACACTGCGATGGCTCTAGCTAGACAAAGCTGGTCATTGTTCTTTATTTCAATGATGCCTCTGTTTTTACTACAGTCATCGCAGTGTTTGTAGCATGAACGTAATACTTCATTTGTCCAAACATACGAAATTTTGAGTGGCCACCCAAACAAAAAGTCATTATTATTCTGCATTACTTTCTCCAATGAGTTCAATATGACTTAGGGATTCACTTGATCGAACCAACGGACACTCATATTAAATGGTCTCTCAGGATGTTTAATATCATGAATCGTGATTCCTATGAAACTTGGTTGGTTCTTAAGCAGATTGTCGTTAACAAACGATAAATAATTGTTAAAAATCCTAGAAACCCATTGGTTAAGAACTGTAGCTTTGGGCGCTGAACTAATCATAATTTCAGTCTCTGCATACCCCGAGTAAAACTTTTAAGCCGATCTCTCTTTACGCCCTGTAATTTCAAAAGTAGACTGCAAGGCAACACTCACCTGTGGTTCATCGCCAGGAACATCGTTGTCCCCCATAAGATTTATCTCCCGCCCGTTGTCCTTTCTCCTGCCAGAAGAAGAAGCAGCATAGTTTATACCTATTGCGGGGGTGAAGCCTTCGATAAGATCCACCTCCTGCCCGTTGTCCTTTCTGTTGAGACTAAACTTTGCCATTGTGTGATGTAACCGATTATCGGAATTGTTCGGTCTTTCTATACATCTCCCCAACCTTCACCACACCCACTTGGATTTTATGGCCAACGATAACCTATGTTGTGAAATGTTTTTCTTAGGCAAAAACTATTATTGCAGTAACCTTGTGTGTGTCCTATAAATAGATGGAATAATATATTTTGCTTAGTAAAGCGAAACGTTTTCTACACCTCTTACATAATGCTCACAAGCGTTTTATAGCACGTATGCATTTTGTCATTCTTTCCTTCATTTTCTTTTTGAATGATTACTGCATTGTTTTCACACTGTAGATAGTATATAACAGTAATCAACATCTATAAAATAATGTGTATCTAAATACGAGCATTGCAGAGGAACTCCTTTCCGATCGAGTTCTTTCAATTCAAGCTGCACTTTAAGGCTGGACATTGAATATTTCGTACCGGCTAGAATATATATAACATCATGTTAAACTTAGTTTAACGCAGGCCGTGTCTTATCGACGATTAAAGGTACAAACACTTTTGCATTATATTTTTCTATATGGTTTCACAGCGAAGTGAAGGTAAATTATATATTCCCCCAATCAACTTCAAATTTAAACTTTTTGTTTATGATATTTTCCTGTTAATGAATAAATCAATTTAATATTAACAGCAACCAGTTGGAATTATCATCACATTTATATTAAAATAAAAATGACATCTCTACCGTAAGGTATGCATATGCGACAAGATATTATCCATTAATGAAGTATATATATATAATTAATATAATTATATTAATTATATATATATTAATTATATATATTAATATATATATTAATTATATATATATATTAATTATAATATTAACATTACAATAAATATATATATATTTATTGTAATGTTCTCTAAAACAATTTAATAATAACAACAGCCGATGAATGCCTTTAGTGAAAAAATATAATATAATTGTTGTCCCCCTTAAAAGAACACACTTTTGCATTATATTTTCCCATATGGCTACACAGCAAATAAATATTTCGTATCGCTATTTAGCTCGGCGGACATCTTTCATTGGCTTTTGACGTAATGTTGACATGTGCTATCACGAAGTTTTTCTGTATTAAACAACCATATGGAAACATTTTAATTTGTGAATATATGAATGTAACAAACTTAGCCCCTGAGAAATAATTTTATCCAAGTAAACAGGCTGTTATGTCGGAAAGCGAGAGCGGAGTAGGGGTAACCTTGTAGCACAAATGAAAGCGAAAACTTTGTTTTGGGAGATGGTGAAAGTTAACAGTTTACAATAACAACCTGGTCTAAATTAGAACGTCAGTCTCTGAATGACAGTTCAGCAAGCGTGCAGTGCCGAAGATTGCAGCCCCTTGTGAAATGGCCGAAACATAATGTACGATTTGATTTTATTTTATTACGTGCTGAAATTGTGTGTGTTGATTGCTTCAATTACATTAAACTAGCAATTAAACAATACACTTTGCATTTTTAACAAACAAATTGTATTTATATTTACCATTACAGTAATGCGACACTTTTTGCGTTTATAAATACAGTTTGTAATTAAAACAATACTTTAGCATTTTTAACAATACTTATCTTTCAAAGTCTTTTTTTTTTTTTTTTAGCAACAAATACTGTAAGTCTCATAGTTGTATTTAAATATATGCACCGACACGGTTGGCCTAGGTCGTTAGGTCGCGGACTCGTGAGCGGGAGGTCTGCGTTCGAATACCGCCAGGACCGTCCTTCCTGATTGAGGTTTTTTCCAGGTTTTCCTCAGTCATAAATGGCAAGGAGGGGTACCCTAAATTTAGGCCTGGAATGATTCCTTCCTTCAAAATAAATTCTTTCCGAATATATCATTTCATCTCATGTATCATCAATGTCCATCGCCTGTGGTGCCTCAGTAGCAAAAACGAGCGTTAAACACTATTCATTCAATTAAATATATGCATATTTCCGCCAACACAAACAAATTGTATTTACGTTGGACATTACAGTGCGATGCACTTTTTGCGTTTAATAAATACAGTTTGTAATTAAAACAATACAGTTTTGCATTTTTAACAATACTTATTATTCAAAGTCTTTTTTTTTTTAGCAACAAATACTGTAAGACTCAGAGTTGTATTTAAATATATGCATATTTCCCCCTAATATTCTTCAGGCATCCACCCCCACAAACCCGTGGCGCCATTTTGTTTTTAATAAAATATGATTTATCATGTAGCAACAAATACTGTAAGACTCATATTTGTATTTAAATATATGCATATTTCCCCCAATACTTCTTAAGGCATCCACCCCCACAAAAGTTTTAACCCGCGGCGCCATTTTGTTTTTAATAAAATATGATTTATCATGATGCGACACTAGCGCTTGTTATACATTTTTGTAAAAATATGTTTGGATTAACAATAATCCAGGGGATTATTTGTGTTATTGGGTCAGGGATTAAATCGTTAGGATTAACGATAATCCGGAGATAATCCGGGCGGCACTAGCACTCTGGTGGCGGATTTATCGTTAATCCGTTGGCTTAGTCTGTAATACATACTACTGAGGCAGTTAACGGAGGTGGACGATTTCTTTATCTGAAATACTTTTCTCTGAAAATCAATGAGGGCTTGCCCTGCAAAAAAAATGTGTCGCAGCCCAAGATAATATCGCTCGTTAATGTGGAAACTACCAAGAACATCGAATCGAAGGTTTCCTTCAATTTCCATTTTAATTAGCGCTTGGAATGTTACTCACGTTTTCTTCTTTCCGACCGCTACAGAGCAAAAACTCCAAGATAAGCATTGCAGGCTATTCTTGCTGGCTCTTGAACTTTTCGAAAAAATGTAAGCTGCATACGTAATGGATGACACCAAAGGGCGCATAAAGGCATGTCACTTATATGAATTTTCCCCTTGGGAGTGTCGTATTTTTCTTCAGGAAAATGATTGCTTGGCCGGGTTGTCTGTTTCTCCATTATGAAAATGGGCTCCTGTCTGACGCTTTCCGGTAATTTTCCGGCAAGCCTATTTTCTTTCCCCTCTCTAGTGACCCCGCATAGAGCTGGAGTTGCAGTTTTCCGGATTCTATTCCTTTATGGGACTAGTAACTGTTATGTCCGCAGGTTTGGGTGGGTTTGAATATCAGACCTGTGTTCCCCTGTACTTCCTGGGATGGCGACGCTCTTTCTGGTGAGATACGCCACTAATCCGTTCGTCTCCGGGTCTGTCTTGGCGATCTGGGTTTCTACCAAGTCCGGGGTTCATCATACACTCCACTGAAATGGTACGGGGGGGATCTGTAAAAATAGTCCCTGATGTCACTTCCCCGTTGCTTGTCTGGAGCATGTTAACCTGGGCCTCATCGGCACGTGAGGCGGACCTATCTTAGTTCCTGCTGGATTGTGATCCCACCACGCGACTAGACTTTCTGTATTGGCTTGGCCATGCTAAGATTATTGCGAATGCTCTAAACTTTAGTTGAGCAACTAAAGTCATAAATTCTTTGTTTGCATGGGTGGGGTAGTAGTTTACTTTTTTCCTAACGATAGAAAGTAGTCTATATCCCCATGCGTGGATAGGATCGACTATTAGATCTAGTCGAATTACGTTCTACTGCGTAATACTCCAATATGGTGACAAAGAGAATCCTAAAATGGCTATATGAGGTACAGCCAGCCAGGTTGAGCCTGTACCAGTTGACTTGTTTCTTGAGGCTTCTCCTGATAAAAATAATCTTCATCTCAAGTACATTTTAATTCTAAAATAATCCTTCTGCTCCTGCACAAATAGGTTTGGGTTGTCACCTCTCTCGCAGAAGTCAGGCGGACTAATAATCAACTTGTGCGGCCATAATTAGTATGGAACATTGAGTTTATAAAAATGCTATAAATTTCTCTCGTGCAAATGGGCCTCAGGTAAATTTCGATTTGGCATTGACACATTGGATATGGGAACATTCACAGAAACATTTGTCGGATGAAACCAACGGGGGTTTCATCGAACGACTTCCGTCGTAGTTATTTCATTCGGACTGGATCGAAGCGTTATACTGACGTTATGGCTGGTACATTGGAGCTATTCCCCACGCTCATGCTGTTACAGCTAGCATCTTCAGTTCTGTGATTTTTGATCTAATTGTTGCTGATATCTATTGATCGCTTGAACAATTACTCATACTGATCTGAGCTTGGAATTCATTTGGTCCTCTATCCCAGAACTTTTAGATATGACTGCGCTCAAGTCTTCCTTGACTCTTTCACAGTCTGCTACTCTGTTTTCTAGTCTATCGCAATGTAATCTCATGTTACATACTGCCTAATCTGGCCTAACTCAGTATTCCATCTGCCTTGCCTCTCGTGTAACTTTAGTAAAATTGTCGGCTGGTGCATTTTTAACCTTATTTACTCTTTCTGTTTTTGAGATGATAGACACTTCTATCTGAGTTAATTTACCTTGATTAGACTTCAATTTTCTCCAGCTTATTCTGTAGGTGGCTATTTCTTTCGCGGTGTGCCTGCTCAATTTTTTTCTAAATTGTGATGGGATATTCCTTTTGATTTAAAGTAATCGTCCTTTTCCTGCAAGAATAGCTTCGCATTATCACCTCTTTTCTCATAGTACTCTGGCGGCGTTATCTGGTTAATTATTTGATTAGACCACGAATTAAAATTTGTGTTCGGCATGAATGCGCCTTTCCCGATTCTAATATACATGTTATGCTCCCCTATGCCTTGATATCTATGTATGCCTCTATTATTAGCATTTCCATTCACGTTGAGGACCCAGCCAAGGTAATTAGCGGAGGTTCGTTGACCTCAGCCGCAGGTATGTCACCTACTGTGACCCAAATTCTCTATTGCAAGCATTACTATCATTAGTACTAATTACATCACTATTCCCATTTTCCAACAACTCAGACATTCTTTTCGAGACCTGTATGTGATTACAGTCTGATTGTATAATTAGTCTAACTGGCCTTAACTCCTGATTCACCCTTTTCTCTAGTCCTGAGCATTTTTTTTATTTAAAATCATTCTCATTTCCTGACCTGATTTTCGATTCCTACTATCTTGTCATCCAGTGTACTTATTTTATTTCCAATTTGGTTATTGAGTCTCCCGATTCATTTTTCAAATTTAGGCAGTTTTCTTGCGATTATCTCGTAAAAAACTGAATTGCTTGGTTATCTTGAACCGATTTTCAATTTTCTCAACGATTTTTAAATCGTTTCTAATCTATTTTGAAAATTTATTTGTTAGTCTTCTATCTGTCGGCGCATCTCCTGTGCTTTCTCCGTTTGTTCTATCCTAATTCCTAGGGAAAAATTAATTTTAATGCTGGATTCTACCTGTGCACATTCTTAACTGCTCTAATCTTGCCTCTAATTTCCTTTGGAATTCATACTGTGCATTCTGATTTTTCTCTAAACTATCACTTAATTTTTCCTGTAATTTCTGTGTCTCCTGAAAATCCTTTCTAATCTCTAATGCGAATTCTGTAAATCTCTGTGAATTCTGCACTTTCTCGCAAAGCAATTTCATTTGTTTAAAAACTGTATGAATGGATCCACACTATTAGCTTTGACTATTTGGACTCTTATCTTCTAATCCTATTTCTCGGATTACATCCCTATTCTGTTCATGTTCTGTTTCTTGCATAACTCTCTCTTCTTCTATTCTATTCTACCTTCTAAATTTTACTGCTTCTCAATAAAATATAGTGTTGTGGTTTTATCCTATTTTTCATTGTACAGTTTCTAATAAATAAATCAAATTTCCTCTACTTCGCAGGTTGTCTACTGTCTCGGCATTGCCTGTTTTCTAGCTTCCCTCCTCTTCTGTCGTCAGCTACGCTGTTATTGTTGTGTAGTGAGTAACCCTTACTCTCCGGTCTCTTTTGGTGTCGTCCATGTCTGCTGGGCTGATGTCCGTTTCTTTCCTATAATCTTGAGGCCACCAAGTTGCGCTATTTGAAGGGTTGAAGGTTTGTGCGTGCGGCTCGTCGGTGGGGGTGTGAATCGAATGCTGGTTTGCATTGGTTAATTTCTTAGATGGATATTTCATTCTTAGGGATTAATATACTGGATGTTCTTGACTCGGAGTCAATGGAACAAGAATGGATTTCTCACCAGCCACAGAAAATCGCAGCAGTCTCTAAATCACAATTTATGAGCATCTTCAGGCTTTCATATTACTTGTTTGACTCTTTGCGGAGACCTGAGTTCCAACTACAGCTCACGCAGTAATTCTACTAACTCTCGCCTCTCTCTGACTGCTGCGTCATTCCGAATGTGTTCTTAGCCCCCGGCTACGTCCTCCGCTGCGGCCTTCCTGCGATGCGGCTCTGCAGAGTAAATGTCCCACCTACAGTTGAACTGGTGGTCAGTGTCGTGCTGTTCGACTGTATAGCTTCTTCGGCGTTGGTCGTTGGTTCTCTCCAAGGACCTTTTTACTAGCACTACAATTGGGCCAGCACGTGGCGCTATTTTAAGCGGAAATAATATAATGACGGGAGATATGGGAAAGATTGATAGTTGATAAACTAAATTAGAACTTGTGGTTTATTTGAAATTTAATTAAGCACCTATTAGGTGCTTATGGGAGATTGGAAGTCCTTATGTGACAATTCTCATCTTCTCCTGTCAATTTTCTTGATGAATTGAGGTTACTGACCTCACCACCATGGCTGTAAAACTCGACTAGTGCTTTGGATACAGATTGTTTTCTCGATGCAATATTTAGTTCGATCCTAGGGTTCAGAAAATGTTTCTCGAGATGCGAAAAAGGCTTGGGATCTCCCATTTGTCACCAACACCAGGTTTGGGAAACTGTCTCTCGTCACTCCCTACACAATCCGGGCGTATGTTGACCCTATTTCGTGCAAGCTACGGGCGCTCTTGCTCGTTCACTTTCAATTTATTAAACAACCCAGAGCTGATGGAAATCCCTACACGGGTCGCAACGAAACTGCTGTTACTGCTGACAAAGTGACAACACTGATCGCACTTTTGCATCTGCTGCCTCAAACTGAAAGACTGTTCTGAAGCACTGAGAAAAGCTGATGAAAACCGACCGACGACGCACTGCAAAGACTGATGCCGGCCTCGAATTCCAGCTACCATCTTTTCAACTAAGAAGCATTTTGTTGTTATAATTATTCTACTAACTCCTTATTGGCTGGGCGGCCTACACGAGAGTTATAAAATTTGGCTTTATATTCGCGCCTTTCTCCCTCGTGTTTACTTCTCGGAGAAATTACTTTCTCATAGATGTGAGGAGTTTAAGATGTTTAAACATTACAATATATTTCTCTGGCCGGCCCTTATAAACGACCTTCAAATTTTCGATTGACAGTGTATCGGCTTCCTTTTTCCAGAAATCTCTCAAGGCTCATTCTCCTCACAAAAGTTAACGGTCCTGTAGGGCTATTTGTGAACAAAATAACAGAACTTGCAGTTTTCCTTTCCTGCATAACTTGAAAGACCTTGAGGGTTTATGGGCCTGGGTTGCCATAAACTTCCCCAAATACACCCTTATAATGATGTGTTCTGAAGCATGAGAACGAGACAATAATTGTAAGATGTACGTGTACCCTTGGGTTGAGCAATACTATAGACATTTCTTATATAAATTTAGTCAAATTATATAACATAACTTTTGCATGATGACTGGCCGGGGGTTCGAAGCCGGCACATGTGCCGTCTCAAACATGTTTATAATACAAAGGCAAAAATAGTTTTTTTTGCAAGTAGTAATTAAAGAAGCTTATTCAACAAGTCACTGCACTTTTCATCAATGCCCCAATTATTTTTTTGCTGAATATTTTATATCTACTGGGTTACTCGCATTAATACTGGGAAAAATAACGGGGGGGAAAGTATGCTACATTCTGGAAAAGACCAGGTCCATTTCGACATGTTAGGATGTGAGCATTGACAAGGAATACTGGCAATATAATGGATTTTTTTTCATTCTTTTTGTTCTAAGAAATGTATTATAGAAAGTTATATTAAACAATCACATTAAATATGTTCCTCCTTATAGATACAAATATCTAAGTTGAACTTGGCAATAATTTTATCACAGGAATTACATCTTATAATATCAAATGTTCTTGTTACATGATTGAAACGTTCATTTTTTTTTTTTTTTGGTTGATTTATTTATGGACGCTCTTCAACAGCTCAGATCATCAGCGTCCCATTCAACTCAGGGCGTTAAACGGCCGACAAATTTTGCTCAGAGGCCTCTCTTTCAGGCTTGAGGTTCTTTTTCGTGCCGTAAATGTACGACACGGGACCCACAGCTTTTACTTCCCTTCCGAAGGAAGCCATGCTTCGGATTTTTACGCCCGAAAAAATACATCGGTCCTGGCCGGGTTCGAACCCGCGTTCTTGGGTGTAGGAAGCAAGCATGATAACCACTACACCACCAGGACGGACATTGAAACTTTCAGTAAATTTCATATTGATTGAGGATTTATTTATATTTTGTACTCGTCTCCATTTATTTGTGGATTATTTCACAAAGTGCTGTAGACAGTCAAAATGCTGTTCTTATTTGGAAAGCAATCTGTTTTCTGTCTATGGAATCGTTTGTTCTCTAACAGTTGTATATCTATAACCTCTCTGAGATATGACGGTAAGGAGAAACTTGTAAAAAAATTATCAAAATAAAAATGGAATGAAATTGATTGAATTTTATTTCTCACAAATTATATAAATGTGTTTGGGAAAGGGTGGCGAAAATTTTCAACAGAAGAAAATCACCGTAATTTTAATCATATCCTCAATCCTATTTGTGAGAAAATTTTAAAAATTCTTTATTTTTTCACTTTTGAATGTTTAGGTGTGTTCCATTTTTCATCGGAATGACCCCTATTTAGGAATTCAGTGTGTAGAAATAGTTGTAAAACTATAGATAAATCGTTATATGACAGCTGTTAATAGCAATGCCTGTCAAACATGTTTAGAGGTCGGATATACAAACTACTGAAATGAAATTTGGAAAGTTAACTAATTTCTAAAGCATTACACACGTTTACTGAAAACATTTTAAAGCAGAACATGGAATTGCTGTCTTTGTGACACTTCACAAGAAAGCCTGCCAGCTTGCTTTCTACCTTGCTTTATTTATTCATCGGTATTCAGCATGCAGAATTGTGTTGGTAATATCTGTTATAGTCGGGCATCCTAGAACTGCGATACACCGCAAAAGATGACTGGGCAACGCCGTGATTCCCAACTTTGGGTTATCATATAGGACGGGAGCTTATTTCCAGCTACGGGCCTAGAACGTGCGGGGGGATGCCATCACATTAACTGTCAGATTCCTGAAGGCGATTGAATCCACCCAACTTAACACTGGGAGGTGTGAACCAAAGTTAAGTCTGGTCCATGCTAGGACCACTAATATAAACCGGAGTGGCGTCCAGGAAGTAACCTGCAGCCGAAGACCGTTGCAATGGCGCAGTATATTCTTCTCAGTGAATGTGGTGCAGTGGTCCTCATTAAAAGAAAACAATTGGACGTGACCTTGTAATTACCAGAACCGATTACAATGTTTTAGTCCAGTGAATTCTTTAATTAATCAGAAACGTAACAAATATCTGCCCCGATAAATGGCTGTCTTCGTGTAGGTGCTTGGTATCTCCCAAATGAACAACTTGCTAAGCATCACCACACACCGGATTGGTCCTGGTAGTGTAGTGGTAACCATACTTGCCTTCTAAACCCAAAATCGCGGGTTCAAACCCGGCCAGGACCGATGGATTTTTTCGGTCGTAAAAATCCCAAGTATGGCTTCCTTCGGAAGGGAAGTAAAGCCTGAGTTCCGTGTCATACATTTATGGTACAATAAAGAACCTCAAGCCTGGAAAAAGATGCCTCAGCAAAATTTGTCGGTCGTTTCACGTTCTGATTTGAATCGGACGCTGATGACCTGAGATGTTAAAGAGCGTCAGTAAATAAAATAAAAATCGTGGGATATACCCTTCGAAACGCAATGAGTAAGGGTTACTCCATCACTGCCCCAGAATATGGTCACCCTAATTTTTTTCTACACTGGCGTTTACCGAATATTATTTTGATAGCGGTGAATCTGAGTACTTCCATGGAGCAGACTGGCGCTTCCTTTCAGGATTGAAAAAAGGCATTCTATATCATCTATTGTTACAATCGATGAAAAGAACGTCCATTCATGCCGTCATCACTCGTCTACCAAAATTTAACGCGCATAGCCTTGTGGTTGTTCGTCAGCATTCAGTGGCACCCACCTGGAGGACACTTCGTATTTTCAAGTATTCATGCCGGATTGTTTGCACAGATCCCACGGGAATGCCAACTTTGGAGGCGATGTGTTCCATACTCATTCGGCAATGGTCCAAAACAACTTTCTCCACTCGCTCGATCATGTAAGACCGACTTGTGCGAGGCCGAGAATGCCTTGGTTTATTGTCACATGACGATCTGCCTTTAACTGTCGCACCTATGAACCCATATTAGATACGTCCGTGACACCACCACCACCACATGTATCCCCCTCAGGGGCCCACTTTTGGATACGGGACGTAGCGACCCCGAGGCACTCGAGCTGTTCCCGCATGTCCACGCTCAGCGTGTTTGACTCCTTTTTATTTCTCCTCTATTTTAATTTTTATTGGTCCTACTTCCCTGTTCTTGCTCAGGTTGTGGTAGCTTTGAGATGGGTAAGCAACGACGTAATGGGCACAAGTGGTGCTGACATCGCCTTGCAACATTCTAGTGTTGTGAGTCCATCTTGTATCACGTCGATTCAAAAAAATTTAGAATATGCCCGGAAAATGTTTTATACCATTGATATCGAAATAATCACCCAGACCTTTCTTTGCAACAAAGATACAGACGCAATGTTTCCCTAGTTTTGTGCTAGGATCGGTGTTTACAACTGCTCTGGGATGCTGTCTATTATACAAATTTACCAAAGACAATTGTGCACAAGCGTAAACGCCTAAAAGTGTGGTATGCATTTAGGCCGAAGTCGGTGTATTTGCAACGTATTCATGATACCAAAATGGTCCTGTTAGCATCAATTTCTGTAGTGCGATGTACTTCCGCCAGTACCAGCAAATTGATAGGTTCTGGAGTTTGAGCTTTAAAACCGATACTTAGAGACACGGTACCGTGCCGTTGCCCAGAAATGTGAGACTCGTTAGCGCTCATATCGGCTGTTAGATCAAATACCATAATGGTATAGCCGTGAGAATATTCATATCTGGAAATTGAATGCTCTTCGTCCTTAAAATGTATCCCGAGACCATCGTGAAGAGTTTGAAAACATTGGAGAAAATGAGTAATCAAAATTGGGCTGTAGGGGTTGTGAGGGAAAAGACTGGCCGCTCACATACAGTTGAAAAGAATTGATTTGAAAGTGTTGTAAATTGTACGGACTTTTGTTAATGTTACCGTTGTGTGCCTGGTCGGTAACCATAGCCATTACCACTCTTCTGTGTATTTGGCCTATGAAAACGTCATTGAAAGTCATGCTACTAACCCCCTTTAGAATGTTTAGAACGTGAAATCAGACTTTTTTGAGATGGTACTTGGCATTACTGTTTGCTAACACTGCCTGATGTGCAAGCTTATGCTTGGCGACGGTCTCACAGCTTTCAAAATCAGCCTAGGCGACGGAATCTCTCTCTGTATATCCTTTATATAAGACCTTTATGTCCGAAAAGAGATTAAAATTGGCCGAAAATCGTGAGAGTTTAATTTTAATGCTTACATTGTTGAAGAGCAGATTTTCCTGATAAAAGAGTGCACTGGAAAGATTTCCCATCAGCAGCACAACCTTGCTTACTTTGGTATACTTGCTACGCCACTTGATTGTATTATTTACAGCATACTTGTCCTTTTTCCAGAGCGCGGATTCTAACCTGCTGTTTATGACCGCTTCCGAATAATTGATCAACGTATAGTGCCCTGCTTCTCAGGCACCGTATGCAGATAAAAAGTGACAGTAGATAAACCATTGGGAGCATCCTCTAAAACTTGTAGGATTTCATTATTGTTCCCAAGATATACCACAGACCCTTGGATTTGATTTTTTGCCTACCTGATGTGTAATTAAAGGGTTTTTATTCTCTCTTAGTACTGTCAGGGCATAGTTCAGATATTCAAAGACATATTTCAAGATTCAATTAAAAGTCCACGGCATAAGTAGTATATATCCCTCGGGAGGCAGACAGGGTCAACGACCTCTTAGTGCCAGACTCTGACCTTGAACTGTCTAGACGTTAAGGCCACACTTTTAACCTTGAACTGTCTAGACATTCACGGCTTTGACCTTGAATTGCCTAGACGTTCGAGGTCACGCCCGGCTCGAGGCACGCCCCACTTCGCCCCGGCCTCCCGAGGGGCATATTGTCTTTATTTCATTTTTTCCCCCGGAGTGCACTGCTTACAAGCAAACAGATTTTTTTTCTGCAGTGCGCTTCAAAAAAAGTTATATACAGTACACCTCAAAGATATTGAAGAGGGAATAGTTCCCTCACCACAAAGATTTCTTATAAACAAAAAGTTACATACAGTCACCGCAAAAAGTTAATTCCGTCACCACAAAGATTTGTACGCTGTTCATTCACCGTAAAAAAAATATTGTGATACACTGGTCTATCGCCAAAAAAAAAGTAATGAGATTGGAACTGTTTCAGAGGAAGCATCTTGTACCGCTTGTGCTTTCGATTTTGCAATTACAGCTGCTGCAGGTGGTTTCGACGAATCTTTTTGGAAGGTTATGCAAAATTTTGTCACACACTCGTCATGAGGATTGCTGTCGTTGCATTGGCATTCTCCAGAGCTGCAGCGGTCCAAGTAGGAAGTTCTGCATTCGTAGACTATCGTCGCGTCCTCGTCGTTGTATCCGGGCGCTATCATGGATGTACTAATTAAATTAGAATAGGTAATTCCTCCTCTCGCTATATCGAATACCCCTTCTTTGATGACGATATGATCCGATACGTGTATTGCAGTATCGCCGTCCACTAGCGCTATCGTCACCCTAGCGTTTCTCTTGCCGGTCAGGAAGCTGTTGAAGTGAACGTTCAATACACGGTGCCGAGACGTACTTCAGGAGGCCGTACACTAAGTGAACCGTTCTCGGATGTTCGTCAATAATCTGCATGTTTAATCGGATATTATAAGTCTTGCCGGTGAAGGTGAACATCAGCCTGGTGTTCACTCCGTTTCCCACTTCGAAGGCGTCGGAGTAAAAATGCCACGCATAGTTGCGGGGATGTTCCGATTTAGCCGAAAGTGCCAACCTGTACGCTTGTCGTCGCTGATCGTGTTTGCGACGATTCATTGCTTGGCGGCTGTAGAAGTGCAGGGCAGATCGGCGCTCTGAAAGGAGAAAATGTTTCTCCTGTGGCCGATCTGCAGGGCTTCTCCCTTATATACTAGCAAAAACCTGTGATTAATGCAGGTCAGCGTCTCGTTTAAATCGTCGAATCTGGACGGTAGAAACAGGTCCCTGCCATTGATTCTCACCACTGTTCGTTTGCCGAACTTTGTCAATACGGTTCGAATCTCCTCTATGGGATAACCGACGCCCAGTCCCAGTTGGTTTATCTTCAAAGTTCTGGCAAATGCACCTCCACCAAGCTCGTTCAGATTTTCCAGCATCCAGCACACGGACTCGAACTCGTAGATGTTGCCTTCGGCGCTAGCTGCCATCTCTCTCTCTGTGTCTGCGCTGGCGAGATCCGAGACTTTCCGCTTTATACACGAGGGTTACCCCTACCATAAACCGGTTTCTTCAGTTTGTCGCTGTCTTCTTCTGTTTTTCTACCTCTTTAACCGGCCGTGCATGAGGTACAGAGTTCGTAAAAGTCCAAAGGCGTGGCGCACGTAATGTATCTTGTGAAGGTCGAAAAGGTCATATCTTCGGATTTTCCACCGCGTCATTTAGGTAAGCGATAATTAAGTTGCTCACCTCCTTGCTCTCTTTGCTCCTGTGGTAGAAGATGTCGTAGACTAGAGGATATAATCTAATCAAAATTTTCCACTCTTCATGCACGAGAGACACGCTTTCTCCGCACTGTTTGAGGATGATGTTCTGAGTGCCGAAAACGTGTTTAACGTCCATTTTCAAATCGTTAGCTTCAAGTCCCACTTCACATTGTCCTTCGACGTGATGTCCACGTTGCCGATGCACGTTATGACGTTCTTCCAGTCGTGCAAGTCGCTTAGACGAACGGGCCGATTCTCGCCGTGCTTTCCGATGGCGATGCAGAGTTCGTATGGAGGATCGGGGGAAAATCCCACGAATAGATATTTCTTTCCGGACAAATGCAGATGGTAGGTCTTGCCTCTTATGTCGAACTGAGTATGGGACTTGGTGCGCACGCCTGCCGTCTCCGTCGTCGTCACCATTTTCTATTTCCATTATTCTGAAACAGAATTATTAGTAAAATGTAGGATAAGAAAGAGAGAGAAGGTACAGCAGAGGCTTCGCTACTTACCTGACGCGCGATCTTCTCTCGATGATGTCGTTTGAGTCAGGGACATTCACTTATATATCCCGCAATCTAAAACAAATAATTGACGTCATGAGGTATGTTTGTGACGTCGTGGTTCAGGTCGGGAGGTAGGCGAGATTCGCTAGGCGTGGGATCGCACGGGTAAGCATTGCGTTTATCGGCGAGGTGAGCATACCACTTGGATATGTTTTCGCCATTTCTCTGACAGCAAACTACGCATCCCAACCTGTGACAAGGATGGAGGCACGATCGCGTGTCGAAAGAGACGAGGGATTCGTCCGAGGATTCGAGTTCTTCGACATTTACCACCGTGCGATCGATGATCTCTCCGAAAAATTTAACCCTTTCCTCATCTGCACCTCCTCGTCTGCACCTCGGGACCCGAACCGCATATGGCCAGTTCTTTAACCACGTATTTTCGATCGTTATCGATCAAGAAATTGAAGTGCACGAAATACGACATGGTCGCGTGCTCGAAGCCCGAGCGAATGATTAAAAATGACAGCAATACCTACCTTTTAAAGGTTTGCAAACTCGAAGATTCCGCTCCCCGCGACAGCGAATCTTGCGGCAGCAGACATCTTCGACGATCAGTTCGTCGTTGCGTTTGAAATCTTTTATTTTAAATTTCGAATAAAAGGTTTCCCTAGGCAGATTGCAGCATCGGTGCGCGATGTAGGAAATTACGTAATTTTCGCAGGTGGAACTGTTCGAATTTTGTAATCTTCGAGGAACGTAGCTCTAACGTCCTCCGCAGTGATTTTGGAGAAAGTTTAAGAAGTGAGGCGAGAAAGGCATGCCGAAACTATCGAAATATTCTCCGACGCCCGACCTATGCCTATTCAGTGCTCGCCGGGCCTGTTGCTAGGATCTGTGTTTGCAACCTGCTTCACGGGATACTGGGTCGGCGAAAGGCGATGCGGAATTTGATCGCAAGCATAAACGCCTATGAAATGGGCCCCGGTGGAGGAGTTGTTCGTTAAATAATCGTGTATCTGCTTCGTGTTCATGCTACAAATACCGATCTATTCGAGTCTATTTCCAGGGTACGATGATATTCGGAACAAACGAGCATACATTCGGGCTTTTGAAAGCTACGCTTATCGAAACGTTGCCGTGATGCAGGCCGGAAACGTATGCTTCGTTTGCGCTCATGTCTGGCGTTAAATCGTAAACCAGCACGGTGTAGCCTTTAGCGCAAGTTTCTCTCGGTATGGAATGCCCGTGATTTTCGAAGTGTATTCCTAGGCCGTCCTGTAAGTTTGAAAGCACTGCAAGAAGTAATTGTTTGCAAAGTCGGGCGTTAGAGGATGAGAGGGCACGGGTGACCGTTCACGTACATCGGAACGAAGTTTATGTAAGGATTTCTCTCGTAATCGCCGTTGTAAGCCTTGTCGTCACGAAGGCCACCGTGATTCTGCGAGGCACCTTGCCCACGAGAATAAATTTCGCTAAATGTCTTGCTCTGAGTGTCCTTCGGAATGTTAAAGGCCTGCAGATCGACGTCGATGAGGTGGTACTTGCGTTAATTTTCGATAATGCTTCCTGATGGGCCAGCAAGATGGTGGGAGAGGGGAAGACGCGCTTTAGCTGAAGTTTTGCAGAAGTTATGATCGTCTTTCCCTTTATCGAGGCTCTGGACACGAGGTGAAACTCGGGGCTCGAGGGCGTTAGCTTAATCGTTAAGGAGAGGTTATTCAAGAGATACTTGTCTTGGTTGAACAAGGCGCCCAACAGGCAGCCCATCAGCCCGAATTCTCTGCTGCCCTTCGTTATTCCGAAACGCCATTTTACTGCCGAATTATCGAAGCTGTCCATGTCTCCGGCTTCGTCCAATTTCCACAGCGACCCCTGCAGACGCGTGTTCATGGCATCGCTATAGTAAGTTAGCACAGTATCCAGATACGTCTTGTACGGATAGACCGGTTGAGGTTGCGTCACCGTGACATTTAGTATCACTTCCATCTGCTGAAGTAGAGAATTTAGGGAATTATTGACCAGGGTGATCTCGCTGCCGTCCTCCAAATTTTTACCGTCCCCCTGACGATCTTGCAACGTAGGTGGAAAACTACGTACGAAAGAACCAAGAAGTGTCGGCATTTCTCGTATAGTGAAAGATGATCGGAGAATTGTACGTTATAGCGTTTTGTGGGTCGAGGATCACCACGTTGTAATTGTCGACGCCCGTCTGCACCGCCAGATCGTCGAAGATGTTAAAGGCCGTATTTACGTGCACGCCGGGCATCACGAAAATATATCTTCCTTTATTCTTTTTCTTTCTATTACCCTTAGCGCGCCTCGGCTTAGACTGAATCGAATGTCTCCTGCGCACTTTTATCCCCGAACCGAGCATGGTGTCGACGGCTTCGGTGGCCTTTCGCTTCAAGTTAACGCTTCCCTCTCTCAGCCTATCTCCGAGAGAGCGCTTGAAAGGCTTCTGCGACACGACGTCCGACAGCACGTTAGCGCCGACGTTTAAGGCCTCATTGCCCACCGTCTTGGCAGCGTTCTTCTTTTGTGGACAAAAATCTCCACAATCCTCCTAGCACTCCGAAGAGCCCGCGACTCTCTGAAAGTGTCTGCCTTTGTACAAGACGAAATCGCGATCATCCGCAGCTTCCCCTCATCCCGTCTGATAGAGAAAGTGATTAACTAGATCTCGATGGTTCATTCTTGGGTCTAATTGACAGAACTATAGCTGAAGAAAACCGCCCATGAATGATAATAATTGTCCTGTGTCCACTCTTAAATCTATGTGCACGATTTGAAAATCGTGAGATAGTAAAGGAACCCAATTCAGGGGAAAAAACGATTTTTCCATCGCCAAGTATGTCTGATCGACGTCTATTTCGACCTTCGTGCTTTCGACGATCTGAGCAAACGTGTCGCTAACCATCTGCGGTTGCACCAGGTTGCAGTAGACGAACAGTTCGTACGGAAACGTGACATAGGGATTCATGGTATACTTGGCGCGCAAGGTCGTCGTAACATCCTTACCGGGTTCAAAACTCAATTGCCTGCTCACATCCGGCGATAGATACTGATTTCGAATCATGTTCGCGGCCGGCGCGGCCTTTTTCTTATTCGCCTCTTCGGACGTCGGGACGCTGGGCGCAGGTTCCGTATCGTTGGATTTACTCTCTTTTTCCTCTTCGGTAGACGAAACCGGCGTCGCATCCTCATTTCGAGACTCCTTATTCACGACGTTAGCGTTAATGGTGACGAAACCCGACTGCTTGGCGTATTTAAAGAAAGCTTCGACGCGCGCCTCTTTGAGAATGACGCGATTGAGTTCGGTCAAGAGCATCCCGTTATCGGTTATGGTGGTTTCCCTCAATTCGAAACGGAAATCCGATTCGATAAATTCGCCCGATTGGCTTCTCTGAATGATGTTGCCCCTTATGAAATTGCCGCCTTTCGATATATCTAGAAATGAGCCCGGATATCGTATCTTGGTGAGCGCCACATCCCACTCGCCCGTTAGGACCGTTCGCTGAGGCAAGATGTTGGAAAAGCGCGAAGTGATTAATGGAACCGTTGCTGGTGAGGGTTATGGAAATGGGTTCTCTCCGTATCATGGCGACAGCACGGCCGATCTCTTGATCTAAGAATTAAATTTCGACGGATAACCTTTCCACTTCACGAACACCTCCCTATTGACGTCTCTGCCTCGCTGGTCCAGGATTTTATCGATCTTGTAGACGCCGGGAAGTCGTACCCTCTGTATCTCTTCGGCGTAGAAGATGCCGTCTATTTCTTCTCCTTCCAGGTCGCTCAGTTCGTAGACGGTTGGAGATCCTCTCACTATCTTGTGAATCGCGAATATTTCGTCCGTCCAATTTTGCACGTAGCCCTTGTCGAACGTCAATTTGTTCTTCGAAATGAGTACGTGCTCGCCGATCTTGTATCTGGGAGCGGTGTACCGACGACGCTCGTTCGCGCGAGTGTTGTCGTAAACTTCGGAGATGTTGGTCTCCTTCATGTCTACGGGAGCCAATTTGATCGTCAGATGATATGAATCGTAAGAACGAACGAGTTTCTGCAAGACGTCGACGTATCTGCGAGTATTATTGTGCGTGAAGTATTTCCACATCTTCCTCTTCAGAGTTCTGTTGAAACTTTCCACGACGCTGGGCCTTGACGGCATTCTTGGCCGTGTGGTGATATATTCCGTGGTTTTTCAAAAAAGCCCGAAATTGTAGATTGGTGAACTCCGTGTCTATCGGTTCGAAGCACCCAGGGAGCGCATCCGCTTTCGGCGAAGATCCCCTCAGGGGCCCAATTTATTGGGTACGGGGCGTAGCGACCCCGAGGCACCCGAGCTGCTCCCTCAGGTCCGCGCTCAGCGCGTTTGACTCCTTTTTATTTCGCCTCTTTTATTGTTTTATTAGTCCTACTTCCCTGTTCTTTGTCTGATGGGTGCCCCCGTGTTTGACGCGGTAAAATGTGACTGGGTAACGGCGTAACTCCCAGCACAGGGTTATCATGTAGGACAGGAGCGTATCCCCTGGTAAAGGCCAGGCCCGGGGAAGGGCCATTGCATGAGCTGTAGTCTTCCTGCAGGCGATTGGGTCCCTTCGTCAGCCCACAGGAAGGTGTGACCCTGAGGTTACTTTGTTCAGGCCAGAGCCAGTAACCTAAGCCGGGGTGGCGCCCAGGAAGCAGCCCGCCATCGGAGACGGTTGCAATGGTGGAGGAATAAATCGCTATGGTACTTGAAAATAATCCTTTACATTTTAAACGTAAAAGAGTTGATGCAAAAGAAGTAATCGAGAAGTCTTTCCCTCGTTACTTAGTCATTAGTCGTACTGAAGAGAATCAGTCGTTTACGACCGTAAATCCATTTAAAATTCAGAAGGGCATTGATGCCATAGCTGGACCCGTTAAGTCCTGTACCCGTCTACGCAACGGATCACTTTTAGTGGAGACACTTGGCCTGTCTCAAAGCAACTCGTTGCTCAAGGCGACGCTACTCCACGGATATCCCGTCCGTGTCGAGAAACATAAGACCATGAATTCGTCGCGAGGAGTTGTCACCACAAATGTTCTAGACGGAATGTCCGACCCGGAAATCCAGAGCTGTCTGGAAGACCAAGGGGTCACCTCAGTATATCGTGTGCAGGCAAGGAAAGAGGGGGATTTACAGCCCACCCGGACTCTTTTCCTCACATTCGACAGGGTCGATTTGCCGCAGAAGATAAAGGCGGGTTACGAGGTGATAGAAGTGCGCCCGTATATCCCGAGCCCGTTGCGGTGTTTCCAGTGTCAGCGTTTTGGACACACTCGCATATCATGTAAAACTGCCGTTTCCATCTGTGCAACCTGCGGTCAAGCAAGTCACGAGGGAGCATGCCCATCCGCTCCTGTCTGCGTCAACTGCCGCGGTGAACATCCAGCCTCGTCCCGCGATTGCCCTCGTTTTCGAGAGGAGCGCTGTATCCAGGAGATCCGGGTGAAGGAAAAACTTTCCTTTACTGAAGCCCGGAAGCGATTCCAGTCTCGCCAACCTGTCGTGCCTAAGACCGGCACCTACAGCGCAGCAGCTTCTTTTGCGCCCAAGAAGTGCGATAGCAGTACGCAGACCTGCGATCTTGTTTTTACACGGGTCCAAACTACTTCTAGTTCTCCAAAGCGCTCTACCGTGAAGCCCAAAGCGGTTGTTTTTAATGCCCCTGATATTAAGTTCAGGACGAGTTTTACGCGAACAGATTTTTTAAAGTCATCAACTCCGGTAGAGCAGAAGAAGAGCCCTTCTCCTCCTCGGAGGTCACGCTCCCATGATGGGAGCAAACCCGCTAGGCGGTCGCCGTCGCCGCCTATACCTACATCCAACCGATTCCAGGCGTTGGAATCGGTGGATGCTTCTCAGCGGGAGAGCCCTCCCTCTGAGGAAGTGATGGAGCAGGATGTGCCTGCTCCTTCAAAACCACCGAGTCCCACGCGACTGAAAAAAGGACGTTTGTTTCGCCCTGCACCGTCCAAAAAGTAAGGTGGTAAATTTTTAGCTTCTTTTATCTAATTTTAACAATGGCTATCCTTTCGTGGAATGTGCGTGGTCTCCGTAGTCGCAGACCTGACCTCGAGTTAATTTTACGTTCTACTGACCCTTTGCTCGTGTGTCTCCAAGAGACTAAGCTTCGCCCAAGTGATTCTTTTAATTTACGCGGTTACTCTTCGGTGAGATTTGATCTCCCTCCCGATGGCACTCCCGCTCACGGCGGAGTTTTACTTTTAATTCGCAATAACGTGTACAGCACCTCACTACAGCTCCAGACTCCTTTACAAGCTGCCGCAGCTACAGTTCACTTTTCTGGCCTTAGTTTTTTAGTCTGCAATGTTTATTCACCTCCATCCGGCACCATCACCACAGTTGACCTGGACGATCTTTTGTCTCAGCTACCGCCCCCTGTTCTTCTTTTGGGGGATTTCAATGCACACCATCCCCTATGGGGTTCCGCCACGGAGTGTGCGAGGGGTAGCATTATAGCCGACTTTCTGGATCGTCACCGTCTAGTACTGCTCAATACTGGTCAACCTACATTTCTTTCAGACAGCACTCACAGTTTTTCACACTTGGACCTTTCCATGTGTTCTTCCTAGCTTGCTGTACATTTCACCTGGAACGTTATCTCTGATTTATATTCCAGTGACCACTTTCCGTGTCAGATCCATGTACTCTCTCCGAACGCACATTCACAGTGCACGCCAAAATGGCTCATTGATAAGGCGAATTGGACTCTCTATCGATCTTTGGCCGAATTTTCAGGGTGTGACTTTCCATCTATCGACGTCGCGATCGAGCACCTCCGTACGGTCATCATGACGGCCGCAGATAAGGCTATTCCCCGGTCGTCTTGTCACCCCAGACGCTTGCCGGTTCCCTGGTGGACTGATGAATGGCGGGATGCATTGCGTGCACGCCGAGGTGCTCTCCGAGCTTTTCGTCGCCACCCTACTTCTGCAAATATGATTTGCTACAAACAACTTCGCGCCAAATGCCGCCGAGTCATTAAGGATAGCAAAAAGGCTTCTTGGATTTCTTTTACCTCTTCTTTTAACCGCACAACGCCTTCATCCGTAGTTTGGGAACGGCTACGCCGCGTTGCTGGCAAACCAAGGTTTACACCTATACCCGGTCTTAGGGTTTCAAATCGAGTGCTCACTACTCCGATTAACGTCGCCAATGTTTTAGGGCGAACCTTCGCTGATGTTTCTAGTTCCGCCAATTACCCCGCTACATTTCGCGCATTAAGGGAGCAGGTTGAGAGGAAAGGTTTCTCATTTGCCTCCGACCATCAGGAGAGCTACAACGTTCCTTTTACCGCCAGGGAACTGGAGCATGCCCTTTCTACCTCTCGACATTGCGCACCGGGGCCAGATGACATTCATGTTGCCATGTTGCAGCATTTACCAGCGGAAGGCAAAGTTTTTTTATTACGAACTTTTAATTTTATTTGGTGTCATGGCACATTTCCCAACGCTTGGCGATTGGCCACCGTCATTCCGATACCTAAGCCTGGAAAGGACCCACATCTTCCTTCCAGTTACCGTCCGATTTCCCTCACCAGCTGCGTTTGCAAGGTGATGGAACGCATAATAAACGGACGGCTCATGTGGTGGTTAGAGTCGAGGCAATTATTAACGAACGCCCAGTGTGGTTTCCGGCGTCACCGTTCCTCGGTCGACCATCTTGTGTCTCTAACCGCACATGTAATGGACGGTTTTGTGCGCAAGTGCCAAACGGTTGCCGTATTTTTTGACCTGGAGAAAGCGTACGATACTTGCTGGAGAGGCGGTATCCTCCGAACGCTTCACGATTGGAACATACGTGGGCGTATGTCTGCTTTTATTCAGGAATTTATGAAGGACCGGGTTTTTAATTTTCGCGTGGGATCAGTTTTATCGTCTAATTTTATTCAAGAGAACGGCGTACCTCAGGGCTCGGTACTTAGTTGCACACTTTTTGCCATTGCGATTAACTCTATCACCGAGTGTTTACCGCCAGGAATACAATCGTCGTTATTTGTGGACGATTTTGCCATCTATCTTTCCTCTCGGAGAACCTGTCTCTTGGAACGCCGCCTCCAATGCTGTCTCGACCGCCTTCACGCTTGGAGTGTCTCTCACGGGTTCCGTTTCTCCGCAGAGAAGACCGTCTGCATGAACTTCTGGCGCCACAAGGAGTATCTTCCACCTTCGCTCCATCTTGGCCCAGACGCACTCTCTTTCGCAGACGAAGTTCGGTTCCTTGGCTTGGTGTTCGATAGAAAATTATGCTGGTCATCGCATATAGCGCAACTCAAAGGCAAGTGTGAACGTTCTCTTTGCATTTTACGTATTTTATGTGGCACATCTTGGGGAGCTGACCGGACTATACTTTTACGTTTTTACCGTTCTCTCATCCGGTCGAAACGGGATTATGGCTGTGTGGTTTATGGCTCTGCGCGGCCTTCTGTTCTGCGCCGCCTGAACCCGATTCATCACCGGGGTATCCGTGTTGCCATTGGGGCATTCCTCACCAGCCCTGTGTTGAGTTTATGTGCGGAGTCTGGAGAACCTCCCTTGTTTTATCGTAGGGATATTTTACTGGCCGCGTACGGTTGTCGCTTGGCTGCGCAACCTCGTTATCCCACGAATGGGCCGTTTTTTATGTGTCTTTTGATCGTTTTTATGCTGCTCGGTCTTTTACTCCTAAGCCCGCTGGCTTTCGCTTTCGGGAGATTTTACGGACGTTGGACATGGAATTACCTGCTTTTTTCTTAGCCGGGGAAACTTCTTCTCCCCCCTGGATTTTAGCAGAGGCCCCCGTTCATCTCGGGCTTACGTCCTGTCCAAAATCATCGACCGCAGCACATATTATTCGTTGTTCTTTTAGCGAGATCAAATCCTCTTTTAATGGCTGGAATTTTATCTATACCGACGGCTCTAAATGTGACACAGGTGTAGGATGTGCTTTTGTTTTTAATGGGGCTAGTTTTACGTATGGGCTTGACGTTGCAACATCTATTTTTATGGCGGAGCTTTATGCTATCTATCGGGCGGTTTTATTTATTTCTGATCACGGGCTGGGGAACAGTGTTATATGTTCCGATTCTTTGGGTGGCATTTTAAGTTTTAGAAACCTGTACAACCTCCACCCCCTTGTACAGATGGTCCAGAATGCAGTTTTAACCCTTTACGACGCTGGCGTCAGGGTAACACTGCTATGGGTGCCTGGGCACGTCGGAATCCCAGGAAATGAGGCCGCAGATGTTGCAGCAAAATCCGCTCTTTTAGACCCTGCTGAGCACGAGCAGCGTTTTTATTTCGGGGATTTTATACATTTATTACGTGGAGCCATTTTTTCGCGCTGGCGCGAGGAGTGGGAATTACTCCCAAATAATAAGCTCCGTGAATGTAAATCCGCCCCTTTTAACTGGTCGACTTCTTCTCGCGCTATCCGTCGCGAAGAAGTAATTTTAGCTCGTCTTAGAATTGGGCATTGCCGTTTTAGTCACTCTCACCTTTTTAATGGTCAACCCGCTCCAGTTTGCCCTCACTGTGACCACCCCTTTACAGTGCGTCACATTTTAATTGAATGCCATCATCTGGCAGCTTTTAGACATAGACTAGGTTTGCCCTCCTCTATTGAGGAATTACTTGCAGATGATGTGGTTGCTGTTGAGCGTGTGCTCCGTTTTATCCGTGTGTGTGGTTTTTGGAGCAAGGTGTGAGGTGTTCTCTTTTTATCCATGACGGCATTTTTAGACGCTTTTAAGACTGTTGTTGTTTCAGCATTTGATGCATTGTTTTTAGTACCAGTCTTTTATTGCGTTGTTATATATAACCCTTGTTACGGTTTTGGGGTTTTATTGTTACCAGTTTAGACTTTTACAATACTGGTTTATTTTCAGCTTTTGCTGATTTATTTTACTACCATTTTTATATGTTGTAGTGTAGTTGGTTATAGGGTTTTACTAACCCTATTTAGACCATTTTAGGACTGTTGTTTTTCGCTATTGCGGCTTTTTTAATACCAGTCCCTTGTTAGTTGACCATTACACCCACTTGTTACTTGTTATGGGCTTTTATTTCATGCCCTGCATGCTACTCAGACTTGTTTGCGTTTCCTAATTATTTTTTAGTTCTGACGCAGTTTTTTTTAGTATGATTGGGCGCTAATGACCTTAGCTGTTGTGCGCCCTTAAACAACAATCATCATCATCGGCGAAGATTGCGTCAAACGCGCCGACGATTTCGCTTCCCCATTTAGATTTCAGCGGTGCAGCCCACGCAAATTTGGAAAAGACGTCGATGACCGTCAAAATGTAAGCGTACGGTTCGTTGTGCGTCTTCAGAGCGTCCAAGACGTTCAAGTCGGCTTCCCACAAATCGTCTGTTACTCACGTGATAATGTTTTGTGGCGAAGCGCTTTCTCGCGGGCTTGTGAAGGGTGTAGCTCTCCTGCCCCTGCAGATAATGTTCTATGTTGCGCGCCGATATGCCGGTGGAGCGACGAAGCTTGGCGACGGTGCCGAGGCTCGCGTAGTGGTCGACTTTCGAATAATACCTATCCAGCTTCCTCCTCGTCTCGCGTTAAAGTTGCAGCCATTTGTTCTTGCGCAAGTTGTAAGGACTGTATAGCGTTGCCTACGGTATCGCGTGATCCTGGAGAGATCTAGGTGGAGTTCAGAATTAAAAGCCAGAGTTATCCTAATCGTAACTTTATTGAAATAACATGAGAAAAAAAAATAAAGGAAACAATACATTCAAAATTACTTATTTACCTACCCTATCACATATGTTCTTAATCCTTAGAGTTATTGACTATGACTAAATGAATAACATTTGTTTAATTTGAAATATGCCCTTCCCTGATCTCTTCCTTTTTGTATGACACTTTACTCATAAGAAAACTGTAAGCAATTACTAGTGGTTCTAGTGTTTATCTGGTTTTTCTATCTATCCGATCAGTATGCCATGGCAGTATCAAGACAGAATAATACCCTCTACTCACACATCAGGTTGGCCAATATGCAGAAGGTCTGCATCTTGAGGATGAACGTTGTGGATCTGTCTGGCGTACACATCCCAGGAGACTGGCGAGTCTTCCGTTCCAGCAGCTTATATAGTTGGCTCGAAGACAACGCCCTGACATCGTCATTTTACCTCACACGTCGTGGACAAAGGTTTCTTTGCATCCCGTTACTGAGGATTTTCTGCCCGCAATATGTTGTCAGTGGGAAGGTGCGAGTGAATACGCATCCGAAGTTACTTTCCTCCCAAGACAATAAAGGTTGTAAAATAATACTTTTAGAAAGAACTAAATTTCTTCTGTAACCATATACAGCTAAGGAAATATCAAATATAAGGGTCTGTGATATATTTCGGGAAACAATATTGAATTCTGCAAGCTTCAGAGAATGTTCTCAGTCGTTTGCCATCTGTTAGCTTTCCTGTATATCTCTACGTAAAGAACACGAGGGGCCGGCCACTATACCCTCCCCACCTTGACTTGAGCAATGAAGCAGTGATGTACCAATTGCGAAACTACAAGATACTTAAAAGGTAAGCATACCTGTACACGTGTAAATCACATATATTATCAAATTTCACGTCTATGTGTTCCGCCTACTATAAAGTTTATAATTATTTCCAGAGTTCCGGAGATCTTTAAGTATCAAGGGCTATATTGTTTCGGTAAATACCTCTTATCCTAATACAAACCTTAAAATAACATAACACAAAATAATAACATTAAGCAAAACATACAAGAAAACATTTTGGAAACATTAATATTCTCACTAATCATGAGTAGTAGAATAATTTTAAATGCTGGTGAAAAAAACGTCTCTAACAATTTCGTTTTCGTGATAAATTTGTCATTACAATGAACTGGTGGTTGCAAAGCAGGTTGTTAGTGTTGCTTCTTCCGATTTTGCGGTCTCCTCTGGAACCGTGTAGTAGTTGGAGCGGCGTTTCTCATGAGTTCTCGATCATCTTTCTGGTCGGCGTCTTGCGGCTGTGTACTCGGTCGCATACACAACAAATCTTCTGTTCACTCACAGAACTTGGGTTCATGACTTCCACAGTTCTCCCGATGGCCTGTGCATCGGTTCCCTGTACCGCGGAGCTTACCTCACTCTCTTTTCCCCCCAGATACTCACTTTCGTGGTACCAGGTTCTGCCATCACTCCGGATGTGATTAGTTTCCCCCGTTACAGTATCCGTGTACATGGGCTGCTGATGCTTCTCCTGTGAAAGAACATAGGCGCTGGCCAGCGACTCATTGCCCCTGGAGCGACGAGCTGCCGCTCTTTTCGACCCCTCGGCTGTACTCCGAAGTGCCTGCTCCCTTCTACCCCTCCTTCAGAGGTAGGATAATTGCCCGCTGAGTATGGCACTTCACCAAACTCCTTCTGCACTTCCGGCTCATCCATGCTGCATTTACCATCGAAACCGTCCGGCCTCGATCTTCGGACTACAGGCTCACCATCAATTTTCATTAGAGGATGCTCACAAAAATCTCTGCAGACTTTATTCATAGCTACTTCTGCCCCCTTTAAACTTGTAAAAGGTGCACTATTATTTCTCATAAAATCGTCAAATTCTATAGCTTTACCCACTTTCGTGCCCTTGCCTAACGGTATGCAGTTGGATCCCATATTCAGGATTTTCATTACACAATACATAGCATCTTTACACATTCTATCTGCTCCTCCCTTTAGCCATGTTATCTCATTTTCATCATCGGTTGTAATTGCCTTAGATACTGCTCTAGCCACATACATTGTTCTAAAATCAATTTCAACAGGCTCCACATATACTTCATGGGGAAAAGTTCCTTTTGCGACTCGGCGCAATCGAGTGAGTATCTGGTTTTCCGTCTGAGGCTGAACTACTATATCTTCGGCCAGTACTACATCCCATTTCCACTCATCCGAACTTATTGCGGTTTCATCACTAAGTTCTCCTTCTATCTGTGCTCTCGCCATCATGCAACTGGAAACCGTTCGCGGAGTGATCAAGTCCACTTGCTGTCCTAGTCCTTGGTCTAGCTGCGTTTTTAGATGGACTGTGCCGTACTTCGTTCCCATCCTTTCGCGACGAACATCTATTATTGCTTCAATAGAATCCGAAAAATCCATTCCCAATATGCCACCATACTTTTTAAATTCAAGGGGCTCAACGCAAAACTCATGGCATATATATATGAATATTTCCCATCGCTAACCAAACTTTCTGCTGACCTAAAATTCTAAACTGTGCTCCCGTAACACTAATCCCCGTAAACTTTGGTTCTTCCAATGCTTTCTGACCGCAACTCCATATTTTATCGCCGAAAAACTCGCTCCTGTGTCTATCAGCATGTAAGACGGCTTGTCACCCCCTAATCTCACTTCTAATAAAAGTTCCTTGAATTTTGTCTCGTATGAGATGACGGGAAATGTTGCATGCCTGGAGTTGTCGAATTCCCATTCTTCGACAGGCCTCTCCCGTTTCCCTGAAGTCGTTGCCATGTGCATTGTTTTGAAATGTGACCTGGCATATTACATTTAAAACATCGACGTTATCTGCTTAATTTGTCATGTGCCTGCGATTAAAATTTCCGGTAATAGCTGGCTGGTTTTGTCGGGTGAAGTTATCTCTCCCTTGACCTTGCGCCCGTCTCTGGTTAGGGCTGTGCAAATTTCTCGGTTTGCTTCTACATTCGCTAGCAAAATGTCCCTTCTTGTTACAATTAAAACATGCCTTATTTGTGTGCATCATGAATACTTTCTTCTCGAGCGTATTATGACCTACATTTCCCCTCTGCTTCTCTGCATTCGCTGTCTGGCAATCCGTATAACTGCTGTAAAGGTTTCTGGCATCTTTAACCTGACCTGTTGCCCTACAACGCCCTTTAGTCCGTTCATGAATGCAGCTAGCAAGCTTCTTTCGGCTTCTTCATTAATAGTTTTCTGAATATCTGCATTGTCTAATGGTCTTATGGCATAACTGTCGGCATCTATCAGCAAACACTTCCACACTCTCATCCACCTTTTGGCTTGCGTCTTGCAGCGCCGTATAGTGATACTGAGGAGGCAACTTTTCTGTAAATCGATCTATTAATGCCTTTTTGAAATCTTCCCATGTTACATATACTCCCTGCAAATGTGATCTCCCTCTAAAAAACTGCAAGGCTATGCCAGCGAGCTTGGCTCTAGTTATGTACAACTGATCTATTTTGGTCCAGTTTCCTACAACGGCCATCTGTTCTATATTGCTGATAAAGTCCTTCACGGGTCGTCCTTTAGGATCTCCAGCATACTCCTCTATAACATTGGAAATACTAACATCCTTAGTCTTGGCTGCCGTGAGGCGAGCCATCTTTTCCTCAAGCTCCCGCATCCTTTCCTCACTAGCCGCCATTTTGTACTATAACTTCCGCTCTCTTGTATTTCAGGTCCCGTACACCTTGATGAGGACGGAGTCACTACCGCTGAAATTGGGTCTTGTACTAGAACGAGATCGCCAGAAGCGCCTCTTAAGATCAGCCGCGTGTACTGCAGCAGCGCGGATGAGGGCAGCACACACTCCACGAGCGCCCAAAACGCTCACCAGGAGGACAAGGGGAGAAGGTGCCTAAAATAACCTCTCCGTTTCGTTATTTAGATTTTTGAATTTTGTATATGTACTTGTAACGTACGTTTCTAATGTGTTTTTCTATGTCTCGAACGAGAACTGGGGTGGGGCTGCTGAACAGTGGGCTCAAATGGGCAAAACAAGGGGAAGAGCTAACAAAAAAAAAATACACCACCATAGCAATCAACAATGTGTGCGTTCTCCTTTTTTCCCCCCACCTGAACATGTCCTTAGTTACCACCCTTAGGAAATGCAGACACCCTTCTACCTTCCGGAGTTCCTACCCTCTGTTCAAGAAGCATCTCTCCTGAAGCATAGTCATAAAGATAGTCAGTTCTCTCAATTTCTAATGTATCGTATTCACAGCCTGGGGAAATATCTCTCTTCAAGAGTCGCGTTTCAACATCAAATGTCACCGTGCCATGTCCATTATCGAGTAATAGATCTTATACAATGGGCAAGGAAACCCTTTAAGCTTACCCTTTATAGCTATCTCGATACGCGAGTCAGCGATAAGACCTGAAAATCTTACCCTCTGTTTCTCCTGCTGAGATATATCAAACTTCGTGTATTTACGAAGGGAATTAGTAATCAAAGCAAAGCGTACTCATCTGAATGTCTTAAAGCCAACGCACTGATCGTAGCAGCCACATGTATGTAAACTATTGTAAAAGTTTCAGGCGGGATGTCCCTTTCGCACCTACACATGCATTTGAACATGTCCTGAACAAACATCTACCTCAAATTTAAATACATTCCCTGAGTTCATGAATCCCCTAGAATTCAGTTAACTCGTAAATGATAAGTAATTAGAAATCCCATTAGCTGCCACCAATTTATAGCGTTGCCTACGCTATCGCATGCTCCTGGAGGGAACTAGGTGCAGTTCAGAATTAAAAGCCAGAGTTATCCTAATCCTAACTTTATTGAAATAACATGAGAAAAAAATAAAGGAAACAATACATTCAAAATTACTTATTTACGTACCCTATCACCTTATGTTCTTAATCCCGAGAGTTATTGACTATGACTAAATGAATAACATTTGTTTAATTGGAAATATGCCCTTGACTGATCTCTTCCTTTTTGTATGACACTTTATTCATAAGAAGACTGTAAGCAATTACTAGTGGTTCTAGTGTTTATCTGGTTTTTCTGTCTATCCGATCAGTATGCCATGGCAATATCAAGACAGAATAATACCCTCTACTCACATCACGTTGACCAATATGCAGAAGGTCTGCATCTTGAGGATGAACGTTGTGAATCTGTCTGGCGTACACATCCCAGGAGACTGGTGAGTCTTCCGTTCCAGCAGCTTATATAGTCGGCTCGAAGACAACGCCCGGACATCGTCATTTTACCTCACACGTCGTGGACAAAGGTTTCTTTGCATCCCGTTACTGAGAATTTTCTGCCCGCAATATGTTGTCAGCGGGAAGGTGCGAGTGAATACGCATCCGCTATTACTTTTCTCCCAAGACAATAAAGGTTGTAAAATAATACTTTTAGAATGAACTAAATTTCTTCTGTAACCATATACAACTAAAGAAATATCAAATATAATGGTCTGTGATATATTTCGGGAAACAATATTGAATTCTGCAAGCTTCAGAGAATGTTCTCAGTCGTTTGCCATCTGTTAACTTTCCTATACATCCCTACGTAAAGAACATGACGGGCCGGGCACTATAACTGTATCTGACTTCGTCGTCCGAACTTTCGCTCTTTTCTTTCTGACTGTTGGGCGCCTTCTCTTCCTCTCTCGCTTTATCTTTACACGAAAGCGTCCCGCATCGCGCGCAGCGACCTCGCCCTTGTCATCCTCCTCCTCCTCCTCTTCCTCCAATGCTCTTGCTGCTTCGCCGTCCGCAAATTTGGCTTTCGCAACTTTGACATGAGATTGTGATAATCCGATAATTTATATCTCAGCAATTTCCACTTATCGCCCGGTGATAGAGTCAAATTTTTTATTTATGTCGTCGATCACTTGCAAATTTTTCACGCTCTGGGGCTGCGAGTGCATGAGCATGATCTGTTTGCCGTACCTCAACTCGGAAAGCGAGTTTCGACACCAGCGCGCTTCCCAGCGCCAACACGTGCAATATGAAGTCGGGGAGGAAATCGCCCTTTTGCACGGCGATGGCTTTCTTGTTGTTGTTGTTGTTCTTCTTCTTCTTTTTCTTCAAAGACGTTCTCCTGTCGACTAATCTCCACGACGGTCTATGCCTCTTTAAGGGTTTTTTGCACTTCGAAGAAATGGGCACTTCGCCGCTACTGACGTTCAGGACGCATTCGGAAATTGCCTTTAACGGCTCCGAATTTGCACCCTTCAGCAATTTGAGACGTAATTTAGGCTCGCCTTGCCCAACACCGCCAGGTTGCCGCACTGCCGGGCTATCGTCGGAGAGGACAGGTTGCACTCTCTCTTGAAGACTCGGGAAGTCAGCCTCGGAACGCTCGTCTCGTTCATCGCGTCGACAATGACGAAACTGACGGAGCGATAGTTAACCTGACCCTATTTATTTAGGTCTGAAGCAGTACATCGTCTCGTCGGCAGCATACCCGTCCTGTACCGATATTCGTCCGGAGTGCTTTGAGTGCAATCCAGCACTAGGTAGCCGTGAGGCGCTTTCGTGGCCTTGTCGAAAGCCTCGAGCAGAAATTTGGAGTTTAGCTGTTCCAGCTGCTGGCACAGCTTGTTCACCTGCATCTTGTCGCGATTGTTCTTCAACACGACGATGTAATTGGAATTGAGGGACATCGTTCGAAATTTTTTCTCCTGAGGATTCTACAACACTTATATAACGCCGAAATTTTTGTGATGGGAATCTTTGGTGAAAAAGTTGGAAACGTCGCTGCCGTCGGCCTTGTACATCATGTCGTCGAGCACCACCAGATCGCCGTTCCTCACGGTCTCCAGATCCGGCACTCTTTCGTGCACCCGCACGTTAAGATTGCAATTATTAAATTCGCGAGGCGGGTAATCAGGAGGGTGACACCACAAGGCCCTCTTGAAGGGGCAATCGAACACACTATCCGCCTGCCTGAGCAGATTTTTCACGAAGTTGAACTTTCCGCAGCGGGACCGTCCCGCCACCTGCATAGTACTAGGGAACCTAAATCTCGTGAACTGGGTCTCAAGGAATCCTCGCTTCGAGGCGCATCTTCGGTCGTCGATACGATGGCGCTTCGGGTCGCCGCAACAGCGTCTCGAGAAACCTCCGCTTCGAGGCGCGTCTTGGGTCATCGATGCGAGGGCGCTTCGTCAAGTCCCCGGCAAGCACAGTCTCGAGGAACCCTCGCTTCGGGACGCGTCGTCGGTCGTCGTCGAACAGCTCGTCGATCGTCGCCTCTTGAAATTGTCCCTCTCGCAGAGCCTGGTCTGGCCGGCCGTGCGCTTCGCGGGTAACCGCTGCGGCGGAGAGTCCCTCCTCGATGTCTTGAAATCGCCCCTCTCGGGGAGCCTCGCCGGCCGTCCGGTTCGCAGGAAATTGCAGCGACGCGGTGGACGACAAGGCGTCCGCGTCGTAATCCATTTTGGCGGTAATTTACTTCTCGACGACCTCTTTTATAGCCGTACGGCACCGTGTCAAAAATATCGGCGTCGTCGTCTCCTGCGCTTGTTGACCATGCGAAACGTCTTGTCGACGGCTCGGTGACGAGGGTGCACATGGTTTCGCGCCGATGAACGACGGCGTTGTTATCGCGCATGACGCCGACGTTGATCTTGACCGCGTTGCTCGAGTTCAGCGATAAGCCTGTGACCTTGCAAATTACCCTGATATTGTAGTCGTCGGCGTTCCTCAGCCTAAATCCGTAGCTCTTCGGCCCCGTCGACACGAGCTGGTCGATGTGAGCGTCTCTGCCGTAACATTCCAGCTCGTCGGTCATGCATCCCAGGAAGGAGCCCGTGGGAGGCATCCAGTCGCCGGGCTTGCACACCGCTATCACCGAATCCGTGTCGAAGTACAGCACGCGCTCGCCCAGTTCAATTTCGGGCTCTCCTTGACGTGCCTCCAGACCACGTAGACGATTCGATCCGTGGCCGGCAGGAATGTCTGCACCTCTATGCAGGGATCGTTCATCAGCTCCACGAGTCGAGGGTACGCGTCGAACAGTTCGCAGGTCGGCAGGTTGTCCTCTGGCCGTACTTGCCCCAGAGGGAGTTGAGCATGAGATTCGCGAGTTCTCGCCTGCCGGGGTTGCGGTCCATGGCAGCGGGGTCCAACTTCACGCCCCCTCTCGCCTCGAAGCTCCTCACAAGTTTCTGTCGGCGTCGCCGACGCAGAGCGACGGCCAGCCCGTCGCTTTCGTGTTCACCTTCAACAATTGGTTGGCGTAATCCTCGAACAGGTCCTTTACACCCGCGGCCATCTGGTATTCACAAATTTCGCACTTTTCCAATATCGAGTAAACTTCGGCGATGGCAACCTTCATCTCGTCCACCACCCAGGTGCCCGATATGCTTCTCTCCTCGTCGTCGTGATCGCAGTCGTCCAGCTTTTTTCCTGCTAGCGCGCATGCTCCGCACAGGGGAAACATCAATTTGCCGTTGACGCGCATCGGAAGCACGGGGTGATAAGAGATCGGTCGGAGGCAGCACCTTGCACTTGATCATTCTCCCTCGACGTGCTCCAACCTCGGCATCTTGCGTTCGGCGCAGTGAATCTTTGGATGACCCACGGGGTAGGTCTTGGTCTTGTTCAAATAAGGATAGAGGCTGCACACGTCGTAGTAGAGTATTTTCTCGCCTTCGGCCGCCTCGCGGTACAGTTTAACGCAGTTCGTGCGACCGCCGAAGAACGCGTCTCTCGGCTCCAGGGGCGGCGACATGGAAAACGATGCTGCAAATCTGGCGAGTTCCTCGCTGCTGTCGATCTCGGCGTTGAATTCGCACTCCCACATCTCGATCACCTCGTATCCCGCATCTCTGATGCTCTTGGTCGCAATTTCGGTGGTTTCGAACCTGGAGTCCATCGTTTCGCTTCCCGTGCTGCAGAGATTCCCCGCTCTGTTGGCGTAGCATCGGCGACATCCGTGATAGAAGCAGCCGTGGAAAAAGTATGCAATCTCCTTGCCGCCCTCATCGTCTTTCCCGCATCCGTCGACTTTGTGATTCTCTATCACCACCTCGCGACCTTTTAGAGCGTGGCGAATCTTCAGGCGGTGCTTGAGTTCCAGCCAGCAGAGCCAGATGAGAGGGATGCGCGAATGCTTGTCCCCCAGGCCTTCGCCGCCTAGCGGTCAGTGAAATCGTGTTTTTGGGCATAACGGTATTGACCACGGACATGCCAAAATAGCTCGATTCGCCGTTAACAATTGCTCGTTTACAAATTCTAAATATCGAGCAAACACCCAATGTACCCATTCCATGGGGTCGATTTCGTCGTCGTCGTCATGGGTTCTGCCGAAACCATAGTTTCGGAATACCCCGAATATAATATATTAAGCTTTTCGTTCGATGCTGCAATATCGTAAAACTCATTATTTTTGTACTCACAAAAAAAAAAAACCAGGAAATGACAGCTTGCCACAAGTTGTTTTATGCAGCGTCACTCTTCCCCAGGACGGCGTGTTCAAAAGGTGACTTTCACTTCGCGGTCGCTTCCTCGGCTTAATTATTGTTCGTGACTTGCTATTTTATCGCATTGCTCATCGCTTTTAAATCACCTCACGTCGCGGCCGCTTTGCTCGGCTTAATTAATTATTGTCCCGTGACTGGCTATTTTTCAGCCTGGGCACATCGTTATTCACAGGCATCTGTTTCCCTGTCTGCGTACAAAGTGACTATGTCTCGCTCCTCGCGTCACTGTCTGTTTACTAGAGAGAGAGTATATGTGTATAAGTGACTTTGTGTAACTGCGTGTGCGCGAAGGTGATTTTGTTTGTAGTGTGTTGCGTCATGCTTTACCTTGGACAGTGACTTTACCTCGCTAGGATGCGTCACTATCTGTTTACTAGAGAGAGAGAGTGTATTTGTGAAGGTGACTTTGTCTAACAGCGTGTGCGCGAGGGTGATTTTTCCTAATTCTTATGTAATGTGTTGCGTCATGCTTTACCTTGGACAGTGACTTTACCTCGCCTGGATAGAGCGTGTAAAGGTGACTAACAGCGTATGCTCGAAGGTGACTTCTTACGTCATGCTTCTTGTGACTGCCTGTTTACTAGAATAAGCGTGTAAAGATGACTTTGTTTTCCTTGACGTGTTGCGTCGTGCTTTACCTCGCTAACATTTTTTCCCCTTATTCTTGCGCAAACGTGTCGAGTCATACTTTTGTCAAGGTGACTTTGCTAGTCGCGGAGCTAAAGGTAACTTTCGCAGTACCAATCCTACAAGGTGGCTTTATCTCGCGTCCTCGTTCTCATTGCCCATGGGCGTTTTTTTTAATCGCAAAGGTGACTCTCTCGCACATATGTAACAAAAAACACTTACTTGTAAAATTACTTTTCGAGCATAAATGTCACGTCTAAATAATCATTAAGTGCAACCTTGTAACTCCCATCGTTTTTTTAAGTGTACACCTGCGCGCTGACTTGCAGGTAAACAATTTTCTCCCACACGTGCATGCCTTAAGAGTATAAAACATCGAAAATTTCCATGACACCATCATTCTTGCTCAGGCTATTCCACAGAAGCACAACACTATGTACTGCAGACAATTTGAAGTGGTCGATTTAACCGAGGAAATGGAGGATCGGGCAGCATCCGCGGTAAACAATATCGCCGCTAGTAGCAGGAAGAGAGCAGCGACGATCCCTCCGATGCCTCAGCTCATTCCCATTTCTTCGGGTAAGATGTGGCGTATTGGCCGGTGGCAACCGTCACCGATGAGACAGCAGTCGCATCAAACTTTGATGATGCAAATGGAACAACACCCGATGATGCCAGTGGAACAATACCCGCCTCATCCATTGAAGATGGAGCATCTTCATCAGCACCATCTGATGATGGAACAACGGTTGTGGCAGCGGTACCCTCTGATGGAACCACGACACCCTCTAATGGTACAGCAGCAACACCCTCTGATGGAACAGCAGCACCACCCTCTGACAGGACAGCAGGTACTTCGCAGGCATATGTTGCCTTTAAAAATGCTTCCAATATGTTGGCGGAAGCGTTAACAAATTTTATTAGTGTACTAGATAGCATATCAAACGGTAATGTCCAGCAAGACGACGGAGACCAGCAAGATAACGATGTTGATAATCATACGATCGCGGGTGATCGTGTGATTGCCGACATCGGGAGTGCTGATACCGTCATCTTGCTCTACTCACATTCCCCTCCGGCATTGCAGTACGACCACGTGTTGCCAGATTCGACGAGACCCGTATATCCATTTTTTCAATTAAGGAGCTCTGTATGTGTCTCCATCCCAGCCATGGGAAAAATGCTGATACATACAGGGCTCAATATCTCTATACCGACAGGATTTACCGGTACATTAACTCCGGCCCCTAGACTAAATTTAAAAATTTTATTTTTTCCGCACAATTTTACCCGTGCGATGATGTTCACGTGATTTCAGTATTTGTCGTTAATTTTTCCAATTCGACGGTCGCCGTAAATAAGAGCGAGCATATAGCAAATTTGCTCTGCTCGCGAAACCAAGTGGATGAAAAGAAATATTTGGTTTTAGGTGTCGTCGCGCTGCAATGCCTCTTTTTTTCCGTTCATTATAGTCTGTGCTGTGCCAATATATGGGAAGCTCGTGCAACATATGTCTCCAGAATACATTGTAAATATATTTGTTAAACAAATTATCTTTTTATTTTTTTATTTAACCAATAAAAAGTGATAAAAAAATACACACTGCTTAGTTTCCCCCCATTTTTCATTTTCAGATAACACTTCAAAGTGTTACTCAATAAACATGCAATAATGCCTGCACGGTGCACTGAAGAATCGTCAGGTTTAGACGTATTTTCTCCAAAATCATATGTAATTAGACCACGTGAAACAGTTAAGGTGCCTATCGGAATTTCAGCTACGCCTCTGTCGGTCCTGGTCGTGTAGGGGTTACAATACTTGCCTCCTACACCCAAGAACGCGGGTTCGAACCCGGCCAGGACCGATTGATTTTTCCGGGAGTAAAAATCCTAAGTATGGCTTCCTTCGGAAGGGAAGTAAAGCCGTGGTCCCGTGTCGTACATTTACGGCACGAAAAAGAACCTCGAGCCTGAAAGAGAGGCCTCTGAGCAAAATTTTCCGGCCGTTTCACGCTCTGAGTTGAATGGGACGCTGATGAGCTGAGATGTCCATAAATAAATCAATTAAAAAAGAAGCTACGCCTCCCAAAAACACCTATATACGCATTTCTGAAAAATCAAGTTTATCCATTTGAGATCTTAGTGTTACAGACGGTATCATAGATCGGGACTTTAGCGGTGAAATATCCCTTCTGCTGAGAAATAATTCTAACTGTAAGCGTAAGATTTGCAAAAGACAAAAGATAGCACAACAAATATGCCAAAAAAATTGCGATTCCTAAAATACAAGTTACAGTATTAAACTACTTCTATAGGCAATAAGGGTTTTGGTAGCACTGGAAAATACTAGATTCGTATATACTCACTTTTATTTTGTTATATATGCAAAATCTTCATCTACATTTTCCTCTTCGAACATATCTTCATCCTTTTCATATGCCTCCATATGGTCATCATCGTGGTAATTAACGTAAAGATCCTCGGTGCCCTTGTTTTCAGTTTTCTTACCATTACATAAGCGTAATTTAGTTAGATTTGCTACTAAATCTTTTAAACCCACAAATTCCCCGTATATTTTATCTATGTTTTGTTTAATTGTATCTACCAAAGCTCTATGACGAGTTAGGTTATGTTTCCTTTCTTCCGTTGAATATCCGTTTCATGGTTAAAATTAATTCTTCGGGCTTTTCCAAATCCTCTTTTAGTTTTTGTTTATCCGCTTGAGCTTTATCTAATTCCCTATTTAAATTATGAACTTTTTCGTTACATTCCCTACCAAATCTCTGCTTTACCTTATCAATTCTTTGGACTTTTCCAAATCGTCCATTAGTTTTTGTTTGTCCGCTAGAGCTGTTTTTAATTCCTTGTTTAAATTATTCACTTTTTCGTTACATTCCCTAACGAATCTCTGCCTAACCTTGCCTAACGCCGCCTTACATTTTTCGGCTACCGCTTTTCTTAAATTGTTAATGGAGACGCGCTCGGTTTCGTACGACGCCGATGTCGTCTCGGATCAGCACTCCGATTTTATGTTTAACGTACCTTGCGCAGACCATATAGACGCATGTTTCGCTTTCCCAGAAACGCCTTTACCTCCAATGTTGAGATTCCAATCACCTTTTCCGCACTTTCCAAATACGTGCACGTAATTGTTGCTAAAATATCATTAATCTCATCAATTATGTCATATATTAACAATAACTCCGTTTCTTTAGACGCGAGTTTCCAATCTAGATCAAGACCTGACGACGTATCGACTTTGTCGATTATCGCTCTACAGTCCATCATTTCCACCTTTATGGTACGATTTAGATTTGTTAACATATTTACAGGTGTACCGTAAAATTTACAACCTGTATTTTTTAATGCCGAGGTGGTTTATTCCAAGCATTCGCAAACATCGCTAATCATATAACTTCTTTCGCACTGAAAATGACCTACGTGTAACTCTCCGTAATACACATTACCGCAACGTCCACCCGAATTACATCTAGTTATGGGTGCTAGACACGTGTACACATTACTCATATTTTCTACGCTCAACAAATTGACTTCAAACGTGCACGTTGCATTTCTTTTGCAAACGCAGAAACAATTGGTCATAAGTTCGTAGTTTTACGGCACATGGTCGCATTTTGCATATATCCTGTTTTATCGTTAAATTCAAAACCGCATCTTCCAAAGCTCAGACAATTGCGATCGGTACTCGCTCTAGCGAGCACGCATGCAATGAATATTGCAATCATCTTGCAGTAACGCAATGCTTTTTTTTGCCTCTTTAAATAGCAATATACCACGTGATTTATTCGTCCAATCGCAACACAGCTTATTTCACCCAATTGTATTGCGTTCAACCCGTTGCATTATCCAATCCTAATATCTGTTATTCCGACCAATTAGAGAACGCTAAAAAAACCCAGTTACGTAATTTATTGCTTGAATTAGTCAATAATGACGTAATCTATTTTTTTGTGCTTATTTGAGACGCCTTCCACCTCCGCTTGTCTCGTTCCGGCTCCTGCTCCACACACACATACACACACACACACACAATCTCTTCATTTAAAGGTGCTTGCTCATACACTTCGAGATATTAGAATTATCTATGTTCTATACTCTGTTATATTTCTTTTAGCGATATCATGTGGTCCTTAGAAGGGGCTCTGCGCAATTATCTGAAGTGGGACAGGAGACTGTCGCATCTGGCCGATCACAAACGGATCTCTTGGCGGTCATCCCTACGTTCTAGACGTTCTTCGTTCTTTAGACGTCGACGCTGTGTGGGAGTATTTGGACTTCTTCAGCAAACAGGCATATCCCCCCCTTCCGCAGCTGCACCACACACTACATCACAGGTTTTGGCACGCAGATCGACGGACCACCTCCGTACGTCGCAGATTGCAATTTCTGCTATAGCGCAGACTAAACATGAAGTGCACCGTGCTCAGCCTCGCCGCTTTCCTCTTGGGACTATTTCTCCTGCTGTGGATATTATACATGCACCATCTACGCAGCATACACGAGCCTCACGTCTCGACGATCGTCGCTCGAAACGTGACCGCAGCGGCCAACAACGTAGCGCTAGCCACTTTAATTTTTGTTATGTCAATTTTTGTAAATTGTTTTATCAATACCATTATGCTATTTTATTGATAATTGTGTACACTTTTTCTGCTTATTCAATAAACGAAAATTGATCACTTTCATTTTTGTTGTGTCAATTTTTTATTTATAACTTGTTAGAAACCGTAAACAAAAAAACGCTCCTGCGGAGGCCGGGGCGGGGTGCGAGGTGCCTCTAGCCGGGCGCGACCTCGAACGTCTAGACAATTCAAGGTCAAAGCATTGAACGTCTAGACAGTTGAAGGTCAAAGTCTGGCTTTAAACGTCTAGACAGTTCAAGGTCACAATCTGGCTCCAAGAGGTCGTTAACCCTATCTGCCTCCCAAGGGGTATATACTACTGGCATATTTTAACAATTCTATAGTCAATGTTCAATATCTTTGTTAATGTAGGTTAGATAGGCCAAGTAATGGTTCTATGGGTGTATCAGCGTGTTTGTTTTATTATGTTTTGTGTTATTTTGAAAGAAATAAATAAATAAATAATGAATTTAGGTTTAAGACAAAACTGACATTCATTTCTAAACACCACATAGTTTCCTCCAGGAGCACGTAAAGACGAAAGTATGGCTATAGATTGGTGACAGCGGTGGGATTGTTTTATTAGTTATCTAACTAATTGAAATTCTAAGGAATTCACGAACATAGGGAATGTATTTTAATTTGAGCTAGGTGTTAGTTCAGGACATGTTTAGGTTTATGTTTAGATGTGAACCGGACATTCCCCCTGTAACTTTTACAATAATTTATATACTTGTGGTAGCTACTAGTGCGTTGGCGTGAGACATTCGAACGAGTACGCTTTTGCTTTAATGACTAATTTCTTTAGGAAATACACAAAGTTGGATTTATCTCAGTTGGAGAAACAAGAATAAATTTGCAATTCTTATCACTGACTCGCGCATTGAGATAGCTATAAAGGGTTTCCTTGCCCGTCTACACTCATAATAATGGACATGGCACGGTAACCTTTGACGTTGAGACGCGACTTTTGAAGAAATCTGTTGTCCCATATTGTGAATTTAGCGCATTAGAAATTGAGAGAACTGACTATCTTTATGATTATGCTTCAGGCGAGATGCTTCTTGAATGAAGGATAGGAACTCCGGAAGGTAGGAGGATGTCTGCATTTCCTAAGGGTTGTGAGATGACAAAGGATATGCTCGGGTCAGCAAAATAAAAGGCATTGTTGACTGCTTTGGTAGTGTTATTTCACCTCTTTCCCCCGCCCATTTGCATCCCATACCACAGCGGGGCCCCAGTCGAATTACACTACCAATAAAATATTATTGCATACTTTTTAAATTGTTTGTGCTGTCTCCTCCGCTCACTTGGACGTTTTGGGCGCTCAAGGGTGTTGCGCTGCCCTTATTCGCACTTTTGCAGTGCGCGTCGCGGCTCGTAGCAGGTGCCTCTGAAAATATCGTTCATGTTGCAACTTCAACTCCAAGGGGAATGAATCCGTCCTTACAAGGCGGTGGGGGACCTGAAAAGTAATAGAGCAGAGATTAGATCACGAAATGGCGACTAGTGAGGAAAAAAATACGGGAACTTGAGGAGAAGATGACTCGCCTCACGGCAGCCAAGACTAAAGATGTTTGCATTCCTAGTGTTATAAAGGAATATGCTGGAGATCCTAAGGGGTGACTCATGAAGGACTTTATTAGTAATATATAGCAGATGGCCATTGTAGGACATTGGACTAAGATGGATCAATTGAACAAAGCCATAGCTAAGCTCGCGGGCACTGCCTTGCAGTTTTTTAGAGGGAGATCAGACTTGCAAGGAGTATGTAACATGGTAAGGTTTTTAAAAGGAATTAATCGATAGATTTATCGAAAAGTTGCCTCCCCTGTATCACTATACGGCGCTACAAGACGCTAGCCAGAAAGCAGACGAAAGCGTAGTAGTATTCGCTAACAGATGCCGACAATTGTGTCATAAGACAATTAGAGTAATAGACAATGCAAACGTTCAGGAAATTTAACAAAGATCCACAAAGACGTTTAGAAGCTGCATTTATGAATAGGCTAAGGAGTGTCGTGGGGCAACAGGTTAGATTCCAGATGCCGGAAACTTTTACAGCGGCGATACGAATCGCCACGACAGTAGAAAATGTATTGAAACAGAGGGGAAACATAGGTCAGAGTTCACTGGAGAAGAAAGTGTTTATGATGCACTCTAATAAGCCATGTTTCAATAGCAATAAAAGGGGACATTTTGCTAGTGAACGTAGAAGCAAACCGAGAAGTTTGCACAACCCTAACCAGGTACGAGTGCAAGGTCAAGGAAGAGATAACATTACCCGACTGAAACAGCCAGATGCTGGCTTAACCTTAACCACAGGCATATGACGTTCTCAAGGGAGGCAGATAATAGTCGGTTTTTTAGATGTAACATGCCGGGTCCTCTTTCAAAACAATGTACGTGGCAACGCCCTCAGGGAAACGGGAGAGGCCTGTCGAAGAACGGGAATGCGGCGGCCCCCGACAAGCAGCGCTTCCCGTCCTATCATACGAGACAAAATTAAAAGAACTCTTATTGAAAGTGAAATTAGAGGTGACACGTCGTCTTAGTTGTTGATAGATACAGGAGCTAGTTTTTTCGCAATAAAATATGAGGTTGCCGGTCAGAGAGAAATGGGGGAATTAAAGTTTACTGGGATTAGTGTTACTGGTGCACAGTTTAAGATTTTAGGTCAGCAAAAGGTTTGGTTCGCGATAGGAAATATTTCCCGATTGATGTGCCATGAGTTTTTCGTTGTGCCCCAGAAATTCAAAAAGTGTGATGGCATAATAGGCATGGATATTTTGGATTTTATTTAGGCAATAATAAATGTCCGTCACGAAAGATGGGAACGAAATACGATACAATCCAACTAATGATGCAGCTAAATCAAGGGCTAGGACCGCAAGAGGACTTGGTCACTCCACAAACGGTTTCCAGTTACATGATGGCGAGAGCACATGTAGAAGGAGAGCTTAGTGAAGAAGTAACGTTAAATTCGGATGAGTGTAAATGGGATCTAGTACTGGCCGAAGATATAGTAGTTCAGCCTCGGACGGAGAATCAGAATCGGAGAATCACCGAGATGAAAAACGAACTTTTCCCCGTGAGGTGTATGTGGAGCCTGTTGAAGCTGTGAGAATAATATCGAAGGTAATTGCAATCAATGATGATAACGATATAACAAGGCTAAGAGGAAGTGCTGGTAGAATGTGTAAGGATGCTAAGTATTGTGTAATGAAAATCTTAAATGTGGGATTGAATTAGTCGGTCCAGGTGGTGTAGCGGTTACCATACTTGCATCCTAAACCCAAGATCGCGGGGTCGAACCCGGCCAGGACCGATGGATTTTTTCGGGCGTAAAAATCCTAAGTATAGTTTCCTTCGGAAGGGAAGTAAAACCATGGGTCCCGTGTCGTACATTTACGGCACGAAAAAGAACCTCAAGCCTGAATGAGAGGCATCTGAGCAAAATATGTCGGCCGTTTCACGCCCTGAGTTGAATGGGACGCTGATGACCTGAGCTGTTAAAGAGCGTCCATAAATAAATCAATCAAAAAAAGGGGGTATTGAATTGTGTACGAAAATTGGTAAAGAGTAGAAAGTGACGATTTTATGAGGGGTAATAGTGCACCGTTTACAGGACTAAAGGGGGCAGAAGTAACTATGTAAAGTATGTAGAGACTTTTGTGAGGATGCTCTAGCAGAAATTGGTTGTGAGCTCGCAGTCCGAAGATCGGGGCTTTGTGATCTCGATAAGGAATTGAACGTGTTTAAGCCGAACGTGCGAAAGGAGTTTGGTGATGTGCCATGCTCAGTAACAGGAATTGGTAATGGCGATCGATGGGAAATGGGGCGCATTTAAGCCGGACGTACAGAAGGAGTTTTGTGATGTGCCATGCTCAGCGGATAATTATCCTGCCTCTGGAGGAGAGGTAGAAGGGAGCCGGCATTTCGGTGAACAGCTGAGGGGTCGAACAGGGCAGCTGCTCGCTGCTCCAGGGGCTATGAGTCGCTGGTTAGCGCCAAGAAAACGATGTACATTCCATCGGAGGAACTGTGGGAGTCATGAACCCAAGTTCTGTGAGTGAAAAGAGAATTTTTGTATGTGACCAAGTTGCAAGCGTCGCGAACGATGTACGAACGTTAAGAGTAACCAAACCAGAATTAAGGGGGAAACAAGAAAATTCAAATTTGTGGAAGCCCACTGAATTTAAGGAAATTTATTCAGTCGTAAATGAGAAATTGAAACATGACACCAAAAGAGAAAGAGAGAAGTTATGTTGACGTTCTTTATAATTTCTTGCCATTGAATTTAAATGAACCCTCCGGCGAATTACCGTGTACGTCAGTAGTTGAACATGAGATCGACACAGGAGACGCGAAACCAATTAGGCTTAATCCATACAGAGTACCATTCGCCCTTAAGGCCGAGTTAATAAGGCATATTCTAACAGATGTTAGAATAACGAATAATTGAGCATACAAAGTCAGATTGGACAAGCCCGTGTTTGTTACAAAGAAAGCACTAAATGGGGTGGTGAAATATTGACTGTTGATTACAGACGTTTAAATGCCATAACTAAGTTCCCACATAGCCAGATATTATAGAGACCGCCACGGGTGGCCGAGGTCGTTAAGGCACGGACTCGTGAGCGGGAGGTCTGCGGTTCGAATCCCGCCAGGACCGTCCTCCCTGACTGGGGTTTTTTCCAGGGTTTCCTCTGTCTTCATAACTGGCAAATGCCGGGGAGGTACCTAAACTTAGGCCTGGAACGCTTCCTTCCTTAAAAAAAATCCTTTCCCAATTTATCATTTCATTTCATCTATCATCAGTGTCCACCGCCTGTGGTGCCTCAGTAGTAAAAACGGGCGTTAAACACTACTCAAAAAAAAAGATATAGATAATTTATAGATTATCGGTGAACACGTATTTCTCTATTGTATTCTGCGTACCACGCAATTAAGGTAAAAAAGGAAGATAGGCCAAAAACTGCCTTCGTGGCACCTGAAGGTTCCTATCAGTATGTTCGACTGCCTTGTGGTTTATTTGCAGCTCCGATGACGTGGTCAAGGGCCATTGACCTAATTTTTGGAAATCTTAAGAAACTGAACGTGTTTATTTTACATGGACGATATCCTAGTGGTTGGGAAAACTATAGAGGAGCACGCGGATAACTTAACGATTAGTGTTTGAGAAATTACAGGAAGCGAATCTAAAGCCAGGGTTAGAAAAGTGCCAGTTCGCGAAGAAAGAAGTAGTATATGTTGGTCACAGTCAGTGGAGAAGGAATTAAACCTCATATTTCGAAAGTAGAAATCATTAGAACATTATCACGATCCAGTACTGTAAAACAGATAAGATCTTTCCTAGGTGCAGTAGGATATTACAAAGCATTTATACCTGAATTTTCACTATTAGTAAGCCTCAATCACAATTAACTAAGAAAAATCAAAAGCTCGTGTGGACACAAGCTACTGAAAATGTTTTCATCACGCTGAAAGAGGCACTCACCTCACGCACACTGCTAGTCCTTCCAGATTTTTCGCAACCTTTCATATTAGCATGTGATGCTTCGAACCATGGACTCTCAGCTGCGTTGAGCCAGTTAGAACATCGTTTAGACCGACCTATAGGCTGTGAGCAGATTACTTACAGTTGCACAGCAAAATTACACAACGACCGAAAAGGTATTATTAAGTATCGTGTTTGTGGTGAAAAAGTTCAGAATTTACCCATTTGCCACAAATTTACTATTTATACATACCATAAACTCCACAAGCTGACAACTTTTGACTTACTAAAACTCCATTAAATGCAGGATGGACAAAATGGATGCTAGCATTAAGTGAGTATGACTTCACTGTGAACCACAGACCAAGTAAACAACTGGTGAAAGAATGCAGATGATGATGATTATTCCTTAAGGGCGCAAAACTGCTGTGGTCATTAGCGCCCAAACACATCAAGTACTGTGTCAGAAATAAAAATAAGTAAACAAAGAACGCAAATCCTGCGCATAATGAACGGACAGTAGTACTTGTGCAATAAAATTTATACCCAAAAATTAATAACAAGGGTAAGGCGCCACAAACATTGTGTTACTAAAACACAGCCGCAAGAGCGGAAAAACACTACAGTCCTGTAATGGAATAAAATCGTACCAATAAAATCCCAAAGCACCACAGGTCAATAAACAAAGACCGGTAGCAAAACTAATCAGCAAGAGCTAAAAACAAACCAGTCTTATAAAAAATTAAAATGGTAACAATAAAACCCCAAAACAAATAACAAGGGTATTGTGCAACACAACAATGGAAAACTAGTTAACACTATTCAGCAAAAGCTGAAAAAGCAACAGTCTTAAAAGAGTCTAAAAATGCCGTCAATGGTAAAAATATAAAACCTCACACCTTGCTCCAAAAACCACAAACACGGATAAAACGGAGCACACGCTCAACAGCAACCACATCATCTGCAAGTAAGTACTCAATAGAGGAGGGCAAACCTAGGCTATTTCTAAAAGCTGTCAGATGAAGACAATCAATTAAAATGTGACGCACTGTAAAGGGGTGGTCAGAGTGAGGGCAAACTGGAGCGGGTTGACCATTAAAAAGGTGAGAGTGACTAAAACGGCAATGCCCAATTCTAAGACGACCTAAAATTACTTCTTCGCGACGAACAGCGCGAGAAGAAGTCGACCAGTTAAAAGGGGCGGATTTACATTCACGGAGCTTATTAGTTGGGAGTAATTCCCACTTCTCGCGCCAGCGCGAAAAAATTACTTACGTAAAGAATGTATAAAATCCCCGAAATAAAAACGCTGCTCGTACTCAGCAGGGTCTAAAAGAGCGGATTTTGCTGCAACATCTGCGGCCTTATTACCTGCGAGTCCGACGTGCCCAGGCACCCATAGCAGTGTTACCCTGACGCCAGCGTCGTAAAGGGTTAAAACTACATTCTGGACCATCTGTACAAGGGGGTGGAGGTTGTACAGATTTCTAAAACTTAAAATTGCACTCAAAGAGTCGGAACATATAACACTGTTCCCTAGCCCCTGATCATAAATAAATAAAAAAGCCCGAAAGATAGCACAAAGCTCCGCCATAAAAATAGATGTTGCAACGTCAAGACCATACCTAAAACTAGCCCCATTAAAAACAAAACAACATCCTACACCTGTGTCACATTTAGAGCCGTCGGTATAGATAAAATTCCAGCCATTAAAAGAGGATTTGATCTCGCTAAAAGAACAACGAATAATATGTGCTGCGGTCGATTATATCGGACAGGACGTAAGCCCAAGATGAACGGGGGCCTCTGCGAAAATCCAGGGGGGAGAAGAAGTATCCCCGGCTAAGAAAAAAACAGGTAACTCAATGTCCAACGTTCGTAAAATCTCCCGAAAGCGAAAACCAGCAGGCTTAGGAGTAAAAGACCGAGCAGCATAAAAACGATCAAAAGACACATTAAAAAACGGCCCATTCGTGGGATGACGAGGTTGCGCAGCTAAGCGACAACCGTACGCAGCTAGTAAAACATCCCTACGATAAAACAACGGAGGTTCTCCAGACTCCGCACATAAACTCAACACAGGACTGGTGGGGAATACCCCAATGGCAACACGGATACCACGGTAATGAATCGGGTTCAGGCGGCGCAGAACAGAAGGCCGCGCAGAGCCATAAACGACACTCCCATAATCCAATTTGGACCGGATAAGAGAGCGATAAAAACGTAAAAGAACAGTCCGGTCAGCTCCCCAAGATGTGCCACTTAAAACACGTAAAATACAAAGAGAACGTTCACACTTGCCTCACAGTTGCGTTATATGCGATGACCAGCATAATTTCCTGTCAAACACCAAGCCAAGGAACCTAACTTCGTCTGCGAAAGAGAGTGCGTCTGGGCCAAGATGGAGCGAAGGTGGAGTATACTATTTTGGCGCCAGAAGTTGATGCAGACGGTCTTCTCTGCGGAGAAACGGAACCCATGAGATACACTCCAAGCGTACAGGCGGTCGAGACAGCATTGGAGTCGGCGATCCAAGAGACATGTTCTCCGAGAGGGAAGATAGATAGTAAAGTCGTCTACAAACAACGACGATTGTATTCCTGGCTGTAAACACTGGGTAATAGAGTTAATAGCAATGGCAAACAGTGAGCAGCTAAGTACCGAGTCCTGAGGTACACCGTTCTCTTGAATAAAACTAGATGATAAAACTGATCCCACGCGAACATTAAAAACCCGGTCTTTCATTAATTCCTGAATAAAAACAGACATACGCCCACGTATGTTCCAATCGTGAAGCGTTCGGAGGATACCGCCTCTCCAGCAGGTATCGTACGCTTTCTCTAAATCGAAAAATACAGCAACCTTTTGGCACTTGCGCACAAAACCGTTCATTACATGGGTAGTTAAAGAGACAAGATGGTCGACTGAGGAATGATGACGCCGGAAACCACACTGGGCGTTCGTTAATAATTACATGACTGTAACCACCACATGAGCCGCCCGTTAATCATGCGTTCCATCACCTTGCAAACCCTGCTGGTGAGGGAAATCGGACGGTAACTGGAAGGAAGATGGGTGTCCTTTCCAGGCTTAGGTATAGGAATGACGGAGGCCAATCGCCAAGCGTTGGGAAATGTGCCATGACACCAAATAAAATTAAAAGTCTGGAATACAAAAGCTTTGCCTTCTGCTGATAAATGCTGCAGCATAGCAACATGAATGTCATCTGGCCCCGGTGCGCAATGTCGAGAGGTAGAAAGGGCATGCCCCAGTTCCCTGGCGGTGAAAGGAACGTTGTAGCTCTCCTGATGGTCGGAGGCAAATGAGAAACCTTTCCTCTCAACCTGCTCCCTTAATGCGCGAAATGTAGCCGGGTAATTGGCGGAGCTGGAAACATCTGCGAAGGTTTGCCCTAAAACATTGGCGACGTCAGTCGGAGTACTCAGCACTCGATTTAAAATCCTAAGACCGGGTATAGGTGTAAACCTTGGATTGCCAGCAACGCGGCTTAGCCGTTCCCAAACTACGGATGAAGGCGTTGTGCAGTTAAAAGAAGAGGTAAAAGAAATTCGAGAAACCTTTTTGCTATCCTTGATGACTCGGCGGCATTTGGCGCGAAGTTGTTTGTAGCAAATCATATTTGCTGAAGTAGGGTGGCAACGAAAAACTCGGAGAGCACCTAGGCGTGCACGCAATGCATCCCGGCATTCATCAGTCCACCAGGGAACCGGTAAGCGTCTGGGGTGACAAGACGACCGAGGAATATCCTTATCTGCGGCTGTTATGATGACCGTGCGGAGGTGCTCGATTGCAATGTCGATAGATGGAAATTCACATCCTGAAAATTCGGCCAAAGATCTATAGAGAGGCCAATGAGCCATTTTGGGGCGCGCTGTGAATGTGCGTTTGAGGAGAGTACATGGATCTGACACGGAAAGTGGTCACTGGAATATAAATCAGATGACGTTCCAGGTGAAATATACAGCAAGTGAGGCAGAACAAATGAATAAGTCCAAGTGTGAAAAGCTTTGAGTGCTGTCAGAAAGAAAAGTAGGTTGAACAGTGTTGAGCAGAATGAGATGGTGACAGTCGAGAAATTCTGCCAACATGCTGCCTCTGGCACACTCCGTGTTGGAACCCCACAGCGGATTGTGTGCATTAAAATCTCCCAAAAGTAGGACAGGGGGTGATACCTGAGACAGAAGATCGTCCAGATCAACTATGGCGATAGTGCAGGAAGGAGGCTAATAAACAGTGCAGACAGAAAAACTTAAGGCCAGAAAAGTGAACTGTAGCTGAAACAGCTTGTAAAGGAGTCTGAAACTGTAATTAGTTGCTGTACACGTCATTGCGAATTAAAAGTAAAACTCCGCCGGGAGCGGCAGTGCCATCTGCGGGAGGGAGATCAAACCTCACCGAAATGTAACCGCGTAAATTAAAACAATCACCTGGGCGAACCTTGGTCTCTTGGAGACACACAAGCAGAGGGTCAGTAGAACGTTAAATTAACTCGAGGTCAGCTCTTCTGCTACGGAGACCACGCACATTCCACGAAAGGATAACCATTGTGAAAATGATATAAAATAAATAAAAAATTTAACCACCTTACATTTTGGACGGTCCAGGACGAATAAGACGTGTTTTCTTAATCGCGTGGGACTCGGTGGTTTTGAAGGAGCAGGCACATCCTGCTCCATCACATCCTCAGAGGGAGGGCTCTCCCGCTGAGAAGAATCAACCGATTCCAAAACCTGAAATCGGTTGGTGGTGGAAAGAGGCGGTGACGGCGACCGCCTAGCGGGCTTGCTCCCGTATGCATCATGGGAGCTCGACCTCCGTGGAGGAGGAGAAGGGCTCGATTTCTGCTTCGTATTACTGGTAGTGGATGATTTAAGGAAGTCAGTTCGGGTATAATCGGTCTTAAACTTAATAGATGGAGCATCAAAAACAATAGGTTTCGGCTTCTCAGTAGAACGGTTGGCGGCAGTTGGCGCACTAGGCACCCGAGTAAAAACAAGATCGCAAGTCTGCGTGCTAATAGTGCGCTTCTGGACCGCAGAAGAAGCCACAGCGCTGTATGTCCCGGTTTTAGGCAACACGGATAAGCGAGATTAGAATCGCTTCCGCGCTTCACTGAATGTAACTTTCTCTTTAACCCTGATCTCCTGGATAGAGCGTTCATCGCGAAAACGAGGACAATCGCGGGACGAAGCCGGATGGTCACCTTGACAGTTCACGCAAACCGGGGCAGTTGCACAAGCTCCCTGGTTTTTTTTTGAGTAGTGTTTAACGCCCGTTTTTACTACTGAGGCACCACAGGCGGTGGACACTGGTGATACATGAGATGAAATGATATATTGGGAAAGGTAATTTTTTTAAAGGAAGGAAGCGTTCCAGGCCTAAGTTTAGGTACCTCCCCGGCATTTGCAAGTTATGAAGACTGAGGAAAACCTGGAAAAAACCCCAGTCAGGGAGGACGGTCCCGGCGGGATTCGAACAGCAGACCTCCCATCACGAATCCGTGCCTTAACGACCTCAGCCACCCGTGGCGGTAAGCTCCTTTGTGACTTTCAGTACCACAGGTTGCACAGATCGACTTTGCACTCTTGCACGACACGCCAGTATGGCCAAAACGTTGGCATTGGAAGCATCGCATGGGACTGGGAATATATGGGCGAAACTCAATTGCCTCATATCTAGCTTTGATCCTCTGTGGTAACTCAACCCGGTTGAAGGTGAGGAAGAGAGTACGGGTGGGCTTGTTTCACCTTCCTTCCTAGCCTGTACACGATAGACCGTCATGACTCCCTGGTCCTCCAGACAACTCTGGATTTCCGAGTCGGACATCCCGTCTAACACAGTCGTAGTAATAACTCCTCGCGACGAATTTAAAGTTCTATGTGGTTCTACACGGATCGGATACCCGTGGAGAATTGTCGCCTTGAGCAATGAGTTAGTTTGCGCTATTCCAATTGTCTCTACCAAAAGAGAACCATTACGGAGACGTGTACATGTCTTCACTGGTCCAGAAATGCAATCAACACCCTTCTGAATCACAAACGGGTTCACTCTGCTGAATGACTGACTATGCTCCGTACGATTAATTACCAAGTAGCGAGCAAATGGCTGCTCGGTTACTTCCTTTACATCCACTCTTTTGCGTTTCTAATGAAAATTATTTTCATGTACCATAGCGCATTCATCCTCCACCATTACACCTGTCTCCGATGGCAGGCTGCTTCCTGGACGCCACCCCGGCTTAGGTTAGTTGCCCTGGCCTGGACAAGGTAACCTCAGGGTCACACCTTCCTGGTTATAGACAAAGGGACCCAATCGCCTTCAGGAAGTTTACAGCGCGTGTAATGGCCCCTCCCCGGGCCTGGCCTTTACCAGGAGATACACTCTTGCCCTACATGATGACCCAGTGCTGGGAGTCACGCCATTACCCAGTCACCTCTGAACCGTGTCAAACACGGGGGCATCCTTCAGACTAAAAGCAGGGAGGTATAAAAATTAAATTTAAATGGAGACGAAATAAAAAGGTTTCAAACGCGCTAAGCGCAGACCTATGGGAGCAGCTCAGGTGCCTCGGGGTCGCTACGCCCCGTACCCAAAACCCCTCAGGGGCCCAATATATTGGGTACGGGGCGTAGCGTCCCCGAGGCACCCTAGCTGCTCACTCAGGTTCGCGCTTAGCGCGTTTGACTCCTTTTTATTTTGTCTCCATTTTACTTTTTACTTTTAAACCTTCCTGCTTTTATTCTGAAGGATGCCCCCGTGTTTGATACGTTTCAAAGGTGACTGGGTAATGGCGTGACTCCCAGCACTGGGTCATCATGTAGGGCAAGAGCGTATCCCCTGGTAACGGCCAGGCCCGGGGAGGGGCCATTACACATGCTGTAAGCTTCCTGAAGGCGATTGGGTCCCTTTGTCTATACCCAGGAAGGTGTGACCCTGAGGTTACTTGTTCCTGGCCAGGGCAACTAACCTAACCCGGGATGGCACCCAGGAAGCAGCCTGCCTTCGCACACAGGTGTAATGGTGGAGGATGAAACCGCTATGGTACAACCAAATCCTCATTTTAATACAAAACGTAAGAGATTGGACCCAAGAGAGGTGACTGAGGTGTCTTTCCCTCGTTTCCTAGTAATCAGCAGAACTGAGGAAAGTCAGTCCTTTACGCATGTGAACCCTTTTGTTATCCAAAAAGGTCTGGGTGGTATTTCTGGCCCCGTTAAATCTTGCACGCGGCTGCGCAACGGGTCCCTATTAGTTGAGACAGTGAGTGCGTCACAAACTAGCGCGCTACTTAAGGCCATCTTACTCCACGGGTACCCGATCCGTGTCGAGTAACATCGCACCCTGAACTCTTCCCGGGGAGTAGTAACCACATCTGTACTGGACGGCATGACCGATTCGGAAATTCAGGGTTATTTGGCTGAACAGAATGGTATCTCTGTGTATCGTGTGCAGACAAAGAAGGACGGCGAGGTACAGCCTACTCGTACATTGTTCCTCACCTTTAGTAGGGTTGAGTTACCGTCCAGGATCAGAGCAGGGTATGAGGTCATCACGGTCCGCCCGTATGTCCCTAGCCCTTTACGATGCTTCCAATGTCAGCGTTTCGGCCATACCCGATTATCTTGCAAGAGCCCTAAATCGATTTGTGCTATATGTGCCTTCGAAAGTCACGAGGGAGCATGTTCATCCGCTCCTGCATGTGTAAATTGCCGTGGTTCTCATCCGGCCACATCCCGTCACTACCCTCGATTTAGGGAGGAGCGCTCTATACAGGAAATCCGCGTTAAAGAGAAACTTTCGTTCTCTGAGGCCCGGAAACGTTATCAAGCCTGTCTACCCCCTGTACCCAAGCTCGGTACGTATGGCTCTAGCCGCAACAGCGATTTCGCGACGTGACAGTAGCACTCAAACGTGCGACCTGGTTTTTACTACAACACCTCCGCCTGCCAGTGCCAAGCGCCCCACTACGGTGGCCAAGCCAGTTGTTTTTGCCGCTGATCCCATTAAACTTATGACGGCCTATACAAGGACTGACTTTTTAAAATCGTCCGCAAGTGAGGGAAAAACGAAGAAAAATAATCACAGCCCATCACCTCCTCGGAGGTCGAGCTCCCACGATGGCTCTGGGAGCATACTTATAAGGCGGTTATCGTCACCGCCTCTCTCCACCTCCAACCGTTTCCAGGTATTGGAATCGGTTGATCCTTCTCAGCAGGAGAAGCCTCCCTCCGATGATTCTATGGAGCAGGATGCTGATGCTGCTGATAAACCACCTAGTCAAACGCGTTTAAAAAAAGGACGACTGATTCGTCCTGGACCGTCCAAAAAGTAAGGTGATAACCTTTTAGCTTATTTTATCTAATTTTAACAATGGCTATTCTTTCGTGGAATGTGCGTGGTCTCCGTAGTCAAAGACCTGACCTCGAGTTAATTTTACGTTCTACTGACCCTTTGCTAGTAGGTCTCCAAGAGACTAAGCTTTGCCCAAGTGATTCTTTTGATTTACGCGGTTACTCTTCGGTGAGATTTGATCTCCCTCCCTAAGATGGCACTCCCTCTCACGGCGGAGTTTTAATTTTAACTCGCCGTGACGTGTACAGCACTACACTACAACTCCAGACTCCTTTACAAGCTGCTGCAGCTACAGTTCACTATTCTGGCCTGAGTTTTTCCTTCTGCACTGTTTATTTACCTCCGTCCCGCACCATCACTACAGATTACCTGGACGAACTTCTGTCTCAGGTACCACCCCCTGTCCTACTTTTGGGAGATTTTAATGCACACCATTCCCTGTGGGGTTCCAACACGGACCCCTCAGGGCCCCCCTCAGGGGCCCAATTTATTGGGTACGGGGCGTAGCGACCCCGAGGCACCCGAGCTGCTCCCTCAGGTCCGCGCTCAGCGCGTTTGACTCCTTTTTATTTCGCCTCTTTTATTGTTTTATTAGTCCTACTTCCCTGTTCTTTGTCTGATGGGTGCCCCCGTGTTTGACGCGGTAAAATGTGACTGGGTAACGGCGTAACTCCCAGCACAGGGTTATCATGTAGGACGGGAGCGTATCCCCTGGTAAAGGCCAGGCCCGGGGAAGGGCCATTGCATGAGCTGTAGTCTTCCTGCAGGCGATTGGGTCCCTTCGTCAGCCCACAGGAAGGTGTGACCCTGAGGTTACTTTGTTCAGGCCAGAGCCAGTAACCTAAGCCGGGGTGGCGCCCAGGAAGCAGCCCGCCATCGGAGACGGTTGCAATGGTGGAGGAATAAATCGCTATGGTACTGGAAAATAATCCCTTACATTTTAAACGTAAAAGAGTTGACGTAAAAGAAGTATACGAGAAGTCTTTCCCTCGATACTTGGTCATTAGTCGAACTGAAGAGAGTCAGTCGTTTACGACCGTACATCCATTTAAAATTCAGAAGGGCATTGATGCCATAGCTGGACCCGTTAAGTCCTGTACCCGTCTACGCAATGGATCACTTTTGGTGGAGACACAAGGCCTGTCTCAAAGCAACTCGTTGCTCAAGGCGACGCTACTCCACGGATATCCCGTCCGTGTCGAGAAACATAAGACCATGAATTCGTCGCGAGGAGTTGTCACCACAAATGTTCTAGACGGAATGTCCGACCCGGAAATCCAGAGCTGTCTGGAAGACCAAGGGGTTACCTCAGTATATCGTGTGCAGGCAAGGAAAGAGGGGGAATTACAGCCGACCCGGACTCTTTTCCTCACATTCGACAGGGTCGATTTGCCGCAGAGGATCAAGGCGGGCTACGAGGTGATAGAAGTGCGCCCGTATATCCCGAGCCCGTTGCGATGTTTCCAGTGTCAGCGTTTTGGACACACTCGCATATCATGTAAAACTGCCGTATCCATCTGTGCAACCTGCGGTCAAGCAAGTCACGAGGGAGCATGCCCATCCGCTCCTGTCTGCGTCAACTGCCGCGGTGAAAATCCAGCCTCGTCCCGCGATTGCCCTCGTTTTCGAGAGGAGCGCTGTATCCAGGAGATCCGGGTGAAGGAAAAACTCTCCTTTACTGAAGCCCGGAAGCGATTCCAGTCTCGCCAACCTGTCGTGCCTAAGACCGGCACCTACAGCGCAGCAGCTTCTTTTGCGCCCAAGAAGTGCGATAGCAGTACGCAGACCTGCGATCTTGTTTTTACACGGGTCCAAACTACTCCTAGTTCTCCAAAGCGCTCTACCGTGAAGCCCAAAGCGGTTGTTTTTAATGCCCCTGAAATTAAGTTCAGGACGAGTTTTACGAGAACGGATTTTTTAAAGTCGTCAACTCAGGTAGAGCAGAAAAAGAGCCCTTCTCCTCCTCGGAGGTCACGCTCCCATGATGGGAGCAAACCCGCTAGGCGGTCGCCGTCGCCGCCTATATCTACATCCAACCGATTCCAGGCGTTGGAATCGGTGGATGCTTCTCAGCGGGAGAGCCCTCCCTCTGAGGAAGTGATGGAGCAGGATGTGCCTGCTCCTTCAAAACCACCGAGTCCCACGCGACTGAAAAAAGGACGTTTGTTTCGCCCTGCACCGTCCAAAAAGTAAGGTGGTAAATTTTTAGCTTCTTTTATCTAATTTTAACAATGGCTATCCTTTCGTGGAATGTGCGTGGTCTCCGTAGTCGCAGACCTGACCTCGAGTTAATTTTACGTTCTACTGACCCTTTGCTGGTATGTCTCCAAGAGACTAAGCTTCGCCTAAGCGATTCTTTTAATTTACGCGGTTACTCTTCGGTGAGATTTGATTTCCCTCCCGAAGATGGCACTCCCGCTCACGGCGGAGTTTTACTTTTAATTCGCAATAACGTGTACAGCACCTCACTACAGCTCCAGACTCCTTTACAAGCTGCCGCAGCTACAGTTCACTTTTCTGGCCTTAGTTTTTCTGTCTGCAATGTTTATTTACCTCCGTCCGGAACCATCACCACAGTTGACCTGGACGATCTTTTGTCTCAGCTACCACCCCCTGTTCTTCTTTTGGGGGATTTCAATGCACACCACCCCCTATGGGGTTCCACCACGGAGTGTGCAAGAGGTACCCTCTTAGCTGACTTTATGCTAAATCACAATCTTATACTTCTCAACACTGGTCAACCTACTTTTCTCTCTGACAGCACTCATAGCTTTTCGCACTTGGACTTATCCATTTGTTCTGCCTCGCTTGCTGTACATCTCACCTGGAACGTCATCTCTGATTTACATTCCAGTGACCACTTTCCGTGTCAGATCCATGTACTCTCTCCGAACGCACATTCACAGCGCACGCCAAAATGGCTCATTGATAAGGCGAATTGGACTCTCTTTCGATCTTTGGCCGAATTTTCAGGGTGTGACTTTCCATCTATCGACACCGCGGTCGAGCACCTCCGTACGGTCATCATTACCGCCGCAGATAAGGCTATCCCCCGGTCGTCTTGTCACCCCAGACGCATTCCGGTTCCCTGGTGGACTGATGAATGCCGGGACGCATTGCGTGCACGCCGAGGTGCTCTCCGAGCTTTTCGTCGCCACCCTACCTCAGCAAATATGATTTGCTACAAACAACTTCGCGCCAAATGCCGCCGAGTCATTAAGGATAGCAAAAAGGCTTCTTGGATTTCTTTTACCTCTTCTTTTAACCGCACAACGCCTTCATCCGTAGTTTGGGAACGGCTACGCCGCGTTGCTGGCAAACCAAGGTTTACACCTATACCCGGTCGTAGGATTTTAAATCGAGTGCTCACCACTCCGACTGACGTCGCCAATGTTTTAGGGCGAACCTTTGCTGATGTTTCTAGTTCCGCCAATTACCCGGCTACATTTCGCGCATTAAGGGAGCAGGTTGAGAGGAAAGGTTTCTCGTTTGCCTCCGACCATCAGGAGAGCTACAACGTTCCTTTTACCGCCAGGGAACTGGAGCATGCCCTTTCCACCTCTCGACACTGCGCACCGGGGCCAGATAACATTCATGTTGCCATGTTGCAGCATTTACCAGCAGAAGGCAAAGCATTTTTATTACGAACTTTTAATTTTATTTGGTGTAACGGCACATTTCCTCGCGCTTGGCGATTGGCTACCGTTATTCCCATACCTAAGCCTGGAAAGGACCCACATCTTCCTTCCAGTTACCGTCCGATTTCCCTCACCAGCTGCGTTTGCAAGGTGTTGGAACGAATGATTAACCGACGGCTTATGTGGTTTTTGGAGTCGAGACATCTATTGACGAACGCCCAGTGCGGTTTCCGTCGTCACCGCTCCTCTGTCGACCATCTCGTATCTCTTTCGACCCACATAATGGACGGTTTTATTCGGAAGTGCCAAACGGTTGCTGTGTTTTTCGATTTAGAGAAAGCGTACGATACTTGCTGGAGAGGCGGTATCCTCCGAACGCTTCACGATTGGAACATACGTGGGCGTATGTCTGTTTTTATTCAGGAATTTATGAAAGACCGGGTTTTTTAATGTTCGCGTGGGATCAGTTTTATCATCTAATTTTATTCAAGAGAACGGCGTACCTCAGGGCTCGGTACTTAGTTGCACACTATTTGCCATTGCGATTAACTCTATCACCGAGTGTTTACCGCCAGGAATACAATCGTCGTTATTTGTGGACGATTTTGCCATCTATCTTTCCTCTCGGAGAACCAGTCTCTTGGAACGCCGCCTCCAATGCTGTCTCGACCGCCTTCACGCTTGGAGTGTCTCTCACGGGTTCCGTTTCTCCGCAGAGAAGACCGTCTGCATGAACTTCTGGCGCCACAAGGAGTATCATCCACCTTCGCTCCATCTTGGCCCAGACGCACTTTCTTTCGCAGACGAAGTTAGGTTCCTTGGCTTGGTGTTCGATAGGAAATTATGCTGGTCATCGCATATAGCGTAACTAAAAGGCAAGTGTGAACGTTCTCTTTGCATTTTACGTGTTTTATGTGGCACATCTTGGGGAGCTGACCGGACTATACTTTTACGTTTTTACCGATCTCTTATCCGATCGAAACTGGATTATGGCTGTGTGGTTTATGGCTCTGCGCGGCCTTCTGTTCTGCGCCGCCTGAACCCGATTCATCACCGGGGTATCCGTGTTGCCATTGGGGCATTCCCCACCAGTCCTGTGTTGAGCTTATGTGCGGAGTCTGGAGAACCTCCGTTGTTTTATCGTAGGGATGTTTTACTAGCTGCGTACGGTTGTCGCTTAGCTGCGCAACCTCGTCATCCCACGAATGGGCCGTTTTTTAATGTGTCTTTTGATCGTTTTTATGCTGCTCGGTCTTTTACTCCTAAGCCCGCTGGCTTTCGTTTTCGGGACATTTTACGGACGTTGGACATTGAGTTACCTGCTTTTTTCTTAGCCGGGGAAACTTCTTCTCCCCCCTGGATTTTAGCAGAGGCCCCCGTTCATCTCGGGCTTACGTCCTGTCCAAAATCATCGACCGCAGCACATATTATTCGTTGTTCTTTTAGCGAGATCAAATCCTCTTTTAATGGCTGGAATTTTATCTATACCGACGGCTCTAAATGTGACACAGGTGTAGGATGTGCTTTTGTTTTTAATGGGGCTAGTTTTACGTATGGGCTTGACGTTGCAACATCTATTTTTATGGCGGAGCTTTATGCTATCTATCGGGCGGTTTTATTTATTTCTGATCACATGCTGGGGAACAGTGTTATATGTTCCGATTCTTTGAGTGGCATTTTAAGTTTTAGAAACCTGTACAACCTCCCCCCCCTTGTACAGATGGTCCAGAATGTAGTTTTAACCCTTTTCGACGCTGGCGTCAGGGTAATACTGCTATGGGTGCCTGGACACGTCGGACTCCCAGGTAATGAGGCCGCAGATGTTGCAGCGAAATCCGCTCTTTTAGACCCTGCTGAGTACGAGCAGCGTTTTTATTTCGGGGATTTTATACATTCATTACGTAGAGCCATTTTTTCGCGCTGGCGCGAGGAGTGGGAATTACTCCCAAATAATAAGCTCCGTGAATGTAAACCCGCCCCTTTTAACTGGTCGACTTCTTCTCGCGCTGTTCGTCGCGAAGAAGTAATTTTAGCTCGTCTTAGAATTGGGCATTGCCGTTTTAGCCACTCTCATCTTTTTAATGATCAACCCGCTCCAGCTTGCCCTCACTGTGACCACCCCTTTACAGTGCGTCACATTTTAATTGATTGTCTTCATCTGACAGCTTTTAGAAATAGCTTAGGTTTGCCTTCCTCTATTGAGGACTTACTCGCAGATGATGTGGTTGCTGTTGAGCGGGTGCTCCGTTTTATCCGTGTTTGTGGTTTTTGGAGCAAGGTGTGAGTTTTTATCTTTTACCATTGACGGCATTTTTTGACTCTTTTAAGACTGTTGTTTTTTCAGCTTTTGCTGAATCGTGTCATCAGTCTTTAACTGTTGTTTTGCACATTACCCTTGTTATTTGTTTTGGGGTTTTATTGTTACCATTTTAATCAATTTTAAGACTGGATTGTTTTCAGCTTTTGCTGAATAATTTTGCTACCGGTCTTTGTTTATTGACCTGTGTTTGCTCTGGGGTTTTATTGGCACGATTTTAGTCCATTACCGGACTTTTGTGTTTTTCCGCACTTGCGGCTGTAATTTAGTAACATTTTAATGTTTGTGGCTCCTTATACCCTAGTTATTTGTTTTTGGGGTATAATTTTTATTGCACGAGTACTACTGTCCGTTCATTATGCGCAGGATTTGCGTTCTTTGTTTATTTATTTATATTTTTGACATAGTACTTGATGTGTTTGGGCGCTAATGACCGCAGCAGTTTTGCGCCCTTAAGCAATAATCAATCAATCAATTACAGGACTGTTGTGTTTTTCCGCACTTGCGGCTGTGTTTTAGTAACACTTTACTGTTTGTGGCGCCTTGTACCCTAGTTATTTGTTTTTGGGTATATTTTTATTGCAAAAGTACTACTGTCCGTTGATTATGCGCAGGATTTGCGTTCTTTGTTTATTTATTTTTATATCTGACACAGTACTTGATGTGTTTGGGCGCTAATGACCATAGCAGTTTTGCGCCCTTAAGCAATAATCATCATCACGATCGGTGCTCTTAAAAATGAATTTAAAGCATTCGCCAATCGATGCATTGTTTATTGATAATTCTAAACGTTCACGATATAAAGTTCAAAACTTATCAGGATTGAAAGCACTGTTTTCTGATAAAGTAAAACAACCTTTAAAACGTTTAAAGTCCGCGTCTAATGTGATCTTTACAAACAGATATAAACAGCATGATAAAAATAAATTTCAGCATGTACATTCTGGTAAAAACGTTAACATGACAGACAAAAATTATAAAACATTTAGACGCGTTCGCGCTGGAAAAAACGTTGAAGTGAAAGATTTGAGTAAAGAGGAAATAGCTGACGAAAATTATGAAACATTTAAACAGATTACCTTAAATAAAATTGTCGGAATGAAGGATGCGTGCAAAGAAGAAGAAGAGGAAGAACAACAACAACAACAGCAAAAATTTGAACATGTAGAAACAGTGGATTCGAACTTCGCGAAGTTTAAATTTCCTAGTACAATGCAAGTGGCGGGTCCTTCGAGATGCGGTAAATCGACGTTTATAAAACATCTGCTTCAAAATGCTGGTATGATGTTTGATCGTCCTATTAAGAGAGCTCCCCTCAGGGGCCCAATTTATTGGGTACGGGGCGTAGCGACCCCGAGGCACCCGAGCTGCTCCCTCAGGTCCGCGCTCAGCGCGTTTGACTCCTTTTTATTTCGCCTCTTTTATTGTTTTATTAGTCCTACTTCCCTGTTCTTTGTCTGATGGGTGCCCCCGTGTTTGACGCGGTAAAATGTGACTGGGTAACGGCGTAACTCCCAGCACAGGGTTATCATGTAGGACGGGAGCGTATCCCCTGGTAAAGGCCAGGCCCGGGGAAGGGCCATTGCATGAGCTGTAGTCTTCCTGCAGGCGATTGGGTCCCTTCGTCAGCCCACAGGAAGGTGTGACCCTGAGGTTACTTGGTTCAGGCCAGAGCCCGTAACTCCCTCAGGGGCCCAATTTATTGGGTACGGGGCGTAGCGACCCCGAGGCACCCGTCCCTCAGGGGCCCAATTTATTGGGTACGGGGCGTAGCGACCCCGAGGCACCCGAGCTGCTCCCTCAGGTCCGCGCTTAGCGCGTTTGACTCCTTTTTAGTTTGTCTCCATTTTACTTTTTACTTTTTAACCTCCCTGCTTTTAGTCTGATGGATGCCCCCGTGTTTGATACGGTTCAAAGGTGACTGGGTAAGGGCGTGACTCCCAGCACTGGGCCATCATGTAGGGCTAGAGCGTATCCCCTGGTAAAGGCCAGGGCCGGGGAGGGGCCATTACACGCGCTGTAGACTTCCTGTAGGCGATTGGGTCCCTTTGTCTATACACAGGAAGGTGTGACCCTAAGGTTACGTGTTCCAGGCCAGGGCAACTAACCTAAGCCGGGGTGGCGCCCAGGAAGCAGCCTGCCATCGGGGACAGGTGTAATGGTGGAGGATGAATCCGCTATGATGCAAGAAAATACTCAAATAAATACAAAACGTAAGAGAATGGACATAAGAGGGGTGACTGAGGTGTCTTTCCCTCGTTTCTTGATAATTAACAGAACAGAGGAAGGTCAGTCGTTTATTCAAGTGAACCCTTTCATTATTCAAAAAGGTTTGGACAGTATTTCTGGTCCTGTTAAATCGTGCACGCGCCTACGCAATGGGTCCCTATTGGTGGAAACTGTGAGTGCGTCTCAAACTACTGCGCTTCTTAAGGCAATTTTACTCCACGGTTACCCGATCCGTGTCGAGTCCCATCGTACCCTGAATTCCTCCCGAGGAGTTATAACCACTTCTATACTCGACGGTATGACGGACACTGAAATTCAGGGTTATTTAGCCGAGCAGAATGTCACCTCAGTTTATCGTGTGCAGGCAAAGAGAGATGGTGAAATGCAGCCTACGCGAACACTATTCCTCACATTCAATAGAGCTGAGTTACCAAACAAGATTAGGGCAGGGTATGAGGTAATATCAGTCCGCCCGTATGTTCCTAGCCCTTTAAGGTGTTTCCAATGTCAGCGTTTCGGTCACACCCGCCTGTCTTGTAAGAGCCCTAAATCTGTTTGTGCTACATGTGCCTTAGAAAGCCACGAGGGAGCGTGTTCATCCGCCCCTGTATGCGTGAACTGCCATGGTCCTCATCCAGCAACATCCCGCGACTGCCCTCGATTTCGAGAGGAGCGCTCTATTCAGGAAATCCGCGCTAAAGAGAAACTTTCGTTCTCTGAAGCCCGGAAACGCTATCAATCCTGTCTACCTCCTGTACCTAAGTTCGGTACGTATAGCTCCGTAGCCGCCACTGCAGTATCCCGACGGGACAATAGCACGCAAACATGTGACCTGGTCTTCACCGAAACGCCTACTCCTGCCAGTACCAAGCGCTCAACAGCACCCAAGCCAGTGGTTTTTGTCGCTGATCCAGTAAAATTCAAGACTGCCTACACACGGACTGACTTTCTAAAATCGTCCACAAATGAAGGAAAGGCTAAGAAGAAAAATCAAAGCCCCTCACCTCCTCGGAGGTCGAGCTCCCACGATTGCTCTGGGAGCAAACCCGCAAGGCGGTCACCGTCGCCGCCTCTCAACACCTCCAACCGTTTCCAGGTGCTGGAATCGGTTGACCTACCTCAGCGGGAGTGCCCTCCCTCCGAGGATTTTATGGAGCAGGAAGCGCCTGCTACTGCTAAACCACCGAGTCCCACGCGCTTAAAGAAAGGACGATTGATTCGCCCCGGTCCGACCAAAAAGTAAGGTGGTGTTTTTATTTCTTTTAACGGTTTTAATAATGTCTATCCTTTCATGGAACGTACGTGGGCTCCGCAGCCAAAGACCTGAACTAGAATTGCTTTTACGATCGACTGATGCTCTGCTTTTATGCCTCCAGGAGACCAAACTTCGTCCTCAGGATGCTTTCAATATTCGGGGTTACTCTTCCGTAAGATTCGATCTTCCCGCCGAAGACGGCGTTCCCGCGCATGGCGGAGTTTTAATATTAGTCAGGGATGACGTGCATACTTCCCCCCTGTCTCTCCAATCTAATCTACAGGCGGTTGCAACTACGGTTTCCTTTTCTGGCCTTAGTTTCACAGTCTGCAGCATTTACCTGCCTCCATCTGTTCCTGTCTCCGTGGTTGATCTGGACAACCTTCTATACCAGCTGCCACCCCCTATATTGCTTTTGGGGGACTTCAATGCGCACCATCCCTCTTGGGGATCCTCTGTAGAGTGTGCGAGGGGTAGCTTGGTGGCTGATTTTTTGGATCGCCACAATCTTATTTTACTGAATACAGGTGAGCCCACTTTTCTCTCCGACAGCACACACAGTTTTTCCCATCTGGACTTGTCTTTCTGTTCGGCTTCGCTTTCCGTACACTTTGCCTGGCACGTTCTTTCTGATTTGTACTCTAGCGACCATTTCCCCTGTGCTATTCGTATCCTGTCTTCCCAAGTTCGTCCTCAGCGCACAATGAAGTGGCTTCTAGAAAAAGCAAATTGGAGTCTCTTCCGTTCTCTGGCTGTATTTTCCGGGTGTCCCTTTCCCTCCATTGATACCATGGTCGAACACCTAAACACGATCATTGTTGCAGCCGCAAATCAGGCTATTCCCCGGTCGTCTTTCCACCCGAGACGAATCCCGGTTCCTTGGTGGACCGACGAATGCCGGGACGCATTGCGTGCACGTCGAGGTGCTTTGCGGGTTTTTCGTCGCCACCCTACGTTAGAGAATTTCATCCGTTACAAACAACTGCGCGCGAAATGCCGCCGAGTTATTAAAGACAGCAAGAGGGCGTCCTGGATTGCCTTCGCCAAATCTTTTAACCGTTTTACACCTTCATCTGTTGTTTGGAACCGACTGCGCCGAGTTGCGGGCAAACCTGGATTTACGCCCATATCTGGACTCAAGGTATCACATTGTGTACTTACTACTCCCAAGGATGTAGCAAATACCTTAGGTCGCAATTTCGCTGAGATCTCGAGCTCTGCCCAATACCCCCCTGCCTTTCGCTCTATTCAGGAGCGAGTTGATCCTAGAGGGTTTAGCTTTCCCTCAGACAACCAAGAGTGCTACAATGTCCCATTTTCGTCCAGGGAATTGGAACATGCGTTATCTGCATCTCGGCATTGCGCTCCAGGACCAGATGGCATCCATGTTGCTATGCTGCAGCATTTATCAACTGCGGGTATGCATTTTTTGCTGAAAATTTTTAACCGCATTTGGTGTGATGGCACATTTCCATGTGCTTGGCGAGTGGCGACAGTCATTCCTATCCTTAAGCCTGGAAAGGACCCACACCTTCCTTCCAGTTACCGTCCCATTTCCCTCACCAGTTGCGTGTGCAAGGTGATGGAACGAATCATTAACGGGCGGCTTATGTGGTGGTTGGAGTCGCGGCACCTACTGACGAACATCCAGTGCGGTTTCCGTCGTCATCGATGTTCCATCGACCATCTTGTGTCTCTGTCCACCCATATAATGGATGGATTTGTGAGAAAGTGCCAAACTGTTGCGGTATTTTTTGATTTGGAGAAGGCTTACGATACCTGCTGGAGGGGCGGTATCCTTCGTACGCTTAATGATTGGCTTATACGTGGTCGGATGTCTGTTTTTATTCGGGAGTTTATGATGGACCGGGTTTTTAACGTTCGCGTGGGGTCAGTTTTATCTTCTCGTTTTACTCAAGAGAACGGTGTACCGCAGGGCTCGGTACTTAGTTGTACACTGTTTGCCATCGCCATCAATTCCATAGCTGAGTGCTTACCACCGGGAATCCAATCGTCGTTATTCGTAGACGATTTTGCGATTTATCTTTCCTCCAGGAGAACCTGTCTTTTGGAACGCCGCCTCCAATGCTGTCTGGACCGCCTCTACCTTTGGAGCGTACGTAATGGGTTCCGTTTCTCCGCAGAGAAGACCGTCTGCATGAACTTCTGGCGTCATAAGGTGTATCCTTCACCATCTCTCCACCTTGGCCCAGAAGCTCTTGTTTTCGCGGACGAAGTTCGATTCCTGGGCTTAATCTTTGACAGAACATTAAGCTGGTCTTCGCATGTAGCACAGCTCAGAGGCCGGTGTGAACGTTCTCTGTGTATTTTACGGGTTTTAAGTGGCACATCCTGGGGAGCCGACCGGACTGTTCTTTTACGCTTTTATCGATCTCTAATCCGGTCCAAACTGGATTATGGCTGTATAGTATATGGCTCAGCGCGACCTTCCGTTCTTCGTCGTCTTAACTCCATTCACCACCGGGGTATCCGTGTCGCTGTTGGTGCGTTCCCCACCAGCCCTGTGTCGAGTTTATGTGCGGAGGCTGGGGAACCTCCGTTGTTTTATCGTAGGGATCTTTTACTTTCTACGTATGGTTGTCGACTGGCCACGCAACCTCGTCATCCTGCGAATGGACCGTTTTTCAATGTGTCTCTCGCCCCATTTTACGCTGCTCGGTCTTTTACTCCTAAGCCCGCTGGCTTTCGTTTCCGGGAGCTGTTAAGGACGATGGACCTGGACTTACCTGCTTTTTTCTTGGCCGGGGAAACCTTCTCTCCCCCTTGGCTCTTAGCAGAGGCCCCCGTTCATCTTGGGCTTACGGCCTGTCCTAAGTCCTCGACTGCAGCACCATTCATTCTTAGTCATTTTAACGAGATTGTCTCTTACTTTGCTGGATGTAATTTTATATATACCGACGGTTCTAAATCCGACACAGGTGTAGGATGTGCCTTTGTTTTTAATGGAGCTAGTTTTACATATGGTCTTAACGTTGCGACATCTATTTTTATGGCGGAGCTTTATGCTATATATCGGGCTATTTTATTTATTTCTGACCACGGACTGGGGAACAGTGTCATCTGTTCCGATTCTCTGAGTGCCCTTTTGTCTCTTAAATGCCTGTACACCTACCATCCTCTTGTGCAGAAAGTTCAGGATGCAGTGTCTTCGCTTCTGGCCGTTGGTGTCAGAGTCACTCTGCTATGGGTACCTGGACACGTGGGACTCCCGGGAAATGAGGCTGCGGATGTCGCAGCTAATTCCGCCATTTTAGATCCTGCAGAGTACGAGCAACGCTTTTATGTAGGGGATTTTAAACATTGTATACGTCGAGGAATTCTCTCGCGCTGGCGCGATGAGTGGGATATCATTCCCCACAATAAGCTTCGAGAAATTAAATCCACCCCTTTTCATAGGTCGACTTCTTCTCGCGCAGTCCGTCGCGAGGAAGTGATTTTAGCTCGTCTTCGAATAGGGCACTGCCGATTTAGTCACCGTCACCTTTTTAATGGTCAACCAGCTCCAGATTGCCCACTATGTGACCACCCCTTCACGGTGCGTCACATTTTACTGGAATGCCCTCATCTGGCAACTTTTAGACTTTCCCTGGGTTTGTCCTCCTCTATTGAGGAGCTACTTGCCGATGATGTGGTTGCTGTGGAACGGGTGCTCCGCTTTATCCGTGTTTGTGACTTTTGGTGCATGGTGTGAATTTTAATGGTTTTACCCATGACGGTCATTTCCGAATATTTTAGGACTTTTGTCCTTTTGTAGCCAATTTTATCCTTGTTCTCTGTTTTGAGGGGTTTCCTAGTTATATTTTTAGGCCATTATAACACTTAATATCTCAGCTCCTGTAGCTGCGTCTTGATCTGCTCTGTTGATGAAAATTTAACCCCAGTTATTAAAAGCGGGTTTTCTATTATTGCACAAAGTGCTACTGTTGCGCAGATTTCGGTGTGTCTGGGCGCTAATGACCTCGTAGTTTTGCGCCCTTTAAGCAATAATCATCATCATCATCCATAGCAATCAACAATGTGTGCGTTCTCCTTTTTTCCCCCCCACCTGAACATGTCCTTAGTTACCACCCTTAGGAAATGCAGACACCCTTCTACCTTCCGGAGTTCCTACCCTCTGTTCAAGAAGCATCTCTCCTGAAGCATAGTCATAAAGATAGTCAGTTCTCTCAATTTCTAATGTATCGTATTCACAGCCTGGGGAAATATCTCTCTTCAAGAGTCGCGTTTCAACATCAAATGTCACCGTGCCATGTCCATTATCGAGTAATAGATCTTATACAATGGGCAAGGAAACCCTTTAAGCTTACCCTTTATAGCTATCTCGATACGCGAGTCAGCGATTAGACCTGAAAATTTTACCCTCTGTTTCTCCTGCTGAGATATATCAAACTTCGTGTATTTACGAAGGGAATTAGTAATCAAAGCAAAGCGTACTCATCTGAATGTCTTAAAGCCGACGCACTGATCGTAGCAGCCACATGTATGTAAACTATTGTAAAAGTTTCAGGCGGGATGTCCCTTTCGCACCTACACATGCATTTGAACATGTCCTGAACAAATATCTACCTCAAATTTAAATACATTCCCTGAGTTCATGAATCCCCTAGAATTCAGTCAACTCGTAAATGATGAGTAATTAGAAATCCCATTAGCTGCCACCAATTTATAGCGTTGCCTACGCTATCGCATGCTCCTGGAGGGAACTAGGTGCAGTTCAGAATTAAAAGCCAGAGTTATCCTAATCCTAACTTTATTGAAATAACATGAGAAAAAAATAAAGGAAACAATACACTCAAAATTACTTATTTACGTACCCTATCACCTTATGTTCTTAATCCCGAGAGTTATTGACTATGACTAAATGAATAACATTTGTTTAATTGGAAATATGCCCTTGACTGATCTCTTCCTTTTTGTATGACACTTTATTCATAAGAAGACTGTAAGCAATTACTAGTGGTTCTAGTGTTTATCTGGTTTTTCTGTCTATCCGATCAGTATGCCATGGCAATATCAAGACAGAATAATACCCTCTACTCACATCACGTTGACCAATATGCACAAGGTCTGCATCTTGAGGATGAACGTTGTGAATCTGTCTGGCGTACACATCCCAGGAGACTGGTGAGTCTTCCGTTCCAGCAGCTTATATAGTCGGCTCGAAGACAACGCCCTGACATCGTCATTTTACCTCACACGTCGTGGACAAAGGTTTCTTTGCATCCCGTTACTGAGAATTTTCTGCCCGCAATATGTTGTCAGCGGGAAGGTGCGAGTGAATACGCATCCGCTATTACTTTTCTCCCAAGACAATAAAGGTTGTAAAATAATACTTTTAGAAAGAACTAAATTTCTTCTGTAACCATATACAACTAAAGAAATATCAAATATAATGGTCTGTGATATATTTCGGGAAACAATATTGAATTCTGCAAGATTCAGAGAATGTTCTCAGTCGTTTGCCATCTGTTAACTTTCCTATACCCCCTCAGGGGCCCAATTTATTCGGTACGGGGCGTAGCGACCCCGAGGCACCCGAGCTGCTCCCTCAGGTCCGCGCTCAGCGCGTTTGACTCCTTTTTATTTCGCCTCTTTTATTGTTTTATTAGTCCTACTTCCCTGTTCTTTGTCTGATGGGTACCCCCGTGTTTGACGCGGTAAAATGTGACTGGGTAACGGCGTAACTCCCAGCACAGGGTTATCATGTAGGACGGGAGCGTATCCCCTGGTAAAGGCCAGGCCCGGGGAAGGGCCATTGCATGAGCTGTAGTCTTCCTGCAGGCGATTGGGTCCCTTCGTCAGCCCACAGGAAGGTGTGACCCTGAGGTTACTTTGTTCAGGCCAGAGCCAGTAACCTAAGCCGGGGTGGCGCCCAGGAAGTAGCCCGCCATCGGAGACGGTTGCAATGGCGGAGGAATAAATCGCTATGGTACTTGAAAATAATCCTTTACATTTTAAACGTAAAAGAGTTGATGCAAAAGAAGTAATCGAGAAGTCTTTCCCTCGTTACTTAGTTATTAGTCGTACTGAAGAGAGTCAGTCGTTTACGACCGTAAATCCATTTAAGATTCAGAAGGGCATTGATGCCATAGCTGGGCCCGTTAAGTCCTGTACCCGTCTACGCAACGGATCACTTTTAGTGGAGACACTTGGCCTGTCTCAAAGCAACTCGTTGCTCAAGGCGACGCTACTCCACGGATATCCCGTCCGTGTCGAGAAACATAAGACCATGAATTCGTCGCGAGGAGTTGTTAACACAAATGTTCTAGACGGAATGTCCGACCCGGAAATCCAGAGCTGTCTGGAAGACCAAGAGGTCACCTCAGTTTATCGTGTGCAGGCAAGGAAAGAGGGGGAATTACAGCCGACCCGGACTCTTTTCCTCACATTCGACAGGGTCGATTTGCCGCAGAGGATCAAGGCGGGCTACGAGGTGAGAGAAGTGCGCCCGTATATCCCGAGCCCGTTGCGATGTTTCCAGTGTCAGCGTTTTGGACACACTCGCATATCATGTAAAACTGCCGTTTCCATCTGTGCAACCTGCGGTCAAGCCAGTCACGAGGGAGCATGCCCATCCGCTCCTGTCTGCGTCAACTGCCGCGGTGAACATCCAGCCTCGTCCCGCGATTGCCCTCGTTTTCGAGAGGAGCGCTGTATCCAGGAGATCCGGGTGAAGGAAAAACTCTCCTTTACTGAAGCCCGGAAGCGATTCCAGTGTCGCCAACCTGTCGTGCCTAAGACCGGCACCTACAGCGCAGCAGCTTCTTTTGCGCCCAAGAAGTGCGATAGCAGTACGCAGACCTGCGATCTTGTTTTTACACGGGTCCAAACTACTCCTAGTTCTCCAAAGCGCTCTACCGTGAAGCCCAAAGCGGTTGTTTTTAATGCCCCTGAAATTAAGTTCAGGACGAGTTTTACGAGAACAGATTTTTTAAAGTCATCAACTCAGGTAGAGCAGAAAAAGAGCCCTTCTCCTCCTCGGAGGTCACGCTCCCATGATGGGAGCAAACCCGCTAGGCGGTCGCCGTCGCCGCCTATTTCTACATCCAACCGATTCCAGGCGTTGGAATCGGTGGATGCTTCTCAGCGGGAGAGCCCTCCCTCTGAGGAAGTGATGGAGCAGGATGTGCCTGCTCCTTCAAAACCACCGAGTCCCACGCGACTGAAAAAAGGACGTTTGTTTCGCCCTGCACCGTCCAAAAGGTAAGGTGGTAAATTTTTAGCTTCTTTTATCTAATTTTAACAATGGCTATCCTTTCGTGGAATGTGCGTGGTCTCCGTAGTCGAAGACCTGACCTCGAATTAATTTTACGTTCTACTGACCCTTTGCTTGTGTGTCTCCAAGAGACCAAGCTTCGCCCAAGCGATTCTTTTAATTTACGCCGTTACTCTTCGGTGAGATTTGATCTCCCTCCCGAAGATGGCACTGCCGCTCACGGCGGAGTTTTACTTTTAATTCGAAACGACGTGTACAGCACCTCACTACAGCTCCTGACTCCTTTACAAGCTGCTGCAGCTACAGTTCACTTTTCTGGCCTTAGTTTTTCAGTCTGCACTGTTTATTTACCTCCGTCCGGCACCATCACCACAGTTGACCTGGACGATCTTTTGTCTCAGCTACCACCCCCTGTTCTTCTTTTGGGGGATTTCAATGCACACCACCCCCTATGGGGTTCCACCACGGAGTTAGCAAGACGTAACCTCTTAGCTGACTTTTTGCTAAATCACAATCTTATAGTTCTCAACACTGGTCAACCAACTTTTCTCTCTGACAGCACTCATAGCTTTTCGCACTTGGATTTATCCATTTGTTCTGCCTCGCTTGCTGTACATTTCTGCTGGAACGTCATCTCTGATTTATATTCCAGTGACCACTTTCCGTGTCAGATCCATGTACTCTCTCCGAACGCACATTCACAGCGCACGTCAAAATGGCTCATTGATGAGGCGAATTGGCCTCTCTATCGATCTTTGCCCCTCAGGGGCCCAATTTATTGGGTACGGGGCGTAGCGACCCCGAGGCACCCGAGCTGCTCCCTCAGGTCCGCGCTCAGCGCGTTTGACTCCTTTTTATTTCGCCTCTTTTATTGTTTTATTTGTCCTACTTCCCTGTTCTTTGTCTGATGGGTGCCCCCGTGTTTGACGCGGTAAAATGTGACTGGGTAACGGCGTAACTCCCAGCACAGGGTTATCATGTAGGACGGGAGCGTATCCCCTGGTAAAGGCCAGGCCCGGGGAAGGGCCATTGCATGAGCTGTAGTCTTCCTGCAGGCGATTGGGTCCCTTCGTCAGCCCACAGGAAGGTGTGACCCTGAGGTTACTTCGTTCAGGCCAGAGCCAGTAACCTAAGCCGGGGTGGCGCCCAGGAAGCAGCCCGCCATCGGAGACGGTTGCAATGGTGGAGGAATAAATCGCTATGGTACTGGAAAATAATCCTTTACATTTTAAACGCAAAAGAGTTGACGTAAAAGAAGTAATCGAGAAGTCTTTCCCTCGTTACTTAGTTATTAGTCGTACTGAAGAGAGCCAGTCGTTTACGACCGTAAATCCATTTAAGATTCAGAAGGGCATTGATGCCATAGCTGGGCCCGTTAAGTCCTGTACCCGTCTACGCAACGGATCACTTTTAGTGGAGACACTTGGCCTGTCTCAAAGCAACTCGTTGCTCAAGGCGACGCTACTCCACGGATATCCCGTCCGTGTCGAGAAACATAAGACCATGAATTCGTCGCGAGGAGTTGTTACAACAAATGTTCTAGACGGAATGTCCGACCCGGAAATCCAGAGCTGTCTGGAAGACCAAGGGGTCACCTCAGTTTATCGTGTGCAGGCAAGGAAAGAGGGGGAATTACAGCCGACCCGGACTCTTTTCCTCACATTCTACAGGGTCGATTTGCCGCAGAGGATCAAGGCGGGCTACGAGGTGATAGAAGTGCGCCCGTATATCCCGAGCCCGTTGCGATGTTTCCAGTGTCAGCGTTTTGGACACACTCGCATATCATGTAAAACTGCCGTTTCCATCTGTGCAACCTGCGGTCAAGCAAGTCACGAGGGAGCATGCCCATCCGCTCCTGTCTGCGTCAACTGCCGCGGCGAACATCCAGCCTCGTCCCGCGATTGCCCTCGTTTTCGAGAGGAGCGCTGTATCCAGGAGATCCGGGTGAAGGAAAAACTCTCCTTTACTGAAGCCCGGAAGCGATTCCAGTCTCGCCAACCTGTCGTGCCTAAGACCGGCACCTACAGCGCAGCAGCTTCTTTTGCGCCCAAGAAGTGCGATAGCAGTACGCAGACCTGCGATCTTGTTTTTACACGGGTCCAAACTACTCCTAGTTCTCCAAAGCGCTCTACCGTGAAGCCCAAAGCGGTTGTTTTTAATGCCCCTGAAATGAAGTTCAGGACGAGTTTTACGAGAACGGATTTTTTAAAGTCGTCAACTCAGGTAGAGCAGAAAAAGAGCCCTTCTCCTCCTCGGAGGTCACGCTCCCATGATGGGAGCAAACCCGCTAGGCGGTCGCCGTCGCCGCCTATATCTACATCCAACCGATTCCAGGCGTTGGAATCGGTGGATGCTTCTCAGCGGGAGAGCCCTCCCTCTGAGGAAGTGATGGAGCAGGATGTGCCTGCTCCTTCAAAACCACCGAGTCCCACGCGACTGAAAAAAGGACGTTTGTTTCGCCCTGCACCGTCCAAAAAGTAAGGTGGTAAATTTTTAGCTTCTTTTATCTAATTTTAACAATGGCTATCCTTTCGTGGAATGTGCGTGGTCTCCGTAGTCGCAGACCTGACCTCGAGTTAATTTTACGTTCTACTGACCCTTTGCTGGTATGTCTCCAAGAGACTAAGCTTCGCCCAAGCGATTCTTTTAATTTACGCGGTTACTCTTCGGTGAGATTTGATCTCCCTCCCGAAGATGGCACTCCCGCTCACGGCGGAGTTTTACTTTTAATTCGCAATAACGTGTACAGCACCTCACTACAGCTCCAGACTCCTTTACAAGCTGCCGCAGCTACAGTTCACTTTTCTGGCCTTAGTTTTTCTGTCTGCAATGTTTATTTACCTCCGTCCGGAACCATCACCACAGTTGACCTGGACGATCTTTTGTCTCAGCTACCACCCCCTGTTCTTCTTTTGGGGGATTTCAATGCACACCACCCCCTATGGGGTTCCACCACGGAGTGTGCAAGAGGTACCCTCTTAGCTGACTTTATGCTAAATCACAATCTTATAGTTCTCAACACTGGTCAACCTACTTTTCTCTCTGACAGCACTCATAGCTTTGCACACTTGGATTTATCCATTTGTTCTGCCTCGCTTGCTGTACATTTCACCTGGAACGTCCTCTCCGACACATATTCCAGTGACCACTTTCCGTGTCAGATCCATGTACTCTCTCCGAACGCACATTCACAGCGCACGCCAAAATGGCTCATTGATAAGGCGAATTGGACTCTCTATCGATCTTTGGCCGAATTCTCAGGGTGTGACTTTCCATCTATCGACGTCGCGATCGAGCACCTCCGTACTGTCATCATAACAGCCGCAGATAAGGCTATTCCCCGGTCTTGTCACCCCAGACGCTTACCGGTTCCTTGGCGGAACGATGAATGCCGGGATGCACTGCGTGCACGCCGAGGTGCTCTCCGAGTTTTTCGTCGCCACCCTACTTCAGCAAATATGATTTGCTACAAACAACTTCGCGCCAAATGCCGCCGAGTCATTAAGGATAGCAAAAAGGCTTCTTGGATTTCTTTTACCTCTTCTTTTAACCGAACAACGCCTTCATCCGTAGTTTGGGAACGGCTACGCCGCTTTGCTGGCAAACCAAGATTTACACCTATACCCGGTCTTAGGGTTTTAAATCGAGTGCTCACTACTCCGATTAACGTCGCCAATGTTCTAGGGCGAACCTTCGCTGATGTTTCTAGTTCCGCCAATTACCCGGCTACATTTCGCTCATTACGGGAGCAGGTTGAGGGGAAAGGTTTCTCAATTGCCTCCGACCATCAGGAGAGCTACAACGTTCCTTTTACCGCCAGGGAACTGGAGCATGCTCTTTCCACCTCTCGACATTGCGCACCGGGACCTGATGACATTCATGTTGCGATGTTGCAGCATTTACCAGCAGAAGGTAAAGCATTTTTATTACGAGCTTTTAATTTTATTTGGTGTAATGGCACATTTCCTTGCGCTTGGCGATTGGCCACCGTCATTCCCATACCTAAGCCTGGAAAGGACCCACATCTTCCTTGCAGTTACCGTCCGATTTCCCTCACCAGCTGCGTTTGCAAGGTGTTGGAACGAATGATTAACGGACGGCTTATGTGGTTTTTGGAGTCGAGACATCTATTGACGAACGCCCAGTGCGGTTTCCGTCGTCACCGCTCCTCTGTCGACCATCTCGTATCTCTTTCGACCCACATAATGGACGGTTATATTCGGAAGTGCCAAACGGTTGCTGTGTTTTTCGATTTAGAGAAAGCGTACGATACTTGCTGGAGAGGCGGTATCCTCCGAACGCTTCACGATTGGAACATACGTGGGCGCATGTCTGTTTTTATTCAGGAATTTATGAAAGACCGGGTTTTTAATGTTCGCGTGGGATCAGTTTTATCATCTAATTTTATTCAAGAGAACGGCGTACCTCAGGGCTCGGTACTTAGTTGCACACTATTTGCCATTGCGATTAACTCTATCACCGAGTGTTTACCGCCAGGAATACAATCGTCGTTATTTGTGGACGATTTTGCCATCTATCTTTCCTCTCGGAGAACCTGTCTCTTGGAACGCCGCCTCCAATGCTGTCTCGACCGCCTTCACGCTTGGAGTGTCTCTCACGGGTTCCGTTTCTCCGCAGAGAAGACCGTCTGCATGAACTTCTGGCGCCACAAGGAGTATCTTCCACCTTCGCTCCATCTTGGCCCAGACGCACTCTCCTTCGCAGACGAAGTTCGGTTCCTTGGCTTGGTGTTTGATAGGAAATTATGCTGGTCGTCGCATATAGCGCAACTCAGAGGCAAGTGTGAACGTTCTCTTTGTATTTTACGTGTTTTAAGTGGCACATCTTGGGGAGCTGACCGGACTGTTCTCTTACGTTTTTATCGCTCTCTAATCCGGTCCAAATTGGATTATGGCAGTGTCGTTTATGGCTCTGCGCGGCCTTCTGTTCTACGCCGCCTGAACCCGATTCATCACCGGGGTATCCGTGTTGCCATTGGGGCATTCCCCACCAGTCCTGTGTTGAGTTTGTGTGCGGAGTCTGGAGAACCTCCGTTGTTTTATCGTAGGGATGTTTTACTGACTGCGTACGGTTGTCGCTTAGCTGCGCAACCTCGTCATCCCACGAATGGGCCATTTTTTAACATGTCTTTTGATCGTTTTTACGCTGCTCGGTCTTTTACTCCTAAGCCCGCTGGCTTTCGTTTTAGGGAGATTTTACGGACGTTGGACATGGAGTTACCTGCTTTTTTCTTAGCCGGGGAAACTTCTTCTCCCCCCTGGATTTTAGCAGAGGCCCCCGTTCATCTCGGGCTCACGTCCTGTCCGAAATCTTCGACCGCAGCACATATCATTCGTTGTTCTTTTAGCGAGGTCAAATCCTCTTTTAATGGCTGGAATTTTATATATACCGACGGCTCAAAATCTGACACAGGTGTAGGATGTGCTTTTGTTTTTAATGGGGCTAGTTTTACGTATGGTCTTATCGTTGCAACATCTATTTTTATGGCGGAGCTTTATGCTATCTATCGGGCGGTTTTATTTATTTCTGATCACGGGCTGGGGAACAGTGTTATATGTTCCGACTCTTTGAGTGCTATTTTAAGTTTTAAACAGCTGTACAATCACCACCCTCTTGTACAGATGGTCCAGAACGTGGTTTTAACCCTTTTCGACGCTGGCGTCAGGGTAAAACTAATGTGGGTGCCTGGACACGTCGGACTCCCAGGTAATGAGGCCGCAGATGTAGCAGCAAAATCCGCCCTTTTAGACCCTGCTGAGCGCGAGCAGCGTTTTTATTTCGGGGATTTTATACATTCGTTACGTAGAGCCATTTTTTCGCGCTGGCGCGAGGAGTGGGAATTACTCCCAAATAATAAGCTCCGTGAATGTAAATTCACCCCTTTTAACTGGTCGACTTCTTCTCGCGCTGTTCGTCGCGAAGAAGTAATTTTAGCTCGTCTTAGAATTGGGCATTGCCGTTTTAGTCATTCACACCTTTTTGATGGTCAACCCGCTCCAGCTTGCCCCCACTGTGACCACCCCTTTACAGTGAGTCACATTTTAGTTGAATGCCATCATCTGGCAGCTTTTAGACATAGACTAGGTATGCCCTCCTCTATTGAGGAATTACTTGCAGATGATGTGGTTGCTGTTGAGCGAGTGCTCCGTTTTATCCGTGTTTGTGGTTTTTGGAGCAAGGTGTGAGGTTTTATCTTTTACCGTTGACGGCATTTTTAGACTCTTTTAGAACTGTTGTTTTTTCAGCTTTTGCTGCAATGTGTTAACCAGTCTCTAATTGTTGTTTTGCACATTACCCTTGTTATTTGTTTTGGGGTTTTATTGTTACCTTTTTAATCTTTTATAAGACTGGTTTTTTTTTTCAGCTCTTGCTGATTAATTTTGCTACCGGTCTTTGTTTATTGACCTGTGTTTGCTTTGTGCTTTTATTGGCACGTTATTAGTCCATTACAGGACTGTTGTGGTTTTCCGCTCTTGCGGCTGTGTTTTAGTAACACCCTAATGTTTGTGGCGCCTTATACCCTTGTTATTTGTTTTTGGGTATAAGTTTTATTGCACAAGTACTATTGTCCGTTCGTTATGCGCAGGATTTGCGTTCTTTATTTATTTTTATATTTGACACAGTACTTGATGTGTTTGGGCGCTAATGACCGTAGCAGTTTTGCGCCCTTAAACAATAATCATCATCATCATCATCGATCTTTGGCCGAATTCTCAGGGTGTGAATTCCCATCTGTCGACACCGCGATCGAGCACCTCCGTACGGTCATCATTACCGCCGCAGATAAGGCTATCCCCCGGTCGTCTTGTCACCCCAGACGCATTCCGGTTCCCTGGTGGACTGATGAATGCCGGGACGCATTGCGTGCACGCCGAGGTGCTCTCCGAGCTTTTCGTCGCCACCCTACCTCAGCAAATATGATTTGCTACAAACAACTTCGCGCCAAATGCCGCCGAGTCATTAAGGATAGCAAAAAGGCTTCTTGGATTTCTTTTACCTCTTCTTTTAACCGCACAACGCCTTCATCCGTAGTTTGGGAACGGCTACGCCGCGTTGCTGGTAAACCAAGGTTTACACCTATACCCGGTCTTAGGATTTTTAATCGAGTGCTCACCACTCCGACTGACGTCGCCAATGTTTTAGGGCAAACCTTTGCTGATGTTTCTAGTTCCGCCAATTACCCGGCTACATTTCTCGCATTAAGGGAGCAGGTTGAGAGGAAAGGTTTCTCGTTTGCCTCCGACCATCAGGAGAGCTACAACGTTCCTTTTACCGCCAGGGAACTGGAGCATGCCCTTTCCACCTCTCGACACTGCGCACCGGGGCCAGATAACATTCATGTTGCTATGTTGCAGCATTTATCAGCAGAAGGCAAAGCATTTTTATTACGAACTTTTAATTTTATTTGGTGTCATGGCACATTTCCCAACGCTTGGCGATTGGCCACCGTCATTCCGATACCTAAGCCTGGAAAGGACCCTCATCTTCCTTCCAGTTACCGTCCGATTTCCCTCACCAGCTGCGTTTGCAAGGTGTTGGAACGCATGATTAACGGACGGCTTATGTGGTTTTTGGAGTCGAGAAATCTGTTGACGAACGCTCAGTGCGGTTTCCGTCGTCACCGCTCCTCTGTCGACCATCTCTTATCTCTTTCGACCCACATAATGGACGGTTTTGTGCGCAAGTGCCAAACGGTTGCTGTATTTTTCGATCTGGAGAAAGCGTACGATACTTGCTGGAGAGGCGGTATCCTCCAAACGCTTCACGATTGGAACATACGTGGGCGTATGTCTGTTTTTATTGAGGAATTTATGAAAGACCGGGTTTTTAATGTTCGCGTGGGATCAGTTTTATCGTCGAATTTTATTCAAGAGAACGGTGTACCTCAGGGCTCGGTACTAAGTTGCACACTTTTTGCCATTGCGATTAACTCTATCACCCAGTGTTTACCGCCAGGAATACAATCGTCGTTATTTGTGGACGATTTTGCCATATATCTTTCCTCTCGGAGGACCTGTCTCCTGGAACGCCGCCTCCAATGCTGTCTCGACCGCCTTCACGCTTGGAGTGTCTCTCACGGGTTCCGTTTCTCCGCAGAGAAGACCGTCTGCATGAACTTCTGGCGCCACAAGGAGTATACTGCACCTTCGCTCCATCTTGGCCCAGACGCACTCTCCTTCGCAGACGAAGTTCGGTTCCTTGGCTTGGTGTTTGATAGGAAATTATGCTGGTCGTCGCATATAGCGCAACTCAGAGGCAAGTGTGAACGTTCTCTTTGTATTTTACGTGTTTTAAGTGGCACATCTTGGGGAGCTGACCGGACTGTTCTCTTACGTTTTTATCGCTCTCTAATCCGGTCCAAATTGGATTATGGCAGTGTCGTTTATGGCTCTGCGCGGCCTTCTGTTCTACGCCGCCTGAACCCGATTCATCACCGGGGTATCCGTGTTGCCATTGGGGCATTCCCCACCAGTGCTGTGTTGAGTTTGTGTGCGGAGTCTGGAGAACCTCCGTTGTTTTATCGTAGGGATGTTTTACTGACTGCGTACGGTTGTCGCTTAGCTGCGCAACCTCGTCATCCCACGAATGGGCCATTTTTTAACATGTCTTTTGATCGTTTTTACGCTGCTCGGTCTTTTACTCCTAAGCCCGCTGGCTTTCGTTTTAGGGAGATTTTACGGACGTTGGACATGGAGTTACCTGCTTTTTTCTTAGCCGGGGAAACTTCTTCTCCCCCCTGGATTTTAGCAGAGGCCCCCGTTCATCTCGGGCTCACGTCCTGTCCGAAATCTTCGACCGCAGCACATATTATTCGTTGTTCTTTTAGCGAGGTCAAATCCTCTTTTAATGACTGGAATTTTATATATACCGACGGCTCAAAATCTGACACAGGTGTAGGATGTGCTTTTGTTTTTAATGGGGCTAGTTTTACGTATGGTCTTAACGTTGCAACATCTATTTTTATGGCGGAGCTTTATGCTATCTATCGGGCGGTTTTATTTATTTCTGATCACGGGCTGGGGAACAGTGTTATATGTTCCGACTCTTTGAGTGCTATTTTAAGTTTTAAACAGCTGTACAATCACCACCCTCTTGTACAGATGGTCCAGAACGTGGTTTTAACCCTTTTCGACGCTGGCGTCAGGGTAAAACTAATGTGGGTGCCTGGACACGTCGGACTCCCAGGTAATGAGGCCGCAGATGTTGCAGCAAAATCCGCCCTTTTAGACCCTGCTGAGCGCGAGCAGCGTTTTTATTTCGGGGATTTTATACATTCGTTACGTAGAGCCATTTTTTCGCGCTGGCGCGAGGAGTGGGAATTACTCCCAAATAATAAGCTCCGTGAATGTAAATTCACCCCTTTTAACTGGTCGACTTCTTCTCGCGCTGTTCGTCGCGAAGAAGTAATTTTAGCTCGTCTTAGAATTGGGCATTGCCGTTTTAGTCATTCACACCTTTTTGATGGTCAACCCGCTCCAGCTTGCCCCCACTGTGACCACCCCTTTACAGTGAGTCACATTTTAGTTGAATGCCATCATCTGGCAGCTTTTAGACATAGACTAGGTATGCCCTCCTCTATTGAGGAATTACTTGCAGATGATGTGGTTGCTGTTGAGCGAGTGCTCCGTTTTATCCGTGTTTGTGGTTTTTGGAGCAAGGTGTGAGGTTTTATCTTTTACCGTTGACGGCATTTTTAGACTCTTTTAGAACTGTTGTTTTTTCAGCTTTTGCTGCATTGTGTTAACCAGTCTCTAATTGTTGTTTTGCACATTACCCTTGTTATTTGTTTTGGGGTTTTATTGTTACCTTTTTTATCTTTTATAAGACTGGTTTGTTTTCAGCTCTTGCTGATTAATTTTGCTACCGGTCTTTGTTTATTGACCTGTGTTTGCTTTGTGCTTTTATTGGCACGTTATTAGTCCATTACAGGACTGTTGTGGTTTTCCGCTCTTGCGGCTGTGTTTTAGTAACACCCTAATGTTTGTGGCGCCTTATACCCTTGTTATTTGTTTTTGGGTATAAGTTTTATTGCACAAGTACTATTGTCCGTTCGTTATGCGCAGGATTTGCGTTCTTTATTTATTTTTATATTTGACACAGTACTTGATGTGTTTGGGCGCTAATGACCGTAGCAGTTTTGCGCCCTTAAACAATAATCATCATCATCAACTTTCCTATACATCCCTACGTAAAGAACATGACGGGCCGGGCACTATAACTGTATCTGACTTCGTCGTCCGAACTTTCGCTCTTTTCTTTCTGACTGTTGGGCGCCTTCTCTTCCTCTCTCGCTTTATCTTTACACGAAAGCGTCCCGCATCGCGCGCAGCGACCTCGCCCTTGTCATCCTCCTCCTCCTCCTCTTCCTCCAATGCTCTTGCTGCTTCGCCGTCCGCAAATTTGGCTTTCGCAACTTTGACATGAGATTGTGATAATCCGATAATTTATATCTCAGCAATTTCCACTTATCGCCCGGTGATAGAGTCAAATTTTTTATTTATGTCGTCGATCACTTGCAAATTTTTCACGCTCTGGGGCTGCGAGTGCATGAGCATGATCTGTTTGCCGTACCTCAACTCGGAAAGCGAGTTTCGACACCAGCGCGCTTCCCAGCGCCAACACGTGCAATATGAAGTCGGGGAGGAATTCGCCCTTTTGCACGGCGATGGCTTTCTTGTTGTTGTTGTTGTTCTTCTTCTTCTTTTTCTTCAAAGACGTTCTCCTGTCGACTAATCTCCACGACGGTCTATGCCTCTTTAAGGGTTTTTTGCACTTCGAAGAAATGGGCACTTCGCCGCTACTGACGTTCAGGACGCATTCGGAAATTGCCTTTAACGGCTCCGAATTTGCACCCTTCAGCAATTTGAGACGTAATTTAGGCTCGCCTTGCCCAACACCGCCAGGTTGCCGCACTGCCGGGCTATCGTCGGAGAGGACAGGTTGCACTCTCTCTTGAAGACTCGGGAAGTCAGCCTCGGAACGCTCGTCTCGTTCATCGCGTCGACAATGACGAAACTGACGGAGCGATAGTTAACCTGACCCTATTTATTTAGGTCTGAAGCAGTACATCGTCTCGTCGGCAGCATACCCGTCCTGTACCGATATTCGTCCGGAGTGCTTTGAGTGCAATCCAGCACTAGGTAGCCGTGAGGCGCTTTCGTGGCCTTGTCGAAAGCCTCGAGCAGAAATTTGGAGTTTAGCTGTTCCAGCTGCTGGCACAGCTTGTTCACCTGCATCTTGTCGCGATTGTTCTTCAACACGACGATGTAATTGGAATTGAGGGACATCGTTCGAAATTTTTTCTCCTGAGGATTCTACAACACTTATATAACGCCGAAATTTTTGTGATGGGAATCTTTGGTGAAAAAGTTGGAAACGTCGCTGCCGTCGGCCTTGTACATCATGTCGTCGAGCACCACCAGATCGCCGTTCCTCACGGTCTCCAGATCCGGCACTCTTTCGTGCACCCGCACGTTAAGATTGCAATTATTAAATTCGCGAGGCGGGTAATCAGGAGGGTGACACCACAAGGCCCTCTTGAAGGGGCAATCGAACACACTATCCGCCTGCCTGAGCAGATTTTTCACCAAGTTGAACTTTCCGCAGCGGGACCGTCCCGCCACCTGCATAGTACTAGGGAACCTAAATTTCGTGAACTGGGTCTCAAGGAATCCTCGCTTCGAGGCGCATCTTCGGTCGTCGATACGATGGCGCTTCGGGTCGCCGCAACAGCGTCTCGAGAAACCTCCGCTTCGAGGCGCGTCTTGGGTCATCGATGCGAGGGCGCTTCGTCAAGTCCCCGGCAAGCACAGTCTCGAGGAACCCTCGCTTCGGGACGCGTCGTCGGTCGTCGTCGAACAGCGCGTCGATCGTCGCCTCTTGAAATTGCCCCTCTCGCAGAGCCTGGTCTGGCCGGCCGTGCGCTTCGCGGGTAACCGCTGCGGCGGAGAGTCCCTCCTCGATGTCTTGAAATCGCCCCTCTCGGGGAGCCTCGCCGGCCGTCCGGTTCGCAGGAAATTGCAGCGACGCGGTAGACGACAAGGCGTCCGCGTCGTAATCCATTTTGGCGGTAATTTACTTCTCGACGACCTCTTTTATAGCCGTACGGCACCGTGTCGAAAATATCGGCGTCGTCGTCTCCTGCGCTTGTTGACCATGCGAAACGTCTTGTCGACGGCTCGGTGACGAGGGTGCACATGGTTTCGCGCCGATGAACGACGGCGTTGTTATCGCGCATGACGCCGACGTTGATCTTGACCGCGTTGCTCGAGTTCAGCGATAAGCCTGTGACCTTGCAAATTACCCTGATATTGTAGTCGTCGGCGTTCCTCAGCCTAAATCCGTAGCTCTTCGGCCCCGTCGACACGAGCTGGTCGATGTGAGCGTCTCTGCCGTAACATTCCAGCTCGTCGGTCATGCATCCCAGGAAGGAGCCCGTGGGAGGCATTCAGTCGCCGGGCTTGCACACCGCTATCACCGAATCCGTGTCGAAGTACAGCACGCGCTCGCCCAGTTCAATTTCGGGCTCTCCTTGACGTGCCTCCAGACCACGTAGACGATTCGATCCGTGGCCGGCAGGAATGTCTGCACCTCTATGCAGGGATCGTTCATCAGCTCCACGAGTCGAGCGTACGCGTCGAACAGTTCGCAGGTCGGCAGGTTGTCCTCTGGCCGTACTTGCCCCAGAGGGAGTTGAGCATGAGATTCGCGAGTTCTCGCCTGCCGGGGTTGCGGTCCATGGCAGCGGGGTCCAACTTCACGCCCCCTCTCGCCTCGAAGCTCCTCACGAGTATCTGTCGGCGTCGCCGACGCAGAGCGACGGCCAGCCCGTCGCTTTCGTGTTCACCTTCAACAATTGGTTGGCGTAATCCTCGAACAGGTCCTTTACACCCGCGGCCATCTGGTATTCACAAATTTCGCACTTTTCCAATATCGAGTAAACTTCGGCGATGGCAACCTTCATCTCGTCCACCACCCAGGTGCCCGATATGCTTCTCTCCTCGTCGTCGTGATCGCAGTCGTCCAGCTTTTTTCCTGCTAGCGCGCATGCTCCGCACAGGGGAAACATCAATTTGCCGTTGACGCGCATCGGAAGCACGGGGTGATAAGAGATCGGTCGGAGGCAGCACCTTGCACTTGATCATTCTCCCTCGACGTGCTCCAACCTCGGCATCTTGCGTTCGGCGCAGTGAATCTTTGGATGACCCACGGGGTAGGTCTTGGTCTTGTTCAAATAAGGATAGAGGCTGCACACGTCGTAGTAGAGTATTTTCTCGCCTTCGGCCGCCTCGCGGTACAGTTTAACGCAGTTCGTGCGACCGCCGAAGAACGCGTCTCTCGGCTCCAGGGGCGGCGACATGGAAAACGATGCTGCAAATCTGGCGAGTTCCTCGCTGCTGTCGATCTCGGCGTTGAATTCGCACTCCCACATCTCGATCACCTCGTATCCCGCATCTCTGATGCTCTTGGTCGCAATTTCGGTGGTTTCGAACCTGGAGTCCATCGTTTCGCTTCCCGTGCTGCAGAGATTCCCCGCTCTGTTGGCGTAGCATCGGCGACATCCGTGATAGAAGCAGCCGTGGAAAAAGTATGCAATCTCCTTGCCGCCCTCATCGTCTTTCCCGCATCCGTCGACTTTGTGATTCTCTATCACCACCTCGCGACCTTTTAGAGCGTGGCGAATCTTCAGGCGGTGCTTGAGTTCCAGCCAGCAGAGCCAGATGAGAGGGATGCGCGAATGCTTGTCCCCCAGGCCTTCGCCGCCTAGCGGTCAGTGAAATCGTGTTTTTGGGCATAACGGTATTGACCACGGACATGCCAAAATAGCTCGATTCGCCGTTAACAATTGCTCGTTTACAAATTCTAAATATCGAGCAAACACCCAATGTACCCATTCCATGGGGTCGATTTCGTCGTCGTCGTCATGGGTTCTGCCGAAACCATAGTTTCGGAATACCCCGAATATAATCTATTAAGCGTTTTCGTTCGATGCTGCAATATCGTAAAACTCATTATTTTTGTACTCACAAAACAAAACCAGGAAATGACAGCTTGCCACAAGTTGTTTTATGCAGCGTCACTCTTCCCCAGGACGGCGTGTTCAAAAGGTTACTTTCACTTCGCGGTCGCTTCCTCGGCTTAATTATTGTTCGTGACTTGCTATTCTATCGCATCGCTCATCGCTTTTAAATCACCTCACGTCGCGGCCGCTTTGCTCGGCTTAATTAATTATTGTCCCGTGACTGGCTATTTTTCAGCCTGGGCACATCGTTTGTCACAGGCATCTGTTTCCCTGTCTGCGTACAAAGTGACTATGTCTCGCTCCTCGCGTCACTGTCTGTTTACTAGAGAGAGAGTATATGTGTCTAAGTGACTTTGTGTAACTGCGTGTGCGCGAAGGTGATTTTGTTTGTAATGTGTTGCGTCATGCTTTACCTTGGACAGTGACTTTAGCTCGCTAGGACCCCTCAGGGGCCCAATTTATTGGGTACGGGGCGTAGCGACCCCGAGGCACCCGAGCTGCTCCCTCAGGTCCGCGCTTAGCGCGTTTGACTCCTTTTTATTTCGCCTCTTTTATTGTTTTATTAGTCCTACTTCCCTGTTCTTTGTCTGATGGGTGCCCCCGTGTTTGACGCGGTAAAATGTGACTGGGTAACGGCGTAACTCCCAGCACAGGGTTATCATGTAGGACGGGAGCGTATCCCCTGGTAAAGGCCAGGCCCGGGGAAGGGCCATTGCATGAGCTGTAGTCTTCCTGCAGGCGATTGGGTCCCTTCGTCAGCCCACAGGAAGGTGTGACCCTGAGGTTACTTTGTTCAGGCCAGAGCCAGTAACCTAAGCCGGGGTGGCGCCCAGGAAGCAGCCCGCCATCGGAGACGGTTGCAATGGTGGAGGAATAAATCGCTATGGTACTGGAAAATAATCCTTTACATTTTAAACGCAAAAGAGTTGACGTAAAAGAAGTAATCGAGAAGTCTTTCCCTCGTTACTTGGTCTATAGTCGAACTGAAGAGAGTCAGTCGTTTACGACCGTAAATCCATTTAAAATTCAGAAGGGCATTGATGCCATAGCTGGACCCGTTAAGTCCTGTACCCGTCTACGCAACGGATCACTTTTGGTGGAGACACAGGGCCTGTCTCAAAGCAACTCGTTGCTCAAGACGACGCTACTCCACGGATATCCCGTCCGTGTCGAGAAACATAAGACCATGAATTCGTCGCGTGGAGTTGTCACCACAAATGTTCTAGACGGAATGTCCGACCCGGAAATCCAGAGCTGTCTGGAAGACCAAGGGGTCACCTCAGTTTATCGTGTGCAGGCAAGGAAAGAGGGGGAATTACAGCCGACCCGGACTCTTTTCCTCACATTCGACAGGGTCGATTTGCCGCAGAGGATCAAGGCGGGCTACGAGGTGATAGAAGTGCGCCCGTATATCCCGAGCCCGTTGCGATGTTTCCAGTGTCAGCGTTTTGGACACACTCGCATATCATGTAAGACTGCCGTATCCATCTGTGCAACCTGCGGTCAAGCAAGTCACGAGGGAGCATGCCCATCCGCTCCTGTCTGCGTCAACTGCCGCGGCGAACATCCAGCCTCGTCCCGCGATTGCCCTCGTTTTCGAGAGGAGCGCTGTATCCAGGAGATCCGGGTGAAGGAAAAACTCTCCTTTACTGAAGCCCGGAAGCGATTCCAGTCTCGCCAACCTGTCGTGCCTAAGACCGGCACCTACAGCGCAGCAGCTTCTTTTGCGCCCAAGAAGTGCGATAGCAGTACGCAGACCTGCGATCTTGTTTTTACACGGGTCCAAACTACTCCTAGTTCTCCAAAGCGCTCTACCGTGAAGCCCAAAGCGGTTGATTTTAATGCCCCTGAAATTAAGTTCAGGACGAGTTTTACGAGAACGGATTTTCTAAAGTCGTCAACTCAGGTAGAGCAGAAAAAGAGCCCTTCTCCTCCTCGGAGGTCACGCTCCCATGATGGGAGCAAACCCGCTAGGCGGTCGCCGTCGCCGCCTATATCTACATCCAACCGATTCCAGGCGTTGGAATCGGTGGATGCTTCTCAGCGGGAGAGCCCTCCCTCTGAGGAAGTGATGGAGCAGGATGTGCCTGCTCCTTCAAAACCACCGAGTCCCACGCGACTGAAAAAAGGACGTTTGTTTCGCCCTGCACCGTCCAAAAAGTAAGGTGGTAAATTTTTAGCTTCTTTTATCTAATTTTAACAATGGCTATCCTTTCGTGGAATGTGCGTGGTCTCCGTAGTCGCAGACCTGACCTCGAGTTAATTTTACGTTCTACTGACCCTTTGCTGGTATGTCTCCAAGAGACTAAGCTTCGCCCAAGCGATTCTTTTAATTTACGTGGTTACTCTTCGGTGAGATTTGATCTCCCTCCCGAAGATGGCACTCCCGCTCACGGCGGAGTTTTACTTTTAATTCGAAACGACGTGTACAGCACCTCATTACAGCTCCAGACTCCTTTACAAGCTGCTGCAGCTACCGTTCACTTTTCTGGCGTTAGTTTTTCAGTCTGCAATGTTTATTTACCTCCGTCCGGCACTATCACCACAGTTGACCTGGACGATCTTTTGTCTCAGCTACCACCCCCTGTTCTTCTTTTGGGGGATTTCAATGCACACCACCCCCTTTGGGGTTCCACCACGGAGTGTGCAAGAGGTAACCTCTTAGCTGACTTTTTGCTGAATCACAATCTTATACTTCTCAACACTGGTCAACCTACTTTTCTCTCTGACAGCACTCATAGCTTATCGCACTTGGACTTATCCATTTGTTCTGCCTCACTTGCTGTACATTTCACCTGGAACGTCCTCTCCGACACATATTCCAGTGACCACTTTCCGTGTCAGATCCATGTATTCTCTCCGAACGCACATTCACAGCGCACGCCAAAATGGCTCATTGATAAGGCGAATTGGACTCTCTATCGATCTTTGGCCGAATTTTCAGGGTGTGACTTTCCATCTATCGACATCGCGATCGAGCACCCCCGTACTGTCATCATAACAGCCGCAGATAAGGCTATTCCCCGGTCGTCTTGTCACCCCAGACGCTTACCGGTTCCTTGGTGGAACGATGAATGCCGGGATGCATTGGGTGCACGCCGAGGTGCTCTCCGAGTTTTTCGTCGCCACCCTACTTCAGCAAATATGATCTGCTACAAACAACTTCGAGCCAAATGCCGCCGAGTCATTAAGGATAGCAAAAAGGCCTCTTGGATTTCTTTTACCTCTTCTTTTAACCGCACAACGCCTTCATCCGTAATTTGGGAACGGCTACGCCGCGTTGCTGGCAAACCAAGGTTTACACCTATACCCGGTCTTAGGATTTTAAATCGAGTGCTCAACACTCCGATTGACGTCGCCAATGTTTTAGGGCGAACCTTCGCTGATGTTTCTAGTTCTGCCAATTACCCGGCTACATTTCGCGCATTAAGGGAGCAGGTTGAGAGGAAAGGTTTCTCGTTTGCCTCCGACCATCAGGAGAGCTACAACGTTCCTTTTACCGCCAGGGAACTGGAGCATGCCCTTTCTACCTCTCGACATTGCGTACCGGGACCTGATGACATTCATGTTGCCATGTTGCAGCATTTACCAGCAGAAGGCAAAGCATTTTTATTACGAACTTTTAATTTTATTTGGTGTAACGGCACATTTCCTCGCGCTTGGCGATTGGCCACCGTCATTCCGATACCTAAGCCTGGAAAGGACCCTCATCTTCCTTCCAGTTACCGTCCGATTTCCCTCACCAGCTGCGTTTGCAAGGTGTTGGAACGAATGATTAACGGACGGCTCATGTGGTGGTTGGAGTCGAGGCAATTATTAACGAACGCCCAGTGTGGTTTCCGGCGTCATCGTTCCTCAGTCGACCATCTGGTGTCTTTAACTACCCATGTAATGGACGGTTTTGTGCGCAAGTGTCAAACGGTTGCCGTATTTTTTGACCTGGAGAAAGCGTACGATACTTGCTGGAGAGGCGGTATCCTCCGAACGCTTCACGATTGGAACATACGTGGGCGTATGTCTGTTTTTATTCAGGAATTTATGAAGGACCGGGTTTTTAATGTTCGCGTGGGATCAGTTTTATCATCTAATTTTATTCAAGAGAACGGCGTACCTCAGGGCTCGGTACTTAGTTGCACACTATTTGCCATTGCGATTAACTCTATCACCGAGTGTTTACAACCAGGAATACAATCGTCGTTATTTGTGGACGATTTTGCCATCTATCTTTCCTCTCGGAGAACCTGTCTCTTGGAACGCCGCCTCCAATGCTGTCTCGACCGCCTTCACGCTTGGAGTGTTTCTCACGGGTTCCGTTTCTCCGCAGAGAAGACCGTCTGCATGAACTTCTGGCGCCACAAGGAGTATCTTCCACCTTCGCTCCATCTTGGCCCAGACGCACTCTCTTTCGCAGACGAAGTTCGGTTCCTTGGCTTGGTGTTTGATAGGAAATTATGCTGGTCATCGCATATAGCGCAACTCAGAGGCAAGTGTGAACGTTCTCTTTGTATTTTACGTGTTTTAAGTGGCACATCTTGGGGAGCTGACCGGGCTATACTTTTACGTTTTTACCGCGCTCTTATCAGGTCCAAATTGGATTATGGCAGTGTTGTTTATGGCTCTGCGCGGCCTTCTGTTCTGCGCCGCCTGAACCCGATTCATCACCGGGGTATCCGTGTTGGCATTGGAGCATTCCCCACCAGTCCTGTGTTGAGTTTATGTGCGGAGTCTGGAGAACCTCCGTTGTTTTATCGTAGGGATGTTTTACTAGCTGCGTACGGTTGTCGCTTAGCTGCGCAACCTCGTCATCTAACGAATGGGCCGTTTTTTAATGTGTCTTTTGATCGTTTTTATGCTGCTCGGTCTTTTACTCCTAAGCCTCCTGGCTTTCGTTTTCGGGAGATTTTACGGACGTTGGACATTGAGTTACCTGCTTTTTTCTTAGCCGGGGAAACTTCTTCTCCCCCCTGGATTTTAGCAGAGGCCCCCGTTCATCTCGGGCTTACGTCCTGTCCGAAATCATCGACCGCAGCACATATTATTCGTTGTTCTTTTAGCGAGATCAAATCCTCTTTTAATGGCTGGAATTTTATCTACACCGACGGCTCAAAATCTGACACAGGTGTAGGATGTGCTTTTGTTTTTAATGGGGCTAGTTTTACGTATGGTCTTAACGTTGCAACATCTATTTTTATGGCGGAGCTTTATGCTATCTATCGGGCGGTTTTATTTATCTCTGACCACGGGCTGGGGAACATTGTTATATGTTCCGATTCTTTGAGTTCCATTTTAAGTTTTAGAAACCTGTACAATCTCCACCCCCTTGTACAGATGTTCCAGAATGTAGTTTTCACCCTTTTCGACGCTGGCGTCAGGGTAACACTGCTATGGGTGCCTGGACACGTCGGACTCCCTGGTAATGAGGCCGCAGATGTTGCAGCGAAATCCGCTCTTTTAGACCCTGCTGAGTACGAGCAGCGTTTTTATTTCGGGGATTTTATTCATTCATTACGTAGAGCCATTTTTTCGCGCTGGCGCGAGGAGTGGGAATTACTCCCAAATAATAAGCTCCGTGAATGTAAACCCGCCCCTTTTAACTGGTCGACTTCTTCTCGCGCTGTTCGTCGCGAAGAAGTAATTTTAGCTCGTCTTAGAATTGGGCATTGCCGTTTTAGTCACTCCCATCTTTTTAATGATCAACCCGCTCCAGCTTGCCCTCACTGTGACCACCCCTTTACAGTGCGTCACATTTTAATTGATTGTGTTCATCTGACAGCTTTTAGAAATAGCTTAGGTTTTCCCTCCTCTATTGAGGATTTACTTGCAGATGATGTGGTTGCTGTTGAGCGTGTGCTCCGTTTTATCCGTGTTTGTGGTTTTTGGAGCAAGGTGTGAGTTTTAATCTTTTACCATTGACGGCATTTTTAGACTCTTTTAAGACTGCGGTTGTTTCAGCATTTGATGCATCGTTTTTAGTACCAGTCTTTAATTGAGTTGTTATACATAGCCCTTGTTATTGTTTTGGGGTTTTATTGTTACCAGGTTAGACTTTTACATTACTGGTTTATTTTCAGCTTTTGCTGATGAGTTTTACTGCCAGTTTTTATATGTTCTATTGTTAATGGTTATAGGGTTTTATTGACCCTTTTTAGACCATTATAGGACTGTTGCTTTTCGCTATTGCGGCTTTATTTTAATACCAGTCCTTTGTTGACCTTTACACCCATTTGTTATTTGTTATGGGTTTTTATTTTGTTGCACAAAGTGCTATTGTTATTCACCCTAAGACACTATTTGTGTCAACTATTTATTCTTAGATCTGGCGCAGTTTTTAGTGTGTTTGGGCGCTAATGACCTTTGATGTTGTGCGCCCCTTAAACAATAATCATCATCACCTCGCTAGGATGCGTCACTATCTGTTTACTAGAGAGAGAGAGTGTGTATGTGTGAAGGTGACTTTGTCTAACAGCGTGTGCGCGAGGGTGATTTTTCCTAATTCTTATGTAATGTGTTGCGTCATGCTTTACCGTGGACAGTGACTTTACCTCGCCTGGATAGAGCGTGTAAAGGTGACTAACAGCGTATGCTCGAAGGTGACTTCTTACGTCATGCTTCTTGTGACTGCCTGTTTACTAGAATAAGCGTGTAAAGATGACTTTGTTTTCCTTGACGTGTTGCGTCGTGCTTTACCTCGCTAACATTTTTTTCCCTTATTCTTGCGCAAACGTGTGGAGTCATACTTTTGTCAAGGTGACTTTGCTAGTCGCGGAGCTAAAGGTAACTTTCGCAGTACCAATCCTACAAGGTGGCTTTATCTCGCGTCCTCGTTCTCATTGCCCATGGGCGTTTTTTTTTAATCGCAAAGGTGACTCTCTTGCACATATGTAACAAAAAACACTTACTTGTAAAATTACTTTTCGAGCATAAATGTCACGTCTAAATAATCATTAAGTGCAACCTTGTAACTCCCATCGTTTTTTTTAAGTGTACACCTGCGCGCTGACTTGCAGGTAAACAATTTTCTCCCACACGTGCATGCCTTAAGAGTATAAAACATCGAAAATTTTCGCTGACACCATCATTCTTGCTCAGGCTATTCCACAGAAGCACAACACTATGTACTGCAGACAATTTGAAGTCGTCGATTTAACCGAGGAAATGGAGGATCGGGCAGCATCCGAGGTAAACAATATCGCCGCTAGTAGCAGGAAGAGAGCAGCGGCGATCCCTCCGATGCCTCAGCTCATTCCCATTTCTTCGGGTAAGATGTGGCGTATTGGCCGGTGGCAACCGTCACCGATGAGACAGCAGTCGCATCAAACTTTGATGATGCAAATGGAACAACACCCGATGATGCCAGTGGAACAATACCCCCCTCAGCCATTGAAGATGGAGCATCTTCATCAGCACCATCTGATGATGGAACAACGGTTGTGGCAGCGGTACCCTCTGATGGAACCACGACATCCTCTAATGGTACAGCAGCAACACCCTCTGATGGAACAGCAGCACCACCCTCTGACGGGACAGCAGGTACTTCGCAGGCATATGTTGCCTTTAAAAATGCTTCCAATATGTTGGCGGAAGCGTTAACAAATTTTATTAGTGTACTAGATAGCATATCAAACGGTAATGTCCAGCAAGACGACGGAGACCAGCAAGATAACGATGTTGATAATCATACGATCGCGGGTGATCGTGTGATTGCCGACATCGGGAGTGCTGATACCGTCATCTTGCTCTACTCACATTCCCCTCCGGCATTGCAGTACGACCACGTGTTGCCAGATTCGACGAGACCCGTATATCCATTTTTTCAATTAAGGAGCTCTGTATGTGTCTCCATCCCAGCCATGGGAAAAATGCTGATACATACAGGGCTCAATATCTCTATACCGACAGGATTTACCGGTACATTAACTCCGGCCCCTAGACTAAATTTAAAAATTTTATTTTTTCCGCACAATTTTACCCGTGCGATGATGTTCACGTGATTTCAGTATTTGTCGTTAATTTTTCCAATTCGACGGTCGCCGTAAATAAGAGCGAGCATATAGCAAATTTGCTCTGCTCGCGAAACCAAGTGGATGAAAAGAAATATTTGGTTTTAGGTGTCGTCGCGCTGCAATGCCTCTTTTTTTCCGTTCATTATAGTCTGTGCTGTGCCAATATATTGGAAGCTCGTGCAACATATGTCTCCAGAATACATTGTAAATATATTTGTTAAACAAATTATCTTTTTATTTTTTTATTTAACCAATAAAAAGTGATAAAAAAATACACACTGCTTAGTTTCCCCCCATTTTTCATTTTCAGATAACACTTCAAAGTGTTACTCAATAAACATGCAATAATGCCTGCACGGTGCACTGAAGAATCGTCAGGTTTAGACGTATTTTCTCCAAAATCATATGTAATTAGACCACGTGAAACAGTTAAGGTGCCTATCGGAATTTCAGCTACGCCTCTGTCGGTCCTGGTCGTGTAGGGGTTACAATACTTGCCTCCTACACCCAAGAATGCGGGTTCGAACCCGCCCAGGACCGATTGATTTTTCCGGGAGTAAAAATCCTAAGTATGGCTTCCTTCGGAAGGGAAGTAAAGCCGTGGTCCCGTGTCGTACATTTACGGCACGAAAAAGAACCTCGAGCCTGAAAGAGAGGCCTCTGAGCAAAATTTTCCGGCCGTTTCACGCTCTGAGTTGAATGGGACGCTGATGAACTGAGATGTCCATAAATAAATCAATTAAAAAAGAAGCTACGCCTCCCAAAAACACCTATATACGCATTTCTGAAAAATCAAGTTTATCCATTTGAGATCTTAGTGTTACAGACGGTATCATAGATCGGGACTTTAGCGGTGAAATATCCCTTCTGCTGAGAAATAATTCTAACTGTAAGCGTAAGATTTGCAAAAGACAAAAGATAGCACAACAAATATGCCAAAAAAATTGCGATTCCTAAAATACAAGTTACAGTATTAAAATACTTCTATAGGCAATAAGGGTTTTGGTAGCACTGGAAAATACTAGATTCGTATATACTCACTTTTATTTTGTTATATATGCAAAATCTTCATCTACATTTTCCTCTTCGAACATATCTTCATCCTTTTCATATGCCTCCATATGGTCATCATCGTGGTAATTAACGTAAAGATCCTCGGTGCCCTTGTTTTCAGTTTTCTTACCATTACATAAGCGTAATTTAGTTAGATTTGCTACTAAATCTTTTAAACCCACAAATTCCCCGTATATTTTATCTATGTTTTGTTTAATTGTATCTACCAAAGCTCTATGACGAGTTAGGTTATGTTTCCTTTCTTCCGTTGAATATCCGTTTCATGGTTAAAATTAATTCTTCGGGCTTTTCCAAATCCTCTTTTAGTTTTTGTTTATCCGCTTGAGCTTTATCTAATTCCCTATTTAAATTATGAACTTTTTCGTTACATTCCCTACCAAATCTCTGCTTTACCTTATCAATTCTTTGGACTTTTCCAAATCGTCCATTAGTTTTTGTTTGTCCGCTAGAGCTGTTTTTAATTCCTTGTTTAAATTATTCACTTTTTCGTTACATTCCCTAACGAATCTCTGCCTAACCTTGCCTAACGCCGCCTTACATTTTTCGGCTACCGCTTTTCTTAAATTGTTAATGGAGACGCGCTCGGTTTCGTACGACGCCGATGTCGTCTCGGATCAGCACTCCGATTTTATGTTTAACGTACCTTGCGCAGACCATATAGACGCATGTTTCGCTTTCCCAGAAACGCCTTTACCTCCAATGTTGAGATTCCAATCACCTTTTCCGCACTTTCCAAATACGTGCACGTAATTGTTGCTAAAATATCATTAATCTCATCAATTATGTCATATATTAACAATAACTCCGTTTCTTTAGACGCGAGTTTCCAATCTAGATCAAGACCTGACGACGTATCGACTTTGTCGATTATCGCTCTACAGTCCATCATTTCCACCTTTATGGTACGATTTAGATTTGTTAACATATTTACAGGTGTACCGTAAAATTTACAACCTGTATTTTTTAATGCCGAGGTGGTTTATTCCACGCATTCGCAAACATCGCTAATCATATAACTTCTTTCGCACTGAAAATGACCTACGTGTAACTCTCCGTAATACACATTACCGCAACGTCCACCCGAATTACATCTAGTTATGGGTGCTAGACACGTGTACACATTACTCATATTTTCTACGCTCAACAAATTGACTTCAAACGTGCACGTTGCATTTCTTTTGCAAACGCAGGAACAATTGGTCATAAGTTCGTAGTTTTACGGCACATGGTCGCATTTTGCATATATCCTGTTTTATCGTTAAATTCAAAACCGCATCTTCCAAAGCTCAGACAATTGCGATCGGTACTCGCTCTAGCGAGCACGCATGCAATGAATATTGCAATCATCTTGCAGTAACGCAATGCTTTTTTTTGCCTCTTTAAATAGCAATATACCACGTGATTTATTCGTCCAATCGCAACACAGCTTATTTCACCCAATTGTATTGCGTTCAACCCGTTGCATTATCCAATCCTAATATCTGTTATTCCGACCAATTAGAGAACGCTAAAAAAACCCAGTTACGTAATTTATTGCTTGAATTAGTCAATAATGACGTAATCTATTTTTTTGTGCTTATTTGAGACGCCTTCCACCTCCGCTTGTCTCGTTCCGGCTCCTGCTCCACACACACATACACACACACACACACAATCTCTTCATTTAAAGGTGCTTGCTCATACACTTCGAGATATTAGAATTATCTATGTTCTATACTCTGTTATATTTCTTTTAGCGATATCATGTGGTCCTTAGAAGGGGCTCTGCGCAATTATCTGAAGTGGGACAGGAGACTGTCGCATCTGGCCGATCACAAACGGATCTCTTGGCGGTCATCCCTACGTTCTAGACGTTCTTCGTTCTTTAGACGTCGACGCTGTGTGGGAGTATTTGGACTTCTTCAGCAAACAGGCATATCCCCCCCTTCCGCAGCTGCACCACACACTACATCACAGGTTTTGGCACGCAGATCGACGGACCACCTCCGTACGTCGCAGATTGCAATTTCTGCTATAGCGCAGACTAAACATGAAGTGCACCGTGCTCAGCCTCGCCGCTTTCCTCTTGGGACTATTTCTCCTGCTGTGGATATTATACATGCACCATCTACGCAGCATACACGAGCCTCACGTCTCGACGATCGTCGCTCGAAACGTGACCGCAGCGGCCAACAACGTAGCGCTAGCCACTTTAATTTTTGTTATGTCAATTTTTGTAAATTGTTTTATCAATACCATTATGCTATTTTATTGATAATTGTGTACACTTTTTCTGCTTATTCAATAAACGAAAATTGATCACTTTCATTTTTGTTGTGTCAATTTTTTATTTATAACTTGTTAGAAACCGTAAACAAAAAAACGCTCCTGCGGAGGCCGGGGCGGGGTGCGAGGTGCCTCTAGCCGGGCGCGACCTCGAACGTCTAGACAATTCAAGGTCAAAGCATTGAACGTCTAGACAGTTGAAGGTCAAAGTCTGGCTTTAAACGTCTAGACAGTTCAAGGTCACAATCTGGCTCCAAGAGGTCGTTAACCCTATCTGCCTCCCAAGGGGTATATACTACTGGCATATTTTAACAATTCTATAGTCAATGTTCAATATCTTTGTTAATGTAGGTTAGATAGGCCAAGTAATGGTTCTATGGGTGTATCAGCGTGTTTGTTTTATTATGTTTTGTGTTATTTTGAAAGAAATAAATAAATAAATAATGAATTTAGGTTTAAGACAAAACTGACATTCATTTCTAAACACCACATAGTTTCCTCCAGGAGCACGTAAAGACGAAAGTATGGCTATAGATTGGTGACAGCGGTGGGATTGTTTTATTAGTTATCTAACTAATTGAAATTCTAAGGAATTCACGAACATAGGGAATGTATTTTAATTTGAGCTAGGTGTTAGTTCAGGACATGTTTAGGTTTATGTTTAGATGTGAACCGGACATTCCCCCTGTAACTTTTACAATAATTTATATACTTGTGGTAGCTACTAGTGCGTTGGCGTGAGACATTCGAACGAGTACGCTTTTGCTTTAATGACTAATTTCTTTAGGAAATACACAAAGTTGGATTTATCTCAGTTGGAGAAACAAGAATAAATTTGCAATTCTTATCACTGACTCGCGCATTGAGATAGCTATAAAGGGTTTCCTTGCCCGTCTACACTCATAATAATGGACATGGCACGGTAACCTTTGACGTTGAGACGCGACTTTTGAAGAAATCTGTTGTCCCATATTGTGAATTTAGCGCATTAGAAATTGAGAGAACTGACTATCTTTATGATTATGCTTCAGGCGAGATGCTTCTTGAATGAAGGATAGGAACTCCGGAAGGTAGGAGGATGTCTGCATTTCCTAAGGGTTGTGAGATGACAAAGGATATGCTCGGGTCAGCAAAATAAAAGGCATTGTTGACTGCTTTGGTAGTGTTATTTCACCTCTTTCCCCCGCCCATTTGCATCCCATACCACAGCGGGGCCCCAGTCGAATTACACTACCAATAAAATATTATTGCATACTTTTTAAATTGTTTGTGCTGTCTCCTCCGCTCACTTGGACGTTTTGGGCGCTCAAGGGTGTTGCGCTGCCCTTATTCGCACTTTTGCAGTGCGCGTCGCGGCTCGTAGCAGGTGCCTCTGAAAATATCGTTCATGTTGCAACTTCAACTCCAAGGGGAATGAATCCGTCCTTACAAGGCGGTGGGGGACCTGAAAAGTAATAGAGCAGAGATTAGATCACGAAATGGCGACTAGTGAGGAAAAAAATACGGGAACTTGAGGAGAAGATGACTCGCCTCACGGCAGCCAAGACTAAAGATGTTTGCATTCCTAGTGTTATAAAGGAATATGCTGGAGATCCTAAGGGGTGACTCATGAAGGACTTTATTAGTAATATATAGCAGATGGCCATTGTAGGACATTGGACTAAGATGGATCAATTGAACAAAGCCATAGCTAAGCTCGCGGGCACTGCCTTGCAGTTTTTTAGAGGGAGATCAGACTTGCAAGGAGTATGTAACATGGTAAGGTTTTTAAAAGGAATTAATCGATAGATTTATCGAAAAGTTGCCTCCCCTGTATCACTATACGGCGCTACAAGACGCTAGCCAGAAAGCAGACGAAAGCGTAGTAGTATTCGCTAACAGATGCCGACAATTGTGTCATAAGACAATTAGAGTAATAGACAATGCAAACGTTCAGGAAATTTAACAAAGATCCACAAAGACGTTTAGAAGCTGCATTTATGAATAGGCTAAGGAGTGTCGTGGGGCAACAGGTTAGATTCCAGATGCCGGAAACTTTTACAGCGGCGATACGAATCGCCACGACAGTAGAAAATGTATTGAAACAGAGGGGAAACATAGGTCAGAGTTCACTGGAGAAGAAAGTGTTTATGATGCACTCTAATAAGCCATGTTTCAATAGCAATAAAAGGGGACATTTTGCTAGTGAACGTAGAAGCAAACCGAGAAGTTTGCACAACCCTAACCAGGTACGAGTGCAAGGTCAAGGAAGAGATAACATTACCCGACTGAAACAGCCAGATGCTGGCTTAACCTTAACCACAGGCATATGACGTTCTCAAGGGAGGCAGATAATAGTCGGTTTTTTAGATGTAACATGCCGGGTCCTCTTTCAAAACAATGTACGTGGCAACGCCCTCAGGGAAACGGGAGAGGCCTGTCGAAGAACGGGAATGCGGCGGCCCCCGACAAGCAGCGCTTCCCGTCCTATCATACGAGACAAAATTAAAAGAACTCTTATTGAAAGTGAAATTAGAGGTGACACGTCGTCTTAGTTGTTGATAGATACAGGAGCTAGTTTTTTCGCAATAAAATATGAGGTTGCCGGTCAGAGAGAAATGGGGGAATTAAAGTTTACTGGGATTAGTGTTACTGGTGCACAGTTTAAGATTTTAGGTCAGCAAAAGGTTTGGTTCGCGATAGGAAATATTTCCCGATTGATGTGCCATGAGTTTTTCGTTGTGCCCCAGAAATTCAAAAAGTGTGATGGCATAATAGGCATGGATATTTTGGATTTTATTTAGGCAATAATAAATGTCCGTCACGAAAGATGGGAACGAAATACGATACAATCCAACTAATGATGCAGCTAAATCAAGGGCTAGGACCGCAAGAGGACTTGGTCACTCCACAAACGGTTTCCAGTTACATGATGGCGAGAGCACATGTAGAAGGAGAGCTTAGTGAAGAAGTAACGTTAAATTCGGATGAGTGTAAATGGGATCTAGTACTGGCCGAAGATATAGTAGTTCAGCCTCGGACGGAGAATCAGAATCGGAGAATCACCGAGATGAAAAACGAACTTTTCCCCGTGAGGTGTATGTGATTGATTTTTTTGTTTAAGGGGCGCACAACATCAAAGGTCATTAGCGCCCAAACACACTAAAAACTGCGCCAGATCTAAAAATAAATAGTTGACACAAATAGTGTCTTAGGGTGAATAACAATAGCACTTTGTGCAACAAAATAAAAACCCATAACAAATAACAAGCGGGTGTAATGGTCAACAAAGGACTGGTATTAAAATTGCCGCAACCGCGAAAACAACAGTCCTACAATGGGCTAAAAAGGGTCAATAAAACCCTATAACCATTAACACTAGAACATATAAAAACTGGTAGTAAAACACATCAGCAAAAGCTGAAAATAAACCAGTAATGTAAAAGTCTAACCTGGTAACAATAAAACCCCAAAACAATAACAAGGGCTACGTATAACTCAATTAAAGACTGGTACTAAAAACGATGCATCAAATGCTGAAACAACCACAGTCTTAAAAGAGTCTAAAAATGCCGTCAATGGTAAAAGATAAAAACTCACACCTTGCTCCAAAAACCACAAACACGGATAAAACGGAGCACACGCTCAACAGCAACCACATCATCTGCAAGTAAATCCTCAATAGAGGAGGGCAAACCTAAGCTATTTCTAAAAGCTGTCAGATGAACACAATCAATTAAAATGTGACGCACTGTAAAGGGGTGGTCACAGTGAGGGCAAGCTGGAGCGGGTTGATCATTAAAAAGATGGGAGTGACTAAAACGGCAATGCCCAATTCTAAGACGAGCTAAAATGACTTCTTCGCGACGAACAGCGCGAGAAGAAGTCGACCAGTTAAAGGGGGCGGGTTTACATTCACGGAGCTTATTATTTGGGAGTAATTCCCACTCCTCGCGCCAGCGCGAGAAAATGGCTCTACGTAATGAATGAATAAAATCCCCGAAATAAAAACGCTGCTCGTACTCAGCAGGGTCTAAAAGAGCGGATTTCGCTGCAACATCTGCGGCCTCATTACCAGGGAGTCCGACGTGTCCAGGCACCCATAGCAGTGTTACCCTGACGCCAGCGTCGAAAAGGGTTAAAACTACATTCTGGACCATCTGTACAAGGGGGTGGAGGTTGTACAGGTTTCTAAAACTTAAAATGGAACTCAAAGAGTCGGAACATATAACACTGTTCCCCAGCCCGTGGTCAGAGATAAATAAAACCGCCCGATAGATAGCATAAAGCTCCGCCATAAAAATAGATGTTGCAACGTTAAGACCATACGTAAAACTAGCCCCATTAAAAACAAAAGCACATCCTACACCTGTGTCAGATTTTGAGCCGTCGGTATAGATAAAATTCCAGCCATTAAAAGAGGATTTGATCTCGCTAAAAGAACAACGAATAATATTTGCTGCGGTCGACGATTTCGGACAGGACGTAAGCCCGAGATGAACGGGGGCCTCTGCTAAAATCCAGGGGGGAGAAGAAGTTTCCCCGGCTAAGAAAAAAGCAGGTAACTCAATGTCCAAAGTCCGTAAAATCTCCCGAAAACGAAAGCCAGGAGGCTTAGGAGTAAAAGACCGAGCAGCATAAAAACGATCAAAAGACACATTAAAAAACGGCCCATTCGTGGGATGACGAGGTTGCGCAGCTAAGCGACAACCGTACGCAGCTAGTAAAACATCCCTACGATAAAACAACGGAGGTTCTCCAGACTCCGCACATAAACTCAACACAGGACTGGTGGGGAATGCTCCAATGCCAACACGGATACCCCGGTGATGAATCGGGTTCAGGCGGCGCAGAACAGAAGGCCGCGCAGAGCCATAAACCACACAGCCATAATCCAGTTTCGATCGGATAAGTGAGCGATAAAAACGTAAAAGAACAGTCCGGTCAGCTCCCCAAGATGTGCCACTTAAAACACGTAAAATACAAAGAGAACGTTCACACTTGCCTCTGAGTTGCGCTATATGCGATGACCAGCATAATTTCCTATCAAACACCAAGCCAAGGAACTTAACTTCGTCTGCGAAAGAGAGTGCGTCTGGGCCAAGATGGAGCGAAGGTGGAGGATACTCCTTGTGGCGCCAGAAGTTCATGCAGACGGTCTTCTCTGCGGAGAAACGGAACCCGTGAGATACACTCCAAGCGTGAAGGCGGTCGACACAGCATTGGAGGCGGCGTTCCAGGAGACAGGTCCTCCGAGAGGAAATATATATGGCAAAATCGTCCACAAATAACGACGATTGTATTCCTGGCGGTAAACACTGGGTGATAGAGTTAATCGCAATGGCAAAAAGTGTGCAACTTAGTACCGAGCCCTGAGGTACACCGTTCTCTTGAATAAAATTCGACGATAAAACTGATCCCACGCGAACATTAAAAACCCGGTCTTTCATAAATTCCTCAATAAAAACAGACATACGCCCACGTATGTTCCAATCGTGAAGCGTTTGGAGGATACCGCCTCTCCAGCAAGTATCGTACGCTTTCTCCAGATCGAAAAATACAGCAACCGTTTGGCACTTGCGCACAAAACCGTCCATTATGTGGGTCGAAAGAGATAAGAGATGGTCGACAGAGGAGCGGTGACGACGTAAACCGCACTGAGCGTTCGTCAACAGATTTCTCGACTCCAAAAACCACATAAGCCGTCCGTTAATCATGCGTTCCAACACCTTGCAAACGCAGCTGGTGAGGGAAATCGGACGGTAACTGGAAGGAAGATGAGGGTCCTTTCCAGGCTTAGGTATCGGAATGACGGTGGCCAATCGCCAAGCGTTGGGAAATGTGCCATGACACCAAATAAAATTAAAAGTTCGTAATAAAAATGCTTTGCCTTCTGCTGATAAATGCTGCAACATAGCAACATGAATGTTATCTGGCCCCGGTGCGCAGTGTCGAGAGGTGGAAAGGGCATGCTCCAGTTCCCTGGCGGTAAAAGGAACGTTGTAGCTCTCCTGATGGTCGGAGGCAAACGAGAAACCTTTCCTCTCAACCTGCTCCCTTAATGCGCGAAATGTAGCCGGGTAATTGGCGGAACTAGAAACATCAGCAAAGGTTTGCCCTAAAACATTGGCGACGTCAGTTGGAGTGGTGAGCACTCGGTTAAAAATCCTAAGACCGGGTATAGGTGTAAACCTTGGTTTACCAGCAACGCGGCGTAGCCGTTCCCAAACTACGGATGAAGGCGTTGTGCGGTTAAAAGAAGAGGTAAAAGAAATCCAAGAAGCCTTTTTGCTATCCTTAATGACTCGGCGGCATTTGGCGCGAAGTTGTTTGTAGCAAATCATATTTGCTGAGGTAGGGTGGCGACGAAAAGCTCGGAGAGCACCTCGGCGTGCACGCAATGCGTCCCGGCATTCATCAGTCCACCAGGGAACCGGAATGCGTCTGGGGTGACAAGACGACCGGGGGATAGCCTTATCTGCGGCGGTAATGATGACCGTACGGAGGTGCTCGATCGCGGTGTCGACAGATGGAAATTCGCACCCTGAGAATTCGGCCAAAGATCGATAGAGAGGCCAATTCGCCTTATCAATGAGCCATTTTGACGTGCGCTGTGAATGTGCGTTCGGAGAGAGTACATGGATCTGACACGGAAAGTGGTCACTGGAATATAAATCAGAGATGACGTTCCAGCAGAAATGTACAGCAAGCGAGGCAGAACAAATGGATAAATCCAAGTGCGAAAAGCTATGAGTGCTGTCAGAGAGAAAAGTTGGTTGACCAGTGTTGAGAACTATAAGATTGTGATTTAGCAAAAAGTCAGCTAAGAGGTTACCTCTTGCACACTCCGTGGTGGAACCCCATAGGGGGTGGTGTGCATTGAAATCCCCCAAAAGAAGAACAGGGGGTGGTAGCTGAGACAAAAGATCGTCCAGGTCAACTGTGGTGATGGTGCCGGACGGAGGTAAATAAACAGTGCAGACTGAAAAACTAAGGCCAGAAAAGTGAACTGTAGCTGCAGCAGTTTGTAAAGGAGTCTGGAGCTGTAGTGAGGTGCTGTACACGTCGTTTCGAATTAAAAGTAAAACTCCGCCGTGAGCGGGAGTGCCATCTTCGGGAGGGAGATCAAATCTCACCGAAGAGTAACGGCGTAAATTAAAAGAATCGCTTGGGCGAAGCTTGGTCTCTTGGAGACACACAAGCAAAGGGTCAGTAGAACGTAAAATTAATTCGAGGTCAGGTCTTCGACTACGGAGACCACGCACATTCCACGAAAGGATAGTCATTGTTAAAATTAGATAAAAGAAGCTAAAAATTTGCCACCTTACTTTTTGGACGGTGCAGGGCGAAACAAACGTCCTTTTTTCAGTCGCGTGGGACTCGGTGGTTTTGAAGGAGCAGGCACATCCTGCTCCATCACTTCCTCAGAGGGAGGGCTCTCCCGCTGAGAAGCATCCACCGATTCCAACGCCTGGAATCGGTTGGATGTAGAAATAGGCGGCGACGGCGACCGCCTAGCGGGTTTGCTCCCATCATGGGAGCGTGACCTCCGAGGAGGAGAAGGGCTCCTTTTCTGCTCTACCTGAGTTGATGACTTTAAAAAATCTGTTCTCGTAAAACTCGTCCTGAACTTAATTTCAGGGGCATTAAAAACAACCGCTTTGGGCTTCACGGTAGAGCGCTTTGGAGAACTAGGAGTAGTTTGGACCCGTGTAAAAACAAGATCGCAGGTCTGCGTACTGCTATCGCACTTCTTGGGCGCAAAAGAAGCTGCTGCGCTGTAGGTGCCGGTCTTAGGCACGACAGGTTGGCGAGACTGGAATCGCTTCCGGGCTTCAGTAAAGGAGAGTTTTTCCTTCACCCGGATCTCCTGGATACAGCGCTCCTCTCGAAAACGAGGACAATCGCGGGACGAGGCTGGATGTTCACCGCGGCAGTTGACGCAGACAGGAGCGGATGGGCATGCTCCCTCGTGACTGGCTTGACCGCAGGTTGCACAGATGGAAACGGCAGTTTTACATGATATGCGAGTGTGTCCAAAACGCTGACACTGGAAACATCGCAACGGGCTCGGGATATACGGGCGCACTTCTATCACCTCGTAGCCCGCCTTGATCCTCTGCGGCAAATCGACCCTGTCGAATGTGAGGAAAAGAGTCCGGGTCGGCTGTAATTCCCCCTCTTTCCTTGCCTGCACACGATAAACTGAGGTGACCCCTTGGTCTTCCAGACAGCTCTGGATTTCCGGGTCGGACATTCCGTCTAGAACATTTGTTGTAACAACTCCTCGCGACGAATTCATGGTTTTATGTTTCTCGACACGGACGGGATATCCGTGGAGTAGCGTCGCCTTGAGCAACGAGTTGCTTTGAGACAGGCCAAGTGTCTCCACTAAAAGTGATCCGTTGCGTAGACGGGTACAGGACTTAACGGGCCCAGCTATGGCATCAATGCCCTTCTGAATCTTAAATGGATTTACGGTCGTAAACGACTGACTCTCTTCAGTACGACTAATAACTAAGTAACGAGGGAAAGACTTCTCGATTACTTCTTTTGCATCAACTCTTTTACGTTTAAAATGTAAAGGATTATTTTCAAGTACCATAGCGATTTATTCCTCCACCATTGCAACCGTCTCCGATGGCGGGCTGCTTCCTGGGCGCCACCCCGGCTTAGGTTACTGGCTCTGGCCTGAACAAAGTAACCTCAGGGTCACACCTTCCTGTGGGCTGACGAAGGGACCCAATCGCCTGCAGGAAGACTACAGCTCATGCAATGGCCCTTCCCCGGGCCTGGCCTTTACCAGGGGATACGCTCCCGTCCTACATGATAACCCTGTGCTGGGAGTTACGCCGTTACCCAGTCACATTTTACCGCGTCAAACACGGGGGCACCCATCAGACAAAGAACAGGGAAGTAGGACTAATAAAACAATAAAAGAGGCGAAATAAAAAGGAGTCAAACGCGCTGAGCGCGGACCTGAGGGAGGAGCTCGGGTGCCTCGGGGTCGCTACGCCCCGTACCCAAAAATTGGGCCCCTGAGGGGTGAGGTGTATGTGGAGCCTGTTGAAGCTGTGAGAATAATATCGAAGGTAATTGCAATCAATGATGATAACGATATAACAAGGCTAAGAGGAAGTGCTGGTAGAATGTGTAAGGATGCTAAGTATTGTGTAATGAAAATCTTAAATGTGGGATTGAATTAGTCGGTCCAGGTGGTGTAGCGGTTACCATACTTGCATCCTAAACCCAAGATCGCGGGGTCGAACCCGGCCAGGACCGATGGATTTTTTCGGGCGTAAAAATCCTAAGTATAGTTTCCTTCGGAAGGGAAGTAAAACCATGGGTCCCGTGTCGTACATTTACGGCACGAAAAAGAACCTCAAGCCTGAATGAGAGGCATCTGAGCAAAATATGTCGGCCGTTTCACGCCCTGAGTTGAATGGGACGCTGATGACCTGAGCTGTTAAAGAGCGTCCATAAATAAATCAATCAAAAAAAGGGGGTATTGAATTGTGTACGAAAATTGGTAAAGAGTAGAAAGTGACGATTTTATGAGGGGTAATAGTGCACCGTTTACAGGACTAAAGGGGGCAGAAGTAACTATGTAAAGTATGTAGAGACTTTTGTGAGGATGCTCTAGCAGAAATTGGTTGTGAGCTCGCAGTCCGAAGATCGGGGCTTTGTGATCTCGATAAGGAATTGAACGTGTTTAAGCCGAACGTGCGAAAGGAGTTTGGTGATGTGCCATGCTCAGTAACAGGAATTGGTAATGGCGATCGATGGGAAATGGGGCGCATTTAAGCCGGACGTACAGAAGGAGGTTTGTGATGTGCCATGCTCAGCGGATAATTATCCTGCCTCTGGAGGAGAGGTAGAAGGGAGCCGGCATTTCGGTGAACAGCTGAGGGGTCGAACTGGGCAGCTGCTCGCTGCTCCAGGGGCTATGAGTCGCTGGTTAGCGCCAAGAAAACGATGTACATTCCATCGGAGGAACTGTGGGAGTCATGAACCCAAGTTCTGTGAGTGAAAAGAGAATTTTTGTATGTGACCAAGTTGCAAGCGTCGCGAACGATGTACGAACGTTAAGAGTAACCAAACCAGAATTAAGGGGGAAACAAGAAAATTCAAATTTGTGGAAGCCCACTGAATTTAAGGAAATTTATTCAGTCGTAAATGAGAAATTGAAACATGACCCCAAAAGAGAAAGAGAGAAGTTATGTTGACGGTTCTTTATAATTTCTTGCCATTGAATTTAAATGAACCCTCCGGCGAATTACCGTGTACGTCAGTAGTTGAACATGAGATCGACACAGGAGACGCGAAACCAATTAGGCTTAATCCATACAGAGTACCATTCGCCCTTAAGGCCGAGTTAATAAGGCATATTCTAACAGATGTTAGAATAACGAATAATTGAGCATACAAAGTCAGATTGGACAAGCCCGTGTTTGTTACAAAGAAAGCACTAAATGGGGTGGTGAAATATTGACTGTTGATTACAGACGTTTAAATGCCATAACTAAGTTCCCACATAGCCAGATATTATAGAGACCGCCACGGGTGGCCGAGGTCGTTAAGGCACGGACTCGTGAGCGGGAGGTCTGCGGTTCGAATCCCGCCAGGACCGTCCTCCCTGACTGGGGTTTTTTCCAGGGTTTCCTCTGTCTTCATAACTGGCAAATGCCGGGGAGGTACCTAAACTTAGGCCTGGAACGCTTCCTTCCTTAAAAAAAATCCTTTCCCAATTTATCATTTCATTTCATCTATCATCAGTGTCCACCGCCTGTGGTGCCTCAGTAGTAAAAACGGGCGTTAAACACTACTCAAAAAAAAAAGATATAGATAATTTATAGATTATCGGTGAACACGTATTTCTCTATTGTATTCTGCGTACCACGCAATTAAGGTAAAAAAGGAAGATAGGCCAAAAACTGCCTTCGTGGCACCTGAAGGTTCCTATCAGTATGTTCGACTGACTTGTGGTTTATTTGCAGCTCCGATGACGTGGTCAAGGGCCATTGACCTAATTTTTGGAAATCTTAAGAAACTGAACGTGTTTATTTTACATGGACGATATCCTAGTGGTTGGGAAAACTATAGAGGAGCACGCGGATAACTTAACGATTAGTGTTTGAGAAATTACAGGAAGCGAATCTAAAGCCAGGGTTAGAAAAGTGCCAGTTCGCGAAGAAAGAAGTAGTATATGTTGGTCACAGTCAGTGGAGAAGGAATTAAACCTCATATTTCGAAAGTAGAAATCATTAGAACATTATCACGATCCAGTACTGTAAAACAGATAAGATCTTTCCTAGGTGCAGTAGGATATTACAAAGCATTTATACCTGAATTTTCACTATTAGTAAGCCTCAATCACAATTAACTAAGAAAAATCAAAAGCTCGTGTGGACACAAGCTACTGAAAATGTTTTCATCACGCTGAAAGAGGCACTCACCTCACGCACACTGCTAGTCCTTCCAGATTTTTCGCAACCTTTCATATTAGCATGTGATGCTTCGAACCATGGACTCTCAGCTGCGTTGAGCCAGTTAGAACATCGTTTAGACCGACCTATAGGCTGTGAGCAGATTACTTACAGTTGCACAGCAAAATTACACAACGACCGAAAAGGTATTATTAAGTATCGTGTTTGTGGTGAAAAAGTTCAGAATTTACCCATTTGCCACAAATTTACTATTTATACATACCATAAACTCCACAAGCTGACAACTTTTGACTTCCTAAAACTCCATTAAATGCAGGATGGACAAAATGGATGCTAGCATTAAGTGAGTATGACTTCACTGTGAACCACAGACCAAGTAAACAACTGGGGAAAGAATGCAGATGATGATTATTATTCCTTAAGGGCGCAAAACTGCTGTGGTCATTAGCGCCCAAACACATCAAGTACTGTGACAGAAATAAAAATAAGTAAACAAAGAACGCAAATCCTGCGCATAATGAACGGACAGTAGTACTTGTGCAATAAAATTTATACCCAAAAATTAATAACAAGGGTAAGGCGCCACAAACATTGTGTTACTAAAACACAGCCGCAAGAGCGGAAAAACACTACAGTCCTGTAATGGACTAAAATCGTACCAATAAAATCCCAAAGCACCACAGGTCAATAAACAAAGACCGGTAGCAAAACTAATCAGCAAGAGCTAAAAACAAACCAGTCTTATAAAAAATTAAAATGGTAACAATAAAACCCTAAAACAAATAACAAGGGTATTGTGCAACACAACAATGGAAAACTAGTTAACACTATTCAGCAAAAGCTGAAAAAGCAACAGTCTTAAAAGAGTCTAAAAATGCCGTCAATGGTAAAAATATAAAACCTCACACCTTGCTCCAAAAACCACAAACACGGATAAAACGGAGCACACGCTCAACAGCAACCACATCATCTGCAAGTAAGTACTCAATAGAGGAGGGCAAACCTAGGCTATTTCTAAAAGCTGTCAGATGAAGACAATCAATTAAAATGTGACGCACTGTAAAGGGGTGGTCAGAGTGAAGGCAAACTGGAGCGGGTTGACCATTAAAAAGGTGAGAGTGACTAAAACGGCAATGCCCAATTCTAAGACGACCTAAAATTACTTCTTCGCGACGAACAGCGCGAGAAGAAGTCGACCAGTTAAAAGGGGCGGATTTACATTCACGGAGCTTATTAGTTGGGAGTAATTCCCACTTCTCGCGCCAGCGCGAAAAAATTACTTACGTAAAGAATGTATAAAATCCCCGAAATAAAAACGCTGCTCGTACTCAGCAGGGTCTAAAAGAGCGGATTTTGCTGCAACATCTGCGGCCTTATTACCTGCGAGTCCGACGTGCCCAGGCACCCATAGCAGTGTTACCCTGACGCCAGCGTCGTAAAGGGTTAAAACTACATTCTGGACCATCTGTACAAGGGGGTGGAGGTTGTACAGATTTCTAAAACTTAAAATTGCACTCAAAGAGTCGGAACATATAACACTGTTCCCTAGCCCCTGATCATAAATAAATAAAAAAGCCCGAAAGATAGCACAAAGCTCCGCCATAAAAATAGATGTTGCAACGTCAAGACCATACCTAAAACTAGCCCCATTAAAAACAAAACAACATCCTACACCTGTGTCACATTTAGAGCCGTCGGTATAGATAAAATTCCAGCCATTAAAAGAGGATTTGATCTCGCTAAAAGAACAACGAATAATATGTGCTGCGGTCGATTATATCGGACAGGACGTAAGCCCAAGATGAACGGGGGCCTCTGCGAAAATCCAGGGGGGAGAAGAAGTATCCCCGGCTAAGAAAAAAACAGGTAACTCAATGTCCAACGTTCGTAAAATCTCCCGAAAGCGAAAACCAGCAGGCTTAGGAGTAAAAGACCGAGCAGCATAAAAACGATCAAAAGACACATTAAAAAACGGACCATTCGTGGGATGACGAGGTTGCGCAGCTAAGCGACAACCGTACGCAGCTAGTAAAACATCCCTACGATAAAACAACGGAGGTTCTCCAGACTCCGCACATAAACTCAACACAGGACTGGTGGGGAATACCCCAATGGCAACACGGATACCACGGTAATGAATCGGGTTCAGGCGGCGCAGAACAGAAGGCCGCGCAGAGCCATAAACGACACTCCCATAATCCAATTTGGACCGGATAAGAGAGCGATAAAAACGTAAAAGAACAGTCCGGTCAGCTCCCCAAGATGTGCCACTTAAAACACGTAAAATACAAAGAGAACGTTCACACTTGCCTCACAGTTGCGTTATATGCGATGACCAGCATAATTTCCTGTCAAACACCAAGCCAAGGAACCTAACTTCGTCTGCGAAAGAGAGTGCGTCTGGGCCAAGATGGAGCGAAGGTGGAGTATACTATTTTGGCGCCAGAAGTTGATGCAGACGGTCTTCTCTGCGGAGAAACGGAACCCATGAGATACACTCCAAGCGTACAGGCGGTCGAGACAGCATTGGAGTCGGCGATCCAAGAGACATGTTCTCCGAGAGGGAAGATAGATAGCAAAGTCGTCTACAAACAACGACGATTGTATTCCTGGCTGTAAACACTGGGTAATAGAGTTAATAGCAATGGCAAACAGTGAGCAGCTAAGTACCGAGTCCTGAGGTACACCGTTCTCTTGAATAAAACTAGATGATAAAACTGATCCCACGCGAACATTAAAAACCCGGTCTTTCATTAATTCCTGAATAAAAACAGACATACGCCCACGTATGTTCCAATCGTGAAGCGTTCGGAGGATACCGCCTCTCCAGCAGGTATCGTACGCTTTCTCTAAATCGAAAAATACAGCAACCTTTTGGCACTTGCGCACAAAACCGTTCATTACATGGGTAGTTAAAGAGACAAGATGGTCGACTGAGGAATGATGACGCCGGAAACCACACTGGGCGTTCGTTAATAATTACATGACTGTAACCACCACATGAGCCGCCCGTTAATCATGCGTTCCATCACCTTGCAAACCCTGCTGGTGAGGGAAATCGGATGGTAACTGGAAGGAAGATGGGTGTCCTTTCCAGGCTTAGGTATAGGAATGACGGAGGCCAATCGCCAAGCGTTGGGAAATGTGCCATGACACCAAATAAAATTAAAAGTCTGGAATACAAAAGCTTTGCCTTCTGCTGATAAATGCTGCAGCATAGCAACATGAATGTCATCTGGCCCCGGTGCGCAATGTCGAGAGGTAGAAAGGGCATGCCCCAGTTCCCTGGCGGTGAAAGGAACGTTGTAGCTCTCCTGATGGTCGGAGGCAAATGAGAAACCTTTCCTCTCAACCTGCTCCCTTAATGCGCGAAATGTAGCCGGGTAATTGGCGGAGCTGGAAACATCTGCGAAGGTTTGCCCTAAAACATTGGCGACGTCAGTCGGAGTACTCAGCACTCGATTTAAAATCCTAAGACCGGGTATAGGTGTAAACCTTGGATTGCCAGCAACGCGGCTTAGCCGTTCCCAAACTACGGATGAAGGCGTTGTGCAGGTAAAAGAAGAGGTAAAAGAAATTCGAGAAACCTTTTTGCTATCCTTGATGACTCGGCGGCATTTGGCGCGAAGTTGTTTGTAGCAAATCATTTTTGCTGAAGTAGGGTGGCAACGAAAAACTCGGAGAGCACCTAGGCGTGCACGCAATGCATCCCGGCATTCATCAGTCCACCAGGGAACCGGTAAGCGTCTGGGGTGACAAGACGACCGAGGAATATCCTTATCTGCGGCTGTTATGATGACCGTGCGGAGGTGCTCGATTGCAATGTCGATAGATGGAAATTCACATCCTGAAAATTCGGCCAAAGATCTATAGAGAGGCCAATGAGCCATTTTGGGGCGCGCTGTGAATGTGCGTTTGAGGAGAGTACATGGATCTGACACGGAAAGTGGTCACTGGAATATAAATCAGATGACGTTCCAGGTGAAATATACAGCAAGTGAGGCAGAACAAATGAATAAGTCCAAGTGTGAAAAGCTTTGAGTGCTGTCAGAAAGAAAAGTAGGTTGAACAGTGTTGAGCAGAATGAGATGGTGACAGTCGAGAAATTCTGCCAACATGCTGCCTCTGGCACACTCCGTGTTGGAACCCCACAGCGGATTGTGTGCATTAAAATCTCCCAAAAGTAGGACAGGGGGTGATACCTGAGACAGAAGATCGTCCAGATCAACTATGGCGATAGTGCAGGAAGGAGGCTAATAAACAGTGCAGACAGAAAAACTTAGGCCAGAAAAGTGAACTGTAGCTGAAACAGCTTGTAAAGGAGTCTGAAACTGTAATTAGTTGCTGTACACGTCATTGCGAATTAAAAGTAAAACTCCGCCGGGAGCGGCAGTGCCATCTGCGGGAGGGAGATCAAACCTCACCGAAATGTAACCGCGTAAATTAAAACAATCACCTGGGCGAACCTTGGTCTCTTGGAGACACACAAGCAGAGGGTCAGTAGAACGTTAAATTAACTCGAGGTCAGCTCTTCTGCTACGGAGACCACGCACATTCCACGAAAGGATAACCATTGTGAAAATGATATAAAATAAATAAAAAATTTAACCACCTTACATTTTGGACGGTCCAGGACGAATAAGACGTGTTTTCTTAATCGCGTGGGACTCGGTGGTTTTGAAGGAGCAGGCACATCCTGCTCCATCACATCCTCAGAGGGAGGGCTCTCCCGCTGAGAAGAATCAACCGATTCCAAAACCTGAAATCGGTTGGTGGTGGAAAGAGGCGGTGACGGCGACCGCCTAGCGGGCTTGCTCCCGTATGCATCATGGGAGCTCGACCTCCGTGGAGGAGGAGAAGGGCTCGATTTCTGCTTCGTATTACTGGTAGTGGATGATTTAAGGAAGTCAGTTCGGGTATAATCGGTCTTAAACTTAATAGATGGAGCATCAAAAACAATAGGTTTCGGCTTCTCAGTAGAACGGTTGGCGGCAGTTGGCGCACTAGGCACCCGAGTAAAAACAAGATCGCAAGTCTGCGTGCTAATAGTGCGCTTCTGGACCGCAGAAGAAGCCACAGCGCTGTATGTCCCGGTTTTAGGCAACACGGATAAGCGAGATTAGAATCGCTTCCGCGCTTCACTGAATGTAACTTTCTCTTTAACCCTGATCTCCTGGATAGAGCGTTCATCGCGAAAACGAGGACAATCGCGGGACGAAGCCGGATGGTCACCTTGACAGTTCACGCAAACCGGGGCAGTTGCACAAGCTCCCTGGTTTTTTTTTTGAGTAGTGTTTAACGCCCGTTTTTACTACTGAGGCACCACAGGCGGTGGACACTGGTGATACATGAGATGAAATGATATATTGGGAAAGGTAATTTTTTTAAAGGAAGGAAGCGTTCCAGGCCTAAGTTTAGGTACCTCCCCGGCATTTGCAAGTTATGAAGACTGAGGAAAACCTGGAAAAAACCCCAGTCAGGGAGGACGGTCCCGGCGGGATTCGAACAGCAGACCTCCCATCACGAATCCGTGCCTTAACGACCTCAGCCACCCGTGGCGGTAAGCTCCTTTGTGACTTTCAGTACCACAGGTTGCACAGATCGACTTTGCACTCTTGCACGACACGCCAGTATGGCCAAAACGTTGGCATTGGAAGCATCGCATGGGACTGGGAATATATGGGCGAAACTCAATTGCCTCATATCCAGCTTTGATCCTCTGTGGTAACTCAACCCGGTTGAAGGTGAGGAAGAGAGTACGGGTGGGCTTGTTTCACCTTCCTTCCTAGCCTGTACACGATAGACCGTCATGACTCCCTGGTCCTCCAGACAACTCTGGATTTCCGAGTCGGACATCCCGTCTAACACAGTCGTAGTAATAACTCCTCGCGACGAATTTAAAGTTCTATGTGGTTCTACACGGATCGGATACCCGTGGAGAATTGTCGCCTTGAGCAATGAGTTAGTTTGCGCTATTCCAATTGTCTCTACCAAAAGAGAACCATTACGGAGACGTGTACATGTCTTCACTGGTCCAGAAATGCAATCAACACCCTTCTGAATCACAAACGGGTTCACTCTGCTGAATGACTGACTATGCTCCGTACGATTAATTACCAAGTAGCGAGCAAATGGCTGCTCGGTTACTTCCTTTACATCCACTCTTTTGCGTTTCTAATGAAAATTATTTTCATGTACCATAGCGCATTCATCCTCCACCATTACACCTGTCTCCGATGGCAGGCTGCTTCCTGGACGCCACCCCGGCTTAGGTTAGTTGCCCTGGCCTGGACAAGGTAACCTCAGGGTCACACCTTCCTGGTTATAGACAAAGGGACCCAATCGCCTTCAGGAAGTTTACAGCGCGTGTAATGGCCCCTCCCCGGGCCTGGCCTTTACCAGGAGATACACTCTTGCCCTACATGATGACCCAGTGCTGGGAGTCACGCCATTACCCAGTCACCTCTGAACCGTGTCAAACACGGGGGCATCCTTCAGACTAAAAGCAGGGAGGTATAAAAATTAAATTTAAATGGAGACGAAATAAAAAGGTTTCAAACGCGCTAAGCGCAGACCTATGGGAGCAGCTCAGGTGCCTCGGGGTCGCTACGCCCCGTACCCAAAACCCCTCAGGGGCCCAATATATTGGGTACGGGGCGTAGCGTCCCCGAGGCACCCTAGCTGCTCACTCAGGTTCGCGCTAGGCGCGTTTGACTCCTTTTTATTTTGTCTCCATTTTACTTTTTACTTTTAAACCTTCCTGCTTTTATTCTGAAGGATGCCCCCGTGTTTGATACGTTTCAAAGGTGACTGGGTAATGGCGTGACTCCCAGCACTGGGTCATCATGTAGGGCAAGAGCGTATCCCCTGGTAACGGCCAGGCCCGGGGAGGGGCCATTACACATGCTGTAAGCTTCCTGAAGGCGATTGGGTCCCTTTGTCTATACCCAGGAAGGTGTGACCCTGAGGTTACTTGTTCCTGGCCAGGGCAACTAACCTAAGCCGGGATGGCACCCAGGAAGCAGCCTGCCTTCGCACACAGGTGTAATGGTGGAGGATGAAACCGCTATGGTACAACCAAATCCTCATTTTAATACAAAACGTAAGAGATTGGACCCAAGAGAGGTGACTGAGGTGTCTTTCCCTCGTTTCCTAGTAATCAGCAGAACTGAGGAAAGTCAGTCCTTTACGCATGTGAACCCTTTTGTTATCCAAAAAGGTCTGGGTGGTATTTCTGGCCCCGTTAAATCTTGCACGCGGCTGCGCAACGGGTCCCTATTAGTTGAGACAGTGAGTGCGTCACAAACTAGCGCGCTACTTAAGGCCATCTTACTCCACGGGTACCCGATCCGTGTCGAGTAACATCGCACCCTGAACTCTTCCCGGGGAGTAGTAACCACATCTGTACTGGACGGCATGACCGATTCGGAAATTCAGGGTTATTTGGCTGAACAGAATGGTATCTCTGTGTATCGTGTGCAGACAAAGAAGGACGGCGAGGTACAGCCTACTCGTACATTGTTCCTCACCTTTAGTAGGGTTGAGTTACCGTCCAGGATCAGAGCAGGGTATGAGGTCATCACGGTCCGCCCGTATGTCCCTAGCCCTTTACGATGCTTCCAATGTCAGCGTTTCGGCCATACCCGATTATCTTGCAAGAGCCCTAAATCGATTTGTGCTATATGTGCCTTCGAAAGTCACGAGGGAGCATGTTCATCCGCTCCTGCATGTGTAAATTGCCGTGGTTCTCATCCGGCCACATCCCGTCACTACCCTCGATTTAGGGAGGAGCGCTCTATACAGGAAATCCGCGTTAAAGAGAAACTTTCGTTCTCTGAGGCCCGGAAACGTTATCAAGCCTGTCTACCCCCTGTACCCAAGCTCGGTACGTATGGCTCTAGCCGCAACAGCGATTTCGCGACGTGACAGTAGCACTCAAACGTGCGACCTGGTTTTTACTACAACACCTCCGCCTGCCAGTGCCAAGCGCCCCACTACGGTGGCCAAGCCAGTTGTTTTTGCCGCTGATCCCATTAAACTTATGACGGCCTATACAAGGACTGACTTTTTAAAATCGTCCGCAAGTGAGGGAAAAACGAAGAAAAATAATCACAGCCCATCACCTCCTCGGAGGTCGAGCTCCCACGATGGCTCTGGGAGCATACTTATAAGGCGGTTATCGTCACCGCCTCTCTCCACCTCCAACCGTTTCCAGGTATTGGAATCGGTTGATCCTTCTCAGCAGGAGAAGCCTCCCTCCGATGATTCTATGGAGCAGGATGCTGATGCTGCTGATAAACCACCTAGTCAAACGCGTTTAAAAAAAGGACGACTGATTCGTCCTGGACCGTCCAAAAAGTAAGGTGATAACCTTTTAGCTTATTTTATCTAATTTTAACAATGGCTATTCTTTCGTGGAATGTGCGTGGTCTCCGTAGTCAAAGACCTGACCTCGAGTTAATTTTACGTTCTACTGACCCTTTGCTAGTAGGTCTCCAAGAGACTAAGCTTTGCCCAAGTGATTCTTTTGATTTACGCGGTTACTCTTCGGTGAGATTTGATCTCCCTCCCTAAGATGGCACTCCCTCTCACGGCGGAGTTTTAATTTTAACTCGCCGTGACGTGTACAGCACTACACTACAACTCCAGACTCCTTTACAAGCTGCTGCAGCTACAGTTCACTATTCTGGCCTGAGTTTTTCCTTCTGCACTGTTTATTTACCTCCGTCCCGCACCATCACTACAGATTACCTGGACGAACTTCTGTCTCAGGTACCACCCCCTGTCCTACTTTTGGGAGATTTTAATGCACACCATTCCCTGTGGGGTTCCAACACGGACCCCTCAGGGCCCCCCTCAGGGGCCCAATTTATTGGGTACGGGGCGTAGCGACCCCGAGGCACCCGAGCTGCTCCCTCAGGTCCGCGCTCAGCGCGTTTGACTCCTTTTTATTTCGCCTCTTTTATTGTTTTATTAGTCCTACTTCCCTGTTCTTTGTCTGATGGGTGCCCCCGTGTTTGACGCGGTAAAATGTGACTGGGTAACGGCGTAACTCCCAGCACAGGGTTATCATGTAGGACGGGAGCGTATCCCCTGGTAAAGGCCAGGCCCGGGGAAGGGCCATTGCATGAGCTGTAGTCTTCCTGCAGGCGATTGGGTCCCTTCGTCAGCCCACAGGAAGGTGTGACCCTGAGGTTACTTTGTTCAGGCCAGAGCCAGTAACCTAAGCCGGGGTGGCGCCCAGGAAGCAGCCCGCCATCGGAGACGGTTGCAATGGTGGAGGAATAAATCGCTATGGTACTGGAAAATAATCCCTTACATTTTAAACGTAAAAGAGTTGACGTAAAAGAAGTATACGAGAAGTCTTTCCCTCGATACTTGGTCATTAGTCGAACTGAAGAGAGTCAGTCGTTTACGACCGTACATCCATTTAAAATTCAGAAGGGCATTGATGCCATAGCTGGACCCGTTAAGTCCTGTACCCGTCTACGCAACGGATCACTTTTGGTGGAGACACAAGGCCTGTCTCAAAGCAACTCGTTGCTCAAGGCGACGCTACTCCACGGATATCCCGTCCGTGTCGGGAAACATAAGACCATGAATTCGTCGCGAGGAGTTGTCACCACAAATGTTCTAGACGGAATGTCCGACCCGGAAATCCAGAGCTGTCTGGAAGACCAAGGGGTCACCTCAGTATATCGTGTGCAGGCAAGGAAAGAGGGGGAATTACAGCCGACCCGGACTCTTTTCCTCACATTCGACAGGGTCGATTTGCCGCAGAGGATCAAGGCGGGCTACGAGGTGATAGAAGTGCGCCCGTATATCCCGAGCCCGTTGCGATGTTTCCAGTGTCAGCGTTTTGGACACACTCGCATATCATGTAAAACTGCCGTATCCATCTGTGCAACCTGCGGTCAAGCAAGTCACGAGGGAGCATGCCCATCCGCTGCTGTCTGCGTCAACTGCCGCGGTGAACATCCAGCCTCGTCCCGCGATTGCCCTCGTTTTCGAGAGGAGCGCTGTATCCAGGAGATCCGGGTGAAGGAAAAACTCTCCTTTACTGAAGCCCGGAAGCGATTCCAGTCTCGCCAACCTGTCGTGCCTAAGACCGGCACCTACAGCGCAGCAGCTTCTTTTGCGCCCAAGAAGTGCGATAGCAGTACGCAGACCTGCGATCTTGTTTTTACACGGGTCCAAACTACTCCTAGTTCTCCAAAGCGCTCTACCGTGAAGCCCAAAGCGGTTGTTTTTAATGCCCCTGAAATTAAGTTCAGGACGAGTTTTACGAGAACGGATTTTTTAAAGTCGTCAACTCAGGTAGAGCAGAAAAAGAGCCCTTCTCCTCCTCGGAGGTCACGCTCCCATGATGGGAGCAAACCCGCTAGGCGGTCGCCGTCGCCGCCTATATCTACATCCAACCGATTCCAGGCGTTGGAATCGGTGGATGCTTCTCAGCGGGAGAGCCCTCCCTCTGAGGAAGTGATGGAGCAGGATGTGCCTGCTCCTTCAAAACCACCGAGTCCCACGCGACTGAAAAAAGGACGTTTGTTTCGCCCTGCACCGTCCAAAAAGTAAGGTGGTAAATTTTTAGCTTCTTTTATCTAATTTTAACAATGGCTATCCTTTCGTGGAATGTGCGTGGTCTCCGTAGTCGCAGACCTGACCTCGAGTTAATTTTACGTTCTACTGACCCTTTGCTGGTATGTCTCCAAGAGACTAAGCTTCGCCTAAGCGATTCTTTTAATTTACGCGGTTACTCTTCGGTGAGATTTGATCTCCCTCCCGAAGATGGCACTCCCGCTCACGGCGGAGTTTTACTTTTAATTCGCAATAACGTGTACAGCACCTCACTACAGCTCCAGACTCCTTTACAAGCTGCCGCAGCTACAGTTCACTTTTCTGGCCTTAGTTTTTCTGTCTGCAATGTTTATTTACCTCCGTCCGGAAACATCACCACAGTTGACCTGGACGATCTTTTGTCTCAGCTACCACCCCCTGTTCTTCTTTTGGGGGATTTCAATGCACACCACCCCCTATGGGGTTCCACCACGGAGTGTGCAAGAGGTACCCTCTTAGCTGACTTTATGCTAAATCACAATCTTATACTTCTCAACACTGGTCAACCTACTTTTCTCTCTGACAGCACTCATAGCTTTTCGCACTTGGACTTATCCATTTGTTCTGCCTCGCTTGCTGTACATCTCACCTGGAACGTCATCTCTGATTTACATTCCAGTGACCACTTTCCGTGTCAGATCCATGTACTCTCTCCGAACGCACATTCACAGCGCACGCCAAAATGGCTCATTGATAAGGCGAATTGGACTCTCTTTCGATCTTTGGCCGAATTTTCAGGGTGTGACTTTCCATCTATCGACGTCGCGATCGAGCACCTCCGTACTGTCATCATAACAGCCGCAGATAAGGCTATTCCCCGGTCGTCTTGTCACCCCAGACGCTTACCGGTTCCTTGGTGGAACGATGAATGCCGGGATGCATTGCGTGCACGCCGAGGTGCTCTCCGAGTTTTTCGTCGCCACCCTACTTCAGCAAATATGATCTGCTACAAACAACTTCGCGCCAAATGCCGCCGAGTCATTAAGGATAGCAAAAAGGCCTCTTGGATTTCTTTTACCTCTTCTTTTACCCGCACAACGCCTTCATCCGTAGTTTGGGAACGGCTACGCCGCGTTGCTGGCAAACCAAGGTTTACACCTATACCCGGTCTTAGAATTTTAAATAGAGTGCTCACCACTCCGATTGACGTCGCCAATGTTTTAGGGCGAACCTTCGCTGATGTTTCTAGTTCCGCCAATTACCCGGCTACTTTTCGCGCATTACGGGAGCAGGTTGAGGGGAAAGGTTTCTCGTTTGCCTCCGACCATCAGGAGAGCTACGACGTTCCTTTTACCGCCAGGGAACTGGAGCATGCCCTTTCTACCTCTCGACATTGCGCACCGGGACCAGATGACATTCATGTTGCCATGTTGCAGCATTTACCAGCAGAAGGCAAAGCATTTTTATTACGAACTTTTAATTTTATTTGGTGTAACGGCACATTTCCTTGCGCTTGGCGATTGGCAACCGTCATTCCCATACCTAAGCCTGGAAAGGACCCACATCTTCCTTCCAGTTACCGTCCGATTTCCCTCACCAGCTGCGTTTGCAAGGTGATGGAACGCATGATTAACGGACGGCTCATGTGGTGGTTGGAGTCGAGGCAATTATTAACGAACGCCCAGTGTGGTTTCCGGCGTCATCGTTCCTCAATCGACCACCTGGTGTCTTTAACTACCCATGTAATGGACGGTTTTGTGCGCAAGTGCCAAACGGTTGCCGTATTTTTTGACCTGGAGAAAGCGTACGATACTTGCTGGAGAGGCGGTATCCTCCGAACGCTTCACGATTGGAACATACGTGGGCGTATGTCTGTTTTTATTGAGGAATTTATGAAAGACCGGGTTTTTAATGTTCGCGTGGGATCAGTTTTATCGTCGAATTTTATTCAAGAGAACGGTGTACCTCAGGGCTCGGTACTAAGTTGCACACTTTTTGCCATTGCGATTAACTCTATCACCCAGTGTTTACCGCCAGGAATACAATCGTCGTTATTTGTGGACGATTTTGCCATATATCTTTCCTCTCGGAGGACCTGTCTCCTGGAACGCCGCCTCCAATGCTGTCTCGACCGCCTTCACGCTTGGAGTGTCTCTCACGGGTTCCGTTTCTCCGCAGAGAAGACCGTCTGCATGAACTTCTGGCGCCACAAGGAGTATACTGCACCTTCGCTCCATCTTGGCCCAGACGCACTCTCCTTCGCAGACGGAGTTCGGTTCCTTGGCTTGGTGTTTGATAGGAAATTATGCTGGTCATCGCATATAGCGCAACTCAGAGGCAAGTGTGAACGTTCTCTTTGTATTTTACGTGTTTTAAGTGGCACATCTTGGGGAGCTGACCGGACTGTTCTTTTACGCTTTTATCGCTCTCTAATCCGGTCCAAATTGGATTATGGCAGTGTCGTTTATGGCTCTGCGCGGCCTTCTGTTCTGCGCCGCCTGAACCCGATTCATCACCGGGGTATCCGTGTTGCCATTGGGGCATTCCCCACCAGTCCTGTGTTGAGTTTGTGTGCGGAGTCTGGAGAACCTCCGTTGTTTTATCGTAGGGATGTTTTACTGACTGCGTACGGTTGTCGCTTAGCTGCGCAACCTCGTCATCCCACGAATGGGCCATTTTTTAACATATCTTTTGATCGTTTTTACGCTGCTCGGTCTTTTACTCCTAAGCCCGCTGGCTTTCGTTTTCGGGAGATTTTACGGACGTTGGACATGGAGTTACCTGCTTTTTTCTTAGCCGGGGAAACTTCTTCTCCCCCCTGGATTTTAGCAGAGGCCCCCGTTCATCTCGGGCTCACGTCCTGTCCGAAATCTTCGACCGCAGCACATATTATTCGTTGTTCTTTTAGCGAGATCAAATCCGCTTTTAATGGCTGGAATTTTATCTATACCGACGGCTCAAAATCTGACACAGGTGTAGGATGTGCTTTTGTTTTTAATGGGGCTAGTTTTACGTATGGTCTTAACGTTGCAACATCTATTTTTATGGCGGAGCTTTATGCTATCTATCGGGCGGTTTTATTTATTTCTGATCACGGGCTGGGGAACAGTGTCATATGTTCCGACTCTTTGAGTGCTGTTTTAAGTTTTAAACAGCTGTACAATCACCACCCTCTTGTACAGATGGTCCAGAACGTGGTTTTAACCCTTTTCGACCCTGGCGTCAGGGTAAACCTACTGTGGGTGCCTGGACACGTCGGACTCCCAGGTAATGAGGCCGCAGATGTTGCAGCAAAATCCGCTCTTTTAGACCCTGCTGAGTACGAGCAGCGTTTTTATTTCGGGGATTTTATACATTCGTTACGAAGAGCCATTTTTTCGCGCTGGCGCGAGGAGTGGGAATTACTCCCAAATAATAAGCTCCGTGAATGTAAACCCGCCCCTTTTAACTGGTCGACTTCTTCTCGCGCTGTTCGTCGCGAAGAAGTAATTTTAGCTCGTCTTAGAATTGGGCATTGCCGTTTTAGTCACTCTCACCTTTTTAACGATCAACCCGCTCCAGTTTGCCCTCACTGTGACCACCCCTTTACAGTGCGTCACGTTTTATTTGATTGTCTTCATCTGACAGCTTTTAGAAATAGCTTAGGTTTGCCGTCCTCTATTGAGGACTTACTCGCAGATCATGTGGTTGCTGTTGAGCGCGTGCTCCGTTTTATCCGTGTTTGTGGTTTTTGGAGCAAGGTGTGAGGTGTTCTCTTTTTATCCATGACGGCATTTTTAGACGCTTTTAAGACTGTTGTTGTTTCAGCATTTGTTGCATTGTTTTTAGTACCAGTCTTTTATTGCGTTGTTATATATAACCCTTGTTACTGTTTTGGGGTTTTATTGTTACCAGTTTAGACTTTTACAATACTGGTTTATTTTCAGCTTTTGCTGATGTTTTTTACTACCAGTTTTTATATGTTCTAGTGTTGGTGGTTACAGGGTTTTATTGACCCTTTTTAGACCATTATAGGACTGTTGTTTTCGCGATTGCGGCTATTTTAATACCAGTCCTTTGTTGACTATTACACCCACTTGTTATTTGTTATGGGTTTTTATTTTGTTGCACAAAGTGCTACTGTTATTCACCCTAGGACATTATTTGTGTCAACTATTTATTTTTAGATGTGGCGCAGTTTTTAGTGTGTTTGGGCGCTAATGACCTTTGATGTTGTGCGCCCCTTAACCAATAATCATCATCCCCTCAGGGCCCCAATTTATTGGGTACGGGGCGTAGCGACCCCGAGGAACCCGAGCTGCTCCCATAGGTCCGCGCTCGGCGCGTTTGACTCCTTTTTAGTTTGTCTCTATTTTACTTTTTAATTTTAAACCTCCCTTATTCAAGAGAACGGTGTACCTCAGGGCTCGGTACTAAGTTGCACACTTTTTGCCATTGCTATTAACTCTATCACCCAGTGTTTACCGCCAGGAATACAATCGTCGTTATTTGTAGACGATTTTGCCATATATCTTTCCTCTCGGAGGACTTGTCTCCTGGAACTCCGCCTCCAATGCTGTCTCGACCGCCTTCACGCTTGGAGTGTCTCTCACGGGTTCGGTTTCTCCGCAGAGAAGACCGTCTGCATGAACTTCTGGCGCCACAAGGAGTATCATCCACTTTCGCTCCATCTTGGCCCAGACGCACTCTCCTTCGCAGACGAAGTTCGGTTCCTTGGCTTGGTGTTTGATAGGAAATTATGCTGGTCATCGCATATAGCGCAACTCAGAGGCAAGTGTGAACGTTCTCTTTGTATTTTACGTGTTTTAAGTGGCACATCTTGGGGAGCTGACCGGACTGTTCTTTTACGCTTTTATCGCTCACTCATCCGTTCGAAACTGGATTACGGCTGTGTGGTCTACGGATCAGCGCGGCCTTCTATCCTTCGTCGCCTTAACCCGATTCATCACCGGGGTATCCGTGTTACCATTGGGGCATTCCCCACCAGTCCTGTGTTGAGTTTGTGTGCGGAGTCTGGAGAACCTCCGTTGTTTTATCGTAGGGATGTTTTACTGACTCCGTACGGTTGTCGCTTAGCTGCGCAACCTCGTCATCCCACGAATGGGCCATTTTTTAACATGTCTTTTGATCGTTTTTACGCTGCTCGGTCTTTTACTCCTAAGCCCGCAGGCTTTCGTTTTCGGGAGCTTTTACGGACGTTGGACATGGAGTTACCTGCTTTTTTCTTAGCCGGGGAAACTTCTTCTCCCCCCTGGATTTTAGCAGAGGCCCCCGTTCATCTAGGGCTCACGTCCTGTCCGAAATCTGCGACCGCAGCACATACCATTCGTTGTTCTTTTAGCGAGATCAAATCCTCTTTTAATGGCTGGAATTTTATCTAAACCGACGGCTCAAAATCTGACACAGGTGTAGGATGTGCTTTTGTTTTTAATGGGGCTAGTTTTACGTATGGTCTTAACGTTGCAACATCTATTTTTATGGCGGAGCTGTATGAAATCTATCGGGCGGTTTTATTTATTTCTGATCACGGGCTGGGTAACAGTGTTATATGTTCCGATTCTTTGAGCGCCATTTTAAGTTTTAGGAACCTGTACAACCTCCACCCCCTTGTACAGATGGTCCAGAATGCAGTTTTAACCCTTTACGACGCTGGCGTCAGGGTGACACTGCTATGGGTGCCTGGACACGTCGGACTCACAGGTAATGAGGCCGCAGATGTTGCAGCAAAATCCGCTCTTTTAGACCCTGCTGAGTACGAGCAGCGTTTTTATTTCGGGGATTTTATACATTCGTTACGTAGAGCCATTTTTTCGCCCTGGCGCGAGGAGTGGGAATTACTCCCAAATAATAAGGTCCGTGAATGTAAATCCGCCCCTTTTAACTGGTCGACTTCTTCTCGCGGTGTTCGTCGCGAAGAAGTAATTTTAGCTCGTCTTAGAATTGGGCATTGCCGTTTTAGTCATTCTCACCTTTTTAATGGTCAACCCGCTCCAGCTTGCCCTCACTGTGACCACCCCTTTACAGTGCGTCACATTTTAATTGATTGTCTTCATCTGACAGCTTTTAGAATTAGCCTTGGTTTGCCCTCTATTGAGGACTTACTCGCAGAAGATGTGGTTGCTGTTGAGCGCGTGCTCCGTTTTATCCGTGTTTTGTGGTTTTTGGAGCAAGGTGTGAGGTTTTATCTTTTACCGTTGACGGCATTTTTAGACTCTTTTAGAACTGTTGTTTTTTCAGCTTTTGCTGAATCGTGTTAACTAGTCTCTAATTGTTGTTTTGCACATTACCCTTGTTATTTGTTTTGGGGTTTTATTGTTACCATTTTAATCTTTTATAAGACTGGTTTGTTTTCAGCTCTTGCTGATTAATTTTGCTACCGGTCTTTATTTATTGACCTGTGTTTGCTTTGTGCTTTTATTGGCACGTTTTTAGTCCATTACAGGACTGTTGTGGTTTTCCGCTCTTGCGGCTGTGTTTTAGTAACACCCTAATGTTTGTGGCGCCTTATACCCTTGTTATTTGTTTTTGGGTATAAGTTTTATTGCACAAGTACTACTGTCCGTTCGTTATGCGCAGGATTTGCGTTCTTTGTTTATTTATTTTTATATCTGACGCAGTACTTGATGTGTTTGGGCGCTAATGACCGTAGCAGTTTTGCGCCCTTAAGCAATAATCATCATCTGACACAGGTGTAGGATGTGCTTTTGTTTTTAATGGGGCTAGTTTTACGTATGGTCTTAACGTTGCAACATCTATTTTTATGGCGGAGCTTTATGCTATCTATCGGGCGGTTTTATTTATTTCTGATCACGGGCTGGGGAACAGTGTTATATGTTCCGATTCTTTGAGTGCCATTTTAACTTTTAGAAACCTGTACAACCTCCACCCCCTTGTACAGATGGTCCAGAATGTAGTTTTAACCCTTTTCGACGCTGGCGTCAGGGTAATACTGCTATGGGTGCCTGGACACGTCGGACTCCCAGGTAATGAGGCCGCAGATGTTGCAGCAAAATCCGCTCTTTTAGACCCTGCTGAGTACGAGCAGCGTTTTTATTTCGGGGATTTTATACATTCATTCCGTAGAGCCATTTTTTCGCGCTGGCGCGAGAAGTGGGAATTACTCCCAAATAATAAGCTCCGTGAATGTAAATCCGCCCCTTTTAACTGGTCGACTTCTCGCGCTGTTCGTCGCGAAGAAGTAATTTTAGCTCGTCTTAGAATTGGGCATTGCCGTTTTAGTCATTCTCACCTTTTTAATGGTCAACCCGCTCCAGCTTGCCCGCACTGTGACCACCCCTTTACAGTGCGTCACATTTTAATTGAATGCCATCATCTGGCAGCTTTTAGAAATAGCCTAGGTGTGCCCTCCTCTATGGAGGAGTTACTTGCAGATGATGTGGTTGCTGTTGAGCGTGTGCTCCGTTTTATCCGTATTTGTGGTTTTTGGAGCAAGCGGTGAGATTTTATCTTTTACCGTTGACGGCATTTTTTGACTCTTTTAAGGCTGTTGTTTTTTCAGCTTTTGCTGAATCGTGTTAACTGGTCTTTAATTGTTGTCTTGCACATTACCCTTGTTATTTGTTTTGGGGTTTTATTGTTACCATTTTAATCTTTTATAAGACTGGTTTGTGTTCAGCTGTGTCTGATTATTTTTGCTACAGGTCTTTGTTTATTGACCTGTGTTTGCTTTGGGATTTTATTGGCGCGATTTTAGTCCATTACAGGACTATTGTGTTTTTCTGCACTTGCGGCTGTGTTTTAGTAACACTTTAATGTTTGTGGCGCCTTATACCCTTGTTATTTTTTTGGGGGGTATAGTTTTTATTGCACAAGTACTACTGTCCGTTCATTATGCGCAGGATATGCGTTCTTTGTTTATTTATTTTTATTTCTGCCATAGTACTTGATGTGTTTGGGCGCTAATGACCACAGCAGTTTAGCGCCCTTAAGCAATAATCATCATCATGTCTCTTTGATAAGGCGAATTGGCCTCTCTTTCGATCTATGGCCGAATTTTCAGGGTGTGAATTTCCATCTATTGGCGTCGTGATCGATCACCTCCGTACGGTCATCATCACAGCCGCAGATCAGGCTATTCCTCGGACGTCTTCTCACCGCAGAGGCTTACCAGTTCACTGGTGGACCGATCAATGCCGGGATGCCTTGCGTGCACGCCGAGTTGCTCTACGAGCTTTTCGTCGCCACCCTACTTTAACAAATATTAATCGCTATAAACAACTGCGCGCCAAATGCCGTCGTGTCATTAAGGATAGCAAGAAGGGTTTTTGGATTGCTTTTACCTCGTCTTTTAACCGCACAACGCCTTCATCCGTAGTTTGGGAACGACTACGCCGCGTTGCTGGCAAACCTAGGTTTACGTCCTTACCCGGTCTTCGGATTTTAAATCAAGTGTTCACTTCTCCAACGGAAGTCGCAGATATTTTAGGACGTACTTTCGCTGACGTTGCAATTTCGGCCAACTATCCTGCTGCTTTTCGCACAATTAATATGCAGGTCGAGTCGCAGGGCTTCTGTTTTGCCTCCGAACATCAGGAGTGGTACAACGTCCCCTTTACCTCCAGGGAATAGGAGCATGCCCTTACGGACTCTCGACACTGTGCACCATGGCCAGATGGTATTCACGTTGCTATGTTGCAGCATTTGTCAGCGGAAGGCAAAGCTTTTTATTACGCACTTTCAATGTTATTTGGTGAAATGGCAGATTTCCTAGCGTTGGCGGTTGGCCACTGTCATTCCTATACCTAAGCCTGGAAAGGACCCCCATCTTCCTTCCAGTTACCTTCCAATTTCCCTCACCAGCTGCGTCTGCACGGTGATGGAACGAATGATTAACGGGCGGCTTATGTGGTGGTTAGAGTCGAGGCATTTTTTAACGAACGCTCAGTGTGGTTTCCGTCGTCACCGTTCCTCGGTCGACCATCTTGTGTCTCTAACCGCACATGTAATGGACGGTTTTGTGCGTCGGTGCCAAACGGTGGCTGTATTTTTTGATTTGGAGAAAGCGTACGATACTTGCGGGAGAGGCGGTATCCTCCGAACGCTTCACGGTTGGGACATACGTGGGCGTATATCTGTTTTTATTCAGGAATTCATGAAGGACCGGGTTTTTAATGTTCGCGTGGGACAAGTTTTATCATCTAGTTTTATTCAAGAGAACGGTGTACCTCAGGGCTCGGTACTTAGTTGCACACTGTTTGCTATTGCGATTAACTCTATCACCGAGTGATTACCGCCGGGAATATAATCGTCGTTGTTTGTAGACGATTTTGCCATCTATCTTTCTTCTCGGAGAACCTGTCTCTTGGAACGCCGCCTCCAATGCTGTCTCGACCGCCTTTACGCTTGGAGTGTATCTCACGGTTCCGTTTCTCCGCAGAGAAGACCGTCTGCATGAACTTCTGGCGCCACAAGGAGTATCCTCCACCTTCGCTCCATCTTGGCCCAGACGCACTCTCTTTCGCAGACGAAGTTAGGTTCCTTGGCTTGGTGTTTGACAGGAAATTATGCTGGTCATCGCATATAGCGCAACTCAGAGGCAGGTGTGAACGTTCTCTTTGTATTTTACGTGTTTTAAGTGGCACATCTTGGTGAGCTGACCTGCCTGTTCTTTTACGTTTTTATCGCTCACTTACCCGATCGAAACTGGATTATGGCTGTGTGGTGTACGGCTCAGCGCGACCTTCTGTTCTGGGCCGCCTGGACCCGCTTCATCTCCGGGGTATCCGTGTTGGCATTGGAGCATTCCCCACCAGTCCTGTGTTGAGTTTATGTGCGGAATCTGGAGAACCTCCATTGTTTTATCATAGGGATGTTTTACTTTTTGCGTACGGTTGTCGCTTAGCTGCGCAACCTCGTCATCCCACGAATGGGCCGTTTTTAATGTGTCTTTTGATCGATTTTATGCAACTCGGTCTTTTACTCCTAAGCCCGCTGGCTTTCGTTTTCGGGAGATTTTATGGACGTTGGGCGTCGAGTTACCTGCTTTCTTCTTAGCCGGGGAAAACTTTTCCCCTCCTTGGCTCTTGGCAGAGGTCCCCGTTCATCTTGGTCTTACGTCCTCTCCGAAATCTTCAACCGCAGCACATATTATTCGTTGTTCTTTTAGCGAGATCAAATCCTCTTTTAATGGCTGGAATTTTATATATACCGACGGCTCGAAATATGACACAGGTGTAGGATGTGCTTTTGTTTTTAATGGGGCGAGTTTTACGTATGGTCTTAATGTTGCACATCTATTTTTATGGCAGAGCTTTATGCTATTTATCAGGCGATTTTATTTATTTATGATCAGGGGCTCGGGTACAGTGTCATATGTTCCGACTCTTTGAGTGCTATTGTAGGTTTTAAACATCTGTACAATCACCACCCTCTTGTACAGATGGTCCAGAATGTTGTGTTAACCCTTTTCGACGCTGGCTTCAGGGTAAAACTATTAAGGGTGCCTGGACACGTCGGACTCCCCGGTAATGAGGCCGCAAATGTTGCAGCAAAATCCGCTCTTTTAGACCCTGCTGAATACGAGCAGCGTTTTTATTTCGGGGATTTTATACATTCTTTACGTGGAGCCATTATTTCGCGCTGGCACGAGGAGTGGGACTTACTCCCAACTAATAAGCTCCGTGAATGTATACCCACCCCTTTTAACTGGTCGACTTCTTCTCGCGATGTTCGTCGCGAAGAAGTAATTTTAGCTCGCCTTAGAATTGGGCATTGCCGTTTTAGTCACTCTCACCTTTTTAATGGTCAACCCGCTGCAGTATGCCCTCACTGTGACCACCCCTTTACAGTGCGTCACATTTTAATTGAATGCCATCATCTGGCAGCTTTTAGACATAGCCTAGGTTTGCCCTCCTCTATTGAGGAATTACTTGCAGATAATGTGGTTGCTGTTGAGCGAGTGCTCGGTTTTATCCGTGTTTGTGGTTTTTGGAGCAAGGCGTGAGGTGTTCTCTTTTTATCCATGACGGCATTTTTATACGCTTTTAAGACTGTTGTTGTTTCAGCATTTGATGCATCGTTTTTTTAGTACCAGTCTTTAATTGAATTGTTGTATATAACCCTTGTTATTGTTTTGGGGTTTTATTGTTAGCAGATTAAAGTTTTACAATACAGGTTTATTTTCAGCTTTAGCTGATGTGTTTTACTACCAGTTTTTAATGTTGTAGTGGTGTTGGTTATAGGGTTTTACTGACCGTTTTTAGACCATTATAGGACTGTATTTTTTCACTGTGCGGTTTTTTTAATACCAGTCCTTTGTTTGTTGACCATTACACCCACTTGTTACTTGTTATGGGTTTTTATTTTGTTGCACAACGTGCTACTAAGACTTGCTTTGTGTTTCCTCTTTTTTTAGTTCTGACGCAGTTTCTAGTATGATTGGGCGCTAATGACCTTAGCTATTGTGCGCCCTTAAACAACATTCATCTTCATCATCTCCTATAAATATGTTAACGAATTTAAATCATTCCATACAGGTAGAAATGATAGATTGTTAAACGCTATTTGACGAATTTGATTTACCTGATGGTTTAGCTTTGGATTGGAAACTATCTTCGAAAGATATTGAACTCGTTATGATATTTAGCATAATTGACGAACTAAATTCGTATTTTACCAACAATTTTGTATACGTGTTTGGAAGTTGCGGAAACGGAAATTGGAACATGAATATTGGAGGTAGAGAAATTTCTGGAAAGGTTAAACGTTCGAGCAGGTGGTCAGCAGAAGGAACGTTAAGCATTAATTCAGAAAGTAATTCTAACACCGAACCTAGACGTGTATCCGTCAACAGTTTGAGAAAAGCTGTTTCAGAAAAATGCAAACTAGTCATAAACAAAATTAGACAAAAGCTTGGATGAGAATGTAACAATAAGGTTGAAGAAATAAATGAAAAATTAGATATCGCTTTAGAGGATAACGAGAGGTTAAAGAAAAATTTGGAAAAGGCTACGTATTTGGCCGAAAATATGAGAAAGGCATTGGAAATAAGAAAGCACAACATTACCCATCTTAAAGCGCTGGTAAATGCGATTTAAAAAACATCGAAAATATTTTAACAGATTTTTTAGCGCTAAAGGAGCTAGTAGCCAATTTAACAAAGATAGGTTTGTGCAGTAGTACAAAGATCGATAAAAACAGCGAAATTGAAGGTTTATATACAGATTATGACAACGACTACATATTAGAGAAAGATGAGCAGAATGAATCGATTTTGGAAGAAGTGGCATCGGACAAATTTGCTTATAATACAAAATGAGTTAAAGTATAAAAAACATACTGAGGAAAAAAAATTTTTATTTTTATAAAATAAATCTATATACAATGTGAAAATTTTACATTTAGCATTAACACAAACTTGTTTTTATGGCACTGAAGTAAAATTGAAGAATTGTTTTTTATCTTTAACACTGGGAAAATAATATTTATACACAATTAATTTTCCGCCTGTGGTGCCTCAGTAGTGAAAACGGGCGTTAAACACTACTCAAAAAAAAAACAATTAATTTTAACTTAAACTGAAGTACAATTGCATTAAGAAATACACAAAATAATGTATTTTTGTAGTGTTTTTATTCTTAAAGTCGTAGGCTTTTGGGAAGCACACTGATATCTATGTCCTTTAACATTTTGGTTTAACACAATATTAAAAAATGTATTTTCACCTGAAATTATGCGTAAAAAGTTTTTTTTTGAAGCACACTGATTCCAATGTCTTTTTATGAAAAAAATACTGTGCGATTTGTTTTAGAGTAGGAAAAAATCACACAGGATAATACTGTTTAAAAACAAACGACGGGATGAAATGAAGCCTCCTAAAGGCAACTTGGAACTTTTTTTTTTTTTTTTTGCGATTTGGCCGTAAATAAGCATATTTAAAAATCGAACCACATCTCGTTAAGATCCAGTTTGGAGTACGTGGCGCAGATGAGCTCCGCCACGCAATCCCCCCTGAAAATTTAGTACGGTGTGGGCGTATGGTTAAATATGCTTATCCCGATCTCGTGCACGTCGGTACCTATGATCGTGGGGGAGGCTATCAAACCGCGATGCGCCAAGTTGCCGTGAAGAGTCAGGATCCCGTAGCACGTTCTCGGCAGCAGGACCCGCACGCCAGCGACTACGTACAGCCGTTCGAAGCGGGCACGACGCCCTGATCGAGCTTTTCAACAGAAATCCGACGCCGCTGGGTACGGGCGCAGCGCCCATTTGCGACACTGTTTCGTACAGTATAGTGGTATCTCGAGTGGCAGCGACCCCGGGAGCGCTAGCAGCGACCCTGGGAGCGCTGATTGTGGACCTGTTGTCGTCTCCACTTTCGTCGTCGGAGATTTCGACCACTTTGGGTTCGTCGTCACTTATAAATATGACGTCGTCGCCGTTGTCGTCATTGTTGTTGTCGTCTTCATTGTCGTTGTCGTCGTCATCATTGTCTTCGTCGTACCGTCGCTGCCGTCGCCGTCGCTTCCGTCACCGTCATTGTCGTCGCCGCCGCCGTCATTTCCATAATCGTCATCGTCATTATTGTTGGTGTTAAAAGCGGAATGGCGAGCATATCCTCAAAAATACCACTACGTTTTGCCCGAAAGCAATCGTCGCTTACCTACGAGAAAGAGTCACGGGTTCCTTGGGGCGACGCGTCGCCCGATGACGATGTCGCCTGCTGCTACCGTTGTCCTTGTTCGAGGTTCCATCCGTGGTTCAGTGGTGGTCTGTCCTGGCTCGACGGAGGATTCGCCAGTGAGCGCCCTGATCCATCGCAGCGAGATAGCTGCGGCGACGGCGAACCTGGTGCCCGCAACGAGGATCGCTCGGATTGCGACCCTCTGGATGGCTCTCGCCGAAGAAGGCGGAAAAGCTCCGACAGCGTCCGCGACGGATCGGAACCTGCGCACTCTTGCCCCCTTGACCGATTTGATGGCGTTCGTGGCTGCATCGAACGCCTTTGCTGCCTCCGCTCGGATCGCGTCTCTGCGAGACACGTCGACGCCCATGCAGGTGGATGCGACGACGTGCACCTCGATCGAATGATCCGTGATTCTCCCGACCGCAGCCTTTGCGGCCTTGCCGACGATGTCCTCGACAGCCTTGATTGCGGCGGCCTGCATTGCTGGGTCAGGAGAGAGAGCAGGGACAGCAAGGTCTCTGCGCAGCAAGATCGGTCAGGCGGGCGCCGCCTGAAGCCGGATGGTGCAGAAGCAGAAGAGGTCGACTTACCAGGCGGCGATGACGATGTCCATGGGTCGTATAGCTCCACGGCGGTAGATCTTGTACATCTTGTACATCTCGAAGCAGGAGCAGAGAGAGAGCTGTATGAGCATGGGGCGATTTTTTGGGGAATATATATACGCATTTTGAGAGGTGAGTGGGAGATTGCACGTGATGTTTTTTAGAATTGGCAAACAGCGCGCTAAAAGCAATTAAAAACCGTGAGTCGGCAGAAACCGATTCCGGAAATCGCATCTGCAAGTTGTTTGAAAATCAGTGATGTAATTGTCACGTGTATGTGCATGGCAACGGCAAAGTCCGCTAAAATCTTCCAGCGCTCGGTACACGATCACGAACAATGACGTAACAGTCACGTGTATGTGCATAGCGACAGTAAATTTACAGTGCGCAATACACGGTCACGTGTTTTAACATAGTAACAGTAGCCGCGTCGACCCGCGCAAATAAAAAGGTTTGCATTTTAACGTTGGTGTTACAGTAAGCATACATTCCTGTCTTCGATTCTCGGTGAGTATTATAAAGCATGAACTTTACAATATTGCAGCACCGTGCAAGAACATTAGATAGATTTTATTCGGGATATTCTGAAACTATAGTTTCTGTAGAATCTGCGCCTGAAGACGAAAATGATATTCACCCCATGGAATGGATACACTGGGTTTTTACGCAGTTTTTAGAATTTTCTGATGAGCGGTTATTAAATCACGAGCCGAGCTATATCGGCATGTCGATTTCTAACATAGAGCATCCCGAAAGAGGCTTTCACATTAGCGTTAGACGGTTTGATCAAATTAACATGGAAGCAAATTTAAATTCTGCTGAAGCAGTGATGCAGAGTAATCATAATTTTTTTGGACGGTATGCTAAAATTTACTTGCGTATACACAAAAATTATTGAAGGTGAATGCTTTAAGGAATGCGAGCTATGTAATTGGAACAAGGGCATCATTGTTATAAAAAATGTAGATTCTTTATGTTTACCAAGAGCGATAGCCGTGTCTGTGGCAAAATTAGAAAATGATGCCAATTACAATTCGATAAAAAGATGGGAAACGGCTCAAAGGTTAAGAGCGGCGTATTTATGTCGACTTATAGGAAGAGATGTAAAATCGACTGTGCCATTTACAATAGAGGATGTTAAAATGTGTGAGAAGGTGTTGAGGGATTACTGTTTTACCATATTCGACGCCCATGAGGGTAACGGAATCTTATATAAATCAGGATCTCTTAGCAATAAATACATTGATCTGATTTATCATAACAATCACTATAACTCGATTGTAGATTTACACAGAGCATTTAAATGTACATATTATTGCAGGCGATGTAATCATCCTTTCAAATATAAAAAGGAACTACATCGCTGCGATTTAGGATGTCAAAAATGCCACCTTTCATGCGTAACGTCTTTTGACACGTACATTCATTGTGTTAAATGTAATCGCGAGTTTAGAGGACAAATTTGTTACAATAACCACCTTAAAAAGGCGGCTTTTTACCCGCGGAATATAGCCGTGTGCGACGTGGAAAAGGTGTGCATTAAATGCAATAAAATGTACAATCTAAGATGTAAAAAGAAACAACACGTTTGCGCGGAAACATTTTGCACTACGTGTAATAAATATGTCAAAGTAAATCATTTATGCTTTGTGAGATCATATAAAGGTCCACAATTGAGCAAAGAATTTCTCTCTTTTTTTTTCATAGATTTTGAATGTACGCAAGAAAAGCCATACGGCTCGCCAAACTTGACCTTTGAGCACGAACCAAATCTCTGCGCTCTTTACCAAGCATGCATTTTCTGTATCGATATTTGCGAAAAGATGCAAACATGTAGTAATTGCGGCGTGAAAGAATAGGTTTTTAAAAATAAACCAATTTGCGAATTGTTTCAATATATTAATATACCCCGCTCGAGCATCAAGAGCATTATAGTGATTGCACATAATTTAAAGTCTTATGATGGTCATATTTTGCTAAAATACATGGTGGGTACTCTCGGATGGAAACCAGAACTCATTATGAACGGGCCAAAAATTTATAGAATAAAGCATAGAAATGTGACTTTCCTGGATTCCTTAAATTTCATACCATTTGCACTTTCTAAATTTTCTAAAACATTTGAATTGGAGGAATCGAAAGGTTATTTTCCGCATTTGTTTAACACTGTAGACAACTCAAACTACGTGGGGCAAATTCCTGATGTAAAGTATTACAGTGATGAAAAAATGTCGGTGGAGGAACGAAAATGTTTTGAAAAGTGGCATGCAGAAAAACTTTCTTCTAATTACGTGTTTGACATGCAAAAAGAAATTGTTGAATACTGTAAAATGGACGTGCAAGTTTTATGTTTCGGTGTATCAAAATTTCGAAAGGAATTTATGATAGAAAACGGAATCGATCCTTTTAGAGAGTGTGTAACCATAGCTAATGCTTGCATGAATGTATGCAGAAAGCGCTTTGTGCAAGAAAATACTATTTCAATAATACCGCACGGAGGATATAGGCTTGCCGATAGGCAATCACGTGTGGCTCTTATCTGGTTAAGCTGGATAGAAAAAGAACAAGATGTAACTATTCAGCACGCTCTTAATGGTCGCGAAGTTAAAATTTTAAATTATAAGGTTGACGGATACAGAGAAGACAATGAAAGTAATACAAAGTTCGTATACTACTTTCATGGGTGCTTTTATCATGGATGTCAACATTGCTATGTTAATAGAACTTTTACTTTGCACGGTGCAGGCAATGAAACGATGGACTCTAGATACGAGTCCACCGTGAGAATAACCAAAGCGATTAAGGAGGCAGGTTATGAAGTAATTGAAATGTGGGAGTGCGAATTTAATGCATTGCGGAAAAATAACGGGGAACTTGCCAACTTTGCTGAATCTTTCATTCTTTTAGAACCTCTCGAACCTAGAGACGCCTTTTACGGCTGTCGTATAAATTGTGTTAAATTAATGTACGAAACAAAAGAGAATGAAAAAATAATGTACTATGACGTGTGTAGTCTTTACCCATACGTAAATAAAACAAAATCTTATCCTGTTGGTCACCCCAAAATTTATTGCAAACAAAATACGTTTCCACCTTTGGATAGCATATAAGGTGGCTTAATAAAATGTCAAATATTACCACCTGTCGACTTATATCACCCAGTATTACCCATGCGTGTGAACGGCAAACTAATGTTTCCTTTATGCCGGTCATGCGCGTTGTTAGAAGATGAACATAACGAGTGCAATCATAATGATGATGAAAGAAGTCTCTTAGGGACTTGGGTGATGGACGAGGTTAAAGTAGCTCTTGAGGAAGGCTGTTATGTTGAAAACGCACGAAATTTGGGAATACGAAATGGTACGCTACAATGCCGATACCGGTAAAAAAAGGACTTTTTGAAGAGTATGTTAATCAATTTTTAAAGATTAAAACTGAAGCCTCCGGCTGGCCAACGCAATGCATTACCGATATAGATAAAGAGGAATATGTAAAGAATTTTGAACAAAAGGAATGAATTAAACTTAATTCTAATGCAATCGCCTACAATCCTGGAAGACGGGAGATTGCAAAACTAATGTTAAATTAATTTTGCGGCAAATACGGGTAAAGAGATAATTTACCAACCTGTGAATTAATTGGAGAATATTCACAGCTTGTAGAACGTTTAAATAATCCTTGGATACAGGTGGAGACGTATTTACCAGCTACTGAAAATATAATTTACTTGGTATGGAAATACGTAAAAGAAAGTCCTAAATTAAACCCTTACTCTAACGTCGTAGTTGCTGCATACACTACAAGCCACGCCCGTCTAGAGCTTTACTCTTGCTCGAAAAAACTAGGCGAGCGCGTGCTATACTTTGACATTGATTCGGTAATTGCAGTTTGTAAACCAGGACAGTGGATGCCGCCGACTGGTTCTTTTTTAGGTTGCATGACAAATGAGTTAGAAATTTACGGTAAAGACGCGTATATCGATCAATTTGTATCTACCGGTCCTAAGAGTTATGGTTTTACCGTTAAATTTGGAAATAACGAAACCAAAAAAATCTGTAAAATTAAAGGTATTACTCTGCATTCAAGTAATTTAAAAAAGGTAAATGTACAAGTTATGGGCGATATGATTTTAAAAAATAACGATATGAATATAAAACTGTATGACACTAAAATAGCCAGAAGGCCTCTTTGGACGCTTGTTACGGAACCGTCGGTAAAAACGTTTCGAGCGATAATTAATAAACGTAAGAGAATTTCCAAGTATGACACAGTTCCTTACGGCTATAAAAGACCTCGATCAAAATAAGACATTTGTTAACTTGAGAAAAGCTTCGGAGTATGACACAGCTCCTTTTACTACGCACAATATTTGTCAGACACTAAAAGCATTGTGTTTACACAAACGTTCAGCTAGCAAGCCACTTATCTAATTGCTTAAACATTACCTTAAGAGTAATCTCGACGAAATGCTTTTAGTAGATTCATTTAAAGCCAATCGACGCGTTGTTTTATTGACAATTCTATACGTTCACGATCGGTGTCCCCTCAGGGGCCCAATTTATTGGGTACGGGGCGTAGCGACCCCGAGGCTCCCGAGCTGCTCCCTCAGGTCCGCGCTCAGCGCGTTTGACTCCTTTTTATTTCGCCTCTTTTATTGTTTTATTAGTCCTACTTCCCTGTTCTTTGTCTGATGGCTGCTCGGTTTTTTACTCCTAAGCCCGCTGGGTTTCGTTTTCGGGAGATTTTACGGACGTTGGGCGTCGAGTTACCTGCTTTTTTCTTAGCCGGGGAAACTTCTTCTCCCCCCTGGATTTTAGCAGAGGCCCCCGTTCATCTCGGGCTTACGTCATGTCCGAAATCTTCGACCGCAGCACATATTATTCGTTGTTCTTTTAGCGAGATCAAATCCTCTTTTAATGGCTGGAATTTTATATATATCGACGGCTCAAAATCTGACACAGGTGTAGGATGTGCTTTTGTTTTTCATGGGGCGTGTTTTACGTATGGTCTTAATGTTGCAACATCTATTTTTATGGCAGAGCTTTATGCTATTTATCAGGCGATTTTATTTATTTTCGATCATGGGCTGGGAAATAGTGTCATATGTTCCGACTCTTTGAGTGCTATTTTAAGTTTTAAACATCTGTACAATCACCACCCTCTTGTACAGATGGTCCAGAACGTGGTTTTAACCCTTTTCGACGCTGGCGTCAGAGTAAAACTACTGTGGGTGCCTGGACACGTCGGACTCCCAGGTAATGAGGCCGCAGATGTTGCAGCAAAATCCGCTCTTTTAGACCCTGCTGAGTTCGAGCAGCGTTTTTATTTCGGGGATTTTATACATTCATTACGTAGAGCCATTTTTTCGCGCTGGCGCGAGGAGTGGGAATTACTCCCAAATAATAAGCTCCGTGAATGTAAACCCGCCCCTTTTAACTGGTCGACTTCTTCTCGCGGTGTTCGTCGCGAAGAAGTAATTTTAGCTCGTCTTAGAATTGGGCATTGCCGTTTTAGCCACTCTCACCTTTTTAATGATCAACCCGCTCCAGTTTGCCCTCACTGTGACCACCCCTTTACAGTGCGTCACGTTTTAATTGATTGTCCTCATCTGACAGCTTTTAGAAATAGCTTAGGTTTGCCGTCCTCTATTGAGGACTTACTAGCAGATGATGTGGTTGCTGTTGAGCGTGTGCTCCGTTTTATCCGTGTTTGTGGTTTTTGGAGCACGGTGTGAGGTTTTATCTTTTACCATTGACGGCATTTTTAGACTATTTTAACACTGTTGTTTTTTCAGCTTTTGCTGAATTTTGTTAACTAGTCTTAAATTGTTGTTTGCACATTACCCCTGTTATTTGTTTTGGGGTTTTATTGTTACCATTGTAATCTTTTATAAGACTGGTTTATTTTCAGCTCTTGCTGATTAGTTTAGATACCGGTCTTTGTTTGTTGACCTGTGTTTGCTTTGGGATTTTATTGGTACTTTTTTAGTCCATTACACGACTGTTGTGGTTTTCCGCTCTTGCGGCTGTGTTTTAGTAACACCTTAATGTTTGTGGCGCCTTATACCCTTGTTTTTTGTTTTTGGGTATCAGTTTTATTGCACAAGTACTACTGTCCGTTCGTTATGCGCAGGATTTGCGTTCTTTGTTTATTTATTTTTATTTCTGACATAGTACTTGATGTGTTTGGGCGCTAATGACCACAGCAGTTTTGCGCCCTTAAGCAATAATCATCATTTGTCTGATGGGTGCCCCCGTGTTTGACGCGGTAAAATGTGACTGGGTAACGGCGTAACTCCCAGCACAGGGTTATCATGTAGGACAGGAGCGTATCCCCTGGTAAAGGCCAGGCCCGGGGAAGGGCCATTGCATGAGCTGTAGTCTTCCTGCAGGCGATTGGGTCCCTTCGTCAGCCCACAGGAAGGTGTGACCCTGAGGTTACTTTGTTCAGGCCAGAGCCAGTAACCTAAGCCGGGGTGGCGCCCAGGAAGCAGCCCGCCATCGGAGACGGTTGCAATGGTGGAGGAATAAATCGCTATGGTACTTGAAAATAATCCTTTACATTTTAAACGTAAAAGAGTTGATGCAAAAGAAGTAATCGAGAAGTCTTTCCCTCGTTACTTAGTCATTAGTCGTACTGAAGAGAATCAGTCGTTTACGACCGTGAATCCATTTAAAATTCAGAAGGGCATTGATGCCATAGCTGGACCCGTTAAGTCCTGTACCCGTCTACGCAACGGATCACTTTTGGTGGAGACACTTGGCCTGTCTCCAAGCAACTCGTTGCTCAAGGCGACGCTTCTCCACGGATATTCCGTCCTTGTCGAGAACCATAAGACCATGAATTCGTCGCGAGGAGTTGTCACCACAAATGTTCTAGACGGAATGTCCGACCCGGAAATCCAGAGCTGTCTGGAAGACCAAGGTTTCCTTCCAGTTACCGTTCGATTTCCCTCACCAGCTGCGTTTGCAAGGTGATGGAACGCATGATTAACGGACGGCTCATGTGGTGGTTGGAGTCGAGGCAATTATTAACGAACGCCCAGTGTGGTTTCCGGCGTCATCGTTCCTCAATCGACCACCTGGTGTCTTTAACTACCCATGTAATGGACGCTTTTGTGCGCAAGTGCCAAACGGTTGCCGTATTTTTTGACCTGGAGAAAGCGTACGATACTTGCTGGAGAGGCGGTATCCTCCGAACGCTTCACGATTGGAACATACGTGGGCGTATGCCTTTTTATTCAGGAATTTATGAAGGACCGGGTTTTTAATGTTCGCGTGGGATCAGTTTTATCGTCTAATTTTATTCAAGAGACCGGCGTACCTCAGGGCTCGGTACTTAGTTGCACACTATTTGCCATTTCGATTAACTCTATCACCGAGTGTTTACCGCCAGGAATACAATCGTCGTTATTTGTGGACGATTTTGCCATCTATCTTTCCTCTCGGAGAACCTGTCTCTTGGAACGCCGCCTCCAATGCTGTCTCGACCGCCTTCACGCTTGGAGTGTCTCTCACGGGTTCCGTTTCTGCGCAGAGAAGACCGTCTGCATGAACTTCTGGCGCCACATGGAGTATCTTCCACCTTCGCCCCATCTTGGCCCAGACGCACTCTCTTTCGCGGACGAAGTTAGGTTCCTTGGCTTGGTGTTCGATAGGAAATTATGCTGGTCATCGCATATAGCGCAACTCAGAGGCAAGTGTGAACGTTCTCTTTGTATTTTACGTGTTTTAAGTGGCACATCTTGGGGAGCTGACCGGACTATACTTTTACGTTTTTACCGCGCTCTTATCAGGTCCAAATTGGATTATGGCAGTGTCGTTTATGGCTCTGCGCGGCCTTCTGTTCTGCGCCGCCTGAACCCGATTCATCACCGGGGTATCCGTGTTGCCATTGGGGCATTCCCCACCAGCCCTGTGTTGTGTTTATGTGCGGAGTCTGGAGAACCTCCGTTGTTTTATCGTAGGGATGTTTTACTGGCCGCGTACGGTTGTCGCATGGCTGCGCAACCTCGTCATCCCACGAATGGGCCGTTTTTTCATGTGTCTTTTGATCGTTTTTATGCTGCTCGGTCTTTTACTCCTAAGCCCGCTGGCTTTCGCTTTCGGGAGATTTTACGGACGTTGGACATGGAGTTACCTGCTTTTTTCTTAGCCGGGGAAACTTCTTCTCCCCCCTGGATTTTAGCAGAGGCCCCCGTTCATCTCGGGCTTACGTCCTGTCCAAAATCATCGACCGCAGCACATATTATTCGTTGTTCTTTTAGCGAGATCAAATCCTCTTTTAAAGGCTGGAATTTTATCTATACCGACGGCTCTAAATGTGACACAGGTGTAGGATGTGCTTTTGTTTTTAATGGGGCTAGTTTTACGTATGGGCTTGACGTTGCAACATCTATTTTTATGGCGGAGCTTTATGCTATCTATCGGGCGGTTTTATTTATTTCTGATCACGGGCTGGGGAACAGTGTTATATGTTCCGATTCTTTGGTTGGCATTTTAAGTTTTAGAAACCTGTACAACCTCCACCCCCTTGTACAGATGGTCCAGAATGCAGTTTTAACCCTTTACGACGCTGGCGTCAGGGTAACACTGCTATGGGTGCATGGGCACGTCGGAATCCCAGGAAATGAGGCCGCAGATGTTGCAGCAAAATCCGCTCTTTTAGACCCTGCTGAGCACGAGCAGCGTTTTTATTTCGGGGATTTTATACATTTATTACGTAGAGCCATTTTTTCGCGCTGGCGCGAGGAGTGGGAATTACTCCCAAATAATAAGCTCCGTGAATGTAAATCCGCCCCTTTTAACTGGTCGACTTCTTCTCGCGCTATCCGTCGCGAAGAAGTAATTTTAGCTCGTCTTAGAATTGGGCATTGCCGTTTTAGTCACTCTCACCTTTTTAATGGTCAACCCGCTCCAGTTTGCCCTCACTGTGACCACCACTTTACAGTGCGTCACATTTTAATTGATTGTCTTCATCTGACAGCTTTTAGAAATAGCCTTGTTTTGCGCTCCTCTATTGAGGAGTTACTTGCGGATGATGTGGTTGCTGTTGAGCGCGTGCTCCGTTTTATCCGTGATTGTGGTTTTTGGAGCAAGGTGTGAGGTTTTATCTTTTACCATTGACGGCATTTTTAGACTCTTTTAAGACTGTTGTTTTTTCAGCTTTTGCTGAATCGTGTTAACTAGTCTTAAATTGTTGTTTTGCACATTACCCTTGTTATTTGTTTTGGGGTTTTATTGTTACCATTTTAATCTTTTATAAGACTGGTTTATTTTCAGCTCTTGCTGATTAATTTTGCTACCGGTCTTTGTCTATTGACCTGTGTTTGCTTTGGAATTTTATTGGCACGTTTTTAGTCCATTACAGGACTGTTGTGTTTTTCCGCTCTTGCGACTGTGTTTTAGTAACACTTTAATGTTTGTGGCGCCTTATACTCTTGTTATTTGTTTTTTTGGGGTATAATTTTTATTACACAAGCACTACTGTCCGTTCATTATGCGCAGGATTTGCGTTCTTTGTTTATTTATTTTTATATCTGACGCAGTACTTGATGTGTTTGGGCGCTAATGACCGTAGCAGTTTTGCGCCCTTAAGCAATAATCATCATCATAGATGCAGATTTTACTCGCCAGCATCTTAAGGCATAGCTTCTACTTACTCATGGTGTAAGTGTACAGCAGGGCGATGAGCAGGATGGCGTTCATCGTGGAGTTTGCTCACGAAGACCCCGAATAGGCATACATATCCTCCTTGGGCGTTTTCTTATGACATCACAAGACACGACGAGTAGCGTCACTCGTCCGGTTGGTCTTTGTCGGCAGCTTTTTTCCGCCTGCAATAGCAAAAATATAATAATAACAACAACAACAACAATAATAATAATAATAACAATAATAAAATAATGATGATAATAATAATAATAATAATAATAATAATAATAATAATAATAATAATAATAATAATAATAATAATGCTCTACATAATGGGTAAGCTTCTTTGCATTTGTTTAATTGTCAAGGTAAAACAACTTTCTTAATTGTCAACGCAGAGCAAATTTTGTGCCCCTGAAGAGTCCGTGAGGAGCATCTTAATTGTTGAATCCGGTCAGGAATATCCTTGAGTTTTTGTGCTTAGACTTTGATATTTAGTTCTCGGCTTGTGTTCGAGCCCGAGTACTATAATAGTCTTTGAAATATTGTGAAAAATAAACGTCCGTTGTCGAATGGGGACATCGGCTAATTATTGCTGTGCGTGTTTTTAAAAATTATTTTCCAACAAATATTTGTGGTGCTTGGTTTAGTGTTACGGATATTATGTACTATAGTTGATGTGCACAATAAGACGTTCGTCGCTTAAAGTTTAGTACAACGTTACTTTATATATTATGCTTAATACAGTGCTCAAGACGTTTGCATAGCTGCTGTCTTGAGTGTTTGACTTAACACTTAAATGGGCCACATATATTCTCAGTTTCAAAACACCCTAACTAGTATTATGCTTTTGGTTTTATCATAAGTCATTTTCTGCGGACGGAACATTTAACAATCCCTAAGGGGGCCGATTTTGAATATTGGATAGAAAGACCGCCAAACGTCTGTGTAATCCATCATGCCCACGGTCTCTATATTCGAGCCAATTATTTTGGCACTTATTTGTATTCGCTCATTAGTTCATTTTCATATGCTGATGGTTGCGAGGAAATTAACTGGCAGGAGGGAAAGGGATGTCAGTAAGCTGAACGTAATTATACCTATACTTGCAGCGCACGATCTATGTGGAATGGAAAGGGGGAAATAAGGTTCTAGGAATCTATTATTGCTGTCATATTGATTTAGTGGCGAAGGACTAGAAACAGAGTTTTCAGACCAAAGCAATAATGAAATGAAATAATGATTAATTGCAGAAGTAATAATAAATCGCCTATGTGACTCATTAGAAAAATTAAATGACTTAATCATTATTAGAAAGGATATATCATAATACGTTTAGACACGTTGGTTAATCGTAAAACATGGAGTTTGTAAAACGAAATCGGTTAAGGAGGCACTGCGCCGATACAGCCCTCTGGTAGAAAGACTTAGCATCGAATAAAAAAGTTCACAATATAATTAAAAGGACAGACACTTATAAGATTATATAACAGCATTACTGCCATTAACCACTGTTCCCCTCAGGGGCCCAATTTATTGGGTACGGGGCGTAGCGACCCCGAGGCACCCGAGCTGCTCCCTCAGGTCCGCGCTTAGCGCGTTTGACTCCTTTTTATTTCGCCTCTTTTATTGTTTTATTTGTCCTACTTCCCTGTTCTTTGTCTGATGGGTGCCCCCGTGTTTGACGCGGTAAAATGTGATTGGGTAACGGCGTAACTCCCAGCACAGGGTTATCATGTAGGACGGGAGCGTATCCCCTGGTAAAGGCCAGGCCCGGGGAAGGGCCATTGCATGAGCTGTAGTCTTCCTGCAGGCGATTGGGTCCCTTCGTCAGCCCACAGGAAGGTGTGACCCTGAGGTTACTTGGTTCAGGCCAGAGCCAGTAACCTAAGCCGGGGTGGCGCCCAGGAAGCAGCCCGCCATCGGAGACGGTTGCAATGGTGGAGGAATAAATCGCTATGGTACTGGAAAATAATCCTTTACATTTTAAACGCAAAAGAGTTGACGTAAAAGAAGTAATCGAGAAGTCTTTCCCTCGTTACTTAGTTATTAGTCGTACTGAAGAGAGTCAGTCGTTTACGACCGTAAATCCCCTCAGGGGCCCAATTTATTGGGTACGGGCGTAGCGACCCCGAGGCACCCGAGCTGCTCCCTCAGGTCCGCGCTTAGCGCGTTTGACTCCTTTTTATTTGGCCTCTTTTATTGTTTTTATTTGTCCTACTTCCCTGTTCTTTGTCTGATGGGTGCCCCCGTGTTTGACGCGGTAAAATGTGCCTGGGTAACGGCGTAACTCCCAGCACAGGGTTATCATGTAGGACGGGAGCGTATCCCCTGGTAAAGGCCAGGCCCGGGGAAGGGCCATTGCATGAGCTGTAGTCTTCCTGCAGGCGATTGGGTCCCTTCGTCAGCCCACAGGAAGGTGTGACCCTGAGGTTACTTGGTTCAGGCCAGAGCCAGTAACCTAAGCCGGGGTGGCGCCCAGGAAGCAGCCCGCCATCGGAGACGGTTGCAATGGTGGAGGAATAAATCGCTATGGTACTGGAAAATAATCCTTTACATTTTAAACGCAAAAGAGTTGACGTAAAAGAAGTAATCGAGAAGTCTTTCCCTCGTTACTTAGTTATTAGTCGTACTGAAGAGAGTCAGTCGTTTACGACCGTAAATCCATTTAAGATTCAAAAGGGCATTGATGCCATAGCTGGGCCCGTTAAGTCCTGTACCCGTCTACGCAACGGATCACTTTTAGTGGAGACACTTGGCCTGTCTCAAAGCAACTCGTTGCTCAAAGCGACGCTACTCCACGGATGTCCCGTCCGTGTCGAGAAACATAAGACCATGAATTCGTCGCGAGGAGTTGTTACCACAAATGTTCTAGACGGAATGTCCGACCCGGAAATCCAGAGCTGTCTGGAAGACCAAGGGGTCACCTCAGTTTATCGTGTACAGGCAAGGAAAGAGGGGGAATTACAGCCGACCCGGACTCTTTTCCTCACATTCGACAGGGTCGATTTGCCGCAGAGGATCAAGGCGGGCTACGAGGTGATAGAAGTGCGCCCGTATATCCCGAGCCCGTTGCGATGTTTCCAGTGTCAGCGTTTTGGACACACTCGCATATCCTGTAAAACTGCCGTTTCCATCTGTGCAACCTGCGGTCAAGCAAGTCACGAGGGAGCATGCCCATCCGCTCCTGTCTGCGTCAACTGCCGCGGTGAACATCCAGCCTCGTCCCGCGATTGCCCTCGTTTTCGAGAGGAGCGCTGTATCCAGGAGATCCGGGTGAAGGAAAAACTCTCCTTTACTGAAGCCCGGAAGCGATTCCAGTCTCGCCAACCTGTCGTGCCTAAGACCGGCACCTACAGCGCAGCAGCTTCTTTTGCGCCCAAGAAGTGCGATAGCAGTACGCAGACCTGCGATCTTGTTTTTACACGGGTCCAAACTACTCCTAGTTCTCCAAAGCGCTCTACCGTGAAGCCCAAAGCGGTTGTTTTTAATGCCCCTGATATTAAGTTCAGGACGACTTTTACCCGTACGGATTTTTTAAAGTCGTCCACTCAGGTAGAGCAGAAGAAGAGCCCTTCACCTCCTCGGAGGTCACGCTCCCATGATGGGAGCAAGCCCGCTAGGCGGTCGCCGTCGCCGCCTATACCCACATCCAACCGATTCCAGGCGTTGGAATCGGTGGATGCTTCTCAGCGGGAGAGCCCTCCCTCTGAGGAAGTGATGGAGCAGGATGTGCCTGCTCCTTCAAAACCACCGAGTCCCACGCGACTGAAAAAAGGAGGTTTGTTTCGCCCTGCACCGTCCAAAAAGTAAGGTGGTAAATTTTTAGCTTCTTTTATCTAATTTTAACAATGGCTATCCTTTCGTGGAATGTGCGTGGTCTCCGTAGTCGAAGACCTGACCTCGAGTTAATTTTACGTTCAACTGACCCTTTGCTTGTATGTCTCCAAGAGACTAAGCTTCGCCCAAGCGATTCTTTTAATTTACGCGGTTACTCTTCGGTGAGATTTGATCTCCCTCCCGAAAATGGCACTCCCGCTCACGGCGGAGTTTTACTTTTAATTCGCAATAACGTGTACAGCACCTCACTACAGCTCCAGACTCCTTTACAAGCTGCCGCAGCTACAGTTCACTTTTCTGGCCTTAGTTTTTCTGTCTGCAATGTTTATTTACCTCCGTCCGGAACCATCACCACAGTTGACCTGGACGATCTTTTGTCTCAGCTACCACCCCCTGTTCTTCTTTTGGGGGATTTCAATGCACACCATCCCCTATGGGGTTCCACCACGGAGTGTGCAAGAGGTAACCTCTTAGCTGACTTTTTGCTAAATCACAATCTTATACTTCTCAACACTGGTCAACCTACTTTTCTCTCTGACAGCACTCATAGCTTTTCGCACTTGGACTTATCCATTTGTTCTGCCTCGCTTGCTGTACATCTCACCTGGAACGTCATCTCTGATTTACATTCCAGTGACCACTTTCCGTGTCAGATCCATGTACTCTCTCCGAACGCACATTCACAGCGCACGCCAAAATGGCTCATTGATAAGGCGAATTGGACTCTCTATCGATCTTTGGCCGAATTTTCAGGGTGTGAATTTCCATCTGTCGACACCGCGGTCGAGCACCTCCGTACGGTCATCATTACCGCCGCAGATAAGGCTATCCCCCGGTCGTCTTGTCACCCCAGACGCATTCCGGTTCCCTGGTGGACTGATGAATGCCGGGACGCATTGCGTGCACGCCGAGGTGCTCTCCGAGCTTTTCGTCGCCACCCTACCTCAGCAAATATGATTTGCTACAAACAACTTCGCGCCAAATGCCGCCGAGTCATTAAGGATAGCAAAAAGGCTTCTTGGATTTCTTTTACCTCTTCTTTTAACCGCACAACGCCTTCATCCGTAGTTTGGGAACGGCTACGCCGCGTTGCTGGCAAACCAAGGTTTACACCTATACCCGGTCTTAGGATTTTAAATCGAGTGCTCACCACTCCGACTGACGTCGCCAATGTTTTAGGGCGAACCTTTGCTGATGTTTCTAGTTCCGCCAATTACCCGGCTACATTTCGCGCATTAAGGGAGCAGGTTGAGAGGAAAGGTTTCTCGTTTGCCTCCGACCATCAGGAGAGCTACAACGTTCCTTTTACCGCCAGGGAACTGGAGCATGCCCTTTCCACCTCTCGACACTGCGCACCGGGGCCAGATAACATTCATGTTGCCATGTTGCAGCATTTACCAGCAGAAGGCAAAGCATTTTTATTACGAACTTTTAATTTTATTTGGTGTAACGGCACATTTCCTCGCGCTTGGCGATTGGCTACCGTTATTCCCATACCTAAGCCTGGAAAGGACCCACATCTTCCTTCCAGTTACCGTCCGATTTCCCTCACCAGCTGCGTTTGCAAGGTGTTGGAACGAATGATTAACCGACGGCTTATGTGGTTTTTGGAGTCGAGACATCTATTGACGAACGCCCAGTGCGGTTTCCGTCGTCACCGCTCCTCTGTCGACCATCTCGTATCTCTTTCGACCCACATAATGGACGGTTTTATTCGGAAGTGCCAAACGGTTGCTGTGTTTTTCGATTTAGAGAAAGCGTACGATACTTGCTGGAGAGGCGGTATCCTCCGAACGCTTCACGATTGGAACATACGTGGGCGTATGTCTGTTTTTATTCAGGAATTTATGAAAGACCGGGTTTTTTAATGTTCGCGTGGGATCAGTTTTATCATCTAATTTTATTCAAGAGAACGGCGTACCTCAGGGCTCGGTACTTAGTTGCACACTATTTGCCATTGCGATTAACTCTATCACCGAGTGTTTACCGCCAGGAATACAATCGTCGTTATTTGTGGACGATTTTGCCATCTATCTTTCCTCTCGGAGAACCAGTCTCTTGGAACGCCGCCTCCAATGCTGTCTCGACCGCCTTCACGCTTGGAGTGTCTCTCACGGGTTCCGTTTCTCCGCAGAGAAGACCGTCTGCATGAACTTCTGGCGCCACAAGGAGTATCATCCACCTTCGCTCCATCTTGGCCCAGACGCACTTTCTTTCGCAGACGAAGTTAGGTTCCTTGGCTTGGTGTTCGATAGGAAATTATGCTGGTCATCGCATATAGCGCAACTAAAAGGCAAGTGTGAACGTTCTCTTTGCATTTTACGTGTTTTATGTGGCACATCTTGGGGAGCTGACCGGACTATACTTTTACGTTTTTACCGATCTCTTATCCGATCGAAACTGGATTATGGCTGTGTGGTTTATGGCTCTGCGCGGCCTTCTGTTCTGCGCCGCCTGAACCCGATTCATCACCGGGGTATCCGTGTTGCCATTGGGGCATTCCCCACCAGTCCTGTGTTGAGCTTATGTGCGGAGTCTGGAGAACCTCCGTTGTTTTATCGTAGGGATGTTTTACTAGCTGCGTACGGTTGTCGCTTAGCTGCGCAACCTCGTCATCCCACGAATGGGCCGTTTTTTAATGTGTCTTTTGATCGTTTTTATGCTGCTCGGTCTTTTACTCCTAAGCCCGCTGGCTTTCGTTTTCGGGACATTTTACGGACGTTGGACATTGAGTTACCTGCTTTTTTCTTAGCCGGGGAAACTTCTTCTCCCCCCTGGATTTTAGCAGAGGCCCCCGTTCATCTCGGGCTTACGTCCTGTCCAAAATCATCGACCGCAGCACATATTATTCGTTGTTCTTTTAGCGAGATCAAATCCTCTTTTAATGGCTGGAATTTTATCTATACCGACGGCTCTAAATGTGACACAGGTGTAGGATGTGCTTTTGTTTTTAATGGGGCTAGTTTTACGTATGGGCTTGACGTTGCAACATCTATTTTTATGGCGGAGCTTTATGCTATCTATCGGGCGGTTTTATTTATTTCTGATCACATGCTGGGGAACAGTGTTATATGTTCCGATTCTTTGAGTGGCATTTTAAGTTTTAGAAACCTGTACAACCTCCACCCCCTTGTACAGATGGTCCAGAATGTAGTTTTAACCCTTTTCGACGCTGGCGTCAGGGTAATACTGCTATGGGTGCCTGGACACGTCGGACTCCCAGGTAATGAGGCCGCAGATGTTGCAGCGAAATCCGCTCTTTTAGACCCTGCTGAGTACGAGCAGCGTTTTTATTTCGGGGATTTTATACATTCATTACGTAGAGCCATTTTTTCGCGCTGGCGCGAGGAGTGGGAATTACTCCCAAATAATAAGCTCCGTGAATGTAAACCCGCCCCTTTTAACTGGTCGACTTCTTCTCGCGCTGTTCGTCGCGAAGAAGTAATTTTAGCTCGTCTTAGAATTGGGCATTGCCGTTTTAGCCACTCTCATCTTTTTAATGATCAACCCGCTCCAGCTTGCCCTCACTGTGACCACCCCTTTACAGTGCGTCACATTTTAATTGATTGTCTTCATCTGACAGCTTTTAGAAATAGCTTAGGTTTGCCTTCCTCTATTGAGGACTTACTCGCAGATGATGTGGTTGCTGTTGAGCGGGTGCTCCGTTTTATCCGTGTTTGTGGTTTTTGGAGCAAGGTGTGAGTTTTTATCTTTTACCATTGACGGCATTTTTTGACTCTTTTAAGACTGTTGTTTTTTCAGCTTTTGCTGAATCGTGTCATCAGTCTTTAACTGTTGTTTTGCACATTACCCTTGTTATTTGTTTTGGGGTTTTATTGTTACCATTTTAATCAATTTTAAGACTGGATTGTTTTCAGCTTTTGCTGAATAATTTTGCTACCGGTCTTTGTTTATTGACCTGTGTTTGCTCTGGGGTTTTATTGGCACGATTTTAGTCCATTACCGGACTTTTGTGTTTTTCCGCACTTGCGGCTGTAATTTAGTAACATTTTAATGTTTGTGGCTCCTTATACCCTAGTTATTTGTTTTTGGGGTATAATTTTTATTGCACGAGTACTACTGTCCGTTCATTATGCGCAGGATTTGCGTTCTTTGTTTATTTATTTATATTTTTGACATAGTACTTGATGTGTTTGGGCGCTAATGACCGCAGCAGTTTTGCGCCCTTAAGCAATAATCAATCAATCAATTACAGGACTGTTGTGTTTTTCCGCACTTGCGGCTGTGTTTTAGTAACACTTTACTGTTTGTGGCGCCTTGTACCCTAGTTATTTGTTTTTGGGTATATTTTTATTGCAAAAGTACTACTGTCCGTTGATTATGCGCAGGATTTGCGTTCTTTGTTTATTTATTTTTATATCTGACACAGTACTTGATGTGTTTGGGCGCTAATGACCATAGCAGTTTTGCGCCCTTAAGCAATAATCATCATCACGATCGGTGCTCTTAAAAATGAATTTAAAGCATTCGCCAATCGATGCATTGTTTATTGATAATTCTAAACGTTCACGATATAAAGTTCAAAACTTATCAGGATTGAAAGCACTGTTTTCTGATAAAGTAAAACAACCTTTAAAACGTTTAAAGTCCGCGTCTAATGTGATCTTTACAAACAGATATAAACAGCATGATAAAAATAAATTTCAGCATGTACATTCTGGTAAAAACGTTAACATGACAGACAAAAATTATAAAACATTTAGACGCGTTCGCGCTGGAAAAAACGTTGAAGTGAAAGATTTGAGTAAAGAGGAAATAGCTGACGAAAATTATGAAACATTTAAACAGATTACCTTAAATAAAATTGTCGGAATGAAGGATGCGTGCAAAGAAGAAGAAGAAGAACAACAACAACAACAACAGCAAAAATTTGAACATGTAGAAACAGTGGATTCGAACTTCGCGAAGTTTAAATTTCCTAGTACAATGCAAGTGGCGGGTCCTTCGAGATGCGGTAAATCGACGTTTATAAAACATCTGCTTCAAAATGCTGGTATGATGTTTGATCGTCCTATTAAGAGAGCCCCCCTCAGGGGCCCAATTTATTGGGTACGGGGCGTAGCGACCCCGAGGCACCCGAGCTGCTCCCTCAGGTCCGCGCTCAGCGCGTTTGACTCCTTTTTATTTCGCCTCTTTTATTGTTTTATTAGTCCTACTTCCCTGTTCTTTGTCTGATGGGTGCCCCCGTGTTTGACGCGGTAAAATATGACTGGGTAACGGCGTAACTCCCAGCACAGGGTTATCATGTAGGACGGGAGCGTATCCCCTGGTAAAGGCCAGGCCCGGGGAAGGGCCATTGCATGAGCTGTAGTCTTCCTGCAGGCGATTGGGTCCCTTCGTCAGCCCACAGGAAGGTGTGACCCTGAGGTTACTTGGTTCAGGCCAGAGCCCGTAACTCCCTCAGGGGCCCAATTTATTGGGTACGGGGCGTAGCGACCCCGAGGCACCCGTCCCTCAGGGGCCCAATTTACTGGGTACGGGGCGTAGCGACCCCGAGGCACCCGAGCTGCTCCCTCAGGTCCGCGCTTAGCCCGTTTGACTCCTTTTTAGTTTGTCTCCATTTTACTTTTTACTTTTTAACCTCCCTGCTTTTAGTCTGATGGATGCCCCCGTGTTTGATACGGTTCAAAGGTGACTGGGTAAGGGCGTGACTCCCAGCACTGGGCCATCATGTAGGGCTAGAGCGTATCCCCTGGTAAAGGCCAGGCCCGGGGAGGGGCCATTACACGCGCTGTAGACTTCCTGTAGGCGATTGGGTCCCTTTGTCTATACACAGGAAGGTGTGACCCTAAGGTTACGTGTTCCAGGCCAGGGCAACTAACCTAAGCCGGGGTGGCGCCCAGGAAGCAGCCTGCCATCGGGGACAGGTGTAATGGTGGAGGATGAATCCGCTATGATGCAAGAAAATACTCAAATAAATACAAAACGTAAGAGAATGGACATAAGAGGGGTGACTGAGGTGTCTTTCCCTCGTTTCTTGATAATTAACAGAACAGAGGAAGGTCAGTCGTTTATTCAAGTGAACCCTTTCATTATTCAAAAAGGTTTGGACAGTATTTCTGGTCCTGTTAAATCGTGCACGCGCCTACGCAATGGGTCCCTATTGGTGGAAACTGTGAGTGCGTCTCAAACTACTGCGCTTCTTAAGGCAATTTTACTCCACGGTTACCCGATCCGTGTCGAGTCCCATCGTACCCTGAATTCCTCCCGAGGAGTTATAACCACTTCTATACTCGACGGTATGACGGACACTGAAATTCAGGGTTATTTAGCCGAGCAGAATGTCACCTCAGTTTATCGTGTGCAGGCAAAGAGAGATGGTGAAATGCAGCCTACGCGAACACTATTCCTCACATTCAATAGAGCTGAGTTACCAAACAAGATTAGGGCAGGGTATGAGGTAATATCAGTCCGCCCGTATGTTCCTAGCCCTTTAAGGTGTTTCCAATGTCAGCGTTTCGGTCACACCCGCCTGTCTTGTAAGAGCCCTAAATCTGTTTGTGCTACATGTGCCTTAGAAAGCCACGAGGGAGCGTGTTCATCCGCCCCTGTATGCGTGAACTGCCATGGTCCTCATCCAGCAACATCCCGCGACTGCCCTCGATTTCGAGAGGAGCGCTCTATTCAGGAAATCCGCGCTAAAGAGAAACTTTCGTTCTGTGAAGCCCGGAAACGCTATCAATCCTGTCTACCTCCTGTACCTAAGTTCGGTACGTATAGCTCCGTAGCCGCCACTGCAGTATCCCGACGGGACAATAGCACGCAAACATGTGACCTGGTCTTCACCGAAACGCCTACTCCTGCCAGTACCAAGCGCTCAACAGCACCCAAGCCAGTGGTTTTTGTCGCTGATCCAGTAAAATTCAAGACTGCCTACACACGGACTGACTTTCTAAAATCGTCCACAAATGAAGGAAAGGCTAAGAAGAAAAATCAAAGCCCCTCACCTCCTCGGAGGTCGAGCTCCCACGATTGCTCTGGGAGCAAACCCGCAAGGCGGTCACCGTCGCCGCCTCTCAACACCTCCAACCGTTTCCAGGTGCTGGAATCGGTTGACCTACCTCAGCGGGAGTGCCCTCCCTCCGAGGATTTTATGGAGCAGGAAGCGCCTGCTACTGCTAAACCACCGAGTCCCACGCGCTTAAAGAAAGGACGATTGATTCGCCCCGGTCCGACCAAAAAGTAAGGTGGTGTTTTTATTTCTTTTAACGGTTTTAATAATGTCTATCCTTTCATGGAACGTACGTGGGCTCCGCAGCCAAAGACCTGAACTAGAATTGCTTTTACGATCGACTGATGCTCTGCTTTTATGCCTCCAGGAGACCAAACTTCGTCCTCAGGATGCTTTCAATATTCGGGGTTACTCTTCGGTAAGATTCGATCTTCCCGCCGAAGACGGCGTACCCGCGCATGGCGGAGTTTTAATATTAGTCAGGGATGACGTGCATACTTCCCCCCTGTCTCTCCAATCTAATCTACAGGCGGTTGCAACTACGGTTTCCCTTTCTGGCCTTAGTTTCACAGTCTGCAGCATTTACCTGCCTCCATCTGTTCCTGTCTCCGTGGTTGATCTGGACAACCTTCTATACCAGCTGCCACCCCCTATATTGCTTTTGGGGGACTTCAATGCGCACCATCCCTCTTGGGGATCCTCTGTAGAGTGTGCGAGGGGTAGCTTGGTGGCTGATTTTTTGGATCGCCACAATCTTATTTTACTGAATACAGGTGAGCCCACTTTTCTCTCCGACAGCACACACAGTTTTTCCCATCTGGACTTGTCTTTCTGTTCGGCTTCGCTTTCCGTACACTTTGCCTGGCACGTTCTTTCTGATTTGTACTCTAGCGACCATTTCCCCTGTGCTATTCGTATCCTGTCTTCCCAAGTTCGTCCTCAGCGCACAATGAAGTGGCTTCTAGAAAAAGCAAATTGGAGTCTCTTCCGTTCTCTGGCTGTATTTTCCGGGTGTCCCTTTCCCTCCATTGATACCATGGTCGAACACCTAAACACGATCATTGTTGCAGCCGCAAATCAGGCTATTCCCCGGTCGTCTTTCCACCCGAGACGAATCCCGGTTCCTTGGTGGACCGACGAATGCCGGGACGCATTGCGTGCACGTCGAGGTGCTTTGCGGGTTTTTCGTCGCCACCCTACGTTAGAGAATTTCATCCGTTACAAACAACTGCGCGCGAAATGCCGCCGAGTTATTAAAGACAGCAAGAGGGCGTCCTGGATTGCCTTCGCCAAATCTTTTAACCGTTTTACACCTTCATCTGTTGTTTGGAACCGACTGCGCCGAGTTGCGGGCAAACCTGGATTTACGCCCATATCTGGACTCAAGGTATCACATTGTGTACTTACTACTCCCAAGGATGTAGCAAATACCTTAGGTCGCAATTTCGCTGAGATCTCGAGCTCTGCCCAATACCCCCCTGCCTTTCGCTCTATTCAGGAGCGAGTTGATCCTAGAGGGTTTAGCTTTCCCTCAGACAACCAAGAGTGCTACAATGTCCCATTTTCGTCCAGGGAATTGGAACATGCGTTATCTGCATCTCGGCATTGCGCTCCAGGACCAGATGGCATCCATGTTGCTATGCTGCAGCATTTATCAACTGCGGGTATGCATTTTTTGCTGAAAATTTTTAACCGCATTTGGTGTGATGGCACATTTCCATGTGCTTGGCGAGTGGCGACAGTCATTCCTATCCTTAAGCCTGGAAAGGACCCACACCTTCCTTCCAGTTACCGTCCCATTTCCCTCACCAGTTGCGTGTGCAAGGTGATGGAACGAATCATTAACGGGCGGCTTATGTGGTGGTTGGAGTCGCGGCACCTACTGACGAACATCCAGTGCGGTTTCCGTCGTCATCGATGTTCCATCGACCATCTTGTGTCTCTGTCCACCCATATAATGGATGGATTTGTGAGAAAGTGCCAAACTGTTGCGGTATTTTTTGATTTGGAGAAGGCTTACGATACCTGCTGGAGGGGCGGTATCCTTCGTACGCTTAATGATTGGCTTATACGTGGTCGGATGTCTGTTTTTATTCGGGAGTTTATGATGGACCGGGTTTTTAACGTTCGCGTGGGGTCAGTTTTATCTTCTCGTTTTACTCAAGAGAACGGTGTACCGCAGGGCTCGGTACTTAGTTGTACACTGTTTGCCATCGCCATCAATTCCATAGCTGAGTGCTTACCACCGGGAATCCAATCGTCGTTATTCGTAGACGATTTTGCGATTTATCTTTCCTCCAGGAGAACCTGTCTTTTGGAACGCCGCCTCCAATGCTGTCTGGACCGCCTCTACCTTTGGAGCGTACGTAATGGGTTCCGTTTCTCCGCAGAGAAGACCGTCTGCATGAACTTCTGGCGTCATAAGGTGTATCCTTCACCATCTCTCCACCTTGGCCCAGAAGCTCTTGTTTTCGCGGACGAAGTTCGATTCCTGGGCTTAATCTTTGACAGAACATTAAGCTGGTCTTCGCATGTAGCACAGCTCAGAGGCCGGTGTGAACGTTCTCTGTGTATTTTACGGGTTTTAAGTGGCACATCCTGGGGAGCCGACCGGACTGTTCTTTTACGCTTTTATCGATCTCTAATCCGGTCCAAACTGGATTATGGCTGTATAGTATATGGCTCAGCGCGACCTTCCGTTCTTCGTCGTCTTAACTCCATTCACCACCGGGGTATCCGTGTCGCTGTTGGTGCGTTCCCCACCAGCCCTGTGTCGAGTTTATGTGCGGAGGCTGGGGAACCTCCGTTGTTTTATCGTAGGGATCTTTTACTTTCTACGTATGGTTGTCGACTGGCCACGCAACCTCGTCATCCTGCGAATGGACCGTTTTTCAATGTGTCTCTCGCCCCATTTTACGCTGCTCGGTCTTTTACTCCTAAGCCCGCTGGCTTTCGTTTCCGGGAGCTGTTAAGGACGATGGACCTGGACTTACCTGCTTTTTTCTTGGCCGGGGAAACCTTCTCTCCCCCTTGGCTCTTAGCAGAGGCCCCCGTTCATCTTGGGCTTACGGCCTGTCCTAAGTCCTCGACTGCAGCACCATTCATTCTTAGTCATTTTAACGAGATTGTCTCTTACTTTGCTGGATGTAATTTTATATATACCGACGGTTCTAAATCCGACACAGGTGTAGGATGTGCCTTTGTTTTTAATGGAGCTAGTTTTACATATGGTCTTAACGTTGCGACATCTATTTTTATGGCGGAGCTTTATGCTATATATCGGGCTATTTTATTTATTTCTGACCACGGACTGGGGAACAGTGTCATCTGTTCCGATTCTCTGAGTGCCCTTTTGTCTCTTAAATGCCTGTACACCTACCATCCTCTTGTGCAGAAAGTTCAGGATGCAGTGTCTTCGCTTCTGGCCGTTGGTGTCAGAGTCACTCTGCTATGGGTACCTGGACACGTGGGACTCCCGGGAAATGAGGCTGCGGATGTCGCAGCTAATTCCGCCATTTTAGATCCTGCAGAGTACGAGCAACGCTTTTATGTAGGGGATTTTAAACATTGTATACGTCGAGGAATTCTCTCGCGCTGGCGCGATGAGTGGGATATCATTCCCCACAATAAGCTTCGAGAAATTAAATCCACCCCTTTTCATTGGTCGACTTCTTCTCGCGCAGTCCGTCGCGAGGAAGTGATTTTAGCTCGTCTTCGAATAGGGCACTGCCGATTTAGTCACCGTCACCTTTTTAATGGTCAACCAGCTCCAGATTGCCCACTATGTGACCACCCCTTCACGGTGCGTCACATTTTACTGGAATGCCCTCATCTGGCAACTTTTAGACTTTCCCTGGGTTTGTCCTCCTCTATTGAGGAGCTACTTGCCGATGATGTGGTTGCTGTGGAACGGGTGCTCCGCTTTATCCGTGTTTGTGACTTTTGGTGCATGGTGTGAATTTTAATGGTTTTACCCATGACGGTCATTTCCGAATATTTTAGGACTTTTGTCCTTTTGTAGCCAATTTTATCCTTGTTCTCTGTTTTGAGGGGTTTCCTTGTTATATTTTTAGGCCATTATAACACTTAATATCTCAGCTCCTGTAGCTGCGTCTTGATCTGCTCTGTTGATGAAAATTTAACCCCAGTTATTAAAAGCGGGTTTTCTATTATTGCACAAAGAGCTACTGTTGCGCAGATTTCGGTGTGTCTGGGCGCTAATGACCTCGTAGTTTTGCGCCCTTTAAGCAATAATCATCATCATCCATAGCAATCAACAATGCGTGCGTTCTCCTTTTTTCCCCCCCACCTGAACATGTCCTTAGTTACCACCCTTAGGAAATGCAGACACCCTTCTACCTTCCGGAGTTCCTACCTTCTGTTCAAGAAGCATCTCTCCTGAAGCATAGTCATAAAGATAGTCAGTTCTCTCAATTTCTAATGTATCGTATTCACAGCCTGGGGAAATATCTCTCTTCAAGAGTCGCGTTTCAACATCAAATGTCACCGTGCCATGTCCATTATCGAGTAATAGATCTTATACAATGGGCAAGGAAACCCTTTAAGCTTACCCTTTATAGCTATCTCGATACGCGAGTCAGCGATAAGACCTGAAAATTTTACCCTCTGTTTCTCCTGCTGAGATATATCAAACTTCGTGTATTTACGAAGGGAATTAGTAATCAAAGCAAAGCGTACTCATCTGAATGTCTTAAAGCCGACGCACTGATCGTAGCAGCCACATGTATGTAAACTATTGTAAAAGTTTCAGGCGGGATGTCCCTTTCGCACCTACACATGCATTTGAACATGTCCTGAACAAACATCTACCTCAAATTTAAATACATTCCCTGAGTTCATGAATCCCCTAGAATTCAGTCAACTCGTAAATGATGAGTAATTAGAAATCCCATTAGCTGCCACCAATTTATAGCGTTGCCTACGCTATCGCATGCTCCTGGAGGGAACTAGGTGCAGTTCAGAATTAAAAGCCAGAGTTATCCTAATCCTAACTTTATTGAAATAACATGAGAAAAAAATAAAGGAAACAATACATTCAAAATTACTTATTTACGTACCCTATCACCTTATGTTCTTAATCCCGAGAGTTATTGACTATGACTAAATGAATAACATTTGTTTAATTGGAAATATGCCCTTGACTGATCTCTTCCTTTTTGTATGACACTTTATTCATAAGAAGACTGTAAGCAATTACTAGTGGTTCTAGTGTTTATCTGGTTTTTCTGTCTATCCGATCAGTATGCCATGGCAATATCAAGACAGAATAATACCCTCTACTCACATCACGTTGACCAATATGCAGAAGGTCTGCATTTTGAGGATGAACGTTGTGAATCTGTCTGGCGTACACATCCCAGGAGACTGGTGAGTCTTCCGTTCCAGCAGCTTATATAGTCGGCTCGAAGACAACGCCCTGACATCGTCATTTTACCTCACACGTCGTGGACAAAGGTTTCTTTGCATCCCGTTACTGAGAATTTTCTGCCCGCAATATGTTGTCAGCGGGAAGGTGCGAGTGAATACGCATCCGCTATTACTTTTCTCCCAAGACAATAAAGGTTGTAAAATAATACTTTTAGAAAGAACTAAATTTCTTCTGTAACCATATACAACTAAAGAAATATCAAATATAATGGTCTGTGATATATTTCGGGAAACAATATTGAATTCTGCAAGATTCAGAGAATGTTCTCAGTCGTTTGCCATCTGTTAACTTTCCTATACCCCCTCAGGGGCCCAATTTATTGGGTACGGGGCGTAGCGACCCCGAGGCACCCGAGCTGCTCCCTCAGGTCCGCGCTCAGCGCGTTTGACTCCTTTTTATTTCGCCTCTTTTATTGTTTTATTAGTCCTACTTCCCTGTTCTTTGTCTGATGGGTACCCCCGTGTTTGACGCGGTAAAATGTGACTGGGTAACGGCGTAACTCCCAGCACAGGGTTATCATGTAGGACGGGAGCGTATCCCCTGGTAAAGGCCAGGCCCGGGGAAGGGCCATTGCATGAGCTGTAGTCTTCCTGCAGGCGATTGGGTCCCTTCGTCAGCCCACAGGAAGGTGTGACCCTGAGGTTACTTTGTTCAGGCCAGAGCCAGTAACCTAAGCCGGGGTGGCGCCCAGGAAGCAGCCCGCCATCGGAGACGGTTGCAATGGTGGAGGAATAAATCGCTATGGTACTTGAAAATAATCCTTTACATTTTAAACGTAAAAGAGTTGATGCAAAAGAAGTAATCGAGAAGTCTTTCCCTCGTTACTTAGTTATTAGTCGTACTGAAGAGAGTCAGTCGTTTACGACCGTAAATCCATTTAAGATTCAGAAGGGCATTGATGCCATAGCTGGGCCCGTTAAGTCCTGTACCCGTCTACGCAACGGATCACTTTTAGTGGAGACACTTGGCCTGTCTCAAAGCAACTCGTTGCTCAAGGCGACGCTACTCCACGGATATCCCGTCCGTGTCGAGAAACATAAGACCATGAATTCGTCGCGAGGAGTTGTTACAACAAATGTTCTAGACGGAATGTCCGACCCGGAAATCCAGAGCTGTCTGGAAGACCAAGGGGTCACCTCAGTTTATCGTGTGCAGGCAAGGAAAGAGGGGGAATTACAGCCGACCCGGACTCTTTTCCTCACATTCGACAGGGTCAATTTGCCGCAGAGGATCAAGGTGGGCTACGAGGTGATAGAAGTGCGCCCGTATATCCCGAGCCCGTTGCGATGTTTCCAGTGTCAGCGTTTTGGACACACTCGCATATCATGTAAAACTGCCGTTTCCATCTGTGCAACCTGCGGTCAAGCCAGTCACGAGGGAGCATGTACATCCGCTCCTGTCTGCGTCAACTGCCGCGGTGAACATCCAGCCTCGTCCCGCGATTGCCCTCGTTTTCGAGAGGAGCGCTGTATCCAGGAGATCCGGGTGAAGGAAAAACTCTCCTTTACTGAAGCCCGGAAGCGATTCCAGTCTCGCCAACCTGTCGTGCCTAAGACCGGCACCTACAGCGCAGCAGCTTCTTTTGCGCCCAAGAAGTGCGATAGCAGTACGCAGACCTGCGATCTTGTTTTTACACGGGTCCAAACTACTCCTAGTTCTCCAAAGCGCTCTACCGTGAAGCCCAAAGCGGTTGTTTTTAATGCCCCTGAAATTAAGTTCAGGACGAGTTTTACGAGAACGGATTTTTTAAAGTCATCAACTCAGGTAGAGCAGAAAAAGAGCCCTTCTCCTCCTCGGAGGTCACGCTCCCATGATGGGAGCAAACCCGCTAGGCGGTCGCCGTCGCCGCCTATTTCTACATCCAACCGATTCCAGGCGTTGGAATCGGTGAATGCTTCTCAGCGGGAGAGCCCTCCCTCTGAGGAAGTGATGGAGCAGGATGTGCCTGCTCCTTCAAAACCACCGAGTCCCACGCGACTGAAAAAAGGACGTTTGTTTCGCCCTGCACCGTCCAAAAAGTAAGGTGGTAAATTTTTAGCTTCTTTTATCTAATTTTAACAATGGCTATCCTTTCGTGGAATGTGCGTGGTCTCCGTAGTCGAAGACCTGACCTCGAATTAATTTTACGTTCTACTGACCCTTTGCTTGTGTGTCTCCAAGAGACCAAGCTTCGCCCAAGCGATTCTTTTAATTTACGCCGTTACTCTTCGGTGAGATTTGATCTCCCTCCCGAAGATGGCACTCCCGCTCACGGCGGAGTTTTACTTTTAATTCGAAACGACGTGTACAGCACCTCCCTACAGCTCCAGACTCCTTTACAAGCTGCCGCAGCTACAGTTCACTTTTCTGGCCTTAGTTTTTCAGTCTGCACTGTTTATTTACCTCCGTCCGGCACCATCACCACAGTTGACCTGGACGATCTTTTGTCTCAGCTACCACCCCCTGTTCTTCTTTTGGGGGATTTCAATGCACACCACCCCCTATGGGGTTCCACCACGGAGTGTGCAAGAGGTAACCTCTTAGCTGACTTTTTGCTAAATCACAATCTTATAGTTCTCAACACTGGTCAACCAACTTTTCTCTCTGACAGCACTCATAGCTTTTCGCACTTGGATTTATCCATTTGTTCTGCCTCGCTTGCTGTACATTTCTGCTGGAACGTCATCTCTGATTTATATTCCAGTGACCACTTTCCGTGTCAGATCCATGTACTCTCTCCGAACGCACATTCACAGCGCACGTCAAAATGGCTCCTTGATAAGGCGAATTGTCCTCTCTATCGATCTTTGGCCGAATTCTCAGGGTGCGAATTTCCATCTGTCGACACCGCGATCGAGCACCTCCGTACGGTCATCATTACCGCCGCAGATAAGGCTATCCCCCGGTCGTCTTGTCACCCCAGACGCATTCCGGTTCCCTGGTGGACTGATGAATGCCGGGACGCATTGCGTGCACGCCGAGGTGCTCTCCGAGCTTTTCGTCGCCACCCTACCTCAGCAAATATGATTTGCTACAAACAACTTCGCGCCAAATGCCGCCGAGTCATTAAGGATAGCAAAAAGGCTTCTTGGATTTCTTTTACCTCTTCTTTTAACCGCACAACGCCTTCATCCGTAGTTTGGGAACGGCTACGCCGCGTTGCTGGTAAACCAAGGTTTACACCTATACCCGGTCTTAGGATTTTTAATCGAGTGCTCACCACTCCGACTGACGTCGCCAATGTTTTAGGGCAAACCTTTGCTGATGTTTCTAGTTCCGCCAATTACCCGGCTACATTTCTCGCATTAAGGGAGCAGGTTGAGAGGAAAGGTTTCTCGTTTGCCTCCGACCATCAGGAGAGCTACAACGTTCCTTTTACCGCCAGGGAACTGGAGCATGCCCTTTCCACCTCTCGACACTGCGCACCGGGGCCAGATAACATTCATGTTGCTATGTTGCAGCATTTATCAGCAGAAGGCAAAGCATTTTTATTACGAACTTTTAATTTTATTTGGTGTCATGGCACATTTCCCAACGCTTGGCGATTGGCCACCGTCATTCCGATACCTAAGCCTGGAAAGGACCCTCATCTTCCTTCCAGTTACCGTCCGATTTCCCTCACCAGCTGCGTTTGCAAGGTGTTGGAACGCATGATTAACGGACGGCTTATGTGGTTTTTGGAGTCGAGAAATCTGTTGACGAACGCTCAGTGCGGTTTCCGTCGTCACCGCTCCTCTGTCGACCATCTCTTATCTCTTTCGACCCACATAATGGACGGTTTTGTGCGCAAGTGCCAAACGGTTGCTGTATTTTTCGATCTGGAGAAAGCGTACGATACTTGCTGGAGAGGCGGTATCCTCCAAACGCTTCACGATTGGAACATACGTGGGCGTATGTCTGTTTTTATTGAGGAATTTATGAAAGACCGGGTTTTTAATGTTCGCGTGGGATCAGTTTTATCGTCGAATTTTATTCAAGAGAACGGTGTACCTCAGGGCTCGGTACTAAGTTGCACACTTTTTGCCATTGCGATTAACTCTATCACCCAGTGTTTACCGCCAGGAATACAATCGTCGTTATTTGTGGACGATTTTGCCATATATCTTTCCTCTCGGAGGACCTGTCTCCTGGAACGCCGCCTCCAATGCTGTCTCGACCGCCTTCACGCTTGGAGTGTCTCTCACGGGTTCCGTTTCTCCGCAGAGAAGACCGTCTGCATGAACTTCTGGCGCCACAAGGAGTATACTGCACCTTCGCTCCATCTTGGCCCAAACGCACTCTCCTTCGCAGACGAAGTTCGGTTCCTTGGCTTGGTGTTTGATAGGAAATTATGCTGGTCGTCGCATATAGCGCAACTCAGAGGCAAGTGTGAACGTTCTCTTTGTATTTTACGTGTTTTAAGTGGCACATCTTGGGGAGCTGACCGGACTGTTCTCTTACGTTTTTATCGCTCTCTAATCCGGTCCAAATTGGATTATGGCAGTGTCGTTTATGGCTCTGCGCGGCCTTCTGTTCTACGCCGCCTGAACCCGATTCATCACCGGGGTCACCGTGTTGCCATTGGGGCATTCCCCACCAGTCCTGTGTTGAGTTTGTGTGCGGAGTCTGGAGAACCTCCGTTGTTTTATCGTAGGGATGTTTTACTGACTGCGTACGGTTGTCGCTTAGCTGCGCAACCTCGTCATCCCACGAATGGGCCATTTTTTAACATGTCTTTTGATCGTTTTTACGCTGCTCGGTCTTTTACTCCTAAGCCCGCTGGCTTTCGTTTTAGGGAGATTTTACGGACGTTGGACATGAAGTTACCTGCTTTTTTCTTAGCCGGGGAAACTTCTTCTCCCCCCTGGATTTTAGCAGAGGCCACCGTTCATCTCGGGCTCACGTCCTGTCCGAAATCTTCGACCGCAGCACATATTATTCGTTGTTCTTTTAGCGAGGTCAAATCCTCTTTTAATGGCTGGAATTTTATATATACCGACGGCTCAAAATCTGACACAGGTGTAGGATGTGCTTTTGTTTTTAATGGGGCTAGTTTTACGTATGGTCTTAACGTTGCAACATCTATTTTTATGGCGGAGCTTTATGCTATCTATCGGGCGGTTTTATTTATTTCTGATCACGGGCTGGGGAACAGTGTTATATGTTCCGACTCTTTGAGTGCTATTTTAAGTTTTAAACAGCTGTACAATCACCACCCTCTTGTACAGATGGTCCAGAACGTGGTTTTAACCCTTTTCGACGCTGGCGTCAGGGTAAAACTAATGTGGGTGCCTGGACACGTCGGACTCCCAGGTAATGAGGCCGCAGATGTTGCAGCAAAATCCGCCCTTTTAGACCCTGCTGAGCGCGAGCAGCGTTTTTATTTCGGGGATTTTATACATTCGTTACGTAGAGCCATTTTTTCGCGCTGGCGCGAGGAGTGGGAATTACTCCCAAATAATAAGCTCCGTGAATGTAAATTCACCCCTTTTAACTGGTCGACTTCTTCTCGCGCTGTTCGTCGCGAAGAAGTAATTTTAGCTCGTCTTAGAATTGGGCATTGCCGTTTTAGTCATTCACACCTTTTTGATGGTCAACCCGCTCCAGCTTGCCCCCACTGTGACCACCCCTTTACAGTGAGTCACATTTTAGTTGAATGCCATCATCTGGCAGCTTTTAGACATAGACTAGGTATGCCCTCCTCTATTGAGGAATTACTTGCAGATGATGTGGTTGCTGTTGAGCGAGTGCTCCGTTTTATCCGTGTTTGTGGTTTTTGGAGCAAGGTGTGAGGTTTTATCTTTTACCGTTGACGGCATTTTTAGACTCTTTTAGAACTGTTGTTTTTTCAGCTTTTGCTGCATTGTGTTAACCAGTCTCTAATTGTTGTTTTGCACATTACCCTTGTTATTTGTTTTGGGGTTTTATTGTTACCTTTTTAATCTTTTATAAGACTGGTTTGTTTTCAGCTCTTGCTGATTAATCCCCTCAGGGGCCCAATTTATTGGGTACGGGGCGTAGCGACCCCGAGGCGCCCGAGCTGCTCCCTCAGGTCCGCGCTCAGCGCGTTTGACTCCTTTTTATTTCGCCTCTTTTATTGTTTTATTAGTCCTACTTCCCTGTTCTTTGTCTGATGGGTGCCCCCGTGTTTGACGCGGTAAAATGTGACTGGGTAACGGCGTAACTCCCAGCACAGGGTTATCATGTAGGACGGGAGCGTATCCCCTGGTAAAGGCCAGGCCCGGGGAAGGGCCATTGCATGAGCTGTAGTCTTCCTGCAGGCGATTGGGTCCCTTCGTCAGCCCACAGGAAGGTGTGACCCTGAGGTTACTCTGTTCAGGCCAGAGCCAGTAACCTAAGCCGGGGTGGCGCCCAGGAAGCAGCCCGCCATCGGAGACGGTTGCAATGGTGGAGGAATAATTCGCTATGGTACTGGAAAATAATCCTTTACATTTTAAACGTAAAAGAGTTGATGTAAAAGAAGTAATCGAGAAGTCTTTCCCTCGTTACTTAGTCATTAGTCGTACTGAAGAGAATCAGTCGTTTACGACCGTAAATCCATTCAAAATTCAGAAGGGCATTGATGCCATAGCTGGACCCGTTAAGTCCTGTACCCGTCTACGCAACGGATCACTTTTGGTGGAGACACTAGGCCTGTCTCAAAGCAACTCGTTGCTCAAGGCGACGCTACTCCACGGATATCCCGTCCGTGTTGAGAAACATAAGATCATGAATTCGTCGCGAGGAGTTGTGACCACAAATGTTCTAGACGGAATGACCGACCCGGAAATCCAGAGCTGTCTGGAAGACCAAGGGGTTACCTCAGTATATCGTGTGCAGGCAAGGAAAGAGGGGGAATTACAGCCGACCCGGACTCTTTTCCTCACATTCGACAGGGTCGATTTGCCGCAGAGGATCAAGGCGGGCTACGAGGTGATAGAAGTGCGCCCGTATATCCCTAGCCCGTTGCGATGTTTCCAATGTCAGCGTTTTGGACACATTCGCATATCGTGTAAAACTACCGTACCCATCTGTGCAACCTGCGGTGAAGCAAGTCACGAGGGAGCATGCCCATCCGCTCCTGTCTGCGTCAACTGCCGCGGTGAACATCCAGCCTCGTCCCGCGATTGTCCTCGTTTTCGAGAGGAGCGCTGTATCCAGGAGATCCGGGTGAAGGAAAAACTCTCCTTTACTGAAGCCCGGAAGCGTTTCCAGTCTCGCCAACCTGTCGTGCCTAAGACCGGCACCTACAGCGCAGCAGCTTCTTTTGCGCCCAAGAAGTGCGATAGCAGTACGCAGACCTGCGATCTTGTGTTTACACGGGTCCAACCTACGCCTAGTTCTCCAAAGCGCTCTACCGTGAAGCCCAAAGCGGTTGTTTTTAATGCCCCTGAAATTAAGTTCAGGACGAGTTTTACGCGTACAGATTTTTTAAAGTCATCAACTCAGGTAGAGCAGAAAAAGAGCCCTTCTCCTCCTCGGAGGTCACGCTCCCATGATGGGAGCAAACCCGCTAGGCGGTCGCCGTCGCCGCCTATATCTACATCCAACCGATTCCAGGCTTTGGAATCGGTGGATGCTTCTCAGCGGGAGAGCCCTCCCTCTGAGGATGTGATGGAGCAGGATGTGCCTGCTCCTTCAAAACCACCGAGTCCCACGCGACTGAAAAAAGGACGTTTGTTTCGCCCTGCACCGTCCAAAAAGTAAGGTGGTAAATTTTTAGCTTTTTTTATCTAATTTTAACAATGGCTATCCTTTCGTGGAATGTGCGTGGTCTCCGTAGCCGAAGACCTGACCTCGAATTAATTTTACGTTCTACTGACCCTTTGCTTGTGTGTCGCCAAGAGACTAAGCTTCGCCCAAGTGATTCTTTTAATTTACGCGGTTACTCTTCGGTGAGATTTGATCTCCCTCCCGAAGATGGCACTCCCGCTCACGGCGGAGTTTTACTTTTAATTCGAAACGACGTGTACAGCACCTCATTACAGCTCCAGACTCCTTTACAAGCTGCTGCAGCTACCGTTCACTTTTCTGGCCTTAGTTTTTCAGTCTGCAATGTTTATTTACCTCCGTCCGGCACCATCACCAAAGTTGACCTGGACGATCTTTTGTCTCAGCTACCACCCCCTGTTCTTCTTTTGGGGGATTTCAATGCACACCACCCCCTTTGGGGTTCCACCACGGAGTGTGCAAGAGGTAACCTCTTAGCTGACTTTTTGCTGAATCACAATCTTATACTTCTCAACACTGGTCAAACTACTTTTCTCTCTGACAGCGCTCATAGCTTATCGCACTTGGACTTATCCATTTGTTCTGCCTCACTTGCTGTACATTTCACCTGGAACGTCCTCTCCGACACATATTCCAGTGACCACTTTCCGTGTCAGATCCATGTACTCTCTCCGAACGCACATTCACAGCGCACGCCAAAATGGCTCATTGATAACGCGAATTGGACTCTCTATCGATCTTTGGCCGAATTTTCAGGGTGTGACTTTCCATCTATCGACGTCGCGATCGAGCACCTCCGTACTGTCATCATAACAGCCGCAGATAAGGCTATTCCCCGGTCGTCTTGTCACCCCAGACGCTTACCGGTTCCTTGGTGGAACGATGAATGCCGGGATGCATTGCGTGCACGCCGAGGTGCTCTCCGAGTTTTTCGTCGCCACCCTACTTCAGCAAACATGATCTGCTACAAACAACTTCGTGCCAAATGCCGCCGAGTCATTAAGGATAGCAAAAAGGCCTCTTGGATTTCTTTTACCTCTTCTTTTAACCGCACAACGCCTTCATCCGTAGTTTGGGAACGGCTACGCCGCGTTGCTGGCAAACCAAGGTTTATACCTATACCCGGTCTTAGGATTTTAAATCGAGTGCTCACCACTCCGATTGACGTCGCCAATGTTTTAGGGCGAACCTTCGCTGATGTTTCTAGTTCTGCCAATTACCCGGCTACATTTCGCGCATTAAGGGAGCAGGTTGAGAGGAAAGGTTTCTCGTTTGCCTCCGACCATCAGGAGAGCTACAACGTTCCTTTTACCGCCAGGGAACTGGAGCATGCCCTTTCTACCTCTCGACATTGCGCACCGGGACCTGATGACATTCACGTTGCCATGTTGCAGCATTTTCCAGCAGAAGGCAAAGCATTTTTATTACGAACTTTTAATTTTATTTGGTGTAACGGCACATTTCCTCGCGCTTGGCGATTGGCTACCGTCATTCCCATACCTAAGCCTGGAAAGGACCCACATCTTCCTTCCAGCTACCGTCCGATTTCCCTCACCAGCTGCGTTTGCAAGGTGTTGGAACGCATGATTAACGGACGGCTTATGTGTTTTTTGGAGTCGAGAAATCTGTTGACGAACGCTCAGTGCGGTTTCCGTCGTCACCGCTCCTCTGTCGACCATCTCTTATCTCTTTCGACCCACATAATGGACGGTTTTGTGCGCAAGTGCCAAACGCTTGCTGTATTTTTCGATCTGGAGAAAGCGTACGATACTTGCTGGAGAGGCGGTATCCTCCAAACGCTTCACGATTGGAACATACGTGGGCGTATGTCTGTTTTTATCGAGGAATTTATGAAAGACCGGGTTTTTAATGTTCGCGTGGGATCAGTTTTATCGTCGAATTTTATTCAAGAGAACGGTGTACCTCAGGGCTCGGTACTAAGTTGCACACTTTTTGCCATTGCGATTAACTCTATCACCCAGTGTTTACCGCCAGGAATACAATCGTCGTTATTTGTGGACGATTTTGCCATTTATCTTTCCTCTCGGAGGACCTGTCTCCTGGAACGCCGCCTCCAATGCTGTCTCGACCGCCTTCATGCTTGGAGTGTCTCTCACGGGTTCCGTTTCTCCGCAGAGAAGACCGTCTGCATGAACTTCTGGCGCCACAAGGAGTATCTTCCACCTTCGCTCCATCTTGGCCCAGACGCACTCTCCTTCGCAGACAAAGTTCGGTTCCTTGGCTTGGTGTTTGATAGGAAATTATGCTGGTCTTCGCATATAACGCAACTCAGAGGCAGGTGTGAACGTTCTCTTTGTATTTTACATGTTTTAAGTGGCACATCTTGGGGAGCTGACCGGACTGTTCTCTTACGTTTTTATCGCTCTCTAATCCGGTCCAAATTGGATTATGGCAGTGTCGTTTATGGCTCTGCGCGGCCTTCTGTTCTGCGCCGCCTGAACCCGATTCATCACCGGGGTATCCGTGTTGCCATTGGGGCATTCCCCACCAGTCCTGTGTTGAGTTTGTGTGCGGAGTCTGGAGAACCTCCGTTGTTTTATCGTAGGGATGTTTTACTGACTGCGTACGGTTGTCGCTTAGCTGCGCAACCTCGTCATCCCACGAATGGGCCATTTTTTAACATGTCTTTTGATCGTTTTTACGCTGCTCGGTCTTTTACTCCTAAGCCCGCAGGCTTTCGTTTTAGGGAGATTTTACGGACGTTGGACATGGAGTTACCTGCTTTTTTCTTAGCCGGGGAAACTTCTTCTCCCCCCTGGATTTTAGCAGAGGCCCCCGTTCATCTCGGGCTCACGTCCTGTCCGAAATCTTCGACCGCAGCACATATTATTCGTTGTTCTTTTAGCGAGATCAAATCCGCTTTTAATGGCTGGAATTTTATCTATACCGACGGCTCAAAATCTGTCACAGGTGTAGGATGTGCTTTTGTGTTTAATGGGGCTAGTTTTACGTATGGTCTTAACGTTGCAACATCTATTTTTATGGCGGAGCTTTATGCTATCTATCGGGCGGTTTTATTTATTTCTGATCACGGGCTGGGGAACAGTGTTATATGTTCCGGCTCTTTGAGTGCTATTTTAAGTTTTAAACAGCTGTACAATCACCACCCTCTTGTACAGATGGTCCAGAACGTGGTTTTAACCCTTTTCGACGCTGGCGTCAGGGTAAAACTAATGTGGGTGCCTGGACACGTCGGACTCCCAGGTAATGAGGCCGCAGATGTTGCAGCAAAATCCGCCCTTTTAGACCCTGCTGAGCGCGAGCAGCGTTTTTATTTCGGGGATTTTATACATTCGTTACGTAGAGCCATTTTTTCGCGCTGGCGCGAGGAGTGGGAATTACTCCCAAATAATAAGCTCCGTGAATGTAAATTCACCCCTTTTAACTGGTCGACTTCTTCTCGCGCTGTTCGTCGCGAAGAAGTAATTTTAGCTCGTCTTAGAATTGGGCATTGCCGTTTTAGTCATTCACACCTTTTTGATGGTCAACCCGCTCCAGCTTGCCCCCACTGTGACCACCCCTTTACAGTGAGTCACATTTTAGTTGAATGCCATCATCTGGCAGCTTTTAGACATAGACTAGGTATGCCCTCCTCTATTGAGGAATTACTTGCAGATGATGTGGTTGCTGTTGAGCGAGTGCTCCGTTTTATCCGTGTTTGTGGTTTTTGGAGCAAGGTGTGAGGTTTTATCTTTTACCGTTGACGGCATTTTTAGACTCTTTTAGAACTGTTGTTTTTTCAGCTTTTGCTGCATTGTGTTAACCAGTCTCTAATTGTTGTTTTGCACATTACCCTTGTTATTTGTTTTGGGGTTTTATTGTTACCTTTTTAATCTTTTATAAGACTGGTTTGTTTTCAGCTCTTGCTGATTAATTTTGCTACCGGTCTTTGTTTATTGACCTGTGTTTGCTTTGTGCTTTTATTGGCACGTTATTAGTCCATTACAGGACTGTTGTGGTTTTCCGCTCTTGCGGCTGTGTTTTAGTAACACCCTAATGTTTGTGGCGCCTTATACCCTTGTTATTTGTTTTTGGGTATAAGTCTTATTGCACAAGTACTATTGTCCGTTCGTTATGCGCAGGATTTGCGTTCTTTATTTATTTTTATATTTGACACAGTACTTGATGTGTTTGGGCGCTAATGACCGTAGCAGTTTTGCGCCCTTAAACAATAATCATCATTATTGCTGATTAATTTTGCTACCGGTCTTTGTTTATTGACCTGTGTTTGCTTTGTGCTTTTATTGGCACGTTATTAGTCCATTACAGGACTATTGTGGTTTTCCGCTCTTGCGGCTGTGTTTTAGTAACACCCTAATGTTTGTGGCGCCTTATACCCTTGTTATTTGTTTTTGGGTATAAGTTTTATTGCACAAGTACTATTGTCCGTTCGTTATGCGCAGGATTTGCGTTCTTTATTTATTTTTATATTTGACACAGTACTTGATGTGTTTGGGCGCTAATGACCGTAGCAGTTTTGCGCCCTTAAACAATAATCATCATCATCAACTTTCCTATACATCCCTACGTAAAGAACATGACGGGCCGGGCACTATAACTGTATCTGACTTCGTCGTCCGAACTTTCGCTCTTTTCTTTCTGACTGTTGGGCGCCTTCTCTTCCTCTCTCGCTTTATCTTTACACGAAAGCGTCCCGCATCGCGCGCAGCGACCTCGCCCTTGTCATCCTCCTCCTCCTCCTCCTCTTCCTCCAATGCTCTTGCTGCTTCGCCGTCCGCAAATTTGGCTTTCGCAACTTTGACATGAGATTGTGATAATCCGATAATTTATATCTCAGCAATTTCCACTTATCGCCCGGTGATAGAGTCAAATTTTTTATTTATGTCGTCGATCACTTGCAAATTTTTCACGCTCTGGGGCTGCGAGTGCATGAGCATGATCTGTTTGCCGTACCTCAACTCGGAAAGCGAGTTTCGACACCAGCGCGCTTCCCAGCGCCAACACGTGCAATATGAAGTCGGGGAGGAAATCGCCCTTTTGCACGGCGATGGCTTTCTTGTTGTTGTTGTTGTTGTTCTTCTTCTTTTTCTTCAAAGACGTTCTCCTGTCGACTAATCTCCACGACGGTCTATGCCTCTTTAAGGGTTTTTTGCACTTCGAAGAAATGGGCACTTCGCCGCTACTGACGTTCAGGACGCATTCGGAAATTGCCTTTAACGGCTCCGAATTTGCACCCTTCAGCAATTTGAGACGTAATTTAGGCTCGCCTTGCCCAACACCGCCAGGTTGCCGCACTGCCGGGCTATCGTCGGAGAGGACAGGTTGCACTCTCTCTTGAAGACTCGGGAAGTCAGCCTCGGAACGCTCGTCTCGTTCATCGCGTCGACAATGACGAAACTGACGGAGCGATAGTTAACCTGACCCTATTTATTTAGGTCTGAAGCAGTACATCGTCTCGTCGGCAGCATACCCGTCCTGTACCGATATTCGTCCGGAGTGCTTTGAGTGCAATCCAGCACTAGGTAGCCGTGAGGCGCTTTCGTGGCCTTGTCGAAAGCCTCGAGCAGAAATTTGGAGTTTAGCTGTTCCAGCTGCTGGCACAGCTTGTTCACCTGCATCTTGTCGCGATTGTTCTTCAACACGACGATGTAATTGGAATTGAGGGACATCGTTCGAAATTTTTTCTCCTGAGGATTCTACAACACTTATATAACGCCGAAATTTTTGTGATGGGAATCTTTGGTGAAAAAGTTGGAAACGTCGCTGCCGTCGGCCTTGTACATCATGTCGTCGAGCACCACCAGATCGCCGTTCCTCACGGTCTCCAGATCCGGCACTCTTTCGTGCACCCGCACGTTAAGATTGCAATTATTAAATTCGCGAGGCGGGTAATCAGGAGGGTGACACCACAAGGCCCTCTTGAAGGGGCAATCGAACACACTATCCGCCTGCCTGAGCAGATTTTTCACCAAGTTGAACTTTCCGCAGCGGGACCGTCCCGCCACCTGCATAGTACTAGGGAACCTAAATTTCGTGAACTGGGTCTCAAGGAATCCTCGCTTCGAGGCGCATCTTCGGTCGTCGATACGATGGCGCTTCGGGTCGCCGCAACAGCGTCTCGAGAAACCTCCGCTTCGAGGCGCGTCTTGGGTCATCGATGCGAGGGCGCTTCGTCAAGTCCCCGGCAAGCACAGTCTCGAGGAACCCTCGCTTCGGGACGCGTCGTCGGTCGTCGTCGAACAGCGCGTCGATCGTCGCCTCTTGAAATTGTCCCTCTCGCAGAGCCTGGTCTGGCCGGCCGTGCGCTTCGCGGGTAACCGCTGCGGCGGAGAGTCCCTCCTCGATGTCTTGAAATCGCCCCTCTCGGGGAGCCTCGCCGGCCGTCCGGTTCGCAGGAAATTGCAGCGACGCGGTGGACGACAAGGCGTCCGCGTCGTAATCCATTTTGGCGGTAATTTACTTCTCGACGACCTCTTTTATAGCCGTACGGCACCGTGTCGAAAATATCGGCGTCGTCGTCTCCTGCGCTTGTTGACCATGCGAAACGTCTTGTCGACGGCTCGGTGACGAGGGTGCACATGGTTTCGCGCCGATGAACGACGGCGTTGTTATCGCGCATGACGCCGACGTTGATCTTGACCGCGTTGCTCGAGTTCAGCGATAAGCCTGTGACCTTGCAAATTACCCTGATATTGTAGTCGTCGGCGTTCCTCAGCCTAAATCCGTAGCTCTTCGGCCCCGTCGACACGAGCTGGTCGATGTGAGCGTCTCTGCCGTAACATTCCAGCTCGTCGGTCATGCATCCCAGGAAGGAGCCCGTGGGAGGCATCCAGTCGCCGGGCTTGCACACCGCTATCACCGAATCCGTGTCGAAGTACAGCACGCGCTCGCCCAGTTCAATTTCGGGCTCTCCTTGACGTGCCTCCAGACCACGTAGACGATTCGATCCGTGGCCGGCAGGAATGTCTGCACCTCTATGCAGGGATCGTTCATCAGCTCCACGAGTCGAGGGTACGCGTCGAACAGTTCGCAGGTCGGCAGGTTGTCCTCTGGCCGTACTTGCCCCAGAGGGAGTTGAGCATGAGATTCGCGAGTTCTCGCCTGCCGGGGTTGCGGTCCATGGCAGCGGGGTCCAACTTCACGCCCCCTCTCGCCTCGAAGCTCCTCACGAGTTTCTGTCGGCGTCGCCGACGCAGAGCGACGGCCAGCCCGTCGCTTTCGTGTTCACCTTCAACAATTGGTTGGCGTAATCCTCGAACAGGTCCTTTACACCCGCGGCCATCTGGTATTCACAAATTTCGCACTTTTCCAATATCGAGTAAACTTCGGCGATGGCAACCTTCATCTCGTCCACCACCCAGGTGCCCGATATGCTTCTCTCCTCGTCGTCGTGATCGCAGTCGTCCAGCTTTTTTCCTGCTAGCGCGCATGCTCCGCACAGGGGAAACATCAATTTGCCGTTGACGCGCATCGGAAGCACGGGGTGATAAGAGATCGGTCGGAGGCAGCACCTTGCACTTGATCATTCTCCCTCGACGTGCTCCAACCTCGGCATCTTGCGTTCGGCGCAGTGAATCTTTGGATGACCCACGGGGTAGGTCTTGGTCTTGTTCAAATAAGGATAGAGGCTGCACACGTCGTAGTAGAGTATTTTCTCGCCTTCGGCCGCCTCGCGGTACAGTTTAACGCAGTTCGTGCGACCGCCGAAGAACGCGTCTCTCGGCTCCAGGGGCGGCGACATGGAAAACGATGCTGCAAATCTGGCGAGTTCCTCGCTGCTGTCGATCTCGGCGTTGAATTCGCACTCCCACATCTCGATCACCTCGTATCCCGCATCTCTGATGCTCTTGGTCGCAATTTCGGTGGTTTCGAACCTGGAGTCCATCGTTTCGCTTCCCGTGCTGCAGAGATTCCCCGCTCTGTTGGCGTAGCATCGGCGACATCCGTGATAGAAGCAGCCGTGGAAAAAGTATGCAATCTCCTTGCCGCCCTCATCGTCTTTCCCGCATCCGTCGACTTTGTGATTCTCTATCACCACCTCGCGACCTTTTAGAGCGTGGCGAATCTTCAGGCGGTGCTTGAGTTCCAGCCAGCAGAGCCAGATGAGAGGGATGCGCGAATGCTTGTCCCCCAGGCCTTCGCCGCCTAGCGGTCAGTGAAATCGTGTTTTTGGGCATAACGGTATTGACCACGGACATGCCAAAATAGCTCAATTCGCCGTTAACAATTGCTCGTTTACAAATTCTAAATATCGAGCAAACACCCAATGTACCCATTCCATGGGGTCGATTTCGTCGTCGTCGTCATGGGTTCTGCCGAAACCATAGTTTCGGAATACCCCGAATATAATCTATTAAGCGTTTTCGTTCGATGCTGCAATATCGTAAAACTCATTATTTTTGTACTCACAAAACAAAACCAGGAAATGACAGCTTGCCACAAGTTGTTTTATGCAGCGTCACTCTTCCCCAGGACGGCGTGTTCAAAAGGTTACTGTCACTTCGCGGTCGCTTCCTCGGCTTAATTATTGTTCGTGACTTGCTATTTTATCGCATCGCTCATCGCTTTTAAATCACCTCACGTCGCGGCCGCTTTGCTCGGCTTAATTAATTATTGTCCCGTGACTGGCTATTTTTCAGCCTGGGCACATCGTTTGTCACAGGCATCTGTTTCCCTGTCTGCGTACAAAGTGACTATGTCTCGCTCCTCGCGTCACTGTCTGTTTACTAGAGAGAGAGTATATGTGTCTAAGTGACTTTGTGTAACTGCGTGTGCGCGAAGGTGATTTTGTTTGTAATGTGTTGCGTCATGCTTTACCTTGGACAGTGACTTTACCTCGCTAGGATGCGTCACTATCTGTTTACTAGAGAGAGAGAGTGTGTATGTGTGAAGGTGACTTTGTCTAACAGCGTGTGCGCGAGGGTGATTTTTCCTAATTCTTATGTAATGTGTTGCGTTATGCTTTACCGTGGACAGTGACTTTACCTCGCCTGGATAGAGCGTGTAAAGGTGACTAACAGCGTATGCTCGAAGGTGACTTCTTACGTCATGCTTCTTGTGACTGCCTGTTTACTAGAATAAGCGTGTAAAGATGACTTTGTTTTCCTTGACGTGTTGCGTCGTGCTTTACCTCGCTAACATTTTTTTCCCTTATTCTTGCGCAAACGTGTCGAGTCATACTTTTGTCAAGGTGACTTTGCTAGTCGCGGAGCTAAAGGTAACTTTCGCAGTACCAATCCTACAAGGTGGCTTTATCTCGCGTCCTCGTTCTCATTGCCCATGGGCGTTTTTTTTTAATCGCAAAGGTGACTCTCTCGCACATATGTAACAAAAAACACTTACTTGTAAAATTACTTTTCGAGCATAAATGTCACGTCTAAATAATCATTAAGTGCAACCTTGTAACTCCCATCGTTTTTTTTAAGTGTACACCTGCGCGCTGACTTGCAGGTAAACAATTTTCTCCCACACGTGCATGCCTTAAGAGTATAAAACATCGAAAATTTTCGCTGACACCATCATTCTTGCTCAGGCTATTCCACAGAAGCACAACACTATGTACTGCAGACAATTTGAAGTCGTCGATTTAACCGAGGAAATGGAGGATCGGGCAGCATCCGAGGTAAACAATATCGCCGCTAGTAGCAGGAAGAGAGCAGCGGCGATCCCTCCGATGCCTCAGCTCATTCCCATTTCTTCGGGTAAGATGTGGCGTATTGGCCGGTGGCAACCGTCACCGATGAGACAGCAGTCGCATCAAACTTTGATGATGCAAATGGAACAACACCCGATGATGCCAGTGGAACAATACCCCCCTCAGCCATTGAAGATGGAGCATCTTCATCAGCACCATCTGATGATGGAACAACGGTTGTGGCAGCGGTACCCTCTGATGGAACCACGACACCCTCTAATGGTACAGCAGCAACACCCTCTGATGGAACAGCAGCACCACCCTCTGACGGGACAGCAGGTACTTCGCAGGCATATGTTGCCTTTAAAAATGCTTCCAATATGTTGGCGGAAGCGTTAACAAATTTTATTAGTGTACTAGATAGCATATCAAACGGTAATGTCCAGCAAGACGACGGAGACCAGCAAGATAACGATGTTGATAATCATACGATCGCGGGTGATCGTGTGATTGCCGACATCCGGAGTGCTGATACCGTCATCTTGCTCTACTCACATTCCCCTCCGGCATTGCAGTACGACCACGTGTTGCCAGATTCGACGAGACCCGTAGATCCATTTTTTCAATTAAGGAGCTCTGTATGTGTCTCCATCCCAGCCATGGGAAAAATGCTGATACATACAGGGCTCAATATCTCTATACCGACAGGATTTACCGGTACATTAACTCCGGCCCCTAGACTAAATTTAAAAATTTTATTTTTTCCGCACAATTTTACCCGTGCGATGATGTTCACGTGATTTCAGTATTTGTCGTTAATTTTTCCAATTCGACGGTCGCCGTAAATAAGAGCGAGCATATAGCAAATTTGCTCTGCTCGCGAAACCAAGTGGATGAAAAGAAATATTTGGTTTTAGGTGTCGTCGCGCTGCAATGCCTCTTTTTTTCCGTTCATTATAGTCTGTGCTGTGCCAATATATTGGAAGCTCGTGCAACATATGTCTCCAGAATACATTGTAAATATATTTGTTAAACAAATTATCTTTTTATTTTTTTATTTAACCAATAAAAAGTGATAAAAAAATATACACTGCTTAGTTTCCCCCCATTTTTCATTTTCAGATAACACTTCAAAGTGTTACTCAATAAACATGCAATAATGCCTGCACGGTGCACTGAAGAATCGTCAGGTTTAGACGTATTTTCTCCAAAATCATATGTAATTAGACCACGTGAAACAGTTAAGGTGCCTATCGGAATTTCAGCTACGCCTCTGTCGGTCCTGGTCGTGTAGGGGTTACAATACTTGCCTCCTACACCCAAGAATGCGGGTTCGAACCCGCCCAGGACCGATTGATTTTTCCGGGAGTAAAAATCCTAAGTATGGCTTCCTTCGGAAGGGAAGTAAAGCCGTGGTCCCGTGTCGTACATTTACGGCACGAAAAAGAACCTCGAGCCTGAAAGAGAGGCCTCTGAGCAAAATTTTCCGGCCGTTTCACGCTCTGAGTTGAATGGGACGCTGATGAGCTGAGATGTCCATAAATAAATCAATTAAAAAAGAAGCTACGCCTCCCAAAAACACCTATATACGCATTTCTGAAAAATCAAGTTTATCCATTTGAGATCTTAGTGTTACAGACGGTATCATAGATCGGGACTTTAGCGGTGAAATATCCCTTCTGCTGAGAAATAATTCTAACTGTAAGCGTAAGATTTGCAAAAGACAAAAGATAGCACAACAAATATGCCAAAAAAATTGCGATTCCTAAAATACAAGTTACAGTATTAAAATACTTCTATAGGCAATAAGGGTTTTGGTAGCACAGGAAAATACTAGATTCGTATATACTCACTTTTATTTTGTTATATATGCAAAATCTTCATCTACATTTTCCTCTTCGAACATATCTTCATCCTTTTCATATGCCTCCATATGGTCATCATCGTGGTAATTAACGTAAAGATCCTCGGTGCCCTTGTTTTCAGTTTTCTTACCATTACATAAGCGTAATTTAGTTAGATTTGCTACTAAATCTTTTAAACCCACAAATTCCCCGTATATTTTATCTATGTTTTGTTTAATTGTATCTACCAAAGCTCTATGACGAGTTAGGTTATGTTTCCTTTCTTCCGTTGAATATCCGTTTCATGGTTAAAATTAATTCTTCGGGCTTTTCCAAATCCTCTTTTAGTTTTTGTTTATCCGCTTGAGCTTTATCTAATTCCCTATTTAAATTATGAACTTTTTCGTTACATTCCCTACCAAATCTCTGCTTTACCTTATCAATTCTTTGGACTTTTCCAAATCGTCCATTAGTTTTTGTTTGTCCGCTAGAGCTGTTTTTAATTCCTTGTTTAAATTATTCACTTTTTCGTTACATTCCCTAACGAATCTCTGCCTAACCTTGCCTAACGCCGCCTTACATTTTTCGGCTACCGCTTTTCTTAAATTGTTAATGGAGACGCGCTCGGTTTCGTACGACGCCGATGTCGTCTCGGATCAGCACTCCGATTTTATGTTTAACGTACCTTGCGCAGACCATATAGACGCATGTTTCGCTTTCCCAGAAACGCCTTTACCTCCAATGTTGAGATTCCAATCACCTTTTCCGCACTTTCCAAATACGTGCACGTAATTGTTGCTAAAATATCATTAATCTCATCAATTATGTCATATATTAACAATAACTCCGTTTCTTTAGACGCGAGTTTCCAATCTAGATCAAGACCTGACGACGTATCGACTTTGTCGATTATCGCTCTACAGTCCATCATTTCCACCTTTATGGTACGATTTAGATTTGTTAACATATTTACAGGTGTACCGTAAAATTTACAACCTGTATTTTTTAATGCCGAGGTGGTTTATTCCACGCATTCGCAAACATCGCTAATCATATAACTTCTTTCGCACTGAAAATGACCTACGTGTAACTCTCCGTAATACACATTACCGCAACGTCCACCCGAATTACATCTAGTTATGGGTGCTAGACACGTGTACACATTACTCATATTTTCTACGCTCAACAAATTGACTTCAAACGTGCACGTTGCATTTCTTTTGCAAACGTAGGAACAATTGGTCATAAGTTCGTAGTTTTACGGCACATGGTCGCATTTTGCATATATCCTGTTTTATCGTTAAATTCAAAACCGCATCTTCCAAAGCTCAGACAATTGCGATCGGTACTCGCTCTAGCGAGCACGCATGCAATGAATATTGCAATCATCTTGCAGTAACGCAATGCTTTTTTTTGCCTCTTTAAATAGCAATATACCACGTGATTTATTCGTCCAATCGCAACACAGCTTATTTCACCCAATTGTATTGCGTTCAACCCGTTGCATTATCCAATCCTAATATCTGTTATTCCGACCAATTAGAGAACGCTAAAAAAACCCAGTTACGTAATTTATTGCTTGAATTAGTCAATAATGACGTAATCTATTTTTTTGTGCTTATTTGAGACGCCTTCCACCTCCGCTTGTCTCGTTCCGGCTCCTGCTCCACACACACATACACACACACACACACACACACACAATCTCTTCATTTAAAGGTGCTTGCTCATACACTTCGAGATATTAGAATTATCTATGTTCTATACTCTGTTATATTTCTTTTAGCGATATCATGTGGTCCTTAGAAGGGGCTCTGCGCAATTTTCTGAAGTGGGACAGGAGACTGTCGCATCTGGCCGATCACAAACGGATCTCTTGGCGGTCATCCCTACGTTCTAGACGTTCTTCGTTCTTTAGACGTCGACGCTGTGTGGGAGTATTTGGACTTCTTCAGCAAACAGGCATATCCCCCCCTTCCGCAGGTGCACCACACACTACATCACAGGTTTTGGCACGCAGATCGACGGACCACCTCCGTACGTCGCAGATTGCAATTTCTGCTATAGCGCAGACTAAACATGAAGTGCACCGTGCTCAGCCTCGCCGCTTTCCTCTTGGGACTATTTCTCCTGCTGTGGATATTATACATGCACCATCTACGCAGCATACACGAGCCTCACGTCTCGACGATCGTCGCTCGAAACGTGACCGCAGCGGCCAACAACGTAGCGCTAGCCACTTTAATTTTTGTTATGTCAATTTTTGTAAATTGTTTTATCAATACCATTATGCTATTTTATTGATAATTGTGTACACTTTTTCTGCTTATTCAATAAACGAAAATTGACCACTTTCATTTTTGTTGTGTCAATTTTTTATTTATAACTTGTTAGAAACCGTAAACAAAAAAACGCTCCTGCGGAGGCCGGGGCGGGGTGCGAGGTGCCTCTAGCCGGGCGCGACCTCGAACGTCTAGACAATTCAAGGTCAAAGCCTTGAACGTCTAGACAGTTGAAGGTCAAAGTCTGGCCTTAAACGTCTAGACAGTTCAAGGTCACAATCTGGCTCCAAGAGGTCGTTAACCCTATCTGCCTCCCAAGGGGTATATACTACTGGCATATTTTAACAATTCTATAGTCAATGTTCAATATCTTTGTTAATGTAGGTTAGATAGGCCAAGTAATGGTTCTATGGGTGTATCAGCGTGTTTGTTTTATTATGTTTTGTGTTATTTTGAAAGAAATAAATAAATAAATAATGAATTTAGGTTTAAGACAAAACTGACATTCATTTCTAAACACCACATAGTTTCCTCCAGGAGCACGTAAAGACGAAAGTATGGCTATAGATTGGTGACAGCGGTGGGATTGTTTTATTAGTTATCTAACTAATTGAAATTCTAAGGAATTCACGAACATAGGGAATGTATTTTAATTTGAGCTAGGTGTTAGTTCAGGACATGTTTAGGTTTATGTTTAGATGTGAACCGGACATTCCCCCTGTAACTTTTACAATAATTTATATACTTGTGGTAGCTACTAGTGCGTTGGCGTGAGACATTCGAACGAGTACGCTTTTGCTTTAATGACTAATTTCTTTAGGAAATACACAAAGTTGGATTTATCTCAGTTGGAGAAACAAGAATAAATTTGCAATTCTTATCACTGACTCGCGCATTGAGATAGCTATAAAGGGTTTCCTTGCCCGTCTACACTCATAATAATGGACATGGCACGGTAACCTTTGACGTTGAGACGCGACTTTTGAAGAAATCTGTTGTCCCATATTGTGAATTTAGCGCATTAGAAATTGAGAGAACTGACTATCTTTATGATTATGCTTCAGGCGAGATGCTTCTTGAATGAAGGATAGGAACTCCGGAAGGTAGGAGGATGTCTGCATTTCCTAAGGGTTGTGAGATGACAAAGGATATGCTCGGGTCAGCAAAATAAAAGGCATTGTTGACTGCTTTGGTAGTGTTATTTCACCTCTTTCCCCCGCCCATTTGCATCCCATACCACAGCGGGGCCCCAGTCGAATTACACTACCAATAAAATATTATTGCATACTTTTTAAATTGTTTGTGCTGTCTCCTCCGCTCACTTGGACGTTTTGGGCGCTCAAGGGTGTTGCGCTGCCCTTATTCGCACTTTTGCAGTGCGCGTCGCGGCTCGTAGCAGGTGCCTCTGAAAATATCGTTCATGTTGCAACTTCAACTCCAAGGGGAATGAATCCGTCCTTACAAGGCGGTGGGGGACCTGAAAAGTAATAGAGCAGAGATTAGATCACGAAATGGCGACTAGTGAGGAAAAAAATACGGGAACTTGAGGAGAAGATGACTCGCCTCACGGCAGCCAAGACTAAAGATGTTTGCATTCCTAGTGTTATAAAGGAATATGCTGGAGATCCTAAGGGGTGACTCATGAAGGACTTTATTAGTAATATATAGCAGATGGCCATTGTAGGACATTGGACTAAGATGGATCAATTGAACAAAGCCATAGCTAAGCTCGCGGGCACTGCCTTGCAGTTTTTTAGAGGGAGATCAGACTTGCAAGGAGTATGTAACATGGTAAGGTTTTTAAAAGGAATTAATCGATAGATTTATCGAAAAGTTGCCTCCCCTGTATCACTATACGGCGCTACAAGACGCTAGCCAGAAAGCAGACGAAAGCGTAGTAGTATTCGCTAACAGATGCCGACAATTGTGTCATAAGACAATTAGAGTAATAGACAATGCAAACGTTCAGGAAATTTAACAAAGATCCACAAAGACGTTTAGAAGCTGCATTTATGAATAGGCTAAGGAGTTGTCGTGGGGCAACAGGTTAGATTCCAGATGCCGGAAACTTTTACAGCGGCGATACGAATCGCCACGACAGTAGAAAATGTATTGAAACAGAGGGGAAACATAGGTCAGAGTTCACTGGAGAAGAAAGTGTTTATGATGCACTCTAATAAGCCATGTTTCAATAGCAATAAAAGGGGACATTTTGCTAGTGAACGTAGAAGCAAACCGAGAAGTTTGCACAACCCTAACCAGGGACGAGTGCAAGGTCAAGGAAGAGATAACATTACCCGACTGAAACAGCCAGATGCTGGCTTAACCTTAACCACAGGCATATGACGTTCTCAAGGGAGGCAGATAATAGTCGGTTTTTTAGATGTAACATGCCGGGTCCTCTTTCAAAACAATGTACGTGGCAACGCCCTCAGGGAAACGGGAGAGGCCTGTCGAAGAACGGGAATGCGGCGGCCCCCGACAAGCAGCGCTTCCCGTCCTATCATACGAGACAAAATTAAAAGAACTCTTATTGAAAGTGAAATTAGAGGTGACACGTCGTCTTAGTTGTTGATAGATACAGGAGCTAGTTTTTTCGCAATAAAATATGAGGTTGCCGGTCAGAGAGAAATGGGGGAATTAAAGTTTACTGGGATTAGTGTTACTGGTGCACAGTTTAAGATTTTAGGTCAGCAAAAGGTTTGGTTCGCGATAGGAAATATTTCCCGATTGATGTGCCATGAGTTTTTCGTTGTGCCCCAGAAATTCAAAAAGTGTGATGGCATAATAGGCATGGATATTTTGGATTTTATTTAGGCAATAATAAATGTCCGTCACGAAAGATGGGAACGAAATACGATACAATCCAACTAATGATGCAGCTAAATCAAGGGCTAGGACCGCAAGAGGACTTGGTCACTCCACAAACGGTTTCCAGTTACATGATGGCGAGAGCACATGTAGAAGGAGAGCTTAGTGAAGAAGTAACGTTAAATTCGGATGAGTGTAAATGGGATCTAGTACTGGCCGAAGATATAGTAGTTCAGCCTCGGACGGAGAATCAGAATCGGAGAATCACCGAGATGAAAAACGAACTTTTCCCCGTGAGGTGTATGTGGAGCCTGTTGAAGCTGTGAGAATAATATCGAAGGTAATTGCAATCAATGATGATAACGATATAACAAGGCTAAGAGGAAGTGCTGGTAGAATGTGTAAGGATGCTAAGTATTGTGTAATGAAAATCTTAAATGTGGGATTGAATTAGTCGGTCCAGGTGGTGTAGCGGTTACCATACTTGCATCCTAAACCCAAGATCGCGGGGTCGAACCCGGCCAGGACCGATGGATTTTTTCGGGCGTAAAAATCCTAAGTATAGTTTCCTTCGGAAGGGAAGTAAAACCATGGGTCCCGTGTCGTACATTTACGGCACGAAAAAGAACCTCAAGCCTGAATGAGAGGCATCTGAGCAAAATATGTCGGCCGTTTCACGCCCTGAGTTGAATGGGACGCTGATGACCTGAGCTGTTAAAGAGCGTCCATAAATAAATCAATCAAAAAAAGGGGGTATTGAATTGTGTACGAAAATTGGTAAAGAGTAGAAAGTGACGATTTTATGAGGGGTAATAGTGCACCGTTTACAGGACTAAAGGGGGCAGAAGTAACTATGTAAAGTATGTAGAGACTTTTGTGAGGATGCTCTAGCAGAAATTGGTTGTGAGCTCGCAGTCCGAAGATCGGGGCTTTGTGATCTCGATAAGGAATTGAACGTGTTTAAGCCGAACGTGCGAAAGGAGTTTGGTGATGTGCCATGCTCAGTAACAGGAATTGGTAATGGCGATCGATGGGAAATGGGGCGCATTTAAGCCGGACGTACAGAAGGAGTTTTGTGATGTGCCATGCTCAGCGGATAATTATCCTGCCTCTGGAGGAGAGGTAGAAGGGAGCCGGCATTTCGGTGAACAGCTGAGGGGTCGAACAGGGCAGCTGCTCGCTGCTCCAGGGGCTATGAGTCGCTGGTTAGCGCCAAGAAAACGATGTACATTCCATCGGAGGAACTGTGGGAGTCATGAACCCAAGTTCTGTGAGTGAAAAGAGAATTTTTGTATGTGACCAAGTTGCAAGCGTCGCGAACGATGTACGAACGTTAAGAGTAACCAAACCAGAATTAAGGGGGAAACAAGAAAATTCAAATTTGTGGAAGCCCACTGAATTTAAGGAAATTTATTCAGTCGTAAATGAGAAATTGAAACATGACACCAAAAGAGAAAGAGAGAAGTTATGTTGACGTTCTTTATAATTTCTTGCCATTGAATTTAAATGAACCCTCCGGCGAATTACCGTGTACGTCATTAGTTGAACATGAGATCGACACAGGAGACGCGAAACCAATTAGGCTTAATCCATACAGAGTACCATTCGCCCTTAAGGCCGAGTTAATAAGGCATATTCTAACAGATGTTAGAATAACGAATAATTGAGCATACAAAGTCAGATTGGACAAGCCCGTGTTTGTTACAAAGAAAGCACTAAATGGGGTGGTGAAATATTGACTGTTGATTACAGACGTTTAAATGCCATAACTAAGTTCCCACATAGCCAGATATTATAGAGACCGCCACGGGTGGCCGAGGTCGTTAAGGCACGGACTCGTGAGCGGGAGGTCTGCGGTTCGAATCCCGCCAGGACCGTCCTCCCTGACTGGGGTTTTTTCCAGGGTTTCCTCTGTCTTCATAACTGGCAAATGCCGGGGAGGTACCTAAACTTAGGCCTGGAACGCTTCCTTCCTTAAAAAAAATCCTTTCCCAATTTATCATTTCATTTCATCTATCATCAGTGTCCACCGCCTGTGGTGCCTCAGTAGTAAAAACGGGCGTTAAACACTACTCAAAAAAAAAAGATATAGATAATTTATAGATTATCGGTGAACACGTATTTCTCTATTGTATTCTGCGTACCACGCAATTAAGGTAAAAAAGGAAGATAGGCCAAAAACTGCCTTCGTGGCACCTGAAGGTTCCTATCAGTATGTTCGACTGCCTTGTGGTTTATTTGCAGCTCCGATGACGTGGTCAAGGGCCATTGACCTAATTTTTGGAAATCTTAAGAAACTGAACGTGTTTATTTTACATGGACGATATCCTAGTGGTTGGGAAAACTATAGAGGAGCACGCGGATAACTTAACGATTAGTGTTTGAGAAATTACAGGAAGCGAATCTAAAGCCAGGGTTAGAAAAGTGCCAGTTCGCGAAGAAAGAAGTAGTATATGTTGGTCACAGTCAGTGGAGAAGGAATTAAACCTCATATTTCGAAAGTAGAAATCATTAGAACATTATCACGATCCAGTACTGTAAAACAGATAAGATCTTTCCTAGGTGCAGTAGGATATTACAAAGCATTTATACCTGAATTTTCACTATTAGTAAGCCTCAATCACAATTAACTAAGAAAAATCAAAAGATCGTGTGGACACAAGCTACTGAAAATGTTTTCATCACGCTGAAAGAGGCACTCACCTCACGCACACTGCTAGTCCTTCCAGATTTTTCGCAACCTTTCATATTAGCATGTGATGCTTCGAACCATGGACTCTCAGCTGCGTTGAGCCAGTTAGAACATCGTTTAGACCGACCTATAGGCTGTGAGCAGATTACTTACAGTTGCACAGCAAAATTACACAACGACCGAAAAGGTATTATTAAGTATCGTGTTTGTGGTGAAAAAGTTCAGAATTTACCCATTTGCCACAAATTTACTATTTATACATACCATAAACTCCACAAGCTGACAACTTTTGACTTACTAAAACTCCATTAAATGCAGGATGGACAAAATGGATGCTAGCATTAAGTGAGTATGACTTCACTGTGAACCACAGACCAAGTAAACAACTGGGGAAAGAATGCAGATGATGATGATTATTCCTTAAGGGCGCAAAACTGCTGTGGTCATTAGCGCCCAAACACATCAAGTACTGTGTCAGAAATAAAAATAAGTAAACAAAGAACGCAAATCCTGCGCATAATGAACGGACAGTAGTACTTGTGCAATAAAATTTATACCCAAAAATTAATAACAAGGGTAAGGCGCCACAAACATTGTGTTACTAAAACACAGCCGCAAGAGCGGAAAAACACTACAGTCCTGTAATGGACTAAAATCGTACCAATAAAATCCCAAAGCACCACAGGTCAATAAACAAAGACCGGTAGCAAAACTAATCAGCAAGAGCTAAAAACAAACCAGTCTTATAAAACATTAAAATGGTAACAATAAAACCCCAAAACAAATAACAAGGGTATTGTGCAACACAACAATGGAAAACTAGTTAACACTATTCAGCAAAAGCTGAAAAAGCAACAGTCTTAAAAGAGTCTAAAAATGCCGTCAATGGTAAAAATATAAAACCTCACACCTTGCTCCAAAAACCACAAACACGGATAAAACGGAGCACACGCTCAACAGCAACCACATCATCTGCAAGTAAGTACTCAATAGAGGAGGGCAAACCTAGGCTATTTCTAAAAGCTGTCAGATGAAGACAATCAATTAAAATGTGACGCACTGTAAAGGGGTGGTCAGAGTGAGGGCAAACTGGAGCGGGTTGACCATTAAAAAGGTGAGAGTGACTAAAACGGCAATGCCCAATTCTAAGACGACCTAAAATTACTTCTTCGCGACGAACAGCGCGAGAAGAAGTCGACCAGTTAAAAGGGGCGGATTTACATTCACGGAGCTTATTAGTTGGGAGTAATTCCCACTTCTCGCGCCAGCGCGAAAAAATTACTTACGTAAAGAATGTATAAAATCCCCGAAATAAAAACGCTGCTCGTACTCAGCAGGGTCTAAAAGAGCGGATTTTGCTGCAACATCTGCGGCCTTATTACCTGCGAGTCCGACGTGCCCAGGCACCCTTAGCAGTGTTACCCTGACGCCAGCGTCGTAAAGGGTTAAAACTACATTCTGGACCATCTGTACAAGGGGGTGGAGGTTGTACAGATTTCTAAAACTTAAAATTGCACTCAAAGAGTCGGAACATATAACACTGTTCCCTAGCCCCTGATCATAAATAAATAAAAAAGCCCGAAAGATAGCACAAAGCTCCGCCATAAAAATAGATGTTGCAACGTCAAGACCATACCTAAAACTAGCCCCATTAAAAACAAAACAACATCCTACACCTGTGTCACATTTAGAGCCGTCGGTATAGATAAAATTCCAGCCATTAAAAGAGGATTTGATCTCGCTAAAAGAACAACGAATAATATGTGCTGCGGTCGATTATATCGGACAGGACGTAAGCCCAAGATGAACGGGGGCCTCTGCGAAAATCCAGGGGGGAGAAGAAGTATCCCCGGCTAAGAAAAAAACAGGTAACTCAATGTCCAACGTTCGTAAAATCTCCCGAAAGCGAAAACCAGCAGGCTTAGGAGTAAAAGACCGAGCAGCATAAAAACGATCAAAAGACACATTAAAAAACGGACCATTCGTGGGATGACGAGGTTGCGCAGCTAAGCGACAACCGTACGCAGCTAGTAAAACATCCCTACGATAAAACAACGGAGGTTGTCCAGACTCCGCACATAAACTCAACACAGGACTGGTGGGGAATACCCCAATGGCAACACGGATACCACGGTAATGAATCGGGTTCAGGCGGCGCAGAACAGAAGGCCGCGCAGAGCCATAAACGACACTCCCATAATCCAATTTGGACCGGATAAGAGAGCGATAAAAACGTAAAAGAACAGTCCGGTCAGCTCCCCAAAATGTGCCACTTAAAACACGTAAAATACAAAGAGAACGTTCACACTTGCCTCACCGTTGCGTTATATGCGATGACCAGCATAATTTCCTGTCAAACACCAAGCCAAGGAACCTAACTTCGTCTGCGAAAGAGAGTGCGTCTGGGCCAAGATGGAGCGAAGGTGGAGTATACTATTTTGGCGCCAGAAGTTGATGCAGACGGTCTTCTCTGCGGAGAAACGGAACCCATGAGATACACTCCAAGCGTACAGGAGGTCGAGACAGCATTGGAGTCGGCGATCCAAGAGACATGTTCTCCGAGAGGGAAGATAGATAGCAAAGTCGTCTACAAACAACGACGATTGTATTCCTGGCTGTAAACACTGGGTAATAGAGTTAATAGCAATGGCAAACAGTGAGCAGCTAAGTACCGAGTCCTGAGGTACACCGTTCTCTTGAATAAAACTAGATGATAAAACTGATCCCACGCGAACATTAAAAACCCGGTCTTTCATTAATTCCTGAATAAAAACAGACATACGCCCACGTATGTTCCAATCGTGAAGCGTTCGGAGGATACCGCCTCTCCAGCAGGTATCGTACGCTTTCTCTAAATCGAAAAATACAGCAACCTTTTGGCACTTGCGCACAAAACCGTTCATTACATGGGTAGTTAAAGAGACAAGATGGTCGACTGAGGAATGATGACGCCGGAAACCACACTGGGCGTTCGTTAATAATTACATGACTGTAACCACCACATGAGCCGCCCGTTAATCATGCGTTCCATCACCTTGCAAACCCTGCTGGTGAGGGAAATCGGACGGTAACTGGAAGGAAGATGGGTGTCCTTTCCAGGCTTAGGTATAGGAATGACGGAGGCCAATCGCCAAGCGTTGGGAAATGTGCCATGACACCAAATAAAATTAAAAGTCTGGAATACAAAAGCTTTGCCTTCTGCTGATAAATGCTGCAGCATAGCAACATGAATGTCATCTGGCCCCGGTGCGCAATGTCGAGAGGTAGAAAGGGCATGCCCCAGTTCCCTGGCGGTGAAAGGAACGTTGTAGCTCTCCTGATGGTCGGAGGCAAATGAGAAACCTTTCCTCTCAACCTGCTCCCTTAATGCGCGAAATGTAGCCGGGTAATTGGCGGAGCTGGAAACATCTGCGAAGGTTTGCCCTAAAACATTGGCGACGTCAGTCGGAGTACTCAGCACTCGATTTAAAATCCTAAGACCGGGTATAGGTGTAAACCTTGGATTGCCAGCAACGCGGCTTAGCCGTTCCCAAACTACGGATGAAGGCGTTGTGCAGTTAAAAGAAGAGGTAAATGAAATTCGAGAAACCTTTTTGCTATCCTTGATGACTCGGCGGCATTTGGCGCGAAGTTGTTTGTAGCAAATCATTTTTGCTGAAGTAGGGTGGCAACGAAAAACTCGGAGAGCACCTAGGCGTGCACGCAATGCATCCCGGCATTCATCAGTCCACCAGGGAACCGGTAAGCGTCTGGGGTGACAAGACGATCGAGGAATATCCTTATCTGCGGCTGTTATGATGACCGTGCGGAGGTGCTCGATTGCAATGTCGATAGATGGAAATTCACATCCTGAAAATTCGGCCAAAGATCTATAGAGAGGCCAATGAGCCATTTTGGGGCGCGCTGTGAATGTGCGTTTGAGGAGAGTACATGGATCTGACACGGAAAGTGGTCACTGGAATATAAATCAGATGACGTTCCAGGTGAAAAATACAGCAAGTGAGGCAGAACAAATGAATAAGTCCAAGTGTGAAAAGCTTTGAGTGCTGTCAGAAAGAAAAGTAGGTTGAACAGTGTTGAGCAGAATGAGATGGTGACAGTCGAGAAATTCTGCCAACATGCTGCCTCTGGCACACTCCGTGTTGGAACCCCACAGCGGATTGTGTGCATTAAAATCTCCCAAAAGTAGGACAGGGGGTGATACCTGAGACAGAAGATCGTCCAGATCAACTATGGCGATAGGTCAGGAAGGAGGCTAATAAACAGTGCAGACAGAAAAACTTAGGCCAGAAAAGTGAACTGTAGCTGAAACAGCTTGTAAAGGAGTCTGAAACTGTAATTAGTTGCTGTACACGTCATTGCGAATTAAAAGTAAAACTCCGCCGGGAGCGGCAGTGCCATCTGCGGGAGGGAGATCAAACCTCACCGAAATGTAACCGCGTAAATTAAAACAATCACCTGGGCGAACCTTGGTCTCTTGGAGACACACAAGCAGAGGGTCAGTAGAACGTTAAATTAACTCGAGGTCAGCTCTTCTGCTACGGAGACCACGCACATTCCACGAAAGGATAACCATTGTGAAAATGATATAAAATAAATAAAAAATTTAACCACCTTACATTTTGGACGGTCCAGGACGAATAAGACGTGTTTTCTTAATCGCGTGGGACTCGGTGGTTTTGAAGGAGCAGGCACATCCTGCTCCATCACATCCTCAGAGGGAGGGCTCTCCCGCTGAGAAGAATCAACCGATTCCAAAACCTGAAATCGGTTGGTGGTGGAAAGAGGCGGTGACGGCGACCGCCTAGCGGGCTTGCTCCCGTATGCATCATGGGAGCTCGACCTCCGTGGAGGAGGAGAAGGGCTCGATTTCTGCTTCGTATTACTGGTAGTGGATGATTTAAGGAAGTCAGTTCGGGTATAATCGGTCTTAAACTTAATAGATGGAGCATCAAAAACAATAGGTTTCGGCTTCTCAGTAGAACGGTTGGCGGCAGTTGGCGCACTAGGCACCCGAGTAAAAACAAGATCGCAAGTCTGCGTGCTAATAGTGCGCTTCTGGACCGCAGAAGAAGCCACAGCGCTGTATGTCCCGGTTTTAGGCAACACGGATAAGCGAGATTAGAATCGCTTCCGCGCTTCACTGAATGTAACTTTCTCTTTAACCCTGATCTCCTGGATAGAGCGTTCATCGCGAAAACGAGGACAATCGCGGGACGAAGCCGGATGGTCACCTTGACAGTTCACGCAAACCGGGGCAGTTGCACAAGCTCCCTGGTTTTTTTTTGAGTAGTGTTTAACGCCCGTTTTTACTACTGAGGCACCACAGGCGGTGGACACTGGTGATACATGAGATGAAATGATATATTGGGAAAGGTAATTTTTTTAAAGGAAGGAAGCGTTCCAGGCCTAAGTTTAGGTACCTCCCCGGCATTTGCAAGTTATGAAGACTGAGGAAAACCTGGAAAAAACCCCAGTCAGGGAGGACGGTCCCGGCGGGATTCGAACCGCAGACCTCCCATCACGAATCCGTGCCTTAACGACCTCAGCCACCCGTGGCGGTAAGCTCCTTTGTGACTTTCAGTACCACAGGTTGCACAGATCGACTTTGCACTCTTGCACGACACGCCAGTATGGCCAAAACGTTGGCATTGGAAGCATCGCATGGGACTGGGAATATATGGGCGAAACTCAATTGCCTCATATCCAGCTTTGATCCTCTGTGGTAACTCAACCCGGTTGAAGGTGAGGAAGAGAGTACGGATGGGCTTGTTTCACCTTCCTTCCTAGCCTGTACACGATAGACCGTCATGACTCCCTGGTCCTCCAGACAACTCTGGATTTCCGAGTCGGACATCCCGTCTAACACAGTCGTAGTAATAACTCCTCGCGACGAATTTAAAGTTCTATTTGGTTCTACACGGATCGGATACCCGTGGAGAATTGTCGCCTTGAGCAATGAGTTAGTTTGCGCTATTCCAATTATCTCTACCAAAAGAGAACCATTACGGAGACGTGTACATGTCTTCACTGGTCCAGAAATGCAATCAACACCCTTCTGAATCACAAACGGGTTCACTCTGCTGAATGACTGACTATGCTCCGTACGATTAATTACCAAGTAGCGAGCAAATGGCTGCTCGGTTACTTCCTTTACATCCACTCTTTTGCGTTTCTAATGAAAATTATTTTCATGTACCATAGCGCATTCATCCTCCACCATTACACCTGTCTCCGATGGCAGGCTGCTTCCTGGACGCCACCCCGGCTTAGGTTAGTTGCCCTGGCCTGGACAAGGTAACCTCAGGGTCACACCTTCCTGGTTATAGACAAAGGGACCCAATCGCCTTCAGGAAGTTTACAGCGCGTGTAATGGCCCCTCCCCGGGCCTGGCCTTTACCAGGAGATACACTCTTGCCCTACATGATGACCCAGTGCTGGGAGTCACGCCATTACCCAGTCACCTCTGAACCGTGTCAAACACGGGGGCATCCTTCAGACTAAAAGCAGGGAGGTATAAAAATTAAATTTAAATGGAGACGAAATAAAAAGGTTTCAAACGCGCTAAGCGCAGACCTATGGGAGCAGCTCAGGTGCCTCGGGGTCGCTACGCCCCGTACCCAAAACCCCTCAGGGGCCCAATATATTGGGTACGGGGCGTAGCGTCCCCGAGGCACCCTAGCTGCTCACTCAGGTTCGCGCTTAGCGCGTTTGACTCCTTTTTATTTTGTCTCCATTTTACTTTTTACTTTTAAACCTTCCTGCTTTTATTCTGAAGGATGCCCCCGTGTTTGATACGTTTCAAAGGTGACTGGGTAATGGCGTGACTCCCAGCACTGGGTCATCATGTAGGGCAAGAGCGTATCCCCTGGTAACGGCCAGGCCCGGGGAGGGGCCATTACACATGCTGTAAGCTTCCTGAAGGCGATTGGGTCCCTTTGTCTATACCCAGGAAGGTGTGACCCTGAGGTTACTTGTTCCTGGCCAGGGCAACTAACCTAAGCCGGGATGGCACCCAGGAAGCAGCCTGCCTTCGCACACAGGTGTAATGGTGGAGGATGAAACCGCTATGGTACAACCAAATCCTCATTTTAATACAAAACGTAAGAGATTGGACCCAAGAGAGGTGACTGAGGTGTCTTTCCCTCGTTTCCTAGTAATCAGCAGAACTGAGGAAAGTCAGTCCTTTACGCATGTGAACCCTTTTGTTATCCAAAAAGGTCTGGGTGGTATTTCTGGCCCCGTTAAATCTTGCACGCGGCTGCGCAACGGGTCCCTATTAGTTGAGACAGTGAGTGCGTCACAAACTAGCGCGCTACTTAAGGCCATCTTACTCCACGGGTACCCGATCCGTGTCGAGTAACATCGCACCCTGAACTCTTCCCGGGGAGTAGTAACCACATCTGTACTGGACGGCATGACCGATTCGGAAATTCAGGGTTATTTGGCTGAACAGAATGGTATCTCTGTGTATCGTGTGCAGACAAAGAAGGACGGCGAGGTACAGCCTACTCGTACATTGTTCCTCACCTTTAGTAGGGTTGAGTTACCGTCCAGGATCAGAGCAGGGTATGAGGTCATCACGGTCCGCCCGTATGTCCCTAGCCCTTTACGATGCTTCCAATGTCAGCGTTTCGGCCATACCCGATTATCTTGCAAGAGCCCTAAATCGATTTGTGCTATATGTGCCTTCGAAAGTCACGAGGGAGCATGTTCATCCGCTCCTGCATGTGTAAATTGCCGTGGTTCTCATCCGGCCACATCCCGTCACTACCCTCGATTTAGGGAGGAGCGCTCTATACAGGAAATCCGCGTTAAAGAGAAACTTTCGTTCTCTGAGGCCCGGAAACGTTATCAAGCCTGTCTACCCCCTGTACCCAAGCTCGGTACGTATGGCTCTAGCCGCAACAGCGATTTCGCGACGTGACAGTAGCACTCAAACGTGCGACCTGGTTTTTACTACAACACCTCCGCCTGCCAGTGCCAAGCGCCCCACTACGGTGGCCAAGCCAGTTGTTTTTGCCGCTGATCCCATTAAACTTATGACGGCCTATACAAGGACTGACTTTTTAAAATCGTCCGCAAGTGAGGGAAAAACGAAGAAAAATAATCACAGCCCATCACCTCCTCGGAGGTCGAGCTCCCACGATGGCTCTGGGAGCATACTTATAAGGCGGTTATCGTCACCGCCTCTCTCCACCTCCAACCGTTTCCAGGTATTGGAATCGGTTGATCCTTCTCAGCAGGAGAAGCCTCCCTCCGATGATTCTATGGAGCAGGATGCTGATGCTGCTGATAAACCACCTAGTCAAACGCGTTTGAATAAAGGACGACTGATTCGTCCTGGACCGTCCAAAAAGTAAGGTGATAACCTTTTAGCTTATTTTATCTAATTTTAACAATGGCTATTCTTTCGTGGAATGTGCGTGGTCTCCGTAGTCAAAGACCTGACCTCGAGTTAATTTTACGTTCTACTGACCCTTTGCTAGTAGGTCTCCAAGAGACTAAGCTTTGCCCAAGTGATTCTTTTGATTTACGCGGTTACTCTTCGGTGAGATTTGATCTCCCTCCCTAAGATGGCACTCCCTCTCACGGCGGAGTTTTAATTTTAACTCGCCGTGACGTGTACAGCACTACACTACAACTCCAGACTCCTTTACAAGCTGCTGCAGCTACAGTTCACTATTCTGGCCTGAGTTTTTCCTTCTGCACTGTTTATTTACCTCCGTCCCGCACCATCACTACAGATTACCTGGACGAACTTCTGTCTCAGGTACCACCCCCTGTCCTACTTTTGGGAGATTTTAATGCACACCATCCCCTGTGGGGTTCCAACACGGACCCCTCAGGGCCCCAATTTATTGGGTACGGGGCGTAGCGACCCCGAGGAACCCGAGCTGCTCCCATAGGTCCGCGCTCGGCGCGTTTGACTCCTTTTTAGTTTGTCTCTATTTTACTTTTTACTTTTAAACCTCCCTTATTCAAGAGAACGGTGTACCTCAGGGCTCGGTACTAAGTTGCACACTTTTTGCCATTGCTATTAACTCTATCACCCAGTGTTTACCGCCATGAATACAATCGTCGTTATTTGTAGACGATTTTGCCATATATCTTTCCTCTCGGAGGACTTGTCTCCTGGAACTCCGCCTCCAATGCTGTCTCGACCGCCTTCACGCTTGGAGTGTCTCTCACGGGTTCCGTTTCTCCGCAGAGAAGACCGTCTGCATGAACTTCTGGCGCCACAAGGAGTATCATCCACTTTCGCTCCATCTTGGCCCAGACGCACTCTCCTTCGCAGACGAAGTTCGGTTCCTTGGCTTGGTGTTTGATAGGAAATTATGCTGGTCATCGCATATAGCGCAACTCAGAGGCAAGTGTGAACGTTCTCTTTGTATTTTACGTGTTTTAAGTGGCACATCTTGGGGAGCTGACCGGACTGTTCTTTTACGCTTTTATCGCTCACTCATCCGTTCGAAACTGGATTACGGCTGTGTGGTCTACGGATCAGCGCGGCCTTCTATCCTTCGTCGCCTTAACCCGATTCATCACCGGGGTATCCGTGTTACCATTGGGGCATTCCCCACCAGTCCTGTGTTGAGTTTGTGTGCGGAGTCTGGAGAACCTCCGTTGTTTTATCGTAGGGATGTTTTACTGACTCCGTACGGTTGTCGCTTAGCTGCGCAACCTCGTCATCCCACGAATGGGCCATTTTTTAACATGTCTTTTGATCGTTTTTACGCTGCTCGGTTTTTACTCCTAAGCCCGCAGGCTTTCGTTTTCGGGAGCTTTTACGGACGTTGGACATGGAGTTACCTGCTTTTTTCTTAGCCGGGGAAACTTCTTCTCCCCCCTGGATTTTAGCAGAGGCCCCCGTTCATCTCGGGCTCACGTCCTGTCCGAAATCTGCGACCGCAGCACATACCATTCGTTGTTCTTTTAGCGAGATCAAATCCTCTTTTAATGGCTGGAATTTTATCTAAACCGACGGCTCAAAATCTGACACAGGTGTAGGATGTGCTTTTGTTTTTAATGGGGCTAGTTTTACGTATGGTCTTAACGTTGCAACATCTATTTTTATGGCGGAGCTGTATGAAATCTATCGGGCGGTTTTATTTATTTCTGATCACGGGCTGGGGAACAGTGTTATATGTTCCTACTCTTTGAGTGCTCTTTTAAGTTTTAAACAGCTGTGCAATCACCACCCTCTTGTACAGATGGTCCGGAATGTAGTTTTAACCCTTTTGACGCTGGTGTCAGGGTAACACTGCTATGGGTGCCTGGACAAGTCGGACTCCCAGGTAATGAGGCCGCAGATGTTGCAGCAAAATCCGCTCTTTTAGACCCTGCTGAGTACGAGCAGCGTTTTTATTTCGGGGATTTTATACATTCGTTACGTAGAGCCATTTTTTCGCGCTGGCGCGAGGAGTGGGAATTACTCCCAAATAATAAGGTCCGTGAATGTAAATCCGCCCCTTTTAACTGGTCGACTTCTTCTCGCGGTGTTCGTCGCGAAGAAGTAATTTTAGCTCGTCTTAGAATTGGGCATTGCCGTTTTAGTCATTCTCACCTTTTTAATGGTCAACCCGCTCCAGCTTGCCCTCACTGTGACCACCCCTTTACAGTGCGTCACATTTTAATTGATTGTCTTCATCTGACAGCTTTTAGAATTAGCCTTGGTTTGCCCTCCTCTATTGAGGACTTACTCGCAGAAGATGTGGTTGCTGTTGAGCGCGTGCTCCGTTTTATCCGTGTTTTGTGGTTTTTGGAGCAAGGTGTGAGGTTTTATCTTTTACCGTTGACGGCATTTTTAGACTCTTTTAGAACTGTTGTTTTTTCAGCTTTTGCTGAATCGTGTTAACTAGTCTCTAATTGTTGTTTTGCACATTACCCTTGTTATTTGTTTTGGGGTTTTATTGTTACCATTTTAATCTTTTATAAGACTGGTTTGTTTTCAGCTCTTGCTGATTAATTTTGCTACCGGTCTTTATTTATTGACCTGTGTTTGCTTTGTGCTTTTATTGGCACGTTTTTAGTCCATTACAGGACTGTTGTGGTTTTCCGCTCTTGCGGCTGTGTTTTAGTAACACTTTAATGTTTGTGGCGCCTTATACCCTTGTTATTTGTTTTTGGGTATAAGTTTTATTGCACAAGTACTACTGTCCGTTCGTTATGCGCAGGATTTGCGTTCTTTGTTTATTTATTTTTATATCTGACGCAGTACTTGATGTGTTTGGGCGCTAATGACCGTAGCAGTTTTGCGCCCTTAAGCAATAATCATCATCTGACACAGGTGTAGGATGTGCTTTTGTTTTTAATGGGGCTAGTTTTACGTATGGTCTTAACGTTGCAACATCTATTTTTATGGCGGAGCTTTATGCTATCTATCGGGCGGTTTTATTTATTTCTGATCACGGGCTGGGGAACAGTGTTATATGTTCCGATTCTTTGAGTGCCATTTTAACTTTTAGAAACCTGTACAACCTCCACCCCCTTGTACAGATGGTCCAGAATGTAGTTTTAACCCTTTTCGACGCTGGCGTCAGGGTAATACTGCTATGGGTGCCTGGACACGTCGGACTCCCAGGTAATGAGGCCGCAGATGTTGCAGCAAAATCCGCTCTTTTAGACCCTGCTGAGTACGAGCAGCGTTTTTATTTCGGGGATTTTATACATTCATTCCGTAGAGCCATTTTTTCGCGCTGGCGCGAGAAGTGGGAATTACTCCCAAATAATAAGCTCCGTGAATGTAAATCCGCCCCTTTTAACTGGTCGACTTCTCGCGCTGTTCGTCGCGAAGAAGTAATTTTAGCTCGTCTTAGAATTGGGCATTGCCGTTTAAGTCATTCTCACCTTTTTAATGGTCAACCCGCTCCAGCTTGCCCGCACTGTGACCACCCCTTTACAGTGCGTCACATTTTAATTGAATGCCATCATCTGGCAGCTTTTAGAAATAGCCTAGGTGTGCCCTCCTCTATGGAGGAGTTACTTGCAGATGATGTGGTTGCTGTTGAGCGTGTGCTCCGTTTTATCCGTATTTGTGGTTTTTGGAGCAAGCGGTGAGATTTTATCTTTTACCGTTGACGGCATTTTTTGACTCTTTTAAGGCTGTTGTTTTTTCAGCTTTTGCTGAATCGTGTTAACTGGTCTTTAATTGTTGTTTGCACATTACCCCTGTTATTTGTTTTGGGGTTTTATTGTTACCATTTCTGCACTTGCGGCTGTGTTTTAGTAACACTTTAATGTTTGTGGCGCCTTATACCCTTGTTATTTTTTTTTGGGGTATAGTTTTTATTGCACAAGTACTACTGTCCGTTCATTATGCGCAGGATATGCGTTCTTTGTTTATTTATTTTTATTTCTGCCATAGTACTTGATGTGTTTGGGCGCTAATGACCACAGCAGTTTAGCGCCCTTAAGCAATAATCATCATCATGTCTCTTTGATAAGGCGAATTGGCCTCTCTTTCGATCTATGGCCGAATTTTCAGGGTGTGAATTTCCATCTATTGGCGTCGTGATCGATCACCTCCGTACGGTCATCATCACAGCCGCAGATCAGGCTATTCCTCGGACGTCTTCTCACCGCAGAGGCTTACCAGTTCCCTGGTGGACCGATCAATGCCGGGATGCCTTGCGTGCACGCCGAGTTGCTCTACGAGCTTTTCGTCGCCACCCTACTTTAACAAATATTAATCGCTATAAACAACTGCGCGCCAAATGCCGTCGTGTCATTAAGGATAGCAAGAAGGGTTTTTGGATTGCTTTTACCTCGTCTTTTAACCGCACAACGCCTTCATCCGTAGTTTGGGAACGACTACGCCGCGTTGCTGGCAAACCTAGGTTTACGTCCTTACCCGGTCTTCGGATTTTAAACAAGTGTTCACTTCTCCAACGGAAGTCGCAGATATTTTAGGACGTACTTTCGCTGACGTTGCAATTTCGGCCAACTATCCTGCTGCTTTTCGCACAATTAATATGCAGGTCGAGTCGCAGGGCTTCTGTTTTGCCTCCGAACATCAGGAGTGGTACAACGTCCCCTTTACCTCCAGGGAATAGGAGCATGCCCTTACGGACTCTCGACACTGTGCACCATGGCCAGATGGTATTCACGTTGCTATGTTGCAGCATTTGTCAGCGGAAGGAAAGCTTTTTATTACGCACTTTCAATGTTATTTGGTGAAATGGCAGATTTCCTAGCGTTGGCGGTTGGCCACTGTCATTCCTATACCTAAGCCTGGAAAGGACCCCCATCTTCCTTCCAGTTACCTTCCAATTTCCCTCACCAGCTGCGTCTGCACGGTGATGGAACGAATGATTAACGGGCGGCTTATGTGGTGGTTAGAGTCGAGGCATTTTTTAACGAACGCTCAGTGTGGTTTCCGTCGTCACCGTTCCTCGGTCGACCATCTTGTGTCTCTAACCGCACATGTAATGGACGGTTTTGTGCGTCGGTGCCAAACGGTGGCTGTATTTTTTGATTTGGAGAAAGCGTACGATACTTGCGGGAGAGGCGGTATCCTCCGAACGCTTCACGGTTGGGACATACGTGGGCGTATATCTGTTTTTATTCAGGAATTCATGAAGGACCGGGTTTTTAATGTTCGCGTGGGACAAGTTTTATCATCTAGTTTTATTCAAGAGAACGGTGTACCTCAGGGCTCGGTACTTAGTTGCACACTGTTTGCTATTGCGATTAACTCTATCACCGAGTGATTACCGCCGGGAATATAATCGTCGTTGTTTGTAGACGATTTTGCCATCTATCTTTCTTCTCGGAGAACCTGTCTCTTGGAACGCCGCCTCCAATGCTGTCTCGACCGCCTTTACGCTTGGAGTGTATCTCACGGTTCCGTTTCTCCGCAGAGAAGACCGTCTGCATGAACTTCTGGCGCCACAAGGAGTATCCTCCACCTTCGCTCCATCTTGGCCCAGACGCACTCTCTTTCGCAGACGAAGTTAGGTTCCTTGGCTTGGTGTTTGACAGGAAATTATGCTGGTCATCGCATATAGCGCAACTCAGAGGCAGGTGTGAACGTTCTCTTTGTATTTTACGTGTTTTAAGTGGCACATCTTGGTGAGCTGACCTGCCTGTTCTTTTACGTTTTTATCGCTCACTTACCCGATCGAAACTGGATTATGGCTGTGTGGTGTACGGCTCAGCGCGACCTTCTGTTCTGGGCCGCCTGGACCCGCTTCATCTCCGGGGTATCCGTGTTGGCATTGGAGCATTCCCCACCAGTCCTGTGTTGAGTTTATGTGCGGAATCTGGAGAACCTCCATTGTTTTATCATAGGGATGTTTTACTTTTTGCGTACGGTTGTCGCTTAGCTGCGCAACCTCGTCATCCCACGAATGGGCCGTTTTTAATGTGTCTTTTGATCGATTTTATGCAACTCGGTCTTTTACTCCTAAGCCCGCTGGCTTTCGTTTTCGGGAGATTTTATGGACGTTGGGCGTCGAGTTACCTGCTTTCTTCTTAGCCGGGGAAAACTTTTCCCCTCCTTGGCTCTTGGCAGAGGTCCCCGTTCATCTTGGTCTTACGTCCTCTCCGAAATCTTCAACCGCAGCACATATTATTCGTTGTTCTTTTAGCGAGATCAAATCCTCTTTTAATGGCTGGAATTTTATATATACCGACGGCTCGAAATATGACACAGGTGTAGGATGTGCTTTTGTTTTTAATGGGGCGAGTTTTACGTATGGTCTTAATGTTGCACATCTATTTTTATGGCATAGCTTTATGCTATTTATCAGGCGATTTTATTTATTTATGATCAGGGGCTCGGGTACAGTGTCATATGTTCCGACTCTTTGAGTGCTATTGTAGGTTTTAAACATCTGTACAATCACCACCCTCTTGTACAGATGGTCCAGAATGTTGTGTTAACCCTTTTCGACGCTGGCTTCAGGGTAAAACTATTAAGGGTGCCTGGACACGTCGGACTCCCCGGTAATGAGGCCGCAAATGTTGCAGCAAAATCCGCTCTTTTAGACCCTGCTGAATACGAGCAGCGTTTTTATTTCGGGGATTTTATACATTCTTTACGTAGAGCCATTATTTCGCGCTGGCACGAGGAGTGGGACTTACTCCCAACTAATAAGCTCCGTGAATGTATACCCACCCCTTTTAACTGGTCGACTTCTTCTCGCGATGTTCGTCGCGAAGAAGTAATTTTAGCTCGCCTTAGAATTGGGCATTGCCGTTTTAGTCACTCTCACCTTTTTAATGGTCAACCCGCTGCAGTATGCCCTCACTGTGACCACCCCTTTACAGTGCGTCACATTTTAATTGAATGCCATCATCTGGCAGCTTTTAGACATAGCCTAGGTTTGCCCTCCTCTATTGAGGAATTACTTGCAGATAATGTGGTTGCTGTTGAGCGAGTGCTCGGTTTTATCCGTGTTTGTGGTTTTTGGAGCAAGGTGTGAGGTGTTCTCTTTTTATCCATGACGGCATTTTTATACGCTTTTAAGACTGTTGTTGTTTCAGCATTTGATGCATCGTTTTTTTAGTACCAGTCTTTAATTGATTTGTTGTATATAACCCTTGTTATTGTTTTGGGGTTTTATTGTTAGCAGATTAAAGTTTTACAATACAGGTTTATTTTCAGCTTTAGCTGATGTGTTTTACTACCAGTTTTTAATGTTGTAGTGGTGTTGGTTATAGGGTTTTACTGACCGTTTTTAGACCATTATAGGACTGTATTTTTTCACTGTGCGGTTTTTTTAATACCAGTCCTTTGTTTGTTGACCATTACACCCACTTGTTACTTGTTATGGGTTTTTATTTTGTTGCACAACGTGCTACTAAGACTTGCTTTGTGTTTCCTCTTTTTTTAGTTCTGACGCAGTTTCTAGTATGATTGGGCGCTAATGACCTTAGCTATTGTGCGCCCTTAAACAACATTCATCTTCATCATCTCCTATAAATATGTTAACGAATTTAAATCATTCCATACAGGTAGAAATGATAGATTGTTAAACGCTATTTGACGAATTTGATTCACCTGATGGTTTAGCTTTGGATTGGAAACTATCTTCGAAAGATATTGAACTCGTTATGATATTTAGCATAATTGACGAACTAAATTCGTATTTTACCAACAATTTTGTATACGTGTTTGGAAGTTGCGGAAACGGAAATTGGAACATGAATATTGGAGGTAGAGAAATTTCTGGAAAGGTTAAACGTTCGAGCAGGTGGTCAGCAGAAGGAACGTTAAGCATTAATTCAGAAAGTAATTCCAACACCGAACCTAGACGTGTATCCGTCAACAGTTTGAGAAAAGCTGTTTCAGAAAAATGCAAACTAGTCATAAACAAAATTAGACAAAAGCTTGGATGAGAATGTAACAATAAGGTTGAAGAAATAAATGAAAAATTAGATATCGCTTTAGAGGATAACGAGAGGTTAAAGAAAAATTTGGAAAAGGCTACGTATTTGGCCGAAAATATGAGAAAGGCATTGGAAATAAGAAAGCACAACATTACCCATCTTAAAGCGCTGGTAAATGCGATTTAAAAAACATCGAAAATATTTTAACAGATTTTTTAGCGCTAAAGGAGCTAGTAGCCAATTTAACAAAGATAGGTTTGTGCAGTAGTACAAAGATCGATAAAAACAGCGAAATTGAAGATTTATATACAGATTATGACAACGACTACATATTAGAGAAAGATGAGCAGAATGAATCGATTTTGGAAGAAGTGGCATCGGACAAATTTGCTTATAATACAAAATGAGTTAAAGTATAAAAAACATACTGAGGAAAAAAAATTTTTATTTTTATAAAATAAATCTATATACAATGTGAAAATTTTACATTTAGCATTAACACAAACTTGTTTTTATGGCACTGAAGTAAAATTGAAGAATTGTTTTTTTATCTTTAATACTGGGATAAAATGTTTCTACACAATTATAAACTAAAGTACAATTGCATTAAGAAATGTAACTTAAAATCAATTTTTAACACAAACTTGTTTTTATGGCACTGAAGTAAAATTGAGAATAGTTTTTTTATCTTTAACAACGGAAAAAAATGTTTCTACACAATTATAAACTGAAGTACAATTGCATTAAGAAATGTAACTTCAAACCGATTTTTTTAACACAAACTTGTTTTTATGGCACTGAAGTAAAATTGAAGAATTGTTTTTTATCTTTAACACTGGGAAAATAATATTTATACACAATTAATTTTCCGCCTGTGGTGCCTCAGTAGTGAAAACGGGCGTTAAACACTACTCAAAAAAAAACAATTAATTTTAACTTAAACTGAAGTACAATTGCATTAAGAAATACACAAAATAATGTATTTTTGTAGTGTTTTTATTCTTAAAGTCGTAGGCTTTTGGGAAGCACACTGATATCTATGTCCTTTAACATTTTGGTTTAACACAATATTAAAAAATGTATTTTCACCTGAAATTATGCGTAAAAAGTTTTTTTTGAAGCACACTGATTCCAATGTCTTTTTATGAAAAAAATACTGTGCGATTTGTTTTAGAGTAGGAAAAAATCACACAGGATAATACTGTTTAAAAACAAACGACGGGATGAAATGAAGCCTCCTAAAGGCAACTTGGAACTTTTTTTTTTTTTTTTTGCGATTTGGCCGTAAATAAGCATATTTAAAAATCGAACCACATCTCGTTAAGATCCAGTTTGGAGTACGTGGCGCAGATGAGCTCCGCCACGCAATCCCCCCTGAAAATTTAGTACGGTGTGGGCGTATGGTTAAATATGCTTATCCCGATCTCGTGCACGTCGGTACCTATGATCGTGGGGGAGGCTATCAAACCGCGATGCGCCAAGTTGCCGTGAAGAGTCAGGATCCCGTAGCACGTTCTCGGCAGCAGGACCCGCACGCCAGCGACTACGTACAGCCGTTCGAAGCGGGCACGACGCCCTGATCGAGCTTTTCAACAGAAATCCGACGCCGCTGGGTACGGGCGCAGCGCCCATTTGCGACACTGTTTCGTACAGTATAGTGGTATCTCGAGTGGCAGCGACCCCGGGAGCGCTAGCAGCGACCCTGGGAGCGCTGATTGTGGACCTGTTGTCGTCTCCACTTTCGTCGTCGGAGATTTCGACCACTTTGGGTTCGTCGTCACTTATAAATATGACGTCGTCGCCGTTGTCGTCATTGTTGTTGTCGTCTTCATTGTCGTTGTCGTCGTCATCATTGTCTTCGTCGTACCGTCGCTGCCGTCGCCGTCGCTTCCGTCACCGTCATTGTCGTCGCCGCCGCCGTCATTTCCATAATCGTCATCGTCATTATTGTTGGTGTTAAAAGCGGAATGGCGAGCATATCCTCAAAAATACCACTACGTTTTGCCCGAAAGCAATCGTCGCTTACCTACGAGAAAGAGTCACGGGTTCCTTGGGGCGACGCGTCGCCCGATGACGATGTCGCCTGCTGCTACCGTTGTCCTTGTTCGAGGTTCCATCCGTGGTTCAGTGGTGGTCTGTCCTGGCTCGACGGAGGATTCGCCAGTGAGCGCCCTGATCCATCGCAGCGAGATAGCTGCGGCGACGGCGAACCTGGTGCCCGCAACGAGGATCGCTCGGATTGCGACCCTCTGGATGGCTCTCGCCGAAGAAGGCGGAAAAGCTCCGACAGCGTCCGCGACGGATCGGATCCTGCGCACTCTTGCCCCCTTGACCGATTTGATGGCGTTCGTGGCTGCATCGAACGCCTTTGCTGCCTCCGCTCGGATCGCGTCTCTGCGAGACACGTCGACGCCCATGCAGGTGGATGCGACGACGTGCACCTCGATCGAATGATCCGTGATTCTCCCGACCGCAGCCTTTGCGGCCTTGCCGACGATGTCCTCGACAGCCTTGATTGCGGCGGCTTGCATTGCTGGGTCAGGAGAGAGAGCAGGGACAGCAAGGTCTCTGCGCAGCAAGATCGGTCAGGCGGGCGCCGCCTGAAGCCGGATGGTGCAGAAGCAGAAGAGGTCGACTTACCAGGCGGCGATGACGATGTCCATGGGTCGTATAGCTCCACGGCGGTAGATCTTGTACATCTTGTACATCTCGAAGCAGGAGCAGAGAGAGAGCTGTATGAGCATGGGGCGATTTTTTGGGGAATATATATACGCATTTTTAGAGGTGAGTGGGAGATTGCACGTGATGTTTTTTAGAATTGGCAAACAGCGCGCTAAAAGCAATTAAAAACCGTGAGTCGGCAGAAACCGATTCCGGAAATCGCATCTGCAAGTTGTTTGAAAATCAGTGATGTAATTGTCACGTGTATGTGCATGGCAACGGCAAAGTCCGCTAAAATCTTCCAGCGCTCGGTACACGATCACGAACAATGACGTAACAGTCACGTGTATGTGCATAGCGACAGTAAATTTACAGTGCGCAATACACGGTCACGTGTTTTAACATAGTAACAGTAGCCGCGTCGACCCGCGCAAATAAAAAGGTTTGCATTTTAACGTTGGTGTTACAGTAAGCATACATTCCTGTCTTCGATTCTCGGTGAGTATTATAAAGCATGAACTTTACAATATTGCAGCACCGTGCAAGAACATTAGATAGATTTTATTCGGGATATTCTGAAACTATAGTTTCTGTAGAATCTGCGCCTGAAGACGAAAATGATATTCACCCCATGGAATGGATACACTGGGTTTTTACGCAGTTTTTAGAATTTTCTGATGAACGGTTATTAAATCACGAGCCGAGCTATATCGGCATGTCGATTTCTAACATAGAGCATCCCGAAAGAGGCTTTCACATTAGCGTTAGACGGTTTGATCAAATTAACATGGAAGCAAATTTAAATTCTGCTGAAGCAGTGATGCAGAGTAATCATAATTTTTTTGGACGGTATGCTAAAATTTACTTGCGTATACACAAAAATTATTGAAGGTGAATGCTTTAAGGAATGCGAGCTATGTAATTGGAACAAGGGCATCATTGTTATAAAAAATGTAGATTCTTTATGTTTACCAAGAGCGATAGCCGTGTCTGTGGCAAAATTAGAAAATGATGCCAATTACAATTCGATAAAAAGATGGGAAACGGCTCAAAGGTTAAGAGCGGCGTATTTATGTCGACTTATAGGAAGAGATGTAAAATCGACTGTGCCATTTACAATAGAGGATGTTAAAATGTGTGAGAAGGTGTTGAGGGATTACTGTTTTACCATATTCGACGCCCATGAGGGTAACGGAATCTTATATAAATCAGGATCTCTTAGCAATAAATACATTGATCTGATTTATCATAACAATCACTATAACTCGATTGTAGATTTACACAGAGCATTTAAATGTACATATTATTGCAGGCGATGTAATCATCCTTTCAAATATAAAAAGGAACTACATCGCTGCGATTTAGGATGTCAAAAATGCCACCTTTCATGCGTAACGTCTTTTGACACGTACATTCATTGTGTTAAATGTAATCGCGAGTTTAGAGGACAAATTTGTTACAATAACCACCTTAAAAAGGCGGCTTTTTACCCGCGGAATATAGCCGTGTGCGACGTGGAAAAGGTGTGCATTAAATGCAATAAAATGTACAATCTAAGATGTAAAAAGAAACAACACGTTTGCGCGGAAACATTTTGCACTACGTGTAATAAATATGTCAAAGTAAATCATTTATGCTTTGTGAGATCATATAAAGGTCCACAATTGAGCAAAGAATTTCTCTCTTTTTTTTTCATAGATTTTGAATGTACGCAAGAAAAGCCATACGGCTCGCCAAACTTGACCTTTGAGCACGAACCAAATCTCTGCGCTCTTTACCAAGCATGCATTTTCTGTATCGATATTTGCGAAAAGATGCAAACATGTAGTAATTGCGGCGTGAAAGAATAGGTTTTTAAAAATAAACCAATTTGCGAATTGTTTCAATATATTAATATACCCCGCTCGAGCATCAAGAGCATTATAGTGATTGCACATAATTTAAAGTCTTATGATGGTCATATTTTGCTAAAATACATGGTGGGTACTCTCGGATGGAAACCAGAACTCATTATGAACGGGCCAAAAATTTATAGAATAAAGCATAGAAATGTGACTTTCCTGGATTCCTTAAATTTCATACCATTTGCACTTTCTAAATTTTCTAAAACATTTGAATTGGAGGAATCGAAAGGTTATTTTCCGCATTTGTTTAACACTGTAGACAACTCAAACTACGTGGGGCAAATTCCTGATGTAAAGTATTACAGTGATGAAAAAATGTCGGTGGAGGAACGAAAATGTTTTGAAAAGTGGCATGCAGAAAAACTTTCTTCTAATTACGTGTTTGACATGCAAAAAGAAATTGTTGAATACTGTAAAATGGACGTGCAAGTTTTATGTTTCGGTGTATCAAAATTTCGAAAGGAATTTATGATAGAAAACGGAATCGATCCTTTTAGAGAGTGTGTAACCATAGCTAATGCTTGCATGAATGTATGCAGAAAGCGCTTTGTGCAAGAAAATACTATTTCAATAATACCGCACGGAGGATATAGGCTTGCCGATAGGCAATCACGTGTGGCTCTTATCTGGTTAAGCTGGATAGAAAAAGAACAAGATGTAACTATTCAGCACGCTCTTAATGGTCGCGAAGTTAAAATTTTAAATTATAAGGTTGACGGATACAGAGAAGACAATGAAAGTAATACAAAGTTCGTATACTACTTTCATGGGTGCTTTTATCATGGATGTCAACATTGCTATGTTAATAGAACTTTTACTTTGCACGGTGCAGGCAATGAAACGATGGACTCTAGATACGAGTCCACCGTGAGAATAACCAAAGCGATTAAGGAGGCAGGTTATGAAGTAATTGAAATGTGGGAGTGCGAATTTAATGCATTGCGGAAAAATAACGGGGAACTTGCCAACTTTGCTGAATCTTTCATTCTTTTAGAACCTCTCGAACCTAGAGACGCCTTTTACGGCTGTCGTATAAATTGTGTTAAATTAATGTACGAAACAAAAGAGAATGAAAAAATAATGTACTATGACGTGTGTAGTCTTTACCCATACGTAAATAAAACAAAATCTTATCCTGTTGGTCACCCCAAAATTTATTGCAAACAAAATACGTTTCCACCTTTGGATAGCATATAAGGTGGCTTAATAAAATGTCAAATATTACCACCTGTCGACTTATATCACCCAGTATTACCCATGCGTGTGAACGGCAAACTAATGTTTCCTTTATGCCGGTCATGCGCGTTGTTAGAAGATGAACATAACGAGTGCAATCATAATGATGATGAAAGAAGTCTCTTAGGGACTTGGGTGATGGACGAGGTTAAAGTAGCTCTTGAGGAAGGCTGTTATGTTGAAAACGCACGAAATTTGGGAATACGAAATGGTACGCTACAATGCCGATACCGGTAAAAAAAGGACTTTTTGAAGAGTATGTTAATCAATTTTTAAAGATTAAAACTGAAGCCTCCGGCTGGCCAACGCAATGCATTACCGATATAGATAAAGAGGAATATGTAAAGAATTTTGAACAAAAGGAATGAATTAAACTTAATTCTAATGCAATCGCCTACAATCCTGGAAGACGGGAGATTGCAAAACTAATGTTAAATTAATTTTGCGGCAAATACGGGTAAAGAGATAATTTACCAACCTGTGAATTAATTGGAGAATATTCACAGCTTGTAGAACGTTTAAATAATCCTTGGATACAGGTGGAGACGTATTTACCAGCTACTGAAAATATAATTTACTTGGTATGGAAATACGTAAAAGAAAGTCCTAAATTAAACCCTTACTCTAACGTCGTAGTTGCTGCATACACTACCAGCCACGCCCGTCTAGAGCTTTACTCTTGCTCGAAAAAACTAGGCGAGCGCGTGCTATACTTTGACATTGATTCGGTAATTGCAGTTTGTAAACCAGGACAGTGGATGCCGCCGACTGGTTCTTTTTTAGGTTGCATGACAAATGAGTTAGAAATTTACGGTAAAGACGCGTATATCGATCAATTTGTATCTACCGGTCCTAAGAGTTATGGTTTTACCGTTAAATTTGGAAATAACGAAACCAAAAAAATCTGTAAAATTAAAGGTATTACTCTGCATTCAAGTAATTTAAAAAAGGTAAATGTACAAGTTATGGGCGATATGATTTTAAAAAATAACGATATGAATATAAAACTGTATGACACTAAAATAGCCAGAAGGCCTCTTTGGACGCTTGTTACGGAACCGTCGGTAAAAACGTTTCGAGCGATAATTAATAAACGTAAGAGAATTTCCAAGTATGACACAGTTCCTTACGGCTATAAAAGACCTCGATCAAAATAAGACATTTGTTAACTTGAGAAAAGCTTCGGAGTATGACACAGCTCCTTTTACTACGCACAATATTTGTCAGACACTAAAAGCATTGTGTTTACACAAACGTTCAGCTAGCAAGCCACTTATCTAATTGCTTAAACATTACCTTAAGAGTAATCTCGACGAAATGCTTTTAGTAGATTCATTTAAAGCCAATCGACGCGTTGTTTTATTGACAATTCTATACGTTCACGATCGGTGTCCCCTCAGGGGCCCAATTTATTGGGTACGGGGCGTAGCGACCCCGAGGCACCCGAGCTGCTCCCTCAGGTCCGCGCTCAGCGCGTTTGACTCCTTTTTATTTCGCCTCTTTTATTGTTTTATTAGTCCTACTTCCCTGTTCTTTGTCTGATGGCTGCTCGGTTTTTTACTCCTAAGCCCGCTGGGTTTCGTTTTCGGGAGATTTTACGGACGTTGGGCGTCGAGTTACCTGCTTTTTTCTTAGCCGGGGAAACTTCTTCTCCCCCCTGGATTTTAGCAGAGGCCCCCGTTCATCTCGGGCTTACGTCATGTCCGAAATCTTCGACCGCAGCACATATTATTCGTTGTTCTTTTAGCGAGATCAAATCCTCTTTTAATGGCTGGAATTTTATATATACCGACGGCTCAAAATCTGACACAGGTGTAGGATGTGCTTTTGTTTTTCATGGGGCGTGTTTTACGTATGGTCTTAATGTTGCAACATCTATTTTTATGGCAGAGCTTTATGCTATTTATCAGGCGATTTTATTTATTTTCGATCATGGGCTGGGAAATAGTGTCATATGTTCCGACTCTTTGAGTGCTATTTTAAGTTTTAAACATCTGTACAATCACCACCCTCTTGTACAGATGGTCCAGAACGTGGTTTTAACCCTTTTCGACGCTGGCGTCAGAGTAAAACTACTGTGGGTGCCTGGACACGTCGGACTCCCAGGTAATGAGGCCGCAGATGTTGCAGCAAAATCCGCTCTTTTAGACCCTGCTGAGTTCGAGCAGCGTTTTTATTTCGGGGATTTTATACATTCATTACGTAGAGCCATTTTTTCGCGCTGGCGCGAGGAGTGGGAATTACTCCCAAATAATAAGCTCCGTGAATGTAAACCCGCCCCTTTTAACTGATCGACTTCTTCTCGCGGTGTTCGTCGCGAAGAAGTAATTTTAGCTCGTCTTAGAATTGGGCATTGCCGTTTTAGCCACTCTCACCTTTTTAATGATCAACCCACTCCAGTTTGCCCTCACTGTGACCACCCCTTTACAGTGCGTCACGTTTTAATTGATTGTCCTCATCTGACAGCTTTTAGAAATAGCTTAGGTTTGCCGTCCTCTATTGAGGACTTACTAGCAGATGATGTGGTTGCTGTTGAGCGTGTGCTCCGTTTTATCCGTGTTTGTGGTTTTTGGAGCACGGTGTGAGGTTTTATCTTTTACCATTGACGGCATTTTTAGACTATTTTAACACTGTTGTTTTTTCAGCTTTTGCTGAATTTTGTTAACTAGTCTTAAATTGTTGTTTGCACATTACCCCTGTTATTTGTTTTGGGGTTTTATTGTTACCATTGTAATCTTTTATAAGACTGGTTTATTTTCAGCTCTTGCTGATTAGTTTAGATACCGGTCTTTGTTTGTTGACCTGTGTTTGCTTTGGGATTTTATTGGTACTTTTTTAGTCCATTACACGACTGTTGTGGTTTCCGCTCTTGCGGCTGTGTTTTAGTAACACCTTAATGTTTGTGGCGCCTTATACCCTTGTTTTTTGTTTTTGGGTATCAGTTTTATTGCACAAGTACTACTGTCCGTTCGTTATGCGCAGGATTTGCGTTCTTTGTTTATTTATTTTTATTTCTGACATAGTACTTGATGTGTTTGGGCGCTAATGACCACAGCAGTTTTGCGCCCTTAAGCAATAATCATCATTTGTCTGATGGGTGCCCCCGTGTTTGACGCGGTAAAATGTGACTGGGTAACGGCGTAACTCCCAGCACAGGGTTATCATGTAGGACAGGAGCGTATCCCCTGGTAAAGGCCAGGCCCGGGGAAGGGCCATTGCATGAGCTGTAGTCTTCCTGCAGGCGATTGGGTCCCTTCGTCAGCCCACAGGAAGGTGTGACCCTGAGGTTACTTTGTTCAGGCCAGAGCCAGTAACCTAAGCCGGGGTGGCGCCCAGGAAGCAGCCCGCCATCGGAGACGGTTGCAATGGTGGAGGAAAAAATCGCTATGGTACTTGAAAATAATCCTTTACATTTTAAACGTAAAAGAGTTGATGCAAAAGAAGTAATCGAGAAGTCTTTCCCTCGTTACTTAGTCATTAGTCGTACTGAAGAGAATCAGTCGTTTACGACCGTGAATCCATTTAAAATTCAGAAGGGCATTGATGCCATAGCTGGACCCGTTAAGTCCTGTACCCGTCTACGCAACGGATCACTTTTGGTGGAGACACTTGGCCTGTCTCCAAGCAACTCGTTGCTCAAGGCGACGCTTCTCCACGGATATCCCGTCCTTGTCGAGAACCATAAGACCATGAATTCGTCGCGAGGAGTTGTCACCACAAATGTTCTAGACGGAATTTCCGACCCGGAAATCCAGAGCTGTCTGGAAGACCAAGGTTTCCTTCCAGTTACCGTTCGATTTCCCTCACCAGCTGCGTTTGCAAGGTGATGGAACGCATGATTAACGGACGGCTCATGTGGTGGTTGGAGTCGAGGCAATTATTAACGAACGCCCAGTGTGGTTTCCGGCGTCATCGTTCCTCAATCGACCACCTGGTGTCTTTAACTACCCATGTAATGGACGCTTTTGTGCGCAAGTGCCAAACGGTTGCCGTATTTTTTGACCTGGAGAAAGCGTACGATACTTGCTGGAGAGGCGGTATCCTCCGAACGCTTCACGATTGGAACATACGCGGGCGTATGCCTTTTTATTCAGGAATTTATGAAGGACCGGGTTTTTAATGTTCGCGTGGGATCAGTTTTATCGTCTAATTTTATTCAAGAGAACGGCGTACCTCAGGGCTCGGTACTTAGTTGCACACTATTTGCCATTTCGATTAACTCTATCACCGAGTGTTTACCGCCAGGAATACAATCGTCGTTATTTGTGGACGATTTTGCCATCTATCTTTCCTCTCGGAGAACCTGTCTCTTGGAACGCCGCCTCCAATGCTGTCTCGACCGCCTTCACGCTTGGAGTGTCTCTCACGGGTTCCGTTTCTCCGCAGAGAAGACCGTCTGCATGAACTTCTGGCGCCACATGGAGTATCTTCCACCTTCGCTCCATCTTGGCCCAGACGCACTCTCTTTCGCGGACGAAGTTAGGTTCCTTGGCTTGGTGTTCGATAGGAAATTATGCTGAACATCGCATATAGCGCAACTCAGAGGCAAGTGTGAACGTTCTCTTTGAATTTTACGTGTTTTAAGTGGCACATCTTGGGGAGCTGACCGGACTATACTTTTACGTTTTTACCGCGCTCTTATCAGGTCCAAATTGGATTATGGCAGTGTCGTTTATGGCTCTGCGCGGCCTTCTGTTCTGCGCCGCCTGAACCCGATTCATCACCGGGGTATCCGTGTTGCCATTGGGGCATTCCCCACCAGTCCTGTGTTGAGTTTATGTGCGGAGTCTGGAGAACCTCCGTTGTTTTATCGTAGGGATGTTTTACTGGCCGCGTACGGTTGTCGCTTAGCTGCGCAACCTCGTCATCCCACGAATGGGCCGTTTTTTAATGTGTCTTTTGATCGCTTTTATGCTGCTCGGTCTTTTACTCCTAAGCCCCCTGGCTTTCGTTTTCGGGAGATTTTACGGACGTTGGGCATTGAGTTACCTGCTTTTTTCCTAGCCGGAGAAACTTCTTCTCCCCCCTGGATTTTAGCAGAGGCCCCCGTTCATCTCGGGCTTACGTCCTGTCCGAAATCATCGACCGCAGCACATATTATTCGTTGTTCTTTTAGCGAGATCAAATCCTCTTTTAATGGCTGGAATTTTATCTATACCGACGGCTCAAAATCTGACACAGGTGTAGGATGTGCATTTGTTTTTAATGTGGCTAGTTTTACGTATGGTCTTAACGTTTCAACATCTATTTTTATGGCGGAGCTTTATGCTATCTATCGGGCGGTTTTATTTATTTCTGATCACGGGCTGGGTAACAGTGTTATATGTTCCGATTCTTTGAGCGCCATTTTAAGTTTTAGGAACCTGTACAACCTCCACCCCCTTGTACAGATGGTCCAGAATGCAGTTTTAACCCTTTACGACGCTGGCGTCAGGGTGACACTGCTATGGGTGCCTGGACACGTCGGACTCATAGGTAATGAGGCCGCAGATGTTGCAGCAAAATCCGCCCTTTTAGACCCTGCTGAGCGCGAGCAGCGTTTTTATTTCGGGGATTTTATACATTCATTACGTAGAGCCATTTTTTCGCGCTGGCGCGAGGAGTGGGAATTACTCCCAAATAATAAGCTCCGTGAATGTAAATTCAGCCCTTTTAACTGGTCGACTTCTTCTCGCGCTGTTCGTCGCGAAGAAGTAATTTTAGCTCGTCTTAGGATTGGGCATTGCCGTTTTAGCCACTCTCACCTTTTTAATGATCAACCCCCTCCAGTTTGCCCTCACTGTGACCACCCCTTTACAGTGCGTCACATTTTAATTCATTGTCTTCATCTGACAGCTTTTAGAATTAACCTTGGTTTGCCCTCCTCTATTGAGGACTTACTCGCAGATGATGTGGTTGCTGTTGAGCGCGTGCTCCGTTTTATCCGTGTTTGTGGTTTTTGGAGCACGGTGTGAGGTTTTATCTTTTACCATTGACGGCATTTTTAGACTCTTTTAAGACTGTTGTTTTTTCAGTATTTGCTGAATTTTGTTAACTAGTCTTAAATTGTTGTTTTGCACATTACCCCTGTTATTTGTTTTGGGGTTTTATTGTTACCATTGTAATCTTTTGTAAGACTGGTTTATTTTCGGCTCTTGCTGATTAGTTTAGATAGCGGTCTTGGTTTGTTGACCTGTGTTTGCTCTGGGATTTTATTGGTACTTTTTTAGTCCATTACACGACTGTTGTGGTTTTCCGCTCTTGCGGCTGTGTTTTAGTAACACCTTAATGTTTGTGGCGCCTTATACCCTTGTTTTTTGTTTTTTGGTATCAGTTTTATTGCACAAGTACTACGGTCCGTTCGTTATGCGCAGGATTTGCGTTCTTTGTTTATTTATTTTTATTTCTGACATAGTACTTGATGTGTTTGGGCGCTAATGACCACAGCAGTTTTGCGCCCTTAAGCAATAATCATCATCATCATCGGGCGATTTTATTTATTTCTGATCACGGGCTGGGGAACAGTGTTATATGTTCCGAATCTTTGAGTGCTATTTTAAGTTTTAAACAGCTGTACAATCACCACCCTCTTGTACAGATGGTCCAGAATGTAGTTTTAACCCTTTTCGACGCTGGCGTCAGGGTAACACTGCTATGGGTGCCAGGACACGTCGGACTCCCAGGTAATGAGGCCGCAGATGTTGCAGCAAAATCCGCTCTTTTAGACCCTGCTGAGTACGAGCAGCGTTTTTATTTCGGGGATTTTATACATTCGTTACGTAGAGCCATTTTTTCGCGCTGGCGCGAGGAGTGGGAATTACTCCCAAATAATAAGCTCCGTGAATGTAAATCCGCCCCTTTTAACTGGTCGACTTCTTCTCGCGGTGTTCGTCGCGAAGAAGTAATTTTAGCTCGCCTTAGAATTGGGCATTGCCGTTTTAGTCATTGTCACCTTTTTAATGGTCAACCCGCTCCAGCTTGCCCTCACTGTGACCACCCCTTTACAGTGCGTCACATTTTAATTCATTGTCTTCATCTGACAGCTTTTAGAATTAACCTTGGTTTGCCCTCCTCTATTGAGGACTTACTCGCAGATGATGTGGTTGCTGTTGAGCGCGTGCTCCGTTTTATCCGTGTTTGTGGTTTTTGGAGCAAGGTGTGAGGTTTTATCTTTTACCATTGACCGCATTTTTAGACTCTTTTAAGACTGTTGTTTTTTCAGCTTTTGCTGAATCGTGTCACCAGTCTTTAACTGTTGTTTTGCACATTACCCTTGTTATTTGTTTTGGGGTTTTATTGTTACCATTTTAATCAATTTTAAGAATGGATTGTTTTCAGCTTTTGCTGAATAATTTTGCTACCGGTCTTTGTTTATTGACCTGTGTTTGCTCTGGGGTTTTATTGGCACGATTTTAGTCCATTACCGGACTTTTGTGTTTTTCCGCACTTGCGGCTGTAATTTAGTAACATTTTAATGTTTGTGGCTCCTTATACCCTAGTTATTTGTTTTTGGGGTATAATTTTTATTGCACGAGTACTACTGTCCGTTCATTATGCGCAGGATTTGCGTTCTTTGTTTATTTATTTATATTTTTGACATAGTACTTGATGTGTTTGGGCGCTAATGACCGCAGCAGTTTTGCGCCCTTAAGCAATAATCAATCAATCAATTACAGGACTGTTGTGTTTTTCCGCACTTGCGGCTGTGTTTTAGTAACACTTTACTGTTTGTGGCGCCTTGTACCCTAGTTATTTGTTTTTGGGTATATTTTTATTGCAAAAGTACTACTGTCCGTTGATTATGCGCAGGATTTGCGTTCTTTGTTTATTTATTTTTATATCTGACACAGTACTTGATGTGTTTGGGCGCTAATGACCATAGCAGTTTTGCGCCCTTAAGCAATAATCATCATCACGATCGGTGCTCTTAAAAATGAATTTAAAGCATTCGCCAATCGATGCATTGTTTATTGATAATTCTAAACGTTCACGATATAAAGTTCAAAACTTATCAGGATTGAAAGCACTGTTTTCTGATAAAGTAAAACAACCTTTAAAACGTTTAAAGTCCGCGTCTAATGTGATCTTTACAAACAGATATAAACAGCATGATAAAAATAAATTTCAGCATGTACATTCTGGTAAAAACGTTAACATGAAAGATAAAAAATATAAAACATTTAGACGCGTTCGCGCTAGAAAAGACGTAGAAATGAAAGATATGAGTAAAGGAGAAATAGCGGACGATGCAAACAGATATAATCAGCATGATAAAAATAAAATTTAGCGTGTACATTCTGGTAAAAACGTTATCATGACAGACAAAAATTATAAAACATTTAGACGCGTTCGCGCTGGAAAAAACGTTGAAGTGAAAGATTTGAGTAAAGAGGAAATAGCTGACGAAAATTATGAAACATTTAAACAGATTACCTTAAATAAAATTGCCGGAATGAAGGATGCGTGCAAAGAAGAAGAAGAAGAAGAAGAAGAAGAAGAACAACAACAACAGCAAAAATTTGAACATGTAGAAACAGTGGATTCGAACTTCGCGAAGTTTAAATTTCCTAGTACAATGCAAGTGGCGGGTCCTTCGAGATGCGGTAAATCGACGTTTATAAAACATCTGCTTCAAAATGCTGGTATGATGTTTGATCGTCCTATTAAGAGAGTTCCCCTCAGGGGCCCAATTTATTGGGTACGGGGCGTAGCGACCCCGAGGCACCCGAGCTGCTCCCTCAGGTCCGCGCTCAGCGCGTTTGACTCCTTTTTATTTCGCCTCTTTTATTGTTTTATTAGTCCTACTTCCCTGTTCTTTGTCTGATGGGTGCCCCCGTGTTTGACGCGGTAAAATGTGACTGGGTAACGGCGTAACTCCCAGCACAGGGTTATCATGTAGGACGGGAGCGTATCCCCTGGTAAAGGCCAGGCCCGGGGAAGGGCCATTGCATGAGCTGTAGTCTTCCTGCAGGCGATTGGGTCCCTTCGTCAGCCCACAGGAAGGTGTGACCCTGAGGTTACTTGGTTCAGGCCAGAGCCCGTAACCTAAGCCGGGGTGGCGCCCAGGAAGCAGCCCGCCATCGGAGACGGTTGCAATGGTGGAGGAATAAATCGCTATGGTACTGGAAAATAATCCTTTACATTTTAAACGCAAAAGAGTTGACGTAAAAGAAGTAATCGAGAAGTCTTTCCCTCGTTACTTAGTGATTAGTCGTACTGAAGAGAGTCAGTCGTTTACGACCGTAAATCCATTTAAGATTCAGAAGGGCATTGATGCCATAGCTGGGCCCGTTAAGTCCTGTACCCGTCTACGCAACGGATCACTTTTAGTGGAGACACTTGGCCTGTCTCAAAGCAACTCGTTGCTCAAGGCGACGCTACTCCACGGATATCCCGTCCGTGTCGAGAAACATTAGACCATGAATTCGTCGCGAGGAGTTATTACAACAAATGTTCTAGACGGAATGTCCGACCCGGAAATCCAGAGCTGTCTGGAAGACCAAGGGGTCACCTCAGTTTATCGTGTGCAGGCAAGGAAAGAGGGGGAATTACAGCCGACCCGGACTCTTTTCCTCACATTCGACAGGGTCGTTTTGCCGCAGAGGATCAAGGCGTGCTACGAGGTGATAGAAGTGCGCCCGTATATCCCGAGCCCGTTGCGATGTTTCCAGTGTCAGCGTTTTGGACATACTCGCATATCCTGTAAAAGTGCCGTTCCCATCTGTGCAACCTGCGGTGAAGCAAGTCACGAGGGAGCATGCCATCTGACCCTCAGGGGCCCAATTTATTGGGTACGGGGCGTAGCGACCCCGAGGCACCCGAGCTGCTCCCTCAGGTCCGCGCTTGGCGCGTTTGACTCCTTTTTATTTCGCCTCTTTTATTGTTTTATTTGTCCTACTTCCCTGTTCTTTGTCTGATGGGTGCCCCCGTGTTTGACGCGGTAAAAAGTGACTGGGTAACAGCGTAACTCCCAGCACTGGGTTATCATGTAGGACGGGAGCGTATCCCCTGGTAAAGGCCAGGCCCGGGGAAGGGCCATTGCATGAGCTGTAGTCTTCCTGCAGGCGATTGGGTCCCTTCGTCAGCCCACAGGAAGGTGTGACCCTGAGGTTACTTTGTTCAGGCCAGAGCCAGTAACCTAAGCCGGGGTGGCGCCCAGGAAGCAGCCCGCCATCGGAGACGGTTGCAATGGTGGAGGAATAAATCGCTATGGTACTGGAAAATAATCCTTTTCATTTTAAACGTAAAAGAGTTGACGTAAAAGAAGTATGCGAGAAGTCTTTCCCTCGATACTTGGTCATTAGTCGAACTGAAGAGAGTCAGTCGTTTACGACCGTAAATCCATTTAAAATTCAGAAGGGCATTGATGCCATAGCTGGACCCGTTAAGTCCTGTACCCGTCTACGCAACGGATCACTTTTGGTGGAGACACAAGGCCTGTCTCAAAGCAACTCGTTGCTCAAGGCGACGCTACTCCACGGATATCCCGTCCGTGTCGAGAAACATAAGACCATGAATTCGTCGCGAGGAGTTGTCACCACAAATGTTCTAGACGGAATGTCCGACCCGGAAATCCAGAGCTGTCTGGAAGACCAAGGGGTCACCTCAGTATATCGTGTGCAGGCAAGGAAAGAGGGGGAATTACAGCCGACCCGGACTCTTTTCCTCACATTCGACAGGGTCGATTTGCCGCAGAGGATCAAGGCGGGCTACGAGGTGATAGAAGTGCGCCCGTATATCCCTAGCCCGTTGCGATGTTTCCAGTGTCAGCGTTTTGGACACACTCGCATATCATGTAAAACTGCCGTATCCATCTGTGCAGCCTGCGGTCAAGCAAGTCACGAGGGAGCATGCCCATCCGCTCCTGTCTGCGTCAACTGCCGCGGTGAACATCCCGCCTCGTCCCGCGATTGCCCTCGTTTTCGAGAGGAGCGCTGTATCCAGGAGATCCGGGTGAAGGAAAAACTCTCCTTTACTGAAGCCCGGAAGCGATTCCAGTCTCGCCAACCTGTCGTGCCTAAGACCGGCACCTACAGCGCAGCAGCTTCTTTTGCGCCCAAGAAGTGCGATAGCAGTACGCAGACCTGCGATCTTGTGTTTACACGGGTCCAACCTACGCCTAGTTCTCCAAAGCGCTCTACCGTGAAGCCCAAAGCGGTTGTTTTTAATGCCCCTGATATCAAGTTCAGGACGAGTTTTACGAGAACGGATTTTTTAAAGTCGTCAACTCAGGTAGAGCAGAAAAAGAGCCCTTCTCCTCCTCGGAGGTCACGCTCCCATGATGGGAGCAAACCCGCTAGGCGGTCGCCGTCGCCGCCTATATCTACATCCAACCGATTCCAGGCGTTGGAATCGGTGGATGCTTCTCAGCGGGAGAGCCCTCCCTCTGAGGAAGTGATGGAGCAGGATGTGCCTGCTCCTTCAAAACCACCGAGTCCCACGCGACTGAAAAAAAAAGGACGTTTGTTTCGCCCTGCACCGTCCAAAAAGTAAGGTGGTAAAATTTTTAGCTTCTTTTATCCAATTTTAACAATGGCTATCCTTTCGTGGAATGTGCGTGGTCTCCGTAGTCGAAGACCTGACCTCGAGTTAATTTTACGTTCTACTGACCCATTGCTGGTATGTCTCCAAGAGACTAAGCTTCGCCCAAGCGATTCTTTTAATTTACGCGGTTACTCTTCGGTGAGATTTGATCTCCCTCCCGAAGATGGCACTCCCGCTCACGGCGGAGTTTTACTTTTAATTCGCAATAACGTGTACAGCTCCTCACTACAGCTCCAGACTCCTTTACAAGCTGCCGCAGCTACAGTTCACTTTTCTGGCCTTAGTTTTTCTGTCTGCAATGTTTATTTACCTCCGTCCAGAACCATCACCACAGTTGACCTGGACGATCTTTTGTCTCAGCTACCACCCCCTGTTCTTCTTTTGGGGGATTTCAATGCACACCACCCCCTTTGGGGTTCCACCACGGAGTGTGCAAGAGGTAGCCTCTTAGCTGACTTTTTGCTGATTCACAATCTTATACTTCTCAACACTGGTCTCCCTCAGGGGCCCAATTTATTGGGTACGGGGCGTAGCGACCCCGAGGCACCCGAGCTGCTCCCTCAGGTCCGCGCTTAGCGCGTTTGACTCCTTTTTAGTTTGTCTCCATTTTACTTTTTACTTTTTAACCTCCCTGCTTTTAGTCTGATGGATGCCCCCGTGTTTGATACGGTTCAAAGGTGACTGGGTAAGGGCGTAACTCCCAGCACTGGGCCATCATGTAGGGCTAGAGCGTATCCCCTGGTAAAGGCCAGGCCCGGGGAGGGGCCATTACACGCGCTGTAGACTTCCTGTAGGCGATTGGGTCCCTTTGTCTATACACAGGAAGGTGTGACCCTAAGGTTACGTGTTCCAGGCCAGGGCAACTAACCTAAGCCGGGGTGGCGTCCAGGAAGCAGCCTGCCATCGGGGACAGGTGTAATGGTGGAGGATGAATCCGCTATGATGCAAGAAAATACTCAAATAAATACAAAACGTAAGAGAATGGACATAAGAGGGGTGACTGAGGTGTCTTTCCCTCGTTTCTTGATAATTAACAGAACAGAGGAAGGTCAGTCGTTTATTCAAGTGAACCCTTTCATTATTCAAAAAGGTTTGGACAGTATTTCTGGTCCTGTTAAATCGTGCACGCGCCTACGCAATGGGTCCCTATTGGTGGAAACTGTGAGTGCGTCTCAAACTACTGCGCTTCTTAAGGCAATTTTACTCCACGGTTACCCGATCCGTGTCGAGTCCCATCGTACCCTGAATTCCTCCCGAGGAGTTATAACCACTTCTATACTCGACGGTATGACGGACACTGAAATTCAGGGTTATTTAGCCGAGCAGAATGTCACCTCAGTTTATCGTGTGCAGGCAAAGAGAGATGGTGAAATGCAGCCTACGCGAACACTATTCCTCACATTCAATAGAGCTGAGTTACCAAACAAGATTAGGGCAGGGTATGAGGTAATATCAGTCCGCCCGTATGTTCCTAGCCCTTTAAGGTGTTTCCAATGTCAGCGTTTCGGTCACACCCGCCTGTCTTGTAAGAGCCCTAAATCTGTTTGTGCTACATGTGCCTTAGAAAGCCACGAGGGAGCGTGTTCATCCGCCCCTGTATGCGTGAACTGCCATGGTCCTCATCCAGCAACATCCCGCGACTGCCCTCGATTTCGAGAGGAGCGCTCTATTCAGGAAATCCGCGCTAAAGAGAAACTTTCGTTCTGTGAAGCCCGGAAACGCTATCAATCCTGTCTACCTCCTGTACCTAAGTTCGGTACGTATAGCTCCGTAGCCGCCACTGCAGTATCCCGACGGGACAATAGCACGCAAACATGTGACCTGGTCTTCACCGAAACGCCTACTCCTGCCAGTACCAAGCGCTCAACAGCACCCAAGCCAGTGGTTTTTGTCGCTGATCCAGTAAAATTCAACACTGCCTACACACGGACTGACTTTCTAAAATCGTCCACAAATGAAGGAAAGGCTAAGAAGAAAAATCAAAGCCCCTCACCTCCTCGGAGGTCGAGCTCCCGCGATTGCTCTGGGAGCAAACCCGCAAGGCGGTCACCGTCGCCGCCTCTCAACACCTCCAACCGTTTCCAGGTGCTGGAATCGGTTGACCTACCTCAGCGGGAGTGCCCTCCCTCCGAGGATTTTATGGAGCAGGAAGCGCCTGCTACTGCTAAACCACCGAGTCCCACGCGCTTAAAGAAAGGACGATTGATTCGCCCCGGTCCGACCAAAAAGTAAGGTGGTGTTTTTATTTCTTTTAACGGTTTTAATAATGTCTATCCTTTCATGGAACGTACGTGGGCTCCGCAGCCAAAGACCTGAACTAGAATTGCTTTTACCATCGACTGATGCTCTGCTTTTATGCCTCCAGGAGACCAAACTTCGTCCTCAGGATGCTTTCAATATTCGGGGTTACTCTTCGGTAAGATTCGATCTTCCCGCCGAAGACGGCGTTCCCGCGCATGGCGGAGTTTTAATATTAGTCAGGGATGACGTGCATACTTCCCCCCTGTCTCTCCAATCTAATCTACAGGCGGTTGCAACTACGGTTTCCTTTTCTGGCCTTAGTTTCACAGTCTGCAGCATTTACCTGCCTCCATCTGTTCCTGTCTCCGTGGTTGATCTGGACAACCTTCTATACCAGCTGCCACCCCCTATATTGCTTTTGGGGGACTTCAATGCGCACCATCCCTCTTGGGGATCCTCTGTAGAGTGTGCGAGGGGTAGCTTGGTGGCTGATTTTTTGGATCGCCACAATCTTATTTTACTGAATACAGGTGAGCCCACTTTTCTCTCCGACAGCACACACAGTTTTTCCCATCTGGACTTGTCTTTCTGTTCGGCTTCGCTTTCCGTACACTTTGCCTGGCACGTTCTTTCGAATTTGTACTCTAGCGACCATTTCCCCTGTGCTATTCGTATCCTGTCTTCCCAAGTTCGTCCTCAGCGCACAATGAAGTGGCTTCTAGAAAATGCATATTGGAGTCTCTTCCGTTCTCTGGCTGTATTTTCCGGGTGTCCCTTTCCCTCCATTGATACCATGGTCGAACACCTAAACACGATCATTGTTGCAGCCGCAAATCAGGCTATTCCCCGGTCGTCTTTCCACCCGAGACGAATCCCGGTTCCTTGGTGGACCGACGAATGCCGGGACGCATTGCGTGCACGTCGAGGTGCTTTGCGGGTTTTTCGTCGCCACCCTACGTTAGAGAATTTCATCCGTTACAAACAACTGCGCGCGAAATGCCGCCGAGTTATTAAAGACAGCAAGAGGGCGTCCTGGATTGCCTTCGCCAAATCTTTTAACCGTTTTACACCTTCATCTGTTGTTTGGAACCGACTGCGCCGAGTTGCGGGCAAACCTGGATTTACGCCCATATCTGGACTCAAGGTATCACATTGTGTACTTACTACTCCCAAGGATGTAGCAAATACCTTAGGTCGCAATTTCGCTGAGATCTCGAGCTCTGCCCAATACCCCCCTGCCTTTCGCTCTATTCAGGAGCGAGTTGATCCTAGAGGGTTTAGCTTTCCCTCAGACAACCAAGAGTGCTACAATGTCCCATTTTCGTCCAGGGAATTGGAACATGCGTTATCTGCATCTCGGCATTGCGCTCCAGGACCAGATGGCATCCATGTTGCTATGCTGCAGCATTTATCAACTGCGGGTATGCATTTTTTGCTGAAAATTTTTAACCGCATTTGGTGTGATGGCACATTTCCATGTGCTTGGCGAGTGGCGACAGTCATTCCTATCCTTAAGCCTGGAAAGGACCCACACCTTCCTTGCAGTTACCGTCCCATTTCCCTCACCAGTTGCGTGTGCAAGGTGATGGAACGAATCATTAACGGGCGGCTTATGTGGTGGTTGGAGTCGCGGCACCTACTGACGAACATCCAGTGCGGTTTCCGTCGTCATCGATGTTCCATCGACCATCTTGTGTCTCTGTCCACCCATATAATGGATGGATTTGTGAGAAAGTGCCAAACTGTTGCGGTATTTTTTGATTTGGAGAAGGCTTACGATACCTGCTGGAGGGGCGGTATCCTTCGTACGCTTAATGATTGGCTTATACGTGGTCGGATGTCTGTTTTTATTCGGGAGTTTATGATGGACCGGGTTTTTAACGTTCGCGTGGGGTCAGTTTTATCTTCTCGTTTTACTCAAGAGAACGGTGTACCGCAGGGCTCGGTACTTAGTTGTACACTGTTTGCCATCGCCATCAATTCCATAGCTGAGTGCTTACCACCGGGAATCCAATCGTCGTTATTCGTAGACGATTTTGCGATTTATCTTTCCTCCAGGAGAACCTGTCTTTTGGAACGCCGCCTCCAATGCTGTCTGGACCGCCTCTACCTTTGGAGCGTACGTAATGGGTTCCGTTTCTCCGCAGAGAAGACCGTCTGCATGAACTTCTGGCGTCATAAGGTGTATCCTTCACCATCTCTCCACCTTGGCCCAGAAGCTCTTGTTTTCGCGGACGAAGTTCGATTCCTGGGCTTAATCTTTGACAGAACATTAAGCTGGTCTTCGCATGTAGCACAGCTCAGAGGCCGGTGTGAACGTTCTCTGTGTATTTTACGGGTTTTGAGTGGCACATCCTGGGGAGCCGACCGGACTGTTCTTTTACGCTTTTATCGATCTCTAATTCGGTCCAAACTGGATTATGGCTGTATAGTATATGGCTCAGCGCGACCTTCCGTTCTTCGTCGTCTTAACTCCATTCACCACCGGGGTATCCGTGTCGCTGTTGGTGCGTTCCCCACCAGCCCTGTGTCGAGTTTATGTGCGGAGGCTGGGGAACCTCCGTTGTTTTATCGTAGGGATCTTTTACTTTCTACGTATGGTTGTCGACTGGCCACGCAACCTCGTCATCCTGCGAATGGACCGTTTTTCAATGTGTCTCTCGCCCCATTTTACGCTGCTCGGTCTTTTACTCCTAAGCCCGCTGGCTTTCGTTTCCGGGAGCTGTTAAGGACGATGGACCTGGACTTACCTGCTTTTTTCTTGGCCGGGGAAACCTTCTCTCCCCCTTGGCTCTTAGCAGAGGCCCCCGTTCATCTTGGGCTTACGGCCTGTCCTAAGTCCTCGACTGCAGCACCATTCATTCTTAGTCATTTTAACGAGATTGTCTCTTACTTTGCTGGATGTAATTTTATATATACCGACGGTTCTAAATCCGACACAGGTGTAGGATGTGCCTTTGTTTTTAATGGAGCTAGTTTTACATATGGTCTTAACGTTGCGACATCTATTTTTATGGCGGAGCTTTATGCTATATATCGGGCTATTTTATTTATTTCTGACCACGGACTGGGGAACAGTGTCATCTGTTCCGATTCTCTGAGTGCCCTTTTGTCTCTTAAATGCCTGTACACCTACCATCCTCTTGTGCAGAAAGTTCAGGATGCAGTGTCTTCGCTTCTGGCCGTTGGTGTCAGAGTCACTCTGCTATGGGTACCTGGACACGTGGGACTCCCGGGAAATGAGGCTGCGGATGTCGCAGCTAATTCCGCCATTTTAGATCCTGCAGAGTACGAGCAACGCTTTTATGTAGGGGATTTTAAACATTGTATACGTCGAGGAATTCTCTCGCGCTGGCGCGATGAGTGGGATATCATTCCCCACAATAAGCTTCGAGAAATTAAATCCACCCCTTTTCATTGGTCGACTTCTTCTCGCGCAGTCCGTCGCGAGGAAGTGATTTTAGCTCGTCTTCGAATAGGGCACTGCCGATTTAGTCACCGTCACCTTTTTAATGGTCAACCAGCTCCAGATTGCCCACTATGTGACCACCCCTTCACGGTGCGTCACATTTTACTGGAATGCCCTCATCTGGCAACTTTTAGACTTTCCCTGGGTTTGTCCTCCTCTATTGAGGAGCTACTTGCCGATGATGTGGTTGCTGTGGAACGGGTGCTCCGCTTTATCCGTGTTTGTGACTTTTGGTGCATGGTGTGAATTTTAATGGTTTTACCCATGACGGTCATTTCCGAATATTTTAGGACTTTTGTCCTTTTGTAGCCAATTTTATCCTTGTTCTCTGTTTTGAGGGGTTTCCTTGTTATATTTTTAGGCCATTATAACACTTAATATCTCAGCTCCTGTAGCTGCGTCTTGATCTGCTCTGTTGATGAAAATTTAACCCCAGTTATTAAAAGCGGGTTTTCTATTATTGCACAAAGTGCTACTGTTGCGCAGATTTCGGTGTGTCTGGGCGCTAATGACCTCGTAGTTTTGCGCCCTTTAAGCAATAATCATCATCATCATCCATAGCAATCAACACTGGTCAACCTACTTTTCTCTCTGACAGCACTCATAGCTTATCGCACTTGGACTTATCCATTTGTTCTGCCTCTCTTGCTGTACATTTCACCTGGAACGTCCTCTCCGACACATATTCCAGTGACCACTTTCCGTGTCAGATCCATGTACTCTCTCCGAACGCACATTCACAGCGCACGCCAAAATGGCTCATTGATAAGGCGAATTGGACTCTCTATCGATCTTTGGCCGAATTTTCAGGGTGTGACTTTCCATCTATCGACGTCGCGATCGAGCACCTCCGTACTGTCATCATAACAGCCGCAGATAGGGCTATTCCCCGGTCGTCTTGTCACCCCAGACGCTTACCGGTTCCTTGGTGGAACGATGAATGCCGGGATGCATTGCGTGCACGCCGAGGTGCTCTCCGAGTTTTTCGTCGCCACCCTACTTCAGCAAATATGATCTGCTACAAACAACTTCGCGCCAAATGCCGCCGAGTCATCAAGGATAGCAAAAAGGCTTCTTGGATTTCTTTTACATCTTCTTTTAACCGCACAACGCCTTCATCCGTAGTTTGGGAACCGCTACGCCGCGTTGCTGGCAAACGAAGGTTTACACCTATACCCGGTCTTAGAATTTTAAATCGAGTGCTCACCACTCCGATTGACGTCGCCAATGTTTTAGGGCGAGCCTTCGCTGATGTTTCTAGTTCCGCCAATTACCCGGCTTCATTTCGCGCATTAAGGGAGCAGGTTGAAAGGAAAGGTTTCTCGTTTGCCTCCGACCATCAGGAGAGCTACAACGTTCCTTTTACCGCCAGGGAACTGGAGCATGCCCTTTCTACCTCTCGACATTGCGCACCGGGACCTGATGACATTCATGTTGCCATGTTGCAGCATTTACCAGCAGAAGGCAAAGCATTTTTATTACGAACTTTTAATTTTATTTGGTGTAACGGCACATTTCCTTGCGCTTGGCGATTGGCTACCGTCATTCCCATTCCTAAGCCTGGAAAGGACCCACATCTTCCTTCCAGTTACCGTCCGATTTCCCTCAAGAGCTGCGTTTGCAAGGTGTTGGAACGCATGATTAACGGACGGCTTATGTGGTTTTTGGAGTCGAGAAATCTGTTGACGAACGCTCAGTGCGGTTTCCGTCCTCACCGCTCCTCTGTCGACCATCTCTTATCTCTTTCGACCCACATAATGGACGGTTTTGTGCGCAAGTGCCAAACGGTTGCTGTATTTTTCGATCTGGAGAAAGCGTACGATACTTGCTGGAGAGGCGGTATCCTCCAAACGCTTCACGATTGGAACATACGTGGGCGTATGTCTGTTTTTATTGAGGAATTTATGAAAGACCGGGTTTTTAATGTTCGCGTGGGATCAGTTTTATCGTCGAATTTTATTCAAGAGAACGGTGTACCTCAGGGCTCGGTACTAAGTTGCACACTTTTTGCCATTGCGATTAACTCTATCACCCAGTGTTTACCGCCAGGAATACAATCGTCGTTATTTGTGGACGATTTTGCCATATATATTTCCTCTCGGAGGACCTGTCTCCTGGAACGCCGCCTCCAATGCTGTGTCGACCGCCTTCACGCTTGGAGTGTCTCTCACGGGTTCCGTTTCTCCGCAGAGAAGACCGTCTGCATGAACTTCTGGCGCCACAAGGAGTATCTTCCACCTTCGCTCCATCTTGGCCCAGACGCACTCTCCTTCGCAGACGAAGTTCGGTTCCTTGGCTTGGTGTTTGATAGGAAATTATGCTGGTCATCGCATATAGCGCAACTCAGAGGCAAGTGTGAACGTTCTCTTTGTATTTTACGTGTTTTAAGTGGCACATCTTGGGGAGCTGACCGGACTGTTCTCTTACGTTTTTATCGCTCTCTAATCCGGTCCAAATTGGATTATGGCAGTGTCGTTTATGGCTCTGCGCGGCCTTCTGTCCTACGCCGCCTGAACCCGATTCATCACCGGGGTATCCGTGTTGCCATTGGGGCATTCCCCACCAGTCCTGTGTTGAGTTTGTGTGCGGAGTCTGGAGAACCTCCGTTGTTTTATCGTAGGGATGTTTTACTGACTGCGTACGGTTGTCGCTTAGCTGCACAACCTCGTCATCCCACGAATGGGCCATTTTTTAACATGTCTTTTGATCGTTTTTACGCTGCTCGGTCTTTTACTCCTAAGCCCGCTGGCTTTCGTTTCAGGGAGATTTTACGGACGTTGGACATGGAGTTACCTGCTTTTTTCTTAGCCGGGGAAACTTCTTCTCCCCCCTGGATTTTAGCAGAGGCCCCCGTTCATCTCGGGCTCACGTCCTGTCCGAAATCTTCGACCGCAGCACATATTATTCGTTGTTCTTTTAGCGAGATCAAATCCGCTTTTAATGGCTGGAATTTTATATATACCGCCGGCTCAAAATCTGACACAGGTGTAGGATGTGCTTTTGTTTTTAATGGGGCTAGTTTTACGTATGGTCTTAACGTTGCAACATCTATTTTTATGGCGGAGCTTTATGCTATCTATCGGGCGGTTTTATTTATTTCTGATCACGGGCTGGGGAACAGTGTTATATGTTCCGACTCTTTGAGTGCTATTTTAAGTTTTAAACAGCTGTACAATCACCACTCTCTTGTACAGATGGTCCAGAACGTGGTTTTAACCCTTTTCGACGCTGGCGTCAGGGTAAAACTAATGTGGGTGCCTGGACACGTCGGACTCCCAGGTAATGAGGCCGCAGATGTTGCAGCAAATTCCGCCCTTTTAGACCCTGCTGAGCGCGAGCTGCGTTTTTATTTCGGGGATTTTATACATTCGTTACGTAGAGCCATTTTTTCGCGCTGGCGCGAGGAGTGGGAATTACTCCCAAATAATAAGCTCCGTGAATGTAAATTCACCCCTTTTAACTGGTCGACTTCTTCTCGCGCTGTTCGTCGCGAAGAAGTAATTTTAGCTCGTCTTAGAATTGGGCATTGCCGTTTTAGCCACTCTCACCTTTTTAATGATCAACCCGCTCCAGTTTGCCCTCACTGTGACCACCCCTTTACAGTGCGTCACGTTTTATTTGATTGTCCTCATCTGACAGCTTTTAGAAAAAGCTTAGGTTTGCCGTCCTCTATTGAGGACTTACTAGCAGATGATGTGGTTGCTGTTGAGCGTGTGCTCCGTTTTATCCGTGTTTGTGGTTTTTGGAGCACGGTGTGAGGTTTTAACTTTTACCATTGACGGCATTTTTAGACTCTTTTAAGACTTGTTTTTTCAGCTTTTGCTGAATTTTGTTAACTAGTCTTAAATTGTTGTTTTGCACATTACCCCTGTTATTTGTTTTGGGGTTTTATTGTTACCATTGTAATCTTTTATAAGACTGGTTTATTTTCAGCTCTTGCTGATTAGTTTAGATACCGGTCTTTGTTTGTTGACCTGTGTTTGCTTTGGGATTTTATTGGTTCTTTTTTAGTCCATTACACGACTGTTGTGGTTTTCCGCTCTTGCGGCTGTGTTTTAGTAACACCTTAATGTTTGTGGCGCCTTATACCCTTGTTTTTTGTTTTTGGGTATCAGTTTTATTACACAAGTACTACTGTCCGTTCGTTATGCGCAGGATTTGCGTTCTTTGTTTATTTATTTTTATTTCTGACATAGTGCTTGATGTGTTTGGGCGCTAATGACCACAGCAGTTTTGCGCCCTTAAACAATAATCATCATCATCATCATCATCATGCCCATCTGCTCCTGTCTGCGTCAACTGCCGCGGTGGACATCCAGCCTCGTCCCGCGATTGCCCTCGTTTTCGAGAGGAGCGCTGTATCCAAGAGATCCGGGTGAAGGAAAAACTCTCCTTTACTGAAGCCCGGAAGCGATTCCAGTCTCGCCAACCTGTCGTGCCTAAGACCGGCACCTACAGCGCAGCAGCTTCTTTTGCGCCCAAGAAGTGCGATAGCAGTACGCAGACCTGCGATCTTGTTTTTACACGGGTCCAAACTACTCCTAGTTCTCCAAAGCGCTCTACCGTGAAGCCCAAAGCGGTTGTTTTTAATGCCCCTGAAATCAAGTTCAGGACGAGTTTTACGAGAACGGATTTTTTAAAGTCGTCAACTCAGGTAGAGCAGAAAAAGAGCCCTTCTCCTCCTCGGAGGTCACGCTCCCATGATGGGAGCAAACCCGCTAGGCGGTCGCCGTCGCCGCCTATATCTACATCCAACCGATTCCAGGCGTTGGAATCGGTGGATGCTTCTCAGCGGGAGAGCCCTCCCTCTGAGGAAGTGATGGAGCAGGATGTGCCTGCTCCTTCAAAATCACCGAGTCCCACGCGGTTGAAAAAAGGACGTTTGTTTCCCCCTGCACCGTCAAAAAAGTAAGGTGGTAAATTTTTAGCTTCTTTTATCTAATTTTAACAATGGCTATCCTTTCGTGGAATGTGCGTGGTCTCCGTAGTCGAAGACCTGACCTCGAATTAATTTTACGTTCTACTGACCCTTTGCTTGTGTGTCTCCAAGAGACTAAGCTTCGCCCAAGTGATGCTTTTAATTTACGCCGTTACTCTTCGGTGAGATTTGATCTCCCTCCCGAAGATGGCACTCCCGCTCACGGCGGAGTTTTACTTTTAATTCGAGACGACGTGTACAGCACATCATTACAGCTCCAGACACCTTTACAAGCTGCTGCAGCTACAGTTCACTTTTCTGGCCTTAGTTTTTCTGTCTGCAATGTTTATTTACCTCCGTCCGGCACCATCACCACAGTTGATCTGGACGATCTTTTGTCTCAGCTACCACCCCCTGTTCTTCTTTTGGGGGATTTCAATGCACACCATCCCCTATGGGGTTCCACCACGGAGTGTGCAAGAGGTAACCTCTTAGCTGACTTTTAGCTAAATCACAATCTTATAGTTCTCAACACTGGTCAACCTACTTTTCTCTCTGACAGCACTCATAGTTTTTCGCACTTGGACTTATCCATTTGTTCTGCCTCGCTTGCTGTACACTTCACCTGGAACGTCATCTCTGATTTACATTCCAGTGACCACTTTCCGTGTCAGATCCATGTACTCTCTCCGAACGCACATTCACAGCGCACGCCAAAATGGCTCATAGATAAGGCGAATTGGACTCTCTATCGATCTTTGGCCGAATTTTCAGGGTGTGACTTTCCATCTATCGACGTCGCGATCGAGCACCTCCGTACTGTCATCATTACCGCCGCAGATAAGGCTATCCCCCGGTCGTCTTGTCACCCCATACGCATTCCAGTTCCCTGGTGGACTGATGAATGCCGGGACGCATTGCGTGCACGCCGAGGTGCTCTCCGAGCTTTTCGACGCCACCCTACCGCAGCAAATATGATTTGCTACAAACAACTTCGCGCCAAATGCCGCCGAGTCATTAAGGATAGCAAAAAGGCTTCTTGGATTTCTTTTACCTCTTCTTTTAACCGCACAACGCCTTCATCCGTAGTTTGGGAACGGCTACGCCGCGTTGCTGGCAAACGAAGGTTTACACCTATACCCGGTCTTAGGATTTTAAATCGAGTGCTCACCACTCCGACTGACGTCGCCAATGTTTTAGGGCGAACCTTTGCTGATGTTTCTAGTTCCGCCAATTACCCGGCTACATTTCGCGCATTAAGGGAGCAGGTTGAGAGGAAAGGTTTCTCGTTTGCCTCCGACCATCAGGAGAGCTACAACGTTCCTTTTACCGCCAGGGAACTGGAGCATGCCCTTTCCACCTCTCGACACTGCGCACCGGGGCCAGATAACATTCATGTTGCTATGTTGCAGCATTTATCAGCAGAAGGCAAAGCTTTTTTATTACGAACTTTTAATTTTATTTGGTGTCATGGCACATTTCCCAACGCTTGGCGATTGGCCACCGTCATTCCGATACCTAAGCCTGGAAAGGACCCTCATCTTCCTTCCAGTTACCGTCCGATTTCCCTCACCAGCTGCGTTTGCAAGGTGTTGGAACGAATGATTAACGGACGGCTCATGTGGTGGTTGGAGTCGAGGCAATTATTGACGAACGCCCAGTGTGATTTCCGGCGTCATCGTTCCTCAGTCGACCATCTGGTGTCTTTAACTACCCATGTAATGGACGGTTTTGTGCGCAAGTGTCAAACGGTTGCTGTATTTTTTGACCTGGAGAAAGCGTACGATACTTGCTGGAGAGGCGGTATCCTCCGAACGCTTCACGATTGGAACATACGTGGGCGTATGTCTGTTTTTATTGAGGAATTTATGAAAGACCGGGTTTTTAATGTTCGCGTGGGATCAGTTTTATCGTCGAATTTTATTCAAGAGAACGGTGTACCTCAGGGCTCGGTACTAAGTTGCACACTTTTTGCCATTGCGATTAACTCTATCACCCAGTGTTTACCGCCAGGAATACAATCGTCGTTATTTGTGGACGATTTTGCCATATATATTTCCTCTCGGAGGACCTGTCTCCTGGAACGCCGCCTCCAATGCTGTGTCGACCGCCTTCACGCTTGGAGTGTCTCTCACGGGTTCCGTTTCTCCGCAGAGAAGACCGTCTGCATGAACTTCTGGCGCCACAAGGAGTATCTTCCACCTTCGCTCCATCTTGGCCCAGACGCACTCTCCTTCGCAGACGGAGTTCGGTTCCTTGGCTTGGTGTTTGATAGGAAATTATGCTGGTCATCGCATATAGCGCAACTCAGAGGCAAGTGTGAACGTTCTCTTTGTATTTTACGTGTTTTAAGTGGCACATCTTGGGGAGCTGACCGGACTGTTCTTTTACGCTTTTATTGCTCTCTAATCAGGTCCAAATTGGATTATGGCAGTGTCGTTTATGGCTCTGCGCGGCCTTCTGTTCTGCGCCGCCTGAACCCGATTCATCACCGGGGTATCCGTGTTGCCATTGGGGCATTCCCCACCAGTCCTGTGTTGAGTTTGTGTGCGGAATCTGGAGAACCTCCGTTGTTTTATCGTAGGGATGTTTTACTAGCTGCGTACGGTTGTCGCTTAGCTGCGCAACCTCGTCATCCCACGAATGGGCCGTTTTTTAATGTGTCTTTTGATCGTTTTTATGCTGCTCGGTTTTTTACTCCTAAGCCCGCTGGCTTTCGTTTTCGGGAGATTTTACGGACGTTGGGCGTCGAGTTACCTGCTTTTTTCTTAGCCGGGGAAATTTCTTCTCCCCCCTGGATTTTAGCAGAGGCCCCCGTTCATCTCGGGCTTACGTCATGTCCGAAATCTTCGACCGCAGCACATATTATTCGTTGTTCTTTTAGCGAGATCAAATCCTCTTTTAATGGCTGGAATTTTATATATACCGACGGCTCAAAATCTGACACAGGTGTAGGATGTGCTTTTGTTTTTCATGGGGCGTGTTTTACGTATGGTCTTAATGTTGCAACATCTATTTTTATGGCAGAGTTTTATGCTATTTATCAGGCGATTTTATTTATTTTCGATCATGGGCTGGGAAATAGTGTCATATGTTCCGACACTTTGAGTGCTATTTTAAGTTTTAAACATCTGTACAATCACCACCCTCTTGTACAGATGGTCCAGAACGTGGTTTTAACCCTTTTCGACGCTGGCGTCAGAGTAAAACTACTGTGGGTGCCTGGACACGTCGGACTCCCAGGTAATGAGGCCGCAGATGTTGCAGCAAAATCCGCTCTTTGAGACCCTGCTGAGTTCGAGCAGCGTTTTTATTTCGGGGATTTTATACATTCATTACGTAGAGCCATTTTTTCGCGCTGGCGCGAGGAGTGGGAATTACTCCCAAATAATAAGCTCCGTGAATGTAAACCCGCCCCTTTTAACTGGTCGACTTCTTCTCGCGCTGTTCGTCGCGAAGAAGTAATTTTAGCTCGTCTTAGAATTGGGCATTGCCGTTTTAGCCACTCTCACCTTTTTAATGATTAACCCGCTCCAGTTTGCCCTCACTGTGACCACCCCTTTACAGTGCGTCACGTTTTAATTGATTGTCCTCTTCTGACAGCTTTTAGAAATAGCTTAGGTTTGCCGTCCTCTATTGAGGACTTACTAGCAGATGATGTGGTTGCTGTTGAGCGTGTGCTCCGTTTTATCCGTGTTTGTGGTTTTTGGAGCACGGTGTGAGGTTTTATCTTTTACCATTGACGGCATTTTTAGACTCTTTTAAGACTGTTGTTTTTTCAGCTTTTGCTGAATTTTGTTAACTAGTCTTAAATTGTTGTTTGCACATTACCCCTGTTATTTGTTTTGGGGTTTTATTGTTACCATTGTAATCTTTTATAAGACTGGTTTATTTTCAGCTCTTGCTGATTAGTTTAGATACCGGTCTTTGTTTGTTGACCTGTGTTTGCTTTGGGATTTAGTTGGTACTTTTTTAGTCCATTACACGACTGTTGTGGTTTTCCGCTCTTGCGGCTGTGTTTTAGTAACACCTTAATGTTTGTGGCGCCTTATACCCTTGTTTTTTGTTTTTGGGTATCAGTTTTATTGCACAAGTACTACTGTCCGTTCGTTATGCGCAGGATTTGCGTTCTTTGTTTATTTATTTTTATTTCTGACATAGTGCTTGATGTGTTTGGGCGCTAATGACCACAGCAGTTTTGCGCCCTTAAGCAATAATCATCATCATCATATTCCAGTGACCACTTTCCGTGTCAGATCCATGTACTCTCTTCGAACGCACATTCACAGCGCGCGCCAAATTGGCTCGTTGAAAAGGCGAATTGGCCTCTCTACCGTTCTTTGGCCGAATTTTCAGGGTGTGAATTTCCATCTATAGACATCGCCATCGAGCACCTCCGTACGGTCATCATCACAGCCGCAGATAAGGCTATTCCCCGGTGGTCTTGTCACTCCAGACGCTTGCCGGTTCCCTGGTGGACCGATGAATGCCGGGATGCGTTGCGTGCACGCCGAGGTGCTCTCCGAGATTTTCGTCGCCACCCTATGTGAACGTTCTCTTTGCATTTTACGTGTTTTAAGTGGCACATCTTGGGGAGCTGACCGGACTGTTCTTTTACGTTTTTATCGCTCATTTATCCGATCGAAACTGGATTATGGCTGTGTGGTTTACGGCTCAGCGCGCCCTTCTGTGCTTCGTCGCCTAAACCCGATACATCACCGGGGCATCCGTGTTGGCATTGGAGCATTCCCCACAAGTCCTGTGTTGAGTTTATGTGCGGAGTCTGGAGAACCTCCCTTGTTTTATCGTAGGGATGTTTTACTAGCTGCGTACGGTTGTCGCTTAGCTGCGCAACCTCGTCATCCCACGAATGGGCCGTTTTTTAATGTGTCTTTTGATCGTTTTTATGCTGCTCGGTTTTTTACTCCTAAGCCCGCTGGGTTTCGTTTTCGGGAGATTTTACGGACGTTGGGCGTCGAGTTACCTGCTTTTTTCTTAGCCGGGGAAACTTCTTCTCCCCCCTGGATTTTAGCAGAGGCCCCCGTTCATCTCGGGCTTACGTCATGTCCGAAATCTTCGACCGCAGCACATATTATTCGTTGTTCTTTTAGCGAGATCAAATCCTCTTTTAATGGCTGGAATTTTATATATACCGACGGCTCAAAATCTGACACAGGTGTTACGCTGATGACCTGAGCTGTTAAAGAGCGTCCATAAAAATAAATCTGACACAGGTGTAGGATGTGCTTTTGTTTTTAATGGGGCTAGTTTTACGTATGGGCTTGACGTTGCAACATCTATTTTTATGGCAGAGCTTTATGCTATTTATCAGGCGATTTTATTTATTTTCGATCATGGGCTGGGAAATAGTGTCATATGTTCCGACTCTTTGAGTGCTATTTTAAGTTTTAAACATCTGTACAATCACCACCCTCTTGTACAGATGGTCCAGAACGTGGTTTTAACCCTTTTCGACGCTGGCGTCAGAGTAAAACTACTGTGGGTGCCTGGACACGTCGGAATCCCAGGAAATGAGGCCGCAGATGTTGCAGCAAAATCCGCTCTTTTAGACCCTGCTGAGTTCGAGCAGCGTTTTTATTTCGGGGATTTTATACATTCATTACGTAGAGCCATTTTTTCGCGCTGGCGCGAGGAGTGGGAATTACTCCCAAATAATAAGCTCCGTGAATGTAAATCCGCCCCTTTTAACTGGTCGACTTCTTCTCGCGGTGTTCGTCGCGAAGAAGTAATTTTAGCTCGTCTTAGAATTGGGCATTGCCGTTTTAGCCACTCTCACCTTTTTAATGGTCAACCCGCTCCAGTTTGCCCTCACTGTGACCACCCCTTTACAGTGCGTCACGTTTTAATTGATTGTCCTCATCTGACAGCTTTTAGAAATAGCTTAGGTTTGCCGTCCTCTATTGAGGACTTACTAGCAGATGATGTGGTTGCTGTTGAGCGTGTGCTCCGTTTTATCCGTGTTTGTGGTTTTTGGAGCACGGTGTGAGGTTTTATCTTTTACCATTGACGGCATTTTTAGACTATTTTAACACTGTTGTTTTTTCAGCTTTTGCTGAATTTTGTTAACTAGTCTTAAATTGTTGTTTGCACATTACCCCTGTTATTTGTTTTGGGGTTTTATTGTTACCATTGTAATCTTTTATAAGACTGGTTTATTTTCAGCTCTTGCTGATTAGTTTAGATACCGGTCTTTGTTTGTTGACCTGTGTTAGCTTTGGGATTTTATTGGTACTTTTTTAGTCCATTACACGACTGTTGTGGTTTTCCGCTCTTGCGGCTGTGTTTTAGTAACACCTTAATGTTTGTGGCGCCTTATACCCTTGTTTTTTGTTTTTGGGTATCAGTTTTATTGCACAAGTACTACTGTCCGTTCGTTATGCGCAGGATTTGCGTTCTTTGTTTATTTATTTTTATTTCTGACATAGTACTTGATGTGTTTGGGCGCTAATGACCACAGCAGTTTTGCGCCCTTAAGCAATAATCATCATCATCTGGACACGTCGGACTCCCAGGTAATGAGGCCGCAGATGTTGCAGCAAAATCCGCTCTTTTAGACCCTGCTGAGTTCGAGCAGCGTTTTTATTTCGGGGATTTTATACATTCATTACGTAGAGCCATTTTTTCGCGCTGGCGCGAGGAGTGGGAATTACTCCCAAATAATAAGCTCCGTGATTGTAAACCCGCCCCTTTTAACTGGTCGACTTCTTCTCGCGCTGTTCGTCGCGAAGAAGTAATTTTAGCTCGTCTTAGAATTGGGCATTGCCGTTTTAGTCACTCTCACCTTTTTAATGATCAACCCGCTCCTGTTTGCCCTCACTGTGACCACCCCTTTACAGTGCGTCACGTTTTAATTGATTGTCCTCATCTGACAGCTTTTAGAAATAGCTTAGGTTTGCCGTCCTCTATTGAGGACTTACTAGCAGATGATGTGGTTGCTGTTGAGCGTGTGCTCCGTTTTATCCGTGTTTGTGGTTTTTGGAGCACGATGTGAGGTTTTATCTTTTATCGTTGACGGCATTTTTAGACTCTTTTAAGACTGTTGTTTTTTCAGCTTTTGCTGAATTTTGTTAACTATTCTTAAATTGTTTTTTGCACATTACCCCTGTTATTTGTTTTGGGGTTTTATTGTTACCATTGTAATCTTTTATAAGACTGGTTTATTTTCAGCTCTTGCTGATTAGTTTTGATACCGGTCTTAGTTTGTTGACCTGTGTTTGCTTTGGGATTTTATTGGTACTTTTTTCGTCCATTACACGACTGTTGCGGTTTTCCGCTATTGCGGCTATGTTTTAGTAATACCTTAATGTTTGTGGCGCCTTATACCCTTGTTTTTTTGTTTTTGGGTATCAGTTTTATTGCACAAGTACTACTGTCCGTTCGTTATGCGCAGGATTTGCGTTCTTTGTTTATATATTTTTTTTTTTATTTCTGACATAGTACTTGATGTGTTTGGGCGCTAATGACCACAGCAGTTTTGCGCCCTTAAGCAATAATCATCATCATCATCATCATCATCATCAGAGGCAAGTGTGAACGTTCTCTTTGTATTTTACGTGTTTTAAGTGGCACATCTTGGGGAGCTGACCGGACAGTTCTTTTACGTTTTTATCGCTCACTTATCCGATCGAAACTGGATTATGGCTGTGTGGTTTACGGATCAGCGCGACCTTCTGTCCTTCGTCGGCTTAACCCGATTCATCACCGGGGTATCCGTGTTGCCATTGGGGCATTCCCCACCAGTCCTGTGTTGAGTCTATGTGCGGAGTCTGGAGAACCTCCGTTGTTTTATCGTAGGGATGTTTTACTAGCTGCGTACGGTTGTCGCTTAGCTGCGCAACCTCGTCATCCCACGAATGGGCCGTTTTTTAACGTGTCTTTTGATCGTTTTTATGCTGCTCGGTTTTTTACTCCTAAGCCCCCTGGCTTTCGTTTTCGGGAGATTTTACGGCCGTTGGACATTGAGTTACCTGCTTTTCTTAGCCGGGGAAACTTCTTCTCCCCCCTGGATTTTAGCAGAGGCCCCCGTTCATCTCGGGCTCAAGTCCTGTCCGAAATCTTCGACCGCAGCACATATTATTCGTTGTTCTTTTAGCGAGATCAAATCCGCTTTTAATGGCTGGAATTTTATCTATACCGACGGCTCAAAATCTGACACAGGTGTAGGATGTGCTTTTGTTTTTAATGGGGCTAGTTTTACGTATGGTCTTAACGTTGCAACATCTATTTTTATGGCGGAGCTTTATGCTATCTATCGGGCGGTTTTATTTATTTCTGATCACGGGCTGGGGAACAGTGTTATATGTTCCGACTCTTTGAGTGCTATTTTAAGTTTTAAACAGCTGTACAATCACCACCCTCTTGTACAGATGGTCCAGAATGTAGTTTTAACCCTTTTCGACGCTGGCGTCAGGGTAACACTGCTATGGGTGCCTGGACACGTCGGACTCCCAGGTAATGAGGCCGCAGATGTTGCAGCAAAATCCGCTCTTTTAGACCCTGCTGAGTACGAGCAGCGTTTTTATTTCGGAGATTTTATACATTCGTTACGTAGAGCCATTTTTTCGCGCTGGCGCGGGGAGTGGGAATTACTCCCAAATAATAAGCTCCGTGAATGTAAATCCGCCCCTTTTAACTGGTCGACTTCTTCTCGCGGTGTTCGTCGCGAAGAAGTAATTTTAGCTCGTCTTAGAATTGGGCATTGCCGTTTTAGTCATTCTCACCTTTTTAATGGTCAACCCGCTCCAGCTTGCCCTCACTGTGACCACCCCTTTACAGTGCGTCACATTTTAATTGATTGTCTTCATCTGACAGCTTTTAGAATTAGCCTTGGTTTGCCCTCCTCTATTGAGGACTTACTCGCAGAAGATGTGGTTGCTGTTGAGCGCGTGCTCCGTTTTATCCGTGTTTGTGGTTTTTGGAGCAAGGTGTGAGGTTTTATCTTTTACCGTTGACGGCATTTTTAGACTCTTTTAGAACTGTGGTTTTTTCAGCTTTTGCTGAATCGTGTTAACTAGTCTCTAATTGTTGTTTTGCACATTACCCTTGTTATTTGTTTTGGGGTTTTATTGTTACCATTTTAATCTTTTATAAGACTGGTTTGTTTTCAGCTCTTGCTGATTAATTTTGCTACCGGTCTTTGTTTATTGACCTGTGTTTGCTTTGTGCTTTTATTGGCACGTTTTTAGTCCATTACAGGACTGTTGTGGTTTTCCGCTCTTGCGGCTGTGTTTTAGTAACACTTTAATGTTTGTGGCGCCTTATACCCTTGTTATTTGTTTTTGGGTATAAGTTTTATTGCACAAGTACTACTGTCCGTTCGTTATGCGCAGGATTTGCGTTCTTTGTTTATTTATTTTTATATCTGACGCAGTACTTGATGTGTTTGGGCGCTAATGACCTTAGCAGTTTTGCGCCCTTAAGCAATAATCATCATCAGTATTTTGTTTTAACTATCATAATTTAGCTAAGAAAAAATTTAAAGTATAATTAAGTCATTATTCTCTAAAGGTAATTAACTCTCCAGGAGTTTATGGCAGCACCTCTATTAATGGTTTTCCTTTACCTATCCTAGTATAAGTTTAGGTTACATAGTTCAACTCGTGCTATTGCAATTAAATGTATATAGTGGATCTTGCTTATGGAAACTTTTGAATTCTGCTAGAAAATAACCATATGTGAAATCTACTAAGTGATGAACATATGTAAATGTAAATTATACATTACATAAATATTACATAAATTATGTAATTTATACATTGTTCAAAATAATTAGAGAGAAGTTTAGACATATGTATTGTTGCTTTAGTTGGGTTTAGCGGTGTTAAATATTTTTTACAGCAAGTTTAAACCTTTATTTAACAGCAGTGTACATTTTATTTACTTCTCATTTGATACAAGGATGCTGTAAGCCAAAATTACAGATAATGTTGAAAACTAAAGTGGTGTTCATTGATTAACATTGTTTGAAACTGACATCTAGTGCCTGTAGATGAAGGGTTCACCATTATATCCTTTGTTTACATTTATGTAGTCAACATTTGGCACCTGACTGAGGTAGAAACTGTTCGAGTGATCACATTGCTGTAGCAAGATTGGAATATTTGTGCAGTGACTGCTCAGCTTAATATGTCTGAATGTGTTATTGTATGGCATGAAAGCCTTCACTGAATGAGGTACATGCTCTAGGAAACCAGGCTAGGAGTGAAAACATAAAACATAGGCCAGAAAAGACTGTTATTTTTTGTGCTCTTTAGAGGCACAGAGCTACTGTTTGGGTCACAGAAATAATCAGAGGGTGGCAAATGTAAGTGACCAAACAATAGGAAATGACTTGGAGAAGCAGGTTTAAGGCCACAAAGACCTCATAAAACCACTGCATGTATATCGTGTGTGATGTACATTTTCCAGAAACAGCAGTTCAGGAAAGAGATGGAATTGCTGGTGGGTCATCATTGTGGAAGGTGGCAGCACTATTTATTCTGCCAGATGTTTTGGTGAAATGGTACTAGAGAACATTAAGCCCATTGCACTCAGAACAGGACCTCAGTTTGTTTTGCAGCAAGAAAATGCTAAAGTGTATACAGCAAGAACCACCACGACCACATACAGAAACTCCAGATTCAAACAATGGACTGGCATGCTAGGAGTCCTTATCTTAACCTCATTGAGCATTATCGGTTAATCTGGAGAAAAATGTCCGAGAGAGTCCTGTAACTCCTCAGACTCTTCAACAGCTTGCAGATGCTTTTGTCTAAGAATGGGAGAGCATCAAATAAGATAAAGTGCATAGATGATCATGAGGTTGCCTTGAAGATATGAGGCAGTAATTCAGGTCCATGGAGGCCATACTGAAGTGTTCCTTTATGTGCAAAATTGAAATTAATCGATGGAGTTTCCACGTTAGTATACAACATTGTCTTTAATTTCAGTTTATACCGAGTTTGTGTAAAATGAGTAGTAAATAAGATGTACACTGCTGTTAAAATAAAAATTTAAACTTTCTGTATGAAAAAATTTACTACCCTAAACACAACCATGGTAAAATACATATGGTCAAACTTTTGTTCCTCCAATTGTCTTCGAACCTCCACGGGTGGCTGAGGTTGTTAAGGCATGGTTTTGTGAGCGGGAGGTCTGGGGTTCGAATCCCGCCAGGACCATTCTTCCTAACTGAGGTTTTTTCAGGTTTTCCTCAGTCCTCATAAATGGCAAATATTGGGGAGGTAACTTAAACTTAGGCCTGGATACTTCCTTTAAAAAAAAATCCTTTCCCAATGTATCATCAGTGTCCACCGCCTGTGGTGCCTCAGTAGTATCAGTTGTTTTGAGCAGTGTGTATTAATGCATTTATTTTTTAATGACTTGAATCACAAACTTCAATTTTTTCATGCCATATCACTAAACTTTTTGACTATAGTGTACTTAAATATCACCTACCTAAAGAAAACTATCACTGATCGTACTTTATCACTAATTTACTTAACAATATTTCTCTTTCCCTCTCATTCCATCTTCTATTTTCATGATCATCACATACATTTTTCTCAACTTTCATTATTTTATAAGCTTTCTTTTGCTATTTCAGGTAATGCTACAGCCGAGCAAGCAAAGAAAATAAACCACATCTTGTCAAATGTATCACTAGCTCTATCCAAACATTCAGGTAAATATATAGATGATGGAGAAAAACTTCTTCATGAATACGGACACTATAGGTAATGCATAATTTGTGCAAATAGGCTTATTTTGATGAATATGAGGTTTCTAGTAATCGAATTAAAATGCTTATGAATTTTTATGAATGTATATCATAAGTGACTTAGTTTAATAACTAATGTTGTACTTACGAAGCTGTTGACAATGGAATGATAATATATCCTAAACTTAGGTACTCATTTTTTTTTTTTACACTAAACTTCATTTACTTACATAAAAGTAAGACGCATTTCGGGAGAATCTCTCCCATCTTCAGTTGCTCACCAAACCGCTGTTACTTGAAATGATGGCTGGAAACCCAGATGTTTCTGTGATGGCCTCTGTTGGTTGAAGTAAGAAATTGCTGAGTTCATCCATAGGAGGAAATTCGAAATGCATTAGGTTTTTTCTATTTTTTAATATGAAATTTTTTTCGCAAGAGGATAACTCCAATAGGTTGTGAAAATGTTTCAGCAATTTATTACGAATTTGGAAGAAAGAACATTTTAGGAATATTCGGTTTAAGCAGGTGGATAAATCAGCAGTAACAGCTCACCAAAACCCATGAAATAAAACTGGAAATTAAAACTGCTGAAACATCTTCACAACCCATTGAAGTTATCCTCTTGGGAAAAAATTTTTATTTTAAAAAATATAAAAAACCTAATGAATTCGAATTTCCTCCTATGGATGAACTCAGCAATTACCTACTTCAACCAACAGAGGCCACCGCAGAAACATCCGGGTGTCCAGCCATCATTTCGAGTAACGGCAGCTCTGTGAGCAACTGAAGATGGGAGAGATTCTCCCGAAACGCGTCTTACTTTTATGTAAGTAAATGGAGTTTATTGTAAAAAAAATATGAAAAAATGAATACCTAAGTTAATAACTAATATTAACATTTATTTATCATAATTTGCAAAAGAATTTAATTTTATAAAGTATGCCTCTATTGCTTAATTGGCGTTACAAATAGGTTTTGTTAAGTGCTAAATGATCGAATGTTGGTGTTTTTGACAAGTTTATTATTTAGTTATTAATTTTAAAATACCCACTGCACTTGGAGCAGAGAATCAAGATTCTTTGCCCTAAAACAGATCTATAGGTCCATGCGAGAATAGAATGGTAAGGCACCATGTCATAAATGTAGGTCCTGTTTAGAACTTGGTGCAGTATCTTGACCTTCCACCAGAAAAAATTTATGAAAAGAAATTCTCAGATACTGCATTGGATAGTAAGTGAACTTGGGCAACAGAGTGGGGAAAATATCTCTGCTGCTGTCAGGGAATGAACCCTAGACCATATGGACCACAGATGCCTGACCACCTACCCATCCCATTACAGGAGGAAAAAAAACAGTACATTAGAAAATACCAGCCAAATTAGTAAACATTATTTTACATTGAACAGTCTACATTAGATGGATATCTGGGAGAATGCCAGATACACTTTTTGTTGGTTGTACAATGCTTTGAATGTTTTACTAGGTGTATTTAGAGTTGAGTCACATAAATTTCAATGCTAATTTGTTGTAGCACATTTCAGTTAACTAAGTTAGGAATACTAAATAAGATTAACAAAAGTTTCACTGTGTGGATTCCGACATTCCGTAAACATATACTAAATATTATTGATTATTTTTAATAAACTAGTTACATAAGCAAACAGCAGTACTAAACAACTGCAACATTTTTCAAATGGAAAGTGATTTGGTTCACACAAAGAAGATTCATGTATTTGTAAAGCATTGCTTGATCGCTGTTCTCTCTCCTGCCTTCATTCCATTTATCATTCCATCTCATTCATACAGTGCAAAGTATATACTTCTATAATAATTTTTATACATTGCATTATAGTTAATCTAATGAATTATAAATATGATAAACACATCACAGTTAAAGTATAATATGCATTTTACTATGCTTGAAATTGAAATATATAATTACATTTTAACACTATTGAGCTAGTTACTTGTTACTTTAATCCAGTGGTGAAATTGCTAGAGACTCATTACCATCATCTTTATTGTCATCAGAATCATCTGTATCATGATATTCTGTTCATCACTATTCTTGAATCAGAGTATTATAAATTTACAGTGAGTTAGTTTTGAATAGCACAAATTTTTGCAGTGAATTATGGTATTATTATTATTGAGGAAATCACTCAAATTTCACTAATTTTATTATATTTGTTTTGTGATTTCTTTTATTTGTTTTTTGAATTTTTCTATTTTCTTGTTGACCAGATCTATTGTGTAGCCATTTTTCTGTGCTATATCTATGATTTTATGGTACTCTGAATTGTATTCTGCCTTGCTTAATTGCTGGTTTCTCATGATGTGGTCTCTCCGTTACCTAGCATCCAAGAAAATCTAATAAATATCGTAAAGAAACCTGAATAAACATACTTTAGAAGTAATAGCACAATCAATATCTGAACCTCCAAAATTTATATCAATCAAACCTGCTTCACATTCAGAGGCAATAGTTATGGGTCTAGCAATGGGAAACCCACTTTCACCATTATTAGTGGATATGTACATGCGTTTCTTGGAATTAAAATTAATAAGGGCTTTTCCACATATATACAAATGTTGGTACCGTTATGTTGATGATGTCTGCAATAGTAAATGAAAAATGAAAGGAGGATGCAATAAAACTACTGAACTTAATAGACAGCACTGTTAAATTCAAAATGGAAAATGAAAACAACAAGGTTCTTCCCTTGTTGGATATAAAAATTATAAAAAATGGCAATAATCTGGAATTTGGCATATTCAGAACAGATAGGCACACAAGTAATTATATAAAATAACAACAGCCACAATCCAAAACAACATAAACTTGCTATAATCAATAGTCTCACATTCAGATTAACAAACCTACTAGCAAGCAACGCAGAATACAATTCAGAAGAGTACCATAAAATCATAGATATAGCACAGAAAAATAGCTACACAATAGATCTGGTCAACAAGAAAAATAAAAAAATTCAAAAATAAAAAGCAAATAAAAGATGTCACCACACTTAAAGACTACAAAGGAGATTATATATATAAGAAATTCATGTTCCATTCATGAGCACAGCAAAAATTCCAGATGGTTTTTAAAGAGGCAAAAACATTTTGTAATCTTAAAAGAAGTTAGGAGCAGTGAAGTTGTTACATATACAAATGAGTCGGTATTAGGTGACACTAAAACTGCACTAGCTGGTTAATTCTTGAGAACATGTTTCAAGAGCATTTGCTCTCATCTTCAGCTGGGGACTGACTAACTCTAGCAGGTGACATAATGGCAAGTGAATTTGGACATTCCACCAATGTACTTCCTGTTCTGTTATCTAATAGAACCACCAGATGCCACTACGTCACCTGCTAGAGTTAGTCAGTTGCCAGCTGAAGATGAGAGCAAATGTTCTTGAAACATGTTCTGAAGAAACAAATGCGGTTTAAAAAACATCCTAAAAACCAACACAAAAGAAAATTGTGTCAGGAAAACAATTAGGCATTTACAAAATCTGTTGCAAAGACTGCAATATGAAATTATGTAGAGACAAAAAGAAAATACAAACAAAAAGAAATATTACCATACAGTTTAAGGAACACATGAGAAATGTAAAATATAAACACATGAAAAATCAGCAATAGCAGACCATTTCTGGCAAAAGAACCCCAGAATTCCAAAAGGAACCAAACTCTTAAAAGCTCTCAAAAACCCATAGAATTAACAACAGTGTGGGAAAATATATTCATAAATAAAAACAGGGAAAATTTATAATTGTAGTATTTAGTTGAACTAAACATTCTTAATGCTTCACTTACTTATCATAATGTATAGAACCAGTTTCAACTAAATCATATGGAATCATATATCAATTATATAATTGGCTTCACTGTGCAAGTTCCAATTAACATTTTAATTAGGGAAAGTTTAGTTAATTTTGATCTCCCAAACCATAAGCTCCTAAAATCCACAGAGCAACATCTTAATACCAAGGTGGGAAGCAGACAGTGGAACCATGCTGAAGATGAAGACAACAGCCTTTGAAACATGTACAAGTGCAACAAAATGAGTGAAATTTGAGTGATTTCCTCAATAATAGTTTGTTATGGTGATTTGTTCTAAAATTTCATTCCACAATAATTTCTTTCATGAAGTCATCTTTTAGTTCTACATGTTTTATGCAGGATATCCAGTCAGTCTATTTCTTTGTTAATGAACACCCCTATGTCTTTTTGTTTAGAAATATTATTTCTTTATGCAACCACCTGCTTTATCTGGGTGCAAACAAGTTCCGTAATTGTAATGACAATTGTAAGGAGGTAAGCAAATTTGTCTCACACATTTCACTGCCAAGAAAATCCAGTTCATACATTTTATATTGGTTTTTAAATGGTATCAGGTATTGTAATAGCTTACTTTTGGTTGCCAGAAACTCTATACCTTTTTAGTTCTAGCCATTCATAATTTCAAGTTTTCCGCTAGATGTGTTTGAACTCTTTTAAAAGCAGTAAAATGAATTAGAGCATTATCAATCATCATTGTGTTTCTTTTTTCCAGACAATTTAGAAATGTGTTCAAAAATCATATTTTTAATGTAACAGTGATTTCCTTATGGTAATGAGATGTATTTTTTAACCTAAATATATCTTTTATTTTAAATTAAACATGCAGTCAGTTTAATACTCTTATAATCCACTTACCATTGAATTATACAGAACATGTTTTACAGGTCGTTCTTGCATCATCAGCTATGTGTCGACTGCCGAATATGTTGTTGGTTGAATGGCCTTGGTGTAGCTCTTATGGATTTTTATGAACTTTTGGATTAATTTGTCTTCTCTTGGAAACTCGAAGTTCATAACTTTATCTTCATGTTTTTTTATAAAAATGTTTTCCCATAATCCCAGCTCCAAGGGTCCATCTATGAATTTCAATAATTTGACTTCCATTTCTATATCATGTTTATTTCTCCAAAAGTGATGTACAACTGCCGATTTATCTATCTGATTGTACTGATGTTTCTCCAGTGTTCTAATAGCCTAATTCCAATGCTTCTTTTTGTTTTGCCAATATATATTTTGTTGCATTCCAAACAATTGATTTGATATATTTCTGGCTTCTTCTCAAAAGGTATTCAATAATTATCACCAGAGTGAGCAGATTATTTAGGCTGAATTTGTTCACTGGGGACAAAGTTATACTCCTGGAGTATTTTCTGCAATTTATTGATGATTTAGTTGAATTAAACACTCCTAAGACTTCACTTACTTGTCACAATATATAGAATCGGTTTTGAGAACATTTAGTTCTCATCTTCAGCCAGGCTAAAAAAATTCAACTGTCGGATAATTTGTTAAGCTGTGGGAATCTGTATTCTGCTCTGGTGGCAGTGTGATAAACTTGTTGTTTACGTTTTCATCCCCGGCAGTGTGGAAGTTCATTAGACTTTCTTTGTATTTGTAGATGTAGATTTTCTCCCAAGTTGCTAGTTCCCTAGGTCCTTGTACTGATTTTAATAATTTTGCTTTATTGACTATGTTGTGATTTTCTGTCCAAAAATGATATGCTACTGCTGATTTCTCTATTTGCTTGTATTTTATCTTCCTGAAATGTTCCTGAAATGTTAAAGGAACATAATGAAATTTCTGGAACATTTAGGATAAAAGTGCTTGACCATTCCCACCATTGGCTTATGACTTATGTTACATTTTTCTTTTCTCCAAAATAAAAATGAAAGCTCCAAGAACATTTGAATGCACTCGAAGGCATTGGGAAGATGTATGCAACATTTCTAAAGAGATCTGGTGTTATTGTCCACAGGGTAGCCTAGGACTGCTGAGGTCATTCAGATGCAGACTTGTGGGGTTCGAATCCTTCCAGGATCATCCTCCCTGACTGAGGTTCATTCCAGATTTTCCTCAGTCCTTATAATGGCAAATGTCGGGGAGATACCCTTAACTTAGACCTGGAACGTTTCCTTCCTTAAAAAAAATCCTTTCCCAATATATCATATATCTGTGTCCACAGCCTGTGGTGCCTCAGTAGTAAAAGGGGCATTAAACACCATTAAAAAAAGGGTAGCCCAGGAGGATATTCAAGAGTACTAGGAGGTATTTCTAAACTAACTTTCATAAGATTGTAGTAATGTTATCAGTGATTCTCAATTGAATTAAATCTATAACTGTATAACACTTTTATTTATATAGTTCCTTTGTATTAGAAATCAAAAATGGCAGTTTATTAATGAGGTACACATGTTTTTCAGGGGAGTGTGGGTGATTTTCTTGCTGTCAGCTCTTTTGATGGCTGTTACTTTAGCACATTTCCTTGTGGGAATTGTGGCTAAGAGAGCTGTTTGTGAACCCTTGCAGAAGCCTGATGACAACCAGCTCTTAGCATTGCTTGATGAGGCATTGAAAGCAAATAGAGTTATGGACTTTCTTGGAGATCAAGAAAGCAGATGTGGCTCCCACAACTATGATCAGGTAAGTAGTATTTTGTTATAAAGCAGCTATTTTTAGTGTTCTTTGGTGCAATGCGGAAGCTGCACTTAATTGGTAGAATTCTCTCCGTTTGTAGAATTCAGTAAGCATCATTGCTGATGGAAAGCAGAGAAACTGTCAATAAAACTTCTGTCACAGTATGAAACATTACAGTTATTTTTAAAAATATTTTGTTTCTTCTTAATGAACAGTGTTATAAGTTAAATGTACAGATTTTGGAATAATGCCATAATATTAGTTATATTTTCTAGGTATCCTGCTTAATGCAGCTAATGCTGGGGCCCTGTTAGAAATGTGCAAGGTTAGTGTGAGAGGGTAGGTGATTAAACAAGTATTGAAATACTGGTTTAGAGTTCAGCAGATGGCTCATTGTCACATCCTGAAAGAATGTTTGAAATTACAGGAATCCATGTTAAGAGATGTTAGCTGGGTTAGAAAAGATGGGCAAGAACTGATGCAAAATGGAATGGGAGAGGTATGGTTAAGAAGAAATAAATTTATAAGGGTTTACTGGGCATCGTCAGAGTCAGATTCAAGATATAGACAGGCAAATAATGTATTCAGTCTTAAGAGCAAAACGTTTTTTTATGGTGTAGCCATAATTAAAGGAAGATAGTAGGAGAGAAGATTATATTGATAAATGTACAAGAATGAAAGGAAAGGATTAGCAGGATTATGACTTTGGAAGCTAAAGGAAATCAGGAGAAACTGGAGCAGAATATATGTGCAGTTTGCAACTGCAATGGAAATGCCACACACATTTCATTTGAATGTTCAGGAAAGGAAATTTTTGGAGACAAATTTCAAATTAAAAACTTAAAAACATATTTGTCTCTAGTCAAAAACAAATGGTCTTGGTAATTAAATTAGTGAATTAGGATTGATTTTGTTGGTGTAGACTCTGTTTTAATAAGCAACACTATCACTAGTTTTAATTTTAATATATTTAGGAATCAACACAGTGAAAACGAGTATAAAATCCCTAATAGATAAAATATTTTCAAACAATAATAACATTTCTGTGTCTTCACTTCCAATGAACATGGAAGCAGTCCAAGTTAAAAATATTTATAATATTGATACAATAATAAAACACTCATAACGTTTCACTCTTAAAATTAAAAAATTCGGGACATGTTTCTTGAGACCTTTGCTCACAGTGTCAACTGTTAAATTACTGGTGCATGGTGGATCATATCAGGTTTGAAAAAGTAGGTTATTGTTTTTTTTTAAATAGTGTTTAACACTCATTTTTACTACTGAGGCACCACAGGCAGTGGACACTGGTGATAAATGAAATGATATATTTGGAAAGGATTTTTTAAAGGAAGGAAACGTTCTGGGCCTACATTTAGGGTACCACCCTGGCATTTGCCATTTATGAGGACAGAGGAAAACCTGGAAAAAACCTCAGTCAGGGAGAATGGTCCTGGCAAGATTCGAACCCCAGACGTACTACTTGCGAGTCCGTGCCTTAACGACCTTGACGACCCGTGGCATTCATAGGCGATTGTGGTAACTCTGGTGGTCATCTGTTGATGAACTTGTATAAAATATTGTCTGCTTCTGGAATGCTGAAATTCATGAGTTTATGTTCATATTTCTTTATAAAAATCTTTTCCCATATGTCAAGTTCCTTGGAATGTTGAACAGCTTTTAATAAAGATATGCCTTTAAGAAGAAAAATCAAAAATATACCAGATTAATTGTAAAAACTGTGAAAAAATATACATAGGCAAGACCAAGAGAAATATAGACATCAGATTGAAGAAACGTGGAGAAATATCTGTTACAAACAGATAGAAAAATCAGTCGTAGCAGCACATTTTTGCAATGAAAATCATGAATAAAAAAAGGCATATCTTTATCAAAAGCTGTTCACATTCCAAAGAACTGGACACGTGGGTAAAGATTTTCATAAAGAAATATGAAATATACTCATGAATTTCGACATTCTGAAAGCAGACAATATTTTGTACAAGTTCATCAACAGACCACCAGATTTACCAAAATTGCCTACCTTTTCAAACCTAATATGATCCACAATGCACCAGTTGTTTAACAGTTGACACAGTGAGCAAAGATCTCATGAAACATGTCCTGAATTTTTTAATTTTGAGAGTGAAATGTTAAGAATGTTTTATCATTGTATCAGTATTTTAAATGTTTATAACTCAGATTGCTTCCGTGTTGATTGGAAGCGAAGCCATAGAAATGTGTTAGCATTTTTAAAATCTTTTTTCTACAGAATATCACTAGTATTGCTTTGTACTAATAAACAAAATTTTGTTATATCATGAAGAAAATAGATGAAATGTATTTCTTGAAAATAGATACAATTAACCTAAACTTAGGTGTTCATTTTTTAGACTAAACTCCACTTACTTAAGTAAAATAAGACGTGTTTCAGGAGAATCTCTCCCATTTTAGGTTGCTCACTGAACTGCCGTTACTGGAAATGATGGCTAGACCACCGGATGTTCCTGTGGTGGCCTCTGTTGGTTGAAGTAGGAAATTGCTGAGTTCATCCATAGGAGGAAACTTGAAAATCATTGGGTTTTCTCTATTTTTTAATATGAAAATTTTTTCCCAAGTGGATAACTCCAATGGGTTGTGAAGATGTTTCAGCAGTTTAATTTCCGGTTTTATTTTGTGGTTTTTGATTCAAAAGTGAGGTGCTACTGCTGATTTATCCACCTGTTTAAATCGAATATTCCTAAAAGGTTCTTTCCTCCGAATTTCCAAATTTCTTTTTGTTTTGCTTATGTAGCTCTGTTCAGAATCTGCACACTTTAAGAATTTATTAGGTTATCATTATTGTTTATTATTAAAGAATTTATTAGGTTGCACAGTAAAAGACTCCATACCAACAGAACAGAAATCAGGAATTTACAAAATAAAATGTGCAGATTGTGAACAGAGCTGCATAGGCAAAACAAAAAGAAGTTTGGAAATTCGCAGGAAAGAACATTTTAGGAATATTCAGTTTAAACAGGTGAACAAATCAGCAGTAGCAGCTCACTTTTGGACCAAAAAAGCTAAAATTATTCTTAAATAAATAATAATATTAAATAATTCTCCAGATCCAATACATATTAAAGGAAAAATTAAACACTTGGTTTCCTTTAAATTTCTTGATTTTGAAGAGTGATTTTATCTCTATTTGAGTGTAAATTGACTTAAATAGTTTAAATAAAATTATGATGAATGAAATAAAACCATGAAATAAAACCAGAAATTAAACTGCTGAAACATCTTCACAACCAATTGGAGTTATCCACTTGGGAAAAAATAGGGAAAAGCTAATGAATTTCGAGTTTCCTCCTATGAATAAACTCAACAACTTCCAACTTCAACCAACAGAGGCCACCACAGGAACATCCGAGGGTCCAGCCATCGTTTCGAGTAATGGCGGTTCAGTGAGCAACTGAAGATGGGAGAGATTCTCCAGAAACGCATCTTACTTTTATGTAAATAAGTGGAGTTTAGTGTAAAAAAAAATACCTAAGTTTAGGTTATATTGCCCCTGCATTGTCAACAGCTTCATAAATACAATATTTAGTACAATTATTTTTGGAACATTTTTTTTTTTTTTTAGAAATTTTACACAAAACTCTACACCGAAGTATGTAAAAATGAACATATATAAAGTAAAAATGGAAATTAATATTATTTTGAAGATTAAAATGATTAAATTTCAAAATTTGGAATCTAGGAAATACTAATAATGTTGTTTGTTGTTAGCTTATTTGTTTATTTTTTCAGTTTTTTTTCAGTTTTTTTTTCAGTTTTTTTTTTTTTTTTTTTTTTTTTTTTTTTTTTCAATTTTCTTTCATTCTTCCTTTCTTTCAAGTTCTTTCAGAATAGCCTCTTTCAGCTTGCTGAATCTTAAAAGCATTTTTGATCAAAATATTAGACCCCATATTCACAGTTGCTAATATGGTCTACTGTACTGGAAATAAAAGCAGCTGTTTGTTTTGTTAGTACAATGGGAGTCACAAAGGTAAAGGAAATCAATGTGGAGCTCTTCTTTTATCTGCTGCTCCTGAAATACTGCAATCTTGTTGACACTGTAATCTTTTCTCCATGTAACCCAGCATATTTTTGAAGGATTTCTAAAGTTGCAAATTTTTCCTGCCACTCGACGTATGAATGCTAATTATACCAATCACAAACATTTCAGCACAATACACTTAGCATTTGTAATCTGGGAAGGTAGGTATGGTTAGGGTATGTTCTTTTTTTGGAAGCTGAACAAGCAACATTTGACTATATGAAATACAAATACGCATTTTTGCCTCAAATGGATTTTGCTCACATTGCACACAATATTCATGGAATGCTTTGACCTAATATATTGCACTTTACATATACCATTATTGGTGCGTAGAAAGAAATAGGGCCTATCATATTATGAAACATATTCCAATCCTCTGTGGTTCAGTATTTGTGATGCATTGGAATTGCATGCTATAAACGATTGCCTTTGGGTGGTATTGAATTATAATATTAGAGTCTAGAATTCTAATTTAGTCATCTAAAAGCATTAAATAACCCAGTACATATAACTCCTTTAAATGATTTTATTCTAATACACACTTTGACAGAACATCAAGGTTTTTTCTTTACAAATGTTCGTTGTGATTTCCTCCTGTCACATAGCAGATATACCAGGAATAAAAAATTTCATCCCAGATACACAAGAGCTTCTTGGCATCTACCTGAGTCAGTACACCATAGAACACCATTAATGAAGCTCATTGAGATTTGCAGGAAGTGGAGGGATGCAAATGCAATCTTTAACATAGCCTCAAAGGAGAAAAATCCAATGGCACTAGATTAGGAGATCGTGGTAGCAGTATTCTCAATATGACCAATCCAAGCAGGAATGGGATGGGATCGATACAGATGACCTCCCAGTGATAATGGGGGGGGGTCTCATCTTGCAGGGAAATTACATTTTCTTTCATATCCTGTTGACAGCTGAGGTATCAGGTAGTTTTGCAACATCTAGATATGTGATGTCCTACAAACAAAGTAAAGTCCATACATATTCCTAAAATGGTGTACAAAAGACATTCATTTTTAGCATGTTTCATGTATGTTCTGTTTGTACTATCCATTTCTATGTGCCCCATATCCTTATAGTTAATTTTACTGCTAAGGTGTTCATTTGGTTTATTTATGAACATTCTTTAACATCTGAGTTCATCAGGGTCCCATTCAATTCAGGGCATGAAATAGTCAATAAATTTTGTTCAAAGGCCTCTTCTTTCAGGCTTAAAGTTCATTTATGTACTGTAAATCTACAACATGGCTTTACTCCCTTCTGAAGGAAGCTATAGGATTTTAACGTCCAAAAAATTCATCTACCTGGCCAGGATTGAATCTGCGATCTTGGGTTTAGGAGGCAAATATGATTGTTACTAGAACACCAGGACCGACACCACTGAGGTGGAAGGTTGCTTGACCACTAAATATAATCTTATAAAGAAAGTCACCTTCATTTTCCATCCACTTCATCATGTCCATATAGAACTCATACTTTTTCTGCTTGGCACCATTATCAATGCCTGAAGCTTTTTTTAGCATGTATGCCTTACATTACAGTCCTTGTCATAAAATTCTCCATTATCACAGATTGTGGAATATTCAGCTGCAAATTGTTCTAATTGTTTATTTTTTTGGACTTCATGCACATGTTTGATGACATCTACAACATGGTCTGCTACATGGGAATCCCTGACCTTTCATTTGATATGCCACACAGCCTGTTTTCACAAATCAGTCATATCCGGCTTTAATAGTCTTTGCCGGAGGCAGATCTATATGGTAGTTTATCTTGGAACGTCTGTATATGGTAATTTGTGATAGCATTTTGAAGTAGCACAGAGTAACACTACATCTTTTCTGCACTGCTATACATCTCCATTGTGACTGAAGTTACACATCACACATGCCATAAGAAGAGGGCATGAGCTAAATTTGGCTACCTAAACTTAAACTTGATGAGATTGCATGAGGATTTGAATACAGTTGAATATTTTCTAAATGATTTAATTATCCTTCAAATAAGTAGTTTAGATTTGCCTTGTATAAGCATACACCTTTCTCTTCTTTGTGCACAAATAGTGTAAGGAAAAATTACTTTCTTCTATTGGAATATTTTTGCAATATAAATATTGTACTTATGAAGCTGTTGACAATGGTGTGGCAATATAACCAAAACTTAGGTATTAATTTTTTACACTAAACTCCATTCACTTACACAAAAGTAAGACGCGTTTCGGGAGAGGTTCTTAGAAAAGTAAGAAATGTGTCTTACTTTGGTGTAAGTGAATGGAGTTTAGTGTAAAAAATTAATGCCTAAGTTTAGATTATTTTGCAATACTTATAAAATCTGTAAAAACTCTTGTGTATTTAAACAGAGGGTATCTTTCACTCTGGGACTATATTGCTCAAAGCAAGAGCAGGTCAAGTGCAGTATTTATCAGATTATTAGGTATAACTAAACATATCTTAAGCCATAATTACCTACACAATTTAAAAATCATTCACATTGTGGAATTTAGGTAATAAAGAATGTTACAAGTTTTAGTCTAATAAAAAAAGAAAGTATAAAAATACACTGCATTACTGGACAAGGAGATGGAGATCATTGTCTTTCAGATGAAATGCAAATAGTCAACATGAAATGTTTCTTTCATTTATTTGTTAATTTATATTTCTGTGGGCAGTGATTGCTAATTTTGCATCCTTAATGTAAGCAGTGTAAATGGTTATGGTAATTATTTTTCTGCTTGTGTTTCTCCAAGTGATAATAGGATGTCACAAATATCAGGGAAGTTTGTTTGTGTAAACTTTCTGAACTCTTTAAATACTATTTCATTTACTTGATGCATGTATTTGAATTATATTTTTCCATGACAATAAGCATTGATAAGTGGAGAAAAAAAAGAACATGTAATCAACACACCAGCTAAAGCATTTAATATTTTTCCAATATGTATTTTGGTACTTTGTAGATCATGTCATGCAAATGGCAGCATATATGAAGTTTTACAAGTATGAAAATTGGTGAACATCAGTGAAGTGAGTAACTACAAGACAGGATTTAAAATTGAAAAGGACATTAACACACTGAAAAACAAGATCAATTTCAATGGGAGTGTAACCATCTTGTCAAGGGAAGCCAGAATAGATTTAACAAGAATTCTCACCTCTAACATCACACGCATTGACTTCTCTTCATTTACAAAGATAGTAAAGTAATGCTTCTTTAAATTGAAGTATGGAGATTAGATAAGAATATACACTTTCCATCTAGACTATTTTCATGAGCAAGACATTGGCAGAATCCTTCTGGTTCAAACTATCTGATTTGAGGTTTTTATTTCATAATTTTTGCTAATGTTAACGGTGAATGCCATATAATTTCAGTGCATCTAGTATCCAGATGATTGTAATACAAAAATAATTCATTCGTTGCAATCACAAAAACTTTCATGATGAGTATCTGGAGAGTTGACATAGGGTATTCATGTAAAGAATAAACATTTCTATTCTACGGTCAACATGGATAAGGGAATTTGCATCATTGTTTACTTGTTCACATTTTATTTGTGTAAGGACTATTAATGCAAATATTTGGTATGCATTCTCTAAAAATAACCTCTTATTGTTACAGTTAAACAAATCAATCATGAGTATAGATCTAATGTCACTGGTTGAAAAATTAAAAATTGAGAACAGCAGCAAGCAGAATAGCTCCAGATGTAAGTAATATTAATATTAATCATTTTAAAATAAATTTTGAAGTATAAAAATTTGAAAAGTCAACATTTGATAATGCTTTTATGTAAAACATTTTTCTGCAGCTAGCATTTTGTTTGTTTATTTATTTTTTGTTATTTAGGGTGCTTTTAATTTTTTCCTTTCCCATAATATATTATCACTATCAGTGAACAAACTCTGAATTAAACATTGCATATAACAAAGATTGATCTTTAAATTAATTCTAGTCTAGTTTTAAACTGTATAAATAAGTTTGAACAGTATATTGTGGGTCGGTTACTTATAAATATTAAATTTCCTACATAGATTGATGTATGAGCTGTTTATAAATGTTCTTTCCTGTTCACTGTAGATGGCTAGACTTTTATCAGCAATCAGCAGCACATTTTTTATAACAGCATGCACTTTCAATACTCAGCAAATTAATTGGAATCATTTGTTTTAAAGACATTTATATAATAATTGAATGTGCATAACCATATTTTCATACACAGTACTCATGCAGAATGGACATATTGAGTCTAGTGTAATAGGTGTTCAAGATATTTACCATCCAATTTAAGGTATGACCTTACCCTGAGTTGTCTGACAAAAGTTTTTTTCTCCATTGGTTGCAATGGTTGCTTGCAGTTGAGTAATGAGACCTTAAGTAAATTGTGCTTAGAAGCTGTAGACAATGGAGTGGTAATATATCCTACAATTATGTATTCAACTTGTTAACTCTAAATTCCACTTACATAGAACTAAGATATATTTCAGGAGTAATCACTCCCATCTTCAGTTGTTGACCTACTACTGTTACATGAAATGGTTGCTGGATACCCAGATGCTTTTGAGGCGGTGTCTGGTGGTTGTAGTAGGAACTTGCTGAGTTCATCCATAGGGGGAAAATTGAAATTCATTAAATTTTCTTTATTTGTTATGATGAAAATGTTTTCCCAAGAGGATAATTCCATTTGGTTGTGAAGCTGTTTCAGGAGAATAATCTCTTGTTTAATTTTATGATTTTGGTTCAAAAGTGAGCTGTACTGCTGATTTATCAACCTACTTAAACCGAATATTCCTAAAGTGCTCTTTTCTGCGAATTTCCAAATTTCTCTTCGTTTTTCCAATGTATCTCTGATGGCAATCTGCATATTTGATTCATAAATTCCTGATTTCTGTTTTTTTGGCATGGTGACTTTTACTGTCCAACCTAATAAATTCTTGATATTATACTTGTTCTTTGGGGTTAACATTAGTCCATGTTCTTTGAAAACTCAATAACATTGAATGAGATCAAAATACTATCCATCGCTGAAAAACAGAAAGTCACAAACAGCAATCTGGTACTACCCAGACTTTATGCACTTCCTAAAATACATAAAAATGATAACAGCATGAGACCAATAATCAATAATATCAATTCACCCACACACCAGGTAAAAAAAAATTGATCAACATTTTCAACTCTTTTAAAAAATTCCAAAGTTTGATCATAAAAATCCATTTGATTTATTTGAAAAACTTAAAAATAGCACAATTATAATAGAAGATATAATGGTGTTGTTTGACATAAAGGCATTATTCCTGAGCATACCATCAGAGAAGCTTATGCATATGTTAAAGAAAAGGTTAACATCCTTAAATTTACAAACAGAAGAAGTAGAAGACTTACTGAAACTCACAAATATTAGCATTCAACAAAATTTCTTCAGTTTCAACCAGAGATATTACCAACAATTTTTGGACCAAATTATGGGAAACCTTGTCCCCATTTCTAGTGGATTTATTCATGAGTTTCTTTGAAATACATATCAATACATAACCTTTTATTTTTTTTCAAGACATGGTTTAGGTATAAGGATGACATACCTATTGCAATAATACCGGTAAAATATTTAATAGATGTAAATGATGGAGATGGAGAGGATGTATCTTCGAAATCGGTACCACCATATTTAAAAGTAAGTGAAGCATAAGAGTGTGTTAGACGACAGATTAGAACTTACATTTAACAAGCTTCACTGTGTGAGTTCTAACAGAATTTTTTAAAAATGTCTTATTTTTTGAAAATTCTTAAATGAATTTAATAGATGCTTTGAAACTTCTTAATCTACAATATAAATCTATATAATTTACAATAGAAGAAGAGAGGAATGGTTGACTCCCATTCCTAGATTTAACAGTCTTAGAAATGGAGATAGTTTAAACTGTGGAATTCACAGAAAAAAAAAAAAAAAACGCACACACACACAGAAAATTACATAAAAATGATAGTTAAAACCCAATTCCACATAAATATGCAGTGTTTCACAGCTTGGCTAACCAACATCCCTCTCACAGAAAGAGTACAAAGTGGAATACCAACAGATAATAAAGACAGCTTTAACCAATGGTTTCAAAAAAGAGATAGTAATAAAAATTATCTATAAATTTAAAAGACTAAAATGGATAAGAGAAGTTTCCTCACTGAAGAACACCAAGAAAAGATACAAATCCAAAAGTGTCACATACCATCCAACTTACCACAACAAATTTAAGAAGATTTTCGAAGAACATGGAATAATGTTAGCCTCAAAGAACAAATATATTATATCAAGGATTTATTGGGTTGCACAGTAAAAGACACGATACCAACAGAATAGAAATCAGGAATTTATAAAATCAAATGTGCAAATTAAGAAATTTGGAAATTTGGAGAAAGGAACACTGTAGGAATATTTGGTTTAAGCAGGTTGATAAATCAGCAGTAGCAGCTCACTTTTGGACCAAAAATCATGAAATTAAACCAGAGATTATTCTGCTGAAACAGCTTCACAACCAAATGGAATTATCCTCTTGGGAAAAATTTTTCATTATAACAAATAAAGAAAATTTAATGAATTTCAATTTTCCCTCTAAGGATGAACTCGGCAAGTTCCTACTGCAACCACCAGACATTGCGACAGAAGCTTCTGGTTATCCAGCGATTTTGTGTAACAGTAGTCAGTCAACAACTGAAGATGGAAATGATTACTCCTGAAACATGTCTTAGTTTCATGTAAGTGGAAACATTTTAAAAAATTGAGTCGAAATTGTAACATACACACCACTAAAATTCAATAAAATGGAACTAGTTTCGGAAGCCATCGCCCCTATCACCAGTTCCTGGTCGACTGTTACAAAAGTCCTGTTACAAAAGTTCACTATATTTTATACAATTACTAAGTAAGTGTAGTTTAGTGTAAACAAGTTGAATACATAATTGTAGAAAATGAGACGTTAATTGTCATTTGGAATCTTGTACGTAAGGTCTTTGAAGTGACCCCCATAGAAATAAGTCCAATGCATTCAAGTTTGTCAGTCTTGGTGACCAAGATGAAGGCCATTTGCTCTGCCTTAGATACTGCTGTTTCAATTCCTGGCAAAGGTCATTATTGTTTGTACATCATTTTGCCAGAACTGCATTTAAATTGCACATATAAGGGAAACCTTCCAAAAGAATGGACAGTTGTTCATGCAGAAATATCTCTACATACTGTATTAATATGTCCGGATAAAAAATACAGGCACATGTGTTGTAATCATGGTTCACATATTCCATAAAGGTAATTACACCAAGCTAGGTAACTCCTTTTGGTCCGTTTGGTTATTGTGGGTGTTAAATGCCTTCTGATAAATGAGACTCAATAAAACCACATTATTTTTTAAGGAAGTCTTCCTATCTGCTGTGCACCTATGGCAGCCAATTGCATTCTGAACCAATTATCTTCTTAGGATACTGTGCACATGATCTTCTGAATTGGTACAGATCATTTTTACTTGAAATATTAGGATAAGACTATGTTGCATTTTTGGATCTTTGAGCATTCCCATGTCTGCATTAATCATAGAACATTTTCCTCCAATCATGGTATTTGGCAATTTGGATTTTGAATAGGTGTGATGGCAACCGTACATAGCTACTCTCCACATATATCTGTCCAGTTATTCAAACACATAACTAGTATAGTGCGCAGCCACTGGACCACATATGAGTAATTTCCACGTAATGTAAGATGCCCGTTGCAGTATTCTGATAATTGTAAGCCTCCAATGCAGTGCTAAGATGTTTCATTTAAATGAACCTGCTGTCACAATCATAGATTCTTTAATTCTGCTGGTTAAACAAACTGCATTGACCTGCTTGCCACATATGTATTCTCATTGGTTAATGGACATTGAGCTTTGTTTACCTCCTGTGACATTGGTTCCCACATTGGTGTAGGCCATCAAATGCCCACTTCCTTTCTGTTGCATTATGAATAACTGCTGCTAACAAAACTAAAAATTCTTTAGGGAAAAGAAGAGGCCTGTTTTAGGTAGATAAAGTCATAGAAATGATTTATTTCTAAAATGGAACTAGTTTTAAATGTAAACAAGTTCTATTTCTGCAATTGTCTTGGGATTAAAGGAGAAAAAAGCTTGCTTCCTTTTTTTATTATTATTATTATTATTATTATTATTATTATTATTATTATTATTATTCTCAATTACAGAGACAACATTACAAGTAAAATTTACATCTTTTCATTATTTCACAAATAACCAAATACTATTATTAATTTTGAATCCTAGTCCCCAGTTCATCGTAGTAACTTACTGGAATGTCCAAGGAGCCAGGCTCCAATACCAACCAATACTATATTTATTTTCATTTAGCACCAGTTGTATTACAAAATAGATAACATAACCACCATCATACAACCTAATACAACCTCAAAAGTTGCATACCTAAACTGTTTCCAGCCCATTACATCATAACTCCAGGTTGTTAATGTATTGTAGACCAAACCATAATCTGTTTCATCAGTCTCATTACTTATTCTAATTATCAAATTTTTAGTAATCATCTATATCTAAACTCTCTTCTCCTGTACTACTTCTAAACTTCCTGCGACATTTATCCCTAACTTTGCCCAAGTATTCTCTCATCATTTTCATATTTTAATCTCCTTTAATTTCTAAAATCTTCCTTATTAAAATTTATTCCATTTTTCTTTACATACCTGTAGTCTTCACCACTTTGTTTGTTCACAATATAATATGCTGTGGTACTCATCACCACACCTTTCTCACAAATATTTCTCATTCCTGTTAAATTCCTTACTCTTGTTCTGGCCCAAATGAATACTTCCCTCCCCAATTTATCACAAATTTTTAAGTACTTCTCCCTCCCCCTAACTCTTTTTATCTCTGGATAAATTCTCAGTGAACTCTTATCTCTAATGCTCCCAAATTTTTTTTTCCCAATATCTTCAAATGTAGCTCTTACTTCATTCCAAAAACCTCTTTATCTATATTGCTTATTTACCCAATAAACCCCGATATCAATTTTTTCAACAATAATCCTAAGTTTCAAACAACCATGATATTTTTCCATTTAATGTTCTCCTGTACATCAAAATATTCCTTATAATCCCTCCGTCATTTAATATATTTATTCTATTATGTTATTTAAATTTTCTTTCAATTACTCTACCTTGACCTACCCAATTCTACAAGACTACATTATTAAGTAACACTCTCTGTAGTCCCAGTATAGTTTGCAAAATGACCTATTAATTAAATTCAGGATCTTGCAGCTTTCATCATATCCCAAAATTTCCATACATAATATTCACCTCTGCCATCCTGTTGTATATCCACTTCGTCCATTTTATATTTTTCTGGTATTTTCCATAAACATGCTCTTACAACCCCCATATACACTTTTCCTTTAGCTAGCTAATACTGACTTTTTCTAATCATTCCAGATACCATTAGCACTTAATTCAGCCAGCATAATCAAATTTCTTCACTTCTATTTCATGACTATCTAATTACCATTTCTTATTTTCTCAATTTAAAGCCCTTCTTGAAGACCATTATTTTGGATTTGTAAGCATATTCTTTACAATAGTTGTTGATAACCTAAATTCCTTTTCTTAAACCTCTACTTGAGATAGAACCAACAACCAAATCATCTGCAAACAATAGCTAGTATTTCCTTATTATTAATTAGTAGTAAATTTACCTTTTCTCTTTAAATTCCTTCAATAATATCATCAATAAATAAGTTAATTAGGGCTGGGCTTAATTTACATTCTTGTCTTACTCCAGATAAACTTTGCATGCACTGTTATCTCTTGACTCTTAAACATTTATCACCAATTGTTTTTATTACAATAATATTGGCAACTGTTCTTTTTCCTCTTCTAAATCACACTGGAGCACAGATAAATTCTTCTCTCTTTGGACCCACTGCTGTAATCTATTTGCCAAAATTTCAGTGAGCACGATCTGTATTACTGATAACAATCTTATATCTCTAAAATTGGCAGGGTTATTAATGTCCTCTTTCCCTTTGTATATAGGCACTATCATCTTGTTCTCCATTTCATTGGAACAAAAGCACTCTCTAAAATTTTATTAAATAACTTTCCTTGTACTAATTATACTTGCTCTGATTTCCTTTAGCACATACTGTGCTTATGGGCAGCATTTTCTGAACAATAGAGTATTGTGTTAATTTTCCATAAGATATATAATTTTATTGTAACATTTCCACAAAATTTCCCATCCTGTTTAGTTAATTTTATCTTCACATTTAAATAATTTATTGTTTCTAACTGCAATCAATCTTCAATTTCAGTGTATCAGTAATAATCTAACTGCATTGCTGTTAATAGACACCTAGTATAGATACTATACTTTACTTTACTGTAAGTAAAGCATTGTTTACTTATTGCTGCTTATACTTATAAAGCACTTTAAAAATGTGAATGTTTTCTTTTCATCATTCCTTAATACAAAAATAATATATACCAGATACCAGAATATTAAATGAAAAGGGAAATATTGAACCTTACACCTGAAACCTACCTTGATATTTCAGAAGCAATTTGTCATTATAAGTCTTATGCAAAAGTTAGCTACCAGTTTCAGCTGCAAGGTCTGGAAATTCTACAACAGCAATGCAGTATATGAAGCAAATGAACATCTTGACTTCCAGTCAATTAATACATGATTGTTTCCCTGTAGTTTAAATAGGTGATTTGCCACACAATTTTGGAGCCTTGCAGTTGAAATTGACTGTTAATATTATGCATCTGCCTTTCATGACAAATTGGTGCTGTAACCAAAATTTTAAAATAGGTTTTGGCATACTTTCTATACGTTCTATACTTTTCTTGTTACAGAACAATGAGGTGAGGTACATGGAATGGCTGATGAAGAATCTGGAAAATAAAACTAAATCTCTGGAGTTGAATCTCAAGTTCAATCACTCTTCACTTAATGAGACCATACTTCTCCTTGTGGATGAAGTTGACACAGGACAGAACTACCTGAATTATAATGCTTCAAGGGAGATTGGACATGTAGGTTAACATGTTAAAATGATTAAGTTAATTGATTAAGTTTCTTGCATTACTAATAAGAAAGCAGTAAATGGAAAGTGCTTATAGGAAGTGAAAAGAATGGGTGCATAATGATGCTTAAACAAAAAGTTCCTCTTGTTGCTTTATTAATTTGCAATTATCAGATATTTAAATATATAAATGTTAAATGTTGCTATATATTATAACCACAATTATCAAAAATAGGTAATATTTGTTATGAAATAGCTTTTAAACACTTCAATTACAGTAAATAGTATTAATAAAATGGTGAAAAATGAATGTCTCATTTTTGGAGTAATGTCTTGAATTAAGTAAAAAGTTCATACTCTGAGCACAGTAGAGCAAGTTTGCTAATATTATAGAATTTCAATAAGGGACCACTTGACAACTCATGGGAACTATAGTATTTGTGTAAAAGGTTCAGCTTTTACTGTCTTTCAACAAAAAATGCTTAAAAATTAGATTAGCTTTAATTTTAAAATATAAATCTCACTAACTTGTGCAAATATACTTATATATTTTTGTAAAAATATTCAGATCATTCATTCTTTAAAAAATCATATTTACAAATCTTTTCAGCATTCATTAGTTTGATGTCAAATAATGCTTGACATTTATGTAATTTAATGTTGCCTGTATATTGTTTTGATGAACATATGTTTTATCCATCCAGCTACTTCTTTAACATTAATGTTACTTGTATGTAGTTTTAGTGAACACTTGTTTCTTTCATTCTGCTCTTTCTCTCTAGCAGTAGAACAAAGCGTTGAAAGAATTTATCCTGGAATACAAAGTGTAAAAGAGCTCAACATGCACATATAAGACTTCTTTTGTAGAAAATTTACTGTTGTGCTCACTTTTTGTTATACTTTCAAAAAACTATGCTTGCCTGTTTTCTACGTTGCTCCATTATTTGCATTATTCTTCATAAAAGTCATCAAAATCAGAATGCCCATAATGTTCTGAAAACATTTTAAGATTTTAAAGCACTTTCAAGCACTTGATACTCAACATTTTATATGAACAACTTTAAACTTTTTAAAGGTATTATCTTCATTGAAATTAAACTTTTCAGACAATTTAAACGTTTGTATAATTTATAACTGAAATAAACGTAAAGTTTTTCTGTCTGCAAAATTGATTTTATTTATTAATTTTTTTTTTTAAAATTAGAGGCTCAAATCACCTATGATGTCACATTTTCAGTAACTACTAGATAGTGTTCTTCTGATATGAGGGTCGTAGCACTGAAAAGTCTCAAAATATTATTAAAAATGCATGGTGAAATTTAAATAATTTAAGTTTATGCACAACATAAACAATTTTTTTAAAAGGAGAGATTATATAAGATGCTTTGAAAGTAATTTGAAACTGATTCATAGTTTTCTACAAATCTCTCTATGCCTTTTCTATGGACAGCCATCTCAATGGAATATTCCTGAAAACCTAAACTAAATTAACATTTAACAAAATCAAGAAATTAAAGCTGCCTTTAGAACGGGTTGGCATAAAAAGAAGCACACCAGTGAAACACATGAGAAAGGCAAAACTGCTATGGCCTGCATACTGTTAACTGGCAAGTTACCTGGACTCATAAGCCTCCACCTAAAATTAGAATATGGTCAGTCCTGTTAAAGACAGCCTAGCTCATAGAGACCTGGAGTTTACCACAATCCTTTGAATATGGTGTAACTGGACATACTATTTCTACTCACCTAATGAACACCAAAGAAACATCAGCGTATGCAGCTGAGAAAAGCTGAAGATAGTGTGATTTCCACAGATATAGGTAGATAATAAAGTATTCTAGCATAATGGAATGTTAGCTCAGATAATGCAAAGGTAGGTTGGTTTAAATATTCACTGTCCAAAGTCTTCTCTCTCTCTTTCTCCTACATCTCCTCCTCCTCCTCCTGTTCCCCCTTCTTCTTCTTCTTCTTCTCCTTCCTCTTCTTCTTCTTCTTCTTCTTCTTCTTCTTCTTCTTCTTCTTCTTCTTCTTGCTAGAGGTTCTGCTGGAGTCAAAGAGATTTACGCACCTACTTAGTAGCATGCAATCCCCTATCAATTATATTTATGAAATGGAAGTTGAGCATAGGCCATTTGACCATAGGTCACTGCAGCAAACCACTGGGTTCACCGGTTTTAGGATTTACCCAATGTTAGGTTAAGGTTAGTGTGTGTGTGTATGAATTAATTGCAAATTCCAATAAGACAGCAAAGTGATAAAATGAAGTTGAAACATACCTGGAAAATTCAGTTTTGTAATAAGGAACAACATATCGCAGCCAGAATGTTATGGAGGACAATGCATAGGTTGTGTTATATTCAACAAAAAAATAATACATATAACATTTACGCTGTTACATTTTATTTTGGTTGCAGCTCCAGTTACACTTTCTGTATTCTGGACTGAGGAATTCAGCTCTCTCTGCTATTGCTCAGGACTGGAGCTCAAGGTTCTCCTCGAGCTTTAAGGGCAAGTGAAAAATCTAGTTTAGCTGAATATTGCAGTGATATAGGCCACAGGGTGCAGTTTGATGAAACCAATATAGTATTGAAGTGTTAGGGCTGTTGGAAAGAAAAGTAAAAAACCTCTACCCATTACATGATTTTGAATGAACAAGTTTAGTTTGAGTTGAAAATGGAAAGGAATTCACTTTAACAGAAGAAGTTTAGTAAAGTACATCCTGTTCTGTTTGCAAAAGGCAGATTTAAGTGTACTGTATATACATTAATGTCCAGTTATTTTTCTGCTACATTTCTCTATTTTTTTAAATTAAATTTTTTCCCTCTTGTACCATCAGCCATTTTAAATATGTTATGAAATTGTTAATCCTGTTGCAGTTGGCAGATGAATTTGCAGATGCAGTATTGCAACATGTAGACCAGTATATGAACAGGGTGGTGACATACCAAAACTAGAGTTGGACAGTGTCATCCATTGAGTCAGGTTTACAATGCCACCAATGAAATTCTTGATCCTTTTGTAAGTGCAAAATATTATGTTCATTATTATATTTGTATGTAATGTATTTCAGATGTTTAAGACAACAATGTAACTAACATGATAATATAATAAGATACATATTTAAGTAGATGCTACATATTGGAGGTGGAGCAAGTATTTAGGGAAGCTGGGTTGATGACACTTATCTAATCCAGAATTTAAATTCTCAAATGTGTAATCTCCCTTTTACAGGATACAAAGAAACATGGCAAACTGGGCTGTCAAAATTGACATGTATGTGTTACTGGCAATAAATTACATAAAACACAGTTCACAAGAAAGCGAGATAACTTCCCATATTTACCAACAGTTGTCTGGAAAATTTTGCTCGAAAGCAATAATGCCCAATAAATCCAGTACTACCAAATTGTAGAGTTTCTGAAGTAAAAGCTTACCTTACCACTTTATATTTTAAAAATTTAACCATTACATTTAAACCATTACATATCTCTTAAAATAACTCTACACACTGATGACCTGAGATGTTAAAGAGCTGATTTTTTATTCTTTCTCTTTAAGTAGTACTGTTTGAGGTTTATGCTTCACTATTTGTGCTCATAATTTTGTTCTTAAAATCCACGTGCTTAATTCTTGGATATACGAGGGTAGGTCCATAAGTTTCTGGCCTGGCCGATAAGGATTATCTCCTTAACAAAACCTTTATCTGGTGTCATACCTTATCTGCTAAGGAAATAATTACAATTGTAACTTCCACTCCACTGTGTTCAATTGTTCAGATATAGTTGCATAAAGAAGGCTATGTGTAGAAGATTATGACATGTTCAAAAAGGAGTATCATGCTGTTATTAAGTTCTTCACAAAAGAAGGACTTACTCCACATGAAATTAAGCAGCGACTGGATGGTGTATATGGGGAAGTACTCCTTCATATTCAACATAAAAGAATGAACCAAACTTTTTTGATTGGGTCAAAAAAGCATTGAACATGTAGAGGGTGCAGATTGGCCCTTGGAGGTGCTCACTCCTGAAAACATCTCTCTTGTGAAAGGAAAAATTATGCAAGACTGGCGGCTCAAAGTTACAGAAATAGCAGCAAGGATGGGCATTTCTAAAACAATAGTCCTTTGAATTATTCATAAACATTTAAACATGAATAAAATTATTGCAAGATGGATGCCTAGACTTCTTTCCTCATTCCAAAAGCAGTAACGAGTCATCTGTTGTCAGACATTTTTGGAGTTACGCTGTGGAAATTAGAGAGAAGTTCTGCAAACCATTGCTACAGGGGATGAAAGTATGGTCTTCTAGTATGATCCCTTGTTAAAAAGAGAATCATTGGAGGGGCATAAGCCTGGCGAAGCATGGCCTCTAAAGGCCAAGGTCACTCAATCAACCAAGAAGATCATGGCCACAATCTTTTGGGACTGTGAAGGAATACTCTTCATTAACTATAGTAAACGGGGAGTACTATGCCGGCACAGACCACATGCTTCCATCAAAGAAAAAGGGCGAAGAAAGCTGAGTTGTGGTGTGCACCTTCTTCATGACAACGAGCTTGTGCACACATCTCTTGTTGCAAAGGAAGCCGTGAAGAAATCTGGCCTCAAGGAGATCGACCATCCACCTTGCAACACAGATCTAGCTGCCAGGGACTATTTCCTCTTCTTAAAACTCAAGAAGGATCTTCTAGGAAGGAAATTTAAGTATGATGAAGAAGTGATGGATGCTGTTTATGCCCATTTTGCAGACAAGATTTCTGATTATTTAGTGGGGGGGGGGGGAATTGAAATGTTAATTCAAAGATGTGAGAAACAATAAAGGATAATTATATTCAAAAGTGAAATATAGTTTTTGTCTTTATCATACCTAGAAAATGGTTAGGCTGGAAACTTATGGACCTACCCTCATATATATGTATAGCACACAAACAGTCATTTAAGTTTTCACACTTAATGGAAAATATTATGTAGCAATGTTTTGGCTAATGTTAGTCATGGGCTGTTCAATAAAAATGGAATTTTAAGAATAAAAGAAGTCTTTGCAGGAAAAAGCACTGTATAATAAAGAATAAGTTTCAATATATAGTCATCCATTTTTCTTACAGTAATCCTCCGGCATCTCCAGAAAAGTCCCTTTTTGTTATTTATTGCTTGATGAGAGAAGTGCTCACAGTAGCATGGGATCTTCAGGAGAACTAATTATGAGCAGACATAGTGATGCATGAACTTTAAATGTACCATCTATGCTGAAAGAACAAAGTCAGCTAGGGACGGGAGAGGGGAAAAAAAAAGAATCATAACATGAAGAAACTAAAACATTTTAGACTTTAAAATAATTTGTAAGAAAAATGCTCACTTAGCAATCACTTATGGGTTTGCATATGTGTACTTAAAAGAGGAAGAAGAGACAAAAAATTTCACTTGAGATCCAAGAGAAAAGTATAAACTTTTTCTTTAAATTTGTGGGGAGAGGCTAGAAATTTATTTCCCTCATCCTCCCATTTTCCCTGCAGTTATATGCCCTGGCAGTAGCTTTGGTTTGCTTTGTATATTCTTGTGACTGTGTAACAGATGGATTATTTGTAAACAGTGCCGTGTTATCAAATGGTCTGCATTTTGAAAATGGTTTTATACTTATTTGCATTATTTAAAGTTATGTTTGGAATTGGGGGTTGCTTATGTTGTAATTTTTTACTATTATGTCTTAATGGGTGGCATGCAATAGGACATTTGTTATGTTCTGTTGAACAATTACTGAAACTTTAGTGTCAGTTTTTTCATACTTTGGAAGAAAAGCTAAACACAATAAAAAGTATTGGATCATTTCCCGAAATGCTAAAATTAACATAGTAGTCTGGGTTTCCAGTGATGGCTGCATCATAGTTGAGGTTATATTGCCACTCCATTGTCAACAGCTTCGTAAGTACAATATTTAGGTATTCAAATGTTTCATCCTTTGTTCAGCTTCTTCATGGGATCATTCCACATTGTGTAGGTGCCATCTTTTAACTGTTCGTACAGACAAGAGACAAGAATGGGACATTTCCAAGAGACACAGTAACAGAAAACTGAATGGTTTAATGGTTTACAAGTGCAAAATTAAATAAACTGTTTTGCAGGCCATAATATATGTTTGATAAAGTAAAAAGAGTTTTATTTAAAAATGAGTGTTAATAATCTGAATGTTATACACAGCCATTAAAAACATGAAACGTTGTAGGTTGCTAATACCTGGCTTGTTGGATTTCTTCCATTTGCCATCTTTTCGTAGTAGTAGTATGTAAGTAGATCTGTGCTATGTAATCCCAACATAGGATTGTTCTCATTACATAGTGTATAGTTTACAGAGGTAAAAATGTCAATTTTACAAATGTATGCAGCTTAGCAATCAATAATTTAAAGAATTGAATGATATTCTCTCTGGGGAATCTCTCAAGGGCTCTTTTTTTAAATGAATTGCTCTCTTTTGGTTTTTAGTTTAATTATCAGTTTTAATGTTTATATTTTTCTGCTGATGAACAGTTTTGAGGAATGAAATTATGATTTATTTTAACTGGTCTGTTGGATTTTTGTACCTTTTTTAGTTAATATTCTGCCCCTTATGTAATAATAAAAGGGAATCTATTGTAATATTATTTTATTCTAGATACTCTATATGTAATAGACATTGTAAATCAGAAATGGTAATTGATAAGGACTTACATATAATAAGAACTAAAACGCTTATAATTGTTTCATCTAATTACACATACCTAAAGGATATGTATATAAGTATTTACTATTTACTACTCATAAGGGTTGGCACATTCAATTATGTTGCATTGCATCTGGAAGCTTCATCCATATTTTGCAGGACTGCAGATTACATAAAACTCAAAGTTCTGAAAACACCATTAGTAGCAAGTATGTTAGATGAAATTTATACATTATGAATGTATCAAAGCTTTCAGCTAAGTACAATATACATATATATTGAGATTGGGAAGATCAATGAAATATTTATATCTTTTTCTAATCACTTTCTTTTTCGAAATGTGTGACATATTGGTAAAAACTTTCATCTGGTAAGGATTCTTCTTTCACTGTCTTTCAAAAGAACATTTTGACCAAAATTATTGATCACTTCAATAATTTTGGTTGACCTGGTAAGAACATACAATTTGCAAATCAATAGAGTTTACAATTATTTTACAGTATAAATTTTTTGATTCAAATATATTTATAATTTTATACATCATTAAATTTTCTCTTACATTATGGAATTTTAAACTTATATTTAAAAAATCAATTCTTTTGAAGAAGTTGATGACTACTTTGTTTGTTTAAAGTTTTAAGTTATATGTGTAAAGAACTTCTTTAAGGAATAAGTACATTTATTTGGTAGAAAATACTTTAATTTTTTTTTTTTTTTTAGAATTAGCATTGGGCACGCAGTGAGTTAATTGATTTAGGAAGTTTATTAGGTATTTTTACCCCATTTTGCTTTGAGGAGCCGATTATTTTTGTAAACATGAATATGATGTTGCTGACTTCAATAATATGTATTTCTTTATTTGTTACATCATTTATGTTATTATTGTGAATGGAAATAGATATTTGTAGAATGTATAGGGAAGAAAGAGGTAACAAGTTTTATATTTTTGGAAGTGCTTTTTGCACTTCAGAGTTTAATATTCCTGAATGACTATTTTACAGTGTTTAATATCTGTAAGATGTTAGAGTTAATTTTTAAGCCACACTTAAAATGTAAAACTGTATAAACTGTATATTATAAATATGTAATGACACGTATATTGGTAATACATTCCTTAAGGGTATTTGAGATGTTACTACTGCTTGCTTTTTAGATAGTCAAGCACTATGTGTATGTCATTTTAAGTGGCTGTCCAATTTTACACCCAAAAAGTATCTTGTAACATAAATTTTTTATTGCTTGCTTCAAGGAGTGAAATTGAATTTTTTGACGGTGTGCTGGAAATAGTATAATGGGCCATTTCTTGATTTATGTATAGTTCATTAACTTGAAATCAGTTTAATAGTGTCTCTACTTATATGTGTTAGAAGCTATGGGATATCATTTATAATAATAAAGGGTGTCAATATAGTTAAAACAATACTTCACTTATTTAAGTTCCCAATATGGTATATTATTTGATTTTAAAATCATAAAAATCATCATTATATTTGTATCATTAGTATGTTTGACATGTAGTTAGAATTTATTCCAAGAGAGAGCATGACATTTATGTAAAATAAAACTAATGAAGGTGCGAGGATAGTTCTCTGTGTTCAACTTTTCTAATTAGTTTACTTTTGGATATAATATATATATATATATATATGTGTGATGATACAAACCAACCCTATCTCATTTACTACCATTTAATGTTTTCAAGTTCATCTACAAAAAGGAAAAAAAGAAGAAAAGAATTCCCTCCTTAATCATCAGTTTATTGTGCCCTAGGGGAACTCATTATTGCAAATAATGTCAAAGTAAATGCAGCCTACTTCCAAAGAACATTATGAACTATATTTTTGACAAAGAAATTCCTTGGCTATATGATGATGATGATGATGATGATGATGATGATGATGATGATGATGACGACAACTACTCAAAAATTACAGATCCATATGAATAAGGCATTCAGTCACATTGTCAGATCATCATTCAGCAACTACCACTGGAAAACTGCTCAGACTGGTGTCCATGTGACACCCTTTAAATAAATTTTGTGAGGTCTCTAGAAGTTTCACCCATGTTTGGTTTGGTGAAACAACGCTTTGCTCCTAAATGTCCCTTTAATATTGATGGCCTATGGAAAGTCTACCAAGAGGTTTGAGCTAATGTTCCTCTTTCTATGCTGTGATGCAGCTTTTTGCAGTTGAAATTGCAAGGCCATGAAGGTGGTGAAGAAGGGGAATGTCATCATTAATGGAAGATAAGAAATGTCCATCCTTATGACATCAAGGAATCCTGCACATGGTTCTGTATTTAATTGTGTAATTAAGAGTGGTCATTGTTATAATGATGACCAGGGGCAAACTTGCGCCCATGCACTTAAAACAATGCTGCTCTAAAACACTTGGAACTCTAGTTGCCGACCATGAAAAAATGCTTTCCCACAGTGCTGAGTGATGACAAAAATAGGCAGATACTGCAGGGTATAAACAACATTGTCATATGTTTTAAGATGAAATAGCTATTTACTTTCTCAAAAATCTAAGAAATGACAAAGGTATTTAACTTATTAACCTGTATTACTTGCTTCAATTATGACACTAAATTTATTTTCACATATATAACTTTTTAATAATAATAGGTAAAATGTCATTAAGAAAATGCAAAAACTTCAAAAGTGTAGCAAAAATTGTCAGTGCATAGCTAGTGAACATAAGTATCTTTCATTTCTACGGTTTTTCCATGTCCAAAGATGGAAGTAATTGAAGTGATGCTCTTAGAATAATGCTGTTTTATAATTTATTTTCATTTTATAGTAAAACATGTTTCATCACTTTTCTCCTTGTTTTGAAATAAAAATTTTATGAAAAAATAATTGAAATAATAATTTTATGAAAAAGGATATGTATTTGCAGCCAGTTTTGAGCAATCAAAATTATCATAGTGAAATGTTGTGAGTGTTTGGAATTGATTTACAATAGTATTTTTTTGTACTGCAACATGGTTCATTGCACATTGGATTTCTGAATGTACTCCCAGCAATGTCAATGCACCATTACTATCAACCTGGTAACATCATGAAATCATTGTTTGGGAATGTACTACAAGGTACTATGTACTATGCACAACATACTGCTCATTACCAGTTACCAGTATCTCCAAAATATCCATATCTTCATGATGCATTGCCCATATCTTTCTTCTTGGCAACCAGGGAACAACTGGTCTTTCACTACACAATCTGCTTGCATGTGAATGCCATACTATTATCAATCCATTGCCCTAAGTAAAGGCTTGCCCATAGATTTTGCTGTATTTGTAAAACACTGCTATAGTCAGTCATTTCTTAATGCCCCTTGGATTAAAATTGGCAATGGATTACAGACTTAAAATATAATATCTTATACTGTTTTACCAAACTGAAATTTGTTGCATTGTCAATTATATTACATGTAAGCTTTTCAATCCCAAATAAGTGTACTTACGAAGCTGTTGACAATGGAATGGTATATATATAAACAATGTATACAGTTTTTTTCACACTAACTCCATTCACTTACATAAATTTGGAACATATGTTTCGGGAGCGATCCCTCCCATCTTCAGCCTGTTGACAAACTGTCGTTAAACGTGGCGGTTGGGTCTCTTGATGTTCTTGTGGCGGCATCTGTTGGTTCTATTAGGAATTTGCTGAGTTCATCCAATGGAGGGATATCGAGATTCATCAAATTATCCTTATTTTTTGTAATGAAAATGTTTTCTCAAGTGGAAAGTTCTATTGCATTATGAAGTTGTTTAAGTAGTTTTATCTCTGATTTAATTTCATGATTTTTATTCCAAAAGTGCGCTGCTATTGCTGATTTATCAATTTGTTTTAAGCGAATATTTCTGAAGTGTTCTTTTTTCCGGATTCCCAAATTCCTCTTCGTTTTTCCAATGTATTTTTTGTCGCAAGCTTTTCAATATTTGCAATTTTGAAAGTTTTATTGTTGTTGGCAACATAATACTATACTCTTGACCAGACAAACCATATTAAATTGTTACCAGATAGTAAGGCTTCCATGTTAACACTGCCATTACAATCGAATTGTGTTTGTCTGACTTGTTCACTTTTATGAACTGCAACAATTCCACCTATGTGTGCATTACAGAATGCAGAACATATTTGCTGGACAACCAAGCAATTATGTCTGCCTTCCTAGTGTTTTTAATAGAAAAGAATCTGTCATAACAATGACAGATGATTGATTTTTCGATTAGTTTATTTAAGGATGCTCTTTAACAGCACAGGTCATCAGCATTCCATTCAATTCAGGGCGTGAAATGACTTGACAAATTTTGCTCAGAGGCCTCTTCTTTCAGGCTTGAGGTTCGTTATTGTGTCGTAAATGTATGATATGGGACCCACAGCTTTACTTCCCTTCTGATACTTAGGATTTTTATGCCCAAAAAAATCCTTCTATCCTGGCCGGGTTTGAACCTATGACCATGGGTTTAGAAGGCAAGTACCACTACACTACCAGGACCGACAACAAACAATGACAGAACTATATACAATATGTGGCAAACAATTTTCTGAACAGAATGTATAACATTCATTCATAACATGTATAACGCAACTTAATCCATTTTAACTGCTAGTATGTTCAGTAGGAAACTGAACATACTAGCTTAATGCTACTTAAAATAATAGGCTACTGTCAGCAACCACTTAGGTTAATTCATAAAACTTACAAATTTTATAGAAACACCAAAATTAATGTTTAGGTTTTTAACACTACAAATACTAATTAGTTAAAGAACAGAGAATATAATTTTGTGTTCCATATCACAAAAGTTAGGAGATACATGATGTATCCCTTAGATAAATCCTCTTTTTCAGACACCAATATATTAAGTATTTGGAGTGAAGGAGCAATAGATCTTAGTTTAAGATAACTGATTTAATGGTGAACTATGTTCATAAAAGATATCTCAGTTAGCATTCATATTAAACACTTGGAGCATAAATTCACTGCCAATAAAACATTTTTTGACATTTTGTTTTCTTTTGTTCTCTCTTTCCTTTTTATTCTTTTGTTCTGTTAATTAATTTGTAGTATACTTCCAAGCAAAAGGAAAATACTGTAGGAGTTTTCCATCATTGAAAATTTAGTGTATTCTAATGATATTTCATTGTTGTTTAATTTCCATAATGAGATTTGCATATCATTTTTATTTGTTCATTTTTTAATAATACAAATAGATTTTGAAATTTTCCGAAATTAATGTTATCAAATATTGAGGAATTTCACATACAGGGTTTTGGGACCTTTGTTCCCATCTTCAGCTGCCCCTGAGTGCTTGGTAAGTTTTGGACTCTTTTGGTATAGTGGTAACTAGATCTAAGTTGCTTCTCTGTTGACATCAGTTTGCTGGAATAGGAATTTATTAATTATTCTCTTTTTTTTTTTTTTTTTTTTTCACATGTGAGTTTTTATTGAAGTAGTGTTTGTGTTTTTTTTAAACAAAATGGTTTCTTGCTTTAATTTCGTGGTTGTGTTCCAAAAAATGAGTTGCTAAGGCCAATTTTTCCAGTTATTTTAGCCAGATATTTCTAAAATGTACTTTCATTCTGTTTCCAAATTTCTCTTGTGTAGGATATATTACCACTCCATTGCTTACAGCTTCGTAAGTACAATTTATTTAATTCTATTGCATATATGCCTGATGATTTCCCTGGTGGTATGCTGTGTTTTAGCGAAGAATTTAATGTTTTTAAATATATTTATTTTGTGGTGCTAAATTTTATGCCTTGTACTTTGAATACCTTATTGTGATGATCTGCTCTGCTTGTAATTCTTCTTGATATTTTTTAAATGTAGCACCATCTTTAAGGGATTTGTTAATCTTTTTAACTATGTAGTGTGTTAGTACTGTATCCATTGATTATTGCTCAATTGAATATATAATGTAATTCTTTTTGGTATTTTGAGATTAGTTAGTCTCTGTACAAAACTATTGAAATAATGACATACAATAATAAATTGAATACACATTCTGGATTAAATTCAAACTTAGTAAGATCCCTGTTTACATTTGTTTTTCCATTTGCATGAAATCATAAATTTTCATGTTGGTTAATCTGCCTTACTTTATTTTTTATGTTGAATAACTCATGTAATAACAAAGAATTTATTGATTCAAGACATAAAATTTGTAAAGAAAGAAAGAAAGTCCCATTCTATTACCAGTTTTTAATAGGATCGAACTCTTGAATACCCATTTACACGCACATTTTCAGTCTGTTAAGTGTATTCAAATCGATTTGAGTTAGACATGTAAACATGGTAATGAATAACTGCATAAAAAAATAATAGCTATAACCCTACTTAACATAAATATACTATTTTCAATAATTAGATACCCAGACAAATTAATCTCCCACTCATAACCCCTCAGGGGCCCAATTTATTGGGTACGGGGCGTAGCGACCCCGAGGCACCCGAGCTGCTCCCTCAGGTCCGCGCTCAGCGCGTTTGACTCCTTTTTATTTCGCCTCTTATATTGTTTTATTAGTCCTACTTCCCTGTTCTTTGTCTGATGGGTGCCCCCGTGTTTGACGCGGTAAAATGTGACTGGGTAACGGCGTAACTCCCAGCACAGGGTTATCATGTAGGACGGGAGCGTATCCCCTGGTAAAGGCCAGGCCCGGGGAAGGGCCATTGCATGAGCTGTAGTCTTCCTGCAGGCGATTGGGTCCCTTCGTCAGCCCACAGGAAGGTGTGACCCTGAGGTTACTTGGTTCAGGCCAGAGCCAGTAACCTAAGCCGGGGTGGCGCCCAGGAAGCAGCCCGCCATCGGAGACGGTTGCAATGGTGGAGGAATAAATCGCTATGGTACTGGAAAATAATCCTTTACATTTTAAACGCAAAAGAGTTGACGTAAAAGAAGTAATCGAGAAGTCTTTCCCTCGTTACTTAGTTATTAGTCGTACTGAAGAGAGTCAGTCGTTTACGACCGTAAACCCATTTAAGATTCAGAAGGGCATTGATGCCATAGCTGGGCCCGTTAAGTCCTGTACCCGTCTACGCAACGGATCACTGTTGGTGGAGGCACTTGGCCTGTCTCAAAGCAACTCGTTGCTCAAGGCGACGCTACTCCACGGATATCCCGTCCGTGTCGAGAAACATAAGACCATGAATTCGTCGCGAGGAGTTGTTACAACAAATGTTCTAGACGGAATGTCCGACCCGGAAATCCAGAGCTGTCTGGAAGACCAAGGGGTCACCTCAGTTTATCGTGTGCAGGCAAGGAAAGAGGGGGAATTACAGCCGACCCGGACTCTTTTCCTCACATTCGACAGGGTCGATTTGCCCCAGATGATCAAGGCGGGCTACGAGGTGATAGAAGTGCGCCCGTATATCCCGAGCCCGTTGCGATGTTTCCAGTGTCAGCGTTTTGGACACACTCACATATCCTGTAAAAGTGCCGTTCCCATCTGTGCAACCTGCGGTGAAGCAAGTCACGAAGGAGCATGCCCATCTGCTCCTGTCTGCGTCAACTGCCGCGGTGGACATCCAGCCTCGTCCCGCGATTGCCCTCGTTTTCGAGAGGAGCGCTGTATCCAAGAGATCCGGGTGAAGGAAAAACTCTCCTTTACTGAAGCCCGGAAGCGATTCCAGTCTCGCCAACCTGTCGTGCCTAAGACCGGCACCTACAGCGCAGCAGCTTCTTTTGCGCCCAAGAAGTGCGATAGCAGTACGCAAACCTGCGATCTTGTTTTTACACGGGTCCAAACTACTCCTAGTTCTCCAAAGCGCTCTACCGTGAAGCCCAAAGCGGTTGTTTTTAATGCCCCTGATATCAAGTTCAGGACGAGTTTTACACGAACGGATTTTTTAAAGTCGTCAACTCAGATAGAGAATAAAAAGAGCCCTTCTCCTCCTCGGAGGTCAGGCTCCCATGATGGGAGCAAACCCGCTAGGCGGTCGCCGTCGCCGCCTATTCCCACATCCAACCGATTCCAGGCTTTGGAATCGGCGGATGTTTCTCAGCGGGAGAGCCCTCCCTCTGAGGAGGTCATGGAGCAGGATGTGCCTGCTCCATCAAAACCACCGAGTCCCACGCGGTTGAAAAAAGGACGTTTGTTTCGCCCTGCACCGTCCAAAAAGTGAGGTGGTAATTTTTTATTCATTTTATATAATTTTAACAATGGCTATCCTTTCGTGGAATGTGCGTGGTCTCCGTAGTCGAAGACCTGACCTCGAATTAATTTTACGTTCTACCGACCCTTTGCTCGTGTGTCTCCAAGAGACTAAGCTTCGCCCAAGTGATTCTTTTAATTTACGCCGTTACTCTTCGGTGAGATTTGATCTCCCTCCCGAAGACGGCACTCCCGCTCACGGCGGAGTTTTACTTTTAATTCGAAACGACGTGTACAGCACCTCATTACAGCTCCAGACTCCTTTACAAGCTGCTGCAGCTACAGTTCACTTTTCTGGCCTTAGTTTTTCAGTCTGCAATGTTTATTTACCTCCGTCCGGCACCATCACCACAGTTGACCTGGACGATCTTTTGTCTCAGCTACCACCCCCTGTTCTCCTTTTGGGGGATTTCAATGCACACCATCCCCTATGGGGTTCCGCCACGGAGTGTGCGAGGGGTAGCATTATAGCCGACTTTCTGGATCGTCACCATCTAGTACTGCTCAATACTGGTCAACCTACATTTCTTTCAGACAGCACCCACAGTTTTTCACACTTGGATCTATCCATGTGTTCTTCCTCGCTCGCTGTACATTTCACCTGGAATGTCATCTCTGATTTATATTCCAGTGACCACTTTCCGTGTCAGATCCATGTACTCTCTCCGAACGCACATTCACAGCGCACGCCAAAATGGCTCATTGATAAGGCGAATTTGACTCTCTACCGATCTTTGGCCGAATTTTCAGGGTGTGAATTTCCATCTATGGACATCGCGATCGAGCACCTCCGTACGGTCATCACAACAGCCGCGGATAAGGCTATTCCCCGGTCGTCTTGTCACCCCAGACGCTTACCGGTTCCTTGGTGGAACGATGAATGCCGGGATGCACTGCGTGCACGCCGAGGTGCTCTCCGAGTTTTTCGTCGCCACCCTACTTCAGCAAATATGATCTGTTACAAACAACTTCGCGCCAAATGCCGCCGAGTCATCAAGGATAGCAAAAAGGCTTCTTGGATTTCTTTTACCTCTTCTTTTAACCGCACAACGCCTTCATCCGTAGTTTGGGAACGGCTACGTCGCGTTGCTGGCAAACCAAGGTTTACACCTATACCCGGTCTTAGGATTTTAAATCGAGTGCTCACCACTCCGACTGACGTCGCCAATGTTTTAGGGCGAACCTTCGCTGATGTTTCGAGCTCCGCCAATTACCCGGCTACATTTCGCGCACTAAGGGAGCAGGTTGAGAGGAAAGGTTTCTCGTTTGCCTCCGACCATCAGGAGAGCTACAACGTTCCTTTTACCGTCAGGGAACTGGAGCATGCCCTTTCTTCCTCTCGACATTGCGCACCGGAGCCAGATGACATTCACGTTGCCATGTTGCAGCATTTACCAGCAGAAGGCAAAGCCTTTTTATTACGAATTTTTAATTTTATTTGGTGTTATGGCACATTTCCCAACGCTTGGCGATTGGCCACCGTCATTCCGATACCTAAGCCTGGAAAGGACCCACATCTTCCTTCCAGTTACCGTCCGATTTCCCTCACCAGCTGCGTTTGCAAGGTGATGGAACGCATGATTAACGGACGGCTCATGTGGTGGTTGGAGTCGAGGCAATTATTAACGAACGCCCAGTGTGGTTTCCGGCGTCATCGTTCCTCGGTCGACCATCTTGTGTCTCTAACCGCACATGTAATGGACGGTTTTGTGCGTCGGTGCCAAACGGTGGCCGTATTTTTTGATTTGGAGAAAGCGTACGATACTTGCCCGAGAGGCGGTATCCTCCGAACGCTTCACGATTGGAACATACGTGGGCGTATGTCTGTTTTTATTCAGGAATTTATGAAGGACCGGGTTTTTAATGTTCGCGTGGGATCAGTTTTATCGTCTAATTTTATTCAAGAGAACGGCGTACCTCAGGGCTCGGTACTTAGTTGCACACTATTTGCCATTGCGATTAACTCTATCATCGAGTGTTTACAGCCAGGAATACAATCGTCGTTATTTGTGGACGATTTTGCCATCTATCTTTCCTCTCGGAGAACCTGTCTCTTGGACCGCCGCCTCCAATGCTGTCTCGACCGCCTTCACGCTTGGAGTGTTTCTCACGGGTTCCGTTTCTCCGCAGAGAAGACCGTCTGCATGAACTTCTGGCGCCACAAGGAGTATCCTCCACCTTCGCTCCATCTTGGCCCAGATGCACTCTCTTTCGCAGACGAAGTTAGGTTCCTTGGCTTGGTGTTCGATAGGAAATTATGCTGGTCATCGCATATAGCGCAATTCAAAGGCAAGTGTGAACGTTCTCTTTGTATTTTACGTGTTTTATGTGGCACATCTTGGGGAGCTGACCGGACTATACTTTTACGTTTTTACCGATCTCTTATCCGATCGAAACTGGATTATGGCTGTGTGGTTTATGGCTCGGCGCGACCTTCTGTGCTTCGTCGCCTTAACCCGATTCATCACCGGGGTATCCGTGTTGGCATTGGAGCATTCCCCACCAGTCCTGTGTTGAGTTTATGTGCGGAGTCTGGAGAACCTCCGTTGTTTTATCGTAGGGATGTTTTACTGGCCGCGTACGGTTGTCGCTTGGCTGCGCAACCTCGTCATCCCACGAATGGGCCGTTTTTTAATGTGTCTTTTGATCGTTTTTATGCTGCTCGGTCTTTTACTCCTAAGCCCGCTGGCTTTCGTTTTCGGGAGATTTTACGGACGTTGGACATGGAGTTACCTGCTTTTTTCTTAGCCGGGGAAACTTCTTCTCCCCCCTGGATTTTAGCAGAGGCCCCCGTTCATCTCGGGCTCACGTCCTGTCCGAAATCTTCGACCGCAGCACATATTATTCGTTGTTCTTTTAGCGAGATCAAATCCTCTTTTAATGGCTGGAATTTTATCTATACCGACGGCTCTAAATGTGACACAGGTGTAGGATGTGCTTTTGTTTTTAATGGGGCTAGTTTTACGTATGGGCTTGACGTTGCAACATCTATTTTTATGGCGGAGCTTAATGCTATCTATCGGGCGGTTTTATTTATTTCTGATCACGGGCTGGGGAACAGTGTTATATGTTCCGATTCTTTGAGTGGCATTTTAAGTTTTAGAAACCTGTACAACCTCCACCCCCTTGTACAGATGGTCCAGAATGCAGTTTTAACCCTTTACGACGCTGGCGTCAGGGTAACACTGCTATGGGTGCCTGGACACGTCGGACTCCCAGGTAATGAGGCCGCAGATGTTGCAGCAAAATCCGCTCTTTTAGACCCTGCTGAGTACGAGCAGCGTTTTTATTTCGGGGATTTTATACATTCATTACGTAGAGGCATTTTTTCGCGCTGGCGCGAGGAGTGGGAATTACTCCCAAATAATAAGCTCCGTGAATGTAAATCCGCCCCTTTTAACTGGTCGACTTCTTCTCGCGCTGTCCGTCGCGAAGAAGTAATTTTAGCTCGTCTTAGAATTGGGCATTGCCGTTTTAGTCAATCTCACCTTTTTAATGGTCAACCCGCTCCAGTTTGCCCTCACTGTGACCTCCCCTTTACAGTGCGTCACATTTTAATTGATTGTCTTCATCTGACAGCTTTTAGAAATAGCCTAAGTTTGCCCTCCTCTATTGAGGAGTTGCTTGCAGATGATGTGGTTGCTGTTGAGCGTGTGCTCCGTTTTATCCGTATTTGTGGTTTTTGGAGCAAGGTGTGAGATTTTATCTTTTACCATTGACGGCATTTTTTGACTCTTTTCAGACTGTTGTTTTTTTAGCTTTTGCTAAATCGTGTTGACTAGTCTTTAATTGTTGTTTTGCACCCCTTGTTATTTGTTTTGGGGTTTTATTTTTACCGTTTTAATCTTTTATAAGACTGGTTTGTTTTCAGCTCTTGCTGATTAATTTTGCTACCGGTCTTTGTTTATTGACCTGTGTTTGCTTTGTGCTTTTATTGGCACGTTTTTAGTCCATTACAAGACTGTTGTGGTTTTCCGCTCTCGCGGCTGTGTTTTAGTAACACCCTAATGTTTGTGGCGCCTTATACCCTTGTTATTTGTTTTTGGGTATAAGTTTTATTGCACAAGTACTACTGTCCGTTCGTTATGCGCAGGATTTGCGTTCTTTGTTTATTTATTTTTATATCTCACACAGTACTTGATGTGTTTGGGCGCTAATGACCGTAGCAGTTTTGCGCCCTTAAGCAATAATCATCATCATCTGCGCATGTGCGGCACAGCGGGAGCATAAGCTTGCCGTTAATGCGCGATGGCAGAACTGGATGGTACAGTCTTTCCGGGGGAAGAATTTTACATTTGACAATGCCACCCTCAACATCGTTCAAATTTGGATATTTATCAACATGAATCTTTGGATGTCCCACGGGGTAGGCTTTTGTCTTATTGACAAACGGGTACAAACTGCACACCTCATAATACATTTTCATGTCTCCAGACGCCTCGCAGTAGGTTTTTGTACAGTTTGTACGCACACCGAAGAAGGCATCTCGTGGGTTGAGGTTAGGGGTAGGGAAAACTCTTGACAAAATCTGCCAAAACCCTGTCAGCCTTAATCATGGCATTAAACGCACATTCCCACATCTCAGTCACGTGGTAGCCTGCATCTCTCATCTTCGTGGCCCTTACGGTGTCCTCATATCTGGAGCCCATGGTTTCGTTACCCGTGTTGTATAACTTAGAATTTCCTTTCGGGTAACAACGTGTGCAACCGTGGTAGAAGCATCCGTGAAACAAATAGACACATTTGTCTCTGCACCCGTCCACATTATGTCCTAAAATTTTAATTTCCCTGCACCGATAAGCATGCTGTATGGTGGTTGAATGTTGCTGTTCCAACCATTACAACCAGATACATGCTATTCGTGACGGCTTATCAACTAAGCGGTACCCACCTCCAGGAATAAGTGGAATTTTATTTCTTGGCATGAACCTTTTCCTGTAAATATTCATACATGCATGAGCTATGGTGACGCATTCTCTAAACGGGTCAATGCCGTTCTCGTCAATAAATTGTCTCCCAAATTTGGAAACACCCTGAACTCAGGAGAAATGCGTCAGTTTTGCAGTATGACACCATTTCATTTTTGATGTCAAAGACATAATTAAAGGACACCATTTCATCATGCCACTTCTCTAAGGTTTCGCATTCACTTACACTCATACCGTTAGGAAAGGAATATTTCTGCCCCGGTACAGGACCAACATACTTTTCATTTTCCTTTGTGTTAAACAGGTAGGGAAAGTAACCTTTGCATTCGGGAAGCACCTGTGAGTTTCTTTTCTATTTGCTGAGGGAAAATTGCACTGTCGACAATACCACTTACATTTGAATGCCCCGTGCAGGTTTACAATAGCGTTATAATGGCTGTCGTGGAATATTAAGTCGATATGTTTATCGGAGCTATTTTTTGACTTGTAGAGGACATTTTTCCCGCTATGGTCGCCAAAAACTGTTATGGAGTAATCCTTTAGCGCCATCTCAAATAGTTTCACGTCTTCAAGCGTAAACGGTCCATTAGGTTTGCCTATTTTCTCACACAACTCTACAACCTTTAGTTTTTTATGAAATTCCCGCCTTCTAATCAAATATAATTTATGTCCCTGTCAATTTTGGATTTTGACACTGCGATGGCTCTAGCTAGACAAAGCTGGTCATTGTTCTTTATTTCAATGATGCCTCTGTTTTTACTACAGTCATCGCAGTGTTTGTAGCATGAACGTAATACTTCATTTGTCCAAACATACGAAATTTTGAGTGGCCACCCAAACAAAAAGTCATTATTATTCTGCATTACTTTCTCCAATGAGTTCAATATGACTTAGGGATTCACTTGATCGAACCAACGGACACTCATATTAAATGGTCTCTCAGGATGTTTAATATCATGAATCGTGATTCCTATGAAACTTGGTTGGTTCTTAAGCAGATTGTCGTTAACAAACGATAAATAATTGTTAAAAATCCTAGAAACCCATTGGTTAAGAACTGTAGCTTTGGGCGCTGAACTAATCATAATTTCAGTCTCTGCATACCCCGAGTAAAACTTTTAAGCCGATCTCTCTTTACGCCCTGTAATTTCAAAAGTAGACTGCAAGGCAACACTCACCTGTGGTTCATCGCCAGGAACATCGTTGTCCCCCATAAGATTTATCTCCCGCCCGTTGTCCTTTCTCCTGCCAGAAGAAGAAGCAGCATAGTTTATACCTATTGCGGGGGTGAAGCCTTCGATAAGATCCACCTCCTGCCCGTTGTCCTTTCTGTTGAGACTAAACTTTGCCATTGTGTGATGTAACCGATTATCGGAATTGTTCGGTCTTTCTATACATCTCCCCAACCTTCACCACACCCACTTGGATTTTATGGCCAACGATAACCTATGTTGTGAAATGTTTTTCTTAGGCAAAAACTATTATTGCAGTAACCTTGTGTGTGTCCTATAAATAGATGGAATAATATATTTTGCTTAGTAAAGCGAAACGTTTTCTACACCTCTTACATAATGCTCACAAGCGTTTTATAGCACGTATGCATTTTGTCATTCTTTCCTTCATTTTCTTTTTGAATGATTACTGCATTGTTTTCACACTGTAGATAGTATATAACAGTAATCAACATCTATAAAATAATGTGTATCTAAATACGAGCATTGCAGAGGAACTCCTTTCCGATCGAGTTCTTTCAATTCAAGCTGCACTTTAAGGCTGGACATTGAATATTTCGTACCGGCTAGAATATATATAACATCATGTTAAACTTAGTTTAACGCAGGCCGTGTCTTATCGACGATTAAAGGTACAAACACTTTTGCATTATATTTTTCTATATGGTTTCACAGCGAAGTGAAGGTAAATTATATATTCCCCCAATCAACTTCAAATTTAAACTTTTTGTTTATGATATTTTCCTGTTAATGAATAAATCAATTTAATATTAACAGCAACCAGTTGGAATTATCATCACATTTATATTAAAATAAAAATGACATCTCTACCGTAAGGTATGCATATGCGACAAGATATTATCCATTAATGAAGTATATATATATAATTAATATAATTATATTAATTATATATATTAATATATATGAATTATATATATATTAATATATATATTAATTATATATATTAATATATATATTAATTATATATATATATATTAATTATAATATTAACATTACAATAAATATATATATATTTATTGTAATGTTCTCTAAAACAATTTAATAATAACAACAGCCGATGAATGCCTTTAGTGAAAAAATATAATATAATTGTTGTCCCCCTTAAAAGAACACACTTTTGCATTATATTTTCCCATATGGCTACACAGCAAATAAATATTTCGTATCGCTATTTAGCTCGGCGGACATCTTTCATTGGCTTTTGACGTAATGTTGACATGTGCTATCACGAAGTTTTTCTGTATTAAACAACCATATGGAAACATTTTAATTTGTGAATATATGAATGTAACAAACTTAGCCCCTGAGAAATAATTTTATCCAAGTAAACAGGCTGTTATGTCGGAAAGCGAGAGCGGAGTAGGGGTAACCTTGTAGCACAAATGAAAGCGAAAACTTTGTTTTGGGAGATGGTGAAAGTTAACAGTTTACAATAACAACCTGGTCTAAATTAGAACGTCAGTCTCTGAATGACAGTTCAGCAAGCGTGCAGTGCCGAAGATTGCAGCCCTTTGTGAAATGGCCGAAACATAATGTACGATTTGATTTTATTTTATTACGTGCTGCAATTGTGTGTGTTGATTGCTTCAATTACATTAAACTAGCAATTAAACAATACACTTTGCATTTTTAACAAACAAATTGTATTTATATTTACCATTACAGTAATGCGACACTTTTTGCGTTTATAAATACAGTTTGTAATTAAAACAATACTTTAGCATTTTTAACAATACTTATCTTTCAAAGTCTTTTTTTTTTTTTTTAGCAACAAATACTGTAAGTCTCATAGTTGTATTTAAATATATGCACCGACACGGTTGGCCTAGGTCGTTAGGTCGCGGACTCGTGAGCGGGAGGTCTGCGTTCGAATACCGCCAGGACCGTCCTTCCTGATTGAGGTTTTTTCCAGGTTTTCCTCAGTCATAAATGGCAAGGAGGGGTACCCTAAATTTAGGCCTGGAATGATTCCTTCCTTCAAAATAAATTCTTTCCGAATATATCATTTCATCTCATGTATCATCAATGTCCATCGCCTGTGGTGCCTCAGTAGCAAAAACGAGCGTTAAACACTATTCATTCAATTAAATATATGCATATTTCCCCCAACACAAACAAATTGTATTTACGTTGGACATTACAGTGCGATGCACTTTTTGCGTTTAATAAATACAGTTTGTAATTAAAACAATACAGTTTTGCATTTTTAACAATACTTATTATTCAAAGTCTTTTTTTTTTTAGCAACAAATACTGTAAGACTCAGAGTTGTATTTAAATATATGCATATTTCCCCCTAATATTCTTCAGGCATCCACCCCCACAAACCCGTGGCGCCATTTTGTTTTTAATAAAATATGATTTATCATGTAGCAACAAATACTGTAAGACTCATATTTGTATTTAAATATATGCATATTTCCCCCAATACTTCTTAAGGCATCCACCCCCACAAAAGTTTTAACCCGCGGCGCCATTTTGTTTTTAATAAAATATGATTTATCATGATGCGACACTAGCGCTTGTTATACATTTTTGTAAAAATATGTTTGGATTAACAATAATCCAGGGGATTATTTGTGTTATTGGGTCAGGGATTAAATCGTTAGGATTAACGATAATCCGGAGATAATCCGGGCGGCACTAGCACTCTGGTGGCGGATTTATCGTTAATCCGTTGGCTTAGTCTGTAATACATACTACTGAGGCAGTTAACGGAGGTGGACGATTTCTTTATCTGAAATACTTTTCTCTGAAAATCAATGAGGGCTTGCCCTGCAAAAAAAATGTGTCGCAGCCCAAGATAATATCGCTCGTTAATGTGGAAACTACCAAGAACATCGAATCGAAGGTTTCCTTCAATTTCCATTTTAATTAGCGCTTGGAATGTTACTCACGTTTTCTTCTTTCCGACCGCTACAGAGCAAAAACTCCAAGATAAGCATTGCAGGCTATTCTTGCTGGCTCTTGAACTTTTCGAAAAAATGTAAGCTGCATACGTAATGGATGACACCAAAGGGCGCATAAAGGCATGTCACTTATATGAATTTTCCCCTTGGGAGTGTCGTATTTTTCTTCAGGAAAATGATTGCTTGGCCGGGTTGTCTGTTTCTCCATTATGAAAATGGGCTCCTGTCTGACGCTTTCCGGTAATTTTCCGGCAAGCCTATTTTCTTTCCCCTCTCTAGTGACCCCGCATAGAGCTGGAGTTGCAGTTTTCCGGATTCTATTCCTTTATGGGACTAGTAACTGTTATGTCCGCAGGTTTGGGTGGGTTTGAATATCAGACCTGTGTTCCCCTGTACTTCCTGGGATGGCGACGCTCTTTCTGGTGAGATACGCCACTAATCCGTTCGTCTCCGGGTCTGTCTTGGCGATCTGGGTTTCTACCAAGTCCGGGGTTCATCATACACTCCACTGAAATGGTACGGGGGGGATCTGTAAAAATAGTCCCTGATGTCACTTCCCCGTTGCTTGTCTGGAGCATGTTAACCTGGGCCTCATCGGCACGTGAGGCGGACCTATCTTAGTTCCTGCTGGATTGTGATCCCACCACGCGACTAGACTTTCTGTATTGGCTTGGCCATGCTAAGATTATTGCGAATGCTCTAAACTTTAGTTGAGCAACTAAAGTCATAAATTCTTTGTTTGCATGGGTGGGGTAGTAGTTTACTTTTTTCCTAACGATAGAAAGTAGTCTAGATCCCCATGCGTGGATAGGATCGACTATTAGATCTAGTCGAATTACGTTCTACTGCGTAATACTCCAATATGGTGACAAAGAGAATCCTAAAATGGCTATATGAGGTACAGCCAGCCAGGTTGAGCCTGTACCAGTTGACTTGTTTCTTGAGGCTTCTCCTGATAAAAATAATCTTCATCTCAAGTACATTTTAATTCTAAAATAATCCTTCTGCTCCTGCACAAATAGGTTTGGGTTGTCACCTCTCTCGCAGAAGTCAGGCGGACTAATAATCAACTTGTGCGGCCATAATTAGTATGGAACATTGAGTTTATAAAAATGCTATAAATTTCTCTCGTGCAAATGGGCCTCAGGTAAATTTCGATTTGGCATTGACACATTGGATATGGGAACATTCACAGAAACATTTGTCGGATGAAATCAACGGGGGTTTCATCGAACGACTTCCGTCGTAGTTATTTCATTCGGACTGGATCGAAGCGTTATACTGACGTTATGGCTGGTACATTGGAGCTATTCCCCACGCTCATGCTGTTACAGCTAGCATCTTCAGTTCTGTGATTTTTGATCTAATTGTTGCTGATATCTATTGATCGCTTGAACAATTACTCATACTGATCTGAGCTTGGAATTCATTTGGTCCTCTATCCCAGAACTTTTAGATATGACTGCGCTCAAGTCTTCCTTGACTCTTTCACAGTCTGCTACTCTGTTTTCTAGTCTATCGCAATGTAATCTCATGTTACATACTGCCTAATCTGGCCTAACTCAGTATTCCATCTGCCTTGCCTCTCGTGTAACTTTAGTAAAATTGTCGGCTGGTGCATTTTTAACCTTATTTACTCTTTCTGTTTTTGAGATGATAGACACTTCTATCTGAGTTAATTTACCTTGATTAGACTTCAATTTTCTCCAGCTTATTCTGTAGGTGGCTATTTCTTTCGCGGTGTGCCTGCTCAATTTTTTTCTAAATTGTGATGGGATATTCCTTTTGATTTAAAGTAATCGTCCTTTTCCTGCAAGAATAGCTTCGCATTATCACCTCTTTTCTCATAGTACTCTGGCGGCGTTATCTGGTTAATTATTTGATTAGACCACGAATTAAAATTTGTGTTCGGCATGAATGCGCCTTTCCCGATTCTAATATACATGTTATGCTCCCCTATGCCTTGATATCTATGTATGCCTCTATTATTAGCATTTCCATTCACGTTGAGGACCCAGCCAAGGTAATTAGCGGAGGTTCGTTGACCTCAGCCGCAGGTATGTCACCTACTGTGACCCAAATTCTCTATTGCAAGCATTACTATCATTAGTACTAATTACATCACTATTCCCATTTTCCAACAACTCAGACATTCTTTTCGAGACCTGTATGTGATTACAGTCTGATTGTATAATTAGTCTAACTGGCCTTAACTCCTGATTCACCCTTTCCTCTAGTCCTGAGCATTTTTTTTATTTAAAATCATTCTCATTTCCTGACCTGATTTTCGATTCCTACTATCTTGTCATCCAGTGTACTTATTTTATTTCCAATTTGGTTATTGAGTCTCCCGATTCATTTTTCAAATTTAGGCAGTTTTCTTGCGATTATCTCGTAAAAAACTGAATTGCTTGGTTATCTTGAACCGATTTTCAATTTTCTCAACGATTTTTAAATCGTTTCTAATCTATTTTGAAAATTTATTTGTTAGTCTTCTATCTGTCGGCGCATCTCCTGTGCTTTCTCCGTTTGTTCTATCCTAATTCCTAGGGAAAAATTAATTTTAATGCTGGATTCTACCTGTGCACATTCTTAACTGCTCTAATCTTGCCTCTAATTTCCTTTGGAATTCATACTGTGCATTCTGATTTTTCTCTAAACTATCACTTAATTTTTCCTGTAATTTCTGTGTCTCCTGAAAATCCTTTCTAATCTCTAATGCGAATTCTGTAAATCTCTGTGAATTCTGCACTTTCTCGCAAAGCAATTTCATTTGTTTAAAAACTGTATGAATGGATCCACACTATTAGCTTTGACTATTTGGACTCTTATCTTCTAATCCTATTTCTCGGATTACATCCCTATTCTGTTCATGTTCTGTTTCTTGCATAACTCTCTCTTCTTCTATTCTATTCTACCTTCTAAATTTTACTGCTTCTCAATAAAATATAGTGTTGTGGTTTTATCCTATTTTTCATTGTACAGTTTCTAATAAATAAATCAAATTTCCTCTACTTCGCAGGTTGTCTACTGTCTCGGCATTGCCTGTTTTCTAGCTTCCCTCCTCTTCTGTCGTCAGCTACGCTGTTATTGTTGTGTAGTGAGTAACCCTTACTCTCCGGTCTCTTTTGGTGTCGTCCATGTCTGCTGGGCTGATGTCCGTTTCTTTCCTATAATCTTGAGGCCACCAAGTTGCGCTATTTGAAGGGTTGAAGGTTTGTGCGTGCGGCTCGTCGGTGGGGGTGTGAATCGAATGCTGGTTTGCATTGGTTAATTTCTTAGATGGATATTTCATTCTTAGGGATTAATATACTGGATGTTCTTGACTCGGAGTCAATGGAACAAGAATGGATTTCTCACCAGCCACAGAAAATCGCAGCAGTCTCTAAATCACAATTTATGAGCATCTTCAGGCTTTCATATTACTTGTTTGACTCTTTGCGGAGACCTGAGTTCCAACTACAGCTCACGCAGTAATTCTACTAACTCTCGCCTCTCTCTGACTGCTGCGTCATTCCGAATGTGTTCTTAGCCCCCGGCTACGTCCTCCGCTGCGGCCTTCCTGCGATGCGGCTCTGCAGAGTAAATGTCCCACCTACAGTTGAACTGGTGGCCAGTGTCGTGCTGTTCGACTGTATAGCTTCTTCGGCGTTGGTCGTTGGTTCTCTCCAAGGACCTTTTTACTAGCACTACAATTGGGCCAGCACGTGGCGCTATTTTAAGCGGAAATAATATAATGACGGGAGATATGGGAAAGATTGATAGTTGATAAACTAAATTAGAACTTGTGGTTTATTTGAAATTTAATTAAGCACCTATTAGGTGCTTATGGGAGATTGGAAGTCCTTATGTGACAATTCTCATCTTCTCCTGTCAATTTTCTTGATGAATTGAGGTTACTGACCTCACCACCATGGCTGTAAAACTCGACTAGTGCTTTGGATACAGATTGTTTTCTCGATGCAATATTTAGTTCGATCCTAGGGTTCAGAAAATGTTTCTCGAGATGCGAAAAAGGCTTGGGATCTCCCATTTGTCACCAACACCAGGTTTGGGAAACTGTCTCTCGTCACTCCCTACACAATCCGGGCGTATGTTGACCCTATTTCGTGCAAGTTACGGGCGCTCTTGCTCGTTCACTTTCAATTTATTAAACAACCCAGAGCTGATGGAAATCCCTACACGGGTCGCAACGAAACTGCTGTTACTGCTGACAAAGTGACAACACTGATCGCACTTTTGCATCTGCTGCCTCAAACTGAAAGACTGTTCTGAAGCACTGAGAAAAGCTGATGAAAACCGACCGACGACGCACTGCAAAGACTGATGCCGGCCTCGAATTCCAGCTACCATCTTTTCAACTAAGAAGCATTTTGTTGTTATAATTATTCTACTAACTCCTTATTGGCTGGGCGGCCTACACGAGAGTTATAAAATTTGGCTTTATATTCGCGCCTTTCTCCCTCGTGTTTACTTCTCGGAGAAATTACTTTCTCATAGATGTGAGGAGTTTAAGATGTTTAAACATTACAATATATTTCTCTGGCCGGCCCTTATAAACGACCTTCAAATTTTCGATTGACAGTGTATCGGCTTCCTTTTTCCAGAAATCTCTCAAGGCTCATTCTCCTTACAAAAGTTAACGGTCCTGTAGGGCTATTTGTGAACAAAATAACAGAACTTGCAGTTTTCCTTTCCTGCATAACTTGAAAGACCTTGAGGGTTTATGGGCCTGGGTTGCCATAAACTTCCCCAAATACACCCTTATAATGATGTGTTCTGAAGCATGAGAACGAGACAATAATTGTAAGATGTACGTGTACCCTTGGGTTGAGCAATACTATAGACATTTCTTATATAAATTTAGTCAAATTATATAACATAACTTTTGCATGATGACTGGCCGGGGGTTCGAAGCCGGCACATGTGCCGTCTCAAACATGTTTATAATACAAAGGCAAAAATAGTTTTTTTTGCAAGTAGTAATTAAAGAAGCTTATTCAACAAGTCACTGCACTTTTCATCAATGCCCCAATTATTTTTTTGCTGAATATTTTATATCTACTGGGTTACTCGCATTAATACTGGGAAAAATAACGGGGGGGAAAGTATGCTACATTCTGGAAAAGACCAGGTCCATTTCGACATGTTAGGATGTGAGCATTGACAAGGAATACTGGCAATATAATGGATTTTTTTTCATTCTTTTTGTTCTAAGAAATGTATTATAGAAAGTTATATTAAACAATCACATTAAATATGTTCCTCCTTATAGATACAAATATCTAAGTTGAACTTGGCAATAATTTTATCACAGGAATTACATCTTATAATATCAAATGTTCTTGTTACATGATTGAAACGTTCATTTTTTTTTTTTTGGTTGATTTATTTATGGACGCTCTTCAACAGCTCAGATCATCAGCGTCCCATTCAACTCAGGGCGTTAAACGGCCGACAAATTTTGCTCAGAGGCCTCTCTTTCAGGCTTGAGGTTCTTTTTCGTGCCGTAAATGTACGACACGGGACCCACAGCTTTTACTTCCCTTCCGAAGGAAGCCATGCTTCGGATTTTTACGCCCGAAAAAATACATCGGTCCTGGCCGGGTTCGAACCCGCGTTCTTGGGTGTAGGAAGCAAGCATGATAACCACTACACCACCAGGACGGACATTGAAACTTTCAGTAAATTTCATATTGATTGAGGATTTATTTATATTTTGTACTCGTCTCCATTTATTTGTGGATTATTTCACAAAGTGCTGTAGACAGTCAAAATGCTGTTCTTATTTGGAAAGCAATCTGTTTTCTGTCTATGGAATCGTTTGTTCTCTAACAGTTGTATATCTATAACCTCTCTGAGATATGACGGTAAGGAGAAACTTGTAAAAAAATTATCAAAATAAAAATGGAATGAAATTGATTGAATTTTATTTCTCACAAATTATATAAATGTGTTTGGGAAAGGGTGGCGAAAATTTTCAACAGAAGAAAATCACCGTAATTTTAATCATATCCTCAATCCTATTTGTGAGAAAATTTTAAAAATTCTTTATTTTTTCACTTTTGAATGTTTAGGTGTGTTCCATTTTTCATCGGAATGACCCCTATTTAGGAATTCAGTGTGTAGAAATAGTTGTAAAACTATAGATAAATCGTTATATGACAGCTGTTAATAGCAATGCCTGTCAAACATGTTTAGAGGTCGGATATACAAACTACTGAAATGAAATTTGGAAAGTTAACTAATTTCTAAAGCATTACACACGTTTACTGAAAACATTTTAAAGCAGAACATGGAATTGCTGTCTTTGTGACACTTCACAAGAAAGCCTGCCAGCTTGCTTTCTACCTTGCTTTATTTATTCATCGGTATTCAGCATGCAGAATTGTGTTGGTAATATCTGTTATAGTCGGGCATCCTAGAACTGCGATACACCGCAAAAGATGACTGGGCAACGCCGTGATTCCCAACTTTGGGTTATCATATAGGACGGGAGCTTATTTCCAGCTACGGGCCTAGAACGTGCGGGGGGATGCCATCACATTAACTGTCAGATTCCTGAAGGCGATTGAATCCACCCAACTTAACACTGGGAGGTGTGAACCAAAGTTAAGTCTGGTCCATGCTAGGACCACTAATATAAACCGGAGTGGCGTCCAGGAAGTAACCTGCAGCCGAAGACCGTTGCAATGGCGCAGTATATTCTTCTCAGTGAATGTGGTGCAGTGGTCCTCATTAAAAGAAAACAATTGGACGTGACCTTGTAATTACCAGAACCGATTACAATGTTTTAGTCCAGTGAATTCTTTAATTAATCAGAAACGTAACAAATATCTGCCCCGATAAATGGCTGTCTTCGTGTAGGTGCTTGGTATCTCCCAAATGAACAACTTGCTAAGCATCACCACACACCGGATTGGTCCTGGTAGTGTAGTGGTAACCATACTTGCCTTCTAAACCCAAAATCGCGGGTTCAAACCCGGCCAGGACCGATGGATTTTTTCGGTCGTAAAAATCCCAAGTATGGCTTCCTTCGGAAGGGAAGTAAAGCCTGAGTTCCGTGTCATACATTTATGGTACAATAAAGAACCTCAAGCCTGGAAAAAGATGCCTCAGCAAAATTTGTCGGTCGTTTCACGTTCTGATTTGAATCGGACGCTGATGACCTGAGATGTTAAAGAGCGTCAGTAAATAAAATAAAAGTCGTGGGATATACCCTTCGAAACGCAATGAGTAAGGGTTACTCCATCACTGCCCCAGAATATGGTCACCCTAATTTTTTTCTACACTGGCGTTTACCGAATATTATTTTGATAGCGGTGAATCTGAGTACTTCCATGGAGCAGACTGGCGCTTCCTTTCAGGATTGAAAAAAGGCATTCTATATCATCTATTGTTACAATCGATGAAAAGAACGTCCATTCATGCCGTCATCACTCGTCTACCAAAATTTAACGCGCATAGCCTTGTGGTTGTTCGTCAGCATTCAGTGGCACCCACCTGGAGGACACTTCGTATTTTCAAGTATTCATGCCGGATTGTTTGCACAGATCCCACGGGAATGCCAACTTTGGAGGCGATGTGTTCCATACTCATTCGGCGATGGTCCAAAACAACTTTCTCCACTCGCTCGATCATGTAAGACCGACTTGTGCGAGGCCGAGAATGCCTTGGTTTATTGTCACATGACGATCTGCCTTTAACTGTCGCACCTATGAACCCATATTAGATACGTCCGTGACACCACCACCACCACCACCACCACATGTATCCCCCTCAGGGGCCCACTTTTGGATACGGGACGTAGCGACCCCGAGGCACTCGAGCTGTTCCCGCATGTCCACGCTCAGCGTGTTTGACTCCTTTTTATTTCTCCTCTATTTTAATTTTTATTGGTCCTACTTCCCTGTTCTTGCTCAGGTTGTGGTAGCTTTGAGATGGGTAAGCAACGACGTAATGGGCACAAGTGGTGCTGACATCGCCTTGCAACATTCTAGTGTTGTGAGTCCATCTTGTATCACGTCGATTCAAAAAAATTTAGAATATGCCCGGAAAATGTTTTATACCATTGATATGGAAATAATCACCCAGACCTTTCTTTGCAACAAAGATACAGACGCAATGTTTCCCTAGTTTTGTGCTAGGATCGGTGTTTACAACTGCTCTGGGATGCTGTCTATTATACAAATTTACCAAAGACAATTGTGCACAAGCGTAAACGCCTAAAAGTGTGGTATGCATTTAGGCCGAAGTCGGTGTATTTGCAACGTATTCATGATACCAAAATGGTCCTGTTAGCATCAATTTCTGTAGTGCGATGTACTTCCGCCAGTACCAGCAAATTGATAGGTTCTGGAGTTTGAGCTTTAAAACCGATACTTAGAGACACGGTACCGTGCCGTTGCCCAGAAATGTGAGACTCGTTAGCGCTCATATCGGCTGTTAGATCAAATACCATAATGGTATAGCCGTGAGAATATTCATATCTGGAAATTGAATGCTCTTCGTCCTTAAAATGTATCCCGAGACCATCGTGAAGAGTTTGAAAACATTGGAGAAAATGAGTAATCAAAATTGGGCTGTAGGGGTTGTGAGGGAAAAGACTGGCCGCTCACATACAGTTGAAAAGAATTGATTTGAAAGTGTTGTAAATTGTACGGACTTTTGTTAATGTTACCGTTGTGTGCCTGGTCGGTAACCATAGCCATTACCACTCTTCTGTGTATTTGGCCTATGAAAACGTCATTGAAAGTCATGCTACTAACCCCCTTTAGAATGTTTAGAACGTGAAATCAGACTTTTTTGAGATGGTACTTGGCATTACTGTTTGCTAACACTGCCTGATGTGCAAGCTTATGCTTGGCGACGGTCTCACAGCTTTCAAAATCAGCCTAGGCGACGGAATCTCTCTCTGTATATCCTTTATATAAGACCTTTATGTCCGAAAAGAGATTAAAATTGGCCGAAAATCGTGAGAGTTTAATTTTAATGCTTACATTGTTGAAGAGCAGATTGTCCTGATAAAAGAGTGCACTGGAAAGATTTCCCATCAGCAGCACAACCTTGCTTCCTTTGGTATACTTGCTACGCCACTTGATTGTATTATTTACAGCATACTTGTCCTTTTTCCAGAGCGCGGATTCTAACCTGCTGTTTATGACCGCTTCCGAATAATTGATCAACGTATAGTGCCCTGCTTCTCAGGCACCGTATGCAGATAAAAGGTGACAGTAGATAAACCATTGGGAGCATCCTCTAAAACTTGTAGGATTTCATTATTGTTCCCAAGATATACCACAGACTCTTGGATTTGATTTTTTGCCTACCTGATGTGTAATTAAAGGGTTTTTATTCTCTCTTAGTACTGTCAGGGCATAGTTCAGATATTCAAAGACATATTTCAAGATTCAATTAAAAGTCCACGGCATAAGTAGTATATATCCCTCGGGAGGCAGACAGGGTCAACGACCTCTTAGTGCCAGACTCTGACCTTGAACTGTCTAGACGTTAAGGCCACACTTTTAACCTTGAACTGTCTAGACATTCACGGCTTTGACCATGAATTGCCTAGACGTTCGAGGTCACGCCCGGCTCGAGGCACGCCCCACTTCGCCCCGGCCTCCCGAGGGGCATATTGTCTTTATTTCATTTTTTCCCCCGGAGTGCACTGCTTACAAGCAAACAGATTTTTTTCTGCAGTGCGCTTCAAAAAAAAGTTATATACAGTACACCTTAAAGATATTGAAGAGGGAATAGTTCCCTCACCACAAAGATTTCTTATAAACAAAAAGTTACATACAGTCACCGCAAAAAGTTAATTCCGTCACCACAAAGATTTGTACGCTGTTCATTCACCGTAAAAAAAATATTGTGATACACTGGTCTATCGCCAAAAAAAAAAAAAGTAATGAGATTGGAACTGTTTCAGAGGAAGCATCTTGTACCGCTTGTGCTTTCGATTTTGCAATTACAGCTGCTGCAGGTGGTTTCGACGAATCTTTTTGGAAGGTTATGCACAATTTTGTCACACACTCGTCATCAGGATTGCTGTCGTTGCATTGGCATTCTCCAGAGCTGCAGCGGTCCAAGTAGGAAGTTCTGCATTCGTAGACTATCGTCGCGTCCTCGTCGTTGTATCCGGGCGCTATCATGGATGTACTAATTAAATTAGAATAGGTAATTCCTCCTCTCGCTATATCGAATACCCCTTCTTTGATGACGATATGATCCGATACGTGTATTGCAGTATCGCCGTCCACTAGCGCTATCGTCACCCTAGCGTTTCTCTTGCCGGTCAGGAAGCTGTTGAAGTGAACGTTCAATACACGGTGCCGAGACGTACTTCAGGAGGCCGTACACTAAGTGAACCGTTCTCGGATGTTCGTCAATAATCTGCATGTTTAATCGGATATTATAAGTCTTGCCGGTGAAGGTGAACATCAGCCTGGTGTTCACTCCGTTTCCCACTTCGAAGGCGTCGGAGTAAAAACGCCACGCATAGTTGCGGGGATGTTCCGATTTAGCCGAAAGTGCCAACCTGTACGCTTGTCGTCGCTGATCGTGTTTGCGACGATTCATTGCTTGGCGGCTGTAGAAGTGCAGGGCAGATCGGCGCTCTGAAAGGAAAAAATGTTTCTCCTGTGGCCGATCTGCAGGGCTTCTCCCTTATATACTAGCAAAAACCTGTGATTAATGCAGGTCAGCGTCTCGTTTAAATCGTCGAATCTGGACGGTAGAAACAGGTCCCTGCCATTGATTCTCACCACTGTTCGTTTGCCGAACTTTGTCAATACGGTTCGAATCTCCTCTATGGGATAACCGACGCCCAGTCCCAGTTGGTTTATCTTCAAAGTTCTGACAAATGCACCTCCACCAAGCTCGTTCAGATTTTCCAGCACCCAGCACACGGACTCGAACTCGTAGATGTTGCCTTCGGCGCTAGCTGCCATCTCTCTCTCTGTGTCTGCGCTGGCGAGATCCGAGACTTTCCGCTTTATACACGAGGGTTACCCCTACCATAAACCGGTTTCTTCAGTTTGTCGCTGTCTTCTTCTGTTTTTCTACCTCTTTAACCGGCCGTGCATGAGGTACAGAGTTCGTAAAAGTCCAAAGGCGTGGCGCACGTAATGTATCTTGTGAAGGTCGAAAAGGTCATATCTTCGGATTTTCCACCGCGTCATTTAGGTAAGCGATAATTAAGTTGCTCACCTCCTTGCTCTCTTTGCTCCTGTGGTAGAAGATGTCGTAGACTAGAGGATATAATCTAATCAAAATTTTCCACTCTTCATGCACGAGAGACACGCTTTCTCCGCACTGTTTGAGGATGATGTTCTGAGTGCCGAAAACGTGTTTAACGTCCATTTTCAAATCGTTAGCTTCAAGTCCCACTTCACATTGTCCTTCGACGTGATGTCCACGTTGCCGATGCACGTTATGACGTTCTTCCAGTCGTGCAAGTCGCTTAGACGAACGGGCCGATTCTCGCCGTGCTTTCCGATGGCGATGCAGAGTTCGTATGGAGGATCGGGGGAAAATCCCACGAATAGATATTTCTTTCCGGACAAATGCAGATGGTAGGTCTTGCCTCTTATGTCGAACTGAGTATGGGACTTGGTGCGCACGCCTGCCGTCTCCGTCGTCGTCACCATTTTCTATTTCCATTATTCTGAAACAGAATTATTAGTAAAATGTAGGATAAGAAAGAGAGAGAAGGCACAGCAGAGGCTTCGCTACTTACCTGACGCGCGATCTTCTCTCGATGATGTCGTTTGAGTCAGGGACATTCACTTATATATCCCGCAATCTAAAACAAATAATTGACGTCATGAGGTATGTTTGTGACGTCGTGGTTCAGGTCGGGAGGTAGGCGAGATTCGCTAGGCGTGGGATCGCACGGGTAAGCATTGCGTTTATCGGCGTGGTGAGCATACCACTTGGATATGTTTTCGCCATTTCTCTGACAGCAAACTACGCATCCCAGCCTGTGACAAGGATGGAGGCACGATCGCGTGTCGAAAGAGACGAGGGATTCGTCCGAGGATTCGAGTTCTTCGACATTTACCACCGTGCGATCGATGATCTCTCCGAAAAATTTAACCCTTTCCTCATCTGCACCTCCTCGTCTGCACCTCGGGACCCGAACCGCATATGGCCAGTTCTTTAACCACGTATTTTCGATCGTTATCGATCAAGAAATTGAAGTGCACGAAATACGACATGGTCGCGTGCTCGAAGCCCGAGCGAATGATTAAAAATGACAGCAATACCTACCTTTTAAAGGTTTGCAAACTTGAAGATTCCGCTCCCCGCGACAGCGAATCTTGCGGCAGCAGACATCTTCGACGATCAGTTCGTCGTTGCGTTTGAAATCTTTTATTTTAAATTTCGAATAAAAGGTTTCCCTAGGCAGATTGCAGCATCGGTGCGCGATGTAGGAAATTACGTAATTTTCGCAGGTGGAACTGTTCGAATTTTGTAATCTTCGAGGAACGTAGCTCTAACGTCCTCCGCAGTGATTTTGGAGAAAGTTTAAGAAGTGAGGCGAGAAAGGCATGCCGAAACTATCGAAATATTCTCCGACGCCCGACCTATGCCTATTCAGTGCTCGCCGGGCCTGTTGCTAGGATCTGTGTTTGCAACCTGCTTCACGGGATACTGGGTCGGCGAAAGGCGATGCGGAATTTGATCGCAAGCATAAACGCCTATGAAATGGGCCCCGGTGGAGGAGTTGTTCGTTAAATAATCGTGTATCTGCTTCGTGTTCATGCTACAAATACCGATCTATTCGAGTCTATTTCCAGGGTACGATGATATTCGGAACAAACGAGCATACATTCGGGCTTTTGAAAGCTACGCTTATCGAAACGTTGCCGTGATGCAGGCCGGAAACGTATGCTTCGTTTGCGCTCATGTCTGGCGTTAAATCGTAAACCAGCACGGTGTAGCCTTTAGCGCAAGTTTCTCTCGGTATGGAATGCCCGTGATTTTCGAAGTGTATTCCTAGGCCGTCCTGTAAGTTTGAAAGCACTGCAAGAAGTAATTGTTTGCAAAGTCGGGCGTTAGAGGATGAGAGGGCACGGGTGACCGTTCACGTACATCGGAACGAAGTTTATGTAAGGATTTCTCTCGTAATCGCCGTTGTAAGCCTTGTCGTCACGAAGGCCACCGTGATTCTGCGAGGCACCTTGCCCACGAGAATAAATTTCGCTAAATGTCTTGCTCTGAGTGTCCTTCGGAATGTTAAAGGCCTGCAGATCGACGTCGATGAGGTGGTACTTGCGTTAATTTTCGATAATGCTTCCTGATGGGCCAGCAAGATGGTGGGAGAGGGGAAGACGCGCTTTAGCTGAAGTTTTGCAGAAGTTATGATCGTCTTTCCCTTTATCGAGGCTCTGGACACGAGGTGAAACTCGGGGCTCGAGGGCGTTAGCTTAATCGTTAAGGAGAGGTTATTCAAGAGATACTTGTCTTGGTTGAACAAGGCGCCCAACAGGCAGCCCATCAGCCCGAATTCTCTGCTGCCCTTCGTTATTCCGAAACGCCATTTTACTGCCGAATTATCGAAGCTGTCCATGTCTCCGGCTTCGTCCAATTTCCACAGCGACCCCTGCAGACGCGTGTTCATGGCATCGCTATAGTAAGTTAGCACAGTATCCAGATACGTCTTGTACGGATAGACCGGTTGAGGTTGCGTCACCGTGACATTTAGTATCACTTCCATCTGCTGAAGTAGAGAATTTAGGGAATTATTGACCAGGGTGATCTCGCTGCCGTCCTCCAAATTTTTACCGTCATCCTGACGATCTTGCAACGTAGGTGGAAAACTACGTACGAAAGAACCAAGAAGTGTCGGCATTTCTCGTATAGTGAAAGATGATCGGAGAATTGTACGTTATAGCGTTTTGTGGGTCGAGGATCACCACGTTGTAATTGTCGACGCCCGTCTGCACCGCCAGATCGTCGAAGATGTTAAAGGCCGTATTTACGTGCACGCCGGGCATCACGAAAATATATCTTCCTTTATTCTTTTTCTTTCTATTACCCTTAGCGCGCCTCGGCTTAGACTGAATCGAATGTCTCCTGCGCACTTTTATCCCCGAACCGAGCATGGTGTCGACGGCTTCGGTGGCCTTTCGCTTCAAGTTAACGCTTCCCTCTCTCAGCCTATCTCCGAGAGAGCGCTTGAAAGGCTTCTGCGACACGACGTCCGACAGCACGTTAGCGCCGACGTTTAAGGCCTCATTGCCCACCGTCTTGGCAGCGTTCTTCTTTTGTGGACAAAAATCTCCACAATCCTCCTAGCACTCCGAAGAGCCCGCGACTCTCTGAAAGTGTCTGCCTTTGTACAAGACGAAATCGCGATCATCCGCAGCTTCCCCTCATCCCGTCTGATAGAGAAAGTGATTAACTAGATCTCGATGGTTCATTCTTGGGTCTAATTGACAGAACTATAGCTGAAGAAAACCGCCCATGAATGATAATAATTGTCCTGTGTCCACTCTTAAATCTATGTGCACGATTTGAAAATCGTGAGATAGTAAAGGAACCCAATTCAGGGGAAAAAACGATTTTTCCATCGCCAAGTATGTCTGATCGACGTCTATTTCGACCTTCGTGCTTTCGACGATCTGAGCAAACGTGTCGCTAACCATCTGCGGTTGCACCAGGTTGCAGTAGACGAACAGTTCGTACGGAAACGTGACATAGGGATTCATGGTATACTTGGCGCGCAAGGTCGTCGTAACATCCTTACCGGGTTCAAAACTCAATTGCCTGCTCACATCCGGCGATAGATACTGATTTCGAATCATGTTCGCGGCCGGCGCGGCCTTTTTCTTATTCGCCTCTTCGGACGTCGGGACGCTGGGCGCAGGTTCCGTATCGTTGGATTTACTCTCTTTTTCCTCTTCGGTAGACGAAACCGGCGTCGCATCCTCATTTCGAGACTCCTTATTCACGACGTTAGCGTTAATGGTGACGAAACCCGACTGCTTGGCGTATTTAAAGAAAGCTTCGACGCGCGCCTCTTTGAGAATGACGCGATTGAGTTCGGTCAAGAGCATCCCGTTATCGGTTATGGTGGTTTCCCTCAATTCGAAACGGAAATCCGATTCGATAAATTCGCCCGATTGGCTTCTCTGAATGATGTTGCCCCTTATGAAATTGCCGCCTTTCGATATATCTAGAAATGAGCCCGGATATCGTATCTTGGTGAGCGCCACATCCCACTCGCCCGTTAGGACCGTTCGCTGAGGCAAGATGTTGGAAAAGCGCGAAGTGATTAATGGAACCGTTGCTGGTGAGGGTTATGGAAATGGGTTCTCTCCGTATCATGGCGACAGCACGGCCGATCTCTTGATCTAAGAATTAAATTTCGACGGATAACCTTTCCACTTCACGAACACCTCCCTATTGACGTCTCTGCCTCGCTGGTCCAGGATTTTATCGATCTTGTAGACGCCGGGAAGTCGTACCCTCTGTATCTCTTCGGCGTAGAAGATGCCGTCTATTTCTTCTCCTTCCAGGTCGCTCAGTTCGTAGACGGTTGGAGATCCTCTCACTATCTTGTGAATCGCGAATATTTCGTCCGTCCAATTTTGCACGTAGCCCTTGTCGAACGTCAATTTGTTCTTCGAAATGAGTACGTGCTCGCCGATCTTGTATCTGGGAGCGGTGTACCGACGACGCTCGTTCGCGCGAGTGTTGTCGTAAACTTCGGAGATGTTGGTCTCCTTCATGTCTACGGGAGCCAATTTGATCGTCAGATGATATGAATCGTAAGAACGAACGAGTTTCTGCAAGACGTCGACGTATCTGCGAGTATTATTGTGCGTGAAGTATTTCCACATCTTCCTCTTCAGAGTTCTGTTGAAACTTTCCACGACGCTGGGCCTTGACGGCATTCTTGGCCGTGTGGTGATATATTCCGTGGTTTTTCAAAAAAGCCCGAATTTGTAGATTGGTGAACTCCGTGTCTATCGGTTCGAAGCACCCAGGGAGCGCATCCGCTTTCGGCGAAGATACCCTCAGGGGCCCAATTTATTGGGTACGGGGCGTAGCGACCCCGAGGCACCCGAGCTGCTCCCTCAGGTCCGCGCTCAGCGCGTTTGACTCCTTTTTATTTCGCCTCTTTTATTGTTTTATTAGTCCTACTTCCCTGTTCTTTGTCTGATGGGTGCCCCCGTGTTTGACGCGGTAAAATGTGACTGGGTAACGGCGTAACTCCCAGCACAGGGTTATCATGTAGGACAGGAGCGTATCCCCTGGTAAAGGCCAGGCCCGGGGAAGGGCCATTGCATGAGCTGTAGTCTTCCTGCAGGCGATTGGGTCCCTTCGTCAGCCCACAGGAAGGTGTGACCCTGAGGTTACTTTGTTCAGGCCAGAGCCAGTAACCTAAGCCGGGGTGGCGCCCAGGAAGCAGCCCGCCATCGGAGACGGTTGCAATGGTGGAGGAATAAATCGCTATGGTACTTGAAAATAATCCTTTACATTTTAAACGTAAAAGAGTTGATGCAAAAGAAGTAATCGAGAAGTCTTTCCCTCGTTACTTAGTCATTAGTCGTACTGAAGAGAATCAGTCGTTTACGACCGTAAATCCATTTAAAATTCAGAAGGGCATTGATGCCATAGCTGGACCCGTTAAGTCCTGTACCCGTCTACGCAACGGATCACTTTTGGTGGAGACACTTGGCCTGTCTCAAAGCAACTCGTTGCTCAAGGCGACGCTACTCCACGGATATCCCGTCCGTGTCGAGAAACATAAGACCATGAATTCGTCGCGAGGAGTTGTCACCACAAATGTTCTAGACGGAATGTCCGACCCGGAAATCCAGAGCTGTCTGGAAGACCAAGGGGTCACCTCAGTATATCGTGTGCAGGCAAGGAAAGAGGGGGAATTACAGCCCACCCGGACTCTTTTCCTCACATTCGACAGGGTCGATTTGCCGCAGAAGATAAATGCGGGTTACGAGGTGATAGAAGTGCGCCCGTATATCCCGAGCCCGTTGCGATGTTTCCAGTGTCAGCGTTTTGGACACACTCGCATATCATGTAAAACTGCCGTTTCCATCTGTGCAACCTGCGGTCAAGCAAGTCACGAGGGAGCATGCCCATCCGCTCCTGTCTGCGTCAACAGCCGCGGTGAACATCCATCCTCGTCCCGCGATTGCCCTCGTTTTCGAGAGGAGCGCTGTATCCAGGAGATCCGGGTGAAGGAAAAACTCTCCTTTACTGAAGCCCGGAAGCGATTCCAGTCTCGCCAACCTGTCGTGCCTAAGACCGGCACCTACAGCGCAGCAGCTTCTTTTGCGCCCAAGAAGTGCGATAGCAGTACGCAGACCTGCGATCTTGTTTTTACACGGGTCCAAACTACTCCTAGTTCTCCAAAGCGCTCTACCGTGAAGCCCAAAGCGGTTGTTTTTAATGCCCCTGATATTAAGTTCAGGACGAGTTTTACGCGAACAGATTTTTTAAAGTCATCAACTCCGGTAGAGCAGAAGAAGAGCCCTTCTCCTCCTCGGAGGTCACGCTCCCATGATGGGAGCAAACCCGCTAGGCGGTCGCCGTCGCCGCCTATACCTACATCCAACCGATTCCAGGCGTTGGAATCGGTGGATGCTTCTCAGCGGGAGAGCCCTCCCTCTGAGGAAGTGATGGAGCAGGATGTGCCTGCTCCTTCAAAACCACCGAGTCCCACGCGACTGAAAAAAGGACGTTTGTTTCGCCCTGCACCGTCCAAAAAGTAAGGTGGTAAATTTTTAGCTTCTTTTATCTAATTTTAACAATGGCTATCCTTTCGTGGAATGTGCGTGGTCTCCGTAGTCGCAGACCTGACCTCGAGTTAATTTTACGTTCTACTGACCCTTTGCTCGTGTGTCTCCAAGAGACTAAGCTTCGCCCAAGTGATTCTTTTAATTTACGCGGTTACTCTTCGGTGAGATTTGATCTCCCTCCCGAAGATGGCACTCCCGCTCACGGCGGAGTTTTACTTTTAATTCGTAATAACGTGTACAGCACCTCACTACAGCTCCAGACTCCTTTACAAGCTGCCGCAGCTACAGTTCACTTTTCTGGCCTTAGTTTTTTAGTCTGCAATGTTTATTCACCTCCATCCGGCACCATCACCACAGTTGACCTGGACGATCTTTTGTCTCAGCTACCGCCCCCTGTTCTTCTTTTGGGGGATTTCAATGCACACCATCCCCTATGGGGTTCCGCCACGGAGTGTGCGAGGGGTAGCATTATAGCCGACTTTCTGGATCGTCACCGTCTAGTACTGCTCAATACTGGTCAACCTACATTTCTTTCAGACAGAACTCACAGTTTTTCACACTTGGACCTTTCCATGTGTTCTTCCTCGCTTGCTGTACATTTCACCTGGAACGTTATCTCTGATTTATATTCCAGTGACCACTTTCCGTGTCAGATCCATGTACTCTCTCCGAACGCACATTCACAGTGCACGCCAAAATGGCTCATTGATAAGGCGAATTGGACTCTCTATCGATCTTTGGCCGAATTTTCAGGGTGTGACTTTCCATCTATCGACGTCGCGATCGAGCACCTCCGTACGGTCATCATGACGGCTGCAGATAAGGCTATTCCCCGGTCGTCTTGTCACCCCAGACGCTTGCCGGTTCCCTGGTGGACTGATGAATGCCGGGATGCATTGCGTGCACGCCGAGGTGCTCTCCGAGCTTTTCGTCGCCACCCTACTTCTGCAAATATGATTTGCTACAAACAACTTCGCGCCAAATGCCGCCGAGTCATTAAGGATAGCAAAAAGGCTTCTTGGATTTCTTTTACCTCTTCTTTTAACCGAACAACGCCTTCATCCGTAGTTTGGGAACGGCTACGCCGCGTTGCTGGCAAACCAAGGTTTACACCTATACCCGGTCTTAGGGTTTCAAATCGAGTGCTCACTACTCCGATTAACGTCGCCAATGTTTTAGGGCGAACCTTCGCTGATGTTTCTAGTTCCGCCAATTACCCGGCTACATTTCGCGCATTAAGGGAGCAGGTTGAGAGGAAAGGTTTCTCATTTGCCTCCGACCATCAGGAGAGCTACAACGTTCCTTTTACCGCCAGGGAACTGGAGCATGCCCTTTCTACCTCTCGACATTGGGCACCGGGGCCAGATGACATTCATGTTGCCATGTTGCAGCATTTACCAGCGGAAGGCAAAGCTTTTTTATTACGAACTTTTAATTTTATTTGGTGTCATGGCACATTTCCCAACGCTTGGCGATTGGCCACCGTCATTCCGATACCTAAGCCTGGAAAGGACCCACATCTTCCTTCCAGTTACCGTCCGATTTCCCTCACCAGCTGCGTTTGCAAGGTGATGGAACGCATAATAAACGGACGGCTCATGTGGTGGTTAGAGTCGAGGCAATTATTAACGAACGCCCAGTGTGGTTTCCGGCGTCATCGTTCCTCAATCGACCACCTGGTGTCTTTAACTACCCATGTAATGGACGGTTTTGTGCGCAAGTGCCAAACGGTTGCCGTATTTTTTGACCTGGAGAAAGCGTACGATACTTGCTGGAGAGGCGGTATCCTCCGAACGCTTCACGATTGCAACATACGTGGGCGTATGTCTGTTTTTATTCAGGAATTTATGAAGGACCGGGTTTTTAATGTTCGCGTGGGATCAGTTTTATCGTCTAATTTAATTCAAGAGAACGGCGTACCTCATGGCTCGGTACTTAGTTGCACACTTTTTGCCATTGCGATTAACTCTATCACCGAGTGTTTACCGCCAGGAATACAATCGTCGTTATTTGTGGACGATTTTGCCATCTATCTTTCCTCTCGGAGAACCTGTCTCTTGGAACGCCGCCTCCAATGCTGTCTCGACCGCCTTCACGCTTCGAGTGTCTCTCACGTGTTCCGTTTCTCCGCAGAGAAGACCGTCTGCATGAACTTCTGGCGCCACAAGGAGTATCTTCCACCTTCGCTCCATCTTGGCCCAGACGCACTCTCTTTCGCAGACGAAGTTCGGTTCCTTGGCTTGGTGTTCGATAGAAAATTATGCTGGTCATCGCATATAGCGCAACTCAAAGGCAAGTGTGAACGTTCTCTTTGCATTTTACGTATTTTATGTGGCACATCTTGGGGAGCTGACCGGACTATACTTTTACGTTTATACCGTTCTCTCATCCGGTCGAAACGGGATTATGGCTGTGTGGTTTATGGCTCTGCGCGGCCTTCTGTTCTGCGCCGCCTGAACCCGATTCATCACCGGGGTATCCGTGTTGCCATTGGGGCATTCCCCACCAGCCCTGTGTTGAGTTTATGTGCGGAGTCTGGAGAACCTCCCTTGTTTTATCGTAGGGATGTTTTACTGGCCGCGTACGGTTGTCGCTTGGCTGCGCAACCTCGTCATCCCACGAATGGGCCGTTTTTTAATGTGTCTTTTGATCGTTTTTATGCTGCTCGGTCTTTTACTCCTAAGCCCGCTGGCTTTCGCTTTCGGGAGATTTTACGGACGTTGGACATGGAATTACCTGCTTTTTTCTTAGCCGGGGAAACTTCTTCTCCCCCCTGGATTTTAGCAGAGGCCCCCGTTCATCTCGGGCTTACGTCCTTTCCAAAATCATCGACCGCAGCACATATTATTCGTTGTTCTTTTAGCGAGATCAAATCCTCTTTTAATGGCTGGAATTTTATCTATACCGACGGCTCTAAATGTGACACAGGTGTAGGATGTGCTTTTGTTTTTAATGGGGCTAGTTTTACGTATGGGCTTGACGTTGCAACATCTATTTTTATGGCGGAGCTTTATGCTATCTATCGGGCGGTTTTATTTATTTCTGATCACGGGCTGGGGAACAGTGTTATATGTTCCGATTCTTTGGGTGGCATTTTAAGTTTTAGAAACCTGTACAACCTCCACCCCCTTGTACAGATGGTCCAGAATGCAGTTTTAACCCTTTACGACGCTGGCGTCAGGGTAACACTGCTATGGGTGCCTGGGCACGTCGGAATCCCAGGAAATGAGGCCGCAGATGTTGCAGCAAAATCCGCTCTTTTAGACCCTGCTGAGCACGAGCAGCGTTTTTATTTCGGGGATTTTATACATTTATTACGTGGAGCCATTTTTTCGCGCTGGCGCGAGGAGTGGGAATTACTCCCAAATAATAAGCTCCGTGAATGTAAATCCGCCCCTTTTAACTGGTCGACTTCTTCTCGCGCTATCCGTCGCGAAGAAGTAATTTTAGCTCGTCTTAGAATTGGGCATTGCCGTTTTAGTCACTCTCACCTTTTTAATGGTCAACCCGCTCCAGTTTGCCCTCACTGTGACCACCCCTTTACAGTGCGTCACATTTTAATTGAATGCCATCATCTGGCAGCTTTTAGACATAGACTAGGTTTGCCCTCCTCTATTGAGGAATTACTTGCAGATGATGTGGTTGCTGTTGAGCGTGTGCTCCGTTTTATCCGTGTTTGTGGTTTTTGGAGCAAGGTGTGAGGTGTTCTCTTTTTATCCATGACGGCATTTTTAGACGCTTTTAAGACTGTTGTTGTTTCAGCATTTGATGCATTGTTTTTAGTACCAGTCTTTTATTGCGTTGTTATATATAACCCTTGTTACGGTTTTGGGGTTTTATTGTTACCAGTTTAGACTTTTACAATACTGATTTATTTTCAGCTTTTGCTGATTTATTTTACTACCATTTTTATATGTTGTAGTGTAGTTGGTTATAGGGTTTTACTAACCCTATTTAGACCATTTTAGGACTGTTGTTTTTCGCTATTGCGGCTTTTTTAATACCAGTCCCTTGTTAGTTGACCATTACACCCACTTGTTACTTGTTATGGGCTTTTATTTCATGCACTGCATGCTACTCAGACTTGTTTGCGTTTCCTAATTATTTTTTAGTTCTGACGCAGTTTTTTTTAGTATGATTGGGCGCTAATGACCTTAGCTGTTGTGCGCCCTTAAACAACAATCATCATCATCGGCGAAGATTGCGTCAAACGCGCCGACGATTTCGCTTCCCCATTTAGATTTCAGCGGTGCAGCCCACGCAAATTTGGAAAAGACGTCGATGACCGTCAAAATGTAAGCGTACGGTTCGTTGTGCGTCTTCAGAGCGTCCAAGACGTTCAAGTCGGCTTCCCACAAATCGTCTGTTACTCACGTGATAATGTTTTGTGGCGAAGCGCTTTCTCGCGGGCTTGTGAAGGGTGTAGCTCTCCTGCCCTTGCAGATAATGTTCTATGTTGCGCGCCGATATGCCGGTGGAGCGACGAAGCTTGGCGACGGTGCCGAGGCTCGCGTAGTGGTCGACTTTCGAATAATACCTATCCAGCTTCCTCCTCGTCTCGCGTTAAAGTTGCAGCCATTTGTTCTTGCGCAAGTTGTAAGGACTGTATAGCGTTGCCTACGGTATCGCGTGATCCTGGAGAGATCTAGGTGGAGTTCAGAATTAAAAGCCAGAGTTATCCTAATCGTAACTTTATTGAAATAACATGAGAAAAAAAAATAAAGGAAACAATACATTCAAAATTACTTATTTACCTACCCTATCACATATGTTCTTAATCCTTAGAGTTATTGACTATGACTAAATGAATAACATTTGTTTAATTTGAAATATGCCCTTCCCTGATCTCTTCCTTTTTGTATGACACTTTACTCATAAGAAAACTGTAAGCAATGACTAGTGGTTCTAGTGTTTATCTGGTTTTTCTATCTATCCGATCAGTATGCCATGGCAGTATCAACACAGAATAATACCCTCTACTCACACATCAGGTTGGCCAATATGCAGAAGGTCTGCATCTTGAGGATGAACGTTGTGGATCTGTCTGGCGTACACATCCCAGGAGACTGGCGAGTCTTCCGTTCCAGCAGCTTATATAGTTGGCTCGAAGACAACGCCCTGACATCGTCATTTTACCTCACACGTCGTGGACAAAAGTTTCTTTGCATCCCGTTACTGAGGATTTTCTGCCCGCAATATGTTGTCAGCGGGAAGGTGCGAGTGAATACGCATCCGAAGTTACTTTCCTCCCAAGACAATAAAGGTTGTAAAATAATACTTTTAGAAAGAACTAAATTTCTTCTGTAACCATATACAGCTAAGGAAATATCAAATATAAGGGTCTGTGATATATTTCGGGAAACAATATTGAATTCTGCAAGCTTCAGAGAATGTTCTCAGTCGCTTGCCATCTGTTAGCTTTCCTGTATATCTCTACGTAAAGAACACGAGGGGCCGGCCACTATACCCTCCCCACCTTGACTTGAGCAATGAAGCAGTGAAGTACCAATTGCGAAACTACAAGATACTTAAAAGGTAAGCATACCTGTACACGTGTAAATCACATATATTATCAAATTTCACGTCTATGTGTTCCGCCTACTATAAAGTTTATAATTATTTCCAGAGTTCCGGAGATCTTTAAGTATCAAGGGCTATATTGTTTCGGTAAATACCTCTTATCCTAATACAAACCTTAAAATAACATAACACAAAATAATAACATTAAGCAAAACATACAAGAAAACATTTTGGAAACATTAATATTCTCACTAATCATGAGTAGTAGAATAATTTTAAATGCTGGTGAAAAAAACGTCTCTAACAATTTCGTTTTCGTGATAAATTTGTCATTACAATGAACTGGTGGTTGCAAAGCAGGTTGTTAGTGTTGCTTCTTCCGATTTTGCGGTCTCCTCTGGAACCGTGTAGTAGTTGGAGCGGCGTTTCTCATGAGTTCTCGATCATCTTCCTGGTCGGCGTCTTGCGGCTGTGTACTCGGTCGCATACACAACAAATCTTCTGTTCACTCACAGAACTTGGGTTCATGACTTCCACAGTTCTCCCGATGGCCTGTGCATCGGTTCCCTGTACCGCGGAGCTTACCTCACTCTCTTTTCCCCCCAGATACTCACTTTCGTGGTACCAGGTTCTGCCATCACTCCGGATGTGATTAGTTTCCCCCGTTACAGTATCCGTGTACATGGGCTGCTGATGCTTCTCCTGTGAAAGAACATAGGCGCTGGCCAGCGACTCATTGCCCCTGGAGCGACGAGCTGCCGCCCTTTTCGACCCCTCGGCTGTACTCCGAAGTGCCTGCTCCCTTCTACCCCTCCTTCAGAGGTAGGATAATTGCCCGCTGAGTATGGCACTTCACCAAACTCCTTCTGCACTTCCGGCTCATCCATGCTGCATTTACCATCGAAACCGTCCGGCCTCGATCTTCGGACTACAGGCTCACCATCAATTTTCATTAGAGGATGCTCACAAAAATCTCTGCAGACTTTATTCATAGCTACTTCTGCCCCCTTTAAACTTGTAAAAGGTGCACTATTATTTCTCATAAAATCGTCAAATTCTATAGCTTTACCCACTTTCGTGCCCTTGCCTAACGGTATGCAGTTGGATCCCATATTCAGGATTTTCATTACACAATACATAGCATCTTTACACATTCTATCTGCTCCTCCCTTTAGCCATGTTATCTCATTTTCATCATCGGTTGTAATTGCCTTAGATACTGCTCTAGCCACATACATTGTTCTAAAATCAATTTCAACAGGCTCCACATATACTTCATGGGGAAAAGTTCCTTTTGCGACTCGGCGCAATCGAGTGAGTATCTGGTTTTCCGTCTGAGGCTGAACTACTATATCTTCGGCCAGTACTACATCCCATTTCCACTCATCCGAACTTATTGCGGTTTCATCACTAAGTTCTCCTTCTATCTGTGCTCTCGCCATCATGCAACTGGAAACCGTTCGCGGAGTGATCAAGTCCACTTGCTGTCCTAGTCCTTGGTCTAGCTGCGTTTTTAGATGGACTGTGCCGTACTTCGTTCCCATCCTTTCGCGAAGAACATCTATTATTGCTTCAATAGAATCCGAAAAATCCATTCCCAATATGCCACCATACTTTTTAAATTCAAGGGGCTCAACGCAAAACTCATGGCATATATATATGAATATTTCCCATCGCTAACCAAACTTTCTGCTGACCTAAAATTCTAAACTGTGCTCCCGTAACACTAATCCCCGTAAACTTTGGTTCTTCCAATGCTTTCTGACCGCAACTCCATATTTTATCGCCGAAAAACTCGCTCCTGTGTCTATCAGCATGTAAGACGGCTTGTCACCCCCTAATCTCACTTCTAATAAAAGTTCCTTGAATTTTGTCTCGTATGAGATGACGGGAAATGTTGCATGCCTGGAGTTGTCGAATTCCCATTCTTCGACAGGCCTCTCCCGTTTCCCTGAAGTCGTTGCCATGTGCATTGTTTTGAAATGTGACCTGGCATATTACATTTAAAACATCGACGTTATCTGCTTAATTTGTCATGTGCCTGCGATTAAAATTTCCGGTAATAGCTGGCTGGTTTTGTCGGGTGAAGTTATCTCTCCCTTGACCTTGCGCCCGTCTCTGGTTAGGGCTGTGCAAATTTCTCGGTTTGCTTCTACATTCGCTAGCAAAATGTCCCTTCTTGTTACAATTAAAACATGCCTTATTTGTGTGCATCATGAATACTTTCTTCTCGAGCGTATTATGACCTACATTTCCCCTCTGCTTCTCTGCATTCGCTGTCTGGCAATCCGTATAACTGCTGTAAAGGTTTCTGGCATCTTTAACCTGACCTGTTGCCCTACAACGCCCTTTAGTCCGTTCATGAATGCAGCTAGCAAGCTTCTTTCGGCTTCTTCGTTAATAGTTTTCTGAATATCTGCATTGTCTAATGGTCTTATGGCATAACTGTCGGCATCTATCAGCAAACACTTCCACACTCTCATCCACCTTTTGGCTTGCGTCTTGCAGCGCCGTATAGTGATACTGAGGAGGCAATTTTTCTGTAAATCGATCTATTAATGCCTTTTTGAAATCTTCCCATGTTACATATACTCCCTGCAAATGTGATCTCCCTCTAAAAAACTGCAAGGCTATGCCAGCGAGCTTGGCTCTAGTTATGTACAACTGATCTATTTTGGTCCAGTTTCCTACAACGGCCATCTGTTCTATATTGCTGATAAAGTCCTTCACGGGTCGTCCTTTAGGATCTCCAGCATACTCCTCTATAACATTGGAAATACTAACATCCTTAGTCTTGGCTGCCGTGAGGCGAGCCATCTTTTCCTCAAGCTCCCGCATCCTTTCCTCACTAGCCGCCATTTTGTACTATAACTTCCGCTCTCTTGTATTTCAGGTCCCGTACACCTTGATGAGGACGGAGTCACTACCGCTGAAATTGGGTCTTGTACTAGAACGAGATCGCCAGAAGCGCCTCTTAAGATCAGCCGCGTGTACTGCAGCAGCGCGGATGAGGGCAGCACACACTCCACGAGCGCCCAAAACGCTCACCAGGAGGACAAGGGGAGAAGGTGCCTAAAATAACCTCTCCGTTTCGTTATTTAGATTTTTGAATTTTGTATATGTACTTGTAACGTACGTTTCTAATGTGTTTTTCTATGTCTCGAACGAGAACTGGGGTGGGGCTGCTGAACAGTGGGCTCAAATGGGCAAAACAAGGGGAAGAGCTAACAAAAAAAAAAATACACCACCATAGCAATCAACAATGTGTGCGTTCTCCTTTTTTCCCCCCCACCTGAACATGTCCTTAGTTACCACCCTTAGGAAATGCAGACACCCTTCTACCTTCCGGAGTTCCTACCCTCTGTTCAAGAAGCATCTCTCCTGAAGCATAGTCATAAAGATAGTCAGTTCTCTCAATTTCTAATGTATCGTATTCACAGCCTGGGGAAATATCTCTCTTCAAGAGTCGCGTTTCAACATCAAATGTCACCGTGCCATGTCCATTATCGAGTAATAGATCTTATACAATGGGCAAGGAAACCCTTTAAGCTTACCCTTTATAGCTATCTCGATACGCGAGTCAGCGATAAGACCTGAAAATTTTACCCTCTGTTTCTCCTGCTGAGATATATCAAACTTCGTGTATTTACGAAGGGAATTAGTAATCAAAGCAAAGCGTACTCATCTGAATGTCTTAAAGCCGACGCACTGATCGTAGCAGCCACATGTATGTAAACTATTGTAAAAGTTTCAGGCGGGATGTCCCTTTCGCACCTACACATGCATTTGAACATGTCCTGAACAAACATCTACCTCAAATTTAAATACATTCCCTGAGTTCATGAATCCCCTAGAATTCAGTTAACTCGTAAATGATGAGTAATTAGAAATCCCATTAGCTGCCACCAATTTATAGCGTTGCCTACGCTATCGCATGCTCCTGGAGGGAACTAGGTGCAGTTCAGAATTAAAAGCCAGAGTTATCCTAATCCTAACTTTATTGAAATAACATGAGAAAAAAATAAAGGAAACAATACACTCAAAATTACTTATTTACGTACCCTATCACCTTATGTTCTTAATCCCGAGAGTTATTGACTATGACTAAATGAATAACATTTGTTTAATTGGAAATATGCCCTTGACTGATCTCTTCCTTTTTGTATGACACTTTATTCATAAGAAGACTGTAAGCAATTACTAGTGGTTCTAGTGTTTATCTGGTTTTTCTGTCTATCCGATCAGTATGCCATGGCAATATCAAGACAGAATAATACCCTCTACTCACATCACGTTGACCAATATGCAGAAGGTCTGCATCTTGAGGATGAACGTTGTGAATCTGTCTGGCGTACACATCCCAGGAGACTGGTGAGTCTTCCGTTCCAGCAGCTTATATAGTCGGCTCGAAGACAACGCCCTGACATCGTCATTTTACCTCACACGTCGTGGACAAAGGTTTCTTTGCATCCCGTTACTGAGAATTTTCTGCCCGCAATATGTTGTCAGCGGGAAGGTGCGAGTGAATACGCATCCGCTATTACTTTTCTCCCAAGACAATAAAGGTTGTAAAATAATACTTTTAGAAAGAACTAAATTTCTTCTGTAACCATATACAACTAAAGAAATATCAAATATAATGGACTGTGATATATTTCGGGAAACAATATTGAATTCTGCAAGCTTCAGAGAATGTTCTCAGTCGTTTGCCATCTGTTAACTTTCCTATACATCCCTACGTAAAGAACATGACGGGCCGGGCACTATAACTGTATCTGACTTCGTCGTCCGAACTTTCGCTCTTTTCTTTCTGACTGTTGGGCGCCTTCTCTTCCTCTCTCGCTTTATCTTTACACGAAAGCGTCCCGCATCGCGCGCAGCGACCTCGCCCTTGTCATCCTCCTCCTCCTCCTCTTCCTCCAATGCTCTTGCTGCTTCGCCGTCCGCAAATTTGGCTTTCGCAACTTTGACATGAGATTGTGATAATCCGATAATTTATATCTCAGCAATTTCCACTTATCGCCCGGTGATAGAGTCGAATTTTTTATTTATGTCGTCGATCACTTGCAAATTTTTCACGCTCTGGGGCTGCGAGTGCATGAGCATGATCTGTTTGCCGTACCTCAACTCGGAAAGCGAGTTTCGACACCAGCGCGCTTCCCAGCGCCAACACGTGCAATATGAAGTCGGGGAGGAAATCGCCCTTTTGCACGGCGATGGCTTTCTTGTTGTTGTTGTTGTTGTTCTTCTTCTTTTTCTTCAAAGACGTTCTCCTGTCGACTAATCTCCACGACGGTCTATGCCTCTTTAAGGGTTTTTTGCACTTCGAAGAAATGGGCACTTCGCCGCTACTGACGTTCAGGACGCATTCGGAAATTGCCTTTAACGGCTCCGAATTTGCACCCTTCAGCAATTTGAGACGTAATTTAGGCTCGCCTTGCCCAACACCGCCAGGTTGCCGCACTGCCGGGCTATCGTCGGAGAGGACAGGTTGCACTCTCTCTTGAAGACTCGGGAAGTCAGCCTCGGAACGCTCGTCTCGTTCATCGCGTCGACAATGACGAAACTGACGGAGCGATAGTTAACCTGACCCTATTTATTTAGGTCTGAAGCAGTACATCGTCTCGTCGGCAGCATACCCGTCCTGTACCGATATTCGTCCGGAGTGCTTTGAGTGCAATCCAGCACTAGGTAGCCGTGAGGCGCTTTCGTGGCCTTGTCGAAAGCCTCGAGCAGAAATTTGGAGTTTAGCTGTTCCAGCTGCTGGCACAGCTTGTTCACCTGCATCTTGTCGCGATTGTTCTTCAACACGACGATGTAATTGGAATTGAGGGACATCGTTCGAAATTTTTTCTCCTGAGGATTCTACAACACTTATATAACGCCGAAATTTTTGTGATGGGAATCTTTGGTGAAAAAGTTGGAAACGTCGCTGCCGTCGGCCTTGTACATCATGTCGTCGAGCACCACCAGATCGCCGTTCCTCACGGTCTCCAGATCCGGCACTCTTTCGTGCACCCGCACGTTAAGATTGCAATTATTAAATTCGCGAGGCGGGTAATCAGGAGGGTGACACCACAAGGCCCTCTTGAAGGGGCAATCGAACACACTATCCGCCTGCCTGAGCAGATTTTTCACCAAGTTGAACTTTCCGCAGCGGGACCGTCCCGCCACCTGCATAGTACTAGGGAACCTAAATTTCGTGAACTGGGTCTCAAGGAATCCTCGCTTCGAGGCGCATCTTCGGTCGTCGATACGATGGCGCTTCGGGTCGCCGCAACAGCGTCTCGAGAAACCTCCGCTTCGAGGCGCGTCTTGGGTCATCGATGCGAGGGCGCTTCGTCAAGTCCCCGGCAAGCACAGTCTCGAGGAACCCTCGCTTCGGGACGCGTCGTCGGTCGTCGTCGAACAGCGCGTCGATCGTCGCCTCTTGAAATTGTCCCTCTCGCAGAGCCTGGTCTGGCCGGCCGTGCGCTTCGCGGGTAACCGCTGCGGCGGAGAGTCCCTCCTCGATGTCTTGAAATCGCCCCTCTCGGGGAGCCTCGCCGGCCGTCCGGTTCGCAGGAAATTGCAGCGACGCGGTGGACGACAAGGCGTCCGTGTCGTAATCCATTTTGGCGGTAATTTACTTCTCGACGACCTCTTTTATAGCCGTACGGCACCGTGTCGAAAATATCGGCGTCGTCGTCTCCTGCGCTTGTTGACCATGCGATACGTCTTGTCGACGGCTCGGTGACGAGGGTGCACATGGTTTCGCGCCGATGAACGACGGCGTTGTTATCGCGCATGACGCCGACGTTGATCTTGACCGCGTTGCTCGAGTTCAGCGATAAGCCTGTGACCTTGCAAATTACCCTGATATTGTAGTCGTCGGCGTTCCTCAGCCTAAATCCGTAGCTCTTCGGCCCCGTCGACACGAGCTGGTCGATGTGAGCGTCTCTGCCGTAACATTCCAGCTCGTCGGTCATGCATCCCAGGAAGGAGCCCGTGGGAGGCATCCAGTCGCCGGGCTTGCACACCGCTATCACCGAATCCGTGTCGAAGTACAGCACGCGCTCGCCCAGTTCAATTTCGGGCTCTCCTTGACGTGCCTCCAGACCACGTAGTCGATTCGATCCGTGGCCGGCAGGAATGTCTGCACCTCTATGCAGGGATCGTTCATCAGCTCCACGAGTCGAGGGTACGCGTCGAACAGTTCGCAGGTCGGCAGGTTGTCCTCTGGCCGTACTTGCCCCAGAGGGAGTTGAGCATGAGATTCGCGAGTTCTCGCCTGCCGGGGTTGCGGTCCATGGCAGCGGGGTCCAACTTCACGCCCCCTCTCGCCTCGAAGCTCCTCACAAGTTTCTGTCGGCGTCGCCGACGCAGAGCGACGGCCAGCCCGTCGCTTTCGTGTTCATCTTCAACAATTGGTTGGCGTAATCCTCGAACAGGTCCTTTACACCCGCGGCCATCTGGTATTCACAAATTTCGCACTTTTCCAATATCGAGTAAACTTCGGCGATGGCAACCTTCATCTCGTCCACCACCCAGGTGCCCGATATGCTTCTCTCCTCGTCGTCGTGATCGCAGTCGTCCAGCTTTTTTCCTGCTAGCGCGCATGCTCCGCACAGGGGAAACATCAATTTGCCGTTGACGCGCATCGGAAGCACGGGGTGATAAGAGATCGGTCGGAGGCAACACCTTGCACTTGATCATTCTCCCTCGACGTGCTCCAACCTCGGCATCTTGCGTTCGGCGCAGTGAATCTTTGGATGACCCACGGGGTAGGTCTTGGTCTTGTTCAAATAAGGATAGAGGCTGCACACGTCGTAGTAGAGTATTTTCTCGCCTTCGGCCGCCTCGCGGTACAGTTTAACGCAGTTCGTGCGACCGCCGAAGAACGCGTCTCTCGGCTCCAGGGGCGGCGACATGGAAAACGATGCTGCAAATCTGGCGAGTTCCTCGCTGCTGTCGATCTCGGCGTTGAATTCGCACTCCCACATCTCGATCACCTCGTATCCCGCATCTCTGATGCTCTTGGTCGCAATTTCGGTGGTTTCGAACCTGGAGTCCATCGTTTCGCTTCCCGTGCTGCAGAGATTCCCCGCTCTGTTGGCGTAGCATCGGCGACATCCGTGATAGAAGCAGCCGTGGAAAAAGTATGCAATCTCCTTGCCGCCCTCATCGTCTTTCCCGCATCCGTCGACTTTGTGATTCTCTATCACCACCTCGCGACCTTTTAGAGCGTGGCGAATCTTCAGGCGGTGCTTGAGTTCCAGCCAGCAGAGCCAGATGAGAGGGATGCGCGAATGCGTGTCCCCCAGGCCTTCGCCGCCTAGCGGTCAGTGAAATCGTGTTTTTGGGCATAACGGTATTGACCACGGACATGCCAAAATAGCTCGATTCGCCGTTAACAATTGCTCGTTTACAAATTCTAAATATCGAGCAAACACCCAATGTACCCATTCCATGGGGTCGATTTCGTCGTCGTCGTCATGGGTTCTGCCGAAACCATAGTTTCGGAATACCCCGAATATAATCTATTAAGCGTTTTCGTTCGATGCTGCAATATCGTAAAACTCATTATTTTTGTACTCACAAAACAAAACCAGGAAATGACAGCTTGCCACAAGTTGTTTTATGCAGCGTCACTCTTCCCCAGGACGGCGTGTTCAAAAGGTTACTTTCACTTCGCGGTCGCTTCCTCGGCTTAATTATTGTTCGTGACTTGCTATTTTATCGCATCGCTCATCGCTTTTAAATCACCTCACGTCGCGGCCGCTTTGCTCGGCTTAATTAATTATTGTCCCGTGACTGGCTATTTTTCAGCCTGGGCACATCGTTTGTCACAGGCATCTGTTTCCCTGTCTGCGTACAAAGTGACTATGTCTCGCTCCTCGCGTCACTGTCTGTTTACTAGAGAGAGAGTATATGTGTCTAAGTGACTTTGTGTAACTGCGTGTGCGCGAAGGTGATTTTGTTTGTAATGTGTTGCGTCATGCTTTACCTTGGACAGTGACTTTACCTCGCTAGGATGCGTCACTATCTGTTTACTAGAGAGAGAGAGAGTGTATGTGTGAAGGTGACTTTGTCTAACAGCGTGTGCGCGAGGGTGATTTTTCCTAATTCTTATGTAATGTGTTGCGTCATGCTTTACCTTGGACAGTGACTTTACCTCGCCTGGATAGAGCGTGTAAAGGTGACTAACAGCGTATGCTCGAAGGTGACTTCTTACGTCATGCTTCTTGTGACTGCCTGTTTACTAGAATAAGCGTGTAAAGATGACTTTGTTTTCCTTGACGTGTTGCGTCGTGCTTTACCTCGCTAACATTTTTTTCCCTTATTCTTGCGCAAACGTGTCGAGTCATACTTTTGTCAAGGTGACTTTGCTAGTCGCGGAGCTAAAGGTAACTTTCGCAGTACCAATCCTACAAGGTGGCTTTATCTCGCGTCCTCGTTCTCATTGCCCATGGGCGTTTTTTTTTAATCGCAAAGATGACTCTCTCGCACATATGTAACAAAAAACACTTACTTGTAAAATTACTTTTCGAGCATAAATGTCACGTCTAAATAATCATTAAGTGCAACCTTGTAACTCCCATCGTTTTTTTAAGTGTACACCTGCGCGCTGACTTGCAGGTAAACAATTTTCTCCCACACGTGCATGCCTTAAGAGTATAAAACATCGAAAATTTCCATGACACCATCATTCTTGCTCAGGCTATTCCACAGAAGCACAACACTATGTACTGCAGACAATTTGAAGTGGTCGATTTAACCGAGGAAATGGAGGATCGGGCAGCATCCGCGGTAAACAATATCGCCGCTAGTAGCAGGAAGAGAGCAGCGACGATCCCTCCGATGCCTCAGCTCATTCCCATTTCTTCGGGTAAGATGTGGCGTATTGGCCGGTGGCAACCGTCACCGATGAGACAGCAGTCGCATCAAACTTTGATGATGCAAATGGAACAACACCCGATGATGCCAGTGGAACAATACCCGCCTCATCCATTGAAGATGGAGCATCTTCATCAGCACCATCTGATGATGGAACAACGGTTGTGGCAGCGGTACCCTCTGATGGAACCACGACACCCTCTAATGGTACAGCAGCAACACCCTCTGATGGAACAGCAGCACCACCCTCTGACAGGACAGCAGGTACTTCGCAGGCATATGTTGCCTTTAAAAATGCTTCCAATATGTTGGCGGAAGCGTTAACAAATTTTATTAGTGTACTAGATAGCATATCAAACGGTAATGTCCAGCAAGACGACGGAGACCAGCAAGATAACGATGTTGATAATCATACGATCGCGGGTGATCGTGTGATTGCCGACATCGGGAGTGCTGATACCGTCATCTTGCTCTACTCACATTCCCCTCCGGCATTGCAGTACGACCACGTGTTGCCAGATTCGACGAGACCCGTATATCCATTTTTTCAATTAAGGAGCTCTGTATGTGTCTCCATCCCAGCCATGGGAAAAATGCTGATACATACAGGGCTCAATATCTCTATACCGACAGGATTTACCGGTACATTAACTCCGGCCCCTAGACTAAATTTAAAAATTTTATTTTTTCCGCACAATTTTACCCGTGCGATGATGTTCACGTGATTTCAGTATTTGTCGTTAATTTTTCCAATTCGACGGTCGCCGTAAATAAGAGCGAGCATATAGCAAATTTGCTCTGCTCGCGAAACCAAGTGGATGAAAAGAAATATTTGGTTTTAGGTGTCGTCGCGCTGCAATGCCTCTTTTTTCCGTTCATTATAGTCTGTGCTGTGCCAATATATTGGAAGCTCGTGCAACATATGTCTCCAGAATACATTGTAAATATATTTGTTAAACAAATTATCTTTTTATTTTTTATTTAACCAATAAAAAAAGATAAAAAAATACACACTGCTTAGTTTCCCCCCATTTTTCATTTTCAGATAACACTTCAAAGTGTTACTCAATAAACATGCAATAATGCCTGCACGGTGCACTGAAGAATCGTCAGGTTTAGACGTATTTTCTCCAAAATCATATGTAATTAGACCACGTGAAACAGTTAAGGTGCCTATCGGAATTTCAGCTACGCCTCTGTCGGTCCTGGTCGTGTAGGGGTTACAATACTTGCCTCCTACACCCAAGAACGCGGGTTCGAACCCGGCCAGGACCGATTGATTTTTCCGGGAGTAAAAATCCTAAGTATGGCTTCCTTCGGAAGGGAAGTAAAGCCGTGGTCCCGTGTCGTACATTTACGGCACGAAAAAGAACCTCGAGCCTGAAAGAGAGGCCTCTGAGCAAAATTTTCCGGCCGTTTCACGCTCTGAGTTGAATGGGACGCTGATGAGCTGAGATGTCCATAAATAAATCAATTAAAAAAGAAGCTACGCCTCCCAAAAACACCTATATACGCATTTCTGAAAAATCAAGTTTATCCATTTGAGATCTTAGTGTTACAGACGGTATCATAGATCGGGACTTTATCGGTGAAATATCCCTTCTGCTGAGAAATAATTCTAACTGTAAGCGTAAGATTTGCAAAAGACAAAAGATAGCACAACAAATATGCCAAAAAAATTGCGATTCCTAAAATACAAGTTACAGTATTAAAATACTTCTATAGGCAATAAGGGTTTTGGTAGCAGTGGAAAATACTAGATTCGTATATACTCACTTTTATTTTGTTATATATGCAAAATCTTCATCTACATTTTCCTCTTCGAACATATCTTCATCCTTTTCATATGCCTCCATATGGTCATCATCGTGGTAATTAACGTAAAGATCCTCGGTGCCCTTGTTTTCAGTTTTCTTACCATTACATAAGCGTAATTTAGTTAGATTTGCTACTAAATCTTTTAAACCCACAAATTCCCCGTATATTTTATCTATGTTTTGTTTAATTGTATCTACCAAAGCTCTATGACGAGTTAGGTTATGTTTCCTTTCTTCCGTTGAATATCCGTTTCATGGTTAAAATTAATTCTTCGGGCTTTTCCAAATCCTCTTTTAGTTTTTGTTTATCTGCTTGAGCTTTATCTAATTCCCTATTTAAATTATGAACTTTTTCGTTACATTCCCTACCAAATCTCTGCTTTACCTTATCAATTCTTTGGACTTTTCCAAATCGACCATTAGTTTTTGTTTGTCCGCTAGAGCTGTTTTTAATTCCTTGTTTAAATTATTCACTTTTTCGTTACATTCCCTAACGAATCTCTGCCTAACCTTGCCTAACGCCGCCTTACATTTTTCGGCTACCGCTTTTCTTAAATTGTTAATGGAGACGCGCTCGGTTTCGTACGACGCCGATGTCGTCTCGGATCAGCACTCCGATTTTATGTTTAACGTACCTTGCGCAGACCATATAGACGCATGTTTCGCTTTCCCAGAAACGCCTTTACCTCCAATGTTGAGATTCCAATCACCTTTTCCGCACTTTCCAAATACGTGCACGTAATTGTTGTTAAAATATCATTCATCTCATCAATTATGTCATATATTAACAATAACTCCGTTTCTTTAGACGCGAGTTTCCAATCGAGATCAAGACCTGACGACGTATCGACTTTGTCGATTATCGCTCTACAGTCCATCATTTCCACCTTTATGGTACGATTTAGATTTGTTAACATATTTACAGGTGTACCGTAAAATTTACAACCTGTATTTTTTAATGCCGAGGTGGTTTATTCCACGCATTCGCAAACATCGCTAATCATATAACTTCTTTCGCACTGAAAATGACCTACGTGTAACTCTCCGTAATACACATTACCGCAACGTCCACCCGAATTACATCTAGTTATGGGTGCTAGACACGTGTACACATTACTCATATTTTCTACGCTCAACAAATTGACTTCAAACGTGCACGTTGCATTTCTTTTGCAAACGCAGGAACAATTGGTCATAAGTTCGTAGTTTTACGGCACATGGTCGCATTTTGCATATATCCTGTTTTATCGTTAAATTCAAAACCGCATCTTCCAAAGCTCAGACAATTGCGATCGGTACTCGCTCTAGCGAGCACGCATGCAATGAATATTGCAATCATCTTGCAGTAACGCAATGCTTTTTTTTGCCTCTTTAAATAGCAATATACCACGTGATTTATTCGTCCAATCGCAACACAGCTTATTTCACCCAATTGTATTGCGTTCAACCCGTTGCATTATCCAATCCTAATATCTGTTATTCCGACCAATTAGAGAACGCTAAAAAACCCAGTTACGTAATTTATTGCTTGAATTAGTCAATAATGACGTAATCTATTTTTTGTGCTTATTTGAGACGCCTTCCACCTCCGCTTGTCTCGTTCCGGCTCCTGCTCCACACACACATACACACACACACACACACAATCTCTTCATTTAAAGGTGCTTGCTCATACACTTCGAGATATTAGAATTATCTATGTTCTATACTCTGTTATATTTCTTTTAGCGATATCATGTGGTCCTTAGAAGGGGCTCTGCGCAATTATCTGAAGTGGGACAGGAGACTGTCGCATCTGGCCGATCACAAACGGATCTCTTGGCGGTCATCCCTACGTTCTAGACGTTCTTCGTTCTTTAGACGTCGACGCTGTGTGGGAGTATTTGGACTTCTTCAGCAAACAGGCATATCCCCCCCTTCCGCAGGTGCACCACACACTACATCACAGGTTTTGGCACGCAGATCGACGGACCACCTCCGTACGTCGCAGATTGCAATTTCTGCTATAGCGCAGACTAAACATGAAGTGCACCGTGCTCAGCCTCGCCGCTTTCCTCTTGGGACTATTTCTCCTGCTGTGGATATTATACATGCACCATCTACGCAGCATACACGAGCCTCACGTCTCGACGATCGTCGCTCGAAACGTGACCGCAGCGGCCAACAACGTAGCGCTAGCCACTTTAATTTTTGTTATGTCAATTTTTGTAAATTGTTTTATCAATACCATTATGCTATTTTATTGATAATTGTGTACACTTTTTCTGCTTATTCAATAAACGAAAATTGACCACTTTCATTTTTGTTGTGTCAATTTTTTATTTATAACTTGTTAGAAACCGTAAACAAAAAAACGCTCCTGCGGAGGCCGGGGCGGGGTGCGAGGTGCCTCTAGCCGGGCGCGACCTCGAACGTCTAGACAATTCAAGGTCAAAGCCTTGAACGTCTAGACAGTTGAAGGTCAAAGTCTGGCCTTAAACGTCTAGACAGTTCAAGGTCACAATCTGGCTCCAAGAGGTCGTTAACCCTATCTGCCTCCCAAGGGGTATATACTACTGGCATATTTTAACAATTCTATAGTCAATGTTCAATATCTTTGTTAATGTAGGTTAGATAGGCCAAGTAATGGTTCTATGGGTGTATCAGCGTGTTTGTTTTATTATGTTTTGTGTTATTTTGAAAGAAATAAATAAATAAATAATGAATTTAGGTTTAAGACAAAACTGACATTCATTTCTAAACACCACATAGTTTCCTCCAGGAGCACGTAAAGACGAAAGTATGGCTATAGATTGGTGACAGCGGTGGGATTGTTTTATTAGTTATCTAACTAATTGAAATTCTAAGGAATTCACGAACATAGGGAATGTATTTTAATTTGAGCTAGGTGTTAGTTCAGGACATGTTTAGGTTTATGTTTAGATGTGAACCGGACATTCCCCCTGTAACTTTTACAATAATTTATATACTTGTGGTAGCTACTAGTGCGTTGGCGTGAGACATTCGAACGAGTACGCTTTTGCTTTAATGACTAATTTCTTTAGGAAATACACAAAGTTGGATTTATCTCAGTTGGAGAAACAAGAATAAATTTGCAATTCTTATCACTGACTCGCGCATTGAGATAGCTATAAAGGGTTTCCTTGCCCGTCTACACTCATAATAATGGACATGGCACGGTAACCTTTGACGTTGAGACGCGACTTTTGAAGAAATCTGTTGTCCCATATTGTGAATTTAGCGCATTAGAAATTGAGAGAACTGACTATCTTTATGATTATGCTTCAGGCGAGATGCTTCTTGAATGAAGGATAGGAACTCCGGAAGGTAGGAGGATGTCTGCATTTCCTAAGGGTTGTGAGATGACAAAGGATATGCTCGGGTCAGCAAAATAAAAGGCATTGTTGACTGCTTTGGTAGTGTTATTTCACCTCTTTCCCCCGCCCATTTGCATCCCATACCACAGCGGGGCCCCAGTCGAATTACACTACCAATAAAATATTATTGCATACTTTTTAAATTGTTTGTGCTGTCTCCTCCGCTCACTTGGACGTTTTGGGCGCTCAAGGGTGTTGCGCTGCCCTTATTCGCACTTTTGCAGTGCGCGTCGCGGCTCGTAGCAGGTGCCTCTGAAAATATCGTTCATGTTGCAACTTCAACTCCAAGGGGAATGAATCCGTCCTTACAAGGCGGTGGGGGACCTGAAAAGTAATAGAGCAGAGATTAGATCACGAAATGGCGACTAGTGAGGAAAAAAATACGGGAACTTGAGGAGAAGATGACTCGCCTCACGGCAGCCAAGACTAAAGATGTTTGCATTCCTAGTGTTATAAAGGAATATGCTGGAGATCCTAAGGGGTGACTCATGAAGGACTTTATTAGTAATATATAGCAGATGGCCATTGTAGGACATTGGACTAAGATGGATCAATTGAACAAAGCCATAGCTAAGCTCGCGGGCACTGCCTTGCAGTTTTTTAGAGGGAGATCAGACTTGCAAGGAGTATGTAACATGGTAAGGTTTTTAAAAGGAATTAATCGATAGATTTATCGAAAAGTTGCCTCCCCTGTATCACTATACGGCGCTACAAGACGCTAGCCAGAAAGCAGACGAAAGCGTAGTAGTATTCGCTAACAGATGCCGACAATTGTGTCATAAGACAATTAGAGTAATAGACAATGCAAACGTTCAGGAAATTTAACAAAGATCCACAAAGACGTTTAGAAGCTGCATTTATGAATAGGCTAAGGAGTTGTCGTGGGGCAACAGGTTAGATTCCAGATGCCGGAAACTTTTACAGCGGCGATACGAATCGCCACGACAGTAGAAAATGTATTGAAACAGAGGGGAAACATAGGTCAGAGTTCACTGGAGAAGAAAGTGTTTATGATGCACTCTAATAAGCCATGTTTCAATAGCAATAAAAGGGGACATTTTGCTAGTGAACGTAGAAGCAAACCGAGAAGTTTGCACAACCCTAACCAGGGACGAGTGCAAGGTCAAGGAAGAGATAACATTACCCGACTGAAACAGCCAGATGCTGGCTTAACCTTAACCACAGGCATATGACGTTCTCAAGGGAGGCAGATAATAGTCGGTTTTTTAGATGTAACATGCCGGGTCCTCTTTCAAAACAATGTACGTGGCAACGCCCTCAGGGAAACGGGAGAGGCCTGTCGAAGAACGGGAATGCGGCGGCCCCCGACAAGCAGCGCTTCCCGTCCTATCATACGAGACAAAATTAAAAGAACTCTTATTGAAAGTGAAATTAGAGGTGACACGTCGTCTTAGTTGTTGATAGATACAGGAGCTAGTTTTTTCGCAATAAAATATGAGGTTGCCGGTCAGAGAGAAATGGGGGAATTAAAGTTTACTGGGATTAGTGTTACTGGTGCACAGTTTAAGATTTTAGGTCAGCAAAAGGTTTGGTTCGCGATAGGAAATATTTCCCGATTGATGTGCCATGAGTTTTTCGTTGTGCCCCAGAAATTCAAAAAGTGTGATGGCATAATAGGCATGGATATTTTGGATTTTATTTAGGCAATAATAAATGTCCGTCACGAAAGATGGGAACGAAATACGATACAATCCAACTAATGATGCAGCTAAATCAAGGGCTAGGACCGCAAGAGGACTTGGTCACTCCACAAACGGTTTCCAGTTACATGATGGCGAGAGCACATGTAGAAGGAGAGCTTAGTGAAGAAGTAACGTTAAATTCGGATGAGTGTAAATGGGATCTAGTACTGGCCGAAGATATAGTAGTTCAGCCTCGGACGGAGAATCAGAATCGGAGAATCACCGAGATGAAAAACGAACTTTTCCCCGTGAGGTGTATGTGGAGCCTGTTGAAGCTGTGAGAATAATATCGAAGGTAATTGCAATCAATGATGATAACGATATAACAAGGCTAAGAGGAAGTGCTGGTAGAATGTGTAAGGATGCTAAGTATTGTGTAATGAAAATCTTAAATGTGGGATTGAATTAGTCGGTCCAGGTGGTGTAGCGGTTACCATACTTGCATCCTAAACCCAAGATCGCGGGGTCGAACCCGGCCAGGACCGATGGATTTTTTCGGGCGTAAAAATCCTGAGTATAGTTTCCTTCGGAAGGGAAGTAAAACCATGGGTCCCGTGTCGTACATTTACGGCACGAAAAAGAACCTCAAGCCTGAATGAGAGGCATCTGAGCAAAATATGTCGGCCGTTTCACGCCCTGAGTTGAATGGAACGCTGATGTTCCTGAGCTGTTAAAGAGCGTCCATAAATAAATCAATCAAAAAAGGGGGTATTGAATTGTGTACGAAAATTGGTAAAGAGTAGAAAGTGACGATTTTATGAGGGGTAATAGTGCACCGTTTACAGGACTAAAGGGGGCAGAAGTAACTATGTAAAGTATGTAGAGACTTTTGTGAGGATGCTCTAGCAGAAATTGGTTGTGAGCTCGCAGTCCGAAGATCGGGGCTTTGTGATCTCGATAAGGAATTGAACGTGTTTAAGCCGAACGTGCGAAAGGAGTTTGGTGATGTGCCATGCTCAGTAACAGGAATTGGTTATGGCGATGGATGGGAAATGGGGCGCATTTAAGCCGGACGTACAGAAGGAGTTTTGTGATGTGCCATGCTCAGCGGATAATTATCCTGCCTCTGGAGGAGAGGTAGAAGGGAGCCGGCATTTCGGTGAACAGCTGAGGGGTCGAACAGGGCAGCTGCTCGCTGCTCCAGGGGCTATGAGTCGCTGGTTAGCGCCAAGAAAACGATGTACATTCCATCGGAGGAACTGTGGGAGTCATGAACCCAAGTTCTGTGAGTGAAAAGAGAATTTTTGTATGTGACCAAGTTGCAAGCGTCGCGAACGATGTACGAACGTTAAGAGTAACCAAACCAGAATTAAGGGGGAAACGAGAAAATTCAAATTTGTGGAAGCCCACTGAATTTAAGGAAATTTATTCAGTCGTAAATGAGAAATTGAAACATGACACCAAAAGAGAAAGAGAGAAGTTATGTTGACGGTTCTTTATAATTTCTTGCCATTGAATTTAAATGAACCCTCCGGCGAATTACCGTGTACGTCAGTAGTTGAACATGAGATCGACACAGGAGACGCGAAACCAATTAGGCTTAATCCATACAGAGTACCATTCGCCCTTAAGGCCGAGTTAATAAGGCATATTCTAACAGATGTTAGAATAACGAATAATTGAGCATACAAAGTCAGATTGGACAAGCCCGTGTTTGTTACAAAGAAAGCACTAAATGGGGTGGTGAAATATTGACTGTTGATTACAGACGTTTAAATGCCATAACTAAGTTCCCACATAGCCAGATATTATAGAGACCGCCACGGGTGGCCGAGGTCGTTAAGGCACGGACTCGTGAGCGGGAGGTCTGCGGTTCGAATCCCGCCAGGACCGTCCTCCCTGACTGGGGTTTTTTCCAGGGTTTCCTCTGTCTTCATAACTGGCAAATGCCGGGTAGGTACCTAAACTTAGGCCTGGAACGCTTCCTTCCTTAAAAAAAATCCTTTCCCAATTTATCATTTCATTTCATCTATCATCAGTGTCCACCGCCTGTGGTGCCTCAGTAGTAAAAACGGGCGTTAAACACTACTCAAAAAAAAAAGATATAGATAATTTATAGATTATCAGGGAACACGTATTTCTCTATTGTATTCTGCGTACCACGCAATTAAGGTAAAAAAGGAAGATAGGCCAAAAACTGCCTTCGTGGCACCTGAAGGTTCCTATCAGTATGTTCGACTGCCTTGTGGTTTATTTGCAGCTCCGATGACGTGGTCAAGGGCCATTGACCTAATTTTTGGAAATCTTAAGAAACTGAACGTGTTTGTTTTACATGGACGATATCCTAGTGGTTGGGAAAACTATAGAGGAGCACGCGGATAACTTAACGATTAGTGTTTGAGAAATTACAGGAAGCGAATCTAAAGCCAGGGTTAGAAAAGTGCCAGTTCGCGAAGAAAGAAGTAGTATATGTTGGTCACAGTCAGTGGAGAAGGAATTAAACCTCATATTTCGAAAGTAGAAATCATTAGAACATTATCACGATCCAGTACTGTAAAACAGATAAGATCTTTCCTAGGTGCAGTAGGATATTACAAAGCATTTATACCTGAATTTTCACTATTAGTAAGCCTCAATCACAATTAACTAAGAAAAATCAAAAGCTCGTGTGGACACAAGCTACTGAAAATGTTTTCATCACGCTGAAAGAGGCACTCACCTCACGCACACTGCTAGTCCTTCCAGATTTTTCGCAACCTTTCATATTAGCATGTGATGCTTCGAACCATGGACTCTCAGCTGCGTTAAGCCAGTTAGAACATCGTTTAGACCGACCTATAGGCTGTGAGCAGATTACTTACAGTTGCACAGCAAAATTACACAACGACCGAAAAGGTATTATTAAGTATCGTGTTTGTGGTGAAAAAGTTCAGAATTTACCCATTTGCCACAAATTTACTATTTATTCATACCATAAACTCCACAAGCTGACAACTTTTGACTTACTAAAACTCCATTAAATGCAGGATTGACAAAATGGATGCTAGCATTAAGTGAGTATGACTTCACTGTGAACCACAGACCAAGTCAACAACTGGGGAAAGAATGCAGATGATGATGATTATTCCTTAAGGGCGCAAAACTGCTGTGGTCATTAGCGCCCAAACACATCAAGTACTGTGTCAGAAATAAAAATAAGTAAACAAAGAACGCAAATCCTGCGCATAATGAACGGACAGTAGTACTTGTGCAATAAAATTTATACCCAAAAATTAATAACAAGGGTAAGGCGCCACAAACATTGTGTTACTAAAACACAGCCGCAAGAGTGGAAAAACACTACAGTCCTGTAATGGACTAAAATCGTACCAATAAAATCCCAAAGCACCACAGGTCAATAAACAAAGACCGGTAGCAAAACTAATCAGCAAGAGCTAAAAACAAACCAGTCTTATAAAAAATTAAAATGGTAACAATAAAACCCCAAAACAAATAACAAGGGTAATGTGCAACACAACAATGGAAAACTAGTTAACACTATTCAGCAAAAGCTGAAAAAGCAACAGTCTTAAAAGAGTCTAAAAATGCCGTCAATGGTAAAAATATAAAACCTCACACCTTGCTCCAAAAACCACAAACACGGATAAAACGGAGCACCCGCTCAACAGCAACCACATCATGTGCAAGTAAGTACTCAATAGAGGAGGGCAAACCTAGGCTATTTCTAAAAGCTGTCAGATGAAGACAATCAATTAAAATGTGACGCACTGTAAAGGGGTGGTCAGAGTGAGGGCAAACTGGAGCGGGTTGACCATTAAAAAGGTGAGAGTGACTAAAACGGCAATGCCCAATTCTAAGACGACCTAAAATTACTTCTTCGCGACGAACAGCGCGAGAAGAAGTCGACCAGTTAAAAGGGGCGGATTTACATTCACGGAGCTTATTAGTTGGGAGTAATTCCCACTTCTCGCGCCAGCGCGAAAAAATGACTTACGTAAAGAATGTATAAAATCCCCGAAATAAAAACGCTGCTCGTACTCAGCAGGGTCTAAAAGAGCGGATTTTGCTGCAACATTTGCGGCCTTATTACCTTCGAGTCCGACGTGCCCAGGCACCCATAGCAGTGTTACCCTGACGCCAGCGTCGTAAAGGGTTAAAACTACATTCTGGACCATCTGTACAAGGGGGTGGAGGTTGTACAGATTTCTAAAACTTAAAATTGCACTCAAAGAGTCGGAACATATAACACTGTTCCCTAGCCCCTGATCATAAATAAATAAAAAAGCCCGAAAGATAGCACAAAGCTCCGCCATAAAAATAGATGTTGCAACGTCAAGACCATACCTAAAACTAGCCCCATTAAAAACAAAACAACATCCTACACCTGTGTCACATTTAGAGCCGTCGGTATAGATAAAATTCCAGCCATTAAAAGAGGATTTGATCTCGCTAAAAGAACAACGAATAATATGTGCTGCGGTCGATTATATCGGACAGGACGTAAGCCCAAGATGAACGGGGGCCTCTGCGAAAATCCAGGGGGGAGAAGAAGTATCCCCGGCTAAGAAAAAAACAGGTAACTCAATGTCCAACGTTCGTAAAATCTCCCGAAAGCGAAAACCAGCAGGCTTAGGAGTAAAAGACCGAGCAGCATAAAAACGATCAAAAGACACATTAAAAAACGGACCATTCGTGGGATGACGAGGTTGCGCAGCTAAGCGACAACCGTACGCAGCTAGTAAAACATCCCTACGATAAAACAACGGAGGTTCTCCATCTCCGCACATAAATTCAACACAGGACTGGTGGGGAATACCCCAATGGCAACACGGATACCCCGGTAATGAATCGGGTTCAGGCGGCGCAGAACAGAAGGCCGCGCAGAGCCATAAACGACACTCCCATAATCCAATTTGGACCGGATAAGAGAGCGATAAAAACGTAAAAGAACAGTCCGGTCAGCTCCCCAAGATGTGCCACTTAAAACACGTAAAATACAAAGAGAACGTTCACACTTGCCTCACAGTTGCGTTATATGCGATGAACAGCATAATTTCCTGTCAAACACCAAGCCAAGGAACCTAACTTCGTCTGCGAAAGAGAGTGCGTCTGGGCCAAGATGGAGCGAAGGTGGAGTATACTATTTTGGCGCCAGAAGTTGATGCAGACGGTCTTCTCTGCGGAGAAACGGAACCCATGAGATACACTCCAAGCGTACAGGCGGTCGAGACAGCATTGGAGTCGGCGATCCAAGAGACATGTTCTCCGAGAGGGAAGATAGATAGCAAAGTCGTCTACAAACAACGACGATTGTATTCCTGGCTGTAAACACTGGGTAATAGAGTTAATAGCAATGGCAAACAGTGACCAGCTAAGTACCGAGTCCTGAGGTACACCGTTCTCTTGAATAAAACTAGATGATAAAACTGATCCCACGCGAACATAAAAACCCGGTCTTTCATTAATTCCTGAATAAAAACAGACATACGCCCACGTATGTTCCAATCGTGAAGCGTTCGGAGGATACCGCCTCTCCAGCAGGTATCGTACGCTTTCTCTAAATCGAAAAATACAGCAACCTTTTGGCACTTGCGCACAAAACCGTTCATTACATGGGTAGTTAAAGAGACAAGATGGTCGACTGAGGAATGATGACGCCGGAAACCACACTGGGCGTTCGTTAATAATTACATGACTGTAACCACCACATGAGCCGCCCGTTAATCATGCGTTCCATCACCTTGCAAACCCTGCTGGTGAGGGAAATCGGACGGTAACTGGAAGGAAGATGGGTGTCCTTTCCAGGCTTAGGTATAGGAATGACGGAGGCCAATCGCCAAGCGTTGGGAAATGTGCCATGACACCAAATAAAATTAAAAGTCTGGAATACAAAAGCTTTGCCTTCTGCTGATAAATGCTGCAGCATAGCAACATGAATGTCATCTGGCCCCGGTTCGCAATGTCGAGAGGTAGAAAGGGCATGCCCCAGTTCCCTGGCGGTGAAAGGAACGTTGTAGCTCTCCTGATGGTCGGAGGCAAATGAGAAACCTTTCCTCTCAACCTGCTCCCTTAATGCGCGAAATGTAGCCGGGTAATTGGCGGAGCTGGAAACATCTGCGAAGGTTTGCCCTAAAACATTGGCGACGTCAGTCGGAGTACTCAGCACTCGATTTAAAATCCTAAGACCGGGTATAGGTGTAAACCTTGGATTGCCAGCAACGCGGCTTAGCCGTTCCCAAACTACGGATGAAGGCGTTGTGCAGTTAAAAGAAGAGGTAAAAGAAATTCGAGAAACCTTTTTGCTATCCTTGATGACTCGGCGGCATTTGGCGCGAAGTTGTTTGTAGCAAATAATTTTTGCTGAAGTAGGGTGGCAACGAAAAACTCGGAGAGCACCTAGGCGTGCACGCAATGCATCCCGGCATTCATCAGTCCACCAGGGAACCGGTAAGCGTCTGGGGTGACAAGACGACCGAGGAAAATCCTTATCTGCGGCTGTTATGATGACCGTGCGGAGGTGCTCGATTGCAATGTCGATAGATGGAAATTCACATCCTGAAAATTCGGCCAAAGATCTATAGAGAGTCCAATGAGCCATTTTGGGGCGCGCTGTGAATGTGCGTTTGAGGAGAGTACATGGATCTGACACGGAAAGTGGTCACTGGAATATAAATCAGATGACGTTCCAGGTGAAATATACAGCAAGTGAGGCAGAACAAATGAATAAGTCCAAGTGTGAAAAGCTTTGAGTGCTGTCAGAAAGAAAAGTAGGTTGAACAGTGTTGAGCAGAATGAGATGGTGACAGTCGAGAAATTCTGCCAACATGCTGCCTCTGGCACACTCCGTGTTGGAACCCCACAGCGGATGGTGTGCAGTAAAATCTCCCAAAAGTAGGACAGGGGGTGATACCTGAGACAGAAGATCGTCCAGATTAACTATGGCGATAGTGCAGGAAGGAGGCTAATAAACAGTGCAGACAGAGAAACTTAGGCCAGAAAAGTGAACTGTAGCTGAAACAGCTTGTAAAGGAGTCTGAAACTGTAATTAGTTGCTGTACACGTCATTGCGAATTAAAAGTAAAACTCCGCCGGAAGCGGCAGTGCCATCTGCGGGAGGGAGATCAAACCTCACCGAAATGTAACCGCGTAAATTAAAACAATCACCTGGGCGAACCTTGGTCTCTTGGAGACACACAAGCAGAGGGTCAGTAGAACGTTAAATTAACTCGAGGTCAGCTCTTCTGCTACGGAGACCACGCACATTCCACGAAAGGATAACCATTGTGAAAATGATATAAAATAAATAAAAAATTTAACCACCTTACATTTTGGACGGTCCAGGACGAATAAGACGTGTTTTCTTAATCGCGTGGGACTCGGTGGTTTTGAAGGAGCAGGCACATCCTGCTCCATCACATCCTCAGAGGGAGGGCTCTCCCGCTGAGAAGAATCAACCGATTCCAAAACCTGAAATCGGTTGGTGGTGGAAAGAGGCGGTGACGGCGACCGCCTAGCGGGCTTGCTCCCGTATGCATCATGGGAGCTCGACCTCCGTGGAGGAGGAGAAGGGCTCGATTTCTGCTTCGTATTACTGGTAGTGGATGATTTAAGGAAGTCAGTTCGGGTATAATCGGTCTTAAACTTAATAGATGGAGCATCAAAAACAATAGGTTTCGGCTTCTCAGTAGAACGGTTGGCGGCAGTTGGCGCACTAGGCACCCGAGTAAAAACAAGATCGCAAGTCTGCGTGCTAATAGTGCGCTTCTGGACCGCAGAAGAAGCCACAGCGCTGTATGTCCCGGTTTTAGGCAACACGGATAAGCGAGATTAGAATCGCTTCCGCGCTTCACTGAATGTAACTTTCTCTTTAACCCTGATCTCCTGGATAGAGCGTTCATCGCGAAAACGAGGACAATCGCGGGACGAAGCCGGATGGTCACCTTGACAGTTCACGCAAACCGGGGCAGTTGCACAAGCTCCCTGGTTTTTTTTTGAGTAGTGTTTAACGCCCGTTTTTACTACTGAGGCACCACAGGCGGTGGACACTGGTGATACATGAGATGAAATGATATATTGGGAAAGGTAATTTTTTTAAAGGAAGGAAGCGTTCCAGGCCTAAGTTTAGGTACCTCCCCGGCATTTGCAAGTTATGAAGACTGAGGAAAACCTGGAAAAAACCCCAGTCAGGGAGGACGGTCCCGGCGGGATTCGAACCGCAGACCTCCCATCACGAATCCGTGCCTTAACGACCTCAGCCACCCGTGGCGGTAAGCTCCTTTGTGACTTTCAGTACCACAGGTTGCACAGATCGACTTTGCACTCTTGCACGACACGCCAGTATGGCCAAAACGTTGGCATTGGAAGCATCGCATGGGACTGGGAATATATGGGCGAAACTCAATTGCCTCATATCCAGCTTTGATCCTCTGTGGTAACTCAACCCGGTTGAAGGTGAGGAAGAGAGTACGGGTGGGCTTGTTTCACCTTCCTTCCTAGCCTGTACACGATAGACCGTTATGACTCCCTGGTCCTCCAGACAACTCTGGATTTCCGAGTCGGACATCCCGTCTAACACAGTCGTAGTAATAACTCCTCGCGACGAATTTAAAGTTCTATGTGGTTCTACACGGATCGGATACCCGTGGAGAATTGTCGCCTTGAGTAATGAGTTAGTTTGCGCTATTCCAATTGTCTCTACCAAAAGAGAACCATTACGGAGACGTGTACATGTCTTCACTGGTCCAGAAATGCCATCAACACCCTTCTGAATCACAAACGGGTTCACTCTGCTGAATGACTGACTATGCTCCGTGCGATTAATTACCAAGTAGCGAGCAAATGGCTGCTCGGTTACTTCCTTTACATCCACTCTTTTGCGTTTCTAATGAAAATTATTTTCATGTACCATAGCGCATTCATCCTCCACCATTACACCTGTCTCCGATGGCAGGCTGCTTCCTGGACGCCACCCCGGCTTAGGTTAGTTGCCCTGGCCTGGACAAGGTAACCTCAGGGTCACACCTTCCTGGTTATAGACAAAGGGACCCAATCGCCTTCAGGAAGTTTACAGCGCGTGTAATGGCCCCTCCCCGGGCCTGGCCTTTACCAGGAGATACGCTCTTGCCCTACATGATGACCCAGTGCTGGGAGTCACGCCATTACCCAGTCACCTCTGAACCGTGTCAAACACGGGGGCATCCTTCAGACTAAAAGCAGGGAGGTATAAAAATTAAATTTAAATGGAGACGAAATAAAAAGGTTTCAAACGCGCTAAGCGCAGACCTATGGGAGCAGCTCAGGTGCCTCGGGGTCGCTACGCCCCGTACCCAAAACCCCTCAGGGGCCCAATATATTGGGTACGGGGCGTAGCGTCCCCGAGGCACCCTAGCTGCTCACTCAGGTTCGCGCTTAGCGCGTTTGACTCCTTTTTATTTTGTCTCCATTTTACTTTTTACTTTTAAACCTCCCTGCTTTTATTCTGAAGGATGCCCCCGTGTTTGATACGTTTCAAAGGTGACTGGGTAATTGCGTGACTCCCAGCACTGGGTCATCATGTAGGGCAAGAGCGTACCCCCTAGTAACGGCCAGGCCCGGGGAGGGGCCATTACACATGCTGTAAGCTTCCTGCAGGCGATTGGGTCCCTTTGTCTATACCCAGGAAGGTGTGACCCTGAGGTTACTTGTTCCTGGCCAGGGCAACTAACCTAAGCCGGGATGGCACCCAGGAAGCAGCCTGCCTTCGCACACAGGTGTAATGGTGGAGGATGAAACCGCTATGGTACAACCAAATCCTCATTTTAATACAAAACGTAAGAGATTGGACCCAAGAGAGGTGACAGAGGTGTCTTTCCCTCGTTTCCTAGTAATCAGCAGAACTGAGGTAAGTCAGTCCTTTACGCATGTGAACCCTTTTGTTATCCAAAAAGGTCTGGGTGGTATTTCTGGCCCCGTTAAATCTTGCACGCGGCTGCGCAACGGGTCCCTATTAGTTGAGACAGTGAGTGCGTCACAAACTAGCGCGCTACTTAAGGCCATCTTACTCCACGGGTATCCGATCCGTGTCGAGTAACATCGCACCCTGAACTCTTCCCGGGGAGTAGTAACCACATCTGTACTGGACGGCATGACCGATTCGGAAATTCAGGGTTATTTGGCTGAACAGAATGGTATCTCTGTGTATCGTGTGCAGACAAAGAAGGACGGCGAGGTACAGCCTACTCGTACATTGTTCCTCACCTTTAGTAGGGTTGAGTTACCGTCCAGGATCAGAGCAGGGTATGAGGTCATCACGGTCCGCCCGTATGTCCCTAGCCCTTTACGATGCTTCCAATGTCAGCGTTTCGGCCATACCCGATTATCTTGCAAGAGCCCTAAATCGATTTGTGCTATATGTGCCTTCGAAAGTCACGAGGGAGCATGTTCATCCGCTCCTGCATGTGTAAATTGCCGTGGTTCTCATCCGGCCACATCCCGTGACTACCCTCGATTTAGGGAGGAGCGCTCTATACAGGAAATCCGCGTTAAAGAGAAACTTTCGTTCTCTGAGGCCCGGAAACGTTATCAAGCCTGTCTACCCCCTGTACCCAAGCTCGGTACGTATGGCTCTAGCCGCAACAGCGATTTCGCGACGTGACAATAGCACTCAAACGTGCGACCTGGTTTTTACTACAACACCTCCGCCTGCCAGTGCCAAGCGCCCCACTACGGTGGCCAAGCCAGTTGTTTTTGCCGCTGATCCCATTAAACTTATGACGGCCTATACAAGGACTGACTTTTTAAAATAGTCCGCAAGTGAGGGAAAAACGAAGAAAAATAATCACAGCCCATCACCTCCTCGGGGTCGAGCTCCCACGATGGCTCTGGGAGCATACTTATAAGGCGGTTATCGTCACCGCCTCTCTCCACCTCCAACCGTTTCCAGGTATTGGAATCGGTTGATCCTTCTCAGCAGGAGAAGCCTCCCTCCGATGATTCTATGGAGCAGGATGCTGATGCTGCTGATAAACCACCTAGTCAAACGCGTTTGAAAAAAGGACGACTGATTCGTCCTGGACCGTCCAAAAAGTAAGGTGATAACCTTTTAGCTTATTTTATCTAATTTTAACAATGGCTATTCTTTCGTGGAATGTGCGTGGTCTCCGTAGTCAAAGACCTGACCTCGAGTTAATTTTACGTTCTACTGACCCTTTGCTAGTGTGTCTCCAAGAGACTAAGCTTTGCCCAAGTGATTCTTTTGATTTACGCGGTTACTCTTCGGTGAGATTTGATCTCCCTCCCTAAGATGGCACTCCCTCTCACGGCGGAGTTTTAATTTTAGCTCGCCGTGACGTGTACAGCACTACACTACAACTCCAGACACCTTTACAAGCTGCTGCAGCTACAGTTCACTATTCTGGCCTGAGTTTTTCCTTCTGCACTGTTTATTTACCTCCGTCCCGCACCATCACTACAGATTACCTGGACGAACTTCTGTCTCAGGTACCACCCCCTGTCCTACTTTTGGGAGATTTTAATGCACACCATCCCCTGTGGGGTTCCAACTGGACCCCTCAGGGCCCCAATTTATTGGGTACGGGGCGTAGCGACCCCGAGGCACCCGAGGTGCTCCCATAGGTCCGCGCTCGGCGCGTTTGACTCCTTTTTAGTTTGTCTCTATTTTACTTTTTACTTTTAAACCTCCCTTATTCAAGAGAACGGTGTACCTCAGGGGTCGGTACTAAGTTGCACACTTTTTGCCATTGCTATTAACTCTATCACCCAGTGTTTACCGCCAGGAATACAATCGTCGTTATTTGTAGACGATTTTGCCATATATCTTTCCTCTCGGAGGACTTGTCTCCTGGAACTCCGCCTCCAATGCTGTCTCGACCGCCTTCACGCTTGGAGTGTCTCTCACGGGTTCCGTTTCTCCGCAGAGAAGACCGTCTGCATGAACTTCTGGCGCCACAAGGAGTATCATCCACTTTCGCTCCATCTTGGCCCAGACGCACTCTCCTTCGCAGACGAAGTTCGGTTCCTTGGCTTGGTGTTTGATAGGAAATTATGCTGGTCATCGCATATTGTGCAACTCAGAGGCAAGTGTGAACGTTCTCTTTGTATTTTACGTGTTTTAAGTGGCACATCTTGGGGAGCTGACCGGACTGTTCTTTTACGCTTTTATCGCTCACTCTTCCGTTCGAAACTGGATTACGGCTGTGTGGTCTACGGATCAGCGCGGCCTTCTATCCTTCGTCGCCTTAACCCGATTCATCACCGGGGTATCCGTGTTACCATTGGGGCATTCCCCACCAGTCCTGTGTTGAGTTTGTGTGCGGGGTCTGGAGAACCTCCGTTGTTTTATCGTAGGGATGTTTTACTGACTCCGTACGGTTGTCGCTTAGCTGCGCAACCTCGTCATCCCACGAATGGGCCATTTTTTAACATGTCTTTTGATCGTTTTTACGCTGCTCGGTCTTTTACTCCTAAGCCCGCAGGCTTTCGTTTTCGGGAGCTTTTACGGACGTTGGACATGGAGTTACCTGCTTTTTTCTTAGCCGGGGAAACTTCTTCTCCCCCCTGGATTTTAGCAGAGGCCCCCGTTCATCTCGGGCTCACGTCCTGTCCGAAATCTGCGACCGCAGCACATACCATTCGTTGTTCTTTTAGCGAGACCAAATCCGCTTTTAATGGCTGGAATTTCATCTATACCGACGGCTCAAAATCTGACACAGGTGTAGGATGTGCTTTTGTTTTTAATGGGGCTAGTTTTACGTATGGTCTTAACGTTGCAACATCTATTTTTATGGCGGAGCTGTATGCTATCTATCGGGCGGTTTTATTTATTTCTGATCACGGGCTGGGGAACAGTGTTATATGTTCCTACTCTTTGAGTGCTCTTTTAAGTTTTAAACAGCTGTACAATCACCACCCTCTTGTACAGATGGTCCAGAATGTAGTTTTAACCCTTTTGACGCTGGTGTCAGGGTAACACTGCTATGGGTGCCTGGACACGTCGGACACCCAGGTAATGAGGCCGCAGATGTTGCAGCAAAATCCGCTCTTTTAGACCCTGCTGAGTACGAGCAGCGTTTTTATTTCGGGGATTTTATACATTCGTTACGTAGAGCCATTTTTTCGCGCTGGCGCGAGGAGTGGGAATTACTCCCAAATAATAAGCTCCGTGAATGTAAATCCGCCCCTTTTAACTGGTCGACTTCTTCTCGCGGTGTTCGTCGCGAAGAAGTAATTTTAGCTCGTCTTAGAATTGGGCATTGCCGTTTTAGTCATTCTCACCTTTTTAATGGTCAACCCGCTCCAGCTTGCCCTCACTGTGACCACCCCTTTACAGTGCGTCACATTTTAATTGTTTGTCTTCATCTGACAGCTTTTAGAATTAGCCTTGGTTTGCCCTCCTCTATTGAGGACTTACTCGCAGAAGATGTGGTTGCTGTTGAGCGCGTGCTCCGTTTTATCCGTGTTTGTGGTTTTTGGAGCAAGGTGTGAGGTTTTATCTTTTACCGTTGACGGCATTTTTAGACTCTTTTAGAACTGTTGTTTTTTCAGCTTTTGCTGAATCGTGTTAACTAGTCTCTAATTGTTGTTTTGCACATTACCCTTGTTATTTGTTTTGGGGTTTTATTGTTACCATTTTAATCTTTTATAAGACTGGTTTGTTTTCAGCTCTTGCTGATTAATTTTGCTACCGGTCTTTGTTTATTGACCTGTGTTTGCTTTGTGCTTTTATTGGCACGTTTTTAGTCGATTACAGGACTGTTGTGGTTTTCCGCTCTTGCGGCTGTGTTTTAGTAACACTTTAATGTTTGTGGCGCCTTATAGCCTTGTTATTCGTTTTTGGGTGTAAGTTTTATTGCACAAGTACTACTGTCCGTTCGTTATGCGCAGGATTTGCGTTCTTTGTTTATTTATTTTTATATCTGACGCAGTACTTGATGTGTTTGGGCGCTAATGACCGTAGCAGTTTTGCGCCCTTAAGCAATAATCATCATCTGACACAGATGTAGGATTTGCTTTTGTTTTTAATGGGGCTAGTTTTACGTATGGTCTTAACGTTGCAACATCTATTTTTATGGCGGAGCTTTATGCTATCTATCGGGCGGTTTTATTTATTTCTGATCACGGGCTGGGGAACAGTGTTATATGTTCCGATTCTTTGAGTGCCATTTTAACTTTTAGAAACCTGTACAACCTCCACCCCCTTGTACAAATGGTCCAGAATGTAGTTTTAACCCTTTTCGACGCTGGCGTCAGGGTAATACTGCTATGGGTGCCTGGACACGTCGGACTCCCAGGTAATGAGGCCGCAGATGTTGCAGCAAAATCCGCTCTTTTAGACCCTGCTGAGTACGAGCAGCGTTTTTATTTCGGGGATTTTATACATTCGTTACGTAGAGCCATTTTTTCGCGCTGGCGCGAGGAGTGGGAATTACTCCCAAATAATAAGCTCCGTGAATGTAAATCCGCCCCTTTTAACTGGTCGACTTCTCGCGCTGTTCGTCGCGAAGAAGTAATTTTAGCTCGTCTTAGAATTGGGCATTGCCGTTTTAGTCATTCTCACCTTTTTAATGGTCAACCCGCTCCAGCTTGCCCCCACTGTGACCACCCCTTTACAGTGCGTCACATTTTAATTGAATGCCATCATCTGGCAGCTTTTAGAAATAGCCTAGGTTTGCCCTCCTCTATTGAGGAGTTACTTGCAGATGATGTGGTTGCTGTTGAGCGTGTGCTCCGTTTTATCCGTATTTGTGGTTTTTGGAGCAAGGTGTGAGATTTTTTCTTTTACCGTTGACGGCATTTTTTGACTCTTTTAAGGCTGTTGTTTTTTCAGCTTTTGCTGAATCGTGTTAACTGGTCTTTAATTGTTGTCTTGCACATTACCCTTGTTATTTGTGTTGGGGTTTTATTGTTACCATTGTAATCTTTTACAAGACTGGTTTATTTTCAGCTCTTGCTGATTAGTTTAGATACCGGTCTTTGTTTGTTGACCTGTGTTTGCTTGGTATTTTATTGGTACTTTTTTAGTCCATTACACGACTGTTGTGGTTTTCCGCTCTTGCGGCTGTGTTTTAGTAACACCTTAATGTTTGTGGCGCCTTATACCCTTGTTTTTTGTTTTTGGGTATCAGTTTTATTGCACAAGTACTACTGTCCGTTCGTTATGCGCAGGATTTGCGTTCTTTGTTTATTTATTTTTATTTCTGACATAGTACTTGATGTGTTTGGGCGCTAATGACCACAGCAGTTTTGCGCCCTTAAGCAATAATCATCATCATCATCACCTCCGTACGGTCATCATCACAGCCGCAGATCAGGCTATTCCTCGGACGTCTTCTCACCGCAGAGGCTTACCAGTTCCCTGGTGGACCGATCAATGCCGGGATGCCTTGCGTGCACGCCGAGTTGCTCTACGAGCTTTTCGTCGCCACCCTACTTTAACAAATATTAATCGCTATAAACAACTGCGCGCCAAATGCCGTCGTGTCATTAAGGATAGCAAGAAGGGTTTTTGGATTGCTTTTACCTCGTCTTTTAACCGCACAACGCCTTCATCCGTAGTTTGGGAACGACTACGCCGCGTTGCTGGCAAACCTAGGTTTACGCCCTTACCCGGTCTTCGGATTTTAAATCAAGTGTTCACTTCTCCAACGGAAGTCGCAGATATTTTAGAACGTACTTTCGCTGACGTTGCAATTTCGGCCAACTATCCTGCTGCTTTTCGCACAATTAATATGCAGGTCGAGTCGCAGGGCTTCTGTTTTGCCTCCGAACATCAGGAGTGGTACAACGTCCCCTTTACCTCCAGGGAATTGGAGCATGCCCTTACGGACTCTCGACACTGTGCACCATGGCCAGATGGTATTCACGTTGCTATGTTGCAGCATTTGTCAGCGGAAGGCAAAGCTTTTTATTACGCACTTTCAATTTTATTTGGTGAAATGGCACATTTCCTAGCGTTGGCGGTTGGCCACTGTCATTCCTATACCTAAGCCTGGAAAGGACCCCCATCTTCCTTCCAGTTACCTTCCAATTTCCCTCACCAGCTGCGTCTGCACGGTGATGGAACGAATGATTAACGGGCGGCTTATGTGGTGGTTAGAGTCGAGGCATTTTTTAACGAACGCTCAGTGTGGTTTCCGTCGTCACCGTTCCTCGGTCGACCATCTTGTGTCTCTAACCGCACATGTAATGGACGGTTTTGTGCGTCGGTGCCAAACGGTGGCTGTATTTTTTGATTTGGAGAAAGCGTACGATACTTGCGGGAGAGGCGGTATCCTCCGAACGCTTCACGGTTGGGACATACGTGGGCGTATATCTGTTTTTATTCAGGAATTCATGAAGGACCGGGTTTTTAATGTTCGCGTGGGACAAGTTTTATCATCTAGTTTTATTCAAGAGAACGGTGTACCTCAGGGCTCGGTACTTAGTTGCACACTGTTTGCCATTGCGATTAACTCTATCACCGAGTGATTACCGCCGGGAATATAATCGTCGTTGTTTGTAGACGATTTTGCCATCTATCTTTCTTCTCGGAGAACCTGTCTCTTGGAACGCCGCCTCCAATGCTGTCTCGACCGCCTTTACGCTTGGAGTGTATCTCACGGTTCCGTTTCTCCGCAGAGAAGAGCGTCTGCATGAACTTCTGGCGCCACAAGGAGTATCCTCCACCTTCGCTCCATCTTGGCCCAGACGCACTCTCTTTCGCAGACGATGTTAGGTTCCTTGGCTTGGTGTTTGACAGGAAATTATGCTGGTCATCGCATATAGCGCAACTCAGAGGCAGGTGTGAACGTTCTCTTTGTATTTTACGTGTTTTAAGAGGCACATCTTGGTGAGCTGACCGGCCTCTTCTTTTACGTTTTTATCGCTCACTTACCCGATCGAAACTGGATTATGGCTGTGTGGTTTACGGCTCAGCGCGACCTTCTGTTCTGGGCCGCCTGGACCCGCTTCATCTCCGGGGTATCCGTGTTGGCATTGGAGCATTCCCCACCAGTCCTGTGTTGAGTTTATGTGCGGAATCTGGAGAACCTCCATTGTTTTATCATAGGGATGTTTTACTTTTTGCGTACGGTTGTCGCTTAGCTGCGCAACCTCGTCATCCCACAAATGGGCCGTTTTTAATGTGTCTTTTGATCGATTTTATGCTGCTCGGTCTTTTACTCCTAAGCCCGCTGGCTTTCGTTTTCGGGAGATTTTATGGACGTTGGGCGTCGAGTTACCTGCTTTCTTCTTAGCCGGGGAAAACTTTTCCCCTCCTTGGCTCTTGGCAGAGGTCCCCGTTCATCTTGGTCTTACGTCCTCTCCGAAATCTTCAACCGCAGCACATATTATTCGTTGTTCTTTTAGCGAGATCAAATCCTCTTTTAATGGCTGGAATTTTATATATACCGACGGCTCGAAATATGACACAGGTGTAGGATGTGCTTTTGTTTTTAATGGGGCGAGTTTTACGTATGGTCTTAATGTTGCACATCTATTTTTATGGCAGAGCTTTATGCTATTTATCAGGCGATTTTATTTATTTATGATCAGGGGCTCGGGTACAGTGTCATATGTTCCGACTCTTTCAGTGCTATTGTAGGTTTTAAACATCTGTACAATCACCACCCTCTTGTACAGATGGTCCAGAATGTTGTGTTAACCCTTTTCGACGCTTCAGGGTAAAACTATTATGGGTGCCTGGACACGTCGGACTCCCCGGTAATGAGGCCGCAGATGTTGCAGCAAAATTCGCTCTTTTAGACCCTGCTGAATACGAGCAGCGTTTTTATTTCGGGGATTTTATACATTCTTTACGTAGAGCCATTATTTCGCGCTGGCACGAGGAGTGGGACTTACTCCCAACTAATAAGCTCCGTGAATGCAAACCCACCCCTTTTAACTGGTCGACTTCTTCTCGCGATGTTCGTCGCGAAGAAGTAATTTTAGCTCGCCTGAGAATTGGGCATTGCCGTTTTAGTCACTCTCACCTTTTTAATGGTCAACCCGCTGCAGTATGCCCTCACTGTGACCACCCCTTTACAGTGCGTCACATTTTAATTGAATGCCATCATCTGGCAGCTTTTATACATAGCCTAGGTTTGCCCTCCTCTATTGAGGAATTACTTGCAGATAATGTGGTTGCTGTTGAGCGAGTGCTCGGTTTTATCCGTGTTTGTGGTTTTTGGAGCAAGGTGTGAGGTGTTCTCTTTTTATCCATGACGGCATTTTTATACGCTTTTAAGACTGTTGTTGTTTCAGCATTTGATGCATCGTTTTTTTAGTACCAGTCTTTAATTGAATTGTTGTATATAACCCTTGTTATTGTTTTGGGGTTTTATTGTTAGCAGATTAAAGTTTTACAATACAGGTTTTTTTCAGCTTTAGCTGATGTGTTTTACTACCAGTTTTTAATGTTGTAGTGGTGTTGGTTATAGGGTTTTACTGACCGTTTTTAGACCATTATAAGGACTGTATTTTTTCACTGTGCGGCTTTTTTAATACCAGTCCTTTGTTTGTTGACCATTACACCCACTTGTTACTTGTTATGGGTTTTTATTTTGTTGCACAACGTGCTACTAAGACTTGCTTTGTGTTTCCTCTTTTTTTAGTTCTGACGCAATTTCTAGTATGATTGGGCGCTAATGACCTTAGCTGTTGTGCGCCCTTAAACAACATTCATCTTCATCATCTCCTATAAATATGTTAACGAATTTAAATCATTCCATACAGGTAGAAATGATAGATTGTTAAACGCTATTTGACGAATTTGATTTACCTGATGGTTTAGCTTTGGATTGGAAACTATCTTCGAAAGATATTGAACTCGTTATGATATTTAGCATAATTGACGAACTAAATTCGTATTTTACCAACAATTTTGTATACGTGTTTGGAAGTTGCGGAAACGGAAATTGGAACATGAATATTGGAGGTAGAGAAATTTCTGGAAAGGTTAAACGTTCGAGCAGGTGGTCAGCAGAAGGAACGTTAAGCATTAATTCAGAAAGTAATTCTAACACCGAACCTAGACGTGTATCCGTCAACAGTTTGAGAAAAGCTGTTTCAGAAAAATGCAAACTAGTCATAAACAAAATTAGACAAAAGCTTGGATGAGAATGTAACAATAAGGTTGAAGAAATAAATGAAAAATTAGATATCGCTTTAGAGGATAACGAGAGGTTAAAGAAAAATTTGGAAAAGGCTACGTATTTGGCCGAAAATATGAGAAAGGCATTGGAAATAAGAAAGCACAACATTACCCATCTTAAAGCGCTGGTAAATGCGATTTAAAAAACATCGAAAATATTTTAACAGATTTTTTAGCGCTAAAGGAGCTAGTAGCCAATTTAACAAAGATAGGTTTGTGCAGTAGTACAAAGATCGATAAAAACAGCGAAATTGAAGATTTATATACAGATTATGACAACGACTACATATTAGAGAAAGATGAGCAGAATGAATCGATTTTGGAAGAAGTGGCATCGGACAAATTTGCTTATTATACAAAATGAGTTAAAGTATAAAAAACATACTGAGGAAAAAATTTTTTTTATTTTTATAAAATAAATCTGTATACAATGTGAAAATTTTACATTTAGCATTAACACAAACTTGTTTTTATGGCACTGAAGTAAAATTGAAGAATTGTTTTTTTATCTTTAATACTGGGATAAAATGTTTCTACACAATTATAAACTAAAGTACAATTGCATTAAGAAATGTAACTTAAAATCAATTTTTAACACAAACTTGTTTTTATGGCACTGAAGTAAAATTGAGAATAGTTTTTTTATCTTTAACAACGGAAAAAAATGTTTCTACACAATTATAAACTGAAGTACAATTGCATTAAGAAATGTAACTTCAAATCGATTTTTTTAACACAAACTTGTTTTTATGGCACTGAAGTAAAATTGAAGAATTGTTTTTTATCTTTAACACTGGGAAAATAATATTTATACACAATTAATTTTAACTTAAACTGAAGTACAATTGCATTAAGAAATACACAAAATAATGTATTTTTGTAGTGTTTTTATTCTCAAAGTCTTAGGTTTTTGGGAAGCACACTGATATCTATGTCCTTTAACATTTTGGTTTAACACAATATTAAAAAATGTATTTTCACCTGAAATTATGCGTAAAAAGTTTTTTTTTTGAAGCACACTGATTCCAATGTCTTTTTATGAAAAAAATACTGTGCGATTTGTTTTAGAGTAGGAAAAAATCACACAGGATAATACTGTTTAAAAACAAACGACGGGATGAAATGAAGCCTCCTAAAGGCAACTTGGAACTTTTTTTTTTTTTTTTTTGCGATTTGGCCGTAAATACGCATATTTAAAAATCGAACCACATCTCGTTAAGATCCAGTTTGGAGTACGTGGCGCAGATGAGCTCCGCCACGCAATCCCCCCTGAAAATTTAGTACGGTGTGGGCGTATGGTTAAATATGCTTATCCCGATCTCGTGCACGTCGGTACCTATGATCGTGGGGGAGGCTATCAAACCGCGATGCGCCAAGTTGCCGTGAAGAGTCAGGATCCCGTAGCACGTTCTCGGCAGCAGGACCCGCACGCCAGCGACCACGTACAGCCGTTCGAAGCGGGCACGACGCCCTGATCGAGCTTTTCAACAGAAATCCGACGCCGCTGGGTACGGGCGCAGTGCCCATTTGCGACACTGTTTCGTACAGTATAGTGGTATCTCGAGTGGCAGCGACCCCGGGAGCGCTAGCAGCGACCCTGGGAGCGCTGATTGTGGACCTGTCGTCGTCTCCACTTTCGTCGTCGGAGATTTCGACCACTTTGGGTTCGTCGTCACTTATAAATATGACGTCGTCGCCGTTGTCGTCATTGTTGTTGTCGTCTTCATTGTCGTTGTCGTCGTCATCATTGTTGTTGTCTTCATTGACGTCGTCGTCATTGTCATTGTCTTCGTCGTACCGTCGCTGCCGTCGCCGTCGCTTCCGTCACCGTCATTGTCGTCGCCGCCGCCGTCATTTCCATAATCGTCATCGTCATTATTGTTGGTGTTAAAAGCGGAATGGCGAGCATATCCTCAAAAATACCACTACGTTTTGCCCGAAAGCAATCGTCGCTTACCTACGAGAAAGAGTCACGGGTTCCTTGGGGCGACGCGTCGCCCGATGACGATGTCGCCTGCTGCTACCGTTGTCCTTGTTCGAGGTTCCATCCGTGGTTCAGTGGTGGTCTGTCCTGGCTCGACGGAGGATTCGCCAGTGAGCGCCCTGATCCATCGCAGCGAGATAGCTGCGGCGACGGCGAACCTGGTGCCCGCAACGAGGATCGCTCGGACTGCTATCGAAGCTGCTCGGATTGCGACCCTCTGGATGGCTCTCGCCGAAGAAGGCGGAAAAGCTCCGACAGCGTCCGCGACGGATCGGATCCTGCGCACTCTTGCCCCCTTGACCGATTTGATGGCGTTCGTGGCTGCATCGAACGCCTTTGCTGCCTCCGCTCGGATCGCGTCTCTGCGAGACACGTCGACGCCCATGCAGGTGGATGCGACGACGTGCACCTCGATCGAATGATCCGTGATTCTCCCGACCGCAGCCTTTGCGGCCTAGCCGACGATGTCCTCGACAGCCTTGATTGCGGCGGCTTGCATTGCTGGGTCAGGAGAGAGAGCAGGGACAGCAAGGTCTCTGCGCAGCAAGATCGGTCAGGCGGGCGCCGCCTGAAGCCGGATGGTGCAGAAGCAGAAGAGGTCGACTTACCAGGCGGCGATGACGATGTCCATGGGTCGTATAGCTCCACGGCGGTAGATCTTGTACATCTTGTACATCTCGAAGCAGGAGCAGAGAGAGAGCTGTATGAGCATGGGGCGATTTTTTGGGGAATATATATACGCATTTTGAGAGGTGAGTGGGAGATTGCACGTGATGTTTTTTAGAATTGGCAAACAGCGCGCTAAAAGCAATTAAAAACCGTGAGTCGGCAGAAACCGATTCCGGAAATCGCATCTGCAAGTTGTTTGAAAATCAGTGATGTAATTGTCACGTGTATGTGCATGGCAACGGCAAAGTCCGCTAAAATCTTCCAGCGCTCGGTACACGATCACGAACAATGACGTAACAGTCACGTGTATGTGCATAGCGACAGTAAATTTACAGTGCGCAATACACGGTCACGTGTTTTAACATAGTAACAGTAGCCGCGTCGACCCGCGCAAATAAAAAGGTTTGCATTTTAACGTTGGTGTTACAGTAAGCATACATTCCTGTCTTCGATTCTCGGTGAGTATTATAAAGCATGAACTTTACAATATTGCAGCACCGTGCAAGAACATTAGATAGATTTTATTCGGGATATTCTGAAACTATAGTTTCTGTAGAATCTGCGCCTGAAGACGAAAATGATATTCACCCCATGGAATGGATACACTGGGTTTTTACGCAGTTTTTAGAATTTTCTGATGAACGGTTATTAAATCAAGAGCCGAGCTATATCGGCATGTCGATTTCTAACATAGAGCATCCCGAAAGAGGCTTTCACATTAGCGTTAGACGGTTTGATCAAATTAACATGGAAGCAAATTTAAATTCTGCTGAAGCAGTGATGCAGAGTAATCATAATTTTTTTGGACGGTATGCTAAAATTTACTTGCGTATACACAAAAATTATTGAAGGTGAATGCTTTAAGGAATGCGAGCTATGTAATTGGAACAAGGGCATCATTGTTATAAAAAATGTAGATTCTTTATGTTTACCAAGAGCGATAGCCGTGTCTGTGGCAAAATTAGAAAATGATGCCAATTACAATTCGATAAAAAGATGGGAAACGGCTCAAAGGTTAAGAGCGGCGTATTTATGTCGACTTATAGGAAGAGATGTAAAATCGACTGTGCCATTTACAATAGAGGATGTTAAAATGTGTGAGAAGGTGTTGAGGGATTACTGTTTTACCATATTCGACGCCCATGAGGGTAACGGAATCTTATATAAATCAGGATCTCTTAGCAATAAATACATTGATCTGATTTATCATAACAATCACTATAACTCGATTGTAGATTTACACAGAGCATTTAAATGTACATATTATTGCAGGCGATGTAATCATCCTTTCAAATATAAAAAGGAACTACATCGCTGCGATTTAGGATGTCAAAAATGCCACCTTTCATGCGTAACGTCTTTTGACACGTACATTCATTGTGTTAAATGTAATCGCGAGTTTAGAGGACAAATTTGTTACAATAACCACCTTAAAAAGGCGGCTTTTTACCCGCGGAATATAGCCGTGTGCGACGTGGAAAAGGTGTGCATTAAATGCAATAAAATGTACAATCTAAGATGTAAAAAGAAACAACACGTTTGCGCGGAAACATTTTGCACTACGTGTAATAAATATGTCAAAGTAAATCATTTATGCTTTGTGAGATCATATAAAGGTCCACAATTGAGTAAAGAATTTCTCTTTTTTTTTTTCATAGATTTTGAATGTACGCAAGAAAAGCCATACGGCTCGCCAAACTTGACCTTTGAGCACGAACCAAATCTCTGCGCTCTTTACCAAGCATGCATTTTCTGTATCGATATTTGCGAAAAGATGCAAACATGTAGTAATTGCGGCGTGAAAGAATAGGTTTTTAAAAATAAACCAATTTGCGAATTGTTTCAATATATTAATATACCCCGCTCGAGCATCAAGAGCATTATAGTGATTGCACATAATTTAAAGTCTTATGATGGTCATATTTTGCTAAAATACATGGTGGGTACTCTCGGATGGAAACCAGAACTCATTATGAACGGGCCAAAAATTTATAGAATAAAGCATAGAAATGTGACTTTCCTGGATTCCTTAAATTTCATACCATTTGCACTTTCTAAATTTTCTAAAACATTTGAATTGGAGGAATCGAAAGGTTATTTTCCGCATTTGTTTAACACTGTAGACAACTCAAACTACGTGGGGCAAATTCCTGATGTAAAGTATTACAGTGATGAAAAAATGTCGGTGGAGGAACGAAAATGTTTTGAAAAGTGGCATGCAGAAAAACTTTCTTCTAATTACGTGTTTGACATGCAAAAAGAAATTGTTGAATACTGTAAAATGGACGTGCAAGTTTTATGTTTCGGTGTATCAAAATTTCGAAAGGAATTTATGATAGAAAACGGAATCGATCCTTTTAGAGAGTGTGTAACCATAGCTAATGCTTGCATGAATGTATGCAGAAAGCGCTTTGTGCAAGAAAATACTATTTCAATAATACCGCACGGAGGATATAGGCTTGCCGATAGGCAATCACGTGTGGCTCTTATCTGGTTAAGCTGGATAGAAAAAGAACAAGATGTAACTATTCAGCACGCTCTTAATGGTCGCGAAGTTAAAATTTTAAATTATAAGGTTGACGGATACAGAGAAGACAATGAAAGTAATACAAAGTTCGTATACTACTTTCATGGGTGCTTTTATCATGGATGTCAACATTGCTATGTTAATAGAACTTTTACTTTGCACGGTGCAGGCAATGAAACGATGGACTCTAGATACGAGTCCACCGTGAGAATAACCAAAGCGATTAAGGAGGCAGGTTATGAAGTAATTGAAATGTGGGAGTGCGAATTTAATGCATTGCGGAAAAATAACGGGGAACTTGCCAACTTTGCTGAATCTTTCATTCTTTTAGAACCTCTCGAACCTAGAGACGCCTTTTACGGCTGTCGTACAAATTGTGTTAAATTAATGTACGAAACAAAAGAGAATGAAAAAATAATGTACTATGACGTGTGTAGTCTTTACCCATGCGTAAATAAAACAAAATCTTATCCTGTTGGTCACCCCAAAATTTATTGCAAACAAAATACGTTTCCACCTTTGGATAGCATATAAGGTGGCTTAATAAAATGTCAAATATTACCACCTGTCGACTTATATCACCCAGTATTACCCATGCGTGTGAACGGCAAACTAATGTTTCCTTTATGCCGGTCATGCGCGTTGTTAGAAGATGAACATAACGAGTGCAATCATAATGATGATGAAAGAAGTCTCTTAGGGACTTGGGTGATGGACGAGGTTAAAGTAGCTCTTGAGGAAGGCTGTTATGTTGAAAACGCACGAAATTTGGGAATACGAAATGGTACGCTACAATGCCGATACCGGTAAAAAAGGACTTTTTGAAGAGTATGTTAAACAATTTTTAAAGATTAAAACTGAAGCCTCCGGCTGGCCAACGCAATGCATTACCGATATAGATAAAGAGGAATATGTAAAGAATTTTGAACAAAAGGAATGAATTAAACTTAATTCTAATGCAATCGCCTACAATCCTGGAAGACGGGAGATTGCAAAACTAATGTTAAATTAATTTTGCGGCAAATACGGGTAAAGAGATAATTTACCAACCTGTGAATTAATTGGAGAATATTCACAGCTTGTAGAACGTTTAAATAATCCTTGGATACAGGTGGAGACGTATTTACCAGCTACTGAAAATATAATTTACTTGGTATGGAAATACGTAAAAGAAAGTCCTAAATTAAACCCTTACTCTAACGTCGTAGTTGCTGCATACACTATAAGCCACGCCCGTCTAGAGCTTTACTCTTGCTCGAAAAAACTAGGCGAGCGCGTGCTATACTTTGACATTGATTCGGTAATTGCAGTTTGTAAACCAGGACAGTGGATGCCGCCGACTGGTTCTTTTTTAGGTTGCATGACAAATGAGTTAGAAATTTACGGTAAAGACGCGTATATCGATCAATTTGTATCTACCGGTCCTAAGAGTTATGGTTTTACCGTTAAATTTGGAAATAACGAAACCAAAAAAATCTGTAAAATTAAAGGTATTACTCTGCATTCAAGTAATTTAAAAAAGGTAAATGTACAAGTTATGGGCGATATGATTTTAAAAAATAACGATATGAATATAAAACTGTATGACACTAAAATAGCCAGAAGGCCTCTTTGGACGCTTGTTACGGAACCGTCGGTAAAAACGTTTCGAGCGATAATTAATAAACGTAAGAGAATTTCCAAGTATGACACAGTTCCTTACGGCTATAAAAGACCTCGATCAAAATAAGACATTTGTTAACTTGAGAAAAGCTTCGGAGTATGACACAGCTCCTTTTACTACGCACAATATTTGTCAGACACTAAAAGCATTGTGTTTACACAAACGTTCAGCTAGCAAGCCACTTATCTAATTGCTTAAACATTACCTTAAGAGTCATCTCGACGAAATGCTTTTAGTAGATTCATTTAAAGCCAATCGACGCGTTGTTTTATTGACAATACTATACGTTCACGATCGGTGCTCTTAAAAATGAATTTAAAGCATTCGCCAATCGATGCATTGTTTATTGATAATTCTAAACGTTCACGATATAAAGTTCAAAACTTATCAGGATTGAAAGCACTGTTTTCTGATAAAGTAAAACAACCTTTAAAACGTTTAAAGTCCGCGTCTAATGTGATCTTTACAAACAGATATAAACAGCATGATAAAAATAAATTTCAGCGTGTACATTCTGGTAAAAACGTTAACATGAAAGATAAAAAATATAAAACATTTAGACGCGTTCGCGCTGGAAAAGACGTAGAAATGAAAGATATGAGTAAAGGAGAAATAGCGGACGATGCAAACAGATATAATCAGCATGATAAAAATAAAATTTAGCGTGTACATTCTGGTAAAATCGTTAACATGACAGACAAAAATTATAAAACATTTAGACGCGTTCGCGCTGGAAAAAACGTTGAAGTGAAAGATTTGAGTAAAGAGGAAATAGCTGACGAAAATTATGAAACATTTAAACAGATTACCTTAAATAAAAATGTCGGAATGAAGGATGCGTGCAAAGAAGAAGAAGAAGAAGAAGAAGAAGAACAACAGCAAAAATTTGAACATGTAGAAACAGTGGATTCGAACTTCGCGAAGTTTAAATTTCCTAGTACAATGCAAGTGGCGGGTCCTTCGAGATGCGGTAAATCGACGTTTATAAAACATCTGCTTCAAAATGCTGGTATGATGTTTGATCGTCCTATTAAGAGAGCTCCCCTCAGGGGCCCAATTTATTGGGTACGGGGCGTAGCGACCCCGAGGCACCCGAGCTGCTCCCTCAGGTCCGCGCTCAGCGCGTTTGACTCCTTTTTATTTCGCCTCTTTTATTGTTTTATTAGTCCTACTTCCCTGTTCTTTGTCTGATGGGTGCCCCCGTGTTTGACGCGGTAAAATGTGACTGGGTAACGGCGTAACTCCTAGCACAGGGTTATCATGTAGGACGGGAGCGTATCCCCTGGTAAAGGCCAGGCCCGGGGAAGGGCCATTGCATGAGCTGTAGTCTTCCTGCAGGCGATTGGGTCCCTTCGTCAGCCCACAGGAAGGTGTGACCCTGAGGTTACTTGGTTCAGGCCAGAGCCAGTAACCTAAGCCGGGGTGGCGCCCAGGAAGCAGCCCGCCATCGGAGACGGTTGCAATGGTGGAGGAATAAATCGCTATGGTACTGGAAAATAATCCTTTACATTTTAAACGCAAAAGAGTTGACGTAAAAGAAGTAATCGAGAAGTCTTTCCCTCGTTACTTAGTTATTAGTCGTACTGAAGAGAGTCAGTCGTTTACGACCGTATATCCATTTAAAATTCAGAAGGGCATTGATGCCATAGCTGGGCCCGTTAAGTCCTGTACCCGTCTACGCAACGGATCACTTTTGGTGGAGACACTTGGCCTGTCTCAAAGCAACTCGTTGCTCAAGGCGACGCTACTCCACGGATATCCCGTCCGTGTCGAGAAACATAAGACCATGAATTCGTCGCGAGTTGTTACAACAAATGTTCTAGACGGAATGTCCGACCCGGAAATCCAGAGCTGTCTGGAAGACCAAGGGGTCACCTCAGTTTATCGTGTGCATGCAAGGAAAGAGGGGGAATTACAGCCGACCCGGACTCTTTTCCTCACATTCGACAGGGTCGATTTGCCGCAGAGGATCAAGATGGGCTACGAGGTGATAGAAGTGCGCCCGTATATCCCGAGCCCGTTGCGATGTTTCCAGTGTCAGCGTTTTGGACATACTCGCATATCCTGTAAAAGTGCCGTTCCCATCTGTGCAACCTGCGGTGAAGCAAGTCACGAGGGAGCATGCCCATCTGCTCCTGTCTGCGTCAACTGCCGCGGTGGACATCCAGCCTCGTCCCGCGATTGCCCTCGTTTTCGAGAGGAGCGCTGTATCCAAGAGATCCGGGTGAAGGAAAAACTCTCCTTTACTGAAGCCCGGAAGCGATTCCAGTCTCGCCAACCTGTCGTGCCTAAGACCGGCACCTACAGCGCAGCAGCTTCTTTTGCGCCCAAGAAGTGCGATAGCAGTACGCAGACCTGCGATCTTGTTTTTACACGGGTCCAAACTACTCCTAGTTCTCCAAAGCGCTCTACCGTGAAGCCCAAAGCGGTTGTTTTTAATGCCCCTGATATCAAGTTCAGGACGAGTTTTACACGAACAGATTTTTTAAAGTCGTCAACTCAGATAGAGAATAAAAAGAGCCCTTCTCCTTCTCGGAGGTCACGCTCCCATGATGGGAGTAAACCCGCTAGGCGGTCGCCGTCGCCGCCTATATCTACATCCAACCGATTCCAGGCGTTGGAATCGGTGGATGCTTCTCAGCGGGAGAGCCCTCCCTCTGAGGATGTGATGGAGCAGGATGTGCCTGCTCCTTCAAAACCACCGAGTCCCACGCGGTTGAAAAAAGGACGTTTGTTTCGCCCTGCACCGTCAAAAAAGTAAGGTGGTAAATTTTTAGCTTCTTTTATCTAATTTTAACAATGGCTATCCTTTCGTGGAATGTGCGTGGTCTCCGTAGTCGAAGACCTGACCTCGAATTAATTTTACGTTCTACTGACCCTTTGCTTGTGTGTCTCCAAGAGACTAAGCTTCGCCCAAGTGATTCTTTTAATTTACGCCGTTACTCTTCGGTGAGATTTGATCTCCCTCCCGAAGATGGCACTCCCGCTCACGGCGGAGTTTTACTTTTAATTCGAGACGACGTGTACAGCACCTCATTACAGCTCCAGACTCCTTTACAAGCTGCTGCAGCTACAGTTCACTTTTCTGGCCTTAGTTTTTCTGTCTGCAATGTTTATTTACCTCCGTCCGGCACCATCACCACAGTTGACCTGGACGATCTTTTGTCTCAGCTACCACCCCCTGTTCTTCTTTTGGGGGATTTCAATGCACACCACCCCCTTTGGGGTTCCACCACGGAGTGTGCAAGAGGTAACCTCTTAGCTGACTTTTTGCTGAATCACAATGTTATACTTCTCAATACTGGTCAACCTACTTTTCTTTCTGACAACACTCACAGCTTTTCGCACTTGGACCTATCCATCTGTTCTGCCTCACTTGCTGTACATTTCACCTGGAACGTCATCTCCGACTCATATTCCACTAACCACTTTCCGTGTCAGATCCATGTACTCTCTTTGAACGCACATTCACAGCGCGCGCCAAAATGGCTCGTTGAAAAGGCGAATTGGCCTCTCTACCGTCGCCATCCGCCATCGAGCACCTCCGTACGGTCATCATAACAGCCGCAGATAAGGCAATGTTTATTTACCTCCGTCCGGAACCATCACCACAGTTGACCTGGACGATCTTTTGTCTCAGCTACCACCCCCTGTTCTTCTTTTGGGGGATTTCAATGCACACCATCCCCTATGGGGTTCCGCCACGGAGTGTGCGAGGGGAAGCATTATAGCCGACTTTCTGGATCGTCACCATCTATTACTGCTCAATACTGGACACCCTACATTTCTTTCAGACAGCACTCACAGTTTTTCACACTTGGACTTATCCATGTGTTCTTCCTCGCTTGCTGTACACTTCACCTGGAACGTCATCTCTGATTTATATTCCAGTGACCACTTTCCGTGTCAGATCCATGTACTCTCTATGAACGCACATCCACAGCGCGCGCCAAAATGGTTCGTTGAAAAGGCGAATTGGCCTCTCTACCGTTCTTTGGCCGAATTTTCTGGGTGTGAATTTCCATCTATAGACATCGCTATCGAGCACCTCCGTACGGTCATCATCACAGCCGCAGATAAGGCTATTCCCCGGTTGTCTTGTCACTCCAGACGCTTGCCGGTTCCCTGGTGGACCGATGAATGCCGGGATGCGTTGCGTGCACGCCGAGGTGCTCTCCGAGTTTTTCGTCGCCACCCTACTTCTGCAAATATGATTTGCTACAAACAACTTCGCGCCAAATGCCGACGAGTGATTAAGGATAGCAAAAAGGCTTCTTGGATTTCTTTTACCTCTTTTTTTAACCGTACAACGCCTTCATCCGTAGTTTGGGAACGGCTACGCCGCGTTGCCGGCAAACCAAGGTTTACACCTATACCCGGTCTTAGGATTTTAAATCGAGTGCTCACTACTCCGACTGACATCGCCAATGTTTTAGGGCGAACCTTCGCTGATGTTTCGAGCTCCGCCCATTACCCGGCTACTTTTCGCGCATTAAAGGAGCAGGTTGAGAGGAAAGGTTTCTCATTTGCCTCCGACCACCAGGAGAGCTACAACGTTCCTTTTACCGCCAGGGAAATGGAGCATGCCCTTTCCACCTCTCGACACTGCGCACCGGGGCCAGATAACATTCATGTTGCTATGTTGCAGCATTTATCAGCGGAAGGCAAAGCTTTTTTATTACGAACTTTTAATTTTATTTGGTGTCATGGCACATTTCCCAACGCTTGGCGATTGGCCACCGTCATTCCGATACCTAAGCCTGGAAAGGACCCACATCTTCCTTCCAGTTACCGTCCGATTTCCCTCACCAGCTGCGTTTGCAAGGTGATGGAACGCATGATTAACGGACGGCTCATGTGGTGGCGGGAGTCGAGGCAATTATTAACGAACGCCCAGTGTGGTTTCCGGCGTTATCGTTCCTCTGTCGACCATCTGGTGTCTTTAACTACCCATGTAATGGACGGTTTTGTGCGCAAGTGCCAAACGGTTGCTGTATTTTTCGATCTGGAGAAAGCGTACGATACTTGCTGGAGAGGCGGTATCATCCAAACGCTTCACGATTGGAACATACGTGGGCGTATGTCTGTTTTTATTGAGGAATTTATGAAAGACCGGGTTTTTAATGTTCGCGTGGGATCAGTTTTATCGTCGAATTTTATTCAAGAGAACGGTGTACCTCAGGGCTCGGTACTAAGTTGCACACTTTTTGCCATTGCGATTAACTCTATCACCCAGTGTTTACTGCCAGGAATACAATCGTCGTTATTTGTGGACGATTTTGCCATATATCTTTCCTCTCGGAGGACCTGTCTCCTAGAACGCCGCCTCCAATGCTGTCTCGACCGCCTTCACGCTTGGAGTGTCTCTCATGGGTTCCGTTTCTCCGCAGAGAAGACCGTCTGCATGAACTTCTGGCGCCACAAGGAGTATCTTCCACCTTCGCTCCGTCTTGGCCCAGACGCACTCTCCTTCGCAGACGAAGTTCGGTTCCTTGGCTTGGTGTTTGATAGGAAATTATGCTGGTCATCGCATATAGCGCAACTCAGAGGCAAGTGTGAACGTTCTCTTTGTATTTTACGTGTTTTAAGTGGCACATCTTGGGGAGCTGACCGGACTGTTCTTTTACGTTTTTATCGCTCTCTAATCCGGTCCAAATTGGATTATGGCAGTGTCGTTTATGGCTCTGCGCGGCCTTCTGTTCTGCGCCGCCTGAACCCGATTCATCACCGGGGTATCCGTGTTGCCATTGGGGCATTCCCCACCAGTCCTGTGTTGAGTTTGTGTGCGAAGTCTGGAGAACCTCCGTTGTTTTATCGAAGGGATGTTTTACTGACTGCGTACGGTTGTCGCCTAGCTGCGCAACCTCGTCATCCCACGAATGGGCCATTTTTTAACATGTCTTTGTATCGTTTTTACGCTGCTCGGTCTTTTACTCCTAAGCCCGCTGGCTTTCGTTTTCGGGAGATTTTACGGACGTTGGACATGGAGTTACCTGCTTTTTTCTTAGCCGGGGAAACTTCTTCTCCCCCCTGGATTTTAGCAGAGGCCCCCGTTCATCTCGAGCTCACGTCCTGTCCGAAATCTTCGACCGCAGCACATATTATTCGTTGTTCTTTTAACGAGATCAAATCCGCTTTTAATGGCTGGGATTTTATCTATACCGACGGCTCAAAATCTGACACAGGTGTAGGATGTGCTTTTGTTTTTAATGGGGCTAGTTTTACGTATGGTCTTAACGTTGCAACATCTATTTTTATGGCGGAGCTTTATGCTATCTATCGGGCGGTTTTATTTATTTCTGATCACGGGCTGGGGAACAGTGTTATATGTTCCGACTCTTTGAGTGCTATTTTAAGTTTTAAACAGCTGTACAATCACCACCCTCTTGTACAGATGGTCCAGAACGTGGTTTTAACCCTTTTCGACGCTGGCGTCAGGGTAAAACTACTGTGGGTGCCTGGACACGTCGGACTCCCAGGTAATGAGGCCGCAGATGTTGCAGCAAAATCCGCTCTTTTAGACCCTGCTGAGTACGAGCAGCGTTTTTATTTCGGGGATTTTATACATTCGTTACGTAGAGCCATTTTTTCGCGCTGGCGCGAGGAGTGGGAATTACTCCCAAATAATAAGCTCCGTGAATGTAAACCCGCCCCTTTTAACTGGTCGACTTCTTCTCGCGCTGTTCGTCGCGAAGAAGTAATTTTAGCTCGTCTTAGAATTGGGCATTGCCGTTTTAGTCACTCTCACCTTTTTAATGATCAACCCGCTCCAGTTTGCCCTCACTGTGACCACCCCTTTACAGTGCGTCACGTTTTATTTGATTGTCTTCATCTGACAGCTTTTAGAAATAACTTAGGTTTGCCGTCCTCTATTGAGGACTTACTCGCAGATGATGTGGTTGCTGTTGAGCGCGTGCTCCGTTTTATCCGTGTTTGTGGTTTTTGGAGCAAGGTGTGAGGTGTTCTCTTTTTATCCATTACGGCATTTTTAGACGCTTTTAAGACTGTTGTTGTTTCAGCATTTGTTGCATTGTTTTTAGTACCAGTCTTTTATTGCGTTGTTATATATAACCCTTGTTACTGTTTTGGGGTTTTATTGTTACCAGTTTAGACTTTTACAATACTGGTTTATTTTCAGCTTTTGCTGATGTTTTTTACTACCAGTTTTTATATGTTCTAGTGTTGGTGGTTACAGGGTTTTATTGACCCTTTTTAGACCATTATAGGACTGTTGTTTTCGCGATTGCGGCTATTTTAATACCAGTCCTTTGTTAACTATTACACCCACTTGTTATTTGTTATGGGCTTTTATTTTGTTGCGCAACGTGCTGCTCATACTTGATTTGTGTTAATTATTTATATTTTAGTTCTGACGCAGTTTTTAGTATGTTTGGGCGCTAATGACCTTTGCTGTTGTGCGCCGCTTAAACAACAATCAATCAATCTTGGGGAGCTGACCGGACTGTTCTTTTACGTTTTTATCGTTCTCTTATCCGGTCCAAATTGGATTATGGCAGTGTCGTTTATGGCTCTGCGCGGCCTTCTGTTCTGCGCCGCCTGAACCCGATTCATCACCGGGGTATCCGTGTTGCCATTGGGGCATTCCCCACCAGTCCTGTGTTGAGTTTATGTGCGGAGTCTGGAGAACCTCCGTTGTTTTATCGTAGGGATGTTTTACTGGCCGCGTACGGTTGTCGCTTGGCTGCGTAACCTCGTCATCCCACGAATGGGCCGTTTTTTAATGTATCTTTTGATCGTTTTTATGTTGCTCGGTCTTTTACTCCTAAGCCCGCTGGCTTTCGTTTTCGGGAGATTTTACGGACGTTGGACATGGAGTTACCTGCTTTATTCTTAGCCGGGGAAACTTCTTCTCCCCCCTGGATTTTAACAGAGGCCCCCGTTCATCTCGGGCTCACGTCTTGTCCGAAATCTTCGACCGCAGCACATATTATTCGTTGTTCTTTTAGCGAGATCAAATCGTCTTTTAATGGCTGGAATTTTATCTATACGGACGGCTCTAAATGTGACACAGGTGTAGGATGTGCTTTTGTTTTAAATGGGGCAAGTTTTACGTATGGTCTTAACGTTGCAACATCTATTTTTATGGCGGAGCTTTATGCTATCTATCGGGCGGTTTTATTTATTTCTGAACAGGGGTTAGGGAACAGTGTTATATGTTCCGACTCTTTGAGTGCCGTTTTAAGTTTTAGAAATCTGTACAACTTCCACCCTCTGGTACAGATGGTCCAGAATGTAGTTTTAACCCTTTTCGACGCTGGCGTCAGGGTAACACTGCTATGGGTGCCTGGGCACGTCGGAATCCCAGGAAATGAGGCCGCAGATGTTGCAGCAAAATCCGCTCTTTTAGACCCTGCTGAGTACGAGCACCGTTTTTACTTCGGGGATTTTATACATTCCTTACGACGAGGCGTTCTCTCGCGCTGGCGCGATGAGTGGAATTTACTAACCGCAAATAAGCTTCGGGAGTGTAAATCAGCCCCTTTTAACTGGTCGACTTCTTCTCGCGCTGTTCGTCGCGAAGAGGTAATTTTAGCTCGTCTTAGTATTGGGCATTGCCGTTTTAGTCACTCTCATCTTTTTAATGATCAACCCGCTCCATCTTGCCCTCACTGTGACCACCCCTTTACAGTGCGTCACATTTTAATTGATTGTCTTCATCTGACAGCTTTTAGAAATAGCTTAGGTTTGCCCTCCTCTATTGAGGACTTACTCGCAGATGATGTTGTTGCTGTTGAGCGTGTGCTCCGTTTTATCCGTGTTTGTGGTTTTTGGAGCAAAGTGTGAGTTTTTATCTTTTACCATTGACGGCATTTTTAGACGCTTTTAAGACTGTTGTTGTTTCAGCATTTGATGCATCGTTTTTAGCACCAGTCTTTTATTGAGTTGTTATATGTAACCCTTGTTATTGTTTTGGGGTTTTATTGTTACAGTTTACATTTTTACAATACTGGTTTATTTTCAGCTTTTGCTGATGTGTTTTACTACCAGTTTTTATATGCTCTAGTGTTGATGGTTATAGGGTTTTATTGACCCTTTTTAGACCATTATAGGACTGTTGTTTTGTCGCTCTTGCGGTTTTTTAATACCAGTCCCTTGTTCACCATTACACCCACTTGTTACTTGTTATGGGTTTTTATTTTGTTGCACAACGTGCTACTGCGACTTGATTTGTGTTAACTATTTATTTTTTAGTTCTGACGCAGTTTTAGCATGTTTGGGCGCTAATGACCTTAGCTGTTGTGCGCCCCTAAAACAACAATCATCATCATCATCTTGCTGATTAATTTTGCTACCGGTCTTTGTTTATTGACCTGTGTTTGCTTTGTGCTTTTATTGGCACGTTTTTAGTCCATTACAGGACTGTTGTGGTTTTCCGCTCTTGCGGCTGTGTTTTAGTAACACCCTATTGTTTGTGGCGCCTTATACCCTTGTTATTTGTTTTTGGGTATAAGTTTTATTGCACAAGTACTACTGTCCGTTCGTTATGCGCAGGATTTGCGTTCTTTGTTTATTTATTTTTATATCTGACACAGTACTTGATGTGTTTGGGCGCTAATGACCGTAGCAGTTTTGCGCCCTTAAGCAATAATCATCATCATCATCAGAGGCAAGTGTGAACGTTCTCTTTGTATTTTACGTGTTTTAAGTGGCACATCTTGGGGAGCTGACCGGACAGTTCTTTTACGTTTTTATCGCTCACTTATCCGATCGAAACTGGATTATGGCTGTGTGGTTTACGGATCAGCGCGACCTTCTGTCCTTCGTCGGCTTAACCCGATTCATCACCGGGGTATCCGTGTTGCCATTGGGGCATTCCCTACCAGTCCTGTGTTGAGTCTATGTGCGGAGTCTGGAGAACCTCCGTTGTTTTATCGTAGGGATGTTTTACTAGCTGCGTACGGTTGTCGCTTAGCTACGCAACCTCGTCATCCCACGAATGGGCCGTTTTTTAACGTGTCTTTTGATCGTTTTTATGCTGCTCGGTTTTTTACTCCTAAGCCCCCTGGCTTTCGTTTTCGGGAGATTTTACGGCCGTTGGACATTGAGTTACCTGCTTTTCTTAGCCGGGGAAACTTCTTCTCCCCCCTGGATTTTAGCAGAGGCCCCCGTTCATCTCGGGCTCACGTCCTGTCCGAAATCTTCGACCGCAGCACATATTATTCGTTGTTCTTTTAGCGAGATCAAATCCGCTTTTAATGACTGGAATTTTATCTATACCGACGGCTCAAAATCTGACACAGGTGTAGGATGTGCTTTTGTTTTTAATGGGGCTAGTTTTACGTATGGTCTTAACGTTGCAACATCTATTTTTATGGCGGAGCTGTATGCTATCTATCGGGCGGTTTTATTTATTTCTGATCACGGGCTGGGGAACAGTGTTAAATGTTCCGACTCTTTGAGTGCTATTTTAAGTTTTAAACAGCTGTACAATCACCACCCTCTTGTACAGATGGTCCAGAATGTAGTTTTAACCCTTTTCGACGCTGGCGTCAGGGTAACACTGCTATGGGTGCCTGGACACGTCGGACTCCCAGGTAATGAGGCCGCAGATGTTGCAGCAAAATCCGCTCTTTTAGACCCTGCTGAGTACGAGCAGCGTTTTTATTTCGGGGATTTTATACATTCGTTACGTAGAGCCATTTTTTCGCGCTGGCGCGAGGAGTGGGAATTACTCCCAAATAATAAGCTCCGTGAATGTAAATCCGCCCCTTTTAACTGGTCGACTTCTTCTCGCGGTGTTCGTCGCGAAGAAGTAATTTTAGCTCGTCTTAGAATTGGGCATTGCCGTTTTAGTCATTCTCACCTTTTTAATGGTCAACCCGCTCCAGCTTGCCCTCACTGTGACCACCCCTTTACAGTGCGTCACATTTTAATTGATTGTCTTCATCTGACAGCTTTTAGAATTAGCCTTGGTTTGCCCTCCTCTATTGAGGACTTACTCGCAGAAGATGTGGTTGCTGTTGAGCGCGTGCTCCGTTTTATCCGTGTTTGTGGTTTTTGGAGCAAGGTGTGAGGTTTTATCTTTTACCGTTGACGGCATTTTTAGACTCTTTTAGAACTGTTGTTTTTTCAGCTTTTGCTGAATCGTGTTAACTAGTCTCTAATTGTTGTTTTGCACATTACCCTTGTTATTTGTTTTGGGGTTTTATTGTTACCATTTTAATCTTTTATAAGACTGGTTTGTTTTCAGCTCTTGCTGATTAATTTTGCTACCGGTCTTTGTTTATTGACCTGTGTTTGCTTTGTGCTTTTATTGGCACGTTTTTAGTCCATTACAGGACTGTTGTGGTTTTCCGCTCTTGCGGCTGTGTTTTAGTAACACCCTAATGTTTGTGGCGCCTTATACCCTTGTTATTTGTTTTTGGGTATAAGTTTTATTGCACAAGTACTACTGTCCGTTCGTTATGCGCAGGATTTGCGTTCTTTGTTTATTTATTTTTATATCTGACGCAGTACTTGATGTGTTTGGGCGCTAATGACCGTAGCAGTTTTGCGCCCTTAAGCAATAATCATCATCAGTATTTTGTTTTAACTATCATAATTTAGCTAAGAAAAATTTTAAAGTATAATTAAGTCATTATTCTCTAAAGGTAATTAAATCTCCAGGAGTTTATGGCAGCACCTCTATTAATGGTTTTCCTTTACCTATCCTAGTATAAGTTTAGGTTACATAGTTCAACTCGTGCTATTGCAATTAAATGTATATAGTGGATCTTGCTTATGGAAACTTTTGAATTCTGCTAGAAAATAACCATATGTGAAATCTACTAAGTGATGAACATATGTAAATGTAAATTATACATTACATAAATATTACATAAATTATGTAATTTATACATTGTTCAAAATAATTAGAGAGAAGTTAAGACATATGTATTGTTGCTTTAGTTGGGTTTAGCGGTGTTAAATATTTTTTACAGCAAGTTTAAACCTTTATTTAACAGCAGTGTACATTTTATTTACTTCTCATTTGATACAAGGATGCTGTAAGCCAAAATTACAGATAATGTTGAAAACTAAAGTGGTGTTCATTGATTAACATTGTTTGAAACTGACATCTAGTGCCTGTAGATGAAGGGTTCACCATTATATCCTTTGTTTACATTTATGTAGTCAACATTTGGCACCTGACTGAGGTAGAAACTGTTCGAGTGATCACATTGCTGTAGCAAGATTGGAATATTTGTGCAGTGACTGCTCAGCTTAATATGGCTGAATGTGTTATTGTATGGCATGAAAGCCTTCACTGAATGAGGTACATGCTCTAGGAAACCAGGCTAGGAGTGAAAACATAAAACATAGGCCAGAAAAGACTGTTATTTTTTGTGCTCTTTAGAGGCACAGAGCTACTGTTTGGGTCACAGAAATAATCAGAGGGTGGCAAATGTAAGTGACCAAACAATAGGAAATGACTTGGAGAAGCAGGTTTAAGGCCACAAAGACTTCATAAAACCACTGCATGTATATCGTGTGTGATGTACATTTTCCAGAAACAGCAGTTCAGGAAAGAGATGGAATTGCTGGTGGGTCATCATTGTGGAAGGTGGCAGCACTATTTATTCTGCCAGATGTTTTGGTGAAATGGTACTAGAGAACATTAAGCCCATTGCACTCAGAACAGGACCTCAGTTTGTTTTGCAGCAAGAAAATGCTAAAGTGTATACAGCAAGAACCACCACGACCACATACAGAAACTCCAGATTCAAACAATGGACTGGCATGCTAGGAGTCCTTATCTTAACCTCATTGAGCATTATCGGTTAATCTGGAGAAAAATGTCCGAGAGAGTCCTGTAACTCCTCAGACTCTTCAACAGCTTGCAGATGCTTTTGTCTAAGAATGGGAGAGCATCAAATAAGATAAAGTGCATAGATGATCATGAGGTTGCCTTGAAGATATGAGGCAGTAATTCAGGTCCATGGAGGCCATACTGAAGTGTTCCTTTATGTGCAAAATTGAAATTAATCGATGGAGTTTCCACGTTAGTATACAACATTGTCTTTAATTTCAGTTTATACCGAGTTTGTGTAAAATGAGTAGTAAATAAGATGTACACTGCTGTTAAAATAAAAATTTAAACTTTCTGTATGAAAAAATTTACTACCCTAAACACAACCATGGTAAAATACATATGGTCAAACTTTTGTTCCTCCAATTGTCTTCGAACCTCCACGGGTGGCTGAGGTTGTTAAGGCATGGTTTTGTGAGCGGGAGGTCTGGGGTTCGAATCCCGCCAGGACCATTCTTCCTAACTGAGGTTTTTTCAGGTTTTCCTCAGTCCTCATAAATGGCAAATATTGGGGAGGTACCTTAAACTTAGGCCTGGACACTTCCTTTAAAAAAAAATCCTTTCCCAATGTATCATCAGTGTCCACCGCCTGTGGTGCCTCAGTAGTATCAGTTGTTTTGAGCAGTGTGTATTAATGCATTTATTTTTTAATGACTTGAATCACAAACTTCAATTTTTTCATGCCATATCACTAAACTTTTTGACTATAGTGTACTTAAATATCACCTACCTAAAGAAAACTATCACTGATCATACTTTATCACTAATTTACTTAACAATATTTCTCTTTCCCTCTCATTCCATCTTCTATTTTCATGATCATCACATACATTTTTCTCAACTTTCATTATTTTATAAGCTTTCTTTTGCTATTTCAGGTAATGCTACAGCCGAGCAAGCAAAGAAAATAAACCACATCTTGTCAAATGTATCACTAGCTCTATCCAAACATTCAGGTAAATATATAGATGATGGAGAAAAACTTCTTCATGAATACGGACACTATAGGTAATGCATAATTTGTGCAAATAGGCTTATTTTGATGAATATGAGGTTTCTAGTAATCGAATTAAAATGCTTATGAATTTTTATGAATGTATATCATAAGTGACTTAGTTTAATAACTAATGTTGTACTTACGAAGCTGTTGACAATGGAATGATAATATATCCTAAACTTAGGTACTCATTTTTTTTTTTTACACTAAACTCCATTTACTTACATAAAAGTAAGACGCATTTCGGGAGAATCTCTCCCATCTTCAGTTGCTCACCAAACCGCTGTTACTTGAAATGATGGCTGGAAACCCAGATGTTTCTGTGATGGCCTCTGTTGGTTGAAGTAAGAAATTGCTGAGTTCATCCATAGGAGGAAATTCGAAATGCATTAGGTTTTTTCTATTTTTTAATATGAAATTTTTTTCGCAAGAGGATAACTCCAATAGGTTGTGAAAATGTTTCAGCAATTTATTACGAATTTGGAAGAAAGAACATTTTAGGAATATTCGGTTTAAGCAGGTGGATAAATCAGCAGTAATAGCTCACCAAAACCCATGAAATAAAACTGGAAATTAAAACTGCTGAAACATCTTCACAACCCATTGAAGTTATCCTCTTGGGAAAAAATTTTTATTTTAAAAAATATAAAAAACCTAATGAATTCGAATTTCCTCCTATGGATGAACTCAGCAATTACCTACTTCAACCAACAGAGGCCACCGCAGAAACATCCGGGTGTCCAGCCATCATTTCGAGTAACGGCAGCTCTGTGAGCAACTGAAGATGGGAGAGATTCTCCCGAAACGCGTCTTACTTTTATGTAAGTAAATGGAGTTTATTGTAAAAAAAATATGAAAAAATGAATACCTAAGTTAATAACTAATATTAACATTTATTTATCATAATTTGCAAAAGAATTTAATTTTATAAAGTATGCCTCTATTGCTTAATTGGCGTTACAAATAGGTTTTGTTAAGTGCTAAATGATCGAATGTTGGTGTTTTTGACAAGTTTATTATTTAGTTATTAATTTTAAAATACCCACTGCACTTGGAGCAGAGAATCAAGATTCTTTGCCCTAAAACAGATCTATAGGTCCATGCGAGAATAGAATGGTAAGGCACCATGTCATAAATGTAGGTCCTGTTTAGAACTTGGTGCAGTATCTTGACCTTCCACCAGAAAAAATTTATGAAAAGAAATTCTCAGATACTGCATTGGATAGTAAGTGAACTTGGGCAACAGAGTGGGGAAAATATCTCTGCTGCTGTCAGGGAATGAACCCTAGACCATATGGACCACAGATGCCTGACCACCTACCCATCCCATTACAGGAGGAAAAAAAAACAGTACATTAGAAAATACCAGCCAAATTAGTAAACATTATTTTACATTGAACAGTCTACATTAGATGGATATCTGGGAGAATGCCAGATACACTTTTTGTTGGTTGTACAATGCTTTGAATGTTTTACTAGGTGTATTTAGAGTTGAGTCACATAAATTTCAATGCTAATTTGTTGTAGCACATTTCAGTTAACTAAGTTAGGAATACTAAATAAGATTAACAAAAGTTTCACTGTGTGGATTCCGACATTCCGTAAACATATACTAAATATTATTGATTATTTTTAATAAACTAGTTACATAAGCAAACAGCAGTACTAAACAACTGCAACATTTTTCAAATGGAAAGTGATTTGGTTCACACAAAGAAGATTCATGTATTTGTAAAGCATTGCTTGATCGCTGTTCTCTCTCCTGCCTTCATTCCATTTATCATTCCATCTCATTCATACAGTGCAAAGTATATACTTCTATAATAATTTTTATACATTGCATTATAGTTAATCTAATGAATTATAAATATGATAAACACATCACAGTTAAAGTATAATATGCATTTTACTATGCTTGAAATTGAAATATATAATTACATTTTAACACTATTGAGCTAGTTACTTGTTACTTTAATCCAGTGGTGAAATTGCTAGAGACTCATTACCATCATCTTTATTGTCATCAGAATCATCTGTCGGTCCTGGTGGTGTAGTGGTTACCATACTTGCCTCCTATACCCAAAACGCGGGTTCGAACCCGGCCAGGACCGATGGATTTTTTCGGGCGTAAAAATCATAAGTATGGCTTCCTTCGGAAGGGAAGTAAAGCCGTGGGTCCCGTGTCGTACATTTACGGCACGATAAAGAACCTCAAGCCTGAAAGAGAGGCCTCTGAGCAAAATTTGTCGGCCGTTTCACGCCCTGAGTTGAATGGGACGCTGATGACCTGAGCTGTTAAAGAGCGTCCTTAAATAAATCAATCAAGCAGAATCATCTGTATCATGATATTCTGTTTATCACTATTCTTGAATCAGAGTATTATAAATTTACAGTGAGTTAGTTTTGAATAGCACAAATTTTTGCAGTGAATTATGGTATTATTATTATTGAGGAAATCACTCAAATTTCACTAATTTTATTATATTTGTTTTGTGATTTCTTTTATTTGTTTTTTGAATTTTTCTATTTTCTTGTTGACCAGATCTATTGTGTAGCCATTTTTCTGTGCTATATCTATGATTTTATGGTACTCTGAATTGTATTCTGCCTTGCTTAATTGCTGGTTTCTCATGATGTGGTCTCTCCGTTACCTAGCATCCAAGAAAATCTAATAAATATCGTAAAGAAACCTGAATAAACATACTTTAGAAGTAATAGAACAATCAATATCTGAACCTCCAAAATTTATATCAATCAAACCTGCTTCACATTCAGAGGCAATAGTTATGGGTCTAGCAATGGGAAACCCACTTTCACCATTATTAGTGGATATGTACATGCGTTTCTTGGAATTAAAATTAATAAGGGCTTTTCCACATATATACAAATGTTGGTACCGTTATGTTGATGATGTCTGCAATAGTAAATGAAAAATGAAAGGAGGATGCAATAAAACTACTGAACTTAATAGACAGCACTGTTAAATTCAAAATGGAAAATGAAAACAACAAGGTTCTTCCCTTGTTGGATATAAAAATTATAAAAAATGGCAATAATCTGGAATTTGGCATATTCAGAACAGATAGGCACACAAGTAATTATATAAAATAACAACAGCCACAATCCAAAACAACATAAACTTGCTATAATCAATAGTCTCACATTCAGATTAACAAACCTACTAGCAAGCAACGCAGAATACAATTCAGAAGAGTACCATAAAATCATAGATATAGCACAGAAAAATAGCTACACAATAGATCTGGTCAACAAGAAAAATAAAAAAATTCAAAAATAAAAAGCAAATAAAAGATGTCACCACACTTAAAGACTACAAAGGAGATTATATATATAAGAAATTCATGTTCCATTCATGAGCACAGCAAAAATTCCAGATGGTTTTTAAAGAGGCAAAAACATTTTGTAATCTTAAAAGAAGTTAGGAGCAGTGAAGTTGTTACATATACAAATGAGTCGGTATTAGGTGACACTAAAACTGCACTAGCTGGTTAATTCTTGAGAACATGTTTCAAGAGCATTTGCTCTCATCTTCAGCTGGGGACTGACTAACTCTAGCAGGTGACATAATGGCAAGTGAATTTGGACATTCCACCAATGTACTTCCTGTTCTGTTATCTAATAGAACCACCAGATGCCACTACGTCACCTGCTAGAGTTAGTCAGTTGCCAGCTGAAGATGAGAGCAAATGTTCTTGAAACATGTTCTGAAGAAACAAATGCGGTTTAAAAAACATCCTAAAAACCAACACAAAAGAAAATTGTGTCAGGAAAACAATTAGGCATTTACAAAATCTGTTGCAAAGACTGCAATATGAAATTATGTAGAGACAAAAAGAAAATACAAACAAAAAGAAATATTACCATACAGTTTAAGGAACACATGAGAAATGTAAAATATAAACACATGAAAAATCAGCAATAGCAGACCATTTCTGGCAAAAGAACCCCAGAATTCCAAAAGGAACCAAACTCTTAAAAGCTCTCAAAAACCCATAGAATTAACAACAGTGTGGGAAAATATATTCATAAATAAAAACAGGGAAAATTTATAATTGTAGTATTTAGTTGAACTAAACATTCTTAATGCTTCACTTACTTATCATAATGTATAGAACCAGTTTCAACTAAATCATATGGAATCATATATCAATTATATAATTGGCTTCACTGTGCAAGTTCCAATTAACATTTTAATTAGGGAAAGTTTAGTTAATTTTGATCTCCCAAACCATAAGCTCCTAAAATCCACAGAGCAACATCTTAATACCAAGGTGGGAAGCAGACAGTGGAACCATGCTGAAGATGAAGACAACAGCCTTTGAAACATGTACAAGTGCAACAAAATGAGTGAAATTTGAGTGATTTCCTCAATAATAGTTTGTTATGGTGATTTGTTCTAAAATTTCATTCCACAATAATTTCTTTCATGAAGTCATCTTTTAGTTCTACATGTTTTATGCAGGATATCCAGTCAGTCTATTTCTTTGTTAATGAACACCCCTATGTCTTTTTGTTTAGAAATATTATTTCTTTATGCAACCACCTGCTTTATCTGGGTGCAAACAAGTTCCGTAATTGTAATGACAATTGTAAGGAGGTAAGCAAATTTGTCTCACACATTTCACTGCCAAGAAAATCCAGTTCATACATTTTATATTGGTTTTTAAATGGTATCAGGTATTGTAATAGCTTACTTTTGGTTGCCAGAAACTCTATACCTTTTTAGTTCTAGCCATTCATAATTTCAAGTTTTCCGCTAGATGTGTTTGAACTCTTTTAAAAGCAGTAAAATGAATTAGAGCATTATCAATCATCATTGTGTTTCTTTTTTCCAGACAATTTAGAAATGTGTTCAAAAATCATATTTTTAATGTAACAGTGATTTCCTTATGGTAATGAGATGTATTTTTTAACCTAAATATATCTTTTATTTTAAATTAAACATGCAGTCAGTTTAATACTCTTATAATCCACTTACCATTGAATTATACAGAACATGTTTTACAGGTCGTTCTTGCATCATCAGCTATGTGTCGACTGCCGAATATGTTGTTGGTTGAATGGCCTTGGTGTAGCTCTTATGGATTTTTATGAACTTTTGGATTAATTTGTCTTCTCTTGGAAACTCGAAGTTCATAACTTTATCTTCATATTTTTTTATAAAAATGTTTTCCCATAATCCCAGCTCCAAGGGTCCATCTATGAATTTCAATAATTTGACTTCCATTTCTATATCATGTTTATTTCTCCAAAAGTGATGTACAACTGCCGATTTATCTATCTGATTGTACTGATGTTTCTCCAGTGTTCTAATAGCCTAATTCCAATGCTTCTTTTTGTTTTGCCAATATATATTTTGTTGCATTCCAAACAATTGATTTGATATATTTCTGGCTTCTTCTCAAAAGGTATTCAATAATTATCACCAGAGTGAGCAGATTATTTAGGCTGAATTTGTTCACTGGGGACAAAGTTATACTCCTGGAGTATTTTCTGCAATTTATTGATGATTTAGTTGAATTAAACACTCCTAAGACTTCACTTACTTGTCACAATATATAGAATCGGTTTTGAGAACATTTAGTTCTCATCTTCAGCCAGGCTAAAAAAATTCAACTGTCGGATAATTTGTTAAGCTGTGGGAATCTGTATTCTGCTCTGGTGGCAGTGTGATAAACTTGTTGTTTACGTTTTCATCCCCGGCAGTGTGGAAGTTCATTAGACTTTCTTTGTATTTGTAGATGTAGATTTTCTCCCAAGTTGCTAGTTCCCTAGGTCCTTGTACTGATTTTGATAATTTTGCTTTATTGACTATGTTGTGATTTTCTGTCCAAAAATGATATGCTACTGCTGATTTCTCTATTTGCTTGTATTTTATCTTCCTGAAATGTTCCTGAAATGTTAAAGGAACATAATGAAATTTCTGGAACATTTAGGATAAAAGTGCTTGACCATTCCCACCATTGGCTTATGACTTATGTTACATTTTTCTTTTCTCCAAAATAAAAATGAAAGCTCCAAGAACATTTGAATGCACTCGAAGGCATTGGGAAGATGTATGCAACATTTCTAAAGAGATCTGGTGTTATTGTCCACAGGGTAGCCTAGGACTGCTGAGGTCATTCAGATGCAGACTTGTGGGGTTCGAATCCTTCCAGGATCATCCTCCCTGACTGAGGTTCATTCCAGATTTTCCTCAGTCCTTATAATGGCAAATGTCGGGGAGATACCCTTAACTTAGACCTGGAACGTTTCCTTCCTTAAAAAAATCCTTTCCCAATATATCATATATCTGTGTCCACAGCCTGTGGTGCCTAAGTAGTAAAAGGGGCATTAAACACCATTAAAAAAAGGGTAGCCCAGGAGGATATTCAAGAGTACTAGGAGGTATTTCTAAACTAACTTTCATAAGATTGTAGTAATGTTATCAGTGATTCTCAATTGAATTAAATCTATAACTGTATAACACTTTTATTTATATAGTTCCTTTGTATTAGAAATCAAAAATGGCAGTTTATTAATGAGGTACACATGTTTTTCAGGGGAGTGTGGGTGATTTTCTTGCTGTCAGCTCTTTTGATGGCTGTTACTTTAGCACATTTCCTTGTGGGAATTGTGGCTAAGAGAGCTGTTTGTGAACCCTTGCAGAAGCCTGATGACAACCAGCTCTTAGCATTGCTTGATGAGGCATTGAAAGCAAATAGAGTTATGGACTTTCTTGGAGATCAAGAAAGCAGATGTGGCTCCCACAACTATGATCAGGTAAGTAGTATTTTGTTATAAAGCAGCTATTTTTAGTGTTCTTTGGTGCAATGCGGAAGCTGCACTTAATTGGTAGAATTCTCTCCGTTTGTAGAATTCAGTAAGCATCATTGCTGATGGAAAGCAGAGAAACTGTCAATAAAACTTCTGTCACAGTATGAAACATTACAGTTATTTTTAAAAATATTTTGTTTCTTCTTAATGAACAGTGTTATAAGTTAAATGTACAGATTTTGGAATAATGCCATAATATTAGTTATATTTTCTAGGTATCCTGCTTAATGCAGCTAATGCTGGGGCCCTGTTAGAAATGTGCAAGGTTAGTGTGAGAGGGTAGGTGATTAAACAAGTATTGAAATACTGGTTTAGAGTTCAGCAGATGGCTCATTGTCACATCCTGAAAGAATGTTTGAAATTACAGGAATCCATGTTAAGAGATGTTAGCTGGGTTAGAAAAGATGGGCAAGAACTGATGCAAAATGGAATGGGAGAGGTATGGTTAAGAAGAAATAAATTTATAAGGGTTTACTGGGCATCGTCAGAGTCAGATTCAAGATATAGACAGGCAAATAATGTATTCAGTCTTAAGAGCAAAACGTTTTTTTATGGTGTAGCCATAATTAAAGGAAGATAGTAGGAGAGAAGATTATATTGATAAATGTACAAGAATGAAAGGAAAGGATTAGCAGGATTATGACTTTGGAAGCTAAAGGAAATCAGGAGAAACTGGAGCAGAATATATGTGCAGTTTGCAACTGCAATGGAAATGCCACACACATTTCATTTGAATGTTCAGGAAAGGAAATTTTTGGAGACAAATTTCAAATTAAAAACTTAAAAACATATTTGTCTCTAGTCAAAAACAAATGGTCTTGGTAATTAAATTAGTGAATTAGGATTGATTTTGTTGGTGTAGACTCTGTTTTAATAAGCAACACTATCACTAGTTTTAATTTTAATATATTTAGGAATCAACACAGTGAAAACGAGTATAAAATCCCTAATAGATAAAATATTTTCAAACAATAATAACATTTCTGTGTCTTCACTTCCAATGAACATGGAAGCAGTCCAAGTTAAAAATATTTATAATATTGATACAATAATAAAACACTCATAACGTTTCACTCTTAAAATTAAAAAATTCGGGACATGTTTCTTGAGACCTTTGCTCACAGTGTCAACTGTTAAATTACTGGTGCATGGTGGATCATATCAGGTTTGAAAAAGTAGGTTATTGTTTTTTTTTAAATAGTGTTTAACACTCATTTTTACTACTGAGGCACCACAGGCAGTGGACACTGGTGATAAATGAAATGATATATTTGGAAAGGATTTTTTAAAGGAAGGAAACGTTCTGGGCCTACATTTAGGGTACCACCCTGGCATTTGCCATTTATGAGGACAGAGGAAAACCTGGAAAAAACCTCAGTCAGGGAGAATGGTCCTGGCAAGATTCGAACCCCAGACGTACTACTTGCGAGTCCGTGCCTTAACGACCTTGACGACCCGTGGCATTCATAGGCGATTGTGGTAACTCTGGTGGTCATCTGTTGATGAACTTGTATAAAATATTGTCTGCTTCTGGAATGCTGAAATTCATGAGTTTATGTTCATATTTCTTTATAAAAATCTTTTCCCATATGTCAAGTTCCTTGGAATGTTGAACAGCTTTTAATAAAGATATGCCTTTAAGAAGAAAAATCAAAAATATACCAGATTAATTGTAAAAACTGTGAAAAAATATACATAGGCAAGACCAAGAGAAATATAGACATCAGATTGAAGAAACGTGGAGAAATATCTGTTACAAACAGATAGAAAAATCAGTCGTAGCAGCACATTTTTGCAATGAAAATCATGAATAAAAAAAGGCATATCTTTATCAAAAGCTGTTCACATTCCAAAGAACTGGACACGTGGGTAAAGATTTTCATAAAGAAATATGAAATATACTCATGAATTTCGACATTCTGAAAGCAGACAATATTTTGTACAAGTTCATCAACAGACCACCAGATTTACCAAAATTGCCTACCTTTTCAAACCTAATATGATCCACAATGCACCAGTTGTTTAACAGTTGACACAGTGAGCAAAGATCTCATGAAACATGTCCTGAATTTTTTAATTTTGAGAGTGAAATGTTAAGAATGTTTTATCATTGTATCAGTATTTTAAATGTTTATAACTCAGATTGCTTCCGTGTTGATTGGAAGCGAAGCCATAGAAATGTGTTAGCATTTTTAAAATCTTTTTTCTACAGAATATCACTAGTATTGCTTTGTACTAATAAACAAAATTTTGTTATATCATGAAGAAAATAGATGAAATGTATTTCTTGAAAATAGATACAATTAACCTAAACTTAGGTGTTCATTTTTTAGACTAAACTCCACTTACTTAAGTAAAATAAGACGTGTTTCAGGAGAATCTCTCCCATTTTAGGTTGCTCACTGAACTGCCGTTACTGGAAATGATGGCTAGACCACCGGATGTTCCTGTGGTGGCCTCTGTTGGTTGAAGTAGGAAATTGCTGAGTTCATCCATAGGAGGAAACTTGAAAATCATTGGGTTTTCTCTATTTTTTAATATGAAAATTTTTTCCCAAGTGGATAACTCCAATGGGTTGTGAAGATGTTTCAGCAGTTTAATTTCCGGTTTTATTTTGTGGTTTTTGATTCAAAAGTGAGGTGCTACTGCTGATTTATCCACCTGTTTAAATCGAATATTCCTAAAAGGTTCTTTCCTCCGAATTTCCAAATTTCTTTTTGTTTTGCTTATGTAGCTCTGTTCAGAATCTGCACACTTTAAGAATTTATTAGGTTATCATTATTGTTTATTATTAAAGAATTTATTAGGTTGCACAGTAAAAGACTCCATACCAACAGAACAGAAATCAGGAATTTACAAAATAAAATGTGCAGATTGTGAACAGAGCTGCATAGGCAAAACAAAAAGAAGTTTGGAAATTCACAGGAAAGAACATTTTAGGAATATTCAGTTTAAACAGGTGAACAAATCAGCAGTAGCAGCTCACTTTTGGACCAAAAAAGCTAAAATTATTCTTAAATAAATAATAATATTAAATAATTCTCCAGATCCAATACATATTAAAGGAAAAATTAAACACTTGGTTTCCTTTAAATTTCTTGATTTTGAAGAGTGATTTTATCTCTATTTGAGTGTAAATTGACTTAAATAGTTTAAATAAAATTATGATGAATGAAATAAAACCATGAAATAAAAATAGAAATTAAACTGCTGAAACATCTTCACAACCAATTGGAGTTATCCACTTGGGAAAAAATAGGGAAAAGCTAATGAATTTCGAGTTTCCTCCTATGAATAAACTCAACAACTTCCAACTTCAACCAACAGAGGCCACCACAGGAACATCCGAGGGTCCAGCCATCGTTTCGAGTAATGGCGGTTCAGTGAGCAACTGAAGATGGGAGAGATTCTCCAGAAACGCATCTTACTTTTATGTAAATAAGTGGAGTTTAGTGTAAAAAAAAATACCTAAGTTTAGGTTATATTGCCCCTGCATTGTCAACAGCTTCATAAATACAATATTTAGTACAATTATTTTTGGAACATTTTTTTTTTTTTTTAGAAATTTTACACAAAACTCTACACCGAAGTATGTAAAAATGAACATATATAAAGTAAAAATGGAAATTAATATTATTTTGAAGATTAAAATGATTAAATTTCAAAATTTGGAATCTAGGAAATACTAATAATGTTGTTTGTTGTTAGCTTATTTGTTTATTTTTTCAGTTTTTTTTTCAGTTTTTTTTTTTTTTTTTTTTTTTTTTTCAATTTTCTTTCATTCTTCCTTTCTTTCAAGTTCTTTCAGAATAGCCTCTTTCAGCTTGCTGAATCTTAAAAGCATTTTTGATCAAAATATTAGACCCCATATTCACAGTTGCTAATATGGTCTACTGTACTGGAAATAAAAGCAGCTGTTTGTTTTGTTAGTACAATGGGAGTCACAAAGGTAAAGGAAATCAATGTGGAGCTCTTCTTTTATCTGCTGCTCCTGAAATACTGCAATCTTGTTGACACTGTAATCTTTTCTCCATGTAACCCAGCATATTTTTGAAGGATTTCTAAAGTTGCAAATTTTTCCTGCCACTCGACGTATGAATGCTAATTATACCAATCACAAACATTTCAGCACAATACACTTAGCATTTGTAATCTGGGAAGGTAGGTATGGTTAGGGTATGTTCTTTTTTTGGAAGCTGAACAAGCAACATTTGACTATATGAAATACAAATACGCATTTTTGCCTCAAATGGATTTTGCTCACATTGCACACAATATTCATGGAATGCTTTGACCTAATATAATGCACTTTACATATACCATTATTGGTGCGTAGAAAGAAATAGGGCCTATCATATTATGAAACATATTCCAATCCTCTGTGGTTCAGTATTTGTGATGCATTGGAATTGCATGCTATAAACGGTTGCCTTTGGGTGGTATTGAATTATAATATTAGAGTCTAGAATTCTAATTTAGTCATCTAAAAGCATTAAATAACCCAGTACATATAACTCCTTTAAATGATTTTATTCTAATACACACTTTGACAGAACATCAAGGTTTTTTCTTTACAAATGTTCGTTGTGATTTCCTCCTGTCAATAGCAGATATACCAGGAATAAAAAATTTCATCCCAGATACACAAGAGCTTCTTGGCATCTACCTGAGTCAGTACACCATAGAACACCATTAATGAAGCTCATTGAGATTTGCAGGAAGTGGAGGGATGCAAATGCAATCTTTAACATAGCCTCAAAGGAGAAAAATCCAATGGCACTAGATTAGGAGATCGTGGTAGCAGTATTCTCAATATGACCAATCCAAGCAGGAATGGGATGGGATCGATACAGATGACCTCCCAGTGATAATGTGGGGGGTCTCATCTTGCAGGGAAATTACATTTTCTTTCATATCCTGTTGACAGCTGAGGTATCAGGTAGTTTTGCAACATCTAGATATGTGATGTCCTACAAACAAAGTAAAGTCCATACATATTCCTAAAATGGTGTACAAAAGACATTCATTTTTAGCATGTTTCATGTATGTTCTGTTTGTACTATCCATTTCTATGTGCCCCATATCCTTATAGTTAATTTTACTGCTAAGGTGTTCATTTGGTTTATTTATGAACATTCTTTAACATCTGAGTTCATCAGGGTCCCATTCAATTCAGGGCATGAAATAGTCAATAAATTTTGTTCAAAGGCCTCTTCTTTCAGGCTTAAAGTTCATTTATGTACTGTAAATCTACAACATGGCTTTACTCCCTTCTGAAGGAAGCTATAGGATTTTAACGTCCAAAAAATTCATCTACCTGGCCAGGATTGAATTTGCGATCTTGGGTTTAGGAGGCAAATATGATTGTTACTAGAACACCAGGACCGACACCACTGAGGTGGAAGGTTGCTTGACCACTAAATATAATCTTATAAAGAAAGTCACCTTCATTTTCCATCCACTTCATCATGTCCATATAGAACTCATACTTTTTCTGCTTGGCACCATTATCAATGCCTGAAGCTTTTTTTAGCATGTATGCCTTACATTACAGTCCTTGTCATAAAATTCTCCATTATCACAGATTGTGGAATATTCAGCTGCAAATTGTTCTAATTGTTTATTTTTTTGGACTTCATGCACATGTTTGATGACATCTACAACATGGTCTGCTACATGGGAATCCCTGACCTTTCATTTGATATGCCACACAGCCTGTTTTCACAAATCAGTCATATCCGGCTTTAATAGTCTTTGCCGGAGGCAGATCTATATGGTAGTTTATCTTGGAACGTCTGTGTATGGTAATTTGTGATAGCATTTTGAAGTAGCACAGAGTAACACTACATCTTTTCTGCACTGCTATACATCTCCATTGTGACTGAAGTTACACATCACACATGCCATAAGAAGAGGGCATGAGCTAAATTTGGCTACCTAAACTTAAACTTGATGAGATTGCATGAGGATTTGAATACAGTTGAATATTTTCTAAATGATTTAATTATCCTTCAAATAAGTAGTTTAGATTTGCCTTGTATAAGCATACACCTTTCTCTTCTTTGTGCACAAATAGTGTAAGGAAAAATTACTTTCTTCTATTGGAATATTTTTGCAATATAAATATTCTACTTATGAAGCTGTTGACAATGGAGTGGCAATATAACCAAAACTTAGGTATTAATTTTTTACACTAAACTCCATTCACTTACACAAAAGTAAGACGCGTTTCGGGAGAGGTTCTTAGAAAAGTAAGAAATGTGTCTTACTTTGGTGTGAGTGAATGGAGTTTAGTGTAAAAAATTAATGCCTAAGTTTAGATTATTTTGCAATACTTATAAAATCTGTAAAAACTCTTGTGTATTTAAACAGAGGGTATCTTTCACTCTGGGACTATATTGCTCAAAGCAAGAGCAGGTCAAGTGCAGTATTTATCAGATTATTAGGTATAACTAAACATATCTTAAGCCATAATTACCTACACAATTTAAAAATCATTCACATTGTGGAATTTAGGTAATAAAGAATGTTACAAGTTTTAGTCTAATAAAAAAAGAAAGTATAAAAATACACTGCATTACTGGACAAGGAGATGGAGATCATTGTCTTTCAGATGAAATGCAAATAGTCAACATGAAATGTTTCTTTCATTTATTTGTTAATTTATATTTCTGTGGGCAGTGATTGCTAATTTTGCATCCTTAATGTAAGCAGTGTAAATGGTTATGGTAATTATTTTTCTGCTTGTGTTTCTCCAAGTGATAATAGGATGTCACAAATATCAGGGAAGTTTGTTTGTGTAAACTTTCTGAACTCTTTAAATACTATTTCATTTACTTGATGCATGTATTTGAATTATATTTTTCCATGACAATAAGCATTGATAAGTGGAGAAAAAAAAGAACATGTAATCAACACACCAGCTAAAGCATTTAATATTTTTCCAATATGTATTTTGGTACTTTGTAGATCATGTCATGCAAATGGCAGCATATATGAAGTTTTACAAGTATGAAAATTGGTGAACATCAGTGAAGTGAGTAACTACAAGACAGGATTTAAAATTGAAAAGGACATTAACACACTGAAAAACAAGATCAATTTCAATGGGAGTGTAACCATCTTGTCAAGGGAAGCCAGAATAGATTTAACAAGAATTCTCACCTCTAACATCACACGCATTGACTTCTCTTCATTTACAAAGATAGTAAAGTAATGCTTCTTTAAATTGAAGTATGGAGATTAGATAAGAATATACACTTTCCATCTAGACTATTTTCATGAGCAAGACATTGGCAGAATCCTTCTGGTTCAAACTATCTGATTTGAGGTTTTTATTTCATAATTTTTGCTAATGTTAACGGTGAATGCCATATAATTTCAGTGCATCTAGTATCCAGATGATTGTAATACAAAAATAATTCATTCGTTGCAATCACAAAAACTTTCATGATGAGTATCTGGAGAGTTGACATAGGGTATTCATGTAAAGAATAAACATTTCTATTCTACGGTCAACATGGATAAGGGAATTTGCATCATTGTTTACTTGTTCACATTTTATTTGTGTAAGGACTATTAATGCAAATATTTGGTATGCATTCTCTAAAAATAACCTCTTATTGTTACAGTTAAACAAATCAATCATGAGTATAGATCTAATGTCACTGGTTGAAAAATTAAAAATTGAGAACAGCAGCAAGCAGAATAGCTCCAGATGTAAGTAATATTAATATTAATCATTTTAAAATAAATTTTGAAGTATAAAAATTTGAAAAGTCAACATTTGATAATGCTTTTATGTAAAACATTTTTCTGCAGCTAGCATTTTGTTTGTTTATTTATTTTTTGTTATTTAGGGTGCTTTTAATTTTTTCCTTTCCCATAATATATTATCACTATCAGTGAACAAACTCTGAATTAAACATTGCATATAACAAAGATTGATCTTTAAATTAATTCTAGTCTAGTTTTAAACTGTATAAATAAGTTTGAACAGTATATTGTGGGTCGGTTACTTATAAATATTAAATTTCCTACATAGATTGATGTATGAGCTGTTTATAAATGTTCTTTCCTGTTCACTGTAGATGGCTAGACTTTTATCAGCAATCAGCAGCACATTTTTTATAACAGCATGCACTTTCAATACTCAGCAAATTAATTGGAATCATTTGTTTTAAAGACATTTATATAATAATTGAATGTGCATAACCATATTTTCATACACAGTACTCATGCAGAATGGACATATTGAGTCTAGTGTAATAGGTGTTCAAGATATTTACCATCCAATTTAAGGTATGACCTTACCCTGAGTTGTCTGACAAAAGTTTTTTTCTCCATTGGTTGCAATGGTTGCTTGCAGTTGAGTAATGAGACCTTAAGTAAATTGTGCTTAGAAGCTGTAGACAATGGAGTGGTAATATATCCTACAATTATGTATTCAACTTGTTAACTCTAAATTCCACTTACATAGAACTAAGATATATTTCAGGAGTAATCACTCCCATCTTCAGTTGTTGACCTACTACTGTTACATGAAATGGTTGCTGGATACCCAGATGCTTTTGAGGCGGTGTCTGGTGGTTGTAGTAGGAACTTGCTGAGTTCATCCATAGGGGGAAAATTGAAATTCATTAAATTTTCTTTATTTGTTATGATGAAAATGTTTTCCCAAGAGGATAATTCCATTTGGTTGTGAAGCTGTTTCAGGAGAATAATCTCTTGTTTAATTTTATGATTTTGGTTCAAAAGTGAGCTGTACTGCTGATTTATCAACCTACTTAAACCGAATATTCCTAAAGTGCTCTTTTCTGCGAATTTCCAAATTTCTCTTCGTTTTTCCAATGTATCTCTGATGGCAATCTGCATATTTGATTCATAAATTCCTGATTTCTGTTTTTTTGGCATGGTGACTTTTACTGTGCAACCTAATAAATTCTTGATATTATACTTGTTCTTTGGGGTTAACATTAGTCCATGTTCTTTGAAAACTCAATAACATTGAATGAGATCAAAATACTATCCATCGCTGAAAAACAGAAAGTCACACACAGCAATCTGGTACTACCCAGACTTTATGCACTTCCTAAAATACATAAAAATGATAACAGCATGAGACCAATAATCAATAATATCAATTCACCCACACACCAGGTAAAAAAAAATTGATCAACATTTTCAACTCTTTTAAAAAATTCCAAAGTTTGATCATAAAAATCCATTTGATTTATTTGAAAAACTTAAAAATAGCACAATTATAATAGAAGATATAATGGTGTTGTTTGACATAAAGGCATTATTCCTGAGCATACCATCAGAGAAGCTTATGCATATGTTAAAGAAAAGGTTAACATCCTTAAATTTACAAACAGAAGAAGTAGAAGACTTACTGAAACTCACAAATATTAGCATTCAACAAAATTTCTTCAGTTTCAACCAGAGATATTACCAACAATTTTTGGACCAAATTATGGGAAACCTTGTCCCCATTTCTAGTGGATTTATTCATGAGTTTCTTTGAAATACATATCAATACATAACCTTTTATTTTTTTTCAAGACATGGTTTAGGTATATGGATGACATACCTATTGCAATAATACCGGTAAAATATTTAATAGATGTAAATGATGGAGATGGAGAGGATGTATCTTCGAAATCGGTACCACCATATTTAAAAGTAAGTGAAGCATAAGAGTGTGTTAGACGACAGATTAGAATTTACATTTAACAAGCTTCACTGTGTGAGTTCTAACAGAATTTTTTAAAAATGTCTTATTTTTTGAAAATTCTTAAATGAATTTAATAGATGCTTTGAAACTTCTTAATCTACAATATAAATCTATATAATTTACAATAGAAGAAGAGAGGAATGGTTGACTCCCATTCCTAGATTTAACAGTCTTAGAAATGGAGATAGTTTAAACTGTGGAATTCACAGAAAAAAAAAAAAAAAAACGCACACACACACAGAAAATTACATAAAAATGATAGTTAAAACCCAATTCCACATAAATATGCAGTGTTTCACAGCTTGGCTAACCAACATCCCTCTCACAGAAAGAGTACAAAGTGGAATACCAACAGATAATAAAGACAGCTTTAACCAATGGTTTCAAAAAAGAGATAGTAATAAAAATTATCTATAAATTTAAAAGACTAAAATGGATAAGAGAAGTTTCCTCACTGAAGAACACCAAGAAAAGATACAAATCCAAAAGTGTCACATACCATCCAACTTACCACAACAAATTTAAGAAGATTTTCGAAGAACATGGAATAATGTTAGCCTCAAAGAACAAATATATTATATCAAGGATTTATTGGGTTGCACAGTAAAAGACACGATACCAACAGAATAGAAATCAGGAATTTATAAAATCAAATGTGCAAATTAAGAAATTTGGAAATTTGGAGAAAGGAACACTGTAGGAATATTTGGTTTAAGCAGGTTGATAAATCAGCAGTAGCAGCTCACTTTTGGACCAAAAATCATGAAATTAAACCAGAGATTATTCTGCTGAAACAGCTTCACAACCAAATGGAATTATCCTCTTGGGAAAAATTTTTCATTATAACAAATAAAGAAAATTTAATGAATTTCAATTTTCCCTCTAAGGATGAACTCGGCAAGTTCCTACTGCAACCACCAGACATTGCGACAGAAGCTTCTGGTTATCCAGCGATTTTGTGTAACAGTAGTCAGTCAACAACTGAAGATGGAAATGATTACTCCTGAAACATGTCTTAGTTTCATGTAAGTGGAAACATTTTAAAAAATTGAGTCGAAATTGTAACATACACACCACTAAAATTCAATAAAATGGAACTAGTTTCGGAAGCCATCGCCCCTATCACCAGTTCCTGGTCGACTGTTACAAAATTCCTGTTACAAAAGTTCACTATATTTTATACAATTACTAAGTAAGTGTAGTTTAGTGTAAACAAGTTGAATACATAATTGTAGAAAATGAGACGTTAATTGCCATTTGGAATCTTGTACGTAAGGTCTTTGAAGTGACCCCCATAGAAATAAGTCCAATGCATTCAAGTTTGGCAGTCTTGGTGACCAAGATGAAGGCCATTTGCTCTGCCTTAGATACTGCTGTTTCAATTCCTGGCAAAGGTCATTATTGTTTGTACATCATTTTGCCAGAACTGCATTTAAATTGCACATATAAGGGAAACCTTCCAAAAGAATGGACAGTTGTTCATGCAGAAATATCTCTACATACTGTATTAATATGTCCGGATAAAAAATACAGGCACATGTGTTGTAATCATGGTTCACATATTCCATAAAGGTAATTACACCAAGCTAGGTAACTCCTTTTGGTCCGTTTGGTTATTGTGGGTGTTAAATGCCTTCTGATAAATGAGACTCAATAAAACCACATTATTTTTTAAGGAAGTCTTCCTATCTGCTGTGCACCTATGGCAGCCAATTGCATTCTGAACCAATTATCTTCTTAGGATACTGTGCACATGATCTTCTGAATTGGTACAGATCATTTTTACTTGAAATATTAGGATAAGACTATGTTGCATTTCTGGATCTTTGAGCATTCCCATGTCTGCATTAATCATAGATCATTTTCCTCCAATCATGGTATTTGGCAATTTGGATTTTGAATAGGTGTGATGGCAACCGTACATAGCTACTCTCCACATATATCTGTCCAGTTATTCAAACACATAACTAGTATAGTGCGCAGCCACTGGACCACATATGAGTAATTTCCACGTAATGTAAGATGCCCGTTGCAGTATTCTGATAATTGTAAGCCTCCAATGCAGTGCTAAGATGTTTCATTTAAATGAACCTGCTGTCACAATCATAGATTCTTTAATTCTGCTGGTTAAACAAACTGCATTGACCTGCTTGCCACATATGTATTCTCATTGGTTAATGGACATTGAGCTTTGTTTACCTCCTGTGACATTGGTTCCCACATTGGTGTAGGCCATCAAATGCCCACTTCCTTTCTGTTGCATTATGAATAACTGCTGCTAACAAAACTAAAAATTCTTTAGGGAAAAGAAGAGGCCTGTTTTAGGTAGATAAAGTCATAGAAATGATTTATTTCTAAAATGGAACTAGTTTTAAATGTAAACAAGTTCTATTTCTGCAATTGTCTTGGGATTAAAGGAGAAAAAAGCTTGCTTCCTTTTTTTATTATTATTATTATTATTATTATTATTATTATTATTATTATTATTATTATTATTATTATTATTATTATTCTCAATTACAGAGACAACATTACAAGTAAAATTTACATCTTTTCATTATTTCACAAATAACCAAATACTATTATTAATTTTGAATCCTAGTCCCCAGTTCATCGTAGTAACTTACTGGAATGTCCAAGGAGCCAGGCTCCAATACCAACCAATACTATATTTATTTTCATTTAGCACCAGTTGTATTACAAAATAGATAACATAACCACCATCATACAACCTAATACAACCTCAAAAGTTGCATACCTAAACTGTTTCCAGCCCAGGGATGTTGGTTAGCCAAGCTGTGAAACACTGCATATTTATGTGGAATTGGGTTTTAACTATCATTTTTATGTAATTTTCTGTGTGTGTGTGCGTTTTTTTTTTTTTTTTCTGTGAATTCCACAGTTTAAACTATCTCCATTTCTAAGACTGTTAAATCTAGGAATGGGAGTCAACCATTCCTCTCTTCTTCTATTGTAAATTATATAGATTTATATTGTAGATTAAGAAGTTTCAAAGCATCTATTAAATTCATTTAAGAATTTTCAAAAAATAAGACATTTTTAAAAAATTCTGTTAGAACTCACACAGTGAAGCTTGTTAAATGTAAATTCTAATCTGTCGTCTAACACACTCTTATGCTTCACTTACTTTTAAATATGGTGGTACCGATTTCGAAGATACATCCTCTCCATCTCCATCATTTACATCTATTAAATATTTTACCGGTATTATTGCAATAGGTATGTCATCCATATACCTAAACCATGTCTTGAAAAAAAATAAAAGGTTATGTATTGATATGTATTTCAAAGAAACTCATGAATAAATCCACTAGAAATGGGGACAAGGTTTCCCATAATTTGGTCCAAAAATTGTTGGTAATATCTCTGGTTGAAACTGAAGAAATTTTGTTGAATGCTAATATTTGTGAGTTTCAGTAAGTCTTCTACTTCTTCTGTTTGTAAATTTAAGGATGTTAACCTTTTCTTTAACATATGCATAAGCTTCTCTGATGGTATGCTCAGGAATAATGCCTTTATGTCAAACAACACCATTATATCTTCTATTATAATTGTGCTATTTTTAAGTTTTTCAAATAAATCAAATGGATTTTTATGATCAAACTTTGGAATTTTTTAAAAGAGTTGAAAATGTTGATCAATTTTTTTTTACCTGGTGTGTGGGTGAATTGATATTATTGATTATTGGTCTCATGCTGTTATCATTTTTATGTATTTTAGGAAGTGCATAAAGTCTGGGTAGTACCAGATTGCTGTGTGTGACTTTCTGTTTTTCAGCGATGGATAGTATTTTGATCTCATTCAATGTTATTGAGTTTTCAAAGAACATGGACTAATGTTAACCCCAAAGAACAAGTATAATATCAAGAATTTATTAGGTTGCACAGTAAAAGTCACCATGCCAAAAAAACAGAAATCAGGAATTTATGAATCAAATATGCAGATTGCCATCAGAGATACATTGGAAAAACGAAGAGAAATTTGGAAATTCGCAGAAAAGAGCACTTTAGGAATATTCGGTTTAAGTAGGTTGATAAATCAGCAGTACAGCTCACTTTTGAACCAAAATCATAAAATTAAACAAGAGATTATTCTCCTGAAACAGCTTCACAACCAAATGGAATTATCCTCTTGGGAAAACATTTTCATCATAACAAATAAAGAAAATTTAATGAATTTCAATTTTCCCCCTATGGATGAACTCAGCAAGTTCCTACTACAACCACCAGACACCGCCTCAAAAGCATCTGGGTATCCAGCAACCATTTCATGTAACAGTAGTAGGTCAACAACTGAAGATGGGAGTGATTACTCCTGAAATATATCTTAGTTCTATGTAAGTGGAATTTAGAGTTAACAAGTTGAATACATAATTGTAGGATATATTACCACTCCATTGTCTACAGCTTCTAAGCACAATTTACTTAAGGTCTCATTACTCAACTGCAAGCAACCATTGCAACCAATGGAGAAAAAAACTTTTGTCAGACAACTCAGGGTAAGGTCATACCTTAAATTGGATGGTAAATATCTTGAACACCTATTACACTAGACTCAATATGTCCATTCTGCATGAGTACTGTGTATGAAAATATGGTTATGCACATTCAATTATTATATAAATGTCTTTAAAACAAATGATTCCAATTAATTTGCTGAGTATTGAAAGTGCATGCTGTTATAAAAAATGTGCTGCTGATTGCTGATAAAAGTCTAGCCATCTACAGTGAACAGGAAAGAACATTTATAAACAGCTCATACATCAATCTATGTAGGAAATTTAATATTTATAAGTAACCGACCCACAATATACTGTTCAAACTTATTTATACAGTTTAAAACTAGACTAGAATTAATTTAAAGATCAATCTTTGTTATATGCAATGTTTAATTCAGAGTTTGTTCACTGATAGTGATAATATATTATGGGAAAGGAAAAAATTAAAAGCACCCTAAATAACAAAAAATAAATAAACAAACAAAATGCTAGCTGCAGAAAAATGTTTTACATAAAAGCATTATCAAATGTTGACTTTTCAAATTTTTATACTTCAAAATTTATTTTAAAATGATTAATATTAATATTACTTACATCTGGAGCTATTCTGCTTGCTGCTGTTCTCAATTTTTAATTTTTCAACCAGTGACATTAGATCTATACTCATGATTGATTTGTTTAACTGTAACAATAAGAGGTTATTTTTAGAGAATGCATACCAAATATTTGCATTAATAGTCCTTACACAAATAAAATGTGAACAAGTAAACAATGATGCAAATTCCCTTATCCATGTTGACCGTAGAATAGAAATGTTTATTCTTTACATGAATACCCTATGTCAACTCTCCAGATACTCATCATGAAAGTTTTTGTGATTGCAACGAATGAATTATTTTTGTATTACAATCATCTGGATACTAGATGCACTGAAATTATATGGCATTCACCGTTAACATTAGCAAAAATTATGAAATAAAAACCTCAAATCAGATAGTTTGAACCAGAAGGATTCTGCCAATGTCTTGCTCATGAAAATAGTCTAGATGGAAAGTGTATATTCTTATCTAATCTCCATACTTCAATTTAAAGAAGCATTACTTTACTATCTTTGTAAATGAAGAGAAGTCAATGCGTGTGATGTTAGAGGTGAGAATTCTTGTTAAATCTATTCTGGCTTCCCTTGACAAGATGGTTACACTCCCATTGAAATTGATCTTGTTTTTCAGTGTGTTAATGTCCTTTTCAATTTTAAATCCTGTCTTGTAGTTACTCACTTCACTGATGTTCACCAATTTTCATACTTGTAAAACTTCATATATGCTGCCATTTGCATGACATGATCTACAAAGTACCAAAATACATATTGGAAAAATATTAAATGCTTTAGCTGGTGTGTTGATTACATGTTCTTTTTTTTCTCCACTTATCAATGCTTATTGTCATGGAAAAATATAATTCAAATACATGCATCAAGTAAATGAAATAGTATTTAAAGAGTTCAGAAAGTTTACACAAACAAACTTCCCTGATATTTGTGACATCCTATTATCACTTGGAGAAACACAAGCAGAAAAATAATTACCATAACCATTTACACTGCTTACATTAAGGATGCAAAATTAGCAATCACTGCCCACAGAAATATAAATTAACAAATAAATGAAAGAAACATTTCATGTTGACTATTTGCATTTCATCTGAAAGACAATGATCTCCATCTCCTTGTCCAGTAATGCAGTGTATTTTTATACTTTCTTTTTTTATTAGACTAAAACTTGTAACATTCTTTATTACCTAAATTCCACAATGTGAATGATTTTTAAATTGTGTAGGTAATTATGGCTTAAGATATGTTTAGTTATACCTAATAATCTGATAAATACTGCACTTGACCTGCTCTTGCTTTGAGCAATATAGTCCCAGAGTGAAAGATACCCTCTGTTTAAATACACAAGAGTTTTTACAGATTTTATAAGTATTGCAAAATAATCTAAACTTAGGCATTAATTTTTTACACTAAACTCCATTCACTCACACCAAAGTAAGACACATTTCTTACTTTTCTAAGAACCTCTCCCGAAACGCGTCTTACTTTTGTGTAAGTGAATGGAGTTTAGTGTAAAAAATTAATACCTAAGTTTTGGTTATATTGCCACTCCATTGTCAACAGCTTCATAAGTAGAATATTTATATTGCAAAAATATTCCAATAGAAGAAAGTAATTTTTCCTTACACTATTTGTGCACAAAGAAGAGAAAGGTGTATGCTTATACAAGGCAAATCTAAACTACTTATTTGAAGGATAATTAAATCATTTAGAAAATATTCAACTGTATTCAAATCCTCATGCAATCTCATCAAGTTTAAGTTTAGGTAGCCAAATTTAGCTCATGCCCTCTTCTTATGGCATGTGTGATGTGTAACTTCAGTCACAATGGAGATGTATAGCAGTGCAGAAAAGATGTAGTGTTACTCTGTGCTACTTCAAAATGCTATCACAAATTACCATACACAGACGTTCCAAGATAAACTACCATATAGATCTGCCTCCGGCAAAGACTATTAAAGCCGGATATGACTGATTTGTGAAAACAGGCTGTGTGGCATATCAAATGAAAGGTCAGGGATTCCCATGTAGCAGACCATGTTGTAGATGTCATCAAACATGTGCATGAAGTCCAAAAAAATAAACAATTAGAACAATTTGCAGCTGAATATTCCACAATCTGTGATAATGGAGAATTTTATGACAAGGACTGTAATGTAAGGCATACATGCTAAAAAAAGCTTCAGGCATTGATAATGGTGCCAAGCAGAAAAAGTATGAGTTCTATATGGACATGATGAAGTGGATGGAAAATGAAGGTGACTTTCTTTATAAGATTATATTTAGTGGTCAAGCAACCTTCCACCTCAGTGGTGTCGGTCCTGGTGTTCTAGTAACAATCATATTTGCCTCCTAAACCCAAGATCGCAAATTCAATCCTGGCCAGGTAGATGAATTTTTTGGACGTTAAAATCCTATAGCTTCCTTCAGAAGGGAGTAAAGCCATGTTGTAGATTTACAGTACATAAATGAACTTTAAGCCTGAAAGAAGAGGCCTTTGAACAAAATTTATTGACTATTTCATGCCCTGAATTGAATGGGACCCTGATGAACTCAGATGTTAAAGAATGTTCATAAATAAACCAAATGAACACCTTAGCAGTAAAATTAACTATAAGGATATGGGGCACATAGAAATGGATAGTACAAACAGAACATACATGAAACATGCTAAAAATGAATGTCTTTTGTACACCATTTTAGGAATATGTATGGACTTTACTTTGTTTGTAGGACATCACATATCTAGATGTTGCAAAACTACCTGATACCTCAGCTGTCAACAGGATATGAAAGAAAATGTAATTTCCCTGCAAGATGAGACCCCCCACATTATCACTGGGAGGTCATCTGTATCGATCCCATCCCATTCCTGCTTGGATTGGTCATATTGAGAATACTGCTACCACGATCTCCTAATCTAGTGCCATTGGATTTTTCTCCTTTGAGGCTATGTTAAAGATTGCATTTGCATCCCTCCACTTCCTGCAAATCTCAATGAGCTTCATTAATGGTGTTCTATGGTGTACTGACTCAGGTAGATGCCAAGAAGCTCTTGTGTATCTGGGATGAAATTTTTTATTCCTGGTATATCTGCTATGTGACAGGAGGAAATCACAACGAACATTTGTAAAGAAAAAACCTTGATGTTCTGTCAAAGTGTGTATTAGAATAAAATCATTTAAAGGAGTTATATGTACTGGGTTATTTAATGCTTTTAGATGACTAAATTAGAATTCTAGACTCTAATATTATAATTCAATACCACCCAAAGGCAACCGTTTATAGCATGCAATTCCAATGCATCACAAATACTGAACCACAGAGGATTGGAATATGTTTCATAATATGATAGGCCCTATTTCTTTCTACGCACCAATAATGGTATATGTAAAGTGCATTATATTAGGTCAAAGCATTCCATGAATATTGTGTGCAATGTGAGCAAAATCCATTTGAGGCAAAAATGCGTATTTGTATTTCATATAGTCAAATGTTGCTTGTTCAGCTTCCAAAAAAAGAACATACCCTAACCATACCTACCTTCCCAGATTACAAATGCTAAGTGTATTGTGCTGAAATGTTTGTGATTGGTATAATTAGCATTCATACGTCGAGTGGCAGGAAAAATTTGCAACTTTAGAAATCCTTCAAAAATATGCTGGGTTACATGGAGAAAAGATTACAGTGTCAACAAGATTGCAGTATTTCAGGAGCAGCAGATAAAAGAAGAGCTCCACATTGATTTCCTTTACCTTTGTGACTCCCATTGTACTAACAAAACAAACAGCTGCTTTTATTTCCAGTACAGTAGACCATATTAGCAACTGTGAATATGGGGTCTAATATTTTGATCAAAAATGCTTTTAAGATTCAGCAAGCTGAAAGAGGCTATTCTGAAAGAACTTGAAAGAAAGGAAGAATGAAAGAAAATTGAAAAAAAAAAAAAAAAAAAAAAAAAAAAAAAAAAAAAAAAAAACTGAAAAAAAAACTGAAAAAAAACTGAAAAAATAAACAAATAAGCTAACAACAAACAACATTATTAGTATTTCCTAGATTCCAAATTTTGAAATTTAATCATTTTAATCTTCAAAATAATATTAATTTCCATTTTTACTTTATATATGTTCATTTTTACATACTTCGGTGTAGAGTTTTGTGTAAAATTTCTAAAAAAAAAAAAAAATGTTCCAAAAATAATTGTACTAAATATTGTATTTATGAAGCTGTTGACAATGCAGGGGAGTTTATTTTAGTTTAGTTTATAATTAAGTATAATTTATAGATTAGTTTATAGTTTAGTTTATAGTTTAGATTAGTTTAGTTTAGTTTAGTTTAATTTGTATTTTAGTTTAGTTTTCTTTATAGTTTAGTTCATAGTTTAGTTTAGTTTATTTTAATTTATAGTTTATTTTATAGTTTAGTTTAGTTTAATTTGGATTAGGTTAGGTTTGTTTAGTTTAGTTTAGTTCAGGTTAGGTTACGTTAGGTAGGTTTAGTTTATTTTAGTTTAGTTTAGGTTAGGTTAGGTTAGCTTATTTTAGGTTAGTTTAGTTTAGTTCAGTTTAATTTGGTTTATTTTAATTTCATTTAGTTTATAGTTTAGTTTAGTGTACTTTACGTTAGGTTAGGTTAAGTTAGCTTAGGTTATGTTAGTTAGGTTAGTTTTGTTTAGTTTAGTTTATAGTTTAGTTTAGTTTAATTTAGTTTATAATTTAGTTTAAAGTTTAGTTTAGTTTAGTTTATAGTATAGTTTAGTTTAGGTTAGGTTAGGTTAGGTTAGGTTAGTTTAGTTTAGTTTTGGTTAGGTTAGGTTAGGTTAGGTTAGATTAGTTTAGTTTACTTAGTTTAATTTAGATTGGTTTATAGCTCAATTTAATTTAGTATAGTTAATAGTTTAGTTTATAGTTAAGTTTAAAATTTTGTTTAGTTTAGTTTTGTTTAATTTAGTTTAGGTTGGGTTAGTTTAGTTTAGCTTAGCTTAGGTTAGGTTAGGTTAGGTTAGCTAGTTTAGCTTAGTTTAGTTTAGTTTAGTATATGTTAGGTTAGGTTAGCTTAGATTAGTTTAGTTTCGTTTAGCTTAATTTAGGTTAGGTTACGTTAGTTTAGTATAGTTTAGTTAATTTAGCTTCGTTTAGTTTATAATTTAGTTTAGTTTAGTTTATGTTAGGTTAGGTTAGGTTAGGTTAGTTAGTTTAGCTTAGTTTAGTTTAAAGTTTAGTTTAATTTATAGATGAGTTTATAATTTAGTTTATAGTTTAGTTTAGTTTAGTTTAGTTTATAGATTAGTTTATAGTTTAATTTATAGTATAGTTAGGTTTAGTTTAGGTTAGGTTAGGTAAGGTCAGGTTAGGTTAGTTTATTTTAGTTTATTTTAGTTTAGTTGAATTCAATTTTGTTTAGGTTAGCTTAGTTTAGGTTAGGTTAGTTTAGTTTAGTTTAGTTTAGGTTAGGTTAAGTTAGGTTAGGTTTGTCTAGTTTAGTTTAGTTTATAGTTTAGTTTATAGTTTAGTTTAGTTTAGTTTATAGTTTAGTTTATAGTTCAGTTTATAGTTTAGTTTATAATTTAGTTTATAGTTTAGTTTAGTGTAGTTTAGTTTTGTTTAGTTTAGTTTAGTTTAGTGTCTTTTAGTTTATAGTTTAGTTTATAGTTTAGTTTATTTTATAGATTAGTTTACTTTACTTTAGTTTATTTTAGTTTAGCTTAGTTTAATTTAGTTTAGTTTAGGGTAGGTTATGTTAGATTAGGTTAGGTTAGTTTAGTTTAGTTTAGGTTAGGTTAAGTTAGGTTATGTTAGCATAGTTTAGTTGAGTTTAATTTAGTTTACTTTACTTTATAGATTAGTTTAGTTTAGTTTATAGTTTAATTTATAGTATAGTTTATTTTATAGTCTAGTTTATAGTTTAATTTCGTTAGTTTAGATTAGTTTAATTGAGTTTAGTTTGATTAGTTTAGTTTAGTTTAGTTTAGGTTAGGTTAGGCTAGGTTAGCTTATGTTAGCTTAGTTTAGTTTATTTTAGGTTAGGTTAGGTAAAATTAATTTAGTTTAGTTTAGTTTAGTTCAGTTTATGTATAGTTTTGTTTATAGTTTTTTTATAGTTTAGTTTAGTTTAATTTAGGTTAATTTATCTTAGGTTAGCTTAGTTTAGTTTAGGTTAAGTTATTTTACGTTAGGTTAGTGTAGTTTAGTTTAGTTTAGTAGAATTTAGTTTAGTTTAGTTTAGTCTATCTTAGGTCACTTTAGTTTATTTTAGTTTATAATTTAGTTTATAGTTTAGTTTAGTTTAGTTTAGGTTAGGTTAGCTTAGTGCAGTGTAGTTTAGTTTAGTTGAATTTAATTTAGTTTAGTTTAGTTTAGGTTACGTTAGGTTCGGTTATTTTGTTTAGTTTAGGTTAGGTTAGGTTAGTTTAGTTTATAAATTAGTTGTTTAGTTTATAGTTTAGAATATAGTTTAGTTTAGTTTAGTTTATAGTTTAGTTTATAATTTAGTTTAGTTAAGTTTGGTTTACTTTAGTTTAGGTTAGGTTAGGTTAGTTTAGTTTAGCTTAGGGTAGGTTAGGTTAGGAAAGTTAGTTTAGCTTAGTTTAGTTTAGTTTATAGTTTAGTTTAGTTTATAGATTAGTTTATATTTTAGTTTATAGTTTAGTTTAGTTTAGTTTTGTTTAGTTTAGTTTAGGTTAGGTAAGGTTAGGTTGGGTTAGGTTAGGTTAGTTTATTTTAGTTTAGATTAGATTATGTTAGTTTAGGTTAGTTTAGTTTAGCGTAGCTTAGATTAGGTTAGGGTAGGTTAGGTTATTTTAGGTTAGTTAGTTTAACTTAGTTTGGTTTATTTTATTTTATAGTTTAATTTAATTTATAGATTAGTTTATAGTTTAGTTTATAATTGAGTTTAGTTTAGTTTAAGTTAGGTTAGGTAATGTTTGGTTAGGTTAGGTTAAGTTAGTTTAGTTTAGTTAAGTTTATGTTAGGTTAGGTTAGGTTAGGTTATTTTAGTTCAGTTTAGTTTAGTTTTGTTTTTAGTTTAGTTTATAGTTTAGTTTATAATTTAGTTAATTTAGTTTATAGTTTAATTTAGTTTAGTTTAGTTTAGGTTAAGTTAAGTTAGGTTAGATTAGTTTAGTTTAGTTTAGTTTAGTTTAGTTTAGGTTAGTTTAGGTTAGGTTAGTTTCGTTTAGTATAGTTTATTTTAGTTTAGTTTAGTTTAGTTTATAGTTTAGTTTAGGTTAGGTTAGGTTAGGTTGGAGTAGTTTAGTTTAGTTTATTTTAGGTTAGGTTAGATTAGGTTAGTGTAGTTTAGATTACTTTAGGTTAGTTTATAGGAATTTAATTTAGTTTAGTTTAGTTCAGTTTAGGTAAGGTTAGGTTAGTGTAGTTTAGTTTAGTTTAGTTAATAGTTTAGTTTAGTTTATAGTTTAGTTTATAGTTTAGTTCGGTTTAGTGTAGTTTAGTTTTGTTTAGTTTAGGTTAGCTTAATTTAGTTTAGTTTAGCTTAGGTTAGGTTAGGTTAGTTAACTTTAGTTTTGTTTAGTGTAGTTAAGTTTAGTATAGTTTATAGTTTAGTTTATAGTTTAGTTTAGTTTATGGTTTAGTTTAATTTTGTTTAGTTTAATTTAGTTTAGTAAATTTTAGTTTAGTTTAATTTAATTTAATTTAATTTAATTTAGTTTAGTAGGTTATATTAGGTTAGGTTAGTTTAGTTTAGTTTAGGTTAGGTTAGGTTAGGTTCGTTTAGTTAATTGAGTTTAATTTAGTTTAGTTTTTAGTTTAGTTAATTTTGTTTATTTTTAGTTTAGTTTAGTTTACTTTTAGTTTATAATTTAGTTAAGTTAAGTTTTGGTTAGTTTAGTTTAGGTTAGGTTAGGTTAGTTTAGTTTAGCTTAGGTTAGGTTAGGTTTGGTTAGGTTAGGTTAGCTAGTTTAGTTTAATTTAGTTTAGTTTAGTATATGTTATGTTAGGTTTGATTAGCTTAGTTTAGTTTAGTTTAGCTTAGGTTAGGTTAGGTTATTTTAGTTTAATTTAGTTTAGTTTAATTTATAATTTAGTTTAATTTAGTTTATATTTTTTGTTTATAGTTTAGTTTATTTTAGGTTATAGTTTAGTTTATACTTTAGTTTATAATCTAGTTTATAATTTAGTTTATAGTTTAGTATAGTGTAGTTTAGTTTTGTTTAGTTTAGTTTAGTTTAGTGTCTTTTAGTTTATAGTTTAGTTTAGTTTATAGATTAGTTTTCTTTACTTTAGTTTATTTTAGTTTAGCTTAGTTTAATTTAGTTTAGTTTAGGGTAGGTTATGTTAGGTTAGGTTAGGTTAGTTTAGTTTAGTTTAGGTTAGGTTAGGTTAAGTTAGGTTAGGTTAGCATAGTTTAGTTGAGTTTAATTTAGTTTAGTTTACTTTATAGATTAGTTTTGTTTAGTTTATAATTTAATTTATAGTTTAGTTTAGTTTATAGTTTAGTTTATAGTTTAATTTCGTTAGTTTAGATTAGTTTAATTTAGTTTAGTTTGATTAGTCTAGTTTAGTTTAGTTTAGGTTAGGTTAGGTTAGGTTAGCTTATGTTAGCTTAGTTTAGTTTATTTTAGGTTAGGTTAGGTAAAATTAATTTAGTTTAGTTTAGTTTAGTTCAGTTTATGTATAGTTTTGTTTTTAGTTTTTTATAGTTTAGTTTAGTTTAGTTTAATTTAGGTTAAGTTATCTTAGGTTAGTTTAGTTTAGGTTAAGTTATTTTAGGTTAGGTTAGTGTAGTTTAGTTTAGTTTAGTAGAATTTAGTTTAGTTTAGTTTAGTCTATCTTAGGTCACTTTAGTTTATTTTAGTTTGTAATTTAGTTTATAGTTTAGTTTAGTTTAGGTTAGATTAGCTAGTGCAGTTTAGTTTAGTTTAGTTGAATTTAATTTAGTTTAGTTTAGTTTAAGTTACGTTAGGTTAGGTTATTTAGTTTAGTTTAGGTTAGGTTAGGTTAGTTTAGTTTATAAATTAGTTTTGTTTAGTTTATAGTTTAGAATATGGTTTAGTTTAGTTTAGTTTATAGTTTAGTTTATAATTTAGTTTATTTAAGTTTGGTTTACTTTAGTTTAGGTTAGGTTAGATTGGTGTAGCTTAGGTTAGGTTAGGTTAGTTAGTTTAGCTTAGTTTAGTTTAGTTTATAGTTTAGTTTAGTTTATAGATTAGTTTATATTTTAGTTTATAGTTTAGTTTAGTTTGGTTTTGTTTAGTTTAGGTTAGGTTAGGTAAGGTTAGGTTAGGTTAGTTTATTTTAGTTTAGATTAGATTATGTTAGGTTAGGTTAGGTTAGTGTAGTTTAGTTTAGTTTAGTTTAGTTTAATTTAATTTAGTTTATTTTAGTTTAATTTAGGTTAGTTTAGTTTAGTTTGGTTTAGGTTAGGTTAAATTAGGTTAGCTTAGCTTAGTTTAGTTTAGTTTAGTTTCGTTTATATTTTAGTTTATAGTTTCGTTTAGTTTAGTTTATATTAGATTAGTTTAGTTTAGTTTAGTTTAGGCTAGATTAGGTTATGTTAGTATAGTTTAGGTTAGGTTAGGTTATGTTAGTTTATTTTAGATTAGTTTAGTTTACTTTAGTTTATAGTTTAGTTTATAGTTTAGTTTAGTTTAGTTTAGGTTAGGTTAGGTTAGTTTAGTTTACTTTAGTTTAGGTTTGGTTAGTTTAGTTTAGTTTATAGTTTAGTTTAGTTTATACTTTAGTTTATAGTTTAGTTTAGTTTATAATTTACTTTAGTTTAGTTTAGTTTAGGTATGGTTAGTTTAGTTTAGCTTAGCTTAGGTTAGGTTAGGTTAGTTAGTTTAGCTTAGTTTTAATTTAGTTTAGTTTAAAGTTTAGTATAATTTATAGAATAGTTTATAATTTAATTTATAGTTTAGTTTAGTTTAGTTTAGGTTAGGTTAGGTAAGGTTAGGATAGGTTAGGTTAGGTTAGTATAGTTTAGTTAAGTTTATGTTAGGTTAGGATAGGTAAGTTTAGTTCAATTTAGTTTAGTTTACTTTATAGTTTAGTTTAGTTTAGTTTATAGCTTAGTTTATAGTTTAGTTTAGTTTAGTTTATAGTTCAATTTAGTTTAGCTTAGTTTAGTTAGGTTTAGTTTAGGTTAGATGAGGATGGGTTAGGTTAGTTTAGTTTAGTTTAGGTTAGTTTATGCTAGGTTACGTTAGTTTAGTTAAGCGTAGCTTAGATAGGTTAGGGTAGGTTAGGTTATTTTAGGTTAGTTAGTTTAGCTTAGTTTGGTTTATTATAGTTTATAGTTTAATTTAATTTATAGAATAGTTTATAGTTTAGTTTATAATTTAGTTTAGTTTAGTTTAAGTTAGGTTAGGTAATGTTAGGTTAGGTTTGGTTAGGTTAGGTTATTTTAGTTCAGTTTAGTTTAGTTTTGTTTTTAGTTTAGTTTATAGTTTAGTTTATAATTTAGTTAATTTAGTTTATAGTTTAATTTAGTTTAGTTTAGGTTAAGTTAAGTTAGATTTAATAGGTTTAGTTTAGTTTAGTTTAGTTTAGGTTAGATTAGTTTGGGTTAGGTTAGTTTCGTTTAGTATAGCTCATTTTAGTTTAGTTTAGTTTAGTTTATAGTTTAGTTTAGGTTAGGTTAGGTTGGAGTAGTTTAGTTTAGTTTATTTTAGGTTAGGTTAGGTTAGGTTAGTGTAGTTTAGATTACTTTAGGTTAGTTAGTAGGAATTTAATTTAGTTTAGTTTAGTTCAGTTTAGGTAAGGTTAGGTTAGTGTAGTTTAGTTTACTTTAGCTAATAGTTTAGTTTAGTTTATAGTTTAGTGTAGTTTAGTTTTGTTTAGTTTAGGTTAGCTTAGTTTAGTTTAGTTTAGCTTAGGTTAGGTTAGTTAACTTTAGTTTAGTTTAGTGAAGTTAAGTTAATTATAGTTTATAGTTTAGTTTATAGTTTAGTTTAGTTTATGGTTAGTTTAATTTAGTTTAGTTTAATTTAGTTTAGCTAAGAGTAGTTTAGTTTAGTTTAATTTAGGGTAGGTTATATTAGGTTAGGTTAGATTAGTTTAGTTTAGGTTAGGTTAGATTCGTTTAGTTAATTGAGTTTAATATAGTTTAGTTTTTAGTTTAGCTAATTTTGTTTATTTTATAGTTTAATTTATAGTTCAGTTTAGTTTAGTTTAGTTTAGGTTAGGATAGGTTAGGTTAGTTTAGTTTAGTTTAGGTTAGGTTAGGTTAGTTTAGTTTAGTTTATAGTTTATTTTAGTTTATAATTTAGTTTATAGTTCAGTTTAGTTTATAATTTAGTTTAATTTAGTTTAGTTTAGGTTAGGTTTGTTTAGTTTAGCTTAGGTTAGGTTAGGCTAGGTTAGTTTAGCTTAATTTAGTTTTGTTTAGTTTAAAGTTTAGTGTAATTTATAGATTAGTTTATAATTTAGTTTATAGTTTAGTTTAGTTTAGTTTTGTTTAGGTTAGGTTAGGTAAGGTTAGGATAGGTTAGGTTAGGTTAGTTAAGTTTAGTGAAATTAATGTTAGGTTAGGTTAGTTTAGTTCAGTTTAGTTTAGTTTAAATTATGGTATAGTTTAGTTTATAGTTTAGTTTAGAGTTTAGTTTAGTTTAGTTTATAGTTCAATTAAGTTTAGTTTAGTTTAGTTATGTTTAGTTTAGGTTAGTTTAGTTTTGTTTAGGTTAGGTTAGTTTATGTTAGGTTAGGTTTGTTTAGTTTAGCGTAGCTTAGATTAGGTTAGGGTAGGTTAGGTTATTTTAGGTTAGTTAGTTTAGCTTAGTTTGGTTTATTTTGGGTTATAGTTTAATTTAATTTATAGATTAGTTTATAGTTTAGTTTATAATTTAGTTTAGTTTAGTTTAAGTTAGGTTAGGTAATGTTAGGTTAGGTTAGGTTAAGTTAGTTTAGTTTAGTTAAGTTTATGTTAGGTTAGGTTAGGATGGGTTAGTTTAGTTCAATTTAGTTTAGTTTTGTTTTTAGTTTAGTTTACAGTTTAGTTAATAATTTAGTTAATTTAGTTTATAGTTTAATTTAGTTTATTTTAGTTTAGGTTAGGTTAAGTTAGGTTAGGTTAGTTTAGTTTAGTTTAGTTTAGGTTAGGTTAGTTTCGTTTAGTATAGTTTATTTTATTTTAGTTTAGTTTAGTTTATAGTTTAGTTTATTTTAGGTTAGGTTAGGTTAGCTAGTTTAGTTTAATTTTGTTTAGTTTAGTATATGTTAGGTTAGGTTTGGTTAGCTTAGTTTAGTTTAGTTTAGTTTAGCTTAGGTTAGGTTAGGTTAGTTTAGTTTAGTTGAGTTTAATTTATAGTTTAGTTTAATTTAGTTTATACTTTTGTTTATAGTTTAGTTTAGTTTAGTTTATAGTTTAGTTTATACTTTAGTTTAGTTTAGTTTAGCTTATCTTAGGTTAGGGTATGTTAGGTTAGGTTTGGTTAGTTTGGCTTAATTTAGTTTTGTTTATTTTATAGTTTAGTTTAGTTTATAGAATAGTTTATAGTTTAGTTTATATTTTAGTTTAGTTTAGTTTAGTTTAGTGTAGTTAGTTTAGTTTAGTTTAGTTTATGTTAGGTTATGTTAGGTTAGGTTAATTTAGTTTACTTTAGTTATGTTTATAGTTTAGTTTAGTTTACTTTATAGTTTAGTTTATAGTTTATTTTATTTCAGTTTAGTTTAGTTTATTTTAGTTTAGGTTAGGTTAGGTTGGGTTAGTTTAGTTTAGTTTAGATTAGGTTAGGTTAGGTTAGCTTTGTTTAGGTTAGGATAGTTATTTTGGCTTAGTTTAGTTTAGTTTAGTTTATAGTTTATTTTAGTTTACAGATTAGTTTATAGTTTAGTTTACAGTTTAGTTTGGTTTAATTTAGTTTAGTTTAGGTTAGGTAAGGTCAGGTTAGGTTACGTTAGGTTAGTTTATTTTAGTTTAGTTTAGTTTAGTTGAATTTAATTTAGTTTAGTTTAGCTTAGTTTACGTTAGGTTAGGTTAGTTTAGTTTAGGTTAGGTTTAGTTAGGTTCGGTTTGTTTAGTTTAGTTTATAGTTTAGTTTAGTTTATAGTTTATATTATAGGTTAGTTTAGTTTATAGCTTAGTTTAGTTTAGTTTATAGTTTAGTTTATAGTTTAGTTTAGTTTATAGTTTATTTTATATTTTAGTTTAGTTTAGTTTAGGTTAGGTTAGTTTAGTTTAGCTTAGCTTAGGCTAGGTTAGGTTAGGTTAGGTTAGTTAGTTTAGCTTAGTTTAGTTTATTTTAGTTTAGTTTATAATTAAGGTTAATTTATCGATTAGTTTATAGTTTAGGTTAGTTTAGTTTAGTTTAGTTTAGTTTAGGTTAGCTTAGGTAAGGTTAGGTTAGGTTAGGTTATGTTATTCAAGGTTAGTTTAGTTTAGTTCAGTTTAGTTTAGGTTTGTTTAGTTTCATTTAGTTTATTGTTTAGTTTAGTTTACTTTACGTTAGGTTAGGTTAGGTTAGCTTAGGTTATGTTCGGTTAGTTTAGTTTAGTTTAGTTTAGTTTATAGTATAGTTTAGTTTAATTTAGTTTATAATTTAGTTTATAGTTTAGTTTAGTTTAGTTTATAGTATAGTTTAGTTTAGTTTAGGTTAGGTTAGGTTACGTTAGATTAGTTTAGTTTAGTTTTGGTTAGGTTAGGTTAGGTTAGGTTAGATTAGTTGAGTTTAGTTAGTTTAATTTAGAATAGTTTATAGTTCAGTTTAATTTATTTTAGTTCATAGTTTAGTTTATAGTTTAGTTAATAATTTAATTTAATTTAGTTTAGTTTAAGTTAGGTTAGGTTAGTTTGGTTTAGGTTAGTTTAGGTTAGGTTAGGTTGGGTTAGGTTAGCTAGTTTAGCTTAGTTTAGTTTAGTTCAGTATGTGTAGGGTTAGGTTAGGTTAGGTTAGCTTAGTTTAGTTTAGTTTAGCTTAAGTTAGGTTAGGTTAAATTAGGTTAGGTTAGGTTAGTTTAGTTTAGTTTAGTTTAGGTGGGGTTAGGTTAGGTTACGTTATGTTACTTTTGGTTAGTTTAGATTAGTTTTGTTTAGTTTATGTTAGGTTATATAAAGTTAGTTTAGTTCAGTTTAGTTAAGTTTTGTTTTTAGTTTAATTTAGTTTATAGTTAAGTTTAGTTTAGATTATAATTTAGTTTTGTTTACTTTAGTTTAATTTAGTTTAGCTTAGTTTAATTTAGTTTTGTTTAGTTTAGTTTAGGGAAGGTTAGGTTAGGTTAGGTTAGTTTAGTTTAGGTTAGGTTAAGTAAGGTTATGTTAGTTTAGTTTAGTTGAGTTTAATTTGGTTTAGTTTACTTTATAGTTTAGTTTAGTTTGGTTTATAGTTTAATTTATAATTTAGTTTAGTTTAGTTTATAGTCTAGTTTATAGTTTAATTTCGTTTAGTTAGTTTAATTTAGTTTAGTTTAGTTTAGTTTAGTTTAGGTTAGGTTAGGTTAGGTTAGGTTAGGTTAGATTGGCTTAGTTTAGTTTGGTTTAGTTTAGGTTAGGTAAATTTAATTTGGTTTAGTTTATTTTATTTTATTTCAGTTTAGTGTATAGTTTAGTTTATAGTTTTGTTAATAGTTTAGTTTAGTTTAGTTTAATTTAGGTTAAGTTATCTTAGGTTAGTTTAGTTTAGTTTAGTTTATGTTAGGTTAGGTTAGTGTAGTTTAGTTTAGTTTAGTTGAATTTAGTTTAGTTTAGTTTAGTCTATTTTAGGTTACGTTAGTTTAGTTTAGTTTAGTTTATAATTTAGTTTACAGTTTAGTTTAGTTTAGGTTAGGTTAGTTTAGGTTAGTGCAGTTTAGGTTAGTTTAGTTGAATTTAATGTAGTTTTGTTTAGTTTAGTTTACGTTAGGTTATGTTAGTTTAGTTTAGTTTAAGTTAGGTTAGGTTAAGTTAGGTTATGTAACTTTAGGTTAGTTTAGTTTAGTTAATTTCGTTTAGTTTATAATTTAGTTTAGTTTAGTTTATCTTACGTTAGGTATGGTCAGGTTAGGTTAGTTTAGGTTAGTTTAGTTTAGTTTATAATTTAGTATATAATATAGTTTAGTTTGGTTTATAGTTTATTTTATAGTTTAGTTTAGTTTAGGTTAGGTTAGGGTAGTTTAGTTTAGTTTAGGTTAGGTTAGGTTAGGGTAGTTTATTTTAGTTTAGTTTGGTTTATATTTTAGTTTATAATTTAGTTTAGTTTAGTTTAGTTTAGGATAGGTTAGGTTAGTTTAGTATAGCTTAGCATGGGCTAGGTTAGGTTAGGTCAGGTTAGGTTAGCTAGTTTAGCCTAGTTAATTTATTTTAGTTTAGAATATAATTAAGTTTAATTTATAGATTAGTTTATAGTTTAGTTTATAGTTTAGCTTAGTTTAGTTTAGTTTAGGTTAGGTTATATAAGGTTAGGTTAGGTTAGGTTAGTATAGTTTAGTTAAGTTTATGTTACATTAGGTTAGGTTAGTTTAGTTCAGTTTAGTTTAATTTTGTTTTCATTTTAATTTAGTTTAGTTTATAGTTTATTTTATTTTAGTTTATAGTTTAATTTAGTTAAGTTTAGTTTAGTTTAGTCCAGTTTAGGTTAGGTTAGGTTAGGTTGGTTTAGTTTAGTTAAGGTTAGGTTAAGGTAGTTTATGTTAGTTTAGGTTAGTTTAGTTTAGCTTAGCTTAGGTTAGGTTAGGTTATGTTAGGTTAGTTTATTTTAGTTTAGTTTAGTTTATGTTAGGTTAGGTTAGGCTAGGTTAGTTTAGTTCAATTTAGTTTAGTTTTGTTTATAGTTTAGTTTAGTTTAAGATATAGTTTAGTTTATAATTTAGTTTAGTTTATAGTTTAATTTAGTTTAGTTTGGTTTAGTTTAGGTTCGGTTAGGTTAGTTAAGGTCAGGTTATGTTAGGTTAGGTTAGTTTATTTTAGTTTAGTTTGTTTGAGTTTAATTTAGTTTAGTTTAGCTTAGTTTACGTTATGTTAGGTTAGTTAGTTTAGTTTAATTTAGGTTAGGTTAAGTGAGGTTAGGTTTGTTTAGTTTAGTTTAGTTTACAGTTTAGTTTAGTATATAGTTTAGTTTAGTTTATAGTTTAGTTTATAGTTCAGTTTATATTTTAATTTATAGTATAGTTTATAGTTTAGTTTAGTGAAGTTTAGTTTTGTTTAGTTTATTTTAGTTTAGTTTAGTGTCGTTTAGTTCATAGTTTAGTTTAATTTATAGATTAGTTTATATCTTTTTTATACTTATGTTTAGTTTCGTTCAGTTTAGGTTAGGTTAGGTAAGGTTAGGTTAGGTTAGGTTAGTTTATTTTAGTTTAGTTTAGTTTATGTTAGGTTAGGTTGGGCTAGGTTAGTTTAGTTCAATTTAGTTTAGTTTTGTTTATAGTTTAGTTTAGTTTATAGTTTAGTTTATATTTCAGTTTATATTTTAAGTTATAGTATAGTTAATAGTTTAGTTTAGTGAAGTTCAGTTTTGTTTAGTTTATTTTAGTTTAGTTTAGTGTCGTTTAGTTTATAGTTTAGTTTAGTTTATAGTTTAGTTTAGTTTACAATAGTATAATTTAGTTTAGCTTAGCTTAGTTTAATTTAGTTAAGTTTATTTTAGTTTACGGTAGGTTTTGTTAGGTTAGGTTAGGTTAGTTTAGTTTAGTTTAAGTTAGGTTAGGTTAAGTTAGGTTAGGGTAGTTTAGTTTTGTTGAATTTAATGTAGTTTAATTTACTTTATAGTTTAGTTTAGTTTATAGTTTAATTTATAGTTTATTTTAGTTTAGTTTATAGTATAGTTTATAGTTTAATTTCGTTTAGTTTAGTTTAATTTATTTTAGTTTAGTTTAGTTTAGGTTAGGTTATGTTAGGTTAGCTTAGTTTAGTTTAATTTAGTTTAGGTTAGGTTAGGTATAATTCATTTAGTTTAGTTTATTTCAGTTTAGTGTGTAGTTTAGTGTATAGTTTGGTTTATAGTTTAGTTTGGTTTAGTTTAGTGTAGTTTAATTTAGGTTAAGTTATCTTAGGTTAGTTTAATTTAGTTTAGATTAGGTTAGATTATGTTAGCTTAGGTTAGTGTAGTTTAGTTTAGTTTAGTTGAATTTAGTTTAGTTTAGTTTAGTATATTTTAGGTTACGCTAGTTTAGTTTAATTTAGTTTATAATTTAGTTTATAGTTTAGTTTAGTTTAGTTTAGGTTAGGTTAGGTTAGGTTAGCGCAGTTTAATTTAGTTTAGTTGAATTCAATTTAGTTTACTTTAGTTTAGGTTACGTTAGGTTAGGTTATTTTAGTTTAGTTTAGGTTAGGTTAGTTTAGGTTAATTTAGTTTAGTTTATAAATTAGTATATAGTATAGTTTAGTTTAGTTTATAGTTTGTTTTATAGTTTAGTTTAGTTTAGGTTAGGTTAGGTTAGGTTAGTTTACACCGCCACGGGTGGCCGAGGTCGTTAAGGCACGGACTCGTGAGCGGGAGGTCTGCGGTTCGAATCCCGCCAGGACCGTCCTCCCTGACTGGGGTTTTTTCCAGGTTTTCCTCAGTCTTCATAACTGGCAAATGCCGGGGAGGTACCTAAACTTAGGCCTGGAACGCTTCCTTCCTTAAAAAAATAAATCCTTTCCCAATTAATCATTTCATCTCATGTATCATCAGTGTCCACCGCCTGTGGTGCCTCAGTAGTAAAAACGGGCGTTAAACACTACTCAAAAAAAAAAAAAAAGGTTAGTTTAGTTTAGTTTAAGTTAAGTTAGGTTAGGTTAGGGTAGTTTAGTTTAGTTTAGTTTATAGATTAGTTTAGTGTAGTTTATGGTTTAGTTTATAGTTTAGTTTAGTTTATAGTTTAGTTTATATTTTAGTTTAGTTTAGTTTAGTTTAGGTTAAGTTAGTTTAGTTTAGCTTAGCTTCGGCTAGGTTACGTTAGGTTAGGTTAGTAAGTTTAGCTTAGTTTAGTTAATTTTAGTTTAGTTTATAATTAAGTTTAATTTATAGATTAGTTTATAGTTTAGTTTATAGTTTAGATTAGTTTAATTTAGTTTAGTTCAGGTTAGGTTATGTAATGTTAGGCTAGGTTAGGTTAGTTTAGTTTAGTTAAGGTTATGTTAGGTTAGGTTAGGTTAGTGTAGTATAGTTTAGTTTAGGTTTATTTTTAGTTTAATTTAGTTTAGTTTATAGTTTAGTTTAGTTTATATTTTAATTTAATTTAGTTTAGTTTAGTTTAGTCCAGTTTAGTTTAGGTTAGGTTAGGTTAGTTTAGTTTAGTTTAGTTTAGGTTAGGTTAGTTTATGTTAGGTTAGGTTAGTTAGTTTAGCTTAGTTTAGTTTATTTTAGTTTGTGGTTTTGTTTAATTTATAGATTAGTTTATAATTTAGTTTATAGTTTAGTTTAGTTTAGTTTAGGTTAGTATATGTTAGTTTATGTTAGGTTAGGTTAGCTTAGTTTAGTTTAGTGTATAATTTAGTTTAGTTTAGTATAGTTTATAGTTTAGTTTATGGTTTAGTTTAGTTTATAGTTTAGTTTATATTTTAGTTTAGTTTAGTTTATTTCAGTTTAGTTTATTTTAGTTTATTTTAATTTTGATTAGGTTACGTTAGGTAAGATTAGTTTAGTTTAGTTTAGGTTAAGATAGGTTAGGTTAGTTTAGTTTAATTGGGTGTAATTTACTTTAGTTGAATTTAGTTTAGTTTAGTTTAATTTGTATTTTAGTTTAGTTTTCTTTATAGTTTAGTTTATAGTTTAGTTTAGTTTAGTTTATTTTAATTTATAGTTTATTTTATAGTTTAGTTTATTTTAATTTGGGTTAGGTTAGGTTTGTTTAGTTTAGTTTATTTCAGGTTAGGTTACGTTAGGTAGGTTTAGTTTATTTTAGTTTAGTTTAGGTTAGGTTAGGTTATTTTAGGTTAGTTTAGTTTAGTTCAGTTTAATTTGGTTTATTTCAATTTCATTTAGTTTATAGTTTAGTTTAGTTTACTTTACGTTAGGTTAGGTTAAGTTAGCTTAGGTTATGTTAGTTAGGTTAGTTTAGTTTAGTTTATAGTTTAGTTTAGTTTAATTTAGTTTATAATTTAGTTTAAATTTTAGTTTAGGTTAGGTTAGGTTAGGTTGTTTAGTTTAGTTTTGGTTAGGTTAGGTTAGGTTAGATTAGTTTACTTTACTTAGTTTAATTTAGATTGGTTTATAGTTCAATTTAATTTAGTATAGTTAATAGTTTAGTTTATAATTAAGTTAAGTATATAGTTAAGTTTAAAATTTAGTTTAGTTTAGTTTTGTTTAGTTTAGTTTAGGTTAGGTTAGTTTAGTTTAGCTTAGCTTAGGATAGGTTAGGTTAGGTTAGCTAGTTTAGCTTAGTTCAGTTTAGTTTAGTATATGTTAGGTTAGGTTAGCTTAGATTAGTTTAGTTTCGTTTAGTTTCGTTTAGTTTATAATTTAGTTTAGTTTAGTTTATGTTAGGTTAGGTTAGGTTAGGTTAGTTAGTTTACCTTAGTTTAGTTTAAAGTTTAGTTTAATTTATAGATTAGTTTATATAATTTAGTTTATAGTTTAGTTTAGTTTAGTTTATAGTTTAGTTTATAGTTTAATTTATAGTTTAGTTTAGTTAGGTTTAGTTTAGGTTAGATAAGGTTAGGTTAGGTTAGGTTAGTTTAGTTAAGTTTATGTTAGGTTAGGTTAGGTTAGGTTAGTTTAGTTAAGTTTATGTTAGGTTAGGTTAGGTTAGTTTAGTTCAGTTTAGTTTAGTTTTGTTTATAGTTTAGTTTAGTTTATAGTTTAGTTTATAGTTTAGTTTAGTTTATAGTTTAATTTAGTTTAGTTTAGTTTAGTTTAGGTTAGGTTAGTTTAGTTTAGTATAGTTTACATTAGGTTAGGTTAGTTTATGTTAGGTTAGGTTAGTTTAGTTTAGCGTAGCTTAGGTTAGGTTGGGTTAGTTTAGGTTAGGTTAGGTTAGGTTAGGTTAGTTAGTTTAGCTTAGTTTATTTTATTTTAGTTTATAGTTTAGTTTAATTTATAGATTAGTTTATAGTTTAGTTTATTTTAGGTTAGGTTATGTAAGGTTAGGTTAGGTTAGTTTAGTTCAATTTGATTTAGTTTTGTTTTTAGTTTAGTTTAGTTTATAGTTTATTTTATAATTTAGTTTAGTTTAGTTTATAGTTTAATTTAGTTTAGTTTAGTTTAGTTTAGTTTGGGTTAGGTTAGATTAGGTTAGTTTAGTTTAGGTTAGGTTAGTTTATTATAGGTTAGTTTAGTTTAGTATATTTTATTTTATTTTATTTTAGTTTAGTTATAGTTTAGTTTAGGTTAGGTTAGGTTAGGAGAGAGTAGTTTAGTTTAGTTTATTTTAGGTTAGGTTAGGTTAGGTTAATGTAGTTTAGATTAGTTTAGGTTAGTTTATATAAATTTAATTTAGTTTATTTTAGTTTAGTTTATTTTAGGTTAGGTTAGGTTAGGGTAGTTTAGTTTAGTTTAGTTAATAGTTTAGTTTAGTTTAGTTTATAGTTTAGTTTATAGTTTAGTTTGGATTAGTGTAGTTTAGTTTTGTTTAGTTTAGTTTAGTTTATTTTCGTTTAGGTTAGATTAGGTTAGATTAGGTTAGGTTAGCTTAGGTTAGTTTAGTTTAGTTTAGGTTAGGTTAGGTTAGTTAACTTTAGTTTATTTTAGTTTAGATAAGTTTAGTTTAGTTTATAGTTTAGTTCAGTTTAGTTTAGTTTTGTTTTTAGTTTAGTTTAGTTTCTAATTAAGTTTATAGTTTAGTTTAGTTTAGTGTATAATTTAATTTAGTTTAGGTTAGTTTAGGTTAGGTTAGGTTAGGTTAGTTTAGTTTGGTTTAGGTTAGGGTTGGTTAGTTTAGTTTTGTTTATAGTTTAGTTTAGTTTGGTTTATAGATTAGTTTATAGTTTAGTTTATAGTTTAAGTTAGTTTAGTTTAGTTTAGGTTAGGTTAGGTTAGTTTAGTTTAGTTTAGGTTAGGTTAGGTTAGTTTATGTTAGATTAAGTTAGTTTAGTTTAGCGTAGCTTAGGTTAGGTGAGGTTAGTTTAGGTTAGGTTAGGTTAGGTTAGTTTAGTTAGTTTAGCTTAGTTTAGTTTATTTTAGTTTATAGTTTAGTTTAATTTATAGATTAGTTTATAGTTTAGTTTATAGTTTAGTTTAATTTAGGTTAGGTTAGGTAAGGTTAGGTTAGGTTAGGTTAGTTTAATTTAGTTAAGTTTATGTTAGGTTAGGTTAGGTTAGTTTAGTTCAGTTTAATTTAGTTTTGTTTTTAGTTTAATTTAGTTTATTTTATAGTTTAGTTTTGTTTAGTTTATAGTTTAATTTAGTTAAGTTTAGTTTAGTTTAGTCCAGTTTAGGTTAGGTTAGGTTAGGTTAGTTTAGTTTAGTTTAGGTTAGGTTAGGTTAGTTTATGTTAGGTTAGTTTAGTTTAGCTTAGCTTAGGTTAGTTTATGTTAGTTTAGTTTATTTTAGTTATAGTTTAGTTTAATTTATAGATTAGTTAATATTTTACTTTATAGTTTAGTTTAGAATAGGTTAGATAAGTAATGTTAGGTTAGGTTAGGTTAGGTTAGTTTAGGTTAGTTTAGTTTAGTTTATGTTACGTTAGGTTAGGTTAGGTTAGATTAGTTCAGTTTAGTTTAGTTTTGTTTATAGTTTAGTTTAGTTTATAGTTTAGTTTACAGTTTAGTTTAGTTTATAGTTTAATTTAGTTTAGTTTAGGTTAGGTTAGGTTAGTTTATGTTAGGGTAGGTTAGTTTAGTTTAGCTTAGCTTAAGATAGGTTAGGTTAGGTTAGTTAGGTTATTTTAGTTTATTTTAGTTTATTTTAGTTTATAGTTTAGTGTAATTTATACATTAGTTTCCTCTCAGGGGCCCAAATTATTGGGTACGGGGCGTAGCGACCCCGAGGCACCCGAGTTGCTCCCTCAGGTCCGCGCTTAGCGCGTTTGACTCCTTTTTATTTCGCCTCTTTTATTGTTTTATTTGTCCTACTTCCCTGTTCTTTGTCTGATGGGTGCCCCCGTGTTTGACACGGTAAAAAGTGACTTGGTAACAAGCGTAACTCCCAGCACTGGGTTATCATGTAGGACGGGAGCGTATCCCCTGGTAAAGGCCAGGCACGGGGAAGGGCCATTGCATGAGCTGTAGACTTCCTGCAGGCGATTGGGTCCCTTCGTCAGCCCACAGGAAGGTGTAACCCTGAGGTTACTTTGTTCAGGCCAGAGCCAGTAACCTAAGCCCGGGTGGCGCCCAGGAAGCAGCCTGCCATCGGAGACAGTTGCAATGGTGGAGGATGATATCGCTATGGTGAACGAACATAACCTCACACAAGTTAAAAGAAAACGAGTGGATGTTAAAGAATTAATCGAGAAGCCTTTTCCTCGTTAGTTGGTGATTAGTCGAACGGAAGACGGACAATGTTTTACCCGGGTGAACCCGTTTATCATTCAGAAGGGCATTGACACCATCGCTGGACCTGTGAAAACCTGCACCCGACTTCGTAATGGATCACTTTTGGTTGAGACCACTGGAATGTCTCAGAGTAACTCGCTGCTCAAGGCGACGATTTTCCACGGTTATCCCATCCCTGTTGAGCCACATCGCACATTATATTCGTCGCGAGGAGTTATTTTTACTAACGTACTGGACGGAATGTCTGACCCGGATATCCAAAGTTGCTTGGAAGACCAAGGGGTCACGTCGGTGTATCGCGTGCTGGCGAGGAGAGAGGGTGAATTGCAGCCTACCCGAACACTTTTCCTCACTTTTAACAGGGTCGAATTGCCGCAGAGAATAAGAGCGGGCTACGAGGTAATTGAGGTGCGCCCGTACGTACCGAGCCCCTTGCGTTGTTTTCAATGCCAGCGCTTTGGCCATACACGCGTCTCTTGTAAGAGTGCCAATTCTATCTGTGCTACCTGCGGCCAAGTGTCTCATGAAGGAGCATGTACATCCCCTCCCGTTTGCGTTAACTGCCGCGGAGATCATCCAGCCTCATCCCGCGAATGTCCTCGTTTTAAGGAGGAGCGCTGTATCCAGGAGATCCGGGTAAAGGAAAAGCTCTCCTTTACTGAGGCCCGGAAGCGTTTTCAATCTCGCCAGCCCGTCGTGCCTAAGACCGGCACATACAGCGCAGCAGCTTCACCATCGATCAAGAAGTGCGATAGCAGTACGCAGACTTGCGACCTTGTTTTTACCCGGGTCCCAAATGTGCCTAGTCCTCCAAAGCGCTCTACTGAGAAGCCCAAGCCCATAGTTTTTAATGCATCAGAAATCAAGTTTAAGACCAGTTACACAAAGACCTACTTTTTAAAAACATTCACTCCTGCTGAAAAGCAGAAGAGCGCTTCTCCTCCTCGGAGGTCCCGCTCCCATGAAGGGAGCAAACCCGCTAGGCGGATGCCATCACCGCCCCTCTCTACATCCAACTGGTTCCATGTGCTGGAGTCGGTGGATGCTTCTCAGCGGGAGAGCCCTCCCTCTGAGGGGGTCATGGAGCAGGATGTGCCTGCTCCTGAAAAACCACCCAGTCCCACGCGACTTAAGAAAGGACGTTTGATTCGTACTGGGCCTAGTAAAAAGTAAGGTGGTATCTTTAACTTTTTTTATCTAATAATAACAATGGCTATCCTTTCTTGGAATGTGCGTGGACTCCGCAGTCGAAGAACTGACTTGGAGTTAATTTTACGATCGACTGACTCTCCGGTTGTGTGTCTCCAAGAGACAAAACTTCGACCACAAGATTCTTTTATTATCCGCGGTTACTCCTCGGTGCGATTTGATCTCCTTCCCGAAGATGGCACTCCCGCTCACTGCGGAGTTTTACTTTTAATACGACAGGACGTGTACAGTACTTCATTACAGCTTCAGACTCCTTTGCAAGCAGCTGCTGCTACTGTTAATTTCTCTGGCCTTGGTTTTTCAATCTGTAGTATTTACCTTCCTCCGTCTGTTTCAGTCACTACAGCTGATCTAGATCATCTGTTTTCTCAGCTACCGCCCCCTGTACTTCTTTTGGGTGATTTTAATGCGCACCATCCTCTATGGGGTTCCGCCACGGAGTGTGCAAGGGGTAGCATTATAGCCGACTTTCTGGATCGTGACCATCTAGTACTGCTCAATACTGGTCAACCTACATTTCTTTCAGACAGCACTCACAGTTTTTCACACTTGGACTTATCTCTGTGTTCTGCCTCACTTGCTGTACATTTCACCTGGAACGTCATCTCCGATTTATATTCCAGTGACCACTTTCCGTGTCAGATCCATGTACTCTCTTCGAACGCACATTCACAGCGCGCGCCAAAATGGCTCATTGAAAAGGCGAATTGGCCTCTCTACCGATCTTTGGCCGAATTTTCAGGGTGTGAATTTCCATCTATAGACATCGCCATCGAGCACCTCCGTACGGTCATCATATCAGCCGCAGATAAGGCTATACCCCGGTCGTCTTGTCACCCCAGACGCTTGCCGGTTCCCTGGTGGACTGATGAATGCCGGGATGCATTGCGTGCACGCCGAGGTGCTCTCCGAGCTTTTCGTCGCCACCCTACATCAGCAAATATGATTTGCTACAAACAACTTCGCGCCAAATGCCGCCGAGTCATTAAGGATAGCAAAAAGGCTTCTTGGATTTCTTTTACCTCTTCTTTTAACCGAACAACGCCTTCATCCGTAGTTTGGGAACGGCTACGCCGCGTTGCTGGCCAACCAAGGTTTACACCTATACCCGGTCTTAGGGTTTTAAATCGAGTGCTCACTACTCCGATTAACGTCGCCAATGTTTTAGGGCGAACCTTCGCTGATATTTCTAGTTCCGCCAATTACCCGGCTACATTTCGCGCATTAAGGGAGCAGGTTGAGAGGAAAGCTTTCTCATTTGCCTCCGACCATCAGGAGAGCTACAACGTTCCTTTTACCGCCAGGGAACTGGGGCATGCCCTTTCTACCTCTCGACATTGCGCACCGGGGCCAGATGACATTCATGTTGCCATGTTGCAGCATTTACCAGCAGAAGGCAAAGCTTTTTTATTACGAACTTTTAATTTTATTTGGTGTAACGGCACATTTCCCTGCGCTTGGCGATTGGCCACCGTCATTCCCATACCTAAGCCTGGAAAGGACCCACATCTTCCTTCCAGTTACCGTCCGATTTCCCTCACCAGCAGGGTTTGCAAGGTGATGGAACGCATGATTAACGGGCGGCTCATGTGGTGGTTACAGTCATGTAATTATTAACGAACGCCCAGTGTGGTTTCCGGCGTCATCGTTCCTCAGTCGACCACCTGGTGTCTTTAACTACCCATGTAATGGACGGTTTTGTGCGCAAATGCCAAACGGTTGCTGTGTTTTTCGATTTAGAGAAAGCGTACGATACTTGCTGGAGAGGCGGTATCCTCCGAACGCTTCACGATTGGAACATACGTGGGCGTATGTCTGTTTTTATTCAGAAATTTATGAAAGACCGGGTTTTTAATGTGCGCGTGGGAAAAGTTTTAAAATCTAATTTTATTCAAGAAAACGGTGTACCTCAGGGCTCGGTACTAAGTTGCACACTGTTTGCCATTGCTATTAACTCTATCACCCAGTGTTTACCGCCAGGAATACAATCGTCGTTATTTGTAGACGATTTTGCCATTTATCTTTCCTCTCGGAGAACCTGTCTCTTGGAACGCCGCCTCCAATGCTGTCTCGACCGCCTTCACGCTTGGAGTGTCTCTCACGGGTTCCGTTTCTCCGCAGAGAAGACCGTCTGCATGAACTTCTGGCGCCACAAGGAGTATCTTCCACCTTCGCTCCATCTTGGCCCAGACGCACTCTCCTTCGCAGACGAAGTTCGGTTCCTTGGCTTGGTGTTTGATAGGAAATTATGCTGGTCATCGCATATAGCGCAACTCAGAGGCAAGTGTGAACGTTCTCTTTGTATTTTACGTGTTTTAAGTGGCACATCTTGGGGAGCTGACCGGGCTGTTCATTTACGTTTTTATCGTTCTCTTCTCCGGTCCAAATTGGATTATGGCAGTGTCGTTTATGGCTCTGCGCGGCCTTCTGTTCTGCGCCGCCTGAACCCGATTCATCACCGGGGTATCCGTGTTGCCATTGGGGCATTCCCCACCAGTCCTGTGTTGAGTTTATGTGCGGAGTCTGGAGAACCTCCGTTGTTTTATCGTAGGGATGTTTTACTAGCTGCATACGGTTGTCGCTTAGCTACGCAACCTCGTCATCCCACGAATGGGCCGTTTTTTAATGGGTCTTTTGATCGTTTTTATGCTGCTCGGTCTTTTACTCCTAAGCCAGCTGGCTTTCGTTTTCGGTAGATTTTACGGACGTTGGGCGTCGAGTTACCTGCTTTCTTCTTATCCGGGGAAACTTCTTCTCCCCCCTGGATTTAGGCAGAGGCCCCCGTTCATCTCGGGCTTACGTCATGTCCGAAATCTTCGACCGCAGCACATATTATTCGTTGTTCTTTTAGCGAGATCAAATCCTCTTTTAATGGCTAGAATTTTATCTATACAGACGGCTCTAAATGTGACACAGGTGTAGGATGTGCTTTTGTTTTTAATGGGGCAAGTTTTACGTATGGTCTTGACGGTGCAACATCTATTTTTATGGCGGAGCTTTATGCTTTCTTTCGGGCGGTTTTATTTATTTATGATCAGGGGCTAGGGAAAAGTGTTATATGTTCCGACTCTTTGAGTGCAATTTTAAGTTTTAGAAGTCTGTACAACCTTCACCCTCTTGTGCAGATGGTCCAGAATGCAGTTTTAACCCTTTACGACGCTGGCGTCAGGGTAACACTGCTATGGGTGCCTGGACACGTCGGACTCCCGGGTAATGAGGGCGCAGATGTTGCAGCAAAATCCGCTGTTTTAGACCCTGCTGAATACGAGCAGCGTTTTTATTTCGGGGATTTTATACATTCTTTACGTAGAGCCATTATTTCGCGCTGGCGCGAGGAGTGGGACTTACTCCCAACTAATAAGCTCCGTGAATGTAAACCCACCCCTTTTAACTGGTCGACTTCTTCTAGCGATGTTCGTCGCGAAGAAGTAATTTTAGATCGCCTTAGAATTGGGCATTGCCGTTTTAGCCACTCTCATCTTTTTAATGGTCAACCCGCTCCAGCTTGCCCTCACTGTGACCACCCCTTTACAGTGCGTCACATTTTAATTGAATGCCATCATCTGGCAGTTTTTAGACATAGCCTAGGTTTGCCCTTCTCTATTGAGGAATTACTTGCAGATAATGTGGTTGCTGTTGAGCGAGTGCTCCGTTTTATCCGTGTTTGTGGTTTTTGGAGCAAGGTGTGAGGTGTTCTTTTTTTATCCATGATGCATTTTTAGACGCTTTTATGACTGTTGTAGTTTCAGCGTTTGATTCATCGTTTTTATTACCAGTCTTATTTGAGTGGTTGTATATAACCCTTGTTATTTTTTGGGGTTTTATTGTTACCAGTTTAGACTTTTACAACACTGGTTTATTTTCAGTTTTGCTGAAGTGTTTTACTACCAATTTTTATATGTTGTAGTGTAGTTGTTTATAGGGTTTTACTGACCCTATTTAGCCCATTATAGGACTGTTGTTTTTCGCTATTGCGGATTTTTTTTAATACCAGTCCCTTGTTTGTTGACCATTTCACACACTTGTTACTTGTTATGGGCTTTTATTTCATGCACAGCGTGCTACTCAGACTTGCTTTGTGTTTACTTTTTATTTTTTAGTTCTGACGCAGTTTTTTAGTATGATTGGGCGCTAATGACCTTAGCTGTTGTGCGCCCTTAAACAACAATCTTCATATACATTAGTTTATAGTCTAGTTTATAGTTTAATTTATTTTAGTTTAGTTTAGGTTAGGTTAGGTAATGTTAGGTTAGGTTAGGTTAAGTTAGTTTAGTTTAGTTTAGTTTATGTTAGGTTAGGTTAGGTTAGTTTAGTTCAGTTTAGTTTAGTTTTGTTTTTAGTTTAGTTTATAGTTAGTTTATAATTTAATTTAGTTTAGTTTATAGTTTAATTTAGTTTAGTTTAACTTAGGTTAGGTTAGTTTAGTTTAGTTTAGGTTAGTTTATATGAATTTAATTTAGTTTAGTTTAGTTTAGATTAGGTTAGTGTAGTTTAGTTTAGATTAGTTTAGTTAATAGTTTAGTTTTTAGTTTAGTTTATAGTTTAGTTTATAGTTTAGTTTGGTTTAGTGTAGTTTAGTTTTGTTTAGTTTAGTTTAGTTTCTTTTCGTTTAGGTTAGATTAGGTTAGGTTAGGTAAAGTTAGCTTCGTTTAGTTTAGTTTAGGTTAGGTTAGGTTAGCTTAGCTTAGTTAACTTTAGTTTAGTTTAGTTTAGTTTATAGTTTAGTTTAGTTTATAGTTTAGTTTATAGTTTATTTTAGTTTATAGTTTAGTTTATAGTGTAGTTTAATTTAGTTTAGTTTAATTTAGTTTAGCTAAGTTTAGTTTAGTTTAGTTTAATTTAGGGTAGGTTACATTAGGTTAGTTTAGTTTAGTTTAGATTAGGTTAGGTTCGTTTAGTTAATTGAGTTTAATTTAGTTTATTTTAGTTTATAGTTCAGTTTAGTTTAGTTTAGTTCATAGTTTAGTTTATAGTTTAGTTTAGTTTATTGTTTAGTTTATAATTTAGTTTAGTTTTGTTTAGTTTATTTTAGATTAGGTTAGTTTGGTTTAGCTTAGGTAAGGTTAGGTTAGGTTAGGTTTTGTTAGGATAGGTATTGGCTAGGTTAGCTAGTTTAGCTTAGTTTAGTTTAGTTTAGTATATATTAGGTTAGGTTAGGTTAGGTTAGCTTAGTTTAGTTTAGTATATAATTTAGTTTAGTTTAGTTTATAGTTTAGTTTAGTTTAGTTTATAGTTTAGTTTAGTTTATAGTTTAGTTTATATTTTAGTTTAGTTTAGTTTATTTGAGTATAGTTTAATTTTGGTTAGGTTACGTTAGGTAAGGTTAGTTTAGGTTAGTTTAGTTTAGGTTAAGTTAGGTTAGTTTAGTTTAGTTGGGTGTAGTTTAGTTTAGTTGAATTTAGTTTAGTTTAGTTTAGTTTAATTTATATTTTATTTTAGTTTTCTTTATAGTTTAGTTTCGTTTTTTTAATTTATAGTTTAGTTTATAGTTTAGTTTACTTTAATTTAGGTTAGGTTAGGTTAGTTTAGTTTAGTTTAGGTTAGGTTAGGTTATGTTAGGTAGGTTTAGTTTAGTTTAGGTTAGGTTAGGTTATGTTAGGTTATGTTATTTTAGATTATAGTTTAGTTCAGTTTAGTTTAGTTTAGTTTAGTTTCATTTAGTTTGTTGTTTAGTTTAGTTTACTTTACGTTAGGTTAGGTTAGCTTAGCTTAGGTTATGTTAGGTTAGTTTAGTTTAGTTTAGTTTATAGTATTGTTTAGTTTGGTTTAGGTTAGGTTAGGTTAGGTTAGTTTAGTTTAGCTTAGTTTTTTATAGTTTAGTTTAATTTAGTTTGAAGTGTAGTTTATAGTTTAGTTTAGTTTATAGTTTAGTTTATAGTTTAGTTTAGTTTAGTTTATAGTTTATTTCATATTTTAGTTTAGTTTAGTTTAGTTTAGGTTAGGTTAGTTTAATTTAGCTTAGCTTAGGCTAGGTTAGGTTAGGTTAGGTTAGTTAGTTTACCTTAGTTTAGTTTATTTTAGTTTAGTTTATAATTAAGTTTAATTTATCGATTAGTTTATAGTTTAGGTTAGTATAGTTTAGTTTAGTTTAGGTTAGCTTAGGTAAGGTTAGTGTAGGTTAGGTTAGGTTATGTTATTTAAGGTTAGTTTAGTTTAGTTCAGTTTAGTTTAGTTTAGTTTAGTTTCATTTAGTTTATTGTTTAGTTTAGTTTACTTTACGTTAGGTTAGGTTAGGTTAGCTTAGGTTATGTTAGGTACGTTCAGTTTAGTTTAGTTTAGTTTATAGTTTAGTTTAGTTTAATTTAGTTTATAATTTAGTTTGTAGTTTAGTTTAGTTTATAGTATAGTTTAGTTTAGTTTAGGTTAGGTTACGTTAGGTTAGTTTAGTTTAGTTTTGGTTAGGTTAGGTTAGGTTAGGTTAGATTAGTTGAGTTTAGTTAGTTTAATTTAGATTAGTTTATAGTTCAGTTTAATTTATTTTAGTTCATAGTTTAGTTTATAGTTTAGTTTATAATTTAGTTTAGTTTAGGTTAGGTTATGTTAGTATGGTTTAGCTTAGTTAAGGTTAGGTTAGGTTGGGTTAGGTTAGCTAGTTTAGCTTAGTTTAGTTTAGTTCAGTATGTGTAAGGTTAGGTTAGGTTAGGTTAGCTTAGTGTAGTTTAGTTTAGTTTAGCTTAAGTTAGGTTAGGTTAGGTTAGGTTAGGTTAGTTTAGTTTAGTTTAGTTTAGGTGGGGTTAGTTTAGGTTAGGTTAAGTTATGTTACTTTTGGTTAGTTTAGTTTAGTTTTGTTTAGTTTAGTTTATGTTAGGTTAAGTTAGTTAAGTTTTGCTTAGGTTAGTTTAGGTTAGGTTAGCTTTTTTAGCTTATTTTAGTTTAGTTTAGTATATGTTAGGTTAGGTTAGCTTAGTTTAGTTTAGTTTAGTTTAGCTTAGGTTAGGTTAGTTTAGGTTAGTTTAGTTTAGCTTAGTTTAATTTATAGTTTAGTTTAATTTAGTTTGTAGTGTAGTTTATAGTTTAGTTTAGTTTAGTTTAGTTAATTTAATTTAGCTTAGCTTAAGTTAGGGTAGGTTAGGTTAGGTTTGGTTAGTTCGTTTGGCTTAGTTTAGTTTTGTTTACTTTATAGTTTAGTTTAGTTTATAGATTAGTTTATAGTTTAGTTTATAGTTTATTTTATTTCAGTTTAGTTTAGTTTATTTTAGTTTAGGATAGGTTATGTTAGGTTAGGTTAGTTTAGTTTAGTTTAGTTTGTAGTTTAGTTTAGTTTATAGTTTAGTTTATAGTTTAGTTTATAGTTTCGTTTATAGTTTAGTTTAGTTTAGTGTAGTTTAGTTTAGTTTAGTTTATAATTCAGTTTAGATTATAGTTTAGTTTTGTTTACTTTAGTTTAATTTAGTTTAGCTTAGTTTAATTTAGTTGAGTTTAGTTTAGTTTAGGGAAGGTTAGGTTAGGTTAGTTAGTTTAGCTTATTTTAGTTTATTTTAGTTTATAGTTTAATTTAATTTATAGATTAGTTTATAGTTTAGTTTATAGTTTAGTTTAGTTTATGTTAGATTAGGTAAGGTTAGGTTAGGTTAGGTTAAGTTAGTTTAGTTTAGTTAAGTTTATGTTAGGTTATGTAAGGTTAGTTTAATTCAGTTTAGTTAAATTTTGTTATTAGTTTATTTTAGTTTATACTTTAGTTTATAATTTAGTTTAGTTTAGTTTATAGTTTAATTTAGTTTAGTTTAGTTTAGGTTAGGTTAGGTTAGGTTTGGTTAGTTTAGTTTAGGTTATTTTCGGTTAGGTTAATTTAGTTTAGTATAGTTTAGTTTATAGTTTAGTTTAGTTTATAATTTAGTTTAGGTTATAGTTTAGTTTAGTTTATAGTTTAGTTTAGGTTAGGTTAGGTTAGATTAGAGTAGTTTAGTTTAGTTTAGTTTATTTTACATTAGGTTAGGTTAGGTTAGTGTAGTTTAGATTAGTTTAGGATACTTTATATGAATTTAACTTAGTTTAGTTTAGTTTAGGTAAGTGTAGTTTAGTTTAGTTTAGTTAATAGTTTAGTTTAGTTTATAGTTTAGTTTATAGTTTAGGTTATAGTTTAGTTTATAGTTTAGTTTGGTTTAGTGTAGTTTAGTTTTGTTTAGTTTAGTTTAATTTAGTTTAGTTTATTTTCGTTTAGGTTAGATTAGGTTAGGTTAGGTTAGGTTAGCTTAGTTTAGTTTAATTTAGGTTAGGTTAGTTAACTTTAGTTTAGTGCAGTTTAGTTAAGTTTAGTTTAGTTTATAATTTAGTTTTGTTTAGTTTATAGTTTAGTTTATAGTTTAGTTTATTGATTAGTTTAATTTTGTTTAGTTTAATTTAGTTTAGCTAAGTTTAGTTTAGTTTAGGTTCATTTAGGGTAGGTTATATTAGGTTAGGTTAGTTTAGTATAGTTTAGTTTAGTTTAGGTAAGGTTAGGTTAGGATAAGTTATGTTACTTTTGGTTAGTTTAGTTTAGTTTAGTTTCGTTTAGTTTATAATTTAGTTTAGTTTAGTTTATGTTAGGTTAGTTTAGGTTAGTTAGTTTAGCTTAGAGTAGTTTAGTTTGGTTTAGTTTAGTTTATTTTAGGTTAGGTTAGGTAAGGTCAGATTAGGTTAGTTTTTTTAGTTTATTTTAGTTTAGTTGAATTTCATTTATTTTAGGTTAGCTTAGTGTAGGTTAGGTTAGATTAGTTTATTTTAGTTTAGTTTAGGTTAGGTTAAGGTAGGTTAGGTTTGTCTAGTTTAGTTTAGTTTAGTTTATAGTTTAGTTTAGTTTATAGTTTAGTTAAGTTTAGTTTATAGTTTAGTTTATAGTTCAGTTTATATTTAGTTTATAATTTAGTTTATAGTTTAGTTTAGTGTAGTTTAGTTTTGTAAAGTTTAGTTTAGTTTGGTTTAGTGTCTTTTAGTTTATAGTATAGTTTTTAGATTAGTTTACTTTACTTTAGTCTATTTTAGTTTAGCTTAGTTTAATTTAGTTTAGTTTAGGGTAGGTTATGTCAGGTTAGGTTAGGTTAGTTTAGTTTAGTTTATTTTAGGTTAGGTTAAGTTAGGTTAGGTTAGCTTAGTTTAGTTGAGTTTAATTTAGTTTAGTTTACTTTATAGATTAGTTTAGTTTAGTTTATAGTTTAATTAATAGTTTAGTTTAGTTTAGTATATAGTCTAGTTTATAATTTAATTTCGTTAGTTTATTTTAGTTTAATTTAGTTTAGATTGATTAGTTTAGTTTAGTTTAGTTTAGGTTAGGTAAGGTTAGGGTAGCTTGTATTAGCTTAGTTTAGTTTAGTTTAGTTTAGGTTAGGTTAGGTATAATTAATTTAGTTTAGTTTAGTTTAGTTTAATTCAGTTTATGTATAGTTTAGTTTATAGTTTTGTTTATAGTTTAGTTTAGTTTAGTTTAATTTAGGTTAAGTTATCTTAGGTTAGTTTAGTTTAGTTTAGTTTAGTAGAATTTAGTTTACATTAGTTTAGTCTATCTTAGGTCACTTTAGTTTATAATTTAGTTTACAGTTTAGTTTAGTTTAGGTTAGGTTAGTGCAGTTTAGTTTAGTTGAATTTAATTTAGTTTAGTTTAGTTTAGGTTACGTTACGTTAGGTTATTTAGTTTAGTTTAGGTTAGGTTTGGTTATATTAGTGTAGTTTATAAATTAGTTTTGTTTAGTTTATAGTTTAGATAACAGTTTTGTTTAGTTTAGTTTATAATTTAGTTTAGTTAAGTGTGGTTTACTTTAGTTTAGGTTAGGTTAGGGTAGTTTAGTTTAGCTTAGGTTAGGTAAGGTTAGGTTAGTTAGTTTAGCTTAGTTTAGTTTAGTTTATAGTTTAGTTTAGTTTATAGATTAGTTTATATTTTAGTTTATAGTTTAGTTTAGTTTGGTTTTGTTTAGTTTAGGTTAGGTTAGGTAAGGTTTGGTTTGGTTAGGTTAGGTTAGTTTATTTTAGTTTAGATTAGATTATGTTAGGTTAGGTTAAGTTAGTGTAGTTTAGTTTAGTTTAGTTGAATTTAATTTATTTTATTTTAGTTTAATTTAAATTAGTTTAGTTTAGTTTAGGTTAGGTTAAGTTAGGTTAGCTTAGCTTAGTTTAATTTGGTTTATTTTAGTTTATATTTTAGTTTATAGTTTCGTTTAGTTAAGTTTATATTAGATTAGTTTAGTTTATTTTAGGTTAGATTAGGTTATGTTAGTATAGTTTAGGTTAGGTTATGTTAGTTTATTTTAGTTTAGTTTAGTTTACTTTAGTTTCTAGTTTAGATTATAGTTTAGTTTAGTTTAGTTTAGTTTAGGTTAGGTTAGGTTAGTTTAGTTTAGTTTAGTTTAGGTTAGGTTAGATTAGGTTGGTTTAGTTTAGTTTAGTTTATAGTTTAGTTTAGTTTTTACTTTAGTTTATAGTTTAATTTAGTTAAGTTTAGTTTAGTTTAGATTAGGTTAGTTTAGTTTAGCTTAGCTTAGGTTAGGTTAGGTTAGTTAGTTGAGCTTAGTTTAGTTTAGTTTAAAGTTTAGTTTAATTTATAGTTTATTTTATAATTTAGTTTATAGTTTAGTTTGGTTTAGTTTAGGTTAGGTTAGGTAAGGTTAGGATAGGTTAGGTTAGGTTAGTTTAGTTTAGTTAAGTTTATGTTAGGTTAGGTTAGGTTAGTTTAGTTCAGTTTAGTTTAGTTTTGTTTATAGTTTAGTTTAGTTTGGTTTATAGTTTAGTTTATAGTTTAGTTTAGTTTATAGTTCAATTTAGTTTAGTTTAGTTTAGTTACGTTTAGTTTAGGTTAGGTTAGGATGGGTTAGGTTAGTTTAGTTTAGTTTAGTTTAGGTTAGGTTAATTTATGTTAGGTTAGGTTAGTTTAGTTTAGCGTAGCTTAGATTAGGGTAGGTTAGGTTATTTTGGGTTAGTTAGTTTAGCTTAGTTTGGTTTATTTTAGTTTATAATTTTTTTAATTTATAGATCAGTTTATAGTTTAGTTTATAATTTAGTTTAGTTTAGTTTAATTTAGGTTAGGTAATGTTAGGTTAGGTTAGGTTAAGTTAGTTTAGTTTAGTAAAGCTTATGTTAGGTTAGGTTAGGATGGGTTAGTTTAGTTCAGTTTAGTTTAGTTTTCTTTTTAGTTTAGTTCACAGTTTAGTTTATAATTTAGTTAATTTAGTTTATAGTTTAATTTAGTTTTTTTAGTTGAGGTTAGGTTAAGTTAGGTTAGGTTAGTTTAGTTTAGTTTAGTTTAGGTTAGGTTAGTTTCGTTTAGTATAAATTATTTTAGTTTAGTTTAGTTTAGTTTATAGTTTAGTTTATTTTAGGTTAGGTTAGGTTAGCTAGTTTAGTTTAATTTAGTTTAGTTTTGTATATGTTAGGTTAGGTTTGGTTAGCTTATTTTAGTTTAGTTTAGTTTAGCTTAGGTTAGGTTAGGTTAGTTTAGTTTAGTTTAGTTTAATTTATAGTTTAGTTAATTTAGTTTAGTTTAATTTAGTTTATACTTTTGTTTATAGTTTAGTTTAGTTTAGTTTATAGTTTAGTTTATACTTTAGTTTAGTTTAGTTAAGTTTAGTTTAGCTTATCTTAGGTTAAGGTAGGTTAGGTTTGGTTAGTTTGGCTTAATTTAGTTTTGTTTATTTTATAGTTTAGTTTAGTTTATAGAATAGTTTATAGTTTAGTTTATATTTTAGTTTAGTTTAGTTTAGTTTAGTGTAGTTAGTTTAGTTTACTTTAGTTTATGTTAGGTTATGTTAGGTTAGGTTAATTTAGTTTACTTTAGTTATGTTTATAGTTTAGTTTAGTTTAGTTTATAGTTTAGTTTATAGTTTATTTTATTTCAGTTTAGTTTAGTTTATTTTAGTTTAGGTTAGGTTAGGTTAGTTTAGTTTAGTTTAGTTTAGGTTAGGTTAGGTTAGCTTTGTTTAGGTTAGGATAGTTATTTTGGCTTAGTTTAGTTTAGTTTAGTTTATAGTTAAGTTTAGTTTCGTTTATAGTTTAGTTTAGTTTACAGATTAGTTTATAGTTTAGTTTATAATTTAGTTTAGTTTGGTTTAGTTTAATTTAGTTTAGGTTAGGTAAGGTCAGGTTAGGTTACGTTAGGTTAGTTTATTTTAGTTTAGTTTAGTTTAGTTGAATTTAATTTAGTGTAGTTTAGCTTAGTTTACGTTAGGTTAGGTTAGTTTAGTTTAGGTTAGGTTTAGTTAGGTTAGGTTTGTTTAGTTTAGTTTATAGTTTTGTTTAGTTTATAGTTTAGTTTAGTTTATAGTTTAGATTATAGTTTAGTTTAGTTTATAGTTTAGATTATAGTTTAGTTTAGTTTATAGTTTAGTGTATAGTTTAGTTTAGTTTATAGTTTATTTTATATTTTAGTTTAGTTTAGTTTAGTTTAGGTTAGGTTAGTTTAGTTTAGCTTAGCTTAGGCTAGGTTAGGTTAGGTTAGGTTAGTTAGTTTAGCTTAGTTTAGTTTATTTTAGTTTACTTTATAATTAAGTTTAATTTATCGATTAGTGTATAGTTTAGGATAGTTTAGTTTAGTTTAATTTAGGTTAGCTTAGGTATGGTTAGGTTAGGTTAGGTTATGTTATTTAAGGTTAGTTTAGTTTAGTTCAGTTTAGTTTAGTTTAGTTTAGTTTCATTTAGTTTATTGTTTAGTTTAGTTTTCTTTACATGAGGTTAGGTTAGCTTAGGTTATGTTCGGTTAGTTTAGTTTAGTTTGGTTTAGTTTATAGTATAGTTTAGTTTAATTTAGTTTATAATTTAGTTTATAGTTTAATTTATTATATAGTTTAGTTTAGTTTAGTTTAGGTTAGGTTACGTTAGGTTAGTTTAGTTTAGTTTTGGTTAGGTTAGGTTAGGTTAGATTAGTTGAGTTTAGTTAGTTTAATTTAGAATAGTTTATAGTTCAGTTTAATTTATTTTAGTTCATAGTTTAGTTTATAGTTTAGTTTATAATTTAGTTTAATTTAGTTTAGTTTAGGTTAGGTTAGGTTAGTTTGGTTTAGCTTAGTTTAGGTTAGGTTAGGTTGGGTTAGGTTAGCTAGTTTAGCTTAGTTTAGTTTAGTTCAGTATGTGTAGGGTTAGGTTAGGTTAGGTTAGCTTAGTTTAGTTTAGTTTAGCTTAAGTTAGGTTAGGGTAAATTAGGTTAGGTTAGGTTAGTTTAGCTTAGTTTAGTTTAGGTGGGGTTAGGTTAGGTTACGTTATGTTAGTTTTGGTTAGTTTAGTTTAGTTTTGTTTAGTTTATGTTAGGTTATGTAAAGTTAGTTTAGTTCAGTTTAGTTAAGTTTTGTTCTTAGTTTAGTTTAGTTTATAGTTTAGTTTAGTTTAGTTTAGATTATAGTTTAGTTTTGTTTACTTTAGTTTAATTTAGTTTAGCTTAGTTTAATTTAGTTTTGATTAGTTTTGTTTAAGGAAGGTTAGATTAGGTTAGGTTAGTTAGTTTAGTTTAGGTTAGGTTAAGTAAGGTTATGTTAGTTTAGTTTAGTTGAGTTTAATTTGGTTTAGTTTACTGTATAGTTTGGTTTATAGTTTAATTTATAATTTAGTTTAGTTTAGTTTATAGTCTAGTTTATAGTTTAATTTCGTTTAGTTAGTTTAATTTAGTTTAGTTTAGTTTAGTTTAGGTTAGGTTAGGTTAGGTTAGGTTAGATTGGCTTAGTTTATTTTGGTTTAGGTTAGGTTAGGTAAATTTAATTTCGTTTAGTTTATTTTAGTTTATTTCAGTTTAGTGTATAGTTTAGTTTATAGTTTTGTTTATAGTTTAGTTTAGTTTAGTTTAATTTAGGTTAAGTTATCTTAGGTTAGTTTAGTTTAGTTTAGTTTAGTTTAGGTTAGGTTAGGTTAGGTTAGTGTAGTTTAGTTTAGTTTATAATTTAGTTTATAGTTTAGTTTAGTTTAGGTTAGGTTAGTTTAGGTTAGTGCAGTTTAGGTTAATTTAGTTGAATTTAATGTAGTTTTGTTTAGTTTAGTTTACGTTAGGTTAGGTTAGTTTAGTTTAAGTTAGGTTAGGTTAAGTTAGGTTATGTAACTTTAGGTTAGTTTAGTTTAGTTAATTTCGTTTAGTTTATAATTTAGTTCAGTTTAATTTATCTTACGTTAGGTATGGTCAGGTTAGGTTAGTTTAGTTTAATTTAGTTTAGTTTATAATTTAGTATATAATATAGTTTAGTTTAGTTTATAGTTTATTTTATAGTTTAGTTTAGTTTAGGTTAGGTTAGGGTAGTTTAGTTTAGTTTAGGTTAGGTTAGGTTAGGGTAGTTTATTTTAGTTTAGTTTGGTTTATAGTTTAGTTTATAATTTAGTTTAGTTTATAATTTAGTTTAGTTTAGTTTAGTTTAGGATAGGTTAGGTTAGTTTAGTATAGCTTAGCATATTCTAGGTTAGGTTAGGTCAGGTTAGGTTAGCTAGTTTAGCTTAGTTTAGTTTATTTTTGTTTAGAATATAATTAAGTTTAATTTATAGATTAGTTTATAGTTTAGTTTATAGTTTAGCTTAGTTTAGTTTAGTTTAGGTTAGGTTAGGTAAGGTTAGGTTAGGTTAGTATAGTTTATTTAAGTTTATGTTACATTAGGTTAGGTTAGTTTAGTTCAGTTTAGTTCAATTTTGTTTTCAGTTTAATTTAGTTTATAGTTTATTTTATTTTAGTTTATAGTTCAATTTAGTTAAGTTTAGTTTAGTTTAGTCCAGTTTAGGTTAGGTTAGGTTAGTTTAGTTTAGTTAAGGTTAGGTTAAGGTAGTTTATGTTAATTTAGGTTAGTTTAGTTTAGCTTAGCTTAGGTTAGGTTAGGTTAGGTTAGTTTAGCTTAGTTTAGTTTATTTTAGTTTATAGTTTAGTTTAATTTATAGATTAGTTTATATCTTTTTTATACTTAAGTTTAGTTTAGTTTAGTTTAGGTTAGGTTAGGTAAGGTTAGGTTAGGTTAGTTTATTTTAGTTTAGTTTAGTTTATGTTAGGTTAGGTTAGGTTGGTTCAGTTCAATTTAGTTTAGTTTTGTTTATAGTTTAGTTTAGTTTAAGATATAGTTTAGTTTATAATTTAGTTTAGTTTATAGTTTAATTTAGTTAGTTTAGTTTAGTTTAGTTTAGGTTCGGTTAGGTTAGGTAAGGTCAGGTTTTGTTAGGTTAGGTTAGTTTATTTTAGTTTTGTTTGTTTGAGTTTAATTTAGTTTTGTTTAGCTTAGTGTACGTTATGTTAGGTTAGTTTAGTTTAGGTTAATTTAGGTTAGGTTAAGTGAGGTTAGGTTTGTTTAGTTTAGTTTAGTTTAGTTTAATTTAGTTTATAGTTTAGTTTAGTTTATAGTTTAGTTTAGTTTATAGTTTAGTTTAGTTTACTTTAGTATAATTCAGTTTAGCTTAGCTTAGAGTAATTTAGTTAAGTTTAGTTTAGTTTACGGTAGGTTTTGTTAGGTTAGGTTAGGTTAGTTTAGTTTAGTTTAAGTTAGGTTAGGTTAAGTTAGGTTAGGTTAGTTTAGTTTTTTTGAATTTAATGTAGTTTAATTTACTTTATAGTTTAGTTTAGTTTATAGTTTAATTTATAGTTTATTTTAGTTTAGTTTATAGTATAGTTTATAGTTTAATTTCGTTTAGTTTAGTTTAATTTATTTTAGTTTATTTTAGTTTAGGTTAGGTTAGGTTATGTTAGGTTAGCTTAGTTTAGTTTAATTTAGTTTAGGTTAGGTTAGGTATAATTCATTTAGTTTAGTTTATTTCAGTTTAGTGTGTAGATTAGTTTATAGTTTTGTTTATAGTTTAGTTTGGTTTAGTTTAGTGTAGTTTAATTTAGGTTAAGTTATCTTAGGTTAGTTTAATTTAGTTTAGTTTAGGTTAGATTAGGATAGGTTAGTGTAGTTTAGTTTAGTTTAGTTGAATTTAGTTTAGTTTAGTTTAGTATGTTTTAGGTTACGCTAGTTTAGTTTAATTTAGTTTATAATTTAGTTTATAGTTTAGTTTAGTTTAGTTTAGGTTAGCTTAGGTTAGGTTAGCGCAGTTTAGTTTAGTTTAGTTGGATTTAATTTAGTTTACTTTAGTTTAGGTTACGTTAGGTTAGGTTAGATTAGTTTAGTTTAGGTAAGGTTAGTTTAGGTTAGTTTAGTTTAGTTTATAATTTAGTATATAGTATAGTTTAGTTTAGTTTATAGTTTGTTTTATAGTTTAGTTTAGTTTAGGTTAGGTTAGGTTAGTTTAGTTTAGTTTAAGTTAAGTTAGGTTAGGTTAGGTTAGTTTAGTTTAGTTTAGTTTAGTTTATAGATTAGTTTAGTGTAGTTTATGGATTAGTTTATAGTTTAGTTTAGTTTATAGTTTAGTTTATATTTTAGTTTAGTTTAGTTTAGTATAGGATAAGTTAGTTTAGTTTACCTTAGCTTCGGCTAAGTTACTTTAGGTTAGGTTAGTAAGTTTAGCTTAGTTTAGTTTATTTTAGTTTAGGTTATAATTAAGTATAATTTATAGATTAGTTTATAGTTTAGTTTATAGTTTAGATTAGTTTAGTTTAGTTTAGTTTAATTTGTATTTTAGTTTAGTTTTCTTTATAGTTTAGTTCATAATTTTAGTTTAGTTTATTTTAATTTATATTTTATTTTATAGTTTAGTTTAGTTTAATTTGGGTTAGGTTAGGTTTGTTTAGTTTAGTTTAGTTCAGGTTAGGTTACGTTAGGTAGGTTTAGTTTATTTTAGTTTAGTTTAGGTTAGGTTAGGTTAGCTTATTTTACGTTAGTTTAGTTTAGTTCAGTTTAATTTGGTTTATTTTAATTTCATTTAATTTATAGTTTAGTTTAGTGTACTTTACGTTAGGTTAGGTTAAGTTAGCTTAGGTTATGTTAGTTAGGTTAGTTTAGTTTAGTTTAGTTTATAGTTTAGTTTAGTTTAATTTAGTTTATAATTTAGTTTAAAGTTTAGTTTAGTTTATAGTATGGTTTAGTTTAGGTTAGGTTAGGTTAGTTTATTTTAGTTTTAGTTAGGTTAGGTTAGGTTAGGTTAGCTAGTTTAGCTTAGTTTAGTTTAGTTTAGTATATGTTAGGTTAGGTTAGCTTAGATTAGTTTAGTTTCGTTTAGCTTAATTTAGGTTAGGTTAGGTTAGTTTAGTATAGTTTAGTTAATTTAGTTTCGTTTAGTTTATAATTTAGTTTAGTTTAGTTTATGTTAGGTTAGATTAAGTTAGTTAGTTTAGCTTAGTTTAGTTTAAAGTTTAGTTTAATTTATAGATGAGTTTATAATTTAGTTTATAGTTTAGTTTAGTTTATAGATTAGTTTATAGTTTAATTTATAGTTTAGTTAGGTTTAGTTTAGGTTAGGTTAGGTAAGGTCAGGTTAGGTTAGTTTATTTTAGTTTATTTTAGTTTAGTTGAATTTAATTTTGTTTAGGTTAGCTTAGTTTAGGTTAGGTTAGATTAGTTTAGTTTAGTTTAGTTTAGGTTAGGTTAAGTTAGGTTAGGTTTGTCTAGTTTAGTTTAGTTTATAGTTTAGTTTATAGTTTAGTTTAGTTTAGTTTATAATTTAGTTTATAGTTTAGTTTAGTGTAGTTTAGTTTTGTTTAGTTTAGTTTAGTTTAGTGTCTTTTAGTTTATAGTTTAGTTTATAGTTTAGTTTAGTTTATAGATTAGTTTACTATACTTTAGTTTATTTTAGTTTAGCTGAGTTTAATTTAGTTTAGTTTAGGGTAGGTTATGTTAGATTAGGTTAGGTTAGTTTAGTTTAGTTTAGGTTAGGTTAAGTTAGGTTAGCATAGTTTAGTTGAGTTTAATTTAGTTTACTTTACTTTATAGATTAGTTTAGTTTAGTTTATAGTTTAATTTACAGTTTAGTTTATAGTTTAATTTCGTTAGTTTAGATTAGTTTAATTTAGTTTAGTTTGATTAGTTTAGTTTAGTTTAGGTTAGGTTAGGTTAGGTTAGCTTATGTTAGCTTAGTTTAGTTTATTTTAGTTTAGGTTAGGTAAAATTAATTTAGTTTAGTTTAGTTTAGTTTAGTTCAGTTTATGTATAGTTTTGTTTATAGTTTTTTTATAGTTCAGTTTAGTTTAGTTTAATTTAGGTTAATTTATCTTAGGTTAGCTTAGTTTAGTTTAGGTTAAGTTATTTAACGTTAGGTTAGTGTAGTTTAGTTTAGTTTAGTAGAATTTAGTTTATTTAGTTTAGTCTATCTTAGGTCACTTTAGTTTATTTTAGTTTATAATTTAGTTTAGTTTAGTTTAGGTTAGGTTAGCTTAGTGCAGTGTAGTTTAGTTTAGTTGAATTTAATTTAGTTTAGTTTAGTTTAGGTTACGTTAGGTTCGGTTATTTAGTTTAGTTTAGGTTAGGTTAGGTTAGGTTAGTTTAGTTTATAAATTAGTTGTTTAGTTTATAGTTTAGAATATAGTTTAGTTTAGTTTATAGTTTAGTTTATAATTTAGTTTAGTTAAGTTTGGTTTACTTTAGTTTAGGTTAGGTTATGTTAGTTTAGTTTAGCTTAGGGTAGGTTAGGTTAGGAAAGTTAGTTTAGCTTAGTTTAGTTTAGTTTATAGTTTAGTTTAGTTTATAGATTAGTTTATATTTTAGTTTATAGTTTAGTTTAGTTTAGTTTTGTTTAGTTTAGTTTAGGTTAGGTAAGGTTAGGTTAGGTTAGGTTAGTTTATTTTAGTTTAGATTAGATTATGTTAGGTTAGGTTAGTTTAGTTTAGCGTAGCTTAGATTAGGTTAGGGTAGGTTAGGTTATTTTAGGTTAGTTAGTTTAACTTAGTTTGGTTTATTTTATTTTATAGTTTAATTTAATTTATAGATTAGTTTATAGTTTAGTTTATAATTTAGTTTAGTTTAGTTTAAGTTAGGTTAGGTAATGTTAGGTTAGGTTAGGTTAAGTTAGTTTAGTTTAGTTAAGTTTATGTTAGGTTAGGTTAGGTTATTTTAGTTCAGTTTAGTTTAGTTTTGTTTTTAGTTTAGTTTAGTTTAAGATATAGTTTAGTTTATAATTTAGTTTAGTTTATAGTTTAATTTAGTTAGTTTAGTTTAGTTTAGTTTAGGTTCGGTTAGGTTATGTAAGGTCAGGTTATGTTAGGTTAGGTTAGTTTATTTTAGTTTAGTTTGTTTGAGTTTAATTTAGTTTTGTTCAGCTTAGTTTACGTTATATTAGGTTAGTTTAGTTTAGTTTAATTTAGGTTAGGTTAAGTGAGGTTAGGTTTGTTTAGTTTAGTTTAGTTTAGTTTAATTTAGTTTATAGTTTAGTTTAGTTTATAGTTTAGTTTATAGTTCAGTTTATATTTTAATTTATAGTATAGTTTATAGTTTAGTTTAGTGAAGTTTAGTTTTGTTTAGTTTATTTTAGTTTAGTTTAGTGTCGTTTAGTTTATAGTTTAGTTTAGTTTATAGTTTAGTTTAGTTTATAGTTTAGTTTAGTTTACTTTAGTATAATTTAGTTTAGCTTAGCTTAGTTTAATTTAGTTAAGTTTAGTTTAGTTTACGGTAGTTTTTGTTAGGTTAGGTTAGGTTAGTTTAGTTTAATTTAAGTTAGGTTAGGTTAAGTTAGGTTAGGTTAGTTTAGTTTTGTTGAATTTAATGTAGTTTAATTTACTTTATAGTTTATTTTAGTTTATAGTTTAATTTATAGTTTATTTTAGTTTAGTTTATAGTATAGTTTATAGTTTAATTTCGTTTAGTTTAGTTTAATTTATTTATTTTGGTTTAGTTTAGGTTAGGTTAGGTTATGTTAGGTTAGCTTAGTTTAGTTTAATTTAGTTTAGGTTAGGTTAGGTATAATTCATTTAGTTTAGTTTATTTCAGTTTAGTCTGTAGTTTAGTTTATAGTTTGGTTTATGGTTTAGTTTGGTTTAGTTTAGTGTAGTTTAATTTAGGTTAAGTTATCTTAGGTTAGTTTAATTTAGTTTAGTTTAGGTTAGATGAGGTTAGGTTAGTGTAGTTTAGTTTAGTTTAGTTGCATTTAGTTTAGTTTAGTTTAGTATGTTTTAGGTTACGCTAGTTTAGTTTAATTTAGTTTATAATTTAGTTTATAGTTTAGTTTAGTTTAGTTTAGGTTAGGTTAGGTTAGGTTAGGTTAGCGTAGTTTAGTTTAGTTTAGTTGAATTTAATTTAGTTTAGTTTAGTTTAGGTTACGTTAGGTTAGGTTAGATTAGTTTAGTTTAGGTTAGGTTAGTTTAGGTTAGTTTAGTTTAGTTTATAATTTAGTATATAGTATAGTTTAGTTTAGTTTATAGTTTGTTTTATAGTTTAGTTTAGTTTAGGTTAGGTTAGGTTAGTTTAGTTTAGTTTAAGTTAAGTTAGGTTAGGTTAGGGTAGTTTAGTTTAGTTTAGTTTAGTTTATAGATTAGTTTAGTGTAGTTTATGGTTTAGTTTATAGTTTAGTTTAGTTTATAGTTTAGTTTATATTTTAGTTTAGTTTAGTTTGGTTTAGGATAAGTTAGTTTAGTTTACCTTAGCTTCGGCTAGGTTACGTTAGATTAGGTTAGTAAGTTTAGCTTAGTTTAGTTTATTTTAGTTTAGTTTATAATTAAGTATAATTTATAGATTAGTTTATAGTTTAGTTTATAGTTTAGATTAGTTTAGTTTAGTTTAATTTGTATTTTAGTTTAGTTTTCTTTATAGTTTAGTTCATAGTTTAGTTTAGTTTATTTTAATTTATAGTTTATTTTATAGTTTAGTTTAGTTTAATTTGGGTTAGGTTAGGTTTGTTTAGTTTAGTTTAGTTCAGGTTAGGTTACGTTAGGTAGGTTTAGTTTATTTTAGTTTAGTTTAGGTTAGGTTTAGTTTAGTTCATAGTTTAGTTTAGTTTATTTTAATATATAGTTTATTTTATAGTTTAGTTTAGTTTAATTTGGGTTAGGTTAGGTTTGTTTAGTTTAGTTTAGTTCAGGTTAGGTTACGTTAGGTAGGTTTAGTTTATTTTAGTTTAGTTTAGGTTAGGTTAGGTTAGCTTACTTTAGGTTAGTTTAGTTTAGTTCAGTTTAATTTGGTTTATTTTAATTTCATTTAGTTTATAGTTTAGTTTAGTGTACTTTACGGTAGGTTAGGTTAAGTTAGCTTAGGTTATGTTAGTTAGGTTAGTTTAGTTTAGTTTATAGTTTAGTTTAATTTAGTTTATAATTTAGTTTAAAGTTTAGTTTAGTTTAGTTTATAGTATAGTTTAGTTTAGGTTAGGTTAGGTTAGGTTAGGTTAGTTTAGTTTAGTTTTGGTTAGGTTAGGTTAGGTTAGGTTAGATCAGTTTAGTTTACTTAGTTTAATTTTGATTGGTTTATAGTTCAATTTAATTTAGTATAGTTAATAGGTTAGTTTATAATTAAGTTTAGTTTATAGTTAAGGTTAAAATTTTGTTTAGTTTAGTTTTGTTTAATTTAGTTTAGGTTGGGTTAGTTTAGTTTAGCTTAGCTTAGGTTAGGTTAGGTTAGGTTAGCTAGTTTAGCTTAGTTTAGTTTAGTTTAGTATATGTTAGGTTAGGTTAGCTTAGATTAGTTTAGTTTCGTTTAGCTTAATTTAGGTTAGGTTACGTTAGTTTAGTATAGTTTAGTTAATTTAGTTTCGTTTAGTTTATAATTTAGTTTAGTTTAGTTTATGTTAGGTTAGGTTAGGTTAGGTTAGTTAGTTTAGCTTAGTTTAGTTTAAAGTTTAGTTTAATTTATAGATGAGTTTATAATTTAGTTTATATTGTTTAGTTTAGTTTAGCTTAGTTTATAGATTAGTTTATAGTTTAATTTATAGTTTAGTTAGGTTTAGTTTAGGTTAGGTTAGGTAAGGTCAGGTTAGGTTAGTTTATTTTAGTTTATTTTAGTTTAGTTGAATTTAATTTTGTTTAGGTTAGCTTAGTTTAGGTTAGGTTAGATTAGTTTAGTTTAGTTTAGTTTAGGTTAGGTTAAGTTAGGTTAGGTTTGTCTAGTTTAGTTTAGTTTATAGTTTAGTTTATAGTTTAGTTTAGTTTAGTTTATAATTTAGTTTATAGTTTAGTTTAGTGCAGTTTAGTTTTGTTTAGTTTAGTTTAGTTTAGTGTCTTTAAGTTTATAGTTTAGTTTATAGTTTAGTTTAGTTTATAGATTAGTTTACTATACTTTAGTTTATTTTAGTTTAGCTGAGTTTAATTTAGTTTAGTTTAGGGTAGGTTATGTTAGATTAGGTTAGGTTAGTTTAGTTTAGTTTAGGTTAGGTTAAGTTAGGTTAGCATAGTTTAGTTGAGTTTAATTTAGTTTACTTTACTTTATAGATTAGTTTAGTTTAGTTTATAGTTTAATTTACAGTTTAGTTTATAGTTTAATTTCGTTAGTTTAGATTAGTTTAATTTAGTTTAGTTTGATTAGTTTAGTTTAGTTTAGGTTAGGTTAGGTTAGGTTAGCTTATGTTAGCTTAGTTTAGTTTATTTTAGTTTAGGTTAGGTAAAATTAATTTAGTTTAGTTTAGTTTAGTTTAGTTCAGTTTATGTATAGTTTTGTTTATAGTTTTTTTATAGTTCAGTTTAGTTTAGTTTAATTTAGGTTAATTTATCTTAGGTTAGCTTAGTTTAGTTTAGGTTAAGTTATTTAACGTTAGGTTAGTGTAGTTTAGTTTAGTTTAGTAGAATTTAGTTTATTTAGTTTAGTCTATCTTAGGTCACTTTAGTTTATTTTAGTTTATAATTTAGTTTATAGTTTAGTTTAGTTTAGTTTAGGTTAGGTTAGCTTAGTGCAGTGTAGTTTAGTTTAGTTGAATTTAATTTAGTTTAGTTTAGTTTAGGTTACGTTAGGTTCGGTTATTTAGTTTAGTTTAGGTTAGGTTAGGTTAGGTTAGGTTAGTTTAGTTTATAAATTAGTTGTTTAGTTTATAGTTTAGAATATAGTTTAGTTTGGTTTAGTTTATAGTTTAGTTTATAATTTAGTTTAGTTAAGTTTGGTTTACTTTAGTTTAGGTTAGGTTATGTTAGTTTAGTTTAGCTTAGGGTAGGTTAGGTTAGGAAAGTTAGTTTAGCTTAGTTTAGTTTAGTTTATAGTTTAGTTTAGTTTATAGATTAGTTTATATTTTAGTTTATAGTTTAGTTTAGTTTAGTTTTGTTTAGTTTAGTTTAGGTTAGGTAAGGTTAGGTTAGGTTAGGTTAGTTTATTTTAGTTTAGATTAGATTATGTTAGGTTAGGTTAGTTTAGTTTAGCGTAGCTTAGATTAGGTTAGGGTAGGTTAGGTTATTTTAGGTTAGTTAGTTTAACTTAGTTTGGTTTATTTTATTTTATAGTTTAATTTAATTTATAGATTAGTTTATAGTTTAGTTTATAATTTAGTTTAGTTTAGTTTAAGTTAGGTTAGGTAATGTTAGGTTAGGTTAGGTTAAGTTAGTTTAGTTTAGTTAAGTTTATGTTAGGTTAGGTTAGGTTATTTTAGTTCAGTTTAGTTTAGTTTTGTTTTTAGTTTAGTTTATAGTTTAGTTTATAATTTAGTTAATTTAGTTTATAGTTTAATTTAGTTTAGTTTAGGTTAAGTTAAGTTAGATTTAATAGGTTTAGTTTAGTTTAGTTTAGGTTAGATTAGTTTGGGTTAGATTAGTTTCGTTTAGTATAGCTTATTTTAGTTTAGTTTGGTTTAGTTTATAGTTTAGTTTAGGTTAGGTTAGGTTGGAGTAGTTTAGTTTAGTTTATTTTAGGTTAGGTTAGGTTAAGTTAGTGTAGTTTAGATTACTTTAGGTTAGTTAGTAGGAATTTAATTTAGTTTAGTTTAGTTCAGTTTAGGTAAGGTTAGGTTAGTGTAGTTTAGTTTAGTTTAGTTAATAGTTTAGTTTAGTTTATAGTTTAGTTTATAGTTTAGTTTATAGTTTAGTGTAGTTTAGTTTTGTTTAGTTTAGGTTAGCTTAGTTTAGTTTAGTTTAGCTTAGGTTAGATTAGGTTAGTTAAGTTTAGTTTAGTTTAGTGAAGTTAAGTTAATTATAGTTTATAGTTTAGTTTATAGTTTAGTTTAGTTTATGGTTTAGTTTAATTTAGTTTAGTTTAATTTAGTTTAGCTAAGAGTAGTTTAGTTTAGTTTAATTTAGGGTAGGTTATATTAGGTTAGGTTAGGTTAGATTAGTTTAGTTTAGGTTAGGTTAGGTTCGTTTAGTTAATTGAGTTTAATATAGTTTAGTTTTTAGTTTAGTTAATTTTGTTTATTTTATAGTTTAATTTATAGTTCAGTTTAGTTTAGTTTAGTTTAGGTTAGGTTAGTTTAGTTTAGTTTAGTTTAGTTTAGGTTAGGTTAGGTTAGTTTAGTTTAGTTTAGTTTATATTTTAATTTAGTTTATAATTTAGTTTATAGTTCAGTTTAGTTTATAATTTAGTTTAATTTAGTTTAGTTTAGGTTAGGTTTGTTTAGTTTAGCTTAGGTTAGGTTAGGCTAGGTTAGTTTAGCTTAATTTAGTTTAGTTTAGTTTAAAGTTTAGTTTAATTTATAGATTAGTTTATAATTTAGTTTATAGTTTAGTTTAGTTTAGTTTTGTTTAGGTTAGGTTAGGTAAGGTTAGGATAGGTTAGGTTAGGTTAGTTAAGTTTAGTTAAATTAATGTTAGGTTAGGTTGGTTTAGTTCAGTTTAGTTTAGTTTAAATTATAGTATAGTTTAGTTTATAGTTTAGTTTAGAGTTTAGTTTAGTTTAGTTTATAGTTCAATTTAGTTTAGTTTAGTTTAGTTATGTTTAGTTTAGGTTAGTTTAGTTTAGTTTAGGTTAGGTTAGTTTATGTTAGGTTAGGTTTGTTTAGTTTAGCGTAGCTTAGATTAGGTTAGGGTAGGTTAGGTTATTTTAGGTTAGTTAGTTTAGCTTAGTTTGGTTTATTTTAGTTTATAGTTTAATTTAATTTAGAGATTAGTTTATAGTTTAGTTTATAATTTAGTTTAGTTTAGATTAAGTTAGGTTAGGTAATGTTAGGTTAGGTTAGGTTAAGTTAGTTTAGTTTAGTTAAGTTTATGTTAGGTTAGGTTAGGATGGGTTAGTTTAGTTCAATTTAGTTTAGTTTTGTTTTTAGTTTAGTTTACAGTTTAGTTTATAATTTAGTTAATTTAATTTATAGTTTAATTTAGTTTATTTAAGTTTAGGATAGGTTAAGTTAGGTTAGGTTAGTTTAGTTTAGTTTAGTTTAGGTTAGGTTAGTTTCGTTTAGTATACTTTATTTTATTTTATTTTAGTTTAGTTTATAGTTTAGTTTATTTTAGGTTAGGTTAGGTTAGCTAGTTTAGTTTAATTTTGTTTAGTTTAGTATATATTAGGTTAGGTTTGGTTAGCTTAGTTTAGTTTAGTTTAGTTTAGATTAGGTTAGGCTAGGTTAGTTTAGTTTAGTTGAGTTTAATTTATAGTTTAGTTTAATTTAGTCTATACTTTTGTTTATAGTTTACTTTAGTTTAGTTTAGTTTATAGTTTAGTTTATACTTTAGTTTAGTTTAGTTTAGCTTATGTTAGGTTAGGGTATGTTAAGTTAGGTTTGGTTAGTTTGGCTTAATTTAGTTTTGTTTATTTTATAGTTTAGTTTAGTTTATGGAATAGTTTATAGTTTAGTTTATATTTTAGTTTAGTTTAGTTTAGTGTAGTTAGTTTAGTTTAGTTTAGTTTATGTTAGGTTAGGTTAATTTAATTTACTTTAGTTATGTTTATAGTTTAGTTTAGTTTAGTTTATAGTTTAGTTTAGAGTTTATTTTATTTCAGTTTAGTTTAGTTTATTTTAGTTTAGGTTAGGTTAGGTTGGGTTAGTTTAGTTTAGTTTCGTTTAGGTTAGGTTAGGTTAGCTTTGTTTAGGTTAGGATAGTTATTTTGGCTTAGTTTAATTTAGTTTAGTTTATAGTTTAGTTTAGTTTAGTTTATAGTTTAGTTCAGTTTACAGATTAGTTTATAGTTTAGTTTATAGTTTAGTTTGGTTTAGTTTAGTTTAGTTTAGGTTAGGTAAAGTCAGGTTAGGTTACGTTAGGTAGGTTTATTTTATTTTAGTTTAGTTTAGTTGAATTGAATTTAGTTTAGTTTAGCTTAGTTTACGTTAGGTTACGTTAGTTTAGTTTAGGTTAGGTTTAGTTAGGTTCGGTTTGTTTAGTTTAGTTTATAGTTTAGTTTAGTTTATAGTTTAGATTATAGTTTAGTTTAGTTTATAGTTTAGTTTAGTTTAGTTTATAGTTTAGTTCATAGTTTAGTTTAGTTTATAGTCTATTATATATTTTAGTTTAGTTTAGTTTAGTTTAGGTTAGGTTAGTTTAGTTTAGCTTAGCTTAGGCTAGGTTAGGTTAGGTTAGGTTATTTAGTTTAGCTTAGTGTAGTTTATTTTAGTTTAGTTTATAATTAAGTTTAATTTATCGATTAGTTTATAGTTTAGGTTAGTTTAGTTTAGTTTATTTTAGGTTAGCTTAGGTAAGGTTAGGTTAGGTTAGGTTATGTTATTTAAGGTTAGTTTAGTTTAGTTCAGTTTAGTTGAGGTTTGTTTAGTTTCATTTAGTTTATTGTTTAGTTTAGTTTACTTTACGTTAGGTTAGGTTAGGTTGGCTTAGGTTATGTTCGGTTAGTTTAGTTTAGTTTAGTTTAGTTTATAGTATAGTTTAGTTTAATTTAGTTTATAATTTAGTTTATAGTTTAGTTTAGTTTAGTTTATAGTATAGTTTAGTTTAGGTTAGGTTAGGTTACGTTAGATTAGTTTAGTTTAGTTTTGGTTAGGTTAGGTTAGGTTAGGTTAGATTAGTTGAGTTTAGTTAGTTTAATTTAGAATAGTTTATAGTTCAGTTTAATTTATTTTAGTTCATAGTTTAGTTTATAGTTTAGTTAATAATTTAGTTTAATTTAGTTTAGTTTAAGTTAGGTTAGGTTAGTTTGGTTTAGCTTAGTTTAGGTTAGGTTAGGTTGGGTTAGGCTAGCTAGTTTAGCTTAGTTTAGTTTAGTTCAGTATGTGTAGAGTTAGGTTAGGTTAGGTTAGCTTAGTTTATTTTAGTTTAGCTTAAGTTAGGTTAGGTTAAATTAGGTTAGGTTAGGTTAGTTTAGTTTAGGTGGGGTTAGGTTAGGTTACGTTATGTTACTTTTGGTTAGTTTAGTTTAGTTTTGTTTAGTTTATGTTAGGTTATGTAAAGTTAGTTTAGTTCAGTTTAGTTAAGTTTTGTTTTTAGTTTAATTTAGTTTATAGTTAAGTTTAGTTTAGATTATAGTTTAGTTTTGTTTACTTTAGTTTAATTTAGTTTAGCTTAGTTTAATTTAGTTTTGTTTAGTTTAGTTTAGGGAAGGTTAGGTTAGGTTAGGTTAGTTTAGTTTAGGTTAGGTTAAGTTAGGTTATGTTAGTTTAGTTTAGTTGAGTTTAATTTGGTTTAGTTTACTTTATAGTTTAGTTTAGTTTGGTTTATAGTTTAATTTATAGTTTAGTTTAGTTTAGTTTATAGTCTAGTTTATAGTTTAATTTCGTTTAGTTAGTTTAATTTAGTTTAGTTTAGTTTAGTTTAGTTTAGGTTAGGTTAGGTTAGGTTAGGTTAGGTTAGATTGGCTTAGTTTAGTTTGGTTTAGTTTAGGTTAGGTAAATTTAATTTGGTTTAGTTTATTTTAGTTTATTTCAGTTTAGTGTATAGTTTAGTTTATGGTTTTGTTTATACTTTAGTTTAGTTTAGTTTAATTTAGGTTAAGTTATCTTAGGTTAGTTTAGTTTAGTTTAGTTTAGTTTATGTTAGGTTAGGTTAGGTTAGTGTAGTTTAGTTTAATTTAGTTGAATTTAGTTTAGTTTAGTTTAGTCTATTTTAGGTTACGTTAGTTTAGTTTAGTTTATAATTTAGTTTATAGTTTAGTTTAGTTTAGGTTAGGTTAGTTTAGGTTAGTGCAGTTTAGGTTAGTTTAGTTGAATTTAATGTAGTTTTGTTTAGTTTAGTTTACGTTAGGTTAGGTTAGTTTAGTTTAGTTTAAGTTAGGTTAGGTTAAGTTAGGTTATGTAACTTTAGGTTAGTTTAGTTTAGTTAATTTCGTTTAGTTTATAATTTAGTATATAATATAGTTTAGTTTGGTTTATAGTTTATTTTATAGTTTAGTTTAGTTTAGGTTAGGTTAGGGTAGTTTATTTTAGTTTAGTTTGGTTTATAGTTTAGTTTATAATTTAGTTTAGTTTAGTTTAGTTTACGATAGGTTAGGTTAGTTTCGTTTAGTATAAATTATTTTAGTTTAGTTTAGTTTAGTTTATAGTTTAGTTTATTTTAGGTTAGGTTAGGTTAGCTAGTTTAGTTTAATTTAGTTTAGTTTGGTATATGTTAGGATAGGTTTGGTTAGCTTAGTTTAGTTTAGTTTAGTTTAGCTTAGGTTAGGTTAGTTTAGTTTAGTTTAGTTTAATTTATAGTTTAGTTAATTAGTTTAGTTTAATTTAGTTTATACTTTTGTTTATAGTTTAGTTTAGTTTGGTTTATAGTTTAGTTTATACTTTAGTTTAGTTTAGTTAAGTTTAGTTTAGCTTATCTTAGGTTAAGGTAGGTTAGGTTTGGTTAGTTTGGCTTAATTTAGTTTTGTTTATTTTATAGTTTAGTTTAGTTTATAGAATAGTTTATAGTTTAGTTTATATTTTAGTTTAGTTTAGTTTAGTTTAGTGTAGTTAGTTTAGTTTACTTTAGTTTATGTTAGGTTATGTTAGGTTAGGTTAATTTAGTTTACTTTAGTTATGTTTATAGTTTAGTTTAGTTTAGTTTATAGTTTAGTTTATAGTTTATTTTATTTCAGTTTAGTTTAGGTTAGGTTAGGTTGGTTTAGTTTAGTTTAGTTTAGGTTAGGTTAGGTTAGCTTTGTTTAGGTTAGGATAGTTATTTTGGCTTAGTTTAGTTTAGTTTAGTTTATAGTTAAGTTTAGTTTCGTTTATAGTTTAGTTTAGTTTACAGATTAGTTTATAGTTTAGTTTATAATTTAGTTTAGTTTGGTTTAGTTTAATTTAGTTTAGGTTAGGTAAGGTCAGGTTAGGTTACGTTAGGTTAGTTTATTTTAGTTTAGTTTAGTTTAGTTGAATTTAATTTAGTGTAGTTTAGCTTAGTTTACGTTAGGTTAGGTTAGTTTAGTTTAGGTTAGGTTTAGTTAGGTTAGGTTTGTTTAGTTTAGTTTATAGTTTTGTTTAGTTTATAGTTTAGTTTAGTTTATAGTTTAGATTTTAGTTTAGTTTAGTTTATAGTTTAGATTATAGTTTAGTTTAGTTTATAGTTTAGTGTATAGTTTAGTTTAGTTTATAGTATATTTTATATTTTAGTTTAGTTTAGTTTAGTTTAGGTTAGGTTAGTTTAGTTTAGCTTAGCTTAGGCTAGGTTAGGTTAGGTTAGGTTAGTTAGTTTAGCTTAGTTTAGTTTATTTTAGTTTAGTTTATAATTAAGTTTAATTTATCGATTACTGTATAGTTTAGGATAGTTTAGTTTAGTTTAATTTAGGTTAGCTTAGGTATGGTTAGGTTAGGTTAGGTTATGTTATTTAAGGTTAGTTTAGTTTAGTTCAGTTTAGTTTAGTTTAGTTTAGTTTCACTTAGTTTATTGTTTAGTTTAGTTTACTTTACATGAGGTTAGGTTAGGTTAGCTTAGGTTATGTTCGGTTAGTTTAGCTTAGTTTAGTTTAGTTTATAGTATAGTTTAGTTTAATTTAGTTTATAATTTAGTTTATAGTTTAGTTTATTATATAGTTTAGTTTAGTTTAGTTTAGGTTAGGTTACGTTAGGTTAGTTTAGTTTAGTTTTGGTTAGGTTAGGTTAGGTTAGATTAGTTGAGTTTAGTTAGTTTAATTTAGAATAGTTTATAGTTCAGTTTAATTTATTTTAGTTCATAGTTTAGTTTATAGTTTAGTTTATAATTTAGTTTAATTTAGTTTAGTTTAGGTTAGGTTAGCTTAGTTTAGTTTAGTTTAGCTTAAGTTAGGTTAGGGTAAATTAGGTTAGGTTAGGTTAGTTTAGCTTAGTTTAGTTTAGGTGGGGTTAGATTAGGTTACGTTATGTTAGTTTTGGTTAGTTTAGTTTAGTTTTGTTTAGTTTATGTTAGGTTATGTAAAGTTAGTTTAGTTCAGTTTAGTTAAGTTTTGTTCTTAGTTTAGTTTAGTTTATGGTTTAGTTAAGTTTAGTTTAGATTATAGTTTAGTTTTGTTTACTTTAGTTTAATTTAGTTTAGCTTAGTTTAATTTAGTTTTGTTTAGTTTAGTTTAGGGAAGGTTAGATTAGGTTAGGTTAGTTTAGTTTAGTTTAGGTTAGGTTAAGTAAGGTTATGTTAGTTTAGTTTAGTTGAGTTTAATTTGGTTTATTTTACTGTATAGTTTGGTTTAGTTTGGTTTATAGTTTAATTTATAGTTTAGTTTAGTTTAGTTTATAGTCTAGTTTATAGTTTAATTTCGTTTAGTTAGTTTAATTTAGTTTAGTTTAGTTTAGTTTAGGTTAGGTTAGGTTAGGTTAGGTTAGGTTAGATTGGCTTAGTTTAGTTTGGTTTAGGTTAGGTTAGGTAAATTTAATTTGGTTTAGTTTATTTTAGTTTATTTCAGTTTAGTGTATAGTTTAGTTTATACTTTTGTTTATAGTTTAGTTTAGTTTAGTTTAATTTAGGTTAAGTTATCTTAGGTTAGTTTAGTTTAGGTTAGGTTAGGTTAGGTTAGTGTAGTTTAGTTTAGTTTATAATTTAGTTTATAGTTTAGTTTAGTTTAGGTTAGGTTAGTTTAGGTTAGTGCAGTTTAGGTTAATTTAGTTGAATTTAATGTAGTTTTGTTTAGTTTAGTTTACGTTAGGTTAGGTTAGTTTAGTTTAGTTTAAGTTAGGTTAGGTTAAGTTAGGTTATGTAACTTTAGGTTAGTTTAGTTTAGTTAATTTCGTTTAGTTTATAATTTAGTTCAGTTTAATTTATCTTATGTTAGGTATGGTCAGGTTAGGTTAGTTTAGTTTAATTTAGTTTAGTTTATAATTTAGTATATAATATAGTTTAGTTTAGTTTATAGTTTATTTTATAGTTTAGTTTAGTTTAGGTTAGGTTAGGGTAGTTTAGTTTAGTTTAGGTTAGGTTAGGTTAGGGTAGTTTATTTTAGTTTAGTTTGGTTTATAGTTTAGTTTATAATTTAGTTTAGTTTAGTTTAGTTTAGGATAGGTTAGGTTAGTTTAGTATAGCTTAGCATATTCTAGGTTAGGTTAGGTCAGGTTAGGTTAGCTAGTTTAGCTTCGTTTAGTTTATTTTTGTGTAGAATATAATTAAGTTTAATTTATAGATTAGTTTATAGTTTAGTTTATAGTTTAGCTTAGTTTAGTTTAGTTTAGGTTAGGTTAGGTAAGGTTAGGTTAGGTTAGTATAGTTTATTTAAGTTTATGTTACATTAGGTTAGGTTAGTTTAGTTCAGTTTAGTTCAATTTTGTTTTCAGTTTAATTTAGTTTATAGTTTATTTTATTTTAGTTTATAGTTCAATTTAGTTAAGTTTAGTTTAGTTTAGTTCAGTTTAGGTTAGCTTAGGTTAGTTTAGTTTAGTTAAGGTTAGGTTAAGGTAGTTTATGTTAGTTTAGGTTAGTTTAGTTTAGCTTAGCTTAGGTTAGGTTAGGTTAGGTTAGTTTAGCTTAGTTTAGTTTATTTTAATTTATAGTTTAGTTTAATTTATAGATTAGTTTATATCTTTTTTATACTTAAGTTTAGTTTAGTTTAGTTTAGGTTAGGTTAGGTAAGGTTAGGTTAGGTTAGTTTATTTTAGTTTAGTTTAGTTTATGTTAGGTTAGGTTAGGTTAGTTTAGTTCAATTTAGTTTAGTTTTGTTTATAGTTTAGTTTAGTTTAAGATATAGTTTAGTTTATAATTTAGTTTAGTTTATAGTTTAATTTAGTTAGTTTAGTTTAGTTTAGTTTAGGTTCGGTTAGGTTAGGTAACGTCAGGTTATGTTAGGTTAGGTTAGTTTATTTTAGTTTTGTTTATTTGAGTTTAATTTAGTTTTGTTTAGCTTAGTGTACGTTATGTATGGTTAGTTTAGTTTAGGTTAATTTAGGTTAGGTTAAGTGAGGTTAGGTTTGTTTAGTTTAGTTTAGTTTAGTTTAATTTAGTTTATAGTTTAGTTTAGTTTATAGTTTAGTTTAGTTTATAGTTTAGTTTAGTTTACTTTAGTATAATTTAGTTTAGCTTAGCTTAGTTTAATTTAGTTAAGTTTAGTTTAGTTTACGGTAGGTTTTGCTAAGTTAGGTTAGGTTAGTTTAGTTTAGTTTAAGTTAGGTTAGGTTAAGTTAGGTTAGGTTAGTTTAGTTTTTTTGAATTTAATGTAGTTTAATTTACTTTATAGTTTAGTTTAGTTTATAGTTTAATTTATAGTTTATTTTAGTTTAGTTAATAATATAGTTTATAGTTTAATTTCGTTTAGTTTAGTTTAATTTATTTTAGTTTTGGTTAGGTTAGGTTATGTTAGGTTAGCTTAGTTTAGTTTAATTTAGTTTAGGTTAGGTTAGGTATAATTCATTTAGTTTAGTTTATTTCAGTTTAGTGTGTAGTTTAGTTTATAGTTTGGTTTATAGTTTAGTTTGGTTTAGTTTAGTGTAGTTTAATTTAGGTTAAGTTATCTTAGGTTAGTTTAATTTAGTTTAGTTTAGGTTAGATTAGGATAGGTTAGTGTAGTTTAGTTTAGTTTAGTTGAATTTAGTTTAGTTTAGTTTAGTATGTTTTAGGTTACGCTAGTTTAGTTTAATTTAGTTTATAATTTAGTTTATAGTTTAGTTTAGTTTAGTTTAGTGTAGGTTAGCTTAGGGTAGGTTAGCGCAGTTTAGTTTAGTTTAGTTGGATTTAATTTAGTTTAGTTTAGTTTAGGTTACGTTAGGTTAGGTTAGATTAGTTTAGTTTAGGTTAGGTTAGTTTAGGTTAGTTTAGTTTAGTTTATAATTTAGTATATAGTATAGTTTAGTTTAGTTTATAGTTTGTTTTATAGTTTAGTTTAGTTTAGGTTAGGTTAGGTTAGTTTAGTTTAGTTTAAGTTAAGTTAGGTTAGATTAGGTTAGTTTAGTTTAGTTTAGTTTAGTTTATAGATTAGTTTAGTGTAGTTTATGGATTAGTTTATAGTTTAGTTTAGTTTATAGTTTAGTTTATATTTTAGTTTAGTTTAGTTTAGTTTAGGATAAGTTAGTTTAGTTTACCTTAGCTTCGGCTAAGTTACTTTAGGTTAGGTTAGTAAGTTTAGCTTAGTTTAGTTTATTTTAGTTTAGTTTATAATTAAGTATTATTTATAGATTAGTTTATAGTTTAGTTTATAGTTTAGATTAGTTTAGTTTAGTTTAGTTTAATTTGTATTTTAGTTTAGTTTTCTTTATAGTTTAGTTCATAATTTAGTTTAGTTTATTTTAATTTATAGTTTATTTTATAGTTTAGTTTAGTTTAATTTGGGTTAGGTTAGGTTTGTTTAGTTTAGTTTAGTTCAGGTTATGTTACGTTAGGTAGGTTTAGTTTATTTTAGTTTAGTTTAGGTTAGGTTAAGTTAGCTTAGGTTATGTTAGTTAGGTTAGTTTATTTTAGTTTAGTTTATAGTTTAGTTTAGTTTAATTTAGTTTATAATTTAGTTTAAAGTTTAGTTTAGTTTAGTTTATAGTATAGTTTAGTTTAGGTTAGGTTAGGTTAGTTTAGTTTAGTTTTAGTTAGGTTAGGTTAGGTTAGGTTAGATTAGATTAGTTTAGTTTACTTAGTTTAATTTAGATTGTTTTATAGTTCAATTTAATTTAGTATAGTTAATAGTTTAGTTTATAATTAAGTTTAGTTTATAGTTAAGTTTAAAATTTTGTTTAGTTTAGTTTTGTTTAGTTTAGTTTAGGTTCGGTTAGTTTAGTTTAGCTTAGCTTAGGTTAGGTTAGGTTAGGTTAGCTAGTTTAGCTTAGTTTAGTTTAGTTTAGTATATGTTAGGTTAGGTTAGCTTAGATTAGTTTAGTTTCGTTTAGCTTAATTTAGGTTAGGTTACGTTAGTTTAGTATAGTTTAGTTAATTTAGTTTCGTTTAGTTTATAATTTAGTTTAGTTTAGTTTATGTTAGGTTAGGTTAGGTTAGTTAATTTAGCTTAGTTTAGTTTAAAGTTTAGTTTAATTTATAGATGAGTTTATAATTTAGTTTATAGTTTAGTTTAGTTTATAGATTAGTTTATAGTTTAATTTATAGTTTAGTTAGGTTTAGTTTAGGTTAGGTTAGGTAAGGTCAGGTTAGGTTAGTTTATTTTAGTTTATTTTAGATTAGTTGAATTTAATTTTATTTAGGTTAGCTTAGTTTAGGTTAGGTTAGATTAGTTTAGTTTAGTTTAGTTTAGGTTAGTTTAAGTTAGGTTAGGTTTGTCTAGTTTAGTTTATTTTAGTTTATAGTTTAGTTTATAGTTTAGTTTAGTTTAGTTTATAGTTTAGTTTATAGTTCAGTTTATAGTTTAGTTTATAATTTAGTTTATGGTTTAGTTTAGTGTAGTTTAGTTTTGTTTAATTCAGTTTAGTTTAGTGTCTTTTGGTTTATAGTTTAGTTTATACTTTAGTTTTGTTTATAGATTAGTTTACTTTACTTTAGTTTATTTTAGTTTAGTTTAATTTAGTTTAGTTTAGGGTAGGTTATGTTAGATTAGGTTAGGTTAGTTTAGTTTAGTTTAGGTTAGGTTAGGTTAAGTTAGGTTAGGTTAGCATAGTTTAGTTGAGTTTAATTTAGTTTACTTTACTTTATAGATTAGTTTAGTTTATTTATAGTTTAATTTATAGTTTAGTTTATTTTACAGTCTAGTTTATAGTTTAATTTCGTTAGTTTAGATTAGTTGAATTTAGTTTAGTTTGATTAATTTAGTTTAGTTTAGTTTAGGTTAGGTTAGGTTAGGTTAGCTTATGTTAGCTTAGTTTAGTTTATTTTAGGTTAGGTTAGGTAAAATTAATTTAGTTTAGTTTAGTTTAGTTTAGTTCAGTTTATGTATAGTTTTGTTTATAGTTTTTTTATAGTTTAGTTTAGTTAATTTAATTTAGGTTAATTTATCTTAGGTTAGCTTAGTTTAGTTTAGGTTAAGTTATTTTAGGTTAGGTTAGTGTAGTTTAGTTTAGTTTAGTAGAATTTAGTTTAGTTTAGTTTAGTCTATCTTAGGTCACTTTAGTTTATTTTAGTTTATAATTTAGTTTATAGTTTAGTTTAGTTTAGTTTAGGTTAGGTTAGCTTAGTGGAGTGTAGTTTAGTTTAGTTGAATTGAATTTAGTTTAGTTTAGTTTAGGTTACGTTATGTTCGGTTATTTAGTTTAGTTTAGGTTAGGTTAGTTTAGTTTATAAATTAGTTTTGTTTAGTTTATAGTTTAGAATATAGTTTAGATTAGTTTAGTTTATAGTTTAGTTTATAATTTAGTTTAGTTAAGTTTGGTTTACTTTAGTTTAGGGTAGGTTAGGTTAGTTTAGTTTAGCTTAGAGTAGGTTAGGTTAGCAAAGTTAGTTTAGCTTAGTTTAGTTTAGTTTATAGTTTAGTTTAGTTTGGTTTTGCTTAGTTAAGGTTAGGTTAGGTAAGGTTGGGTTAGGTTAGGTTAGTTTGTTTTAGTTTAGATTAGATTATGTTAGGTTATGTTAGTTTAGTTTAGCGTAGCTTAGATTAGGTTAGGGTAGGTTAGGTTATTTTAGGTTAGTTAGTTTAACTTAGTTTGGTTTATTTTAGTTTATAGTTTAATTTAATTTATAGATTAGTTTATAGTTTAGTTTATAATTTAGTTTAGTTTAGTTTAAGTTAGGTTAGGTAATGTTAGATTAGGTTAGGTTAAGTTAGTTTAGTTTAGTTAAGTTTATGTTAAGTTAGGTTAGGTTATTTTAGTTCAGTTTAGTTTAGTTTTGTTTTTACTTTAGTTTATAGTTTAGTTTATAATTTAGTTAATTTAGTTTATAGTTTAATTTAGTTTAGTTTAGTTTAGGTTAAGTTAAGTTAGGTTAGATTAGTTTAGTTTAGTTTAGTTTAGGTTAGGTTATTTTCGTTTAGTATAGTTTATTTTAGTTTAGTATAGTTTAGTTTATAGTTTAGTTTAGGTTAGGTTAGGTTAGGTTGGAGTAGTTTAGTTTAGTTTATTTTATGTTAGGTTAGATTAGGTTAGTGTAGTTTAGATTACTTTAGGTTAGTTTATAGGAATTTAATTTAGTGTAGTTTAGTTCAGTTTAGGTAAGGTTAGGTTAGTGTAGTTTAGTTTAATTTAGTTAATAGTTTAGTTTAGTTTATAGTTTAGTTTATAGTTTAGTTCGGTTTAGTGTAGTTTAGTTTTGTTTATTTTAGGTTAGCTTAGTTAGTTTAGTTTAGCTTAGGTTAGGTTAGGTTAGTTAACTTTAGTTTAGTTTAGTGTAGTTAAGTTTAGTATAGTTTATAGTTTAGTTTATAGTTTAGTTTATAGTTTAGTTTAGTTTATGGTTTAGTTTAATTTTGTTTAGTTTAATTTAGTTTAGCTAATTTTAGTTTAGTTTAATTTAATTTAGGGTAGGTTATATTAGGTTAGGTTAGTTAGTTTAGTTTAGGTTAGGTTAGGTTAGGTTCGTTTAGTTAATTGAGTTTAATTTAGTTTAGTTTTTAGTTTAGTTAATTTTGTTTATTTTATAGTTTAGTTAGTTTACTTTTAGTTTATAATTTAGTTTAGTTAAGTTTTGCTTAGTTTAGTTTAGGTTAGATTAGGTTAGTTTAGTTTAGTTTAGTTTAATTTATAGTTTAGTTTAATTTAGTTTATATTTTTGTTTCTAGTTAAGATTAGTTTAGGTTATAGTTTAGTTTATACTTTAGTTTATAGTCTAGTTTATAATTTAGTTTATACTTTAGTTTAGTGTAGTTTAGTTTTGTTTAGTTTAGTTTAGTTTAGTGTCTTTTAGTTTATAGTTTAGTTTAGTTTATAGATTAGTTTACTTTACTTTAGTTTATTTTAGTTTAGCTTAGTTTAATTTAGTTTAGTTTAGGGTAGGTTATGTTAGGTTAGGTTAGTTTAGTTTAGTTTAGGTTAGGTTAGGTTAAGTTAGGTTAGGTTAGCATAGTTTAGTTGAGTTTAATTTTTTTACTTTACTTTATAGATTAGTTTAGTTTAGTTTATAGTTTAATTTATAGTTTAGTTTATTTTATAGTCCAGTTTATAGTTTAATTTCGTTAGTTTAGATTAGTTGAATTTAGTTTAGTTTGATTAGTTTAGTTTAGTTTAGTTTAGGTTAGGTTAGGTTAGCTTATGTTAGCTTAGTTTAGTTTATTTTAGGTTAGGTTAGGTAAAGTTAATTTAGTTTAGTTTAGTTTAGTTTAGTTCAGTTTATGTATAGTTTTGTTTATAGTTTTTTTATAGTTTAGTTTAGTTAATTTAATTTAGGTTAATTTATTTTAGGTTAGCTTAGTTTAGTTTAGGTTAAGTTATTTTAGGTTAGGTTAGTGTAGTTTAGTTTAGTTTAGTAGAATTTAGTTTAGTTTAGTTTAGTCTATCTTAGGTCACTTTAGTTTATTTTAGTTTATAATTTAGTTTATAGTTTAGTTTAGTTTAGTTTATGTTAGGTTAGCTTAGTTGAGTGTAGTTTAGTTTAGTTGAATTTAATTTAGTTTAGTTTAGTTTAGGTTACGTTATGTTCGGTTATTTAGTTTAGTTTAGGTTAGGTTAGGTTAGTTTAATTTATAAATTAGTTTTGTTTAGTTTATAGTTTAGAATATATTATTTAGTTTAGTTTTGTTTATAGTTTAGTTTATAATTTAGTTTAGTTAAGTTTGGTTTACTTTAGTTTAGGTTAGGTTAGGTTAGATTGGTGTAGCTTAGGTTAGGTTAGGTTAGGTTAGTTAGTTTAGCTTAGTTTAGTTTAGTTTAGTTTAAAGTTTAGTATAATTTATAGATTAGTTTATAATTTAATTTATAGTTTAGTTTAGTTTAGTTTAGGCTAGGTTAGGTTAGTATAGTTTAGTTTAGTTTAGGTTAGGTTAGTTTAGTTTAGTTTAGTTTATAGTTTAATTTAGTTTATATGTTAGTTTATAGTTTAGTTTATAATTTAGTTTAATTTAGTTTAGTTTAGGTTAGGTTTGTTTAGTTTAGCTTAGTTTAGGTTAGGCTAGGTTAGTTTAGCTTAATTTAGTTTAGTTTAGTTTAAAGTTTGGTTTAATTTATAGATTAGTTTGTAATTTAGTTTATAGTTTAGTTTAGTTTAGTTTTGTTTAGGTTAGGTAAGGTTAGGATAGGTTAGGTTAGGTTAGTTAAGTTTAGTTAAATTAATGTTAGGTTAGGTTAGTTTAGTTCAGTTAAGTTTAGTTTAAATTATAGTTTAGTTTAGTTTATAGTTTAGTTTAGAGTTTAGTTTAGTTTAGTTTATAGTTCAATTTAGTTTAGTTTAGTTATGTTTAGTTTAGGTTAGGTTAGTTTAGTTTAGTTTAGGTTAGGTTAGTTTATGTTAGGTTAGGTTTGTTTAGTTTAGCGTAGCTTAGATTAGGTTAGGGTAGGTTAGGTTATTTTAGGTTAGTTAGGTTAGCTTAGTTTGGTTTATTTTAGTTTATAGTTTAATTTAATTTATAGATTAGTTTATAGTTTAGTTTATAATTTAGTTCAGTTTAGTTTAAGTTAGGTTAGGTAATGTTAGGTTAGGTTAGGTTAAGTTAGTTTAGTTTAGTTAGGTTTATGTTAGGTTTAGCTAAGTTAGTTTAGTTCAGTTTAGTTTAGTTTTGTTTTTAGTTTAGTTTAGTTTATAGTTTAGTTTATAATTATTTAATTTTGTTTATAGTTTAATGTAGTATAATTTAGTTTAGGTTAGGTTAAGTTAGGTTAGGTTAGTTTAGTTTAGGTTAGGTTAGTTTAGGTTAGGTTAGGTTAGTTTCGTTTAGTATAGTTTAGTTTAGTTTATAATTTAGTTTAGTTTATAGTTTAGTTTAGTTTAGGTTGGGTTAGGTTAGAGTTGTTAATTTTAGTTTGTTTTAGGTTAGGTTAGGTTAGGTTAGTGTAGTTTAGATTACTTTAGGTTAGTTTATAGGAATTTAATTTAGTTTAGTTTAGCTCAGTTTAGGTAAGGTTTAGTTAGTGTAGTTTAGTTTAGTTAATAGTTTAGTTTATATTTTAGTTTATAGTTTAGTTCGGGTTAGTGTAGTTTAGTTTTGTTTAGTTTAGGTTAGCTTAGTTTAGTTTAGCTTACGTTAGGTTAGGTTAGTTAACTTTAGTTTAGTTTAGTGTAGTTAAGTTTAGTATAGTTTATAGTTTAGTTTATAGTTTAGTTTAGTTTATAGTTTAGTTTAGTTTATGGTTTAGTTTAATTTAGTTTAGTTTAATTTAGTTTAGCTAAGTTTAGTTTAGTTTAATTTAATTTACGGTAGGTTATATTAGGCTAGGTTAGTTTAGTTTAGTTTAGGTTAGGTTACTTTAGGTTCGTTTAGTTAATTGAGTTTAATTTAGTTTAGTTTTTAGTTTAGTTAATTTTTTTTATTTTATAGTTTAGTTTAGTTTACTTTTAATTTATAATTTAGTTAATTAAGTTTGGTTTAGTTTAGTTTAGGTTAGGTTAGTTTAGTTTAGCTTAGGTTAGGTTAGGTTAGGTTAGGTTAGCTAGTTTAGTTTAATTTAGTTTAGTTTAGTATATGTTAGGTTAGGTTTGGTTAGCTTAGTTTAGTTTAGTTTAGTTTAGCTTAGGTTAGGTTAGGTTAGGTTAGTTTAGTTTAGTTTAGCTTAATTTATAATTTAGTTTAATTTAGTTTATATTTTTGTTTATAGTATAGTTTAGTTTAGGTTATAGTTTAGTTTATACTTTAGTTTAGTTTAGTTTAGTTTAGCTTAGCTTAGGTTAGGGTAGGTTAGGTTAGGTTTGGTTAGTTAGTTTGGCTGAATTTAGTTTTGTTTATTTTATAGCTTAGTTTAGTTTATAGATTAGTTTATAGTTTAGTTTATATTTTAGTTTAGTTTAGTTTAGTGTAGTTTAGTTTAGTTTAGTTTATGTTAGGTTATGTTAGGTTAGGTTAATTTAGTTTACTTTAGTTTTGTGTATAGTTTAGTTTAGTTTAGTTTATAGTTTAGTTTATAGTTTATTTTATTTCAGTTAGGTTAGTTTATTTTAATTTAGGTTAGTTAGTTTAGCTTAGTTTAGTTTAGTTTAATTCATAGTTTAATTTAGTTTATAGTTTAGTTTATAATTTAGTTTAGTGTATTTTAGTTTAGTTTATTTTAGGTTAGGTTAGGTAAGGTCAGGTTAGGTTAGGTTAGGTTAATTTATTGTAGTTTAGTTTAGTTTGTTTGAGTTTAATTTAATTTAGTTTAGCTTAGTTTACGTTACGTTAGGTTAGTTTAGTTTAGTGTAGTTTAATTTAGGTTAGGTTAAGTTCGGTTAGGTTTGTTTAGTTTAGTTCATTTTGGTTTATAGTTTAGTTTAGTTTATAGTTTAGTTTAATTTATAGTTTAGTTTATAGTTCAGTTTATATTTTAGTTTATAGTATAGTTTCTAGTTTAGTTTAGTTTAGTGTAGTGTAGTTTTGTTTAATTTATTTTAGTTTAGTTTAGTGTCGTTGAGTTTATAGTTTAGTTTAGTTTGTAGTTTAGTTTATAGTTTAGTTTAGTTCAGTTTATAGTTTAGTTTACTTTAGTATAATTTAGTTTAGCTTAGCTTAGTTTAATTTAGTTAAGTTTAGTTTAGTTTAGGGTAGGTTATGTTAGGTCAGGTTAGGTTAGTTTAGTTTAATTGTAGGTTAGGTTAGGTTAAGTTAGGTTAGGGTAGTTTAGTTTAGTTGAGTTTAATTTAGTTTAGTTTACTTTATAGTTAATTTATAGTTTAATTTATAGTTTAGTTTAGTTTAGTTTATAGTCTAGTTTATAGTTTAATTTCGTTTAGTTTAGTTTAGTTTAATTTCGTTTAGTTTAGTTTAGTTTAATTTAGTTTAGTTTAGTTTAGTTTAGTTTAGGTTAGATTAGGTTAGGTTAGGTTAGTGTAGTTTAGTTTAGTTTAGCTGAATTAGTTTAGTTTAGGCTATTTTAGGTTACGATAATTTAGTTTAGTTTAGTTTATAATTTAGTTTATAGTTTAGTTTAGTTTATTTTAGGTTAGGTTAGGTTAGGTTAGTGCAGTTTAGTTTAGTTGAATTTAATTTAGTTTAGTTTAGGTTACGTTAGGTTAGGTTATTTAGTTTAGTTTAGGTTAGGTTTGGTTATATTAGTTTAGTTTATAAATTAGGTTTGTTTAGTTTATAGTTTAGATAACAGTTTAGTTTAGTTTATAGTTTAGTTTATAATTTAGTTTAGTTAAGTTTGGTTTACTTTAGTTTAGGTTAGGTTAGTTTAGTTTAGCTTAGGTTAGGTAAGGTTAGGTTAGTTAGTTTAGCTTAGTTTAGTTTAGTTTATAGTTTAGTTTAGTTTATAGATTAGTTTATATTTTAGTTTATAGTTTAGTTTAGTTTGGTTTTGTTTAGTTTAGGTTAGGTTAGGTAAGGTTTGGTTAGGTTAGGTTAGGTTAGTTTATTTTAGTTTAGATTAAATCATGTTAGGTTAGGTTAAGTTAGTGTAGTTTAGTTTAGTTTAGTTGAATTTAATTTAGCTTATTTTAGTTTAATTTAAATTAGTTTAGTTTAGTTTAGGTTAGGTTAGGTTAGGTTAGCTTAGCTTAGTTTAGTTTAGTTTATTTTAGTTTATATTTTAGTTTATAGTTTCGTTTAGTTAAGTTTATATTAGATTATTTTAGTTTATTTTAGGTTAGATTAGGCTATGTTAGTATAGTTTAGGTTAGGATATGTTAATTTATTTTAGTTTAGTTTAGTTTACTTTAGTGTATAGTTTAGATTATAGTTTAGTTTAGTTTAGTTTAGGTTAGGTTAGGTTAGTTTAGTTTAGTTTAGTTTAGGTTAGGTTAGGTTAGTTTAGTTTAGTTTAGTTTATAGTTTAGTTTAGTTTCTACTTTAGTTTATACTTTAATTTAGTTTATAATTTAGTTTAGTTTAGTTTAGTTTAGATTAGGTTAGTTTAGTTTAGCTTAGCTTAGGTTAGGTTAGGTTAGTTAATTGAGCTTAGTTTAGTTTAGTTTAAAGTTTAGTTTAATTTATAGATTATTTTATAATTTAGTTTATAGTTTAGTTTAGTTTAGGTTAGGTTAGGTAAGGTTAGGATAGGTTAGGTTAGTTTAGTTTAGTTTAGTTCAATTTATGTTAGGTTAGGTTAGTTTAGTTCAGTTTAGTGTAGTATTGTTTATAGCTTAGTTTAGTTTGGTTTATAGTTTGGTTTATAGTTTAGTTTAGTTTAGTTTATAGTTCAATTTAGTTTAGTTTAGTTACGTTTAGTTTAGGTTAGGTTAGGATGGGTTAGGTTAGTTTAGTTTAGTTTAGGTTAGGTTAGTTTATGTTAGGTTAGTTTAGTTTAGCGTAGCTTAGATTAGGTTAGGGTAGGTTAGGTTATTTTAGGTTAGTTAGTTTAGCTTAGTTTGGTTTATTTTAGTTTATAATTTAGTTTAGTTTAGTTTAAGTTAGGTTAGGTAATGTTAGGTTAGGTTAGGTTAAGTTAGTTTAGTTTAGTTAAGTTTATGTTAGGTTGGGTTAGGATGGGTTAGTTTAGTTCAGTTTAGTTTAGTTTTGTTTTTGTTTAGTTTACAGTTTAGTTTATAATTTAGTTAATTTAGTTTATAGTTTAATTTAGTTTATTTAAGTTTAGGTTAGGTTAAGTTAGGTTAGGTTAGTTTAGTTTAGTTTAGTTTAGGTTAGGTTAGTTTCGTTTAGTATAGTTTATTTTGGTTTAGTTTATAGTTTAGTTTATTTTAAATTAGGTTAGGTTAGCTAGTTTTGTATAATTTAGTTTAGTTTAGTATATGTTAGGTTAGGTTTGGTTAGCTTAGTTTAGTTTAGTTTAGTTTAGCTTAGGTTAGGTTAGGTTAGGTTAGTTTAGTTTAGTTGAGTTTAATTTATAGTTTAGTTTAATTTAGCCTATACTTTTGTTTATAGTTTAGTTTAGTTTAGTTTATAGTTTAGTTTATACTTTAGTTTAGTTTAGTTAAGTTTAGTTTAGCTTATCTTAGGTTAGGGTATGTTAGGTTAGGTTTGGTTAGTTTGGGTTAATTTAGTTTTGTTTATTTTATAGTTTAGTTTATAGAATAGTTTATAGTTTAGTTTATATTTTAGTTTAGTTTAGTTTAGTTTAGTGTAGTTAGTTTAGTTTAGTTTAGTTTATGTTAGGTTATGGTAGGTTAGGTTAATTTAGTTTACTTTAGTTATGTTTATAGTTTAGTTTAGTTTAGTTTATAGTTTAGTTTATAGTTTATTTTATTTCAGTTTAGTTTAGTTTATTTTAGTTTAGGTTAGGTTAGGTTGGGTTAGTTTATTTTAGTTTAGTTTAGGTTAGGTGAGGTTAGCTTTATTTAGGTTAGGATAGTTATTTTGGCTTAGTTTAGTTTAGTTTAGTTTATAGTTTAGTTTATTTTAGTTTATAGTTTAGTTTAGTTTACAGATTAGTTTATAGTTTAGTTTTGTTTGGTTTAGTTTAGTTTAGTTTAGGTTAGGTAAGTTCAGGTTAGGTTACGTTAGGTTAGTTTATTTTAGTTTAGTTTAGTTGATATTAATTTAGTTTAGTTTAGCTTAGTTTACGTTAGGTTAGGTTAGTTTAGTTTAGGTTAGGTTTAGTTAGGTTCGGTTTGTTTAGTTTAGTTTAGTTTATAGTTTAGTTTAGTTTATAGTTTAGATTATAGTTTAGTTTAGTTTATAGTTTAGTTTAGTTTAGTTTATAGTTTAGTTTATAGTTTAGTTTAGTTTATAGTTTATTTTATATTTTAGTTTAGTTTAGTTTAGTTTAGGTTAGGTTAGTTTAGTTTAGCTTAGCTTAGGCTAGGTTAGGTTAGGTTAGTTAGTTTAGCTTAGTTTAGTTTATTTTAGTTTAGTTTATAATTAAGTTTAATTTATCGATTAGTTTATAGCTTAGGTTAGTTTAGTTTAGTTTAGGTTAGCGTAGGTAAGGTTAGGTTAGGTTAGGTTATGTTATTTAAGGTTAGTTAATTTAGTTCAGCTTAGTTTAGTTTAGTTTAGTTTCACTTTGTTTATTGTTTAGTTTAGTTTACTTTACGTTAGGTTAGGTTAGGTTATCTTAGGTTATGTTCGGTTAGTTTAGTTTAGTTTAGTTTAGTTTATAGTATAGTTTAGTTTAATTTAGTTTATAATTTAGTTTATAGTTTAGTTTAGTTTAGTTTATAGTATAGTTTAGTTTAGCTTAGGTTAGGTTAGGTTACGTTAGGTTAGTTTAGTTTAGTTTTGTATAGGTTATGTTAGGTTAGGTTAGATTAGTTGAGTTTAGTTAGTTTAATTTAGAATAGTTTATAGTTCAGTTTAATTTATTTTAGTTCATAGTTTAGTTTATAGTATAGTTTATAATTTAGTTTAATTTAGTTTAGTTTAGGTTAGGTTAGGTTAGTTTGGTTTAGGTTAGTTTAGGTTAGGTTAGGTTGGGTTAGGTTAGCTAGTTTAGCTTAGTTTAGTTTAGTTCAGTATGTGTAGGGTTAGGTTAGGTAAGGTTAGGTTAGTTTAGTTTAGTTTAGCTTAAGTTAGGTTAGGTTAAATTACGTTAGGTTATTTTAGTTTAGTTTAGTTTAGTTTAGGTGGGGTTAGGTTAGGTTACGTTATGTTACTTTTGGTTAGTTTAGTTTAGTTTTGTTTAGTTTATGTTAGGTTATGTAAAGTTAGTTTAGTTCAGTTTAGTTAAGTTTTGTTTTTAGTTTAATTTTGTTTATAGTTTAGTTTAGATTATATTTTAGTTTTGTTTACTTTAGTTTAATTTAGTTTAGCTTAGTTTAATTTAGTTTTGTTTAGTTTAGTTTAGTTTTGGGAAGGTTAGGTTAGTTTAGTTTAGTTGAGTTTAATTTGGTTTAGTTTACTTTATAGTTTAGTTTAGTTTGGTTTATAGTTTAATTTATAGTTTAGTTTAGTTTAGTTTATAGTCTAGTTTATAGTTTAATTTCGTTTAGTTAGTTTAATTTAGTTTAGTTTAGTTTAGGTTAGGTTAGGTTAAGCTAGGTTAGATTGGCTTAGTTTAGTTTGGTTTAGGTTATTTTAGGTAAATTTAATTTGGTTTAGTTTATTTTAGTTTATTTCAGTTTAGTGTATTGTTTAGTTTAGTGTAGTTTAGTTTAATTTAGTTAATAGTTTAGTTTAGTTTATAGTTTAGTTTATAGTTTAGTTCGGTTTAGTGTAGTTTAGTTTTGTTTATTTTAGGTTAGCTTAGTTTAGTTTAGTTCAGCTTAGGTTAGGTTAGGTTAGTTAACTTTAGTTTAGTTTAGTGTAGTTAAGTTTAGTATAGTTTATAGTTTAGTTTATAGTTTAGTTTAATTTAGTTTAGCTAATTTTAGTTTAGTTTAATTTAATTTAGGGTAGGTTATATTAGGTTAGGTTAGTTAGTTTAGTTTCGGTTAGGTTTGGTTATGTTCGTTTAGTTAATTGAGTTTAATTTAGTTTAGTTTTTATTTTAGGTAATTTTGTTTATTTTATAGTTTATTTTAGTTTACTTTTAGTTTATAATTTAGTTTAGTTAAGTTTTGCTTAGTTTAGTTTAGGTTAGGTTAGTTTAGTTTAGCTTAGGTTAGGTTAGGTTAGGTTAGGTTAGGTTAGGTTAGGTTAGCTAGTTTAGTTTAATTTAGTTTAGTTTAGTATATGTTAGGTTAGGTTTGGTTAGCTTAGTTTAGTTTAGTTTAGCTTAGGCTAGGTTAGGTTATTTTAGTTTAGTTTAGTTTAATTTATAGTTTAGTTTAATTTAGTTTATATTCTTGTTTCTAATTAAGATTAGTTTAGGTTATAGTTTAGTTTATACTTTAGTTTATAGTCTAGTTTATAATTTAGTTTATACTTTAGTTTAGTGTAGTTTAGTTTTGTTTAGTTTAGTTTAGTTTAGTGTCTTTTAGTTTATAGTTTAGTTTAGTTTATAGATTAGTTTACTTTACCTTAGTTTATTTTAGTTTAGCTTAGTTTAATTTAGTTTAGTTTAGGGTAGGTTATGTTAGGTTAAGTTAGGTTAGTTTAGTTTAGTTTAGGTTAGGTTAGGTTAAGTTAGGTTAGGTTAGCATAGTTTAGTTGAGTTTAATTTAGTTTACTTTACTTTATAGATTAGTTTAGTTTAGTTTATAGTTTAATTTATAGTTTAGTTTATTTTATAGTCTAGTTTATAGTTTAATTTCGTTAGTTTAGATTAGTTGAATTTAGTTTAGTTTGATTAGTTTAGTTTAGTTTAGTTTAGGTTAGGTTAGGTTAGCATATGTTAGCTTAGTTTAGTTTATTTTAGGTTAGGTTAGGTAAAGTTAATTTAGTTTAGTTTAGTTTAGTTTAGTTCAGTTTATGTATAGTTTTGTTTATAGTTTTTTTATAGTTTAGTTTAGTTAATTTAATTTAGGTTAATTTATCTTAGGTTAGCTTAGTTTAGTTTAGGTTAAATTATTTTAGGTTAGGTTAGTGTAGTTTAGTTTAGTTTAGTAGAATTTAGTTTAGTTTAGTTTAGTCTATCTTAGGTCACTTTAGTTTATTTTAGTTTATAATTTAGTTTATAGTTTAGTTTAGTTTAGTTTATGTTAGGTTAGCTTAGTTGAGTGTAGTTTAGTTTAGTTGAAATTAATTTAGTTTAGTTTAGTTTAGGTTACGTTATGTTCGGTTATTTAGTTTAGTTTAGGTTAGGTTAGGTTAGGTTAGTTTAGTTTATAAATTAGTTTTGTTTAGTTTATAGTTTAGAATATAGTTTAGTTTAGTTTTGTTTATAGTTTAGTTTATAATTTAGTTTAGTTAAGTTTGGTTTACTTTAGTTTAGGTTAGGTTAGATTGGTGTAGCTTAGGTTAGGTTAGGTTAGGTTAGTTAGTTTAGCTTAGTTTAGTTTAGTTTAGTTTAAAGTTTAGTATAATTTATAGATTAGTTTATAATTTAATTTATAGTTTAGTTTAGTTTAGTTTAGGCTAGGTTAGGTTAGTATAGTTTAGTTTAGTTTAGGTTAGGTTAGTTTAGTTTAGTTTAGTTTATAGTTTAATTTAGTTTATATGTTAGTTTATAGTTTAGTTTATAATTTAGTTTAATTTAGTTTAGTTTAGGTTAGGTTTGTTTAGTTTAGCTTAGGTTAGGTTAGGTTAGGCTAGGTTAGTTTAGCTTAATTTAGTTTAGTTAAGTTTAAAGTTTGGTTTAATTTATAGATTAGTTTATAATTTAGTTTATAGTTTAGTTTAGTTTAGTTTTGTTTAGGTTAGGTTAGGTAAGGTTAGGATAGGTTAGGATAGGTTAGTTAAGTTTAGTTAAATTAATGTTAGGTTAGGTTAGTTTAGTTCAGTTTAGTTTAGTTTAAATTATAGTTTAGTTTAGTTTATAGTTTAGTTTAGAGTTTAGTTTAGTTTAGTTTATAGTTCAATTTAGTTTAGTTTAGTTTAGTTATGTTTAGTTTAGGTTAGGTTAGGTTAGTTTAGTTTAGTTTAGGTTAGGTTAGTTTATGTTAGGTTAGGTTTGTTTAGTTTAGCGTAGCTTAGATTAGGTTAGGGTAGGTTAGGTTATTTTAGGTTAGTTAGTTTAGCTTAGTTTGGTTTATTTTAGTTTATAATTTTTTTTAATTTATAGATTAGTTTATAGTTTAGTTTATAATTTAGTTTAGTTTAGTTTAAGTTAGGTTAGGTAATGTTAGGTTAGGTTAGGTTAAGTTAGTTTAGTTTAGTTAAGTTTATGTTAGGTTAGGTTAGGATGGGTTAGTTTAGTTCAGTTTAGTTAGTTTTGTTTTTGTTTAGTTTACAGTTTAGTTTATAATTTAGTTAATTTAGTTTATAGTTTAATTTAGTTTATTTAAGTTTAGGTTAGGTTAAGTTAGGTTAGGTTAGTTTAGTTTAGTTTAGGTTAGGTTAGTTTCGTTTAGTATAGTTTATTTTAGTTTAGTTAATAGTTTAATTTATTTTAAATTAGGTTAGGTTAGCTAGTTTTGTTTAATTTAGTTTAGTTTAGTATATGTTAGGTTAGGTTTGGTTAGCTTAGTTTAGTTTAGTTTCGTTTAGCTTAGGTTAGGTTAGGTTAGGTTAGTTTAGTTTAGTTGAGTTTAATTTATAGTTTAGTTTAATTTAGCCTATACTTTTGTTTATAGTTTAGTTTAGTTTAGTTTATAGTTTAGTTTATACTTTAGTTTAGTTTAGTTAAGTTTAGTTTAGCTTATCTTAGGTTAGGGTATGTTAGGTTAGGTTTGGTTAGTTTGGGTTAATTTAGTTTTGTTTATTTTATAGTTTAGTTTAGTTTATAGAATAGTTTATAGTTTAGTTTATATTTTAGTTTAGCTTAGTTTAGTGTAGTTAGTTTAGTTTATGTTAGGTTATGGTAGGTTAGGTTAATTTAGTTTACTTTAGTTATGTTTATAGTTTAGTTTAGTTTAGTTTATAGTTTAGTTTATAGTTTATTTTATTTCAGTTTAGTTTAGTTTATTTTAGTTTAGGTTAGGTTGGGTTAGTTTAGTTTAGTTTAGTTTAGGTTAGGTGAGGTTAGCTTTATTTAGGTAAGGATAGTTATTTTGGCTTAGTTTAGTTTAGTTTAGTTTATAGTTTAGTTTAGTTTAGTTTATAGTTTAGTTTAGGTTAAGTTAGTTTAGTTTAGCTTAGCTTCGGCTAGGTTACGTTAGGTTAGGTTAGTAAGTTTAGCTTAGTTATGTTTATTTTAGTTTAGTTTATAAATAAGTTTAATTTATAGATTAGTTTATAGTTTAGTTTATAGCTTAGATTAGTTTAGTTCAGGTTAGGTTAGGTAATGTTAGGCTAGGTTAGGTTAGTTTAGTTTAGTTAAGTTTATGTTAGGTTAGGTTAGTGTAGTATAGTTTAGTTTAGTTTTATTTTTAGTTTAATTTAGTTTAGTTTATAGTTTAGTTTATAGTTTAATTTAGTTTAGTTTAGTCCAGTTTAGTTTAGGTTAGGTTAGGTTAGTTTAGTTTAATTTAGTTTAGGTTATGTTAGTTTATGTTAGGTTAGGTTAGTTAGTTTAGCTTAGTTTAGTTTATTTTAGTTTTTGGTTTTGTTTAATTTATAGATTAGTTTATAAATTAGTTTATAGTTTAGTTTAGTTTAGGGTAGTATATGTTAGTTTATGTTAGGTTAGGTTAGGTTAGTTTAGTTTAGTTTATATTTTAGTTTAGTTTAGTATAGTTTATAGTTTAGTTTATGGTTTAGTTTAGTTTATAGTTTAGTTTATATTTTAGTTTAGTTTAGTTTATTTCAGTTTAGTTTATTTTAGTTTATTTTAATTTTGATTAGGTTACGTTAGGTAAGGTTAGTTTAGTTTAGTTTAGGTTAAGATATGTTAGGTTAGTTTAGTTTAATTGGGTGTAATTTACTTTAGTTGAATTTAGTTTAGTTTAGTTTAATTTGTATTTTAGTTTAGTTTTCTTTATAGTTTAGTTTATAGTTTAGTTTAGTTTATTTTAATTTATAGTTTATTTTATAGTTTAGTTTAGTTTAATTTGGGTTAGGTTAGGTTTGTTTAGTTTAGTTTAGTTCAGGTTAGGTTACGTTAGGTAGGTTTAGTTTATTTTAGTTTAGTTTAGGTTAGGTTAGGTTAGGTTATTTTAGGTTAGTTTAGTTTACTTCAGTTTAATTTGGTTTATTTTAATTTCATTTAGTTTATAGTTTAGTTTAGTTTACTTTACGTTAGGTTAGGTTAAGTTAGCTTAGATTATGTTAGTTAGGTTAGTTTAGTTTAGTTTAGTTTATAGTTTAGTTTAGTTTAATTTAGTTTATAATTTAGTTTAAAGTTTAGTTTAGTTTAGTTTATAGTATAGTTTAGTTTAGGTTAAGTTAGGTTAGGTTAGATTAGTTTAGTTTTGGTTAGGTTAGGTTAGGTTAGGTTAGCTAGTTTAGCTTAGTTTAGTTTAGTTGAGTATATGTTAGGTTAGGTTAGCTTAGATTAGTTTAGTTTAGTTTAGTTTCGTTTAGTTTATAATTTAGTTTAGTTTAGTTTATGTTACGTTAGGTTAGGTTAGGTTAGGTTAGGTTAGTTAGTTTAGCTTAGTTTAGTTTAAAGTTTAGTTTAATTTATAGATTAGTTTATAATTTAGTTTATAGTTTAGTTTAGTTTAGTTTAGTTTATAGATTAGTTTATAATTTAATTTATAGTTTAGTTTAGTTAGGTTTAGTTTAGGTTAGGTTAGGTAAGGTCAGGTTAGGTTAGTTTATTTTAGTTTATTTTAGTTTAGTTGAATTTAATTTAGTTTAGGTTAGCTTAGTTTAGGTTAGGTTAGATTAGTTTAGTTTAGTTTAGTTTCGGTTAAGATAGGTTAGGTTTGTCTAGTTTAGTTTAGTTTAGTTTATAGTTTAGTTTATAGTTTAGTTTAGTTTAGTTCTATAGTTTAGTTTATATTTCAGTTTATAGTTTAGTTTATAATTTAGTTTATAGTTTAGTTTAGTGTAGTTTAGTTTTGTTTAGTTTAGTTTAGTTTAGTGTCTTTTAGTTTTAATTTAATTTATACTTTAGTTTAGTTTATAGATTAGTTTACTTTACTTTAGTTTATTTTAGTTTAGCTTAGTTTAATTTAGTTTAGTTTAGGGTAGGTTTTGTTAGATTAGGTTAGGTTAGTTTATTTTAGTTTAGGTTAGGTAAGGTTAGGTTAGTTAGTTTAGCTTAGTTTAGTTTAGTTTATAGTTTAGTTTAGTTTATAGATTAGTTTATATTTTAGTTTATAGGTTAGTTTAGTTTGGTTTTGTTCAGTTTAGGTAAGGTTAGGTAAGGTTAGGTTAGGTTATGTTAGGTTAGCTTAGTTTAGTTTAATTTAGTTTAGGTTAGGTTAGGTATAATTCATTTAGTTTAGTTTATTTCAGTTTAGTGTGTAGTTTAGTGAATGGTTTGGTTTATAGTTTAGTTTGGTTTAGTTTAGTGTAGTTTAATTTAGGTTAAGTTATCTTAGGTTAGTTTAATTTAGTTTTGTTTAGGTTAGATTAGGTTAGGTTAGGTTAGTGTAGTTTACTTTAGTTTAGTTGAATTTAGTATAGTTTAGTTTAGTATATTTTAGGTTACGCTAGTTTAGTTTCATTTAGTTTATAATTTAGTTTATAGTTTAGTTTAGTTTAGTTTAGGTTAGGTTAGGTTAGTTAGTTTAGCTTAGTTTAGTTTATTTTAGTTTAGTTTATAATTAAGTTTAATTTATAGATTAGTTTATAGTTTAGTTTATAGTGTAGATTAGTTTAGTTTAGTTTAGTTTAGGTTAGGTTAGTTTATGTTAGGTTAGGTTAGTTAGTTTAGCTTAGTTTAGTTTATTTTAGTTTGTGGTTTTGTTTAATTTATAGATTAGTTTATAGTTTAGTTTATAGTTTAGTTTAGGTTAGTATATGTTAGTTTATGTTAGGTTAGGTTAGCTTAGTTTAAATTAGTTTATAATTTACTTTAGTTTAGTATAGTTTATAGTTTAGTTTATGGTTTAGTTTAGTTTATAGTTAAGTTTATATTTTAGTTTAGTTAGTTTATTTCAGTTTAGTTTATTTTAGTTTATTTTAATTTTGATTAGGTTACGTTAGGTAAGATTAGTTTAGTTTAGTTTAGTTTAGGTTAAGATAGGTTAGGTTAGTTTAGTTTAATTGGGTGTAATTTACTTTAGTTGAATTTAGTTTAGTGTAGAGTAATTTGTATTTTAGTTTAGTTTTCTTTATAGTTTAGTTTATAGTTTAGTTTAGCTTAGTTTATTTTAATTTATAGTTTATTTTATAGTTTAGTTTAGTTTAATTTGGGTTAGGTTAGGTTTGTTTAGTTTAGTTTAGTTCAGGTTAGGTTACGTTAGGTAGGTTTAGTTTATTTTAGTTAATTTAGGTTAGGTTAGGTTATTTTAGGTTAGTTTAGTTTAGTTCAGTTTAATTTGGTTTATTTCAATTTCATTTAGTTTATAGTTTAGTTTAGTTTACCTTACGTTAGGTTAGGTTAAGTTAGCTTAGGTTATGTTAGTTAGGTTAGTTTAGTTTAGTTTAGTTTATAGTTTAGTTTAGTTTAATTTAGTTTATAATTTAGTTTAAAGTTTAGTTTAGATTAGGTTAGGTTAGGTTAGTTTAGTTTAGTTTTGTTTAGATTAGGTTAGGTTAGGTTAGATTAGTTTAGTTTACTTAGTTTAATTTAGATTGGTTTATAGTTCAATTTAATTTAGTATAGTTAATAGTTTAGTTTATAGTTAAGTTTAAAATTTAGTTTAGTTTAGTTTTGTTTAGTTTAGTTTAGGTTAGGTTAGTTTTGTTTATCTTAGCTTAGGATAGGTTAGGTTAGGTTAGCTAGTTTAGCTTAGTTTAGTTTAGTTTAGTATATGTTAGGTTAGGTTAGCTTAGATTAGTTTAGTTTCGTTTAGCTTAATTTAGGTTAGGTTAGGTTAGTTTAGTATAGTTTAGTTAATTTAGTTTCGTTTAGTTTATTATTTAGTTTAGTTTAGTTTATGTTAGGTTAAGTTAGGTTAGTTAGTTTAGCTTAGTTTAGTTTAAAGTTTAGTTTAATTTATAGATGAGTTTATAATTTAGTTTATAGTTTAGTTTAGTTTATAGATTAGTTTATAGTTTAATTTATAGTTTAGTTAGATTTAGTTTAGGTTAGGTTAGGTAAGGTCAGGTTAGGTTAGTTTATTTTAGTTTATTTTAGTTTAGTTGAATTTAATTTTTTTTAGGTTAGCTTAGTTTAGGTATGGTTAGATTAGTTTAGTTTAGTTTAGGTTATGTTAGGTTAGGTTTGTCTAGTTTAGTTTAGTTTATAGTTTAGTTTAGTTTATAGTTTAGTTTATAGTTCAGTTTATAGTTTAGTTTATAATTTAGTTTATAGTTTAGTTTAGTGTAGTTTAGTTTTGTTTAGTTTAGTTTAGTTTAGTGTCTTTTAGTTTATGGTTTAGTTTATAGTTTAGTTTAGTGTATAGATTAGTTTACTTTACTTTAGTTTATTTTAGTTTAGCTTAGTTTAATTTAGTTTAGTTTAGGGTAGGTTATGTTAGATTAGGTTAGGTTAGTTTAGTTTAGTTTAGGTTATGTTAAGTTAGGTTAGGTTAGCATAGTTTAGTTGAGTTTAATTTAGTTTACTTTACTTTATAGATAAGTTTAATTTAGTTTATAGTTTAATTTATAGTTTAGTTTATTTTATAGTCTAGTTTATAGTTTAATTTCGTTAGTTTAGATTAGTTTAATTTAGTTTAGTTTGATTAGTTTAGTTTAGTTTAGTTTAGGTTAGGTTAGGTTAGGTTAGCTTATGTTTGCTTAGTTTAGTTTATTTTAGGTTAGGTTAGGTAAAATTAATTTAGTTTAGTTTAGTTTAGTTCAGTTTATGTATAGTTTTGTTTATAGTTTTTTTATAGTTTAGTTTAGTTTAGTTTAATTTAGGTTAATTTATCTTAGGTAATATTAGTTTAGTTTAGATTTAGTTATTTTACGTTAGGTTAGTGTAGTTTAGTTTAGTTTAGTAGAATTTAGTTTAGTTTAGTTTAGTCTATCTTAGGTCACTTTAGTTTATTTTAGTTTATAATTTAGATTATAGTTCAATTTAATTTAGTTTAGTTTAGTTTAGGTTACGTTAGGTTCGGTTATTTAGTTTAGTTTAGGTTAGGTTAGGTTAGGTTAGTTTAGTTTATAAATTAGTTCTTTAGTTTATAGTTTAGAATATAGTTTAGTTTAGTTTAGTTTGTAGTTTAGTTTATAATTTAGTTTAGTTAAGTTTGGTTTACTTTAGTTTAGGTTAGGTTAGGTTAGTTTAGTTTAGCTTAGGGTAGGTTAGGTTAGGAAAGTTAGTTTAGCTTAGTTTAGTTTAGTTTATAGTTTAGTTTAGTTTAGTTTATAGATAGGTTATATTTTAGTTTATAGTTTAGTTTAGTTTAGTTTTGTTTAGTTTAGTTTAGGTTAGGTAAGGTTAGGTTAGGTTAGGTTAGGTTAGTTTATTTTAGTTTAGATTAGATTATGTTAGGTTAGGTTAGTTTAGTTTAGCGTAGCTTAGATTAGGTTAGGGTAGGATAGGTTATTTTAGGTTAGTTAGTTTAACTTAGTTTGGTTTATTTTATTTTATAGTTTAATTTAATTTATAGATTAGTTTATAGTTTAGTTTATAATTTAGTTTAGTTTAGTTTAAGTTAGGTTAGGTAATGTTAGGTTAGGTTAGGTTAAGTTAGTTTAGTTTAGTTAAGTTTATGTTAGGTTAGGTTAGGTTATTTTAGTTCAGTTTAGTTTAGTTTTGTTTTTAGTTTAGTTTATAGTTTAGTTTGTAATTTAGTTAATTTAGTATAGTTTAGTTTAGGTTAAGTTAAGTTAGGTTAGATTAGTTTAGTTTAGTTTAGTTTAGTTTAGGTTAGGTTAGTTTAGGTTAGGTTAGTTTCGTTTAGTATAGTTTATTTTAGTTTAGTTTAGTTTATAGTTTAATTTAGGTTAGGTTAGTTTAGGTTGGAGTAGTTTAGTTTAGTTTATTTTAGGTTAGGTTAGATTAGGTTAGTGTAGTTTAGATTACTTTAGGTTAGTTTATAGGAATTTAATTTAGTTTAGTTTAGTTCAGTTTAGGTAAGGTTAGGTTAGTGTAGTTTAGTTTAGTTTAGTTAATAGTTTAGTTTAGTTTATAGTTTAGTTCGGTTTAGTGTAGTTTGGTTTTGTTAAGTTTAGGTTAGCTTAGTTTAGTTTAGTTTAGCTTAGGTTAGGTTAGGTTAGGTAACTTTAGTTTAGTTTAGTGTAGTTAAGTTTAGTATAGTATATAGTTTAGTTTATAGTTTAGTTTAGTTTATAGTTTAGTTAGTTTATGGTTTAGTTTAATTTTGTTTAGTTTAATTTAGTTTAGTAAATTTTAATTTAGTTTAATTTAATTTAGGGTAGGTTATATTAGGTTAGGTTAGTTTAGTTTAGTTTAGGTTAGGTTAGGTTAGGTTCGTTTAGTTAATTGAGTTTAATTTTGTTTAGTTTTTAGTTTAGTTAATTTTGTTTATTTGTAGTTTAGTTTAGTTTACTTTTAGTTTATAATTTAGTTTAGTTAAGTTTTGGTTAGTTAAGTTTAGGTTAGGTTAGGTTAGTTTAGTTTAGCTTAGGTTAGGTTAGGTTTGGTTAGGTTAGGTTAGCTAGTTTAGTTTAATTTAGTTTAGTTTAGTATATGTTAGGTTAGGTTTGGTTAGCTTAGTTTAGTTTAGTTTAGCTTAGGTTAGGTTAGGTTATTTTAGTTTAGTTTAGTTTAGTTTAATTTATAGGTTAGTTAAATTTAGTTTATATTTTTGTTTATAGTTTAGTTTAGTTTAGGTTATAGTTTAGTTTATACTTTAGTTTATAAATTAGTTTATAATTTAGTTTATAGTTTAGTTTAGTGTAGTTTAGTTTTGTTTAGTTTAGTTTAGTTTAGTGTCTTTTAGTTTATAGTTTAGTTTAGTTTATAGATTAGTTTACTTTACTTTAGTTTATTTTAGTTTAGCTTAGTTTAATTTAGTTTAGTTTAGGGTAGGTTATGTTAGGTTAGGTTTGGTTAGTTTAGTTTAGTTTAGGTTAGGTTAAGTTAGGTTAGGTTAGCATAGTTTAGTTGAGTTTAATTTAGTTTAGTTTACTTTATAAATTAGTTTTGTTTAGTTTATAGTTGAATTTATAGTTTAGTTTAGTTTATAGTTTAGTTTATAGTTTAATTTCGTTAGTTTAGATTAGTTTAATTTAGTTTAGTTTGATTAGTCTAGTTTAGTTTAGTTTAGGTTGGGTTAGGTTAGGTTAGCTTATGTTAGCTTAGTTTAGTTTATTTTAGGTTAGGTTAGGTAAAATGAATTTAGTTTAGTTTAGTTTAGTTCAGTTTATGTATAGTTTTGTTTATAGTTTTTTATAGTTTAGTTTAGTTTAGTTTAATTTAGGTTAAGTTATCTTAGGTTAGTTTAGTTGAGTTTAGGTTAAGTTATTTTAGGTTAGGTTAGTGTAGTTTAGTTTAGTTTAGTAGAATGTAGTTTAGTTTAGTTTAGTCTATCTTAGGTCACTTTAGTTTATTTTAGTTTGTAATTTTGTTTGTAGTTTAGTTTAGTTTAGGTTAGATTAGCTAAGTGCAGTTTAGTTTAGTTTAGTTGAATTTAATTTAGTTTAGTTTAAGTCACGTTAGGTTAGGTTATTTAGTTTAGTTTAGGTTAGGTAAGTTTAGGGTAGCTTATGTTAGCTTAGTTTAGTTTAGTTTAGTTTAGGTTAGGTTAGGTATAATTAATTTAGTTTAGTTTAGTTTAGTTTAATTCAGTTTATGTATAGTTTAGTTTATAGTTTTGTTTATAGTTTAGTTTAGTTTAATTTAGGTTAAGTTATCTTAGGTTAGTTTAGTTTAGTTTAATTTAGTAGAATTTAGTTTAGTTTAATTTAGTCTATCTTAGGTCACTTTAGTTTATTTTAGTTTATAATTTAGTTTACAGTTTAGTTTAGTTTAGTTTAGGTTAGGTTTGGTTATATTAGTGTAGTTTATAAATTAGTTTTGTTTAGTTTATAGTTTAGATAACAGTTTAGTTTAGTTTAGTTTATAGTTTAGTTTATAATTTAGTTTAGTTAAGTTTGGTTTACTTTAGTTTAGGTTAGGTTAGGTTAGTTTAGTTTAGCTTAGGTTAGGTAAGGTTAGGTTAGTTAGTTTAGCTTAGTTTAGTTTAGTTTATAGTTTAGTTTAGTTTATAGATTAGTTTATATTTTAGTTTATAATTTAGTTTAGTTTGGTTTTGTTTAGTTTAGGTTAGGTTAGGTAAGGTTTGGTTAGGTTAGGTTAGGTTAGTTTATTTTAGTTTAGATTAGATTATGTTAGGTTAGGTTAAGTTAGTGTAGTTTAGTTTAGTTTAGTTGAATTTAATTTATTTTATTTTAGTTTAATTTAAATTAGTTTAGTTTAGGTTAGGTTAAGTTAGGTTAGCTTAGCTTAGTTTAATTTGGTTTATTTTAGTTTATATTTTAGTTTATAGTTTCGTTTAGTTAAGTTTATATTAGATTAGTTTAGTTTAATTTAGGTTAGATTAGGTTAGGTTACTATAGTTTGGGTTAGGTTATGTTAGTTTATTTTAGTTTAGTTTAGTTTACTTTAGTTTCTAGTTTAGATTATAGTTTAGTTTAGTTTAGTTTAGGTTAGGTTAGGTTAGTTTAGTTTAGTTTAGTTTAGGTTAGGTTAGGTTAGTTTAGTTTAGTTTATAGTTTAGTTTAGTTTCTACTTTAGTTTATAGTTTAATTTAGTTTATAATTTAGTTTAGTTTAGTTTAGTTTAGATTAGGTTAGTTTAGTTTAGCTTAGGTTAGGTTAGGTTAGTTAGTTGAGCTTAGTTTAGTTTAGTTTAAAGTTTAGTTTAATTTATAGATTATTTTATAATTTAGTTTATAGTTTAGTTTAGTTTAGTTTAGGTTAGGTTAGGTAAGGTTAGGATAGGTTAGGTTAGGTTAGTTTAGTTTAGTTAAGTTTATGTTAGGTTAGGTTAGGTTAGTTTAGTTCAGTTTAGTTTAGTTTTGTTTATAGTTTAGTTTAGTTTGGTTTATAGTTTAGTTTATAGTTTAGTTTATAGTTCAATTTAGTTTAGTTTAGTTTAGTTACGTTTAGTTTAGGTTAGGTTAGGATGGGTTAGGTTAGTTTAGTTTAGTTTAGTTTAGGTTAGGTTAATTTATGTTAGGTTAGGTTAGTTTAGTTTAGCGTAGCTTAGATTAGGGTAGGTTAGGTTATTTTGGGTTAGTTAGTTTAGCTTAGTTTGGTTTATTTTAGTTTATAATTTTTTTTAATTTATAGATCAGTTTATAGTTTAGTTTATAATTTAGTTTAGTTTAGTTTAAGTTAGGTTAGGTAATGTTAGGTTAGGTTAGGTTAAGTTAGTTTAGTTTAGTAAAGCTTATGTTAGGTTAGGTTAGGATGGGTTAGTTTAGTTCAGTTTAGTTTAGTTTTCTTTTTAGTTTAGTTCACAGTTTAGTTTATAATTTAGTTAATATAGTTTATAGTTTAATTTAGTTTATTTTAGTTTAGGTTAGGTTAAGTTAGGTTAGGTTAGTTTAGTTTAGTTTAGTTTAGGTTAGGTTAGTTTCGTTTAGTATAAATTATTTTAGTTTAGTTTAGTTTAGTTTATAGTTTAGTTTATTTTAGGTTAGGTTAGGTTAGCTAGTTTAGTTTAATTTAGTTTAGTTTGGTATATGTTAGGTTAGGTTTGGTTAGCTTAGTTTAGTTTAGTTTAGTTTAGCTTAGGTTAGGTTAGGTTAGTTTAGTTTAGTTTAGTTTAATTTATAGTTTAGTTAATTTAGTTTAGTTTAATTTAGTTTATACTTTTGTTTATATTTTAGTTTAGTTTAGTTTATAGTTTAGTTTATACTTTAGTTTAGTTTAGTTAAGTTTAGTTTAGCTTATCTTAGGTTAAGGTAGGTTAGGTTTGGTTGGTTTGGCTTAATTTAGTTTTGTTTATTTTATAGTTTAGTTTAGTTTATAGAATAGTTTATAGTTTAGTTTATATTTTAGTTTAGTTTAGTTTAGTTTAGTGTAGTTAGTTTAGTTTACTTTAGTTTATGTTAGGTTATGTTAGGTTAGGTTAATTTAGTTTACTTTAGTTATGTTTATAGTTTAGTTTAGTTTAGTTTATAGTTTAGTTTATAGTTTATTTTATTTCAGTTTAGTTTAGTTTATTTTAGTTTAGGTTAGGTTAGGTTAGTTTAGTTGAATTTAGTTTAGTTTAGTTGAATTTAATTTAGTGTAGTTTAGCTTAGTTTACGTTAGGTTAGGTTAGTTTAGTTTAGGTTAGGTTTAGTTAGGTTAGATTAGTTGAGTTTAGTTAGTTTAATTTAGATTAGTTTATAGTTCAGTTTAATTCATTTTAGTTCATAGTTTAGTTTATAGTTTAGTTTATAATTTAGTTTAATTTAGTTTAGTTTAGGTTAGGTTAGGTTAGTATGGTTTAGCTTAGTTAAGGTTAGGTTAGGTTGGGTTAGGTTAGCTAGTTTAGCTTAGTTTAGTTTAGTTCAGTATGTGTAAGGTTAGGTTAGCTTAGTGTAGTTTAGTTTAGTTTATCTTAAGTTAGGTTAGGTTAGGTTAGGTTAGTTTAGTTTAGTTTAGTTTAGGTGGGGTTAGTTTAGGTTAGGTTAAGTTATGTTACTTTTGGTTAGTTTAGTTTAGTTTTGTTTAGTTTAGTTTATGTTAGGTTAGGTTAGTTAAGTTTAGCTTAGGTTAGTTTAGGTTAGGTTAGCTTTTTTAGCTTAGTTTAGTTTAGTTTAGTATATGTTAGGTTAGGTTAGCTTAGTTTAGTTTAGTTTGTAGTTTAGGTTAGTTTATAGTTTAGTTTAGTTTATAGTTTAGGTTATAGTTTAGTTTATAGTTTAGTTTGGTTTAGTGTAGTTTAGTTTTGTTTAGTTTAGTTTAATTTAGTTTAGTTTATTTTCGTTTAGGTTAGATTAGGTTAGGTTAGGTTAGGTTAGCTTAGTTTAGTTTAATTTAGGTTAGGTTAGTTAACTTTAGTTTAGTGCAGTTTAGTTAAGTTTAGTTTAGTTTATAATTTAGTTTTGTTTAGTTTAGAGTTTAGTTTATAGTTTAGTTTATTGTTTAGTTTAATTTATTTTAGTTTAATTTAGTTTAGCTAAGTTTAGTTTAGTTTAGGTTCATTTAGGGTAGGCTATATTAGGTTAGGTTAGTTTAGTATAGTTTAGTTTAGTTTAGGTAAGGTTAGGTTAGGATAAGTTATGTTACTTTTGGTTAGTTTAGTTTAGTTTAGTTTCGTTTAGTTTATAATTTAGTTTAGTTTAGTTTATGTTAGGTTAGTTTAGGTTAGTTAGTTTAGCTTAGAGTAGTTTAGTTTGGTTTAGTTTAGTTTATTTTAGGTTAGGTTAGGTAAGGTCAGGTTAGGTTAGTTTTTTTAGTTTATTTTAGTTTAGTTGAATTTCATTTATTTTAGGTTAGCTTAGTGTAGGTTAGGTTAGATTAGTTTATTTTAGTTTAGTTTAGGTTAGGTTAAGGTAGGTTAGGTTTGTCTAGTTTAGTTTAGTTTAGTTTATAGTTTAGTTTAGTTTATAGTTTAGTTAAGTTTAGTTTATAGTTTAGTTTATAGTTCAGTTTATATTTAGTTTATAATTTAGTTTATAGTTTAGTTTAGTGTAGTTTAGTTTTGTAAAGTTTAGTTTAGTTTGGTTTAGTGTCTTTTAGTTTATAGTATAGTTTTTAGATTAGTTTACTTTACTTTAGTTTATTTTAGTTTAGCTTAGTTTAATTTAGTTTAGTTTAGGGTAGGTTATGTCAGGTTAGGTTAGGTTAGTTTAGTTTAGTTTATTTTAGGTTAGGTTAAGTTAGGTTAGGTTAGCTTAATTTAGTTGAGTTTAATTTAGTTTAGTTTACTTTATAGATTAGTTTAGTTTAGTTTATAGTTTAATTAATAGTTTAGTTTAGTTTAGTATATAGTCCAGTTTATAATTTAATTTCGTTAGTTTATTTTAGTTTAATTTAGTTTAGATTGATTAGTTTAGTTTAGTTTAGGTTAGGTAAGGTTAGGGTAGCTTATTTTAGCTTAGTTTTGTTTAGTTTAGTTTAGGTTAGGTTAGGTATAATTAATTTAGTTTAGTTTAGTTTAGTTTAATTCAGTTTATGTATAGTTTAGTTTATAGTTTTGTTTATAGTTTAGTTTAGTTTAGTTTAATTTAGGTTAAGTTATCTTAGGTTAGTTTAGTTTAGTTTAGTTTAGTAGAATTTAGTTTAGTTTAGTTTAGTCTATCTTAGGTCACTTTAGTTTATTTTAGTTTATAATTTAGTTTACAGTTTAGTTTAGTTTAGTTTAGGTTAGGTTATGTTAGTGCAGTTTAGTTTAGTTGAATTTAATTTAGTTTAGTTTAGTTTAGGTTACGTTACGTTAGGTTATTTAGTTTAGTTTAGGTTAGGTTTGGTTATATTAGTGTAGTTTATAAATTAGTTTTGTTTAGTTTATAGTTTAGATAACAGTTTAGTTTAGTTTAGTTTATAGTTTAGTTTATAATTTAGTTTAGTTAAGTTTGGTTTACTTTAGTTTAGGTTAGGTTAGGTTAGTTTAGTTTAGCTTAGGTTAGGTAAGGTTAGGTTAGTTAGTTTAGCATAGTTTAGTTTAGTTTATAGTTTAGTTTAGTTTATAGATTAGTTTATATTTTAGTTTATAGTTTAGTTTAGTTTGGTTTTGTTTAGTTTAGGTTAGGTTAGGTAAGGTTTGGTTAGGTTAGGTTAGGTTAGTTTATTTTAGTTTAGATTAGATTATGTTAGGTTAGGTTAAGTTAGTGTAGTTTAGTTTAGTTTAGTTGAATTTAATTTATTTTATTTTAGTTTAATTTAAATTAGTTTAGTTTAGTTTAGGTTAGGTTAAGTTAGGTTAGCTTAGCTTAGTTTAATTTGGTTTATTTTAGTTTATATTTTAGTTTATAGTTTTGTTTAGTTAAGTTTATATTAGATTAGTTTAGTTTATTTTAGGTTAGATTAGGTTATGTTAGTATAGTTTAGGTTAGGTTATGTTAGTTTTTTTTAGTTTAGTTTAGTTTACTTTAGTTTCTAGTTTAGATTATAGTTTAGTTTAGTTTAGTTTAGGTTAGGTTAGGTTAGTTTAGTTTAGTTTAGTTTAGGTTAGGTTAGGTTAGGTTGGTTTAGTTTAGTTTAGTTTATAGTTTAGTTTAGTTTCTACTTTAGTTTATAGTTTAATTTAGTTTAGTTTAGTTTAGTTTAGATTAGGTTAGTTTAGTTTAGCTTAGCTTAGGTTAGGTTAGGTTAGTTAGTTGAGCTTAGTTTAGTTTAGTTTAAAGTTTAGTTTAATTTATAGATTATTTTATAATTTAGTTTATAGTTTAGTTTAGTTTAGTTTAGGTTAGGTTAGGTAAGGTTAGGATAGGTTAGGTTAGGTTAGTTTAGTTTAGTTAAGTTTATGTTAGGTTAGGTTAGGTTAGTTTAGTTCAGTTTAGTTTAGTTTTGTTTATAGTTTAGTTTAGTTTGGTTTATAGTTTAGTTTATAGTTTAGTTTAGTTTATAGTTCAATTTAGTTTAGTTTAGTTTAGTTACGTTTAGTTTAGGTTAGGTTAGGATGGGTTAGGTTAGTTTAGTTTAGCGTAGCTTAGATTAGGGTAGGTTAGGTTATTTTGGGTTAGTTAGTTTAGCTTAGTTTGGTTTATTTTAGTTTATAATTTTTTTTAATTTATAGATCAGTTTATAGGTTAGTTTATAATTTAGTTTAGTCTAGTTTAATTTAGGTTAGGTAATGTTAGGTTAGGTTAGGTTAAGTTAGTTTGGTTTAGTAAAGCTTATGTTAGGTTAGGTTAGGATGGGTTAGTTTAGTTCAGTTTAGTTTAGTTTTCTTTTTAGTTTAGTTCACAGTTTAGTTTATAATTTAGTTAATTTAGTTTATAGTTTAATTTAGTTTATTTTAGTTTAGGTTAGGTTAAGTTAGGTTAGGTTAGTTTAGTTTAGTTTAGTTTAGGTTAGGTTAGTTTCGTTTAGTATAAATTATTTTAGTTTAGTATAGTTTATAGTTTAGTTTATTTTAGGTTAGGTTAGGTTAGCTAGTTTAGTTTAATTTAGTTTAGTTTGGTATATGTTAGGTTAGGTTTGGTTAGCTTATTTTAGTTTAGTTTAGTTTAGCTTAGGTTAGGTTAGGTTAGTTTAGTTTAGTTTAGTTTAATTTATAGTTTAGTTAATTTAGTTTAGTTTAATTTAGTTTATACTTTTGTTTATAGTTTAGTTTAGTTTATAGTTTAGTTTATACTTTAGTTTAGTTTAGTTTAGTTTAGTTTAGTGTAGTTAGTTTAGTTTACTTTAGTTTATGTTAGGTTATGTTAGGTTAGGTTAATTTAGTTTACTTTAGTTATGTTTATAGTTTAGTTTAGTTTAGTTTATAGTTTAGTTTATAGTTTATTTTATTTCAGTTTAGTTTTGTTTATTTTAGTTTAGGTTAGGTTAGGTTAGTTTAGTTTAGTTTAGTTTAGGTTAGGTTAGGTTAGCTTTGTTTAGGTTAGGATAGTTATTTTGGCTTAGTTTAGTTTAGTTTAGTTTATAGTTAAGTTTAGTTTCGTTTATAGTTTAGTTTAGTTTACAGATTAGTTTATAGTTTAGTTTATAATTTAGTTTAGTTTGGTTTAGTTTAATTTAGTTTAGGTTAGGTAAGGTCAGGTTAGGTTACGTTAGGTTAGTTTATTTTAGTTTAGTTTAGTTTAGTTTAGTTGAATTTAATTTAGTGTAGTTTAGCTTAGTTTACGTTAGGTTAGGTTAGTTTAGTTTAGGTTAGGTTTAGTTAGGTTAGGTTTGTTTAGTTTAGTTTATAGTTTTGTTTAGTTTATAGTTTAGTTTAGTTTATAGTTTAGATTATAGTTTAGTTTAGTTTATAGTTCAGATTATAGTTTAGTTTAGTTTATAGTTTAGTGTATAGTTTAGTTTAGTTTATAGTTTAGTGTATAGTTTAGTTTAGTTTATAGTTTATTTTATATTTTAGTTTAGTTTAGTTTAGTTTAGGTTAGGTTAGTTTAGTTTAGCTTAGCTTAGGCTAGGTTAGGTTAGGTTAGGTTAGTTAGTTTAGCTTAGTTTAGTTTATTTTAGTTTAGTTTATAATTAAGTTTAATTTATCGATTAGTGTATAGTTTAGGATAGTTTAGTTTAGTTTAATTTAGGTTAGCTTAGGTATGGTTAGGTTAGGTTAGGTTATGTTATTTAAGGTTAGTTTAGTTTAGTTCAGTTTAGTTTAGTTTAGTTTAGTTTCATTTAGTTTATTGTTTAGTTTAGTTTACTTCACATGAGGTTAGGTTAGGTTAGCTTAGGTTATGTTCGGTTAGTTTAGTTTAGTTTAGTTTAGTTTATAGTATAGTTTAGTTTAATTTAGTTTATAATTTAGTTTATAGTTTAGTTTATTATATAGTTTAGTTTAGTTTAGTTTAGGTTAGGTTACGTTAGGTTAGTGTAGTTTAGTTTTGGTTAGGTTAGGTTAGGTTAGATTAGTTGAGTTTAGTTAGTTTAATTTAGAATAGTTTATAGTTCAGTTTAATTTATTTTAGTTCATAGTTTAGTTTATAGTTTAGTTTATAATTTAGTTTAATTTAGTTTAGTTTAGGTTAGGTTAGGTTAGTTTGGTTTAGCTTAGTTTAGGTTAGGTTAGGTTGGGTTAGGTTAGCTAGTTTAGCTTAGTTTAGTTTAGTTCAGTATGTGTAGGGTTAGGTTAGGTTAGGTTAGCTTAGTTTAGTTTAGTTTAGCTTAAGTTAGGTTAGGTTAAATTAGGTTAGGTTAGGTTAGTTTAGCTTAGTTTAGTTTAGGTGGGGTTAGGTTAGGTTACGTTATGTTAGTTTTGGTTAGTTTAGTTTAGTTTTGTTTAGTTTATGTTAGGTTATGTAAAGTTAGTTTAGTTCAGTTTAGTTAAGTTTTGTTCTTAGTTTAGTTTAGTTTATAGTTTAGTTTAGTTTAGTTTAGATTATAGTTTAGTTTTGTTTACTTTAGTTTAATTTAGTTTAGCTTAGTTTAATTTAGTTTTGTTTAGTTTAGTTTAGGGAAGGTTAGATTAGGTTAGGTTAGTTTAGTTTAGTTTAGGTTAGGTTAAGTAAGGTTATGTTAGTTTAGTTTAGTTGAGTTTAATTTGGTTTAGTTTACTGTATAGTTTGGTTTAGTTTGGTTTATAGTTTAATTTATAGTTTAGTTTAGTTTAGTTTATAGTCTAGTTTATAGTTTAATTTCGTTTAGTTAGTTTAATTTAGTTTAGTTTAGTTTAGGTTAGGTTAGGTAAATTTAATTTGGTTTAGTTTATTTTAGTTTATTTCAGTTTAGTGTATAGTTTAGTTTATAGTTTTGTTTATAGTTTAGTTTAGTTTAGTTTAATTTAGGTTAAGTTATCTTAGGTTAGTTTAGTTTAGTTTAGTTTAGTTTAGGTTAGGTTAGGTTAGGTTAGTGTAGTTTAGTTTAGTTTATAATTTAGTTTATAGTTTAGTTTAGTTTAGGTTAGTTTAGGTTAGTGCAGTTTAGGTTAATTTAGTTGAATTTAATGTAGTTTTGTTTAGTTTAATTTACGTTAGGTTAGGTTAGTTTAGTTTAGTTTAAGTTAGGTTAGGTTAAGTTAGGTTATGTAACTTTAGGTTAGTTTAGTTTAGTTAATTTCGTTTAGTTTATAATTTAGTTCAGTTTAATTTATCTTACGTTAGGTATGGTCAGGTTAGGTTAGTTTAGTTTAATTTAGTTTAGTTTATAATTTAGTATATAATATAGTTTAGTTTAGTTTATAGTTTATTTTATAGTTTAGTTTAGTTTAGGTTAGGTTAGGGTAGTTTAGTTTAGTTTAGGTTAGGTTAGGTTAGGGTAGTTTAGTTTAGTTTAGGTTAGGTTAGGTTAGGGTAGTTTATTTTAGTTTAGTTTGGTTTATAGTTTAGTTTATAATTTAGTTTAGTTTAGTTTAGTTTAGGATAGGTTAGGTTAGTTTAGTATAGCTTAGCATATTCTAGGTTAGGTTAGGTCAGGTTAGGTTAGCTAGTTTAGCTTAGTTTAGTTTATTTTTGTTTAGAATATAATTAAGTTTAATTTATAGATTAGTTTATAGTTTAGTTTATAGTTTAGCTTAGTTTTGTTTAGTTTAGGTTAGGTTAGGTAAGGTTAGGTTAGGTTAGTATAGTTTATTTAAGTTTATGTTACATTAGGTTAGGTTAGTTTAGTTCAGTTTAGTTCAATTTTGTTTTCAGTTTAATTTAGTTTATAGGTAATTTTATATTAGTTTATAGTTCAATTTAGTTAAGTTTAGTTTAGTTTAGTCCAGTTTAGGTTAGGTTAGGTAAGTTTAGTTTAGTTAAGGTTAGGTTAAGGTAGTTTATGTTAGTTTAGGTTAGTTTAGTTTAGCTTAGCTTAGGTTAGGTTAGGTTAGGTTAGTTTAGCTTACTTTAGTTTATTTTAGTTTATAGTTTAGTTTAATTTATAGATTAGTTTATATCTTTTTTATACTTAAGTTTAGTTTAGTTTAGTTTAGGTTAGGTTAGGTAAGGTTAGGTTAGGTTAGTTTATTTTAGTTTAGTTTAGTTTATGTTAGGTTAGGTTAGGTTAGTTTAGTTCAATTTAGTTTAGTTTTGTTTATAGTTTACTTTAGTTTAAGATATAGCTTAGTTTATAATTTAGTTTAGTTTATAGTTTAATTTAGTTAGTTTAGTTTAGTTTAGTTTAGGTTCGGTTAGGTTAGGTAAGGTCAGGTTATGTTAGGTTAGGTTAGTTTATTTTAGTTTTGTTTGTTTGAGTTTAATTTAGTTTAGTTTAGCTTAGTGTACGTTATGTTAGGTTAGTTTAGTTTAGGTTAATTTAGGTTAGGTTAAGTGAGGTTAGGTTTGTTTAATTTAGTTTAATTTAGTGAATAGTTTAGTTTAGTTTATAGTTTAGTTTAGTTTATAGTTTAGTTTAGTTTACTTTAGTATAATTTAGTTTAGCTTAGCTTAGTTTAATTTAGTTAAGTTTAGTTTAGTTTACGGTAGGTTTTGTTAGGTTAGGTTAGGTTAGTTTAGTTTAGTTTAAGTTAGGTTAGGTTAAGTTAGGTTAGGTTAGTTTAGTTTTTTTGAATTTAATGTAGTTTAATTTACTTTATAGTTTAGTTTAGTTTATAGTTTAATTTATATTTTATTTTAGTTTAGTTTATAGTATAGTTTATAGTTTAATTTCGTTTAGTTTAGTTTAATATATTTTAGTTTATTTTAGTTTAGGTTATGTTAGGTTATGTTAGGTTAGCTTAGTTTAGTTTAATTTAGTTTAGGTTAGGTTAGGTATAATTCATTTAGTTTAGTTTATTTCAGTTTAGTGTGTAGTTTAGTTTATAGTTTGGTTTATAGTTTAGTTTGGTTTAGTTTAGTGTAGTTTAATTTAGGTTAAGTTATCTTAGGTTAGTTTAATTTAGTTTAGTTTAGGTTAGATTAGGATAGGTTAGTGTAGTTTAGTTTAGTTTAATTGAATTTAGTTTAGTTTAGTTTAGTATGTTTTAGGTTACGCTAGTTTAGTTTAATTTAGTCTATAATTTAGTTTATAGTTTAGTTTAGTTTAGTTTAGGTTAGCTTAGGTTAGGTTAGCGCAGTTTAGTTTAGTTTAGTTGGATTTAATTTAGTTTAGTTTAGTTTAGGTTACGTTAGGTTAGGTTAGATTAGTTTAGTTTAGGTTAGGTTAGTTTGGTTAGTTTAGTTTAGTTTATAATTTAGTATATAGTATAGTTTTGTTTAGTTTATAGTTTGTTTTATAGTTTAGTTTAGTTTAGGTTAGGTTAGGTTAGTTTAGTTTAGTTTAAGTTAAGTTAGGTTAGGTTAGTTTAGTTTAGTTTAGTTTAGTTTATAGATTAGTTTAGTGTAGTTTATGGATTAGTTTATAGTTTAGTTTAGTTTATAGTTTAGTTTATATTTTAGTTTAGTTTAGTTTAGTTTAGGATAAGTTAGTTTAGTTTACCTTAGCTTCGGCTAAGTTACTTTAAGTTAGGTTAGTAAGTTTAGCTTAGTTTAGTTTATTTTAGTTTAGTTTATAATTAAGTATAATTTATAGATTAGTTTATAGTTTAGTTTATAGTTTAGATTAGTTTAGTTTAGTTTAGTTTAATTTGTATTTTAGTTTAGTTTTCTTTATAGTTTAGTTCATAATTTAGTTTAGTTTATTTTAATTTATATTTTATTTTATAGTTTAGTTTAGTTTAATTTGGGTTAGGTTTGTTTAGTTTAGTTTAGTTCAGGTTAGGTTACGTTAGGTAGGTTTAGTTTATTTTAGTTTAGTTTAGTTAGGTTAGGTTAGCTTATTTTAGGTTAGTTTAGTTTAGTTCAGTTTAATTTGGTTTATTTTAATTTCATTTAATTTATAGTTTAGTTTAGTGTACTTTTCGTTAGGTTAGGTTAAGTTAGCTTAGGTTATGTTAGTTAGGTTAGTTTAGTTTAGTTTAGTTTATAGTTTAGTTTAGTTTAATTTAGTTTATAATTTAGTTTAAAGTTTAGTTTAGTTTAGTTTATAGTATAGTTTAGTTTAGGTTAGGTTAGGTTAGTTTAGTTTAGTTTTAGTTAGGTTAGGTTATGTTAGGTTAGGTTAGATTAGTTTAGTTTACTTAGTTTAATTTAGATTGGTTTATAGTTCAATTTAATTTAGTATAGTAATAGTTTAGTTTATAATTAATATTAGTTTATAGTTAAATTTAAAATTTTGTTTAGTTTAGTTTTGTTTAGTTTAGTTTAGGTTGGGTTAGTTTAGTTTAGCTTAGCTTAGGTTAGGTTAGGTTAGCTAGTTTAGCTTAGTTTAGTTTATTTTAGTATATGTTAGGTTAGGTTAGGTTAGATTAGTTTAGTTTCGTTTAGCTTAATTTAGGTTAGGTTAGGTTAGTTTAGTATAGTTTAGTTAATTTAGTTTCGTTTAGTTTATAATTTAGTATAGTTTAGTTTATGTTAGGTTAGATTAGGTTAGTTAGTTTAGCTTAGTTTAGTTTAAAGTTTAGTTTAATTTATAGATGAGTTTATAATTTAGTTTATAGTTTAGTTTAGTTTATAGATTAGTTTATTTTTAATTTATAGTTTAGTTAGGTTTAGTTTAGGTTAGGTTAGGTAAGGTCAGGTTAGGTTAGTTTATTTTAGTTTATTTTAGTTTAGTTGAATTTAATTTTGTTTAGGTTAGCTTAGTTTAGGTATGGTTAGATTAGTTTAGTTTAGTTTAGTTTAGGTTAGGTTAAGTTAGGTTAGGTTTGTCTAGTTTAGTTTAGTTTATAGTTTAGTTTAGTTTATAGTTTAGTTTATAGTTCAGTTTATAGTTTAGTTTATAATTTAGTTTATAGTTTAGTTTAGTGTAGTTTAGTTTTGTTTAGTTTAGTTTAGTTTAGTGTCTTTTAGTTTATGGTTTAGTTTATAGTTTAGTTTATAGATTAGTTTACTTTACTTTAGTTTATTTTAGTTTAGCTTAGTTTAATTTAGTTTAGTTTAGGGTAGGTTATGTTAGATTAGGTTAGGTTAGTTTAGTTTAGTTTAGGTTAGGTTAAGTTAGGTTAGGTTAGCATAGTTTAGTTGAGTTTAATTTAGTTTACTTTACTTTATAGATTAGTTTAATTTAGTTTATAGTTTAATTTATAGTTTAGTTTATTTTATAGTCTAGTTTATAGTTTAATTTCGTTAGTTTAGATTAGTTTAATTTAGTTTAGTTTGATTAGTTTAGTGTAGTTTAGTTTAGGTTAGGTTAGGTTAGGTTAGCTTATGTTTGCTTAGTTTAGTTTATTTTAGGTTAGGTTAGGTAAAATTAATTCAGTTTAGTTTAGTTTAGTTCAGTTTATGTATAGTTTTGTTTATAGTTTTTTTTATAGTTTAGTTTAGTTTAGTTTAATTTAGGTTAATTTATCTTAGGTAAGCTTAGTTTAGTTTAGGTTAAGTTATTTTACGTTAGGTTAGTGTAGTTTAGTTTAGTTTAGTAGAATTTAGTTTAGTTTAGTTTAGTCTATCTTAGGTCACTTTAGTTTATTTTAGGTTATAATTTAGTTTATAGTTGAATTTAATTTAGTTTAGTTTAGTTTAGGTTACGTTAGGTTCGGTTATTTAGTTTAGTTTAGGTTAGGTTAGGTTAGGTTAGTTTAGTTTATAAATTAGTTCTTTAGTTTATAGTTTAGAATATAGTTTTGTTTAGTTTAGTTTGTAGTTTAGTTTATAATTTAGTTTAGTTAAGTTTGGTTTACTTTAGTTTAGGTTAGGTTAGGTTAGTTTAGTTTAGCTTAGGGTAGGTTAGGTTAGGAAAGTTAGTTTAGCTTAGTTTAGTTTAGTTTATAGTTTAGTTTAGTTTATAGATTAGTTTATATTTTAGTTTATAGTTTAGTTTAGTTTAGTTTTGTTTAGTTTAGTTTAGGTTAGGTAAGGTTAGGTTAGGTTAGGTTAGTTTATTTTAGTTTAGATTAGATTATGTTAGGTTAGGTTAGTTTAGTTTAGCGTAGCTTAGATTAGGTTAGGGTAGGTTAGGTTATTTTAGGTTAGTTAGTTTAACTTAGTTTGGTTTATTTTATTTTATAGTTTAATTTAATTTATAGATTAGTTTATAGTTTAGTTTATAATTTAGTTTAGTTTAGTTTAAGTTAGGTTAGGTAATGTTAGGTTAGGTTAGGTTAAGTTAGTTTAGTTTAGTTAAGTTAATGTTAGGTTAGGTTATTTTAGTTCAGTTTAGTTTAGTTTTGTTTTTAGTTTAGTTTATAGTTTAGTTTATAATTTAGTTAATTTAGTTTATAGTTTAATTTAGTTTAGTTTAGTTTAGGTTAAGTTAAGTTAAGTTAGGTTAGATTAGTTTAGTTTAGTTTAGTTTAGGTTAGGTTAGTTTAGGTTAGGTTAGTTTCGTTTAGTATAGTTTATTTTAGTTTAGTTTAGTTTATAGTTTAGTTTAGGTTAGGTTAGTTTAGGTTGGAGTAGTTTAGTTTAGTTTATTTTAGGTTAGGTTAGATTAGGTTAGTGTAGTTTAGATTACTTTAGGTTAGTTTATAGGAATTTAATTTAGTTTAGTTTAGTTCAGTTTAGGTAAGGTTAGGTTAGTGTAGTTTAGTTTAGTTTAGTTAATAGTTTAGTTTAGTTTATAGTTTAGTTTATAGTTTAGTTCGGTTTGGTGTAGTTTAGTTTTGTTTAGTTTAGGTTAGCTTAGTTTAGTTTAGTTTAGCTTAGGTTAGGTTAGGTTAGTTAACTTTAGTTTAGTTTAGTGTAGTTAAGTTTAGTATAGTATATAGTTTAGTTTATAGTTTAGTTTAGTTTATAGTTTAGTTAGTTTATGGTTTAGTTTAATTTTGTTTAGTTTAATTTAGTTTAGTAAATTTTAGTTTAGTTTAATTTAATTTAGGGTAGGTTATATTAGGTTAGGTTAGTTTAGTTTAGTTAAGGTTAGGTTAGGTTAGGTTCGTTTAGTTAATTGAGTTTAATTTAGTTTAGTTTTTAGTTTAGTTAATTTTGTTTATTTGTAGTTTAGTTTAGTTTACTTTTAGTTTATAATTTAGTTTAGTTAAGTTTTGGTTAGTTAAGTTTAGGTTAGGTTAGGTTAGTTTAGTTTAGCTTAGGTTAGGTTAGGTTTGGTTAGGTTAGGTTAGCTAGTTTAGTTTAATTTAGTTTAGTTTAGTATTAGTTAGGTTAGGTTTGGTTAGCTTAGTTTAGTTTAGTTTAGCTTAGGTTAGGTTAGGTTATTTTAGTTTAGTTTAGTTTAGTTTAATTTATAGTTTAGTTTAATTTAGTTTATATTTTTGTTTATAGTTTAGTTTAGTTTAGGTTATAGTTTAGTTTATACTTTAGTTTATAATCTAGTTTATAATTTAGTTTATAGTTTAGTTTATTGTAGTTTAGTTTTGTTTAGTTTAGTTTAGTTTAGTGTCTTTTAGTTTATAGTTTAGTTTAGTTTATAGATTAGTTTACTTTACTTTAGTTTATTTTAGTTTAGCTTAGTTTAATTTAGTTTAGTTTAGGGTAGGTTATGTTAGGTTAGGTTTGGTTAGTTTAGTTTAGTTTAGGTTAGGTTAAGTTAGGTTAGGTTAGCATAGTTTAGTTGAGTTTAATTTAGTTTAGTTTACTTTATAAATTAGTTTTGTTTAATTTATAGTTTAATTTATAGTTTAGTTTAGTTTATAGTTTAGTTTGTAGTTTAATTTCGTTAGTTTAGATTAGTTTAATTTAGTTTAGTTTGATTAGTCTAGTTTAGTTTAGTTTAGGTTGGGTTAGGTTAGCTTAGCTTATGTTAGCTTAGTTTAGTTTATTTTAGGTTAGGTTAGGTAAAATTAATTTAGTTTAGTTTAGTTTAGTTCAGTTTATGTATAGTTTTGTTTATAGTTTTTTATAATTTAGTTTAGTTTGGTTTAATTTAGGTTAAGTTATCTTAGGTTAGTTTAGTTTAGTTTAGGTTAAGTTATTTTAGGTTAGGTTAGTGTAGTTTAGTTTAGTTTAGTAGAATGTAGTTTAGTTTAGTTTAGTCTATCTTAGGTCACTTTAGTTTATTTTAGTTTGTAATTTAGTTTGTAGTTTAGTTTAATTTAGGTTAGATTAGCTAAGTGCAGTTTAGTTTAGTTTAGTTGAATTTAATTTAGTTTAGTTTAAGTTACGTTAGGTTAGGTTATTTAGTTTAGTTTAGGTTAGGTTAGGTTAGTTTAGTTTATAAATTAGTTTTGTTTAGTTTATAGTTTAGAATATAGTTTAGTTTAGTTTAATTTATAGTTTAGTTTATTGTTTAGTTTAGTTAAGTTTGGTTTACTTTAGTTTAGGTTAGGTTACATGGGTGTGGCTTAGGTTAGGTTAGGTTAGGTTAGTTAGTGTAGCTTAGTTTAGTTTAGTTTATAGTTTAGTTTAGTTTATAGGTTAGTTTATATTTTAGTTTATAGTTTAGTTTAGTTTGGTTTTGTTTAGTTTAGGTTAGGTTAGGTAAGGTTAGGTTAGGTTAGGTTAGTTTATTTTAGTTTAGATTAGATTATGTTAGTTTTGGTTAGGTTAGTGTATGTTAGTTTAGTTTAGTTGAATTTAATTTAGTTTATTTTATTTTAATTTAGGTTAGTTTAGTTTAGTTTGGTTTAGGTTAGGTTAAGTTAGGTTAGCTTAGCTTAGTTTAGTTTATATTTTAGTTTATAGTTTCGTTTAGTTTAGTTTATATTAGATTAGTTTAGTTTAGTTTAGGCTAGATTAGGTTATGTTAGTATAGTTTAGGTTAGGTTAGGTTATCTTAGTTTATTTTAGATTAGTTTAGTTTACTTTAGTTTATAGTTTAGTTTATAGTTTAGTTTAGTTTAGTTTAGGTTAGGTTAGGTTAGTTGAGTTTACTTTAGTTTAGGTTTGGTTAGTTTAGTTTAGTTTATAGTTTAGTTTAGTTTATACTTTAGTTTATAGTTTAGTTTAGTTTATAATTTAGTTTAGTTTAGTTTAGTTTAGTTATGGTTAGTTTAGTTTATCTTAGCTTAAGTTAGGTTAGGTTAGTTGATTTAGCTTAGTTTAGTTTAGTTTAGTTTAAAGTTTAGTATAATTTATAGAATAGTTTATAATTTAATTTATAGTTTAGTTTAGTTTAGTTTAGGTTATGTTAGGTAAGGTTAGGATAGGTAAGGTTAGGTTAGTATAGTTTAGTTAAGTTTATGTTAGGTTAGGATGGGTAAGTTTAGTTCAATTTAGTTTAGTTTACTTTATAGTTTAGTTTAGTTTATAGCTTAGTTTATAGTTTAGCTTAGTTTAGTTTATAGTTCAATTTAGTTTAGCTTAGTTTAGTTAGGTTTAGTTTAGGTTAGGTGAGGATGGGTTAGGTTAGTTTAGTTTAGTTTAGGTTAGTTTATGCTAGGTTAGGTTAGTTTAGTTAAGCGTAGCTTAGATAGGTTAGGGTAGGTTAGGTTATTTTAGGTTAGTTAGTTTAGCTTAGTTTGGTTTATTTTAGTTTATAGTTTAATTTAATTTATAGAATAGTTTATAATTTAGTTAATAATTTAGTTTAATTTAGTTTAGTTTAAGTTAGGTTAGGTAATGTTTAGTTAGGTTAGGTTAGGTTATTTTAGTTCAGTTTAGTATAGTTTTGTTTTTAGTTTAGTTTATAGTTTAGTTTATAATTTAGTTAATTTAGTTTATAGTTTAATTTAGTTTAGTTTAGGTTAAGTTAAGTTAGATTTAATAGGTTTAGTTTAGTTTAGTTTAGTTTAGGTTAGATTAGTTTGGGTTAGGTTAGTTTCGTTTAGTATAGCTTATTTTAGTTTAGTTTAGTTTATAGTTTAGTTTATTTTAGGTTAGGTTAGGTTAGCTAGTTTAGTTTAATTTAGTTTAGTTTAGTATATGTTAGGTTAGGTTAAGTTAGTTTAGTTTAGTTTAGTTTATGTTAGGTTAGGTTAGGTTAGTTTAGTTCAGTTTAGTTTAGTTTTGTTTTTAGTTAAGTTTATAGTTAGTTTATAATTTAATTTAGTTTAGTTTATAGTTTAATTTAGTTTAGTTTAACTTAGGTTAGGTTAGGTTAGTTTAGTTTAGTTTAGGTTAGTTTATATGACTTTAATTTAGTTTAGTTTAGTTTAGATTAGGTTAGTGTAGTTTAGTTTAGATTAGTTTAGTTAATAGTTTAGTTTTTAGTTTAGTTTATAGTTTAGTTTATAGTTTAGTTTGGATTAGTGTAGTTTAGTTTTGTTTAGTTTAGTTTAGTTTCTTTTCGTTTAGGTTAGATTAGGTTAGGTTAGGTAAAGTTAGCTTCGTTTAGTTTAGTTTAGGTTAGGTTAGGTTAGGTTAGCTTAGTTAACTTTAGTTTAGTTTAGTTTATAGTTTAGTTTAGTTTATAGTTTAGTTTATAGTTTATTTTAGTTTATAGTTTAGTTTATAGTGTAGTTTAATTTAGTTTAGTTTAATTTAGTTTAGCTAAGTTTAGTTTAGTTTAGTTTAATGTAGGGTAGGTTACATTAGGTTAGTTTAGTTTAGTTTAGAATAGGTTAGGTTCGTTTAGTTAATTGAGTTTAATTTAGTTTATTTTAGTTTATAGTTTAGTTAAGTTTAGTTTAGTTTATAGTTTAATTTATAGTTCAGTTTAGTTTAGTTTAGTTCATAGTTTAGTTTATAGTTTAGTTTAGTTTATTGTTTAGTTTATAATTTAGTTTATTTTTGTTTAGTTTATTTTAGATTAGGTTAGTTTGGTTTAGCTTAGGTAAGGTTAGGTTAGGTTAGGTTTTGTTAGGATAGGTTAGGCTAGGTTAGCTAGTTTAGCTTAGTTTAGTTTAGTTTAGTATATATTAGGTTAGGTTAGGTTAGGTTAGCTTAGTTTAGTTTAGTATATAATTTAGTTTAGTTTAGTTTATAGTTTAGTTTAGTTTATAGTTTAGTTTAGTTTATAGTTTAGTTTATATTTTAGTTTAGTTTAGTTTATTTGAGTATAGTTTAATTTTGGTTAGGTTACGTTAGGTAAGGTTAGTTTAGGTTAGTTTAGTTTAGGTTAAATTAGGTTAGTTTAGTTTAGTTGGGTGTAGTTTAGTTTAGTTGAATTTAGTTTAGTTTAGTTTAGTTTAATTTATATTTTAGTATAGTTTTCTTTATAGTTCAGTTTCGTTTTTTTAATTTATAGTTTAGTTTATAGTTTAGTTTACTTTAATTTAGGTTAGGTTAGGTTAGTTTAGTTTAGTTTAGGTTAGGTTAGGTTACGTTAGGTAGGTTTAGTTTAGTTTAGGTTAGGTTAGGTTAGGTTAGGTTATGTTATTTTAGGTTATAGTTTAGTTCAGTTTAGTTTAGTTTAGTTTAGTTTCATTTAGTTTGTGGTTTAGTTTAGTTTACTTTACGTTAGGTTAGGTTAGCTTAGGTTATGTTAGGTTAGTTTAGTTTAGTTTAGTTTTGTTTATAGTATAGTTTAGTTTGGTTTAGGTTAGGTTAGGTTAGTTTAGTTTAGCTTAGTTTTTTATAGTTTAGTTTAATTTAGTTTGTAGTGTAGTTTATAGTTTAGTATAGTTTATAGTTTAGTTTATAGTTTAGTTTAGTTTAGTTTATAGTTTATTTCATATTTTAGATTAGTTTAGTTTAGTTTAGGTTAGGTTAGTTTAATTTAGCTTAGCTTAGGCTAGGTTAGGTTAGGTTAGGTTAGTTAGTTTACCTTAGTTTAGTTTATTTTAGATTAGTTTATAATTAAGTTTAATTTATCGATTAGTTTATAGTTTAGGTTAGTTTAGTTTAGTTTAGTTTAGGTTAGCTTAGGTAAGGTTAGGGTAGGTTAGGTTAGGTTATGTTATTTAAGGTTAGTTTAGTTTAGTTCAGTTTAGTTTAGTTTAGTTTAGTTTCATTTAGTTTATTGTTTAGTTTAGTTTACTTTACGTTAGGTTAGGTTAGGTTAGCTTAGGTTATGTTAGGTAAGTTTAGTTTAGTTTAGTTTAGTTTATAGTTTAGTTTAGTTTAATTTAGTTTATAATTTAGTTTATAGTTTAGTTTAGTTTATAGTATAGTTTAGTATAGTTTAGGTTAGGTTACGTTAGGTTAGTTTAGTTTAGTTTTGGTTAGGTTAGGTTAGGTTAGATTTGTTGAGTTTAGTTAGTTTAATTTAGATTAGTTTATAGTTCAGTTTAATTTATTTTAGTTCATAGTTTAGTTTATAGTTTAGTTTATAATTTAGTTTAATTTAGTTTAGTTTAGGTTAGGTTAGGTTAGTATGGTTTAGCTTAGTTAAGGTTAGGTTAGGTTGGGTTAGGTTAGCTAGTTTAGCTTAGTTTAGTTTAGTTCAGTATGTGTAAGGTTAGGTTAGGTTAGGTTAGCTTAGTGTAGTTTAGTCTAGTTTAGCTTAAGTTAGGTTAGGTTAGGTTAGGTTAGTTTAGTTTAGTTTAGTTTAGGTGGGGTTAGTTTAGGTTAGGTTAAGTTATGTTACTTTTGGTTAGTTTAGTTTAGTTTTGTTTAGTTTAGTTTATGTTAGGTTAGGTTAGTTAAGTTTAGCTTAGGTTAGTTTAGGTTAGGTTAGCTTTTTTAGCTTAGTTTAGTTTAGTTTAGTATATGTTAGGTTAGGTTAGCTTAGTTTAGTTTAGTTTAGTTTAGCTTAGGTTAGGTTAGTTTAGGTTAGTTTAGTTTAGCTTAGTTTAATTTATAGTTTAGTTTAATTTAGTTTGTAGTGTAGTTTATAGTTTAGTTTAGTTTATAGTTTAGTTTAGTTTAGTTTAGTTAATTTAGTTTAGCTTAGCTTAAGTTAGGGTAGGTTAGGTTAGGTTTGGTTAGTTCGTTTGGCTTAGTTTAGTTTTGTTTACTTTATAGTTTAGTTTAGTTTATAGATTAGTTTATAGTTTAGTTTATAGTTTATTTTATTTCAGTTTAGTTTAGTTTATTTTAGTTTAGGTTAGGTTATGTTAGGTTAGGTTAGTTTAGTTTAGTTTAGTTTAGTTTGTAATTTAGTTTAGTTTATAGTTTAGTTTATAGTTTCGTTTATAGTTTAGTTTACTTTAGTGTAATTTAGATTTGTTTAGTGTCGTTTAGTTTAGTTTATAATTCGGTTTAGATTATAGTTTAGTTTTGTTTACTTTAGTTTAATTTAGTTTAGCTTAGTTTAATTTAGTTAAGTTTAGTTTAGTTTAGGGAAGGTTAGGTTAGGTTAGGTTAGTTAGTTTAGCTTATTTTAGTTTATTTTAGTTTATAGTTTAGTTTAATTTATAGATTAGTTTATAGTTTAGTTTATAGTTTAGTTTAGTTTATGTTAGGTTAGGTAAGGTTAGGTTAGGTTAGGTTAAGTTAGTTTAGTTTAGTTAAGTTTATGTTAGGTTATGTAAGGTTAGTTTAATTCAGTTTAGTTAAATTTTGTTATTAGTTTATTTTAGTTTATACTTTAGTTTATAATTTAGTTTAGTTTAGTTTATAGTTTAATTTAGTTTAGTTTAGTTAGGTTAGGTTAGGTTAGGTTTGGTTAGTTTAGTTTAGGTTATTTTCGGTTAGGTTAATTTAGTTTAGTATAGTTTAGATTATAGTTTAGTTTAGTTTATAATTTAGTTTAGGTTATAGTTTAGTTTAGTTTATAGTTTAGTTTAGGTTAGGTTAGGTTAGATTAGAGTAGTTTAGTTTAGTTTAGTTTATTTTACATTAGGTTAGGTTAGGTTAGTGTAGTTTAGATTAGTTTAGGATAGTTTATATGAATTTAACTTAGTTTAGTTTAGTTTAGTTTAGGTAAGTGTAGTTTAGTTTAGTTTAGTTAATAGTTTAGTTTAATTTATAGTTTAGTTTATAGTTTAGGTTATAGTTTAGTTTATAGTTTAGTTTGGTTTAGTGTAGTTTAGTTTTGTTTAATTTAGTTTAATTTAGTTTAGTTTATTTTCGTTTAGGTTAGATTAGGTTAGGTTAGGTTAGGTTAGCTTAGTTTAGTTTAATTTAGGTTGAGTTAGTTAACTTTAGTTTAGTGAGTTTAGTTAAGTTTAGTTTAGTTTATAATTTAGTTTTGTTTAGTTTATAGTTTAGTTTATAATTTTAGTTTATTGTTTAGTTTAATTTTGTTTAGTTTAATTTAGTTTAGCTAAGTTTAGTTTAGTTTAGTTTAATTTAGGGTAGGTTATATTAGGTTAGGTTAGTTTAGTATAGTTTAGTTTAGTTTAGGTAAGGTTAGGTTAGGATAAGATATGTTACTTTTGGTTAGTTTAGTTTAGTTTCGTTTAGTTTATAATTTAGTTTAGTTTAGTTTATGTTAGGTTAGTTTAGGTTAGTTAGTTTAGCTTAGAGTAGTTTAGTTTGGTTTAGTTTAGTTTAGTTTAGGTTAGGTTAGGTAAGGTCAGGTTAGGTTAGTTTTTTTAGTTTATTTTAGTTCAGTTGAATTTCATTTATTTTAGGTTAGCTTAGTGTAGGTTAGGTTAGATTAGTTTATTTTAGTTTAGGTTAGGTTAAGGTAGGTTAGGGTTGTCTAGTTTAGTTTAGTTTAGTTTATAGTTTAGTTTAGTTTATAGTTTAGTTAAGTTTAGTTTATAGTTTAGTTTATAGTTCAGTTTATAGTTTAGTTTATAATTTAGTTTATAGTTTAGTTTAGTGTAATTTAGTTTTGTAAAGTTTAGTTTAGTTTGGTTTAGTGTCTTTTAGTTTATAGTATAGTTTATAGATTAGTTTACTTTACTTTAGTTTATTTTAGTTTAGCTGAGTTTAATTTAGTTTAGTTTAGGGTAGGTTATGTCAGGTTAGGTTAGGTTAGTTTAGTTTAGTTTATTTTAGGTTAGGTTAAGTTAGGTTAGGTTAGCTTAGTTTAGTTGAGTTTAATTTAGTTTAGTTTACTTTATAGATTAGTTTAGTTTAGTTTATAGTTTAATTAATAGTTTAGTTTAGTTTAGTATATAGTCTAGTTTATAATTTAATTTCGTTAGTTTAGTTTAGTTTAATTTAGTTTAGATTGATTAGTTTTGTTTAGTTTAGTTTAGGTTAGGTAAGGTTAGGTTAGCTTATGTTAGCTTAGTTTAGTTTAGTTTAGTTTAGGTTAGGTTAGGTATAACTAATTTAGTTTAGTTTAGTTTAGTTTAATTCAGTTTATGTATAGTTTAGTTTATAGTTTGTTTATAGTTTAGTTTAGTTTAATTTAGGTTAAGTTATCTTAGGTTAGTTTAGTTTAGTTTATTTTAGTAGAATTTCGTTTAGTTTAGTTTAGTCTATCTTAGGTCACTTTAGTCTATTTTAGTTTATAATTTAGTTTACAGTTTAGTTTAGTTTAGTTTAGGTTAGGTTATGTTAGTGCAGTTTAGTTTAGTTGAATTTAATTTAGTTTAGTTTAGTTTAGGTTACGTTACGTTAGGTTATTTAGTTTAGTTTAGGTTAGGTTTGGTTATATTAGTGTAGTTTATAAATTAGCTTTGTTTAGTTTATAGTTTAGTTTAGTTTATAGTTTAGTTTATAGTTTATTTTAGTTTATAGTTTAGTTTATAGTGTAGTTTAATTTAGTTTAGTTTAATTTAGTTTAGCTAAGTTTAGTTTAGTTTAGTTTAATGTAGGGTAGGTTACATTAGGTTAGTTTAGTTTAGTTTAGAATAGGTTAGGTTCGTTTAGTTAATTGAGTTTAATTTAGTTTATTTTAGTTTATAGTTTAGTTAAGTTTAGTTTAGTTTATAGTTTAATTTATAGTTCAGTTTAGTTTAGTTTAGTTCATAGTTTAGTTTATAGTTTAGTTTAGTTTATTGTTTAGTTTATAATTTAGTTTATTTTTGTTTAGTTTATTTTAGATTAGGTTAGTTTGGTTTAGCTTAGGTAAGGTTAGGTTAGGTTAGGTTTTGTTAGGATAGGTTAGGCTAGGTTAGCTAGTTTAGCTTAGTTTAGTTTAGTTTAGTATATATTAGGTTAGGTTAGGTTAGGTTAGCTTAGTTTAGTTTAGTATATAATTTAGTTTAGTTTAGTTTATAGTTTAGTTTAGTTTATAGTTTAGTTTAGTTTATAGTTTAGTTTATATTTTAGTTTAGTTTAGTTTATTTGAGTATAGTTTAATTTTGGTTAGGTTACGTTAGGTAAGGTTAGTTTAGGTTAGTTTAGTTTAGGTTAAATTAGGTTAGTTTAGTTTAGTTGGGTGTAGTTTAGTTTAGTTGAATTTAGTTTAGTTTAGTTTAATTTATATTTTAGTATAGTTTTCTTTATAGTTCAGTTTCGTTTTTTTAATTTATAGTTTAGTTTATAGTTTAGTTTACTTTAATTTAGGTTAGGTTAGGTTAGTTTAGTTTAGTTTAGGTTAGGTTAGGTTACGTTAGGTAGGTTTAGTTTAGTTTAGGTTAGGTTAGGTTAGGTTAGGTTATGTTATTTTAGGTTATAGTTTAGTTCAGTTTAGTTTAGTTTAGTTTAGTTTCATTTAGTTTGTGGTTTAGTTTAGTTTACTTTACGTTAGGTTAGGTTAGCTTAGGTTATGTTAGGTTAGTTTAGTTTAGTTTAGTTTTGTTTATAGTATAGTTTAGTTTGGTTTAGGTTAGGTTAGGTTAGTTTAGTTTAGCTTAGTTTTTTATAGTTTAGTTTAATTTAGTTTGTAGTGTAGTTTATAGTTTAGTATAGTTTATAGTTTAGTTTATAGTTTAGTTTAGTTTAGTTTATAGTTTATTTCTTATTTTAGATTAGTTTAGTTTAGTTTAGGTTAGGTTAGTTTAATTTAGCTTAGCTTAGGCTAGGTTAGGTTAGGTTAGGTTAGTTAGTTTACCTTAGTTTAGTTTATTTTAGATTAGTTTATAATTAAGTTTAATTTATCGATTAGTTTATAGTTTAGGTTAGTTTAGTTTAGTTTAGTTTAGGTTAGCTTAGGTAAGGTTAGGGTAGGTTTGGTTAGGTTATGTTATTTAAGGTTAGTTTAGTTTAGTTCAGTTTAGTTTAGTTTAGTTTAGTTTCATTTAGTTTATTGTTTAGTTTAGTTTACTTTACGTTAGGTTAGGTTAGGTTAGCCTAGGTTATGTTAGGTAAGTTTAGTTTAGTTTAGTTTAGTTTATAGTTTAGTTTAGTTTAATTTAGTTTATAATTTAGTTTATAGTTTAGTTTAGTTTATAGTATAGTTTAGTATAGTTTAGGTTAGGTTACGTTAGGTTAGTTTAGTTTAGTTTTGGTTAGGTTAGGTTAGGTTAGATTTGTTGAGTTTAGTTAGTTTAATTTAGATTAGTTTATAGTTCAGTTTAATTTATTTTAGTTCATAGTTTAGTTTATAGTTTAGTTTATAATTTAGTTTAATTTAGTTTAGTTTAGGTTAGGTTAGGTTAGTATGGTTTAGCTTAGTTAAGGTTAGGTTAGGTTGGGTTAGGTTAGCTAGTTTAGCTTAGTTTAGTTTAGTTCAGTATGTGTAAGGTTAGGTTAGGTTAGGTTAGCTTAGTGTAGTTTAGTCTAGTTTAGCTTAAGTTAGGTTAGGTTAGGTTAGGTTAGTTTAGTTTAGTTTAGTTTAGGTGGGGTTAGTTTAGGTTAGGTTAAGTTATGTTACTTTTGGTTAGTTTAGTTTAGTTTTGTTTAGTTTAGTTTATGTTAGGTTAGGTTAGTTAAGTTTAGCTTAGGTTAGTTTAGGTTAGGTTAGCTTTTTTAGCTTAGTTTAGTTTAGTTTAGTATATGTTAGGTTAGGTTAGCTTAGTTTAGTTTAGTTTAGTTTAGCTTAGGTTAGGTTAGTTTAGGTTAGTTTAGTTTAGCTTAGTTTAATTTATAGTTTAGTTTAATTTAGTTTGTAGTGTAGTTTATAGTTTAGTTTAGTTTATAGTTTAGTTTAGTTTAGTTTAGTTAATTTAGTTTAGCTTAGCTTAAGTTAGGGTAGGTTAGGTTAGGTTTGGTTAGTTCGTTTGGCTTAGTTTAGTTTTGTTTACTTTATAGTTTAGTTTAGTTTATAGATTAGTTTATAGTTTAGTTTATAGTTTATTTTATTTCAGTTTAGTTTAGTTTATTTTAGTTTAGGTTAGGTTATGTTAGGTTAGTTTAGTTTAGTTTAGTTTAGTTTGTAGTTTAGTTTAGTTTATAGTTTAGTTTATAGTTTCGTTTATAGTTTAGTTTACTTTAGTGTAATTTAGATTTGTTTAGTGTCGTTTAGTTTAGTTTATAATTCGGTTTAGATTATAGTTTAGTTTTGTTTACTTTAGTTTAATTTAGTTTAGCTTAGTTTAATTTAGTTAAGTTTAGTTTAGTTTAGGGAAGGTTAGGTTAGGTTAGGTTAGTTAGTTTAGCTTATTTTAGTTTATTTTAGTTTATAGTTTAGTTTAATTTATAGATTAGTTTATAGTTTAGTTTATAGTTTAGTTTAGTTTATGTTAGGTTAGGTAAGGTTAGGTTAGGTTAGGTTAAGTTAGTTTAGTTTAGTTAAGTTTATGTTAGGTTATGTAAGGTTAGTTTAATTCAGTTTAGTTAAATTTTGTTATTAGTTTATTTTAGTTTATACTTTAGTTTATAATTTAGTTTAGTTTAGTTTATAGTTTAATTTAGTTTAGTTTAGTTAGGTTAGGTTAGGTTAGGTTTGGTTAGTTTAGTTTAGGTTATTTTCGGTTAGGTTAATTTAGTTTAGTATAGTTTAGATTATAGTTTAGTTTAGTTTATAATTTAGTTTAGGTTATAGTTTAGTTTAGTTTATAGTTTAGTTTAGGTTAGGTTAGGTTAGATTAGAGTAGTTTAGTTTAGTTTAGTTTATTTTACATTAGGTTAGGTTAGGTTAGTGTAGTTTAGATTAGTTTAGGATAGTTTATATGAATTTAACTTAGTTTAGTTTAGTTTAGTTTAGGTAAGTGTAGTTTAGTTTAGTTTAGTTAATAGTTTAGTTTATTTATAGTTTAGTTTATAGTTTAGGTTATAGTTTAGTTTATAGTTTAGTTTGGTTTAGTGTAGTTTAGTTTTGTTTAATTTAGTTTAATTTAGTTTAGTTTATTTTCGTTTAGGTTAGATTAGGTTAGGTTAGGTTAGGTTAGCTTAGTTTAGTTTAATTTAGGTTGAGTTAGTTAACTTTAGTTTAGTGAGTTTAGTTAAGTTTAGTTTAGTTTATAATTTAGTTTTGTTTAGTTTATAGTTTAGTTTATAATTTTAGTTTATTGTTTAGTTTAATTTTGTTTAGTTTAATTTAGTTTAGCTAAGTTTAGTTTAGTTTAGTTTAATTTAGGGTAGGTTATATTAGGTTAGGTTAGTTTAGTATAGTTTAGTTTAGTTTAGGTAAGGTTAAGTTAGGATAAGATATGTTACTTTTGGTTAGTTTAGTTTAGTTTCGTTTAGTTTATAATTTAGTTTAGTTTAGTTTATGTTAGGTTTGTTTAGGTTAGTTAGTTTAGCTTAGAGTAGTTTAGTTTGGTTTAGTTTAGTTTAGTTTAGGTTAGGTTAGGTAAGGTCAGGTTAGGTTAGTTTTTTTAGTTTATTTTAGTTCAGTTGAATTTCATTTATTTTAGGTTAGCTTAGTGTAGGTTAGGTTAGATTAGTTTATTTTAGTTTAGGTTAGGTTAAGGTAGGTTAGGGTTGTCTAGTTTAGTTTAGTTTAGTTTATAGTTTAGTTTAGTTTATAGTTTAGTTAAGTTTAGTTTATAGTTTAGTTTATAGTTCAGTTTATAATTTAGTTTATAATTTAGTTTATAGTTTAGTTTAGTGTAATTTAGTTTTGTAAGGTTTAGTTTAGTTTGGTTTAGTGTCTTTTAGTTTATAGTATAGTTTATAGATTAGTTTACTTTACTTTAGTTTATTTTAGTTTAGCTTAGTTTAATTTAGTTTAGTTTAGGGTAGGTTATGTCAGGTTAGGTTAGGTTAGTTTAGTTTAGTTTATTTTAGGTTAGGTTAAGTTAGGTTAGGTTAGCTTAGTTTAGTTGAGTTTAATTTAGTTTAGTTTACTTTATAGATTAGTTTAGTTTAGTTTATAGTTTAATTAATAGTTTAGTTTAGTTTAGTATATAGTCTAGTTTATAATTTAATTTCGTTAGTTTAGTTTAGTTTAATTTAGTTTAGATTGATTAGTTTTGTTTAGTTTAGTTTAGGTTAGGTAAGGTTAGGTTAGCTTATGTTAGCTTAGTTTAGTTTAGTTTAGTTTAGGTTAGGTTAGGTATAACTAATTTAGTTTAGTTTAGTTTAGTTTAATTCAGTTTATGTATAGTTTAGTTTATAGTTTGTTTATAGTTTAGTTTAGTTTAGTTTAATTTAGGTTAAGTTATCTTAGGTTAGTTTAGTTTAGTTTATTTTAGTAGAATTTCGTTTAGTTTAGTTTAGTCTATCTTAGGTCACTTTAGTCTATTTTAGTTTATAATTTAGTTTACAGTTTAGTTTAGTTTAGTTTAGGTTAGGTTATGTTAGTGCAGTTTAGTTTAGTTGAATTTAATTTAGTTTAGTTTAGTTTAGGTTACGTTACGTTAGGTTATTTAGTTTAGTTTAGGTTAGGTTTGGTTATATTAGTGTAGTTTATAAATTAGCTTTGTTTAGTTTATAGTTTAAATAACAGTTTAGTTTAGTTTAGTTTATAGTTTAGTTTATAATTTAGTTTAGTTAAGTTAGTTTACTTTAGTTTAGGTTAGGTTAGGTTAGTTTAGTTTAGCTTAGTTTAGGGAAGGTTAGGTTAGTTTAGCTTAGTTTAGTTTAGTTTATAGTTTAGTTTAGTTTATATATTAGTTTATATTTTAGTTTATAGTTTAGTTTAGTTTGGTTTTGTTTAGTTTAGGTTAGGTTAGGTAAGGTTTGGTTAGGTTAGGTTAGGTTAGTTTATTTTAGTTTAGATTAGATTATGTTAGGTTAGGTTAAGTTAGTGTAGTTTAGTTTAGTTTAGTTGAATTTAATTTATTTTATTTTAGTTTAATTTAAATTAGTTTAATTTAGTTTACGTTAGGTTAAGTTAGGTTAGCTTAGCTTAGTTTAATTTGGTTTATTTTAGTTTATATTTTAGTTTATAGTTTCGTTTAGTTAAGTTTATATTAGATTAGTTTAGTTTATTTTAGGTTAGATTAGGTTATGTTGGTATAGTTTAGGTTAGGTTATGTTAGTTTATTTTAGTTTAGTTTAGTTTACTTTAGTTTCTAGTTTAGATTATAGTTTAGTTTAGTTTAGTTTAGGTTAGGTTAGGTTAGATTAGTTTAGTTTAGTTTAGGTTAAGTTAGGTTAGGTTAGTTTAGTTTAGTTTAGTTTATAGTTTAGTTTAGTTTCTACTTTAGTTTATAGTTTAATTTAGGTTATAATTTAGTTTAGTTTAGTTTAGATAAGGTTAGTTTAGTTTAGCTTAGCTTAGGTTAGGTTAGGTTAGTTAGTTGAGCTTAGTTTGGTTTAGTTTAAAGTTTAGTTTAATTTATAGATTATTTTATACTTTAGTTTATAGTTTAGTTTAGTTTAGTTTAGGTTAGGTTAGGTAAGGTTAGGATAGGTTAGGTTAGTTTAGTTCAGTTTAGTTTAGTTTTGTTTATAGTTTAATTTAGTTTGGTTTATTGTTTAGTTTATAGTTTAGTTTAGTTTATACTTCAATTTAGTTTAGTTTTGTTTAGTTACGTTTAGTTTAGGTTAGGATGGGTTAGTTTAGTTTAGTTTAGTTTAGTTTAGGTTAGGTTAGTTTATGTTAGGTTAGGTTAGTTTAGTTTAGCGTAGCTTAGATTAGGTTAGGGTAGGTTAGGTTATTTTGGGTTAGTTAGTTTAGCTTAGTTTGGCTTTTTTAAGTTTATAATTTTTTTTAATTTATAGATCAGTTTATAGTTTAGTTTATAATTTAGTTTAGTTTAGTTTAAGTTAGGTTAGGTAATGTTAGGTTAGGTTAGGTTAAGTTAGTTTATTTTAGTTAAGCTTAGGTTAGGTTAGGAAGGGTTAGTTTAGTTCAGTTTAGTTTAGTTTTCTTTTTAGTTTAGTTTACAGTTTAGTTTATAATTTGGTTAATTTAGTTTATAGTTTAATTTAGTTTATTTTAGTTTAGGTTTGGTTAAGTTAGGTTAGGTTAGTTTAGTTTAGTTTAGATTAGGTTAGGTTAGTTTCGTTTAGTATAGTTTATTTTAGTTTAGTTTAGTTTATAGTTTAGTTTATTTTAGGTTAGGTTAGGTTAGCTAGTTTAGTTTAATTTAGTTTAGTTTAGTATATGTTAGGTTAGGTTTGGTTAGCTTAGTTTAGTTTAGTTTAGTTTAGCTTAGGTTAGGTTAGGTTAGTTTAGTTTAGTTTAGTTTAATTTATAGTTTAGTTAATTTAGTTTAGTTTAATTTAGTTTATACTTTGGTTTATAGTTTAGTTTAGTTTAGTTTATAGTTTAGTTTATACTTTAGTTTAGTTTAGTTAAGTTTAGTTTAGCTTATCTTAGGTTAGGGTAGGTTAGGTTAGGTTTGGTTAGTTTGGCTTAATTTAGTTTTGTTTATTTTATAGTTTAGTTTAGTTTATAGAATAGTTTATAATTTAGTTTATATTTTAGTTTAGTTGAGTTTAGTTTAGTGTAGTTAGTTTAGTTTAGTTTATGTTAGGTTATGTTAGGTTAGGTTAATTTAGTTTACTTTAGTTATGTTTATAGTTTAGTTTAGTTTAGTTTATAGTTTAGTTTACAGTTTATTTTATTTCAGTTTAGTTTAGTTTATTTTAGTTTAGGTTAGGTTAGGTTAGTTTAGTTTAGTTTAGTTTAGGTTAGGTTAGGTTAGCTTTGTTTAGGTTAGGATAGTTATTTTGGCTTAGTTTAGTTTCGTTTATAGTTTAGTTTAGTTTAGTTTATAGTTTAGTTTAGTTTACAGATTAGTTTATAGTTTAGTTTATAGTTTAGTTTAAGATGATTTAGTTTAGTTTAGTTTAGGTTAGGTAAGGTCAGGTTAGGTTACGTTAGGTTAGTTTATTTTAGTTTGGTTTAGTTTAGTTGAATTTAATTTAGTTTAGTTTAGCTTAGTTTACGTTAGGTTAGGTTAGTTTAGTTTAGGTTAGGTTTAGTTAGGTTCGGTTTGTTTAGTTTAGTTTATAGTTTTGTTTAGTTTATAGTTTAGTTTAGTTTATAGTTTAGATTATAGTTTAGTTTAGTTTATAGTTTAGATTATAGTTAGTTTAGTTTATAGTTTAGTTTATAGTTAAGTTTAGTTTATAGTTTATTTTATATTTTAGTTTAGTTTAATTTAGTTTAGGTTAGGTTTGTTAGTTTAGCTTAGTTTAGTTTATTTTAGTTTAGTTTATAATTAAGTTTAATTTATCGATTAGTTTATAGTTTAGGTTAGTTTAGTTTAGTTCAGTTTAGTTTAGTTTAGTTTAGTTTCATTTAGTTGATTGTTTAGTTTAGTTTACTTTACATGAGGTTAGGTTAGGTTAGCTTAGGTTATGTTCGGTTAGTATAGTTTAGTTCAGTTTAGTTTATAGTATAGTTTAGTTTAATTTAGTTTATAATTTAGTTTATAGTTTAGTTTAGTTTAGGTTAGGTTAGGTTACGTTAGGTTAGTTTAGTTTAGTTTTGGTTAGGTTAGGTTAGGTTAGATTAGTTGAGTTTAGTTAGTTTAATTTAGAATAGTTTATAGTTCAGTTTAATTTATTTTAGTTCATAGTTTAGTTTATAGTTTAGTTTATAATTTAGTTTAATTTAGTTTAGTTTAGGTTAGGTAAGGTTAGTTTGGTTTAGCTTAGTTTAGGTTAGGTAGGGTGGGTTAGGTTATGTTAGTTTAGTTTAGTTGAGTTTAATTTGGTTTAGTTTACTTTATAGTTTAGTTTAGTTTGGTTTATAGTTTAATTGATAGTTTAGTTTAGTTTAGTTTATAGTCTAGTTTATAGTTTAATTTCGTTTAGTTAGTTTAATTTAGTTTAGTTTAGTTTAGTTTAGTTTAGGTTAGGTTAGGTTAGGTTAGGTTAGGTTAGGTTAGATTGGCTTAGTTTAGTTTGGTTTATGTTAGGTTAGGTAAATTTGGTTTAGTTTATTTTAGTTTATTTCAGTTTAGTGTATAGTTTAGTTTATAGTTTTTTTTATAGTTTAGTTTAGTTTAATTTAGGTTAGGTTAGGTTAGGTTAGTGTAGTTTAGTTTAGTTTAGTTGAATTTATAGATTAGTTTATATCTTTTTTATACTTAAGTTTAGTTTAGTTTAGTTTAGGTTAGGTTAGGTAAGGTTAGGTTAGGTTAGTTTATTTTAGTTTAGTTTAGTTTATGTTAGGTTAGGTTAGGTTAGTTTAGTTCAATTTAGTTTAGTTTTGTTTATAGTTTAGTTTAGTTTAAGATATAGTTTAGTTTATAATTTAGTTTAGTTTATAGTTTAATTTAGTTAGTTTAGTTTAGTTTAGGTTCGGTTAGGTTAGGTAAGGTCAGGTTATGTTAGGTTAGGTTAGTTTATTTTAGTTTAGTTTGTTTGAGTTTAATTTAGTTTTGTTCAGCTTAGTTTACGTTATGTTAGGTTAGTTTAGTTTAGTTTAATTTAGGTTAGGTTAAGTGAGGTTAGGTTTGTTTAGTTTAGTTTAGTTTAGTTTAATTTAGTTTATAGTTTAGTTTAGTTTATAGTTTAGTTTAGTTTATAGTTTAGTTTATAGTTCAGTTTATATTTTAATTTATAGTATAGTTTATAGTTTAGTTTAGTGAAGTTTAGTTTTGTTTAGTTTATTTTAGTTTAGTTTAGTGTCGTTTAGTTTATAGTTTAGTTTATAGTTTAGTTTAGTTTATAGTTTAGTTTAGTTTACTTTAGTATAATTTAGTTTAGCTTAGCTTAGTTTAATTTAGTTAAGTTTAGTTTAGTTTACGGTAGTTTTTGTTAGGTTAGGTTAGGTTAGTTTAGTTTAATTTAAGTTAGGTTAGGTTAAGTTAGGTTAGGTTAGTTTAGTTTTGTTGAATTTAATGTAGTTTAATTTACTTTATACTTTATTTTAGTTTATAGTATAATTTATAGTTTATTTTAGTTTAGTTTATAGTATAGTTTATAGTTTAATTTCGTTTAGTTTAGTTTAATTTATTTTAGTTTAGTTTAGTTTAGGTTAGGTTAGGTTAGGTTATGTTAGGTTAGCTTAGTTTAGTTTAATTTAGTTTAGGTTAGGTTAGGTATAATTCATTTAGTTTAGTTTATTTCAGTTTAGTGTGTAGTTTAGTTTATAGTTTGGTTTATGGTTTAGTTTGGTTTAGTTTAGTGTAGTTTAATTTAGGTTAAGTTATCTTAGGTTAGTTCAATTTAGTTTAGTTTAGGTTAGATGAGGTTAGGTTAGTGTAGTTTAGTTTAGTTTAGTTGAATTTAGTTTAGTTTAGTTTAGTATGTTTTAGGTTACGCTAGTTTAGTTTAATTTAGTTTATAATTTAGTTTATAGTTTAGTTTAGTTTAGTTTAGGTTAGGTTAGGTTAGCGTAGTTTAGTTTAGTTTAGTTGAATTTAATTTAGTTTAGTTTAGTTTAGGTTACGTTAGGTTAGGTTAGATTAGTTTAGTTTAGGTTAGGTTAGTTTAGGTTAGTTTATTGTAGTTTATAATTTAGTATATAGTATAGTTTAGTTTAGTTTATAGTTTGTTTTATAGTTTAGTTTAGTTTAGGTTAGGTTAGGTTAGTTTAGTTTAGTTTAAGTTAAGTTAGGTTAGGTTAGGGTAGTTTAGTTTAGTTTAGTTTAGTTTATAGATTAGTTTAGTGTAGTTTATGGTTTAGTTTATAGTTTAGTTTAGTTTATAGTTAAGTTTATATTTTAGTTTAGTTTAGTTTGGTTTAGGATAAGTTAGTTTAGTTTACCTTAGCTTCGGCTAGGTTACGTTAGGTTAGGTTAGTAAGTTTAGCTTAGTTTAGTTTATTTTAGTTTAGTTTATAATTAAGTATAATTTATAGATTAGTTTATAGTTTAGTTTATAGTTTAGATTAGAATAGTTTAGTTTAGTTTAATTTGTATTTTAGTTTAGTTTTCTTTATAGTTTAGTTCATAGTTTAGTTTAGTTTATTTTAATTTATAGTTTATTTTATAGTTTAGTTTAGTTTAATTTGGGTTAGGTTGGGTTTGTTTAGTTTAGTTTAGTTCAGGTTAGGTTACGTTAGGTAGGTTTAGTTTATTTTAGTTTAGTTTAGGTTAGGTTTAGTTTAGTTCATAGTTTAGTTTAGTTTATTTTAATATATAGTTTATTTTATAGTTTAGTTTAGTTTAATTTGGGTTAGGTTAGGTTTGTTTAGTTTAGTTTAGTTCAGGTTAGGTTACGTTAGGTAGGTTTAGTTTATTTTAGTTTAGTTTAGGTTAGGTTAGGTTAGCTTACTTTAGGTTAGTTTAGTTTAGTTCAGTTTAATTTGGTTTATTTTAATTTCATTTAGTTTATAGTTTAGTTTAGTGTACTTTACGTTAGGTTAGGTTAAGTTAGCTTAGGTTATGTTAGTTAGGTTAGTTTAGTTTAGTTTATAGTTTAGTTTAATTTAGTTTATAATTTAGTTTAAAGTTTAGTTTAGTTTAATTTATAGTATAGTTTAGTTTAGGTTAGGTTAGGTTAGGTTAGTTTAGTTTAGTTTTGGTTAGGTTAGGTTAGGTTATGTTAGATCAGTTTAGTTTACTTAGTTTAATTTTGATTGGTTTATAGTTCAATTTAATTTAGTATAGTTAATAGGTTAGTTTATAATTAAGTTTAGTTTATAGTTAATTTTAAAATTTAGTTTAGTTTAGTTTTGTTTAATTTAGTTTAGGTTGGGTTAGTTTAGTTTAGCTTAGCTTAGGTTAGGTTAGGTTAGCTAGTTTAGCTTAGTTTAGTTTAATTTAGTATATGTTAGGTTAGGTTAGCTTAGATTAGTTTAGTTTCGTTTAGCTTAATTTAGGTTAGGTTACGTTAGTTTAGTATAGTTTAGTTAATTTAGTTTCGTTTAGTTTATAATTTAGTTTAGTTTAGTTTATGTTAGTTTAGGTTAGGTTAGGTTAGTTAGTTTAGCTTAGTTTAGTTTAAAGTTTAGTTTAATTTATAGATGAGTTTATAATTTAGTTTATATTGTTTAGTTTAGTTTAGCTTAGTTTATAGATTAGTTTATAGTTTAATTTATAGTTTAGTTAGGTTTAGTTTAGGTTAGGTTAGGTAAGGTCAGGTTAGGTTAGTTTATTTTAGTTTATTTTAGTTTAGTTGAATTTAATTTTGTTTAGGTTAGCTTAGTTTAGGTTAGGTTAGATTAGTTTAGTTTAGTTTAGTTTAGGTTAGGTTAAGTTAGGTTAGGTTTGTGTAGTTTAGTTTAGTTTATAGTTTCGTTTATAGTTTAGTTTAGTTTAGTTTATAATTTAGTTTATAGTTTAGTTTAGTGTAGTTTAGTTTTGTTTAGTTTAGTTTAGTGTCTTTTAGTTTATAGTTTAGTTTATAGTTTAGTTTAGTTTATAGATTAGTTTACTTTACTTTAGTTTATTTTAGTTTAGCTGAGTTAAATTTAGTTTAGTTTAGGGTAGGTTATGTTAGATTAGGTTAGGTTAGTTTAGTTTAGTTTAGGTTAGGTTAAGTTAGGTTAGGATAGCATAGTTTAGTTGAGTTTAATTTAGTTTACTTTACTTTATAGATTAGTTTAGTTTAGTTTATAGTTTAATTTACAGTTTAGTTTATAGTTTAATTTCGTTAGTTTAGATTAGTTTAATTTAGTTTAGTTTGATTAGTTTAGTTTAGTTTAGGTTAGGTTAGGTTAGGTTAGCTTATGTTAGCTTAGTTTAGTTTATTTTAGTTTAGGTTAGGTAAAATTAATTTAGTTTAGTTTAGTTTAGTTTAGTTCAGTTTATGTATAGTTTTGTTTATAGTTTTTTTATAGTTCAGTTTAGTTTAGTTTAATTTAGGTTAATTTATCTTAATTAGCTTAGTTTAGTTTAGGTTAAGATATTTAACGTTAGGTTAGTGTAGATTAGTTTAGTTTAGTAGAATTTAGTTTAGTTTAGTTTAGTCTATCTTAGGTCACTTTAGTTTATTTTAGTTATTAATTTAGTTTATAGTTTAGTTTAGTTTAGTTTAAGTTAGGTTAGCTTAGTGCAGTGTAGTTTAGTTTAGTTGAATTTAATTTAGTTTAGTTTAGTTTAGGTTACGTTAGGTTCGGTTATTTAGTTTAGTTTAGGTTAGGTTAGGTTAGTTTAGTTTATAAATTAGTTGTTTAGTTTATAGATTAGAATATAGTTTAGTTTAGTTTAGTTTATAGTTTAGTTTATAATTTAGTTTAGTTAAGTTTGGTTTACTTTAGTTTAGGTTAGGTTATGTTAGTTTAGTTTAGCTTAGGGTAGGTTAGGTTAGGAAAGTTAGTTTAGCTTAGTTTAGTTTAGTTTATAGTTTAGTTTAGTTTATAGATTAGTTTATATTTTAGTTTAGTTTAGTTTTGTTTAGTTTAGTTTAGGTTAGGTAACGTTAGGTTAGGTTAGGTTAGTTTATTTTAGTTTAGATTAGATTATGTTAGGTTAGGTTAGTTTAGTTTAGCGCAGCTTAGATTAGGTTAGGGTAGGTTAGGTTATTTTAGGTTAGTTAGTTTAACTTAGTTTGGTTTATTTTATTTTATAGTTTAATTTAATTTATAGATTAGTTTATAGTTTAGTTTATAATTTAGTTTAGTTTAGTTTAAGTTAGGTTAGGTAATGTTAGGTTAGGTTAGGTTAAGTTAGTTTAGTTTAGTTAAGTTTATGTTAGGTTAGGTTAGGTTATTTTAGTTCAGTTTAGTTTAGTTTTGTTTTTAGTTTAGTTTATGGTTTAGTTTATAATTTTGTTAATTTAGTTTATAGTTTAATTTAGTTTAGTTTAGTTTAGGTTAAGTTGAGTTAGGTTAGATTAGTTTAGTTTAGTTTAGTTTAGTTTATGTTAGGTTAGTTTAGGTTAGGTTAGTTTCGTTTAGTATAGTTTATTTTAGTTTAGTTTAGTTTAGTTTATAGTTTAGTTTAGGTTAGGTTAGGTTAGGTTGGAGTAGTTTAGTTTAGTATATTTTAGGTTAGGTTAGATTAGGTTAGTGTAGTTTAGATTACTTTAGGTTAGTTTATAGAAATTTAATTTAGTTTAGTTTAGTTCAGTTTAGGTAAGGTTAGGATAGTGTAGTTTAGTTTAGTTTAGTTAATAGTTTATTTTAGTTTATAGTTTAGTTTATAGTTTAGTTCGGTTTAGTGTAGTTTAGTTTTGTTTAGTTTAGGTTAGCTTAGTTTAGTTTAGTTTAGCTTAGGTTAGGTAAGGTTAGTTAATTTTAGTTTAGTTTAGTGTAGTTAAGTTTAGTATAGTTTATAGTTTAGTTTATAGTTTAGTTTAGTTTATGGTTTAGTTTAATTTTGTTTAGTTTAATTTAGTTTAGTAAATTTGAGTTTAGTTTAGTTTAGTTTAGGTTAGGTTAGGTTAGGTTCGTTTAGTTAATTGAGTTTAATTTAGTTTAGTTTTTAGTTTAGTTAATTTTGTTTATTTGTAGTTTAGTTTAGTTTACTTTTAGTTTATAATTTAGTTTAGTTAAGTTTTGGTTAGTTTAGTTTAGGTTAGGTTAGGTTAGTTTAGTTTAGCATAGGTTAGGTTAGGTTTGGTTAGGTTAGGTTAGCTTTTTTAGTTTAATTTAGTTTAGTTTAGTATATGTTAGGTTAGGTTTGGTTAGCTTAGTTTAGTTTAGTTTAGCTTAGGTTAGGTTAGGTTATTTTAGTTTAATTTAGTTTAGTTTAATTTATAGTTTAGTTTAATTTAGTTTATATTTTTGTTTATAGTTTAGTTTAGTTTAGGTTATAATTTAGTTTATACTTTAGTTTATAATCTAGTTTATAATTTAGTTTATAGTTTAGTTTAGTGTAGTTTAGTTTTGTTTAGTTTAGTTTAGTTTAGTGTCTTTTAGTTTATAGTTTAGTTTAGTTTATGGATTAGTTTACTTTACTTTAGTTTATTTTAGTTTAGTTTAGTTTAATTTAGTTTAGTTTAGGGTAGGTTATGTTAGGTTAGGTTAGGTTAGTTTAGTTTAGTTTAGGTTAGTTTAGGTTAAGTTAGGTTAGGTTAGCATAGTTTAGTTGAGTTTAATTTAGTTTAGTTTACTTTATAGATTAGTTTTGTTTAATTTATAGTTTAATTTATAGTTTAGTTTAGTTTATAGTTTAGTTTATAGTTTAATTTCGTTAGTTTAGATTAGTTTAATTTAGTTTAGTTTGATTAGTCTAGTTTAGTTTAGTTTAGGTTAGGTATGGTTAGGTTAGCTTATGTTAGCTTAGTTTAGTTTATTTTAGGTTAGGTTAGGTAAAATTAATTTAGTTTAGTTTAGTTTAGTTCAGTTTATGTATAGTTTTGTTTATAATTTTTTATAGTTTAGTTTAGTTTAGTTTAATTTAGGTTATGTTATCTTAGGTTAGTTTAGTTTAGTTTAGGTTAAGTTATTTTAGGTTAGGTTAGTGTAGTTAGTTTAGTTTAGTAGAATTTAGTTTAGTTTAGTTTAGTCTATCTTAGGTCACTTTAGTTTATTTTAGTTTGTAATTTAGTTTATAGTTTAGTTTAGTTTAGGTTAGATTAGCTTAGTGCAGTTTAGTTTAGTGTAGTTGAATTTAATTTAGTTTAGTTTAAGTTACGTTAGGTTAGGTTATTTAGTTTAGTTTAGGTTAGGTTAGGTTAGTTTAGTTTATAAATTAATTTTGTTTAGTTTATAGTTTAGAATATAGTTTAGTTTAGTTTAGTTTATAGTTTAGTTTATTGTTTAGTTTAGTTAAGTTATGTTTACTTTAGTTTAGGTTAGGTTAGATTGGTGTAGCTTAGGTTAGGTTAGGTTAGTTAGTTTAGCTTAGTTTAGTTTAGTTTATAGTTTAGTTTAGTTTATAGATTAGTTTATATTTTAATTTATAGTTTAGTTTAGTTTGATTTTGTTTAGTTTAGGTTAGGTTAGGTAAGGTTAGGTTAGGTTAGGTTGGTTTATTTTAGTTTAGATTAGATTATGTTAGGTTAGGTTAGGTTAGTGTAGTTTAGTTAGTTTAGTTTAGTTTAGTTGAATTTAATTTAGTTTATTTTAGTTTAATTTAGGTTAGTTTAGTTTAGTTTGGTTTAGGTTAGGTTAAGTTAGGTTAGCTTAGCTTAGTTTAGTTTAGTTTAGTTTATATTTTAGTTTATAGTTTTTCCATTAGTTTAGTTTATATTAGATTAGTTTAGTTTAGTTTAGGCTAGATTAGGTTATGTTAGTATAGTTTAGGTTAGGTTAGGTTATGTTAGTTTATTTTAGATTAGTTTAGATTACTTTAGTTTATAGTTTAGTTTATAGTTTAGTTTATAGTTTAGTTTAGTTTATAATTTAGTTTAGTTTAGTTTAGTTTAGGTATGGTTAGTTTAGTTTAGCTTAGCTTAGGTTAGGTTAGGTTAGTTAGTTTAGCTTAGTTTAGTTTAGTTTAGTTTAAAGTTTAGTATAATTTATAGAATAGTTTATAATTAATTTATAGTTTAGTTTAGTTTAGTTTAGGTTAGGTTAGGTAAGGTTAGGATAGGTTAGGTTAGGTTAGTATAGTTTAGTTAAGTTTATGTTAGGTTAGGATAGGTAAGTTTAGTTCAATTTATGTAGTTTACTTTATAGTTTAGTTTAGTTTAGTTTATAGCTTAGTTTATAATTTAGTTTAGTTTAGTTTATAGTTCAATTTAGGTTAGTTTAGTTTAGGTTAGTTTATGCTAGGTTAGGTTAGTTTAGTTAAGCGTAGCTTAGATAGGTTAGGGTAGGTTAGGTTATTTTAGGTTAGTTAATTTAGCTTAGTTTTGTTTATTTTTGTTTATAGTTTAATTTAATTTATAGAATAGTTAATAGTTTAGTTTATAATTTAGTTTAGTTTAGTTTAAGTTAGGTTAGGTAATGTTAGGTTAGGTTAGGTTAGGTTATTTTAGTTCAGTTTAGTTTAGTTTTGTTTTTAGTTTAGTTTATAGTTTAGTTTATAATTTAGTTATATTAGTTTATAGTTTAATTTAGTTTAGTTTAGGTTAAGTTAAGTTAGATTTAATAGGTTTAGTTTAGTTTAGTTTAGGTTAGATTAGTTTGGGTTAGGTTAGTTTCGTTTAGTATAGCTTATTTTAGTTTAGTTTGGTTTAGTTTATAGTTTAGTTTAGGTTAGGTTAGGTTGGAGTATTTTAGTTTAGTTTATTTTAGGTTAGGTTAGGTTAAGTTAGTGTAGTTTAGATTACTTTAGGTTAGTTAGTAGGATTTTAATTTAGTTTAGTTTAGTTTTGTTTAGGTAAGGTTAGGTTAGTGTAGTTTAGTTTAGTTTAGTTAATAGTTTAGTTTAGTTTATAGTTTAGTTTATAGTTTAGTTTATAGTTTAGTGTAGTTTAGTTTTGTTTTGTTTAGGTTAGCTTAGTTTAGTTTAGTTTAGCTTAGGTTAGATTAGGTTAGTTAACTTTAGTTTAGTTTAGTGAAGTTAAGTTAATTATAGTTTATAGTTTAGTTTATAGTTTAGTTTAGTTTATGGTTTAGTTTAATTTAGTTTAGTTTAATTTAGTTTAGCTAAGAGTAGTTTAGTTTAGTTTAATTTAGGGTAGGTTATATTAGGTTAGGTTAGGTTAGATTAGTTTAGTTTAGGTTAGGTTAGGTTCGTTTAGTTAATTGAGTTTAATATAGTTTAGTTTTTAGTTTAGTTAATTTTGTTTATTTTATAGTTTAATTTATAGTTCAGTTTAGTTTAGTTTAGTTTAGGTTAGGTTAGGTTAGTTTAGTTTAGTTTAGTTTAGGTTAGGTTAGGTTAGTTTAGTTTAGTTTAGTTTATATTTTAATTTAGTTTATAATTTAGTTTATAGTTCAGTTTAGTTTATAATTTAGTTTAATTTAGTTTAGTTTAGGTTAGGTTTGTTTAGTTTAGCTTAGGTTAGGTTAGGCTAGGTTAGTTTAGCTTAATTTAGTTTAGTTTAGTTTAAAGTTTAGTTTACTTTATAGATTAGTTTATAATTTAGTTTATAGTTTAGTTTAGTTTAGTTTAGTTTTGTTTAGGTTAGGTTAGGTAAGGTTAGGATAGGTTAGGTTAGGTTAGTTAAGTTTAGTTAAATTAATGTTAGGTTAGGTTGGTTTAGTTCAGTTTAGTTTAGTTAAAATTATAGTATAGTTTAGTTTATAGTTTAGTTTAGAGTTTAGTTTAGTTTAGTTTATAGTTCAATTTAGTTTAGTTTAGTTTAGTTATGTTTAGTTTAGGTTAGTTTAGTTTAGTTTAGGTTAGGTTAGTTTATGTTAGGTTAGGTTTGTTTAGTTTAGCGTAGCTTAGATTAGGTTAGGGTAGGTTAGGTTATTTTAGGTTAGTTAGTTTAGCTTAGTTTGGTTTATTTTAGTTTATAGTTTAATTTAATTTATAGATTAGTTTATAGTTTAGTTTATAATTTAGTTTAGTTTAGTTTAAGTTAGGTTAGGCAATGTTAGGTTAGGTTAGGTTAAGTTAGTTTAGTTTAGTTAAGTTTATGTTAGGTTAGGTTAGGATGGGTTAGTTTAGTTCAATTTAGTTTAGTTTTGTTTTTAGTTTAGTTTACAATTTAGTTTATAATTTAGTTAATTTACTTTATAGTTTAATTTAGTTTATTTAAGTTTAGGATAGGTTAAGTTAGGTTAGGTTCGTTTAGTTTAGTTTAGTTTAGGTTAGGTTAGTTTCGTTTAGTATAGTTTATTTTATTTTATTTTAGTTTAGTTTATGGTTTAGTTTATTTTAGGTTAGGTTAGGTTAGCTAGTTTAGTTTAATTTTGTTTAGTTTAGTATATGTTAGGTTAGGTTTGGTTAGCTTAGTTTAGTTTAGTTTAGTTTAGCTTAGGTTAGGCTAGGTTAGTTTAGTTTAGTTGAGTTTAATTTATAGTTTAGTTTAATTTAGTCTATACTTTTGTTTATAGTTTAGTTTAGTTTAGTTTATAGTTTAGTTTATACTTTAGTTTAGTTTAGTTTAGCTTATCTTAGGTTAGGGTATGTTAGGTTAGGTTTGGTTAGTTTGGCTTAATTTAGTTTTGTTTATTTTATAGTTTAGTTTAGTTTATAGAATAGTTTATAGTTTAGTTTATATTTTAGTTTAGTTTAGTTTAGTGTAGTTAGTTTTGTTTAGTTTAGTTTATGTTAGGTTAGGTTAATTTAATTTACTTTAGTTATGTTTATAGTTTAGTTTAGTTTAGTTTATAGTTTAGTTTATAGTTTATTTTATTTCAGTTTAGTTTAGTTTATTTTAGTTTAGGTTAGGTTAGGTTGGGTTAGTTTAGTTTAGTTTCGTTTAGGTTAGGTTAGGTTAGCTTTGTTTAGGTTAGGATAGTCATTTTGGCTTAGTTTAGTTTAGTTTAGTTTATAGTTTAGTTTAGTTTAGTTTATAGTTTAGTTCAGTTTACAGATTAGTTTATAGTTTAGTTTATAGTTTAGTTTGGTTTAGTTTAGTTTAGTTTAGGTTAGGTAAGGTCAGGTTAGCTTACGTTAGGTAGGTTTATTTTAGTTTAGTTTAGTTTAGTTGAATTGAATTTAGTTTAGTTTAGCTTAGTTTACGTTAGGTTACGTTAGTTTAGTTTAGGGTAGGTTTAGTTAGGTTCGGTTTGTTTAGTTTAGTTTATAGTTTAGTTTAGTTTATAGTTTAGTTTATAGTTTTGATTATAGTTTTGTTTAGTTTATAGTTTAGTTTAGTTTAGTTTATAGTTTAGTTTATAGTTAATTTAGTTTATAGTCTATTTTATATTTTAGTTTAGTTTAGTTTAGTTTAGGTTAGGTTAGTTTAGTTTAGCTTAGCTTAGGCTAGGTTAGGTTAGGTTAGGTTATTTAGTTTAGCTTAGTGTAGTTTATTTTAGTTTAGTTTATAATTAAGTTTAATTTATCGATTAATTTATAGTTTAGGTTAGTTTAGTTTAGTTTAGTTTAGGTTAGCTTAGGTAAGGTTAGGTTAGGTTAGGTTATGTTATTTAAGGTTAGTTTAGTTTAGTTCAGTTTAGTTGAGGTTTGTTTAGTTTCATTTAGTTTATTGTTTAGTTTAGTTTACTTTACGTTAGGTTAGGTTAGGTTAGCTTAGGTTATGTTCGGTTAGTTTAGTTTAGTTTAGTTTAGTTTATAGTATAGTTTAGTTTAATTTAGTTTATAATTTAGTTTATAGTTTAGTTTAGTTTAGTTTATAGTATAGTTTAGTTTAGTTTAGGTTAGGTTAGGTTACGTTAGATTAGTTTAGTTTAGTTTTGGTTAGGTTAGGTTAGGTTAGGTTAGATTAGTTGAGTTTAGTTAGTTTAATTTAGAATAGTTTATAGTTCAGTTTAATTTATTTTAGTTCATAGTTTAGTTTATGGTTTAGTTAATAATTTAGTTTAATTTAGTTTAGTTTAAGTTAGGTTAGGTTAGTTTGGTTTAGCTTAGTTTAGGTTAGGTTAGGTTGGGTTAGGCTAGCTAGTTTAGCTTAGTTTAGTTTAGTTCAGTATGTGTAGAGTTAGGTTAGGTTAGGTTAGCTTAGTTTAGTTTAGTTTAGCTTAAGTTAGGTTAGGTTAAATTAGGTTAGGTTAGTTTAGTTAGTTTAGTTTAGGTGGGGTTAGGTTAGGTTACGTTATGTTACTTTTGGTTAGTTTAGTTTAGTTTTGTTTAGTTTATGTTAGGTTATGTAAAGTTAGTTTAGTTCAGTTTAGTTAAGTTTTGTTTTTAGTTTAATTTAGTTTATAGTTAAGTTTAGTTTAGATTATAGTTTAGTTTTGTTTACTTTAGTTTACTTTAGTTTAGCTTAGTTTAATTTAGTTTTGTTTAGTTTAGTTTAGGGAAGGTTAGGTTAGGTTAGGTTAGTTTAGTTTAGGTTAGGTTAAGTTAGGTTATGTTAGTTTAGTTTAGTTGAGTTTAATTTGGTTTAGTTTACTTTATGGTTTAGTTTAGTTTGGTTTATAGTTTAATTTATAGTTTAGTTTAGTTTAGTTTATAGTCTAGTTTATAGTTTAATTTCGTTTAGTTAGTTTAATTTAGTTTAGTTTAGTTTAGTTTAGTTTAGGTTAGGTTAGGTTAGGTTAGGTTAGATTGGCTTAGTTTAGTTTGGTTTAGTTTAGGTTAGGTAAATTTAATTTGGTTTAGTTTATTTTAGTTTATTTCAGTTTAGTGTATAGTTTAGTTTATGGTTTTGTTTATACTTTAGTTTAGTTTAGTTTAATTTAGGTTAAGTTATCTTAGGTTAGTTTAGTTTAGTTTAGTTTAGTTTACGTTAGGTTAGGTTAGTTTAGTTTAGTTTGTTAGGTTAGGTTAAGTTAGGTTATGTAACTTTAGGTTAGTTTAGTTTAGTTAATTTCGTTTAGTTTATAATTTAGTATATAATATAGTTTAGTTTGGTTTATAGTTTATTTTATAGTTTAGTTTAGTTTAGGTTAGGTTAGGGTAGTTTAGTTTAGTTTAGGTTAGGTTAGGTTAGGGTAGTTTATTTTAGTTTAGTTTAGTTTATAGTTTAGAATATAGTTTAGTTTAGTTTTGTTTATAGTTTAGTTTATAATTTAGTTTAGTTAATTTTGGTTTACTTTAGTTTAGGTTAGGTTAGGTTAGATATGTGTAGCTTAGGTTAGGTTAGATTAGGTTAGTTATTTTAGCTTAGTTTAGTTTAGTTTAGTTTAAAGTTTAGTATAATTTATAGATTAGTTTATAATTTAATTTATAGTTTAGTTTAGTTTAGTTTAGGCTAGGTTAGGTTAGTATAGTTTAGTTTAGTTTAGGTTAGGTTAGTTTAGTTTAGTTTAGTTTATGGTTTAATTTAGTTTATATGTTAGTTTATAGTTTAGTTTATAATTTACTTTAATTTAGTTTAGTTTAGGTTAGGTTTGTTTAGTTTAGCTTAGGTTAGGTTAGGCTAGGTTAGTTTAGCTTAATTTAGTGTAGTTTAGTTTAAAGTTTAGTTTAATTTATAAATTAGTTTATAATTTAGTTTATAGTTTAGTTTAGTTTAGTTTTGTTTAGGTTAGGTTAGGTAAGGTTAGGATAGGTTAGGTTAGGTTAGTTAAGTTTAGTTAAATTAATGTTAGGTTAGGTTAGTTTAGTTCAGTTAAGTTTAGTTTAAATTATAGTTTAGTTTAGTTTATAGTTTAGTTTAGAGTTTAGTTTAGTTTAGTTTATAGTTCAATTAATTTAGTTTAGTTTAGTTATGTTTATTTTAGGTTAGGTTAGTTTAGTTTAGTTTAGGTTAGGTTAGTTTATGTTAGGTTAGGTTTGTTTAGTTTAGCGTAGCTTAGATTAGGTTAGGGTAGGTTAGGTTATTTTAGGTTAGTTAGTTTAGCTTAGTTTGGTTTATTTTAGTTTATAGTTTAATTTAATTTATAGATTAGTTTATAGTTTAGTTTATAATTTAGTTCAGTTTAGTTTAAGTTAGGTTAGGTAATGTTAGGTTAGGTTAGGTTAAGTTAGTTTAGTTTAGTTAGGTTTATGTTAGGTTTGGCTAAGTTAGTTTAGTTCAGTTTAGTTTAGTTTTGTTTTTAGTTTAGTTTAGTTTATAATTATTTAATTTTGTTTATAGTTTAATGTAGTATAGTTTAGTTTAGGTTAGGTTAAGTTAGGTTAGGTTAGTTTAATTTAGTTTAGTTTAGTTTAGGTTAGGTGAGTTTCGTTTAGTATAGTTTAGTTTAGTTTATAATTTGGTTTAGTTTATAGTTTAGTTTAGTTTAGGTTAGGTTGGGTTAGGTTAGAGTTGTTTAGTTTAGTTTGTTTTAGGTTAGGTTAGGTTAGGTTAGTGTAGTTTAGATTACTTTAGGTCAGTTTATAGGAATTTAATTTAGGTTAGTTTAGCTCAGTTTAGGTAAGGTTTAGTTAGTGTAGTTTAGTTTAGTTAATAGTTTAGTTTATATTTTAGTTTATAGTTTAGTTCGGGTTAGTGTAGTTTAGTTTTGTTTAGTTTAGGTTAGCTTAGTTTAGTTTAGCTTACGTTAGGTTAGGTTAGTTAACTTTAGTTTAGTTTAGTGTAGTTAAGTTTAGTATAGTTTATAGTTTAGTTTATAGTTTAGTTTAGTTTATAGTTTAGTTTAGTTTATGGTTTAGTTTAATTTAGTTTAGTTTAATTTAGTTTAGCTAAGTTTAGTTTAGTTTAATTTAATTTAGGGTAGGTTATATTAGGCTAGGTTAGTTTAGTTTAGTTTAGGTTAGGTTACTTTAGGTTCGTTTAGTTAATTGAGTTTAATTTAGTTTAGTTTTTAGTTTAGTTAATTTTGTTTATTTTATAGTTTAGTTTAGTTTACTTTTAGTTTATAATTTAGTAAATTAAGTTTTGTTTAGTTTAGGTTAGGTTAGGTTAGTTTAGTTTAGCTTAGGTCAGGTTAGGTTAGGTTGAGTTAGGTTAGCTAGTTTAGTTTAATTTAGTTTAGTTTAGTATATGTTAGGTTAGGTTTGGTTAGCTTAGTTTAGTTTAGTTTAGTTTAGCTTAGGTTAGGTTAGGTTAGGTTAGTTTAGTTTAGTTTAGTTTAATTTATAGTTTAGTTTAATTTAGTTTATATTTTTGTTTATAGTATAGTTTAGTTTAGGTTATAGTTTAGTTTATACTTTAGTTTAGTTTAGTTTAGTTTAGTTTAGCTTAGCTTAGGTTAGGGTAGGTTAGGTTAGGTTTGGTTAGTTAGTTTGGCATAATTTAGTTTTTTTATTTTATAGTTTAGTTTAGTTTATAGATTACTTTATAGTTTAGTTTATATTTTAGTTTAGTTTAGTTTAGTGTAGTTTAGTTTAGTTTAGTTTATGTTAGGTTATGTTAGGTTAGGTTAATTTAGTTTACTTTAGTTTTGTTTATAGTTTAGTTTAGTTTAGTTTATAGTTTAGTTTATAGTTTATTTTATTTCAGTTAGGTTAGTTTATTTTAATTTAGGTTAGTTAGTTTAGCTTAGTTTAGTTTAGTTTAGTTTAATTCATAGTTTAGTTTAGTTTATAGATTAGTTTATAATTTAGTTTAGTTTATTTTAGTTTAGTTTATTTTAGGTTAGGTTAGGAGAGGTCAGGTTAGGTTAGGTTAGGTTAATTTATTTTAGTTTAGTTTAGTTTGTTTGAGTTTAATTAATTTAGTTTAGCTTAGTTTACGTTACGTTAGGTTAGTTTAGTTTAGTTTAGTTTAATTTAGGTTAGGTTAAGTTCGGTTAGGTTTGTTTAGTTTAGTTCATTTTGGTTTATAGTTTAGTTTAGTTTATAGTTTAGTTTAATTTATAGTTTAGTTTATAGTTCAGTTTATATTTTAGTTTATAGTATAGTTTCTAGTTTAGTTTAGTTTAGTGTAGTGTAGTTTTGTTTAATTTATTTTAGTTTAGTTTAGTGTCGTTTAGTTTATAGTTTAGTTTAGTTTGTAGTTTAGTTTATAGTTTAGTTTAGTTTAGTTTATAATTTAGTTTAGTTTACTTTAGTATAATTTAGTTTAGCTTAGCTTAGTTTAATTTAGTTAAGTTTAGTTTAGTTTAGGGTAGGTTATGTTAGGTGAGGTTAGGTTAGTTTAGTTTAATTGTAGGTTAGGTTAGGTTAAGTTAGGTTAGGGTAGTTTAGTTTAGTTGAGTTTAATTTAGTTTAGTTTACTTTATAGTTTAGTTTATATTTTAATTTACAGTTTAGTTTAGTTTATTTTATAGTCTAGTTTATAGTTTAATTTCGTTTAGTTTTGTTTAGTTTAAATTTCGTTTAGTTTAGTTTAGTTTAATTTCGTTTAGTTTAGTTTAGTTTAGTTTAGGTTAGATTAGGTTAGGTTAGGTTAGTGTAGTTTAGTTTAGTTTAGCTGAATTTAGTTTAGTTTAGTCTATTTTAGGTTACGATAATTTAGTTTAGTTTAGTTTATAATTTAGCTTATAGTTTAGTTTAGTTTATTTTAGGTTAGGTTAGGTTAGGTTAGTGCAGTTTAGTTTAGTTGAATTTAATTTAGTTTAGTTTAGATTACGTTAGGTTAGGTTATTTAGTTTAGTTTAGGTTAGGTTTGGTTATATTAGTTTAGTTTATAAATTATTTTTATTTAGTTTATAGTTTAGATAACAGTTTAGTTTAGTTTATAGTTTAGTTTATAATTTAGTTTAGTTAAGTTTGGTTTACTTTAGTTTAGGTTAGGTTAGTTTAGTTTAGCTTAGGTTAGGTAAGGTTAGGTTAGTTAGTTTAGCTTAGTTTAGTTTAGTTTATAGTTTAGTTTATAGATTAGTTTATATTTTAGTTTATAGTTTAGTTTAGTTTGGTTTTGTTTAGTTTAGGTTAGGTTAGGTAAGGTTTGGTTAGGTTAGGTTAGGTTAGTTTATTTTAGTTTAGATTAGATTATGTTAGGTTAGGTTAAGTTAGTGTAGTTTAGTTTAGTTTAGTTGAATTTAATTTAGCTTATTTTAGTTTAATTTAAATTAGTTTAGTTTAGTTTAGGTTAGGTTAGGTTAGGTTAGCTTAGTTTAGTTTAGTTTATTTTAGTTTATATTTTAGTTTATAGTTTCGTTTAGTTAAGTTTATATTAGATTATTTTAGTTTATTTTAGGTTAGATTAGGTTATGTTAGTATAGTTTAGGTTAGGATATGTTAGTTTATTTTAGTTTAGTTTAGTTTACTTTACTGTATAGTTTAGATTATAGTTTAGTTTAGTTTAGTTTAGGTTAGGTTAGGTTAGTTTAGTTTAGTTTAGTTTAGGTTAGGTTAGGTTAGTTTAGTTTAGTTTAGTTAATAGTTTAGTTTAGTTTCTACTTTAGTTTATAGTTTAATTTAGTTTATAATTTAGTTTAGTTTAGTTTAGTTTAGATTAGGTTAGTTTAGTTTAGCTTAGTTTAGTTTAGTTTAAACTTTAGTTTAATTTATAGATTATTTTATAATTTAGTTTATAGTTTAGTTTAGTTTAGTTTAGGTTAGGTTAGGTAAGGTTAGGATAGGTTAGGTTAGTTTAGCTTAGTTTAGTTAAATTTATGTTAGGTTAGGTTAGTTTAGTTCAGTTTAGCGTAGTATTGTTTATAGTTTAGTTTAGTTTGGTTTATAGTTTGGTTTATAGTTTAGTTTAGTTTAGTTTATAGTTCAATTTAGTTTAGTTTAGTTACGTTTAGTTTAGGTTAGGTTAGGATGGGTTAGGTTAGTTTAGTTTAGTTTAGGTTAGGTTAGTTTATGTTAGGTTAGTTTAGTTTAGCGTAGCTTAGATTAGGTTAGGGTAGGTTAGGTTATTTTAGGTTAGTTAGTTTAGCTTAGTTTGGTTTATTTTAGTTTATAATTTTTTTTAATTTATAGATTAGTTTATAGTTTAGTTTATAATTTAGTTTAGTTTAGTTTAAGTTAGGTTAGGTAATGTTAGGTTAGGTTAGGTTAAGTTAGTTTAGTTTAGTTAAGTTTATGTTAGGTTAGGTTAGGATGGGTTAGTTTAGTTCAGTTCAGTTTAGTTTTGTTTTTGTTTAGTTTACAGTTTAGTTTATAATTTAGTTAATTTAGTTTATAGTTTAATTTAGTTTATTTAAGTTTAGGTTAGGTTAAGTTAGGTTAGGTTAGTTTAGTTTAGTTTAGTTTAGGTTAGGTTAGTTTCGTTTAGTATAGTTTATTTTAGTTTAGTTTATAGTTTAGTTTATTTTAAATTAGGTTAGGTTAGCTAGTTTTGTTTAATTTAGTTTAGTTTAGTATATGTTAGGTTAGGTTTAGTTAGCTTAGTTTAGTTTAGTTTAGTTTAGCTTAGGTTAGGTTAGGTTAGGTTAGTTTAGTTTAGTTGAGTTTAATTTATAGTTTAGTTTAATTTAGCCTATACTTTTGTTTATAGTTTAGTTTAGTTTAGTTTATAGTTTAGTTTATACTTTAGTTTAGTTTAGTTAAGTTTAGTTTAGCTTATCTTAGGTTAGGGTATGTTAGGTTAGGTTTGGTTAGTTTGGGTTAATTTAGTTTTGTTTATTTTATAGTTTAGTTTAGTTTATAGAATAGTTTATAGTTTAATTTATATTTTAGTTTAGTTTAGTTTAGTGTAGTTAGTTTAGTTTATGTTAGGTTATGGTAGGTTAGGTTAATTTAGTTTACTTTAGTTATGTTAATAGTTTAGTTTAGTTTAGTTTATAGTTTATTTTATTTCAGTTTAGTTTAGTTTATTTTAGTTTAGGTTAGGTTGGGTTAGTTTAGTTTAGTTTAGTTTAGGTTAGGTGAGGTTAGCTTTATTTAGGTTAGGATAGTTATTTTGGCTTAGTTTAGTTTAGTTTAGTTTAGTTTATAGTTTAGTTTAGTTTAGTTTAGTTTATAGTTTAGTTTAGTTTAGAGATTAGTTTATAGTTTAGTTTTGTTTGGTTTAGTTTAGTTTAGTTTAGGTTAGGTAAGTTTAGGTTAGGTTACGTTAGGTTAGTTTATTTTATTTTAGTTTAGTTGAATTTAATTAATTTAGTTTAGCTTAGTTTATGTTAGGTTAGGTTAGTTTAGTTTAGGTTAGGTTTAGTTAGGTTCGGTTTGTTTAGTTTAGTTTATAGTTTAGTTTAGTTTATAGTTTAGTTTAGTTTATAGTTTATATTATAGTTTAGTTTAGTTTAGTTTATAGTTTAGTTGAGTTTAGTTTATAGTTTAGTTTATAGTTTAGTTTAGTTTATAGTTTATTTTATATTTTAGTTTAGTTTAGTTTAGTTTAGGTTAGGTTAGTTTAGTTTAGCTTAGCTTAGGCTAGGTTAGGTTAGGTTAGTTAGTTTAGCTTAGTTTAGTTTATTTTAGTTTAGTTTATAATTAAGTTTAATTTATCGATTAGTTTATAGCTTAGGTTAGTTCAGCTTAGTTTAGTTTAGTTTAGTTTCACTTTGTTTATTGTTTAGTTTAGTTTACTTTACGTTAGGTTAGGTTAGGTTATGTTAGGTTATGTTCGGTTAGTTTAGTTTAGTTTAGTTTAGTTTATAGTATAGTTTAGTTTAATTTAGTTTATAATTTAGTTTATAGTTTAGTTTAGTTTAGTTTATAGTATAGTTTAGTTTAGAGTGGGTTAGGTTAGGTTACGTTAGGTTAGTTTAGTTTAGTTTTGGTTAGGTTATGTTAGTTTAGGTTAGATTAGTTGAGTTTAGTTAGTTTAATTTAGAATAGTTTATAGTTCAGTTTAATTTATTTTAGTTCATAGTTTAGTTTATAGTATAGTTTATAAATTAGTTTAATTTAGTTTAGTTTAGGTTAGGTTAGGTTAGTTTGGTTTAGCTTAGTTTAGGTTAGGTTAGGTTGGGTTAGGTTAGATAGTTTAGCTTAGTTTAGTTTAGTTCAGTATGTGTAGGGTTAGGTTAGGTTATTTTAGTTTAGTTTAGTTTAGTTTAGGTGGGGTTAGGTTAGGTTACGTTATGTTACTTTTGGTTAGTTTAGTTTAGTTTTGTTTAGTTTATGTTAGGTTATGTAAAGTTAGTATAGTTCAGTTTAGTTAAGTTTTGTTTTTAGTTTAATTTAGTTTATAGTTTAGTTTAGTTTAGATTATAGTTTAGTTTTGTTTACTTTAGTTTCATTTAATTTAGCTTAGTTTAATTTAGTTTTGTTTAGTTTAGTTTAGTTTAGGGAAGGTTAGGTTAGTTTAGTTTAGTTGAGTTTAATTTGGTTTAGTTTACTTTATAGTTTAGTTTAGTTTGGTTTATACTTTAATTTATGGTTTAGTTTAGTTTAGTTTATAGTCTAGTTTATAGTTTAATTTCGTTTAGTTAGTTTAATTTAGTTTAGTTTAGTTTAGGTTAGGTTAGGTTAGGTTAGATTGGCTTAGTTTAGTTTGGTTTAGGTTATGTTAGGTAAATTTAATTTGGTTTAGTTTATTTTAGTTTATTTCAGTTTAGTGTATTGTTTAGTTTATAGTTTTGTTTATAGTTTAGTTTAGTTTAGTTTAATTTAGGTTAAGTTATCTTAGGTTAATTTAGTTTAGTTTAGTTTAGGTTAGGTTAGGTTAGTGTAGTGTAGTTTAGTTTAGTTTAGTTGAATTTAGTTTAGTTTAGTCTATTTTAGGTTACGTTAGTTTAGTTTAGTTTAGTTTAGTTTATAATTTAGTTTATCGTTTAGTTTAGTTTAGGTTACGGTTAGTTTCGGTTAGTGCAGTTTAGGTTAGTTTAGTTGAATTTAATGTAGTTTTGTTTAGTTTAGTTTACGTTAGGTTAGGTTAGTTTAGTTTGGTTTAAGTCAGGTTAGGTTAAGTTAGGTTATGTAACTTTAGGTTAGTTTAGTTTAGTTAATTTCGTTTAGTTTATAATTTAGTTTAGTTTAGTTTATCTTACGTTAGGTATGGTGAGGTTAGGTTAGTTTAGGTTAGTTTAGTTTAGTTTATAATTTAGTATATAATATAGTTTAATTTAGTTTATAGTTTATTTTATAGTTTAGTTTAGGTTAGGTTAGGGTAGTTTAGTTTAGTTTAGGTTAGGTTAGGTTAGGGTAGTTTATTTTAGTTTAGTTTGGTTTATAGTTTAGTTTATAATTTAGTTTAGTTTAGTTTAGTTTAGGATAGGTTAGGTTAGTTTAGTATAGCTTAGCATATGCTAGGTTAGGTTAGGTCAGGTTAGGTTAGCTAGTTTAGCTTAGTTTGGTTTATTTTAGTTTAGAATAATATTAAGTTTAATTTATAGATTAGTTTATAGTTTAGTTTATAGTTTAACTTAGTTTAGTTTAGTTTAGTTTAGGTTAGGTTAGGTAGGGTTAGGTTAGGTTAGGTTAGTATAGTTTAGTTAAGTTTATGTTAGATTAGGTTAGGTTAGTTTAGTTCAGTTTAGTTTATTTTGTTTTCAGTTTAATTTAGTTTACTTTATAGTTTATTTTATTTTAGTTTATAGTTCAATTTAGTTAAGTTTAGTTTAGTTTAGTCCAGTTTATGTTAGGTTAGGTTAGGTTAGTTTAGTTTAGTTAAGGTTAGGTTAAGTTAGTTTATGTTAGTTTAGGTTAGTTTAGTTTAGCTTAGCTTAGGTTAGGTTAGGTTAGTTTAGCTTCGTTTAGTTTATTTTAGTTTATAGTTTAGTTTAATTTATAGATTAGTTTATATCTTTTTTATACTTAAGTTTAGTTTAGTTTAGTTTAGGTAAGTGTTAGGTTAGGTTAGTTTAGTTCAATTTAATTTAGTTTTGTTTATAGTTTAGTTTAGTTTAAGATATAGTTTAGTTTATAATTTAGTTTAGTTTATAGTTTAATTTAGTTAGTTTAGTTTAATTTAGTTTAGGTTCGGTTAGGTTAGGTAAGGTCTATTTATGTTAGGTTAGGTTAGTTTATTTTAGTTTAGTTTGTTTGAGTTTAATTTAGTTTAGTTTAGCTTAGTTTACGTTTGTTAGGTTAGTTTAGTTTGGTTTAATTTATGTTAGGTTAAGTGAGGTTAGGTTTGTTTAGTTTAGTTTAATTTAGTTTAATTTAGTTTATAGTTTAGTTTAGTTTATAGTTTAGTTTAGTTTATAGTTTATAGTTCAGTTTATATTTTAATTTATAGTATAGTTTATAGTTTAGTTTAGTGAAGTTTAGTTTTATTTAGTTTATTTTAGTTTAGTTTAGTGTCGTTTAGTTTATAGTTTAGTTTAGTTTATAGTTTAATTTACAGTTTATTTTAGTTTAGTTTATAGTATAGTTTATAGTTTAATTTCGTTTAGTTTAGTTTAATTTATTTTAGTTTAGTTTAGTTTAGGTTAGGTAAGGTTATGTTATGTTAGCTTAGTTTAGTTTAATTTAGTTTAGGTTAGGTTAGGTATAATTCATTTAGTTTAGTTTATTTCAGTTTAGTGTGTAGTTTAGTTTATAGTTTGGTTTATAGTTGAGTTTGGTTTAATTTAGTGTAGTTTAATTTAGGTTAAGTTATCTTAGGTTAGTTTAATTTAGTTTAGTTTAGGTTAGATTAGGTTAGGTTAGGTTATTGTAGTTTATTTTAGTTTTGTTGAATTTAGTTTAGTTTAGTATATTTTAGGTTACGCTAGTTTAGTTTAATTTAGTTTATAATTTAGTTTATAGTTTGGTTTAGTTTAGTTTAGGTTAGGTTAGGTTAGGTTAGCGCAGTTTAGTTTAGTTCAGTTGAATTTAATTTAGCTTAGTTTAGTTCAGGTTACCTTAGGTTAGGTTAGTTTAGTTTATTTTAGGTTAGGTTAGTTTAGGTTAGTTTAGTTTAGTTTATAATTTAGTATATAGTATAGTTTAGTTTAGTTTATAGTTTGTTTTATTGTTTAGTTTAGTTTAGGTTAGGTTAGGTTAGGTTAGTTTAGTTTAGTTTAAGTTAAGTTAGGTTAGGTTAGGGTAGTTTAGTTTAGTTTAGTTTATAGATTAGTTTAGTGTAGTTTATAGTTTAGTTTATAGTTTAGTTTAGTTTATAGTTTAGTTTATATTTTAGTTTAGTTTAGTTTAGTTTAGGTTAAGTTAGTTTAGTTTAGCTTAGCTTCGGCTAGGTTACGTTAGGTTAGGTTAGTAAGTTTAGCTTAGTTATGTTTATTTAATTTAGTTTATAAATAAGTTTAATTTATAGATTAGTTTATAGTTTAGTTTATAGCTTAGATTAGTTTAGTTCAGGTTAGGTTAGGTAATGTTAGGCTAGGTTAGGTTAGTTTAGTTTAGTTAAGTTTATGTTAGGTTAGGTTAGTGTAGTATAGTTTAGTTTAGTTTTATTTTAAGTTTAATTTAGTTTAGTTTATAGTTTAGTTTATAGTTTAATTTAGTTTAGTTTAGTTTAGTCCAGTTTAGTTTAGGTTAGGTTAGGTTAGGTTAGTTTAGTTTAGTTTAGTTTAGGTTATGTTAGTTTATGTTAGGTTAGGTTAGTTAGTTTAGCTTAGTTTAGTTTATTTTAGTTTTTGGTTTTGTTTAATTTATAGATTAGTTTATAAATTAGTTTATAGTTTAGTTTAGTTTAGTTTAGGGTAGTATATGTTAGTTTATGTTAGGTTAGGTTAGCTTAGTTTAGTTTAGTTTATATTTTAGTTTAGTTTAGTATAGTTTATAGTTTAGTTTATGGTTTAGTTTAGTTCATAGTTTAGTTTATATTTTAGTTTAGTTTAGTTTATTTCAGTTTAGTTTATTTTAGTTTATTTTAATTTTGATTAGGTTACGTTAGGTAAGGTTAGTTTAGTTTAGTTTAGGTTAAGATATGTTAGGTTAGTTTAGTTTAATTGGATTCAACTTTAGTTGAATTTAGTTTAGTAAAGTTTAATTTGTGTTTTAGTTTAGTTTTCTTTATAGTTTAGTTTATAGTTTAGTTTAGTTTATTTTAATTTATAGTTTATTTTATAGTTTAGTTTAGTTTAATTTGGGTTAGGTTAGGTTTGTTTAGTTTAGTTTAGTTCAGGTTAGGTTACGTTAGGTAGGTTTAGTTTATTTTAGTTTAGTTTAGGTTAGGTTAGGTTAGGTTTTTTTAGGTTAGTTTAGTTTAGTTCAGTTTAATTTGGTTTATTTTAATTTCATTTAGTTTATAGTTTAGTTTAGTTTACTTTACGTTAGGTTAGGTTAAGTTAGCTTAGGTTATGTTAGTTAGGTTAGTTTAGTTTAGTTTAGTTTATAGTTTAGTTTAGTTTAATTTAGTTTATAATTTAGTTTAAAGTTTAGTTTAGTTTAGTTTATAGTATAGTTTAGTTTAGGTTAAGTTAGGTTAGGTTAGTTTAGTTTAGTTTTGGTTAGGTTAGGTTAGGTTAGGTTAGCTAGTTTAGCTTAGTTTAGTTTAGTTGAGTATATGTTAGGTTAGGTTAGCTTAGATTAGTTTAGTTTCGTTTAGCTTAATTTAGGTTAGGTTAGGTTAGGTTAGTTTACTATAGTTTAGTTTAGTTTAGTTTCGTTTAGTTTATAATTTAGTTTAGTTTAGTTTATGTTAGGTTAGGTTAGGTTAGGTTAGTTAGTTTAGCTTAGTTTAGTTTAAAGTTTAGTTTAATTTATAGATTAGTTTATAATTTAGTTTATAGTTTAGTTTAGTTTAGTTTAGTTTATAGATTAGTTTATAGTTTAATTTATAGTTTAGTTTAGTTAGGTTTAGTTTAGGTTAGGTTAGGTAAGGTCGGGTTAGGTTAGTTTATTTTAGTTTATTTTAGTTTAGTTGAATTTAATTTAGTTTAGGTTAGCTTAGTTTAGGTTAGGTTAGATTAGTTTAGTTTAGTTTAGTTTAGGTTAAGATAGGTTAGGTTTGTCTAGTTTAGTTTAGTTTAGTTTATAGTTTAGTTTAGTTTAGTTTATAGTTTAGTTTATATTTCAGTTTATAGTTTAGTTTATAATTTAGTTTATAGTTTAGTTTAGTGTAGTTTAGTTTTGTTTAGTTTAGTTTAGTTTAGTGTCTTTTAGTTTATATTTTAGTTTATACTTTAGTTTAGTTTATAGATTAGTTTACTTTACTTTAGTTTATTTTAGTTTAGCTTAGTTTAATTTAGTTAATTTTAGGGTAGGTTTTGTTAGATTAGGTTAGGTTAGTTTAGTTTAGCTTAGGTTAGGTAAGGTTAGGTTAGTTAGTTTAGCTTAGTTTAGTTTAGTTTATAGTTTAGTTTAGTTTATAGATTAGTTTATATTTTAGTTTATAGGTTAGTTTAGTTTGGTTTTGTTCAGTTTAGGTAAGGTTAGGTAAGGTTTGCTTAGGTTAGGTTAGGTTAGTTTATTTTAGTTTAGATTAAATTATGTTAGGTTAGGTTAAGTTAGTGTAGTTTAGTTTAGTTTAGTTGAATTTAATTTAGCTTATTTCAGTTTAATTTAAATTAGTTTAGTTTAGTTTAGGTTAGGTTAAGTTATGTTAGCTTAGCTTAGTTTAGTTTAGTTTATTTTAGTTTATATTTTAGTTTATAGTTTCGTTTAGTTAAGTTTATATTAGATTAGTTTAGTTTATTTTAGGTTAGATTAGGTTATGTTAGTATAGTTTAGGTTAGGTTATGTTAGTTTATTTTGTTTATTTTTGTTTACTTTAGTGTATAGTTTAGATTATAGTTTAGTTTAGTTTAGTTTAGGTTAGGTTAGGTTAGTTTAGTTTAGTTTAGTTTAGTTTAGGTTAGGTTAGGTAAGGTTAGGATAGGTTAGGTTAGGTTAGTTTAGTTCAGTTTAGTGTAGTTTTGTTTATAGTTTAGTTTAGTTTGGTTTATAGTGTGTTTTATAGTTTAGTTTAGTTTAGTTTATAGTTCAATTTAGTTTAGTTTAGTTTAGGTTAGGTAAGGTCAGGTTAGGTTACGTTAGGTAGGTTTATTTTAGTTTAGTTTAGTTTAGTTGAATTGAATTTAGTTTAGTTTAGCTTAGTTTACGTTAGGTTACGTTAGTTTAGTTTAGGTTAGGTTTAGTTAGGTTCGGTTTGTTTAGTTTAGTTTATAGTTTAGTTTAGTTTAGTTTAGTTTAGTTTATAGTTTAGTTTATAGTTTAGTTTAGTTTATAGTCTATTTTATATTTTAGTTTAGTTTAGTTTAGTTTAGGTTAGGTTAGTTTAGTTTAGCTTAGCTTAGGCTAGGTTAGGTTAGGTTAGGTTATTTAGTTTAGCTTAGTGTAGTTTATTTTAGTTTAGTTTATAATTAAGTTTAATTTATCGATTAGTTTATAGTTTAGGTTAGTTTAGTTTAGTTTAGTTTAGGTTAGCTTAGGTAAGGTTAGGTTAGGTTAGGTTATGTTATTTAAGGTTAGTTTAGTTTAGTTCAGTTTAGTTAAGGTTTGTTTAGTTTCATTTAGTTTATTGTTTAGTTTAGTTTACTTTACGTTAGGTTAGGTTAGGTTAGCTTAGGTTATGTTCGGTTAGTTTAGTTTAGTTTAGTTTAGTTTATAGTATAGTTTAGTTTAATTTAGTTTATAATTTAGTTTATAGTTTAGTTTATAGTATAGTTTAGTTTAGTTTAGGTTAGGTTAGGTTACGTTAGATTAGTTTAGTTTAGTTTTGGTTAGGTTAGGTTAGGTTAGGTTAGATTAGTTGAGTTTAGTTAGTTTAATTTAGAATAGTTTATAGTTCAGTTTAATTTATTTTAGTTCATAGTTTAGTTTATAGTTTAGTTAATAATTTAGTTTAATTTAGTTTAGTTTAAGTTAGGTTAGGTTAGTTTGGTTTAGCTTAGTTTAGGTTAGGTTAGGTTGGGTTAGGCTAGCTAGTTTAGCTTAGTTTAGTTTAGTTCAGTATGTGTAGAGTTAGGTTAGGTTAGGTTAGCTTAGTTTAGTTTAGTTTAGCTTAAGTTAGGTTAGGTTAAATTAGGTTAGGTTAGGTTAGTATAGTTTAGTTTAGTTTAGGTGGGGTTAAGTTAGGTTACGTTAAGTTACTTTTGGTTAGTTTAGTTTAGTTTTGTTTAGTTTATGTTAGGTTATGTAAAGTTAGTTTAGTTCAGTTTAGTTAAGTTTTGTTTTTAGTTTAATTTAGTTTATAGTTAAGTTTAGTTTAGATTATAGTTTAGTTTTGTTTACTTTAATTTAATTTAGTTTAGCTTAGTTTAATTTAGTTTTGTTTAGTTTAGTTTAGGGAAGGTTAGGTTAGGTTAGGTTAGTTTAGTTTAGGTTAGGTTAAGTTAGGTTATGTTAGTTTAGTTTAGTTGAGTTTAATTTGGTTTAGTTTACTTTATAGTTTAGTTTAGTTAAGTTTATAGTTTAATTTATAGTTTAGTTTAGTTTGTTTATAGTCTAGTTTATAGTTTAATTTCATTTAGTTAGTTTAATTTAGTTTAGTTTAGTTTAGTTTAGTTTAGGTTAGGTTAGGTTAGGTTAGGTTAGATTGGCTTAGTTTAGTTTGGTTTAGTTTAGGTTAGGTAAATTTAATTTGGTTTAGTTTATTTTAGTTTATTTCAGTTTAGTGTATAGTTTAGTTTATGGTTTTGTTTATACTTTAGTTTAGTTTAGTTTAATTTAGGTTAAGTTATCTTAGGTTAGTTTAGTTTAGTTTAGTTTACGTTAGGTTAGGTTAGTTTAGTTTAGTTTAAGTTAGGTTAGGTTAAGTTAGGTTATGTAACTTCAGGTTAGTTTAGTTTAGTTAATTTCGTTTAGTTTATAATTTAGTATATAATATAGTTTAGTTTGGTTTATAGTTTATTTTATAGTTTAGTTTAGTTTAGGTTAGGTTAGGGTAGTTTAGTTTAGTTTAGGTTAGGTTAGGTTAGGGTAGTTTATTTTAGTTTAGTTTGGTTTATAGTTTAGTTTATAATTTAGTTTAGTTTAGTTTAGTTTACGATAGGTTAGGTTAGTTTAGTATAGCTTAGCATAGGCTAGGTTAAGTTAGGTCAGGTTAGGTTAGCTAGTTTAGCTTAGTTTAGTTTATTTTAGTTTAGAATATAATTAAGTTTAATTTATAGATTAGTTTATAGTTTAGTTTATAGTTTAGCTTAGTTTAGTTTGGTTTAGGTTAGGTTAGGTAAGGTTACATTAGGTTAGGTTAGTTTAGTTCAGTTTAGTTTAATTTTGTTTTCATTTTAATTTAGTTTAGTTTATAGTTTATTTTATTTTAGTTTATAGTTCAATTTAGTTAAGTTTAGTTTAGTTTAGTCCAGTTTAGGTTAGTTTAGGTTAGGTAAGTTTAGTTTAGTTAAGGTTAGGTTAAGGTAGTTCATGTTAGTTTAGGTTAGTTTAGTTTAGCTTAGGTTAGGTTAGGTTAGGTTAGGTTAGTTTATTTTAGTTTAGTTTAGTTTATGTTAGGTTAGGTTAGGCTAGGTTAGTTTAGTTCAATTTAGTTTAGTTTTGTTTATAGTTTAGTTTAGTTTAAGATATAGTTTAGTTTATAATTTAGTTTAGTTTATAGTTTAATTTAGTTAGTTTAGTTTGATTTAGTGTAGGTTCGGTTATTTTAGGTAAGGTCAGGTTATGTTAGGTTAGGTTAGTTTATTTTAGTTTAGTTTGTTTGAGTTTAATTTAGTTTAGTTTAGCTTAGTTTACGTTATGTTAGGTTAGTTTAGTTTAGTTTAACTTAGGTTAGGTTAAGTGAGGTTAGGTTTGTTTAGTTTAGTTTAGTTTAATTTAGTTTATAGTTTAGTTTAGTTTATAGTTTATTTTATTTTATAGTTTAGTTTATAGTTCAGTTTATATTTTAATTTATAGTATGGTTTATAGTTTAGTTTAGTGAAGTTTAGTTTTGTTTAGTTTATTTTAGTTTAGTTTAGTGTCGTTTAGTTTATAGTTTAGTTTAATTTATAGATTAGTTTATATCTTTTTTATACTTAAGTTTAGTTTTGTTTAGTTTAGGTTAGGTTAGGTAAGGTTAGGTTAGGTTAGGTTAGTTTATTTTAGTTTAGTTTAGTTTATGTTAGGTTAGATTAGGCTAGGTTAGTTTAGTTCAATTTACTTTAGTTTTGTTTATAGTTTAGTTTAGTTTAAGATATAGTTTAGTTTATAATTTAGTGTAGTTTATAGTTTAATTTAGTTAGTTTAGTTTGGTTTAGTTTAGGTTCGGTTAGGTTAGGTAAGGTCAGGTTATGTGAGGTTAGGTTAGTTTATTTTAGTTTAGTTTGTTTGAGTTTAATTTAGTTTAGTTTAGCTTAGTTTACGTTATGTTAGGTTAGTTTAGTTTAGTTTAACTTAGGTTAGGTTAAGTGAGGTTAGGTTTGTTTAGTTTAGTTTAGTTTAGTTTAATTTAGTTTATAGTTTAGTTTAGTTTAGTTTATAGTTTAGTTTATAGTTCAGTTTATATTTTAATTTATAGTATAGTTAATAGATTAGTTTAGTGAAGTTTAGTTTTGTTTAGTTTATTTTAGTTTAGTTTAGTGTCGTTTAGTTTATAGTTTAGTTTAGTTTATAGTTTAGTTTAGTTTACAATAGTATAATTTAGTTTAGCTTAGATTAGTTTAATTTAGTTAAGTTTATTTTAGTTTACGGTAGGTTTTGTTAGGTTAGGTTAGGTTAGTTTAGTTTAGTTTAAGTTAGGTTAGATTAAGTTAGGTTAGGTTAGTTTAGTTTTGTTGAATTTAATGTAGTTTAATTTACTTTATAGTTTAGTTTGGTTTATAGTTTAATTTATAGTTTATTTTAGTATATTTTATAGTATAGTTTATAGTTTAATTTCGTTTAGTTTAGTTTAATTTATTTTAGTTTAGTTTAGTTTAGGTTAGGTTAGGTTATGTTAGGTTAGCTTAGTTTAGTTTAATTTAGTTTAGGTTAGGTTAGGTATAATTCATTTATTTTATTTTATTTCAGTTTAGTGTGTAGTTTAGTGTATAGTTTGGTTTATAGTTTAGTTTGGTTTAGTTTAGTGTAGTTTAATTTAGGTTAAGTTATCTTAGGTTAGTTGAATTTAGTTTAGTTTAGTTTAGTATATTTTAGGTTACGCTAGTTTAGTTTAATTTAGTTTATAATTTAGTTTATAGTTTAGTTTAGTTTAGTTTAGGTTAGGTTAGGTTAGGTTAGGTTAGCGCAGTTTAATTTAGTTTAGTTGAATTCAATTTAGTTTAGTTTAGTTTAGGTTAAGTTAGGTTAGGTTATTTTAGTTTTGTTTAGGTTAGGTTAGTTTAGGTTAGTTTAGTTTAGTTTATAATTTAGTATATAGTATAGTTTAGTTTAGTTTATAGTTTGTTTTATAGTTTAGTTTAGTTTAGGTTAGGTTAGGTTAGGTTAGTTTAGTTTAGTTTAAGTTAAGTTAGGTTAGGTTAGGGTAGTTTACTTTAGTTTAGTTTAGTATATAGATTAGTTTAGTGTAGTTTATGGTTTAGTTTATAGTTTAGTTTAGTTTATAGTTTAGTTTATATTTTAGTTTAGTTTAGTTTAGTTTAGGTTAAGTTAATTTAGTTTAGCTTAGCTTCGGCTAGGTTACGTTAGGTTAGGTTAGTAAGTTTAGCTTAGTTTAGTTTATTTTAGTTTAGTTTATAATTAAGTTTAATTTATAGATTAGTTTATAGTTTAGATTAGTTTAGTTTAGTTTAGTTCAGGTTAGGTTAGGTAATGTTAGGCTAGGTTAGGTTAGTTTAGTTTAGTTAAGGTTATGTTAGGTTAGGTTAGTGTAGTATAGTTTAGTTTAGGTTTATTTTTAGTTTAATTTAGTTTAGTTTATAGTTTAGTTTAGTTTATAGTTTAATTTAATTTAGTTTAGTTTAGTTTAGTCCAGTTTAGTTTAGGTTAGGTTATGTTAGTTTAGTTTAGTTTAGTTTAGGTTAGGTTAGTTTATGTTAGGTTAGGTTAGTTAGTTTAGCTAAGTTTAGTTTATTTTAGTTTGTGGTTTTGTTTAATTTATAGATTAGTTTATAATTTAGTTTATAGTTTAGTTTAGTTTAGTTTAGGTTAGTATATGTTAGTTTATGTTGGGTTAGGTTAGCTTAGTTTAGTTTAGTGTATAATTTAGTTTAGTTTAGTATAGTTTAGTTTATGGTTTAGTTTAGTTTATAGTTTAGTTTATATTTTAGTTTAGTTTAGTTTATTTCAATTTAGTTTATTTTAGTTTATTTTAATTTTGATTAGGTTACGTTAGGTAAGATTAGTTTAGTTTAGTTTAGGTTAAGATAGGTTAGGTTAGTTTAGTTTAATTGGGTGTAATTTACTTTAGTTGAATTTAGTTTAGTTTAGTTTAATTTGTATTTTAGTTTAGTTTTCTTTATAGTTTAGTTTATAGTTTAGTTTAATTTAGTTTATTTTAATATATAGTTTATTTTATAGTTTAGTTTAATTTAATTTGGGTTAGGTTAGGTTTGTTTAGTTTAGTTTATTTCAGGTTAGGTTACGTTAGGTAGGTTTAGTTTATTTTAGTTTAGTTTTGGTTATGTTAGGTTATTTTAGGTTAGTTTAGTTTAGTTCAGTTTAATTTGGTTTATTTCAATTTCATTTAGTTTATAGTTTAGTTTAGTTTACTTTACGTTAGGTTAGGTTAAGTTAGCTTAGGTTATGTTAGTTAGGTTAGTTTAGTTTAGTTTAGTTTATAGTTTAGTTTAGTTTAATTTAGTTTATAATTTAGTTTAAAGTTTAGTTTAGGTTAGGTTAGGTTAGGTTAGTTTAGTTTAGTTTTGGTTAGGTTAGGTTAGGTTAGGTTAGATTAGTTTAGTTTACTTAGTTTAATTTAGATTGGTTTATAGTTCAATTTAATTTAGTATAGTTAATAGTTTAGTTTATAATTTAGTTAAGTATATAGTTAAGTTTAAAATTTTGTTTAGTTTAGTTTTGTTTAGTTTAGTTTAGGTTAGGTTAGTTTAGTTTAGCTTAGCTTAGGATAGGTTAGGTTAGGTTAGCTAGTTTAGCTTAGTTTAGTTTAGTTTAGTATATGTTAGGTTAGGTTAGCTTAGATTAGTTTAGTTTCGTTTAGCTTAATTTAGGTTAGGTTAGGTTAGGTTAGTTTAGTATAGTTTAGTTTAGTTTAGTTTCGTTTAGTTTATAATTTAGTTTAGTTTAGTTTATGTTAGGTTAGGTTAGGTTAGGTTAGTTAATTTAGCTTAATTTAGTTTAAAGTTTAGTTTAATTTATAGATTAGTTTATAATTTAGTTTATAGTTTAGTTTAGTTTAGTTTATAGATTAGTTTATAGTTTAATTTATAGTTTAGTTTAGTTAGGTTTAGTTTAGGTTAGATAAGGTTAGGTGAGGTTAGGTTAGTTTAGTTTAGTTATTTTATGTTACGTTAGGTTAGTTTAGTTCAGTTTAGTTTAGTTTTGTTTATAGTTTAGTTTAGTTTATAGTTTAGTTTATAGTTTAATTTTGTTTATAGTTTAATTTAGTTTAGTTTAGTTTAGTTTAGATTAGGTTAGGTTAGTTTAGTTTAGTTTAGTTTAGGTTAGGTTACGTTAGTTTATGTTAGGTTAGGTTAGTTTAGTTTAAGCGTAGCTTAGGTTAGGTTGGGTTAGTTTTGGTTAGGTTAGGTTAGGTTAGTTAGTTGAGCTTAGTTATTTAATTTTAGTTTATAGTTTAGTTTAATTTATAGATTAGTTTATAGTTTAGTTTAGTTTATTTTAGGTTAGGTTATGTAAGGTTAGGTTAGGTTAGTTTAGTTCAGTTTGATTTAGTTTTGTTTTTAGTTTAGTTTAGTTTATAGTTTAGTTTATAATTTAGTTTAGTTTAGTTTATAGTTTAATTTAGTTTAGTTTAGTTTAGTTTGGGTTAGGTTAGATTAGGTTAGTTTAGTTTAGGTTAGGTTAGTTTATTATAGGTTAGTTTAGTTTAGTATATTTTATTTTATTTTATTTTAGTTTAGTTATAGTTTAGTTTAGTTTAGGTTAGGTTAGGTTAGGAGAGAGTAGTTTAGTTTAGTTTATTTTAGGTTAGGTTAGGTTAGGTTACTGTAGTTTAGATTAGTTTAGGTTAGTTTATATAAATTTAATTTAGTTTATTTTAGTTTAGTTTATTTTAGGTTAGGTTAGGTTAGGGTAGTTTAGTTTAGTTTAGTTAATAGTTTAGTTTAGTTTAGTTTATAGTTTAGTTTATAGTTTAGTTTATAGTTTAGTTTGGATTAGTGTAGTTTAGTTTTGTTTAGTTTAGTTTAGTTTATTTTCGTTTAGGTTAGATTAGGTTAGATTAGGTTAGGTTAGCTTAGGTTAGTTTAGTTTAGTTTAGGTTAGGTTAGGTTAGTTAACTTTAGTTTATTTTAGTTTAGATAAGTTTAGTTTAGTTTATAGTTTAGTTCAGTTTAGTTTAGTTTTGTTTTTAGTTTAGTTTAGTTTCTAATTAATTTTATAGTTTAGTTTAGTTTAATGTATAGTTTAATTTAGTTTAGGTTAGTTTAGGTTAGGTTAGGTTAGGTTAGTTTAGTTTAGTTTAGGTTAGTTTAGTTTAGTTTAGTTTATAGTTTAGTTTAGTTTCTACTTTAGTTTATAGTTTAATTTAGTTTATAATTTAGTTTAGTTTAGTTTAGATTAGTTTAGTTTAGTTTATCTTAGCTTAGGTTAGGTTAGGTTAGTTAGTTGAGTTTAGTTTAGTTTAGTTTAATTTATAGATTATTTTATAATTTAGTTTATCGTTTAGTTTAGTTTAGTTTAGTTTAGGTTAGGTTAGGTAAGGTTAGGATAGGTTAGGTTAGTTTAGTTCAGTTTAGTGTAGTTTTGTTTATAGTTTAGTTTAGTTTGGTTTATAGTTTGGTTTATAGTTTAGTTTAGTTTAGTTTATAGTTCAATTTAGTTTAGTTTAGTTTAGTTACGTTTAGTTTAGGTTAGGTTAGGATGGGTTAGGTTAGTTTAGTTTAGTTTAGGTTAGGTTAGTTTATGTTAGGTTAGGTTAGTTTAGTTTAGCGTAGCTTAGATTAGGTTAGGGTAGGTTAGGTTATTTTAGGTTAGTTAGTTTAGCTTAGTTTGGTTTATTTTAGTTTATAATTTTTTTAATTAATAGATTAGTTTATAGTTTAGTTTATAATTTAGTTTAGTTTAGTTTAAGTTAGGTTAGGTAATGTTAGGTTAGGTTAGGTTAAGTTAGTTTAGTTTAGTTAAGTTTATGTTAGGTTAGGTTAGGATGGGTTAGTTTAGTTCAGTTTAGTTTAGTTTTGTTTTTGTTTAGTTTACAGTTTAGTTTATAATTTAGTTAATTTAGTTTATAGTTTAATTTATTTTATTGAAGTTTAGGTTAGGTTAAGTTAGGTTACGTTAGTTTATTTTATTTTAGTTTAGTTTATGTTAGGTTAGGTTAGGTTAGTTTAGTTCAATTAAGTTTAGATTTGTTTATATTTTAGTTTAGTTTAAGATATAGTTTAGTTTATAATTTAGTTTAGTTTATAGTTTAATTTAGTTAGTTTAGTTTAATTTAGTTTAGGGGCGGTTAGGTTAGGTAAGGTCAGGTTATGTTAGGTTAGGTTAGTTTATTTTAGTTTAATTTGTTTGAGTTTAATTTAGTTTAGTTTAGCTTAGTTTACGTTTGTTAGGTTAGTTTAGTTTAGTTTAATTTAGGTTAGGTTAAGTGAGGTTAGGTTTGTTTAGTTTAGTTTAGTTTAGTTTAGTTTATAGTTTAGTTTAATTTATAGTTTAGTTTATAGTTCAGTGTATATTTTAATTTATAGTATAGTTTATAGTTTAGTTTAGTGAAGTTTAGTTTTGTTTAGTTTATTTTAGTTCAGTTTAGTATCGTTTAGTTTATAGTTTAGTTTAGTTTATAGTTTAGTTTAGTTTATAGTTTAGTTTAGTTTAAAATAGTATAATTTAGTTTAGCTTAGCTTTGTTTAATTTAGTTAAGTTTAGTTTAGTTTACTGTAGGTTTATTAGGTTAGGTTAGGTTAGTTTAGTTTAGTTTAAGTTAGGTTAGGTTAAGTTAGGTTAGGTTAGTTTAGTTTTGTTGAATTTAATGTAGTTTAATTTTCTTTATAGTTTAGTTTATAGTTTAATTTATAGTTTATTTTAGTTTAGTTTATAGTATAGTTTATAGTTTAATTTCGTTTAGTTTAGTTTAATTTATTTTAGTTTAGTTTAGTTTAGGTTAGGTTAGGTTATGTTAGGTTAGCTTAGTTTAGTTTAATTTAGTTTAGGTTTGGTTAGGTATAATTCATTTAGTTTAGTTTATTTCAGTTTAGTGTGTAGTTTAGTGAATGGTTTGGTTTATAGTTTAGTTTGGTTTAGTTTAGTGTAGTTTAATTTAGGTTAAGTTATCTTAGGTTAGTTTAATTTAGTTTAGTTTAGGTTAGATTAGGTTAGGTTAGGTTAGTGTAGTTTACTTTAGTTTAGTTGAATTTAGTATAGTTTAGTTTAGTATATTTTAGGTTACGCTAGTTTAGTTTAATTTAGTTTATAATTTAGTTTATAGTTTAGTTTAGTTTAGTTTAGGTTAGGTTAGGTTAGTAAGTTTAGCTTAGTTTAGTTTATTTTAGTTTAGTTTATAATTAAGTTTAATTTATAGATTAGTTTATAGTTTAGTTTATAGTGTAGATTAGTTTAGTTTAGTTTAGTTCAGGTTAGGTTAGGTAATGTTAGGCTAGGTTAGGTTAGTTTAGTTTAGTTAAGGTTATGTTAGGTTAGGTTAGGTTAGTGTAGTATAGATTAGTTTAGTTTTATTTTTAGTTTAATTTAGTTTAGTTTAGTTTATAGTTTAATTTAATTTAGTTTAGTTTAGTTTAGTCCAGTTTAGTTTAGGTTAGGTTAGGTTAGTTTAGTTTAGTTTAGTTTAGGTTAGGTTAGTTTATGTTAGGTTAGGTTAGTTAGTTTAGCTTAGTTTAGTTTATTTTAGTTTGTGGTTTTGTTTAATTTATAGATTAGTTTATAGTTTAGTTTATAGTTTAGTTTAGTTTAGGTTAGTATATGTTAGTTTATGTTAGGTTAGGTTAGCTTAGTTTAAATTAGTTTATAATTTAGTTTAGTTTAGTATAGTTTATAGTTTAGTTTATGGTTTAGTTTAGTTTATAGTTTAGTTTATATTTTAGTTTAGTTTAGTTTATTTCAGTTTAGTTTATTTTAGTTTATTTTAATTTTGATTAGGTTACGTTAGGTAAGATTAGTTTAGTTTAGTTTAGGTTAAGATAGGTTAGGTTAGTTTAGTTTAATTGGGTGTAATTTACTTTAGTTGAATTTAGTTTAGTGTAGAGTAATTTGTATTTTAGTTTAGTTTTCTTTATATTTTAGTTTATAGTTTAGTTTAGCTTAGTTTATTTTAATTTATAGTTTATTTTATAGTTTAGTTTAGTTTAATTTGGGTTAGGTTAGGTTTGTTTAGTTTAGTTTAGTTCAGGTTAGGTTACGTAAGGTAGGTTTAGTTTATTTTAGTTAATTTAGGTTAGGTTAGGTTATTTTAGGTTAGTTTAGTTTAGTTCAGTTTAATTTGGTTTATTTCAATTTCATTTAGTTTATAGTTTAGTTTAGTTTACCTTACGTTAGGTTAGGTTAAGTTAGCTTAGGTTATGTTAGTTAGGTTAGTTTAGTTTAGTTTAGTTTATAGTTTAGTTTAGTTTAATTTAGTTTATAATTTAGTTTAAAGTTTAGTTTAGATTAGGTTAGGTTAGGTTAGTTTAGTTTAGTTTTGTTTAGATTAGGTTAGGTTAGGTTAGATTAGTTTAGTTTACTTAGTTTAATTTAGATTGGTTTATAGTTCAATTTAATTTAGTATAGTTAATAGTTTAGTTTATAGTTAAGTTTAAAATTTAGTTTAGTTTAGTTTTGTTTAGTTTAGTTTAGGTTAGGTTAGTTTTGTTTAGCTTAGCTTAGGATAGGTTAGGTTAGGTTAGCTAGTTTAGCTTAGTTTAGTTTAGTTTAGTATATGTTAGGTTAGGTTAGCTTAGATTAGTTTAGTTTCGTTTAGCTTAATTTAGGTTAGGTTAGGTTAGTTTAGTATAGTTTAGTTAATTTAGTTTCGTTTAGTTTATAATTTAGTGTAGTTTAGTTTATGTTAGGTTAGGTTAGGTTAGTTAGTTTAGCTTAGTTTAGTTTAAAGTTTAGTTTAATTTATAGATGAGTTTATAATTTAGTTTATAGTTTAGTTTAGTTTATAGATTAGTTTATAGTTTAATTTATAGTTTAGTTAGGTTTAGTTTAGGTTAGAATAGGTAAGGTCAGGTTAGGTTAGTTTATTTTAGTTTATTTTAGTTTAGTTGAATTTAATTTTGTTTAGGTTAGCTTAGTTTAGGTATGGTTAGATTAGTTTAGTTTAGTTTAGTTTAGGTTAGGTTAAGTTAGGTTAGGTTTGTCTAGTTTAGTTTAGTTTATAGTTTAGTTTAGTTTATAGTTTAGTTTATAGTTCAGTTTATAGTTTAGTTTATAATTTAGTTTATAGTTTAGTTTAGTGTAGTTTAGTTTTTTTTAGTTTAGTTTAGTTTAGTGTCTTTTAGTTTATGGTTTAGTTTATAGTTTAGTTTAGTTTATAGATTAGTTTACTTTACTTTAGTTTATTTTAGTTTAGCTTAGTTTAATTTAGTTTAGTTTAGGGTAGGTTATGTTAGATTAGGTTAGGTTAGTTTAGTTTAGTTTAGGTTATGTTAAGTTAGGTTAGGTTAGCATAGTTTAGTTGAGTTTAATTTAGTTTACTTTACTTTATAGATAAGTTTAATTTAGTTTATAGTTTAATTTATAGTTTAGTTTATTTTATAGTCTAGTTTATAGTTTAATTTCGTTATTTTAGATTAGTTTAATTTAGTTTAGTTTGATTAGTTTAGTTTAGTTTAGATTAGGTTAGGTTAGGTTAGCTTATGTTTGCTTAGTTTAGTTTATTTTAGGTTAGGTTAGGTAAAATTAATTTAGTTTAGTTTAGTTTAGTTCAGTTTATGTATAGTTTTGTTTATAGTTTTTTTATAGTTTAGTTTAGTTTAGTTTAATTTAGGTTAATTTATCTTAGGTAAGCTTAGTTTAGTTTAGGTTAAGTTATTTTACTTTAGGTTAGTGTAGTTTAGTTTAGTTTAGTAGAATTTAGTTTAGTTTAGTTTAGTCTATCTTAGGTCACTTTAGTTTATTTTAGTTTATAATTTAGTTTATAGTTGAATTTAATTTAGTTTAGTTTAGTTTAGTTTAGGTTAGGTTAGGTTAGTTTAGTTTATAAATTAGTTCTTTAGTTTATAGTTTAGAATATAGTTTAGTTTAGTTTAGTTTGTAGTTTAGTTTATAATTTAGTTTAGTTAAGTTTGGTTTACTTTAGTTTAGGTTAGGTTAGGTTAGTTTAGTTTAGCTTAGGGTAGGTTAGGTTAGGAAAGTTAGTTTAGCTTAGTTTAGTTTAGTTTATAGTTTAGTTTAGTTTATAGATTAGTTTATATTTTAGTTTATAGTTTAGTTTAGTTTAGTTTTGTTTAGTTTAGTTTAGGTTAGGTAAGGTTAGGTTAGGTTAGGTTAGGTTAGTTTATTTTAGTTTAGATTAGATTATGTTAGGTTAGGTTAGTTTAGTTTAGCGTAGGTTAGATTAGGTTAGGGTAGGTTAGGTTATTTTAGGTTAGTTAGTTTAACTTAGTTTGGTTTATTTTATTTTATAGTTTAATTTAATTTATAGATTAGTTTATAGTTTAGTTTATAATTTAGTTTAGTTTAGTTTAAGTTAGGTTAGGTAATGTTAGGTTAGGTTAGGTTAGGTTAGTTTATTTTAGTTTAGATTAGATTATGTTAGGTTAGGTTAGTTTAGTTTAGCGTAGCTTAGATTAGGTTAGGGTAGGTTAGGTTATTTTAGGTTAGTTAGTTTAACTTAGTTTGGTTTATTTTATAGATTAGTTTAATTTAATTTATAGATTAGTTTATAGTTTAGTTTATAATTTAGTTTAGTTTAGTTTAAGTTAGGTTAGGTAATGTTAGGTTAGGTTAGGTTAAGTTAGTTTAGTTTAGTTAAGTTTATGTTAGGTTAGGTTAGGTTATTTTAGTTCAGTTTAGTTTAGTTTTGTTTTTAGTTTAGTTTATAGTTTAGTTTATAATTTAGTTAATTTAGTTTATAGTTTAATTTAGTTTAGTTTAGTTTAGGTTAAGTTAAGTTAGGTTAGATTAGTTTAGTTTAGTTTAGTTTAGTTTATGTTAGGTTAGTTTAGGTTAGGTTAGTTTCGTTTAGTATAGTTTATTTTAGTTTAGTTTAGTTTATAGTTTAGTTTAGGTTAGGTTAGTTTAGGTTGGAGTAGTTTAGTTTAGTTTATTTTAGGTTAGGTTAGATTAGGTTAGTGTAGTTTAGATTACATTAGGTTAGTTTATAGGAATTTAATTTAGTTTAGTTTAGTTCAGTTTAGGTAAGGTTAGGTTAGTGTAGTTTAGTTTAGTTTAGTTAATAGTTTAGTTTAGTTTATAGTTTAGTTTATAGTTTAGTTCGGTTTAGTGTAGTTTAGTTTTGTTTAGTTTAGGTTAGCTTAGTTTAGTTCAGTTTAGCTTAGGTTAGGTTAGGTTAGTTAACTTTAGTTTAGTTTAGTGTAGTTAAGTTTAGTATAGTATATAGTTTAGTTTATAGTTTAGTTTATAGTTTAGTTAGTTTATGGTTTAGTTTAATTTTGTTTAGTTTAATTTAGTTTAGTAAATTTTAGTTTAGTTTAATTTAATTTAGGGTAGGTTATATTAGGTTAGGTTAGTTTAGTTTAGTTTAGGTTAGGTTAGGTTAGGTTCGTTTAGTTAATTGAGTTTAATTTAGTTTAGTATTTAGTTTAGTTAATTTTGTTTATTTGTAGTTTAGTTTAGTTTACTTTTAGTTTATAATTTAGTTTAGTTAAGTTTTGGTTAGTTAAGTTTAGGTTAGGTTAGGTTAGTTTAGTTTAGCTTAGGTTAGGTTAGGTTTGGTTAGGTTAGGTTAGCTAGTTTAGTTTAATTTAGTTTAGTTTAGTATATGTTAGGTTAGGTTTGGTTAGCTTAGTTTAGTTTAGTTTAGCTTAGGTTAGGTTATTTTAGTTTAGTTTAGTTTAGTTTAATTTATAGTTTAGTTTAATTTAGTTTATATTTTTATTTATAGTTTAGTTTAGTTTAGGTTATAGTTTAGTTTATAGTTTAGTTTATAATCTAGTTTATAATTTAGTTTATAGTTTAGTTTAGTGTAGTTTAGTTTTGTTTAGTTTAGTTTAGTTTAGTGTCTTTTAGTTTATAGTTTAGTTTAGTTTATAGATTAGTTTACTTTACTTTAGTTTATTTTAGTTTAGCTTAGTTTAATTTAGTTTAGTTTAGGGTAGGTTATGTTAGGTTAGGTTTGGTTAGTTTAGTTTAGTTTAGGTTAGGTTAAGTTAGGTTAGGTTAGCATAGTTTAGTTGAGTTTAATTTAGTTTAGTTTACTTTATAAATTAGTTTTGTTTAGTTTATAGTTTAATTCATAGTTTAGTTTAGTTTATAGTTTAGTTTATAGTTTAGTTTATAGTTTAGCTTAGTTTAGTTTAGTTTCTTTTCGTTTAGGTTAGATTAGGTTAGGTTAGGTAAAGTTAGCTTCGTTTAGTTTAGTTTAGGTTAGGTTAGGTTAGGTTAGCTTAGTTAACTTTAGTTTGGTTTAGTTTAGTTTATAGTTTAGTTTAGTTTATAGTTTAGTTTATAGTTTATTTTAGTTTATAGTTTAGTTTATAGTGTAGTTTAATTTAGTTTAGTTTAATTTAGTTTAGCTAAGTTTAATTTAGTTTAGTTTAATTTAGGGTAGGTTACATTAGGTTAGTTTAGTTTAGTTTAGATTAGGTTAGGTTCGTTTAGTTAATTGAGTTTAATTTAGTTTATTTTAGTTTATAGTTTAGTTAAGTTTAGTTTAGTTTATAGTTTAATTTATAGTTCAGTTTAGTTTAGTTTAGTTCATAGTTTAGTTTATAGTTTAGTTTAGTTTATTGTTTAGTTTATAATTTAGTTTAGTTTTGTTTAGTTTATTTTAGATTAGGTTAGTTTGGTTTAGCTTAGGTAAGGTTAGGTTAGGTTAGGTTTTGTTAGGATAGGTTAGGCTAGGTTAGCTAGTTTAGCTTAGTTTAGTTTAGTTTAGTATATATTAGGTTAGGTTAGGTTAGCTTAGTTTAGTTTAGTATATAATTTAGTTTAGTTTAATTTATAGTTTAGTTTAGTTTAGTTTATAGTTTAGTTTAGTTTATAGTTTAGTTTATATTTTAGTTTAGTTTAGTTTATTTGAGTATAGTTTAATTTTGGTTAGGTTACGTTAGGTAAGGTTAGTTTAGGTTAGTTTAGTTTAGGTTAAGTTAGGTTAGATTAGTTTAGTTGGGTGTAGTTTAGTTTAGTTAAATTTAGTTTAGTTTAGTTTAATTTATATTTTAGTTTAGTTTTCTTTATAGTTTAGTTTCGTTTTTTACATTTATAGTTTAGTTTATAGTTTAGTTTACTTTAATTTAGGTTAGGTTAGGTTAGTTTAGTGTAGTTTAGGTTAGGTTAGGTTACGTTAGGTAGGTTTAGTTTAGTTTAGGTTAGGTTAGGTTATGTTAGGTTATGTTATTTTAGGTTATAGTTTAGTTCAGTTTAGTTTAGTTTAGTTTAGTTTCATTTAGTTTGTTGTTTAGTTTAGTTTACTTTACGTTAGGTTAGGTTAGGTTAGCTTAGGTTATGTTAGGTTAGTTTAGTTTAGTTTAGTTTAGTTTATAGTATAGTTTAGTTTGGTTTAGGTTAGGTTAGGTTAGGTTAGTTTAGTTTAGCTTATTTTTTTATAGTTTAGTTTAATTTAGTTTGTAGTGTAGTTTATAGTTTAGTATAGTTTATAGTTTAGTTTATAGTTTAGTTTAGTTTAGTTTATAGTTTATTTCATATTTTAGATTAGTTTAGTTTAGTTTAGGTTAGGTTAGTTTAATTTAGCTTATCTTAGGCTAGGTTAGGTTAGGTTAGGTTAGTTAGTTTACCTTAGTTTAGTTTATTTTAGTTTAGTTTATAATTAAGTTTAATTTATCGATTAGTTTATAGTTTAGGTTAGTTTAGTTTAGTTTAGTTTAGGTTAGCTTAGGTAAGGTTAGGGTAGGTTAGGTTAGGTTATGTTATTTAAGGTTAGTTTAGTTTAGTTCAGTTTAGTTTAGTTTCATTTAGTTTATTGTTTAGTTTAGTTTACTTTACGTTAGGTTAGGCTAGGTTAGCTTATGTTATGTTAGGTAAGTTTAGTTTAGTTTAGTTTAGTTTATAGTTTAGTTTAGTTTAATTTAGTTTATAATTTAGTTTATAGTTTAGTTTAGTTTATAGTATAGTTTAGTTTAGTTTAGGTTACGTTAGGTTAGTTTAGTTTAGTTTTGGTTAGGTTAGGTTAGGTTAGATTTGTTGAGTTTAGTTAGTTTAATTTAGATTAGTTTATAGTTCAGTTTAATTTATTTTAGTTCATAGTTTAGTTTATAGTTTAGTTTATAATTTAGTTTAATTTAGTTTAGTTTAGGTTAGGTTAGGTTAGTATGGTTTAGCTTAGTTAAGGTTAGGTTAGGTTGGGTTAGGTTAGCTAGTTTAGCTTAGTTTAGTTTAGTTCAGCATGTGTAAGGTTAGGTTAGGTTAGGTTAGCTTAGTGTAGTTTAGTTTAGTTTAGCTTAAGTTAGGTTAGGTTAGGTTAGTTTAGTTTAGTTTAGGTGGGGTTAGTTTAGGTTAATTAAGTTATGTTACTTTTGGTTAGTTTAGTTTAGTTTTGTTTAGTTTAGTTTATGTTAGGTTAGGTTAGTTAAGTTTAGCTTAGGTTAGTTTAGGTTAGGTTAGCTTTTTTAGCTTAGTTTAGTTTAGTTTAGTATATGTTAGGTTAGGTTAGCTTAGTTTAGTTTAGTTTAGTTTAGCTTAGGTTAGGTTTGTTTAGTTTAGCTTAGTTTAATTTATAGTTTAGTTTAATTTAGTTTGTAGTGTAGTTTATAGTTTAGTTTAGTTTATAGTTTAGTTTAGTTTAGTTTAGTTAATTTAGTTTAGCTTAGCTTAAGTTAGGGTAGGTTAGGTTAGGTTTGGTTAGTTCGTTTGGCTTAGTTTAGTTTTGTTTACTTTATAGTTTAGTTTAGTTTATAGATTAGTTTATAGTTTAGTTTATAGTTTATTTTATTTCAGTTTAGTTTAGTTTATTTTAGTTTAGGTTAGGTTATGTTAGGTTAGGTTAGTTTAGTTTAGTTTAGTTTAGTTTGTAGTTTAGTTTAGTTTATAGTTTAGTTTAGTTTATAGTTTAGTTTATAGTTTCGTTTATAGTTTAGTTTAGTTTAGTGTAATTTAGTTTAGTTTAGTGTTGTTTAGTTTAGTTTATAATTCAGTTTAGATTATAGTTTAGTTTTGTTTACTTTAGTTTAATTTATTTTGGCTTAGTTTAATTTAGTTAAGTTTAGTTTAGTTTAGGGAAGGTTAGGTTAGGTTAGGTTAGTTAGTTTAGCTTATTTTAGTTTATTTTAGTTTATAGTTTAGTTTAATTTATAGATTAGTTTATAGTTTAGTTTATAGTTTAGTTTAGTTTATGTTAGGTTAGGTAAGGTTAGGTTAGGTTAGGTTAAGTTAGTTTAGTTTAGTTAAGTTTATGTTAGGTTATGTAAGGTTAGTTTAATTCAGTTTAGTTAAATTTTGTTATTAGTTTATTTTAGTTTATACTTTAGTTTATAATTTAGTTTAGTTTAGTTTATAGTTTAATTTAGTTTAGTTTAGTTTAGGTTAGGTTAGGTTAGGTTTTGGTTAGTTTAGTTTAGGTTATTTTCGGTTAGGTTAATTTAGTTTAGTATAGTTTGGTTTATAGTTTAGTTTAGTTTATAATTTAGTTTAGGTTATAGTTTAGTTTAGTTTATAGTTTAGTTTAGGTTAGGTTAGGTTAGATTAGAGTAGTTTAGTTTAGTTTAGTTTATTTTACATTAGGTTAGGTTAGGTTAGTGTAGTTTAGATTAGTTTAGGATAGTTTATATGAATTTAACTTAGTTTAGTTTAGTTTAGTTTAGGTAAGTGTAGTTTAGTTTAGTTTAGTTAATAGTTTAGTTTAGTTTATAGTTTAGTTTATAGTTTAGGTTATAGTTTAGTTTATAGTTTAGTTTGGTTTAGTGTAGTTTAGTTTTGTTTAATTTAGTTTAATTTAGTTTAGTTTATTTTCGTTTAGGTTAGATTAGGTTAGGTTAGGTTAGGTTAGCTTAGTTTAGTTTAATTTAGGTTAGGTTAGTTAACTTTAGTTTAGTGAGTTTAGTTAAGTTTAGTTTAGTTTATAATTTAGTTTTGTTTAGTTTATAGTTTAGTTTATAATTTTAGTTTATTGTTTAGTTTAATTTTTTTTAGTTTAATTTAGTTTAGCTAAGTTTAGTTTAGTTTAGTTTCATTTAGGGTAGGTTATATTAGGTTAGGTTAGTTTAGTATAGCTTAGTTTAGTTTAATTTAGGTTAGGTGAGTTAACTTTAGTTTAGTGAGTTTAGTTTAGTTTCGTTTAGTTTATAATTTAGTTTAGTTTAGTTTATGTTAGGTTAGTTTAGGTTAGTTGGTTTAGCTTAGAGTAGTTTAGTTTGGTTTAGTTTCGTTTAGTTTAGGTTAGGTTAGGTAAGGTCAGGTTAGGTTAGTTTTTTTAGTTTATTTTAGTTTAGTTGAATTTCATTTATTTTAGGTTAGCTTAGTGTAGGTTAGGTTAGATTAGTTTATTTTAGTTTAGTTTAGGTTAGGTTAAGGTAGGTTAGGTTTGTCTAGTTTAGTTTAGTTTAGTTTATAGTTTAGTTTAGTTTATAGTTTAGTTAAGTTTAGTTTATAGTTTAGTTTATAGTTCAGTTTATAGTGTAGTTTATAATTTAGTTTATAGTTTAGTTTAGTGTAATTTAGTTTTGTAAAGTTTAGTTTAGTTTGGTTTAGTGTCTTTTAGTTTATAGTATAGTTTATAGATTAGTTTACTTTACTTTAGTTTATTTAGTTTAGCTTAGTTTAATTTAGTTTAGTTTAGGGTAGGTTATGTCAGGTTAGGTTAGGTTAGTTTAGTTTAGTTTATTTTAGGTTAGGTTAAGTTAGGTTAGGTTAGCTTAGTTTAGTTGAGTTTAATTTAGTTTAGTTTACTTTATAGATTAGTTTAGTTTAGTTTATAGTTTAATTAATAGTATAGTTTAGTTTAGTATATAGTCTAGTTTATAATTTAATTTCGTTAGTTTAGTTTAGTTTAATTTAGTTTAGATTGATTAGTTTAGTTTAGTTTAGTTTAGGTTAGGTAAGGTTCGGTTAGCTTATGTTAGCTTAGTTTAGTTTAGTTTAGTTTAGGTTAGGTTAGGTATAACTAATTTAGTTTAGTTTAGTTTAGTTGAATTCAGTTTATGTATAGTTTAGTTTATAGTTTGTTTATAGTTTAGTTTAGTTTAGTTTAATTTAGGTTAAGTTATCTTAGGTTAGTTTAGTTTAGTTTATTTTAGTAGAATTTAGTTTAGTTTAGTTTAGTCTATCTTAGGTCACTTTAGTCTATTTTAGTTTATAATTTAGTTTACAGTTTAGTTTAGTTTAGTTTAGGTAAGGTTAGGTTAGTGCAGTTTAGTTTAGTTGAATTTAATTTAGTTTAGTTTAGTTTAGGTTACGTTACGTTAGGTTATTTAGTTTAGTTTAGGTTAGGTTTGGTTATATTAGTGTAGTTTATAAATTAGCTTTGTTTAGTTTATAGTTTAGATAACAGTTTAGTTTAGTTTAGTTTATAGTTTAGTTTATAATTTAGTTTAGTTAATTTTGGTTTACTTTAGTTTAGGTTAGGTTAGGTTAGTTTAGTTTAGCTTAGTTTAGGGAAGGTTAGGTTAGTTAGTTTAGCTTAGTTTAGTTTAGTTTATAGTTTAGTTTAGTTTATATATTAGTTTATATTTTAGTTTATAGTTTAGTTTAGTTTGGTTTTGTTTAGTTTAGGTTAGGTTAGGTAAGGTTTGGTTAGGTTAGGTTAGTTTATTTTAGTTTAGATTAGATTATGTTAGGTTAGGTTAAGTTAGTGTAGTTTAGTTTATTTTAGTTGAATTTAATTTAGCTTATTTTAGTTTAATTTAAATTAGTTTAGTTTAGTTTAGGTTAGGTTAGCTTAGCTTAGTTTAATTTGGTTTATTTTAGTTTATATTTTAGTTTATAGTTTCGTTTAGTTAAGTTTATATTAGATTTGTTTAGTTTATTTTAGGTTAGATTAGGTTATGTTAGTATAGTTTATGTTAGGTTATGTTAGTTTATTTTAGTTTAGTTTAGTTTACTTTAGTTTCTAGTTTAGATTATAGTTTAGTTTAGTTTAGTTTAGGTTAGGTTAGGTTAGTTTAGTTTAGTTTAGTTTAGGTTAAGTTAGGTTAGGTTAGTTTAGTTTAGTTTAGTTTATAGTTTAGTTTAGTTTCTACTTTAGTTTATAGTTTAATTTAGTTTATAATTTAGTTTAGTTTAGTTTAGATTAGGTTAGTTTAGTTTAGCTTAGCTTAGGTTAGGTTAGGTTAGTTAGTTGAGCTTAGTTTAGTTTAGTTTAAAGTTTAGTTTAATTTATAGATTATTTTATAATTTAGTTTATAGTTTAGTTTAGTTTAGTTTAGGTTAGGTTAGGTAAGGTTAGGATAGGTTAGGTTAGGTTAGTTTAGTTTAGTTAAGTTTATGTTAGGTTAGGTTAGTTTAGTTCAGTTTAGTTTAGTTTTGTTTATAGTTTAGTTTAGTTTGGTTTATAGTTCAATTTAGTTTAGATTAGTTTAGTTACGTATAGTTTAGGTTAGGTTAGGATGGGTTAGTTTAGTTTAGTTTAGTTTAGGTTAGGTTAGTTTATGTTAGGTTAGGTTAGTTTAGTTTAGCGTAGCTTAGATTAGGTTAGGGTAGGTTAGGTTATTTTGGGTTAGTTAGTTTAGCTTAGTTTGGCTTTTTTAAGTTTATAATTTTTTTTAATTTATAGATCAGTTTATAGTTTAGTTTATAATTTAGTTTAGTTTAGTTTAAGTTAGGTTAGGTAATGTTAGGTTAGGTTAGGTTAAATTAGTTTATTTTAGTTAAGCTTATGTTAGGTTAGGTTAGGATGGGTTAGTTTAGTTCAGTTTAGTTTAGTTTTCTTTTTAGTTTAGTTTACAGTTTAGTTTATAATTTGGTTAATTTAGTTTATAGTTTAATTTAGTTTATTTTAGTTTAGGTTTGGTTAAGTTAGGTTAGGTTAGTTTAGTTTAGTTTAGATTAGGTTAGGTTAGTTTCGTTTAGTATAGTTTATTTTAGTTTAGTTTAGTTTATAGTTTAGTTTATTTTAGGTTAGGTTAGGTTAGCTAGTTTAGTTTAATTTAGTTTAGTTTAGTATATGTTAGGTTAGGTTTGGTTAGCTTAGTTTAGTTTAGTTTAGTTTAGCTTAGGTTAGGTTAGGTTAGTTTAGTTTAGTTTAGTTTAATTTATAGTTTAGTTAATTTAGTTTAGTTTAATTTAGTTTATACTTTTGTTTATAGTTTAGTTTAGTTTAGTTTATAGTTTAGTTTATACTTTAGTTTAGTTTAGTTAAGTTTAGTTTAGCTTATCTTAGGTTAGGGTAGGTTAGGGTAGGTTTGGATAGTTTGGTCTAATTTAGTTTTGTTTATTTTATAGTTTAGTTTAGTTTATAGAATAGTTTATAATTTAGTTCATATTTTAGTTTAGTTTAGTTTAGTTTAGTGTAATTAGTTTAGTTTAGTTTATGTTAGGTTATGTTAGGTTAGGTTAATTTAGTTTACTTTAGTTATGTTTATAGTTTAGATTAGTTTAGTTTATAGTTTAGTTTATAGTTTATTTTATTTCAGTTTAGTTTAGTTTATTTTAGTTTAGGTTAGGTTAGGTTAGTTTAGTTTAGTTTAGTTTAGGTTAGGTTAGGTTAGCTTTGTTTAGGTTATGATAGTTATTTTGGCTTAGTTTAGTTTAGTTTATAGTTTAGTTTAGTTTAGTTTATAGTTTAGTTTAGTTTACAGATTAGTTTATAGTTTAGTTTATAGTTTAGTTTAGTTTGGTTTAGTTTAGTTTAGTTTAGGTTAGCTAAGGTCAGGTTAGGTTACGTTAGGTTAGTTTAGTTTAGTTTAGTTTAGTTTAGTTGAATTTAATTTAGTTTAGTTTAGCTTAGTTTACGTTAGGTTAGGTTAGTTTAGTTTAGGTTAGGTTTAGTTAGGTTCGGTTTGTTTAGTTTAGTTTATAGTTTTTTAGTTTATAGTTTAGTTTAGTTTATAGTTTAGATTATAGTTTAGTTTAGTTTATAGTTTAGATTATAGTTTAGTTTAGTTTATAGTTAAGTTTAGTTTATAGTTTATTTTATATTTTAGTTTAGTTTAGTTTAGTTTAGGTTAGGTTAGTTTAGTTTAGCTTAGCTTAGGCTAGGTTAGGTTAGGTTAGGTTGGTTAGTTTAGCTTAGTTTAGTTTATTTTAGTTTAGTTTATAATTAAGTTTAATTTATCGATTAGTTTATAGTTTAGGTTAGTTTAGTTTAGTTCAGTTTAGTTTAGTTTAGTTTAGTTTCATTTAGTTTATTGTTTAGTTTAGTTTACTTTACATGAGGTTAGGTTAGGTTAGCTTAGGTTATGTTCGGTTAGTTTAGTTTAGTTTAGTTTAGTTTATAGTATAGTTTAGTTTAATTTAGTTTATAATTTAGTTTATAGTTTAGTTTAGTTTAGTTTATTATATAGTTTAGTTTAGTTTAGGTTAGGTTAGGTTACGTTAGGTTAGTTTAGTTTAGTTTTGGTTAGGTTAGGTTAGGTTAGATTAGTTGAGTTTAGTTAGTTTAATTTAGAATCATTTATAGTTCAGTTTAATTTATTTTAGTTCATAGTTTAGTTTATAGTTTAGTTTATAATTTAGTTTAATTTAGTTTAGTTTAGGTTAGGTAAGGTTAGTTTGGTTTAGCTTAGTTTAGGTTAGGTTAGGGTGGTTAGGTTATGTTAGTTTAGTTTAGTTGAGTTTAATTTGGTTTAGTTTACTTTATAGTTTAGTTTAGTTTGGTTTATAGTTTAATTGATAGTTTAGTTTAGTTTAGTTTATAGTCTAGTTTATAGTTTAATTTCGTTTAATTAGTTTAATTTAGTTTAGTTTAGTTTAGGTTAGGTTAGGTTAGGTTAGGTTAGGTTAGGTTAGGTTAGGTTAGGTTAGGTCAGATTGGCTTAGTTTAGTTTGGTTTAGGTTAGGTTAGGTAAATTTAATTTGGTTTAGTTTATTTTAGTTTATTTCAGTTTAGTGTATAGTTTAGTTTATAGTTTTGTTTATAGTTTAGTTTAGTTTAGTTTAATTTAGGTTAAGTTATCTTAGGTTAGTTTAGTTTAGTTTAGTTTAGTTTAGGTTAGGTTAGGTTAGGTTAGTGTAGTTTAGTTTAGTTTAGTTGAATTTAGTTTAGTTTATTTTAGTCAATTTTAGGTTACGTTAGTTTAGTTTAGTTTAATTTAGTTTATAAAAAGTTTATAGTTTAGTTTAGTTTAGGTTAGGTTAGTTTAGGTTAGTGGAGTTTAGGTTAATTTAGTTGAATTTAATGTAGTTTTATTTAGTTTAGTTTACGTTAGGTTAGGTTAGTTTAGTTTAGTTTAATTTAAGTTAGGTTAAGTTAGGTTATGTAACTTTAGGTTAGTTCAGTTTAGTTAATTTCGTTTAGTTTATAATTTAGTTCAGTTTAATTTATCTTACGTTAGGTATGGTCAGGTTAGGTTAGTTTAGGTTAATTTAGTTTAGTTTATAATTTAGTATATAATATAGTTTAGTTTAGTTTATAGTTTATTTTATAGTTTAGTTTAGTTTAGGTTAGGTTAGGGTAGTTTAGTTTAGTTTAGGTTAGGTTAGGGTAGTTTATTTTAGTTTAGTTTGGTTTATAGTTTAGTTTATAATTTAGTTTAGTTTAGTTTAGTTTAGGATAGGTTAGGTTAGTTTAGTATAGTAGCATAGGCTAGGTTAGGTTAGGTGAGGTTAGGTTAGCTAGTTTAGATTAGTTTAGTTTATTTTAGTTTAGAATATAATTAAGTTTAATTTATAGATTAGTTTATAGTTTAGTTTATAGTTTAGCTTAGTTTAGTTTAGTTTAGGTTAGGTTAGGTAAGGTTAGGTTAGGTTAGGTTAGTATAGTTTAGTTAAGTTTATGGTACATTATGTTAGGTTAGTTTAGTTCAGTTTAGTTTAATTTTGTTTTCATTTTAATTTAGTTTAGTTTATTGTTTATTTTATTTTAGTATATAGTTCAATTTAGTTAAGTTTAGTTTAGTTTAGTCCAGTTTAGGTTAGGTTAGGTTAGTTTAGTTTAGTTAAGGTTAGGTTAAGGTAGTTTATGTTAGTTTAGGTTAGTTTAGTTTAGCTTAGCTTAGGTTAGGTTAGGTTAGGTTAGTTTAGCTTAGTTTAGTTTATTTTAGTTTATAGTTTAGTTTAATTTATAGATTAGTTTATATCTTTTTTATACTTAAGTTTAGTTTAGTTTAGTTTAGGTTAGGTTAGGTAAGGTTAGGTTAGGTTAGTTTATTTTAGTTTAGTTTAGTTTATGTTAGGTTAGGTTAGGTTAGTTTAGTTCAATTTAGTTTAGTTTTGTTTATAGTTTAGTTTAGTTTAAGATATAGTTTAGTTTATAATTTAGTTTAGTTTATAGTTTAATTTAGTTAGTTTAGTTTAGTTTAGGTTCGGTTAGGTTAGGTAAGGTCAGGTTATGTTAGGTTAGGTTAGTTTATTTTAGTTTAGTTTGTTTGAGTTTAATTTAGTTTTGTTCAGCTTAGTTTACGTTATGTTAGGTTAGTTTAGTTTAGTTTAATTTATGTTAGGTTAAGTGAGGTTAGGTTTGTTTAGTTTAGTTTAGTTTAGTTTAATTTAGTTTATAGTTTAGTTTAGTTTATAGTTTAGTTTAGTTTATAGTTTAGTTTATAGTTCAGTTTATATTTTAATTTATAGTGTAGTTTATAGTTTAGTTTAGTGAAGTTTAGTTTTGTTTAGTTTATTTTAGTTTAGTTTAGTGTCGTTTAGTTTATAGTTTAGTTTAGTTTATAGTTTAGTTTAGTTTACTTTAGTATAATTTAGTTTAGCTTAGCTTAGTTTAATTTAGTTAAGTTTAGTTTAGTTTACGGTAGTTTTTGTTAGGTTAGGTTAGGTTAGTTTAGTTTAATTTAAGTTAGGTTAGGTTAAGTTAGGTTAGGTTAGTTTAGTTTTGTTGAATTTAATGTAGTTTAATTTACTTTATAGTTTATTTTAGTTTATAGTTTAATTTATAGTTTATTTTAGTTTAGTTTATAGTATAGTTTATAGTTTAATTTCGTTTAGTTTAGTTTAATTTATTTTAGTTTAGTTTAGTTTAGTTAAGGTTAGGTTAAGGTAGTTTATGTTAGTTTAGGTTAGTTTAGTTTAGCTAGGCTTAGGTTAGGTTAGGTTAGGTTAGTTTATTTTAGTTTAGTTTAGTTTATGTTAGGTTAGGTTAGGCTAGGTTAGTTTAGTTCAATTTAGTTTAGTTTTGTTTATAGTTTAGTTTAGTTTAAGATATAGTTTAGTTTATAATTTAGTTTACTTTATAGTTTAATTTAGTTAGTTTAGTTTGATTTAGTTTAGGTTCGGTTATTTTAGGTAAGGTCAGGTTATGTTAGGTTAGGTTAGTTTATTTTAGTTTAGTTTGTTTGAGTTTAATTTAGTTTAGTTAACTTAGTTTACGTTATGTTAGGTTAGTTTAGTTTAGTTTAATTTAGGTTAGGTTAAGTGAGGTTAGGTTTGTTTAGTTTAGTTTAGTTTAATTTAGTTTATAGTTTAGTTTAGTTTATAGTTTAGTTTAGTTTATAGTTTAGTTTATAGTTCAGTTTATATTTTAATTTATAGTATAGTTTATAGTTTAGTTTAGTGAAGTTTAGTTTTGTTTAGTTTATTTTAGTTTAGTTTAGTGTCGTTTAGTTTATAGTTTAGTTTAATTTATAGATTAGTTTATATCTTTTTTATACTTAAGTTTAGTTTTGTTTAGTTTAGGTTAGGTTAGGTAATTTTAGGTTAGGTTAGGTTAGTTTATTTTAGTTTAGTTTAGTTTATGTTAGGTTAGATTAGGCTAGGTTAGTTTAGTTCAATTTACTTTAGTTTTGTTTATAGTTTAGTTTAGTTTAAGATATAGTTTAGTTTATAATTTAGTGTAGTTTATAGTTTAATTTAGTTAGTTTAGTTTGGTTTAGTTTAGGTTTGGTTAGGTTAGGTAAGGTCAGGTTATGTGAGGTTAGGTTAGTTTATTTTAGTTTAGTTTGTTTGAGTTTAATTTAGATTAGTTTAGCTTAGTTTACGTTATGTTAGGTTAGTTTAGTTTAGTTTAACTTAGGTTAGGTTAAGTGAGGTTAGGTTTGTTTAGTTTAGTTTAGTTTAGTTTAATTTAGTTTATAGTTTAGTTTAGTTTAGTTTATAGTTTAGTTTATAGTTCAGTTTATATTTTAATTTATAGTATAGTTAATAGTTTAGTTTAGTGAAGTTTAGTTTTGTTTAGTTTATTTTAGTTTAGTTTAATGTCGTTTAGTTTATAGTTTAGTTTAGTTTATAGTTTAGTTTAGTTTACAATAGTATAATTTAGTTTAGCTTAGCTTAGTTTAATTTAGTTAAGTTTATTTTAGTTTACGGTAGGTTTTGTTAGGTTAGGTTAGTTTAGTTTAGTTTAAGTTAGGTTAGGTTAAGTTAGGTTAGGTTAGTTTAGTTTTGTTGAAATTAATGTAGTTTAATTTACTTTATAGTTTAGTTTGGTTTATAGTTTAATTTATAGTTTATTTTAGTTTATTTTATAGTATAGTTTATAGTTTAATTTCGTTTAGTTTAGTTTAATTTATTTTAGTTTAGTTTAGTTTAGGTTAGGTTAGGTTATGTTAGGTTAGCTTAGTTTAGTTTAATTTAGTTTAGGTTAGGTTAGGTATAATTCATTTATTTTATTTTATTTCAGTTTAGTGTGTAGTTTAGTGTATAGTTTGGTTTATAGTTTAGTTTGGTTTAGTTTAGTGTAGTTTAATTTAGGTTAAGTTATCTTAGGTTAGTTTAATTTAGTTTAGTTTAGGTTAGGTTAGGTTATTTTAGTTTAGTTTAGGTTAGGGTAGTTTAGGTTAGTTTAGTTTAGTTTATAATTTAGTATATAGAATAGTTTAGTTTAGTTTATAGTTTGTTTTATAGTTTAGTTTAGTTTAGGTTAGGTTAGGTTAGGTTAGTTTAGTTTAGTTTAAGTTAAGTTAGGTTAGGTTAGGGTAGTTTACTTTAGTTTAGTTTAGTTTATAGATTAGTTTAGTGTAGTTTATGGTTTAGTTTATAGTTTAGTTTAGTTTATAGTTTAGTTTATATTTTAGTTTAGTTTAGTTTAGTTTAGGTTAAGTTAGTTTAGTTTAGCTTAGCTTCGGCTAGGTTACGTTAGGTTAGGTTAGTAAGTTTAGCTTAGTTTAGTTTATTTTAGTTTAGTTTATAATTAAGTTTAATTTATAGATTGGTTTATAGTTTAGTTTATAGTTTAGATTAGTTTAGTTTAGTTTAGTTCAGGTTAGGTTAGGTAATGTTAGGCTAGGTTAGGTTAGTTTAGTTTAGTTAAGGTTATGTTAGGTTAGATTAGGTTAGTGTAGTATAGTTTAGTTTAGGTTTATTTTTAGTTTAATTTAGTTTAGTTTATAGTTTAGTTTAGTTTATAGTTTAATTTAATTTAGTTTAGTTTAGTTTAGTCCAGTTTAGTTTAGGTTAGGTTATGTTAGTTTAGTTTATTTTAGTTTAGGTTAGGTTAGTTTATGTTAGGTTAGGTTAGTTAGTTTAGCTTAGTTTAGTTTATTTTAGTTTGTGGTTTTGTTTAATTTATAGATTAGTTTATAATTTAGTTTATAGTTTAGTTTAGTTTAGTTTAGGTTAGTATATGTTAGTTTATGTTGGGTTAGGTTAGGTTAGTTTAGTTTAGTGTATAATTTAGTTTAGTTTAGTATAGTTTAGTTTATGGTTTAGTTTAGTTTATAGTTTAGTTTATATTTTAGTTTAGTTTAGTTTATTTCAGTTTAGTTTATTTTAGTTTATTTTAATTTTGACTAGGTTACGTTAGGTAAGATTAGTTTAGTTTAGTTTAGGTTAAGATAGGTTAGGTTAGTTTAGTTTAATTGGGTGTAATTTACTTTAGTTGAATTTAGTTTAGTTTAGTTTAATTTGTATTTTAGTTTAGTTTTCTTTATAGTTTAGTTTATAGTTTAGTTTAGTTTAGTTTATTTTAATTTATAGTTTATTTTATAGTTTAGTTTAGTTTAATTTGGGTTAGGTTAGGTTTGTTTAGTTTAGTTTATTTCAGGTTAGGTTACGTTAGGTTGGTTTAGTTCATTTTAGTTTAGTTTAGGTTAGGTTAGGTTATTTTAGGTTAGTTTAGTTTAGTTCAGAGTAGTATGGACCCCGCGGCGGACGCGTAATTGACGTCACATCCGGTTTTAGTTCAAGGTCATATTTTGTATTGCGTTGTAGTGTGTGGGTATGTTGTAAAGCGTCCGCCGAGGGGTACACTTTTTGGATTGTACACACTACAAGGGAATACAAAATATGACGTTGAAGTGAAACCGGATGTGACGTGTGAGGCGTCCGGCGCGGGGTACATTTATATAGAAATGAATAAAATATGAGATATGTTGATACATTTGTTAATTTGTTTTTATTTATTTTATTTGTTATTACATAGTTACATTATATATATGTATACTTCCTTGGTGGGATAAAAGCAGGCTGCAGCATCAATGCAATACTTGTCGCATGTATCGCAATCGGGTGTGTGTAGTTGTGGGATGTGAGGGAAGGGGATGGGTATTTGGTTGTTGCGACACGCTCTTTTGGCGAGGCATTGGAGACAGTAGGGGAGGAATTTGAATTGTTTGTTTTTGACATTTATTAAAGACGGAGACCATACTTCGAGGACTCTGGTGCGATTACTGTTTTGATTGTTGCGTTGCATGTTGGGCTGTAAAGAGAAGAGAGTAAGTGATAGAAAAAAGACTTGGTTTAATGTGCACATGTTATTTATTTATCTTTTGTGCAAAGAGGACAGAGGTATATGAACGGTGGAGGTCCGTCGATGTGGGTGCGATGATGGGATAGATTGTAGTGGGAGGTGCAGCGTCTGAAACTTTGGAAGACGTTTTTACAATGTGGGTTTAGTAGGGGCCACATGAGGTCGACGTCAATGGGTGGAAAGAGGAGTAGTTGATTGGGTGGGAGAGCTGCGATAACTGTGATTTCAGGTTGAGTTAAGGTGCATAGCCTGCGCGAGTTGCTGACGTACTTGAGGAATGCATTCATCTGAAAAGGAATAAAGCGATTGTTGAGAATAAGGCGTGCGAGCACTGTGTGGAGGATGTGAATAAAAAGGGAAGGAAGGTAGGAGGGTGCGTTATTTGCAAAGATGAACGTGTTGGCGACGTTTATGGTACTTGCATGGGTTGCGAGTGCGGAGCGGATGGTGAAAGCGGAGGATAATTGCATAAGTTTTGGTAGATGTGGTTTTAAGGTGGATGATGTGACAGGATCTTTGAATAAGGGGTTGATATGCGATAAGGATAATGAATTGTTGTTAAATTGTACGTGTAGGTACAAAGAGGGGATGGGGTGTAGATTTAATGCGAGTATAATGAATATGGAAGGTGTGAAGAATGTATATAATTGTTTGAGGCCTGTAACTAGATGTGAGAAGGGTGGTCGGTGTGGTTATTTGTATTACGGTGAATTTGAGATGGGTCAGGTTGAATGTCCAGAGGGGTATGTGTTGAGCGAGGGGTGCGACTGTGTGAAGGGGAGGAGGAAGGGTAAGAAGTGCGAATATTACGGTAAACCTATAGTGATGTATGCGGGCGGTAATGTTACTATGAGGGTGGAGATGTTGGATTGCGAAATGATGATGAAAGCGGTAGATTTGCCGGAGGGTTTGGATTTGAAGTGGAGGCTGTCGGAAGAGGAGAGTGAATTGGTAGTGGCGTATAGTGTAATGAACGAAATGAATAGTTATTTTATGGATAATTATGTGTATTTATTTGGGGAATGTGGGGATGGAGAATGGAATTTGGAGGTGGGGGGTAGGAGAGTAAAAGGTAGGGTGAAGCGTGGTTCGCATTGGAGTGCAGAAGGTAATTTGAAAATAAGTTCACAATGTGAAGGTGAAGCGGGAAAAGTATCGGTGAATAATATAAGGAAGGCGGCAATGGATAGGTGTAAGAAGAGTATTAATGGGGTGAAGAGCAGGATGAGAAAGGAGTGTGAGGATAAGATGAGAGGTATGAGAAGAGAATTGGATGTAGCGAAAAAGGATAAGGAAGAAATGGAAGGCAGAATGAGAGAAATTATGGATAATATGGAGAGAATGAAGAGGGAAATGGAAGAGAAGAAGGAGAATGTGAGTAAGCAGCACGAGTTGGTAGGTCGAATAAAGGTAAACGTGAAAAAATTGTATGATGAGTTTGAGGGATTAAAGGGTTTAATAGGTAAATTGGGTAAGGCGTGTATAGGTGATGTTAATGAAGATGTGGAATTTGAGAACTATGCAAACTTATATGATACTGAAGAAGAAGAAGAAGAAGAAGAAGAAGAAGAAGAAGGGGGAGGTGGAGGAGGAGCGGAAGAAGCGTTTGAGGAAGGAATTGAATATGATACAAAATAAGGTACGTTATAAAAATAGAAATACTTGTTTTACTTTGGAATATTTTAATATCAAGGTACGTTATAAAAAATAGAAATACTTGTTTTACTTTGGAATATTTTAATATCAATATTGAATATATATAATATAAATATAAAAATGGTTACAAAACAAATTATGAAAAAAAAATATGTATGTACAAGTTCTTAATTTATTTTGGAATATTGAATATGTAATATAATATCAAAATGAATACAAACAAATTATTAAAAACGATACAAACAATTTATTCAATATTGAATATATATAATATAAATATAAAAATGGTTACAAACAAATTATGAAAAAAAATATGTATGTACAAGTTCTTAATTTATTTTGGAATATTGAATATGTAATATAAATATGAAAAATATGAAATATATATATATATATATACTTGTTTTTTATTTGACACATTTTGAAAAAAAAGAAATGCATACAAAGATTATTTACAAAAAATTTTAAAGTTTTCTGCAACATCGGTTTTGTTAAGAAACACATGTCTCCCCGGCTGTAGGGGGATTACTGGCGGAGGCGGAGGTATGTGTGATTCCACATATAGATTATTTAAAATTGTGTTTTTTTTGGGGAGGTAATGTATTATAGTGGGCATGTGTATCATGTTGCTGGAATTTACGCGAAAAGCGTTTTCCATTGCTTTTACTTTGTGTTGTAGAACGAAGTTTTTTCGTTCCAAGGCAACGATTTTTTGTTCTATTAAATAGATGTAGTTGTCCCGATGCTGCTCAAATTGTAAGGTGGGATTAGCATCCCCATCGGTATGCTGCAGCTGTAGTTGTTGTTCTTGCTGCTGTTGTGGTGGTGGTGGTAGTGGTGATGGTGGCGATTGATTTTGGGGTGGTGGTGGATTGTTTTGCTGATAGGTCTGTTGCCATTGTAACAGCGCTTCCCCCACTGGATTGTTGCCAATCGCCGCGAAAGAGCTCATCTGCAAATTAGGAAGGAGGGGTGAATGATAAGGAAGCGAAATTTAGAGAAAGAGTGTGAAAAGCTAAAGTTTTAAGGGAAGGGGGCGAAGGACAGCAAAGCATGCAGGTGCATTCGTTAGCGGGCGGATAATCGGATAAAATGTTAACTGAGTAGTTGCTATGGCATTTTCTCATCAATGTTAACCTGTCCATAGACGGTAATGAATACCAGCCTTTGGACAGCGACAGCTGGTCTTTGATAAATTTTAAGCGAAATCTGTTGTTGTTATCAAAAAGGCCGGTAAGGGCAAAGTTGTGCAAGAAGGGTTGATTTGAAAAAGCTAAGCACATGACATCGCACCAGCAGTCTATGTGATGTACCGGTACATCCAATTGCACGATTAAAAAAACGGTGTTGAAGAAATACGTTTCTCCGTTAAAAAAGGCGTCCCACTCATCATAGTGAAACACGCCGTGCATATACGAGCGCGTGTGTGTGAAAAGAATATTTTTAAACGCGAACGTGTGTCCATTGTAAACGTAAAATTCAGAATTAGTTCTAAAGAGAAAATTTGGCAAAAATGGTTTTGACTCCCAAGAGTGGTCATCTTTGGAAAGCGCGATAAAGAATGTGGGAAACTGGTCTAGATAGTTGTAACCGGCGAGCAAATGTCCAATATATGATCCTACAATGACAGAGCAAGTACCCTCGGAAATGAAGAATTCAAGTATAGTGCAGACAAAGATGAAGGAAGATGGGAAGTGGTTTGGTTGAAAGGATTGCAAAAGGGTGTAAGATGGGAACATGTGTTTGATAATGCGGTACTTGGATGTGTGAGGAACTAAGTAAGGATTGAGGGAGAATGACAGGGAAGATGTAGAGGCCATAATCTGGAAGGAAAAAAAATGAATAAAATGAATAAAAGAGCGCGTAAAGAGCGTGTTACAATTAAGGGGAATGAGGATTGTTAAAGTGTGAGTGCCAAGCGCGAATATCCCAATAAGTTATAGTGTCTGTGTTTACAAATCGTAAATGCGGATGGTTATGTATTTGTGTGTGACCATGATACCACCATAATGGTGGTTGGAGTGTGAATTGTGAGAAGTTAAAGCAGCAATCGAGTACAAAATATGGATTTCGAATAGCAGCAAATGAACAATCGTGACTACAGTTAAAGTTTGTGAAACCTGGGGAAATGCAAAATATTCTACAGCACTTTATGGTGCGTTTCCAAAATGGTAAATGCAGATCTACGCGCGTGGGACGCACATCGCTATGTGTGAATGTAAAGGGGTAGTTGCAGTACGCGCATTTAATGGTAAATGGAGGTGTAGGAAGGGGTGTTACTTGTGAAGCTATGAAGGTGACGGGTAAGCCGAATGCACTGCCAGCACATGTTTTACTACAACACAAGGGACAGGTGACAGTAAAGCAGGGTTGGCACTCCTCTGCAAAGCAGCTGGACAATGACATCTGTGCATAAGAAACGAAAATAAAGGAAATAGAGTAATATACATGTGTACGTGAAAGTATTCACAATGAATATAAATGAACACTTACGATCGATGCAGAAGGTTGAATGTTGAAGTGCAGCTAGTCCTTTCTTTCCCACTATGACACAGAACTGCAAGAAGAATGAATGTTGAAAACAGCACCACGTATCAGCGCACGACGTATGGAAAAAAGAAAAAAGAAACAACAATGAAATATGGTGTGCAGCAGGAATGAATGAATGAATGAATGAATGAATTCGCCACTTTAAGTGTAACGCAAAAGTACCATAATGAATAACGTCAACAATACTTACACAAATGTGCGAAACCGCAACTTGTTGAATGGTGGAGCAGCACGGTGAAAAAACAAAGTGGCACGAAAGATGGTGACGACAGCGCCAAGGTATGCAGTGGAGCAGCAAGTGACACGTCACGGAGATATGCAGTGGAGCAGCAGCAAGTGGCACGTCTGGCAGGAGCAGCAGTCAAGCACTGAATGTGGTAGATGAAAAAGCGGCAATGTTTTATTGAAGACGTATGACGTATGTGGTGAAGTCCCGTGCTCCATAAAGCGGACGTAGCGAAAGTCTGGGGGAAGAGATAATGGATTGTTGCAACCGGATGCAGTGTTATCGTTGGAAAAAACAATGGAGGTTATCAGCAGTGTGCAGCAATCGAAACCGGATGTAGACCGGATGCAGTGGTATCATAGGAAAAAACAATGGAAGTTATCAACAGACCGCAGTGATCGAAACCGGACGTTGTTAGTGTCAGACTTGCACCAGCTAGTTAACCACCGGATGCTCTTACTAGATTGGAAAGTCCACACGCTGCAAGTGCACATGTACTATCGTCTTGGGAATGACGTAGCACATTTTCCTTTCCCAGCGCAGAGTGGAGCACTTGCGGTATATCATTGCGCAGGGCAGGGGATCGACACTGCCTACCGTCACTGTAACTTGCAGTAGGGGAATAGCAATTACAAAATGACGTAGCACATTTCCCCTTTCCCAGCGCAGAGTGGAGCACTTGCGGTATATCATTTTGCAGGGCAGGGGATCGACACCGCTCACTGCCGCTGTAACTTGCAGTAGGGGAATAGCAATGAAATGACGTAGCACATTTCCCCTTACCCGGCGTAGAGTGAAGCACTTGCGGTATATCATTGCGCAGGGCAGGGGATCGACACCGTTTACCGCCGCTGTAACTTGCAGTAGGGGAATAGCAATGAAATGACGTAGCACATTTCCCCTCACCCGGTGTAGAGTGAAGCACTTGCGGTATATCATTGCGCAGGACAGGGGATCGACATCGCTTACCGTCACTGTAACTTGCAGTAGGGGAATAGCAAATACAAATGATGTACATTTCCCCTTTCCCAGCGCAGAGTGGAGCACTTGCGGTATATCATTGCGCAGGGCAGGGGATCGACACCGCCTACCGTCACTGTAACTTGCAGTAGGGGAAAAGCAATTACAAATGACGTACCACATTTTTTTTTCTCGCAGAGTGCAGCACTCACGGTATATGACTGAGCAAGGCATGGGTTCGAGAGTTCTAGCGGGTACATATATATATATATATATATATTGTTTGTAAAGTGGTAAAAAAGAATTGTTTACTGTGTGCATTAGCTTGATTCTTGTGTACGCTTTACAAAGCCATGCAGGACTATGAGGTGATGTTGATTGGAATTTTAATAGCAACCATATTGTCCATATTGCTAACGCTGTATATTGCTTGCTGTGATGATAGTGACTGCAAGTGTAAACGTAACGGTGAAAACGACACTTCATGTACGCCGTGTGTGATGTCACCGTAAGTGTTATTTATTATTGCATAATTAAATTCATATTTAATGCATGTATTCAAATTATTAATACACCATTATAAAGGCATTACACAACTGAAAAGATAGATTAGATAGATAGATGTGGTGCGTTGCGCAAATTGTATATAACGTTAAAACGATATATTTCACGTTTACTTTAAAGGTTTACTTGCTAACGTGGTATGATGGAAAACGAGGACCTGTCGCCTTATTTTCAAGAGGACTTTCCTATTCCTTCGGACAACGACGAGGACTTTCTGTCTTATTTCGAAGGTGATATTTCCCTACCTTCTAACGACGGCAACGATGACCTGCCTAACGATAGTGGGATGGAGGAGGAGATGTTGGTAAGTGAACCACCGTTATTTGACATTGCTCAGCATCGCAAGCGTTCGGTGAATAAGTTTTATTCAGGATTTTCGGAAACCGTTGTAACTGTGCGACCCATGCCTGAAAATGCAAATCCTGAACTGTGGATTTCTGAAACGTTCCAGGGGTTGTTGAACTTTTTAAATGAAAACCTGTTGAACAATGAACCCGGGTACATGGGGTTATCTATTAGTGATTCTAGACATCCCTCTGCTCCATTTAATATGAGCGTTCGCAGGTTTGATCAAATAAATCCGGAGGCTATAATAAAATCAATAGAGAGGGTTATGCAGAGTAATCGGGAATTTTTGATAAAAGGACCATTGAACATTAACTGCGTGTGGACCAAAGAGGTGCAGGGTTCGTGCTTCAAACCCTGCGAAATATGTAGCAGGAATAAAGGAATTATTGAGATTAAAAATAATGACACATTGTGTTTACCTAGAGCCATTGTCGTGTGTAAGGCTAAAGTTGACGGAGATGATAATTATCGTGCGGTTAGATGTTTTCAACGCATTCAGAAGGAGAAGGCGATAGAATTGTGCCAACATGTAGGATCCCGCGATGGTGCTTACACTCTGCAAGACGTTGAAAGCTTTGCACGTAAACTGCGGGAATATAACATTACCGTGTTTGGGGGTCATTCGGGAAAGAACGTGTTGTACAAGTGGAATGCGAACTCTGAAAAACACCTCGACTTAATGTTACATGACGAACACTTTAACGCCATAGTGGACCTGCACAGAGCATTTTCGTGCAAGTTTTACTGCCGTCAGTGTAATTACGTATCTGTGAATAAAAAGGAGAGGCACCGCTGCGATTTGAAATGCACCAAATGTCACCTGGAGTGCAAATCGACAGATACTGTCATTAGGGATTGTAACTCGTGTCACAGGAGTTTTAGGGGCGAGGAATGTTATAATAACCATTTATTGAAGGGGACATATTATCCTAAGAATGTGTCTGTTTGCGACATTGAAAAGGTGTGTCTATCCTGCAACAAACTGGTTAATAGCCGACGTAGGAAGACGTCGCATAAGTGCAATGAAAAATTTTGTAACGCGTGCAAGTGCCATGTGGATGCAAATCACTTATGCTACATTCAACCTTATAAATCTGATATTGCTAGTAAGAAGAAGAATAGATTTATCTTCATGTTTATAGATTTTGAATGTACGCAAAACACCCCGTATATGAGTAATGTTGACACATTTGAGCACGTACCAAATCTATGCGTTTTGTACCAGGGGTGTTCTGTATGCATGGACGTGACACATAAAATGAACTATTGTTCGCAATGCGGTATAAAGGAGTGGGTATTTAGAGCAGATCCGGTTAAGCAACTATTTGATCACATTACCCAGAGTAGGTTCGATTTCTGGGACGTCACCGTCATTGCCCACAACCTCAGGTCTTACGATGGTCAATTTATACTCAAGTACATGATTGGGAACCTCGGGTGGACACCAGAACTAATTATTACCGGTACGCGTATATACAGGATGAAGCATGACAAGATAACGTTTTTAGACTCGCTGAACTTTATTCCCATGCCTTTGGCCAGATTTCCAAAAACGTTTAATCTAGCCGATAGCAAAGGTTATTTTCCCTATTTATTTAACACCAAGGAAAATGAAAACTACCAGGGCCCCATTCCCGATCAAAAGTATTACTGTCCCGAGGGCATGTCCGTTCACGGGCGTAAGGCGTTTGAGGAGTGGTACGCAGACAAGCTGGCCTCCGGTTACGTGTTTAACATGGAAAAGGAAATGGTATCATACTGCAAAACAGACGTGTTTCTGCTATACGGGGGAGTGTCCAAATTTAGAAGAGAATTCATGGACGAAAATGATATAGATCCCTTCAGAGAATGTGTTACAATTGCACATGCGTGCATGAACGTGTACAGAAAGCGCTTTATGACGCCAAATACCATTCCCATAATTCCCGTAGGTGGATACCGTCTGGCAGACAAACAATCACGAATAGCATGCATTTGGCTGTCGTGGTTGGAGCACCAGCAAAACGTGGTCATTCAGCACGCGTTTCGCTGCAGAGAAGTGAAAGTGATGGGTCACAAAGTAGACGGATACAGAGAGGAGAGTAAGTGTGTGTACTTTTTTCACGGTTGCTTCTACCACGGTTGCACGCGCTGTTTTCCCAATCGACATTCTGTCGTGTACGGCACCGGCAACGAAACCATGGGCTCTAGGTATGAGGACACGAAGCGAGTGTCGCGAAAAATAAAGAATGCCGGTTACAATTTGATTGAAATGTGGGAATGTGAATTTAACGACATGACAAAGTCCAACTGTGAACTAGCCGATTTTGTGAAGTCGTACTCTAAATCGCATCCGCAACCTCTGAATCCTAGGGATGCATTCTTTGGGGGAAGGACAAATTGTACGAAGGTGTATAAGGAGACGCTTGGGGATGAAAAAATGTTTTATTTTGACGTTTGCAGTCTGTATCCTTTTGTTAATAAGACCAAAGCCTACCCGGTTGGACATCCAAAGCTACACGTAGATACATTTCCTAATTTGGAGAATGTACAGGGTGGTATAATAAAATGTAAAATACTACCGCCCTCTGGAATTTATCATCCTGTATTACCCGTGCGGGTTGATGGAAAATTGCTTTTTCCTCTGTGCATGACCTGCGCAGAAGCAAAATGTCAAGAGGAGTGCAACCACAGTGACGAGGAGAGGTCTTTGCAGGGCACGTGGGTGATTGACGAGGTTAAAGTTGCACTGAAGGAAGGCTACGTGCTCTTGCAAACGTACGAAATATGGGAATACGAAATGGTTAAATATGAACCGCACCAAAAGGGACTCTTTGAGGATTACGTGAATCAATTTTTGAAAATGAAGACGGAAGCTTCCGGCTGGCCTTTGGAGTGCAACACGCCAGAAAAGAAGGACGCGTTTGTGAAAATGTTTTTGGAGCAAGAGGGGGTGTCTTTGGATCCAAATGCCATGTGTCACAATCCGGGTAGGAGAGAGCTGGCAAAGCTGATGTTAAACTCTTTTTGGGGAAAATACGGTCAGCACGACAACCTTCCCACCAACGAACTTGTAAACTCCCACGCTCGCCTTATTCAGCTCTTGAACGATGCAGGCGTGGAAGTACAAACGTACCTGCCTGCCACAGACGACATTATGTGCGTTGTTTGGAGGTACGATGAGCGAAGTCCCAAACAGAATTTCACTACAAATGTTGTCATTGCCGCCTACACCACAGCCCACGCTCGTCTAGAACTGTATTCATACTTGCGTAAGTTGGGGCAGCGCGTGTGCTACTTCGACACAGACTCCGTAATAGCGACCTATAAACCCGGCGAATGGCTTCCAAAAACAGGACCTTTTTTGGGCAATATGACGGATGAATTGTCAAAATACGGACAGGACGCATACATTTGGAGATTTGCATCCACGGGACCAAAGAGCTACATGTTTGACGTTAAATGTAACGACAAAGAACATTCAGTGTGCAAGGTAAAGGGGATCACCCTAAATTCCGGCACCTTGAGCAAAGTTAACGGCAGTGTCATTCGGAGCATGGCCCATTCGCATAACGACGCATCTGTACTTATAGCAGGCCGCAACATCGCCAGAAAGCGTCTATGGACGGTTGTGACGGAACCTTCGATCAAAACGTTTCGCATGGTTGTTGACAAGCGTGTGCAGGAACCGCTAACCGGCGAGACGTATCCTTACGGTTATAAAAGAAGGAGAATGAACGACGCTCGCAAATAATATGGCAACCAAAAGAAAGCACCAAGAGAAACGGAGAGAAGAACAAGAGGAGGAAAATGACAGCGAGGATGAAATTCAGCCTAAATTTGCCCGATATGACCAGGGAGAAACCGAGTACATGATGAAGCCTAAGGTATTGCTGTCTCCGGTTCGCAAGAGAAGACGTAAGAAAGTCAGAAACCCCTACGTCCCTTGGCACGCCGTAATACCCTGCGAAAAGATGAAACCCGTGAATTGGCACGCGCTTTTACCGCGCAAACGCAAGTTGAATACTATGTGTTTCGATGAGAGCTCCAAGCGTCGTTTTACGGAACCTACAGGGGATTTCAATTTCAATCTGGAACCGCCAGAGTTTTTTTCGTTTGACACGATTCCACCCGTGGTCCCCAACAAGGGAAGATTTAAGCGGTGCTATCCGGGAAGAAACGTAAACATGAAGGACGTTTCCATGGGAGAAGTGGTGCCAGACAGGGGTAGGTTTAAGCGAACAAACTCCGGTAGTAACGTAGAGATGGAAGACGTATCCTTGGGTGAGGTGATTACCAACACGGGCAGGTTTAAGCGAGCGAACCCCGGCAGAAACGTGGAAATGACAGATGTGTCTTTGGGAGAGGTAATTCCCAACAAGGGTAGGTTCAAAAAGACGCATCCGGGTAGGGATGTGGAAATGACAGAACCAGAGAAATTTACGTTTCCAAGCACCATACAGGTAGCGGGACCGTCGCGCTGCGGGAAGTCCACATTTGTTAAGCGTGCCATTGCCAACGCAGAACGAGTGTTCGATAAGGTACCAAAAAGGGTCGTATGGTGTCATCCACGCGAGTATCCGCCCAAGTTGGGCTCCGAATTCAACCATTGCACGTTTAACGTAGTGACACACGCGGGCGTTCCTAACATGTGCAGCATCAGGGAGGGAGATCTCGTGGTCATCGACGACATGATGTACGAGAGCGATAGCACAGAAGTGTCCAATTTGTTCACCAAAGATTCGCACCACAGAAACTTTGGGGTCATATACATTCTGCAAAACATATTCCCTCAGGGCAGGAAATTTCGCACAATCTCGCTAAACGCCAATTACATCGTGGTGTTCAAGAATAACAGAGACAAGATGCAGATAGACAGACTATTTCAACAGATGGAACCGCGAAACTCCAAATTCTTGCTAGAGGCATTTCAGAAGGCTACCGAAAATCCTCACGGTTACTTGGTATTGGACTGTACGCAGTACACTCCGGACAGATACAGGTATAGAACCGGAGTGCTGCCGGGAGAGGACCCATCATGTTTTGTCTCCCTATAAATATCGCGGTGGTGGTCGTCTCAAGTATTATTAAGGTTTCGACGATGAAGGCAAAAATACAAAAACTAACCTCCCCGCTCATCGCAAAACAATGCAATAATCTGGTCGCCTTGAGCAAGGCCAAACCGGCCGCGCGCAAAATTATGCTCAAACAGGCAAGCCCCGAATTAATCAAGGCAATCTCCGAATGCGTGTACAACGTTAACAAAGGGCGGGTATGCATTTCTCCAGCGTGTAAGAAACGCTTAAAAAGACATAAAACAACGTGGAGAAAATTAGTCAACAAGAAGGTGTCGTTGAAGAAGAAGAAGAACATCCTGACGCAAAAGGGAGGATTCCTACCTGCTTTTCTTCTCCCCGTGCTAGGTTCGATAGCTAGCGCGTTAATATCGTCATGAGGCACGCAAAGCAAATAATGCTCCTGCAGTCTCAACCGGAGAGTGCAAAGAGACTGCACGTCATAGACAAGGCCATAACGTCCATTTCCAAAGACATCACTCAATTGCAGCGCTCCAAACTGACCCCGCAGCAAAAGTGGAGCTTCATGAAGTACAAGTTGGCCAACTATTACGACCTGGTTTCAAAACTCAGGGCTCCGCACGAAAATACACATAGGGAACGAGAGGTGAACGGAAACTATGATTTCAACGACAGTCTACTAACAGACACGTTTGATCAAAAAAAGAAGCCAAAGACGGAACATTCCTCCAAAAAGGTGACGCTGCCTCAGGACTCTGCAGAAAAGAAGAAGCTTAAAAGGGCTCGCAACGTTGCTCATTTCACCAACAGGTACGGACTCAGACCGCGTTCCCGTAAATCAAACGCACAAGAGGAAGACGATCTAGATTGGGAGACGCTGTACTAATTATGGATTTGCAGGACATTTACGATCACATCGACCATTACGCGGGGCTGGGCACTGCCGAAAAACTCCGCAGGGCCACGGGCATTTCCAAACGTACAATAGAAGCCTTTCTCAGGGGAAAGGAGAGTTACACCCTGCACAGGCAGGTCAGAAAGAAATTTCCCACCAGAAATTATCACGTCACAAACATCGACGACCTGTGGGAGGCGGACCTAAACGTCATGACCGGTATCAAGCGATACAACGAACCTTACTCTTACATACTCACCGTAATTGACGTATTTTCCAAATATGCTTGGGCTGTACCTCTAGAGGCCAAGTTTGGGAAAAACGTTGCCAAGGCGTTCGGTTCCATATTCGCCAAGCACAAGCGAATCCCCAAAGTATTGCAAACTGACAAGGGCACCGAATTCACCAACAAAACGTTTCGCGAGTTTCTCACACACCACGGCGTCCAACACTACACAACGAACAACAATGTGAAGGCCAGTGTAGTGGAACGCTTTAACCGAACATTAAAAACCAAAATGTGGCGCTACTTTACGCACAAAAACACCTTCGCGTACGTCAACGTGCTGCCCGCACTCTTACATTCGTACAATACCTCGCACCACAGATCCATAAAGATGGCTCCGGCTGACGTCAACAAAACCAACGTTTTTACAGTGTATGAAAATCTATACGGCAACAGCAGCAGACCGCGGGCTCGCCCTAAACCAAAATTTCGCGTGGGCGATCACGTTCGCATATCTAGGGAAAAGATGAAATTCGACAAGGGCTATGAACAGAATTGGACGGACGAAATATTCCAAATTTACGACGTTGTGCTAAGCACCCCCGTGGTTTATAAGATTAAGGACTTGGCTGATGAACGCGTGCAGGGAATATTTTACTCTCAAGAACTTCAAAAGGTCAACCTACCCGAAACCTACAAAGTCGATAAAATACTAGCCACTAGGGGTAGGGGCACCAGTAAAGAGGTACTCGTCAAGTGGAAAGGATATCCGGACAAATTCAATTCCTGGGTAAAGCATTCCGACGTTACATCGATATGATCAGACAAAAACCGTTTTCGATCACGCTCGCTAGCAACGCGTCCATGGAGCGCTTTGCCGACAACACCACGTCTCGCTTTTCCAACCTGTTGCCGGAAAGGGTGGTATTGCGTGGGGAGTGGGAAGTGGCTCTAACCAAGCTTCGATATCCAATCAGTTTCTACAACCTCAACAACACCTGCGTCTTCCGCGGAACGCACTCCACTTACGTGGATGGCGTACCCCACATAATAGATGTCCCTTTCTGGTTTCGTCTCAAAAACGAGATACGCATGGACCCGGCTGAAATGGTACAAACCTTCAACCGTGCTTTTGAAAACAGCGAAAACATAAGCAACGTCTTCGGCTTAAGGGACGGTCGCGTCGATGTCAACCGCCAGGTCATCGAACAGGCTAAGCGGTCTATCGTCAACACCCTACCAGATCCACCGTTGGGACTCTTGAACATGAACGAAGAGCACGTGACACCGTTCCAACTCTTAAAGGTAAACGAAGAGGAAGCGTCCGACCAGCCCATGTCCGATGCACCCTCACTACCAGATCAACCGTTTGACCTCAATATGAACGAAGGCCACGTCACGCCGTTTGAACTCTTAAACGTAAACGCAAACAGAGAAGGAGCGTCCGATCAGCCCATGTCCGATGCACCCAGGAAACCCAAACCAAAACCGCCCCCCACCCCTAAACCTGTCGCCAAGCCACCCACAAAACCCAAACCCAAACCCACGCCTCCCCCCGCTCCGGCGTCTTCGGGCGCCGCACCGCCCCCTCCCGTCGCCGATACCAACCCAAGCGTATCTCGCCCAAACATCCCCAAGCACAGACGCGCGCTCACGCAGCTCATTCCTTCACCTAACGTGTCCAAAATGCTCGGATTTGTTCCCAACGTCGACATCGTGCAACATCCAACGCCGGCGTATGACGCGGACCCGTTCATGGGAATCCCTTACGAAGTCTTCGTCTACTGCAATCTAATCGCCCCGCAAATGGTGGGCGATACCTTCGCCCAAGTGGTGGACAGCACGGTTTTGGAATTCGAATCCGAATCGGCCAAGAGACTCACAGTCGAAAAATCTTTCTTTCCTCTCAACTGGGTACCGTTGCTCCAACAGGATTTCAACACGATCACCGTAGATTTAAGGGATGGTTTTGGCGATCTCCTGCCATTTGCAGACGGATTTTCTTCGGCTTTAGTTCTCTCCTTCAGATCGAAATACAACCGACATGAACCACAACGATAATGTCATCTATCAATACTACTTAAATCAGGCCGGTAGCGGATTAGACAATCGCGACTTCGTCCTTTACAGAGGCAACCGTTACCAAAAGGGAAGCGGACTTTTCAGCGCTCTAGGCTGACTGTTTCGATCCCTATTCCCCATACTAAAGAGCGGTGCCAAAGCCGTAGGAAAAGAAGCCCTCAGAATGGGTGCAAATGTCATCTCCGACGTTGCCAACACCTCCGCAACGCCCAAGGAGGCCTTCCGAAACCGACTTAAGGAGGCCGGCAGTAATCTCAAGCGAAAGGCAGACGCTAAAATAAATACCATGCTCGGCTCTGGAAGAAAGCGCCCCAGAATAAAACTCCCTACCAAAAAAAAACGAACACAGTATAAGGCTAGACGCCCTAAACGCAAGACCAAACGACGGTGCAAGCACAAACGCAAAACCAAGCAATCGAAGGTCCACGACATATTTTCGTAATGGGTACCGTATACATGAATTCGGAATTGGACATCTTTCGCGAGCTGCCGGTCCAAACCAACGTAGAGGAGTACAGAACCATCGCTCTCAACCCTCAAAACACCATATCCCCAAACTCGCCCATAACCTTCCATTACTCTGGAAATGGCGACGATTACCTGGACCTGTCTTACGTCATTCTAGAAGCATTCGTCAAAATCGTCAAGGAGGACGGTACCGATATTACCGATGCCGGTGACGTCACCTTCGTCAACAATTCTCTCAATTCCCTTTTCAGCCAGGTAAGCGTGTCTCTCAATAACGTCAACATCTCCATGCCTCAAACGGGGTATCCGTTCAAAACCTATCTGGAAACCCTACTCAATTACTCCACCGACGTCATGAACGGAAGATTGCAATCGTCTCTATGGGCCCTGGACACCCCTGGCAAACTAAACGATTTCGATAACAACGAGGGAATAAAGTGGCGAAAGGAATACACCAAACACAGCAAACTGGTGCAGCTCATGGGATGCCTCTCTAGCGGAATCTTCAATCAAAACCTTCTGCTACTCAATAACGTCAATCTCACCGTCAAACTCACCCCTTCCACTCCGCAATTCCACCTATTCTCCAAAAACCCACTTTTCAAAGGATACACCAAAATCGTGTCCACTAAACTCCATCTCAAGCAGGTCAGACCCAGCCCCACCATCAAACTTGCCCACCAGTCAGCTCTCGCCAAAAGCAACGCCAAATATCACTTCAAGGACGTCGACTTTCAAACCCTCAATATACCCAAGGGAAACACCGGAGCACAATTTAACGACGTTCTCGTCGGAAAAATACCGCGCAGAATCATCATCGCCATGACCAGCGATAAGGCCTACACCGGTGACGTCTCCAAAAACCCCTATCATTTCCAACACTTCGATCTCGCGGCGCTTCAACTCTTCGTCAATAATCAACCGTTCCCCTCTCAACCACTACAACCCAATTTCGACGAAGGGCACTTCCTCGACTGCTTTCAAACTCTCCAAGACGGACTGGGCATACACTTCAAAAACAAGGGCACAATCATCAACAGACCCGCATATCCAAACGGTTACACCATCTTCGCTTTCGACCTAACCGCCGATATGACCGCCAACAAAGACTATGCTTCCGGTCTTCATCACGGTAATGTCTCTATAAAAATGGAATTTCGTAAGGCTTTGCCAGAACCAGTCTGCATACTACTCATGTCGGAACTCTACAGAACCTTGGAAATCGACGTGCACAGATCCATACTAATATCATGAACACCAAACAGATAAACGACATTCTCAAAAAGTACAAACACTTCGCAGGAGTATTCCCCTCCGATCGTTTACCTCCCACCTTCGCCAAACTACCCATAGCTCTCGTCGCAAACACCGATCCTAGCACTCGACCGGGAAAGCACTGGATTAGCATATTTATAAACAAAAACGGACGGGGAGAATATTTTGACAGTTACGGTTTGCCCCCGCTCTTGCCAGCCTTCCAACATTTTCTCGCACGCAATTGCGGCAACATGTGGACCTACAATTGCCGTCGCCTTGCAGGCGACGACAGCGCAACGTGCGGTCACTACGCCGTCGCATACGTATCCCACCGATGCTGCAACTTACCAACATCTCTCTTCTATCCCAAGTTTAGAATCCGACATTACGACTACAACGACCGTCTCATCCTACAATCCTACAAACGACATGCGCGGTGCACCTCTGCGCATCAATCCTGTCAGCCTCTGAAAAAAAGTCCATATACTCTAAACGCATAGCCCCTCGCCCGCACTCGTCCTGCAAACGGCAAGCAGAAAACATGTAAGTACCGTTCCTGTCATACCTATTTCTTTCTCCCCCACCGCTACCCTACCAAACACAATTCTCTATTTTTTTTCATTTTTTCAGGTGCGCCGGACACATACACCTCATCAACGCCAAGCATTCCAAGTTCCTCTCCATCGCCGGACCGCCAGGAGCCCACGTCATCAACATTTCCAAGTGCGGCAAAGATCAATTCGTCACCCTCCAAGGTGTCAACCAGTGGAGCAAACTGGTAGAGGAACTCGGACCGCAAATAATCCAACATCTCGACCCTACCACCATCACCGACAACGCAGAGAAAAACAAACGTCGCAAAGTCAAAATAAAAATCAACGATAACCACACGTTGCATTTCAAACACGTGTTCGGCACCCCTGCAATAATCTTCAATAACATAGAAAAGAAACCCGGCATCGCCATATTTCTACAGGAATGGAAGAATATCGTCAAACTCCATCACAAATATAAAAGTCTCCTCGTGGACAGCATTAACCAACAACCCAGTAACAACAACAACAACAACAACAACAACAACAACAACAACAACGACGACGACGACGACGAAAACGCCTCCTAACACGTTACCACGTGCTCACACTTGCACCACATTACATCATTCTCTCCCTAATGCTTACGGTTCACGTGCCTTTCTTTCAACCAATCACAAACGCTCACCCCCCTCCTCTCCACACACTTTATACCCACAACACTTCCTTTCCCGCACTTATTCCCTACCTAGTCGTCGGCGCGTCAGCATCATGCAACGAACTGTTCTGCAAGACCTCACCAACTTGGGACACATTCCAACTTTCATCTCCGTGCGAGACCTCACCTACAAGCAACCATACGCTGTTGTCGGCGTACGCTCCCTCAACACTCAATACGGAGTAAAAACTGTACTACGACTCCAGGACGGAAAGCAGGTCTGGCTGCCTACGTCGTACAACGATCTCACGCAGGAACAAATAACAGCACTCAACGAAGCACCGTTCTACGTCGTGTACAACGGTACAGAAACACTGCCAAACGGTAATCGCAAACACATCATCGACTTTCTGGAGCTGCCCAAGGACTCGCACCCATGCACACAGATTACTTCCAAGTTGGTAAGTACCACATTACATTCACCCACCTCTCATGTACTATTCTCAATATTTTTATTTCTTTTTTTTTTCTCCTTTTTTTCTAATATACTTACCCTCTTCTTCTTATTCTTGCAGGAAACAACCTCTTGCTGCACTTCTACATCGAAGACGCGCGAGACGCCTTAACCATCCAATCTACCCACATCGCCGGACACAAGTCGCACAGAACCGTAACCATTCGCATCGCCAAACATAGCAACATACCCATCGCCTTCCACTTCAACTTCTCCAGCGTCAACAAAGCACCTATCTCAAACAGGTTCTACTTCTGCGAACAATTCGTCCTCCACAACAATAAACTCACCCTAACGTGCAGGACCATGGACCAAGAACAACAAAATATTTGTCTCACAACCTTCGACTTTATCGTCGTCGTCAAAAAGTAACAAACGCATTTCAGTGCAATATGTGCTACCTACGTCATATGCTCTACTTGTATATTCTCCTTTGCATCATTCACATTACTCTTCTATCACCTATTTCTGTATCCCTCTGTATCAATGTATTAATCATGTATCTGTACTTATCCAAATACAATTATATGTATTCCAATATACTATGTATCTATATCGTGTAATTGTATGTACTCAATCAATATTCTACAATTAAATGTACTCCAATATATTATGTATCTGTATCGTATAATTGTACGTACTCCTACCATGTAACTAAAACCTTCAATGAAAATACTCAACAAAAAAAAATTTTTAAAAACAATGTACCATTAATCATGTATCTGTACTTGTAATATTATATGTACTCCAATATATTATCTATCTGTATCGTATAATTGTATGTACTCCTACCATGTAACTGAAACCTTCAATAAAAATACTCAAAAAAAAAAAAATACTCAAAAAAAAAAATGCACCCCGCGCCGGACGCCTCACACGTCACATCCGGTTTCACTTCAACGTCATATTTTGTATTCCCTTGTAGTGTGTACAATCCAAAAAGTGTACCCCTCGGCGGACGCTTTACAACATACCCACACACTACAACGCAATACAAAATATGACCTTGAACTAAAACAGGATGTGACGTCAATTACGCGTCCGCCGCGGGGTCCATACTACTGTTCAGTTTAATTTGGTTTATTTCAATTTCATTTAGTTTATAGTTTAGTTTAGTTTACTTTACGTTAGGTTAGGTTAAGTTAGCTTAGGTTATGTTAGTTAGGTTAGTTTAGTTTAGTTTAGTTTATAGTTTAGTTTAGTTTAATTTAGTTTATAATTTAGTTTAAAGTTTAGTTTAGGTTAGGTTAGGTTAGGTTAGTTTAGTTTAGTTTTGGTTAGGTTAGGTTAGGTTAGGTTAGATTAGTTTAGTTTACTTAGTTTAATTTAGATTGGTTTATAGTTCAATTTAATTTAGTATAGTTAATAGTTTAGTTTATAATTAAGTTAAGTATATAGTTAAGTTTAAAATTTGGTTTAGTTTAGTTTTGTTTAGTTTAGTTTAGGTTAGGTTAGTTTAGTTTAGCTTAGCTTAGGATAGGTTAGGTTAGGTTAGCTAGTTTAGCTTAGTTTAGTTTAGTTTAGTATATGTTAGGTTAGTTTAGCTTAGATTAGTTTAGTTTCGTTTAGCTTAATTTAGGTTAGGTTAGGTTAGGTTAGTTTAGTATAGTTTAGTTTAGTTTAGTTTCGTTTAGTTTATAATTTAGTTTAGTTTAGTTTATGTTAGGTTAGGTTAGGTTAGGTTAGTTAATTTAGCTTAGTTTAGTTTAAAGTTTAGTTTAATTTATAGATTAGTTTATAATTTAGTTTATAGTTTAGTTTAGTTTAGTTTACAGATTAGTTTATAGTTTAGTTTATAGTTTAGTTTGGTTTAGTTTAGTTTAGTTTAGGTTAGGTAAGGTCAGGTTAGGTTACGTTAGGTAGGTTTATTTTAGTTTAGTTTAGTTTAGTTGAATTGAATTTAGTTTAGTTTAGCTTAGTTTACGTTAGGTTACGTTAGTTTAGTTTAGGTTAGGTTTAGTTAGGTTCGGTTTGTTTAGTTTAGTTTATAGTTTAGTTTAGTTTATAGTCCAGTTTATAGTTTAGATTATAGTTTAGTTTAGTTTATAGTTTAGTTTAGTTTAGTTTATAGTTTAGTTTATAGTTTAGTTTAGTTTATAGTCTATTTTATATTTTAGTTTAGTTTAGTTTAGTTTAGGTTAGGTTAGTTTAGTTTAGCTTAGCTTAGGCTAGGTTAGGTTAGGTTAGGTTATTTAGTTTAGCTTAGTTTAGTTTATTTAAGTTTAGTTTATAATTAAGTTTAATTTATCGATTAGTTTATAGTTTAGGTTAGTTTAGTTTAGTTTAGTTTAGGTTAGCTTAGGTAAGGTTAGGTTAGGTTAGGTTATGTTATTTAAGGTTAGTTTAGTTTAGTTCAGTTTAGTTGAGGTTTGTTTAGTTTCATTTAGTTTATTGTTTAGTTTAGTTTACTTTACGTTAGGTTAGGTTAGGTTAGCTTAGGTTATGTTCGGTTAGTTTAGTTTAGTTTAGTTTAGTTTATAGTATAGTTTAGTTTAATTTAGTTTATAATTTAGTTTATAGTTTAGTTTATTATATAGTTTAGTTTAGTTTAGTTTAGGTTAGGTTACGTTAGGTTAGTTTAGTTTAGTTTTGGTTAGGTTAGGTTAGGTTAGATTAGTTGAGTTTAGTTAGTTTAATTAAGAATAGTTTATAGTTCAGTTTAATTTATTTTAGTTCATAGTTTAGTTTATAGTTTAGTTTATAATTTAGTTTAATTTAGTTCAGTTTAGGTTAGGTTAGGTTAGTTTGGTTTAGCTTAGTTTAGGTTAGGTTAGGTTGGGTTAGGTTAGCTAGTTTAGCTTAGTTTAGTTTAGTTCAGTATGTGTAGGGTTAGGTTAGGTTAGGTTAGCTTAGTTTAGTTTAGTTTAGTTTATAGTTTAGTTAAGTTTAGTTTAGATTATAGTTTAGTTTTGTTTACTTTAGTTTAATTTAGTTTAGCTTAGTTTAATTTAGTTTTGTTTAGTTTAGTTTAGGGAAGGTTAGATTAGGTTAGGTTAGTTTAGTTTAGTTTAGGTTAGGTTAAGTAAGGTTATGTTAGTTTAGTTTAGTTGAGTTTAATTTGGTTTATTTTACTGTATAGTTTGTTTAGTTTGGTTTATAGTTTAATTTATAGTTTAGTTTAGTTTAGTTTATAGTCTAGTTTATAGTTTAATTTCGTTTAGTTAGTTTAATTTAGTTTAGTTTAGTTTAGTTTAGGTTAGGTTAGGTTAGGTTAGATTGGCTTAGTTTAGTTTGGTTTAGGTTAGGTTAGGTAAATTTAATTTGGTTTAGTTTATTTTAGTTTATTTCAGTTTAGTGTATAGTTTAGTTTATAGTTTTGTTGATAGTTTAGTTTAGTTTAGTTTAATTTAGGTTAAGTTATCTTAGGTTAGTTTAGTTTAGGTTAGGTTAGGTTAGGTTAGTGTAGTTTAGTTTAGTTTATAATTTAGTTTATAGTTTAGTTTAGTTTAGGTTAGGTTAGTTTAGGTTAGTGCAGTTTAGGTTAATTTAGTTGAATTTAATGTAGTTTTGTTTAGTTTAGTTTACGTTAGGTTAGGTTAGTTTAGTTTAGTTTAAGTTAGGTTAGGTTAAGTTAGGTTATGTAACTTTAGGTTAGTTTAGTTTAGTTAATTTCGTTTAGTTTATAATTTAGTTCAGTTTAATTTATCTTACGTTAGGTATGGTCAGGTTAGGTTAGTTTAGTTTAATTTAGTTTAGTTTATAATTTAGTATATAATATAGTTTAGTTTAGTTTATAGTTTATTTTATAGTTTAGTTTAGTTTAGGTTAGGTTAGGGTAGTTTAGTTTAGTTTAGGTTAGGTTAGGTTAGGGTAGTTTATTTTAGTTTAGTTTGGTTTATAGTTTAGTTTATAATTTAGTTTAGTTTAGTTTAGTTTAGGATAGGTTAGGTTAGTTTAGTATAGCTTAGCATATTCTAGGTTAGGTTAGGTCAGGTTAGGTTAGCTAGTTTAGCTTAGTTTAGTTTATTTTTGTTTAGAATATAATTAAGTTTAATTTATAGATTAGTTTATAGTTTAGTTTATAGTTTAGCTTAGTTTAGTTTAGTTTAGGTTAGGTTAGGTAAGGTTAGGTTAGGTTAGTATTGTTTATTTAAGTTTATGTTACATTAGGTTAGGTTAGTTTAGTTCAGTTTAGTTCAATTTTGTTTTCAGTTTAATTAAGTTTATAGTTTATTTTATTTTAGTTTATAGTTCAATTTAGTTAAGTTTAGTTTAGTTTAGTCCAGTTTAGGTTAGGTTAGGTTAGTTTAGTTTAGTTAAGGTTAGGTTAAGGTAGTTTATGTTAGTTTAGGTTAGTTTAGTTTAGCTTAGCTTAGGTTAGGTTAGGTTAGGTTAGTTTAGCTTAGTTCAGTTTATTTTAGTTTATAGTTTAGTTTAATTTATAGATTAGTTTATATCTTTTTTATACTTAAGTTTAGTTTAGGTTAGGTTAGGTAAGGTTAGGTTAGGTTAGTTTATTTTATTTTAGTTTAGTTTATGTTAGGTTAGGTTAGGTTAGTTTAGTTCAATTTAGTTTAGTTTTGTTTATAGTTTAGTTTAGTTTAAGATATAGTTTAGTTTATAATTTAGTTTAGTTTATAGTTTAATTTAGTTAGTTTAGTTTAGTTTAGTTTAGGTCCGGTTAGGTTAGGTAAGGTCAGGTTATGTTAGGTTAGGTTAGTTTAGTTTAGTTTAAGTTAGGTTAGGTTAAGTTAGGTTAGGTTAGTTTGATTTTTTTGAATTTAATGTAGTTTAATTTACTTTATAGTTTAGTTTAGTTTATAGTTTAATTTATAGTTTATTTTAGTTTAGTTTATAGTATAGTTTATAGTTTAATTTCGTTTAGTTTAGTTTAATTTATTTTAGTTTATTTTAGTTTAGGTTAGGTTAGGTTATGTTAGGTTAGCTTAGTTTAGTTCAATTTAGTTTAGGTTAGGTTAGGTATAATTCATTTAGTTTAGTTTATTTCAGTTTAGTGTGTAGTTTAGTTTATAGTTTGGTTTATAGTTTAGTTTGGTTTAGTTTAGTGTAGTTTAATTTAGGTTAAATTATCTTAGGTTAGTTTAATTTAGTTTAGTTTAGGTTAGATTAGGATAGGTTAGTGTAGTTTAGTTTAGTTTAGTTGAATTTAGTTTAGCTTAGTTTAGTATGTTTTAGGTTACGCTAGTTTAGTTTAATTTAGTTTATAATTTAGTTTATAGTTTAGTTTAGTTTAGTTTAGGTTAGCTTAGGTTAGGTTAGCGCAGTTTAGTTTAGTTTAATTGGATTTAATTTAGTTTAGTTTAGTTTAGGTTACGTTAGGTTAGGTTAGATTAGTTTAGTTTAGGTTAGGTTAGTTTAGGTTAGTTTAGTTTAGTTTATAATTTAGTATATAGTATAGTTTAGTTTAGTTTATAGTTTGTTTTATAGTTTAGTTTAGTTTAGGTTAGGTTAGGTTAGTTTAGTTTAGTTTAAACTAAGTTAGGTTAGGTTAGGTTAGTTTAGTTTAGTTTAGTTTAGTTTATAGATTAGTTTAGTGTAGTTTATGGATTAGTTTATAGTTTAGTTTAGTTTATAGTTTAGTTTATATTTTAGTTTAGTTTAGTTTAGTTTAGGATAAGTTAGTTTAGTTTACCTTAGCTTCGGCTAAGTTACTTTAGGTTAGGTTAGTAAGTTTAGCTTAGGTTAGTTTATTTTAGTTTAGTTTATAATTAAGTATAATTTATAGATTAGTTTATAGTTTAGTTTATAGTTTAGATTAGTTTAGTTTAGTTTAGTTTAATTTGTATTTTACTTTAGTTTTCTTTATAGTTTAGTTCATAATTTAGTTTAGTTTATTTTAATTTATAGTTTATTTTATAGCTTAGTTTAGTTTAATTTGGGTTAGGTTAGGTTTGTTTAGTTTAGTTTAGTTCAGGTTAGGTTACGTTAGGTAGGTTTAGTTTATTTTAGTTTAGTTTAGGTTAGGTTAGGTTAGCTTATTTTAGGTTAGTTTAGTTTAGTTCAGTTTAATTTGGTTTATTTTAATTTCATTTAATTTATAGTTTAGTTTAGTGTACTTTACGTTAGGTTAGGTTAAGTTAGCTTAGGTTATGTTAGTTAGGTTAGTTTAGTTTAGTTTAGTTTATAGTTTAGTTTAGTTTAATTTAGTTTATAATTTAGTTTAAAGTTTAGTTTAGTTTAGTTTATAGTATAGTTTAGTTTAGGTTAGGTTAGGTTAGTTTAGTTTAGTTTTAGTTAGGTTAGGTTAGGTTAGGTTAGGTTAGATTAGTTTAGTTTACTTAGTTTAATTTAGATTGGTTTATAGTTCAATTTAATTTAGTATAGTTAATAGTTTAGTTTATAATTAAATTTAGTTTATAGTTAAGTTTAAAATTTTGTTTAGTTTAGTTTTGTTTAGTTTAGTTTAGGTTGGGTTAGTTTAGTTTAGCTTAGCTTAGGTTAGGTTAGGTTAGGTTAGCTAGTTTAGCTTAGTTTAGTTTAGTTTAGTATATGTTAGGTTAGGTTAGCTTAGATTAGTTTAGTTTCGTTTAGCTTAATTTAGGTTAGGTTAGGTTAGTTTAGTATAGTTTAGTTAATTTAGTTTCGTTTAGTTTATAATTTAGTTTAGTTTAGTTTATGTTAGGTTAGGTTAGGTTAGTTAGTTTAGCTTAGTTTAGTTTAAAGTTTAGTTTAATTTATAGATGAGTTTATAATTTAGTTTATAGTTTAGTTTAGTTTATAGATTAGTTTATAGTTTAATTTATAGTTTAGTTAGGTTTAGTTTAGGTTAGGTTAGGTAAGGTTAGGTTAGGTTAGTTTATTTTAGTTTATTTTAGATTAGTTGAATTTAATTTTGTTTAGGTTAGCTTAGTTTAGGTTAGGTTAGATTAGTTTAGTTTAGTTTAGGTTAGTTTAAGTTAGGTTAGGTTTGTCTAGTTTAGTTTATTTTAGTTTATAGTTTAGTTTATAGTTTAGTTTAGTTTAGTTTATAGTTTAGTTTATAGTTCAGTTTATAGTTTAGTTTATAATTTAGTTTATGGTTTAGTTTAGTGTAGTTTAGTTTTGTTTAGTTTAGTTTAGTTTAGTGTCTTTTGGTTTATAGTTTAGTTTATACTTTAGTTTTGTTTATAGATTAGTTTACTTTACTTTAGTTTATTTTGGTTTAGTTTAATTTAGTTTAGTTTAGGGTAGGTTATGTTAGATTAGGTTAGGTTAGTTTAGTTTAGTTTAGGTTAGGTTAGGTTAAGTTAGGTTAGGTTAGCATAGTTTAGTTGAGTTTAATTTAGTTTACTTTACTTTATAGATTAGTTTAGTTTAGTTTATAGTTTAATTTATAGTTTAGTTTATTTTACAGTCTAGTTTATAGTTTAATTTCGTTAGTTTAGATTAGTTGAATTTAGTTTAGTTACATTAGTTTAGTTTAGTTTAGTTTAGGTTAGGTTAGGTTAGGTTAGCTTATGTTAGCTTAGTTTAGTTTATTTTAGGTTAGGTTAGGTAAAATTAATTTAGTTTAGTTTAGTTTAGTTTAGTTCAGTTTATGTATAGTTTTGTTTATAGTTTTTTTATAGTTTAGTTTAGTTAATTTAATTTAGGTTAATTTATCTTAGGTTAGCTTAGTTTAGTTTAGGTTAAGTTATTTTAGGTTAGGTTAGTGTAGTTTAGTTTAGTTTAGTAGAATTTAGTTTAGTTTAGTTTAGTCTATCTTAGGTCACTTTAGTTTATTTTAGTTTATAATTTAGGTTATAGTTTAGTTTAGTTTAGTTTAGGTTAGGTTAGCTTAGTGGAGTGTAGTTTAGTTTAGTTGAATTTAATTTAGTTTTGTTTAGTTTAGGTTACGTTATGTTCGGTTATTTAGTTTAGTTTAGGTTAGGTTAGGTTAGTTTAGTTTATAAATTAGTTTTGTTTAGTTAATAGTTTAGAATATAGTTTAGATTAGTTTAGTTTATAGTTTAGTTTATAATTTAATTTAGTTAAGTTTGGTTTACTTTAGTTTAGGGTAGGTTAGGTTAGTTTAGTTTAGCTTAGGGTAGGTTAGGTTAGCAAAGTTAGTTTAGCTTAGTTTAGTTTAGTTTATAGTTTAGTTTAGTTTATAGATTAGTTTATATTTTAGTTTATAGTTTAGTTTAGTTTGGTTTTGCTTAGTTAAGGTTAGGTTAGGTAAGGTTGGGTTAGGTTAGGTTAGTTTGTTTTAGTTTAGATTAGATTATGTTAGGTTAGGTTAGTTTAGTTTAGCGTAGCTTAGATTAGGTTAGGGTAGGTTAGGTTATTTTAGGTTAGTTAGTTTAACTTAGTTTGGTTTATTTTAGTTTATAGTTTAATTTAATTTATAGATTAGTTTATAGTTTAGTTTATAATTTAATTTAGTATAGTTTAAGTTAGGTTAGGTAATGTTAGATTAGGTTAGGTTAAGTTAGTTTAGTTTAGTTAAGTTTATGTTAAGTTAGGTTAGGTTATTTTAGTTCAGTTTAGTTTAGTTTTGTTTTTGCTTTAGTTTATGGTTTAGTTTATAATTTAGTTAATTTAGTTTATAGTTTAATTTAGTTTAGTTTAGTTTAGGTGAAGTTAAGTTAGGTTAGATTAGTTTAGTTTAGTTTAGTTTAGGTTAGGTTATTTTCGTTTAGTATAGTTTATTTTAGTTTAGTTTAGTTTAGTTTATAGTTTAGTTTAGGTTAGGTTAGGTTGGAGTAGTTTAGTTTAGTTTATTTTATGTTAGGTTAGATTAGGTTAGTGTAGTTTAGATTACTTTAGGTTAGTTTATAGGAATTTAATTTAGTGTAGTTTAGTTCAGTTTAGGTAAGGTTAGGTTAGTGTAGTTTAGTTTAATTTAGTTAATAGTTTAGTTTAGTTTATAGTTTAGTTTATAGTTTAGTTCGGTTTAGTGTAGTTTAGTTTTGTTTATTTTAGGTTAGCTTAGTTAGTTTAGTTTAGCTTAGGTTAGGTTAGGTAGGTTAACTTTAGTTTAGTTTAGTGTAGTTAAGTTTAGTATAGTTTATAGTTTAGTTTATAGTTTAGTTTAGTTTATAGTTTAGTTTAGTTTATGGTTTAGTTTAATTTTGTTTAGTTTAATTTAGTTTAGCTAATTTTAGTTTAGTTTAATTTAATTTAGGGTAGGTTATATTAGGTTAGGTTAGTTAGTTTAGTTTAGGTTAGGTTAGGTTAGGTTCGTTTAGTTAATTGAGTTTAATTTAGTTTAGTTTTTAGTTTAGTTAATTTTGTTTATTTTATAGTTTAGTTTAGTTTACTTTTAGTTTATAATTTAGTTTAGTTAAGTTTTGCTTAGTTTAGTTTAGGTTAGGTTAGGTTAGTTTAGTTTAGCTTAGGTTAGGTTAGGTTAGGTTAGGTTAGGTTAGGTTAGCTAGTTTAGTTTAATTTAGTTTAGTTTAGTATATGTTAGGTTAGGTTTGGTTAGCTTAGTTTATTTTAGTTTAGCTTAGGTTAGGTTATTTTAGTTTAGTTTAGTTTAATTTATAGTTTAGTTTAATTTAGTTTATATTTTTGTTTCTAGTTAAGATTAGTTTAGGTTATAGTTTAGTTTATACTTTAATTTATAGTCTAGTTTATAATTTAGTTTATACTTTAGTTTAGTGTAGTTTAGTTTTGTTTAGTTTAGTTTAGTTTAGTGTCTTTTAGTTTATGCTTTAGTTTAGTTTATAGATTAGTTTACTTTACTTTAGTTTATTTTTGTTTAGCTTAGTTTAATTTAGTTTAGTTTAGGGTAGGTTATGTTAGGTTAGGTTAGATTATTTTAGTTCAGTTTAGGTTAGGTTAGGTTAAGTTAGGTTAGGTTAGCATAGTTTAGTTGAGTTTAATTTAGTTTACTTTACTTTATAGATTAGTTTAGTTTAGTTTATAGTTTAATTTATAGTTTAGTTTATTTTATAGTCTAGTTTATAGTTTAATTTCGTTAGTTTAGATTAGTTGAATTTAGTTTAGTTTGATTAGTTTAGTTTAGTTTAGTTTAGGTTAGGTTAGCTTATGTTAGCTTAGTTTAGTTTATTTTAGGTTAGGTTAGGTAAAGTTAATTTAGTTTAGTTTAGTTTAGTTTAGTTCAGTTTATGTATAGTTTTGTTTATAGTTTTTTATAGTTTAGTTTAGTTAATTTCATTTAGGTTAATTTATCTTAGGTTAGCTTAGTTTAGTTTAGGTTAAGTTATTTTAGGTTAGGTTAGTGTAGTTTAGTTTAGTTTAGTAGAATTTAGTTTAGTTTAGTTTAGTCTATCTTAGGTCACTTTAGTTTATTTTAGTTTATAATTTAGTTTATAGTTTAGTTTAGTTTAGTTTATGTTAGGTTAGCTTAGTTGAGTGTAGTTTAGTTTAGTTCAATTTAATTTAGTTTAGTTTAGTTTAGGTTACGTTATGTTCGGTTATTTAGTTTAGTTTAGGTTAGGTTAGGTTAGGTTAGTTTAGTTTATAAATTAGTTTTGTTTAGTTTATAGTTTAGAATATAGTTTAGTTTAGTTTTGTTTATAGTTTAGTTTATAATTTAGTTAGGTTAAGTTTGGTTTACTTTAGTTTAGGTTAGGTTAGGTTAGATTGGTGTAGCTTAGGTTAGTTTAGGTTAGGTTAGTTAGTTTAGCTTAATTTAGTTTAGTTTAGTTTAAAGTTTAGTATAATTTATAGATTAGTTTATAATTTAATTTATAGTTTAGTTTAGTTTAGTTTAGGCTAGGTTAGGTTAGTATAGTTTAGTTTAGTTTAGGTTAGGTTAGTTTAGTTTAGTTTAGATTATAGTTTAATTTAGTTTATATGTTAGTTTATAGTTTAGCTTATAATTTAGTTTAATTTAGTTTAGTTTAAGTTAGGTTTGTTTAGTTTAGCTTAGGTTAGGTTAGGCTAGGTTAGTTTAGCTTAATTTAGTTTAGTTTAGTTTAAAGTTTAGTTTAATTTATAGATTAGTTTATAATTTAGTTTATAGTTTAGTTTAGTTTAGTTTTGTTTAGGTTAGGTTAGGTAAGGTTAGGATAGGTTAGGTTAGGTTAGTTAAGTTTAGTTAAATTAATGTTAGGTTAGGTTAGTTTAGTTCAGTTAAGTTTAGTTTAAATTATAGTTTAGTTTAGTTTATAGTTTAGTTTAGAGTTCAGTTTAGTTTAGTTTATAGTTCAATTAATTTAGTTTAGTTTAGTTATGTTTAGTTTAGGTTAGGTTAGTTTAGTTTAGTTTAGGTTAGGTTAGTTTATGTTAGGTTAGGTTTGTTTAGTTTAGCGTAGCTTAGATTAGGTTAGGGTAGGTTAGGTTATTTTAGGTTAGTTAGTTTAGCTTAGTTTGGTTTATTTTAGTTTATAGTTTAATTTAATTTATAGATTAGTTTATAGTTTAGTTTATAATTTAGTTCAGTTTAGTTTAAGTTAGGTTAGGTAATGTTAGGTTAGGTTAGGTTAAGTTAGTTTAGTTTAGTTAGGTTTATGTTAGGTTTGGCTAAGTTAGTTTAGTTCAGTTTAGTTTAGTTTTGTTTTTAGTTTAGTTTAGTTTAGTTTATAATTATTTAATTTTGTTTATAGTTTAATGTAGTATAGTTTAGTTTAGGTTAGGTTAAGTTAGGTTAGGTTAGTTTAGTTTAGTTTAGTTTAGTTTAGGTTAGGTTAGGTTAGTTTCGTTTAGTATAGTTTAGTTTATAATTTAGTTTAGTTTATAGTTTAGTTTAGTTTAGGTTAGGTTGGGTTAGGTTAGAGTTGTTTAGTTTAGTTTGTTTTAGGTTAGGTTAGGTTAGTGTAGTTTAGATTACTTTAGGTTAGTTTATAGGAATTTAATTTAGGTTAGTTTAGCTCAGTTTAGGTAAGGTTTAGTTAGTGTAGTTTAGTTTAGTTAATAGTTTAGTTTATATTTTAGTTTATAGCTTAGTTCGGGTTAGTGTAGTTTAGTTTTGTTTAGTTTAGGTTAGCTTAGTTTAGTTTAGCTTACGTTAGGTTAGGTTAGTTAACTTTAGTTTAGTTTAGTGTAGTTAACATTAGTATAGTTTATAGTTTAGTTTAGTTTATGGTTTAGTTTAATTTAGTTTAGTTTAATTTAGTTTAGCTAAGTTTAGTTTAGTTTAATTTAATTTACGGTAGGTTATATTAGGCTATGTTAGTTTAGTTTAGTTTAGGTTAGGTTACTTTAGGTTCGTTTAGTTAATTGAGTTTAATTTAGTTTAGTTTTTAGTTTAGTTAATTTTGTTTATTTTATAGTTTAGTTTAGTTTACTTTTAGTTTATAATTTAGTTAATTAAGTTTTGTTTAGTTTAGTTTAGGTTAGGTTAGGTTAGTTTAGTTTAGGTTAGGTTAGGTTAGGTTAGGTTAGGTTAGCTAGTTTAGTTTAATTTAGTTTAGTTTAGTATATGTTAGGTTAGGTTTGGTTAGCTTAGTTTAGTTTAGTTTAGTTTAGCTTAGGTTAGGTTAGGTTAGGTTAGTTTAGTATAGTTTAGCTTAATTTATAATTTAGTTTAATTTGGTTTATATTTTTGTTTATAGTATAGTTTAGTTTAGGTTATAGTTTAGTTTATACTTTAGTTTAGTTTAGTTTAGTTTAGCTTAGCTTAGGTTAGGGTAGGTTAGGTTAGGTTTGGTTAGTTAGTTTGGCTGAATTTAGTTTTGTTTATTTTATAGTTTAGTTTAGTTTATAGATTAGTTTATAGTTTAGTTTATATTTTAGTTTAGTTTAGTTTAGTGTAGTTTAGTTTAGTTTAGTTTATGTTAGGTTATGTTAGGTTAGGTTAATTTAGTTTACTTTAGTTTTGTGTATAGTTTAGTTTAGTTTATTTTAGTTTAGTTTATAGTTTATTTTATTTCAGTTAGGTTAGTTTATTTTAATTTAGGTTAGTTAGTTTAGCTTAGTTTAGTTTATTTTAATTCATAGTTTAGTTTAGTTTATAGTTTAGTTTATAATTTAGTTTAGTTTATTTTAGGTTAGGTTAGGTAAGGTCAGGTTAGGTTAGGTTAGGTTAATTTATTTTAGTTTAGTTTAGTTTGTTTGAGTTTAATTTAATTTAGTTTAGCTTAGTTTACGTTACGTTAGGTTAGTTTATTTTAGTTTAGTTTAATTTAGGTTAGGTTAAGTTCGGTTAGGTTTGTTTAGTTTAGTTCATTTTGGTTTATAGTTTAGTTTAGTTTATAGTTTAGTTTAATTTATAGTTTAGTTTATAGTTCAGTTTATATTTTAGTTTATAGTATAGTTTCTAGTTTAGTTTAGTTTAGTGTAGTGTAGTTTTGTTTAATTTATTTTAGTTTAGTTTAGTGTCGTTGAGTTTATAGTTTAGTTTAGTTTGTAGTTTAGTTTATAGTTTAGTTTAGTTCAGTTTATAGTTTAGTTTAGTTTACTTTAGTATAATTTAGTTTAGCTTAGCTTAGTTTAATTTAGTTAAGTTTAGTTTAGTTTATTGTAGGTTATGTTAGGTCAGGTTAGGTTAGTTTAGTTTAATTGTAGGTTAGGTTAGGTTAAGTTAGGTTAGGGTAGTTTAGTTTAGTTGAGTTTAATTTAGTTTAGTTTACTTTATAGTTTAGTTTATAGTTTAATTTATAGTTTAGTTTAGTTTAGTTTATAGTCTAGTTTATACTTTAATTTCGTTTAGTTTAGTTTAGTTTAATTTCGGTTAGTTTAGTTTAGTTTAATTTAGTTTAGTTTAGTTTAGTTTAGTTTAGGTTAGATTAGGTTAGGTTAGGTTAGTGTAGTTTAGTTTAGTTTAGCTGAATTTAGTTTAGTTTAGTCTATTTTAGGTTACGATAATTTAGTTTAGTTTAGTTTATAATTTAGTTTATAGTTTAGTTTAGTTTATTTTAGGTTAGGTTAGGTTAGGTTAGTGCAGTTTAGTTTAGTTGAATTTAATTTAGTTTAGTTTAGGTTACGTTAGGTTAGGTTATTTAGTTTAGTTTAGGTTAGGTTTGGTTATATTAGTTTAGTTTATAAATTAGTTTTGTTTAGTTTATAGTTTAGATAACAGTTTAGTTTAGTTTATAGTTTAGTTTATAATTTAGTTTAGTTAAGTTTGGTTTACTTTAGTTTAGGTTAGGTTTGTTTATTTTAGCTTAGGTTAGGTAAGGTTAGGTTAGTTAGTTTAGCTTAGTTTAGTTTAGTTTATAGTTTAGTTTAGTTTATAGATTAGTTTATATTTTAGTTTATAGTTTAGTTTAGTTTGGTTTTGTTTAGTTTAGGTTAGGTTAGGTAAGGTTTGGTTAGGTTAGGTTAGGTTAGTTTATTTTAGTTTAGATTAGATTATGTTAGGTTAGGTTAAGTTAGTGTAGTTTAGTTTAGTTTAGTTGAATTTAATTTAGCTTATTTTAGTTTAATTTAAATTAGTTTAGTTTAGTTTAGGTTAGGTTAGGTTAGGTTAGCTTAGCTTAGTTTAGTTTAGTTTATTTTAGTTTATATTTTAGTTTATAGTTTCGTTTAGTTAAGTTTATATTAGATTATTTTAGTTTATTTTAGGTTAGATTAGGCTATGTTAGTATAGTTTAGGTTAGGATATGTTAGTTTATTTTAGTTTAGTTTAGTTTACTTTAGTGTATAGTTTAGATTATAGTTTAGTGTAGTTTAGTTTAGGTTAGGTTAGGTTAGTTTAGTTTAGTTTAGTTTAGGTTAGGTTAGGTTAGGTTAGTTTAGTTTACTTTAGTTTATAGTTTAGTTTAGTTTCTACTTTAGTTTATAGTTTAATTTAGTTTATAATTTAGTTTAGTTTAGTTTAGTTTAGATTAGGTTAGTTTAGTTTAGCTTAGCTTAGCTTAGGTTAGGTTAGTTAGTTGAGCTTAGTTTAGTTTAGTTTAAAGTTTAGTTTAATTTATAGATTATTTTATAATTTAGTTTATAGTTTAGTTTAGTTTAGGTTAGGTTAGGTAAGGTTAGGATAGGTTAGGTTAGTTTAGTTTAGTTTAGTTCAATTTATGTTAGGTTAGGTTAGTTTAGTTCAGTTTAGTGTAGTATTGTTTATAGCTTAGTTTAGTTTGGTTTATAGTTTGGTTTATGGTTTAGTTTAGTTTAGTTTATAGTTCAATTTAGTTTAGTTTAGTTACGTTTAGTTTAGGTTAGGTTAGGATGGGTTAGGTTAGTTTAGTTTAGTTTAGGTTAGGTTAGTTTATGTTAGGTTGGTTTAGTTTAGCGTAGCTTAGATTAGGTTAGGGTAGGTTAGGTTATTTTAGGTTAGTTAGTTTAGCTTAGTTTGGTTTATTTTAGTTTATAATTTAGTTTAGTTTAGTTTAAGTTAGGTTAGGTAATGTTAGGTTAGGTTAGGTTAAGTTAGTTTAGTTTAGTTAAGTTTATGTTAGGTTGGGTTAGGATGGGTTAGTTTAGTTCAGTTTAGTTTAGTTTTGTTTTTGTTTAGTTTACAGTTTAGTTTATAATTTAGTTAATTTAGTTTATAGTTTAATTTAGTTTATTTAAGTTTAGGTTAAGTTAAGTTAGGTTAGGTTAGTTTAGTTTAGTTTAGTTTAGGTTAGGTTAGTTTCGTTTAGTATAGTTTATTTTGGTTTAGTTTATAGTTTAGTTTATTTTAAATTAGGTTAGGTTAGCTAGTTTAGTTTAATTTAGTTTAGTTTAGTATATGTTAGGTTAGGTTTGGTTAGCTTAGTTTAGTTTAGTTTAGTTTAGCTTAGGTTAGGTTAGGTTAGTTTAGTTTAGTTGAGTTTAATTTATAGTTTATTTTAATTTAGCCTATACTTTTGTTTATAGTTTAGTTTAGTTTAGTTTATAGTTTAGTTTATACTTTAGTTTAGTTTAGTTAAGTTTAGTTTAGCTTATCTTAGGTTAGGGTATGTTAGGTTTGGTTAGTTTGGGTTAATTTAGTTTTGTTTATTTTATAGTTTAGTTTATAGAATAGTTTATAGTTTAGTTTATATTTTAGTTTAGTTTAGTTTAGTTTAGTGTAGTTAGTTTAGTTTAGTTTAGTTTATGTTAGGTTATGGTAGGTTAAGTTAATTTAGTTTACTTTAGTTATGTTTATAGTTTAGTTTAGTTTAGTTTATAGTTTAGTTTATAGTTTATTTTATTTCAGTTTAGTTTAGTTTATTTTAGTTTAGGTTAGGTTAGGTTGGGTTAGTTTAGTTTAGTTTAGTTTAGGTTAGGTGAGGTTAGCTTTATTTAGGTTAGGATACTTATTTTGGCTTAGTTTAGTTTAGTTTAGTTTATAGTTTAGTTTATTTTAGTTTATAGTTTAGTTTAGTTTACTGATTAGTTTATAGTTTAGTTTTGTTTGGTTTAGTTTAGTTTAGTTTAGGTTAGGTAAGTTCAGGTTAGGTTACGTTAGGTTAGTTTATTTTAGTTTAGTTTAGTTGAATTTAATTTAGTTTAGTTTAGCTTAGTTTACGTTAGGTTAGGTTAGTTTAGTTTAGGTTAGGTTTAGTTAGGTTCGGTTTGTTTAGTTTGGTTTATAGTTTAGTTTAGTTTATAGTTTAGTTTAGTTTATAGTTTAGATTATAGTTAGTTTAGTTTATAGTTTAGTTTAGTTTAGTTTATAGTTTAGTTTATAGTTTAGTTTAGTTTATAGATTATTTTATATTTTAGTTTAGTTTAGTTTAGTTTAGGTTAGGTTAGTTTAGTTTAGCTTAGCTTAGGCTAGGTTAGGTTAGGTTAGTTAGTTTAGCTTAGTTTAGTTTATTTTAGTTTAGTTTATAATTAAGTTTAATTTATCGATTAGTTTATAGCTTAGGTTAGTTTAGTTTAGTTTAGTTTAGGTTAGCTTAGGTAAGGTTAGGTTAGGTTAGGTTATGTTATTTAAGGATAGTTAATTTAGTTCAGCTTAGTTTAGTTTAGTTTAGTTTCACTTTGTTTATTGTTTAGTTTAGTTTACTTTACGTTAGGTTAGGTTAGGTTATCTTAGGTTATGTTCGGTTAGTTTAGTTTAGTTTAGTTTAGTTTATAGTATAGTTTAGTTTAATTTAGTTTATAATTTAGTTTATAGTTTAGTTTAGTTTAGTTTATAGTATAGTTTAGTTTAGCTTAGGTTAGGTTAGGTTACGTTAGGTTAGTTTAGTTTAGTTTTGGTTAGGTTATGTTAGGTTAGGTTAGATTAGTTGAGTTTAGTTAGTTTAATTTAGAATAGTTAATAGTTCAGTTTAATTTATTTTAGTTCATAGTTTAGTTTATAGTATAGTTTATAATTTAGTTTAATTTAGTTTAGTTTAGGTTAGGTTAGGTTAGTTTGGTTTAGCTTAGTTTAGGTTAGGTTAGGTTGGGTTAGGTTAACTAGTTTAGCTTAGTTTAGTTTAGTTCAGTATGTGTAGGGTTAGGTTAGGTTAGGTTAGCTTAGTTTAGTTTAGTTTAGCTTAAGTTAGGTTAGGTTAAATTACGTTAGGTTATTTTAGTTTAGTTTAGTTTAGTTTAGGTGGGGTTAGGTTAGGTTACGTTATGTTACTTTTGGTTAGTTTAGTTTAGTTTTGTTTAGTTTATGTTAGGTTATGTAAAGTTAGTTTAGTTCAGTTTAGTTAAGTTTTGTTTTTAGTTTAATTTAGTTTATAGTTTAGTTTAGTTTAGATTATATTTTAGTTTTGTTTACTTTAGTTTAATTTAGTTTAGCTTAGTTTAATTTAGTTTTGTTTAGTTTAGTTTAGTTTTGGGAAGGTTAGGTTAGTTTAGTTTAGTTGAGTTTAATTTGGTTTAGTTTACTTTATAGTTTAGTTTAGTTTGGTTTATAGTTTAATTTATAGTTTAGTTTAGTTTAGTTTATAGTCTAGTTTATAGTTTAATTTCGTTTAGTTAGTTTAATTTAGTTTAGTTTAGTTTAGGTTAGGTTAGGTTAAGCTAGGTTAGATTGGCTTAGTTTAGTTTGGTTTAGGTTAGGTTAGGTAAATTTAATTTGGTTTAGTTTATTTTAGTTTATTTCAGTTTAGTGTATTGTTTAGTTTAGTGTAGTTTAGTTTAATTTAGTTAATAGTTTAGTTTAGTTTATAGTTTAGTTTATAGTTTAGTTAGGTTTAGTGTAGTTTAGTTTTGTTTATTTTAGGTTAGCTTAGTTTAGTTTAGTTTAGCTTAGGTTAGGTTAGTTAACTTTAGTTTAGTTTAGTGTAGTTAAGTTTAGTATAGTTTATAGTTTAGTTTATAGTTTAGTTTAATTTTGTTTAGTTTAATTTAGTTTAGCTAATTTTAGTTTAGTTTAATTTAATTTAGGGTAGGTTATATTAGGTTAGGTTAGTTAGTTTAGTTTAGGTTAGGTTAGGTTAGGTTCGTTTAGTTAATTGAGTTTAATTTAGTTTAGTTTTTATTTTAGGTAATTTTGTTTATTTTATAGTTTAGTTCAGTTTACTTTTAGTTTATAATTTAGTTTAGTTAAGTTTTGCTTAGTTTAGTTTAGGTTAGGTTAGTTTAGTTTAACTTAGGTTAGGTTAGGTTAGGTTAGGTTAGGTTAGCTAGTTTAGTTTATTTAGTTTAGTTTAGTATATGTTAGGTTAGGTTTGGTTAGCTTAGTTTAGTTTAGTTTAGCTTAGGTTAGGTTAGGTTATTTTAGTTTAGTTTAGTTTAATTTATAGTTTAGTTTAATTTAGTTTATATTTTTGTTTCTAGTTAAGATTAGTTTAGGTTATAGTTTAGTTTATACTTTAGTTTATAGTCTAGTTTATAATTTAGTTTATACTTTAGTTTAGTGTAGTTTAGTTTTGTTTAGTTTAGTTTAGTTTAGTGTCTTTTAGTTTATAGTTTAGTTTAGTTTATAGATTAGTTTACTTTACTTTAGTTTATTTTAGTTTAGCTTAGTTTAATTTAGTTTAGTTTAGGGTAGGTTATGTTAGGTTGAGTTAGGTTAGTTTAGTTTAGTTTAGGTTAGGTTAGGTTAAGTTAGGTTAGGTTAGCATAGTTTAGTTGAGTTTAATTTAGTTTACTTTACTTTATAGATTAGTTTAGTGTAGTTTATAGTTTAATTTATAGTTTAGTTTATTTTATAGTCTAATTTATAGTTTAATTTCGTTAGCTTAGATTAGTTGAATTTAGTTTAGTTTGATTAGTTTAGTTTAGTTTAGTTTAGGTTAGGTTAGGTTAGCATATGTTAGCTTATTTTAGTTTATTTTAGGTTAGGTTAGGTAAAGTTAATTTAGTTTAGTTTAGTTTAGTTTAGTTCAGTTTATGTATAGTTTTGTTTATAGTTTTTTTATAGTTTAGTTTAGTTAATTTAATTTAGGTTAATTTATCTTAGGTTAGCTTAGTTTAGTTTAGGTTAAGTTATTTTAGGTTAGGTTAGTGTAGTTTAGTTTAGTTTAGTAGAATTTAGTTTAGTTTAGTTTAGTCTATCTTAGGTCACTTTAGTTTATTTTAGTTTATAATTTAGTTTATAGTTTAGTTTAGTTTAGTTTATGTTAGGTTAGCTTAGTTGAGTGTAGTTTAGTTTAGTTGAATTTAATTTAGTTTAGTTTAGTTTAGGTTACGTTATGTTCGGTTATTTAGTTTAGTTTAGGTTAGGTTAGTTTAGTTTATAAATTAGTTTTGTTTAGTTTATAGTTTAGAATATAGTTTAGTTTAGTTTTGTTTATAGTTTAGTTTATAATTTAGTTTAGTTAAGTTTGGTTTACTTTAGTTTAGGTTAGGTTAGATTGGTGTAGCTTAGGTTAGGTTAGGTTAGGTTAGTTAGTTTAGCTTAGTTTAGTTTATTAGTTTAAAGTTTAGTATAATTTATAGATTAGTTTATAATTTAATTTATAGTTTAGTTTAGTTTAGTTTAGGCTAGGTTAGGTTAGAATAGTTTAGTTTAGTTTAGGTTAGGTTAGTTTAGTTTAGTTTATAGTTTAATTTAGTTTATATGTTAGTTTATAGTTTAGTTTATAATTTAGTTTAATTTAGTTTAGTTTAGGTTAGGTTTGTTTAGTTTAGCTTAGGTTAGGTTAGGTTAGGCTAGGTTAGTTTAGCTTAATTTAGTTTAGTTTAGTTTAAAGTTTAGTTTAATTTATAGATTAGTTTATAATTTAGTTTATAGTTTAGTTTAGTTTAGTTTTGTTTAGGTTAGGTTAGGTAAGGTTATGATAGTTTAGGTTAGGTTAGTTAAGTTTGGTTAAATTAATGTTAGGTTAGGTTAGTTTAGTTCAGTTTAGTTTAGTTTAAATTATAGTTTAGTTTAGTTTATAGTTTAGTTTAGAGTTTAGTTTAGTTTAGTTTATAGTTCAATTTAGTTTAGTTTAGTTTAGTTATGTTTAGTTTAGGTTAGGTTAGTTTAGTTTAGTTTAGGTTAGGTTAGTTTATGTTAGGTTAGGTTTGTTTAGTTTAGCGTAGCTTATATTAGGTTAGGGTAGGTTACGTTATTTTAGGTTAGTTAGTTTAGCTTAGTTTGGTTTATTTTAGTTTATAGTTTAATTTAATTTATAGATTAGTTTATAGTTTAGTTTATAATTTAGTTCAGTTTAGTTTAAAGTAGGTTAGGTAATGTTAGGTTAGGTTAGGTTAAGTTAGTTTAGTTTAGTTAGGTTTATGTTAGGTTTGGCTAAGTTAGTTTAGTTCAGTTTAGTTTAGTTTTGTTTTTAGTTTAGTTTAGTTTATAGTTTAGTTTATAATTATTTAATTTTGTTTATAGTTTAATGTAGTATAGTTTAGTTTAGGTTAGGTTAAGTTAGGTTAGGTTAGTTTAGTTTAGTTTAGTTTAGTTTCGTTTAGGTTAGGTTAGTTTAGGTTAGGTTAGGTAAGTTTCGTTTAGTATAGTTTATTTTAGTTTAGTTTAGTTTAGTTTATAATTTAGTTTAGTTTATAGTTTAGTTTAGTTTAGGTTAGGTTGGGTTAGGTTAGAGTTGTTTAGTTTAGTTTGTTTTAGGTTAGGTTAGGTTAGGTTAGTGTAGTTTAGATTACTTTAGGTTAGTTTATAGGAATTTAATTTAGTTTAGTTTAGTTCAGTTTAGGTAAGGTTTAGTTAGTGTAGTTTAGTTTAGTTAATAGTTTAGTTTAATTTAGTTTAGTTTAGTTTATAGTTTAGTTTATATTTTAGTTTATAGTTTAGTTCGGGTTAGTGTAGTTTAGTTTTGTTTAGTTTAGGTTAGCTTAGTTTAGTTTAGTTTAGCTTACGTTAGGTTAGGTTAGTTAACTTTAGTTTAGTTTAGTGTAGTTAAGTTTAGTATAGTTTATAGTTTAGTTTATAGTTTAGTTTAGTTTATAGTTTAGTTTAGTTTATGGTTTAGTTTAATTTAGTTTAGTTTAATTTAGTTTAGCTAAGTTTAGTTTAGTTTAATTTAATTTAGGGTAGGTTATATTAGGCTAGGTTAGTTTAGTTTAGTTTAGGTTAGGTTACTTTAGGTTCGTTTAGTTAATTGAGTTTAATTTAGTTTAGTTTTTAGTTTAGTTAATTTTGTTTATTTTATAGTTTAGTTTAGTTTACTTTTAGTTTACAATTTAGTTAATTAAGTTTTGTTTAGTTTAGGTTAGGTTAGGTTAGTTTAGTTTAGCTTAGGTTAGGTTAGGTTAGGTTAGGTTAGGTTAGCTAGTTTAGTTTAATTTAGTTTAGTTTAGTATATGTTAGGTTAGGTTTGGTTAGCTTAGTTTAGTTTAGTTTAGTTTAGCTTAGGTTAGGTTAGGTTAGGTTAGTTTAGTTTAGTTTAGTTTAATTTGTAGTTTAGTTTAATTTAGTTTATATTTTTGTTTATAGTATAGTTTAGTTTAGGTTATAGTTTAGTTTATACTTTAGTTTAGTTTAGTTTAGTTTAGCTTAGCTTAGTTTAGGGTAGGTTAGGTTAGGTTTGGTTAGTTAGTTTGGCATAATTTAGTTTTGTTTATTTTATAGTTTAGTTTAGTTTATAGATTACTTTATAGTTTAGTGTATATTTTAGTTTAGTTTAGTTTAGTGTAGTTTAGTTTAGTTTAGTTTATGTTAGGTTATGTTAGGTTAGGTTAATTTAGTTTACTTTAGTTTTGTTTATAGTTTAGTTTAGTTTAGTTTATAGTTTAGTTTATAGTTTATTTTATTTCAGTTAGGTTAGTTTATTTTAATTTAGGTTAGTTAGTTTAGCTTAGTTTAGTTTAGTTTAGTTTAATTCATAGTTTAGTTTAGTTTATAGATTAGTTTATAATTTAGTTTAGTTTATTTTAGTTTAGTTTATTTTAGGTTAGGTTAGGTAAGGTCAGGTTAGGTTAGGTTAGGTTAATTTATTTTAGTTTAGTTTAGTTTGTTTGAGTTTAATTTAATTTAGTTTAGCTTAGTTTACGTTACGTTAGGTTAGTTTAGTTTAGTTTAGTTTAATTTAGGTTAGGTTAAGTTCGGTTAGGTTTGTTTAGTTTAGTTCATTTTGGTTTATAGTTTAGTTTAGTTTATAGTTTAGTTTAATTTATAGTTTAGTTTATAGTTCAGTTTATATTTTAGTTTATAGTATAGTTTCTAGTTTAGTTTAGTTTAGTGTAGTGTAGTTTTGTTTAATTTATTTTAGTTTAGTTTAGTGTCGTTTAGTTTATAGTTTAGTTTAGTTTGTAGTTTAGTTTATAGTTTAGTTTAGTTCAGTTTATAATTTAGTTTAGTTTACTTTAGTATAATTTAGTTTAGCTTAGCTTAGTTTAATTTAGTTAAGTTTAGTTTAGTTTAGGGTAGGTTATGTTAGGTGAGGTTAGGTTAGTTTAGTTTAATTGTAGGTTAGGTTAGGTTAAGTTAGGTTAGGGTAGTTTAGTTTAGTTGAGTTTAATTTAGTTTAGTTTACTTTATAGTTTAGTTTATATTTTAATTTATAGTTTAGTTTAGTTTATTTTATAGTCTAGTTTATAGTTTAATTTCGTTTAGTTTAGTTTAGTTTAAATTTCGTTTAGTTTAGTTTAGTTTAATTTCGTTTAGTTTAGTTTAGTTTAGGTTAGATTAGGTTAGGTTAGGTTAGTGTATTTTAGTTTAGTTTAGCTGAATTTAGTTTAGTTTAGTCTATTTTAGGTTACGATAATTTAGTTTAGTTTAGTTTATAATTTAGCTTATAGTTTAGTTTAGTTTATTTTAGGTTAGGTTAGGTTAGGTTAGTGCAGTTTAGTTTAGTTGAATTTAATTTAGTTTAGTTTAGATTACGTTAGGTTAGGTTATTTAGTTTAGTTTAGGTTAGGTTTGGTTATATTAATTTAGTTTATAAATTAGTTTTGTTTAGCTTATAGTTTAGATAACAGTTTAGTTTAGTTTATAGTTTAGTTTATAATTTAGTTTAGTTAAGTTTGGTTTACTTTAGTTTAGGTTAGGTTAGTTTAGTTTAGCTTAGGTTAGGTAAGGTTAGGTTAGTTAGTTTAGCTTAGTTTAGTTTAGTTTATAGTTTAGTTTATAGATTAGTTTATATTTTAGTTTATAGTTTAGTTTAGTTTGGTTTTGTTTAGTTTAGGTTAGGTTAGGTAAGGTTTGGTTAGGTTAGGTTAGGTTAGTTTATTTTAGTTTAGATTAGATTATGTTAGGTTAGGTTAAGTTAGTGTAGTTTAGTTTAGTTTAGTTGAATTTAATTTAGCTTATTTTAGTTTAATTTAAATTAGTTTAGTTTAGTTTAGGTTAGGTTAGGTTAGGTTAGCTTAGCTTAGTTTAGTTTAGTTTATTTTAGTTTATATTTTAGTTTATAGTTTCGTTTAGTTAAGTTTATATTAGATTATTTTAGTTAATTTTAGGTTAGATTAGGTTATGTTAGTATAGTTTAGGTAAGGATATGTTAGTTTATTTTAGTTTAGTTTAGTTTACTTTAGTGTATAGTTTAGATTATAGTTTAGTTTAGTTTAGTTTAGGTTAGGTTAGGTTAGTTTAGTTTAGTTTAGTTTAGGTTAGGTTAGGTTAGTTTAGTTTAGTTTAGTTAATAGTTTAGTTTAGTTTCTACTTTAGTTTATAGTTTAATTTAGTTTATAATTTAGTTTAGTTTAGTTTAGTTTAGATTAGGTTAGTTTAGTTTAGCTTAGCTTAGGTTAGGTTAGGTTAGTTAGTTGAGCTTAGTTTAGTTTAGTTTAAAGTTTAGTTTAATTTATAGATTATTTTATAATTTAGTTTATAGTTTAGTTTAGTTTAGTTTAGGTTAGGTTAGGTAAGGTTAGGATAGGTTAGGTTAGTTTAGTTTAGTTTAGTTCAATTTATGTTAGGTTAGGTTAGTTTAGTTCAGTTTAGTGTAGTATTGTTTATAGTTTAGTTCAGTTTGGTTTATAGTTTGGTTTATAGTTTAGTTTAGTTTAGTTTATAGTTCAATTTAGTTTAGTTTAGTTACGTTTAGTTTAGGTTAGGTTAGGATGGGTTAGGTTAGTTTAGTTTAGTTTAGGTTAGGCTAGTTTATGTTAGGTTAGTTTAGTTTAGCGTAGCTTAGATTAGGTTAGAGTAGGTTAGGTTATTTTAGGTTAGTTAGTTTAGCTTAGTTTGGTTTATTTTAGTTTATAATTTTTTTTAATTTATAGATTAGTTTATAGTTTAGTTTATAATTTAGTTTAGTTTAGTTTAAGTTAGGTTAGGTAATGTTAGGTTAGGTTAGGTTAAGTTAGTTTAGTTTAGTTAAGTTTATGTTAGGTTAGGTTAGGATGGGTTAGTTTAGTTCAGTTTAGTTTAGTTTTGTTTTTGTTTAGTTTACAGTTTAGTTTATAATTTAGTTAATTTAGTTTATAGTTTAATTTAGTTTATTTAAGTTTAGGTTAGGTTAAGTTAGGTTAGGTTAGTTTAGTTTAGTTTAGTTTAGGTTAGGTTAGTTTCGTTTAGTATAGTTTATTTTAGTTTAGTTTATAGTTTAGTTTATTTTAAATTAGGTTAGGTTAGCTAGTTTTGTTTAATTTAGTTTAGTTTAGTATATGTTAGGTTAGGTTAGGTTAGGTTAGTTTAGTTTAGTTGAGTTTAATTTATAGTTTAGTTTAATTTAGCCTATACTTTTGTTTATAGTTTAGTTTAGTTTAGTTTATATTTTGGTTTATACTTTAGTTTAGTTTAGTTAAGTTTAGTTTAGCTTATTTTAGATTAGGGTATGTTAGGTTAGGTTTGGTTAGTTTGGGTTAATTTAGTTTTGTTTATTTTATAGTTTAGTTTAGTTTATAGTTTAGTTTATATTTTAGTTTAGTTTAGTTTAGTGTAGTTAGTTTAGTTTATGTTAGGTTATGGTAGGTTAGGTTAATTTAGTTTACTTTAGTTATGTTAATAGTTTAGTTTAGTTTAGTTTATAGTTTAGTTTATAGTTTATTTTATTTCAGTTTAGTTTAGTTTATTTTAGTTAAGGTTAGGTTGGGTTAGTTTAGTTTAGTTTAGTTTAGGTTAGGTGAGGTTAGCTTTATTTAGGTTAGGATAGTTATTTTGGCTTAGTTTAGTTTAGTTTAGTTTATAGTTTAGCTTAGTTTAGTTTAGTTTATAGTTTAGTTTAGTTTACAGATTAGTTTATAGTTTAGTTTTGTTTGGTTTAGTTTAGTTTAGTTTAGGTTAGGTAAGTTCAGGTTAGGTTACCTTAGGTTAGTTTATTTTAGTTTAGTTTAGTTGAATTTAATTAATTTAGTTTAGCTTAGTTTACGTTAGGTTAGGTTAGTTTAGTTTAGGTTAGGTTTAGTTAGGTTCGGTTTGTTTAGTTTAGTTTATAGTTTAGTTTAGTTTATAGTTTAGTTTAGTTTATAGTTTATATTATAGTTTAGTTTAGTTTAGTTTATAGTTTAGTTGAGTTTAGTTTATAGTTTAGTTTATAGTTTAGTTTAGTTTATAGTTTATTTTATATTTTAGTTTAGTTTAGTTTAGGTTAGGTTAGTTTAGTTTAGCTTAGCTTTGGCTAGGTTAGGTTAGGTTAGTTAGTTTAGCTTAGTTTAGTTTATTTTAGTTTAGTTTATAATTAAGTTTAATTTATCGATTAGTTTATAGCTTAGGTTAGTTTAGTTTAGTTTAGTTTAGGTTAGCTTAGGTAAGGTTAGGTTAGGTTAGGTTATGTTATTTAAGGTTAGTTAATTTAGTTCAGCTTAGTTTAGTTTAGTTTAGTTTCACTTTGTTTATTGTTTAGTTTAGTTTACTTTACGTTAGGTTAGGTTAGGTTATGTTAGGTTATGTTCCGTTAGTTTAGTTTAGTTTAGTTTAGTTTATAGTATAGTTTAGTTTAATTTAGTTTATAATTTAGTTTATAGTTTAGTTTAGTTTAGTTTATAGTATAGTTTAGTTTAGAGTAGGTTAGGTTAGGTTACGTTAGGTTAGTTTAGTTTAGTTTTGGTTAGGTTATGTTAGTTTAGGTTAGATTAGTTGAGTTTAGTTAGTTTAATTTAGAATAGTTTATAGTTCAGTTTAATTTATTTTAGTTCATAGTTTAGTTTATAGTATAGTTTATAAATTAGTTTAATTTAGTTTAGTTTAGGTTAGGTTAGGTTAGTTTGGTTTAGCTTAGTTTAGGTTACGTTAGGTTGGGTTAGGTTAGCTAGTTTAGCTTAGTTTAGTTTAGTTCAGTATGTGTAGGGTTAGGTTAGGTTATTTTAGTTTAGTTTAGTTTAGTTTAGGTGGGGTTAGGTTAGGTTACGTTATGTTACTTTTGGTTAGTTTAGTTTAGTTTTGTTTAGTTTATGTTAGGTTATGTAAAGTTAGTTTAGTTCAGTTTAGTTAAGTTTTGTTTTTAGTTTAATTTAGTTTATAGTTTAGTTTAGTTTAGATTATAGTTTAGTTTTGTTTACTTTAGTTTCATTTAATTTAGCTTAGTTTAATTTAGTTTTGTTTAGTTTAGTTTAGTTTAGGGAAGGTTAGGTTAGTTTAGTTTAGTTGAGTTTAATTTGGTTTAGTTTACTTTATAGTTTAGTTTAGTTTGGTTTATACTTTAAATTATAGTTTAGTTTAGTTTAGTTTATAGTCTAGTTTATAGTTTAATTTCGTTTAGTTAGTTTAATTTAGTTTAGTTTAGTTTAGGTTAGGTTAGGTTAGGTTACATTGGCTTAGTTTAGTTTGGTTTAGGTTAGGTTAGGTAAATTTAATTTGGTTTAGTTTATTTTAGTTTATTTCAGTTTAGTGTATTGTTTAGTTTATAGTTTTGTTTATAGTTTAGTTTAGTTTAGTTTAATTTAGGTTAAGTTATCTTAGGTTAATTTAGTTTAGTTTAGTTTAGGTTAGGTTAGGTTAGTGTAGTGTAGTTTAGTTTAGTTTAGTTGAATTTAGTTTAGTTTAGTCTATTTTAGGTTACGTTAGTTTAGTTTAGTATAGTTTAGTTTATAATTTAGTTTATCGTTTAGTTTAGTTTAGGTTACGGTTAGTTTCGGTTAGTGCAGTTTAGGTTAGTTTAGTTGAATTTAATGTAGTTTTGTTTAGTTTAGTTTACGTTAGGTTAGGTTAGTTTAGTTTGGTTTAAGTCAGGTTAGGTTAAGTTAGGTTATGTAACTTTAGGTTAGTTTAGTTTAGTTAATTTCGTTTAGTTTATAATTTAGTTTAGTTTAGTTTATCTTACGTTAGGTATGGTGAGGTTAGGTTAGTTTAGGTTAAATTAGTTTAGTTTATAATTAATATATAATATAGTTTAATTTAGTTTATAGTTTATTTTATAGTTTAGTTTAGGTTAGGTTAGGGTAGTTTAGTTTAGTTTAGGTTAGGTTAGGTTAGGGTAGTTTATTTTAGTTTAGTTTGGTTTATAGTTTAGTTTATAATTTAGTTTAGTTTAGTTTAGTTTAGGATAGGTTAGGTTATTTTAGTATAGCTTAGCATATGCTAGGTTAGGTTAGGTCAGGTTAGGTTAGCTAGTTTAGCTTAGTTTAGTTTATTTTAGTTTAGAATAATATTAAGTTTAATTTATAGATTAGTTTATAGTTTAGTTTATAGTTTAACTTAGTTTAGTTTAGTTTAGTTTAGGTTAGGTTAGGTAAGGTTAGGTTAGGTTAGGTTAGTATAGTTTAGTTAAGTTTATGTTAGATTAGGTTAGGTTAGTTTAGTTCAGTTTAGTTTATTTTGTTTTCAGTTTAATTTAGTTTACTTTATAGTTTATTTTATTTTAGTTTATAGTTCAATTTAGTTAAGTTTAGTTTAGTTTAGTCCAGTTTAGGTTAGGTTAGGTTAGGTTAGTTTAGTTTAGTTAAGGTTAGGTTAAGGTATTTTATGTTAGTTTAGGTTAGTTTAGTTTAGCTTAGCTTAGGTTAGGTTAGGTTAGTTTAGCTTCTTTTAGTTTATTTTAGTTTATAGTTTAGTTTAATTTATAGATTAGTTTATATCTTTTTTATACTTAAGTTTAGTTTAGTTTAGGTAAGGTTAGGTTAGGTTAGTTTAGTTCAATTTAGTTTAGTTTTGTTTAGTTTAATTTATATTTTAGTTTAGTTTTCTTTATAGTTTAGTTTCGTTTTTTTAATTTATAGTTTAGTTTATAGTTTAGTTTACTTTAATTTAGGTTAGGTTAGGTTAGTTTAGTTTAGTTTAGGTTAGGTTAGGTTACGTTAGGTAGGTTTAGTTTAGTTTAGGTTAGGTTAGGTTATGTTAGGTTATGTTATTTTAGGTTATAGTTTAGTTCAGTTTAGTTTAGTTTAGTTTAGTTTCATTTAGTTTGTTGTTTAGTTTAGTTTACTTTACGTTAGGTTAGGTTAGGTTAGCTTAGGTTATGTTAGGTTAGTTTAGTTTAGTTTAGTTTAGTTTATAGTGTAGTTTAGTTTGGTTTAGGTTAGGTTAGGTTAGGTTAGTTTAGTTTAGCTTAGTTTTTTATAGTTTAGTTTAATTTAGTTTGTAGTGTAGTTTATAGTTTAGTATAGTTTATAGTTTAGTTTATAGTTTAGTTTAGTTTAGTTTATAGTTTATTTCATATTTTAGATTAGTTTAGTTTAGTTTAGGTTAGGTTAGTTTAATTTAGCTTAGCTTAGGCTAGGTTAGGTTAGGTTAGGTTAGTTAGTTTACCTTAGTTTATTTTATTTTAGTTTAGTTTATAATTAAGTTTAATTTATCGATTAGTTTATAGTTTAGGTTAGTTTAGTTTAGTTTAGTTTAGGTTAGCTTAGGTAAGGTTAGGGTAGGTTAGGTTAGGTTATGTTATTTAAGGTTAGTTTAGTTTAGTTCAGTTTAGTTTAGTTTAGTTTAGTTTCATTTAGTTTATTGTTTAGTTTAGTTTACTTTACGTTAGTTTAGGCTAGGTTAGCTTATGTTATGTTAGGTAAGTTTAGTTTAGTTTAGTTTAGTTTATAGTTTAGTTTAGTTTAATTTAGTTTATAATTTAGTTTATAGTTTAGTTTAGTTTATAGTATAGTTTAGTTTAGTTTAGGTTAGGTCACGTTAGGTTAGTTTAGTTTAGTTTTGGTTAGGTTAGGTTAGGTTAGATTTGTTGAGTTTAGTTAGTTTAATTTAGATTAGTTTATAGTTCAGTTTAATTAATTTTAGTTCATAGTTTAGTTTATAGTTTAGTTTATAATTTAGTTTAATTTAGTTTAGTTTAGGTTAGGTTAGGTTAGTATGGTTTAGCTTAGTTAAGGTTAGGTTAGGTTGGGTTAGGTTAGCTAGTTTAGCTCAGTTTAGTTTAGTTCAGTATGTGTAAGGTTAGGTTAGGTTAGGTTAGCTTAGTGTAGTTTAGTTTAGTTTAGCTTAAGTTAGGTTAGGTTAGGTTAGGTTAGTTTAGTTTAGTTTAGTTTAGGTGGGGTTAGTTTAGGTTAGTTAAGTTATGTTACTTTTGGTTAGTTTAGTTTAGTTTTGTTTAGTTTAGTTTATGTTAGGTTAGGTTAGTTAAGTTTAGCTTAGGTTAGTTTAGGTTAGGTTAGCTTTTTTAGCTTAGTTTAGTTTAGTTTAGTATATGTTAGGTTAGGTTAGCTTAGTTTAGTTTAGTTTAGTTTAGCTTAGGTTAGGTTAGTTTAGTTTAGCTTAGTTTAATTTATAGTTTAGTTTAATTTAGTTTGTAGTGTAGTTTATAGTTTAGTTTAGTTTATAGTTTAGTTTAGTTTAGTTTAGTTAATTTAGTTTAGCTTAGCTTAAGTTAGGGTAGGTTAGGTTAGGTTTGGTTTGTTCGTTTGGCTTAGTTTAGTTTTGTTTACTTTATAGTTTAGTTTAGTTTATAGATTAGTTTATAGTTTAGTTTATAGTTTATTTTATTTCAGTTTAGTTTAGTTTATTTTAGTTTAGGTTAGGTTATGTTAGGTTAGGTTAGTTTAGTTTAGTTTAGTTTAGTTTGTAGTTTAGTTTAGTTTATAGTTTAGTTTATAGTTTCGTTTATAGTTTAGTTTAGTTTAGTGTAATTTAGTTTAGTTTAGTGTCGTTTAGTTTAGTTTATAATTCAGTTTAGATTATAGTTTAGTTTTGTTTACTTTAGTTTAATTTAGTTTAGCTTAGTTTAATTTAGTTAAGTTTAGTTTAGTTTAGGGAAGGTTAGGTTAGGTTAGGTTAGTTAGTTTAGCTTATTTTAGTTTATTTTAGTTTATAGTTTAGTTTAATTTATAGATTAGTTTATAGTTTAGTTTATAGTTTAGTTTAGTTTATGTTAGGTTAGGTAAGGTTAGGTTAGGTTAGGTTAAGTTAGTTTAGTTTAGTTAAGTTTATGTTAGGTTATGTAAGGTTAGTTTAATTCAGTTTAGTTAAATTTTGTTATTAGTTTATTTTAGTTTATACTTTAGTTTATAATTTAGTTTAGTTTAGTTTATAGTTTAATTTAGTTTAGTTTAGTTTAGGTTAGGTTAGGTTAGGTTTTGGTTAGTTTAGTTTAGGTTATTTTCGGTTAGGTTAATTTAGTTTAGTATAGTTTGGTTTATAGTTTAGTTTAGTTTATAATTTAGTTTAGGTTATAGTTTAGTTTAGTTTATAGTTTAGTTTAGGTTAGGTTAGGTTAGATTAGAGTAGTTTAGTTTAGTTTAGTTTATTTTACATTAGGTTAGGTTAGGTTAGTGTAGTTTAGATTAGTTTAGGATAGTTTATATGAATTTAACTTAGTTTAGTTTAGTTTAGTTTAGGTAAGTGTAGTTTAGTTTAATTTAGTTAATAGTTTAGTTTAGTTTATAGTTTAGTTTATAGTTTAGGTTATAGTTTAGTTTATAGTTTAGTTTGGTTTAGTGTAGTTTAGTTTTGTTTAATTTAGTTTAATTTAGTTTAGTTTATTTTCGTTTAGGTTAGATTAGGTTAGGTTAGGTTAGCTTAGTTTAGTTTAATTTAGGTTAGGTTAGATAACTTTAGTTTAGTGAGTTTAGTTAAGTTTAGTTTAGTTTATAATTTAGTTTTGTTTAGTTTAAAGTTTAGTTTATAATTTTAGTTTATTGTTTAGTTTAATTTTGTTTAGTTTAATTTAGTTTAGCTAAGTTTAGTTTAGTTCAGTTTCATTTAGGGTAGGTTATATTAGGTTAGGTTAGTTTAGTATAGTTTAGTTTAGTTTAGGTAAGGTTAGGTTAGGATAAGTTATGTTACTTTTGGTTAGTTTAGTTTAGTTTCGTTTAGTTTATAATTTAGTTTAGTTTAGTTTATGTTAGGTTAGTTTAGGTTAGTTAGTTTAGCTTAGAGTAGTTTAGTTTGGTTTAGTTTCGTTTAGTTTAGGTTAGGTTAGGTAAGGTCAGGTTAGGTTAGTTTTTTTAGTTTATTTTAGTTTAGTTGAATTTCATTTATTTTAGGTTAGCTTAGTGTAGGTTAGGTTAGATTAGTTTATTTTAGTTTAGTTTAGGTTAGGTTAAGGTAGGTTAGGTTTGTCTAGTTTAGTTTAGTTTAGTTTATAGTTTAGTTTAGTTTATAGTTTAGTTAAGTTTAGTTTATAGTTTAGTTTATAGTTCAGTTTATAGTTTAGTTTATAATTTAGTTTATAGTTTAGTTTAGTGTAATTTAGTTTTGTAAAGTTTAGTTTAGTTTGGTTTAGTGTCTTTTAGTTTATAGTATAGTTTATAGATTAGTTTACTTTACTTTAGTTTATTTTAGTTTAGCTTAGTTTAATTTAGTTTAGTTTAGGGTAGGTTATGTCAGGTTAGGTTAGGTTAGTTTAGTTTAGTTTATTTTAGGTTAGGTTAAGTTAGGTTAGGTTAGCTTAGTTTAGTTGAGTTTAATTTAGTTTAGTTTACTTTATAGATTAGTTTAGTTTAGTTTATAGTTTAATTAATAGTTTAGTTTAGTTTAGTATATAGTCTAGTTTATAATTTAATTTCGTTAGTTTAGTTTAGTTTAATTTAGTTTAGATTGATTAGTTTAGTTTAGTTTAGTTTAGGTTAGGTAAGGTTAGGTTAGCTTATGTTAGCTTAGTTTAGTTTAGTTTAGTTTAGGTTAGGTTAGGTATAACTAATTTAGTTTAGTTTAGTTTAGTTGAATTCAGTTTATGTATAGTTTAGTTTATAGTTTGTTTATAGTTTAGTTTAGTTTAGTTTAATTTAGGTTAAGTTATCTTAGGTTAGTTTAGTTTAGTTTATTTTAGTAGAATTTAGTTTAGTTTAGTTTAGTCTATCTTAGGTCACTTTAGTCTATTTTAGTTTATAATTTAGTTTACAGTTTAGTTTAGTTTAGTTTAGGTAAGGTTAGGTTAGTGCAGTTTAGTTTAGTTGAATTTAATTTAGATTAGTTTAGTTTAGGTTACGTTACGTTAGGTTATTTAGTTTAGTTTAGGTTAGGTTTGGTTATATTAGTGTAGTTTATAAATTAGCTTTGTTTAGTTTATAGTTTAGATAACAGTTTAGTTTAGTTTAGTTTATAGTTTAGTTTATAATTTAGTTTAGTTAATTTTGGTTTACTTTAGTTTAGGTTAAGTTAGGTTAGTTTAGTTTAGCTTAGTTTAGGGAAGGTTAGGTTAGTTAGTTTAGCTTAGTTTAGTTTAGTTTATAGTTTAGTTTAGTTTATATATTAGTTTATATTTTAGTTTATAGTTTAGTTTAGTTTGGTTTTGTTTAGTTTAGGTTAGGTTAGGTAAGGTTTGGTTAGGTTAGGTTAGGTTAGTTTATTTTAGTTTAGATTAGATTATGTTAGGTTAGGTTAAGTTAGTGTAGTTTAGTTTAGTTTAGTTGAATTTAATTTATTTTATTTTAGTTTAATTTAAATTAGTTTAATTTAGTTTAGGTTAGGTTAAGTTAGGTTAGCTTAGCTTAGTTTAATTTGGTTTATTTTAGTTTATATTTTAGTTTATAGTTTCGTTTAGTTAAGTTTATATTAGATTAGTTTAGTTTATTTTAGGTTAGATTAGGTTATGTTAGTATAGTTTAGGTTAGGTTATGTTAGTTTATTTTAGTTTAGTTTAGTTTACTTTAGTTTCTAGTTTAGATTATAGTTTAGTTTAGTTTAGTTTAGGTTAGGTTAGGTTAGTTTAGTTTAGTTTAGTTTAGGTTAAGTTAGGTTAGGTTAGTTTAGTTTAGTTTAGTTTATAGTTTAGTTTAGTTTCTACTTTAGTTTATAGTTTAATTTAGTTTATAATTTAGTTTAGTTTAGTTTAGATTAGGTTAGTTTAGTTTAGCTTAGCTTAGGTTAGGTTAGGTTAGTTAGTTGAGCTTAGTTTAGTTTAGTTTAAAGTTTAGTTTAATTTATAGATTATTTTATAATTTAGTTTATAATTTAGTTTAGTTTAGTTTAGGTTAGGTTAGGTAAGGTTAGGATAGGTTAGGTTAGGTTAGTTTAGTTTAGTTAAGTTTATGTTAGGTTAGGTTAGTTTAGTTCAGTTTAGTTTAGTTTTGTTTATAGTTTAGTTTAGTTTGGTTTATAGTTCAATTTAGTTTAGTTTAGTTTAGTTACGTATAGTTTAGGTTAGGTTAGGATGGGTTAGTTTAGTTTAGTTTAGTTTAGGTTAGGTTAGTTTATGTTAGGTTAGGTTAGTTTAGTTTAGCGTAGCTTAGATTAGGTTAGGGTATGTTAGGTTATTTTGGGTTAGTTAGTTTAGCTTAGTTTGGCTTTTTTAAGTTTATAATTTTTTTTAATTTATAGATCAGTTTATAGTTTAGTTTATAATTTAGTTTAGTTTAGTTTAAGTTAGGTTAGGTAATGTTAGGTTAGGTTAGGTTAAGTTAGTTTATTTTAGTTAAGCTTATGTTAGGTTAGGTTAGGATGGGTTAGTTTAGTTCAGTTTAGTTTAGTTTTCTTTTTAGTTTAGTTTACAGTTTAGTTTATAATTTGGTTAATTTAGTTTATAGTTTAATTTAGTTTATTTTAGTTTAGGTTTGGTTAAGTTAGGTTAGGTTAGTTTAGTTTAGTTTAGATTAGGTTAGGTTAGTTTCGTTTAGTATAGTTTATTTTAGTTTAGTTTAGTTTATAGTTTAGTTTAATTTAGTTTAGTTTAGTATATGTTAGGTTAGGTTTGGTTAGCTTAGTTTAGTTTAGTTTAGTTTAGCTTAGGTTAGGTTAGGTTAGTTTAGTTTAGTTTAGTTTAATTTATAGTTTAGTTAATTTAGTTTAGTTTAATTTAGTTTATACTTTTGTTTATAGTTTAGTTTAGTTTAGTTTATAGTTTAGTTTATACTTTAGTTTAGTTTAGTTAAGTTTAGTTTAGCTTATCTTAGGTTAGGGTAGGTTAGGTTAGGTTTGGATAGTTTGGTCTAATTTAGTTTTGTTTATTTTATAGTTTAGTTTAGTTTATAGAATAGTTTATAATTTAGTTTATATTTTAGTTTAGTTTAGTTTAGTTTAGTGTAGTTAGTTTAGTTTAGTTTATGTTAGGTTATGTTAGGTTAGGTTAATTTAGTTTACTTTAGTTATGTTTATAGTTTAGTTTAGTTTAGTTTATAGTTTAGTTTATAGTTTATTTTATTTCAGTTTAGTTTAGTTTATTTTAGTTTAGGTTAGGTTAGGTTAGTTTAGTTTAGTTTAGTTTAGGTTAGGTTAGGTTAGCTTTGTTTAGGTTAGGATAGTTATTTTGGCTTAGTTTAGTTTAGTTTATAGTTTAGTTTAGTTTAGTTTATAGTTTAGTTTAGTTTACAGATTAGTTTATAGTTTAGTTTATAGTTTAGTTTAGTTTGGTTTAGTTTAGTTTAGTTTAGGTTAGGTAAGGTCAGGTTAGGTTACGTTAGGTTAGTTTAGTTTAGTTTAGTTTAGTTGAATTTAATTTAGTTTAGTTTAGCTTAGTTTACGTTAGGTTAGGTTAGTTTAGTTTAGGTTAGGTTTAGTTAGGTTCGGTTTGTTTAGTTTAGTTTATAGTTTTTTAGTTTATAGTTTAGTTTAGTTTATAGTTTAGATTATAGTTTAGTTTAGTTTATAGTTTAGATTATAGTTTAGTTTAGTTTATAGTTTAGTTTATAGTTAAGTTTAGTTTATTGTTTATTTTATATTTTAGTTTAGTTTAGTTTAGTTTAGGTTAGGTTAGTTTAGTTTAGCTTAGCTTAGGCTAGGTTAGGTTAGGTTAGGTTGGTTAGTTTAGCTTAGTTTAGTTTATTTTAGTTTAGTTTATAATTAAGTTTAATTTATCGATTAGTTTATAGTTTAGGTTCGTTTAGTTTAGTTTAGTTTCATTTAGTTTATTGTTTAGTTTAGTTTACTTTACATGAGGTTAGGTTAGGTTAGCTTAGGTTATGTTCGGTTAGTTTAGTTTAGTTTAGTTTAGTTTATAGTATAGTTTAGTTTAATTTAATTTATAATTTAGTTTATAGTTTAGTTTAGTTTAGTTTATTATATAGTTTAGTTTAGTTTAGGTTAGGTTAGGTTACGTTAGGTTAGTTTAGTTTAGTTTTGGTTAGGTTAGGTTAGGTTAGATTAGTTGAGTTTAGTTAGTTTAATTTATAATCATTTATAGTTCAGTTTAATTTATTTTAGTTCATAGTTTAGTTTATAGTTTATTTTATAATTTAGTTTAATTTAGTTTAGTTTAGGTTAGGTAAGGTTAGTTTGGTTTAGCTTAGTTTAGGTTAGGTTAGGGTGGGTTAGGTTATGTTAGTTTAGTTTAGTTGAGTTTAATTTGGTTTAGTTTACTTTATAGTTTAGTTTAGTTTGGTTTATAGTTTAATTGATAGTTTAGTTTATAGTCTAGTTTATAGTTTAATTTCGTTTAATTAGTTTAATTTAGTTTAGTTAGGTTAGTTTAGTTTAGTTTAGGTTAGGTTAGGTTAGGTTAGGTTAGGTTAGGTCAGATTGGCTTAGTTTAGTTTGGTTTAGGTTAGGTTAGGTAAATTTAATTTGGTTTAGTTTATTTTAGTTTATTTCAGTTTAGTGTATAGTTTAGTTTATAGTTTTGTTTATAGTTTAGTTTAGTTTAGTTTAATTTAGGTTAAGTTATCTTAGGTTAGTTTAGTTTAGTTTAGTTTAGTTTAGGTTAGGTTAGGTTAGGTTAGTGTAGTTTAGTTTAGTTTAGTTGAATTTAGTTTAGTTTATTTTAGTCAATTTTAGGTTACGTTAGTTTAGTTTAGTTTAATTTAGTTTATAAAAAGTTTATAGTTTAGTTTAGTTTAGGTTAGGTTAGTTTAGGTTAGTGGAGTTTAGGTTAATTTTGTTGAATTTAATGTAGTTTTATTTAGTTTAGTTTACGTTAGGTTAGGTTAGTTTAGTTTAGTTTAATTTAAGTTAGGTTAAGTTAGGTTATGTAACTTTAGGTTAGTTCAGTTTAGTTAATTTCGTTTAGTTTATAATTTAGTTCAGTTTAATTTATCTTACGTTAGGTATGGTCAGGTTAGGTTAGTTTAGGTTAATTTAGTTTAGTTTATAATTTAGTATATAATATAGTTTAGTTTAGTTTATAGTTTATTTTATAGTTTAGTTTAGTTTAGGTTAGGTTAGGGTAGTTTAGTTTAGTTTAGGTTAGGTTAGGTTAGGGTAGTTTATTTTAGTTTAGTTTGGTTTATAGTTTAGTTTATAATTTCGTTTAGTTTAGTTTAGTTTAGGATAGGTTAGGTTAGTTTAGTATAGTAGCATAGGCTAGGTTAGGTTAGGTGAGGTTAGGTTAGCTAGTTTAGCTTAGTTTAGTTTATTTTAGTTTAGAATATAATTAAGTTTAATTTATAGATTAGTTTATAGTTTAGTTTATAGTTTAGCTTAGTTTAGTTTAGTTTAGGTTAGGTTAGGTAAGGTTAGGTTAGGTTAGGTTAGTATAGTTTAGTTAAGTTTATGTTACATTATGTTAGGTTAGTTTAGTTCAGTTTAGTTTAATTTTGTTTTCATTTTAATTTAGTTTAGTTTATAGTATATTTTATTTTAGTATATAGTTCAATTTAGTTAAGTTTAGTTTAGTTTAGTCCAGTTTAGGTTAGGTTAGGTTAGTTTAGTTTAGTTAAGGTTAGGTTAAGGTAGTTTATGTTAGTTTAGGTTAGTTTAGTTTAGCTTAGCTTAGGTTAGGTTAGGTTAGGTTAGTTCAATTTAGTTTAGTTTTGTTTATAGTTTAGTTTAGTTTAAGATATAGTTTAGTTTATAATTTAGTTTAGTTTATAGTTTAATTTAGTTAGTTTAGTTTAGTTTAGTTTAGGTTCGGTTAGGTTAGGTAAGGTCAGGTTATGTTAGGTTAGGTTAGTTTATTTTAGTTTAGTTTGTTTGAGTTTAATTTAGTTTTGTTCAGCTTAGTTTACGTTATGTTAGGTTAGTTTAGTTTAGTTTAATTTAGGTTAGGTTAAGTGAGGTTAGGTTTGTTTAGTTTAGTTTAGTTTAGTTTAATTTAGTTTATAGTTTAGTTTAGTTTATAGTTTAGTTTAGTTTATAGTTTAGTTTATAGTTCAGTTTATATTTTAATTTATAGTATAGTTTATAGTTTAGTTTAGTGAAGTTTAGTTTTGTTTAGTTTATTTTAGTTTAGTTTAGTGTGGTTTAGTTTATAGTTTAGTTTAGTTTATAGTTTAGTTTAGTTTATAGTTTAGTTTAGTTTACTTTAGTATAATTTAGTTTAGCTTAGCTTAGTTTAATTTAGTTAAGTTTAGTTTAGTTTACGGTAGTTTTTGTTAGGTTAGGTTAGGTTAGTTTAGTTTAATTTAAGTTAGGTTAGGTTAAGTTAGGTTAGGTTAGTTTAGTTTTGTTGAATTTAATGTAGTTTAATTTACTTTATAGTTTATTTTAGTTTATAGTTTAATTTATAGTTTATTTTAGTTTAGTTTATAGTATAGTTTATAGTTTAATTTCGTTTAGTTTAGTTTAATTTATTTTAGTTTAGTTTAGTTTAGTTTAGTTAAGGTTAGGTTAAGGTAGTTTATGTTAGTTTAGGTTAGTTTAGTTTAGCTTAGCTTAGGTTAGGTTAGGTTAGGTTAGTTTATTTTAGTTTAGTTTAGTTTATGTTAGGTTAGGTTAGGCTAGGTTAGTTTAGTTCAATTTAGTTTAGTTTTGTTTATAGTTTAGTTTAGTTTAAGATATAGTTTAGTTTATAATTTAGTTTAGTTTATAGTTTAATTTAGTTAGTTTAGTTTGATTTAGTTTAGGTTCGGTTATTTTAGGTAAGGTCAGGTTATGTTAGGTTAGGTTAGTTTATTTTAGTTAAGTTTGTTTGAGTTTAATTTAGTTTAGTTTAGCTTAGTTTACGTTATGTTAGGTTAGTTTAGTTTAGTTTAATTTAGGTTAGGTTAAGTGAGGTTAGGTTTGTTTAGTTTAGTTTAGTTTAATTTAGTTTATAGTTTAGTTTAGTTTATAGTTTAGTTTAGTTTATAGTTTAGTTTATAGTTCAGTTTATATTTTAATTTATAGTATAGTTTATAGTTTAGTTTAGTGAAGTTTAGTTTTGTTTAGTTTATTTTAGTTTAGTTTAGTGTCGTTTAGTTTATAGTTTAGTTTAATTTATAGATTAGTTTATATCTTTTTTATACTTAAGTTTAGTTTTGTTTAGTTTAGGTTAGCTTAGGTAAGGTTAGGTTAGGTTAGTTTATTTTAGTTTAGTTTAGTTTATGTTAGGTTAGATTAGGCTAGGTTAGTTTAGTTCAATTTACTTTAGTTTTGTTTATAGTTTAGTTTAGTTTAAGATATAGTTTAGTTTATAATTTAGTGTAGTTTATAGTTTAATATAGTTAGTTTAGTTTGGTTTAGTTTAGGTTCGGTTAGGTTAGGTAAGGTCAGGTTATGTGAGGTTAGGTTAGTTTATTTTAGTTTAGTTTGTTTGAGTTTAATTTAGTTTAGTTTAGCTTAGTTTACGTTATGTTAGGTTAGTTTAGTTTAGTTTAACTTAGGTTAGGTTAAGTGAGGTTAGGTTTGTTTAGTTTAGTTTAGTTTAGTTTAATTTAGTTTATAGTTTAGTTTAGTTTAGTTTATAGTTTAGTTTATAGTTCAGTTTATATTTTAATTTATAGTATAGTTAATAGTTTAGTTTAGTGAAGTTTAGTTTTGTTTAGTTTATTTTAGTTTAGTTTAGTGTCGTTTAGTTTATAGTTTAGTTTAGTTTATAGTTTAGTTTAGTTTACAATAGTATAATTTAGTTTAGCTTAGCTTAGTTTAATTTAGTTAAGTTTATTTTAGTTTACGGTAGGTTTTGTTAGGTTAGGTTAGGTTAGTTTAGTTTAGTTTAAGTTAGGTTAGGTTAAGTTAGGTTAGGTTAGTTTAGTTTTGTTGAAATTAATGTAGTTTAATTTACTTTATAGTTTAGTTTGGTTTATAGTTTAATTTATAGTTAATTTAATTTATTTTATAGTATAGTTTATAGTTTAATTTCGTTTAGTTTAGTTTAATTTATTTTAGTTTAGTTTAGTTTAGGTTAGGTTAGGTTATGTTAGGTTAGCTTAGTTTAGTTTAATTTAGTTTAGGTTAGGTTAGGTATAATTCATTTATTTTATTTTATTTCAGTTTAGTGTGTAGTTTAGTGTATAGTTTGGTTTATAGTTTAGTTTGGTTTAGTTTAGTGTAGTTTAATTTAGGTTAAGTTATCTTAGGTTAGTTTAATTTAGTTTAGTTTAGGTTAGATTAGGTTAGGTTAGGTTAGTGTAGTTTAGTTTAGTTTAGTTGAATTTAGTTTAGTTTAGTTTAGTATATTTTAGGTTACGCTAGTTTAGTTTAATTTAGTTTATAATTTAGTTTATAGTTTAGTTTAGTTTGGTTTAGGTTAGGTTAGGTTAGGTTAGCGCAGTTTAATTTAGTTTAGTTGAATTCAATTTAGTTTAGTTTAGTTTAGGTTACGTTAGGTTAGGTTATTTTAGTTTAGTTTAGGTTAGGGTAGTTTAGGTTAGTTTAGTTTAGTTTATAATTTAGTATATAGTATAGTTTAGTTTAGTTTATAGTTTGTTTTATAGTTTAGTTTAGTTTAGGTTAGGTTAGGTTAGGTTAGTTTAGTTTAGTTTAAGTTAAGTTAGGTTAGGTTAGGGTAGTTTACTTTAGTTTAGTTTAGTTTATAGATTAGTTTATTGTAGTTTATGGTTTAGTTTATAGTTTAGTTTAGTTTATAGTTTAGTTTATATTTTAGTTTAGTTTAGTTTAGTTTAGGTTAAGTTAGTTTAGTTTAGCTTAGCTTCGGCTAGGTTACGTTAGGTTAGGTTAGTAAGTTTAGCTTAGTTTAGTTTATTTTAGTTTAGTTTATAATTAAGTTTAATTTATAGATTGGTTTATAGTTTAGTTTATAGTTTAGATTAGTTTAGTTTAGTTTAGTTCGGGTTAGGTTAGGTAATGTTAGGCTAGGTTAGGTTAGTTTAGTTTAGTTAAGGTTATGTTAGGTTAGATTAGGTTAGTGTAGTATAGTTTAGTTTAGGTTTATTTTTAGTTTAATTTAGTTTAGTTTATAGTTTAGTTTAGTTTATAGTTTAATTTAATTTAGTTTAGTTTAATTTAGTCCAGTTTAGTTTAGGTTAGGTTATGTTAGTTTAGTTTATTTTAGTTTAGGTTAGGTTAGTTTATGTTAGGTTAGGTTAGTTAGTTTAGCTTAGTTTAGTTTATTTTAGTTTGTGGTTTTGTTTAATTTATAGATTAGTTTATAATTTAGTTTATAGTTTAGTTTAGTTTAGTTTAGGTTAGTATATGTTAGTTTATGTTGGGTTAGGTTAGCTTAGTTTAGTTTAGTGTATAATTTAGTTTAGTTTAGTATAGTTTAGTTTATGGTTTAGTTTAGTTTATAGTTTAGTTTATATTTTAGTTTAGTTTAGTTTATTTCAGTTTAGTTTATTTTAGTTTATTTTAATTTTGATTAGGTTACGTTAGGTAAGATTAGTTTAGTTTAGTTTAGGTTAAGATAGGTTAGGTTAGTTTAGTTTAATTGGGTGTAATTTACTTTAGTTGAATTTAGTTTAGTTTAGTTTAATTTGTATTTTAGTTTAGTTTTCTTTATAGTTTAGTTTATAGTTTAGTTTAGTTTAGTTTATATTTAATTTATAGTTTATTTTATAGTTTAGTTTAGTTTAATTTGGGTTAGGTTAGGTTTGTTTAGTTTAGTTTATTTCAGGTTAGGTTACGTTAGGTTGGTTTAGTTTATTTTAGTTTAGTTTAGGTTAGGTTAGGTTATTTTAGGTTAGTTTAGTTTAGTTCAGTTTAATTTGGTTTATTTCAATTTCATTTAGTTTATAGTTTAGTTTAGTTTACTTTACGTTAGGTTAGGTTAAGTTAGCTTAGGTTATGTTAGTTAGGTTAGTTTAGTTTAGTTTAGTTTATAGTTTAGTTTAGTTTAATTTAGTTTATAATTTAGTTTAAAGTTTAGTTTAGGTTAGGTTAGGTTAGTTTAGTTTAGTTTTGGTTAGGTTAGGTTAGGTTAGGTTAGATTAGTTTAGTTTACTTAGTTTAATTTAGATTGGTTTATAGTTCAATTTAATTTAGTATAGTTAATAGTTTAGTTTATAATTAAGTTAAGTATATAGTTAAGTTTAAAATTTGGTTTAGTTTAGTTTTGTTTAGTTTAGTTTAGCTTAGGTTAGTTTAGTTTAGCTTAGCTTAGGATAGGTTAGGTTAGGTTAGCTAGTTTAGCTTAGTTTAGTTTAGTTTAGTATATGTTAGGTTAGGTTAGCTTAGATTAGTTTAGTTTCGTTTAGCTTAATTTAGGTTAGGTTGGGTTAGGTTATTTTAGTATAGTTTAGTTTAGTTTAGTTTCGTTTAGTTTATAATTTAGTTTAGTTTAGTTTATGTTAGGTTAGGTTAGGTTAGGTTAGTTAATTTAGCTTAGTTTAGTTTAAAGTTTAGTTTAATTTATAGATTAGTTTATAATTTAGTTTATAGTTTAGTTTAGTTTAGTTTACAGATTAGTTTATAGTTTAGTTTATAGTTTAGTTTGGTTTAGTTTAGTTTAGTTTAGGTTAGGTAAGGTCAGGTTAGGTTACGTTAGGTAGGTTTATTTTAGTTTAGTTTAGTTTAGTTGAATTGAATTTAGTTTAGTTTAGCTTAGTTTACGTTAGGTTACGTTAGTTTAGTTTAGGTTAGGTTTAGTTAGGTTCGGTTTGTTTAGTTTAGTTTATAGTTTAGTTTAGTTTATAGTCCAGTTTATAGTTTAGATTATAGTTTAGTTTAGTTTATAGTTTAGTTTAGTTTAGTTTATAGTTTAGTTTATAGTTTAGTTTAGTTTATAGTCTATTTTATATTTTAGTTTAGTTTAGTTTAGTTTAGGTTAGTTTAGTTTAGCTTAGCTTAGGCTAGGTTAGGTTAGGTTAGGTTATTTAGTTTAGCTTAGTTTAGTTTATTTAAGTTTAGTTTATAATTAAGTTTAATTTATCGATTAGTTTATAGTTTAGGTTAGTTTAGTTTAGTTTAGTTTAGGTTAGCTTAGGTAAGGTTAGGTTAGGTTAGGTTATGTTATTTAAGGTTAGTTTAGTTTAGTTCAGTTTAGTTGAGGTTTGTTTAGTTTCATTTAGTTTATTGTTTAGTTTAGTTTACTTTACGTTAGGTTAGGTTAGGTTAGCTTAGGTTATGTTCGGTTAGTTTAGTTTAGTTTAGTTTAGTTTATAGTGTAGTTTAGTTTAATTTAGTATATAATTTAGTTTATAGTTTAGTTTATTATATAGTTTAGTTTAGTTTAGTTTAGGTTAGGTTACGTTAGGTTAGTTTAGTTTAGTTTTGGTTAGGTTAGGTTAGGTTAGATTAGTTGAGTTTAGTTAGTTTAATTTAGAATAGTTTATAGTTCAGTTTAATTTATTTTAGTTCATAGTTTAGTTTATAGTTTAGTTTATAATTTAGTTTAATTTAGTTCAGTTTAGGTTAGGTTAGGTTAGTTTGGTTTAGCTTAGTTTAGGTTAGGTTAGGTTGGGTTAGGTTAGCTAGTTTAGCTTAGTTTAGTTTAGTTCAGTATGTGTAGGGTTAGGTTAGGTTAGGTTAGCTTAGTTTAGTTTAGTTTATAGTTTAGTTAAGTTTAGTTTAGATTATAGTTTAGTTTTGTTTACTTTAGTTTAATTTAGTTTAGCTTAGTTTAATTTAGTTTTGTTTAGTTTAGTTTAGGGAAGGTTAGATTAGGTTAGGTTAGTTTAGTTTAGTTTAGGTTAGGTTAAGTAAGGTTATGTTAGTTTAGTTTAGTTGAGTTTAATTTGGTTTATTTTACTGTATAGTTTGGTTTAGTTTGGTTTATAGTTTAATTTATAGTTTAGTTTAGTTTAGTTTATAGTCTAGTTTATAGTTTAATTTCGTTTAGTTAGTTTAATTTAGTTTAGTTTAGTTTAGTTTAGGTTAGGTTAGGTTAGGTTAGGTTAGATTGGCTTAGTTTAGTTTGGTTTAGGTTAGGTTAGGTAAATTTAATTTGGTTTAGTTTATTTTAGTTTATTTCAGTTTAGTGTATAGTTTAGTTTATAGTTTTGTTGATAGTTTAGTTTAGTTTAGTTTAATTTAGGTTAAGTTATCTTAGGTTAGTTTAGTTTAGGTTAGGTTAGGTTAGGTTAGTGTAGTTTAGTTTAGTTTATAATTTAGTTTATAGTTTAGTTTAGTTTAGGTTAGGTTAGTTTAGGTTAGTGCAGTTTAGGTTAATTTAGTTGAATTTAATGTAGTTTTGTTTAGTTTAGTTTACGTTAGGTTAGGTTAGTTTAGTTTAGTTTAAGTTAGGTTAGGTTAAGTTAGGTTATGTAACTTTAGGTTAGTTTAGTTTAGTAAATTTCGTTTAGTTTATAATTTAGTTCAGTTTAATTTATCTTACGTTAGGTATGGTCAGGTTAGGTTAGTTTAGTTTAATTTAGTTTAGTTTATAATTTAGTATATAATATAGTTTAGTTTAGTTTATAGTTTATTTTATAGTTTAGTTTAGTTTAGGTTAGGTTAGGGTAGTTTAGTTTAGTTTAGGTTAGGTTAGGTTAGGGTAGTTTATTTTAGTTTAGTTTGGTTTATAGTTTAGTTTATAATTTAGTTTAGTTTAGTTTAGTTTAGGATAGGTTAGGTTAGTTTAGTATAGCTTAGCATATTCTAGGTTAGGTTAGGTCAGGTTAGGTTAGCTAGTTTAGCTTAGTTTAGTTTATTTTTGTTTAGAATATAATTAAGTTTAATTTATAGATTAGTTTATAGTTTAGTTTAGGTTAGGTTAGGTAAGGTTAGGTTAGGTTAGTATTGTTTATTTAAGTTTATGTTACATTAGGTTAGGTTAGTTTAGTTCAGTTTAGTTCAATTTTGTTTTCAGTTTAATTTAGTTTATAGTTTATTTTATTTTAGTTTATAGTTCAATTTAGTTAAGTTTAATTTAGTTTAGTCCAGTTTAGGTTAGGTTAGGTTAGTTTAGTTTAGTTAAGGTTAGGTTAAGGTAGTTTATGTTAGTTTAGGTTAGTTTAGTTTAGCTTAGCTTAGGTTAGGTTAGGTTAGGTTAGTTTAGCTTAGTTCAGTTTATTTTAGTTTATAGTTTAGTTTAATTTATAGATTAGTTTATATCTTTTTTATACTTAAGTTTAGTTTAGTTTAGTTTAGGTTAGGTTAGGTAAGGTTAGGTTAGGTTAGTTTATTTTATTTTAGTTTAGTTTATGTTAGGTTAGGTTAGGTTAGTTTAGTTCAATTTAGTTTAGTTTTGTTTATAGTTTAGTTTAGTTTAAGATATAGTTTAGTTTATAATTTAGTTTAGTTTATAGTTTAATTTAGTTAGTTTAGTTTAGTTTAGTTTAGGTCCGGTTAGGTTAGGTAAGGTCAGGTTATGTTAGGTTAGGTTAGTTTATTTTAGTTTTGTTTGTTTGAGTTTAATTTAGTTTTGTTTAGCTTAGTGTACGTTATGTTAGGTTAGTTTAGTTTAGGTTAATTTAGGTTAGGTTAAGTGAGGTTAGGTTTGTTTAGTTTAGTTTAGTTTAGTTTAATTTAGTTTATAGATTAGTGTAGTTTATAGTTTAGTTTAGTTTACTTTAGTATAATTTAGTTTAGCTTAGCTTAGTTTAATTTAGTTAAGTTTAGTTTAGTTTACGGTAGGTTTTGCTAGGTTAGGTTAGGTTAGTTTAGTTTAGTTTAAGTTAGGTTAGGTTAAGTTAGGTTAGGTTAGTTTAGTTTTTTTGAATTTAATGTAGTTTAATTTACTTTATAGTTTAGTTTAATTTATAGTTTAATTTATAGTTTATTTTAGTTTAGTTTATAGTATAGTTTATAGTTTAATTTCGTTTAGTTTAGTTTAATTTATTTTAGTTTATTTTAGTTTAGGTTAGGTTAGGTTATGTTAGGTTAGCTTAGTTTAGTTCAATTTAGTTTAGGTTAGGTTAGGTATAATTCATTTAGTTTAGTTTATTTCAGTTTAGTGTGTAGTTTAGTTTATAGTTTGGTTTATAGTTTAGTTTGGTTTAGTTTAGTGTAGTTTAATTTAGGTTAAATTATCTTAGGTTAGTTTATTTTAGTTTAGTTTAGGTTAGATTAGGATAGGTTAGTGTAGTTTAGTTTAGTTGAATTTAGTTTAGTTTAGTTTAGTATGTTTTAGGTTACGCTAGTTTAGTTTAATTTAGTTTATAATTTAGTTTATAGTTTAGTTTAGTTTAGTTTAGGTTAGCTTAGGTTAGGTTAGCGCAGTTTAGTTTAGTTTAGTTGGATTTAATTTAGTTTAGTTTAGTTTAGGTTACGTTAGGTTAGGTTAGATTAGTTTAGTTTAGGTTAGGTTAGTTTAGGTTAGTTTAGTTTAGTTTATAATTTAGTATATAGTATAGTTTAGTTTAGTTTATAGTTTGTTTTATAGTTTAGTTTAGTTTAGGTTAGGTTAGGTTAGTTTAGTTTAGTTTAAATTAAGTTAGGTTAGGTTAGGTTAGTTTAGTTTAGTTTAGTTTAGTTTATAGATTAGTTTAGTGTAGTTTATGGATTAGTTTATAGTTTAGTTTAGTTTATAGTTTAGTTTATATTTTAGTTTAGTTTAGTTTAATTTAGGATAAGTTAGTTTAGTTTACCTTAGCTTCGGCTAAGTTACTTTAGGTTAGGTTAGTAAGTTTAGCTTAGTTTAGTTTATTTTAGTTTAGTTTATAATTAAGTATAATTTATAGGTTAGTTTATAGTTTAGTTTATAGTTTAGATTAGTTTAGTTTAGTTTAGTTTAATTTGTATTTTACTTTAGTTTTCTTTATAGTTTAGTTCATAATTTAGTTTAGTTTATTTTAATTTATAGTTTATTTTATAGCTTAGTTTAGTTTAATTTGGGTTAGGTTACGTTTGTTTAGTTTAGTTTACTTCAGGTTAGGTTACGTTAGGTAGGTTTAGTTTATTTTAGTTTAGTTTAGGTTAGGTTAGCTTAGCTTATTTTAGGTTAGTTTAGTTTAGTTCAGTTTAATTTGGTTTATTTTAATTTCATTTAATTTATAATTTAGTTTAGTGTACTTTACGTTAGGTTAGGTTAAGTTAGCTTAGGTTATGTTAGTTAGGTTAGTTTAGTTTAGTTTATAGTTTAGTTTAATTTAGTTTATAATTTAGTTTAAAGTTTAGTTTAGTTTAGTTTATAGTATAGTTTAGTTTAGGTTAGGTTAGGTTAGGTTAGGTTAGTTTAGTTTAGTTTTGGTTAGGTTAGGTTAGGTTAGGTTAGATCAGTTTGGTTTACTTAGTTTAATTTTGATTGGTTTATAGTTCAATTTAATTTAGTATAGTTAATAGGTTAGTTTATAATTAAGTTTAGTTTATAGTTAAGTTTAAAATTTTGTTTAGTTTAGTTTTGTTTAATTTAGTTTAGGTTGGGTTAGTTTAGTTTAGCTTAGCTTAGGTTAGGTTAGGTTAGGTTAGCTAGTTTAGCTTAGTTTAGTTTAGTTTAGTATATGTTAGGTTAGGTTAGCTTAGATTAGTTTAGTTTCGTTTAGCTTAATTTAGGTTAGGTTAGGTTAGTTTAGTATAGTTTAGTTAATTTAGTTTCGTTTAGTTTATAATTTAGTTTAGTTTAGTTTATGTTAGGTTAGGTTAGGTTAGTTAGTTTAGCTTAGTTTAGTTTAAAGTTTAGTTTAATTTATAGATGAGTTTATAATTTAGTTTATAGTTTAGTTTAGTTTATAGATTAGTTTATAGTTTAATTTATAGTTTAGTTAGGTTTAGTTTAGGTTAGGTTAGGTAAGGTTAGGTTAGGTTAGTTTATTTTAGTTTATTTTAGATTAGTTGAATTTAATTTTGTTTAGGTTAGCTTAGTTTAGGTTAGGTTAGATTAGTTTAGTTTAGTTTGGGTTAGTTTAAGTTAGGTTTGTCTAGTTTAGTTTATTTTAGTTTATAGTTTAGTTTATAGTTTAGTTTAGTTTAGTTTATAGTTTAGTTTATAGTTCAGTTTATAGTTTAGTTTATAATTTAGTTTATGGTTTAGTTTAGTGTAGTTTAGTTTTGTTTAGTTTAGTTTAGTTTAGTGTCTTTTGGTTTATAGTTTAGTTTATACTTTAGTTTTGTTTATAGATTAGTTTACTTTACTTTAGTTTATTTTAGTTTAGTTTAATTTAGTTTAGTTTAGGGTAGGTTATGTTAGATTAGGTTAGGTTAGTTTAGTTTAGTTTAGGTTAGGTTAGGTTAAGTTAGGTTAGGTTAGCATAGTTTAGTTGAGTTTAATTTAGTTTACTTTACTTTATAGATTAGTTTAGTTTAGTTTATAGTTTAATTTATAGTTTAGTTTATTTTACAGTCTAGTTTATAGTTTAATTTCGTTAGTTTAGATTAGTTGAATTTAGTTTAGTTACATTAGTTTAGTTTAGTTTAGTTTAGGTTAGGTTAGGTTAGCTTATGTTAGCTTAGTTTAGTTTATTTTAGGTTAGGTTAGGTAAAATTAATTTAGTTTAGTTTAGTTTAGTTTAGTTCAGTTTATGTATAGTTTTGTTTATAGTTTTTTTATAGTTTAGTTTAGTTAATTTAATTTAGGTTAATTTATCTTAGGTTAGCTTAGTTTAGTTTAGGTTAAGTTATTTTAGGTTAGGTTAGTGTAGTTTAGTTTAGTTTAGTAGAATTTAGTTTAGTTTAGTTTAGTCTATCTTAGGTCACTTTAGTTTATTTTAGTTTATAATTTAGGTTATAGTTTAGTTTAGTTTAGTTTAGGTTAGGTTAGCTTAGTGGAGTGTAGTTTAGTTTAGTTGAATTTAATTTAGTTTTGTTTAGTTTAGGTTACGTTATGTTCGGTTATTTAGTTTAGTTTAGGTTAGGTTAGGTTAGGTTAGTTTAGTTTATAAATTAGTTTTGTTTAGTTAATAGTTTAGAATATAGTTTAGATTAGTTTAGTTTATAGTTTAGTTTATAATTTAGTTTAGTTAAGTTTGGTTTACTTTAGTTTAGGGTAGGTTAGGTTAGTTTAGTTTAGCTTAGGGTAGGTTAGGTTAGCAAAGTTAGTTTAGCTTAGTTTAGTTTAGTTTATAGTTTAGTTTAGTTTATAGATTAGTTTATATTTTAGTTTATAGTTTAGTTTAGTTTGGTTTTGCTTAGTTAAGGTTAGGTTAGGTAAGGTTGGGTTAGGTTAGGTTAGTTTGTTTTAGTTTAGATTAGATTATGTTAGGTTAGGTTAGTTTAGTTTAGCGTAGCTTAGATTAGGTTAGGGTAGGTTAGGTTATTTTAGGTTAGTTAGTTTAACTTAGTTTGGTTTATTTTAGTTTATAGTTTAATTTAATTTATAGATTAGTTTATAGTTTAGTTTATAATTTAGTTTAGTATAGTTTAAGTTAGGTTAGGTAATGTTAGATTAGGTTAGGTTAAGTTAGTTTAGTTTAGTTAAGTTTATGTTAAGTTAGGTTAGGTTATTTTAGTTCAGTTTAGTTTAGTTTTGTTTTTGCTTTAGTTTATAGTTTAGTTTATAATTTAGTTAATTTAGTTTATAGTTTAATTTAGTTTAGTTTAGTTTAGGTTAAGTTAAGTTAGGTTAGATTAGTTTAGTTTAGTTTAGTTTAGGTTAGGTTATTTTCGTTTAGTATAGTTTATTTTAGTTTAGTTTAGTTTAGTTTATAGTTTAGTTTAGGTTAGGTTAGGTTGGAGTAGTTTAGTTTAGTTTATTTTATGTTAGGTTAGATTAGGTTAGTGTAGTTTAGATTACTTTAGGTTAGTTTATAGGAATTTAATTTAGTGTAGTTTAGTTCAGTTTAGGTAAGGTTAGGTTAGTGTAGTTTAGTTTAATTTAGTTAATAGTTTAGTTTAGTTTATAGTTTAGTTTATAGTTTAGTTCGGTTTAGTGTAGTTTAGTTTTGTTTATTTTAGGTTAGCTTAGTTAGTTTAGTTTAGCTTAGGTTAGGTTAGGTTAGTTAACTTTAGTTTAGTTTAGTGTAGTTAAGTTTAGTATAGTTTATAGTTTAGTTTATAGTTTAGTTTAGTTTATAGTTTAGTTTAGTTTATGGTTTAGTTTAATTTTGTTTAGTTTAATTTAGTTTAGCTAATTTTAGTTTAGTTTAATTTAATTTAGGGTAGGTTATATTAGGTTAGGTTAGTTAGTTTAGTTTAGGTTAGGTTAGGTTAGGTTCGTTTAGTTAATTGAGTTTAATTTAGTTTAGTTTTTAGTTTAGTTAATTTTGTTTATTTTATAGTTTAGTTTAGTTTACTTTTAGTTTATAATTTAGTTTAGTTAAGTTTTGCTTAGTTTAGTTTAGGTTAGGTTAGGTTAGTTTAGTTTAGGTTAGGTTAGGTTAGGTTAGGTTAGGTTAGGTTAGGTTAGCTAGTTTAGTTTAATTTAGTTTAGTTTAGTATATGTTAGGTTAGGTTTGGTTAGCTTAGTTTATTTTAGTTTAGCTTAGGTTAGGTTATTTTAGTTTAGTTTAGTTTAATTTATCGTTTAGTTTAATTTAGTTTATATTTTTGTTTCTAGTTAAGATTAGTTTAGGTTATAGTTTAGTTTATACTTTAATTTATAGTCTAGTTTATAATTTAGTTTATACTTTAGTTTAGTGTAGTTTAGTTTTGTTTAGTTTAGTATAGTTTAGTGTCTTTTAGTTTATGCTTTAGTTTAGTTTATAGATTAGTTTACTTTACTTTAGTTTATTTTAGTTTAGCTTAGTTTAATTTAGTTTAGTTTAGGGTAGGTTATGTTAGGTTAGGTTAGGTTATTTTAGTTTAGGTTAGGTTAGGTTAAGTTAGGTTAGGTTAGCATAGTTTAGTTGAGTTTAATTTAGTTTACTTTACTTTATAGATTAGTTTAGTTTAGTTTATAGTTTAATTTATAGTTTAGTTTATTTTATAGTCTAGTTTATAGTTTAATTTCGTTAGTTTAGATTAGTTGAATTTAGTTTAGTTTGATTAGTTTAGTTTAGTTTAGTTTAGGATAGGTTAGCTTATGTTAGCTTAGTTTAGTTTATTTTAGGTTAGGTTAGGTAAAGTTAATTTAGTTTAGTTTAGTTTAGTTTAGTTCAGTTTATGTATAGTTTTGTTTATAGTTTTTTATAGTTTAGTTTAGTTAATTTCATTTAGGTTAATTTATCTTAGGTTAGCTTAGTTTAGTTTAGGTTAAGTTATTTTAGGTTAGGTTAGTGTAGTTTAGTTTAGTTTAGTAGAATTTGGTTTAGTTTAGTTTAGTGTATCTTAGGTCACTTTAGTTTATTTTAGTTTATAATTTAGTTTATAGTTTAGTTTAGTTTAGTTTATGTTAGGTTAGCTTAGTTGAGTGTAGTTTAGTTTAGTTCAATTTAATTTAGTTTAGTTTAGTTTAGGTTACGTTATGTTCGGTTATTTAGTTTAGTTTAGGTTAGGTTAGGTTAGGTTAGTTTAGTTTATAAATTAGTTTTGTTTAGTTTATAGTTTAGAATATAGTTTAGTTTAGTTTTGTTTATAGTTTAGTTTATAATTTAGTTAGGTTAAGTTTGGTTTACTTTAGTTTAGGTTAGGTTAGGTTAGATTGGTGTAGCTTAGGTTAGTTTAGGTTAGGTTAGTTAGTTTAGCTTAGTTTAGTTTAGTTTAGTTTAAAGTTTAGTATAATTTATAGATTAGTTTATAATTTAATTTATAGTTTAGTTTAGTTTAGTTTAGGCTAGGTTAGGTTAGTATAGTTTAGTTTAGTTTAGGTTAGGTGAGTTTAGTTTAGTTTAGATTATAGTTTAATTTAGTTTATATGTTAGTTTATAGTTTAGCTTATAATTTAGTTTAATTTAGTTTAGTTTAGGTTAGGTTTGTTTAGTTTAGCTTAGGTTAGGTTAGGCTAGGTTAGTTTAGCTTAATTTAGTTTAGTTTAGTTTAAAGTTTAGTTTAATTTATAGATTAGTTTATAATTTAGTTTATAGTTTAGTTTAGTTTAGTTTTGTTTAGGTTAGGTTAGGTAAGGTTAGCATAGGTTAGGTTAGGTTAGTTAAGTTTAGTTAAATTAATGTTAGGTTAGGTTAGTTTAGTTCAGTTAAGTTTAGTTTAAATTATAGTTTAGTTTAGTTTATAGTTTAGTTTAGAGTTTAGTTTAGTTTAGTTTATAGTTCAATTAATTTAGTTATGTTTAGTTATGTTTAGTTTAGGTTAGGTTAGTTTAGTTTAGTTTAGGTTAGGTTAGTTTATGTTAGGTTAGGTTTGTTTAGTTTAGCGTAGCTTAGATTAGGTTAGGGTAGGTTAGGTTATTTTAGGTTAGTTAGTTTAGCTTAGTTTGGTTTATTTTAGTTTATAGTTTAATTTAATTTATAGATTAGTTTATAGTTTAGTTTATAATTTAGTTCAGTTTAGTTTAAGTTAGGTTAGGTAATGTTAGGTTAGGTTAGGTTAAGTTAGTTTAGTTTAGTTAGGTTTATGTTAGGTTTGGCTAAGTTAGTTTAGTTCAGTTTAGTTTAGTTTTGTTTTTAGTTTAGTTTAGTTTAGTTTATAATTATTTAATTTTGTTTATAGTTTAATGTAGTATAGTTTAGTTTAGGTTAGGTTAAGTTAGGTTAGGTTAGTTTAGTTTAGTTTAGTTTAGTTTAGGTTAGGTTAGTTTCGGTTAGGTTAGGTTAGTTTCGTTTAGTATAGTTTAGTTTAGTTTATTATTTAGTTTAGTTTATAGTTTAGTTTAGTTTATAGTTTATTTTATAGTTCAGTTTATATTTTAATTTATAGTATAGTTTATAGTTTAGTTTAGTGAAGTTTAGTTTTGTTTAGTTTATTTTAGTTTAGTTTAGTGTGGTTTAGTTTATAGTTTAGTTTAGTTTATAGTTTAGTTTAGTTTACTTTAGTATAATTTAGTTTAGCTTAGCTTAGTTTAATTTAGTTAAGTTTAGTTTAGTTTACGGTAGTTTTTGTTAGGTTAGGTTAGGTTAGTTTAGTTTAATTTAAGTTAGTTTAGGTTAAGTTAGGTTAGGTTAGTTTAGTTTTGTTGAATTTAATGTAGTTTAATTTACTTTATAGTTTATTTTAGTTTATAGTTTAATTTATAGTTTATTTTAGTTTAGTTTATAGTATAGTTTATAGTTTAATTTCGTTTAGTTTAGTTTAATTTATTTTAGTTTAGTTTAGTTTAGTTTAGTTAAGGTTAGGTTAAGGTAGTTTATGTTAGTTTAGGTTAGTTTAGTTTAGCTTAGCTTAGGTTAGGTTAGGTTAGGTTAGTTTATTTTAGTTTAGTTTAGTTTATGTTAGGTTAGGTTAGGCTAGGTTAGTTTAGTTCAATTTAGTTTAGTTTTGTTTATAGTTTAGTTTAGTTTAAGATATAGTTTAGTTTATAATTTAGTTTAGTTTATAGTTTAATTTAGTTAGTTTAGTTTGATTTAGTTTAGGTTCGGTTATTTTAGGTAAGGTCAGGTTATGTTAGGTTAGGTTAGTTTATTTTAGTTTAGTTTGTTTGAGTTTAATTTAGTTTAGTTTAGCTTAGTTTACGTTATGTTAGGTTAGTTTAGTTTAGTTTAATTTAGGTTAGGTTAAGTGAGGTTAGGTTTGTTTAGTTTAGTTTAGTTTAATTTAGTTTATAGTTTAGTTTTGTTTATAGTTTAGTTTAGTTTATAGTTTAGTTTATAGTTCAGTTTATATTTTAATTTATAGTATAGTTTATAGTTTAGTTTAGTGAAGTTTAGTTTTGTTTAGTTTATTTTAGTTTAGTTTAGTGTCGTTTAGTTTATAGTTTAGTTTAATTTATAGATTAGTTTATATCTTTTTTATACTTAAGTTTAGTTTTGTTTAGTTTAGGTTAGCTTAGGTAAGGTTAGGTTAGGTTAGTTTATTTTAGTTTAGTTTAGTTTATGTTAGGTTAGATTAGGCTAGGTTAGTTTAGTTCAATTTACTTTAGTTTTGTTTATAGTTTAGTTTAGTTTAAGATATAGTTTAGTTTATAATTTAGTGTAGTTTATAGTTTAATTTAGTTAGTTTAGTTTGGTTTAGTTTAGGTTCGGTTAGGTTAGGTAAGGTCAGGTTATGTGAGGTTAGGTTAGTTTATTTTAGTTTAGTTTGTTTGAGTTTAATTTAGTTTAGTTTAGCTTAGTTTACGTTATGTTAGGTTAGTTTAGTTTAGTTTAACTTAGGTTAGGTTAAGTGAGGTTAGGTTTGTTTAGTTTAGTTTAGTTTAGTTTAATTTAGTTTATAGTTTAGTTTAGTTTAGTTTATAGTTTAGTTTATAGTTCAGTTTATATTTTAATTTATAGTATAGTTAATAGTTTAGTTTAGTGAAGTTTAGTTTTGTTTAGTTTATTTTAGTTTAGTTTAGTGTCGTTTAGTTTATAGTTTAGTTTAGTTTATAGTTTAGTTTAGTTTACAATAGTATAATTTAGTTTAGCTTAGCTTAGTTTAATTTAGTTAAGTTTATTTTAGTTTACGGTAGGTTTTGTTAGGTTAGGTTAGGTTAGTTTAGTTTAGTTTAAGTTAGGTTAGGTTAAGTTAGGTTAGGTTAGTTTAGTTTTGTTGAAATTAATGTAGTTTAATTTACTTTATAGTTTAGTTTGGTTCATAGTTTAATTTATAGTTTATTTTAGTTTATTTTATTGTATAGTTTATAGTTTAATTTCGTTTAGTTTAGTTTAATTTATTTTAGTTTAGTTTAGTTTAGGTTAGGTTAGGTTATGTTAGGTTAGCTTAGTTTAGTTTAATTTAGTTTAGGTTAGGTTAGGTATAATTCATTTATTTTATTTTATTTCAGTTTAGTGTGTAGTTTAGTGTATAGTTTGGTTTATAGTTTAGTTTGGTTTAGTTTAGTGTAGTTTAATTTAGGTTAAGTTATCTTAGGTTAGTTTAATTTAGTTTAGTTTAGGTTAGATTAGGTTAGGTTAGGTTAGTGTAGTTTAGTTTAGTTTAGTTGAATTTAGTTTAGTTTAGTTTAGTATATTTTAGGTTACGCTAGTTTAGTTTAATTTAGTTTATAATTTAGTTTATAGTTTAGTTTAGTTTGGTTTAGGTTAGGTTAGGTTAGGTTAGCGCAGTTTAATTTAGTTTAGTTGAATTCAATTTAGTTTAGTTTAGTTTAGGTTACGTTAGGTTAGGTTATTTTAGTTTAGTTTAGGTTAGGGTAGTTTAGTTTAGTTTATAATTTAGTATATAGTATAGTTTAGTTTAGTTTATAGTTTGTTTTATAGTTTAGTTTAGTTTAGGTTAGGTTAGGTTAGGTTAGTTTAGTTTAGTTTAAGTTAAGTTAGGTTAGGTTAGGGTAGTTTACTTTAGTTTAGTTTAGTTTATAGATTAGTTTAGTGTAGTTTATGGTTTAGTTTATAGTTTAGTTTAGTTTATAGTTTAGTTTATATTTTAGTTTAGTTTAGTTTAGTTTAGGTTAAGTTAGTTTAGTTTAGCTTAGCTTCGGCTAGGTTACGTTAGGTTAGGTTAGTAAGTTTAGCTTAGTTTAGTTTATTTTAGTTTAGTTTATAATTAAGTTTAATTTATAGATTGGTTTATAGTTTAGTTTATAGTTTAGATTAGTTTAGTTTAGTTTAGTTCGGGTTAGGTTAGGTAATGTTAGGCTAGGTTAGGTTAGTTTAGTTTAGTTAAGGTTATGTTAGGTTAGATTAGGTTAGTGTAGTATAGTTTAGTTTAGGTTTATTTTTAGTTTAATTTAGTTTAGTTTATAGTTTAGTTTAGTTTATAGTTTAATTTAATTTAGTTTAGTTTAATTTAGTCCAGTTTAGTTTAGGTTAGGTTATGTTAGTTTAGTTTATTTTAGTTTAGGTTAGGTTAGTTTATGTTAGGTTAGGTTAGTTAGTTTAGCTTAGTTTAGTTTATTTTAGTTTGTGGTTTTGTTTAATTTATAGATTAGTTTATAATTTAGTTTATAGTTTAGTTTAGTTTAGTTTAGGTTAGTATATGTTAGTTTATGTTGGGTTAGGTTAGCTTAGTTTAGTTTAGTGTATAATTTAGTTTAGTTTAGTATAGTTTAGTTTATGGTTTAGTTTAGTTTATAGTTTAGTTTATATTTTAGTTTAGTTTAGTTTATTTCAGTTTAGTTTATTTTAGTTTATTTTAATTTTGATTAGGTTACGTTAGGTAAGATTAGTTTAGTTTAGTTTAGGTTAAGATAGGTTAGGTTAGTTTAGTTTAATTGGGTGTAATTTACTTTAGTTGAATTTAGTTTAGTTTAGTTTAATTTGTATTTTAGTTTAGTTTTCTTTATAGTTTAGTTTATAGTTTAGTTTAGTTTAGTTTATATTTAATTTATAGTTTATTTTATAGTTTAGTTTAGTTTAATTTGGGTTAGGTTAGGTTTGTTTAGTTTAGTTTATTTCAGGTTAGGTTACGTTAGGTTGGTTTAGTTTATTTTAGTTTAGTTTAGGTTAGGTTAGGTTATTTAAGGTTAGTTTAGTTTAGTTCAGTTTAATTTGGTTTATTTCAATTTCATTTAGTTTATAGTTTAGTTTAGTTTACTTTACGTTAGGTTAGGTTAAGTTAGCTTAGGTTATGTTAGTTAGGTTAGTTTAGTTTAGTTTAGTTTATAGTTTAGTTTAGTTTAATTTAGTTTATAATTTAGTTTAAAGTTTAGTTTAGGTTAGGTTAGGTTAGTTTAGTTTAGTTTTGGTTAGGTTAGGTTAGGTTAGGTTAGATTAGTTTAGTTTACTTAGTTTAATTTAGATTGGTTTATAGTTCAATTTAATTTAGTATAGTTAATAGTTTAGTTTATAATTAAGTTAAGTATATAGTTAAGTTTAAAATTTGGTTTAGTTTAGTTTTGTTTAGTTTAGTTTAGCTTAGGTTAGTTTAGTTTAGCTTAGGTTAGGATAGGTTAGGTTAGGTTAGCTAGTTTAGCTTAGTTTAGTTTAGTTTAGTATATGTTAGGTTAGGTTAGCTTAGATTAGTTTAGTTTCGTTTAGCTTAATTTAGGTTAGGTTGGGTTAGGTTAGTTTAGTATAGTTTAGTTTAGTTTAGTTTCGTTTAGTTTATAATTTAGTTTAGTTTAGTTTATGTTAGGTTAGGTTAGGTTAGGTTAGTTAATTTAGCTTAGTTTAGTTTAAAGTTTAGTTTAATTTATAGATTAGTTTATAATTTAGTTTATAGTTTAGTTTAGTTTAGTTTACAGATTAGTTTATAGTTTAGTTTATAGTTTAGTTTGGTTTAGTTTAGTTTAGTTTAGGTTAGGTAAGGTCAGGTTAGGTTACGTTAGGTAGGTTTATTTTAGTTTAGTTTAGTTTAGTTGAATTGAATTTAGTTTAGTTTAGCTTAGTTTACGTTAGGTTACGTTAGTTTAGTTTAGGTTAGGTTTAGTTAGGTTCGGTTTGTTTAGTTTAGTTTATAGTTTAGTTTAGTTTATAGTCCAGTTTATAGTTTAGATTATAGTTTAGTTTAGTTTATAGTTTAGTTTAGTTTAGTTTATAGTTTAGTTTATAGTTTAGTTTAGTTTATAGTCTATTTTATATTTTAGTTTAGTTTAGTTTAGTTTAGGTTAGTTTAGTTTAGCTTAGCTTAGGCTAGGTTAGGTTAGGTTAGGTTATTTAGTTTAGCTTAGTTTAGTTTATTTAAGTTTAGTTTATAATTAAGTTTAATTTATCGATTAGTTTATAGTTTAGGTTAGTTTAGTTTAGTTTAGTTTAGGTTAGCTTAGGTAAGGTTAGGTTAGGTTAGGTTATGTTATTTAAGGTTAGTTTAGTTTAGTTCAGTTTAGTTGAGGTTTGTTTAGTTTCATTTAGTTTATTGTTTAGTTTAGTTTACTTTACGTTAGGTTAGGTTAGGTTAGCTTAGGTTATGTTCGGTTAGTTTAGTTTAGTTTAGTTTAGTTTATAGTGTAGTTTAGTTTATTTAGTATATAATTTAGTTTATAGTTTAGTTTATTATATAGTTTAGTTTAGTTTAGTTTAGGTTAGGTTACGTTAGGTTAGTTTAGTTTAGTTTTGGTTAGGTTAGGTTAGGTTAGATTAGTTGAGTTTAGTTAGTTTAATTTAGAATAGTTTATAGTTCAGTTTAATTTATTTTAGTTCATAGTTTAGTTTATAGTTTAGTTTATAATTTAGTTTAATTTAGTTCAGTTTAGGTTAGGTTAGGTTAGTTTGGTTTAGCTTAGTTTAGGTTAGGTTAGGTTGGGTTAGGTTAGCTAGTTTAGCTTAGTTTAGTTTAGTTCAGTATGTGTAGGGTTAGGTTAGGTTAGGTTAGCTTAGTTTAGTTTAGTTTATAGTTTAGTTAAGTTTAGTTTAGATTATAGTTTAGTTTTGTTTACTTTAGTTTAATTTAGTTTAGCTTAGTTTAATTTAGTTTTGTTTAGTTTAGTTTAGGGAAGGTTAGATTAGGTTAGGTTAGTTTAGTTTAGTTTAGGTTAGGTTAAGTAAGGTTATGTTAGTTTAGTTTAGTTGAGTTTAATTTGGTTTATTTTACTGTATAGTTTGGTTTAGTTTGGTTTATAGTTTAATTTATAGTTTAGTTTAGTTTAGTTTATAGTCTAGTTTATAGTTTAATTTCGTTTAGTTAGTTTAATTTAGTTTAGTTTAGTTTAGTTTAGGTTAGGTTAGGTTAGGTTAGGTTAGATTGGCTTAGTTTAGTTTGGTTTAGGTTAGGTTAGGTAAATTTAATTTGGTTTAATTTATTTTAGTTTATTTCAGTTTAGTGTATAGTTTAGTTTATAGTTTTGTTGATAGTTTAGTTTAGTTTAGTTTAATTTAGGTTAAGTTATCTTAGGTTAGTTTAGTTTAGGTTAGGTTAGGTTAGGTTAGTGTAGTTTAGTTTAGTTTATAATTTAGTTTATAGTTTAGTTTAGTTTAGGTTAGGTTAGTTTAGGTTAGTGCAGTTTAGGTTAATTTAGTTGAATTTAATGTAGTTTTGTTTAGTTTAGTTTACGTTAGGTTAAGTTAGTTTAGTTTAGTTTAAGTTAGGTTAGGTTAAGTTAGGTTATGTAACTTTAGGTTAGTTTAGTTTAGTAAATTTCGTTTAGTTTATAATTTAGTTCAGTTTAATTTATCTTACGTTAGGTATGGTCAGGTTAGGTTAGTTTAGTTTAATTTAGTTTAGTTTATAATTTAGTATATAATATAGTTTAGTTTAGTTTATAGTTTATTTTATAGTTTAGTTTAGTTTAGGTTAGGTTAGGGTAGTTTAGTTTAGTTTAGGTTAGGTTAGGTTAGGGTAGTTTATTTTAGTTTAGTTTGGTTTATAGTTTAGTTTATAATTTAGTTTAGTTTAGTTTAGTTTAGGATAGGTTAGGTTAGTTTAGTATAGCTTAGCATATTCTAGGTTAGGTTAGGTCAGGTTAGGTTAGCTAGTTTAGCTTAGTTTAGTTTATTTTTGTTTAGAATATAATTAAGTTTAATTTATAGATTAGTTTATAGTTTAGTTTAGGTTAGGTTAGGTAAGGTTAGGTTAGGTTAGTATTGTTTATTTAAGTTTATGTTACATTAGGTTAGGTTAGTTTAGTTCAGTTTAGTTCAATTTTGTTTTCAGTTTAATTTAGTTTATAGTTTATTTTATTTTAGTTTATAGTTCAATTTAGTTAAGTTTAATTTAGTTTAGTCCAGTTTAGGTTAGGTTAGGTTAGTTTAGTTTAGTTAAGGTTAGGTTAAGGTAGTTTATGTTAGTTTAGGTTAGTTTAGTTTAGCTTAGCTTAGGTTAGGTTAGGTTAGGTTAGTTTAGCTTAGTTCAGTTTATTTTAGTTTATAGTTTAGTTTAATTTATAGATTAGTTTATATCTTTTTTATACTTAAGCTTAGTTTAGTTTAGTTTAGGTTAGGTTAGGTAAGGTTAGGTTAGGTTAGTTTATTTTATTTTAGTTTAGTTTATGTTAGGTTAGGTTAGGTTAGTTTAGTTCAATTTAGTTTAGTTTTGTTTATAGTTTAGTTTAGTTTAAGATATAGTTTAGTTTATAATTTAGTTTAGTTTATAGTTTAATTTAGTTAGTTTAGTTTAGTTTAGTTTAGGTCCGGTTAGGTTAGGTAAGGTCAGGTTATGTTAGGTTAGGTTAGTTTATTTTAGTTTTGTTTGTTTGAGTTTAATTTAGTTTTGTTTAGCTTAGTGTACGTTATGTTATGTTAGTTTAGTTTAGGTTAATTTAGGTTAGGTTAAGTGAGGTTAGGTTTGTTTAGTTTAGTTTAGTTTAGTTTAATTTAGTTTATAGATTAGTTTAGTTTATAGTTTAGTGTAGTTTATAGTTTAGTTTAGTTTACTTTAGTATAATTTAGTTTAGCTTAGCTTAGTTTAATTTAGTTAAGTTTAGTTTAGTTTACGGTAGGTTTTGCTAGGTTAGGTTAGGTTAGTTTAGTTTAGTTTAAGTTAGGTTAGGTTAAGTTAGGTTAGGTTAGTTTAGTTTTTTTGAATTTAATGTAGTTTAATTTACTTTATAGTTTAGTTTAATTTATAGTTTAATTTATAGTTTATTTTAGTTTAGTTTATAGTATAGTTTATAGTTTAATTTCGTTTAGTTTAGTTTAATTTATTTTAGTTTATTTTAGTTTAGGTTAGGTTAGGTTATGTTAGGTTAGCTTAGTTTAGTTCAATTTATTTTAGGTTAGGTTAGGTATAATTCATTTAGTTTAGTTTATTTCAGTTTAGTGTGTAGTTTAGTTTATAGTTAAGTTTATAGTTTAGTTTGGTTTAGTTTAGTGTAGTTTAATTTAGGTTAAATTATCTTAGGTTAGTTTATTTTAGTTTAGTTTAGGTTAGATTAGGATAGGTTAGTGTAGTTTAGTTTAGTTGAATTTAGTTTAGTTTAGTTTAGTATGTTTTAGGTTACGCTAGTTTAGTTTAATTTAGTTTATAATTTAGTTTATAGTTTAGTTGAGTTTAGTTTAGGTTAGCTTAGGTTAGGTTAGCGCAGTTTAGTTTAGTTTAGTTGGATTTAATTTAGTTTAGTTTAGTTTAGGTTACGTTAGGTTAGGTTAGATTAGTTTAGTTTAGGTTAGGTTAGTTTAGGTTAGTTTAGTTTAGTTTATAATTTAGTATATAGTATAGTTTAGTTTAGTTTATAGTTTGTTTTATAGTTTAGTTTAGTTTAGGTTAGGTTAGGTTAGTTTAGTTTAGTTTAAATTAAGTTAGGTTAGGTTAGGTTAGTTTAGTTTAGTTTAGTTTAGTTTATAGATTAGTTTAGTGTAGTTTATGGATTAGTTTATAGTTTAGTTTAGTTTATAGTTTAGTTTATATTTTAGTTTAGTTTAGTTTAGGATAAGTTAGTTTAGTTTACCTTAGCTTCGGCTAAGTTACTTTAGGTTAGGTTAGTAAGTTTAGCTTAGTTTAGTTTATTTTAGTTTAGTTTATAATTAAGTATAATTTATAGATTAGTTTATAGTTTAGTTTATAGTTTAGATTAGTTTAGTTTAGTTTAGTTTAATTTGTATTTTACTTTAGTTTTCTTTATAGTTTAGTTCATAATTTAGTTTAGTTTATTTTAATTTATAGTTTATTTTATAGCTTAGTTTAGTTTAATTTGGGTTAGGTTAGGTTTGTTTAGTTTAGTTTACTTCAGGTTAGGTTACGTTAGGTAGGTTTAGTTTATTTTAGTTTAGTTTAGGTTAGGTTAGCTTAGCTTATTTTAGGTTAGTTTAGTTTAGTTCAGTTTAATTTGGTTTATTTTAATTTCATTTAATTTATAGTTTAGTTTAGTGTACTTTACGTTAGGTTAGGTTAAGTTAGCTTAGGTTATGTTAGTTAGGTTAGTTTAGTTTAGTTTAGTTTATAGTTTAGTTTAGTTTAATTTAGTTTATAATTTAGTTTAAAGTTTAGTTTAGTTTAGTTTATAGTATAGTTTAGTTTAGGTTAGGTTAGGTTAGTTTAGTTTTAGTTAGGTTAGGTTAGGTTAGGTTAGATTAGTTTAGTTTACTTAGTTTAATTTAGATTGGTTTATAGTTCAATTTAATTTAGTATAGTAATAGTTTAGTTTATAATTATGTTTAGTTTATAGTTAAGTTTAAAATTTTGTTTAGTTTAGTTTTGTTTAGTTTAGTTTAGGTTGGGTTAGTTTAGTTTAGCTTAGCTTAGGTTAGGTTAGGTTAGGTTAGCTAGTTTAGCTTAGTTTAGTTTAGTTTAGTATATGTTAGGTTAGGTTAGCTTAGATTAGTTTAGTTTCGTTTAGCTTAATTTAGGTTAGGTTAGGTTAGTTTAGTATAGTTTAGTTAATTTAGTTTCGTTTAGTTTATAATTTAGTTTAGTTTAGTTTATGTTAGGTTAGGTTAGGTTAGTTAGTTTAGCTTAGTTTAGTTTAAAGTTTAGTTTAATTTATAGATGAGTTTATAATTTAGTTTATAGTTTAGTTTAGTTTATAGATTAGTTTATAGTTTAATTTATAGTTTAGTTAGGTTTAGTTTAGGTTAGGTTAGGTAAGGTTAGGTTAGGTTAGTTTATTTTAGTTTATTTTAGATTAGTTGAATTTAATTTTGTTTAGGTTAGCTTAGTTTAGGTTAGGTTAGATTAGTTTAGTTTAGTTTGGGTTAGTTTAAGTTAGGTTAGGTTTGTCTAGTTTAGTTTATTTTAGTTTATAGTTTAGTTTATAGTTTAGTTTAGTTTAGTTTATAGTTTAGTTTATAGTTCAGTTTATAGTTTAGTTTATAATTTAGTTTATGGTTTAGTTTAGTGTAGTTTAGTTTTGTTTAGTTTAGTTTAGTTTAGTGTCTTTTGGTTTATAGTTTAGTTTATACTTTAGTTTTGTTTATAGATTAGTTTACTTTACTTTAGTTTATTTTAGTTTAGTTTAATTTAGTTTAGTTTAGGGTAGGTTATGTTAGATTAGGTTAGGTTAGTTTAGTTTAGTTTAGGTTAGGTTAGGTTAAGTTAGGTTAGGTTAGCATAGTTTAGTTGAGTTTAATTTAGTTTACTTTACTTTATAGATTAGTTTAGTTTAGTTTATAGTTTAATTTATAGTTTAGTTTATTTTACAGTCTAGTTTATAGTTTAATTTCGTTAGTTTAGATTAGTTGAATTTAGTTTAGTTACATTAGTTTAGTTTAGTTTAGTTTAGGTTAGGTTAGGTTAGCTTATGTTAGCTTAGTTTAGTTTATTTTAGGTTAGGTTAGGTAAAATTAATTTAGTTTAGTTTAGTTTAGTTTAGTTCAGTTTATGTATAGTTTTGTTTATAGTTTTTTTATAGTTTAGTTTAGTTAATTTAATTTAGGTTAATTTATCTTAGGTTAGCTTAGTTTAGTTTAGGTTAAGTTATTTTAGGTTAGGTTAGTGTAGTTTAGTTTAGTTTAGTAGAATTTAGTTTAGTTTAGTTTAGTCTATCTTAGGTCACTTTAGTTTATTTTAGTTTATAATTTAGGTTATAGTTTAGTTTAGTTTAGTTTAGGTTAGGTTAGCTTAGTGGAGTGTAGTTTAGTTTAGTTGAATTTAATTTAGTTTTGTTTAGTTTAGGTTACGTTATGTTCGGTTATTTAGTTTAGTTTAGGTTAGGTTAGGTTAGGTTAGTTTAGTTTATAAATTAGTTTTGTTTAGTTAATAGTTTAGAATATAGTTTAGATTAGTTTAGTTTATAGTTTAGTTTATAATTTAGTTTAGTTAAGTTTGGTTTACTTTAGTTTAGGGTAGGTTAGGTTAGTTTAGTTTAGCTTAGGGTAGGTTAGGTTAGCAAAGTTAGTTTAGCTTAGTTTAGTTTAGTTTATAGTTTAGTTTAGTTTATAGATTAGTTTATATTTTAGTTTATAGTTTAGTTTAGTTTGGTTTTGCTTAGTTAAGGTTAGGTTAGGTAAGGTTGGGTTAGGTTAGGTTAGTTTGTTTTAGTTTAGATTAGATTATGTTAGGTTAGGTTAGTTTAGTTTAGCGTAGCTTAGATTAGGTTAGGGTAGGTTAGGTTATTTTAGGTTAGTTAGTTTAACTTAGTTTGGTTTATTTTAGTTTATAGTTTAATTTAATTTATAGATTAGTTTATAGTTTAGTTTATAATTTAGTTTAGTATAGTTTAAGTTAGGTTAGGTAATGTTAGATTAGGTTAGGTTAAGTTAGTTTAGTTTAGTTAAGTTTATGTTAAGTTAGGTTAGGTTATTTTAGTTCAGTTTAGTTTAGTTTTGTTTTTGCTTTAGTTTATAGTTTAGTTTATAATTTAGTTAATTTAGTTTATAGTTTAATTTAGTTTAGTTTAGTTTAGGTTAAGTTAAGTTAGGTTAGATTAGTTTAGTTTAGTTTAGTTTAGGTTAGGTTATTTTCGTTTAGTATAGTTTATTTTAGTTTAGTTTAGTTTAGTTTATAGTTTAGTTTAGGTTAGGTTAGGTTGGAGTAGTTTAGTTTAGTTTATTTTATGTTAGGTTAGATTAGGTTAGTGTAGTTTAGATTACTTTAGGTTAGTTTATAGGAATTTAATTTAGTGTAGTTTAGTTCAGTTTAGGTAAGGTTAGGTTAGTGTAGTTTAGTTTAATTTAGTTAATAGTTTAGTTTAGTTTATAGTTTAGTTTATAGTTTAGTTCGGTTTAGTGTAGTTTAGTTTTGTTTATTTTAGGTTAGCTTAGTTAGTTTAGTTTAGCTTAGGTTAGGTTAGGTTAGTTAACTTTAGTTTAGTTTAGTGTAGTTAAGTTTAGTATAGTTTATAGTTTAGTTTATAGTTTACTTTAGTTTATAGTTTAGTTTAGTTTATGGTTTAGTTTAATTTTGTTTAGTTTCATTTAGTTTAGCTAATTTTAGTTTAGTTTAATTTAATTTAGGGTAGGTTATATTAGGTTAGGTTAGTTAGTTTAGTTTAGGTTAGGTTAGGTTAGGTTCGTTTAGTTAATTGAGTTTAATTTAGTTTAGTTTTTAGTTTAGTTAATTTTGTTTATTTTATAGTTTAGTTTAGTTTACTTTTAGTTTATAATTTAGTTTAGTTAAGTTTTGCTTAATTTAGTTTAGGTTAGGTTAGGTTAGTTTAGTTTAGGTTAGGTTAGGTTAGGTTAGGTTAGGTTAGGTTAGGTTAGCTAGTTTAGTTTAATTTAGTTTAGTTTAGTATATGTTAGGTTAGGTTTGGTTAGCTTAGTTTATTTTAGTTTAGCTTAGGTTAGGTTATTTTAGTTTAGTTTAGTTTAATTTATCGTTTAGTTTAATTTAGTTTATATTTTTGTTTCTAGTTAAGATTAGTTTAGGTTATAGTTTAGTTTATACTTTAATTTATAGTCTAGTTTATAATTTAGTTTATACTTTAGTTTAGTGTAGTTTAGTTTTGTTTAGTTTAGTATAGTTTAGTGTCTTTTAGTTTATGCTTTAGTTTAGTTTATAGATTAGTTTACTTTACTTTAGTTTATTTTAGTTTAGCTTAGTTTAATTTAGTTTAGTTTAGGGTAGGTTATGTTAGGTTAGGTTAGGTTATTTTAGTTTAGGTTAGGTTAGGTTAAGTTAGGTTAGGTTAGCATAGTTTAGTTGAGTTTAATTTAGTTTACTTTACTTTATAGATTAGTTTAGTTTAGTTTATAGTTTAATTTATAGTTTAGTTTATTTTATAGTCTAGTTTATAGTTTAATTTCGTTAGTTTAGATTAGTTGAATTTAGTTTAGTTTGATTAGTTTAGTTTAGTTTAGTTTAGGATAGGTTAGCTTATGTTAGCTTAGTTTAGTTTATTTTAGGTTAGGTTAGGTAAAGTTAATTTAGTTTAGTTTAGTTTAGTTTAGTTCAGTTTATGTATAGTTTTGTTTATAGTTTTTTATAGTTTAGTTTAGTTAATTTCATTTAGGTTAATTTATCTTAGGTTAGCTTAGTTTAGTTTAGGTTAAGTTATTTTAGGTTAGGTTAGTGTAGTTTAGTTTAGTTTAGTAGAATTTGGTTTAGTTTAGTTTAGTGTATCTTAGGTCACTTTAGTTTATTTTAGTTTATAATTTAGTTTATAGTTTAGTTTAGTTTAGTTTATGTTAGGTTAGCTTAGTTGAGTGTAGTTTAGTTTAGTTCAATTTAATTTAGTTTAGTTTAGTTTAGGTTACGTTATGTTCGGTTATTTAGTTTAGTTTAGGTTAGGTTAGGTTAGGTTAGTTTAGTTTATAAATTAGTTTTGTTTAGTTTATAGTTTAGAATATAGTTTAGTTTAGTTTTGTTTATAGTTTAGTTTATAATTTAGTTAGGTTAAGTTTGGTTTACTTTAGTTTAGGTTAGGTTAGGTTAGATTGGTGTAGCTTAGGTTAGTTTAGGTTAGGTTAGTTAGTTTAGCTTAGTTTAGTTTAGTTTAGTTTAAAGTTTAGTATAATTTATAGATTAGTTTATAATTTAATTTATAGTTTAGTTTAGTTTAGTTTAGGCTAGGTTAGGTTAGTATAGTTTAGTTTAGTTTAGGTTTGGTGAGTTTAGTTTAGTTTAGATTATAGTTTAATTTAGTTTATATGTTAGTTTATAGTTTAGCTTATAATTGAGTTTAATTTCGTTTAGTTTAGGTTAGGTTTGTTTAGTTTAGCTTAGGTTAGGTTAGGCTAGGTTAGTTTAGCTTAATTTAGTTTAGTTTAGTTTAAAGTTTAGTTTAATTTATAGATTAGTTTATAATTTAGTTTATAGTTTAGTTTAGTTTAGTTTTGTTTAGGTTAGGTTAGGTAAGGTTAGGATAGGTTAGGTTAGGTTAGTTAAGTTTAGTTAAATTAATGTTAGGTTAGGTTAGTTTAGTTCAGTTAAGTTTAGTTTAAATTATAGTTTAGTTTAGTTTATAGTTTAGTTTAGAGTTTAGTTTAGTTTAGTTTATAGTTCAATTAATTTAGTTATGTTTAGTTATGTTTAGTTTAGGTTAGGTTAGTTTAGTTTAGTTTAGGTTAGGTTAGTTTATGTTAGGTTAGGTTTGTTTAGTTTAGCGTAGCTTAGATTAGGTTAGGGTAGGTTAGGTTATTTTAGGTTAGTTAGTTTAGCTTAGTTTGGTTTATTTTAGTTTATAGTTTAATTTAATTTATAGATTAGTTTATAGTTTAGTTTATAATTTAGTTCAGTTTAGTTTAAGTTAGGTTAGGTAATGTTAGGTTAGGTTAGGTTAAGTTAGTTTAGTTTAGTTAGGTTTATGTTAGGTTTGGCTAAGTTAGTTTAGTTCAGTTTAGTTTAGTTTTGTTTTTAGTTTAGTTTAGTTTAGTTTATAATTATTTAATTTTGTTTATAGTTTAATGTAGTATAGTTTAGTTTAGGTTAGGTTAAGTTAGGTTAGGTTAGTTTAGTTTAGTTTAGTTTAGTTTAGGTTAGGTTAGTTTCGGTTAGGTTGGGTTAGTTTCGTTTAGTATAGTTTAGTTTAGTTTATAATTTAGTTTAGTTTATAGTTTAGTTTAGTTTAGGTTAGGTTGGGTTAGGTTAGAGTTGTTTAGTTTAGTTTGTTTTAGGTTAGGTTAGGTTAGTGTAGTTTAGATTACTTTAGGTTAGTTTATAGGAATTTAATTTAGGTTAGTTTAGCTCAGTTTAGGTAAGGTTTAGTTAGTGTAGTTTAGTTTAGTTAATAGTTTAGTTTATATTTTAGTTTATAGTTTAGTTTGGGTTAGTGTAGTTTAGTTTTGTTTAGTTTAGGTTAGCTTAGTTTAGTTTAGCTTACGTTAGGTTAGGTTAGTTAACTTTAGTTTAGTTTAGTGTAGTTAAGATTAGTATAGTTTATAGTTTAGTTTATAGTTTAGTTTAGTTTATGGTTTAGTTTAATTTAGTTTAGTTTAATTTAGTTTAGCTAAGTTTAGTTTAGTTTAATTTAATTTACGGTAGGTTATATTAGGCTATGTTAGTTTAGTTTAGTTTAGGTTAGGTTACTTTAGGTTCGTTTAGTTAATTGAGTTTAATTTAGTTTAGTTTTTAGTTTAGTTAATTTTGTTTATTTTATAGTTTAGTTTAGTTTACTTTTAGTTTATAATTTAGTTAATTAAGTTTTGTTTAGTTTAGTTTAGGTTAGGTTAGGTTAGTTTAGTTTAGCTTAGGTTAGGTTAGGTTAGGTTAGGTTAGCTAGTTTAGTTTAATTTAGTTTAGTTTAGTATATGTTAGGTTAGGTTTGGTTAGCTTAGTTTAGTTTAGTTTAGTTTAGCTTAGGTTAGGTTAGGTTAGGTTAGTTTAGTTTAGTTTAGCTTAATTTATAATTTAGTTTAATTTGGTTTATATTTTTGTTTATAGTATAGTTTAGTTTAGGTTATAGTTTAGTTTATACTTTAGTTTAGTTTAGTTTAGTTTAGCTTAGCTTAGGTTAGGGTAGGTTAGGTTAGGTTTGGTTAGTTAGTTTGGCTGAATTTAGTTTTGTTTATTTTATAGTTTAGTTTAGTTTATAGATTAGTTTATAGTTTAGTTTATATTTTAGTTTAGTTTAGTTTAGTGTAGTTTAGTTTAGTTTAGTTTATGTTAGGTTATGTTAGGTTAGGTTAATTTAGTTTACTTTAGTTTTGTGTATAGTTTAATTTAGTTTAGTTTATAGTTTAGTTTATAGTTTATTTTATTTCAGTTAGGTTAGTTTATTTTAATTTAGGTTAGTTAGTTTAGCTTAGTTTAGTTTAGTTTAATTCATAGTTTAGTTTAGTTTATAGTTTAGTTTATAATTTAGTTTAGTTTATTTTAGGTTAGGTTAGGTAAGGTCAGGTTAGGTTAGGTTAGGTTAATTTATTTTAGTTTAGTTTAGTTTGTTTGAGTTTAATTTAATTTATTTTAGCTTAGTTTACGTTACGTTAGGTTAGTTTAGTTTAGTTTAGTTTAATTTAGGTTAGGTTAAGTTCGGTTAGGTTTGTTTAGTTTAGTTCATTTTGGTTTATAGTTTAGTTTAGTTTATAGTTTAGTTTAATTTATAGTTTAGTTTATAGTTCAGTTTATATTTTAGTTTATAGTATAGTTTCTAGTTTAGTTTAGTTTAGTGTAGTGTAGTTTTGTTTAATTTATTTTAGTTTAGTTTAGTGTCGTTGAGTTTATAGTTTAGTTTAGTTTGTAGTTTAGTTTATAGTTTAGTTTAGTTCAGTTTATAGTTTAGTTTAGTTTACTTTAGTATAATTTAGTTTAGCTTAGCTTAGTTTAATTTAGTTAAGTTTAGTTTAGTTTATTGTAGGTTATGTTAGGTCAGGTTAGGTTAGTTTAGTTTAATTGTAGGTTAGGTTAGGTTAAGTTAGGTTAGGGTAGTTTAGTTTAGTTGAGTTTAATTTAGTTTAGTTTACTTTATAGTTTAGTTTATAGTTTAATTTATAGTTTAGTTTAGTTTAGTTTATAGTCTAGTTTATACTTTAATTTCGTTTAGTTTAGTTTAGTTTAATTTCGTTTAGTTTAGTTTAGTTTAATTTAGTTTAGTTTAGTTTAGTTTAGTTTAGGTTAGATTAGGTTAGGTTAGGTTAGTGTAGTTTAGTTTAGTTTAGCTGAATTTAGTTTAGTTTAGTCTATTTTAGGTTACGATAATTTAGTTTAGTTTAGTTTATAATTTAGTTTATAGTTTAGTTTAGTTTATTTTAGGTTAGGTTAGGTTAGGTTAGTGCAGTTTAGTTTAGTTGAATTTAATTTAGTTTAGTTTAGGTTACGTTAGGTTAGGTTATTTAGTTTAGTTTAGGTTAGGTTTGGTTATATTAGTTTAGTTTATAAATTAGTTTTGTTTAGTTTATAGTTTAGATAACAGTTTAGTTTAGTTTATAGTTTAGTTTATAATTTAGTTTAGTTAAGTTTGGTTTACTTTAGTTTAGGTTAGGTTTGTTTATTTTAGCTTAGGTTAGGTAAGGTTAGGTTAGTTAGTTTAGCTTAGTTTAGTTTAGTTTATAGTTTAGTTTAGTTAATAGATTAGTTTATATTTTAGTTTATAGTTTAGTTTAATTTGGTTTTGTTTAGTTTAGGTTAGGTTAGGTAAGGTTTGGTTAGGTTAGGTTAGGTTAGCTTATTTTAGTTTAGATTAGATTATGTTAGGTTAGGTTAAGTTAGTGTAGTTTAGTTTATTTTAGTTGAATTTAATTTAGCTTATTTTAGTTTAATTTAAATTAGTTTAGTTTAGTTTAGGTTAGGTTAGGTTAGGTTAGCTTAGCTTATTTTAGTTTAGTTTATTTTAGTTTATATTTTAGTTTATAGTTTCGTTTAGTTAAGTTTATATTAGATTATTTTAGTTTATTTTAGGTTAGATTAGGCTATGTTAGTATAGTTTAGGTTAGGATATGTTAGTTTATTTTAGTTTAGTTTAGTTTACTTTAGTGTATAGTTTTGATTATAGTTTAGTTTAGTTTAGTTTAGGTTAGGTTAGGTTAGTTTAGTTTAGTTTAGTTTAGGTTAGGTTAGGTTAGGTTAGTTTAGTTTAGTTTAGTTTATAGTTTAGTTTAGTTTCTACTTTAGTTTATAGTTTAATTTAGTTTATAATTTAGTTTAGTTTAGTTTAGTTTAGATTAGGTTAGTTTAGTTTAGCTTAGCTTAGCTTAGGTTAGGTTAGTTAGTTGAGCTTAGTTTAGTTTAGTTTAAAGTTTAGTTTAATTTATAGATTATTTTGTAATTTAGTTTATAGTTTAGTTTAGTTTAGTTTAGGTTAGGTTAGGTAAGGTTATGATAGGTTAGGTTAGTTTAGTTTAGTTTAGTTCAATTTATGTTAGGTTAGGTTAGTTTAGTTCAGTTTAGTGTAGTATTGTTTATAGCTTAGTTTAGTTTGGTTTATAGTTTGGTTTATAGTTTAGTTTAGTTTAGTTTATAGTTCAATTTAGTTTAGTTTAGTTACGTTTAGTTTAGGTTAGGTTAGGATGGGTTAGGTTAGTTTAGTTTAGTTTAGGTTAGGTTAGTTTATGTTAGGTTAGTTTAGTTTAGCGTAGCTTAGATTAGGTTAGGGTAGGTTAGGTTATTTTAGGTTAGTTAGTTTAGCTTAGTTTGGTTTATTTTAGTTTATAATTTAGTTTAGTTTAGTTTAAGTTAGGTTAGGTAATGTTAGGTTAGGTTAGGTTAAGTTAGTTTAGTTTAGTTAAGTTTATGTTAGGTTGGGTTAGGATGGGTTAGTTTAGTTCAGTTTAGTTTAGTTTTGTTTTTGTTTAGTTTACAGTTTAGTTTATAATTTAGTTAATTTAGTTTATAGTTTAATTTAGTTTATTTAAGTTTAGGTTAGGTTAAGTTAGGTTAGGTTAGTTTAGTTTAGTTTAGTTTAGGTTAGGTTAGTTTCGTTTAGTATAGTTTATTTTGGTTTAGTTTATAGTTTAGTTTATTTTAAATTAGGTTAGGTTAGCTAGTTTAGTTTAATTTAGTTTAGTTTAGTATATGTTAGGTTAGGTTTGGTTAGCTTAGTTTAGTTTAGTTTAGTTTAGCTTAGGTTAGGTTAGGTTAGTTTAGTTTAGTTGAGTTTAATTTATAGTTTAGTTTAATTTAGCCTATACTTTTGTTTATAGTTTAGTTTAGTTTAGTTTATAGTATAGTTTATACTTTAGTTTAGTTTAGTTAAGTTTAGTTTAGCTTATCTTAGGTTAGGGTATGTTAGGTTTGGTTAGTTTGGGTTAATTTAGTTTTGTTTATTTTATAGTTTAGTTTATAGAATAGTTTATAGTTTAGTTTATATTTTAGTTTAGTTTAGTTTAGTTTAGTGTAGTTAGTTTAGTTTAGTTTAGTTTATGTTAGGTTATGGTAGGTTAGGTTAATTTAGTTTACTATAGTTATGTTTATAGTTTAGTTTAGTTTAGTTTATAGTTTAGTTTATAGTTTATTTTATTTCAGTTTAGTTTAGTTTATTTTAGTTTAGGTTAGGTTAGGTTGGGTTAGTTTAGTTTAGTTTAGTTTAGGTTAGGTGAGGTTAGCTTTATTTAGGTTATGATAGTTATTTTGGCTTAGTTTAGTTTAGTTTAGTTTATAGTTTAGTTTATTTTAGTTTATAGTTTAGTTTAGTTTACAGATTAGTTTATAGTTTAGTTTTGTTTGGTTTAGTTTAGTTTAGTTTAGGTTAGGTAAGTTCAGGTTAGGTTACGTTAGGTTAGTTTATTTTAGTTTAGTTTAGTTGAATTTAATTTAGTTTAGTTTAGCTTAGTTTACGTTAGGTTAGGTTAGTTTAGTTTAGGTTAGGTTTAGTTAGGTTCGGTTTGTTTAGTTTAGTTTATAGTTTAGTTTAGTTTATAGTTTAGTTTAGTTTATAGTTTAGATTATAGTTTAGTTTAGTTTATAGTTTAGTTTAGTTTAGTTTATAGTTTAGTTTATAGTTTAGTTTAGTTTATAGTTTATTTTATATTTTAGTTTAGTTTAGTTTAGTTTAGGTTAGGTTAGTTTAGTTTAGCTTAGCTTAGGCTAGGTTAGGTTAGGTTAGTTAGTTTAGCTTAGTTTAGTTTATTTTAGTTTAGTTTATAATTAAGTTTAATTTATCGATTAGTTTATAGCTTAGGTTAGTTTAGTTTAGTTTAGTTTAGGTTAGCTTAGGTAAGGTTAGGTTAGGTTAGGTTATGTTATTTAAGGATAGTTAATTTAGTTCAGCTTAGTTTAGTTTAGTTTAGTTTCACTTTGTTTATTGTTTAGTTTAGTTTACTTTACGTTAGGTTAGGTTAGGTTATCTTAGGTTATGTTCGGTTAGTTTAGTTTAGTTTAGTTTAGTTTATAGTATAGTTTAGTTTGGTTTATAATTTAGTTTATAGTTTAGTTTAGTTTAGTTTATAGTATAGTTTAGTTTAGCTTAGGTTAGGTTAGGTTACGTTAGGTTAGTTTAGTTTAGTTTTGGTTAGGTTATGTTAGGTTAGGTTAGATTAGTTGAGTTTAGTTAGTTTAATTTAGAATAGTTAATAGTTCAGTTTAATTTATTTTAGTTCATAGTTTAGTTTATAGTATAGTTTATAATTTAGTTTAATTTAGTTTAGTTTAGGTTAGGTTAGGTTAGTTTGGTTTAGCTTAGTTTAGGTTAGGTTAGGTTGGGTTAGGTTAACTAGTTTAGCTTAGTTAATTTAGTTCAGTATGTGTAGGGTTAGGTTAGGTTAGGTTAGCTTAGTTTAGTTTAGTTTAGCTTAAGTTAGGTTAGGTTAAATTACGTTAGGTTATTTTAGTTTAGTTTAGTTTAGTTTAGGTGGGGTTAGGTTAGGTTACGTTATGTTACTTTTGGTTAGTTTAGTTTAGTTTTGTTTAGTTTATGTTAGGTTATGTAAAGTTAGTTTAGTTCAGTTTAGTTAAGTTTTGTTTTTAGTTTAATTTAGTTTATAGTTTAGTTTAGTTTAGATTATATTTTAGTTTTGTTTACTTTAGTTTAATTTAGTTTAGCTTAGTTTAATTTAGTTTTGTTTAGTTTAGTTTAGTTTTGGGAAGGTTAGGTTAGTTTAGTTTAGTTGAGTTTAATTTGGTTTAGTTTACTTTATAGTTTAGTTTGGTTTATAGTTTAGTTTAGTTTATAGTTTAGTTTAATTTATAGTTTAGTTTATAGTTCAGTTTATATTTTAGTTTATAGTATAGTTTCTAGTTTAGTTTAGTTTAGTGTAGTGTAGTTTTGTTTAATTTATTTTAGTTTAGTTTAGTGTCGTTGAGTTTATAGTTTAGTTTAGTTTGTAGTTTAGTTTATAGTTTAGTTTAGTTCAGTTTATAGTTTAGTTTAGTTTACTTTAGTATAATTTAGTTTAGCTTAGCTTAGTTTAATTTAGTTAAGTTTAGTTTAGTTTATTGTAGGTTATGTTAGGTCAGGTTAGGTTAGTTTAGTTTAATTGTAGGTTAGGTTAGGTTAAGTTAGGTTAGGGTAGTTTAGTTTAGTTGAGTTTAATTTAGTTTAGTTTACTTTATAGTTTAGTTTATAGTTTAATTTATAGTTTAGTTTAGTTTAGTTTATAGTCTAGTTTATACTTTAATTTCGTTTAGTTTAGTTTAGTTTAATTTCGTTTAGTTTAGTTTAGTTTAATTTAGTTTAGTTTAGTTTAGTTTAGTTTAGGTTAGATTAGGTTAGGTTAGGTTAGTGTAGTTTAGTTTAGTTTAGCTGAATTTAGTTTAGTTTAGTCTATTTTAGGTTACGATAATTTAGTTTAGTTTAGTTTATAATTTAGTTTATAGTTTAGTTTAGTTTATTTTAGGTTAGGTTAGGTTAGGTTAGTGCAGTTTAGTTTAGTTGAATTTAATTTAGTTTAGTTTAGGTTACGTTAGGTTAGGTTATTTAGTTTAGTTTAGGTTAGGTTTGGTTATATTAGTTTAGTTTATAAATTAGTTTTGTTTACTTTATGGTTTAGATAACAGTTTAGTTTAGTTTATAGTTTAGTTTATAATTTAGTTTAGTTAAGTTTGGTTTACTTTAGTTTAGGTTAGGTTTGTTTATTTTAGCTTAGGTTAGGTAAGGTTAGGTTAGTTAGTTTAGCTTAGTTTAGTTTAGTTTATAGTTTAGTTTAGTTAATAGATTAGTTTATATTTTAGTTTATAGTTTAGTTTAGTTTGGTTTTGTTTAGTTTAGGTTAGGTTAGGTAAGGTTTGGTTAGGTTAAGTTAGGTTAGTTTATTTTAGTTTAGATTAGATTATGTTAGGTTAGGTTAAGTTAGTGTAGTTTAGTTTATTTTAGTTGAATTTAATTTAGCTTATTTTAGTTTAATTTAAATTAGTTTAGTTTAGTTTAGGTTAGGTTAGGTTAGGTTAGCTTAGCTTATTTTAGTTTAGTTTATTTTAGTTTATATTTTAGTTTATAGTTTCGTTTAGTTAAGTTTATATTAGATTATTTTAGTTTATTTTAGGTTAGATTAGGCTATGTTAGTATAGTTTAGGTTAGGATATGTTAGTTTATTTTAGTTTAGTTTAGTTTACTTTAGTGTATAGTTTTGATTATAGTTTAGTTTAGTTTAGTTTAGGTTAGGTTAGGTTAGTTTAGTTTAGTTTAGTTTAGGTTAGGTTAGGTTAGGTTAGTTTAGATTAGTTTATAGTTTAGTTTAGTTTCTACTTTAGTTTATAGTTTAATTTAGTTTATAATTTAGTTTAGTTTAGTTTAGTTTAGATTAGGTTAGTTTAGTTTAGCTTAGCTTAGCTTAGGTTAGGTTAGTTAGTTGAGCTTAGTTTAGTTTAGTTTAAAGTTTAGTTTAATTTATAGATTATTTTATAATTTAGTTTATAGTTTAGTTTAGTTTAGTTTAGGTTAGGTTAGGTAAGGTTATGATAGGTTAGGTTAGTTTAGTTTAGTTTAGTTCAATTTATGTTAGGTTAGGTTAGTTTAGTTCAGTTTAGTGTAGTATTGTTTATAGCTTAGTTTAGTTTGGTTTATAGTTTGGTTTATAGTTTAGTTTAGTTTAGTTTATAGTTCAATTTAGTTTAGTTTAGTTACGTTTAGTTTAGGTTAGGTTAGGATGGGTTAGGTTAGTTTAGTTTAGTTTAGGTTAGGTTAGTTTATGTTAGGTTAGTTTAGTTTAGCGTAGCTTAGATTAGGTTAGGGTAGGTTAGGTTATTTTAGGTTAGTTAGTTTAGCTTAGTTTGGTTTATTTTAGTTTATAATTTAGTTTAGTTTAGTTTAAGTTAGGTTAGGTAATGTTAGGTTAGGTTAGGTTAAGTTAGTTTAGTTTAGTTAAGTTTATGTTAGGTTGGGTTAGGATGGGTTAGTTTAGTTCAGTTTAGTTTAGTTTTGTTTTTGTTTAGTTTACAGTTTAGTTTATAATTTAGTTAATTTAGTTTATAGTTTAATTTAGTTTATTTAAGTTTAGGTTAGGTTAAGTTAGGTTAGGTTAGTTTAGTTTAGTTTAGTTTAGGTTAGGTTAGTTTCGTTTAGTATAGTTTATTTTGGTTTAGTTTATAGTTTAGTTTATTTTAAATTAGGTTAGGTTAGCTAGTTTAGTTTAATTTAGTTTAGTTTAGTATATGTTAGGTTAGGTTTGGTTAGCTTAGTTTAGTTTAGTTTAGTTTAGCTTAGGTTAGGTTAGTTTAGTTTAGTTGAGTTTAATTTATAGTTTAGTTTAATTTAGCCTATACTTTTGTTTATAGTTTAGTTTAGTTTAGTTTATAGTTTAGTTTATACTTTAGTTTAGTTTAGTTAAGTTTAGTTTAGCTTATCTTAGGTTAGGGTATGTTAGGTTTGGTTAGTTTGGGTTAATTTAGTTTTGTTTATTTTATAGTTTAGTTTATAGAATAGTTTATAGTTTAGTTTATATTTTAGTTTAGTTTAGTTTAGTTTAGTGTAGTTAGTTTAGTTTAGTTTAGTTTATGTTAGGTTATGGTAGGTTAGGTTAATTTAGTTTACTTTAGTTATGTTTATAGTTTAGTTTAGTTTAGTTTATAGTTTAGTTTATAGTTTATTTTATTTCAGTTTAGTTTAGTTTATTTTAGTTTAGGTTAGGTTAGGTTGGGTTAGTTTAGTTTAGTTTAGTTTAGGTTAGGTGAGGTTAGCTTTATTTAGGTTAGGATAGTTATTTTGGCTTAGTTTAGTTTAGTTTAGTTTATAGTTTAGTTTATTTTAGTTTATAGTTTAGTTTAGTTTACAGATTAGTTTATAGTTTAGTTTTGTTTGGTTTAGTTTAGTTTAGTTTAGGTTAGGTAAGTTCAGGTTAGGTTACGTTAGGTTAGTTTATTTTAGTTTAGTTTAGTTGAATTTAGTTTAGTTTAGCTTAGTTTACGTTAGGTTAGGTTAGTTTAGTTTAGGTTAGGTTTAGTTAGGTTCGGTTTGTTTAGTTTAGTTTATAGTTTAGTTTAGTTTATAGTTTAGTTTAGTTTATAGTTTAGATTATAGTTTAGTTTAGTTTATAGTTTAGTTTAGTTTAGTTTATAGTTTAGTTTATAGTTTAGTTTAGTTTATAGTTTATTTTATATTTTAGTTTAGTTTAGTTTAGTTTAGGTTAGGTTAGTTTAGTTTAGCTTAGCTTAGGCTAGGTTAGGTTAGGTTAGTTAGTTTAGCTTAGTTTAGTTTATTTTAGTTTAGTTTATAATTAAGTTTAATTTATCGATTAGTTTATAGCTTAGGTTAGTTTAGTTTAGTTTAGTTTAGGTTAGCTTAGGTAAGGTTAGGTTAGGTTAGGTTATGTTATTTAAGGATAGTTAATTTAGTTCAGCTTAGTTTAGTTTAGTTTAGTTTCACTTTGTTTATTGTTTAGTTTAGTTTACTTTACGTTAGGTTAGGTTAGGTTATCTTAGGTTATGTTCGGTTAGTTTAGTTTAGTTTAGTTTAGTTTATAGTATAGTTTAGTTTGGTTTATAATTTAGTTTATAGTTTAGTTTAGTTTAGTTTATAGTATAGTTTAGTTTAGCTTAGGTTAGGTTAGGTTACGTTAGGTTAGTTTAGTTTAGTTTTGGTTAGGTTATGTTAGGTTAGGTTAGATTAGTTGAGTTTAGTTAGTTTAATTTAGAATAGTTAATAGTTCAGTTTAATTTATTTTAGTTCATAGTTTAGTTTATAGTATAGTTTATAATTTAGTTTAATTTAGTTTAGTTTAGGTTAGGTTAGGTTAGTTTGGTTTAGCTTAGTTTAGGTTAGGTTAGGTTGGGTTAGGTTAACTAGTTTAGCTTAGTTTAGTTTAGTTCAGTATGTGTAGGGTTAGGTTAGGTTAGGTTAGCTTAGTTTAGTTTAGTTTAGCTTAAGTTAGGTTAGGTTAAATTACGTTAGGTTATTTTAGTTTAGTTTAGTTTAGTTTAGGTGGGGTTAGGTTAGGTTACGTTATGTTACTTTTGGTTAGTTTAGATTAGTTTTGTTTAGTTTATGTTAGGTTATGTAAAGTTAGTTTAGTTCAGTTTAGTTAAGTTTTGTTTTTAGTTTAATTTAGTTTATAGTTTAGTTTAGTTTAGATTATATTTTAGTTTTGTTTACTTTAGTTTAATTTAGTTTAGCTTAGTTTAATTTAGTTTTGTTTAGTTTAGTTTAGTTTTGGGAAGGTTAGGTTAGTTTAGTTTAGTTGAGTTTAATTTGGTTTAGTTTACTTTATAGTTTAGTTTAGTTTGGTTTATAGTTTAATTTATAGTTTAGTTTAGTTTAGTTTATAGTCTAGTTTATAGTTTAATTTCGTTTAGTTAGTTTAATTTAGTTTAGTTTAGTTTAGTTTAGGTTAGGTTAGGTTAAGCTAGGTTAGATTGGCTTAGTTTAGTTTGGTTTAGGTTAGGTTAGGTAAATTTAATTTGGTTTAGTTTATTTTAGTTTATTTCAGTTTAGTGTATTGTTTAGTTTAGTGTAGTTTAGTTTAATTTAGTTAATAGTTTAGTTTAGTTTATAGTTTAGTTTATGGTTTAGTTTGGTTTAGTGTAGTTTAGTTTTGTTTATTTTAGGTTAGCTTAGTTTAGTTTAGTTTAGCTTAGGTTAGGTTAGGTTAGTTAACTTTAGTTTAGTTTAGTGTAGTTAAGTTTAGTATAGTTTATAGTTTAGTTTATAGTTTAGTTTAATTTTGTTTAGTTTAATTTAGTTTAGCTAATTTTAGTTTAGTTTAATTTAATTTAGGGTAGGTTATATTAGGTTAGGTTAGTTTGTTTAGTTTAGGTTAGGTTAGGTTAGGTTCGTTTAGTTAATTGAGTTTAATTTAGTTTAGTTTTTATTTTAGGTAATTTTGTTTATTTTATAGTTTAGTTTAGTTTACTTTTAGTTTATAATTTAGTTTAGTTAAGTTTTGCTTAGTTTAGTTTAGGTTAGGTTAGTTTAGTTTAACTTAGGTTAGGTTAGGTTAGGTTAGGTTAGGTTAGCTAGTTTAGTTTAATTTAGTTTAGTTTAGTATATGTTAGGTTAGGTTTGGTTAGCTTAGTTTAGTTTAGTTTAGCTTAGGTTAGGTTAGGTTATTTTAGTTTAGTTTAGTTTAATTTATAGTTTAGTTTAATTTAGTTTATATTTTTGTTTCTAGTTAAGATTAGTTTAGGTTATAGTTTAGTTTATACTTTAGTTTATAGTCTAGTTTATAATTTAGTTTATACTTTAGTTTAGTGTAGTTTAGTTTTGTTTAGTTTAGTTTAGTTTGGTGTCTTTTAGTTTATAGTTTAGTTTAGTTTATAGATTAGTTTACTTTACTTTAGTTTATTTTAGTTTAGCTTAGTTTAATTTAGTTTAGTTAGGGTAGGTTATGTTAGGTTGAGTTAGGTTAGTTTAGTTTAGTTTAGGTTAGGTTAGGTTAAGTTAGGTTAGGTTAGCATAGTTTAGTTGAGTTTAATTTAGTTTACTTTACTTTATAGATTAGTTTAGTTTAGTTTATAGTTTAATTTATAGTTTAGTTTATTTTATAGTCTAATTTATAGTTTAATTTCGTTAGTTTAGATTAGTTGAATTTAGTTTAGTTTGATTAGTTTAGTTTAGTTTAGTTTAGGTTAGGTTAGGATAGCATATGTTAGCTTAGTTTAGTTTATTTTAGATTAGGTTAGGTAAAGTTAATTTAGTTTAGTTTAGTTTAGTTTAGTTCAGTTTATGTATAGTTTTGTTTATAGTTTTTTTATAGTTTAGTTTAGTTAATTTAATTTAGGTTAATTTATCTTAGGTTAGCTTAGTTTAGTTTAGGTTAAGTTATTTGAGGTTAGGTTAGTGTAGTTTAGTTTAGTTTAGTAGAATTTAGTTTAGTTTAGTTTAGTCTATCTTAGGTCACTTTAGTTTATTTTAGTTTATAATTTAGTTTATAGTTTAGTTTAGTTTAGTTTATGTTAGGTTAGCTTAGTTGAGTGTAGTTTAGTTTAGTTGAATTTAATTTAGTTTAGTTTAGTTTAGGTTACGTTATGTTCGGTTATTTAGTTTAGTTTAGGTTAGGTTAGTTTAGTTTATAAATTAGTTTTGTTTAGTTTATAGTTTAGAATATAGTTTAGTTTAGTTTTGTTTATAGTTTAGTTTATAATTTAGTTTAGTTAAGTTTGGTTTACTTTAGTTTAGGTTAGGTTAGATTGGTGTATCTTAGGTTAGGTTAGGTTAGGTTACTTAGTTTAGCTTAGTTTAGTTTAGTTTAGTTTAAAGTTTAGTATAATTTATAGATTAGTTTATAATTTAATTTATAGTTTAGTTTAGTTTAGTTTAGGCTAGGTTGGGTTAGAATAGTTTAGTTTAGTTTAGGTTAGGTTAGTTTAGTTTAGTTTAGTTTATAGTTTAATTTAGTTTATATGTTAGTTTATAGTTTAGTTTATAATTTAGTTTAATTTAGTTTAGTTTAGGTTAGGTTTGTTTAGTTTAGCTTAGGTTAGGTTAGGTTAGGCTAGGTTAGTATAGCTTAATTTAGTTTAGTTTAGTTTAAAGTTTAGTTTAATTTATAGATTAGTTTATAATTTAGTTTATAGTTTAGTTTAGTTTAGTTTTGTTTAGGTTAGGTTAGGTAAGGTTAGGATAGGTTAGGTTAGGTTAGTTAAGTTTAGTTAAATTAATGTTAGGTTAGGTTAGTTTAGTTCAGTTTAGTTTAGTTTAAATTATAGTTTAGTTTAGTTTATAGTTTAGTTTAGAGTTTAGTTTAGTTTAGTTTATAGTTCAATTTAGTTTAGTTTAGTTTAGTTATGTTTAGTTTAGGTTAGGTTAGTTTAGTTTAGTTTAGGTTAGGTTAGTTTATGTTAGGTTAGGTTTGTTTAGTTTAGCGTAGCTTAGATTAGGTTAGGGTAGGTTACGTTATTTTAGGTTAGTTAGTTTAGCTTAGTTTGGTTTATTTTAGTTTATAGTTTAATTTAATTTATAGATTAGTTTATAGTTTAGTTTATAATTTAGTTCAGTTTAGTTTAAGTTAGGTTAGGTAATGTTAGGTTAGGTTAGGTTAAGTTAGTTTAGTTTAGTTAGGTTTATGTTAGGTTTGGCTAAGTTAGTTTAGTTCAGTTTAGTTTAGTTTTGTTTTTAGTTTAGTTTAGTTTATAGTTTAGTTTATAATTATTTAATTTTGTTTATAGTTTAATGTAGTATAGTTTAGTTTAGGTTAGGTTAAGTTAGGTTAGGTTAGTTTAGTTTAGTTTAGTTTAGTTTAGTTTAGGTTAGGTTAGTTTAGGTTAGGTTAGGTTAGTTTCGTTTAGTATAGTTTATTTTAGTTTAGTTTAGTTTAGTTTATAATTTAGTTTAGTTTATAGTTTAGTTTAGTTTAGGTTAGGTTGGGTTAGGTTAGAGTTGTTTAGTTTAGTTTGTTTTAGGTTAGGTTAGGTTAGGTTAGTGTAGTTTAGATTACTTTAGGTTAGTTTATAGGAATTTAATTTAGTTTAGTTTAGTTCAGTTTAGGTAAGGTTTAGTTAGTGTAGTTTAGTTTAGTTAATAGTTTAGTTTAATTTAGTTTAGTTTAGTTTATAGTTTAGTTTATATTTTAGTTTATAGTTTAGTTCGGGTTAGTGTAGTTTAGTTTTGTTTAGTTTAGGTTAGCTTAGTTTAGTTTAGTTTAGCTTACGTTAGGTTAGGTTAGTTAACTTTAGTTTAGTTTAGTGTAGTTAAGTTTAGTATAGTTTATAGTTTAGTTTATAGTTTAGTTTAGTTTATAGTTTAGTTTAGTTTATGGTTTAGTTTAATTTAGTTTAGTTTAATTTAGTTTAGCTAAGTTTAGTTTAGTTTAATTTAATTTAGGGTAGGTTATATTAGGCTAGGTTAGTTTAGTTTAGTTTAGGTTAGGTTACTTTAGGTTCGTTTAGTTAATTGAGTTTAATTTAGTTTAGTTTTTAGTTTAGTTAATTTTGTTTATTTTATAGTTTAGTTTAGTTTACTTTTAGTTTATAATTTAGTTAATTAAGTTTTGTTTAGTTTAGGTTAGGTTAGGTTAGTTTAGTTTAGCTTAGATTAGGTTAGGTTAGGTTAGGTTAGGTTAGCTAGTTTAGTTTAATTTAGTTTAGTTTAGTATATGTTACGTTAGGTTTGGTTAGCTTAGTTTAGTTTAGTTTAGTTTAGCTTAGGTTAGGTTAGGTTAGGTTAGTTTAGTTTAGTTTAGTTTAATTTATAGTTTAGTTTAATTTAGTTTATATTTTTGTTTATAGTATAGTTTAGTTTAGGTTATAGTTTAGTTTATACTTTAGTTTAGTTTAGTTTAGTTTAGCTTAGCTTAGTTTAGGGTAGGTTAGGTTAGGTTTGGTTAGTTAGTTTGGCATAATTTAGTTTTGTTTATTTTATAGTTTAGTTTAGTTTATAGATTACTTTATAGTTTAGTGTATATTTTAGTTTAGTTTAGTTTAGTGTAGTTTAGTTTAGTTTAGTTTATGTTAGGTTATGTTAGGTTAGGTTAATTTAGTTTACTTTAGTTTTGTTTATAGTTTAGTTTAGTTTAGTTTATAGTTTAGTTTATAGTTTATTTTATTTCAGTTAGGTTAGTTTATTTTAATTTAGGTTAGTTAGTTTAGCTTAGTTTAGTTTAGTTTAGTTTAATTCATAGTTTAGTTTAGTTTATAGATTAGTTTATAATTTAGTTTAGTTTATTTTAGTTTAGTTTATTTTAGGTTAGGTTAGGTAAGGTCAGGTTAGGTTAGGTTAGGTTAATTTATTTTAGTTTAGTTTAGTTTGTTTGAGTTTAATTTAATTTAGTTTAGCTTAGTTTACGTTACGTTAGGTTAGTTTAGTTTAGTTTAGTTTAATTTAGGTTAGGTTAAGTTCGGTTAGGTTTGTTTAGTTTAGTTCATTTTGGTTTATAGTTTAGTTTAGTTTATAGTTTAGTTTAATTTATAGTTTAGTTTATAGTTCAGTTTATATTTTAGTTTATAGTATAGTTTCTAGTTTAGTTTAGTTTAGTGTAGTGTAGTTTTGTTTAATTTATTTTAGTTTAGTTTAGTGTCGTTTAGTTTATAGTTTAGTTTAGTTTGTAGTTTAGTTTATAGTTTAGTTTAGTTCAGTTTATAATTTAGTTTAGTTTACTTTAGTATAATTTAGTTTAGCTTAGCTTAGTTTAATTTAGTTAAGTTTAGTTTAGTTTAGGGTAGGTTATGTTAGGTGAGGTTAGGTTAGTTTAGTTTAATTGTAGGTTAGGTTAGGTTAAGTTAGGTTAGGGTAGTTTAGTTTAGTTGAGTTTAATTTAGTTTAGTTTACTTTATAGTTTAGTTTATATTTTAATTTATAGTTTAGTTTAGTTTATTTTATAGTCTAGTTTATAGTTTAATTTCGTTTAGTTTAGTTTAGTTTAAATTTCGTTTAGTTTAGTTTAGTTTAATTTCGTTTAGTTTAGTTTAGTTTAGGTTAGATTAGGTTAGGTTAGGTTAGTGTAGTTTAGTTTAGTTTAGCTGAATTTAGTTTAGTTTAGTCTATTTTAGGTTACGATAATTTAGTTTAGTTTAGTTTATAATTTAGCTTATAGTTTAGTTTAGTTTATTTTAGGTTAGGTTAGGTTAGGTTAGTGCAGTTTAGTTTAGTTGAATTTAATTTAGTTTAGTTTAGATTACGTTAGGTTAGGTTATTTAGTTTAGTTTAGGTTAGGTTTGGTTATATTAGTTTAGTTTATAAATTAGTTTTGTTTAGTTTATAGTTTAGATAACAGTTTAGTTTAGTTTATAGTTTAGTTTATAATTTAGTTTAGTTAAGTTTGGTTTACTTTAGTTTAGGTTAGGTTAGTTTAGTTTAGCTTAGGTTAGGTAAGGTTAGGTTAGTTAGTTTAGCTTAGTTTAGTTTAGTTTATAGTTTAGTTTATAGATTAGTTTATATTTTAGTTTATAGTTTAGTTTAGTTTGGTTTTGTTTAGTTTAGGTTAGGTTAGGTAAGGTTTGGTTAGGTTAGGTTAGGTTAGTTTATTTTAGTTTAGATTAGATTATGTTAGGTTAGGTTAAGTTAGTGTAGTTTAGTTTAGTTTAGTTGAATTTAATTTAGCTTATTTTAGTTTAATTTAAATTAGTTTAGTTTAGTTTAGGTTAGGTTAGGTTAGCTTAGCTTAGCTTAGTTTAGTTTAGTTTATTTTAGTTTATATTTTAGTTTATAGTTTCGTTTAGTTAAGTTTATATTAGATTATTTTAGTTTATTTTAGGTTAGATTAGGTTATGTTAGTATAGTTTAGGTAAGGATATGTTAGTTTATTTTAGTTTAGTTTAGTTTACTTTAGTGTATAGTTTAGATTATAGTTTAGTTTAGTTTAGTTTAGGTTAGGTTAGGTTAGTTTAGTTTAGTTTAGTTTAGGTTAGGTTAGGTTAGTTTAGTTTAGTTTAGTTAATAGTTTAGTTTAGTTTCTACTTTAGTTTATAGTTTAATTTAGTTTATAATTTAGTTTAGTTTAGTTTAGTTTAGATTAGGTTAGTTTAGTTTAGCTTAGCTTAGGTTAGGTTAGGTTAGTTAGTTGAGCTTAGTTTAGTTTAGTTTAAAGTTTAGTTTAATTTATAGATTATTTTATAATTTAGTTTATAGTTTAGTTTAGTTTAGTTTAGGTTAGGTTAGGTAAGGTTAGGATAGGTTAGGTTAGTTTAGTTTAGTTTAGTTCAATTTATGTTAGGTTAGGTTAGTTTAGTTCAGTTTAGTGTAGTATTGTTTATAGTTTAGTTCAGTTTGGTTTATAGTTTGGTTTATAGTTTAGTTTAGTTCAGTTTATAGTTCAATTTAGTTTAGTTTAGTTACGTTTAGTTTAGGTTAGGTTAGGATGGGTTAGGTTAGTTTAGTTTAGTTTAGGTTAGGTTAGTTTATGTTAGGTTAGTTTAGTTTAGCGTAGCTTAGATTAGGTTAGGGTAGGTTAGGTTATTTTAGGTTAGTTAGTTTAGCTTAGTTTGGTTTATTTTAGTTTATAATTTTTTTTAATTTATAGATTAGTTTATATTTTAGTTTATAATTTAGTTTAGTTTAGTTTAAGTTAGGTTAGGTAATGTTAGGTTAGGTTAGGTTAAGTTAGTTTAGTTTAGTTAAGTTTATGTTAGGTTAGGTTAGGATGGGTTAGTTTAGTTCAGTTTAGTTTAGTTTTGTTTTTGTTTAGTTTACAGTTTAGTTTATAATTTAGTTAATTTAGTTTATAGTTTAATTTAGTTTATTTAAGTTTAGGTTAGGTTAAATTAGGTTAGGTTAGTTTAGTTTAGTTTGGTTTAGGTTAGGTTAGTTTCGTTTAGTATAGTTTATTTTAGTTTAGTTTATAGTTTAGTTTATTTTAAATTAGGTTAGGTTAGCTAGTTTTGTTTAATTTAGTTTAGTTTAGTATATGTTAGGTTAGGTTTGGTTAGCTTAGTTTAGTTTAGTTTAGTTTAGCTTAGGTTAGGTTAGGTTAGGTTAGTTTAGTTTAGTTGAGTTTAATTTATAGTTTAGTTTAATTTAGCCTATACTTTTGTTTATAGTTTAGTTTAGTTTAGTTTATATTTTAGTTTATACTTTAGTTTAGTTTAGTTAAGTTTAGTTTAGCTTATCTTAGATTAGGGTATGTTAGGTTAGGTTTGGTTAGTTTGGGTTAATTTAGTTTTGTTTATTTTATAGTTTAGTTTAGTTTATACAATAGTTTATAGTTTAGTTTATATTTTAGTTTAGTTTAGTTTAGTGTAGTTAGTTTAGTTTATGTTAGGTTATGGTAGGTTAGGTTAATTTAGTTTACTTTAGTTATGTTAATAGTTTAGTTTAGTTTAGTTTATAGTTTAGTTTATAGTTTATTTTATTTCAGTTTAGTTTAGTTTATTTTAGTTTAGGTTAGGTTGGGTTAGTTTAGTTTAGTTTAGTTTAGGTTAGGTGAGGTTAGCTTTATTTAGGTTAGGATAGTTATTTTGGCTTAGTTTAGTTTAGTTTAGTTTATAGTTTAGCTTAGTTTAGTTTAGTTTATAGTTTAGTTTAGTTTACAGATTAGTTTATAGTTTAGTTTTGTTTGGTTTAGTTTAGTTTAGTTTAGGTTAGGTAAGTTCAGGTTAGGTTACGTTAGGTTAGTTTATTTTAGTTTAGTTTAGTTGAATTTAATTAATTTAGTTTAGCTTATTTTACGTTAGGTTAGGTTAGTTTAGTTTAGGTTAGGTTTAGTTAGGTTCGGTTTGTTTAGTTTAGTTTATAGTTTAGTTTAGTTTATAGTTTAGTTTAGTTTATAGTTTATATTATAGTTTAGTTAATTTATAGTTTAGTTGAGTTAGGTTTATAGTTTAGTTTATAGTTTAGTTTAGTTTATAGTTTATTTTATATTTTAGTTTAGTTTAGTTTAGGTTAGGTTAGTTTAGTTTAGCTTAGCTTAGGCTAGGTTAGGTTAGGTTAGTTAGTTTAGCTTAGTTTAGTTTATTTTAGTTTAGTTTATAATTAAGTTTAATTTATCGATTAGTTTATAGCTTAGGTTAGTTTAGTTTAGTTTAGTTTAGGTTAGCTTAGGTAAGGTTAGGTTAGGTTAGGTTATGTTATTTAAGGTTAGTTAATTTAGTTCAGCTTAGTTTAGTTTAGTTTAGTTTCACTTTGTTTATTGTTTAGTTTAGTTTACTTTACGTTAGGTTAGGTTAGGTTATGTTAGGTTATGTTCGGTTAGTTTAGTTTAGTTTAGTTTAGTTTATAGTATAGTTTAGTTTAATTTAGTTTATAATTTAGTTTATAGTTTAGTTTAGTTTATAGTATAGTTTAGTTTAGAGTAGGTTAGGTTAGGTTACGTTAGGTTAGTTTAGTTTAGTTTTGGTTAGGTTATGTTAGTTTAGGTTAGATTAGTTGAGTTTAGTTAGTTTAATTTAGAATAGTTTATAGTTCAGTTTAATTTATTTTAGTTCATAGTTTAGTTTATTGTATAGTTTATAAATTAGTTTAATTTAGTTTAGTTTAGGTTAGGTTAGGTTAGTTTGGTTTAGCTTAGTTTAGGTTAGGTTAGGTTGGGTTAGGTTAGCTAGTTTAGCTTAGTTTAGTTTAGTTCAGTATGTGTAGGGTTAGGTTAGGTTATTTTAGTTTAGTTTAGTTTAGTTTAGGTGGGGTTAGGTTAGGTTACGTTATGTTACTTTTGGTTAGTTTAGTTTAGTTTTGTTTAGTTTATGTTAGGTTATGTAAAGTTAGTTTAGTTCAGTTTAGTTAAGTTTTGTTTTTAGTTTAATTTAGTTTATAGTTTAGTTTAGTTTAGATTATAGTTTAGTTTTGTTTACTTTAGTTTCATTTAATTTAGCTTAGTTTAATTTAGTTTTGTTTAGTTTAGTTTAGTTTAGGGAAGGTTAGGTTAGTTTAGTTTAGTTGAGTTTAATTTGGTTTAGTTTACTTTATAGTTTAGTTTAGTTTGGTTTATACTTTAATTTATAGTTTAGTTTAGTTTAGTTTATAGTCTAGTTTATAGTTTAATTTCGTTTAGTTAGTTTAATTTAGTTTAGTTTAGTTTAGGTTAGGTTAGGTTAGGTTACATTGGCTTAGTTTAGTTTGGTTTAGGTTAGGTTAGGTAAATTTAATTTGGTTTAGTTTATTTTAGTTTATTTCAGTTTAGTGTATTGTTTAGTTTATAGTTTTGTTTATAGTTTAGTTTAGTTTAGTTTAATTTAGGTTAAGTTATCTTAGGTTAATTTAGTTTAGTTTAGTTTAGGTTAGGTTAGGTTAGTGTAGTGTAGTTTAGTTTAGTTTAGTTGAATTTAGTTTAGTTTAGTCTATTTTAGGTTACGTTAGTTTAGTTTAGTTTAGTTTAGTTTATAATTTAGTTTATCGTTTAGTTTAGTTTAGGTTACGGTTAGTTTCGGTTAGTGCAGTTTAGGTTAGTTTAGTTGAATTTAATGTAGTTTTGTTTAGTTTAGTTTACGTTAGGTTAGGTTAGTTTAGTTTGGTTTAAGTCAGGTTAGGTTAAGTTAGGTTATGTAACTTTAGGTTAGTTTAGTTTAGTTAATTTCGTTTAGTTTATAATTTAGTTTAGTTTAGTTTATCTTACGTTAGGTATGGTGAGGTTAGGTTAGTTTAGGTTAAATTAGTTTAGTTTATAATTAATATATAATATAGTTTAATTTAGTTTATAGTTTATTTTATAGTTTAGTTTAGGTTAGGTTAGGGTAGTTTAGTTTAGTTTAGGTTAGGTTAGGTTAGGGTAGTTTATTTTAGTTTAGTTTGGTTTATAGTTTAGTTTATAATTTAGTTTAGTTTAGTTTAGGATAGGTTAGGTTATTTTAGTATAGCTTAGCATATGCTAGGTTAGGTTAGGTCAGGTTAGGTTAGCTAGTTTAGCTTAGTTTAGTTTATTTTAGTTTAGAATAATATTAAGTTTAATTTATAGATTAGTTTATAGTTTAGTTTATAGTTTAACTTAGTTTAGTTTAGTTTAGTTTAGGTTAGGTTAGGTAAGGTTAGGTTAGGTTAGGTTAGTATAGTTTAGTTAAGTTTATGTTAGATTAGGTTAGGTTAGTTTAGTTCAGTTTAGTTTATTTTGTTTTCAGTTTAATTTAGTTTACTTTATAGTTTATTTTATTTTAGTTTATAGTTCAATTTAGCTAAGTTTAGTTTAGTTTAGTCCAGTTTAGGTTAGGTTAGGTTAGGTTAGTTTACTTTAGTTAAGGTTAGGTTAAAGTATTTTATGTTAGTTTAGGTTAGTTTAGTTTAGCTTAGCTTAGGTTAGGTTAGGTTAGTTTAGCTTCGTTTAGTTTATTTTAGTTTATAGTTTAGTTTAATTTATAGATTAGTTTATATCTTTTTTATACTTAAGTTTAGTTTAGTTTAGTTTAGGTAAGGTTAGGTTAGGTTAGTTTATTTCAATTTAGTTTAGTTTTGTTTATAGTTTAGTTTAGTTTAAGATATAGTTTAGTTTATAATTTAGTTTAGTTTATAGTTTAATTTAGTTAGTTTAGTTTAATTTAGTTTAGGTTCGGTTAGGTTAGGTAAGGTCAGGTTATGTTAGGTTAGGTTAGTTTATTTTAGTTTAGTTTGTTTGAGTTTAATTTAGTTTAGTTTAGCTTAGTTTACGTTTGTTAGGTTAGTTTAGTTTAGTTTAATTTATGTTAGGTTAAGTGAGGTTAGGTTTGTTTAGTTTAGTTTAATTTAGTTTAATTTAGTTTATAGTTTAGTTTAGTTTATAGTTTAGTTTAGTTTATAGTTTATAGTTCAGTTTATATTTTAATTTATAGTACAGTTTATAGTTTAGTTTAGTGAAGTTTAGTTTTGTTTAGTTTATTTTAGTTTAGTTTAGTGTCGTTTAGTTTATAGTTTAGTTTAGTTTATAGTTTAATTTACAGTTTATTTTAGTTTAGTTTATAGTATAGTTTATAGTTTAATTTCGTTTATTTTAGTTTAATTTATTTTAGTTTAGTTTAGTTTAGGTTAGGTTAGGTATAATTCATTTAGTTTAGTTTATTTCAGTTTAGTGTGTAGTTTAGTTTATAGTTTGGTTTATAGTTGAGTTTGGTTTAATTTAGTGTAGTTTAATTTAGGTTAAGTTATCTTAGGTTAGTTTAATTTAGTTTAGTTTAGGTTAGATTAGGTTAGGTTAGGTTAGTGTAGTTTATTTTAGTTTTGTTGAATTTAGTTTAGTTTAGTATATTTTAGGTTACGCTAGTTTAGTTTAATTTAGTTTATAATTTAGTTTATAGTTTGGTTTAGTTTAGTTTAGGTTAGGTTAGGTTAGGTTAGCGCAGTTTAGTTTAGTTTAGTTGAATTTAATTTAGCTTAGTTTAGTTCAGGTTACGTTAGGTTTGGTTAGTTTAGTTTAGTTTAGGTTAGGTTAGTTTAGGTTAGTTTAGTTTAGTTTATAATTTAGTATATAGTATAGTTTAGTTTATAGTTTGTTTTATAGTTTAGTTTAGTTTAGGTTAGGTTAGGTAAGGTTAGTTTAGTTTAGTTTAAGTTAAGTTAGGTTAGGTTAGGGTAGTTTAGTTTAGTTTAGTTTATAGATTAGTTTAGTGTAGTTTATAGTTTAGTTTATAGTTTAGTTTATAGTTTAGTTTATATTTTAGTTTAGTTTAGTTTAGTTTAGGTTAAGTTAGTTTAGTTTAGCTTAGCTTCGGCTAGGTTACGTTAGGTTAGGTTAGTAAGTTTAGCTTAGTTATGTTTATTTTAGTTTAGTTTATAAATAAGTTTAATTTATAGATTAGTTTATAGTTTAGTTAATAGCTTAGATTAGTTTAGTTCAGGTTAGGTTAGGTAATGTTAGGCTAGGTTAGGTTAGTTTAGTTTAGTTAAGTTTATGTTAGGTTAGGTTAGTGTAGTATAGTTTAGTTTAGTTTTATTTTTAGTTTAATTTAGTTTAGTTTATAGTTTAGTTTATAGTTTAATTTAGTTTAGTTTAGTTTAGTCCAGTTTAGTTTAGGTTAGGTTAGGTTAGGTTAGTTTAGTTTAGTTTAGTTTAGGTTATGTTAGTTTATGTTAGGTTAGGTTAGTTAGTTTAGCTTAGTTTAGTTTATTTTAGTTTTTGGTTTTGTTTAATTTATAGATTAGTTTATAAATTAGTTTATAGTTTAGTTTAGTTTAGTTTAGGGTAGTATATGTTAGTTTATGTTAGGTTAGGTTAGCTTAGTTTAGTTTAGTTTATATTTTAGTTTAGTTTAGTATAGTTTATAGTTTAGTTTATGGTTTTGTTTAGTTTATAGTTTAGTTTATATTTTAGTTTAGTTTAGTTTATTTCAGTTTATTTCAGTTTAGTTTATTTTAGTTTATTTTAATTTTGATTAGGTTACGTTAGGTAAGGTTAGTTTAGTTTAGTTTAGGTTAAGATATGTTAGGTTAGTTTAGTTTAATTGGGTGTAATTTACTTTAGTTGAATTTAGTTTAGTTTAGTTTAATTTGTATTTTAGTTTAGTTTTCTTTATAGTTTAGTTTATAGTTTAGTTTAGTTTATTTTAATTTATAGTTTATTTTATAGTTTAGTTTAGTTTAATTTGGGTTAGGTTAGGTTTGTTTAGTTTAGTTTAGTTCAGGTTAGGTTACGTTAGGTAGGTTTAGTTTATTTTAGTTTAGTTTAGGTTAGGTTAGGTTTTTTTAGGTTAGTTTAGTTTAGTTCAGTTTAATTTGGTTTATTTTAATTTCATTTAGTTTATAGTATAGTTTAGTTTACTTTACGTTAGGTTAGGTTAAGTTAGCTTAGGTTATGTTAGTTAGGTTAGTTTAGTTTAGTTTAGTTTATAGTTTAGTTTAGTTTAATTTAGTTTATAATTTAGTTTAAAGTTTAGTTTAGTTTAGTTTATAGTATAGTTTAGTTTAGGTTAAGTTAGGTTAGGTTAGTTTAGTTTAGTTTTGGTTAGGTTAGGTTAGGTTAGGTTATCTAGTTTAGCTTAGTTTAGTTTAGTTGAGTATATGTTAGGTTAGGTTAGCTTAGATTAGTTTAGTTTCGTTTAGCTTAATTTAGGTTAGGTTAGGTTAGGTTAGTTTACTATATTTTAGTTTAGTTTAGTTTCGTTTAGTTTATAATTTAGTTTAGTTTAGTTTATGTTAGGTTAGGTTAGGTTAGGTTAGTTAGTTTAGCTTAGTTTAGTTTAAAGATTAGTTTAATTTATAGATTAGTTTATAATTTAGTTTATAGTTTAGTTTGGTTTATAGATTAGTTTATAGTTTAATTTATAGTTTAGTTTAGTTAGGTTTAGTTTAGGTTAGGTTAGGTAAGGTCAGGTTAGGTTAGTTTATTTTAGTTTATTTTAGTTTAGTTGAATTTAATTTAGTTTAGGTTAGCTTAGTTTAGGTTAGGTTAGATTAGTTTAGTTTAGTTTAGTTTAGGTTAAGATAGGTTAGGTTTGTCTAGTTTAGTTTAGTTTAGATTATAGTTTAGTTTATAGTTTAGTTTAGTTTAGTTTATAGTTTAGTTTATATTTCAGTTTATAGTTTAGTTTATAATTTAGTTTATAGTTTAGTTTAGTGTAGTTTAGTTTTGTTTAGTTTAGTTTAGTTTAGTGTCTTTTAGTTTATATTTTAGTTTATACTTTAGTTTAGTTTATAGATTAGTTTACTTTACTTTAGTTTATTTTAGTTTAGCTTAGTTTAATTTAGTTTAGTTTAGGGTAGGTTTTGTTAGATTAGGTTAGGTTAGTTTAGTTTAGCTTAGGTTAGGTAAGGTTAGGTTAGTTAGTTTAGCTTAGTTTAGTTTAGTTTATAGTTTAGTTTAGTTTATAGATTAGTTTATATTTTAGTTTATAGGTTAGTTTAGTTTGGTTTTGTTCAGTTTAGGTAAGGTTAGGTAAGGTTTGGTTAGGTTAGGTTAGGTTAGTTTATTTTAGTTTAGATTAAATTATGTTAGGTTAGGTTAAGTTAGTGTAGTTTAGTTTAGTTTAGTTGAATTTAATTTAGCTTATTTCAGTTTAATTTAAATTAGTTTAGTTTAGTTTAGGTTAGGTTAAGTTATGTTAGCTTAGCTTAGTTTAGTTTAGTTTATTTTAGTTTATATTTTAGTTTATAGTTTCGTTTAGTTAAGTTTATATTAGATTAGTTTAGTTTATTTTAGGTTAGATTAGGTTATGTTAGTATAGTTTAGGTTAGGTTATGTTAGTTTATTTTAGTTTATTTTAGTTTACTTTAGTGTATAGTTTAGATTATAGTTTAGTTTAGTTTAGTTTAGGTTAGGTTAGGTTAGTTTAGTTTAGTTTAGTTTAGTTTAGGTTAGGTTAGGTAAGGTTAGGATAGGTTAGGTTAGGTTAGTTTAGTTCAGTTTAGTGTAGTTTTGTTTATAGTTTAGTTTAGTTTGGTTTATAGTTTGGTTTATAGTTTAGTTTAGTTTAGTTTATAGTTCAATTTAGTTTAGTTTAGTTTAGTTACGTTTAGTTTAGGTTAGGTTAGGATGGGTTAGGTTAGTTTAGTTTAGTTTAGGTTAGGTTAGTTTATGTTAGGTTAGGTTAGTTTAGTTTAGCGTAGCTTAGATTAGGTTAGGGTAGGTTAGGTTATTTTAGGTTAGTTAGTTTAGGTTAGTTTGGTTTATTTTAGTTTATAATTTTTTTTAATTAATAGATTAGTTTATAGTTTAGTTTATAATTTAGTTTAGTTTAGTTTAAGTTAGGTTAGGTAATGTTAGGTTAGGTTAGGTTAGGTTAGTTTAGTTTAGTTAAGTTTATGTTAGGTTAGGTTAGGATGGGTTAGTTTAGTTCAGTTTAGTTTAGTTTTGTTTTTGTTTAGTTTACAGTTTAGTTTATAATTTAGTTAATTTAGTTTATAGTTTAATTTATTTTATTTAAGTTTAGGTTAGGTTAAGTTAGGTTACGTTAGTTTATTTTAGTTTAGTTTAGTTTATGTTAGGTTAGGTTAGGTTAGTTTAGTTCAATTATGTTTAGTTTTGTTTATATTTTAGTTTAGTTTAAGATATAGTTTAGTTTATAATTAAGTTTAGTTTATAGTTTAATTTAGTTAGTTTAGTTTAATTTAGTTTAGGGACGGTTAGGTTAGGTAAGGTCAGGTTATGTTAGGTTAGGTTAGTTTATTTTAGTTTAATTTGTTTGAGTTTAATTTAGTTTAGTTTAGCTTAGTTTACGTTTGTTAGGTTAGTTTAGTTTAGTTTAATTTAGGTTAGGTTAAGTGAGGTTAGGTTTGTTTAGTTTAGTTTAGTTTAGTTTAATTTAGTTTATAGTTTAGTTTAATTTATAGTTTAGTTTATAGTTCAGTTTATATTTTAATTTATAGTATAGTTTATAGTTTAGTTTAGTGAAGTTTAGTTTTGTTTAGTTTATTTTAGTTCAGTTTAGTATCGTTTAGTTTATAGTTTAGTTTAGTTTATAGTTTAGTTTAGTTTAAAATAGTATAATTTAGTTTAGCTTAGCTTTGTTTAATTTAGTTAAGTATAGTTTAGTTTACTGTAGGTTTTGTTAGGTTAGGTTAGGTTAGTTTAGTTTAGTATAAGTTAGGTTAGGATAAGTTAGGTTAGGTTAGTTTAGTTTTGTTGAATTTAATGTAGTTTAATTTACTTTATAGTTTAGTTTAGTTTATAGTTTAATTTATAGTTTATTTTAGTTTAGTTTATAGTATAGTTTATAGTTTAATTTCGTTTAGTTTAGTTTAATTTATTTTAGTTTAGTTTAGTTTAGGTTAGGTTAGGTTATGTTAGGTTAGCTTAGTTTAGTTTAATTTAGTTTAGGTTAGGTTAGGTATAATTCATTTAGTTTAGTTTATTTCAGTTTAGTGTGTAGTTTAGTGAATGGTTTGGTTTATAGTTTAGTTTGGTTTAGTTTAGTGTAGTTTAATTTAGGTTAAGTTATCTTAGGTTAGTTTAATTTAGTTTAGTTTAGGTTAGATTAGGTTAGGTTAGGTTAGTGTAGTTTACTTTAGTTTAGTTGAATTTAGTATAGTTTAGTTTAGTATATTTTAGGTTACGCTAGTTTAGTTTAATTTAGTTTATAATTTAGTTTATAGTTTAGTTTAGTTTAGTTTAGGTTAGGTTAGGTTAGTAAGTTTAGCTTAGTTTAGTTTATTTTAGTTTAGTTTATAATTAAGTTTAATTTATAGATTAGTTTATAGTTTAGTTTATAGTGTAGATTAGTTTAGTTTAGTTTAGTTCAGGTTAGGTTAGGTAATGTTAGGCTAGGTTAGGTTAGTTTAGTTTAGTTAAGGTTATGTTAGGTTAGGTTAGGTTAGTGTAGTATAGATTAGTTTAGTTTTATTTTTAGTTTAATTTAGTTTATTTTAGTTTATAGTTTAATTTAATTTAGTTTAGTTTAGTCCAGTTTAGTTTAGGTTAGGTTAGGTTAGTTTAGTTTAGTTTAGTTTAGGTTAGGTTAGTTTATGTTAGGTTAGGTTAGTTAGTTTAGCTTAGTTTAGTTTATTTTAGTTTGTGGTTTTGTTTAATTTATAGATTAGTTTATAGTTTAGTTTATAGTTTAGTTTAGTTTAGGTTAGTATATGTTAGTTTAGTTTATGGTTTAGTTTAGTTTATAGTTTAGTTTATATTTTAGTTTAGTTTAGTTTATTTCAGTTTAGTTTATTTTAGTTTATTCTAATTTTGATTAGGTTACGTTAGGTAAGATTAGTTTAGTTTAGTTTAGGTTAAGATAGGTTAGGTTAGTTTAGTTTAATTGGGTGTAATTTACTTTAGTTGAATTTAGTTTAGTGTAGAGTAATTTGTATTTTAGTTTAGTTTTCTTTATAGTTTAGTTTATAGTTTAGTTTAGCTTAGTTTATTTTAATTTATAGTTTATTTTATAGTTTAGTTTAGTTTAATTTGGGTTAGGTTAGGTTTGTTTAGTTTAGTTTAGTTCAGGTTAGGTTACGTTAGGTAGGTTTATTTTATTTTAGTTAATTTAGGTTAGGTTAGGTTATTTTAGGTTAGTTTAGTTTAGTTCAGTTTAATTTGGTTTATTTCAATTTCATTTAGTTTATAGTTTAGTTTAGTTTACCTTACGTTAGGTTAGGTTAAGTTAGCTTAGGTTATGTTAGTTAGGTTAGTTTAGTTTAGTTTAGTTTATAGTTTAGTTTAGTTTAATTTAGTTTATAATTTAGTTTAAAGTTTAGTTTAGATTAGGTTAGGTTAGGTTAGTTTAGTTTAGTTTTGTTTAGATTAGGTTAGGTTAGGTTAGATTAGTTTAGTTTAGTTAGTTTAATTTAGATTGGTTTATAGTTCAATTTAATTTAGTATAGTTAATAGTTTAGTTTATAGTTAAGTTTAAAATTTAGTTTAGTTTAGTTTTGTTTAGTTTAGTTTAGGTTAGGTTAGTTTTGTTTAGCTTAGCTTAGGATAGGTTAGGTTAGGTTAGCTAGTTTAGCTTAGTTTAGTTTAGTTTAGTATATGTTAGGTTAGGTTAGCTTAGATTAGTTTAGTTTCGTTTAGCTTAATTTAGGTTAGGTTAGGTTAGTTTATAGTTTATTTTAATTTATAATTTAGTTTATAGTTCAGTTTATATTTTAGTTTATAGTATAGTTTCTAGTTTAGTTTAGTTTAGTGTAGTGTAGTTTTGTTTAATTTATTTTAGTTTAGTTTAGTGTCGTTTAGTTTATAGTTTAGTTTAGTTTTTAGTTTAGTTTAGTTCAGTTTATAGTTTAGTTTAGTTTACCATAGTATAATTTAGTTTAGCTTAGCTTAGTTTAATTTAGTTATGTTTTGTTTAGTTTAGGGTAGGTTATGTTAGGTCAGGTTAGGTTAGTTTAGTTTAGGATAGGTTAGGTTAAGTTAGGTTACGGTAGTTTAGTTTAGTTGAGTTTAATTTAGTTTAGTTTACTTTATAGTTTGGTTTAGTTTATAGTTTAATTTTTAGTTTAGTTTAGTTTAGTTTATAGTCTAGTTTATAGTTTAATTTCGTTTAGTTTAGTTTAGTTTAATTTAGTTTAGTTCAGTTTAGTTTAGGTTAGGTTAGGTTAAGTTAGCTTAGTTTAGTTTAGTTTAGGTTAGGTAAAATTAATTAATTTAGTTTAGTTTATTTCAGTTTAGTGTGTAGTTTAGTTTACAGTTTTGTTTATAGTTTAGTTTGGTTTAGTTTAGTGTAGTTTAATTTAGGATAAGTTATCTTAGGTTAGTTTAGTTTAGTTTAGTTTAGGTTAGATTAGGTTAGTGTAGTTTAGTTTAGTTTAGCTGAATTTAGTTTAGTTTAGTCTATTTTAAGTTACGATAGTTTAGTTTAGTTTAGTTTATAATTTAGTTTATAGTTTAGTTTAGTTTATTTTAGGTTAGGTTAGGTTAGGTTAGTGCAGTTTAGTTTAGTTGAATTTAATTAGTTTAGTTTAGTTTAGGTTACGTTAGGTTGGGTTATTTAGTTTGGTTTAGGTTAGGTTTGGTTATATTAGTTTAGTTTATAAATTAGTTTTGTTTAGTTTATAGTTTAGATAACAGTTTAGTTTAGTTTAGTTTATAGTTTAGTTTATAATTTTGTTTAGTTAAGTTTGGTTTAGTTTAGTTTAGGTTAGGTTAGGTTAGTTTAGTTTAGCTTAGGTTAGGTAAGATTAGGTTAGATTAGTTTAGTTTACTTAGTTTAATTTAGATTAGTTTATAGTTCAATTTAATTTAATATAGTTAATAGTTTAGTTTATAATTAAGTTAAGTATATAGTTAAGTTTAAAATTTAGTTTAGTTTAGTTTTGTTTAGTTTAGTTTAGGTTAGGTTAGTTTAGTTTAGCTTAGCTTAGGATAGGTTAGGTTAGGTTAGCAAGTTTGGCTTAGTTTAGTTTAGTTTAGTATATGTTAGGTTAGGTTAGCTTAGATTAATTTAGTTTCGTTTAGCTTAATTTAGGCTAGGTTAGGTTAAGTTAGTTTAGTATAGTTTAGTTTAGTTTAGTTTAGATTAGTTTATAATTTAGTTTAGTTTAGTTTATGTTAGGTTAGGTTAGGTTAGGTTAGTTAGTTTAGCTTAGTTTAGTTTAAAGTTTAGTTTAATTTATAGATTAGTTTATAATTTAGTTTATAGTTTAGTTTAGGTTATAGATTAATTTATAGTTTAATTTATAGTTTAGTTTAGTTAGGTTTAGTTTAGATTAGGTTAGGTAAGGTCAGGTTAGGTTAGTTTATTTTAGTTTATTTTAGATTAGTTGAATTTAATTTTGTTTGAGTTAGCTTAGTTTAGGTTAGGTTAGATTAGTTTAGTTTAGTTTAGTTTAGGTTAGGTTAAGTTAGGTTAGGTTTGTCTAGTTTAGTTTAGTTTAGTTTATAGTTTAGTTTAGTTTAGTTTATAGTTTAGTTTATAGTTCAGTTTATAGTTTAGTTTATAATTTACTTTATAGTTTAGTTTAGTGTAGTTTAGTTTTGTTTAGTTTAGTTTAGTTTAGTGTCTTTTAGTTTATAGTTTAGTTTATACTTTAGTTTAGTTTATAGATTAGTTTACTTTACTTTGGTTTATTTTAGTTTAGTTTAATTTAGTTTAGTTAAGGGTAGGTTATGTTAGATTAGGTTAGGTTAGTTTAGTTTAGTTTAGGTTAGGTTAGGTTAAGTTAGGTTAGGTTAGCATAGTTTAGTTGAGTTTAATTTAGTGTACTTTACTTTATAGATTAGTTTAGTTTAGTTTATAGTTTCATTTATAGTTTAGTTTATTTTATAGTCTAGTTTATAGTTTAATTTCATTAGTTTAGATTAGTTGAATTTAGATTAGTTTAGTTTAGTTTAGTTTAGGTTAGGTTAGGTTAGGTTAGCTTATGTTAGCTTAGTTTAGTTTATTTTAGGTTAGGTTAGGTAAAATTAATTTAGTTTAGTTTAGTTTAGTTTAGTTCAGTTTATGTATAGTTTTGTTTATAGTTTTTTATAGTTTAGTTTAGTTAATTTAATTTAGGTTAATTTATCTTAGGTTAGCTTAATTTAGTTTAGGTTAAGTTATTTTAGATTAGGTTAGTGTAGTTTAGTTTAGTTTAGTAGAATTTAGTTTAGTTTAGTTTAGTCTATCTTAGGTCACTTTAGTTTATTTTAGTTTATAATTTAGTTTATAGTTTAGTTTAGTTTAGTTTAGGTTAGGTTAGTTTAGTGGAGTGTAGTTTAGTTTAGTTGAATTTAATTTAGTTTAATTTAGTTTAGGTTACGTTATGTTCGGTTATTTAGTTTAGTTTAGGTTAGGTTAGGTTAGGTTAGTTTAGTTTATAAATTAGTTTTGTTTAGTTTATAGTTTAAAATATAGTTTAGATTAGTTTAGTTTATAGTTTAGTTTATAATTTAGTTTAGGTTAGGTTAGGTTAGTTTAGTTTAGCTTAGGGTAGGTTAGGTTAGCAAAGTTAGTTTAGCTTAGTTTAGTTTATTTTATAGTTTAGTTTAGTTTATAGATTAATTTATATTTTAGTTTATAGTTTAGTTTAGTTTGGTTTTGCTTAGTTAAGGTTAGGTTAGGTAAGGTTGGGTTAGGTTAGGTTAGTTTATTTTAGTTTAGATTAGATTATGTTAGGTTAGGTTAGTTTAGTTTAGCGTAGCTTAGATTAGGTTAGGGTAGGTTAGGTTATTTTAGGTTAGTTAGTTTAACTTAGTTTGGTTTATTTTAGTTTATAGTTTAATTTAATTTATAGATTAGTTTATAGTTTAGTTTATAATTTAGTTTAGTTTAGTTTAAATTAGGTTAGGTAATGTTAGGTTAGGTTAGGTTAAGTTAGTTTAGTTTAGTTAAGTTTATGTTAAGTTAGGTTAGGTTATTTTATTTCAGTTTGGTTTAGTTTTGTTTTTAGTTTAGTTTATAGTTTAGTTTATAATTTAGTTAATTTAGTTTATAGTTTAATTTAGTTTAGTTTAGTTTAGGTTAAGTTAAGTTAGGTTAGATTAGTTTAGTTTAGTTTAGTTTAGGTTAGGTTAGTTTCGTTTAGTATAGTTTATTTTAGTTTAGTTTAGTTTAGTTTATAGTTTAGTTTAGGTTAGGTTAGGTTAGGTTGGAGTAGTTTAGTTTAGTTTATTTTATGTTAGGTTAAATTAGGGTAGTGTAGTTTAGATTACTTTAGGTTAGTTTATAGGAATTTAATTTAGTGTAGTTTAGTTCAGTTCAGGTAAGGTTAGGTTAGTGTAGTTTAGTTTAATTTAGTTAATAGTTTAGTTTAGTTTATAGTTTAGTTTATAGTTTAGTTCAGTTTAGTGTAGTTTAGTTTTGTTTATTTTAGGTTAGCTTAGGTTAGTTTAGTTTAGCTTAGGTTAGGTTAGGTTAGTTAACTTTAGTTTAGTTTAGTGTAGTTAAGTTTAGTATAGTTTATAGATTAGTTTATAGTTTAGTTTATAGTTCAGTTTAGTTTAATTTTGTTTAGTTTAATTTAGTTTAGCTAATTTTAGTTTAGTTTAATTTAATTTAGGGTAGGTTATATTAGGTTAGGTTAGTTAGTTTAGTTTAGGTTAGGTTAGGTTAGGTTAGGTTCGTTTAGTTAATTGAGTTTAATTTAGTTTAGTTTTTAGTTTAGTTAATTTTGTTTATTTTATAGTTTAGTTTAGTTTACTTTTAGTTTATAATTTAGTTTGGTTAAGTTTTGCTTAGTTTAGTTTAGGTTAGGTTAGGTTAGTTAATTTAGCTTAGGTTAGGTTAGGTTAGCTAGTTTAGTTTAATTTAGTTTAGTTTAGTATATGTTAGGTTAGGTTTGGTTAGCTTAGTTTAGTTTAGTTTAGCTTAGGTTAGGTTAGGTTATTTTAGTTTAGTTTAGTTTAATTTATAGTTTAGTTTAATTTAGTTTATATTTTTGTTTATAGTTAAGATTAGTTTAGGTTATAGTTTAGTTTATACTTTAGTTTATAGTCTAGTTTATAATTTCATTTATACTTTAGTTTAGTGTAGTCTAGTTTTGTTTAGTTTAGTTTAGTTTAGTGTCTTTTAGTTTATAGTTTAGTTTAGTTTATAAATTAGTTTACTTTACTTTAGTTTATTTTAGTTTAGCTTAGTTTAATTTAGTTTAGTTTAGGGTAGGTTATGTTAGGTTAGGTTAGGTTAGTTTAGTTTAGTTTAGATTAGGTTAGGTTAAGTTTGGTTAGGTTAGCATAGTTTAGTTGAGTTTAATTTAGTTTACTTTACTTTATAGATTAGTTTAGTTTAGTTTATAGTTTAATTTATAGTTTAATTTATTTTATAGCCTAGTTTATAGTTTAATTTCGTTAGTTTAGATTAGTTGAATTTAATTTAGTTTGATTAGTTTAGTTTAGTTTAGGTTAGGTTAGGTTAGGTTAGCTTATGTTAGCTTAGTTTAGTTTATTTTAGGTTAGGTTAGGTAAAATTAATTTAGTTTAGTTTAGTTTAGTTTAGTTCAGTTTATGTATAGTTTTGTTTATAGTTTACTTATAGTTTAGTTTAGTTAATTTAATTTAGGTTAATTTATCTTAGGTTAGCTTAGTTTAGTATAGGTTAAGTTATTTTAGGTTAGGTTAGTGTAGTTTAGTTTAGTTTAGTAGAATTTAGTTTAGTTTAATTTAGTCTATCTTAGGTCACTTTAGTTTATTTTAGTTTATAATTTAGTTTATAGTTTAGTTTAGTTTAGTTTAGGTTAGGTTAGCTTAGTTGAGTGTAGTTTTGTTTAGTTGAATTTAATTTAGTTTAGTTTAGTTTAGGTTACGTTATGTTCGGTTATTTAGTTTAGTTTAGGTTAGGTTAGGTTAGGTTAGTTTAGTTTATAAATTAGTTTTATTTAGTTTATAGTTTAGAATATAGTTTAGTTTAGTTTTGTTTACTTTAGTTAGGTTAGGTTAGATTGGTGTAGCTTAGGTTAGGTTAGGTTAGGTTAGTTAGTTTAGCTCAGTTTAGTTTAGTTTAGTTTAAAGTTTAGTATAATTTATAGATTTGTTTATAATTTAATTTATAGTTTAGTTTAGGTTAGGTTAGGTTAGTTTAGTTTAGTTTAGTTTAGGTTAGGTTAGGTTAGTTTAGTTTAGTTTAGTTTATAGTTTAATTTAGTTTATAATTTAGTTTATAGTTTAGTTTATAATTTAGTTTAATTTAGTTTAGTTTAGGTTAGGTTTGTTTAGTTTAGCTTAGGTTAGGTTAGGCTAGGTTAGTTTAGCTTAATTTAGTTTAGTTTAGTTTAAACTTTAGTTTAATTTATAGATTAGGTTATAATGTAGTTTATAGTTTAGTTTAGTTTAGTTTAGTTTTGTTTAGGTTAGGTTAGGTAAGGTCAGGATAGGTTAGGTTAGGTTAGGTTAGTTAAGAATAGTTACATTAATGTTAGGTTAGGTTAGTTTAGTTCAGTTTAGTTTAGTTTAAATTATAGTTTAGTTTAGTTTAGAGTTTAGTTTAGTTTAGTTTATAGTTCAATTTAGTTTAGTTTAGTTTAGTTATGTTTAGTTTAGGTTAGGTTAGTTTAGTTTAGTTTAGGTTAGGTTAGTTTACGTTAGGTTAGGTTTGTTTAGTTTAGCGTAGCTTAGATTTGGTTAGGGTAGGTTAGGTTATTTTAGGTTAGTTTAGCTTAGTTTGGTTTATTTTAGTTTATAGTTTAATTTAATTTATAGATTAGTTTATAGTTTAGTTTATAATTTAGTTCAGTTTAGTTTAAGTTACTTTATGTAATGTTAGGTTAGGTTAGGTTATGTTAGTTTAGTTTAGTTATGTTTATGTTAGGTTTGGCAAAGTTAGTTTAGTTCAGTTTAGTTTAGTTTTGTTTTTAGTTTATTTTGTTTATAGTTTAGTTTATAATTATTTAATTTAGTTTATAGTTTAATGTAGTATAGTTTAGTTTAGGTTAGGTTAAGTTAGGTTAGGTTAGTTTAGTTTAGTTTAGTTTAGTTTAGGTTAGGTTAGTTTAGGTTAGGTTAGGTTAGTTTCGTTTAGTATATTTTATTTTAGTTTAGTTTAGTTTATAATTTAATTTAGTTTATAGTTTAGTTTAGTTTAGGTTAGGTTAGGTTAGAGTTGGTTAGTTTAGTTTGTTTTAGGTTAGGTTAGGTTAGGTTAGGTTAGTGTAGTTTAGATTACTTTAGGTTAGTTTATAGGAATTTAATTTAGTTTAGTTTAGTTCAGTTTAGGTAAGGTTTAGTTAGTGTAGTTTAGTTTAGTTAATAGTTTAGTTTAATTTAGTTTAGTTTAGTTTATTGTTTAGTTTATATTTAAGTTTATAGTTTATTTCGGTTTAGTGTAGTTTAGTTTTGTTTAGTTTAGGTTAGCTTAGTTTAGTTTAGTTTAGCTTAGGTTAGGTTAGGTTAGTTAACTTTAGTTTTGTTTAGTGTAGTTAAGTTTAGTATAGTTTATAGTTTAGTTTATAGTTTAGTTTAGTTTATAGTTTAGTTTAGTTTATGGTTTAGTTTAATTTAGTTTAGTTTAATTTAGTTTAGCTAAGTTTAGTTTAGTTTAATTTAATTTAGGGTAGGTTATATTAGGCTAGGTTAGTTTAGTTTAGTTTAGGTTAGGTTACTTTAGGTTCGTTTAGTTAATTGAGTTTAATTTAGTTTAGTTTTTAGTTTAGTTAATTTTGTTTATTTTATAGTTTAGTTTAGTTTACTTTTAGTTTATAATTTAGTTAATTAAGTTTTGTTTAGTTTAGTTTAGGTTAGGTTAGGTTAGTTTAGTTTAGCTTAGGTTAGGTTAGGTTAGGTTAGGTTAGCTAGTTTAGTTTAATTTAGTTTAGTTTAGTATATGTTAGGTTAGGTTTGGTTAGCTTAGTTTAGTTTAGTTTAGTTTAGCTTAGGTTAGGTTAGGTTAGGTTAGGTTAGTTTAGTTTAGTTTAGTTTAATTTATAGTTTAGTTTAATTTAGTTTATATTTTTGTTTATAGTCTAGTTTAGTTTAGGTTATAGTTTAGTTTATACTTTAGTTTAGTTTAGTTTAGTTTAGCTTAGCTTAGGTTAGGGTAGGTTAGGTTAGGTTTGGTTAGTTAGTTTGGCTTAATTTAGTTTTGTTTATTTTATAGTTTAGTTTAGTTTATAGATTAGTTTATAGTTTAGTTTATATTTTAGTTTAGTTTAGTGTAGTTTAGTTTAGTTTAGTTTATGTTAGGTTATGTTAGGTTAGGTTAATTTAGTTTACTTTAGTTTTGTTTATAGTTTAGTTTAGTTTAGTTTATAGTTTAGTTTATAGTTTATTTTATTTCAGTTAGGTTAGTTTATTTTAATTTACGTTACTTAGTTTAGCTTAGTTTAGTTTAGTGTAGTTTAATTCATAATTTAGTTTAGTTTATAGATTAGTTTATAGTTTAGATTAGTCTGGTTTAGTTTAGTTTATTTTAGGTTAGGTTAGGTAAGGTGAGGTTAGGTTAGGTTAGGTTAATTTATTTTAGTTTAGTTTAGTTTGTTTGAGTTTAATTTAATTTAGTTTAGCTTAGTTTACGTTACGTTAGGTTAGTTTAGTTTAGTTTAATTTAGGTTAGGTTAAGTTCGGTTAGGTTTGTTTAGTTTAGTTTAGTTTAATTTAGTTTATAGTTTAGTTTAGTTTATAGTTTATTTTAATTTATAATTTAGTTTATAGTTCAGTTTATATTTTAGTTTATAGTATAGTTTCTAGTTTAGTTTAATTTAGTGTAGTGTAGTTTTGTTTAATTTATTTTAGTTTAGTTTAGTGTCGTTTAATTTATAGTTTAGTTTAGTTTGTAGTTTAGTTTAGTTCAGTTTATAGTTTAGTTAAGTTTACTTTAGTATAGTTGAATTTAAACTAAATTATTTACTTTAGTTTAGCTTAGCTTAGTTTAATTTAGTTAAGTTTAGTTTAGTTTCGGGTAGGTTATGTTAGGTCAGGTTAGGTTAGTTTAGTTTAGGTTAGGTTAAGTTAGGTTAGGGTAGTTTAGTTTAGTTGAGTTTAATTTAGTTTAGTTTACTTTATAGTTTAATTTAGTTTATAGTTTAATTTATAGTTTAGTTTAGTTTAGTTTATAGTCTAGTTTATAGTTTAATTTCGTTTAGTTTAGTTTAGTTTAATTTAGTTTAGTTTAGATTAGTTTAGGTTAGGTTAGGTTAGGTTAAGTTAGGTTAGTTTAGTTTAGTTTAGGTTAGGTAAAATTAATTAATTTAGTTTATTTCAGTTTAGTGTGTAGTTTAGTTTATAGTTTAGTTTGGTTTAGTTTAGTGTAGTTTAATTTAGGATAAGTTATCTTAGGTTAGTTTAGTTTAGTTTAGTTTAGGTTAGATTAGGTTAGGTTAGGTTAGTGTAGTTTAGTTTAGTTTAGCTGAATTTAGTTTAGTTTAGTCTATTTTAGGTTACGATAGTTTAGTTTAGTTTAGTTTATAATTTATTTTATAGTTTAGTTTAGTTTATTTTAGGTTAGGTTAGTGCAGTTTAGTTTAGTTGAATTTAATTATGTTTAGTTTAGTTTAGGTTACGTTAGGTTAGGTTATTTAGTTTAGTTTAGGTTAGGTTTGGTTATATTAGTTTAGTTTATAAATTAGTTTTGTTTAGTTTATAGTTTAGATAACAGTTTACTTTAGTTTAGTTTATAGTTTAGTTTATAATTTAGTTTAGTTAAGTTTGGTTTAGTAAAGTTTAGATTAGGTTAGGTTAGTTTAGTTTAGCTTAGGTTAGGTAAGGTTAGGTTAGTTAGTTTAGCTTAGTTTAGTTTAGTTTATAGTTTAGTTTAGTTTATAGATTAGTTTATATTTTAGTTAATAGTTTAGTTTAGTTTGGTTTTATTCAGTTTAGGTAAGGTTAGGTAAGGTTTGGTTAGGTTAGGTTAGGTTAGTTTATTTTAGTTTAGATTAAATTATGTTAGGTTAGGTTAAGTTAGTGTAGTTTAGTTTAGTGTAGTTGAATTTAATTTAGCTTATTTCAGTTTAATTTAAATTAGTTTAGTTTAGTTTAGGTTAGGTTAAAATAGGTTAGCTCATCTTAGTTTAGTTTAGTTTAATTTAGTTTATATTTTAGTTTATAGTTTCGTTTAGTTAAGTTTATATGAGTATAGTTTAGTTTATTTTAGGTTAGATTAGGTTATGTTAGTATAGTTTAGGTTAGGTTATGTTAGTTTATTTTAGTTTAGTTTAGTTTACTTTAGTGTATAGTTTAGATTATAGTTTAGTTTAGTTTAGGTTAGGTTAGGTTAGTTTAGTTTAGTTTAGTTTAGGTTAGGTTAGGTTAGTTTAGTTTAGTTTAGTTTATAGTTTAGATTAGTTTCTACTTTAGTTTATAGTTTAATGTAATTTATAATTTAGTTTAGTTTAGTTTAGATTAGGTTAGTTTAGTTTAGCTTAGCTTAGGTTAGGTTAGGTTAGTTAGTTGAGCTTAGTTTAGTTTAGTTTAATTTATAGATTATTTTATAATTTAGTTTATAGTTTAGTTTAGTTTAGTTTAGTTTAGGTTAGGTTAGGTAAGGTTAGGATAGGTTAGGTTAGGTTAGTTTAGTTTAGTTATATTTATGTTAGGTTAGGTTAGTGTAGTTCAGTTTAGTGTAGTTTTGTTTATAGTTTAGTTTAGTTTAGTTTATAGTTCAATTTAGTTTAGTTTAGTTTAGTTACGTTTAGTTTAGGTTAGGTTAGGATGGGTTAGGTTAGTTTAGTTTAGTTTAGGTTAGGTTAGTTTATGTTAGGTTAGGTTAGTTTAGTTTAGCGTAGCTTAGATTAGGTTAGGGTAGGTTAGGTTATTTTAGGTTAGGTAGTTTAGCTTAGTTTGGTTTATTTTAGTTTATAATTTTTTTTAATTTATAGATTAGTTTATAGTTTAGTTTATAATTTAGTTTAGTTTAGTTTAAGTTAGGTTAGGTAATGTTAGGTTAGGTTAAGTTAGTTTAGTTTAGTTAAGTTTATGTTAGGTTAGGTTAGGATGGGTTAGTTTAGTTCAGTTTAGTTTAGTTTTATTTTTGTTTAATTTACAGTTTAGTTTATAATTTAGTTAATTTAGTTTATAGTTTAATTTATTTTATTTAAGTTTAGGTTAGGTTAAGTTAGGTTAGGTTAGTTTATTTTAGTTTAGTTTAGTTTATGTTAGGTTAGGTTAGGTTAGTTTAGTTTTGTTTATAGTTTAGTTTAGTTTAAGATATTGTTTAGTTTATAATTTAGTTTAGTTTATAGTTTAATTTAGTTAGTTTAGTTTAATTTAGTTTAGGTTTGGTTAGGTTAGGTAAGGTCAGGTTATGTTAGGTGAGGTTAGTTTATTTTAGTTTAGTTTGTTTGAGTTTAATTTAGTTTAGTTTAGCTTAGGTTACGTTTGTTAGGTTAGTTTAGTTTAGTTTAATTTAGGTTAGGTTAAATGAGGTTAGGTTTGTTTAGTTTAGTTTAGTTTAGTTTAATTTAGTTTATAGTTTAGTTTAATTTATAGTTTAGTTTATAGTTCAGATTATATTTTAATTTATAGTATAGTTTATAGTTTAGTTTAGTGAGGTTTAGTTTGGTTTAGTTTATTTTAGTTTAGTTTAGTATCGTTTAGTTTATAGTTTAGTTTAGTTTATAGTTTAGTTTAGTTTATAGTTTAGTTTAGTTTACAATAGTATAATTTAGTTTAGCTTAGCTTAGTTTAATTTAGTTAAGTTTAGTTTAGTTTACTGTAGGTTTTGTTAGGTTAGGGTAGGTTAGTTTAGTTTAATTTAAGTTAGGTTAGGTTAAGTTAGGTTAGGTTAGTTTAGTTTTGTTGAATTTAATGTAGTTTAATTTACTTTATAGTTTAGTTTAGTTTATAGTTTAATTTATAGTTTAGTTTAGTTTAGTTTATAGTATAGTTTATAGTTTAATTTCGTTTAGTTTAGTTTAGTTTAATTTATTTTTGTTTAGTTTAGTTTAGTTTAGGTTAGGTTACGTTAGGTTAAGTTAGCTTAGTTTAGTTTAGTTTAGGTTAGGTAAAATTAATTAATTTAGTTTAGTTTATTTCAGTTTAGTGTGTAGTTTTGTGAATAGTTTGGTTTATAGTTTAGTTTGGTTTAGTTTAGTGTAGTTTAATTTAGGTTAAGGTATCTTAGGTTAGTTTAATTTAGTTTAGTTTAGGTTAGATTAGGTTAGATTAGGTTAGTGTAGTTTAATTTAGTTTAGTTGAATTTAGTATAGTTTAGTTTAGTATATTTTAGGTTACGCTAGTTTAGTTTAATTTAGTTTATAATTTAGTTTATAGTTTAGTTTAGTTTAGTTTAGGTTAGGTTAGGTTAGGTTAGCGCAGTTTTATTTAGTTTAGTTGAATTTAATTTGGTTTAGTTTAGTTTAGGTTACGTTAGGTTAGGTTAGTTTAGTTTAGTTTAGGTTAGGTTAATTTAGGTTACTTTAGTTTAGTTTATAATTTAGTATATAGTATAGTTTAGTTTAGTTTATAGTTTGTTTTATAGTTTAGTTTAGTTTAGGTTAGGTTATAGATTAGTTTAATGTAGTTTATGGTTTAGTTTATAGTTTAGTTTAGTTTATATTTTAGTATAGTTTAGTTTAGTTTAGGTTAAGTTAGTTTAGTTTAGCTTAGCTTCGGCTAGGTTACGTTAGGTTAGGTTAGTAAGTTTAGCTTAGTTTATTTTATTTTAGTTTAGTTTATAATTAAGTTTAATTTATAGATTAATTTATAGTTTAGTTTATAGTTTAGATTAGTTTAGTTTAGTTTAGTTCAGGTTAGGTTAGGTAATGTTAGGTTAGGTTAGGTTAGTTTAGTTTAGTTAAGGTTATGTTAGGTTAGGTTAGGTTAGTGTAGTATAGATTAGTTTAGTTTTATTTTTAGTTTAATTTAGTTTAGTTTAGTTTATAGTTTAATTTAATTTAGTTTAGTTTAGTTTAGTGCAGTTTAGTTTAGGTTAGGTTAGGTTAGTTTAGTTTAGTTTAGTTTAGGTTAGGTTAGTTTATGTTAGGTTAGGTTAGTTAGTTTAGCTTAGTTTAGTTTATTTTAGTTTGTGGTTTTGTTTAATTTATAGATTAGTTTATAGTTTAGTTTATAGTTTAGTTTAGTTTAGGTTAGTATATGTTAGTTTATGTTAGGTTAGGTTAGCTTAGTTTAAATTAGTTTATAATTTAGTTTAGTTTAGTATAGTTTATAGTTTAGTTTATGGTTTTGTTTAGTTTATAGTTTAGTTTATATTTTAGTTTAGTTTAGTTTATTTCAGTTTAGTTTATTTTAGTTTATTTTAATTTTGATTAGGTTACGTTAGGTAAGATTAGTTTAGTTTAGGTTAAGATAGGTTAGGTTAGTTTAGTTTAATTGGGTGTAATTTTCTTTAGTTGAATTTAGTTTAGTGTAGAGTAATTTGTATTTTAGTTTAGTTTTCTTTATAGTTTAGTTTATAGTTTAGTTTAGCTTAGTTTATTGTAATTTATAGTTTATTTTATAGTTTAGTTTAGTTTAATTTGGGTTAGGTTAGGTTTGTTTAGTTTAGTTTAGTTCAGGTTAGGTTACGTTAGGTAGGTTTAGTTTATTTTAGTTAATTTAGGTTAGGTTAGGTTATTTTAGGTTAGTTTAGTTTAGTTCAGTTTAATTTGGTTTATCTCAATTTCATTTAGTTTATAGTTTAGTTTAGTTTACTTTACGTTAGGTTAGGTTAAGTTAGCTTAGGTTATGTTAGTTAGGTTAGTTTATTTTAGTTTACTTTATAGTTTAGTTTAGTTTAATTTAGTTTATAATTTAGTTTAAAGTTTAGTTTAGATTAGGTTAGGTTAGGTTAGTTTAGTTTAGTTTTGGTTAGGTTAGGTTAGGTTAGGTTAGATTAGTTTAGTTTACTTAGTTTAATTTAGATTGGTTTATAGTTCAATTTAATTTAGTATAGTTAATAGTTTAGTTTATAGTTAAGTTTAAAATTTAGTTTAGTTTAATTTTGTTTAGTTTAGTTTAGGTTAGGTTAGTTTTGTTTAGCTTAGCTTAGGATAGGTTAGGTTAGGTTAGCTAGTTTAGCTTAGTTTAGTTTAGTTTAGTATATATTAGGTTAGGTTAGCTTAGATTACTTTAGTTTCGTTTAGCTTAATTTAGGTTAGGTTAGGTTTGTTTATAGTTTATTTTAATTTATAATTTAGTTTATAGTTCAGTTTATATTTTAGTTTATAGTATAGTTTCTAGTTTAGTTTAGTTTAGTGTAGTGTAGTTTTGTTTAATTTATTTTAGTTTAGTTTAATGTCGTTTAGTTTATAGTTTAGTTTAGTTTGTAGTTTAGTTTAGTTCAGTTTATAGTTTAGTTTAGTTTACTTTAGTATAATTTAGTTTAGCTTAGCTTAGTTTAATTTAGTTAAGTTTAGTTTAGTTTAGGGTAGTTTATGTTAGGTCAGGTTAGGTTAGTTTAGTTTAGGTTAGGTTAGGTTAAGTTAGATTAGGGTAGTTTAGTTTAGTTGAGTTTAATTTAGTTTACTTTACTTTATAATTTAGTTTAGTTTATAGTTTAATTTATAGTTTAGTTTGGTTTAGTTTATAGTCTAGTTTATAGTTTAATTTCGTTTAGTTTAGTTTAGTTTAATTTAGTTTAGTTTAGTTTAGTTTAGGTTAGGTTACGTTAGGTTAAGTTAGCTTAGTTTAGTTTAGTTTAGGTTAGGTAAAATTAATTAATTTAGTTTAGTTTATTTCAGTTTAGTGTGTAGTTTAGTTTATAGCTTTGTTTATAGTTTAGTTTGGTTTAGTTTAGTGTAGTTTAATTTAGGATAAGTTATCTTAGGTTAGTTTAGTTTAGTTTAGTTTAGGTTAGATTAGGTTAGGTTACGTTAGTGTAGTTTAGTTTAGTTTAGCTGAATTTAGTTTAGTTTAGTCTATTTTAGGTTACGATAGTTTAGTTTAGTTTAGTTTATAATTTAGTTTATAGTTTAGTTTAGTTTATTTTAGGTTAGGTTAGGTTAGGTTAGTGCAGTTTAGTTTAGTTGAATTTATTTAGTTTAGTTTAGTTTAGGTTACATTAGGTTAGGTTATTTAGTTTAGTTTAGGTTAGGTTTGGTTATATTAGTTTAGTTTATAAATTAGTTTTGTTTAGTTTATAGTTTAGAAAACAGTTTAGTTTAGTTTAGTTTATAGTTTAGTTTATAATTTAGTTTAGTTAAGTTTGGTTTAGTTTAGTTTAGGTTAGGTTAGGTTAGGTTAGTTTAGTTTAGCTTAGGTTAGGTAAGGTTAGGTTATAATAGTTTAGTTTACTTAGTTTAATTTAGATTAGTTTATAGTTCAATTTAATTTAGTATAGTTAATAGTTTAGTTTATAATTAAGTTAAGTATATAGTTAAGTTTAAAATTTGGTTTAGTTTAGTTTCGTTTAGCTTAATTTAGGTTAGGTTAGGTTAGGTTAGTTTAGTATAGTTTAGTTTAGTTTAGTTTCGTTTAGTTTATAATTTCGTTTAGTTTAGTTTATGTTAGGTTAGGTTAGGTTAGGTTAGTTAGTTTAGCTTAGTTTAGTTTAAAGTTTAGTTTAATTTATAGATTAGTTTATAATGTAGTTTATAGTTTAGTTTAGTTTAGTTAAGTTTATAGATTAATTTATAGTTTAGTTTAGTTAGGTTTAGTTTAGATTAGGTTAGGTAAGGTCAGGTTAGGTTAGTTTATTTTAGTTTATTTTAGATTAGTTGAATTTAATTTTGTTTAGGTTAGCTTAGTTTAGGTTAGGTTAGATTAGTTTAGTTTAGTTTAGGTTAGGTTACGTTAGGTTAGGTTTGTCTAGTTTAGTTTAGTTTAGTTTATAGTTTAGTTTAGTTTAGTTTATAGTTTAGTTTATAGTTCAGTTTATAGTTTAGTTTACAATTTAGTTTATACTTTAGTTTAGTGTAGTTTAGTTTAGTTAAGTTTAGTTTAGTTTAGTGTCTTTTAGTTTATAGTTTAGTTTATACTTTAGTTTAGTTTATAGATTAGTTTACTTTTCTTTAGTTTATTTTAGTTTAGTTTAATTTAGTTTAGTTTAGGGTAGGTTATGTTAGATTAGGTTAGGTTAGTTTAGTTTAGTTTAGGTTAGGTTAGGTTAAGTTAGGTTAGGTTAGTTTAGTTTAGTTTAGTTTAGTTTAGTATAGGTTAGGTTAGTTTAGGTTAGGTTAGGTTAGTTTCGTTTAGTATAGTTTATTTTAGTTTAGTTTAGTTTATAATTTAATTTAGTTTATAGTTTAGTTTAGTTTAGGTTAGGTTAGGTTAGGTTAGAGTTGGTTAGTTTAGTTTGTTTTAGGTTAGGTTAGGTTAGGTTAGTGTAGTTTAGATTACTTTAGGTTAGTTTATAGGAATTTAATTTAGTTTAGTTTAGTTCAGTTTAGGTAAGGTTTAGTTAGTGTAGTTTAGTTAAGTTAATAGTTTAGTTTAATTTAGTTTAGTTTAGTTTATAGTTTAGTTTATAGTTTATTTCGGTTTAGTGTAGTTTAGTTTTGTTTAGTTTAGGTTAGCTTAGTTTAGTTTAGTTTAGCTTACGTTAGGTTAGGTTAGTTAACTTTAGTTTTGTTTAGTGTAGTTAAGTTTAGTATAGTTTATAGTTTAGTTTATAGTTTAGTTTAGTTTATAGTTTAGTTTAGTTTATGGTTTAGTTTAATTTAGTTTAGTTTAATTTAGTTTAGCTAAGTTTAGTTTAGTTTAATTTAATTTAGGGTAGGTTATATTAGGTTAGGTTAGTTTAGTTTTGTTTAGGTTAGGTTACTTTAGGTTCGTTTAGTTAATTGAGTTTAATTTAGTTTAGTTTTTAGTTTAGTTAATTTTGTTTATTTTATAGTTTAGTTTAGTTTACTTTTAGTTTATAATTTAGTTAATTAAGTTTTGTTTAGTTTAGTTTAGGTTAGGTTAGGTTAGTTTAGTTTAGCTTAGGTTAGGTTAGGTTAGGTTAGGTTAGGTTAGCTAGTTTAGTTTAATTTTGTTTAGTTTAGTATATGTTAGGTTAGGTTTGGTTAGCTTAGTTTAGTTTAGTTTAGTTTAGCTTAGGTTAGGTTAGGTTAGGTTAGTTTAGTTTAGTTTAGTTTAATTTATAGTTTAGTTTAATTTAGTTTATATTTTTGTTTATAGTCTAGTTTAGTTTAGGTTATAGTTTAGTTTATACTTTAGTTTAGTTTAGTTTAGTTTATATTAGCTTAGGTTAGGGTAGGTTAGGTGAGGTTTGGTTAGTTAGTTTGGCTTAATTTAGTTTTGTTTATTTTATAGTTTAGTTTAGTTTATAGATTAGTTTATAGTTTAGTTTATATTTTAGTTTAGTGTAGTTTAGTTTAGTTTAGTTTAGTTTATGTTAGGTTATGTTAGGTTAGGTTAATTTAGTTTACTTTAGTTTTGTTTATAGTTTAGTTTAGTTTAGTTTATAGTTTAGTTTATAGTTTATTTTATTTCAGTTAGGTTAGTTTATTTGAATTTAGGTTAGTTAGTTTAGCTTAGTTTAGTTTAGTTTAGTTTAATTCATAATTTAGTTTAGTTTATAGATTAGTTTATAGTTTAGTTTAGTCTGGTTTAGTTTAGTTTATTTTAGGTTAGGTTAGGTAAGGTGAGGTTAGGTTAGGTTAGGTTAATTTATTTTAGTTTAGTTTAGTTTGTTTGAGTTTAATTTAATTTAGTTTAGCTTAGTTTACGTTACGTTAGGTTAGTTTAGTTTAGTTTAATTTAGGTTAGGTTAAGTTCGGTTAGGATTGTTTAGTTTAGTTTAGTTTAATTTAGTTTATAGTTTAGTTTAGTTTATAGTTTATTTTAATTTATAATTTAGTTTATAGTTCAGTTTATATTTAGTTTATAGTATAGTTTCTAGTTTAGTTTAGTTTAGTGTAGTGTAGTTTTGTTTAATTAATTTTAGTTCAGTTTAGTGTCGTTTAGTTTATAGTTTAGTTTAGTTTGTAGTTTAGTTTAGTTCAGTTTATAGTTTAGTTTAGTTTACTTTAGTATAATTTAATTTAGCTTAGCTTAGTTTAATTTAGTTAAGTTTAGTTTAGTTTAGGGTAGGTTATGTTAGGTCAGGTTAGGTTAGTTTAGTTTAGGTTAGGTGAGGTTAAGTTAGGTTACGGTAGTTTAGTTTAGTTGAGTTTAATTTAGTTTAGTTTACTTTATAGTTTAGTTTAGTTTATAGTTTAATTTATAGTTTAGTTTAGTTTAGTTTATAGTCTAGTTTATAGTTTAATTTCGTTTAGTTTAGTTTAATTTAGTTTAGGTTAGGTTACGTTAGATTAAGTTAGCTTAGTTTATTTTAGTTTAGGTTAGGTAAAATTAATTAATTTAGTTTAGTTTATTTCAGTTTAGTGTGTAGTTTAGTTTATAGCTTTGTTTATAGTTTAGTTTGGTTTAGTTTAGTGTAGTTTAATTTAGGATAAGTTATCTTAGGTTAGTTTAGGTTAGATTAGGTTAGGTTAGGTTAGTGTAGTTTAGTTTAGTTTAGTTTAGCTGAATTTAGTTTAGTTTAGTCTATTTTAGGTTACGATAGTTTAGTTTAGTTTAGTTTATAATTTAGTTTATAGTTTAGTTTAGTTTATTTTAGGTTAGGTTAGGTTAGGTTAGTGCAGTTTAGTTTAGTTGAATTTAATTAGTTTAGTTTAGTTTAGGTTACGTTAGGTTAGGTTATTTAGTTTAGTTTAGGTTAGGTTTGGTTATATTAGTTTAGTTTATAAATTAGTTTTGTTTAGTTTATAGTTTAGATAACAGTTTAGTTTAGTTTAGTTTATAGTTTAGTTTATAATTTAGTTTAGTTAAGTTTGGTTTAGTTTAGTTTAGGTTAGGTTAGGTTAGTTTAGTTTAGCTTAGGTTAGGTAAGGTTAGGTTAGTTAGTTTAGCTTAGTTTAGTTTAGTTTATAGTTTAGTTTAGTTTATAGATTAGTTTATATTTTAGTTAATAGTTTATTTTAGTTTGGTTTTGTTCAGTTTAGGTAAGGTTAGGTAAGGTTTGGTTGGTTAGGTTAGGTTAGTTTATTTTAGTTTAGATTAAATTATGTTAGGTTAGGTTAATTTAGTGTAGTTTAGTTTAGTTTAGTTGAATTTAATTTAGCTTATTTCAGTTTAATTTAAATTAGTTTAGTTTAGTTTAGGTTAGGTTAAGTTAGGTTAGCTTAGCTTAGTTTAGTTTAGTTCATTTTAGTTTATATTTTAGTTTATAGTTTCGTTTAGTTAAGTTTATATTAGATTAGTTTAGTTTATTTTAGGTTAGATTAGGTTATGTTAGTATAGTTTAGGTTAGGTTATTTTAGTTTATTTTAGTTTAGTTTAGTTTACTTTAGTGTATAGTTTAGATTATAGTTTAGTTTAGTTTAGTTTAGGTTAGGTAAGGTTAGTTTAGTTTAGTTTAGTTTAGTTTATGGTTTAATTTAGTTTATAATTTAGTTTATAGTTTAGTTTATAATTTAGTTTAATTTAGTTTAGTTTAGGTTAAGTTTGTTTAGTTTAGCTTAGGTTAGGTTAGGCTAGGTTAGTTTAGCTTAATTTAGTTTAGTTTAGTTTAAAGTTTAGTTTAATTTATAGATTAGTTTATAATTTAGTTTATAGTTTAGTTTAGTTTAGTTTAGTTTTGTTTTGTTTAGGTTAGGTTAGGTAAGGTTAGGATAGGTTAGGTTAGGTTAGTTAAGTTTAGTTAAATTAATGTTAGGTTAGGTTAGTTTAATTCAGTTTAGTTTAGTTTAAATTATAGTTTAGTTTAGTTTATAGTTTAGTTTAGAGTTTAGTTTAGTTTAGTTTATAGTTCAATTTAGTTTAGTTTAGTTTAGTTATATTTAGTTTAGGTTAGGTTAGTTTAGTTTAGTTTAGGTTAGGTTAGTTTATGTTAGGTTAGGTTTGTTTAGTTTAGCGTAGCTTAGATTAGGTTAGGATAGGTTAGGTTATTTTAGGTTAGTTAGTTTAGCTTAGTTTGGTTTATTTTAGTTTATAGTTTAATTTAATTTATAGATTAGTTTATAGTTTAGTTTATAATTTAGTTCAGTTTAGTTTAAGTTAGGTTAGGTAATGTTAGGTTAGGTTAGGTTAAGTTAGTTTAGTTTAGTTAGGTTTATGTTAGGTTTGGCTAAGTTAGTTTAGTTCAGTTTAGTTTAGTTTTGTTTTTAGTTTAGTTTAGTTTATAGTTTAGTTTATAATTATTTAATTTTGTTTATAGTTTAATGTAGTATAGTTTAGTTTAGGTTAGGTTAAGTTAGGTTAAGTTAGGTTATATTAGTTTAGTTTAGTTTAGTTTAGTTTAGGTTAGGTTAGTTTAGGTTAGGTTAGGTTAGTTTCGTTTAGTATAGTTTATTTTAGTTTAGTTTAGTTTATAATTTAGTTTAGTTTATAGTTTAGTTTAGTTTAGGTTAGGTTAGGTTAGGTTAGAGTTGTTTAGTTTAGTTTGTTTTAGGTTAGGTTAGGTTAGGTTAGTGTAGTTTAGATTACTTTAGGTTAGTTTATAGGAATTTATTTAGTTTAGTTTAGTTCAGTTTAGGTAAGGTTTAGTTAGTGTAGTTTAGTTTAGTTAATAGTTTAGTTTAATTTAGTTTAGTTTAGTTTATAGTTTAGTTTATATTTTAGTTTATAGTTTAGTTCGGGTTATTGTAGTTTAGTTTTGTTTAGTTTAGGTTAGCTTAGTTTAGTTTAGTTTAGCTTACGTTAGGTTAGGTTAGTTAACTTTAGTTTAGTTTAGTGTAGTTAAGTTTAGTATAGTTAATAGTTTAGTTTATAGTTTAGTTTAGTTTATAGTTTAGTTTAGTTTATGGTTTAGTTTAATTTAGTTTAGTTTAATTTAGTTTAGCTAAGTTTAGTTTAGTTTAATTTAATTTAGGGTAGGTTATATTAGGCTAGGTTAGTTTAGTTTAGTTTAGGTTAGGTTACTTTAGGTTCGTTTAGTTAATTGAGTTTAATTTAGTTTAGTTTTTAGTTTAGTTAATTTTGTTTATTTTATAGTTTAGTTTAGTATACTTTTAGTTTATAATTTAGTTAATTAAGTTTTGTTTAGTTTAGTTTAGGTTAGGTTAGGTTAGTTTAATTTAGCTTAGGTTAGGTTAGGTTAGGTTAGGTTAGGTTAGCTAGTTTAGTTTAATTTAGTTTAGTTTAGTATATGTTAGGTTAGGTTTGGTTAGCTTAGTTTAGTTTAGTTTAGTTTAGCTTAGGTTAGTTTAGGTTAGGTTAGTTTGGTTTAGTTTAGTTTAATTTATAGTTTAGTTTAATTTAGTTTATATTTTTGTTTATAGTATAGCTTAGTTTAAGTTATAGTTTAGTTAATACTTTAGTTTAGTTTAGTTTAGTTTAGCTTAGCTTAGGTTAGGGTAGGTTAGGTTAGGTTTGGTTAGTTAGTTTGGCTGAATTTAGTTTTGTTTATTTTATAGTTAAGTTTAGTTTATAGATTAGTTTATAGTTTAGTTTATATTTTAGTTTAGTTTAGTGTAGTTTAGTTTAGTTTAGTTTATTTTAGGTTATGTTAGGTTAGGTTAATTTAGTTTAATTTAGTTTTGTTTATAGTATAGTTTGGTTTAGTTTATAGTTTAGTTTATAGTTTATTTTATTTCAGTTAGGTTAGTTTATTTTAATTTAGGTTAGTTAGTTTAGCTTAGTTTAGTTTAGTTTAGTTTAATTCATAGTTTAGTTTAGTTTATAGATTAGTTTATAATTTAGTTTAGTTTATTTTAGGTTAGGTTAGGTAAGGTCAGGTTAGGTTAGGTTAGGTTAATTTATTTTAGTTTAGTTTAGTTTGTTTGGGTTTAATTTAATTTAGTTTAGCTTAGTTTACGTTACGTTAGGTTAGTTTAGTTTAGTTTAGTTTAATTTAGGTTAGGTTAAGTTCGGTTAGGTTTGTTTAGTTTAGTTCATTTTGGTTTATAGTTTAGTTTAGTTTATAGTTTAGTTTAATTTATAGTTTAGTTTATAGTTCAGTTTATATTTTAGTTTATAGTATAGTTTCTAGTTTAGTTTAGTTTAGTGTAGTGTAGTTTTGTTTAATTTATTTTAGTTTAGTTTAGTGTCGTTTAGTTTATAGTTTAGTTTAGTTTGTAGTTTAGTTTATAGTTTAGTTTAGTTCAGTTTATAGTTTAGTTTAGTTTACTTTAGTATAATTTAGTTTAGCTTAGCTTAGTTTAATTTAGTTAAGTTTAGTTTAGTTTATGAAAGGTTATGTTAGGTCAGGTTAGGTTAGTTTAGTTTAATTGTAGGTTAGGTTAGGTTAAGTAAGGTAGGGTAGTTTAGTTTAGTTGAGTTTAATTTAGTTTAGTTTACTTTATAGTTTAGTTTATAGTTTAATTTATAGTTTAGTTTAGTTTAGTTTATAGTCTAGTTTATAGTTTAATTTCGATTAGTTTAGTTTAGTTTAATTTCGTTTGGTTTAGTTTAGTTTAATTTAGTTTAGTTTAGTTTAGTTTAGGTTAGATTAGTTTAGGTTAGGTTAGTGTAGGTGAGTTTAGTTTAGCTGAATTTAGTTTAGTTTAGTCTATTTTAGGTTACGATAATTTAGTTTAGTTTAGTTTATAATTTAGTTTATAGTTTAGTTTAGTTTATTTTAGGTTAGGTTAGGTTAGGTTAGTGCAGTTTAGTTTAGTTGAATTTAATTTAGTTTAGTTTAGGTTACGTTAGGTTAGGTTATTTAGTTTAGTTTAGGTTAGGTTTGGTTATATTACTTTAGTTTATAAATTAGTTTTGTTTAGTTTATAGTTTAGATAACAGTTTAGTTTAGTTTATAGTTTAGTTTATAATTTAGTTTAGTTAAGTTTGGTTTACTTTAGTTTAGGTTAGGTTATGTTCGGTTATTTAGTTTAGTTTAGGTTAGGTTAGGTTAGGTTAGTTTAGTTTATAAATTAGTTTTGTTTAGTTTATAGTTTAGAATATAGTTTAGATTAGTTTAGTTTATAGTTTAGTTTATAATTTAGTTTAGGTTAGGTTAGGTTAGTTTAGTTTGCTTAGGGTAGGTTAGGTTAGCAAAGTTAGTTTAGCTTAGTTTAGTTTAGTTTATAGTATAGTTTAGTTTATAGATTAATTTATATTTTAGTTTATAGTTTAGTTTAGTTTGGTTTTGCTTAGTTAAGGTTAGGTTAGATAAGGTTGGGTTAGGTTAGGTTAGTTTATTTTAGTTTAGATTAGAGTATGTTAGGTTAGGTTAGTTTATTTTAGCGTAGCTTAGATTAGGTTAGGGTAGGTTAGGTTATTTTAGGTTAGTTAGTTTAACTTAGTTTGGTTAATTTTAGTTTATAGTTTAATTTTATTTATAGATTAGTTTATAGTTTAGTTTATAATTTAGTTTAGTTTAGTTTAAGTTAGGTAATGTTAGGTTAGGTTAGGTTAAGTTAGTTTAGTTTAGTTAAGTTTATGTTAAGTTAGGTTAGGTTATTTTAGTTCAGTTTAGTTTAGTTTTGTTTCTAGTTTAGTTTATAATTTAGTTTATAATTTAGTTAATTTAGTTTATAGTTTAATTTAGTTTAGTTTTGTTTAGGTTAAGTTAAGTTAGGTTAGATTAGTTTAGTTTAGTTTAGTTTAGGTTAGGTTAGTTTCGTTTAGTATAGTTTATTTTAGTTTAGTTTAGTTTAGTTTATAGTTTAGTTTAGGTTAGGTTAGGTTAGGTTGGAGTAGTTTAGTTTAGTTTATTTTATGTTAGGTTAGATTAGGTTAGTGTAGTTTAGATTACTTTAGGTTAGTTTATAGGAATTTAATTTAGTAAAGTTTAGTTCAGTTTAGGTAAGGTTAGGTTAGTGTAGTTTAGTATAATTTAGTTAATAGTTTAGTTTAGTTTATAGTTTAGTTTATATTTTAGTTCGGTTTAGTGTAGTTTAGTTTTGTTTATTTTAGGTTAGCTTAGTTTAGTTTAGTTTAGCTTAGGTTAGGTTAGGTTAGTTAACTTTAGTTTAGTTTAGTGTAGTTAAGTTTAGTATAGTTTATAGTTTAGTTTATAGTTTAGTTTAGTTTATAGTTCAGTTTAGTTTATGGTTTAGTTTAATTTTGTTTAGTTTAATTTAGTTTAGCTAATTTTAGTTTAGTTTAATTTAATTTAGGGTAGGTTATATTAGGTTAGGTTAGTTAGTTTAGTTTAGTTTAGGTTAGGTTAGGTTAGGTTAGCGCAGTTTAATTTAGTTTAGTTGAATTTAATTTAGTTTATTTTAGTTTAGGTTACGTTAGGTTAGCTTAGTTTAGTTTAGTTTAGGTTAGGTTAATTTAGGTTACTTTAGTTTAGTTTATAATTTAGTATATAGTATAGTTCAGTTGAGTTTATAGTTTCTTTTATAGTTTAGTTTAGTTTAGGTTAGGTTATAGATTAGTTTAGTGTAGTTTATGGTTTAGTTTATAGTTTAGTTTAGTTTATAGTTTAGTTTATATTTTAGTTTAGTTTAGTTTAGGTTAAGTTAGTTTAGTTTAGCTTAGCTTCGGCTAGGTTACGTTAGGTTAGGTTAGTAAGTTTAGCTTAGTTTATTTTATTTTAGTTTAGTTTATAATTAAGTTTAATTTATAGATTAGTTTATAGTTTAGATTAGTTTAGTTTAGTTTAGTTCAGGTTAGGTTAGGTAATGTTAGGTTAGGTTAGGTTAGTTTAGTTTAGTTAAGGTTATGTTAGGTTAGGTTAGGTTAGTGTAGTATAGATTAGTTTAGTTTTATTTTTAGTTTAATTTAGTTTAGTTTAGTTTAGTTTAGTCCAGTTTAGTTTAGGTTAGGTTAGGTTAGTTTAGTTTAGTTTAGTTTAGGTTAGGTTAGTTTATGTTAGGTTAGGTTAGTTAGTTTAGCTTAGTTTAGTTTATTTTAGTTTGTGGTTTTGTTTAATTTATAGATTAGTTTATATTTTAGTTTATAGTTTAGTTTAGTTTAGGTTAGTATATGTTAGTTTATGTTAGGTTAGGTTAGCTTAGTTTAAATTAGTTTATAATTTAGTTTAGTTTAGTATAGTTTATAGTTTAGTTTATGGTTTAGTTTAGTTTATAGTTTAGTTTACATTTTAGTTTAGTTTATTTCAGTTTAGTTTATTATAGTTTATTTTAATTTTGATTAGGTTACGTTAAGTAAGATTAGTTTAGTTTAGGTTAAGATAGGTTAGGTTAGTTTAGTTTAATTGGGTGTAATTTACTTTAGTTGAATTTAGTTTAGTGTAGAGTAATTTGTATTTTAGTTTAGTTTTCTTTATACTTTAGTTTATAGTTTAGTTTAGCTTAGTTTATTTTAATTTATAGTTTATTTTATAGTTTAGTTTAGTCTAGTTTAATTTGGGTTAGGTTAGGTTTGTTTAGTTTAGTTTAGTTCAGGTTAGGTTACGTTAGGTAGGTTTAGTTTATTTTAGTTAATTTAGGTTAGGTTAGGTTATTTTAGGTTAGTTTAGTTTAGTTCAGTTTAATTTGGTTTATTTCAATTTCATTTAGTTTATAGTTTAGTTTAGTTTACTTTACGTTAGGTTAGGTTAAGTTAGCTTAGGTTATGTTACTTAGGTTAGTTTAGTTTAGTTTAGTTTATAGTTTAGTTTAGTTTAATTTAGTTTATAATTTAGTTTAAAGTTTAGTTTAGATTAGGTTAGGTTAGGTTAGTTTAGTTTAGTTTTGGTTAGGTTAGGTTAGGTTAGGTTAGATTAGTTTAGTTTACTTAGTTTAATTTAGATTGGTTTATAGTTCAATTTAATTTAGTATAGTTAATAGTTTAGTTTATAGTTAAGTTTAAAATTTAGTTTAGTTTAGTTTTGTTTAGTTTAGTTTAGGTTAGGTTAGTTTTGTTTAGCTTAGCTTAGGATAGGTTAGGTTAGGTTAGCTAGTTTAGCTTAGTTTAGTTTAGTTTAGTATATGTTAGGTTAGGTTAGCTTAGATTAGTTTAGTTTCGTTTAGCTTAATTTAGGTTAGGTTAGGTTAGGTTAGTTTAGTATAGTTTAGTTTCGTTTAGTTTATAATTTAGTTTAGTTTAGTTTATGTTAGGTTAGGTTAGGTTAGGTTAGTTAGTTTAGCTTAGTTTAGTTTAAAGTTTAGTTTAATTTATAGATTAGTTTATAATTTAGTTTATAGTTTAGTTTAGTTTAGTTTATAGATTGGTTTATAGTTTAATTTATAGTTTAGTTTAGTTAGGTTTAGTTTAGGTTAGGTTAGGTAAGGTCAGGTTAGGTTAGTTTATTTTAGTTAATTTTAGTTGAGTTGAATTTAATTTAGTTTAGGTTAGCTTAGTTTAGGTTAGGTTAGATTAGTTTAGTTTAGTTTATAGTTTAGTTTATAGTTTAGTTTAGTTTAGTTTATAGTTTAGTTTATAGTTCAGTTTATAGTTTAGTTTATAATTTAGTTTATAGTTTAGTTTAGTGTAGTTTAGTTTTGTTTAGTTTAGTTTAGTTTAATGTCTTTTAGTTTTTATTTTAGTTTATACTTTAGTTTATTTTATAGATTAGTTTACTTTACTTTAGTTTATTTTAGTTTAGCTTAGTTTAATTTAGTTTAGTTTAGGGTAGGTTTTGTTAGATTAGGTTAGGTTAGTTTAGTTTAGGTTAGGTTAGTTTAAGTTAGGTTAGGTTAGCATAGTTTAGTTGAGTTTAATTTAGTTTACTTTACTTTATACATTAGTTTAGTTTAGTTTATAGTTTTATTTATAGTTTATTTTATTTTATAGTCTAGTTTATAGTTTAATTTCGTTAGTTTAGATTAGTTTAATTTAGTTTAGTTTGATTAGTTTAGTTTAGTTTAGTTTAGGTTAGGTTAGGTTAGGTTAGCTTATGTTAGCATAGTTTAGTTTATTTTAGGTTAGGTTAGGTAAAATTAATTTAGTTTAGTTTAGTTTAGTTTAGTTCAGTTTATGTATAGTTTTGTTTATAGTTTTTTATAGTTTAGTTTAGTTAATTTAATTTAGGTTAATTTATCTTAGGTTAGCTTAGTTTAGTTTAGGTTAAGTTATTTTAGGTTAGGTTAGTGTAGTTTAGTTTAGTTTAGTAGAATTTAGTTTAGTTTAGTTTAGTCTCTATTAGGTCACTTTAGTTTATTTTATTTTATAATTTAGTTTATAGTTTAGTTTAGTTTAGGTTAGGTTAGCCTAGTGCAGTGTAGTTTAGTTTAGTTGAATTTAATTTAGTTTAGTTTAGTTTAGGTTACGTTAGGTTCGGTTATTTAGTTTAGTTTAGGTTAGGTTAGTTTAGTTTATAAATTAGTTTTGTTAAGTTTATAGTTTAGAATATAGTTTAGTTTAGTTTAGTTTATAGTTTAGTTTATAATTTAGTTTACTTAAGTTTGGTTTACTTTAGTTTAGGTTAGGTTAGGTTAGTTTAGTTTAGCTTAGGGTAGGTTAGGTTAGGAAAGTTAGTTTAGCTTAGTTTAGTTTAGTTTATAGTTTAGTTCAGTTTATAGATTAGTTTATATTTTAGTTTATAGTTTAATTTAGTTTGGTTTTGCTTAGTTTAGGTTAGGTTAGGTAAGGTTAGGTTAGGTTGGGTTAGTTTATTTTAGTTTAGATTAGATTATGTTAGGTTAGGTTAGTTTAGTTTACCGTAGCTTAGATTAGGTTAGGGTAGGTTAGGTTATTTTAGGTTAGTTAGTTTAACTTAGTTTGGTTTATTTTAGTTTATAGTTTAATTTAATTTATAGATTAGTTTATAGTTTAGTTTATAATTTAGTTTAGTTTAGTTTAAGTGAGGTTAGGTAATTTTAGGTTAGGTTAGGTAAAGTTAGTTTAGTTTAGTTAAATTTATGTTAAGTTAGTTTAGGTTATTTTAGTTCAGTTTAGTTTAGTTTTGTTTTTAGTTTAGTTTATAGTTTAGTTTATAATTTAGTTAATTTAGTTTATAGTTTAATTTAGTTTAGTTTAGTTTAGGTTAAGTTAAGTTAGGTTAGATTAGTTTAGTTTCGTTTAGTTTAGGTTAGGTTAGTTTAGGTTAGGTTAGTTTCGTTTAGTATAGTTTATTTTAGTTTAGTTTAGTTTAGTTTATAGTTTAGTTTAGGTTAGGTTAGGTTGGAGTGGTTTAGTTTATTTTATTTCAGGTTAGGTTAGATTAGGTTAGTGTAGTTTAGATTACTTTAGGTTAGTTTATAGGAATTTAATTTAGTGTATTTTAGTTCAGTTTAGGTAAGGTGAGGTTAGTGTAGTTTAGTTTAATTTAGTTAATAGTTTAGTTTAGTTTATAGTTTAGTTTATAGTTTAGTTCGGTTTGGTGTAGTTTAGTTTTGTTTAGTTTAGGTTAGGTTAGGTTACTTAACTTTAGTTTAGTTTAGTGTAGTTAAGTTTAGTATAGTTTATAGTTTAGTTTATAGCTTAGTTTAGTTTATAGTTTAGTTTAGTTTATGGTTTAGTTTAATTTTGTTTAGTTTAATTTAGTTTAGCTAATTTTAGTCTAGTTTAATTTAATTTATGGTAGGTTATATTAGGTTAGGTTAGTTTAGTTTAGTTTAGGTTAGGTTAAGTTAGGTTCGTTTAGTTAATTGAGTTTAATTTATTTTAGTTTTTAGTTTAGTTAATTTTGTTTATTTTATAGTTTAGTTTAGTTTACTTTTAGTTTATAATTAATTTAGTTAAGTTTTGCTTAGTTTAGTTTAAGTTAGGTTAGGTTAGTTTAGTTTAGCTTAGGTTAGGTTAGGTTAGGTTAGGTTAGGTTAGCTAGTTTAGTTTAATGTAGTTTAGTTTAGTATATGTTAGGTTAGGTTTGGTTAGCTTAGTTCAGTTTAGTTTAGCTTAGGTTAGGTTAGGTTATTTCAGTTTAGTTTAGTTTAGTTTAATTTATAGTTTAGTTTAATTTAGTTTATATTTTTGTTTATAGTTTAGATTAGTTTAGGTTATAGTTTAGTTTATACTTTAGTTTATAGTCTAGTTTATAATTTAGTTTATACTTTAGTTTAGTGTAGTTAAGTTTTGTTTAGTTTAGTTTAGTTTAGTGTCTTTTAGTTTATAGTTTAGTTTAGTTTATAGATTAGTTTACTTTACTTTAGTTTATTTTAGTTTAGCTTAGTTTAATTTAGTTTAGTTTAGGGTAGGATATGTTAGGTTAGGTTAGTTTAGTTTAGTTTAGGTTAGGTTAGGTTAAGTTAGGTTAGGTTAGCATAGTTTAGTTGAGTTTAATTTAGTTTAGTTTACTTTAAAGATTAGTTTTGTTTAGTTTATAGTTTAATTTATAGTTTAGTTTAGTTTATAGTCTAGTTTATAGTTTAATTTCGTTAGATTAGATTAGTTTAATTTAGTTTAGTTACATTAGTTTAGTTTAGTTTAGTTTAGGTTAGGTTAGGTTAGGTTAGCTTATGTTAGCTTAGTTTAGTTTATTTTAGGTTAGGTTAGGTAAAATTAATTTAGTTTAGTTTAGTTTAGTTCAGTTTATGTATAGTTTTGTTTATAATTTTTTATAGTTCAGTTTAGTTTAGTTTAATTTAGGTTAAGTTATCTTAGGTTAGTTTAGTTTAAGTTAAGTTATTTTAGGTTAGGTTAGTGTAGTTTAGTTTAGTTTAGTAGAATTTAGTTTAGTTTATTTTAGTCTATCTTAGGGCACTTTAGTTTATTTTAGTTTATAATTTAGTTTACAGTTTAGTTTAACTTAGGTTAGATTAGCTTAGTGCAGTTTAGTTTAGTTGAATTTAATTTAGTTTAGTTTAGTTTAAGTTACGTTAGGTTAGGTTATTTAGTTTAGTTTAGGTTAGGTTAGGTTAGTTTAGTTTATAAATTAGTTTTGTTTAGTTTATAGTTTAGAATATAGTTTAGTTTAGTTTTGTTTATAGTTTAGTTTAGAATTTAGTTTGGTTAAGTTTGGTTTAGTTTAGTTTAGGTTAGGTTAGGTTAGATTGGTGTAGCTTAGGTTAGGTTAGGTTAGGTTAGTTAGTTTAGCTTAGTTTAGTTTAGTTTAGTTTAAAGTTTAGTATAATTTATAGATTAGTTTATAATTTAATTTACAGTTTAGTTTAGTTTAGTGTAGGTTAGGTTAGGTTAGTATAGTTTAGTTTAGTTTAGGTTAGGTTAGGTTAGTTTAGTTTAGTTTAGTTTATAGTTTAATTTAGTTTATAATTTAGTTTATAGTTTATTTTATAATTTAGTTTAATTTAGTTTAGTTTAGGTTAAGTTTGTTTAGTTTAGCTTAGGTTAGGTTAGGCTAGGTTAGTTTAGCTTAATTTAGTTCAGTTTAGTTTAAAGTTTAGTTTAATTTATAGATTAGTTTATAATTTAGTTTATAGTTTAGTTTAGTTTAGTTTAGTTTAGTTTAGGTTAGGTTAGGTAAGGTTATGATAGGTTAGGTTAGGTTAGTTAAGTTTAGTTAAATTAATGTTAGGTTAGGTTAGTTTAGTTCAGTTTAGTTTAGTTTAAATTATAGTTTAGTTTAGTTTATAGTTTAGTTTAGAGTTTAGTTTAGTTTAGTTTATAGTTCAATTTAGTTTAGTTTAGTTTAGTTATGTTTAGTTTAGGTTAGGTTAGTTTAGTTTAGTTTAGGTAAGGTTAGTTTATGTTAGGTTAGGTTTGTTTAGTTTAGCGTAGCTTAGATTAGGTTAGGGTAGGTTACGTTATTTTAGGTTAGTTAGTTTAGCTTAGTTTGGTTTATTTTAGTTTATAGTTTAATTTAATTTATAGATTAGTTTATAGTTTAGTTTATAATTTAGTTCAGTTTAGTTTAAGTTAGGTTAGGTTATGTTAGGTTAGGTTAGGTTAAGTTAGTTTAGTTTAGTTAGGTTTATGCTAGGTTTGGCTAAGTTAGTTTAGTTCAGTTTAGTTTTGTTTTTAGTTTAGTTTAGTTTATAGTTTAGTTTATAATTATTTAATTTTGTTTATAGTTTAATGTAGTATATTTTAGTTTAGGTTAGGTTAAGTTAGGTTAGGTTAGTTTAGATTAGTTTAGTTTAGTTTAGGTTAGGTTAGGTTAGTTTCGTTTAGTATAGTTTATTTTAGTTTAGTTTAGTTTATAATTTAGTTTAGTTTATAGTTTAGTTTAGTTTAGGTTAGGTTAGGTTAGGTTAGAGTTGTTTAGTTTAGTTTGTTTTAGGTTAGGTTAGGTTAGGTTAGTGTAATTTAGATTACTTTAGGTTAGTTTATAGGAATTTAATTTAGTTTAGTTTAGTTCAGTTTAGGTAAGGTTTAGTTAGTGTAGTTTAGTTTAGTTAATAGTTTAGTTTAATTTAGTTTAGTTTATAGTTTAGTTTATATTTTAGTTTATAGTTTAGTTCGGGTTAGTGTAGTTTAGTTTTGTTTAGTTTAGGTTAGCTTAGTTTAGTTTAGTTTAGCTTACGTTAAGTTAGGTTAGTTAACTTTAGTTTAGTTTAGTGTAGTTAAGTTAAGTATAGTTTATAGTTTAGTTTATAGTTTAGTTTAGTTTAGAGTTTAGTTTAGTTTATGGTTTAGTTTAATTTAGTTTAGTTTAATTTAGTTTAGCTAAGTTTAGTTTAGTTTAATTTAATTTAGGGTAGGTTATATTAGGCTAGGTTAGTTTAGTTTAGTTTAGGTTAGGTTACTTTAGGTTCGTTTAGTTAATTGAGTTTAATTTAGTTTAGTTTTTAGTTTAGTTAATTTTGTTTATTTTATAGTTTAGTTTAGTTTACTTTTAGTTTATAATTTAGTTAATTAAGTTTTGTTTAGTTTAGTTTAGGTTAGGTTAGGTTAGTTTAGTTTAGCTTAGGTTAGGTTAGGTTAGGTTAGGTTAGCTAGATTAGTTTAATTTAGTTTAGTTTAGTATATGTTAGGTTAGGTTTGGTTAGCTTAGTTTAGTTTAGTTTAGTTTAGCTTAGGTTAGTTTAGGTTAGGTTAGTTTAGTTTAGTTTAATTTATAGTTTAGTTTAATTTAGTTTATATTTTTGTTTATAGTATAGTTTAGGTTATAGTTTAGTTTATACTTTAGTTTAGTTTAGTTTAGTTTTGCTTAGCTTAGGTTAGGGTAGGTTAGGTTAGGTTTGGTTAGTTAGTTTGGCTGAATTTAGTTTTGTTTATTTTATAGTTTAGTTTAGTTTATAGATTAATTTATAGTTTAGTTTATATTTTAGTTTAGTTTAGTGTAGTTTAGTTTAGTTTAGTTTATGTTAGGTTATGTTAGGTTAGGTTAATTTAGTTTACTTTAGTTTTGTTTATAGTTTAGTTTGGTTTAGTTTATAGTTTAGTTTATAGTTTATTTTATTTCAGTTAGGTTAGTTTATTTTAATTTAGCTTAGTTAGTTTAGCTTAGTTTAGTTTAGTTTAGTTTAATTCATAGTTTAGTTTAGTTTATAGATTAGTTTATAATTTAGTTTAGTTTATTTTAGGTTAGGTTAGGTAAGGTCAGGTTAGGTTAGGTTAGGTTAATTTATTTTAGTTTAGTTTAGTTTGTTTGAGTTTAATTTAATTTAGTTTAGCTTAGTTTACGTTACGTTAGGTTAGTTTAGTTTAGTTTAGTTTAATTTAGGTTAGGTTAAGTTCGGTTAGGTTTGTTTAGTTTAGTTCATTTTGGTTTATAGTTTAGTTTAGTTTATAGTTTAGTTTAATTTATAGTTTAGTTTATAGTTCAGTTTATATTTTAGTTTATAGTATAATTTCTAGTTTAGTTTAGTTTAGTGTAGTGTAGTTTTGTTTAATTTATTTTAGTTTAGTTTAGTGTCGTTTAGTTTATAGTTTAGTTTAGTTTGTAGTTTAGTTTATAGTTTAGTTTAGTTCAGTTTATAGTTTAGTTTAGTTTACTTTAGTATAATTTAGTTTAGCTTAGCTTAGTTTAATTTAGTTAAGTTTAGTTTAGTTTATGGTAGGTTATGTTAGGTCAGGTTAGGTTAGTTTAGTTTAATTGTAGGTTAGGTTAGGTTAAGTTACGTTAGGGTAGTTTAGTTTAGTTGAGTTTAATTTAGTTTAGTTTACTTTATAGTTTAGTTTATAGTTTAATTTATAGTTTAGTTTAGTTTAGTTTATAGTCTAGTTTATAGTTTAATTTCGTTTAGTTTAGTTTAGTTTAATTTCGTTAAGTTTAGTTTAGTTTAATTTAGTTTAGTTTAGTTTAGTTTAGTTTAGGTTAGATTAGGTTAGGTTAGGTTAGTGTAGTTTAGTTTAGTTTAGCTGAATTTAGTTTAGTTTAGTCTATTTTAGGTTACGATAATTTAGTTTAGTTTAGTTTATAATTTAGTTTATAGTTTAGTTTAGTTTATTTTAGGTTAGGTTAGGTTAGTGCAGTTTAGTTTAGTTGAATTTAATTTAGTTTAGTTTAGGTTACGTTAGGTTAGGTTATTTAGTTTAGTTTAGGTTAGGTTTGGTTATATTAGTTTAGTTTATAAATTGGTTTTGTTTAGTTTATAGTTTAGATAACAGTTTAGTTTAGTTTATAGTTTAGTTTATAATTTAGTTTAGTTAAGTTTGGTTTACTTTAGTTTAGGTTAGGTTAGTTTAGTTTAGCTTAGGTTAGGTAAGGTTAGGTTAGTTAGTTTAGCTTAGTTTAGTTTAGTTTATAGTTTAGTTTATAGATTAGTTTATATTTTAGTTTATAGTTTAGTTTAGTTTGGTTTTGTTTAGTTTAGGTTAGGTTAGGTAAGGTTTAGTTAGGTTAGGTTAGGTTAGTTTATTTTAGTTTAGATTAGATTATGTTAGGTTAGGTTAAGTTAGTGTAGTTTAGTTTAGTTTAGTTGAATTTAATTTAGCTTATTTTAGTTTAATTTAAATTAGTTTAGTTTAGTTTAGGTTAGGTTAGGTTAGCTTAGCTTAGCTTAGTTTAGTTTAGTTTATTTTAGTTTATATTTTAGTTTATAGTTTCGTTTAGTTAAGTTTATATTAGGTTATTTTAGTTTATTTTAGGTTAGATTAGAATATGTTAGTGTAGTTTAGGTTAGGATATGTTAGTTTATTTTAGTTAAGTTTAGTTTACTTTAGTGTATAGTTTAGATTATAGTTTAGTTTAGTTTAGTTTAGGTTAGGTTAGTTTAGTTTAGTTTAGTTTAGGTTAGGTTAGGTTAGTTTAGTTTAGTTTAGTTTATAGTTTAGTTTAGTTTCTACTTTAGTTTATAGTTTAATTTAGTTTATAATTTAGTTTAGTTTAGTTTAGTTTAGATTAGGTTAGTTTAGTTTAGCTTAGCTTAGGTTAGGTTAGGTTAGTTAGTTCAGCTTAGTTTAGTTTAGTTTAAAGTTTAGTTTAATTTATAGATTATTTTATAATTTAGTTTATAGTTTAGTTTAGTTTAGTTTAGGTTAGGTTAGGTAAGGTTAGGATAGGTTAGGTTAGTTTAGTTTAGTTTAGTTAAATTTATGTTAGGTTAGGTTAGTTTAGTTCAGTTTAGTGTAGTATTGTTTATAGCATAGTTTAGTTTGGTTTATAGTTTGGTTTATAGTTTAGTTTAGTTTAGTTTATATTTCAATTTAGTTTAGTTTAGTTTAGTTACGTTTAGTTTAGGTTAGGTTAGTTTATGTTAGGTTAGTTTAGTTTAGCGTAGCTTAGATTAGGTTAGGGTAGGTTAGGTTGTTTTAGGTTAGTTAGTTTAGCTTAGTTTGGTTTATTTTAGTTTATAATTTTTTTTAATTTATAGATTAGTTTATAGTTTAGTTTATAATTTAGTTTAGTTTAGTTTAAGTTAGGTTAGGTAATATTAGGTTAGGTTAGGTTAAGTTAGTTTAGTATAGTTAAGTTTATCTTAGGTTAGGTTAGGATGGGTTAGTTTAGTTCAGTTTAGTTTAATTTTGTTTTTGTTTAGTTTACAGTTTAGTTTATAATTTAGTTATGTTGGTTTATAGTTTATTTTGTTTATTTAAGTTTAGGTTAGGTTAAGTTAGGTTAGGTTAGTTTAGTTTAGTTTAGTTTAGGTTAGGTTAGTTTCGTTTAGTATAGTTTATTTTAGTTTAGTTTACAGTTTAGTTTATTTTAGGTTAGGTTAGGTTAGCTAGTTTAGTTTAATAAAGTTTAGTTTAGTATATGTTAGGTTAGGTTTGGTTAGCTTAGTTTAGTTTAGTTTAGTTTAGCTTAGGTTATGTTAGGTTAGTTTAGTTTAGTTGAGCTTAATTTATAGTTTAATTTAATATAGTCTATACTTTTGTTTATAGTTTAGTTTAGTTTAGTTTATAGTTTAGTTTATACTTTAGTTTAGTTTAGTTAAGTTTAGTTTAGCTTATCTTAGGTTAGGGTATGTTAGGTTAGGTTTGGTTAGTTTGGGTTAATTTAGTTTTGTTTATTTTATAGTTTAGTTTAGTTTATAGAATAGTTTATAGTATAGTTTATATTTTAGTTTAGTTTAGTTTAGTGTAGTTAGTTTAGTTTAGTTTAGTTTATGTTAGGTTATGTTAGGTTAGGTTAATTTAGTTTACTTTAGTTATGTTTATAGTTTAGTTTAGTTTAGTTTATAGTTTAGTTTATAGTTTATTTTATTTCAGTTTAGTTTAGTTTATTTTAGTTTAGTTTAGGTTAGGTTGGGTTAGTTTAGTTTAGTTTAGTTTAGTTTAGGTTAGGTGAGGTTAGCTTTATTTGGGTTAGGACAGTTATTTTGGCTAAGTTTAGTTTAGTTTATAGTTTAGTTTAGTTTAGTTTATAGTTTAGTTTAGTTTAGTTTATAGTTTAGTTTAGTTTACAGATTAGTTTATAGTTTAGTTTAGTTTGGGTTAGTTTAGTTTAGTTTAGGTTAGGTTAGGTCAGGTTAGGTTACGTTAGGTTAGTTTATTTTAGTTTAGTTTAGTTGAATTTAATTTAGTTTAGTTTAGCTTAGTTTACGTTAGGTTAGGTTAGTTTAGTTTAGGTTAGGTTTAGTTAGGTTCGGTTTGTTTATTTTAGTTTATAGTTTAGTTTAGTTTATAGTTTAGATTATAGTTTAGTTTATTTTATAGTTTAGTTTAGTTTAGTTTATAGTTTAGTTTATAGTTTAGTTTAGTTTATAGTTTATTTTATATTTTAGTTTAGTTTAGTTTAGGTTAGGTTAGTTTAGTTTAGCTTAGCTTAGGCTAGGTTAGGTTAGGTTAGTTAGTTTAGCTTAGTTCGGTTTATTTTTGTTTAGTTTATAATTAAGTTTAATTTATCGATTAGTTTATAGCTTAGGTTAGTTTAGTTTAGTTTAGTTTAGGTTAGCTTAGGTAAGGTTAGGTTAGGTTAGGTTATGTTATTTAAGGTTAGTTAATTTAGTTCAGCTTAGTTTAGTTTAGTTTAGTTTCACTTTGTTTATTGTTTAGTTTAGTTTACTTTACGTTAGGTTAGGTTAGGTTATCTTTGGTTATGTTCGGTTAGTTTAGTTTAGTTTATAGTATAGTTTAGTTTAATTTAGTTTATAATTTAGTTTATAGTTTAGTTTAGTTTAGTTTATAGTATAGTTTAGTTTAGTTTAGGTTAGGTTACGTTACGTTAGGTTAGTTTAGTTTAGTTTTGGTTAGGTTGTGTTAGGTTAGGTTAGATTAGTTGAGTTTAGTTAGTTTAATTTAGAATAGTTTATAGTTCAGTTTAATTTATTTTAGTTCATAATTTAGTTTATAGTATAGTTTATAATTTAGTTTAATTTAGTTTAGTTTAGGTTAGGTTAAGTTAGTTTGGTTTAGCTTAGTTTAGGTTAGGTTAGGTTGGGTTAGGTTAGCTAGTTTAGCTTAGTTTAGTTTAGTTCAGTATGTGTAGGGTTAGGTTAGGTTAGGTTAGCTTAGTTTAGTTTAGTTTAGCTTAAGTTAGGTTAGGTTAAATTAGGTTAGGTTAGGTTAGTTTAGTTTAGTTTAGTTTAGGTGGGGTTAGGTTAGGTTACGTTATGTTACTTTTGGTTAGTTTAGTTTAGTTTTGTTTAGTTTATGTTAGGTTATGTAAAGTTAGTTTAGTTCAGTTTAGTTAAGTTTTGTTTTTAGTTTAATTTAGTTTATAGTTTAGTTTAGTTTAGATTATAGTTTAGTTTTGTTTACTTTAGTTTAATTTAGTTTAGCTTAGTTTAATTTAGTTTTGTTTAGTTTAGTTTAGTTTAGGGAAGGTTAGGTTAGTTTAGTTTAGTTGAGTTTAATTTGGTTTAGTTTACTTTATAGTTTAGTTTAGTTTGGTTTATAGTTTAATTTATAGTTTAGTTTAGTTTAATTTATAGTCTAGTTTATAGTTTAATTTCGTTTAGTTAGTTTAATTTAGTTTAGTTTAGTTTAGGTTAGGTTAGGTTAGGTTAGGTTAGATTGGCTTAGTTTAGTTTGGTTTAGGTTAGGTTAGGTAAATTTAATTTGGTTTAGTTTATTTTAGTTTATTTCAGTTTAGTGTATTGTTTAGTTTATAGTTTTGTTTATAGTTTAGTTTAGTTTAGTTTAATTTAGGTTAAGTTATCTTAGGTTAATTTAGTTTAGTTTAGTTTAGGTTAGGTTAGTTTAGGTTAGTGTAGTTTAGTTTAGTTTAGTTGAATTTAGTTTAGTTTGGTCTATTTTAGGTTACGTTAGTTTAGTTTAGTTTAGTTTAGTTTATAATTAAGTTTATAGTTTAGTTTAGTTTAGGTTAGGTTAGTTTCGGTTAGTGCAGTTTAGGTTAGTTTAGTTGAATTTAATGTAGTTTTGTTTAGTTTAGTTTACGTTAGGTTAGGTTAGTTTAGTTTGGTTTAAGTTAGGTTAGGTTAAGTTAGGTTATGTAACTTTAGGTTAGTTTAGTTTAGTTAATTTCGTTTAGTTTATAATTTAGTTTAGTTTAGTTTATCTTACGTTAGGTATGGTCAGGTTAGTTTAGTTCAGGTTAGTTTAGTTTAGTTTATAATTTAGTATATAATATAGTTTAGTTTAGTTTATAGTTTATTTTATAGTTTAGTTTAGTTTAGGTTAGGTTAGGGTAGTTTAGTTTAGTTTAGGTTAGGTTAGGTTAGGGTAGTTTATTTTAGTTTAGTTTGGTTTATAGTTTAGTTTATAATTTAGTTTAATTTAGTTTAGTTTAGGATAGGTTAGGTTAGTTTAGTATAGCTTAGCATAGGCTAGGTTAGGTTAGGTCAGGTTAGGTTAGCTAGTTTAGCTTAGTTTAGTTTATTTTAGTTTAGAATATAATTAAGTTTAATTTATAGATTAGTTTATAGTTTAGTTTATAGTTTAACTTAGTTTAGTTTAGTTTAGGTTAGGTTAGGTAAGGTTAGGTTAGGTTAGGTTAGTATAGTTTAGTTAAGTTTATGTTAGATTAGGTTAGGTTAGTTTAGTTCAGTTTAGTTTATTTTGTTTTCAGTTTAATTTAGTTTACTTTATAGTTTATTTTATTTTAGTTTATTGTTCAATTTAGTTAAGTTTAGTTTAGTTTAGTCCAGTTTAGGTTAGGTTAGATTAGGTTAGTTTATTTTAGTTAAGGTTAGGTTAAGGTAGTTTATGTTAGTTTAGGTTTGTTTAGTTTAGCTTAGCTTAGGTTAGGTTAGGTTAGTTTAGCTTAGTTTAGTTTAGTTTATAGTTTACTTTAGTTTATAGATTAGTTTATATTTTAGTTTATAATTTAGTTTAGTTTGGTTTTGTTTAGTTTAGGTTAGGTTAGGTAAGGTTTGGTTAGGTTAGGTTAGGTTAGTTTATTTTAGTTTAGCTTAGCTTAGGTTAGGTTAGGTTAGTTAGTTGAGCTTAGTTTAGTTTAGTTTAAAGTTTAGTTTAAATTACAGATTATTTTATAATTTAGTTTATAGTTTAGTTTAGTTTAGTTTAGGTTAGGTTAGGTAAGGTTGGGATAGGTTAGGTTAGTTTAGTTTAGTTTAGTTAAATTTATGTTAGGTTAGGTTAGTTTAGTTCAGTTTAGTGTAGTATTGTTTATAGTTTAGTTTTGTTTGGTTTATAGTTTAGTTTAGTTTAGTTTATAGTTCAATTTAGTTTAGTTTAGTTACATTTAGTTTAGGTTAGGTTAGGAATGGTTAGGTTAGTTTAGTTTAGTTTAGGTTAGGTTAGTTTATGTTAGGTTAGGTTAGTTTAGTTTAGCGTAGCTTAGATTAGGTTAGGGTAGGTTAGGTTATTTTAGGTTAGTTAGTTTAGCTTAGTTTGGTTTATTTTAGTTTAGAATTTTTTTTAATTTATAGATTAGTTTATAGTTTAGTTTATAATTTAGTTTAGTTTAGTTTAGGTTAGGCAAGGGTAGTTTAGTTTAGTTAGGTTAGGTTAGGTTAGGGTAGTTTATTTTAGTTTAGTTTGGTTTATAGTTTATTTTATAATTTAGTTTAGTTTAGTTTAGTTTAGGATAGGTTAGGTTAGTTTAGTATAGCTTAGCATAGGCTAGGTGTGGTTAGGTCAGGTTAGGTTAGCTAGTTTAGCTTAGTTTAGTTTATTTTAGTTTAGAATATAATTAAGTTTAATTTATAGATTAGTTTATAGTTTAGTTTATAGTTTAACTTAGTTTATTTTAGTTTAGGTTAGGTTAGGTAAGGTTAGGTTAGGTTAGTATAGTTTAGTTAAGTTTATGTTGGATTAGGTTAGGTTAGTTTAGTTCAGTTTAGTTTAATTTTGTTTTCAGTTTAATTTAGTTTACTTTATTGTTTATTTCATTTTAGTTTATAGTTCAATTTAGTTAAGTTTAGTTTAGTCCAGTTTAGTTTAGGTTAGGTTAGGTTAGTTTAGTTTAGTTAAGGTTAGGTTAAGGTAGTTTATGTTAGTTTAGGTTAGTTTAGTTTAGCTTAGCTTAGGTTAGGTTAGGTTAGTTTAGCTTAGTTTAGTTTATTTTAGTTTATAGTTTAGTTTAATTTATAGATTAGTTTATATCTTTTTTATACTTAAGTTTAGTTTAGTTTAGTTTAGGTAAGGTTAGGTTAGGTTAGGTTAGTTTATTTCAGTTTAGTTTAGTTTATGTTAGGTTAGGTTAGTTTAGTTCAATTTAGTTTAGTTTTGTTTATAATTTAGTTTAGTTTATAGTTTAATTTAGTTAGTTTAGTTTAATTTAGTTTAGGTTCGGTTAGGTTAGGTAAGGTCAGGTTATGTTAGGTTAGGTTAGTTTATTTTAGTATAGTTTGTTTGAGTTTAATTTAGTTTAGTTTAGCTTAGTTTACGTTTGTTAGGTTAGTTTAGTTTAGTTTAATTTATGTTAGGTTAAGTGAGGTTAGGTTTGTTTAGTTTATTTTAGTATAGTTTAATTTAGTTTATAGTTTAGTTTAGCTTATAGTTTAGTTTAGTTTATAGTTTATAGTTCAGTTTATATTTTAATTTAGAGTATAGTTTATAGTTTAGTTTAGTGAAGTTTAGTTTTGTTTAGTTTATTTTACTTTAGTTTAGTGTCGTTTAGTTTATAGTTTAGTTTAGTTTATAGTTTAATTTACAGTTTATTTTAGTTTAGTTTATAGTATAGTTTATAGTTTAATTTCGTTTAGTTTAGTTTAATTTATTTTAGTTTAGTTTAGTTTAGGTTAGGTTAGGTTATGTTAGGTTAGCTTAGTTTAATTTAATTTAGTTTAGGTTAGGTTAGGTATAATTCATTTAGTTTAGTTTATTTCAGTTTAGTGTGTAGTTTAGTTTATAGTTTGGTTTATAGTTTAGTTTGGTTTAGTTTAGTGTAGTTTAATTTAGGTTAAGTTATCTTAGGTTAGTTTAATTTAGTTTAGTTTAGGTTAGGTTAGGTTAGGTTAGGTTAGTGTAGTTTATTTTAGTTTTGTTGAATTTAGTTTAGTTAATTTAGTATATTTTAGGTTACGCTAGTTTAGTTTAATTTAGTTTATAATTTAGTTTATAGTTTGGTTTAGTTTAGTTTAGGTTAGGTTAGGTTAGGTTAGCGCAGTTTAGTTTAGTTTAGTTGAATTTAATTTAGTTTAGTTTAGTTCAGGTTACGTTAGGTTAGGTTAGTTTAGTTTAGTTTAGGTTAGTTTAGGTTAGTTTAGTTTAGTTTATAATTTAGTTTATAGTATAGTTTAGTTTAGTTTATAGTTTGTTTTATAGTTTAGTTTAGTTTAGGTTAGGTTAGGTTAGGTTAGTTTAGTTTAGTTTAAGTTAAGTTAGGTTAGGTTAGGGTAGTTTAGTTTAGTTTAGTTTATATATTAGTTTAGTGTAGTTTATAGTTTAGTTTATTGTTTAGTTTAGTTTATAGTTTAGTTTATATTTTAGTTTAGTTTAGTTTAGTTTAGGTTAAGTTAGTTTAGTTTAGCTTAGCTTCGGCTAGGTTACGTTAGGTTAGGTTAGTAAGTTTAGCTTAGTTATGTTTATTTTAGTTTAGTTTATAAATAAGTTTAATTTATAGATTAGTTTATAGTTTAGTTTATAGCTTAGATTAGTTTAGTTCAGGTTAGGTTAGGTAATGTTAGGCTAGGTTAGGTTAGTTTAGTTTAGTTAAGTTTATGTTAGGTTAGGTTAGTGTAGTATAGTTTAGTTTAGTTTTATTTTTGTTTAATTTAGTTTATAGTTTAGTTTATAATTTAATTTAGTTTAGTTTAGTTTAGTCCAGTTTAGTTTAGGTTAGGTTAGGTTAGGTTAGTTTAGTTTAGTTTAGTTTAGGTTATGTTAGTTTATGTTAGGTTAGGTTAGTTAGTTTAGCTTAGTTTAGTTTATTTTAGTTTTTGGTTTTGTTTAATTTATAGATTAGTTTATAGTTTAGTTTATAGTTTAGTTTAGTTTATGGTAGTATATGTTAGTTTATGTTAGGTTAGGTTAGCTTAGTTTAGTTTATATTTTAGTTAAGTTTAGTATAGTTTATAGTTTAGTTTATGGTTTAGTTTAGTTTATAGTTTAGTTTATATTTTGGTTTAGTTTAGTTTATTTCAGTTATGTTTATTTTAGTTTATTTTAATTTTGATTAGGTTACGTTAGGTAAGTTTAGTTTAGTTTAGTTTAGGTTAAGATATGTTAGATTAGTTTAGTTTAATTGGGTGTAATTTACTTTAGTTGAATTTAGTTTAGTTTAGTTTAATTTGTATTTTAGTTTAGTTTTCTTTATAGTTTAGTTTATAGTTTAGTTTATTTTCATTTATAGTTTATTTTATAGTTTAGTTTAGTTTAATTTGGATTAGTTAGGTTTGTTTAGTTTAGTTTAGTTCAGGTTAGGTTACGTTAGGTAGGTTTAGTATATTTTATATTAGTTTAGGTTAGGTTAGGTTATTTTAGGTTAGTTTGGTTTAGTTCAGTTTAATTTGGTTTATTTCAATTTCATTTAGTTTATAGTTTAGTTTAGTTTACTTTAGGTTAGGTTAGGTTAAGTTAGCTTAGGTTGTGTTAGTTAGGTTAGTTTAGTTTAGTTTAGTTTATAGTTTAGTTTAGTTTAATTTAGTTTATAATTTAGTTTAAAGTTTAGTTTAGATTAGGTTAGGTTAGGTTATTTTAGTTTAGTTTTGGTTAGGTTAGGTTAGGTTAGGTTAGATTAGTTTAGTTTACTTAGTTTAATTTAGATTGGTTTATAGTTCAATTTAATTTAGTATAGTGAATAGTTTAGTTTATAGTTAAGTTTAAAATTTAGTTTAGTTTAGTTTTGTTTAGTTTAGTTTAGGTTAGGTTAGTTTTGTTTAGCTTAGCTTAGGATAGGTTAGGTTAGGTTAGCTAGTTTAGCTTAGTTTAGTTTAGTTTAGTATATGTTAGGTTAGGTTAGCTTAGATTAGTTTAGTTTCGTTTGGCTTAATTTAGGTTAGGTTAGGTTAGGTTAGTTTAGTATAGTTTAGTTTAGTTTAGTTTCGTTTAGTTTATAATTTAGTTTAGTTTAGTTTATGTTAGGTTAGGTTAGGTTAGGTTAGTTAGTTTAGCTTAGTTTAGTTTAAAGTTTAGTTTAATTTATAGATTAGTTTATAATTTAGTTTATAGCTTAGTTTAGTTTAGTTTAGTTTAGTTTATAGATTAGTTTATAGTTTAATTTATAGTTTAGTTTAATTAGGTTTAGTTTAGGTTAGGCTAGGTAAGGTCAGGTTAGGTAAGTTTATTTTAGTTTATTTTAGTTTAGTTGAATTTAATTTAGTTTAGGTTAGCTTAGTTTAGGTTAGGTTAGATTAGTTTAGTTTAGTTTAGTTTAGGTTAGGTTAAGTTAGGTTAGGTTTGTCTAGTTTAGTTTAGTTTATAGTTTAGTTTAGTTTAGTTTATAGTTTAGTTTATAGTTCAGTTTATAGTTTAGTTTATAATTTAGTTTATAGTTTAGTTTAGTGTAGTTTAGTTTTATTTAGTTTAGTTTAGTTTAGTGTCTTTTAGTTTATATTTTAGTTTATATTTTAGTTTATAGATTAGTTTAATTTACTTTAGTTTATTTTAGTTTAGCTTAGTTTAATTTAGTTTAGTTTAGGGTAGGTTTTGTTAGATTAGGTTAGGTTAGTTTAGTTTAGTTTAGGTTAGGTTAGGTTAAGTTAGGTTAGGTTAGCATAGTTTAGTTGAGTTTAATTTAGTTTACTTTACTTTATACATTAGTTTAGTTTAGTTTATAGTTTAATTTATAGTTTATTTTATTTTATAGTCTAGTTTATAGTTTAATTTCGTTAGTTTAAATTAGTTTAATTTAGTTTAGTTTGATTAGTTTAGTTTAGTTTAGTTTAGGTTAGGTTAGGTTAGGTTAGCTTATGTTAGCTTAGTTTAGTTTATTTTAGGTTAGGTTAGGTAAAATTAATTTAGTTTAGTTTAGTTTAGTTTAGTTCAGTTTATGTATAGTTTTGTTTATAGTTTTTTATAGTTTAGTTTAGTTAATTTAATTTAGGTTAATTTATCTTAGGTTAGCTTAGTTTAGTTTAGGTTAAGTTATTTTAGGTTAGGTTAGTGTAGTTTAGTTTAGTTTAGTAGAATTTAGTTTAGTTTAGTTTAGTCTCTATTAGTTCACTTTAGTTTATTTTATTCTATAATTTAGTTTATAGTTTAGTTTAGTTTAGGTTAGGTTAGCTTAGTGCAGTGTAGTTTAGTTTAGTTGAATTTAATTTAGTTTAGTTTAGTTTAGGTTACGTTAGGTTCGGTTATTTAGTTTAGTTTAGGTTAGGTTAGTTTAGTTTATATATATAGTTTTGTTTAGTTTATAGTTTAGAATATAGTTTAGTTTAGTTTATTTTATAGTTTAGTTTATAATTTAGTTTAGTTAAGTTTGGTTTACTTTAGTTTAGGTTCGGTTAGGTTAGTTTAGTTTAGCTAATGGTAGGTTAGGTTAGGAAAGTTAGTTTAGCTTAGTTTAGTTTAGTTTATAGTTTAGTTTAGTTTATAGATTAGTTTATATTTTAGTTTATAGTTTAATTTAGTTTGGTTTTGCTTAGTTTAGGTTAGGTTAGGTAAGGTTAGGTTAGGGTAGGTTAGGTTATTTTAGGTTATTTAGTTTAACTTAGTTTGGTTTATTTTAGTTTATACTTTAATTTAATTTATAGATTAGTTTATAGTTTAGTTTATAATTTAGTTTAGTTTAGTTTAAGTTAGGTTTGGTTAGGTAAAGTTAGTTTAGTTTAGTTAAGTTTATGTTAAGTTAGGTTAGGTTATTTTAGTTCAGTTTAGTTTAGTTTTGTTTTTAGTTTAGTTTATAGTTTAGTTTATAATTTAGTTAATTTAGTTTATAGTTTAATTTAGTTTAGTCTAGTTTAGGTTAAGTTAAGTTAGGTTAGATTAGTTTAGGTTACTTTAGTTTAGTTTAGGTTAGGTTAGTTTAGGTTAGGTTAGTTTCGTTTAGTATAGTTTATTTTAGTTTAGTTTAGTTTAGTTTATAGTTTAGTTTAGGTTAGGTTAGGTTAGCTTGGAGTAGTTTAGTTTAGTTTATTTTAGGTTAGGTTAGATTAGGTTAGTGTAGTTTAGATTACTTTAGGTTAGTTTATAGGACTTTAATTTAGTGTAGTTTAGTTCAGTTTAGGTAAGGTTAGGTTAGTGTAGTTTAGTTTAATTTAGTTAATAGTTTAGTTTAGTTTATAGTTTAGTTTATAGTTTAGTTCGGTTTAGTGTAGTTTAGTTTTGTTTAGTTTAATTTAGGTTAGGTTAGGTTAGTTAACTTTAGTTTAGTTCAGTGTAGTTAAGTTTAGTATAGTTTATAGTTTAGTTTATAGTTTAGTTTAGTTTATAGTTTAGTTTAGTTTATGGTTTAGTTTAATTTTGTTTAGCTAATTTTTGTTTAGTTTAATTTAATTTATGGTAGGTTATATTAGGTTAGGTTAGTTTAGTTTAGTTTAGGTTAGGTTAGGTTAGGTTCGTTTAGTTAATTGAGTTTAATTTATTTTAGTTTTTAGTTTAGTTAATTTTGTTTATTTTATAGTTTAGTTTAGTTTACTTTTAGTTTATAATTTAGTTTAGTTAAGTTTTGCTTAGTTTAGTTTAAGCTAGGTTAGGTTAGTTTAGTTTAGCTTAGGTTGGGTTAGGTTAGGTTAGGTTAGGTTAGGTTAGCTAGTTTAGTTTAATGTAGTTTAGTTTAGTATATGTTAGGTTAGGTTTGGTTAGCTTAGTTCAGTTTAGTTTAGCTTAGGTTAGGTTAGGTTATTTCAGTTTAGTTTAGTTTAGTTTAATTTATAGTTTAGTTTAATTTAGTTTATATTTTTGTTTATAGTTTAGATTAGTTTAGGTTATAGTTTAGTTTATACTTTAGTTTATAGTCTAGTTTATAATTTAGTTTATACTTTAGTTTAGTGTAGTTTAGTTTTGTTTAGTTTAGTTTAGTTTACGGTCTTTTAGTTTATAGTTTAGTTTAGTTTATAGATTAGTTTACTTTACTTTAGTTTATTTTAGTTTAGCTTAGTTTAATTTAGTTTAGTTTAGGGTAGGTTATGTTATGTTAGGTTAGGTTAGGTTAGTTTAGTTTAGTTTAGGTTAGGTTAGGTTAAGTTAAGTTAGGTTAGCATAGTTCAGTTGAGTTTAATTTAGTTTAGTTTACTTTATAGATTAGTTTTGTTTAGTTTATAGTTTAATTTATAGTTTAGTTTAGTTTATAGTCTAGTTTATAGTTTAATTTCGTTAGTTAGTTTAGATTAGTTTAATTTAGTTTAGTTTGATTAGTTTAGTTTAGTTTAGTTTAGGTTAATTTAGGTTAGGTTAGCTTATGTTAGGTTAGTTTAGTTTATTTTAGGTTAGGTTAGGTAAAATTAATTTAGTTTAGTTTAGTTTAGTTCAGTTTATGTATAGTTTTGTTTATAGTTTTTTATAGTTCAGTTTAGTTTAGTTTAATTTAGGTTAAGTTATCTTAGGTTAGTTTAGTTTAAGTTAAGTTATTTTAGGTTAGGTTAGTGTAGTTTAGTTTAGTTTAGTAGAATTTAGTTTAGTTTAGTTTAGTCTATCTTAGGGCACTTTAGTTTATTTTAGTTTGTAATTTAGTTTATAATTTAGTTTAACTTAGGTTAGATTAGCTTAGAGCAGTTTAGTTTAGTTTAGTTGAATTTAATTTAGTTTAGTTTAGTTTAAGTTACGTTAGGTTAGGTTATTTAGTTTAGTTTAGGTTAGGTTAGGTTAGTTTAGTTTATAAATTAGTTTTGTTTAGTTTATAGTTTAGAATATAGTTTAGTTAATTTAGTTTATAGTTTAGTTTATAATGTAGTTTAGTTAAGTTTGGTTTACTTTAGTTTAGGTTAAGTTAGGTTAGATTGGTGTAGCTTAGGTTAGGTTAGGTTAGGTTAGTTAGTTTAGCTTAGTTTAGTTTAGTTTAGTTTAAAGTTTAGTATAATTTATAGATTAGTTTATAATTTAATTTATAGTTTAGTTTAGTTTAGGTTAGGTTAGGTTAGTATAGTTTAGTTTAGTTTAGGTTAGGTTAGGTTAGTTTAGTTTAGTTTAGTTTATAGTTTAATTTAGTTTATAATTTAGTTTATAGTTTAGTTTATAATTTAGTTTAATTTAGTTTAGTTTAGGTTAGGTTTGTTTAGTTTAGCTTAGGTTAGGTTAGGCTAGGTTAGTTTAGCTTAATTTAGTTTAGTTTAGTTTAAAGTTTAGTTTAATTTATAGATTAGTTTATAATTAGTTTATAGTTTAGTTTAGTTTAGTTTAGTTTTGTTTAGGTTAGGTTAGGTAAGGTTAGGATAGGTTAGGTTAGGTTAGTTAAGTTTAGTTAAATTAATGTTAGGTTAGGTTAGTTTAGTTCAGTTTAGTTTAGTTTAAATTATAGTTTAGTTTAGTTTATAGTTTAGTTTAGAGTTTAGTTTAGTTTAGTTTATAGTTCAATTTAGTTTAGTTTAGGTTAGTTATGTTTAGTTTAGGTTAGTTTAGTTTCGTTTAGATTAGGTTAGTTTATGTTAGGTTAGGTTTGTTTAGTTTAGCGTAGCTTAGATTAGGTTAGGGTAGGTTAGGTTATTTTAGGTTAGTTAGTTTAGCTTAGTTTGGTTTATTTTAGTTTATAGTTTAATTTAATTTATAGATTAGTTTATAGTTTAGTTTATAAATTAGTTCAGTTTAGTTTAAGTTAGGTTAGGTAATGTTAGGTTAGGTTAGGTTAAGTTAGTTTAGTTTAGTTAGGTTTATGTTAGGTTTGGCTAAGTTAGTCTAGTTCAGTTTAGTTTAGTTTTGTTTTTAGTTTAGTTTAGTTTATAGTTTAGTTTATAATTATTTAATTTTGTTTATAGTTTAATGTAGTATAGTTAACTTTAGGTTAGGTTAAGTTAGGTTAGGTTAGTTTAGTTTAGTTTAGGTTAGGTTAGTTTAGGTTAGGTTAGGTTAGTTTCGTTTAGTATTGTTTATTTTAGTTTAGTTTAGTTTATAATTTAGTTTAGTTTATAGTTTAGTTTAGTTTAGGTTAGGTTAGGTTAGAGTTGTTTAGTTTAGTTTGTTTTAGGTTAGGTTAGGTTAGGTTAATGTAGTTTAGATTACTTTAGGTTAGTTTATAGGAATTTAATTTAGTTTAGTTTAGTTCAGTTTAGGTAAGGTTTAGTTAGTGTAGTTTAGTTTATTTAATAGTTTAGTTTAATTTAGTTTAGTTTAGTTTGTGGTTTAGTTTATATTTTAGTTTATAGTTTAGTTCGGGTTAGTGTAGTTTAGTTTTGTTTAATTTAGGTTAGCTTACTTTAGTTTAGTTTAGCTTACGTTAGGTTAGGTTAGTTAACTTTAGTTTAGTTTAGTGTAGTTAAGTTTAGTATAGTTTATAGTTTAGTTTATAGTTTAGTTTATAGTTTAGTTTAGTTTATGGTTTAGTTTAATTTAGTTTAGTTTAATTTAGTTTAGTTTAATTTAGTTTAGCTAAGTTTAGTTTAGTTTAATTTAATTTAGGGTAGGTTATATTAGGCTAGGTTAGTTTAGTTTAGTTTAGGTTAGGTTACTTTAGGTTCGTTTAGTTAATTGAGTTTAATTTAGTTTAGTTTTTAGTTTAGTTAATTTTGTTTATTTTATAGTTTAGTTTAGTTTACTTTTAGTTTATAATTTAGTTAATTAAGTTTTGTTTAGTTTAGGTTAGGTTAGGTTAGTTTAGTTTAGCTTAGGTTAGGTTAGGTTAGGTTAGGTTAGCTAGTTTAGTTTAGTATATGTTAGGTTAGGTTTGGTTAGCTTAGTTTAGTTTAGTTTAGTTTAGGTTAGGTTAGGTTAGGTTAGGTTAGTTTAGTTTAGTTTAGTTTAATTTATAGTTTAGTTTAATTTAGTTTATATTTTTGTTTATAGTATAGTTTAGTTTAGGTTATAGTTTAGTTTATACTTTAGTTTAGTTTAGTTTAGTTTAGCTTAGCTTAGGTTAGGGTAGGTTAGGTTTGGTTAGTTAGTTTGGCTGAATTTAGTTTTGTTTATTTTATAGTTTAGTTTAGTTTGTAGATTAGTTTATAGGTTAGTTTATATTTTAGTTTAGTTTAATTTACTGTAGTTTAGTTTAGTTTAGTTTATGTTAGGTTATGTTAGGTTAGGTTAGGTTAGGTGAGGTTAGTTAACTTTAGTTTACTGTAGTTTAGTTTATAGTTAATTTAATTTATAAATTAGTTTATAGTTTAGTTTATAGTTTAGGTTAGTTAAGTTTAGCTTAATTTAAGTTAGGATAGGTAAGTTTAGGTTAGTTTAGTTCAGTTTAGTTTTGTTTTGTTTATAGTTTAATTTAGTTTAGTTTATAGTTGAATTTAGTTTACTGTAGTTTAGTTTAGTTATTTTTTTTAGGTTAGGTTAGGTTAGATTAGGTTAGTTTAGTTTAGTTTAGGTTAGGTTAGATTTGTTTAGGTTAGGTTAGATTAGTGTAGTTTAGTTTAGTTGAATTTAATTTAGTTTATTTTAGTTTAGTTTAGGTTAAGTTAGGTTAGGTTATGTTAGTTAAGTTTGGTTTAGTGTAGTTTAGTTTAGTTGAAATTAGTTTAGATTAGTTTTGTTTAGGTTAGTTTAGTTTAGTTTAGCTTAGGTTAGGTTAGGTAAGGTTAGGTTAGTTAGTTTAGCTTAGTATAGTTTAGTTTAGTTTATAGTTTAGTTTAATTTTAGATTAGTTTATAGTTTAGTTTAGTTTAGTTTAGGTTAGGATAGGTAAGTTTAGGTTAGGTTAGGGTAAGTTAATTTAGTTTAGTTTAGTTTATTTTAGGTTACGTTAGTTTAGGTTAGTTAAGTTCAGTTTAGTTTAGTTTTGTTTATAGTTTTGTTTAGTTTGTAGTTTAGTTTAGTTTATTTTCGGTTAGGATAGGTTAGGTTAGGTTAGTTTAGTTTAGTTTATATTAGGTTAGGTTAGTTTATTTTAGTTTAGATTAGATTATGTTAGGTTAGGTTAGGGTAGGTTAGGTTAGTGTAGTTTAGTTTAGTTCAATTTAGTTGAATTTAATTTAGTTTATTTCAGCTTAATTTAGGTTAGGTTAGATTAGTTTAGTTTATTTTAGTTTAGATTAGCTTAAGTTAGTTTAGGTTAGTTTACTTTAGTTTAGTTTATATTTTAGTTTATAGTTTAGTTTAGTTTAGTTCATATTAGATTAGTTTAGTTTAGTTTAGTTTGGTTTAGTTTAGGTTAGGTTAGGTTAGGTTGTTTTAGTTTAGGTTAGGTTAGGTTAGTTTATTTTAATTTAGTTTAGTTTAATTTAGTTTATAGTTTAGTTTATAGTTTAGTTTAGTTTAGATTAGTTTAGTTTAGTTTATGTTCGGTTAGGTTAGTTTAGTTTAGGTTATGTTAGGTTATTTTAGGTTAGTTTAGTTTAGTTTAGTTTATTTATAGTTTTATTTAATTTATAGTTTAGTTTATAGTTTAGTTTAGTTTATTTTCGGTTAGGTTAAGTTAGGTTAGTTTAGTTTAGTTTAGATTAGGTTAGGTTAGTTTATTTTAGTTTAGATTAAATTATGTTAGGTTAGGTTAGGGTAGGTTAGGTTAGTGTAGTTTAGTTTAGTTCAATTTAGTTGAATTTAATTTATTTTATTTTAGCTTAGTTTAGGTTAGGTTAGATTAGTTTAGTTTAGTTTAGTTTAGGTTAGGTTAAGTTAGGTTAGGTTAGTTTAGTTTAGTTTAGTTTATATTTTAGTTTATAGTTTAGTTTATATTAGATTAGTTTAGTTTAGTTTGGTTTAGTTTAGATTAGGTTAGGTTAGTTTAGTTTAGGTTAGGTTAGGTTAGTTTATTTTAGTTTAGTTTAGTTTAGGTTAGGTTAGGTTAGTGTAGTTCAGCTTAATTTAGGTTAGGTTAGGTTAGGTTCGATTAGGTTAGTTAACTTTAGTTTACTTAATTTAGTTTAGTTTATAGTTAATATAATTTATAAATTAGTTTATAGTTTAGTTTATGGTTTAGTTTATAGTTTAGTTTATTTTCGGTTAGGTTGGGTTAGTTTAGTTTAGTTTAGATTAGGTTAGGTTAGTTTATTTTAGTTTAGATTAGTTTATGTTAGGTTAGGTTAGGATAGGTTAGGTTAGTGTAGTTTATTTTGGTGCAATTTAATTGAATTTAATTTAGTTTATTTTAGCTTAGTTTAGGTTAGGTTAGATTAGTTTAGTTTATTTTGGTTTAGTTTAGGTTAGGTTAGGTTAGGTTAGTTTATTTTAGTTTACTTTTTTACTTTAGTTTATAGTTTAATTTATAGTTTAGTTTAGTTTAGATTAGTTTAGTTTAGTTTAGGATCGGTTAGGTTTGTTTAGTTTAGTTTAGGTTAGGTTAGGTTACGTTTTTTCCGTTTAGTTTAGTTTAGTTTAGGTTAGTTTATTGTAGTTTAGATTAGATAATGTTAGGTTAGGTTAGGGTAAGTTAGGTTAGTTTAGTTTAGTTTAGTTTAGTTTAGGTTATGTCAGGTTAGTTTAGTTTATTTTAGGTTAGGTCAGGTTAAGTTATGTTATGTTACTTTAGGTTAGTTTAGTTTAGTTTAGTTTCGTTTAGTTTATAATTTAGTTTAGTTACGTTTAGTTTAGGTTAGGTTAGGTTAGGTTACTTAGTTTAGCTAGTTTAGTTTATTTTAGTTTAGTTTATAGTTTAGTTTAATTTATAAATTAGTTTATAGTTCAGTATATTGTTTAGTTTAGTTTAGTTTAGGTTAGGTTAGGTTACGTTAGTTTAGTTTAGTTTAGTTTAGGTTAGGTTAGGTTAGTTTTTGTTAGGTTAGGTTAGTTTAGTTTAGCTTAGCTTAGGTTGGGTTAGGTGATATTAGGTTAGGTTAGGTGAGTTAGTTTAGCTTAGTTTATTTTATTTTAGTTTAATTTAGGTTAGGTTAGGTTAGGTTAGTAGACTTTAGTATACTTAACTTAGTTAAGTTTAGTCAAGTTTATAGTTTAGTTTAATTTAGTTTATAGTTTAGTATATAGTTTAGTTTAGTTTATTGTTTATATTATAATTTAGTTTAGTTTAGGTTAGGTTAGGTTAGTTTAGTTTATCTTCGGTTATGTTAGGTTAGGTTAGGTGAGGTTAGTTAACTTCGGTTTACTTTAGTTTAGTTTAGTTTATAGTTAATTTAATTTATAAATTAGTTTATAGTTTAGTTTATAGTTTAGGTTAGTTAAGTTTAGTTTAATTTAAGTTAGGATAGGTAAGTTTAGGTTAGGTTAGGTTAGTTTAGTTCAGTTTAGTTTTGTTTTGTTTATAGTTTAATTTAGTTTAGTTTATAGTTTAATTTAGTTTAGTTTAGTTTAGTTTAGTTATTTTTTTTAGGTTAGGTTAGGTTAGTTTAGTTTAGTTTAGGTTAGGTTAGATTGGTTTAGGTTAGTTTAGATTAGTGTAGTTTAGTTTAGTTGAATTTAATTTAGTTTATTTTAGTTTAGGTTAGTTTAATTTAGATTAGCTTAGGTTCGGTTAGGTAAGGTTAGGTGATTTAGTTTAGTTTAGTATAGTTTAGTTTAGTTTAGTTTATAGTTTAGTTTAATTTTAGATTAGTTTATAGTTTAGTTTAGTTTAGTTTATATTAGGATAGATAAGTTTAGGTTAGGTTAGGGTAAGTTAATTTAGTTTAGTTTAGTTTATTTTAGGTTACGTTAGTTTAGGTTAGTTTAGATTAGATTATGTTAGGTTAGGTTAGGGTAGGTTTTGTTAGTGTAGTTTAGTTTAGTTCAATTTAGTTAAATTTAATTTAGTTTATTTTAGCTTAGTTTAGGTTAGGTTAGATTAGTTTAGTTTATTTTAGTTTAGGTTAGGTTAAGTTAGGTTAGGTTAGTTTACTTTAGTTTAATTTATATTTTAGTTTATAGTTTAGTTTAGTTTAGTTTATGTTAGATTAGTTTAGTTTAGTTTGGTTTAGTTTAGATTAGGTTAGGTTAGGTTGTTTTAGTTTAGCTTATAATTTAGTTTAGTTACGTTGAGTGTTGTTTAGATTAGGTTAGGTTAGGTTAGGTTACTTAGTTTAGCTTAGTTTAGTTTATTTTAGTTTAGTTTAATTTATAAATTAGTTTATAGTATAGTTTATTGTTTAGTTTAGTTTAGTTTAGGTTAGGTTAAGTTAGGTTAGGTTAGTTTAGTTTAGCTTAGCGTAGGTTGGGTTAAGTTAGGTTAGGTTAGGTTAGTTAGTTTAGCTTAGTTTAGGTTAGGTTAGGTTAGTTTAGTTTAGTTTAGTTTAGGTTAGGTTAGGTTAGTTTATTTTAGTTTTGATTAGATTATGTTAGGTTAAGTTAGGGTAGGTTAGGTTAGTTTAGTTTAGTTTAGTTTAGTTTAGTTTGGTTTAGGTTAGGTCAGGTTTGTTTAGTTTAGTTTAGGTTAGGTTAGGTTAAGTTATGTTCAGTTACTTTAGGTTAGTTTAGTTTAGTTTAGTTTCGTTTAGTTTATAATTCAGTTTAGTTACGTTTAGTTTAGTTTAGGTTAGGTTAGGTTAGGTTACTTAGTTTAGCTTAGTTTAGTTTATAGTTTAGTTTAATTTATAAATTAGTTTATAATTTAGTTTATTGTTCAATTTAGTTTAGGTTAGGTTAGGTTAGGTTAGGTTAGTTTAGTTTATTTTAGTTTAGGTTAGGTTAGGTTAGTTTTTGTTAGGTTAGGTTAGTTTAGTTTAGTTTAGCTTAGGTTAGGTTTGGTAAGGTTAGGTTAGTTAATTTAGCTTAGTTTAGTTTAGTTCAGTTTAGTTTATGGTTTAGTTTAATTTTAGATTATTTTATAGTTTAGTTTATAGTTTAGTTTAGTTTAAGTTAAGATTGGTAAATTTAGGTTAGGTTAGGGTAAGTTAGTTTAGTTTAGTTTAGTTTATTTTAGGTTACGTTAGTTTAGGTTAGTTATCATCAGTTTAGTTTAGTTTTGTTTATACTTTTGTTTAGTTTATAGTTTAGTTTATATTTAAGTTTAGATTATTTTCGGTTAGGTTAGGTTAGGTTAGGTTAGTTTAATTTAGATTAGATTAGGTTAGGTTTGTTTATTTTAGTTTAGATTAGATTATGTTAGGTTAGGGTAGTCTAGGTTAGGTTAGTGTAGTTTAGTTTAGTTGAATTTAGTTGAATTTAATTTAGTTTATTTTAGCTTAGTTTAGGTTAGGTAGATTAGTTTAGTTTAGTTTAGGTTAGGTTAAGTAAGGTTAGATTAGTTTAGTTTTGTTTAGTTTGGTATAGTTTAGGTTAGGTTAGTTAGGTTAGTTTAGTTTAGGTTAGGTTAGGTTAGGTTAGTTTATTTTAGTATAGTTTAGTTTACTTTAGTTTATAGTTTAATTAAAGTTTAGTTGAGTTTAATTTAGTTTAGGTTCGGTTAGATTAGTTTAGTTTAGTTTAGGTTAAGTTAGGTTAGGTTAGTTTAGTTTAGTTTAGTTTAGATTAGGTTAGGTTAGTTTATTTTAATTTAGATTAATTTAGTTAAGTTTAGTTTAGTTTAATTTAATTTCGGTTAGGTTAGGTTAGTTTAGTTTAGTTTAGATTAGGTTAGGTTAGTTTATTTTAGTTTAGATTAGATCATGTTATGTTAGTTTAGGGTAGGTTAGGTTAGTGTAGTTTATTTTAGTTCAATTTAGTTGAATTTAATTTAGTTTATGTTAGCTTAGTTTATGTTAGTTTAGATTAGTTTAGTTAAGTTTATTTTAGGTTAGGTTAAGTTAGGTTAGGTTAGTTTAGTTTAGTTTAGTTTATATTTTAGTTCATAGTTTAGTTTAGTTTAGTTTACATTAGATTAGTTTAGATTAGTTTAGTTTGGTTTAGTTTAGGTTAGGTTAGATTAGTTTATTTTATAGATTAGCTTATATTTAATTTATAGTTTAGTTTAGTTTGGTTTAGTTTAGTTTAGTTTAGGGTATGTTAGGTAAAATTAGGTTAGGTTATGTTAGTTTATTTTAGTTTAGATTAGATTATGTTAGGTTAGGTTAGTTTAGGATAATGTAGTTGAGTTTAGTTTAGTTGAATTTAATTTAGTTTATTTTTGTATAGTTTAGGTTAGGTTAGTTTAGTTTAGTTTAGTTTAGGTTAGGTAAAGTTAGGTTAGCTTAGTTTAGGATAGTTTAGTTAATTTACATTTTAATTTATTCTTTAGTTTAGTTTATATTAGATTAGTTTAGTTTAGTTTAGTTTAGGTTAAGTTAGGGTAGGTTAGGTTAAGTTAGTTTAGTCTAGGTTAGTTACCTTAGCTTTGGTTAGGTTAGTTTAATTTAGTTTAGTTTAGTTTATAATTTAGTTTAGTTGAGTTTATAGTTTAATTTATAGTTAAATATAGTTTCGTTTATAGTTTATTGTAGTTTAGTTTATAGTTTAATTTACACTTAAATATAGTTTCGTTTATAGTTTAGTTTAGTTTAGTTTTGATTAGTTAAGTTTAGTTTTGTTTAAATTAGTTTAGTTTTGTTTATGTTAGGTTAGGTTAGGTTAGGTTAGTTAGATTAGTTTAGGTTAGTTTAGTTTAGCTTATAATTTAATTTATAGTATAGTTTTGTTTAGTTTAGTTTATAGTTTAGTTTATATTTTAGTTTAGTTACGTTTAGTTTAGTTTAGGTTAAGTTAGGTTAGGTTAGGTTACTTAGTTTAGCTTTGCTTAGTTTATTTTAGTTTAGTTTATAATTTAGTTTAATTTATAAATTAGTTTATAGTTTAGTTTATTGTTTAGTTTAGTTTAGTTTAGGTTAGGTTATGTTAGGTTAGGTTAGGTTAGTTTAGTTTAGTTTAGGTTAGGTTCGGTTAGTTTTAGTTAGGTTAGGTTAGTTTAGTTTAGCTTAGCTTAGGTTGGGTTAGGTGAGGTTAGGTTAGGTTAGTTAGTTTAGCTTAGTTTAGTTTATTTTGGTTTAATTTAGGTTAGGTTAGGTTAGGTTAGGTTAGTAGACTTTAGTATAGTTAACTTAGTTAAGTTTAGTTTAGTTTATAGTTTAGTTTAATTTAGCTTATAGTTTAGTATATAGTTTAGTTTAGTTTAGTTTATTGTTTATATTATAATTTAGTTTAGTTTAGTTTAGGTTAGGTTAGGTTAGTTTAGTTTAGCTTAGGTTATGTTAGGTTAGGTTAGGTTAGGTGAGGTTAGTTAACTTTAGTTTACTTTAGTTTAGTTTATAGATAATTTAATTTATAAATTAGTTTATAGTTTAGTTTATAGTTTAGGTTAGTTAAGTTTAGCTTAATTTAAGTTAGGATAGGTAAGTTTAGGTTAGGTTAGGTTAATTTAGTTCAGTTTAGTTTTGTTTTGTTTATAGTTTAATTTAGTTTAGTTTATAGTTGAATTTAGTTTACTGTAGTTTAGTTTAGTTATTTTTTTTAGGTTAGGTTAGGTTAGGTTAGGTTAGTTTAGTTTAGTTTAGGTTAGGTTAGATTTGTTTAGGTTAGGTTAGATTAGTGTAGTTTAGTTTAGTTGAATTTAATTTAGTTTATTTTAGTTTAGTTTAGCTTAAGTTAGGTTAGGTTATGTTAGTTAAGTTTAGTTTAGTGTAGTTTAGTTTAGTTGAAATTAGTTTAGATTAGTTTTGTTTAGGTTAGTTTACTTTAGTTTAGCTTAGGTTAGGTTAGGTAAGGTTAGGTTAGTTAGTTTAGCTTAGTATAGTTTAGTTTAGTTTATAGTTTATTTTAATTTTAGATTAGTTTATAGTTTAGTTTAGTTTAGGTTAGGATAGGTAAGTTTAGGTTAGGTTAGGGTAAGTTAATTTAGTTTAGTTTAGTTTATTTTAGGTTACGTTAGTTTAGGTTAGTTAAGTTCAGTTTAGTTTAGTTTTGTTTATAGTTTTGTTTAGTTTGTAGTTTAGTTTATTTTCGGTTAGGTTAGGTTAGGTTAGTTTAGTTTAGTTTAGATTAGGTTAGGTTAGTTTATTTTAGTTTAGATTAGATTATGTTAGGTTAGGTTAGGGTAGGTTAGGTTAGTGTAGTTTAGTTTAGTTCAATTTAGTTGAATTTAATTTATTTTATTTTAGCTTAGTTTAGGTTAGGTTTGATTAGTTTAGTTTAGTTTAGTTTAGGTTAGGTTAAGTTAAGTTAGGTTAGTTTAGTTTAGTTTAGTTTATATTTTAGTTTATAGTTTAGTTTATATTAGATTAGTTTAGTTTAGTTTAGTTTGGTTTAGTTTATGTTAGGCTAATTTAGTTTAGTTTAGGTTAGGTTAGGCTAGTTTAGTTTATTTTAGGTTAGGTTAGTTTATTTTATAGATTAGCTTATATTTTAGTTTATAGTTTAGTTTAGTTTGGTTTAGTTTAGTTTAGTTTAAGTTATGTTAGGTAAAATTAGGTTAGGTTAGGTTAGTTTATTTTAGTTTAGATTAGATTATGTTAGGTTAGGTTAGTTTAGGTTAGTGTAGTTGAGTTTAGTTTAGTTGAATTTAATTTAGTTTATTTTTGTATAGTTTATTTTAGGTTAGTTTAGTTTAGTTTAGTTTAGGTTAGGTAAAGTTAGGTTAGCTTAGTTTAGTATAGTTTAGTTAATTTACATTTTAATTTATTGTTTAGTTTAGTTTATATTAGATTGTTTTAGTTTAGTTTAATTTAGTTTAGGTTAAGTTAGGGTAGGTTAGGTTAGGTTAGTTTAGTCTAGGTTAGTTACGTTAGCTTAGGTTAGGTTAGTTTAATTTAGTTTAGTTTAGTTTATAATTTGCTTTAGTTGAGTTTATAGTTTAATTTATAGTTAAATATAGTATCGTTTATAGTTTAGTGTAGTTTAGTTTATAGTTTAATTTACACTTAAATATAGTTTCGTTTATAGTTTAGTTTAGTTTAGTTTTGTTTAGTTAAGTTTAGTTTGGTTTAAATTAGTTTAGTTTTGTTTATGTTAGGTTAGGTTAGGTGAGGTTAGTTAGATTAGGTTAGGTTAGTTTAGTTTAGCTTATAATTTAATTTATAGTATAGTTTTGTTTAGTTTAGTTTATAGTTTAGTTTATAATTTAGTTTAATTTAGTTTATAGTTTAATTTATAATTTAGTTTAATTTAGTTTAGTTTAGTTTAGGCTAGGTTTGGTTATTTAAGCTTAGCTCAGGTTTGGTTAGGTTGGGTTATGTTAGGTTACTTTAGTTTAGTTTAGTTTATATTTTAGTTTAGTATGGTTTATATTTTAGTTTAATTTAGTTTAGTTAAAATTAGTTTACTATAGGTTACGTTAGGGTAGGTGTGCTTATTTTTGTTTAGGTTAGGTTAGGTAAGGTTAGTTTAGTTTAGCTTAGGTTAGGTTAATTTAGTTTAGTTTATAGTTTAGTTTAATTTAGTTTATAGTTTAGTTTATAGTTTAGTTTAGTTTAGATTAGTTTAGTTTAGGTGCGGTTATGTTAGGTAAGTTTAGTTTAGGTTAAGTTAGGTTAGGTTAGTTTATTTTAGTTTACTTTAGTTTACTTTAGTTTATAGTTTAGTTTATAGTTTAGTTTAGTTTAGATTAGTTTAGTGTAGTTTAGGTTCGGTTAGGTTAGTTTAGTTTACTTTAGGTTAGGTTAGGTTAGGTTAGTTCCGTTTAGTTTAGTTTAGTTTAGGTTAGGTTAAGTTAGTTTATTTTAGTTTAGATTAGATTATGTTAGGTTAGGTTAGGGTATGTTAGGTTAGTTTAGTTTAGTATAGTTTAGTTTAGTTTAGGTTAGGTCAGGTTAGTTTAGTTTAGTTTAGGTTAGGTTAGGTTAAATTATGTTATGTTACTTTAGGTTAGTTTAGTTTAGTTTATTTTCGTTTAGTTTATAATTTAGTTTAGTTACGTTTAGTTTAGTTTAGGTTAGGTTAGGTTAGGTTAGGTTAGGTTAGGTTAGTTTAGTTTAGTTTAGTTTATAATTCAGTTTAATTTATAAATTAGTTTATAGTTTAGTTTATTGTTTAGTTTAGTATAGTTTAGGTTAGGTTATGTTAGGTTAGGTTAGGTTAGTTTAGTTTAGTTTAGGTTAGGTTAGGTTAGTTTTTGTTAGGTTAGGTTAGTTTAGTTTAGCTTAGCTTAGGTTGGGTTAGGTGAGATTAGGTTAGGTTAGGTTAGTTAGTTTAGCTTAGTTTAGTTTATTTTAGTTTAATTTAGGTTATGTTAGGTTAGGTTAGGTTAGTAGACTTTAGTATAGTTAACTTAGTTAAGTTTAGTTTAGTTTATAGTTTAGTTTAATTTAGTTTATAGTTTAGTATATAGTTTAGTTTAGTTTAGTTTATTGTTTATATTATAATTTAGTTTAGTTTAGTTTAGGTTAGGTTAGGTTAGTTTAGTTTAGCTTAGGTTATGTTAGGTTAGGTTAGGTTAGGTGAGGTTAGTTAACTTTAGTTTAGTGTAGTTTAGTTTATAGTTAATTTAATTTATAAATTAGTTTATAGTTTAGTTTATAGTTTAGGTTAGTTCAGTTTAGCTTAATTTAAGTTAGGATAGGTAAGTTTAGGTTAGGTTAGTTTAGTTCAGTTTAGTTTTGTTTTGTTAATAGTTTAATTTAGTTTAGTTTATAGTTGAATTTAGTTTACTGTAGTTTAGTTTAGTTATTTCTTTTAGGTTAGGTTAGGTTAGGTTAGGTTAGTTTAGTTTAGTTTAGGTTAGGTTAGATTTGTTTAGGTTAGGTTAGATTAGTGTAGCTTAGTTTAGTTGAATTTAATTTAGTTTATTTTAGTTTAGTTTAGGTTAAGTTAGGTTAGGTTATGTTAGTTAAGTTTAGTTTAGTGTAGTTTAGTTTAGTTGAAATTAGTTTAGAATAGTTTTGTTTAGGTTAGTTTAGTTTAGTTTAGCTTAGCTTAGGTTAGGTAAGGTTAGGTTAGTTAGTTTAGCTTAGCTTAGGTTGGGTTAGGTGATATTAGGTTAGGTTAGGTGAGTTAGTTTAGCTTAGTTTAGTTTATTTTAGTTTAATTTAGGTTAGGTTAGGTTAGGTTAGTAGACTTTAGTATACTTAACTTAGTTAAGTTTAGTCAAGTTTATAGTTTAGTTTAATTTAGTTTATAGTTTATATATAGTTTAGTTTAGTTTATTGTTTATATTATAATTTAGTTTAGTTTAGGTTAGGTTAGGTTAGTTTAGTTTAGCTTAGGTTATGTTAGGTTAGGTTAGGTGAGGTTAGTTAACTTTGGTTTACTTTAGTTTAGTTTAGTTTATAGTTAATTTAATTTATAAATTAGTTTATAGTTTAGTTTATAGTTTAGGTTAGTTAAGTTTAGTTTAATTTAAGTTAGGATAGGTAAGTTTAGGTTAGGTTAGGTTAGTTTAGTTCAGTTTAGTTTTGTTTTGTTTATAGTTTAATTTAGTTTAGTTTATAGTTTAATTTAGTTTAGTTTATAGTTTAATTTAGTTTAGTTTAGTTTAGTTTAGTTATTTTTTTTAGGTTAGGTTAGGTTAGGTTAGTTTAGTTTAGTTTAGGTTAGGTTAGATTTGTTTAGGTTAGGTTAGATTAGTGTAGTTTAGTTTAGTTGAATTTAATTTAGTTTATTTTAGTATAGTTTAGTTTAGTTTAGTTTATAGTTTAGTTTAATTTTAGATTAGTTAATAGTTTAGTTTAGTTTAGTTTATATTAGGATAGATAAGTTTAGGTTAGGTTAGGGTAAGTTAATTTAGTTTAGGTAAGTTTATTTAAGGTTACGTTAGTTTATGTTAGTTTAGATTAGATTATGTTAGGTTAGGTTAGGGTAGGTTATGTTAGTGTAGTTTAGTTTAGTTCAATTTAGTTGAATTTAATTTAGTTTATTTTAGCTTAGTTTAGGTTAGGTTAAATTAGTTTAGTTTATTTTAGTTTAGGTTAGGTTAAGTTAGGTTAGGTTAGTTTACTTTAGTTTAATTTATATTTTAGTTTATAGTTTAGTTTAGTTTAGTTTATGTTAGATTAGTTTAGTTTAGTTTAGTTTGGTTTAGTTTAGGTTTGGTTAGGTTAGGTTGTTTTAGTTTAGGTTAGGTTCGGTTAGGTTAGTTTAGTTTAGGTTATGTTATGTTATTCTAGGTTAGTTTAGTTTAGTTTAGTTTAGTTTAGTATAGGTTACGTCAGGTTAGTTTAGTTTAGTTTAGGTTAGGTTAGGTTAAGTTATGTTATTTCACTTTAGGTTAGTTTAATTTAGTTTAGTTTCGTTTTGCTTATAATTTACTTTAGTTACGTTTAGTGTAGTTTAGATTAGGTTAGGTTAGGTTAGGTTACTTAGTTTAGCTTAGTTTAGTTTATTTTAGTTTAGTTTAATTTATAAATTAGTTTATAGTTTAGTTTATTGTTTAGTTTAGTTTAGTTTAGGTTAGCTTAAGTTAGGTTAGGTTAGTTTAGTTTAGTTTAGGTTAGGTTAGGTTACTTTATTTTAGTTTAGATTAGATTATGTTAGGTTAGGTAAGTTTAGGTTAGGTTAGGTTAGTTTAGGTTAGGTTATGTTAGGTTAGGTTAGGTTAGCTTAGTTTAGTTTAGTTTAGTTTAGGTTAGGTTATGGTAGTTTAGGTTAGGTTAGTTTAGTTTAGTATAGTTTATTTTAGTTTCGTTTAGTTTATAGTTTAGTTTAGTCTATAGATTAGTTTATATTTGAGTTTAGTTTGGTTTAGTTTAGATTAGTTTAGGTTAGGTTAGGTAAGGTTAGGTTAGGTTTGTTTATTTTAGTTTAGATTAGATTATGTTAGGTTAGGTAAGTTTAGGTTAGGTTAGGTTAGGTTAGTTTAGGTTAGGTTAGGTTAGGTTAGGTTAGGATAGCTTAATTTATTTTAGTTTTGTTTAATTTAGGTTAGGTTAAGTTAGTTAACTTTAGTTTACTTTAGTTTAGTTAAGTTTAGTTTAGTTTATAGTTTAGTTTAGGTTGGTTTATAGTTTAGGTTATGATTTAGTTTAGTTTAGTTTATAGTTTATATTATAATTTAGTTTAGTTTAGGTTAGGTTAGTTCAGTTTAGTTTAGCTTAGGTTAGGTTAGGTTAGGTTAAGTTAGGTTAGGTTAGCTAGTTTAGCTTAGTTTAGATTGTTTTAGTTTAGTTTATAGTTTAGTTTAATTTTTAGATTAGTTTATATTTTAGTTTATTGTTTAGTTTACTTTGGTTTAGTTTAGGTTAGGTTATGTAAGGTTAGGTTAGGTTAGGTTAGTTTAGTTTAGTTAATTTTATGTTCCGTTTGGTTAGGTTAGTTTAGTTCAGTTTAGTTAGTTTTGTTTATACTTTAGTTTAGTTTAGTTTATAGTTTAGTTTATAGTTTAGTTTAGTTTATAATTTAATTTAGTTTAGTTTAGTTTGGTTTAGTTTAGCTTAGGTTAGGTAAGGTTAGGTTAGGTTAGGATAGTTTATTTTAGTTAAGTTTATGTTCGGTTAGGTTACGTTAGTTTAGTTCAGTTTAGTAAGTTTTATTTATAGGTTAGGTTATTTTAGTTTATACTTTATATTATAATTTAGTTTAGTTTAGGTTAGGTTAGGTTAGTATAGTTTAGCTTAGGTTAGGTAAGGTTAGGTTAGCTTAGCTTAGTTAGTTTAGCTTAGTTTAGGTTATTTTAGTTTAGTTTATAGTTTATATTTATTTATAGATTAATTTATATTTTAGTTTATAGTTTAATTTAGTTTGGTTTAGTTTAGCTTAGGTTAGGTAAGGTTAGGTTAGGTTAGGATAGTTTAGTTTAGTTAAGTTTATGTTCGGTTAGGTTACGTTAGTTTAGTTCAGTTTAGTTAGTTTTGTTTATAGGTTAGTTTAGTTTAGTTTATAGTGTAGTTTATAGGTTAGTTTAGTTTAGTTTATAGTGTAGTTTATAGGTTAGTTTAGTTTAGTTTATAGTTTATATTATAATTTAGTTTAGTTTAGTTTAGTTTAGGTTAGGTTAGGTTAGTTTAGTTTAGCTTAGGATAGGTTAGGTTAGTTTATTTTAGTATAGATTAGATTATGTTAGGTTAGGTTAGGTTAGCTTAGTTTGGTTTATTTTAGTTAAGTTTATAGTTTAATTTAGTTTAGTTTATAGTTTAATTAAGTTTAGTTTAATTTAGTTTAGTTATTTTGTTTAGGTTAGGTTAGGTTAGGTTAGTTTATTTTAGTTTAGGTTAGGTTAGGTTTGTTTAGGTTAGGTTAGATTAGTGTAGTTTAGTTTAGTTGAATTTAGTTTAGTTTAGTTTAGTTTAGGTTAGTTTAGTTTAGTTTAGCTTAGGTTACGTTAGGTAAGGTTACGTTAGTTAGTTTAGCATAGTATAGTTTAGTTTAGTTTAGTTTAGAGTTTAGTTTCATTTTAGATTAGTTTATAGTTTTGTTTATAGTTTAATTTAGTTTAGTTTATGTTAGGATAGGTAAGTTTAGGTTAGGTTAGGGTAAGTTAGTTTAGTTTAGTTTAGTTTATTTTAGGTTACGTTAGTTTAGGTTAGTTAAGTTCAGTTTATTTTAGTTTTGTTTATAGTTTTATTTAGTTTATAGTTTAGTTTATAGTTTAGTTTAGATTATTTTCGGTTAGGTTAGGTTAGGTTATGTTAGTTTAGTTTAGTTTAGATTAGGTTATTTTAGTTTATTTTAGTTTAGATTAGATTATGTTAGGTTAGGTTAGGGTAGGTTAGGTTAGTGTAGTTTAGTTTAGTTCAATTTAGTTGAATATAATTTAGTTTAATTTAGCTTAGTTTAGGTTAGGTTAGATTAGTTTAGTTTAGTTTAGATTAGATTATATTAGGTTAGGTTAGGGTAGGTTAGGTTAGTGTAGTTTAGTTTAGTTCAATTTAGTTGAATTTAATTTAGTTTATTTTAGCTTCGTTTAGGTTAGGTAGATTAGTTTAGTTTAATTTAGTTTAGTTTAAATTAGTTTACTTTAGGTTACGTTAGGGTAGGTGTGCTTATTTTTGTTTAGGTTAGGTTAGGTAAGGTTAGTTTAGTTTAGCTTAGGTTAGGTTATTTTAGTTTAGTTTATAGTTTAGTTTAATTTAGTTTATAGTTTAGTTTATAGTTTAGTTTAGTTTAGATTAGTTTAATTTAGGTTCGGTTAGGTTAGTTTAGTTTAGGTTAGGTTACGTTAGGTTAGTTTATTTTAGTTTATTTTAGTTTACTTTAGTTTATAGTTTAGTTTATAGTTTGGTTTAGTTTAGATTAGTTTAGTGTAGTTTAGGTTCGCTTAGGTTAGTTTAGTTTAGTTTAGGTTAAGTTAGGTTAGGTTAATTCCGTTTAGTTTAGTTTAGTTTAGGTTAGGTTAGTTTATTTTAGTTTAGATTAGATTATGTTAGGTTAGGTTAGGGTAAGTTAGGATAGTTTATTTTATTTTAGTTTAGTTTACGTTAGGTCAGGTTAGTTTAGTTTAGTTTAGGTTAGGTTAGGTTAAATTATGTTATGTTACTTTAGGTTAGTTTAGTTTAGTTAGTTTCGTTTAGTTTATAATTTAGTTTAGTTACGTTTAGTTTAGTTTAGGTTAGGTTAGGTTAGGTTAGGTTACTTAGTTTAGCTTAGCTTAGTTTATTTTAGTTTAGTTTATAATTTAGTTTAATTTATAAATTAGTTTATAGTTTAGTTTATTGTTTAGGTTAGTTTAGTTTAGGTTAGGTTATGTTAGGTTAGGTTATGTTAGTTTAGTTTAGTTTAGGTTAGGTTAGCTTAGTTTTAGTTAGGTTAGGTTAGTTTAGTTTAGCTTAGCTTAGGTTGGGTTAGGTGAGATTAGGTTAGGTTAGGTTAGTTACTTTAGCTTAGTTTAGTTTATTTTAGTTTAATTTAGGTAAGGTTAGGTTAGGTTAGTAGACTTTAGTATAGTTAACTTAGTTAAGTTTAGTTTAGTTTATAGTTTAGTTTAATTTAGTTTATAGTTTAGTATATAGTTTAGTTTAGTTTAGTTTTTGTTTATATTATAATTTAGTTTAGTTTAGTTTAGGTTAGGTTAGGTTAGTTTAGTTTAGCTTAGGTTATGTTAGGTTAGGTTAGGTTAGGTGAGGTTAGTTAACTTTAGTTTACTTTAGTTTAGTTTATAGTTAATTTAATTTATAAATTAGTTTATAGTTTAGTTTATAGTTTAGGTTAGTTAAGTTTAGCTTAATTTAAGTTAGGATAGGTAAGTTTAGGTTAGGTTAGGTTAGTTTAGTTTAGTTTAGGTTAGGTTAGATTTGTTTAGGTTAGGTTAGATTAGTGTAGTTTAGTTTAGTTGAATTTAAATTAATTTATTTTAGTTTAGTTTAGCTTAAGTTAGGTTAGGTTATGTTGGTTAAGTTTAGTTTAGTGTAGTTTAGTTTAGATGAAATTAGTTTAGATTAGTTTTGTTTAGGTTAGTTTAGTTTAGTTTAGCTTAGGTTAGGTTAGGTAAGGTTAGGTTAGTTAGTTTAGCTTAGTATAGTTTAGTTTAGTTTATAGTTTAGTTTAATTTTAGATTAGTTTATAGTTTAGTTTAGTTTAGTTTAGGTTAGGATAGGCAAGTTTAGGTTAGGTTAGGGTAAGTTAATTTAGTTTAGTTTAGTTTATTTTAGGTTTCGTTAGTTTAGGTTAGTTACGTTCAGTTTAATTTAGTTTTGTTTATAGTTTTGTTTAGTTTGTAGTTTAGTTTAGTTTATTTTCGGTTAGGATAGGTTAGGTTAGGTTAGTTTAGTTTAGTTTAGATTAGGTTAGGTTAGTTTATTTTAGTTTAGATAAAATTATGTTAGGTTAGGTTAGGGTAGGTTAGGTTAGTGTAGTTTAGTTTAGTTTAGTTCAATTTAGTTGAATTTAATTTCGTTTATTTCAGCTTAATTTAGGTTAGGTTAGAATAGTTTAGTTTATTTTAGTTTAGGTTAGGTTATGTTAGGTTAGGTTAGTTTACTTTAGTTTAGTTTATATTTTAGTTTATAGTTTAGTTTAGTTTAGTTCATATTAAATTAGTTTAGTTTAGTTTAGTTTGGTTTAGTTTAGGTTAGGTTAGGTTAGGTTGTTTTAGTTTAGGTTAGGTTAGTTTATTTTAGTTTAGTTTAGTTTAATTTTGTTTATAGTTTAGTTTATAGTTTAGTTTAGTTTAGATTAGTTTAGTTTAGTTTAGGTTCGGTTAGGTTAGATTAGTTTAGGTTATGTTAGGTTATTTTAGGTTAGTTTAGTTTAGTTTAGTTTAGTTTGTTTATAGTTTTATTTAGTTTATAGTTTAGTTTATAGTTTAGTTTAGTTTATTTTCGGTTAGGTTAGGTTAGGTTAGTTTAGTTTAGTTTAGATTAGGTTAGGTTAGTTTATTTTAGTTTAGATTAGATTATGTTAGGTTAGGTTAGGGTAGGTTAGGTTAGTGTAGTTTAGTTTAGTTCAATTTAGTTGAATTTAATTTATTTTATTTTAGCTTAGTTTAGGTTAGGTTAGATTAGTTTAGTTTAGTTTAGTTTAGGTTAGGTTAAGTTAGGTTAGGTTAGTTTAGTTTAGTTTAGTTTATATTTTAGTTTATAGTTTAATTTATATTAGATTAGTTTAGTTTAGATTGGTTTAGTTTAGATTAGGTTAGGTTAGTTTAGTTTAGGTTAGGTTAGGTTAGTTTATTTTAGTTTAGTTTAGTTTAGGTTAGGTTAGGTTAGTGTAGTTTAGCTTAATTTAGGTTAGGTTAGGTTAGGTTAGATTAGGTTAATTAACTTTAGTTTAATTTAGTTTAGTTTAGTTTATAGTTAATTTAATTTATAAATTAGTTTATAGTTTAGTTTATGGTTTAGTTTATAGTTTAGTTTATTTTCGGTTAGGTTGGGTTAGTTTAGTTTAGTTTAGATTAGGTTAGGTTAGTTTATTTTAGATTAAGTTAGGTTAGTTTAATTTAGTTTAGATTAGATCATGTTAGGTTAGTTTAGGGTAGGTTAGGTTAGTGTAGTTTATTTTAGTTCAATTTAGTTGAATTTAATTTAAGTTTATTTTAGCTTAGTTTATGTTAGGTTAGATTAGTTTAGTTTAGTTTAGGTTAGGTTAGGTTAAGTTAGGTTAGGTTAGTTTAGTTTAGTTTAGTTTATATTTTAGTTCATAGTTTAGTTTAGTTTAGTTTATATTAGATTAGTTTAGTTTAGTTTAATTTGGTTTAGTTTATGTTAGGCTAATTTAGTTTAGTTTAGGTTAGGTTAGGCTAGTTTAGTTTAGTTTAGGTTAGGTTAGGTTAGTTTATTTTATAGATTAGCTTATATTTTAGTTTATAGTTTAGTTTAGTTTGGTTTAGTTTAGTTTAGTTTAAGTTATGTTAGGTAAAATTAGGTTATGTTAGGTTAGTTTATTTTAGTTTAGATTAGATTATGTTAGGTTAGGTTAGTTTAGGTTAGTGTAGTTGAGTTTAGTTTAGTTGAATTTAATTTAGTTTATTTTTGTATAGTTTATTTTAGGTTAGTTTAGTTTAGTTTAGTTTAGGTTAGGTAAAGTTAGGTTAGCTTAGTTTAGTATAGTTTAGTTAATTTACATTTTAATTTATTGTTTAGTTTAGTTTATATTAGATTGTTTTAGTTTAGTTTAGTTTAGTTTAGGTTACGTTAGTTTAGGTTAGTTAAGTTCAGTTTAGTTTAGTTTTGTTTATAGTTTTGTTTAGTTTGTAGTTTAGTTTAGTTTATTTTCGGTTAGGATAGGTTAGGTTAGGTTAGTTTAGTTTAGTTTAGATTAGGTTAGGTTAGTTTATTTTAGTTTAGATTAGATTATGTTAGGTTAGGTTAGGGTAGGTTAGGTTAGTGTACTTTAGTTTAGTTCAATTTAGTTGAATTTAATTTAGTTTATTTCAGCTTAATTTAGGTTAGGTTAGATTAGTTTAGTTTATTTTAGTTTAGATTAGCTTAAGTTAGTTTAGGTTAGTTTACTTTAGTTTAGTTTATATTTTAGTTTATAGTTTAGTTTAGTTTAGTTCATATTAGATTAGTTTAGTTTAGTTTTTTTTGGTTTAGTTTAGGTTAGGTTAGGTTAGGTTGTTTTAGTTTAGGTTAGGTTAGGTTAGTTTATTTTAGTTTAGTTTAGTTTAATTTAGTTTATAGTTTAGTTTATAGTTTAGTTTAGTTTAGATTAGTTTAGTTTATTTTAGGTTCGGTTAGGTTAGTTTAGTTTAGCTTATGTTAGGTTATTTTACGTTAGTTTAGTTTAGTTTAGTTTGTTTATAGTTTTATTTAGTTTATAGTTTAGTTTATAGTTTAGTTTAGTTAATTTTCGGTTAGGTTAGGTTAGGTTAGGTTAGTTTAGTTTAGTTTAGATTAGGTTAGGTTAGTTTATTTTAGTTTAGATTAGATTATGTTAGGTTAGGTTAGGGTAGGTTAGGTTAGTGTAGTTTAGTTTAGTTCAATTTAGTTGAATTTAATTTATTTTATTTTAGCTTAGTTTAGGTTAGGTTAGATTAGTTTAGTTTAGTTTAGGTTAGGTTAAGTTAGGTTAGGTTAGTTTAGTTTAGTTTAGTTTATATTTTAGTTTATAGTTTAGTTTATATTAGATTAGTTTAGTTTAGTTTGGTTTAGTTTACATTAGGTTAGATTAGTTTAGTTTAGGTTAGGTTAGGTTAGTTTATTTTAGTTTAGTTTATTTTAGGTTAGGTTAGGTTAGTGTGGTTTAGCTTAATTTAGGTTAGGTTAGGTTAGGTTAGATTAGGTTAGTTAACTTTAGTTTACTTAATTTAGTTTAGTTTATAGTTAATTTAATTTATAAATTAGTTTATAGTTTAGTTTATGGTTTAGTTTATAGTTTAGTTTATTTTCGGTTAGGTTGGGTTAGTTTACTTTAGTTTATATTAGGTTAGTTTATTTTAGTTTAGATTAGTTTATGTTAGGTTAGGTTAGGATAGGTTAGGTTAGTGTAGTTTATTTTGGTGCAATTTAATTGAATTTAATTTAGTTTATTTTAGCTTAGTTTAGGTTAGGTTAGATTAATTTAGTTTAGTTTTGTTTAGGTTAGGTAAAATTAGGTTAGGTTAGTTTAGTTTAGTTTATTTTGGTTTAGTTTAGGTTAGGTTAGGTTAGGTTAGTTTAGCTTAATTTAGGTTAGGTTAGGTTAGGTTAGATTAGGTTAGTTAACTTTAGTTTACTTAATTTAGTTTAGTTTATAGTTAATATAATTTATAAATTAGTTTATAGTTTAGTTTATGGTTTAGTTTATAGTTTAGTTTATTTTCGGTTAGGTTGGGTTAGTTTAGTTTATTTTGGTTTAGTTTAGGTTAGGTTAGGTTAGGTTAATTTAGTTTAGGTTAGGTTAGGTTAGGTTAGTTTATTTTAGCTTACTTTTTTTACTTTAGTTTATAGTTTAGTTTATAGTTTAGTTTAGTTTAGATTAGTTTAGTTTAGTTTAGGTTCGGTTAGGTTTGTTTAGTTTAGTTTAGGTTAGGTTAGGTTACGTTTTTTCCGTTTAGTTTAGTTTAGTTTAGGTTAGTTTATTTTAGTTTAGATTAGATTATGTTAGTTTAGGTTAGGGTAAGTTAGGTTAGTTTAGTTTAGTTTAGTTTAGTTTAGGTTATGTCAGGTTAGTTTAGTTTATTTTAGGTTAGGTCAGGTTAAGTTATGTTATGTTACTTTAGGTTAGTTTAGTTTACTTTAGTTTCGTTTAGTTTATAATTTAGTTTAGTTACGTTTAGTTTAGTTTAGGTTAGGTTAGGTTAGGTTACTTAGTTTAGCTAGTTTAGTTTATTTTATTTTAGTTTATAGTTTAGTTTAATTTATAAATTAGTTTATAGTTCAGTATATTGTTTAGTTTAGTTTAGTTTAGGTTAGGTTAGGTTAGGTTAGGTTAGTTTAGTTTAGTTTAGTTTAGGTTATTTAGGTTAGTGTTTGTTAGGTTAGGTTAGTTTAGTTTAGCTTAGCTTAGGTTGGGTTAGGTGATATTAGGTTAGGTTAGGTGAGTTAGTTTAGCTTAGTTTAGTTTATTTTAGTTTAATTTAGGTTAGGTTAGGTTAGGTTAGTAGACTTTAGTATACTTAACTTAGTTAAGTTTAGTCAAGTTTATAGTTTAGTTTAATTCAGTTTATAGTTTAGTATATAGTTTAGTTTAGTTTATTGTTTATATTATAATTTAGTTTAGTTTAGGTTAGGTTAGGTTAGTTGAGTTTAGCTTAGGTTATGTTAGGTTAGGTTAGGTGAGGTTAGTTAACTTCGGTTTACTTTAGTTTAGTTTAGTTTATAGTTAATTTAATTTATAAATTAGTTTATAGTTTAGTTTATAGTTTAGGTTAGTTAAGTTTAGTTTAATTTAAGTTAGGATAGGTAAGTTTAGGTTAGGTTAGGTTAGTTTAGTTCAGTTTAGTCTTGTTTTGTTTATAGTTTAATTTAGATTAGTTTATAGTTTAATTTAGTTTAGTTTAGTTTAGTTTAGTTATTTTTTAGGTTAGGTTAGGTTAGTTTAATTTAGTTTAGGTTAGGTTAGATTTGTTTAGGTTAGGTTAGATTAGTGTAGTTTAGTTTAGTTGAATTTAATTTAGTTTATTTTAGTTTAGGTTAGTTTAATTTAGTTTAGCTTAGGTTCGGTTAGGTAAGGTTAGGTGATTTAGTTTAGTTTAGTATAGTTTAGTTTAGTTTAGTTTATAGTTTAGTTTAATTTTAGATTAGTTTATAGTTTAGTTTAGTTTAGTTTATATTAGGATAGATAAGTTTAGGTTAGGTTAGGGTAAGTTAATTTAGTTTAGTTTAGTTTATTTTAGGTTACGTTAGTTTCGGTTAGTTTAGATTAGATTATGTTAGGTTAGGGTAGGTTATGTTAGTGTAGTTTAGTTTAGTTCAATTTAGTTGAATTTAATTTAGTTTATTTTAGCTTAGTTTAGGTTAGGTTAGATTAGTTTAGTTTATTTTAGTTTAGGTTAGGTTAAGTTAGGTTAGGTTAGTTTACTTTAGTTTAATTTATATTTTAGTTTATAGTTTAGTTTAGTTTAGTTTATGTTAGATTAGTTTAGTTTAGTTTAGTTTGGTTTAGTTTAGATTAGGTTAGGTTAGGTTGTTTTAGTTTAGCTTATAATTTAGTTTAGTTACGTTTAGTGTTGTTTAGATTAGGTTAGGTTAGGTTAGGTTACTTAGTTTAGCTTAGTTTAGTTTATTTTAGTTTAGTTTAATTTATAAATTAGTTTATAGTATAGTTTATTGTTTAGTTAAGTTTAGGTTAGCTTAAGTTAGGTTAGGTTAGGTTAGTTTAGTTTAGCTTAGCGTAGGTTGGGTTAGGTTAGGTTAGGTTAGGTTAGTTAGTTTAGCTTAGTTTAGGTTAGGTTAGGTTAGTTTAGTTTAGTTTAGGTTAGGTTAGGTTAGGTTAGTTTATTTTAGTTTTGATTAGATTATATTAGGTTAGGTTAGGGTAGGTTAGGTTAGTTTAGTTTAGTTTAGTTTAGTTTAGTTTAGTTTGGTTTAGGTTAGGTCAGGTTTTTTTAGTTTAGTTTAGGTTAGGTTAGGTTAAGTTATGTTCAGTTACTTTAGGTTAGTTTAGTTTAGTTTAGTTTCGTTTAGTTTATAATTCAGTTTAGTTACGTTTAGTTTAGTTTAGGTTAGGTTAGGTTAGGTTACTTAGTTTGGCTTAGTTTAGTTGATAGTTTAGTTTAATTTATAAATTAGTTTATAATTTAGTTTATTGTTCAATTTAGTTTAGGTTAGGTTAGGTTAGGTTAGGTTAGTTTAGTTTATTTTAGTTTAGGTTAGGTTAGGTTAGTTTTTGTTAGGTTAGGTTAGTTTAGTTTAGTTTATTTTAGGTTAGGTTAGGTAAGGTTAGGTTAGTTAATTTAGCTTAGTTTAGTTTAGTTCAGTTTAGTTTATGGTTTAGTTTAATTTTAGATTATTTTATAGTTTAGTTTATAGTTTAGTTTAGTTTAAGTTAAGATTGGTAAATTTAGGTTAGGTTAGGGTAAGTTAGTTTAGTTTAGTTTAGTTTATTTTAGGTTACGTTAGTTTAGGTTAGTTATCATCAGTTTAGTTTAGTTTTGTTTATAGTTTTGTTTAGTTTATAGTTTAGTTTATATTTAAGTTTAGAATATTTTCGGTTAGGTTAGGTTAGGTTAGTTTAATTTAGATTAGATTAGGTTAGGTTTGTTTGTTTTAGTTTAGATTAGATTATGTTAGGTTAGGGTAGTCTAGGTTAGGTTAGTGTAGTTTAGTTTAGTTCAATTTAGTTGAATTTAATTTAGTTTATTTTAGCTTAGTTTAGGTTAGGTAGATTAGTTTAGTTTAGTTTAGGTTAGGTTAAGTAAGGTTAGATTAGTTTAGTTTTGTTTAGTTTGGTATAGTTTAGGTTAGGTTAGTTAGGTTAGTTTAGTTTAGGTTAGGTTAGGTTAGGTTAGTTTATTTTAGTATAGTTTAGTTTACTTTAGTTTATAGTTTAATTAAAGTTTAGTTGAGTTTAATTTAGTTTAGGTTCGGTTAGATTAGTTTAGTTTAGTTTAGGTTATGTTAGGTTAGGTTAGTTTAGTTTAGTTTAGGTTAGGTTAGTTTATTTTAATTTAGATTAGTTTATGTTAGGTTAGGGTAGGTTAGGTTAATTTAGTTTGGTTTAGTTTAGTTTAGGTTAGGTCAGGTTAGTTTAGTTTAATTTAGGTTAGGTTAGATTAGGTTAGTTAACTTTAATTTACTCTAGTTTAGTTAAGTTTAGTTTAGTTTATAGTTTAGTTTAGTTTAATTTCGGTTAGGTTAGGTTAGTTTAGTTTAGTTTAGATTAGGTTAGGTTAGTTTATTTTAGTTTAGATTAGATCATGTTATGTTAGTTTAGGGTAGGTTAGGTTAGTGTAGTTTATTTTAGTTCAATTTAGTTGAATTTAGTTTAGTTTATTTTAGCTTAGTTTATGTTAGGTTAGATTAGTTTAGTTAAGTTTATTTTAGGTTAGGTTAAGTTAGGTTAGGTTAGTTTAGTTTAGTTTAGTTTATATTTTAGTTCATAGTTTAGTTTAGTTTAGTTTACATTAGATTAGTTTAGATTAGTTTAGTTTGGTTTAGTTTAGGTTAGGTTAGATTAGTTTATTTTATAGATTAGCTTATATTTAATTTATAGTTTAGTTTAGTTTGGTTTAGTTTAGTTTAGTTTAGGGTATGTTAGGTAAAATTAGGTTAGGTTATGTTAGTTTATTTTAGTTTAGATTAGATTATGTTAGGTTAGGTTAGTTTAGGATAATGTAGTTGAGTTTAGTTTAGTTGAATTTAATTTAGTTTATTTTTGTATAGTTTAGGTTAGGTTAGTTTAGTTTAGTTTAGTTTAGGTTAGGTAATGTTAGGTTAGCTTAGTTTAGTATAGTTTAGTTAATTTACATTTTAATTTATTGTTTAGTTTAGTTTATATTAGATTAGTTTAGTTTAGTTTAGTTTAGTTTAGGTTAAGTTAGGGTAGGTTAGGTTAGGTTAGTTTAGTCTAGGTTAGTTACGTTAGCTTAGGTTAGGTTAGTTTAATTTAGTTTAGTTTAGTTTATAATTTAGCTTAGTTGAGTTTGTAGTTTAATTTATAGTTAAATATAGTTTCGTTTATAGTTTAGTGTAGTTTAGTTTATAGTTTAATTTACACTTAAATATAGTTTCGTTTATAGTTTAGTTTAGTTTAGTTTTGTTTAGTTAAGTTTAGTTTTGTTTAAATTAGTTTAGTTTTGTTTATGTTAGGTTAGGTTAGGTTAGTTTAGTTAGATTAGTTTAGGTTAGTTTAGTTTAGCTTATAATTTAATTTATAGTATAGTTTTGTTTAGTTTAGTTTATAGTTTAGTTTATATTTTAGTTTAGTTACGTTTAGTTTAGTTTAGGTTAGGTTAGGTTAGGTTAGGTTACTTAGTTTAGCTTAGCTTAGTTTATTTTAGTTTAGTTTATAATTTAGTTTAATTTATAAATTAGTTTATAGTTTAGTTTATTGTTTAGTTTAGTTTAGTTTAGGTTAGGTTATGTTAGGTTAGGTTAGGTTAGTTTAGTTTAGTTTAGGTTAGGTTAGGTTAGTTTTAGTTAGGTTAGGTTAGTTTAGTTTAGCTTAGCTTAGGTTGGGTTAGGTGAGATTAGGCTAGGTTAGGTTAGTTAGTTTAGCTTAGTTTAGTTTATTTTAGTTTAATTTAGGCTAGGTTAGGTTAGGTTAGGTTAGTAGACTTTAGTATAGTTAACTTAGTTAAGTTTAGTTTAGTTTATAGTTTAGTTTAATTTAGCTTATAGTTTAGTATATAGTTTAGTTTAGTTTAGTTTATTGTTTATATTATAATTTAGTTTAGTTTAGTTTAGGTTAGGTTAGGTTAGTTTAGTTTAGCTTAGGTTATGTTAGGTTAGGTTAGGTGAGGTTAGTTAACTTTAGTTGCCTTTAGTTTAGTTTATAGTTAATTTAATTTATAAATTAGTTTATAGTTTAGTTTATAGTTTAGGTTAGTTAAGTTTAGCTTAATTTAAGTTAGGATAGGTAAGTTTAGGTTAGGTTAGGTTAGTTTAGTTCAGTTTAGTTTTGTTTTGTTTATAGTTTAATTTAGTTTAGTTTATAGTTGAATTTAGTTTACTGTAGTTTAGTTTAGTTATTTTTTTTAGGTTAGGTTAGGTTAGGTTAGGTTAGTTTAGTTTAGTTTAGGTTAGGTTAGATTTGTTTAGGTTAGGTTAGATTAGTGTAGTTTAGTTTAGTTGAATTTAATTTAGTTTATTTTAGTTTAGTTTAGCTTAAGTTAGGTTAGGTTATGTTAGTTAAGTTTAGTTTAGTGTAGTTTAGTTTAGTTGAAATTAGTTTAGATTAGTTTTGTTTAGGTTAGTTTACTTTAGTTTAGCTTAGGTTAGGTTAGGTAAGGTTAGGTTAGTTAGTTTAGCTTAGTATAGTTTAGTTTAGTTTATAGTTTAGTTTAATTTTAGATTAGTTTATAGTTTAGTTTAGTTTAGTTTAGGTTAGGATAGGTAAGTTTAGGTTAGGTTAGGGTAAGTTAATTTAGTTTAGTTTAGTTTATTTTAGGTTACGTTAGTTTACGTTAGTTAAGTTCAGTTTAGTTTAGTTTTGTTTATAGTTTTGTTTAGTTTGTAGTTTAGTTTAGTTTATTTTCGGTTAGGATAGGTTAGGTTAGTTTAGTTTAGTTTAGATTAGGTTAGGTTAGTTTATTTTAGTTTAGATTAGATTATGTTAGGTTAGGTTAGGGTAGGTTAGGTTAGTGTAGTTTAGTTTAGTTCAATTTAGTTGAATTTAATTTATTTTATTTTAGCTTAGTTTAGGTTAGGTTAGATTAGTTTAGTTTAGTTTAGTTTAGGTTAGGTTAAGTTAAGTTAGGTTAGTTTAGTTTAGTTTAGTTTAGTTTATATTTTAGTTTATAGTTTAGTTTATATTAGATTAATTTAGTTTAGTTTAGTTTGGTTTAGTTTATGTTAGGCTAATTTAGTTTAGTTTAGGTTAGGTTAGGCTAGTTTAGTTTATTTTAGGTTAGGTTAGTTTATTTTATAGATTAGCTTATATATTAGTTTATAGTTTAGTTTAGTTTGGTTTAGTTTAGTTTAGTTTAAGTTATGTTAGGTAAAATTAGGTTAGGTTAGGTTAGTTTATTTTAGTTTAGATTAGATTATGTTAGGTTAGGTTAGTTTAGGTTAGTGTAGTTGAGTTTAGTTTAGTTGAATTTAATTTAGTTTATTTTTGTATAGTTTATTTTAGGTTAGTTTAGTTTAGTTTAGTTTAGGTTAGGTAAAGTTAGGTTAGCTTAGTTTAGTATAGTTTAGTTAATTTACATTTTAATTTATTGTTTAGTTTAGTTTATATTAGATTGTTTTAGTTTAGTTTAGTTTAGTTTAGGTTAAGTTAGGGTAGGTTAGGTTAGGTTAGTTTAGTCTAGGTTAGTTACGTTAGCTTAGGTTAGGTTAGTTTAATTTAGTTTAGTTTAGTTTATAATTTGCTTTAGTTGAGTTTATAGTTTAATTTATAGTTAAATATAGTATCGTTTATAGTTTAGTGTAGTTTAGTTTATAGTTTAATTTACACTTAAATATAGTTTCGTTTATAGTTTAGTTTAGTTTAGTTTTGTTTAGTTAAGTTTAGTTTGGTTTAAATTAGTTTAGTTTTGTTTATGTTAGGTTAGGTTAGGTGAGGTTAGTTAGATTAGGTTAGGTTAGTTTAGCTTATAATTTAATTTATAGTATAGTTTTGTTTAGTTTAGTTTATAGTTTAGTTTATAATTTAGTTTAATTTAGTTTATAGTTTAATTTATAATTTAGTTTAATTTAGTTTAGTTTAGTTTAGGCTAGGTTTGGTTATTTAAGCTTAGCTCAGGTTTGGTTAGGTTGGGTTATGTTAGGTTACTTTAGTTTAGTTTAGTTTATATTTTAGTTTAGTATGGTTTATATTTGAGTTTAATTTAGTTTAGTTAAAATTAGTTTACTATAGGTTACGTTAGGGTAGGTGTGCTTATTTTTGTTTAGGTAAGGTTATGTAAGGTTAGTTTAGTTTAGCTTAGGTTAGGTTAATTTAGTTTAGTTTATAGTTTAGTTTAATTTAGTTTATAGTTTAGTTTATAGTTTAGTTTAGTTTAGATTAGTTTAGTTTAGGTTCGGTTAGGTTAGGTTAGTTTAGTTTAGGTTAAGTTAGGTTAGGTTAGTTTATTTTAGTTTACTTTAGTTTACTTTAGTTTATAGTTTAGTTTATAGTTTAGTTTAGTTTAGATTAGTTTAGTGTAGTTTAGGTTCGGTTAGGTTAGTTTAGTTTACTTTAGGTTAGGTTAGGTTAGTTCCGTTTAGTTTAGTTTAGTTTAGGTTAGGTTAGGTTAGTTTATTTTAGTTTAGATTAGATTATGTTAGGTTAGGTTAGGGTATGTTAGGTTAGTTTAGTTTAGTATAGTTTAGTTTAGGTTAGGTCAGGTTAGTTTAGTTTAGGTTAGGTTAGGTTAATTTATGTTATGTTACTTTAGGTTAGTTTAGTTTAGTTTAGTTTCGTTTAGTTTATAATTTAGTTTAGTTACGTTTAGTTTAGTTTAGGTTAGGTTAGGTTAGGTTAGGTTAGTTTAGTTTAGTTTAGTTTATAATTTAGTTTAATTTATAAATTAGTTTATAGTTTAGTTTATTGTTTAGTTTAGTTTAGTTTAGGTTAGGTTATGTTAGGTTAGGTTAGGTTAGTTTAGTTTAGTTTAGTTTAGGTTAGGTTAGGTTAGTTTTTGTTAGGTTAGGTTAGTTTAGTTTAGCTTAGCTTAGGTTTGGTTAGGTGAGATTAGGTTAGGTTAGGTTAGTTAGTTTAGCTTAGTTTAGTTTATTTTAGTTTAATTTAGGTTATGTTAGGTTAGTTTAGGTTAGTAGACTTTAGTATAGTTAACTTAGTTAAGTTTAGTTTAGTTTATAGTTTAGTTTAATTTAGTTTATAGTTTAGTATATAGTTTAGTTTAGTTTAGTTTATTGTTTATATTATAATTTAGTTTAGTTTAGTTTAGGTTAGGTTAGGTTAGTTTAGCTTAGCTTAGGTTATGTTAGGTTAGGTTAGGTTAGGTGAGGTTAGTTAACTTTAGTTTACTGTAGTTTAGTTTATAGTTAATTTAATTTATAAATTAGTTTATAGTTTAGTTTATAGTTTAGGTTAGTTAAGTTTAGCTTAATTTAAGTTAGGATAGGTAAGTTTAGGTTAGGTTAGGTTAGGTTAGTTTAGTTCAGTTTAGTTTTGTTTTGTTAATAGTTTAATTTAGTTTAGTTTATAGTTGAATTTAGTTTACTGTAGTTTAGTTTAGTTATTTTTTTTAGGTTAGGTTAGGTTAGGTTAGGTTAGTTTAGTTTAGTTTAGGTTAGGTTAGATTTGTTTAGGTTAGGTTAGATTAGTGTGGTTTAGTTTAGTTGAATTTAATTTAGTTTATTTTAGTTTAGTTTAGGTTAAGTTAGGTTAGGTTATGTTAGTTAAGTTTAGTTTAGTGTAGTTTAGTTTAGTTGAAATTAGTTTAGATTAGTTTTGTTTAGGTTAGTTTAGTTTAGTTTAGCTTAGGTTAGGTTAGGTAAGGTTAGGTTAGTTAGTTTAGCTTAGCTTAGGTTGGGTTAGGTGATATTAGGTTAGGTTAGGTGAGTTAGTTTAGCTTAGTTTAGTTTATTTTAGTTTAATTTAGGTTAGGTTAGGTTAGGTTAGTAGACTTTAGTATACTTAACTTAGTTAAGTTTAGTCAAGTTTATAGTTTAGTTTAATTTAGTTTATATTTTATATATAGTTTAGTTTAGTTTATTGTTTATATTATAATTTAGTTTAGTTTAGGTTAGGTTAGGTTAGTTGAGTTTAGCTTAGGTTATGTTAGGTTAGGTTAGGTGAGGTTAGTTAACTTTGCTTTACTTTAGTTTAATTTAGTTTATAGTTAATTTAATTTATAAATTAGTTTATAGTTTAGTTTATAGTTTAGGTTAGTTAAGTTTAGTTTAATTTAAGTTAGGATAGGTAAGTTTAGGTTAGGTTAGGTTAGTTTAGTTCAGTTTAGTTTTGTTTTGTTTATAGTTTAATTTAGTTTAGTTTATAGTTTAATTTAGTTTAGTTTAGTTTAGTATAGTTTAGTTTAGTTTAGTTTATAGTTTAGTTTAATTTTAGATTAGTTTATAGTTTAGTTTAGTTTAGTTTATATTAGGATAGATAAGTTTTGATTAGGTTAGGGTAAGTTAATTTAGTTTAGTTTAGTTTATTTTAGGTTACGTTAGTTTAGGTTAGTTTAGATTAGATTATGTTAGGTTAGGTTAGGGTAGGTTATGTTAGTGTAGTATAGTTTAGTTCAATTTAGTTGAATTTAATTTAGTTTATTTTAGCTTAGTTTAGGTTAGGTTAGATTAGTTTAGTTTATTTTAGTTTACGTTAGGTTAAGTTAGGTTAGGTTAGTTTACTTTAGTTTAATTTATATTTTAGTTTATAGTTTAGTTTAGTTTAGTTTATGTTAGATTAGGTTAGTTTAGTTTAGTTTGGTTTAGTTTAGGTTAGGTTAGGTTAGGTAGTTTTAGTTTAGGTTAGGTTCGGTTAGGTTAGTTTAGTTTAGGTTATGTTATGTTATGTTATTTTAGGTTAGTTTAGTTTAGTTTAGTTTAGTTTAGTATAGGTTACGTCAGGTTAGTTTAGTTTAGTTTAGGTTAGGTTAGGTTAAGTTATGTTATTTCACTTTACTTTAGTTTAATTTAGTTTAGTTTCGTTTAGCTTATAATTTAGTTTAGTTACGTTTAGTGTAGTTTAGATTAGGTTAGGTTATGTTAGGTTACTTAGTTTAGCTTAGTTTAGTTTATTTTAGTTCAGTTTAATTTATAAATTAGTTTACAGTTTAGTTTATTGATTAGTTTAGTTTAGTTTAGGTTAGCTTAAGTTAGGTTAGGTTAGTTTAGTTTAGCTTATCGTAGGTTGGGTTAGGTTAGGTTAGGTTAGGTTAGTTAGTTTAGCTTAGTTTATTTTCGTTTATAGTTTAGTTTAATTTATAGTTTAGTTTATAGTTTAGTTTAGTTTAGTTTATGTTAGGTTATGTTAGTTTAGGTTAGTTAAGTTCATTTTAGTTTAATTTTATTTATAATTTAGTTTAGTTTATAGTTTAGTTCACTTTATTGTTTAATTTAGTTTAGTTTAGTGTAGTTATGTTTAGGTTAGGTTAGTTTAGTTTAGTTTAGGTTAGGTTAGGTTACTTTATTTTAGTTTAGATTAGATTATGTTAGGTTAGGTAAGTTTAGGTTAGGTTAGGTTAGTTTAGGATAGGATATGTTAGGTTAGGTTAGGTTAGCTTAGTTTAGTTTAGTTTAGTTTAGGTTAGGTTAGGGTAGTTTAGGTTAGGTTAGTTTAGTTTAGTGTAGTTTATTTTAGTTTCGTTTAGTTTATAGTTTAGTTTAGTCTATAGATTAGTTTATATTTGAGTTTAGTTTGGTTTAGTTTAGATTAGTTTAGGTTAGGTTAGGTGAGGTTAGGTTAGGTTTGTTTATTTTAGTTTAGATTAGATTATCTTAGGTTAGGTAAGTTTAGGTTAGGTTAGGTTAGGTTAGTTTAGGTTAGGTTAGGTTAGGTTAGGATAGCTTAATTTATTTTAGTTTTATTTAATTTAGGTTAGGTTAGGTTAGTTAACTTTAGTTTACTTTAGTTTAGTTAAGTTTAGTTTATAGTTTAGTTTAGGTTGGTTTATAGTTTAGTTTATGATTTAGTTTAATTTAGTTTATAGTTTATATTATAATTTAGTTTAGTTTAGGTTAGGTTAGTTCAGTTTAGTTTAGCTTAGGTTAGGTTAGGTTAGGTTAAGTTAGGTTAGGTTAGCTAGTTTAGCTTAGTTTAGATTGTTTTAGTTTAGTTTATAGTTTAGTTTAATTTTTAGATTAGTTTATATTTTAGTTTATTGTTTAGTTTACTTTGGTTTAGTTTAGGTTAGGTTATGTAAGGTTAGGTTAGGTTAGGTTAGTTTAGTTTAGTTAAGTTTATGTTCCGTTTGGTTAGGTAAGTTTAGTTCAGTTTAGTTAGTTTTGTTTATACTTTAGTTTAGTTTAGTTTATAGTTTAGTTTATAGTTTAGTTTAGTTTATAGTTTAATTTAGTTTAGTTTAGTTTGGTTTAGTTTAGCTTAGGTTAGGTAAGGTTAGGTTAGGATAGTTTATTTTAGTTAAGCTTATGTTCGGTTAGGTTACGTTAGTTTAGTTCAGTTTAGTTAGTTTTATTTATAGGTTAGTTTATTTTAGTTTATACTTTATATTATAATTTAGTTTAGTTTAGGTTAGGTTAGGTTAGTTTAGTTTAGCTTGGGTTAGGTAAGGTTAGGTTAGGTTAGCTTAGCTTAGTTAGTTTAGCTTAGTTTAGGTTATTTTAATTTAGTTTATAGTTTATATTAATTTATAGATTAATTTATATTTTAGTTTATAGTTTAATTTAGTTTGGTTTAGTTTAGCTTAGGTTAGGTAAGGTTAGGTTAGGTTAGGATAGTTTAGTTTAGTTAAGTTTTGTTCGGTTAGGTTACGTTAGTTTAGTTCAGTTTAGTTAGTTTAGTTTATAGATTAGTTTAGTTTAGTTTAGGTTAGGTTAAGTTAGGTTAGGTTAGTTTAGTTTAGTTTAGATTATATTTTATTTTATAGTTAAGTTTAGTTTAGTTTGTATTAGATTAGTTTAGTTTAGTTTAGTTTGGTATAGTTTAGGTTAGGTTAGGTTAGTTTAATTTATGTTAGGTTAGGTTAGGTTAGTTTATTTTAGTTTAGTTTACTTTAGTTTATAGTTTAGTTATAGTTTAGTTTAGTTTAGTTTAGTTTAGGTTCGGTTAGGTTAGTTTAGTTTAGTTTAGATTAGATTATGTTAGGTTAGGTTAGGGTAGGTTTGGTTAGTGTAGTTTAGTTTAGTTCAATTTAGTTGAACATAATTTAGTTTTTTTTAGCTTAGTTTAGGTTAGGTTAGATTAGTTTAGTTTAGTTTAGTTTAGTTTAGTTTAGTTTAGGTTAGGTTAAGTTAGGTTAGGTTAGTTTAGTTTAGTTTAGTTTATATTTTAGTTTATAGTTTAGTTTATATTAGATTAGTTTATTTTAGTTTAGTTTGGTTTAGTTTAGGTTAGGTTAGGTTAGGTTAGTTTAGTTTAGGTTAGGTTAGGTTAGTTTATTTTAGTTTAGTTTAGTTACTTCAGTTTATAGTTTAGTTTATTGTTTAGTTTAGTTTAGGTTCGGTTAGGTTAGTTTAGTTTATTTTAGTTTTGATTAGATTATGTTAGGTTAGGTTAGGGTAGGTTAGGTTAGTTTAGTTAGGTTAGTTTAGATTAGTTTAGTTTAGTTTGGTTTAGGTTAGGTCAGGTTTGTTTAGTTTAGTTTAGGTTAGGTTAGGTTAAGTTATGTTCAGTTACTTTAGGTTAGTTTAGTTTAGTTTAGTTTCGTTTAGTTTATAATTCAGTTTAGTTAAGTTTAGTTAATTTAGGTTAGGTTAGGTTAGGTTAGGTTACTTAGTTTAGCTTAGTTTAGTTGATAGTTTAGTTTAATTTATAAATTAGTTTATAATTTAGTTTATTGTTCAATTTAGTTTAGGTTAGGTTAGGTTAGGTTAGTTTAATTTAGTTTAGTTTAGGTTAGGTTAGGTTAGTTTTTGTTAGGTTAGGTTAGTTTAGTTTAGTTTAGCTTAGGTTAGGTTAGGTAAGGTTAGGTTAGTTAATTTAGCTTAGTTTAGTTTAATGTTTAGTTTAATTTTAGATTATTTTATAGTTTAGTTTATAGTTTAGTTTAGTTTAGTTTAAGTTAAGATTGGTAAATTTAGGTTAGGGTAAGTTAGTTTAGTTTAGTTTAGTTTATTTTAGGTTACTTTAGTTTAGGTTAGTTAAGATCAGTTTAGTTTAGTTTTTTTATAGTTTTGTTTAGTTTATAGTTTAGTTTATATTTAAGTTTAGATTATTTTCGGTTAGGTTAGGTTAGGTTAGGTTGGTTTAGTTTAGATTAGATTAGGTTAGGTTTGTTTATTTTAGTTTAGATTACATTATGTTAGGTTAGGTTAGTCTAGGTTAGGTTAGTGTGGTTTAGTTTAGTTCAATTTAGTTGAATTTAATTTAGTTTAGTTTAGTTTAGTTTAGGTTAGGTTAGGTTAGTTTATTTTAATTTAGATTAGTTTATGTTAGGTTAGGGTAGGTTAGGTTAATTTAGTTTGGTTTAGTTTAGTTTAGGTTAGGTCAGGTTAGTTTAGTTTAATTTAGGTTAGGTTAGGTTAGGTTAGTTAACTTTAATTTACTCTAGTTGAGTTAAGTTTTGTTTAGTTTATAGTTTAGTTTAGTTTAATTTCGGTTAGGTTAGGTTAGTTTAGTTTAGTTTAGATTAGGTTAGGTTAGTTTATTTTAGTTTAGATTAGATCATGTTATGTTAGTTTAGGGTAGGTTAGGTTAGTGTAGTTTATTTTAGTTCAGTTTAGTTGAATTTAATTAATTTATTTTAGCTTAGTTTATGTTAGGTTAGATTAGTTTAGTTAAGTTTATCTTAGGTTAGGTTAAGTTAGGTTAGGTTAGTTTAGTTTAGTTTTGTTTAGTTAAGTTTAGTTTGGTTTAAATTAGTTTAGTTTTGTTTATGTTAGGTTAGGTTAGGTTAGGTTAGGTTAGTTAGATTAGTTTAGGTTAGTTTAGTTTAGCTTATAATTTAATTTATAGTATAGTTTTATTTAGTTTAGTTTATAGTTTAGTTTATATTTTAGTTTAATTTAGTTTATAGTTTAATTTATAATTTAGTTTAATTTAGTTTAGTTTTGTTTAGTTTAGTTTAGGTTAGGTTAGGTAAGGTTAGTTTAGTTTAGTTTAGGTTAGGTTAGGTTAGTTTATGTTAAGTTAGGTTAGTTTCGTTTAGCTTAATTTAGGTTAGGTTAGGTTAAGTTAGGTTAGTTAACTTTAGTTTACTTTAGTTTAGTTAAGTTTAGTTTATAGTTTAGTTTATAGTTTAGTTTAGTTTAGTTTATAGTTTATATTATAATTTAGTTTAGTTTAGTTTAGTTTAGGTTAGGTTAGTTTAGTTTAGCTTACGTTAGGTTAGGTTAGGTTAAGTTAGGTTAGTTTAGCTTAGTTTAGTTTATTTTAGTTTAGTTTATAGTTTAGTTTAATTTATAAATTAGTGTATAGTTTAGTTTATAGTTTAGTTTAGTTTAGTTTAATTTATTTTATAGTATAGTTTATAGTTTATTTTAGTTTAGTTTATAGTTTAGATTATAATTTAGTTTAGTTTTGTGTAGGTTAGGTTAGGTTAGTATAGTTTAGCTTAGGTTAGGTTAGGTTAGTTTAGTTTTGTTTAGTTTAGTTTAGGTTAGGTTAGGTTAGGTTAGGTTAGGTTATGTTACTTTAGGATAGTTTAGTGTAGTTTAATTTAGTTTCGTTTAGTTTATAATTTAGTTTAGTTTAGTTTATGTTAGGTTAGGTTAGGTGAGGTTAGGTTAGGTTAGTTTAGGTTAGTTTAGTTTAGATTAGTTTAGTCTAGTTTAGTTTATAATTTAGTTTATAGTATAGTTTTGTTTAGTTTAGTTTATAGTTTAGTTTATAATTTAGTTAATTTTAGTTTATAATTTAGTTTATAATTTAGTTTAATTTAGTTTAGTTTAATTTAGGTTAGGTTTGGTTACTTTATTTTAGCTTAGCTCAGGTTTGGTTAGGTTAGGTTAAGTTAGGTTAGGTTAGTTAATTTAGCTTAGGTTAGTTTAGGTAAGGTTAGTTAGTTTAGCTTAGTTCATTTTATTTTATTTTAGTTTATAGTTAATTTAATATATAAATTAGTTTATAGTTTAGTTTATAGTTTAGGTTAGTATAGTTTAGTTTAATTTAAGTTAGGTTAGGTAAGGTTAGGTTAGGGTAGGTTAGTTTAGTTTAGTTTAGTTAAGTTTATGTTCGGATAGGTTAGGTTAGTTTAGTTCAGTTTAGTTAGTTTAGTTTATAGTTTAATTTAGTTTAGTTTAGTTTTGTTTAGTTTAGTTTAGGTTATGTTAGGTAAGGTTAGTTTAGTTTAGTTTATTTTAGGTTAGGTTAGGTTAGGTCAGCTCAGTATAATTTAGTTTAGTTTAATTTAGGTTAGGTTACGTTAGGTTAGTTAACTTTAGATTACTTTAGTTTAGTTAAGTTTAGTATAGTTTATAGATTAGTTTAGTTTAGTTTATAGTTTAGTTTAGTTTAGTTTATAGTATATATTATAATTTAGTTTAATTTAGTTTAGTTTAGATTAGGTTAGGTTAGTTTAGTTTAGCTTAGGTTAGGTTAGGTTACGTTAGGTTAGGTTAGGTTAGTTAGTTTAGCTTAGTTCATTTTATTTTATTTTAGTTTATAGTTAATTTAATATATAAATTAGTTTATAGTTTAGTTTATAGTTTAAGTTAGTTTAGTTTAGTTTAATTTAAGTTAGGTTAGGTAAGTTTAGGTTAGGTTAGGTTAGTTTAGTTCAGTTTAGTTTTGTTTTGCTAATAGTTTAGTTTAGTTTAGTTTAGTTTATAGTTTAATTTAGTTTAGTTTAGTTTAGTTTAGTTTAGTTTAGTTATTTTGTTTAGGTAAGGTTAGATTAGGATAGTTTAGTTTAGTTTAGATTAGGTTAGATTTGTTTAGGTTAGGTTAGATTAGTTTAGTTTAGTTTAGTTGAATTTAATTTAGTTTATTTTAGTTTAGTTTAGGTTAAGTTAGGTTAGGTTAGATTAGTTAATTTCAGTTTAGTGTAATTTAGTTTTGTTGAATTTAGTTTACTTTAGTTTAGTTTAAGTTAGTTTAGTTTAGCTTAGGTTAGGTTAGGTAAGGTTAGGTTAGTTAGTTTAGCTTGGTTTAGTTTAGTTTAGTTTATAGTTTAGTTTAATTTATAGATTAGCTTATATTTTCGTTTATAGTTTAGTTTAGTTTGGTTTAGTTAAGTTTAGTTTAGGTTAAGTTAGGTAAGGTTAGGTTAGGTTAGGTTAGTTTATTTTAGTTCAGATTAGATTATGTTAGGTTTGGTTAGGTTAGGTCAGTGTAGTTGAGTTTAGTTTAGTTGAATTTAATTTAGTTTATTTTGTTTACTTTAGGTTATGTTAGTTTAGTTTAGTTTAGGTTAGGTTGTTAGGTTAGCTTAGTTTTGTATAGTTTAGTTTAGTTTAGTTTATATTTTAATTTCTTATTTAATTTAGTTTATATTACAGTTAGTTTAGTTTAGTTTAGTTTAGGTTAGGTTAAGTTACGTTGGGTTAGCTTAGTTTAGTTTAGTTTAAGTTTGGTTAGGTTACGTTAGGTTAGGTCAGCTTAGTTTAGTTTAATTTAGGTTAGGTTAGGTTAGGTTAGTTAACTTTAGATTACTTTAGTTTAGGTTAGGTTTGGTTTGTTTAATTTAGCTTAGCTCAGGTTTGGTTTGGTTAGGTTAGGTTAGGTTAGTTAACTTCAGTTTACTTTAGTTTAGTTAAGTTTAGTTTAGTTTGGTTTAGTTTAGGTTAGGTTAGGTAAGGTTAGGTTAGGTTATGACAGTTTAGTTTAGTAAAGTTTATGTTCGGTTAGGTTAGGTTAGTTTAGTTCAGTTTAGTTAGTTTTGTTTATACGTTAGTTTAGTTTAGTTTATAGTTTAGTTTACAGTTTTGTTTAGTTTAGTTTATAGTTTATATTATAATGTAGTTTACTTTAATTTAGTTTAGTTTAGTTTAGTTTTGTTTAGTTTAGTTTAGGTTAGGTTAGGTAAGGTTAGTTTAGTTTAGTTTAGGTTAGGTTAGATTAGTTTATGTTAAGTTAGGTTAGTTTAATTTAGCTTAGTTTAGGTTAGGTTAGCTTAATTTAGTTTAGTTTAGTTTAATTTAGGTTAGGTTAGGTTAGGTTAGTTAACTTTAGTTTACTTTAGTTTAGTTAAGTTTAGTTTAGTTTATAGTTTAGTTTAGTTTATAGTTTAGTTTATAGTTTAGTTTAGTTTAGTTTATAGTTTATAATATAATTTAGTTTAGTTTAGTTTATTTTAGGTTAGGTTAGTTTAGTTTAGCTTACGTTAGGTTAGGTTAGGTTAAGTAAGTTAGTTAGTTTAGCTTAGTTTGGTTTATTTTAGTTTAGTTTATAGTTTAGTTTAATTTATAAATTAGTTTATAGTTTAGTTTGGTTTAGTTTAATTTATTTTATAGTATAGTTTATATTTTATTTTAGTTTAGTTTATAGTTTAGATTATAATTTAGTTTAGTTAAGTTTAGGTTAGGTTAGTTTAGTTTAGCTTAGGTTAGGTTAGGTTGGGTTATGTTAGGTTACTTTAGAGTAGTTTAGTTTAGTTTAGGTTAGGTTTGGTTAGTTTAGTTTAGTTTAGCTCAGGTTTGGTTAGGTTAGGTTAAGTTATGTTTGCTTAGTTTAGTTTAGTTTAGTTTAATTTAGGTTAGGTTAGGTTAGGTTAATTAACTTTAGTTTACTTAATTTAGTTAAGTTTAGTTTAGTTTATAGTTTAGTTTAATTTAGTTTATAGTTTAGTTTATAGTTTAGTTTAGTTCAGTTTATAGTTTATATTATAATTTAGTTTAGTTTAGTTTAGGTTAGGTTAGGTTAGTATAGTTTAGCTTAGGTTAGGTTAGGTTAGGTTAGTTTAGTTTAGTTTAGGTTAGGTTAGGTAAGTTAAGGTTAGGTTAGGTTAGTTTAGTTCAGTTTAGTTTTGTTTTGCTTATAGTTTAATTTAGTTTAAATTATAGTTTAAATTAGTTTAGTTTAGTTTAGTTTAGTTATTTTGTTTAGGTTAGGTTAGGTTAGGTTAATTTAGTTTAGTTTAGGTTAGGTTAGATTTGTTTAGGTTAGGTTAGATTAGTGTAGTTTAGTTTAGTTGAATTTAATTTAGTTTATTTTAGTTTAGTTTAGGTTAAGTTAGGTTAGGTTAGGTTAGGTTAGTTAAGTTTAGTTTAGTGTAGTTTAGTTTAGTTTAATTTAGTCTAGTTTAGTTTAGTTTAGGTTAGTTTAGTATAGTTTAGCATAGGTTAGGTTAGGTAAGGTTACGTTAGTTAGTTTAGCTTAGTATAGTTTAGTTTAGTTTAGTTTATAGTTTAGTTTAATTTTAGATTAGTTTATATTTTGGTTTATAGTTTAGTTTAGTTTAATTTAGGTAGGTTAGTTTATTTCAGTTTACTTTTGTTTTGTTTATAGTTTAATTTAGTTTACTTTAGTTTAGTTAAGTTTATAGTTTAATTTAGTTTAGTTTAGTTTAGTTTAGTTATTTTGTTTAGGTTAGGTTAGTTTAGTTTAGTTTAGGTTAGGTTAGGTAAGTTTAGGTTAGGTTAGGTTAGTTTAGTTCAGTTTAGTTTTGTTTTGCTTATAGTTTAATTTAGTTTATTTTATAGTTTAAATTAGTTTAGTTTGGTTTAGTTTTGTTATTTTGCTTAGTTTAGGTTAGGTTAGGTTAGTTTAGTTTAGTTTAGGTTAGGTTAGATTTGTTTAGGTTAGGTTAGATTAGTGTAGTTTAGTTTAGTTGAATTTAATTTAGTTTATTTTAGTTTAGTTTAGGTTAAGTTAGGTTAGGTTAGGTTTGGTTAGTTAAGTTTAGTTTAGTGTAGTTTAGTTTAGTTGAATTTAGTTTAGTTTATATTAGTTTAGGTTAGTTTAGTTTAGTTTAGCATAGGTTAGGTTAGGTAAGGTTACGTTAGTTAGTTTAGCTTAGTATAGTTTAGTTTAGTTTATAGTTTAGTTTAATTTTAGATTAGTTTATATTTTGGTTTATAGTTTAGTTAATTTAGTTTAGGTAGGGATAGGAAAGTTTAGGTTAGGTTAGGTTAGTTTTGTTCAGTTTAGTTTTGTTTTGTTTATAGTTTAATTTAGTTTAGTTTATAGTTTAATTTAGTTTAGTTTAGTTTAGTTATTTTGTTTAGGTTAGGTTAGGTTAGTTTAGTTTAGTTTAGATTAGATTTGTTTAGGTCAGGTTAGATTAGTGTAGTTTAGTTTACTTGAATTTAATGTAGTTTATTTTAGTTTAGTTTAGGTTAAGTTTGGTTAGGTTAGGTTAGTTAAGTTTAGTTTAGTGTAGTTTAGTTTAGTTGAATTTAGTTTAGTTTAGTTTAGGTTAGTTTAGTTTAGTTTAGCTTAGGTTAGGTTAGGTAAGGTTAGGTTAGTTAATTTAGCTTAGTATAGTTTAGTTTAGTTCAGTGTATAGTTTAGTTTAATTTTATATTAGTTTATAGTATAGTTTATAGTTTAGTTTAGTTTAGTTTAGTTTAGGTTAGGATAGGTAAGTTTAGGTTAGGTTAGTTTATTTTAGGTTACGTTAGTTTAGGTTAGTTAAGTAAAGTTTAGTTTAGTTTTGTTTATGGTTTTATTCAGTTTATAGTTTAGTTTATAGTTTAGTTTAGTTTTATTTCGGTTAGGATAGGTTAGGTTAGGTTAGTTTAGTTTAGTTTAGTTTAGATTAGGTTAGGTTTGTTTATTTTAATTTAGATTAGATTATGTTAGGTTAGGTTAGGGTAGGTTAGGTTAGTGTAGTTTAGTTTAGTTCAATTTAGTTGAATTTAATTTAGTTTATTTTAGCATAGTTTAGGTTAGGTAGATTAGTTAAGTTTAGTTTAGGTTAGGTTAACTTAGGTTAGGTTAGTTTAGTTTATTTTAGTTTTGATTAGATTATGTTAGGTTAGGTTAGGGTAGGTTAGGTTAGTTTAGTTTAGTTTAGTTTAGTTTAGTTTGGTTTAGGTTAGGTCAGGTTTATTTAGTTTAGTTTAGGTTAGGTTAGGTTAAGTTATGTTCAGTTACTTTAGGTTAGTTTAGTTTAGTTTAGTTTCGTTTAGTTTATAATTCAGTTTAGTTACGTTTAGTTTAGTTTAGGTTAGGTTAGGTTAGGTTAGGTTACTTAGTTTAGTTGATAGTTTAGTTTAATTTATAAATTACTTTATAATTTAGTTTATTGTTCAATTTAGTTTAGGTTAGGTTAGGTTAGGTTAGGTTAGTTTAGTTTAGTTTAGTTTAGGTTAGGTTAGGTTAGCTTTTGTTAGGTTAGGTTAGTTTAGTTTAGTTTAGCTGAGGTTAGGTTAGGTAAGGTTAGGTTAGTTAATTTAGCTTAGTTTAGTTTATGGTTTAGTTTAATTTTAGATTATTTTATAGTTTAGTTTATAGTTTAGTTTAGTTTAGTTTAAGTTAAGATTGGTAAATTTAGGTTAGGTTAGGGTAAGTTAGTTTAGTTTAGTTTAGTTTATTTTAGGTTACGTTAGTTTAGGTTAGTTAAGATCAGTTTAGTTTAGTTTTGTTTATAGTTTTGTTTAGTTTATAGTTTAGTTTATATTTAAGTTTAGATTATTTTCGGTTAGATTAGGTTAGGTTAGGTTGCTTTAATTTAGATTAGATTAGGTTAGATTTGTTTATTTTAGTTTAGATTAGATTATGTTAGGTTAGGTTAGTCTAGGTTAGGTTAGTGTAGTTTAGTTTAGTTCAATTTAGTTGAATTTAATTTAGTTTATTTTAGCTTAGTTTAGGTTAGGTAGATTAGTGTAGTTTAGTTTAGGTTAGGTTAAGTTAGGTTAGATTAGTTTAGTTTTGTTTAGTTTGGTATAGTTTAGGTTAGGTTAGTTAGGTTAGTTTAGTTTATGTTAGGTTAGGTTAGTTTATTTTAGTATAGTTTAGTTTACTTTAGTTTATAGTTTAGTTAAAGTTTAGTTGAGTTTAATTTAGTTTAGGTTCGGTTAGATTAGTTTAGTTTAGTTTAGGTTAAGTTAGGTTAGGTTAGTTTAGTTTAGTTTAGTTTAGGTTAGGTTAGTTTATTTTAATTTAGATTAGTTTATGTTAGGTTAGTGTAGGTTAGATTAATTTAGTTTGGTTTAGTTTAGTTTAGGTTAGGTCAGGTTAGTTTAGTTTAATTTAGGTTAGGTTAGGTTAGGTTAGTTAACTTTAATTTACTCTAATTTAGTTAAGTTTAGTTTAGTTTATAGTTTAGTTTAGTTTAATTTCGGTTAGGTTAGGTTAGTTTAGTTTAGTTTAGATTAGGTTAGGTTAGTTTATTTTAGTTTAGATTAGATCATGTTATGTTAGTTTAGGGTAGGTTAGGTTAGTGTAGTTTATTTTAGTTCAGTTTAGTTGAATTTAATTTAGTTTATTTTAGCTTAGTTTATGTTAGGTTAGATTAGTTTAGTTAATATTATTTTACGTTAGGTTAAGTTAGGTTAGGTTAGTTTAGTTTAGTTTAGTTTTGTTTAGTTAAGTTAAGTTTGGTTTAAATTAGTTTAGTTTTTTTATGTTAGGTTAGGTTAGGTTAGGTTAGTTAGATTAGTTTAGGTTAGTTTAGTTTGGCTTATAATTTAATTTATAGTATAGTTTTATTTAGTTTAGTTTATAGTTTAGTTTATATTTTAGTTTAATTTAGTTTATAGTTTAATTTATAATTTAGTTTAATTTAGTTTAGTTTAGTTTAGGCTAGGTTTGGTTATTTAAGCTTAGCTCAGGTTTGGTTAGGTTGGGTTATGTTAGGTTACTTTAGTTTAGTTTAGTTTAGTTTATAGTTTAGTTTAGTTTAGTATGGTTTATATTTTAGTTTAATTTAGTTTAGTTTAAATTAGATTACTTTAGGTTACGTTAGGTTAGGTGTGCTTATTTTTGTTTAGGTTAGGTTAGGTAAGGTTAATTTAGTTTAGCTTAGGTTAGGTTATTTTAGTTTAGTTTATAGTTTAGTTTAATTTAGTTTATAGTTTAGTTTATAGTTTAGTTTAGTTTAGATAAGTTTAGTTTAGTTTAGGTTCGGTTAGGTTAGGTTAGTTTAGTTTAGGTTAGGTTAGGTTAGGTTAGTTTATTTTAGTTTACTTTAGTTTACTTTAGTTTATAGTTTAGTTTATAGTTTAGTTTAGTTTAGATTAGTTTAGTGTAATTTAGGTTCGGTTAGGTTAGTTTAGTTTAGTTTAGGTTAGGTTAGTTCCGTTTAGTTTAGTTTATTTTAGTTTAGGTTAGGTTAGGTTAGTTTATTTTAGTTTAGATTAGATTATGTTAGGTTAGGTTAGGGTAAGTTAGGTTAGTTTAGTTTAGTTTAGTTTAGTTTAGGTTAGGTCAGGTTAGTTTAGTTTAGTTTAGGTTAGGCTAGGTTAAGTTATGTTATGTTACTTTAGGTTAGTTATGTTTAGTTTAGTTTCGTTTAGTTTAGTTTATGTTAGGTTAGGTTAGGTTACTTAGTTTAGCTTAGCTTAGTTTATTTTAGTTTAGTTTATAGTTTAGTTTAATTTATAAATTAGTTTATAGTTTAGTTTATTGTTTAGTTTAGTTTAGTTTAGGTTAGGTTATGTTAGTTTAGTTTAGTTTAGTTTAGGTTAGGTTAGGTTAGTTTTTGTTAGGGTAGGTTAGTTTAGTTTAGCTTAGCTTAGGTTGGGTTAGGTGAGATTAGGTTAGGTTAGGTTAGTTAGTTTAGCTTAGTTTAGTTTATTTTAGTTTAATTTAGGTTAGGTTAGGTTAGGTTAGGTTAGTAGACTTTAGTATACTTAACTTAGTTAAGTTTAGTTTAGTTTATAGATTAGTATATAGTTTAGTTTAGTTTAGTTTATTGTTTTTATTATAATTTAGTTTAGTTTAGTTTAGGTTAGGTTAGGTTAGTTTAGTTTAGTTTAGTTTATATTTTAGTTTATAGTTTAGTTTATATTAGATTAGTTTAGTTTAGTTTGGTTTAGTTTAGATTAGGTTAGGTTGGTTTAGTTTAGGTTAGGTTAGGTTAGTTTATTTTAGTTTAGTTTAGTTTAGATTAGGTTAGGTTAGTGTAGTTTAGCTTAATTTAGGTTAGGTTAGGTTAGGTTAGATTAGGTTAGTTAACTTTAGTTTACTTTAGTATAGTTTAGTTTATAGTTAATTTAATTTATAAATTAGTTTATAGTTTAGTTTATGGTTTAGTTTATAGTTTAGTTTATTTTCGGTTAGGTTGGGTTAGTTCAGTTTAGTTTAGTTTATTTTAGGTTACGTTAGTTTATTTTAGTTTAGATTAGTTTATGTTAGGTTAGGTTAGGATAGGTTAGGTTAGTGTAGTTTATTTTAGTGCAATTTAATTGAATTTAAGTTAGTTTATTTTAGCTTAGTTTAGGTTAGGTTAGATTAGTTTAGTTTAGTTTTGTTTAGGTTAGGTTAAGTTAGGTTAGGTTAGTTTAGTTTAGGTTAGGTTAGGTTAGGTTGGTTTATTTTAGCTTACTTTTTTTTACTTTAGTTTATAGTTTAGTTTATAGTTTAGTTTAGTTTAGATTAGTTTAGTTATGTTTAGGTTCGGTTAGGTTAGTTTAGTTTAGTTTAGGTTAGGTTAGGTTACGTTTTTTCCGTTTAGTTTAGTTTAGTTTAGGTTAGTTTATTTTAGTTTAGATTAGATTATGTTAGGTTAGGTTAGGGTAAGTTAGGTTAGTTTAGTTTAGTTTAATTTAGTTTAGGTAATGTCAGGTTAGTTTAGTTTAGTTTACGTTAGGTCAGGTTAAGTTATGTTATATTACTTTAGGTTAGCTTAGTTTAGTTTAGTTTATTTTAGTTTAGTTTATAGTTTAGTTTAATTTATAAATTAGTTTATAGTTTAGTTTATTGTTTAGTTTAGATTAGTTTAGGTTAGGTTAGGTTAGGTTAGTTTAGTTTAGTTTAGTTTTGTTTAGGTTAGGTTAGGTTAGCTTTTTGTAGGTTAGGTTAGTTTAGTTTAGCTTAGCTTAGGTTGGGTTAGGTGAGATTAGGTTAGGTTAGGTGAGTTAGATTAGCTTAGTTTAAATTTATTTTAGTTTAAAATGGGTTAGGTTAGGTTAGTTTAGTTCAGTTTAGTTTTGTTTTGTTTATAGTTAATTTAGTTTAGTTTATAGTTGAATTTAGTTTACTGTAGTTTAGTTTAGTTATTATTTTTAGGTTAGGTTAGGTTAGGTTAGGTTACTTTAGTTTAGTTTAGGTTAGGTTAGATTTGTTTAGGTTAGGTTAGATTAGTGTAGTTTAGTTTAGTTGAATTTAAATTAGTTTATTTTAGTTTAGTTTAGCTTAAGTTAGGTTAGGTTATGTTAGTTAAGTTTAGTTTAGTTGAAATTAGTTTAGATTAGTTTTGTTTAGGTTAGTTTAGTTTAGTTTAGCTTAGGTTAGGTTAGGTAAGGTTAGGTTAGTTAGTTTAGCTTAGTATAGTTTAGTTTAGTTTATAGTTTAGTTTAATTTTAGATTAGTTTATAGTTTAGTTTAGTTTAGGTTAGGATAGGCAAGTTTAGGTTAGGTTAGGGTAAGTTAATTTAGTTTAGTTTAGTTTATTTTAGGTTACGTTAGTTTAGGTTAGTTAAGTTCAGTTTAGTTTAGTTTTGTTTATAGTTTTGTTTAGTTTGTAGTTTAGTTTAGTTTATTTCGGTTAGGATAGGTTAGGTTAGGTTAGTTTAGTTTAGTTTAGATTAGGTTAGGTTAGTTTATTTTAGTTTAGATTAGATTATAATAGGTTAGGTTAGGGTAGGTTAGGTTAGTGTAGTTTAGTTTAGTTTAGTTCAATTTAGTTGAATTTAATTTAGTTTATTTCAGCTTAATTTAGGTTAGGTTAGAATAGTTTAGTTTATTTTAGTTTAGGTTAGGTTAAGTTAGGTTAGGTTAGTTTACTTTAGTTTAGTTTATATTTTAGTTTATAGTTTAGTTTAGTTTAGTTCATATTAGATTAGTTTAGTTTAGTTTAGTTTGGTTTAGTTTAGATTAGGTTAGGTTAGGTTGTTTTAGTTTAGGTTAGGTTAGTTTATTTTAGTTTAGTTTAGTTTAATTTAGTTTATAGTTTAGTTTATAGTTTAGTTTAGTTTAGATTAGTTTAGTTTAGTTTAGGTTCGGTTAGGTTAGTTTAGTTTAGGTTATGTTAGGTTATTTTAGGTTAGTTTAGTTTAGTTTAGTTTGTTTATAGTTTTATTTAGTTTATAGTTTAGTTTATAGTTTAGTTTAGTTTATTTTCGGTTAGGTTAGGTTAGGTTAGTTTAGTTTAGTTTAGATTAGGTTAGGTTAGTTTATTTTAGTTTAGATTAGATTATGTTAGTTTAGGTTAGGGTAGGTTAGGTTAGTGTAGTTTAGTGTAGTTCAATTTAGTAAAATTTAATTTATTTTATTTTAGCTTAGTTTAGGTTAGGTTAGATTAGTTTAGTTTAGTTTAGTTTAGGTTAGGTTAAGTTAGGTTAGGTTAGTTTAGTTTAGTTTAGTTTATATTTTAGTTTATAGTTTAGTTTATATTCGATTAGTTTAGTTTACTTTGGTTTAGTTTAGATTAGGTTAGGTTAGTTTAGTTTAGGTTAGGTTAGGTTAGTTTATTTTAGTTTAGTTTAGTTTAGGTTAGGTTAGGTTAGTGTAGTTTAGCTTAATTTAGGTTAGGTTAGGTTAGGTTAGGTTAGATTAGGTTAGTTAACTTAAGTTTACTTTAGTTTAGTTTAGTTTATAGTTAATTTAATTTATAAATTAGTTTATAGTTTAGTTTATGGTTTAGTTTATAGTTTAGTTTATTTTCGGTTAGGTTGTGTTAGTTTAGTTTAGTTTAGATTAGGTTAGGTTAGTTTATTTTAGATTAAGTTAGGTTAGTTTAATTTAGTTTAGATTAGATCATGTTAGGTTAGTTTAGGGTAGGTTAGGTTAGTGTAGTTTATCTTAGTTCAATTTAGTTGAATTTAATTTAAGTTTATTTTAGCTTAGTTTATGTTAGGTTAGATTAGTTTAGTTTAGTTTAGGTTAGGTTAGGTTAAGTTAGGTTAGGTCAGTTTAGTTTAGTTTAGTTTATATTTTAGTTCATAGTTTAGTTTAGTTTATATTAGATTAGTTTAGTTTAGTTTAGTTTGGTTTAGTTTATGTTAGGCTAATTTAGTTTAGTTTAGGTTAGGTTAGGCTAGTTTAGTTTAGTTTAGGTTAGGTTAGGTTAGTTTATTTTATAGATTAGCTTATATTTTAGTTTATAGTTTAGTTTAGTTTGGTTTAGTTTAGTTTAGTTTAATTTATGTTAGGTAAAATTAGGTTAGGTTAGGTTAGTTTATTTTAGTTTAGATTAGATTATGTTAGGTTAGGTTAGTTTAGGTTAGTGTAGTTGAGTTTAGTTTAGTTGAATTTAATTTAATTTATTTTTGTATAGTTTATTTTAGGTTAGTTTAGTTTAGTTTAGTTTAGGTTAGGTAAAGTTAGGTTAGCTTAGTTTAGTATAGTTTAGTTAATTTACATTTTAATTTATTGTTTAGTTTAGTTTATATTAGATTGTTTTAGTTTAGTTTAGTTTAGGTTAAGTTAGGGTAGGTTAGGTTAGGTTAGTTTAGTCTAGGTTAGTTACGTTAGCTTAGGTTAGGTTAGTTTAATTTAGTTTAGTTTAGTTAATAATTTGCTTTAGTTGAGTTTATAGTTTAATTTATAGTTAAATATAGTATCGTTTATAGTTTAGTGTAGTTTAGTTTATAGTTTAATTTACACTTAAATATAGTTTCGTTTATAGTTTAGTTTAGTTTAGTTTTGTTTAGTTAAGTTTAGTTTGGTTTAAATTAGTTTAGTTTTGTTTATGTTAGGTTAGGTTAGGTGAGGTTAGTTAGATTAGTTTAGGTTAGTTTAGTTTAGCTTATAATTTAATTTATAGTATAGTTTTGTTTAGTTTAGTTTATAGTTTAGTTTATAATTTAGTTTAATTTAGTTTAGTTTAGTTTAGGCTAGGTTTGGTTATTTAAGCTTAGCTCAGGTTTGGTTAGGTTGGGTTATGTTAGGTTACTTTAGTTTAGTTTAGTTTATATTTTAGTTTAGTATGGTTTATATTTTAGTTTAATTTAGTTTAGTTTAAATTAGTTTACTTTAGGTTACGTTAGGGTAGGTGTGCTTATTTTTGTTTAGGTTAGGTTAGGTAAGGTTAGTTTAGTTTAGCTTAGGTTAGGTTATTTTAGTTTAGTTTATAGTTTAGTTTATAGTTTAGTTTAGTTTAGATTAGTTTAGTTTAGGTTCGGTTAGGTTAGGTTAGTTTAGTTTGGGTTAAGTGAGGTTAGGTTAGTTTATTTTAGTTTACTTTAGTTTACTTTAGTTTATAGTTTAGTTTATAGTTTAGTTTAGCTTAGATTAGTTTAGTGTAGTTTAGGTTCGGTTAGGTTAGTTTAGTTTAGTTTAGGTTAGGTTAGGTTAGGTTAGTTCCGTTTAGTTTAGTTTAGTTTGGGTTAGGTTAGGTTAGTTTATTTTAATTTAGATTAGATTATGTTAGGTTAGGTTAGGGTAAGTTAGGTTAGTTTAGTTTAGTTTAGTTTAGGTTAGGTCAGGTTAGTTTAGTTTAGTTTAGGTTAGGTTAGGTTAAATTATGTTATGTTACTTTAGGTTAGTTAAGTTTAGTTTAGTTTCGTTTAGTTTATAATTTAGTTTAGTTACGTTTAGTTTAGTTTAGGTTAGGTTAGGTTAGGTTAGGTTACTTAGTTTAGCTTAGCTTAGTTTATTTTAGTTTAGTTTATAATTTAGTTTAATTTATAAATTAGTTTATAGTTTAGTTTATTGTTTAGTTTAGTTTAGTTTAGGTTAGGTTATGTTAGGTTAGGTTAGGTTAGTTTAGTTTAGTTTAGTTTAGGTTAGGTTAGGTTAGTTTTTGTTAGGTTATGTTAGTTTAGTTTAGCTTAGCTTAGGTTGGGTTAGGTGAGATTAGGTTTGGTTAGGTTAGTTAGTTTAGCTTAGTTTAGTTTATTTTAGTTTAATTTAGGTTAGGTTAGGTTAGGTTAGGTTAGTAGACTTTAGTATAGTTAACTTAGTTAAGTTTAGTTTAGTTTATAGTTTAGTGTAATTTCGTTTATAGTTTAGTATATAGTTTAGTTTAGTTTAGTTTATTGTTTATATTATAATTTAGTTTAGTTTAGTTTAGGTTAGGTTAGGTTAGTTTAGTTTAGCTTAGGTTATGTTAGGTTAGGTTAGGTTAGGTGAGGTTAGTTAACTTTAGTTTACTGTAGTTTAGTTTATAGTTAATTTAATTTATAAATTAGTTTATAGTTTAGATTATAGTTTAGGTTAGTTAAGTTTAGCTTAATTTAAGTTAGGATAGGTAAGTTTAGGTTAGGTTAGGTTAGTTTAGTTCAGTTTAGTTTTGTTTTGTTAATAGTTTAATTTAGTTTAGTTTATAGTTGAATTTAGTTTACTGTAGTTTAGTTTAGTTATTTTTTTTAGGTTAGTTAGGTTAGGTTCATTTAGTTTAGTTTAGGTTAGGTTAGATTTGTTTAGGTTAGGTTAGATTAGTGTAGTTTAATTTAGTTGAATTTAATTTAGTTTATTTTAGTATAGTTTAGTTTAGTTTAGTTTATAGTTTAGTTTAATTTTATATTAGTTTATAGTTTAGTTTAGTTTAGTTTATATTAGGATAGATAAGTTTAGGTTAGGTTAGGGTAAGTTAATTTAGTTTAGTTTAGTTTAGTTTAGGTTACGTTAATTTAGGTTAGTTTAGATTAGATTATGTTAGGTTAGGTTAGGGTAGGTTATATTAGTGTAGAATAGTTTAGTTCAATTTAGTTGAATTTAATTTAGTTTATTTTAGCTTAGTTTAGGTTAAGCTAGATTAGTTTAGTTTATTTTAGTTTAGGTTAGGTTAAGTTAGGTTAGGTTAGTTTACTTTAGTTTAATTTATATTTTAGTTTATAGTTTAGTTTAGTTTAGTTTATGTTAGATTAGTTTCGTTTAGTTTAGTTTGGTTTAGTTTAGGTTAGGTTAGGTTAGGTAGTTTTAGTTTAGGTTAGGTTCGGTTAGGTTAGTTTAGTTTAGGTTATGTTATGTTATTTTAGGTTAGTTTAGTTTAGTTTAGTTTAGTTTAGTATAGGTTACGTCAGGTTAGTTTAGTTTAGTTTAGGTTAGGTTAGGTTAAGTTATGTTATTTCACTTTAGGTTAGTTTAATTTAGTTTAGTTTCGTTTAGCTTATAATTTAGTTTAGTTACGTTTAGTGTAGTTTAGATTAGGTTAGGTTAGGTTAGGTTACTTAGTTTAGCTTAGTTTAGTTTATTTTAGTTCAGTTTAATTTATAAATTAGTTTACAGTTTAGTTTATTGTTTAGTTTAGTTTAGTTTAGGTTAGCTTAAGTTAGGTTAGGTTAGTTTAGTTTAGCTTAGCGTAGGTTGGGTTAGGTTAGGTTAGGTTAGGTTAGGTTAGTTAGTTTAGCTTAGTTTATTTTCGTTTATAGTTTAGTTTAATTTATAGTTTAGTTTATAGTTTAGTTTAGTTTAGTTTATGTTAGGTTATGTTAGTTTAGGTTAGTTAAGTTCATTTTAGTTTAGTTTTGTTTATAATTTAGTTTAGTTTATAGTTTAGTTCACTTTATTGTTTAATTTAGTTTAGTTTAGTGTAGTTATGTTTAGGTTAGGTTAGTTTAGTTTAGTTTAGGTTAGGTTAGGTTACTTTATTTTAGTTTAGATTAGATTATGTTAGGTTAGGTAAGTTTAGGTTAGGTTAGGTTAGTTTAGGATAGGTTATGTTAGGTTAGGTTAGGTTAGCTTAGTTTAGTTTAGTTTAGTTTAGGTTAGGTTAGGGTAGTTTAGGTTAGGTTAGTTTAGTTTAGTGTAGTTTATTTTAGTTTCGTTTAGTTTATAGTTTAGTTTAGTCTATAGATTAGTTTATATTTGAGTTTAGTTTGGTTTAGTTTAGATTAGTTTAGGTTAGGTTAGGTGAGGTTAGGTTAGGTTTGTTTATTTTAGTTTAGATTAGATTATGTTAGGTTAGGTAAGTTTAGGTTAGGTTAGGTTAGGTTAGTTTAGGTTAGGTTAGGTTAGGTTAGGTTAGGATAGCTTAATTTATTTTAGTTTTATTTAATTTAGGTTAGGTTAGGTTAGTTAACTTTAGTTTACTTTAGTTTAGTTAAGTTTAGTTTATAGTTTAGTTTAGGTTGGTTTATAGTTTAGTTTATGATTTAGTTTAATTTAGTTTATAGTTTATATTATAATTTAGTTTACTTTAGGTTAGGTTAGTTCAGTTTAGTTTAGCTTAGGTTAGGTTAGGTTAAGTTAGGTTAGGTTAGCTAGTTTAGCTTAGTTTAGATTGTTTTAGTTTAGTTTATAGTTTAGTTTAATTTTTAGATTAGTTTATATTTTAGTTTATTGTTTAGTTTACTTTGGTTTAGTTTAGGTTAGGTTATGTAAGGTTAGGTTAGGTTAGGTTAGTTTAGTTTAGTTAATTTTATGTTCCGTTTGGTTAGGTTAGTTTAGTTCAGTTTAGTTAGTTTTGTTTATACTTTAGTTTAGTTTAGTTTATAGTTTAGTTTATAGTTTAGTTTAGTTTATAGTTTAATTTAGTTTAGTTTAGTTTGGTTTAGTTTAGCTTAGGTTAGGTAAGGTTAGGTTAGGATAGTTTATTTTAGTTAAGCTTATGTTCGGTTAGGTTACGTTAGTTTAGTTCAGTTTAGTTAGTTTTATTTATAGGTTAGTTTATTTTAGTTTATACTTTATATTATAATTTAGTTTAGTTTATGTTAGGTTAGGTTAGTTTAGTTTAGCTTAGGTTAGGTAAGGTTAGGTTAGGTTAGCTTAGCTTAGTTAGTTTAGCTTAGTTTAGGTTATTTTAGTTTAGTTTATAGTTTATATTAATTTATAGATTAATTTATATTTTAGTTTATAGTTTCATTTAGTTTGGTTTAGTTTAGCTTAGGTTAGGTAAGGTTAGGTTAGGTTAGGATAGTTTAGTTTAGTTAAGTTTATGTTCGGTTAGGTTACGTTAGTTTAGTTCAGTTTAGTTAGTTTAGTTTATAGATTAGTTTAGTTTAGTTTAGGTTAGGTTAAGTTAGGTTAGGTTAGTTTAGTTTAGTTTAGATTATATTTTATTTTATAGTTAAGTTTAGTTTAGTTTGTATTAGATTAGTTTAGTTTAGTTTAGTTTGGTATAGTTTAGGTTAGGTTAGGTTAGTTTAATTTATTTAAGGTTAGGTTAGGTTAGTTTATTTTAGTTTAGTTTACTTTAGTTTATAGTTTAGTTATAGTTTAGTTTAGTTTAGTTTAGGTTCGGTTAGGTTAGTTTAGTTTAGTTTAGATTAGATTATGTTACGTTAGGTTAGGGTAGGTTTGGTTAGTGTGGTTTAGTTTAGTTCAATTTAGTTGAATATAATTTAGTTTTTTTTAGCTTAGTTTAGGTTAGGTTAGATTAGTTTAGTTTAGTTTAGTTTAGTTTAGTTTAGTTTAGGTTAGGTTAAGTTAGGTTAGGTTAGTTTAGTTTAGTTTAGTTTATATTATAGTTTATAGTTTAGTTTATATTAGATTAGTTTATTTTAGTTTAGTTTGGTTTAGTTTAGGTTAGGTTAGGTTAGGTTAGTTTAGTTTAGGTTAGGTTAGGTTAGTTTATTTTAGTTTAGTTTAGTTACTTCAGTTTATAGTTTAGTTTATTGTTTAGTTTAGTTTAGGTTCGGTTAGGTTAGTTTAGTTTAGTTTAGATTAGATTATGTTAGGTTAGGTTAGGGTAGGTTTGGTTAGTGTAGTTTAGTTTAGTTCAATTTAGTTGAACATAATTTAGTTTTTTTTAGCTTAGTTTAGGTTAGGTTAGATTAGTTTAGTTTAGTTTAGTTTAGTTTAGTTTAGTTTAGTTTAGTTTAGGTTAGGTTAAGTTAGGTTAGGTTAGTTTAGTTTAGTTTAGTTTATATTTTAGTTTATAGTTTAGTTTATATTAGATTAGTTTATTTTAGTTTAGTTTGGTTTAGTTTAGGTTAGGTTAGGTTAGGTTAGTTTAGTTTAGGTTAGGTTAGGTTAGTTTATTTTAGTTTAGTTTAGTTACTTCAGTTTATAGTTTAGTTTATTGTTTAGTTTAGTTTAGGTTCGGTTAGGTTAGTTTAGTTTAGTTTAGGTTAGGTTAGTTTAGTTTAGTTTAGTTTAGTTTAGGTTAGGTTAGGTTAGTTTATTTTAGTTTTGATTAGATTATGTTAGGTTAGGTTAGGGTAGGTTAGGTTAGTTTAGTTAGGTTAGTTTAGTTTAGTTTAGTTTAGTTTGGTTTAGGTTAGGTCAGGTTTGTTTAGTTTAGTTTAGGTTAGGTTAGGTTAAGTTATGTTCAGTTACTTTAGCTAAGTTTAGTTTAGTTTAGTTTCGTTTAGTTTATAATTCAGTTTAGTTACGTTTAGTTTAGTTTAGGTTAGGTTAGGTTAGGTTAGGTTACTTAGTTTAGCTTAGTTTAGTTGATAGTTTAGTGTAATTTATAAATTAGTTTATAATTTAGTTTATTGTTCAATTTAGTTTAGGTTAGGTTAGGTTAGGTTAGGTTAGGTTAGTTTAGTTTAGTTTAGTTTAGGTTAGGTTAGGTTAGTTTTTGTTAGGTTAGGTTAGTTTAGTTTAGTTTAGCTTAGGTTAGGTTAGGTAAGGTTAGGTTAGTTAATTTAGCTTAGTTTAGTTTATGGTTTAGTTTAATTTTAGATTATTTTATAGTTTAGTTTATAGTTTAGTTTAGTTTAGTTTAAGTTAAGATTGGTAAATTTAGGTTAGGTTAGGGTAAGTTAGTTTAGTTTAGTTTAGTTTATTTTAGGTTACTTTAGTTTAGGTTAGTTAAGATCAGTTTAGTTAATTTTTTTTATAGTTTTATTTAGTTTATAGTTTAGTTTATATTTAAGTTTAGATTATTTTCGGTTAGGTTAGGTTAGGTTAGAATGGTTTAGTTTAGATTAGATTAGGTTAGGTTTGTTTATTTTAGTTTAGATTAGATTATGTTAGGTTAGGTTAGTCTAGGTTAGGTTAGTGTAGTTTAGTTTAGTTCAATTTAGTTGAATTTAATTTAGTTTATTTTAGCTTAGTTTAGGTTAGGTAGATTAGTGTAGTTTAGTTTAGGTTAGGTTAAGTTATGTTAGATTAGTTTAGTTTTGTTTAGTTTGGTATTGTTTAGGTTAGGTTAGTGAGGTTAGTTTAGTTTAGGTTAGGTTAGGTTAGGTTAGTCTATTTTAGTATAGTTTAGTTTACTTTAGTTTATAGTTTAGTTAAAGTTTAGTTGAGTTTAATTTAGTTTAGGTTCGGTTAGATTAGTTTAGTTTAGTTTAGGTTAAGTTAGGTTAGGTTAGTTTAGTTTAGTTTAGTTTAGGTTAGGTTAGGTTAGTTTATTTTAATTTAGATTAGTTTATGTTAGGTTAGGGTAGGTTAGGTTAATTTAGTTTGGTTTAGTTTAGTTTAGGTTAGGTCAGGTTAATTTAGTTTAATTTAGGTTAGGTTAGGTTAGGTTAGTTAACTTTAATTTACTCTAGTTTAGTTAAGTTTAGTTTAGTTTATAGTTTAGTTTAGTTTAATTTCGGTTAGGTTAGGTTAGTTTAGTTTAGTTTAGATTAGGGTAGGTTAGTTTATTTTAGTTTAGATTAGATCATGTTACGTTAGTTTAGGGTAGGTTAGGTTAGTGTAGTTTATTTTAGTTCAGTTTAGTTGAATTTAATTAATTTATTTTAGCTTAGTTTATGTTAGGTTAGATTAGTTTAGTTAAGTTTATCTTAGGTTAGGTTAAGTTAGGTTAGGTTAGTTTAGTTTAGTTTTGTTTAGTTAAGTTTAGTTTGGTTTAAATTAGTTTAGTTTTGTTTATGTTAGGTTAGGTTAGGTTAGGTTAGGTTAGTTAGATTAGTTTAGGTTAGTTTAGTTTAGCTTATAATTTAATTTATAGTATAGTTTTATTTAGTTTAGTTTATAGTTTAGTTTATATTTTAGTTTAATTTAGTTTATAGTTTAATTTATAATTTAGTTTAATTTAGTTTAATTTTGTTTAGTTTAGTTTAGGTTAGGTTAGGTAAGGTTAGTTTAGTTTAGTTTAGGTTAGGTTAGGTTAGTTTATGTTAAGTTAGGTTAGTTTCGTTTAACTTAATTTAGGTTAGGTTAGGTTAAGTTAGGTTAGTTAACTTTAGTTTACTTTAGTTTAGTTAAGTTTAGTTTAGTTTATAGTTTAGTTTAGTTTAGTTTATAGTTTAGTTTATAATTTAGTTTAGTTTAGTTTATAGTTTATATTATAATTTAGTTTAGTTTAGTTTAGTTTAGGTTAGGTTAGTTTTGTTTAGCTTACGTTAGGTTAGGTTAGGTTAAGTTAGGTTAGTTAGTTTAGCTTAGTTTAGTTTATTTTAGTTTATTTTATAGTTTAGTTTAATTTATAAATTAGTTTATAGTTAAGTTTATAGTTTAGTTTGGTTTAGTTTAATTTATTTTATAGTATAGTTTATAGTTTATTTTAGTTTAGTTTATAGTTTAGATTATAATTTAGTTTAGTTTTGTTTAGTTTAGGTTAGGTTAGTTTAGTTTAGCTTAGGTTAGTTTAGCTTAGGTTAGGTTAGGTTGGGCTATGTTAGGTTACTTTAGAGTAGTATAGTTCAGTTTAGGTTAGGTTTGGTTAGTTTAGTTTAATTTAGCTCAGGTTTGGTTAGGTTAGATTAAGTTAGGTTTGCTTAGTTTAGTTTAGTTTAGTTTAATTTAGGTTAGGTTAGGTTAGGTTAATTAACTTTAGTTTACTAATTTAGTTAAGTTTAGTTTAGTTTATAGTTTAGTTTAATTTAGTTTATAGTTTAGTTTATAGGTTAGTTTAGTTTAGTTTATAGTTTATATTATAATTTAGTTTAATTTAGTTTAGTTTAGGTTAGGTTAGGTTAGTTTAGTTTAGCTTAGGTTAGGTTAGGTTAGGTAAGGTTAGTTTAGTTTAGTTTAGGTTAAGTTAGGTAAGTTTAGGTTAGGTTAGGTTAGTTTAGTTCAGTTTAGTTTTGTTTTGCTTATAGTTTAATTTAGTTTAGTTTATAGTTTAAATTAGTTTAGTTTAGTTTAGTTTAGTTATTTTGTTTAGGTTAGGTTCGGTTAGGTTAGTTTAGTTTAGTTTAGGTTAGGTTAGATTTGTTTAGGTTAGGTTAGATTAGTGTAGTTTAGTTTAGTTGAATTTAATTTAGTTTATTTTAGTTTAGTTTAGGTTAAGTTAGGTTAGGTTAGGTTAGTTAAGTTTAGTTTAGTGTAGTTTAGATTAGTTGAATTTAGTTTAGTTTAGTTCAGTTTTGGTTAGTTTAGTTTAGTTTAGCATAGGTTAGGTTAGGTAAGGTTACGTTAGTTAGTTTAGCTTAGTATAGTTTAGTTTAGTTTAGTTTATAGTTTAGTTTAATTTTAGATTAGTTTATATTTTGGTTTATAGTTTAGTTTAGTTTAGTTTAGGTAGGGATAGGTAAGTTTAGGTTAGGTTAGGTTAGATTAGTTCAGTTTAGTTTAGTTTTGTTTATAGTTTAGTTTAGTTTATAGTTTAGTTTATGGTTTAATTTTGTTTAGATTATTGTTTAATTTAGTTTAGTTTAGTGTAGTTTAATTTAGGTTAGGTTAGGTTAGTTAAGTTTAGTTTAGGTTAGGTAAGTTTATTTTAGTTTAGATTAGATTATGTAAGGTTAAGTTAGGTTAGGGCAGGTTAGGTTAGTGTAGTTTAGTTTCGTTTAGTTTAGTTGGATTTAATTTTGTTTATTTTAGCTTAGTTTAGGTTAGGTTAGGTTAGTTTAGTTTAGTATAGTTTAGTTTATGTTAGGTTAAGTTAGGTTAGGTTAGTTTAGTTTAGTTTTGTTTATATTTTAGTTTATATTTTAGTTTAGTTTAGTTTATATTAGATTAGTTTGGTTTAGGTTAGTTTAGTTTAGTTTAGGTTAGGTTAGTTTAGTTTAGGTTAGGTTAGTTTAGTTTAGTTTATGTTAGGTTAGTTGATTTTATTTTAGCTTAGTTTACTTTAGTTTATAGTTTAGTTTAGTTTAGTTTAGGTTAGGTTAGTTTAGTTTAGTATAGGTTAGGTTAGGTTAGGTTAGGTTAGGTTAGTTTAGTTTTGTTTAGTTTAGTTTAGGTTAGGTTAGGTTAGGTTAGGTTAGGTTATGTTACTTTAGGATAGTTTAGTGTAGTTTAATTTAGTTTCGTTTAGTTTATAATTTAGTTTAGTTTAGTTTATGTTAGGTTAGGTTAGGTGAGGTTAGGTTAGTTTAGTTTAGGTTAGTTTAGTTTAGTTTAGTCTATTTTAGTTTATAATTTAGTTTATAGTATAGTTTTGTTTAGTTTAGTATATAGTTTAGTTTATAATTTAGTTAATTTTAGTTTATAGTTTAGTTTATAATTTAGTTTAATTTAGTTTAGTTTAATTTAGGTTAGGTTTGGTTAGTTTATTTTAGCTTAGCTCAGGTTTGGTTAGGTTAGGTTAAGTTAGGTTAGGTTAGTTAATTTAGCTTAGGTTAGGTTAGGTAAGGTTAGTTAGTTTAGCTTAGTTCATTTTATTTTATTTTAGTTTATAGTTAATTTAATATATAAATTAGTTTATAGTTTAGTTTATAGTTTAGGTTAGTATAGTTTAGTTTAATTTAAGTTAGGTTAGGTAAGGTTAGGTTAGGGTAGGTTAGTTTAGTTTAGTTTAGTTAAGTTTATGTTCGGATAGGTTAGGTTAGTTTAGTTCAGTTTAGTTAGTTTAGTTTATAGTTTAATTTAGTTTAGTTTAGTTTTGTTTAGTTTAGTTTAGGTTATGTTAGGTAAGGTTAGTTTAGTTTAGTCTATTTTAGGTTAGGTTAGGTTAGGTCAGCTCAGTATAATTTAGTTTAGTTTAATTTAGGTTAGGTTACGTTAGGTTAGTTAACTTTAGATTACTTTAGTTTAGTTAAGTTTAGTATAGTTTATAGATTAGTTTAGTTTAGTTTATAGTTTAGTTTAGTTTAGTTTATAGTATATATTATAATTTAGTTTAATTTAGTTTAGTTTAGATTAGGTTAGGTTAGTTTAGTTTAGCTTAGGTTAGGTTAGGTTACGTTAGGTTAGGTTAGGTTAGGTTAGTTAGTTTAGCTTAGTTCATTTTATTTTATTTTAGTTTATTGTTAATTTAATATATAAATTAGTTTATAGTTTAGTTTATAGTTTAAGTTAGTTTAGTTTAGTTTAATTTAAGTTAGGTTAGGTAAGTTTAGGTTAGGTTAGGTTAGTTTAGTTCAGTTTAGTTTTGTTTTGCTAATAGTTTAGTTTAGTTTAGTTTAGTTTATAGTTTAATTTAGTTTAGTTTAGTTTAGTTTAGTTATTTTGTTTAGGTAAGGTTAGGTTAGGATAGTTTAGTTTAGTTTAGGTTAGGTTATATTTGTTTAGGTTAGGTTAGATTAGTTTAGTTTAGTTTAGTTGAATTTAATTTAGTTTATTTTAGTTTAGTTTAGTTTAGGTTAAGTTAGGTTAGGTTAGATTAGTTAATTTAAGTTTAGTGTAATTTAGTTTTGTTGAATTTAGTTTACTTTAGTTTAGTTTAAGTTAGTTTAGTTTAGCTTAGGTTAGGTTAGGTAAGGTTAGGTTAGTTAGTTTAGCTTGGTTTAGTTTAGTTTAGTTTATAGTTTAGTTTAATTTATAGATTAGGTTATATTTTCGTTTATAGTTTAGTTTAGTTTGGTTTAGTTAAGTTTAGTTTAGGTTAAGTTAGGTAAGGTTAGGTTAGGTTAGGTTAGTTTATTTTAGTTCAGATTAGATTATGTTAGGTTAGGTTAGGTTAGGTCAGTGTAGTTGAGTTTAGTTTAGTTGAATTTAATTTAGTTTATTTTGTTTACTTTAGGTTATGTTAGTTTAGTTTAGTTTAGGTTAGGTTGTTAGGTTAGCTTAGTTTTGTATAGTTTAGTTTAGTTTATATTTTAATTTATTATTTAGTTTAGTTTATATTACAGTTAGTTTAGTTTAGTTTAGTTTAGTTTAGGTTAGGTTAGGTTACGTTGGGTTAGCTTAGTTTAGTTTAGTTTAAGTTTGGTTAGGTTACGTTAGGTTAGGTCAGCTTAGTTTAGTTTAATTTAGGTTAGGTTAGGTTAGGTTAGTTAACTTTAGATTACTTTAGTTTAGGTTAGGTTTGGTTTGTTTAATTTAGCTTAGCTCAAGTTTGGTTTGGTTAGGTTAGGTTAGGTTAGTTAACTTCAGTTTACTTTAGTTTAGTTAAGTTTAGTTTAGTTTGGTTTAGTTTAGGTTAGGTTAGGTAAGGTTAGGTTAGGTTATGACAGTTTAGTTTAGTAAAGTTTATGTTCGGTTAGGTTAGGTTAGTTTAGTTCAGTTTAGTTAGTTTTGTTTATAGGTTAGTTTAGTTTAGTTTATAGTTTAGTTTACAGTTTTGTTTAGTTTAGTTTATAGTTTATATTATAATGTAGTTTACTTTAATTTAGTTTAGTTTAGTTTAGTTTTGTTTAGTTTAGTTTAGGTTAGGTTAGGTAAGGTTAGTTTAGTTTAGTTTAGGTTAGGTTAGATTAGTTTATGTTAAGTTAGGTTAGTTTAGTTTAGCTTAGTTTAGGTTAGGTTAGCTTAATTTAGTTTAGTTTAGTTTAATTTAGGTTAGGTTAGTTAACTTTAGTTTACTTTAGTTTAGTTAAGTTTAGTTTAGTTTATAGTTTAGTTTAGTTTAGTTTATAGTTTAGTTTATAGTTTAGTTTAGTTTAGTTTATAGTTTATAATATAATTTAGTTTAGTTTAGTTTAGTTTAGGTTAGGTTAGTTTAGTTAGCTTACGTTAGGTTAGGTTAGGTTAAGTAAGTTAGTTAGTTTAGCTTAGTTTAGTTTATTTTAGTTTAGTTTATAGTTTAGTTTAATTTATAAATTAGTTTATAGTTTAGTTTGGTTTAGTTTAATTTATTTTATAGTATAGTTTATATTTTATTTTAGTTTAGTTTATAGTTTAGATTATAATTTAGTTTAGTTTAGTTTATGTTAGGTTAGTTTAGTTTAGCTTAGGTTAGGTTAGGTTGGGTTATGTTAGGTTACTTTAGAGTAGTTTAGTTTAGTTTAGGTTAGGTTTGGTTAGTTTAGTTTAGTTTAGCTCAGGTTTGGTTAGGTTAAGTTAAGTTATGTTTGCTTAGTTTAGTTTAGTTTAGTTTAATTTAGGTTAGGTTAGGTTAGGTTAATTAACTTTAGTTTACTTAATTTAGTTAAGTTTAGTTTAGTTTATAATTTAGTTTAATTTAGTTTATAGTTTAGTTTATAGTTTAGTTTAGTTCAGTTTATAGTTTATATTATAATTTAGTTTAGTTTAGTTTAGGTTAGGTTAGGTTAGTATAGTTTAGCTTAGGTTAGGTTAGGTTAGGTTAGTTTAGTTTAGTTTAGGTTAGGTTAGGTAAGTTAAGGTTAGGTTAGGTTAGTTTAGTTCAGTTTAGTTTTGTGTTGCTTATAGTTTAAATTAGTTTAAATTATAGTTTAAATTAGTTTAGTTTAGTTTAGTTTAGTTATTTTGTTTAGGTTAGGTTAGGTTAGGTTAATTTAGTTTAGTTTAGGTTAGGTTAGATTTGTTTAGGTTAGGTTAGATTAGTGTAGTTTAGTTTAGTTGAATTTAATTTAGTTTATTTTAGTTTAGTTTAGGTTAAGTTAGGTTAGGTTAGGTTAGGTTAGTTAAGTTTAGTTTAGTGTAGTTTAGTTTAATTTAATTTAGTCTAGTTTAGTTTAGTTTAGGTTAGTTTAGTTTAGTTTAGATTAGGGTAGGTTAGTTTATTTTAGTTTAGATTAGATCATGTTATGTTAGTTTAGGGTAGGTTAGGTTAGTGTAGTTTATTTTAGTTCAGTTTAGTTGAATTTAATTAATTTATTTTAGCTTAGTTTATGTTAGGTTAGATTAGTTTAGTTAAGTTTATCTTAGGTTAGGTTAAGTTAGGTTAGGTTAGTTTAGTTTAGTTTTGTTTAGTTAAGTTTAGTTTGGTTTAAATTAGTTTAGTTTTGTTTATGTTAGGTTAGGTTAGGTTAGTTAGATTAGTTTAGGTTAGTTTAGTTTAGCTTATAATTTAATTTATAGTATAGTTTTATTTAGTTTAGTTTATAGTTTAGTTTATATTTTAGTTTAATTTAGTTTATAGTTTAATTTATAATTTAGTTTAATTTAGTTTAATTTTGTTTAGTTTAGTTTAGGTTAGGTTAGGTAAGGTTAGTTTAGTTTAGTTTAGGTTAGGTTAGGTTAGTTTATGTTAAGTTAGGTTAGTTTCGTTTAACTTAATTTAGGTTAGGTTAGGTTAAGTTAGGTTAGTTAACTTTAGTTTACTTTAGTTTAGTTAAGTTTAGTTTAGTTTATAGTTTAGTTTAGTTTAGTTTATAGTTTAGTTTATAGTTTAGTTTAGTTTAGTTTATAGTTTATATTATAATTTAGTTTAGTTTAGTTTAGGTTAGGTTAGTTTAGTTTAGCTTACGTTAGGTTAGGTTAGGTTAAGTTAGGTTAGTTAGTTTAGCTTAGTTTAGTTTATTTTAGTTTATTTTATAGTTTAGTTTAATTTATAAATTAGTTTATAGTTAAGTTTATAGTTTAGTTTGGTTAAGTTTAATTTATTTTATAGTATAGTTTATAGTTTATTTTAGTTTAGTTTATAGTTTAGATTATAATTTAGTTTAGTTTTGTTTAGTTTAGGTTAGGTTAGTTTAGTTTAGCTTAGGTTAGTTTAGCTTAGGTTAGGTTAGGTTGGGCTATGTTAGGTTACTTTAGAGTAGTTTAGTTCAGTTTAGTTTAGGTTTGGTTAGTTTAGTTTAATTTAGCTCAGGTTTGGTTAGGTTAGATTAAGTTAGGTTTGCTTAGTTTAGTTTAGTTTAGTTTAATTTAGGTTAGGTTAGGTTAGGTTAATTAACTTTAGTTTACTAATTTAGTTAAGTTTAGTTTAGTTTATAGTTTAGTTTAATTTAGTTTATAGTTTAGTTTATAGGTTAGTTTAGTTTAGTTTATAGTTTATATTATAATTTAGTTTAATTTAGTTTAGTTTAGGTTAGGTTAGGTTAGTTTAGTTTAGCTTAGGTTAGGTTAGGTTAGGTAAGGTTAGTTTAGTTAAGTTTAGGTTAAGTTAGGTAAGTTTAGGTTAGGTTAGGTTAGTTTAGTTCAGTTTAGTTTTGTTTTGCTTATAGTTTAATTTAGTTTAGTTTATAGTTTAAATTAGTTTAGTTTAGTTTAGTTTAGTTATTTTGTTTAGGTTAGGTTCGGTTAGGTTAGTTTAGTTTAGTTTAGGTTAGGTTAGATTTGTTTAGGTTAGGTTAGATTAGTGTAGTTTAGTTTAGTTGAATTTAATTTAGTTTATTTTAGTTTAGTTTAGGTTAAGTTAGGTTAGGTTAGGTTAGTTAAGTTTAGTTTAGTGTAGTTTAGATTAGTTGAATTTAGTTTAGTTTAGTTCAGTTTTGGTTAGTTTAGTTTAGTTTAGCATAGGTTAGGTTAGGTAAGGTTACGTTAGTTAGTTTAGCTTAGTATAGTTTAGTTTAGTTTAGTTTATAGTTTAGTTTAATTTTAGATTAGTTTATATTTTGGTTTATAGTTTAGTTTAGTTTAGTTTAGGTAGGGATAGGTAAGTTTAGGTTAGGTTAGGTTAGATTAGTTCAGTTTAGTTTAGTTTTGTTTATAGTTTAGTTTAGTTTATAGTTTAGTTTATGGTTTAATTTATTTAGATTATTGTTTAATTTAGTTTAGTTTAGTGTAGTTTAATTTAGGTTAGGTTAGGTTAGTTAAGTTTAGTTTAGGTTAGGTAAGTTTATTTTAGTTTAGATTAGATTATGTAAGGTTAAGTTAGGTTAGGGCAGGTTAGGTTAGTGTAGTTTAGTTTCGTTTAGTTTAGTTGGATTTAATTTTGTTTATTTTAGCTTAGTTTAGGTTAGGTTAGGTTAGTTTAGTTTAGTATAGTTTAGTTTATGTTAGGTTAAGTTAGGTTAGGTTAGTTTAGTTTAGTTTTGTTTATATTTTAGTTTATATTTTAGTTTAGTTTAGTTTATATTAGATTAGTTTGGTTTAGGTTAGTTTAGTTTAGTTTAGGTTAGGTTAGTTTAGTTTAGGTTAGGTTAGTTTAGTTTAGTTTATGTTAGGTTAGTTGATTTTATTTTAGCTTAGTTTACTTTAGTTTATAGTTTAGTTTAGTTTAGTTTAGGTTAGGTTAGTTTAGTTTAGTATAGGTTAGGTTAGGTTAGGTTAGGTTAGGTTAGTTTAGTTTTGTTTAGTTTAGTTTAGGTTAGGTTAGGTTAGGTTAGGTTAGGTTATGTTACTTTAGGATAGTTTAGTGTAGTTTAATTTAGTTTCGTTTAGTTTATAATTTAGTTTAGTTTAGTTTATGTTAGGTTAGGTTAGGTGAGGTTAGGTTAGTTTAGTTTAGGTTAGTTTAGTTTAGTTTAGTTTAGTCTAGTTTAGTTTATAATTTAGTTTATAGTATAGTTTTGTTTAGTTTAGTTTATAGTTTAGTTTATAATTTAGTTAATTTTAGTTTATAGTTTAGTTTATAATTTAGTTTAATTTAGTTTAGTTTAATTTAGGTTAGGTTTGGTTAGTTTATTTTAGCTTAGCTCAGGTTTGGTTAGGTTAGGTTAAGTTAGGTTAGGTTAGTTAATTTAGCTTAGGTTAGGTTAGGTAAGGTTAGTTAGTTTAGCTTAGTTCATTTTATTTTATTTTAGTTTATAGTTAATTTAATATATAAATTAGTTTATAGTTTAGTTTATAGTTTAGGTTAGTATAGTTTAGTTTAATTTAAGTTAGGTTAGGTAAGGTTAGGTTAGGGTAGGTTAGTTTAGTTTAGTTTAGTTAAGTTTATGTTCGGATAGGTTAGGTTAGTTTAGTTCAGTTTAGTTAGTTTAGTTTATAGTTTAATTTAGTTTAGTTTGGTTTTGTTTAGTTTAGTTTAGGTTATGTTAGGTAAGGTTAGTTTAGTTTAGTCTATTTTAGGTTAGGTTAGGTTAGGTCAGCTCAGTATAATTTAGTTTAGTTTAATTTAGGTTAGGTTACGTTAGGTTAGTTAACTTTAGATTACTTTAGTTTAGTTAAGTTTAGTATAGTTTATAGATTAGTTTAGTTTAGTTTATAGTTTAGTTTAGTTTAGTTTATAGTATATATTATAATTTAGTTTAATTTAGTTTGGTTTAGATTAGGTTAGGTTAGTTTAGTTTAGCTTAGGTTAGGTTAGGTTACGTTAGGTTAGGTTAGGTTAGGTTAGTTAGTTTAGCTTAGTTCATTTTATTTTATTTTAGTTTATTGTTAATTTAATATATAAATTAGTTTATAGTTTAGTTTATAGTTTAAGTTAGTTTAGTTTAGTTTAATTTAAGTTAGGTTAGGTAAGTTTAGGTTAGGTTAGGTTAGTTTAGTTCAGTTTAGTTTTGTTTTGCTAATAGTTTAGTTTAGTTTAGTTTAGTTTATAGTTTAATTTAGTTTAGTTTAGTTTAGTTTAGTTATTTTGTTTAGGTAAGGTTAGGTTAGGATAGTTTAGTTTAGTTTAGGTTAGGTTATATTTGTTTAGGTTAGGTTAGATTAGTTTAGTTTAGTTTAGTTGAATTTAATTTAGTTTATTTTAGTTTAGTTTAGTTTAGGTTAAGTTAGGTTAGGTTAGATTAGTTAATTTCAGTTTAGTGTAATTTAGTTTTGTTGAATTTAGTTTACTTTAGTTTAGTTTAAGTTAGTTTAGTTTAGCTTAGGTTAGGTTAGGTAAGGTTAGGTTAGTTAGTTTAGCTTGGTTTAGTTTAGTTTAGTTTATAGTTTAGTTTAATTTATAGATTAGGTTATATTTTCGTTTATAGTTTAGTTTAGTTTGGTTTAGTTAAGTTTAGTTTAGGTTAAGTTAGGTAAGGTTAGGTTAGGTTAGGTTAGTTTATTTTAGTTCAGATTAGATTATGTTAGGTTAGGTTAGGTTAGGTCAGTGTAGTTGAGTTTAGTTTAGTTGAATTTAATTTAGTTTATTTTGTTTACTTTAGGTTATGTTAGTTTAGTTTAGTTTAGGTTAGGTTGTTAGGTTAGCTTAGTTTTGTATAGTTTAGTTTAGTTTATATTTTAATTTATTATTTAGTTTAGTTTATATTACAGTTAGTTTAGTTTAGTTTAGTTTAGTTTAGTTTAGGTTAGGTTAGGTTACGTTGGGTTAGCTTAGTTTAGTTTAGTTTAAGTTTGGTTAGGTTACGTTAGGTTAGGTCAGCTTAGTTTAGTTTAATTTAGGTTAGGTTAGGTTAGGTTAGTTAACTTTAGATTACTTTAGTTTAGGTTAGGTTTGGTTTGTTTAATTTAGCTTAGCTCAAGTTTGGTTTGGTTAGGTTAGGTTAGGTTAGTTAACTTGAGTTTACTTTAGTTTAGTTAAGTTTAGTTTAGTTTGGTTTAGTTTAGGTTAGGTTAGGTAAGGTTAGGTTAGGTTATGACAGTTTAGTTTAGTAAAGTTTATGTTCGGTTAGGTTAGGTTAGTTTAGTTCAGTTTAGTTAGTTTTGTTTATAGGTTAGTTTAGTTTAGTTTATAGTTTAGTTTACAGTTTTGTTTAGTTTAGTTTATAGTTTATATTATAATGTAGTTTACTTTAATTTAGTTTAGTTTAGTTTAGTTTTGTTTAGTTTAGTTTAGGTTAGGTTAGGTAAGGTTAGTTTAGTTTAGTTTAGGTTAGGTTAGATTAGTTTATGTTAAGTTAGGTTAGTTTAGTTTAGCTTAGTTTAGGTTAGGTTAGCTTAATTTAGTTTAGTTTAGTTTAATTTAGGTTAGGTTAGTTAACTTTAGTTTACTTTAGTTTAGTTAAGTTTAGTTTAGTTTATAGTTTAGTTTAGTTTAGTTTATAGTTTAGTTTATAGTTTAGTTTAGTTTAGTTTATAGTTTATAATATAATTTAGTTTAGTTTAGTTTATTTTAGGTTAGGTTAGTTTAGTTTAGCTTACGTTAGGTTAGGTTAGGTTAAGTAAGTTAGTTAGTTTAGCTTAGTTTAGTTTATTTTAGTTTAGTTTATAGTTTAGTTTAATTTATAAATTAGTTTATAGTTTAGTTTGGTTTAGTTTAATTTATTTTATAGTATAGTTTATATTTTATTTTAGTTTAGTTTATAGTTTAGATTATAATTTAGTTTAGTTTAGTTTAGGTTAGGTTAGTTTAGTTTAGCTTAGGTTAGGTTAGGTTGGGTTATGTTAGGTTACTTTAGAGTAGTTTAGTTTAGTTTAGGTTAGGTTTGGTTAGTTTAGTTTAGTTTAGCTCAGGTTTGGTTAGGTTAAGTTAAGTTATGTTTGCTTAGTTTAGTTTAGTTTAGTTTAATTTAGGTTAGGTTAGGTTAGGTTAATTAACTTTAGTTTACTTAATTTAGTTAAGTTTAGTTTAGTTTATAATTTAGTTTAATTTAGTTTATAGTTTAGTTTATAGTTTAGTTTAGTTCAGTTTATAGTTTATATTATAATTTAGTTTAGTTTAGTTTAGGTTAGGTTAGGTTAGTATAGTTTAGCTTAGGTTAGGTTAGGTTAGGTTAGTTTAGTTTAGTTTAGGTTAGGTTAGGTAAGTTAAGGTTAGGTTAGGTTAGTTTAGTTCAGTTTAGTTTTGTGTTGCTTATAGTTTAAATTAGTTTAAATTATAGTTTAAATTAGTTTAGTTTAGTTTAGTTTAGTTATTTTGTTTAGGTTAGGTTAGATTAGGTTAATTTAGTTTAGTTTAGGTTAGGTTAGATTTGTTTAGGTTAGGTTAGATTAGTGTAGTTTAGTTTAGTTGAATTTAATTTAGTTTATTTTAGTTTAGTTTAGGTTAAGTTAGGTTAGGTTAGGTTAGGTTAGTTAAGTTTAGTTTAGTGTAGTTTAGTTTAATTTAATTTAGTCTAGTTTAGTTTAGTTTAGGTTAGTTTAGTATAGTTTAGCATAGGTTAGGTTAGGTAAGGTTACGTTAGTTAGTTTAGCTTAGTATAGTTTAGTTTAGTTTAGTTTATAGTTTAGTTTAATTTTAGATTAGTTTATATTTTGGTTTATAGTTTAGTTTAGTTTAATTTAGGTAGGTTAGTTTATTTCAGTTTACTTTTGTTTTGTTTATAGTTTAATTTAGTTTACTTTAGTTTAGTTAAGTTTATAGTTTAATTTAGTTTAGTTTAGTTTAGTTTAGTTATTTTGTTTAGGTTAGGTTAGGTTAGTTTAGTTTAGTTTAGGTTAGGTTAGGTAAGTTTAGGTTAGGTTAGGTTAGTTTAGTTCAGTTTAGTTTGGTTTTGCTTATAGTTTAATTTAGTTTATTTTATAGTTTAAATTAGTTTAGTTTGGTTTAGTTTTGTTATTTTGCTTAGTTTAGGTTAGGTTAGGTTAGTTTAGTTTAGTTTAGGTTAGGTTAGATTTGTTTAGGTTAGGTTAGATTAGTGTAGTTTAGTTTAGTTGAATTTAATTTACTTTATTTTAGTTTAGTTTAGGTTAAGTTAGGTTAGGTTAGTTAAGTTTAGTTTAGTGTAGTTTAGTTTAGTTGAATTTAGTTTAGTTTAGATTAGTTTAGGTTAGTTTAGTTTAGTTTAGCATAGGTTAGGTTAGGTAAGGTTACGTTAGTTAGTTTAGCTTAGTATAGTTTAGTTTAGTTAATAGTTTAGTTTAATTTTAGATTAGTTTATATTTTGGTTTATAGTTTAGTTAATTTAGTTTAGGTAGGGATAGGAAAGTTTAGGTTAGGTTAGGTTAGTTTTGTTCAGTTTAGTTTTGTTTTGTTTATAGTTTAATTTAGTTTAGTTTATAGTTTAATTTAGTTTAGTTTAGTTTAGTTATTTTGTTTAGGTTAGGTTAGGTTAGTTTAGTTTAGTTTGGATTAGATTTGTTTAGGTTAGGTTAGATTAGTGTAGTTTAGTTTACTTGAATTTAATTTAGTTTATTTTAGTTTAGTTTAGGTTAAGTTGGGTTAGGTTAGGTTAGTTAAGTTTAGTTTAGTGTAGTTTAGTTTAGTTGAATTTAGTTTAGTTTAGTTTAGTTTAGGTTAGTTTAGTTTAGTTTAGCTTAGGTTAGGTTAGGTAAGGTTAGGTTAGTTAATTTAGCTTAGTATAGTTTAGTTTAGTTCAGTGTATAGTTTAGTTTAATTTTATATTAGTTTATAGTATAGTTTATAGTTTAGTTTAGTTTAGTTTAGTTTAGGTTAGGATAGGTAAGTTTAGGTTAGGTTAGTTTATTTTAGGTTACGTTAGTTTAGGTTAGTTAAGTAAAGTTTAGTTTAGTTTTGTTTATGGTTTTATTTAGTTTATAGTTTAGTTTATAGTTTAGTTTAGTTTTATTTCGGTTAGGATAGGTTAGGGTCGGTTAGTTTAGTTTAGTTTAGTTTAGATTAGGTTAATTTGTTTATTTTAATTTAGATTAGATTATGTTAGGTTAGGTTAGGGTAGGTTAGGTTAGTGTAGTTTAGTTTAGTTCAATTTAGTTGAATTTAATTTAGTTTATTTTAGCATAGTTTAGGTTAGGTAGATTAGTTAAGTTTAGTTTAGGTTAGGTTAACTTAGGTTAGGTTAGTTTAGTTTATTTTAGTTTTGATTAGATTATGTTAGGTTAGGTTAGGGAAGGTTAGGTTAGTTTAGTTTAGTTTAGTTTAGTTTAGTTTGGTTTAGGTTAGGTCAGGTTTATTTAGTTTAGTTTAGGTTAGGTTAAATTATGTTCAGTTACTTTAGGTTAGTTTAGTTTAGTTTAGTTTCGTTTAGTTTATAATTCAGTTTAGTTACGTTTAGTTTAGTTTAGGTTAGGTTAGGTTAGGTTAGGTTACTTAGTTTAGTTGATAGTTTAGTTTAATTTATAAATTAGTTTATAATTTAGTTTATTGTTCAATTTAGTTTAGGTTAGGTTAGGTTAGGTTAGGTTAGTTTAGTTTAGTATAGTTTAGGTTAGGTTAGGTTAGTTTTTGTTAGGTTAGGTTAGTTTAGTTTAGTTTAGCTGAGGTTAGGTTAGGTAAGGTTAGGTTAGTTAATTTAGCTTAGTTTAGTTTATGGTTTAGTTTAATTTTAGATTATTTTATAGTTTAGTTTATAGTTTAGTTTAGTTTAGCTTAAGTTAAGATTGGTAAATTTAGGTTAGGTTAGGGTAAGTTAGTTTAGTTTAGTTTAGTTTATTTTAGGTTACGTTAGTTTAGGTTAGTTAAGATCAGTTTAGTTTAGTTTTGTTTATAGTTTTGTTTAGTGTATAGTTTAGTTCATATTTAAGTTTAGATTATTTTCGGTTAGATTAGGTTAGGTTAGGTTGCTTTAATTTAGATTAGATTAGGTTAGATTTGTTTATTTTAGTTTAGATTAGATTATGTTAGGTTAGGTTACTCTAGGTTAGGTTAGTGTAGTTTAGTTTAGTTCAATTTAGTTGAATGTAATTTAGTTTATTTTAGCTTAGTTTAGGTTAGGTAGATTAGTGTAGTTTAGTTTAGGTTAGGTTAAGTTAGGTTAGATTAGTTTAGTTTTGTTTAGTTTGGTATAGTTTAGGTTAGGTTAGTTAGGTTAGTTTAGTTTATGTTAGGTTAGGTTAGGTTAGTTTATTTTAATTTAGATTAGTTTATGTTAGGTTAGGGTAGGTTAGATTAATTTAGTTTGGTTTAGTTTAGTTTAGGTTAGGTCAGGTTAGTTTAGTTTAATTTAGGTTAGGTTAGGTTAGGTTAGGTTAGTTAACTTTAATTTAATCTAGTTTAGTTAAGTTTAGTTTAGTTTATAGTTTAGTTTAGTTTAATTTCGGTTAGGTTAGGTTAATTTAGTTTAGTTTAGATTAGGTTAGGTTAGTTTATTTTAGTTTAGATTAGATCATGTTATGTTAGTTTAGGGTAGGTTAGGTTAGTGTAGTTTATTTTAGTTCAGTTTAGTTGAATTTAATTTAGTTTATTTTAGCTTAGTTTATGTTAGGTTAGATTAGTTTAGTTAAGTTTATTTTAGGTTAGGTTAAGTTAGGTTAGGTTAGTTTAGTTTAGTTTAGTTTAGTTTAGTTAAGTTTAGTTTGGTTTAAATTAGTTTAGTTTTTTTATGTTAGGTTAGGTTAGGTTAGGTTAGTTAGATTAGTTTAGGTTAGTTTAGTTTGGCTTATAATTTAATTTATAGTATAGTTTTATTTAGTTTAGTTTATAGTTTAGTTTATATTTTAGTTTAATTTAGTTTATAGTTTAATTTATAATTTAGTTTAATTTAGTTTAGTTTAGTTTAGGCTAGGTTTGGTTATTTAAGCTTAACTCAGGTTTGGTTAGGTTGGGTTATGTTAGGTTACTTTAGTTTAGTTTAGTTTAGTTTATAGTTTAGTTTAGTTTAGTATGGTTTATATTTTAGTTTAATTTAGTTTAGTTTAAATTAGATTACTTTAGGTTACGTTATGTTAGGTGTGCTTATTTTTGTTTAGGTTAGGTTAGGTAAGGTTAATTTAGTTTAGCTTAGGTTAGGTTATTTTAGTTTAGTTTATAGTTTAGTTTAATTAAGTTTATAGTTTAGTTTATAGTTTAGTTTAGTTTAGATTAGTTTAGTTTAGTTTAGGTTCGGTTAGGTTAGGTTAGTTTAGTTTAGGTTAGGTTAGGTTAGGTTAGTTTATTTTAGTTTACTTTAGTTTATAGTTTAGTTTATAGTTTAGTTTAGTTTAGATTAGTTTAGTGTAATTTAGGTTCGGTTAGGTTAGTTTAGTTTAGTTTAGGTTAGGTTAGGTTAGGTTAGTTCCGTTTAGTTAAGTTTAGTTTAGGTTGGGTTAGTTTATTTTAGTTTAGATTAGATTATGTTAGGTTAGGTTAGGGTAAGTTTAGGTTAGTTTAGTTTAGTTTAGTTTAGGTTAGGTCAGGTTAGTTTAGTTTAGTTTAGGTTAGGCTAGGTTAAGTTATGTTATGTTACTTTAGGTTAGTTTAGTTTAGTTTAGTTTCGTTTAGTTTAGTTTAGGTTAGTTTAATTTAGTTTAGCTTAGGTTAGGTTAGGTAAGGTTAGATGAGTTAGTTTAGCTTAGTATAGTTTAGTTTAGTTTATTTTATAGTTTAGTTTAATTTTAGATTAGTTTATAGTTTAGTTTAGATTAGTTTATATTAGGATATATAAGTTTAGGTTAGGTTAGGGTAAGTTAATTTAGTTTAGTTTAGTTTATTTTAGGTGACGTTAGTTTAGGTTAGTTTAGATTAGATTATGTTATGTTACGTTAGGGTAGGTTAGGTTAGTGTAGTTTAGTTTAGTTCAATTTAGTTGAATTTAATTTAGTATATTTTAGCTTAGTTTAGGTTAGGTTAGATTAGTTTAGTTTATTTTAGTTTAGGTTAGGTTAAGTTAGGTTAGGTTAATTTAGTTTAGTTTAATTTATATTTTAGTATAATTTAGTTTATGGTAGATTAGTTTAGTTTAGTTTATGTTAGGTTAGGTTGGGTTAGGTTAGTTTAGGTTAGTTTAGTTTAGTTTGGTGTATAATTTAGTTTGTGGTATAGTTTAGTTTAGTTTCATTTATAGTTTATTTTATAGTTTAGTTCAGTTTAGTTTAGGTTAGGTTAGGTTACTTTAGTTTAGTTTAGTTTAGCTTAGGTTGGGTTAGGTTAGGTTAGGTTAGGTTAGTTAGTTTAGCTTAGTTTCGTTTATTTTAATTTATAGTTTAGTTTAATTTATAGTTTGGTTTATAGTTTAGTTCAGTTTAGTTTAAGTCAGGATAGGTAAGTTTAGGTTAAGTTAGGTTAAGTTAGTTTAGTTTAGTTTAGTTTATGTTAGGTTACGTTAGTTTAGGTTAGTTAAGTTCAGTTTAGTTTAGTTTTGTTTATAGTTAAGTTTTGTTTATAGTTTAGTTTATAGTTTAATTTTGTTTAGATTATTGTTTAATTTAGTTTAGTTTAGTGTAGTTTAGTTTAGGTTAGGTTAGGTTAGGTTAGGTTAGATTAGTTAAGTTCAGTTTAGTGTAATTTAGTTTTGTTGAATTTAGTTTAGTTTAGTTTAGTTTAAGTTAGTTTAGTTTAGCTTAGGTTAGGTTAGGTAAGGTTAGGTTAGTTAGTTTAGCTTAGTTTAGTTTAGTTTAGTTTATAGTTTAGTTTAATTTATAGATTAGATTATATTTTAGTTTATGGTTTAGTTTAGTTTGGTTTAGTTAAGTTTAGTTTAGGTTAGGTTAGGTAAGGTTAGGTTAGGTTAGGTTAGTTTATTTTAGTTCAGATTAGATTATGTTAGGTTAGGTTAAGATAGGTCAGTGTAGTTGAGTTTAGTTTAGTTGCATTTAATTTAGTTTATTTTGTTTAGTTTAGGTTAGGTTAGTTTAGTTTATTTTAGGTTAGGTTGTTAGGTTAGCTTAGTTTTGTATAGTTTAGTTTAGTTTATATTTTAATTTATTGTTTAGTTTAGTTTATATTTTATTTGTTTAGTTTAGTTTAGTTTAGTTTAATTTAGTTTAGGTTAGGTTTGGTTTGTTTAATTTAGCTTAGCTCAGGTTTGGTTTGGTTAGATTGGGTTAGGTTAGTTAAGGTCAGTTTACTTTAGTTTAGTTAAGTTTAGTTTGGTTTATAGTTTAGTTCAATTTAGTTTATAGTTTAGTTTATACTTTATATTATAATTTAGTTTAGGTTAGGTTAGGTTAGTTTAGTTTAGCTTAGGTTAGGTAAGGTTAGGTTAGGTTAGGTTAGGTTGGTTGGTTTAGCTTAGTTTATTTATTTTAGTTTAGTTTATACTTTAGTTTAATTTATAGATTAGTTTATAATTTAGTTTATAGTTTAGTTTAGTTTGGTTTAGTTTAGGTTAGGTTAGGTAAGGTTAGGTTAGGTTAGGTTAGGATAGTTTAGTTTAGTAAAGTTTATGTTCGGTTAGGTTAGGTTAGTTTAGTTCAGTTTAGTTAGTTTTGTTTATAGGTTAGTTTAGTTTATAGTTTAGTTTACAGTTTTGTTAAGTTTAGTTTATAGTTTATATTATAATGTAGTTTACTTTAATTTAGTTTAGTTTAGTTTAGTTTTGTTTAGTTTAGTTTAGGTTAGGTTAGGTAAGGTTAGTTTAGATTAGTTTAGGTTAGGTTAGGTTAGGTTAAGTTAGGTTAGTTAGTTTAGCTTAGTTTAGTTTATTTTATTTTAGTTTATAGTTTACTTTAATTTGTATTTTAGTTTATAGTTTAGTTTATAGTTTAGTTTGGTTTAGTTTAATTTATTTTATAGTCTAGTTTATAGTTTATTTTAGTTTAGTTTATAGTTTAGATTATAATTTAGTTTAGTTTAGTTTAGTTTAGGTTAGGTTAGTTTAGTTTAGCTTAGGTTAGTTTAGCTTAGGTTAGGTTAGGTTGGGTTATGTTAGGTTACTTTAGAGTAGTTTAGTTTTGTTTAGGTTAGGTTTGGTTAGTTTAGTTTAGTTTAGCTCAGGTTTGGTTAGGTTAGGTTAAGTTAGGTTTGCTTAGTTTAGTTTAGTTTAATTTAGGTTAGGTTAGGTTAGGTTAATTAACTTTAGTTTACTTAATTTAGTTAAGTTTGGTTTAGTTTATAGTTTAGTTTAATTTAGTTTATAGTTTAGTTTATAATTTAGTTTAGTTTATAGTTTATATTATAATTTAGTTTAGTTTAGTTTAGGTTAGGTTAGGTTAGTTTAGTTTAGCTTAGGTTAGGTTAGGTTAGGTTAGGTTAGTTTAGTTTAGTTTAGGTTAGGTTAGGTAAGTTTAGGTTAGGTTAGGTTAGTTTAGATCAGTTTAGTTTTGTTTTGCTTATAGTTTAATTCAGTTTAGTTTATGGTTTAAATTAGTTTAGTTTAGTTTAGTTTAGTAATTTTGTTTAGGTTAGGTTAGGTTAGGTTAGTTTAGTTTAGTTTAGGTTAGGTTAGATTTGTTTAGGTTAGGTTAGATTAGTGTAGTTTAGTTTAGTTGAATTTAATTTAGTTTATTTTAGTTTAGTTTAGGTTAAGTTAGGTTAGGTTAGGTTAGTTAAGTTTAGTTTAGTGTAGTTTAGTTTAGTTGAATTTAGTTTAGTTTAGTTTAGTTTAGGTTAGTTTAGTTTAGTTTAGCATAGGTTAGGTTAGGTAAGGTTACGTTAGTTAGTTTAGCTTAGTATAGTTTAGTTTAGTTTAGTTTATAGTTTAGTTTAATTTTAGATTAGTTGATATTTTGGTTTATAGTTTAGTTTAGTTTAATTTAGGTAGGGATAGGTAAGTTTAGGTTAGGTTAGGTTAGTTTAGTTCAGTGTACTTTTGTTTTGTTTAGAGTTTAATTTAGTTTACTTTAGTTTAGTTAAGTTTATAGTTTAATTTAGTTTAGTTTAGTTTAGTTTAGTTATTTTGTTTAGGTTAGGTTAGGTTAGTTTAGTTTAGTTTAGGTTAGGTTAGGAAAGTTTAGGTTAGGTTAGGTTAGTTTAGGTTCAGTTTAGTTTTGTTTTGCTTATAGTTTAATTTAGTTTATTTTATAGTTTAAATTAGTTTAGTTTGGTTTAGTTTAGTTATTTTGTTTAGGTTAGGTTAGGTTAGGTTAGTTTAGTTTAGTTTAGGTTAGGTTAGATTGGTTTAGGTTAGGTTAGATTAGTGTAGTTTAGTTTAGTTGAATTTAATTTAGTTTATTTTAGTTTAGTTTAGGTTAAGTTAGGTTAGTTAAGTTTAGTTTAGTGTAGTTCAGTTTAGTTGAATTTAGTTTAGTTTAATTTAGTTTAGGTTAGTTTAGTTTAGTTTAGCATAGGTTAGGTTAGGTAAGGCTACGTTAGTTAGTTTAGCTTAGTATAGTTTAGTTTAGTTTAGTTTATAGTTTAGTTTAATTTTAGATTAGTTTATATTTTGGTTTATAGTTTAGTTTAGTTTAGTTTAGGTAGGGATAGGAAAGCTTAGGTTAGGTTAGGTTAGTTTAGTTCAGTTTAGTTTTGTTTTGTTTATAGTTTAGTTAAGTTTAGTTTATAGTTTAATTTAGTTTAGTTTAGTTTAGTTATTTTGTTTAGGTTAGGTTAGGTACGTTTAGTTTAGTTTAGTTTAGGTTAGATTTGTTTAGGTTAGGTTAGATTAGTGTAGTTTAGTTTACTTGAATTTAATTTAGTTTATTTTAGTTTAGTTTAGGTTAAGTTGGGTTAGGTTAGGTTAGTTAAGATTAGTTTAGTGTAGTTTAGTATAGTTGAATTTAGTTTAGTTTAGTTTAGTTTAGTTTAGGTTAGTTTAGTTTAGTTTAGCTTAGGTTACGTTAGGTAAGGTTAGGTTAGTTAGTTTAGCTTAGTATAGTTTAGTTTAGTTCACTGTATAGTTTAGATTAATTTTAGATTACTTTAGATTATAGTTTATAGTTTAGTTTAGTTTAGTTTAGGTTAGGATAGGTAAGTTTAGGTTAGGTTAGTTTATTTTAGGTTACGTTAGTTTAGGTTAGTTAAGTAAAGTTTAGTTTAGTTTTGTTTATGGTTTTATTTAGTTTATAGTTTAGTTTATAGTTTAGTTTAGTTTAATTTCGGTTAGGTTAGGTTAGGTTAGGTTAGTTTAGTTTAGTTTAGTTTAGATTAGGTTAGGTTAGTTTATTTTAATTTAGATTAGATTATGTTAGGTTAGGTTAGGGTAGGTTAGGTTAGTGTAGTTTAGTTTAGTTCAATTTAGTTGAATTTAATTTAGTTTATTTTAGCTTAGTTTAGGTTAGGTTAGATTAGTTTAGTTTAGTTTAGTTTAATTTAGGTTAGGTTAAGTTAGGTTAGGTTAGTTTAGTTTAGTTCATATTTTAGTTTATATAAGGTTAGTTTAGTTTATGTTAGGTTGGGTTAGTTTATTTTAGTTTAGTTTAGTTTACTTTAGTTTATAGTTTAGTTTATTATTTAGTTTAATTTAGTTTAGGTTTGGTTAGGTTAGTTTAGTTTAGTTTAGGTTAGGTTAGGTTAGTTTAGTTTAGTTTAGTTTAGTGTAGGTTAGGTTAGATTAGTTTATTTTAGTTTAGATTAGATTATGCTAGGTTAGGTTAGGGTAGGTTAGGTTAGTTTAGTTTATTTTGGTTTAGGTTAGGTCAGGTTAGTTTAGTTTAGTTTAGGTTAGGTGAGGTTAGGTTATGTTATGTTACTTTAGGTTAGGTTAGTTTAGTTTAGTTTCGTTTAGTTTAGGTTAGGATAGGTAAGTTTAGGTTAGGTTAGGTTAAGTTAGTTTAGTTTAGTTTAGTTTAGTTTATGTTAGGTTACGCTAGTTTAGGTTAGTTAAGTTCAGTTTAGTTTAGTTTGGTTTATAGTTTAGTTTAGTTTATAGTTTTGTTTATAGTATAGTTTAGTTTAGTTTGTTGTTTAATTTAGTATACTTTAGTGTAGTTTAGTTTAGGTTAGGTTAGGTTAGTTTAGTTTAATTTAGGTTAGGTTAGGTTGGTTTATTTTAGTTTAGATAAGATTATGTTAGGTTAGGTTAGGGTAGGTTAGGTTAGGGTAGTTAAGTTTAGTTTAGTTTAGTTGAATTTAATTTTGTTTATTTTAGCTTAGTTTAGGTTAGGATGGTTAGGTTAGTTTAGTTTAGTTTAGTTTAGTTTAGTTTAGGTTAGGTTAAGTTAGGTTAGGTTAGTTTAGTTTAGTTTAGTTTATATTTTAGTTTATAGTTTAGTTAAGTTTACTTTATATTAGATTAGTTTAGTTTAGTTTAGTTTAGTTTAGGTTAGGTTAGGTTAGTTTAGTTTAGGTTAGGTTTGGTTAGTTTAGTTTATATTAGGTTAGTTTATTTTATTTTAGTTTAGTTTACTTTAGTTTATAGTTTAGTTTATAGTTTAGTTTAGTTTAGTTTATATTAGATTAGTTTGGTTTAATTTAGTTTAGTTTAGTTTAGGTTAGGTTAGTTTAGTATAGGTTAGGTTAAGTTAGGTTAGTTTAGTTTTGTTTAGTTTAGTTTAGGTTAGGTTAGATTAGTTTAGGTTATGTTAGTTTATTTTAGTTTAGATTAGATTATGTTAGGTCAGGGAAGTTTAGGTTAGGTTAGGTTAGGTTAGTTTAGGTTAGGTTAGGTTAGGTTAGCTTAGCTTAGTTTATTTTAGTTTTGTTCAATTTAGGTTTGGTTAGGTTAGTTAACCTTAGTTTACTTTAGTTTAGTTAAGTTTAGATTAGTTTATAGTTTAGTTTAGTTTAGTTTATAGTTTACTTTATAGTTTAGTTTAGTTTAGTTTATAGTTAATATTATAAATTAGTTAGTTTAGGTTAGGTTAGTTTAGTTTAGTTTAGCTTAGGTTAGGTTAGGTTAGGTTAGTTAGTTTAGCTTAGTATAGTTTATTTTAGTTTAGTTTATAGTTTAGTTTAATTTATAGATTAGTTTATATTTTAGTTTATAGTTTAGTTTAGTTTGGTTTAGTTTAGGTTAGGTTAGGTAAGGTTAGGTTAGGTTAGGTTAGTTTAGTTAAGCTTATTTTCGGTTAGGTTAGTTTAGTTTAGTTCAGTTTAGTTAGTTTGGTTTATAGGTTAGTTTAGTTTAGTTTATAGTTTAGTTTATAGTTTCGTTAAGTTTAGTTTATAGTTTATATTATAATGTAGTTTACTTTAATTTAGTTTAGTTTACTTTAGTTTTGTTTAGTTTAGTTTAGGTTAGGTTACGTAAGGTTAGTTTAGTTTAGGTTAGGTTAGGTTAGTTTATGTTAAATTAGGTTAGTTTAGTTTAGCTTAGTTTAGGTTAGGTTAGATTAGGTTAGCTTAGTTTAGTTTAATTTAGTTTAATTTAGAATAGGTTAGGTTAGGTTAGGTCAGTGTAGTTGAGGTTAGTTTAGTTGAATTTAATTTAGTTTATTTTGTTTAGTTTAGGTTAGGTTAGTTTAGTTTAGTTTAGGTTAGCTTGTTAGGTTTGCTTAGTTTAGTATAGTTTAGTTTAGTTTATATTTTAATTTATTGTTTAGTTTAGTTTATATTAGATTAGTTTAATTTAGTTTAATTTAGGTTAGGTTAGGTTAGGTTAGTTAACTTTAGTTTAGTTAAGTTTAGAATAGTTTAATTTAATTTATAGTTTAGTTTATAGTTTAGTTTAGTTTAGTTTATAGTTTATATTATAATTTAGTTTAGTTTAGTTTAGTTTAGGTTAGGTTAGTTTAGTTTAGCTTAGGTTAGGTTAGGTTAGGTTAGGTTAGGTTAGATTTGCTTAGGTTAGGTTAGGTTAGTGTAGTTTAGTTTAGTTCAATTTAGTTGAATTTAATTTAGTTTATTTTAACTTCGTTTACGTTAGGTAGATTAGTTTAGTTTAGTTTAGGTTAGGTTAAGTTAGGTTAGGTTAGTTTAGTTTAGTTTATATTTTATTTTATAGTTTAGTTTAGTTTAGTTTAGTTTAGTTTGGTATAGTTAAGGTTAGGTTAGGTTAGTTTAGTTTAGGTTAGGTTAGGTTAGGTTAGTTTATATTAGTTTAGTTTACTCTAGTTTATAGTTTAGTTATAGTTTAGTTTAGTTTAGTTTAGGTTCGGTTAGGTTAGTTTAGTTTAGTTTAGGTTAGGTTAGGTTAGGTTAGTTTAGTTTAGTGTAGTTTAGTATAGTTTAGGTTAGGTTAGTTTATTTTAGTTTAGATTAGTTTATGTTAGTTTGGGTTAGTTTGGTTAGTTTAGTTTAGTTTAGTTTAGGTTATGTCAGGTTAGTTTAGTTTAATTTAGGTTAGGTTAGTTAACTTTAGGTCACTCTAGTTTAGTTAATTTTAGTTTAGTTGAATTTAATTTTGTTTATTTTAGCTTATTTTAGGTTAGGTTAGATTAGTTTAGTTTAATTTAGTTTAGTTTTGGTTAGGTTAAATTAGGTTAGGTTAGTTTAGTTTAGTTTAGTTTATATTTTAGTTTATAGTTTAGTTTAGTTTAGTTTATATTAGATTAATTTGGTTTAGTTTAGTTTAGTTTTGTTTAGGTTAGGTTAGGTTAGGTTAGTTTAGTTTAGGTTAGGTTTGGTTAGTTTTGTTTATATTAGGTTAGTTTATTTTAGTTTAGTTTAGTTTACTTTAGTTTATAGTTTAGTTTATAGTTTAATTCAGTTTAGTTTAGTTTAGTTTAGTTTAGGTTAGGTTAGTTTAGTTTAGTATAGGTTAGGTTAGTTTAGTTTAATTTAGTTTAGTTTAGGTTAGGTTAGGTTAGGTTATGTTATGTTGCATTAGGTTAGGTTTGGTTAGTTTAGGTTAGTTTAGTTTAGTTTATAATTTAGTTTATAGTATAGTTTTGTTTAGTTTACTTTATTGTTTAGTTTATAATTTAGTTTAGTTTAGTTTATAGTTTAGTTTATAATTTAGTTTAATTTAGTTTAGTTTAGTTTAGGTTAGGTTTGGTTAGTTTAGTTTAGCTTAGCTTAGGTTTGGTTAGGTTAGGTTAAGTTAGGTTAGGTTAGTTAGTTTAGCTTAGTTTAGATTGTTTTAGTTTAGTTTATAGTTTAGTTTAATTTTTAGATTAGTTTATATTTTAGTTTATTGTTTAGTTTAGTTTGGTTTAGTTTAGGTTGGGTTAGGTAAGGTTAGGTTAGGTTAGGTTAGTTTAGTTTAGTTAAGTTTATGTTCCGTTAGGTTAGGTTAGTTTAGTTCAGTTTAGTTAGTTTTGTTTATACTTTAGTTTAGTTTAGTTTATAGTTTAGTTTATAGTTTAGTTTAGTTTATAGTTTAATTTAGTTTAGGTTAGTTTTGATTAGTTTAGAATAGGTTCGATTAGGTAATGTTAGTTTAGTTTAGTTTAATTTAGGTTAGGTTAGGTTAGGTTAGGTTAGGTTAGTTAACTTTAGATTACTTTAGTTTAGGTTAGGTTTGGTTTGTTTAATTCAGCTTAGCTCAGGTTTGGTTGGTTAGGTTAAGTTAGGTTAGCTTAGTTTAGTTTAGTTTAGGTTAATTTAGGTTAGGTTAGGTTAGGTTAGTGAACTTCAGTTTACTTTAGTTTAGTTAAGTTTAGTTTAGTTTATAGTTTAGTTTAATTTAGTTTATAGTTTAGTTTTGTTTAGTTTATACTTTATATTATAATTTAGTTTAGTTTAGGTTAGGTTAGGTTAGTTTAGTTTAGCTTATGTTAGGTAAGGTTAGGTTAGGTTAGGTTAGCTTAGTTAGTTTAGCTTAGTTTAGTTTATTTTAGTTTAGTTTATAGTTTATTTTGATTTATAGATTAGTTTATATTTTAGTTTATAGTTTAATTTTGTTTGGTTTAGTTTAGCTTAGGTTAGGTAAGGTTAGGTTAGGTTAGGATAGTTTAGTTTAGTTGAGTTATTGTTCGGTTAGGTTACGTTAGTTTAGTTCAGTTTAGTTAGTTTTCTTTATAGGTTAGTTTAGTTTAGTTTATAGTGTAGTTTATAGGTTAGTTTAGTTTAGTTTAAAGTTTATATTATAATTTAGTTTAGTTTAGTTTAGGTTAGGTTAGGTTAGTTTAGTTTAGCTTAGGATAGGTTAGGTTAGGTTAGGTTAGTTTAATTTAGTTTAGGTTAGGTTAGGTTTGTTTAAGTTAGGTTAGATTAGTGTAGTTTAGTTTAGTTGAATTTAGTTTAGTTTAGTTTAGTTTAGGTTAGTTTAGTTTAGTTTAGCTTAGGTTAGGTTAGGTAAGGTTACGTTAGTTAGTTTAGCTTAGTATAGTTTAGTTTAGTTTAGTTTAGAGTTAAGTTTCATTTTAGATTAGTTTATAGTTTTGTTTATAGTTTAGTTTAGTTTAGTTTAGGTTAGGATAGGTAAGTTTAGGTTATGATAGGGTAAGTTAGTTTAATTTAGTTTAGTTTAGTTTAGGTTACGTTAGTTTAGGTTAGTTAAGTTCAGTTTAGTTTTGCTTTAATTATAGTTTTATTTAGTTTATTGTTAAGTTTATAGTTTAGTTTAGATTATTGTCGGTTAGGTTAGGTTAGGTTAGGTTAGTTTAGTTAAACTTAGATTAGGTTAGGTTAGTTTATTTTAGTTTAGATTAGATTATGTTAGGTTAGGTTAGGGTAGGTTAGGTTAGTGTAGTTTAGTTTAGTTCAATTTAGTTGAATATAATTTAGTTTATTTTAGCTTAGTTTAGGTTAGGTTAGATTAGTTTAGTTTAGTTTAGTTTAGTTTAGGTTAGGTTAAGTTAGGTTAGGTTAGTTTAGTTTATTTTAGTTTATATTTTAGTTTATAGTTTAGTTTATATTAGATTAGTTTAGTTTAATTTAGTTTGGTTTAGTTTAGGTTAGGTTAGGTTAGTTTAGTTAAGGTTAGGTTAGTTTATTTTAGTTTAATTTAGTTTACTTCAGTTTATAGTTTAGTTTATTGTTTAGTTAAGTTTAGGTATGGTTAGGTTAGTTTAGTTTAGTTTATGTTATGTTAGGTTAGTTTAGTTTAGTTTAGGTTAGGTTAGTTTATTTTAGTTTTGATTAGATTATGTTAGGTTAGGTTAGGGTAGGTTAGGTTAGTTTAGTTTAGTTTAGTTTGGTTTGGTTTAGGTTAGGTCAGGTTTGTTTAGTTTAGTTTAGGTTAGGTTAGGTTAAGTTATGTTCAGTTACTTTAGGTTAGTTTAGTTTAGTTTAGTTTCGTTTAGTTTATAATTCAGTTTAGTTACGTTTAGTTTAGTTTAGGTTAGGTTAGGTTACTTAGTTTAGCTTAGTTTAGTTTATTTTAGTTTAGTTTATAGTTTAGTTTAATTTATAAATTAGTTTATAATTTAGTTTATTGTTCAGTTTAGTTTAGGTTAGGTTAGGTTTGGTTAGGTTAGGTTAGTTTAGTTTAGTTTAGTTTAGGTTAGGTTAGGTTAGTTTTTGTTAGGTTAGGTTATATTAGTTTAGCTTAGCTTGCGTTGGGTTAGGTTAGGTTAGGTTAGTTAGTTTAGCTTAGTTTAGTTTATTTTCGGTTATAATTTAGTTTAAATTATAGTTTATTTTATAGTTTTGTTTAGTTTAGTTTAGTTTATGTTAGGTTACGTTAATTTTAGGTTAGTTAAGTTCAGTTTAGTTTAGTTTTGTTTATAGTTTAGTTTAGTTTATAGTTTAGTTTAATTTATTGTTTAATTTAGTTTAGTTTAGAGTAGTTTAGTTTACGTTAGGTTAAGTTTGTTTATTTTAGTTTAGATTAGATTATGTTAGATTAGGTAAGTTTAGGTTAGGTTAGGTTAGGTTAGTTTAGGTTAGGTTAGGTTAGGTTGGGTTAGGTTAGCTTAGTTTATTTTACTTTTGTTTAATTTAGGTTAGGTTAGGTTAGTTAACTTTAGTTTACTTTAGTTTAGTTAAGTTTAGTTTATTTTATAGTTTAGTTAATTTGGTTTATATTTTAGTTTATGATTTAGTTTAGTTTAGTTTATAGTTTATATTATAATTTAGTTTAGTTTAGGTTAGGTTGGGTTAGTTTAGTTTAGCTTAGGTTAGGTTAGGTTATATAGGTTAGTTAGTTTAGCTTAGTTTAGTTTATTTTAGTTTATATTTTAGTTTAATTTATAGATTAGTTTATATTTTAGTTTATAGTTTAGTTTAGTTTGGATTAGTTTAGGTTAGGTTAGGTAAGGTTTGGTTAGGTTATGTTAGTTTAGTTTAGTTAAGTTTATGTTCGGTTAGGTTAGGTTTGTTTAGTTCAGTTTAGTTAGTTTTGTTTATAGGTTAGTTTAGTTTAGTTTATAGTTTAGTTTATAGTTTCGTTAAGTTTAGTTTATAGTTTATATTATAATGTTGTTTACTTTAATTTAGTGTAGTTTAGTTTAGTTTTGTTTAGTTTAGCTTAGTTCAGGTTAGGTTAGGTTAGGCTAGGTTAGGTTAGCTTACTTTAGTTTAGTTTAGTTTAATTTAGGTTAGGTTAGGTTAGGTTAGGTCAGTGTAGTTGAATTTAGTTTAGTTGAATTTAATATAGTTTATTTTGTTTAGTTTAGGTTAGGTTAGTTTAGTTCAGTTTAGTTTAGGTTAGGTTGTTAGGTTAGCTTAGTTTAGTATAGTTTAGTTTAGTTTGTATTTTAATTTATTGTTTAGTTTAATTTATATTAGATTAGTTTAGTTTAGTTTAGTTTAGGTTAGGTTAGGTTAGGTTAGGTTAGGTTAGGTTAGCTTAGTTTAGTTTAGTTTAGTTTAATTTAAGTTAGGTTAGGTTAGGTTAGTTAATTTTAGTTTACTTTAGTGTAGTTTATTTTATAGTTAATTTAATTTATAAATTAGTTTATAGTTTAGTTTATAGTTTAGGTTAGTTAAGTTTAGTTTAATTTAAGTTAGGATAGGTAAGTTTAGGTTAGGTTAGGTTAGTTTAGTTCAGTTTAGTTTTGTTTTGTTTATAGTTTAATTTAGTTTAGTTTTTAGTTGAATTTAGTTTAGTTTAGTTTAGTTTAGTTATTTTTTTTAGGTTAGGTTAGGTTAGGTTAGATTAGTTTAGTTTTGTTTAGTTTAGTTTAGGTTATAGTTTAGTTTATAGTTTAGTTTAGTTTAGATTAGTTTAGTTTAGGTTCGGTTAGGTTAGTTTAGTTTAGGTTATGTTAGGTTATTTTAGGTTAGTTTAGTTTAGTTTAGTGTAGTTTGTTTATAGTTTTATTTAGTTTATAGTTTAGTTTATAGTTTAGTTTAGTTTATTTTCGGTTAGGTTAGGTTACTTTAGTTTAGTTTAGATTAGGTTAGGTTAGTTTATTTTAGTTTAGATTAGATTATGTTAGGTTAGGTTAGGGTAGGTTAGGTTAGTGTAGTTTAGTTTAGTTCAATTTAGTTGAATTGAATTTAGTTTATTTTAGCTTAGTTTAGGTTAGGTTAGATTAGTTTAGTTTAGTTTAGTTTAGGTTAGGTTAAGTTAGGTTAGGTTATTTTAGTTTAGTTTAGTTTATATTTTAGTTTATAGTTTAGTTTATATTAGATTAGCTTAGTTTATTTTGGTTTAGTTTAGATTAGGTTAGGTTAGGTTAGTTTAGTTTAGGTTAGGTTAGGTTAGTTTATTTTAGTTTAGTTTAGTTTAGGTTAGGTTAGGTTAGTGTAGTTTAGCTTAATTTAGATTAGGTTAGGTTAGATTAGGTTAGTTAACTTTAGTTTACTTTAGTTTTGTTTAGTTTATAGTTATTTTAATTTATAAATTAGTTTATAGTTTAGTTTATGGTTTAGTTTATAGTTTAGTTTATTTTCGGTTACGTTGGGTTAGTTTAGTTTAGTTTAGATTAGGTTAGGTTAGTTTATTTTAGTTTAGATTAGTTTATGTTAGGTTAGGTTAGGATAGGTTAGGTTAGTGTAGTTTATTTTTGTGCAATTTAATTGAATTTAATTTAGTTTATTTTAGCTTAGTTTAGGTTAGGTTAGATTAGTTTAGTTTAGTTTTGTTTAGGTTAGGTTAAGTTAGGTTAGGTTAGTTTAGTTTAGTTTATTTTGGTTTAGTTTAGGTTAGGTTAGGTTAGTTTAGTTTAGGTTAGGTTAGGTAAGGTTAGTTTATTTTAGTTTACTTTTTTTTACTTTAGTTTATAGTTTAGTTTATAGTTTAGTTTAGTTTAGATTAGTTTAGTTTAGTTTAGGTTAGGTTAGGTTACGTTTTTTCCGTTTAGTTTAGTTTATTTTAGTTTAGATTACATTATTTTAGGTTAGGTTAGGGTAAGTTAGGTTAGTTTAGTTTAGTTTAGTTTAGTTTAGGTTATGTCAGGTTAGTTTAGTTTAGTTTAGGTTAGGTCAGGTTAAGTTATGTTATGTTACTTTAGGTTAGTTTAGTTTAGTTTAGTATCGTTTAGTTTATAATTTAGTTTAGTTACGTTTAGTTTAGTTTAGGTTAGGTAACGTTAGGTTACTTAGTTTAGCTTAGTTTAGTTTATTTTAGTTTAGTTTATAGTTTAGTTTAATTTATAAATTAGTTTATTGTTTAGTTTATTGTTTAGTTTAGTTTAGGTTAGGTTAGGTTAGGTTAGGTTAGTTTAGTTTAGTTTAGTTTAGTTTAGGTTAGGTTAGGTTGGTTTTTGTTAGGTTAGGTTAGTTTAGTTTAGCTTAGCTTAGGTTGGGTTAGGTGAGATTAGGCTAGGTTAGGTGAGTTAGATTAGCTTAGTTTAGTTTATTTTAGTTTAGTTTATAGTTTAGTTTAATTTATAAATTAGTTTATAATTTAGTTTATTGTTCAGTTTAGTTTAGGTTAGGTTAGGTTTGGTTAGGTTAGGTTAGTTTAGTTTAGTTTAGTTTAGGTTAGGTTAGGTTAGTTTTTGTTAGGTTAGGTTATATTAGTTTAGCTTAGCTTGCGTTGGGTTAGGTTAGGTTAGGTTAGTTAGTTTAGCTTAGTTTAGTTTATTTTCGTTTATAGTTTAGTTTAAATTATAGTTTATTTTATAGTTTTGTTTAGTTTAGTTTAGTTTATGTTAGGTTACGTTAATTTTAGGTTAGTTAAGTTCAGTTTAGTTTAGTTTTGTTTATAGTTTAGTTTAGTTTTAGTTTAGTTTAATTTATTGTTTAATTTAGTTTAGTTTAGAGTAGTTTAGTTTACGTTAGGTTAAGTTTGTTTATTTTAGTTTCGATTAGATTATGTTAGATTAGGTAAGTTTAGGTTAGGTTAGGTTAGGTTAGGTTAGTTTAGGTTAGGTTAGGTTAGGTTGGGTTAGGTTAGCTTAGTTTATTTTAGTTTTGTTTAATTTAGGTTAGGTTAGGTTAGTTAACTTTAGTTTACTTTAGTTTAGTTAAGTTTAGTTTATTTTATAGTTTAGTTAATTTGGTTTATATTTTAGTTTATGATTTAGTTTAGTTTAGTTTATAGTTTATATTATAATTTAGTTTAGTTTAGGTTAGGTTGGGTTAGTTTAGTTTAGCTTAGGTTAGGTTAGGTTAGGCTAGGTTAGTTAGTTTAGCTTAGTTTAGTTTATTTTAGTTTATATTTTAGTTTAATTTATAGATTAGTTTATATTTTAGTTTATAGTTTAGTTTAGTTTGGATTAGTTTAGGTTAGGTTAGGTAAGGTTTGGTTAGGTTATGTTAGTTTAGTTTAGTTAAGTTTATGTTCGGTTAGGTTAGGTTTGTTTAGTTCAGTTTAGTTAGTTTTGTTTATAGGTTAGTTTAGTTTAGTTTATAGTTTAGTTTATAGTTTCGTTAAGTTTAGTTTATAGTTTATATTATAATGTTGTTTACTTTAATTTAGTGTAGTTTAGGTTAGTTTTGTTTAGTTTAGCTTAGTTCAGGTTAGGTTAGGTTAGGCTAGGTTAGGTTAGCTTACTTTAGTTTAGTTTAGTTTAATTTAGGTTAGGTTAGGTTAGGTTAGGTTAGGTCAGTGTAGTTGAATTTAGTTTAGTTGAATTTAATTTAGTTTATTTTGTTTAGTTTAGGTTAGGTTAGTTTAGTTCAGTTTAGTTTAGGTTAGGTTGTTAGGTTAGCTTAGTTTATTATAGTTTAGTTTAGTTTGTATTTTAATTTATTGTTTAGTTTAGTTTATATTAGATTAGTTTAGTTTAGTTTAGTTTAGGATAGGTTAGGTTAGGTTAGGTTAGGTTAGGTTAGCTTAGTTTAGTTTGTTTAGTTTAATTTAAGTTAGGTTAGGTTAGTTAATTTTAGTTTACTTTAGTGTAGTTTATTTTATAGTTAATTTAATTTATAAATTAGTTTATAGTTTAGTTTATAGTTTAGGTTAGTTAAGTTTAGTTTAATTTAAGTTAGGATAGGTAAGTTTAAGTTAGGTTAGGTTAGTTTAGTTCAGTTTAGTTTTGTTTTGTTTATAGTTTAATTTAGTTTAGTTTTTAGTTGAATTTTGTTTAGTTTAGTTTAGTTTAGTTATTTTTTTTAGGTTAGGTTAGGTTAGGTTAGATTAGTTTAGTTTTGTTTAGTTTAGTTTAGGTTATAGTTTAGTTTATAGTTTAGTTTAGTTTAGATTAGTTTAGTTTAGGTTCGGTTAGGTTAGTTTAGTTTAGGTTATGTTAGGTTATTTTAGGTTAGTTTAGTTTAGTTTAGTGTAGTTTGTTTATAGTTTTATTTAGTTTATTGTTTAGTTTATAGTTTAGTTTAGTTTATTTTCGGTTAGGTTAGGTTAGGTTACTTTAGTTTAGTTTAGATTAGGTTAGGTTAGTTTATTTTAGTTTAGATTAGATTATGTTAGGTTAGGTTAGGGTAGGTTAGGTTAGTGTAGTTTAGTTTAGTTCAATTTAGTTGAATTGAATTTAGTTTATTTTAGCTTAGTTTAGGTTAGGTTAGATTAGTTTAGTTTAGTTTAGTTTAGGTTAGGTTAAGTTAGGTTAGGTTAGTTTAGTTTAGTTTAGTTTATATTTTAGTTTATAGTTTAGTTTATATTAGATTAGCTTAGTTTATTTTGGTTTAGTTTAGATTAGGTTAGGTTAGGTTAGTTTAGTTTATGTTAGGTTAGGTTAGTTTATTTTAGTTTAGTTTAGTTTAGGTTAGGTTAGGTTAGTGTAGTTTAGCTTAATTTAGATTAGGTTAGGTTAGATTAGGTTAGTTAACTTTAGTTTACTTTAGTTTTGTTTAGTTTATAGTTATTTTAATTTATAAATTTGTTTATAGTTTAGTTTATGGTTTAGTTTATAGTTTAGTTTATTTTCGGTTACGTTGGGTTAGTTTAGTTTAGTTTAGATTAGGTTAGGTTAGTTTATTTTAGTTTAGATTAGTTTATGTTAGGTTAGGTTAGGATAGGTTAGGTTAGTGTAGTTTATTTTTGTGCAATTTAATTGAATTTAATTTAGTTTATTTTAGCTTAGTTTAGGTTAGGTTAGATTAGTTTAGTTTAGTTTTGTTTAGGTTAGGTTAAGTTAGGTTAGGTTAGTTTAGTTTAGTTTATTTTGGTTTAGTTTAGGTTAGGTTAGGTTAGTTTAGTTTAGGTTAGGTTAGGTAAGGTTAGTTTATTTTAGTTTACTTTTTTTTACTTTAGTTTATAGTTTAGTTTATAGTTTAGTTTAGTTTAGATTAGTTTAGTTTAGTTTAGGTTAGGTTAGGTTACGTTTTTTCCGTTTAGTTTAGTTTATTTTAGTTTAGATTACATTATTTTAGGTTAGGTTAGGGTAAGTTAGGTTAGTTTAGTTTAGTTTAGTTTAGTTTAGGTTATGTCAGGTTAGTTTAGTTTAGTTTAGGTTAGGTCAGGTTAAGTTATGTTATGTTACTTTAGGTTAGTTTAGTTTAGTTTAGTATCGTTTAGTTTATAATTTAGTTTAGTTACGTTTAGTTTAGTTTAGGTTAGGTAACGTTAGGTTACTTAGTTTAGCTTAGTTTAGTTTATTTTAGTTTAGTTTATAGTTTAGTTTAATTTATAAATTAGTTTATTGTTTAGTTTATTGTTTAGTTTAGTTTAGGTTAGGTTAGGTTAGGTTAGGTTAGTTTAGTTTAGTTTAGTTTAGTTTAGGTTAGGTTAGGTTGGTTTTTGTTAGGTTAGGTTAGTTTAGTTTAGCTTAGCTTAGGTTGGGTTAGGTGAGATTAGGCTAGGTTAGGTGAGTTAGATTAGCTTAGTTTAGTTTATTTTAGTTTAGTTTATAGTTTAGTTTAATTTATAAATTAGTTTATAATTTAGTTTATTGTTCAGTTTAGTTTAGGTTAGGTTAGGTTTGGTTAGGTTAGGTTAGTTTAGTTTAGTTTAGTTTAGGTTAGGTTAGGTTAGTTTTTGTTAGGTTAGGTTATATTAGTTTAGCTTAGCTTGCGTTGGGTTAGGTTAGGTTAGGTTAGTTAGTTTAGCTTAGTTTAGTTTATTTTCGTTTATAGTTTAGTTTAAATTATAGTTTATTTTATAGTTTTGTTTAGTTTAGTTTAGTTTATGTTAGGTTACGTTAATTTTAGGTTAGTTAAGTTCAGTTTAGTTTAGTTTTGTTTATAGTTTAGTTTAGTTTTAGTTTAGTTTAATTTATTGTTTAATTTAGTTTAGTTTAGAGTAGTTTAGTTTACGTTAGGTTAAGTTTGTTTATTTTAGTTTCGATTAGATTATGTTAGATTAGGTAAGTTTAGGTTAGGTTAGGTTAGGTTAGGTTAGTTTAGGTTAGGTTAGGTTAGGTTGGGTTAGGTTAGCTTAGTTTATTTTAGTTTTGTTTAATTTAGGTTAGGTTAGGTTAGTTAACTTTAGTTTACTTTAGTTTAGTTAAGTTTAGTTTATTTTATAGTTTAGTTAATTTGGTTTATATTTTAGTTTATGATTTAGTTTAGTTTAGTTTATAGTTTATATTATAATTTAGTTTAGTTTAGGTTAGGTTGGGTTAGTTTAGTTTAGCTTAGGTTAGGTTAGGTTAGGCTAGGTTAGTTAGTTTAGCTTAGTTTAGTTTATTTTAGTTTATATTTTAGTTTAATTTATAGATTAGTTTATATTTTAGTTTATAGTTTAGTTTAGTTTGGATTAGTTTAGGTTAGGTTAGGTAAGGTTTGGTTAGGTTATGTTAGTTTAGTTTAGTTAAGTTTATGTTCGGTTAGGTTAGGTTTGTTTAGTTCAGTTTAGTTAGTTTTGTTTATAGGTTAGTTTAGTTTAGTTTATAGTTTAGTTTATAGTTTCGTTAAGTTTAGTTTATAGTTTATATTATAATGTTGTTTACTTTAATTTAGTGTAGTTTAGGTTAGTTTTGTTTAGTTTAGCTTAGTTCAGGTTAGGTTAGGTTAGGCTAGGTTAGGTTAGCTTACTTTAGTTTAGTTTAGTTTAATTTAGGTTAGGTTAGGTTAGGTTAGGTTAGGTCAGTGTAGTTGAATTTAGTTTAGTTGAATTTAATTTAGTTTATTTTGTTTAGTTTAGGTTAGGTTAGTTTAGTTCAGTTTAGTTTAGGTTAGGTTGTTAGGTTAGCTTAGTTTATTATAGTTTAGTTTAGTTTGTATTTTAATTTATTGTTTAGTTTAGTTTATATTAGATTAGTTTAGTTTAGTTTAGTTTAGGATAGGTTAGGTTAGGTTAGGTTAGGTTAGGTTAGCTTAGTTTAGTTTGTTTAGTTTAATTTAAGTTAGGTTAGGTTAGTTAATTTTAGTTTACTTTAGTGTAGTTTATTTTATAGTTAATTTAATTTATAAATTAGTTTATAGTTTAGTTTATAGTTTAGGTTAGTTAAGTTTAGTTTAATTTAAGTTAGGATAGGTAAGTTTAAGTTAGGTTAGGTTAGTTTAGTTCAGTTTAGTTTTGTTTTGTTTATAGTTTAATTTAGTTTAGTTTTTAGTTGAATTTTGTTTAGTTTAGTTTAGTTTAGTTATTTTTTTTAGGTTAGGTTAGGTTAGGTTAGATTAGTTTAGTTTTGTTTAGTTTAGTTTAGGTTATAGTTTAGTTTATAGTTTAGTTTAGTTTAGATTAGTTTAGTTTAGGTTCGGTTAGGTTAGTTTAGTTTAGGTTATGTTAGGTTATTTTAGGTTAGTTTAGTTTAGTTTAGTGTAGTTTGTTTATAGTTTTATTTAGTTTATTGTTTAGTTTATAGTTTAGTTTAGTTTATTTTCGGTTAGGTTAGGTTAGGTTACTTTAGTTTAGTTTAGATTAGGTTAGGTTAGTTTATTTTAGTTTAGATTAGATTATGTTAGGTTAGGTTAGGGTAGGTTAGGTTAGTGTAGTTTAGTTTAGTTCAATTTAGTTGAATTGAATTTAGTTTATTTTAGCTTAGTTTAGGTTAGGTTAGATTAGTTTAGTTTAGTTTAGTTTAGGTTAGGTTAAGTTAGGTTAGGTTAGTTTAGTTTAGTTTAGTTTATATTTTAGTTTATAGTTTAGTTTATATTAGATTAGCTTAGTTTATTTTGGTTTAGTTTAGATTAGGTTAGGTTAGGTTAGTTTAGTTTATGTTAGGTTAGGTTAGTTTATTTTAGTTTAGTTTAGTTTAGGTTAGGTTAGGTTAGTGTAGTTTAGCTTAATTTAGATTAGGTTAGGTTAGATTAGGTTAGTTAACTTTAGTTTACTTTAGTTTTGTTTAGTTTATAGTTATTTTAATTTATAAATTTGTTTATAGTTTAGTTTATGGTTTAGTTTATAGTTTAGTTTATTTTCGGTTACGTTGGGTTAGTTTAGTTTAGTTTAGATTAGGTTAGGTTAGTTTATTTTAGTTTAGATTAGTTTATGTTAGGTTAGGTTAGGATAGGTTAGGTTAGTGTAGTTTATTTTTGTGCAATTTAATTGAATTTAATTTAGTTTATTTTAGCTTAGTTTAGGTTAGGTTAGATTAGTTTAGTTTAGTTTTGTTTAGGTTAGGTTAAGTTAGGTTAGGTTAGTTTAGTTTAGTTTATTTTGGTTTAGTTTAGGTTAGGTTAGGTTAGTTTAGTTTAGGTTAGGTTAGGTAAGGTTAGTTTATTTTAGTTTACTTTTTTTTACTTTAGTTTATAGTTTAGTTTATAGTTTAGTTTAGTTTAGATTAGTTTAGTTTAGTTTAGGTTAGGTTAGGTTACGTTTTTTCCGTTTAGTTTAGTTTATTTTAGTTTAGATTACATTATTTTAGGTTAGGTTAGGGTAAGTTAGGTTAGTTTAGTTTAGTTTAGTTTAGTTTAGGTTATGTCAGGTTAGTTTAGTTTAGTTTAGGTTAGGTCAGGTTAAGTTATGTTATGTTACTTTAGGTTAGTTTAGTTTAGTTTAGTATCGTTTAGTTTATAATTTAGTTTAGTTACGTTTAGTTTAGTTTAGGTTAGGTAACGTTAGGTTACTTAGTTTAGCTTAGTTTAGTTTATTTTAGTTTAGTTTATAGTTTAGTTTAATTTATAAATTAGTTTATTGTTTAGTTTATTGTTTAGTTTAGTTTAGGTTAGGTTAGGTTAGGTTAGTTTAGTTTAGTTTAATTTAGTTTAGGTTAGGTTAGGTTGGTTTTTGTTAGGTTAGGTTAGTTTAGTTTAGCTTAGCTTAGGTTGGGTTAGGTGAGATTAGGCTAGGTTAGGTGAGTTAGATTAGCTTAGTTTAGTTTTTTTTAGTTTAATTTAGGTTAGGTTAGGTTAGGTTAGTAGACTTTAGTATACTTAACTTAGTTAAGTTTAGTCAAGTTTATAGTTTAGTTCAATTTAGTTTATAGTTTAGTATATAGTTTAGTTTAGTTTATTGTTTATATTATAATTTAGTTTAGTTTAGGTTAGGTTAGGTTAGTTTAGTTTAGCTTAAGTTATGTTAGGTTAGGTTAGGTTAGGTGAGGTTAGTTAACTTTGGTTTACTTTAATTTAGTTTAGTTTATAGTTAATTTAATTTATAAATTAGTTTATAGTTTAGTTTATAGTTTAGGTTAGTTAAGTTTAGTTTTATTTAAGTTAGGATAGGTAAGTTTAGGTTAGGTTAGTTTAGTTCAGTTTAGTTTTGTTTTGTTTATAGTTTAATTTAGTTTAGTTTATAGTTTAATTTAGTTTAGTTTAGTTTAGTTTAGTTATTTTTTTAGGTTAGGTTAGGTTAGGTTAGTTTAGTTTAGTTTAGGTTAGGTTAGATTTGTTTAGGTTAGGTTAGATTAATGTAGTTTAGTTTAGTTGAATTTAATTTATTTTATTTTAGTTTAGTTTAGGTTAAGTTAGGTTAGGTTAGGTTAGTTAAGTTTAGTTTAGTGTAGTTTAGTTTAGTTGAAATTAGTTTAGTTTAGTTTGGTTTAGGTTAGTTTAATTTAGTTTAGCTTAGGTTAGGTTAGGTAAGGTTAGATGAGTTAATTTAGCTTAGTATAGTTTAGTTTAGTTTAGTTTATAGTTTAGTTAATTTTAGATTAGTTTATAGTTTAGTTTGGTTTAGTTTATATTAGGATAGATAAGTTTAGGTTAGGTTAGGGTAAGTTAATTTAGTTTAGTTTAGTTTATTTTAGGTTACGTTAGTTTAGGTTAGTTTAGATTAGATTATGTTAGGTTACGTTAGGGTAGGTTAGGTTAGTGTAGTTTAGTTTAGTTCAATTTAGTTGAATTTAATTTAGTTTATTTTAGCTTAGTTTAGGTTAGGTTAGATTAGTTTAGTTTATTTTAGTTTAGGTAAGGTTAAGTTAGGTTAGGTTAGTTTAGTTTAGTTTAATTTATATTTTAGTTTATAGTTTAGTTTAATTCAGTTTATGTTAGATTAGTTTAGTTTAGTTTATGTTAGGTTAGGTTGGGTTAGGTTAGTTTAGGTTAGTTTAGTTTAGTTTGGTGTATAATTTAGTTTATAGTATAGTTTAGTTTAGTTTCAATTATAGTTTATTTTATAGTTTAGTTCAGTTTAGTTTAGGTTAGGTTAGGTCAGTTTAGTTTAGTTTAGTTTAGCTTAGGTTACGTTAGGTTAGGTTAGGTTAGGTTAGTTAGTTTAGCTTAGTTTCGTTTATTTTAATTTATTGTTTAGTTTAATTTATAGTTTGGTTTATAGTTTAGTTCAGTTTAGTTTAAGTCAGGATAGGTAAGTTTAGGTTAAGTTAGGTTAGGTTAGTTTAGTTTAGTTTAGCTTATGTTAGGTTACGTTAGTTTAGGTTAGTTAAGTTCTGTTAAGTTTAGTTTTGTTTATAGTTTAGTTTAGTTTATAGTTTAGTTTATAGTTTAATTTTGTTTAGATTATTGTTTAATTTAGTTTCGTTTAGTGTAGTTATTTTAGGTTAGGTTAGGTTAGTTTAGTTTAGTTTAGGTTAGGTAAGTTTATTTTAGTTTAGATTAGATTATGTAAGGTTAAGTTAGGTTAGGGCAGGTTAGGTTAGTGTAGTTTAGTTTCGTTTAGTTTAGTTGGATTTAATTTTGTTTATTTTAGCTTAGTTTAGGTTAGGTTAGGTTAGGTTAGTTTAGTTTCGTTTAGTTTAGGTTAGGTTAAGTTAGGTTAGGTTAGTTTAGTTTAGTTTTCTTTATATTTTAGTTTATAGTATAGTTTAGTTTAGTTTATATTAGATTAGTTTGGTTTAGTTTAGTTTAGTTTAGTTTAGGTTAGGTTAGTTTAGTTTAGGTTAGGTTAGGTTAGTTTAGTTTATGTTAGGTTAGTTGATTTTAGTTCAGTTTAGTTTACTTTAGTTTATAGTTTAGTTTAGTTTAGGTTAGGTTAGTTTAGTTTAGTATAGGTTAGGTTAGGTTAATTTAGGTTAGGTTAGTTTAGTTTTGTTTAGTTTAGTTTAGGTTAGGTTAGGTTAGGTTAGGTTAGGTTATGTTACTTTAGGTTAGTTTAGTTTAGTTTAATTTAGTTTCGTTTAGTTTATAATTTAGTTTAGTTTAGTTTATGTTAGGTTAGGTTAGGTGAGGTTAGGTTAGGTTAGTTTAGGTAAGTTTAGTTTAGTTTAGTTTAGTTTAGTTTATAATTTAGTTTATAGTATAGTTTTGTTTAGTTTAGTTTATAGTTTAGTTTATAAATTAGTTTAGTTTAGTTTATAGTTTAGTTTATAATTTAGTTTAATTTAGATTAATTTAATTTAGGTTAGGTTTGGTTAGTTTATTTTAGCTTAGCTCAGGTTTGGTTAGGTTAGGTTAAGTTAGGTTAGTTAGTGATACCGCCACGGGTGGCCGAGGTCGTTAAGGCACGGACTCGTGAGCGGGAGGTCTGCGGTTCGAATCCCGCCAGGACCGTCCTCCCTGACTGGGGTTTTTTCCAGGTTTTCCTCAGTCTTCATAACTGGCAAATGCCGGGGAGGTACCTAAACTTAGGCCTGGAACGCTTCCTTCCTTAAAAAAAAAAATCCTTTCCCAATTTATCATTTCATTTCATGTATCATCAGTGTCCACCGCCTGTGGTGCCTCAGTAGTAAAAACGGGCGTTAAACACTACTCAGGTTAGTTAGTTTAGCTTACGTTAGGTTAGGTAAGGTTAATTAGTTTAGCTTAGTTCGTATTATTTTATTTTAGTTTATAGTTAATTTAATATATAAATTAGTTTATAGTTTAGTTTATAGTTTAGGTTAGTTTAGTTTATTTTAATTTAAGTTAGGTTAGGTAAGGTTAGGTTAGGTTAGGTTAGTTTAGTTTAGTTAAATTTATGTTCGGTTAGGTTAGGTTAGTTTAGTTAAGTTTAGTTAGTTTAGTTTATAGTTTAATTTAGTTTAGTTTAGTTTTGTTTAGTTTAGTTTAGGTTAGGTTAGGTAAGGTTAGTTTAGTTTAGTATATTTTAGGTTAGGTTAGGTTAGGTCAGCTCAGTTTAGTTTAGTTTAGTTTAATTTAGGTAAGGTTAGGTTAGGTTAGTTAACTTTAGATTACTTTAGTTTAGTTAAGTTTAGGTTAGGTTAGCTTAGTTTAGTTTAGTTTAGTTGAATTTAATTTGGTTTATTTTAGTTTAGTTTAGGTTAAGTTAGGTTAGGTTAGATTAGTTAAGTTTAGATTAGTGTAATTTAGTTTTGTTGGATTTAGTTTAGTTTAGTTTAGTTTAAGTTAGTTTAGTTTAGCTTAGGTTAGGTTAGGTAAGGTTAGGTTAGTTAGTTTAGCTTAGTTTAGTTTAGTTTAGTTTATAGTTTAGTTTAGTTAAGTTTAGTTTAGGTTAGGTTAGGTACGGTTAGGTTAGGTTAGGTTAGTTTATTTTAGTTCAGATTAGATTATGTTAGGTTAGGTTAGGTTAGGTCAGTGTAGTTGAGTTTAGTTTAGTTGAATTTAATTAATTTATTTTGTTTACTTTAGGTTAGGTTAGTTTAGTTTAGTTTAGGTTAGGTTGTTAGGTTAGCTTAGTTTTGTATAGTTTAGTTTAGTTTATATTTTAATTTATTGTTTAGTTTAGTTTATATTAGATTAGTTTGGTTTAGTTTAGTTTAGGTTAGGTTAGGTTAGGTTACGTTGGGTTAGCTTAGTTTAGTTTAGTTTAAGTTTGGTTAGGTTACGTTAGGTTAGGTCAGCTTAGTTTAGTTTAGTTTAGTTTAATTTAGGTTAGGTTAGGTTAGGTTAGTTAACTTTAGATTAGTTTAGGTTAGGTTTGGTTTGTTTAATTTAGCTTAGCTCAGGTTTGGTTTGGTTAGGTTAGGTTAGGTTAGTTAACTTCAGTAACTTTAGTTTAGTTAAGTTTAGTTTAGTTTATAGTTTAGTTTAATTAAGTTTATAGTTTAGTTTATACTTTATATTATAATTTAGTTTAGGTTAGGTTAGTTTAGTTTAGTTTAGCTTAGGTTGGGTAAGGTTATGTTAGGTTATGTTAGGTTGGTTGGTTTAGCTTAGTTTATTTATTTTAGTTTAGTTTATAGTTTAGTTTAATTTATAGATTAGTTTATATTTTAGTTTATAGCTTAGTTTAGTTTGGTTAGGTTTAGGTTAGGTTAGGTAAGGTTAGGTTAGGTTAGGATAGTTTAGTTTAGTAAAGTTTATGTTCGGTTACGTTAGGTTAGTTTAGTTCAGTTTAGTTAGTTTAGTTTATAGGTTAGTTTAGTTTAGTTTATAGTTTAGTTTACAGTTTTGTTTACTTTAGTTTATAGTTTATATTAAAATGTAGTTTACTTTAATTTAGTTTAGTTTAGTTTAGTTTTGTTTGGTTTAGTTTAGGTTAGGTTAGGTAAGGTTAGTTTATGTTAAGTTAGGTTAGTTTAGTTTAGCTTAGTTTAGGTTAGGTTAGGTTAGGTTAGGTTAGCTCAATTTAGTTTAGTTTAATTTAATTTAGATTAGTTTAGCTTAGGTTAGGTTAGTTAACTTTAGTTTACTTTAGTTTAGTTAAGTTTAGTTTAGTTTATAGTTTAGTTTAGTTTAGTTTATAGTTTAGTTTATAGTTTAGTTTAATTTAGTTTATAGTTTATATTATAATTTAGTTTAGTTTAGTTTAGTTTAGGTTAGGTTAGTTTAGTTTAGGTTACGTTAGGTTGGGTTAGGTTAAGTTAGGTTAGTTAGTTTAGCTTAGTTTAGTTTATTTTACTTTAGTTTATAGTTTAGTTTAATTTATAAATTAGTTTATAGTTTAGTTTATAGTTTAGTTTGGTTTAGTTTAATTTATTTTATAGTATAGTTTATAGTTTATTTTAGTTTAGTTTATAGTTTAGATTGTAATTTAGTTTAGTTTAGTTTAGGTTAGGTTAGGTTAGTTTAGTTTAGCTTAGGTTAGTTTAGCTCAGGTTAGGTTAGGTTGGGTTATGTTAGGTTACTTTAGAGTAGTTTAGTTTAGTTTAGGTTAGGTTTGGGTGATTTAGTTTAGTTTAGCTCAGGTTTGGTTAGGTTAGGTTAAGTTAGGTTTGCTTAGTTTAGTTTAGTTTAGTTTAGGTTAGGTTAAGTTAGGTTAATTAACTTTAGTTTACTTAATTTAGTTAAGTTTAGTTTAGTTTATAGTTTAGTTTAATTTAGTTTATAGTTTAGTTTATAGTTTAGTTTAGTTTATAGTTTATATTATTATTTAGTTTAGTTTAGTTTAGTTTAGGTTTGTTTAGGTTAGTTTAGTTTAGCTTAGGTTAGGTTAGGTTAGGTTAGTTTAGTTTAGTTTAGGTTAGTTTACGTAAGTTTAGGTTAGGTTAGGTTAGTTTAGTTCAGTTTAGTTTTGTTTTGCTTATAGTTTAATTTAGTTTAGTTTATAGTTTAAATTAGTTTAGTTTAGTTTAGTTTAGTTATTTTGTTTAGGTTAGGTTAGGTTAGGTTAGTTTAGTTTAGTGTAGGTTGGGTTAGATTTGTTTAGGTTAGGTTAGATTAGTGTAGTTTAGTTTAGTTGAATTTAATTTAGTTTATTTTAGTTTAGTTTAGGTTAAGTTAGGTTAGGTTAGGTTAGTTTAGTTTAGGTTAGTTTAGTTTAGTTTAGCATAGGTTAGGTTAGGTAAGGTTACGTTAGTTAGTTTAGCTTAGTATGGCTTAGTTTAGTTTAGTTTATAGTTTAGTTTAATTTTAGATTAGTTTATATTTTGGTTTATAGTTTAGTTTAGTTTAGTTTAGGTAGGAATAGGAAAGTTTAGGTTAGGTTAGGTTAGTTTAGTTCAGTTTAGTTTTGTTTTGTTTATAGTTTAATTTAGTTTAGTTTATAGTTTAATTTAGTTTAGTTTAGTTTAGTTATTTTGTTTAGGTTAGGTTAGGTTAGGTTAGGTTAGGTTAGATTAGTTTGGTTTAGTTTAGTTTAGTTTAGATTAGGTTAAGTTAGGTTAGGTTAGTTTAGTTTAGTTCATATTTTAGTTTATATTAGGTTAGTATAGTTTAGGTTAGGTTGGGTTAGTTTATTTTAGTTTAGTTTAGTTTACTTTAGTTTATAGTTTAGTTTATTGTTTAGTTTAGTTTAGTTTAGGTTTGGTTAGGTTAGTTTAGTTTAGTTTAGGTTAGGTTAGGTTAGGTTAGTTTAGTTTAGTTTAGTTTAGTGTAGGTTAGGTTAGGTTAGTTTATTTTAGTTTAGATTAGATTATGCTAAGTTAGGTTAGGGTAGGTTAGGTTAGTTTATTTATTTTAGTTTGGTTTAGGTTAGGTCAGGTTAGTTTAGTTTAGTTTACGTTAGGTGAGGTTAAGTTATGTTATGTTACTTTAGGTTAGGTTAGTTTAGTTTAGTTTCGTTTAGTTTAGGTTAGGATAGGTAAATTTAGGTTAGGTTAGGTTAAGTTAGTTTAGTTTAGTTTAGTTTAGTTTATGTTAGGTTACGTTAGTTTAAGTTAGTTAAGTTCAGTTTAGTTTGGTTTTGTTTATAGTTTAGTTTAGTTTATAGTTTTGTTTATAGTTTAGTTTAGTTTAGTTTATTGTTTAATTTAGTTTAGTGTAGTTTAGTTTAGGTTAGGTTAGGTTAGTTTAGTTTAATTTAGGTTAGGTTAGGTTGGTTTATTTTAGTTTAGATAAGATTATGTTAGGTTAGGTTAGGGTAGGTTAGGTTAGGGTAGTTTAGTTTAGTTTAGTTTAGTTGAATTTAATTTTGTTTATTTTAGCTTAGTTTAGGTTAGGTTAGGTTAGTTTAGTTTAGTTTAGTTTAATTTAGGTTAGGTTAAGTTAGGTTAGGTTAGTTTAGTTTAGTTTAGTTTATATTTTAGTTTATAGTTTAGTTTAGTTTAGTTTATATTAGATTAGTTTGGTTTAGTTTAGTTTAGTTTAGGTTAGGTTAGGTTAGTTTAGTTTAGGTTAGGTTTGGTTAGATTAGTTTATATTAGGTTAGTTTATTTTAGTTTAGTTTAGTTTACTTTAGTTTATAGTTTATTTAGTTTAGTTTAGTTTAGTTTAGGTAAGGTTAGTTTAGTTTAGTATAGGTTAGGTTATGTTAGGTTAGTTTAGTTTTGTTTAGTTTAGTTTAGGTTAGGTTAGATTAGGTTAGGTTATGTTAGTTTATTTTAGTTTAGATTAGATTATGTTAGGTTAGGTAAGTTTAGGTTAGGTTAGGTTAGGTTAGTTTAGGTTCGGTTAGGTTAGGTTAGGTTAGCTTAGTTTATTTTAGTTTTGTTTAATTTAGGTTAGGTTAGGTTAGTTAACTTTAGTTTCCTTTAGTTTACTTAAGTTTAGATTAGTTTATAGTTTAGTTTAGTTTAGTTTATAGTTTAGTTTATAGTTTAGTTTAGTTTAGTTTATAGGTAATATTATAAATTAGTTAGTTTAGGTTAGGTTATGTTAGTTTATTTTAGCTTAGGTTAGGTTGGGTTAGGTTAGGTTAGGTAGTTTAGCTAAGTATAGTTTATTTTATTTTAGTTTATAGTTTAGTTTAATTTATAGATTAGTTTATATTTTAGTTTATAGTTTAGTTTAGTTTGTTTTAGTTTAGGTTAGGTTAGGTAAGGTTAGGTTAGGTTAGGTTAGTATAGGTTACTTTAGTTAAGTTTATTTTCGGTTAGGTTAGTTTAGTTTAGTTCAGTTTAGTTAGTTTGTTTATAGGTTAGTTTAGTTTAGTTTATAGTTTAGTTTATAGTTTCGTTAAGTTTAGTTTATAGTTTATATTATAATGTAATTTACTTTAATTTAGTTTAGTTTAGTTTAGTTTTGTTTAGTTTAGTTTAGGTTAGGTTAGGTAAGGTTAGTTTAGTTTATTTTAGGTTAGGTTAGTTTATGTTAAATTAGGTTAGTTTAGTTTAGCTTAGTTTAGGTTAGGTTAGATTAGGTTAGCTTAGTTTAGTTTAGTTTAGTTTAATTTAGGATAGGTTAGGTTAGGTTAGGTCAGTGTAGTTGAGTTTAGTTTAGTTGAATTTAATTTAGTTTATTTTGTTTATTTTAGGTTAAGTTAGTTTAGTTTAGTTTAGGTTAGCTTGTTAGGTTAGCTTAGTTTAGTATAGTTTAGTTTAGTTTATATTTTAATTTATTGTTTAGTTTAGTTTATATTAGATTAGTTTAGTTTAGTTTAATTTAGGTTAGGTTAGGTTAGGTTAGGTTAGGTTAGTTTACTTTAGTTTAGTTTAGTTTAATTTAGGTTAGGTTAGGTTAGGTTAGGTTAGTTAACTTTAGTTTAGTTAAGTTTAGAATAGTTTAATTTAGTTTATAGTTTAGTTTATAGTTTAGTTTAGTTTAGTTTATAGTTTATATTATAATTTAGTTTAGTTTAGTTTAGTTTAGGTTAGGTTAGGTAGATTAGTTTAGCTTAGGTTAGGTTAGGTTAGGTTAGTTAGTTTAGCTTAGTTTAGTTTATTTTACTTTAGTTTATAGTTTAGTTTAATTTATAAATTAGTTTATAGTTTAGTTTATAGTGTGGTTTAGATTAGTTTAGTTTAATTTAGTTTATAGGTTAATTTATAGTTTAGTTTAGTTTATAGTTTATATTATAATTTAGTTTAGTTTAGTTTAGGTTAGGTTAGTTTAGTTTATCTTAATTTAGTTTAGCTTAGGTTAGGTTAGGTTGGGTTATGTTAGGATACTTTAGTTTAGTTTAGATTAGTTTAGGTTAGGTTTGGTTAGTTTAGTTTAGCGTAGCTCAGGTTTGGTTAGGTTAGGTTAAGTTAGGTTAGCTTAGTTTAGTTAATTTAATTTAGATTAGGTTAAGTTAGGTTAGGTTAGTTAACTATAGCTTACTTTAGTTTAGTTAAGTTTAGTTTAGTTTATAGTTTAGTTTAATTTAGTTTATAGTTTAGTTTATAGTTTAGTTTATTGTAGTTTATAGTTTATATTATAATTTAGTTTAGTTTAGTATAGTTTAGGTTAGGTTAGATTAGTTTAGTTTAGCTTAGGTTAGGTTAGGTTAGGTTAGGTTTGTTAAATTACCTTAGTTTAGTTTATTTTAGTTTAGTTTATAGTTTAGTTAATTTATAGATTAGTTTATATTTTAGTTTATAATTTAGTTTAGTTTGGTTTAGTTTAGGTTAGGTTAGGTAAGGTTAGGTTAGGTTAGGTTAGTTTAGTTTAGTTAACTTTATGTTCGGTTAGGTTAGGTTAGTTTAGTTCAGTTTAGTTAGTTTTGTTCATAGTTTAGTTTAGTTTAGTTTATAATTTAGTTTATAGTTTAGTTTAGTTTATATTTAATTTAGTTTAGTTTACTTTAGTTTTGTTTAGTTTAGTTTAGGTTATGTTAGGTAAGGTTAGTTTAATTTAGTTTAGTTTAGGTTAGCTTAGTTTAGGTTAGGTTAGGTTAGGTTAGCTTATTTTAGTTTAGTTAAGTTTAGTTTAATTTAGGTTAGGTTCGGTTAAGTTAGTTAACTTTAGTTTACTTTAGTTTAGTTTAGTTTATAGTTAATTTAATTTACAAATTAGTTTATAGTTTAGTTTATAGTTTAGGTTAGATAAGTTTTGTTTAATTTAAGTTAGGATAGGTAAGTTTAGGTTAAGTTAGGTTAGTTTAGTTCAGTTTAGTTTTTTTTGTTTATAGTTTAATTTAGTTTAGTTTATAGTTTAATTTAGTTTAGTTTAGTTTTGTTTGGTTTAGTTATTTTGTTTAGGTTAGGTTAGGTTAGGTTAGTTTAGTTTAGTTTAGGTTATTTTAGATTTGTTTAGGTTAGGTTAGATTAGTGTAGTTTAGTTTAGTTGAATTTAATTTAGTTTATTTTAGTTTAATTTAGGTTAAGTTTGGTTAGATTTGTTTAGGTTAGGTTAGATTAGTGTAGTTTAGTTTAGTTGAATTTAATTTAGTTTATTTTAGTTTAGTTTAGGTTAAGTTAGGTTAGGTTAGGTTAGTTTAGTTTAGGTTAGTTTAGTTTAGTTTAGCATAGGTTAGGTTAGGTAAGGTTACGTTAGTTAGTTTAGCTTAGTATGGCTTAGTTTAGTTTAGTTTATAGTTTAGTTTAATTTTAGATTAGTTTATATTTTGGTTTATAGTTTAGTTTAGTTTAGTTTAGGTAGGAATAGGAAAGTTTAGGTTAGGTTAGGTTAGTTTAGTTCAGTTTAGTTTTGTTTTGTTTATAGTTTAATTTAGTTTAGTTTATAGTTTAATTTAGTTTAGTTTAGTTTAGTTATTTTGTTTAGGTTAGGTTAGGTTAGGTTAGGTTAGGTTAGATTAGTTTGGTTTAGTTTAGTTTAGTTTAGATTAGGTTAAGTTAGGTTAGGTTAGTTTAGTTTAGTTCATATTTTAGTTTATATTAGGTTAGTATAGTTTAGGTTAGGTTGGGTTAGTTTATTTTAGTTTAGTTTAGTTTACTTTAGTTTATAGTTTAGTTTATTGTTTAGTTTAGTTTAGTTTAGGTTTGGTTAGGTTAGTTTAGTTTAGTTTAGGTTAGGTTAGGTTAGGTTAGTTTAGTTTAGTTTAGTTTAGTGTAGGTTAGGTTAGGTTAGTTTATTTTAGTTTAGATTAGATTATGCTAAGTTAGGTTAGGGTAGGTTAGGTTAGTTTATTTATTTTAGTTTGGTTTAGGTTAGGTCAGGTTAGTTTAGTTTAGTTTACGTTAGGTGAGGTTAAGTTATGTTATGTTACTTTAGGTTAGGTTAGTTTAGTTTAGTTTCGTTTAGTTTAGGTTAGGATAGGTAAGTTTAGGTTAGGTTAGGTTAAGTTAGTTTAGTTTAGTTTAGTTTAGTTTATGTTAGGTTACGTTAGTTTAAGTTAGTTAAGTTCAGTTTAGTTTGGTTTTGTTTATAGTTTAGTTTAGTTTATAGTTTTGTTTATAGTTTAGTTTAGTTTAGTTTATTGTTTAATTTAGTTTAGTGTAGTTTAGTTTAGGTTAGGTTAGGTTAGTTTAGTTTAATTTAGGTTAGGTTAGGTTGGTTTATTTTAGTTTAGATAAGATTATGTTAGGTTAGGTTAGGGTAGGTTAGGTTAGGGTAGTTTAGTTTAGTTTAGTTTAGTTGAATTTAATTTTGTTTATTTTAGCTTAGTTTAGGTTAGGTTAGGTTAGTTTAGTTTAGTTTAGTTTAATTTAGGTTAGGTTAAGTTAGGTTAGGTTAGTTTAGTTTAGTTTAGTTTATATTTTAGTTTATAGTTTAGTTTAGTTTAGTTTATATTAGATTAGTTTGGTTTAGTTTAGTTTAGTTTAGGTTAGGTTAGGTTAGTTTAGTTTAGGTTAGGTTTGGTTAGATTAGTTTATATTAGGTTAGTTTATTTTAGTTTAGTTTAGTTTACTTTAGTTTATAGTTTATTTAGTTTAGTTTAGTTTAGTTTAGGTAAGGTTAGTTTAGTTTAGTATAGGTTAGGTTATGTTAGGTTAGTTTAGTTTTGTTTAGTTTAGTTTAGGTTAGGTTAGATTAGGTTAGGTTATGTTAGTTTATTTTAGTTTAGATTAGATTATGTTAGGTTAGGTAAGTTTAGGTTAGGTTAGGTTAGGTTAGTTTAGGTTCGGTTAGGTTAGGTTAGGTTAGCTTAGTTTATTTTAGTTTTGTTTAATTTAGGTTAGGTTAGGTTAGTTAACTTTAGTTTCCTTTGGTTTACTTAAGTTTAGATTAGTTTATAGTTTAGTTTAGTTTAGTTTATAGTTTAGTTTATAGTTTAGTTTAGTTTAGTTTATAGGTAATATTATAAATTAGTTAGTTTAGGTTAGGTTATGTTAGTTTATTTTAGCTTAGGTTAGGTTGGGTTAGGTTAGGTTAGGTAGTTTAGCTAAGTATAGTTTATTTTATTTTAGTTTATAGTTTAGTTTAATTTATAGATTAGTTTATATTTTAGTTTATAGTTTAGTTTAGTTTGTTTTAGTTTAGGTTAGGTTAGGTAAGGTTAGGTTAGGTTAGGTTAGTATAGGTTACTTTAGTTAAGTTTATTTTCGGTTAGGTTAGTTTAGTTTAGTTCAGTTTAGTTAGTTTGTTTATAGGTTAGTTTAGTTTAGTTTATAGTTTAGTTTATAGTTTCGTTAAGTTTAGTTTATAGTTTATATTATAATGTAATTTACTTTAATTTAGTTTAGTTTAGTTTAGTTTTGTTTAGTTTAGTTTAGGTTAGGTTAGGTAAGGTTAGTTTAGTTTATTTTAGGTTAGGTTAGTTTATGTTAAATTAGGTTAGTTTAGTTTAGCTTAGTTTAGGTTAGGTTAGATTAGGTTAGCTTAGTTTAGTTTAGTTTAGTTTAATTTAGGATAGGTTAGGTTAGGTTAGGTCAGTGTAGTTGAGTTTAGTTTAGTTGAATTTAATTTAGTTTATTTTGTTTATTTTAGGTTAATTTAGTTTAGTTTAGTTTAGGTTAGCTTGTTAGGTTAGCTTAGTTTAGTATAGTTTAGTTTAGTTTATATTTTAATTTATTGTTTAGTTTAGTTTATATTAGATTAGTTTAGTTTAGTTTAATTTAGGTTAGGTTAGGTTAGGTTAGGTTAGGTTAGTTTACTTTAGTTTAGTTTAGTTTAATTTAGGTTAGGTTAGGTTAGGTTAGGTTAGTTAACTTTAGTTTAGTTAAGTTTAGAATAGTTTAATTTAGTTTATAGTTTAGTTTATAGTTTAGTTTAGTTTAGTTTATAGTTTATATTATAATTTAGTTTAGTTTAGTTTAGTTTAGGTTAGGTTAGGTAGATTAGTTTAGCTTAGGTTAGGTTAGGTTAGGTTAGTTAGTTTAGCTTAGTTTAGTTTATTTTACTTTAGTTTATAGTTTAGTTTAATTTATAAATTAGTTTATAGTTTAGTTTATAGTGTGGTTTAGATTAGTTTAGTTTAATTTAGTTTATAGGTTAATTTATAGTTTAGTTTAGTTTATAGTTTATATTATAATTTAGTTTAGTTTAGTTTAGGTTAGGTTAGTTTAGTTTATCTTAATTTAGTTTAGCTTAGGTTAGGTTAGGTTGGGTTATGTTAGGATACTTTAGTTTAGTTTAGATTAGTTTAGGTTAGGTTTGGTTAGTTTAGTTTAGCGTAGCTCAGGTTTGGTTAGGTTAGGTTAAGTTAGGTTAGCTTAGTTTAGTTAATTTAATTTAGATTAGGTTAAGTTAGGTTAGGTTAGTTAACTATAGCTTACTTTAGTTTAGTTAAGTTTAGTTTAGTTTATAGTTTAGTTTAATTTAGTTTATAGTTTAGTTTATAGTTTAGTTTATTGTAGTTTATAGTTTATATTATAATTTAGTTTAGTTTAGTATAGTTTAGGTTAGGTTAGATTAGTTTAGTTTAGCTTAGGTTAGGTTAGGTTAGGTTAGGTTTGTTAAATTACCTTAGTTTAGTTTATTTTAGTTTAGTTTATAGTTTAGTTAATTTATAGATTAGTTTATATTTTAGTTTATAATTTAGTTTAGTTTGGTTTAGTTTAGGTTAGGTTAGGTAAGGTTAGGTTAGGTTAGGTTAGTTTAGTTTAGTTAACTTTATGTTCGGTTAGGTTAGGTTAGTTTAGTTCAGTTTAGTTAGTTTTGTTCATAGTTTAGTTTAGTTTAGTTTATAATTTAGTTTATAGTTTAGTTTAGTTTATATTTAATTTAGTTTAGTTTACTTTAGTTTTGTTTAGTTTAGTTTAGGTTATGTTAGGTAAGGTTAGTTTAATTTAGTTTAGTTTAGGTTAGCTTAGTTTAGGTTAGGTTAGGTTAGGTTAGCTTATTTTAGTTTAGTTAAGTTTAGTTTAATTTAGGTTAGGTTCGGTTAAGTTAGTTAACTTTAGTTTACTTTAGTTTAGTTTAGTTTATAGTTAATTTAATTTACAAATTAGTTTATAGTTTAGTTTATAGTTTAGGTTAGATAAGTTTTGTTTAATTTAAGTTAGGATAGGTAAGTTTAGGTTAAGTTAGGTTAGTTTAGTTCAGTTTAGTTTTTTTTGTTTATAGTTTAATTTAGTTTAGTTTATAGTTTAATTTAGTTTAGTTTAGTTTAGTTTGGTTTAGTTATTTTGTTTAGGTTAGGTTAGGTTAGGTTAGTTTAGTTTAGTTTAGGTTATTTTAGATTTGTTTAGGTTAGGTTAGATTAGTGTAGTTTAGTTTAGTTGAATTTAATTTAGTTTATTTTAGTTTAATTTAGGTTAAGTTTGGTTAGGTTAGGTTAGTTAAGTTTAGTTTAGTGTAGTTTAGTTTAGTTGAAATTAGTTTAGATTAGTTTTGTTTAGGTTAGTTTAGTTTAGTTTCGCTTAGGTTAGGTTAGGTAAGGTTAGGTTAGTTAGTTTAGCTTAATATAGTTTAGTTTAGTTTATAGTTTAGTTTAATTTTAGATTAGTTTATAGTTTAGTTTAGTTTAGTTTAGGTTAGGATAGGTAAGTTTAGGTTAGGTTAGGGTAAGTTAATTTAGTTTAGTTTAGTTTATTTTAGGTTACGTTAGTTTAGGTTAGTTAAGTTCAGTTTAGTTCAGTTTTGAATATAGTTTTGTTTAGTTTGTAGTTTAGTTTAGTTTATTTTCGGTTAGGATAGGTTAGGTTATGTTAATTTAGTTTAGTTTAGATTAGGTTAGGTTAGTTTTAGTTTAGATTAGATTATGTTAGGTTAGGTTAGGTTAGGTTAGGTTAGGTTAGTGTAGTTTAGTTTAGTTCAATTTAGTTGAATTTAATTTAGTTTATTTCAGCTTAATTTAGGTTAGGTTAGATTAGTTTAGTTTATTTTAGTTTAGGTTAGGTTAAGTTAGGTTAGGTTAGTTAACTTTAGTTTAGTTTATATTTTAGTTTATAGTTTAGTTTAGTTTAGTTCATATTAGATTAGTTTAGTTTAGTTTAGTTTGGTTTAGTTTAGGTTAGGTTAGGTTAGGTTGTTTTAGTTTAGGTTAGGTTAGGTTAGTTTATTTTAGTTTAGTTTAGTTTAATTTAGTTTATAGTTTAGTTTATAGTTTAGTTTAATTTAGATTAGTTTAGTTTAGTTTAGGTTCGGTTAGGTTAGTTTAGTTTAGGTTATGTTAGGTTATTTTAGGTTAGTTTAGTTTAGTTTAGTTTGTTTATAGTTTTATTTAGTTTATAATTTAGTTTCTAATTTAGTTTAGTTTATTTTTGGTTAGGTTAGGTTAGGTTAGTTTAGTTTAGTTTAGATTAGGTTAGGTTAGTTTATTTTAGTTTAGATTAGATTATGTTAGGTTAGGTTAGGGTAGGTTAGGTTAGTGTAGTTTAGTTTAGTTCAATTTAGTTGAATTTAATTTATTTTATTTTAGCTTAGTTTAGGTTAGGTTAGATTAGTTTAATTTAGTTTAGTTTAGGTTAGGTTAAGTTAGGTTAGCTTAGTTTAGTTTAGTTTATATTTTAGTTTATAGTTTAGTTTATATTACATTAGTTTAGTTTAGTTTGGTTTAGTTTAGATTAGATTAGGTTAGTTTAGTTTAGGTTAGGTTAGGTTAGTGTAGTTTAGCTTAATTTAGGTTAGGTTAGGTTAGGTTAGATTAGGTTAGTTAACTTTAGTTTACTTTAGTTTAGTTTAGTTTATAGTTAATTTAATTTATAAATTAGTTTATAGTTTAGTTTATGGTTTACTTTATAGTTAAGTTTATTTTCGGTTAGGTTGGGTTAGTTTATTTTAGTTTAGATTAGGTTAGGTTAGTTTATTTTGGATTAAGTTAGGTTAGTTTAATTTAGTTTAGATTAGATCATGTTAGGTTAGTTTAGGGTAGGTTAGATTAGTGTAGTTTATTTTAGTTCAATTTAGTTGAATTTAATTTAGTTTATTTTAGCTTTGTTTATGTTAGGTTAGATTAGTTTAGTTTAGTTTAGGTTGGGTTAGGTTAAGTTAGTTTAGTTCAGTTTAGTTTAGGTTAAGTTAGGTTAGCTTAGTTTAGTTTAGTTTAGTTCATATTTTAGTTTATAGTTTAGTTTAGTGTAGTTTATATTAGATTAGTTTACTTTAGTTTAGTTTAGGTTAGGTTAGGTTAGGTTAGTTTAATTTGGGTTAGGTTAGGTTAGTTTATTGTAGTTTAGTTTAGTTTACTTTAATTTATAGTTTAGTTTAGTTTAGTTTAGTTTAGGTTAGGTTAGGTTAGTTTAGTTTAGGTTAGTTTGGGTTAGGTTATGTTAATTTAGTATAGTTTAGTTTAGTTTAGGTTAGGTTAGGTTAGGTTATGTTACTTTAGGTTAGTTTTGTTTAGTTTATAATTTAGTTTAGTGTAGTTTATATTAGATTATTTTAGTTTAGTTTGGTTAAGTTTAGATTAGGTTAGGTTAGGTTAGATGAGTTTAGGTTAGGTTAGGTTAGATTAGTTTAGGTTAGGTTAGGTTAGTTTATTTTAGTTTAGTTTAGTTTAGGTTAAGTTAGGTTAGTGTAGTTTAGCTTAATTTAGGTTAGGTTAGGTTAGGTTAGATTAGGTTAGTTAACTTTAGTTTACTTTAGTTAATTTAATTTATAGTTAATTTAATTTATAAATTAGTTTATAGTTTAGTTTATGGTTTAGTTTATAGTTTAGTTTATTTTCGGTTAGGTTGGGTTAGTTTATTTTAGTTTAGATTAGGTTAGGTTAGTTTATTTTAGTTTAGATTAGTTTATGTTAGGTTAGGTTAGGATAGGTTAGGTTAGTGTAGTTTATTTTAGTGCAATTTAATTGAATTTAATTTAGTTTATTTTAGCTTAGTTTAGGTTAGGTTAGATTAGTTTAGTTTAGTTTTGTTTAGGTTAGGTTAAGTTAGGTTAGGTTAGTTTAGTTTAGTTTATTTTGGTTTAGTTTAGGTTAGGTTAGGTTAGGTTAGCTTAGGTTAGGTTAGGTTAGGTTAGTTTATTTTAGTTTACTTTTTTCACTTTAGTTTATAGTTTAGTTTATAGTATAGTTTAGTTTAGATTAGTTTAGTTTAGTTTAGGTTCGGTTAGTTTAGTTTAGTTTAGTTTAGGTTAGGTTAGGTTAGGTTTTTTCCGTTTAGTTTAGTTTAGTTTAGGTTAGTTTATTTTAGTTTAGATTAGATTATGTTAGGTTAGGTTAGGGTAAGTTAGGTTAGTTTAGTTTAGTTTATTTTAGTTTAGGTTATGTCAGGTTAGTTTAGTTTAGTTTAGGTTAGGTCAGGTTAAGTTATGTTATGTTACTTTAGGTTAGTTTAGTTTAGTTTAGTTTCGTTTAGCTTATAATTTAGTGTAGTTACGTTTAGTTTAGTTTAGGTTAGGTTAGGTTAGGTTACTTAGTTTAGCTTAGTTTAGTTTATTTTAGTTAAGTTTATAGTTTAGTTTAATTTATAAATTAGTTTATAGTTTAGTTTATTGTTTAGTTTAGTTTAGTTTAGGTAAGGTTAGGTTAGGTTAGGTTAGTTTACTTTAGTTTAGTTTAATTTAGGTTAGGTTAGGTTAGGTTAGGTTAGTTAACTTTAGTTTACTTTAGTTTAGTTAAGTTTAGTTTATAGTTTAGTTTAGTTTAGTTTATAGTTTAGTTTATAGTTTAGTTTAGTTTAGTTTATAGTTTATATTATAATTTAGTTTAGTTTAGTTTAGTTTAGGTTAGGTTAGTTTAGTTTAGCTTACGTTAGGTTAGGTTAGGTTAAGTTAGGTTAGTTAGTTTAGCTTAGTTTAGTTTATTTTAGTTTAGTTTATAGTTTAGTTTAATTTGTAAATTAGTTTATAGTTTAGTTTATAGTTTAGTTTGGTTTAGTTTAATTTATTTTATAGTCTAGTTTATAGTTTATTTTAGTTTAGTTTATAGTTTAGATTATAATTTAGTTTAGTTTAGTTTAGTTTAGGTTAGGTTAGTTTAGTTTAGCTTAGGTTAGTTTAGCTTAGGTTAGGTTAGGTTGGGTTATGTTAGGTTACTTTAGAGTAGTTTAGTTTAGTTTAGGTTAGGTTTGGTTAGTTTAGTTTAGTTTAGCTCAGGTTTGGTTAGGTTAGGTTAAGTTAGGTTTGCTTAGTTTTGTTTAGTTTAGTTTAATTTAGGTTAGGTTAGGTTAGGTTAATTAACTTTAGTTTACTTAATTTAGTTAAGTTTAGTTTAGTTTATAGTTTAGTTTATAGTTTAGTTTATAGTTTAGTTTAGTTTAGTTTATAGTTTATATTATAATTTAGTTTAGTTTAGTTTAGTTTAGGTTAGGTTAGGTTAGTTTAGTTTAGCTTAGGTTAGGTTAGGTTAGGTTAGGTTAGTTTAGTTTAGTTTAGGTTAGGTTAGGTAAGTTTAGGTTAGGTTAGGTTACTTTAGTTCAGTTTAGTTTTGTTTTGCTTATAGTTTAATTTAGTTTAGTTTATAGTTTAAATTAGTTTAGTTTAGTTTAGTTTGGTTTAGTTATTTTGTTTAGGTTAGGTTAGGTTAGGTTAGTTTAGTTTAGGTTAGGTTAGATTTGTTTAGGTTAGGTTAGATTAGTGTAGTTTAGTTTAGTTGAATTTAATTTAGTTTAGGTTAAGTTAGGTTAGTTTAGGTTAGTTAAGTTTAGTTTAGTGTAGTTTAGTTTAGTTGAAATTAGTTTAGATTAGTTTTGTTTAGGTTAGTTTAGTTTAGTTTAGTTTAGGTTAGGTTAGGTAAGGTTAGGTTAGTTAGTTTAGCTTAGTATAGTTTAGTTTAGTTTATAGTTTAGTTTAATTTTAGATTAGTTTATAGTTTAGTTTAGTTTAGTTTAGGTTAGGATAGGTAAGTTTAGGTTAGGTTAGGGTAAGTTAATTTAGTTTAGTTTAGTTTATTTTAGGTTACGTTAGTTTAGGTTAGTTAAGTTCAGTTTAGTTTAGTTTTGTTTATAGTTTTGTTTAGTTTGTAGTTTAGTTTAGTTTATTTTCGGTTAGGATAGGTTAGGTTAGGTTAGTTTAGTTTAGTTTAGATTAGGTTAGGTTAGTTTATTTTAGTTTAGATTAGATTATGTTAGGTTAGGTTAGGTTAGGTTAGGTTAGTGTAGTTTAGTTTAGTTCAATTTAGTTGAATTTAATTTAGTTTATTTCAGCTTAATTTAGGTTAGGTTATATTAGTTTAGTTTATTTTAGTTTAGGTTAGGTTAAGTTAGGTTAGGTTAGTTAACTTTAGTTTAGTTTATATTTTAGTTTATAGTTTAGTTTAGTTTAGTTCATATTAGATTCGTTTAGTTTAGTTTAGTTTGGTTTAGTTTAGGTTAGGTTAGGTTAGGTTGTTTTAGTTTAGGTTAGGTTAGGTTAGTTTATTTTATTTTAGTTTAATTTAATTATTTTATAGTTTAGTTTATAGTTTAGTTTAGTTTAGATTAGTTTAGTTTAGTTTAGGTTCGGTTAGGTTAGTTTAGTTTAGGTTATGTTAGGTTATTTTAGGTTAGTTTAGTTTAGTTTACTTTGTTTATAGTTTTATTTAGTTTATAATTTAGTTTATAGTTTAGTTTAGTTTTGGTTAGGTTAGGTTAGTTTAGTTTAGTTTAGATTAGGTTAGGTTAGTTTATTTTAGTTTAGATTAGATTATGTTAGGTTAGGCTAGGGTAGGTTAGGTTAGTGTAGTTTAGTTTAGTTCAATTTAGTTGAATTTAATTTATTTTATTTTAGCTTAGTTTAGGTTAGGTTAGATTAGTTTAGTTTAGTTCAGTTTAGGTTAGGTTAAGTTAGGTTAGGTTAGTATAGTTTAGTTTATGTTTTAGTTTATAGTTTAGTTTATATTACATTAGTTTAGTTTAGTTTGGTTTAGTTTAGATTATGTTAGGTTAGTTTAGTTTGGGTTAGGTTAGGTTAGTTTATTTTAGTTTAGTTTAGTTTAGGTTAGGTTAGTGTAGTTTAGCTTAATTTATGTTAGGTTAGGTTAGGTTACATTAGGTTAGTTAACTTTAGTTTACTTTAGTTTAGTTTAGTTTATAGTTAATTTAATTTATAAATTAGTTTATAGTTTAGTTTATGGTTTAGTTTATAGTTAAGTTTATTTTCGGTTAGGTTGGGTTAGTTTATTTTAGATTAAGTTATGTTAGTTTAATTTAGTTTAGATTAGATCATGTTAGGTTAGTTTAGGGTAGGTTAGGTTAGTGTAGTTTATTTTAGTTCAATTTAGTTGAATTTAATTTAGTTTATTTTAGCTTTGTTTATGTTAGGTTAGATTAGTTTAGTTTAGTTTAGGTTAGGTTAGGTTAAGTTAGGTTAGGTTAGTTTAGTTTAGTTTAGTTTATATTTTAGTTCATAGTTTAGTTTAGTTTAGTTTATATTAGATTAGTTTAGTTTAGTTTAGTTTGGTTTAGTTTATGTTAGGCTAATTTAGTTTAGTTTAGGTTAGGTTAGGCTAGTTTAGTTTAGTTTAGGTTAGGTTAGGTTAGTTTATTTTATAGATTAGCTTATATTTTAGTATATAGTTTAGTTTAGTTTGGTTTAGTTTAGTTTAGTTTAGTTTATATTTTAGTTCATAGTTTAGTTTAGTTTAGTTTATATTAGATTAGTTTAGTTTAGTTTAGTTTGGTTTAGTTTATGTTAGGCTAATTTAATTTAGTTTAGGTTAGGTTGGGCTAGTTTAGTTTAGTTTAGGTTAGGTTAGGTTAGTTTATTTTATAGATTAGCTTATATTTTAGTTTATAGTTTAGTTTAGTTTGGTTTAGTTTAGTTTAGTTTAAGTTATGTTAGGTAAAATTAGGTTAGGTTAGGTTAGTTTATTTTAGTTTAGATTAGATTATGTTAGGTTAGGTTAGTTTAGGTTAGTGTAGTTGAGTTTAGTTTAGTTGAATTTAATTTAGTTTATTTTTGTATAGTTTATTTTAGGTTAGTTTAGTTTAGTTTAGTTTAGGTTTGGTAAAGTTAGGGTAGGTTAGGTTAGGTTAGTTTAGTCTAGTTTAGTTACGTTAGCTTAGGTTAGGTTAGTTTAATTTAGTTTAGTTTAGTTTATAATTTGCTTTAGTTGAGTTTATAGTTTAATTTCTAGTTAAATATAGTATCGTTTATAGTTTAGTGTAGTTTAGTTTATAGTTTAATTTACACTTAAATATAGTTTCGTTTATAGTTTAGTTTAGTCTAGTTTTGTTTAGTTAAATTTAGTTTGGTTTAAATTAGTTTAGTTTTGTTTACGTTAGGTTAGGTTAGGTGAGGTTAGTTAGATTAATTTAGGTTAGTTTAGTTTAGCTTATAATTTAATTTATAGTATAGTTTTGTTTAGTTTAGTTTATAGTTTAGTTTATAATTTAGTTTAATTTAGTTTATAGTTTAATTTATAATTTAGTTTAATTTAGTTTAGTTTAGTTTAAGCTAGGTTTGGTTATTTAAGCTTAGCTCAGGTTTGGTTAGGTTGGGTTATGTTAGGTTACTTTAGTTTAGTTTAGTTTATATTTTAGTTTAGTATGGTTTATATTTTAGTTTAATTTAGTTTACTTTAAATTAGTTTACTTTAGGTTACGTTAGGGTAGGTGTGCTTATTTTTGTTTAGGTTAGGTTAGGTAAGGTTAGTTTAGTTTAGCTTAGGTTAGGTTATTTTAGTTTAGTTTATAGTTTAGTTTAATTTAGTTTATAGTTTAGTTTATAGTTTAATTTAGTTTAGATTAGTTTAGTTTAGGTTCGGTTAGGTTAGGTTAGTTTAGTTTAGGTTAAGTTAGGTTAGGTTAGTTTATTTTAGTTTACTTTAGTTTACTTTAGTTTATAGTTTAGTTTATAGTTTAGTTTAGTTTAGATTAGTTTAGTGTAGTTTAGGTTCGGTTAGGTTAGTTTAGTTTAGTTTAGGTTAGGTTAGGTTAGGTTAGTTCCGTTTAGTTTAGTTTATTTTAGTTTAGGTTAGGTTAGGTTAGTTTATTTTAGTTTAGATTAGATTATGTTAGGTTAGGTTAGGGTACGTTAGGTTAGTTTAGTTTAGTTTAGTTTAATTTAGGTTAGGTTAGGTTAGGTTAATTAACTTTAGTTTACTTAATTTAGTTAAGTTTAGTTTAGTTTATAGTTTAGTTTATAGTTTAGTTTATAGTTTAGTTTAGTTTAGTTTATAGTTTATATTATAATTTAGTTTAGTTTAGTTTAGTTTAGGTTATGTTAGGTTAGTTTAGTTTAGCTTAGGTTAGGTTAGGTTAGGTTAGGTTAGTTTAGTTTAGTTTAGGTTAGGTTAGGTAAGTTTAGGTTAGGTTAGGTTAGTTTATTTCAGTTTAGTTTTGTTTTGCTTATAGTTTAATTTAGTTTAGTTTATAGTTTAAATTAGTTTAGTTTAGTTTAGTTATTTTGTTTAGGTTAGGTTAGGTTAGGTTAGTTTAATTTAGTTTAGGTTAGGTTAGATTTGTTTAGGTTAGGTTAGATTAGTGTAGTTTAGTTTAGTTGAATTTAATTTAGTTTATTTTAGTTTAGTTTAGGTTAAGTTAGGTTAGTTTAGGTTAGTTAAGTTTAATTTAGTGTAGTTTAGTTTAGTTGAATTTAGTTTAGTTTAGTTTAGTTTAGGTTAGTTTAGTTTAGTTTAGCATAGGTTAGGTTAGGTAAGGTTACGTTAGTTAGTTTAGCTTAGTATAGTTTAGTTTAGTTTAGTTTATAGTTTAGTTTAATTTTAGATTAGTTTATATTTTGGTTTATAGTTTAGTTTAGTTTAATTTAGGTAGGGATAGGTAAGTTTAGGTTAGGTTAGGTTAGTTTAGTTCAGTTTACTTTTGTTTTGTTTATAGTTTAATTTAGTTTACTTTAGTTTAGTTAAGTTTATAGTTTAATTTAGTTTAGTTTAGTATAGTTATTTTGTTTAGGTTAGGTTAGGTTGGTTTAGTTTAGTTTAGGTTAGGTTAGGAAAGTTTAGGTTAGGTTAGGTTAGTTTAGTTCAGTTTAGTTTTGTTTTGCTTATAGTTTAATTTAGTTAATTTTATATTTTAAATTAGTTTAGTTTGGTTTAGTTTAGTTATTTTGTTTAGGTTAGGTTAGGTTAGGTTAGTTTAGTTTAGTTTAGGTTAGGTTAGATTGGTTTAGGTTAGGTTAGATTAGTGTAGTTTAGTTTAGTTGAATTTAATTTAGTTTATTTTAGTTTAGTTTAGGTTAAGTTAGGTTAAGTTAGGTTAGTTAAGTTTAGTTTAGTTTAGTTCAGTTTAGTTGAATTTAGTTTAGTTTAGTTTAATTTAGTTTAGGTTAGTTTAGTTTAGTTTAGCTTAGGTTACGTTAGGTAAGGTTACGTTACTTAGTTTAGCTTAGTATAGTTTAGTTTAGTTCAGTGTATAGTTTAGTTTAATTTTAGATTAGTTTATATTATAGTTTATAGTTTAGTTTAGTTTAGTTTAGGTTAGGATAGGTAAGTTTAGGTTAGGTTAGTTTATTTTAGGTTACGTTAGTTTAGGTTAGTTAAGTAAAGTTTAGTTTAGTTTTGTTTATGGTTTTATTTAGTTTATAGTTTAGTTTATAGTTTAGTTTAGTTTAATTTCGGTTAGGTTAGGTTAGGTTATGTTAGTTTAGTTTAGTTTAGTTTAGATTAGGTTAGGTTAGTTTATTTTAATTTAGATTAGATTATGTTAGGTTAGGTTAGGGTAGGTTAGGTTAGTGTAGTTTAGTTTAGTTCAATTTAGTTGAATTTAATTTAGTTTATTTTAGCTTAGTTTAGGTTAGGTTAGATTAGTTTAGTTTAGTTTAGTTTAATTTAGGTTAGGTTAAGTTAGGTTAGGTTAGTTTAGTTTAGTTCATATTTTAGTTTATAAAAGGTTAGTTTAGTTTATGTTACGTTGGGTTAGTTTATTTTAGTTTAGTTTAGTTTATTTTAGTTTATAGTTTAGTTTATTGTTTAGTTTAGTTTTGTTTTATGTTTGGTTAGGTTAGTTTAGTTTAGTTTAGGTTAATTTAGGTTAGGTTAGTTTAGTTTAGTTTAGTTTAGTGTAGGTTAGGTTAGATTAGTTTATTTTAGTTTAGATTAGATTATGCTAGTTTAGGTTAGGGTAGGTTAGGTTAGTTTAGTTTATTTTGGTTTAGGTTAGGTCAGGTTAGTTTAGTTTAGTTTAGGTTAGGTGAGGTTAAGTTATGTTATGTTACTTTAGGTTAGGTTAGTTTAGTTTAGTTTCGTTTAGTTTAGGTTAGGATAGGTAAGTTTAGGTTAGGTTAGGTTAAGTTAGTTTAGTTTAGTTAAGTTTAGTTTATGTTAGGTTACGCTAGTTTAGGTTAGTTAAGTTCAGTTTAGTTTAGTTTGGTTTATAGTTTAGTTTAGTTTATAGTTTTGTTTATAGTATAGTTTAGTTTAGTTTATTGTTTAATTTAGTATACTTTAGTGTAGTTTAGTTTAGGTTAGGTTAGGTTAGTTTAGTTTAATTTAGGTTAGGTTAGGTTGGTTTATTTTAGTTTAGATAAGATTATGTTAGGTTAGGTTAGGGTAGGTTAGGTTAGGGTAGTTAAGTTTAGTTTAGTTTAGTTGAATTTAATTTTGTTTATTTTAGCTTAGTTTAGGTTAGGATGGTTAGGTTAGTTTAGTTTAGTTTAGTTTAGTTTAGGTTAGGTTAAGTTAGGTTAGGTTAGTTTAGTTTAGTTTAGTTTATATTTTAGTTTATAGTTTAGTTAAGTTTACTTTATATTAGATTAGTTTAGTTTAGTTTAGTTTAGGTTAGGTTAGGTTAGTTTAGTTTAGGTTAGGTTTGGTTAGTTTAGTTTATATTAGGTTAGTTTATTTTATTTTAGTTTAGTTTACTTTAGTTTATAGTTTAGTTTAGTTTAGTTTATATTAGATTAGTTTGGTTTAATTTAGTTTAGTTTAGTTTAGGTTAGGTTAGTTTAGTATAGGTTAGGTTAGGTTAGGTTAGTTTAGTTTTGTTTAGTTTAGTTTAGGTTAGGTTAGATTAGTTTAGGTTATGTTAGTTTATTTTAGTTTAGATTAGATTATGTTAGGTCAGGGAAGTTTAGGTTAGGTTAGGTTAGGTTAGTTTAGGTTAGGTTAGGTTAGGTTAGCTTAGCTTAGTTTATTTTAGTTTTGTTCAATTTAGGTTTGGTTAGGTTAGTTAACCTTAGTTTACTTTAGTTTAGTTAAGTTTAGATTAGTTTATAGTTTAGTTTAGTTTAGTTTATAGTTTACTTTATAGTTTAGTTTAGTTTAGTTTATAGTTAATATTATAAATTAGTTAGTTTAGGTTAGGTTAGGTTAGTTTAGTTTAGCTTAGGTTAGGTTAGGTTAGGTTAGTTAGTTTAGCTTAGTATAGTTTATTTTAGTTTAGTTTATAGTTTAGTTTAATTTATAGATTAGTTTATATTTTAGTTTATAGTTTAGTTTAGTTTGGTTTAGTTTAGGTTAGGTTAGGTAAGGTTAGGTTAGGTTAGGTTAGTTTAGTTAAGCTTATTTTCGGTTAGGTTAGTTTAGTTTAGTTCAGTTTAGTTAGTTTGGTTTATAGGTTAGTTTAGTTTAGTTTATAGTTTAGTTTATAATTTCGTTAAGTTTAGTTTATAGTTTATATTATAATGTAGTTTACTTTAATTTAGTTTAGTTTACTTTAGTTTTGTTTAGTTTAGTTTAGGTTAGGTTACGTAAGGTTAGTTTAGTTTAGGTTAGGTTAGGTTAGTTTATGTTAAATTAGGTTAGTTTAGTTTAGCTTAGTTTAGGTTAGGTTAGATTAGGGTAGCTTAGTTTAGTTTAATTTAGTTTAATTTAGAATAGATTAGGATAGGTTAGGTCAGTGTAGTTGAGGTTAGTTTAGTTGAATTTAATTTAGTTTATTTTGTTTAGTTTAGGTTAGGTTAGTTTAGTTTAGTTTAGGTTAGCTTGTTAGGTTTGCTTAGTTTAGTATAGTTTAGTTTAATTTATATTTTAATTTATTGTTTAGTTTAGTTTATATTAGATTAGTTTAATTTAGTTTAATTTAGGTTAGGTTAGGTTAGGTTAGTTAACTTTAGTTTAGTTAAGTTTAGAATAGTTTAATTTAGTTTATAGTTTAGTTTATAGTTTAGTTTAGTTTAGTTTATAGTTTATATTATAATTTAGTTTAGTTTAGTTTAGTTTAGGTTAGGTTAGGTTAGTTTAGTTTAGCTTAGGTTAGGTTAGGTTAGGTTAGGTTAGGTTAGATTTGCTTAGGTTAGGTTAGGTTAGTGTAGTTTAGTTTAGTTCAATTTAGTTGAATTTAATTTAGTTTATTTTAACTTCGTTTAGGTTAGGTAGATTAGTTTAGTTTAGTTTAGGTTAGGTTAAGTTAGGTTAGGTTAGTTTAGTTTAGTTTATATTTTATTTTATAGTTTAGTTTAGTTTAGTTTGTATTAGATTAGTTTAGTTTAGTTTAGTTTGGTATAGTTAAGGTTAGGTTAGGTTAGTTTAGTTTAGGTTAGGTTAGGTTAGGTTAGTTTATATTAGTTTAGTTTACTCTAGTTTATAGTTTAGTTATAGTTTAGTTTAGTTTAGTTTAGTTTAGGTTCGGTTAGGTTAGTTTAGTTTAGTTTAGGTTAGGTTAGGTTAGGTTAGTTTAGTTTAGTGTAGTTTAGTATAGTTTAGGTTAGGTTAGTTTATTTTAGTTTAGATTAGTTTATGTTAGTTTGGGTTAGTTTGGTTAGTTTAGTTTAGTTTAGTTTAGGTTAGGTCAGGTTAGTTTAGTTTAATTTAGGTTAGGTTAGGTTAGTTAACTTTAGGTCACTCTAGTTTAGTTAAGTTTAGTTTAGTTGAATTTAATTTTGTTTATTTTAGCTTATTTTAGGTTAGGTTAGGTTAGTTTAGTTTAATTTAGTTTAGTTTTGGTTAGGTTAAATTAGGTTAGGTTAGTTTAGTTTAGTTTAGTTTATATTTTAGTTTATAGTTTAGTTTAGTTTAGTTTATATTAGATTAATTTGGTTTAGTTTAGTTTAGTTTTGTTTAGGTTAGGTTAGGTTAGGTTAGTTTAGTTTAGGTTAGGTTTGGTTAGTTTTGTTTATATTAGGTTAGTTTATTTTAGTTTAGTTTAGTTTACTTTAGTTTATAGTTTAGTTTATAGTTTAATTCAGTTTAGTTTAGTTTAGTTTAGTTTAGGTTAGGTTAGTTTAGTTTAGTATAGGTTAGGTTAGTTTAGTTTAATTTAGTTTAGTTTAGGTTAGGTTAGGTTAGGTTATGTTATGTTGCATTAGGTTAGGTTTGGTTAGTTTAGGTTAGTTTAGTTTAGTTTATAATTTAGTTTATAGTATAGTTTTGTTTAGTTTAGTTTATATTTTAGTTTATAATTTAGTTTAGTTTAGTTTATAGTTTAGTTTATAATTTAGTTTAATTTAGTTTAGTTTAGTTTAGGTTAGGTTTGGTTAGTTTAGTTTAGCTTAGCTTAGGTTTGGTTAGGTTAGGTTAAGTTAGGTTAGGTTAGTTAGTTTAGCTTAGTTTAGATTGTTTTAGTTTAGTTTATAGTTTAGTTTAATTTTTAGATTAGTTTATATTTTAGTTTATTGTTTAGTTTAGTTTGGTTTAGTTTAGGTTGGGTTAGGTAAGGTTAGGTTAGGTTAGGTTAGTTTAGTTTAGTTAAGTTTATGTTCCGTTAGGTTAGGTTAGGTTAGTTCAGTTTAGTTAGTTTTGTTTATACTTCAGTTTAGTTTAGTTTATAGTTTAGTTTATAGTTTAGGTTAGTTTATAGTTTAATTTAGTTTAGGTTAGTTTTGATTAGTTTAGAATAGGTTAGATTAGGTAATGTTAGTTTAGTTTAGTTTAATTTAGGTTAGGTTAGGTTAGGTTAGGTTAGGTTAGTTAACTTTAGATTACTTTAGTTTAGGTTAGGTTTGGTTTGTTTAATTCAGCTTAGCTCAGGTTTGGTTGGTTAGGTTAAGTTAGGTTAGCTTAGTTTAGTTTAGTTTAGGTTAATTTAGGTTAGGTTAGGTTAGGTTAGTGAACTTCAGTTTACTTTAGTTTAGTTAAGTTTAGTTTAGTTTATAGTTTAGTTTAATTTAGTTTATAGTTTAGTTTTGTTTAGTTTATACTTTATATTATAATTTAGTTTAGTTTAGGTTAGGTTAGGTTAGTTTAGTTTAGCTTATGTTAGGTAAGGTTAGGTTAGGTTAGGTTAGCTTAGTTAGTTTAGCTTAGTTTAGTTTATTTTAGTTTAGTTTATAGTTTATTTTGATTTATAGATTAGTTTATATTTTAGTTTATAGTTTAATTTTGTTTGGTTTAGTTTAGCTTAGGTTAGGTAAGGTTAGGTTAGGTTAGGATAGTTTAGTTTAGTTGAGTTATTGTTCGGTTAGGTTACGTTAGTTTAGTTCAGTTTAGTTAGTTTTGTTTATGGGTTAGTTTAGTTTAGTTTATATTTTATATTATAATTTAGTTTAGTTTAGGTTAGGTTAGGTTAGTTTAGTTTAGCTTAGGTTAGGTAAGTTTAAATTAGGTTAGCTTAACTTAGTTAGTTTAGCTTAGTTTAGTTTATTTTAGTTTTAAGTTATAGTTTATTTTAATTTATAGATTAATTTATATTTTAGTTTATAGTTTAATTTAGTTTGGTTTAGTTTAGCTTAGGTTAGGTAAGGTTAGGTTAGGTTAGGATAGTTTAGTTTAGGTAAGTTTATGATCGGTTAGCTTACGTTAGTTTAGTTCAGTTTAGTTAGTTTTCTTTATAGGTTAGTTTAGTTTAGTTTATAGTGTAGTTTATAGGTTAGTTTAGTTTAGTTTAAAGTTTATATTATAATTTAGTTTAGTTTAGTTTAGGTTAGGTTAGGTTAGTTTAGTTTAGCTTAGGATAGGTTAGGTTAGGTTAGGTTAGTTTAATTTAGTTTAGGTTAGGTTAGGTTTGTTTAAGTTAGGTTAGATTAGTGTAGTTTAGTTTAGTTGAATTTAGTTTAGTTTAGTTTAGTTTAGGTTAGTTTAGTTTAGTTTAGCTTAGGTTAGGTTAGGTAAGGTTACGTTAGTTAGTTTAGCTTAGTATAGTTTAGTTTAGTTTAGTTTAGAGTTAAGTTTCATTTTAGATTAGTTTATAGTTTTGTTTATAGTTTAGTTTAGTTTAGTTTAGGTTAGGATAGGTAAGTTTAGGTTATGATAGGGTAAGTTAGTTTAATTTAGTTTAGTTTAGTTTAGGTTACGTTAGTTTAGGTTAGTTAAGTTCAGTTTAGTTTTGCTTTAATTATAGTTTTATTTAGTTTATTGTTAAGTTTATAGTTTAGTTTAGATTATTGTCGGTTAGGTTAGGTTAGGTTAGGTTAGTTTAGTTAAACTTAGATTAGGTTAGGTTAGTTTATTTTAGTTTAGATTAGATTATGTTAGGTTAGGTTAGGGTAGGTTAGGTTAGTGTAGTTTAGTTTAGTTCAATTTAGTTGAATATAATTTAGTTTATTTTAGCTTAGTTTAGGTTAGGTTAGATTAGTTTAGTTTAGTTTAGTTTAGTTTAGGTTAGGTTAAGTTAGGTTAGGTTAGTTTAGTTTATTTTAGTTTATATTTTAGTTTATAGTTTAGTTTATATTAGATTAGTTTAGTTTAGTTTAGTTTGGTTTAGTTTAGGTTAGGTTAGGTTAGTTTAGTTTAGGTTAGGTTAGTTTATTTTAGTTTAATTTAGTTTACTTCAGTTTATAGTTTAGTTTATTGTTTAGTTAAGTTTAGGTATGGTTAGGTTAGTTTAGTTTAGTTTATGTTATGTTAGGTTAGTTTAGTTTAGTTTAGGTTAGGTTAGGTTAGTTTATTTTAGTTTTGATTAGATTATGTTAGGTTAGGTTAGGGTAGGTTAGGTTAGTTTATTTTAGTTTAGTTTGGTTTGGTTTAGGTTAGGTCAGGTTTGTTTAGTTTAGTTTAGGTTAGGTTAGGTTAAGTTATGTTCAGTTACTTTAGGTTAGTTTAGTTTAGTTTAGTTTCGTTTAGTTTATAATTCAGTTTAGTTACGTTTAGATTAGTTTAGGTTAGGTTAGGTTAGGTTACTTAGTTTAGCTTAGTTTAGTTTATTTTAGTTTAGTTTATAGTTTAGTTTAATTTATAAATTAGTTTATAATTTAGTTTATTGTTCAGTTTAGTTTAGGTTAGGTTAGGTTTGGTTAGGTTAGGTTAGTTTATTTAGTTTAGTTTAGGTTAGGTTAGGTTAGTTTTTGTTAGGTTAGGTTATATTAGTTTAGCTTAGCTTGCGTTGGGTTAGGTTAGGTTAGGTTAGTTAGTTTAGCTTAGTTTAGTTTATTTTCGGTTATAATTTAGTTTAAATTATAGTTTATTTTATAGTTTTGTTTAGTTTAGTTTAGTTTATGTTAGGTTACGTTAATTTTAGGTTAGTTAAGTTCAGTTTAGTTTAGTTTTGTTTATAGTTTAGTTTAGTTTATAGTTTAGTTTAATTTATTGTTTAATTTAGTTTAGTTTAGAGTAGTTTAGTTTACGTTAGGTTAAGTTTGTTTATTTTAGTTTAGATTAGATTATGTTAGATTAGGTAAGTTTAGGTTAGGTTAGATTTGGTTAGTTTAGGTTAGGTTAGGTTAGGTTGGGTTAGGTTAGCTTAGTTTATTTTAGTTTTGTTTAATTTAGGTTAGGTTAGGTTAGTTAACTTTAGTTTACTTTAGTTTAGTTAAGTTTAGTTTATTTTATAGTTTAGTTAATTTGGTTTATATTTTAGTTTATGATTTAGTTTAGTTTAGTTTATAGTTTATATTATAATTTAGTTTAGTTTAGGTTAGGTTGGGTTAGTTTAGTTTAGCTTAGGTTAGGTTAGGCTAGGTTAGTTAGTTTAGCTTAGTTTAGTTTATTTTAGTTTATATTTTAGTTTAATTTATAGATTAGTTTATATTTTAGTTTATAGTTTAGTTTAGTTTGGATTAGTTTAGGTTAGGTTAGGTAAGGTTTGGTTAGGTTATGTTAGTTTAGTTTAGTTAAGTTTATGTTCGGTTAGGTTAGGTTTGTTTAGTTCAGTTTAGTTAGTTTTGTTTATAGGTTAGTTTAGTTTAGTTTATAGTTTAGTTTATAGTTTCGTTAAGTTTAGTTTATAGTTTATATTATAATGTTGTTTACTTTAATTTAGTGTAGTTTAGTTTAGTTTTGTTTAGTTTAGCTTAGTTCAGGTTAGGTTAGGTTAGGCTAGGTTAGGTTAGCTTACTTTAGTTTAGTTTAGTTTAATTTAGGTTAGGTTAGGTTAGGTTAGGTTAGGTCAGTGTAGTTGAATTTAGTTTAGTTGAATTTAATATAGTTTATTTTGTTTAGTTTAGGTTAGGTTAGTTTAGTTCAGTTTAGTTTAGGTTAGGTTGTTAGGTTAGCTTAGTTTAGTATAGTTTAGTTTAGTTTGTATTTTAATTTATTGTTTAGTTTAGTTTATATTAGATTAGTTTAGTTTAGTTTAGTTTAGGTTAGGTTAGGTTAGGTTAGGTTAGGTTAGGTTAGGTTAGCTTAGTTTAGTTTAGTTTAGTTTAATTTAAGTTAGGTTAGGTTAGGTTAGTTAATTTTAGTTTACTTTAGTGTAGTTTATTTTATAGTTAATTTAATTTATAAATTAGTTTATAGTTTAGTTTATAGTTTAGGTTAGTTAAGTTTAGTTTAATTTAAGTTAGGATAGGTAAGTTTAGGTTAGGTTAGGTTAGTTTAGTTCAGTTTAGTTTTGTTTTGTTTATAGTTTAATTTAGTTTAGTTTTTAGTTGAATTTAGTTTAGTTTAGTTTAGTTTAGTTATTTTTTTTAGGTTAGGTTAGGTTAGGTTAGATTAGTTTAGTTTTGTTTAGTTTAGTTTAGGTTATAGTTTAGTTTATAGTTTAGTTTAGTTTAGATTAGTTTAGTTTAGGTTCGGTTAGGTTAGTTTAGTTTAGGTTATGTTAGGTTATTTTAGGTTAGTTTAGTTTAGTTTAGTGTAGTTTGTTTATAGTTTTATTTAGTTTATAGTTTAGTTTATAGTTTAGTTTAGTTTATTTTCGGTTAGGTTAGGTTACTTTAGTTTAGTTTAGATTAGGTTAGGTTAGTTTATTTTAGTTTAGATTAGATTATGTTAGGTTAGGTTAGGGTAGGTTAGGTTAGTGTAGTTTAGTTTAGTTCAATTTAGTTGAATTGAATTTAGTTTATTTTAGCTTAGTTTAGGTTAGGTTAGATTAGTTTAGTTTAGTTTAGTTTAGGTTAGGTTAAGTTAGGTTAGGTTAGTTTAGTTTAGTTTAGTTTATATTTTAGTTTATAGTTTAGTTTATATTAGATTAGCTTAGTTTATTTTGGTTTAGTTTAGATTAGGTTAGGTTAGGTTAGTTTAGTTTAGGTTAGGTTAGGTTAGTTTATTTTAGTTTAGTTTAGTTTAGGTTAGGTTAGGTTAGTGTAGTTTAGCTTAATTTAGATTAGGTTAGGTTAGATTAGGTTAGTTAACTTTAGTTTACTTTAGTTTTGTTTAGTTTATAGTTATTTTAATTTATAAATTAGTTTATAGTTTAGTTTATGGTTTAGTTTATAGTTTAGTTTATTTTCGGTTACGTTGGGTTAGTTTAGTTTAGTTTAGATTAGGTTAGGTTAGTTTATTTTAGTTTAGATTAGTTTATGTTAGGTTAGGATAGGTTAGGTTAGTGTAGTTTATTTTTGTGCAATTTAATTGAATTTAATTTAGTTTATTTTAGCTTAGTTTAGGTTAGGTTAGATTAGTTTAGTTTAGTTTTGTTTAGGTTAGGTTAAGTTAGGTTAGGTTAGTTTAGTTTAGTTTATTTTGGTTTAGTTTAGGTTAGGTTAGGTTAGTTTAGTTTAGGTTAGGTTAGGTAAGGTTAGTTTATTTTAGTTTACTTTTTTTTACTTTAGTTTATAGTTTAGTTTATAGTTTAGTTTAGTTTAGATTAGTTTAGTTTAGTTTAGGTTAGGTTAGGTTACGTTTTTTCCGTTTAGTTTAGTTTATTTTAGTTTAGATTACATTATGTTAGGTTAGGTTAGGGTAAGTTAGGTTAGTTTAGTTTAGTTTAGTTTAGTTTAGGTTATGTCAGGTTAGTTTAGTTTAGTTTAGGTTAGGTCAGGTTAAGTTATGTTATGTTACTTTAGGTTAGTTTAGTTTAGTTTAGTATCGTTTAGTTTATAATTTAGTTTAGTTACGTTTAGTTTAGTTTAGGTTAGGTAACGTTAGGTTACTTAGTTTAGCTTAGTTTAGTTTATTTTAGTTTAGTTTATAGTTTAGTTTAATTTATAAATTAGTTTATTGTTTAGTTTATTGTTTAGTTTAGTTTAGGTTAGGTTAGGTTAGGTTAGGTTAGTTTAGTTTAGTTTAGTTTAGTTTAGGTTAGGTTAGGTTGGTTTTTGTTAGGTTAGGTTAGTTTAGTTTAGCTTAGCTTACGTTGGGTTAGGTGAGATTAGGCTAGGTTAGGTGAGTTAGATTAGCTTAGTTTAGTTTATTTTAGTTTAGTTTATAGTTTAGTTTAATTTATAAATTAGTTTATAATTTAGTTTATTGTTCAGTTTAGTTTAGGTTAGGTTAGGTTTGGTTAGGTTAGGTTAGTTTAGTTTAGTTTAGGTTAGGTTAGGTTAGTTTTTGTTAGGTTAGGTTATATTAGTTTAGCTTAGCTTGCGTTGGGTTAGGTTAGGTTAGGTTAGTTAGTTTAGCTTAGTTTAGTTTATTTTCGTTTATAGTTTAGTTTAAATTATAGTTTATTTTATAGTTTTGTTTAGTTTAGTTTAGTTCATGTTAGGTTACGTTAATTTTAGGTTAGTTAAGTTCAGTTTAGTTTAGTTTTGTTTATAGTTTAGTTTAGTTTATAGTTTAGTTTAATTTATTGTTTAATTTAGTTTAGTTTAGAGTAGTTTAGTTTACGTTAGGTTAAGTTTGTTTATTTTAGTTTCGATTAGATTATGTTAGATTAGGTAAGTTTAGGTTAGGTTAGGTTAGGTTAGTTTAGGTTAGGTTAGGTTAGGTTGGGTTAGGTTAGCTTAGTTTATTTTAGTTTTGTTTAATTTAGGTTAGGTTAGGTTAGTTAACTTTAGTTTACTTTAGTTTAGTTAAGTTTAGTTTATTTTATAGTTTAGTTAATTTGGTTTATATTTTAGTTTATGATTTAGTTTAGTTTAGTTTATAGTTTATATTATAATTTAGTTAATTTAGGTTAGGTTGGGTTAGTTTAGTTTAGCTTAGGTTAGGTTAGGTTAGGCTAGGTTAGTTTGTTTAGCTTAGTTTAGTTTATTTTAGTTTATATTTTAGTTTAATTTATAGATTAGTTTATATTTTAGTTTATAGTTTAGTTTAGTTTGGATTAGTTTAGATTAGGTTAGGTAAGGTTTGGTTAGGTTATGTTAGTTTAGTTTAGTTAAGTTTATGTTCGGTTAGGTTAGGTTTGTTTTGTTCAGTTTAGTTAGTTTTGTTTATAGGTTAGTTTAGTTTAGTTTATAGTTTAGTTTATAGTTTCGTTAAGTTTAGTTTATAGTTTATATTATAATGTTGTTTACTTTAATTTAGTGTAGTTTAGTTTAGTTTTGTTTAGTTTAGCTTAGTTCAGGTTAGGTTAGGTTAGGCTAGGTTAGGTTAGCTTACTTTAGTTTAGTTTAGTTTAATTTAGGTTAGGTTAGGTTAGGTTAGGTTAGGTCAGTGTAGTTGAATTTAGTTTAGTTGAATTTAATTTAGTTTATTTTGTTTAGTTTAGGTTAGGTTAGTTTAGTTCAGTTTAGTTTAGGTTAGGTTGTTAGGTTAGCTTAGTTTATTATAGTTTAGTTTAGTTTGTATTTTAATTTATTGTTTAGTTTAGTTTATATTAGATTAGTTTAGTTTAGTTTAGTTTAGGATAGGTTAGGTTAGGTTAGGTTAGGTTAGGTTAGGTTAGCTTAGTTTAGTTTAGTTTAGTTTAATTTAAGTTAGGTTAGGTTAGGTTAGTTAATTTTAGTTTACTTTAGTGTAGTTTATTTTATAGTTAATTTAATTTATAAATTAGTTTATAGTTTAGTTTATAGTTTAGGTTAGTTAAGTTTAGTTTAATTTAAGTTAGGATAGGTAAGTTTAGGTTAGGTTAGGTTAGTTTAGTTCAGTTTAGTTTTGTTTTGTTTATAGTTTAATTTAGTTTAGTTTTTAGTTGAATTTTGTTTAGTTTAGTTTAGTTTAGTTATTTTTTTTAGGTTAGGTTAGGTTAGGTTAGATTAGTTTAGTTTTGTTTAGTTTAGTTTAGGTTATAGTTTAGTTTATAGTTTAGTTTAGTTTAGATTAGTTTAGTTTAGGTTCGGTTAGGTTAGTTTAGTTTAGGTTATGTTAGGTTATTTTAGGTTAGTTTAGTTTAGTTTAGTGTAGTTTGTTTATAGTTTTATTTAGTTTATTGTTTAGTTTATAGTTTAGTTTAGTTTATTTTCGGTTAGGTTAGGTTAGGTTACTTTAGTTTAGTTTAGATTAGGTTAGGTTAGTTTATTTTAGTTTAGATTAGATTATGTTAGGTTAGGTTAGGGTAGGTTAGGTTAGTGTAGTTTAGTTTAGTTCAATTTAGTTGAATTGAATTTAGTTTATTTTAGCTTAGTTTAGGTTAGGTTATATCAGTTTAGTTTAGTTTAGTTTAGGTTAGGTTAAGTTAGGTTAGGTTAGTTTAGTTTAGTTTAGTTTATATTTTAGTTTATAGTTTAGTTTATATTAGATTAGCTTAGTTTATTTTGGTTTAGTTAAGATTAGGTTAGGTTAGGTTAGTTTAGTTTAGGTTAGGTTAGGTTAGTTTATTTTAGTTTAGTTTAGTTTAGGTTAGGTTAGGTTAGTGTAGTTTAGCTTAATTTAGATTAGGTTAGGTTAGATTAGGTTAGTTAACTTTAGTTTACTTTAGTTTTGTTTAGTTTATAGTTATTTTAATTTATAAATTAGTTTATAGTTTAGTTTATCGTTTAGTTTATAGTTTAGTTTATTTTCGGTTACGTTGGGTTAGTTTAGTTTAGTTTAGATTAGGTTAGGTTAGTTTATTTTAGTTTAGATTAGTTTATGTTAGGTTAGGTTAGGATAGGTTAGGTTAGTGTAGTTTATTTTTGTGCAATTTAATTGAATTTAATTTAGTTTATTTTAGCTTAGTTTAGGTTAGGTTAGATTAGTTTAGTTTAGTTTTGTTTAGGTTAGGTTAAGTTAGGTTAGGTTAGTTTAGTTTAGTTTATTTTGGTTTAGTTTAGGTTAGGTTAGGTTAGTTTAGTTTAGGTTAGGTTAGGTAAGGTTAGTTTATTTTAGTTTACTTTTTTTTACTTTAGTTTATAGTTTAGTTTATAGTTTAGTTTAGTTTAGATTAGTTTAGTTTAGTTTAGGTTAGGTTAGGTTACGTTTTTTCCGTTTAGTTTAGTTTATTTTAGTTTAGATTACATTATTTTAGGTTAGGTTAGGGTAAGTTAGGTTAGTTTAGTTTAGTTTAGTTTAGTTTAGGTTATGTCAGGTTAGTTTAGTTTAGTTTAGGTTAGGTCAGGTTAAGTTATGTTATGTTACTTTAGGTTAGTTTAGTTTAGTTTAGTATCGTTTAGTTTATAATTTAGTTTAGTTACGTTTAGTTTAGTTTAGGTTAGGTAACGTTAGGTTACTTAGTTTAGCTTAGTTTAGTTTATTTTAGTTTAGTTTATAGTTTAGTTTAATTTATAAATTAGTTTATTGTTTAGTTTATTGTTTAGTTTAGTTTAGGTTAGGTTAGGTTAGGTTAGGTTAGTTTAGTTTAGTTTAGTTTAGTTTAGGTTAGGTTAGGTTGGTTTTTGTTTGGTTAGGTTAGTTTAGTTTAGCTTAGCTTAGGTTGGGTTAGGTGAGATTAGGCTAGGTTAGGTGAGTTAGATTAGCTTAGTTTAGTTTATTTTAGTTTAATTTAGGTTAGGTTAGGTTAGGTTAGTAGACTTTAGTATACTTAACTTAGTTAAGTTTAGTCAAGTTTATAGTTTAGTTCAATTTAGTTTATAGTTTAGTATATAGTTTAGTTTAGTTTATGGTTTATATTATAATTTAGTTTAGTTTAGGTTAGGTTACGTTAGTTTAAGTTAGCTTAAGTTATGTTAGGTTAGGTTAGGTTAGGTGAGGTTAGTTAACTTTGGTTTACTTTAATTTAGTTTAGTTTATAGTTAATTTAATTTATAAATTAGTTTATAGTTTAGTTTATAGTTTAGGTTAGTTAAGTTTAGTTTTATTTAAGTTAGGATAGGTAAGTTTAGGTTAGGTTAGTTTAGTTCAGTTTAGTTTTGTTTTGTTTATAGTTTAATTTAGTTTAGTTTATAGTTTAATTTAGTTTAGTTTAGTTTAGTTTAGTTATTTTTTTAGGTTAGGTTAGGTTAGGTTAGTTTAGTTTAGTTTAGGTTAGGTTAGATTTGTTTAGGTTAGGTTAGATTAATGTAGTTTAGTTTAGTTGAATTTAATTTATTTTATTTTAGTTTAGTTTAGGTTAAGTTAGGTTAGGTTAGGTTAGTTAAGTTTAGTTTAGTGTAGTTTAGTTTAGTTGAAATTAGTTTAGTTTAGTTTGGTTTAGGTTAGTTTAATTTAGTTTAGCTTAGGTTAGGTTAGGTAAGGTTAGATGAGTTAATTTAGCTTAGTATAGTTTAGTTTAGTTTAGTTTATAGTTTAGTTAATTTTAGATTAGTTTATAGTTTAGTTTAGTTTAGTTTATATTAGGATAGATAAGTTTAGGTTAGGTTAGGGTAAGTTAATTTAGTTTAGTTTAGTTTATTTTAGGTTACGTTAGTTTAGGTTAGTTTAGATTAGATTATGTTAGGTTACGTTAGGGTAGGTTAGGTTAGTGTAGTTTAGTTTAGTTCAATTTGGTTGAATTTAATTTAGTTTATTTTAGCTTAGTTTAGGTTAGGTGAGATTAGTTTAGTTTATTTTAGTTTAGGTAAGGTTAAGTTAGGTTAGGTTAGTTTAGTTTAGTTTAATTTATATTTTAGTTTATAGTTTAGTTTAATTCAGTTTATGTTAGATTAGTTTAGTTTAGTTTATGTTAGGTTAGGTTGGGTTAGGTTAGTTTAGGTTAGTTTAGTTTAGTTTGGTGTATAATTTAGTTTATAGTATAGTTTAGTTTAGTTTCAATTATAGTTTATTTTATAGTTTAGTTCAGTTTAGTTTAGGTTAGGTTAGGTCAGTTTAGTTTAGTTTAGTTTAGCTTAGGTTACGTTAGGTTAGGTTAGTTAGGTTAGTTAGTTTAGCTTAGTTTCGTTTATTTTAATTTATTGTTTAGTTTAATTTATAGTTTGGTTTATAGTTTAGTTCAGTTTAGTTTAAGTCAGGATAGGTAAGTTTAGGTTAAGTTAGGTTAGGTTAGTTTAGTTTAGTTTAGCTTATGTTAGGTTACGTTAGTTTAGGTTAGTTAAGTTCTGTTAAGTTTAGTTTTGTTTATAGTTTAGTTTAGTTTATAGTTTAGTTTATAGTTTAATTTTCTTTAGATTATTGTTTAATTTAGTTTCGTTTAGTGTAGTTATTTTAGGTTAGGTTAGGTTAGTTTAGTTTAGTTTAGGTTAGGTAAGTTTATTTTAGTTTAGATTAGATTATGTAAGGTTAAGTTAGGTTAGGGCAGGTTAGGTTAGTGTAGTTTAGTTTCGTTTAGTTTAGTTGGATTTAATTTTGTTTATTTTAGCTTAGTTTAGGTTAGGTTAGGTTAGGTTAGTTTAGTTTCGTTTAGTTTAGGTTAGGTTAAGTTAGGTTAGGTTAGTTTAGTTTAGTTTTCTTTATATTTTAGTTTATAGTATAGTTTAGTTTAGTTTATATTAGATTAGTTTGGTTTAGTTTAGTTTAGTTTAGGTTAGGTTAGTTTAGTTTAGGTTAGGTTAGGTTAGTTTAGTTTATGTTAGGTTAGTTGATTTTAGTTCAGTTTAGTTTACTTTAGTTTACAGTTTAGTTTAGTTTAGGTTAGGTTAGTTTAGTTTAGTATAGGTTAGGTTAGGTTAGGTTAGGTTAGTTTAGTTTTGTTTAGTTTAGTTTAGGTTAGGTTATGTTAGGTTAGGTTAGGTTATGTTACTTTAGGTTAGTTTAGTTTAGTTTAATTTAGTTTCGTTTAGTTTATAATTTAGTTTAGTTTAGTTTATGTTAGGTTAGGTTAGGTGAGGTTAGGTTAGGTTAGTTTAGGTAAGTTTAGTTTAGTTTAGTTTAGTTTAGTTTATAATTTAGTTTATAGTATAGTTTTGTTTAGTTTAGTTTATAGTTTAGTTTATAAATTAGTTTAGTTTAGTTTATAGTTTAGTTTATAATTTAGTTTAATTTAGATTAGTTTAATTTAGGTTAGGTTTGGTTAGTTTATTTTAGCTTAGCTCAGGTTTGGTTAGGTTAGGTTAAGTTAGGTTAGGTTAGTTAGTTTAGCTTACGTTAGGTTAGGTAAGGTTAATTAGTTTAGCTTAGTTCGTATTATTTTATTTTAGTTTATAGTTAATTTAATATATAAATTAGTTTATAGTTTAGTTTATAGTTTAGGTTAGTTTAGTTTATTTTAATTTAAGTTAGGTTAGGTAAGGTTAGGTTAGGTTAGGTTAGTTTAGTTTAGTTAAATTTATGTTCGGTTAGGTTAGGTTAGTTTAGTTAAGTTTAGTTAGTTTAGTTTATAGTTTAATTTAGTTTAGTTTAGTTTTGTTTAGTTTAGTTTAGGTTAGGTTAGGTAAGATTAGTTTAGTTTAGTATATTTTAGGTTAGGTTAGGTTAGGTCAGCTCAGTTTAGTTTAGTTTAGTTTAATTTAGGTAAGGTTAGGTTAGGTTAGTTAACTTTAGATTACTTTAGTTTAGTTAAGTTTAGGTTAGGTTAGATTAGTTTAGTTTAGTTTAGTTGAATTTAATTTGGTTTATTTTAGTTTAGTTTAGGTTAAGTAAGGTTAGGTTAGATTAGTTAAGTTTAGATTAGTGTAATTTAGTTTTGTTGAATTTAGTTTAGTTTAGTTTAGTTTAAGTTAGTTTAGTTTAGCTTAGGTTAGGTTAGGTAAGGTTAGGTTAGTTAGTTTAGCTTAGGTTAGTTTAGTTTAGTTTATAGTTTAGTTTAGTTTGGTTTAGTTAAGTTTAGTTTAGGTTAGGTTAGGTACGGTTAGGTTAGGTTAGGTTAGTTTATTTTAGTTCAGATTAGATTATGTTAGGTTAGGTTAGGTTAGGTCAGTGTAGTTGAGTTTAGTTTAGTTGAATTTAATTAATTTATTTTGTTTACTTTAGGTTAGGTTAGTTTAGTTTAGTTTAGGTTAGGTTGTTAGGTTAGCTTAGTTTTGTATAGTTTAGTTTAGTTTATATTTTAATTTATTGTTTAGTTTAGTTTATATTAGATTAGTTTGGTTTAGTTTAGTTTAGGTTAGGTTAGGTTAGGTTACGTTGGGTTAGCTTAGTTTAGTTTAGTTTAAGTTTGGTTAGGTTACGTTAGGTTAGGTCAGCTTAGTTTAGTTTAGTTTAGTTTAATTTAGGTTAGGTTAGGTTAGGTTAGTTAACTTTAGATTAGTTTAGGTTAGGTTTGGTTTGTTTAATTTAGCTTAGCTCAGGTTTGGTTTGGTTAGGTTAGGTTAGGTTAGTTAACTTCAGTTAACTTTAGTTTAGTTAAGTTTAGTTTAGTTTATAGTTTAGTTTAATTAAGTTTATAGTTTAGTTTATACTTTATATTATAATTTAGTTTAGGTTAGGTTAGTTTAGTTTAGTTTAGCTTAGGTTGGGTAAGGTTAATTTAGGTTATGTTAGGTTGGTTGGTTTAGCTTAGTTTATTTATTTTAGTTTAGTTTATAGTTTAGTTTAATTTATAGATTAGTTTATATTTTAGTTTATAGCATAGTTTAGTTTGGTTAGGTTTAGGTTAGGTTAGGTAAGGTTAGGTTAGGTTAGGATAGTTTAGTTTAGTAAAGTTTATGTTCGGTTACGTTAGGTTAGTTTAGTTCAGTTTAGTTAGTTTAGTTTATAGGTTAGTTTAGTTTAGTTTATAGTTTAGTTTACAGTTTTGTTTACTTTAGTTTATAGTTTATATTAAAATGTAGTTTACTTTAATTTAGTTTAATTTAGTTTAGTTTTGTTTGGTTTAGTTTAGGTTAGGTTAGGTAAGGTTAGTTTATGTTAAGTTAGGTTAGTTTAGCTTAGTTTAGGTTAGGTTAGGTTAGCTTAATTTAGTTTAGTTTAATTTAATTTAGATTAGTTTAGGTTAGGTTAGGTTAGTTAACTTTAGTTTACTTTAGTTTAGTTAAGTTTAGTTTAGTTTATAGTTTAGTTTAGTTTATAGTTTAGTTTATAGTTTAGTTTAATTTAGTTTATAGTTTATATTATAATTTAGTTTAGTTTAGTTTAGTTTAGGTTAGGTTAGTTTAGTTTAGGTTACGTTAGGTTGGGTTAGGTTAAGTTAGGTTAGTTAGTTTAGCTTAGTTTAGTTTATTTTACTTTAGTTTATAGTTTAGTTTAATTTATAAATTAGTTTATAGTTTAGTTTATAGTTTAGTTTGGTTTAGTTTAATTTATTTTATAGTATAGTTTATAGTTTATTTTAGTTTAGTTTATAGTTTAGATTGTAATTTAGTTTAGTTTAGTTTAGTTTAGGTTAGGTTAGTTTAGTTTAGCTTAGGTTAGTTTAGCTCAGGTTAGGTTAGGTTGGGTTATGTTAGGTTACTTTAGAGTAGTTTAGTTTAGTTTAGGTTAGGTTTGGTTAGTTTAGTTTAGTTTAGCTCAGGTTTGGTTAGGTTAGGTTAAGTTAGGTTTGCTTAGTTTAGTTTAGTGTAATTTAGGTTAGGTTAAGTTAGGTTAATTAACTTTAGTTTACTTAATTTAGTTAAGTTTAGTTTAGTTTATAGTTTAGTTTAATTTAGTTTATAGTTTAGTTTATAGTTTAGTTTAGTTTATAGTTTATATTATTATTTAGTTTAGTTTAGTTTAGTTTAGGTTAGTTTAGGTTAGTTTAGTTTAGCTTAGGTTAGGTTAGGTTAGGTTAGTTTAGTTTAGTTTAGGTTAGTTTAGGTAAGTTTAGGTTAGGTTAGGTTAGTTTAGTTCATTTTAGTTTTGTTTTGCTTATAGTTTAATTTAGTTTAGTTTATAGTTTAAATTAGTTTAGTTTAGTTTAGTTTAGTTATTTTGTTTAGGTTAGGTTAGGTTAGGTTAGTTTAGTTTAGTGTAGGTTGGGTTAGATTTGTTTAGGTTAGGTTAGATTAGTGTAGTTTAGTTTAGTTGAATTTAATTTAGTTTATTTTAGTTTAGTTTAGGTTAAGTTAGGTTAGGTTAGGTTAGTTTAGTTTAGGTTAGTTTAGTTTAGTTTAGCATAGGTTAGGTTAGGTAAGGTTACGTTAGTTAGTTTAGCTTAGTATGGCTTAGTTTAGTTTAGTTTATAGTTTAGTTTAATTTTAGATTAGTTTATATTTTGGTTTATAGTTTAGTTTATTTTAGTTTAGGTAGGAATAGGAAAGTTTAGGTTAGGTTAGGTTAGTTTAGTTCAGTTTAGTTTGGTTTTGTTTATAGTTTAATTTAGTTTAGTTTATAGTTTAATTTAGTTTAGTTTAGTTTAGTTATTTTGTTTAGGTTAGGTTAGGTTAGGTTAGTTTAGTTTAGTTTAGTTTAGGTTAGATTTGTTTAGGTTAGGTTAGATTAGTTTGGTTTAGTTTAGTTTAGTTTAGATTAGGTTAAGTTAGGTTAGGTTAGTTTAGTTTAGTTCATACTTTAGTTTATATTAGGTTAGTTTAGTTTAGGTTAGGTTGGGTTAGTTTATTTTAGTTTAGTTTAGTTTACTTTAGTTTATAGTTTAGTTTATTGTTTAGTTTAGTTTAGTTTAGGTTTGGTTAGGTTAGTTTAGTTTAGTTTAGGTTAGGTTAGGTTAGGTTAGTTTAGTTTAGTTTAGTTTAGTGTAGGTTAGGTTAGGTTAGTTTATTTTAGTTTAGATTAGATTATGCTAAGTTAGGTTAGGGTAGGTTAGGTTAGTTTATTTATTTTAGTTTGGTTTAGGTTAGGTCAGGTTAGTTTAGTTTAGTTTACGTTAGGTGAGGTTAAGTTATGTTATGTTACTTTAGGTTAGGTTAGTTTAGTTTAGTTTCGTTTAGTTTATGTTAGGTTACGTTAGTTTAAGTTAGTTAAGTTCAGTTTAGTTTGGTTTTGTTTATAGTTTAGTTTAGTTTATAGTTTTGTTTATAGTTTAGTTTAGTTTAGTTTATTGTTTAATTTAGTTTAGTGTAGTTTAGTTTAGGTTAGGTTAGGTTAGTTTAGTTTAATTTAGGTTAGGTTAGGTTGGTTTATTTTAGTTTAGATAAGATTATGTTAGGTTAGGTTAGGGTAGGTTAGGTTAGGGTAGTTTAGTTTAGTTTAGTTTAGTTGAATTTAATTTTGTTTATTTTAGCTTAGTTTAGGTTAGGTTAGGTTAGTTTAGTGTAGTTTAGTTTAATTTAGGTTAGGTTAAGTTAGGTTAGGTTAGTTTAGTTTAGTTTAGATTATATTTTAGTTTATAGTTTAGTTTAGTTAGTTTATATTAGATTAGTTTGGTTTAGTTTAGTTTAGTTTAGGTTAGGTTAGGTTAGTTTAGTTTAGGTTAGGTTTGGTTAGATTAGTTTATATTAGGTTAGTTTATTTTAGTTTAGTTTAGTTTACTTTAGTTTATAGTTTAGTTTATAGTTTATTTAGTTTAGTTTAGTTTAGGTTAGGTTAGTTTAGTTTAGTATAGGTTAGGTTATGTTAGGTTAGTTTAGTTTTGTTTAGTTTAGTTTAGGTTAGGTTAGATTAGGTTAGGTTATGTTAGTTTATTTTAGTTTAGATTAGATCATGTTAGGTTAGTTTAGGGTAGGTTAGGTTAGTGTAGTTTATTTTAGTTCAATTTAGTTGAATTTAATTTAGTTTATTTTAGCTTTGTTTATGTTAGGTTAGATTAGTTTAGTTTAGTTTAGGTTGGGTTAGGTTAAGTTAGTTTAGTTCAGTTTAGTTTAGGTTAAGTTAGGTTAGCTTAGTTTAGTTTAGTTTAGTTCATATTTTAGTTTATAGTTTAGTTTAGTGTAGTTTATATTAGATTAGTTTACTTTAGTTTAGTTTAGGTTAGGTTAGGTTAGGTTAGTTTAATTTGGGTTAGGTTAGGTTAGTTTATTGTAGTTTAGTTTAGTTTACTTTAATTTATAGTTTAGTTTAGTTTAGTTTAGTTTAGGTTAGGTTAGGTTAGTTTAGTTTAGGTTAGTTTGGGTTAGGTTATGTTAATTTAGTATAGTTTAGTTTAGTTTAGGTTAGGTTAGGTTAGGTTATGTTACTTTAGGTTAGTTTTGTTTAGTTTATAATTTAGTTTAGTGTAGTTTATATTAGATTATTTTAGTTTAGTTTGGTTAAGTTTAGATTAGGTTAGGTTAGGTTAGATGAGTTTAGGTTAGGTTAGGTTAGATTAGTTTAGGTTAGGTTAGGTTAGTTTATTTTAGTTTAGTTTAGTTTAGGTTAGGTTAGGTTAGTGTAGTTTAGCTTAATTTAGGTTAGGTTAGGTTAGGTTAGATTAGGTTAGTTAACTTTAGTTTACTTTAGTTAATTTAATTTATAGTTAATTTAATTTATAAATTAGTTTATAGTTTAGTTTATGGTTTAGTTTATAGTTTAGTTTATTTTCGGTTAGGTTGGGTTAGTTTATTTTAGTTTAGATTAGGTTAGGTTAGTTTATTTTAGTTTAGATTAGTTTATGTTAAGTTAGGTTAGGATAGGTTAGGTTAGTGTAGTTTATTTTAGTGCAATTTAATTGAATTTAATTTAGTTTATTTTAGCTTAGTTTAGGTTAGGTTAGATTAGTTTAGTTTAGTTTTGTTTAGGTTAGGTTAAGTTAGGTTAGGTTAGTTTAGTTTAGTTTATTTTGGTTTAGTTTAGGTTAGGTTAGGTTAGGTTAGTTTAGGTTAGGTTAGGTTAGGTTAGTTTATTTTAGTTTACTTTTTCACTTTAGTTTATAGTATAGTTTAGTTTAGATTAGTTTAGTTTAGTTTAGGTTCGGTTAGTTTAGTTTAGTTTAGTTTAGGTTAGGTTAGGTTAGGTTTTTTCCGTTTAATTTAGTTTAGTTTAGGTTAGTTTATTTTAGTTTAGATTAGATTATGTTAGGTTAGGTTAGGGTAAGTTAGGTTAGTTTAGTTTAGTTTATTTTAGTTTAGGTTATGTCAGGTTAGTTTAGTTTAGTTTAGGTTAGGTCAGGTTAAGTTATGTTATGTTACTTTAGGTTAGTTTAGTTTAGTTTAGTTTCGTTTAGTTTATAATTTAGTGTAGTTACGTTTAGTTTAGTTTAGGTTAGGTTAGGTTAGGTTACTTAGTTTAGCTTAGTTTAGTTTATTTTAGTTAAGTTTATAGTTTAGTTTAATTTATAAATTAGTTTATAGTTTAGTTTATTGTTTAGTTTAGTTTAGTTTAGGTAAGGTTAGGTTAGGTTAGGTTAGTTTAGTTTAGTTTAGTTTAATTTAGGTTAGGTTAGGTTAGGTTAGGTTAGTTAACTTTAGTTTACTTTAGTTTAGTTAAGTTTAGTTTATAGTTTAGTTTAGTTTAGTTTATAGTTTAGTTTATAGTTTAGTTTAGTTTAGTTTATAGTTTATATTATAATTTAGTTTAGTTTAGTTTAGTTTAGGTTAGTTTAGTTTAGTTTAGCTTACGTTAGGTTAGGTTAGGTTAAGTTAGGTTAGTTAGGTTAGCTTAGTTTAGTTTATTTTAGTTTAGTTTATAGTTTAGTTTAATTTGTAAATTAGTTTATAGTTTAGTTTATAGTTTAGTTTGGTTTAGTTTAATTTATTTTATAGTCTAGTTTATAGTTTATTTTAGTTTAGTTTATAGTTTAGATTATAATTTAGTTTAGTTTAGTTTAGTTTAGGTTAGGTTAGTTTAGTTTAGCTTAGGTTAGTTTAGCTTAGGTTAGGTTAGGTTGGGTTATGTTAGGTTACTTTAGAGTAGTTTAGTTTAGTTTAGGTTAGGTTTGGTTAGTTTAGTATAGTTTAGCTCAGGTTTGGTTAGGTTAGGTTAAGTTAGGTTTGCTTAGTTTTGTTTAGTTTAGTTTAATTTAGGTTAGGTTAGGTTAGGTTAATTAACTTTAGTTTACTTAATTTAGTTAAGTTTAGTTTAGTTTATAGTTTAGTTTATAGTTTAGTTTATAGTTTAGTTTAGTTTAGTTTATAGTTTATATTATAATTTAGTTTAGTTTAGTTTAGTTTAGGTCAGGTTAGTTTAGTTTAGTTTACGTTAGGTGAGGTTAAGTTATGTTATGTTACTTTAGGTTAGGTTAGTTTAGTTTAGTTTCGTTTAGTTTAGGTTAGGATAGGTAAGTTTAGGTTAGGTTAGGTTAAGTTAGTTTAGTTTAGTTTAGTTTAGTTTATGTTAGGTTTCGTTATTTTAAGTTAGTTAAGTTCAGTTTAGTTTGGTTTTGTTTATAGTTTAGTTTAGTTTATAGTTTTGTTTATAGTTTAGTTTAGTTTAGTTTATTGTTTAATTTAGTTTAGTGTAGTTTAGTTTAGGTTAGGTTAGGTTAGTTTAGTTTAATTTAGGTTAGGTTAGGTTGGTTTATTTTAGTTTAGATAAGATTATGTTAGGTTAGGTTAGGGTAGGTTAGGTTAGGGTAGTTTAGTTTAGTTTAGTTTAGTTGAATTTAATTTTGTTTATTTTAGCTTAGTTTAGGTTAGGTAAGGTTAGTTTAGTTTAGTTTAGTTTAATTTAGGTTAGGTTAAGTTAGGTTAGGTTAGTTTAGTTTAGTTTAGTTTATATTTTAGTTTATAGTTTAGTTTAGTTTAGTTTATATTAGATTAGTTTGGTTTAGTTTAGTTTAGTTTAGGTTAGGTTAGGTTAGTTTAGTTTAGGTTAGGTTTGGTTAGATTAGTTTATATTAGGTTAGTTTATTTTAGTTTAGTTTAGTTTACTTTAGTTTATAGTTTAGTTTATAGTTTATTTAGTTTAGTTTAGTTTAGTTTAGGTTAGGTAAGTTTAGTTTAGTATAGGTTAGGTTATGTTAGGTTAGTTTAGTTTTGTTTAGTTTAGTTTAGGTTAGGTTAGATTAGGTTAGGTTATGTTAGTTTATTTTAGTTTAGATTAGATTATGTTAGGTTAGGTAAGTTTAGGTTAGGTTAGGTTAGGTTAGTTTAGGTTCGGTTAGGTTAGGTTAGGTTAGCTTAGTTTATTTTAGTTTTGTTTAATTTAGGTTAGGTTAGGTTAGTTAACTTTAGTTTCCTTTTGTTTACTTAAGTTTAGATTAGTTTATAGTTTAGTTTAGTTTAGTTTATAGTTTAGTTTATAGTTTAGTTTAGTTTATAGGTAATATTATAAATTAGTTAGTTTAGGTTAGGTTATGTTAGTTTATTTTAGCTTAGGTTAAGGTAGGTTAGGTTAGGTTAGGTAGTTTAGCTAAGTATAGTTTATTTTAGTTTAGTTTATAGTTTAGTTTAATTTATAGATTAGTTTATATTTTAGTTTATAGTTTAGTTTAGTTTGTTTTAGTTTAGGTTAGGTTAGGTAAGGTTAGGTTAGGTTAGGTTAGTATAGGTTACTTTAGTTAAGTTTATTTTCGGTTAGGTTAGTTTAGTTTAGTTCAGTTTAGTTAGTTTTGTTTATAGGTTAGTTTAGTTTAGTTTATAGTTTAGTTTATAGTTTCGTTAAGTTTAGTTTATAGTTTATATTATAATGTAGTTTACTTTAATTTAGTTTAGTTTAGTTTAGTTTTGTTTAGTTTAGTTTAGGTTAGGTTAGGTAAGGTTAGTTTAGTTTATTTTAGGTTAGGTTAGTTTATGTTAAATTAGGTTAGTTTAGTTTAGCTTAGTTTAGGTTAGGTTAGATTAGGTTAGCTTAGTTTAGTTTAGTTTAGTTTAATTTAGGATAGGTTAGGTTCGGTTAGGTCAGTGTAGTTGAGTTTAGTTTAGTTGAATTTAATTTAGTTTATTTTGTTTAGTTTAGGTTAAGTTAGTTTAGTTTAGTTTAGGTTAGCTTGTTAGGTTAGCTTAGTTTAGTATAGTTTAGTTTAGTTTATATTTTAATATATTGTTTAGTTTAGTTTATATTAGATTAGTTTAGTTTAGTTTAATTTAGGTTAGGTTAGGTTAGGTTAGGTTAGTTTACTTTAGTTTAGTTTAGTTTAATTTAGGTTAGGTTAGGTTAGGTTAGTTAACTTTAGTTTAGTTAAGTTTAGAATAGTTTAATTTAGTTTATAGTTTAGTTTATAGTTTAGTTTAGTTTAGTTTATAGTTTATATTATAATTTAGTTTAGTTTAGTTTAGTTTAGGTTAGGTTAGGTTAGTTTAGTTTAGCTTAGGTTAGGTTAGGTTAGGTTAGGTTAGTTAGTTTAGCTTAGTTTAGTTTATTTTACTTTAGTTTATAGTTTAGTTTAATTTATAAATTAGTTTATAGTTTAGTTTATAGTCTGGTTTAGATTAGTTTAGTTTAATTTAGTTTATAGGTTAATTTATATTTTAGTTTAGTTTATAGTTTATATTATAATTTAGTTTAGTTTAGTTTAGGTTAGGTTAGTTTAGTTTATCTTAATTTAGTTTAGCTTAGGTTAGGTTAGGTTGGGTTATGTTAGGATACTTTAGTTTAGTTTAGATTAGTTTAGGTTAGGTTTGGTTAGTTTAGTTTAGCGTAGCTCAGGTTTGGTTAGGTTAGGTTAAGTTAGGTTAGCTTAGTTTAGTTAATTTAATTTAGGTTAGGTTAAGTTAGGTTAGGTTAGTTAACTATAGCTTACTTTAGTTTAGTTAAGTTTAGTTTAATTTAGTTTATAGTTTAGTTTATTGTAGTTTATAGTTTATATTATAATTTAGTTTAGTTTAGTATAGTTTAGGTTAGGTTAGATTAGTTTAGTTTAGCTTAGGTTAGGTTAGGTTAGGTTTGTTAAATTACCTTAGTTTAGTTTATAGTTTAGTTAATTTATAGATTAGTTTATATTTTAGTTTATAATTTAGTTTAGTTTGGTTTAGTTTAGGTTAGGTTAGGTAAGGTTAGGTTAGGTTAGGTTAGTTTAGTGTAGTTAACTTTATGTTCGGTTAGGTTAGGTTAGTTTAGTTCAGTTTAGTTAGTTTTGTTCATAGTTTAGTTTAGTTTAGTTTATAATTTAGTTTATAGTTTAGTTTAGTTTATATTTAATTTAGTTTAGTTTACTTTAGTTTTGTTTAGTTTAGTTTAGGTTATGTTAGGTAAGGTTAGTTTAATTTAGTTTAGTTTAGGTTAGCTTAGTTTAGGTTAGGTTAGGTTAGGTTAGCTTATTTTAGTTTAGTTAAGTTTAGTTTAATTTAGGTTAGGTTCGGTTAAGTTAGTTAACTTTAGTTTACTTTAGTTTACTTTAGTTTATAGTTAATTTAATTTACAAATTAGTTTATAGTTTAGTTTATAGTTTAGGTTAGATAAGTTTTGTTTAATTTAAGTTAGGATAGGTAAGTTTAGGTTAAGTTAGGTTAGTTTAGTTCAGTTTAGTTTTTTTTGTTTATAGTTTAATTTAGTTTAGTTTATAGTTTAATTTAGTTTAGTTTAGTTTAGTTTAGTTATTTTGTTTAGGTTAGGTTAGGTTAGGTTAGTTTAGTTTAGTTTAGGTTATTTTAGATTTGTTTAGGTTAGGTTAGATTAGTGTAGTTTAGTTTAGTTGAAATTAATTTAGTTTATTTTAGTTTAATTTAGGTTAAGTTTGGTTAGGTTAGGTTAGTTAAGTTTAGTTTAGTGTAGTTTAGTTTAGTTGAAATTAGTTTAGATTAGTTTTGTTTAGGTTAGTTTAGTTTAGTTTCGCTTAGGTTAGGTTAGGTAAGGTTAGATTAGTTAGTTTAGCTTAATATAGTTTAGTTTAGTTTATAGTTTAGTTTAATTTTAGATTAGTTTATAGTTTAGTTTAGTTTAGTTTAGGTTAGGATAGGTAAGTTTAGGTTAGGTTAGGGTAAGTTAATTTAGTTTAGTTTAGTTTATTTTAGGTTACGTTAGTTTAGGTTAGTTAAGTTCAGTTTAGTTCAGTTTTGAATATAGTTTTGTTTAGTTTGTAGTTTAGTTTAGTTTATTTTCGGTTAGGATAGGTTAGGTTAGGTTAATTTAGTTTAGTTTAGATTAGGTTAGGTTAGTTTATTTTAGTTTAGATTAGATTATGTTAGGTTAGGTTAGGTTAGGTTAGGTTAGGTTAGTGTAGTTTAGTTTAGTTCAATTTAGTTGAATTTAATTTAGTTTATTTCAGCTTAATTTAGGTTAGGTTAGATTAGCTTAGTTTATTTTAGTTTAGGTTAGGTTAAGTTAGGTTAGGTTAGTTAACTTTAGTTTAGTTTATATTTTAGTTTATAGTTTAGTTTAGTTTAGTTCATATTAGATTAGTTTAGTTTAGTTTGGTTTAGTTTAGGTTAGGTTAGGTTAGGTTGTTTTAGTTTAGGTTAGGTTAGGTTAGTTTATTTTAGTTTAGTTTAGTTTAATTTAGTTTATAGTTTAGTTTATAGTTTAGTTTAGTTTAGTTTAGGTTCGGTTAGGTTAGTTTAGTTTAGGTTATGTTAGGTTATTTTAGGTTAGTTTAGTTTAGTTTAGTTTGTTTATAGTTTTATTTAGTTTATAATTTAGTTTATAGTTTAGTTTAGTTTATTTTTGGTTAGGTTAGGTTAGGTTAGTTTAGTTTAGTTTAGATTAGGTTAGGTTAGTTTATTTTAGTTTAGATTAGATTATGTTAGGTTAGGTTAGGGTAGGTTAGGTTAGTGTAGTTTAGTTTAGTTCAATTTAGTTGAATTTAATTTATTTTATTTTAGCTTAGTTTAGGTTAGGTTAGATTAGTTTAATTTAGTTTAGTTTAGGTTAGGTTAAGTTAGGTTAGCTTAGTTTAGTTTAGTTTATATTTTAGTTTATAGTTTAGTTTATATTACATTAGTTTAGTTTAGTTTGGTTTAGTTTAGATTAGATTAGGTTAGTTTAGTTTAGGTTAGGTTAGGTTAGTTTATTTTAGTTTAGTTTAGTTTAGGTTAGGTTAGGTTAGTGTAGTTTAGCTTAATTTAGGTTAGGTTAGGTTAGGTTAGATTAGGTTAGTTAACTTTAGTTTACTTTAGTTTAGTTTAGTTTATAGTTAATTTAATTTATAAATTAGTTTATAGTTTAGTTTATGGTTTACTTTATAGTTAAGTTTATTTTCGGTTAGGTTGGGTTAGTTTAGTTTAGTTTAGATTAGGTTAGGTTAGTTTATTTTAGATTAAGTTAGGTTAGTTTAATTTAGTTTAGATTAGATCATGTTAGGTTAGTTTAGGGTAGGTTAGGTTAGTGTAGTTTATTTTAGTTCAATTTAGTTGACTTTAATTTAGTTTATTTTAGCTTTGTTTATGTTAGGTTAGATTAGTTTAGTTTAGTTTAGGTTGGGTTAGGTTAAGTTAGTTTAGTTCAGTTTAGTTTAGGTTAAGTTAGGTTAGCTTAGTTTAGTTTAGTTTAGTTCATATTTTAGTTTATAGTTTAGTTTAGTGTAGTTTATATTAGATTAGTTTACTTTAGTTTAGTTTAGGTTAGGTTAGGTTAGGTTAGTTTAATTTGGGTTAGGTTAGGTTAGTTTATTGTAGTTTAGTTTAGTTTACTTTAATTTATAGTTTAGTTTAGTTTAGTTTAGTTTAGGTTAGGTTAGGTTAGTTTAGTTTAGGTTAGTTTGGGTTAGGTTATGTTAATTTAGTATAGTTTAGTTTAGTTTAGGTTAGGTTAGGTTAGGTTATGTTACTTTAGGTTAGTTTTGTTTAGTTTATAATTTAGTTTAGTGTAGTTTATATTAGATTATTTTAGTTTAGTTTGGTTAAGTTTAGATTAGGTTAGGTTAGGTTAGATGAGTTTAGGTTAGGTTAGGTTAGATTAGTTTAGGTTAGGTTAGGTTAGTTTATTTTAGTTTAGTTTAGTTTAGGTTAGGTTAGGTTAGTGTAGTTTAGCTTAATTTAGGTTAGGTTAGGTTAGGTTAGATTAGGTTAGTTAACTTTAGTTTACTTTAGTTAATTTAATTTATAGTTAATTTAATTTATAAATTAGTTTATAGTTTAGTTTATGGTTTAGTTTATAGTTTAGCTTATTTTCGGTTAGGTTGGGTTAGTTTATTTTAGTTTAGATTAGGTTAGGTTAGTTTATTTTAGTTTAGATTAGTTTATGTTAGGTTAGGTTAGGATAGGTTAGGTTAGTGTAGCTTATTTTAGTGCAATTTAATTGAATTTAATTTAGTTTATTTTAGCTTAGTTTAGGTTAGGTTAGATTAGTTTAGTTTAGTTTTGTTTAGGTTAGGTTAAGTTAGGTTAGGTTAGTTTAGTTTAGTTTATTTTGGTTTAGTTTAGGTTAGGTTAGGTTAGGTTAGTTTAGGTTAGGTTAGGTTAGGTTAGTTTATTTTAGTTTACTTTTTTCACTTTAGTTTATAGTTTAGTTTATAGTATAGTTTAGTTTAGATTAGTTTAGTTTAGTTTATTTTCGGTTAGTTTAGTTTAGTTTAGTTTAGGTTAGGTTAGGTTAGGTTTTTTCCGTTTAGTTTAGTTTAGTTTAGGTTAGTTTATTTTAGTTTAGATTAGATTATGTTAGGTTAGGTTAGGGTAAGTTAGGTTAGTTTAGTTTAGTTTATTTTAGTTTAGGTTATGTCAGGTTAGTTTAGTTTAGTTTAGGTTAGGTCAGGTTAAGTTATGTTATGTTACTTTAGGTTAGTTTAGTTTAGTTTAGTTTCGTTTAGTTTATAATTTAGTGTAGTTACGTTTAGTTTAGTTTAGGTTAGGTTAGGTTAGGTTACTTAGTTTAGCTTAGTTTAGTTTATTTTAGTTAAGTTTATAGTTTAGTTTAATTTATAAATTAGTTTATAGTTTAGTTTATTGTTTAGTTTAGTTTAGTTTAGGTAAGTTTAGGTTAGGTTAGGTTAGTTTAGTTTAGTTTAGTTTAATTTAGGTTAGGTTAGGTTAGGTTAGGTTAGTTAACTTTAGTTTACATTAGTTTAGTTAAGTTTAGTTTATAGTTTAGTTTAGTTTAGTTTATAGTTTAGTTTATAGTTTAGTTTAGTTTAGTTTATAGTTTATATTATAATTTAGTTTAGTTTAGTTTAGTTTAGGTTAGTTTAGTTTAGTTTAGCTTACGTTAGGTTAGGTTAGGTTAAGTTAGGTTAGTTAGTTTAGCTTAGTTTAGTTTATTTTAGTTTAGTTTATAGTTTAGTTTAATTTGTAAATTAGTTTATAGTTTAGTTTATAGTTTAGTTTGGTTTAGTTTAATTTATTTTATAGTCTAGTTTATAGTTTATTTTAGTTTAGTTTATAGTTTAGATTATAATTTAGTTTAGTTTAGTTTAGTTTAGGTTAGGTTAGTTTAGTTTAGCTTAGGTTAGTTTAGCTTAGGTTAGGTTAGGTTGGGTTATGTTAGGTTACTTTAGAGTAGTTAAGTTTAGTTTAGGTTAGGTTTGGTTAGTTTAGTTTAGTTTAGCTCAGGTTTGGTTAGGTTAGGTTAAGTTAGGTTTGCTTAGTTTTGTTTAGTTTAGTTTAATTTAGGTTAGGTTAGGTTAGGTTAATTAACTTTAGTTTACTTAATTTAGTTAAGTTTAGTTTAGTTTATAGTTTAGTTTATAGTTTAGTTTATAGTTTAGTTTAGTTTAGTTTATAGTTTATATTATAATTTAGTTTAGTTTAGTTTAGTTTAGGTTAGGTTAGGTTAGTGTAGCTTAGCTTAGTTTAGGTTAGGTTAGGTTAGGTTAGTTTAGTTTAGTTTAGGTTAGGTTAGGTAAGTTTAGGTTAGGTTAGGTTAGTTTAGTTCAGTTTAGCTTTTTTTGCTTATAGTTTAATTTAGTTTAGTTTATAGTTTAAATTAGTTTAGTTTAGTTTAGTTTGGTTTAGTTATTTTGTTTAGGTTAGGTTAGGTTAGGTTAGTTTAGTTTAGTTTAGGTTAGGTTAGATTTGTTTAGGTTAGGTTAGATTAGTGTAGTTTAGTTTAGTTGAATTTAATTTAGTTTATTTTAGTTTAGTTTAGGTTAAGTTAGGTTAGTTTAGGTTAGTTAAGTTTAGTTTAGTGTAGTTTAGTTTAGTTGAAATTAGTTTAGATTAATTTTGTTTAGGTTAGTTTAGTTTAGTTTAGTTTAGGTTAGGTTAGGTAAGGTTAGGTTAGTTAGTTTAGCTTAGTATAGTTTAGTTTAGTTTATAATTTAGTTTAATTTTAGATTAGTTTATAGTTTAGTTTAGTTTAGTTTAGGTTAGGATAGGTAAGTTTAGGTTAGGTTAGGGTAAGTTAATTTAGTTTAGTTTAGTTTATTTTAGGTTACGTTAGTTTAGGTTAGTTAAGTTCAGTTTAGTTTAGTTTTGTTTATAGTTTTGTTTAGTTTGTAGTTTAGTTTAGTTTATTTTCGGTTAGGATAGGTTAGGTTAGGTTAGTTTAGTTTAGTTTAGATTAGGTTAGGTTAGTTTATTTTAGTTTAGATTAGATTATATTAGGTTAGGTTAGGTTAGGTTAGGTTAGTGTAGTTTAGTTTAGTTCAATTTAGTTGAATTTAATTTAGTTTATTTCAGCTTAATTTAGGTTAGGTTAGATTAGTTTAGTTTATTTTAGTTTAGGTTAGGTTAAGTTAGGTTAGGTTAGTTAACTTTAGTTTAGTTTATATTTTAGTTTATAGTTTAGTTTAGTTTAGTTCATATTAGATTCGTTTAGTTTAGTTTAGTTTGGTTTAGTTTAGGTTAGGTTAGGTTGTTTTAGTTTAGGTTAGGTTAGGTTAGTTTATTTTAGTTTAGTTTAATTTAATTATTTTATAGTTTAGTTTATAGTTTAGTTTAGTTTAGAATAGTTTAGTTTAGTTTAGGTTCGGTTAGGTTAGTTTAGTTTAGGTTATGTTAGGTTATTTTAGGTTAGTTTAGTTTAGTTTACTTTGTTTATAGTTTTATTTAGTTTATAATTTAGTTTATAGTTTAGTTTAGTTTATTTTTGGTTAGGTTAGGTTAGGTTAGTTTAGTTTAGTTTAGATTAGGTTAGGTTAGTTTATTTTAGTTTAGATTAGATTATGTTAGGTTAGGCTAGGGTAGGTTAGGTTAGTGTAGTTTAGTTTAGTTCAATTTAGTTGAATTTAATTTATTTTATTTTAGCTTAGTTTAGGTTAGGTTAAATTAGTTTAGTTTAGTTCAGTTTAGGTTAGGTTAAGTTAGGTTAGGTTAGTATAGTTTAGTTTATATTTTAGTTTATAGTTTAGTTTATATTACATTAGTTTAGTTTAGTTTGGTTTAGTTTAGATTATGTTAGGTTAGTTTAGTTTAGGTTAGGTTAGGTTAGTTTATTTTAGTTTAGTTTAGTTTAGGTTAGGTTAGGTTAGTGTAGTTTAGCTTAATTTATGTTAGGTTAGGTTAGGTTAAATTAGGTTAGTTAACTTTAGTTTACTTTAGTTTAGTTTAGTTTATAGTTAATTTAATTTATAAATTAGTTTATAGTTTAGTTTATGGTTTAGTTTATAGTTAAGTTTATTTTCGGTTAGGTTGGGTTAGTTTAGTTTAGTTTAGATTAGGTTAGGTTAGTTTATTTTAGATTAAGTTATGTTAGTTTAATTTAGTTTAGATTAGATCATGTTAGGTTAGTTTAGGGTAGGTTAGGTTAGTGTAGTTTATTTTAGTTCAATTTAGTTGAATTTAATTTAGTTTATTTTAGCTTTGTTTATGTTAGGTTAGATTAGTTTAGTTTAGTTTAGGTTAGGTTAGGTTAAGTTAGGTTAGGTTAGTTTAGTTTAGTTTAGTTTATATTGTAGTTCATAGTTTAGTTTAGTTTAGTTTATATTAGATTAGTTTAGTTTAGTTTAGTTTGGTTTAGTTTATGTTAGGCTAATTTAGTTTAGTTTAGGTTAGGTTAGGCTAGTTTAGTTTAGTTTAGGTTAGGTTAGTTTATTTTATAGATTAGCTTATATTTTAGTATATAGTTTAGTTTAGTTTGGTTTAGTTTAGTTTAGTTTAGTTTATATTTTAGTTCATAGTTTAGTTTAGTTTAGTTTATATTAGATTAGTTTAGTTTAGTTTAGTTTGGTTTAGTTTATGTTAGGCTAATTTAATTTAGTTTAGGTTAGGTTGGGCTAGTTTAGTTTAGTTTAGGTTAGGTTAGGTTAGTTTATTTTATAGATTAGCTTATATTTTAGTTTATAGTTTAGTTTAGTTTGGTTTAGTTTAGTTTAGTTTAAGTTATGTTAGGTAAAATTAGGTTAGGTTAGGTTAGTTTATTTTAGTTTAGATTAGATTATGTTAGGTTAGGTTAGTTTAGGTTAGTGTAGTTGAGTTTAGTTTAGTTGAATTTAATTTAGTTTATTTTTGTATAGTTTATTTTAGGTTAGTTTAGTTTAGTTTAGTTTAGGTTAGGTAAAGTTAGGGTAGGTTAGGTTAGGTTAGTTTAGTCTAGGATAGTTACGTTAGCTTAGGTTAGGTTAGTTTAATTTAGTTTAGTTTAGTTTATAATTTGCTTTAGTTGAGTTTATAGTTTAATTTATAGTTAAATATAGTATCGTTTATAGTTTAGTGTAGTTTAGTTTATAGTTTAATTTACACTTAAATATAGTTTCGTTTATAGTTTAGTTTAGTCTAGTTTTGTTTAGTTAAATTTAGTTTGGTTTAAATTAGTTTAGTTTTGTTTACGTTAGGTTAGGTTAGGTGAGGTTAGTTAGATTAGTTTAGGTTAGTTTAGTTTAGCTTATAATTTAATTTATAGTATAGTTTTGTTTAGTTTAGTTTATAGTTTAGTTTATAATTTAGTTTAATTTAGTTTATAGTTTAATTTATAATTTAGTTTAATTTAGTTTAGTTTAGTTTAAGCTAGGTTTGGTTATTTAAGCTTAGCTCAGGTTTGGTTAGGTTGGGTTATGTTAGGTTACTTTAGTTTAGTTTAGTTTATATTTTAGTTTAGTATGGTTTATATTTTAGTTTAATTTAGTTTACTTTAAATTAGTTTACTTTAGGTTACGTTAGGGTAGGTGTGCTTAGTTTTGTTTAGGTTAGGTTAGGTAAGGTTAGTTTAGTTTAGCTTAGGTTAGGTTATTTTAGTTTAGTTTATAGTTTAGTTTAATTTAGTTTATAGTTTAGTTTATAGTTTAATTTAGTTTAGATTAGTTTAGTTTAGGTTCGGTTAGGTTGGGTTAGTTTAGTTTAGGTTAAGTTAGGCTAGGTTAGTTTATTTTAGTTTACTTTAGTTTACTTTAGTTTATAGTTTAGTTTATAGTTTAGTTTAGTTTAGATTAGTTTAGTGTAGTTTAGGTTCGGTTAGGTTAGTTTAGTTTAGCTTAGGTTAGGTTAGGTTAGGTTAGTTCCGTTTAGTTTAGTTTATTTTAGTTTAGGTTAGGTTAGGTTAGTTTATTTTAGTTTAGATTAGATTATGTTAGGTTAGGTTAGGGTACGTTATGTTAGTTTAGTTTAGTTTAGTTTAGTTTAGGTTAGGTCAGGTTAGTTTAGTTTAGTTTAGGTTAGGTTAGGTTAAATTATGTTATGTTACTTTAGGTTAGTTTAGTTTAGTTTATAATTTAGTTTAGTTACGTTTAGTTTAGTTTAGGTTAGGTTAGGTTAGGTTAGGTTACTTAGTTTAGCTTAGCTTAGTTTATTTTAGTTTAGTTTATAATTTAGTTTAATTTATAAATTAGTTTATAGTTTAGTTTATTGTTTAGTTTAGTTTAGTTTATTTTAGGTAACGTTAGTTTAGGTTAGTTTAGATTGGATTATGTTCGGTTAGGTTAGGTTAGGTTATGTTAGTGTAGTTTAGTTTAGTTCAATTTAGTTGAATTTAATTTAGTTTATTTTAGCTTAGTTTAGGTTAGGTTAGATTAATTTAGTTTATTTTAGTTTAGGTTTGGTTAAGTTAGGTTAGGTTAGTTTACTTTAGTTTAATTTATATTTTAGTTTATAGTTTAGTTTAGTTTATGTTAGATTAGTTTAGTTTAGTTTAGTTTAGTTTAGTTTAGATTAGGTTAGGTTAGGATGTTTTAGTTTAGGTTAGGTTCGGTTAGGTTAGTTTAGTTTAGGTTATGTTATGTTATTTTAGGTTAGTTTAGTTTAGTTTAGTTTAATTTAGTATAGGTTACGTCAGCTTAGTTTAGTTTAGTTTAGGTTAGGTTAGGTTAAGTTATGTTATTTCACTTTAGGTTAGTTTAATTTAGTTTAGTTTCGTTTAGCTTATAATTTAGTTTAGTTACGTTAAGTGTAGTTTAGATTAGGTTAGGTTAGGTTAGGTTACTTAGTTTAGCTTAGTTTAGTTTATTTTAGTTTAGTTTAATTTATAAATTAGTTTATAGTTTAGTTTATTGTTTAGTTTAGTTTAGTTTAGGTTAGCTTAAGTTAGGTTAGGTTAGTTTAGTTTAGCTTAGCGTAGGTTGGGTTAGGTTAGGTTAGGTTAGTTAGTTTAGCTTAGTTTAGGTTAGGTTAGGTTAGTTTAGTTTAGTTTAGGTTAGGTTAGGTTAGTTTCTTTTAGTTTTGATTAGATTATGTTAGGTTAGGTTAGGGTAGGTTAGGTTAGTTTAGTTTAGTTTAGTTTAGTTTAGTTTAGTTTGGTTTAGGTTAGGTCAGGTTTGTTTAGTTTAGTTTAGGTTAGGTTAGGTTAGGTTAAGTTATGTTCAGTTACTTTAGGTTAGTTTAGTTTAGTTTAGTTTCGTTTAGTTTATAATTCAGTTTAGTTACGTTTAGTTTAGTTTAGGTTAGGATAGGTTAGGTTAGGTTACTTAGTTTAGCTTAGTTTAGTTTATAGTTTAGTTTAATTTATAAATTAGTTTATAATTTAGTTTATTGTTCAATTTAGTTTAGGTTAGGTTAGGTTAGGTTAGGTTAGGTTAGTTTAGTTTAGTTTAGTTTAGGTTAGGTTAGGTTAGTTTTTGTTAGGTTAGGTTAGTTTAGTTTAGTTTAGCTTAGGTTAGGTTAGTTAAGGTTAGGTTAGTTAATTTAGCTTAGTTTAGTTTAGTTCAGTTTAGTTTATAGTTTAGTTTAGTTTAAGTTAAGATTGGTAAATTTAGGTTAGGTTAGGGTAAGTTAGTTTAGTTTAGTTTAGTTTATTTTAGGTTACGTTAGTTTAGGTTAGTTAAGATCAGTTTAGTTTAGTTTTGTTTATAGTTTTGTTTAGTTTATATTTAAGTTTAGATTATTTTCGGTTAGGTTAGGTTAGGTTAGGTTAGTTTAGTTTAGATTAGATTAGGTTAGGTTTGTTTATTTTAGTTTAGATTAGATTATGTTAGGTTAGGGTAGTCTAGGTTAGGTTAGTGTAGTTTAGTTAGTTCAATTTAGTTGAATTTAATTTAGTTTATTTTAGCTTAGTTTAGGTTAGGTAGATTAGTTTAGTTTAGTTTAGGTTAGGTTAAGTTAGGTTAGATTAGTTTAGTTTTGTTGAGTTTGGTATAGTTTAGGTTAGGTTAGTTAGGTTAGTTTAGTTTAGGTTAGGTTAGGTTAGGTTAGTTTATTTTAGTTTACTTTAGTTTACTTTAGTTTATAGTTTAGTTTATAGTTTAGTTTAGTTTAGATTAGTTTAGTGTAGTTTAGGTTCGGTTAGGTTAGTTTAGTTTAGTTTAGGTTAGGTTAGGTTAGGTTAGTTCCGTTTAGTTCAGTTTAGTTTAGGTTAGGTTAGTTTATTTTAGTTTAGATTAGATTATGTTAGGTAAGGTTAGGGTAAGTTAGGTTAGTTTAGTTTAGTTTAGTTTAGTTTAGGTTAGGTCAGGTTAGTTTAGTTTAGTTTAGTTTAGGTTAGGTTAAGTTATGTTATGTTACTTTAGGTTAGTTTAGTTTAGTTTAGTTTCGTTTAGTTTATAATTTAGTTTAGTTACGTTTAGTTTAGTTTAGGTTAGGTTAGGTTAGGTTAGGTTACTTAGTTTAGCTTAGCTTAGTTTATTTTAGTTTAGTTTATAGTTTAGTTTAATTTATAAATTAGTTTATAGTTTAGTTTATTGTTTAGTTTAGTTTAGTTTAGGTTAGGTTAGGTTAGGTTAGTTTAGTTTAGTTTAGTTTAGGTTAGGTTAGGTTAGTTTTTGTTAGGGTAGGTTAGTTTAGTTTAGCTTAGCTTAGGTTGGGTTAAGTGAGATTAGGTTAGGTTAGGTTAGTAAGTTTAGCTTAGTTTAGTTTATTTTAGTTTAATTTAGGTTAGGTTAGGTTAGGTTAGGTTAGTAGACTTTAGTATACTTAACTTAGTTAAGTTTAGTTTAGTTTATAGTTTAGTTTAATTTAGTTTATAGTTTAGTATATAGTTTAGTTTAGTTTAGTTTATTGTTTTTATTATAATTTAGTTTAGTTTAGTTTAGGTTAGGTTAGGTTTGTTTAGTTTAGTTTAGTTTATATTTTAGTTTATAGTTTAGTTTATATTAGATTAGTTTAGTTTAGTTTGGTTTAGTTTAGATTAGGTTAGGTTAGGTTGGTTTAGTTTAGGTTAGGTTAGGTTAGATTAGGTTAGTTAACTTTAGTTTACTTTAGTTTAGTTTAGTTTATAGTTAATTTAATTTATAAATTAGTTTATAGTTTAATTTATGGTTTAGTGTATAGTTTAGTTTATTTTCGGTTAGGTTGGGTTAGTTCAGTTTAGTTTAGATTAGGTTAGGTTAGTTTATTTTAGTTTAGTTTAGTTTTGCTTAGGTTAGGTTAAGTTAGGTTAGGTTAGTTTAGTTTAGGTTAGGTTAGGTTGGTTTATTTTAGCTTACTTTTTTTTACTTTAGTTTATAGTTTAATTTATAGTTTAGTTTAGTTTAGATTAGTTTAGTTATGTTTAGGTTCGGTTAGGTTAGTTTAGTTTAGTTTAGGTTAGGTTAGGTTACGTTTTTTCCGTTTAGTTTAGTTTAGTTTAGGTTAGTTTATTTTAGTTTAGATTAGATTATGTTAGGTTAGGTTAGGGTAAGTTAGGTTAGTTTAGTTTACTTTAGTTTAGGTTATGTCAGGTTAGTTTAGTTTAGTTTACGTTAGGCAGGTTAAGTTATGTTATGTTACTTTAGGTTAGCTTAGTTTAGTTTAGTTTATTTTAGTTTAGTTTATAGTTTAGTTTAATTTATAAATTAGTTTATAGTTTAGTTTATTGTTTAGTTTAGATTAGTTTAGGTTAGGTTAGGTTAGCTTTTTGTAGGTTAGGTTAGTTTAGTTTAGCTTAGCTTAGGTTGGGTTAGGTGAGATTAGGTTAGGTTAGGTGAGTTAGATTAGCTTAGTTTAAATTTATTTTAGTTTAATTTGGGTTAGGTTAGGTTAGGTTAGTAGACTTTAGTATACTTAACTTAGTTAAGTTTAGTCAAGTTTATAGTTTAGTTTAATTTAGTTTATACTTTAGTATGTAGTTTAGTTTAGTTTATTGTTTATATTATAATTTAGTTTAGTTTAGGTTAGGTTAGGTTAGTTTAGTTTAGCTTAGGTTATGTTAGGTTAGGTTAGGTTAGGTGAGGTTAGTTAAATTTGGTTTACTTTAGTTTGGTTTAGTTTATAGTTAATTTAATTTATAAATTAGTTTATAGTTTAGTTTATAGTTTAGGTTAGTTAAGTTTAGTTTAATTTAAGTTAGGATAGGTAAGTTTAGGTTAGGTTAGGTTAGTTTAGTTCAGTTTAGTTTTGTTTTGTTTATAGTTTAATTTAGTTTAGTTTATAGTTTAATTTAGTTTAGTTTAGTTTAGTTTAGTTATTTTTTTTAGGTTAGGTTAGGTTAGTTTAGTTTAGTTTAGGTTAGGTTAGATTTGTTTAGGTTAGGTTAGATTAGTGTAGTTTAGTTTAGTTGAATTTAATTTAGTTTATTTTAGTTTAGGTTAGTTTAATTTAGTTTAGCTTAGGTTAGGTTAGGTAAGGTAAGGTGAGTTAGTTTAGTTTAGTATAGTTTAGTTTAGTTTAGTTTATAGTTTAGTTTAATTTTAGATTAGTTTATAGTTTAGTTTAGTTTAGTTTATATTAGAATAGATCAGTTTAGGTTAGGTTAGGGTAAGTTAATTTAGTTTAGTTTAGTTTATTTTAGGTTACGTTAGTTTAGGTTAGTTTAGATTAGATTATGTTAGGTTAGGTTAGGGTAGGTTATGTTAGTGTAGTTTATTTTAGTTCAATTTAGTTGAATTTAATTTAGTTTATTTTAGCTTAGTTTAGGTTAGGTTAGATTAGTTTAGTTTATTTTAGTTTATGTTAGGTTAAGTTAGGTTAGGTTAGTTTACTTTAGTTTAATTTATATTTTAGTTTATAGTTTAATTTAGTTTAGTTTATGTTAGATTAGTTTAGTTTAGTTTAGTTTGGTTTAGTTTAGGTTAGGTTAGGTTAGGTTGTTTTAGTTTAGGTTAGGTTCGGTTAGGTTAGTTTAGTTTAGGTTATGTTATGTTATTTTAGGTTAGTTTATTTATTTTAGTTTAGTATAGGTTACGTCAGGTTAGTTTAGTTTAGTTTAGGTTAGGTTAGGTTAAGTTATGTTATTTCACTTTAGGTTAGTTTAATTTAGTTTAGTTTCGTTTAGCTTATAATTTAGTTTAGTTACGTTTAGTGTAGTTTAGATTAGGTTAGGTTAGGTTAGGTTACTTAGTTTAGCTTAGTTTAGTTTATTTTAGTTTAGTTTAATTTATAAATTAGTTTATAGTTTAGTTTATTGTTTAGTTTAGTTTAGTTTAGGTTAGCTTAAGTTAGGTTAGGTTAGTTTAGTTTAGCTTACCGTAGGTTGGGTTAGGTTAGGTTAGGTTAGGTTAGTTAGTTTAGCTTAGTTTATTTTCCTTTATAGTTTAGTTTAATTTATAGTTTAGTTTATAGTTTAGTTTAGTTTAGTTTAGGTTAGGTTAGGTTACTTTATTTTAGTTTAGATTAGATTATGTTAGGTTAGGTAAGTTTAGGTTAGGTTAGGTTAGGTTAGTTTAGGTTAGGTTATGTTAGGTTAGGTTAGGTTAGCTTAGTTTAGTTTAGTTTAGTTTAGTATAGTTTATTTTAGTTTCGTTTAGTTTATAGTTTAGTTTAGTCTATAGATTAGTTTATATTTGAGTTTAGTTTGGTTTAGTTTAGATTAGTTTAGGTTAGGTTAGGTAAGGTTAGGTTAGGTTTGTTTATTTTAGTTTAGATTAGATTATGTTAGGTTAGGTAAGTTTAGGTTAGGTTGGGTTAGGTTAGTTTAGGTTAGGTTAGGTTAGGTTAGGTTAGGATAGCTTAATTTATTTTCGTTTTGTTTAATTTAGGTTAGGTTAGGTTAGTTAACTTTAGTTTACTTTAGTTTAGTTAAGTTTAGTTTAGTTTATAAATTAGTTTAGGTTGGTTTATTGTTTAGTTTATGATTTAGTTTAGTTTAGTTTATAGTTTATATTATAATTTAGTTTAGTTTAGGTAAGGTTAGTTCAGTTTAGTTTAGCTTAGGTTAGGTTAGGTTAGGTTAAGTTAGGTTAGGTTAGCTAGTTTAGCTTAGTTTAGATTGTTTTAGTTTAGTTTATAGTTTAGTTTAATTTTTAGATTAGTTTATATTTTAGTTTATTGTTTAGTTTACTTTGGTTTAGTTTAGGTTAGGTTATGTAAGGTTAGGTTAGGTTAGTTTAGTTTAGTTAAGTTTATGTTCCGTTTGGTTAGGTTAGTTTAGTTCAGTTTAGTTAGTTTTGTTTATACTTTAGTTTAGTTTAGTTTATAGTTTAGTTTATAGTTTAGTTTAGTTTATAGTTTAATTTAGTTTAGTTTAGTTTGGTTTAGTTTAGCTTAGGTTAGGTAAGGTTGGGTTAGGTTAGGATAGTTTATTTTAGTTAAGTTTATGTTCGGTTAGGTTACGTTAGTTTAGTTCAGTTTAGTTAGTTTTATTTATAGGTTAGTTTATTTTACTTTATACTTTATATTATAATTTAGTTTAGTTTAGGTTAGGTTAGGTTAGGTTAGTTTAGTTTAGCTTAGGTTTGGTAAGGTTAGGTTAGGTTAGCTTAGCTTAGTTAGTTTAGCTTAGTTTAGTTTATTTTAGTTTAGTTTATAGTTTATATTAATTTATAGATTAATTTATATTTTAGTTTATAGTTTAATTTAGTTTGGTTTAGTTTAGCTTAGGTTAGGTAAGGTTAGGTTAGGTTAGGATAGTTTAGTTTAGTTAAGTTTATGTTCGGTTAGGTTACGTTAGTTTAGTTCAGTTTAGTTAGTTTTGTTTATAGGTTAGTTTAGTTTAGTTAATAGTGTAGTTTATAGGTTAGTTTAGTTTAGTTTATAGTGTAGTTTATAGGTTAGTTTAGTTTAGTTTATAGTTTATATTATAATTTAGTTTAGTTTAGTTTAGTTTAGGTTAGGTTAGGTTAGTTTAGTTTAGCTTAGGATAGGTTAGGTTAGGTTAGTTTATTTTAGTATAGATTAGATTATGTTAGGTTAGGTTAGGTTAGCTTAGTTTAGTTTATTTTAGTTTAGTTTATAGTTTAATTTAGTTTAGTTTATAGTTTAATTAAGTTTAGTTTAATTTAGTTTAGTTATTTTGTTTAGGTTAGGTTAGGTTAGGTTAGTTTAGTTTAGTTTAGGTTAGGTTAGGTTTGGTTTGTTTAGGTTAGGTTAGATTAGTGTAGTTTAGTTTAGTTGAATTTAGTTTAGTTTAGTTTAGTTTAGGTTAGTTTAGTTTAGTTTAGCTTAGGTTAGGTTAGGTAAGGTTACGTTAGTTAGTTTAGCTTAGTATAGTTTAGTTTAGTTTAGTTTAGAGTTTAGTTTCATTTTAGATTAGTTTATAGTTTTGTTTATAGTTTAGTTTAGTTTAGTTTATGTTAGGATAGGTAAGTTTAGGTTAGGTTAGGGTAAGTTAGTTTAGTTTAGTTTAGTTTATTTTAGGTTACGTTAGTTTAGGTTAGTTAAGTTCAGTTTAGTTTAGTTTTGTTTATTGTTTTATTTAGTTTATAGTTTAGTTTATAGTTTAGTTTAGATTATTTTCGGTTAGGTTAGGTTAGGTTAGGTTATGTTAGTTTAGTTTAGTTTAGATTAGGTTATTTTAGTTTATTTTAGTTTAGATTAGATTATGTCAGGTTAGGTTAGGGTAGGTTAGGTTAGTGTAGTTTAGTTTAGTTCAATTTAGTTGAATATAATTTAGTTTAATTTAGCTTAGTTTAGGTTAGGTTAGATTAGTTTAGTTTAGTTTAGATTAGATTATATTAGGTTAGGTTAGGGTAGGTTAGGTTAGTGTAGTTTAGTTTAGTTCAATTTAGTTGAATTTAATTTAGTTTATTTTAGCTTCGTTTAGGTTAGGTAGATTAGTTTAGTTTAGTTTAGGTTAGGTTAAGTTAGGTTAGGTTAGTTTAGTTTAGTTTAGTTTATATTTTATTTTATAGTTTAGTTTAGTTTAGTTTGTATTAGATTAGTTTAGTTTAGTTTAGTTTGGTATAGTTTAGGTTAGGTTAGGTTAGTTTAGTTTATGTTAGGTTAGGTTAGGTTAGTTTATTTTAGTTTAGTTTACTTTAGTTTATAGTTTAGTTATAGTTTAGTTTAGTTTAGATTAGTTTAGGTTCGGTTAGGTTAGTTTAGTTTAGATTAGATTATGTTAGGTTAGGTTAGGGTAGGTTAGGTTAGTGTAGTTTAGTTTAGTTCAATTTAGTTGAATATAATTTAGTTTTTTTTAGCTTAGTTTAGGTTAGGTTAGATTAGTTTAGTTTAGTTTAGTTTAGTTTAGTTTAGGTTAGGTTAAGTTAGGTTAGGTTAGTTTAGTTTAGTTTAGTTTATATTTTAGTTTATATTAGATTAGTTTATTTTAGTTTAGTTTGGTTTAGTTTAGGTTAGGATAGGTTAGGTTAGTTTAATTTAGGTTAGGTTAGGTTAGTGTATTTTAGTTTAGTTTAGTTACTTCAGTTTATAGTTTAGTTTATTTTTTAGTTTAGTTTAGGTTCGGTTAGGTTAGTTTAGTTTAGTTTAGGTTAGGTTAGTTTAGTTTAATTTAGTTTAGTTTAGGTTAGGTTAGGTTAGTTTATTTTAGTTTTGATTAGATTATGTTAGGTTAGTTTAGGGTAGGTTAGGTTAGTTTAGTTTAGTTTAGTTTAGTTTAGTTTGGTTTAGGTTAGGTCAGGTTTTTTTAGTTTAGTTTAGGTTAGGTTAGGTTAAGTTATGTTCAGTTACTTTAGGTTAGTTTAGTTTAGTTTAGTTTCGTTTAGTTTATAATTCAGTTTAGTTACGTTTAGTTTAGTTTAGGTTAGGTTAGGTTAGGTTAGGTTAGGTTACTTAGTTTAGCTTAGTTTAGTTGATAGTTTAGTTTAATTTATAAATTAGTTTATAATTTAGTTTATTGTTCAATTTAGTTTAGGTTAGGTTAGGTTAGGTTAGGTTAGTTTAGTTTAGTTTAGTTTAGGTTAGGTTAGTTTTTGTTAGGTTAGGTTAGTTTAGTTTAGTTTAGCTTAGGTTAGGTTAGGTAAGGTTAGGTTAGTTAATTTAGCTTAGTTTAGTTTAGTTCAGTTTAGTTTATGGTTTAGTTTAATTTTAGATTATTTTATAGTTTAGTTTATAGTTTAGTTTAGTTTAAGTTAAGATTGGTAAATTTAGGTTAGGTTAGGGTAAGTTAGTTTAGTTTAGTTTAGTTTATTTTAGGTTACGTTAATTTAGGTTAGTTAAGATCAGTTTAGTTTAGTGTTGTTTATAGTTTTGTTTAGTTTATAGTTTAGTTTATATTTAAGTTTAGATTATTTTCGGTTAGGTTAGGTTAGGTTAGGTTGGTTTAGTTTAGATTAGATTAGGTTAGGTTTGTTTATTTTAGTTTAGATTAGATTATGTTAGGTTAGGTTAGTCTAGGTTAGGTTAGTGTAGTTTAGTTTAGTTCAATTTAGTTGAATTTAATTTAGTTTTTTTAGCTTAGTTTAGGTTAGGTAATTTAGTGTAGTTTAGTTTAGGTTAGGTTAAGTTAGGTTAGATTAGTTTAGTTTTGTTTAGTTTGGTATAGTTTAGGTTAGGTTAGTTAGGTTAGTTTAGTTTAGGTTAGGTTAGGTTAGGTTAGTTTATTTTAGTATAGTTTAGTTTACTTTAGTTTATAGTTTAGTTAAAGTTTAGTTGAGTTTAATTTAGTTTAGGTTCGGTTAGATTAGTTTAGTTTAGTTTAGGTTAAGTTAGGTTAGGTTAGTTTAGTTTAGTTTAGTTTAGGTTAGGTTAGGTTAGTTTATTTTAATTTAGATTAGTTTATGTTAGGTTAGGGTAGGTTAGGTTAATTTAGTTTGGTTTAGTTTAGTTTAGGTTAGGTCAGGTTAGTTTAGTTTAGTTTAATTTAGGTTAGGTTAGGTTACGTTAGTTAACTTTAATTTACTCTAGTTTAGTTAAGCTTAGTTTAGTTTATAGTTTAGTTTAGTTTAATTTCGGTTAGGTTAGGTTAGTTTAGTTTAGTTTAGATTAGGTTAGGTTAGTTTATTTTAGTTTAGATTAGATCATGTTATGTTAGTTTAGGGTAGGTTAGGTTAGTGTAGTTTATTTTAGTTCAGTTTAGTTGAATTTAATTTAGTTTATTTTAGCTTAGTTTATGTTAGGTTAGATTAGTTTAGTTTACGTTAGGCAGGTTAAGTTATGTTATGTTACTTTAGGTTAGCTTAGTTTAGTTTAGTTTATTTTAGTTTAGTTTATAGTTTAGTTTAATTTATAAATTAGTTTATAGTTTAGTTTATTGTTTAGTTTAGATTAGTTTAGGTTAGGTTAGGTTAGCTTTTTGTAGGTTAGGTTAGTTTAGTTTAGCTTAGCTTAGGTTGGGTTAGGTGAGATTAGGTTAGGTTAGGTGAGTTAGATTAGCTTAGTTTAAATTTATTTTAGTTTAATTTGGGTTAGGTTAGGTTAGGTTAGTAGACTTTAGTATACTTAACTTAGTTAAGTTTAGTCAAGTTTATAGTTTAGTTTAATTTAGTTTATACTTTAGTATGTAGTTTAGTTTAGTTTATTGTTTATATTATAATTTAGTTTAGTTTAGGTTAGGTTAGGTTAGTTTAGTTTAGCTTAGGTTATGTTAGGTTAGGTTAGGTTAGGTGAGGTTAGTTAACTTTGGTTTACTTTAGTTTAGTTTAGTATATAGTTAATTTAATTTATAAATTAGTTTATAGTTTAGTTTATAGTTTAGGTTAGTTAAGTTTAGTTTAATTTAAGTTGGGATAGTTAAGTTTAGGTTAGGTTAGGTTAATTTAGTTCAGTTTAGTTTTGTTTTGTTTATAGTTTATTGTAGTTTAGTTTATAGTTTAATTTAGTTTAGTTTAGTTTAGTTATTTTTTTAGGTTATGTTAGGTTAGGCTTGTTTAGTTTAGTTTAGGTTAGGTTAGATTTGTTTAGGTTAGGTTAGATTAGTGTAGTTTAGTTTAGTTGAATTTAATTTAGTTTATTTTAGTTTAGTTTAGGTTAAGTTAGGTTAGGTTAGGTTAGTTTAGTTTAGTTTAGTTTAGTTTAGTTTAGTTGAAATTAGTTTAGTTTAGTTTGGTTTAGGTTAGTTTAATTTAGTTTAGCTTAGGTTAGGTTAGGTAAGGTTAGATGAGTTAGTTTAGCTTAGTATAGTTTAGATTAGTTTAGTTTATAGTTTAGTTTAATTTTAGATAGTTTATAGTTTAGTTTAGTTTAGTTTATATTAGGATAGATAAGTTTAGGTTAGGTTAGGTTAAGTTAATTTAGTTTAGTTTAGTTTATTTTAGGTTACGTTAGTTTAGGTTAGTTTAGATTAGATTATGTTATGTTACGTTAGGGTAGGTTAGGTTAGTGTAGTTTATTTTAGTTCAGTTTACTTGAATTTAATTTAGTTTATTTTAGCTTAGTTTATGTTAGGTTAGATTAGTTTAGTTAAGTTTATTTTAGGTTAGGTTAAGTTAGGTTAGTTTAGTTTAGTTTAGTTTAGTTTTGTTTAGTTAAGTTTAGTTTGGTTTAAATTAGTTTAGTTTTGTTTATGTTAGGTTAGGTTAGGTTAGTTAGATTAGTTTACGTTAGTTTAGTTTAGCTTATAATTTAATTTATAGTATAGTTTTGTTTAGTTTAGTTTATAGTTTAGTTTATATTTTAGTTTAATTAAGTTTATAGTTTAATTTATAATTTAGTTTAATTTAGTTTAGTTTAGTTTAGGCTAGGTTTGGTTATTTAAGCTTAGCTCAGGTTTGGTTAGGTTGGGTTATGTTAGGTTACTTTAGTTTAGTTTAGTTTAGTTTATAGTTTAGTTTAGTTTAGTATGGTTTATATTTTAGTTTAATTTAGTTTAGTTTAAATTAGATTACTTTAGGTTACGTTAGGTTAGGTGTGCTTATTTTTGTTTAGGTTAGGTTAGGTAAGGTTAGTTTAGTTTAGCTTAGGTTAGGTTATTTTTGTTTAGTTTATAGTTTAGTTTAATTTAGTTTATAGTTTAGTTTATAGTTTAGTTTAGTTTAGATTAGTTTAGTGTAGTTTAGGTTCGGTTAGGTTAGGTTAGTTTAGTTTAGGTTAGGTTAGGTTAGGTTAGTTTATTTTAGTTTACTTTAGTTTACTTTAGTTTATCGTTTAGTTTATAGTTTAGTTTAGTTTAGATTAGTTTAGTGTAGTTTAGGTTCGGTTAGGTTAGTTTAGTTTAGTTTAGTTTAGGTTAGGTTAGGTTAGGTTAGGTCCGTTTAGTTCAGTTTAGTTTAGGTTAGGTTAGTTTATTTTAGTTTAGATTAGATTATGTTAGGTAAGGTTAGGGTAAGTTAGGTTAGTTTAGTTTAGTTTAGTTTAGTTTAGGTTAGGTCAGGTTAGTTTAGTTTAGTTTAGTTTAGGTTAGGTTAAGTTATGTTATGTTACTTTAGGTTAGTTTAGTTTAGTTTAGTTTCGTTTAGTTTATAATTTAGTTTAGTTACGTTTAGTTTAGTTTAGGTTAGGTTAGGTTAGGTTAGGTTACTTAGTTTAGCTTAGCTTAGTTTATTTTAGTTTAGTTTATAGTTTAGTTTAATTTATAAATTAGTTTATAGTTTAGTTTATTGTTTAGTTTAGTTTAGTTTAGGTTAGGTTAGGTTAGTTTAGTTTAGTATAGTTTAGTTTAGGTTAGGTTAGGTTAGTTTTTGTTAGGGTAGGTTAGTTTAGTTTAGCTTAGCTTAGGTTGGGTTAAGTGAGATTAGGTTAGGTTAGGTTAGTAAGTTTAGCTTAGTTTAGTTTATTTTAGTTTAATTTAGGTTAGGTTAGGTTAGGTTAGGTTAGTAGACTTTAGTATACTTAACTTAGTTCAGTTTAGTTTAGTTTATAGTTTAGTTTAATTTAGTTTATAGTTTAGTATATAGTTTAGTTTAGTTTAGTTTATTGTTTTTATTATAATTTAGTTTAGTTTAGATTAGGTTAGGTTAGTTTAGTTTAGTTTAGTTTATATTTTAGTTTATAGTTTAGTTTATATTAGATTAGTTTAGTTTAGTTTGGTTTAGTTTAGATTAGGTTAGGTTAGGTTGGTTTAGTTTAGGTTAGGTTAGGTTAGATTAGGTTAGTTAACTTTAGTTTACTTTAGTTTAGTTTAGTTTATAGTTAATTTAATTTATAAATTAGTTTATAGTTTAATTTATGGTTTAGTTTATAGTTTAGTTTATTTTCGGTTAGGTTGGGTTAGTTCAGTTTAGTTTAGATTAGGTTAGGTTAGTTTATTTTAGTTTAGTTTAGTTTTGTTTAGGTTAGGTTAAGTTAGGTTAGGTTAGTTTAGTTTAGGTTAGGTTAGGTTAGGTTGGTTTAATTTAGCTTACTTTTTTTTACTTTAGTTTATAGTTTAGTTTATAGTTTAGTTTAGTTTAGATTAGTTTAGTTATGTTTAGGTTCGGTTAGGTTAGTTTAGTTTAGTTTAGGTTAGGTTAGGTTACGTTTTTTCCGTTTAGTTTAGTTTAGTTTAGGTTAGTTTATTTTAGTTTAGATTAGATTATGTTAGGTTAGGTTAGGGTAAGTTAGGTTAGTTTAGTTTACTTTAGTTTAAGTTATGTCAGGTTAGTTTAGTTAATTTACGTTAGGCAGGTTAAGTTATGTTATGTTACTTTAGGTTAGATTAGTTTAGTTTAGTATATTTTAGTTTAGTTTATAGTTTAGTTTAATTTATAAATTAGTTTATAGTTTAGTTTATTGTTTAGTTTAGATTAGTTTAGGTTAGGTTAGGTGAGCTTTTTGTAGGTTAGGTTAGTTTAGTTTAGCTTAGCTTAGGTTGGGTTAGGTGAGATTAGGTTAGGTTAGGTGAGTTAGATTAGCTTAGTTTAAATTTATTTTAGTTTAATTTGGGTAAGGTTAGGTTAGGTTAGTAGACTTTAGTATACTTAACTTAGTTAAGTTTAGTCAAGTTTATAGTTTAGTTTAATTTAGTTTATAATTTAGTATGTAGTTTAGTTTAGTTTATTGTTCATATTATAATTTAGTTTAGTTTAGGTTAGGTTAGGTTAGTTTAGTTTAGCTTAGGTTATGTTAGGTTAGGTTAGGTTAGGTGAGGTTAGTTAACTTTGGTTTACTTTTGTTTAGTTTAGTTTATAGTTAATTTAATTTATAAATTAGTTTATAGTTTAGTTTATAGTTTAGGTTAGTTAAGTTTAGTTTAATTTAAGTTGGGATAGGTAAGTTTAGGTTAGGTTAGGTTAGTTTAGTTCAGTTTAGTTTTGTTTTGTTTATAGTTTATTGTAGTTTAGTTTATAGTTTAATTTAGTTTAGTTTAGTTTAGTTTAGTTATTTTTTTTAGGTTATGTTAGGTTAGGCTTGTTTAGTTTAGTTTAGGTTAGGTTAGATTTGTTTAGGTTAGGTTAGATTAGTGTAGATTAGTTTAGTTGAATTTAATTTAGTTTATTTTAGTTTAGTTTAGGTTAAGTTAGGCTAGGTTAGGTTAGTTTAGTTTAGTTTAGTTTAGTTTAGTTTAGTTGAAATTAGTTTAGTTTAGTTTGGTTTAGGCTAGTTTAATTTAGTTTAGCTTAGGTTAGGTTAGGTAAGGTTAGATGAGTTAGTTTAGCTTAGTATAGTTTAGATTAGTTTAGTTTATAGTTTAGTTTAATTATAGATAGTTTATAGTTTAGTTTAGTTTAGTTTATATTAGGATAGATAAGTTTAGGTTAGGTTAGGGTAAGTTAATTTAGTTTAGTTTAGTTTATTTTAGGTTACGTTAATTTAGGTTAGTTTAAATTAGATTATGTTATGTTACGTTAGGGTAGGTTAGGTTAGTGTAGTTTAGTTTAGTTCAATTTAGTTGAATTTAATTTAGTTTATTTTAGCTTAGTTTAGGTTAGGTTAGATTAGTTTAGTTTATTTTAGTTTAGGTTAGGTTAAGTTAGGTTAGGTTAGTTTAGGTTTGTTTAGTTTAGTTTGGTGTATAATTTAGTTTATAGTATAGTTTAGTTTAGTTTCATTTATAGTTTATTTTATAGTTTAGTTCAGTTTAGTTTAGGTTAGGTTAGGTTACTTTAGTTTAGTTTAGTTTAGCTTAGGTTGGGTTAGGTTAGGTTAGGTTAGGTTAGTTAGTTTAGCTTAGTTTCGTTTATTTTAATTTATAGTTTAGTTTAATTTATAGTTTGGTTTATAGTTTAGTTCAATTTAGTTTAAGTCAGGATAGGTAAGTTTAGGTTAAGTTAGGTTAAGTTAGTTTAGTTTAGTTTAGTTTATGTTAGGTTACGTTAGTTTAGGTTAGTTAAGTTCAGTTTAGTTTAGTTTTGTTTATAGTTAAGTTTAGTTTATAGTTTAGTTTATAGTTTAATTTTGTTTAGATTATTGTTTAATTTAGTTTAGTTTAGTGTAGTTTAGTTTAGGTTAGGTTAGGTTAGATTAGTTAAGTTCAGTTTAGTGTAATTTAGTTTTGTTGAATTTAGTTTAGTTTAGTTTAGTTTAAGTTAGTTTAGTTTAGCTTAGGTTAGGTTAGGTAAGGTTAGGTTAGTTAGTTTAGCTTAGTTTAGTTTAGTTTAGTTTATAGTTTAGTTTAATTTATAGATTAGATTATATTTTAGTTTATAGTTTAGTTTAGTTTGGTTTAGTTAAGTTTAGTTTAGGTTAGGTTAGGTAAGGTTAGGTTTGGTTAGGTTAGTTTATTTTAGTTCAGATTAGATTATGTTAGGTTAGGTTAAGATAGGTCAATGTAGTTGAGTTTAGTTTAGTTGCATTTAATTTAGTTTATTTTGTTTAGTTTAGGTTAGGTTAGTTTAGTTTAGTTTAGGTTAGGTTGTTAGGTTAGCTTAGTTTTGTGTAGTTTAGTTTAGTTTATATTTTAATTTATTGTTTAGTTTAGTTTATATTAGATTTGTTTAGTTTAGTTTAGTTTAGGTTAGGTTAGGTTAGGTTACGTTGGGTTAGCTTAGTTTATTTTAGTTTAAGTTTGGTTAGTTTACGTTAGGTTAGGTCAGCTTAATTTAGTTTAGTTTAGTTTAATTTTGTTTAGGTTAGGTTTGGTTTGTTTAATTTACCTTAGCTCAGGTTTGGTTTGGTTAGGTTGGGTTAGGTTAGTTAAGGTCAGTTTACTTTAGTTTAGTTAAGTTTAGTTTAGTTTATAGTTTAGTTTAATTTAGTTTATAGTTTAGTTTATACTTTATATTATAATTTAGTTTAGGTTAGGTTAGGTTAGTTTAGTTTAGCTTAGGTTAGGTAAGGTTAGGTTAGGTTAGGTTAGGTTGGTTGGTTTAGCTTAGTTTATTTATTTTAGTTTAGTTTATACTTTAGTTTAATTTATAGATTAGTTTATATTTTAGTTTATAGTTTAGTTTAGTTTGGTTTAGTTTAGGTTAGGTTAGGTAAGGTTAGGTTAGGTTAGGTTAGGATAGTTTAGTTTAGTAAAGTTTATGTTCGGTTAGGTTAGGTTAGTTTAGTTCAGTTTAGTTAGTTTTGTTTATGGGTTAGTTTAGTTTATAGTTTAGTTTACAGTTTTGTTAAGTTTAGTTTATAGTTTATATTATAATGTAGTTTACTTTAATTTAGTTTAGTTTAGTTTTATTTAGTTTAGTTTAGGTTAGGTTAGGTAAGGTTAGTTTAGTTTAGTTTAGGTTAGGTTAGGTTATTTTATGTTAAGTTAGGTTAGTTTAGTTTAGCTTAGTTTAGGTTAGGTTAGGTTAAGTTAGGTTAGGTTAGCTTAATTTAGTTTAGTTTAATTTAGGTTAGGTTATGTTAGGTCAGGTTAGGTTAGTTAACTTTAGTTTACTTTAGTTTAGTTAAGTTTAGTTTAGTTTATAGTTTAGTTTATAGTTTAGTTTAGTTTAATTTATAGTTTATATTATAATTTAGTTTAGTTTAGTTTAGTTTAGGTTAGGTTAGTTTAGTTTAGCTTACGTTAGGTTAGGTTAGGTTAAGTTAGGTTAGTTAGTTTAGCTTATTTTAGTTTATTTTATTTTAGTTTATAGTTTAGTTTAATTTGTATTTTAGTTTATAGTTTAGTTTATAGTTTAGTTTGGTTTAGTTTAATTTATTTTATAGTCTAGTTTATAGTTTATTTTAGTTTAGTTTATAGTTTAGATTATAATTTAGTTTAGTTTAGTTTAGTTTAGGTTAAGTTAATTTAGTTTAGCTTAGGTTAGTTTAGCTTAGGTTATGTTAGGTTGGGTTATGTTAGGTTACTTTAGAGTTGTTTAGTTTAGTTTAGGTTAGGTTTGGTTAGTTTAGTTTAGTTTAGCTCAGGTTTGGTTAGGTTAGGTTAAGTTAGGTTTGCTTAGTTTAGTTTAGTTTAATTTAGGTTAGGTTAGGTTAGGTTAATTAACTTTAGTTTACTTAATTTAGTTAAGTTTAGTTTAGTTTATAGTTTAGTTTAATTTAGTTTATAGTTTAGTTTATAGTTTAGTTTAGTTTAGTTTATAGTTTATATTATAATTTAGTTTAGTTTAGTTTAGTTTAGGTTAGGTTAGGTTAGTTTAGTTTAGCTTAGGTTAGGTTAGGTTAGGTTAGGTTAGTTTAGTTTAGTTTAGGTTAAGTTAGGTAAGTTTAGGTTAGGTTAGGTTAGTTTAGTTCAGTTTAGTTTAATTTTGCTTATAGTTTAATTTAGTTTAGTTTATAGTTTAAATTAGTTTAGTTTAGTTTAGTAATTTTGTTTAGGTTAGGTTAGGTTAGGTTAGTTTAGTTTAGTTTAGGTTAGGTGAGATTTGTTTAGGTTAGGTTAGATTAGTGTAGTTTAGTTTAGTTGAATTTAATTTAGTTTATTTTAGTTTAGTTTAGGTTAAGTTAGGTTAGGTTAGGTTAGTTAAGTTTAGTTTAGTGTAGTTTAGTTTAGTTGAATTTAGTTTAGTTTAGTTTAGTTTAGGTTAGTTTAGTTTAGTTTAGCATAGGTTAGGTTAGGTAAGGTTACGTTAGTTAGTTTAGGTTAGTATAGTTTAGTTTAGTTTAGTTTATAGTTTAGTTTAATTTTAGATTAGTTGATATTTTGGTTTATAGTTTAGTTTAGTTTAATTTAGGTAGGGATAGGTAAGTTTAGGTTAGGTTAGGTTAGTTTAGTTCAGTTTACTTTTGTTTTGTTTAATGTTTAATTTAGTTTACTTTAGTTTAGTTAAGTTTATAGTTTCATTTAGTTTAGTTTAGTTTAGTTATTTTGTTTAGGTTAGGTTAGGTTAGTTTAGTTTAGTTTAGGTTAGGTTAGGAAAGTTTAGGTTAGGTTAGGTTAGTTTAGTTCAGTTTAGTTTTGTTTTGCTTATAGTTTAATTTAGTTTATTTTATAGTTTAAATTAGTTTAGTTTGGTTTAGTTTAGTTATTTTGTTTAGGTTAGGTTAGTTTAGGTTAGTTTAGTTTAGTTTAGGTTAGGTTAGATTGGTTTAGGTTAGGTTATATTAGTGTAGTTTAGTTTAGTTGAATTTAATTTAGTTTATTTTAGTTTAGTTTAGGTTAAGTTAGGTTAAGTTAGGTTAGTTAAGTTTAGTTTAGTGTAGTTCAGTTTAGTTGAATTTAGTTTAGTTTAGTTTAGTTTAGGTTAGTTTAGTTTAGTTTAGCATAGGTTAGGTTAGGTAAGGTTACGTTAGTTAGTTTAGCTTAGTATAGTTTAGTTTAGTTTAGTTTATAGTTTAGTTTAATTTTAGATTAGTTTATATTTTGGTTTATAGTTTAGTTTAGTTTAGTTTAGGTAGGGATAGGAAAGCTTAGGTTAGGTTGGGTTAGTTTAGTTCAGTTTAGTTTTGTTTTGTTTATAGTTTAGTTAAGTTTAGTTTATAGTTTAATTTAGTATAGTTTAGTTTAGTTATTTTGTTTAGGTTAGGTTAGGTTAGGTTAGTTTAGTTTAGTTTAGTTTTGGTTAGATTTGTTTAGGTTAGGTTAGATTAGTGTAGTTGAGTTTACTTGAATTTAATTTAGTTTATTTTAGTTTAGTTTAGGTTAAGTTGGGTTAGGTTAGGTTAGTTAAGATTAGTTTAGTGTAGTTTAGTCTAGTTGAATTTAGTTTAGTTTAGTTTAGTTTAGTTTAGTTTAGGTTAGTTTAGTTTAGTTTAATTTCGGTTAGGTTAGGTTAGGTTAGGTTAGTTTGGTTTAGTTTAGATTAGGTTAGGTTAGTTTATTTTAATTTAGATTAGATTATGTTAGGTTAGGTTAGGGTAGGTTAGGTTAGTGTAGTTTAGTTTAGTTCAATTTAGTTGAATTTAATTTAGTTTAGTTAAATTTAATTTTGTTTATTTTAGCTTAGTTTAGGTTAGGATGGTTAGGTTAGTTTAGTTTAGTTTAGTTTAGTTTAGGTTAGGTTAAGTTAGGTTAGTTTAGTTTAGTTTAGTTTATATTTTAGTTTATAGTTTAGTTTAGTTTAGTTTATATTAGATTAGTTTAGTTTAGTTTAGTTTAGGTTAGGTTAGGTTAGTTTAGTTTAGGTTAGGTTTGGTTAGTTTAGTTTATATTAGGTTAGTTTATTTTAGTTTAGTTTAGTTTACTTTAGTTTATAGTTTAGTTTAGTTTAGTTTATATTAGATTAGTTTGGTTTAATTTAGTTTAGTTTAGTTTAGGTTAGGTTAGTTTAGTATAGGTTAGGTTAGGTTAGGTTAGTTTAGTTTTGTTTAGTTTAGTTTAGGTTAGGTTAGATTAGTTTAGGTTATGTTAGTTTATTTTAGTTTAGATTAGATTATGTTAGGTCAGGGAAGTTTAGGTTAGGTTAGGTTAGGTTAGTTTAGGTTAGGTTAGGTTAGGTTAGCTTAGTTTAGTTTATTTTAGTTTTGTTCAATTTAGGTTTGGTTAGGTTAGTTAACCTTAGTTTACTTTAGTTTAGTTAAGTTTAGATTAGTTTATAGTTTAGTTTAGTTTAGTATATAGTTTAGTTTATAGTATAGTTTAGTTTAGTTCATAGTTAATATTATAAATTAGTTAGTTTAGGTTAGGTTAGGTTAGTTTAGTTTAGCTTAGGTTAGGTTAGGTTTGTTTAGGTTAGGTTAGATTAGTGTAGTTTAGTTTAGTTGAATTTAATTTAATTTATTTTAGTTTAGTTTAGGTTAAGTTAGGTTAGGTTATGTTAGTTAAGTTTAGTTTAGTGTAGTTTAGTTTAGTTGAAATTAGTTTAGATTAGTTTTGTTTAGGTTAGTTTAGTTTAGTTTAGCTTAGGTTAGGTTAGGTAAGGTTAGGTTAGTTAGTTTAGCTTAGTATAGTTTAGTTTAGTTTATAGTTTAGTTTAATTTTAGATTAGTTTATAGTTTAGTTTAGTTTAGTTTAGGTTAGGATAGGTAAGTTTAGGTTAGGTTAGGGTAAGTTAATTTAGTTTAGTTTAGTTTATTTTAGGTTACGTTAGTTTAGGTTAGTTAAGTTCAGTTTAGTTTAGTTTTGTTTATAGTTTTGTTTAGTTTGTAGTTTAGTTTAGTTTATTTTCGGTTAGGATAGGTTAGGTTAGGTTAGTTTAGTTTAGTTTAGATTAGGTTAGGTTAGTTTATTTTAGTTTAGATTAGATTATGTTAGGTTAGGTTAGTCTAGGTTAGGTTAGTGTAGTTTAGTTTAGTTCAATTTAGTTGAATTTAATTTAGTTTTTTTTAGCTTAGTTTAGGTTAGGTAATTTAGTGTAGTTTAGTTTAGGTTAGGTTAAGTTAGGTTAGATTAGTTTAGTTTTGTTTAGTTTGGTATAGTTTAGGTTAGGTTAGTTAGGTTAGTTTAGTTTAGGTTAGGTTAGGTTAGGTTAGTTTATTTTAGTATAGTTTAGTTTAGGTTAGATTATTTTAGTTTACTTTTTTACTTTAGTTTATAGTTTAGTTTATAGTTTAGTTTAGTTTACATTAGTTTAGTTTAGTTTAGGTTCGGTTAGGTTAGTTTAGTTTAGTTTAGGTTAGGTTACGTTTTTTCCTTTTAGTTTAGTTTAGTTTAGGTTAGTTTATTTTAGTTTAGATTAGATTATGTTAGGTTAGGTTAGGGTAAGTTAGGTTAGTTTAGTTTAGTTTAGTTTAGTTTAGGTTATGTCAGGTTAGTTTAGTTTATTTTAGGTTAGGTCAGGTTAAGTTATGTTATGTTACTTTAGGTTAGTTTAGTTTAGTTTAGTTTAGTTTAGTTTATAATTTAGTTTAGTTACGTTTAGTTTAGTTTAGGTTAGGTTAGGTTAGGTTACTTAGTTTAGCTAGTTTAGTTTATTTTAGTTTAGTTTATAGTTTAGTTTAATTTATAAATTAGTTTATAGTTCAGTATATTGTTTAGTTTAGTTTAGTTTAGGTTAGGTTAGGTTAGGTTAGGTTAGGTTAGTTTAGTTAGGTTTAGTTTAGTTTATGTTAGGTTAGGTTAGTTTTTGTTAGGTTAGGTTAGTTTGGTTTAGCTTAGCCTAGGTTGGGTTAGGTGATATTAGGTTAGGTTAGGTGAGTTAGTTTAGCTTAGTTTAGTTTATTTTAGTTTAATTTAGGTTAGGTTAGGTTAGGTTAGTAGACTTTAGTATACTTAACTTAGTTAAGTTTAGTCAAGTTTATAGTTTAGTTTAATTTAGTTTATAGTTTAGTATATAGTTTAGTTTAGTTTATTGTTTATATTATTATTTAGTTTAGTTTAGGTTAGGTTAGTTTAGTTTAGCTTAGGTTATGTTAGGTTAGGTTAGGTGAGGTTAGTTAAATTTGGTTTACTTTAGTTTGGTTTAGTTTATAGTTAATTTAATTTATAATTTAGTTTATAGTTTAGTTTATAGTTTAGGTTAGTTAAGTTTAGTTTAATTTAAGTTAGGATAGGTAAGTTTAGGTTAGGTTAGGTTAGTTTAGTTCAGTTTAGTTTTGTTTTGTTTATAGTTTAATTTAGTTTAGTTTATAGTTTAATTTAGTTTAGTTTAGTTTAGTTTAGTTATTTTTTTAGGTTAGGTTAGGTTAGTTTAGTTTAGTTTAGGTTAGGTTAGATTTGTTTAGGTTAGGTTAGATTAGTGTAGTTTAGTTTAGTTGAATTTAATTTAGTTTATTTTAGTTTAGGTTAGTTTAATTTAGTTTAGCTTAGGTTAGGTTAGGTAAGGTTAGGTGAGTTAGTTTAGTTTAGTATAGTTTAGTTTAGTTTAGTTTATAGTTTAGTTTAATTTTAGATTAGTTTATAGTTTAGTTTAGTTTAGTTTATATTAGGATAGATAAGTTTAGGTTAGGTTAGGGTAAGTTAATTTAGTTTAGTTTAGTTTATTTTAGGTTACGTTAGTTTAGGTTAGTTTAGATTAGATTATGTTAGGTTAGGTTAGGGTAGGTTATGTTAGTGTAGTTTATTTTAGTTCAATTTAGTTGAATTTAATTTAGTTTATTTTAGCTTAGTTTAGGTTAGGTTAGATTAGTTGAGTTTATTTTAGTTTATGTTAGGTTAAGTTAGGTTAGGTTAGTTTACTTTAGTTTAATTTATATTTTAGTTTATAGTTTAATTTAGTTTAGTTTATGTTAGATTAGTTTAGTTTAGTTTAGTTTGGTTTAGTTTAGGTTAGGTTAGGTTAGGTTGTTTTAGTTTAGGTTAGGTTCGGTTAGGTTAGTTTAGTTTAGGTTATGTTATGTTATTTTAGGTTAGTTTATTTTAGTTTAGTTTAGTATAGGTTACGTCAGGTTAGTTTAGTTTAGTTTAGGTTAGGTTAGGTTAAGTTATGTTATTTCACTTTAGGTTAGTTTAATTTAGTTTAGTTTCGTTTAGCTTATAATTTAGTTTAGTTACGTTTAGTGTAGTTTAGATTAGGTTAGGTTAGGTTAGGTTACTTAGTTTAGCTTAGTTTAGTTTATTTTAGTTTAGTTTAATTTATAAATTAGTTTATAGTTTAGTTTATTGTTTAGTTTAATTTAGTTTAGGTTAGCTTAAGTTAGGTTAGGTTAGTTTAGTTTAGCTTACCGTAGGTTGGGTTAGGTTAGGTTAGGTTAGGTTAGTTAGTTTAGCTTAGTTTATTTTCGTTTATAGTTTAGTTTAATTTATAGTTTAGTTTATAGTTTAGTTTAGTTTAGTTTAGTTTATGTTAGGTTATGTTATTTTAGGTTAGTTAAGTTCATTTTAATTTAGTTTTGTTTATAGTTTAGTTTAGTTTATAGTTTATTTCACTTTATTGTTTAATTTAGATTAGTTTAGTGTAGTTATGTTTAGGTTAGGTTAGTTTAGTTTAGTTTAGGTTAGGTTAGGTTACTTTATTTTAGTTTAGATTAGATTATGTTAGGTTAGGTAAATTTAGGTTAGGTTAGGTTAGGTTAGTTTAGGTTAGGTTATGTTAGGTTAGGTTAGGTTAGCTTAGTTTAGTTTAGTTTAGTTTAGTATAGTTTATTTTAGTTTCGTTTAGTTTATAGTTTAGTTTAGTCTATAGATTAGTTTATATTTGAGTTTAGTTTGGTTTAGTTTAGATTAGTTTAGGTTAGGTTAGGTAAGGTTAGGTTAGGTTTGTTTATTTTAGTTTAGATTAGATTATGTTAGGTTAGGTAAGTTTAGGTTAGGTTGGGTTAGGTTAGTTTAGGTTAGGTTAGGTTAGGTTAGGTTAGGATAGCTTAATTTATTTTCGTTTTGTTTAATTTAGGTTAGGTTAGGTTAGTTAATTTTAGTTTACTTTAGTTTAGTTAAGTTTAGTTTAGTTTATAGTTTAGTTTAGGTTGGTTTATTGTTTAGTTTATGATTTAGTTTAGTTTAGTTTATAGTTTATATTATAATTTAGTTTAGTTTAGGTAAGGTTAGTTCAGTTTAGTTTAGCTTAGGTTAGGTTAGGTTAGGTTAAGTTAGGTTAGGTTAGCTAGTTTAGCTTAGTTTAGATTGTTTTAGTTTAGTTTATAGTTTAGTTTAATTTTTAGATTAGTGTATATTTTAGTTTATTGTTTAGTTTACTTTGGTTTAGTTTAGGTTAGGTTATGTAAGGTTAGGTTAGGTTAGTTTAGTTTAGTTAAGTTTATGTTCCGTTTGGTTAGGTTAGTTTAGTTCAGTTTAGTTAGTTTTGTTTATACTTTAGTTTAGTTTAGTTTATAGTTTAGTTTATAGTTTAGTTTAGTTTATAGTTTGATTTAGTTTAGTTTAGTTTGGTTTAGTTTAGCTTAGGTTAGGTAAGGTTAGGTTAGGTTAGGATAGTTTATTTTAGTTAAGTTTATGTTCGGTTAGGTTACGTTAGTTTAGTTCAGTTTAGTTATTTTTATTTATAGGTTAGTTTATTTTACTTTATACTTTATATTATAATTTAGTTTAGTTTAGGTTAGGTTAGGTTAGTTTAGTTTAGCTTAGGTTTGGTAAGGTTAGGTTAGGTTAGCTTAGCCTAGTTAGTTTAGCTTAGTTTAGTTTATTTTAGTTTAGTTTATAGTTTATATTAATTTATAGATTAATTTATATTTTATTTTATAGTTTAATTTAGTTTGGTTTAGTTTAGCTTAGGTTAGGTAAGGTTAGGTTAGGTTAGGATAGTTTAGTTTAGTTAAGTTTATGTTCGGTTAGGTTACGTTAGTTTAGTTCAGTTTAGTTAGTTTTGTTTATAGGTTAGTTTAGTTTAGTTAATAGTGTAGTTTATAGGTTAGTTTAGTTTAGTTTATAGTGTAGTTTATAGGTTAGTTTAGTTTAGTTTATAGTTTATATTATAATTTAGTTTAGTTTAGTTTAGTTTAGGTTAGGTTAGGTTAGTTTAGTTTAGCTTAGGATAGGTTAGGTTAGGTTAGTTTATTTTAGTATAGATTAGATTATGTTAGGTTAGGTTAGGTTAGGTTAGCTTAGTTTAGTTTATTTTAGTTTAGTTTATAGTTTAATTTAGTTTAGTTTATAGTTTAATTAAGTTTAGTTTAATTTAGTTTAGTTATTTTGTTTATGTTAGGTTAGGTTAGGTTAGTTTAGTTTAGTTTAGGTTAGGTTAGGTTTGGTTTGTTTAGGTTAGGTTAGATTAGTGTAGTTTAGTTTAGTTGAATTTAGTTTAGTTTAGTTTAGTTTAGGTTAGTTTAGTTTAGTTTAGCTTAGGTTAGGTTAGGTAAGGTTACGTTAGTTAGTTTAGCTTAGTATAGTTTAGTTTAGTTTAGTTTAGAGTTTAGTTTCATTTTAGATTAGTTTATAGTTTTGTTTATAGTTTAGTTTAGTTTAGTTTATGTTAGGATAGGTAAGTTTAGGTTAGGTTAGGGTAAGTTAGTTTAGTTTAGTTTAGTTTATTTTAGGTTACGTTAGTTTAGGTTAGTTAAGTTCAGTTTAGTTTAGTTTTGTTTATTGTTTTATTTAGTTTATAGTTTAGTTTATAGTTTAGTTTAGATTATTTTGGGTTAGGTTAGGTTAGGTTATGTTAGTTTAGTTTAGTTTAGATTAGGTTATTTTAGTTTATTTTAGTTTAGATTAGATTATGTTAGGTTAGGTTAGGGTAGGTTAGGTTAGTGTAGTTTAGTTTAGTTCAATTTAGTTGAATATAATTTAGTTTAATTTAGCTTAGTTTAGGTTAGGTTAGATTAGTTTAGTTTATTTTAGTTTAGGTTAGCTTAAGTTAGGTTAGGTTAGTTTACTTTAGTTTAGTTTATATTTTAGTTTATAGTTTAGTTTAGTTTAGTTCATATTAGATTAGTTTAGTTTAGTTTAGTTTGGTTTAGTTTAGGTTAGGTTAGGTTAGGTTGTTTTAGTTTAGGTTAGGTTAGGTTAGTTTATTTTAGTTTAGTTTAGTTTAATTTAGTTTATAGTTTAGTTTATAGTTTAGTTTAGTTTAGATTAGTTTAGTTTAGTTTAGGTTCGGTTAGGTTAGTTTAGTTTAGGTTATTTTAGGTTATTTTAGGTTAGTTTAGTTTAGTTTAGTTTAGTTTGTTTATAGTTTTATTTAGTTTATAGTTTAGTTCATAGTTTAGTTTAGTTTATTTTCGGTTAGGTTAGGTTAGGTTATGTTAGTTTAGTTTAGTTTAGATTACGTTAGGTTAGTTTATTTTAGTTTAGATTAGATTATGTTAGGTTAGGTTAGGGTAGGTTAGGTTAGTGTAGTTTAGTTTAGTTCAATTTAGTTGAATTTAATATATTTTATTTTAGCTAATTTAGGTTAGGTTAGATTAGTTTAGTTTAGTTTAGGTTAGGTTAAGTTAGGTTAGGTTAGTTTAGTTTAGTTTATATTTTAGTTTATAGTTTAGTTTATATTAGATTAGTTTAGTTTAGTTTGGTTTAGTTTAGATTAGGTTAGGTTAGTTTAGTTTAGGTTAGGTTAGGTTAGTTTATTTTAGTTTAGTTTAGTTTAGGTTAGGTTAGGTTAGTGTAGTTTAGCTTAATTTAGGTTAGGTTAGGTTAGGTGGATTAGGTTAGTTAACTTTAGTTTACTTAATTTAGTTTAGTTTATAGTTAATTTAATTTATAAATTAGTTTATAGTTTAGTTTATGGTTTAGTTTATAGTTTAGTTTATTTTCGGTTAGGTTGGGTTAGTTTAGTTTAGTTTAGATTAGGTTAGGTTAGTTTATTTTAGTTTAGATTAGTTTATGTTAGGTTAGGTTAGGATAGGTTAGGTTAGTGTAGTTTATTTTGGTGCAATTTAATTGAATTTAATTTAGTTTATTTTAGCTTAGTTTAGGTTAGGTTAGATTAGTTTAGTTTAGTTTTGTTTAGGTTAGGTAAAATTAGGTTAGGTTAGTTTAGTTTAGTTTATTTTGGTTTAGTTTAGGTTAGGTTAGGTTAGTTTAGTTTAGGGTAGGTTAGTTTAGGTTAGATTATTTTGGTTTACTTTTTTAATTTAGTTTATAGTTTAGTTTATAGTTTAGTTTAGTTTAGATTAGTTTAGTTTAGTTTAGGTTCGGTTAGGTTAGTTTAGTTTAGTTTAGGTTAGGTTAGATTACGTTTTTTCCTTTTAGTTTAGTTTAGTTTAGGTTAGTTTATTTTAGTTTAGATTAGATTATGTTAGGTTAGGTTAGGGTAAGTTAGGTTAGTTTAGTTTAGTTTAGTTTAGTTTAGGTTATGTCAGGTTAGTTTAGTTTATTTTAGGTTAGGTCAGGTTAAGTTATGTTATGTTACTTTAGGTTAGTTTAGTTTAGTTTAGTTTCGTTTAGTTTATAATTTAGTTTAGTTAAGTTTAGTTTAGTTTAGGTTAGGTTAGGTTAGGTTACTTAGTTTAGCTAGTTTAGTTTATTTTAGTTTAGTTTATAGTTTAGTTTAATTTATAAATTAGTTTATAGTTCAGTATATTGTTTAGTTTAGTTTAGTTTAGGTTAGGTTAGGTTAGGTTAGGTTAGTTTAGTTAGGTTTAGTTTAGTTTATGTTAGGTTAGGTTAGTTTTTGTTAGGTTAGGTTAGTTTGGTTTAGCTTAGCCTAGGTTGGGTTAGGTGATATTAGGTTAGGTTAGGTGAGTTAGTTTAGCTTAGTTTAGTTTATTTTAGTTTAATTTAGTTTAGGTTAGGTTAGGTTAGTAGACTTTAGTATACTTAACTTAGTTAAGTTTAGTCAAGTTTATAGTTTAGTTTAATTTAGTTTATAGTTTAGTATATAGTTTAGTTTAGTTTATTGTTTATATTATTATTTAGTTTAGTTTAGGTTAGGTTAGTTTAGTTTAGCTTAGGTTATGTTAGGTTAGGTTAGGTGAGGTTAGTTAAATTTGGTTTACTTTAGTTTGGTTTAGTTTATAGTTAATTTAATTTATAAATTAGTTTATAGTTTAGTTTATAGTTTAGGTTAGTTAAGTTTAGTTTAATTTAAGTTAGGATAGGTAAGTTTAGGTTAGGTTAGGTTAGTTTAGTTCAGTTTAGTTTTGTTTTGTTTATAGTTTAATTTAGTTTAGTTTATAGTTTAATTTAGTTTAGTTTAGTTTAGTTTAGTTATTTTTTTTAGGTTAGGTTAGGTTAGTTTAGTTTAGTTTAGGTTAGGTTAGATTTGTTTAGGTTAGGTTAGATTAGTGTAGTTTAGTTTAGTTGAATTTAATTTAGTTTATTTTAGTTTAGGTTAGTTTAATTTAGTTTAGCTTAGGTTAGGTTAGGTAAGGTTAGGTGAGTTAGTTTAGTTTAGTATAGTTTAGTTTAGTTTAGTTTATAGTTTAGTTTAATTTTAGATTAGTTTATAGTTTAGTTTAGTTTAGTTTATATTAGGATAGATAAGTTTAGGTTAGGTTAGGGTAAGTTAATTTAGTTTAGTTTAGTTTATTTTAGGTTACGTTAGTTTAGGTTAGTTTAGATTAGATTATGTTAGGTTAGGTTAGGGTAGGTTATGTTAGTGTAGTTTATTTTAGTTCAATTTAGTTGAATTTAATTTAGTTTATTTTAGCTTAGTTTAGGTTAGGTTAGATTAGTTTAGTTTATTTTTGTTTATGTTAGGTTAAGTTAGGTTAGGTTAGTTTACTTTAGTTTAATTTATATTTTAGTTTATAGTTTAATTTAGTTTAGTTTATGTTAGATTAGTTTAGTTTAGTTTAGTTAGGTTTAGTTTAGGTTAGGTAAGGTTAGGTTGTTTTAGTTTAGGTTAGGTTCGGTTAGGTAGTTTAGTTTAGGTTATGTTATGTTATTTTAGGTTAGTTTATTTTAGTTTAGTTTAGTATAGGTTACGTCAGGTTAGTTTAGTTTAGTTTAGGTTAGGTTAGGTTAAGTTATGTTATTTCACTTTAGGTTAGTTTAATTTAGTTTAGTTTCGTTTAGCTTATAATTTAGTTTAGTTACGTTTAGTGTAGTTTAGATTAGGTTAGGTTAGGTTAGGTTACTTAGTTTAGCTTAGTTTAGTTTATTTTAGTTTAGTTTAATTTATAAATTAGTTTATAGTTTAGTTTATTGTTTAGTTTAGTTTAGTTTAGGTTAGCTTAAGTTAGGTTAGGTTAGTTTAGTTTAGCTTACCGTAGGTTGGGTTAGGTTAGGTTAGGTTAGGTTAGTTAGTTTAGCTTAGTTTATTTTCGTTTATAGTTTAGTATAATTTATAGTTTAGTTTATAGTTTAGTTTAGTTTAGTTTATGTTAGGTTATGTTATTTTAGGTTAGTTAAGTTCATTTTAGTTTAGTTTTGTTTATAGTTTAGTTTAGTTTATAGTTTAGTTCACTTTATTGTTTAATTTAGATTAGTTTAGTGTAGTTATGTTTAGGTTAGGTTAGTTTAGTTTAGTTTAGGTTAGGTTAGGTTACTTTATTTTAGTTTAGATTAGATTATGTTAGGTTAGGTAAGTTTAGGTTAGGTTAGGTTAGGTTAGTTTAGGTTAGGTTATGTTAGGTTAGGTTAGGTTAGCTTAGTTTAGTTTAGTTTAGTTTAGTATAGTTTATTTTAGTTTCGTTTAGTTTATAGTTTAGTTTAGTCTATAGATTAGTTTATATTTCAGTTTAGTTTGGTTTAGTTTAGATTAGTTTAGGTTAGGTTAGGTAAGGTTAGGTTAGGTTTGTTTATTTTAGTTTAGATTAGATTATGTTAGGTTAGGTAAGTTTAGGTTAGGTTGGGTTAGGTTAGTTTAGGTTAGGTTAGGTTAGGTTAGGTTAGGATAGCTTAATTTATTTTCGTTTTGTTTAATTTTGGTTAGGTTAGGTTAGTTAATTTTAGTTTACTTTAGTTTAGTTAAGTTTAGTTTAGTTTATAGTTTAGTTTAGGTTGGTTTATTGTTTAGTTTATGATTTAGTTTAGTTTAGTTTATAGTTTATATTATAATTTAGTTTAGTTTAGGTAAGGTTAGTTCAGTTTAGTTTAGCTTAGGTTAGGTTAGGTTAGTTTAAGTTAGGTTAGGTTAGCTAGTTTAGCTTAGTTTAGATTGTTTTAGTTTAGTTTATAGTTTAGTTTAATTTTTAGATTAGTTTATATTTTAGTTTATTGTTTAGTTTACTTTGGTTTAGTTTAGGTTAGGTTATGTAAGGTTAGGTTAGGTTAGTTTAGTTTAGTTAAGTTTATGTTCCGTTTGGTTAGGTTAGTTTAGTTCAGTTTAGTTAGTTTTGTTTATACTTTAGTTTAGTTTAGTTTATAGTTTAGTTTATAGTTTAGTTTAGTTTATAGTTTAATTTAGTTTAGTTTAGTTTGGTTTAGTTTAGCTTAGGTTAGGTAAGGTTAGGTTAGGTTAGGATAGTTTATTTTAGTTAAGTTTATGTTCGGTTAGGTTACGTTAGTTTAGTTCAGTTTAGTTAGTTTTATTTATAGGTTAGTTTATTTTACTTTATACTTTATATTATAATTTAGTTTAGTTTAGGTTAGGTTAGGTTAGGTTAGTTTAGTTTAGCTTAGGTTTGGTAAGGTTAGGTTAGGTTATCTTAGCTTAGTTAGTTTAGCTTAGTTTAGTTTATTTTAGTTTAGTTTATAGTTTATATTAATTTATAGATTAATTTATATTTTAGTTTATAGTTTAATTTAGTTTGGTTTAGTTTAGCTTAGGTTAGGTAAGGTTAGGTTAGGTTAGGATAGTTTAGTTTAGTTAAGTTTATGTTCGGTTAGGTTACGTTAGTTTAGTTCAGTTTAGTTAGTTTTGTTTATAGGTTAGTTTAGTTTAGTTAATAGTGTAGTTTATAGGTTAGTTTAGTTTAGTTTATAGTGTAGTTTATAGGTTAGTTTAGTTTAGTTTATAGTTTATATTATAATTTAGTTTAGTTTAGTTTAGTTTAGGTTAGGTTAGGTTAGTTTAGTTTAGCTTAGGATAGGTTAGGTTAGGTTAGTTTATTTTAGTATAGATTAGATTATGTTAGGTTAGGTTAGGTTAGCTTAGTTTAGTTTATTTTAGTTTAGTTTATAGTTTAATTTAGTTTAGTTTATAGTTTAATTAAGTTTAGTTTAATTTAGTTTAGTTATTTTGTTTAGGTTAGGTTAGGTTAGGTTAGTTTAGTTTAGTTTAGGTTAGGTTAGGTTTGGTTTGTTTAGGTTAGGTTAGATTAGTGTAGTTTAGTTTAGTTGAATTTAGTTTAGTTTAGTTTAGTTTAGGTTAGTTTAGTTTAGTTTAGCTTAGGTTAGGTTAGGTAAGGTTACGTTAGTTAGTTTAGCTTAGTATAGTTTAGTTTAGTTTAGTTTAGAGTTTAGTTTCATTTTAGATTAGTTTATAGTTTTGTTTATAGTTTAGTTTAGTTTAGTTTATGTTAGGATAGGTAAGTTTAGGTTAGGTTAGGGTAAGTTAGTTTAGTTTAGTTTAGTTTATTTTAGGTTACGTTAGTTTAGGTTAGTTAAGTTCAGTTTAGTTTAGTTTTGTTTATTGTTTTATTTAGTTTATAGTTTAGTTTATAGTTTAGTTTAGATTATTTTCGGTTAGGTTAGGTTAGGTTATGTTAGTTTAGTTTAGTTTAGATTAGGTTATTTTAGTTTATTTTAGTTTAGATTAGATTATGTTAGGTTAGGTTAGGGTAGGTTAGGTTAGTGTAGTTTAGTTTAGTTCAATTTAGTTGAATATAATTTAGTTTAATTTAGCTTAGTTTACGTTAGGTTAGATTAGTTTAGTTTAGTTTAGATTAGATTATATTAGGTTAGGTTAGGGTAGGTTAGGTTAGTGTAGTTTAGTTTAGTTCAATTTAGTTGAATTTAATTTAGTTTATTTTAGCTTCGTTTAGGTTAGGTAGATTAGTTTAGTTTAGTTTAGGTTAGGTTAAGTTAGGTTAGGTTAGTTTAGTTTAGTTTAGTTTATATTTTATTTTATAGTTTAGTTTAGTTTAGTTTGTATTAGATTAGTTTAGTTTAGTTTAGTTTGGTATAGTTTAGGTTAGGTTAGGTTAGTTTAGTTTATGTTAGGTTAGGTTAGGTTAGTTTATTTTAGTTTAGTTTACTTTAGTTTATAGTTTAGTTATAGTTTAGTTTAGTTTAGATTAGTTTAGGTTCGGTTAGATTAGTTTAGTTTAGATTAGATTATGTTAGGTTAGGTTAGGGTAGGTTAGGTTAGTGTAGTTTAGTTTAGTTCAATTTAGTTGAATATAATTTAGTTTTTTTTAGCTTAGTTTAGGTTAGGTTAGATTAGTTTAGTTTAGTTTAGTTTAGTTTAGTTTAGGTTAGGTTAAGTTAGGTTAGTTTAGTTTAGTTTAGTTTAGTTTATATTTTAGTTTATAATTTAGTTTATATTAGATTAGTTTATTTTAGTTTAGTTTGGTTTAGTTTAGGTAAGGATAGGTTAGGTTAGTTTAATTTAGGTTAGGTTAGTTTAATTTAGGTTAGTTTAGGTTAGTGTATTTTAGTTTAGTTTAGTTACTTCAGTTTATAGTTTAGTTTATTTTTTAGTTTAGTTTAGGTTTGGTTAGGTTAGTGTAGTTTAGTTTAGGTTAGGTTAGTTTAGTTTAGTTTAGTTTAGTTTAGGTTAGGTTAGGTTAGTTTATTTTAGTTTTGATTAGATTATGTTAGGTTAGGTTAGGGTAGGTTAGGTTAGTTTAGTTTAGTTTAGTTTAGTTTAGTTTGGTTTAGGTTAGGTCAGGTTTTTTTAGTTTAGTTTAGGTTAGGTTAGGTTAAGTTATGTTCAGTTACTTTAGGTTAGTTTAGTTTAGTTTAGTTTCGTTTAGTTTATAATTCAGTTTAGTTACTTTTAGTTTAGTTTAGGTTAGGTTAGGTTAGGTTAGGTTACTTAGTTTAGCTTAGTTTAGTTGATAGTTTAGTTTAATTTATAAATTAGTTTATAATTTAGTTTATTGTTCAATTTAGTTTAGGTTAGGTTAGGTTAGGTTAGGTTAGTTTAGTTTAGTTTAGTTTAGGTTAGGTTAGTTTTTGTTAGGTTAGGTTAGTTTAGTTTAGTTTAGCTTAGGTTAGGTTAGGTAAGGTTAGGTTAGTTAATTTAGCTTAGTTTAGTTTAGTTCAGTTTAGTTTATGGTTTAGTTTAATTTTAGATTATTTTATACTTTAGTTTATAGTTTAGTTTAGTTTAAGTTAAGATTGGTAAATTTAGGTTAGGTTAGGGTAAGTTAGTTTAGTTTAGTTTAGTTTATTTTAGGTTACGTTAGTTTAGGTTAGTTAAGATCAGTTTAGTTTAGTTTTGTTTATAATTTTGTTTAGTTTATAGTTTAGTTTATATTTAAGTTTAGATTATTTTCGGTTAGGTTAGGTTAGGTTAGGTTGGTTTAGTTTAGATTAGATTAGGTTAGGTTTGTTAATTTTAGTTTAGATTAGATTATGTTAGGTTAGGTTAGTCTAGGTTAGGTTAGTGTAGTTTAGTTTAGTTCAATTTATTTGAATTTAATTTAGTTTTTTTTAGCTTAGTTTAGGTTAGGTAATTTAGTGTAGTTTAGTTTAGGTTAGGTTAAGTTAGGTTAGATTAGTTTAGTTTTGTTTAGTTTGGTATAGTTTAGGTTAGGTTAGTTAGGTTAGTTTAGTTTAGGTTAGGTTAGGTTAGGTTAGTTTATTTTAGTATAGTTTAGTTTACTTTAGTTTATAGTTTAGTTAAAGTTTAGTTGAGTTTAATTTAGTTTAGGTTCGGTTAGATTAGTTTAGTTTAGTTTAGGTTAAGTTAGGTTAGGTTAGTTTAGTTTAGTTTAGTTTAGGTTAGGTTAGGTTAGTTTATTTTAATTTAGATTAGTTTATGTTAGGTTAGGGTAGGTTAGGTTAATTTAGTTTGGTTTAGTTTAGTTTAGGTTAGGTCAGGTTAGTTTAGTTTAGTTTAATTTAGGTTAGGTTAGGTTACGTTAGTTAACTTTAATTTACTCTAGTTTAGTTAAGCTTAGTTTAGTTTATAGTTTAGTTTAGTTTAATTTCGGTTAGGTTAGGTTAGTTTAGTTTAGTTTAGATTAGGTTAGGTTAGTTTATTTTAGTTTAGATTAGATCATGTTATGTTAGTTTAGGGTAGGTTAGGTTAGTGTAGTTTATTTTAGTTCAGTTTAGTTGAATTTAATTTAGTTTATTTTAGCTTAGTTTATGTTAGGTTAGATTAGTTTAGTTAAGTTTATTTTAGGTTAGGTTAAGTTAGGTTAGTTTAGTTTAGTTTAGTTTTGTTTAGTTAAGTTTAGTTTGGTTTAAATTAGTTTAGTTTTGTTTATGTTAGGTTAGGTTAGGTTAGTTAGATTAGTTTACGTTAGTTTAGTTTAGCTTATAATTTAATTTATAGTATAGTTTTGTTTAGTTTAGTTTATAGTTTAGTTTATATTTTAGTTTAATTTAGTTTATAGTTTAATTTATAATTTAGTTTAATTTAGTGTAGTTTAGTTTAGGCTAGGTTTGGTTATTTAAGCTTAGCTCAGGTTTGGTTAGGTTGGGTTATGTTAGGTTACTTTAGTTTAGTTTAGTTTAGTTTATAGTTTAGTTTAGTTTAGTATGGTTTATATTTTAGTTTAATTTAGTTTAGTTTAAATTAGATTACTTTAGGTTACGTTAGGTTAGGTGTGCTTATTTTTGTTTAGGTTAGGTTAGGTAAGGTTAGTTTAGTTTAGCTTAGGTTAGGTTATTTTTGTTTAGTTTATAGTTTAGTTTAATTTAGTTTATGGTTTAGTTTATAGTTTAGTTTAGTTTAGATTAGTTTAGTGTAGTTTAGGTTCGGTTAGGTTAGGTGAGTTTAGTTTAGGTTAGGTTAGGTTAGGTTAGTTTATTTTAGTTTACTTTAGTTTACTTTAGTTTATAGTTTAGTTTATAGTTTAGTTTAGTTTAGATTAGTTTAGTGTAGTTTAGGTTCGGTTAGGTTAGTTTAGTTTAGTTTAGGTTAGGTTAGGTTAGGTTAGGTTAGTTCCGTTTAGTTCAGTTTAGTTTAGGTTAGGTTAGTTTATTTTAGTTTAGATTAGATTATGTTAGGTAAGGTTAGGGTAAGTTAGGTTAGTTTAGTTTAGTTTAGTTTAGTTTAGGTTAGGTCAGGTTAGTTTAGTTTAGTTAAGTTTAGGTTAGGTTAAGTTATGTTATGTTACTTTAGGTTAGTTTAGTTTAGTTTAGTTTCGTTTAGTTTATAATTTAGTTTAGTTACGTTTAGTTTAGTTTAGGTTAGGTTAGGTTAGGTTAGGTTACTTAGTTTAGCTTAGCTTAGTTTATTTTAGTTTAGTTTATAGTTTAGTTTAATTTATAAATTAGTTTATAGTTTAGTTTATTGTTTAGTTTAGTTTAGTTTAGGTTAGGTTAGGTTAGGTTAGTTTAGTTTAGTTTAGTTTAGGTTAGGTTAGGTTAGTTTTTGTTAGGGTAGGTTAGTTTAGTTTAGCTTAGCTTAGGTTGGGTTAAGTGAGATTAGGTTAGGTTAGGTTAGTAAGTTTAGCTTAGTTTAGTTTATTTTAGTTTAATTTAGGTTAGGTTAGGTTAGGTTAGGTTAGTAGACTTTAGTATACTTAACTTAGTTAAGTTTAGTTTAGTTTATAGTTTAGTTTAATTTAGTTTATAGTTTAGTATATAGTTTAGTTTAGTTTAGTTTATTGTTTTTATTATAATTTAGTTTAGTTTAGTTTAGGTTAGGTTAGGTTTGTTTAGTTTAGTTTAGTTTATATTTTAGTTTATAGTTTAGTTTATATTAGATTAGTTTAGTTTAGTTTGGTTTAGTTTAGATTAGGTTAGGTTAGGTTGGTTTAGTTTAGGTTAGGTTAGGTTAGATTAGGTTAGTTAACTTTAGTTTACTTTAGTTTAGTTTAGTTTATAGTTAATTTAATTTATAAATTAGTTTATAGTTTAATTTATGGTTTAGTGTATAGTTTAGTTTATTTTCGGTTAGGTTGGGTTAGTTCAGTTTAGTTTAGATTAGGTTAGGTTAGTTTATTTTAGTTTAGTTTAGTTTTGCTTAGGTTAGGTTAAGTTAGGTTAGGTTAGTTTAGTTTAGGTTAGGTTAGGTTAGGTTGGTTTATTTTAGCTTACTTTTTTTTACTTTAGTTTATAGTTTAATTTATAGTTTAGTTTAGTTTAGATTAGTTTAGTTATGTTTAGGTTCGGTTAGGTTAGTTTAGTTTAGTTTAGGTTAGGTTAGGTTACGTTTTTTCCGTTTAGTTTAGTTTAGTTTAGGTTAGTTTATTTTAGTTTAGATTAGATTATGTTAGGTTAGGTTAGGGTAAGTTAGGTTAGTTTAGTTTACTTTAGTTTAGGTTATGTCAGGTTAGTTTAGTTTAGTTTACGTTAGGCAGGTTAAGTTATGTTATGTTACTTTAGGTTAGCTTAGTTTAGTTTAGTTTATTTTAGTTTAGTTTATAGTTTAGTTTAATTTATAAATTAGTTTATAGTTTAGTTTATTGTTTAGTTTAGATTAGTTTAGGTTAGGTTAGGTTAGCTTTTTGTAGGTTAGGTTAGTTTAGTTTAGCTTAGCTTAGGTTGGGTTAGGTGAGATTAGGTTAGGTTAGGTGAGTTAGATTAGCTTAGTTTAAATTTATTTTAGTTTAATTTGGGTTAGGTTAGGTTAGGTTAGTAGACTTTAGTATACTTAACTTAGTTAAGTTTAGTCAAGTTTATAGTTTAGTTTAATTTAGTTTATACTTTAGTATGTAGTTTAGTTTAGTTTATTGTTTATATTATAATTTAGTTTAGTTTAGGTTAGGTTAGGTTAGTTTAGTTTAGCTTAGGTTATGTTAGGTTAGGTTAGGTTAGGTGAGGTTAGTTAAATTTGGTTTACTTTAGTTTGGTTTAGTTTATAGTTAATTTAATTTATAAATTAGTTTATAGTTTAGTTTATAGTTTAGGTTAGTTAAGTTTAGTTTAATTTAAGTTAGGATAGGTAAGTTTAGGTTAGGTTAGGTTAGTTTAGTTCAGTTTAGTTTTGTTTTGTTTATAGTTTAATTTAGTTTAGTTTATAGTTTAATTTAGTTTAGTTTAGTTTAGTTTAGTTATTTTTTTTAGGTTAGGTTAGGTTAGTTTAGTTTAGTTTAGGTTAGGTTAGATTTGTTTAGGTTAGGTTAGATTAGTGTAGTTTAGTTTAGTTGAATTTAATTTAGTTTATTTTAGTTTAGGTTAGTTTAATTTAGTTTAGCTTAGGTTAGGTTAGGTAAGGTAAGGTGAGTTAGTTTAGTTTAGTATAGTTTAGTTTAGTTTAGTTTATAGTTTAGTTTAATTTTAGATTAGTTTATAGTTTAGTTTAGTTTAGTTTATATTAGAATAGATCAGTTTAGGTTAGGTTAGGGTAAGTTAATTTAGTTTAGTTTAGTTTATTTTAGGTTACGTTAGTTTAGGTTAGTTTAGATTAGATTATGTTAGGTTAGGTTAGGGTAGGTTATGTTAGTGTAGTTTATTTTAGTTCAATTTAGTTGAATTTAATTTAGTTTATTTTAGCTTAGTTTAGGTTAGGTTAGATTAGTTTAGTTTATTTTAGTTTATGTTAGGTTAAGTTAGGTTAGGTTAGTTTACTTTAGTTTAATTTATATTTTAGTTTATAGTTTAATTTAGTTTAGTTTATGTTAGATTAGTTTAGTTTAGTTTAGTTTGGTTTAGTTTAGGTTAGGTTAGGTTAGGTTGTTTTAGTTTAGGTTAGGTTCGGTTAGGTTAGTTTAGTTTAGGTTATGTTATGTTATTTTAGGTTAGTTTATTTATTTTAGTTTAGTATAGGTTACGTCAGGTTAGTTTAGTTTAGTTTAGGTTAGGTTAGGTTAAGTTATGTTATTTCACTTTAGGTTAGTTTAATTTAGTTTAGTTTCGTTTAGCTTATAATTTAGTTTAGTTACGTTTAGTGTAGTTTAGATTAGGTTAGGTTAGGTTAGGTTACTTAGTTTAGCTTAGTTTAGTTTATTTTAGTTTAGTTTAATTTATAAATTAGTTTATAGTTTAGTTTATTGTTTAGTTTAGTTTAGTTTAGGTTAGCTTAAGTTAGGTTAGGTTAGTTTAGTTTAGCTTACCGTAGGTTGGGTTAGGTTAGGTTAGGTTAGGTTAGTTAGTTTAGCTTAGTTTATTTTCGTTTATAGTTTAGTTTAATTTATAGTTTAGTTTATAGTTTAGTTTAGTTTAGTTTATGTTAGGTTATGTTAGTTTAGGTTAGTTAAGTTCATTTTAGTTTAGTTTTGTTTATAGTTTAGTTTAGTTTATAGTTTAGTTCACTTTATTGTTTAATTTAGATTAGTTTAGTGTAGTTATGTTTAGGTTAGGTTAGTTTAGTTTAGGTTAGGTTAGGTTACTTTATTTTAGTTTAGATTAGATTATGTTAGGTTAGGTAAGTTTAGGTTAGGTTAGGTTAGGTTAGTTTAGGTTAGGTTATGTTAGGTTAGGTTAGGTTAGCTTAGTTTAGTTTAGTTTAGTTTAGTATAGTTTATTTTAGTTTCGTTTAGTTTATAGTTTAGTTTAGTCTATAGATTAGTTTATATTTGAGTTTAGTTTGGTTTAGTTTAGATTAGTTTAGGTTAGGTTAGGTAAGGTTAGGTTAGGTTTGTTTATTTTAGTTTAGATTAGATTATGTTAGGTTAGGTAAGTTTAGGTTAGGTTGGGTTAGGTTAGTTTAGGTTAGGTTAGGTTAGGTTAGGTTAGGATAGCTTAATTTATTTTCGTTTTGTTTAATTTAGGTTAGGTTAGGTTAGTTAACTTTAGTTTACTTTAGTTTAGTTAAGTTTAGTTTAGTTTATAGTTTAGTTTAGGTTGGTTTATTGTTTAGTTTATGATTTAGTTTAGTTTAGTTTATAGTTTATATTATAATTTAGTTTAGTTTAGGTAAGGTTAGTTCAGTTTAGTTTAGCTTAGGTTAGGTTAGGTTAGGTTAAGTTAGGTTAGGTTAGCTAGTTTAGCTTAGTTTAGATTGTTTTAGTTTAGTTTATAGTTTAGTTTAATTTTTAGATTAGTTTATATTTTAGTTTATTGTTTAGTTTACTTTGGTTTATTTTAGGTTAGGTTATGTAAGGTTAGGTTAGGTTAGTTTAGTTTAGTTAAGTTTATGTTCCGTTTGGTTAGGTTAGTTTAGTTCAGTTTAGTTAGTTTTGTTTATACTTTAGTTTAGTTTAGTTTATAGTTTAGTTTATAGTTTAGTTTAGTTTATAGTTTAATTTAGTTTAGTTTAGTTTGGTTTAGTTTAGCTTAGGTTAGGTAAGGTTGGGTTAGGTTAGGATAGTTTATTTTAGTTAAGTTTATGTTCGGTTAGGTTACGTTAGTTTAGTTCAGTTTAGTTAGTTTTATTTATAGGTTAGTTTATTTTACTTTATACTTTATATTATAATTTAGTTTAGTTTAGGTTAGGTTAGGTTAGGTTAGTTTAGTTTAGCTTAGGTTTGGTAAGGTTAGGTTAGGTTAGCTTAGCTTAGTTAGTTTAGCTTAGTTTAGTTTATTTTAGTTTAGTTTATAGTTTATATTAATTTATAGATTAATTTATATTTTAGTTTATAGTTTAATTTAGTTTGGTTTAGTTTAGCTTAGGTTAGGTAAGGTTAGGTTAGGTTAGGATAGTTTAGTTTAGTTAAGTTTATGTTCGGTTAGGTTACGTTAGTTTAGTTCAGTTTAGTTAGTTTTGTTTATAGGTTAGTTTAGTTTAGTTAATAGTGTAGTTTATAGGTTAGTTTAGTTTAGTTTATAGTGTAGTTTATAGGTTAGTTTAGTTTAGTTTATAGTTTATATTATAATTTAGTTTAGTTTAGTTTAGTTTAGGTTAGGTTAGGTTAGTTTAGTTTAGCTTAGGATAGGTTAGGTTAGGTTAGTTTATTTTAGTATAGATTAGATTATGTTAGGTTAGGTTAGGTTAGCTTAGTTTAGTTTATTTTAGTTTAGTTTATAGTTTAATTTAGTTTAGTTTATAGTTTAATTAAGTTTAGTTTAATTTAGTTTAGTTATTTTGTTTAGGTTAGGTTAGGTTAGGTTAGTTTAGTTTAGTTTAGGTTAGGTTAGGTTTGGTTTGTTTAGGTTAGGTTAGATTAGTGTAGTTTAGTTTAGTTGAATTTAGTTTAGTTTAGTTTAGTTTAGGTTAGTTTAGTTTAGTTTAGCTTAGGTTAGGTTAGGTAAGGTTACGTTAGTTAGTTTAGCTTAGTATAGTTTAGTTTAGTTTAGTTTAGAGTTTAGTTTCATTTTAGATTAGTTTATAGTTTTGTTTATAGTTTAGTTTAGTTTAGTTTATGTTAGGATAGGTAAGTTTAGGTTAGGTTAGGGTAAGTTAGTTTAGTTTAGTTTAGTTTATTTTAGGTTACGTTAGTTTAGGTTAGTTAAGTTCAGTTTAGTTTAGTTTTGTTTATTGTTTTATTTAGTTTATAGTTTAGTTTATAGTTTAGTTTAGATTATTTTCGGTTAGGTTAGGTTAGGTTAGGTTATGTTAGTTTAGTTTAGTTTAGATTAGGTTATTTTAGTTTATTTTAGTTTAGATTAGATTATGTCAGGTTAGGTTAGGGTAGGTTAGGTTAGTGTAGTTTAGTTTAGTTCAATTTAGTTGAATATAATTTAGTTTAATTTAGCTTAGTTTAGGTTAGGTTAGATTAGTTTAGTTTAGTTTAGATTAGATTATATTAGGTTAGGTTAGGGTAGGTTAGGTTAGTGTAGTTTAGTTTAGTTCAATTTAGTTGAATTTAATTTAGTTTATTTTAGCTTCGTTTAGGTTAGGTAGATTAGTTTAGTTTAGTTTAGGTTAGGTTAAGTTAGGTTAGGTTAGTTTAGTTTAGTTTAGTTTATATTTTATTTTATAGTTTAGTTTAGTTTAGTTTGTATTAGATTAGTTTAGTTTAGTTTAGTTTGGTATAGTTTAGGTTAGGTTAGGTTAGTTTAGTTTATGTTAGGTTAGGTTAGGTTAGTTTATTTTAGTTTAGTTTACTTTAGTTTATAGTTTAGTTATAGTTTAGTTTAGTTTAGATTAGTTTAGGTTCGGTTAGGTTAGTTTAGTTTAGATTAGATTATGTTAGGTTAGGTTAGGGTAGGTTAGGTTAGTGTAGTTTAGTTTAGTTCAATTTAGTTGAATATAATTTAGTTTTTTTTAGCTTAGTTTAGGTTAGGTTAGATTAGTTTAGTTTAGTTTAGTTTAGTTTAGTTTAGGTTAGGTTAAGTTAGGTTAGGTTAGTTTAGTTTAGTTTAGTTTATATTTTAGTTTATATTAGATTAGTTTATTTTAGTTTAGTTTGGTTTAGTTTAGGTTAGGATAGGTTAGGTTAGTTTAATTTAGGTTAGGTTAGGTTAGTGTATTTTAGTTTAGTTTAGTTACTTCAGTTTATAGTTTAGTTTATTTTTTAGTTTAGTTTAGGTTCGGTTAGGTTAGTTTAGTTTAGTTTAGGTTAGGTTAGTTTAGTTTAATTTAGTTTAGTTTAGGTTAGGTTAGGTTAGTTTATTTTAGTTTTGATTAGATTATGTTAGGTTAGTTTAGGGTAGGTTAGGTTAGTTTAGTTTAGTTTAGTTTAGTTTAGTTTGGTTTAGGTTAGGTCAGGTTTTTTTAGTTTAGTTTAGGTTAGGTTAGGTTAAGTTATGTTCAGTTACTTTAGGTTAGTTTAGTTTAGTTTAGTTTCGTTTAGTTTATAATTCAGTTTAGTTACGTTTAGTTTAGTTTAGGTTAGGTTAGGTTAGGTTAGGTTAGGTTACTTAGTTTAGCTTAGTTTAGTTGATAGTTTAGTTTAATTTATAAATTAGTTTATAATTTAGTTTATTGTTCAATTTAGTTTAGGTTAGGTTAGGTTAGGTTAGGTTAGTTTAGTTTAGTTTAGTTTAGGTTAGGTTAGTTTTTGTTAGGTTAGGTTAGTTTAGTTTAGTTTAGCTTAGGTTAGGTTAGGTAAGGTTAGGTTAGTTAATTTAGCTTAGTTTAGTTTAGTTCAGTTTAGTTTATGGTTTAGTTTAATTTTAGATTATTTTATAGTTTAGTTTATAGTTTAGTTTAGTTTAAGTTAAGATTGGTAAATTTAGGTTAGGTTAGGGTAAGTTAGTTTAGTTTAGTTTAGTTTATTTTAGGTTACGTTAATTTAGGTTAGTTAAGATCAGTTTAGTTTAGTGTTGTTTATAGTTTTGTTTAGTTTATAGTTTAGTTTATATTTAAGTTTAGATTATTTTCGGTTAGGTTAGGTTAGGTTGGTTTAGTTTAGATTAGATTAGGTTAGGTTTGTTTATTTTAGTTTAGATTAGATTATGTTAGGTTAGGTTAGTCTAGGTTAGGTTAGTGTAGTTTAGTTTAGTTCAATTTAGTTGAATTTAATTTAGTTTTTTTAGCTTAGTTTAGGTTAGGTAATTTAGTGTAGTTTAGTTTAGGTTAGGTTAAGTTAGGTTAGATTAGTTTAGTTTTGTTTAGTTTGGTATAGTTTAGGTTAGGTTAGTTAGGTTAGTTTAGTTTAGGTTAGGTTAGGTTAGGTTAGTTTATTTTAGTATAGTTTAGTTTACTTTAGTTTATAGTTTAGTTAAAGTTTAGTTGAGTTTAATTTAGTTTAGGTTCGGTTAGATTAGTTTAGTTTAGTTTAGGTTAAGTTAGGTTAGGTTAGTTTAGTTTAGTTTAGTTTAGGTTAGGTTAGGTTAGTTTATTTTAATTTAGATTAGTTTATGTTAGGTTAGGGTAGGTTAGGTTAATTTAGTTTGGTTTAGTTTAGTTTAGGTTAGGTCAGGTTAGTTTAGTTTAGTTTAATTTAGGTTAGGTTAGGTTACGTTAGTTAACTTTAATTTACTCTAGTTTAGTTAAGCTTAGTTTAGTTTATAGTTTAGTTTAGTTTAATTTCGGTTAGGTTAGGTTAGTTTAGTTTAGTTTAGATTAGGTTAGGTTAGTTTATTTTAGTTTAGATTAGATCATGTTATGTTAGTTTAGGGTAGGTTAGGTTAGTGTAGTTTATTTTAGTTCAGTTTAGTTGAATTTAATTTAGTTTATTTTAGCTTAGTTTATGTTAGGTTAGATTAGTTTAGTTTACGTTAGGCAGGTTAAGTTATGTTATGTTACTTTAGGTTAGCTTAGTTTAGTTTAGTTTATTTTAGTTTAGTTTATAGTTTAGTTTAATTTATAAATTAGTTTATAGTTTAGTTTATTGTTTAGTTTAGATTAGTTTAGGTTAGGTTAGGTTAGCTTTTTGTAGGTTAGGTTAGTTTAGTTTAGCTTAGCATAGGTTGGGTTAGGTGAGATTAGGTTAGGTTAGGTGAGTTAGATTAGCTTAGTTTAAATTTATTTTAGTTTAATTTGGGTTAGGTTAGGTTAGGTTAGTAGACTTTAGTATACTTAACTTAGTTAAGTTTAGTCAAGTTTATAGTTTAGTTTAATTTAGTTTATACTTTAGTATGTAGTTTAGTTTAGTTTATTGTTTATATTATAATTTAGTTTAGTTTAGGTTAGGTTAGGTTAGTTTAGTTTAGCTTAGGTTATGTTAGGTTAGGTTAGGTTAGGTGAGGTTAGTTAACTTTGGTTTACTTTAGTTTAGTTTAGTATATAGTTAATTTAATTTATAAATTAGTTTATAGTTTAGTTTATAGTTTAGGTTAGTTAAGTTTAGTTTAATTTAAGTTGGGATAGTTAAGTTTAGGTTAGGTTAGGTTAATTTAGTTCAGTTTAGTTTTGTTTTGTTTATAGTTTATTGTAGTTTAGTTTATAGTTTAATTTAGTTTAGTTTAGTTTAGTTATTTTTTTAGGTTATGTTAGGTTAGGCTTGTTTAGTTTAGTTTAGGTTAGGTTAGATTTGTTTAGGTTAGGTTAGATTAGTGTAGTTTAGTTTAGTTGAATTTAATTTAGTTTATTTTAGTTTAGTTTAGGTTAAGTTAGGTTAGGTTAGGTTAGTTTAGTTTAGTTTAGTTTAGTTTAGTTTAGTTGAAATTAGTTTAGTTTAGTTTGGTTTAGGTTAGTTTAATTTAGTTTAGCTTAGGTTAGGTTAGGTAAGGTTAGATGAGTTAGTTTAGCTTAGTATAGTTTAGATTAGTTTAGTTTATAGTTTAGTTTAATTTTAGATAGTTTATAGTTTAGTTTAGTTTAGTTTATATTAGGATAGATAAGTTTAGGTTAGGTTAGGTTAAGTTAATTTAGTTTAGTTTAGTTTATTTTAGGTTACGTTAGTTTAGGTTAGTTTAGATTAGATTATGTTATGTTACGTTAGGGTAGGTTAGGTTAGTGTAGTTTATTTTAGTTCAGTTTACTTGAATTTAATTTAGTTTATTTTAGCTTAGTTTATGTTAGGTTAGATTAGTTTAGTTAAGTTTATTTTAGGTTAGGTTAAGTTAGGTTAGTTTAGTTTAGTTTAGTTTAGTTTTGTTTAGTTAAGTTTAGTTTGGTTTAAATTAGTTTAGTTTTGTTTATGTTAGGTTAGGTTAGGTTAGTTAGATTAGTTTACGTTAGTTTAGTTTAGCTTATAATTTAATTTATAGTATAGTTTTGTTTAGTTTAGTTTATAGTTTAGTTTATATTTTAGTTTAATTAAGTTTATAGTTTAATTTATAATTTAGTTTAATTTAGTTTAGTTTAGTTTAGGCTAGGTTTGGTTATTTAAGCTTAGCTCAGGTTTGGTTAGGTTGGGTTATGTTAGGTTACTTTAGTTTAGTTTAGTTTAGTTTATAGTTTAGTTTAGTTTAGTATGGTTTATATTTTAGTTTAATTTAGTTTAGTTTAAATTAGATTACTTTAGGTTACGTTAGGTTAGGTGTGCTTATTTTTGTTTAGGTTAGGTTAGGTAAGGTTAGTTTAGTTTAGCTTAGGTTAGGTTATTTTTGTTTAGTTTATAGTTTAGTTTAATTTAGTTTATAGTTTAGTTTATAGTTTAGTTTAGTTTAGATTAGTTTAGTGTAGTTTAGGTTCGGTTAGGTTAGGTTAGTTTAGTTTAGGTTAGGTTAGGTTAGGTTAGTTTATTTTAGTTTACTTTAGTTTACTTTAGTTTATCGTTTAGTTTATAGTTTAGTTTAGTTTAGATTAGTTTAGTGTAGTTTAGGTTCGGTTAGGTTAGTTTAGTTTAGTTTAGTTTAGGTTAGGTTAGGTTAGGTTAGTTCCGTTTAGTTCAGTTTAGTTTAGGTTAGGTTAGTTTATTTTAGTTTAGATTAGATTATGTTAGGTTAGGTTAGGGTAAGTTAGGTTAGTTTAGTTTAGTTTAGTTTAGTTTAGGTTAGGTCAGGTTAGTTTAGTTTAGTTTAGTTTAGGTTAGGTTAAGTTATGTTATGTTACTTTAGGTTAGTTTAGTTTAGTTTAGTTTCGTTTAGTTTATAATTTAGTTTAGTTACGTTTAGTTTAGTTTAGGTTAGGTTAGGTTAGGTTAGGTTACTTAGTTTAGCTTAGCTTAGTTTATTTTAGTTTAGTTTATAGTTTAGTTTAATTTATAAATTAGTTTATAGTTTAGTTTATTGTATAGTTTAGTTTAGTTTAGGTTAGGTTAGGTTAGTTTAGTTTAGTATAGTTTAGTTTAGTTTAGCTTAGCTTAGGTTGGGTTAAGTGAGATTAGGTTAGGTTAGGTTAGTAAGTTTAGCTTAGTTTAGTTTATTTTAGTTTAATTTAGGTTAGGTTAGGTTAGGTTAGGTTAGTAGACTTTAGTATACTTAACTTAGTTCAGTTTAGTTTAGTTTATAGTTTAGTTTAATTTAGTTTATAGTTTAGTATATAGTTTAGTTTAGTTTAGTTTATTGTTTTTATTATAATTTAGTTTAGTTTAGATTAGGTTAGGTTAGTTTAGTTTAGTTTAGTTTATATTTTAGTTTATAGTTTAGTTTATATTAGATTAGTTTAGTTTAGTTTGGTTTAGTTTAGATTAGGTTAGGTTAGGTTGGTTTAGTTTAGGTTAGGTTAGGTTAGATTAGGTTAGTTAACTTTAGTTTACTTTAGTTTAGTTTAGTTTATAGTTAATTTAATTTATAAATTAGTTTATAGTTTAATTTATGGTTTAGTTTATAGTTTAGTTTATTTTCGGTTAGGTTGGGTTAGTTCAGTTTAGTTTAGATTAGGTTAGGTTAGTTTATTTTAGTTTAGTTTAGTTTTGTTTAGGTTAGGTTAAGTTAGGTTAGGTTAGTTTAGTTTAGGTTAGGTTAGGTTAGGTTGGTTTAATTTAGCTTACTTTTTTTTACTTTAGTTTATAGTTTAGTTTATAGTTTAGTTTAGTTTAGATTAGTTTAGTTATGTTTAGGTTCGGTTAGGTTAGTTTAGTTTAGTTTAGGTTAGGTTAGATTACGTTTTTTCCGTTTAGTTTAGTTTAGTTTAGGTTAGTTTATTTTAGTTTAGATTAGATTATGTTAGGTTAGGTTAGGGTAAGTTAGGTTAGTTTAGTTTACTTTAGTTTAAGTTATGTCAGGTTAGTTTAGTTAATTTACGTTAGGCAGGTTAAGTTATGTTATGTTACTTTAGGTTAGATTAGTTTAGTTTAGTATATTTTAGTTTAGTTTATAGTTTAGTTTAATTTATAAATTAGTTTATAGTTTAGTTTATTGTTTAGTTTAGATTAGTTTAGGTTAGGTTAGGTGAGCTTTTTGTAGGTTAGGTTAGTTTAGTTTAGCTTAGCTTAGGTTGGGTTAGGTGAGATTAGGTTAGGTTAGGTGAGTTAGATTAGCTTAGTTTAAATTTATTTTAGTTTAATTTGGGTAAGGTTAGGTTAGGTTAGTAGACTTTAGTATACTTAACTTAGTTAAGTTTAGTCAAGTTTATAGTTTAGTTTAATTTAGTTTATAATTTAGTATGTAGTTTAGTTTAGTTTATTGTTCATATTATAATTTAGTTTAGTTTAGGTTAGGTTAGGTTAGTTTAGTTTAGCTTAGGTTATGTTAGGTTAGGTTAGGTTAGGTGAGGTTAGTTAACTTTGGTTTACTTTTGTTTAGTTTAGTTTATAGTTAATTTAATTTATAAATTAGTTTATAGTTTAGTTTATAGTTTAGGTTAGTTAAGTTTAGTTTAATTTAAGTTGGGATAGGTAAGTTTAGGTTAGGTTAGGTTAGTTTAGTTCAGTTTAGTTTTGTTTTGTTTATAGTTTATTGTAGTTTAGTTTATAGTTTAATTTAGTTTAGTTTAGTTTAGTTTAGTTATTTTTTTTAGGTTATGTTAGGTTAGGCTTGTTTAGTTTAGTTTAGGTTAGGTTAGATTTGTTTAGGTTAGGTTAGATTAGTGTAGATTAGTTTAGTTGAATTTAATTTAGTTTATTTTAGTTTAGTTTAGGTTAAGTTAGGCTAGGTTAGGTTAGTTTAGTTTAGTTTAGTTTAGTTTAGTTTAGTTGAAAATAGTTTAGTTTAGTTTGGTTTAGGCTAGTTTAATTTAGTTTAGCTTAGGTTAGGTTAGGTAAGGTTAGATGAGTTAGTTTAGCTTAGTATAGTTTAGATTAGTTTAGTTTATAGTTTAGTTTAATTATAGATAGTTTATAGTTTAGTTTAGTTTAGTTTATATTAGGATAGATAAGTTTAGGTTAGGTTAGGGTAAGTTAATTTAGTTTAGTTTAGTTTATTTTAGGTTACGTTAATTTAGGTTAGTTTAAATTAGATTATGTTATGTTACGTTAGGGTAGGTTAGGTTAGTGTAGTTTAGTTTAGTTCAATTTAGTTGAATTTAATTTAGTTTATTTTAGCTTAGTTTAGGTTAGGTTAGATTAGTTTAGTTTATTTTAGTTTAGGTTAGGTTAAGTTAGGTTAGGTTAGTTTAGGTTTGTTTAGTTTAGTTTGGTGTATAATTTAGTTTATAGTATAGTTTAGTTTAGTTTCATTTATAGTTTATTTTATAGTTTAGTTCAGTTTAGTTTAGGTTAGGTTAGGTTACTTTAGTTTAGTTTAGTTTAGCTTAGGTTGGGTTAGGTTAGGTTAGGTTAGGTTAGTTAGTTTAGCTTAGTTTCGTTTATTTTAATTTATAGTTTAGTTTAATTTATAGTTTGGTTTATAGTTTAGTTCAATTTAGTTTAAGTCAGGATAGGTAAGTTTAGGTTAAGTTAGGTTAAGTTAGTTTAGTTTAGTTTAGTTTATGTTAGGTTACGTTAGTTTAGGTTAGTTAAGTTCAGTTTAGTTTAGTTTTGTTTATAGTTAAGTTTAGTTTATAGTTTAGTTTATAGTTTAATTTTGTTTAGATTATTGTTTAATTTAGTTTAGTTTAGTGTAGTTTAGTTTAGGTTAGGTTAGGTTAGATTAGTTAAGTTCAGTTTAGTGTAATTTAGTTTTGTTGAATTTAGTTTAGTTTAGTTTAGTTTAAGTTAGTTTAGTTTAGCTTAGGTTAGGTTAGGTAAGGTTAGGTTAGTTAGTTTAGCTTAGTTTAGTTTAGTTTAGTTTATAGTTTAGTTTAATTTATAGATTAGATTATATTTTAGTTTATAGTTTAGTTTAGTTTGGTTTAGTTAAGTTTAGTTTAGGTTAGGTTAGGTAAGGTTAGGTTTGGTTAGGTTAGTTTATTTTAGTTCAGATTAGATTATGTTAGGTTAGGTTAAGATAGGTCAATGTAGTTGAGTTTAGTTTAGTTGCATTTAATTTAGTTTATTTTGTTTAGTTTAGGTTAGGTTAGTTTAGTTTAGTTTAGGTTAGGTTGTTAGGTTAGCTTAGTTTTGTGTAGTTTAGTTTAGTTTATATTTTAATTTATTGTTTAGTTTAGTTTATATTAGATTTGTTTAGTTTAGTTTAGTTTAGGTTAGGTTAGGTTAGGTTACGTTGGGTTAGCTTAGTTTATTTTAGTTTAAGTTTGGTTAGTTTACGTTAGGTTAGGTCAGCTTAATTTAGTTTAGTTTAGTTTAATTTTGTTTAGGTTAGGTTTGGTTTGTTTAATTTACCTTAGCTCAGGTTTGGTTTGGTTAGGCTGGGTTAGGTTAGTTAAGGTCAGTTTACTTTAGTTTAGTTAAGTTTAGTTTAGTTTATAGTTTAGTTTAATTTAGTTTATAGTTTAGTTTATACTTTATATTATAATTTAGTTTAGGTTAGGTTAGGTTAGTTTAGTTTAGCTTAGGTTAGGTAAGGTTAGGTTAGGTTAGGTTAGGTTGGTTGGTTTAGCTTAGTTTATTTATTTTAGTTTAGTTTATACTTTAGTTTAATTTATAGATTAGTTTATATTTTAGTTTATAGTTTAGTTTAGTTTGGTTTAGTTTAGGTTAGGTAAGGTTAGGTTAGGTTAGGTTAGGATAGTTTAGTTTAGTAAAGTTTATGTTCGGTTAGGTTAGGTTAGTTTAGTTCAGTTTAGTTAGTTTTGTTTATGGGTTAGTTTAGTTTATAGTTTAGTTTACAGTTTTGTTAAGTTTAGTTTATAGTTTATATTATAATGTAGTTTACTTTAATTTAGTTTAGTTTAGTTTTATTTAGTTTAGTTTAGGTTAGGTTAGGTAAGGTTAGTTTAGTTTAGTTTAGGTTAGGTTAGGTTATTTTATGTTAAGTTAGGTTAGTTTAGTTTAGCTTAGTTTAGGTTAGGTTAGGTTAAGTTAGGTTAGGTTAGCTTAATTTAGTTTAGTTTAATTTAGGTTAGGTTATGTTAGGTCAGGTTAGGTTAGTTAACTTTAGTTTACTTTAGTTTAGTTAAGTTTAGTTTAGTTTATAGTTTAGTTTATAGTTTAGTTTAGTTTAATTTATAGTTTATATTATAATTTAGTTTAGTTTAGTTTAGTTTAGGTTAGGTTAGTTTAGTTTAGCTTACGTTAGGTTAGGTTAGGTTAAGTTAGGTTAGTTAGTTTAGCTTATTTTAGTTTATTTTATTTTAGTTTATAGTTTAGTTTAATTTGTATTTTAGTTTATAGTTTAGTTTATAGTTTAGTTTGGTTTAGTTTAATTTATTTTATAGTCTAGTTTATAGTTTATTTTAGTTTAGTTTATAGTTTAGATTATAATTTAGTTTAGTTTAGTTTAGTTTAGGTTAAGTTAATTTAGTTTAGCTTAGGTTAGTTTAGCTTAGGTTATGTTAGGTTGGGTTATGTTAGGTTACTTTAGAGTTGTTTAGTTTAGTTTAGGTTAGGTTTGGTTAGTTTAGTTTAGTTTAGCTCAGGTTTGGTTAGGTTAGGTTAAGTTAGGTTTGCTTAGTTTAGTTTAGTTTAATTTAGGTTAGGTTAGGTTAGGTTAATTAACTTTAGTTTACTTAATTTAGTTAAGTTTAGTTTAGTTTATAGTTTAGTTTAATTTAGTTTATAGTTTAGTTTATAGTTTAGTTTAGTTTAGTTTATAGTTTATATTATAATTTAGTTTAGTTTAGTTTAGTTTAGGTTAGGTTAGGTTAGTTTAGTTTAGCTTAGGTTAGGTTAGGTTAGGTTAGGTTAGTTTAGTTTAGTTTAGGTTAAGTTAGGTAAGTTTAGGTTAGGTTAGGTTAGTTTAGTTCAGTTTAGTTTAATTTTGCTTATAGTTTAATTTAGTTTAGTTTATAGTTTAAATTAGTTTAGTTTAGTTTAGTAATTTTGTTTAGGTTAGGTTAGGTTAGGTTAGTTTAGTTTAGTTTAGGTTAGGTGAGATTTGTTTAGGTTAGGTTAGATTAGTGTAGTTTAGTTTAGTTGAATTTAATTTAGTTTATTTTAGTTTAGTTTAGGTTAAGTTAGGTTAGGTTAGGTTAGTTAAGTTTAGTTTAGTGTAGTTTAGTTTAGTTGAATTTAGTTTAGTTTAGTTTAGTTTAGGTTAGTTTAGTTTAGTTTAGCATAGGTTAGGTTAGGTAAGGTTACGTTAGTTAGTTTAGGTTAGTATAGTTTAGTTTAGTTTAGTTTATAGTTTAGTTTAATTTTAGATTAGTTGATATTTTGGTTTATAGTTTAGTTTAGTTTAATTTAGGTAGGGATAGGTAAGTTTAGGTTAGGTTAGGTTAGTTTAGTTCAGTTTACTTTTGTTTTGTTTAATGTTTAATTTAGTTTACTTTAGTTTAGTTAAGTTTATAGTTTCATTTAGTTTAGTTTAGTTTAGTTATTTTGTTTAGGTTAGGTTAGGTTAGTTTAGTTTAGTTTAGGTTAGGTTAGGAAAGTTTAGGTTAGGTTAGGTTAGTTTAGTTCAGTTTAGTTTTGTTTTGCTTATAGTTTAATTTAGTTTATTTTATAGTTTAAATTAGTTTAGTTTGGTTTAGTTTAGTTATTTTGTTTAGGTTAGGTTAGGTTAGGTTAGTTTAGTTTAGTTTAGGTTAGGTTAGATTGGTTTAGGTTAGGTTATATTAGTGTAGTTTAGTTTAGTTGAATTTAATTTAGTTTATTTTAGTTTAGTTTAGGTTAAGTTAGGTTAAGTTAGGTTAGTTAAGTTTAGTTTAGTGTAGTTCAGTTTAGTTGAATTTAGTTTAGTTTAGTTTAGTTTAGGTTAGTTTAGTTTAGTTTAGCATAGGTTAGGTTAGGTAAGGTTACGTTAGTTAGTTTAGCTTAGTATAGTTTAGTTTAGTTTAGTTTATAGTTTAGTTTAATTTTAGATTAGTTTATATTTTGGTTTATAGTTTAGTTTAGTTTAGTTTAGGTAGGGATAGGAAAGCTTAGGTTAGGTTGGGTTAGTTTAGTTCAGTTTAGTTTTGTTTTGTTTATAGTTTAGTTAAGTTTAGTTTATAGTTTAATTTAGTATAGTTTAGTTTAGTTATTTTGTTTAGGTTAGGTTAGGTTAGGTTAGTTTAGTTTAGTTTAGTTTTGGTTAGATTTGTTTAGGTTAGGTTAGATTAGTGTAGTTGAGTTTACTTGAATTTAATTTAGTTTATTTTAGTTTAGTTTAGGTTAAGTTGGGTTAGGTTAGGTTAGTTAAGATTAGTTTAGTGTAGTTTAGTCTAGTTGAATTTAGTTTAGTTTAGTTTAGTTTAGTTTAGGTTAGTTTAGTTTAGTTTAATTTCGGTTAGGTTAGGTTAGGTTAGTTTGGTTTAGTTTAGATTAGGTTAGGTTAGTTTATTTTAATTTAGATTAGATTATGTTAGGTTAGGTTAGGGTAGGTTAGGTTAGTGTAGTTTAGTTTAGTTCAATTTAGTTGAATTTAATTTAGTTTAGTTAAATTTAATTTTGTTTATTTTAGCTTAGTTTAGGTTAGGATGGTTAGGTTAGTTTAGTTTAGTTTAGTTTAGTTTAGGTTAGGTTAAGTTAGGTTAGTTTAGTTTAGTTTAGTTTATATTTTAGTTTATAGTTTAGTTTAGTTTAGTTTATATTAGATTAGTTTAGTTTAGTTTAGTTTAGGTTAGGTTAGGTTAGTTTAGTTTAGGTTAGGTTTGGTTAGTTTAGTTTATATTAGGTTAGTTTATTTTAGTTTAGTTTAGTTTACTTTAGTTTATAGTTTAGTTTAGTTTAGTTTATATTAGATTAGTTTGGTTTAATTTAGTTTAGTTTAGTTTAGGTTAGGTTAGTTTAGTATAGGTTAGGTTAGGTTAGGTTAGTTTAGTTTTGTTTAGTTTAGTTTAGGTTAGGTTAGATTAGTTTAGGTTATGTTAGTTTATTTTAGTTTAGATTAGATTATGTTAGGTCAGGGAGGTTTAGGTTAGGTTAGGTTAGGTTAGTTTAGGTTAGGTTAGGTTAGGTTAGCTTAGTTTAGTTTATTTTAGTTTTGTTCAATTTAGGTTTGGTTAGGTTAGTTAACCTTAGTTTACTTTAGTTTAGTTAAGTTTAGATTAGTTTATAGTTTAGTTTAGTTTAGTATATAGTTTAGTTTATAGTATAGTTTAGTTTAGTTCATAGTTAATATTATAAATTAGTTAGTTTAGGTTAGGTTAGGTTAGTTTAGTTTAGCTTAGGTTAGGTTAGGTTTGTTTAGGTTAGGTTAGATTAGTGTAGTTTAGTTTAGTTGAATTTAATTTAATTTATTTTAGTTTAGTTTAGGTTAAGTTAGGTTAGGTTATGTTAGTTAAGTTTAGTTTAGTGTAGTTTAGTTTAGTTGAAATTAGTTTAGATTAGTTTTGTTTAGGTTAGTTTAGTTTAGTTTAGCTTAGGTTAGATTAGGTAAGGTTAGGTTAGTTAGTTTAGCTTAGTATAGTTTAGTTTAGTTTATAGTTTAGTTTAATTTTAGATTAGTTTATAGTTTAGTTTAGTTTAGTTTAGGTTAGGATAGGTAAGTTTAGGTTAGGTTAGGGTAAGTTAATTTAGTTTAGTTTAGTTTATTTTAGGTTACGTTAGTTTAGGTTAGTTAAGTTCAGTTTAGTTTAGTTTTGTTTATAGTTTTGTTTAGTTTGTAGTTTAGTTTAGTTTATTTTCGGTTAGGATAGGTTAGGTTAGGTTAGTTTAGTTTAGTTTAGATTAGGTTAGGTTAGTTTATTTTAGTTTAGATTAGATTATGTTAGGTTAGGTTAGTCTAGGTTAGGTTAGTGTAGTTTAGTTTAGTTCAATTTAGTTGAATTTAATTTAGTTTTTTTTAGCTTAGTTTAGGTTAGGTAATTTAGTGTAGTTTAGTTTAGGTTAGGTTAAGTTAGGTTAGATTAGTTTAGTTTTGTTTAGTTTGGTATAGTTTAGGTTAGGTTAGTTAGGTTAGTTTAGTTTAGGTTAGGTTAGGTTAGGTTAGTTTATTTTAGTATAGTTTAGTTTAGGTTAGATTATTTTAGTTTACTTTTTTACTTTAGTTTATAGTTTAGTTTATAGTTTAGTTTAGTTTACATTAGTTTAGTTTAGTTTAGGTTCGGTTAGTTTAGTTTAGTTTAGGTTAGGTTAGGTTACGTTTTTTCCTTTTAGTTTAGTTTAGTTTAGGTTAGTTTATTTTAGTTTAGATTAGATTATGTTAGGTTAGGTTAGGGTAAGTTAGGTTAGTTTAGTTTAGTTTAGTTTAGTTTAGGTTATGTCAGGTTAGTTTAGTTTATTTTAGGTTAGGTCAGGTTAAGTTATGTTATGTTACTTTAGGTTAGTTTAGTTTAGTTTAGTTTCGTTTAGTTTATAATTTAGTTTAGTTACGTTTAGTTTAGTTTAGGTTAGGTTAGGTTAGGTTACTTAGTTTAGCTAGTTTAGTTTATTTTAGTTTAGTTTATAGTTTAGTTTAATTTATAAATTAGTTTATAGTTCAGTATATTGTTTAGTTTAGTTTAGTTTAGGTTAGGTTAGGTTAGGTTAGGTTAGGTTAGTTTAGTTAGGTTTAGTTTAGTTTATGTTAGGTTAGGTTAGTTTTTGTTAGGTTAGGTTAGTTTGGTTTAGCTTAGCCTAGGTTGGGTTAGGTGATATTAGGTTAGGTTAGGTGAGTTAGTTTAGCTTAGTTTAGTTTATTTTAGTTTAATTTAGGTTAGGTTAGGTTAGGTTAGTAGACTTTAGTATACTTAACTTAGTTAAGTTTAGTCAAGTTTATAGTTTAGTTTAATTTAGTTTATAGTTTAGTATATAGTTTAGTTTAGTTTATTGTTTATATTATTATTTAGTTTAGTTTAGGTTAGGTTAGTTTAGTTTAGCTTAGGTTATGTTAGGTTAGGTTAGGTGAGGTTAGTTAAATTTGGTTTACTTTAGTTTGGTTTAGTTTATAGTTAATTTAATTTATAATTTAGTTTATAGTTTAGTTTATAGTTTAGGTTAGTTAAGTTTAGTTTAATTTAAGTTATGATAGGTAAGTTTAGGTTAGGTTAGGTTAGTTTAGTTCAGTTTAGTTTTGTTTTGTTTATAGTTTAATTTAGTTTAGTTTATAGTTTAATTTAGTTTAGTTTAGTTTAGTTTAGTTATTTTTTTAGGTTAGGTTAGGTTAGTTTAGTTTAGTTTAGGTTAGGTTAGATTTGTTTAGGTTAGGTTAGATTAGTGTAGTTTAGTTTAGTTGAATTTAATTTAGTTTATTTTAGTTTAGGTTAGTTTAATTTAGTTTAGCTTAGGTTAGGTTAGGTAAGGTTAGGTGAGTTAGTTTAGTTTAGTATAGTTTAGTTTAGTTTAGTTTATAGTTTAGTTTAATTTTAGATTAGTTTATAGTTTAGTTTAGTTTAGTTTATATTAGGATAGATAAGTTTAGGTTAGGTTAGGGTAAGTTAATTTAGTTTAGTTTAGTTTATTTTAGGTTACGTTAGTTTAGGTTAGTTTAGATTAGATTATGTTAGGTTAGGTTAGGGTAGGTTATGTTAGTGTAGTTTATTTTAGTTCAATTTAGTTGAATTTAATTTAGTTTATTTTAGCTTAGTTTAGGTTAGGTTAGATTAGTTGAGTTTATTTTAGTTTATGTTAGGTTAAGTTAGGTTAGGTTAGTTTACTTTAGTTTAATTTATATTTTAGTTTATAGTTTAATTTAGTTTAGTTTATGTTAGATTAGTTTAGTTTAGTTTAGTTTGGTTTAGTTTAGGTTAGGTTAGGTTAGGTTGTTTTAGTTTAGGTTAGGTTCGGTTAGGTTAGTTTAGTTTAGGTTATGTTATGTTATTTTAGGTTAGTTTATTTTAGTTTAGTTTAGTATAGGTTACGTCAGGTTAGTTTAGTTTAGTTTAGGTTAGGTTAGGTTAAGTTATGTTATTTCACTTTAGGTTAGTTTAATTTAGTTTAGTTTCGTTTAGCTTATAATTTAGTTTAGTTACGTTTAGTGTAGTTTAGATTAGGTTAGGTTAGGTTAGGTTACTTAGTTTAGCTTAGTTTAGTTTATTTTAGTTTAGTTTAATTTATAAATTAGTTTATAGTTTAGTTTATTGTTTAGTTTAATTTAGTTTAGGTTAGCTTAAGTTAGGTTAGGTTAGTTTAGTTTAGCTTACCGTAGGTTGGGTTAGGTTAGGTTAGGTTAGGTTAGTTAGTTTAGCTTAGTTTATTTTCGTTTATAGTTTAGTTTAATTTATAGTTTAGTTTATAGTTTAGTTTAGTTTAGTTTAGTTTATGTTAGGTTATGTTATTTTAGGTTAGTTAAGTTCATTTTAATTTAGTTTTGTTTATAGTTTAGTTTAGTTTATAGTTTAGTTCACTTTATTGTTTAATTTAGATTAGTTTAGTGTAGTTATGTTTAGGTTAGGTTAGTTTAGTTTAGTTTAGGTTAGGTTAGGTTACTTTATTTTAGTTTAGATTAGATTATGTTAGGTTAGGTAAATTTAGGTTAGGTTAGGTTAGGTTAGTTTAGGTTAGGTTATGTTAGGTTAGGTTAGGTTAGCTTAGTTTAGTTTAGTTTAGTTTAGTATAGTTTATTTTAGTTTCGTTTAGTTTATAGTTTAGTTTAGTCTATAGATTAGTTTATATTTGAGTTTAGTTTGGTTTAGTTTAGATTAGTTTAGGTTAGGTTAGGTAAGGTTAGGTTAGGTTTGTTTATTTTAGTTTAGATTAGATTATGTTAGGTTAGGTAAGTTTAGGTTAGGTTGGGTTAGGTTAGTTTAGGTTAGGTTAGGTTAGGTTAGGTTAGGATAGCTTAATTTATTTTCGTTTTGTTTAATTTAGGTTAGGTTAGGTTAGTTAATTTTAGTTTACTTTAGTTTAGTTAAGTTTAGTTTAGTTTATAGTTTAATTTAGGTTGGTTTATTGTTTAGTTTATGATTTAGTTTAGTTTAGTTTATAGTTTATATTATAATTTAGTTTAGTTTAGGTAAGGTTAGTTCAGTTTAGTTTAGCTTAGGTTAGGTTAGGTTAGGTTAAGTTAGGTTAGGTTAGCTAGTTTAGCTTAGTTTAGATTGTTTTAGTTTAGTTTATAGTTTAGTTTAATTTTTAGATTAGTGTATATTTTAGTTTATTGTTTAGTTTACTTTGGTTTAGTTTAGGTTAGGTTATGTAAGGTTAGGTTAGGTTAGTTTAGTTTAGTTAAGTTTATGTTCCGTTTGGTTAGGTTAGTTTAGTTCAGTTTAGTTAGTTTTGTTTATACTTTAGTTTAGTTTAGTTTATAGTTTAGTTTATAGTTTAGTTTAGTTTATAGTTTGATTTAGTTTAGTTTAGTTTGGTTTAGTTTAGCTTAGGTTAGGTAAGGTTAGGTTAGGTTAGGATAGTTTATTTTAGTTAAGTTTATGTTCGGTTAGGTTACGTTAGTTTAGTTCAGTTTAGTTATTTTTATTTATAGGTTAGTTTATTTTACTTTATACTTTATATTATAATTTAGTTTAGTTTAGGTTAGGTTAGGTTAGTTTAGTTTAGCTTAGGTTTGGTAAGGTTAGGTTAGGTTAGCTTAGCTTAGTTAGTTTAGCTTAGTTTAGTTTATTTTAGTTTAGTTTATAGTTTATATTAATTTATAGATTAATTTATATTTTATTTTATAGTTTAATTTAGTTTGGTTTAGTTTAGCTTAGGTTAGGTAAGGTTAGGTTAGGTTAGGATAGTTTAGTTTAGTTAAGTTTATGTTCGGTTAGGTTACGTTAGTTTAGTTCAGTTTAGTTAGTTTTGTTTATAGGTTAGTTTAGTTTAGTTAATAGTGTAGTTTATAGGTTAGTTTAGTTTAGTTTATAGTGTAGTTTATAGGTTAGTTTAGTTTAGTTTATAGTTTATATTATAATTTAGTTTAGTTTAGTTTAGTTTAGGTTAGGTTAGGTTAGTTTAGTTTAGCTTAGGATAGGTTAGGTTAGGTTAGTTTATTTTAGTATAGATTAGATTATGTTAGGTTAGGTTAGGTTAGGTTAGCTTAGTTTAGTTTATTTTAGTTTAGTTTATAGTTTAATTTAGTTTAGTTTATAGTTTAATTAAGTTTAGTTTAATTTAGTTTAGTTATTTTGTTTATGTTAGGTTAGGTTAGGTTAGTTTAGTTTAGTTTAGGTTAGGTTAGGTTTGGTTTGTTTAGGTTAGGTTAGATTAGTGTAGTTTAGTTTAGTTGAATTTAGTTTAGTTTAGTTTAGTTTAGGTTAGTTTAGTTTAGTTTAGCTTAGGTTAGGTTAGGTAAGGTTACGTTAGTTAGTTTAGCTTAGTATAGTTTAGTGTAGTTTAGTTTAGAGTTTAGTTTCATTTTAGATTAGTTTATAGTTTTGTTTATAGTTTAGTTTAGTTTAGTTTATGTTAGGATAGGTAAGTTTAGGTTAGGTTAGGGTAAGTTAGTTTAGTTTAGTTTAGTTTATTTTAGGTTACGTTAGTTTAGGTTAGTTAAGTTCAGTTTAGTTTAGTTTTGTTTATTGTTTTATTTAGTTTATAGTTTAGTTTATAGTTTAGTTTAGATTATTTTGGGTTAGGTTAGGTTAGGTTATGTTAGTTTAGTTTAGTTTAGATTAGGTTATTTTAGTTTATTTTAGTTTAGATTAGATTATGTTAGGTTAGGTTAGGGTAGGTTAGGTTAGTGTAGTTTAGTTTAGTTCAATTTAGTTGAATATAATTTAGTTTAATTTAGCTTAGTTTAGGTTAGGTTAGATTAGTTTAGTTTAGTTTAGATTAGATTATATTAGGTTAGGTTAGGGTAGGTTAGGTTAGTGTAGTTTAGTTTAGTTCAATTTAGTTGAATTTAATTTAGTTAATTTTAGCTTCGTTTAGGTTAGGTAGATTAGTTTAGTTTAGTTTAGGTTAGGTTAAGTTAGGTTAGGTTAGTTTAGTTTAGTTTAGTTTATATTTTATTTTATAGTTTAGTTTAGTTTAGTTTGTATTAGATTAGTTTAGTTTAGTTTAGTTTGGTATAGTTTAGGTTAGGTTAGGTTAGTTTAGTTTATGTTAGGTTAGGTTAGGTTAGTTTATTTTAGTTTAGTTTACTTTAGTTTATAGTTTAGTTATAGTTTAGTTTAGTTTAGATTAGTTTAGGTTCGGTTAGGTTAGTTTAGTTTAGATTAGATTATGTTAGGTTAGGTTAGGGTAGGTTAGGTTAGTGTAGTTTAGTTTAGTTCAATTTAGTTGAATATAATTTAGTTTTTTTTAGCTTACTTTAGGTTAGGTTAGATTAGTTTAGTTTAGTTTAGTTTAGTTTAGTTTAGGTTAGGTTAAGTTAGGTTAGGTTAGTTTAGTTTAGTTTAGTTTATATTTTAGTTTATATTAGATTAGTTTATTTTAGTTTAGTTTGGTTTAGTTTAGGTTAGGATAGGTTAGGTTAGTTTAATTTAGGTAAGGTTAGGTTAGTGTATTTTAGTTTAGTTTAGTTACTTCAGTTTATAGTTTAGTTTATTTTTTAGTTTAGTTTAGGTTCGGTTAGGTTAGTTTAGTTTAGTTTAGGTTAAGTTAGTTTAGTTTAGTTTAGTTTAGTTTAGGTTTTGTTAGGTTAGTTTATTTTAGTTTTGATTAGATTATGTTAGGTTAGGTTAGGGTAGGTTAGGTTAGTTTAGTTTAGTTTAGTTTAGTTTAGTTTGGTTTAGGTTAGGTCAGGTTTTTTTAGTTTAGTTTAGGTTAGGTTAGGTTAAGTTATGTTCAGTTACTTTAGGTTAGTTTAGTTTAGTTTAGTTTCGTTTAGTTTATAATTCAGTTTAGTTACGTTTAGTTTAGTTTAGGTTAGGTTAGGTTAGGTTAGGTTACTTAGTTTAGCTTAGTTTAGTTGATAGTTTAGTTTAATTTATAAATTAGTTTATAATTTAGTTTATTGTTCAATTTAGTTTAGGTTAGGTTAGGTTAGGTTAGGTTAGTTTAGTTTAGTTTAGTTTAGGTTAGGTTAGTTTTTGTTAGGTTAGGTTAGTTTAGTTTAGTTTAGCTTAGGTTAGGTAAGGTTTGGTTAGTTAATTTAGCTTAGTTTAGTTTAGTTCAGTTTAGTTTATGGTTTAGTTTAATTTTAGATTATTTTATAGTTTAGTTTATAGTTTAGTTTAAGTTAAGATTGGTAAATTTAGGTTAGGTTAGGGTAAGTTAGTTTAGTTTAGTTTAGTTTATTTTAGGTTACGTTAGTTTAGGTTAGTTAAGATCAGTTTAGTTTAGTTTTGTTTATAGTTTTGTTTAGTTTATAGTTTAGTTTATATTTAAGTTTAGATTATTTTCGGTTAGGTTAGGTTAGGTTAGGTTGGTTTAGTTTAGATTAGATTAGGTTAGGTTTGTTTATTTTAGTTTAGATTAGATTATGTTAGGTTAGGTTAGTCTAGGTTAGGTTAGTGTAGTTTAGTATAGTTCAATTTAGTTGAATTTAATTTAGTTTTTTTAGCTTAGTTTAGGTTAGGTAATTTAGTGTAGTTTAGTTTAGGTTAGGTTAAGTTAGGTTAGATTAGTTTAGTTTTGTTTAGTTTGGTATAGTTTAGGTTAGGTTAGTTAGGTTAGTTTAGTTTAGGTTAGGTTAGGTTAGGTTAGTTTATTTTAGTATAGTTTAGTTTACTTTAGTTTATAGTTTAGTTAAAGTTTAGTTGAGTTTAATTTAGTTTAGGTTCGGTTAGATTAGTTTAGTTTAGTTTAGGTTAAGTTAGGTTAGGTTAGTTTAGTTTAGTTTAGTTTAGGTTAGGTTAGGTTAGTTTATTTTAATTTAGATTAGTTTATGTTAGGTTAGGGTAGGTTAGGTTAATTTAGTTTGGTTTAGTTTAGTTTAGGTTAGGTCAGGTTAGTTTAGTTTAGTTTAATTTAGGTTAGGTTAGGTTACGTTAGTTAACTTTAATTTACTCTAGTTTAGTTAAGCTTAGTTTAGTTTATAGTTTGTTTAGTTTAATTTCGGTTAGGTTAGGTTAGTTTAGTTTAGTTTAGATTAGGTTAGGTTAGTTTATTTTAGTTTAGATTAGATCATGTTATGTTAGTTTAGGGTAGGTTAGGTTAGTGTAGTTTATTTTAGTTCAGTTTAGTTGAATTTAATTTAGTTTATTTTAGCTTAGTTTATGTTAGGTTAGATTAGTTTAGTTAAGTTTATTTTAGGTTAGGTTAAGTTAGTTTAGTTTAGTTTAGTTTTGTTTAGTTAAGTTTAGTTTGGTTTAAATTAGTTTAGTTTTGTTTATGTTAGGTTAGGTTAGGTTAGTTAGATTAGTTTACGTTAGTTTAGTTTAGCTTATAATTTAATTTATAGTATAGTTTTGTTTAGTTTAGTTTATAGTTTAGTTTATATTTTAGTTTAATTAAGTTTATAGTTTAATTTATAATTTAGTTTAATTTAGTTTAGTTTAGTTTAGGCTAGGTTTGGTTATTTAAGCTTAGCTCAGGTTTGGTTAGGTTGGGTTATGTTAGGTTACTTTAGTTTAGTTTAGTTTAGTTTATAGTTTAGTTTAGTTTAGTATGGTTTATATTTTAGTTTAATTTAGTTTAGTTTAAATTAGATTACTTTAGGTTACGTTAGGTTAGGTGTGCTTATTTTTGTTTAGGTTAGGTTAGGTAAGGTTAGTTTAGTTTAGCTTAGGTTAGGTTATTTTTGTTTAGTTTATAGTTTAGTTTAATTTAGTTTATAGTTTAGTTTATAGTTTAGTTTAGTTTAGATTAGTTTAGTGTAGTTTAGGTTCGGTTACTTTAGGTTAGTTTAGTTTAGGTTAGGTTAGGTTAGGTTAGTTTATTTTAGTTTACTTTAGTTTACTTTAGTTTATCGTTTAGTTTATAGTTTAGTTTAGTTTAGATTAGTTTAGTGTAGTTTAGGTTCGGTTAGGTTAGTTTAGTTTAGTTTAGTTTAGGTTAGGTTAGGTTAGGTTAGTTCCGTTTAGTTCAGTTTAGTTTAGGTTAGGTTAGTTTATTTTAGTTTAGATTAGATTATGTTAGGTTAGGTTAGGGTAAGTTAGGTTAGTTTAGTTTAGTTTAGTTTAGTTTAGGTTAGGTCAGGTTAGTTTAGTTTAGTTTAGTTTAGGTTAGGTTAAGTTATGTTATGTTACTTTAGGTTAGTTTAGTTTAGTTTAATTTCGTTTAGTTTATAATTTAGTTTAGTTACGTTTAGTTTAGTTTAGGTTAGGTTAGGTTAGGTTAGGTTACTTAGTTTAGCTTAGCTTAGTTTATTTTAGTTTAGTTTATAGTTTAGTTTAATTTATAAATTAGTTTATAGTTTTGTTTATTGTTTAGTTTAGTTTAGTTTAGGTTAGGTTAGGTTAGGTTAGTTTAGTTTAGTTTAGTTTAGGTTAGGTTAGGTTAGTTTTTGTTAGGGTAGGTTAGTTTAGTTTAGCTTAGCTTAGGTTGGGTTAAGTGAGATTAGGTTAGGTTAGGTTAGTAAGTTTAGCTTAGTTTAGTTTATTTTAGTTTAATTTAGGTTAGGTTAGGTTAGGTTAGGTTAGTAGACTTTAGTATACTTAACTTAGTTCAGTTTAGTTTAGTTTATAGTTTAGTTTAATTTAGTTTATAGTTTAGTATATAGTTTAGTTTAGTTTAGTTTATTGTTTTTATTATAATTTAGTTTAGTTTAGATTAGGTTAGGTTAGTTTAGTTTAGTTTATATTTTAGTTTATAGTTTAGTTTATATTAGATTAGTTTAGTTTAGTTTGGTTTAGTTTAGATTAGGTTAGGTTAGGTTGGTTTAGTTTAGGTTAGGTTAGGTTAGATTAGGTTAGTTAACTTTAGTTTACTTTAGTTTAGTTTAGTTTATAGTTAATTTAATTTATAAATTAGTTTATAGTTTAATTTATGGTTTAGTTTATAGTTTAGTTTATTTTCGGTTAGGTTGGGTTAGTTCAGTTTAGTTTAGATTAGGTTAGGTTAGTTTATTTTAGTTTAGTTTAGTTTTGTTTAGGTTAGGTTAAGTTAGGTTAGGTTAGTTTAGTTTAGGTTAGGTTAGGTTAGGTTGGTTTAATTTAGCTTACTTTTTTACTTTAGTTTATAGTTTAGTTTATAGTTTAGTTTAGTTTAGATTAGTTTAGTTATGTTTAGGTTCAGTTAGGTTAGTTTAGTTTAGTTTAGGTTAGGTTAGGTTACGTTTTTTCCGTTTAGTTTAGTTTAGTTTAGGTTAGTTTATTTTAGTTTAGATTAGATTATGTTAGGTTAGGTTAGGGTAAGTTAGGTTAGTTTAGTTTACTTTAGTTTAAGTTATGTCAGGTTAGTTTAGTTTAGTTTACGTTAGGCAGGTTAAGTTATGTTATGTTACTTTAGGTTAGATTAGTTTAGTTTAGTTTATTTTAGTTTAGTTTATAGTTTAGTTTAATTTATAAATTAGTTTATAGTTTAGTTTATTGTTTAGTTTAGATTAGTTTAGGTTAGGTTAGGTTAGCTTTTTGTAGGTTAGGTTAGTTTAGTTTAGCTTAGCTTAGGTTGGGTTAGGTGAGATTAGGTTAGGTTAGGTGAGTTAGATGAGCTTAGTTTAAATTTATTTTAGTTTAATTTGGGTTAGGTTAGGTTAGGTTAGTAGACTTTATTATACTTAACTTAGTTAAGTTTATTCAAGTTTATAGTTTAGTTTAATTTAGTTTATACTTTAGTATGTAGTTTAGTTTAGTTTATTGTTCATATTATAATTTAGTTTAGTTTAGGTTAGGTTAGGTTGGTTTAGTTTAGCTTAGGTTATGTTAGGTTAGGTTAGGTTAGGTGAGGTTAGTTAACTTTGGTTTACTTTTGTTTAGTTTAGTTTATAGTTAATTTAATTTATAAATTAGTTTATAGTTTAGTTTATAGTTTAGGTTAGTTAAGTTTAGTTTAATTTAAGTTGGGATAGGTAAGTTTAGGTTAGGTTAGGTTAGTTTAGTTCAGTTTAGTTTTGTTTATAGTTTATTGTAGTTTAGTTTATAGTTTAATTTAGTTTAGTTTAGTTTAGTTTAGGTTAAGTTAGGTTAGGTTAGGTTAGTTTAGTTTAGTTTAGTTTAGTTTAGTTGAAATTAGTTTAGTTTAGTTTGGTTTAGGTTAGTTTAATTTAGTTTAGCTTAGGTTAGGTTAGGTAAGGTTAGATGAGTTAGTTTAGCTTAGTATAGTTTAGATTAGTTTAGTTTATAGTTTAGTTTAATTTTAGATAGTTTATAGTTTAGTTTAGTTTAGTTTATATTAGGATAGATAAGTTTAGGTTAGGTTAGGGTAAGTTAATTTAGTTTAGTTTAGTTTATTTTAGGTTACGTTAGTTTAGGTTAGTTTAGATTAGATTATGTTATGTTACGTTAGGGTAGGTTAGGTTAGTGTAGTTTAGTTTAGTTCAATTTAGTTGAATTTAATTTAGTTTATTTTAGCTTAGTTTAGGTTAGGTTAGATTAGTTTAGTTTATTTTAGTTTAGGTTAGGTTAAGTTAGGTTAGGTTAGTTTAGGTTAGTTTAGTTTAGTTTGGTGTATAATTTTAATTTATAGTATAGTTTAGTTTAGTTTCATTTATAGTTTATTTTATAGTTTAGTTCAGTTTAGTTTAGGTTAGGTTAGGTTACTTTAGTTTAGTTTAGTTTAGCTTAGGTTGGGTTAGGTTAGGTTAGGTTAGGTTAGTTAGTTTAGCTTAGTTTCGTTTATTTTAATTTATAGTTTAATTTATAGTTTAATTTATAGTTTGGTTTATAGTTTAGTTCAATTTAGTTTAAGTCAGGATAGGTAAGTTTAGGTTAAGTTAGGTTAAGTTAGTTTAGTTTAGTTTAGTTTATGTTAGGTTACGTTAGTTTAGGTTAGTTAAGTTCAGTTTAGTTTAGTTTTGTTTATAGTTAAGTTTAGTTTATAGTTTAGTTTATAGTTTAATTTTGTTTAGATTATTGTTTAATTTAGTTTAGTTTAGTGTAGTTTAGTTTAGGTTAGGTTAGGTTAGGTTAGATTAGTTAAGTTCAGTTTAGTGTAATTTAGTTTTGTTGAATTTAGTTTAGTTTAGTTTAGTTTAAGTTAGTTTAGTTTAGCTTAGGTTAGGTTAGGTAAGGTTAGGTTAGTTAGTTTAGCTTAGTTTAGTTTAGTTTATAGTTTAGTTTAATTTATAGATTAGATTATATTTTAGTTTATAGTTTAGTTTAGTTTGGTTTAGTTAAGTTTAGTTTAGGTTAGGTTAGGTAAGGTTAGGTTAGGTTAGGTTAGTTTATTTTAGTTCAGATTAGATTATGTTAGGTTAGGTTAAGATAGGTCAATGTAGTTGAGTTTAGTTTAGTTGCATTTAATTTAGTTTATTTTGTTTAGTTTAGGTTAGGTTAGTTTAGTTTAGTTTAGGTTAGGTTGTTAGGTTAGCTTAGTTTTGTGTAGTTTAGTTTAGTTTATATTTTAATTTATTGTTTAGTTTAGTTTATATTAGATTTGTTTAGTTTAGTTTAGTTTAGGTTAGGTTAGGTTAGGTTACGTTGGGTTAGCTTAGTTTATTTTAGTTTAAGTTTGGTTAGTTTACGTTAGGTTAGGTCAGCTTAGTTTAGTTTAGTTTAGTTTAATTTAGTTTAGGTTAGGTTTGGTTTGTTTAATTTAGCTTAGCTCAGGTTTGGTTTGGTTAGGTTGGGTTAGGTTAGTTAAGGTCAGTTTACTTTAGTTTAGTTAAGTTTAGTTTAGTTTATAGTTTAGTTTAATTTAGTTTATAGTTTAGTTTATACTTTATATTATAATTTAGTTTAGGTTAGGTTAGGTTAGTTTAGTTTAGCTTAGGTTAGGTAAGGTTAGGTTAGGTTAGGTTAGGTTGGTTGGTTTAGCTTAGTTTATTTATTTTAGTTTAGTTTATACTTTAGTTTAATTTATAGATTAGTTTATATTTTAGTTTATAGTTTAGTTTAGTTTGGTTTAGTTTAGGTTAGGTTAGGTAAGGTTAGGTTAGGTTAGGTTAGGATAGTTTAGTTTAGTAAAGTTTATGTTCGGTTAGGTTAGGTTAGTTTAGTTCAGTTTAGTTAGTTTTGTTTATGGGTTAGTTTAGTTTATAGTTTAGTTTACAGTTTTGTTAAGTTTAGTTTATAGTTTATATTATAATGTAGTTTACTTTAATTTAGTTTAGTTTAGTTTTGTTTAGTTTAGTTTAGGTTAGGTTAGGTAAGGTTAGTTTAGTTTAGTTTAGAATAGGTTAGGTTAGTTTATGTTAAGTTAGGTTAGTTTAGTTTAGCTTAGTTTAGGTTAGGTTAGGTTAAGTTAGGTTAGGTTAGCTTAATTAATTTAGTTTAGTTTAATTTAGGTTAGGTTAGGTTAGGTCAGGTTAGGTTAGTTAACTTTAGTTTACTTTAGTTTAGTTAAGTTTAGTTTAGTTTATAGTTTAGTTTATAGTTTAGTTTAGTTTAATTTATAGTTTATATTATAATTTAGTTTAGTTTAGTTTAGTTTAGGTTAGGTTAGTTTAGTTTAGCTTACGTTAGGTTAGGTTAGGTTAAGTTAGGTTAGTTAGTTTAGCTTATTTTAGTTTATTTTATTTTAGTTTATAGTTTAGTTTAATTTGTATTTTAGTTTAGTGTAGTTTAGTTTAGTTGAATTTAGTTTAGTTTAGTTTAGTTTAGGTTAGTTTAGTTTAGTTTAGCATAGGTTAGGTTAGGTAAGGTTACGTTAGTTAGTTTAGGTTAGTATAGTTTAGTTTAGTTTAGTTTATAGTTTAGTTTAATTTTAGATTAGTTGATATTTTGGTTTATAGTTTAGTTTAATTTAATTTAGGTAGGGATAGGTAAGTTTAGGTTAGGTTAGGTTAGTTTAGTTCAGTTTACTTTTGTTTTGTTTATTGTTTAATTTAGTTTACTTTAGTTTAGTTAAGTTTATAGTTTCATTTAGTTTAGTTTAGTTTAGTTATTTTGTTTAGGTTAGGTTAGGTTAGTTTAGTTTAGTTTAGGTTAGGTTAGGAAAGTTTAGGTTAGGTTAGGTTAGTTTAGTTCAGTTTAGTTTTGTTTTGCTTATAGTTTAATTTAGTTTATTTTATAGTTTAAATTAGTTTAGTTTGGTTTAGTTTAGTTATTTTGTTTAGGTTAGGTTAGGTTAGGTTAGTTTAGTTTAGTTTAGGTTAGGTTAGATTGGTTTAGGTTAGGTTAGATTAGTGTAGTTTAGTTTAGTTGAATTTAATTTAGTTTATTTTAGTTTAGTTTAGGTTAAGTTAGGTTAAGTTAGGTTAGTTAAGTTTAGTTTAGTGTAGTTCAGTTTAGTTGAATTTAGTTTAGTTTAGTTTAGTTTAGGTTAGTTTAGTTTAGTTTAGCATAGGTTAGGTTAGGTAAGGTTACGTTAGTTAGTTTAGCTTAGTATAGTTTAGTTTAGTTTAGTTTATAGTTTAGTTTAATTTTAGATTAGTTTATATTTTGGTTTAAAGTTTAGTTTAGTTTAGTTTAGGTAGGGATAGGAAAGCTTAGTTTAGGTTAGGTTAGTTTAGTTCAGTTTAGTTTTGTTTTGTTTATAGTTTAGTTAAGTTTAGTTTATAGTTTAATTTAGTATAGTTTAGTTTAGTTATTTTGTTTAGGTTAGGTTAGGTTAGGTTAGTTTAGTTTAGTTTTGGTTAGATTTGTTTAGGTTAGGTTAGATTAGTGTAGTTGAGTTTACTTGAATTTAATTTAGTTTATTTTAGTTTAGTTTAGGTTAAGTTGGGTTAGGTTAGGTTAGTTAAGATTAGTTTAGTGTAGTTTAGTCTAGTTGAATTTAGTTTAGTTTAGTTTAGTTTAGTTTAGGTTAGTTTAGTTTAGTTTAGCTTAGGTTGCGTTAGGTAAGGTTAGGTTAGTTAGTTTAGCTTAGTATAGTTTAGTTTAGTTCAGTGTATAGTTTAGTTTAATTTTAGATTAGTTTAGATTATAGTTTATAGTTTAGTTTAGTTTAGTTTATGTTAGGATAGGTAAGTTTAGGTTATGTTAGTTTATTTTAGGTTACGTTAGTTTAGGTTAGTTAAGTAAAGTTTAGTTTAGTTTTGTTTATGGTTTTATTTAGTTTATAGTTTAGTATATAGTTTAGTTTAGTTTAATTTCGGTTAGGTTAGGTTAGGTTAGGTTAGTTTGGTTTAGTTTAGATTAGGTTAGGTTAGTTTATTTTAATTTAGATTAGATTATGTTAGGTTAGGTTAGGGTAGGTTAGGTTAGTGTAGTTTAGTTTAGTTCAATTTAGTTGAATTTAATTTAGTTTAGTTAAATTTAATTTTGTTTATTTTAGCTTAGTTTAGGTTAGGATGGTTAGGTTAGTTTAGTTTAGTTTAGTTTAGTTTAGGTTAGGTTAAGTTAGGTTAGGTTAGTTTAGTTTAGTTTAGTTTATATTTTAGTTTATAGTTTAGTTTAGTTTAGTTTATATTAGATTAGTTTAGTTTAGTTTAGTTTAGGTTAGGTTAGGTTAGTTTAGGTTAGGTTAGGTTAGGTTAGCTTAGTTTAGTTTATTTTAGTTTTGTTCAATTTAGGTTTGGTTAGGTTAGTTAACCTTAGTTTACTTTAGTTTAGTTAAGTTTAGATTAGTTTATAGTTTAGTTTAGTTTAGTATATAGTTTAGTTTATAGTTTAGTTTAGTTTAGTTCATAGTTAATATTATAAATTAGTTAGTTTAGGTTAGGTTAGGTTAGTTTAGTTTAGCTTAGGTTAGGTTAGGTTTGTTTAGGTTAGGTTAGATTAGTGTAGTTTATTTTAGTTGAATTTAATTTAGTTTTTTTTAGTTTAGTTTAGGTTAAGTTAGGTTAGGTTATGTTAGTTAAGTTTAGTTTAGTGTAGTTTAGTTTAGTTGAAATTAGTTTAGATTAGTTTTGTTTAGGTTAGTTTAGTTTAGTTTAGCTTAGGTTAGGTTAGGTAAGGTTAGGTTAGTTAGTTTAGCTTAGTATAGTTTAGTTTAGTTTATAGTTTAGTTTAATTTTAGATTAGTTTATAGTTTAGTTTAGTTTAGTTTAGGTTAGGATAGGTAAGTTTAGGTTAGGTTAGGGTAAGTTAATTTAGTTTAGTTTAGTTTATTTTAGGTTACGTTAGTTTAGGTTAGTTAAGTTCAGTTTAGTTTAGTTTTGTTTATAGTTTTGTTTAGTTTGTAGTTTAGTTTAGTTTATTTTCGGTTAGGATAGGTTAGGTTAGGTTAGTTTAGTTTAGTTTAGATTAGGTTAGGTTAGTTTATTTTAGTTTAGATTAGATTATGTTAGGTTAGGTTAGGGTAGGTTAGGTTAGTGTAGTTTAGTGTAGTTCAATTTAGTTGAATTTAATTTAGTTTATTTCAGCTTAATTTAGGTTAGGTTAGTTTACTTTAGTTTAGTTTATATTTTAGTTTATAGTTTAGTTTAGTTTAGTTCATATTAGATTAGTTTAGTTTAGTTTAGTTTGGTTTAGTTTAGGTTAGGTTAGGTTAGGTTGTTTTAGTTTAGGTTAGGTTAGGTTAGTTTATTTTAGTTTAGTTTAGTTTAATTTAGTTTATAGTTTAGTTTATAGTTTAGTTTAGTTTAGATTAGTTTAGTTTAGTTTAGGTTCGGTTAGGTTAGTTTAGTTTAGGTTATGTTAGGTTATTTTAGGTTAGTTTAGTTTAGTTTAGTTTGTTTATAGTTTTATTTAGTTTATAGTTTAGTTTATAGTTTAGTTTAGTTTATTTTCGGTTAGGTTAGGTTAGGTTAGTTTATTTTAGTTTAGATTAGATTATGTTAGGTTAGGTTAGGGTAGGTTAGGTTAGTGTAGTTTAGTTTAGTTCAATTTAGTTGAATATAATTTATTTTATTTTAGCTTAGTTTAGGTTAGGTTAGATTAGTTTAGTTTAGTTTAGGATAGGTTAAGTTAGGTTAGGTTAGTTTAGTTTAGTTTAGTTTTATTTTAGTTTATAGTTTAGTTTATATTAGATTAGTTTAGTTTAGTTTGGTTTAGTTTAGATTAGGTTAGGTTAGTTTAGTTTAGGTTAGGTTAGGTTAGTTTATTTTAGTTTAGTTTAGTTTATGTTACGTTAGGTTAGTGTAGTTTAGCTTAATTTAGGTTAGGTTAGGTTAGGTTAGATTAGGTTAGTTAACTTTAGTTTACTTAATTTAGTTTAGTTTATAGTTAATTTAATTTATAAATGAGTTTATAATTTAGTTTATGGTTTAGTTTATAGTTTAGTTTATTTTCGGTTAGGTTGGGTTAGTTTAGTTTAGTTTAGATTAGTTTATGTTAGGTTAGGTTAGGATAGGTTAGGTTAGTGTAGTTTATTTTGGTGCAATTTAATTGAATTTAATTTAGTTTATTTTAGCTTAGTTTAGGTTAGGTTAGATTAGTTTAGTTTAGTTTTGTTTAGGTTAGGTAAAATTAGGTTAGGTTAGTTTAGTTTAGTTAATTTTGGTTTAGTTTAGGTTAGGTTAGTTTAGTTTAGGGTAGGTTAGGTTAGGTTAGAGTATTTTAGTTTACTTTTTTTACTTTAGTTTATAGTTTAGTTTATAGTTTAGTTTAGTTTAGATTAGTTTAGTTTAGTTTAGGTTCGGTTAGGTTAGTTTAGTTTAGTTTAGGTTAGGTTAGGTTACGTTTTTTCCGTTTAGTTTAGTTTAGTTTAGGTTAGTTTATTTTAGTTTAGATTAGATTATGTTAGGTTAGGTTAGGGTAAGTTAGGTTAGTTTAGTTTAGTTTAGTTTAGTTTAGGTTATGTCAGGTTAGTTTAGTTTATTTTAGGTTAGGTCAGGTTAAGTTATGTTATGTTACTTTAGGTTAGTTTAGTTTAGTTTAGTTTCGTTTAGTTTATAATTTAGTTTAGTTACGTTTAGTTTAGTTTATGTTAGGTTAGGTTAGTTTTTGTTAGGTTAGGTTAGTCTAGTTTAGCTTAGCCTAGGTTGGGTTAGGTGATATTAGGTTAGGTTAGGTGAGTTAGTTTAGCTTAGTTTAGTTTATTTTAGTTTAATTTAGGTTAGGTTAGGTTAGGTTAGTAGACTTTAGTATACTTAACTTAGTTAAGTTTAGTCAAGTTTATAGTTTAGTTTAATTTAGTTTATAGTTTAGTATATAGTTTAGTTTAGTTTATTGTTTATATTATAATTTAGTTTAGTTTAGGTTAGGTTAGTTTAGTTTAGCTTAGGTTATGTTAGGTTAGGTTAGGTGAGGTTAGTTAACTTTGGTTTACTTTAGTTTAGTTTAGTTTATAGTTAATTTAATTTATAAATTAGTTTATAGTTTAGTTTATAGTTTAGGTTAGTTAAGTTTAGTTTAATTTAAGTTAGGATAGGTAAGTTTAGGTTAGGTTAGGTTAGTTTAGTTCAGTTTAGTTTTGTTTTGTTTATAGTTTAATTTAGTTTAGTTTATAGTTTAATTTAGTTTAGTTGAGTTTAGTTTAGTTATTTTTTTTAGGTTAGGTTAGGTTAGTTTAGTTTAGTTTAGGTTAGGTTAGATTTGTTTAGGTTAGGTTAGATTAGTGTAGTTTAGTTTAGTTGAATTTAATTTAGTTTATTTTAGTTTAGGTTAGTTTAATTTAGTTTAGCTTAGGTTAGGTTAGGTAAGGTTAGGTGAGTTAGTTTAGTTTAGTATAGTTTAGTTTAGTTTAGTTTATAGTTTAGTTTAATTATAGATTAGTTTATAGTTTAGTTTAGTTTAGTTTATATTAGGATAGATAAGTTTAGGTTAGGTTAGGGTAAGTTAATTTAGTTTAGTTTAGTTTATTTTAGGTTACGTTAGTTTAGGTTAGTTTAGATTAGATTATGTTAGGTTAGGTTAGGGTAGGTTATGTTAGTGTAGTTTAGTTTAGTTCAATTTAGTTGAATTTAATTTAGTTTATTTTAGCTTAGTTTAGGTTAGGTTAGATTAGTTTAGTTTATTTTAGTTTATGTTAGGTTAAGTTAGGTTAGGTTAGTTTACTTTAGTTTAATTTATATTTTAGTTTATAGTTTAGTTTAGTTTATGTTAGATTAGTTTAGTTTAATTTAGTTTGGTTTAGTTTAGGTTAGGTTAGGTTAGGTTGTTTTAGTTTAGGTTAGGTTCGGTTAGGTTAGTTTAGTTTAGGTTATGTTATGTTATTTTAGGTTAGTTTATTTTAGTTTAGTTTAGTATAGGTTACGTCAAGTTAGTTTAGTTTAGTTTAGGTTAGGTTAGGTTAAGTTATGTTATTTCACTTTAGGTTAGTTCAATTGAGTTTAGTTTCGTTTAGCTTATAATTTAGTTTAGTTACGTTTAGTGTAGTTTAGATTAGGTTAGGTTAGGTTAGGTTACTTATTTTAGCTTAGTTTAGTTTATTTTAGTTTAGTTTAATTTATAAATTAGTTTATAGTTTAGTTTATTGTTTAGTTTAGTTTAGTTTAGGTTAGCTTAAGTTAGGTTAGGTTAGTTTAGTTTAGCTTAGCGTAGGTTGGGTTAGGTTAGGTTAGGTTAGGTTAGTTAGTTTAGCTTAGTTTATATTCGTTTATAGTTTAGTTTAATTTATAGTTTAGTTTATAGTTTAGTTTAGTTTAGTTTAGTTTATGTTAGGTTATGTTAGTTTAGGTTAGTTAAGTTCATTTTAGTGTAGTTTTGTTTATAGTTTAGTTTAGTTTATAGTTTAGTTCACTTTATTGTTTAATTTAGATTAGTTTATTGTAGTTATGTTTAGGTTAGGTTAGTTTAGTTTAGTTTAGGTTAGGTTAGGTTACTTTATTTTAGTTTAGATTAGATTATGTTAGGTTAGGTAAGTTTAGGTTAGGTTAGGTTAGGTTAGTTTAGGTTAGGTTATGTTAGGTTAGGTTAGCTTAGTTTAGTTTAGTTTAGTTTAGGTTAGGTTAGGGTAGTTTAGGTTAGGTTAGTTTAGTTTAGTATAGTTTATTTTAGTTTCGTTTAGTTTATAGTTTAGTTTAGTCTATAGATTAGTTTATATTTGAGTTTAGTTTGGTTTAGTTTAGATTAGTTTAGGTTAGGTTAGGTAAGGTTAGGTTAGGTTTGTTTATTTTAGTTTAGATTAGATTATGTTAGGTTAGGTAAGTTTAGGTTAGGTTGGGTTAGGTTAGTTTAGGTTAGGTTAGGTTAGGTTAGGTTAGGATAGCTTAATTTATTTTAGTTTTGTTTAATTTAGGTTAGGTTAGGTTAGTTAACTTTAGTTTACTTTAGTTTAGTTAAGTTTAGTTTAGTTTATAGTTTAGTTTAGGTTGGTTTATAGTTTAGTTTATGATTTAGTTTAGTTTAGTTTATAGTTTATATTATAATTTAGTTTAGTTTAGGTTACTTTGGTTTAGTTTAGGTTAGGTTATGTAAGGTTAGGTTAGGTTAGGTTAGTTTAGTTTAGTTAAGTTTATGTTCCGTTTGGTTAGGTTAGTTTAGTTCAGTTTAGTTAGTTTTGTTTATACTTTAGTTTAGTTTAGTTTATAGTTTAGTTTATAGTTTAGTTTAATTTAGTTTAGTTTAGTTTGGTTTAGTTTAGATAGGTTAGGTAAGGTTAGGTTAGGTTAGGATAGTTTATTTTAGTTAAGTTTATGTTCGGTTAGGTTACGTTAGTTTAGTTCAGTTTTGTTAGTTTTATTTATAGGTTAGTTTATTTTAGTTTATACTTTATATTATAATTTAGTTTAGTATAGGTTAGGTTAGGTTAGTTAAGTTTAGCTTAGGTTAGGTAAGGTTAGGTTAGGTTAGCTTAGCTTAGTTAGTTTAGCTTAGTTTAGTTTATTTTAGTTTAGTTTATAGTTTATATTAATTTATGGATTAATTTATATTTTAGTTTATAGTTTAATTTAGTTTGGTTAAGTTTAGCTTAGGTTAGGTAAGGTTAGGTTAAGTTAGGATAGTTTAGTTTAGTTAAGTTTATGTTCGGTTAGGTTACGTTAGTTTACTTCAGTTTAGTTAGTTTTGTTTATAGGTTAGTTTAGTTTAGTTTATAGTGTAGTTTATAGGTTAGTTTAGTTTAGTTTATAGTGTAGTTTATAGGTTAGTTTAGTTTAGTTTATAGTTTATATTATAATTTAGTTTAGTTTAGTTTAGTTTAGGTTAGGTTAGGTTAGTTTAGTTTAGCTTAGGATAGGTTAGGTTAGGTTAGTTTATTTTAGTATAGATTAGATTATGTTAGGTTAGGTTAGGTTAGCTTAGTTTAGTTTATTTTAGTTTAGTTTATAGTTTAATTTAGTTTAGTTTATAGTTTAATTAAGTTTAGTTTAATTTAGTTTAGTTATTTTGTTTAGGTTAGGTTAGGTTAGGTTAGTTTAGTTTAGGTTAGATTAGTGTAGTTTAGTTTAGTTGAATTTAGTTTAGTTTAGTTTAGTTTAGGTTAGTTTAGTTTAGTTTAGCTTAGGTTAGGTTAGGTAAGGTTACGTTAGTTAGTTTAGCTTAGTTTAGTTTAGAGTTTAGTTTCATTTTAGATTAGTTTATAGTTTTCTTTATAGTTTAGTTTAGTTTATTTTATGTTAGGATAGGTAAGTTTAGGTTAGGTTAGGGTAAGTTAGTTTAGTTTAGTTTAGTTTATTTTAGGTTACGTTAGTTTAGGTTAGTTAAGTTCAGTTTAGTTTAGTTTTGTTTATAGTTTTATTTAGTTTATAGTTTAGTTTATAGTTTAGTTTAGATTATTTTCGGTTAGGTTGGGTTAGGTTATGTTAGTTTAGTTTAGTTTAGATTAGGTTATTTTAGTTTATTTTAGTTTAGATTAGATTATGTTAGGTTAGGTTAGGGTAGGTTAGGTTAGTGTAGTTTAGTTTAGTTCAATTTAGTTGAATATAATTTAGTTTAATTTAGCTTAGTTTAGGTTAGGTTAGATTAGTTTAGTTTAGTTTAAATTAGATTATATTAGGTTAGGTTAGGGTAGGTTAGGTTAGTGTAGTTTAGTTTAGTTCAATTTAGTTGAATTTAATTTAGTTTATTTTAGCTTCGTTTAGGTTAGGTAGATTATTTTAGTTTAGTTTAGGTTAGGTTAAGTTAGGTTAGGTTAGTTTAGTTTAGTTTAGTTTATATTTTATTTTATAGTTTAGTTTAGTTTAGTTTGTATTAGATTAGTTTAGTTTAGTTTAGTTTGGTATAGTTTAGGTTAGGTTAGGTTAGTTTAGTTTATGTTAGGTTAGGTTAGTTTATTTTAGTTTAGTTTACTTTAGTTTATAGTTTAGTTATAGTTTAGTTTAGTTTAGGTTCGGTTAGGTTAGTTTAGTTTAGTTTAGATTAGATTATGTTAGGTTAGGTTAGGGTAGGTTAGGTTAGTGTAGTTTAGTTTAGTTCAATTTAGTTGAATATAATTTAGTTTTTTTAGCTTAGTTTAGGTTAGGTTAGATTAGTTTAGTTTAGTTTAGTTTAGTTTAGTTTACGTTAGGTTAAGTTAGGTTAGGTTAGTTTAGTTTAGTTTAGTTTATATTTTAGTTTATAGTTTAGTTTATATTAGATTAGTTTATTTTAGTTTAGTTTGGTTTAGTTTAGGTTAGGTTAGGTTAGTTTAATTTAGGTTAGGTTAGGTTAGTTTATTTTAGTTTAGTTTAGTTACTTCAGTTTATAGTTTAGTTTATTGTTTAGTTTAGTTTAGGTTCGGTTAGGTTAGTTTAGTTTAGTTTAGGTTAGGTTAGTTTAGTTTAGTTTAGTTTAGTTTAGGTTAGGTTAGGTTAGTTTATTTTAGTTTTGATTAGATTATGTTAGGTTAGGTTAGGGTAGGTTAGGTTAGTTTAGTTTAGTTTAGTTTAGTTTAGTTTGGTTTAGGTTAGGTCAGGTTTTTTTAGTTTAGTTTAGGTTAGGTTAGGTTAAGTTATGTTCAGTTACTTTAGGTTAGTTTAGTTTAGTTTAGTTTCGTTTAGTTTATAATTCAGTTTAGTTACGTTTAGTTTAGTTTAGGTTAGGTTAGGTTAGGTTAGGTTACTTAGTTTAGCTTAGTTTAGTTGATAGTTTAGTTTAATTTATAAATTAGTTTATAATTTAGTTTATTGTTCAATTTAGTTTAGGTTAGGTTAGGTTAGGTTAGGTTAGTTTAGTTTAGTTTAGTTTAGGTTAGGTTAGTTTTTGTTAGGTTAGGTTAGTTTAGTTTAGTTTAGCTTAGGTTAGGTTAGGTAAGGTTAGGTTAGTTAATTTAGCTTAGTTTAGTTTAGTTCAGTTTAGTTTATGGTTTAGTTTAATTTTAGATTATTTTATAGTTTAGTTTATAGTTTAGTTTAGTTTAAGTTAAGATTGGTAAATTTAGGTTAGGTTAGGGTAATATAGTTTAGTTTAGTTTAGTTTATTTTAGGTTACGTTAGTTTAGGTTAGTTAAGATCAGTTTAGTTTAGTTTTGTTTATAGTTTTATTTAGTTTATAGTTTAGTTTATATTTAAGTTTAGATTATTTTCGGTTAGGTTAGGTTAGGTTAGGTTGGTTTAGTTTAGATTAGATTAGGTTAGGTTTGTTTATTTTAGTTTAGATTAGATTATGTTAGGTTAGGTTAGTCTAGGTTAGGTTAGTGTAGTTTAGTTTAGTTCAATTTAGTTGAATTTAATTTAGTTTATTTTAGCTTAGTTTAGGTTAGGTAGATTAGTGTAGTTTAGTTTAGGTTAGGTTAAGTTAGGTTAGATTAGTTTAGTTTTGTTTAGTTTGGTATAGTTTAGGTTAGGTTAGTTAGGTTAGTTTAGTTTAGGTTAGGTTAGGTTAGGTTAGTTTATTTTAGTATGGTTTAGTTTACTTTAGTTTATAGTTTAGTTAAAGTTTAGTTGAGTTTAATTTAGTTTAGGTTCGGTTAGATTAGTTTAGTTTAGTTTAGGTTAAATTAGGTTAGGTTAGTTTAGTTTAGTTTAGGTTAGGTTAGGTTAGTTTATTTTAATTTAGATTAGTTTATGTTAGGTTAGGGTAGGTTAGGTTAATTTAGTTTGGTTTAGTTTAGTTTAGGTTAGGTCAGGTTAGTTTAGTTTAGTTTAATTTAGGTTAGGTTAGGTTAGGTTAGTTAACTTTAATTTACTCTAGTTTAGTTAAGTTTAGTTTAGTTTATAGTTTAGTTTAGTTTAATTTCGGTTAGGTTAGGTTAGTTTAGTTTAGTTTAGATTAGGTTAGGTTAGTTTATTTTAGTTTAGATTAGATCATGTTATGTTAGTTTAGGGTAGGTTAGGTTAGTGTAGTTTATTTTAGTTCAGTTTAGTTGAATTTAATTTAGTTTATTTTAGCTTAGTTTATGTTAGGTTAGATTAGTTTAGTTAAGTTTATTTTAGGTTAGGTTAAGTTAGGTTAGTTTAGTTTAGTTTAGTTTAGTTATATTTAGTTAAGTTTAGTTTGGTTTAAATTAGTTTAGTTTTGTTTATGTTAGGTTAGGTTAGGTTAGGTTAGGTTAGTTAGATTAGTTTACGTTAGTTTAGTTTAGCTTATAATTTAATTTATAGTATAGTTTTGTTTAGTTTAGTTTATAGTTTAGTTTATATTTTAGTTTAATTTAGTTTATAGTTTAATTTATAATTTAGTTTAATTTAGTTTAGTTTAGTTTAGGCTAGGTTTGGTTATTTAAGCTTAGCTCAGGTTTGGTTAGGTTGGGTTATGTTAGGTTACTTTAGTTTAGTTTAGTTTAGTTTATAGTTTAGTTTAGTTTAGTATGGTTTATATTTTAGTTTAATTTAGTTTAGTTTAAATTAGATTACTTTAGGTTACGTTAGGTTAGGTGTGCTTATTTTTGTTTAGGTTAGGTTAGGTAAGGTTAGTTTAGTTTAGCTTAGGTTAGGTTATTTTTGTTTAGTTTATAGTTTAGTTTAATTTAGTTTATAGTTTAGTTTAGTTTAGATTAGTTTAGTGTAGTTTAGGTTCGGTTAGGTTAGGTTAGTTTAGTTTATGTTAGGTTAGGTTAGGTTAGTTTATTTTAGTTTAGTTTACTTTAGTTTATAGTTTAGTTATAGTTTAGTTTAGTTTAGATTAGTTTGGGTTCGGTTAGGTTAGTTTAGTTTAGATTAGATTATGTTAGGTTAGTTTAGGGTAGGTTAGGTTAGTGTAGTTTAGTTTAGTTCAATTTAGTTAAATATAATTTAGTTTTTTTTAGCTTAGTTTAGGTTAGGTTAGATTAGTTTAGTTTAGTTTAGTTTAGTTTAGTTTAGTTTAGGTTAGGTTAAGTTAGGTTAGGTTAGTTTAGTTTAGTTTAGTTTATATTTTAGTTTATATTAGATTAGTTTATTTTAGTTTAGTTTGGTTTAGTTTAGGTTAGGATAGGTTAGGTTAGTTTAATTTAGGTTAGGTTAGGTTAGTGTATTTTAGTTTAGTTTAGTTACTTCAGTTTATAGTTTAGTTTATTTTTTAGTTTAGTTTAGGTTCGGTTAGGTTAGTTTAGTTTAGTTTAGGTTAGGTTAGTTTAGTTTAGTTTAGTTTAGTTTAGGTTAGGTTAGGTTAGTTTATTTTAGTTTTGATTAGATTATGTTAGGTTAGGTTAGGGTAGGTTAGGTTAGTTTAGTTTAGTTTAGTTTAGTTTAGTTTGGTTTAGATTAGGTCAGGTTTTTTTAGTTTAGTTTAGGTTAGGTTAGGTTAAGTTATGTTCAGTTACTTTAGGTTAGTTTAGTTTAGTTTAGTTTCGTTTAGTTTATAATTCAGTTTAGTTACGTTTAGTTTAGTTTAGGTTAGGTTAGGTTAGGTTAGGTTACTTAGTTTAGCTTAGTTTAGTTGATAGTTTAGTTAAATTTATAAATTAGTTTATAATTTAGTATATTGTTCAATTTAGTTTAGGTTAGGTTAGGTTAGGTTAGGTTAGTTTAGTTTAGTTTAGTTTAGGTTAGGTTAGTTTTTGTTAGGTTAGGTTAGTTTAGTTTAGTTTAGCTTAGGTTAGGTTAGGTAAGGTTAGGTTAGTTAATTTAGCTTAGTTTAGTTTAGTTCAGTTTAGTTTATGGTTTAGTTTAATTTTAGATTATTTTATAGTTTAGTTTATAGTTTAGTTTAGTTTAAGTTAAGATTGGTAAATTTAGGTTAGGTTAGGGTAAGTTAGTTTAGTTTATTTTAGGTTACGTTAGTTTAGGTTAGTTAAGATCAGTTTAGTTTAGTTTTGTTTATAGTTTTGTTTAGTTTATAGTTTAGTTTATATTTAAGTTTAGATTATTTTCGGTTAGGTTAGGTTAGGTTAGGTTGGTTTAGTTTAGATTAGATTAGGTTAGGTTTGTTTATTTTAGTTTAGATTAGATTATGTTAGGTTAGGTTAGTCTAGGTTAGGTTAGTGTAGTTTAGTTTAGTTCAATTTAGTTGAATTTAATTTAGTTTTTTTAGCTTAGTTTAGGTTAGGTAATTTAGTGTAGTTTAGTTTAGGTTAGGTTAAGTTAGGTTAGATTAGTTTAGTTTTGTTTAGTTTGGTATAGTTTAGGTTAGGTTAGTTAGGTTAGTTTAGTTTAGGTTAGGTTAGGTTAGGTTAGTTTATTTTAGTATAGTTTAGTTTACTTTAGTTTATAGTTTAGTTAAAGTTTAGTTGAGTTTAATTTAGTTTAGGTTCGGTTAGATTAGTTTAGTTTAGTTTAGGTTAAGTTAGGTTAGGTTAGTTTAGTTTAGTTTAGTTTAGGTTAGGTTAGGTTACTTTATTTTAATTTAGATTAGTTTATGTTAGGTTAGGGTAGGTTAGGTTAATTTAGTTTGGTTTAGTTTAGTTTAGGTTAGGTCAGGTTAGTTTAGTTTAGTTTAATTTAGGTTAGGTTAGGTTACGTTAGTTAACTTTAATTTACTCTAGTTTAGTTAAGCTTAGTTTAGTTTATAGTTTAGTTTAGTTTAATTTCGGTTAGGTTAGGTTAGTTTAGTTTAGTTTAGATTAGGTTAGGTTAGTTTATTTTAGTTTAGATTAGATCATGTTATGTTAGTTTAGGGTAGGTTAGGTTAGTGTAGTTTATTTTAGTTCAGTTTAGTTGAATTTAATTTAGTTTATTTTAGCTTAGTTTATGTTAGGTTAGATTAGTTTAGTTAAGTTTATTTTAGGTTAGGTTAAGTTAGGTTAGTTTATTTTAGTTTAGTTTAGTTTTGTTTAGTTAAGTTTAGTTTGGTTTAAATTAGTTTAGTTTTGTTTATGTTAGGTTAGGTTAGGTTAGTTAGATTAGTTTAGCTTATAATTTAATTTATAGTATAGTTTTGTTTAGTTTAGTTTATAGTTTAGTTTATATTTTAGTTTAATTTAGTTTATAGTTTAATTTATAATTTAGTTTAATTTAGTGTAGTTTAGTTTAGGCTAGGTTTGGTTATTTAAGCTTAGCTCAGGTTTGGTTAGGTTGGGTTATGTTAGGTTACTTTAGTTTAGTTTAGTTTAGTTTATAGTTTAGTTTAGTTTAGTATGGTTTATATTTTAGTTTAATTTAGTTTAGTTTAAATTAGATTACTTTAGATTACGTTAGGTTAGGTGTGCTTATTGTTGTTTAGGTTAGGTTAGGTAAGGTTAGTTTAGTTTAGCTTAGGTTAGGTTATTTTTGTTTAGTTTATAGTTTAGTTTAATTTAGTTTATAGTTTAGTTTATAGTTTAGTTTAGTTTAGATTAGTTTAGTGTAGTTTAGGTTCGGTTAGGTTAGGTTAGTTTAGTTTAGGTTAGGTTAGGTTAGGTTAGTTTATTTTAGTTTACTTTAGTTTACTTTAGTTTATAGTTTAGTTTATAGTTTAGTTTAGTTTAGATTAGTTTAGTGTAGTTTAGGTTCGGTTAGGTTAGTTTAGTTTAGTTTAGGTTAGGTTAGGTTAGGTTAGTTCCGTTTAGTTCAGTTTAGTTTAGGTTAGGTTAGTTTATTTTAGTTTAGATTAGATTATGTTAGGTAAGGTTAGGGTAAGTTAGGTTAGTTTAGTTTAGTTTAGTTTAGTTTAGGTTAGGTCAGGTTAGTTTAGTTTAGTTTAGTTTAGGTTAGGTTAAGTTATGTTATGTTACTTTAGGTTAGTTTAGTTTAGTTTAGTTTCGTTTAGTTTATAATTTAGTTTAGTTACGTTTAGTTTAGTTTAGGTTAGGTTAGGTTAGGTTAGGTTACTTAGTTTAGCTTAGCTTAGTTTATTTTAGTTTAGTTTATAGTTTAGTTTAATTTATAAATTAGTTTATAGTTTAGTTTATTGTTTAGTTTAGTTTAGTTTAGGTTAGGTTAGATTAGGTTAGTTTAGTTTAGTTTAGTTTAGGTTAGGTTAGGTTAGTTTTTGTTAGGGTAGGTTGGTTTAGTTTAGCTTAGCTTAGGTTGGGTTAAGTGAGATTAGGTTAGGTTAGGTTAGTAAGTTTAGCTTAGTTTAGTTTATTTTAGTTTAATTTAGGTTAGGTTAGGTTAGGTTAGGTTAGTAGACTTTAGTATACTTAACTTAGTTAAGTTTAGTTTAGTTTATAGTTTAGTTTAATTTAGTTTATAGTTTAGTATATAGTTTAGTTTAGTTTAGTTTATTGTTTTTATTATAATTTAGTTTAGTTTAGTTTAGGTTAGGTTAGGTTAGTTTAGTTTAGTTTAGTTTATATTTTAGTTTATAGTTTAGATTATATTAGATTAGTTTAGTTTAGTTTGGTTTAGTTTAGATTAGGTTAGGTTAGGTTGGTTTAGTTTAGGTTAGGTTAGGTTAGATTAGGTTAGTTAACTTTAGTTTACTTTAGTTTAGTTTAGTTTATAGTTAATTTAATTTATAAATTAGTTTATAGTTTAATTTATGGTTTAGTTTATAGTTTAGTTTATTTTCGGTTAGGTTGGGTTAGTTCAGTTTAGTTTAGATTAGGTTAGGTTAGTTGATTTTAGTTTAGTTTAGTTTTGTTTAGGTTAGGTTAAGTTAGGTTAGGTTAGTTTAGTTTAGTTTAGGTTAGGTTAGGTTGGTTTATTTTAGCTTACTTTTTTTACTTTAGTTTATAGTTTAGTTTATAGTTTAGTTTAGTTTAGATTAGTTTAGTTATGTTTAGGTTCGGTTAGGTTAGTTTAGTTTAGTTTAGGTTAGGTTAGGTTACGTTTTTTCCGTTTAGTTTAGTTTAGTTTAGGTTAGTTTATTTTAGTTTAGATTAGATTATGTTAGGTTAGGTTAGGGTAAGTTAGGTTAGTTTAGTTTACTTTAGTTTAGGTTATGTCAGGTTAGTTTAGTTTAGTTTACGTTAGGCAGGTTAAGTTATGTTATGTTACTTTAGGTTAGCTTAGTTTAGTTTAGTTTATTTTAGTTTAGTTTATAGTTTAGTTTAATTTATAAATTAGTTTATAGTTTAGTTTATTGTTTAGTTTAGATTAGTTTAGGTTAGGTTAGGTTAGCTTTTTGTAGGTTAGGTTAGTTTAGTTTAGCTTAGCTTAGGTTGGGTTAGGTGAGATTAGGTTAGGTTAGGTGAGTTAGATTAGCTTAGTTTAAATTTATTTTAGTTTAATTTGGGTTAGGTTAGGTTAGGTTAGTAGACTTTAGTATACTTAACTTAGTTAAGTTTAGTCAAGTTTATAGTTTAGTTTAATTTAGTTTATACTTTAGTATGTAGTTTAGTTTAGTTTATTGTTTATATTATAATTTAGTTAAATTTAGGTTAGGTTAGGTTAGTTTAGTTTAGCTTAGGTTATGTTAGGTTAGGTTAGGTTAGGTGAGGTTAGTTAACTTTGGTTTACTTTAGTTTAGTTTAGTTTATAGTTAATTTAATTTATAAATTAGTTTATAGTTTAGTTTATAGTTTAGGTTAGTTAAGTTTAGTTTAATTTAAGTTGGGATAGGTAAGTTTAGGTTAGGTTAGGTTAGTTTAGTTCAGTTTAGTTTTGTTTTGTTTATAGTTTATTGTAGTTTAGTTTATAGTTTAATTTAGTTTAGTTTAGTTTAGTTATTTTTTTTAGGTTATGTTAGGTTAGGCTTGTTTAGTTTAGTTTAGGTTAGGTTAGATTTGTTTAGGTTAGGTTAGATTAGTGTAGTTTAGTTTAGATGAATTTAATTTAGTTTATTTTAATTTAGTTTAGGTTAAGTTAAGTTAGGTTAGGTTAGTTTAGTTTAGTTTAGTTTAGTTTAGTTTAGTTTAGTTGAAATTAGTTTAGTTTAGTTTGGTTTAGGTTAGTTTAATTTAGTTTAGCTTAGGTTAGGTTAGGTAAGGTTAGATGAGTTAGTTTAGCTTAGTATAGTTTAGATTAGTTTAGTTTATAGTTTAGTTTAATTTTAGATAGTTTATAGTTTAGTTTAGTTTTGTTTATATTAGGATAGATAAGTTTACGTTAGGTTAGGGTAAGTTAATTTAGTTTAGTTTAGTTTATTTTAGGTTACGTTAGTTTAGGTTAGTTTAGATTAGATTATGTTATGTTACGTTAGGGTAGGTTAGGTTAGTGTAGTTTAGTTTAGTTCAATTTAGTTGAATTTAATTTAGTTTATTTTAGCTTAGTTTAGGTTAGGTTAGATTAGTTTAGTTTATTTTAGTTTAGGTTAGGTTAAGTTAGGTTAGGTTAGTTTAGGTTAGTTTAGTTTAGTTTGGTGTATAATTTAGTTTATAGTATAGTTTAGTTTAGTTTCATTTATAGTTTATTTTATAGTTTAGTTCAGTTTAGTTTAGGTTAGGTTAGGTTACTTTAGTTTAGTTTAGTTTAGCTTAGGTTGGGTTAGGTTAGGTTAGGTTAGGTTAGTTAGTTTAGCTTAGTTTCGTTTATTTTAATTTATAGTTTAGTTTAATTTATAGTTTGGTTTATAGTTTAGTTCAATTTAGTTTAAGTCAGGATAGGTAAGTTTAGGTTAAGTTAGGTTAAGTTAGTTTAGTTTAGTTTAGTTTATGTTAGGTTACGTTAGTTTAGGTTAGTTAAGTTCAGTTTAGTTTAGTTTTGTTTATAGTTAAGTTTAGTTTATAGTTTAGTTTATAGTTTAATTTTGTTTAGATTATTGTTTAATTTAGTTTAGTTTAGTGTAGTTTAGTTTAGGTTAGGTTAGGTTAGGTTAGATTAGTTAAGTTCAGTTTAGTGTAATTTAGTTTTGTTGAATTTAGTTTAGTTTAGTTTAGTTTAAGTTAGTTTAGTTTAGCTTAGGTTAGGTTAGGTAAGGTTAGGTTAGTTAGTTTAGCTTAGTTTAGTTTAGTTTAGTTTATAGTTTAGTTTAATTTATAGATTAGATTATATTTCAGTTTATAGTTTAGTTTAGTTTGGTTTAGTTAAGTTTAGTTTAGGTTAGGTTAGGTAAGGTTAGGTTAGGTTAGGTTAGTTTATTTTAGTTCAGATTAGATTATGTTAGGTTAGGTTAAGATAGGTCAATGTAGTTGAGTTTAGTTTAGTTGCATTTAATTTAGTTTATTTTGTTTAGTTTAGGTTAGGTTAGTTTAGTTTAGTTTAGGTTAGGTTGTTAGGTTAGCTTAGTTTTGTGTAGTTTAGTTTAGTTTATATTTTAATTTATTGTTTAGTTTAGTTTATATTAGATTTGTTTAGTTTAGTTTAGTTTAGGTTAGGTTAGGTTAGGTTACGTTGGGTTAGCTTAGTTTATTTTAGTTTAAGTTTGGTTAGTTTACGTTAGGTTAGGTCAGCTTAGTTTAGTTTAGTTTAGTTTAATTTAGTTTAGGTTAGGTTTGGTTTGTTTAATTTAGCTTAGCTCAGGTTTGGTTTGGTTAGGTTGGGTTAGGTTAGTTAAGGTCAGTTTACTTTAGTTTAGTTAAGTTTAGTTTAGTTTATAGTTTAGTTTAATTTAGTTTATAGTTTAGTTTATACTTTATATTATAATTTAGTTTAGGTTAGGTTAGGTTAGTTTAGTTTAGCTTAGGTTAGGTAAGGTTAGGTTAGGTTAGGTTAGGTTGGTTGGTTTAGCTTAGTTTATTTATTTTAGTTTAGTTTATACTTTAGTTTAATTTATAGATTAGTTTATATTTTAGTTTATAGTTTAGTTTAGTTTGGTTTAGTTTAGGTTAGGTTAGGTAAGGTTAGGTTAGGTTAGGTTAGGATAGTTTAGTTTAGTAAAGTTTATGTTCGGTTAGGTTAGGTTAGTTTAGTTCAGTTTAGTTAGTTTTGTTTATGGGTTAGTTTAGTTTATAGTTTAGTTTACAGTTTTGTTAAGTTTAGTTTATAGTTTATATTATAATGTAGTTTACTTTAATTTAGTTTAGTTTAGTTTTGTTTAGTTTAGTTTAGGTTAGGTTAGGTAAGTTTAGTTTAGTTTAGTTTAGGTTAGGTTAGGTTAGTTTATGTTAAGTTAGGTTAGTTTAGTTTAGCTTAGTTTAGGTTAGGTTAGGTTAAGTTAGGTTAGGTTAGCTTAATTAATTTAGTTTAGTTTAATTTAGGTTAGGTTAGGTTAGGTCAGGTTAGGTTAGTTAACTTTAGTTTACTTTAGTTTAGTTAAGTTTAGTTTAGTTTATAGTTTAGTTTATAGTTTAGTTTAGTTTAATTTATAGTTTATATTATAATTTAGTTTAGTTTAGTTTAGTTTAGGTTAGGTTAGTTTAGTTTAGCTTACGTTAGGTTAGGTTAGGTTAAGTTAGGTTAGTTAGTTTAGCTTATTTTAGTTTATTTTATTTTAGTTTATAGTTTAGTTTAATTTGTATTTTAGTTTATAGTTTAGTTTATAGTTTAGTTTGGTTTAGTTTAATTTATTTTATAGTCTAGTTTATAGTTTATTTTAGTTTAGTTTATAGTTTAGATTATAATTTAGTTTAGTTTAGTTTAGTTTAGGTTAAGTTAATTTAGTTTAGCTTAGGTTAGTTTAGCTTAGGTTATGTTAGGTTGGGTTATGTTAGGTTACTTTAGAGTTGTTTAGTTTAGTTTAGGTTAGGTTTGGTTAGTTTAGTTTAGTTTAGCTCAGGTTTGGTTAGGTTAGGTTAAGTTAGGTTTGCTTAGTTTAGTTTAGTTTAATTTAGGTTAGGTTAGGTTAGGTTAATTAACTTTAGTTTACTTAATTTAGTTAAGTTTAGTTTAGTTTATAGTTTAGTTTAATTTAGTTTATGGTTTAGTTTATAGTTTAGTTTAGTTTAGTTTATAGTTTATATTATAATTTAGTTTAGTTTAGTTTAGTTTAGGTTAGGTTAGGTTAGTTTAGTTTAGCTTAGGTTAGGTTAGGTTAGGTTAGGTTAGTTTAGTTTAGTTTAGGTTAAGTTAGGTAAGTTTAGGTTAGGTTAGGTTAGTTTAGTTCAGTTTAGTTTAATTTTGCTTATAGTTTAATTTAGTTAGTTTATAGTTTAAATTAGTTTAGTTTAGTTTAGTAATTTTGTTTAGGTTAGGTTAGGTTAGGTTAGTTTAGTTTAGTTTAGGTTAGGTGAGATTTGTTTAGGTTAGGTTAGATTAGTGTAGTTTAGTTTAGTTGAATTTAATTTAGTTTATTTTAGTTTAGTTTAGGTTAAGTTAGGTTAGGTTAGGTTAGTTAAGTTTAGTTTAGTGTAGATTAGTTTAGTTGAATTTAGTTTAGTTTAGTTTAGTTTAGGTTAGTTTAGTTTAGTTTAGCATAGGTTAGGTTAGGTAAGGTTACGTTAGTTAGTTTAGGTTAGTATAGTTTAGTTTAGTTTAGTTTATAGTTTAGTTTAATTTTAGATTAGTTGATATTTTGGTTTATAGTTTAGTTTAGTTTAATTTAGGTAGGGATAGGTAAGTTTAGGTTAGGTTAGGTTAGTTTAGTTCAGTTTACTTTTGTTTTGTTTATTGTTTAATTTAGTTTACTTTAGTTTAGTTAAGTTTATAGTTTCATTTAGTTTAGTTTAGTTTAGTTATTTTGTTTAGGTTAGGTTAGGTTAGTTTAGTTTAGTTTAGGTTAGGTTAGGAAAGTTTAGGTTAGGTTAGGTTAGTTTAGTTCAGTTTAGTTTTGTTTTGCTTATAGTTTAATTTAGTTTATTTTATAGTTTAAATTAGTTTAGTTTGGTTTAGTTTAGTTATTTTGTTTAGGTTAGGTTAGGTTAGGTTAGTTTAGTTTAGTTTAGGTTAGGTTAGATTGGTTTAGGTTAGGTTAAATTAGTGTAGTTTAGTTTAGTTGAATTTAATTTAGTTTATTTTAGTTTAGTTTAGGTTAAGTTAGGTTAAGTTAGGTTAGTTAAGTTTAGTTTAGTGTAGTTCAGTTTAGTTGAATTTAGTTTAGTTTAGTTTAGTTTAGGTTAGTTTAGTTTAGTTTAGCATAGGTTAGGTTAGGTAAGGTTACGTTAGTTAGTTTAGCTTAGTATAGTTTAGTTTAGTTTAGTTTATAGTTTAGTTTAATTTTAGATTAGTTTATATTTTGGTTTATAGTTTAGTTTAGTTTAGTTTAGGTAGGGATAGGAAAGCTTAGGTTAGGTTAGGTTAGTTTAGTTCAGTTTAGTTTTGTTTTGTTTATAGTTTAGTTAAGTTTAGTTTATAGTTTAATTTAGTATAGTTTAGTTTAGTTATTTTGTTTAGGTTAGGTTAGGTTAGGTTAGTTTAGTTTAGTTTAGTTTTGGTTAGATTTGTTTAGGTTAGGTTAGATTAGTGTAGTTGAGTTTACTTGAATTTAATTTAGTTTATTTTAGTTTAGTTTAGGTTAAGTTGGGTTAGGTTAGGTTAGTTAAGATTAGTTTAGTGTAGTTTAGTCTAGTTGAATTTAGTTTAGTTTAGTTTAGTTTAGTTTAGGTTAGTTTAGTTTAGTTTAGCTTAGGTTGCGTTAGGTAAGGTTAGGTTAGTTAGTTTAGCTTAGTATAGTTTAGTTTAGTTCAGTGTATAGTTTAGTTTAATTTTAGATTAGTTTAGATTATAGTTTATAGTTTAGTTTAGTTTAGTTTAGGTTAGGATAGGTAAGTTTAGGTTATGTTAGTTTATTTTAGGTTACGTTAGTTTAGGTTAGTTAAGTAAAGTTTAGTTTAGTTTTGTTTATGGTTTTATTTAGTTTATAGTTTAGTATATAGTTTAGTTTAGTTTAATTTCGGTTAGGTTAGGTTAGGTTAGGTTAGTTTGGTTTAGTTTAGATTAGGTTAGGTTAGTTTATTTTAATTTAGATTAGATTATGTTAGGTTAGGTTAGGGTAGGTTAGGTTAGTGTAGTTTAGTTTAGTTCAATTTAGTTGAATTTAATTTAGTTTAGTTAAATTTAATTTTGTTTATTTTAGCTTAGTTTAGGTTAGGATGGTTAGGTTAGTTTAGTTTAGTTTAGTTTAGTTTAGTTTAGGTTAGGTTAAGTTAGGTTAGGTTAGTTTAGTTTAGTTTAGTTTATATTTTAGTTTATAGTTTAGTTTAGTTTAGTTTATATTAGATTAGTTTAGTTTAGTTTAGTTTAGGTTAGGTTAGGTTAGTTTAGTTTAGGTTAGGTTTGGTTAGTTTAGTTTATATTAGGTTAGTTTGTTTTAGTTTAGTTTAGTTTACTTTAGTTTATAGTTTAGTTTAGTTTAGTTTATATTAGATTAGTTTGGTTTAATTTAGTTTAGTTTAGTTTAGGTTAGGTTAGTTTAGTATAGGTTAGGTTAGGTTAGGTTAGTTTAGTTTTGTTTAGTTTAGTTTAGGTTAGGTTAGATTAGTTTAGGTTATGTTAGTTTATTTTAGTTTAGATTAGATTATGTTAGGTCAGGGAAGTTTAGGTTAGGTTAGGTTAGGTTAGTTTAGGTTAGGTTAGGTTAGGTTAGCTTAGTTTAGTTTATTTTAGTTTTGTTCAATTTAGGTTTGGTTAGGTTAGTTAACCTTAGTTTACTTTAGTTTAGTTAGTTTAGATTAGTTTATAGTTTAGTTTAGTTTAGTATATAGTTTAGTTTATAGTTTAGTTTAGTTTAGTTCATAGTTAATATTATAAATTAGTTAGTTTAGGTTAGGTTAGGTTAGTTTAGTTTAGCTTAGGTTAGGTTAGGTTTGTTTAGGTTAGGTTAGATTAGTGTAGTTTAGTTTAGTTGAATTTAATTTAGTTTATTTTAGTTTAGTTTAGGTTAAGTTAGGTTAGGTTATGTTAGTTAAGTTTAGTTTAGTGTAGTTTAGTTTAGTTGAAATTAGTTTAGATTAGTTTTGTTTAGGTTAGTTTAGTTTAGTTTAGCTTAGGTTAGGTTAGGTAAGGTTAGGTTAGTTAGTTTAGCTTAGTATAGTTTAGTTTAGTTTATAGTTTAGTTTAATTTTAGATTAGTTTATAGTTTAGTTTAGTTTAGCTTAGGTTAGGTTAGGTAAGGTTAGGTTAGTTAGTTTAGCTTAGTATAGTTTAGTTTAGTTTATAGTTTAGTTTAATTTTAGATTAGTTTATAGTTTAGTTTATTTTAGGTTACGTTAGTTTAGGTTAGTTAAGTTCAGTTTAGTTTAGTTTTGTTTATAGTTTTGTTTAGTTTGTAGTTTAGTTTAGTTTATTTTCGGTTAGGATAGGTTAGGTTAGGTTAGTTTAGTTTAGTTTAGATTAGGTTAGGTTAGTTTATTTTAGTTTAGATTAGATTATGTTAGGTTAGGTTAGGGTAGGTTAGGTTAGTGTAGTTTAGTTTAGTTCAATTTAGTTGAATTTAATTTAGTTTATTTCAGCTTAATTTAGGTTAGGTTAGTTTACTTTAGTTTAGTTTATATTTTAGTTTAGTTTAGTTCATATTAGATTAGTTTAGTTTAGTTTAGTTTGGTTTAGTTTAGGTTAGGTTAGGTTAGGTTGTTTTAGTTTAGGTTAGGTTAGGTTAGTTTATTTTAGTTTAGTTTAGTTTAATTTAGTTTATAGTTTAGTTTATAGTTTAGTTTAGTTTAGATTAGTTTAGTTTAGTTTAGGTTCGGTTAGGTTAGTTTAGTTTAGGTTATGTTAGGTTATTTTAGGTTAGTTTAGTTTAGTTTAGTTTGTTTATAGTTTTATTTAGTTTATAGTTTAGTTTATAGTTTAGTTTAGTTTATTTTCGGTTAGGTTAGGTTAGGTTAGTTTATTTTAGTTTAGATTAGATTATGTTAGGTTAGGTTAGGGTAGGTTAGGTTAGTGTAGTTTAGTTTAGTTCAATTTAGTTGAATATAATTTATTTTATTTTAGCTTAGTTTAGGTTAGGTTAGATTAGTTTAGTTTAGTTTAGTTTAGGTTAGGTTAAGTTAGGTTAGGTTAGTTTAGTTTAGTTTAGTTTTATTTTAGTTTATAGTTTAGTTTATATTAGATTAGTTTAGTTTAGTTTGGTTTAGTTTAGATTAGGTTAGGTTAGTTTAGTTTAGGTTAGGTTAGGTTAGTTTATTTTAGTTTAGTTTAGTTTAGGTTAGGTTAGGTTAGTGTAGTTTAGCTTAATTTAGGTTAGGTTAGGTTAGGTTAGATTAGGTTAGTTAACTTTAGTTTACCTAATTTAGTTTAGTTTATAGTTAATTTAATTTATAAATGAGTTTATAATTTAGTTTATGGTTTAGTTTATAGTTTAGTTTATTTTCGGTTAGGTTGGGTTAGTTTAGTTTAGTTTATATTAGGTTAGGTTAGTTTATTTTAGTTTAGATTAGTTTATGTTAGGTTAGGTTAGGATAGGTTAGGTTAGTGTAGTTTATTTTGGTGCAATTAAATTGAATTTAATTTAGTTTATTTTAGCTTAGTTTAGGTTAGGTTAGATTAGTTTAGTTTAGTTTAGTTTAGGTTAGGTAAAATTAGGTTAGGTTAGTTTAGTTTAGTTTATTTTGGTTTAGTTTAGGTTAGGTTAGTTTAGTTTAGGGTAGGTTAGGTTAGGTTAGAGTATTTTAGTTTACTTTTTTTACTTTAGTTTATAGTTTAGTTTATAGTTTAGTTTAGTTTAGATTAGTTTAGTTTAGTTTAGGTTCGGTTAGGTTAGTTTAGTTTAGTTTAGGTTAGGTTAGGTTACGTTTTTTCCGTTTAGTTTAGTTTAGTTTAGGTTAGTTTATTTTAGTTTAGATTAGATTATGTTAGGTTAGTTTAGGTTATGTCAGGTTAGTTTAGTTTATTTTAGGTTAGGTCAGGTTAAGTTATGTTATGTTACTTTAGGTTAGTTTAGTTTAGTTTAGTTTCGTTTAGTTTATAATTTAGTTTAGTTACGTTTAGTTTAGTTTATGTTAGGTTAGGTTAGTTTACTTAGTTTAGCTAGTTTAGTTTATTTTAGTTTAGTTTATAGTTTAGTTTAATTTATAAATTAGTTTATAGTTCAGTATATTGTTTAGTTTAGTTTAGTTTAGGTTAGGTTAGGTTAGGTTAGTTTAGTTTAGTTTAGTTTAGTTTATGTTAGGTTAGGTTAGTTTTTGTTAGGTTAGGTTAGTTTAGTTTAGCTTAGCCTAGGTTGGGTTAGGTGATATTAGGTTAGGTTAGGTGAGTTAGTTTAGCTTAGTTTAGTTTATTTTAGTTTAATTTAGGTTAGGTTAGGTTAGGTTAGTAGACTTTAGTATACTTAACTTAGTTAAGTTTAGTCAATTTTATAGTTTAGTATATAGTTTAGTTTAGTTTATTGTTAATATTATAATTTAGTTTAGTTTAGGTTAGGTTAGTTTAGTTTAGCTTAGGTTATGTTAGGTTAGGTTAGGTGAGGTTAGTTAACTTTGGTTTACTTTAGTTTAGTTTAGTTTATAGTTAATTTAATTTATAAATTAGTTTATAGTTTAGTTTATAGTTTAGGTTAGTTAAGTTTAGTTTAATTTAAGTTAGGATAGGTAAGTTTAGGTTAGGTTAGGTTAGTTTAGTTCAGTTTAGTTTTGTTTTGTTTATAGTTTAATTTAGTTTAGTTTATAGTTTAATTTAGTTTAGTTGAGTTTAGTTTAGTTATTTTTTTTAGGTTAGGTTAGGTTAGTTTAGTTTAGTTTAGGTTAGGTTAGATTTGTTTAGGTTAGGTTAGATTAGTGTAGTTTAGTTTAGTTGAATTTAATTTAGTTTATTTTAGTTTAGGTTAGTTTAATTTAGTTTAGCTTAGGTTAGGTTAGGTAAGGTTAGGTGAGTTAGTTTAGTTTAGTATAGTTTAGTTTAGTTTAGTTTATAGTTTAGTTTAATTATAGATTAGTTTATAGTTTAGTTTAGTTTAGTTTATATTAGGATAGATAAGTTTAGGTTAGGTTAGGGTAAGTTAATTTAGTCTAGTTTAGTTTATTTTAGGTTACGTTAGTTTAGGTTAGTTTAAATTAGATTATGTTAGGTTAGGTTAGGGTAGGTTATGTTAGTGTAGTTTAGTTTAGTTCAATTTAGTTGAATTTAATTTAGTTTATTTTAGCTTACTTTAGGTTAGGTTAGATTAGTTTAGTTTATTTTAGTTTATGTTAGGTTAAGTTAGGTTAGGTTAGTTTACTTTAGTTTAATTTATATTTTAGTTTATAGTTTAGTTTAGTTTAGTTTATGTTAGATTAGTTTAGTTTAATTTAGTTTGGTTTAGTTTAGGTTAGGTTAGGTTAGGTTGTTTTAGTTTAGGTTAGGTTCGGTTAGGTTAGTTTAGTTTAGGTTATGTTATGTTATTTTAGGTTAGTTTATTTTAGTTTAGTTTAGTATAGGTTACGTCAAGTTAGTTTAGTTTAGTTTAGGTTAGGTTAGGTTAAGTTATGTTATTTCACTTTAGGTTAGTTTAATTGAGTTTAGTTTCGTTTAGCTTATAATTTAGTTTAGTTACGTTTAGTGTAGTTTAGATTAGGTTAGGTTAGGTTAGGTTACTTAGTTTAGCTTAGTTTAGTTTATTTTAGTTTAGTTTAATTTATAAATTAGTTTATAGTTTAGTTTATTGTTTAGTTTAGTTTAGTTTAGGTTAGCTTAAGTTAGGTTAGGTTAGTTTAGTTTAGCTTAGCGTAGGTTGGGTTAGGTTAGGTTAGGTCAGGTTAGTTAGTTTAGCTTAGTTTATATTCGTTTATAGTTTAGTTTAATTTATAGTTTAGTTTATAGTTTAGTTTAGTTTAGTTTAGTTTATGTTAGGTTATGTTAGTTTAGGTTAGTTAAGTTCATTTTAGTGTAGTTTTGTTTATAGTTTAGTTTAGTTTATAGTTTAGTTCACTTTATTGTTTAATTTAGATTAGTTTATTGTAGTTATGTTTAGGTTAGGTTAGTTTAGTTTAGTTTAGGTTAGGTTAGGTTACTTTATTTTAGTTTAGATTAGATTATGTTAGGTTAGGTAAGTTTAGGTTAGGTTAGGTTAGGTTAGTTTAGGTTAGGTTATGTTAGGTTAGGTTAGGTTAGGTTAGTTTAGTTTAGTTTAGTTTAGGTTAGGTTAGGGTAGTTTAGGTTAGGTTAGTTTAGTTTAGTATAGTTTATTTTAGTTTCGTTTAGTTTCTAGTTTAGTTTAGTCTATAGATTAGTTTATATTTGAGTTTAGTTTGGTTTAGTATAGATTAGTTTAGGTTAGGTTAGGTAAGGTTAGGTTAGGTTTGTTTATTTTAGTTTAGATTAGATTATGTTAGGTTAGGTAAGTTTAGGTTAGGTTGGGTTAGGTTAGTTTAGGTTAGGTTAGGTTAGGTTAGGTTAGGATAGCTTAATTTATTTTAGTTTTGTTTAATTTAGGTTAGGTTAGGTTAGTTAACTTTAGTTTACTTTAGTTTAGTTAAGTTTAGTTTAGTTTATAGTTTAGTTTAGGTTGGTTTATAGTTTAGTTTATGATTTAGTTTAGTTTAGTTTATAGTTTATATTATAATTTAGTTTAGTTTAGGTTACTTTGGTTTAGTTTAGGTTAGGTTATGTAAGGTTAGGTTAGGTTAGGTTAGTTTAGTTTAGTTAAGTTTATGTTCCGTTTGGTTAGGTTAGTTTAGTTCAGTTTAGTTAGTTTTGTTTATACTTTAGTTTAGTTTAGTTTATAGTTTAGTTTATAGTTTAGTTTAGTTTATAGTTTAATTTAGTTTAGTTTAGTTTGGTTTAGTTTAGCTTAGGTTAGGTAAGGTTAGGTTAGGTTAGGATAGTTTATTTTAGTTAAGTTTATGTTCGGTTAGGTTACGTTAGTTTAGTTTAGTTTTGTTAGTTTTATTTATAGGTTAGTTTATTTTAGTTTATACTTTATATTATAATTTAGTTTAGTATAGGTTAGGTTAGGTTAGTTAAGTTTAGCTTAGGTTAGGTAAGGTTAGGTTAGGTTAGCTTAGCTTAGTTAGTTTAGCTTAGTTTAGTTTATTTTAGTTTAGTTTATAGTTTATATTAATTTATGGATTAATTTATATTTTAGTTTATAGTTTAATTTAGTTTGGTTAAGTTTAGCTTAGGTTAGGTAAGGTTAGGTTAAGTTAGGATAGTTTAGTTTAGTTAAGTTTATGTTCGGTTAGGTTACGTTAGTTTACTTCAGTTTAGTTAGTTTTGTTTATAGGTTAGTTTAGTTTAGTTTATAGTGTAGTTTATAGGTTAGTTTAGTTTAGTTTATAGTGTAGTTTATAGGTTAGTTTAGTTTAGTTTATAGTTTATATTATAATTTAGTTTAGTTTAGTTTAGTTTAGGTTAGGTTAGGTTAGTTTAGTTTAGCTTAGGATAGGTTAGGTTAGGTTACTTTATTTTAGTATAGATTAGATTATGTTAGGTTAGGTTAGGTTAGCTTAGTTTAGTTTATTTTAGTTTAGTTTATAGTTTAATTTAGTTTAGTTTATAGTTTAATTAAGTTTAGTTTAATTTAGTTTAGTTATTTTGTTTAGGTTAGGTTAGGTTAGTTTAGTTTAGTTTAGGTTAGGTTAGGTTTGTTTAGGTTAGGTTAGATTAGTGTAGTTTAGTTTAGTTGAATTTAGTTTAGTTTAGTTTAGTTTAGGTTAGTTTAGTTTAGTTTAGCTTAGGTTAGGTTAGGTAAGGTTACGTTAGTTAGTTTAGCTTAGTATAGTTTAGTTTAGTTTAGTTTAGAGTTTAGTTTCATTTTAGATTAGTTTATAGTTTTGTTTATAGTTTAGTTTAGTTTAGTTTATGTTAGGATAGGTAAGTTTAGGTTAGGTTAGGGTAAGTTAGTTTAGTTTAGTTTAGTTTATTTTAGGTTACGTTAGTTTAGGTTAGTTAAGTTCAGTTTAGTTTAGTTTTGTTTATAGTTTTATTTAGTTTATAGTTTAGTTTATAGTTTAGTTTAGATTATTTTCGGTTAGGTTGGGTTAGGTTATGTTAGTTTAGTTTAGTTTAGATTAGGTTATTTTAGTTTATTTTAGTTTAGATTAGATTATGTTAGGTTAGGTTAGGGTAGGTTAGGTTAGTGTAGTTTAGTTTAGTTCAATTTAGTTGAATATAATTTAGTTTAATTTAGCTTAGTTTAGGTTAGGTTAGATTAGTTTAGTTTAGTTTAAATTAGATTATATTAGGTTAGGTTAGGGTAGGTTAGGTTAGTGTAGTTTAGTTTAGTTCAATTTAGTTGAATTTAATTTAGTTTATTTTAGCTTCGTTTAGGTTAGGTAGATTACTTTAGTTTAGTTTAGGTTAGGTTAAGTTAGGTTAGGTTAGTTTAGTTTAGTTTAGTTTATATTTTATTTTATAGTTTAGTTTAGTTTAGTTTGTATTAGATTAGTTTAGTTTAGTTTAGTTTGGTATAGTTTAGGTTAGGTTAGGTTAGTTTAGTTTATGTTAGGTTAGGTTAGTTTATTTTAGTTTAGTTTACTTTAGTTTATAGTTTAGTTATAGTTTAGTTTAGTTTAGGTTCGGTTAGGTTAGTTTAGTTTAGTTTAGATTAGATTATGTTAGGTTAGGTTAGGGTAGGTTAGGTTAGTGTAGTTTAGTTTAGTTCAATTTAGTTGAATATAATTTAGTTTTTTTTAGCTTAGTTTAGGTTAGGTTAGATTAGTTTAGTTTAGTTTAGTTTAGTTTAGTTTAGGTTAGGTTAAGTTAGGTTAGGTTAGTTTAGTTTAGTTTAGTTTATATTTTAGTTTATAGTTTAGTTTATATTAGATTAGTTTATTTTAGTTTAGTTTGGTTTAGTTTAGGTTAGGTTAGGTTAGTTTAATTTAGGTTAGGTTAGGTTAGTTTATTTTAGTTTAGTTTAGTTACTTCAGTTTATAGTTTAGTTTATTGTTTAGTTTAGTTTAGGTTCGGTTAGGTTAGTTTAGTTTAGTTTAGGTTAGGTTAGTTTAGTTTAGTTTAGTTTAGTTTAGGTTAGGTTAGGTTAGTTTATTTTAGTTTTGATTAGATTATGTTAGGTTAGGTTAGGGTAGGTTAGGTTAGTTTAGTTTAGTTTAGTTTAGTTTAGTTTGGTTTAGGTTAGGTCAGGTTTTTTTAGTTTAGTTTAGGTTAGGTTAGGTTAAGTTATGTTCAGTTACTTTAGGTTAGTTTAGTTTAGTTTAGTTTCGTTTAGTTTATAATTCAGTTTAGTTACGTTTAGTTTAGTTTAGGTTAGGTTAGGTTAGGTTAGGTTACTTAGTTTAGCTTAGTTTAGTTGATAGTTTAGTTTAATTTATAAATTAGTTTATAATTTAGTTTATTGTTCAATTTAGTTTAGGTTAGGTTAGGTTAGGTTAGGTTAGTTTAGTTTAGTTTAGTTTAGGTTAGGTTAGTTTTTGTTAGGTTAGGTTAGTTTAGTTTAGTTTAGCTTAGGTTAGGTTAGGTAAGGTTAGGTTAGTTAATTTAGCTTAGTTTAGTTTAGTTCAGTTTAGTTTATGGTTTAGTTTAATTTTAGATTATTTTATAGTTTAGTTTATAGTTTAGTTTAGTTTAAGTTAAGATTGGTAAATTTAGGTTAGGTTAGGGTAAGTTAGTTTAGTTTAGTTTAGTTTATTTTAGGTTACGTTAGTTTAGGTTAGTTAAGATCAGTTTAGTTTAGTTTTGTTTATAGTTTTATTTAGTTTATAGTTTAGTTTATATTTAAGTTTAGATTATTTTCGGTTAGGTTAGGTTAGGTTAGGTTGGTTTAGTTTAGATTAGATTAGGTTAGGTTTGTTTATTTTAGTTTAGATTAGATTATGTTAGGTTAGGTTAGTCTAGATTAGGTTAGTGTAGTTTAGTTTAGTTCAATTTAGTTGAATTTAATTTAGTTTATTTTAGCTTAGTTTAGGTTAGGTAGATTAGTGTAGTTTAGTTTAGGTTAGGTTAAGTTAGGTTAGATTAGTTTAGTTTTGTTTAGTTTGGTATAGTTTAGGTTAGGTTAGTTAGGTTAGTTTAGTTTAGGTTAGGTTAGGTTAGGTTAGTTTATTTTAGTATGGTTTAGTTTACTTTAGTTTATAGTTTAGTTAAAGTTTAGTTGAGTTTAATTTAGTTTAGGTTCGGTTAGATTAGTTTAGTTTAGTTTAGGTTAAATTAGGTTAGGTTAGTTTAGTTTAGTTTAGTTTAGGTTAGGTTAGGTTAGTTTATTTTAATTTAGATTAGTTTAAATTAGGTTAGGGTAGGTTAGGTTAATTTAGTTTGGTTTAGTTTAGTTTAGGTTAGGTCAGGTTAGTTTAGTTTAGTTTAATTTAGGTTAGGTTAGGTTAGGTTAGTTAACTTTAATTTACTCTAGTTTAGTTAAGTTTAGTTTAGTTTATAGTTTAGTTTAGTTTAATTTCGGTTAGGTTAGGTTAGTTTAGTTTAGTTTAGATTAGGTTAGGTTAGTTTATTTTAGTTTAGATTAGATCATGTTATGTTAGTTTAGGGTAGGTTAGGTTAGTGTAGTTTATTTTAGTTCAGTTTAGTTGAATTTAATTTAGTTTATTTTAGCTTAGTTTATGTTAGGTTAGATTAGTTTAGTTAAGTTTATTTTAGGTTAGGTTAAGTTAGGTTAGTTTAGTTTAGTTTAGTTTAGTTATATTTAGTTAAGTTTAGTTTGGTTTAAATTAGTTTAGTTTTGTTTATGTTAGGTTAGGTTAGGTTAGGTTAGGTTAGTTAGATTAGTTTACGTTAGTTTAGTTTAGCTTATAATTTAATTTATAGTATAGTTTTGTTTAGTTTAGTTTATAGTTTAGTTTATATTTTAGTTTAATTTAGTTTATAGTTTAATTTATAATTTAGTTTAATTTAGTTTAGTTTAGTTTAGGCTAGGTTTGGTTATTTAAGCTTAGCTCAGGTTTGGTTAGGTTGGGTTATGTTAGGTTACTTTAGTTTAGTTTAGTTTAGTTTATAGTTTAGTTTAGTTTAGTATGGTTTATATTTTAGTTTAATTTAGTTTAGTTTAAATTAGATTACTTTAGGTTACGTTAGGTTAGGTGTGCTTATTTTTGTTTAGGTTAGGTTAGGTAAGGTTAGTTTAGTTTAGCTTAGGTTAGGTTATTTTTGTTTAGTTTATAGTTTAGTTTAATTTAGTTTATAGTTTAGTTTATAGTTTAGTTTAGTTTAGATTAGTTTAGTGTAGTTTAGGTTCGGTTAGGTTAGGTTAGTTTAGTTTAGGTTAGGTTAGGTTAGGTTAGTTTATTTTAGTTTACTTTAGTTTACTTTAGTTTATAGTTTAGTTTATAGCTTAGTTTAGTTTAGATTAGTTTAGTGTAGTTTAGGTTCGGTTAGGTTAGTTTAGTTTAGTTTAGGTTAGGTTAGGTTAGTTTATTTTAGATTAGATTAGATTATGTTAGGTTAGGTTAGGGTAAGTTAGGTTAGCTTAGTTTAGTTTAGTTTAGTTTAGGTTAGGTCAGGTTAGTTTAGTTTAGTTTAGTTTAGGTTAGGTTAAGTTATGTTATGTTACTTTAGGTTAGTTTAGTTTAGTTTAGTTTCCATTAGTTTATAATTTAGTTTAGTTACGTTTAGTTTAGTTTAGGTTAGGTTAGGTTAGGTTAGGTTACTTAGTTTAGCTTAGCTTAGTTTATTTTAGTTTAGTTTATAGTTTAGTTTAATTTATAAATTAGTTTATAGTTTAGTTTATTGTTTAGTTTAGTTTAGTTTAGGTTAGGTTAGGTTAGGTTAGTTTAGTTTAGTTTAGTTTAGGTTAGGTTAGGTTAGGTTAGTTTTTGTTAGGGTAGGTTAGTTTAGTTTAGCTTAGCTTAGGTTGGGTTAAGTGAGATTAGGTTAGGTTAGGTTAGTAAGTTTAGCTTAGTTTAGTTTATTTTAGTTTAATTTAGGTTAGGTTAGGTTAGGTTAGGTTAGTAGACTTTAGTATACTTAACTTAGTTAAGTTTAGTTTAGTTTATAGTTTAGTTTAATTTAGTTTATAGTTTAGTATATAGTTTAGTTTAGTTTAGTTTATTGTTTTTATTATAATTTAGTTTAGTTTAGTTTAGGTTAGGTTAGGTTAGTTTAGTTTAGTTTAGTTTATATTTTAGTTTATAGTTTAGTTTATATTAGATTAGTTTAGTTTAGTTTGGTTTAGTTTAGATTAGGTTAGGTTAGGTTGGTTTAGTTTAGGTTAGGTTAGGTTAGATTAGGTTAGTTAACTTTAGTTTACTTTAGTTTAGTTTAGTTTATAGTTAATTTAATTTATAAATTAATTTATAGTTTAATTTATGGTTTAGTTTATAGTTTAGTTTATTTTCGGTTAGGTTGGGTTAGTTCAGTTTAGTTTAGATTAGGTTAGGTTAGTTTATTTTAGTTTAGTTTAGTTTTGTTTAGGTTAGGTTAAGTTAGGTTAGGTTAGTTTAGTTTAGGTTAGGTTAGGTTAGGTTGGTTTATTTTAGCTTACTTTTTTTTACTTTAGTTTATAGTTTAGTTTATAGTTTAGTTTAGTTTAGATTAGTTTAGTTATGTTTAGGTTCGGTTAGGTTAGTTTAGTTTAGTTTAGGTTAGGTTAGGTTACGTTTTTTCCGTTTAGTTTAGTTTAGTTTAGGTTAGTTTATTTTAGTTTAGATTAGATTATGTTAGGTTAGGTTAGGGTAAGTTAGGTTAGTTTAGTTTACTTTAGTTTAGGTTATGTCAGGTTAGTTTAGTTTAGTTTACGTTAGGCAGGTTAAGTTATGTTATGTTACTTTAGGTTAGCTTAGTTTAGTTTAGTTTATTTTAGTTTAGTTTATAGTTTAGTTTAATTTATAAATTAGTTTATAGTTTAGTTTATTGTTTAGTTTAGATTAATTTAGGTTAGGTTAGGTTAGCTTTTTGTAGGTTAGGTTAGTTTAGTTTAGCTTAGCTTAGGTTGGGTTAGGTGAGATTAGGTTAGGTTAGGTGAGTTAGATTAGCTTAGTTTAAATTTATTTTAGTTTAATTTGGGTTAGGTTAGGTTAGGTTAGTAGACTTTAGTATACTTAACTTAGTTAAGTTTAGTCAAGTTTATAGTTTAGTTTAATTTAGTTTATACTTTAGTATGTAGTTTAGTTTAGTTTATTGTTTATATTATAATTTAGTTTAGTTTAGGTTAGGTTAGGTTAGTTTAGTTTAGCTTAGGTTATGTTAGGTTAGGTTAGGTTAGGTGAGGTTAGTTAACTTTGGTTTACTTTAGTTTAGTTTAGTTTATAGTTAATTTAATTTATAAATTAGTTTATAGTTTAGTTTATAGTTTAGGTTAGTTAAGTTTAGTTTAATTTAAGTTGGGATAGGTAAGTTTAGGTTAGGTTAGGTTAGTTTAGTTCAATTTAGTTTTGTTTTGTTTATAGTTTATTGTAGTTTAGTTTATAGTTTAATTTAGTTTAGTTTAGTTTAGTTATTTTTTTTAGGTTATGTTAGGTTAGGCTTTTTTAGTTTAGTTTAGGTTAGGTTAGATATGTTTAGGTTAGGTTAGATTAGTGTAGTTTAGTTTAGTTGAATTTAATTTAGTTTATTTTAGTTTAGTTTAGGTTAAGTTAGGTTAGGTTAGGTTAGTTTAGTTTAGTTTAGTTGAAATTAGTTTAGTTTAGTTTGGTTTAGGTTAGTTTAATTTAGTTTAGCTTAGGTTAGGTTAGGTAAGGTTAGATGAGTTAGTTTAGCTTAGTATAGTTTAGATTAGTTTAGTTTATAGTTTAGTTTAATTTTAGATAGTTTATAGTTTAGTTTAGTTTAGTTTATATTAGGATAGATAAGTTTAGGTTAGGTTAGGGTAAGTTAATTTAGTTTAGTTTAGTTTATTTTAGGTTACGTTAGTTTAGGTTAGTTTAGATTAGATTATGTTATGTTACGTTAGGGTAGGTTAGGTTAGTGTAGTTTATTTTAGTTCAGTTTAGTTGAATTTAATTTAGTTTATTTTAGCTTAGTTTATGTTAGGTTAGATTAGTTTAGTTAAGTTTATTTTAGGTTAGGTTAAGTTAGGTTAGTTTAGTTTAGTTTAGTTTAGTTTTGTTTAGTTAAGTTTAGTTTGGTTTAAATTAGTTTAGTTTTGTATATGTTAGGTTAGGTTAGGTTAGTTAGATTAGTTTACGTCAGTTTAGTTTAGCTTATAATTTAATTTATAGTATAGTTTTGTTTAGTTTAGTTTATATTTTAGTTTAATTAAATTTATAGTTTAATTTATAATTTAGTTTAATTTAGTTTAGTTTAGTTTAGGCTAGGTTTGGTTATTTAAGCTTAGCTCAGGTTTGGTTAGGTTGGGTTATGTTAGGTTACTTTAGTTTAGTTTAGTTTAGTTTATAGTTTAGTTTAGTTTAGTATGGTTTATATTTTAGTTTAATTTAGTTTAGTTTAAATTAGATTACTTTAGGTTACGTTAGGTTAGGTGTGCTTATTTTTGTTTAGGTTAGGTTAGGTAAGGTTAGTTTAGTTTAGCTTAGGTTAGGTTATTTTTGTTTACTTTATAGTTTAGTTTAATTTAGTTTATGGTTTAGTTTATGGTTTAGTTTAGTTTAGATTAGTTTAGTGTAGTTTAGGTTCGGTTAGGTTAGGTTAGTTTAGTTTAGGTTAGGTTAGGTTAGGTTAGTTTATTTTAGTTTACTTTAGTTTACTTTAGTTTATAGTTTAGTTTATAGTTTAGTTTAGTTTAGATTAGTTTAGTGTAGTTTAGGTTCGGTTAGGTTAGTTTAGTTTAGTTTAGGTTAGGTTAGGTTAGGTTAGTTCCGTTTAGTTCAGTTTAGTTTAGGTTAGGTTAGTTTATTTTAGTTTAGATTAGATTATGTTAGGTTAGGTTAGGGTAAGTTAGGTTAGTTTAGTTTAGTTTAGTTTAGTTTAGGTTAGGTCAGGTTAGTTTAGTTTAGTTTAGGTTAGGTTAAGTTATGTTATGTTACTTTAGGTTAGTTTAGTTTAGTTTAGTTTCGTTTAGTTTATAATTTAGTTTAGTTACGTTTAGTTTAGTTTAGGTTAGGTTAGGTTAGGTTACTTAGTTTAGCTTAGCTAAGTTTATTTTAGTTTAGTTTATAGTTTAGTTTAATTTATAAATTAGTTTATAGTTTAGTTTATTGTTTAGTTTAGTTTAGTTTAGGTTAGGTTAGGTTAGGTTAGTTTAGTTTAGTTTAGTATAGGTTAGGTTAGGTTAGTTTTTGTTAGGGTAGGTTAGTTTAGTTTAGCTTAGCTTAGGTTGGGTTAAGTGAGATTAGGTTAGGTTAGGTTAGTAAGTTTAGCTTAGTTTAGTTTATTTTAGTTTAATTTAGGTTAGGTTAGGTTAGGTTAGGTTAGTAGACTTTAGTATACTTAACTTAGTTAAGTTTAGTTTAGTTTATAGTTTAGTTTAATTTAGTTTATAGTTTAGTATATAGTTTAGTTTAGTTTAGTTTATTGTTTTTATTATAATTTAGTTTAGTTTAGTTTAGGTTAGGTTAGGTTAGTTTAGTTTAGTTTAGTTTATATTTTAGTTTATAGTTTAGTTTATATTAGATTAGTTTAGTTTAGTTTGGTTTAGTTTAGATTAGGTTAGGTTAGGTTGGTTTAGTTTAGGTTAGGTTAGGTTAGATTAGGTTAGTTAACTTTAGTTTACTTTAGTTTAGTTTAGTTTATAGTTAATTTAATTTATAAATTAGTTTATAGTTTAATTTATGGTTTAGTTTATAGTTTACTTTATTTTCGGTTAGGTTGGGTTAGTTCAGTTTAGTTTAGATTAGGTTAGGTTAGTTTATTTTAATTTAGTTTAGTTTTGTTTAGGTTAGGTTAGTTTAGTTTAGGTTAGGTTAGGTTAGGTTGGTTTAATTTAGCTTACTTTTTTTTACTTTAGTTTATAATTTAGTTTATAGTTTAGTTTAGTTTAGATTAGTTTAGTTATGTTTAGGTTCGGTTAGGTTAGTTTAGTTTAGTTTAGGTTAGGTTAGGTTACGTTTTTTCCGTTTAGTTTAGTTTAGTTTAGGTTAGTTTATTTTAGTTTAGATTGGATTATGTTAGGTTAGGTTAGGGTAAGTTAGGTTAGTTTAGTTTACTTTAGTTTAGGTTATGTCAGGTTAGTTTAGTTTAGTTTACGTTAGGCAGGTTAAGTTATGTTATGTTACTTTAGGTTAGCTTAGTTTAGTTTAGTTTATTTTAGTTTAGTTTATAGTTTAGTTTAATTTATAAATTAGTTTATAGTTTAGTTTATTGTTTAGTTTAGATTAGTTTAGGTTAGGTTAGGTTAGCTTTTTGTAGGTTAGGTTAGTTTAGTTTAGCTTAGCTTAGGTTGGGTTAGGTGAGATAAGGTTAGGTTAGGTGAGTTAGATTAGCTTAGTTTAAATTTATTTTAGTTTAATTTGGGTTAGGTTAGGTTAGGTTAGTAGACTTTAGTATACTTAACTTAGTTAAGTTTAGTCAAGTTTATAGTTTAGTTTAATTTAGTTTATACTTTAGTATGTAGTTTAGTTTAGTTTATTGTTTATATTATAATTTAGTTTAGTTTAGGTTAGGTTAGGTTAGTTAATTTAGCTTAGGTTATGTTAGGTTAGGTTAGGTTAGGTGAGGTTAGTTAACTTTGGTTTACTTTAGTTTAGTTTAGTTTATAGTTAATTTAATTTATAAATTAGTTTATAGTTTAGTTTATTGTTTAGGTTAGTTAAGTTTAGTTTAATTTAAGTTGGGATAGGTAAGTTTAGGTTAGGTTAGGTTAGTTTAGTTCAGTTTAGTTTTGTTTTGTTTATAGTTTATTGTAGTTTAGTTTATAGTTTAATTTAGTTTAGTTTAGTTTAGTTTAGTTATTTTTTTTAGGTTATGTTAGGTTAGGCTTGTTTAGTTTAGTTTAGGTTAGGTTAGATTTGTTTAGGTTAGGTTAGATTAGTGTAGTTTAGTTTAGTTGAATTTAATTTAGTTTATTTTAGTTTAATTTAGGTTAAGTTAGGTTAGGTTAGCTTAATTAATTTAGTTTAGTTTAATTTAGGTTAGGTTAGGTTAGGTCAGGTTAGGTTAGTTAACTTTAGTTTACTTTAGTTTAGTTAAGTTTAGTTTAGTTTATAGTTTAGTTTATAGTTTAGTTTAGTTTAATTTATAGTTTATATTATAATTTAGTTTAGTTTAGTTTAGTTTAGGTTAGGTTAGTTTAGTTTAGCTTACGTTAGGTTAGGTTAGGTTAAGTTAGGTTAGTTAGTTTAGCTTATTTTAGTTTATTTTATTTTAGTTTATAGTTTAGTTTAATTTGTATTTTAGTTTATAGTTTAGTTTATAGTTTAGTTTGGTTTAGTTTAATTTATTTTATAGTCTAGTTTATAGTTTATTTTAGTTTAGTTTATAGTTTAGATTATAATTTAGTTTAGTTTAGTTTAGTTTAGGTTAAGTTAATTTAGTTTAGCTTAGGTTAGTTTAGCTTAGGTTATGTTAGGTTGGGTTATGTTAGGTTACTTTAGAGTTGTTTAGTTTAATTTAGGTTAGGTTAGGTTAGGTTAATTAACTTTAGTTTACTTAATTTAGTTAAGTTTAGTTTAGTTTATAGTTTAGTTTAATTTAGTTTATAGTTTAGTTTATAGTTTAGTTTAGTTTAGTTTATAGTTTATATTATAATTTAGTTTAGTTTAGTTTAGTTTAGGTTAGGTTAGGTTAGTTTAGTTTAGCTTAGGTTAGGTTAGGTTAGGTTAGGTTAGTTTAGTTTAGTTTAGGTTAAGTTAGGTAAGTTTAGGTTAGGTTAGGTTAGTTTTATTCAGTTTAGTTTAATTTTGCTTATAGTTTAATTCAGTTTAGTTTACAGTTTAAATTAGTTTAGTTTAGTTTAGTAATTTTGTTTAGGTTAGGTTAGGTTAGGTTAGTTTAGTTTAGTTTAGGTTAGGTGAGATTTGTTTAGGTTAGGTTAGATTAGTGTAGTTTAGTTTAGTTGAATTTAATTTAGTTTATTTTAGTTTAGTTTAGGTTAAGTTAGGTTAGGTTAGGTTAGTTAAGTTTAGTTTAGTGTAGTTTAGTTTAGTTGAATTTAGTTTAGTTTAGTTTAGTTTAGGTTAGTTTAGTTTAGTTTAGCATAGGTTAGGTTAGGTAAGGTTACGTTAGTTAGTTTAGCTTAGTATAGTTTAGTTTAGTTTAGTTTATAGTTTAGTTTAATTTTAGATTAGTTGATATTTTGGTTTATAGTTTAGTTTAGTTTAATTTAGGTAGGGATAGGTAAGTTTAGGTTAGGTTAGGTTAGTTTAGTTCAGTTTACTTTTGTTTTGTTTATAGTTTAGTTAAGTTTAGTTTATAGTTTAATTTAGTATAGTTTAGTTTAGTTATTTTGTTTAGGTTAGGTTAGGTTAGGTTAGTTTAGTTTAGTTTAGTTTTGGTTAGATTTGTTTAGGTTAGGTTAGATTAGTGTAGTTGAGTTTACTTGAATTTAATTTAGTTTATTTTAGTTTAGTTTAGGTTAAGTTGGGTTAGGTTAGGTTAGTTAAGATTAGTTTAGTGTAGTTTTGTTTATGGTTTTATTTAGTTTATAGTTTAGTATATAGTTTAGTTTAGTTTAATTTCGGTTAGGTTAGGTTAGGTTAGGTTAGTTTAGTTTAGTTTAGATTAGGTTAGGATAGTTTAGTTTAGCTTAGGTTGCGTTAGGTAAGGTTAGGTTAGTTAGTTTAGCTTAGTATAGTTTAGTTTAGTTCAGTGTATAGTTTAGTTTAATTTTAGATTAGTTTAGATTATAGTTTATAGTTTAGTTTAGTTTAGGTTAGGATAGGTAAGTTTAGGTTATGTTAGTTTATTTTAGGTTACGTTAGTTTAGGTTAGTTAAGTAAAGTTTAGTTTAGTTTTGTTTATGGTTTTATTTAGTTTATAGTTTAGTATATAGTTTAGTTTAGTTTAATTTCGGTTAGGTTAGGTTAGGTTAGGTTAGTTTAGTTTAGTTTAGATTAGGTTAGGATAGTTTATTTTAATTTAGATTAGATTATGTTAGGTTAGGTTAGGGTAGGTTAGGTTAGTGTAGTTTAGTTTAGTTCAATTTAGTTGAATTTAATTTAGTTTATTTTAGCTTAGTTTAGGTTAGGTTAGATTAGTTTAGTTTAGTTTAGTTTAATTTAGGTAAGTTAAGTTAGGTTAGGTTAGTTTAGTTTAGTTCATATTTTAGTTTATATAAGGTTAGTTTAGTTTATGTTAGGTTAAGTTAGTTTAGTTTAGTTTAGTTTATGTTAGGTTACGCTAGTTTAGGTTAGTTAAGTTTAGTTTAGTTTAGTTAAATTTAATTTTGTTTATTTTAGCTTAGTTTAGGTTAGGATGGTTAGGTTAGTTTAGTTTAGTTTAGAATAGTTTAGTTTAGTTTAGTTTAGGTTAGGTTAAGTTAGGTTAGGTTAGTTTAGTTTAGTTTAGTTTATATTTTAGTTTATAGTTTAGTTTAGTTTAGTTTATATTAGATTAGTTTAGTTTAGTTTAGTTTAGGTTAGGTTAGTTTAGCTTATTTTAGTTTAGGTTAGCTTAAGTTAGGTTAGGTTAGTTTACTTTAGTTTAGTTTATATTTTAGTTTATAGTTTAGTTTAGTTTAGTTCATATTAGATTAGTTTAGTTTAGTTTAGTTTGGTTTAGTTTAGGTTAGGTTAGGTTAGGTTGTTTTAGTTTAGGTTAGGTTAGGTTAGTTTATTTTAGTTTAGTTTAGTTTAATTTAGTTTATAGTTTAGTTTATAGTTTAGTTTAGTTTAGATTAGTTTAGTTTAGTTTAGGTTCGGTTAGGTTAGTTTAGTTTAGGTTATGTTAGGTTATTTTAGGTTAGTTTAGTTTAGTTTAGTTTAGTTTGTTTATAGTTTTATTTAGTTTATAGTTTAGTTTAGTTTATTTTCGGTTAGGTTAGGTTAGGTTAGTTTATTTTAGTTTAGATTAGATTATGTTAGGTTAGGTTAGGGTAGGTTAGGTTAGTGTAGTTTAGTTTAGTTCAATTTAGTTGAATTTAATTTATTTTATTTTAGCTTAGTTTAGGTTAGGTTAGATTAGTTTAGTTTAGTTTAGTTTAGGTTAGGTTAAGTTAGGTTAGGTTAGTTTAGTTTAATTTAGTTTATATTTTAGTTTATAGTTTAGTTTATATTAGATTAGTTTAGTTTAGTTTGGTTTAGTTTAGATTAGGTTAGGTTAGTTTAGTTTAGTTTAGGTTAGGTTAGTTTATTTTAGTTTAGTTTAGTTTAGGTTAGGTTAGGTTAGTGTAGTTTAGCTTAATTTAGGTTAGGTTAGGTTAGGTTAGATTAGGTTAGTTAACTTTAGTTTACTTAATTTAGTTTAGTTTATACTTAATTTAATTTATAAATTAGTTTATAGTTTAGTTTATGGTTTAGTTTATAGTTTAGTTTATTTTCGGTTGGGTTGGGTTAGTTTAGTTTAGTTTAGATTAGGTTAGGTTAGTTTATTTTAGTTTAGATTAGTTTATGTTAGGTTAGGTTAGGATAGGTTAGGTTAGTGTAGTTTATTTTGGTGCAATTTAATTGAATTTTATTTAGTTTATTTTAGTTTAGTTTAGGTTAGGTTAGATTAGTTTAGTTTAGTTTTGTTTAGGTTAGGTAAAATTAGGTTAGGTTAGTTTAGTTTAGGGTAGGTTAGGTTAGGTTAGATTATTTTAGTTTACTTTTTTTACTTTAGTTTATATTTTAGTTTATAGTTTAGTTTAGTTTAGATTAGTTTAGTTTAGTTTAGGTTCGGTTAGGTTAGTTTAGTTTAGTTTAGGTTAGGTTAGGTTACGTTTTTTCCGTTTAGTTTAGTTTAGTTTAGGTTAGTTTATTTTAGTTTAGATTAGATTATGTTAGGGTAGGTTAGGGTAAGTTAGGTTAGTTTAGATTAGTTTAGTTTAGTTTAGGTTATGTCAGGTTAGTTTAGTTTATTTTAGGTTAGGTCAGGTTAAGTTATGTTATGTTACTTTAGGTTAGTTTAGTTTAGTTTAATTTCGTTTAGTTTATAATTTAGTTTAGTTACGTTTAGTTTAGTTTAGGTTAGGTTAGGTTACTTAGTTAAGCTAGTTTAGTTTATTTTAGTTTAGTTTATAGTTTAGTTTAATTTATAAATTAGTTTATAGTTCAGTATATTGTTTAGTTTAGTTTAGTTTAGGTTAGGTTAGGTTAGGTTAGGTTAGTTTAGTTTAGTTTAGTTTAGTTTATGTTAGGTTAGGTTAGTTTTTGTTAGGTTAGGTTAGTTTAGTTTAGCTTAGCCTAGGTTGGGTTAGGTGATATTAGGTTAGGTTAGGTGAGTTAGTTTAGCTTAGTTTAGTTTAGTTTAGTTTAATTTAGGTTAAGTTAGGTTAGGTTAGTAGACTTTAGTATACTTAACTTAGTTAAGTTTAGTCAAGTTTATAGTTTAGTTTAATTTAGTTTATAGTTCAGTATATAGTTTAGTTTAGTTTATTGTTTATATTATAATTTAGTTTAGTTTAGGTTAGGTTAGTTTAGTTTAGCTTAGGTTATGTTAGGTTAGGTTAGGTGAGGTTAGTTAACTTTGGTTTACTTTAGTTTAGTTTAGTTTATAGTTAATTTAATTTATAAATTAGTTTATAGTTTAGTTTATAGTTTAGGTTAGTTAAGTTTAGTTTAATTTAAGTTAGGATAGGTAAGTTTAGGTTAGGTTAGGTTAGTTTAGTTCAGTTTAGTTTTGTTTTGTTTATAGTTTAATTTAGTTTAGTTTATAGTTTAATTTAGTTTAGTTGAGTTTAGTTTAGTTATTTTTTTTAGGTTAGGTTAGGTTAGTTTAGTTTAGTTTAGGTTAGGTTAGATTTGTTTAGGTTAGGTTAGATTAGTGTAGTGTAGTTTAGTTGAATTTCATTTAGTTTATTTTAGTTTAGGATAGTTTAATTTAGTTTAGCTTAGGTTAGGTTAGGTAAGGTTAGGTGAGTTAGTTTAGTTTAGTATAGTTTAGTTTAGTTTAGTTTATAGTTTAGTTTAATTTTAGATTAGTTTATAGTTTAGTTTAGTTTAGTTTATATTAGGATAGATAATTTTAGGTTAGGTTAAGGTAAGTTAATTTAGTTTAGTTTAGTTTATTTTAGGTTACGTTAGTTTAGGTTAGTTTAGATTAGATTATGTTAGGTTAGGTTAGGGTAGGTTATGTTAGTGTAGTTTAGTTTAGTTCAATTTAGTTGAATTTAATTTAGTTTATTTTAGCTTAGTTTAGGTTAGGTTAGATTAGTTTAGTTTATTTTAGTTTATGTTAGGTTAAGTTAGGTTAGGTTAGTTTACTTTAGTTGAATTTGATATTTTAGTTTATAGTTTAGTTTAGTTTAGTTTATGTTAGATTAGTTTAGTTTAGTTTAGTTTGGTTTAGTTTAGGTTAGGTTAGGTTAGGTTGTTTTAGTTTAGGTTAGGTTCGGTTAGGTTAGTTTAGTTTAGGTTATGTTATGTTATTTTAGGTTAGTTTATTTTAGTTTAGTTTAGTATAGGTTACGTCAAGTTAGTTTAGTTTAGTTTAGGTTAGTTTAGGTTAAGTTATGTTATTTCACTTTAGGTTAGTTTAATTTAGTTTAGTTTCGTTTAGCTTATAATTTAGTTTAGTTACGTTTAGTGTAGTTTAGATTAGGTTAGGTTAGGTTAGGTTACTTAGTTTAGCTTAGTTTGGTTTATTTTAGTTTAGTTTAATTTATAAATTAGTTTATAGTTTAGTTTATTGTTTAGTTTAGTTTAGTTTAGGTTAGATTAGGTTAGGTTAGTTTATTTCAATTTAGATTAGATTATGTTAGGTTAGGTTAGGGTAGGTTAGGTTAGTGTAGTTTAGTTTAGTTCAAATTAGTTGAATTTAATTTAGTTTATTTTAGCTTAGTTTAGGTTAGGTTAGATTAGTTTAGTTTAGTTTAGTTTAATTTAGGTTAGGTTAAGTTAGGTTCGGTTAGTTTAGTTTAGTTCATATTTTAGTTTATATAAGGTTAGTTTAGTTTATGTTAGGTTAAGTTAGTTTAGTTTAGTTTAGTTTAGTTTATGTTAGGTTACGCTAGTTTAGGTTAGTTAAGTACAGTTTAGTTTAGTTTGGTTTATAGTTTAGTTTAGTTTATAGTTTTGTTTATAGTTTAGTTTAGTTTAGTTTATTGTTTAATTTAGTATACTTTAGTGTAGTTTAGTTTAGGTTAGGTTAGGTTAGTTTAGTTTAATTTAGGTTAGGTTAGGTTGGTTTATTTTAGTTTAGATAAGATTATGTTAGGTTAGGTTAGGGTAGGTTAGGTTAGGGTAGTTAAGTTTAGTTTAGTTTAGTTAAATTTAATTTTGTTTATTTTAGCTTAGTTTAGGTTAGGATGGTTAGGTTAGTTTAGTTTAGTTTAGTTTAGTTTAGGTTAGGTTAAGTTAGGTTAGGTTAGTTTAGTTTAGTTTAGTTTATATTTTAGTTTATAGTTTAGTTTAGTTTAGTTTATATTAGATTAGTTTAGTTTAGTTTAGTTTAGGTTAGGTTAGGTTAGTTTAGTTTAGGTTAGGTTTGGTTAGTTTAGTTTATATTAGGTTAGTTTATTTTAGTTTAGTTTAGTTTACTTTAGTTTATAGTTTAGTTTAGTTTAGTTTATATTAGATTAGTTTGGTTTAATTTAGTTTAGTTTAGTTTAGGTTAGGTTAGTTTAGTATAGGTTAGGTTAGGTTAGGTTAGTTTAGTTTTGTTTAGTTTAGTTTAGGTTAGGTTAGATTAGTTTAGGTTATGTTAGTTTATTTTAGTTTAGATTAGATTATGTTAGGTCAGGGAAGTTTAGGTTAGGTTAGGTTAGGTTAGTTTAGGTTAGGTTAGGTTAGGTTAGCTTAGTTTAGTTTATTTTAGTTTTGTTCAATTTAGGTTTGGTTAGGTTAGTTAACCTTAGTTTACTTTAGTTTAGTTAAGTTTAGATTAGTTTATAGTTTAGTTTAGTTTAGTTTATAGTTTAGTTTATAGTTTAGTTTAGTTTAGTTCATAGTTAATATTATAAATTAGTTAGTTTAGGTTAGGTTAGGTTAGTTTAGTTTAGCTTAGGTTAGGTTAGGTTTGTTTAGGTTAGGTTAGATTAGTGTAGTTTAGTTTAGTTGAATTTAATTTAGTTTATTTTAGTTTAGTTTAGGTTAAGTTAGGTTAGGTTATGTTAGTTAAGTTTAGATTAGTGTAGTTTAGTTTAGTTGAAATTAGTTTAGATTAGTTTTGTTTAGGTTAGTTTAGTTTAGTTTAGCTTAGGTTAGGTTAGGTAAGGTTAGGTTAGTTAGTTTAGCTTAGTATAGTTTAGTTTAGTTTATAGTTTAGTTTAATTTTAGATTAGTTTATAGTTTAGTTTAGTTTGGTTTAGGTTAGGATAGGTAAGTTTAGGTTAGGTTATGGTAAGTTAATTTAGTTTAGTTTAGTTTATTTTAGGTTACGTTAGTTTAGGTTAGTTAAGTTCAGTTTAGTTTAGTTTTGTTTATAGTTTTGTTTAGTTTGTAGTTTAGTTTAGTTTATTTTCGGTTAGGATAGTTTATTTTAATTTAGATTAGATTATGTTAGGTTAGGTTAGGGTAGGATAGGTTAGTGTAGTTTAGTTTAGTTCAATTTAGTTGAATTTAATTTAGTTTATTTCAGCTTAATTTAGGTTAGGTTAGTTTACTTTAGTTTAGTTTATATTTTAGTTTATAGTTTAGTTTAGTTTAGTTCATATTAGATTAGTTTAGTTTAGTTTAGTTTGGTTTAGTTTAGGTTAGGTTAGGTTAGGTTGTTTTAGTTTAGGTTAGGTTAGGTTAGTTTATTTTAGTTTAGTTTATTTTAATTTAATTTATAGTTTAGTTTATAGTTTAGTTTAGTTTAGATTAGTTTAGTTTAGTTTAGGTTCGGTTAGGTTAGTTTAGTTTAGGTTATGTTAGGTTATTTTAGGTTAGTTTAGTTTAGTTTAGTTTAGTTTGTTTATAGTTTATTTAGTTTATAGTTTAGTTTATAGTTTAGTTTAGTTTATTTTCGGTTAGGTTAGGTTAGGTTAGTTTATTTTAGTTTAGATTAGATTATGTTAGGTTAGGTTAGGGTAGGTTAGGTTAGTGTAGTTTAGTTTAGTTCAATTTAGTTGAATATAATTTATTTTATTTTAGCTTAGTTTAGGTTAGGTTAGATTAGTTTAGTTTAGTTTAGGTTAGGTTAGTTTAGTTTATATTTTAGTTTATAGTTTAGTTTATATTAGATTAGTTTAGTTTAGTTTGGTTTAGTTTAGATTAGGTTAGGTTAGTTTATTTTAGTTTAGTTTATATTTTATTTTATAGTTTAGTTTAGTTTAGTTTGTATTAGATTAGTTTAGTTTAGTTTAGTTTGGTATAGTTTAGGTTAGGTTAGTTTAGTTTAGTTTATGTTAGGTTAGGTTAGTTTATTTTAGTTTAGTTTACTTTAGTTTATAGTTTAGTTATAGTTTAGTTTAGTTTAGGTTCGGTTAGGTTAGTTTAGTTTAGTTTAGATTAGATTATGTTAGGTTAGGTTAGGGTAGGTTAGGTTAGTGTAGTTTAGTTTAGTTCAATTTAGTTGAATATAATTTAGTTTTTTTAGCTTAGTTTAGGTTAGGTTAGATTAGTTTAGTTTAGTTTAGTTTAGTTTAGTTTAGGTTAGGTTAAGTTAGGTTAGGTTAGTTTAGTTTAGTTTAGTTTATATTTTAGTTTATAGTTTAGTTTATTTTAGTTTAGTTCATTTAGTTTAGGTTAGGTTAGGTTAGTTTAATTTAGGTTAGGTTAGGTTAGTTTATTTTAGTTTAGTTTAGTTACTTCAGTTTATAGTTTAGTTTATTGTTTAGTTTAGTTTAGGTTCGGTTAGGTTAGTTTAGTTTAGTTTAGGTTCGGTTAGATTAGTTTAGTTTAGTTTAGGTTAAATTAGGTTAGGTTAGTTTAGTTTAGTTTAGTTTAGATTAGATTATGTTAGGTTAGGTTAGGGTAGGTTAGGTTAGTGTAGTTTAGTTTAGTTCAATTTAGTTGAATATAATTTAGTTCTTTTAGCTTAGTTTAGGTTAGGTTAGATTAGTTTAGTTTAGTTTAGTTTAGGTTAGGTTAAGTTATGTTATGTTACTTTAGGTTAGTTTAGTTTAGTTTAGTTTCCATTAGTTTATAATTTAGTTTAGTTACGTTTAGTTTAGTTTAGGTTAGGTTAGGTTAGGTTAGGTTAGGTTACTTAGTTTAGCTTAGCTTAGTTTATTTTAGTTTAGTTTATAGTTTAGTTTAATTTATAAATTAGTTTATAGTTTAGTTTATTGTTTAGTTTAGTTTAGTTTAGGTTAGGTTAGGTTAGGTTAGTTTAGTTTAGTTTAGTTTAGGTTAGGTTAGGTTAGTTTTTGTTAGGGTAGGTTAGTTTAGTTTAGCTTAGCTTAGGTTGGGTTAAGTGAGATTAGGTTAGGTTAGGTTAGTAAGTTTAGCTTAGTTTAGTTTATTTTAGTTTAATTTAGGTTAGGTTAGGTTAGGTTAGGTAAGTAGACTTTAGTATACTTAACTTAGTTAAGTTTAGTTTAGTTTATAGTTTAGCTTAATTTAGTTTATAGTTTAGTATATAGTTTAGTTTAGTTTAGTTTATTGTTTTTATTATAATTTAGTTTAGTTTAGTTTAGGTTAGGTTAGGTTAGTTTAGTTTAGTTTAGTTTATATTTTAGTTTATAGTTTAGTTTATATTAGATTAGTTTAGTTTAGTTTGGTTTAGTTTAGATTAGGTTAGCTTAGGTTGGTTTAGTTTAGGTTAGGTTAGGTTAGATTATGTTAGTTAACTTTAGTTTACTTTAGTTTAGTTTAGTTTATAGTTAATTTAATTTATAAATTAGTTTATAGTTTAATTTATGGTTTAGTTTATAGTTTAGTTTATTTTCGGTTAGGTTGGGTTAGTTCAGTTTAGTTTAGATTAGGTTAGGTTAGTTTATTTTAGTTTAGTTTAGTTTTGTTTAGGTTAGGTTAAGTTAGGTTAGGTTAGTTTAGTTTAGGTTAGGTTAGGTTAGGTTGGTTTATTTTAGCTTACTTTTTTTTACTTTAGTTTATAGTTTAGTTTATAGTTTAGTTTAGTTTAGATTAGTTTAGTTATGTTTAGGTTCGGTTAGGTTAGTTTAGTTTAGTTTAGGTTAGGTTAGGTTACGTTTTTTCCGTTTAGTTTAGTTTAGTTTAGGTTAGTTTATTTTAGTTTAGATTAGATTATGTTAGGTTAGGTTAGGGTAAGTTAGGTTAGTTTAGTTTACTTTAGTTTAGGTTATGTCAGGTTAGTTTAGTTTAGTTTACGTTAGGCAGGTTAAGTTATGTTATGTTACTTTAGGTTAGCTTAGTTTAGTTTAGTTTATTTTAGTTTAGTTTATAGTTTAGTTTAATTTATAAATTAGTTTATAGTTTAGTTTATTGTTTAGTTTAGATTAATTTAGGTTAGGTTAGGTTAGCTTTTTGTAGGTTAGGTTAGTTTAGTTTAGCTTAGCTTAGGTTGGGTTAGGTGAGATTAGGTTAGGTTAGGTGAGTTAGATTAGCTTAGTTTAAATTTATTTTAGTTTAATTTGGGTTAGGTTAGGTTAGGTTAGTAGACTTTAGTATACTTAACTTAGTTAAGTTTAGTCAAGTTTATAGTTTAGTTTAATTTAGTTTATACTTTAGTATGTAGTTTAGTTTAGTTTATTGTTTATATTATAATTTAGTTTAGTTTAGGTTAGGTTAGGTTAGTTTAGTTTAGCTTAGGTTATGTTAGGTTAGGTTAGGTTAGGTGAGGTTAGTTAACTTTGGTTTACTTTAGTTTAGTTTAGTTTATAGTTAATTTAATTTATAAATTAGTTTATAGTTTAGTTTATAGTTTAGGTTAGTTAAGTTTAGTTTAATTTAAGTTGGGATAGGTAAGTTTAGGTTAGGTTAGGTTAGTTTAGTTCAGTTTAGTTTTGTTTTGTTTATAGTTTATTGTAGTTTAGTTTATAGTTTAATTTAGTTTAGTTTAGTTTAGTTATTTTTTTTAGGTTATGTTAGGTTAGGCTTGTTTAGTTTAGTTTAGGTTAGGTTAGATTTGTTTAGGTTAGGTTAGATTAGTGTAGTTTAGTTTAGTTGAATTTAATTTAGTTTATTTTAGTTTAGTTTAGGTTAAGTTAGGTTAGGTTAGGTTAGTTTAGTTTAGTTTAGTTTAGTTTAGTTTAGTTGAAATTAGTTTAGTTTAGTTTGGTTTAGGTTAGTTTAATTTAGTTTAGCTTAGGTTAGGTTAGGTAAGGTTAGATGAGTTAGTTTAGCTTAGTATAGTTTAGATTAGTTTAGTTTATAGTTTAGTTTAATTTTAGATAGTTTATAGTTTAGTTTAGTTTAGTTTATATTAGGATAGATAAGTTTAGGTTAGGTTAGGGTAAGTTAATTTAGTTTAGTTTATTTTAGGTTACTTTAGTTTAGGTTAGTTTAGATTAGATTATGTTATGTTACGTTAGGGTAGGTTAGGTTAGTGTAGTTTATTTTAGTTCAGTTTAGTTGAATTTAATTTAGTTTATTTTAGCTTAGTTTATGTTAGGTTAGATTAGTTTAGTTAAGTTTATTTTAGGTTAGGTTAAGTTAGGTTAGTTTAGTTTAGTTTAGTTTAGTTTTGTTTAGTTAAATTTAGTTTGGTTTAAATTAGTTTAGTTTTGTTTATGTTAGGTTAGGTTAGGTTAGTTAGATTAGTTTACGTTAGTTTAGTTTAGCTTATAATTTAATTTATAGTATAGTTTTGTTTAGTTTAGTTTATAGTTTAGTTTATATTTTAGTTTAATTAAGTTTATAGTTTAATTTATAATTTAGTTTAATTTAGTTTAGTTTAGTTTAGGCTAGGTTTGGTTATTTAAGCTTAGCTCAGGTTTGGTTAGGTTGGGTTATGTTAGGTTACTTTAGTTTAGTTTAGTTTAGTTTATAGTTTAGTTTAGTTTAGTATGGTTTATATTTTAGTTTAATTTAGTTTAGTTGAAATTAGATTACTTTAGGTTACGTTAGGTTAGGTGTGCTTATTTTTGTTTAGGTTAGGTTAGGTAAGGTTAGTTTAGTTTAACTTAGGTTAGGTTATTTTTGTTTAGTTTATAGTTTAGTTTAATTTAGTTTATAGTTTAGTTTATAGTTTAGTTTAGTTTAGATTAGTTTAGTGTAGTTTAGGTTCGGTTAGGTTAGGTTAGTTTAGTTTAGGTTAGGTTAGGTTAGGTTAGTTTATTTTAGTTTACTTTAGTTTACTTTAGTTTATAGTTTAGTTTATAGTTTAGTTTAGTTTAGATTAGTTTAGTGTAGTTTAGGTTCGGTTAGGTTAGTTTAGTTTAGTTTAGGTTAGGTTAGGTTAGGTTAGTTCCGTTTAGTTCAGTTTAGTTTTGGTTAGGTTAGTTTATTTTAGTTTAGATTAGATTATGTTAGGTTAGGTTAGGGTAAGTTAGGTTAGTTTAGTTTAGTTTAGTTTAGTTTAGGTTAGGTAAGGTTAGTTTAGTTTAGTTTAGTTTAGGTTAGGTTAAGTTATGTTATGTTACTTTAGGTTAGTTTAGTTTAGTTTAGTTTCGTTTAGTTTATAATTTAGTTTAGTTACGTTTAGTTTAGTTTAGGTTAGGTTAGGTTAGGTTAGGTTACTTAGTTTAGCTTAGCTTAGTTTATTTTAGTTTAGTTTATAGTTTAGTTTAATTTATAAATTAGTTTATAGTTTAGTTTATTGTTTAGTTTAGTTTAGTTTAGGTTAGGTTAGGTTAGGTTAGTTTAGTTTAGTTTAGTTTAGGTTAGGTTAGGTTAGTTTTTGTTAGGGTAGGTTAGTTTAGTTTAGCTTAGCTTAGGTTGGGTTAAGTGAGATTAGGTTAGGTTAGGTTAGTAAGTTTAGCTTAGTTTAGTTTATTTTAGTTTAATTTAGGTTAGGTTAGGTTAGGTTAGGTTAGTAGACTTTAGTATACTTAACTTAGTTAAGTTTAGTTTAGTTTATAGTTTAGTTTAATTTAGTTTATAGTTTAGTAATAGTTTAGTTTAGTTTAGTTTATTGTTTTTATTATAATATAGTTTAGTTTAGTTTAGGTTAGGTTAGGTTAGTTTAGTTTAGTTTAGTTTATATTTTAGTTTATAGTTTAGTTTATATTAGATTAGTTTAGTTTAGTTTGGTTTAGTTTAGATTAAGTTAGGTTAGGTTGGTTTAGTTTAGGTTAGGTTAGGTTAGATTAGGTTAGTTAACTTTAGTTTACTTTAGTTTAGTTTAGTTTATAGTTAATTTAATTTATAAATTAGTTTATAGTTTAATTTATGGTTTAGTTTATAGTTTAGTTTATTTTCGGTTAGGTTGGGTTAGTTCAGTTTAGTTTAGATTAGGTTAGGTTAGTTTATTTTAGTTTAGTTTAGTTTTGTTTAGGTTAGGTTAAGTTAGGTTAGGTTAGTTTAGTTTAGGTTAGGTTAGGTTAGGTTGGTTTATTTTAGCTTACTTTTTTTTACTTTACTTTATAGTTTAGTTTATAGTTTAGTTTAGTTTAGATTAGTTTAGTTATGTTTAGGTTCGGTTAGGTTAGTTTAGTTTAGTTTAGGTTAGGTTAGGTTACGTTTTTTCCGTTTAGTTTAGTTTAGTTTAGGTTAGTTTATTTTAGTTTAGATTAGATTATGTTAGGTTAGGTTAGGGTAAGTTAGGTTAGTTTAGTTTACTTTAGTTTAGGTTATGTCAGGTTAGTTTAGTTTAGTTTACGTTAGGCAGGTTAAGTTATGTTATGTTACTTTAGGTTAGCTTAGTTTAGTTTAGTTTATTTTAGTTTAGTTTATAGTTTAGTTTAATTTATAAATTAGTTTATAGTTTAGTTTATTGTTTAGTTTAGATTAGTTTAGGTTAGGTTAGGTTAGCTTTTTGTAGGTTAGGTTAGTTTAGTTTAGCTTAGCTTAGGTTGGGTTAGGTGAGATTAGGTTAGGTTAGGTGAGTTAGATTAGCTTAGTTTAAATTTATTTTAGTTTAATTTGGGTTAGGTTAGGTTAGGTTAGTAGACTTTAGTATACTTAACTTAGTTAAGTTTAGTCAAGTTTATAGTTTAGTTTAATTTAGTTTATACTTTAGTATGTAGTTTAGTTTATTTTATTGTTTATATTATAATTTAGTTTAGTTTAGGTTAGGTTAGGTTAGTTTAGTTTAGCTTAGGTTATGTTAGGTTAGGTTAGGTTAGGTGAGGTTAGTTAACTTTGGTTTACTTTAGTTTAGTTTAGTTTATAGTTAATTTAATTTATAAATTAGTTTATAGTTTAGTTTATAGTTTAGGTTAGTTAAGTTTAGTTTAATTTAAGTTGGGATAGGTAAGTTTAGGTTAGGTTAGGTTAGTTTAGTTCAATTTAGTTTTGTTTTGTTTATAGTTTATTGTAGTTTAGCTTATAGTTTAATTTAGTTTAGTTTAGTTTAGTTATTTTTTTTAGGTTAAGTTAGGTTAGGCTTGTTTAGTTTAGTTTAGGTTAGGTTAGATTTGTTTAGGTTAGGTTAGATTAGTGTAGTTTAGTTTAGTTGAATTTAATTTAGTTTATTTTAGTTTAGTTTAGGTTAAGTTAGGTTAGGTTAGGTTAGTTTAGTTTAGTTTAGTTGAAATTAGTTTAGTTTAGTTTGGTTTAGGTTAGTTTAATTTAGTTTAGCTTAGGTTAGGTTAGGTAAGGTTAGATGAGTTAGTTTAGCTTAGTATAGTTTAGATTAGTTTAGTTTATAGTTTAGTTTAATTTTAGATAGTTTATAGTTTAGTTTAGTTTAGTTTATATTAGGATAGATAAGTTTAGGTTAGGTTAGGGTAAGTTAATTTAGTTTAGTTTAGTTTATTTTAGGTTACGTTAGTTTAGGTTAGTTTAGATTAGATTATGTTATGTTACGTTAGGGTAGGTTAGGTTAGTGTAGTTTATTTTAGTTCAGTTTAGTTGAATTTAATTTAGTTTATTTTAGCTTAGTTTATGTTAGGTTAGATTAGTTTAGTTAAGTTTATTTTAGGTTAGGTTAAGTTAGGTTAGTTTAGTTTAGTTTAGTTTTGTTTAGTTAAGTTTAGTTTGGTTTAAATTAGTTTAGTTTTGTATATGTTAGGTTAGGTTAGGTTAGTTAGATTAGTTTACGTCATTTTAGTTTAGCTTATAATTTAATTTATAGTATAGTTTTGTTTAGTTTAGTTTATAGTTTAGTTTATATTTTAGTTTAATTAAGTTTATAGTTTAATTTATAATTTAGTTTAATTTAGTTTAGTTTAGTTTAGGCTAGGATTGGTTATTTAAGCTTAGCTCAGGTTTGGTTAGGTTGGGTTATGTTAGGTTACTTTAGTTTAGTTTAGTTTAGTTTATAGTTTAGTTTAGTTTAGTATGGTTTATATTTTAGTTTAATTTAGTTTAGTTTAAATTAGATTACTTTAGGTTACGTTAGGTTAGGTGTGCTTATTTTTGTTTAGGTTAGGTTAGGTAAGGTTAGTTTAGTTTAGCTTAGGTTAGGTTATTTTTGTTTACTTTATAGTTTAGTTTAATTTAGTTTATAGTTTAGTTTATAGTTTAGTTTAGTTTAGATTAGTTTAGTGTAGTTTAGGTTCGGTTAGGTTAGGTTAGTTTAGTTTAGGTTAGGTTAGGTTAGGTTAGTTTATTTTAGTTTACTTTAGTTTACTTTAGTTTATAGTTTAGTTTATAGTTTAGTTTAGTTTAGATTAGTTTAGTGTAGTTTAGGTTCGGTTAGGTTAGTTTAGTTTAGTTTAGGTTAGGTTAGGTTAGGTTAGTTCCGTTTAGTTCAGTTTAGTTTAGGTTAGGTTAGTTTATTTTAGTTTAGATTAGATTATGTTAGGTTAGGGTAAGTTAGGTTAGTTTAGTTTAGTTTAGTTTAGTTTAGGTTAGGTCAGGTTAGTTTAGTTTAGTTTAGGTTAGGTTAAGTTATGCTATGTTACTTTAGGTTAGTTTAGTTTAGTTTAGTTTCGTTTAGTTTATAATTTAGTTTAGTTACGTTTAGTTTAGTTTAGGTTAGGTTAGGTTAGGTTAGGTTACTTAGTTTAGCTTAGCTTAGTTTATTTTAGTTTAGTTTATAGTTTAGTTTAATTTATAAATTAATTTATAGTTTAGTTTATTGTTTAGTTTAGTTTAGTTTAGGTTAGGTTAGGTTAGGTTAGTTTAGTTTAGTTTAGTTTAGGTTAGGTTAGTTTTTGTTAGGGTAGGTTAGTTTAGTTTAGCTTAGCTTAGGTTGGGTTAAGTGAGATTAGGTTAGGTTAGGTTAGTAAGTTTAGCTTAGTTTAGTTTATTTTAGTTTAATTTAGGTTAGGTTAGGTTAGGTTAGGTTAGTAGACTTTAGTATACTTAACTTAGTTAAGTTTAGTTTAGTTTATAGTTTAGTTTAATTTAGTTTATAGTTTAGTATATAGTTTAGTTTAGTTTAGTTTATTGTTTTTATTATAATTTAGTTTAGTTTAGTTTAGGTTAGGTTAGGTTAATTTAGTTTAGTTTAGTTTATATTTTAGTTTATAGTTTAGTTTATATTAGATTAGTTTAGTTTAGTTTGGTTTAGTTTAGATTAGGTTAGGTTAGGTTGGTTTAGTTTAGGTTAGGTTAGGTAAGATTAGGTTAGTTAACTTTAGTTTACTTTAGTTTAGTTTAGTTTATAGTTAATTTAATTTATAAATTAGTTTATAGTTTAATTTATGGTTTTGTTTATAGTTTAGTTTATTTTCGGTTAGGTTGGGTTAGTTCAGTTTAGTTTACATTAGGTTAGGTTAGTTTATTTTAATTTAGTTTAGTTTTGTTTAGGTTAGGTTAGTTTAGTTTAGGTTAGGTTAGGTTAGGTTGGTTTAATTTAGCTTACTTTTTTTTACTTTAGTTTATAGTTTAGTTTATAGTTTAGTTTAGTTTAGATTAGTTTAGTTATGTTTAGGTTCGGTTAGGTTAGTTTAGTTTAGTTTAGGTTAGGTTAGGTTACGTTTTTTCCGTTTAGTTTAGTTTAGTTTAGGTTAGTTTATTTTAGTTTAGATTGGATTATGTTAGGTTAGGTTAGGGTAAGTTAGGTTAGTTTAGTTTACTTTAGTTTAGGTTATGTCAGGTTAGTTTAGTTTAGTTTACGTTAGGCAGGTTAAGTTATGTTATGTTACTTTAGGTTAGCTTAGTTTAGTTTAGTTTATTTTAGTTTAGTTTATAGTTTAGTTTAATTTATAAATTAGTTTATAGTTTAGTTTATTGTTTAGTTTAGATTAGTTTAGGTTAGGTTAGGTTAGCTTTTTGTAGGTTAGGTTAGTTTAGTTTAGCTTAGCTTAGGTTGGGTTAGGTGAGATTAGGTTAGGTTAGGTGAGTTAGATTAGCTTAGTTTAAATTTATTTTAGTTTAATTTGGGTTAGGTTAGGTTAGGTTAGTAGACTTTAGTATACTTAACTTAGTTAAGTTTAGTCAAGTTTATAGTTTATTTTAATTTAGTTTATACTTTAGTATGTAGTTTAGTTTAGTTTATTGTTTATATTATAATTTAGTTTAGTTTAGGTTAGGTTAGGTTAGTTTAGTTTAGCTTAGGTTATGTTAGGTTAGGTTAGGTTAGGTGAGGTTAGTTAACTTTGGTTTACTTTAGTTTAGTTTAGTTTATAGTTAATTTAATTTATAAATTAGTTTATAGTTTAGTTTATTGTTTAGGTTTGTTAAGTTTAGTTTAATTTAAGTTGGGATAGGTAAGTTTAGGTTAGGTTAGGTTAGTTTAGTTCAGTTTAGTTTTGTTTTGTTTATAGTTTATTGTAGTTTAGTTTATAGTTTAATTTAGTTTAGTTTAGTTTAGTTTAGTTATTTTTTTTAGGTTATGTTAGGTTAGGCTTGTTTAGTTTAGTTTAGGTTAGGTTAGATTTGTTTAGGTTAGGTTAGATTAGTGTAGTTTAGTTTAGTTGAATTTAATTTAGTTTATTTTAGTTTAGTTTAGGTTAAGTTAGGTTAGGTTAGGTTAGTTTAGTTTAGTTTAGTTTAGTTTAGTTTAGTTGAAATTAGTTTAGTTTAGTTTGGTTTAGGTTAGTTTAATTTAGTTTAGCTTAGGTTAGGTTAGGTAAGGTTAGATGAGTTAGTTTAGCTTAGTATAGTTTAGATTAGTTTAGTTTATAGTTTAGTTTAATTTTAGATAGTTTATAGTTTATTTAGTTTAGTTTATATTAGGATAGATAAGTTTAGGTTAGGTTAGGGTAAGTTAATTTAGTTTAGTTTAGTTTATTTTAGGTTACGTTAGTTTAGGTTAGTTTAGATTAGATTATGTTATGTTACGTTAGGGTAGGTTAGGTTAGTGTAGTTTATTTTAGTTCAGTTTAGTTGAATTTAATTTAGTTTATTTTAGCTTAGTTTATGTTAGGTTAGATTAGTATAGTTAAGTTTATTTTAGGTTAGGTTAAGTTAGGTTAGTTTAGTTTAGTTTAGTTTAGTTTTGTTTAGTTAAGTTTAGTTTGGTTTAAATTAGTTTAGTTTTGTTTATGTTAGGTTAGGTTAGGTTAGTTAGATTAGTTTACGTTAGTTTAGTTTAGCTTATAATTTAATTTATAGTATAGTTTTGTTTAGTTTAGTTTATAGTTTAGTTTATATTTTAGTTTAATTAAGTTTATAGTTTAATTTATAATTTAGTTTAATTTAGTTTAGTTTAGTTTAGGCTAGGTTTGGTTATTTAAGCTTAGCTCAGGTTTGGTTAGGTTGGGTTATGTTAGGTTACTTTAGTTTAGTATGGTTTAGTTTATAGTTTAGTTTAGTTTAGTATGGTTTATATTTTAGTTTAATTTAGTTTAGTTGAAATTAGATTACTTTAGGTTACGTTAGGTTAGGTGTGCTTATTTTTGTTTAGGTTAGGTTAGGTAAGGTTAGTTTAGTTTAGCTTAGGTTAGGTTATTTTTGTTTAGTTTATAGTTTAGTTTAATTTAGTTTATAGTTTAGTTTATAGTTTAGTTTAGTTTAGATTAGTTTAGTGTAGTTTAGGTTCGGTTAGGTTAGGTTAGTTTAGTTTAGGTTAGGTTAGGTTAGGTTAGTTTATTTTAGTTTACTTTAGTTTACTTTAGTTTATAGTTTAGTTTATAGTTTAGTTTAGTTTAGATTAGTTTAGTGTAGTTTAGGTTCGGTTAGGTTAGTTTAGTTTAGTTTAGGTTAGGTTAGGTTAGGTTAGTTCCGTTTAGTTCAGTTTAGTTTTGGTTAGGTTAGTTTATTTTAGTTTAGATTAGATTATGTTAGGTTAGGTTAGGGTAAGTTAGGTTAGTTTAGTTTAGTTTAGTTTAGGTTAGGTCAGGTTAGTTTAGTTTAGTTTAGTTTAGGTTAGGTTAAGTTATGTTATGTTACTTTAGGTTAGTTTAGTTTAGTTTAGTTTCGTTTAGTTTATAATTTAGTTTAGTTACGTTTAGTTTAGTTTAGGTTAGGTTAGGTTAGGTTAGGTTACTTAGTTTAGCTGAGCTTAGTTTATTTTAGTTTAGTTTATAGTTTAGTTTAATTTATAAATTAGTTTATAGTTTAGTTTATTGTTTAGTTTAGTTTAGTTTAGGTTAGGTTAGGTTAGGTTAGTTTAGTTTAGTTTAGTTTAGGTTAGGTTAGGTTAGTTTTTGTTAGGGTAGGTTAGTTTAGTTTAGCTTAGCTTAGGTTGGGTTAAGTGAGATTAGGTTAGGTTAGGTTAGTAAGTTTACCTTAGTTTAGTTTATTTTAGTTTAATTTAGGTTAGGTTAGGTTAGGTTAGGTTAGTAGACTTTAGTATACTTAACTTAGTTAAGTTTAGTTTAGTTTATAGTTTAGTTTAATTTAGTTTATAGTTTAGTATATAGTTTAGTTTAGTTTAGTTTATTGTTTTTATTATAATTTAGTTTAGTTTATTTTAGGTTAGGTTAGGTTAGTTTAGTTTAGTTTAGTTTATATTTTAGTTTATAGTTTAGTTTATATTAGATTAGTTTAGTTTAGTTTGGTTTACTTTAGATTAGGTTAGGTTAGGTTGGTTTAGTTTAGGTTAGGTTAGGTTAGATTAGGTTAGTTAACTTTAGTTTACTTTAGTTTAGTTTAGTTTATAGTTAATTTAATTTATAAATTAGTTTATAGTTTAATTTATGGTTTAGTTTATAGTTTAGTTTATTTTCGGTTAGGTTGGGTTAGTTCAGTTTAGTTTAGATTAGGTTAGGTTAGTTTATTTTAGTTTAGTTTAGTTTTGTTTAGGTTAGGTTAAGTTAGGTTAGGTTAGTTTAGTTTAGGTTAGGTTAGGTTAGGTTGGTTTAATTTAGCTTACTTTTTTTTACTTTAGTTTATAGTTTAGTTTATAGTTTAGTTTAGTTTAGATTAGTTTAGTTATGTTTAGGTTCGGTTAGGTTAGTTTAGTTTAGTTTAGGTTAGGTTAGGTTACGTTTTTTCCGTTTAGTTTAGTTTAGTTTAGGTTAGTTTATTTTAGTTTAGATTAGATTATGTTAGGTTAGGTTAGGGTAAGTTAGGTTAGTTTAGTTTACTTTAGTTTAGGTTATGTCAGGTTAGTTTAGTTTAGTTTACGTTAGGCAGGTTAAGTTATGTTATGTTACTTTAGGTTAGCTTAGTTTAGTTTAGTTTATTTTAGTTTAGTTTATAGTTTAGTTTAATTTATAAATTAGTTTATAGTTTAGTTTATTGTTTAGTTTAGATTAGTTTAGGTTAGGTTAGGTTAGCTTTTTGTAGGTTAGGTTAGTTTAGTAGAGCTTAGCTTAGGTTGGGTTAGGTGAGATTAGGTTAGGTTAGGTGAGTTAGATTAGCTTAGTTTAAATTTATTTTAGTTTAATTTGGGTTAGGTTAGGTTAGGTTAGTAGACTTTAGTATACTTAAGTTAGTTAAGTTTAGTCAAGTTTATAGTTTAGTTTAATTTAGTTTATACTTTAGTATGTAGTTTAGTTTAGTTTATTGTTTATATTATAATTCAGTTTAGTTTAGGTTAGGTTAGGTTAGTTTAGTTTAGCTTAGGTTATGTTAGGTTAGGTTAGGTTAGGTGAGGTTAGTTAACTTTGGTTTACTTTAGTTTAGTTTAGTTTATAGTTAATTTAATTTATAAATTAGTTTATAGTTTAGTTTATAGTTTAGGTTAGTTAAGTTTAGTTTAATTTAAGTTGGGATAGGTAAGTTTAGGTTAGGTTAGGTTAGTTTAGTTCAGTTTAGTTTTGTTTTGTTTATAGTTTATTGTAGTTTAGTTTATAGTTTAATTTAGTTTAGTTTAGTTTAGTTTAGTTATTTTTTTAGGTTATGTTAGGTTAGGCTAATTTAGTTTAGTTTAGGTTTGGTTAGATTTGTTTAGGTTAGGTTAGATTAGTGTAGTTTAGTTTAGTTGAATTTAATTTAGTTTATTTTAGTTTAGTTTAGGTTAAGTTAAGTTAGGTTAGGTTAGTTTAGTTTAGTTTAGTTTAGTTTAGTTTAGTTTAGTTGAAATTAGTTTAGTTTAGTTTGGTTTAGGTTAGTTTAATTTAGTTTAGCTTAGGTTAGGTTAGGTAAGGTTAGATGAGTTAGTTTAGCTTAGTATAGTTTAGATTAGTTTAGTTTATAGTTTAGTTTAATTTTAGATAGTTTATAGTTTAGTTTAGTTTATATTAGGATAGATAAGTTTACGTTAGGTTAGGGTAAGTTAATTTAGTTTAGTTTAGTTTATTTTAGGTTACGTTAGTTTAGGTTAGTTTAGATTAGATTATGTTATGTTACGTTAGGGTAGGTTAGGTTAGTGTAGTTTAGTTTAGTTCAATTTAGTTGAATTTAATTTAGTTTATTTTAGCTTAGTTTAGGTTAGGTTAGATTAGTTTAGTTTATTTTAGTTTAGGTTAGGTTAAGTTAGGTTAGGTTAGTTTAGGTTAGTTTAGTTTAGTTTGGTGTATAATTTAGTTTATAGTATAGTTTAGTTTAGTTTCATTTATAGTTTATTTTATAGTTTAGTTCAGTTTAGTTTAGGTTAGGTTAGGTTACTTTAGTTTAGTTTAGTTTAGCTTGGGTTAGTTTAGGTTAGGTTAGGTTAGTTAGTTTAGCTTAGTTTCGTTTATTTTAATTTATAGTTTAGTTTAATTTATAGTTTGGTTTATAGTTTAGTTCAATTTAGTTTAAGTCAGGATAGGTAAGTTTAGGTTAAGTTAGGTTAAGTTAGTTTAGTTTAGTTTAGTTTATGTTAGGTTACGTTAGTTTAGGTTAGTTAAGTTCAGTTTAGTTTAGTTTTGTTTATAGTTAAGTTTAGTTTATAGTTTAGTTTATAGTTTAATTTTGTTTAGATTATTGTTTAATTTAGTTTAGTTTTGTGTAGTTTAGTTTAGGTTAGGTTAGGTTAGGTTAGATTAGTTAAGTTCAGTTTAGTGTAATTTAGTTTTGTGGAATTTAGTTTAGTTTAGTTTAGTTTAAGTTAGTTTAGTTTAGCTTAGGTTAGGTTAGGTAAGGTTAGGTTAGTTAGTTTAGCTTAGTTTAGTTTAGTTTAGTTTATAGTTTAGTTTAATTTATAGATTAGATTATATTTTAGTTTATAGTTTAGTTTAGTTTGGTTTAGTTAAGTTTAGTTTATGTTAGGTTAGGTAAGGTTAGGTTAGGTTAGGTTAGTTTATTTTAGTTCAGATTAGATTATGTTAGGTTAGGTTAAGATAGGTCAATGTAGTTGAGTTTAGTTTAGTTGCATTTAATTTAGTTTATTTTGTTTAGTTTAGGTTAGGTTAGTTTAGTTTAGTTTAGGTTAGGTTGTTAGGTTAGCTTAGTTTTGTATAGTTTAGTTTAGTTTATATTTTAATTTATTGTTTAGTTTAGTTTATATTAGATTTGTTTAGTTTAGTTTAGTTTAGGTTAGGTTAGGTTAGGTTACGTTGGGTTAGCTTAGTTTATTTTAGTTTAAGTTTGGTTAGTTTACGTTAGGTTAGGTCAGCTTAATTTAGTTTAGTTTAGTATAATTTAGTTTAGGTTAGGTTTGGTTTGTTTAATTTAGCTTAGCTCAGGTTTGGTTTGGTTAGGTTGGGTTAGGTTAGTTAAGGTCAGTTTACTTTAGTTTAGTTAAGTTTAGTTTAGTTTATAGTTTAGTTTAATTTAGTTTATAGTTTAGTTTATACTTTATATTATAATTTAGTTTAGGTTAGGTTAGGTTAGTTTAGTTTAGCTTAGGTTAGGTAAGGTTAGGTTAGGTTAGGTTAGGTTGGTTGGTTTAGCTTAGTTCATTTATTTTAGTTTAGTTTATACTTTAGTTTAATTTATAGATTAGTTTATATTTTAGTTTATAGTTTAGTTTAGTTTGGTTTAGTTTAGGTTAGGTTAGGTAAGGTTAGGTTAGGTTAGGTTAGGATAGTTTAGTTTAGTAAAGTTTATGTTCGGTTAGGTTAGGTTAGTTTAGTTCAGTTTAGTTAGTTTTGTTTATGGGTTAGTTTAGTTTACAGTTTTGTTAAGTTTAGTTTATAGTTTATATTATAATGTAGTTTACTTTAATTTAGTTTAGTTTAGTTTTGTTTAGTTTAGTTTAGGTTAGGTTAGGTAAGGTTAGTTTAGTTTAATTTAGGTTAGGTTAGGTTAGTTTATGTTAAGTTAAGTTAGTTTAGTTTAGCTTAGTTTAGGTTAGGTTAGGTTAAGTTAGGTTAGGTTAGCTTAATTAATTTAGTTTAGTTTAATTTAGGTTAGGTTAGGTTAGTTAACTTTAGTTTACTTTAGTTTAGTTAAGTTTAGTTTAGTTTATAGTTTAGTTTATAGTTTAGTTTAGTTTAATTTATAGTTTATATTATAATTTAGTTTAGTTTAGTTTAGTTTAGGTTAGGTTAGTTTAGTTTAGCTTACGTTAGGTTAGGTTAGGTTAAGTTAGGTTGGTTAGTTTAGCTTATTTTAGTTTATTTTATTTTAGTTTATAGTTTAGTTTAATTTGTATTTTAGTTTATAGTTTAGTTTATAGTTTAGTTTGGTTTAGTTTAATTTATTTTATAGTCTAGTTTATAGTTTATTTTAGTTTAGTTTATAGTTTAGATTATAATTTAGTTTAGTTTAGTTTAGTTTAGGTTAAGTTAATTTAGTTTAGCTTAGGTTAGTTTAGCTTAGGTTATGTTAGGTTGGGTTATGTTAGGTTACTTTAGAGTTGTTTAGTTTAATTTAGGTTAGGTTAGGTTAGGTTAATTAACTTTAGTTTACTTAATTTAGTTAAGTTTAGTTTAGTTTATAGTTTAGTTTAATTTAGTTTATAGTTTAGTTTATAGTTTAGTTTAGTTTAGTTTATAGTTTATATTATAATTTAGTTTAGTTTAGTTTAGTTTAGGTTAGGTTAGGTTAGTTTAGTTTAGCTTAGGTTAGGTTAGGTTAGGTTAGGTTAGTTTAGTTTAGTTTAGGTTAAGTTAGGTAAGTTTAGGTAAGGTTAGGTTAATTTAGTTCAGTTTAGTTTAATTTTGCTTATAGTTTAATTCAGTTTAGTTTACAGTTTAAATTAGTTTAGTTTAGTTTAGTAATTTTGTTTAGGTTAGGTTAGGTTAGGTTAGTTTAGTTTAGTTTAGGTTAGGTGAGATTTGTTTAGGTTAGGTTAGATTAGTGTAGTTTAGTTTAGTTGAATTTAATTTAGTTTATTTTAGTTTAGTTTAGGTTAAGTTAGGTTAGGTTAGGTTAGTTAAGTTTAGTTTAGTGTAGTTTAGTTTAGTTGAATTTAGTTTAGTTTAGTTTAGTTTAGGTTAGTTTAGTTTAGTTTAGCATAGGTTAGGTTAGGTAAGGTTACGTTAGTTAGTTTAGCTTAGTATAGTTTAGTTTAGTTTAGTTTATAGTTTAGTTTAATTTTAGATTAGTTGATATTTTGGTTTATAGTTTAGTTTAGTTTAATTTAGGTAGGGATAGGTAAGTTTAGGTTAGGTTAGGTTAGTTTAGTTCAGTTTACTTTTGTTTTGTTTATAGTTTAGTTAAGTTTAGTTTATAGTTTAATTTAGTATAGTTAATTTAGTTATTTTGTTTAGGTTAGGTTAGGTTAGGTTAGTTTAGTTTAGTTTAGTTTTGGTTAGATTTGTTTAGGTTAGGTTAGATTAGTGTAGTTGAGTTTACTTGAATTTAATTTAGTTTATTTTAGTTTAGTTTAGGTTAAGTTGGGTTAGGTTAGGTTAGTTAAGATTAGTTTAGTGTAGTTTTGTTTATGGTTTTATTTAGTTTATAGTTTAGTATATAGTTTAGTTTAGTTTAATTTCGGTTAGGTTAGGTTAGGTTAGGTTAGTTTAATTTAGTTTAGATTAGGTTAGGATAGTTTAGTTTAGCTTAGGTTGCGTTAGGTAAGGTTAGGTTAGTTAGTTTAGCTTAGTATAGTTTAGTTTAGTTCAGTGTATAGTTTAGTTTAATTTTAGATTAGTTTAGATTATAGTTTATAGTTTAGTTTAGTTTAGTTTAGGTTAGGATAGGTAAGTTTAGGTTATGTTAGTTGATTTTAGGTTACGTTAGTTTAGGTTAGTTAAGTAAAGTTTAGTTTAGTTTTGTTTATGGTTTTATTTAGTTTATAGTTTAGTATATAGTTTAGTTTAGTTTAATTTCGGTTAGGTTAGGTTAGGTTAGGTTAGTTTAGTTTAGTTTAGATTAGGTTAGGATAGTTTATTTTAATTTAGATTAGATTATGTTAGGTTAGGTTAGGGTAGGTTAGGTTAGTGTAGTTTAGTTTAGTTCAATTTAGTTGAATTTAATTTAGTTTATTTTAGCTTAGTTTAGGTTAGGTTAGATTAGTTTAGTTTAGTTTAGTTTAATTTAGGTAAGTTAAGTTAGGTTAGGTTAGTTTAGTTTAGTTCATATTTTAGTTTATATAAGGTTAGTTTAGTTTATGTTAGGTTAAGTTAGTTTAGTTTAGTTTAGTTTATGTTAGGTTACGCTAGTTTAGGTTAGTTAAGTTTAGTTTAGTTTAGTTAAATTTAATTTTGTTTATTTTAGCTTAGTTTAGGTTAGGATGGTTAGGTTAGTTTAGTTTAGTTTAGAATAGTTTAGTTTAGTTTAGTTTAGGTTAGGTTAAGTTAGGTTAGGTTAGTTTAGTTTAGTTTAGTTTATATTTTAGTTTATAGTTTAGTTTAGTTTAGTTTATATTAGATTAGTTTAGTTTAGTTTAGTTTAGGTTAGGTTAGGTTAGTTTAGTTTAGGTTAGGTTTGGTTAGTTTAGTTTATATTAGGTTAGTTTATTTTAGTTTAGTTTAGTTTACTTTAGTTTATAGTTTAGTTTAGTTTAGTTTATATTAGATTAGTTTGGTTTAATTTAGTTTAGTTTAGTTTAGGTTAGGTTAGTTTAGTATAGGTTAGGTTAGGTTAGGTTAGTTTAGTTTTGTTTAGTTTAGTTTAGGTTAGGTTAGATTAGTTTAGGTTATGTTAGTTTATTTTAGTTTAGATTAGATTATGTTAGGTCAGGGAAGTTTAGGTTAGGTTAGGTTAGGTTAGTTTAGGTTAGGTTAGGTTAGCTTAGCTTAGTTTATTTTAGTTTTGTTCAATTTAGGTTTGGTTAGGTTAGTTAACCTTAGTTTACTTTAGTTTAGTTAAGTTTAGATTAGTTTATAGTTTAGTTTAGTTTAGTTTGTAGTTTAGTTTAGTTTAGTTCATAGTTAATATTATAAATTAGTTACTTTAGGTTAGGTTAGGTTAGTTTAGTTTAGCTTAGGTTAGGTTAGGTTTGTTTAGGTTACGTTAGATTAGTGTAGTTTAGTTTAGTTGAATTTAATTTAGTTTATTTTAGTTTAGTTTAGGTTAAGTTAGGTTAGGTTATGTTAGTTAAGTTTAGTTTAGTGTAGTTTAGTTTAGTTGAAATTAGTTTATATTAGTTTTGTTTAGGTTAGTTTAGTTTAGTTTAGCTTAGGTTAGGTTAGGTAAGGTTAGGTTAGTTAGTTTAGGTTAGTATAGTTTAGTTTAGTTTATAGTTTAGTTTAATTTTAGATTAGTTTATAGTTTAGTTTAGTTTAGTTTAGGTTAGGATAAGTAAGTTTAGGTTAGGTTAGGGTAAGTTAATTTAGTTTAGTTTAGTTTATTTTAGGTTACGTTAGTTTAGGTTAGTTAAGTTCAGTTTAGTTTAGTTTTGTTTATAGTTTTGTTTAGTTTGTAGTTTAGTTTAGTTTATTTTCGGTTAGGATAGGTTAGGTTAGGTTAGTTTAGTTTAGTTTAGATTAGGTTAGGTTAGTTTATTTTAGTTTAGATTAGATTATGTTAGGTTAGGTTAGTGTAGGTTAGGTTAGTGTAGTTTAGTTTAGTTCAATTTAGTTGAATTTAATTTAGTTTATTTCAGCTTAATTTAGGTTAGGTTAGATTAGTTTAGCTTATTTTAGTTTAGGTTAGCTTAAGTTAGGTTAGGTTAGTTTACTTTAGTTTAGTTTATATTTTAGTTTATAGTTTAGTTTAGTTTAGTTCATATTAGATTTGTTTAGTTTAGTTTAGTTTGGTTTAGTTTAGGTTAGGTTAGGTTAGTTTAGTTTAGGTTATGTTAGGTTATTTTAGGTTAGTTTAGTTTAGTTTAGTTTAGTTTGTTTATAGTTTTATTTAGTTTATAGTTTAGTTTAGTTTATTTTCGGTTAGGTTAGGTTAGGTTAGTTTATTTTAGTTTAGATTAGATTATGTTAGGTTAGGTTAGGGTAGGTTAGGTTAGTGTAGTTTAGTTTAGTTCAATTTAGTTGAATTTAATTTATTTTATTTTAGCTTAGTTTAGGTTAGGTTAGATTAGTTTAGTTTAGTTTAGTTTAGGTTAGGTTAAGTTAGGTTAGGTTAGTTTAGTTTAATTTAGTTTATATTTTAGTTTATAGTTTAGTTTATATTAGATTAGTTTAGTTTAGTTTGGTTTAGTTTAGATTAGGTTAGGTTAGTTTAGTTTAGGCTAGGTTAGGTTAGTTTATTTTAGTTTAGTTTAGGTTAGGTTAGGTTAGGTTAGTGTAGTTTAGCTTAATTTAGGTTAGGTTAGGTTAGGTTAGATTAGGTTAGTTAACTTTAGTTTACTTAATTTAGTTTAGTTTATAGTTAATTTAATTTATAAATTAGTTTATAGTTTAGTTTATGGTTTAGTTTATAGTTTAGTTTATTTTCGGTTGGGTTGGGTTAGTTTAGTTTAGTTTAGATTAGGTTAGGTTAGTTTATTTTAGTTTAGATTAGTTTATGTTAGGTTAGGTTAGGATAGGTTAGGTTAGTGTAGTTTATTTTGGTGCAATTTAATTGAATTTTATTTAGTTTATTTTAGTTTAGTTTAGGTTAGGTTAGATTAGTTTAGTTTAGTTTTGTTTAGGTTAGGTAAAATTAGGTTAGGTTAGTTTAGTTTAGGGTAGGTTAGGTTAGGTTAGATTATTTTAGTTTACTTTTTTTACTTTAGTTTATATTTTAGTTTATAGTTTAGTTTAGTTTAGATTAGTTTAGTTTAGTTTAGGTTCGGTTAGGTTAGTTTAGTTTAGTTTAGTTTAGGTTAGGTTATGTTTTTTCCGTTTAGTTTAGTTTAGTTTAGGTTAGTTTATTTTAGTTTAGATTAGATTATGTTAGGGTAGGTTAGGGTAAGTTAGGTTAGTTTAGTTTAGTTTAGTTTAGTTTAGGTTATGTCAGGTTAGTTTAGTTTATTTTAGGTTAGGTCAGGTTAAGTTATGTTATGTTACTTTAGGTTAGTTTAGTTTAGTTTAATTTCGTTTAGTTTATAATTTAGTTTAGTTACGTTTAGTTTAGTTTAGGTTAGGTTAGGTTACTTAGTTAAGCTAGTTTAGTTTATTTTAGTTTAGTTTATAGTTTAGTTTAATTTATAAATTAGTTTATAGTTCAGTATATTGTTTAGTTTAGTTTAGTTTAGGTTAGGTTAGGTTAGGTTAGGTAAGTTTAGTTTAGTTTAGTTTAGTTTATGTTAGGTTAGGTTAGTTTTTGTTAGGTTAGGTTAGTTTAGTTTAGCTTAGCCTAGGTTGGGTTAGGTGATATTAGGTTAGGTTAGGTGAGCTAGTTTAGCTTAGTTTAGTTTAGTTTAGTTTAATTTAGGTTAAGTTAGGTTAGGTTAGTAGACTTTAGTATACTTAACTTAGTTTAGTCAAGTTTATAGTTTAGTTTAATTTAGTTTATAGTTTAGTATATAGTTTAGTTTAGTTTATTGTTTATATTATAATTTAGTTTAGTTTAGGTTAGGTTAGTTTAGTTTAGCTTAGGTTATGTTAGGTTAGGTTAGGTGAGGTTAGTTAACTTTGGTTTACTTTAGTTTAGTTTAGTTTATAGTTAATTTAATTTATAAATTAGTTTATAGTTTAGTTTATAGTTTAGGTTAGTTAAGTTTAGTTTAATTTAAGTTAGGATAGGTAAGTTTAGGTTAGGTTAGGTTAGTTTAGTTCAGTTTAGTTTTGTTTTGTTTATAGTTTAATTTAGTTTAGTTTATAGTTTAATTTAGTTTAGTTGAGTTTAGTTTAGTTATTTTTTTTAGGTTAGGTTAGGTTAGTTTAGTTTAGTTTAGGTTAGGTTAGATTTGTTTAGGTTAGGTTAGATTAGTGTAGTGTAGTTTAGTTGAATTTCATTCAGTTTATTTTAGTTTAGGATAGTTTAATTTAGTTTAGCTTAGGTTAGGTTAGGTAAGGTTAGGTGAGTTAGTTTAGTTTAGTATAGTTTAGTTTAGTTTAGTTTATAGTTTAGTTTAATTTTAGATTAGTTTATAGTTTAGTTTAGTTTAGTTTATATTAGGATAGATAATTTTAGGTTAGGTTAAGGTAAGTTAATTTAGTTTAGTTTAGTTTATTTTAGGTTACGTTAGTTTAGGTTAGTTTAGATTAGATTATGTTAGGTTAGGTTAGGGTAGGTTATGTTAGTGTAGTTTAGTTTAGTTCAATTTAGTTGAATTTAATTTAGTTTATTTTAGCTTAGTTTAGGTTAGGTTAGATTAGTTTAGTTTATTTTAGTTTATGTTAGGTTAAGTTAGGTTAGGTTAGTTTACTTTAGTTGAATTTATATTTTAGTTTATAGTTTAGTTTAGTTTAGTTTATGTTAGATTAGTTTAGTTTAGTTTAGTTTGGTTTAGTTTAGGTTAGGTTAGGTTAGGTTGTTTTAGTTTAGGTTAGGTTCGGTTAGGTTAGTTTAGTTTAGGTTATGTTATGTTATTTTAGGTTAGTTTATTTTAGTTTAGTTTAGTATAGGTTACGTCAAGTTAGTTTAGTTTAGTTTAGGTTAGTTTAGGTTAAGTTATGTTATTTCACTTTAGGTTAGTTTAATTTAGTTTAGTTTCGTTTAGCTTATAATTTAGTTTAGTTACGTTTAGTGTAGTTTAGATTAGGTTAGGTTAGGTTAGGTTACTTAATTTAGCTTAGTTTGGTTTATTTTAGTTTAGTTTAATTTATAAATTAGTTTATAGTTTAGTTTATTGTTTAGTTTAGTTTAGTTTAGGTTAGATTAGGTTAGGTTAGTTTATTTCAATTTAGATTAGATTATGTTAGGTTAGGTTAGGGTAGGTTAGGTTAGTGTAGTTTAGTGTAGTTCAAATTAGTTGAATTTAATTTAGTTTATTTTAGCTTAGTTTAGGTTAGGTTAGATTAGTTTAGTTTAGTTTAGTTTAATTTAGGTTAGGTTAAGTTAGGTTCGGTTAGTTTAGTTTAGTTCATATTTTAGTTTATATAAGGTTAGTTTAGTTTATGTTAGGTTAAGTTAGTTTAGTTTAGTTTAGTTTAGTTTATGTTAGGTTACGCTAGTTTAGGTTAGTTAAGTACAGTTTAGTTTAGTTTGGTTTATAGTTTAGTTTAGTTTATAGTTTTGTTTATAGTTTAGTTTAGTTTAGTTTATTGTTTAATTTAGTATACTTTAGTGTAGTTTAGTTTAGGTTAGGTTAGGTTAGTTTAGTTTAATTTAGGTTAGGTTAGGTTGGTTTATTTTAGTTTAGATAAGATTATGTTAGGTTAGGTTAGGGTAGGTTAGGTTAGGGTAGTTAAGTTTAGTTTAGTTTAGTTAAATTTAATTTTGTTTATTTTAGCTTAGTTTAGGTTAGGATGGTTAGGTTAGTTTAGTTTAGTTTAGTTTAGTTTAGGTTAGGTTAAGTTAGGTTAGGTTAGTTTAGTTTAGTTTAGTTTATATTTTAGTTTATAGTTTAGTTTAGTTTAGTTTATATTAGATTAGTTTAGTTTAGTTTAGTTTAGGTTAGGTTAGGTTAGTTTAGTTTAGGTTAGGTTTGGTTAGTTTAGTTTATATTAGGTTAGTTTATTTTAGTTTAGTTTAGTTTACTTCAGTTTATAGATTAGTTTAGTTTAGTTTATATTAGATTAGTTTGGTTTAATTTAGTTTAGTTTAGTTTAGGTTAGGTTAGTTTAGTATAGGTTAGGTTAGGTTAGGTTAGTTTAGTTTTGTTTAGGTTAGGTTAGGTTAGGTTAGTTTAGGTTAGGTTAGGTTAGGTTAGCTTAGTTTAGTTTATTTTAGTTTTGTTCAATTTAGGTTTGGTTAGGTTAGTTAACCTTAGTTTACTTTAGTTTAGTTAAGTTTAGATTAGTTTATAGTTTAGTTTAGTTTAGTTTATAGTTTAGTTTATAGTTTAGTTTAGTTTAGTTCATAGTTAATATTATAAATTAGTTAGTTTAGGTTAGGTTAGGTTAGTTTAGTTTAGCTTAGGTTAGGTTAGGTTTGTTTAGGTTAGGTTAGATTAGTGTAGTTTAGTTTAGTTGAATTTAATTTAGTTTATTTTAGTTTAGTTTAGGTTAAGTTAGGTTAGGTTATGTTAGTTAAGTTTAGTTTAGTGTAGTTTAGTTTAGTTGAAATTAGTTTAGATTAGTTTTGTTTAGGTTAGTTTAGTTTAGTTTAGCTTAGGTTAGGTTAGGTAAGGTTAGGTTAGTTAGTTTAGCTTAGTATAGTTTAGTTTAGTTTATAGTTTAGTTTAATTTTAGATTAGTTTATAGTTTAGTTTAGTTTGGTTTAGGTTAGGATAGGTAGGTTTAGGTTAGGTTATGGTAAGTTAATTTAGTTTAGTTTAGTTTATTTTAGGTTACGTTAGTTTAGGTTAGTTAAGTTCAGTTTAGTTTAGTTTTGTTTAGTTTGTAGTTTAGTTTAGTTTATTTTCGGTTAGGATAGGTTAGGTTAGGTTAGTTTAGTTTAGTTTAGATTAGGTTAGGTTAGTTTATTTTAATTTAGATTAGATTATGTTAGGTTAGGTTAGGGTAGGTTAGGTTAGTGTAGTTTAGTTTAGTTCAATTTAGTTGAATTTAATTTAGTTTATTTCAGCTTAATTTAGGTTAGGTTAGTTTACTTTAGTTTAGTTTATATTTTAGTTTATAGTTTAGTTTAGTTTAGTTCATATTAGATTAGTTTAGTTTAGTTTAGTTTGGTTTAGTTTAGGTTAGGTTAGGTTAGGTTGTTTTAGTTTAGGTTAGGTTAGGTTAGTTTATTTTAGTTTAGTTTATTTTAATTTAGTTTATAGTTTAGTTTATAGTTTAGTTTAGTTTAGATTAGTTTAGTTTAGTTTAGGTTCGGTTAGGTTAGTTTAGTTTAGGTTATGTTAGGTTATTTTAGGTTAGTTTAGTTTAGTTTAGTTTAGTTTGTTTATAGTTTATTTAGTTTATAGTTTAGTTTATAGTTTAGTTTAGTTTATTTTCGGTTAGGTTAGGTTAGGTTAGTTTATTTTAGTTTAGATTAGATTATGTTAGGTTAGGTTAGGGTAGGTTAGGTTAGTGTAGTTTAGTTTAGTTCAATTTAGTTGAATATAATTTATTTTATTTTAGCTTAGTTTAGGTTAGGTTAGATTAGTTTAGTTTAGTTTAGGTTAGGTTAAGTTAGGTTAGGTTAGTTTAGTTTAGTTTAGTTTATATTTTAGTTTCTAGTTTAGTTTATATTAGATTAGTTTAGTTTAGTTTGGTTTAGTTTAGATTAGGTTAGGTTAGTTTAGTTTAGTTTAGTTTATATTTTATTTTATAGTTTAGTTTAGTTTAGTTTGTATTAGATTAGTTTAGTTTAGTTTAGTTTGGTATAGTTTAGGTTAGGTTAGGTTAGTTTAGTTTATGTTAGGTTAGGTTAGTTTATTTTAGTTTAGTTTACTTTAGTTTATAGTTTAGTTATAGTTTAGTTTAGTTTAGGTTCGGTTAGGTTAGTTTAGTTTAGTTTAGATTAGATTATGTTAGGTTAGGTTAGGGTAGGTTAGGTTAGTGTAGTTTAGTTTAGTTCAATTTAGTTGAATATAATTTAGTTTTTTTTAGCTTAGTTTAGGTTAGGTTAGATTAGTTTAGTTTAGTTTAGTTTAGTTTAGTTTAGGTTAGGTTAAGTTAGGTTAGGTTAGTTTAGTTTAGTTTAGTTTATATTTTAGTTTATAGTTTAGTTTATATTAGATTAGTTTATTTTAGTTTAGTTTGGTTTAGTTTAGGTTAGGTTAGGTTAGTTTAATTTAGGTTAGGTTAGGTTAGTTTATTTTAGTTTAGTTTAGTTACTTCAGTTTATAGTTTAGTTTATTGTTTAGTTTAGTTTAGGTTCGGTTAGGTTAGTTTAGTTTAGTTTAGGTTAGGTTAGTTTAGTTTAGTTTAGTTTAGTTTAGGTTAGGTTAGGTTAGTTTATTTTAGTTTTGATTAGATTATGTTAGGTTAGGTTAGGGTAGGTTAGGTTAGTTTAGTTTAGTTTAGTTTAGTTTGGTTTAGGTTAGGTCAGGTTTTTTTAGTTTAGTTTAGGTTAGGTTAGGTTAAGTTATGTTCAGTTACTTTAGGTTAGTTTAGTTTAGTTTAGTTTCGTTTAGTTTATAATTCAGTTTAGTTACGTTTAGTTTAGTTTAGGTTAGGTTAGGTTAGGTTAGGTTACTTAGTTTAGCTTAGTTTAGTTGATAGTTTAGTTTAATTTATAAATTAGTTTATAATTTAGTTTATTGTTCAATTTAGTTTAGGTTAGGTTAGGTTAGGTTAGGTTAGTTTAGTTTAGTTTAGTTTAGGTTAGGTTAGTTTTTGTTAGGTTAGGTTAGTTTAGTTTAGTTTAGCTTAGGTTAGGTTAGGTAAGGTTAGGTTAGTTAATTTAGCTTAGTTTAGTTTACTTCAGTTTAGTTTATGGTTTAGTTTAATTTTAGATTATTTTATAGTTTAGTTTATAGTTTAGTATAGTTTAAGTTAAGATTGGTAAATTTAGGTTAGGTTAGGGTAAGTTAGTTTAGTTTAGTTTAGTTTAGTTTAGGTTACGTTAGTTTAGGTTAGTTAAGATCAGTTTAGTTTAGTTTTGTTTATAGTTTTATTTAGTTTATAGTTTAGTTTATATTTAAGTTTAGATTATTTTCGGTTAGGTTAGGTTAGGTTAGGTTAGGTTGGTTTAGTTTAGATTAGATTAGGTTAGGTTTGTTTATTTTAGTTTAGATTAGATTATGTTAGGTTAGGTTAGTCTAGGTTAGGTTAGTCTAGGTTAGGTTAGTGTAGTTTAGTTTAGTTCAATTTAGTTGAATTTAATTTAGTTTATTTTAGCTTAGTTTAGGTTAGGTAGATTAGTGTAGTTTAGTTTAGGTTAGGTTAAGTTAGGTTAGATTAGTTTAGTTTTGTTTAGTTTGGTATAGTTTAGGTTAGGTTAGTTAGGTTAGTTTAGTTTAGGTTAGGTTAGGTTAGGTTAGTTTATTTTAGTATGGTTTAGTTTACTTTAGTTTATAGTTTAGTTAAAGTTTAGTTGAGTTTAATTTAGTTTAGGTTCGGTTAGATTAGTTTAGTTTAGTTTAGGTTAAATTAGGTTAGGTTAGTTTAGTTTAGTTTAGTTTAGGTTAGGTTAGGTTAGTTTATTTTAATTTAGATTAGTTTATGTTAGGTTAGGGTAGGTTAGGTTAATTTAGTTTGGTTTAGTTTCGTTTAGGTTAGGTCAGGTTAGTTTAGTTTAGTTTAATTTAGGTTAGGTTAGGTTAGGTTAGTTAACTTTAATTTACTCTAGTTTAGTTAAGTTTAGTTTAGTTTATAGTTTAGTTTAGTTTAATTTCGGTTAGGTTAGGTTAGTTTAGTTTAGTTTAGATTAGGTTAGGTTAGTTTATTTTAGTTTAGATTAGATCATGTTATGTTAGTTTAGGGTAGGTTAGGTTAGTGTAGTTTATTTTAGTTCAGTTTAGTTGAATTTAATTTAGTTTATTTTAGCTTAGTTTATGTTAGGTTAGATTAGTTTAGTTAAGTTTATTTTAGGTTAGTTTAGTTTAGTTTAGTTTAGTTTAGTTATATTTAGTTAAGTTTAGTTTGGTTTAAATTAGTTTAGTTTTGTTTATGTTAGGTTAGGTTAGGTTAGGTTAGGTTAGTTAGATTAGTTTACGTTAGTTTAGTTTAGCTTATATTTTAATTTATAGTATAGTTTTGTTTAGTTTAGTTTATAGTTTAGTTTATATTTTAGTTTAATTTAGTTTATAGTTTAATTTATAATTTAGTTTAATTTAGTTTAGTTTGGTTTAGGCTAGGTTTGGTTATTAAAGCTTAGCTCAGGTTTGGTTAGGTTGGGTTATGTTAGGTTACTTTAGTTTAGTTTAGTTTAGTTTATAGTTTAGTTTAGTTTAGTATGGTTTATATTTTAGTTTAATTTAGTTTAGTTTAAATTAGATTACTTTAGGTTACGTTAGGTTAGGTGTGCTTATTTTTGTTTAGGTTAGGTTAGGTAAGGTTAGTTTAGTTTAGCTTAGGTTAGGTTATTTTTGTTTAGTTTATAGTTTAGTTTAATTTAGTTTATAGTTTAGTTTATAGTTTAGTTTAGTTTAGATTAGTTTAGTGTAGTTTAGGTTCGGTTAGGTTAGGTTAGTTTAGTTTAGGTTAGGTTAGGTTAGGTTAGTTTATTTTAGTTTACTTTAGTTTACTTTAGTTTATAGTTTAGTTTATAGTTTAGTTTAGTTTAGATTAGTTTAGTGTAGTTTAGGTTCGGTTAGGTTAGTTTAGTTTAGTTTAGGTTAGGTTAGGTTAGATTAGTTCCGTTTAGTTCAGTTTAGTTTAGGTTAGGTTAGTTTATTTTAGTTTAGATTAGATTATGTTAGGTTAGGTTAGGGTAAGTTAGGTTAGTTTAGTTTAGTTTAGTTTAGTTTAGGTTAGGTCAGGTTAGTTTAGTTTAGTTTAGTTTAGGTTAGGTTAAGTTATGTTATGTTACTTTAGGTTAGTTTAGTTTAGTTTAGTTTCCATTAGTTTATAATTTAGTTTAGTTACGTTTAGTTTAGTTTAGGTTAGGTTAGGTTAGGTTAGGTTACTTAGTTTAGCTTAGCTTAGTTTATTTTAGTTTAGTTTATAGTTTAGTTTAATTTATAAATTAGTTTATAGTATAGTTTATTGTTTAGTTTAGTTTAGTTTAGGTTAGGTTAGGTTAGGTTAGTTTAGTTTAGTTTAGTTTAGGTTAGGTTAGGTTAGTTTTTGTTAGGGTAGGTTAGTTTAGTTTAACTTAGCTTAGGTTGGGTTAAGTGAGATTAGGTTAGGTTAGGTTAGTAAGTTTAGCTTAGTTTAGTTTATTTTAGTTTAATTTAGGTTAGGTTAGGTTAGGTTAAGTAAGTAGACTTTAGTATACTTAACTTAGTTAAGTTTAGTTTAGTTTATAGTTTAGCTTAATTTAGTTTATAGTTTAGTATATAGTTTAGTTTAGTTTATTGTTTTTATTATAATTTAGTTTAGTTTAGTTTAGGTTAGGTTAGGTTAGTTTAGTTTAGTTTAGTTTATATTTTAGTTTATAGTTTAGTTTATATTAGATTAGTTTAGTTTAGTTTGGTTTAGTTTAGATTAGGTTAGCTTAGGTTGGTTTAGTTTAGGTTAGGTTAGGTTAGATTATGTTAGTTAACTTTAGTTTACTTTAGTTTAGTTTAGTTTATAGTTAATTTAATTTATAAATTAGTTTATAGTTTAATTTATGGTTTAGTTTATAGTTTAGTTTATTTTCGGTAAGGTTGGGTTAGTTCAGTTTAGTTTAGATTAGGTTAGGTTAGTTTATTTTAGTTTAGTTTAGTTTTGTTTAGGTTAGGTTAAGTTAGGTTAGGTTAGTTTAGTTTAGGTTAGGTTAGGTTGGTTTATTTTAGCTTACTTTTTTTTACTTTAGTTTATAGTTTAGTTTATAGTTTAGTTTAGTTTAGATTAGTTTAGTTATGTTTAGGTTCGGTTAGGTTAGTTTAGTTTAGTTTAGGTTAGGTTAGGTTACGTTTTTTCCGTTTAGTTTAGTTTAGTTTAGGTTAGTTTATTTTAGTTTAGATTAGATTATGTTAGGTTAGGTTAGGGTAAGTTAGGTTAGTTTAGTTTACTTTAGTTTAGGTTATGTCAGGTTAGTTTAGTTTAGTTTACGTTAGGCAGGTTAAGTTATGTTATGTTACTTTAGGTTAGCTTAGTTTAGTTTAGTTTATTTTAGTTTAGTTTATAGTTTAGTTTAATTTATAAATTAGTTTATAGTTTACTTTATTGTTTAGTTTAGATTAATTTAGGTTAGGTTAGGTTAGCTTTTTGTAGGTTAGGTTAGTTTAGTTTAGCTTAGCTTAGGTTGGGTTAGGTGAGATTAGGTTAGGTTAGGTGAGTTAGATTAGCTTAGTTTAAATTTATTTTAGTTTAATTTGGGTTAGGTTAGGTTAGGTTAGTAGACTTTAGTATACTTAACTTAGTTAAGTTTAGTCAAGTTTATAGTTTAGTTTAATTTAGTTTATACTTTAGTATGTAGTTTAGTTTAGTTTATTGTTTATATTATAATTTAGTTTAGTTTAGGTTAGGTTAGGTTAGTTTAGTTTAGCTTAGGTTATGTTAGGTTAGGTTAGGTTAGGTGAGGTTAGTTAACTTTGGTTTACTTTAGTTTAGTTTAGTTTATAGTTAATTTAATTTATAAATTAGTTTATAGTTTAGTTTATAGTTTAGGTTAGTTAAGTTTAGTTTAATTTAAGTTGGGATAGGTAAGTTTAGGTTAGGTTAGGTTAGTTTAGTTCAGTTTAGTTTTGTTTTGTTTATAGTTTATTGTAGTTTAGTTTATAGTTTAATTTAGTTTAGTTTAGTTTAGTTATTTTTTTTAGGTTATGTTAGGTTAGGCTTGTTTAGTTTAGTTTAGGTTAGGTTAGATTTGTTTAGGTTAGGTTAGATTAGTGTAGTTTAGTTTAGTTGAATTTAATTTATTTTATTTTAGTTTAGTTTAGGTTAAGTTAGGTTAGGTTAGGTTAGTTTAGTTTAGTTTAGTTTAGTTTAGTTTAGTTGAAATTAGTTTAGTTTAGTTTGGTTTAGGTTAGTTTAATTTAGTTTAGCTTAGGTTAGGTTAGGTAAGGTTAGATGAGTTAGTTTAGCTTAGTATAGTTTAGATTAGTTTAGTTTATAGTTTAGTTTAATTTTAGATAGTTTATAGTTTAGTTTAGTTTAGTTTATATTAGGATAGATAAGTTTAGGTTAGGTTAGGGTAAGTTAATTTAGTTTAGTTTAGTTTATTTTAGGTTACTTTAGTTTAGGTTAGTTTAGATTAGATTATGTTATGTTACGTTAGGGTAGGTTAGGTTAGTGTAGTTTATTTTAGTTCAGTTTAGTTGAATCTAATTTAGTTTATTTTAGCTTAGTTTATGTTAGGTTAGATTAGTTTAGTTAAGTTTATTTTAGGTTAGGTTAAGTTAGGTTAGTTTAGTTTAGTTTAGTTTAGTTTTGTTTAGTTAAGTTTAGTTTGGTTTAAATTAGTTTAGTTTTGTTTATGTTAGGTTAGGTTAGGTTATTTAGATTAGTTTACGTTAGTTTAGTTTAGCTTATAATTTAATTTATAGTATAGTTTTGTTTAGTTTAGTTTATAGTTTAGTTTATATTTTAGTTTAATTAAGTTTATAGTTTAATTTATAATTTAGTTTAATTTAGTTTAGTTTAGTTTAGGCTAGGTTTGGTTATTTAAGCTTAGCTCAGGTTTGGTTAGGTTGGGTTATGTTAGGTTACTTTAGTTTAGTTTAGTTTAGTTTATAGTTTAGTTTAGTTTAGTATGGTTTATATTTTAGTTTAATTTAGTTTAGTTGAAATTAGATTACTTTAGGTTACGTTAGGTTAGGTGTGCTTATTTTTGTTTAGGTTAGGTTAGGTAAGGTTAGTTTAGTTTAGCTTAGGTTAGGTTATTTTTGTTTAGTTTATAGTTTAGTTTAATTTAGTTTATAGTTTAGTTTATAGTTTAGTTTAGTTTAGATTAGTTTAGTGTAGTTTAGGTTCGGTTAGGTTAGGTTAGTTTAGTTTAGGTTAGGTTAGGTTAGGTTAGTTTATTTTAGTTTACTTTAGTTTACTTTAGTTTATAGTTTAGTTTATAGTTTAGTTTAGTTTAGATTAGTTTAGTGTAGTTTAGGTTCGGTTAGGTTAGTTTAGTTTAGTTTAGGTTAGGTTAGGTTAGGTTAGTTCCGTTTAGTTCAGTTTAGTTTTGGTTAGGTTAGTTTATTTTAGTTTAGATTAGATTATGTTAGGTTAGGTTAGGGTAAGTTAGGTTAGTTTAGTTTAGTTTAGTTTAGTTTAGGTTAGGTCAGGTTAGTTTAGTTTAGTTTAGGTTAGGTTAAGTTATGTTATGTTACTTTAGGTTAGTTTAGTTTAGTTTAGTTTCGTTTAGTTTATAATTTAGTTTAGTTACGTTTAGTTTAGTTTAGGTTAGGTTAGGTTAGGTTAGGTTACTTAGTTTAGCTTAGCTTAGTTTATTTTAGTTTAGTTTATAGTTTAGTTTAATTTATAAATTAGTTTATAGTTTAGTTTATTGTTTAGTTTAGTTTAGTTTAGGTTAGGTTAGGTTAGGTTAGTTTAGTTTAGTTTAGTTTAGGTTAGGTTAGGTTAGTTTTTGTTAGGGTAGGTTAGTTTAGTTTAGCTTAGCTTAGGTTGGGTTAAGTGAGATTAGGTTAGGTTAGGTTAGTAAGTTTAGCTTAGTTTAGTTTATTTTAGTTTAATTTAGGTTAGGTTAGGTTAGGTTAGGTTAGTAGACTTTAGTATACTTAACTTAGTTAAGTTTAGTTTAGTTTATAGTTTAGTTTAATTTAGTTTATAGTTTAGTATATATTTTAGTTTAGTTTAGTTTATTGTTTTTATTATAATTTAGTTTAGTTTAGTTTAGGTTAGGTTAGGTAAGTTTAGTTTAGTTTAGTTTATATTTTAGTTTATAGTTTAGTTTATATTAGATTAGTTTAGTTTAGTTTGGTTTAGTTTAGATTAGGTTAGGTTAGGTTGGTTTAGTTTAGGTTAGGTTAGGTAAGATTAGGTTAGTTAACTTTAGTTTACTTTAGTTTAGTTTAGTTTATAGTTAATTTAATTTATATATTAGTTTATAGTTTAATTTATGGTTTAGTTTATAGTTTAGTTTATTTTCGGTTAGGTTGGGTTAGTTCAGTTTAGTTTAGATTAGGTTAGGTTAGTTTATTTTAATTTAGTTTAGTTTTGTTTAGGTTAGGTTAGTTTAGTTTAGGTTAGGTTAGGTTAGGTTGGTTTAATTTAGCTTACTTTTTTTTACTTTAGTTTATAGTTTAGTTTATAGTTTAGTTTAGTTTAGATTAGTTTAGTTATGTTGAGGTTCGGTTAGGTTAGTTTAGTTTAGTTTAGGTTAGGTTAGGTTACGTTTTTTCCGTTTAGTTTAGTTTAGTTTAGGTTAGTTTATTTTAGTTTAGATTGGATTATGTTAGGTTAGGTTAGGGTAAGTTAGGTTAGTTTAGTTTACTTTAGTTTAGGTTATGTCAGGCTAGTTTAGTTTAGTTTACGTTAGGCAGGTTAAGTTATGTTATGTTACTTTAGGTTAGCTTAGTTTAGTTTAGTTTATTTTAGTTTAGTTTATAGTTTAGTTTAATTTATAAATTAGTTTATAGTTTAGTTTATTGTTTAGTTTAGATTAGTTTAGGTTAGGTTAGGTTAGCTTTTTGTAGGTTAGGTTAGTTTAGTTTAGCTTAGCTTAGGTTGGGTTAGGTGAGATTAGGTTAGGTTAGGTGAGTTAGATTAGCTTAGTTTAAATTTATTTTAGTTTAATTTGGGTTAGGTTAGGTTAGGTTAGTAGACTTTAGTATACTTAACTTAGTTAAGTTTAGTCAAGTTTATAGTTTAGTTTAATTTAGTTTATACTTTAGTATGTAGTTTAGTTTAGTTTATTGTTTATATTATAATTTAGTTTAGTTTAGGTTAGGTTAGGTTAGTTTAGTTTAGCTTAGGTTATGTTAGGTTAGGTTAGGTTAGGTGAGGTTAGTTAACTTTGGTTTACTTTAGTTTAGTTTAGTTTATAGTTAATTTAATTTATAAATTAGTTTATAGTTTAGTTTATAGTTTAGGTTAGTTAAGTTTAGTTTAATTTAAGTTGGGATAGGTAAGTTTAGGTTAGGTTAGGTTAGTTTAGTTCAGTTTAGTTTTGTTTTGTTTATAGTTTATTGTAGTTTAGTTTATAGTTTAATTTAGTTTAGTTTAGTTTAGTTATTTTTTTTAGGTTATGTTAGGTTAGGCTTGTTTAGTTTAGTTTAGGTTAGGTTAGATTTGTTTAGGTTAGGTTAGATTAGTGTAGTTTAGTTTAGTTGAATTTAATTTATTTTATTTTAGTTTAGTTTAGGTTAAGTTAGGTTAGGTTAGGTTAGTTTAGTTTAGTTTAGTTTAGTTTAGTTTAGTTGAAATTAGTTTAGTTTAGTTTGGTTTAGGTTAGTTTAATTTAGTTTAGCTTAGGTTAGGTTAGGTAAGGTTAGATGAGTTAGTTTAGCTTAGTATAGTTTAGATTAGTTTAGTTTATAGTTTAGTTTAATTTTAGATAGTTTATAGTTTAGTTTAGTTTAGTTTATATTAGGATAGATAAGTTTAGGTTAGGTTAGGGTAAGTTAATTTAGTTTAGTTTAGTTTATTTTAGGTTACTTTAGTTTAGGTTAGTTTAGATTAGATTATGTTATGTTACGTTAGGGTAGGTTAGGTTAGTGTAGTTTATTTTAGTTCAGTTTAGTTGAATCTAATTTAGTTTATTTTAGCTTAGTTTATGTTAGGTTAGATTAGTTTAGTTAAGTTTATTTTAGGTTAGGTTAAGTTAGGTTAGTTTAGTTTAGTTTAGTTTAGTTTTGTTTAGTTAAGTTTAGTTTGGTTTAAATTAGTTTAGTTTTGTTTATGTTAGGTTAGGTTATTTAGATTAGTTTACGTTAGTTTAGTTTAGCTTATAATTTAATTTATAGTATAGTTTTGTTTAGTTTAGTTTATAGTTTAGTTTATATTTTAGTTTAATTAAGTTTATAGTTTAATTTATAATTTAGTTTAATTTAGTTTAGTTTAGTTTAGGCTAGGTTTGGTTATTTAAGCTTAGCTCAGGTTTGGTTAGGTTGGGTTATGTTAGGTTACTTTAGTTTAGTTTAGTTTAGTTTATAGTTTAGTTTAGTTTAGTATGGTTTATATTTTAGTTTAATTTAGTTTAGTTGAAATTAGATTACTTTAGGTTACGTTAGGTTAGGTGTGCTTATTTTTGTTTAGGTTAGGTTAGGTAAGGTTAGTTTAGTTTAGCTTAGGTTAGGTTATTTTTGTTTAGTTTATAGTTTAGTTTAATTTAGTTTATAGTTTAGTTTATAGTTTAGTTTAGTTTAGATTAGTTTAGTGTAGTTTAGGTTCGGTTAGGTTAGGTTAGTTTAGTTTAGGTTAGGTTAGGTTAGGTTAGTTTATTTTAGTTTACTTTAGTTTACTTTAGTTTATAGTTTAGTTTATAGTTTAGTTTAGTTTAGATTAGTTTAGTGTAGTTTAGGTTCGGTTAGGTTAGTTTAGTTTAGTTTAGGTTAGGTTAGGTTAGGTTAGTTCCGTTTAGTTCAGTTTAGTTTTGGTTAGGTTAGTTTATTTTAGTTTAGATTAGATTATGTTAGGTTAGGTTAGGGTAAGTTAGGTTAGTTTAGTTTAGTTTAGTTTAGTTTAGGTTAGGTCAGGTTAGTTTAGTTTAGTTTAGGTTAGGTTAAGTTATGTTATGTTACTTTAGGTTAGTTTAGTTTAGTTTAGTTTCGTTTAGTTTATAATTTAGTTTAGTTACGTTTAGTTTAGTTTAGGTTAGGTTAGGTTAGGTTAGGTTACTTAGTTTAGCTTAGCTTAGTTTATTTTAGTTTAGTTTATAGTTTAGTTTAATTTATAAATTAGTTTATAGTTTAGTTTATTGTTTAGTTTAGTTTAGTTTCGGTTAGGTTAGGTTAGGTTAGTTTAGTTTAGTTTAGTTTAGGTTAGGTTAGGTTAGTTTTTGTTAGGGTAGGTTAGTTTAGTTTAGCTTAGCTTAGGTTGGGTTAAGTGAGATTAGGTTAGGTTAGGTTAGTAAGTTTAGCTTAGTTTAGTTTATTTTAGTTTAATTTAGGTTAGGTTAGGTTAGGTTAGGTTAGTAGACTTTAGTATACTTAACTTAGTTAAGTTTAGTTTAGTTTATAGTTTAGTTTAATTTAGTTTATAGTTTAGTATATATTTTAGTTTAGTTTAGTTTATTGTTTTTATTATAATTTAGTTTAGTTTAGTTTAGGTTAGGTTAGGTAAGTTTAGTTTAGTTTAGTTTATATTTTAGTTTATAGTTTAGTTTATATTAGATTAGTTTAGTTTAGTTTGGTTTAGTTTAGATTAGGTTAGGTTAGGTTGGTTTAGTTTAGGTTAGGTTAGGTAAGATTAGGTTAGTTAACTTTAGTTTACTTTAATTTAGTTTAGTTTATAGTTAATTTAATTTATAAAATAGTTTATAGTTAATTTAATTTATAAATTAGTTTATAGTTTAATTTATGGTTTAGTTTATAGTTTAGTTTATTTTCGGTTAGGTTGGGTTAGTTCAGTTTAGTTTAGATTAGGTTAGGTTAGTTTATTTTAATTTAGTTTAGTTTTGTTTAGGTTAGGTTAGTTTAGTTTAGGTTAGGTTAGGTTAGGTTGGTTTAATTTAGCTTACTTTTTTTTACTTTAGTTTATAGTTTAGTTTATAGTTTAGTTTAGTTTAGATTAGTTTAGTTATGTTGAGGTTCTTTTAGGTTAGTTTAGTTTAGTTTAGGTTAGGTTAGGTTACGTTTTTTCCGTTTAGTTTAGTTTAGTTTAGGTTAGTTTATTTTAGTTTAGATTGGATTATGTTAGGTTAGGTTAGGGTAAGTTAGGTTAGTTTAGTTTACTTTAGTTTAGGTTATGTCAGGTTAGTTTAGTTTAGTTTACGTTAGGCAGGTTAAGTTATGTTATGTTACTTTAGGTTAGCTTAGTTTAGTTTAGTTTATTTTAGTTTAGTTTATAGTTTAGCTTAATTTATAAATTAGTTTATAGTTTAGTTTATTGTTTAGTTTAGATTAGTTTAGGTTAGGTTAGCTTTTTGTAGGTTAGGTTAGTTTAGTTTAGCTTAGCTTAGGTTGGGTTAGGTGAGATTAGGTTAGGTTAGGTGAGTTAGATTAGCTTAGTTTAAATTTATTTTAGTTTAATTTGGGTTAGGTTAGGTTAGGTTAGTAGACTTTAGTATACTTAACTTAGTTAAGTTTAGTCAAGTTTATAGTTTAGTTTAATTTAGTTTATACTTTAGTATGTAGTTTAGTTTAGTTTATTGTTTATATTATAATTTAGTTTAGTTTAGGTTAGGTTAGGTTAGTTTAGTTTAGCTTAGGTTATGTTAGGTTAGGTTAGGTTAGGTGAGGTTAGTTAACTTTGGTTTACTTTAGTTTAGTTTAGTTTATAGTTAATTTAATTTATAAATTAGTTTATAGTTTAGTTTATAGTTTAGGTTAGTTAAGTTTAGTTTAATTTAAGTTGGGATAGGTAAGTTTAGGTTAGGTTAGGTTAGTTTAGTACAGTTTAGTTTTGTTTTGTTTATAGTTTATTGTAGTTTAGTTTATATAGTTTAGTTTAGTTATTTTTTTTAGGTTATGTTAGGTTAGGCTTGTTTAGTTTAGTTTAGGTTAGGTTAGATTTGTTTAGGTTAGGTTAGATTAGTGTAGTTTAGTTTAGTTGAATTTAATTTATTTTATTTTAGTTTAGTTTAGGTTAAGTTAGGTTAGGTTAGGTTAGTTTAGTTTAGTTTAGTTTAGTTTAGTTTAGTTTAGTTGAAATTAGTTTAGTTTAGTTTGGTTTAGGTTAGTTTAATTTAGTTTAGCTTAGGTTAGGTTAGGTAAGGTTAGATGAGTTAGTTTAGCTTAGTATAGTTTAGATTAGTTTAGTTTATAGTTTAGTTTAATTTTAGATAGTTTATAGTTTAGTTTAGTTTAGTTTATATTAGGATAGATAAGTTTAGGTTAGGTTAGGGTAAGTTAATTTAGTTTAGTTTAGTTTATTTTAGGTTACTTTAGTTTAGGTTAGTTTAGATTAGATTATGTTATGTTACGTTAGGGTAGGTTAGGTTAGTGTAGTTTATTTTAGTTCAGTTTAGTTGAATCTAATTTAGTTTATTTTAGCTTAGTTTATGTTAGGTTAGATTAGTTTAGTTAAGTTTATTTTAGGTTAGGTTAAGTTAGGTTAGTTTAGTTTAGTTTAGTTTAGTTTTGTTTAGTTAAGTTTAGTTTGGTTTAAATTAGTTTAGTTTTGTTTATGTTAGGTTAGGTTAGGTTATTTAGATTAGTTTACGTTAGTTTAGTTTAGCTTATAATTTAATTTATAGTATAGTTTTGTTTAGTTTAGTTTATAGTTTAGTTTATATTTTAGTTTAATTAAGTTTATAGTTTAATTTATAATTTAGTTTAATTTAGTTTAGTTTAGTTTAGGCTAGGTTTGGTTATTTAAGCTTAGCTCAGGTTTGGTTAGGTTGGGTTATGTTAGGTTACTTTAGTTTAGTTTAGTTTAGTTTATAGTTTAGTTTAGTTTAGTATGGTTTATATTTTAGTTTAATTTAGTTTAGTTGAAATTAGATTACTTTAGGTTACGTTAGGTTAGGTGTGCTTATTTTTGTTTAGGTTAGGTTAGGTAAGGTTAGTTTAGTTTAGCTTAGGTTAGGTTATTTTTGTTTAGTTTATAGTTTAGTTTAATTTAGTTTATAGTTTAGTTTATAGTTTAGTTTAGTTTAGATTAGTTTAGTGTCGTTTAGGTTCGGTTAGGTTAGGTTAGTTTAGTTTAGGTTAGGTTAGGTTAGGTTAGTTTATTTTAGTTTACTTTAGTTTACTTTAGTTTATAGTTTAGTTTATAGTTTAGTTTAGTTTAGATTAGTTTAGTGTAGTTTAGGTTCGGTTAGGTTAGTTTAGTTTAGTTTAGGTTAGGTTAGGTTAGGTTAGTTCCGTTTAGTTCAGTTTAGTTTTGGTTAGGTTAGTTTATTTTAGTTTAGATTAGATTATGTTAGGTTAGGTTAGGGTAAGTTAGGTTAGTTTAGTTTAGTTTAGTTTAGTTTAGGTTAGGTCAGGTTAGTTTAGTTTAGTTTAGTTTAGGTTAGGTTAAGTTATGTTATGTTACTTTAGGTTAGTTTAGTTTAGTTTAGTTTCGTTTAGTTTATAATTTAGTTTAGTTACGTTTAGTTTAGTTTAGGTTAGGTTAGGTTAGGTTAGGTTACTTAGTTTAGCTGAGCTTAGTTTATTTTAGTTTAGTTTATAGTTTAGTTTAATTTATAAATTAGTTTATAGTTTAGTTTATTGTTTAGTTTAGTTTAGTTTAGGTTAGGTTAGGTTAGGTTAGTTTAGTTTAGTTTAGTTTAGGTTAGGTTAGGTTAGTTTTTGTTAGGGTAGGTTAGTTTAGTTTAGCTTAGCTTAGGTTGGGTTAAGTGAGATTAGGTTAGGTTAGGTTAGTAAGTTTAGCTTAGTTTAGTTTATTTTAGTTTAATTTAGGTTAGGTTAGGTTAGGTTAGGTTAGTAGACTTTAGTATACTTAACTTAGTTAAGTTTAGTTTAGTTTATAGTTTAGTTTAATTTAGTTTATAGTTTAGTATATATTTTAGTTTAGTTTAGTTTATTGTTTTTATTATAATTTAGTTTAGTTTAGTTTAGGTTAGGTTAGGTAAGTTTAGTTTAGTTTAGTTTATATTTTAGTTTATAGTTTAGTTTATATTAGATTAGTTTAGTTTAGTTTGGTTTAGTTTAGATTAGGTTAGGTTAGGTTGGTTTAGTTTAGGTTAGGTTAGGTAAGATTAGGTTAGTTAACTTTAGTTTACTTTAGTTTAGTTTAGTTTATAGTTAATTTAATTTATAAATTAGTTTATAGTTTAATTTATGGTTTAGTTTATAGTTTAGTTTATTTTCGGTTAGGTTGGGTTAGTTCAGTTTAGTTTAGATTAGGTTAGGTTAGTTTATTTTAATTTAGTTTAGTTTTGTTTAGGTTAGGTTAGTTTAGTTTAGGTTAGGTTAGGTTAGGTTGGTTTAATTTAGCTTACTTTTTTTTACTTTAGTTTATAGTTTAGTTTATAGTTTAGTTTAGTTTAGATTAGTTTAGTTATGTTGAGGTTCGGTTAGGTTAGTTTAGTTTAGTTTAGGTTAGGTTAGGTTACGTTTTTTCCGTTTAGTTTAGTTTAGTTTAGGTTAGTTTATTTTAGTTTAGATTGGATTATGTTAGGTTAGGTTAGGGTAAGTTAGGTTAGTTTAGTTTACTTTAGTTTAGGTTATGTCAGGTTAGTTTAGTTTAGTTTACGTTAGGCAGGTTAAGTTATGTTATGTTACTTTAGGTTAGCTTAGTTTAGTATAGTTTATTTTAGTTTAGTTTATAGTTTAGTTTAATTTATAAATTAGTTTATAGTTTAGTTTATTGTTTAGTTTAGATTAGTTTAGGTTAGGTTAGGTTAGCTTTTTGTAGGTTAGGTTAGTTTAGTTTAGCTTAGCTTAGGTTGGGTTAGGTGAGATTAGGTTAGGTTAGGTGAGTTAGATTAGCTTAGTTTAAATTTATTTTAGTTTAATTTGGGTTAGGTTAGGTTAGGTTAGTAGACTTTAGTATACTTAACTTAGTTAAGTTTAGTCAAGTTTATAGTTTAGTTTAATTTAGTTTATACTTTAGTATGTAGTTTAGTTTAGTTTATTGTTTATATTATAATTTAGTTTAGTTTAGGTTAGGTTAGGTTAGTTTAGTTTAGCTTAGGTTATGTTAGGTTAGGTTAGGTTAGGTGAGGTTAGTTAACTTTGGTTTACTTTAGTTTAGTTTAGTTTATAGTTAATTTAATTTATAAATTAGTTTATAGTTTAGTTTATAGTTTAGGTTAGTTAAGTTTAGTTTAATTTAAGTTGGGATAGGTAAGTTTAGGTTAGGTTAGGTTAGTTTAGTTCAGTTTAGTTTTGATTTGTTTATAGTTTATTGTAGTTTAGTTTATAGTTTAATTTAGTTTAGTTTAGTTTAGTTTAGTTATTTTTTTTACGTTATGTTAGGTTAGGCTTGTTTAGTTTAGTTTAGGTTAGGTTAGATTTGTTTAGGTTAGGTTAGATTAGTGTAGTTTAGTTTAGTTGAATTTAATTTAGTTTATTTTAGTTTAGTTTAGGTTAAGTTAAGTTAGGTTAGGTTAGTTTAGTTTAGTTTAGTTTAGTTTAGTTTAGTTGAGTTGAAATTAGTTTAGTTTAGTTTGGTTTAGGTTAGTTTAATTTAGTTTAGCTTAGGTTAGGTTAGGTAAGGTTAGATGAGTTAGTTTAGCTTAGTATAGTTTAGATTAGTTTAGTTTATAGTTTAGTTTAATTTTAGATAGTTTATAGTTTAGTTTAGTTTAGTTTATATTAGGATAGATAAGTTTAGGTTAGGTTAGGGTAAGTTAATTTAGTTTAGTTTAGTTTATTTTAGGTTACGTTAGTTTAGGTTAGTTTAGATTAGATTATGTTATGTTACGTTAGGGTAGGTTAGGTTAGTGTAGTTTAGTTTAGTTCAATTTAGTTGAATTTAATTTAGTTTATTTTAGCTTAGTTTAGGTTAGGTTAGATTAGTTTAGTTTATTTTAGTTTAGGTTAGGTTAAGTTAGGTTAGGTTAGTTTAGGTTAGTTTAGTTTAGTTTGGTGTATAATTTAGTTTATAGTATAGTTTAGTTTAGTTTCATTTATAGTGTAGTTCAGTTTAGTTTAGGTTAGGTTAGGTTACTTTAGTTTAGTTTAGTTTAGCTTGGGTTAGGTTAGGTTAGGTTAGGTTAGTTAGTTTAGCATAGTTTCGTTTATTTTAATTTATAGTTTAGTTTAATTTATAGTTTGGTTTATAGTTTAGTTCAATTTAGTTTAAGTCAGGATAGGTAAGTTTAGGTTAAGTTAGGTTAAGTTAGTTTAGTTTAGTTTAGTTTATGTTAGGTTACGTTAGTTTAGGTTAGTTAAGTTCAGTTTAGTTTAGTTTTGTTTATAGTTAAGTTTAGTTTATAGTTTAGTTTATAGTTTAATTTTGTTTAGATTATTGTTTAATTTAGTTTAGTTTAGTGTAGTTTAGTTTAGGTTAGGTTAGGTTAGGTTAGATTAGTTAAGTTCAGTTTAGTGTAATTTAGTTTTGTTGAATTTAGTTTAGTTTAGTTTAGTTTAAGTTAGTTTAGTTTAGCTTAGGTTAGGTTAGGTAAGGTTAGGTTAGTTAGTTTAGCTTAGTTTAGTTTAGTTTAGTTTATAGTTTAGTTTAATTTATAGATTAGATTATATTTTAGTTTATAGTTTAGTTTAGTTTGGTTTAGTTAAGTTTAGTTTATGTTAGGTTAGGTAAGGTTAGGTTAGGTTAGGTTAGTTTATTTTAGTCCAGATTACATTATGTTAGGTTAGGTTAAGATAGGTCAATGTAGTTGAGTTTAGTTTAGTTGCATTTAATTTAGTTTATTTTGTTTAGTTTAGGTTAGGTTAGTTTAGTTTAGTTTAGGTTAGGTTGTTAGGTTAGCTTAGTTTTGTATAGTTTAGTTTAGTTTATATTTTAATTTATTGTTTAGTTTAGTTTATATTAGATTTGTTTAGTTTAGTTTAGTTTAGGTTAGGTTAGGTTAGGTTACGTTGGGTTAGCTTAGTTTATTTTAGTTTAAGTTTGGTTAGTTTACGTTAGGTTAGGTCAGCTTAGTTTAGTTTAGTTTAGTTTAATTTAGTTTAGGTTAGGTTTGGTTTGTTTAATTTAGCTTAGCTCAGGTTTGGTTTGGTTAGGTTGGGTTAGGTTAGTTAAGGTCAGTTTACTTTAGTTTAGTTAAGTTTAGTTTAGTTTATAGTTTAGTTTAATTTAGTTTATAGTTTAGTTTATACTTTATATTATAATTTAGTTTAGGTTAGGTTAGGTTAGTTTAGTTTAGCTTAGGTTAGGTAAGGTTAGGTTAGGTTAGGTTAGGTTGGTTGGTTTAGCTTAGTTTATTTATTTTAGTTTAGTTTATACTTTAGTTTAATTTATAGATTAGTTTATATTTTAGTTTATAGTTTAGTTTAGTTTGGTTTAGTTTAGGTTAGGTTAGGTTAGTTTAGTTCAGTTTAGTTAGTTTTGTTTATGGGTTAGTTTAGTTTATAGTTTAGTTTACAGTTTTGTTAAGTTTAGTTTATAGTTTATATTATAATGTAGTTTACTTTAATTTAGTTTAGTTTAGTTTTGTTTAGTTTAGTTTAGGTTAGGTTAGGTAAGGTTAGTTTAGTTTAGTTTAGGTTAGGTTAGGTTAGTTTATGTTAAGTTAGGTTAGTTTAGTTTAGCTTAGGTTAGGTTAGGTTAGGTTAAGTTAGGTTAGGTTAGCTTAATTAATTTAGTTTAGTTTAATTTAGGTTACGTTAGGTTAGGTCAGGTTAGGTTAGTTAACTTTAGTTTACTTTAGTTTAGTTAAGTTTAGTTTAGTTTATAGTTTAGTTTATAGTTTAGTTTAGTTTAATTTATAGTTTATATTATAATTTAGTTTAGTTTAGTTTAGTTTAGGTTAGGTTAGTTTAGTTTAGCTTACGTTAGGTTAGGTTAGGTTAAGTTAGGTTAGTTAGTTTAGCTTATTTTAGTTTATTTTATTTTAGTTTATAGTTTAGTTTAATTTGTATTTTAGTTTATAGTTTAGTTTATAGTTTAGTTTGGTTTAGTTTAATTTATTTTATAGTCTAGTTTATAGTTTATTTTAGTTTAGTTTATAGTTTAGATTATAATTTAGTTTAGTTTAGTTTAGTTTAGGTTAAGCTAATTTAGTTTAGCTTAGGTTAGTTTAGCTTAGGTTATGTTAGGTTGGGTTATGTTAGGTTACTTTAGAGTTGTTGAGTTTAATTTAGGTTAGGTTAGGTTAGGTTAATTAACTTTAGTTTACTTAATTTAGTTAAGTTTAGTTTAGTTTATAGTTTAGTTTAATTTAGTTTATAGTTTAGTTTATAGTTTAGTTTAGTTTAGTTTATAGTTTATATTATAATTTAGTTTAGTTTAGTTTAGCTTAGGTTAGGTTAGGTTAGGTTAGGTTAGTTTAGTTTAGTTTAGGTTAGGTTAGGTTAGTTTAGTTCAGTTTAGTTTAATTTTGCTTATAGTTTAATTCAGTTTAGTTTACAGTTTAAATTAGTTTAGTTTAGTTTAGTAATTTTGTTTAGGTTAGGTTAGGTTAGGTTAGTTTAGTTTAGTTTAGGTTAGGTGAGATTTGTTTAGGTTAGGTTAGATTAGTGTAGTTTAGTTTAGTTGAATTTAATTTAGTTTATTTTAGTTTAGTTTAGGTTAAGTTAGGTTAGGTTAGGTTAGTTAAGTTTAGTTTAGTGTAGTTTAGTTTAGTTGAATTTAGTTTAGTTTAGTTTAGTTTAGGTTAGTTTAGTTTAGTTTAGCATAGGTTAGGTTAGGTAAGGTTACGTTAGTTAGTTTAGCTTAGTATAGTTTAGTTTAGTTTAGTTTATAGTTTAGTTTAATTTTAGATTAGTTGATATTTTGGTTTATAGTTTAGTTTAGTTTAATTTAGGTAGGGATAGGTAAGTTTAGGTTAGGTTAGGTTAGTTTAGTTCAGTTTACTTTTGTTTTGTTTATAGTGTAGTTAAGTTTAGTTTATAGTTTAATTTAGTATAGTTTAGTTTAGTTATTTTGTTTAGGTTAGGTTAGGTTAGGTTAGTTTAGTTTAGTTTAGTTTTGGTTAGATTTGTTTAGGTTAGGTTAGATTAGTGTAGTTGAGTTTACTTGAATTTAATTTAGTTTATTTTAGTTTAGTTTAGGTTAAGTTGGGTTAGGTTAGGTTAGTTAAGATTAGTTTAGTGTAGTTTTGTTTATGGTTTTATTTAGTTTATAGTTTAGTATATAGTTTAGTTTAGTTTAATTTCGGTTAGGTTAGGTTAGGTTAGGTTAGTTTAGTTTAGTTTAGATTAGGTTAGGATAGTTTATTTTAATTTAGATTAGATTATGTTAGGTTAGGTTAGGGTAGGTTAGGTTAGTGTAGTTTAGTTTAGTTCAATTTAGTTGAATTTAATTTAGTTTATTTTAGCTTAGTTTAGGTTAGGTTAGATTAGTTTAGTTTAGTTTAGTTTAATTTAGGTAAGTTAAGTTAGGTTAGGTTAGTTTAGTTTAGTTCATATTTTAGTTTATATAAGGTTAGTTTAGTTTATGTTAGGTTAAGTTAGTTTAGTTTAGTTTAGTTTATGTTAGGTTACGCTAGTTTAGGTTAGTTAAGTTTAGTTTAGTTTAGTTAAATTTCATTTTGTTTATTTTAGCTTAGTTTAGGTTAGGATGGTTAGGTTAGTTTAGTTTAGTTTAGAATAGTTTAGTTTAGTTTAGTTTAGGTTAGGTTAAGTTAGGTTAGGTTAGTTTAGTTTAGTTTAGTTTATATTTTAGTTTATAGTTTAGTTTAGTTTAGTTTATATTAGATTAGTTTAGTTTAGTTTAGTTTAGGTTAGGTTAGGTTAGTTTAGTTTAGGTTAGGTTTGGTTAGTTTAGTTTATATTAGGTTAGTTTATTTTAGTTTAGTTTAGTTTACTTTAGTTTATAGTTTAGTTTAGTTTAGTTTATATTAGATTAGTTTGGTTTAGTTTAGTTTAGTTTAGTTTAGGTTAGGTTAGTTTAGTATAGGTTAGGTTAGGTTAGGTTAGTTTAGTTTTGTTTAGTTTAGTTTAGGTTAGGTTAGATTAGTTTAGGTTATGTTAGTTTATTTTAGTTTAGATTAGATTATGTTAGGTCAGGGAAGTTTAGGTTAGGTTTGGTTAGGTTAGTTTAGGTTAGGTTAGGTTAGCTTAGCTTAGTTTATTTTAGTTTTGTTCAATTTAGGTTTGGTTAGGTTAGTTAACCTTAGTTTACTTTAGTTTAGTTAAGTTTAGATTAGTTTTAGTTTAGTTTAGTTTAGTTTATAGTTTAGTTTAGTTTAGTTCATAGTTAATATTATAAATTAGTTACTTTAGGTTAGGTTAGGTTAGTTTAGTTTAGCTTAGGTTAGGTTAGGTTTGTTTAGGTTACGTTAGATTAGTGTAGTTTAGTTTAGTTGAATTTAATTTAGTTTATTTTAGTTTAGTTTAGGTTAAGTTAGGTTAGGTTATGTTAGTTAAGTTTAGTTTAGTGTAGTTTAGTTTAGTTGAAATTAGTTTATATTAGTTTTGTTTAGGTTAGTTTAGTTTAGTTTAGCTTAGGTTAGGTTAGGTAAGGTTAGGTTAGTTAGTTTAGGTTAGTATAGTTTAGTTTAGTTTATAGTTTAGTTTAATTTTAGATTAGTTTATAGTTTAGTTTAGTTTAGTTTAGGTTAGGATAGGTAAGTTTAGGTTAGGTTAGGGTAAGTTAATTTAGTTTAGTTTAGTTTATTTTAGGTTACGTTAGTTTAGGTTAGTTAAGTTCAGTTTAGTTTAGTTTTGTTTATAGTTTTGTTTAGTTTGTAGTTTAGTTTAGTTTATTTTCGGTTAGGATAGGTTAGGTTAGGTTAGTTTAGTTTAGTTTAGATTAGGTTAGGTTAGTTTATTTTAGTTTAGATTAGATTATGTTAGGTTAGGTTAGTGTAGGTTAGGTTAGTGTAGTTTAGTTTAGTTCAATTTAGTTGAATTTAATTTAGTTTATTTCAGCTTAATTTAGGTTAGGTTAGATTAGTTTAGCTTATTTTAGTTTAGGTTAGCTTAAGTTAGGTTAGGTTAGTTTACTTTAGTTTAGTTTATATTTTAGTTTATAGTTTAGTTTAGTTTAGTTCATATTAGATTAGTTTAGTTTAGTTTAGTTTGGTTTAGTTTAGCCTAGGTTAGGTTAGGTTGTTTTAGTTTAGGTTAGGTTAGGTTAGTTTATTTTAGTTTAGTTTAGTTTAATTTAGTTTATAGTTTAGTTTATAGTTTAGTTTAGATTAGTTTAGTTTAGTTTAGGTTCGGTTAGGTTAGTTTAGTTTAGGTTATGTTAGGTTATTTTAGGTTAGTTTAGTTTAGTTTAGTTTAGTTTGTTTATAGTTTTATTTAGTTTATAGTTTAGTTTATAGTTTAGTTTAGTTTATTTTCGGTTAGGTTAGGTTAGGTTAGTTTATTTTAGTTTAGATTAGATTATGTTAGGTTAGGTTAGGGTAGGTTAGGTTAGTGTAGTTTAGTTTAGTTCAATTTAGTTGAATTTAATTTATTTTATTTTAGCTTAGTTTAGGTTAGGTTAGATTAGTTTAGTTTAGTTTAGTTTAGGTTAGGTTAAGTTAGGTTAGGTTAGTTTAGTTTAGTTTAGTTTATATTTTAGTTTATAGTTTAGTTTATATTAGATTAGTTTAGTTTAGTTTGGTTTAGTTTAGATTAGGTTAGGTTAGTTTAGTTTAGGTTAGGTTAGGTTAGTTTATTTTAGTTTAGTTTAGTTTAGGTTAGATTAGGTTAGTGTAGTTTAGCTTAATTTAGGTTAGGTTAGGTTAGGTTAGATTAGGTTATTAACTTTAGTTTACTTAATTTAGTTTAGTTTATAGTTAATTTAATTTATAAATTAGTTTATAGTTTAGTTTATGGTTTAGTTTATAGTTTAGTTTATTTTCGGTTGGGTTGGGTTAGTTTAGTTTAGTTTAGATTAGGTTAGGTTAGTTTATTTTAGTTTAGATTAGTTTATGTTAGGTTAGGTTAGGATAGGTTAGGTTAGTGTAGTTTATTTTGGTGCAATTTAATTGAATTTTATTTAGTTTATTTTAGTTTAGTTTAGGTTAGGTTAGATTAGTTTAGTTTAGTTTTGTTTAGGTTAGGTAAAATTAGGTTAGGTTAGTTTAGTTTAGGGTAGGTTAGGTTAGGTTAGATTATTTTAGTTTACTTTTTTTACTTTAGTTTATATTTTAGTTTATAGTTTAGTTTAGTTTAGATTAGTTTAGTTTAGTTTAGGTTCGGTTAGGTTAGTTTAGTTTAGTTTAGGTTAGGTTAGGTTACGTTTTTTCCGTTTAGTTTAGTTTAGTTTAGGTTAGTTTATTTTAGTTTAGATTAGATTATGTTAGGGTAGGTTAGGGTAAGTTAGGTTAGTTTAGTTTAGTTTAGTTTAGTTTAGGTTATGTCAGGTTAGTTTAGTTTATTTTAGGTTAGGTCAGGTTAAGTTATGTTATGTTACTTTATGTTAGTTTAGTTTAGTTTAATTTCGTTTAGTTTATAATTTAGTTTAGTTACGTTTAGTTTAGTTTAGGTTAGGTTAGGTTACTTAGTTAAGCTAGTTTAGTTTATTTTAGTTTAGTTTATAGTTTAGTTTAATTTATAAATTAGTTTATAGTTCAGTATATTGTTTAGTTTAGTTTAGTTTAGGTTAGGTTAGGTTAGGTTAGGTTAGTTTAGTTTAGTTTAGTTTAGTTTATGTTAGGTTAGGTTAGTTTTTGTTAGGTTAGGTTAGTTTAGTTTAGCTTAGCCTAGGTTGGGTTAGGTGATATTAGGTTAGGTTAGGTGAGTTAGTCTAGCTTAGTTTAGTTTAGTTTAGTTTAATTTAGGTTAAGTTAGGTTAGGTTAGTAGACTTTAGTATACTTAACTTAGTTAAGTTTAGTCAAGTTTATAGTTTAGTTTAATTTAGTTTATAGTTTAGTATATAGTTTAGTTTAGTTTATTGTTTATATTATAATTTAGTTTAGTTTAGGTTAGGTTAGTTTAGTTTAGCTTAGGTTATGTTAGGTTAGGTTAGGTGAGGTTAGTTAACTTTGGTTTACTTTAGTTTAGTTTAGTGTATAGTTAATTTAATTTATAAATTAGTTTATAGTTTAGTTTATAGTTTAGGTTAGTTAAGTTTAGTTTAATTTAAGTTAGGATAGGTAAGTTTAGGTTAGGTTAGGTTAGTTTAGTTCAGTTTAGTTTTGTTTTGTTTATAGTTTAATTTAGTTTAGTTTATAGTTTAATTTAGTTTAGTTGAGTTTAGTTTAGTTATTTTTTTTAGGTTAGGTTAGGTTAGTTTAGTTTAGTTTAGGTTAGGTTAGATTTGTTTAGGTTAGATTAGATTAGTGTAGTGTAGTTTAGTTGAATTTCATTTAGTTTATTTTAGTTTAGGATAGTTTAATTTAGTTTAGCTTAGGTTAGGTTAGGTAAGGTTAGGTGAGTTAGTTTGGTTTAGTATAGTTTAGTTTAATTTAGTTTATAGTTTAGTTTAATTTTAGATTAGTTTATAGTTTAGTTTAGTTTAGTTTATATTAGGATAGATAATTTTAGGTTAGGTTAAGGTAAGTTAATTTAGTTTAGTTTAGTTTATTTTAGGTTACGTTAGTTTAGGTTAGTTTAGATTAGATTATGTTAGGTTAGGTTAGGGTAGGTTATGTTAGTGTAGTTTAGTTTAGTTCAATTTAGTTGAATTTAATTTAGTTTATTTTAGCTTAGTTTAGGTTAGGTTAGATTAGTTTAGTTTATTTTAGTTTATGTTAGGTTAAGTTAGGTTAGGTTAGTTTACTTTAGTTGAATTTATATTTTAGTTTATAGTTTAGTTTAGTTTAGTTTATGTTAGATTAGTTTAGTTTAGTTTAGTTTGGTTTAGTTTAGGTTAGGTTAGGTTAGGTTGTTTTAGTTTAGGTTAGGTTCGGTTAGGTTTGTTTAGTTTAGGTTATGTTATGTTATTTTAGGTTAGTTTATTTTAGTTTAGTTTAGTATAGGTTACGTCAAGTTAGTTTAGTTTAGTTTAGGTTAGTTTAGGTTAAGTTATGTTATTTCACTTTAGGTTAGTTTAATTTAGTTTAGTTTCGTTTAGTTTATAATTTAGTTTAGTTACGTTTAGTGTAGTTTAGATTAGGTTAGGTTAGGTTAGGTTACTTAGTTTAGCTTAGTTTGGTTTATTTTAGTTTAGTTTAATTTATAAATTAGTTTATAGTTTAGTTTATTGTTTAGTTTAGTTTAGTTTAGGTTAGATTAGGTTAGGTTAGTTTATTTCAATTTAGATTAGATTATGTTAGGTTAGGTTAGGGTAGGTTAGGTTAGTGTAGTTTAGTTTAGTTCAAATTAGTTGAATTTAATTTAGTTTATTTTAGCTTAGTTTAGGTTAGGTTAGATTAGTTTAGTTTAGTTTAGTTTAATTTAGGTTAGGTTAAGTTAAGTTCGGTTAGTTTAGTTTAGTTCATATTTTAGTTTATATAAGGTTAGTTTAGTTTATGTTAGGTTAAGTTAGTTTAGTTTAGTTTAGTTTAGTTTATGTTAGGTTACGCTAGTTTAGGTTAGTTAAGTACAGTTTAGTTTAGTTTGGTTTATAGTTTAGTTTAGTTTATAGTTTTGTTTATAGTTTAGTTTAGTTTAGTTTATTGTTTAATTTAGTATACTTTAGTGTAGTTTAGTTTAGGTTAGGTTAGGTTAGTTTAGTTTAATTTAGGTTAGGTTAGGTTGGTTTATTTTAGTTTAGATAAGATTATGTTAGGTTAGGTTAGGGTAGGTTAGGTTAGGGTAGTTAAGTTTAGTTTAGTTTAGTTAAATTTAATTTTGTTTATTTTAGCTTAGTTTAGGTTAGGATGGTTAGGTTAGTTTAGTTTAGTTTAGTTTAGTTTAGTTTAGGTTAGGTTAAGTTAGGTTAGGTTAGTTTAGTTTAGTTTAGTTTATATTTTAGTTTATAGTTTAGTTTAGTTTAGTTTATATTAGATTAGTTTAGTTTAGTTTAGTTTAGGTTAGGTTAGGTTAGTTTAGTTTAGGTTAGGTTTGGTTAGTTTAGTTTATATTAGGTTAGTTTATTTTAGTTTAGTTTAGTTTACTTTAGTTTATAGTTTAGTTTAGTTTAGTTTATATTAGATTAGTTTGGATTAATTTAGTTTAGTTTAGTTTAGGTTAGTTTAGTATAGGTTAGGTTAGGTTAGGTTAGTTTAGTTTTGTTTAGTTTAGTTTAGGTTAGGTTAGATTAGTTTAGGTTATGTTAGTTTATTTTAGTTTAGATTAGATTATGTTAGGTCAGGGAAGTTTAGGTTAGGTTAGGTTAGGTTAGTTTAGGTTAGGTTAGGTTAGGTTAGCTTAGTTTAGTTTATTTTAGTTTTGTTCAATTTAGGTTTGGTTAGGTTAGTTAACCTTAGTTTACTTTAGTTTAGTTAAGTTTAGATTAGTTTATAGTTTAGTTTAGTTTAGTTTATAGTTTAGTTTATAGTTTAGTTTAGTTTAGTTCATAGTTAATATTATAAATTAGTTAGTTTAGGTTAGGTTAGGTTAGTTTAGTTTAGCTTAGGTTAGGTTAGGTTTGTTTAGGTTAGGTTAGATTAGTGTAGTTTAGTTTAGTTGAATTTAATTTAGTTTATTTTAGTTTAGTTTAGGTTAAGTTAGGTTAGGTTATGTTAGTTAAGTTTAGTTTAGTGTAGTTTAGTTTAGTTGAAATTAGTTTAGATTAGTTTTGTTTAGGTTAGTTTAGTTTAGTTTAGCTTAGGTTAGGTTAGGTAAGGTTAGGTTAGTTAGTTTAGCTTAGTATAGTTTAGTTTAGTTTATAGTTTAGTTTAATTTTAGATTAGTTTATAGTTTAGTTTAGTTTGGTTTAGGTTAGGATAGGTAAGTTTAGGTTAGGTTATGGTAAGTTAATTTAGTTTAGTTTAGTTTATTTTAGGTTACGTTAGTTTAGGTTAGTTAAGTTCAGTTTAGTTTAGTTTTGTTTATAGTTTTGTTTAGTTTGTTGTTTAGTTTAGTTTATTTTCGGTTAGGATAGGTTAGGTTAGGTTAGTTTAGTTTAGTTTAGATTAGGTTAGGTTAGTTTATTTTAATTTAGATTAGATTATGTTAGGTTAGGTTAAGGTAGGTTAGGTTAGTGTAGTTTAGTTTAGTTCAATTTAGTTGAATTTAATTTAGTTTATTTCAGCTTAATTTAGGTTAGGTTAGTTTATTTTAGTTTAGTTTATATTTTAGTTTATAGTTTAGTTTAGTTTAGTTCATATTAGATTAGTTTAGTTTAGTTTAGTTTGGTTTAGTTTAGGTTAGGTTAGGTTAGGTTGTTTTAGTTTAGGTTAGGTTAGGTTAGTTTATTTTAGTTTAGTTTAGTTTAATTTAGTTTATAGTTTAGTTTATAGTTTAGTTTAGTTTAGATTAGTTTAGTTTAGTTTAGGTTCGGTTAGGTTAGTTTAGTTTAGGTTATGTTAGGTTATTTTAGGTTAGTTTAGTTTAGTTTAGTTTAGTTTGTTTATAGTTTTATTTAGTTTATAGTTTAGTTTATAGTTTAGTTTAGTTTATTTCCGGTTAGGTTAGGTTAGGTTAGTTTATTTTAATTTAGATTAGATTATGTTAGGTTAGGTTAGGGTAGGTTAGGTTAGTGTAGTTTAGTTTAGTTCAATTTAGTTGAATATAATTTATTTTATTTTAGCTTAGTTTAGGTTAGGTGAGATTAGTTTAGTTTAGTTTAGGTTAGGTTAAGTTAGGTTAGGTTAGTTTAGTTTAGTTTAGTTTATATTTTAGTTTATAGTTTAGTTTATATTAGATTAGTTTAGTTTAGTTTGGTTTAGTTTAGATTAGGTTAGGTTAGTTTAGTTTAGGTTAGGTTAGGTTAGTTTATTTTAGTTTAGTTTAGTTTAGGTTAGGTTAGATTAGTGTAGTTTAGCTTAATTTAGGTTAGGTTAGGTTAGGTTAGATTAGGTTAGTTAACTTTAGTTTACTTAATTTAGTTTAGTTTATAGTTAATTTAATTTATAATTTAGTTTATAGTTTAGTTTATGGTTTAGTTTATAGTTTAGTTTATTTTCGGTTAGGTTGGGTTAGTTTAGTTTAGTTTAGATTAGGTTAGGTTAGTTTATTTTAGTTTAGATTAGTTTATGTTAGGTTAGGTTAGGATAGGTTAGGTTAGTGTAGTTTATTTTGGTGCAATTTAATTGAATATAATTTAGTTTATTTTAGCTTAGTTTAGGTTAGGTTAGATTAGTTTAGTTTAGTTTTGTTTAGGTTAGGTAAAATTAGGTTAGGTTAGTATAGTTTAGTTTATTTTGGTTTAGTTTAGGTTAGGTTAGTTTAGTTTAGGGTAGGTTAGGTTAGGTTAGAGTATTTTAGTTTACTTTTTTACTTTAGTTTATAGTTTAGTTTATAGTTTAGTTTAGTTTAGATTAGTTTAGTTTAGTTTAGGTTCGGTTAGGTTAGTTTAGTTTAGTTTAGGTTAGGTTAGGTTACTTTTTTTCTGTTTAGTTTAGTTTAGATTAGGTTAGTTTATTTTAGTTTAGATTAGATTATGTTAGGTTAGGTTAGGGTAAGTTAGGTTAGTTTAGTTTAGTTTAGTTTAGTTTAGGTTATGTCAGGTTAGTTTAGTTTATTTTAGGTTAGGTCTGGTTAAGTTATGTTATGTTACTTTAGGTTAGTTTAGTTTAGTTTAGTTTCGTTTAGTTTATAATTTAGTTTAGTTACGTTTAGTTTAGTTTATGTTAGGTTAGGTTAGGTTACTTAGTTTAGCTAGTTTAGTTTATTTTAGTTTAGTTTATAGTTTAGTTTAATTTATAAATTAGTTTATAGTTCAGTATATTGTTTAGTTTAGTTTAGTTTAGGTTAGGTTAGGTTAGGTTAGTTTAGTTTAGTTTATTTTAGTTTATGTTAGGTTAGGTTAGTTTTTGTTAGGTTAGGTTAGTTTAGTTTAGCTTAGCCTAGGTTGGGTTAGGTGATATTAGGTTAGGTTAGGTGAGTTAGTTTAGCTTAGTTTAGTTTATTTTAGTTTAATTTAGGTTAGGTTAGGTTAGGTTAGTAGACTTTAGTATACTTAACTTAGTTAAGTTTAGTCAAGTTTATAGTTTAGTTTAATTTAGTTTATAGTTTAGTATATAGTTTAGTTTAGTTTATTGTTTATATTATAATTTAGTTTAGTTTAGGTTAGGTTAGTTTAGTTTAGCTTAGGTTATGTTAGGTTAGGTTAGGTGAGGTTAGTTAACTTTGGTTTACTTTAGTTTAGTTTAGTTTATGGTTAATTTAATTTATAAATTAGTTTATAGTTTAGTTTATAGTTTAGGTTAGTTAAGTTTGTTTAATTTAAGTTAGGATAGGTAAGTTTAGGTTAGGTTAGGTTAGTTTACTTTAGTTTAGTTTATATTTTAGTTTATAGTTTAGTTTAGTTTAGTTCATATTAGATTAGTTTAGTTTAGTTTAGTTTGGTTTAGTTTAGGTTAGGTTAGGTTAGGTTGTTTTAGTTTAGGTTAGGTTAGGTTAGTTTATTTTAGTTTAGTTTATTTTAATTTAGTTTATAGTTTAGTTTATAGTTTAGTTTAGTTTAGATTAGTTTAGTTTAGTTTAGGTTCGGTTAGGTTAGTTTAGTTTAGGTTATGTTAGGTTATTTTAGGTTAGTTTAGTTTAGTTTAGTTTAGTTTGTTTATAGTTTATTTAGTTTATAGTTTAGTTTATAGTTTAGTTTAGTTTATTTTCGGTTAGGTTAGGTTAGGTTAGTTTATTTTAGTTTAGATTAGATTATGTTAGGTTAGGTTAGGGTAGGTTAGGTTAGTGTAGTTTAGTTTAGTTCAATTTAGTTGAATATAATTTATTTTATTTTAGCTTAGTTTAGGTTAGGTTAGATTAGTTTAGTTTAGTTTAGGTTAGGTTAAGTTAGGTTAGGTTAGTTTAGTTTAGTTTAGTTTATATTTTAGTTTCTAGTTTAGTTTATATTAGATTAGTTTAGTTTAGTTTGGTTTAGTTTAGATTAGGTTAGGTTAGTTTAGTTTAGTTTAGTTTATATTTTATTTTATAGTTTAGTTTAGTTTAGTTTGTATTAGATTAGTTTAGTTTAGTTTAGTTTGGTATAGTTTAGGTTAGGTTAGGTTAGTTTAGTTTATGTTAGGTTAGGTTAGTTTATTTTAGTTTAGTTTACTTTAGTTTATAGTTTAGTTATAGTTTAGTTTAGTTTAGGTTCGGTTAGGTTAGTTTAGTTTAGTTTAGATTAGATTATGTTAGGTTAGGTTAGGGTAGGTTAGGTTAGTGTAGTTTAGTTTAGTTCAATTTAGTTGAATATAATTTAGTTTTTTTTAGCTTAGTTTAGGTTAGGTTAGATTAGTTTAGTTTAGTTTAGTTTAGTTTAGTTTAGGTTAGGTTAAGTTAGGTTAGGTTAGTTTAGTTTAGTTTAGTTTATATTTTAGTTTATAGTTTAGTTTATATTAGATTAGTTTATTTTAGTTTAGTTTGGTTTAGTTTAGGTTAGGTTAGGTTAGTTTAATTTAGGTTAGGTTAGGTTAGTTTATTTTAGTTTAGTTTAGTTACTTCAGTTTATAGTTTAGTTTATTGTTTAGTTTAGTTTAGGTTCGGTTAGGTTAGTTTAGTTTAGTTTAGGTTAGGTTAGTTTAGTTTAGTTTAGTTTAGTTTAGGTTAGGTTAGGTTAGTTTATTTTAGTTTTGATTAGATTATGTTAGGTTAGGTTAGGGTAGGTTAGGTTAGTTTAGTTTAGTTTAGTTTAGTTTGGTTTAGGTTAGGTCAGGTTTTTTTAGTTTAGTTTAGGTTAGGTTAGGTTAAGTTATGTTCAGTTACTTTAGGTTAGTTTAGTTTAGTTTAGTTTCGTTTAGTTTATAATTCAGTTTAGTTACGTTTAGTTTAGTTTAGGTTAGGTTAGGTTAGGTTAGGTTACTTAGTTTAGCTTAGTTTAGTTGATAGTTTAGTTTAATTTATAAATTAGTTTATAATTTAGTTTATTGTTCAATTTAGTTTAGGTTAGGTTAGGTTAGGTTAGGTTAGTTTAGTTTAGTTTAGTTTAGGTTAGGTTAGTTTTTGTTAGGTTAGGTTAGTTTAGTTTAGTTTAGCTTAGGTTAGGTTAGGTAAGGTTAGGTTAGTTAATTTAGCTTAGTTTAGTTTACTTCAGTTTAGTTTATGGTTTAGTTTAATTTTAGATTATTTTATAGTTTAGTTTATAGTTTAGTATAGTTTAAGTTAAGATTGGTAAATTTAGGTTAGGTTAGGGTAAGTTAGTTTAGTTTAGTTTAGTTTAGTTTAGGTTACGTTAGTTTAGGTTAGTTAAGATCAGTTTAGTTTAGTTTTGTTTATAGTTTTATTTAGTTTATAGTTTAGTTTATATTTAAGTTTAGATTATTTTCGGTTAGGTTAGGTTAGGTTAGGTTAGGTTGGTTTAGTTTAGATTAGATTAGGTTAGGTTTGTTTATTTTAGTTTAGATTAGATTATGTTAGGTTAGGTTAGTCTAGGTTAGGTTAGTCTAGGTTAGGTTAGTGTAGTTTAGTTTAGTTCAATTTAGTTGAATTTAATTTAGTTTATTTTAGCTTAGTTTAGGTTAGGTAGATTAGTGTAGTTTAGTTTAGGTTAGGTTAAGTTAGGTTAGATTAGTTTAGTTTTGTTTAGTTTGGTATAGTTTAGGTTAGGTTAGTTAGGTTAGTTTAGTTTAGGTTAGGTTAGGTTAGGTTAGTTTATTTTAGTATGGTTTAGTTTACTTTAGTTTATAGTTTAGTTAAAGTTTAGTTGAGTTTAATTTAGTTTAGGTTCGGTTAGATTAGTTTAGTTTAGTTTAGGTTAAATTAGGTTAGGTTAGTTTAGTTTAGTTTAGTTTAGGTTAGGTTAGGTTAGTTTATTTTAATTTAGATTAGTTTATGTTAGGTTAGGGTAGGTTAGGTTAATTTAGTTTGGTTTAGTTTCGTTTAGGTTAGGTCAGGTTAGTTTAGTTTAGTTTAATTTAGGTTAGGTTAGGTTAGGTTAGTTAACTTTAATTTACTCTAGTTTAGTTAAGTTTAGTTTAGTTTATAGTTTAGTTTAGTTTAATTTCGGTTAGGTTAGGTTAGTTTAGTTTAGTTTAGATTAGGTTAGGTTAGTTTATTTTAGTTTAGATTAGATCATGTTATGTTAGTTTAGGGTAGGTTAGGTTAGTGTAGTTTATTTTAGTTCAGTTTAGTTGAATTTAATTTAGTTTATTTTAGCTTAGTTTATGTTAGGTTAGATTAGTTTAGTTAAGTTTATTTTAGGTTAGTTTAGTTTAGTTTAGTTTAGTTTAGTTATATTTAGTTAAGTTTAGTTTGGTTTAAATTAGTTTAGTTTTGTTTATGTTAGGTTAGGTTAGGTTAGGTTAGGTTAGTTAGATTAGTTTACGTTAGTTTAGTTTAGCTTATATTTTAATTTATAGTATAGTTTTGTTTAGTTTAGTTTATAGTTTAGTTTATATTTTAGTTTAATTTAGTTTATAGTTTAATTTATAATTTAGTTTAATTTAGTTTAGTTTGGTTTAGGCTAGGTTTGGTTATTAAAGCTTAGCTCAGGTTTGGTTAGGTTGGGTTATGTTAGGTTACTTTAGTTTAGTTTAGTTTAGTTTATAGTTTAGTTTAGTTTAGTATGGTTTATATTTTAGTTTAATTTAGTTTAGTTTAAATTAGATTACTTTAGGTTACGTTAGGTTAGGTGTGCTTATTTTTGTTTAGGTTAGGTTAGGTAAGGTTAGTTTAGTTTAGCTTAGGTTAGGTTATTTTTGTTTAGTTTATAGTTTAGTTTAATTTAGTTTATAGTTTAGTTTATAGTTTAGTTTAGTTTAGATTAGTTTAGTGTAGTTTAGGTTCGGTTAGGTTAGGTTAGTTTAGTTTAGGTTAGGTTAGGTTAGGTTAGTTTATTTTAGTTTACTTTAGTTTACTTTAGTTTATAGTTTAGTTTATAGTTTAGTTTAGTTTAGATTAGTTTAGTGTAGTTTAGGTTCGGTTAGGTTAGTTTAGTTTAGTTTAGGTTAGGTTAGGTTAGATTAGTTCCGTTTAGTTCAGTTTAGTTTAGGTTAGGTTAGTTTATTTTAGTTTAGATTAGATTATGTTAGGTTAGGTTAGGGTAAGTTAGGTTAGTTTAGTTTAGTTTAGTTTAGTTTAGGTTAGGTCAGGTTAGTTTAGTTTAGTTTAGTTTAGGTTAGGTTAAGTTATGTTATGTTACTTTAGGTTAGTTTAGTTTAGTTTAGTTTCCATTAGTTTATAATTTAGTTTAGTTACGTTTAGTTTAGTTTAGGTTAGGTTAGGTTAGGTTAGGTTACTTAGTTTAGCTTAGCTTAGTTTATTTTAGTTTAGTTTATAGTTTAGTTTAATTTATAAATTAGTTTATAGTATAGTTTATTGTTTAGTTTAGTTTAGTTTAGGTTAGGTTAGGTTAGGTTAGTTTAGTTTAGTTTAGTTTAGGTTAGGTTAGGTTAGTTTTTGTTAGGGTAGGTTAGTTTAGTTTAACTTAGCTTAGGTTGGGTTAAGTGAGATTAGGTTAGGTTAGGTTAGTAAGTTTAGCTTAGTTTAGTTTATTTTAGTTTAATTTAGGTTAGGTTAGGTTAGGTTAAGTAAGTAGACTTTAGTATACTTAACTTAGTTAAGTTTAGTTTAGTTTATAGTTTAGCTTAATTTAGTTTATAGTTTAGTATATAGTTTAGTTTAGTTTATTGTTTTTATTATAATTTAGTTTAGTTTAGTTTAGGTTAGGTTAGGTTAGTTTAGTTTAGTTTAGTTTATATTTTAGTTTATAGTTTAGTTTATATTAGATTAGTTTAGTTTAGTTTGGTTTAGTTTAGATTAGGTTAGCTTAGGTTGGTTTAGTTTAGGTTAGGTTAGGTTAGATTATGTTAGTTAACTTTAGTTTACTTTAGTTTAGTTTAGTTTATAGTTAATTTAATTTATAAATTAGTTTATAGTTTAATTTATGGTTTAGTTTATAGTTTAGTTTATTTTCGGTAAGGTTGGGTTAGTTCAGTTTAGTTTAGATTAGGTTAGGTTAGTTTATTTTAGTTTAGTTTAGTTTTGTTTAGGTTAGGTTAAGTTAGGTTAGGTTAGTTTAGTTTAGGTTAGGTTAGGTTGGTTTATTTTAGCTTACTTTTTTTTACTTTAGTTTATAGTTTAGTTTATAGTTTAGTTTAGTTTAGATTAGTTTAGTTATGTTTAGGTTCGGTTAGGTTAGTTTAGTTTAGTTTAGGTTAGGTTAGGTTACGTTTTTTCCGTTTAGTTTAGTTTAGTTTAGGTTAGTTTATTTTAGTTTAGATTAGATTATGTTAGGTTAGGTTAGGGTAAGTTAGGTTAGTTTAGTTTACTTTAGTTTAGGTTATGTCAGGTTAGTTTAGTTTAGTTTACGTTAGGCAGGTTAAGTTATGTTATGTTACTTTAGGTTAGCTTAGTTTAGTTTAGTTTATTTTAGTTTAGTTTATAGTTTAGTTTAATTTATAAATTAGTTTATAGTTTACTTTATTGTTTAGTTTAGATTAATTTAGGTTAGGTTAGGTTAGCTTTTTGTAGGTTAGGTTAGTTTAGTTTAGCTTAGCTTAGGTTGGGTTAGGTGAGATTAGGTTAGGTTAGGTGAGTTAGATTAGCTTAGTTTAAATTTATTTTAGTTTAATTTGGGTTAGGTTAGGTTAGGTTAGTAGACTTTAGTATACTTAACTTAGTTAAGTTTAGTCAAGTTTATAGTTTAGTTTAATTTAGTTTATACTTTAGTATGTAGTTTAGTTTAGTTTATTGTTTATATTATAATTTAGTTTAGTTTAGGTTAGGTTAGGTTAGTTTAGTTTAGCTTAGGTTATGTTAGGTTAGGTTAGGTTAGGTGAGGTTAGTTAACTTTGGTTTACTTTAGTTTAGTTTAGTTTATAGTTAATTTAATTTATAAATTAGTTTATAGTTTAGTTTATAGTTTAGGTTAGTTAAGTTTAGTTTAATTTAAGTTGGGATAGGTAAGTTTAGGTTAGGTTAGGTTAGTTTAGTTCAGTTTAGTTTTGTTTTGTTTATAGTTTATTGTAGTTTAGTTTATAGTTTAATTTAGTTTAGTTTAGTTATTTTTTTTAGGTTATGTTAGGTTAGGCTTGTTTAGTTTAGTTTAGGTTAGGTTAGATTTGTTTAGGTTAGGTTAGATTAGTGTAGTTTAGTTTAGTTGAATTTAATTTATTTTATTTTAGTTTAGTTTAGGTTAAGTTAGGTTAGGTTAGGTTAGTTTAGTTTAGTTTAGTTTAGTTTAGTTTAGTTGAAATTAGTTTAGTTTAGTTTGGTTTAGGTTAGTTGAATTTAGTTTAGCTTAGGTTAGGTTAGGTAAGGTTAGATGAGTTAGTTTAGCTTAGTATAGTTTAGATTAGTTTAGTTTATAGTTTAGTTTAATTTTAGATAGTTTATAGTTTAGTTTAGTTTAGTTTATATTAGGATAGATAAGTTTAGGTTAGGTTAGGGTAAGTTAATTTAGTTTAGTTTAGTTTATTTTAGGTTACTTTAGTTTAGGTTAGTTTAGATTAGATTATGTTATGTTACGTTAGGGTAGGTTAGGTTAGTGTAGTTTATTTTAGTTCAGTTTAGTTGAATCTAATTTAGTTTATTTTAGCTTAGTTTATGTTAGGTTAGATTAGTTTAGTTAAGTTTATTTTAGGTTAGGTTAAGTTAGGTTAGTTTAGTTTAGTTTAGTTTAGTTTTGTTTAGTTAAGTTTAGTTTGGTTTAAATTAGTTTAGTTTTGTTTATGTTAGGTTAGGTTAGGTTATTTAGATTAGTTTACGTTAGTTTAGTTTAGCTTATAATTTAATTTATAGTATAGTTTTGTTTAGTTTAGTTTATAGTTTAGTTTATATTTTAGTTTAATTAAGTTTATAGTTTAATTTATAATTTAGTTTAATTTAGTTTAGTTTAGTTTAGGCTAGGTTTGGTTATTTAAGCTTAGCTCAGGTTTGGTTAGGTTGGGTTATGTTAGGTTACTTTAGTTTAGTTTAGTTTAGTTTATAGTTTAGTTTAGTTTAGTATGGTTTATATTTTAGTTTAATTTAGTTTAGTTGAAATTAGATTACTTTAGGTTACGTTAGGTTAGGTGTGCTTATTTTTGTTTAGGTTAGGTTAGGTAAGGTTAGTTTAGTTTAGCTTAGGTTAGGTTATTTTTGTTTAGTTTATAGTTTAGTTTAATTTAGTTTATAGTTTAGTTTATAGTTTAGTTTAGTTTAGATTAGTTTAGTGTAGTTTAGGTTCGGTTAGGTTAGGTTAGTTTAGTTTAGGTTAGGTTAGGTTAGGTTAGTTTATTTTAGTTTACTTTAGTTTACTTTAGTTTATAGTTTAGTTTATAGTTTAGTTTAGTTTAGATTAGTTTAGTGTAGTTTAGGTTCGGTTAGGTTAGTTTAGTTTAGTTTAGGTTAGGTTAGGTTAGGTTAGTTCCGTTTAGTTCAGTTTAGTTTTGGTTAGGTTAGTTTATTTTAGTTTAGATTAGATTATGTTAGGTTAGGTTAGGGTAAGTTAGGTTAGTTTAGTTTAGTTTAGTTTAGTTTAGGTTAGGTCAGGTTAGTTTAGTTTAGTTTAGGTTAGGTTAAGTTATGTTATGTTACTTTAGGTTAGTTTAGTTTAGTTTAGTTTCGTTTAGTTTATAATTTAGTTTAGTTACGTTTAGTTTAGTTTAGGTTAGGTTAGGTTAGGTTAGGTTACTTAGTTTAGCTTAGCTTAGTTTATTTTAGTTTAGTTTATAGTTTAGTTTAATTTATAAATTAGTTTATAGTTTAGTTTATTGTTTAGTTTAGTTTAGTTTAGGTTAGGTTAGGTTAGGTTAGTTTAGTTTAGTTTAGTTTAGGTTAGGTTAGGTTAGTTTTTGTTAGGGTAGGTTAGTTTAGTTTAGCTTAGCTTAGGTTGGGTTAAGTGAGATTAGGTTAGGTTAGGTTAGTAAGTTTAGCTTAGTTTAGTTTATTTTAGTTTAATTTAGGTTAGGTTAGGTTAGGTTAGGTTAGTAGACTTTAGTATACTTAACTTAGTTAAGTTTAGTTTAGTTTATAGTTTAGTTTAATTTAGTTTATAGTTTAGTATATATTTTAGTTTAGTTTAGTTTATTGTTTTTATTATAATTTAGTTTAGTTTAGTTTAGGTTAGGTTAGGTAAGTTTAGTTTAGTTTAGTTTATATTTTAGTTTATAGTTTAGTTTATATTAGATTAGTTTAGTTTAGTTTGGTTTAGTTTAGATTAGGTTAGGTTAGGTTGGTTTAGTTTAGGTTAGGTTAGGTAAGATTAGGTTAGTTAACTTTAGTTTACTTTAGTTTAGTTTAGTTTATAGTTAATTTAATTTATATATTAGTTTATAGTTTAATTTATGGTTTAGTTTATAGTTTAGTTTATTTTCGGTTAGGTTGGGTTAGTTCAGTTTAGTTTAGATTAGGTTAGGTTAGTTTATTTTAATTTAGTTTAGTTTTGTTTAGGTTAGGTTAGTTTAGTTTAGGTTAGGTTAGGTTAGGTTGGTTTAATTTAGCTTACTTTTTTTTACTTTAGTTTATAGTTTAGTTTATAGTTTAGTTTAGTTTAGATTAGTTTAGTTATGTTGAGGTTCGGTTAGGTTAGTTTAGTTTAGTTTAGGTTAGGTTAGGTTACGTTTTTTCCGTTTAGTTTAGTTTAGTTTAGGTTAGTTTATTTTAGTTTAGATTGGATTATGTTAGGTTAGGTTAGGGTAAGTTAGGTTAGTTTAGTTTACTTTAGTTTAGGTTATGTCAGGCTAGTTTAGTTTAGTTTACGTTAGGCAGGTTAAGTTATGTTATGTTACTTTAGGTTAGCTTAGTTTAGTTTAGTTTATTTTAGTTTAGTTTATAGTTTAGTTTAATTTATAAATTAGTTTATAGTTTAGTTTATTGTTTAGTTTAGATTAGTTTAGGTTAGGTTAGGTTAGCTTTTTGTAGGTTAGGTTAGTTTAGTTTAGCTTAGCTTAGGTTGGGTTAGGTGAGATTAGGTTAGGTTAGGTGAGTTAGATTAGCTTAGTTTAAATTTATTTTAGTTTAATTTGGGTTAGGTTAGGTTAGGTTAGTAGACTTTAGTATACTTAACTTAGTTAAGTTTAGTCAAGTTTATAGTTTAGTTTAATTTAGTTTATACTTTAGTATGTAGTTTAGTTTAGTTTATTGTTTATATTATAATTTAGTTTAGTTTAGGTTAGGTTAGGTTAGTTTAGTTTAGCTTAGGTTATGTTAGGTTAGGTTAGGTTAGGTGAGGTTAGTTAACTTTGGTTTACTTTAGTTTAGTTTAGTTTATAGTTAATTTAATTTATAAATTAGTTTATAGTTTAGTTTATAGTTTAGGTTAGTTAAGTTTAGTTTAATTTAAGTTGGGATAGGTAAGTTTAGGTTAGGTTAGGTTAGTTTAGTTCAGTTTAGTTTTGTTTTGTTTATAGTTTATTGTAGTTTAGTTTATAGTTTAATTTAGTTTAGTTTAGTTTAGTTATTTTTTTTAGGTTATGTTAGGTTAGGCTTGTTTAGTTTAGTTTAGGTTAGGTTAGATTTGTTTAGGTTAGGTTAGATTAGTGTAGTTTAGTTTAGTTGAATTTAATTTATTTTATTTTAGTTTAGTTTAGGTTAAGTTAGGTTAGGTTAGGTTAGTTTAGTTTAGTTTAGTTTAGTTTAGTTTAGTTGAAATTAGTTTAGTTTAGTTTGGTTTAGGTTAGTTTAATTTAGTTTAGCTTAGGTTAGGTTAGGTAAGGTTAGATGAGTTAGTTTAGCTTAGTATAGTTTAGATTAGTTTAGTTTATAGTTTAGTTTAATTTTAGATAGTTTATAGTTTAGTTTAGTTTAGTTTATATTAGGATAGATAAGTTTAGGTTAGGTTAGGGTAAGTTAATTTAGTTTAGTTTAGTTTATTTTAGGTTACTTTAGTTTAGGTTAGTTTAGATTAGATTATGTTATGTTACGTTAGGGTAGGTTAGGTTAGTGTAGTTTATTTTAGTTCAGTTTAGTTGAATCTAATTTAGTTTATTTTAGCTTAGTTTATGTTAGGTTAGATTAGTTTAGTTAAGTTTATTTTAGGTTAGGTTAAGTTAGGTTAGTTTAGTTTAGTTTAGTTTAGTTTTGTTTAGTTAAGTTTAGTTTGGTTTAAATTAGTTTAGTTTTGTTTATGTTAGGTTAGGTTATTTAGATTAGTTTACGTTAGTTTAGTTTAGCTTATAATTTAATTTATAGTATAGTTTTGTTTAGTTTAGTTTATAGTTTAGTTTATATTTTAGTTTAATTAAGTTTATAGTTTAATTTATAATTTAGTTTAATTTAGTTTAGTTTAGTTTAGGCTAGGTTTGGTTATTTAAGCTTAGCTCAGGTTTGGTTAGGTTGGGTTATGTTAGGTTACTTTAGTTTAGTTTAGTTTAGTTTATAGTTTAGTTTAGTTTAGTATGGTTTATATTTTAGTTTAATTTAGTTTAGTTGAAATTAGATTACTTTAGGTTACGTTAGGTTAGGTGTGCTTATTTTTGTTTAGGTTAGGTTAGGTAAGGTTAGTTTAGTTTAGCTTAGGTTAGGTTATTTTTGTTTAGTTTATAGTTTAGTTTAATTTAGTTTATAGTTTAGTTTATAGTTTAGTTTAGTTTAGATTAGTTTAGTGTAGTTTAGGTTCGGTTAGGTTAGGTTAGTTTAGTTTAGGTTAGGTTAGGTTAGGTTAGTTTATTTTAGTTTACTTTAGTTTACTTTAGTTTATAGTTTAGTTTATAGTTTAGATTAGTTTAGTGTAGTTTAGGTTCGGTTAGGTTAGTTTAGTTTAGTTTAGGTTAGGTTAGGTTAGGTTAGTTCCGTTTAGTTCAGTTTAGTTTTGGTTAGGTTAGTTTATTTTAGTTTAGATTAGATTATGTTAGGTTAGGTTAGGGTAAGTTAGGTTAGTTTAGTTTAGTTTAGTTTAGTTTAGGTTAGGTCAGGTTAGTTTAGTTTAGTTTAGGTTAGGTTAAGTTATGTTATGTTACTTTAGGTTAGTTTAGTTTAGTTTAGTTTCGTTTAGTTTATAATTTAGTTTAGTTACGTTTAGTTTAGTTTAGGTTAGGTTAGGTTAGGTTAGGTTACTTAGTTTAGCTTAGCTTAGTTTATTTTAGTTTAGTTTATAGTTTAGTTTAATTTATAAATTAGTTTATAGTTTAGTTTATTGTTTAGTTTAGTTTAGTTTCGGTTAGGTTAGGTTAGGTTAGTTTAGTTTAGTTTAGTTTAGGTTAGGTTAGGTTAGTTTTTGTTAGGGTAGGTTAGTTTAGTTTAGCTTAGCTTAGGTTGGGTTAAGTGAGATTAGGTTAGGTTAGGTTAGTAAGTTTAGCTTAGTTTAGTTTATTTTAGTTTAATTTAGGTTAGGTTAGGTTAGGTTAGGTTAGTAGACTTTAGTATACTTAACTTAGTTAAGTTTAGTTTAGTTTATAGTTTAGTTTAATTTAGTTTATAGTTTAGTATATATTTTAGTTTAGTTTAGTTTATTGTTTTTATTATAATTTAGTTTAGTTTAGTTTAGGTTAGGTTAGGTAAGTTTAGTTTAGTTTAGTTTATATTTTAGTTTATAGTTTAGTTTATATTAGATTAGTTTAGTTTAGTTTGGTTTAGTTTAGATTAGGTTAGGTTAGGTTGGTTTAGTTTAGGTTAGGTTAGGTAAGATTAGGTTAGTTAACTTTAGTTTACTTTAATTTAGTTTAGTTTATAGTTAATTTAATTTATAAAATAGTTTATAGTTAATTTAATTTATAAATTAGTTTATAGTTTAATTTATGGTTTAGTTTATAGTTTAGTTTATTTTCGGTTAGGTTGGGTTAGTTCAGTTTAGTTTAGATTAGGTTAGGTTAGTTTATTTTAATTTAGTTTAGTTTTGTTTAGGTTAGGTTAGTTTAGTTTAGGTTAGGTTAGGTTAGGTTGGTTTAATTTAGCTTACTTTTTTTTACTTTAGTTTATAGTTTAGTTTATAGTTTAGTTTAGTTTAGATTAGTTTAGTTATGTTGAGGTTCTTTTAGGTTAGTTTAGTTTAGTTTAGGTTAGGTTAGGTTACGTTTTTTCCGTTTAGTTTAGTTTAGTTTAGGTTAGTTTATTTTAGTTTAGATTGGATTATGTTAGGTTAGGTTAGGGTAAGTTAGGTTAGTTTAGTTTACTTTAGTTTAGGTTATGTCAGGTTAGTTTAGTTTAGTTTACGTTAGGCAGGTTAAGTTATGTTATGTTACTTTAGGTTAGCTTAGTTTAGTTTAGTTTATTTTAGTTTAGTTTATAGTTTAGCTTAATTTATAAATTAGTTTATAGTTTAGTTTATTGTTTAGTTTAGATTAGTTTAGGTTAGGTTAGCTTTTTGTAGGTTAGGTTAGTTTAGTTTAGCTTAGCTTAGGTTGGGTTAGGTGAGATTAGGTTAGGTTAGGTGAGTTAGATTAGCTTAGTTTAAATTTATTTTAGTTTAATTTGGGTTAGGTTAGGTTAGGTTAGTAGACTTTAGTATACTTAACTTAGTTAAGTTTAGTCAAGTTTATAGTTTAGTTTAATTTAGTTTATACTTTAGTATGTAGTTTAGTTTAGTTTATTGTTTATATTATAATTTAGTTTAGTTTAGGTTAGGTTAGGTTAGTTTAGTTTAGCTTAGGTTATGTTAGGTTAGGTTAGGTTAGGTGAGGTTAGTTAACTTTGGTTTACTTTAGTTTAGTTTAGTTTATAGTTAATTTAATTTATAAATTAGTTTATAGTTTAGTTTATAGTTTAGGTTAGTTAAGTTTAGTTTAATTTAAGTTGGGATAGGTAAGTTTAGGTTAGGTTAGGTTAGTTTAGTACAGTTTAGTTTTGTTTTGTTTATAGTTTATTGTAGTTTAGTTTATATAGTTTAGTTTAGTTATTTTTTTTAGGTTATGTTAGGTTAGGCTTGTTTAGTTTAGTTTAGGTTAGGTTAGATTTGTTTAGGTTAGGTTAGATTAGTGTAGTTTAGTTTAGTTGAATTTAATTTATTTTATTTTAGTTTAGTTTAGGTTAAGTTAGGTTAGGTTAGGTTAGTTTAGTTTAGTTTAGTTTAGTTTAGTTTAGTTTAGTTGAAATTAGTTTAGTTTAGTTTGGTTTAGGTTAGTTTAATTTAGTTTAGCTTAGGTTAGGTTAGGTAAGGTTAGATGAGTTAGTTTAGCTTAGTATAGTTTAGATTAGTTTAGTTTATAGTTTAGTTTAATTTTAGATAGTTTATAGTTTAGTTTAGTTTAGTTTATATTAGGATAGATAAGTTTAGGTTAGGTTAGGGTAAGTTAATTTAGTTTAGTTTAGTTTATTTTAGGTTACTTTAGTTTAGGTTAGTTTAGATTAGATTATGTTATGTTACGTTAGGGTAGGTTAGGTTAGTGTAGTTTATTTTAGTTCAGTTTAGTTGAATCTAATTTAGTTTATTTTAGCTTAGTTTATGTTAGGTTAGATTAGTTTAGTTAAGTTTATTTTAGGTTAGGTTAAGTTAGGTTAGTTTAGTTTAGTTTAGTTTAGTTTTGTTTAGTTAAGTTTAGTTTGGTTTAAATTAGTTTAGTTTTGTTTATGTTAGGTTAGGTTAGGTTATTTAGATTAGTTTACGTTAGTTTAGTTTAGCTTATAATTTAATTTATAGTATAGTTTTGTTTAGTTTAGTTTATAGTTTAGTTTATATTTTAGTTTAATTAAGTTTATAGTTTAATTTATAATTTAGTTTAATTTAGTTTAGTTTAGTTTAGGCTAGGTTTGGTTATTTAAGCTTAGCTCAGGTTTGGTTAGGTTGGGTTATGTTAGGTTACTTTAGTTTAGTTTAGTTTAGTTTATAGTTTAGTTTAGTTTAGTATGGTTTATATTTTAGTTTAATTTAGTTTAGTTGAAATTAGATTACTTTAGGTTACGTTAGGTTAGGTGTGCTTATTTTTGTTTAGGTTAGGTTAGGTAAGGTTAGTTTAGTTTAGCTTAGGTTAGGTTATTTTTGTTTAGTTTATAGTTTAGTTTAATTTAGTTTATAGTTTAGTTTATAGTTTAGTTTAGTTTAGATTAGTTTAGTGTCGTTTAGGTTCGGTTAGGTTAGGTTAGTTTAGTTTAGGTTAGGTTAGGTTAGGTTAGTTTATTTTAGTTTACTTTAGTTTACTTTAGTTTATAGTTTAGTTTATAGTTTAGTTTAGTTTAGATTAGTTTAGTGTAGTTTAGGTTCGGTTAGGTTAGTTTAGTTTAGTTTAGGTTAGGTTAGGTTAGGTTAGTTCCGTTTAGTTCAGTTTAGTTTTGGTTAGGTTAGTTTATTTTAGTTTAGATTAGATTATGTTAGGTTAGGTTAGGGTAAGTTAGGTTAGTTTAGTTTAGTTTAGTTTAGTTTAGGTTAGGTCAGGTTAGTTTAGTTTAGTTTAGTTTAGGTTAGGTTAAGTTATGTTATGTTACTTTAGGTTAGTTTAGTTTAGTTTAGTTTCGTTTAGTTTATAATTTAGTTTAGTTACGTTTAGTTTAGTTTAGGTTAGGTTAGGTTAGGTTAGGTTACTTAGTTTAGCTGAGCTTAGTTTATTTTAGTTTAGTTTATAGTTTAGTTTAATTTATAAATTAGTTTATAGTTTAGTTTATTGTTTAGTTTAGTTTAGTTTAGGTTAGGTTAGGTTAGGTTAGTTTAGTTTAGTTTAGTTTAGGTTAGGTTAGGTTAGTTTTTGTTAGGGTAGGTTAGTTTAGTTTAGCTTAGCTTAGGTTGGGTTAAGTGAGATTAGGTTAGGTTAGGTTAGTAAGTTTAGCTTAGTTTAGTTTATTTTAGTTTAATTTAGGTTAGGTTAGGTTAGGTTAGGTTAGTAGACTTTAGTATACTTAACTTAGTTAAGTTTAGTTTAGTTTATAGTTTAGTTTAATTTAGTTTATAGTTTAGTATATATTTTAGTTTAGTTTAGTTTATTGTTTTTATTATAATTTAGTTTAGTTTAGTTTAGGTTAGGTTAGGTAAGTTTAGTTTAGTTTAGTTTATATTTTAGTTTATAGTTTAGTTTATATTAGATTAGTTTAGTTTAGTTTGGTTTAGTTTAGATTAGGTTAGGTTAGGTTGGTTTAGTTTAGGTTAGGTTAGGTAAGATTAGGTTAGTTAACTTTAGTTTACTTTAGTTTAGTTTAGTTTATAGTTAATTTAATTTATAAATTAGTTTATAGTTTAATTTATGGTTTAGTTTATAGTTTAGTTTATTTTCGGTTAGGTTGGGTTAGTTCAGTTTAGTTTAGATTAGGTTAGGTTAGTTTATTTTAATTTAGTTTAGTTTTGTTTAGGTTAGGTTAGTTTAGTTTAGGTTAGGTTAGGTTAGGTTGGTTTAATTTAGCTTACTTTTTTTTACTTTAGTTTATAGTTTAGTTTATAGTTTAGTTTAGTTTAGATTAGTTTAGTTATGTTGAGGTTCGGTTAGGTTAGTTTAGTTTAGTTTAGGTTAGGTTAGGTTACGTTTTTTCCGTTTAGTTTAGTTTAGTTTAGGTTAGTTTATTTTAGTTTAGATTGGATTATGTTAGGTTAGGTTAGGGTAAGTTAGGTTAGTTTAGTTTACTTTAGTTTAGGTTATGTCAGGTTAGTTTAGTTTAGTTTACGTTAGGCAGGTTAAGTTATGTTATGTTACTTTAGGTTAGCTTAGTTTAGTATAGTTTATTTTAGTTTAGTTTATAGTTTAGTTTAATTTATAAATTAGTTTATAGTTTAGTTTATTGTTTAGTTTAGATTAGTTTAGGTTAGGTTAGGTTAGCTTTTTGTAGGTTAGGTTAGTTTAGTTTAGCTTAGCTTAGGTTGGGTTAGGTGAGATTAGGTTAGGTTAGGTGAGTTAGATTAGCTTAGTTTAAATTTATTTTAGTTTAATTTGGGTTAGGTTAGGTTAGGTTAGTAGACTTTAGTATACTTAACTTAGTTAAGTTTAGTCAAGTTTATAGTTTAGTTTAATTTAGTTTATACTTTAGTATGTAGTTTAGTTTAGTTTATTGTTTATATTATAATTTAGTTTAGTTTAGGTTAGGTTAGGTTAGTTTAGTTTAGCTTAGGTTATGTTAGGTTAGGTTAGGTTAGGTGAGGTTAGTTAACTTTGGTTTACTTTAGTTTAGTTTAGTTTATAGTTAATTTAATTTATAAATTAGTTTATAGTTTAGTTTATAGTTTAGGTTAGTTAAGTTTAGTTTAATTTAAGTTGGGATAGGTAAGTTTAGGTTAGGTTAGGTTAGTTTAGTTCAGTTTAGTTTTGATTTGTTTATAGTTTATTGTAGTTTAGTTTATAGTTTAATTTAGTTTAGTTTAGTTTAGTTTAGTTATTTTTTTTACGTTATGTTAGGTTAGGCTTGTTTAGTTTAGTTTAGGTTAGGTTAGATTTGTTTAGGTTAGGTTAGATTAGTGTAGTTTAGTTTAGTTGAATTTAATTTAGTTTATTTTAGTTTAGTTTAGGTTAAGTTAAGTTAGGTTAGGTTAGTTTAGTTTAGTTTAGTTTAGTTTAGTTTAGTTGAGTTGAAATTAGTTTAGTTTAGTTTGGTTTAGGTTAGTTTAATTTAGTTTAGCTTAGGTTAGGTTAGGTAAGGTTAGATGAGTTAGTTTAGCTTAGTATAGTTTAGATTAGTTTAGTTTATAGTTTAGTTTAATTTTAGATAGTTTATAGTTTAGTTTAGTTTAGTTTATATTAGGATAGATAAGTTTAGGTTAGGTTAGGGTAAGTTAATTTAGTTTAGTTTAGTTTATTTTAGGTTACGTTAGTTTAGGTTAGTTTAGATTAGATTATGTTATGTTACGTTAGGGTAGGTTAGGTTAGTGTAGTTTAGTTTAGTTCAATTTAGTTGAATTTAATTTAGTTTATTTTAGCTTAGTTTAGGTTAGGTTAGATTAGTTTAGTTTATTTTAGTTTAGGTTAGGTTAAGTTAGGTTAGGTTAGTTTAGGTTAGTTTAGTTTAGTTTGGTGTATAATTTAGTTTATAGTATAGTTTAGTTTAGTTTCATTTATAGTGTAGTTCAGTTTAGTTTAGGTTAGGTTAGGTTACTTTAGTTTAGTTTAGTTTAGCTTGGGTTAGGTTAGGTTAGGTTAGGTTAGTTAGTTTAGCATAGTTTCGTTTATTTTAATTTATAGTTTAGTTTAATTTATAGTTTGGTTTATAGTTTAGTTCAATTTAGTTTAAGTCAGGATAGGTAAGTTTAGGTTAAGTTAGGTTAAGTTAGTTTAGTTTAGTTTAGTTTATGTTAGGTTACGTTAGTTTAGGTTAGTTAAGTTCAGTTTAGTTTAGTTTTGTTTATAGTTAAGTTTAGTTTATAGTTTAGTTTATAGTTTAATTTTGTTTAGATTATTGTTTAATTTAGTTTAGTTTAGTGTAGTTTAGTTTAGGTTAGGTTAGGTTAGGTTAGATTAGTTAAGTTCAGTTTAGTGTAATTTAGTTTTGTTGAATTTAGTTTAGTTTAGTTTAGTTTAAGTTAGTTTAGTTTAGCTTAGGTTAGGTTAGGTAAGGTTAGGTTAGTTAGTTTAGCTTAGTTTAGTTTAGTTTAGTTTATAGTTTAGTTTAATTTATAGATTAGATTATATTTTAGTTTATAGTTTAGTTTAGTTTGGTTTAGTTAAGTTTAGTTTATGTTAGGTTAGGTAAGGTTAGGTTAGGTTAGGTTAGTTTATTTTAGTCCAGATTACATTATGTTAGGTTAGGTTAAGATAGGTCAATGTAGTTGAGTTTAGTTTAGTTGCATTTAATTTAGTTTATTTTGTTTAGTTTAGGTTAGGTTAGTTTAGTTTAGTTTAGGTTAGGTTGTTAGGTTAGCTTAGTTTTGTATAGTTTAGTTTAGTTTATATTTTAATTTATTGTTTAGTTTAGTTTATATTAGATTTGTTTAGTTTAGTTTAGTTTAGGTTAGGTTAGGTTAGGTTACGTTGGGTTAGCTTAGTTTATTTTAGTTTAAGTTTGGTTAGTTTACGTTAGGTTAGGTCAGCTTAGTTTAGTTTAGTTTAGTTTAATTTAGTTTAGGTTAGGTTTGGTTTGTTTAATTTAGCTTAGCTCAGGTTTGGTTTGGTTAGGTTGGGTTAGGTTAGTTAAGGTCAGTTTACTTTAGTTTAGTTAAGTTTAGTTTAGTTTATAGTTTAGTTTAATTTAGTTTATAGTTTAGTTTATACTTTATATTATAATTTAGTTTAGGTTAGGTTAGGTTAGTTTAGTTTAGCTTAGGTTAGGTAAGGTTAGGTTAGGTTAGGTTAGGTTGGTTGGTTTAGCTTAGTTTATTTATTTTAGTTTAGTTTATACTTTAGTTTAATTTATAGATTAGTTTATATTTTAGTTTATAGTTTAGTTTAGTTTGGTTTAGTTTAGGTTAGGTTAGGTTAGTTTAGTTCAGTTTAGTTAGTTTTGTTTATGGGTTAGTTTAGTTTATAGTTTAGTTTACAGTTTTGTTAAGTTTAGTTTATAGTTTATATTATAATGTAGTTTACTTTAATTTAGTTTAGTTTAGTTTTGTTTAGTTTAGTTTAGGTTAGGTTAGGTAAGGTTAGTTTAGTTTAGTTTAGGTTAGGTTAGGTTAGTTTATGTTAAGTTAGGTTAGTTTAGTTTAGCTTAGGTTAGGTTAGGTTAGGTTAAGTTAGGTTAGGTTAGCTTAATTAATTTAGTTTAGTTTAATTTAGGTTACGTTAGGTTAGGTCAGGTTAGGTTAGTTAACTTTAGTTTACTTTAGTTTAGTTAAGTTTAGTTTAGTTTATAGTTTAGTTTATAGTTTAGTTTAGTTTAATTTATAGTTTATATTATAATTTAGTTTAGTTTAGTTTAGTTTAGGTTAGGTTAGTTTAGTTTAGCTTACGTTAGGTTAGGTTAGGTTAAGTTAGGTTAGTTAGTTTAGCTTATTTTAGTTTATTTTATTTTAGTTTATAGTTTAGTTTAATTTGTATTTTAGTTTATAGTTTAGTTTATAGTTTAGTTTGGTTTAGTTTAATTTATTTTATAGTCTAGTTTATAGTTTATTTTAGTTTAGTTTATAGTTTAGATTATAATTTAGTTTAGTTTAGTTTAGTTTAGGTTAAGCTAATTTAGTTTAGCTTAGGTTAGTTTAGCTTAGGTTATGTTAGGTTGGGTTATGTTAGGTTACTTTAGAGTTGTTGAGTTTAATTTAGGTTAGGTTAGGTTAGGTTAATTAACTTTAGTTTACTTAATTTAGTTAAGTTTAGTTTAGTTTATAGTTTAGTTTAATTTAGTTTATAGTTTAGTTTATAGTTTAGTTTAGTTTAGTTTATAGTTTATATTATAATTTAGTTTAGTTTAGTTTAGCTTAGGTTAGGTTAGGTTAGGTTAGGTTAGTTTAGTTTAGTTTAGGTTAGGTTAGGTTAGTTTAGTTCAGTTTAGTTTAATTTTGCTTATAGTTTAATTCAGTTTAGTTTACAGTTTAAATTAGTTTAGTTTAGTTTAGTAATTTTGTTTAGGTTAGGTTAGGTTAGGTTAGTTTAGTTTAGTTTAGGTTAGGTGAGATTTGTTTAGGTTAGGTTAGATTAGTGTAGTTTAGTTTAGTTGAATTTAATTTAGTTTATTTTAGTTTAGTTTAGGTTAAGTTAGGTTAGGTTAGGTTAGTTAAGTTTAGTTTAGTGTAGTTTAGTTTAGTTGAATTTAGTTTAGTTTAGTTTAGTTTAGGTTAGTTTAGTTTAGTTTAGCATAGGTTAGGTTAGGTAAGGTTACGTTAGTTAGTTTAGCTTAGTATAGTTTAGTTTAGTTTAGTTTATAGTTTAGTTTAATTTTAGATTAGTTGATATTTTGGTTTATAGTTTAGTTTAGTTTAATTTAGGTAGGGATAGGTAAGTTTAGGTTAGGTTAGGTTAGTTTAGTTCAGTTTACTTTTGTTTTGTTTATAGTGTAGTTAAGTTTAGTTTATAGTTTAATTTAGTATAGTTTAGTTTAGTTATTTTGTTTAGGTTAGGTTAGGTTAGGTTAGTTTAGTTTAGTTTAGTTTTGGTTAGATTTGTTTAGGTTAGGTTAGATTAGTGTAGTTGAGTTTACTTGAATTTAATTTAGTTTATTTTAGTTTAGTTTAGGTTAAGTTGGGTTAGGTTAGGTTAGTTAAGATTAGTTTAGTGTAGTTTTGTTTATGGTTTTATTTAGTTTATAGTTTAGTATATAGTTTAGTTTAGTTTAATTTCGGTTAGGTTAGGTTAGGTTAGGTTAGTTTAGTTTAGTTTAGATTAGGTTAGGATAGTTTATTTTAATTTAGATTAGATTATGTTAGGTTAGGTTAGGGTAGGTTAGGTTAGTGTAGTTTAGTTTAGTTCAATTTAGTTGAATTTAATTTAGTTTATTTTAGCTTAGTTTAGGTTAGGTTAGATTAGTTTAGTTTAGTTTAGTTTAATTTAGGTAAGTTAAGTTAGGTTAGGTTAGTTTAGTTTAGTTCATATTTTAGTTTATATAAGGTTAGTTTAGTTTATGTTAGGTTAAGTTAGTTTAGTTTAGTTTAGTTTATGTTAGGTTACGCTAGTTTAGGTTAGTTAAGTTTAGTTTAGTTTAGTTAAATTTCATTTTGTTTATTTTAGCTTAGTTTAGGTTAGGATGGTTAGGTTAGTTTAGTTTAGTTTAGAATAGTTTAGTTTAGTTTAGTTTAGGTTAGGTTAAGTTAGGTTAGGTTAGTTTAGTTTAGTTTAGTTTATATTTTAGTTTATAGTTTAGTTTAGTTTAGTTTATATTAGATTAGTTTAGTTTAGTTTAGTTTAGGTTAGGTTAGGTTAGTTTAGTTTAGGTTAGGTTTGGTTAGTTTAGTTTATATTAGGTTAGTTTATTTTAGTTTAGTTTAGTTTACTTTAGTTTATAGTTTAGTTTAGTTTAGTTTATATTAGATTAGTTTGGTTTAGTTTAGTTTAGTTTAGTTTAGGTTAGGTTAGTTTAGTATAGGTTAGGTTAGGTTAGGTTAGTTTAGTTTTGTTTAGTTTAGTTTAGGTTAGGTTAGATTAGTTTAGGTTATGTTAGTTTATTTTAGTTTAGATTAGATTATGTTAGGTCAGGGAAGTTTAGGTTAGGTTTGGTTAGGTTAGTTTAGGTTAGGTTAGGTTAGCTTAGCTTAGTTTATTTTAGTTTTGTTCAATTTAGGTTTGGTTAGGTTAGTTAACCTTAGTTTACTTTAGTTTAGTTAAGTTTAGATTAGTTTTAGTTTAGTTTAGTTTAGTTTATAGTTTAGTTTAGTTTAGTTCATAGTTAATATTATAAATTAGTTACTTTAGGTTAGGTTAGGTTAGTTTAGTTTAGCTTAGGTTAGGTTAGGTTTGTTTAGGTTACGTTAGATTAGTGTAGTTTAGTTTAGTTGAATTTAATTTAGTTTATTTTAGTTTAGTTTAGGTTAAGTTAGGTTAGGTTATGTTAGTTAAGTTTAGTTTAGTGTAGTTTAGTTTAGTTGAAATTAGTTTATATTAGTTTTGTTTAGGTTAGTTTAGTTTAGTTTAGCTTAGGTTAGGTTAGGTAAGGTTAGGTTAGTTAGTTTAGGTTAGTATAGTTTAGTTTAGTTTATAGTTTAGTTTAATTTTAGATTAGTTTATAGTTTAGTTTAGTTTAGTTTAGGTTAGGATAGGTAAGTTTAGGTTAGGTTAGGGTAAGTTAATTTAGTTTAGTTTAGTTTATTTTAGGTTACGTTAGTTTAGGTTAGTTAAGTTCAGTTTAGTTTAGTTTTGTTTATAGTTTTGTTTAGTTTGTAGTTTAGTTTAGTTTATTTTCGGTTAGGATAGGTTAGGTTAGGTTAGTTTAGTTTAGTTTAGATTAGGTTAGGTTAGTTTATTTTAGTTTAGATTAGATTATGTTAGGTTAGGTTAGTGTAGGTTAGGTTAGTGTAGTTTAGTTTAGTTCAATTTAGTTGAATTTAATTTAGTTTATTTCAGCTTAATTTAGGTTAGGTTAGATTAGTTTAGCTTATTTTAGTTTAGGTTAGCTTAAGTTAGGTTAGGTTAGTTTACTTTAGTTTAGTTTATATTTTAGTTTATAGTTTAGTTTAGTTTAGTTCATATTAGATTAGTTTAGTTTAGTTTAGTTTGGTTTAGTTTAGCCTAGGTTAGGTTAGGTTGTTTTAGTTTAGGTTAGGTTAGGTTAGTTTATTTTAGTTTAGTTTAGTTTAATTTAGTTTATAGTTTAGTTTATAGTTTAGTTTAGATTAGTTTAGTTTAGTTTAGGTTCGGTTAGGTTAGTTTAGTTTAGGTTATGTTAGGTTATTTTAGGTTAGTTTAGTTTAGTTTAGTTTAGTTTGTTTATAGTTTTATTTAGTTTATAGTTTAGTTTATAGTTTAGTTTAGTTTATTTTCGGTTAGGTTAGGTTAGGTTAGTTTATTTTAGTTTAGATTAGATTATGTTAGGTTAGGTTAGGGTAGGTTAGGTTAGTGTAGTTTAGTTTAGTTCAATTTAGTTGAATTTAATTTATTTTATTTTAGCTTAGTTTAGGTTAGGTTAGATTAGTTTAGTTTAGTTTAGTTTAGGTTAGGTTAAGTTAGGTTAGGTTAGTTTAGTTTAGTTTAGTTTATATTTTAGTTTATAGTTTAGTTTATATTAGATTAGTTTAGTTTAGTTTGGTTTAGTTTAGATTAGGTTAGGTTAGTTTAGTTTAGGTTAGGTTAGGTTAGTTTATTTTAGTTTAGTTTAGTTTAGGTTAGATTAGGTTAGTGTAGTTTAGCTTAATTTAGGTTAGGTTAGGTTAGGTTAGATTAGGTTATTAACTTTAGTTTACTTAATTTAGTTTAGTTTATAGTTAATTTAATTTATAAATTAGTTTATAGTTTAGTTTATGGTTTAGTTTATAGTTTAGTTTATTTTCGGTTGGGTTGGGTTAGTTTAGTTTAGTTTAGATTAGGTTAGGTTAGTTTATTTTAGTTTAGATTAGTTTATGTTAGGTTAGGTTAGGATAGGTTAGGTTAGTGTAGTTTATTTTGGTGCAATTTAATTGAATTTTATTTAGTTTATTTTAGTTTAGTTTAGGTTAGGTTAGATTAGTTTAGTTTAGTTTTGTTTAGGTTAGGTAAAATTAGGTTAGGTTAGTTTAGTTTAGGGTAGGTTAGGTTAGGTTAGATTATTTTAGTTTACTTTTTTTACTTTAGTTTATATTTTAGTTTATAGTTTAGTTTAGTTTAGATTAGTTTAGTTTAGTTTAGGTTCGGTTAGGTTAGTTTAGTTTAGTTTAGGTTAGGTTAGGTTACGTTTTTTCCGTTTAGTTTAGTTTAGTTTAGGTTAGTTTATTTTAGTTTAGATTAGATTATGTTAGGGTAGGTTAGGGTAAGTTAGGTTAGTTTAGTTTAGTTTAGTTTAGTTTAGGTTATGTCAGGTTAGTTTAGTTTATTTTAGGTTAGGTCAGGTTAAGTTATGTTATGTTACTTTATGTTAGTTTAGTTTAGTTTAATTTCGTTTAGTTTATAATTTAGTTTAGTTACGTTTAGTTTAGTTTAGGTTAGGTTAGGTTACTTAGTTAAGCTAGTTTAGTTTATTTTAGTTTAGTTTATAGTTTAGTTTAATTTATAAATTAGTTTATAGTTCAGTATATTGTTTAGTTTAGTTTAGTTTAGGTTAGGTTAGGTTAGGTTAGGTTAGTTTAGTTTAGTTTAGTTTAGTTTATGTTAGGTTAGGTTAGTTTTTGTTAGGTTAGGTTAGTTTAGTTTAGCTTAGCCTAGGTTGGGTTAGGTGATATTAGGTTAGGTTAGGTGAGTTAGTCTAGCTTAGTTTAGTTTAGTTTAGTTTAATTTAGGTTAAGTTAGGTTAGGTTAGTAGACTTTAGTATACTTAACTTAGTTAAGTTTAGTCAAGTTTATAGTTTAGTTTAATTTAGTTTATAGTTTAGTATATAGTTTAGTTTAGTTTATTGTTTATATTATAATTTAGTTTAGTTTAGGTTAGGTTAGTTTAGTTTAGCTTAGGTTATGTTAGGTTAGGTTAGGTGAGGTTAGTTAACTTTGGTTTACTTTAGTTTAGTTTAGTGTATAGTTAATTTAATTTATAAATTAGTTTATAGTTTAGTTTATAGTTTAGGTTAGTTAAGTTTAGTTTAATTTAAGTTAGGATAGGTAAGTTTAGGTTAGGTTAGGTTAGTTTAGTTCAGTTTAGTTTTGTTTTGTTTATAGTTTAATTTAGTTTAGTTTATAGTTTAATTTAGTTTAGTTGAGTTTAGTTTAGTTATTTTTTTTAGGTTAGGTTAGGTTAGTTTAGTTTAGTTTAGGTTAGGTTAGATTTGTTTAGGTTAGATTAGATTAGTGTAGTGTAGTTTAGTTGAATTTCATTTAGTTTATTTTAGTTTAGGATAGTTTAATTTAGTTTAGCTTAGGTTAGGTTAGGTAAGGTTAGGTGAGTTAGTTTGGTTTAGTATAGTTTAGTTTAATTTAGTTTATAGTTTAGTTTAATTTTAGATTAGTTTATAGTTTAGTTTAGTTTAGTTTATATTAGGATAGATAATTTTAGGTTAGGTTAAGGTAAGTTAATTTAGTTTAGTTTAGTTTATTTTAGGTTACGTTAGTTTAGGTTAGTTTAGATTAGATTATGTTAGGTTAGGTTAGGGTAGGTTATGTTAGTGTAGTTTAGTTTAGTTCAATTTAGTTGAATTTAATTTAGTTTATTTTAGCTTAGTTTAGGTTAGGTTAGATTAGTTTAGTTTATTTTAGTTTATGTTAGGTTAAGTTAGGTTAGGTTAGTTTACTTTAGTTGAATTTATATTTTAGTTTATAGTTTAGTTTAGTTTAGTTTATGTTAGATTAGTTTAGTTTAGTTTAGTTTGGTTTAGTTTAGGTTAGGTTAGGTTAGGTTGTTTTAGTTTAGGTTAGGTTCGGTTAGGTTTGTTTAGTTTAGGTTATGTTATGTTATTTTAGGTTAGTTTATTTTAGTTTAGTTTAGTATAGGTTACGTCAAGTTAGTTTAGTTTAGTTTAGGTTAGTTTAGGTTAAGTTATGTTATTTCACTTTAGGTTAGTTTAATTTAGTTTAGTTTCGTTTAGTTTATAATTTAGTTTAGTTACGTTTAGTGTAGTTTAGATTAGGTTAGGTTAGGTTAGGTTACTTAGTTTAGCTTAGTTTGGTTTATTTTAGTTTAGTTTAATTTATAAATTAGTTTATAGTTTAGTTTATTGTTTAGTTTAGTTTAGTTTAGGTTAGATTAGGTTAGGTTAGTTTATTTCAATTTAGATTAGATTATGTTAGGTTAGGTTAGGGTAGGTTAGGTTAGTGTAGTTTAGTTTAGTTCAAATTAGTTGAATTTAATTTAGTTTATTTTAGCTTAGTTTAGGTTAGGTTAGATTAGTTTAGTTTAGTTTAGTTTAATTTAGGTTAGGTTAAGTTAAGTTCGGTTAGTTTAGTTTAGTTCATATTTTAGTTTATATAAGGTTAGTTTAGTTTATGTTAGGTTAAGTTAGTTTAGTTTAGTTTAGTTTAGTTTATGTTAGGTTACGCTAGTTTAGGTTAGTTAAGTACAGTTTAGTTTAGTTTGGTTTATAGTTTAGTTTAGTTTATAGTTTTGTTTATAGTTTAGTTTAGTTTAGTTTATTGTTTAATTTAGTATACTTTAGTGTAGTTTAGTTTAGGTTAGGTTAGGTTAGTTTAGTTTAATTTAGGTTAGGTTAGGTTGGTTTATTTTAGTTTAGATAAGATTATGTTAGGTTAGGTTAGGGTAGGTTAGGTTAGGGTAGTTAAGTTTAGTTTAGTTTAGTTAAATTTAATTTTGTTTATTTTAGCTTAGTTTAGGTTAGGATGGTTAGGTTAGTTTAGTTTAGTTTAGTTTAGTTTAGTTTAGGTTAGGTTAAGTTAGGTTAGGTTAGTTTAGTTTAGTTTAGTTTATATTTTAGTTTATAGTTTAGTTTAGTTTAGTTTATATTAGATTAGTTTAGTTTAGTTTAGTTTAGGTTAGGTTAGGTTAGTTTAGTTTAGGTTAGGTTTGGTTAGTTTAGTTTATATTAGGTTAGTTTATTTTAGTTTAGTTTAGTTTACTTTAGTTTATAGTTTAGTTTAGTTTAGTTTATATTAGATTAGTTTGGATTAATTTAGTTTAGTTTAGTTTAGGTTAGTTTAGTATAGGTTAGGTTAGGTTAGGTTAGTTTAGTTTTGTTTAGTTTAGTTTAGGTTAGGTTAGATTAGTTTAGGTTATGTTAGTTTATTTTAGTTTAGATTAGATTATGTTAGGTCAGGGAAGTTTAGGTTAGGTTAGGTTAGGTTAGTTTAGGTTAGGTTAGGTTAGGTTAGCTTAGTTTAGTTTATTTTAGTTTTGTTCAATTTAGGTTTGGTTAGGTTAGTTAACCTTAGTTTACTTTAGTTTAGTTAAGTTTAGATTAGTTTATAGTTTAGTTTAGTTTAGTTTATAGTTTAGTTTATAGTTTAGTTTAGTTTAGTTCATAGTTAATATTATAAATTAGTTAGTTTAGGTTAGGTTAGGTTAGTTTAGTTTAGCTTAGGTTAGGTTAGGTTTGTTTAGGTTAGGTTAGATTAGTGTAGTTTAGTTTAGTTGAATTTAATTTAGTTTATTTTAGTTTAGTTTAGGTTAAGTTAGGTTAGGTTATGTTAGTTAAGTTTAGTTTAGTGTAGTTTAGTTTAGTTGAAATTAGTTTAGATTAGTTTTGTTTAGGTTAGTTTAGTTTAGTTTAGCTTAGGTTAGGTTAGGTAAGGTTAGGTTAGTTAGTTTAGCTTAGTATAGTTTAGTTTAGTTTATAGTTTAGTTTAATTTTAGATTAGTTTATAGTTTAGTTTAGTTTGGTTTAGGTTAGGATAGGTAAGTTTAGGTTAGGTTATGGTAAGTTAATTTAGTTTAGTTTAGTTTATTTTAGGTTACGTTAGTTTAGGTTAGTTAAGTTCAGTTTAGTTTAGTTTTGTTTATAGTTTTGTTTAGTTTGTTGTTTAGTTTAGTTTATTTTCGGTTAGGATAGGTTAGGTTAGGTTAGTTTAGTTTAGTTTAGATTAGGTTAGGTTAGTTTATTTTAATTTAGATTAGATTATGTTAGGTTAGGTTAAGGTAGGTTAGGTTAGTGTAGTTTAGTTTAGTTCAATTTAGTTGAATTTAATTTAGTTTATTTCAGCTTAATTTAGGTTAGGTTAGTTTATTTTAGTTTAGTTTATATTTTAGTTTATAGTTTAGTTTAGTTTAGTTCATATTAGATTAGTTTAGTTTAGTTTAGTTTGGTTTAGTTTAGGTTAGGTTAGGTTAGGTTGTTTTAGTTTAGGTTAGGTTAGGTTAGTTTATTTTAGTTTAGTTTAGTTTAATTTAGTTTATAGTTTAGTTTATAGTTTAGTTTAGTTTAGATTAGTTTAGTTTAGTTTAGGTTCGGTTAGGTTAGTTTAGTTTAGGTTATGTTAGGTTATTTTAGGTTAGTTTAGTTTAGTTTAGTTTAGTTTGTTTATAGTTTTATTTAGTTTATAGTTTAGTTTATAGTTTAGTTTAGTTTATTTCCGGTTAGGTTAGGTTAGGTTAGTTTATTTTAATTTAGATTAGATTATGTTAGGTTAGGTTAGGGTAGGTTAGGTTAGTGTAGTTTAGTTTAGTTCAATTTAGTTGAATATAATTTATTTTATTTTAGCTTAGTTTAGGTTAGGTGAGATTAGTTTAGTTTAGTTTAGGTTAGGTTAAGTTAGGTTAGGTTAGTTTAGTTTAGTTTAGTTTATATTTTAGTTTATAGTTTAGTTTATATTAGATTAGTTTAGTTTAGTTTGGTTTAGTTTAGATTAGGTTAGGTTAGTTTAGTTTAGGTTAGGTTAGGTTAGTTTATTTTAGTTTAGTTTAGTTTAGGTTAGGTTAGGTTAGTGTAGTTTAGCTTAATTTAGGTTAGGTTAGGTTAGGTTAGATTAGGTTAGTTAACTTTAGTTTACTTAATTTAGTTTAGTTTATAGTTAATTTAATTTATAATTTAGTTTATAGTTTAGTTTATGGTTTAGTTTATAGTTTAGTTTATTTTCGGTTAGGTTGGGTTAGTTTAGTTTAGTTTAGATTAGGTTAGGTTAGTTTATTTTAGTTTAGATTAGTTTATGTTAGGTTAGGTTAGGATAGGTTAGGTTAGTGTAGTTTATTTTGGTGCAATTTAATTGAATATAATTTAGTTTATTTTAGCTTAGTTTAGGTTAGGTTAGATTAGTTTAGTTTAGTTTTGTTTAGGTTAGGTAAAATTAGGTTAGGTTAGTATAGTTTAGTTTATTTTGGTTTAGTTTAGGTTAGGTTAGTTTAGTTTAGGGTAGGTTAGGTTAGGTTAGAGTATTTTAGTTTACTTTTTTACTTTAGTTTATAGTTTAGTTTATAGTTTAGTTTAGTTTAGATTAGTTTAGTTTAGTTTAGGTTCGGTTAGGTTAGTTTAGTTTAGTTTAGGTTAGGTTAGGTTACTTTTTTTCTGTTTAGTTTAGTTTAGATTAGGTTAGTTTATTTTAGTTTAGATTAGATTATGTTAGGTTAGGTTAGGGTAAGTTAGGTTAGTTTAGTTTAGTTTAGTTTAGTTTAGGTTATGTCAGGTTAGTTTAGTTTATTTTAGGTTAGGTCTGGTTAAGTTATGTTATGTTACTTTAGGTTAGTTTAGTTTAGTTTAGTTTCGTTTAGTTTATAATTTAGTTTAGTTACGTTTAGTTTAGTTTATGTTAGGTTAGGTTAGGTTACTTAGTTTAGCTAGTTTAGTTTATTTTAGTTTAGTTTATAGTTTAGTTTAATTTATAAATTAGTTTATAGTTCAGTATATTGTTTAGTTTAGTTTAGTTTAGGTTAGGTTAGGTTAGGTTAGTTTAGTTTAGTTTATTTTAGTTTATGTTAGGTTAGGTTAGTTTTTGTTAGGTTAGGTTAGTTTAGTTTAGCTTAGCCTAGGTTGGGTTAGGTGATATTAGGTTAGGTTAGGTGAGTTAGTTTAGCTTAGTTTAGTTTATTTTAGTTTAATTTAGGTTAGGTTAGGTTAGGTTAGTAGACTTTAGTATACTTAACTTAGTTAAGTTTAGTCAAGTTTATAGTTTAGTTTAATTTAGTTTATAGTTTAGTATATAGTTTAGTTTAGTTTATTGTTTATATTATAATTTAGTTTAGTTTAGGTTAGGTTAGTTTAGTTTAGCTTAGGTTATGTTAGGTTAGGTTAGGTGAGGTTAGTTAACTTTGGTTTACTTTAGTTTAGTTTAGTTTATGGTTAATTTAATTTATAAATTAGTTTATAGTTTAGTTTATAGTTTAGGTTAGTTAAGTTTGTTTAATTTAAGTTAGGATAGGTAAGTTTAGGTTAGGTTAGGTTAGTTTACTTTAGTTTAGTTTATATTTTAGTTTATAGTTTAGTTTAGTTTAGTTCATATTAGATTAGTTTAGTTTAGTTTAGTTTGGTTTAGTTTAGGTTAGGTTAGGTTAGGTTGTTTTAGTTTAGGTTAGGTTAGGTTAGTTTATTTTAGTTTAGTTTATTTTAATTTAGTTTATAGTTTAGTTTATAGTTTAGTTTAGTTTAGATTAGTTTAGTTTAGTTTAGGTTCGGTTAGGTTAGTTTAGTTTAGGTTATGTTAGGTTATTTTAGGTTAGTTTAGTTTAGTTTAGTTTAGTTTGTTTATAGTTTATTTAGTTTATAGTTTAGTTTATAGTTTAGTTTAGTTTATTTTCGGTTAGGTTAGGTTAGGTTAGTTTATTTTAGTTTAGATTAGATTATGTTAGGTTAGGTTAGGGTAGGTTAGGTTAGTGTAGTTTAGTTTAGTTCAATTTAGTTGAATATAATTTATTTTATTTTAGCTTAGTTTAGGTTAGGTTAGATTAGTTTAGTTTAGTTTAGGTTAGGTTAAGTTAGGTTAGGTTAGTTTAGTTTAGTTTAGTTTATATTTTAGTTTCTAGTTTAGTTTATATTAGATTAGTTTAGTTTAGTTTGGTTTAGTTTAGATTAGGTTAGGTTAGTTTAGTTTAGTTTAGTTTATATTTTATTTTATAGTTTAGTTTAGTTTAGTTTGTATTAGATTAGTTTAGTTTAGTTTAGTTTGGTATAGTTTAGGTTAGGTTAGGTTAGTTTAGTTTATGTTAGGTTAGGTTAGTTTATTTTAGTTTAGTTTACTTTAGTTTATAGTTTAGTTATAGTTTAGTTTAGTTTAGGTTCGGTTAGGTTAGTTTAGTTTAGTTTAGATTAGATTATGTTAGGTTAGGTTAGGGTAGGTTAGGTTAGTGTAGTTTAGTTTAGTTCAATTTAGTTGAATATAATTTAGTTTTTTTTAGCTTAGTTTAGGTTAGGTTAGATTAGTTTAGTTTAGTTTAGTTTAGTTTAGTTTAGGTTAGGTTAAGTTAGGTTAGGTTAGTTTAGTTTAGTTTAGTTTATATTTTAGTTTATAGTTTAGTTTATATTAGATTAGTTTATTTTAGTTTAGTTTGGTTTAGTTTAGGTTAGGTTAGGTTAGTTTAATTTAGGTTAGGTTAGGTTAGTTTATTTTAGTTTAGTTTAGTTACTTCAGTTTATAGTTTAGTTTATTGTTTAGTTTAGTTTAGGTTCGGTTAGGTTAGTTTAGTTTAGTTTAGGTTAGGTTAGTTTAGTTTAGTTTAGTTTAGTTTAGGTTAGGTTAGGTTAGTTTATTTTAGTTTTGATTAGATTATGTTAGGTTAGGTTAGGGTAGGTTAGGTTAGTTTAGTTTAGTTTAGTTTAGTTTGGTTTAGGTTAGGTCAGGTTTTTTTAGTTTAGTTTAGGTTAGGTTAGGTTAAGTTATGTTCAGTTACTTTAGGTTAGTTTAGTTTAGTTTAGTTTCGTTTAGTTTATAATTCAGTTTAGTTACGTTTAGTTTAGTTTAGGTTAGGTTAGGTTAGGTTAGGTTACTTAGTTTAGCTTAGTTTAGTTGATAGTTTAGTTTAATTTATAAATTAGTTTATAATTTAGTTTATTGTTCAATTTAGTTTAGGTTAGGTTAGGTTAGGTTAGGTTAGTTTAGTTTAGTTTAGTTTAGGTTAGGTTAGTTTTTGTTAGGTTAGGTTAGTTTAGTTTAGTTTAGCTTAGGTTAGGTTAGGTAAGGTTAGGTTAGTTAATTTAGCTTAGTTTAGTTTACTTCAGTTTAGTTTATGGTTTAGTTTAATTTTAGATTATTTTATAGTTTAGTTTATAGTTTAGTATAGTTTAAGTTAAGATTGGTAAATTTAGGTTAGGTTAGGGTAAGTTAGTTTAGTTTAGTTTAGTTTAGTTTAGGTTACGTTAGTTTAGGTTAGTTAAGATCAGTTTAGTTTAGTTTTGTTTATAGTTTTATTTAGTTTATAGTTTAGTTTATATTTAAGTTTAGATTATTTTCGGTTAGGTTAGGTTAGGTTAGGTTAGGTTGGTTTAGTTTAGATTAGATTAGGTTAGGTTTGTTTATTTTAGTTTAGATTAGATTATGTTAGGTTAGGTTAGTCTAGGTTAGGTTAGTCTAGGTTAGGTTAGTGTAGTTTAGTTTAGTTCAATTTAGTTGAATTTAATTTAGTTTATTTTAGCTTAGTTTAGGTTAGGTAGATTAGTGTAGTTTAGTTTAGGTTAGGTTAAGTTAGGTTAGATTAGTTTAGTTTTGTTTAGTTTGGTATAGTTTAGGTTAGGTTAGTTAGGTTAGTTTAGTTTAGGTTAGGTTAGGTTAGGTTAGTTTATTTTAGTATGGTTTAGTTTACTTTAGTTTATAGTTTAGTTAAAGTTTAGTTGAGTTTAATTTAGTTTAGGTTCGGTTAGATTAGTTTAGTTTAGTTTAGGTTAAATTAGGTTAGGTTAGTTTAGTTTAGTTTAGTTTAGGTTAGGTTAGGTTAGTTTATTTTAATTTAGATTAGTTTATGTTAGGTTAGGGTAGGTTAGGTTAATTTAGTTTGGTTTAGTTTCGTTTAGGTTAGGTCAGGTTAGTTTAGTTTAGTTTAATTTAGGTTAGGTTAGGTTAGGTTAGTTAACTTTAATTTACTCTAGTTTAGTTAAGTTTAGTTTAGTTTATAGTTTAGTTTAGTTTAATTTCGGTTAGGTTAGGTTAGTTTAGTTTAGTTTAGATTAGGTTAGGTTAGTTTATTTTAGTTTAGATTAGATCATGTTATGTTAGTTTAGGGTAGGTTAGGTTAGTGTAGTTTATTTTAGTTCAGTTTAGTTGAATTTAATTTAGTTTATTTTAGCTTAGTTTATGTTAGGTTAGATTAGTTTAGTTAAGTTTATTTTAGGTTAGTTTAGTTTAGTTTAGTTTAGTTTAGTTATATTTAGTTAAGTTTAGTTTGGTTTAAATTAGTTTAGTTTTGTTTATGTTAGGTTAGGTTAGGTTAGGTTAGGTTAGTTAGATTAGTTTACGTTAGTTTAGTTTAGCTTATATTTTAATTTATAGTATAGTTTTGTTTAGTTTAGTTTATAGTTTAGTTTATATTTTAGTTTAATTTAGTTTATAGTTTAATTTATAATTTAGTTTAATTTAGTTTAGTTTGGTTTAGGCTAGGTTTGGTTATTAAAGCTTAGCTCAGGTTTGGTTAGGTTGGGTTATGTTAGGTTACTTTAGTTTAGTTTAGTTTAGTTTATAGTTTAGTTTAGTTTAGTATGGTTTATATTTTAGTTTAATTTAGTTTAGTTTAAATTAGATTACTTTAGGTTACGTTAGGTTAGGTGTGCTTATTTTTGTTTAGGTTAGGTTAGGTAAGGTTAGTTTAGTTTAGCTTAGGTTAGGTTATTTTTGTTTAGTTTATAGTTTAGTTTAATTTAGTTTATAGTTTAGTTTATAGTTTAGTTTAGTTTAGATTAGTTTAGTGTAGTTTAGGTTCGGTTAGGTTAGGTTAGTTTAGTTTAGGTTAGGTTAGGTTAGGTTAGTTTATTTTAGTTTACTTTAGTTTACTTTAGTTTATAGTTTAGTTTATAGTTTAGTTTAGTTTAGATTAGTTTAGTGTAGTTTAGGTTCGGTTAGGTTAGTTTAGTTTAGTTTAGGTTAGGTTAGGTTAGATTAGTTCCGTTTAGTTCAGTTTAGTTTAGGTTAGGTTAGTTTATTTTAGTTTAGATTAGATTATGTTAGGTTAGGTTAGGGTAAGTTAGGTTAGTTTAGTTTAGTTTAGTTTAGTTTAGGTTAGGTCAGGTTAGTTTAGTTTAGTTTAGTTTAGGTTAGGTTAAGTTATGTTATGTTACTTTAGGTTAGTTTAGTTTAGTTTAGTTTCCATTAGTTTATAATTTAGTTTAGTTACGTTTAGTTTAGTTTAGGTTAGGTTAGGTTAGGTTAGGTTACTTAGTTTAGCTTAGCTTAGTTTATTTTAGTTTAGTTTATAGTTTAGTTTAATTTATAAATTAGTTTATAGTATAGTTTATTGTTTAGTTTAGTTTAGTTTAGGTTAGGTTAGGTTAGGTTAGTTTAGTTTAGTTTAGTTTAGGTTAGGTTAGGTTAGTTTTTGTTAGGGTAGGTTAGTTTAGTTTAACTTAGCTTAGGTTGGGTTAAGTGAGATTAGGTTAGGTTAGGTTAGTAAGTTTAGCTTAGTTTAGTTTATTTTAGTTTAATTTAGGTTAGGTTAGGTTAGGTTAAGTAAGTAGACTTTAGTATACTTAACTTAGTTAAGTTTAGTTTAGTTTATAGTTTAGCTTAATTTAGTTTATAGTTTAGTATATAGTTTAGTTTAGTTTATTGTTTTTATTATAATTTAGTTTAGTTTAGTTTAGGTTAGGTTAGGTTAGTTTAGTTTAGTTTAGTTTATATTTTAGTTTATAGTTTAGTTTATATTAGATTAGTTTAGTTTAGTTTGGTTTAGTTTAGATTAGGTTAGCTTAGGTTGGTTTAGTTTAGGTTAGGTTAGGTTAGATTATGTTAGTTAACTTTAGTTTACTTTAGTTTAGTTTAGTTTATAGTTAATTTAATTTATAAATTAGTTTATAGTTTAATTTATGGTTTAGTTTATAGTTTAGTTTATTTTCGGTAAGGTTGGGTTAGTTCAGTTTAGTTTAGATTAGGTTAGGTTAGTTTATTTTAGTTTAGTTTAGTTTTGTTTAGGTTAGGTTAAGTTAGGTTAGGTTAGTTTAGTTTAGGTTAGGTTAGGTTGGTTTATTTTAGCTTACTTTTTTTTACTTTAGTTTATAGTTTAGTTTATAGTTTAGTTTAGTTTAGATTAGTTTAGTTATGTTTAGGTTCGGTTAGGTTAGTTTAGTTTAGTTTAGGTTAGGTTAGGTTACGTTTTTTCCGTTTAGTTTAGTTTAGTTTAGGTTAGTTTATTTTAGTTTAGATTAGATTATGTTAGGTTAGGTTAGGGTAAGTTAGGTTAGTTTAGTTTACTTTAGTTTAGGTTATGTCAGGTTAGTTTAGTTTAGTTTACGTTAGGCAGGTTAAGTTATGTTATGTTACTTTAGGTTAGCTTAGTTTAGTTTAGTTTATTTTAGTTTAGTTTATAGTTTAGTTTAATTTATAAATTAGTTTATAGTTTACTTTATTGTTTAGTTTAGATTAATTTAGGTTAGGTTAGGTTAGCTTTTTGTAGGTTAGGTTAGTTTAGTTTAGCTTAGCTTAGGTTGGGTTAGGTGAGATTAGGTTAGGTTAGGTGAGTTAGATTAGCTTAGTTTAAATTTATTTTAGTTTAATTTGGGTTAGGTTAGGTTAGGTTAGTAGACTTTAGTATACTTAACTTAGTTAAGTTTAGTCAAGTTTATAGTTTAGTTTAATTTAGTTTATACTTTAGTATGTAGTTTAGTTTAGTTTATTGTTTATATTATAATTTAGTTTAGTTTAGGTTAGGTTAGGTTAGTTTAGTTTAGCTTAGGTTATGTTAGGTTAGGTTAGGTTAGGTGAGGTTAGTTAACTTTGGTTTACTTTAGTTTAGTTTAGTTTATAGTTAATTTAATTTATAAATTAGTTTATAGTTTAGTTTATAGTTTAGGTTAGTTAAGTTTAGTTTAATTTAAGTTGGGATAGGTAAGTTTAGGTTAGGTTAGGTTAGTTTAGTTCAGTTTAGTTTTGTTTTGTTTATAGTTTATTGTAGTTTAGTTTATAGTTTAATTTAGTTTAGTTTAGTTATTTTTTTTAGGTTATGTTAGGTTAGGCTTGTTTAGTTTAGTTTAGGTTAGGTTAGATTTGTTTAGGTTAGGTTAGATTAGTGTAGTTTAGTTTAGTTGAATTTAATTTATTTTATTTTAGTTTAGTTTAGGTTAAGTTAGGTTAGGTTAGGTTAGTTTAGTTTAGTTTAGTTTAGTTTAGTTTAGTTGAAATTAGTTTAGTTTAGTTTGGTTTAGGTTAGTTGAATTTAGTTTAGCTTAGGTTAGGTTAGGTAAGGTTAGATGAGTTAGTTTAGCTTAGTATAGTTTAGATTAGTTTAGTTTATAGTTTAGTTTAATTTTAGATAGTTTATAGTTTAGTTTAGTTTAGTTTATATTAGGATAGATAAGTTTAGGTTAGGTTAGGGTAAGTTAATTTAGTTTAGTTTAGTTTATTTTAGGTTACTTTAGTTTAGGTTAGTTTAGATTAGATTATGTTATGTTACGTTAGGGTAGGTTAGGTTAGTGTAGTTTATTTTAGTTCAGTTTAGTTGAATCTAATTTAGTTTATTTTAGCTTAGTTTATGTTAGGTTAGATTAGTTTAGTTAAGTTTATTTTAGGTTAGGTTAAGTTAGGTTAGTTTAGTTTAGTTTAGTTTAGTTTTGTTTAGTTAAGTTTAGTTTGGTTTAAATTAGTTTAGTTTTGTTTATGTTAGGTTAGGTTAGGTTATTTAGATTAGTTTACGTTAGTTTAGTTTAGCTTATAATTTAATTTATAGTATAGTTTTGTTTAGTTTAGTTTATAGTTTAGTTTATATTTTAGTTTAATTAAGTTTATAGTTTAATTTATAATTTAGTTTAATTTAGTTTAGTTTAGTTTAGGCTAGGTTTGGTTATTTAAGCTTAGCTCAGGTTTGGTTAGGTTGGGTTATGTTAGGTTACTTTAGTTTAGTTTAGTTTAGTTTATAGTTTAGTTTAGTTTAGTATGGTTTATATTTTAGTTTAATTTAGTTTAGTTGAAATTAGATTACTTTAGGTTACGTTAGGTTAGGTGTGCTTATTTTTGTTTAGGTTAGGTTAGGTAAGGTTAGTTTAGTTTAGCTTAGGTTAGGTTATTTTTGTTTAGTTTATAGTTTAGTTTAATTTAGTTTATAGTTTAGTTTATAGTTTAGTTTAGTTTAGATTAGTTTAGTGTAGTTTAGGTTCGGTTAGGTTAGGTTAGTTTAGTTTAGGTTAGGTTAGGTTAGGTTAGTTTATTTTAGTTTACTTTAGTTTACTTTAGTTTATAGTTTAGTTTATAGTTTAGTTTAGTTTAGATTAGTTTAGTGTAGTTTAGGTTCGGTTAGGTTAGTTTAGTTTAGTTTAGGTTAGGTTAGGTTAGGTTAGTTCCGTTTAGTTCAGTTTAGTTTTGGTTAGGTTAGTTTATTTTAGTTTAGATTAGATTATGTTAGGTTAGGTTAGGGTAAGTTAGGTTAGTTTAGTTTAGTTTAGTTTAGTTTAGGTTAGGTCAGGTTAGTTTAGTTTAGTTTAGGTTAGGTTAAGTTATGTTATGTTACTTTAGGTTAGTTTAGTTTAGTTTAGTTTCGTTTAGTTTATAATTTAGTTTAGTTACGTTTAGTTTAGTTTAGGTTAGGTTAGGTTAGGTTAGGTTACTTAGTTTAGCTTAGCTTAGTTTATTTTAGTTTAGTTTATAGTTTAGTTTAATTTATAAATTAGTTTATAGTTTAGTTTATTGTTTAGTTTAGTTTAGTTTAGGTTAGGTTAGGTTAGGTTAGTTTAGTTTAGTTTAGTTTAGGTTAGGTTAGGTTAGTTTTTGTTAGGGTAGGTTAGTTTAGTTTAGCTTAGCTTAGGTTGGGTTAAGTGAGATTAGGTTAGGTTAGGTTAGTAAGTTTAGCTTAGTTTAGTTTATTTTAGTTTAATTTAGGTTAGGTTAGGTTAGGTTAGGTTAGTAGACTTTAGTATACTTAACTTAGTTAAGTTTAGTTTAGTTTATAGTTTAGTTTAATTTAGTTTATAGTTTAGTATATATTTTAGTTTAGTTTAGTTTATTGTTTTTATTATAATTTAGTTTAGTTTAGTTTAGGTTAGGTTAGGTAAGTTTAGTTTAGTTTAGTTTATATTTTAGTTTATAGTTTAGTTTATATTAGATTAGTTTAGTTTAGTTTGGTTTAGTTTAGATTAGGTTAGGTTAGGTTGGTTTAGTTTAGGTTAGGTTAGGTAAGATTAGGTTAGTTAACTTTAGTTTACTTTAGTTTAGTTTAGTTTATAGTTAATTTAATTTATATATTAGTTTATAGTTTAATTTATGGTTTAGTTTATAGTTTAGTTTATTTTCGGTTAGGTTGGGTTAGTTCAGTTTAGTTTAGATTAGGTTAGGTTAGTTTATTTTAATTTAGTTTAGTTTTGTTTAGGTTAGGTTAGTTTAGTTTAGGTTAGGTTAGGTTAGGTTGGTTTAATTTAGCTTACTTTTTTTTACTTTAGTTTATAGTTTAGTTTATAGTTTAGTTTAGTTTAGATTAGTTTAGTTATGTTGAGGTTCGGTTAGGTTAGTTTAGTTTAGTTTAGGTTAGGTTAGGTTACGTTTTTTCCGTTTAGTTTAGTTTAGTTTAGGTTAGTTTATTTTAGTTTAGATTGGATTATGTTAGGTTAGGTTAGGGTAAGTTAGGTTAGTTTAGTTTACTTTAGTTTAGGTTATGTCAGGCTAGTTTAGTTTAGTTTACGTTAGGCAGGTTAAGTTATGTTATGTTACTTTAGGTTAGCTTAGTTTAGTTTAGTTTATTTTAGTTTAGTTTATAGTTTAGTTTAATTTATAAATTAGTTTATAGTTTAGTTTATTGTTTAGTTTAGATTAGTTTAGGTTAGGTTAGGTTAGCTTTTTGTAGGTTAGGTTAGTTTAGTTTAGCTTAGCTTAGGTTGGGTTAGGTGAGATTAGGTTAGGTTAGGTGAGTTAGATTAGCTTAGTTTAAATTTATTTTAGTTTAATTTGGGTTAGGTTAGGTTAGGTTAGTAGACTTTAGTATACTTAACTTAGTTAAGTTTAGTCAAGTTTATAGTTTAGTTTAATTTAGTTTATACTTTAGTATGTAGTTTAGTTTAGTTTATTGTTTATATTATAATTTAGTTTAGTTTAGGTTAGGTTAGGTTAGTTTAGTTTAGCTTAGGTTATGTTAGGTTAGGTTAGGTTAGGTGAGGTTAGTTAACTTTGGTTTACTTTAGTTTAGTTTAGTTTATAGTTAATTTAATTTATAAATTAGTTTATAGTTTAGTTTATAGTTTAGGTTAGTTAAGTTTAGTTTAATTTAAGTTGGGATAGGTAAGTTTAGGTTAGGTTAGGTTAGTTTAGTTCAGTTTAGTTTTGTTTTGTTTATAGTTTATTGTAGTTTAGTTTATAGTTTAATTTAGTTTAGTTTAGTTTAGTTATTTTTTTTAGGTTATGTTAGGTTAGGCTTGTTTAGTTTAGTTTAGGTTAGGTTAGATTTGTTTAGGTTAGGTTAGATTAGTGTAGTTTAGTTTAGTTGAATTTAATTTATTTTATTTTAGTTTAGTTTAGGTTAAGTTAGGTTAGGTTAGGTTAGTTTAGTTTAGTTTAGTTTAGTTTAGTTTAGTTGAAATTAGTTTAGTTTAGTTTGGTTTAGGTTAGTTTAATTTAGTTTAGCTTAGGTTAGGTTAGGTAAGGTTAGATGAGTTAGTTTAGCTTAGTATAGTTTAGATTAGTTTAGTTTATAGTTTAGTTTAATTTTAGATAGTTTATAGTTTAGTTTAGTTTAGTTTATATTAGGATAGATAAGTTTAGGTTAGGTTAGGGTAAGTTAATTTAGTTTAGTTTAGTTTATTTTAGGTTACTTTAGTTTAGGTTAGTTTAGATTAGATTATGTTATGTTACGTTAGGGTAGGTTAGGTTAGTGTAGTTTATTTTAGTTCAGTTTAGTTGAATCTAATTTAGTTTATTTTAGCTTAGTTTATGTTAGGTTAGATTAGTTTAGTTAAGTTTATTTTAGGTTAGGTTAAGTTAGGTTAGTTTAGTTTAGTTTAGTTTAGTTTTGTTTAGTTAAGTTTAGTTTGGTTTAAATTAGTTTAGTTTTGTTTATGTTAGGTTAGGTTATTTAGATTAGTTTACGTTAGTTTAGTTTAGCTTATAATTTAATTTATAGTATAGTTTTGTTTAGTTTAGTTTATAGTTTAGTTTATATTTTAGTTTAATTAAGTTTATAGTTTAATTTATAATTTAGTTTAATTTAGTTTAGTTTAGTTTAGGCTAGGTTTGGTTATTTAAGCTTAGCTCAGGTTTGGTTAGGTTGGGTTATGTTAGGTTACTTTAGTTTAGTTTAGTTTAGTTTATAGTTTAGTTTAGTTTAGTATGGTTTATATTTTAGTTTAATTTAGTTTAGTTGAAATTAGATTACTTTAGGTTACGTTAGGTTAGGTGTGCTTATTTTTGTTTAGGTTAGGTTAGGTAAGGTTAGTTTAGTTTAGCTTAGGTTAGGTTATTTTTGTTTAGTTTATAGTTTAGTTTAATTTAGTTTATAGTTTAGTTTATAGTTTAGTTTAGTTTAGATTAGTTTAGTGTAGTTTAGGTTCGGTTAGGTTAGGTTAGTTTAGTTTAGGTTAGGTTAGGTTAGGTTAGTTTATTTTAGTTTACTTTAGTTTACTTTAGTTTATAGTTTAGTTTATAGTTTAGATTAGTTTAGTGTAGTTTAGGTTCGGTTAGGTTAGTTTAGTTTAGTTTAGGTTAGGTTAGGTTAGGTTAGTTCCGTTTAGTTCAGTTTAGTTTTGGTTAGGTTAGTTTATTTTAGTTTAGATTAGATTATGTTAGGTTAGGTTAGGGTAAGTTAGGTTAGTTTAGTTTAGTTTAGTTTAGTTTAGGTTAGGTCAGGTTAGTTTAGTTTAGTTTAGGTTAGGTTAAGTTATGTTATGTTACTTTAGGTTAGTTTAGTTTAGTTTAGTTTCGTTTAGTTTATAATTTAGTTTAGTTACGTTTAGTTTAGTTTAGGTTAGGTTAGGTTAGGTTAGGTTACTTAGTTTAGCTTAGCTTAGTTTATTTTAGTTTAGTTTATAGTTTAGTTTAATTTATAAATTAGTTTATAGTTTAGTTTATTGTTTAGTTTAGTTTAGTTTCGGTTAGGTTAGGTTAGGTTAGTTTAGTTTAGTTTAGTTTAGGTTAGGTTAGGTTAGTTTTTGTTAGGGTAGGTTAGTTTAGTTTAGCTTAGCTTAGGTTGGGTTAAGTGAGATTAGGTTAGGTTAGGTTAGTAAGTTTAGCTTAGTTTAGTTTATTTTAGTTTAATTTAGGTTAGGTTAGGTTAGGTTAGGTTAGTAGACTTTAGTATACTTAACTTAGTTAAGTTTAGTTTAGTTTATAGTTTAGTTTAATTTAGTTTATAGTTTAGTATATATTTTAGTTTAGTTTAGTTTATTGTTTTTATTATAATTTAGTTTAGTTTAGTTTAGGTTAGGTTAGGTAAGTTTAGTTTAGTTTAGTTTATATTTTAGTTTATAGTTTAGTTTATATTAGATTAGTTTAGTTTAGTTTGGTTTAGTTTAGATTAGGTTAGGTTAGGTTGGTTTAGTTTAGGTTAGGTTAGGTAAGATTAGGTTAGTTAACTTTAGTTTACTTTAATTTAGTTTAGTTTATAGTTAATTTAATTTATAAAATAGTTTATAGTTAATTTAATTTATAAATTAGTTTATAGTTTAATTTATGGTTTAGTTTATAGTTTAGTTTATTTTCGGTTAGGTTGGGTTAGTTCAGTTTAGTTTAGATTAGGTTAGGTTAGTTTATTTTAATTTAGTTTAGTTTTGTTTAGGTTAGGTTAGTTTAGTTTAGGTTAGGTTAGGTTAGGTTGGTTTAATTTAGCTTACTTTTTTTTACTTTAGTTTATAGTTTAGTTTATAGTTTAGTTTAGTTTAGATTAGTTTAGTTATGTTGAGGTTCTTTTAGGTTAGTTTAGTTTAGTTTAGGTTAGGTTAGGTTACGTTTTTTCCGTTTAGTTTAGTTTAGTTTAGGTTAGTTTATTTTAGTTTAGATTGGATTATGTTAGGTTAGGTTAGGGTAAGTTAGGTTAGTTTAGTTTACTTTAGTTTAGGTTATGTCAGGTTAGTTTAGTTTAGTTTACGTTAGGCAGGTTAAGTTATGTTATGTTACTTTAGGTTAGCTTAGTTTAGTTTAGTTTATTTTAGTTTAGTTTATAGTTTAGCTTAATTTATAAATTAGTTTATAGTTTAGTTTATTGTTTAGTTTAGATTAGTTTAGGTTAGGTTAGCTTTTTGTAGGTTAGGTTAGTTTAGTTTAGCTTAGCTTAGGTTGGGTTAGGTGAGATTAGGTTAGGTTAGGTGAGTTAGATTAGCTTAGTTTAAATTTATTTTAGTTTAATTTGGGTTAGGTTAGGTTAGGTTAGTAGACTTTAGTATACTTAACTTAGTTAAGTTTAGTCAAGTTTATAGTTTAGTTTAATTTAGTTTATACTTTAGTATGTAGTTTAGTTTAGTTTATTGTTTATATTATAATTTAGTTTAGTTTAGGTTAGGTTAGGTTAGTTTAGTTTAGCTTAGGTTATGTTAGGTTAGGTTAGGTTAGGTGAGGTTAGTTAACTTTGGTTTACTTTAGTTTAGTTTAGTTTATAGTTAATTTAATTTATAAATTAGTTTATAGTTTAGTTTATAGTTTAGGTTAGTTAAGTTTAGTTTAATTTAAGTTGGGATAGGTAAGTTTAGGTTAGGTTAGGTTAGTTTAGTACAGTTTAGTTTTGTTTTGTTTATAGTTTATTGTAGTTTAGTTTATATAGTTTAGTTTAGTTATTTTTTTTAGGTTATGTTAGGTTAGGCTTGTTTAGTTTAGTTTAGGTTAGGTTAGATTTGTTTAGGTTAGGTTAGATTAGTGTAGTTTAGTTTAGTTGAATTTAATTTATTTTATTTTAGTTTAGTTTAGGTTAAGTTAGGTTAGGTTAGGTTAGTTTAGTTTAGTTTAGTTTAGTTTAGTTTAGTTTAGTTGAAATTAGTTTAGTTTAGTTTGGTTTAGGTTAGTTTAATTTAGTTTAGCTTAGGTTAGGTTAGGTAAGGTTAGATGAGTTAGTTTAGCTTAGTATAGTTTAGATTAGTTTAGTTTATAGTTTAGTTTAATTTTAGATAGTTTATAGTTTAGTTTAGTTTAGTTTATATTAGGATAGATAAGTTTAGGTTAGGTTAGGGTAAGTTAATTTAGTTTAGTTTAGTTTATTTTAGGTTACTTTAGTTTAGGTTAGTTTAGATTAGATTATGTTATGTTACGTTAGGGTAGGTTAGGTTAGTGTAGTTTATTTTAGTTCAGTTTAGTTGAATCTAATTTAGTTTATTTTAGCTTAGTTTATGTTATGTTAGATTAGTTTAGTTAAGTTTATTTTAGGTTAGGTTAAGTTAGGTTAGTTTAGTTTAGTTTAGTTTAGTTTTGTTTAGTTAAGTTTAGTTTGGTTTAAATTAGTTTAGTTTTGTTTATGTTAGGTTAGGTTAGGTTATTTAGATTAGTTTACGTTAGTTTAGTTTAGCTTATAATTTAATTTATAGTATAGTTTTGTTTAGTTTAGTTTATAGTTTAGTTTATATTTTAGTTTAATTAAGTTTATAGTTTAATTTATAATTTAGTTTAATTTAGTTTAGTTTAGTTTAGGCTAGGTTTGGTTATTTAAGCTTAGCTCAGGTTTGGTTAGGTTGGGTTATGTTAGGTTACTTTAGTTTAGTTTAGTTTAGTTTATAGTTTAGTTTAGTTTAGTATGGTTTATATTTTAGTTTAATTTAGTTTAGTTGAAATTAGATTACTTTAGGTTACGTTAGGTTAGGTGTGCTTATTTTTGTTTAGGTTAGGTTAGGTAAGGTTAGTTTAGTTTAGCTTAGGTTAGGTTATTTTTGTTTAGTTTATAGTTTAGTTTAATTTAGTTTATAGTTTAGTTTATAGTTTAGTTTAGTTTAGATTAGTTTAGTGTCGTTTAGGTTCGGTTAGGTTAGGTTAGTTTAGTTTAGGTTAGGTTAGGTTAGGTTAGTTTATTTTAGTTTACTTTAGTTTACTTTAGTTTATAGTTTAGTTTATAGTTTAGTTTAGTTTAGATTAGTTTAGTGTAGTTTAGGTTCGGTTAGGTTAGTTTAGTTTAGTTTAGGTTAGGTTAGGTTAGGTTAGTTCCGTTTAGTTCAGTTTAGTTTTGGTTAGGTTAGTTTATTTTAGTTTAGATTAGATTATGTTAGGTTAGGTTAGGGTAAGTTAGGTTAGTTTAGTTTAGTTTAGTTTAGTTTAGGTTAGGTCAGGTTAGTTTAGTTTAGTTTAGTTTAGGTTAGGTTAAGTTATGTTATGTTACTTTAGGTTAGTTTAGTTTAGTTTAGTTTCGTTTAGTTTATAATTTAGTTTAGTTACGTTTAGTTTAGTTTAGGTTAGGTTAGGTTAGGTTAGGTTACTTAGTTTAGCTGAGCTTAGTTTATTTTAGTTTAGTTTATAGTTTAGTTTAATTTATAAATTAGTTTATAGTTTAGTTTATTGTTTAGTTTAGTTTAGTTTAGGTTAGGTTAGGTTAGGTTAGTTTAGTTTAGTTTAGTTTAGGTTAGGTTAGGTTAGTTTTTGTTAGGGTAGGTTAGTTTAGTTTAGCTTAGCTTAGGTTGGGTTAAGTGAGATTAGGTTAGGTTAGGTTAGTAAGTTTAGCTTAGTTTAGTTTATTTTAGTTTAATTTAGGTTAGGTTAGGTTAGGTTAGGTTAGTAGACTTTAGTATACTTAACTTAGTTAAGTTTAGTTTAGTTTATAGTTTAGTTTAATTTAGTTTATAGTTTAGTATATATTTTAGTTTAGTTTAGTTTATTGTTTTTATTATAATTTAGTTTAGTTTAGTTTAGGTTAGGTTAGGTAAGTTTAGTTTAGTTTAGTTTATATTTTAGTTTATAGTTTAGTTTATATTAGATTAGTTTAGTTTAGTTTGGTTTAGTTTAGATTAGGTTAGGTTAGGTTGGTTTAGTTTAGGTTAGGTTAGGTAAGATTAGGTTAGTTAACTTTAGTTTACTTTAGTTTAGTTTAGTTTATAGTTAATTTAATTTATAAATTAGTTTATAGTTTAATTTATGGTTTAGTTTATAGTTTAGTTTATTTTCGGTTAGGTTGGGTTAGTTCAGTTTAGTTTAGATTAGGTTAGGTTAGTTTATTTTAATTTAGTTTAGTTTTGTTTAGGTTAGGTTAGTTTAGTTTAGGTTAGGTTAGGTTAGGTTGGTTTAATTTAGCTTACTTTTTTTTACTTTAGTTTATAGTTTAGTTTATAGTTTAGTTTAGTTTAGATTAGTTTAGTTATGTTGAGGTTCGGTTAGGTTAGTTTAGTTTAGTTTAGGTTAGGTTAGGTTACGTTTTTTCCGTTTAGTTTAGTTTAGTTTAGGTTAGTTTATTTTAGTTTAGATTGGATTATGTTAGGTTAGGTTAGGGTAAGTTAGGTTAGTTTAGTTTACTTTAGTTTAGGTTATGTCAGGTTAGTTTAGTTTAGTTTACGTTAGGCAGGTTAAGTTATGTTATGTTACTTTAGGTTAGCTTAGTTTAGTATAGTTTATTTTAGTTTAGTTTATAGTTTAGTTTAATTTATAAATTAGTTTATAGTTTAGTTTATTGTTTAGTTTAGATTAGTTTAGGTTAGGTTAGGTTAGCTTTTTGTAGGTTAGGTTAGTTTAGTTTAGCTTAGCTTAGGTTGGGTTAGGTGAGATTAGGTTAGGTTAGGTGAGTTAGATTAGCTTAGTTTAAATTTATTTTAGTTTAATTTGGGTTAGGTTAGGTTAGGTTAGTAGACTTTAGTATACTTAACTTAGTTAAGTTTAGTCAAGTTTATAGTTTAGTTTAATTTAGTTTATACTTTAGTATGTAGTTTAGTTTAGTTTATTGTTTATATTATAATTTAGTTTAGTTTAGGTTAGGTTAGGTTAGTTTAGTTTAGCTTAGGTTATGTTAGGTTAGGTTAGGTTAGGTGAGGTTAGTTAACTTTGGTTTACTTTAGTTTAGTTTAGTTTATAGTTAATTTAATTTATAAATTAGTTTATAGTTTAGTTTATAGTTTAGGTTAGTTAAGTTTAGTTTAATTTAAGTTGGGATAGGTAAGTTTAGGTTAGGTTAGGTTAGTTTAGTTCAGTTTAGTTTTGATTTGTTTATAGTTTATTGTAGTTTAGTTTATAGTTTAATTTAGTTTAGTTTAGTTTAGTTTAGTTATTTTTTTTACGTTATGTTAGGTTAGGCTTGTTTAGTTTAGTTTAGGTTAGGTTAGATTTGTTTAGGTTAGGTTAGATTAGTGTAGTTTAGTTTAGTTGAATTTAATTTAGTTTATTTTAGTTTAGTTTAGGTTAAGTTAAGTTAGGTTAGGTTAGTTTAGTTTAGTTTAGTTTAGTTTAGTTTAGTTGAGTTGAAATTAGTTTAGTTTAGTTTGGTTTAGGTTAGTTTAATTTAGTTTAGCTTAGGTTAGGTTAGGTAAGGTTAGATGAGTTAGTTTAGCTTAGTATAGTTTAGATTAGTTTAGTTTATAGTTTAGTTTAATTTTAGATAGTTTATAGTTTAGTTTAGTTTAGTTTATATTAGGATAGATAAGTTTAGGTTAGGTTAGGGTAAGTTAATTTAGTTTAGTTTAGTTTATTTTAGGTTACGTTAGTTTAGGTTAGTTTAGATTAGATTATGTTATGTTACGTTAGGGTAGGTTAGGTTAGTGTAGTTTAGTTTAGTTCAATTTAGTTGAATTTAATTTAGTTTATTTTAGCTTAGTTTAGGTTAGGTTAGATTAGTTTAGTTTATTTTAGTTTAGGTTAGGTTAAGTTAGGTTAGGTTAGTTTAGGTTAGTTTAGTTTAGTTTGGTGTATAATTTAGTTTATAGTATAGTTTAGTTTAGTTTCATTTATAGTGTAGTTCAGTTTAGTTTAGGTTAGGTTAGGTTACTTTAGTTTAGTTTAGTTTAGCTTGGGTTAGGTTAGGTTAGGTTAGGTTAGTTAGTTTAGCATAGTTTCGTTTATTTTAATTTATAGTTTAGTTTAATTTATAGTTTGGTTTATAGTTTAGTTCAATTTAGTTTAAGTCAGGATAGGTAAGTTTAGGTTAAGTTAGGTTAAGTTAGTTTAGTTTAGTTTAGTTTATGTTAGGTTACGTTAGTTTAGGTTAGTTAAGTTCAGTTTAGTTTAGTTTTGTTTATAGTTAAGTTTAGTTTATAGTTTAGTTTATAGTTTAATTTTGTTTAGATTATTGTTTAATTTAGTTTAGTTTAGTGTAGTTTAGTTTAGGTTAGGTTAGGTTAGGTTAGATTAGTTAAGTTCAGTTTAGTGTAATTTAGTTTTGTTGAATTTAGTTTAGTTTAGTTTAGTTTAAGTTAGTTTAGTTTAGCTTAGGTTAGGTTAGGTAAGGTTAGGTTAGTTAGTTTAGCTTAGTTTAGTTTAGTTTAGTTTATAGTTTAGTTTAATTTATAGATTAGATTATATTTTAGTTTATAGTTTAGTTTAGTTTGGTTTAGTTAAGTTTAGTTTATGTTAGGTTAGGTAAGGTTAGGTTAGGTTAGGTTAGTTTATTTTAGTCCAGATTACATTATGTTAGGTTAGGTTAAGATAGGTCAATGTAGTTGAGTTTAGTTTAGTTGCATTTAATTTAGTTTATTTTGTTTAGTTTAGGTTAGGTTAGTTTAGTTTAGTTTAGGTTAGGTTGTTAGGTTAGCTTAGTTTTGTATAGTTTAGTTTAGTTTATATTTTAATTTATTGTTTAGTTTAGTTTATATTAGATTTGTTTAGTTTAGTTTAGTTTAGGTTAGGTTAGGTTAGGTTACGTTGGGTTAGCTTAGTTTATTTTAGTTTAAGTTTGGTTAGTTTACGTTAGGTTAGGTCAGCTTAGTTTAGTTTAGTTTAGTTTAATTTAGTTTAGGTTAGGTTTGGTTTGTTTAATTTAGCTTAGCTCAGGTTTGGTTTGGTTAGGTTGGGTTAGGTTAGTTAAGGTCAGTTTACTTTAGTTTAGTTAAGTTTAGTTTAGTTTATAGTTTAGTTTAATTTAGTTTATAGTTTAGTTTATACTTTATATTATAATTTAGTTTAGGTTAGGTTAGGTTAGTTTAGTTTAGCTTAGGTTAGGTAAGGTTAGGTTAGGTTAGGTTAGGTTGGTTGGTTTAGCTTAGTTTATTTATTTTAGTTTAGTTTATACTTTAGTTTAATTTATAGATTAGTTTATATTTTAGTTTATAGTTTAGTTTAGTTTGGTTTAGTTTAGGTTAGGTTAGGTTAGTTTAGTTCAGTTTAGTTAGTTTTGTTTATGGGTTAGTTTAGTTTATAGTTTAGTTTACAGTTTTGTTAAGTTTAGTTTATAGTTTATATTATAATGTAGTTTACTTTAATTTAGTTTAGTTTAGTTTTGTTTAGTTTAGTTTAGGTTAGGTTAGGTAAGGTTAGTTTAGTTTAGTTTAGGTTAGGTTAGGTTAGTTTATGTTAAGTTAGGTTAGTTTAGTTTAGCTTAGGTTAGGTTAGGTTAGGTTAAGTTAGGTTAGGTTAGCTTAATTAATTTAGTTTAGTTTAATTTAGGTTACGTTAGGTTAGGTCAGGTTAGGTTAGTTAACTTTAGTTTACTTTAGTTTAGTTAAGTTTAGTTTAGTTTATAGTTTAGTTTATAGTTTAGTTTAGTTTAATTTATAGTTTATATTATAATTTAGTTTAGTTTAGTTTAGTTTAGGTTAGGTTAGTTTAGTTTAGCTTACGTTAGGTTAGGTTAGGTTAAGTTAGGTTAGTTAGTTTAGCTTATTTTAGTTTATTTTATTTTAGTTTATAGTTTAGTTTAATTTGTATTTTAGTTTATAGTTTAGTTTATAGTTTAGTTTGGTTTAGTTTAATTTATTTTATAGTCTAGTTTATAGTTTATTTTAGTTTAGTTTATAGTTTAGATTATAATTTAGTTTAGTTTAGTTTAGTTTAGGTTAAGCTAATTTAGTTTAGCTTAGGTTAGTTTAGCTTAGGTTATGTTAGGTTGGGTTATGTTAGGTTACTTTAGAGTTGTTGAGTTTAATTTAGGTTAGGTTAGGTTAGGTTAATTAACTTTAGTTTACTTAATTTAGTTAAGTTTAGTTTAGTTTATAGTTTAGTTTAATTTAGTTTATAGTTTAGTTTATAGTTTAGTTTAGTTTAGTTTATAGTTTATATTATAATTTAGTTTAGTTTAGTTTAGCTTAGGTTAGGTTAGGTTAGGTTAGGTTAGTTTAGTTTAGTTTAGGTTAGGTTAGGTTAGTTTAGTTCAGTTTAGTTTAATTTTGCTTATAGTTTAATTCAGTTTAGTTTACAGTTTAAATTAGTTTAGTTTAGTTTAGTAATTTTGTTTAGGTTAGGTTAGGTTAGGTTAGTTTAGTTTAGTTTAGGTTAGGTGAGATTTGTTTAGGTTAGGTTAGATTAGTGTAGTTTAGTTTAGTTGAATTTAATTTAGTTTATTTTAGTTTAGTTTAGGTTAAGTTAGGTTAGGTTAGGTTAGTTAAGTTTAGTTTAGTGTAGTTTAGTTTAGTTGAATTTAGTTTAGTTTAGTTTAGTTTAGGTTAGTTTAGTTTAGTTTAGCATAGGTTAGGTTAGGTAAGGTTACGTTAGTTAGTTTAGCTTAGTATAGTTTAGTTTAGTTTAGTTTATAGTTTAGTTTAATTTTAGATTAGTTGATATTTTGGTTTATAGTTTAGTTTAGTTTAATTTAGGTAGGGATAGGTAAGTTTAGGTTAGGTTAGGTTAGTTTAGTTCAGTTTACTTTTGTTTTGTTTATAGTGTAGTTAAGTTTAGTTTATAGTTTAATTTAGTATAGTTTAGTTTAGTTATTTTGTTTAGGTTAGGTTAGGTTAGGTTAGTTTAGTTTAGTTTAGTTTTGGTTAGATTTGTTTAGGTTAGGTTAGATTAGTGTAGTTGAGTTTACTTGAATTTAATTTAGTTTATTTTAGTTTAGTTTAGGTTAAGTTGGGTTAGGTTAGGTTAGTTAAGATTAGTTTAGTGTAGTTTTGTTTATGGTTTTATTTAGTTTATAGTTTAGTATATAGTTTAGTTTAGTTTAATTTCGGTTAGGTTAGGTTAGGTTAGGTTAGTTTAGTTTAGTTTAGATTAGGTTAGGATAGTTTATTTTAATTTAGATTAGATTATGTTAGGTTAGGTTAGGGTAGGTTAGGTTAGTGTAGTTTAGTTTAGTTCAATTTAGTTGAATTTAATTTAGTTTATTTTAGCTTAGTTTAGGTTAGGTTAGATTAGTTTAGTTTAGTTTAGTTTAATTTAGGTAAGTTAAGTTAGGTTAGGTTAGTTTAGTTTAGTTCATATTTTAGTTTATATAAGGTTAGTTTAGTTTATGTTAGGTTAAGTTAGTTTAGTTTAGTTTAGTTTATGTTAGGTTACGCTAGTTTAGGTTAGTTAAGTTTAGTTTAGTTTAGTTAAATTTCATTTTGTTTATTTTAGCTTAGTTTAGGTTAGGATGGTTAGGTTAGTTTAGTTTAGTTTAGAATAGTTTAGTTTAGTTTAGTTTAGGTTAGGTTAAGTTAGGTTAGGTTAGTTTAGTTTAGTTTAGTTTATATTTTAGTTTATAGTTTAGTTTAGTTTAGTTTATATTAGATTAGTTTAGTTTAGTTTAGTTTAGGTTAGGTTAGGTTAGTTTAGTTTAGGTTAGGTTTGGTTAGTTTAGTTTATATTAGGTTAGTTTATTTTAGTTTAGTTTAGTTTACTTTAGTTTATAGTTTAGTTTAGTTTAGTTTATATTAGATTAGTTTGGTTTAGTTTAGTTTAGTTTAGTTTAGGTTAGGTTAGTTTAGTATAGGTTAGGTTAGGTTAGGTTAGTTTAGTTTTGTTTAGTTTAGTTTAGGTTAGGTTAGATTAGTTTAGGTTATGTTAGTTTATTTTAGTTTAGATTAGATTATGTTAGGTCAGGGAAGTTTAGGTTAGGTTTGGTTAGGTTAGTTTAGGTTAGGTTAGGTTAGCTTAGCTTAGTTTATTTTAGTTTTGTTCAATTTAGGTTTGGTTAGGTTAGTTAACCTTAGTTTACTTTAGTTTAGTTAAGTTTAGATTAGTTTTAGTTTAGTTTAGTTTAGTTTATAGTTTAGTTTAGTTTAGTTCATAGTTAATATTATAAATTAGTTACTTTAGGTTAGGTTAGGTTAGTTTAGTTTAGCTTAGGTTAGGTTAGGTTTGTTTAGGTTACGTTAGATTAGTGTAGTTTAGTTTAGTTGAATTTAATTTAGTTTATTTTAGTTTAGTTTAGGTTAAGTTAGGTTAGGTTATGTTAGTTAAGTTTAGTTTAGTGTAGTTTAGTTTAGTTGAAATTAGTTTATATTAGTTTTGTTTAGGTTAGTTTAGTTTAGTTTAGCTTAGGTTAGGTTAGGTAAGGTTAGGTTAGTTAGTTTAGGTTAGTATAGTTTAGTTTAGTTTATAGTTTAGTTTAATTTTAGATTAGTTTATAGTTTAGTTTAGTTTAGTTTAGGTTAGGATAGGTAAGTTTAGGTTAGGTTAGGGTAAGTTAATTTAGTTTAGTTTAGTTTATTTTAGGTTACGTTAGTTTAGGTTAGTTAAGTTCAGTTTAGTTTAGTTTTGTTTATAGTTTTGTTTAGTTTGTAGTTTAGTTTAGTTTATTTTCGGTTAGGATAGGTTAGGTTAGGTTAGTTTAGTTTAGTTTAGATTAGGTTAGGTTAGTTTATTTTAGTTTAGATTAGATTATGTTAGGTTAGGTTAGTGTAGGTTAGGTTAGTGTAGTTTAGTTTAGTTCAATTTAGTTGAATTTAATTTAGTTTATTTCAGCTTAATTTAGGTTAGGTTAGATTAGTTTAGCTTATTTTAGTTTAGGTTAGCTTAAGTTAGGTTAGGTTAGTTTACTTTAGTTTAGTTTATATTTTAGTTTATAGTTTAGTTTAGTTTAGTTCATATTAGATTAGTTTAGTTTAGTTTAGTTTGGTTTAGTTTAGCCTAGGTTAGGTTAGGTTGTTTTAGTTTAGGTTAGGTTAGGTTAGTTTATTTTAGTTTAGTTTAGTTTAATTTAGTTTATAGTTTAGTTTATAGTTTAGTTTAGATTAGTTTAGTTTAGTTTAGGTTCGGTTAGGTTAGTTTAGTTTAGGTTATGTTAGGTTATTTTAGGTTAGTTTAGTTTAGTTTAGTTTAGTTTGTTTATAGTTTTATTTAGTTTATAGTTTAGTTTATAGTTTAGTTTAGTTTATTTTCGGTTAGGTTAGGTTAGGTTAGTTTATTTTAGTTTAGATTAGATTATGTTAGGTTAGGTTAGGGTAGGTTAGGTTAGTGTAGTTTAGTTTAGTTCAATTTAGTTGAATTTAATTTATTTTATTTTAGCTTAGTTTAGGTTAGGTTAGATTAGTTTAGTTTAGTTTAGTTTAGGTTAGGTTAAGTTAGGTTAGGTTAGTTTAGTTTAGTTTAGTTTATATTTTAGTTTATAGTTTAGTTTATATTAGATTAGTTTAGTTTAGTTTGGTTTAGTTTAGATTAGGTTAGGTTAGTTTAGTTTAGGTTAGGTTAGGTTAGTTTATTTTAGTTTAGTTTAGTTTAGGTTAGATTAGGTTAGTGTAGTTTAGCTTAATTTAGGTTAGGTTAGGTTAGGTTAGATTAGGTTATTAACTTTAGTTTACTTAATTTAGTTTAGTTTATAGTTAATTTAATTTATAAATTAGTTTATAGTTTAGTTTATGGTTTAGTTTATAGTTTAGTTTATTTTCGGTTGGGTTGGGTTAGTTTAGTTTAGTTTAGATTAGGTTAGGTTAGTTTATTTTAGTTTAGATTAGTTTATGTTAGGTTAGGTTAGGATAGGTTAGGTTAGTGTAGTTTATTTTGGTGCAATTTAATTGAATTTTATTTAGTTTATTTTAGTTTAGTTTAGGTTAGGTTAGATTAGTTTAGTTTAGTTTTGTTTAGGTTAGGTAAAATTAGGTTAGGTTAGTTTAGTTTAGGGTAGGTTAGGTTAGGTTAGATTATTTTAGTTTACTTTTTTTACTTTAGTTTATATTTTAGTTTATAGTTTAGTTTAGTTTAGATTAGTTTAGTTTAGTTTAGGTTCGGTTAGGTTAGTTTAGTTTAGTTTAGGTTAGGTTAGGTTACGTTTTTTCCGTTTAGTTTAGTTTAGTTTAGGTTAGTTTATTTTAGTTTAGATTAGATTATGTTAGGGTAGGTTAGGGTAAGTTAGGTTAGTTTAGTTTAGTTTAGTTTAGTTTAGGTTATGTCAGGTTAGTTTAGTTTATTTTAGGTTAGGTCAGGTTAAGTTATGTTATGTTACTTTATGTTAGTTTAGTTTAGTTTAATTTCGTTTAGTTTATAATTTAGTTTAGTTACGTTTAGTTTAGTTTAGGTTAGGTTAGGTTACTTAGTTAAGCTAGTTTAGTTTATTTTAGTTTAGTTTATAGTTTAGTTTAATTTATAAATTAGTTTATAGTTCAGTATATTGTTTAGTTTAGTTTAGTTTAGGTTAGGTTAGGTTAGGTTAGGTTAGTTTAGTTTAGTTTAGTTTAGTTTATGTTAGGTTAGGTTAGTTTTTGTTAGGTTAGGTTAGTTTAGTTTAGCTTAGCCTAGGTTGGGTTAGGTGATATTAGGTTAGGTTAGGTGAGTTAGTCTAGCTTAGTTTAGTTTAGTTTAGTTTAATTTAGGTTAAGTTAGGTTAGGTTAGTAGACTTTAGTATACTTAACTTAGTTAAGTTTAGTCAAGTTTATAGTTTAGTTTAATTTAGTTTATAGTTTAGTATATAGTTTAGTTTAGTTTATTGTTTATATTATAATTTAGTTTAGTTTAGGTTAGGTTAGTTTAGTTTAGCTTAGGTTATGTTAGGTTAGGTTAGGTGAGGTTAGTTAACTTTGGTTTACTTTAGTTTAGTTTAGTGTATAGTTAATTTAATTTATAAATTAGTTTATAGTTTAGTTTATAGTTTAGGTTAGTTAAGTTTAGTTTAATTTAAGTTAGGATAGGTAAGTTTAGGTTAGGTTAGGTTAGTTTAGTTCAGTTTAGTTTTGTTTTGTTTATAGTTTAATTTAGTTTAGTTTATAGTTTAATTTAGTTTAGTTGAGTTTAGTTTAGTTATTTTTTTTAGGTTAGGTTAGGTTAGTTTAGTTTAGTTTAGGTTAGGTTAGATTTGTTTAGGTTAGATTAGATTAGTGTAGTGTAGTTTAGTTGAATTTCATTTAGTTTATTTTAGTTTAGGATAGTTTAATTTAGTTTAGCTTAGGTTAGGTTAGGTAAGGTTAGGTGAGTTAGTTTGGTTTAGTATAGTTTAGTTTAATTTAGTTTATAGTTTAGTTTAATTTTAGATTAGTTTATAGTTTAGTTTAGTTTAGTTTATATTAGGATAGATAATTTTAGGTTAGGTTAAGGTAAGTTAATTTAGTTTAGTTTAGTTTATTTTAGGTTACGTTAGTTTAGGTTAGTTTAGATTAGATTATGTTAGGTTAGGTTAGGGTAGGTTATGTTAGTGTAGTTTAGTTTAGTTCAATTTAGTTGAATTTAATTTAGTTTATTTTAGCTTAGTTTAGGTTAGGTTAGATTAGTTTAGTTTATTTTAGTTTATGTTAGGTTAAGTTAGGTTAGGTTAGTTTACTTTAGTTGAATTTATATTTTAGTTTATAGTTTAGTTTAGTTTAGTTTATGTTAGATTAGTTTAGTTTAGTTTAGTTTGGTTTAGTTTAGGTTAGGTTAGGTTAGGTTGTTTTAGTTTAGGTTAGGTTCGGTTAGGTTTGTTTAGTTTAGGTTATGTTATGTTATTTTAGGTTAGTTTATTTTAGTTTAGTTTAGTATAGGTTACGTCAAGTTAGTTTAGTTTAGTTTAGGTTAGTTTAGGTTAAGTTATGTTATTTCACTTTAGGTTAGTTTAATTTAGTTTAGTTTCGTTTAGTTTATAATTTAGTTTAGTTACGTTTAGTGTAGTTTAGATTAGGTTAGGTTAGGTTAGGTTACTTAGTTTAGCTTAGTTTGGTTTATTTTAGTTTAGTTTAATTTATAAATTAGTTTATAGTTTAGTTTATTGTTTAGTTTAGTTTAGTTTAGGTTAGATTAGGTTAGGTTAGTTTATTTCAATTTAGATTAGATTATGTTAGGTTAGGTTAGGGTAGGTTAGGTTAGTGTAGTTTAGTTTAGTTCAAATTAGTTGAATTTAATTTAGTTTATTTTAGCTTAGTTTAGGTTAGGTTAGATTAGTTTAGTTTAGTTTAGTTTAATTTAGGTTAGGTTAAGTTAAGTTCGGTTAGTTTAGTTTAGTTCATATTTTAGTTTATATAAGGTTAGTTTAGTTTATGTTAGGTTAAGTTAGTTTAGTTTAGTTTAGTTTAGTTTATGTTAGGTTACGCTAGTTTAGGTTAGTTAAGTACAGTTTAGTTTAGTTTGGTTTATAGTTTAGTTTAGTTTATAGTTTTGTTTATAGTTTAGTTTAGTTTAGTTTATTGTTTAATTTAGTATACTTTAGTGTAGTTTAGTTTAGGTTAGGTTAGGTTAGTTTAGTTTAATTTAGGTTAGGTTAGGTTGGTTTATTTTAGTTTAGATAAGATTATGTTAGGTTAGGTTAGGGTAGGTTAGGTTAGGGTAGTTAAGTTTAGTTTAGTTTAGTTAAATTTAATTTTGTTTATTTTAGCTTAGTTTAGGTTAGGATGGTTAGGTTAGTTTAGTTTAGTTTAGTTTAGTTTAGTTTAGGTTAGGTTAAGTTAGGTTAGGTTAGTTTAGTTTAGTTTAGTTTATATTTTAGTTTATAGTTTAGTTTAGTTTAGTTTATATTAGATTAGTTTAGTTTAGTTTAGTTTAGGTTAGGTTAGGTTAGTTTAGTTTAGGTTAGGTTTGGTTAGTTTAGTTTATATTAGGTTAGTTTATTTTAGTTTAGTTTAGTTTACTTTAGTTTATAGTTTAGTTTAGTTTAGTTTATATTAGATTAGTTTGGATTAATTTAGTTTAGTTTAGTTTAGGTTAGTTTAGTATAGGTTAGGTTAGGTTAGGTTAGTTTAGTTTTGTTTAGTTTAGTTTAGGTTAGGTTAGATTAGTTTAGGTTATGTTAGTTTATTTTAGTTTAGATTAGATTATGTTAGGTCAGGGAAGTTTAGGTTAGGTTAGGTTAGGTTAGTTTAGGTTAGGTTAGGTTAGGTTAGCTTAGTTTAGTTTATTTTAGTTTTGTTCAATTTAGGTTTGGTTAGGTTAGTTAACCTTAGTTTACTTTAGTTTAGTTAAGTTTAGATTAGTTTATAGTTTAGTTTAGTTTAGTTTATAGTTTAGTTTATAGTTTAGTTTAGTTTAGTTCATAGTTAATATTATAAATTAGTTAGTTTAGGTTAGGTTAGGTTAGTTTAGTTTAGCTTAGGTTAGGTTAGGTTTGTTTAGGTTAGGTTAGATTAGTGTAGTTTAGTTTAGTTGAATTTAATTTAGTTTATTTTAGTTTAGTTTAGGTTAAGTTAGGTTAGGTTATGTTAGTTAAGTTTAGTTTAGTGTAGTTTAGTTTAGTTGAAATTAGTTTAGATTAGTTTTGTTTAGGTTAGTTTAGTTTAGTTTAGCTTAGGTTAGGTTAGGTAAGGTTAGGTTAGTTAGTTTAGCTTAGTATAGTTTAGTTTAGTTTATAGTTTAGTTTAATTTTAGATTAGTTTATAGTTTAGTTTAGTTTGGTTTAGGTTAGGATAGGTAAGTTTAGGTTAGGTTATGGTAAGTTAATTTAGTTGAGTTTAGTTTATTTTAGGTTACGTTAGTTTAGGTTAGTTAAGTTCAGTTTAGTTTAGTTTTGTTTATAGTTTTGTTTAGTTTGTTGTTTAGTTTAGTTTATTTTCGGTTAGGATAGGTTAGGTTAGGTTAGTTTAGTTTAGTTTAGATTAGGTTAGGTTAGTTTATTTTAATTTAGATTAGATTATGTTAGGTTAGGTTAAGGTAGGTTAGGTTAGTGTAGTTTAGTTTAGTTCAATTTAGTTGAATTTAATTTAGTTTATTTCAGCTTAATTTAGGTTAGGTTAGTTTATTTTAGTTTAGTTTATATTTTAGTTTATAGTTTAGTTTAGTTTAGTTCATATTAGATTAGTTTAGTTTAGTTTAGTTTGGTTTAGTTTAGGTTAGGTTAGGTTAGGTTGTTTTAGTTTAGGTTAGGTTAGGTTAGTTTATTTTAGTTTAGTTTAGTTTAATTTAGTTTATAGTTTAGTTTATAGTTTAGTTTAGTTTAGATTAGTTTAGTTTAGTTTAGGTTCGGTTAGGTTAGTTTAGTTTAGGTTATGTTAGGTTATTTTAGGTTAGTTTAGTTTAGTTTAGTTTAGTTTGTTTATAGTTTTATTTAGTTTATAGTTTAGTTTATAGTTTAGTTTAGTTTATTTCCGGTTAGGTTAGGTTAGGTTAGTTTATTTTAATTTAGATTAGATTATGTTAGGTTAGGTTAGGGTAGGTTAGGTTAGTGTAGTTTAGTTTAGTTCAATTTAGTTGAATATAATTTATTTTATTTTAGCTTAGTTTAGGTTAGGTGAGATTAGTTTAGTTTAGTTTAGGTTAGGTTAAGTTAGGTTAGGTTAGTTTAGTTTAGTTTAGTTTATATTTTAGTTTATAGTTTAGTTTATATTAGATTAGTTTAGTTTAGTTTGGTTTAGTTTAGATTAGGTTAGGTTAGTTTAGTTTAGGTTAGGTTAGGTTAGTTTATTTTAGTTTAGTTTAGTTTAGGTTAGGTTAGGTTAGTGTAGTTTAGCTTAATTTAGGTTAGGTTAGGTTAGGTTAGATTAGGTTAGTTAACTTTAGTTTACTTAATTTAGTTTAGTTTATAGTTAATTTAATTTATAATTTAGTTTATAGTTTAGTTTATGGTTTAGTTTATAGTTTAGTTTATTTTCGGTTAGGTTGGGTTAGTTTAGTTTAGTTTAGATTAGGTTAGGTTAGTTTATTTTAGTTTAGATTAGTTTATGTTAGGTTAGGTTAGGATAGGTTAGGTTAGTGTAGTTTATTTTGGTGCAATTTAATTGAATATAATTTAGTTTATTTTAGCTTAGTTTAGGTTAGGTTAGATTAGTTTAGTTTAGTTTTGTTTAGGTTAGGTAAAATTAGGTTAGGTTAGTATAGTTTAGTTTATTTTGGTTTAGTTTAGGTTAGGTTAGTTTAGTTTAGGGTAGGTTAGGTTAGGTTAGAGTATTTTAGTTTACTTTTTTACTTTAGTTTATAGTTTAGTTTATAGTTTAGTTTAGTTTAGATTAGTTTAGTTTAGTTTAGGTTCGGTTAGGTTAGTTTAGTTTAGTTTAGGTTAGGTTAGGTTACTTTTTTTCTGTTTAGTTTAGTTTAGATTAGGTTAGTTTATTTTAGTTTAGATTAGATTATGTTAGGTTAGGTTAGGGTAAGTTAGGTTAGTTTAGTTTAGTTTAGTTTAGTTTAGGTTATGTCAGGTTAGTTTAGTTTATTTTAGGTTAGGTCTGGTTAAGTTATGTTATGTTACTTTAGGTTAGTTTAGTTTAGTTTAGTTTCGTTTAGTTTATAATTTAGTTTAGTTACGTTTAGTTTAGTTTATGTTAGGTTAGGTTAGGTTACTTAGTTTAGCTAGTTTAGTTTATTTTAGTTTAGTTTATAGTTTAGTTTAATTTATAAATTAGTTTATAGTTCAGTATATTGTTTAGTTTAGTTTAGTTTAGGTTAGGTTAGGTTAGGTTAGTTTAGTTTAGTTTATTTTAGTTTATGTTAGGTTAGGTTAGTTTTTGTTAGGTTAGGTTAGTTTAGTTTAGCTTAGCCTAGGTTGGGTTAGGTGATATTAGGTTAGGTTAGGTGAGTTAGTTTAGCTTAGTTTAGTTTATTTTAGTTTAATTTAGGTTAGGTTAGGTTAGGTTAGTAGACTTTAGTATACTTAACTTAGTTAAGTTTAGTCAAGTTTATAGTTTAGTTTAATTTAGTTTATAGTTTAGTATATAGTTTAGTTTAGTTTATTGTTTATATTATAATTTAGTTTAGTTTAGGTTAGGTTAGTTTAGTTTAGCTTAGGTTATGTTAGGTTAGGTTAGGTGAGGTTAGTTAACTTTGGTTTACTTTAGTTTAGTTTAGTTTATGGTTAATTTAATTTATAAATTAGTTTATAGTTTAGTTTATAGTTTAGGTTAGTTAAGTTTGTTTAATTTAAGTTAGGATAGGTAAGTTTAGGTTAGGTTAGGTTAGTTTAGTTCAGTTTAGTTTTGTTTTGTTTATAGTTTAATTTGGTTTAGTTTATAGTTTAATTTAGTTTAGTTGAGTTTAGTTTAGTTATTTTTTTAGGTTAGGTTAGGTTAGTTTAGTTTAGGTTAGGTTAGATTTGTTTAGGTTCGGTTAGATTAGTGTAGTTTTGTTTAGTTGAACTTAATTTAGTTTATTTTAGTTTAGGTTAGTTTAATTTAGTTTAGCTTAGGTTAGGTTAGGTAAGGTTAGGTGAGTTAGTTTAGTTTAGTATAGTTTAGTTTAGTTTATAGTTTAGTTTAATTATAGATTAGTTTATAGTTTAGTTTAGTTTAGTTTATATTAGGATAGATAAGTTTAGGTTAGGTTAGGGTAAGTTAATTTAGTTTAGTTTAGTTTATTTTAGGTTACGTTAGTTTAGGTTAGTTTAGATTAGATTATGTTAGGTTAGGTTAGGGTAGGTTATGTTAGTGTAGTTTAGTTTAGTTCAATTTATTTGAATTTAATTTAGTTTATTTTAGCTTAGTTTAGGTTAGGTTAGATTAGTTTAGTTTATTTTAGTTTATGTTAGGTTAAGTTAGGTTAGGTTAGTTTACTTTAGTTTAATTTATATTTTAGTTTATAGTTTAGTTTCGTTTAGTTTATGTTAGATTAGTTTAGTTTAGTTTAGTTTGGTTTAGTTTAGGTTAGGTTAGGTTAGGTTGTTTTAGTTTAGGTTAGGTTCGGTTAGGTTAGTTTAGTTTAGGTTATGTTATGTTATTTTAGGTTAGTTTATTTTAGTTTAGTTTAGTATAGGTTACGTCAAGTTTGTTTAGTTTAGTTTAGGTTAGGTTAGGTTAAGTTATGTTACTTCACTTTAGGTTAGTTTAATTGAGTTTAGTTTCGTTTAGCTTATAATTTAGTTTAGTTACGTTTAGTGTAGTTTAGATTAGGTTAGGTTAGGTTAGGTTACTTAGTTTAGCTTAGTTTAGTTTATTTTAGTTTAGTTTAATTTATAAATTAGTTTATAGTTTAGTTTATTGTTTAGTTTAGTTTAGTTTAGGTTAGCTTAAGTTAGGTTAGGTTAGTTTAGTTTAGCTTAGCGTAGGTTGGGTTAGGTTAGGTTAGGTTAGGTTAGTTAGTTTAGCTTAGTTTATTTTCGTTTATAGTTTAGTTTAATTTATAGTTTAGTTTATAGTTTAGTTTAGTTTAGTTTAGTTTATGTTAGGTTATGTTAGTTTAGGTTAGTTAAGTTCATTTTAGTGTAGTTTTGTTTATAGTTTAGTTTTGTTTATAGTTTAGTTCACTTTATTGTTTAATTTAGATTAGTTTATTGTAGTTATGTTTAGGTTAGGTTAGTTTAGTTTAGTTTAGGTTAGGTTAGGTTACTTTATTTTAGTTTAGATTAGATTATGTTAGGTTAGGTAAGTTTAGGTTAGGTTAGGTTAGGTTAGTTTAGGTTAGGTTATGTTAGGTTAGGTTAGGTTAGCTTAGTTTAGTTTAGTTTAGTTTAGGTTAGGTTAGGGTAGTTTAGGTTAGGTTAGTTTAGTTTAGTATAGTTTATTTTAGTTTCGTTTAGTTTATAGTTTAGTTTAGTCTATAGATTAGTTTATATTTGAGTTTAGTTTGGTTTAGTTTAGATTAGTTTAGGTTAGGTTAGGTAAGGTTAGGTTAGGTTTGTTTATTTTAGTTTAGATTAGATTATGTTAGGTTAGGTAAGTTTAGGTTAGGTTGGGTTAGGTTAGTTTAGGTTAGGTTAGGTTAGGTTAGGTTAGGATAGCTTAATTTATTTTAGTTTTGTTTAATTTAGGTTAGGTTAGGTTAGTTAACTTTAGTTTACTTTAGTTTAGTTAAGTTTAGTTTAGTTTATAGTTTAGTTTAGGTTGGTTTATAGTTTAGTTTATGATTTAGTTTAGTTTAGTTTATAGTTTATATTATAATTTAGTTTAGTTTAGGTTACTTTGGTTTAGTTTAGGTTAGGTTATGTAAGGTTAGGTTAGGTTAGGTTAGTTTAGTTTAGTTAAGTTTATGTTCCGTTTGGTTAGGTTAGTTTAGTTCAGTTTAGTTAGTTTTGTTTATACTTTAGTTTAGTTTAGTTTATAGTTTAGTTTATAGTTTAGTTTAGTTTATAGTTTAATTTAGTTTAGTTTAGTTTGGTTTAGTTTAGCTTAGGTTAGGTAAGGTTAGGTTATTTTAGGATAGTTTATTTTAGTTAAGTTTATGTTCGGTTAGGTTACGTTAGTTTAGTTCAGTTTTGTTAGTTTTATTTATAGGTTAGTTTATTTTAGTTTATACTTTATATTATAATTTAGTTTAGTATAGGTTAGGTTAGGTTAGTTAAGTTTAGCTTAGGTTAGGTAAGGTTAGGTTAGGTTAGCTTAGCTTAGTTAGTTTAGCTTAGTTTAGTTTATTTTAGTTTAGTTTATAGTTTATATTAATTTATGGATTAATTTATATTTTAGTTTATAGTTTAATTTAGTTTGGTTAAGTTTAGCTTAGGTTAGGTAAGGTTAGGTTAAGTTAGGATAGTTTAGTTTAGTTAAGTTTATGTTCGGTTAGGTTACGTTAGTTTACTTCAGTTTAGTTAGTTTTGTTTATAGTTTAGTTTAGTTTATAGTGTAGTTTATAGGTTAGTTTAGTTTAGTTTATAGTGTAGTTTATAGGTTAGTTTAGTTTAGTTTATAGTTTATATTATAATTTAGTTTAGTTTAGTTTAGTTTAGGTTAGGTTAGGTTAGTTTAGTTTAGCTTAGGATAGGTTAGGTTAGGTTACTTTATTTTAGTATAGATTAGATTATGTTAGGTTAGGTTAGGTTAGCTTAGTTTAGTTTATTTTAGTTTAGTTTATAGTTTAATTTAGTTTAGTTTATAGTTTAATTAAGTTTAGTTTAATTTAGTTTAGTTATTTTGTTTAGGTTAGGTTAGGTTAGTTTAGTTTAGTTTAGGTTAGGTTAGGTTTGTTTAGGTTAGGTTAGATTAGTGTAGTTTAGTTTAGTTGAATTTAGTTTAGTTTAGTTTAGGTTAGTTTAGTTTAGTTTAGCTTAGGTTAGGTTAGGTAAGGTTACGTTAGTTAGTTTAGCTTAGTATAGTTTAGTTTAGTTTAGTTTAGAGTTTAGTTTCATTTTAGATTAGTTTATAGTTTTGTTTATAGTTTAGTTTAGTTTAGTTTATGTTAGGATAGGTAAGTTTAGGTTAGGTTAGGGTAAGTTAGTTTAGTTTAGTTTAGTTTATTTTAGGTTACGTTAGTTTAGGTTAGTTAAGTTCAGTTTAGTTTAGTTTTGTTTATAGTTTTATTTAGTTTATAGTTTAGTTTATAGTTTAGTTTAGATTATTTTGGGTTAGGTTGGGTTAGGTTATGTTAGTTTAGTTTAGTTTAGATTAGGTTATTTTAGTTTATTTTAGTTTAGATTAGATTATGTTAGGTTAGGTTAGGGTAGGTTAGGTTAGTGTAGTTTAGTTTAGTTCAATTTAGTTGAATATAATTTAGTTTAATTTAGCTTAGTTTAGGTTAGGTTAGATTAGTTTAGTTTAGTTTAAATTAGATTATATTAGGTTAGGTTAGGGTAGGTTAGGTTAGTGTAGTTTAGTTTAGTTCAATTTAGTTGAATATAATTTAGTTTTTTTTAGCTTAGTTTAGGTTAGGTTAGATTAGTTTAGTTTAGTTTAGGTTAGGTTAAGTTAGGTTAGGTTAGTTTAGTTTAGTTTAGTTTATATTTTAGTTTATAGTTTAGTTTATATTAGATTAGTTTATTTTAGTTTAGTTTGGTTTAGTTTAGGTTAGGTTAGGTTAGTTTAATTTAGGTTAGGTTAGGTTAGTTTATTTTAGTTTAGTTTAGTTACTTCAGTTTATAGTTTAGTTTATTGTTTAGTTTAGCTTAGGTTCGGTTAGGTTAGTTTAGTTTAGTTTAGGTTAGGTTAGTTTAGTTTAGTTTAGTTTAGTTTAGGTTAGGTTAGGTTAGTTTATTTTAGATTTGATTAGATTATGTTAGGTTAGGTTAGGGTAGGTTAGGTTAGTTTAGTTTAGTTTAGTTTAGTTTAGTTTGGTTTAGGTTAGGTCTGGTTTTTTTAGTTTAGTTTAGGTTAGCTTAGGTTAAGTTATGTTCAGTTACTTTAGGTTAGTTTAGTTTAGTTTAGTTTCGTTTAGTTTATAATTCAGTTTAGTTACGTTTAGTTTAGTTTAGGTTAGGTTAGGTTAGGTTAGGTTACTTAGTTTAGCTTAGTTTAGTTGATAGTTTAGTTTAATTTATAAATTAGTTTATAATTTAGTTTATTGTTCAATTTAGTTTAGGTTAGGTTAGGTTAGGTTAGGTTAGTTTAGTTTAGTTTAGTTTAGGTTAGGTTAGTTTTTGTTAGGTTAGTTTAGTTTAGTTTAGCTTAGGTTAGGTTAGGTAAGGTTAGGTTAGTTAATTTAGCTTAGTTTAGTTTAGTTCAGTTTAGTTTATGGTTTAGTTTAATTTTAGATTATTTTATAGTTTAGTTTATAGTTTAATTTAGTTTAAGTTAAGATTGGTAAATTTAGGTTAGGTTAGGGTAAGTTAGTTTAGTTTAGTTTAGTTTATTTTAGGTTACGTTAGTTTAGGTTAGTTAAGATCAGTTTAGTTTAGTTTTGTTTATAGTTTTGTTTAGTTTATAGTTTAGTTTATATTTAAGTTTAGATTATTTTCGGTTAGGTTAGGTTAGGTTAGGTTGGTTTAGTTTAGATTAGATTAGGTTAGGTTTGTTTATTTTAGTTTAGATTAGATTATGTTAGGTTAGGTTAGTCTAGGTTAGGTTAGTGTAGTTTAGTTTAGTTCAATTTAGTTGAATTTAATTTAGTTTATTTTAGCATAGTTTAGGTTAGGTAGATTAGTGTAGTTTAGTTTAGGTTAGGTTAAGTTAGGTTAGATTAGTTTAGTTTTGTTTAGTTTTGGTATAGTTTAGGTTAGGTTAGTTAGGTTAGTTTAGTTTAGGTTAGGTTAGGTTAGGTTAGTTTATTTTAGTATAGTTTAGTTTACTTTAGTTTATAGTTTAGTTAAAGTTTAGTTGAGTTTAATTTAGTTTAGGTTCGGTTAGATTAGTTTAGTTTAGTTTAGGTTAAGTTAGGTTAGGTTAGTTTAGTTTAGTTTTGTTTAGGTTAGGTTAGGTTAGTTTATTTTAATTTAGATTAGTTTATGTTAGGTTAGGGTAGGTTAGGTTAATTTAGTTTGGTTTAGTTTAGTTTAGGTTAGGTCAGGTTAGTTTAGTTTAGTTTAATTTAGGTTAGGTTAGGTTAGGTTAGTTAACTTTAATATACTCTAGTTTAATTAAGTTTAGTTTAGTTTATAGTTTAGTTTAGTTTAATTTCGGTTAGGTTAGGTTAGTTTAGTTTAGTTTAGATTAGGTTAGGTTAGTTTATTTTAGTTTAGATTAGATCATGTTATGTTAGTTTAGGGTAGGTTAGGTTAGTGTAGTTTATTTTAGTTCAGTTTAGTTGAATTTAATTTAGTTTATTTTAGCTTAGTTTAAGTTAGGTTAGATTAGTTTAGTTAAGTTTATTTTAGGTTAGGTTAAGTTAGGTTAGTTTAGTTTAGTTTAGTTTAGTTATATTTAGTTAAGTTTAGTTTGGTTTAAATTAGTTTAGTTTTGTTTATGTTAGGTTAGGTTAGGTTAGGTTAGGTTAGTTAGATTAGTTTACGTTAGTTTAGTTTAGCTTATAATTTAATTTATAGTATAGTTTTGTTTAGTTTAGTTTATAGTTTAGTTTATATTTTAGTTTAATTTTGTTTATAGTTTAATTTATAATTTAGTTTAATTTAGTTTAGTTTAGTTTAGGCTAGGTTTGGTTATTTAAGCTTAGCTCAGGTTTGGTTAGGTTGGGTTATGTTAGGTTACTTTAGTTTAGTTTAGTTTAGTTTATAGTTTAGTTTAGTTTAGTATGGTTTATATTTTAGTTTAATTTAGTTTAGTTTAAATTAGATTACTTTAGGTTACGTTAGGTTAGGTGTGCTTATTTTTGTTTAGGTTAGGTTAGGTAAGGTTAGTTTAGTTTAGCTTAGGTTAGGTTATTTTTGTTTAGTTTATAGTTTAGTTTAATTTAGTTTAGAGTTTAGTTTATAGTTTAGTTTAGATTAGTTTAGTGTAGTTTTGGTTCGGTTAGGTTAGGTTAGTTTAGTTTAGGTTAGGTTAGGTTAGGTTAGTTTATTTTAGTTTACTTTAGTTTACTTTAGTTTATAGTTTAGTTTAGTTTAGATTAGTTTAGTGTAGTTTGGGTTCGGTTAGGTTAGTTTAGTTTAGTTTAGGTTAGGTTAGGTTAGGTTAGTTCCGTTTAGTTTAGTTTAGTTTAGGTTAGGTTAGTTTATATTAGTTTAGATTAGATTATGTTAGGTTAGGTTAGGGTAAGTTAGGTTAGTTTAGGGTAGTTTAGTTTAGTTTAGGTTAGGTCTGGTTAGTTTAGTTTAGTTTAGTTTAGGTTAGGTTAAGTTATGTTATGTTACTTTAGGTTAGTTTAGTTTAGTTTAGTTTCGTTTAGTTTATAATTTAGTTTAGTTACGTTTAGTTTAGTTTAGGTTAGGTTAGGTTAGGTTAGGTTACTTAGTTTAACTTAGCTTAGTTTATTTTAGTTTAGTTTATAGTTTAGTTTAATTTATAAATTAGTTTATAGTTTAGTTTATTGTTTAGTTTAGTTTGGTTTAGGTTAGGTTAGGTTAGGTTAGTTTAGTTTAGTTTAGTTTAGGTTAGGTTAGGTTAGTTTTTGTTAGGGTAGGTTAGTTTAGTTTAGCTTAGCTTAGGTTGGGTTAAGTGAGATTAGGTTAGGTTAGGTTAGTAAGTTTAGCTTAGTTTAGTTTATTTTAGTTTAATTTAGGTTAGGGTAGGTTAGGTTAGGTTAGTAGACTTTAGTATACTTAACTTAGTTAAGTTTAGTTTAGTTTATAGTTTAGTTTAATTTAGTTTATAGTTTAGTATATAGTTTAGTTTAGTTTATTGTTTTTATTATAATTTAGTTTAGTTTAGTTTAGGTTAGGTTAGGTTAGGTTAGTTTAGTTTAGTTTAGTTTATATTTTAGTTTATAGTTTAGTTTATATTAGATTAGTTTAGTTTAGTTTGGTTTAGTTTAGATTAGGTTAGCTTAGGTTGGTTTAGTTTAGGTTAGGTTAGGTTAGATTAGGTTAGTTAACTTTAGTTTACTTTAGTTTAGTTTAGTTTATTGTTAATTTAATTTATAAATTAGTTTATAGTTTAATTTATGGTTTAGTTTATAGTTTAGTTTATTTTCGGTTAGGTTGGGTTATATCAGTTTAGTTTAGATTAGGTTAGGTTAGTTTATTTTAGTTTAGTTTAGTTTTGTTTAGGTTAGGTTAAGTTAGGTTAGGTTAGTTTAGTTTAGGTTAGGTTAGGTTAGGTTGGTTTATTTTAGCTTACTTTTTTTTACTTTAGTTTATAGTTTAGTTTATAGTTTAGTTTAGTTTAGATTAGTTTAGTTATGTTTAGGTTCGGTTAGGTTAGTTTAGTTTAGTTTAGGTTAGGTTAGGTTACGTTTTTTCCGTTTAGTTTAGTTTAGTTTAGGTTAGTTTATTTTAGTTTAGATTAGATTATGTTAGGTTAGGGTAAGTTAGGTTAGTTTAGTTTAGTTTAGTTTAGGTTATGTCAGGTTAGTTTAGTTTAGTTTACGTTAGGCAGGTTAAGTTATGTTATGTTACTTTAGGTTAGCTTAGTTTAGTTTAGTTTATTTTAGTTTAGTTTATAGTTTAGTTTAATTTATAAATTAGTTTATAGTTTAGTTTATTGTTTAGTTTAGATTAGTTTAGGTTAGGTAAGGTTAGATTTTTGTAGCTTAGGTTAGTTTAGTTTAGCTTAGCTTAGGTTGGGTTAGGTGAGATTAGGTTAGGTTAGGTGAGTTAGATTAGCTTAGTTTAAATTTATTTTAGTTTAATTTGGGTTAGGTTAGGTTAGGTTAGTAGACTTTAGTATACTTAACTTAGTTAAGTTTAGTCAAGTTTATAGTTTAGTTTAATTTAGTTTATAGTTTAGTATGTAGTTTAGTTTAGTTTATTGTTTATATTATAATTTAGTTTAGTTTAGGTTAGGTTAGGTTAGTTTAGTTTAGCTTAGGTTATGTTAGGTTAGGTTAGGTTAGGTGAGGTTAGTTAACTTTGGTTTACTTTAGTTTAGTTTAGTTTATAGTTAATTTAATTTATAAATTAGTTTATAGTTTAGTTTATAGTTTAGGTTAGTTAAGTTTAGTTTAATTTAAGTTGGGATAGGTAAGTTTAGGTTAGGTTAGGTTAGTTTAGTTCAGTTTAGTTTTGTTTTGTTTATAGTTTATTGTAGTTTAGTTTATAGTTTAATTTAGTTTAGTTTAGTTTAGTTTAGTTATTTTTTTTAGGTTATGTTAGGTTAGGTTTGTTTAGTTTAGTTTAGGTTAGGTTAGATTTGTTTAGGTTAGGTTAGATTAGTGTAGTTTAGTTTAGTTGAATTTAATTTAGTTTATTTTAGTTTAGTTTAGGTTAAGTTAGGTTAGGTTAGGTTAGTTTAGTTTAGTTTAGTTTAGTTTAGTTTAGTTTAGTTTAGTTGAAATTAGTTTAGTTTAGTTTGGTTTAGGTTAGTTTAATTTAGTTTAGCTTAGGTTAGGTTAGGTAAGGTTAGATGAGTTAGTTTAGCTTAGTATAGTTTAGATTAGTTTAGTTTATAGTTTAGTTTAATTTTAGATAGTTTATAGTTTAGTTTAGTTTAGTTTATATTAGGATGGATAAGTTTAGGTTAGGTTAGGGTAAGTTAATTTAGTTTAGTTTAGTTTATTTTAGGTTACGTTAGTTTAGGTTAGTTTAGATTAGATTATGTTATGTTACGTTAGGGTAGGTTAGGTTAGTGTAGTTTAGTTTAGTTCAATTTAGTTGAATTTAATTTAGTTTATTTTAGCTTAGTTTAGGTTAGGTTAGATTAGTTTAGTTTATTTTAGTTTAGGTTAGGTTAAGTTAGGTTAGGTTAGTTTAGGTTAGTTTAGTTTAGTTTGGTGTATAATTTAGTTTATAGTATAGTTTAGTTTAGTTTCATTTATAGTTTAATTTATAGTTTAGTTCAGTTTAGTTTAGGTTAGGTTTGGTTACTTTAGTTTAGTTTAGTTTAGCTTAGGTTGGGTTAGGTTAGGTTAGGTTAGGTTAGTTAGTTTAGCTTAGTTTCGTTTATTTTAATTTATAGTTTAGTTTAATTTATAGTTTGGTTTGTAGTTTAGTTCAGTTTAGTTTAAGTCAGGATAGGTAAGTTTAGGTTAAGTTAGGTTAAGTTAGTTTAGTTTAGTTTAGTTTATGTTAGGTTACGTTAGTTTAGGTTAGTTAAGTTCAGTTTAGTTTAGTTTTGTTTATAGTTAAGTTTAGTTTATAGTTTAGTTTATAGTTTAATTTTGTTTAGATTATTGTTTAATTTAGTTTAGTTTAGTGTAGTTTAGTTTAGGTTAGGTTAGGTTAGGTTAGATTAGTTAAGTTCAGTTTAGTGTAATTTAGTTTTGTTGAATTTAGTTTAGTTTAGTTTAGTTTAAGTTAGTTTAGTTTAGCTTAGGTTAGGTTAGGTAAGGTTAGGTTAGTTAGTTTAGCTTAGTTTAGTTTAGTTTAGTTTATAGTTTAGTTTAATTTATAGATTAGATTATATTTTAGTTTATAGTTTAGTTTAGTTTGGTTTAGTTAAGTTTAGTTTAGGTTAGGTTAGGTAAGGTTAGGTTAGGTTAGGTTAGTTTATTTTAGTTCAGATTAGATTATGTTAGGTTAGGTTAAGATAGGTCAATGTAGTTGAGTTTAGTTTAGTTGCATTTAATTTAGTTTATTTTGTTTAGTTTAGGTTAGGTTAGTTTAGTTTAGTTTAGGTTAGGTTGTTAGGTTAGCTTAGTTTTGTATAGTTTAGTTTAGTTTATATTTTAATTTATTGTTTAGTTTAGTTTATATTAGATTTGTTTAGTTTAGTTTAGTTTAGGTTAGGTTAGGTTAGGTTACGTTGGGTTAGCTTAGTTTATTTTAGTTTAAGTTTGGTTAGTTTACGTTAGGTTAGGTCAGCTTAGTTTAGTTTAGTTTAGTTTAATTTAGTTTAGGTTAGGTTTGGTTTGTTTAATTTAGCTTAGCTCAGGTTTGGTTTGGTTAGGTTGGGTTAGGTTAGTTAAGGTCAGTTTACTTTAGTTTAGTTAAGTTTAGTTTAGTTTATAGTTTAGTTTAATTTAGTTTATAGTTTAGTTTATACTTTATATTATAATTTAGTTTAGGTTAGGTTAGGTTAGTTTAGTTTAGCTTAGGTTAGGTAAGGTTAGGTTAGGTTAGGTTAGGTTGGTTGGTTTAGCTTAGTTCATTTATTTTAGTTTAGTTTAGTTTAATTTATAGATTAGTTTATATTTTAGTTTATAGTTTAGTTTAGTTTGGTTTAGTTTAGGTTAGGTTAAGTAAGGTTAGGTTAGGTTAGGTTAGGATAGTTTAGTTTAGTAAAGTTTATGTTCGGTTAGGTTAGGTTAGTTTAGTTCAGTTTAGTTAGTTTTTTTTATGGGTTAGTTTAGTTTATAGTTTAGTTTACAGTTTTGTTAAGTTTAGTTTATAGTTTATATTATAATGTAGTTTACTTTAATTTAGTTTAGTTTAGTTTAGTTTTGTTTAGTTTAGTTTAGGTTAGGTTAGGTAAGGTTCGTTTAGTTTAGTTTAGGTTAGGTTAGGTAAGTTTATGTTAAGTTAGGTTAGTTTAGTTTAGCTTAGTTTAGGTTAGGTTAGGTTAAGTTAGGTTAGGTTAGCTTAATTAATTTAGTTTAGTTTAATTTAGGTTAGGTTAGGTTAGGTTAGGTTAGTTAACTTTAGTTTACTTTAGTTTAGTTAAGTTTAGTTTAGTTTATAGTTTAGTTTATAGTTTAGTTTAGTTTAATTTATAGTTTATATTATAATTTAGTTTAGTTTAGTTTAGTTTAGGTTAGGTTAGTTTAGTTTAGCTTACGTTAGGTTAGGTTAGGTTAAGTTAGGTTAGTTAGTTTAGCTTATTTTAGTTTATTTTATTTTAGTTTATAGTTTAGTTTAATTTGTATTTTAGTTTATAGTTTAGTTTATAGTTTAGTTTGGTTTAGTTTAATTTATTTTATAGTCTAGTTTATAGGTTATTTTAGTTTAGTTTATAGTTTAGATTATAATTTAGTTTAGTTTAGTTTAGTTTAGGTTAAGTTAATTCAGTTTAGCTTAGGTTAGTTTAGCTTAGGTTATGTTAGGTTGGGTTATGTTAGGTTACTTTAGAGTTGTTTAGTTTAGTTTAGGTTAGGTTTGGTTAGTTTAGTTTAGTTTAGCTCAGGTTTGGTTAGGTTAGGTTAAGTTAGGTTTGCTTAGTTTAGTTTAGTTTAATTTAGGTTAGGTTAGGTTAGGTTAATTAACTTTAGTTTACTTAATTTAGTTAAGTTTAGTTTAGTTTATAGTTTAGTTTAATTTAGTTTATAGTTTAGTTTATAGTTTAGTTTAGTTTAGTTTATAGTTTATATTATAATTTAGTTTAGCTTAGTTTAGTTTAGGTTAGGTTAGGTTAGTTTAGTTTAGCTTAGGTTAGGTTAGGTTAGGTTAGGTTAGGTTAGTTTAGTTTAGTTTAGGTTAAGTTAGGTAAGTTTAGGTTAGGTTAGGTTAGTTTAGTTCAGTTTAGTTTAATTTTGCTTATAGTTTAATTTAGTTTAGTTTATAGTTTAAATTAGTTTAGTTTAGTTTAGTAATTTTGTTTAGGTTAGGTTAGGTTAGGTTAGTTTAGTTTAGTTTAGGTTAGGTGAGATTTGTTTAGGTTAGGTTAGATTAGTGTAGTTTAGTTTAGTTGAATTTAATTTAGTTTATTTTAGTTTAGTTTAGGTTAAGTTAGGTTAGGTTAGGTTAGTTAAGTTTAGTTTAGTGTAGTTTAGTTTAGTTGAATTTAGTTTAGTTTAGTTTAGTTTAGGTTAGTTTAGTTTAGTTTAGCATAGGTTAGGTTAGGTAAGGTTACGTTAGTTAGTTTAGCTTAGTATAGTTTAGTTTAGTTTAGTTTATAGTTTAGTTTAATTTTAGATTAGTTGATATTTTGGTTTATAGTTTAGTTTAGTTTAATTTAGGTAGGGATAGGTAAGTTTAGGTTAGGTTAGGTTAGTTTAGTTCAGTTTACTTTTGTTTTGTTTATTGTTTAATTTAGTTTACTTTAGTTTAGTTAAGTTTATAGTTTCATTTAGTTTAGTTTAGTTTAGTTTAGTTATTTAGTTTAGGTTAGGTTAGGTTAGTTTAGTTTAGTTTAGGTTAGGTTAGGAAAGTTTAGGTTAGGTTAGGTTAGTTTAGTTCAGTTTAGTTTTGTTTTGCTTATAGTTTAATTTAGTTTATTTTATAGTTTAAATTAGTTTAGTTTGGTTTAGTTTAGTTATTTTGTTTAGGTTAGGTTAGGTTAGGTTAGTTTAGTTTAGTTTAGGTTAGGTTAGATTGGTTTAGGTTAGGTTAGATTAGTGTAGTTTAGTTTAGTTGAATTTAATTTAGTTTATTTTAGTTTAGTTTAGGTTAAGTTAGGTTAAGTTAGGTTAGTTAAGTTTAGTTTAGTGTAGTTCCGTTTAGTTGAATTTAGTTTAGTTTAGTTTAGTTTAGGTTAGTTTAGTTTAGCATAGGTTAGGTTAGGTAAGGTTACGTTAGTTAGTTTATCTTAGTATAGTTTAGTTTAGTTTATAGTTTAGTTTAATTTTAGATTAGTTTATATTTTGGTTTATAGTTTAGTTTAGTTTAGTTTAGGTAGGGATAGGAAAGCTTAGGTTAGGTTAGGTTAGTTTAGTTCAGTTTAGTTTTGTTTTGTTTATAGTTTAGTTAAGTTTAATTTATAGTTTAATTTAGTATAGTTTAGTTTAGTTATTTTGTTTAGGTTAGGTTAGGTTAGGTTAGTTTAGTTTAGTTTAGTTTTGGTTAGATTTGTTTAGGTTAGGTTAGATTAGTGTAGTTGAGTTTACTTGAATTTAATTTAGTTTATTTTAGTTTAGTTTAGGTTAAGTTGGGTTAGGTTAGGTTAGTTAAGATTAGTTTAGTGTAGTTTAGTCTAGTTGAATTTAGTTTAGTTTAGTTTAGTTTAGTTTAGGTTAGTTTAGTTTAGTTTAGCTTAGGTTGCGTTAGGTAAGGTTAGGTTAGTTAGTTTAGCTTAGTATAGTTTAGTTTAGTTCAGTGTATAGTTTAGTTTAATTTCAGATTAGTTTAGATTATAGTTTATAGTTTAGTTTAGTTTAGTTTAGGTTAGGGTAGGTAAGTTTAGGTTATGTTAGTTTATTTTAGGTTACGTTAGTTTAGGTTAGTTAAGTAAAGTTTAGTTTAGTTTTGTTTATGGTTTTATTTAGTTTATAGTTTAGTTTATAATGTAGTTTAGTTTAATTTCGGTTAGGTTAGGTTAGGTTAGTTTAGTTTAGTTTAGATTAGGTTAGGTTAGTTTATTTTAATTTAGATTAGATTATGTTAGGTTAGGTTAGGGTAGGTTAGGTTAGTGTAGTTTAGTTTAGTTCAATTTAGTTGAATTTAATTTAGTTTATTTTAGCTTAGTTTAGGTTAGGTTAGATTAGTTTAGTTTAGTTTAGTTTAATTTAGGTAAGTTAAGTTAGGTTAGGTTAGTTTAGTTTAGTTCATATTTTAGTTTATATAAGGTTAGTTTAGTTTATGTTAGGTTAAGTTAGTTTAGTTTAGTTTAGTTTAGTTTAGTTTATGTTAGGTTACGCTAGTTTAGGTTAGTTAAGTTTAGTTTAGTTTAGTTAAATTTAATTTTGTTTATTTTAGCTTAGTTTAGGTTAGGATGGTTAGGTTAGTTTAGTTTAGTTTAGTTTAGTTTAGTTTAGTTTAGGTTAGGTTAAGTTAGGTTAGGTTAGTTTAGTTTAGTTTAGTTTATATTTTAGTTTATAGTTTAGTTTAGTTTAGTTTATATTAGATTAGTTTAGTTTAGTTAAGTTTAGGTTAGGTTAGGTTAGTTTAGTTTAGGTTAGGTTTGGTTAGTTTAGTTTATATTAGGTTAGTTTATTTTAGTTTAGTTTAGTTTACTTTAGTTTATAGTTTAGTTTAGTTTAGTTTATATTAGATTAGTTTGGTTTAATTTAGTTTAGTTTAGTTTAGGTTAGGTTAGTTTAGTATAGGTTAGGTTAGGTTAGGTTAGTTTAGTTTTGTTTAGTTTAGTTTAGGTTAGGTTAGATTAGTTTAGGTTATGTTAGTTTATTTTAGTTTAGATTAGATTATGTTAGGTCAGGGAATTGTAGGTTAGGTTAGGTAAGGTTAGTTTAGGTTAGGTTAGGTTAGCTTAGCTTAGTTTATTTTAGTTTTGTTCAATTTAGGTTTGGTTAGGTTAGTTAACCTTAGTTTACTTTAGTTTAGTTAAGTTTAGATTAGTTTATAGTTTAGTTTAGTTTAGTTTATAGTTTAGTTTATAGTTTAGTTTAGTTTAGTTCATAGTTAATATTATAAATTAGTTACTTTAGGTTAGGTTAGGTTAGTTTAGTTTAGCTTAGGTTAGGTTAGGTTTGTTTAGGTTACGTTAGATTAGTGTAGTTTAGTTTAGTTGAATTTAATTTAGTTTATTTTAGTTTAGTTTAGGTTAAGTTAGGTTAGGTTATGTTAGTTAAGTTTAGTTTAGTGTAGTTTAGTTTAGTTGAAATTAGTTTAGATTAGTTTTGTTTAGGTTAGTTTAGTTTAGTTTAGTATAGTTTAGTTTAGTTTATAGTTTAGTTTAATTTTAGATTAGTTTATAGTTTAGTTTAGTTTAGTTTAGGTTAGGATAGGTAAGTGTAGGTTAGGTTAGGGTAAGTTAATTTAGTTTAGTTTAGTTTATTTTAGGTTACGTTAGTTTAGGTTAGTTAAGTTCAGTTTAGTTTAGTTTTGTTTATAGTTTTGTTTAGTTTGTAGTTTAGTTTAGTTTATTTTCGGTTAGGATAGGTTAGGTTAGGTTAGTTTAGTTTAGTTTAGATTAGGTTAGGTTAGTTTATTTTAGTTTAGATTAGATTATGTTAGGTTAGGTTAGGGTAGGTTAGGTTAGTGTAGTTTAGTTTAGTTCAATTTAGTTGAATGTAATTTAGTTTATTTCAGCTTAATTTAGGTTAGGTTAGATTAGTTTAGTTTATTTTAGTTTAGGTTAGCTTAAGTTAGGTTAGGTTAGTTTACTTTAGTTTAGTTAATATTTTAGTTTATAGTTTAGTTTAGTTTAGTTCATATTAGATTAGTTTAGTTTAGTTTAGTTTGGTTTAGTTTAGGTTAGGTTAGGTTAGGTTGTTTTAGTTTAGGTTAGGTTAGGTTAGTTTATTTTAGTTTAGTTTAGTTTAATTTAGTTTATAATTTAGTTTATAGTTTAGTTTAGTTTAGATTAGTTTAGTTTAGTTTAGGTTCGGTTAGGTTAGTTTAGTTTAGGTTATGTTAGGTTATTTTAGGTTAGTTTAGTTTAGTTTAGTTTAGTTTGTTTATAGTTTTATTTAGTTTATAGTTTAGTTTATAGTTTAGTTTAGTTTATTTTCGGTTAGGTTAGGTTAGGTTAGTTTATTTTAGTTTAGATTAGATTATGTTAGGTTAGGTTAGGGTAGGTTAGGTTAGTGTAGTTTAGTTTAGTTCAATTTAGTTGAATTTAATTTATTTTATTTTAGCTTAGTTTAGGTTAGGTTAGATTAGTTTAGTTTAGTTTAGTTTAGGTTAGGTTAAGTTAGGTTAGGTTAGTTTAGTTTAGTTTAGTTTATATTTTAGTTTATAGTTTAGTTTATATTAGATTAGTTTAGTTTAGTTTGGTTTAGTTTAGATTAGGTTAGGTTAGTTTAGTTTAGGTTAGGTTAGGTTAGTTTATTTTAGTTTAGTTTAGTTTAGGTTAGGTTAGGTTAGTGTAGTTTAGCTTAATTTAGGTTAGGTTAGGTTAGGTTAGATTAGGTTAGTTAACTTTAGTTTACTTAATTTAGTTTAGTTTATAGTTAATTTAATTTATAAATTAGTTTATAGTTTAGTTTATGGTTTAGTTTATAGTTTAGTTTATTTTCGGTTAGGTTGGGTTAGTTTAGTTTAGTTTAGATTAGGTTAGGTTAGTTTATTTTAGTTTAGATTAGTTTATGTTAGGTTAGGTTAGGATAGGTTAGGTTAGTGTAGTTTATTTTGGTGCAATTTAATTGAATTTAATTTAGTTTATTTTAGCTTAGTTTAGGTTAGGTTAGATTAGTTTAGTTTAGTTTTGTTTAGGTTAGGTAAAATTAGGTTAGGTTAGTTTAGTTTAGTTTATTTTGGTTTAGTTTAGGTTAGGTTAGTTTAGTTTAGGGTAGGTTAGGTTAGGTTAGAGTATTTTAGTTTACTTTTTTTACTTTAGTTTATAGTTTAGTTTATAGTTTAGTTTAGTTTAGATTAGTTTAGTTTAGTTTAGGCTCGGTTAGGTTAGTTTAGTTTAGTTTAGGTTAGGTTAGGTTACGTTTTTTCCGTTTAGTTTAGTTTAGTTTAGGTTAGTTTATTTTAGTTTAGATTAGATTATGTTAGGTTAGGTTAGGGTAAGTTAGGTTAGTTTAGTTTAGTTTAGTTTAGGTTATGTCAGGTTAGTTTAGTTTATTTTAGGTTAGGTCAGGTTAAGTTATGTTATGTTACTTTAGGTTAGTTTAGTTTAGTTTAGTTTCGTTTAGTTTATAATTTAGTTTAGTTACGTTTAGTTTAGTTTATGTTAGGTTAGGTTAGGTTACTTAGTTTAGCTAGTTTAGTTTATTTTAGTTTAGTTTATAGTTTAGTTTAATTTATAAATTAGTTTATAGTTCAGTATATTGTTTAGTTTAGTTTAGTTTAGTTTAGGTTAGGTTAGGTTAGGTTAGGTTAGTTTAGTTTAGTTTAGTTTAGTTTATGTTAGGTTAGGTTAGTTTTTGTTAGGTTAGGTTAGTTTAGTTTAGCTTAGCCTAGGTTGGGTTAGGTGATATTAGGTTAGGTTAGGTGAGTTAGATTAGCTTAGTTTAGTTTATTTTAGTTTAATTTAGGTTAAGTTAGGTTAGTAGACTTTAGTATACTTAACTTAGTTAAGTTTAGTCAAGTTTATAGTTTAGTTTAATTTAGTTTATAGTTTAGTATATAGTTTAGTTTAGTTTATTGTTTATATTATAATTTAGTTTAGTTTAGGTTAGGTTAGTTTAGTTTAGCTTAGGTTATGTTAGGTTAGGTTAGGTGAGGTTAGTTAACTTTGGTTTATTTTAGTTTAGTTTAGTTTATAGTTAATTTAATTTATAAATTAGTTTATAGTTTAGTTTATAGTTTAGGTTAGTTAAGTTTAGTTTAATTTAAGTTAGGATAGGTAAGTTTAGGTTAGGTTAGGTTAGTTTAGTTCAGTTTAGTTTTGTTTTGTTTATAGTTTAATTTAGTTTAGTTTATAGTTTAATTTAGTTTAGTTGAGTTTAGTTTAGTTATTTTTTTTAGGTTAGGTTAGGTTAGTTTAGTTTAGTTTAGGTTAGGTTAGATTTGTTTAGGTTAGGTTAGATTAGTGTAGTTTAGTTTAGTTGAATTTAATTTAGTTTATTTTAGTTTAGGTTAGTTTAATTTAGTTTAGCTTAGGTTAGGTTAGGTAAGGTTAGGTGAGTTAGTTTAGTTTAGTATAGTTTAGTTTAGTTTAGTTTATAGTTTAGTTTAATTATAGATTATTTTATAGTTTAGTTTAGTTTAGTTTATATTAGGATAGATAAGTTTAGGTTAGGTTAGGGTAAGTTAATTTAGTTTAGTTTCGTTTATTTTAGGTTACGTTAGTTTAGGTTAGTTTAGATTAGATTATGTTAGGTTAGGTTAGGGTAGGTTATGTTAGTGTAGTTTAGTTTAGTTCAATTTAGTTGAATTTAATTTAGTTTATTTTAGCTTAGTTAAGTTAGGTTAGATTAGTTTAGTTTATTTTAGTTTATGTTAGGTTAAGTTAGGTTAGGTTAGTTTACTTTAGTTTAATTTATATTTTAGTTTATAGTTTAGTTTAGTTTAGTTTATGTTAGATTAGTTTAGTTTAGTTTAGTTTGGTTTAGTTTAGGTTAGGTTAGGTTAGGTTGTTTTAGTTTAGGTTAGGTTCGGTTAGGTTAGTTTAGTTTAGGTTATGTTATGTTATTTTAGGTTAGTTTATTTTAGTTTAGTTTAGTATAGGTTACGTCAAGTTAGTTTAGTTTAGTTTAGGTTAGGTTAGGTTAAGTTATGTTATTTCACTTTAGGTTAGTTTAATTGAGTTTAGTTTCGTTTAGCTTATAATTTAGTTTAGTTACGTTTAGTGTAGTTTAGATTAGGTTAGGTTAGGTTAGGTTAGTTAGTTTAGCTTAGTTTATTTTCGTTTATAGTTTAGTTTAATTTATAGTTTAGTTTATAGTTTAGTTTAGTTTAGTTTAGTTTATGTTAGGTTATGTTAGTTTAGGTTAGTTAAGTTCATTTTAGTGTAGTTTTGTTTATAGTTTAGTTTAGTTTATAGTTTAGTTCACTTTATTGTTTAATTTAGATTAGTTTATTGTAGTTATGTTTAGGTTAGGTTAGTTTAGTTTAGTTTAGGTTAGGTTAGGTTACTTTATTTTAGTTTAGATTAGATTATGTTAGGTTAGGTAAGTTTAGGTTAGGTTAGGTTAGGTTAGTTTAGGTTAGGTTATGTTAGGTTAGGTTAGGTTAGCTTAGTTTAGTTTAGTTTAGTTTAGGCTAGGTTAGGGTAGTTTAGGTTAGGTTAGTTTAGTTTAGTATAGTTTATTTTAGTTTCGTTTAGTTTATAGTTTAGTTTAGTCTATAGATTAGTTTATATTTGAGTTTAGTTTGGTTTAGTTTAGATTAGTTTAGGTTAGGTTAGGTAAGGTTAGGTTAGGTTTGTTTATTTTAGTTTAGATTAGATTATGTTAGGTTAGGTAAGTTTAGGTTAGGTTGGGTTAGGTTAGTTTAGGTTAGGTTAGGTTAGGTTAGGTTAGGATAGCTTAATTTATTTTAGTTTTGTTTAATTTAGGTTAGGTTAGGTTAGTTAACTTTAGTTTACTTTAGTTTAGTTAAGTTTAGTTTAGTTTATAGTTTAGTTTAGGTAGGTTTATAGTTTAGTTTATGATTTAGTTTAGTTTAGTTTATAGTTTATATTATAATTTAGTTTAGTTTAGGTTACTTTGGTTTAGTTTAGGTTAGGTTATGTAAGGTTAGGTTAGGTTAGGTTAGTTTAGTTTAGTTAAGTTTATGTTCCGTTTGGTTAGGTTAGTTTAGTTCAGTTTAGTTAGTTTTGTTTATACTTTAGTTTAGTTTAGTTTATAGTTTAGTTTATAGTTTAGTTTAGTTTATAGTTTAATTTAGTTTAGTTTAGTTTGGTTTAGTTTAGCTTAGGTTAGGTAAGGTTAGGTTAGGTTAGGATAGTTTATTTTAGTTAAGTTTATGTTCGGTTAGGTTACGTTAGTTTAGTTCAGTTTTGTTAGTTTTATTTATAGGTTAGTTTATTTTAGTTTATACTTTATATTATAATTTAGTTTAGTATAGGTTAGGTTAGGTTAGTTAAGTTTAGCTTAGGTTAGGTAAGGTTAGGTTAGGTTAGCTTAGCTTAGTTAGTTTAGCTTAGTTTAGTTTATTTTAGTTTAGTTTATAGTTTATATTAATTTATAGATTAATTTATATTTTAGTTTATAGTTTAATTTAGTTTGGTTTAGTTTAGCTTAGGTTAGGTAAGGTTAGGTTAGGTTAGGATAGTTTAGTTTAGTTAAGTTTATGTTCGGTTAGGTTACGTTAGTTTACTTCAGTTTAGTTAGTTTTGTTTATAGGTTAGTTTAGTTTAGTTTATAGTGTAGTTTATAGGTTCGTTTAGTTTAGTTTATAGTGCAGTTTATAGGTTAGTTTAGTTTAGTTTATAGTTTATATTATAATTTAGTTTAGTTTAGTTTAGTTTAGGTTAGGTTAGGTTAGTTTAGTTTAGCTTAGGATAGGTTAGGTTAGGTTAGTTTATTTTAGTATAGATTAGATTATGTTAGGTAGGGTTAGGTTAGCTTAGTTTAGTTTATTTTAGTTTAGTTTATAGTTTAATTTAGTTAAGTTTATAGTTTGATTAAGTTTAGTTTAATTTAGTTTAGTTATTTTGTTTAGGTTAGGTTAGGTTAGGTTAGTTTAGTTTAGTTTAGGTTAGGTTAGGTTTGTTTAGGTTAGGTTAGATTAGTGCAGTTTAGTTTAGTTGAATTTAGTTTAGTTTAGTTTAGGTTAGTTTAGTTTAGTTTAGCTTAGGTTAGGTTAGGTAAGGTTACGTTAGTTAGTTTAGCTTAGTATAGTTTAGTTTAGTTTAGTTTAGAGTTTAGTTTCATTTTAGATTAGTTTATAGTTTTGTTTATAGTTTAGTTTAGTTTAGTTTATGTTAGGATAGGTAAGTTTAGGTTAGGTTAGGGTAAGTTAGTTTAGTTTAGTTTAGTTTATTTTAGGTTACGTTAGTTTAGGTTAGTTAAGTTCAGTTTAGTTTAGTTTTGTTTATAGTTTTATTTAGTTTATAGTTTAGTTTATAGTTTAGTTTAGATTATTTTCGGTTAGGTTGGGTTAGGTTATGTTAGTTTAGTTTAGTTTAGATTAGGTTATTTTAGTTTATTTTAGTTTAGATTAGATTATGTTAGGTTAGGTTAGGGTAGGTTAGGTTAGTGTAGTTTAGTTTAGTTCAATTTAGTTGAATATAATTTAGTTTAATTTAGCTTAGTTTAGGTTAGGTTAGATTAGTTTAGTTTAGTTTAAATTAGATTATATTAGGTTAGGTTAGGGTAGGTTAGGTTAGTGTAGTTTAGTTTAGTTCAATTTAGTTGAATTTAATTTAGTTTATTTTAGCTTCGTTTAGGTTAGGTAGATTACTTTAGTTTAGTTTAGGTTAGGTTAAGTTAGGTTAGGTTAGTTTAGTTTAGTTTAGTTTATATTTTATTTTATAGTTTAGTTTAGTTTAGTTTGTATTAGATTAGTTTAGTTTAGTTTAGTTTGGTATAGTTTAGGTTAGGTTAGGTTAGTTTAGTTTATGTTAAGTTAGGTTAGTTTATTTTAGTTTAGTTTACTTTAGTTTATAGTTTAGTTATAGTTTAGTTTAGTTTAGTTTAGTTTAGGTTCGGTTAGGTTAGTTTAGTTTAGTTTAGATTAGATTATGTTAGGTTAGGTTAGGGTAGGTTAGGTTAGTGTAGTTTAGTTTAGTTCAATTTAGTTGAATATAATTTAGTTTTTTTTAGCTTAGTTTAGGTTAGGTTAGATTAGTTTAGTTTAGTTTAGTTTAGTTTAGTTTAGGTTAGGTTAAGTTAGGTTAGGTTAGTTTAGTTTAGTTTAGTTTATATTTTAGTTTATAGTTTAGTTTATATTAGATTAGTTTATTTTAGTTTAGTTTGGTTTAGTTTAGGTTAGGTTAGGTTAGTTTAATTTAGGTTAGGTTAGGTTAGTTTATTTTAGTTTAGTTTAGTTACTTCAGTTTATAGTTTAGTTTATTGTTTAGTTTAGTTTAGGTTCGGTTAGGTTAGTTTAGTTTAGGTTAGGTTAGTTTAGTTTAGTTTAGTTTAGTTTAGGTTAGGTTAGGTTAGTTTATTTTAGTTTTGATTAGATTATGTTAGGTTAGGTTAGGGTAGGTTAGGTTAGTTTAGTTTAGTTTAGTTTAGTTTGGTTTAGGTTAGGTCAGGTTTTTTTAGTTTAGTTTAGGTTAGGTTAGGTTAAGTTATGTTCAGTTACTTTAGGTTAGTTTAGTTTAGCTTAGTTTCGTTTAGTTTATAATTCAGTTTAGTTACGTTTAGTTTAGTTTAGGTTAGGTTAGGTTAGGTTACTTAGTTTAGCTTAGTTTAGTTGATAGTTTAGTTTAATTTATAAATTAGTTTATAATTTAGTTTATTGTTCAATTTAGTTTAGGTTAGGTTAGGTTAGGTTAGGTTAGTTTAGTTTAGTTTAGTTTAGGTTAGGTTAGTTTTTGTTAGGTTATGTTAGTTTAGTTTAGTTTAGCTTAGGTTAGGTTAGGTAAGGTTAGGTTAGTTAATTTAGCATAGTTTAGTTTAGTTCAGTTTAGTTTATGGTTTAGTTTAATTTTAGATTATTTTATAGTTTAGTTTATAGTTTAGTTTAGTTTAAGTTAAGATTGGTAAATTTAGGTTAGTTTAGGGTAAGTTAGTTTAGTTTAGTTTAGTTTATTTTAGGTTACGTTAGTTTAGGTTAGTTAAGATCAGTTTAGTTTAGTTTTGTTTATAGTTTTGTTTAGTTTATAGTTTAGTTTATATTTAAGTTTAGATTATTTTCGGTTAGGTGTGGTTAGGTTAGGTTGGTTTAGTTTAGATTAGATTAGGTTAGGTTTGTTTATTTTCGTTTAGATTATATTATGTTAGGTTAGGTTAGTCTAGGTTAGGTTAGTGTAGTTTAGTTTAGTTCAATTTAGTTGAATTTAATTTAGTTTATTTTAGCTTAGTTTAGGTTTGGTAGATTAGTGTAGTTTAGTTTAGGTTAGGTTAAGTTAGGTTAGATTAGTTTAGTTTTGTTTAGTTTGGTATTGTTTAGGTTAGGTTAGTTAGGTTAGTTTAGTTTAGCTTAGGTTAGGTTATTTTTGTTTAGTTTATAGTTTAGTTTAATTTAGTTTAGAGTTTAGTTTATAGTTTAGTTTAGATTAGTTTAGTGTAGTTTAGGTTCGGTTAGGTTAGGTTAGTTTAGTTTAGGTTAGGTTAGGTTAGGTTAGTTTATTTTAGTTTACTTTAGTTTACTTTAGTTTATAGTTTAGTTTATAATTTAGTTTAGTTTAGATTAGTTTAGTGTAGTTTAGGTTCGGTTAGGTTAGTTTAGTTTAGTTTAGGTTAGGTTAGGTTAGGTTAGTTCGGTTTAGTTTAGTTTAGTTTAGGTTAGGTTAGTTTATTTTAGTTTAGATTAGATTATGTTAGGTTAGGTTAGGTTAAGTTAGGTTAGTTTAGTTTAGTTTAGTTTAGTTTAGGTTAGGTCAGGTTAGTTTAGTTTAGTTTAGTTTAGGTTAGGTTAAGTTATGTTATGTTACTTTAGGTTAGTTTAGTTTAGTTTAGTTTCGTTTAGTTTATAATTTAGTTTAGTTACGTTTAGTTTAGTTTAGGTTAGGTTAGGTTAGGTTAGGTTACTTAGTTTAGCTTAGCTTAGTTTATTTTAGTTTAGTTTATAGTTTAGTTTAATTTATAAATTAGTTTATAGTTTAGTTTATTGTTTAGTTTAGTTTGGTTTAGGTTAGGTTAGGTTAGGTTAGTTTAGTTTAGTTTAGTTTAGGTTAGGTTAGGTTAGTTTTTGTTCGGGTAGGTTAGTTTAGTTTAGCTTAGCTTAGGTTGGGTTAAGTGAGATTAGGTTAGGTTAGGTTAGTAAGTTTAGCTTAGTTTAGTTTATTTTAGTTTAATTTAGGTTAGGTTAGGTTAGGTTAGGTTAGTAGACTTTAGTATACTTAACTTAGTTAAGTTTAGTTTAGTTTATAGTTTAGCTTAATTTAGTTTATAGTTTAGTATATAGTTTAGTTTAGTTTAGTTTATTGTTTTTATTATAATTTAGTTTAGTTTAGTTTAGGTTAGGTTAGGTTAGTTTAGTTTAGTTTAGTTTATATTTTAGTTTATAGTTTAGTTTATATTAGATTAGTTTAGTTTAGTTTGGTTTTGTTTAGATTAGGTTAGCTTAGGTTGGTTTAGTTTAGGTTAGGTTAGGTTAGATTAGGTTAGTTAACTTTAGTTTACTTTAGTTTAGTTTAGTTTATAGTTACTTTAATTTATAAATTAGTTTATAGTTTAATTTATGGTTTAGTTTATAGTTTAGTTTATTTTCGGTTAGGTTGGGTTAGTTCAGTTTAGTTTAGATTAGGTTAGGTTAGTTTATTTTAGTTTTAGTTTAGTTTTGTTTAGGTTAGGTTAAGTTAGGTTAGGTTAGTTTAGTTTAGGTTAGGTTAGGTTAGGTTGGTTTATTTTAGCTTACTTTTTTTTACTTTAGTTTATAGTTTAGTTTAGTTTAGATTAGTTTAGTTATGTTTAGGTTCGGTTAGGTTAGTTTAGTTTAGTTTAGGTTAGGTTAGGTTACGTTTTTTCCGTTTAGTTTAGTTTAGTTTAGGTTAGTTTATTTTAGTTTAGATTAGATTATGTTAGGTTAGGTTAGGGTAAGTTAGGTTAGTTTAGTTTAGTTTAGTTTAGGTTATGTCAGGTTAGTTTAGTTTAGTTTACGTTAGGTAGGTTAAGTTATGTTATGTTACTTTAGGTTAGCTTAGTTTAGTTTAGTTTATTTTAGTTTAGTTTATAGTTTAGTTTAATTTATAAATTAGTTTATAGTTTAGTTTATTGTTTAGTTTAGATTAGTTTAGGTTAGGTTAGGTTAGCTTTTTGTAGGTTAGGTTAGTTTAGTTTAGCTTAGCTTAGGTTGGGTTAGGTGAGATTAGGTTAGGTTAGGTGAGTTAGATTAGCTTAGTTTAAATTTATTTTAGTTTAATTTGGGTTAGGTTAGGTTAGGTTAGTAGACTTTAGTATACTTAACTAAGTTAAGTTTAGTCAAGTTTATAGTTTAGTTTAATTTAGTTTATAGTTTAGTAAGTAGTTTAGTTTAGTTTATTGTTTATATTATAATTTAGTTTAGTTTAGGTTAGGTTAGGTTAGTTTAGTTTAGCTTAGGTTATGTTAGGTTAGGTTAGGTTAGGTGAGGTTAGTTAACTTTGGTTTACTTTAGTTTAGTTTAGTTTATAGTTAATTTAATTTATAAATTAGTTTATAGTTTAGTTTATAGTTTAGGTTAGTTAAGTTTAGTTTAATTTAAGTTGGGATAGGTAAGTTTAGGTTAGGTTAGGTTAGTTTAGTTCAGTTTAGTTTTGTTTTGTTTATAGTTTATTGTAGTTTAGTTTATAGTTTAATTTAGTTTAGTTTAGTTTAGTTTAGTTATTTTTTTTAGGTTATGTTAGGTTAGGTTTGTTTAGTTTAGTTTAGGTTAGGTTAGAAAAATTTAGGTTAGGTTAGATTAGTGTAGTTTAGTTTAGTTGAATTTAATTTAGTTTATTTTAGTTTAGTTTAGGTTAAGTTAGGTTAGGTTAGGTTAGTTTAGTTTAGTTTAGTTTAGTTTAGTTTAGTTTAGTTGAAATTAGTTTAGTTTAGTTTGGTTTAGGTTAGTTTAATTTAGTTTAGCTTAGGTTAGGTTAGGTAAGGTTAGATGAGTTAGTTTAGCTTAGTATAGTTTAGATTAGTTTAGTTTATAGTTTAGTTTAATTTTAGATAGTTTATAGTTTAGTTTAGTTTAGTTTAGTTTATATTAGGATAGATAAGTTTAGGTTAGGTTAGGGTAAGTTAATTTAGTTTAGTTTAGTTTATTTTAGGTTACGTTAGTTTAGGTTAGTTTAGATTAGATTATGTTATGTTACGTTAGGGTAGGTTAGGTTAGTGTAGTTTAGTTTGGTTCAATTTAGTTGAATTTAATTTAGTTTATTTTAGCTTAGTTTAGGTTAGGTTAGATTAGTTTAGTTTATTTTAGTTTAGGTTAGGTTAAGTTAGGTTAGGTTAGTTTAGGTTAGTTTAGTTTAGTTTGGTGTATAATTTAGTTTATAGTATAGTTTAGTTTAGTTTCATTTATAGTTTAATTTATAGTTTAGTTCAGTTTAGTTTAGGTTAGGTTAGGTTACTTTAGTTTAGTTTAGTTTAGCTTAGGTTGGGTTAGGTTTGGTTAGGTTAGGTTAGTTTGTTTAGCTTAGTTTCGTTTATTTTAATTTATAGTTTAGTTTAATTTATAGTTTGGTTTATAGTTTAGTTCAGTTTAGTTTAAGTCAGGATAGGTAAGTTTAGGTTAAGTTAGGTTAAGTTAGTTTAGTTTAGTTTAGTTTATGTTAGGTTACGTTAGTTTAGGTTAGTTAAGTTCAGTTTAGTTTAGTTTTGTTTATAGTTAAGTTTAGTTTATAGTTTAGTTTATAGTTTAATTTTGTTTAGATTATTGTTTAATTTAGTTTAGTTTAGTGTAGTTTAGTTTAGGTTAGGTTAGATTAGGTTAGATTAGTTAAGTTCAGTTTAGTGTAATTTAGTTTTGTTGAATTTAGTTTAGTTTAGTTTAGTTTAAGTTAGTTTAGTTTAGCTTAGGTTAGGTTAGGTAAGGTTAGGTTAGTTAGTTTAGCTTAGTTTAGTTTAGTTTAGTTTATAGTTTAGTTTAATTTATAGATTAGATTATATTTTAGTTTATAGTTTAGTTTAGTTTGGTTTAGTTAAGTTTAGTTTAGGTTAGGTTAGGTAAAGTTAGGTTAGGTTAGGTTAGTTTATTTTAGTTCAGATTAGATTATGTTAGGTTAGGTTAAGATAGGTCAATGTAGTTGAGTTTAGTTTAGTTGCATTTAATTTAGTTTATTTTGTTTAGTTTAGGTTAGGTTAGTTTAGTTTAGTTTAGGTTAGGTTGTTAGGTTAGCTTAGTTTTGTATAGTTTAGTTTAGTTTATATTTTAATTTATTGTTTAGTTTAGTTTATATTAGATTTGTTTAGTTTAGTTTAGTTTAGGTTAGGTTAGGTTACGTTGGGTTAGCTTAGTTTATTTTAGTTTAAGTTTGGTTAGTTTACGTTAGGTTAGGTCAGCTTAGTTTAGTTTAGTTTAGTTTAATTTAGTTTAGGTTAGGTTTGGTTTGTTTAATTTAGCTTAGCTCAGGTTTGGTTTGGTTAGGTTGGGTTAGGTTAGTTAAGGTCAGTTTACTTTAGTTTAGTTAAGTTTAGTTTAGTTTATAGTTTAGTTTAATTTAGTTTATAGTTTAGTTTATACTTTATATTATAATTTAGTTTAGGTTAGGTTAGGTTAGTTTAGTTTAGCTTAGGTTAGGTAAGGTTAGGTTAGGTTAGGTTAGGTTGGTTGGTTTAGCTTAGTTTATTTATTTTAGTTTAGTTTATAGTTTAGTTTAATTTATAGATTAGTTTATATTTTAGTTTATAGTTTAGTTTAGTTTGGTTTAGTTTAGGTTAGGTTAGGTAAGGTTAGGTTAGGTTAGGTTAGGATAGTTTAGTTTAGTAAAGTTTATGTTCGGTTAGGTTAGGTTAGTTTAGTTCAGTTTAGTTAGTTTTGTTTATGGGTTAGTTTAGTTTATAGTTTAGTTTACAGTTTTGTTAAGTTTAGTTTATAGTTTATATTATAATGTAGTTTACTTTAATTTAGTTTAGTTTAGTTTAGTTTTGTTTAGTTTAGTTTAGGTTAGGTTAGGTAAGTTTATGTTAAGTTAGGTTAGTTTAGTTTAGCTTAGTTTAGGTTAGGTTAGGTTAAGTTAGGTTAGGTTAGCTTAATTAATTTAGTTTAGTTTAATTTAGGTTAGGTTAGGTTAGGTTAGGTTAGTTAACTTTAGTTTACTTTAGTTTAGTTAAGTTTAGTTTAGTTTATAGTTTAGTTTAGTTTATAGTTTAGTTTATAGTTTAGTTTAGTTTAATTTATAGTTTATATTATAATTTAGTTTAGTTTAGTTTAGTTTAGGTTAGGTTAGTTTAGTTTAGCTTACGTTAGGTTAGGTTAGGTTAAGTTAGGTTAGTTAGTTTAGCTTATTTTAGTTTATTTTATTTTAGTTTATAGTGTAGTTTAATTTGTATTTTAGTTTATAGTTTAGTTTATAGTTTAGTTTGGTTTAGTTTAATTTATTTTATAGTCTAGTTTATAGTTTATTTTAGTTTAGTTTATAGTTTAGATTATAATTTAGTTTAGTTTAGTTTAGTTTAGGTTAAGTTAATTTAGTTTGGCTTAGGTTAGTTTAGCTTAGGTTATGTTAGGTTGGGGTATGTTAGGTTACTTTAGAGTTGTTTAGTTTAGTTTAGGTTAGGTTTGGTTAGTTTAGTTTAGTTTAGCTCAGGTTTGGTTAGGTTAGGTTAAGTTAGGTTTGCTTAGTTTAGTTTAGTTTAATTTAGGTTAGGTTAGGTTAATTAACTTTAGTTTACTTAATTTAGTTAAGTTTAGTTTAGTTATAGTTTAGTTTAATTTAGTTTATAGTTTAGTTTATAGTTTAGTTTAGTTTAGTTTATAGTTTATATTATAATTTAGTTTAGTTTAGTTTAGTTTAGGTTAGGTTAGGTTAGTTTAGTTTAGCTTAGGTTAGGTTAGGTTAGGTTAGGTTAGTTTAGTTTAGTTTAGGTTAAGTTAGGTAAGTTTAGGTTAGGTTAGGTTAGTTTAGTTCAGTTTAGTTTAATTTTGCTTATAGTTTAATTTAGTTTAGTTTATAGTTTAAATTAGTTTAGTTTAGTTTAGCTTAGTAATTTTGTTTAGGTTAGGTTAGTTTAGTTTAGTTTAGGTTAGGTTAGATTTGTTTAGGTTAGGTTAGATTAGTGTAATTTAGTTTAGTTGAATTTAATTTAGTTTATTTTAGTTTAGTTTAGGTTAAGTTAGGTTAGGTTAGGTTAGTTAAGTTTAGTTTAGTGTAGTTTAGTTTAGTTGAATTTAGTTTAGTTTAGTTTAGTTTAGGTTAGTTTAGTTTAGTTTAGCATAGGTTAGGTTAGGTAAGGTTACGTTAGTTAGTTTAGCTTAGTATAGTTTAGTTTAGTTTAGTTTATAGTTTAGTTTAATTTTAGATTAGTTGATATTTTGGTTTATAGTTTAGTTTAGTTTAATTTAGGTAGGGATAGGTAAGTTTAGGTTAGGTTAGTTTAGTTTAGTTCAGTTTACTTTTGTTTTGTTTATTGTTTAATTTAGTTTACTTTAGTTTAGTTAAGTTTATAGTTTCATTTAGTTTAGTTTAGTTTAGTTATTTTGTTTAGGTTAGGTTAGGTTAGTTTAGTTTAGTTTAGTTTAGGTTACGAAAGTTTAGGTTAGGTTAGGTTAGTTTAGTTCAGTTTAGTTTTGTTTTGCTTATAGTTTAATTTAGTTTATTTTATAGTTTAAATTAGTTTAGTTTGGTTTAGTTTAGTTATTTTGTTTAGGTTAGGTTAGGTTAGGTTAGTTTAGTTTAGTTTAGGTTAGGTTAGATTGGTTTAGGTTAGGTTAGATTAGTGTAGTTTAGTTTAGTTGAATTTAATTTAGTTTATTTTAGTTTAGTTTAGGTTAAGTTAGGTTAAGTTAGGTTAGTTAAGTTTAGTTTAATGTAGTTCACTTTAGTTGAATTTAGTTTAGTTTAGTTTAGTTTAGGTTAGTTTAGTTTAGTTTAGCATAGGTTAGGTTAGGTAAGGTTACGTTAGTTAGTTTAGCTTAGTATAGTTTAGTTTAGTTTAGTTTATAGTTTAGTTTAATTTTAGATTAGTTTATATTTTGGTTTATAGTTTAGTTTAGTTTAGTTTAGGTAGGGATAGGAAAGCTTAGGTTAGGTTAGGTTAGTTTAGTTCAGTTTAATTTTGTTTTGTTTATAGTTTAGTTAAGTTTAGTTTATAGTTTAATTTAGTATAGTTTAGTTTAGTTATTTTGTTTAGGTTAGGTTAGGTTAGGTTAGTTTAGTTTAGTTTAGTTTTGGTTAGATTTGTTTAGGTTCGGTTAGATTAGTGTAGTTGAGTTTACTTGAATTTAATTTAGTTTATTTTAGTTTAGTTTAGGTTAAGTTGGGTTAGGTTAGGTTAGTTAAGATTAGTTTAGTGTAGGTTAGTTTAGTTGAATTTAGTTTAGTTTAGTTTAGTTTAGTTTAGGTTAGTTTAGTTTAGTTTAGCTTAGGTTGCGTTAGGTAAGGTTAGGTTAGTTAGTTTAGCTTAGTATAGTTTAGTTTAGTTCAGTGTATAGTTTAGTTTAATTTCAGATTAGTTTAGATTATAGTTTATAGTTTAGTTTAGTTTAGTTTAGGTTAGGGTAGGTAAGTTTAGGTTATGTTAGTTTATTTTAGGTTACGTTAGTTTAGGTTAGTTAAGTAAAGTTTAGTTTAGTTTTGTTTATGGTTTTATTTAGTTTATAGTTTAGTTTATAGTGTAGTTTAGTTTAATTTCGGTTAGGTTAGGTTAGGTTAGTTTAGTTTAGTTTAGATTAGGTTAGGTTAGTTTATTTTAATTTAGATTAGATTATGTTAGGTTAGGTTAGGGTAGGTTAGGTTAGTGTAGTTTAGTTTAGTTCAATTTAGTTGAATTTAATTTAGTTTATTTTAGCTTAGTTTAGGTTAGGTTAGATTAGTTTAGTTTAGTTTAGTTTAATTTAGGTAAGTTAAGTTAGGTTAGGTTAGTTTAGTTTAGTTCATATTTTAGTTTATATAAGGTTAGTTTAGTTTATGTTAGGTTTAGTTAGTTTAGTTTAGTTTAGTTTAGTTTAGTTTATGTTAGGTTACGCTAGTTTAGGTTAGTTAAGTTTAGTTTAGTTTAGTTAAATTTAATTTTGTTTATTTTAGCTTAGTTTAGGTTAGGATGGTTAGGTTAGTTTAGTTTAGTTTAGTTTAGTTTAGTTTAGGTTAGGTTAAGTTAGGTTAGGTTAGTTTAGTTTAGTTTAGTTTATATTTTAGTTTATAGTTTAGTTTAGTTTAGTTTATATTAGATTAGTTTAGTTTAGTTAAGTTTAGGTTAGGTTAGGTTAGTTTAGTTTAGGTTAGGTTTGGTTAGTTTAGTTTATATTAGGTTAGTTTATTTTAGTTTAGTTTAGTTTACTTTAGTTTATAGTTTAGTTTAGTTTAGTTTATATTAGATTAGTTTGGTTTAATTTAGTTTAGTTTAGTTTAGGTTAGGTTAGTTTAGTATAGGTTAGGTTAGGTTAGGTTAGTTTAGTTTTGTTTAGTTTAGTTTAGGTTAGGTTAGATTAGTTTAGGTTATGTTAGTTTATTTTAGTTTAGATTAGATTATGTTAGGTCAGGGAATTGTAGGTTAGGTTAGGTAAGGTTAGTTTAGGTTAGGTTAGGTTAGCTTAGCTTAGTTTATTTTAGTTTTGTTCAATTTAGGTTTGGTTAGGTTAGTTAACCTTAGTTTACTTTAGTTTAGTTAAGTTTAGATTAGTTTATAGTTTAGTTTAGTTTAGTTTATAGTTTAGTTTATAGTTTAGTTTAGTTTAGTTCATAGTTAATATTATAAATTAGTTACTTTAGGTTAGGTTAGGTTAGTTTAGTTTAGCTTAGGTTAGGTTAGGTTTGTTTAGGTTACGTTAGATTAGTGTAGTTTAGTTTAGTTGAATTTAATTTAGTTTATTTTAGTTTAGTTTAGGTTAAGTTAGGTTAGGTTATGTTAGTTAAGTTTAGTTTAGTGTAGTTTAGTTTAGTTGAAATTAGTTTAGATTAGTTTTGTTTAGGTTAGTTTAGTTTAGTTTAGTATAGTTTAGTTTAGTTTATAGTTTAGTTTAATTTTAGATTAGTTTATAGTTTAGTTTAGTTTAGTTTAGGTTAGGATAGGTAAGTTTAGGTTAGGTTAGGGTAAGTTAATTTAGTTTAGTTTAGTTTATTTTAGGTTACGTTAGTTTAGGTTAGTTAAGTTCAGTTTAGTTTAGTTTTGTTTATAGTTTTGTTTAGTTTGTAGTTTAGTTTAGTTTATTTTCGGTTAGGATAGGTTAGGTTAGGTTAGTTTAGTTTAGTTTAGATTAGGTTAGGTTAGTTTATTTTAGTTTAGATTAGATTATGTTAGGTTAGGTTAGGGTAGGTTAGGTTAGTGTAGTTTAGTTTAGTTCAATTTAGTTGAATGTAATTTAGTTTATTTCAGCTTAATTTAGGTTAGGTTAGATTAGTTTAGTTTATTTTAGTTTAGGTTAGCTTAAGTTAGGTTAGGTTAGTTTACTTTAGTTTAGTTAATATTTTAGTTTATAGTTTAGTTTAGTTTAGTTCATATTAGATTAGTTTAGTTTAGTTTAGTTTCGTTTAGTTTAGGTTAGGTTAGGTTAGGTTGTTTTAGTTTAGGTTAGGTTAGGTTAGTTTATTTTAGTTTAGTTTAGTTTAATTTAGTTTATAATTTAGTTTATAGTTTAGTTTAGTTTAGATTAGTTTAGTTTAGTTTAGGTTCGGTTAGGTTAGTTTAGTTTAGGTTATGTTAGGTTATTTTAGGTTAGTTTAGTTTAGTTTAGTTTAGTTTGTTTATAGTTTTATTTAGTTTATAGTTTAGTTTATAGTTTAGTTTAGTTTATTTTCGGTTAGGTTAGGTTAGGTTAGTTTATTTTAGTTTAGATTAGATTATGTTAGGTTAGGTTAGGGTAGGTTAGGTTAGTGTAGTTTAGTTTAGTTCAATTTAGTTGAATTTAATTTATTTTATTTTAGCTTAGTTTAGGTTAGGTTAGATTAGTTTAGTTTAGTTTAGTTTAGGTTAGGTTAAGTTAGGTTAGGTTAGTTTAGTTTAGTTTAGTTTATATTGTAGTTTATAGTTTAGTTTATATTAGATTAGTTTAGTTTAGTTTTAGTTTAGTTTAGATTAGGTTAGGTTAGTTTAGTTTAGGTTAGGTTAGGTTAGTTTATTTTAGTTTAGTTTAGTTTAGGTTAGGTTAGGTTAGTGTAGTTTAGCTTAATTTAGGTTAGGTTAGGTTAGGTTAGATTAGGTTAGTTAACTTTAGTTTACTTAATTTAGTTTAGTTTATAGTTAATTTAATTTATAAATTAGTTTATAGTTTAGTTTATGGTTTAGTTTATAGTTTAGTTTATTTTCGGTTAGGTTGGGTTAGTTTAGTTTAGTTTAGATTAGGTTAGGTTAGTTTATTTTAGTTTAGATTAGTTTATGTTAGGTTAGGTTAGGATAGGTTAGGTTAGTGTAGTTTATTTTGGTGCAATTTAATTGAATTTAATTTAGTTTATTTTAGCTTAGTTTAGGTTAGGTTAGATTAGTTTAGTTTAGTTTTGTTTAGGTTAGGTAAAATTAGGTTAGGTTAGTTTAGTTTAGTTTATTTTGGTTTAGTTTAGGTTAGGTTAGTTTAGTTTAGGGTAGGTTAGGTTAGGTTAGAGTATTTTAGTTTACTTTTTTTACTTTAGTTTATAGTTTAGTTTATAGTTTAGTTTAGTTTAGACTGGTTTAGTTTAGTTTAGGCTCGGTTAGGTTAGTTTAGTTTAGTTTAGGTTAGGTTAGGTTACGTTTTTTCCGTTTAGTTTAGTTTAGTTTAGGTTAGTTTATTTTAGTTTAGATTAGATTATGTTAGGTTAGGTTAGGGTAAGTTAGGTTAGTTTAGTTTAGTTTAGTTTAGTTTAGGTTATGTCAGGTTAGTTTAGTTTATTTTAGGTTAGGTCAGGTTAAGTTATGTTATGTTACTTTAGGTTAGTTTAGTTTAGTTTAGTTTCGTTTAGTTTATAATTTAGTTTAGTTACGTTTAGTTTAGTTTATGTTAGGTTAGGTTAGGTTACTTAGTTTAGCTAGTTTAGTTTATTTTAGTTTAGTTTATAGTTTAGTTTAATTTATAAATTAGTTTATAGTTCAGTATATTGTTTAGTTTAGTTTAGTTTAGGTTAGGTTAGGTTAGGTTAGTTTAGTTTAGTTTAGTTTAGTTTATGTTAGGTTAGGTTAGTTTTTGTTAGGTTAGGTTAGTTTAGTTTAGCTTAGCCTAGGTTGGGTTAGGTGATATTAGGTTAGGTTAGGTGAGTTAGATTAGCTTAGTTTAGTTTATTTTAGTTTAATTTAGGTTAAGTTAGGTTAGTAGACTTTAGTATACTTAACTTAGTTAAGTTTAGTCAAGTTTATAGTTTAGTTTAATTTAGTTTATAGTTTAGTATATAGTTTAGTTTAGTTTATTGTTTATATTATAATTTAGTTTAGTTTAGGTTAGGTTAGTTTAGTTTAGCTTAGGTTATGTTAGGTTAGGTTAGGTGAGGTTAGTTAACTTTGGTTTACTTTAGTTTAGTTTAGTTTATAGTTAATTTAATTTATAAATTAGTTTATAGTTTAGTTTATAGTTTAGGTTAGTTAAGTTTAGTTTAATTTAAGTTAGGATAGGTAAGTTTAGGTTAGGTTAGGTTAGTTTAGTTCAGTTTAGTTTTGTTTTGTTTATAGTTTAATTTAGTTTAGTTTATAGTTTAATTTAGTTTAGTTGAGTTTAGTTTAGTTATTTTTTTTAGGTTAGGTTAGGTTAGTTTAGTTTAGTTTAGGTTAGGTTAGATTTGTTTAGGTTAGGTTAGATTAGTGTAGTTTAGTTTAGTTGAATTTAATTTAGTTTATTTTAGTTTAGGTTAGTTTAATTTAGTTTAGCTTAGGTTAGGTTAGGTAAGGTTAGGTGAGTTAGTTTAGTTTAGTATAGTTTAGTTTAGTTTAGTTTATAGTTTAGTTTAATTATAGATTAGTTTATAGTTTAGTTTAGTTTAGTTTATATTAGGATAGATAAGTTTAGGTTAGGTTAGGGTAAGTTAATTTAGTTTAGTTTCGTTTATTTTAGGTTACGTTAGTTTAGGTTAGTTTAGATTAGATTATGTTAGGTTAGGTTAGGGTAGGTTATGTTAGTGTAGTTTAGTTTAGTTCAATTTAGTTGAATTTAATTTAGTTTATTTTAGCTTAGTTAAGTTAGGTTAGATTAGTTTAGTTTATTTTAGTTTATGTTAGGTTAAGTTAGGTTAGGTTAGTTTACTTTAGTTTAATTTATATTTTAGTTTATAGTTTAGTTTAGTTTAGTTTATGTTAGATTAGTTTAGTTTAGTTTAGTTTGGTTTAGTTTAGGTTAGGTTAGGTTAGGTTGTTTTAGTTTAGGTTAGGTTCGGTTAGGTTAGTTTAGTTTAGGTTATGTTATGTTATTTTAGGTTAGTTTATTTTAGTTTAGTTTAGTATAGGTTACGTCAAGTTAGTTTAGTTTAGTTTAGGTTAGGTTAGGTTAAGTTATGTTATTTCACTTTAGGTTAGTTTAATTGAGTTTAGTTTCGTTTAGCTTATAATTTAGTTTAGTTACGTTTAGTGTAGTTTAGATTAGGTTAGGTTAGGTTAGGTTACTTAGTTTAGCTTAGTTTAGTTTATTTTATTTTAGTTTAATTTATAAATTAGTTTATAGTTTAGTTTATTGTTTAGTTTAGTTTAGTTTAGGTTAGCTTAAGTTAGGTTAGGTTAGTTTAGTTTAGCTTAGCGTAGGTTGGGTTAGGTTAGGTTAGGTTAGGTTAGTTAGTTTAGCTTAGTTTATTTTCGTTTATAGTTTAGTTTAATTTATAGTTTAGTTTATAGTTTAGTTTAGTTTAGTTTAGTTTATATTAGGTTATGTTAGTTTAGGTTAGTTAAGTTCATTTTAGTGTAGTTTTGTTTATAGTTTAGTTTAGTTTATAGTTTAGTTCACTTTATTGTTTAATTTAGATTAGTTTATTGTAGTTATGTTTAGGTTAGGTTAGTTTAGTTTAGTTTAGGTTAGGTTAGGTTACTTTATTTTAGTTTAGATTAGATTATGTTAGGTTAGGTAAGTTTAGGTTAGGTTAGGTTAGGTTAGTTTAGGTTAGGTTATGTTAGGTTAGGTTAGGTTAGCTTAGTTTAGTTTAGTTTAGTTTAGGCTAGGTTAGGGTAGTTTAGGTTAGGTTAGTTTAGTTTAGTATAGTTTATTTTAGTTTCGTTTAGTTTATAGTTTAGTTTAGTCTATAGATTAGTTTATATTTGAGTTTAGTTTGGTTTAGTTTAGATTAGTTTAGGTTAGGTTAGGTAAGGTTAGGTTAGGTTTGTTTATTTTAGTTTAGATTAGATTATGTTAGGTTAGGTAATTTTAGGTTAGGTTGGGTTAAGTTAGTTTAGGTTAGGTTAGGTTAGGTTAGGTTAGGATAGCTTAATTTATTTTAGTTTTGTTTAATTTAGGTTAGGTTAGGTTAGTTAACTTTAGTTTACTTTAGTTTAGTTAAGTTTAGTTTAGTTTATAGTTTAGTTTAGGTTGGTTTATAGTTTAGTTTATGATTTAGTTTAGTTTAGTTTATAGTTTATATTATAATTTAGTTTAGTTTAGGTTACTTTGGTTTAGTTTAGGTTAGGTTATGTAAGGTTAGGTTAGGTTAGGTTAGTTTAGTTTAGTTAAGTTTATGTTCCGTTTGGTTAGGTTAGTTTAGTTCAGTTTAGTTAGTTTTGTTTATACTTTAGTTTAGTTTAGTTTATAGTTTAGTTTATAGTTTAGTTTAGTTTATAGTTTAATTTAGTTTAGTTTAGTTTGGTTTAGTTTAGCTTAGGTTAGGTAAGGTTAGGTTAGGTTAGGATAGTTTATTTTAGTTAAGTTTATGTTCGGTTAGGTTACGTTAGTTTAGTTCAGTTTTGTTAGTTTTATTTATAGGTTAGTTTATTTTAGTTTATACTTTATATTATAATTTAGTTTAGTATAGGTTAGGTTAGGTTAGTTAAGTTTAGCTTAGGTTAGGTAAGGTTAGGTTAGGTTAGCTTAGCTTAGTTAGTTTAGCTTAGTTTAGTTTATTTTAGTTTAGTTTATAGTTTATATTAATTTATAGATTAATTTATATTTTAGTTTATAGTTTAATTTAGTTTGGTTTAGTTTAGCTTAGGTTAGGTAAGGTTAGGTTAGGTTAGGATAGTTTAGTTTAGTTAAGTTTATGTTCGGTTAGGTTACGTTAGTTTACTTCAGTTTAGTTAGTTTTGTTTATAGGTTAGTTTAGTTTAGTTTATAGTGTAGTTTATAGGTTCGTTTAGTTTAGTTTATAGTTTATATTATAATTTAGTTTAGTTTAGTTTAGTTTAGGTTAGGTTAGGTTAGTTTAGTTTAGCTTAGGATAGGTTAGGTTAGGTTAGTTTATTTTAGTATAGATTAGATTATGTTAGGTAGGGTTAGGTTAGCTTAGTTTAGTTTATTTTAGTTTAGTTTATAGTTTAATTTAGTTAAGTTTATAGTTTAATTAAGTTTAGTTTAATTTAGTTTAGTTATTTTGTTTAGGTTAGGTTAGGTTAGTTTAGTTTAGGTTAGGTTAGGTTTGTTTAGGTTAGGTTAGATTAGTGCAGTTTAGTTTAGTTGAATTTAGTTTAGTTTAGTTTAGTTTAGGTTAGTTTAGTTTAGTTTAGCTTAGGTTAGGTTAGGTAAGGTTACGTTAGTTAGTTTAGCTTAGTATAGTTTAGTTTAGAGTTTAGTTTCATTTTAGATTAATTTATAGTTTTGTTTATAGTTTAGTTTAGTTTAGTTTATGTTAGGATAGGTAAGTTTAGGTTAGGTTAGGGTAAGTTAGTTTAGTTTAGTTTAGTTTATTTTAGGTTACGTTAGTTTAGGTTAGTTAAGTTCAGTTTAGTTTAGTTTTGTTTATAGTTTTATTTAGTTTATAGTTTAGTTTATAGTTTAGTTTAGATTATTTTCGGTTAGGTTGGGTTAGGTTATGTTAGTTTAGTTTAGTTTAGATTAGGTTATTTTAGTTTATTTTAGTTTAGATTAGATTATGTTAGGTTAGGTTAGGGTAGGTTAGGTTAGTGTAGTTTAGTTTAGTTCAATTTAGTTGAATATAATTTAGTTTAATTTAGCTTAGTTTAGGTTAGGTTAGATTAGTTTAGTTTAGTTTAAAATAGATTATATTAGGTTAGGTTAGGGTAGGTTAGGTTAGTGTAGTTTAGTTTAGTTCAATTTAGTTGAATTTAATTTAGTATATTTTAGCTTCGTTTAGGTTAGGTAGATTACTTTAGTTTAGTTTAGGTTAGGTTAAGTTAGGTTAGGTTAGTTTAGTTTAGTTTAGTTTATATTTTAGTTTATAGTTTAGTTTATATTAGATTAGTTTATTTTAGTTTAGTTTGGTTTAGTTTAGGTTAGGTTAGGTTAGTTTAATTTAGGTTAGGTTAGGTTAGTTTATTTTAGTTTAGTTTAGTTACTTCAGTTTATAGTTTAGTTTATTGTTTAGTTTAGTTTAGGTTCGGTTAGGTTAGTTTAGTTTAGTTTAGGTTAGGTTAGTTTAGTTTAGTTTAGTTTAGTTTAGTTTAGGTTAGGTTAGGTTAGTTTATTTTAGTTTTGATTAGATTATGTTAGGTTAGGTTAGGGTAGGTTAGGTTAGTTTAGTTTAGTTTAGTTTAGTTTGGTTTAGGTTAGGTCAGGTTTTTTTAGTTTAGTTTAGGTTAGGTTAGGTTAAGTTATGTTCAGTTACTTTAGGTTAGTTTAGTTTAGTTTAGTTTCGTTTAGTTTATAATTCAGTTTAGTTACGTTTAGTTTAGTTTAGGTTAGGTTAGGTTAGGTTACTTAGTTTAGCTTAGTTTAGTTGATAGTTTAGTTTAATTTATAAATTAGTTTATAATTTAGTTTATTGTTCAATTTAGTTTAGGTTAGGTTAGGTTAGGTTAGGTTAGTTTAGTTTAGTTTAGTTTAGGTTAGGTTAGTTTTTGTTAGGTTATGTTAGTTTAGTTTAGTTTAGCTTAGGTTAGGTTAGGTAAGGTTAGGTTAGTTAATTTAGCATAGTTTAGTTTAGTTCAGTTTAGTTTATGGTTTAGTTTAATTTTAGATTATTTTATAGTTTAGTTTATAGTTTAGTTTAGTTTAAGTTAAGATTGGTAAATTTAGGTTAGGTTAGGGTAAGTTAGTTTAGTTTAGTTTAGTTTATTTTAGGTTACGTTAGTTTAGGTTAGTTAAGATCAGTTTAGTTTAGTTTTGTTTATAGTTTTGTTTAGTTTATAGTTTAGTTTATATTTAAGTTTAGATTATTTTCGGTTAGGTGTGGTTACGTTAGGTTGGTTTAGTTTAGATTAGATTACGTTAGGTTTGTTTATTTTCGTTTAGATTATATTATGTTAGGTTAGGTTAGTCTAGGTTAGGTTAGTGTAGTTTAGTTTAGTTCAATTTAGTTGAATTTAATTTAGTTTATTTTAGCTTAGTTTAGGTTTGGTAGATTAGTGTAGTTTAGTTTAGGTTAGGTTAAGTTAGGTTAGATTAGTTTAGTTTTGTTTAGTTTGGTATAGTTTAGGTTAGGTTAGTTAGGTTAGTTTAGTTTAGGTTAGGTTAGGTTAGGTTAGTTTATTTTAGTATAGTTTAGTTTACTTTAGTTTATAGTTTAGTTAAAGTTTAGTTGAGTTTAATTTAGTTTAGGTTCGGTTAGATTAGTTTAGTTTAGTTTAGGTTAAGTTAGGTTAGGTTAGTTTAGTTTAGTTTAGTTTAGGTTAGGTTAGGTTAGTTTATTTTAATTTAGATTAGTTTATGTTAGGTTAGGGTAGGTTAGGTTAATTTAGTTTGGTTTAGTTTAGTTTAGGTTAGGTCAGGTTAGTTTACTTTAGTTTAATTTAGGTTAGGTTAGGTTAGGTTAGTTAACTTTAATTTACTCTAGTTTAGTTAAGTTTAGTTTAGTTTATAGTTTAGTTTAGTTTAATTTCGGTTAGGTTAGGTTAGTTTAGTTTAGTTTAGATTAGGTTAGGTTAGTTTATTTTAGTTTAGATTAGATCATGTTATGTTAGTTTAGGGTAGGTTAGGTTAGTGTAGTTTATTTTAGTTCAGTTTAGTTGAATTTAATTTAGTTTATTTTAGCTTAGTTTATGTTAGGTTAGATTAGTTTAGTTAAGTTTATTTTAGGTTAGGTTAAGTTAGGTTAGTTTAGTTTAGTTTAGTTTAGTTATATTTAGTTAAGTTTAGTTTGGTTTAAATTAGTTTAGTTTTATTTATGTTAGGTTAGGTTAGGTTAGGTTAGGTTAGTTAGATTAGTTTACGTTAGTTTAGTTTAGCTTATAATTTAATTTATAGTATAGTTTTGTTTAGTTTAGTTTATAGTTTAGTTTATATTTTAGTTTAATTTAGTTTATAGTTTAATTTATAATTTAGTTTAATTTAGTTTAGTTTAGTTTAGGCTAGGTTTGGTTATTTAAGCTTAGCTCAGGTTTGGTTAGGTTGGGTTATGTTAGGTTACTTTAGTTTAGTTTAGTTTAGTATATAGTTTAGTTTAGTTTAGTATGGTTTATATTTTAGTTTAATTTAGTTTAGTTTAAATTAGATTACTTTAGGTTACGTTAGGTTAGGTGTGCTTATTTTTGTTTAGGTTAGGTTAGGTAAGGTTAGTTTAGTTTAGCTTAGGTTAGGTTATTTTTGTTTAGTTTATAGTTTAGTTTAATTTAGTTTAGAGTTTAGTTTATAGTTTAGTTTAGATTAGTTTAGTGTAGTTTAGGTTCGGTTAGGTTAGGTTAGTTTAGTTTAGGTTAGGTTAGGTTAGGTTAGTTTATTTTAGTTTATTTTAGTTTACTTTAGTTTATAGTTTAGTTTATAGTTTAGTTTAGTTTAGATTAGTTTAGTGTAGTTTAGGTTCGGTTAGGTTAGTTTAGTTTAGTTTAGGTTAGGTTAGGTTAGGTTAGTTCCGTTTAGTTTAGTTTAGTTTAGGTTAGGTTAGTTTATTTTAGTTTAGATTAGATTATGTTAGGTTAGGTTAGGTTAAGTTAGGTTAGTTTAGTTTAGTTTAGTTTAGTTTAGGTTAGGTCAGGTTAGTTTAGTTTAGTTTAGTTTAGGTTAGGTTAAGTTATGTTATGTTACTTTAGGTTAGTTTAGTTTAGTTTAGTTTAGTTTAGTTTATAATTTAGTTTAGTTACGTTTAGTTTAGTTTAGGTTAGGTTAGGTTAGGTTAGGTTACTTAGTTTAGCTTAGCTTAGTTTATTTTAGTTTAGTTTATAGTTTAGTTTAATTTATAAATTAGTTTATAGTTTAGTTTATTGTTTAGTTTAGTTTGGTTTAGGTTAGGTTAGGTTAGGTTAGTTTAGTTTAGTTTAGTTTAGGTTAGGTTAGGTTAGTTTTTGTTCTGGTAGGTTAGTTTAGTTTAGCTTAGCTTAGGTTGGGTTAAGTGAGATTAGGTTAGGTTAGGTTAGTAAGTTTAGCTTAGTTTAGTTTATTTTAGTTTAATTTAGGTTAGGTTAGGTTAGGTTAGGTTAGTAGACTTTAGTATACTTAACTTAGTTAAGTTTAGTTTAGTTTATAGTTTAGCTTAATTTAGTTTATAGTTTAGTATATAGTTTAGTTTAGTTTAGTTTATTGTTTTTATTATAATTTAGTTTAGTTTAGTTTAGGTTAGGTTAGGTTAGTTTAGTTTAGTTTAGTTTATATTTTAGTTTATAGTTTAGTTTATATTAGATTAGTTTAGTTTAGTTTGGTTTAGTTTAGATTAGGTTAGCTTAGGTTGGTTTAGTTTAGGTTAGGTTAGGTTAGATTAGGTTAGTTAACTTTAGTTTACTTTAGTTTAGTTTAGTTTATAGTTAATTTAATTTATAAATTAGTTTATAGTTTAATTTATGGTTTAGTTTATAGTTTAGTTTATTTTCGGTTAGGTTGGGTTAGTTCAGTTTAGTTTAGATTAGGTTAGTTTAGTTTAGTTTAGTTTAGTTTAGTTTAGTTTAGTTGAAATTAGTTTAGTTTAGTTTGGTTTAGGTTAGTTTAATTTAGTTTAGCTTAGGTTAGGTTAGGTAAGGTTAGATGAGTTAGTTTAGCTTAGTATAGTTTAGATTAGTTTAGTTTATAGTTTAGTTTAATTTTAGATAGTTTATAGTTTAGTTTAGTTTAGTTTATATTAGGATAGATAAGTTTAGGTTAGGTTAGGGTAAGTTAATTTAGTTTAGTTTAGTTTATTTTAGGTTACGTTAGTTTAGGTTAGTTTAGATTAGATTATGTTATGTTACGTTAGGGTAGGTTAGGTTAGTGTAGTTTAGTTTGGTTCAATTTAGTTGAATTTAATTTAGTTTATTTTAGCTTAGTTTAGGTTAGGTTAGATTAGTTTAGTTTATTTTAGTTTAGGTTAGGTTAAGTTAGGTTAGGTTAGTTTAGGTTAGTTTAGTTTAGTTTGGTGTATAATTTAGTTTATAGTATAGTTTAGTTTAGTTTCATTTATAGTTTAATTTATAGTTTAGTTCAGTTTAGTTTAGGTTAGGTTAGGTTACTTTAGTTTAGTTTAGTTTAGCTTACGTTGGGTTAGGTTAGGTTAGGTTAGGTTAGTTTGTTTAGCTTAGTTTCGTTTATTTTAATTTATAGTTTAGTTTAATTTATAGTTTGGTTTATAGTTTAGTTCAGTTTAGTTTAAGTCAGGATAGGTAAGTTTAGGTTAAGTTAGGTTAAGTTAGTTTAGTTTAGTTTAGTTTATGTTAGGTTACGTTAGTTTAGGTTAGTTAAGTTCAGTTTAGTTTAGTTTTGTTTATAGTTAAGTTTAGTTTATAGTTTAGTTTATAGTTTAATTTTGTTTAGATTATTGTTTAATTTAGTATAGTTTAGTGTAGTTTAGTTTAGGTTAGGTTAGATTAGGTTAGATTAGTTAAGTTCAGTTTAGTGTAATTTAGTTTTGTTGAATTTAGTTTAGTTTAGTTTAGTTTAAGTTAGTTTAGTTTAGCTTAGGTTAGGTTAGGTAAGGTTAGGTTAGTTAGTTTACCTTAGTTTAGTTTAGTTTAGTTTATAGTTTAGTTTAATTTATAGATTAGATTATATTTTAGTTTATAGTTTAGTTTAGTTTGGTTTAGTTAAGTTTAGTTTAGGTTAGGTTAGGTAAAGTTAGGTTAGGTTAGGTTAGTTTATTTTAGTTCAGATTAGATTATGTTAGGTTAGGTTAAGATAGGTCAATGTAGTTGAGTTTAGTTTAGTTGCATTTAATTTAGTTTATTTTGTTTAGTTTAGGTTAGGTTAGTTTAGTTTAGTTTAGGTTAGGTTGTTAGGTTAGCTTAGTTTTGTATAGTTTAGTTTAGTTTATATTTTAATTTATTGTTTAGTTTAGTTTATATTAGATTTGTTTAGTTTAGTTTAGTTTAGGTTAGGTTAGGTTACGTTGGGTTAGCTTAGTTTATTTTAGTTTAAGTTTGGTTAGTTTACGTTAGGTTAGGTCAGCTTAGTTTAGTTTAGTTTAGTTTAATTTAGTTTAGGTTAGGTTTGGTTTGTTTAATTTAGCTTAGCTCAGGTTTGGTTTGGTTAGGTTGGGTTAGGTTAGTTAAGGTCAGTTTACTTTAGTTTAGTTAAGTTTAGTTTAGTTTATAGTTTAGTTTAATTTAGTTTATAGTTTAGTTTATACTTTATATTATAATTTAGTTTAGGTTAGGTTAGGTTAGTTTAGTTTAGCTTAGGTTAGGTAAGGTTAGGTTAGGTTAGGTTAGGTTGGTTGGTTTAGCTTAGTTTATTTATTTTAGTTTAGTTTATAGTTTAGTTTAATTTATAGATTAGTTTATATTTTAGTTTATAGTTTAGTTTAGTTTGGTTTAGTTTAGGTTAGGTTAGGTAAGGTTAGGTTAGGTTAGGTTAGGATAGTTTAGTTTAGTAAAGTTTATGTTCGGTTAGGTTAGGTTAGTTTAGTTCAGTTTAGTTAGTTTTGTTTATGGGTTAGTTTAGTTTATAGTTTAGTTTACAGTTTTGTTAAGTTTAGTTTATAGTTTATATTATAATGTAGTTTACTTTAATTTAGTTTAGTTTAGTTTAGTTTTGTTTAGTTTAGTTTAGGTTAGGTTAGGTAAGTTTATGTTAAGTTAGGTTAGTTTAGTTTAGCTTAGTTTAGGTTAGGTTAGGTTAAGTTAGGTTAGGTTAGCTTAATTAATTTAGTTTAGTTTAATTTAGGTTAGGTTAGGTTAGGTTAGGTTAGTTAACTTTAGTTTACTTTAGTTTAGTTAAGTTTAGTTTAGTTTATAGTTTAGTTTAGTTTATAGTTTAGTTTATAGTTTAGTTTAGTTTAATTTATAGTTTATATTATAATTTAGTTTAGTTTAGTTTAGTTTAGGTTAGGTTAGTTTAGTTTAGCTTACGTTAGGTTAGGTTAGGTTAAGTTAGGTTAGTTAGTTTAGCTTATTTTAGTTTATTTTATTTTAGTTTATAGTGTAGTTTAATTTGTATTTTAGTTTATAGTTTAGTTTATAGTTTAGTTTGGTTTAGTTTAATTTATTTTATAGTCTAGTTTATAGTTTATTTTAGTTTAGTTTATAGTTTAGATTATAATTTAGTTTAGTTTAGTTTAGTTTAGGTTAAGTTAATTTAGTTTGGCTTAGGTTAGTTTAGCTTAGGTTATGTTAGGTTGGGGTATGTTAGGTTACTTTAGAGTTGTTTAGTTTAGTTTAGGTTAGGTTTGGTTAGTTTAGTTTAGTTTAGCTCAGGTTTGGTTAGGTTAGGTTAAGTTAGGTTTGCTTAGTTTAGTTTAGTTTAATTTAGGTTAGGTTAGGTTAATTAACTTTAGTTTACTTAATTTATTTAAGTTTAGTTTAGTTATAGTTTAGTTTAATTTAGTTTATAGTTTAGTTTATAGTTTAGTTTAGTTTAGTTTATAGTTTATATTATAATTTAGTTTAGTTTAGTTTAGTTTAGGTTAGGTTAGGTTAGTTTAGTTTAGCTTAGGTTAGGTTAGGTTAGGTTAGGTTAGTTTAGTTTAGTTTAGGTTAAGTTAGGTAAGTTTAGGTTAGGTTAGGTTAGTTTAGTTCAGTTTAGTTTAATTTTGCTTATAGTTTAATTTAGTTTAGTTTATAGTTTAAATTAGTTTAGTTTAGTTTAGCTTAGTAATTTTGTTTAGGTTAGGTTAGTTTAGTTTAGTTTAGGTTAGGTTAGATTTGTTTAGGTTAGGTTAGATTAGTGTAATTTAGTTTAGTTGAATTTAATTTAGTTTATTTTAGTTTAGTTTAGGTTAAGTTAGGTTAGGTTAGGTTAGTTAAGTTTAGTTTAGTGTAGTTTAGTTTAGTTGAATTTAGTTTAGTTTAGTTTAGTTTAGGTTAGTTTAGTTTAGTTTAGCATAGGTTAGGTTAGGTAAGGTTACGTTAGTTAGTTTAGCTTAGTATAGTTTAGTTTAGTTTAGTTTATAGTTTAGTTTAATTTTAGATTAGTTGATATTTTGGTTTATAGTTTAGTTTAGTTTAATTTAGGTAGGGATAGGTAAGTTTAGGTTAGGTTAGTTTAGTTTAGTTCAGTTTACTTTTGTTTTGTTTATTGTTTAATTTAGTTTACTTTAGTTTAGTTAAGTTTATAGTTTCATTTAGTTTAGTTTAGTTTAGTTATTTTGTTTAGGTTAGGTTAGGTTAGTTTAGTTTAGTTTAGTTTAGGTTACGAAAGTTTAGGTTAGGTTAGGTTAGTTTAGTTCAGTTTAGTTTTGTTTTGCTTATAGTTTAATTTAGTTTATTTTATAGTTTAAATTAGTTTAGTTTGGTTTAGTTTAGTTATTTTGTTTAGGTTAGGTTAGGTTAGGTTAGTTTAGTTTAGTTTAGGTTAGGTTAGATTGGTTTAGGTTAGGTTAGATTAGTGTAGTTTAGTTTAGTTGAATTTAATTTAGTTTATTTTAGTTTAGTTTAGGTTAAGTTAGGTTAAGTTAGGTTAGTTAAGTTTAGTTTAATGTAGTTCAGTTTAGTTGAATTTAGTTTAGTTTAGTTTAGTTTAGGTTAGTTTAGTTTAGTTTAGCATAGGTTAGGTTAGGTAAGGTTACGTTAGTTAGTTTAGCTTAGTATAGTTTAGTTTAGTTTAGTTTATAGTTTAGTTTAATTTTAGATTAGTTTATATTTTGGTTTATAGTTTAGTTTAGTTTAGTTTAGGTAGGGATAGGAAAGCTTAGGTTAGGTTAGGTTAGTTTAGTTCAGTTTAATTTTGTTTTGTTTATAGTTTAGTTAAGTTTAGTTTATAGTTTAATTTAGTATAGTTTAGTTTAGTTATTTTGTTTAGGTTAGGTTAGGTTAGATTAGTTTAGTTTAGTTTAGTTTTGGTTAGATTTGTTTAGGTTCGGTTAGATTAGTGTAGTTGAGTTTACTTGAATTTAATTTAGTTTATTTTAGTTTAGTTTAGGTTAAGTTGGGTTAGGTTAGGTTAGTTAAGATTAGTTTAGTGTAGGTTAGTTTAGTTGAATTTAGTTTAGTTTAGTTTAGTTTAGTTTAGGTTAGTTTAGTTTAGTTTAGCTTAGGTTGCGTTAGGTAAGGTTAGGTTAGTTAGTTTAGCTTAGTATAGTTTAGTTTAGTTCAGTGTATAGTTTAGTTTAATTTCAGATTAGTTTAGATTATAGTTTATAGTTTAGTTTAGTTTAGTTTAGGTTAGGATAGGTAAGTTTAGGTTATGTTAGTTTATTTTAGGTTACGTTAGTTTAGGTTAGTTAAGTAAAGTTTAGTTTAGTTTTGTTTATGGTTTTATTTAGTTTATAGTTTAGTTTATAGTGTAGTTTAGTTTAATTTCGGTTAGGTTAGGTTAGGTTAGTTTAGTTTAGTTTAGATTAGGTTAGGTTAGTTTATTTTAATTTAGATTAGATTATGTTAGGTTAGGTTAGGGTAGGTTAGGTTAGTGTAGTTTAGTTTAGTTCAATTTAGTTGAATTTAATTTAGTTTATTTTAGCTTAGTTTAGGTTAGGTTAGATTAGTTTAGTTTAGTTTAGTTTAATTTAGGTAAGTTAAGTTAGGTTAGGTTAGTTTAGTTTAGTTCATATTTTAGTTTATATAAGGTTAGTTTAGTTTATGTTAGGTTTAGTTAGTTTAATTTAGTTTAGTTTAGTTTAGTTTATGTTAGGTTACGCTAGTTTAGGTTAGTTAAGTTTAGTTTAGTTTAGTTAAATTTAATTTTGTTTATTTTAGCTTAGTTTAGGTTAGGATGGTTAGGTTAGTTTAGTTTAGTTTAGTTTAGTTTAGTTTAGTTTAGGTTAGGTTAAGTTAGGTTAGGTTAGTTTAGTTTAGTTTAGTTTATATTTTAGTTTATAGTTTAGTTTAGTTTAGTTTATATTAGATTAGTTTAGTTTAGTTAAGTTTAGGTTAGGTTAGGTTAGTTTAGTTTAGGTTAGGTTTGGTTAGTTTAGTTTATATTAGGTTAGTTTATTTTAGTTTAGTTTAGTTTACTTTAGTTTATAGTTTAGTTTAGTTTAGTTTATATTAGATTAGTTTGGTTTAATTTAGTTTAGTTTAGTTTAGGTTAGGTTAGTTTAGTATAGGTTAGGTTAGGTTAGGTTAGTTTAGTTTTGTTTAGTTTAGTTTAGGTTAGGTTAGATTAGTTTAGGTTATGTTAGTTTATTTTAGTTTAGATTAGATTATGTTAGGTCAGGGAATTGTAGGTTAGGTTAGGTAAGGTTAGTTTAGGTTAGGTTAGGTTAGCTTAGCTTAGTTTATTTTAGTTTTGTTCAATTTAGGTTTGGTTAGGTTAGTTAACCTTAGTTTACTTTAGTTTAGTTAAGTTTAGATTAGTTTATAGTTTAGTTTAGTTCAGTTTATAGTTTAGTTTATAGTTTAGTTTAGTTTAGTTCATAGTTAATATTATAAATTAGTTACTTTAGGTTAGGTTAGGTTAGTTTAGTTTAGCTTAGGTTAGGTTAGGTTTGTTTAGGTTACGTTAGATTAGTGTAGTTTAGTTTAGTTGAATTTAATTTAGTTTATTTTAGTTTAGTTTAGGTTAAGTTAGGTTAGGTTATGTTAGTTAAGTTTAGTTTAGTGTAGTTTAGTTTAGTTGAAATTAGTTTAGATTAGTTTTGTTTAGGTTAGTTTAGTTTAGTTTAGTATAGTTTAGTTTAGTTTATAGTTTAGTTTAATTTTAGATTAGTTTATAGTTTAGTTTAGTTTAGTTTAGGTTAGGATAGGTAAGTTTAGGTTAGGTTAGGGTAAGTTAATTTAGTTTAGTTTAGTTTATTTTAGGTTACGTTAGTTTAGGTTAGTTAAGTTCAGTTTAGTTTAGTTTTGTTTATAGTTTTGTTTAGTTTGTAGTTTAGTTTAGTTTATTTTCGGTTAGGATAGGTTAGGTTAGGTTAGTTTAGTTTAGTTTAGATTAGGTTAGGTTAGTTTATTTTAGTTTAGATTAGATTATGTTAGGTTAGGTTAGGGTAGGTTAGGTTAGTGTAGTTTAGTTTAGTTCAATTTAGTTGAATGTAATTTAGTTTATTTCAGCTTAATTTAGGTTAGGTTAGATTAGTTTAGTTTATTTTAGTTTAGGTTAGCTTAAGTTAGGTTAGGTTAGTTTACTTTAGTTTAGTTAATATTTTAGTTTATAGTTTAGTTTAGTTTAGTTCATATTAGATTAGTTTAGTTTAGTTTAGTTTGGTTTAGTTTAGGTTAGGTTAGGTTAGGTTGTTTTAGTTTAGGTTAGGTTAGGTTAGTTTATTTTAGTTTAGTTTAGTTTAATTTAGTTTATAATTTAGTTTATAGTTTAGTTTAGTTTAGATTAGTTTAGTTTAGTTTAGGTTCGGTTAGGTTAGTTTAGTTTAGGTTATGTTAGGTTATTTTAGGTTAGTTTAGTTTAGTTTAGTTTAGTTTGTTTATAGTTTTATTTAGTTTATAGTTTAGTTTATAGTTTAGTTTAGTTTATTTTCGGTTAGGTTAGGTTAGGTTAGTTTATTTTAGTTTAGATTAGATTATGTTAGGTTAGGTTAGGGTAGGTTAGGTTAGTGTAGTTTAGTTTAGTTCAATTTAGTTGAATTTAATTTATTTTATTTTAGCTTAGTTTAGGTTAGGTTAGATTAGTTTAGTTTAGTTTAGTTTAGGTTAGGTTAAGTTAGGTTAGGTTAGTTTAGTTTAGTTTAGTTTATATTGTAGTTTATAGTTTAGTTTATATTAGATTAGTTTAGTTTAGTTTTAGTTTAGTTTAGATTAGGTTAGGTTAGTTTAGTTTAGGTTAGGTTAGGTTAGTTTATTTTAGTTTAGTTTAGTTTAGGTTAGGTTAGGTTAGTGTAGTTTAGCTTAATTTAGGTTAGGTTAGGTTAGGTTAGATTAGGTTAGTTAACTTTAGTTTACTTAATTTAGTTTAGTTTATAGTTAATTTAATTTATAAATTAGTTTATAGTTTAGTTTATGGTTTAGTTTATAGTTTAGTTTATTTTCGGTTAGGTTGGGTTAGTTTAGTTTAGTTTAGATTAGGTTAGGTTAGTTTATTTTAGTTTAGATTAGTTTATGTTAGGTTAGGTTAGGATAGGTTAGGTTAGTGTAGTTTATTTTGGTGCAATTTAATTGAATTTAATTTAGTTTATTTTAGCTTAGTTTAGGTTAGGTTAGATTAGTTTAGTTTAGTTTTGTTTAGGTTAGGTAAAATTAGGTTAGGTTAGTTTAGTTTAGTTTATTTTGGTTTAGTTTAGGTTAGGTTAGTTTAGTTTAGGGTAGGTTAGGTTAGGTTAGAGTATTTTAGTTTACTTTTTTTACTTTAGTTTATAGTTTAGTTTATAGTTTAGTTTAGTTTAGATTAGTTTAGTTTAGTTTAGGCTCGGTTAGGTTAGTTTAGTTTAGTTTAGGTTAGGTTAGGTTACGTTTTTTCCGTTTAGTTTAGTTTAGTTTAGGTTAGTTTATTTTAGTTTAGATTAGATTATGTTAGGTTAGGTTAGGGTAAGTTAGGTTAGTTTAGTTTAGTTTAGTTTAGTTTAGGTTATGTCAGGTTAGTTTAGTTTATTTTAGGTTAGGTCAGGTTAAGTTATGTTATGTTACTTTAGGTTAGTTTAGTTTAGTTTAGTTTCGTTTAGTTTATAATTTAGTTTAGTTACGTTTAGTTTAGTTTATGTTAGGTTAGGTTAGGTTACTTAGTTTAGCTAGTTTAGTTTATTTTAGTTTAGTTTATAGTTTAGTTTAATTTATAAATTAGTTTATAGTTCAGTATATTGTTTAGTTTAGTTTAGTTTAGGTTAGGTTAGGTTAGGTTAGTTTAGTTTAGTTTAGTTTAGTTTATGTTAGGTTAGGTTAGTTTTTGTTAGGTTAGGTTAGTTTAGTTTAGCTTAGCCTAGGTTGGGTTAGGTGATATTAGGTTAGGTTAGGTGAGTTAGATTAGCTTAGTTTAGTTTATTTTAGTTTAATTTAGGTTAAGTTAGGTTAGTAGACTTTAGTATACTTAACTTAGTTAAGTTTAGTCAAGTTTATAGTTTAGTTTAATTTAGTTTATAGTTTAGTATATAGTTTAGTTTAGTTTATTGTTTATATTATAATTTAGTTTAGTTTAGGTTAGGTTAGTTTAGTTTAGCTTAGGTTATGTTAGGTTAGGTTAGGTGAGGTTAGTTAACTTTGGTTTACTTTAGTTTAGTTTAGTTTATAGTTAATTTAATTTATAAATTAGTTTATAGTTTAGTTTATAGTTTAGGTTAGTTAAGTTTAGTTTAATTTAAGTTAGGATAGGTAAGTTTAGGTTAGGTTAGGTTAGTTTAGTTCAGTTTAGTTTTGTTTTGTTTATAGTTTAATTTAGTTTAGTTTATAGTTTAATTTAGTTTAGTTGAGTTTAGTTTAGTTATTTTTTTTAGGTTAGGTTAGGTTAGTTTAGTTTAGTTTAGGTTAGGTTAGATTTGTTTAGGTTAGGTTAGATTAGTGTAGTTTAGTTTAGTTGAATTTAATTTAGTTTATTTTAGTTTAGGTTAGTTTAATTTAGTTTAGCTTAGGTTAGGTTAGGTAAGGTTAGGTGAGTTAGTTTAGTTTAGTATAGTTTAGTTTAGTTTAGTTTATAGTTTAGTTTAATTATAGATTAGTTTATAGTTTAGTTTAGTTTAGTTTATATTAGGATAGATAAGTTTAGGTTAGGTTAGGGTAAGTTAATTTAGTTTAGTTTCGTTTATTTTAGGTTACGTTAGTTTAGGTTAGTTTAGATTAGATTATGTTAGGTTAGGTTAGGGTAGGTTATGTTAGTGTAGTTTAGTTTAGTTCAATTTAGTTGAATTTAATTTAGTTTATTTTAGCTTAGTTAAGTTAGGTTAGATTAGTTTAGTTTATTTTAGTTTATGTTAGGTTAAGTTAGGTTAGGTTAGTTTACTTTAGTTTAATTTATATTTTAGTTTATAGTTTAGTTTAGTTTAGTTTATGTTAGATTAGTTTAGTTTAGTTTAGTTTGGTTTAGTTTAGGTTAGGTTAGGTTAGGTTGTTTTAGTTTAGGTTAGGTTCGGTTAGGTTAGTTTAGTTTAGGTTATGTTATGTTATTTTAGGTTAGTTTATTTTAGTTTAGTTTAGTATAGGTTACGTCAAGTTAGTTTAGTTTAGTTTAGGTTAGGTTAGGTTAAGTTATGTTATTTCACTTTAGGTTAGTTTAATTGAGTTTAGTTTCGTTTAGCTTATAATTTAGTTTAGTTACGTTTAGTGTAGTTTAGATTAGGTTAGGTTAGGTTAGGTTACTTAGTTTAGCTTAGTTTAGTTTATTTTATTTTAGTTTAATTTATAAATTAGTTTATAGTTTAGTTTATTGTTTAGTTTAGTTTAGTTTAGGTTAGCTTAAGTTAGGTTAGGTTAGTTTAGTTTAGCTTAGCGTAGGTTGGGTTAGGTTAGGTTAGGTTAGGTTAGTTAGTTTAGCTTAGTTTATTTTCGTTTATAGTTTAGTTTAATTTATAGTTTAGTTTATAGTTTAGTTTAGTTTAGTTTAGTTTATGTTAGGTTATGTTAGTTTAGGTTAGTTAAGTTCATTTTAGTGTAGTTTTGTTTATAGTTTAGTTTAGTTTATAGTTTAGTTCACTTTATTGTTTAATTTAGATTAGTTTATTGTAGTTATGTTTAGGTTAGGTTAGTTTAGTTTAGTTTAGGTTAGGTTAGGTTACTTTATTTTAGTTTAGATTAGATTATGTTAGGTTAGGTAAGTTTAGGTTAGGTTAGGTTAGGTTAGTTTAGGTTAGGTTATGTTAGGTTAGGTTAGGTTAGCTTAGTTTAGTTTAGTTTAGTTTAGGCTAGGTTAGGGTAGTTTAGGTTAGGTTAGTTTAGTTTAGTATAGTTTATTTTAGTTTCGTTTAGTTTATAGTTTAGTTTAGTCTATAGATTAGTTTATATTTGAGTTTAGTTTGGTTTAGTTTAGATTAGTTTAGGTTAGGTTAGGTAAGGTTAGGTTAGGTTTGTTTATTTTAGTTTAGATTAGATTATGTTAGGTTAGGTAAGTTTAGGTTAGGTTGGGTTAGGTTAGTTTAGGTTAGGTTAGGTTAGGTTAGGTTAGGATAGCTTAATTTATTTTAGTTTTGTTTAATTTAGGTTAGGTTAGGTTAGTTAACTTTAGTTTACTTTAGTTTAGTTAAGTTTAGTTTAGTTTATAGTTTAGTTTAGGTTGGTTTATAGTTTAGTTTATGATTTAGTTTAGTTTAGTTTATAGTTTATATTATAATTTAGTTTAGTTTAGGTTACTTTGGTTTAGTTTAGGTTAGGTTATGTAAGGTTAGGTTAGGTTAGGTTAGTTTAGTTTAGTTAAGTTTATGTTCCGTTTGGTTAGGTTAGTTTAGTTCAGTTTAGTTAGTTTTGTTTATACTTTAGTTTAGTTTAGTTTATAGTTTAGTTTATAGTTTAGTTTAGTTTATAGTTTAATTTAGTTTAGTTTAGTTTGGTTTAGTTTAGCTTAGGTTAGGTAAGGTTAGGTTAGGTTAGGATAGTTTATTTTAGTTAAGTTTATGTTCGGTTAGGTTACGTTAGTTTAGTTCAGTTTTGTTAGTTTTATTTATAGGTTAGTTTATTTTAGTTTATACTTTATATTATAATTTAGTTTAGTATAGGTTAGGTTAGGTTAGTTAAGTTTAGATTAGGTTAGGTAAGGTTAGGTTAGGTTAGCTTAGCTTAGTTAGTTTAGCTTAGTTTAGTTTATTTTAGTTTAGTTTATAGTTTATATTAATTTATAGATTAATTTATATTTTAGTTTATAGTTTAATTTAGTTTGGTTTAGTTTAGCTTAGGTTAGGTAAGGTTAGGTTAGGTTAGGATAGTTTAGTTTAGTTAAGTTTATGTTCGGTTAGGTTACGTTAGTTTACTTCAGTTTAGTTAGTTTTGTTTATAGGTTAGTTTAGTTTAGTTTATAGTGTAGTTTATAGGTTCGTTTAGTTTAGTTTATAGTGTAGTTTATAGGTTAGTTTAGTTTAGTTTATAGTTTATATTATAATTTAGTTTAGTTTAGTTTAGTTTAGGTTAGGTTAGGTTAGTTTAGTTTAGCTTAGGATAGGTTAGGTTAGGTTAGTTTATTTTAGTATAGATTAGATTATGTTAGGTAGGGTTAGGTTAGCTTAGTTTAGTTTATTTTAGTTTAGTTTATAGTTTAATTTAGTTAAGTTTATAGTTTAATTAAGTTTAGTTTAATTTAGTTTAGTTATTTTGTTTAGGTTAGGTTAGGTTAGGTTAGTTTAGTTTAGTTTAGGTTAGGTTAGGTTTGTTTAGGTTAGGTTAGATTAGTGCAGTTTAGTTTAGTTGAATTTAGTTTAGTTTAGTTTAGTTTAGGTTAGTTTAGTTTAGTTTAGCTTAGGTTAGGTTAGGTAAGGTTACGTTAGTTAGTTTAGCTTAGTATAGTTTAGTTTAGTTTAGTTTAGAGTTTAGTTTCATTTTAGATTAGTTTATAGTTTTGTTTATAGTTTAGTTTAGTTTAGTTTATGTTAGGATAGGTAAGTTTAGGTTAGGTTAGGGTAAGTTAGTTTAGTTTAGTTTAGTTTATTTTAGGTTACGTTAGTTTAGGTTAGTTAAGTTCAGTTTAGTTTAGTTTTGTTTATAGTTTTATATAGTTTATAGTTTAGTTTATAGTTTAGTTTAGATTATTTTCGGTTAGGTTGGGTTAGGTTATGTTAGTTTAGTTTAGTTTAGATTAGGTTATTTTAGTTTATTTTAGTTTAGATTAGATTATGTTAGGTTAGGTTAGGGTAGGTTAGGTTAGTGTAGTTTAGTTTAGTTCAATTTAGTTGAATATAATTTAGTTTAATTTAGCTTAGTTTAGGTTAGGTTAGATTAGTTTAGTTTAGTTTAAAATAGATTATATTAGGTTAGGTTAGGGTAGGTTAGGTTAGTGTAGTTTAGTTTAGTTCAATTTAGTTGAATTTAATTTAGTATATTTTAGCTTCGTTTAGGTTAGGTAGATTACTTTAGTTTAGTTTAGGTTAGGTTAAGTTAGGTTAGGTTAGTTTAGTTTAGTTTAGTTTATATTTTATTTTATAGTTTAGTTTAGTTTAGTTTGTATTAGATTAGTTTAGTTTAGTTTAGTTTGGTATAGTTTAGGTTAGGTTAGGTTAGTTTAGTTTATGTTAAGTTAGGTTAGTTTATTTTAGTTTAGTTTACTTTAGTTTATAGTTTAGTTATAGTTTAGTTTAGTTTAGTTTAGGTTCGGTTAGGTTAGTTTAGTTTAGTTTAGATTAGATTATGTTAGGTTAGGTTAGGGTAGGTTAGGTTAGTGTAGTTTAGTTTAGTTCAATTTAGTTGAATATAATTTAGTTTTTTTTAGCTTAGTTTAGGTTAGGTTAGATTAGTTTAGTTTAGTTTAGTTTAGTTTAGTTTAGTTTAGGTTAGGTTAAGTTAGGTTAGGTTAGTTTAGTTTAGTTTAGTTTATATTTTAGTTTATAGTTTAGTTTATATTAGATTAGTTTATTTTAGTTTAGTTTGGTTTAGTTTAGGTTAGGTTAGGTTAGTTTAATTTAGGTTAGGTTAGGTTAGTTTATTTTAGTTTAGTTTAGTTACTTCAGTTTATAGTTTAGTTTATTGTTTAGTTTAGTTTAGGTTCGGTTAGGTTAGTTTAGTTTAGTTTAGGTTAGGTTAGTTTAGTTTAGTTTAGTTTAGTTTAGGTTAGGTTAGGTTAGTTTATTTTAGTTTTGATTAGATTATGTTAGGTTAGGTTAGGGTAGGTTAGGTTAGTTTAGTTTAGTTTAGTTTAGTTTGGTTTAGGTTAGGTCAGGTTTTTTTAGTTTAGTTTAGGTTAGGTTAGGTTAAGTTATGTTCAGTTACTTTAGGTTAGTTTAGTTTAGTTTAGTTTCGTTTAGTTTATAATTCAGTTTAGTTACGTTTAGTTTAGTTTAGGTTAGGTTAGGTTAGGTTACTTAGTTTAGCTTAGTTTAGTTGATAGTTTAGTTTAATTTATAAATTAGTTTATAATTTAGTTTATTGTTCAATTTAGTTTAGGTTAGGTTAGGTTAGGTTAGGTTAGTTTAGTTTAGTTTAGTTTAGGTTAGGTTAGTTTTTGTTAGGTTATGTTAGTTTAGTTTAGTTTAGCTTAGGTTAGGTTAGGTAAGGTTAGGTTAGTTAATTTAGCATAGTTTAGTTTAGTTCAGTTTAGTTTATGGTTTAGTTTAATTTTAGATTATTTTATAGTTTAGTTTATAGTTTAGTTTAGTTTAAGTTAAGATTGGTAAATTTAGGTTAGGTTAGGGTAAGTTAGTTTAGTTTAGTTTAGTTTATTTTAGGTTACGTTAGTTTAGGTTAGTTAAGATCAGTTTAGTTTAGTTTTGTTTATAGTTTTGTTTAGTTTATAGTTTAGTTTATATTTAAGTTTAGATTATTTTCGGTTAGGTGTGGTTAGGTTAGGTTGGTTTAGTTTAGATTAGATTAGGTTAGGTTTGTTTATTTTCGTTTAGATTATATTATGTTAGGTTAGGTTAGTCTAGGTTAGGTTAGTGTAGTTTAGTTTAGTTCAATTTAGTTGAATTTAATTTAGTTTATTTTAGCTTAGTTTAGGTTTGGTAGATTAGTGTAGTTTAGTTTAGGTTAGGTTAAGTTAGGTTAGATTAGTTTAGTTTTGTTTAGTTTGGTATAGTTTAGGTTAGGTTAGTTAGGTTAGTTTAGTTTAGGTTAGGTTAGGTTAGGTTAGTTTATTTTAGTATAGTTTAGTTTACTTTAGTTTATAGTTTAGTTAAAGTTTAGTTGAGTTTAATTTAGTTTAGGTTCGGTTAGATTAGTTTAGTTTAGTTTAGGTTAAGTTAGGTTAGGTTAGTTTAGTTTAGTTTAGTTTAGGTTAGGTTAGGTTAGTTTATTTTAATTTAGATTAGTTTATGTTAGGTTAGGGTAGGTTAGGTTAATTTAGTTTGGTTTAGTTTAGTTTAGGTTAGGTCAGGTTAGTTTACTTTAGTTTAATTTAGGTTAGGTTAGGTTAGGTTAGTTAACTTTAATTTACTCTAGTTTAGTTAAGTTTAGTTTAGTTTATAGTTTAGTTTAGTTTAATTTCGGTTAGGTTAGGTTAGTTTAGTTTAGTTTAGATTAGGTTAGGTTAGTTTATTTTAGTTTAGATTAGATCATGTTATGTTAGTTTAGGGTAGGTTAGGTTAGTGTAGTTTATTTTAGTTCAGTTTAGTTGAATTTAATTTAGTTTATTTTAGCTTAGTTTATGTTAGGTTAGATTAGTTTAGTTAAGTTTATTTTAGGTTAGGTTAAGTTAGGTTAGTTTAGTTTAGTTTAGTTTAGTTATATTTAGTTAAGTTTAGTTTGGTTTAAATTAGTTTAGTTTTGTTTATGTTAGGTTAGGTTAGGTTAGGTTAGGTTAGTTAGATTAGTTTACGTTAGTTTAGTTTAGCTTATAATTTAATTTATAGTATAGTTTTGTTTAGTTTAGTTTATAGTTTAGTTTATATTTTAGTTTAATTTAGTTTATAGTTTAATTTATAATTTAGTTTAATTTAGTTTAGTTTAGTTTAGGCTAGGTTTGGTTATTTAAGCTTAGCTCAGGTTTGGTTAGGTTGGGTTATGTTAGGTTACTTTAGTTTAGTTTAGTTTAGTATATAGTTTAGTTTAGTTTAGTATGGTTTATATTTTAGTTTAATTTAGTTTAGTTTAAATTAGATTACTTTAGGTTACGTTAGGTTAGGTGTGCTTATTTTTGTTTAGGTTAGGTTAGGTAAGGTTAGTTTAGTTTAGCTTAGGTTAGGTTATTTTTGTTTAGTTTATAGTTTAGTTTAATTTAGTTTAGAGTTTAGTTTATAGTTTAGTTTAGATTAGTTTAGTGTAGTTTAGGTTCGGTTAGGTTAGGTTAGTTTAGTTTAGGTTAGGTTAGGTTAGGTTAGTTTATTTTAGTTTATTTTAGTTTACTTTAGTTTATAGTTTAGTTTATAGTTTAGTTTAGTTTAGATTAGTTTAGTGTAGTTTAGGTTCGGTTAGGTTAGTTTAGTTTAGTTTAGGTTAGGTTAGGTTAGTTCCGTTTAGTTTAGTTTAGTTTAGGTTAGGTTAGTTTATTTTAGTTTAGATTAGATTATGTTAGGTTAGGTTAGGTTAAGTTAGGTTAGTTTAGTTTAGTTTAGTTTAGTTTAGGTTAGGTCAGGTTAGTTTAGTTTAGTTTAGTTTAGGTTAGGTTAAGTTATGTTATGTTACTTTAGGTTAGTTTAGTTTAGTTTAGTTTCGTTTAGTTTATAATTTAGTTTAGTTACGTTTAGTTTAGTTTAGGTTAGGTTAGGTTAGGTTAGGTTAGGTTACTTAGTTTAGCTTAGCTTAGTTTATTTTAGTTTAGTTTATAGTTTAGTTTAATTTATAAATTAGTTTATAGTTTAGTTTATTGTTTAGTTTAGTTTGGTTTAGGTTAGGTTAGGTTAGGTTAGTTTAGTTTAGTTTAGTTTAGGTTAGGTTAGGTTAGTTTTTGTTCGGGTAGGTTAGTTTAGTTTAGCTTAGCTTAGGTTGGGTTAAGTGAGATTAGGTTAGGTTAGGTTAGTAAGTTTAGCTTAGTTTAGTTTATTTTAGTTTAATTTAGGTTAGGTTAGGTTAGGTTAGGTTAGTAGACTTTAGTATACTTAACTTAGTTAAGTTTAGTTTAGTTTATAGTTTAGCTTAATTTAGTTTATAGTTTAGTATATAGTTTAGTTTAGTTTAGTTTATTGTTTTTATTATAATTTAGTTTAGTTTAGTTTAGGTTAGGTTAGGTTAGTTTAGTTTAGTTTAGTTTATATTTTAGTTTATAGTTTAGTTTATATTAGATTAGTTTAGTTTAGTTTGGTTTAGTTTAGATTAGGTTAGCTTAGGTTGGTTTAGTTTAGGTTAGGTTAGGTTAGATTAGGTTAGTTAACTTTAGTTTACTTTAGTTTAGTTTAGTTTATAGTTAATTTAATTTATAAATTAGTTTATAGTTTAATTTATGGTTTAGTTTATAGTTTAGTTTATTTTCGGTTAGGTTGGGTTAGTTCAGTTTAGTTTAGATTAGGTTAGTTTAGTTTAGTTTAGTTTAGTTTAGTTTAGTTTAGTTGAAATTAGTTTAGTTTAGTTTGGTTTAGGTTAGTTTAATTTAGTTTAGCTTAGGTTAGGTTAGGTAAGGTTAGATGAGTTAGTTTAGCTTAGTATAGTTTAGATTAGTTTAGTTTATAGTTTAGTTTAATTTTAGATAGTTTATAGTTTAGTTTAGTTTAGTTTATATTAGGATAGATAAGTTTAGGTTAGGTTAGGGTAAGTTAATTTAGTTTAGTTTAGTTTATTTTAGGTTACGTTAGTTTAGGTTAGTTTAGATTAGATTATGTTATGTTACGTTAGGGTAGGTTAGGTTAGTGTAGTTTAGTTTGGTTCAATTTAGTTGAATTTAATTTAGTTTATTTTAGCTTAGTTTAGGTTAGGTTAGATTAGTTTAGTTTATTTTAGTTTAGGTTAGGTTAAGTTAGGTTAGGTTAGTTTAGGTTAGTTTAGTTTAGTTTGGTGTATAATTTAGTTTATAGTATAGTTTAGTTTAGTTTCATTTATAGTTTAATTTATAGTTTAGTTCAGTTTAGTTTAGGTTAGGTTAGGTTACTTTAGTTTAGTTTAGTTTAGCTTACGTTGGGTTAGGTTAGGTTAGGTTAGTTTGTTTAGCTTAGTTTCGTTTATTTTAATTTATAGTTTAGTTTAATTTATAGTTTGGTTTATAGTTTAGTTCAGTTTAGTTTAAGTCAGGATAGGTAAGTTTAGGTTAAGTTAGGTTAAGTTAGTTTAGTTTAGTTTAGTTTATGTTAGGTTACGTTAGTTTAGGTTAGTTAAGTTCAGTTTAGTTTAGTTTTGTTTATAGTTAAGTTTAGTTTATAGTTTAGTTTATAGTTTAATTTTGTTTAGATTATTGTTTAATTTAGTATAGTTTAGTGTAGTTTAGTTTAGGTTAGGTTAGATTAGGTTAGATTAGTTAAGTTCAGTTTAGTGTAATTTAGTTTTGTTGAATTTAGTTTAGTTTAGTTTAGTTTAAGTTAGTTTAGTTTAGCTTAGGTTAGGTTAGGTAAGGTTAGGTTAGTTAGTTTACCTTAGTTTAGTTTAGTTTAGTTTATAGTTTAGTTTAATTTATAGATTAGATTATATTTTAGTTTATAGTTTAGTTTAGTTTGGTTTAGTTAAGTTTAGTTTAGGTTAGGTTAGGTAAAGTTAGGTTAGGTTAGGTTAGTTTATTTTAGTTCAGATTAGATTATGTTAGGTTAGGTTAAGATAGGTCAATGTAGTTGAGTTTAGTTTAGTTGCATTTAATTTAGTTTATTTTGTTTAGTTTAGGTTAGGTTAGTTTAGTTTAGTTTAGGTTAGGTTGTTAGGTTAGCTTAGTTTTGTATAGTTTAGTTTAGTTTATATTTTAATTTATTGTTTAGTTTAGTTTATATTAGATTTGTTTAGTTTAGTTTAGTTTATTTTAGGTTAGGTTACGTTGGGTTAGCTTAGTTTATTTTAGTTTAAGTTTGGTTAGTTTACGTTAGGTTAGGTCAGCTTAGTTTAGTTTAGTTTAGTTTAATTTAGTTTAGGTTAGGTTTGGTTTGTTTAATTTAGCTTAGCTCAGGTTTGGTTTGGTTAGGTTGGGTTAGGTTAGTTAAGGTCAGTTTACTTTAGTTTAGTTAAGTTTAGTTTAGTTTATAGTTTAGTTTAATTTAGTTTATAGTTTAGTTTATACTTTATATTATAATTTAGTTTAGGTTAGGTTAGGTTAGTTTAGTTTAGCTTAGGTTAGGTAAGGTTAGGTTAGGTTTGGTTAGGTTGGTTGGTTTAGCTTAGTTTATTTATTTTAGTTTAGTTTATAGTTTAGTTTAATTTATAGATTAGTTTATATTTTAGTTTATAGTTTAGTTTAGTTTGGTTTAGTTTAGGTTAGGTTAGGTAAGGTTAGGTTAGGTTAGGTTAGGATAGTTTAGTTTAGTAAAGTTTATGTTCTGTTAGGTTAGGTTAGTTTAGTTCAGTTTAGTTAGTTTTGTTTATGGGTTAGTTTAGTTTATAGTTTAGTTTACAGTTTTGTTAAGTTTAGTTTATAGTTTATATTATAATGTAGTTTACTTTAATTTAGTTTAGTTTAGTTTAGTTTTGTTTAGTTTAGTTTAGGTTAGGTTAGGTAAGTTTATGTTAAGTTAGGTTAGTTTAGTTTAGCTTAGTTTAGGTTAGGTTAGGTTAAGTTAGGTTAGGTTAGCTTAATTAATTTAGTTTAGTTTAATTTAGGTTAGGTTAGGTTAGGTTAGGTTAGGTTAGTTAACTTTAGTTTACTTTAGTTTAGTTAAGTTTAGTTTAGTTTATAGTTTAGTTTAGTTTATAGTTTAGTTTATAGTTTAGTTTAGTTTAATTTATAGTTTATATTATAATTTAGTTTAGTTTAGTTTAGTTTAGGTTAGGTTAGTTTAGTTTAGCTTACGTTAGGTTAGGTTAGGTTAAGTTAGGTTAGTTAGTTTAGCTTATTTTAGTTTATTTTATTTTAGTTTATAGTGTAGTTTAATTTGTATTTTAGTTTATAGTTTAGTTTATAGTTTAGTTTGGTTTAGTTTAATTTATTTTATAGTCTAGTTTATAGTTTATTTTAGTTTAGTTTATAGTTTAGATTATAATTTAGTTTAGTTTAGTTTAGTTTAGGTTAAGTTAATTTAGTTTGGCTTAGGTTAGTTTAGCTTAGGTTATGTTAGGTTGGGGTATGTTAGGTTACTTTAGAGTTGTTTAGTTTAGTTTAGGTTAGGTTTGGTTAGTTTAGTTTAGTTTAGCTCAGGTTTGGTTAGGTTAGGTTAAGTTAGGTTTGCTTAGTTTAGTTTAGTTTAATTTAGGTTAGGTTAGGTTAATTAACTTTAGTTTACTTAATTTAGTTAAGTTTAGTTTAGTTATAGTTTAGTTTAATTTAGTTTATAGTTTAGTTTATAGTTTAGTTTAGTTTAGTTTATAGTTTATATTATAATTTAGTTTAGTTTAGTTTAGTTTAGTTTAGGTTAGGTTAGGTTAGTTTAGTTTAGCTTAGGTTAGGTTAGGTTAGGTTAGTTTAGTTTAGTTTAGGTTAAGTTAGGTAAGTTTAGGTTAGGTTAGGTTAGTTTAGTTCAGTTTAGTTTAATTTTGCTTATAGTTTAATTTAGTTTAGTTTATAGTTTAAATTAGTTTAGTTTAGTTTAGCTTAGTAATTTTGTTTAGGTTAGGTTAGGTTAGGTTAGTTTAGTTTAGTTTAGGTTAGGTTAGATTTGTTTAGGTTAGGTTAGATTAGTGTAATTTAGTTTAGTTGAATTTAATTTAGTTTATTTTAGTTTAGTTTAGGTTAAGTTAGGTTAGGTTAGGTTAGTTAAGTTTAGTTTAGTGTAGTTTAGTTTAGTTGAATTTAGTTTAGTTTAGTTTAGTTTAGGTTAGTTTAGTTTAGTTTAGCATAGGTTAGGTTAGGTAAGGTTACGTTAGTTAGTTTAGCTTAGTATAGTTTAGTTTAGTTTAGTTTATAGTTTAGTTTAATTTTAGATTAGTTGATATTTTGGTTTATAGTTTAGTTTAGTTTAATTTAGGTAGGGATAGGTAAGTTTAGGTTAGGTTAGTTTAGTTTAGTTCAGTTTACTTTTGTTTTGTTTATTGTTTAATTTAGTTTACTTTAGTTTAGTTAAGTTTATAGTTTCATTTAGTTTAGTTTAGTTTAGTTATTTTGTTTAGGTTAGGTTAGGTTAGTTTAGTTTAGTTTAGTTTAGGTTACGAAAGTTTAGGTTAGGTTAGGTTAGTTTAGTTCAGTTTAGTTTTGTTTTGCTTATAGTTTAATTTAGTTTATTTTATAGTTTAAATTAGTTTAGTTTGGTTTAGTTTAGTTATTTTGTTTAGGTTAGGTTAGGTTAGGTTAGTTTAGTTTAGTTTAGGTTAGGTTAGATTGGTTTAGGTTAGGTTAGATTAGTGTAGTTTAGTTTAGTTGAATTTAATTTAGTTTATTTTAGTTTAGTTTAGGTTAAGTTAGGTTAAGTTAGGTTAGTTAAGTTTAGTTTAATGTAGTTCAGTTTAGTTGAATTTAGTTTAGTTTAGTTTAGTTTAGGTTAGTTTAGTTTAGTTTAGCATAGGTTAGGTTAGGTAAGGTTACGTTAGTTAGTTTAGCTTAGTATAGTTTAGTTTAGTTTAGTTTATAGTTTAGTTTAATTTTAGATTAGTTTATATTTTGGTTTATAGTTTAGTTAAGTTTAGTTTATAGTTTAATTTAGTATAGTTTAGTTTAGTTATTTTGTTTAGGTTAGGTTAGGTTAGGTTAGTTTAGTTTAGTTTAGTTTTGGTTAGATTTGTTTAGGTTCGGTTAGATTAGTGTAGTTGAGTTTACTTGAATTTAATTTAGTTTATTTTAGTTTAGTTTAGGTTAAGTTGGGTTAGGTTAGGTTAGTTAAGATTAGTTTAGTGTAGTTTAGTTTAGTTGAATTTAGTTTAGTTTAGTTTAGTTTAGTTTAGGTTAGTTTAGTTTAGTTTAGCTTAGGTTGCGTTAGGTAAGGTTAGGTTAGTTAGTTTAGCTTAGTATAGTTTAGTTTAGTTCATTGTATAGTTTAGTTTAATTTCAGATTAGTTTAGATTATAGTTTATAGTTTAGTTTAGTTTAGTTTAGGTTAGGATAGGTAAGTTTAGGTTATGTTAGTTTATTTTAGGTTACGTTAGTTTAGGTTAGTTAAGTAAAGTTTAGTTTAGTTTTGTTTATGGTTTTATTTAGTTTATAGTTTAGTTTATAGTTTAGTTTAGTTTAATTTCGGTTAGGTTAGGTTAGGTTAGTTTAGTTTAGTTTAGATTAGGTTAGGTTAGTTTATTTTAATTTAGATTAGATTATGTTAGGTTAGGTTAGGGTAGGTTAGGTTAGTGTAGTTTAGTTTAGTTCAATTTAGTTGAATTTAATTTAGTTTATTTTAGCTTAGTTTAGGTTAGGTTAGATTAGTTAAGTTTAGTTTAGTTTAATTTAGGTAAGTTAAGTTAGGTTAGGTTAGTTTAGTTTAGTTCATATTTTAGTTTATATAAGGTTAGTTTAGTTTATGTTAGGTTAAGTTAGTTTAGTTTAGTTTAGTTTAGTTTAGTTTATGTTAGGTTACGCTAGTTTAGGTTAGTTAAGTTTAGTTTAGTTTAGTTAAATTTAATTTTGTTTATTTTAGCTTAGTTTAGGTTAGGATGGTTAGGTTAGTTTAGTTTAGTTTAGTTTAGTTTAGTTTAGTTTAGGTTAGGTTAAGTTAGGTTAGGTTAGTTTAGTTTAGTTTAGTTTATATTTTAGTTTATAGTTTAGTTTAGTTTAGTTTATATTAGATTAGTTTAGTTTAGTTTAGTTTAGGTTAGGTTAGGTTAGTTTAGTTTAGGTTAGGTTTGGTTAGTTTAGTTTATATTAGGTTAGTTTATTTTAGTTTAATTTAGTTTACTTTAGTTTATAGTTTAGTTTAGTTTAGTTTATATTAGATTAGTTTGGTTTAATTTAGTTTAGTTTAGTTTAGGTTAGTTTAGTATAGGTTAGGTTAGGTTAGGTTAGTTTAGTTTTGTTTAGTTTAGTTTAGGTTAGGTTAGATTAGTTTAGGTTATGTTAGTTTATTTTAGTTTAGATTAGATTATGTTAGGTCAGGGAAGTTTAGGTTAGGTTAGGTTAGGTTAGTTTAGGTTAGGTTAGGTTAGCTTAGCTTAGTTTATTTTAGTTTTGTTCAATTTAGGTTTGGTTAGGTTAGTTAACCTTAGTTTACTTTAGTTTAGTTAAGTTTAGATTAGTTTATAGTTTAGTTTAGTTTAGTTTATAGTTTAGTTTATAGTTTAGTTTAGTTTAGTTCATAGTTAATATTATAAATTAGTTACTTTAGGTTAGGTTAGGTTAGTTTAGTTTAGCTTAGGTTGGGTTAGGTTTGTTTAGGTTAGGTTAGATTAGTGAAGTTTAGTTTAGTTGAATTTAATTTAGTTTATTTTAGTTTAGTTTAGGTTAAGTTAGGTTAGGTTATGTTAGTTAAGTTTAGTTTAGTGTAGTTTAGTTTAGTTGAAATTAGTTTAGATTAGTTTTGTTTAGGTTAGTTTAGTTTAGTTTAGCTTAGGTTAGGTTAGGTAAGGTTAGGTTAGTTAGTTTAGCTTAGTATAGTTTAGTTTAGTTTATAGTTTAGTTTAATTTTAGATTAGTTTATAGTTTAGTTTAGTTTAGTTTAGGTTAGGATAGGTAAGTTTAGGTTAGGTTAGGGTAAGTTAATTTAGTTTAGTTTAGTTTATTTTAGGTTACGTTAGTTTAGGTTAGTTAAGTTCAGTTTAGTTTAGTTTTGTTTATAGTTTTGTTTAGTTTGTAGTTTAGTTTAGTTTAATTTCGGTTAGGATAGGTTAGGTTAGGTTAGTTTAGTTTAGTTTAGATTAGGTTAGGTTAGTTTATTTTAGTTTAGATTAGATTATGTTAGGTTAGGTTAGGGTAGGTTAGGTTAGTGTAGTTTAGTTTAGTTCAATTTAGTTGAATTTAATTTAGTTTATTTCAGCTTAATTTAGGTTAGGTTAGATTAGTTTAGTTTATTTTAGTTTAGGTTAGCTTAAGTTAGGTTAGGTTAGTTTACTTTAGTTTAGTTTATATTTTAGTTTATAGTTTAGTTTAGTTTAGTTCATATTATATTAGTTTAGTTTAGTTTAGTTTGGTTTAGTTTAGGTTAGGTTAGGTTAGGTTGTTTTAGTTTAGGTTAGGTTAGGTTAGTTTATTTTAGTTTAGTTTAGTTTAATTTAGTTTATAGTTTAGTTTATAGTTTAGTTTAGTTTAGATTAGTTTAGTTTAGTTTAGGTTCGGTTAGGTTAGTTTAGTTTAGGTTATGTTAGGTTATTTTAGGTTACTTTAGTTTAGTTTAGTTTAGTTTGTTTATAGTTTTATTTAGTTTAAAGTTTAGTTTATAGTTTAGTTTAGTTTATTTTCGGTTAGGTTAGGTTAGGTTAGTTTATTTTAGTTTAGATTAGATTATGTTAGGTTAGGTTAGGGTAGGTTAGGTTAGTGTAGTTTAGTTTAGTTCAATTTAGTTGAATTTAATTTATTTTATTTTAGCTTAGTTTAGGTTAGGTTAGATTAGTTTAGTTTAGTTTAGGTTAGGTTAAGTTAGGTTAGGTTAGTTTAGTTTAGTTTAGTTTATATTTTAGTTTATAGTTTAGTTTATATTAGATTAGTTTAGTTTAGTTTGGTTTAGTTTAGATTAGGTTAGGTTAGTTTAGTTTAGGTTAGGTTAGGTTAGTTTATTTTAGTTTAGTTTAGTTTAGGTTAGGTTAGTGTAGTTTAGCTTAATTTAGGTTAGGTTAGGTTAGGTTAGATTAGGTTAGTTAACTTTAGTTTACTTAATTTAGTTTAGTTTATAGTTAATTTAATTTATAAATTAGTTTATAGTTTAGTTTATGGTTTAGTTTATAGTTTAGTTTATTTTCGGTTAGGTTGGGTTAGTTTAGTTTAGTTTAGATTAGGTTAGGTTAGTTTATTTTAGTTTAGATTAGTTTATGTTAGGTTAGGTTAGGATAGGTTAGGTTAGTGTAGTTTATTTTGGTGCAATTTAATTGAATTTAATTTAGTTTATTTTAACTTAGTTTAGGTTAGGTTAGATTAGTTTAGTTTAGTTTTGTTTAGGTTAGGTAAAATTAGGTTAGGTTAGTTTAGTGTAGTTTATTTTGGTTTAGTTTAGGTTAGGTTAGGTTAGGTTAGGTTAGTTTAGTTTAGGGTAGGTTAGGTTAGGTTAGATTATTTTAGTTTACTTTTTTTACTTTAGTTTATAGTTTAGTTTATAGTTTAGTTTAGTTTAGATTAGTTTAGTTTAGTTTATTTTCGGTTAGGTTAGTTTAGTTTAGTTTAGGTTAGGTTAGGTTACGTTTTTTCCTTTTAGTTTAGTTTAGTTTAGGTTAGTTTATTTTAGTTTAGATTAGATTATGTTAGGTTAGGTTAGGGTAAGTTAGGTTAGTTTAGTTTAGTTTAGTTTAGTTTAGGTTATGTCAGGTTAGTTTAGTTTATTTTAGGTTGGGTCAGGTTAAGTTATGTTATGTTACTTTAGGTTAGTTTAGGTTAAGTTAGGTTAGGTTAGGTTAGTTAAGTTTAGTTTAGTGTAGTTTAGTTTAGTTGAATTTAGTTTAGTTTAGTTTAGTTTAGGTTAGTTTAGTTTAGTTTAGCATAGGTTAGGTTAGGTAAGGTTACGTTAGTTAGTTTAGCTTAGTATAGTTTAGTTTAGTTTAGTTTATAGTTTAGTTTAATTTTAGATTAGTTGATATTTTGGTTTATAGTTTAGTTTAGTTTAATTTAGGTAGGGATAGGTAAGTTTAGGTTAGGTTAGGTTAGTTTAGTTCAGTTTACTTTTGTTTTGTTTATTGTTTAATTTAGTTTATTTTAGTTTAGTTAAGTTTATAGTTTCATTTAGTTTAGTTTAGTTTAGTTTAGTTATTTTGTTTAGGTTAGGTTAGGTTAGTTTAGTTTAGTTTAGTTTAGGTTAGTTAAGTTTAGGTTAGGTTAGGTTAGTTTAGTTCAGTTTAGTTTTGTTTTGCTTATAGTTTAATTAAGTTTATTTTATAGTTTAAATTAGTTTAGTTTGGTTTAGTTTAGTTATTTTGTTTAGGTTAGGTTAGGTTAGGTTAGTTTAGTTTAGTTTAGGTTAGGTTAGATTGGTTTAGGTTAGGTTAGATTAGTGTAGTTGAGTTTACTTGAATTTAATTTAGTTTATTTTAGTTTAGTTTAGGTTAAGTTGGGTTAGGTTAGGTTAGTTAAGATTAGTTTAGTGTAGTTTAGTTTAGTTGAATTTAGTTTAGTTTAGTTTAGTTTAGGTTAGTTTAGTTTAGTTTAGCTTAGTTTGCGTTAGGTAAGGTTAGGTTAGTTAGTTTAGCTTAGTATAGTTTAGTTTAGTTCAGTGTATAGTTTAGTTTAATTTCAGATTAGTTTAGATTATAGTTTATAGTTTAGTTTAGTTTAGTTTAGGTTAGGATAGGTAAGTTTAGGTTATGTTAGTTTATTTTAGGTTACGTTAGTTTAGGTTAGTTAAGTAAAGTTTAGTTTAGTTTTGTTTATGGTTTTATTTAGTTTATAGTTTAGTTTATAGTTTAATTTAGTTTAATTTCGGTTAGGTTAGGTTAGGTTAGTTTAGTTTAGTTTAGATTAGGTTAGGTTAGTTTATTTTAATTTAGATTAGATTATGTTAGGTTAGGTTAGGGTAGGTTAGGTTAGTGCAGTTTAGTTTAGTTCAATTTAGTTGAATTTAATTTAGTTTATTTTAGCATATTTTAGGTTAGGTTAGATTAGTTTAGTTTAGTTTAGTTTAATTTAGGTAAGATAAGTTAGGTTAGGTTAGTTTAGTTTAGTTCATATTTTAGTTTATATAAGGTTAGTTTAGTTTATGCTAGGTTAAGTTAGTTAAGTTTAGTTTAGTTTAGTTTAGTTTATGTTAGGTTACGCTAGTTTAGGTTAGTTAAGTTTAGTTTAGTTTAGTTAAATTTAATTTTGTTTATTTTAGCTTAGTTTAGGTTAGGATGGTTAGGTTAGTTTAGTTTAGTTTAGTTTAGTTTAGTTTAGGTTAGGTTAAGTTAGGTTAGGTTAGTTTAGTTTAGTTTAGTTTATATTTTAGTTTATAGTTTTGTTTAGTTTAGTTTATATTAGATTAGTTTAGTTTAGTTTAGTTTAGGTTAGGTTAGGTTAGTTTAGTTTAGGTTAGGTTTGGTTAGTTTAGTTTATATTAGGTTAGTTTATTTTAGTTTAGTTTAGTTTACTTTAGTTTATAGTTTAGTTTAGTTTAGTTTATATTAGATTAGTTTGGTTTAATTTAGTTTAGTTTAGTTTAGGTTAGTTTAGTATAGGTTAGGTTAGGTTAGGTTAGTTTAGTTTTGTTTAGTTTAGTTTAGGTTAGGTTAGATTAGTTTAGGTTATGTTAGTTTATTTTAGTTTAGATTAGATTATGTTAGGTCAGGGAAGTTTAGGTTAGGTTAGGTTAGGTTAGTTTAGGTTAGGTTAGGTTAGCTTAGCTTAGTTTATTTTAGTTTTGTTCAATTTAGATTTGGTTAGGTTAGTTAACCTTAGTTTACTTTAGTTTAGTTAAGTTTAGATTAGTTTATAGTTTAGTTTATTTCTGTTTATAGTTTAGTTTATAGTTTAGTTTAGTTTAGTTCATAGTTAATATTATAAATTAGTTACTTTAGGTTAGGTTAGGTTAGTTTAGTTTAGCTTAGGTTAGGTTAGGTTTGTTTAGGTTAGGTTAGATTAGTGTAGTTTAGTTTAGTTGAATTTAATTTAGTTTATTTTAGTTTAGTTTAGGTTAAGTTAGGTTAGGTTATGTTAGTTAAGTTTAGTTTAGTGTAGTTTAGTTTAGTTGAAATTAGTTTAGATTAGTTTTGTTTAGGTTAGGTTAGGTTAGTTTAGTTTAGGTTAGGTTTGGTTAGTTTAGTTTATATTAGGTTAGTTTATTTTAGTTTAGTTTAGTTTACTTTAGTTTATAGTTTAGTTTAGTTTAGTTTATATTAGATTAGTTTGGTTTAATTTAGTTTAGTTTAGCTTAGGTTAGGTTAGGTAAGGTTAGGTTAGTTAGTTTAGCTTAGTATAGTTTAGTTTAGTTTATAGTTTAGTTTAATTTTAGATTAGTTTATAGTTTAGTTTAGTTTAGTTTAGGATAGGATAGGTAAGTTTAGGTTAGGTTAGGGTAAGTTAATTTAGTTTAGTTTAGTTTATTTTAGGTTACGTTAGTTTAGGTTAGTTAAGTTCAGTTTAGTTTAGTTTTGTTTATAGTTTTGTTTAGTTTGTAGTTTAGTTTAGTTTAATTTCGGTTAGGATAGGTTAGGTTAGGTTAGTTTAGTTTAGTTTAGATTAGGTTAGGTTAGTTTATTTTAGTTTAGATTAGATTATGTTAGGTTAGGTTAGGGTAGGTTAGGTTAGTGTAGTTTAGTTTAGTTCAATTTAGTTGAATTTAATTTAGTTTATTTCAGCTTAATTTAGGTTAGGTTAGATTAGTTTAGTTTATTTTAGTTTAGGTTAGCTTAAGTTAGGTTAGGTTAGTTTACTTTAGTTTAGTTTATATTTTAGTTTATAGTTTAGTTTAGTTTAGTTCATATTAGATTAGTTTAGTTTAGTTTAGTTTGGTTTAGTTTAGGTTAGGTTAGGTTAGGTTGTTTTAGTTTAGGTTAGGTTAGGTTAGTTTATTTTAGTTTAGTTTAATTTAGTTTATAGTTTAGTTTATAGTTTAGTTTAGTTTAGATTAGTTTAGTTTAGTTTAGGTTCGGTTAGGTTAGTTTAGTTTAGGTTATGTTAGGTTATTTTAGGTTAGTTTAGTTTAGTTTAGTTTGTTTATAGTTTTATTTAGTTTATAGTTTAGTTTATAGTTTAGTTTAGTTTATTTTCGGTTAGGTTAGGTTAGGTTAGTTTATTTTAGTTTAGATTAGATTATGTTAGGTTAGGTTAGGGTAGGTTAGGTTAGTGTAGTTTAGTTTAGTTCAATTTAGTTGAATTTAATTTATTTTATTTTAGCTTAGTTTAGGTTAGGTTAGATTAGTTTAGTTTAGTTTAGGTTAGGTTAAGTTAGGTTAGGTTAGTTTAGTTTAGTTTAGTTTATATTTTAGTTTATAGTTTAGTTTATATTAGATTAGTTTAGTTTAGTTTGGTTTAGTTTAGATTAGGTAAGGTTAGTTTAGTTTAGGTTAGGTTAGGTTAGTTTATTTTAGTTTAGTTTAGTTTAGGTTAGGTTAGTGTAGTTTAGCTTAATTTAGGTTGGGTTAGGTTAGATTAGGTTAGTTAACTTTAGTTTACTTAATTTAGTTTAGTTTATAGTTAATTTAATTTATAAATTAGTTTATAGTTTAGTTTATGGTTTAGTTTATAGTTTAGTTTATTTTCGGTTAGGTTGGGTTAGTTTAGTTTAGTTTAGATTAGGTTAGGTTAGTTTATTTTAGTTTAGATTAGTTTATGTTAGGTTAGGTTAGGATAGGTTAGGTTAGTGTAGTTTATTTTGGTGCAATTTAATTGAATTTAATTTAGTTTATTTTAGCTTAGTTTATGTTAGGTTAGATTAGTTTAGTTTAGTTTTGTTTAGGTTAGGTAAAATTAGGTTAGGTTAGTTTAGTTTAGTTTATTTTGGTTTAGTTTAGGTTAGGTTAGGTTAGGTTAGTTTAGTTTAGGGTAGGTTAGGTTAGGTTAGATTATTTTAGTTTACTTTTTTTACTTTAGTTTATAGTTTAGTTTATAGTTTAGTTTAGTTTAGATTAGTTTAGTTTAGTTTAGGTTCGGTTAGGTTAGTTTAGTTTAGTTTAGGTTAGGTTAGGTTACGTTTTTTCCTTTTAATTTAGTTTAGTTTAGGTTAGTTTATTTTAGTTTAGATTAGATTATGTTAGGTTAGGTTAGGGTAAGTTAGGTTAGTTTAGTTTAGTTTAGTTTAGTTTAGGTTATGTCAGGTTAGTTTAGTTTATTTTAGGTTAGGTCAGGTTAAGTTATGTTATGTTACTTTAGGTTAGTTTAGTTTAGTTTAGTTTCGTTTAGTTTATAATTTAGTTTAGTTACGTTTAGTTTAGTTTAGGTTAGGTTAGGTTAGGTTACTTAGTTTAGCTAGTTTAGTTTATTTTAGTTTAGTTTAGTTTAGGTTAGGTTAGGTTAGTGTAGTTTAGCTTAATTTAGGTTAGGTTAGGTTAGGTTAGATTAGGTTAGTTAACTTTAGTTTACTTTAGTTTAGTTTAGTTTATAGTTAATTTAATTTATAAATTAGTTCATAGTTTAGTTTATGGTTTAGTTTATAGTTTAGTTTATTTTCGGTTAGGTTGGGTTAGTTTAGTTTAGTTTAGATTAGGTTAGGTTAGTTTATTTTAGATTAAGTTAGGTTAGTTTAATTTAGTTTAGATTAGATCATGTTAGGTTAGTTTAGGGTAGGTTAGGTTAGTGTAGTTTATTTTAGTTCAATTTAGTTGAATTTAATTTAGTTTATTTTAGCTTAGTTTATGTTAGGTTAGATTAGTTTAGTTTAGTTTAGGTTAGGTTAGGTTAAGTTAGGTTAGGTTAGTTTAGTTTAGTTTAGTTTATATTTTAGTTCATAGTTTAGTTTAGTTTAGTTTATATTAGATTAGTTTAGTTTAGTTTAGTTTGGTTTAGTTTATGTTAGGCTAATTTAGTTTAGTTTAGGTTAGGTTGGGCTAGTTTAGTTTAGTTTAGGTTAGGTTAGGTTAGTTTATTTTATAGATTAGCTTATATTTTAGTTTATAGTTTAGTTTAGTTTGGTTTAGTTTAGTTTAGTTTAAGTTATGTTAGGTAAAATTAGGTTAGGTTAGGTTAGTTTATTTTAGTTTAGATAAGATTATGTTAGGTTAGGTTAGTTTAGGTTAGTGTAGTTGATTTTAGTTTAGTTGAATTTAATTTAGTTTATTTTTGTATAGTTTATTTTAGGTTAGTTTAGTTTAGTTTAGTTTAGGTTAGGTAAAGTTAGGTTAGCTTAGTTTAGTATAGTTTAGTTAATTTACATTTTAATTTATTGTTTAGTTTAGTTTATATTAGATTGTTTTAGTTTAGTTTAGTTTAGTTTAGGTTAAGTTAGGGTAGGTTAGGTTAGGTTAGTTTAGTCTAGGTTAGTTACGTCAGCTTAGGTTAGGTTAGTTTAATTTAGTTTAGTTTAGTTTATAATTTGCTTTAGTTGAGTTTATAGTTTAATTTATAGTTAAACATAGTATCGTTTATAGTTTAGTGTAGTTTAGTTTATAGTTTAATTTACACTTAAATATAGTTTCGTTTATAGTTTAGTTTAGTCTAGTTTTGTTTAGTTAAATTTAGTTTGGTTTAAATTAGTTTAGTTTTGTTTATGTTAGGTTAGGTTAGGTGAGGTTAGTTAGATTAGTTTAGGTTAGTTTAGTTTAGCTTATAATTTAATTTATAGTATAGTTTTGTTTAGTTTAGTTTATAGTTTAGTTTATAATTTAGTTTAATTTAGTTTATAGTTTAATTTATAATTTAGTTTAATTTAGTTTAGTTTAGTTTAAGCTAGGTTTGGTTATTTAAGCTTAGCTCAGGTTTGGTTAGGTTGGGTTATAATAGGTTACTTTAGTTTAGTTTAGTTTATATTTTAGTTTAGTATGGTTTATATTTTAGTTTAATTTAGTTTACTTTAAATTAGTTTACTTTAGGTTACGTTAGGGTAGGTGTGCTTATTTTTGTTTAGGTTAGGTTAGGTAAGGTTAGTTTAGTTTAGCTTAGGTTAGGTTATTTTAGTTTAGTTTATAGTTTAGTTTAATTTAGTTTATAGTTTAGTTTATAGTTTAATTTAGTTTAGATTAGTTTAGTTTAGGTTCGGTTAGGTTAGGTTAGTTTAGTTTAGGTTAAGTTAGGTTAGGTTAGTTTATTTTAGTTTACTTTAGTTTACTTTAGTTTATAGTTTAGTTTATAGTTTAGTTTAGTTTAGATTAGTTTAGTGTAGTTTATTTTTGGTTAGGTTAGTTTAGTTTAGTTTAGGTTAGGTTAGGTTAGGTTAGTTCCGTTTAGTTTAGTTTAGTTTAGGTTAGGTTAGGTTAGTTTATTTTAGTTTAGATTAGATTATGTTAGGTTAGGTTAGGGTAAGTTAGGTTAGTTTAGTTTAGTTTAGTTTAGTTTAGGTTAGGTCAGGTTAGTTTAGTTTAGTTTAGGTTAGGTTAGGTTAAATTATGTTATGTTACTTTAGGTTAGTTTAGTTTAGTTTAGTTTTGTGTAGTTTATAATTTAGTTTAGTTACGTTTAGTTTAGTTTAGGTTAGGTTAGGTTAGGTTACTTAGTTTAGCTTAGCTTAGTTTATTTTAGTTTGGTTTATAATTTAGTTTAATTCATAAATTAGTTTATAGTTTAGTTTATTGTTTAGTTTAGTTTAGTTTAGGTTAGGATATGTTAGGTTAGGTTAGGTTAGTTTAGTTTAGTTTAGTTTAGGTTAAATTAGGTTAGTTTTTGTTAGGTTAGGTTAGTTTAGTTAGCTTACCTTAGGTTGGGTTAGGTGAGATTAGGTTAGGTTAGGTTAGTTTAGCTTAGTTTAGTTTATTTTAGTTTAATTTAGGTTAGGTTCGGTTAGGTTAGGTTAGTAGACTTTAGTATAGTTAACTTAGTTAAGTTTAGTTTAGTTTATAGTTTAGTTTAATTTAGTTTATAGTTTAGTATATAGTTTAGTTTAGTTTAGTTTATTGTTTATATTATAATTTAGTTTAGTTTAGTTTAGGTTAGGTTAGGTTAGTTTAGTTTAGCTTAGGTTATGTTAGGTTAGGTTAGGTTAGGTGAGGTTAGTTAACTTTAGTTTACTGTAATTTAGTTTATAGTTAATTTAATTTATAAATTAGTTTATAGTTTAGTTTATAGTTTAGGTTAGTTAAGTTTAGCTTAATTTAAGTTAGGATAGGTAAGTCTAGGTTAGGTTAGGTTAGTTTAGTTCAGTTTAGTTTTGTTTTGTTTATAGTTTAATTTAGCTTAGTTTATAGTTGAATTTAGTTTACTGTAGTTTAGTTTAGTTATTTTTTTTAGGTTAGGTTAGGTAAGGTTAGGTTAGTTAGTTTAGCTTAGTATAGTTTAGTTTAGTTCAGTGTATAGTTTAGTTTAATTTTAGATTAGTTTAAATTATAGTTTATAGTTTAGTTTAGTTTAGTTTAGGTTAGGATAGGTAAGTTTAGGTTATGTTAGTTTATTTTAGGTTACGTTAGTTTAGGTTAGTTAAGTAAAGTTTAGTTTAGTTTTGTTTATGGTTTTATTTAGTTTATAGTTTAGTTTATAGTTTAGTTTAGTTTAATTTCGGTTAGGTTAGGTTAGGTTAGGTTAGTTTAGTTTAGTTTAGATTAGGTTAGGTTAGTTTATTTTAATTTAGATTAGATTATGTTAGGCTAGGTTAGGGTAGGTTAGGTTAGACTAGTTTATTTTAGTTCAATTTAGTTGAGTTTAATTTAGTTTATTTTAGCTTAGTTTAGGTTAGGTTAGATTAGTTTAGTTTAGTTTAGTTTAATTTAGGTTAGGTTAAGTTAGGTTAGGTTAGTTTAGTTTAGTTCATATTTTAGTTTATATAAGGTTAGTTTAGTTTATGTTAGGTTAAGTTAGTTTAGTTTAGTTTAGTTTATGTTAGGTTACGCTAGTTTAGGTTAGTTAAGTACAGTTTAGTTTAGTTTGGTTTATAGTTTAGTTTAGTTTATGGATTTGTTTATAGTTTAGTTTAGTTTAGTTTATTCTTTAATTTAGTATACTTTAGTGTAGTTTAGTTTAGGTTAGGTTAGGTTAGTTTAGTTTAATTTAGGTTAGGTTAGGTTGGTTTATTTAATTTAGATAAGATTATGTTAGGTTAGGTTAGGGTAGGTTAGGTTAGGGTAGTTAAGTTTAGTTTAGTTTAGTTAAATTTAAGTTTGTTTATTTTAGCTTAGTTTAGGTTAGGATGGTTAGGTTAGTTTAGTTTAGTTTAGTTTAGTTTAGTTTAGGTTAGGTTAAGTTAGGTTAGGTTAGTTTAGTTTAGTTTAGTTTATATTTTAGTTTATAGTTTAGTTTAGTTTAGTTTATATTAGATTAGTTTAGTTTAGTTTAGTTTAGGTTAGGTTAGGTTAGTTTAGTTTAGGTTAGGTTTGGTTAGTTTAGTTTATATTAGGTTAGTTTATTTTAGTTTAGTTTAGTTTACTTTAGTTTATAGTTTAGTTTAGTTTAGTTTATATTAGATTAGTTTGGTTTAATTTAGTTTAGTTTAGTTTAGGTTAGCTTAGTTTAGTATAGGTTAGGTTAGGTTAGGTTAGTTTAGTTTTGTTTAGTTTAGTTTAGGTTAGGTTAGATTAGTTTAGGTTATGTTAGTTTATTTTAGTTTAGATTAGATTATGTTAGGTCAGGGAAGTTTAGGTTAGGTTAGGTTAGGTTAGTTTACGTTAGGTTAGGTTAGGTTAGCTTAGCTTAGTTCATTTAATTTTGTTCAATTTAGGTTTGGTTAGGTTAGTTAACCTTAGTTACTTTAGTTTAGTTAAGTTTAGATTAGTTTATAGTTTAGTTTAGTTTAGTTTATAGTTTAGTTTATAGTTTAGTTTAGTTTAGTTCATAGTTAATATTGTAAATTAGTTAGTTTAGGTTAGGTTAGGTTAGTTTAGTTTAGCTTATGTTAGGTTAGGTTTGTTTAGGTTAGGTTAGATTAGTGTAGTTTAGTTTAGTTGAATTTAATTTAGTTTATTTTATTTTAGTTTAGGTTAAGTTAGGTTAGGTTATGTTAGTTAAGTTTAGTTTAGTGTAGTTTAGTTTAGTTGAAATTAGTTTAGATTAGTTTTGTTTAGGTTAGTTTAGTTTAGTTTAGCTTAGGTTAGGTTAGGTAAGGTTAGGTTAGTTAGTTTAGCTTAGTATAGTTTAGTTTAGTTAATAGTTTAGTTTAATTTTAGATTAGTTTATAGTTTAGTTTAGTTTAGTTTAGGTTAGGATAGGTAAGTTTAGGTTAGGTTAGGGTAAGTTAATTTAGTTTAGTTTAGTTTATTTTAGGTTACGTTAGTTTAGGTTAGTTAAGTTCAGTTTAGTTTAGTTTTGTTTATAGTTTTGTTTAGTTTGTAGTTTAGTTTAGTTTATTTTCGGTTAGGATAGGTTAGGTTAGGTTAGTTTAGTTTAGTTTAGATTAGGTTAGGTTAGTTTATTTTACTTTAGATTAGATTATGTTAGGTTAGGTTAGGGTAGGTTAGGTTAGTGTAGTTTATTTTAGTTCAATTTAGTTGAATTTAATTTAGTTTATTTCAGCTTAATTTAGGTTAGGTTAGATTAGTTTAGTTTATTTTAGTTTAGGTTAGCTTAAGTTAGGTTACGTTAGTTTACTTTAGTTTAGTTTATATTTTAGTTTATAGTTTAGTTTAGTTTAGTTCATATTAGATTAGTTTAGTTTAGTTTAGTTTGGTTTAGTTTAGGTTAGGTTAGGTTAGGTTGTTTTAGTTTAGGTTAGGTTAGGTTAGTTTATTTTAGTTTAGTTTAGTTTAATTTAGTTTATAGTTTAGTTTATAGTTTAGTTTAGATTAGTTTAGTTTAGTTTAGGTTCGGTTAGGTTAGTTTAGTTTAGGTTATTTTAGGTTATTTTAGGTTAGTTTAGTTTAGTTTAGTTTAGTTTGTTTATAGTTTTATTTAGTTTATAGTTTAGTTCATAGTTTAGTTTAGTTTATTTTCGGTTAGGTTAGGTTAGGTTAGTTTAGTTTAGTTTAGATTACGTTAGGTTAGTTTATTTTAGTTTAGATTAGATTATGTTAGGTTAGGTTAGGGTAGGTTAGGTTAGTGTAGTTTAGTTTAGTTCAATTTAGTTGAATTTAATTTATTTTATTTTAGCTAATTTCGGTTAGGTTAGATTAGTTTAGTTTAGTTTAGGTTAGGTTAAGTTAGGTTAGGTTAGTTTAGTTTAGTTTAGTTTATATTTTAGTTTATAGTTTAGTTTATATTAGATTAGTTTAGTTTAGTTTGGTTTAGTTTAGATTAGGTTAGGTTAGTTTAGTTTAGGTTAGGTTAGGTTAGTTTATTTTAGTTTAGTTTAGTTTAGGTTAGGCTAGGTTAGTGTAGTTTAGCTTAATTTAGGTTAGGTTAGGTTAGGTTACATTAGGTTAGTTAACTTTAGTTTACTTAATTTAGTTTAGTTTATAGTTAATTTAATTTATAAATTAGTTTATAGTTTAGTTTATGGTTTAGTTTATAGTTTAGTTTATTTTCGGTTAGGTTGGGTTAGTTTAGTTTAGTTTAGATTAGGTTAGGTTAGTTTATTTTAGTTTAGATTAGTTTATATTAGGTTAGGTTAGGATAGGTTAGGTTAGTTTAGTTTAGTTTAGTTTAGTTTAGTTTAGTTTAGGTTAGGTTAGATTAGTTTAGTTTAGTTTTGTTTAGGTTAGGTAAAATTAGGTTAGGTTAGTTTAGTTAATTTATTTTGGTTTAGTTTAGGTTAGGTTAGGTTAGTTTAGTTTAGGGTAGGTTAGGTTAGGTTAGATTATTTTAGTTTACTTTTTTTACTTTAGTTTATAGTTTAGTTTATAGTTTAGTTTAGTTTAGATTAGTTTAGTTTAGTTTAGGTTCGGTTAGGTTAGTTTAGTTTAGTTTAGGTTAGGTTAGGTTACGTTTTTTCCTTTTAGTTTAGTTTAATTTAGGTTAGTTTATTTTAGTTTAGATTAGATTATGTTAGGTTAGGTTAGGGTAAGTTAGGTTAGTTTAGTTTAGTTTAGTTTAGGTTATGTCAGGTTAGTTTAGTTTATTTTAGGTTAGGTCAGGTTAAGTTATGTTATGTTACTTTAGGTTAGTTTAGTTTAATTTAGTTTCGTTTAGTTTATAATTTAGTTTATTTACGTTTAGTTTAGTTTAGGTTAGGTTAGGTTAGGTTACTTAGTTTAGCTAGTTTAGTTTATTTTAGTTTAGTTTATAGATTAGTTTAATTTATAAATTAGTTTATAGTTCAGTATATTGTTTAGTTTAGTTTAGTTTAGGTTAGGTTAGGTTAGGTTAGTTTAGTTAGGTTTAGTTTAGTTTATGTTAGGTTAGGTTAGTTTTTGTTAGGTTAGGTTAGTTTGGTTTAGCTTAGCCTAGGTTGGGTTAGGTGATATTAGGTTAGGTTAGGTGAGTTAGTTTAGCTTAGTTTAGTTTATTTTAGTTTAATTTAGGTTAGGTTAGGTTAGGTTAGTAGACTTTAGTATACTTAACTTAGTTAAGTTTAGTCAAGTTTATAGTTTAGTTTAATTTAGTTTATAGTTTAGTATATAGTTTAGTTTAGTTTATTGTTTATATTATAATTTAGTTTAGTTTAGGTTAGGTTAGTTTAGTTTAGCTTAGGTTATGTTAGGTTAGGTTAGGTGAGGTTAGTTAACTTTGGTTTACTTTAGTTTAGTTTAGTTTATAGTTAATTTAATTTATAAATTAGTTTATAGTTTAGTTTATAGTTTAGGTTAGTTAAGTTTAGTTTAATTTAAGTTAGGATAGGTAAGTTTAGGTTAGGTTAGGTTAGTTTAGTTCAGTTTAGTTTTGTTTTGTTTATAGTTTAATTTAGTTTAGTTTATAGTTTAATTTAGTTTAGTTTAGTTTAGTTTAGTTATTTTTTTTAGGTTAGGTTAGGTTAGTTTAGTTTAGTTTAGGTTAGGTTAGATTTGTTTAGGTTAGGTTAGGTTAGATTAGTGTAGTTTAGTTTAGTTGAATTTAATTTAGTTTATTTTAGTTTAGGTTAGTTTAATTTAGTTTAGCTTAGGTTAGGTTAGGTAAGGTTAGGTGAGTTAGTTTAGTTTAGTATAGTTTAGTTTAGTTTAGTTTATAGTTTAGTTTAATTTTAGATTAGTTTATAGTTTAGTTTAGTTTAGTTTATATTAGGATAGATAAGTTTAGGTTAGGTTAGGGTAAGTTAATTTAGTTTAGTTTAGTTTATTTTAGGTTACGTTAGTTTAGGTTAGTTTAGATTAGATTATGTTAGGTTAGGTTAGGGTAGGTTATGTTAGTGTAGTTTATTTTAGTTCAATTTAGTTGAATTTAATTTAGTTTATTTTAGCTTAGTTTAGGTTAGGTTAGATTAGTTTAGTTTATTTTAATTTATGTTAGGTTAAGTTAGGTTAGGTTAGTTTACTTTAGTTTAATTTATATTTTAGTTTATAGTTTAGTTTAGTTTAGTTTATGTTAGATTAGTTTAGTTTAGTTTAGTTTGGTTTAGTTTAGGATAGGTTAGGTTAGGTTGTTTTAGTTTAGGTTAGGTTCGGTTAGGTTAGTTTAGTTTAGGTTATGTTATGTTATTTTAGGTTAGTTTATTTTAGTTTAGTTTAGTATAGGTTACGTCAGGTTAGTTTAGTTTAGTTTAGGTTAGGTTAGGTTAAGTTATGTTATTTCACTTTAGGTTAGTTTAATTTAGTTTAGTTTCGTTTAGCTTATAATTTAGTTTAGTTACGTTTAGTGTAGTTTAGATTAGGTTAGGTTAGGTTACTTAGTTTAGCTTAGTTTAGTTTATTTTAGTTTAGTTTAATTTATAAATTAGTTTATAGTTTAGTTTATTGTTTAGTTTAGTTTAGTTTAGGTTAGCTTAAGTTAGGTTAGGTTAGTTTAGTTTAGCTTAGCGTAGGTTGGGTTAGGTTAGGTTAGGTTAGGTTAGTTAGTTTAGCTTAGTTTATTTTCGTTTATAGTTTAGTTTAATTTATAGTTTAGTTTATAGTTTAGTTTAGTTTAGTTTAGTTTATGTTAGGTTATGTTAGTTTAGGTTAGTTAAGTTCATTTTAGTTTAGTTTTGTTTATAGTTTTGTTTAGTTTATAGTTTAGTTCACTTTATTGTTTAATTTAGATTAGTTTAGTGTAGTTATGTTTAGGTTAGGTTAGTTTAGTTTAGTTTAGGTTAGGTTAGGTTACTTTATTTTAGTTTAGATTAGATTATGTTAGGTTAGGTAAGTTTAGGTTAGGTTAGGTTAGGTTAGTTTAGGTTAGGTTATGTTAGGTTAGGTTAGGATAGCTTAATTTATTTTCGTTTTGTTCAATTTAGGTTAGGTTAGGTTAGTTAACTTTAGTTTACTTTAGTTTAGTTAAGTTTAGTTTAGTTTATAGTTTAGTTTAGGTTGGTTTATAGTTTAGTTTATGATTTAGTTTAGTTTAGTTTATAGTTTATATTATAATTTAGTTTAGTTTAGGTAAGGTTAGTTCAGTTTAGTTTAGCTTAGGTTAGGTTAGGTTAGGTTAAGTTAGGTTAGGTTAGCTAGTTTAGCTTAGTTTAGATTGTTTTAGTTTAGTTTATAGTTTAGTTTAATTTTTAGATTAGTTTATATTTTAGTTTATTGTTTAGTTTACTTTGGTTTAGTTTAGGTTAGGTTATGTAAGGTTAGGTTAGGTTAGTTTAGTTTAGTTAAGTTTATGTTCCGTTTGGTTAGGTTAGTTTAGTTCAGTTTAGTTAGTTTTGTTTATACTTTAGTTTAGTTTAGTTTATAGTTTAGTTTAGTTTATAGTTTAATTTAGTTTAGTTTAGTTTGGTTTAGTTTAGCTTAGGTTAGGTAAGGTTAGGTTAGGTTAGGATAGTTTATTTTAGTTAAGTTTATGTTCGGTTAGGTTACGTTAGTTTAGTTCAGTTTAGTTAGTTTTATTTATAGGTTAGTTTATTTTACTTTATACTTTATATTATAATTTAGTTTAGTTTAGGTTAGGTTAGGTTAGTTTAGTTTAGCTTAGGTTTGGTAAGGTTAGGTTAGGTTGGCTTAGCTTAGTTAGTTTAGCTTAGTTTAGTTTATTTTAGTTTAGGTTATAGTTTATATTAATTTATAGATTAATTTATATTTTAGTTTATAGTTTAATTTAGTTTGGTTTAGTTTAGCTTAGGTTAGGTAAGGTTAGGTTAGGTTAGGATAGTTTAGTTTAGTTAAGTTTATGTTCGGTTAGGTTACGTTAGTTTAGTTCAGTTTAGTTAGTTTTGTTTATAGGTTAGTTTAGTTTAGTTTATAGTGTAGTTTATAGGTTAGTTTAGTTTAGTTTATAGTGTAGTTTATAGGTTAGTTTAGTTTAGTTTATAGTTTATATTATAATTTAGTTTAGTTTAGTTTAGTTTAGGTTAGGTTAGGTTAGTTTAGTTTAGCTTAGGATAGGTTAGGTTAGGTTAGTTTATTTTAGTATAGATTAGATTATGTTAGGTTAGGTTAGCTTAGCTTAGTTTAGTTTATTTTAGTTTAGTTTATAGTTTAATTTAGTTTAGTTTATAGTTTAATTAAGTTTAGTTTAATTTAGTTTAGTTATTTTGTTTAGGTTAGGTTAGGTTAGGTTAGTTTAGTTTAGTTTAGGTTAGGTTAGGTTTGTTTAGGTTAGGTTAGATTAGTGTAGTTTAGTTTAGTTGAATTTAGTTTAGTTTAGTTTAGTTTAGGTTAGTTTAGTTTAGTTTAGCTTAGGTTAGGTTAGGTAAGGTTACCTTAGTTAGTTTAGCTTAGTATAGTTTAGTTTAGTTCAGTTTAGTTAGTTTTGTTTATAATTTAGTTTAGTTTAGTTTATGTTAGGATAGGTAAGTTTAGGTTAGGTTAGGGTAAGTAAGTTTAGTTTAGTTTAGTTTATTTTAGGTTACGTTAGTTTAGGTTAGTTAAGTTCAGTTTAGTTTAGTTTTGTTTATTGTTTTATTTAGTTTATAGTTTAGTTTATAGTTTAGTTTAGATTATTTTCGGTTAGGTTAGGTTAGGTTATGTTAGTTTAGTTTAGTTTAGATTAGGTTATTTTAGTTTATTTTAGTTTAGATTAGATTATGTTAGGTTAGGTTAGGGTAGGTTAGGTTAGTGTAGTTTAGTTTAGTTCAATTTAGTTGAATATAATTTAGTTTAATTTAGCTTAGTTTAGGTTTGGTTAGATTAGTTTAGTTTAGTTTAGATTAGATTATATTAGGTTAGGTTAGGGTAGGTTAGGTTAGTGTAGTTTAGTTTAGTTCAATTTAGTTGAATTTAATTTAGTTTATTTTAGGTTCGTTTAGGTTAGGTAGATTAGTTTAGTTTAGTTTAGGTTAGGTTAAGTTAGGTTAGGTTAGTTTAGTTTAGTTTATATTTTATTTTATAGTTTAGTTTAGTTTAGTTTGTATTAGATTAGTTTAGTTTAGTTTAGTTTGGTATAGTTTAGGTTAGGTTAGGTTAGTTTAGTTTACGTTAGGTTAGGTTAGGTTAGTTTATTTTAGTTTAGTTTACTTTAGTTTATAGTTTAGTTATAGTTTAGTTTAGTTTAGTTTAGGTTCGGTTGGGTTAGTTTAGTTTAGTTTAGATTAGATTATGTTAGGTTAGGTTAGGGTAGGTTAGGTTAGTGTAGTTTAGTTTAGTTCAATTTAGTTGAATATAATTTAGTTTTTTTTAGCTTAGTTTAGGTTAGGTTAGATTAGTTTAGTTTAATTTAGTTTAGGTTAGGTTAAGTTAGGTTAGGTTAGTTTAGTTTAGGTTAGTTTATATTTTAGTTTATAGTTTAGTTTATATTAGATTAGTTTATTTTAGTTTAGTTTGGTTTAGTTTAGGTTAGGTTAGGTTAGGTTAGTTTAATTTAGGATAGGTTAGGTTAGTTTATTTTAGTTTAGTTTAGTTACTTCAGTTTATAGTTTAGTTTATTGTTTAGTTTAGTTTAGGTTCGGTTAGGTTAGTTTAGTTTAGTTTAGGTTAGGTTAGTTTAGTTTAGTTTAGTTTATTTTAGGTTAGGTTAGGTTAGTTTATTTTAGTTTTGATTAGATTATGTTAGGTTAGGTTAGGGTAGGTTAGGTTAGTTTAGTTTAGTTTAGTTTAGTTTAGTTTAGTTTGGTTTAGGTTAGGTCAGGTTTGTTTAGTTTAGTTTAGGTTAGGTTAGGTTAAGTTATGTTCAGTTACTTTAGGTTAGTTTAGTTTAGTTTAGTTTCGTTTAGTTTATAATTCAGTTTAGTTACGTTTAGTTTAGTTTAGGTTAGGTTAGGTTAGGTTAGGTTACTTAGTTTAGCTTAGTTTAGTTGATAGTTTAGTTTAATTTATAAATTAGTTTATAATTTATTTTATTGTTCAATTTAGTTTAGGTTAGGTTAGGTTAGGTTAGTTTAGTTTAGTTTAGTTTAGGTTAGGTTAGTTTTTGTTAGGTTAGGTTAGTTTAGTTTAGTTTAGCTTAGGTTAGGTTAGGTAAGGTTAGGTTAGTTAGTTTAGCTTAGTTTAGTTTAGTTCAGTTTAGTTTATGGTTTAGTTTAATTTTATATTATTTTATAGTTTAGTTTATAGTTTAGTTTAGTTTAAGTTAAGATTGGTAAATTTAGGTTAGGTTAGGGTAAGTTAGTTTAGTTTAGTTTAGTTTATTTTAGGTTACGTTAGTTTAGGTTAGTTAAGATCAGTTTAGTTTAGTTTTGTTTATAGTTTTGTTTAGTTTATAGTTTAGTTTATATTTAAGTTTAGATTATTTTCGGTTAGGTTAGGTTAGGTTGGTTTAGTTTAGATTAGATTAGGTTAGGTTTGTTTATTTTAGTTTAGATTAGATTATGTTAGGTTAGGTTAGTCTAGGTTAGGTTACTGTAGTTTAGTTTAGTTCAATTTAGTTGAATTTAATTTAGTTTATTTAAGCTTAGTTTAGGTTAGGTAGATTAGTGTAGTTTAGTTTAGGTTAGGTTAAGTTAGGTTAGATTAGTTTAGTTTTGTTTAGTTTGGTATAGTTTAGGTTAGGTTAGTTAGGTTAGTTTAGTTTAGGTTAGGTTAGGTTAGGTTAGTTTATTTTAGTATAGTTTAGTTTACTTTAGTTTATAGTTTAGTTAAAGTTTAGTTGAGTTTAATTTAGTTTAGGTTCGGTTAGATTAGTTTAGTTTAGTTTAGGTTAAGTTAGGCTAGGTTAGTTTAGTTTAGTTTAGTTTAGGTTAGGTTAGGTTAGTTTATTTTAATTTAGATTAGTTTATGTTAGGTTAGGGTAGGTTAGGTTAATTTAGTTTGGTTTAGTTTAGTTTAGGTTAGGTCAGGTTAGTTTAGTTTAGTTTAATTTAGGTTAGGTTAGGTTAGGTTAGTTAACTTTAATTTACTCTAGTTTAGTTAAGTTTAGTTTAGTTTATAGTTTAGTTTAGTTTAATTTCGGTTAGGTTAGGTTAGTTTAGTTTAGTTTAGATTAGGTTAGGTTAGTTTATTTTAGTTTAGATTAGATCATGTTATGTTAGTTTAGGGTAGGTTAGGTTAGTGTAGTTTATTTTAGTTCAGTTTAGTTGAATTTAATTTAGTTTATTTTAGCTTAGTTTATGTTAGGTTAGATTAGTTTAGTTAAGTTTATGTTCGGTTAGGTTACGTTAGTTTAGTTCAGTTTAGTTAGTTTTGTTTATAGGTTAGTTTAGTTTAGTTTATAGTGTAGTTTATAGGTTAGTTTAGTTTAGTTTATAGTGTAGTTTATAGGTTAGTTTAGTTTAGTTTATAGTTTATATTATAATTTAGTTTAGTTTAGTTTAGTTTAGGTTAGGTTAGGTTAGTTTAGTTTAGCTTAGGATAGGTTAGGTTAGGTTAGTTTATTTTAGTATAGATTAGATTATGTTAGGTTAGGTTAGGTTAGCTTAGTTTAGTTTATTTTAGTTTAGTTTATAGTTTAATTTAGTTTAGTTTATAGTTTAATTAAGTTTAGTTTAATTTAGTTTAGTTATTTTGTTTAGGTTAGGTTAGGTTAGGTTAGTTTAGTTTAGTTTAGGTTAGGTTAGGTTTGTTTAGGTTAGGTTAGATTAGTGTAGTTTAGTTTAGTTGAATTTAGTTTAGTTTAGTTTAGTTTAGGTTAGTTTAGTTTAGTTTAGCTTAGGTTAGGTTAGGTAAGGTTACCTTAGTTAGTTTAGCTTAGTATAGTTTAGTTTAGTTCAGTTTAGTTAGTTTTGTTTATAATTTAGTTTAGTTTAGTTTATGTTAGGATAGGTAAGTTTAGGTTAGGTTAGGGTAAGTAAGTTTAGTTTAGTTTAGTTTATTTTAGGTTACGTTAGTTTAGGTTAGTTAAGTTCAGTTTAGTTTAGTTTTGTTTATTGTTTTATTTAGTTTATAGTTTAGTTTATAGTTTAGTTTAGATTATTTTCGGTTAGGTTAGGTTAGGTTATGTTAGTTTAGTTTAGTTTAGATTAGGTTATTTTAGTTTATTTTAGTTTAGATTAGATTATGTTAGGTTAGGTTAGGGTAGGTTAGGTTAGTGTAGTTTAGTTTAGTTCAATTTAGTTGAATATAATTTAGTTTAATTTAGCTTAGTTTAGGTTTGGTTAGATTAGTTTAGTTTAGTTTAGATTAGATTATATTAGGTTAGGTTAGGGTAGGTTAGGTTAGTGTAGTTTAGTTTAGTTCAATTTAGTTGAATTTAATTTAGTTTATTTTAGGTTCGTTTAGGTTAGGTAGATTAGTTTAGTTTAGTTTAGGTTAGGTTAAGTTAGGTTAGGTTAGTTTAGTTTAGTTTATATTTTATTTTATAGTTTAGTTTAGTTTAGTTTGTATTAGATTAGTTTAGTTTAGTTTAGTTTGGTATAGTTTAGGTTAGGTTAGGTTAGTTTAGTTTACGTTAGGTTAGGTTAGGTTAGTTTATTTTAGTTTAGTTTACTTTAGTTTATAGTTTAGTTATAGTTTAGTTTAGTTTAGTTTAGGTTCGGTTGGGTTAGTTTAGTTTAGTTTAGATTAGATTATGTTAGGTTAGGTTAGGGTAGGTTAGGTTAGTGTAGTTTAGTTTAGTTCAATTTAGTTGAATATAATTTAGTTTTTTTTAGCTTAGTTTAGGTTAGGTTAGATTAGTTTAGTTTAATTTAGTTTAGGTTAGGTTAAGTTAGGTTAGGTTAGTTTAGTTTAGGTTAGTTTATATTTTAGTTTATAGTTTAGTTTATATTAGATTAGTTTATTTTAGTTTAGTTTGGTTTAGTTTAGGTTAGGTTAGGTTAGGTTAGTTTAATTTAGGATAGGTTAGGTTAGTTTATTTTAGTTTAGTTTAGTTACTTCAGTTTATAGTTTAGTTTATTGTTTAGTTTAGTTTAGGTTCGGTTAGGTTAGTTTAGTTTAGTTTAGGTTAGGTTAGTTTAGTTTAGTTTAGTTTATTTTAGGTTAGGTTAGGTTAGTTTATTTTAGTTTTGATTAGATTATGTTAGGTTAGGTTAGGGTAGGTTAGGTTAGTTTAGTTTAGTTTAGTTTAGTTTAGTTTAGTTTGGTTTAGGTTAGGTCAGGTTTGTTTAGTTTAGTTTAGGTTAGGTTAGGTTAAGTTATGTTCAGTTACTTTAGGTTAGTTTAGTTTAGTTTAGTTTCGTTTAGTTTATAATTCAGTTTAGTTACGTTTAGTTTAGTTTAGGTTAGGTTAGATTAGGTTAGGTTACTTAGTTTAGCTTAGTTTAGTTGATAGTTTAGTTTAATTTATAAATTAGTTTATAATTTATTTTATTGTTCAATTTAGTTTAGGTTAGGTTAGGTTAGGTTAGTTTAGTTTAGTTTAGTTTAGGTTAGGTTAGTTTTTGTTAGGTTAGGTTAGTTTAGTTTAGTTTAGCTTAGGTTAGGTTAGGTAAGGTTAGGTTAGTTAGTTTAGCTTAGTTTAGTTTAGTTCAGTTTAGTTTATGGTTTAGTTTAATTTTATATTATTTTATAGTTTAGTTTATAGTTTAGTTTAGTTTAAGTTAAGATTGGTAAATTTAGGTTAGGTTAGGGTAAGTTAGTTTAGTTTAGTTTAGTTTATTTTAGGTTACGTTAGTTTAGGTTAGTTAAGATCAGTTTAGTTTAGTTTTGTTTATAGTTTTGTTTAGTTTATAGTTTAGTTTATATTTAAGTTTAGATTATTTTCGGTTAGGTTAGGTTAGGTTGGTTTAGTTTAGATTAGATTAGGTTAGGTTTGTTTATTTTAGTTTAGATTAGATTATGTTAGGTTAGGTTAGTCTAGGTTAGGTTACTGTAGTTTAGTTTAGTTCAATTTAGTTGAATTTAATTTAGTTTATTTAAGCTTAGTTTAGGTTAGGTAGATTAGTGTAGTTTAGTTTAGGTTAGGTTAAGTTAGGTTAGATTAGTTTAGTTTTGTTTAGTTTGGTATAGTTTAGGTTAGGTTAGTTAGGTTAGTTTAGTTTAGGTTAGGTTAGGTTAGGTTAGTTTATTTTAGTATAGTTTAGTTTACTTTAGTTTATAGTTTAGTTAAAGTTTAGTTGAGTTTAATTTAGTTTAGGTTCGGTTAGATTAGTTTAGTTTAGTTTAGGTTAAGTTAGGCTAGGTTAGTTTAGTTTAGTTTAGTTTAGGTTAGGTTAGGTTAGTTTATTTTAATTTAGATTAGTTTATGTTAGGTTAGGGTAGGTTAGGTTAATTTAGTTTGGTTTAGTTTAGTTTAGGTTAGGTCAGGTTAGTTTAGTTTAGTTTAATTTAGGTTAGGTTAGGTTAGGTTAGTTAACTTTAATTTACTCTAGTTTAGTTAAGTTTAGTTTAGTTTATAGTTTAGTTTAGTTTAATTTCGGTTAGGTTAGGTTAGTTTAGTTTAGTTTAGATTAGGTTAGGTTAGTTTATTTTAGTTTAGATTAGATCATGTTATGTTAGTTTAGGGTAGGTTAGGTTAGTGTAGTTTATTTTAGTTCAGTTTAGTTGAATTTAATTTAGTTTATTTTAGATTAGTTTAGTTAAGTTTATTTTAGGTTAGGTTAAGTTAGGTTAGTTTAGTTTAGTTTAGTTTAGTTTTGTTTAGTTAAGTTTAGTTTGGTTTAAATTAGTTTAGTTTTGTTTATGTTAGGTTAGGTTAGGTTAGTTAGATTAGATTACGTTAGTTTAGTTTAGCTTATAATTTAATTTATAGTATAGTTTTGTTTAGTTTAGTTTATAGTTTAGTTTATATTTTAGTTTAATTTAGTTTATAGTTTAATTTATAATTTAGTTTAATTTAGTTTAGTTTAGTTTAGGCTAGGTTTGGTTATTTAAGCTTAGCTCAGGTTTGGTTAGGTTGGGTTATGTTAGGTTACTTTAGTTTAGTTTAGTTTAGTTTATAGTTTAGTTTAGTTTAGTATGGTTTATATTTTAGTTTAATTTAGTTTAGTTTAAATTAGATTACTTTAGGTTACGTTAGGTTAGGTGTGCTTATTTTTGTTTAGGTTAGGTTAGGTAAGGTTAGTTTAGTTTAGCTTAGGTTAGGTTATTTTTGTTTAGTTTATAGTTTAGTTTAATTTAGTTTATAGTTTAGTTTATAGTTTAGTTTAGTTTAGATTAGTTTAGTGTAGTTTAGGTTCGGTTAGGTTAGGTTAGTTTAGTTTAGGTTAGGTTAGGTTAGGTTAGTTTATTTTAGTTTACTTTAGTTTACTTTAGTTTATAGTTTAGTTTATAGTTTAGTTTAGTTTAGATTAGTTTAGTGTAGTTTAGGTTCGGTTAGGTTAGTTTAGTTTAGTTTAGGTTAGGTTAGGTTAGGTTAGTTCCGTTTAGTTTAGTTTAGTTTAGGTTAGGTTAGTTTATTTTAGTTTAGATTAGATTGTTAGGTTAGGTTAGGGTAAGTTAGGTTAGTTTAGTTTAGTTTAGTTTAGTTTAGGTTAGGTCAGGTTAGTTTAGTTTAGTTTAGTTTAGGTTAGGTTAAGTTATGTTATGTTATTTTATGTTAGTTTAGTTTAGTTTAGTTTCGTTTAGTTTATAATTTAGTTTAGTTACGTTTAGTTTAGTTTAGGTTAGGTTAGGTTAGGTTAGGTTACTTAGCTTAGCTTAGCTTAGTTTATTTTAGTTTAGTTTATAGTTTAGTTTAATTTATAAATTAGTTTATAGTTTAGTTTATTGTTTAGTTTAGTTTAGGTTAGGTTAGGTTAGGTTAGGTTAGTTTAGTTTAGTTTAGTTTAGGTTAGGTTAGGTTAGTTTTTGTTAGGGTAGGTTAGTTTAGTTTAGCTTAGCTTAGGTTGGGTTAAGTGAGATTAGGTTAGGTTAGGTTAGTAAGTTTAGCTTAGTTTAGTTTATTTTAGTTTAATTTAGGTTAGGTTAGGTTAGGTTAGGTTAGTAGACTTTAGTATACTTAACTTAGTTAAGTTTAGTTTAGTTTATAGTTTAGTTTAATTTAGTTTATAGTTTAGTATATAGTTTAGTTTAGTTTAGTTTATTGTTTTTATTATAATTTAGTTTAGTTTAGTTTAGGTTAGGTTAGGTTAGTTTAGTTTAGTTTAGTTTATATTTTAGTTTATAGTTTAGTTTATATTACATTAGTTTAGTTTAGTTTGGTTTAGTTTAGATTAGGTTAGGTTAGGTTGGTTTAGTTTAGGTTAGGTTAGGTTAGATTAGGTTAGTTAACTTTAGTTTACTTTAGTTTAGTTTAGTTTATAGTTAATTTAATTTATAAATTAGTTTATAGTTTAATTTATGGTTTAGTTTATAGTTTAGTTTATTTTCGGTTAGGTTGGGTTAGTTCAGTTTAGTTTAGATTAGGTTAGGTTAGTTTATTTTAGTTTAGTTTAGTTTTGTTTAGGTTAGTTTAAGTTAGGTTAGGTTAGTTTAGTTTAGGTTAGGTTAGGTTAGGTTGGTTTATTTTAGCTTACTTTTTTTTACTTTAGTTTATAGTTTAGTTTATAGTTTAGTTTAGTTTAGATTAGTTTAGTTATGTTTAGGTTCGGTTAGGTTAGTTTAGTTTAGTTTAGGTTAGGTTAGGTTACGTTTTTTCCGTTTAGTTTAGTTTAGTTTAGGTTAGTTTATTTTAGTTTAGATTAGATTATGTTAGGTTAGGTTAGGGTAAGTTAGGTTAGTTTAGTTTAATTTAGTTTAGGTTATGTCAGGTTAGTTTAGTTTAGTTTACGTTAGGCAGGTTAAGTTATGTTATGTTACTTTAGGTTAGCTTAGTTTAGTTTAGTTTATTTTAGTTTAGTTTATAGTTTAGTTTAATTTATAAATTAGTTTATAGTTTAGTTTATTGTTTAGTTTAGATTAGTTTAGGTTAGGTTAGGTTAGCTTTTTGTAGGTTAGGTTAGTTTAATTTAGCTTAGCTTAGGTTGGGTTAGGTGAGATTAGGTTAAGTTAGGTGAGTTAGATTAGCTTAGTTTAAATTTATTTTAGTTTAATTTGGGTTAGGTTAGGTTAGGTTAGTAGACTTTAGTATACTTAACTTAGTTAAGTTTAGTCAAGTTTATAGTTTAGTTTAATTTAGTTTATAGTTTAGTATGTAGTTTAGTTTAGTTTATTGTTTATATTATAATTTAGTTTAGTTTAGGTTAGGTTAGGTTAGTTTAGTTTAGCTTAGGTTATGTTAGGTTAGGTTAGGTTAGGTGAGGTTAGTTAACTTTGGTTTACTTTAGTTTAGTTTAGTTTATAGTTAATTTAATTTATAAATTAGTTTATAGTTTAGTTTATAGTTTAGGTTAGTTAAGTTTAGTTTAATTTAAGTTGGGATAGGTAAGTTTAGGTTAGGTTAGGTTAGTTTAGTTCAGTTTAGTTTTGTTTTGTTTATAGTTTATTGTAGTTTAGTTTATAGTTTAATTTAGTTTAGTTTAGTTTAGTTTAGTTATTTTTTTTAGGTTATGTTAGGTTAGGTTTGTTTAGTTTAGTTTAGGTTAGGTTTGATTTGTTTAGGTTAGGTTAGATTAGTGTAGTTTAGTTTAGTTGAATTTAATTTAGTTTATTTTAGTTTAGTTTAGGTTAAGTTAGGTTAGGTAAGGTTAGTTTAGTTTAGTTTAGTTTAGTTTAGTTTAGTTGAAATTATTTTATTTTAGTTTGGTTTAGGTTAGTTTAATTTAGTTTAGCTTAGGTTAGGTTAGGTAAGGTTAGATGAGTTAGTTTAGCTTAGTATAATTTAGATTAGTTTAGTTTATAGTTTAGTTTAATTTTAGATAGTTTATAGTTTAGTTTAATTTAGTTTATAGTTTAGTATATAGTTTAGTTTAGTTTAGTTTATTGTTGATATTATAATTTAGTTTAGTTTAGTTTAGGTTAGGTTAGGTTAGTTTAGTTTAGCTTAGGTTATGTTAGGTTAGGTTAGGTTAGGTGAGGTTAGTTAACTTTAGTTTACTGTAATTTAGTTTATAGTTAATTTAATTTATAAATTAGTTTATAGTTTAGTTTATAGTTTAGGTTAGTTAAGTTTAGCTTAATTTAAGTTAGGATAGGTAAGTCTAGGTTAGGTTAGGTTAGTTTAGTTCAGTTTAGTTTTGTTTTGTTTATAGTTTAATTTAGTTTAGTTTATAGTTGAATTTAGTTTACTGTAGTTTAGTTTAGTTATTTTTTTTAGGTTAGGTTAGGTAAGGTTAGGTTAGTTAGTTTAGCTTAGTATAGTTTAGTTTAGTTCAGTGTATAGTTTAGTTTAATTTTAGATTAGTTTAAATTATAGTTTATAGTTTAGTTTAGTTTAGTTTAGGTTAGGATAGGTAAGTTTAGGTTATGTTAGTTTATTTTAGGTTACGTTTGTTTAGGTTAGTTAAGTAAAGTTTAGTTTAGTTTTGTTTATGGTTTTATTTAGTTTATAGTTTAGTTTATAGTTTAGTTTAGTTTAATTTCGGTTAGGTTAGGTTAGGTTAGGTTAGTTTAGTTTAGTTTAGATTAGGTTAGGTTAGTTTATTTTAATTTAGATTAGATTATGTTAGGCTAGGTTAGGGTAGGTTAGGTTAGACTAGTTTAGTTTAGTTCAATTTAGTTGAGTTTAATTTAGTTTATTTTAGCTTAGTTTAGGTTAGGTTAGATTAGTTTAGTTTAGTTTAGTTTAATTAAGTTAGGTTAAGTTAGGTTAGGTTAGTTTAGTTTAGTTCATATTTTAGTTTATATAAGGTTAGTTTAGTTTATGTTAGGTTAAGTTAGTTTAGTTTAGTTTAGTTTATGTTAGGTTACGCTAGTTTAGGTTAGTTAAGTACAGTTTAGTTTAGTTTGGTTTATAGTTTAGTTTAGTTTATAGATTTGTTTATAGTTTAGTTTAGTTTAGTTTATTGTTTAATTTAGTATACTTTAGTGTAGTTTAGTTTAGGTTAGGTTAGGTTGGTTTAGTTTAATTTAGGTTAGGTTAGGTTGGTTTATTTAATTTAGATAAGATTATGTTAGGTTAGGTTAGGGTAGGTTAGGTTAGGGTAGTTAAGTTTAGTTTAGTTTAGTTAAATTTAATTTTGTTTATTTTAGCTTAGTTTAGGTTAGGATGGTTAGGTTAGTTTAGTTTAGTTTAGTTTAGTTTAGTTTAGGTTAGGTTAAGTTAGGTTAGGTTAGTTTAGTTTAGTTTAGTTTATATTTTAGTTTATAGTTTAGTTTAGATTAGTTTAGTTTATATTAGATTAGTTTAGTTTAGTTTAGTTTAGGTTAGGTTAGGTTAGTTTAGTTTAGGTTAGGTTTGGTTAGTTTAGTTTATATTAGGTTAGTTTATTTTAGTTTAGTTTAGTTTACTTTAGTTTATAGTTTAGTTTAGTTTAGTTTAGTTTATATTAGATTAGTTTGGTTTAATTTAGTTTAGTTTAGTTTAGGTTAGGTTAGTTTAGTATAGGTTAGGTTAGGTTAGGTTAGTTTAGTTTTGTTTAGTTTAATTTAGGTTAGGTTAGATTAGTTTAGGTTATGTTAGTTTATTTTAGTTTAGATTAGATTATGTTAGGTCAGGGAAGTTTAGGTTAGGTTAGGTTAGGTTAGTTTACGTTAGGTTAGGTTAGGTTAGCTTAGCTTAGTTTATTTAATTTTGTTCAATTTAGGTTTGGTTAGGTTAGTTAACCTTAGTTACTTTAGTTTAGTTAAGTTTAGATTAGTTTATAGTTTAGTTTAGTTTAGTTTATAGTTTAGTTTATAGTTTAGTTTAGTTTAGTTCATAGTTAATATTATAAATTAGTTAGTTTAGGTTAGGTTAGGTTAGTTTAGTTTAGCTTATGTTAGGTTAGGTTTGTTTAGGTTAGGTTAGATTAGTGTAGTTTAGTTTAGTTGAATTTAATTTAGTTTATTTTATTTTAGTTTAGGTTAATTTGGTTAGGTTATGTTAGTTAAGTTTAGTTTAGTGTAGTTTAGTTTAGTTGAAATTAGTTTAGATTAGTTTTGTTTAGGTTAGTTTAGTTTAGTTTAGCTTAGGTTAGGTTAGGTAAGGTTAGGTTAGTTAGTTTAGCTTAGTATAGTTTAGTTTAGTTAATAGTTTAGTTTAATTTTAGATTAGTTTATAGTTTAGTTTAGTTTAGTTTAGGTTAGGATAGGTAAGTTTAGGTTAGGTTAGGGTAAGTTAATTTAGTTTAGTTTAGTTTATTTTAGGTTACGTTAGTTTAGGTTAGTTAAGTTCAGTTTAGTTTAGTTTTGTTTATAGTTTTGTTTAGTTTGTAGTTTAGTTTAGTTTATTTTCGGTTAGGATAGGTTAGGTTAGGTTAGTTTAGTTTAGTTTAGATTAGGTTAGGTTAGTTTATTTTACTTTAGATTAGATTATGTTAGGTTAGGTTAGGGTAGGTTAGGTTAGTGTAGTTTATTTTAGTTCAATTTAGTTGAATTTAATTTAGTTTATTTCAGCTTAATTTAGGTTAGGTTAGATTAGTTTAGTTTATTTTAGTTTAGGTTAGCTTAAGTTAGGTTACGTTAGTTTACTTTAGTTTAGTTTATATTTTAGTTTATAGTTTAGTTTAGTTTAGTTCATATTAGATTAGTTTAGTTTAGTTTAGTTTGGTTTAGTTTAGGTTAGGTTAGGTTAGGTTGTTTTAGTTTAGGTTAGGTTAGGTTAGTTTATTTTAGTTTAGTTTAGTTTAATTTAGTTTATAGTTTAGTTTATAGTTTAGTTTAGTTTAGATTAGTTTAGTTTAGTTTAGGTTCGGTTAGGTTAGTTTAGTTTAGGTTATTTTAGGTTATTTTAGGTTAGTTTAGTTTAGTTTAGTTTAGTTTGTTTATAGTTTTATTTAGTTTATAGTTTAGTTCATAGTTTAGTTTAGTTTATTTTCGGTTAGGTTAGGTTAGGTTAGTTTAGTTTAGTTTAGATTACGTTAGGATAGTTTATTTTAGTTTAGATTTGATTATGTTAGGTTAGGTTAGGGTAGGTTAGGTTAGTGTAGTTTAGTTTAGTTCAATTTAGTTGAATTTAATTTATTTTATTTTAGCTAATTTCGGTTAGGTTAGATTAGTTTAGTTTAGTTTAGGTTAGGTTAAGTTAGGTTAGGTTAGTTTAGTTTAGTTTAGTTTATATTTTAGTTTATAGTTTAGTTTATATTAGATTAGTTTAGTTTAGTTTGGTTTAGTTTAGATTAGGTTAGGTTAGTTTAGTTTAGGTTAGGTTAGGTTAGTTTATTTTAGTTTAGTTTAGTTTAGGTTAGGCTAGGTTAGTGTAGTTTAGCTTAATTTAGGTTAGGTTAGGTTAGGTTACATTAGGTTAGTTAACTTTAGTTTACTTAATTTAGTTTAGTTTATAGTTAATTTAATTTATAAATTAGTTTATAGTTTAGTTTATGGTTTAGTTTATAGTTTAGTTTATTTTCGGTTAGGTTGGGTTAGTTTAGTTTAGTTTAGATTAGGTTAGGTTAGTTTATTTTAGTTTAGATTAGTTTATATTAGGTTAGGTTAGGATAGGTTAGGTTAGTGTAGTTTATTTTGGTGCAATTTAATTGAATTTAATTTAGTTTATTTTAGCTTAGTTTAGGTTAGGTTAGATTAGTTTAGTTTAGTTTTGTTTAGGTTAGGTAAAATTAGGTTAGGTTAGTTTAGTTAATTTATTTTGGTTTAGTTTAGGTTAGGTTAGGTTAGTTTAGTTTAGGGTAGGTTAGGTTAGGTTAGATTATTTTAGTTTACTTTTTTTTACTTTAGTTTATAGTTTAGTTTATAGTTTAGTTTAGTTTAGATTAGTTTAGTTTAGTTTAGGTTCGGTTAGGTTAGTTTAGTTTAGTTTAGGTTAGGTTAGGTTACGTTTTTTCCTTTTAGTTTAGTTTAATTTAGGTTAGTTTATTTTAGTTTAGTTTAGATTATGTTAGGTTAGGTTAGGGTAAGTTAGGTTAGTTTAGTTTAGTTTAGTTTAGGTTATGTCAGGTTAGTTTAGTTTATTTTAGGTTAGGTCAGGTTAAGTTATGTTATGTTACTTTAGGTTAGTTTAGTTTAGTTTAGTTTCGTTTAGTTTATAATTTAGTTTAGTTACGTTTAGTTTAGTTTAGGTTAGGTTAGGTTAGGTTACTTAGTTTAGCTAGTTTAGTTTATTTTAGTTTAGTTTATAGATTAGTTTAATTTATAAATTAGTTTATAGTTCAGTATATTGTTTAGTTTAGTTTAGTTTAGTTTATGTTAGGTTAGGTTAGTTTTTGTTAGGTTAGGTTAGTTTGGTTTAGCTTAGCCTAGGTTGGGTTAGGTGATATTAGGTTAGGTTAGGTGAGTTAGTTTAGCTTAGTTTAGTTTATTTTTGTTTAATTTAGGTTAGGTTAGGTTAGGTTAGTAGACTTTAGTATACTTAACTTAGTTAAGTTTAGTCAAGTTTATAGTTTAGTTTAATTTAGTTTATAGTTTAGTATATAGTTTAGTTTAGTTTATTGTTTATATTATAATTTAGTTTAGTTTAGGTTAGGTTAGTTTAGTTTAGCTTAGGTTATGTTAGGTTAGGTTAGGTGAGGTTAGTTAACTTTGGTTTACTTTAGTTTAGTTTAGTTTATAGTTAATTTAATTTATAAATTAGTTTATAGTTTAGTTTATAGTTTAGGTTAGTTAAGTTTAGTTTAATTTAAGTTAGGATAGGTAAGTTTAGGTTAGGTTAGGATAGTTTAGTTCAGTTTAGTTTTGTTTTGTTTATAGTTTAATTTAGTTTAGTTTATAGTTTAATTTAGTTTAGTTTAGTTTAGTTTAGTTATTTTTTTTAGGTTAGGTTAGGTTAGTTTAGTTTAGTTTAGGTTAGGTTAGATTTGTTTAGGTTAGGTTAGGTTAGATTAGTGTAGTTTAGTTTAGTTGAATTTAATTTAGTTTATTTTAGTTTAGGTTAGTTTAATTTAGTTTAGCTTAGGTTAGGTTAGGTAAGGTTAGGTGAGTTAGTTTAGTTTAGTATAGTTTAGTTTAGTTTAGTTTATAGTTTAGTTTAATTTTAGATTAGTTTATAGTTTAGTTTAGTTTAGTTTATATTAGGATAGATAAGTTTAGGTTAGGTTAGGGTAAGTTAAATTAGTTTAGTTTAGTTTATTTTAGGTTACGTTAGTTTAGGTTAGTTTAGATTAGATTATGTTAGGTTAGGTTAGGGTAGGTTATGTTAGTGTAGTTTATTTTAGTTCAATTTAGTTGAATTTAATTTAGTTTATTTTAGCTTAGTTTAGGTTAGGTTAGATTAGTTTAGTTTATTTTAATTTATGTTAGGTTAAGTTAGGTTAGGTTAGTTTACTTTAGTTTAATTTATATTTTAGTTTATAGTTTAGTTTAGTTTAGTTTATGTTAGACTAGTTTAGTTTAGTTTAGTTTGGTTTAGTTTAGGATAGGTTAGGTTAGGTTGTTTTAGTTTAGGTTAGGTTCGGTTAGGTTAGTTTAGTTTAGGTTATGTTATGTTATTTTAGGTTAGTTTATTTTAGTTTAGTTTAGTATAGGTTACGTCAGGTTAGTTTAGTTTAGTTTAGGTTAGGTTAGGTTAAGTTATGTTATTTCACTTTAGGTTAGTTTAATTTAGTTTAGTTTCGTTTAGCTTATAATTTAGTTTAGTTACGTTTAGTGTAGTTTAGATTAGGTTAGGTTAGGTTACTTAGTTTAGCTTAGTTTAGTTTATTTTAGTTTAGTTTAATTTATAAATTAGTTTATAGTTTAGTTTATTGTTTAGTTTAGTTTAGTTTAGGTTAGCTTAAGTTAGGTTAGGTTAGTTTAGTTTAGCTTAGCGTAGGTTGGGTTAGGTTAGGTTAGGTTAGGTTAGTTAGTTTAGCTTAGTTTATTTTCGTTTATAGTTTAGTTTAATTTATAGTTTAGTTTATAGTTTAGTTTAGTTTAGTTTAGTATATGTTAGGTTATGTTAGTTTAGGTTAGTTAAGTTCATTTTAGTTTAGTTTTGTTTATAGTTTAGTTTAGTTTATAGTTTAGTTCACTTTATTGTTTAATTTAGATTAGTTTAGTGTAGTTATGTTTAGGTTAGGTTAGTTTAGTTTAGTTTAGGTTAGGTTAGGTTACTTTATTTTAGTTTAGATTAGATTATGTTAGGTTAGGTAAGTTTAGGTTAGGTTAGGTTAGGTTAGTTTAGGTTAGGTTATGTTAGGTTAGGTTAGGATAGCTTAATTTATTTTCGTTTTGTTTAATTTAGGTTAGGTTAGGTTAGTTAACTTTAGTTTACTTTAGTTTAGTTAAGTTTAGTTTAGTTTATAGTTTAGTTTAGGTTGGTTTATAGTTTAGTTTATGATTTAGTTTAGTTTAGTTTATAGTTTATATTATAATTTAGTTTAGTTTAGGTAAGGTTAGTTCAGTTTAGTTTAGCTTAGGTTAGGTCAGGTTTGTTTAGTTTAGTTTAGGTTAGGTTAGGTTAAGTTATGTTCAGTTACTTTAGGTTAGTTTAGTTTAGTTTAGTTTCGTTTAGTTTATAATTCAGTTTAGTTACGTTTAGTTTAGTTTAGGTTAGGTTAGGTTAGGTTAGGTTACTTAGTTTAGCTTAGTTTAGTTGATAGTTTAGTTTAATTTATAAATTAGTTTATAATTTATTTTATTGTTCAATTTAGTTTAGGTTAGGTTAGGTTAGGTTAGTTTAGTTTAGTATAGTTTAGGTTAGGTTAGTTTTTGTTAGGTTAGGTTAGTTTAGTTTAGTTTAGCTTAGGTTAGGTTAGGTAAGGTTAGGTTAGTTAGTTTAGCTTAGTTTAGTTTAGTTCAGTTTAGTTTATGGTTTAGTTTAATTTTATATTATTTTATAGTTTAGTTTATAGTTTAGTTTAGTTTAAGTTAAGATTGGTAAATTTAGGTTAGGTTAGGGTAAGTTAGTTTAGTTTAGTTTAGTTTATTTTAGGTTACGTTAGTTTAGGTTAGTTAAGATCAGTTTAGTTTAGTTTTGTTTATAGTTTTGTTTAGTTTATAGTTTAGTTTATATTTAAGTTTAGATTATTTTCGGTTAGGTTAGGTTAGGATGGTTTAGTTTAGATTAGATTAGGTTAGGTTTGTTTATTTTAGTTTAGATTAGATTATGTTAGGTTAGGTTAGTCTAGGTTAGGTTACTGTAGTTTAGTTTAGTTCAATTTAGTTGAATTTAATTTAGTTTATTTAAGCTTAGTTTAGGTTAGGTAGATTAGTGTAGTTTAGTTTAGGTTAGGTTAAGTTAGGTTAGATTAGTTTAGTTTTGTTTAGTTTGGTATAGTTTAGGTTAGGTTAGTTAGGTTAGTTTAGTTTAGGTTAGGTTAGGTTAGGTTAGTTTATTTTAGTATAGTTTAGTTTACTTTAGTTTATAGTTTAGTTAAAGTTTAGTTGAGTTTAATTTAGTTTAGGTTCGGTTAGATTAGTTTAGTTTAGTTTAGGTTAAGTTAGGCTAGGTTAGTTTAGTTTAGTTTAGTTTAGGTTAGGTTAGGTTAGTTTATTTTAATTTAGATTAGTTTATGTTAGGTTAGGGTAGGTTAGGTTAATTTAGTTTGGTTTAGTTTAGTTTAGGTTAGGTCAGGTTAGTTTAGTTTAGTTCAATTTAGGTTAGGTTAGGTTAGGTTAGTTAACTTTAATTTACTCTAGTTTAGTTAAGTTTAGTTTAGTTTATAGTTTAGTTTAGTTTAATTTCGGTTAGGTTAGGTTAGTTTAGTTTAGTTTAGATTAGGTTAGGTTAGTTTATTTTAGTTTAGATTAGATCATGTTATGTTAGTTTAGGGTAGGTTAGGTTAGTGTAGTTTATTTTAGTTCAGTTTAGTTGAATTCAATTTAGTTTATTTTAGCTTAGTTTATGTTAGGTTAGATTAATTTAGTTAAGTTTATTTTAGGTTAGGTTAAGTTAGGTTAGTTTAGTTTAGTTTAGTTTAGTTTTGTTTAGTTAAGTTTAGTTTGGTTTAAATTAGTTTAGTTTTGTTTATGTTAGGTTAGGTTAGGTTAGTTAGATTAGATTACGTTAGTTTAGTTTAGCTTATAATTTAATTTATAGTATAGTTTTGTTTAGTTTAGTTTATAGTTTAGTTTATATTTTAGTTTAATTTAGTTTATAGTTTAATTTATAATTTAGTTTAATTTAGTGTAGTTTAGTTTAGGCTAGGTTTGGTTATTTAAGCTTAGCTCAGGTTTGGTTAGGTTGGGTTATGTTAGGTTACTTTAGTTTAGTTTAGTTTAGTTTATAGTTTAGTTTAGTTTAGTATGGTTTATATTTTAGTTTAATTTAGTTTAGTTTAAATTAGATTACTTTAGGTTACGTTAGGTTAGGTGTGCTTATTTTTGTTTAGGTTAGGTTAGGTAAGGTTAGTTTAGTTTAGCTTAGGTTAGGTTATTTTTGTTTAGTTTATAGTTTAGTTTAATTTAGTTTATAGTTTAGTTTATAGTTTAGTTTAGTTTAGATTAGTTTAGTGTAGTTTAGGTTCGGTTAGGTTAGGTTAGTTTAGTTTAGGTTAGGTTAGGTTAGGTTAGTTTATTTTAGTTTACTTTAGTTTACTTTAGTTTATAGTTTAGTTTATAGTTTAGTTTAGTTTAGATTAGTTTAGTGTAGTTTAGGTTCGGTTAGGTTAGTTTAGTTTAGTTTAGGTTAGGTTAGGTTAGGTTAGTTCCGTTTAGTTCAGTTTAGTTTAGGTTAGGTTAGTTTATTTTAGTTTAGATTAGATTATGTTAGGTAAGGTTAGGGTAAGTTAGGTTAATTTAGTTTAGTTTAGTTTAGTTTAGGTTAGGTCAGGTTAGTTTAGTTTAGTTTAGTTTAGGTTAGGTTAAGTTATGTTATGTTACTTTAGGTTAGTTTAGTTTAGTTTAGTTTCGTTTAGTTTATAATTTAGTTTAGTTACGTTTAGTTTAGTTTAGGTTAGGTTAGGTTAGGTTAGGTTACTTAGTTTAGCTTAGCTTAGTTTATTTTAGTTTAGTTTATAGTTTAGTTTAATTTATAAATTAGTTTATAGTTTAGTTTATTGTTTAGTTTAGTTTAGTTTAGGTTAGGTTAGGTTAGGTTAGTTTAGTTTAGTTTAGTTTAGGTTAGGTTAGGTTAGTTTTTGTTAGGGTAGGTTAGTTTAGTTTAGCTTAGCTTAGGTTGGGTTAAGTGAGATTAGGTTAGGTTAGGTTAGTAAGTTTAGCTTAGTTTAGTTTATTTTAGTTTAATTTAGGTTAGGTTAGGTTAGGTTAGGTTAGTAGACTTTAGTATACTTAACTTAGTTAAGTTTAGTTTAGTTTATAGTTTAGTTTAATTTAGTTTATAGTTTAGTATATAGTTTAGTTTAGTTTAGTTTATTGTTTTTATTATAATTTAGTTTAGTTTAGTTTAGGTTAGGTTAGGTTAGTTTAGTTTAGTTTAGTTTATATTTTAGTTTATAGTTTAGTTTATATTAGATTAGTTTAGTTTAGTTTGGTTTAGTTTAGATTAGGTTAGGTTAGGTTGGTTTAGTTTAGGTTAGGTTAGGTTAGATTAGGTTAGTTAACTTTAGTTTACTTTAGTTTAGTTTAGTTTATAGTTAATTTAATTTATAAATTAGTTTATAGTTTAATTTATGGTTTAGTTTATAGTTTAGTTTATTTTCGGTTAGGTTGGGTTAGTTCAGTTTAGTTTAGATTAGGTTAGGTTAGTTTATTTTAGTTTAGTTTAGTTTTGTTTAGGTTAGGTTAAGTTAGGTTAGGTTAGTTTAGTTTAGGTTAGGTTAGGTTAGGTTGGTTTATTTTAGCTTACTTTTTTTTACTTTAGTTTATAGTTTAGTTTATAGTTTAGTTTAGTTTAGATTAGTTTAGTTATGTTTAGGTTCGGTTAGGTTAGTTTAGTTTAGTTTAGGTTAGGTTAGGTTACGTTTTTTCCGTTTAGTTTAGTTTAGGTTAGTTTATTTTAGATTAGATTAGATTATGTTAGGTTAGGTTAGGGTAAGTTAGGTTAGTTTAGTTTACTTTAGTTTAGGTTATGTCAGGTTAGTTTAGTTTAGTTTACGTTAGGCAGGTTAAGTTATGTTATGTTACTTTAGGTTAGCTTAGTTTAGTTTAGTTTATTTTAGTTTAGTTTATAGTTTAGTTTAATTTATAAATTAGTTTATAGTTTAGTTTATTGTTTAGTTTAGATTAGTTTAGGTTAGGTTAGGTTAGCTTTTTGTAGGTTAGGTTAGTTTAGTTTAGCTTAGCTTAGGTTGGGTTAGGTGAGATTAGGTTAGGTTAGGTGAGTTAGATTAGCTTAGTTTAAATTTATTTTAGTTTAATTTGGGTTAGGTTAGGTTAGGTTAGTAGACTTTAGTATACTTAACTTAGTTAAGTTTAGTCAAGTTTATAGTTTAGTTTAATTTAGTTTATACTTTAGTATGTAGTTTAGTTTAGTTTATTGTTTATATTATAATTTAGTTTAGTTTAGGTTAGGTTAGGTTAGTTTAGTTTAGCTTAGGTTATGTTAGGTTAGGTTAGGTTAGGTGAGGTTAGTTAAATTTGGTTTACTTTAGTTTGGTTTAGTTTATAGTTAATTTAATTTATAAATTAGTTTATAGTTTAGTTTATAGTTTAGGTTAGTTAAGTTTAGTTTAATTTAAGTTAGGATAGGTAAGTTTAGGTTAGGTTAGGTTAGTTTAGTTCAGTTTAGTTTTGTTTTGTTTATAGTTTAATTTAGTTTAGTTTATAGTTTAATTTAGTTTAGATTAGTTTAGTTTAGTTATTTTTTTTAGGTTAGGTTAGGTTAGTTTAGTTTAGTTTAGGTTAGGTTAGATTTGTTTAGGTTAGGTTAGATTAGTGTAGTTTAGTTTAGTTGAATTTAATTTAGTTTATTTTAGTTTAGGTTAGTTTAATTTAGTTTAGCTTAGGTTAGGTTAGGTAAGGTTAGGTGAGTTAGTTTAGTTTAGTATAGTTTAGTTTAGTTTAGTTTATAGTTTAGTTTAATTTTAGATTAGTTTATAGTTTAGTTTAGTTTAGTTTATATTAGAATAGATCAGTTTAGGTTAGGTTAGGGTAAGTTAATTTAGTTTAGTTTAGTTTATTTTAGGTTACGTTAGTTTAGGTTAGTTTAGATTAGATTATGTTAGGTTAGGTTAGGGTAGGTTATGTTAGTGTAGTTTATTTTAGTTCAATTTAGTTGAATTTAATTTAGTTTATTTTAGCTTAGTTTAGGTTAGGTTAGATTAGTTTAGTTTATTTTAGTTTATGTTAGGTTAAGTTAGGTTAGGTTAGTTTACTTTAGTTTAATTTATATTTTAGTTTATAGTTTAATTTAGTTTAGTTTATGTTAGATTAGTTTAGTTTAGTTTAGTTTGGTTTAGTTTAGGTTAGGTTAGGTTAGGTTGTTTTAGTTTAGGTTAGGTTCGGTTAGGTTAGTTTAGTTTAGGTTATTTTATGTTTTTTTAGGTTAGTTTATTTTAGTTTAGTTTAGTATAGGTTACGTCAGGTTAGTTTAGTTTAATTTAGGTTAGGTTAGGTTAAGTTATGTTATTTCACTTTAGGTTAGTTTAATTTAGTTTAGTTTCGTTTAGCTTATAATTTAGTTTAGTTACGTTTAGGGTAGTTTAGATTAGGTTAGGTTAGGTTAGGTTACTTAGTTTAGCTTAGTTTAGTTTATTTTAGTTTAGTTTAATTTATAAATTAGTTTATAGTTTAGTTTATTGTTTAGTTTAGTTTAGTTTAGGTTAGCTTAAGTTAGGTTAGGTTAGTTTAGTTTAGCTTACCGTAGGTTGGGTTAGGTTAGGTTAGGTTAGGTTAGTTAGTTTAGCTTAGTTTATTTTCGTTTATAGTTTAGTTTAATTTATAGTTTAGTTTATAGTTTAGTTTAGTTTAGTTTAGTTTATGTTAGGTTATGTTAGTTTAGGTTAGTTAAGTTCATTTTAGTTTAGTTTTGTTTATAGTTTAGTTTAGTTTATAGTTTAGTTCACTTTATTGTTTAATTTAGATTAGTTTAGTGTAGTTATGTTTAGGTTAGGTTAGTTTAGTTTAGTTTAGGTTAGGTTATGTTACTTTATTTTAGTTTAGATTAGATTATGTTAGGTTAGGTAAGTTTAGGTTAGGTTAGGTTAGGTTAGTTTAGGTTAGGTTATGTTAGGTTAGGTTAGGTTAGCTTAGTTTAGTTTAGTTTAGTTTAGTATAGTTTATTTTAGTTTCGTTTAGTTTATAGTTTAGTTTAGTCTATAGATTAGTTTATATTTGAGTTTAGTTTGGTTTAGTTTAGATTAGTTTAGGTTAGGTTAGGTAAGGTTAGGTTAGGTTTGTTTATTTTAGTTTAGATTAGATTATGTTAGGTTAGGTAAGTTTACGTTAGGTTGGGTTAGGTTAGTTTAGGTTAGGTTAGGTTAGGTTAGGTTAGGATAGCTTAATTTATTTTCGTTTTGTTTAATTTAGGTTAGGTTAGGTTAGTTAACTTTAGTTTACTTTAGTTTAGTTAAGTTTAGTTTAGTTTATAGTTTAGTTTAGGTTGGTTTATTGTTTAGTTTATGATTTAGTTTAGTTTAGTTTATAGTTTATATTATAATTTAGTTTAGTTTAGGTAAGGTTAGTTCAGTTTAGTTTAGCTTAGGTTAGGTTAGGTTAGGTTAAGTTAGGTTAGGTTAGCTAGTTTAGCTTAGTTTAGATTGTTTTAGTTTAGTTTATAGTTTAGTTTAATTTTTAGATTAGTTTATATTTTAGTTTATAGTTTAGTTTACTTTTGTTTAGTTTAGGTTAGGTTATGTAAGGTTAGGTTAGGTTAGTTTAGTTTAGTTAAGTTTATGTTCCGTTTGGTTAGGTTAGTTTAGTTCAGTTTAGTTAGTTTTGTTTATACTTTAGTTTAGTTTAGTTTATAGTTTAGTTTATAGTTTAGTTTAGTTTATAGTTTAATTTAGTTTAGTTTAGTTTGGTTTAGTTTAGCTTAGGTTAGGTAAGGTTAGGTTAGGTTAGGATAGTTTATTTTAGTTAAGTTTATGTTCGGTTAGGTTACGTTAGTTTAGTTCAGTTTAGTTAGTTTTATTTATAGGTTAGTTTATTTTACTTTATACTTTATATTATAATTTAGTTTAGTTTAGGTTAGGTTAGGTTAGGTTAGTTTAGTTTAGCTTAGGTTTGGTAAGGTTAGGTTAGGTTAGCTTAGCTTAGTTAGTTTAGCTTAGTTTAGTTTATTTTAGTTTAGTTTATAGTTTATATTAATTTATAGATTAATTTATATTTTAGTTTATAGTTTAATTTAGTTTGGTTTAGTTTAGCTTAGGTTAGGTAAGGTTAGGTTAGGTTAGGATAGTTTAGTTTAGTTTATGTTCGGTTAGGTTACGTTAGTTTAGTTCAGTTTAGTTAGTTTTGTTTATAGGTTAGTTTAGTTTAGTTAATAGTGTAGTTTATAGGTTAGTTTAGTTTAGTTTATAGTGTAGTTTATAGGTTAGTTTAGTTTAGTTTATAGTTTATATTATAATTTAGTTTAGTTTAGTTTAGTTTAGGTTAGGTTAGGTTAGTTTAGTTTAGCTTAGGATAGGTTAGGTTAGGTTAGTTTATTTTAGTATAGATTAGATTATGTTAGGTTAGGTTAGGTTAGCTTAGTTTAGTTTATTTTAGTTTAGTTTATAGTTTAATTTAGTTTAATTTATAGTTTAATTAAGTTTAGTTTAATTTAGTTTAGTTATTTTGTTTAGGTTAGGTTAGGTTAGGTTAGTTTAGTTTAGTTTAGGTTAGGTTAGGTTTGGTTTGTTTAGGTTAGGTTAGATTAGTGTAGTTTAGTTTAGTTGAATTTAGTTTAGTTTAGTTTAGTTTAGGTTAGTTTAGTTTAGTTTAGCTTAGGTTAGGTTAGGTAAGGTTACGTTAGTTAGTTTAGCTTAGTATAGTTTAGTTTAGTTTAGTTTAGAGTTTAGTTTCATTTTAGATTAGTTTATAGTTTTGTTTATAGTTTAGTTTAGTTTAGTTTATGTTAGGATAGGTAAGTTTAGGTTAGGTTAGGGTAAGTTAGTTTAGTTTAGTTTAGTTTATTTTAGGTTACGTTAGTTTAGGTTAGTTAAGTTCAGTTTAGTTTAGTTTTGTTTATTGTTTTATTTAGTTTATAGTTTAGTTTATAGTTTAGTTTAGATTATTTTCGGTTAGGTTAGGTTAGGTTATGTTAGTTTAGTTTAGTTTAGATTAGGTTATTTTAGTTTATTTTAGTTTAGATTAGATTATGTTAGGTTAGGTTAGGGTAGGTTAGGTTAGTGTAGTTTAGTTTAGTTCAATTTAGTTGAATATAATTTAGTTTAATTTAGCTTAGTTTAGGTTAGGTTAGATTAGTTTAGTTTAGTTTAGATTAGATTATATTAGGTTAGGTTAGGGTAGGTTAGGTTAGTGTAGTTTAGTTTATTTCAATTTAGTTGAATTTAATTTAGTTTATTTTAGCTTCGTTTAGGTTAGGTAGATTAGTTTAGTTTAGTTTAGGTTAGGTTAAGTTAGGTTAGGTTAGTTTAGTTTAGTTTAGTTTATATTTTATTTTATAGTTTAGTTTAGTTTAGTTTGTATTAGATTAGTTTAGTTTAGTTAATTTGGTATGGTTTAGGTTAGGTTAGGTTAGTTTAGTTTATGTTAGGTTAGGTTAGGTTAGTTTATTTTAGTTTAGTTTACTTTAGTTTATAGTTTAGTTATAGTTTAGTTTAGTTTAGATTAGTTTAGGTTCGGTTAGGTTAGTTTAGTTTAGATTAGATTATGTTAGGTTAGGTTAGGGTAGGTTAGGTTAGTGTAGTTTAGTTTAGTTCAATTTAGTTGAATATAATTTAGTTTTTTTTAGCTTAGTTTAGGTTAGGTTAGATTAGTTTAGTTTAGTTTAGTTTAGTTTAGTTTAGTTTAGGTTAGGTTAAGTTAGGTTAGGTTAGTTTAGTTTAGTTTAGTTTATATTTTAGTTTATATTAGATTAGTTTATTTTAGTTTAGTTTGGTTTAGTTTAGGTTAGGATAGGTTAGGTTAGTTTAATTTAGGTTAGGTTAGGTTAGTGTATTTTAGTTTAGTTTAGTTACTTCAGTTTATAGTTTAGTTTATTTTTTAGTTTAGTTTAGGTTCGGTTAGGTTAGTTTAGTTTAGTTTAGGTTAGGTTAGTTTAGTTTAGTTTAGTTTAGTTTAGGTTAGGTTAGGTTAGTTTATTTTAGTTTTGATTAGATTATGTTAGGTTAGGTTAGGGTAGGTTAGGTTAGTTTAGTTTAGTTTAGTTTAGTTTAGTTTGGTTTAGGTTAGGTCAGGTTTTTTTAGTTTAGTTTAGGTTAGGTTAGGTTAAGTTATGTTCAGTTACTTTAGGTTAGTTTAGTTTAGTTTAGTTTCGTTTAGTTTATAATTCAGTTTAGTTACGTTTAGTTTAGTTTAGGTTAGGTTAGGTTAGGTTACTTAGTTTAGCTTAGTTTAGTTGATAGTTTAGTTTAATTTATAAATTAGTTTATAATTTAGTTTATTGTTCAATTTAGTTTAGGTTAGGTTAGGTTAGGTTAGGTTAGTTTAGTTTAGTTTAGTTTAGGTTAGGTTAGTTTTTGTTAGGTTAGGTTAGTTTAGTTTAGTTTAGCTTAGGTTAGGTTAGGTAAGGTTAGGTTAGTTAATTTAGCTTAGTTTAGTTTAGTTCAGTTTAGTTTATGGTTTAGTTTAATTTTAGATTATTTTATAGTTTAGTTTATAGTTTAGTTTAGTTTAAGTTAAGATTGGTAAATTTAGGTTAGGTTAGGGTAAGTTAGTTTAGTTTAGTTTAGTTTATTTTAGGTTACGTTAGTTTAGGTTAGTTAAGATCAGTTTAGTTTAGTTTTGTTTATAGTTTTGTTTAGTTTATAGTTTAGTTTATATTTAAGTTTAGATTATTTTCGGTTAGGTTAGGTTAGGTTAGGTTGGTTTAGTTTAGATTAGATTAGGTTAGGTTTGTTTATTTTAGTTTAGATTAGATTATGTTAGGTTAGGTTAGTCTAGGTTAGGTTAGTGTAGTTTAGTTTAGTTCAATTTAGTTGAATTTAATTTAGTTTTTTTAGCTTAGTTTAGGTTAGGTAATTTAGTGTAGTTTAGTTTAGGTTAGGTTAAGTTAGGTTAGATTAGTTTAGTTTTGTTTAGTTTGGTATAGTTTAGGTTAGGTTAGTTAGGTTAGTTTAGTTTAGGTTAGGTTAGGTTAGGTTAGTTTATTTTAGTATAGTTTAGTTTACTTTAGTTTATAGTTTAGTTAAAGTTTAGTTGAGTTTAATTTAGTTTAGGTTCGGTTAGATTAGTTTAGTTTAGTTTAGGTTAAGTTAGGTTAGGTTAGTTTAGTTTAGTTTAGTTTAGGTTAGGTTAGGTTAGTTTATTTTAATTTAGATTAGTTTATGTTAGGTTAGGGTAGGTTAGGTTAATTTAGTTTGGTTTAGTTTAGTTTAGGTTAGGTCAGGTTAGTTTAGTTTAGTTTAATTTAGGTTAGGTTAGGTTACGTTAGTTAACTTTAATTTACTCTAGTTTAGTTAAGCTTAGTTTAGTTTATAGTTTAGTTTAGTTTAATTTCGGTTAGGTTAGGTTAGTTTAGTTTAGTTTAGATTAGGTTAGGTTAGTTTATTTTAGTTTAGATTAGATCATGTTATGTTAGTTTAGGGTAGGTTAGGTTAGTGTAGTTTATTTTAGTTCAGTTAAGTTGAATTTAATTTAGTTTATTTTAGCTTAGTTTATGTTAGGTTAGATTAGTTTAGTTAAGTTTATTTTAGGTTAGGTTAAGTTAGGTTAGTTTAGTTTAGTTTAGTTTAGTTTTGTTTAGTTAAGTTTAGTTTGGTTTAAATTAGTTTAGTTTTGTTTATGTTAGGTTAGGTTAGGTTAGTTAGATTAGTTTACGTTAGTTTAGTTTAGCTTATAATTTAATTTATAGTATAGTTTTGTTTAGTTTAGTTTATAGTTTAGTTTATATTTTAGTTTAATTTAGTTTATAGTTTAATTTATAATTTAGTTTAATTTAGTGTAGTTTAGTGTAGGCTAGGTTTGGTTATTTAAGCTTAGCTCAGGTTTGGTTAGGTTGGGTTATGTTAGGTTACTTTAGTTTAGTTTAGTTTAGTTTATAGTTTAGTTTAGTTTAGTATGGTTTATATTTTAGTTTAATTTAGTTTAGTTTAAATTAGATTACTTTAGGTTACGTTAGGTTAGGTGTGCTTATTTTTGTTTAGGTTAGGTTAGGTAAGGTTAGTTTAGTTTAGCTTAGGTTAGGTTATTTTTGTTTAGTTTATAGTTTAGTTTAATTTAGTTTATAGTTTAGTTTATAGTTTAGTTTAGTTTAGATTAGTTTAGTGTAGTTTAGGTTCGGTTAGGTTAGGTTAGTTTAGTTTAGGTTAGGTTAGGTTAGGTTAGTTTATTTTAGTTTACTTTAGTTTACTTTAGTTTATAGTTTAGTTTAGTTTAGATTAGTTTAGTGTAGTTTAGGTTCGGTTAGGTTAGTTTAGTTTAGTTTAGGTTAGGTTAGGTTAGGTTAGTTCCGTTTAGTTCAGTTTAGTTTAGGTTAGGTTAGTTTATTTTAGTTTAGATTAGATTATGTTAGGTAAGGTTAGGGTAAGTTAGGTTAGTTTAGTTTAGTTTAGTTTAGTTTAGGTTAGGTCAGGTTAGTTTAGTTTAGTTTAGTTTAGGTTAGGTTAAGTTATGTTATGTTACTTTAGGTTAGTTTAGTTTAGTTTAGTTTCGTTTAGTTTATAATTTAGTTTAGTTACGTTTAGTTTAGTTTAGGTTAGGTTAGGTTAGGTTAGGTTACTTAGTTTAGCTTAGCTTAGTTTATTTTAGTTTAGTTTATAGTTTAGTTTAATTTATAAATTAGTTTATAGTTTAGTTTATTGTTTAGTTTAGTTTAGTTTAGGTTAGGTTAGGTTAGGTTAGTTTAGTTTAGTTTAGTTTAGGTTAGGTTAGGTTAGTTTTTGTTAGGGTAGGTTAGTTTAGTTTAGCTTAGCTTAGGTTGGGTTAAGTGAGATTAGGTTAGGTTAGGTTAGTAAGTTTAGCTTAGTTTAGTTTATTTTAGTTTAATTTAGGTTAGGTTAGGTTAGGTTAGGTTAGTAGACTTTAGTATACTTAACTTAGTTAAGTTTAGTTTAGTTTATAGTTTAGTTTAATTTAGTTTATAGTTTAGTATATAGTTTAGTTTAGTTTAGTTTATTGTTTTTATTATAATTTAGTTTAGTTTAGTTTAGGTTAGGTTAGGTTAGTTTAGTTTAGTTTAGTTTATATTTTAGTTTATAGTTTAGTTTATATTAGATTAGTTTAGTTTAGTTTGGTTTAGTTTAGATTAGGTTAGGTTTGGTTGGTTTAGTTTAGGTTAGGTTAGGTTAGATTAGGTTAGTTAACTTTAGTTTACTTTAGTTTAGTTTAGTTTATAGTTAATTTAATTTATAAATTAATTTATAGTTTAATTTATGGTTTAGTTTATAGTTTAGTTTATTTTCGGTTAGGTTGGGTTAGTTCAGTTTAGTTTAGATTAGTTTAGGTTAGTTTATTTTAGTTTAGTTTAGTTTTGTTTAGGTTAGGTTAAGTTAGGTTAGGTTAGTTTAGTTTAGGTTAGGTTAGGTTAGGTTGGTTTATTTTAGCTTACTTTTTTTTACTTTAGTTTATAGTTTAGTTTATAGTTTAGTTTAGTTTAGATTAGTTTAGTTATGTTTAGGTTCGGTTAGGTTAGTTTAGTTTAGTTTAGGTTAGGTTAGGTTACGTTTTTTCCGTTTAGTTTAGTTTAGTTTAGGTTAGTTTATTTTAGTTTAGATTAGATTATGTTAGGTTAGGTTAGGGTAAGTTAGGTTAGTTTAGTTTACTTTAGTTTAGGTTATGTCAGGTTAGTTTAGTTTAGTTTACGTTAGGCAGGTTAAGTTATGTTATGTTACTTTAGGTTAGCTTAGTTTAGTTTAGTTTATTTTAGTTTAGTTTATAGTTTAGTTTAATTTATAAATTAGTTTATAGTTTAGTTTATTGTTTAGTTTAGATTAGTTTAGGTTAGGTTAGGTTAGCTTTTTGTAGGTTAGGTTAGTTTAGTTTAGCTTAGCTTAGGTTGGGTTAGGTGAGATTAGGTTAGGTTAGGTGAGTTAGATTAGCTTAGTTTAAATTTATTTTAGTTTAATTTGGGTTAGGTTAGGTTAGGTTAGTAGACTTTAGTATACTTAACTTAGTTAAGTTTAGTCAAGTTTATAGTTTAGTTTAATTTAGTTTATACTTTAGTATGTAGTTTAGTTTAGTTTATTGTTTATATTATAATTTAGTTTAGTTTAGGTTAGGTTAGGTTAGTTTAGTTTAGCTTAGGTTATGTTAGGTTAGGTTAGGTTAGGTGAGGTTAGTTAACTTTGGTTTACTTTAGTTTAGTTTAGTTTACAGTTAATTTAATTTATAAATTAGTTTATAGTTTAGTTTATAGTTTAGGTTAGTTAAGTTTAGTTTAATTTAAGTTGGGATAGGTAAGTTTAGGTTAGGTTAGGTTAGTTTAGTTCAGTTTAGTTTTGTTTTGTTTATAGTTTATTGTAGTTTAGTTTATAGTTTAATTTAGTTTAGTTTAGATTAGTTATTTTTTTTAGGTTATGTTAGGTTAGGCTTGTTTAGTTTAGTTTAGGTTAGGTTAGATTTGTTTAGGTTAGGTTAGATTAGTGTAGTTTAGTTTAGTTGAATTTAATTTAGTTTATTTTAGTTTAGTTTAGGTTAAGTTAGGTTAGGTTAGGTTAGTTTAGTTTAGTTTAGTTTAGTTTAGTTTAGTTGAAATTAGTTTAGTTTAGTTTGGTTTAGGTTAGTTTAATTTAGTTTAGCTTAGGTTAGGTTAGGTAAGGTTAGATGAGTTAGTTTAGCTTAGTATAGTTTAGATTAGTTTAGTTTATAGTTTAGTTTAATTTTAGATAGTTTATAGTTTAGTTTAGTTTAGTTTATATTAGGATAGATAAGTTTAGGTTAGGTTAGGGTAAGTTAATTTAGTTTAGTTTAGTTTATTTTAGGTTACGTTAGTTTAGGTTAGTTTAGATTAGATTATGTTATGTTACGTTAGGGTAGGTTAGGTTAGTGTAGTTTATTTTAGTTCAGTTTACTTGAATTTAATTTAGTTTATTTTAGCTTAGTTTATGTTAGGTTAGATTAGTTTAGTTAAGTTTATTTTAGGTTAGGTTAAGTTAGGTTAGTTTAGTTTAGTTTAGTTTAGTTTTGTTTAGTTAAGTTTAGTTTGGTTTAAATTAGTTTAGTTTTGTTTATGTTAGGTTAGGTTAGGTTAGGTTAGTTAGATTAGTTTACGTTAGTTTAGTTTAGCTTATAATTTAATTTATAGTATAGTTTTGTTTAGTTTAGTTTATAGTTTAGTTTATATTTTAGTTTAATTAAGTTTATAGTTTAATTTATAATTTGCTTTAATTTAGTTTAGTTTAGTTTAGGCTAGGTTTGGTTATTTAAGCTTAGCTCAGGTTTGGTTAGGTTGGGTTATGTTAGGTTACTTTAGTTTAGTTTAGTTTAGTTTATAGTTTAGTTTAGTTTAGTATGGTTTATATTTTAGTTTAATTTAGTTTAGTTTAAATTAGATTACTTTAGGTTACGTTAGGTTAGGTGTGCTTATTTTTGTTTAGGTTAGGTTAGGTAAGGTTAGTTTAGTTTAGCTTAGGTTAGGTTATTTTTGTTTAGTTTATAGTTTAGTTTAATTTAGTTTATAGTTTAGTTTATAGTTTAGTTTAGTTTACATTAGTTTAGTGTAGTTTAGGTTCGGTTAGGTTAGGTTAGTTTAGTTTAGGTTAGGTTAGGTTAGGTTAGTTTATTTTAGTTTACTTTAGTTTACTTTAGTTTATAGTTTAGTTTATAGTTTAGTTTAGTTTAGATTAGTTTAGTGTAGTTTAGGTTCGGTTAGGTTAGTTTAGTTTAGTTTAGTTTAGGTTAGGTTAGGTTAGGTTAGTTCCGTTTAGTTCAGTTTAGTTTAGGTTAGGTTAGTTTATTTTAGTTTAGATTAGATTATGTTAGGTTAGGTTAGGGTAAGTTAGGTTAGTTTAGTTTAGTTTAGTTTAGTTTAGGTTAGGTCAGGTTAGTTTAGTTTAGTTTAGTTTAGGTTAGGTTAAGTTATGTTATGTTACTTTAGGTTAGTTTAGTTTAGTTTAGTTTCGTTTAGTTTATAATTTAGTTTAGTTACGTTTAGTTTAGTTTAGGTTAGGTTAGGTTAGGTTAGGTTACTTAGTTTAGCTTAGCTTAGTTTATTTTAGTTTAGTTAATAGTTTAGTTTAATTTATAAATTAGTTTATAGTTTAGTTTATTGTTTAGTTTAGTTTAGTTTAGGTTAGGTTAGGTTAGTTTAGTTTAGTATAGTTTAGTTTAGGTTAGGTTAGGTTAGTTTTTGTTAGGGTAGGTTAGTTTAGTTTAGCTTAGCTTAGGTTGGGTTAAGTGAGATTAGGTTAGGTTAGGTTAGTAAGTTTAGCTTAGTTTAGTTTATTTTAGTTTAATTTAGGTTAGGTTAGGTTAGGTTAGGTTAGTAGACTTTAGTATACTTAACTTAGTTCAGTTTAGTTTAGTTTATAGTTTAGTTTAATTTAGTTTATAGTTTAGTATATAGTTTAGTTTAGTTTAGTTTATTGTTTTTATTATAATTTAGTTTAGTTTAGATTAGGTTAGGTTATTTTACTTTAGTTTAGTTTATATTTTAGTTTATAGTTTAGTTTATATTAGATTAGTTTAGTTTAGTTTGGTTTAGTTTAGATTAGGTTAGGTTAGGTTGGTTTAGTTTAGGTTAGGTTAGGTTAGATTAGGTTAGTTAACTTTAGTTTACTTTAGTTTAGTTTAGTTTATAGTTAATTTAATTTATAAATTAGTTTATAGTTTAATTTATGGTTTAGTTTATAGTTTAGTTTATTTTCGGTTAGGTTGGGTTAGTTCAGTTTAGTTTAGATTAGGTTAGGTTAGTTTATTTTAGTTTAGTTTAGTTTTGTTTAGGTTAGGTTAAGTTAGGTTAGGTTAGTTTAGTTTAGGTTAGGTTAGGTTAGGTTGGTTTAATTTAGCTTACTTGTTTTTACTTTAGTTTATAGTTTAGTTTATAGTTTAGTTTAGTTTAGATTAGTTTAGTTATGTTTAGGTTCGGTTAGGTTTGTTTAGTTTAGTTTAGGTTAGGTTAGGTTACGTTTTTTCCGTTTAGTTTAGTTTAGTTTAGGTTAGTTTATTTTAGTTTAGATTAGATTATGTTAGGTTAGGTTAGGGTAAGTTAGGTTAGTTTAGTTTACTTTAGTTTAAGTTATGTCAGGTTAGTTTAGTTTAGTTTACGTTAGGCAGGTTAAGTTATGTTATGTTACTTTAGGTTAGATTAGTTTAGTTTAGTTTATTTTAGTTTAGTTTATAGTTTAGTTTAATTTATAAATTAGTTTATAGTTTAGTTTATTGTTTAGTTTAGATTAGTTTAGGTTAGGTTAGGTTAGCTTTTTGTAGGTTAGGTTAGTTTAGTTTAGCTTAGCTTAGGTTGGGTTAGGTGAGATTAGGTTAGGTTAGGTGAGTTAGATTAGCTTAGTTTAAATTTATTTTAGTTTAATTTGGGTTAGGTTAGGTTAGGTTAGTAGACTTTAGTATACTTAACTTAGTTAAGTTTAGTCAAGTTTATAGTTTAGTTTAATTTAGTTTATACTTTAGTATGTAGTTTAGTTTAGTTTATTGTTCATATTATAATTTAGTTTAGTTTAGGTTAGGTTAGGTTAGTTTAGTTTAGCTTAGGTTATGTTAGGTTAGGTTAGGTTAGTTTAGTTCAGTTTAGTTTTGTTTTGTTTATAGTTTATTGTAGTTTAGTTTATAGTTTAATTTAGTTTAGTTTAGTTTAGTTTAGTTATTTTTTTTAGGTTATGTTAGGTTAGGCTTGTTTAGTTTAGTTTAGGTTAGGTTAGATTTGTTTAGGTTAGGTTAGATTAGTGTAGTTTAGTTTAGTTGAATTTAATTTAGTTTATTTTAGTTTAGTTTAGGTTAAGTTAGGTTAGGTTAGGTTAGTTTAGTTTAGTTTAGTTTAGTTTAGTTTAGTTGAAATTAGTTTAGTTTAGTTTGGTTTAGGTTAGTTTAATTTAGTTTAGCTTAGGTTAGGTTAGGTAAGGTTAGATGAGTTAGTTTAGCTTAGTATAGTTTAGATTAGTTTAGTTTATAGTTTAGTTTAATTTTAGATAGTTTATAGTTTAGTTTAGTTTAGTTTATATTAGGATAGATAAGTTTAGGTTAGGTTAGGGTAAGTTAATTTAGTTTAGTTAAGTTTATTTTAGGTTACGTTAGTTTAGGTTAGTTTAGATTAGATTATGTTATGTTACTTTAGGGTAGGTTAGGTTAGTGTAGTTTAGTTTAGTTCAATTTAGTTGAATTTAATTTAGTTTATTTTAGCTTAGTTTAGGTTAGGTTAGATTAGTTTAGTTTATTTTAGTTTAGGTTAGGTTAAGTTAGGTTAGGTTAGTTTAGGTTAGTTTAGTTTAGTTTGGTGTATAATTTAGTTTATAGTATAGTTTAGTTTAGTTTCATTTATAGTTTATTTTATAGTTTAGCTCAGTTTAGTTTAGGTTAGGTTAGGTTACTTTAGTTTAGTTTAGTTTAGCTTAGGTTGGGTTAGGTTAGGTTAGGTTAGGTTAGTTAGTTTAGCTTAGTTTCGTTTATTTTAATTTATAGTTTAGTTTAATTTATAGTTTGGTTTATAGTTTAGTTCAATTTAGTTTAAGTCAGGATAGGTAAGTTTAGGTTAAGTTAGGTTAAGTTAGTTTAGTTTAGTTTAGTTTATGTTAGGTTACGTTAGTTTAGGTTAGTTAAGTTCAGTTTAGTTTAGTTTTGTTTATAGTTAAGTTTAGTTTATAGTTTAGTTTATAGTTTAATTTTGTTTAGATTATTGTTTAATTTAGTTTAGTTTAGTGTAGTTTAGTTTAGGTTAGGTTAGGTTAGGTTAGATTAGTTAAGTTCAGTTTAGTGTAATTTAGTTTTGTTGAATTTAGTTTAGTTTAGTTTAGTTTAAGTTAGTTTAGTTTAGCTTAGGTTAGGTTAGGTAAGGTTAGGTTAGTTAGTTTAGCTTAGTTTAGTTTAGTTTAGTTTATAGTTTAGTTTAATTTATAGATTAGATTATATTTTAGTTTATAGTTTAGTTTAGTTTGGTTTAGTTAAGTTTAGTTTAGGTTAGGTTAGGTAAGGTTAGGTTAGGTTAGGTTAGTTTATTTTAGTTCAGATTAGATTATGTTAGGTTAGGTTAAGATAGGTCAATGTAGTTGAGTTTAGTTTAGTTGCATTTAATTTAGTTTATTTTGTTTAGTTTAGGTTAGGTTAGTTTAGTTTAGTTTAGGTTAGGTTGTTAGGTTAGCTTAGTTTTGTGTAGTTTAGTTTAGTTTATATTTTAATTTATTGTTTAGTTTAGTTTATATTAGATTTGTTTAGTTTAGTTTAGTTTAGGTTAGGTTAGGTTAGGTTACGTACGGTTAGCTTAGTTTATTTTAGTTTAAGTTTGGTTAGTTTACGTTAGGTTAGGTCAGCTTAGTTTAGTTTAGTTTAGTTTAATTTAGTTTAGGTTAGGTTTGGTTTGTTTAATTTAGCTTAGCTCAGGTTTGGTTTGGTTAGGTTGGGTTAGGTTAGTTAAGGTCTGTTTACTTTAGTTTAGTTAAGTTTAGTTTAGATTATAGTTTAGTTTAATTTAGTTTATAGTTTAGTTTATACTTTATATTATAATTTAGTTTAGGTTAGGTTAGGTTAGTTTAGTTTAGCTTAGGTTAGGTAAGGTTAGGTTAGGTTAGGTTGGTTGGTTTAGCTTAGTTTATTTATTTTAGTTTAGTTTATACTTTAGTTTAATTTATAGATTAGTTTATATTTTAGTTTATAGTTTAGTTTAGTTTGGTTTAGTTTAGGTTAGGTTAGGTAAGGTTAGGTTAGGTTAGGTTAGGATAGTTTAGTTTAGTAAAGTTTATGTTCGGTTAGGTTAGGTTAGTTTAGTTCAGTTTAGTTAGTTTTGTTTATGGGTTAGTTTAGTTTAGTTTAGTTTATATTTTAGTTTATAGTTTAGTTTAGTTTAGTTTATATTAGATTAGTTTAGTTTAGTTAAGTTTAGGTTAGGTTAGGTTAGTTTAGTTTAGGTTAGGTTTGGTTAGTTTAGTTTATATTAGGTTAGTTTATTTTAGTTTAGTTTAGTTTACTTTAGTTTATAGTTTAGTTTAGTTTAGTTTATATTAGATTAGTTTGGTTTAATTTAGTTTAGTTTAGTTTAGGTTAGGTTAGTTTAGTATAGGTTAGGTTAGGTTAGGTTAGTTTAGTTTTGTTTAGTTTAGTTTAGGTTAGGTTAGATTAGTTTAGGTTATGTTAGTTTATTTTAGTTTAGATTAGATTATGTTAGGTCAGGGAATTGTAGGTTAGGTTAGGTAAGGTTAGTTTAGGTTAGGTTAGGTTAGCTTAGCTTAGTTTATTTTAGTTTTGTTCAATTTAGGTTTGGTTAGGTTAGTTAACCTTAGTTTACTTTAGTTTAGTTAAGTTTAGATTAGTTTATAGTTTAGTTTAGTTTAGTTTATAGTTTAGTTTATAGTTTAGTTTAGTTTAGTTCATAGTTAATATTATAAATTAGTTACTTTAGGTTAGGTTAGGTTAGTTTAGTTTAGCTTAGGTTAGGTTAGGTTTGTTTAGGTTACGTTAGATTAGTGTAGTTTAGTTTAGTTGAATTTAATTTAGTTTATTTTAGTTTAGTTTAGGTTAAGTTAGGTTAGGTTATGTTAGTTAAGTTTAGTTTAGTGTAGTTTAGTTTAGTTGAAATTAGTTTAGATTAGTTTTGTTTAGGTTAGTTTAGTTAAGTTTAGTATAGTTTAGTTTAGTTTATAGTTTAGTTTAATTTTAGATTAGTTTATAGTTTAGTTTAGTTTAGTTTAGGTTAGGATAGGTAAGTTTAGGTTAGGTTAGGGTAAGTTAATTTAGTTTAGTTTAGTTTATTTTAGGTTACGTTAGTTTAGGTTAGTTAAGTTCAGTTTAGTTTAGTTTTGTTTATAGTTTTGTTTAGTTTGTAGTTTAGTTTAGTTTATTTTCGGTTAGGATAGGTTAGGTTAGGTTAGTTTAGTTTAGTTTAGATTAGGTTAGGTTAGTTTATTTTAGTTTAGATTAGATTATGTTAGGTTAGGTTAGGGTAGGTTAGGTTAGTGTAGTTTAGTTTAGTTCAATTTAGTTGAATGTAATTTAGTTTATTTCAGCTTAATTTAGGTTAGGTTAGATTAGTTTAGTTTATTTTAGTTTAGGTTAGCTTAAGTTAGGTTAGGTTAGTTTACTTTAGTTTAGTTAATATTTTAGTTTATAGTTTAGTTCAGTTTAGTTCATATTAGATTAGTTTAGTTTAGTTTAGTTTGGTTTAGTTTAGGTTAGGTTAGGTTAGGTTGTTTTAGTTTAGGTTAGGTTAGGTTAGTTTATTTTAGTTTAGTTTAGTTTAATTTAGTTTATAATTTAGTTTATAGTTTAGTTTAGTTTAGATTAGTTTAGTTTAGTTTAGGTTCGGTTAGGTTAGTTTAGTTTAGGTTATGTTAGGTTATTTTAGGTTAGTTTAGTTTAGTTTAGTTTAGTTTGTTTATAGTTTTATTTAGTTTATAGTTTAGTTTATAGTTTAGTTTAGTTTATTTTCGGTTAGGTTAGGTTAGGTTAGTTTATTTTAGTTTAGATTAGATTATGTTAGGTTAGGTTAGGGTAGGTTAGGTTAGTGTAGTTTAGTTTAGTTCAATTTAGTTGAATTTAATTTATTTTATTTTAGCTTAGTTTAGGTTAGGTTAGATTAGTTTAGTTTAGTTTAGTTTAGGTTAGGTTAAGTTAGGTTAGGTTAGTTTAGTTTAGTTTAGTTTATATTTTAGTTTATAGTTTAGTTTATATTAGATTAGTTTAGTTTAGTTTGGTTTAGTTTAGATTAGGTTAGGTTAGTTTAGTTTAGGTTAGGTTAGGTTAGTTTATTTTAGTTTAGTTTAGTTTAGGTTAGGTTAGGTTAGTGTAGTTTAGCTTAATTTAGGTTAGGTTAGGTTAGGTTAGATTAGGTTAGTTAACTTTAGTTTACTTAATTTAGTTTAGTTTATAGTTAATTTAATTTATAAATTAGTTTATAGTTTAGTTTATGGTTTAGTTTATAGTTTAGTTTATTTTCGGTTAGGTTGGGTTAGTTTAGTTTAGTTTAGATTAGGTTAGGTTAGTTTATTTTAGTTTAGATTAGTTTATGTTAGGTTAGGTTAGGATAGGTTAGGTTAGTGTAGTTTATTTTGGTGCAATTTAATTGAATTTAATTTAGTTTATTTTCGCTTAGTTTAGGTTAGGTTAGATTAGTTTAGTTTAGTTTTGTTTAGGTTAGGTAAAATTAGGTTAGGTTAGTTTAGTTTAGTTTATTTTGGTTTAGTTTAGGTTAGGTTAGTTTAGTTTAGGGTAGGTTAGGTTAGGTTAGAGTATTTTAGTTTACTTTTTTTACTTTAGTTTATAGTTTAGTTTATAGTTTAGTTTAGTTTAGATTAGTTTAGTTTAGTTTAGGCTCGGTTAGGTTAGTTTAGTTTAGTTTAGGTTAGGTTAGGTTACGTTTTTTCCGTTTAGTTTAGTTTAGTTTAGGTTAGTTTATTTTAGTTTAGATTAGATTATGTTAGGTTAGGTTAGGGTAAGTTAGGTTAGTTTAGTTTAGTTTAGTTTAGTTTAGGTTATGTCAGGTTAGTTTAGTTTATTTTAGGTTAGGTCAGGTTAAGTTATGTTATGTTACTTTAGGTTAGTTTAGTTTAGTTTAGTTTCGTTTAGTTTATAATTTAGTTTAGTTACGTTTAGTTTAGTTTATGTTAGGTTAGGTTAGGTTACTTAGTTTAGCTAGTTTAGTTTATTTTAGTTTAGTTTATAGTTTAGTTTAATTTATAAATTAGTTTATAGTTCAGTATATTGTTTAGTTTAGTTTAGTTTAGGTTAGGTTAGGTTAGGTTAGTTTAGTTTAGTTTAGTTTAGTTTATGTTAGGTTAGGTTAGTTTTTGTTAGGTTAGGTTAGTTTAGTTTAGCTTAGCCTAGGTTGGGTTAGGTGATATTAGGTTAGGTTAGGTGAGTTAGATTAGCTTAGTTTAGTTTATTTTAGTTTAATTTAGGTTAAGTTAGGTTAGTAGACTTTAGTATACTTAACTTAGTTAAGTTTAGTCAAGTTTATAGTTTAGTTTAATTTAGTTTATAGTTTAGTATATAGTTTAGTTTAGTTTATTGTTTATATTATAATTTAGTTTAGTTTAGGTTAGGTTAGTTTAGTTTAGCTTAGGTTATGTTAGGTTAGGTTAGGTGAGGTTAGTTAACTTTGGTTTACTTTAGTTTAGTTTAGTTTATAGTTAATTTAATTTATAAATTAGTTTATAGTTTAGTTTATAGTTTAGGTTAGTTAAGTTTAGTTTAATTTAAGTTAGGATAGGTAAGTTTAGGTTAGGTTAGGTTAGTTTAGTTCAGTTTAGTTTTGTTTTGTTTATAGTTTAATTTAGTTTAGTTTATAGTTTAATTTAGTTTAGTTGAGTTTAGTTTAGTTATTTTTTTTAGGTTAGGTTAGGTTAGTTTAGTTTAGTTTAGGTTAGGTTAGATTTGTTTAGGTTAGGTTAGATTAGTGTAGTTTAGTTTAGTTGAATTTAATTTAGTTTATTTTAGTTTAGGTTAGTTTAATTTAGTTTAGCTTAGGTTAGGTTAGGTAAGGTTAGGTGAGTTAGTTTAGTTTAGTATAGTTTAGTTTAGTTTAGTTTATAGTTTAGTTTAATTATAGATTAGTTTATAGTTTAGTTTAGTTTAGTTTATATTAGGATAGATAAGTTTAGGTTAGGTTAGGGTAAGTTAATTTAGTTTAGTTTCGTTTATTTTAGGTTACGTTAGTTTAGGTTAGTTTAGATTAGATTATGTTAGGTTAGGTTAGGGTAGGTTATGTTAGTGTAGTTTAGTTTAGTTCAATTTAGTTGAATTTAATTTAGTTTATTTTAGCTTAGTTAAGTTAGGTTAGATTAGTTTAGTTTATTTTAGTTTATGTTAGGTTAAGTTAGGTTAGGTTAGTTTACTTTAGTTTAATTTATATTTTAGTTTATAGTTTAGTTTAGTTTAGTTTATGTTAGATTAGTTTAGTTTAGTTTAGTTTGGTTTAGTTTAGGTTAGGTTAGGTTAGGTTGTTTTAGTTTAGGTTAGGTTCGGTTAGGTTAGTTTAGTTTAGGTTATGTTATGTTATTTTAGGTTAGTTTATTTTAGTTTAGTTTAGTATAGGTTACGTCAAGTTAGTTTAGTTTAGTTTAGGTTAGGTTAGGTTAAGTTATGTTATTTCACTTTAGGTTAGTTTAATTGAGTTTAGTTTCGTTTAGCTTATAATTTAGTTTAGTTACGTTTAGTGTAGTTTAGATTAGGTTAGGTTAGGTTAGGTTACTTAGTTTAGCTTAGTTTAGTTTATTTTAGTTTAGTTTAATTTATAAATTAGTTTATAGTTTAGTTTATTGTTTAGTTTAGTTTAGTTTAGGTTAGCTTAAGTTAGGTTAGGTTAGTTTAGTTTAGCTTAGCGTAGGTTGGGTTAGGTTAGGTTAGGTTAGGTTAGTTAGTTTAGCTTAGTTTATTTTCGTTTATAGTTTAGTTTAATTTATAGTTTAGTTTATAGTTTAGTTTAGTTTAGTTTAGTTTATGTTAGGTTATGTTAGTTTAGGTTAGTTAAGTTCATTTTAGTGTAGTTTTGTTTATAGTTTAGTTTAGTTTATAGTTTAGTTCACTTTATTGTTTAATTTAGATTAGCTTATTGTAGTTATGTTTAGGTTAGGTTAGTTTAGTTTAGTTTAGGTTAGGTTACTTTATTTTAGTTTAGATTAGATTATGTTAGGTTAGGTAAGTTTAGGTTAGGTTAGGTTAGGTTAGTTTAGGTTAGGTTATGTTAGGTTAGGTTAGGTTAGCTTAGTTTAGTTTAGTTTAGTTTAGGCTAGGTTAGGGTAGTTTAGGTTAGGTTAGTTTAGTTTAGTATAGTTTATTTTAGTTTCGTTTAGTTTATAGTTTAGTTTAGTCTATAGATTAGTTTATATTTGAGTTTAGTTTGGTTTAGTTTAGATTAGTTTAGTTTAGGTTAGGTAAGGTTAGGTTACGTTTGTTTATTTTAGTTTAGATTAGATTATGTTAGGTTAGGTAAGTTTAGGTTAGGTTGGGTTAGGTTAGTTTAGGTTAGGTTAGGTTAGGTTAGGTTAGGATAGCTTAATTTATTTTAGTTTTGTTTAATTTAGGTTAGGTTAGGTTAGTTAACTTTAGTTTACTTTAGTTTAGTTAAGTTTAGTTTAGTTTATAGTTTAGTTTAGGTTGGTTTATAGTTTAGTTTATGATTTAGTTTAGTTTAGTTTATAGTTTATATTATAATTTAGTTTAGTTTAGGTTACTTTGGTTTAGTTTAGGTTAGGTTATGTAAGGTTAGGTTAGGTTAGGTTAGTTTAGTTTAGTTAAGTTTATGTTCCGTTTGGTTAGGTTAGTTTAGTTCAGTTTAGTTAGTTTTGTTTATACTTTAGTTTAGTTTAGTTTATAGTTTAGTTTATAGTTTAGTTTAGTTTATAGTTTAATTTAGTTTAGTTTAGTTTGGTTTAGTTTAGCTTAGGTTAGGTAAGGTTAGGTTAGGTTAGGATAGTTTATTTTAGTTAAGTTTATGTTCGGTTAGGTTACGTTAGTTTAGTTCAGTTTTGTTAGTTTTATTTATAGGTTAGTTTATTTTAGTTTATACTTTATATTATAATTTAGTTTAGTATAGGTTAGGTTAGGTTAGTTAAGTTTAGCTTAGGTTAGGTAAGGTTAGGTTAGGTTAGCTTAGCTTAGTTAGTTTAGCTTAGTTTAGTTTATTTTAGTTTAGTTTATAGTTTATATTAATTTATAGATTAATTTATATTTTAGTTTATAGTTTAATTTAGTTTGGTTTAGTTTACCTTAGGTTAGGTAAGGTTAGGTTAGGTTAGGATAGTTTAGTTTAGTTAAGTTTATGTTCGGTTAGGTTACGTTAGTTTACTTCAGTTTAGTTAGTTTTGTTTATAGGTTAGTTTAGTTTAGTTTATAGTGTAGTTTATAGGTTCGTTTAGTTTAGTTTATAGTGTAGTTTATAGGTTAGTTTAGTTTAGTTTATAGTTTATATTATAATTTAGTTTAGTTTAGTTTAGTTTAGGTTAGGTTAGGTTAGTTTAGTTTAGCTTAGGATAGGTTAGGTTAGGTTAGTTTATTTTAGTATAGATTAGATTATGTTAGGTAGGGTTAGGTTAGCTTAGTTTAGTTTATTTTAGTTTAGTTTATAGTTTAATTTAGTTAAGTTTATAGTTTAATTAAGTTTAGTTTAATTTAGTTTAGTTATTTTGTTTAGGTTAGGTTAGGTTAGGTTAGTTTAGTTTAGTTTAGGTTAGGTTAGGTTTGTTTAGGTTAGGTTAGATTAGTGCAGTTTAGTTTAGTTGAATTTAGTTTAGTTTAGTTTAGTTTAGGTTAGTTTAGTTTAGTTTAGCTTAGGTTAGGTTAGGTAAGGTTACCTTAGTTAGTTTAGCTTAGTATAGTTTAGTTTAGTTTAGTTTAGAGTTTAGTTTCATTTTAGATTAGTTTATAGTTTTGTTTATAGTTTAGTTTAGTTTAGTTTATGTTAGGATAGGTAAGTTTAGGTTAGGTTAGGGTAAGTTAGTTTAGTTTAGTTTAGTTTATTTTAGGTTACGTTAGTTTAGGTTAGTTAAGTTCAGTTTAGTTTAGTTTTGTTTATTGTTTTATTTAGTTTATAGTTTAGTTATAGTTTAGTTTAGATTATTTTCGGTTAGGTTGGGTTAGGTTATGTTAGTTTAGTTTAGTTTAGATTAGGTTATTTTAGTTTATTTTAGTTTAGATTAGATTATGTTAGGTTAGGTTAGGGTAGGTTAGGTTAGTGTAGTTTAGTTTAGTTCAATTTAGTTGAATATAATTTAGTTTAATTTAGCTTAGTTTAGGTTAGGTTAGATTAGTTTAGTTTAGTTTAAATTAGATTATATTAGGTTAGGTTAGGGTAGGTTAGGTTAGTGTAGTTTAGTTTAGTTCAATTTAGTTGAATTTAATTTAGTATATTTTAGCTTCGTTTAGGTTAGGTAGATTACTTTAGTTTAGTTTAGGTTAGGTTAAGTTAGGTTAGGTTAGTTTAGTTTAGTTTAGTTTATATTTTATTTTATAGTTTAGTTTAGTTTGTATTAGATTAGTTTAGTTTAGTTTAGTTTGGTATAGTTTAGGTTAGGTTAGGTTAGTTTAGTTTATGTTAAGTTAGGTTAGTTTATTTTAGTTTAGTTTACTTTAGTTTATAGTTTAGTTATAGTTTAGTTTAGTTTAGTTTAGTTTAGGTTCGGTTAGGTTAGTTTAGTTTAGTTTAGATTAGATTATGTTAGGTTAGGTTAGGGTAGGTTAGGTTAGTGTAGTTTAGTTTAGTTCAATTTAGTTGAATATAATTTAGTTTTTTTTAGCTTAGTTTAGGTTAGGTTAGATTAGTTTAGTTTAGTTTAGTTTAGTTTAGGTTAGGTTAAGTTAGGTTAGGTTAGTTTAGTTTAGTTTAGTTTATATTTTAGTTTATAGTTTAGTTTATATTAGATTAGTTTATTTTAGTTTAGTTTGGTTTAGTTTAGGTTAGGTTAGGTTAGTTTAATTTAGGTTAGGTTAGGTTAGTTTATTTTAGTTTAGTTTAGTTACTTCAGTTTATAGTTTAGTTTATTGTTTAGTTTAGTTTAGGTTCGGTTAGGTTAGTTTAGTTTAGTTTAGGTTAGGTTAGTTTAGTTTAGTTTAGTTTAGTTTAGGTTAGGTTAGGTTAGTTTATTTTAGTTTTGATTAGATTATGTTAGGTTAGGTTAGGGTAGGTTAGGTTAGTTTAGTTTAGTTTAGTTTAGTTTGGTTTAGGTTAGGTCAGGTTTTTTTAGTTTAGTTTAGGTTAGGTTAGGTTAAGTTATGTTCAGTTACTTTAGGTTAGTTTAGTTTAGTTTAGTTTCGTTTAGTTTATAATTCAGTTTAGTTACGTTTAGTTTAGTTTAGGTTAGGTTAGGTTAGGTTACTTAGTTTAGCTTAGTTTAGTTGATAGTTTAGTTTAATTTATAAATTAGTTTATAATTTAGTTTATTGTTCAATTTAGTTTAGGTTAGGTTAGGTTAGGTTAGTTTAGTTTAGTTTAGTTTAGGTTAGGTTAGTTTTTGTTAGGTTATGTTAGTTTAGTTTAGTTTAGCTTAGGTTAGGTTAGGTAAGGTTAGGTTAGTTAATTTAGCATAGTTTAGTTTAGTTCAGTTTAGTTTATGGTTTAGTTTAATTTTAGATTATTTTATAGTTTAGTTTATAGTTTAGTTTAGTTTAAGTTAAGATTGGTAAATTTAGGTTAGGTTAGGGTAAGTTAGTTTAGTTTAGTTTAGTTTATTTTAGGTTACGTTAGTTTAGGTTAGTTAAGATCAGTTTAGTTTAGTTTTGTTTATAGTTTTGTTTAGTTTATAGTTTAGTTTATATTTAAGTTTAGATTATTTTCGGTTAGGTGTGGTTAGGTTAGGTTGGTTTAGTTTAGATTAGATTAGGTTAGGTTTGTTTATTTTCGTTTAGATTATATTATGTTAGGTTAGGTTAGTCTAGGTTAGGTTAGTGTAGTTTAGTTTAGTTCAATTTAGTTGAATTTATTTTAGTTTATTTTAGCTTAGTTTAGGTTTGGTAGATTAGTGTAGTTTAGTTTAGGTTAGGTTAAGTTAGGTTAGATTAGTTTAGTTTTGTTTAGTTTGGTATAGTTTAGGTTAGGTTAGTTAGGTTAGTTTAGTTTAGGTTAGGTTAGGTTAGGTTAGTTTATTTTAGTATAGTTTAGTTTACTTTAGATTATAGTTTAGTTAAAGTTTAGTTGAGTTTAATTTAGTTTAGGTTCGGTTAGATTAGTTTAGTTTAGTTTAGGTTAAGTTAGGTTAGGTTAGTTTAGTTTAGTTTAGTTTAGTTTAGGTTAGGTTAGGTTAGTTTATTTTAATTTAGATTAGTTTATGTTAGGTTAGGGTAGGTTAGGTTAATTTAGTTTGGTTTAGTTTAGTTTAGGTTAGGTCAGGTTAGTTTACTTTAGTTTAATTTAGGTTAGGTTAGGTTAGGTTAGTTAACTTTAATTTACTCTAGTTTAGTTAAGTTTAGTTTAGTTTATAGTTTAGTTTAGTTTAATTTCGGTTAGGTTAGGTTAGTTTAGTTTAGTTTAGATTAGGTTAGGTTAGTTTATTTTAGTTTAGATTAGATCATGTTATGTTAGTTTAGGGTAGGTTAGGTTAGTGTAGTTTATTTTAGTTCAGTTTAGTTGAATTTAATTTAGTTTATTTTAGCTTAGTTTATGTTAGGTTAGATTAGTTTAGTTAAGTTTATTTTAGGTTAGGTTAAGTTAGGTTAGTTTAGTTTAGTTTAGTTTAGTTATATTTAGTTAAGTTTAGTTTGGTTTAAATTAGTTTAGTTCTGTTTATGTTAGGTTAGGTTAGGTTAGGTTAGGTTAGTTAGATTAGTTTACGTTAGTTTAGTTTAGCTTATAATTTAATATATAGTATAGTTTTGTTTAGTTTAGTTTATAGTTTAGTTTATATTTTAGTTTAATTTAGTTTATAGTTTAATTTATAATTTAGTTTAATTTAGTTTAGTTTAGTTTAGGCTAGGTTTGGTTATTTAAGCTTAGCTCAGGTTTGGTTAGGTTGGGTTATGTTAGGTTACTTTAGTTTAGTTTAGTTTAGTATATAGTTTAGTTTAGTTTAGTATGGTTTATATTTTAGTTTAATTTAGTTTAGTTTAAATTAGATTACTTTAGGTTACGTTAGGTTAGGTGTGCTTATTTTTTTTAGGTTAGGTTAGGTAAGGTTAGTTTAGTTTAGCTTAGGTTAGGTTATTTTTGTTTAGTTTATAGTTTAGTTTAATTTAGTTTAGAGTTTAGTTTATAGTTTAGTTTAGATTAGTTTAGTGTAGTTTAGGTTCGGTTAGGTTAGGTTAGTTTAGTTTAGGTTAGGTTAGGTTAGGTTAGTTTATTTTAGTTTACTTTAGTTTACTTTAGTTTATAGTTTAGTTTATAGTTTAGTTTAGTTTAGATTAGTTTAGTGTAGTTTAGGTTCGGTTAGGTTAGTTTAGTTTAGTTTAGGTTAGGTTAGGTTAGGTTAGTTCCGTTTAGTTTAGTTTAGTTTAGGTTAGGTTAGTTTATTTTAGTTTAGATTAGATTATGTTAGGTTAGGTTAGGTTAAGTTAGGTTAGTTTAGTTTAGTTTAGTTTAGTTTAGGTTAGGTCAGGTTAGTTTAGTTTAGTTTAGTTTAGGTTAGGTTAAGTTATGTTATGTTACTTTAGGTTAGTTTAGTTTAGTTTAGTTTCGTTTAGTTTATAATTTAGTTTAGTTACGTTTAGTTTAGTTTAGGTTAGGTTAGGTTAGGTTAGGTTACTTAGTTTAGCTTAGCTTAGTTTATTTTAGTTTAGTTTATAGTTTAGTTTAATTTATAAATTAGTTTATAGTTTAGTTTATTGTTTAGTTTAGTTTGGTTTAGGTTAGGTTAGGTTAGGTTAGTTTAGTTTAGTTTAGTTTAGGTTAGGTTAGGTTAGTTTTTGTTCGGGTAGGTTAGTTTAGTTTAGCTTAGCTTAGGTTGGGTTAAGTGAGATTAGGTTAGGTTAGGTTAGTAAGTTTAGCTTAGTTTAGTTTATTTTAGTTTAATTTAGGTTAGGTTAGGTTAGGTTAGGTTAGTAGACTTTAGTATACTTAACTTAGTTAAGTTTAGTTTAGTTTATAGTTTAGCTTAATTTAGTTTATAGTTTAGTATATAGTTTAGTGTAGTTTAGTTTATTGTTTTTATTATAATTTAGTTTAGTTTAGTTTAGGTTAGGTTAGGTTAGTTTAGTTTAGTTTAGTTTATATTTTAGTTTATAGTTTAGTTTATATTAGATTAGTTTAGTTTAGTTTGGTTTAGTTTAGATTAGGTTAGCTTAGGTTGGTTTAGTTTAGGTTAGGTTAGGTTAGATTAGGTTAGTTAACTTTAGTTTACATTAGTTTAGTTTAGTTTATAGTTAATTTAATTTATAAATTAGTTTATAGTTTAATTTATGGTTTAGTTTATAGTTTAGTTTATTTTCGGTTAGGTTGGGTTAGTTCAGTTTAGTTTAGATTAGGTTAGGTTAGTTTATTTTAGTTTTAGTTTAGTTTTGTTTAGGTTAGGTTAAGTTAGGTTAGGTTAGTTTAGTTTAGGTTAGGTTAGGTTAGGTTGGTTTATTTTAGCTTACTTTTTTTTACTTTAGTTTATAGTTTAGTTTATAGTTTAGTTTAGTTTAGATTAGTTTAGTTATGTTTAGGTTCGGTTAGGTTAGTTTAGTTTAGTTTAGGTTAGGTTAGGTTACGTTTTTTCCGTTTAGTTTAGTTTAGTTTAGGTTAGTTTATTTTAGTTTAGATTAGATTATGTTAGGTTAGGTTAGGGTAAGTTAGGTTAGTTTAGTTTAGTTTAGTTTAGGTTATGTCAGGTTAGTTTAGTTTAGTTTACGTTAGGTAGGTTAAGTTATGTTATGTTACTTTAGGTTAGCTTAGTTTAGTTAAGTTTATTTTAGTTTAGTTTATAGTTTAGTTTAATTTATAAATTAGTTTATAGTTTAGTTTATTGTTTAGTTTAGATTAGTTTAGGTTAGGTTAGCTTTTTGTAGGTTAGGTTAGTTTAGTTTAGCTTAGCTTAGGTTGGGTTAGGTGAGATTAGGTTAGGTTAGGTGAGTTAGATTAGCTTAGTTTAAATTTATTTTAGTTTAATTTGGGTTAGGTTAGGTTAGGTTAGTAGACTTTAGTATACTTAACTAAGTTAAGTTTAGTCAAGTTTATAGTTTAGTTTAATTTAGTTTATAGTTTAGTAAGTAGTTTAGTTTAGTTTATTGTTTATATTATAATTTAGTTTAGTTTAGGTTAGGTTAGGTTAGTTTAGTTTAGCTTAGGTTATGTTAGGTTAGGTTAGGTTAGGTGAGGTTAGTTAACTTTGGTTTACTTTAGTTTAGTTTAGTTTATAGTTAATTTAATTTATAAATTAGTTTATAGTTTAGTTTATAGTTTAGGTTAGTTAAGTTTAGTTTAATTTAAGTTGGAATAGGTAAGTTTAGGTTAGGTTAGGTTAGTTTAGTTCAGTTTAGTTTTGTTTTGTTTATAGTTTATTGTAGTTTAGTTTATAGTTTAATTTAGTTTAGTTTAGTTTAGTTTAGTTATTTTTTTTAGGTTATGTTAGGTTAGGTTTGTTTAGTTTAGTTTAGGTTAGGTTAGAAAAATTTAGGTTAGGTTAGATTAGTGTAGTTTAGTTTAGTTGAATTTAATTTAGTTTATTTTAGTTTAGTTTAGGTTAAGTTAGGTTAGGTTAGGTTAGTTTAGTTTAGTTTAGTTTAGTTTAGTTTAGTTGAAATTAGTTTAATTTAGTTTGGTTTAGGTTAGTTTAATTTAGTTTAGCTTAGGTTAGGTTAGGTAAGGTTAGATGAGTTAGTTTAGCTTAGTATAGTTTAGATTAGTTTAGTTTATAGTTTAGTTTAATTTTAGATAGTTTATAGTTTAGTTTAGTTTAGTTTATATTAGGATAGATAAGTTTAGGTTAGGTTAGGGTAAGTTAATTTAGTTTAGTTTAGTTTATTTTAGGTTACGTTAGTTTAGGTTAGTTTAGATTAGATTATGTTATTTTACGTTAGGGTAGGTTAGGTTAGTGTAGTTTAGTTTGGTTCAATTTAGTTGAATTTAATTTAGTTTATTTTAGCTTAGTTTAGGTTAGGTTAGATTAGTTTAGTTTATTTTAGTTTAGGTTAGGTTAAGTTAGGTTAGGTTAGTTTAGGTTAGTTTAGTTTAGTTTGGTGTATAATTTAGTTTATAGTATAGTTTAGTTTAGTTTCATTTATAGTTTAATTTATAGTTTAGTTCAGTTTAATTTAGGTTAGGTTAGGTTACTTTAGTTTAGTTTAGTTTAGCTTAGGTTGGGTTAGGTTAGGTTAGGTTAGTTTGTTTAGCTTAGTTTCGTTTATTTTAATTTATAGTTTAGTTTAATTTATAGTTTGGTTTATAGTTTAGTTCAGTTTAGTTTAAGTCAGGATAGGTAAGTTTAGGTTAAGTTAGGTTAAGTTAGTTTAGTTTAGTTTAGTTTATGTTAGGTTACGTTAGTTTAGGTTAGTTAAGTTCAGTTTAGTTTAGTTTTGTTTATAGTTAAGTTTAGTTTATTGTTTAGTTTATAGTTTAATTTTGTTTAGATTATTGTTTAATTTAGTATAGTTTAGTGTAGTTTAGTTTAGGTTAGGTTAGATTAGGTTAGATTAGTTAAGTTCAGTTTAGTGTAATTTAGTTTTGTTGAATTTAGTTTAGTTTAGTTTAGTTTAAGTTAGTTTAGTTTAGCTTAGGTTAGGTTAGGTAAGGTTAGGTTAGTTAGTTTAGCTTAGTTTAGTTTAGTTTAGTTTATAGTTTAGTTTAATTTATAGATTAGATTATATTTTAGTTTATAGTTTAGTTTAGTTTGGTTTAGTTAAGTTTAGTTTAGGTTAGGTTAGGTAAAGTTAGGTTAGGTTAGGTTAGTTTATTTTAGTTCAGATTAGATTATGTTAGGTTAGGTTAAGATAGGTCAATGTAGTTGAGTTTAGTTTAGTTGCATTTAATTTAGTTTATTTTGTTTTGTTTAGGTTAGGTTAGTTTAGTTTAGTTTAGGTTAGGTTGTTAGGTTAGCTTAGTTTTGTATAGTTTAGTTTAGTTTATATTTTAATTTATTGTTTAGTTTAGTTTATATTAGATTTGTTTAGTTTAGTTTAGTTTAGGATAGGTTAGGTTACGTTGGGTTAGCTTAGTTTATTTTAGTTTAAGTTTGGTTAGTTTACGTTAGGTTAGGTCAGCTTAGTTTAGTTTAGTTTAGTTTAATTTAGTTTAGGTTAGGTTTGGTTTGTTTAATTTAGCTTAGCTCAGGTTTGGTTTGGTTAGGTTGGGTTAGGTTAGTTAAGGTCAGTTTACTTTAGTTTAGTTAAGTTTAGTTTAGTTTATAGTTTAGTTTAATTTAGTTTATAGTTTAGTTTATACTTTATATTATAATTTAGTTTAGGTTAGGTTAGGTTAGTTTAGTTTAGCTTAGGTTAGGTAAGGTTAGGTTAGGTTAGGTTAGGTTGGTTGGTTTAGCTTAGTTTATTTATTTTAGTTTAGTTTATAGTTTAGTTTAATTTATAGATTAGTTTATATTTTAGTTTATAGTTTAGTTTAGTTTGGTTTAGTTTAGGTTAGGTTAGGTAAGGTTAGGTTAGGTTAGGTTAGGATAGTTTAGTTTAGTAAAGTTTATGTTCGGTTAGGTTAGGTTAGTTTAGTTCAGTTTAGTTAGTTTTGTTTATGGGTTAGTTTAGTTTATAGTTTAGTTTACAGTTTTGTTAAGTTTAGTTTATAGTTTATATTATAATGTGGTTTACTTTAATTTAGTTTAGTTTAGTTTAGTTTTGTTTAGTTTAGTTTAGGTTAGGTTAGGTAAGTTTATGTTAAGTTAGGTTAGTTTAGTTTAGCTTAGTTTAGGTTAGGTTAGGTTAAGTTAGGTTAGGTTAGCTTAATTAATTTAGTTTAGTTTAATTTAGGTTAGGTTAGGTTAGGTTAGGTTAGTTAACTTTAGTTTACTTTAGTTTAGTTAAGTTTAGTTTAGTTTATAGTTTAGTTTAGTTTATAGTTTAGTTTATAGTTTAGTTTAGTTTAATTTATAGTTTATATTATAATTTAGTTTAGTTTAGTTTAGTTTAGGTTAGGTTAGTTTAGTTTAGCTTACGTTAGGTTAGGTTAGGTTAAGTTAGGTTAGTTAGTTTAGCTTATTTTAGTTTATTTTATTTTAGTTTATAGTGTAGTTTAATTTGTATTTTAGTTTATAGTTTAGTTTATAGTTTAGTTTGGTTTAGTTTAATTTATTTTATAGTCTAGTTTATAGTTTATTTTAGTTTAGTTTATAGTTTAGATTATAATTTAGTTTAGTTTAGTTTAGTTTAGGTTAAGTTAATTTAGTTTGGCTTAGGTTAGTTTAGCTTAGGTTATGTTAGGTTGGGGTATGTTAGGTTACTTTAGAGTTGTTTAGTTTAGTTTAGGTTAGGTTTGGTTAGTTTAGTTTAGTTTAGCTCAGGTTTGGTTAGGTTAGGTTAAGTTAGGTTTGCTTAGTTTAGTTTAGTTTAATTTAGGTTAGGTTAGGTTAATTAACTTTAGTTTACTTAATTTAGTTAAGTTTAGTTTAGTTATAGTTTAGTTTAATTTAGTTTATAGTTTAGTTTATAGTTTAGTTTAGTTTAGTTTATAGTTTATATTATAATTTAGTTTAGTTTAGTTTAGTTTAGGTTAGGTTAGGTTAGTTTAGTTTAGCTTAGGTTAGGTTAGGTTAGGTTAGTTTAGTTTAGTTTAGGTTAAGTTAGGTAAGTTTAGGTTAGGTTAGGTTAGTTTAGTTCAGTTTAGTTTAATTTTGCTTATAGTTTAATTTAGTTTAGTTTATAGTTTAAATTAGTTTAGTTTAGTTTAGCTTAGTAATTTTGTTTAGGTTAGGTTAGGTTAGGTTAGTTTAGTTTAGTTTAGGTTAGGTTAGATTTGTTTAGGTTAGGTTAGATTAGTGTAATTTAGTTTAGTTGAATTTAATTTAGTTTATTTTAGTTTAGTTTAGGTTAAGTTAGGTTAGGTTAGGTTAGTTAAGTTTAGTTTAGTGTAGTTTAGTTTAGTTGAATTTAGTTTAGTTTAGTTTAGTTTAGGTTAGTTTAGTTTAGTTTAGCATAGGTTAGGTTAGGTAAGGTTACGTTAGTTAGTTTAGCTTAGTATAGTTTAGTTTAGTTTAGTTTATAGTTTAGTTTAATTTTAGATTAGTTGATATTTTGGTTTATAGTTTAGTTTAGTTTAATTTAGGTAGGGATAGGTAAGTTTAGGTTAGGTTAGTTTAGTTTAGTTCAGTTTACTTTTGTTTTGTTTATTGTTTAATTTAGTTTACTTTAGTTTAGTTAAGTTTATAGTTTCATTTAGTTTAGTTTAGTTTAGTTATTTTGTTTAGGTTAGGTTAGGTTAGTTTAGTTTAGCTTAGTTTTGTTTTGCTTATAGTTTAATTTAGTTTATTTTATAGTTTAAATTAGTTTAGTTTGGTTTAGTTTAGTTATTTTGTTTAGGTTAGGTTAGGTTAGGTTAGTTTAGTTTAGTTTAGGTTAGGTTAGATTGGTTTAGGTTAGGTTAGATTAGTGTAGTTTAGTTTAGTTGAATTTAATTTAGTTTATTTTAGTTTAGTTTAGGTTAAGTTAGGTTAAGTTAGGTTAGTTAAGTTTAGTTTAATGTAGTTCAGTTTAGTTGAATTTAGTTTAGTTTAGTTTAGTTTAGGTTAGTTTAGTTTAGTTTAGCATAGGTTAGGTTAGGTAAGGTTACGTTAGTTACTTTAGCTTAGTATAGTTTAGTTTAGTTTAGTTTATAGTTTAGTTTAATTTTAGATTAGTTTATATTTTGGTTTATAGTTTAGTTTAGTTTAGTTTAGGTAGGGATAGGAAAGCTTAGGTTAGGTTAGGTTAGTTTAGTTCAGTTTAATTTTGTTTTGTTTATAGTTTAGTTATGTTTAGTTTATAGTTTAATTTAGTATAGTTTAGTTTAGTTATTTTGTTTAGGTTAGGTTAGGTTAGGTTAGTTTAGTTTAGTTTAGTTTTGGTTAGATTTGTTTAGGTTCGGTTAGATTAGTGTAGTTGAGTTTACTTGAATTTAATTTAGTTTATTTTAGTTTAGTTTAGGTTAAGTTGGGTTAGGTTAGGTTAGTTAAGATTAGTTTAGTGTAGTTTAGTTTAGTTGAATTTAGTTTAGTTTAGTTTAGTTTAGGTTAGTTTAGTTTAGTTTAGCTTAGGTTGCGTTAGGTAAGGTTAGGTTAGTTAGTTTAGCTTAGTATAGTTTAGTTTAGTTCAGTGTATAGTTTAGTTTAATTTCAGATTAGTTTAGATTATAGTTTATAGTTTAGTTTAGTTTAGTTTAGGTTAGGATAGGTAAGTTTAGGTTATGTTAGTTTATTTTAGGTTACGTTAGTTTAGGTTAGTTAAGTAAAGTTTAGTTTAGTTTTGTTTATGGTTTTATTTAGTTTATAGTTTAGTTTATAGTTTAGTTTAGTTTAATTTCGGTTAGGTTAGGTTAGGTTAGTTTAGTTTAGTTTAGATTAGGTTAGGTTAGTTTATTTTAATTTAGATTAGATTATGTTAGGTTAGGTTAGGGTAGGTTAGGTTAGTGTAGTTTAGTTTAGTTCAATTTAGTTGAATTTAATTTAGTTTATTTTAGCTTAGTTTAGGTTAGGTTAGATTAGTTAAGTTTAGTTTAGTTTAATTTAGGTAAGTTAAGTTAGGTTAGGTTAGTTTAGTTTAGTTCATATTTTAGTTTATATAAGGTTAGTTTAGTTTATGTTAGGTTAAGTTAGTTTAGTTTAGTTTAGTTTAGTTTAGTTTATGTTAGGTTACGCTAGTTTAGGTTAGTTAAGTTTAGTTTAGTTTAGTTAAATTTAATTTTGTTTATTTTAGCTTAGTTTAGGTTAGGATGGTTAGGTTAGTTTAGTTTAGTTTAGTTTAGTTTAGTTTAGTTTAGGTTAGGTTAAGTTAGGTTAGGTTAGTTTAGTTTAGTTTAGTTTATATTTTAGTTTATAGTTTAGTTTAGTTTAGTTTATATTAGATTAGTTTAGTTTAGTTTAGTTTAGGTTAGGTTAGGTTAGTTTAGTTTAGGTTAGGTTTGGTTAGTTTAGTTTATATTAGGTTAATTTATTTTAGTTTAATTTAGTTTACTTTAGTTTATAGTTTAGTTTAGTTTAGTTTATATTAGATTAGTTTGGTTTAATTTAGTTTAGTTTAGTTTAGGTTAGTTTAGTATAGGTTAGGTTAGGTTAGGTTAGTTTAGTTTTGTTTAGTTTAGTTTAGGTTAGGTTAGATTAGTTTAGGTTATGTTAGTTTATTTTAGTTTAGATTAGATTATGTTAGGTCAGGGAAGTTTAGGTTAGGTTAGGTTAGGTTAGTTTAGGTTAGGTTAGGTTAGGTTAGCTTAGTTTATTTTAGTTTTGTTCAATTTAGGTTTGGTTAGGTTAGTTAACCTTAGTTTACTTTAGTTTAGTTAAGTTTAGATTAGTTTATAGTTTAGTTTAGTTTAGTTTATAGTTTAGTTTATAGTTTAGTTTAGTTTAGTTCATAGTTAATATTATAAATTAGTTACTTTAGGTTAGGTTAGGTTAGTTTAGTTTAGCTTAGGTTAGGTTAGGTTTGTTTAGGTTAGGTTAGATTAGTGAAGTTTAGTTTAGTTGAATTTAATTTAGTTTATTTTAGTTTAGTTTAGGTTAAGTTAGGTTAGGTTATGTTAGTTAAGTTTAGTTTAGTGTAGTTTAGTTTACTTGAAATTAGTTTAGATTAGTTTTGTTTAGGTTAGTTTAGTTTAGTTTAGCTTAGGTTAGGTTAGGTAAGGTTAGGTTAGTTAGTTTAGCTTAGTATAGTTTAGTTTAGTTTATAGTTTAGTTTAATTTTAGATTAGTTTATAGTTTAGTTTAGTTTAGTTTAGGTTAGGATAGGTAAGTTTAGGTTAGGTTAGGGTAAGTTAATTTAGTTTAGTTTAGTTTATTTTAGGTTACGTTAGTTTAGGTTAGTTAAGTTCAGTTTAGTTTAGTTTTGTTTATAGTTTTGTTTAGTTTGTAGTTTAGTTTAGTTTAATTTCGGTTAGGATAGGTTAGGTTAGGTTAGTTTAGTTTAGTTTAGATTAGGTTAGGTTAGTTTATTTTAGTTTAGATTAGATTATGTTAGGTTAGGTTAGGGTAGGTTAGGTTAGTGTAGTTTAGTTTAGTTCAATTTAGTTGAATTTAATTTAGTTTATTTCAGCTTAATTTAGGTTAGGTTAGATTAGTTTAGTTTATTTTAGTTTAGGTTAGCTTAAGTTAGGTTAGGTTAGTTTACTTTAGTTTAGTTTATATTTTAGTTTATAGTTTAGTTTAGTTTAGTTCATATTATATTAGTTTAGTTTAGTTTAGTTTGGTTTAGTTTAGGTTAGGTTAGGTTAGGTAGTTTTAGTTTAGGTTAGGTTAGGTTAGTTTATTTTAGTTTAGTTTAGTTTAATTTAGTTTATAGTTTAGTTTATAGTTTAGTTTAGTTTAGATTAGTTTAGTTTAGTTTAGGTTCGGTTAGGTTAGTTTAGTTTAGGTTATGTTAGGTTATTTTAGGTTAGTTTAGTTTAGTTTAGTTTAGTTTGTTTATAGTTTTATTTAGTTTAAAGTTTAGTTTATAGTTTAGTTTAGTTTATTTTCGGTTAGGTTAGGTTAGGTTAGTTTATTTTAGTTTAGATTAGATTATGTTAGGTTAGGTTAGGGTAGGTTAGGTTAGTGTAGTTTAGTTTAGTTCAATTTAGTTGAATTTAATTTATTTTATTTTAGCTTAGTTTAGGTTAGGTTAGATTAGTTTAGTTTAGTTTAGGTTAGGTTAAGTTAGGTTAGGTTAGTTTAGTTTAGTTTAGTTTATATTTTAGTTTATAGCTTAGTTTATATTAGATTAGTTTAGTTTAGTTTGGTTTAGTTTAGATTAGGTTAGGTTAGTTTAGTTTAGGTTAGGTTAGGTTAGTTTATTTTAGTTTAGTTCAGTTTAGGTTAGGTTAGTGTAGTTTAGCTTAATTTAGGTTAGGTTAGGTTAGGTTAGATTAGGTTAGTTAACTTTAGTTTACTTAATTTAGTTTAGTTTATAGTTAATTTAATTTATAAATTAGTTTATAGTTTAGTTTATGGTTTAGTTTATAGTTTAGTTTATTTTCGGTTAGGTTGGGTTAGTTTAGTTTAGTTTAGATTAGGTTAGGTTAGTTTATTTTAGTTTAGATTAGTTTATGTTAGGTTAGGTTAGGATAGGTTAGGTTAGTGTAGTTTATTTTGGTGCAATTTAATTGAATTTAATTTAGTTTATTTTAACTTAGTTTAGGTTAGGTTAGATTAGTTTAGTTTAGTTTTGTTTAGGTTAGGTAAAATTAGGTTAGGTTAGTTTAGTGTAGTTTATTTTGGTTTAGTTTAGGTTAGGTTAGGTTAGGTTAGTTTAGTTTAGGGTAGGTTAGGTTAGGTTAGATTATTTTAGTTTACTTTTTTTACTTTAGTTTATAGTTTAGTTTATAGTTTAGTTTAGTTTAGATTAGTTTAGTTTAGTTTATTTTCGGTTAGGTTAGTTTAGTTTAGTTTAGGTTAGGTTAGGTTACGTTTTTTCCTTTTAGTTTAGTTTAGTTTAGGTTAGTTTATTTTAGTTTAGATTAGATTATGTTAGGTTAGGTTAGGGTAAGTTAGGTTAGTTTAGTTTAGTTTAGTTTAGTTTAGGTTATGTCAGGTTAGTTTAGTTTATTTTAGGTTGGGTCAGGTTAAGTTATGTTATGTTACTTTAGGTTAGTTTAGGTTAAGTTAGGTTAGGTTAGGTTAGTTAAGTTTAGTTTAGTGTAGTTTAGTTTAGTTGAATTTAGTTTAGTTTAGTTTAGTTTAGGTTAGTTTAGTTTAGTTTAGCATTGGTTAGGTTAGGTAAGGTTACGTTAGTTAGTTTAGCTTAGTATAGTTTAGTTTAGTTTAGTTTATAGTTTAGTTTAATTTTAGATTAGTTGATATTTTGGTTTATAGTTTAGTTTAGTTTAATTTAGGTAGGGATAGGTAAGTTTAGGTTAGGTTAGGTTAGTTTAGTTCAGTTTACTTTTGTTTTGTTTATTGTTTAATTTAGTTTATTTTAGTTTAGTTAAGTTTATAGTTTCATTTAGTTTAGTTTAGTTTAGTTTAGTTATTTTGTTTAGGTTAGGTTAGGTTAGTTTAGTTTAGTTTAGTTTAGGTTAGGAAAGTTTAGGTTAGGTTAGGTTAGTTTAGTTCAGTTTAGTTTTGTTTTGCTTATAGTTTAATTAAGTTTATTTTATAGTTTAAATTAGTTTAGTTTGGTTTAGTTTAGTTATTTTGTTTAGGTTAGGTTAGGTTAGGTTAGTTTAGTTTAGTTTAGGTTAGGTTAGATTGGTTTAGGTTAGGTTAGATTAGTGTAGTTTAGTTTAGTTGAATTTAATTTAGTTTATTTTAGTTTAGTTTAGGTTAAGTTAGGTTAAGTTAGGTTAGTTAAGTTTAGTTTAGTGTAGTTCAGTTTAGTTGAAATTAGTTTAGTTTAGTTTAGTTTAGGTTAGTTTAGTTTAGTTTAGCATAGGTTAGGTTAGGTAAGGTTACGTTAGTTAGTTTAGCTTAGTATAGTTTAGTTTAGTTTAGTTTATAGTTTAGTTTAATTTTAGATTAGTTTATATTTTGGTTTATAGTTTAGTTTAGTTTAGTTTAGTTTAGGTAGGGATAGGAAATCTTAGGTTAGGTTAGGTTAGTTTAGTTCAGTTTAGTTTTGTTTTGTTTATAGTTTAGTTAAGTTTAGTTTATAGTTTAATTTAGTATAGTTTAGTTTAGTTATTTTGTTTAGGTTAGGTTAGGTTAGGTTAGTTTAGTTTAGTTTAGTTTTGGTTAGATTTGTTTAGGTTAGGTTAGATTAGTGTAGTTGAGTTTACTTGAATTTAATTTAGTTTATTTTAGTTTAGTTTAGGTTAAGTTGGGTTAGGTTAGGTTAGTTAAGATTAGTTTAGTGTAGTTTAGTTTAGTTGAATTTAGTTTAGTTTAGTTTAGTTTAGTTTAGGTTAGTTTAGTTTAGTTTAGCTTAGGTTGCGTTAGGTAAGGTTAGGTTAGTTAGTTTAGCTTAGTATAGTTTAGTTTAGTTCAGTGTATAGTTTAGTTAAATTTCAGATTAGTTTAGATTATAGTTTATAGTTTAGTTTAGTTTAGTTTAGGTTAGGATAGGTAAGTTTAGGTTATGTTAGTTTATTTTAGGTTACGTTAGTTTAGGTTAGTTAAGTAAAGTTTAGTTTAGTTTTGTTTATGGTTTTATTTAGTTTATAGTTTAGTTTATAGTTTAGTTTAGTTTAATTTCGGTTAGGTTAGGTTAGGTTAGTTTAGTTTAGTTTAGATTAGGTTAGGTTAGTTTATTTTAATTTAGATTAGATTATGTTAGGTTAGGTTAGGGTAGGTTAGGTTAGTGTAGTTTAGTTTAGTTCAATTTAGTTGAATTTAATTTAGTTTATTTTAGCTTATTTTAGGTTAGGTTAGATTAGTTTAGTTTAGTTTAGTTTAATTTAGGTAAGATAAGTTAGGTTAGGTTAGTTTAGTTTAGTTCATATTTTAGTTTATATAAGGTTAGTTTAGTTTATGCTAGGTTAAGTTAGTTTAGTTTAGTTTAGTTTAGTTTAGTTTATGTTAGGTTACGCTAGTTTAGGTTAGTTAAGTTTAGTTTAGTTTAGTTAAATTTAATTTTGTTTATTTTAGCTTAGTTTAGGTTAGGATGGTTAGGTTAGTTTAGTTTAGTTTAGTTTAGTTTAGTTTAGTTTAGGTTAGGTTAAGTTAGGTTAGGTTAGTTTAGTTTAGTTTAGTTTATAGTTTTGTTTAGTTTAGTTTATATTAGATTAGTTTAGTTTAGTTTAGTTTAGGTTAGGTTAGTTTAGTTTAGGTTAAGTTTGGTTAGTTTAGTTTATATTAGGTTAGTTTATTTTAGTTTAGTTTAGTTTACTTTAGTTTATAGTTTAGTTTAGTTTAGTTTATATTAGATTAGTTTGGTTTAATTTAGTTTAGTTTAGTTTAGGTTAGTTTAGTATAGGTTAGGTTAGGTTAGGTTAGTTTAGTTTTGTTTAGTTTAGTTTAGGTTAGGTTAGATTAGTTTAGGTTATGTTAGTTTATTTTAGTTTAGATTAGATTATGTTAGGTCAGGGAAGTTTAGGTTAGGTTAGGTTAGGTTAGTTTAGGTTAGGTTAGGTTAGCTTAGCTTAGTTTATTTTAGTTTTGTTCAATTTAGATTTGGTTAGGTTAGTTAACCTTAGTTTACTTTAGTTTAGTTAAGTTTAGATTAGTTTATAGTTGAGTTTATTTCTGTTTATAGTTTAGTTTATAGTTTAGTTTAGTTTAGTTCATAGTTAATATTATAAATTAGTTACTTTAGGTTAGGTTAGGTTAGTTTAGTTTAGCTTAGGTTAGGTTAGGTTTGTTTAGGTTAGGTTAGATTAGTGTAGTTTAGTTTAGTTGAATTTAATTTAGTTTATTTTAGTTTAGTTTAGGTTAAGTTAGGTTAGGTTATGTTAGTTAAGTTTAGTTTAGTGTAGTTTAGTTTAGTTGAAATTAGTTTAGATTAGTTTTGTTTAGGTTAGGTTAGGTTAGTTTAGTTTAGGTTAGGTTTGGTTAGTTTAGTTTATATTAGGTTAGTTTATTTTAGTTTAGTGTAGTTTACTTTAGTTTATAGTTTAGTTTAGTTTAGTTTATATTAGATTAGTTTGGTTTAATTTAGTTTAGTTTAGCTTAGGTTAGGTTAGGTAAGGTTAGGTTAGTTAGTTTAGCTTAGTATAGTTTAGTTTAGTTAATAGTTTAGTTTAATTTTAGATTAGTTTATAGTTTAGTTTAGTTTAGTTTAGGTTAGGATAGGTAAGTTTAGGTTAGGTTAGGGTAAGTTAATTTAGTTTAGTTTAGTTTATTTTAGGTTACGTTAGTTTAGGTTAGTTAAGTTCAGTTTAGTTTAGTTTTGTTTATAGTTTTGTTTAGTTTGTAGTTTAGTTTAGTTTAATTTCGGTTAGGATAGGTTAGGTTAGGTTAGTTTAGTTTAGTTTAGATTAGGTTAGGTTAGTTTATTTTAGTTTAGATTAGATTATGTTAGGTTAGGTTAGGGTAGGTTAGGTTAGTGTAGTTTAGTTTAGTTCAATTTAGTTGAATTTAATTTAGTTTATTTCAGCTTAATTTAGGTTAGGTTAGATTAGTTTAGTTTATTTTAGTTTAGGTTAGCTTAAGTTAGGTTAGGTTAGTTTACTTTAGTTTAGTTTATATTTTAGTTTATAGTTTAGTTTAGTTTAGTTCATATTAGATTAGTTTAGTTTAGTTTAGTTTGGTTTAGTTTAGGTTAGGTTAGGTTAGGTTGTTTTAGTTTAGGTTAGGTTAGGTTAGTTTATTTTAGTTTAGTTTAATTTAGTTTATAGTTTAGTTTAGTTTAGATTAGTTTAGTTTAGTTTAGGTTCGGTTAGGTTAGTTTAGTTTAGGTTATGTTAGGTTATTTTAGGTTAGTTTAGTTTAGTTTAGTTTGTTTATAGTTTTATTTAGTTTATAGTTTAGTTTATAGTTTAGTTTAGTTTATTTTCGGTTAGGTTAGGTTAGGTTAGTTTATTTTAGTTTAGATTAGATTATGTTAGGTTAGGTTAGGGTAGGTTAGGTTAGTGTAGTTTAGTTTAGTTCAATTTAGTTGAATTTAATTTATTTTATTTTAGCTTAGTTTAGGTTAGGTTAGATTAGTTTAGTTTAGTTTAGGTTAGGTTAAGTTAGGTTAGGTTAGTTTAGTTTAGTTTAGTTTATATTTTAGTTTATAGTTTAGTTTATATTAGATTAGTTTAGTTTAGTTTGGTTTAGTTTAGATTAGGTAAGGTTAGTTTAGTTTAGGTTAGGTTAGGTTAGTTTATTTTAGTTTAGTTTAGTTTAGGTTAGGTTAGTGTAGTTTAGCTTAATTTAGGTTGGGTTAGGTTAGATTAGGTTAGTTAACTTTAGTTTACTTAATTTAGTTTAGTTTATAGTTAATTTAATTTATAAATTAGTTTATAGTTTAGTTTATGGTTTAGTTTATAGTTTAGTTTATTTTCGGTTAGGTTGGGTTAGTTTAGTTTAGTTTAGATTAGGTTAGGTTAGTTTATTTTAGTTTAGATTAGTTTATGTTAGGTTAGGTTAGGATAGGTTAGGTTAGTGTAGTTTATTTTGGTGCAATTTAATTGAATTTAATTTAGTTTATTTTAGCTTAGTTTAGGTTAGGTTAGATTAGTTTAGTTTAGTTTTGTTTAGGTTAGGTAAAATTAGGTTAGGTTAGTTTAGTTTAGTTTATTTTGGTTTAGTTTAGGTTAGGTTAGGTTAGGTTAGTTTAGTTTAGGGTAGGTTAGGTTAGGTTAGATTATTTTAGTTTACTTTTTTTACTTTAGTTTATAGTTTAGTTTATAGTTTAGTTTAGTTTAGATTAGTTTAGTTTAGTTTAGGTTCGGTTAGGTTAGTTTAGTTTAGTTTAGGTTAGTTTATTTTAGTTTAGATTAGATTATGTTAGGTTAGGTTAGGGTAAGTTAGGTTAGTTTAGTTTAGTTTAGTTTAGTTTAGGTTATGTCAGGTTAGTTTAGTTTATTTTAGGTTAGGTCAGGTTAAGTTATGTTATGTTACTTTAGGTTAGTTTAGTTTAGTTTAGTTTCGTTTAGTTTATAATTTAGTTTAGTTACGTTTAGTTTAGTTTAGGTTAGGTTAGGTTAGGTTACTTAGTTTAGCTAGTTTAGTTTATTTTAGTTTAGTTTAGTTTAGGTTAGGTTAGGTTAGTGTAGTTTAGCTTAATTTAGGTTAGGTTAGGTTAGGTTAGATTAGGTTAGTTAACTTTAGTTTACTTTAGTTTAGTTTAGTTTATAGTTAATTTAATTTATAAATTAGTTCATAGTTTAGTTTATGGTTTAGTTTATAGTTTAGTTTATTTTCGGTTAGGTTGGGTTAGTTTAGTTTAGTTTAGATTAGGTTAGGTTAGTTTATTTTAGATTAAGTTAGGTTAGTTTAATTTAGTTTAGATTAGATCATGTTAGGTTAGTTTAGGGTAGGTTAGGTTAGTGTAGTTTATTTTAGTTCAATTTAGTTGAATTTAATTTAGTTTATTTTAGCTTAGTTTATGTTAGGTTAGATTAGTTTAGTTTAGTTTAGGTTAGGTTAGGTTAAGTTAGGTTAGGTTAGTTTAGTTTAGTTTAGTTTATATTTTAGTTCGTAGTTTAGTTTAGTTTAGTTTATATTAGATTAGTTTAGTTTAGTTTAGTTTGGTTTAGTTTATGTTAGGCTAATTTAGTTTAGTTTAGGTTAGGTTGGGCTAGTTTAGTTTAGTTTAGGTTAGGTTAGGTTAGTTTATTTTATAGATTAGCTTATATTTTAGTTTATAGTTTAGTTTAGTTTGGTTTAGTTTAGTTTAGTTTAAGTTATGTTAGGTAAAATTAGGTTAGGTTAGGTTAGTTTATTTTAGTTTAGATAAGATTATGTTAGGTTAGGTTAGTTTAGGTTAGTGTAGTTGATTTTAGTTTAGTTGAATTTAATTTAGTTTATTTTTGTATAGTTTATTTTAGGTTAGTTTAGTTTAGTTTAGTTTAGGTTAGGTAAAGTTAGGTTAGCTTAGTTTAGTATAGTTTAGTTAATTTACATTTTAATTTATTGTTTAGTTTAGTTTATATTAGATTGTTTTAGTTTAGTTTAGTTTAGTTTAGGTTAAGTTAGGGTAGGTTAGGTTAGGTTAGTTTAGTCTAGGTTAGTTACGTCAGCTTAGGTTAGGTTAGTTTAATTTAGTTTAGTTTAGTTTATAATTTGCTTTAGTTGAGTTTATAGTTTAATTTATAGTTAAACATAGTATCGTTTATAGTTTAGTGTAGTTTAGTTTATAGTTTAATTTACACTTAAATATAGTTTCGTTTATAGTTTAGTTTAGTCTAGTTTTGTTTAGTTAAATTTAGTTTGGTTTAAATTAGTTTAGTTTTGTTTATGTTAGGTTAGGTTAGGTGAGGTTAGTTAGATTAGTTTAGGTTAGTTTAGTTTAGCTTATAATTTAATTTATAGTATAGTTTTGTTTAGTTTAGTTTATAGTTTAGTTTATAATTTAGTTTAATTTAGTTTATAGTTTAATTTATAATTTAGTTTAATTTAGTTTAGTTTAGTTTAAGCTAGGTTTGGTTATTTAAGCTTAGCTCAGGTTTGGTTAGGTTGGGTTATAATAGGTTACTTTAGTTTAGTTTAGTTTATATTTTAGTTTAGTATGGTTTATATTTTAGTTTAATTTAGTTTACTTTAAATTAGTTTACTTTAGGTTACGTTAGGGTAGGTGTGCTTATTTTTGTTTAGGTTAGGTTAGGTAAGGTTAGTTTAGTTTAGCTTAGGTTAGGTTATTTTGTTTAGTTTATAGTTTAGTTTAATTTAGTTTATAGTTTAGTTTATAGTTTAATTTAGTTTAGATTAGTTTAGTTTAGGTTCGGTTAGGTTAGGTTAGTTTAGTTTAGGTTAAGTTAGCTTAGGTTAGTTTATTTTAGTTTACTTTAGTTTACTTTAGTTTATAGTTTAGTTTATAGTTTAGTTTAGTTTAGATTAGTTTAGTGTAGTTTATTTTTGGTTAGGTTAGTTTAGTTTAGTTTAGGTTAGGTTAGGTTAGGTTAGTTCCGTTTAGTTTAGTTTAGTTTAGGTTAGGTTAGGTTAGTTTATTTTAGTTTAGATTAGATTATGTTAGGTTAGGTTAGGGTAAGTTAGGTTAGTTTAGTTTAGTTTAGTTTAGTTTAGGTTAGGTCAGGTTAGTTTAGTTTAGTTTAGGTTAGGTTAGGTTAAATTATGTTATGTTACTTTAGGTTAGTTTAGTTTAGTTTAGTTTTGTTTAGTTTATAATTTAGTTTAGTTACGTTTAGTTTAGTTTAGGTTAGGTTAGGTTAGGTTACTTAGTTTAGCTTAGCTTAGTTTATTTTAGTTTAGTTTATAATTTAGTTTAATTCATAAATTAGTTTATAGTTTAGTTTATTGTTTAGTTTAGTTTAGTTTAGGTTAGGATATGTTAGGTTAGGTTAGGTTAGTTTAGTTTAGTTTAGTCTAGGTTAAAATAGGTTAGTTTTTGTTAGGTTAGGTTAGTTTAGTTAGCTTACCTTAGGTTGGGTTAGGTGAGATTAGGTTAGGTTAGGTTAGTTTAGCTTAGTTTAGTTTATTTTAGTTTAATTTAGGTTAGGTTCGGTTAGGTTAGGTTAGTAGACTTTAGTATAGTTAATTTAGTTAAGTTTAGTTTAGTTTATAGTTTAGTTTAATTTAGTTTATAGTTTAGTATATAGTTTAGTTTAGTTTAGTTTATTGTTTATATTATAATTTAGTTTAGTTTAGTTTAGGTTAGGTTAGGTTAGTTTAGTTTAGCTTAGGTTATGTTAGGTTAGGTAAGGTTAGGTGAGGTTAGTTAACTTTAGTTTACTGTAATTTAGTTTATAGTTAATTTAATTTATAAATTAGTTTATAGTTTAGTTTATAGTTTAGGTTAGTTAAGTTTAGCTTAATTTAAGTTAGGATAGGTAAGTCTAGGTTAGGTTAGGTTAGTTTAGTTCAGTTTAGTTTTGTTTTGTTTATAGTTTAATTTAGTTTAGTTTATAGTTGAATTTAGTTTACTGTAGTTTAGTTTAGTTATTTTTTTTAGGTTAGGTTAGGTAAGGTTAGGTTAGTTAGTTTAGCTTAGTATAGTTTAGTTTAGTTCAGTGTATAGTTTAGTTTAATTTTAGATTAGTTTAAATTATAGTTTATAGTTTAGTTTAGTTTAGTTTAGGTTAGGATAGGTAAGTTTAGGTTATGTTAGTTTATTTTAGGTTACGTTAGTTTAGGTTAGTTAAGTAAAGTTTAGTTTAGTTTTTTTTATGGTTTTATTTAGTTTATAGTTTAGTTTATAGTTTAGTTTAGTTTAATTTCGGTTAGGTTAGGTTAGGTTAGTTTAGTTTAGTTTAGATTAGGTTAGGTTAGTTTATTTTAATTTAGATTAGATTATGTTAGGCTAGGTTAGGGTAGGTTAGGTTAGACTAGTTTAGTTTAGTTCAATTTAGTTGAGTTTAATTTAGTTTATTTTAGCTTAGTTTAGGTTAGGTTAGATTAGTTTAGTTTAGTTTAGTTTAATTTAGGTTAGGTTAAGTTAGGTTAGGTTAGTTTAGTTTAGTTCATATTTTAGTTTATATAAGGTTAGTTTAGTTTATGTTAGGTTAAGTTAGTTTAGTTTAGTTTAGTTTATGTTAGGTTACGCTAGTTTAGGTTAGTTAAGTACAGTTTAGTTTAGTTTGGTTTATAGTTTAGTTTAGTTTATAGATTTGTTTATAGTTTAGTTTAGTTTAGTTTATTGTTTAATTTAGTATACTTTAGTGTAGTTTAGTTTAGGTTAGGTTAGGTTAGTTTAGTTTAATTTAGGTTAGTTTAGGTTGGTTTATTTAATTTAGATAAGATTATGTTAGGTTAGGTTAGGGTAGGTTAGGTTAGGGTAGTTAAGTTTAGTTTAGTTTAGTTAAATTTAATTTTGTTTATTTTAGCTTAGTTTAGGTTAGGATGGTTAGGTTAGTTTAGTTTAGTTTAGTTTAGTTTAGGTTAGGTTAAGTTAGGTTAGGTTAGTTTAGTTTAGTTTAGTTTATATTTTAGTTTATAGTTTAGTTTAGTTTAGTTTATATTAGATTAGTTTAGTTTAGTTTAGTTTAGGTTAGGTTAGGTTAGTTTAGTTTAGGTTAGGTTTGGTTAGTTTAGTTTATATTAGGTTAGTTTATTTTAGTTTAGTTTAGTTTACTTTAGTTTATAGTTTAGTTTAGTTTAGTTTATATTAGATTAGTTTGGTTTAATTTAGTTTAGTTTAGTTTAGGTTAGGTTAGTTTAGTATAGGTTAGGTTAGGTTAGGTTAGTTTAGTTTTGTTTAGTTTAGTTTAGGTTAGGTTAGATTAGTTTAGGTTATGTTAGTTTATTTTAGTTTAGATTAGATTATGTTAGGTCAGGGAAGTTTAGGTTAGGTTAGGTTAGTTTACGTTAGGTTAGGTTAGGTTAGCTTAGCTTAGTTTATTTAATTTTGTTCAATTTAGGTTTGGTTAGGTTAGTTAACCTTAGTTACTTTAGTTTAGTTAAGTTTAGATTAGTTTATAGTTTAGTTTAGTTTAGTTTATAGTTTAGTTTTTAGTTTAGTTTAGTTTAGTTCATAGTTAATATTGTAAATTAGTTAGTTTAGGTTAGGTTAGGTTAGTTTAGTTTAGCTTATGTTAGGTTAGGTTTGTTTAGGTTAGGTTAGATTAGTGTAGTTTAGTTTAGTTGAATTTAATTTAGTTTATTTTATTTTAGTTTAGGTTAAGTTAGGTTAGGTTATGTTAGTTAAGTTTAGTTTAGTGTAGTTTAGTTTAGTTGAAATTAGTTGAGATTAGTTTTGTTTAGGTTAGTTTAGTTTAGTTTAGCTTAGGTTAGGTTAGGTAAGGTTAGGTTAGTTAGTTTAGCTTAGTATAGTTTAGTTTAGTTAATAGTTTAGTTTAATTTTAGATTAGTTTATAGTTTAGTTTAGTTTAGTTTAGGTTAGGATAGGTAAGTTTAGGTTAGGTTAGGGTAAGTTAATTTAGTTTAGTTTAGTTTATTTTAGGTTACGTTAGTTTAGGTTAGTTAAGTTCAGTTTAGTTTAGTTTTGTTTATAGTTTTGTTTAGTTTGTAGTTTAGTTTAGTTTATTTTCGGTTAGGATAGGTTAGGTTAGGTTAGTTTAGTTTAGTTTAGATTAGGTTAGGTTAGTTTATTTTACTTTAGATTAGATTATGTTAGGTTAGGTTAGGGTAGGTTAGGTTAGTGTAGTTTATTTTAGTTCAATTTAGTTGAATTTAATTTAGTTTATTTCAGCTTAATTTAGGTTAGGTTAGATTAGTTTAGTTTATTTTAGTTTAGGTTAGCTTAAGTTAGGTTACGTTAGTTTACTTTAGTTTAGTTTATATTTTAGTTTATAGTTTAGTTTAGTTCATATTAGATTAGTTTAGTTTAGTTTAGTTTGGTTTAGTTTAGGTTAGGTTAGGTTAGGTTGTTTTAGTTTAGGTTAGGTTAGGTTAGTTTATTTTAGTTTAGTTTAGTTTAATTTAGTTTATAGTTTAGTTTATAGTTTAGTTTAGATTAGTTTAGTTTAGTTTAGGTTCGGTTAGGTTAGTTTAGTTTAGGTTATTTTAGGTTATTTTAGGTTAGTTTAGTTTAGTTTAGTTTAGTTTGTTTATAGTTTTATTTAGTTTATAGTTTAGTTCATAGTTTAGTTTAGTTTATTTTCGGTTAGGTTAGGTTAGGTTAGTTTAGTTTAGTTTAGATTACGTTAGGTTAGTTTATTTTAGTTTAGATTAGATTATGTTAGGTTAGGTTAGGGTAGGTTAGGTTAGTGTAGTTTAGTTTAGTTCAATTTAGTTGAATTTAATTTATTTTATTTTAGCTAATTTCGGTTAGGTTAGATTAGTTTAGTTTAGTTTAGGTTAGGTTAAGTTAGGTTAGGTTAGTTTAGTTTAGTTTAGTTTATATTTTAGTTTATAGTTTAGTTTATATTAGATTAGTTTAGTTTAGTTTGGTTTAGTTTAGATTAGGTTAGGTTAGTTTAGTTTAGGTTAGGTTAGTTTATTTTAGTTTAGTTTAGTTTAGGTTAGGCTAGGTTAGTGTAGTTTAGCTTAATTTAGGTTAGGTTAGGTTAGGTTACATTAGGTTAGTTAACTTTAGTTTACTTAATTTAGTTTAGTTTATAGTTAATTTAATTTATAAATTAGTTTATAGTTTAGTTTATGGTTTAGTTTATAGTTTAGTTTATTTTCGGTTAGGTTGGGTTAGTTTAGTTTAGTTTAGATTAGGTTAGGTTAGTTTATTTTAGTTTAGATTAGTTTATATTAGGTTAGGTTAGGATAGGTTAGGTTAGTGTAGTTTATTTTGGTGCAATTTAATTGAATTTAATTTAGTTTATTTTAGCTTAGTTTAGGTTAGGTTAGATTAGTTTAGTTTAGTTTTGTTTAGGTTAGGTAAAATTAGGTTAGGTTAGTTTAGTTAATTTATTTTGGTTTAGTTTAGGTTAGGTTAGGTTAGTTTAGTTTAGGGTAGGTTAGGTTAGGTTAGATTATTTTAGTTTACTTTTTTTACTTTAGTTTATAGTTTAGTTTATAGTTTAGTTTAGTTTAGATTAGTTTAGTTTAGTTTAGGTTCGGTTAGGTTAGTTTAGTTTAGTTTAGGTTAGGTTAGGTTACGTTTTTTCCTTTTAGTTTAGTTTAATTTAGGTTAGTTTATTTTAGTTTAGATTAGATTATGTTAGGTTAGGTTAGGGTAAGTTAGGTTAGTTTAGTTTAGTTTAGTTTAGTTTAGGTTATGTCAGGTTAGTTTAGTTTATTTTAGGTTAGGTCAGGTTAAGTTATGTTATGTTACTTTAGGTTAGTTTAGTTTAGTTTAGTTTCGTTTAGTTTATAATTTAGTTTAGTTACGTTTAGTTTAGTTTAGGTTAGGTTAGGTTAGGTTACTTAGTTTAGCTAGTTTAGTTTATTTTAGTTTAGTTTATAGATTAGTTTAATTTATAAATTAGTTTATAGTTCAGTATATTGTTTAGTTTAGTTTAGTTTAGGTTAGGTTAGGTTAGGTTAGTTTAGTTAGGTTTAGTTTAGTTTATGTTAGGTTAGGTTAGTTTTTGTTAGGTTAGGTTAGTTTGGTTTAGCTTAGCCTAGGTTGGGTTAGGTGATATTAGGTTAGGTTAGGTGAGTTAGTTTAGCTTAGTTTAGTTTATTTTAGTTTAATTTAGGTTAGGTTAGGTTAGGTTAGTAGACTTTAGTATACTTAACTTAGTTAAGTTTAGTCAAGTTTATAGTTTAGTTTAATTTAGTTTATAGTTTAGTATATAGTTTAGTTTAGTTTATTGTTTATATTATAATTTAGTTTAGTTTAGGTTAGGTTAGTTTAGTTTAGCTTAGGTTATGTTAGGTTAGGTTAGGTGAGGTTAGTTAACTTTGGTTTACTTTAGTTTAGTTTAGTTTATAGTTAATTTAATTTATAAATTAGTTTATAGTTTAGTTTATAGTTTAGGTTAGTTAAGTTTAGTTTAATTTAAGTTAGGATAGGTAAGTTTAGGTTAGGTTAGGTTAGTTTAGTTCAGTTTAGTTTTGTTTTGTTTATAGTTTAATTTAGTTTAGTTTATAGTTTAATTTAGTTTAGTTTAGTTTAGTTTAGTTATTTTTTTTAGGTTAGGTTAGGTTAGTTTAGTTTAGTTTAGGTTAGGTTAGATTTGTTTAGGTTAGGTTAGGTTAGATTAGTGTAGTTTAGTTTAGTTGAATTTAATTTAGTTTATTTTAGTTTAGGTTAGTTTAATTTAGTTTAGCTTAGGTTAGGTTAGGTAAGGTTAGGTGAGTTAGTTTAGTTTAGTATAGTTTAGTTTAGTTTAGTTTATAGTTTAGTTTAATTTTAGATTAGTTTATAGTTTAGTTTAGTTTAGTTTATATTAGGATAGATAAGTTTAGGTTAGGTTAGGGTAAGTTAATTTAGTTTAGTTTAGTTTATTTTACGTTACGTTAGTTTAGGTTAGTTTAGATTAGATTATGTTAGGTTAGGTTAGGGTAGGTTATGTTAGTGTAGTTTATTTTAGTTCAATTTAGTTGAATTTAATTTAGTTTATTTTAGCTTAGTTTAGGTTAGGTTAGATTAGTTTAGTTTATTTTAATTTATGTTAGGTTAAGTTAGGTTAGGTTAGTTTACTTTAGTTTAATTTATATTTTAGTTTATAGTTTAGTTTAGTTTAGTTTATGTTAGATTAGTTTAGTTTAGTTTAGTTTGGTTTAGTTTAGGATAGGTTAGGTTAGGTTGTTTTAGTTTAGGTTAGGTTCGGTTAGGTTAGTTTAGTTTAGGTTATGTTATGTTATTTTAGGTTAGTTTATTTTAGTTTAGTTTAGTATAGGTTACGTCAGGTTAGTTTAGTTTAGTTTAGGTTAGGTTAGGTTAAGTTATGTTATTTCACTTTAGGTTAGTTTAATTTAGTTTAGTTTCGTTTAGCTTATAATTTAGTTTAGTTACGTTTAGTGTAGTTTAGATTAGGTTAGGTTAGGTTACTTAGTTTAGCTTAGTTTAGTTTATTTTTGTTTAGTTTAATTTATAAATTAGTTTATAGTTTAGTTTATTGTTTAGTTTAGTTTAGTTTAGGTTAGCTTAAGTTAGGTTAGGTTAGTTTAGTTTAGCTTAGCGTAGGTTGGGTTAGGTTAGGTTAGGTTAGGTTAGTTAGTTTAGCTTAGTTTATTTTCGTTTATAGTTTAGTTTAATTTATAGTTTAGTTTATAGTTTAGTTTAGTTTAGTTTAGTTTATGTTAGGTTATGTTAGTTTAGGTTAGTTAAGTTCATTTTAGTTTAGTTTTGTTTATAGTTTAGTTTAGTTTATAGTTTAGTTCACTTTATTGTTTAATTTAGATTAGTTTAGTGTAGTTATGTTTAGGTTAGGTTAGTTTAGTTTAGTTTAGGTTAGGTTAGGTTACTTTATTTTAGTTTAGATTAGATTATGTTAGGTTAGGTAAGTTTAGGTTAGGTTAGGTTAGGTTAGTTTAGGTTAGGTTATGTTAGGTTAGGTTAGGATAGCTTAATTTATTTTCGTTTTGTTTAATTTAGGTTAGGTTAGGTTAGTTAACTTTAGTTTACTTTAGTTTAGTTAAGTTTAGTTTAGTTTATAGTTTAGTTTAGGTTGGTTTATAGTTTAGTTTATGATTTAGTTTAGTTTAGTTTATAGTTTATATTATAATTTAGTTTAGTTTAGGTAAGGTTAGTTCAGTTTAGTTTAGCTTAGGTTAGGTTAGGTTAGGTTAAGTTAGGTTAGGTTAGCTAGTTTAGCTTAGTTTAGATTGTTTTAGTTTAGTTTATAGTTTAGTTTAATTTTTAGATTAGTTTATATTTTAGTTTATTGTTTAGTTTACTTTGGTTTAGTTTAGGTTAGGTTATGTAAGGTTAGGTTAGGTTAGTTTAGTTTAGTTAAGTTTATGTTCCGTTTGGTTAGGTTAGTTTAGTTCAGTTTAGTTAGTTTTGTTTATACTTTAGTTTAGTTTAGTTTATAGTTTAGTTTAGTTTATAGTTTAATTTAGTTTAGTTTAGTTTGGTTTAGTTTAGCTTAGGTTAGGTAAGGTTAGGTTAGGTTAGGATAGTTTATTTTAGTTAAGTTTATGTTCGGTTAGGTTACGTTAGTTTAGTTCAGTTTAGTTAGTTTTATTTATAGGTTAGTTTATTTTACTTTATACTTTATATTATAATTTAGTTTAGTTTAGGTTAGGTTAGGTTAGTTTAGTTTAGCTTAGGTTTGGTAAGGTTAGGTTAGGTTGGCTTAGCTTAGTTAGTTTAGCTTAGTTTAGTTTATTTTAGTTTAGTTTATAGTTTATATTAATTTATAGATTAATTTATATTTTAGTTTATAGTTTAATTTAGTTTGGTTTAGTTTAGCTTAGGTTAGGTAAGGTTAGGTTAGGTTAGGATAGTTTAGTTTAGTTAAGTTTATGTTCGGTTAGGTTACGTTAGTTTAGTTCAGTTTAGTTAGTTTTGTTTATAGGTTAGTTTAGTTTAGTTTATAGTGTAGTTTATAGGTTAGTTTAGTTTAGTTTATAGTGTAGTTTATAGGTTAGTTTAGTTTAGTTTATAGTTTATATAATAATTTAGTTTAGTTTAGTTTAGTTTAGGTTAGGTTAGGTTAGTTTAGTTTAGCTTAGGATAGGTTAGGTTAGGTTAGTTTATTTTAGTATAGATTAGATTATGTTAGGTTAGGTTAGGTTAGCTTAGTTTAGTTTATTTTAGTTTAGTTTATAGTTTAATTTAGTTTAGTTTATAGTTTAATTAAGTTTAGTTTAATTTAGTTTAGTTATTTTGTTTAGGTTAGGTTAGGTTAGGTTAGTTTAGTTTAGTTTAGGTTAGGTTAGGTTTGTTTAGGTTAGGTTAGATTAGTGTAGTTTAGTTTAGTTGAATTTAGTTTAGTTTAGTTTAGTTTAGTTTAGTTTAGTTTCGTTTAGTTTATAATTTAGTTTAGTTACGTTTAGTTTAGTTTAGGTTAGGTTAGGTTAGGTTAGGTTACTTAGTTTAGCTTAGCTTAGTTTATTTTAGTTTAGTTTATAGTTTAGTTTAATTTATAAATTAGTTTATAGTTTAGTTTATTGTTTAGTTTAGTTTAGTTTAGGTTAGGTTAGGTTAGGTTAGGTTAGTTTAGTTTAGTTTAGTTTAGGTTAGGTTAGGTTAGTTTTTGTTAGGGTAGGTTAGTTTAGTTTAGCTTAGCTTAGGTTGGGTTAAGTGAGATTAGGTTAGGTTAGGTTAGTAAGTTTAGCTTAGTTTAGTTTATTTTAGTTTAATTTAGGTTAGGTTAGGTTAGGTTAGGTTAGTAGACTTTAGTATACTTAACTTAGTTAAGTTTAGTTTAGTTTATAGTTTAGTTTAATTTAGTTTATAGTTTAGTATATAGTTTAGTTTAGTTTAGTTTATTGTTTTTATTATAATTTAGTTTAGTTTAGTTTAGGTTAGGTTAGGTTAGTTTAGTTTAGTTTAGTTTATATTTTAGTTTATAGTTTAGTTTATATTACATTAGTTTAGTTTAGTTTGGTTTAGTTTAGATTAGGTTAGGTTAGGTTGGTTTAGTTTAGGTTAGGTTAGGTTAGATTAGGTTAGTTAACTTTAGTTTACTTTAGTTTAGTTTAGTTTATAGTTAATTTAATTTATAAATTAGTTTATAGTTTAATTTATGGTTTAGTTTATAGTTTAGTTTATTTTCGGTTAGGTTGGGTTAGTTCAGTTTAGTTTATATTAGGTTAGGTTAGTTTATTTTAGTTTAGTTTAGTTTTGTTTAGGTTAGTTTAAGTTAGGTTAGGTTAGTTTAGTTTAGGTTAGGTTAGGTTAGGTTGGTTTATTTTAGCTTACTTTTTTTTACTTTAGTTTATAGTTTAGTTTATAGTTTAGTTTAGTTTAGATTAGTTTAGTTATGTTTAGGTTCGGTTAGGTTAGTTTAGTTTAGTTTAGGTTAGGTTAGTTTATTTTAGTTTAGATTAGATTATGTTAGGTTAGGTTAGGGTAAGTTAGGTTAGTTTAGTTTAATTTAGTTTAGGTTATGTCAGGTTAGTTTAGTTTAGTTTACGTTAGGCAGGTTAAGTTATGTTATGTTACTTTAGGTTAGCTTAGTTTAGTTTAGTTTATTTTAGTTTAGTTTATAGTTTAGTTTAATTTATAAATTAGTTTATAGTTTAGTTTATTGTTTAGTTTAGATTAGTTTAGGTTAGGTTAGGTTAGCTTTTTGTAGGTTAGGTTAGTTTAATTTAGCTTAGCTTAGGTTTGGTTAGGTGAGATTAGGTTAAGTTAGGTGAGTTAGATTAGCTTAGTTTAAATTTATTTTAGTTTAATTTGGGTTAGGTTAGGTTAGGTTAGTAGACTTTAGTATACTTAACTTAGTTAAGTTTAGTCAAGTTTATAGTTTAGTTTAATTTAGTTTATAGTTTAGTATGTAGTTTAGTTTAGTTTATTGTTTATATTATAATTTAGTTTAGTTTAGGTTAGGTTAGGTTAGTTTAGTTTAGCTTAGGTTATGTTAGGTTAGGTTAGGTTAGGTGAGGTTAGTTAACTTTGGTTTACTTTAGTTTAGTTTAGTTTATAGTTAATTTAATTTATAAATTAGTTTATAGTTTAGTTTATAGTTTAGGTTAGTTAAGTTTAGTTTAATTTAAGTTGGGATAGGTAAGTTTAGGTTAGGTTAGGTTAGTTTAGTTCAGTTTAGTTTTGTTTTGTTTATAGTTTATTGTAGTTTAGTTTATAGTTTAATTTAGTTTAGTTTAGTTTAGTTTAGTTATTTTTTTTAGGTTATGTTAGGTTAGGTTTGTTTAGTTTAGTTTAGGTTAGGTTTGATTTGTTTAGGTTAGGTTAGATTAGTGTAGTTTAGTTTAGTTGAATTTAATTTAGTTTATTTTAGTTTAGTTTAGGTTAAGTTAGGTTAGGTTAGGTTAGTTTAGTTTAGTTTAGTTTAGTTTAGTTTAGTTGAAATTATTTTATTTTAGTTTGGTTTAGGTTAGTTTAATTTAGTTTAGCTTAGGTTAGGTTAGGTAAGGTTAGATGAGTTAGTTTAGCTTAGTATAATTTAGATTAGTTTAGTTTATAGTTTAGTTTAATTTTAGATAGTTTATAGTTTAGTTTAATTTAGTTTATAGTTTAGTATATAGTTTAGTTTAGTTTAGTTTATTGTTTATATTATAATTTAGTTTAGTTTAGTTTAGGTTAGGTTAGGTTAGTTTAGTTTAGCTTAGGTTATGTTAGGTTAGGTTAGGTTAGGTGAGGTTAGTTAACTTTAGTTTACTGTAATTTAGTTTATAGTTAATTTAATTTATAAATTAGTTTATAGTTTAGTTTATAGTTTAGGTTAGTTAAGTTTAGCTTAATTTAAGTTAGGATAGGTAAGTCTAGGTTAGGTTAGGTTAGTTTAGTTCAGTTTAGTTTTGTTTTGTTTATAGTTTAATTTAGTTTAGTTTATAGTTGAATTTAGTTTACTGTAGTTTAGTTTAGTTATTTTTTTTAGGTTAGGTTAGGTAAGGTTAGGTTAGTTAGTTTAGCTTAGTATAGTTTAGTTTAGTTCAGTGTATAGTTTAGTTTAATTTTAGATTAGTTTAAATTATAGTTTATAGTTTAGTTTAGTTTAGTTTAGGTTAGGATAGGTAAGTTTAGGTTATGTTAGTTTATTTTAGGTTACGTTTGTTTAGGTTAGTTAAGTAAAGTTTAGTTTAGTTTTGTTTATGGTTTTATTTAGTTTATAGTTTAGTTTAGTTTAATTTCGGTTAGGTTAGGTTAGGTTAGGTTAGTTTAGTTTAGTTTAGATTAGGTTAGGTTAGTTTATTTTAATTTAGATTAGATTATGTTAGGCTAGGTTAGGGTAGGTTAGGTTAGACTAGTTTAGTTTAGTTCAATTTAGTTGAGTTTAATTTAGTTTATTTTAGCTTAGTTTAGGTTAGGTTAGATTAGTTTAGTTTAGTTTAGTTTAATTTAGGTTAGGTTAAGTTAGGTTAGGTTAGTTTAGTTTAGTTCATATTTTAGTTTATATAAGGTTAGTTTAGTTTATGTTAGGTTAAGTTAGTTTAGTTTAGTTTAGTTTATGTTAGGTTACGCTAGTTTAGGTTAGTTAAGTACAGTTTAGTTTAGTTTGGTTTATAGTTTAGTTTAGTTTATAGATTTGTTTATAGTTTAGTTTAGTTTAGTTTATTGTTTAATTTAGTATACTTTAGTGTAGTTTAGTTTAGGTTAGGTTAGGTTGGTTTAGTTTAATTTAGGTTAGGTTAGGTTGGTTTATTTAATTTAGATAAGATTATGTTAGGTTAGGTTAGGGTAGGTTAGGTTAGGGTAGTTAAGTTTAGTTTAGTTTAGTTAAATTTAATTTTGTTTATTTTAGCTTAGTTTAGGTTAGGATGGTTAGGTTAGTTTAGTTTAGTTTAGTTTAGTTTAGTTTAGGTTAGGTTAAGTTAGGTTAGGTTAGTTTAGTTTAGTTTAGTTTATATTTTAGTTTATAGTTTAGTTTAGTTTAGTTTATATTAGATTAGTTTAGTTTAGTTTAGTTTAGGTTAGGTTAGGTTAGTTTAGTTTAGGTTAGGTTTGGTTAGTTTAGTTTATATTAGGTTAGTTTATTTTAGTTTAGTTTAGTTTACTTTAGTTTATAGTTTAGTTTAGTTTAGTTTAGTTTATATTAGATTAGTTTGGTTTAATTTAGTTTAGTTTAGTTTAGGTTAGGTTAGTTTTGTATAGGTTAGGTTAGGTTAGGTTAGTTTAGTTTTGTTTAGTTTAGTTTAGGTTAGGTTAGATTAGTTTAGGTTATGTTAGTTTATTTTAGTTTAGATTAGATTATGTTAGGTCAGGGAAGTTTAGGTTAGGTTAGGTTAGGTTAGTTTACGTTAGGTTAGGTTAGGTTAGCTTAGCTTAGTTTATTTAATTTTGTTCAATTTAGGTTTGGTTAGGTTAGTTAACCTTAGTTACTTTAGTTTAGTTAAGTTTAGATTAGTTTATAGTTTAGTTTAGTTTAGTTTATAGTTTAGTTTATAGTTTAGTTTAGTTTAGTTCATAGTTAATATTATAAATTAGTTAGTTTAGGTTAGGTTAGGTTAGTTTAGTTTAGCTTATGTTAGGTTAGGTTTGTTTAGGTTAGGTTAGATTAGTGTAGTTTAGTTTAGTTGAATTTAATTTAGTTTATTTTATTTTAGTTTAGGTTAAGTAAGGTTAGGTTATGTTAGTTAAGTTTAGTTTAGTGTAGTTTAGTTTAGTTGAAATTAGTTTAGATTAGTTTTGTTTAGGTTAGTTTAGTTTAGTTTAGCTTAGGTTAGGTTAGGTAAGGTTAGGTTAGTTAGTTTAGCTTAGTATAGTTTAGTTTAGTTAATAGTTTAGTTTAATTTTAGATTAGTTTATAGTTTAGTTTAGTTTAGTTTAGGTTAGGATAGGTAAGTTTAGGTTAGGTTAGGGTAAGTTAATTTAGTTTAGTTTAGTTTATTTTAGGTTACGTTAGTTTAGGTTAGTTAAGTTCAGTTTAGTTTAGTTTTGTTTATAGTTTTGTTTAGTTTGTAGTTTAGTTTAGTTTATTTTCGGTTAGGATAGGTTAGGTTAGGTTAGTTTAGTTTAGTTTAGATTAGGTTAGGTTAGTTTATTTTACTTTAGATTAGATTATGTTAGGTTAGGTTAGGGTAGGTTAGGTTAGTGTAGTTTATTTTAGTTCAATTTAGTTGAATTTAATTTAGTTTATTTGAGCTTAATTTAGGTTAGGTTAGATTAGTTTAGTTTATTTTAGTTTAGGTTAGCTTAAGTTAGGTTACGTTAGTTTACTTTAGTTTAGTTTATATTTTAGTTTATAGTTTAGTTTAGTTTAGTTCATATTAGATTAGTTTAGTTTAGTTTAGTTTGGTTTAGTTTAGGTTAGGTTAGGTTAGGTTGTTTTAGTTTAGGTTAGGTTAGGTTAGTTTATTTTAGTTTAGTTTAGTTTAATTTAGTTTATAGTTTAGTTTATAGTTTAGTTTAGTTTAGATTAGTTTAGTTTAGTTTAGGTTCGGTTAGGTTAGTTTAGTTTAGGTTATTTTAGGTTATTTTAGGTTAGTTTAGTTTAGTTTAGTTTAGTTTAGTTTGTTTATAGTTTTATTTAGTTTATAGTTTAGTTCATAGTTTAGTTTAGTTTATTTTCGGTTAGGTTAGGTTAGGTTAGTTTAGTTTAGTTTAGATTACGTTAGGTTAGTTTATTTTAGTTTAGATTAGATTATGTTAGGTTAGGTTAGGGTAGGTTAGGTTAGTGTAGTTTAGTTTAGTTCAATTTAGTTGACTTTAATTTATTTTATTTTAGCTAATTTCGGTTAGGTTAGATTAGTTTAGTTTAGTTTAGGTTAGGTTAAGTTAGGTTAGGTTAGTTTAGTTTAGTTTAGTTTATATTTTAGTTTATAGTTTAGTTTATATTAGATTAGTTTAGTTTAGTTTGGTTTAGTTTAGATTAGGTTAGGTTAGTTTAGTTTAGGTTAGGTTAGGTTAGTTTATTTTAGTTTAGTTTAGTTTAGGTTAGGCTAGGTTAGTGTAGTTTAGCTTAATTTAGGTTAGGTTAGGTTAGGTTACATTAGGTTAGTTAACTTTAGTTTACTTAATTTAGTTTAGTTTATAGTTAATTTAATTTATAAATTAGTTTATAGTTTAGTTTATGGTTTAGTTTATAGTTTAGTTTATTTTCGGTTAGGTTGGGTTAGTTTAGTTTAGTTTAGATTAGGTTAGGTTAGTTTATTTTAGTTTAGATTAGTTTATATTAGGTTAGGTTAGGATAGGTTAGGTTAGTGTAGTTTATTTTGGTGCAATTTAATTGAATTTAATTTAGTTTATTTTAGCTTAGTTTAGGTTAGGTTAGATTAGTTTAGTTTAGTTTTGTTTAGGTTAGGTAAAATTAGGTTAGGTTAGTTTAGTTAATTTATTTTGGTTTAGTTTAGGTTAGGTTAGGTTAGTTTAGTTTAGGGTAGGTTAGGTTAGGTTAGATTATTTTAGTTTACTTTTTTTACTTTAGTTTATAGTTTAGTTTATAGTTTAGTTTAGTTTAGATTAGTTTAGTTTAGTTTAGGTTCGGTTAGGTTAGTTTAGTTTAGTTTAGGTTAGGTTAGGTTACGTTTTTTCCTTTTAGTTTAGTTTAATTTAGGTTAGTTTATTTTAGTTTAGATTAGATTATGTTAGGTTAGGTTAGGGTAAGTTAGGTAAGTTTAGTTTAGTTTAGTTTAGTTTAGGTTATGTCAGGTTAGTTTAGTTTATTTTAGGTTAGGTCAGGTTAAGTTATGTTATGTTACTTTAGGTTAGTTTAGTTTAGTTTAGTTTCGTTTAGTTTATAATTTAGTTTAGTTACGTTTAGTTTAGTTTAGGTTAGGTTAGGTTAGGTTACTTAGTTTAGCTAGTTTAGTTTATTTTAGTTTAGTTTATAGATTAGTTTAATTTATAAATTAGTTTATAGTTCAGTATATTGTTTAGTTTAGTTTAGTTTAGGTTAGGTTAGGTTAGGTTAGTTTAGTTAGGTTTAGTTTAGTTTATGTTAGGTTAGGTTAGTTTTTGTTAGGTTAGGTTAGTTTGGTTTAGCTTAGCCTAGGTTGGGTTAGGTGATATTAGGTTAGGTTAGGTGAGTTAGTTTAGCTTAGTTTAGTTTATTTTAGTTTAATTTAGGTTAGGTTAGGTTAGGTTAGTAGACTTTAGTATACTTAACTTAGTTAAGTTTAGTCAAGTTTATAGTTTAGTTTAATTTAGTTTATAGTTTAGTATATAGTTTAGTTTAGTTTATTGTTTATATTATAATTTAGTTTAGTTTAGGTTAGGTTAGTTTAGTTTAGCTTAGGTTATGTTAGGTTAGGTTAGGTGAGGTTAGTTAACTTTGGTTTACTTTAGTTTAGTTTAGTTTATAGTTAATTTAATTTATAAATTAGTTTATAGTTTAGTTTATAGTTTAGGTTAGTTAAGTTTAGTTTAATTTAAGTTAGGATAGGTAAGTTTAGGTTAGGTTAGGTTAGTTTAGTTCAGTTTAGTTTTGTTTTGTTTATAGTTTAATTTAGTTTAGTTTATAGTTTAATTTAGTTTAGTTTAGTTTAGTTTAGTTATTTTTTTTAGGTTAGGTTAGGTTAGTTTAGTTTAGTTTAGGTTAGGTTAGATTTGTTTAGGTTAGGTTAGGTTAGATTAGTGTAGTTTAGTTTAGTTGAATTTAATTTAGTTTATTTTAGTTTAGGTTAGTTTAATTTAGTTTAGCTTAGGTTAGGTTAGGTAAGGTTAGGTGAGTTAGTTTAGTTTAGTATAGTTTAGTTTAGTTTAGTTTATAGTTTAGTTTAATTTTAGATTAGTTTATAGTTTAGTTTAGTTTAGTTTATATTAGGATAGATAAGTTTAGGTTAGGTTAGGGTAAGTTAATTTAGTTTAGTTTAGTTTATTTTACGTTACGTTAGTTTAGGTTAGTTTAGATTAGATTATGTTAGGTTAGGTTAGGGTAGGTTATGTTAGTGTAGTTTATTTTAGTTCAATTTAGTTGAATTTAATTTAGTTTATTTTAGCTTAGTTTAGGTTAGGTTAGATTAGTTTAGTTTATTTTAATTTATGTTAGGTTAAGTTAGGTTAGGTTAGTTTACTTTAGTTTAATTTATATTTTAGTTTATAGTTTAGTTTAGTTTAGTTTATGTTAGATTAGTTTAGTTTAGTTTAGTTTGGTTTAGTTTAGGATAGGTTAGGTTAGGTTGTTTTAGTTTAGGTTAGGTTCGGTTAGGTTAGTTTAGTTTAGGTTATGTTATGTTATTTTAGGTTAGTTTATTTTAGTTTAGTTTAGTATAGGTTACGTCAGGTTAGTTTAGTTTAGTTTAGGTTAGGTTAGGTTAAGTTATGTTATTTCACTTTAGGTTAGTTTAATTTAGTTTAGTTTCGTTTAGCTTATAATTTAGTTTAGTTACGTTTAGTGTAGTTTAGATTAGGTTAGGTTAGGTTACTTAGTTTAGCTTAGTTTAGTTTATTTTTGTTTAGTTTAATTTATAAATTAGTTTATAGTTTAGTTTATTGTTTAGTTTAGTTTAGTTTAGGTTAGCTTAAGTTAGGTTAGGTTAGTTTAGTTTAGCTTAGCGTAGGTTGGGTTAGGTTAGGTTAGGTTAGGTTAGTTAGTTTAGCTTAGTTTATTTTCGTTTATAGTTTAGTTTAATTTATAGTTTAGTTTATAGTTTAGTTTAGTTTAGTTTAGTTTATGTTAGGTTATGTTAGTTTAGGTTAGTTAAGTTCATTTTAGTTTAGTTTTGTTTATAGTTTAGTTTAGTTTATAGTTTAGTTCACTTTATTGTTTAATTTAGATTAGTTTAGTGTAGTTATGTTTAGGTTAGGTTAGTTTAGTTTAGTTTAGGTTAGGTTAGGTTACTTTATTTTAGTTTAGATTAGATTATGTTAGGTTAGGTAAGTTTAGGTTAGGTTAGGTTAGGTTAGTTTAGGTTAGGTTATGTTAGGTTAGGTTAGGATAGCTTAATTTATTTTCGTTTTGTTTAATTTAGGTTAGGTTAGGTTAGTTAACTTTAGTTTACTTTAGTTTAGTTAAGTTTAGTTTAGTTTATAGTTTAGTTTAGGTTGGTTTATAGTTTAGTTTATGATTTAGTTTAGTTTAGTTTATAGTTTATATTATAATTTAGTTTAGTTTAGGTAAGGTTAGTTCAGTTTAGTTTAGCTTAGGTTAGGTTAGGTTAGGTTAAGTTAGGTTAGGTTAGCTAGTTTAGCTTAGTTTAGATTGTTTTAGTTTAGTTTATAGTTTAGTTTAATTTTTAGATTAGTTTATATTTTAGTTTATTGTTTAGTTTACTTTGGTTTAGTTTAGGTTAGGTTATGTAAGGTTAGGTTAGGTTAGTTTAGTTTAGTTAAGTTTATGTTCCGTTTGGTTAGGTTAGTTTAGTTCAGTTTAGTTAGTTTTGTTTATACTTTAGTTTAGTTTAGTTTATAGTTTAGTTTAGTTTATAGTTTAATTTAGTTTAGTTTAGTTTGGTTTAGTTTAGCTTAGGTTAGGTAAGGTTAGGTTAGGTTAGGATAGTTTATTTTAGTTAAGTTTATGTTCGGTTAGGTTACGTTAGTTTAGTTCAGTTTAGTTAGTTTTATTTATAGGTTAGTTTATTTTACTTTATACTTTATATTATAATTTAGTTTAGTTTAGGTTAGGTTAGGTTAGTTTAGTTTAGCTTAGGTTTGGTAAGGTTAGGTTAGGTTGGCTTAGCTTAGTTAGTTTAGCTTAGTTTAGTTTATTTTAGTTTAGTTTATAGTTTATATTAATTTATAGATTAATTTATATTTTAGTTTATAGTTTAATTTAGTTTGGTTTAGTTTAGCTTAGGTTAGGTAAGGTTAGGTTAGGTTAGGATAGTTTAGTTTAGTTAAGTTTATGTTCGGTTAGGTTACGTTAGTTTAGTTCAGTTTAGTTAGTTTTGTTTATAGGTTAGTTTAGTTTAGTTTATAGTGTAGTTTATAGGTTAGTTTAGTTTAGTTTATAGTGTAGTTTATAGGTTAGTTTAGTTTAGTTTATAGTTTATATAATAATTTAGTTTAGTTTAGTTTAGTTTAGGTTAGGTTAGGTTAGTTTAGTTTAGCTTAGGATAGGTTAGGTTAGGTTAGTTTATTTTAGTATAGATTAGATTATGTTAGGTTAGGTTAGGTTAGCTTAGTTTAGTTTATTTTAGTTTAGTTTATAGTTTAATTTAGTTTAGTTTATAGTTTAATTAAGTTTAGTTTAATTTAGTTTAGTTATTTTGTTTAGGTTAGGTTAGGTTAGGTTAGTTTAGTTTAGTTTAGGTTAGGTTAGGTTTGTTTAGGTTAGGTTAGATTAGTGTAGTTTAGTTTAGTTGAATTTAGTTTAGTTTAGTTTAGTTTAGTTTAGTTTAGTTTCGTTTAGTTTATAATTTAGTTTAGTTACGTTTAGTTTAGTTTAGGTTAGGTTAGGTTAGGTTAGGTTACTTAGTTTAGCTTAGCTTAGTTTATTTTAGTTTAGTTTATAGTTTAGTTTAATTTATAAATTAGTTTATAGTTTAGTTTATTGTTTAGTTTAGTTTAGTTTAGGTTAGGTTAGGTTAGGTTAGGTTAGTTTAGTTTAGTTTAGTTTAGGTTAGGTTAGGTTAGTTTTTGTTAGGGTAGGTTAGTTTAGTTTAGCTTAGCTTAGGTTGGGTTAAGTGAGATTAGGTTAGGTTAGGTTAGTAAGTTTAGCTTAGTTTAGTTTATTTTAGTTTAATTTAGGTTAGGTTAGGTTAGGTTAGGTTAGTAGACTTTAGTATACTTAACTTAGTTAAGTTTAGTTTAGTTTATAGTTTAGTTTAATTTAGTTTATAGTTTAGTATATAGTTTAGTTTAGTTTAGTTTATTGTTTTTATTATAATTTAGTTTAGTTTAGTTTAGGTTAGGTTAGGTTAGTTTAGTTTAGTTTAGTTTATATTTTAGTTTATAGTTTAGTTTATATTACATTAGTTTAGTTTAGTTTGGTTTAGTTTAGATTAGGTTAGGTTAGGTTGGTTTAGTTTAGGTTAGGTTAGGTTAGATTAGGTTAGTTAACTTTAGTTTACTTTAGTTTAGTTTAGTTTATAGTTAATTTAATTTATAAATTAGTTTATAGTTTAATTTATGGTTTAGTTTATAGTTTAGTTTATTTTCGGTTAGGTTGGGTTAGTTCAGTTTAGTTTATATTAGGTTAGGTTAGTTTATTTTAGTTTAGTTTAGTTTTGTTTAGGTTAGTTTAAGTTAGGTTAGGTTAGTTTAGTTTAGGTTAGGTTAGGTTAGGTTGGTTTATTTTAGCTTACTTTTTTTTACTTTAGTTTATAGTTTAGTTTATAGTTTAGTTTAGTTTAGATTAGTTTAGTTATGTTTAGGTTCGGTTAGGTTAGTTTAGTTTAGTTTAGGTTAGGTTAGTTTATTTTAGTTTAGATTAGATTATGTTAGGTTAGGTTAGGGTAAGTTAGGTTAGTTTAGTTTAATTTAGTTTAGGTTATGTCAGGTTAGTTTAGTTTAGTTTACGTTAGGCAGGTTAAGTTATGTTATGTTACTTTAGGTTAGCTTAGTTTAGTTTAGTTTATTTTAGTTTAGTTTATAGTTTAGTTTAATTTATAAATTAGTTTATAGTTTAGTTTATTGTTTAGTTTAGATTAGTTTAGGTTAGGTTAGGTTAGCTTTTTGTAGGTTAGGTTAGTTTAATTTAGCTTAGCTTAGGTTTGGTTAGGTGAGATTAGGTTAAGTTAGGTGAGTTAGATTAGCTTAGTTTAAATTTATTTTAGTTTAATTTGGGTTAGGTTAGGTTAGGTTAGTAGACTTTAGTATACTTAACTTAGTTAAGTTTAGTCAAGTTTATAGTTTAGTTTAATTTAGTTTATAGTTTAGTATGTAGTTTAGTTTAGTTTATTGTTTATATTATAATTTAGTTTAGTTTAGGTTAGGTTAGGTTAGTTTAGTTTAGCTTAGGTTATGTTAGGTTAGGTTAGGTTAGGTGAGGTTAGTTAACTTTGGTTTACTTTAGTTTAGTTTAGTTTATAGTTAATTTAATTTATAAATTAGTTTATAGTTTAGTTTATAGTTTAGGTTAGTTAAGTTTAGTTTAATTTAAGTTGGGATAGGTAAGTTTAGGTTAGGTTAGGTTAGTTTAGTTCAGTTTAGTTTTGTTTTGTTTATAGTTTATTGTAGTTTAGTTTATAGTTTAATTTAGTTTAGTTTAGTTTAGTTTAGTTATTTTTTTTAGGTTATGTTAGGTTAGGTTTGTTTAGTTTAGTTTAGGTTAGGTTTGATTTGTTTAGGTTAGGTTAGATTAGTGTAGTTTAGTTTAGTTGAATTTAATTTAGTTTATTTTAGTTTAGTTTAGGTTAAGTTAGGTTAGGTTAGGTTAGTTTAGTTTAGTTTAGTTTAGTTTAGTTTAGTTGAAATTATTTTATTTTAGTTTGGTTTAGGTTAGTTTAATTTAGTTTAGCTTAGGTTAGGTTAGGTAAGGTTAGATGAGTTAGTTTAGCTTAGTATAATTTAGATTAGTTTAGTTTATAGTTTAGTTTAATTTTAGATAGTTTATAGTTTAGTTTAATTTAGTTTATAGTTTAGTATATAGTTTAGTTTAGTTTAGTTTATTGTTTATATTATAATTTAGTTTAGTTTAGTTTAGGTTAGGTTAGGTTAGTTTAGTTTAGCTTAGGTTATGTTAGGTTAGGTTAGGTTAGGTGAGGTTAGTTAACTTTAGTTTACTGTAATTTAGTTTATAGTTAATTTAATTTATAAATTAGTTTATAGTTTAGTTTATAGTTTAGGTTAGTTAAGTTTAGCTTAATTTAAGTTAGGATAGGTAAGTCTAGGTTAGGTTAGGTTAGTTTAGTTCAGTTTAGTTTTGTTTTGTTTATAGTTTAATTTAGTTTAGTTTATAGTTGAATTTAGTTTACTGTAGTTTAGTTTAGTTATTTTTTTTAGGTTAGGTTAGGTAAGGTTAGGTTAGTTAGTTTAGCTTAGTATAGTTTAGTTTAGTTCAGTGTATAGTTTAGTTTAATTTTAGATTAGTTTAAATTATAGTTTATAGTTTAGTTTAGTTTAGTTTAGGTTAGGATAGGTAAGTTTAGGTTATGTTAGTTTATTTTAGGTTACGTTTGTTTAGGTTAGTTAAGTAAAGTTTAGTTTAGTTTTGTTTATGGTTTTATTTAGTTTATAGTTTAGTTTAGTTTAATTTCGGTTAGGTTAGGTTAGGTTAGGTTAGTTTAGTTTAGTTTAGATTAGGTTAGGTTAGTTTATTTTAATTTAGATTAGATTATGTTAGGCTAGGTTAGGGTAGGTTAGGTTAGACTAGTTTAGTTTAGTTCAATTTAGTTGAGTTTAATTTAGTTTATTTTAGCTTAGTTTAGGTTAGGTTAGATTAGTTTAGTTTAGTTTAGTTTAATTTAGGTTAGGTTAAGTTAGGTTAGGTTAGTTTAGTTTAGTTCATATTTTAGTTTATATAAGGTTAGTTTAGTTTATGTTAGGTTAAGTTAGTTTAGTTTAGTTTAGTTTATGTTAGGTTACGCTAGTTTAGGTTAGTTAAGTACAGTTTAGTTTAGTTTGGTTTATAGTTTAGTTTAGTTTATAGATTTGTTTATAGTTTAGTTTAGTTTAGTTTATTGTTTAATTTAGTATACTTTAGTGTAGTTTAGTTTAGGTTAGGTTAGGTTGGTTTAGTTTAATTTAGGTTAGGTTAGGTTGGTTTATTTAATTTAGATAAGATTATGTTAGGTTAGGTTAGGGTAGGTTAGGTTAGGGTAGTTAAGTTTAGTTTAGTTTAGTTAAATTTAATTTTGTTTATTTTAGCTTAGTTTAGGTTAGGATGGTTAGGTTAGTTTAGTTTAGTTTAGTTTAGTTTAGTTTAGGTTAGGTTAAGTTAGGTTAGGTTAGTTTAGTTTAGTTTAGTTTATATTTTAGTTTATAGTTTAGTTTAGTTTAGTTTATATTAGATTAGTTTAGTTTAGTTTAGTTTAGGTTAGGTTAGGTTAGTTTAGTTTAGGTTAGGTTTGGTTAGTTTAGTTTATATTAGGTTAGTTTATTTTAGTTTAGTTTAGTTTACTTTAGTTTATAGTTTAGTTTAGTTTAGTTTAGTTTATATTAGATTAGTTTGGTTTAATTTAGTTTAGTTTAGTTTAGGTTAGGTTAGTTTTGTATAGGTTAGGTTAGGTTAGGTTAGTTTAGTTTTGTTTAGTTTAGTTTAGGTTAGGTTAGATTAGTTTAGGTTATGTTAGTTTATTTTAGTTTAGATTAGATTATGTTAGGTCAGGGAAGTTTAGGTTAGGTTAGGTTAGGTTAGTTTACGTTAGGTTAGGTTAGGTTAGCTTAGCTTAGTTTATTTAATTTTGTTCAATTTAGGTTTGGTTAGGTTAGTTAACCTTAGTTACTTTAGTTTAGTTAAGTTTAGATTAGTTTATAGTTTAGTTTAGTTTAGTTTATAGTTTAGTTTATAGTTTAGTTTAGTTTAGTTCATAGTTAATATTATAAATTAGTTAGTTTAGGTTAGGTTAGGTTAGTTTAGTTTAGCTTATGTTAGGTTAGGTTTGTTTAGGTTAGGTTAGATTAGTGTAGTTTAGTTTAGTTGAATTTAATTTAGTTTATTTTATTTTAGTTTAGGTTAAGTAAGGTTAGGTTATGTTAGTTAAGTTTAGTTTAGTGTAGTTTAGTTTAGTTGAAATTAGTTTAGATTAGTTTTGTTTAGGTTAGTTTAGTTTAGTTTAGCTTAGGTTAGGTTAGGTAAGGTTAGGTTAGTTAGTTTAGCTTAGTATAGTTTAGTTTAGTTAATAGTTTAGTTTAATTTTAGATTAGTTTATAGTTTAGTTTAGTTTAGTTTAGGTTAGGATAGGTAAGTTTAGGTTAGGTTAGGGTAAGTTAATTTAGTTTAGTTTAGTTTATTTTAGGTTACGTTAGTTTAGGTTAGTTAAGTTCAGTTTAGTTTAGTTTTGTTTATAGTTTTGTTTAGTTTGTAGTTTAGTTTAGTTTATTTTCGGTTAGGATAGGTTAGGTTAGGTTAGTTTAGTTTAGTTTAGATTAGGTTAGGTTAGTTTATTTTACTTTAGATTAGATTATGTTAGGTTAGGTTAGGGTAGGTTAGGTTAGTGTAGTTTATTTTAGTTCAATTTAGTTGAATTTAATTTAGTTTATTTGAGCTTAATTTAGGTTAGGTTAGATTAGTTTAGTTTATTTTAGTTTAGGTTAGCTTAAGTTAGGTTACGTTAGTTTACTTTAGTTTAGTTTATATTTTAGTTTATAGTTTAGTTTAGTTTAGTTCATATTAGATTAGTTTAGTTTAGTTTAGTTTGGTTTAGTTTAGGTTAGGTTAGGTTAGGTTGTTTTAGTTTAGGTTAGGTTAGGTTAGTTTATTTTAGTTTAGTTTAGTTTAATTTAGTTTATAGTTTAGTTTATAGTTTAGTTTAGTTTAGATTAGTTTAGTTTAGTTTAGGTTCGGTTAGGTTAGTTTAGTTTAGGTTATTTTAGGTTATTTTAGGTTAGTTTAGTTTAGTTTAGTTTAGTTTAGTTTGTTTATAGTTTTATTTAGTTTATAGTTTAGTTCATAGTTTAGTTTAGTTTATTTTCGGTTAGGTTAGGTTAGGTTAGTTTAGTTTAGTTTAGATTACGTTAGGTTAGTTTATTTTAGTTTAGATTAGATTATGTTAGGTTAGGTTAGGGTAGGTTAGGTTAGTGTAGTTTAGTTTAGTTCAATTTAGTTGACTTTAATTTATTTTATTTTAGCTAATTTCGGTTAGGTTAGATTAGTTTAGTTTAGTTTAGGTTAGGTTAAGTTAGGTTAGGTTAGTTTAGTTTAGTTTAGTTTATATTTTAGTTTATAGTTTAGTTTATATTAGATTAGTTTAGTTTAGTTTGGTTTAGTTTAGATTAGGTTAGGTTAGTTTAGTTTAGGTTAGGTTAGGTTAGTTTATTTTAGTTTAGTTTAGTTTAGGTTAGGCTAGGTTAGTGTAGTTTAGCTTAATTTAGGTTAGGTTAGGTTAGGTTACATTAGGTTAGTTAACTTTAGTTTACTTAATTTAGTTTAGTTTATAGTTAATTTAATTTATAAATTAGTTTATAGTTTAGTTTATGGTTTAGTTTATAGTTTAGTTTATTTTCGGTTAGGTTGGGTTAGTTTAGTTTAGTTTAGATTAGGTTAGGTTAGTTTATTTTAGTTTAGATTAGTTTATATTAGGTTAGGTTAGGATAGGTTAGGTTAGTGTAGTTTATTTTGGTGCAATTTAATTGAATTTAATTTAGTTTATTTTAGCTTAGTTTAGGTTAGGTTAGATTAGTTTAGTTTAGTTTTGTTTAGGTTAGGTAAAATTAGGTTAGGTTAGTTTAGTTAATTTATTTTGGTTTAGTTTAGGTTAGGTTAGGTTAGTTTAGTTTAGGGTAGGTTAGGTTAGGTTAGATTATTTTAGTTTACTTTTTTTACTTTAGTTTATAGTTTAGTTTATAGTTTAGTTTAGTTTAGATTAGTTTAGTTTAGTTTAGGTTCGGTTAGGTTAGTTTAGTTTAGTTTAGGTTAGGTTAGGTTACGTTTTTTCCTTTTAGTTTAGTTTAATTTAGGTTAGTTTATTTTAGTTTAGATTAGATTATGTTAGGTTAGGTTAGGGTAAGTTAGGTAAGTTTAGTTTAGTTTAGTTTAGTTTAGGTTATGTCAGGTTAGTTTAGTTTATTTTAGGTTAGGTCAGGTTAAGTTATGTTATGTTACTTTAGGTTAGTTTAGTTTAGTTTAGTTTCGTTTAGTTTATAATTTAGTTTAGTTACGTTTAGTTTAGTTTAGGTTAGGTTAGGTTAGGTTACTTAGTTTAGCTAGTTTAGTTTATTTTAGTTTAGTTTATAGATTAGTTTAATTTATAAATTAGTTTATAGTTCAGTATATTGTTTAGTTTAGTTTAGTTTAGGTTAGGTTAGGTTAGGTTAGTTTAGTTAGGTTTAGTTTAGTTTATGTTAGGTTAGGTTAGTTTTTGTTAGGTTAGGTTAGTTTGGTTTAGCTTAGCCTAGGTTGGGTTAGGTGATATTAGGTTAGGTTAGGTGAGTTAGTTTAGCTTAGTTTAGTTTATTTTAGTTTAATTTAGGTTAGGTTAGGTTAGGTTAGTATACTTTAGTATACTTAACTTAGTTAAGTTTAGTCAAGTTTATAGTTTAGTTTAATTTAGTTTATAGTTTAGTATATAGTTTAGTTTAGTTTATTGTTTATATTATAATTTAGTTTAGTTTAGGTTAGGTTAGTTTAGTTTAGCTTAGGTTATGTTAGGTTAGGTTAGGTGAGGTTAGTTAACTTTGGTTTACTTTAGTTTAGTTTAGTTTATAGTTAATTTAATTTATAAATTAGTTTATAGTTTAGTTTATAGTTTAGGTTAGTTAAGTTTAGTTTAATTTAAGTTAGGATAGGTAAGTTTAGGTTAGGTTAGGATAGTTTAGTTCAGTTTAGTTTTGTTTTGTTTATAGTTTAATTTAGTTTAGTTTATAGTTTAATTTAGTTTAGTTTAGTTTAGTTTAGTTATTTTTTTTAGGTTAGGTTAGGTTAGTTTAGTTTAGTTTAGGTTAGGTTAGATTTGTTTAGGTTAGGTTAGGTTAGATTAGTGTAGTTTAGTTTAGTTGAATTTAATTTAGTTTATTTTAGTTTAGGTTAGTTTAATTTAGTTTAGCTTAGGTTAGGTTAGGTAAGGTTAGGTGAGTTAGTTTAGTTTAGTATAGTTTAGTTTAGTTTAGTTTATAGTTTAGTTTAATTTTAGATTAGTTTATAGTTTAGTTTAGTTTAGTTTATATTAGGATAGATAAGTTTAGGTTAGGTTAGGGTAAGTTAAATTAGTTTAGTTTAGTTTATTTTAGGTTACGTTAGTTTAGGTTAGTTTAGATTAGATTATGTTAGGTTAGGTTAGGGTAGGTTATGTTAGTGTAGTTTATTTTAGTTCAATTTAGTTGAATTTAATTTAGTTTATTTTAGCTTAGTTTAGGTTAGGTTAGATTAGTTTAGTTTATTTTAATTTATGTTAGGTTAAGTTAGGTTAGGTTAGTTTACTTTAGTTTAATTTATATTTTAGTTTATAGTTTAGTTTAGTTTAGTTTATGTTAGATTAGTTTAGTTTAGTTTAGTTTGGTTTAGTTTAGGATAGGTTAGGTTAGGTTGTTTTAGTTTAGGTTAGGTTCGGTTAGGTTAGTTTAGTTTAGGTTATGTTATGTTATTTTAGGTTAGTTTATTTTAGTTTAGTTTAGTATAGGTTACGTCAGGTTAGTTTAGTTTAGTTTAGGTTAGGTTAGGTTAAGTTATGTTATTTCACTTTAGGTTAGTTTAATTTAGTTTAGTTTCGTTTAGCTTATAATTTAGTTTAGTTACGTTTAGTGTAGTTTAGATTAGGTTAGGTTAGGTTACTTAGTTTAGCTTAGTTTAGTTTATTTTAGTTTAGTTTAATTTATAAATTAGTTTATAGTTTAGTTTATTGTTTAGTTTAGTTTAGTTTAGGTTAGCTTAAGTTAGGTTAGGTTAGTTTAGTTTAGCTTAGCGTAGGTTGGGTTAGGTTAGGTTAGGTTAGTTAGTTTAGCTTAGTTTATTTTCGTTTATAGTTTAGTTTAATTTATAGTTTAGTTTATAGTTTAGTTTAGTTTAGTTTAGTATATGTTAGGTTATGTTAGTTTAGGTTAGTTAAGTTCATTTTAGTTTAGTTTTGTTTATAGTTTAGTTTAGTTTATAGTTTAGTTCACTTTATTGTTTAATTTAGATTAGTTTAGTGTAGTTATGTTTAGGTTAGGTTAGTTTAGTTTAGTTTAGGTTAGGTTAGGTTACTTTATTTTAGTTTAGATTAGATTATGTTAGGTTAGGTAAGTTTAGGTTAGGTTAGGTTAGGTTAGTTTAGGTTAGGTTATGTTAGGTTAGGTTAGGATAGCTTAATTTATTTTCGTTTTGTTTAATTTAGGTTAGGTTAGGTTAGTTAACTTTAGTTTACTTTAGTTTAGTTAAGTTTAGTTTAGTTTATAGTTTAGTTTAGGTTGGTTTATAGTTTAGTTTATGATTTAGTTTAGTTTAGTTTATAGTTTATATTATAATTTAGTTTAGTTTAGGTAAGGTTAGTTCAGTTTAGTTTAGCTTAGGTTAGGTCAGGTTTGTTTAGTTTAGTTTAGGTTAGGTTAGGTTAAGTTATGTTCAGTTACTTTAGGTTAGTTTAGTTTAGTTTAGTTTCGTTTAGTTTATAATTCAGTTTAGTTACGTTTAGTTTAGTTTAGGTTAGGTTAGGTTAGGTTAGGTTACTTAGTTTAGCTTAGTTTAGTTGATAGTTTAGTTTAATTTATAAATTAGTTTATAATTTATTTTATTGTTCAATTTAGTTTAGGTTAGGTTAGGTTAGGTTAGTTTAGTTTAGTTTAGTTTAGGTTAGGTTAGTTTTTGTTAGGTTAGGTTAGTTTAGTTTAGTTTAGCTTAGGTTAGGTTAGGTAAGGTTAGGTTAGTTAGTTTAGCTTAGTTTAGTTTAGTTCAGTTTAGTTTATGGTTTAGTTTAATTTTATATTATTTTATAGTTTAGTTTATAGTTTAGTTTAGTTTAAGTTAAGATTGGTAAATTTAGGTTAGGTTAGGGTAAGTTAGTTTAGTTTAGTTTAGTTTATTTTAGGTTACGTTAGTTTAGGTTAGTTAAGATCAGTTTAGTTTAGTTTTGTTTATAGTTTTGTTTAGTTTATAGTTTAGTTTATATTTAAGTTTAGATTATTTTCGGTTAGGTTATGTTAGGATGGTTTAGTTTAGATTAGATTAGGTTAGGTTTGTTTATTTTAAATTAGATTAGATTATGTTAGGTTAGGTTAGTCTAGGTTAGGTTACTGTAGTTTAGTTTAGTTCAATTTAGTTGAATTTAATTTAGTTTATTTAAGCTTAGTTTAGGTTAGGTAGATTAGTGTAGTTTAGTTTAGGTTAGGTTAAGTTAGGTTAGATTAGTTTAGTTTTGTTTAGTTTGGTATAGTTTAGGTTAGGTTAGTTAGGTTAGTTTAGTTTAGGTTAGGTTAGGTTAGGTTAGTTTATTTTAGTATAGTTTAGTTTACTTTAGTTTATAGTTTAGTTAAAGTTTAGTTGAGTTTAATTTAGTTTAGGTTCGGTTAGATTAGTTTAGTTTAGTTTAGGTTAAGTTAGGCTAGGTTAGTTTAGTTTAGTTTAGTTTAGGTTAGGTTAGGTTAGTTTATTTTAATTTAGATTAGTTTATGTTAGGTTAGGGTAGGTTAGGTTAATTTAGTTTGGTTTAGTTTAGTTTAGGTTAGGTCAGGTTAGTTTAGTTTAGTTTAATTTAGGTTAGGTTAGGTTAGGTTAGTTAACTTTAATTTACTCTAGTTTAGTTAAGTTTAGTTTAGTTTTTAGTTTAGTTTAGTTTAATTTCGGTTAGGTTAGGTTAGTTAAGTTTAGTTTAATTTAAGTTGGGATAGGTAAGTTTAGGTTAGGTTAGGTTAGTTTAGTTCAGTTTAGTTTTGTTTTGTTTATAGTTTATTGTAGTTTAGTTTATAGTTTAATTTAGTTTAGTTTAGTTTAGTTATTTTTTTAGGTTATGTTAGGTTAGGCTTGTTTAGTTTAGTTTAGGTTAGGTTAGATTTGTTTAGGTTAGGTTAGATTAGTGTAGTTTAGTTTAGTTGAATTTAATTTAGTTTATTTTAGTTTAGTTTAGGTTAAGTTAGGTTAGGTTAGGTTAGTTTAGTTTAGTTTAGTTTAGTTTAGTTTAGTTGAAATTAGTTTAGTTTAGTTTGGTTTAGGTTAGTTTAATTTAGTTTAGCTTAGGTTAGGTTAGGTAAGGTTAGATGAGTTAGTTTAGCTTAGTATAGTTTAGATTAGTTTAGTTTATAGTTTAGTTTAATTTTAGATAGTTTATAGTTTAGTTTAGTTTAGTTTATATTAGGATAGATAAGTTTAGGTTAGGTTAGGGTAAGTTAATTTAGTTTAGTTTAGTTTATTTTAGGTTACGTTAGTTTAGGTTAGTTTAGATTAGATTATGTTATGTTACGTTAGGGTAGGTTAGGTTAGTGTAGTTTATTTTAGTTCAGTTTACTTGAATTTAATTTAGTTTATTTTAGCTTAGTTTATGTTAGGTTAGATTAGTTTAGTTAAGTTTATTTTAGGTTAGCATAAGTTAGGTTAGTTTAGTTTAGTTTAGTTTAGTTTTGTTTAGTTAAGTTTAGTTTGGTTTAAATTAGTTTAGTTTTGTTTATGTTAGGTTAGGTTAGGTTAGGTTAGTTAGATTAGTTTACGTTAGTTTAGTTTACCTTATAATTTAATTTATAGTATAGTTTTGTTTAGTTTAGTTTATAGTTTAGTTTATATTTTAGTTTAATTAAGTTTATAGTTTAATTTATAATTTGCTTTAATTTAGTTTAGTTTAGTTTAGGCTAGGTTTGGTTATTTAAGCTTAGCTCAGGTTTGGTTAGGTTGGGTTATGTTAGGTTACTTTAGTTTAGTTTAGTTTAGTTTATAGTTTAGTTTAGTTTAGTATGGTTTATATTTTAGTTTAATTTAGTTTAGTTTAAATTAGATTACTTTAGGTTACGTTAGGTTAGGTGTGCTTATTTTTGTTTAGGTTAGGTTAGGTAAGGTTAGTTTAGTTTAGCTTAGGTTAGGTTATTTTTGTTTAGTTTATAGTTTAGTTTAATTTAGTTTATAGTTTGGTTTATAGTTTAGTTTAGTTTAGATTTGTTTAGTGTAGTTTAGGTTCGGTTAGGTTAGGTTAGTTTAGTTTAGGTTAGGTTAGGTTAGGTTAGTTTATTTTAGTTTACTTTAGTTTACTTTAGTTTATAGTTTAGTTTATAGTTTAGTTTAGTTTAGATTAGTTTAGTGTAGTTTAGGTTCGGTTAGGTTAGTTTAGTTTAGTTTAGTTTAGGTTAGGTTAGGTTAGGTTAGTTCCGTTTAGTTCAGTTTAGTTTAGGTTAGGTTAGTTTATTTTAGTTTAGATTAGATTATGTTAGGTTAGGTTAGGGTAAGTTAGGTTAGTTTAGTTTAGTTTAGTTTAGTTTAGGTTAGGTCAGGTTAGTTTAGTTTAGTTTAGTTTAGGTTAGGTTAAGTTATGTTATGTTACTTTAGGTTAGTTTAGTTTAGTTTAGTTTCGTTTAGTTTATAATTTAGTTTAGTTACGTTTAGTTTAGTTTAGGTTAGGTTAGGTTAGGTTAGGTTACTTAGTTTAGCTTAGCTTAGTTTATTTTAGTTTAGTTAATAGTTTAGTTTAATTTATAAATTAGTTTATAGTTTAGTTTATTGTTTAGTTTAGTTTAGTTTAGGTTAGGTTAGGTTAGTTTAGTTTAGTATAGTTTAGTTTAGGTTAGGTTAGGTTAGTTTTTGTTAGGGTAGGTTAGTTTAGTTTAGCTTAGCTTAGGTTGGGTTAAGTGAGATTAGGTTAGGTTAGGTTAGTAAGTTTAGCTTAGTTTAGTTTATTTTAGTTTAATTTAGGTTAGGTTAGGTTAGGTTAGGTTAGGTTAGTAGACTTTAGTATACTTAACTTAGTTCAGTTTAGTTTAGTTTATAGTTTAGTTTAATTTAGTTTATAGTTTAGTATATAGTTTAGTTTAGTTTAGTTTATTGTTTTTATTATAATTTAGTTTAGTTTAGATTAGGTTAGGTTAGTTTAGTTTAGTTTAGTTTATATTTTAGTTTATAGTTTAGTTTATATTAGATTAGTTTAGTTTAGTTTGGTTTAGTTTAGATTAGGTTAGGTTAGGTTGGTTTAGTTTAGGTTAGGTTAGGTTAGATTAGGTTAGTTAACTTTAGTTTACTTTAGTTTAGTTTAGTTTATAGTTAATTTAATTTATAAATTAGTTTATAGTTTAATTTATGGTTTAGTTTATAGTTTAGTTTATTTTCGGTTAGGTTGGGTTAGTTCAGTTTAGTTTAGATTAGGTTAGGTTAGTTTATTTTAGTTTAGTTTAGTTTTGTTTAGGTTAGGTTAAGTTAGGTTAGGTTAGTTTAGTTTAGGTTAGGTTAGGTTAGGTTGGTTTAATTTAGCTTACTTTTTTTTACTTTAGTTTATAGTTTAGTTTATAGTTTAGTTTAGTTTAGATTAGTTTAGTTATGTTTAGGTTCGGTTAGGTTTGTTTAGTTTAGTTTAGGTTAGGTTAGGTTACGTTTTTTCCGTTTAGTTTAGTTTAGTTTAGGTTAGTTTATTTTAGTTTAGATTAGATTATGTTAGGTTAGGTTAGGGTAAGTTAGGTTAGTTTAGTTTACTTTAGTTTAAGTTATGTCAGGTTAGTTTAGTTTAGTTTACGTTAGGCAGGTTAAGTTATGTTATGTTACTTTAGGTTAGATTAGTTTAGTTTAGTTTATTTTAGTTTAGTTTATAGTTTAGTTTAATTTATAAATTAGTTTATAGTTTAGTTTATTGTTTAGTTTAGATTAGTTTAGGTTAGGTTAGGTTAGCTTTTTGTAGGTTAGGTTAGTTTAGTTTAGCTTAGCTTAGGTTGGGTTAGGTGAGATTAGGTTAGGTTAGGTGAGTTAGATTAGCTTAGTTTAAATTTATTTTAGTTTAATTTGGGTTAGGTTAGGTTAGGTTAGTAGACTTTAGTATACTTAACTTAGTTAAGTTTAGTCAAGTTTATAGTTTAGTTTAATTTAGTTTATACTTTAGTATGTAGTTTAGTTTAGTTTATTGTTCATATTATAATTTAGTTTAGTTTAGGTTAGGTTAGGTTAGTTTAGTTTAGCTTAGGTTATGTTAGGTTAGGTTAGGTTAGGTGAGGTTAGTTAACTTTGGTTTACTTTTGTTTAGTTTAGTTTATAGTTAATTTAATTTATAAATTAGTTTATAGTTTAGTTTATAGTTTAGGTTAGTTAAGTTTAGTTTAATTTAAGTTGGGATAGGTAAGTTTAGGTTAGGTTAGGTTAGTTTAGTTCAGTTTAGTTTTGTTTTGTTTATAGTTTATTGTAGTTTAGTTTATAGTTTAATTTAGTTTAGTTTAGTTTAGTTATTTTTTTTAGGTTATGTTAGGTTAGGCTTGTTTAGTTTAGTTTAGGTTAGGTTAGATTTGTTTAGGTTAGGTTAGATTAGTGTAGTTTAGTTTAGTTGAATTTAATTTAGTTTATTTTAGTTTAGTTTAGGTTAAGTTAGGTTAGGTTAGGTTAGTTTAGTTTAGTTTAGTTTAGTTTAGTTTAGTTGAAATTAGTTTAGTTTAGTTTGGTTTAGGTTAGTTTAATTTAGTTTAGCTTAGGTTAGGTTAGGTAAGGTTAGATGAGTTAGTTTAGCTTAGTATAGTTTAGATTAGTTTAGTTTATAGTTTAGTTTAATTTTAGATAGTTTATAGTTTAGTTTAGTTTAGTTTATATTAGGAAAGATAAGTTTAGGTTAGGTTGGGGTAAGTTAATTTAGTTTAGTTTAGTTTATTTTAGGTTACGTTAGTTTAGGTTAGTTTAGATTAGATTATGTTATGTTACGTTAGGGTAGGTTAGGTTAGTGTAGTTTAGTTTAGTTCAATTTAGTTGAATTTAATTTAGTTTATTTTAGCTTAGTTTAGGTTAGGTTAGATTAGTTTAGTTTATTTTAGTTTAGGTTAGGTTAAGTTAGGTTAGGTTAGTTTAGGTTAGTTTAGTTTAGTTTGGTGTATAATTTAGTTTATAGTATAGTTTAGTTTAGTTTCATTTATAGTTTATTTTATAGTTTAGCTCAGTTTAGTTTAGGTTAGGTTAGGTTACTTTAGTTTAGTTTAGTTTAGCTTAGGTTGGGTTAGGTTAGGTTAGGTTAGGTTAGTTAGTTTAGCTTAGTTTCGTTTATTTTAATTTATAGTTTAGTTTAATTTATAGTTTGGTTTATAGTTTAGTTCAATTTAGTTTAAGTCAGGATAGGTAAGTTTAGGTTAAGTTAGGTTAAGATAGTTTAGTTTAGTTTAGTTTATGTTAGGTTACGTTAGTTTAGGTTAGTTAAGTTCAGTTTAGTTTAGTTTTGTTTATAGTTAAGTTTAGTTTATAGTTTAGTTTATAGTTTAATTTTGTTTAGATTATTGTTTAATTTAGTTTAGTTTAGTGTAGTTTAGTTTAGGTTAGGTTAGGTTAGGTTAGATTAGTTAAGTTCAGTTTAGTGTATTTTAGTTTTGTTGAATTAAGTTTAGTTTAGTTTAGTTTAAGTTAGTTTAGTTTAGCTTAGGTTAGGTTAGGTAAGGTTAGGTTAGTTAGTTTAGCTTAGTTTAGTTTAGTTTAGTTTATAGTTTAGTTTAATTTATAGATTAGATTATATTTTAGTTTATAGTTTAGTTTAGTTTGGTTTAGTTAAGTTTAGTTTAGGTTAGGTTAGGTAAGGTTAGGTTAGGTTAGGTTAGTTTATTTTAGTTCAGATTAGATTATGTTAGGTTAGGTTAAGATAGGTCAATGTAGTTGAGTTTAGTTTAGTTGCATTTAATTTAGTTTATTTTGTTTAGTTTAGGTTAGGTTAGTTTAGTTTAGTTTAGGTTAGGTTGTTAGGTTAGCTTAGTTTTGTGTAGTTTAGTTTAGTTTATATTTTAATTTATTGTTTAGTTTAGTTTATATTAGATTTGTTTAGTTTAGTTTAGTTTAGGTTAGGTTAGGTTAGGTTACGTTGGGTTAGCTTAGTTTATTTTAGTTTAAGTTTGGTTAGTTTACGTTAGGTTAGGTCAGCTTAGTTTAGTTTAGTTTAGTTTAATTTAGTTTAGGTTAGGTTTGGTTTGTTTAATTTAGCTTAGCTCAGGTTTGGTTTGGTTAGGTTGGGTTAGGTTAGTTAAGGTCAGTTTACTTTAGTTTAGTTAAGTTTAGTTTAGTTTATAGTTTAGTTTAATTTAGTTTATAGTTTAGTTTATACTTTATATTATAATTTAGTTTAGGTTAGGTTAGGTTAGTTTAGTTTAGCTTAGGTTAGGTAAGGTTAGGTTAGGTTAGGTTAGGTTGGTTGGTTTAGCTTAGTTTATTTATTTTAGTTTAGTTTATACTTTAGTTTAATTTATAGATTAGTTTATATTTTAGTTTATAGTTTAGTTTAGTTTGGTTTAGTTTAGGTTAGGTTAGGTAAGGTTAGGTTAGGTTAGGTTAGGATAGTTTAGTTTAGTAAAGTTTATGTTCGGTTAGGTTAGGTTAGTTTAGTTCAGTTTAGTTAGTTTTGTTTATGGGTTAGTTTAGTTTATAGTTTAGTTTACAGTTTTGTTAAGTTTAGTTTATAGTTTATATTATAATGTAGTTTACTTTAATTTAGTTTAGTTTAGTTTTGTTTAGTTTAGTTTAGGTTAGGTTAGGTAAGGTTAGTTTAGTTTAGTTTGGGTTAGGTTAGGTTAGTTTATGTTAAGTTAGGTTAGTTTAGTTTAGCTTAGTTTAGGTTAGGTTAGGTTAAGTTAGGTTAGGTTAGCTTAATTAATTTAGTTTAGTTTAATTTAGGTTAGGTTAGGTTAGGTCAGGTTAGGTTAGTTAACTTTAGTTTACTTTAGTTTAATTAAGTTTAGTTTAGTTTATAGTTTAGTTTATAGTTTAGTTTAGTTTAATTTATAGTTTATATTATAATTTAGTTTAGTTTAGTTTAGTTTAGGTTAGGTTAGTTTAGTTTAGCTTACGTTAGGTTAGGTTAGGTTAAGTTAGGTTAGTTAGTTTAGCTTATTTTAGTTTATTTTATTTTAGTTTATAGTTTAGTTTAATTTGTATTTTAGTTTATAGTTTAGTTTATAGTTTAGTTTGGTTTAGTTTAATTTATTTTATAGTCTAGTTTATAGTTTATTTTAGTTTAGTTTATAGTTTAGATTATAATTTAGTTTAGTTTAGTTTAGTTTAGGTTAAGTTAATTTAGTTTAGCTTAGGTTAGTTTAGCTTAGGTTATGTTAGGTTGGGTTATGTTAGGTTACTTTAGAGTTGTTTAGTTTAGTTTAGGTTAGGTTTGGTTAGTTTAGTTTAGTTTAGCTCAGGTTTGGTTAGGATAGGTTAAGTTAGGTTTGCTTAGTTTAGTTTAGTTTAATTTAGGTTAGGTTAGGTTAGGTTAATTAACTTTAGTTTACTTAATTTAGTTAAGTTTAGTTTAGTTTATAGTTTAGTTTAATTTAGTTTATAGTTTAGTTTATAGTTTAGTTTAGTTTAGTTTATAGTTTATATTATAATTTAGTTTAGTTTAGTTTAGTTTAGGTTAGGTTAGGTTAGTTTAGTTTAGCTTAGGTTAGGTTAGGTTAGGTTAGGTTAGTTTAGTTTAGTTTAGGTTAAGTTAGGTAAGTTTAGGTTAGGTTAGGTTAGTTTAGTTCAGTTTAGTTTAATTTTGCTTATAGTTTAATACAGTTTAGTTTATAGTTTAAATTAGTTTAGTTTAGTTTAGTAATTTTGTTTAGGTTAGGTTAGGTTAGGTTAGTTTAGTTTAGTTTAGGTTAGGTGAGATTTGTTTAGGTTAGGTTAGATTAGTGTAGTTTAGTTTAGTTCAATTTAATTTAGTTTATTTTTGTTTAGTTTAGGTTAAGTTAGGTTAGGTTAGGTTAGTTAAGTTTAGTTTAGTGTAGTTTAGTTTAGTTGAATTTAGTTTAGTTTAGTTTAGTTTAGGTTAGTTTAGTTTAGTTTAGCATAGGTTAGGTTAGGTAAGGTTACGTTAGTTAGTTTAGGTTAGTATAGTTTAGTTTAGTTTAGTTTATAGTTTAGTTTAATTTTAGATTAGTTGATATTTTGGTTTATAGTTTAGTTTAGTTTAATTTAGGTAGGGATAGGTAAGTTTAGGTTAGGTTAGGTTAGTTTAGTTCAGTTTACTTTTGTTTTGTTTATTGTTTAATTTAGTTTATTTTAGTTTAGTTAAGTTTATAGTTTCATTTAGTTTAGTTTAGTTTAGTTATTTTGTTTAGGTTAGGTTAGGTTAGTATAGTTTAGTTTAGGTTAGGTTAGGAAAGTTTAGGTTAGGTTAGGTTAGTTTAGTTCAGTTTAGTTTTGTTTTGCTTATAGTTTAATTTAGTTTATTTTATAGTTTAAATTAGTTTAGTTTGGTTTAGTTTAGTTATTTTGTTTAGGTTAGGTTAGGTTAGGTTAGTTTAGTTTAGTTTAGGTTAGGTTAGATTGGTTTAGGTTAGGTTAGATTAGTGTAGTTTAGTTTAGTTGAATTTAATTTAGTTTATTTTAGTTTAGCTTAGGTTAAGTTAGGTTAAGTTAGGTTAGTTAAGTTTAGTTTAGTGTAGTTCAGTTTAGTTGAATTTAGTTTAGTTTAGTTTAGTTTAGGTTAGTTTAGTTTAGTTTAGCATAGGTTAGGTTAGGTAAGGTTACGTTAGTTAGTTTAGCTTAGTATAGTTTAGTTTAGTTTAGTTTATAGTTTAGTTTAATTTTAGATTAGTTTATATTTTGGTTTATAGTTTAGTTTAGTTTAGTTTAGGTAGGGATAGGAAAGCTTAGGTTAGGTTAGGTTAGTTTAGTTCAGTTTAGTTTTGTTTTGTTTATAGTTTAGTTAAGTTTAGTTTATAGTTTAAATTAGTATAGTTTAGTTTAGTTATTTTGTTTAGGTTAGGTTAGGTTAGGTTAGTTTAGTTTAGTTTAGTTTTGGTTAGATTTGTTTAGGTTAGGTTAGATTAGTGTAGTTGAGTTTACTTGAATTTAATTTAGTTTATTTTAGTTTAGGTTAAGTTGGGTTAGGTTAGGTTAGTTAAGATTAGTTTAGTGTAGTTTAGTCTAGTTGAATTTAGTTTAGTTTAGTTTAGTTTAGTTTATAGTGTAGTTTATAGGTTAGTTTAGTTTAGTTTATAGTTTATATTATAATTTAGTTTAGTTTAGTTTAGTTTAGGTTAGGTTAGGTTAGTTTAGTTTAGCTTAGGATAGGTTAGGTTAGGTTAGTTTATTTTAGTATAGATTAGATTATGTTAGGTTAGGTTAGGTTAGCTTAGTTTAGTTTATTTTAGTTTAGTTTATAGTTTAATTTAGTTTAATTTATAGTTTAATTAAGTTTAGTTTAATTTAGTTTAGTTATTTTGTTTAGGTTAGGTTAGGTTAGGTTAGTTTAGTTTAGTTTAGGTTAGGTTAGGTTTGGTTTGTTTAGGTTAGGTTAGATTAGTGTAGTTTAGTTTAGTTGAATTTAGTTTAGTTTAGTTTAGTTTAGGTTAGTTTAGTTTAGTTTAGCTTAGGTTAGGTTAGGTAAGGTTACGTTAGTTAGTTTAGCTTAGTATAGTTTAGTTTAGTTTAGTTTAGAGTTTAGTTTCATTTTAGATTAGTTTATAGTTTTGTTTATAGTTTAGTTTAGTTTAGTTTATGTTAGGATAGGTAAGTTTAGGTTAGGTTAGGGTAAGTTAGTTTAGTTTAGTTTAGTTTATTTTAGGTTACGTTAGTTTAGGTTAGTTAAGTTCAGTTTAGTTTAGTTTTGTTTATTGTTTTATTTAGTTTATAGTTTAGTTTATAGTTTAGTTTAGATTATTTTCGGTTAGGTTAGGTTAGGTTATGTTAGTTTAGTTTAGTTTAGATTAGGTTATTTTAGTTTATTTTAGTTTAGATTAGATTATGTTAGGTTAGGTTAGGGTAGGTTAGGTTAGTGTAGTTTAGTTTAGTTCAATTTAGTTGAATATATTTTAGTTTAATTTAGCTTAGTTTAGGTTAGGTTAGATTAGTTTAGTTTAGTTTAGATTAGATTATATTAGGTTAGGTTAGGGTAGGTTAGGTTAGTGTAGTTTAGTTTATTTCAATTTAGTTGAATTTAATTTAGTTTATTTTAGCTTCGTTTAGGTTAGGTAGATTAGTTTAGTTTAGTTTAGGTTAGGTTAAGTTAGGTTAGGTTAGTTTAGTTTAGTTTAGTTTATATTTTATTTTATAGTTTAGTTTAGTTTAGTTTGTATTAGATTAGTTTAGTTTAGTTTAGTTTGGTATGGTTTAGGTTAGGTTAGGTTAGTTTAGTTTATGTTAGGTTAGGTTAGTTTATTTTAGTTTAGTTTACTTTAGTTTATAGTTTAGTTATAGTTTAGTTTAGTTTAGATTAGTTTAGGTTCGGTTAGGTTAGTTTAGTTTAGATTAGATTATGTTAGGTTAGGTTAGGGTAGGTTAGGTTAGTGTAGTTTAGTTTAGTTCAATTTAGTTGAATATAATTTAGTTTTTTTTAGCTTAGTTTAGGTTAGGTTAGATTAGTTTAGTTTAGTTTAGTTTAGTTTAGTTTAGTTTAGGTTAGGTTAAGTTAGGTTAGGTTAGTTTAGTTTAGTTTAGTTTATATTTTAGTTTATATTAGATTAGTTTATTTTAGTTTAGTTTGGTTTAGTTTAGGTTAGGATAGGTTAGGTTAGTTTAATTTAGGTTAGGTTAGGTTAGTGTATTTTAGTTTAGTTTAGTTACTTCAGTTTATAGTTTAGTTTATTTTTTAGTTTAGTTTAGGTTCGGTTAGGTTAGTTTAGTTTAGTTTAGGTTAGGTTAGTTTAGTTTAGTTTAGTTTAGTTTAGGTTAGGTTAGGGTAGTTTATTTTAGTTTTGATTAGATTATGTTAGGTTAGGTTAGGGTAGGTTAGGTTAGTTTAGTTTAGTTTAGTTTAGTTTAGTTTGGTTTAGGTTAGGTCAGGTTTTTTTAGTTTAGTTTAGGTTAGGTTAGGTTAAGTTATGTTCAGTTACTATAGGTTAGTTTAGTTTAGTTTAGTTTCGTTTAGTTTATAATTCAGTTTAGTTACGTTTAGTTTAGTTTAGGTTAGGTTAGGTTAGGTTAGGTTACCTAGTTTAGCTTAGTTTAGTTGATAGTTTAGTTTAATTTATAAATTAGTTTATAATTTAGTTTATTGTTCAATTTAGTTTAGGTTAGGTTAGGTTAGGTTAGGTTAGTTTAGTTTAGTTTAGTTTAGGTTAGGTTAGTTTTTGTTAGGTTAGGTTAGTTTAGTTTAGTTTAGCTTAGGTTAGGTTAGGTAAGGTTAGGTTAGTTAATTTAGCTTAGTTTAGTTTAGTTCAGTTTAGTTTATGGTTTAGTTTAATTTTAGATTATTTTATAGTTTAGTTTATAGTTTAGTTTAGTTTAAGTTAAGATTGGTAAATTTAGGTTAGGTTAGGGTAAGTTAGTTTAGTTTAGTTTAGTTTATTTTAGGTTACGTTAGTTTAGGTTAGTTAAGATCAGTTTAGTTTAGTTTTGTTTATAGTTTTGTTTAGTTTATAGTTTAGTTTATATTTAAGTTTAGATTATTTTCGGTTAGGTTAGGTTAGGTTAGGTTGGTTTAGTTTAGATTAGATTAGGTTAGGTTGGTTTATTTTAGTTTAGATTAGATTATGTTAGGTTAGGTTAGTCTAGGTTAGGTTAGTGTAGTTTAGTTTAGTTCAATTTAGTTGAATTTAATTTAGTTTTTTTAGCTTAGTTTAGGTTAGGTAATTTAGTGTAGTTTAGTTTAGGTTAGGTTAAGTTAGGTTAGATTAGTTTAGTTTTGTTTAGTTTGGTATAGTTTAGGTTAGGTTAGTTAGGTTAGTTTAGTTTAGGTTAGGTTAGGTTAGGTTAGTTTATTTTAGTATAGTTTAGTTTACTTTAGTTTATAGTTTAGTTAAAGTTTAGTTGAGTTTAATTTAGTTTAGGTTCGGTTAGATTAGTTTAGTTTAGTTTAGGTTAAGTTAGGTTAGGTTAGTTTAGTTTAGTTTAGTTTAGGTTAGGTTAGGTTAGTTTATTTTAATTTAGATTAGTTTATGTTAGGTTAGGGTAGGTTAGGTTAATTTAGTTTGGTTTAGTTTAGTTTAGGTTAGGTCAGGTTAGTTTAGTTTAGTTTAATTTAGGTTAGGTTAGGTTACGTTAGTTAACTTTAATTTACTCTAGTTTAGTTTATAGTTTAGTTTAGTTTAATTTCGGTTAGGTTAGGTTAGTTTAGTTTAGTTTAGATTAGGTTAGTTTATTTTAGTTTAGATTAGATCATGTTATGTTAGTTTAGGGTAGGTTAGGTTAGTGTAGTTTATTTTAGTTCAGTTTAGTTGAATTTAATTTAGTTTATTTTAGCTTAGTTTATGTTAGGTTAGATTAGTTTAGTTAAGTTTATTTTAGGTTAGGTTAAGTTAGGTTAGTTTAGTTTAGTTTAGTTTAGTTTTGTTTAGTTAAGTTTAGTTTGGTTTAAATTAGTTTAGTTTTGTTTATGTTAGGTTAGGTTAGGTTAGTTAGATTAGTTTACGTTAGTTTAGTTTAGCTTATAATTTAATTTATAGTATAGTTTTATTTAGTTTAGTTTATAGTTTAGTTTATATTTTAGTTTAATTAAGTTTATAGTTTAATTTATAATTTAGTTTAATTTAGTTTAGTTTAGTTTAGGCTAGGTTTGGTTATTTAAGCTTAGCTCAGGTTTGGTTAGGTTGGGTTATGTTAGGTTACTTTAGTTTAGTTTAGTTTAGTTTATAGTTTAGTTTAGTTTAGTATGGTTTATATTTTAGTTTAATTTAGTTTAGTTTAAATTAGATTACTTTAGGTTACGTTAGGTTAGGTGTGCTTATTTTTGTTTAGGTTAGGTTAGGTAAGGTTAGTTTAGTTTAGCTTAGGTTAGGTTATTTTTGTTTAGTTTATAGTTTAGTTTAATTTAGTTTATAGTTTAGTTTATAGTTTAGTTTAGTTTAGATTTGTTTAGTGTAGTTTAGGTTCGGTTAGGTTAGGTTAGTTTAGTTTAGGTTAGGTTAGGTTAGGTTAGTTTATTTTAGTTTACTTTAGTTTACTTTAGTTTATAGTTTAGTTTATAGTTTAGTTTAGTTTAGATTAGTTTAGTGTAGTTTAGGTTCGGTTAGGTTAGTTTAGTTTAGTTTAGTTTAGGTTAGGTTAGGTTAGGTTAGTTCCGTTTAGTTCAGTTTAGTTTAGGTTAGGTTAGTTTATTTTAGTTTAGATTAGATTATGTTAGGTTAGGTTAGGGTAAGTTAGGTTAGTTTAGTTTAGTTTAGTTTAGTTTAGGTTAGGTCAGGTTAGTTTAGTTTAGTTTAGTTTAGGTTAGGTTAAGTTATGTTATGTTACTTTAGGTTAGTTTAGTTTAGTTTAGTTTCGTTTAGTTTATAATTTAGTTTAGTTACGTTTAGTTTAGTTTAGGTTAGGTTAGGTTAGGTTAGGTTACTTAGTTTAGCTTAGCTTAGTTTATTTTAGTTTAGTTAATAGTTTAGTTTAATTTATAAATTAGTTTATAGTTTAGTTTATTGTTTAGTTTAGTTTAGTTTAGGTTAGGTTAGGTTAGTTTAGTTTAGTATAGTTTAGTTTAGGTTAGGTTAGGTTAGTTTTTGTTAGGGTAGGTTAGTTTAGTTTAGCTTAGCTTAGGTTGGGTTAAGTGAGATTAGGTTAGGTTAGGTTAGTAAGTTTAGCTTAGTTTAGTTTATTTTAGTTTAATTTAGGTTAGGTTAGGTTAGGTTAGGTTAGTAGACTTTAGTATACTTAACTTAGTTCAGTTTAGTTTAGTTTATAGTTTAGTTTAATTTAGTTTATAGTTTAGTATATAGTTTAGTTTAGTTTAGTTTATTGTTTTTATTATAATTTAGTTTAGTTTAGATTAGGTTAGGTTAGTTTAGTTTAGTTTAGTTTATATTTTAGTTTATAGTTTAGTTTATATTAGATTAGTTTAGTTTAGTTTGGTTTAGTTTAGATTAGGTTAGGTTAGGTTGGTTTAGTTTAGGTTAGGTTAGGTTAGATTAGGTTAGTTAACTTTAGTTTACTTTAGTTTAGTTTAGTTTATAGTTAATTTAATTTATAAATTAGTTTATAGTTTAATTTATGGTTTAGTTTATAGTTTAGTTTATTTTCGGTTAGGTTGGGTTAGTTCAGTTTAGTTTAGATTAGGTTAGGTTAGTTTATTTTAGTTTAGTTTAGTTTTGTTTAGGTTAGGTTAAGTTAGGTTAGGTTAGTTTAGTTTAGGTTAGGTTAGGTTAGGTTGGTTTAATTTAGCTTACTTATTTTTACTTTAGTTTATAGTTTAGTTTATAGTTTAGTTTAGTTTAGATTAGTTTAGTTATGTTTAGGTTCGGTTAGGTTTGTTTAGTTTAGTTTAGGTTAGGTTAGGTTACGTTTTTTCCGTTTAGTTTAGTTTAGTTTAGGTTAGTTTATTTTAGTTTAGATTAGATTATGTTAGGTTAGGTTAGGGTAAGTTAGGTTAGTTTAGTTTACTTTAGTTTAAGTTATGTCAGGTTAGTTTAGTTTAGTTTACGTTAGGCAGGTTAAGTTATGTTATGTTACTTTAGGTTAGATTAGTTTAGTTTAGTTTATTTTAGTTTAGTTTATAGTTTAGTTTAATTTATAAATTAGTTTATAGTTTAGTTTATTGTTTAGTTTAGATTAGTTTAGGTTAGGTTAGGTTAGCTTTTTGTAGGTTAGGTTAGTTTAGTTTAGCTTAGCTTAGGTTGGGTTAGGTGAGATTAGGTTAGGTTAGGTGAGTTAGATTAGCTTAGTTTAAATTTATTTTAGTTTAATTTGGGTTAGGTTAGGTTAGGTTAGTAGACTTTAGTATACTTAACTTAGTTAAGTTTAGTCAAGTTTATAGTTTAGTTTAATTTAGTTTATACTTTAGTATGTAGTTTAGTTTAGTTTATTGTTCATATTATAATTTAGTTTAGTTTAGGTTAGGTTAGGTTAGTTTAGTTTAGCTTAGGTTATGTTAGGTTAGGTTAGGTTAGGTGAGGTTAGTTAACTTTGGTTTACTTTTGTTTAGTTTAGTTTATAGTTAATTTAATTTATAAATTAGTTTATAGTTTAGTTTATAGTTTAGGTTAGTTAAGTTTAGTTTAATTTAAGTTGGGATAGGTAAGTTTAGGTTAGGTTAGGTTAGTTTAGTTCAGTTTAGTTTTGTTTTGTTTATAGTTTATTGTAGTTTAGTTTATAGTTTAATTTAGTTTAGTTTAGTTTAGTTATTTTTTTTAGGTTATGTTAGGTTAGGCTTGTTTAGTTTAGTTTAGGTTAGGTTAGATTTGTTTAGGTTAGGTTAGATTAGTGTAGTTTAGTTTAGTTGAATTTAATTTAGTTTATTTTAGTTTAGTTTAGGTTAAGTTAGGTTAGGTTAGGTTAGTTTAGTTTAGTTTAGTTTAGTTTAGTTTAGTTGAAATTAGTTTAGTTTAGTTTGGTTTAGGTTAGTTTAATTTAGTTTAGCTTAGGTTAGGTTAGGTAAGGTTAGATGAGTTAGTTTAGCTTAGTATAGTTTAGATTAGTTTAGTTTATAGTTTAGTTTAATTTTAGATAGTTTATAGTTTAGTTTAGTTTAGTTTATATTAGGATAGATAAGTTTAGGTTAGGTTAGGGTAAGTTAATTTAGTTTAGTTTAGTTTATTTTAGGTTACGTTAGTTTAGGTTAGTTTAGATTAGATTATGTTATGTTACGTTAGGGTAGGTTAGGTTAGTGTAGTTTAGTTTAGTTCAATTTAGTTGAATTTAATTTAGTTTATTTTAGCTTAGTTTAGGTTAGGTTAGATTAGTTTAGTTTATTTTAGTTTAGGTTAGGTTAAGTTAGGTTAGGTTAGTTTAGGTTAGTTTAGTTTAGTTTGGTGTATAATTTAGTTTATAGTATAGTTTAGTTTAGTTTCATTTATAGTTTATTTTATAGTTTAGCTCAGTTTAGTTTAGGTTAGGTTAGGTTACTTTAGTTTAGTTTAGTTTAGCTTAGGTTGGGTTAGGTTAGGTTAGGTTAGGTTAGTTAGTTTAGCTTAGTTTCGTTTATTTTAATTTATAGTTTAGTTTAATTTATAGTTTGGTTTATAGTTTAGTTCAATTTAGTTTAAGTCAGGATAGGTAAGTTTAGGTTAAGTTAGGTTAAGTTAGTTTAGTTTAGTTTAGTTTATGTTAGGTTACGTTAGTTTAGGTTAGTTAAGTTCAGTTTAGTTTAGTTTTGTTTATAGTTAAGTTTAGTTTATAGTTTAGTTTATAGTTTAATTTTGTTTAGATTATTGTTTAATTTAGTTTAGTTTAGTGTAGTTTAGTTTAGGTTAGGTTAGGTTAGGTTAGATTAGTTAAGTTCAGTTTAGTGTAATTTAGTTTTGTTGAATTTAGTTTAGTTTAGTTTAGTTTAAGTTAGTTTAGTTTAGCTTAGGTTAGGTTAGGTAAGGTTAGGTTAGTTAGTTTAGCTTAGTTTAGTTTAGTTTAGTTTATAGTTTAGTTTAATTTATAGATTAGATTATATTTTAGTTTATAGTTTAGTTTAGTTTGGTTTAGTTAAGTTTAGTTTAGGTTAGGTTAGGTAAGGTTAGGTTAGGTTAGGTTAGTTTATTTTAGTTCAGATTAGATTATGTTAGGTTAGGTTAAGATAGGTCAATGTAGTTGAGTTTAGTTTAGTTGCATTTAATTTAGTTTATTTTGTTTAGTTTAGGTTAGGTTAGTTTAGTTTAGTTTAGGTTAGGTTGTTAGGTTAGCTTAGTTTTGTGTAGTTTAGTTTAGTTTATATTTTAATTTATTGTTTAGTTTAGTTTATATTAGATTTGTTTAGTTTAGTTTAGTTTAGGTTAGGTTAGGTTAGGTTACGTTGGGTTAGCTTAGTTTATTTTAGTTTAAGTTTGGTTAGTTTACGTTAGGTTAGGTCAGCTTAGTTTAGTTTAGTTTAGTTTAATTTAGTTTAGGTTAGGTTTGGTTTGTTTAATTTAGCTTAGCTCAGGTTTGGTTTGGTTAGGTTGGGTTAGGTTAGTTAAGGTCAGTTTACTTTAGTTTAGTTAAGTTTAGTTTAGTTTATAGTTTAGTTTAATTTAGTTTATAGTTTAGTTTATACTTTATATTATAATTTAGTTTAGGTTAGGTTAGGTTAGTTTAGTTTAGCTTAGGTTAGGTAAGGTTAGGTTAGGTTAGGTTAGGTTGGTTGGTTTAGCTTAGTTTATTTATTTTAGTTTAGTTTATACTTTAGTTTAATTTATAGATTAGTTTATATTTTAGTTTATAGTTTAGTTTGGTTTAGTTTAGGTTAGGTTAGGTAAGGTTAGGTTAGGTTAGGTTAGGATAGTTTAGTTTAGTAAAGTTTATGTTCGGTTAGGTTAGGTTAGTTTAGTTCATTTTAGTTAGTTTTGTTTATGGGTTAGTTTAGTTTATAGTTTAGTTTACAGTTTTGTTAAGTTTAGTTTATAGTTTATATTATAATGTAGTTTACTTTAATTTAGTTTAGTTTAGTTTTGTTTAGTTTAGTTTAGGTTAGGTTAGGTAAGGTTAGTTTAGTTTAGTTTGGGTTAGGTTAGTTTATGTTAAGTTAGGTTAGTTTAGTTTAGCTTAGTTTAGGTTAGGTTAGGTTAAGTTAGGTTAGGTTAGCTTAATTAATTTAGTTTAGTTTAATTTAGGTTAGGTTAGGTTAGGTCAGGTTAGGTTAGTTAACTTTAGTTTACTTTAGTTTAATTAAGTTTAGTTTAGTTTATAGTTTAGTTTATAGTTTAGTTTAGTTTAATTTATAGTTTATATTATAATTTAGTTTAGTTTAGTTTAGTTTAGGTTAGGTTAGTTTAGTTTAGCTTACGTTAGGTTAGGTTAGGTTAAGTTAGGTTAGTTAGTTTAGCTTATTTTAGTTTATTTTATTTTAGTTTATAGTTTAGTTTAATTTGTATTTTAGTTTATAGTTTAGTTTATAGTTTAGTTTGGTTTAGTTTAATTTATTTTATAGTCTAGTTTATAGTTTATTTTAGTTTAGTTTATAGTTTAGATTATAATTTAGTTTAGTTTAGTTTAGTTTAGGTTAAGTTAATTTAGTTTAGCTTAGGTTAGTTTAGCTTAGGTTATGTTAGGTTGGGTTATGTTAGGTTACTTTAGAGTTGTTTAGTTTAGTTTAGGTTAGGTTTGGTTAGTTTAGTTTAGTTTAGCTCAGGTTTGGTTAGGATAGGTTAAGTTAGGTTTGCTTAGTTTAGTTTAGTTTAATTTAGGTTAGGTTAGGTTAGGTTAATTAACTTTAGTTTACTTAATTTAGTTAAGTTTAGTTTAGTTTATAGTTTAGTTTAATTTAGTTTATAGTTTAGTTTATAGTTTAGTTTAGTTTAGTTTATAGTTTATATTATAATTTAGTTTAGTTTAGTTTAGTTTAGGTTAGGTTAGGTTAGTTTAGTTTAGCTTAGGTTAGGTTAGGTTAGGTTAGGTTAGTTTAGTTTAGTTTAGGTTAAGTTAGGTAAGTTTAGGTTAGGTTAGGTTAGTTTAGTTCAGTTTAGTTTAATTTTGCTTATAGTTTAATACAGTTTAGTTTATAGTTTAAATTAGTTTAGTTTAGTTTAGTAATTTTGTTTAGGTTAGGTTAGGTTAGGTTAGTTTAGTTTAGTTTAGGTTAGGTGAGATTTGTTTAGGTTAGGTTAGATTAGTGTAGTTTAGTTTAGTTGAATTTAATTTAGTTTATTTTTGTTTAGTTTAGGTTAAGTTAGGTTAGGTTAGGTTAGTTAAGTTTAGTTTAGTGTAGTTTAGTTTAGTTGAATTTAGTTTAGTTTAGTTTAGTTTAGGTTAGTTTAGTTTAGTTTAGCATAGGTTAGGTTAGGTAAGGTTACGTTAGTTAGTTTAGGTTAGTATAGTTTAGTTTAGTTTAGTTTATAGTTTAGTTTAATTTTAGATTAGTTGATATTTTGGTTTATAGTTTAGTTTAGTTTAATTTAGGTAGGGATAGGTAAGTTTAGGTTAGGTTAGGTTAGTTTAGTTCAGTTTACTTTTGTTTTGTTTATTGTTTAATTTAGTTTACTTTAGTTTAGTTAAGTTTATAGTTTCATTTAGTTTAGTTTAGTTTAGTTATTTTGTTTAGGTTAGTTTAGTTATTTTGTTTAGGTTAGGTTAGGTTAGTTTAGTTTAGTTTAGGTTAGGTTAGGAAAGTTTAGGTTAGGTTAGGTTAGTTTAGTTCAGTTTAGTTTTGTTTTGCTTATAGTTTAATTTAGTTTATTTTATAGTTTAAATTAGTTTAGTTTGGTTTAGTTTAGTTATTTTGTTTAGGTTAGGTTAGGTTAGGTTAGTTTAGTTTAGTTTAGGTTAGGTTAGATTGGTTTAGGTTAGGTTAGATTAGTGTAGTTTAGTTTAGTTGAATTTAATTTAGTTTATTTTAGTTTAGTTTAGGTTAAGTTAGGTTAAGTTAGGTTAGTTAAGTTTAGTTTAGTGTAGTTCAGTTTAGTTGAATTTAGTTTAGTTTAGTTTAGTTTAGGTTAGTTTAGTTTAGTTTAGCATAGGTTAGGTTAGGTAAGTTTACGTTAGTTAGTTTAGCTTAGTATAGTTTAGTTTAGTTTAGTTTATAGTTTAGTTTAATTTTAGATTAGTTTATATTTTGGTTTATAGTTTAGTTTAGTTTAGTTTAGGTAGGGATAGGAAAGCTTAGGTTAGGTTAGGTTAGTTTAGTTCAGTTTAGTTTTGTTTTGTTTATAGTTTAGTTAAGTTTAGTTTATAGTTTAAATTAGTATAGTTTAGTTTAGTTATTTTGTTTAGGTTAGGTTAGGTTAGGTTAGTTTAGTTTAGTTTAGTTTTGGTTAGATTTGTTTAGGTTAGGTTAGATTAGTGTAGTTGAGTTTACTTGAATTTAATTTAGTTTATTTTAGTTTAGTTTAGGTTAAGTTGGGTTAGGTTAGGTTAGTTAAGATTAGTTTAGTGTAGTTTAGTCTAGTTGAATTTAGTTTAGTTTAGTTTAGTTTAGTTTATAGTGTAGTTTATAGGTTAGTTTAGTTTAGTTTATAGTTTATATTATAATTTAGTTTAGTTTAGTTTAGTTTAGGTTAGGTTAGGTTAGTTTAGTTTAGCTTAGGATAGGTTAGGTTAGGTTAGTTTATTTTAGTATAGATTAGATTATGTTAGGTTAGGTTAGGTTAGCTTAGTTTAGTTTATTTTAGTTTAGTTTATAGTTTAATTTAGTTTAATTTATAGTTTAATTAAGTTTAGTTTAATTTAGTTTAGTTATTTTGTTTAGGTTAGGTTAGGTTAGGTTAGTTTAGTTTAGTTTAGGTTAGGTTAGGTTTGGTTTGTTTAGGTTAGGTTAGATTAGTGTAGTTTAGTTTAGTTGAATTTAGTTTAGTTTAGTTTAGTTTAGGTTAGTTTAGTTTAGTTTAGCTTAGGTTAGGTTAGGTAAGGTTACGTTAGTTAGTTTAGCTTAGTATAGTTTAGTTTAGTTTAGTTTAGAGTTTAGTTTCATTTTAGATTAGTTTATAGTTTTGTTTATAGTTTAGTTTAGTTTAGTTTATGTTAGGATAGGTAAGTTTAGGTTAGGTTAGGGTAAGTTAGTTTAGTTTAGTTTAGTTTATTTTAGGTTACGTTAGTTTAGGTTAGTTAAGTTCAGTTTAGTTTTGTTTTGTTTATTGTTTTATTTAGTTTATAGTTTAGTTTATAGTTTAGTTTAGATTATTTTCGGTTAGGTTAGGTTAGGTTATGTTAGTTTAGTTTAGTTTAGATTAGGTTATTTTAGTTTATTTTAGTTTAGATTAGATTATGTTAGGTTAGGTTAGGGTAGGTTAGGTTAGTGTAGTTTAGTTTAGTTCAATTTAGTTGAATATAATTTAGTTTAATTTAGCTTAGTTTAGGTTAGGTTAGATTAGTTTAGTTTAGTTTAGATTAGATTATATTAGGTTAGGTTAGGGTAGGTGTGGTTAGTGTAGTTTAGTTTATTTCAATTTAGTTGAATTTAATTTAGTTTATTTTAGCTTCGTTTAGGTTAGGTAGATTAGTTTAGTTTAGTTTAGGTTAGGTTAAGTTAGGTTAGGTTAGTTTAGTTTAGTTTAGTTTATATTTTATTTTATAGTTTAGTTTAGTTTAGTTTGTATTAGATTAGTTTAGTTTAGTTTAGTTTGGTATGGTTTAGGTTAGGTTAGGTTAGTTTAGTTTATGTTAGGTTAGGTTAGGTTAGTTTATTTTAGTTTAGTTTACTTTAGTTTATAGTTTAGTTATAGTTTAGTTTAGTTTAGATTAGTTTAGGTTCGGTTAGGTTAGTTTAGTTTAGATTAGATTATGTTAGGTTAGGTTAGGGTAGGTTAGGTTAGTGTAGTTTAGTTTAGTTCAATTTAGTTGAATATAATTTAGTTTTTTTTAGCTTAGTTTAGGTTAGGTTAGATTAGTTTAGTTTAGTTTAGTTTAGTTTAGTTTAGTTTAGGTTAGGTTAAGTTAGGTTAGGTTAGTTTAGTTTAGTTTAGTTTATATTTTAGTTTATATTAGATTAGTTTATTTTAGTTTAGTTTGGTTTAGTTTAGGTTAGGATAGGTTAGGTTAGTTTAATTTAGGTTAGGTTAGGTTAGTGTATTTTAGTTTAGTTTAGTTACTTCAGTTTATAGTTTAGTTTATTTTTTAGTTTAGTTTAGGTTCGGTTAGGTTAGTTTAGTTTAGTTTAGGTTAGGTTAGTTTAGTTTAGTTTAGTTTAGTTTAGGTTAGGTTAGGTTAGTTTATTTTAGTTTTGATTAGATTATGTTAGGTTAGGTTAGGGTAGGTTAGGTTAGTTTAGTTTAGTTTAGTTTAGTTTAGTTTGGTTTAGGTTAGGTCAGGTTTTTTTAGTTTAGTTTAGGTTAGGTTAGGTTAAGTTATGTTCAGTTACTATAGGTTAGTTTAGTTTAGTTTAGTTTCGTTTAGTTTATAATTCAGTTTAGTTACGTTTAGTTTAGTTTAGGTTAGGTTAGGTTAGGTTAGGTTACTTAGTTTAGCTTAGTTTAGTTGATAGTTTAGTTTAATTTATAAATTAGTTTATAATTTAGTTTATTGTTCAATTTAGTTTAGGTTAGGTTAGGTTAGGTTTGGTTAGTTTAGTTTAGTTTAGCTCAGGTTTGGTTAGGTTAGTTTTTGTTAGGTTAGGTTAGTTTAGTTTAGTTTAATTTAGGTTAGGTTAGGTTAGGTTAATTAACTTTAGTTTACTTAATTTAGTTAAGTTTAGTTTAGTTTATAGTTTAGTTTAATTTAGTTTATAGTTTAGTTTATAGTTTAGTTTAGTTTAGTTTATAGTTTATATTATAATTTAGTTTAGTTTAGTTTAGTTTAGGTTAGGTTAGGTTAGTTTAGTTTAGCTTAGGTTAGGTTAGGTTAGGTTAGGTTAGTTTAGTTTAGTTTAGGTTAAGTTAGGTAAGTTTAGGTTAGGTTAGGTTAGTTTAGTTCAGTTTAGTTTAATTTTGCTTATAGTTTAATACAGTTTAGTTTATAGTTTAAATTAGTTTAGTTTAGTTTAGTAATTTTGTTTAGGTTAGGTTAGGTTAGGTTAGTTTAGTTTAGTTTAGGTTAGGTGAGATTTGTTTAGGTTAGGTTAGATTAGTGTAGTTTAGTTTAGTTGAATTTAATTTAGTTTATTTTTGTTTAGTTTAGGTTAAGTTAGGTTAGGTTAGGTTAGTTAAGTTTAGTTTAGTGTAGTTTAGTTTAGTTGAATTTAGTTTAGTTTAGTTTAGTTTAGGTTAGTTTAGTTTAGTTTAGCATAGGTTAGGTTAGGTAAGGTTACGTTAGTTAGTTTAGGTTAGTATAGTTTAGTTTAGTTTAGTTTATAGTTTAGTTTAATTTTAGATTAGTTGATATTTTGGTTTATAGTTTAGTTTAGTTTAATTTAGGTAGGGATAGGTAAGTTTAGGTTAGGTTAGGTTAGTTTAGTTCAGTTTACTTTTGTTTTGTTTATTGTTTAATTTAGTTTACTTTAGTTTAGTTAAGTTTATAGTTTCATTTAGTTTAGTTTAGTTTAGTTATTTTGTTTAGGTTAGTTTAGTTATTTTGTTTAGGTTAGGTTAGGTTAGTTTAGTTTAGTTTAGGTTAGGTTAGGAAAGTTTAGGTTAGGTTAGGTTAGTTTAGTTCAGTTTAGTTTTGTTTTGCTTATAGTTTAATTTAGTTTATTTTATAGTTTAAATTAGTTTAGTTTGGTTTAGTTTAGTTATTTTGTTTAGGTTAGGTTAGGTTAGGTTAGTTTAGTTTAGTTTAGGTTAGGTTAGATTGGTTTAGGTTAGGTTAGATTAGTGTAGTTTAGTTTAGTTGAATTTAATTTAGTTTATTTTAGTTTAGTTTAGGTTAAGTTAGGTTAAGTTAGGTTAGTTAAGTTTAGTTTAGTGTAGTTCAGTTTAGTTGAATTTAGTTTAGTTTAGTTTAGTTTAGGTTAGTTTAGTTTAGTTTAGCATAGGTTAGGTTAGGTAAGTTTACGTTAGTTAGTTTAGCTTAGTATAGTTTAGTTTAGTTTAGTTTATAGTTTAGTTTAATTTTAGATTAGTTTATATTTTGGTTTATAGTTTAGTTTAGTTTAGTTTAGGTAGGGATAGGAAAGCTTAGGTTAGGTTAGGTTAGTTTAGTTCAGTTTAGTTTTGTTTTGTTTATAGTTTAGTTAAGTTTAGTTTATAGTTTAAATTAGTATAGTTTAGTTTAGTTATTTTGTTTAGGTTAGGTTAGGTTAGGTTAGTTTAGTTTAGTTTAGTTTTGGTTAGATTTGTTTAGGTTAGGTTAGATTAGTGTAGTTGAGTTTACTTGAATTTAATTTAGTTTATTTTAGTTTAGTTTAGGTTAAGTTGGGTTAGGTTAGGTTAGTTAAGATTAGTTTAGTGTAGTTTAGTCTAGTTGAATTTAGTTTAGTTTAGTTTAGTTTAGTTTATAGTGTAGTTTATAGGTTAGTTTAGTTTAGTTTATAGTTTATATTATAATTTAGTTTAGTTTAGTTTAGTTTAGGTTAGGTTAGGTTAGTTTAGTTTAGCTTAGGATAGGTTAGGTTAGGTTAGTTTATTTTAGTATAGATTAGATTATGTTAGGTTAGGTTAGGTTAGCTTAGTTTAGTTTATTTTAGTTTAGTTTATAGTTTAATTTAGTTTAATTTATAGTTTAATTAAGTTTAGTTTAATTTAGTTTAGTTATTTTGTTTAGGTTAGGTTAGGTTAGGTTAGTTTAGTTTAGTTTAGGTTAGGTTAGGTTTGGTTTGTTTAGGTTAGGTTAGATTAGTGTAGTTTAGTTTAGTTGAATTTAGTTTAGTTTAGTTTAGTTTAGGTTAGTTTAGTTTAGTTTAGCTTAGGTTAGGTTAGGTAAGGTTACGTTAGTTAGTTTAGCTTAGTATAGTTTAGTTTAGTTTAGTTTAGAGTTTAGTTTCATTTTAGATTAGTTTATAGTTTTGTTTATAGTTTAGTTTAGTTTAGTTTATGTTAGGATAGGTAAGTTTAGGTTAGGTTAGGGTAAGTTAGTTTAGTTTAGTTTAGTTTATTTTAGGTTACGTTAGTTTAGGTTAGTTAAGTTCAGTTTAGTTTTGTTTTGTTTATTGTTTTATTTAGTTTATAGTTTAGTTTATAGTTTAGTTTAGATTATTTTCGGTTAGGTTAGGTTAGGTTATGTTAGTTTAGTTTAGTTTAGATTAGGTTATTTTAGTTTATTTTAGTTTAGATTAGATTATGTTAGGTTAGGTTAGGGTAGGTTAGGTTAGTGTAGTTTAGTTTAGTTCAATTTAGTTGAATATAATTTAGTTTAATTTAGCTTAGTTTAGGTTAGGTTAGATTAGTTTAGTTTAGTTTAGATTAGATTATATTAGGTTAGGTTAGGGTAGGTGTGGTTAGTGTAGTTTAGTTTATTTCAATTTAGTTGAATTTAATTTAGTTTATTTTAGCTTCGTTTAGGTTAGGTAGATTAGTTTAGTTTAGTTTAGGTTAGGTTAAGTTAGGTTAGTTTAGTTTAGTTTAGTTTAGTTTATATTTTATTTTATAGTTTAGTTTAGTTTAGTTTGTATTAGATTAGTTTAGTTTAGTTTAGTTTGGTATGGTTTAGGTTAGGTTAGGTTAGTTTAGTTTATGTTAGGTTAGGTTAGGTTAGTTTATTTTAGTTTAGTTTACTTTAGTTTATAGTTTAGTTATAGTTTAGTTTAGTTTAGATTAGTTTAGGTTCGGTTAGGTTAGTTTAGTTTAGATTAGATTATGTTAGGTTAGGTTAGGGTAGGTTAGGTTAGTGTAGTTTAGTTTAGTTCAATTTAGTTGAATATAATTTAGTTTTTTTTAGCTTAGTTTAGGTTAGGTTAGATTAGTTTAGTTTAGTTTAGTTTAGTTTAGTTTAGTTTAGGTTAGGTTAAGTTAGGTTAGGTTAGTTTAGTTTAGTTTAGTTTATATTTTAGTTTATATTAGATTAGTTTATTTTAGTTTAGTTTGGTTTAGTTTAGGTTAGGATAGGTTAGGTTAGTTTAATTTAGGTTAGGTTAGGTTAGTGTATTTTAGTTTAGTTTAGTTACTTCAGTTTATAGTTTAGTTTATTTTTTAGTTTAGTTTAGGTTCGGTTAGGTTAGTTTAGTTTAGTTTAGGTTAGGTTAGTTTAGTTTAGTTTAGTTTAGTTTAGGTTAGGTTAGGTTAGTTTATTTTAGTTTTGATTAGATTATGTTAGGTTAGGTTAGGGTAGGTTAGGTTAGTTTAGTTTAGTTTAGTTTAGTTTAGTTTGGTTTAGGTTAGGTCAGGTTTTTTTAGTTTAGTTTAGGTTAGGTTAGGTTAAGTTATGTTCAGTTACTATAGGTTAGTTTAGTTTAGTTTAGTTTCGTTTAGTTTATAATTCAGTTTAGTTACGTTTAGTTTAGTTTAGGTTAGGTTAGGTTAGGTTAGGTTACTTAGTTTAGCTTAGTTTAGTTGATAGTTTAGTTTAATTTATAAATTAGTTTATAATTTAGTTTATTGTTCAATTTAGTTTAGGTTAGGTTAGGTTAGGTTAGTTTAGTTTAGTTTAGTTTAGTTTAGTTTGGTTTAGGTTAGGTCAGGTTAGTTTAGTTTAGTTTAGTTTAGGTTAGGTTAAGTTATGTTATGTTACTTTAGGTTAGTTTAGTTTAGTTTAGTTTCGTTTAGTTTATAATTTAGTTTAGTTACGTTTAGTTTAGTTTAGGTTAGGTTAGGTTAGGTTAGGTTACTTAGTTTAGCTTAGCTTAGTTTATTTTAGTTTAGTTAATAGTTTAGTTTAATTTATAAATTAGTTTATAGTTTAGTTTATTGTTTAGTTTAGTTTAGTTTAGGTTAGGTTAGGTTAGTTTAGTTTAGTATAGTTTAGTTTAGGTTAGGTTAGGTTAGTTTTTGTTAGGGTAGGTTAGTTTAGTTTAGCTTAGCTTAGGTTGGGTTAAGTGAGATTAGGTTAGGTTAGGTTAGTAAGTTTAGCTTAGTTTAGTTTATTTTAGTTTAATTTAGGTTAGGTTAGGTTAGGTTAGGTTAGTAGACTTTAGTATACTTAACTTAGTTCAGTTTAGTTTAGTTTATAGTTTAGTTTAATTTAGTTTATAGTTTAGTATATAGTTTAGTTTAGTTTAGTTTATTGTTTTTATTATAATTTAGTTTAGTTTAGATTAGGTTAGGTTAGTTTAGTTTAGTTTAGTTTATATTTTAGTTTATAGTTTAGTTTATATTAGATTAGTTTAGTTTAGTTTGGTTTAGTTTAGATTAGGTTAGGTTAGGTTGGTTTAGTTTAGGTTAGGTTAGGTTAGATTAGGTTAGTTAACTTTAGTTTACTTTAGTTTAGTTTAGTTTATAGTTAATTTAATTTATAAATTAGTTTATAGTTTAATTTATGGTTTAGTTTATAGTTTAGTTTATTTTCGGTTAGGTTGGGTTAGTTCAGTTTAGTTTAGATTAGGTTAGGTTAGTTTATTTTAGTTTAGTTTAGTTTTGTTTAGGTTAGGTTAAGTTAGGTTAGGTTAGTTTAGTTTAGGTTAGGTTAGGTTAGGTTGGTTTAATTTAGCTTACTTATTTTTACTTTAGTTTATAGTTTAGTTTATAGTTTAGTTTAGTTTAGATTAGTTTAGTTATGTTTAGGTTCGGTTAGGTTTGTTTAGTTTAGTTTAGGTTAGGTTAGGTTACGTTTTTTCCGTTTAGTTTAGTTTAGTTTAGGTTAGTTTATTTTAGTTTAGATTAGATTATGTTAGGTTAGGTTAGGGTAAGTTAGGTTAGTTTAGTTTACTTTAGTTTAAGTTATGTCAGGTTAGTTTAGTTTAGTTTACGTTAGGCAGGTTAAGTTATGTTATGTTACTTTAGGTTAGATTAGTTTAGTTTAGTTTATTTTAGTTTAGTTTATAGTTTAGTTTAATTTATAAATTAGTTTATAGTTTAGTTTATTGTTTAGTTTAGATTAGTTTAGGTTAGGTTAGGTTAGCTTTTTGTAGGTTAGGTTAGTTTAGTTTAGCTTAGCTTAGGTTGGGTTAGGTGAGATTAGGTTAGGTTAGGTGAGTTAGATTAGCTTAGTTTAAATTTATTTTAGTTTAATTTGGGTTAGGTTAGGTTAGGTTAGTAGACTTTAGTATACTTAACTTAGTTAAGTTTAGTCAAGTTTATAGTTTAGTTTAATTTAGTTTATACTTTAGTATGTAGTTTAGTTTAGTTTATTGTTCATATTATAATTTAGTTTAGTTTAGGTTAGGTTAGGTTAGTTTAGTTTAGCTTAGGTTATGTTAGGTTAGGTTAGGTTAGGTGAGGTTAGTTAACTTTGGTTTACTTTTGTTTAGTTTAGTTTATAGTTAATTTAATTTATAAATTAGTTTATAGTTTAGTTTATAGTTTAGGTTAGTTAAGTTTAGTTTAATTTAAGTTGGGATAGGTAAGTTTAGGTTAGGTTAGGTTAGTTTAGTTCAGTTTAGTTTTGTTTTGTTTATAGTTTATTGTAGTTTAGTTTATAGTTTAATTTAGTTTAGTTTAGTTTAGTTATTTTTTTTAGGTTATGTTAGGTTAGGCTTGTTTAGTTTAGTTTAGGTTAGGTTAGATTTGTTTAGGTTAGGTTAGATTAGTGTAGTTTAGTTTAGTTGAATTTAATTTAGTTTATTTTAGTTTAGTTTAGGTTAAGTTAGGTTAGGTTAGGTTAGTTTAGTTTAGTTTAGTTTAGTTTAGTTTAGTTGAAATTAGTTTAGTTTAGTTTGGTTTAGGTTAGTTTAATTTAGTTTAGCTTAGGTTAGGTTAGGTAAGGTTAGATGAGTTAGTTTAGCTTAGTATAGTTTAGATTAGTTTAGTTTATAGTTTAGTTTAATTTTAGATAGTTTATAGTTTAGTTTAGTTTAGTTTATATTAGGATAGATAAGTTTAGGTTAGGTTAGGGTAAGTTAATTTAGTTTAGTTTAGTTTATTTTAGGTTACGTTAGTTTAGGTTAGTTTAGATTAGATTATGTTATGTTACGTTAGGGTAGGTTAGGTTAGTGTAGTTTAGTTTAGTTCAATTTAGTTGAATTTAATTTAGTTTATTTTAGCTTAGTTTAGGTTAGGTTAGATTAGTTTAGTTTATTTTAGTTTAGGTTAGGTTAAGTTAGGTTAGGTTAGTTTAGGTTAGTTTAGTTTAGTTTGGTGTATAATTTAGTTTATAGTATAGTTTAGTTTAGTTTCATTTATAGTTTATTTTATAGTTTAGCTCAGTTTAGTTTAGGTTAGGTTAGGTTACTTTAGTTTAGTTTAGTTTAGCTTAGGTTGGGTTAGGTTAGGTTAGGTTAGGTTAGTTAGTTTAGCTTAGTTTCGTTTATTTTAATTTATAGTTTAGTTTAATTTATAGTTTGGTTTATAGTTTAGTTCAATTTAGTTTAAGTCAGGATAGGTAAGTTTAGGTTAAGTTAGGTTAAGTTAGTTTAGTTTAGTTTAGTTTATGTTAGGTTACGTTAGTTTAGGTTAGTTAAGTTCAGTTTAGTTTAGTTTTGTTTATAGTTAAGTTTAGTTTATAGTTTAGTTTATAGTTTAATTTTGTTTAGATTATTGTTTAATTTAGTTTAGTTTAGTGTAGTTTAGTTTAGGTTAGGTTAGGTTAGGTTAGATTAGTTAAGTTCAGTTTAGTGTAATTTAGTTTTGTTGAATTTAGTTTAGTTTAGTTTAGTTTAAGTTAGTTTAGTTTAGCTTAGGTTAGGTTAGGTAAGGTTAGGTTAGTTAGTTTAGCTTAGTTTAGTTTAGTTTAGTTTATAGTTTAGTTTAATTTATAGATTAGATTATATTTTAGTTTATAGTTTAGTTTAGTTTGGTTTAGTTAAGTTTAGTTTAGGTTAGGTTAGGTAAGGTTAGGTTAGGTTAGGTTAGTTTATTTTAGTTCAGATTAGATTATGTTAGGTTAGGTTAAGATAGGTCAATGTAGTTGAGTTTAGTTTAGTTGCATTTAATTTAGTTTATTTTGTTTAGTTTAGGTTAGGTTAGTTTAGTTTAGTTTAGGTTAGGTTGTTAGGTTAGCTTAGTTTTGTGTAGTTTAGTTTAGTTTATATTTTAATTTATTGTTTAGTTTAGTTTATATTAGATTTGTTTAGTTTAGTTTAGTTTAGGTTAGGTTAGGTTAGGTTACGTTGGGTTAGCTTAGTTTATTTTAGTTTAAGTTTGGTTAGTTTACGTTAGGTTAGGTCAGCTTAGTTTAGTTTAGTTTAGTTTAATTTAGTTTAGGTTAGGTTTGGTTTGTTTAATTTAGCTTAGCTCAGGTTTGGTTTGGTTAGGTTGGGTTAGGTTAGTTAAGGTCAGTTTACTTTAGTTTAGTTAAGTTTAGTTTAGTTTATAGTTTAGTTTAATTTAGTTTATAGTTTAGTTTATACTTTATATTATAATTTAGTTTAGGTTAGGTTAGGTTAGTTTAGTTTAGCTTAGGTTAGGTAAGGTTAGGTTAGGTTAGGTTAGGTTGGTTGGTTTAGCTTAGTTTATTTATTTTAGTTTAGTTTATACTTTAGTTTAATTTATAGATTAGTTTATATTTTAGTTTATAGTTTAGTTTGGTTTAGTTTAGGTTAGGTTAGGTAAGGTTAGGTTAGGTTAGGTTAGGATAGTTTAGTTTAGTAAAGTTTATGTTCGGTTAGGTTAGGTTAGTTTAGTTCATTTTAGTTAGTTTTGTTTATGGGTTAGTTTAGTTTATAGTTTAGTTTACAGTTTTGTTAAGTTTAGTTTATAGTTTATATTATAATGTAGTTTACTTTAATTTAGTTTAGTTTAGTTTTGTTTAGTTTAGTTTAGGTTAGGTTAGGTAAGGTTAGTTTAGTTTAGTTTGGGTTAGGTTAGTTTATGTTAAGTTAGGTTAGTTTAGTTTAGCTTAGTTTAGGTTAGGTTAGGTTAAGTTAGGTTAGGTTAGCTTAATTAATTTAGTTTAGTTTAATTTAGGTTAGGTTAGGTTAGGTCAGGTTAGGTTAGTTAACTTTAGTTTACTTTAGTTTAATTAAGTTTAGTTTAGTTTATAGTTTAGTTTATAGTTTAGTTTAGTTTAATTTATAGTTTATATTATAATTTAGTTTAGTTTAGTTTAGTTTAGGTTAGGTTAGTTTAGTTTAGCTTACGTTAGGTTAGGTTAGGTTAAGTTAGGTTAGTTAGTTTAGCTTATTTTAGTTTATTTTATTTTAGTTTATAGTTTAGTTTAATTTGTATTTTAGTTTATAGTTTAGTTTATAGTTTAGTTTGGTTTAGTTTAATTTATTTTATAGTCTAGTTTATAGTTTATTTTAGTTTAGTTTATAGTTTAGATTATAATTTAGTTTAGTTTAGTTTAGTTTAGGTTAAGTTAATTTAGTTTAGCTTAGGTTAGTTTAGCTTAGGTTATGTTAGGTTGGGTTATGTTAGGTTACTTTAGAGTTGTTTAGTTTAGTTTAGGTTAGGTTTGGTTAGTTTAGTTTAGTTTAGCTCAGGTTTGGTTAGGATAGGTTAAGTTAGGTTTGCTTAGTTTAGTTTAGTTTAATTTAGGTTAGGTTAGGTTAGGTTAATTAACTTTAGTTTACTTAATTTAGTTAAGTTTAGTTTAGTTTATAGTTTAGTTTAATTTAGTTTATAGTTTAGTTTATAGTTTAGTTTAGTTTAGTTTATAGTTTATATTATAATTTAGTTTAGTTTAGTTTAGTTTAGGTTAGGTTAGGTTAGTTTAGTTTAGCTTAGGTTAGGTTAGGTTAGGTTAGGTTAGTTTAGTTTAGTTTAGGTTAAGTTAGGTAAGTTTAGGTTAGGTTAGGTTAGTTTAGTTCAGTTTAGTTTAATTTTGCTTATAGTTTAATACAGTTTAGTTTATAGTTTAAATTAGTTTAGTTTAGTTTAGTAATTTTGTTTAGGTTAGGTTAGGTTAGGTTAGTTTAGTTTAGTTTAGGTTAGGTGAGATTTGTTTAGGTTAGGTTAGATTAGTGTAGTTTAGTTTAGTTGAATTTAATTTAGTTTATTTTTGTTTAGTTTAGGTTAAGTTAGGTTAGGTTAGGTTAGTTAAGTTTAGTTTAGTGTAGTTTAGTTTAGTTGAATTTAGTTTAGTTTAGTTTAGTTTAGGTTAGTTTAGTTTAGTTTAGCATAGGTTAGGTTAGGTAAGGTTACGTTAGTTAGTTTAGGTTAGTATAGTTTAGTTTAGTTTAGTTTATAGTTTAGTTTAATTTTAGATTAGTTGATATTTTGGTTTATAGTTTAGTTTAGTTTAATTTAGGTAGGGATAGGTAAGTTTAGGTTAGGTTAGGTTAGTTTAGTTCAGTTTACTTTTGTTTTGTTTATTGTTTAATTTAGTTTACTTTAGTTTAGTTAAGTTTATAGTTTCATTTAGTTTAGTTTAGTTTAGTTATTTTGTTTAGGTTAGTTTAGTTATTTTGTTTAGGTTAGGTTAGGTTAGTTTAGTTTAGTTTAGGTTAGGTTAGGAAAGTTTAGGTTAGGTTAGGTTAGTTTAGTTCAGTTTAGTTTTGTTTTGCTTATAGTTTAATTTAGTTTATTTTATAGTTTAAATTAGTTTAGTTTGGTTTAGTTTAGTTATTTTGTTTAGGTTAGGTTAGGTTAGGTTAGTTTAGTTTAGTTTAGGTTAGGTTAGATTGGTTTAGGTTAGGTTAGATTAGTGTAGTTTAGTTTAGTTGAATTTAATTTAGTTTATTTTAGTTTAGTTTAGGTTAAGTTAGGTTAAGTTAGGTTAGTTAAGTTTAGTTTAGTGTAGTTCAGTTTAGTTGAATTTAGTTTAGTTTAGTTTAGTTTAGGTTAGTTTAGTTTAGTTTAGCATAGGTTAGGTTAGGTAAGTTTACGTTAGTTAGTTTAGCTTAGTATAGTTTAGTTTAGTTTAGTTTATAGTTTAGTTTAATTTTAGATTAGTTTATATTTTGGTTTATAGTTTAGTTTAGTTTAGTTTAGGTAGGGATAGGAAAGCTTAGGTTAGGTTAGGTTAGTTTAGTTCAGTTTAGTTTTGTTTTGTTTATAGTTTAGTTAAGTTTAGTTTATAGTTTAAATTAGTATAGTTTAGTTTAGTTATTTTGTTTAGGTTAGGTTAGGTTAGGTTAGTTTAGTTTAGTTTAGTTTTGGTTAGATTTGTTTAGGTTAGGTTAGATTAGTGTAGTTGAGTTTACTTGAATTTAATTTAGTTTATTTTAGTTTAGTTTAGGTTAAGTTGGGTTAGGTTAGGTTAGTTAAGATTAGTTTAGTGTAGTTTAGTCTAGTTGAATTTAGTTTAGTTTAGTTTAGTTTAGTTTATAGTGTAGTTTATAGGTTAGTTTAGTTTAGTTTATAGTTTATATTATAATTTAGTTTAGTTTAGTTTAGTTTAGGTTAGGTTAGGTTAGTTTAGTTTAGCTTAGGATAGGTTAGGTTAGGTTAGTTTATTTTAGTATAGATTAGATTATGTTAGGTTAGGTTAGGTTAGCTTAGTTTAGTTTATTTTAGTTTAGTTTATAGTTTAATTTAGTTTAATTTATAGTTTAATTAAGTTTAGTTTAATTTAGTTTAGTTATTTTGTTTAGGTTAGGTTAGGTTAGGTTAGTTTAGTTTAGTTTAGGTTAGGTTAGGTTTGGTTTGTTTAGGTTAGGTTAGATTAGTGTAGTTTAGTTTAGTTGAATTTAGTTTAGTTTAGTTTAGTTTAGGTTAGTTTAGTTTAGTTTAGCTTAGGTTAGGTTAGGTAAGGTTACGTTAGTTAGTTTAGCTTAGTATAGTTTAGTTTAGTTTAGTTTAGAGTTTAGTTTCATTTTAGATTAGTTTATAGTTTTGTTTATAGTTTAGTTTAGTTTAGTTTATGTTAGGATAGGTAAGTTTAGGTTAGGTTAGGGTAAGTTAGTTTAGTTTAGTTTAGTTTATTTTAGGTTACGTTAGTTTAGGTTAGTTAAGTTCAGTTTAGTTTTGTTTTGTTTATTGTTTTATTTAGTTTATAGTTTAGTTTATAGTTTAGTTTAGATTATTTTCGGTTAGGTTAGGTTAGGTTATGTTAGTTTAGTTTAGTTTAGATTAGGTTATTTTAGTTTATTTTAGTTTAGATTAGATTATGTTAGGTTAGGTTAGGGTAGGTTAGGTTAGTGTAGTTTAGTTTAGTTCAATTTAGTTGAATATAATTTAGTTTAATTTAGCTTAGTTTAGGTTAGGTTAGATTAGTTTAGTTTAGTTTAGATTAGATTATATTAGGTTAGGTTAGGGTAGGTGTGGTTAGTGTAGTTTAGTTTATTTCAATTTAGTTGAATTTAATTTAGTTTATTTTAGCTTCGTTTAGGTTAGGTAGATTAGTTTAGTTTAGTTTAGGTTAGGTTAAGTTAGGTTAGGTTAGTTTAGTTTAGTTTAGTTTATATTTTATTTTATAGTTTAGTTTAGTTTAGTTTGTATTAGATTAGTTTAGTTTAGTTTAGTTTGGTATGGTTTAGGTTAGGTTAGGTTAGTTTAGTTTATGTTAGGTTAGGTTAGGTTAGTTTATTTTAGTTTAGTTTACTTTAGTTTATAGTTTAGTTATAGTTTAGTTTAGTTTAGATTAGTTTAGGTTCGGTTAGGTTAGTTTAGTTTAGATTAGATTATGTTAGGTTAGGTTAGGGTAGGTTAGGTTAGTGTAGTTTAGTTTAGTTCAATTTAGTTGAATATAATTTAGTTTTTTTTAGCTTAGTTTAGGTTAGGTTAGATTAGTTTAGTTTAGTTTAGTTTAGTTTAGTTTAGTTTAGGTTAGGTTAAGTTAGGTTAGGTTAGTTTAGTTTAGTTTAGTTTATATTTTAGTTTATATTAGATTAGTTTATTTTAGTTTAGTTTGGTTTAGTTTAGGTTAGGATAGGTTAGGTTAGTTTAATTTAGGTTAGGTTAGGTTAGTGTATTTTAGTTTAGTTTAGTTACTTCAGTTTATAGTTTAGTTTATTTTTTAGTTTAGTTTAGGTTCGGTTAGGTTAGTTTAGTTTAGTTTAGGTTAGGTTAGTTTAGTTTAGTTTAGTTTAGTTTAGGTTAGGTTAGGTTAGTTTATTTTAGTTTTGATTAGATTATGTTAGGTTAGGTTAGGGTAGGTTAGGTTAGTTTAGTTTAGTTTAGTTTAGTTTAGTTTGGTTTAGGTTAGGTCAGGTTTTTTTAGTTTAGTTTAGGTTAGGTTAGGTTAAGTTATGTTCAGTTACTATAGGTTAGTTTAGTTTAGTTTAGTTTCGTTTAGTTTATAATTCAGTTTAGTTACGTTTAGTTTAGTTTAGGTTAGGTTAGGTTAGGTTAGGTTACTTAGTTTAGCTTAGTTTAGTTGATAGTTTAGTTTAATTTATAAATTAGTTTATAATTTAGTTTATTGTTCAATTTAGTTTAGGTTAGGTTAGGTTAGGTTAGGTTAGTTTAGTTTAGTTTAGTTTAGGTTAGGTTAGTTTTTGTTAGGTTAGGTTAGTTTAGTTTAGTTTAGCTTAGGTTAGGTTAGGTAAGGTTAGGTTAGTTAATTTAGCTTAGTTTAGTTTAGTTCAGTTTAGTTTATGGTTTAGTTTAATTTTAGATTATTTTATAGTTTAGTTTATAGTTTAGTTTAGTTTAAGTTAAGATTGGTAAATTTAGGTTAGGTTAGGGTAAGTTAGTTTAGTTTAGTTTAGTTTATTTTAGGTTACGTTAGTTTAGGTTAGTTAAGATCAGTTTAGTTTAGTTTTGTTTATAGTTTTGTTTAGTTTATAGTTTAGTTTATATTTAAGTTTAGATTATTTTCGGTTAGGTTAGGTTAGGTTAGGTTGGTTTAGTTTAGATTAGATTAGTTAGGTTGGTTTATTTTAGTTTAGATTAGATTATGTTAGGTTAGGTTAGTCTAGGTTAGGTTAGTGTAGTTTAGTTTAGTTCAATTTAGTTGAATTTAATTTAGTTTTTTTAGCTTAGTTTAGGTTAGGTAATTTAGTGTAGTTTAGTTTAGGTTAAGTTAAGTTAGGTTAGATTAGTTTAGTTTTGTTTAGTTTGGTATAGTTTAGGTTAGGTTAGTTAGGTTAGTTTAGTTTAGGTTAGGTTAGGTTAGGTTAGTTTATTTTAGTATAGTTTAGTTTACTTTAGTTTATAGTTTAGTTAAAGTTTAGTTGAGTTTAATTTAGTTTAGGTTCGGTTAGATTAGTTTAGTTTAGTTTAGGTTAAGTTAGGTTAGGTTAGTTTACTTTAGTTTAGTTTAGGTTAGGTTAGGTTAGTTTATTTTAATTTAGATTAGTTTATGTTAGGTTAGGGTAGGTTAGGTTAATTTAGTTTGGTTTAGTTTAGTTTAGGTTAGGTCATGTTAGTTTAGTTTAGTTTAATTTAGGTTAGGTTAGGTTACGTTAGTTAACTTTAATTTACTCTAGTTTAGTTTATAGTTTAGTTTAGTTTAATTTCGGTTAGGTTAGGTTAGTTTAGTTTAGTTTAGATTAGGTTAGGTTAGTTTATTTTAGTTTAGATTAGATCATGTTATGTTAGTTTAGGGTAGGTTAGGTTAGTGTAGTTTATTTTAGTTCAGTTTAGTTGAATTTAATTTAGTTTATTTTAGCTTAGTTTATGTTAGGTTAGATTAGTTTAGTTAAGTTTATTTTAGGTTAGGTTAAGTTAGGTTAGTTTAGTTTAGTTTAGTTTAGTTTTGTTTAGTTAAGTTTAGTTTGGTTTAAATTAGTTTAGTTTTGTTTATGTTAGGTTAGGTTAGGTTAGTTAGATTAGTTTACGTTAGTTTAGTTTAGCTTATAATTTAATTTATAGTATAGTTTTGTTTAGTTTAGTTTATAGTTTAGTTTATATTTTAGTTTAATTTAGTTTATAGTTTAATTTATAATTTAGTTTAATTTAGTGTAGTTTAGTTTAGGCTAGGTTTGGTTATTTAAGCTTAGCTCAGGTTTGGTTAGGTTGGGTTATGTTAGGTTACTTTAGTTTAGTTTAGTTTAGTTTATAGTTTAGTTTAGTTTAGTATGGTTTATATTTTAGTTTAATTTAGTTTAGTTTAAATTAGATTACTTTAGGTTACGTTAGGTTAGGTGTGCTTATTTTTGTTTAGGTTAGGTTAGGTAAGGTTAGTTTAGTTTAGCTTAGGTTAGGTTATTTTTGTTTAGTTTATAGTTTAGTTTAATTTAGTTTATAGTTTAGTTTATAGTTTAGTTTAGTTTAGATTAGTTTAGTGTAGTTTAGGTTCGGTTAGGTTAGGTTAGTTTAGTTTAGGTTAGGTTAGGTTAGGTTAGTTTATTTTAGTTTACTTTAGTTTACTTTAGTTTATAGTTTAGTTTATAGTTTAGTTTAGTTTAGATTAGTTTAGTGTAGTTTAGGTTCGGTTAGGTTAGTTTAGTTTAGTTTAGGTTAGGTTAGGTTAGGTTAGTTCCGTTTAGTTCAGTTTAGTTTAGGTTAGGTTAGTTTATTTTAGTTTAGATTAGATTATGTTAGGTAAGGTTAGGGTAAGTTAGGTTAGTTTAGTTTAGTTTAGTTTAGTTTAGGTTAGGTCAGGTTAGTTTAGTTTAGTTTAGTTTAGGTTAGGTTAAGTTATGTTATGTTACTTTAGGTTAGTTTAGTTTAGTTTAGTTTCGTTTAGTTTATAATTTAGTTTAGTTACGTTTAGTTTAGTTTAGGTTAGGTTAGGTTAGGTTAGGTTACTTAGTTTAGCTTAGCTTAGTTTATTTTAGTTTAGTTTATAGTTTAGTTTAATTTATAAATTAGTTTATAGTTTAGTTTATTGTTTAGTTTAGTTTAGTTTAGGTTAGGTTAGGTTAGGTTAGTTTAGTTTAGTTTAGTTTAGGTTAGGTTAGGTTAGTTTTTGTTAGGGTAGGTTAGTTTAGTTTAGCTTAGCTTAGGTTGGGTTAAGTGAGATTAGGTTAGGTTAGGTTAGTAAGTTTAGCTTAGTTTAGTTTATTTTAGTTTAATTTAGGTTAGGTTAGGTTAGGTTAGGTTAGTAGACTTTAGTATACTTAACTTAGTTAAGTTTAGTTTAGTTTATAGTTTAGTTTAATTTAGTTTATAGTTTAGTATATAGTTTAGTTTAGTTTAGTTTATTGTTTTTATTATAATTTAGTTTAGTTTAGTTTAGGTTAGGTTAGGTTAGTTTAGTTTAGTTTAGTTTATATTTTAGTTTATAGTTTAGTTTATATTAGATTAGTTTAGTTTAGTTTGGTTTAGTTTAGATTAGGTTAGGTTAGGTTGGTTTAGTTTAGGTTAGGTTAGGTTAGATTAGGTTAGTTAACTTTAGTTTACTTTAGTTTAGTTTAGTTTATAGTTAATTTAATTTATAAATTAATTTATAGTTTAATTTATGGTTTAGTTTATAGTTTAGTTTATTTTCGGTTAGGTTGGGTTAGTTCAGTTTAGTTTAGATTAGGTTAGGTTAGTTTATTTTAGTTTAGTTTAGTTTTGTTTAGGTTAGGTTAAGTTAGGTTAGGTTAGTTTAGTTTAGGTTAGGTTAGGTTAGGTTGGTTTATTTTAGCTTACTTTTTTTTACTTTAGTTTATAGTTTAGTTTATAGTTTAGTTTAGTTTAGATTAGTTTAGTTATGTTTAGGTTCGGTTAGGTTAGTTTAGTTTAGTTTAGGTTAGGTTAGGTTACGTTTTTTCCGTTTAGTTTAGTTTAGTTTAGGTTAGTTTATTTTAGTTTAGATTAGATTATGTTAGGTTAGGTTAGGGTAAGTTAGGTTAGTTTAGTTTACTTTAGTTTAAGTTATGTCAGGTTAGTTTAGTTTAGTTTACGTTAGGCAGGTTAAGTTATGTTATGTTACTTTAGGTTAGATTAGTTTAGTTTAGTTTATTTTAGTTTAGTTTAATTTATAAATTAGTTTATAGTTTAGTTTATTGTTTAGTTTAGATTAGTTTAGGTTAGGTTAGGTTAGCTTTTTGTAGGTTAGGTTAGTTTAGTTTAGCTTAGCTTAGGTTGGGTTAGGTGAGATTAGGTTAGGTTAGGTGAGTTAGATTAGCTTAGTTTAAATTTATTTTAGTTTAATTTGGGTTAGGTTAGGTTAGGTTAGTAGACTTTAGTATACTTAACTTAGTTAAGTTTAGTCAAGTTTATAGTTTAGTTTAATTTATTTTATACTTTAGTATGTAGTTTAGTTTAGTTTATTGTTTATATTATAATTTAGTTTAGTTTAGGTTAGGTTAGGTTAGTTTAGTTTAGCTTAGGTTATGTTAGGTTAGGTTAGGTTAGGTGAGGTTAGTTAACTTTGGTTTACTTTAGTTTAGTTTAGTTTATAGTTAATTTAATTTATAAATTAGTTTATAGTTTAGTTTATAGTTTAGGTTAGTTAAGTTTAGTTTAATTTAAGTTGGGATAGGTAAGTTTAGGTTAGGTTAGGTTAGTTTAGTTCAGTTTAGTTTTGTTTTGTTTATAGTTTATTGTAGTTTAGTTTATAGTTTAATTTAGTTTAGTTTAGTTTAGTTATTTTTTTTAGGTTATGTTAGGTTAGGCTTGTTTAGTTTAGTTTAGGTTAGGTTAGATTTGTTTAGGTTAGGTTAGATTAGTGTAGTTTAGTTTAGTTGAATTTAATTTAGTTTATTTTAGTTTAGTTTAGGTTAAGTTAGGTTAGGTTAGGTTAGTTTAGTTTAGTTTAGTTTAGTTTAGTTTAGTTGAAATTAGTTTAGTTTAGTTTGGTTTAGGTTAGTTTAATTTAGTTTAGCTTAGGTTAGGTTAGGTAAGGTTAGATGAGTTAGTTTAGCTTAGTATAGTTTAGATTAGTTTAGTTTATAGTTTAGTTTAATTTTAGATAGTTTATAGTTTAGTTTAGTTTAGTTTATATTAGGATAGATAAGTTTAGGTTAGGTTAGGGTAAGTTAATTTAGTTTAGTTTAGTTTATTTTAGGTTACGTTAGTTTAGGTTAGTTTAGATTAGATTATGTTATGTTACGTTAGGGTAGGTTAGGTTAGTGTAGTTTATTTTAGTTCAGTTTACTTGAATTTAATTTAGTTTATTTTAGCTTAGTTTATGTTAGGTTAGATTAGTTTAGTTAAGTTTATTTTAGGTTAGGTTAAGTTAGGTTAGTTTAGTTTAGTTTAGTTTAGTTTTGTTTAGTTAAGTTTAGTTTGGTTTAAATTAGTTTAGTTTTGTTTATGTTAGGTTAGGTTAGGTTAGTTAGATTAGTTTACGTTAGTTTAGTTTAGCTTATAATTTAATTTATAGTATAGTTTTGTTTAGTTTAGTTTATAGTTTAGTTTATATTTTAGTTTAATTAAGTTTATAGTTTAATTTATAATTTAGTTTAATTTAGTTTAGTTTAGTTTAGGCTAGGTTTGGTTATTTAAGCTTAGCTCAGGTTTGGTTAGGTTGGGTTATGTTAAGTTACTTTAGTTTAGTTTAGTTTAGTTTATAGTTTAGTTTAGTTTAGTATGGTTTATATTTTAGTTTAATTTAGTTTAGTTTAAATTAGATTACTTTAGGTTACGTTAGGTTAGGTGTGCTTATTTTTGTTTAGGTTAGGTTAGGTAAGGTTAGTTTAGTTTAGCTTAGGTTAGGTTATTTTTGTTTAGTTTATAGTTTAGTTTAATTTAGTTTATAGTTTAGTTTATAGTTTAGTTTAGTTTAGATTAGTTTAGTGTAGTTTAGGTTCGGTTAGGTTAGGTTAGTTTAGTTTAGGTTAGGTTAGGTTAGGTTAGTTTATTTTAGTTTACTTTAGTTTACTTTAGTTTATAGTTTAGTTTATAGTTTAGTTTAGTTTAGATTAGTTTAGTGTAGTTTAGGTTCGGTTAGGTTAGTTTAGTTCAGTTTAGTTTAGGTTAGGTTAGGTTAGTTCCGTTTAGTTCAGTTTAGTTTAGGTTAGGTTAGTTTATTTTAGTTTAGATTAGATTATGTTAGGTTAGGTTAGGGTAAGTTAGGTTAGTTTAGTTTAGTTTAGTTTAGGTTAGGTCAGGTTAGTTTAGTTTAGTTTAGTTTAGGTTAGGTTAAGTTATGTTATGTTACTTTAGGTTAGTTTAGTTTAGTTTAGTTTCGTTTAGTTTATAATTTAGTTTAGTTACGTTTAGTTTAGTTTAGGTTAGGTTAGGTTAGGTTAGGTTACTTAGTTTAGCTTAGCTTAGTTTATTTTAGTTTAGTTAATAGTTTAGTTTAATTTATAAATTAGTTTATAGTTTAGTTTATTGTTTAGTTTAGTTTAGTTTAGGTTAGGTTAGGTTAGTTTAGTTTAGTATAGTTTAGTTTAGGTTAGGTTAGGTTAGTTTTTGTTAGGGTAGGTTAGTTTAGTTTAGCTTAGCTTAGGTTGGGTTAAGTGAGATTAGGTTAGGTTAAGTTAGTAAGTTTAGCTTAGTTTAGTTTATTTTAGTTTAATTTAGGTTAGGTTAGGTTAGGTTAGGTTAGTAGACTTTAGTATACTTAACTTAGTTCAGTTTAGTTTAGTTTATAGTTTAGTTTAATTTAGTTTATAGTTTAGTATATAGTTTAGTTTAGTTTAGTTTATTGTTTTTATTATAATTTAGTTTAGTTTAGATTAGGTTAGGTTAGTTTAGTTTAGTTTAGTTTATATTTTAGTTTATAGTTTAGTTTATATTAGATTAGTTTAGTTTAGTTTGGTTTAGTTTAGATTAGGTTAGGTTAGGTTGGTTTAGTTTAGGTTAGGTTAGGTTAGATTAGGTTAGTTAACTTTAGTTTACTTTAGTTTAGTTTAGTTTATAGTTAATTTAATTTATAAATTAGTTTATAGTTTAATTTATGGTTTAGTTTATAGTTTAGTTTATTTTCGGTTAGGTTGGGTTAGTTCAGTTTAGTTTAGATTAGGTTAGGTTAGTTTATTTTAGTTTAGTTTAGTTTTGTTTAGGTTAGGTTAAGTTAGGTTAGGTTAGTTTAGTTTAGGTTAGGTTAGGTTAGGTTGGTTTAATTTAGCTTACTTTTTTTTACTTTAGTTTATAGTTTAGTTTATAGTTTAGTTTAGTTTAGATTAGTTTAGTTATGTTTAGGTTCGGTTAGGTTTGTTTAGTTTAGTTTAGGTTAGGTTACGTTACGTTTTTTCCGTTTAGTTTAGTTTAGTTTAGGTTAGTTTATTTTAGTTTAGATTAGATTATGTTAGGTTAGGTTAGGGTAAGTTAGGTTAGTTTAGTTTACTTTAGTTTAAGTTATGTCAGGTTAGTTTAGTTTAGTTTACGTTAGGCAGGTTAAGTTATGTTATGTTACTTTAGGTTAGATTAGTTTAGTTTAGTTTATTTTAGTTTAGTTTATAGTTTAGTTTAATTTATAAATTAGTTTATAGTTTAGTTTATTGTTTAGTTTAGTTAAGTTTAGTTTAATTTAAGTTGGGATAGGTAAGTTTAGGTTAGGTTAGGTTAGTTTAGTTCAGTTTAGTTTTGTTTTGTTTATAGTTTATTGTAGTTTAGTTTATAGTTTAATTTAGTTTAGTTTAGTTTAGTTTAGTTATTTTTTTAGGTTATGTTAGGTTAGGCTTGTTTAGTTTAGTTTAGGTTAGGTTAGATTTGTTTAGGTTAGGTTAGATTAGTGTAGTTTAGTTTAGTTGAATTTAATTTAGTTTATTTTAGTTTAGTTTAGGTTAAGTTAGGTTAGGTTAGGTTAGTTTAGTTTAGTTTAGTTTAGTTTAGTTTAGTTGAAATTAGTTTAGTTTAGTTTGGTTTAGGTTAGTTTAATTTAGTTTAGCTTAGGTTAGGTTAGGTAAGGTTAGATGAGTTAGTTTAGCTTAGTATAGTTTAGATTAGTTTAGTTTATAGTTTAGTTTAATTTTAGATAGTTTATAGTTTAGTTTAGTTTAGTTTATATTAGGATAGATAAGTTTAGGTTAGGTTAGGGTAAGTTAATTTAGTTTAGTTTAGTTTATTTTAGGTTACGTTAGTTTAGGTTAGTTTAGATTAGATTATGTTATGTTACGTTAGGGTAGGTTAGGTTAGTGTAGTTTAGTTTAGTTCAATTTAGTTGAATTTAATTTAGTTTATTTTAGCTTAGTTTAGGTTAGGTTAGATTAGTTTAGTTTATTTTAGTTTAGGTTAGGTTAAGTTAGGTTAGGTTAGTTTAGGTTAGTTTAGTTTAGTTTGGTGTATAATTTAGTTTATAGTATAGTTTAGTTTAGTTTCATTTATAGTTTATTTTATAGTTTAGCTCAGTTTAGTTTAGGTTAGGTTAGGTTACTTTAGTTTAGTTTAGTTTAGCTTAGGTTGGGTTAGGTTAGGTTAGGTTAGGTTAGTTAGTTTAGCTTAGTTTCGTTTATTTTAATTTATAGTTTAGTTTAATTTATAGTTTGGTTTATAGTTTAGTTCAATTTAGTTTAAGTCAGGATAGGTAAGTTTAGGTTAAGTTAGGTTAAGTTAGTTTAGTTTAGTTTATGTTAGGTTACGTTAGTTTAGGTTAGTTAAGTTCAGTTTAGTTTAGTTTTGTTTATAGTTAAGTTTAGTTTATAGTTTAGTTTATAGTTTAATTTTGTTTAGATTATTGTTTAATTTAGTTTAGTTTAGTGTAGTTTAGTTTAGGTTAGGTTAGGTTAGGTTAGATTAGTTAAGTTCAGTTTAGTGTAATTTAGTTTTGTTGAATTTAGTTTAGTTTAGTTTAGTTTAAGTTAGTTTAGTTTAGCTTAGGTTAGGTTAGGTAAGGTTAGGTTAGTTAGTTTAGCTTAGTTTAGTTTAGTTTAGTTTATAGTTTAGTTTAATTTATAGATTAGATTATATTTTAGTTTATAGTTTAGTTTAGTTTGGTTTAGTTAAGTTTAATTTAGGTTAGGTTAGGTAAGGTTAGGTTAGGTTAGGTTAGTTTATTTTAGTTCAGATTAGAATATGTTAGGTTAGGTTAAGATAGGTCAATGTAGTTGAGTTTAGTTTAGTTGCATTTAATTTAGTTTATTTTGTTTAGTTTAGGTTAGGTTAGTTTAGTTTAGTTTAGGTTAGGTTGTTAGGTTAGCTTAGTTTTGTGTAGTTTAGTTTAGTTTATATTTTAATTTATTGTTTAGTTTAGTTTATATTAGATTTGTTTAGTTTAGTTTAGTTTAGGTTAGGTTAGGTTAGGTTACGTTGGGTTAGCTTAGTTTATTTTAGTTTAAGTTTGGTTAGTTTACGTTAGGTTAGGTCAGCTTAGTTTAGTTTAGTTTAGTTTAATTTAGTTTAGGTTAGGTTTGGTTTGTTTAATTTAGCTTAGCTCAGGTTTGGTTTGGTTAGGTTGGGTTAGGTTAGTTAAGGTCAGTTTACTTTAGTTTAGTTAAGTTTAGTTTAGTTTATAGTTTAGTTTAATTTAGTTTATAGTTTAGTTTATACTTTATATTATAATTTAGTTTAGGTTAGGTTAGGTTAGTTTAGTTTAGCTTAGGTTAGGTAAGGTTAGGTTAGGTTAGGTTAGGTTGGTTGGTTTAGCTTAGTTTATTTATTTTAGTTTAGTTTATACTTTAGTTTAATTTATAGATTAGTTTATATTTTAGTTTATAGTTTAGTTTAGTTTGGTTTAGTTTAGGTTAGGTTAGGTAAGGTTAGGTTAGGTTAGGTTAGGATAGTTTAGTTTAGTAAAGTTTATGTTCGGTTAGGTTAGGTTAGTTTAGTTCAGTTTAGTTAGTTTTGTTTATGGGTTAGTTTAGTTTATAGTTTAGTTTACAGTTTTGTTAAGTTTAGTTTATAGTTTATATTATAATGTAGTTTACTTTAATTTAGTTTAGTTTAGTTTTGTTTAGTTTAGTTTAGGTTAGGTTAGGTAAGGTTAGTTTAGTTTAGTTTGGGTTAGGTTAGGTTAGTTTATGTTAAGTTAGGTTAGTTTAGTTTAGCTTAGTTTAGGTTAGGTTAGGTTAAGTTAGGTTAGGTTAGCTTAATTAATTTAGTTTAGTTTAATTTAGGTTAGGTAAGGTTAGGTCAGGTTAGGTTAGTTAACTTTAGTTTACTTTAGTTTAATTAAGTTTAGTTTAGTTTATAGTTTAGTTTATAGTTTAGTTTAGTTTAATTTATAGTTTATATTATAATTTAGTTTAGTTTAGTTTAGTTTAGGTTAGGTTAGTTTAGTTTAGCTTACGTTAGGTTAGGTTAGGTTAAGTTAGGTTAGTTAGTTTAGCTTATTTTAGTTTATTTTATTTTAGTTTATAGTTTAGTTTAATTTGTATTTTAGTTTATAGTTTAGTTTATAGTTTAGTTTGGTTTAGTTTAATTTATTTTATAGTCTAGTTTATAGTTTATTTTAGTTTAGTTTATAGTTTAGATTATAATTTAGTTTAGTTTAGTTTAGTTTAGGTTAAGTTAATTTAGTTTAGCTTAGGTTAGTTTAGCTTAGGTTATGTTAGGTTGGGTTATGTTAGGTTACTTTAGAGTTGTTTAGTTTAGTTTAGGTTAGGTTTGGTTAGTTTAGTTTAGTTTAGCTCAGGTTTGGTTAGGATAGGTTAAGTTAGGTTTGCTTAGTTTAGTTTAGTTTAATTTAGGTTAGGTTAGGTTAATTAACTTTAGTTTACTTAATTTAGTTAAGTTTAGTTTAGTTTATAGTTTAGTTTAATTTAGTTTATAGTTTAGTTTATAGTTTAGTTTAGTTTATAGTTTATATTATAATTTAGTTTAGTTTAGTTTAGTTTAGGTTAGGTTAGGTTAGTTTAGTTTAGCTTAGGTTAGGTTAGGTTAGGTTAGTTTAGTTTAGTTTAGGTTAAGTTAGGTAAGTTTAGGTTAGGTTAGGTTAGTTTAGTTCAGTTTAGTTTAATTTTGCTTATAGTTTAATACAGTTTAGTTTATAGTTTATATTAGTTTAGTTTAGTTTAGTAATTTTGTTTAGGTTAGGTTAGGTTAGTTTAGTTTAGTTTAGGTTAGGTGAGATTTGTTTAGGTTAGGTTAGATTAGTGTAGTTTAGTTTAGTTGAATTTAATTTAGTTTATTTTTGTTTAGTTTAGGTTAAGTTAGGTTAGGTTAGGTTAGTTAAGTTTAGTTTAGTGTAGTTTAGTTTAGTTGAATTTAGTTTAGTTTAGTTTAGTTTAGGTTAGTTTAGTTTAGTTTAGCATAGGTTAGGTTAGGTAAGGTTACGTTAGTTAGTTTAGGTTAGTATAGTTTAGTTTAGTTTAGTTTATAGTTTAGTTTAATTTTAGATTAGTTGATATTTTGGTTTATAGTTTAGTTTAGTTTAATTTAGGTAGGGATAGGTAAGTTTAGGTTAGGTTAGGTTAGTTTAGTTCAGTTTACTTTTGTTTTGTTTATTGTTTAATTTAGTTTACTTTAGTTTAGTTAAGTTTATAGTTTCATTTAGTTTAGTTTAGTTTAGTTATTTTGTTTAGGTTAGTTTAGTTATTTTGTTTAGGTTAGGTTAGGTTAGTTTAGTTTAGTTTAGGTTAGGTTAGGAAAGTTTAGGTTAGGTTAGGTTAGTTTAGTTCAGTTTAGTTTTGTTTTGCTTATAGTTTAATTTAGTTTATTTTATAGTTTAAATTAGTTTAGTTTGGTTTAGTTTAGTTATTTTGTTTAGGTTAGGTTAGGTTAGGTTAGTTTAGTTTAGTTTAGGTTAGGTTAGATTGGTTTAGGTTAGGTTAGATTAGTGTAGTTTAGTTTAGTTGAATTTAATTTAGTTTATTTTAGTTTAGTTTAGGTTAAGTTAGGTTAAGTTAGGTTAGTTAAGTTTAGTTTAGTGTAGTTCAGTTTAGTTGAATTTAGTTTAGTTTAGTTTAGTTTAGGTTAGTTTAGTTTAGTTTAGCATAGGTTAGGTTAGGTAAGTTTACGTTAGTTAGTTTAGCTTAGTATAGTTTAGTTTAGTTTAGTTTATAGTTTAGTTTAATTTTAGATTAGTTTATATTTTGGTTTATAGTTTAGTTTAGTTTAGTTTAGGTAGGGATAGGAAAGCTTAGGTTAGGTTAGGTTAGTTTAGTTCAGTTTAGTTTTGTTTTGTTTATAGTTTAGTTAAGTTTAGTTTATAGTTTAAATTAGTATAGTTTAGTTTAGTTATTTTGTTTAGGTTAGGTTAGGTTAGGTTAGTTTAGTTTAGTTTAGTTTTGGTTAGATTTGTTTAGGTTAGGTTAGATTAGTGTAGTTGAGTTTACTTGAATTTAATTTAGTTTATTTTAGTTTAGTTTAGGTTAAGTTGGGTTAGGTTAGGTTAGTTAAGATTAGTTTAGTGTAGTTTAGTCTAGTTGAATTTAGTTTAGTTTAGTTTAGTTTAGTTTATAGTGTAGTTTATAGGTTAGTTTAGTTTAGTTTATAGTTTATATTATAATTTAGTTTAGTTTAGTTTAGTTTAGGTTAGGTTAGGTTAGTTTAGTTTAGCTTAGGATAGGTTAGGTTAGGTTAGTTTATTTTAGTATAGATTAGATTATGTTAGGTTAGGTTAGGTTAGCTTAGTTTAGTTTATTTTAGTTTAGTTTATAGTTTAATTTAGTTTAATTTATAGTTTAATTAAGTTTAGTTTAATTTAGTTTAGTTATTTTGTTTAGGTTAGGTTAGGTTAGGTTAGTTTAGTTTAGTTTAGGTTAGGTTAGGTTTGGTTTGTTTAGGTTAGGTTAGATTAGTGTAGTTTAGTTTAGTTGAATTTAGTTTAGTTTAGTTTAGTTTAGGTTAGTTTAGTTTAGTTTAGCTTAGGTTAGGTTAGGTAAGGTTACGTTAGTTAGTTTAGCTTAGTATAGTTTAGTTTAGTTTAGTTTAGAGTTTAGTTTCATTTTAGATTAGTTTATAGTTTTGTTTATAGTTTAGTTTAGTTTAGTTTATGTTAGGATAGGTAAGTTTAGGTTAGGTTAGGGTAAGTTAGTTTAGTTTAGTTTAGTTTATTTTAGGTTACGTTAGTTTAGGTTAGTTAAGTTCAGTTTAGTTTAGTTTTGTTTATTGTTTTATTTAGTTTATAGTTTAGTTTATAGTTTAGTTTAGATTATTTTCGGTTAGGTTAGGTTAGGTTATGTTAGTTTAGTTTAGTTTAGATTAGGTTATTTTAGTTTATTTTAGTTTAGATTAGATTATGTTAGGTTAGGTTAGGGTAGGTTAGGTTAGTGTAGTTTAGTTTAGTTCAATTTAGTTGAATATAATTTAGTTTAATTTAGCTTAGTTTAGGTTAGGTTAGATTAGTTTAGTTTAGTTTAGATTAGATTATATTAGGTTAGGTTAGGGTAGGTGTGGTTAGTGTAGTTTAGTTTATTTCAATTTAGTTGAATTTAATTTAGTTTATTTTAGCTTCGTTTAGGTTAGGTAGATTAGTTTAGTTTAGTTTAGGTTAGGTTAAGTTAGGTTAGGTTAGTTTAGTTTAGTTTAGTTTATATTTTATTTTATAGTTTAGTTTAGTTTAGTTTGTATTAGATTAGTTTAGTTTAGTTTAGTTTGGTATGGTTTAGGTTAGGTTAGGTTAGTTTAGTTTATGTTAGGTTAGGTTAGGTTAGTTTATTTTAGTTTAGTTTACTTTAGTTTATAGTTTAGTTATAGTTTAGTTTAGTTTAGATTAGTTTAGGTTCGGTTAGGTTAGTTTAGTTTAGATTAGATTATGTTAGGTTAGGTTAGGGTAGGTTAGGTTAGTGTAGTTTAGTTTAGTTCAATTTAGTTGAATATAATTTAGTTTTTTTTAGCTTAGTTTAGGTTAGGTTAGATTAGTTTAGTTTAGTTTAGTTTAGTTTAGTTTAGTTTAGGTTAGGTTAAGTTAGGTTAGGTTAGTTTAGTTTAGTTTAGTTTATATTTTAGTTTATATTAGATTAGTTTATTTTAGTTTAGTTTGGTTTAGTTTAGGTTAGGATAGGTTAGGTTAGTTTAATTTAGGTTAGGTTAGGTTAGTGTATTTTAGTTTAGTTTAGTTACTTCAGTTTATAGTTTAGTTTATTTTTTAGTTTAGTTTAGGTTCGGTTAGGTTAGTTTAGTTTAGTTTAGGTTAGGTTAGTTTAGTTTAGTTTAGTTTAGTTTAGGTTAGGTTAGGTTAGTTTATTTTAGTTTTGATTAGATTATGTTAGGTTAGGTTAGGGTAGGTTAGGTTAGTTTAGTTTAGTTTAGTTTAGTTTAGTTTGGTTTAGGTTAGGTCAGGTTTTTTTAGTTTAGTTTAGGTTAGGTTAGGTTAAGTTATGTTCAGTTACTATAGGTTAGTTTAGTTTAGTTTAGTTTCGTTTAGTTTATAATTCAGTTTAGTTACGTTTAGTTTAGTTTAGGTTAGGTTAGGTTAGGTTAGGTTACTTAGTTTAGCTTAGTTTAGTTGATAGTTTAGTTTAATTTATAAATTAGTTTATAATTTAGTTTATTGTTCAATTTAGTTTAGGTTAGGTTAGGTTAGGTTAGGTTAGTTTAGTTTAGTTTAGTTTAGGTTAGGTTAGTTTTTGTTAGGTTAGGTTAGTTTAGTTTAGTTTAGCTTAGGTTAGGTTAGGTAAGGTTAGGTTAGTTAATTTAGCTTAGTTTAGTTTAGTTCAGTTTAGTTTATGGTTTAGTTTAATTTTAGATTATTTTATAGTTTAGTTTATAGTTTAGTTTAGTTTAAGTTAAGATTGGTAAATTTAGGTTAGGTTAGGGTAAGTTAGTTTAGTTTAGTTTAGTTTATTTTAGGTTACGTTAGTTTAGGTTAGTTAAGATCAGTTTAGTTTAGTTTTGTTTATAGTTTTGTTTAGTTTATAGTTTAGTTTATATTTAAGTTTAGATTATTTTCGGTTAGGTTAGGTTAGGTTAGGTTGGTTTAGTTTAGATTAGATTAGTTAGGTTGGTTTATTTTAGTTTAGATTAGATTATGTTAGGTTAGGTTAGTCTAGGTTAGGTTAGTGTAGTTTAGTTTAGTTCAATTTAGTTGAATTTAATTTAGTTTTTTTAGCTTAGTTTAGGTTAGGTAATTTAGTGTAGTTTAGTTTAGGTTAAGTTAAGTTAGGTTAGATTAGTTTAGTTTTGTTTAGTTTGGTATAGTTTAGGTTAGGTTAGTTAGGTTAGTTTAGTTTAGGTTAGGTTAGGTTAGGTTAGTTTATTTTAGTATAGTTTAGTTTACTTTAGTTTATAGTTTAGTTAAAGTTTAGTTGAGTTTAATTTAGTTTAGGTTCGGTTAGATTAGTTTAGTTTAGTTTAGGTTAAGTTAGGTTAGGTTAGTTTACTTTAGTTTAGTTTAGGTTAGGTTAGGTTAGTTTATTTTAATTTAGATTAGTTTATGTTAGGTTAGGGTAGGTTAGGTTAATTTAGTTTGGTTTAGTTTAGTTTAGGTTAGGTCAGGTTAGTTTAGTTTAGTTTAATTTAGGTTAGGTTAGGTTACGTTAGTTAACTTTAATTTACTCTAGTTTAGTTTATAGTTTAGTTTAGTTTAATTTCGGTTAGGTTAGGTTAGTTTAGTTTAGTTTAGATTAGGTTAGGTTAGTTTATTTTAGTTTAGATTAGATCATGTTATGTTAGTTTAGGGTAGGTTAGGTTAGTGTAGTTTATTTTAGTTCAGTTTAGTTGAATTTAATTTAGTTTATTTTAGCTTAGTTTATGTTAGGTTAGATTAGTTTAGTTAAGTTTATTTTAGGTTAGGTTAAGTTAGGTTAGTTTAGTTTAGTTTAGTTTAGTTTTGTTTAGTTAAGTTTAGTTTGGTTTAAATTAGTTTAGTTTTGTTTATGTTAGGTTAGGTTAGGTTAGTTAGATTAGTTTACGTTAGTTTAGTTTAGCTTATAATTTAATTTATAGTATAGTTTTGTTTAGTTTAGTTTATAGTTTAGTTTATATTTTAGTTTAATTTAGTTTATAGTTTAATTTATAATTTAGTTTAATTTAGTGTAGTTTAGTTTAGGCTAGGTTTGGTTATTTAAGCTTAGCTCAGGTTTGGTTAGGTTGGGTTATGTTAGGTTACTTTAGTTTAGTTTAGTTTAGTTTATAGTTTAGTTTAGTTTAGTATGGTTTATATTTTAGTTTAATTTAGTTTAGTTTAAATTAGATTACTTTAGGTTACGTTAGGTTAGGTGTGCTTATTTTTGTTTAGGTTAGGTTAGGTAAGGTTAGTTTAGTTTAGCTTAGGTTAGGTTATTTTTGTTTAGTTTATAGTTTAGTTTAATTTAGTTTATAGTTTAGTTTATAGTTTAGTTTAGTTTAGATTAGTTTAGTGTAGTTTAGGTTCGGTTAGGTTAGGTTAGTTTAGTTTAGGTTAGGTTAGGTTAGGTTAGTTTATTTTAGTTTACTTTAGTTTACTTTAGTTTATAGTTTAGTTTATAGTTTAGTTTAGTTTAGATTAGTTTAGTGTAGTTTAGGTTCGGTTAGGTTAGTTTAGTTTAGTTTAGGTTAGGTTAGGTTAGGTTAGTTCCGTTTAGTTCAGTTTAGTTTAGGTTAGGTTAGTTTATTTTAGTTTAGATTAGATTATGTTAGGTAAGGTTAGGGTAAGTTAGGTTAGTTTAGTTTAGTTTAGTTTAGTTTAGGTTAGGTCAGGTTAGTTTAGTTTAGTTTAGTTTAGGTTAGGTTAAGTTATGTTATGTTACTTTAGGTTAGTTTAGTTTAGTTTAGTTTCGTTTAGTTTATAATTTAGTTTAGTTACGTTTAGTTTAGTTTAGGTTAGGTTAGGTTAGGTTAGGTTACTTAGTTTAGCTTAGCTTAGTTTATTTTAGTTTAGTTTATAGTTTAGTTTAATTTATAAATTAGTTTATAGTTTAGTTTATTGTTTAGTTTAGTTTAGTTTAGGTTAGGTTAGGTTAGGTTAGTTTAGTTTAGTTTAGTTTAGGTTAGGTTAGGTTAGTTTTTGTTAGGGTAGGTTAGTTTAGTTTAGCTTAGCTTAGGTTGGGTTAAGTGAGATTAGGTTAGGTTAGGTTAGTAAGTTTAGCTTAGTTTAGTTTATTTTAGTTTAATTTAGGTTAGGTTAGGTTAGGTTAGTAGACTTTAGTATACTTAACTTAGTTAAGTTTAGTTTAGTTTATAGTTTAGTTTAATTTAGTTTATAGTTTAGTATATAGTTTAGTTTAGTTTAGTTTATTGTTTTTATTATAATTTAGTTTAGTTTAGTTTAGGTTAGGTTAGGTTAGTTTAGTTTAGTTTAGTTTATATTTTAGTTTATAGTTTAGTTTATATTAGATTAGTTTAGTTTAGTTTGGTTTAGTTTAGATTAGGTTAGGTTAGGTTGGTTTAGTTTAGGTTAGGTTAGGTTAGATTAGGTTAGTTAACTTTAGTTTACTTTAGTTTAGTTTAGTTTATAGTTAATTTAATTTATAAATTAATTTATAGTTTAATTTATGGTTTAGTTTATAGTTTAGTTTATTTTCGGTTAGGTTGGGTTAGTTCAGTTTAGTTTAGATTAGGTTAGGTTAGTTTATTTTAGTTTAGTTTAGTTTTGTTTAGGTTAGGTTAAGTTAGGTTAGGTTAGTTTAGTTTAGGTTAGGTTAGGTTAGGTTGGTTTATTTTAGCTTACTTTTTTTTACTTTAGTTTATAGTTTAGTTTATAGTTTAGTTTAGTTTAGATTAGTTTAGTTATGTTTAGGTTCGGTTAGGTTAGTTTAGTTTAGTTTAGGTTAGGTTAGGTTACGTTTTTTCCGTTTAGTTTAGTTTAGTTTAGGTTAGTTTATTTTAGTTTAGATTAGATTATGTTAGGTTAGGTTAGGGTAAGTTAGGTTAGTTTAGTTTACTTTAGTTTAGGTTATGTCAGGTTAGTTTAGTTTAGTTTACGTTAGGCAGGTTAAGTTATGTTATGTTACTTTAGGTTAGCTTAGTTTAGTTTAGTTTATTTTAGTTTAGTTTATAGTTTAGTTTAATTTATAAATTAGTTTATAGTTTAGTTTATTGTTTAGTTTAGATTAGTTTAGGTTAGGTTAGGTTAGCTTTTTGTAGGTTAGGTTAGTTTAGTTTAGCTTAGCTTAGGTTGGGTTAGGTGAGATTAGGTTAGGTTAGGTGAGTTAGATTAGCTTAGTTTAAATTTATTTTAGTTTAATTTGGGTTAGGTTAGGTTAGGTTAGTAGACTTTAGTATACTTAACTTAGTTAAGTTTAGTCAAGTTTATAGTTTAGTTTAATTTATTTTATACTTTAGTATGTAGTTTAGTTTAGTTTATTGTTTATATTATAATTTAGTTTAGTTTAGGTTAGGTTAGGTTAGTTTAGTTTAGCTTAGGTTATGTTAGGTTAGGTTAGGTTAGGTGAGGTTAGTTAACTTTGGTTTACTTTAGTTTAGTTTAGTTTATAGTTAATTTAATTTATAAATTAGTTTATAGTTTAGTTTATAGTTTAGGTTAGTTAAGTTTAGTTTAATTTAAGTTGGGATAGGTAAGTTTAGGTTAGGTTAGGTTAGTTTAGTTCAGTTTAGTTTTGTTTTGTTTATAGTTTATTGTAGTTTAGTTTATAGTTTAATTTAGTTTAGTTTAGTTTAGTTATTTTTTTTAGGTTATGTTAGGTTAGGCTTGTTTAGTTTAGTTTAGGTTAGGTTAGATTTGTTTAGGTTAGGTTAGATTAGTGTAGTTTAGTTTAGTTGAATTTAATTTAGTTTATTTTAGTTTAGTTTAGGTTAAGTTAGGTTAGGTTAGGTTAGTTTAGTTTAGTTTAGTTTAGTTTAGTTTAGTTGAAATTAGTTTAGTTTAGTTTGGTTTAGGTTAGTTTAATTTAGTTTAGCTTAGGTTAGGTTAGGTAAGGTTAGATGAGTTAGTTTAGCTTAGTATAGTTTAGATTAGTTTAGTTTATAGTTTAGTTTAATTTTAGATAGTTTATAGTTTAGTTTAGTTTAGTTTATATTAGGATAGATAAGTTTAGGTTAGGTTAGGGTAAGTTAATTTAGTTTAGTTTAGTTTATTTTAGGTTACGTTAGTTTAGGTTAGTTTAGATTAGATTATGTTATGTTACGTTAGGGTAGGTTAGGTTAGTGTAGTTTATTTTAGTTCAGTTTACTTGAATTTAATTTAGTTTATTTTAGCTTAGTTTATGTTAGGTTAGATTAGTTTAGTTAAGTTTATTTTAGGTTAGGTTAAGTTAGGTTAGTTTAGTTTAGTTTAGTTTAGTTTTGTTTAGTTAAGTTTAGTTTGGTTTAAATTAGTTTAGTTTTGTTTATGTTAGGTTAGGTTAGGTTAGTTAGATTAGTTTACGTTAGTTTAGTTTAGCTTATAATTTAATTTATAGTATAGTTTTGTTTAGTTTAGTTTATAGTTTAGTTTATATTTTAGTTTAATTAAGTTTATAGTTTAATTTATAATTTAGTTTAATTTAGTTTAGTTTAGTTTAGGCTAGGTTTGGTTATTTAAGCTTAGCTCAGGTTTGGTTAGGTTGGGTTATGTTATGTTACTTTAGTTTAGTTTAGTTTAGTTTATAGTTTAGTTTAGTTTAGTATGGTTTATATTTTAGTTTAATTTAGTTTAGTTTAAATTAGATTACTTTAGGTTACGTTAGGTTAGGTGTGCTTATTTTTGTTTAGGTTAGGTTAGGTAAGGTTAGTTTAGTTTAGCTTAGGTTAGGTTATTTTTGTTTAGTTTATAGTTTAGTTTAATTTAGTTTATAGTTTAGTTTATAGTTTAGTTTAGTTTAGATTAGTTTAGTGTAGTTTAGGTTCGGTTAGGTTAGGTTAGTTTAGTTTAGGTTAGGTTAGGTTAGTTTATTTTAGTTTACTTTAGTTTACTTTAGTTTATAGTTTAGTTTATAGTTTAGTTTAGTTTAGATTAGTTTAGTGTAGTTTAGGTTCGGTTAGGTTAGTTTAGTTCAGTTTAGTTTAGGTTAGGTTAGGTTAGTTCCGTTTAGTTCAGTTTAGTTTAGGTTAGGTTAGTTTATTTTAGTTTAGATTAGATTATGTTAGGTTAGGTTAGGGTAAGTTAGGTTAGTTTAGTTTAGTTTAGTTTAGGTTAGGTCAGGTTAGTTTAGTTTAGTTTAGTTTAGGTTAGGTTAAGTTATGTTATGTTACTTTAGGTTAGTTTAGTTTAGTTTAGTTTCGTTTAGTTTATAATTTAGTTTAGTTACGTTTAGTTTAGTTTAGGTTAGGTTAGGTTAGGTTAGGTTACTTAGTTTAGCTTAGCTTAGTTTATTTTAGTTTAGTTAATAGTTTAGTTTAATTTATAAATTAGTTTATAGTTTAGTTTATTGTTTAGTTTAGTTTAGTTTAGGTTAGGTTAGGTTAGTTTAGTTTAGTATAGTTTAGTTTAGGTTAGGTTAGGTTAGTTTTTGTTAGGGTAGGTTAGTTTAGTTTAGCTTAGCTTAGGTTGGGTTAAGTGAGATTAGGTTAGGTTAGGTTAGTAAGTTTAGCTTAGTTTAGTTTATTTTAGTTTAATTTAGGTTGGGTTAGGTTAGGTTAGGTTAGTAGACTTTAGTATACTTAACTTAGTTCAGTTTAGTTTAGTTTATAGTTTAGTTTAATTTAGTTTATAGTTTAGTATATAGTTTAGTTTAGTTTAGTTTATTGTTTTTATTATAATTTAGTTTAGTTTAGATTAGGTTAGGTTAGTTTAGTTTAGTTTAGTTTATATTTTAGTTTATAGTTTAGTTTATATTAGATTAGTTTAGTTTAGTTTGGTTTAGTTTAGATTAGGTTAGGTTAGGTTGGTTTAGTTTAGGTTAGGTTAGGTTAGATTAGGTTAGTTAACTTTAGTTTACTTTAGTTTAGTTTAGTTTATAGTTAATTTAATTTATAAATTAGTTTATAGTTTAATTTATGGTTTAGTTTATAGTTTAGTTTATTTTCGGTTAGGTTGGGTTAGTTCAGTTTAGTTTAGATTAGGTTAGGTTAGTTTATTTTAGTTTAGTTTAGTTTTGTTTAGGTTAGGTTAAGTTAGGTTAGGTTAGTTTAGTTTAGGTTAGGTTAGGTTAGGTTGGTTTAATTTAGCTTACTTTTTTTTACTTTAGTTTATAGTTTAGTTTATAGTTTAGTTTAGTTTAGATTAGTTTAGTTATGTTTAGGTTCGGTTAGGTTTGTTTAGTTTAGTTTAGGTTAGGTTACGTTACGTTTTTTCCGTTTAGTTTAGTTTAGTTTAGGTTAGTTTATTTTAGTTTAGATTAGATTATGTTAGGTTAGGTTAGGGTAAGTTAGGTTAGTTTAGTTTACTTTAGTTTAAGTTATGTCAGGTTAGTTTAGTTTAGTTTACGTTAGGCAGGTTAAGTTATGTTATGTTACTTTAGGTTAGATTAGTTTAGTTTAGTTTATTTTAGTTTAGTTTATAGTTTAGTTTAATTTATAAATTAGTTTATAGTTTAGTTTATTGTTTAGTTTAGTTAAGTTTAGTTTAATTTAAGTTGGGATAGGTAAGTTTAGGTTAGGTTAGGTTAGTTTAGTTCAGTTTAGTTTTGTTTTGTTTATAGTTTATTGTAGTTTAGTTTATAGTTTAATTTAGTTTAGTTTAGTTTAGTTTAGTTATTTTTTTAGGTTATGTTAGGTTAGGCTTGTTTAGTTTAGTTTAGGTTAGGTTAGATTTGTTTAGGTTAGGTTAGATTAGTGTAGTTTAGTTTAGTTGAATTTAATTTAGTTTATTTTAGTTTAGTTTAGGTTAAGTTAGGTTAGGTTAGGTTAGTTTAGTTTAGTTTAGTTTAGTTTAGTTTAGTTGAAATTAGTTTAGTTTAGTTTGGTTTAGGTTAGTTTAATTTAGTTTAGCTTAGGTTAGGTTAGGTAAGGTTAGATGAGTTAGTTTAGCTTAGTATAGTTTAGATTAGTTTAGTTTATAGTTTAGTTTAATTTTAGATAGTTTATAGTTTAGTTTAGTTTAGTTTATATTAGGATAGATAAGTTTAGGTTAGGTTAGGGTAAGTTAATTTAGTTTAGTTTAGTTTATTTTAGGTTACGTTAGTTTAGGTTAGTTTAGATTAGATTATGTTATGTTACGTTAGGGTAGGTTAGGTTAGTGTAGTTTAGTTTAGTTCAATTTAGTTGAATTTAATTTAGTTTATTTTAGCTTAGTTTAGGTTAGGTTAGATTAGTTTAGTTTATTTTAGTTTAGGTTAGGTTAAGTTAGGTTAGGTTAGTTTAGGTTAGTTTAGTTTAGTTTGGTGTATAATTTAGTTTATAGTATAGTTTAGTTTAGTTTCATTTATAGTTTATTTTATAGTTTAGCTCAGTTTAGTTTAGGTTAGGTTAGGTTACTTTAGTTTAGTTTAGTTTAGCTTAGGTTGGGTTAGGTTAGGTTAGGTTAGGTTAGTTAGTTTAGCTTAGTTTCGTTTATTTTAATTTATAGTTTAGTTTAATTTATAGTTTGGTTTATAGTTTAGTTCAATTTAGTTTAAGTCAGGATAGGTAAGTTTAGGTTAAGTTAGGTTAAGTTAGTTTAGTTTAGTTTATGTTAGGTTACGTTAGTTTAGGTTAGTTAAGTTCAGTTTAGTTTAGTTTTGTTTATAGTTAAGTTTAGTTTATAGTTTAGTTTATAGTTTAATTTTGTTTAGATTATTGTTTAATTTAGTTTAGTTTAGTGTAGTTTAGTTTAGGTTAGGTTAGGTTAGGTTAGATTAGTTAAGTTCAGTTTAGTGTAATTTAGTTTTGTTGAATTTAGTTTAGTTTAGTTTAGTTTAAGTTAGTTTAGTTTAGCTTAGGTTAGGTTAGGTAAGGTTAGGTTAGTTAGTTTAGCTTAGTTTAGTTTAGTTTAGTTTATAGTTTAGTTTAATTTATAGATTAGATTATATTTTAGTTTATAGTTTAGTTTAGTTTGGTTTAGTTAAGTTTAGTTTAGGTTAGGTTAGGTAAGGTTAGGTTAGGTTAGGTTAGTTTATTTTAGTTCAGATTAGAATATGTTAGGTTAGGTTAAGATAGGTCAATGTAGTTGAGTTTAGTTTAGTTGCATTTAATTTAGTTTATTTTGTTTAGTTTAGGTTAGGTTAGTTTAGTTTAGTTTAGGTTAGGTTGTTAGGTTAGCTTAGTTTTGTGTAGTTTAGTTTAGTTTATATTTTAATTTATTGTTTAGTTTAGTTTATATTAGATTTGTTTAGTTTAGTTTAGTTTAGGTTAGGTTAGGTTAGGTTACGTTGGGTTAGCTTAGTTTATTTTAGTTTAAGTTTGGTTAGTTTACGTTAGGTTAGGTCAGCTTAGTTTAGTTTAGTTTAGTTTAATTTAGTTTAGGTTAGGTTTGGTTTGTTTAATTTAGCTTAGCTCAGGTTTGGTTTGGTTAGGTTGGGTTAGGTTAGTTAAGGTCAGTTTACTTTAGTTTAGTTAAGTTTAGTTTAGTTTATAGTTTAGTTTAATTTAGTTTATAGTTTAGTTTATACTTTATATTATAATTTAGTTTAGGTTAGGTTAGGTTAGTTTAGTTTAGCTTAGGTTAGGTAAGGTTAGGTTAGGTTAGGTTAGGTTGGTTGGTTTAGCTTAGTTTATTTATTTTAGTTTAGTTTATACTTTAGTTTAATTTATAGATTAGTTTATATTTTAGTTTATAGTTTAGTTTAGTTTGGTTTAGTTTAGGTTAGGTTAGGTAAGGTTAGGTTAGGTTAGGTTAGGATAGTTTAGTTTAGTAAAGTTTATGTTCGGTTAGGTTAGGTTAGTTTAGTTCAGTTTAGTTAGTTTTGTTTATGGGTTAGTTTAGTTTATAGTTTAGTTTACAGTTTTGTTAAGTTTAGTTTATAGTTTATATTATAATGTAGTTTACTTTAATTTAGTTTAGTTTAGTTTTGTTTAGTTTAGTTTAGGTTAGGTTAGGTAAGGTTAGTTTAGTTTAGTTTGGGTTAGGTTAGGTTAGTTTATGTTAAGTTAGGTTAGTTTAGTTTAGCTTAGTTTAGGTTAGGTTAGGTTAAGTTAGGTTAGGTTAGCTTAATTAATTTAGTTTAGTTTAATTTAGGTTAGGTTAGGTTAGGTCAGGTTAGGTTAGTTAACTTTAGTTTACTTTAGTTTAATTAAGTTTAGTTTAGTTTATAGTTTAGTTTATAGTTTAGTTTAGTTTAATTTATAGTTTATATTATAATTTAGTTTAGTTTAGTTTAGTTTAGGTTAGGTTAGTTTAGTTTAGCTTACGTTAGGTTAGGTTAGGTTAAGTTAGGTTAGTTAGTTTAGCTTATTTTAGTTTATTTTATTTTAGTTTATAGTTTAGTTTAATTTGTATTTTAGTTTATAGTTTAGTTTATAGTTTAGTTTGGTTTAGTTTAATTTATTTTATAGTCTAGTTTATAGTTTATTTTAGTTTAGTTTATAGTTTAGATTATAATTTAGTTTAGTTTAGTTTAGTTTAGGTTAAGTTAATTTAGTTTAGCTTAGGTTAGTTTAGCTTAGGTTATGTTAGGTTGGGTTATGTTAGGTTACTTTAGAGTTGTTTAGTTTAGTTTAGGTTAGGTTTGGTTAGTTTAGTTTAGTTTAGCTCAGGTTTGGTTAGGTTAGGTTAAGTTAGGTTTGCTTAGTTTAGTTTAGTTTAATTTAGGTTAGGTTAGGTTAATTAACTTTAGTTTACTTAATTTAGTTAAGTTTAGTTTAGTTTATAGTTTAGTTTAATATAGTTTATAGTTTAGTTTATAGTTTAGTTTAGTTTAGTTTATAGTTTATATTATAATTTAGTTTAGTTTAGTTTAGTTTAGGTTAGGTTAGTTTAGTTTAGCTTAGGTTAGGTTAGGTTAGGTTAGGTTAGTTTAGTTTAGTTTAGGTTAAGTTAGGTAAGTTTAGGTTAGGTTAGGTTAGTTTAGTTCAGTTTAGTTTAATTTTGCTTATAGTTTAATACAGTTTAGTTTATAGTTTATATTAGTTTAGTTTAGTTTAGTAATTTTGTTTAGGTTAGGTTAGGTTAGTTTAGTTTAGTTTAGGTTAGGTGAGATTTGTTTAGGTTAGGTTAGATTAGTGTAGTTTAGTTTAGTTGAATTTAATTTAGTTTATTTTAGTTTAGTTTAGGTTAGGTTAGGTTAGGTTAGGTTAGTTAAGTTTAGTTTAGTGTAGTTTAGTTTAGTTGAATTTAGTTTAGTTTAGTTTAGTTTAGGTTAGTTTAGTTTAGTTTAGCATAGGTTAGGTTAGGTAAGGTTACGTTAGTTAGTTTAGGTTAGTATAGTTTAGTTTAGTTTAGTTTATAGTTTAGTTTAATTTTAGATTAGTTGATATTTTGGTTTATAGTTTAGTTTAGTTTAATTTAGGTAGGGATAGGTAAGTTTAGGTTAGGTTAGGTTAGTTTAGTTCAGTTTACTTTTGTTTTGTTTATTGTTTAATTTAGTTTACTTTAGTTTAGTTAAGTTTATAGTTTCATTTAGTTTAGTTTAGTTTAGTTATTTTGTTTAGGTTAGGTTAGGTTAGTTTAGTTTAGTTTAGGTTAGGTTAGGAAAGTTTAGGTTAGGTTAGGTTAGTTTAGTTCAGTTTAGTTTTGTATTGCTTATAGTTTAATTTAGTTTATTTTATAGTTTAAATTAGTTTAGTTTGGTTTAGTTTAGTTATTTTGTTTAGGTTAGGTTAGGTTAGGTTAGTTTAGTTTAGTTTAGGTTAGGTTAGATTGGTTTAGGTTAGGTTAGATTAGTGTAGTTTAGTTTAGTTGAATTTAATTTAGTTTATTTTAGTTTAGTTTAGGTTAAGTTAGGTTAAGTTAGGTTAGTTAAGTTTAGTTTAGTGTAGTTCAGTTTAGTTGAATTTAGTTTAGTTTAGTTTAGTTTAGGTTAGTTTAGTTTAGTTTAGCATAGGTTAGGTTAGGTAAGGTTACGTTAGTTAGTTTAGCTTAGTATAGTTTAGTTTAGTTTAGTTTATAGTTTAGTTTAATTTTAGATTAGTTTATATTTTGGTTTATAGTTTAGTTTAGTTTAGTTTAGGTAGGGATAGGAAAGCTTAGGTTAGGTTAGGTTAGTTTAGTTCAGTTTAGTTTTGTTTTGTTTATAGTTTAGTTAAGTTTAGTTTATAGTTTAATTTAGTATAGTTTAGTTTAGTTATTTTGTTTAGGTTAGGTTAGGTTAGGTTAGTTTAGTTTAGTTTAGTTTTGGTTAGATTTGTTTAGGTTAGGTTAGATTAGTGTAGTTGAGTTTACTTGAATTTAATTTAGTTTATTTTAGTTTAGTTTAGGTTAAGTTGGGTTAGGTTAGGTTAGTTAAGATTGGTTTAGTGTAGTTTAGTCTAGTTGAATTTAGTTTAGTTTAGTTTAGTTTAGTTTAGGTTAGTTTAGTTTAGTTTAGCTTAGGTTGCGTTAGGTAAGGTTAGGTTAGTTAGTTTAGCTTAGTATAGTTTAGTTTAGTTCAGTGTATAGTTTAGTTTAATTTTAGATTAATTTAGATTATAGTTTATAGTTTAGTTTAGTTTAGTTTAGGTTAGGATAGGTAAGTTTAGGTTATGTTAGTTTATTTTAGGTTACGTTAGTTTAGGTTAGTTAAGTAAAGTTTAGTTTAGTTTTGTTTATGGTTTTATTTAGTTTATATTTTAGTATATAGTTTAGTTTAGTTTAATTTCGGTTAGGTTAGGTTAGGTTAGGTTAGTTTGGTTTAGTTTAGATTAGGTTAGGTTAGTTTATTTTAATTTAGATTAGATTATGTTAGGTTAGGTTAGGGTAGGTTAGGTTAGTGTAGTTTAGTTCAATTTAGTTGAATTTAATTTAGTTTAGTTAAATTTAATTTTGTTTATTTTAGCTTAGTTTAGGTTAGGATGGTTAGGTTAGTTTAGTTTAGTTTAGTTTAGTTTAGGTTAGATTAAGTTAGGTTAGGTTAGTTTAGTTTAGTTTAGTTTATATTTTAGTTTATAGTTTAGTTTAGTTTAGTTTATATTAGATTAGTTTAGTTTAGTTTAGTTTAGGTTAGGTTATATTAGTTTAGTTTAGGTTAGGTTTGGTTAGTTTAGTTTATATTAGGTTAGTTTATTTTAGTTTAGTTTAGTTTACTTTAGTTTATAGTTTAGTTTAGTTTAGTTTATATTAGATTAGTTTGGTTTAATTTAGTTTAGTTTAGTTTAGGTTAGGTTAGTTTAGTATAGGTTAGGTTAGGTTAGGTTAGTTTAGTTTTGTTTAGTTTAGTTTAGGTTAGGTTAGATTAGTTTAGGTTATGTTAGTTTATTTTAGTTTAGATTAGATTATGTTAGGTCAGGGAAGTTTAGGTTAGGTTAGGTTAGGTTAGTTTAGGTTAGGTTAGGTTAGGTTAGCTTAGTTTAGTTTATTTTAGTTTTGTTCAATTTAGGTTTGGTTAGGTTAGTTAACCTTAGTTTACTTTAGTTTAGTTAAGTTTAGATTAGTTTATAGTTTAGTTTAGTTTAGTATATAGTTTAGTTTATAGTTTAGTTTAGTTTAGTTCATAGTTAATATTATAAATTAGTTAGTTTAGGTTAGGTTAGGTTAGTTTAGTTTAGCTTAGGTTAGGTTAGGTTTGTTTAGGTTAGGTTAGATTGGTGTAGTTTAGTTTAGTTGAATTTAATTTAGTTTATTTTAGTTTAGTTTAGGTTAAGTTAGGTTAGGTTATGTTAGTTAAGTTTAGTTTAGTGTAGTTTAGTTTAGTTGAAATTAGTTTAGATTAGTTTTGTTTAGGTTAGTTTAGTTTAGTTTAGCTTAGGTTAGGTTAGGTAAGGTTAGGTTAGTTAGTTTAGCTTAGTATAGTTTAGTTTAGTTTATAGTTTAGTTTAATTTTAGATTAGTTTATAGTTTAGTTTAGTTTAGTTTAGGTTAGGATAGGTAAGTTTAGGTTAGGTTAGGGTAAGTTAATTTAGTTTAGTTTAGTTTATTTTAGGTTACGTTAGTTTAGGTTAGTTAAGTTCAGTTTAGTTTAGTTTTGTTTATAGTTTTGTTTAGTTTGTAGTTTAGTTTAGTTTATTTTCGGTTAGGATAGGTTAGGTTAGGTTAGTTTAGTTTAGTTTAGATTAGGTTAGGTTAGTTTATTTTAGTTTAGATTAGATTATGTTAGGTTAGGTTAGGGTAGGTTAGGTTAGTGTAGTTTAGTTTAGTTCAATTTAGTTGAATTTAATTTAGTTTATTTCAGCTTAATTTAGGTTAGGTTAGTTTACTTTAGTTTAGTTTATATTTTAGTTTATAGTTTAGTTTAGTTTAGTTCATATTAGATTAGTTTAGTTTAGTTTAGTTTGGTTTAGTTTAGGTTAGGTTAGGTTGTTTTAGTTTAGGTTAGGTTAGGTTAGTTTATTTTAGTTTAGTTTAGTTTAATTTAGTTTATAGTTTAGTTTATAGTTTAGTTTAGTTTAGATTAGTTTAGTTTAGTTTAGGTTCGGTTAGGTTAGTTTAGTTTAGGTTATGTTAGGTTATTTTAGGTTAGTTTAGTTTAGTTTAGTTTGTTTATAGTTTTATTTAGTTTATAGTTTAGTTTATAGTTTAGTTTAGTTTATTTTCGGTTAGGTTAGGTTAGGTTAGTTTATTTTAGTTTAGATTAGATTATGTTAGGTTAGGTTAGGGTAGGTTAGGTTAGTGTAGTTTAGTTTAGTTCAATTTAGTTGAATATAATTTATTTTATTTTAGCTTAGTTTAGGTTAGGTTAGATTAGTTTAGTTTAGTTTAGTTTAGGTTAGGTTAAGTTAGGTTAGGTTAGTTTAGTTTAGTTTAGTTTTATTTTAGTTTATAGTTTAGTTTATATTAGATTAGTTTAGTTTAGTTTGGTTTAGTTTAGATTAGGTTAGGTTAGTTTAGTTTAGGTTAGGTTAGGTTAGTTTATTTTAGTTTAGTTTAGTTTAGGTTAGGTTAGGTTAGTGTAGTTTAGCTTAATTTAGGTTAGGTTAGGTTAGGTTAGATTAGGTTAGTTAACTTTAGTTTACTTAATTTAGTTTAGTTTATAGTTAATTTAATTTATAAATGAGTTTATAATTTAGTTTATGGTTTAGTTTATAGTTTAGTTTATTTTCGGTTAGGTTGGGTTAGTTTAGTTTAGTTTAGATTAGGTTAGGTTAGTTTATTTTAGTTTAGATTAGTTTATGTTAGGTTAGGTTAGGATAGGTTAGGTTAGTGTAGTTTATTTTGGTGCAATTAAATTGAATTTAATTTAGTTTATTTTAGCTTAGTTTAGGTTAGGTTAGATTAGTTTAGTTTAGTTTTGTTTAGGTTAGGTAAAATTAGGTTAGGTTAGTTTAGTTTAGTTTATTTTGGTTTAGTTTAGGTTAGGTTAGTTTAGTTTAGGGTAGGTTAGGTTAGGTTACGTTTTTTCCGTTTAGTTTAGTTTAGTTTAGGTTAGTTTATTTTAGTTTAGATTAGATTATGTTAGGTTAGGTTAGGGTAAGTTAGGTTAGTTTAGTTTAGTTTAGTTTAGTTTAGGTTATGTCAGGTTAGTTTAGTTTATTTTAGGTTAGGTCAGGTTAAGTTATGTTATGTTACTTTAGGTTAGTTTAGTTTAGTTTCGTTTAGTTTATAATTTAGTTTAGTTACGTTTAGTTTAGTTTATGTTAGGTTAGGTTAGTTTACTTAGTTTAGCTAGTTTAGTTTATTTTAGTTTAGTTTATAGTTTAGTTTAATTTATAAATTAGTTTATAGTTCAGTATATTGTTTAGTTTAGTTTAGTTTAGGTTAGGTTAGTTTAGGTTAGTTTAGTTTAGTTTAGTTTAGTTTATGTTAGGTTAGGTTAGTTTTTGTTAGGTTAGGTTAGTTTAGTTTAGCTTAGCCTAGGTTGGGTTAGGTGATATTAGGTTAGGTTAGGTGAGTTAGTTTAGCTTAGTTTAGTTTATTTTAGTTTAATTTAGGTTAGGTTAGGTTAGGTTAGTAGACTTTAGTATACTTAACTTAGTTAAGTTTAGTCAAGTTTATAGTTTAGTTTAATTTAGTTTATAGTTTAGTATATAGTTTAGTTTAGTTTATTGTTTATATTATAATTTAGTTTAGTTTAGGTTAGGTTAGTTTAGTTTAGCTTAGGTTATGTTAGGTTAGGTTAGGTGAGGTTAGTTAACTTTGGTTTACTTTAGTTTAGTTTAGTTTATAGTTAATTTAATTTATAAATTAGTTTATAGTTTAGTTTATAGTTTAGGTTAGTTAAGTTTAGTTTAATTTAAGTTAGGATAGGTAAGTTTAGGTTAGGTTAGGTTAGTTTAGTTCAGTTTAGTTTTGTTTTGTTTATAGTTTAATTTAGTTTAGTTTATAGTTTAATTTAGTTTAGTTGAGTTTAGTTTAGTTATTTTTTTTAGGTTAGGTTAGGTTAGTTTAGTTTAGTTTAGGTTAGGTTAGATTTGTTTAGGTTAGGTTAGATTAGTGTAGTTTAGTTTAGTTGAATTTAATTTAGTTTATTTTAGTTTAGGTTAGTTTAATTTAGTTTAGCTTAGGTTAGGTTAGGTAAGGTTAGGTGAGTTAGTTTAGTTTAGTATAGTTTAGTTTAGTTTAGTTTATAGTTTAGTTTAATTATAGATTAGTTTATAGTTTAGTTTAGTTTAGTTTATATTAGGATAGATAAGTTTAGGTTAGGTTAGGGTAAGTTAATTTAGTTTAGTTTAGTTTATTTTAGGTTACGTTAGTTTAGGTTAGTTTAGATTAGATTATGTTAGGTTAGGTTAGGGTAGGTTATGTTAGTGTAGTTTAGTTTAGTTCAATTTAGTTGAATTTAATTTAGTTTATTTTAGCTTAGTTTAGGTTAGGTTAGATTAGTTTAGTTTATTTTAGTTTATGTTAGGTTAAGTTAGGTTAGGTTAGTTTACTTTAGTTTAATTTATATTTTAGTTTATAGTTTAGTTTAGTTTAGTTTATGTTAGATTAGTTTAGTTTAATTTAGTTTGGTTTAGTTTAGGTTAGGTTAGGTTAGGTTGTTTTAGTTTAGGTTAGGTTCGGTTAGGTTAGTTTAGTTTAGGTTATGTTATGTTATTTTAGGTTAGTTTATTTTAGTTTAGTTTAGTATAGGTTACGTCAAGTTAGTTTAGTTTAGTTTAGGTTAGGTTAGGTTAAGTTATGTTATTTCACTTTAGGTTAGTTTAATTGAGTTTAGTTTCGTTTAGCTTATAATTTAGTTTAGTTACGTTTAGTGTAGTTTAGATTAGGTTAGGTTAGGTTAGGTTACTTAGTTTAGCTTAGTTTAGTTTATTTTAGTTTAGTTTAATTTATAAATTAGTTTATAGTTTAGTTTATTGTTTAGTTTAGTTTAGTTTAGGTTAGCTTAAGTTAGGTTAGGTTAGTTTAGTTTAGCTTAGCGTAGGTTGGGTTAGGTTAGGTTAGGTTAGGTTAGTTAGTTTAGCTTAGTTTATATTCGTTTATAGTTTAGTTTAATTTATAGTTTAGTTTATAGTTTAGTTTAGTTTAGTTTAGTTTATGTTAGGTTATGTTAGTTTAGGTTAGTTAAGTTCATTTTAGTGTAGTTTTGTTTATAGTTTAGTTTAGTTTATAGTTTAGTTCACTTTATTGTTTAATTTAGATTAGTTTATTGTAGTTATGTTTAGGTTAGGTTAGTTTAGTTTAGTTTAGATTAGGTTAGGTTACTTTATTTTAGTTTAGATTAGATTATGTTAGGTTAGGTAAGTTTAGGTTAGGTTAGGTTAGGTTAGTTTACGTTAGGTTATGTTAGGTTAGGTTAGGTTAGCTTAGTTTAGTTTAGTTTAGTTTAGGTTAGGTTAGGGTAGTTTAGGTTAGGTTAGTTTAGTTTAGTATAGTTTATTTTAGTTTCGTTTAGTTTATAGTTTAGTTTAGTCTATAGATTAGTTTATATTTGAGTTTAGTTTGGTTTAGTTTAGATTAGTTTAGGTTAGGTTAGGTAAGGTTAGGTTAGGTTTGTTTATTTTAGTTTAGATTAGATTATGTTAGGTTAGGTAAGTTTAGGTTAGGTTGGGTTAGGTTAGTTTAGGTTAGGTTAGGTTAGGTTAGGTTAGGATAGCTTAATTTATTTTAGTTTTGTTTAATTTAGGTTAGGTTAGGTTAGTTAACTTTAGTTTACTTTAGTTTAGTTAAGTTTAGTTTAGTTTATAGTTTAGTTTAGGTTGGTTTATAGTTTAGTTTATGATTTAGTTTAGTTTAGTTTATAGTTTATATTATAATTTAGTTTAGTTTAGGTTACTTTGGTTTAGTTTAGGTTAGGTTATGTAAGGTTAGGTTAGGTTAGGTTAGTTTAGTTTAGTTAAGTTTATGTTCCGTTTGGTTAGGTTAGTTTAGTTCAGTTTTGTTAGTTTTGTTTATACTTTAGTTTAGTTTAGTTTATAGTTTAGTTTATAGTTTAGTTTAGTTTATAGTTTAATTTAGTTTAGTTTAGTTTGGTTTAGTTTAGCTTAGGTTAGGTAAGGTTAGGTTAGGTTAGGATAGTTTATTTTAGTTAAGTTTATGTTCGGTTAGGTTAAGTTAGTTTAGTTCAGTTTTGTTAGTTTTATTTATAGGTTAGTTTATTTTAGTTTATACTTTATATTATAATTTAGTTTAGTATAGGTTAGGTTAGGTTAGTTAGTTTAGCTTAGTTTAGTTTATTTTAGTTTAGTTTATAGTTTATATTAATTTATGGATTAATTTATATTTTAGTTTATAGTTTAATTTAGTTTGGTTAAGTTTAGCTTAGGTTAGGTAAGGTTAGGTTAAGTTAGGATAGTTTAGTTTAGTTAAGTTTATGTTCGGTTAGGTTACGTTAGTTTACTTCAGTTTAGTTAGTTTTGTTTATAGGTTAGTTTAGTTTATAGTGTAGTTTATAGGTTAGTTTAGTTTAGTTTATAGTGTAGTTTATAGGTTAGTTTAGTTTAGTTTATAGTTTATATTATAATTTAGTTTAGGTTAGGTTAGGTTAGGTTAGTTTAGTTTAGCTTAGAATAGGTTAGGTTAGGTTAGTTTATTTTAGTATAGATTAGATTATGTTAGGTTAGGTTAGGTTAGCTTAGTTTAGTTTATTTTAGTTTAGTTTATAGTTTAATTTAGTTTAGTTTATAGTTTAATTAAGTTTAGTTTAATTTAGTTTAGTTATTTTGTTTAGGTTAGGTTAGGTTAGGTTAGTTTAGTTTAGTTTAGGTTAGGTTAGGTTTGTTTAGGTTAGGTTAGATTAGTGTAGTTTAGTTTAGTTGAATTTAGTTTAGTTTAGTTTAGTTTAGGTTAGTTTAGTTTAGTTTAGCTTAGGTTAGGTTAGGTAAGGTTACGTTAGTTAGTTTAGCTTAGTATAGTTTAGTTTAGTTTAGTTTAGAGTTTAGTTTCATTTTAGATTAGTTTATAGTTTTGTTTATAGTTTAGTTTAGTTTAGTTTATGTTAGGATAGGTAAGTTTAGGTTAGGTTAGGGTAAGTTAGTTTAGTTTAGTTTAGTTTATTTTAGGTTACGTTAGTTTAGGTTAGTTAAGTTCAGTTTAGTTTAGTTTTGTTTATAGTTTTATTTAGTGTATAGTTTAGTTTATAGTTTAGTTTAGATTATTTTCGGTTAGGTTGGGTTAGGTTATGTTAGTTTAGTTTAGTTTAGATTAGGTTATTTTAGTTTATTTTAGTTTAGATTAGATTATGTTAGGTTAGGTTAGGGTAGGTTAGGTTAGTGTAGTTTAGTTTAGTTCAATTTAGTTGAATATAATTTAGTTTAATTTAGCTTAGTTTAGGTTAGGTTAGATTAGTTTAGTTTAGTTTAAATTAGATTATATTAGGTTAGGTTAGGGTAGGTTAGGTTAGTGTAGTTTAGTTTAGTTCAATTTAGTTGAATTTAATTTAGTTTATTTTAGCTTCGTTTAGGTTAGGTAGATTACTTTAGTTTAGTTTAGGTTAGGTTAAGTTAGGTTAGGTTAGTTTAGTTTAGTTTAGTTTATATTTTATTTTATAGTTTAGTTTAGTTTAGTTTGTATTAGATTAGTTTAGTTTAGTTTAGTTTGGTATAGTTTAGGTTAGGTTAGGTTAGTTTAGTTTATGTTAGGTTAGGTTAGTTTATTTTAGTTTAGTTTACTTTAGTTTATAGTTTAGTTATAGTTTAGTTTAGTTTAGGTTCGGTTAGGTTAGTTTAGTTTAGTTTAGATTAGATTATGTTAGGTTAGGTTAGGGTAGGTTAGGTTAGTGTAGTTTAGTTTAGTTCAATTTAGTTGAATATAATTTAGTTTTTTTTAGCTTAGTTTAGGTTAGGTTAGATTAGTTTAGTTTAGTTTAGTTTAGTTTAGTTTAGGTTAGGTTAAGTTAGGTTAGGTTAGTTTAGTTTAGTTTATATATTAGTTTATAGTTTAGTTTATATTAGATTAGTTTATTTTAGTTTAGTTTGGTTTAGTTTAGGTTAGGTTAGGTTAGTTTAATTTAGGTTAGGTTAGGTTAGTTTATTTTAGTTTAGTTTAGTTACTTCAGTTTATAGTTTAGTTTATTGTTTAGTTTAGTTTAGGTTCGGTTAGGTTAGTTTAGTTTAGTTTAGGTTAGGTTAGTTTAGTTTAGTTTAGTTTAGTTTAGGTTAGGTTAGGTTAGTTTATTTTAGTTTTGATTAGATTATGTTAGGTTAGGTTAGGGTAGGTTAGGTTAGTTTAGTTTAGTTTAGTTTAGTTTAGTTTGGTTTAGGTTAGGTCAGGTTTTTTTAGTTTAGTTTAGGTTAGGTTAGGTTAAGTTATGTTCAGTTACTTTAGGTTAGTTTAGTTTAGTTTCGTTTAGTTTATAATTCAGTTTAGTTACGTTTAGTTTAGTTTAGGTTAGGTTAGGTTAGGTTAGGTTACTTAGTTTAGCTTAGTTTAGTTGATAGTTTAGTTTAATTTATAAATTAGTTTATAATTTAGTTTATTGTTCAATTTAGTTTAGGTTAGGTTAGGTTAGGTTAGGTTAGTTTAGTTTAGTTTAGTTTAGGTTAGGTTAGTTTTTGTTAGGTTAGGTTAGTTTAGTTTAGTTTAGCTTAGGTTAGGTTAGGTAAGGTTAGGTTAGTTAATTTAGCTTAGTTTAGTTTAGTTCAGTTTAGTTTATGGTTTAGTTTAATTTTAGATTATTTTATAGTTTAGTTTATAGTTTAGTTTAGTTTAAGTTAAGATTGGTAAATTTAGGTTAGGTTAGGGTAAGTTAGTTTAGTTTAGTTTAGTTTATTTTAGGTTACGTTAGTTTAGGTTAGTTAAGATCAGTTTAGTTTAGTTTTGCTTATAGTTTTATTTAGTTTATAGTTTAGTTTATATTTAAGTTTAGATTATTTTCGGTTAGGTTAGGTTAGGTTAGGTTGGTTTAGTTTAGATTAGATTAGGTTAGGTTTGTTTATTTTAGTTTAGATTAGATTATGTTAGGTTAGGTTAGTCTAGGTTAGGTTAGTTTAATTTAGTTTAGTTCAATTTAGTTGAATTTAATTTAGTTTATTTTAGCTTAGTTTAGGTTAGGTAGATTAGTGTAGTTTAGTTTAGGTTAGGTTAAGTTAGGTTAGATTAGTTTAGTTTTGTTTAGTTTGGTATAGTTTAGGTTAGGTTAGTTAGGTTAGTTTAGTTTAGGTTAGGTTAGGTTAGGTTAGTTTATTTTAGTATGGTTTAGTTTACTTTAGTTTATAGTTTAGTTAAAGTTTAGTTGAGTTTAATTTAGTTTAGGTTCGGTTAGATTAGTTTAGTTTAGTTTAGGTTGAATTAGGTTAGGTTAGTTTAGTTTAGTTTAGTTTAGGTTAGGTTAGGTTAGTTTATTTTAATTTAGATTACTTTATGTTAGGTTAGGGTAGGTTAGGTTAATTTAGTTTGGTTTAGTTTAGTTTAGGTTAGGTCAGGTTAGTTTAGTTTAGTTTAATTTAGGTTAGGTTAGGTTAGGTTAGTTAACTTTAATTTACTCTAGTTTAGTTAAGTTTAGTTTAGTTTATAGTTTAGTTTAGTTTAATTTCGGTTAGGTTAGGTTAGTTTAGTTTAGTTTAGATTAGGTTAGGTTAGTTTATTTTAGTTTAGATTAGATCATGTTATGTTAGTTTAGGGTAGGTTAGGTTAGTGTAGTTTATTTTAGTTCAGTTTAGTTGAATTTAATTTAGTTTATTTTAGCTTAGTTTATGTTAGGTTAGATTAGCTTAGTTAAGTTTATTTTAGGTTAGGTTAAGTTAGGTTAGTTTAGTTTAGTTTAATTTAGTTATATTTAGTTAAGTTTAGTTTGGTTTAAATTAGTTTAGTTTTGTTTATGTTAGTTTAGCTTAGGTTATGTTAGGTTAGGTTAGGTTAGGTGAGGTTAGTTAACTTTGGTTTACTTTAGTTTAGTTTAGTTTATAGTTAATTTAATTTATAAATTAGTTTATAGTTTAGTTTATAGTTTAGGTTAGTTAAGTTTAGTTTAATTTAAGTTGGGATAGGTAAGTTTAGGTTAGGTTAGGTTAGTTTAGTTCAGTTTAGTTTTGTTTTGTTTATAGTTTATTGTAGTTTAGTTTATAGTTTAATTTAGTTTAGTTTAGTTTAGTTATTTTTTTTAGGTTATGTTAGGTTAGGTTTGTTTAGTTTAGTTTAGGTTAGGTTAGATTTGTTTAGGTTAGGTTAGATTAGTGTAGTTTAGTTTAGTTGAATTTAATTTAGTTTATTTTAGTTTAGTTTAGGTTAAGTTAGGTTAAGTTAGGTTAGTTTAGTTTAGTTTAATTTAGTTTAGTTTAGTTGAAATTAGTTTAGTTTAGTTTGGTTTAGGTTAGTTTAATTTAGTTTAGCTTAGGTTAGGTTAGGTAAGGTTAGATGAGTTAGTTTAGCTTAGTATAGTTTAGATTAGTTTAGTTTATAGTTTAGTTTAATTTTAGATAGTTTATAGTTTAGTTTAGTTTAGTTTATATTAGGATAGATAAGTTCAGGTTAGGTTAGGGTAAGTTAATTTAGTTTAGTTTAGTTTATTTTAGGTTACGTTAGTTTAGGTTAGTTTAGATTAGATTATGTTATGTTACGTTAGGGTAGGTTAGGTTAGTGTAGTTTATTTTAGTTCAGTTTACTTGAATTTAATTTAGTTTATTTTAGCTTAGTTTATGTTAGGTTAGATTAGTTTAGTTAAGTTTATTTTAGGTTAGGTTAAGTTAGGTTAGTTTAGTTTAGTTTAGTTTAGTTTTGTTTAGTTAAGTTTAGTTTGGTTTAAATTAGTTTAGTTTTGTTTATGTTAGGTTAGGTTAGGTTAGTTAGATTAGTTTACGTTAGTTTAGTTTAGCTTATAATTTAATTTATAGTATAGTTTTGTTTAGTTTAGTTTATAGTTTAGTTTATATTTTAGTTTAATTAAGTTTATAGTTTAATTTATAATTTAGTTTAATTTAGTTTAGTTTAGTTTAGGCTAGGTTTGGTTATTTAAGCTTAGCTCAGGTTTGGTTAGGTTGGGTTATGTTAGGTTACTTTAGTTTAGTTTAGTTTAGTTTATAGTTTAGTTTAGTTTAGTATGGTTTATATTTTAGTTTAATTTAGTTTAGTTTAAATTAGATTACTTTAGGTTACGTTAGGTTAGGTGTGCTTATTTTTGTTTAGGTTAGGTTAGGTAAGGTTAGTTTAGTTTAGCTTAGGTTAGGTTATTTTTGTTTAGTTTATAGTTTAGTTTAATTTAGTTTATAGTTTAGTTTATAGTTTAGTTTAGTTTAGATTAGTTTAGTGTAGTTTAGGTTCGGTTAGGTTAGGTTAGTTTAGTTTAGGTTAGGTTAGGTTAGGTTAGTTTATTTTAGTTTACTTTAGTTTACTTTAGTTTATAGTTTAGTTTATAGTTTAGTTTAGATTAGTTTAGTGTAGTTTAGGTTCGGTTAGGTTAGTTTAGTTTAGTTTAGTTTAGTTTGGTTTAGTTTAGGTTAGGATAGGTTAGGTTAGTTTAATTTAGGTTAGGTTAGGTTAGTGTAATTTAGTTTAGTTTAGTTACTTCAGTTTATAGTTTAGTTTATTTTTTAGTTTAGTTTAGGTTCGGTTAGGTTAGTTTAGTTTAGTTTAGGTTAGGTTAGTTTAGTTTAGTTTAGTTTAGTTTAGGTTAGGTTAGGTTAGTTTATTTTAGTTTTGATTAGATTATGTTAGGTTAGGTTAGGGTAGGTTAGGTTAGTTTAGTTTAGTTTAGTTTAGTTTAGTTTGGTTTAGGTTAGGTCAGGTTTTTTTAGTTTAGTTTAGGTTAGGTTAGGTTAAGTTATGTTCAGTTACTTTAGGTTAGTTTAGTTTAGTTTAGTTTCGTTTAGTTTATAATTCAGTTTAGTTACGTTTAGTTTAGTTTAGGTTAGGTTAGGTTAGGTTAGGTTACTTAGTTTAGCTTAGTTTAGTTGATAGTTTAGTTTAATTTATAAATTAGTTTATAATTTAGTTTATTGTTCAATTTAGTTTAGGTTAGGTTAGGTTAGGTTAGGTTAGTTTAGTTTAGTTTAGGTTAGGTTAGTTTTTGTTAGGTTAGGTTAGTTTAGTTTAGTTTAGCTTAGGTTAGGTTAGGTAAGGTTAGGTTAGTTAATTTAGCTTAGTTTAGTTTAGTTCAGTTTAGTTTATGGTTTAGTTTAATTTTAGATTATTTTATAGTTTAGTTTATAGTTTAGTTTAGTTTAAGTTAAGATTGGTAAATTTAGGTTAGGTTAGGGTAAGTTAGTTTAGTTTAGTTTAGTTTATTTTAGGTTACGTTAGTTTAGGTTAGTTAAGATCAGTTTAGTTTAGTTTTGTTTATAGTTTTGTTTAGTTTATAGTTTAGTTTATATTTAAGTTTAGATTATTTTCGGTTAGGTTAGGTTAGGTTAGGTTGGTTTAGTTTAGATTAGATTAGGTTAGGTTTGTTTATTTTAGTTTAGATTAGATTATGTTAGGTTAGGTTAGTCTAGGTTAGGTTAGTGTAGTTTAGTTTAGTTCAATTTAGTTGAATTTAATTTAGTTTTTTTAGCTTAGTTTAGGTTAGGTAATTTAGTGTAGTTTAGTTTAGGTTAGGTTAAGTTAGGTTAGATTAGTTTAGTTTTGTTTAGTTTGGTATAGTTTAGGTTAGGTTAGTTAGGTTAGTTTAGTTTAGGTTAGGTTAGGTTAGGTTAGTTTATTTTAGTATAGTTTAGTTTACTTTAGTTTATAGTTTAGTTAAAGTTTAGTTGAGTTTAATTTAGTTTAGGTTCGGTTAGATTAGTTTAGTTTAGTTTAGGTTAAGTTAGGTTAGGTTAGTTTAGTTTAGTTTAGTTTAGGTTAGGTTAGGTTAGTTTATTTTAATTTAGATTAGTTTATGTTAGGTTAGGGTAGGTTAGGTTAATTTAGTTTGGTTTAGTTTAGTTTAGGTTAGGTCAGGTTAGTTTAGTTTAGTTTAATTTAGGTTAGGTTAGGTTACGTTAGTTAACTTTAATTTACTCTAGTTTAGTTAAGCTTAGTTTAGATTATAGTTTAGTTTAGTTTAATTTCGGTTAGGTTAGGTTAGTTTAGTTTAGTTTAGATTAGGTTAGGTTAGTTTATTTTAGTTTAGATTAGATCATGTTATGTTAGTTTAGGGTAGGTTAGGTTAGTGTAGTTTATTTTAGTTCAGTTTAGTTGAATTTAATTTAGTTTATTTTAGCTTAGTTTATGTTAGGTTAGATTAGTTTAGTTAAGTTTATTTTAGGTTAGGTTAAGTTAGGTTAGTTTAGTTTAGTTTAGTTTAGTTTTGTTTAGTTAAGTTTAGTTTGGTTTAAATTAGTTTAGTTTTGTTTATGTTAGGTTAGGTTAGGTTAGTTAGATTAGTTTACGTTAGTTTAGTTTAGCTTATAATTTAATTTATAGTATAGTTTTGTTTAGTTTAGTTTATAGTTTAGTTTATATTTTAGTTTAATTTAGTTTATAGTTTAATTTATAATTTAGTTTAATTTAGTGTAGTTTAGTTTAGGCTAGGTTTGGTTATTTAAGCTTAGCTCAGGTTTGGTTAGGTTGGGTTATGTTAGGTTACTTTAGTTTAGTTTAGTTTAGTTTATAGTTTAGTTTAGTTTAGTATGGTTTATATTTTAGTTTAATTTAGTTTAGTTTAAATTAGATTACTTTAGGTTACGTTAGGTTAGGTGTGCTTATTTTTGTTTAGGTTAGGTTAGGTAAGGTTAGTTTAGTTTAGCTTAGGTTAGGTTATTTTTGTTTAGTTTATAGTTTAGTTTAATTTAGTTTATAGTTTAGTTTATAGTTTAGTTTAGTTTAGATTAGTTTAGTGTAGTTTAGGTTCGGTTAGGTTAGGTTAGTTTAGTTTAGGTTAGGTTAGGTTAGGTTAGTTTATTTTAGTTTACTTTAGTTTACTTTAGTTTATAGTTTAGTTTATAGTTTAGTTTAGTTTAGATTAGTTTAGTGTAGTTTAGGTTCGGTTAGGTTAGTTTAGTTTAGTTTAGGTTAGGTTAGGTTAGGTTAGTTCCGTTTAGTTCAGTTTAGTTTAGGTTAGGTTAGTTTATTTTAGTTTAGATTAGATTATGTTAGGTAAGGTTAGGGTAAGTTAGGTTAGTTTAGTTTAGTTTAGTTTAGTTTGGGTTAGGTCAGGTTAGTTTAGTTTAGTTTAGTTTAGGTTAGGTTAAGTTATGTTATGTTACTTTAGGTTAGTTTAGTTTAGTTTAGTTTCGTTTAGTTTATAATTTAGTTTAGTTACGTTTAGTTTAGTTTAGGTTAGGTTAGGTTAGGTTAGGTTACTTAGTTTAGCTTAGCTTAGTTTATTTTAGTTTAGTTTATAGTTTAGTTTAATTTATAAATTAGTTTATAGTTTAGTTTATTGTTTAGTTTAGTTTAGTTTAGGTTAGGTTAGATTAGGTTAGTTTAGTTTAGTTTAGTTTAGGTTAGGTTAGGTTAGTTTTTGTTAGGGTAGGTTAGTTTAGTTTAGCTTAGCTTAGGTTGGGTTAAGTGAGATTAGGTTAGGTTAGGTTAGTAAGTTTAGCTTAGTTTAGTTTATTTTAGTTTAATTTAGGTTAGGTTAGGTTAGGTTAGGTTAGTAGACTTTAGTATACTTAACTTAGTTAAGTTTAGTTTAGTTTATAGTTTAGTTTAATTTAGTTTATAGTTTAGTATATAGTTTAGTTTAGTTTAGTTTATTGTTTTTATTATAATTTAGTTTAGTTTAGTTTAGGTTAGGTTAGGTTAGTTTAGTTTAGTTTAGTTTATATTTTAGTTTATAGTTTAGTTTATATTAGATTAGTTTAGTTTAGTTTGGTTTAGTTTAGATTAGGTTAGGTTAGGTTGGTTTAGTTTAGGTTAGGTTAGGTTAGATTAGGTTAGTTAACTTTAGTTTACTTTAGTTTAGTTTAGTTTATAGTTAATTTAATTTATAAATTAGTTTATAGTTTAATTTATGGTTTAGTTTATAGTTTAGTTTATTTTCGGTTAGGTTGGGTTAGTTCAGTTTAGTTTAGATTAGGTTAGGTTAGTTTATTTTAGTTTAGTTTAGTTTTGTTTAGGTTAGGTTAAGTTAGGTTAGGTTAGTTTAGTTTAGGTTAGGTTAGGTTAGGTTGGTTTATTTTAGCTTACTTTTTTTTACTTTAGTTTATAGTTTAGTTTATAGTTTAGTTTAGTTTAGATTAGTTTAGTTATGTTTAGGTTCGGTTAGGTTAGTTTAGTTTAGTTTAGGTTAGGTTAGGTTACGTTTTTTCCGTTTAGTTTAGTTTAGTTTAGGTTAGTTTATTTTAGTTTAGATTAGATTATGTTAGGTTAGGTTAGGGTAAGTTAGGTTAGTTTAGTTTACTTTAGTTTAGGTTATGTCAGGTTAGTTTAGTTTAGTTTACGTTAGGCAGGTTAAGTTATGTTATGTTACTTTAGGTTAGCTTAGTTTAGTTTAGTTTATTTTAGTTTAGTTTATAGTTTAGTTTAATTTATAAATTAGTTTATAGTTTAGTTTATTGTTTAGTTTAGATTAGTTTAGGTTAGGTTAGGTTAGCTTTTTGTAGGTTAGGTTAGTTTAGTTTAGCTTAGCTTAGGTTGGGTTAGGTGAGATTAGGTTAGGTTAGGTGAGTTAGATTAGCTTAGTTTAAATTTATTTTAGTTTAATTTGGGTTAGGTTAGGTTAGGTTAGTAGACTTTAGTATACTTAACTTAGTTAAGTTTAGTCAAGTTTATAGTTTAGTTTAATTTAGTTTATACTTTAGTATGTAGTTTAGTTTAGTTTATTGTTTATATTATAATTTAGTTTAGTTTAGGTTAGGTTAGGTTAGTTTAGTTTAGCTTAGGTTATGTTAGGTTAGGTTAGGTTAGGTGAGGTTAGTTAACTTTGGTTTACTTTAGTTTAGTTTAGTTTATAGTTAATTTAATTTATAAATTAGTTTATAGTTTAGTTTATAGTTTAGGTTAGTTAAGTTTAGTTTAATTTAAGTTGGGATAGGTAAGTTTAGGTTAGGTTAGGTTAGTTTAGTTCAGTTTAGTTTTGTTTTGTTTATAGTTTATTGTAGTTTAGTTTATAGTTTAATTTAGTTTAGTTTAGTTTAGTTATTTTTTTTAGGTTATGTTAGGTTAGGCTTGTTTAGTTTAGTTTAGGTTAGGTTAGATTTGTTTAGGTTAGGTTAGATTAGTGTAGTTTAGTTTAGTTGAATTTAATTTAGTTTATTTTAGTTTAGTTTAGGTTAAGTTAGGTTAAGTTAGGTTAGTTTAGTTTAGTTTAGTTTAGTTTAGTTGAAATTAGTTTAGTTTAGTTTGGTTTAGGTTAGTTTAATTTAGTTTAGCTTAGGTTAGGTTAGGTAAGGTTAGATGAGTTAGTTTAGCTTAGTATAGTTTAGATTAGTTTAGTTTATAGTTTAGTTTAATTTTAGATAGTTTATAGTTTAGTTTAGTTTAGTTTATATTAGGATAGATAAGTTTAGGTTAGGTTAGGGTAAGTTAATTTAGTTTAGTTTAGTTTATTTTAGGTTACGTTAGTTTAGGTTAGTTTAGATTAGATTATGTTATGTTACGTTAGGGTAGGTTAGGTTAGTGTAGTTTATTTTAGTTCAGTTTACTTGAATTTAATTTAGTTTATTTTAGCTTAGTTTATGTTAGGTTAGATTAGTTTAGTTAAGTTTATTTTAGGTTAGGTTAAGTTAGGTTAGTTTAGTTTAGTTTAGTTTAGTTTTGTTTAGTTAAGTTTAGTTTGGTTTAAATTAGTTTAGTTTTGTTTATGTTAGGTTAGGTTAGGTTAGTTAGATTAGTTTACGTTAGTTTAGTTTAGCTTATAATTTAATTTATAGTATAGTTTTGTTTAGTTTGGTTTATAGTTTAGTTTATATTTTAGTTTAATTAAGTTTATAGTTTAATTTATAATTTAGTTTAATTTAGTTTAGTTTAGTTTAGGCTAGGTTTGGTTATTTAAGCTTAGTTCAGGTTTGGTTAGGTTGGGTTATGTTAGGTTACTTTAGTTTAGTTTAGTTTAGTTTATAGTTTAGTTTAGTTTAGTATGGTTTATATTTTAGTTTAATTTAGTTTAGTTTAAATTAGATTACTTTAGGTTACGTTAGGTTAGGTGTGCTTATTTTTGTTTAGGTTAGGTTAGGTAAGGTTAGTTTAGTTTAGCTTAGGTTAGGTTATTTTTGTTTAGTTTATAGTTTAGTTTAATTTAGTTTATAGTTTAGTTTATAGTTTAGTTTAGTTTAGATTAGTTTAGTGTAGTTTAGGTTCGGTTAGGTTAGGTTAGTTTAGTTTAGGTTAGGTTAGGTTAGGTTAGTTTGTTTTAGTTTACTTTAGTTTACTTTAGTTTATAGTTTAGTTTATAGTTTAGTTTAGTTTAGATTAGTTTAGTGTAGTTTAGGTTCGGTTAGGTTAGTTTAGTTTAGTTTAGTTTAGGTTTGGTTAGGTTAGGTTAGTTCCGTTTAGTTCAGTTTAGTTTAGGTTAGGTTAGTTTATTTTAGTTTAGATTAGATTATGTTAGGTTAGGTTAGGGTAAGTTAGGTTAGTTTAGTTTAGTTTAGTTTAGTTTAGGTTAGGTCAGGTTAGTTTAGTTTAGTTTAGTTTAGGTTAGGTTAAGTTATGTTATGTTACTTTAGGTTAGTTTAGTTTAGTTTAGTTTCGTTTAGTTTATAATTTAGTTTAGTTACGTTTAGTTTAGTTTAGGTTAGGTTAGGTTAGGTTAGGTTACTTAGTTTAGCTTAGCTTAGTTTATTTTAGTTTAGTTTATAGTTTAGTTTAATTTATAAATTAGTTTATAGTTTAGTTTATTGTTTAGTTTAGTTTAGTTTAGGTTAGGTTAGGTTAGTTTAGTTTAGTATAGTTTAGTTTAGGTTAGGTTAGGTTAGTTTTTGTTAGGGTAGGTTAGTTTAGTTTAGCTTAGCTTAGGTTGGGTTAAGTGAGATTAGGTTAGGTTAGGTTAGTAAGTTTAGCTTAGTTTAGTTTATTTTAGTTTAATTTAGGTTAGGTTAGGTTAGGTTAGGTTAGTAGACTTTAGTATACTTAACTTAGTTCAGTTTAGTTTAGTTTATAGTTTAGTTTAATTTAGTTTATAGTTTAGTATATAGTTTAGTTTAGTTTATTGTTTTTATTATAATTTAGTTTAGTTTAGATTAGGTTAGGTTAGTTTAGTTTAGTTTAGTTTAGTTTATATTTTAGTTTATAGTTTAGTTTATATTAGATTAGTTTAGTTTAGTTTGGTTTAGTTTAGATTAGGTTAGGTTAGGTTGGTTTAGTTTAGGTTAGGTTAGGTTAGATTTGGTTAGTTAACTTTAGTTTACTTTAGTTTAGTTTAGTTTATAGTTAATTTAATTTATAAATTAGTTTATAGTTTAATTTATGGCTTAGTTTATAGTTTAGTTTATTTTCGGTTAGGTTGGGTTAGTTCAGTTTAGTTTAGATTAGGTTAGGTTAGTTTATTTTAGTTTAGTTTAGTTTTGTTTAGGTTAGGTTAAGTTAGGTTAGGTTAGTTTAGTTTAGGTTAGGTTAGGTTAGGTTGGTTTAATTTAGCTTACTTTTTTTTACTTTAGTTTATAGTTTAGTTTATAGTTTAGTTTAGTTTAGATTAGTTTAGTTATGTTTAGGTTCGGTTAGGTTAGTTTAGTTTAGTTTAGGTTAGGTTAGGTTACGTTTTTTCCGTTTAGTTTAGTTTAGTTTAGGTTAGTTTATTTTAGTTTAGATTAGATTATGTTAGGTTAGGTTAGGGTAAGTTAGGTTAGTTTAGTTTACTTTAGTTTAAGTTATGTCAGGTTAGTTTAGTTTAGTTTACGTTAGGCAGGTTAAGTTATGTTATGTTACTTTAGGTTAGCTTAGTTTAGTTTAGTTTATTTTAGTTTAGTTTATAGTTTAGTTTAATTTATAAATTAGTTTATAGTTTAGTTTATTGTTTAGTTTAGATTAGTTTAGGTTAGGTTAGGTTAGCTTTTTGTAGGTTAGGTTAGTTTAGTTTAGCTTAGCTTAGGTTGGGTTAGGTGAGATTAGGTTAGGTTAGGTGAGTTAGATTAGCTTAGTTTAAATTTATTTTAGTTTAATTTGGGTTAGGTTAGGTTAGGTTAGTAGACTTTAGTATACTTAACTTAGTTAAGTTTAGTCAAGTTTATAGTTTAGTTTAATTTAGTTTATACTTTAGTATGTAGTTTAGTTTAGTTTATTGTTTATATTATAATTTAGTTTAGTTTAGGTTAGGTTAGGTTAGTTTAGTTTAGCTTAGGTTATGTTAGGTTAGGTTAGGTTAGGTGAGGTTAGTTAACTTTGGTTTACTTTAGTTTAGTTTAGTTTATAGTTAATTTAATTTATAAATTAGTTTATAGTTTAGTTTATAGTTTAGGTTAGTTAAGTTTAGTTTAATTTAAGTTGGGATAGGTAAGTTTAGGTTAGGTTAGGTTAGTTTAGTTCAGTTTAGTTTTGTTTTGTTTATAGTTTATTGTAGTTTAGTTTATAGTTTAATTTAGTTTAGTTTAGTTTAGTTATTTTTTTTAGGTTATGTTAGGTTAGGCTTGTTTAGTTTAGTTTAGGTTAGGTTAGATTTGTTTAGGTTAGGTTAGATTAGTGTAATTTAGTTTAGTTGAATTTAATTTAGTTTATTTTAGTTTAGTTTAGGTTAAGTTAGGTTAAGTTAGGTTAGTTTAGTTTAGTTTAGTTTAGTTTAGTTGAAATTAGTTTAGTTTAGTTTGGTTTAGGTTAGTTTAATTTAGTTTAGCTTAGGTTAGGTTAGGTAAGGTTAGATGAGTTAGTTTAGCTTAGTATAGTTTAGATTAGTTTAGTTTATAGTTTAGTTTAATTTTAGATAGTTTATAGTTTAGTTTAGTTTAGTTTATATTAGGATAGATAAGTTTAGGTTAGGTTAGGGTAAGTTAATTTAGTTTAGTTTAGTTTATTTTAGGTTACGTTAGTTTAGGTTAGTTTAGATTAGATTATGTTATGTTACGTTAGGGTAGGTTAGGTTAGTGTAGTTTATTTTAGTTCAGTTTACTTGAATTTAATTTAGTTTATTTTAGCTTAGTTTATGTTAGGTTAGATTAGTTTAGTTAAGTTTATTTTAGGTTAGGTTAAGTTAGGTTAGTTTAGTTTAGTTTAGTTTAGTTTTGTTTAGTTAAGTTTAGTTTGGTTTAAATTAGTTTAGTTTTGTTTATGTTAGGTTAGGTTAGGTTAGTTAGATTAGTTTACGTTAGTTTAGTTTAGCTTATAATTTAATTTATAGTATAGTTTTGTTTAGTTTAGTTTATAGTTTAGTTTATATTTTAGTTTAATTAAGTTTATAGTTTAATTTATAATTTAGTTTAATTTAGTTTAGTTTAGTTTAGGCTAGGTTTGGTTATTTAAGCTTAGCTCAGGTTTGGTTAGGTTGGGTTATGTTAGGTTACTTTAGTTTAGTTTAGTTTAGTTTATAGTTTAGTTTAGTTTAGTATGGTTTATATTTTAGTTTAATTTAGTTTAGTTTAAATTAGATTACTTTAGGTTACGTTAGGTTAGGTGTGCTTATTTTTGTTTAGGTTAGGTTAGGTAAGGTTAGTTTAGTTTAGCTTAGGTTAGGTTATTTTTGTTTAGTTTATAGTTTAGTTTAATTTAGTTTATAGTTTAGTTTATAGTTTAGTTTAGTTTAGATTAGTTTAGTGTAGTTTAGGTTCGGTTAGGTTAGGTTAGTTTAGTTTAGGTTAGGTTAGGTTAGGTTAGTTTATTTTAGTTTACTTTAGTTTACTTTAGTTTATAGTTTAGTTTATAGTTTAGTTTAGTTTAGATTAGTTTAGTGTAGTTTAGGTTCGGTTAGGTTAGTTTAGTTTAGTTTAGTTTAGGTTTGGTTAGGTTAGGTTAGTTCCGTTTAGTTCAGTTTAGTTTAGGTTAGGTTAGTTTATTTTAGTTTAGATTAGATTATGTTAGGTTAGGTTAGGGTAAGTTAGGTTAGTTTAGTTTAGTTTAGTTTAGTTTAGGTTAGGTCAGGTTAGTTTAGTTTAGTTTAGTTTAGGTTAGGTTAAGTTATGTTATGTTACTTTAGGTTAGTTTAGTTTAGTTTCGTTTAGTTTATAATTTAGTTTAGTTACGTTTAGTTTAGTTTAGGTTAGCTTAGGTTAGGTTAGGTTACTTAGTTTAGCTTAGCTTAGTTTATTTTAGTTTAGTTTATAGTTTAGTTTAATTTATAAATTAGTTTATAGTTTAGTTTATTGTTTAGTTTAGTTTAGTTTAGGTTAGGTTAGGTTAGTTTAGTTTAGTATAGTTTAGTTTAGGTTAGGTTAGGTTAGTTTTTGTTAGGGTAGGTTAGTTTAGTTTAGCTTAGCTTAGGTTGGGTTAAGTGAGATTAGGTTAGGTTAGGTTAGTAAGTTTAGCTTAGTTTAGTTTATTTTAGTTTAATTTAGGTTAGGTTAGGTTAGGTTAGGTTAGTAGACTTTAGTATACTTAACTTAGTTCAGTTTAGTTTAGTTTATAGTTTAGTTTAATTTAGTTTATAGTTTAGTATATAGTTTAGTTTAGTTTATTGTTTTTATTATAATTTAGTTTAGTTTAGATTAGGTTAGGTTAGTTTAGTTTAGTTTAGTTTAGTTTATATTTTAGTTTATAGTTTAGTTTATATTAGATTAGTTTAGTTTAGTTTGGTTTAGTTTAGATTAGGTTAGGTTAGGTTGGTTTAGTTTAGGTTAGGTTAGGTTAGATTTGGTTAGTTAACTTTAGTTTACTTTAGTTTAGTTTAGTTTATAGTTAATTTAATTTATAAATTAGTTTATAGTTTAATTTATGGCTTAGTTTATAGTTTAGTTTATTTTCGGTTAGGTTGGGTTAGTTCAGTTTAGTTTAGATTAGGTTAGGTTAGTTTATTTTAGTTTAGTTTAGTTTTGTTTAGGTTAGGTTAAGTTAGGTTAGGTTAGTTTAGTTTAGGTTAGGTTAGGTTAGGTTGGTTTAATTTAGCTTACTTTTTTTTACTTTAGTTTATAGTTTAGTTTATAGTTTAGTTTAGTTTAGATTAGTTTAGTTATGTTTAGGTTCGGTTAGGTTAGTTTAGTTTAGTTTAGGTTAGGTTAGGTTACGTTTTTTCCGTTTAGTTTAGTTTAGTTTAGGTTAGTTTATTTTAGTTTAGATTAGATTATGTTAGGTTAGGTTAGGGTAAGTTAGGTTAGTTTAGTTTACTTTAGTTTAAGTTATGTCAGGTTAGTTTAGTTTAGTTTACGTTAGGCAGGTTAAGTTATGTTATGTTACTTTAGGTTAGATTAGTTTAGTTTAGTTTATTTTAGTTTAGTTTAATTTATAAATTAGTTTATAGTTTAGTTTATTGTTTAGTTTAGATTAGTTTAGGTTAGGTTAGGTTAGCTTTTTGTAGGTTAGGTTAGTTTAGTTTAGCTTAGCTTAGGTTGGGTTAGGTGAGATTAGGTTAGGTTAGGTGAGTTAGATTAGCTTAGTTTAAATTTATTTTAGTTTAATTTGGGTTAGGTTAGGTTAGGTTAGTAGACTTTAGTATACTTAACTTAGTTAAGTTTAGTCAAGTTTATAGTTTAGTTTAATTTAGTTTATACTTTAGTATGTAGTTTAGTTTAGTTTATTCTTCATATTATAATTTAGTTTAGTTTAGGTTAGGTTAGGTTAGTTTAGTTTAGCTTAGGTTATGTTAGGTTAGGTTAGGTTAGGTGAGGTTAGTTAACTTTGGTTTACTTTTGTTTAGTTTAGTTTATAGTTAATTTAATTTATAAATTAGTTTATAGTTTAGTTTATAGTTTAGGTTAGTTAAGTTTAGTTTAATTTAAGTTGGGATAGGTAAGTTTAGGTTAGGTTAGGTTAGTTTAGTTCAGTTTAGTTTTGTTTTGTTTATAGTTTATTGTAGTTTAGTTTATAGTTTAATTTAGTTTAGTTTAGTTTAGTTTAGTTATTTTTTTTAGGTTATGTTAGGTTAGGCTTGTTTAGTTTAGTTTAGGTTAGGTTAGATTTGTTTAGGTTAGGTTAGATTAGTGTAGTTTAGTTTAGTTGAATTTAATTTAGTTTATTTTAGTTTAGTTTAGGTTAAGTTAGGTTAGGTTAGGTTAGTTTAGTTTAGTTTAGTTTAGTTTAGTTTAGTTGAAATTAGTTTAGTTTAGTTTGGTTTAGGTTAGTTTAATTTAGTTTAGCTTAGGTTAGGTTAGGTAAGGTTAGATGAGTTAGTTTAGCTTAGTATAGTTTAGATTAGTTTAGTTTATAGTTTAGTTTAATTTTAGATAGTTTATAGTTTAGTTTAGTTTAGTTTATATTAGGATAGATAAGTTTAGGTTAGGTTAGGGTAAGTTAATTTAGTTTAGTTTAGTTTATTTTAGGTTACGTTAGTTTAGGTTAGTTTAGATTAGATTATGTTATGTTACGTTAGGGTAGGTTAGGTTAGTGTAGTTTAGTTTAGTTCAATTTAGTTGAATTTAATTTAGTTTATTTTAGCTTAGTTTAGGTTAGGTTAGATTAGTTTAGTTTATTTTAGTTTAGGTTAGGTTAAGTTAGGTTAGGTTAGTTTAGGTTAGTTTAGTTTAGTTTGGTGTATAATTTAGTTTATAGTATAGTTTAGTTTAGTTTCATTTATAGTTTATTTTATAGTTTAGTTCAGTTTAGTTTAGTTTAGGTTAGGTTACTTTAGTTTAGTTTAGTTTAGCTTAGGTTGGGTTAGGTTAGGTTAGGTTAGGTTAGTTGGTTTAGCTTAGTTTCGTTTATTTTAATTTATAGTTTAGTTTAATTTATAGTTTGGTTTATAGTTTAGTTCAATTTAGTTTAAGTCAGGATAGGTAAGTTTAGGTTAAGTTAGGTTAAGTTAGTTTAGTTTAGTTTAGTTTATGTTAGGTTACGTTAGTTTAGGTTAGTTAAGTTCAGTTTAGTTTAGTTTTGTTTATAGTTAAGTTTAGTTTATAGTTTAGTTTATAGTTTAATTTTGTTTAGATTATTGTTTAATTTAGTTTAGTTTAGTGTAGTTTAGTTTAGGTTAGGTTAGGTTAGGTTAGATTAGTTAAGTTCAGTTTAGTGTAATTTAGTTTTGTTGAATTTAGTTTAGTTTAGTTTAGTTTAAGTTAGTTTAGTTTAGCTTAGGTTAGGTTAGGTAAGGTTAGGTTAGTTAGTTTAGCTTAGTTTAGTTTAGTTTAGTTTATAGTTTAGTTTAATTTATAGATTAGATTATATTTTAGTTTATAGTTTAGTTTAGTTTGGTTTAGTTAAGTTTAGTTTAGGTTAGGTTAGGTAAGGTTAGGTTAGGTTAGGTGAGTTTATTTTAGTTCAGATTAGATTATGTTAGGTTAGGTTAAGATAGGTCAATGTAGTTGAGTTTAGTTTAGTTGCATTTAATTTAGTTTATTTTGTTTAGTTTAGGTTAGGTTAGTTTAGTTTAGTTTAGGTTAGGTTGTTAGGTTAGCTTAGTTTTGTGTAGTTTAGTTTAGTTTATATTTTAATTTATTGTTTAGTTTAGTTTATATTAGATTTGTTTAGTTTAGTTTAGTTTAGGTTAGGTTAGGTTAGGTTACGTTGGGTTAGCTTAGTTTATTTTAGTTTAAGTTTGGTTAGTTTACGTTAGGTAAGGTCAGCTTAGTTTAGTTTAGTTTAGTTTAATTTAGTTTAGGTTAGGTTTGGTTTGTTTAATTTAGCTTAGCTCAGGTTTGGTTTGGTTAGGTTGGGTTAGGTTAGTTAAGGTCAGTTTACTTTAGTTTAGTTAAGTTTAGTTTAGTTTATAGTTTAGTTTAATTTAGTTTATAGTTTAGTTTATACTTTATATTATAATTTAGTTTAGGTTAGGTTAGGTTAGTTTAGTTTAGCTTAGGTTAGGTAAGGTTAGGTTAGGTTAGGTTAGGTTGGTTGGTTTAGCTTAGTTTATTTATTTTAGTTTAGTTTATACTTTAGTTTAATTTATAGATTAGTTTATATTTTAGTTTATAGTTTAGTTTAGTTTGGTTTAGTTTAGGTTAGGTTAGGTAAGGTTAGGTTAGGTTAGGTTAGGATAGTTTAGTTTAGTAAAGTTTATGTTCGGTTAGGTTAGGTTAGTTTAGTTCAGTTTAGTTAGTTTTGTTTATGGGTTAGTTTAGTTTATAGTTTAGTTTACAGTTTTGTTAAGTTTAGTTTATAGTTTATATTATAATGTAGTTTACTTTAATTTAGTTTAGTTTAGTTTTGTTTAGTTTAGTTTAGGTTAGGTTAGGTTAGTTTATGTTAAGTTAGGTTAGTTTAGTTTAGCTTAGTTTAGGTTAGGTTAGGTTAAGTTAGGTTAGGTTAGCTTAATTAATTTAGTTGAGTTTAATTTAGGTTAGGTTAGGTTAGGTCAGGTTAGGTTAGTTAACTTTAGTTTACTTTAGTTTAGTTAAGTTTAGTTTAGTTTATAGTTTAGTTTATAGTTTAGTTTAGTTTAATTTATAGTTTATATTATAATTTAGTTTAGTTTAGTTTAGTTTAGGTTAGGTTAGTTTAGTTTAGCTTACGTTAGGTTAGGTTAGGTTAAGTTAGGTTAGTTAGTTTAGCTTATTTTAGTTTATTTTATTTTAGTTTATAGTTTAGTTTAATTTGTATTTTAGTTTATAGTTTAGTTTATAGTTTAGTTTGGTTTAGTTTAATTTATTTTATAGTCTAGTTTATAGTTTATTTTAGTTTAGTTTATAGTTTAGATTATAATTTAGTTTAGTTTAGTTTAGTTTAGGTTAAGTTAATTTAGTTTAGCTTAGGTTAGTTTAGCTTAGGTTATGTTAGGTTGGGTTATGTTAGGTTACTTTAGAGTTGTTTAGTTTAGTTTAGGTTAGGTTTGGTTAGTTTAGTTTAGTTTAGCTCAGGTTTGGTTAGGTTAGGTTAAGTTAGGTTTGCTTAGTTTAGTTTAGTTTAATTTAGGTTAGGTTAGGTTAATTAACTTTAGTTTACTTAATTTAGTTAAGTTTAGTTTAGTTTATAGTTTAGTTTAATTTAGTTTATAGTTTAGTTTATAGTTTAGTTTAGTTTAGTTTATAGTTTATATTATAATTTAGTTTAGTTTAGTTTAGGTTAGGTTAGGTTAGTTTAGTTTAGCTTAGGTTAGGTTAGGTTAGGTTAGGTTAGTTAAGTTTAGTTTAGGTTAAGTTAGGTAAGTTTAGGTTAGGTTAGGTTAGTTTAGTTCAGTTTAGTTTAATTTTGCTTATAGTTTAATTCAGTTTAGTTTACAGTTTAAATTAGTTTAGTTTAGTTTAGTAATTTTGTTTAGGTTAGGTTAGGTTAGGTTAGTTTAGTTTAGTTTAGGTTAGGTGAGATTTGTTTAGGTTAGGTTAGATTAGTGTAGTTTAGTTTAGTTGAATTTAATTTAGTTTATTTTAGTTTAGTTTAGGTTAAGTTAGGTTAGGTTAGGTTAGTTAAGTTTAGTTTAGTGTAGTTTAGTTTAGTTGAATTTAGTTTAGTTTAGTTTAGTTTAGGTTAGTTTAGTTTAGTTTAGCATAGGTTAGGTTAGGTAAGGTTACGTTAGTTAGTTTAGCTTAGTATAGTTTAGTTTAGTTTAGTTTATAGTTTAGTTTAATTTTAGATTAGTTGATATTTTGGTTTATAGTTTAGTTTAGTTTAATTTAGGTAGGGATAGGTAAGTTTAGGTTAGGTTAGGTTAAATTAGTTCAGTTTACTTTTGTTTTGTTTATAGTTTAGTTAAGTTTAGTTTATAGTTTAATTTAGTATAGTTTAGTTTAGTTATTTTGTTTAGGTTAGGTTAGGTTAGGCTAGTTTAGTTTAGTTTAGTTTTGGTTAGATTTGTTTAGGTTAGGTTAGATTAGTGTAGTTGAGTTTACTTGAATTTAATTTAGTTTATTTTAGTTTAGTTTAGGTTAAGTTGGGTTAGGTTAGGTTAGTTAAGATTAGTTTAGTGTAGTTTTGTTTATGGTTTTATTTAGTTTATAGTTTAGTATATAGTTTAGTTTAGTTTAATTTCGGTTAGGTTAGGTTAGGTTAGGTTAGTTTAGTTTAGTTTAGATTAGGTTAGGATAGTTTAGTTTAGCTTAGGTTGCGTTAGGTAAGGTTAGGTTAGTTAGTTGAGCTTAGTATAGTTTAGTTTAGTTCAGTGTATAGTTTAGTTTAATTTTAGATTAGTTTAGATTATAGTTTATAGTTTAGTTTAGTTTAGTTTAGGTTAGGATAGGTAAGTTTAGGTTATGTTAGTTTATTTTAGGTTACGTTAGTTTAGGTTAGTTAAGTAAAGTTTAGTTTAGTTTTGTTTATGGTTTTATTTAGTTTATAGTTTAGTATATAGTTTAGTTTAGTTTAATTTCGGTTAGGTTAGGTTAGGTTAGGTTAGTTTAGTTTAGTTTAGATTAGGTTAGGATAGTTTATTTTAATTTAGATTAGATTATGTTAGGTTAGGTTAGGGTAGGTTAGGTTAGTGTAGTTTAGTTTAGTTCAATTTAGTTGAATTTAATTTAGTTTATTTTAGCTTAGTTTAGGTTAGGTTAGATTAGTTTAGTTTAGTTTAGTTTAATTTAGGTAAGTTAAGTTAGGTTAGGTTAGTTTAGTTTAGTTCATATTTTAGTTTATATAAGGTTAGTTTAGTTTATGTTAGGTTAAGTTAGTTTAGTTTAGTTTAGTTTATGTTAGGTTACGCTAGTTTAGGTTAGTTAAGTTTAGTTTAGTTTAGTTAAATTTAATTTTGTTTATTTTAGCTTAGTTTAGGTTAGGATGGTTAGGTTAGTTTAGTTTAGTTTAGAATAGTTTAGTTTAGTTTAGTTTAGGTTAGGTTAAGTTAGGTTAGGTTAGTTTAGTTTAGTTTAGTTTATATTTTAGTTTATAGTTTAGTTTAGTTTAGTTTATATTAGATTAGTTTAGTTTAGTTTAGTTTAGGTTAGGTTAGGTTAGTTTAGTTTAGGTTAGGTTTGGTTAGTTTAGTTTATATTAGGTTAGTTTATTTTAGTTTAGTTTAGTTTACTTTAGTTTATAGTTTAGTTTAGTTTAGTTTATATTAGATTAGTTTGGTTTAATTTAGTTTAGTTTAGTTTAGGTTAGGTTAGTTTAGTATAGGTTAGGTTAGGTTAGGTTAGTTTAGTTTTGTTTAGTTTAGTTTAGGTTAGGTTAGATTAGTTTAGGTTATGTTAGTTTATTTTAGTTTAGATTAGATTATGTTAGGTCAGGGAAGTTTAGGTTAGGTTAGGTTAGGTTAGTTTAGGTTAGGTTAGGTTAGCTTAGCTTAGTTTATTTTAGTTTTGTTCAATTTAGGTTTGGTTAGGTTAGTTAACCTTAGTTTACTTTAGTTTAGTTAAGTTTAGATTAGTTTATGGTTTAGTTTAGTTTAGTTTATAGTTTAGTTTAGTTTAGTTCATAGTTAATATTATAAATTAGTTACTTTAGGTTAGGTTAGGTTAGTTTAGTTTAGCTTAGGTTAGGTTAGGTTTGTTTAGGTTACGTTAGATTAGTGTAGTTTAGTTTAGTTGAATTTAATTTAGTTTATTTTAGTTTAGTTTAGGTTAAGTTAGGTTAGGTTATGTTAGTTAAGTTTAGTTTAGTGTAGTTTAGTTTAGTTGAAATTAGTTTATATTAGTTTTGTTTAGGTTACTTTAGTTTAGTTTAGCTTAGGTTAGGTTAGGTAAGATTAGGTTAGTTAGTTTAGGTTAGTATAGTTTAGTTTAGTTTATAGTTTAGTTTAATTTTAGATTAGTTTATAGTTTAGTTTAGTTTAGTTTAGGTTAGGATAGGTAAGTTTAGGTTAGGTTAGGGTAAGTTAATTTAGTTTAGTTTAGTTTATTTTAGGTTACGTTAGTTTAGGTTAGTTAAGTTCAGTTTAGTTTAGTTTTGTTTATAGTTTTGTTTAGTTTGTAGTTTAGTTTAGTTTATTTTCGGTTAGGATAGGTTAGGTTAGGTTAGTTTAGTTTAGTTTAGATTAGGTTAGGTTAGTTTATTTTAGTTTTGGATTAGATTATGTTAGGTTAGGTTAGTGTAGGTTAGGTTAGTGTAGTTTAGTTTAGTTCAATTTAGTTGAATTTAATTTAGTTTATTTCAGCTTAATTTAGGTTAGGTTAGATTAGTTTAGCTTATTTTAGTTTAGGTTAGCTTAAGTTAGGTTAGGTTAGTTTACTTTAGTTTAGTTTATATTTTAGTTTATAGTTTAGTTTAGTTTAGTTCATATTAGATTAGTTTAGTTTAGTTTAGTTTGGTTTAGTTTAGGTTGGGTTAGGTTAGGTTGTTTTAGTTTAGGTTAGGTTAGGTTAGTTTATTTTAGTTTAGTTTAGTTTAATTTAGTTTATAGTTTAGTTTATAGTTTAGTTTAGTTTAGATTAGTTTAGTTTAGTTTAGGTTCGGTTAGGTTAGTTTAGTTTAGGTTATGTTAGGTTATTTTAGGTTAGTTTAGTTTAGTTTAGTTTAGTTTGTTTATAGTTTTATTTAGTTTATAGTTTAGTTTATAGTTTAGTTTAGTTTATTTTCGGTTAGGTTAGGTTAGGTTAGTTTATTTTAGTTTAGATTAGATTATGTTAGGTTAGGTTAGGGTAGGTTAGGTTAGTGTAGTTTAGTTTAGTTCAATTTAGTTGAATTTAATTTATTTTATTTTAGCTTAGTTTAGGTTAGGTTAGATTAGTTTAGTTTAGTTTAGTTTAGGTTAGGTTAAGTTAGGTTAGGTTAGTTTAGTTTAGTTTAGTTTATATTTTAGTTTATAGTTTAGTTTATATTAGATTAGTTTAGTTTAGTTTGGTTTAGTTTAGATTAGGTTAGGTTAGTTTAGTTTAGGTTAGGTTAGGTTAGTTTATTTTAGTTTAGTTTAGTTTAGGTTAGGTTAGGTTAGTGTAGTTTAGCTTAATTTAGGTTAGGTTAGGTTAGGTTAGATTAGGTTAGTTAACTTTAGTTTACTTAATTTAGTTTAGTTTATAGTTAATTTAATTTATAAATTAGTTTATAGTTTAGTTTATGGTTTAGTTTATAGTTTAGTTTATTTTCGGTTGGGTTGGGTTAGTTTAGTTTAGTTTAGATTAGGTTAGGTTAGTTTATTTTAGTTTAGATTAGTTTATGTTAGGTTAGGTTAGGATAGGTTAGGTTAGTGTAGTTTATTTTGGTGCAATTTAATTGAATTTTATTTAGTTTATTTTAGTTTAGTTTAGGTTAGGTTAGATTAGTTTAGTTTAGTTTTGTTTAGGTTAGGTAAAATTAGGTTAGGTTAGTTTAGTTTAGGGTAGGTTAGGTTAGGTTAGATTATTTTAGTTTACTTTTTTTACTTTAGTTTATATTTTAGTTTATAGTTTAGTTTAGTTTAGATTAGTTTAGTTTAGTTTAGGTTCGGTTAGGTTAGTTTAGTTTAGTTTACGTTAGGTTAGGTTACGTTTTTTCCGTTTAGTTTAGTTTAGTTTAGGTTAGTTTATTTTAGTTTAGATTAGATTATGTTAGGGTAGGTTAGGGTAAGTTAGGTTAGTTTAGTTTAGTTTAGTTTAGTTTAGGTTATGTCAGGTTAGTTTAGTTTATTTTAGGTTAGGTCAGGTTAAGTTATGTTATGTTACTTTAGGTTAGTTTAGTTTAGTTTAATTTCGTTTAGTTTATAATTTAGTTTAGTTACGTTTAGTTTAGTTTAGGTTAGGTTAGGTTACTTAGTTAAGCTAGTTTAGTTTATTTTAGTTTAGTTTATAGTTTAGTTTAATTTATAAATTAGTTTATAGTTCAGTATATTGTTTAGTTTAGTTTAGTTTAGTTTAGGTTAGGTTAGGTTAGGTTAGTTTAGTTTAGTTTAGTTTAGTTTATGTTAGGTTAGTTTAGTTTTTGTTAGGTTAGGTTAGTTTAGTTTAGCTTAGCCTAGGTTGGGTTAGGTGATATTAGGTTAGGTTAGGTGAGTTAGTTTAGCTTAGTTTAGTTTAGTTTAGTTTAATTTAGGTTAAGTTAGGTTAGGTTAGTAGACTTTAGTATACTTAACTTAGTTAAGTTTAGTCAAGTTTATAGTTTAGTTTAATTTAGTTTATAGTTTAGTATATAGTTTAGTTTAGTTTATTGTTTATATTATAATTTAGTTTAGTTTAGGTTAGGTTAGTTTAGTTTAGCTTAGGTTATGTTAGGTTAGGTTAGGTGAGGTTAGTTAACTTTGGTTTACTTTAGTTTAGTTTAGTTTATAGTTAATTTAATTTATAAATTAGTTTATAGTTTAGTTTATAGTTTAGGTTAGTTAAGTTTAGTTTAGTTTAAGTTAGGATAGGTAAGTTTAGGTTAGGTTAGGTTAGTTTAGTTCAGTTTAGTTTTGTTTTGTTTATAGTTTAATTTAGTTTTGTTTATAGTTTAATTTAGTTTAGTTGAGTTTAGTTTAGTTATTTTTTTAGGTTAGGTTAGGTTAGTTTAGTTTAGTTTAGGTTAGGTTAGATTTGTTTAGGTTAGGTTAGATTAGTGTAGTGTAGTTTAGTTGAATTTCATTTAGTTTATTTTAGTTTAGGATAGTTTAATTTAGTTTAGCTTAGGTTAGGTTAGGTAAGGTTAGGTGAGTGAGTTTAGTTTAGTATAGTTTAGTTTAGTTTAGTTTATAGTTTAGTTTAATTTTAGATTAGTTTATAGTTTAGTTTAGTTTAGTTTATATTAGGATAGATAATTTTAGGTTAGGTTAAGGTAAGTTAATTTAGTTTAGTTTAGTTTATTTTAGGTTACGTTAGTTTAGGTTAGTTTAGATTAGATTATGTTAGGTTAGGTTAGGGTAGGTTATGTTAGTGTAGTTTAGTTTAGTTCAATTTAGTTGAATTTAATTTAGTTTATTTTAGCTTAGTTTAGGTTAGGTTAGATTAGTTTAGTTTATTTTAGTTTATGTTAGGTTAAGTTAGGTTAGGTTAGTTTACTTTAGTTGAATTTATATTTTAGTTTATATATTAGTTTAGTTTAGTTTATGTTAGATTAGTTTAGTTTAGTTTAGTTTGGTTTAGTTTAGGTTAGGTTAGGTTAGGTTGTTTTAGTTTAGGTTAGGTTCGGTTAGGTTAGTTTAGTTTAGGTTATGTTATGTTATTTTAGGTTAGTTTATTTTAGTTTAGTTTAGTATAGGTTACGTCAAGTTAGTTTAGTTTAGTTTAGGTTAGTTTAGGTTAAGTTATGTTATTTCACTTTAGGTTAGTTTAATTTAGTTTAGTTTCGTTTAGCTTATAATTTAGTTTAGTTACGTTTAGTGTAGTTTAGTTTAGGTTAGGTTAGGTTAGGTTACTTAGTTTAGCTTAGTTTGGTTTATTTTAGTTTAGTTTAATTTATAAATTAGTTTATAGTTTAGTTTATTGTTTAGTTTAGTTTAGTTTAGGTTAGATTAGGTTAGGTTAGTTTATTTCAATTTAGATTAGATTATGTTAGGTTAGGTTAGGGTAGGTTAGGTTAGTGTAGTTTAGTTTAGTTCAAATTAGTTGAATTTAATTTAGTTTATTTTAGCTTAGTTTAGGTTAGGTTAGATTAGTTTAGTTTAGTTTAGTTTAGTTTAATTTAGGTTAGGTTAAGTTAGGTTCGGTTAGTTTAGTTTAGTTCATATTTTAGTTTATATAAGGTTAGTTTAGTTTAGTTTAGTTTAGTTTATGTTAGGTTACGCTAGTTTAGGTTAGTTAAGTACAGTTTAGTTTAGTTTGGTTTATAGTTTAGTTTAGTTTATAGTTTTGTTTATAGTTTAGTTTAGTTTAGTTTATTGTTTAATTTAGTATACTTTAGTGTAGTTTAGTTTAGGTTAGGTTAGGTTAGTTTAGTTTAATTTAGGTTAGGTTAGGTTGGTTTATTTTAGTTTAGATAAGATTATGTTAGGTTAGGTTAGGGTAGGTTAGGTTAGGGTAGTTAAGTTTAGTTTAGTTTAGTTAAATTTAATTTTGTTTATTTTAGCTTAGTTTAGGTTAGGATGGTTAGGTTAGTTTAGTTTAGTTTAGTTTAGTTTAGGTTAGGTTAAGTTAGGTTAGGTTAGTTTAGTTTAGTTTAGTTTATATTTTAGTTTATAGTTTAGTTTAGTTTAGTTTATATTAGATTAGTTTGGTTTAATTTAGTTTAGTTTAGTTTAGGTTAAGTTAGGTTAGGTTATGTTAGTTAAGTTTAGTTTAGTGTAGTTTAGTTTAGTTGAAATTAGTTTAGATTAGTTTTGTTTAGGTTAGTTTAGTTTAGTTTAGCTTAGGTTAGGTTAGGTAAGGTTAGGTTAGTTAGTTTAGCTTAGTATAGTTTAGTTTAGTTTATAGTTTAGTTTAATTTTAGATTAGTTTATAGTTTAGTTTAGTTTGGTTTAGGTTAGGATAGGTAAGTTTAGGTTAGGTTATGGTAAGTTAATTTAGTTTAGTTTAGTTCATTTTAGGTTACGTTAGTTTAGGTTAGTTAAGTTCAGTTTAGTTTAGTTTTGTTTATAGTTTTGTTTAGTTTGTAGTTTAGTTTAGTTTATTTTCGGTTAGGATAGGTTAGGTTAGGTTAGTTTAGTTTAGTTTAGATTAGGTTAGGTTAGTTTATTTTAATTTAGATTAGATTATGTTAGGTTAGGTTAGGGTAGGTTAGGTTAGTGTAGTTTAGTTTAGTTCAATTTAGTTGAATTTAATTTAGTTTATTTCAGCTTAATTTAGGTTAGGTTAGTTTACTTTAGTTTAGTTTATATTTTAGTTTATAGTTTAGTTTAGTTTAGTTCATATTAGATTAGTTTAGTTTAGTTTAGTTTGGTTTAGTTTAGGTTAGGTTAGGTTAGGTTGTTTTAGTTTAGGTTAGGTTAGGTTAGTTTATTTTAGTTTAGTTTAGTTTAATTTAGTTTATAGTTTAGTTTATAGTTTAGTTTAGTTTAGATTAGTTTAGTTTAGTTTAGGTTCGGTTAGGTTAGTTTAGTTTAGGTTATGTTAGGTTATTTTAGGTTAGTTTAGTTTAGTTTAGTTTAGTTTGTTTATAGTTTTATTTAGTTTATAGTTTAGTTTATAGTTTAGTTTAGTTTATTTTCGGTTAGGTTAGGTTAGGTTAGTTTATTTTAGTTTAGATTAGATTATGTTAGGTTAGGTTAGGGTAGGTTAGGTTAGTGTAGTTTAGTTTAGTTCAATTTAGTTGAATATAATTTATTTTATTTTAGCTTAGTTTAGGTTAGGTTAGATTAGTTTAATTTAGTTTAGGTTAGGTTAAGTTAGGTTAGGTTAGTTTAGTTTAGTTTAGTTTATATTTTAGTTTATATTAGATTAGTTTAGTTTAGTTTGGTTTAGTTTAGATTAGGTTAGGTTAGTTTAGTTTAGGTTAGGTTAGGTTAGTTTATTTTAGTTTAGTTTAGTTTAGGTTAGGTTAGGTTAGTGTAGTTTAGCTTAATTTAGGTTAGGTTAGGTTAGGTTAGATTAGGTTAGTTAACTTTAGTTTACTTAATTTAGTTTAGTTTATAGTTAATTTAATTTATAATTTAGTTTATAGTTTAGTTTATGGTTTAGTTTATAGTTTAGTTTATTTTCGGTTAGGTTGGGTTAGTTTAGTTTAGTTTAGATTAGGTTAGGTTAGTTTATTTTAGTTTAGATTAGTTTATGTTAGGTTAGGTTAGGATAGGATAGGTTAGTGTAGTTTATTTTGGTGCAATTTAATTGAATTTAATTTAGTTTATTTTAGCTTAGTTTAGGTTAGGTTAGATTAGTTTAGTTTAGTTTTGTTTAGGTTAGGTAAAATTAGGTTAGGTTAGTTTAGTTTAGTTTATTTTGGTTTAGTTTAGGTTAGGTTAGTTTAGTTTAGGGTAGGTTAGGTTAGGTTAGAGTATTTTAGTTTACTTTTTTACTTTAGTTTATAGTTTAGTTTATAGTTTAGTTTAGTTTAGATTAGTTTAGTTTAGTTTAGGTTCGGTTAGGTTAGTTTAGTTTAGTTTAGGTTAGGTTAGGTTACGTTTTTTCCGTTTAGTTTAGTTTAGTTTAGGTTCGTTTATTTTAGTTTAGATTAGATTATGTTAGGTTAGGTTAGGGTAAGTTAGGTTAGTTTAGTTTAGTTTAGTTTAGTTTAGGTTATGTCAGGTTAGTTTAGTTTATTTTAGGTTAGGTCTGGTTAAGTTATGTTATGTTACTTTAGGTTAGTTTAGTTTAGTTTAGTTTCGTTTAGTTTATAATTTAGTTTAGTTACGTTTAGTTTAGTTTATGTTAGGTTAGGTTAGGTTACTTAGTTTAGCTAGTTTAGTTTATTTTAGTTTAGTTTATAGTTTAGTTTAATTTATAAATTAGTTTATAGTTCAGTATATTGTTTAGTTTAGTTTAGTTTAGGTTAGGTTAGGTTAGTTTAGTTTAGTTTAGTTTAGTTTATGTTAGGTTAGGTTAGTTTTTGTTAGGTTAGGTTAGTTTAGTTTAGCTTAGCCTAGGTTGGGTTAGGTGATATTAGGTTAGGTTAGGTGAGTTAGTTTAGCTTAGTTTAGTTTATTTTAGTTTAATTTAGGTTAGGTTAGGTTAGGTTAGTAGACTTTAGTATACTTAACTTAGTTAAGTTTAGTCAAGTTTATAGTTTAGTTTAATTTAGTTTATAGTTTAGTATATAGTTTAGTTTAGTTTATTGTTTATATTATAATTTAGTTTAGTTTAGGTTAGGTTAGTTTAGTTTAGCTTAGGTTATGTTAGGTTAGGTTAGGTGAGGTTAGTTAACTTTGGTTTACTTTAGTTTAGTTTAGTTTATAGTTAATTTAATTTATAAATTAGTTTATAGTTTATTTTATAGTTTAGGTTAGTTAAGTTTAGTTTAATTTAAGTTAGGATAGGTAAGTTTAAGTTAGGTTAGGTTAGTTTAGTTAAGTTTAGTTTTGTTTTGTTTATAGTTTAATTTAGTTTAGTTGAGTTTAGTTTAGTTATTTTTTTTAGGTTAGGTTAGGTTAGTTTAGTTTAGTTTAGGTTAGGTTAGATTTGTTTAGGTTAGGTTAGATTAGTGTAGTTTAGTTTAGTTGAATTTAATTTAGTTTATTTTAGTTTAGGTTAGTTTAATTTAGTTTAGCTTAGGTTAGGTTAGGTAAGGTTAGGTGAGTTAGTTTAGTTTAGTATAGTTTAGTTTAGTTTAGTTTATAGTTTAGTTTAATTATAGATTAGTTTATAGTTTAGTTTAGTTTAGTTTATATTAGGATAGATAAGTTTAGGTTAGGTTAGGGTAAGTTAATTTAGTTTAGTTTAGTTTATTTTAGGTTACGTTAGTTTAGGTTAGTTTAGATTAGATTATGTTAGGTTAGGTTAGGGTAGGTTATGTTAGTGTAGTTTAGTTTAGTTCAATTTAGTTGAATTTAATTTAGTTTATTTTAGCTTAGTTTAGGTTAGGCTAGATTAGTTTAGTTTATTTTAGTTTATGTTAGGTTAAGTTAGGTTAGGTTAGTTTACTTTAGTTTAATTTATATTTTAGTTTATAGTTTAGTTTAGTTTAGTTTATGTTAGATTAGTTTAGTTTAGTTTAGTTTGGTTTAGTTTAGGTTAGGTTAGGTTAGGTTGTTTTAGTTTAGGTTAGGTTCGGTTAGGTTAGTTTAGTTTAGGTTATGTTATGTTATTTTAGGTTAGTTTATTTTAGTTTAGTTTAGTATAGGTTACGTCAAGTTTGTTTAGTTTAGTTTAGGTTAGGATAGGTTAAGTTATGTTACTTCACTTTAGGTTAGTTTAATTGAGTTTAGTTTCGTTTAGCTTATAATTTAGTTTAGTTACGTTTAGTGTAGTTTAGATTAGGTTAGGTTAGGTTAGGTTACTTAGTTTAGCTTAGTTTAGTTTATTTTAGTTTAGTTTAATTTATAAATTAGTTTATAGTTTAGTTTATTGTTTAGTTTAGTTTAGTTTAGGTTAGCTTAAGTAAGGTTAGGTTAGTTTAGTTTAGCTTAGCGTAGGTTGGGTTAGGTTAGGTTAGGTTAGGTTAGTTAGTTTAGCTTAGTTTATTTTCGTTTATAGTTTAGTTTAATTTATAGTTTAGTTTATAGTTTAGTTTAGTTTAGTTTAGTTTATGTTAGGTTATGTTAGTTTAGGTTAGTTAAGTTCATTTTAGTGTAGTTTTGTTTATAGTTTAGTTTTGTTTATAGTTTAGTTCACTTTATTGTTTAATTTAGATTAGTTTATTGTAGTTATGTTTAGGTTAGGTTAGTTTAGTTTAGTTTAGGTTAGGTTAGGTTACTTTATTTTAGTTTAGATTAGATTATGTTAGGTTAGGTAAGTTTAGGTTAGGTTAGGTTAGGTTAGTTTAGGTTAGGTTATGTTAGGTTAGGTTAGGTTAGCTTAGTTTAGTTTAGTTTAGTTTAGGTTAGGTTAGGGTAGTTTAGGTTAGGTTAGTTTAGTTTAGTATAGTTTATTTTAGTTTCGTTTAGTTTATAGTTTAGTTTAGTCTATAGATTAGTTTATATTTGAGTTTAGTTTGGTTTAGTTTAGATTAGTTTAGGTTAGGTTAGGTAAGGTTAGGTTAGGTTTGTTTATTTTAGTTTAGATTAGATTATGTTAGGTTAGGTAAGTTTAGGTTAGGTTGGGTTAGGTTAGTTTAGGTTAGGTTAGGTTAGGTTAGGTTAGGATAGCTTAATTTATTTTAGTTTTGTTTAATTTAGGTTAGGTTAGTTAACTTTAGTTTACTTTAGTTTAGTTAAGTTTAGTTTAGTTTATAGTTTAGTTTAGGTTGGTTTTATAGTTTAGTTTATGATTTAGTTTAGTTTAGTTTATAGTTTATATTATAATTTAGTTTAGTTTAGGTTACTTTGGTTTAGTTTAGGTTAGGTTATGTAAGGTTAGGTTAGGTTAGGTTAGTTTAGTTTAGTTGAGTTTATGTTCCGTTTGGTTAGGTTAGTTTAGTTCAGTTTAGTTAGTTTTGTTTATACTTTAGTTTAGTTTAGTTTATAGTTTAGTTTATAGTTTAGTTTAGTTTATAGTTTAATTTAGTTTAGTTTAGTTTGGTTTAGTTTAGCTTAGGTAAGGTAAGGTTAGGTTAGGTTAGGATAGTTTATTTTAGTTAAGTTTATGTTCGGTTAGGTTACGTTAGTTTAGTTCAGTTTTGTTAGTTTTATTTATAGGTTAGTTTATTTTAGTTTATACTTTATATTATAATTTAGTTTAGTATAGGTTAGGTTAGGTTAGTTAAGTTTAGCTTAGGTTAGGTAAGGTTAGGTTAGGTTAGCTTAGCTTAGTTAGTTTAGCTTAGTTTAGTTTATTTTAGTTTAGTTTATAGTTTATATTAATTTATAGATTAATTTATATTTTAGTTTATAGTTTAATTTGGTTTGGTTTAGTTTAGCTTAGGTTAGGTAAGGTTAGGTTAGGTTAGGATAGTTTAGTTTAGTTAAGTTTATGTTCGGTTAGGTTACGTCAGTTTACTTCAGTTTAGTTAGTTTTGTTTATAGGTTAGTTTAGTTTAGTTTATAGTGTAATTTATAGGTTAGTTTAGTTTAGTTTATAGTGTAGTTTATAGGTTAGTTTAGTTTAGTTTATAGTTTATATTATAATTTAGTTTAGTTTAGTTTAGTTTAGGTTAGGTTAGGTTAGTTTAGTTTAGCTTAGGATAGGTTAGGTTAGGTTAGTTTATTTTAGTATAGATTAGATTATGTTAGGTTAGGTTAGCTTAGTTTAGTTTATTTTAGTTTAGTTTATAGTTTAATTTAGTTTAGTTTATAGTTTAATTAAGTTTAGTTTAATTTAGTTTAGTTATTTTGTTTAGGTTAGGTTAGGTTAGGTTAGTTTAGTTTAGTTTAGGTTAGGTTAGGTTTGTTTAGGTTAGGTTAGATTAGTGTAGTTTAGTTTAGTTGAATTTAGTTTAGTTTAGTTTAGTTTAGGTTAGTTTAGTTTAGTTTAGCTTAGGTTAGGTTAGGTAAGGTTACGTTAGTTAGTTTAGCTTAGTATAGTTTAGTTTAGTTTAGTTTAGAGTTTAGTTTCATTTTAGATTAGTTTATAGTTTTGTTTATAGTTTAGTTTAGTTTAGTTTATGTTAGGATAGGTAAGTTTAGGTTAGGTTAGGGTAAGTTAGTTTATTTTAGTTTAGTTTATTTTAGGTTACGTTAGTTTAGGTTAGTTAAGTTCAGTTTAGTTTAGTTTTGTTTATAGTTTTATTTAGTTTATAGTTTAGTTTATAGTTTAGTTTAGATTATTTTGGGTTAGGTTGGGTTAGGTTATGTTAGTTTAGTTTAGTTTAGATTAGGTTATTTTAGTTTATTTTAGTTTAGATTAGATTATGTTAGGTTAGGTTAGGGTAGGTTAGGTTAGTGTAGTTTAGTTTAGTTCAATTTAGTTGAATATAATTTAGTTTAATTTAGCTTAGTTTAGGTTAGGTTAGATTAGTTTAGTTTAGTTTAAATTAGATTATATTAGGTTAGGTTAGGGTAGGTTAGGTTAGTGTAGTTTAGTTTAGTTCAATTTAGTTGAATTTAATTTAGTTTATTTTAGCTTCGTTTAGGTTAGGTAGATTACTTTAGTTTAGTTTAGGTTAGGTTAGGTTAGTTTAGTTTAGTTTAGTTTATATTTTATTTTATAGTTTAGTTTAGTTTAGTTTGTATTAGATTAGTTTAGTTTAGTTTAGTTTGGTATAGTTTAGGTTAGGTTAGGTTAGTTTAGTTTATGTTAGGTTAGGTTAGTTTATTTTAGTTTAGTTTACTTTAGTTTATAGTTTAGTTATAGTTTAGTTTAGGTTCGGTTAGGTTAGTTTAGTTTAGTTTAGATTAGATTATGTTAGGTTAGGTTAGGGTAGGTTAGGTTAGTGTACTTTAGTTTAGTTCAATTTAGTTGAATATAATTTAGTTTTTTTTAGCTTAGTTTAGGTTAGGTTAGATTAGTTTAGTTTAGTTTAGGTTAGGTTAAGTTAGGTTAGGTTAGTTTAGTTTAGTTTAGTTTATATTTTAGTTTATAGTTTAGTTTATATTAGATTAGTTTATTTTAGTTTAGTTTGGCTTAGTTTAGGTTAGGTTAGGTTAGTTTAATTTAGGTTAGGTTAGGTTAGTTTATTTTAGTTTAGTTTAGTTACTTCAGTTTATAGTTTAGTTTATTGTTTAGTTTAGTTTAGGTTCGGTTAGGTTAGTTTAGTTTAGTTTAGGTTAGGTTAGTTTAGTTTAGTTTAGTTTAGTTTAGGTTAGGTTAGGTTAGTTTATTTTAGTTTTGATTAGATTATGTTAGGTTAGGTTAGGGTAGGTTAGGTTAGTTTAGTTTAGTTTAGTTTAGTTTAGTTTGGTTTAGGTTAGGTCTGGTTTTTTTAGTTTAGTTTAGGTTAGGTTAGGTTAAGTTATGTTCAGTTACTTTAGGTTAGTTTAGTTTAGTTTAGTTTCGTTTAGTTTATAATTCAGTTTAGTTACGTTTAGTTTAGTTTAGGTTAGGTTAGGTTAGGTTAGGTTACTTAGTTTAGCTTAGTTTAGTTGATAGTTTAGTTTAATTTATAAATTAGTTTATAATTTAGTTTATTGTTCAATTTAGTTTAGGTTAGGTTAGGTTAGGTTAGGTTAGTTTAGTTTAGTTTAGTTTAGGTTAGGTTAGTTTTTGTTAGGTTAGTTTAGTTTAGTTTAGCTTAGGTTAGGTTAGGTAAGGTTAGGTTAGTTAATTTAGCTTAGTTTAGTTTAGTTCAGTTTAGTTTATGGTTTAGTTTAATTTTAGCTTATTTTATAGTTTAGTTTATAGTTTAATTTAGTTTAAGTTAAGATTGGTAAATTTAGGTTAGGTTAGGGTAAGTTAGTTTAGTTTAGTTTAGTTTATTTTAGGAGACGTTAGTTTAGGTTAGTTAAGATCAGTTTAGTTTAGTTTTGTTTATAGTTTTGTTTAGTTTATAGTTTAGTTTATATTTAAGTTTAGATTATTTTCGGTTAGGTTAGGTTAGGTTAGGTTGGTTTAGTTTAGATTAGATTAGGTTAGGTTTGTTTATTTTAGTTTAGATTAGATTATGTTAGGTTAGGTTAGTCTAGGTTAGGTTAGTGTAGTTTAGTTTAGTTCAATTTAGTTGAATTTAATTTAGTTTATTTTAGCATAGTTTAGGTTAGGTAGATTAGTGTAGTTTAGTTTAGGTTAGGTTAAGTTAGGTTAGATTAGTTTAGTTTTGTTTAGTTTGGTATAGTTTAGGTTAGGTTAGTTAGGTTAGTTTAGTTTAGGTTAGGTTAGGTTAGGTCAGTTTATTTTAGTATAGTTTAGTTTACTTTAGTTTATAGTTTAGTTAAAGTTTAGTTGAGTTTAATTTAGTTTAGGTTCGGTTAGATTAATTTAGTTTAGTTTAGGTTAAGTTAGGTTAGGTTAGTTTAGTTTAGTTTTGTTTAGGTTAGGTTAGGTTAGTTTATTTTAATTTAGATTAGTTTATGTTAGGTTAGGGTAGGTTAGGTTAATTTAGTTTGGTTTAGTTTAGTTTAGGTTAGGTCAGGTTAGTTTAGTTTAGTTTAATTTAGGTTAGGTTTGGTTAGGTTAGTTAACTTTAATATACTCTAGTTTAGTTAAGTTTAGTTTAGTTTATAGTTTAGTTTAGTTTAATTTCGGTTAGGTTAGGTTAGTTTAGTTTAGTTTAGATTAGGTTAGGTTAGTTTATTTTAGTTTAGATTAGATCATGTTATGTTAGTTTAGGGTAGGTTAGGTTAGTGTAGTTTATTTTAGTTCAGTTTAGTTGAATTTAATTTAGTTTATTTTAGCTTAGTTTATGTTAGGTTAGATTAGTTTAGTTAAGTTTATTTTAGGTTAGGTTAAGTTAGGTTAGTTTAGTTTAGTTTAGTTTAGTTATATTTAGTTAAGTTTAGTTTGGTTTAAATTAGTTTAGTTTTGTTTATGTTAGGTTAGGTTAGGTTAGGTTAGGTTAGTTAGATTAGTTTACGTTAGTTTAGCTTATAATTTAATTTATAGTATAGTTTTGTTTAGTTTAGTTTATAGTTTAGTTTATATTTTAGTTTAATTTAGTTTATAGTTTAATTTATAATTTAGTTTAATTTAGTTTAGTTTAGTTTAGGCTAGGTTTGGTTATTTAAGCTTAGCTCAGGTTTGGTTAGGTTGGGTTATGTTAGGTTACTTTAGTTTAGTTTAGTTTAGTTTATAGTTTAGTTTAGTTTAGTATGGTTTATATTTTAGTTTAATTTAGTTTAGTTTAAATTAGATTACTTTAGGTTACGTTAGGTTAGGTGTGCTTATTTTTGTTTAGGTTAGGTTAGGTAAGGTTAGTTTAGTTTAGCTTAGGTTAGGTTATTTTTGTTTAGTTTATAGTTTAGTTTAATTTAGTTTAGAGTTTAGTTTATAGTTTAGTTTAGATTAGTTTAGTGTAGTTTTGGTTCGGTTAGGTTAGGTTAGTTTAGTTTAGGTTAGGTTAGGTTAGGTTAGTTTATTTTAGTTTACTTTAGTTTACTTTAGTTTATAGTTTAGTTTATAGTTTAGTTTAGTTTAGATTAGTTTAGTGTAGTTTGGGTTCGGTTAGGTTAGTTTAGTTTAGTTTAGGTTAGGTTAGGTTAGGTTAGTTCCGTTTAGTTTAGTTTAGTTTAGGTTAGGTTAGTTTATTTTAGTTTAGATTAGATTATGTTAGGTTAGGTTAGGGTAAGTTAGGTTAGTTTAGTTTAGTTTAGTTTAGTTTAGGTTAGGTCTGGTTAGTTTAGTTTAGTTTAGTTTAGGTTAGGTTAAGTTATGTTATGTTACTTTAGGTTAGTTTAGTTTAGTTTAGTTTCGTTTAGTTTATAATTTAGTTTAGTTACGTTTAGTTTAGTTTAGGTTAGGTTAGGTTAGGTTAGGTTACTTAGTTTAACTTAGCTTAGTTTATTTTAATTTAGTTTATAGTTTAGTTTAATTTATAAATTAGTTTATAGTTTAGTTTATTGTTTAGTTTAGTTTGGTTTAGGTTAGGTTAGGTTAGGTTAGTTTAGTTTAGTTTAGTTTAGGTTAGGTTAGTTTTTGTTAGGGTAGGTTAGTTTAGTTTAGCTTAGCTTAGGTTGGGTTAAGTGAGATTAGGTTAGGTTAGGTTAGTAAGTTTAGCTTAGTTTAGTTTATTTTAGTTTAATTTAGGTTAGGTTAGGTTAGGTTAGGTTAGTAGACTTTAGTATACTTAACTTAGTTAAGTTTAGTTTAGTTTATAGTTTAGTTTAATTTAGTTTATAGTTTAGTATATAGTTTAGTTTAGTTTAGTTTATTGTTTTTATTATAATTTAGTTTAGTTTAGTTTAGGTTAGGTTAGGTTAGGTTAGTTTAGTTTAGTTTAGTTTATATTTTAGTTTATAGTTTAGTTTATATTAGATTAGTTTAGTTTAGTTTGGTTTAGTTTAGATTAGGTTAGCTTAGGTTGGTTTAGTTTAGGTTAGGTTAGGTTAGATTAGGTTAGTTAACTTTAGTTTACTTTAGTTTAGTTTAGTTTATAGTTAATTTAATTTATAAATTAGTTTATAGTTTAATTTGTGGTTTAGTTTATAGTTTAGTTTATTTTCGGTTAGGTTGGGTTAGTTCAGTTTAGTTTAGATTAGGTTAGGTTAGTTTATTTTAGTTTAGTTTAGTTTTGTTTAGGTTAGGTTAAGTTAGGTTAGGTTAGTTTAGTTTAGGTTAGGTTAGGTTAGGTTGGTTTATTTTAGCTTACTTTTTTTACTTTAGTTTATAGTTTGGTTTATAGTTTAGTTTAGTTTAGATTAGTTTAGTTATGTTTAGGTTCGGTTAGGTTAGTTTAGTTTAGTTTAGGTTAGGTTAGGTTACGTTTTTTCCGTTTAGTTTAGTTTAGTTTAGGTTAGTTTATTTTAGTTTAGATTAGATTATGTTAGGTTAGGGTAAGTTAGGTTAGTTTAGTTTAGTTTAGTTTAGGTTATGTCAGGTTAGTTTAGTTTAGTTTACGTTAGGCAGGTTAAGTTATGTTATGTTACTTTAGGTTAGCTTAGTTTAGTTTAGTTTATTTTAGTTTAGTTTATAGTTTAGTTTAATTTATAAATTAGTTTATAGTTTAGTTTATTGTTTAGTTTAGATTAGTTTAGGTTAGGTTAGGTTAGCTTTTTGTAGGTTAGGTTAGTTTAGTTTAGCTTAGCTTAGGTTGGGTTAGGTGAGATTAGGTTAGGTTAGGTGAATTAGATGAGCTTAGTTTAAATTTATTTTAGTGTAATTTGGGTTAGGTTAGGTTAGGTTAGTAGACTTTAGTATACTTAACTTAGTTAAGTTTAGTCAAGTTTATAGTTTAGTTTAATTTAATTTATAGTTTAGTATGTAGTTTAGTTTAGTTTATTGTTTATATTATAATTTAGTTTAGTTTAGGTTAGGTTAGGTTAGTTTAGTTTAGCTTAGGTTATGTTAGGTTAGGTTAGGTTAGGTGAGGTTAGTTAACTTTGGTTTACTTTAGTTTAGTTTAGTTTATAGTTAATTTAATTTATAAATTAGTTTATAGTTTAGTTTATAGTTTAGGTTAGTTAAGTTTAGTTTAATTTAAGTTGGGATAGGTAAGTTTAGGTTAGGTTAGGTTAGTTTAGTTCAGTTTAGTTTTGTTTTGTTTATAGTTTATTGTAGTTTAGTTTATAGTTTAATTTAGTTTAGTTTAGTTTAGTTTAGTTATTTTTTTTAGGTTATGTTAGGTTAGGTTTGTTTAGTTTAGTTTAGGTTAGGTTAGATTTGTTTAGGTTAGGTTAGATTAGTGTAGTTTAGTTTAGTTGAATTTAATTTAGTTTATTTTAGTTTAGTTTAGGTTAAGTTAGGTTAGGTTAGGTTAGTTTAGTTTAGTTTAGTTTAGTTTAGTTTAGTTTAGTTGAAATTAGTTTAGTTTAGTTTGGTTTAGGTTAGTTTAATTTAGTTTAGCTTAGGTTAGGTTAGGTAAGGTTAGATGAGTTAGTTTAGCTTAGTATAGTTTAGATTAGTTTAGTTTATAGTTTAGTTTAATTTTAGATAGTTTATAGTTTAGTTTAGTTTAGTTTATATTAGGATAGATAAGTTTAGGTTAGGTTAGGGTAAGTTAATTTAGTTTAGTTTAGTTTATTTTAGGTTACGTTAGTTTAGGTTAGTTTAGATTAGATTATGTTATGTTACGTTAGGGTAGGTTAGGTTAGTGTAGTTTAGTTTAGTTCAATTTAGTTGAATTTAATTTAGTTTATTTTAGCTTAGTTTAGGTTAGGTTAGATTAGTTTAGTTTATTTTAGTTTAGGTTAGGTTAAGTTAGGTTAGGTTAGTTTAGGTTAGTTTAGTTTAGTTTGGTGTATAATTTAGTTTATAGTATAGTTTAGTTTAGTTTCATTTATAGTTTAATTTATAGTTTAGTTCAGTTTAGTTTAGGTTAGGTTAGGTTACTTTAGTTTAGTTTAGTTTAGCTTAGGTAGGGTTAGGTTAGGTTAGGTTAGGTTAGTTAGTTTAGCTTAGTTTCGTTTATTTTAATTTATAGTTTAGTTTAATTTATAGTTTGGTTTGTAGTTTAGTTCAGTTTAGTTTAAGTCAGGATAGGTAAGTTTAGGTTAAGTTAGGTTAAGTTAGTTTAGTTTAGTTTAGTTTATGTTAGGTTACGTTAGTTTAGGTTAGTTAAGTTCAGTTTAGTTTAGTTTTGTTTATAGTTAAGTTTAGTTTATAGTTTAGTTTATAGTTTAATTTTGTTTAGATTATTGTTTAATTTAGTTTAGTTTAGGTTAGGTTAGGTTAGGTTAGATTAGTTAAGTTCAGTTTAGTGTAATTTAGTTTTGTTGAATTTAGTTTAGTTTAGTTTAGTTTAAGTTAGTTTAGTTTAGCTTAGGTTAGGTTAGGTAAGGTTAGGTTAGTTAGTTTAGCTTAGTTTAGTTTAGTTTAGTTTATAGTTTAGTTTAATTTATAGATTAGATTATATTTTAGTTTATAGTTTAGTTTAGTTTGGTTTAGTTAAGTTTAGTTTAGGTTAGGTTAGGTAAGGTTAGGTTAGGTTAGGTTAGTTTATTTTAGTTCAGATTAGATTATGTTAGGTTAGGTTAAGATAGGTCAATGTAGTTGAGTTTAGTTTAGTTGCATTTAATTTAGTTTATTTTGTTTAGTTTAGGTTAGGTTAGTTTAGTTTAGTTTAGGTTAGGTTGTTAGGTTAGCTTAGTTTTGTATAGTTTAGTTTAGTTTATATTTTAATTTATTGTTTAGTTTAGTTTATATTAGATTTGTTTAGTTTAGTTTAGTTTAGGTTAGGTTAGGTTAGGTTACGTTGGGTTAGCTTAGTTTATTTTAGTTTAAGTTTGGTTAGTTTACGTTAGGTTAGGTCAGCTTAGTTTAGTTTAGTTTAGTTTAATTTAGTTTAGGTAAGGTTTGGTTTGTTTAATTTAGCTTAGCTCAGGTTTGGTTTGGTTAGGTTGGGTTAGGTTAGTTAAGGTCAGTTTACTTTAGTTTAGTTAAGTTTAGTTTAGTTTATAGTTTAGTTTAATTTAGTTTATAGTTTAGTTTATACTTTATATTATAATTTAGTTTAGGTTAGGTTAGGTTAGTTTAGTTTAGCTTAGGTTAGGTAAGGTTAGGTTAGGTTAGGTTAGGTTGGTTGGTTTAGCTTAGTTTATTTATTTTAGTTTAGTTTATAGTTTAGTTTAATTTATAGATTAGTTTATATTTTAGTTTATAGTTTAGTTTAGTTTGGTTTAGTTTAGGTTAGGTTAGGTAAGGTTAGGTTAGGTTAGGTTAGGATAGTTTAGTTTAGTAAAGTTTATGTTCGGTTAGGTTAGGTTAGTTTAGTTCAGTTTAGTTAGTTTTGTTTATGGGTTAGTTTAGTTTATAGTTTAGTTTACAGTTTTGTTAAGTTTAGTTTATAGTTTATATTATAATGTAGTTTACTTTAATTTAGTTTAGTTTAGTTTAGTTTTGTTTAGTTTAGTTTAGGTTAGGTTAGGTAAGGTTCGTTTAGTTTAGTTTAGGTTAGGTTAGGTAAGTTTATGTTAAGTTAGGTTAGTTTAGTTTAGCTTAGTTTAGGTTAGGTTAGGTTAAGTTAGGTTAGGTTAGCTTAATTAATTTAGTTTAGTTTAATTTAGGTATAGTTTAGTTTAATTTAGTTTATAGTTTAGTTTATAGTTTAGTTTAGTTTAGTTTATAGTTTATATTATAATTTAGTTTAGTTTAGTTTAGTTTAGGTTAGGTTAGGTTAGTTTAGTTTAGCTTAGGTTAGGTTAGGTTAGGTTAGGTTAGTTTAGTTTAGTTTAGGTTAAGTTAGGTAAGTTTAGGTTAGGTTAGGTTAGTTTAGTTCAGTTTAGTTTAATTTTGCTTATAGTTTAATTTAGTTTAGTTTATAGTTTAAATTAGTTTAGTTTAGTTTAGCTTAGTAATTTTGTTTAGGTTAGGTTAGGTTAGGTTAGTTTAGTTTAGTTTATGTTAGGTTAGATTTGTTTAGGTTAGGTTAGATTAGTGTAATTTAGTTTAGTTGAATTTAATTTAGTTTATTTTCGTTTAGTTTAGGTTAAGTTAGGTTAGGTTAGGTTAGTTAAGTTTAGTTTAGTGTAGTTTAGTTTAGTTGAATTTAGTTTAGTTTAGTTTAGTTTAGGTTAGTTTAGTTTAGTTTAGCATAGGTTAGGTTAGGTATGGTTACGTTAGTTAGTTTAGCTTAGTATAGTTTAGTTTAGTTTAGTTTATAGTTTAGTTTAATTTTAGATTAGTTGATATTTTGGTTTATAGTTTAGTTTAGTTTAATTTAGGTAGGGATAGGTAAGTTTAGGTTAGGTTAGTTTAGTTTAGTTCAGTTTACTTTTGTTTTGTTTATTGTTTAATTTAGTTTACTTTAGTTTAGTTAAGTTTATAGTTTCATTTAGTTTAGTTTAGTTTAGTTTAGTTATTTTGTTTAGGTTAGGTTAGGTTAGTTTAGTTTAGTTTAGTTTAGGTTACGAAAGTTTAGGTTAGGTTAGGTTAGTTTAGTTCAGTTTAGTTTTGTTTTGCTTATAGTTTAATTTAGTTTATTTTATAGTTTAAATTAGTTTAGTTTGGTTTAGTTTAGTTATTTTGTTTAGGTTAGGTTAGGTTAGGTTAGTTTAGTTTAGTTTAGGTTAGGTTAGATTGGTTTAGGTTAGGTTAGATTAGTGTAGTTTAGTTTAGTTGAATTTAATTTAGTTTATTTTAGTTTAGTTTAGGTTAAGTTAGGTTAAGTTAGGTTAGTTAAGTTTAGTTTAGTGTAGTTCAGTTTAGTTGAATTTAGTTTAGTTTAGTTTAGTTTAGCATAGGTTAGGTTAGGTAAGGTTACGTTAGTTAGTTTAGCTTAGTATAGTTTAGTTTAGTTTAGTTTATAGTTTAGTTTAATTTTAGATTAGTTTATATTTTGGTTTATAGTTTAGTTTAGTTTAGTTTAGGTAGGGATAGGAAAGCTTAGGTTAGGTTAGGTTAGTTTAGTTCAGTTTAGTTTTGTTTTGTTTATAGTTTAGTTAAGTTTAGTTTATAGTTTAATTTAGTATAGTTTAGTTTAGTTATTTTGTTTAGGTTAGGTTAGGTTAGGTTAGTTTAGTTTAGTTTAGTTTTGGTTAGATTTGTTTAGGTTCGGTTAGATTAGTGTAGTTGAGTTTACTTGAATTTAATTTAGTTTATTTTAGTTTAGTTTAGGTTAAGTTGGGTTAGGTTAGGTTAGTTAAGATTAGTTTAGTGTAGTTTAGTTTAGTTGAATTTAGTTTAGTTTAGTTTAGTTTAGTTTAGGTTAGTTTAGTTTAGTTTAGCTTAGGTTGCGTTAGGTAAGGTTAGGTTAGTTAGTTTAGCTTAGTATAGTTTAGTTTAGTTCAGTGTATAGTTTAGTTTAATTTCAGATTAGTTTAGATTATAGTTTATAGTTTAGTTTAGTTTAGTTTAGGTTAGGATAGGTAAGTTTAGGTTATGTTAGTTTATTTTAGGTTACGTTAGTTTAGGTTAGTTAAGTAAAGTTTAGTTTAGTTTTGTTTATGGTTTTATTTAGTTTATAGTTTAGTTTATAGTTTAGTTTAGTTTAATTTCGGTTAGGTTAGGTTAGGTTAGTTTAGTTTAGTTTAGATTAGGTTAGGTTAGTTTATTTTAATTTAGATTAGATTATGTTAGGTTAGGTTAGGGTAGGTTAGGTTAGTGTAGTTTAGTTTAGTTCAATTTAGTTGAATTTAATTTAGTTTATTTTAGCTTATTTTAGGTTAGGTTAGATTAGTTTAGTTTAGTTTAGTTTAATTTAGGTAAGATAAGTTAGGTTAGGTTAGTTTAGTTTAGTTCATATTTTAGTTTATATAAGGTTAGTTTAGTTTATGCTCGGTTAAGTTAGTTTAGTTTAGTTTAGTTTAGTTTAGTTTATGTTAGGTTACGCTAGTTTAGGTTAGTTAAGTTTAGTTTAGTTTAGTTAAATTTAATTTTGTTTATTTTAGCTTAGTTTAGGTTAGGATGGTTAGGTTAGTTTAGTTTAGTTTAGTTTAGTTTAGTTTAGTTTAGGTTAGGTTAAGTTAGGTTAGGTTAGTTTAGTTTAGTTTAGTTTATATTTTAGTTTATAGTTTTGTTTAGTTTAGTTTATATTAGATTAGTTTAGTTTAGTTTAGTTTAGGTTAGGTTAGGTTAGTTTAGTTTAGGTTAGGTTTGGTTAGTTTAGTTTATATTAGGTTAGTTTATTTTAGTTTTGTTTAGTTTACTTTAGTTTATAGTTTAGTTTAGTTTAGTTTATATTAGATTAGTTTGGTTTAATTTAGTTTAGTTTAGTTTAGGTTAGTTTAGTATAGGTTAGGTTAGGTTAGGTTAGTTTAGTTTTGTTTAGTTTAGTTTAGGTTAGGTTAGATTAGTTTAGGTTATGTTAGTTTATTTTAGTTTAGATTAGATTATGTTAGGTCAGGGAAGTTTAGGTTAGCTTAGGTTAGGTTAGTTTAGGTTAGGTTAGGTTAGCTTAGCTTAGTTTATTTTAGTTTTGTTCAATTTAGATTTGGTTAGGTTAGTTAACCTTAGTTTACTTTAGTTTAGTTAAGTTTAGATTAGTTTATAGTTTAGTTTATTTCTGTTTATAGTTTAGTTTATAGTTTAGTTTAGTTTAGTTCATAGTTAATATTATAAATTAGTTACTTTAGGTTAGGTTAGGTTAGTTTAGTTTAGCTTAGGTTAGGTTAGGTTTGTTTAGGTTAGGTTAGATTAGTGTAGTTTAGTTTAGTTGAATTTAATTTAGTTTATTTTAGTTTAGTTTAGGTTAAGTTAGGTTAGGTTATGTTAGTTAAGTTTAGTTTAGTGTAGTTTAGTTTAGTTGAAATTAGTTTAGATTAGTTTTGTTTAGGTTAGGTTAGGTTAGTTTAGTTTAGGTTAGGTTTGGTTAGTTTAGTTTATATTAGGTTAGTTTATTTTAGTTTAGTTTAGTTTACTTTAGTTTATAGTTTAGTTTAGTTTAGTTTATATTAGATTAGTTTGGTTTAATTCAGTTTAGTTTAGCTTAGGTTAGGTTAGGTAAGGTTAGGTTAGTTAGTTTAGCTTAGTATAGTTTAGTTTAGTTTATAGTTTAGTTTAATTTTAGATTAGTTTATAGTTTAGTTTAGTTTAGTTTAGGATAGGATAGGTAAGTTTAGGTTAGGTTAGGGTAAGTTAATTTAGTTTAGTTTAGTTTATTTTAGGTTACGTTAGTTTAGGTTAGTTAAGTTCAGTTTAGTTTAGTTTTGTTTATAGTTTTGTTTAGTTTGTAGTTTAGTTTAGTTTAATTTCGGTTAGGATAGGTTAGGTTAGTTTAGTTTAGTTTAGATTAGGTTAGGTTAGTTTATTTTAGTTTAGATTAGATTATGTTAGGTTAGGTTAGGGTAGGTTAGGTTAGTGTAGTTTAGTTTAGTTCAATTTAGTTGAATTTAATTTAGTTTATTTCAGCTTAATTTAGGTTAGGTTAGATTAGTTTAGTTTATTTTAGTTTAGGTTAGCTTAAGTTAGGTTAGGTTAGTTTACTTTAGTTTAGTTTATATTTTAGTTTATAGTTTAGTTTAGTTTAGTTCATATTAGATTAGTTTAGTTTAGTTTAGTTTGGTATAGTTTAGGTTAAGTTAGGTTAGGTTGTTTTAGTTTAGGTTAGGTTAGGTTAGTTTATTTTAGTTTAGTTTAGTTTAATTTAGTTTATAGTTTAGTTTATAGTTTAGTTTAGTTTAGATTAGTTTAGTTTAGTTTAGGTTCGGTTAGGTTAGTTTAGTTTAGGTTATGTTAGGTTATTTTAGGTTAGTTTAGTTTAGTTTAGTTTGTTTAGTTTTATTTAGTTTATAGTTTAGTTTATAGTTTAGTTTAGTTTATTTTCGGTTAGGTTAGGTTAGGTTAGTTTATTTTAGTTTAGATTAGATTATGTTAGGTTAGGTTAGGGTAGGTTAGGTTAGTGTAGTTTAGTTCAATTTAGTTGAATTTAATTTATTTTATTTTAGCTTAGTTTAGGTTAGGTTAGATTAGTTTAGTTTAGTTTAGGTTAGGTTAAGTTAGGTTAGGTTAGTTTAGTTTAGTTTAGTTTATATTTTAGTTTATAGTTTAGTTTATATTAGATTAGTTTAGTTTAGTTTGGTTTAGTTTAGATTAGGTTAGGTTAGTTTAGTTTAGGTTAGGTTAGGTTAGTTTATTTTAGTTTAGTTTAGTTTAGGTTAGGTTAGTGTAGTTTAGCTTAATTTAGGTTAGGTTAGGTTAGGTTAGATTAGGTTAGTTAACTTTAGTTTACTTAATTTAGTTTAGTTTATAGTTAATTTAATTTATAAATTAGTTTATAGTTTAGTTTATGGTTTAGTTTATAGTTTAGTTTATTTTCGGTTAGGTTGGGTTAGTTTAGTTTAGTTTAGATTAGGTTAGGTTAGTTTATTTTAGTTTAGATTAGTTTATATTAGGTTAGGTTAGGATAGGTTAGGTTAGTGTAGTTTATTTTGGTGCAATTTAATTGAATTTAATTTAGTTTATTTTAGCTTAGTTTAGGTTAGGTTAGATTAGTTTAGTTTAGTTTTGTTTAGGTTAGGTAAAATTAGGTTAGGTTAGTTTAGTTAATTTATTTTGGTTTAGTTTAGGTTAGGTTAGGTTAGTTTAGTTTAGGGTAGGTTAGGTTAGGTTAGATTATTTTAGTTTACTTTTTTTACTTTAGTTTATAGTTTAGTTTATAGTTTAGTTTAGTTTAGATTAGTTTAGTTTAGTTTAGGTTCGGTTAGGTTAGTTTAGTTTAGTTTAGGTTAGGTTATGTTACGTTTTTTCCTTTTAGTTTAGTTTAATTTAGGTTAGTTTATTTTAGTTTAGATTAGATTATGTTAGGTTAGGTTAGGGTAAGTTAGGTTAGTTTAGTTTAGTTTAGTTTAGTTTAGGTTATGTCAGGTTAGTTTAGTTTATTTTAGGTTAGGTCAGGTTAAGTTATGTTAACTTACTTTAGGTTAGTTTAGTTTAGTTTCGTTTAGTTTATAATTTAGTTTAGTTACGTTTAGTTTAGTTTAGGTTAGGTTAGGTATGGTTACTTAGTTTAGCTAGTTTAGTTTATTTTAGTTTAGTTTATAGATTAGTTTAATTTATAAATTAGTTTATAGTTCAGTATATTGTTTAGTTTAGTTTAGTTTAGGTTAGGTTAGGTTAGTTTAGTTAGGTTAAGTTTAGTTTATGTTAGGTTAGGTTAGTTTTTGTTAGGTTAGGTTAGTTTGGTTTAGCTTAGCCTAGGTTGGGTTAGGTGATATTAGGTTAGGTTAGGTGAGTTAGTTTAGCTTAGTTTAGTTTATTTTAGTTTAATTTAGGTTAGGTTAGGTTAGGTTAGGTTAGTAGACTTTAGTATACTTAACTTAGTTAAGTTTAGTCAAGTTTATAGTTTAGTTTAATTTAGTTTATAGTTTAGCATATAGTTTAGTTTAGTTTATTGTTTATATTATAATTTAGTTTAGTTTAGGTTAGGTTAGTTTAGTTTAGCTTAGGTTATGTTAGGTTAGGTTAGGTGAGGTTAGTTAACTTTGGTTTACTTTAGTTTAGTTTAGTTTATAGTTAATTTAATTTATAAATTAGTTTATGGTTTAGTTTATAGTTTAGGTTAGTTAAGTTTAGTTTAATTTAAGTTAGGATAGGTAAGTTTAGGTTAGGTTAGGTTAGTTTAGTTCAGTTTAGTTTTGTTTTGTTTATAGTTTAATTTAGTTTAGTTTATAGTTTAATTTAGTTTAGTTTAGTTATTTTTTTTAGGTTAGGTTAGGTTAGTTTAGTTTAGTTTAGGTTAGGTTAGATTTGTTTAGGTTAGGTTAGGTTAGATTAGTGTAGTTTAGTTTAGTTGAATTTAATTTAGTTTATTTTAGTTTAGGTTAGTTTAATTTAGTTTAGCTTAGGTTAGGTTAGGTAAGGTTAGGTGAGTTAGTTTAGTTTAGTATAGTTTAGTTTAGTTTAGTTTATAGTTTAGTTTAATTTTAGATTAGTTTATAGTTTAGTTTAGTTTAGTTTATATTAGGATAGATAAGTTTAGGTTAGGTTAGGGTAAGTTAATTTAGTTTAGTTTAGTTTATTTTAGGTTACGTTAGTTTAGGTTAGTTTAGATTAGATTATGTTAGGTTAGGTTAGGGTAGGTTATGTTTGTGTAGTTTATTTTAGTTCAATTTAGTTGAATTTAATTTAGTTTATTTTAGCTTAGTTTAGGTTAGGTTAGATTAGTTTAGTTTATTTTAATTTATGTTAGGTTAAGTTAGGTTAGGTTAGTTTACTTTAGTTTAATTTATATTTTAGTTTATAGTTTAGTTTAGTTTAGTTTATGTTAGATTAGTTTAGTTTAGTTTAGTTTGGTTTAGTTTAGGTTAGGTTAGGTTAGGTTGTTTTAGTTTAGGTTAGGTTCGGTTAGGTTAGTTTAGTTTAGGTTATGTTATGTTATTTTAGGTTAGTTTATTTTAGTTTAGTTTAGTATAGGTTACGTCAGGTTAGTTTAGTTTAGTTTAGGTTAGGTTAGGTTAAGTTATGTTATTTCACTTTAGGTTAGTTTAATTTAGTTTAGTTTCGTTTAGCTTATAATTTAGTTTAGTTACGTTTAGTGTAGTTTAGATTAGGTTAGGTTAGGTTACTTAGTTTAGCTTAGTTTAGTTTATTTTAGTTTAGTTTAATTTATAAATTAGTTTATAGTTTAGTTTATTGTTTAGTTTAGTTTAGTTTAGGTTAGCTTAAGTTAGGTTAGGTTAGTTTAGTTTAGCTTAGCGTAGGTTGGGTTAGGTTAGGTTAGGTTAGGTTAGTTAGTTTAGCTTAGTTTATTTTCGTTTATAGTTTAGTTTAATTTATAGTTTAGTTTATAGTTTAGTTTAGTTTAGTTTAGTTTATGTTAGGTTATGTTAGTTTAGGTTAGTTAAGTTCATTTTAGTTTAGTTTTGTTTATAGTTTAGTTTAGTTTATAGTTTAGTTCACTTTATTATTTAATTTAGATTAGTTTAGTATAGTTATGTTTAGGTTAGGTTAGTTTAGTTTAGTTTAGGTTAGGTTAGGTTACTTTATTTTAGTTTAGATTAGATTATGTTAGGTTAGGTAAGTTTAGGTTAGGTTAGGTTAGGTTAGTTTAGGTTAGGTTATGTTAGGTTAGGTTAGGATAGCTTAATTTATTTTCGTTTTGTTTAATTTAGGTTAGGTTAGGTTAGTTAACTTTAGTTTACTTTAGTTTAGTTAAGTTTAGTTTAGTTTATAGTTTAGTTTAGGTTGGTTTATAGTTTAGTTTATGATTTAGTTTAGTTTAGTTTATAGTTTATATTATAATTTAGTTTAGTTTAGGTAAGGTTAGTTCAGTTTAGTTTAGCTTAGGTTAGGTTAGGTTAGGTTATGTTAGGTTAGGTTAGCTAGTTTAGCTTAGTTTAGATTGTTTTAGTTTAGTTTATAGTTTAGTTTAATTTTTAGATTAGTTTATATTTTAGTTTATTGTTTAGTTTACTTTGGTTTAGTTTAGGTTAGGTTATGTAAGGTTAGGTTAGGTTAGTTTAGTTTAGTTAAGTTTATGTTCCGTTTGGTTAGGTTAGTTTAGTTCAGTTTAGTTAGTTTTGTTTATACTTTAGTTTTGTTTAGTTTATAGTTTAGTTTATAGTTTAGTTTAGTTTATAGTTTAATTTAGTTTAGTTTAGTTTGGTTTAGTTTAGCTTAGGTTAGGTAAGGTTAGGTTAGGTTAGGATAGTTTATTTTAGTTAAGTTTATGTTCGGTTAGGTTACGTTAGTTTAGTTCAGTTTAGTTAGTTTTATTTATAGGTTAGTTTATTTTACTTTATACTTTATATTATAATTTAGTTTAGTTTAGGTTAGGTTAGGTTAGTTTAGTTTAGCTTAGGTTTGGTAAGGTTAGGTTAGGTTGGCTTAGCTTAGTTAGTTTAGCTTAGTTTAGTTTATTTTAGTTTAGTTTATAGTTTATATTAATTTATAGATTAATTTATATTTTAGTTTATAGTTTAATTTAGTTTGGTTTAGTTTAGCTTAGGTTAGGTAAGGTTAGGTTAGGTTAGGATAGTTTAGTTTAGTTAAGTTTATGTTCGGTTAGGTTACGTTAGTTTAGTTCAGTTTAGTTAGTTTTGTTTATAGGTTAGTTTAGTTTAGTTTATAGTGTAGTTTATAGGTTAGTTTAGTTTAGTTTATAGTGTAGTTTATAGGTTAGTTTAGTTTAGTTTATAGTTTATATTATAATTTAGTTTAGTTTAGTTTAGTTTAGGTTAGGTTAGGTTAGTTTAGTTTAGCTTAGGATAGGTTAGGTTAGGTTAGTTTATTTTAGTATAGATTAGATTATGTTAGGTTAGGTTAGGTTAGCTTAGTTTAGTTTATTTTAGTTTAGTTTATAGTTTAATTTAGTTTAGTTTATAGTTTAATTAAGTTTAGTTTAATTTAGTTTAGTTATTTTGTTTAGGTTAGGTTAGGTTAGGTTAGTTTAGTTTAGTTTAGGTTAGGTTAGGTTTGTTTAGGTTAGGTTAGATTAGTGTAGTTTAGTTTAGTTGAATTTAGTTTAGTTTAGTTTAGTTTAGGTTAGTTTAGTTTACTTTAGCTTAGGTTAGGTTAGGTAAGGTTACCTTAGTTAGTTTAGCTTAGTATAGTTTAGTTTAGTTCAGTTTAGTTAGTTTTGTTTATAATTTAGTTTAGTTTAGTTTATGTTAGGATAGGTAAGTTTAGGTTAGGTTAGGGTAAGTTAGTTTAGTTTAGTTTAGTTTATTTTAGGTTACGTTAGTTTAGGTTAGTTAAGTTCAGTTTAGTTTAGTTTTGTTTATTGTTTTATTTAGTTTATAGTTTAGTTTATAGTTTAGTTTAGATTATTTTCGGTTAGGTTAGGTTAGGTTATGTTAGTTTAGTTTAGTTTAGATTAGGTTATTTTAGTTTATTTTAGTTTAGATTAGATTATGTTAGGTTAGGTTAGGGTAGGTTAGGTTAGTGTAGTTTAGTTTAGTTCAATTTAGTTGAATATAATTTAGTTTAATTTAGCTTAGTTTAGGTTTGGTTAGATTAGTTTAGTTTAGTTTAGATTAGATTATATTAGGTTAGGTTAGGGTAGGTTAGGTTAGTGTAGTTTAGTTTAGTTCAATTTAGTTGAATTTAATTTAGTTTATTTTAGGTTCGTTTAGGTTAGGTAGATTAGTTTAGTTTAGTTTAGGTTAGGTTAAGTTAGGTTAGGTTAGTTTAGTTTAGTTTATATTTTATTTTATAGTTTAGTTTAGTTTAGTTTGTATTAGATTAGTTTAGTTTAGTTTAGTTTGGTATAGTTTAGGTTAGGTTAGGTTAGTTTAGTTTACGTTAGGTTAGGTTAGGTTAGTTTATTTTAGTTTAGTTTACTTTAGTTTATAGTTTAGTTATAGTTTAGTTTAGTTTAGTTTAGTTTAGGTTCGGTTGGGTTAGTTTAGTTTAGTTTAGATTAGATTATGTTAGGTTAGGTTAGGGTAGGTTAGGTTAGTGTAGTTTAGTTTAGTTCAATTTAGTTGAATATAATTTAGTTTTTTTTAGCTTAGTTTAGGTTAGGTTAGATTAGTTTAGTTTAGTTTAGTTTAATTTAGTTTAGGTTAGGTTAAGTTAGGTTAGGTTAGTTTAGTTTAGGTTAGTTTATATTTTAGTTTATAGTTTAGTTTATATTAGATTAGTTTATTTTAGTTTAGTTTGGTTTAGTTTAGGTTAGGTTAGGTTAGGTTAGTTTAATTTAGGATAGGTTAGGTTAGTTTATTTTAGTTTAGTTTAGTTACTTCAGTTTATAGTTTAGTTTATTGTTTAGTTTAGTTTAGGTTCGGTTAGGTTAGTTTAGTTTAGTTTAGGTTAGGTTAGTTTAGTTTAGTTTAGTTTATTTTAGGTTAGGTTAGGTTAGTTTATTTTAGTTTTGATTAGATTATGTTAGGTTAGGTTAGGGTAGGTTAGGTTAGTTTAGTTTAGTTTAGTTTAGTTTAGTTTAGTTTGGTTTAGGTTAGGTCAGGTTTGTTTAGTTTAGTTTAGGTTAGGTTAGGTTAAGTTATGTTCAGTTACTTTAGGTTAATTTAGTTTAGTTTAGTTTCGTTTAGTTTATAATTCAGTTTAGTTACGTTTAGTTTAGTTTAGGTTAGGTTAGGTTAGGTTACTTAGTTTAGCTTAGTTTAGTTGATAGTTTAGTTTAATTTATAAATTAGTTTATAATTTATTTTATTGTTCAATTTAGTTTAGGTTAGGTTAGGTTAGGTTAGTTTAGTTTAGTTTAGTTTAGGTTAGGTTAGTTTTTGTTAGGTTAGGTTAGTTTAGTTTAGTTTAGCTTAGGTTAGGTTAGGTAAGGTTAGGTTAGTTAGTTTAGCTTAGTTTAGTTTAGTTCAGTTTAGTTTATGGTTTAGTTTAATTTTATATTATTTTATAGTTTAGTTTATAGTTTAGTTTAGTTTAAGTCAAGATTGGTAAATTTAGGTTAGGTTAGGGTAAGTTAGTTTAGTTTAGTTTATTTTAGGTTACGTTAGTTTAGGTTAGTTAAGATCAGTTTAGTTTAGTTTTTTAATAGTTTTGATTAGTTTATAGTTTAGTTTATATTTAAGTTTAGATTATTTTCGGTGAGGTTAGGTTAGGTTGGTTTAGTTTAGATTAGATTAGGTTAGGTTTGTTTATTTTAGTTTAGATTAGATTATGTTAGGTTAGGTTAGTCTAGGTTAGGTTACTGTAGTTTAGTTTAGTTCAATTTAGTTGAATTTAATTTAGTTTATTTAAGCTTAGTTTAGGTTAGGTAGATTAGTGTAGTTTAGTTTAGGTTAGGTTAAGTTAGGTTAGATTAGTTTAGTTTTGTTTAGTTTGGTATAGTTTAGGTTAGGTTAGTTAGGTTAGTTTAGGTTAGGTTAGGTTAGGTTAGTTTATTTTAGTATAGTTTAGTTTACTTTAGTTTATGGTTTAGTTAAAGTTTAGTTGAGTTTAATTTAGTTTAGGTTCGGTTAGATTAGTTTAGTTTAGTTTAGGTTAAGTTAGGCTAGGTTAGTTTAGTTTAGTTTAGTTTAGGTTAGGTTAGGTTAGTTTATTTTAATTTAGATTAGTTTATGTTAGGTTAGGGTAGGTTAGGTTAATTTAGTTTGGTTTAGTTTAGTTTAGGTTAGGTCAGGTTAGTTTAGTTTAGTTTAATTTAGGTTAGGTTAGGTTAGGTTAGTTAACTTTAATTTACTCTAGTTTAGTTAAGTTTAGTTTAGTTTATAGTTTAGTTTAGTTTAATTTCGGTTAGGTTAGGTTAGTTTAGTTTAGTTTAGATTAGGTTAGGTTAGTTTATTTTAGTTTAGATTAGATCATGTTATGTTAGTTTAGGGTAGGTTAGGTTAGTGTAGTTTATTTTAGTTCAGTTTAGTTGAATTTAATTTAGTTTATTTTAGCTTAGTTTATGTTAGGTTAGATTAGTTTAGTTAAGTTTATTTTAGGTTAGGTTAAGTTAGGTTAGTTTAGTTTAGTTTAGTTTAGTTTTGTTTAGTTAAGTTTAGTTTGGTTTAAATTAGTTTAGTTTTGTTTATGTTAGGTTAGGTTAGGTTAGTTAGATTAGATTACGTTAGTTTAGTTTAGCTTATAATTTAATTTATAGTATAGTTTTGTTTAGTTTAGTTTATAGTTTAGTTTATATTTTAGTTTAATTTAGTTTATAGTTTAATTTATAATTTAGTTTAATTTAGTTTACTTTAGTTTAGGCTAGGTTTGGTTATTTAAGCTTAGCTCAGGTTTGGTTAGGTTGGGTTATGTTAGGTTACTTTAGTTTAGTTTAGTTTAGTTTATAGTTTAGTTTAGTTTAGTATGGTTTATATTTTAGTTTAATTTAATTTAATTTAAATTAGATTACTTTAGGTTACGTTAGGTTAGGTGTGCTTATTTTTGTTTAGGTTAGGTTAGGTAAGGTTAGTTTAGTTTAGCTTAGGTTAGGTTATTTTTGTTTAGTTTATAGTTTAGTTTAATTTAGTTTATAGTTTAGTTTATAGTTTAGTTTAGTTTAGATTAGTTTAGTGTAGTTTAGGTTCGGTTAGGTTAGGTTAGTTTAGTTTAGGTTAGGTTAGGTTTGGTTAGTTTATTTTAGTTTACTTTAGTTTACTTTAGTTTATAGTTTAGTTTATAGTTTAGTTTAGTTTAGATTAGTTTAGTGTAGTTTAGGTTCGGTTAGGTTAGTTTAGTTTAGTTTAGGTTAGGTTAGGTTAGGTTAGTTCCGTTTAGTTCAGTTTAGTTTAGGTTAGGTTAGTTTATTTTAGTTTAGATTAGATTATGTTAGGTAAGGTTAGGGTAAGTTAGGTTAGTTTATTTTAGTTTATTTTAGTTTAGGTTAGGTCAGGTTAGTTTAGTTTAGTTTAGTTTAGGTTAGGTTAAGTTATGTTATGTTACTTTAGGTTAGTTTAGTTTAGTTTAGTTTCGTTTAGTTTATAATTTAGTTTAGTTACGTTTAGTTTAGTTTAGGTTAGGTTAGGTTAGGTTAGGTTACTTAGTTTAGCTTAGCTTAGTTTATTTTAGTTTAGTTTATAGTTTAGTTTAATTTATAAATTAGTTTATAGTTTAGTTTATTGTTTAGTTTAGTTTAGTTTAGGTTAGGTTAGGTTAGGTTAGTTTAGTTTAGTTTAGTTTAGGTTAGGTTAGGTTAGTTTTTGTTAGGGTAGGTTAGTTTAGTTTAGCTTAGCTTAGGTTGGGTTAAGTGAGATTAGGTTAGGTTAGGTTAGTAAGTTTAGCTTAGTTTAGTTTATTTTAGTTTAATTTAGGTTAGGTTAGGTTAGGTTAGGTTAGTAGACTTTAGTATACTTAACTTAGTTAAGTTTAGTTTAGTTTATAGTTTAGTTTAATTTAGTTTATAGTTTAGTATATAGTTTAGTTTAGTTTAGTTTATTGTTTTTATTATAATTTAGTTTAGTTTAGTTTAGGTTAGGTTAGGTTAGTTTAGTTTAGTTTAGTTTATATTTTAGTTTATAGTTTAGTTTATATTACATTAGTTTAGTTTAGTTTGGTTTAGTTTAGATTAGGTTAGGTTAGGTTGGTTTAGTTTAGGTTAGGTTAGATTAGGTTAGTTAACTTTAGTTTACTTTAGTTTAGTTTAGTTTATAGTTAATTTAATTTATAAATTAGTTTATAGTTTAATTTATGGTTTACTTTATAGTTTAGTTTATTTTCGGTTAGGTTGGGTTAGTTCAGTTTAGTTTAGATTAGGTTAGGTTAGTTTATTTTAGTTTAGTTTAGTTTTGTTTAGGTTAGTTTAAGTTAGGTTAGGTTAGTTTAGGTTAGGTTAGGTTAGGTTGGTTTATTTTAGCTTACTTTTTTTTACTTTAGTTTATAGTTTAGTTTATAGTTTAGTTTAGTTTAGATTAGTTTAGTTATGTTTAGGTTCGGTTAGGTTAGTTTAGTTTAGTTTAGGTTAGGTTAGGTTACTTTTTTTCCGTTTAGTTTAGTTTAGTATAGGTTAGTTTATTTTAGTTTAGATTAGATTATGTTAGGTTAGGTTAGGGTAAGTTAGGTTAGTTTAGTTTAATTTAGTTTAGGTTATGTCAGGTTAGTTTAGTTTAGTTTACGTTAGGCAGGTTAAGTTATGTTATGTTACTTTAGGTTAGCTTAGTTTAGTTTAGTTTATTTTAGTTTAGTTTATAGTTTAGTTTAATTTATAAATTAGTTTATAGTTTAGTTTATTGTTTAGTTTAGATTAGTTTAGGTTAGGTTAGGTTAGCTTTTTGTAGGTTAGGTTAGTTTAATTTAGCTTAGCTTAGGTTGGGTTAGGTGAGATTAGGTTAAGTTAGGTGAGTTAGATTAGCTTAGTTTAAATTTATTTTAGTTTAATTTGGGTTAGGTTAGGTTAGGTTAGTAAACTTTAGTATACTTAACTTAGTTAAGTTTAGTCAAGTTTATAGTTTAGTTTAATTTAGTTTATAGTTTAGTATGTAGTTTAGTTTAGTTTATTGTTTATATTATAATTTAGTTTAGTTTAGGTTAGGTTAGGTTAGTTTAGTTTAGCTTAGGTTATGTTAGGTTAGGTTAGGTGAGGTTAGTTAACTTTGGTTTACTTTAGTTTAGTTTAGTTTATAGTTAATTTAATTTATAAATTAGTTTATAGTTTAGTTTATAGTTTAGGTTAGTTAAGTTTAGTTTAATTTAAGTTGGGATAGGTAAGTTTAGGTTAGGTTAGGTTAGTTTAGTTCAGTTTAGTTTTGTTTTGTTTATAGTTTATTGTAGTTTAGTTTATAGTTTAATTTAGTTTAGTTTAGTTTAGTTTAGTTATTTTTTTTAGGTTATGTTAGGTTAGGTTTGTTTAGTTTAGTTTAGGTTAGGTTAGATTTGTTTAGGTTAGGTTAGATTAGTGTAGTTTAGTTTAGTTGAATTTAATTTAGTTTATTTTAGTTTAGTTTAGGTTAAGTTAGGTTAGGTTAGGTTAGTTTAGTTTAGTTTAGTTTAGTTTAGTTTAGTTGAAATTATTTTATTTTAGTTTGGTTTAGGTTAGTTTAATTTAGTTTAGCTTAGGTTAGGTTAGGTAAGGTTAGATGAGTTAGTTTAGCTTAGTATAGTTTAGATTAGTTTAGTTTATAGTTTAGTTTAATTTTAGATAGTTTATAGTTTAGTTTAGTTTATATTAGGATAGATAAGTTTAGGTTAGGTTAGGGTAAGTTAATTTAGTTTAATTTAGTTTATTTTAGGTTACGTTAGTTTAGGTTAGTTTAGATTAGATTATGTTATGTTACGTTAGGGTAGGTTAGGTTAGTGTAGTTTAGTTTAGTTCAATTTAGTTGAATTTAATTTAGTTTATTTTAGCTTAGTTTAGGTTAGGTTAGATTAGTTTAGTTTATTTTAGTTTAGGTTAGGTTAAGTTAGGTTAGGTTAGTTTAGGTTAGTTTAGTTTAGTTTGGTGTATAATTTAGTTTATAGTATAGTTTAGTTTAGTTTCATTTATAGTTTATTTTATAGTTTAGTTCAGTTTAGTTTAGGTTAGTTTAGGTTACTTTAGTTTAGTTTAGTTTAGCTTAGGTTGGGTTAGGTTAGGTTAGGTTAGGTTAGTTAGTTTAGCTTAGTTTCGTTTATTTTAATTTATAGTTTAGTTTAATTTATAGTTTGGTTTATAGTTTAGTTCAGTTTAGTTTAAGTCAGGATAGGTAAGTTTAGGTTAAGTTAGGTTAAGTTAGTTTAGTTTAGTTTAGTTTATGTTAGGTTACGTTAGTTTAGGTTAGTTAAGTTCAGTTTAGTTTAGTTTTGTTTATAGTTAAGTTTAGTTTATAGTTTAGTTTATAGTTTAATTTTGTTTAGATTATTGTTTAATTTAGTTTAGTTTAGTGTAGTTTAGTTTAGGTTAGGTTAGGTTAGGTTAGATTAGTTAAGTTCAGTTTAGTGTAATTTAGTTTTGTTGAATTTAGTTTAGTTTAGTTTAGTTTAAGTTAGTTTAGTTTAGCTTAGGTTAGGTTAGGTAAGGTTAGGTTAGTTAGTTTAGCTTAGTTTAGTTTAGTTTAGTTTATTGTTTAGTTTAATTTATAGATTAGATTATATTTTAGTTTATAGTTTAGTTTAGTTTGGTTTAGTTAAGTTTAGTTTAGGTTAGGTTAGGTAAGGTTAGGTTAGGTTAGGTTAGTTTATTTTAGTTCAGATTAGATTATGTTAGGTTAGGTTAAGATAGGTCAATGTAGTTGAGTTTAGTTTAGTTGCATTTAATTTAGTTTATTTTGTTTAGTTTAGGTTAGGTTAGTTTAGTTTAGTTTAGGTTAGGTTGTTAGGTTAGCTTAGTTTTGTATAGTTTAGTTTAGTTTATATTTCAATTTATTGTTTAATTTAGTTTATATTAGATTTGTTTAGTTTAGTTTAGTTTAGGTTAGGTTAGGTTAGGTTAGGTTAGGTTGGGTTAGCTTAGTTTATTTTAGTTTAAGTTTGGTTAGTTTACGTTAGGTTAGGTCAGCTTAGTTTAGTTTAGTTTAGTTTAATTTAGTTTAGGTTAGGTTTGGTTTGTTTAATTTAGCTTAGCTCAGGTTTGGTTTGGTTAGGTTGGGTTAGGTTAGTTAAGGTCAGTTTACTTTAGTTTAGTTAAGTTTAGTTTAGTTTATAGTTTAGTTTAATTTAGTTTATAGTTTAGTTTATACTTTATATTATAATTTAGTTTAGGTTAGGTTAGGTTAGTTTAGTTTAGCTTAGGTTAGGTAAGGTTAGGTTAGGTTAGGTTAGGATAGTTTAGTTTAGTAAAGTTTATGTTCGGTTAGGTTAGGTTAGTTTAGTTCAGTTTAGTTAGTTTTGTTTATTGGTTAGTTTAGTTTATAGTTTAGTTTACAGTTTTGTTAAGTTTAGTTTATAGTTTATATTATAATGTAGTTTACTTTAATTTAGTTTAGTTTAGTTTAGTTTTGTTTAGTTTAGTTTAGGTTAGGTTAGGTAAGGTTAGTTTAGTTTAGTTTAGGTTAGGTTAGGTTAGTTTATGTTAAGTTAGGTTAGTTTAGTTTAGCTTAGTTTAGGTTAGGTTAGGTTAAGTTAGGTTAGGTTAGCTTAATTAATTTAGTTTAGTTTAATTTAGGTTAGGTTAGGTTAGGTTAGGTTAGGTTAGTTAACTTTAGTTTACTTTAGTTTAGTTAAGTTTAGTTTAGTTTATAGTTTAATTTATAGTTTAGTTTAGTTTAGTTTATAGTTTATATTATAATTTAGTTTAGTTTAGTTTAGTTTAGGTTAGGTTAGTTTAGTTTAGCTTACGTTAGGTTAGGTTAGGTTAAGTTAGGTTAGTTAGTTTAGCTTAGTTTAGTTTATTTTATTTTAGTTTATAGTTAGGTTAATTTGTATTTTAGTTTATAGTTTAGTTTATAGTTTAGTTTGGTTTAGTTTAATTTATTTTATAGTCTAGTTTTTAGTTTATTTTAGTTTAGTTTATAGTTTAGATTATAATTTAGTTTAGTTTAGTTTAGTTTAGGTTAGGTTAATTTAGTTTAGCTTAGGTTAGTTTAGCTTAGGTTATGTTAGGTTGGGTTATGTTAGGTTACTTTAGAGTAGTTTAGTTTAGTTTAGGTTAGGTTTGGTTAGATTAGTTTAGTTTAGCTCAGGTTTGGTTAGGTTAGGTTAAGTTAGGTTTGCTTAGTTTAGTTTAGTTTAATTTAGGTTAGGTTAGGTTAGGTTAATTAACTTTAGTTTACTTAATTTAGTTAAGTTTAGTTTAGTTTATAGTTTAGTTTAATTTAGTTTATAGTTTAGTTTAGTTTAGTTTATAGTTTATATTATAATATAGTTTAGTTAAGTTTAGTTTAGGTTAGGTTAGGTTAGTTTAGTTTATCTTAGGTTAGGTTAGGTTAGGTTAGTTTAGTTTAGTTTAGTTTAGGTTAAGTTAGGTAAGTTTAGGTTAGGTTAGGTTAGTTTAGTTCAGTTTAGTTTAATTTTGCTTATAGTTTAATTTAGTTTAGTTTATAGTTTAAATTAGTTTAGTTTAGTTTAGTTTAGTAATTTTGTTTAGGTTAGGTTAGGTTAGTTTAGTTTAGTTTAGGTTAGGTTAGATTTGTTTAGGTTAGGTTAGATTAGTGTAGTTTAGTTTAGTTGAATTTAATTTAGTTTATTTTCGTTTAGTTTAGGTTAAGTTAGGTTAGGTTAGGTTAGTTAAGTTTAGTTTAGTGTAGTTTAGTTTAGTTGAATTTAGTTTAGTTTAGTTTAGTTTAGGTTAGTTTAGTTTAGTTTAGCATAGGTTAGGTTAGGTAAGGTTACGTTAGTTAGTTTAGCTTAGTATAGTTTAGTTTAGTTTAGTTTATAGTTTAGTTTAATTTTAGATTAGTTGATATTTTGGTTTATAGTTTAGTTTAGTTTAATTTAGGTAGGGATAGGTAAGTTTAGGTTAGGTTAGGTTAGTTTAGTTCAGTTTACTTTTGTTTTGTTTATTGTTTAATTTAGTTTACTTTAGTTTAGTTAAGTTTATAGTTTAATTTAGTTTAGTTTAGTTTAGTTTAGTTATTTTGTTTAGGTTAGGTTAGGTTAGTTTAGTTTAGTTTAGGTTAGGTTAGGAAAGTTTAGGTTAGGTTAGGTTAGTTTAGTTCAGTTTAGTTTTGTTTTGCTTATAGTTTAATTTAGTTTATTTTATAGTTTAAATTAGTTTAGTTTGGTTTAGTTTAGTTATTTTGTTTAGGTTATGTTAGGTTAGGTTAGTTTAGTTTAGTTTAGGTTAGGTTAGATTGGTTTAGGTTAGGTTAGATTAGTGTAGTTTAGTTTAGTTGAATTTAATTTAGTTTATTTTAGTTTAGTTTAGGTTAAGTTAGGTTAAGTTAGGTTAGTTAAGTTTAGTTTAGTGTAGTTCAGTTTAGTTGAATTTAGTTTAGTTTAGTTTAGTTTAGGTTAGTTTAGTTTAGTTTAGCATAGGTTAGGTTAGGTAAGGTTACGTTATTTAGTTTAGCTTAGTATAGTTTAGTTTAGTTTATTTTATAGTTTAGTTTAATTTTAGATTAGTTTATATTTTGGTTTATAGTTTAGTTTAGTTTAGTTTAGGTAGGGATAGGAAAGCTTAGGTTAGGTTAGGTTAGTTTAGTTCAGTTTAGTTTTGTTTTGTTTATAGTTTAGTTAAGTTTAGTTTATAGTTAATTTAGTTTAGTTTAGTTTAATTATTTTGTTTAGGTTAGGTTAGGTTAGTTTAGTTTAGTTTAGTTTTGGTTAGATTTGTTTAGGTTAGGTTAGATTAGTTTAGTTTAGTTTACTTGAATTTAATTTAGTTTATTTTAGTTTAGTTTAGGTTAAGTTGGGTTAGGTTAGGTTAGTTAAGATTAGTTTAGTGTAGTTTAGTTTAGTTGAATTTAGTTTAGTTTAGTTTAGTTTAGTTTAGGTTAGTTTAGTTTAGTTTAGCTTAGGTTGCGTTAGGTAAGGTTAGGTTAGTTAGTTTAGCTTAGTATAGTTTAGTTTAGTTCAGTGTATAGTTTAGTTTATTTTAGATTAGTTTAGATTATAGTTTATAGTTTAGTTTAGTTTAGTTTAGGGTAGGATAGGTAAGTTTAGGTTATGTTAGTTTATTTTAGGTTTCGTTAGTTTAGGTTAGTTAAGTAAAGTTTAGTTTAGTTTTGTTTATGGTTTTATTTAGTTTATAGTTTAGTTTATAGTTTAGTTTAGTTTAATTTCGGTTAGGTTAGGTTAGGTTAGGTTAGTTTAGTTTAGTTTAGATTATTTTAGGTTAGTTTATTTTAATTTAGATTAGATTATGTTAGGTTAGGTTAGGGTAGGTTAGGTTAGTGTAGTTTAGTTTAGTTCAATTTAGTTGAATTTAATTTAGTTTATTTTAGCTTAGTTTAGGTTAGGTTAGATTAGTTTAGTTTAGTTTAGTTTAATTTAGGTTAGGTTAAGTTAGGTTAGGTTAGTTTAGTTTAGTTCATATTTTAGTTTATATAAGGTTAGTTTAGTTTATGTTAGGTTAAGTTACTTTAGTTTAGTTTAGTTTAGTTTATGTTAGGTTACGCTAGTTTAGGTTAGTTAAGTACAGTTTAGTTTAGTTTAGTTGATAGTTTAATTTAGTTTATAGTTTTGTTTATAGTTTAGTTTAGTTTAGTTTATTGTTTAATTTAGTATACTTTAGTGTAATTTAGTTTAGGTTAGGTTAGGTTAGTTTAGTTTAATTTAGGTTAGGTTAGGTTGGTTTATTTTAGTTTAGATAAGATTATGTTAGGTTAGGTTAGGGTAGGTTAGGTTAGGGTAGTTAAGTTTAGTTTAGTTTAGTTGAATTTAATTTTGTTTATTTTAGCTTAGTTTAGGTTAGGATGGTTAGGTTAGTTTAGTTTAGTTTAGTTTAGTTTAGGTTAGGTTAAGTTAGGTTAGGTTAGTTTAGTTTGGTTTAGTTTATATTTTAGTTTATAGTTTAGTTTAGATTAGTTTATATTAGATTAGTTTAGTTTAGTTTAGTTTAGGTTAGGTTAGGTTAGTTTATTTTAGGTTAGGTTTGGTTAGTTTAGTTTATATTAGGTTAGTTTATTTTAGTTTAGTTTAGTTAACTTTAGTTTATAGTTTAGTTTAGTTTAGTTTATATTAGATTAGTTTGGTTTAATTTAGTTTAGTTTAGTTTAGGTTAGGTTAGTTTAGTATAGGTTAGGTTAGGTTAGGTTAGTTTAGTTTTGTTTAGTTTAGTTTAGGTTAGGTTAGATTAGTTTAGGTTATGTTAATTTATTTTAGTTTAGATTAGATTATGTTAGGTCAGGGAAGTTTAGGTTAGGTTAGGTTAGGTTAGTTTAGGTTAGGTTAGGTTAGGTTAGCTTAGCTTAGTTTATTTTAGTTTTGTTCAATTTAGGTTTGGTTAGGTTAGTTAACCTTAGTTTACTTTAGTTTAGTTAAGTTTAGATTAGTTTATAGTTTAGTTTAGTTTAGTTTATAGTTTAGTTTATAGTTTAGTTTAGTTTAGTTCATAGTTAATATTATAAATTAGTTAGTTTAGGTTAGGTTGGGTTAGTTTAGTTTAGCTTATGTTAGGTTAGGTTAGGTTAGTTAGTTTAGCTTAGTATAGTTTATTTTAGTTTAGTTTATAGTTTAGTTTAATTTATAGATTAGTTTATATTTTAGTTTATAGTTTAGTTTATTTTGGTTTAGTTTAGGTTAGGTTAGGTAAGGTTAGGTTAGGTTAGGTTAGTTTAGTTAAGTTTATTTTCGGTTAGGTTAGTTTAGTTTAGTTCAGTTTAGTTAGTTTGGTTTATAGGTTAGTTTAGTTTAGTTTATAGTTTAGTTTATAGTTTCGTTAAGTTTAGTTTATAGTTTATATTATAATGTAGTTTACTTTAATTTAGTTTAGTTTAGTTTAGTTTTGTTTAGTTTAGTTTAGGTTAGGTTACGTAATGTTAGTTTAGTTTAGGTTAGGTTAGGTTAGTTTATGTTAAGTTTGGTTAGTTTAGTTTAGCATAGTTTAGGTTAGGTTAGATTAGGTTAGCTTAGTTTAGTTTAGTTTAGTTTAATTTAGAATAGGTTAGGTTAGGTTAGGTCAGTGTAGTTGAGTTTAGTTTAGTTGAATTTAATTTAGTTTATTTTGTTTAGTTTAGGTTAGGTTAGTTTAGTTTAGTTTAGGTTAGCTTGTTAGGTTAGCTTAGTTTAGTATAGTGTAGTTTAGTTTATATTTTAATTTATTGTTTAGTTTAGTTTATATTAGATTAGTTTAGTTTAGTTTAATTTAGGTTAGGTTAGGTTAGTTAACTTTAGTTTAGTTAAGTTTAGAATAGTTTAATTTAGTTTATAGTTTAGTTTATAGTTTAGTTTAGTTTATAGGTTATATTATAATTTAGTTTAGTTTAGTTTAGTTTAGGTTAGGTTAGGTTAGTTTAGTTTAGCTTAGGTTAGGTTAGGTTAGGTTAGGTTAGGTTAGATTTGTTAAGGTTAGGTTAGATTAGTGTAGTTTAGTTTAGTTCAATTTAGTTGAATTTAATTTAATTTATTTTAGCTTCGTTTAGGTTAGGTAGATTAGTTTAGTTTAGTTTAGGTTAGGTTAAGTTAGGTTAGGTTAGTTTAGTTTAGTTTATATTTTATTTTATAGTTTAGTTTAGTTTAGTTTGTATTAGATTAGTTTAGTTTAGTTTCGTTTGGTATAGTTTAGGTTAGGTTAGGTTAGTTTAGTTTAGTTTAGGTTAGGTTAGGTTAGGTTAGGTTAGGTTAGTTTAGTTTAGTGTAGTTTAGTATAGTTTAGGTTAGGTTAGGTTAGTTTATTTTAGTTTAGATTAATTTATGTTAGTTTGGGTTAGTTTGGTTAGTTTAGTTTAGTTTAGTTTAGGTTAGGTCAGGTCAGTTTAGTTTAATTTAGGTTAGGTTAGGTTAGTTAACTTTAGGTTACTCTAGTTTAGTTAAGTTTAGTTTAGTTGAATATAATTTTGTTTATTTTAGCTTAGTTTAGGTTAGGTTAGGTTAGTTTAGTTTAATTTAGTTTAGTCTTGGTTAGGTTAAATTAGGTTAGGTTAGTTTAGTTTAGTTTAGTTTATATTTTATTTTATAGTTTAGTTTAGTTTATATTAGATTAGTTTGGTTTAGTTTAGTTTAGTTTAGTTTAGTTTAGGTTAGGTTAGGTTTGGTTACGTTGGGTTAGCTTAGTTTATTTTAGATTAAGTTTGGTTAGTTTACGTTAGGTTAGGTCAGCTTAGTTTAGTTTAGTTTAATTTAGTTTAGGTTAGGTTTGGTTTGTTTAATTTAGCTTAGCTCAGGTTTGGTTTGGTTAGGTTGGGTTAGGATAGTTAAGGTCAGTTTACTTTAGTTTAGTTAAGTTTAGTTTAGTTTATAGTTTAGTTTAATTTAGTTTATAGTTTAGTTTATACTTTATATTATAATTTAGTTTAGGTTAGATTAGGTTAGTTTAGTTTAGCTTAGGTTAGGTAAGGTTAGGTTAGGTTAGGTTAGGATAGTTTAGTTTAGTAAAGTTTATGTTCGGTTAGGTTAGGTTAGTTTAGTTCAGTTTATTTAATTTTGTTTATGGGTTAGTTTAGTTTATAGTTTAGTTTACAGTTTTGTTAAGTTTAGTTTATAGTTTATATTATAATGTTTATTACTTTAATTTAGTTTAGTTTAGTTTAGTTTTGTTTAGTTTAGTTTAGGTTAGGTTAGGTAAGGTTAGTTTAGTTTTGTTTAGGTTAGGTTAGGTTAGTTTATGTTAAGTTAGGTTAGTTTAGTTTAGCTTAGTTTAGGTTAGGTTAGGTTAAGTTAGGTTAGGTTAGCTTAATTAATTTAGTTTAGTTTAATTTAGGTTAGGTTAGGTTAGGTTAGGTTAGTTAACTTTAGTTTATTTTAGTTTAGTTAAGTTTAGTTTAGTTTATAGTTTAGTTTAGTTTAGTTTATAGTTTAGTTTATAGTTTAGTTTAGTTTAGTTTATATTATAATTTAGTTTAGTTTAGTTTAGTTTAGGTTAGGTTAGTTTAGTTTAGCTTACGTTAGGTTAGGTTAGGTTAAGTTAGGTTAGTTAGTTTAGCTTAGTTTAGTTTATTTTATTTTAGTTTATAGTTAGGTTAATTTGTATTTTACTTTATAGTTTAGTTTATAGTTTAGTTTGGTTTAGTTTAATTTATTTTATAGTCTAGTTTATAGTTTATTTTAGTTTAGTTTATAGTTTAGATTATAATTTAGTTTAGTTTAGTTTAGTTTAGGTTAGGTTAATTTAGTTTAGCTTAGGTTAGTTTAGCTTAGGTTATGTTAGGTTGGGTTATGTTAGGTTACTTTAGAGTAGTTTAGTTTAGTTTAGGTTAGGTTTGGTTAGTTTAGTTTAGTTTAGCTCAGGTTTGGTTAGGTTAGGTTAAGTTAGGTTTGCTTAGTTTAGTTTAGTTTAATTTAGGTTAGGTTAGGTTAGGTTAATTAACTTTAGTTTACTTAATTTAGTTAAGTTTAGTTTAGTTTATAGTTTAGTTTAATTTAGTTTATAGTTTAGTTTATAGTTTAGTTTAGTTTAGTTTATAGTTTATATTATAATTTAGTTTAGTTAAGTTTAGTTTAGGTTAGGTTAGGTTAGTTTAGTTTATCTTAGGTTAGGTTAGGTTAGGTTAGTTTAGTTTAGTTTAGGTTAAGTTAGGTAAGTTTAGGTTAGGTTAGGTTAGTTTAGTTCAGTTTAGTTTAATTTTGCTTATAGTTTAATTTAGTTTAGTTTATAGTTTAAATTAGTTTAGTTTAGTTTAGTTTAGTAATTTTGTTTAGGTTAGGTTAGGTTAGTTTAGTTTAGTTTAGTTGAATTTAATTTAGTTTATTTTAGTTTAGTTTAGGTTAAGTTAGGTTAGGTTAGGTTAGTTAAGTTTAGTTTAGTGTAGTTTAGTTTAGTTGAATTTAGTTTAGTTTAGTTTAGGTTAGTTTAGTTTAGTTTAGTTTAGTTTATAGTTTAGTTTAATTTTAGATTAGTTGATATTTTGGTTTATAGTTTAGTTTAGTCTAATTTAGGTAGGGATAGGTAAGTTTAGGTTAGGTTAGGTTAGTTTAGTTCAGTTTACTTTTGTTTTGTTTATTGTTTAATTTAGTTTACTTTAGTTTAGTTAAGTTTATAGTTTAATTTAGTTTAGTTTAGTTTAGTTTAGTTATTTTGTTTAGGTTAGGTTAGGTTAGTTTAGTTTAGTTTAGGTTAGGTTAGGAAAGTTTAGGTTAGGTTAGGTTAGTTTAGTTCAGTTTAGTTTTGTTTTGTTTATAGTTTAATTTAGTTTATTTTATAGATTAAATTAGTTTAGTTTGGTTTAGTTTAGTTATTTTCTTTAGGTTAGGTTAGGTTAGGTTAGTTTAGTTTAGTTTAGGTTAGGTTAGATTGGTTTAGGTTAGGTTAGATTAGTGTAGTTTAGTTTAGTTGAATTTAATTTAGTTTATTTTAATTTAGTTTAGGTTAAATTAGGTTAAGTTAGGTTAGTTAAGTTTAGTTTAGTGTAGTTCAGTTTAGTTGAATTTAGTTTACTTTAGTTTAGGTTAGTTTAGTTTAGTTTAGCATAGGTTAAGTTAGGTAAGGTTACGTTAGTTAGTTTAGCTTAGTATAGTTTAGTTTAGTTTAGTTTATAGTTTAGTTTAATTTTAGATTAGTTTATATTTTGGTTTATAGTTTAGTTTAGTTTAGTTTAGGTAGGGATAGGAAAGCTTAGGTTAGGTTAGGTTAGTTTAGTTCAGTTTAGTTTTGTTTTGTTTATAGTTTAGTTAAGTTTAGTTTATAGTTTAATTTAGTTTAGTTTAGTTTAATTATTTTGTTTAGGTTAGGTTAGGTTAGTTTAGTTTAGTTTAGTTTTGGTTAGATTTGTTTAGGTTAGGTTAGATTAGTGTAGTTTAGTTTACTTGAATTTAATTTAGTTTATTTTAGTTTAGTTTAGGTTAAGTTGGGTTAGGTTAGGTTAGTTAAGATTAGTTTAGTGTAGTTTAGTTTAGTTGAATTTAGTTTAGTTTAGTTTAGTTTAGGTTAGTTTAGTTTAGTTTAGCTTAGGTTGCGTTAGGTAAGGTTAGGTTAGTTAGTTTAGCTTAGTATAGTTTAGTTTAGTTCAGTGTATAGTTTAGTTTAATTTTAGATTAGTTTAGATTATAGTTTATAGTTTAGTTTAGTTTAGTTTAGGTTAGGATAGGTAAGTTTAGGTTATGTTAGTTTATTTTAGGTTACGTTAGTTTAGGTTAGTTAAGTAAAGTTTAGTTTAGTTTTGTTTATGGTTTTATTTAGTTTATAGTTTAGTTTATAGTTTAGTTTAGTTTAATTTCGGTTAGGTTAGGTTAGGTTAGGTTAGTTTAGTTTAGTTTAGATTAGTTTAGGTTAGTTTATTTTAATTTAGATTAGATTATGTTAGGTTAGGTTAGGGTAGGTTAGGTTAGTGTAGTTTAGTTTAGTTCAATTTAGTTGAATTTAATTTAGTTTATTTTAGCTTAGTTTAGGTTAGGTTAGATTAGTTTAGTTTAGTTTAGTTTAATTTAGGTTAGGTTAAGTTAGGTTAGGTTAGTTTAGTTTAGTTCATATTTTAGTTTATATAAGGTTAGTTTAGTTTATGTTAGGTTAAGTTAGTTTAGTTTAGTTTAGTTTAGTTTATGTTAGGTTACGCTAGTTTAGGTTAGTTAAGTACAGTTTAGTTTAGTTTAGTTTATAGTTTAGTTTAGTTTATAGTTTTGTTTATAGTTTAGTTTAGTTTAGTTTATTGTTTAATTTAGTATACTTTAGTGTAGTTTAGTTTAGGTTAGGTTAGGTTAGTTTAGTTTAATTTAGGTTAGGTTAGGTTGGTTTGTTTTAGTTTAGATAAGATTATGTTAGGTTAGGTTAGGGTAGTTAAGTTTAGTTTAGTTTAGTTGAATTTAATTTTGTTTATTTTAGCTTAGTTTAGGTTAGGATGGTTAGGTTAGTTTAGTTTAGTTTAGTTTAGTTTAGTTTAGGTTAGGTTAAGTTAGGTTAGGTTAGTTTAGTTTGGTTTAGTTTATATTTTAGTTTATAGTTTAGTTTAGATTAGTTTATATTAGATTAGTTTAGTTTAGTTTAGTTTAGGTTAGGTTAGGTTAGTTTAGTTTAGGTTAGGTTTGGTTAGTTTAGTTTATATTAGGTTAGTTTATTTTAGTTTAGTTTAGTTAAATTTAGTTTATACTTTAGTTTAGTTTAGTTTATATTAGATTAGTTTGGTTTAATTTAGTTTAGTTTAGGTTAGGTTAGTTTAGTATAGGTTAGGTTAGGTTAGGTTAGTTTAGTTTTGTTTAGTTTAGTTTAGGTTAGGTTAGATTAGTTTAGGTTATGTTAATTTATTTTAATTTAGATTAGATTATGTTAGGTCAGGGAAGTTTAGGTTAGGTTGGGTTAGGTTAGTTTAGGTTAGGTTAGGTTAGGTTAGCTTAGCTTAGTTTATTTTAGTTTTGTTCAATTTAGGTTTGGTTAGGTTAGTTAACCTTAGTTTACTTTAGTTTAGTTAAGTTTAGATTAGTTTATAGTTTAGTTTAGTTTAGTTTATAGTTTAGTTTATAGTTTAGTTTAGTTTAGTTCATAGTTAATATTATAAATTAGTTAGTTTAGGTTAGGTTAGGTTAGTTTAGTTTAGCTTAGGTTAGGTTAGGTTAGGTTAGTTAGTTTAGCTTAGTATAGTTTATTTTAGTTTAGTTTATAGTTTAGTTTAATTTATAGATTAGTTTATATTTTAGTTTATAGTTTAGTTTATTTTGGTTTAGTTTAGGTTAGGTTAGGTAACGTTAGGTTAGGTTAGGTTAGTTTAGTTAAGTTTATTTTCGGTTAGGTTAGTTTAGTTTAGTTCAGTTTAGTTAGTTTGGTTTATAGGTTAGTTTAGTTTAGTTTATAGTTTAGTTTATAGTTTCGTTAAGTTTAGTTTATAGTTTATATTATAATGTAGTTTACTTTAATTTAGTTTAGTTTAGTTTAGTTTTGTTTAGTTTAGTTTAGGTTAGGTTGCGTAAGGTTAGTTTAGTTTAGGTTAGGTTAGGTTAGTTTATGTTAAGTTAGGTTAGTTTAGTTTAGCATAGTTTAGGTTAGGTTAGATTAGGTTAGCTTAGTTTAGTTTAGTTTAGTTTAATTTAGAATAGGTTAGGTTAGGTTAGGTCAGTGTAGTTGAGTTTAGTTTAGTTGAATTTAATTTAGTTTATTTTGTTTAGTTTAGGTTAGGTTAGTTTAGTTTAGTTTAGGTTAGCTTGTTAGGTTAGCTTAGTTTAGTATAGTTTAGTTTAGTTTATATTTTAATTTATTGTTTAGTTTAGTTTATATTAGATTAGTTTAGTTTAGTTTAATTTAGGTTAGGTTAGGTTAGGTTAGTTAACTTTAGTTTAGTTAAGTTTAGAATAGTTTAATTTAGTTTATAGTTTAGTTTATAGTTTAGTTTAGTTTATAGGTTATATTATAATTTAGTTTAGTTTAGTTTAGTTTAGGTTAGGTTAGGTTAGTTTAGTTTAGCTTAGGTTAGGTTAGGTTAGGTTAGATTTGTTAAGGTTAGGTTAGATTAGTGTAGTTTAGTTTAGTTCAATTTAGGTGAATTTAATTTAGTTTATTTTAGCTTCGTTTAGGTTAGGTAGATTAGTTTAGTTTAGTTTAGGTTAGGTTAAGTTAGGTTAGGTTAGTTTAGTTTAGTTTAGTTTATATTTTATTTTATAGTTTAGTTTAGTTTAGTTTGTATTAGATTAGTTTAGTTTAGTTTAGTTTGGTATAGTTTAGGTTAGGTTAGGTTAGGTTAGTTTAGTTTAGTTTAGGTTAGGTTAGGTTAGGTTAGGTTAGTTTAGTTTAGTGTAGTTTAGTATAGTTTAGGTTAGGTTAGGTTAGTTTATTTTAGTTTAGATTAGTTTATTGGTTTGGGTTAGTTTGGTTAGTTTAGTTTAGTTTAGGTTAGGTCAGGTCAGTTTAGTTTAATTTAGGTTAGGTTAGGTTAGTTAACTTTAGGTTACTCTAGTTTAGTTAAGTTTAGTTTAGTTGAATATAATTTTGTTTATTTTAGCTTAGTTTAGGTTAGGTTAGGTTAGTTTAGTTTAATTTAGTTTAGTCTTGGTTAGGTTAAATTAGGTTAGGTTAGTTTAGTTTAGTTTAGTTTATATTTTAGTTTATAGTTTAGTTTAGTTTAGTTTATATTAGATTAGTTTGGTTTAGTTTAGTTTAGTTTAGTTTAGTTTAGGTTAGGTTAGGTTAGTTTAGTTTAGGTTAGGTTTGGTTAGTTTTGTTTATATTAGGTTAGTGTATTTTAGTTTAGTTTAGTTTACTTTAGTTTATAGTTTAGTTTATAGTTTAATTTAGTTTAGTTTAGTTTAGTTTAGTTTAGGTTAGGTTAGTTTAGTTTAGTATAGGTTAGGTTAGGTTAGTTTAGTTTAATTTAGTTTAGTTTAGGTTAGGTTAGGTTAGGTTATGTTATGTTGCATTAGGCTAGGTTTGGTTAGTTTAGGTTAGTTTAGTTTAGTTTATAATTTAGTTTATAGTATAGTTTTGTTTAGTTTGTTTATAGTTTAGTTTATAATTTAGTTTAGTTTAGTTTATAGTTTAGTTTATAATTTAGTTTAATTTAGTTTAATTTAGTTTATGTTAGGTTTGGTTAATTTAGTTTAGCTTAGCTCAGGTTTGGTTAGGTTAGGTTAATTTAGGTTAGGTTAGTTAGTTTAGCTTAGTTTAGATTGTTTTAGTTTAGTTTATAGTTTAGTTTAATTTTTAGATTAGTTTATATTTTAGTTTATTGTTTAGTTTAGTTTGGTTTAGTTTAGGTTAGGTTAGGTAAGGTTAGGTTAGGTTAGGTTAGTTTAGTTTAGTTAAGTTTATGTTCCGTTAGGTTAGGTTAGTTTAGTTAAGTTTAGTTAGTTTTGTTTATACTTTAGTTTAGTTTAGTTTATAGTTTAGTTTATAGTTTAGTTTAGTTTATAGTTTAATTTAGTTCAGTTTAGTTTTGTTTAGTGTAGATTAGGTTAGATTAGGTAATGTTAGTTTAGTTTAGTTTAATTTAGGTTAGGTTAAGTTAGTTAACTTTAGATTACTTTAGTTTAGGTTAGGTTTGGTTTGTTTAATTTAGCTTAGCTCAGGTTTGGTTTGGTTAGGTTAAGTTAGGTTAGCTTAGATTAGTTTAGTTTAGTTTAATTTAGGTTATGTTAGGTTACGTTAGGTTAGTGAACTTCAGTTTACTTTAGTTTAGTTAAGTTTAGTTTAGTTTATAGTTTAGTTTAATTTAGTTTATAGTTTAGTTTATAGTTTAGTTTAGTTTAATTTATACTTTATATTATAATTTAGTTTAGATTAGGTTAGGTTAGGTTAGTTTAGTTTAGCTTAGGTTAGGTAAGGTTAGGTTAGGTTAGCTTAGCTTAGTTAGTTTAGCTTAGTTTAGTTTATTTTAGTTTAGTTTATAGTTTATTTTAATTTATAGATTAATTGATATTTTAGTTTATAGTTTAATTTAGTTTGGTTTAGTTTAGTTTAGGTTAGGTAAGGTTAGGTTAGGTTAGGATAGTTTAGTTTAGTTAAGTTTATGTTCGGTTAGGTTACGTTAGTTTAGTTCAGTTTAGTTAGTTCTGTTTATAGGTTAGTTTAGTTTAGGTTATACGTTATATTATAATTTAGTTTAGTTTAGGTTAGTTTAGTTTAGCTTAGGTTAGGTAAGGTTAGGTTAGGTTAGCTTAGCTTAGTTAGTTTAGCTTAGTTTAGTTTATTTTAGTTTAGTTTATAGTTTATTTTAATTTATAGATTAATTGATATTTTAGTTTATAGTTTAATTTAGTTTGGTTTACTTTAGTTTAGGTTAGGTAAGGTTAGGTTAGGTTAGGATAGTTTAGTTTAGTTAAGTTTATGTTCGGTTAGGTTACGTTAGTTTAGTTCAGTTTAGTTTTGTTTATAGGTTAGTTTAGTTTAGTTTATAGTGTAGTTTATAGGTTAGTTTAGTTTAGTTTATAGTTTATATTATAATTTAGTTTAGTTTAGTTTAGCTTAGGATAGGTTAGGTTAGGTTAGTTTATTTTAGTATAGATTAGATTATGTTAGGTAAGGTTAAGTTAGCTTAGTTTAGTTTATTTTAGATTAGGTTATAGTTTAATTTAGTTTAGTTTATAGTTTAATTAAGTTTAGTTTAGTTTAGTTTAGTTATTTTGTTTAGGTTAGGTTAGTTTATTTTAGTTTAGTTTGGTTTACTTTAGTTTATAGTTTAGTTTATAGTTTATTTTAGTTTAGTTTAGTGTAGGTTAAGTTAGTTTAGTTTAGTATAGGTTAGGTTAGGTTAGGTTAGTTTAGTTTTGGTTGGTTTAGTTTAGGTTAGGTTAGGTTAGGTTATGTTATGTTGCTTTAGGTTAGTTTAGTTTAGTTTAGTTTACTTTCGTTTAGTTTATAATTTAGTTTAGTTTAGTTTATGTTAGGTTAGGTTAGGTGAGGTTAGGTTTGGTTAGTTTAGGTTAGTTTAGTTTAGTTTATAATTTAGTTTATAGTATAGTTTTTTTTAGTTTAGTTTATAGTTTAGTTTATAATTTAGTTCAGTTTAGTTTATAGTTTAGTTTATAATTTAGTTTAATTTAGTTTAGTTTAGTTTAGGTTAGGTTTGGTTAGTTTAGTTTAGCTTAGCTTAGGTTTGGTTAGGTTAGGTTAAGTTAGGTTAGGTTAGTTAGTTTAGCTTAGTTTAGATTGTTTTAGTTTAGTTTATAGTTTAGTTTAATTTTTAGATTAGTTAATATTTAATTTATTGTTTAGTTTAGTTTGGTTTAGTTTAGGTTGGGTTAGGTAAGGTTAGGTTAGGTTAGTTTAGTTTAGTTAAGTTTATGTTCCGTTAGGTTAGGTTAGTTTAGTTCAGTTTAGTTAGTTTTGTTTATACTTTAGTTTAGTTTCGTTTATAGTTTAGTTTATAGTTTAGTTAATTTATAGTTTAATTTAGTTTAGTTTAGTTTTGATTAGTTTAGAATAGGTTAGATTAGGTAATGTTAGTTTAGTTTAGTTTAATTTAGGTTAGGTTAGGTTAGGTTAGTTAACTTTAGATTACTTTAGTTTAGGTTAGGTTTGGTTTGTTTAATTCAGCTTAGCTCAGGTTGGGTTTGGTCAGCTTAAGTTAGGTTAGCTTAATTTAGTTTAGTTTAGGTTAATTTAGGTTAGGTTAGGTTAGGTTAGGTTAGTGAACTTCAGTTTACTTTAGTTTAGTTAAGTTTAGTTTAGTTTATAGTTTAGTTTAATTTAGTTTATAGTTTAGTTTATAGTTTAGTTTTGTTTAGTTTATACTTTATATTATAATTTAGTTTAGTTTAGGTTAGGTTAGGTTAGTTTAGTTTAGCTTAGGTTAGGTAAGGTTAGGTTAGGTTAGGTTAGCTTAGTCAGTTTAGCTTAGTTTAGTTTATTTTAGTTTAGTTTATAGTTTATTTTGATTTATGGATTAGTTTAAATTTTAGTTTATAGTTTAATTTAGTTTGGTTTAGTTTAGCTTAGGTTAGGTAAGGTTAGGTTAGGTTAGGATAGTTTAGTTTAGTTAAGTTATTGTTCGGTTAGGTTACGTTAGTTTAGTTCAGTTTAGTTAGTTTTGTTTATAGGTTAGTTTAGTTTAGTTTATAGTTTATATTATAATTTAGTTTAGTTTAGGTTAGGTTAGGTTAGTTTAGTTTAGCTTAGGTTAGGTAAGTTTAAATTAGGTTAGCTTAACTTAGTTAGTTTAGCTTAGTTTAGTTTATTTTAGTTTTAAGTTATAGTTTATTTTATTTTATAGATTAATTTATATTTTAGTTTATAGTTTAATTTAGTTTGGTTTAGTTTAGCTTAGGTTAGGTAAGGTTAGGTTAGGTTAGGATAGTTTAGTTTAGGTAAGTTTATGTTCGGTTAGCTTACGTTAGTTTAGTTCAGTTTAGTTAGTTTTCTTTATAGGTTAGTTTAGTTTAGTTTATAGTGTAGTTTATAGGTTAGTTTAGTTTAGTTTATAGTTTATATTATAATTTAGTTTAGTTTAGTTTAGGTTAGGTTAGTTTAGTTTAGCTTAGGATAGGTTAGGTTAGGTTAGGTTAGTTTAGTTTAGTTTAGGTTAGGTTAGGTTTGTTTAGGTTAGGTTAGATTAGTGTAGTTTAGTTTAGTTGAATTTAGTTTAGTTTAGTTTAGTTTAGGTTAGTTTAGTTTAGTTTAGCTTAGGTTAGGTTAGGTAAGGTTACGTTAGTTAGTTTAGCTTAGTATAGTTTAGTTTAGTTTAGTTTAGAGTTAAGTTTCATTTTAGATTAGTTTATAGTTTTGTTTACAGTTTAGTTTAGTTTAGTTTAGGTTATGATAGGTAAGTTTAGGTTAGGATAGAGTAAGTTAGTTTAGTTTAGTTTAGTTTAGTTTAGTTTAGGATACGTTAGTTTAGGTTAGTTAAGTTCAGTTTAGTTTAGCTTTGTTTATAGTTTTATTTAGTTTATAGTTTAGTTTATAGTTTAGTTTAGATTATTTTCGGTTAGGTTAGGGTAGGTTAGGTTAGTGTAGTTTAGTTTAGTTCAATTTAGTTGAATATAATTTAGTTTATTTTACCTTAGTTTAGGTTAGGTTAGATTAGTTAAGTTTAGATTAGGTTAGTTTATTTTAGTTTAGATTAGATTATGTTAGGTTAGGTTAGGGTAGGTTAGGTTAGTGTAGTTTAGTTTAGTTCAATTTAGTTGAATATAATTTAGTTTATTTTACCTTAGTTTAGGTTAGGTTAGATTAGTTCAGTTTTGTTTAGTTTAGTTTAGGTTAGGTTAATTATGTTAGGTTAGTTTAGTTTAGTTTAGTTTATATTTTAGTTTATAGTTTAGTTTATATTAGATTAGTTTAGTTTAGTTTAGTTTGGTTTAGTTTAGGTTAGGTTAGGTTAGATTAGTTTAGTTTAGGTTAGGTTAGGTTAGTTTATTTTAGTTTAATTTAGTTTACTTCAGTTTATAGTTTAGTTTATTGTTTAGTTTAATTTAGGTATGGTTAAGTTAGTTTAGTTTAGTTTATGTTAGGTTAGGTTAGTTTAGTTTAGTTTAGGTTAGGTTAGGTTAGTTTATTTTAGTTTTGATTAGATTATGTTAGGTTAGGTTAGGGTAGGTTAGGTTAGTTTAGTTTAGTTTAATTTAGTTTGGTTTGGTTTAGGTTAGGTCAGGTTTGTTTAGTTTAGTTTAGGTTAGGTTAGGTTAAGTTATGTTCAGTTACTTTAGGTTAGTTTAGTTTAGTTTAGTTTCGTTTAGTTTATAATTCAGTTTAGTTACGTTTAGTTTAGTTTAGGTTAGGTTAGGTTAGGTTACTTAGTTTAGCGTAGTTTAGTTTATTTTAGTTTAGTTTATAGTTTAGTTTAATTTATAAATTAGTTTATAATTTAGTTTATTGTTCAGTTTAGTTTAGGTTAGGTTTGGTTAGGTTAGGTTAGTTTAGTTTAGTTTAGTTTAGGTTAGGTTAGGTTAGTTTTTGTTAGGTTAGGCTATATTAGTTTAGCTTCTCTTGCGTTGGGTTAGGTTAGGTTAGGTTAGTTAGTTTAGCTTAGTTTAATTTATTTTCGTTTATAGTTTAGTTTAAATTATAGTTTATTTTATAGTTTTGTTTAGTTTAGTTTAGTTTATGTTAGGTAACGTTAATTTTAGGTTAGTTAAGTTCAGTTTAGTTTAGTTTTGTTTATAGTTTAGTTTAGTTTATAGTTTAGTTTAATTTATTGTTTAATTTAGTTTAGTTTAGAGTAGTTTTGTTTAGGTTAGGTTAGGTTAGGTTAGGTTAGGTTAGTTTATTTAGTTTACGTTAGGTTAAATTTGTTTATTTTAGTTTAGATTAGATTATGTTAGATTAGGTAAGTTTAGGTTAGGTTAGATTAGGTTAGTTTAGGTTAGGTTAGGTTAGGTTGGGTTAGGTTAGCTTAGTTTATTTTAGTTTTGTTTAATTTAGGTTAGGTTAGGTTAGTTAACTTTAGTTTACTTTAGTTTAGTTAAGTTTAGTTTAGTTTATAGTTTAGTTAATTTGGTTTATAGTTTAGTTTATGAATTAGTTTAGTTTAGTTTATACTTTATATTATAATTTAGTTTAGTTTAGGTTAGGTTAGGTTAGTTTAGTTTAGCTTAGGTTAGGTTAGGTTAGGCTAGGTTAGTTAGTTTAGCTTAGTTTAGTTTATTTTAGTTTATATTTTAGTTTAATTTATAGATTAGTTTATATTTTAGTTTATAGTTTAGTTTAGTTTGGTTTAGTTTAGGTTAGGTTAGGTAAGGTTCGTTAGGTTATGTTAATTTAGTTTAGTTAAGTTTATGTTCGGTTAGGTTAGGTTTGTTTAGTTCAGTTTATTTAGTTTTGTTTATAGGTTAGTTTAGTTTAGTTTATAGTTTAGTTTATAGTTTCGTTAAGTTTAGTTTATAGTTTATATTATAATGTTGTTTACTTTAATTTAGTGTAGTTTAGATTAGTTTTGTTTAGTTTAGTTTAGTTTAGGTTAGGTTAGGTAAGGTTAGTTTAGTTTAGTTTAGTTTAGGTTAGGTTAGGTTAGTTTATGTTAAGTTAGGTTAGTTTAGTTTAGCTTAGTTTAGGTTAGGTTAGGCTAGGCTAGGTTAGGTTAGCTTACTTTAGTTTAGTTTAGTTTAATTTAGGTTAGGTTAGGTTAGGTTAGGTTAGGTTAGGTCAGTGTAGTTGAATTTAGTTTAGTTGCATTTAATTTAGTTTATTTTGTTTAGTTTAGGTTAGGTTAGTTTAGTTCAGTTTAGTTTAGGTTAGGTTGTTAGGTTAGATTAGTTTAGTATAGTTTAGTTTAGTTTGTATTTTAATTTATTATTTCGTTTAGTTTATATTAGATTAGTTTAGTTTAGTTTAGTTTAGGTTAAGTTAGGTTAGGTTAGGTTAGGTTAGCTTAGTTTAGTTTAGTTTAGTTTAATTTAAGTTAGGTTAGGTTAGGTTAGTTAATTTTAGTTTACTTTAGTGTAGTTTAGTTTATAGTTATTTTAATTTATAAATTAGTTTATAGTTTAGTTTATGGTTTAGTTTATAGTTTAGTTTATTTTCGGTTAGGTTGGGTTAGTTTAGTTTAGTTTAGATTACGTTAGGTGAATTTATTTTAGTTTAGATTAGTTTATGTTAGGTTAGGTTAGGATAGGTTAGGTTAGTGTAGTTTATTTTGTGCAATTTAATTGAATTTAATTTAGTTTATTTTAGTTTAGTTTAGGTTAGGTTAGATTAGTTTAGTTTAGTTTTGTTTAGGTTAGGTTAATTAGGTAAGGTTAGTATAGTTTAGTTTATTTTGGTTTAGTTTAGGTTAGGTTAGGTTAGTTTAGTTTAGGTTAGGTTAGGTAAGGTTAGTTTATTTTAGTTTACTTTTTTTACTTTAGTTTATAGTTTAGTTTATAGTTTAGTTTAGTTTAGATTAGTTTAGTTTTGTTTAGGTTAGGTTAGGTTACTTTTTTCCGTTTAGTTTAGTTTAGTTTATTTTAGTTTAGATTAGATTATGTTAGGTTAGGTTAGGGTAAGTTAGGTTAGTTTAGTTTAGTTTAGTTTAGTTTAGGTTATGTCAGGTTAGTTTAGTTTAGTTTAGGTTAGGTCAGGTTAAGTTATGTTATGTTACTTTAGGTTAGTTTAGTTTGGTTTAGTTTCGTTTAGTTTATAATTTAGTTTAGTTACGTTTAGTTTAGTTTAGGTTAGGTAACATTAGGTTACTTAGTTTAGCTTAGTTTAGTTTATTTTAGTTTAGTTTATAGTTTAGTTTAATTTATAAATTAGTTTATTGTTTAGTTTAGTTTAGGTTAGGTTAGGTTAGGTTAGTTTAGTTTAGTTTAGTTTAGGTTAGGTTAGGTTAGTTTTTGTTAGGTTAGGTTAGTTTAGTTTAGCTTAGCTTAGGTTGGGTTAGGTGAGATTAGGTTAGGTTATGTGAGTTAGATTAGCTTAGTTTAGTTTATTTTAGTTTAATTTAGGTTAGGTTAGGTTAGGTTAGTAGACTTTAGTATACTTAACTTAGTTAAGTTTAGTCAAGTTTATAGTTTAGTTTAATTTAGTTTATAGTTTAGTATATAGTTTAGTTTAGTTTATTGTTTATATTATAATTTAGTTTAGTTTAGGTTAGGTTAGGTTAGTTTAGTTTAGTTTAGGTTATGTTAGGTTAGGTTAGGTTAGGTGAGGTTAGTTAACTTTGGTTTACTTTAGTTTAGTTTAGTTTATAGTTAATTTAATTTATAAATTAGTTTATAGTTTAGTTTATAGTTTAGGTTAGTTAAGTTTAGTTTAATTTAAGTTAGGATAGGTAAGTTTAGGTTAGGTTAGTTTAGTTCAGTTTAGTTTTGTTTTGTTTATAGTTTAATTTAGTTTAGTTTATAGTTTAGGTTAGTTAAGTTTAGTTTAATTTAAGTTAGGTTAGGTTAGTTTAGTTTAGTTTAGGTTAGGTTAGATTTGTTTAGGTTAGGTTAGATTAATGTAGTTTAGTTTAGTTGAATTTAATTTATTTTATTTTAGTTTAGTTTAGGTTAAGTTAGGTTAGGTTAGGTTAGTTAAGTTTAGTTTAGTGTAGTTTAGTTTAGTTGAAATTAGATTAGTTTAGTTTGGTTTAGGTTAGTTTAATTTAGTTTAGCTTAGGTTAGGTTAGGTAAGGTTAGATGAGTTAATTTAGCTTAGTATAGTTTAGTTTAGTTTAGTTTATATTAGGATAGATAAGTTTAGTTTAAGTTAGGGTAAGTTAATTTAGTTTAGTTTAGTTTATTTTAGGTTACGTTAGTTTAGGTTAGTTTAGATTAGATTATGTTAGGTTACGTTAGGGTAGGTTAGGTTAGTGTAGTTTAGTATAGTTCAATATAGTTGAATTTAATTTAGTTTATTTTAGCTTAGTTTAGGTTAGGTTAGATTAGTTTAGTTTATTTTAGTTTAGGTAAGGTTAAGTTAGGTTAGGTTAGTTTAGTTTAGTTTAATTTATATTTTAGTTTATAGTTTATTTTAATTCAGTTTAGGTTAGTTTAGTTTAGTTTGGTGTATAATTTAGTTTATAGTATAGTTTAGTTTAGTTTCATTTATAGTTTATTTTATAGTTTAGTTCAGTTTAGTTTAGGTTTGGTTAGGTCAGTTTTGTTTAGTTTAGTTTAGCTTAGGTTGGGTTAGGTTAGGTTAGGTTAGGTTAGTTAGTTTAGCTTAGTTTCGTTTATTTTAATTTATAGTTTAGTTTAATTTATAGTTTGGTTTAAAGTTTAGTTCAGTTTAGTTTAAGTCAGGATAGGTAAGTTTAGGTTAAGTTAGGTTAAGTTAGTTTAGTTTAGTTTAGCTTATGTTAGGTTACGTTAGTTTAGGTTAGTTAAGTTCTGTTAAGTTTAGTTTTGTTTATAGTTTAGTTTAGTTTATAGTTTAGTTTATAGTTTAATTTTGTTTAGATTATTGTTTAATTTTGTTTCGTTTAGTGTAGTTTAGTTTAGGTTAGGTTAGGTTAGTTTAGTTTAGTTTAGGTTAGGTAAGTTTATTTTAGTTTAGATTAGATTATGTAAGGTTAAGTTAGGTTAGGGCAGGTTAGGTTAGTGTAGTTTAGTTTCGTTTAGTTTAGTTGGATTTAATTTTGTTTATTTTAGCTTAGTTTAGGTTAGGTTAGGTTAGGTTAGGTTAGTTAATTTAGTTTAGTTTAGGTTAGGTTAAGTTAGGTTAGGTTAGTTTAGTTTAGTTTTGTTTATATTTTAGTTTATAGTATAGTTTATTTTAGTTTATATTAGATTAGTTTGGTTTAGTTTAGTTTAGTTTAGTTTAGGTTAGGTTAGTTTAGTTTAGGTTAGGTTAGGTTAGTTTAGTTTATGTTAGGTTAGTTCATTTTAGTTTAGTTTAGTTTACTTTAGTTTATAGTTTAGTTTAGTTTAGTTTAGGTTAGGTTAGTTTAGTTTAGTATAGGTTAGGTTAGGTTAGGTTAGGTTAGGTTTGGTTAGTTTAGGTTAGTTTAATTTAGTTTCGTTTAGTTTATAATTTAGTTTAGTTTAGTTTATGTTAGGTTAGGTTAGGTGAGGTTAGGTTAGGTTAGTTTAGGTTAGTTTAGTTTAGTTTAGTTTAGTTTATAATTTAGTTTATAGTTTAGTTTTGTTTAGTTTAGTTTATAGTTTAGTTTATAATTTAGTTTAGTTTAGTTTATAGTTTAGTTTATAATTTAGTTTAATTTAGTTTAGTTTAATTTAGCTTAGCTCAGGTTTGGTTAGGTTAGGTTAAGTTAGGTTAGGTTAGTTTAGCTTAGTTCGTATTATTTTATTTTAGTTTATAGTTAATTTAATATATAAATTAGTTTATAGTTTAGTTTATAGTTTAGGGTAGTTTAGTTTATTTTAATTTAAGTTAGGTTAGGTAAGGTTAGGTTAGGTAAGGTTAGTTTAGTTTAGTTAAGTTTATGTTCGGTTAGGTTAGGTTAGTTTAGTTCAGTTTAGTTAGTTTAGTTTATAGTTTAATTTAGTTTAGTTTAGTTTTGTTTAGTTTAGTTTAGGTTAGGTTAGGTAAGGTTAGTTTAGTTTAGTTTATTTTAGGTTAGGTTAGGTTAGGTCAGCTCAGTTTAGTTTAGTTTAGTTTAATTTAATTTAGGTTAGGTTAGGTTAGTTAACTTTAGATTACTTTAGTTTAGTTAAGTTTAGGTTAGGTTAGATTAGTTTAGTTTAGTTTAGTTGAATTTAATTTAGTTTATTTTAGTTTAGTTTAGGTTAAGTTAGGTTAGGTTAGATTAGTTAAGTTCAGATTAGTGTAATTTAGTTTTGTTGAATTTAGTTTAGTTTAGTTTAGTTTAAGTTAGTTTAGTTTAGCTTAGTTTAGGTTAGGTTAGATTAGTTTAGTTTAGTTTAGTTTAGATTAATTTAAGTTAGGTTAGGTTAGTTTAGTTTAGTTTAGTTTATATTTTAGTTTATAGTTTAGTTTATATTAGATTAGTTTAGTTTAGTTTGGTTTAGTTTAGATTAGGTTAGGTTAGTTTAGTTTAGGTTAGGTTAGGTTAGTTTATTTTAGTTTAGTTTAGTTTAGGTTAGGTTAGGTTAGTGTCGTTTAGCTTAATTTAGGTTAGGTTAGGTTAGGTTAGATTAGGTTAGTTTACTTTAGTTTACTTAATTTAGTTAGTTTATAGTTAATTTAATTTATAAATTAGTTTATAGTTTAGTTTATGGTTTAGTTTATAGTTTAGTTTATTTTCGGTTAGGTTGGGTTAGTTTAGTTTAGTTTAGATTAGGTTAGGTTAGTTTATTTTAGTTTAGATTAGTTTATGTTAGGTTAGGTTAGGATAGGTAGGTTACTGTAGTTTATTTTGGTGCAATTTAATTGAATTTAATTTAGTTTATTTTAGCTTAGTTTAGGTTAGGTTAGATTAGTTTAGTTTAGTTTTGTTTAGGTTAGGTAAAATTAGGTTAGGTTGGTTTAGTTTAGTTTATTTTGGTTTAGTTTAGTTTAGGTTAGGTTAGGTTAGTTTAGTTTAGGTTAGGTTAGGTTAGGTTAGTTTATTTTAGTTTACTCTTTTTACTTTAGTTTATAGTTTAGTTTATAGTTTAGTTTAGTTTAGATTAGTTTACTTTAGTTTAGGTTCGGTTAGGTTAGTTTAGTTTAGTTTAGGTTAGGTTAGGTTACGTTTTTTCCGTTTAGTTTAGTTTAGTTTAGGTTAGTTTATTTTAGTTTAGATTAGATTATGTTAGGTTAGGTTAGGGTAAGTTAGGTTAGTTTAGTTTAGTTTAGTTTAGTTTAGGTTATGTCAGGTTAGTTTAGTTTATTTTAGGTTAGGTCAGGTTAAGTTATGTTATGTTACTTTAGGTTAGTTTAGTTTAGTTTAGTTTCGTTTAGTTTATAATTTAGTTTAGTTACGTTTAGTTTAGTTTAGGTTAGGTTAGGTTAGGTTACTTAGTTTAGCTAGTTTAGTTTATTTTAGTTTAGTTTATAGTTTAGTTTAATTTATAAATTAGTTTATAGTTCAGTATATTGTTTAGTTTAGTTTAGTTTAGGTTAAGTTAGGTTAGGTTAGGTTAGTTTAGTTTAGTTTATTTTAGTTTAGGTTAGGTTAGGTTAGTTTTTGTTAGGTTAGGTTAGTTTAGTTTAGCTTAGCTTAGGTTGGGTTAGGTGATATTAGGTTAGGTTAGGTGAGTTAGTTTAGCTTAGTTTAGTTTATTTTAGTTTAATTTAGGTTAGGTTAGGTTAGTAGACTTTAGTATACTTAACTTAGTTAAGTTTAGTCAAGTTTATAGTTTAGTTTAATTTAGTTTATAGTTTAGTATATAGTTTAATTTAGTTTATTGTTTATATTATAATTTAGTTTAGTTTAGGTTAGGTTAGGTTAGATTAGTTTAGCTTAGGTTATGTTAGGTTAGGTTAGGTGAGGTTAGTTAACTTTGGTTTACTTAAGTTTAGTTTAGTTTATAGTTAATTTAATTTATAAATTAGTTTATAGTTTAGTTTATAGTTTAGGTTAGTTAAGTTTAGTTTAATTTAAGTTAGGATAGGTAAGTTTAGGTTAGGTTAGTTTAGTTCAGTTTAGTTTTGTTTATAGTTTAATTTAGTTTAGTTTATAGTTTAATTTAGTTTAGTTTAGTTTAGTTTAGTTATTTTTTTAGGTTAGGTTAGGTTAGGTTAGTTTAGTTTAGTTTAGGTTAGGTTAGATTTGTTTAGGTTAGGTTAGATTAGTGTAGTTTAGTTTAGTTGAATTTAATTTAGTTTATTTTAGTTTAGGTTAGTTTAATTTAGTTTAGCTTAGGTTAGGTTAGGTAAGGTTAGGTGAGTTAGTTTAGTTTAGTATAGTTTAGTTTAGTTTAGTTTATAGTTTAGTTTAATTTTAGATAAGTTTATAGTTTAGTTTAGTTTAGTTTATATTAGGATAGATAAGTTTAGGTTAGGTTAGGGTAAGTTAATTTAGTTTAGTTTAGTTTATTTTAGGTTACGTTAGTTTAGGTAAGTTTAGATTAGATTATGTTAGGTTAGGTTAGGGTAGGTTATGTTAGTGTAGTTTAGTTTAGTTCAATTTAGTTGAATTTAATTTAGTTTATTTTAGCTTAGTTTAGGTTAGGTTAGATTAGTTTAGTTTATTTTAGTTTAGGTTAGTTTAAGTTAGGTTAGGTTAGTTTACTTTAGTTTAATTTATATTTTAGTTTATAGTTTAGTTTAGTTTAGTTTATGTTAGATTAGTTTAGTTTAGTTTAGTTTGGTTTAGTTTAGGTTAGGTTAGGTTAGGTTGTTTTAGTTTAGGTTAGGTTCGGTTAGGTTAGTTTAGTTTAGGTTATGTTATGTTATTTTAGGTTAGTTTAGTTTAGTTTAGTTTAGTATAGGTTGCGTCATTTTAGCTTAGTTTAGTTTAGGTTAGGTTAGGTTAAGTTATGTTATTTCACTTTAGGTTAGTTTAATTTAGTTTAGTTTCATTTAGCTTATAATTTAGTTTAGTTACGTTTAGTGTAGTTTAGATTAGGTTAGGTTAGGTTAGGTTACTTAGTTTAGCTTAGTTTAGTTTATTTTAGTTTAGTTTAATTTATAAATTAGTTCATAGTTTAGTTTATTGTTTAGTTTAGTTTAGTTTAGGTTAGCTTAAGTTAGGTTAGGTTAGTTTAGATTAGCTTAGCGTAGGTTGGGTTAGGTTAGGTTAGGTTAGGTTAGTTAGTTTAGCTTAGTTTAGGTTAGGTTAGGTTAGTTTAGTTTAGTTTAGTTTAGGTTAGGTTAGGTTAGTTTATTTTAGTTTTGATTAGATTATGTTAGGTTAGGTTAGGGTAGGTTAGGTTAGTTTAGTTTAGTTTAGTTTAGTTTAGTTTAGTTTGGTTTACGTTAGGTCAGGTTCGTTTAGTTTAGTTTAGGTTAGGTTAGGTTAAGTTATGTTCAGTTACTTTAGGTTAGTTTAGTTTAGTTTAGTTTCGTTTAGTTTATAATTCAGTTTAGTTACGTTTAGTTTAGTTTAGGTTAGGTTAGGTTAGGTTAGGTTACTTTGTTTAGCTTAGTTTAGTTTATAGTTTAGGTTAATTTATAAATTAGTTTATAATTTAGTTTATTGTTCAATTTAGTTTAGGTTAGGTTAGGTTAGGTTAGGTTAGGTTAGTTTAGTTTAGTTTAGTTTAGGTTAGGTTAGGTTAGTTTTTGTTAGGTTAGGTTAGTTTAGTTTAGTTTAGCTTAGGTTAGGTTAGGTAAGGTTAGGTTAGTTAATTTAGCTTAGTTTAGTTTAGTTCAGTTTAGTTTATGGTTTAGTTTAATTTTAGATTATTTTATAGTTTAGTTTATAGTTTAGTTTAGTTTAAGTTAAGATTGGTAAATTTAGGTTAGGTTAGGGTAAGTTAGTTTAGTTTAGTTTAGTTTATTTTAGGTTACGTTAGTTTAGGTTAGTTAAGATCAGTTTAGTTTAGTTTTGTTTATAGTTTTGTTTAGTTTATATTTAAGTTTAGATTATTTTCGGTTAGGTTAGGTTAGGTTAGTTTAGTTTAGATTAGATTAGGTTAGGTTTGTTTATTTTAGTTTATATTAGATTATGTTAGGTTAGGGTAGTCTAGGTTAGGTTAGTGTAGTTTAGTTTAGTTCAATTTAGTTGAATTTAATTTAGTTTATTTTAGCTTAGTTTAGGTTAGGTAGATTAGTTTAGTTTAGTTTAGGTTAGGTTAAGTTACGTTAGATTAGTTTAGTTTTGTTTAGTTTGGTATAGTTTAGGTTAGGTTAGTTAGGTTAGTTTAGTTTAGGTTAGGTTAGGTTAGGTTAGTTTATTTTAGTATAGTTTAGTTTACTTTAGTTTATAGTTTAGTTAAAGTTTAGTTGAGTTTAATTTAGTTTAGGTACGGTTAGATTAGTTTAGTTTAGTTTAGGTTAAGTTAGGTTAGGTTAGTTTAGTTTAGTTTAGTTTAGGTTAGGTTAGGTTAGTTCATTTTAATTTAGATTAGTTTATGTTAGGTTAGGGTAGGTTAGGTTAATTTAGTTTGGTTTAGTTTAGTTTAGGTTAGGTCATGTTAGTTCAGTTTAATTTAGGTTAGGTTAGATTAGGTTAGTTAACTTTAATTTACTCTAGTTTAGTTAAGTTTAGTTTAGTTTATAGTTTAGTTTAGTTTAATTTCGGTTAGGTTAGGTTAGTTTAGTTTAGTTTAGATTAGATCATGTTATGTTAGTTTAGGGTAGGTTAGGTTAGTGTAGTTTATTTTAGTTCAATTTAGTTGAATTTAATTTAGTTTATTTTAGCTTAGTTTATGTTAGGTTAGATTAGTTTAGTTAAGTTTATTTTAGGTTAGGTTAAGTTTGGTTAGGTTAGTTTAGTTTAGTTTAGTTTATATTTTAGTTCATAGTTTAGTTTAGTTTAGTTTACATTAGATTAGTTTAGTTTAGTTTAGTTTGGTTTAGTTTAGGTTAGGTTAGGTTAGTTTATTTTATAGATTAGCTTATATTTAATTTATAGTTTAGTTTAGTTTGGTTTAGTTTAGTTTAGTTTAGGGTATGTTAGGTAAAATTAGGTTAGGTTATGTTAGTTTATTTTAGTTTAGATTAGATTATGTTAGGTTAGGTTAGTTTAGGATAATGTAGTTGAGTTTAGTTTAGTTGAATTTAATTTAGTTTATTTTTGTATATTTTAGGTTAGGTTAGTTTAGTTTACTTTAGTTTAGGTTAGGTAAAGTTAGGTTAGCTTAGTTTAGTATAGTTTAGTTAATTTACATTTTAATTTATTGTTTAGTTCAGTTTATATTAGATTAGTTTAGTTTAGTATAGTTTAGTTTAGGTTAAGTTAGGGTAGGTTAGGTTAGGTTAGTTTAGTCTAGGTTAGTTACGTTAGCTTAGGTTAGGTTAGTTTAATTTAGTTTAGTTTAGTTTATAATTTAGTTTAGTTGAGTTTATAGTTTAATTTATAGTTAAATATAGTTTCGTTTATAGTTTAGTGTAGTTTGGTTTATAGTTTAATTTACACTTAAATATAGTTTCGTTTATAGTTTAGTTTAGTTTAGTTTTGTTTAGTTAAGTTTAGTTTGGTTTAAATTAGTTTAGTTTTGTTTATGTTAGGTTAGGTTAGGTTAGGTTAGGGTAGTTAGATTAGTTTAGGTTAGTTTAGTTTAGCTTATAATTTAATTTATAGTATAGTTTTGTTTAGTTTAGTTTATTGTTTAGTTTATATTTTAGTTTATTTTAGTTTATAGTTTAATTTATAATTTAGTTTAATTTAGTTTAGTTTAGTTTAGGCTAGGTTTGGTTATTTAAGCTTAGCTCAGGTTTGGTTAGGTTGGGTTATGTTAGGTTACTTTAGTTTAGTTTAGTTTAGTTTATAGTTTAGTTTAGTTTAGTATGGTTTATATTTTAGTTTAATTTAGTTTGTTTAAATTAGATTACTTTAGGTTACGTTAGGTTAGGTGTGCTTATTTTTGTTTAGGTTAGGTTAGGTAAGGTTAGTTTAGTTTAGCTTAGGTTAGGTTATTTTAGTTTAGTTTATAGTTTAGTTTAATTTAGTTTATAGTTTAGTTTATAGTTTAGTTTAGTTTAGATTAGTTTAGTTTAGTTTAAGTTCGGTTAGGTTAGGTTAGTTTAGTTTAGGTTAGATTAGGTTAGGTTAGTTTATTTTAGTTTACTTTAGTTTACTTTAGTTTATAGTTTAGTTTATAGTATAGTTTAGTTTAGATTAGTTTAGTGTAGTTTAGGTTCGGTTAGGTTAGTTTAGTTTAGTTTAGGTTAGGTTAGGTTAGGTTAGTTCCGTTTAGTTTAGTTTAGTTTAGGTTAGGTGAGTTTATTTCAGTTTAGATTAGATTTGTTAGGTTAGGTTAGGGTAAGTTAGGTTATTTTAGTTTAGTTTAGTTTAGGTTAGGTCAGGTTAGTTTAGTTTAGTTTAGGTTAGGTTAGGTTAAGTTATGTTATGTTACTTTAGGTTAGTTTAGTTTAGTTTAGTTTCGTTTAGTTTATAATTTAGTTTAGTTACGTTTAGTTTAGTTTAGGTTAGGTTAGGTTAGGTTAGGTTACTTAGTTTAGTTTAGCTTAGTTTATTTTAGTTTAGTTTATTGTTTAGTTTAATTTATAAATTAGTTTATAGTTTAGTTTATTGTTTAGTTTAGTTTAGTTTAGGTTATGTTAGGTTAGGTTAGTTTAGTTTAGTTTAGTTTAGGTTAGGTTAGGTTAGTTTTTGTTAGGGTAGGTTAGTTTAGTTTAGCTTAGCTTAGGTTGGGTTAGGTTAGGTTAGGTTAGGTTAGTTAGTTTAGCTTAGTTTCGTTTATTTTAATTTATAGTTTAGTTTAATTTATAGTTTGGTTTATAGTTTAGTTCAGTTTAGTTTAAGTCAGGATGGGTAAGTTTAGGTTAAGTTAGGTTAAGTTAGTTTAGTTTAGTTTAGCTTATGTTAGGTTACGTTAGTTTAGGTTAGTTAAGTTCTGTTAAGTTTAGTTTTGTTTATAGTTTAGTTTAGTTTATAGCTTAGTTTATAGTTTAATTTTGTTTAGATTATTGTTTAATTTAGTTTCGTTTAGTGTAGTTTAGTTTAGGTTAGGTTAGGTTAGTTTAGTTTAGTTTAGGTTAGGTAAGTTTATTTTAGTTTAGATTAGATTATGTAAGGTTAAGTTAGGTTAGGGCAGGTTAGGTTAGTGTAGTTTAGTTTCGTTTAGTTTAGTTGGATTTAATTTTGTTTATTTTAGCTTAATTTAGGTTAGGTTAGGTTAGGTTAGTTTAGTTTAGTTTAGTTTAGGTTAGGTTAATTTACGTTAGGTTAGTTTAGTTTAGTTTTGTTTATATTTTAGTTTATAGTATAGTTTAGTTTAGTTTATATTAGATTAGTTTGGTTTTTTTAGTTTAGTTTAGTTTAGGTTAGGTTAGTTTAGTTTAGGTTAGGTTAGGTTAGTTTAGTTTATGTTAGGTTAGTTGATTTTAGTTTAGTTTAGTTTACTTTAGTTTATAGTTTAGTTTAGTTTAGTTTAGGTTAGTTTAGTTTAGTATAGGTTAGGTTAGGTTAGGTTAGGTTAGTTTAGTTTTGTTAAGTTTAGTTTAGGTTAGGTTAGGTTAGGTTAGGTTAGGTTATGTTACTTTAGGTTAGTTTAGTTTAGTTTAATTTAGTTTCGTTTAGTTTATAATTTAGTTTAGTTTAGTTTATGTTAGGTTAGGTTAGGTGAGGTTAGGTTAGGTTAGTTTAGGTTAGTTTAGTTTAGTTTAGTTTAGTTTATAATTTAGTTTATAGTTTAGTTTTGTTTAGTTTAGTTTATAGTTTAGTTTATAATTTAGTTTAGTTTAGTTTATAGTTTAGTTTATAATTTAGTTTAATTTAGTTTAGTTTAATTTAGGTTCGGTTTGGTTAGTTTATTTTAGCTTAGCTCAGGTTTGGTTAGGTTAGGTTAAGTTAGGTTAGGTTAGTTTAGCTTAGTTCGTATTATTTTATTTTGGTTTATAGTTAATTTAATATATAAATTAGTTTATAGTTTAGTTTATAGTTTAGGTTAGTTTAGTTTATTTTAATTTAATTAGGTTAGGTAAGGTTAGGTTAGGTTAGGTTAGTTTAGTTTAGTTAAGTTTATGTTCGGTTAGGTTAGGTTAGTTTAGTTCAGTTTAGTTAGTTTAGTTTATAGTTTAATTTAGTTTAGTTTAGTTTTGTTTAGTTTAGTTTAGGTTAGGTTAGGTAAGGTTAGTTTAGTTTAGTTTATTTTAGGTTAGGTTAGGTTAGGTCAGCTCAGTTTAGTTTAGTTTAGTTTAATTTAGGTTAGGTTAGGTTAGGTTAGTTAACTTTAGATTACTTTAGTTTAGTTAAGTTTAGGTTAGGTTAGATTAGTTTAGTTTAGTTTAGTTGAATTTAATTTAGTTTATTTTAGTTTAGTTTAGGTTAAGTTAGGTTAGGTTAGATTAGTTAAGTTCAGATTAGTGTAATTTAGTTTTGTTGAATTTAGTTTAGTTTAGTTTAGTTTAAGTTAGTTTAGTTTAGCTTAGGTTAGGTTAGGTAAGGTTAGGTTAGTTAGTTTAGCTTAGTTTAGTTTAGTTTAGTTTATAGTTTAGTTTAGTTTGGTTTAGTTAAGTTTAGTTTAGGTTAGGTTAGGTAAGGTTAGGTTATGTTAGGTTAGTTTATTTTAGTTCAGATTAGATTATGTTAGGTTAGGTTAAGTTAGGTCAGTGTAGTTGAGTTTAGTTTAGTTGAATTTAATTAATTTATTTTGTTTACTTTAGGTTAGGTTAGTTTAGTTTAGTTTAGGTTAGGTTGTTAGGTTAGCTTAGTTTTGTATAGTTTAGTTTAGTTTATATTTTAATTTATTGTTTAGTTTAGTTTATATTAGATTAGTTTAGTTTAGTTTAGTTTAGTTTAGGTTAGGTTAGGTTACGTTGGGTTAGCTTAGTTTAGTTTAGTTTAAGTTTAGGTAGGTTACGTTAGGTTAGGTCAGCTTAGTTTAGTTTAGTTTAGTTTAATTTAGATTAGGTTAGGTTAGGTTAGTTAACTTTAGATTACTTTAGTTTAGGTTAGGTTTGGTTTGTTTAATTTAGCTTAGCTCAGGTTTGGTTTGGTAAGGTTAGGTTAGGGTAGTTAACTTCAGTTTACTTTAGTTTAGTTAAGTTTAGTTTAGTTTATAGTTTAGTTTAATTTAGTTTATAGTTTAGTTTATACTTTATATTATAATTTAGTTTAGGTTAGGTTAGTTTAGTTTAGTTTACCTTAGGTTGGGTAAGGTTAGGTTAGGTTAGGTTGGTTGGTTTAGCTTAGTTTATTTATTTCAGTTTTGTTTATAGTTTAGTTTAATTTATAGATTAGTTTATATTTTAGTTTATAGTTTAGTTTAGTTTGGTTTAGTTTAGGTTAGGTTAGGTAAGGTTAGGTTAGGTTAGGATAGTTTAGTTTAGTAAAGTTTATGTTCGGTTAGGTTAGGTTAGTTTAGTTCAGTTTAGTTAATTTAGTTTATAGGTTAGTTTAGTTTAGTTTATAGTTTAGTTTACAGTTTTGTTTAGTTTAGTTTATAGTTTATATTAAAATGTAGTTTCCTTTAATTTAGTTTAGTTTAGTTTTGTTTGGTTTAGTTTAGGTTAGGTTAGGTAAGGTTAATTTAGTTTAGTTTAGGTTAGGTTAGGTTAGTTTATGTTAAGTTAGGTTAGTTTAGTTTAGCTTAGTTTAGGTTAGGTTAGTTTAGGTTAGGTTAGGTTAGCTTAATTTAGTTTAGTTTAATTTAATTTAGATTAGGTTAGGTTAGGTTAGGTTAGTTAACTTTAGTTTACTTTAGTTTAGTTAAGTTTAGTTTAGTTTATAGTTTAGTTTAGTTTAGTTTATAGTTTAGTTTATAGTTTAGTTTAGTTTAGTTTATAGTTTATATTATAATTTAGTTTAGTTTAGTTTAGTTTAGGTTAGGTTAGTTTAGTTTAGCTTACGTTAGGTTGGGTTAGGTTAAGTTAGGTTAGTTAGTTTAGCTTAGTTTAGTTTATTTTACTTTAGTTTATAGTTTAGTTTAATTTTTAAATTAGTTTATAGTTTAGTTTATGGTTTAGTTTGGTTTAGTTTAATTTATTTTATAGTATAGTTTATAGTTTATTTTAGTTTAGTTTATAGTTTAGATTGTAATTTAGTTTAGTTTAGTTTAGGTTAGGTTAGTTTAGTTTAGCTTAGGTTAGTTTAGCTCAGGTTAGGTTAGGTTGGGTTATGTTAGGTTACTTTAGAGTAGTTTAGTTTAGTTTAGGTTAGGTTTGGTTAGTTTAGTTTAGTTTAGCTCAGGTTTGGTTAGGTTAGGTTAAGTTAGGTTTGCTTAGTTTAGTTTAGTTTAAATTAGGTTAGGTTAGGTTAGGTTAATTAACTTTAGTTTACTTAATTTAGTTAAGTTTAGTTTAGTTTATAGTTTAGTTTAATTTAGTTTATAGTTTAGTTTATAGTTTAGTTTAGTTTATAGTTTATATTATTATTTAGTTTAGTTTAGTTTAGGTTAGTTTAGGTTAGTTCAGTTTAGCTTAGGTTAGGTTAGGTTAGGTTAGGTTAGTTTAGTTTAGTTTAGGTTAGGTTAGGTAAGTTTAGGTTAGGTTAGGTTAGTTTAGTTCAGTTTAGTTTGTTTTGCTTATAGTTTAATTTAGTTTAGTTTATAGTTTAAATTAGTTTAGTTTAGTTATTTTGTTTAGGTTAGGTTAGGTTAGGTTAGTTTAGTTTAGTTTAGGCTGGGTTAGATTTGTTTAGGTTAGGTTAGATTAGTGTAGTTTAGTTTAGTTGAATTTAATTTAGTTTATTTTAGTTTAGTTTACGTTAAGTTAGGTTAGATTAGGTTAGTTAAGTTTAGTTTAGTGTAATTTAGTTTAGTCGAATTTAGTTTAGTTTAGTTTAGTTTAGATTTGTTTAGTTTAGTTTAGCATAGGTTAGGTTAGGTAAGGTTACGTTAGTTAGTTTAGCTAAGTATAGTTTAGTTTAGTTTAGTTTATAGTTTAGTTTAATTTTAGATTAGTTTATATTTTGGTTTATAGTTTAGTTTAGTTTAATTCAGGTAGGGATAGGTAAGTTTAGGTTAGGTTAGGTTAGTTTATTTCAGTTTACTTTGGTTTTGTTTATAGTTTAATTTAGTTTACTTTAGTTTAGTTAAGTTTATAGTTTAATTTAGTTTAGTTTAGTTTAGTTATTTTGTTTAGGTTAGGTTAGGTTAGTTTAGTTTAGTTTAGGTTAAGTTAGGTAAGTTTAGGTTAGGTTAGGTTAGTTTAGTTCAGTTTAGTTTTGTTTTGCTTATAGTTTAATTTAGTTTATTTTATAGTTTAAATTGGTTTAGTTTGGTTTAGTTTAGTTATTTTGTTTAGGTTAGGTTAGGTTAGGTTAGTTTAGTTTAGGTTAGATTAGATTTGTTTAGGTTAGGTTAGATTAGTGTAGTTTAGTTTAAATGAATTTAATTTAGATTATTTTAGTTTAGTTTAGGTTAAGTTAGGTTAGGTTAGGTTAGTTTAGTTTAGGTTAGTTTAGTTTAGTTTAGCATAGGTTAGGTTAGGTAAGGTTACGTTAGTTAGTTTAGCTTAGTATGGCTTAGTTTAGTTTAGTTTATAGTTTAGTTTAATTTTAGATTAGTTTATATTTTGGTTTATAGTTTAGTTTAGTTTAGTTTAGGTAGGGATAGGAAAGTTTAGGTTAGGTTAGGTTAGTTTAGTTCAGTTTAGTTTTGTTTTGTTTATAGTTTAATTTAGTTTAGTTTATAGTTTAATTTAGTTTAGTTTAGTTTAGTTATTTTGTTTAGGTTAGGTTAGGTTAGGTTAGTTTAGTTTAGTTTAGTTTAGGTTAGATTTGTTTAGGTTAGGTTAGATTAGTTTGGTTTAGTTTAGTTTAGTTTAGGTTAGGTTAAGTTAGGTTAGGTTAGTTTAGTTTAGTTCATATCTTAGTTTATATTAGGTTAGTTTAGTTTAGGTTAGGTTGGGATAGTTTATTTTAGTTTAGTTTAGTTTACTTTAGTTTATAGTTTAGTTTATTATTTAGTTTAGTTTAGTTTAGGTTTGGTTAGGTTAGTTTAGTTTAGTTTAGGTTAGGTTAGGTTAGGTTAGTTTAGTTTAGTTTAGTGTAGGTTAGGTTAGGTTAGTTTATTTTAGTTTAGATTAGATTATGCTAAGTTAGGTTAGGGTAGGTTAGGTTAGTTTATTTTAGTTTAGTTTGGGGTAGGTTAGGTCAGGTTAGTTTAGTTTAGTTTACGTTAGGTGAGGTTAAGTTATGTTATGTTACTTTAGGTTAGGTTAGTTTAGTTTAGTTTCGTTTAGTTTAGGTTAGGATAGGTAAGTTTAGGTTAGGTTAGGTTAAGTTAGTTTAGTTTAGTTTAGTTTAGTTTATGTTAGGTTACGTTAGTTTAAGTTAGTTAAGTTCAGTTTAGTTTGGTTTTGTTTATAGTTTAGTTTAGTTTATAGTTTTGTTTATAGTTTAGTTTAGTTTATTGTTTAATTTAGTTTAGTTTAGTGTAGTTTAGTTTAGGTTAGGTTAGGTTAGTTTAGTTTAATTTAGGTTAGGTTAGGTTGGTTTATTTTGGTTTAGATAAGATTATGTTAGGTTAGGTTAGGGTAGGTTAGGTTAGGGTAGTTTAGTTTAGTTTAGTTTAGTTGAATTTAATTTTGTTTATTTTAGCTTAGTTTAGGTTAGGTTAGGTTAGGTTAGTTTAGTTTAGTTTAGTTTAATTTAGGTTAGGTTAAGTTAGGTTAGGTTAGTTTAGTTTAGTTTAGTTTATATTTTAGTTTATAGTTTAGTTTAGTTTAGTTTAAATTAGATTAGTTTGGTTTAGTTTAGTTTAGTTTAGGTTAGGTTAGGTTAGTTTAGTTTAGGTTAGGTTTGGTTAGATTAGTTTACATTAGGTTAGTTTATTTTAGTTTAGTTTAGTTTACTTTAGTTTATAGTTTAGTTTATAGTTTATTTAGTTTAGTTTAGTTTAGTTTAGATTAGATTATGTTAGGTTAGGTAAGTTTAGGTTAGGTTAGGTTAGGTTAGTTTAGGTTAGGTTAGGTTAGGTTAGATTAGCTTAGTTTATTTTAGTTTTGTTTAATTTAGGTTAGGTTAGGTTAGTTAACTTTAGTTTACTTTAGTTTACTTAAGTTTAGATTAGTTTATAGTTTAGTTTAGTTTAGTTTATAGTGTAGTTTATAGTTTAGTTTAGTTTAGTTTATAGTTAATATTATAAATTAGTTAGTTTAGGTCAGGTTATGTTAGTTTAGTTTAGCTTAGGTTAGGTTAGGTTAGGTTAGGTTAGGTAGTTTAGCTAAGTATAGTTTATTTTAGTTTAGTTTATAGTTTAGTTTAATTTATAGATTAGTTTATATTTTAGTTTATAGTTTAGTTTGTTTTGGTTTAGGTTAGGTTAGGTAAGGTTAGGTTAGGTTAGGTAAGGTTAGGTTAGTTTAGTTAAGTTTATTTTCGGTTAGGTTAGTTTAGTTTAGTTCAATTTAGTTAGTTCTGTTTATAGGTTAGTTTAGTTTAGTTTATAGTTTAGTTTATAGTTTCGTTAAGTTTAGTTTATAGTTTATATTATAATGTAGTTTACTTTAATTTAGTTTAGTTTAGTTTTGTTTAATTTAGTTTAGTTTATAGTTTAGTTTAATTTAGTTTATAGTTTAGTTTATAGTTTAGTTTATTGTAGTTTATAGTTTATATTATAATTTAGTTTAGTTTAGTATAGTTTAGGTTAGGTTAGATTAGTTTAGTTTAGCTTAGGTTAGGTTAGGTTAGGTTAGGTTTGTTAGTTTACCTTAGTTTAGTTTATTTTAGTTTAGTTTATAGTTTAGTAAATTTATAGATTAGTTTATATTTTAGTTTATAATTTAGTTTAGTTTGGTTTAGTTTAGGTTAGGTTAGATAAGGTTAGGTTAGGTTAGTTTAGTTTAGTTAACTTTATGTTCGGTTAGGTTAGGTTAGTTTAGTTCAGTTTAGTTAGTTTTGTTCATAGTTTAGTTTAGTTTAGTTTATAATTTAGTTTATAGTTTAGTTTAGTTTATATTTAATTTAGTTTAGTTTACTTTAGTTTTGTTTAGTTTAGTTTAGGTTATGTTAGGTAAGGTTAGTTTAATTTAGTTTAGTTTAGGTTAGGTTAGTTTAGGTTAAGTTTGGTTAGTTTAGTTTAGCTTAGTTTAGGTTAGGTTAGGTTAGGTTAGCTTATTTTAGTTTAGTTTAGTTTAATTTAGGTTAGGTTAGGTTCGGTTAAGTTAGTTAACTTTAGTTTACATTAGTTTAGTTTAGTTTATAGTTAATTTAATTTACAAATGAGTTTATAGTTTAGTTTATAGTTTAGGTTAGATAAGTTTTGTTTAATTTAAGTTAGGATAGGTAAGTTTAGGTTACGTTAGGTTAGTTTAGTTCAGTTTAGTTTTGTTTTGTTTATGGTTTAATTTAGTTTAGTTTATAGTTTAATTTAGTTTAGTTTAGTTTAGTTATTTTGTATAGGTTAGGTTAGGTTAGGTTTGTTTAGTTTAGTTTAGGTTATTTTAGATTTGTTTAGGTTAGGTTAGATTAGTGTAGTTTAGTTTAGTTGAATTTAATTTAGTTTATTTTAGTTTAATTTAGGTTAAGTTTGGTTAGGTTAGGTTAGTTAAGTTTAGTTTATTGTAGTTTAGTTTAGTTGAATTTAGTTTAATTTAGTTTAGTTTAGGTTAGTTTAGTTTAGTTTAGCTTAGGTTAGGTTAGGTAAGGTTAGGTTAGTTAGTTTTGCTTAGTTTAGTTTAGTTTATAGTTCAGTTTAATTTTAAATTACTTTATAGTTTAGTTTATAGTTTAGTTTAGTTTAGTTTAGTTTAGTTTATTTTAGGTTACGTTAGTTTAGGTTAGTTAAGTTCAGTTTAGTTTAGTTTTGTTTATAGTTTTGTTTAGTTTATAGTTTAGTTTATAGTTTAGTTTAGATTATTTTCGGTTAGGTTAGGTTAGTTTAGTTTAGTTTAGATTAGGTTAGGTTAGTTTATTTTAGTTTAGATTAGATTATGTTAGGTTAGGTTAGGGTAGGTTAGGTTAGTGTAGTTTAGTTTAGTTCAATTTAGTTGAATTTAATTTAGTTTATATTAGCTTCGTTTAGGTTAGGTAGATTAGTTTAGTTTAGTTTAGGTTAGATTAAGTTAGGTTAGGTTAGTTTAGTTTAGTTTATATTTTATTTTATAGTTTAGTTTAGTTTAGTTTGTATTAGATTAGTTTAGTTTAGTTTAGTTTGGTATAGTTTAGGTTAGGTTAGGTTAGGTTAGTTTAGTTTAGTTTAGGTTAAGTTAGGTTAGTTTATTTTAGTTTAGTTTACTTTAGTTTATAGTTTAGTTATAGTTTAGTTTAGTTTAGTTTAGGTTCGGTTAGGTTAGTTTAGTTTAGTTTAGGTTAGGTTAGGTTAGTTTAGTTTAGATTAGTATAGTTTAGGTTAGGTTAGGTTAGTTTATTTTAGTTTAGATTAGTTTATGTTAGGTTAGGGTAGGTTAGGTTATTTTAGTTTAGTTTAGTTTAGTTTAGTTTTGTTTAGTTTAGGTTAGGTCAGGTTAGTTTAGTTTAATTTAGGTTAGGTTATGTTAGTTAACTTTAAGTTACTCTAGTTTAGTTAAGTTTAGTTTAGTTTATAGTTTAGTTTATAGTTTAGTTTAGTTTATAGTTTAGTTTAGTTTATAGTTTATATTATAATTTACTTTATTTTAGTTTAGTTTAGGTTAGGTTAGTTTAGTTTGGCTTAGGTTAGTTTATTTTAGTTTAGTTTATTGTTTAGTTTAGTCTATAGATTAGTTTATATTTTAGTTTAGTTTGGTTTAGTTTAGATTAGTTTAGGTTAGGTTAGCTAAGGTTAGGTTAGGTTAGGTTAGTGTAGTTTAGTTTAGTTGAATTTAATTTTGTTTATTTTAATTTAGTTTAGGTTAGGTTAAGTAAGTTTAGTTTAGTTTAGGTTAAGTTAGGTTAGCTTAGTTTAGTTTAGTTTAGTTTATATTTTAGTTTATAGTTTAGTTTAGTGTAGTTTATATTAGATTAGTTTACTTTAATTTAGTTTAGGTTAGGTTAGGTTAGGTTAGTTTAATTTGGGTTAGGTTAGGTTACTTTATTTTAGTTTACTTTAATTTATAGTTTAGTTTAGTTTAGTTTAGGTTAGGTTAGGTTAGTTTAGTTTAGGTTAGGTTGGGTTAGGTTATGTTAATTTAGTATAGTTTAGTTTAGTTTAGGTTAGGTTAGGTTAGGTTAGGTTAGGTTATGTTACTTTAGGTTAGTTTTGTTTAGTTTATAATTTAGTTTTGTGTAGTTTATATTAGATTATTTTAGTTTAGTTTGGTTTAGTTTAGATTAGGTTAGGTTAGGTTAGATGAGTTTAGGTTAGGTTAGGTTAGATTAGTTTAGGTTAGGTTAGGTTAGTTTATTTTAGTTTAGTTTAGTTTAGGTTAGGTTAGGTTAGTGTAATTTAGCTTAATTTAGGTTAGGTTAGGTTAGATTAGGTTAGTTAACTTTAGTTTACTTTAGTTTAGTTGAATTTATAGTTAATTTAATTTATAAATTAGTTTATAGTTTAGTTTATGGTTTAGTTTATAGTTTAGTTTATTTTCGGTTAGGTTGGGTTAGTTTAGTTTAGTTTAGATTAGGTTAGGTTAGTTTATTTTAGTTTAGATTAGTTTATGTTAGGTTAGTTTAGGATAGGTTAGGTTAGTGTAGTTTATTTTAGTGCAATTTAATTGAATTTAATTTAGTTTATTTTAGCTTAGTTTAGGTTAGGTTAGATTAGTTTAGTTTAGTTTAGGTTAGGTTAAGTTAGGTTATGTTAGTTTAGTTTAGTTTATTTTGGTTTAGTTTAGGTTAGGTTAGGTTAGGTTAGTTTAGTTTAGTTTAGGTTAGGTTAGGTTAGTTTATTTTAGTTTTTTTTTTTTTACTTTAGTTTATAGTTTAGTTTATAGTTTAGTTTAGTTTAGATTAGTTTAGTTTAGTTTAGGTTCGGTTAGGTTAGTTTAGTTTAGCTTAGGTTAGGTTAGGTTAGGTTAGGTTTTTTCCGTTTAGTTTAGTTTATTTTAGGTTAGTTTATTTTAGTTTAGATTAGATTATGTTAGGTTAGGTTAGGGTAAGTTAGGTTAGTTTAGTTTAGTTTAGTTTAGGTTATGTCAGGTTAGTTTAGTTTAGTTTAGGTTAGGTCAGGTTAAGTTATGTTATGTTACTTTAGGTTAGATTAGTTTAGTTTCGTTTAGTTTATAATTTAGTTTAGTTACGTTTAGTTTAGTTTAGGTTAGGTTAGGTTACTTAGTTTAGCTTAGTTTAGTTTATTTTAGTTTAGTTTATAGTTTAGTTTAATTTATAAATTAGTTTATAGTTTAGTTTATTGTTTAGTTTAGTTTAGTTTAGGTAAGGTTAGGTTAGGTTAGGTTAGTTTAGTTCAGTTTAGTTTAATTTAGGTTAGGTTAGGTTAGGTTAGGTTAGTTAACTTTAGTTTACTTTAGTTTAGTTAAGTTTAGTTTAGTTTATAGTTTAGTTTAGTTTAGTTTATAGTTTAGTTTAGTTTATAGTTTATATTATAATTTAGTTTAGTTTAGTTTAGGTTAGGTTAGTTTAGTTTAGCATACGTTAGGTTAGGTTAGTTAGTTTAGCTTAGTTTAGTTTATTTTAGTTTAGTTTATAGTTTAGTTTAATTTGTAAATTAGTTTATAGTTTAGTTTATAGTTTAGTTTGGTATAATTTAATTTATTTTATAGTCTAGTTTATAGTTTATTTTAGTTTAGTTTATAGTTTAGAATATAATTTAGTTTAGTTTAGGTTATGTTAGGTTACTTTAGAGTAGTTTAGTTTAGTTTAGGTTAGGTTTGGTTAGTTTATTTTAAATTAGCTCAGGTTTGGTTAGGTTAGGTTAAGTTAGGTTTGCTTAGTTTAGTTTAGTTTAGTTTAGGTTAGGTTAGGTTAGGTTAATTAACTTCAGTTTACTTAATTTAGTTAAGTTTAGTTTAGTTTATAGTTTAGTTTATAGTTTAGTTTAGTTTAGTTTATAGTTTATATTATAATTTAGTTTAGTTTATTTTAGTTTAGGTTAGGTTAGGTTAGTTTAGTTTAGCTTAGGTTAGGTTGGGTTAAGTTAGTTTAGTTTAGTTTAGGTTAGGTTAGGTAAGTTTAGGTTAGGTTAGGTTAGTTTAGTTCAGTTTAGTTATGTTTTGCTTATAGTTTAATTTAGTTTAGTTTATAGTTTAATTTAGTTTAGTTTAGTTTAGTTTAGTTATTTTGTTTAGGTTAGGTTAGGTTAGGTTAGTTTAGTTTAGTTTAGGTTAGGTTAGATTTGTTTAGGTTAGGTTAGATTAGTGTAGTTTAGTTTAGTTGAATTTAATTTAGTTTATTTTAGTTTAGTTTAGGTTAAGTTAGGTTAGTTTAGGTTAGTTAAGTTTAGTTTAGTGTAGTTTAGTTTAGTTGAATTTAGTTTAGTTTAGTTTAGTTTAGGTTAGTTTAGTTTAGTTTAGCATAGGTTAGGTTAGGTAAGGTTACGTTAGTTAGCTTAGCTTAGTATAGTTTAGTTTAGTTTAGTTTATAGTTTAGTTTAATTTTAGATTAGTTTATATTTTGGTTTATAGTTAGTTTAGTTTAGTTTAGGTAGGGACAGGAAAGCTTAGGTTAGGTTAGGTTAGTTTAGTTCAGTTTAGTTTTGTTTTCTTTATAGTTTAATTTAGTTTAGTTTATAGTTTAATTTAGTTTAATTTAGTTTAGTTATTTTGTTTAGGTTAGGTTAGGTTAGTTTAGTTTAGTTTAGTTTAGGTTAGATTTGTTTAGGTTAGTTTAGATTAGTGTAGTTTAGTTTACTTGAATTTAATTTAGTTTATTTTAGTTTAGTTTAGGTTAAGTTGGGTTAGGTTAGGTTATTTAAGTTTAGTTTAGTGTAGTTTAGTTTAGTTGAATTTAGTTTAGTTTAGTTTAGTTTAGTTTAGGTTAGTTTAGTTTAGTTTAGCTTAGGTTACGTTAGGTAAGGTTAGGTTAGTTAGTTTAGCTTAGTATAGTTTAGTTTAGTTCAGTGTATAGTTTAGTTTAATTTTAGATTAGTTTATATTATAGTTTATAGTTTAGTTTAGTTTAGTTTAGGTTAGGATACGTAAGTTTAGGTTAGGTTAGTTTATTTTAGGTTACGTTAGTTTAGGTTAGTTAAGTAAAGTTTAGTTTAGTTTTGTTTATGGTTTTATTTAGTTTATAGTTTAGTTTATAGTTTAGTTTAGTTTAATTTAAGTTAGGTTAGGTTAGGTTAGGTTAGTTTAGTTTAGTTTAGTTTAGATTAGGTTAGGTTAGTTTATTTTAATTTAGATTAGATTATGTTAGGTTAGGTTAGGGTAGGTTAGGTTAGTGTAGTTTAGTTTAGTTCAATTTAGTTGAATTTAATTTAGTTTATTTTAGCTTAGTTTAGGTTAGGTTAGATTAGTTTAGTTTAGTTTAGTTTAATTTAGGTTAGGTTAAGTTAGGTTAGGTTAGTTTAGTTTAGTTCATAGTTTAGTTTATATAAGGTTAGTTTAGTTTATGTTAGGTTGGGTTAGTTTATTTTAGTTTAGTTTACTTTACTTTATAGTTTAGTTTATTGTTTAGTTTAGTTTAATTTATGTTTGGTTAGGTTAGTTAAGTTTAGTTTAGGTTAGGTTAGGTTAGGTTAGTTTAGTTTAGTTAAGTTTAGTTTAGTGTAGGTTAGGTAAGATTAGTTTATTTTAGTTTAGATTAGATTATGCTAGGTTAGGTTAGTGTAGGTTAGGTTAGTTTAGTTTAGTTTGGTTTAGGTTAGGTCAGGTTAGTTTAGTTTAGTTTAGGTTAGGTGAGGTTAAGTTATGTTATGTTACTTTAGGTTATGTTAGTTTAGTTTAGTTTCGTTTAGTTTAGGTTAGGATAGGTAAGTTTAGCTTAGGTTAGGTTAAGTTAGTTTAGTTTAGTTTAGTTTAGTTTATGTTAGGTTACGCTAGTTTAGGTTAGTTAAGTTCAGTTTAGTTTAGTTTGGTTTATAGTTTAGTTTAGTTTATAGTTTTGTTTATAGTTTAATTTAGTTTATTGTTTAATTTAGTTTACTTTAGTGTAGTTTAGTTTAGGTTAGGTTAGGTTAGTTTAGTTTATTTTAGGTTAGGTTAGGTTGGTTTATTTTAGTTTAGATAAGATTATGTTAGGTTAGGTTAGGGTAGGTTAGGTTAGGGTAGTTTAGTTTAGTTTACTTTAGTTGAATTTAATTTTGTTTATTTTAGCTTAGTTTAGGTTAGGATGGTTAGGTTAGTTTAGTTTAGTTTAGTTTAGGTTAGGTTAAGTTAGGTTAGGTTAGTTTAGTTTAGTTTAGTTTATATTTAGTTTATAGTTTAGTTTAGTTTAGTTTATATTAGATTAGTTTGGTTTAGTTTACTTTAGTTTAGGTTAGGTTAGGTTAGGTTAGTTTAGTTTAGTTTAGTTTGGTTAGTTTAGTTTATATTAGGTTAGTTTATTTTAGTTTAGTTTAGTTTACTTTAGTTTATAGTTTAGTTTATAGTTTAGTTTAGTTTAGTTTATATTAGATTAGTTTGGTTTAATTTAGTTTAGTTTAGTTTAGGTTAGGTTAGTTTAGTTTAGTATAGGTTAGGTTAGGTTAGGTTAGTTTAGTTTTGCTTAGTTTAGCTTAGGTTAGGTTACATTAGGTTAGGTTATGTTAGTTTATTTTAGTTTAGATTAGATTATGTTATGTTAGGTTAGGTAAGTTTATTTTAGGTTAGGTTAGGTTAGGTTAGGTTAGGTTAGGTTAGGTTAGTTTAGTTTAGTGTAGTTTAGTATAGTTTAGGTTAGGTTAGGTTAGTTTATTTTAGTTTAGATTAATTTATGTTAGTTTGGGTTAGTTTGGTTAGTTTAGTTTAGTTTAGTTTAGGTTAGGTCAGGTCAGTTTAGTTTAATTTAGGTTAGGTTAGGTTAGTTAACTTTAGGTTACTCTAGTTTAGTTAAGTTTAGTTTAGTTGAATATAATTTTGTTTATTTTAGCTTAGTTTAGGTTAGGTTAGGTTAGTTTAGTTTAATTTAGTTTAGTCTTGGTTAGGTTAAATTAGGTTAGGTTAGTTTAGTTTAGTTTAGTTTATATTTTATTTTATAGTTTAGTTTAGTTTATATTAGATTAGTTTGGTTTAGTTTAGTTTAGTTTAGTTTAGTTTAGGTTAGGTTAGGTTTGGTTACGTTGGGTTAGCTTAGTTTATTTTAGATTAAGTTTGGTTAGTTTACGTTAGGTTAGGTCAGCTTAGTTTAGTTTAGTTTAATTTAGTTTAGGTTAGGTTTGGTTTGTTTAATTTAGCTTAGCTCAGGTTTGGTTTGGTTAGGTTGGGTTAGGATAGTTAAGGTCAGTTTACTTTAGTTTAGTTAAGTTTAGTTTAGTTTATAGTTTAGTTTAATTTAGTTTATAGTTTAGTTTATACTTTATATTATAATTTAGTTTAGGTTAGATTAGGTTAGTTTAGTTTAGCTTAGGTTAGGTAAGGTTAGGTTAGGTTAGGTTAGGATAGTTTAGTTTAGTAAAGTTTATGTTCGGTTAGGTTAGGTTAGTTTAGTTCAGTTTATTTAATTTTGTTTATGGGTTAGTTTAGTTTATAGTTTAGTTTACAGTTTTGTTAAGTTTAGTTTATAGTTTATATTATAATGTTTATTACTTTAATTTAGTTTAGTTTAGTTTAGTTTTGTTTAGTTTAGTTTAGGTTAGGTTAGGTAAGGTTAGTTTAGTTTAGTTTAGGTTAGGTTAGGTTAGTTTATGTTAAGTTAGGTTAGTTTAGTTTAGCTTAGTTTAGGTTAGGTTAGGTTAAGTTAGGTTAGGTTAGCTTAATTAATTTAGTTTAGTTTAATTTAGGTTAGGTTAGGTTAGGTTAGGTTAGTTAACTTTAGTTTATTTTAGTTTAGTTAAGTTTAGTTTAGTTTATAGTTTAGTTTAGTTTAGTTTATAGTTTAGTTTATAGTTTAGTTTAGTTTAGTTTATATTATAATTTAGTTTAGTTTAGTTTAGTTTAGGTTAGGTTAGTTTAGTTTAGCTTACGTTAGGTTAGGTTAGGTTAAGTTAGGTTAGTTAGTTTAGCTTAGTTTAGTTTATTTTATTTTAGTTTATAGTTAGGTTAATTTGTATTTTAGTTTATAGTTTAGTTTATAGTTTAGTTTGGTTTAGTTTAATTTATTTTATAGTCTAGTTTATAGTTTATTTTAGTTTAGTTTATAGTTTAGATTATAATTTAGTTTAGTTTAGTTTAGTTTAGGTTAGGTTAATTTAGTTTAGCTTAGGTTAGTTTAGCTTAGGTTATGTTAGGTTGGGTTATGTTAGGTTACTTTAGAGTAGTTTAGTTTAGTTTAGGTTAGGTTTGGTTAGTTTAGTTTAGTTTAGCTCAGGTTTGGTTAGGTTAGGTTAAGTTAGGTTTGCTTAGTTTAGTTTAGTTTAATTTAGGTTAGGTTAGGTTAGGTTAATTAACTTTAGTTTACTTAATTTAGTTAAGTTTAGTTTAGTTTATAGTTTAGTTTAATTTAGTTTATAGTTTAGTTTATAGTTTAGTTTAGTTTAGTTTATAGTTTATATTATAATTTAGTTTAGTTAAGTTTAGTTTAGGTTAGGTTAGGTTAGTTTAGTTTATCTTAGGTTAGGTTAGGTTAGGTTAGTTTAGTTTAGTTTAGGTTAAGTTAGGTAAGTTTAGGTTAGGTTAGGTTAGTTTAGTTCAGTTTAGTTTAATTTTGCTTATAGTTTAATTTAGTTTAGTTTATAGTTTAAATTAGTTTAGTTTAGTTTAGTTTAGTAATTTTGTTTAGGTTAGGTTAGGTTAGTTTAGTTTAGTTTAGTTGAATTTAATTTAGTTTATTTTAGTTTAGTTTAGGTTAAGTTAGGTTAGGTTAGGTTAGTTAAGTTTAGTTTAGTGTAGTTTAGTTTAGTTGAATTTAGTTTAGTTTAGTTTAGGTTAGTTTAGTTTAGTTTAGTTTAGTTTATAGTTTAGTTTAATTTTAGATTAGTTGATATTTTGGTTTATAGTTTAGTTTAGTCTAATTTAGGTAGGGATAGGTAAGTTTAGGTTAGGTTAGGTTAGTTTAGTTCAGTTTACTTTTGTTTTGTTTATTGTTTAATTTAGTTTACTTTAGTTTAGTTAAGTTTATAGTTTAATTTAGTTTAGTTTAGTTTAGTTTAGTTATTTTGTTTAGGTTAGGTTAGGTTAGTTTAGTTTAGTTTAGGTTAGGTTAGGAAAGTTTAGGTTAGGTTAGGTTAGTTTAGTTCAGTTTAGTTTTGTTTTGTTTATAGTTTAATTTAGTTTATTTTATAGATTAAATTAGTTTAGTTTGGTTTAGTTTAGTTATTTTCTTTAGGTTAGGTTAGGTTAGGTTAGTTTAGTTTAGTTTAGGTTAGGTTAGATTGGTTTAGGTTAGGTTAGATTAGTGTAGTTTAGTTTAGTTGAATTTAATTTAGTTTATTTTAATTTAGTTTAGGTTAAATTAGGTTAAGTTAGGTTAGTTAAGTTTAGTTTAGTGTAGTTCAGTTTAGTTGAATTTAGTTTACTTTAGTTTAGGTTAGTTTAGTTTAGTTTAGCATAGGTTAAGTTAGGTAAGGTTACGTTAGTTAGTTTAGCTTAGTATAGTTTAGTTTAGTTTAGTTTATAGTTTAGTTTAATTTTAGATTAGTTTATATTTTGGTTTATAGTTTAGTTTAGTTTAGTTTAGGTAGGGATAGGAAAGCTTAGGTTAGGTTAGGTTAGTTTAGTTCAGTTTAGTTTTGTTTTGTTTATAGTTTAGTTAAGTTTAGTTTATAGTTTAATTTAGTTTAGTTTAGTTTAATTATTTTGTTTAGGTTAGGTTAGGTTAGTTTAGTTTAGTTTAGTTTTGGTTAGATTTGTTTAGGTTAGGTTAGATTAGTGTAGTTTAGTTTACTTGAATTTAATTTAGTTTATTTTAGTTTAGTTTAGGTTAAGTTGGGTTAGGTTAGGTTAGTTAAGATTAGTTTAGTGTAGTTTAGTTTAGTTGAATTTAGTTTAGTTTAGTTTAGTTTAGGTTAGTTTAGTTTAGTTTAGCTTAGGTTGCGTTAGGTAAGGTTAGGTTAGTTAGTTTAGCTTAGTATAGTTTAGTTTAGTTCAGTGTATAGTTTAGTTTAATTTTAGATTAGTTTAGATTATAGTTTATAGTTTAGTTTAGTTTAGTTTAGGTTAGGATAGGTAAGTTTAGGTTATGTTAGTTTATTTTAGGTTACGTTAGTTTAGGTTAGTTAAGTAAAGTTTAGTTTAGTTTTGTTTATGGTTTTATTTAGTTTATAGTTTAGTTTATAGTTTAGTTTAGTTTAATTTCGGTTAGGTTAGGTTAGGTTAGGTTAGTTTAGTTTAGTTTAGATTAGTTTAGGTTAGTTTATTTTAATTTAGATTAGATTATGTTAGGTTAGGTTAGGGTAGGTTAGGTTAGTGTAGTTTAGTTTAGTTCAATTTAGTTGAATTTAATTTAGTTTATTTTAGCTTAGTTTAGGTTAGGTTAGATTAGTTTAGTTTAGTTTAGTTTAATTTAGGTTAGGTTAAGTTAGGTTAGGTTAGTTTAGTTTAGTTCATATTTTAGTTTATATAAGGTTAGTTTAGTTTATGTTAGGTTAAGTTAGTTTAGTTTAGTTTAGTTTAGTTTATGTTAGGTTACGCTAGTTTAGGTTAGTTAAGTACAGTTTAGTTTAGTTTAGTTTATAGTTTAGTTTAGTTTATAGTTTTGTTTATAGTTTAGTTTAGTTTAGTTTATTGTTTAATTTAGTATACTTTAGTGTAGTTTAGTTTAGGTTAGGTTAGGTTAGTTTAGTTTAATTTAGGTTAGGTTAGGTTGGTTTGTTTTAGTTTAGATAAGATTATGTTAGGTTAGGTTAGGGTAGTTAAGTTTAGTTTAGTTTAGTTGAATTTAATTTTGTTTATTTTAGCTTAGTTTAGGTTAGGATGGTTAGGTTAGTTTAGTTTAGTTTAGTTTAGTTTAGTTTAGGTTAGGTTAAGTTAGGTTAGGTTAGTTTAGTTTGGTTTAGTTTATATTTTAGTTTATAGTTTAGTTTAGATTAGTTTATATTAGATTAGTTTAGTTTAGTTTAGTTTAGGTTAGGTTAGGTTAGTTTAGTTTAGGTTAGGTTTGGTTAGTTTAGTTTATATTAGGTTAGTTTATTTTAGTTTAGTTTAGTTAAATTTAGTTTATACTTTAGTTTAGTTTAGTTTATATTAGATTAGTTTGGTTTAATTTAGTTTAGTTTAGGTTAGGTTAGTTTAGTATAGGTTAGGTTAGGTTAGGTTAGTTTAGTTTTGTTTAGTTTAGTTTAGGTTAGGTTAGATTAGTTTAGGTTATGTTAATTTATTTTAGTTTAGATTAGATTATGTTAGGTCAGGGAAGTTTAGGTTAGGTTAGGTTAGGTTAGTTTAGGTTAGGTTAGGTTAGGTTAGCTTAGCTTAGTTTATTTTAGTTTTGTTCAATTTAGGTTTGGTTAGGTTAGTTAACCTTAGTTTACTTTAGTTTAGTTAAGTTTAGATTAGTTTATAGTTTAGTTTAGTTTAGTTTATAGTTTAGTTTATAGTTTAGTTTAGTTTAGTTCATAGTTAATATTATAAATTAGTTAGTTTAGGTTAGGTTAGGTTAGTTTAGTTTAGCTTAGGTTAGGTTAGGTTAGGTTAGTTAGTTTAGCTTAGTATAGTTTATTTTAGTTTAGTTTATAGTTTAGTTTAATTTATAGATTAGTTTATATTTTAGTTTATAGTTTAGTTTATTTTGGTTTAGTTTAGGTTAGGTTAGGTAACGTTAGGTTAGGTTAGGTTAGTTTAGTTAAGTTTATTTTCGGTTAGGTTAGTTTAGTTTAGTTCAGTTTAGTTAGTTTGGTTTATAGGTTAGTTTAGTTTAGTTTATAGTTTAGTTTATAGTTTCGTTAAGTTTAGTTTATAGTTTATATTATAATGTAGTTTACTTTAATTTAGTTTAGTTTAGTTTAGTTTTGTTTAGTTTAGTTTAGGTTAGGTTGCGTAAGGTTAGTTTAGTTTAGGTTAGGTTAGGTTAGTTTATGTTAAGTTAGGTTAGTTTAGTTTAGCATAGTTTAGGTTAGGTTAGATTAGGTTAGCTTAGTTTAGTTTAGTTTAGTTTAATTTAGAATAGGTTAGGTTAGGTTAGGTCAGTGTAGTTGAGTTTAGTTTAGTTGAATTTAATTTAGTTTATTTTGTTTAGTTTAGGTTAGGTTAGTTTAGTTTAGTTTAGGTTAGCTTGTTAGGTTAGCTTAGTTTAGTATAGTTTAGTTTAGTTTATATTTTAATTTATTGTTTAGTTTAGTTTATATTAGATTAGTTTAGTTTAGTTTAATTTAGGTTAGGTTAGGTTAGGTTAGTTAACTTTAGTTTAGTTAAGTTTAGAATAGTTTAATTTAGTTTATAGTTTAGTTTATAGTTTAGTTTAGTTTATAGGTTATATTATAATTTAGTTTAGTTTAGTTTAGTTTAGGTTAGGTTAGGTTAGTTTAGTTTAGCTTAGGTTAGGTTAGGTTAGGTTAGATTTGTTAAGGTTAGGTTAGATTAGTGTAGTTTAGTTTAGTTCAATTTAGGTGAATTTAATTTAGTTTATTTTAGCTTCGTTTAGGTTAGGTAGATTAGTTTAGTTTAGTTTAGGTTAGGTTAAGTTAGGTTAGGTTAGTTTAGTTTAGTTTAGTTTATATTTTATTTTATAGTTTAGTTTAGTTTAGTTTGTATTAGATTAGTTTAGTTTAGTTTAGTTTGGTATAGTTTAGGTTAGGTTAGGTTAGGTTAGTTTAGTTTAGTTTAGGTTAGGTTAGGTTAGGTTAGGTTAGTTTAGTTTAGTGTAGTTTAGTATAGTTTAGGTTAGGTTAGGTTAGTTTATTTTAGTTTAGATTAGTTTATTGGTTTGGGTTAGTTTGGTTAGTTTAGTTTAGTTTAGGTTAGGTCAGGTCAGTTTAGTTTAATTTAGGTTAGGTTAGGTTAGTTAACTTTAGGTTACTCTAGTTTAGTTAAGTTTAGTTTAGTTGAATATAATTTTGTTTATTTTAGCTTAGTTTAGGTTAGGTTAGGTTAGTTTAGTTTAATTTAGTTTAGTCTTGGTTAGGTTAAATTAGGTTAGGTTAGTTTAGTTTAGTTTAGTTTATATTTTAGTTTATAGTTTAGTTTAGTTTAGTTTATATTAGATTAGTTTGGTTTAGTTTAGTTTAGTTTAGTTTAGTTTAGGTTAGGTTAGGTTAGTTTAGTTTAGGTTAGGTTTGGTTAGTTTTGTTTATATTAGGTTAGTGTATTTTAGTTTAGTTTAGTTTACTTTAGTTTATAGTTTAGTTTATAGTTTAATTTAGTTTAGTTTAGTTTAGTTTAGTTTAGGTTAGGTTAGTTTAGTTTAGTATAGGTTAGGTTAGGTTAGTTTAGTTTAATTTAGTTTAGTTTAGGTTAGGTTAGGTTAGGTTATGTTATGTTGCATTAGGCTAGGTTTGGTTAGTTTAGGTTAGTTTAGTTTAGTTTATAATTTAGTTTATAGTATAGTTTTGTTTAGTTTGTTTATAGTTTAGTTTATAATTTAGTTTAGTTTAGTTTATAGTTTAGTTTATAATTTAGTTTAATTTAGTTTAATTTAGTTTATGTTAGGTTTGGTTAATTTAGTTTAGCTTAGCTCAGGTTTGGTTAGGTTAGGTTAATTTAGGTTAGGTTAGTTAGTTTAGCTTAGTTTAGATTGTTTTAGTTTAGTTTATAGTTTAGTTTAATTTTTAGATTAGTTTATATTTTAGTTTATTGTTTAGTTTAGTTTGGTTTAGTTTAGGTTAGGTTAGGTAAGGTTAGGTTAGGTTAGGTTAGTTTAGTTTAGTTAAGTTTATGTTCCGTTAGGTTAGGTTAGTTTAGTTAAGTTTAGTTAGTTTTGTTTATACTTTAGTTTAGTTTAGTTTATAGTTTAGTTTATAGTTTAGTTTAGTTTATAGTTTAATTTAGTTCAGTTTAGTTTTGTTTAGTGTAGATTAGGTTAGATTAGGTAATGTTAGTTTAGTTTAGTTTAATTTAGGTTAGGTTAAGTTAGTTAACTTTAGATTACTTTAGTTTAGGTTAGGTTTGGTTTGTTTAATTTAGCTTAGCTCAGGTTTGGTTTGGTTAGGTTAAGTTAGGTTAGCTTAGATTAGTTTAGTTTAGTTTAATTTAGGTTATGTTAGGTTACGTTAGGTTAGTGAACTTCAGTTTACTTTAGTTTAGTTAAGTTTAGTTTAGTTTATAGTTTAGTTTAATTTAGTTTATAGTTTAGTTTATAGTTTAGTTTAGTTTAATTTATACTTTATATTATAATTTAGTTTAGATTAGGTTAGGTTAGGTTAGTTTAGTTTAGCTTAGGTTAGGTAAGGTTAGGTTAGGTTAGCTTAGCTTAGTTAGTTTAGCTTAGTTTAGTTTATTTTAGTTTAGTTTATAGTTTATTTTAATTTATAGATTAATTGATATTTTAGTTTATAGTTTAATTTAGTTTGGTTTAGTTTAGTTTAGGTTAGGTAAGGTTAGGTTAGGTTAGGATAGTTTAGTTTAGTTAAGTTTATGTTCGGTTAGGTTACGTTAGTTTAGTTCAGTTTAGTTAGTTCTGTTTATAGGTTAGTTTAGTTTAGGTTATACGTTATATTATAATTTAGTTTAGTTTAGGTTAGTTTAGTTTAGCTTAGGTTAGGTAAGGTTAGGTTAGGTTAGCTTAGCTTAGTTAGTTTAGCTTAGTTTAGTTTATTTTAGTTTAGTTTATAGTTTATTTTAATTTATAGATTAATTGATATTTTAGTTTATAGTTTAATTTAGTTTGGTTTACTTTAGTTTAGGTTAGGTAAGGTTAGGTTAGGTTAGGATAGTTTAGTTTAGTTAAGTTTATGTTCGGTTAGGTTACGTTAGTTTAGTTCAGTTTAGTTTTGTTTATAGGTTAGTTTAGTTTAGTTTATAGTGTAGTTTATAGGTTAGTTTAGTTTAGTTTATAGTTTATATTATAATTTAGTTTAGTTTAGTTTAGCTTAGGATAGGTTAGGTTAGGTTAGTTTATTTTAGTATAGATTAGATTATGTTAGGTAAGGTTAAGTTAGCTTAGTTTAGTTTATTTTAGATTAGGTTATAGTTTAATTTAGTTTAGTTTATAGTTTAATTAAGTTTAGTTTAGTTTAGTTTAGTTATTTTGTTTAGGTTAGGTTAGTTTATTTTAGTTTAGTTTGGTTTACTTTAGTTTATAGTTTAGTTTATAGTTTATTTTAGTTTAGTTTAGTGTAGGTTAAGTTAGTTTAGTTTAGTATAGGTTAGGTTAGGTTAGGTTAGTTTAGTTTTGGTTGGTTTAGTTTAGGTTAGGTTAGGTTAGGTTATGTTATGTTGCTTTAGGTTAGTTTAGTTTAGTTTAGTTTACTTTCGTTTAGTTTATAATTTAGTTTAGTTTAGTTTATGTTAGGTTAGGTTAGGTGAGGTTAGGTTTGGTTAGTTTAGGTTAGTTTAGTTTAGTTTATAATTTAGTTTATAGTATAGTTTTTTTTAGTTTAGTTTATAGTTTAGTTTATAATTTAGTTCAGTTTAGTTTATAGTTTAGTTTATAATTTAGTTTAATTTAGTTTAGTTTAGTTTAGGTTAGGTTTGGTTAGTTTAGTTTAGCTTAGCTTAGGTTTGGTTAGGTTAGGTTAAGTTAGGTTAGGTTAGTTAGTTTAGCTTAGTTTAGATTGTTTTAGTTTAGTTTATAGTTTAGTTTAATTTTTAGATTAGTTAATATTTAATTTATTGTTTAGTTTAGTTTGGTTTAGTTTAGGTTGGGTTAGGTAAGGTTAGGTTAGGTTAGTTTAGTTTAGTTAAGTTTATGTTCCGTTAGGTTAGGTTAGTTTAGTTCAGTTTAGTTAGTTTTGTTTATACTTTAGTTTAGTTTCGTTTATAGTTTAGTTTATAGTTTAGTTAATTTATAGTTTAATTTAGTTTAGTTTAGTTTTGATTAGTTTAGAATAGGTTAGATTAGGTAATGTTAGTTTAGTTTAGTTTAATTTAGGTTAGGTTAGGTTAGGTTAGTTAACTTTAGATTACTTTAGTTTAGGTTAGGTTTGGTTTGTTTAATTCAGCTTAGCTCAGGTTGGGTTTGGTCAGCTTAAGTTAGGTTAGCTTAATTTAGTTTAGTTTAGGTTAATTTAGGTTAGGTTAGGTTAGGTTAGGTTAGTGAACTTCAGTTTACTTTAGTTTAGTTAAGTTTAGTTTAGTTTATAGTTTAGTTTAATTTAGTTTATAGTTTAGTTTATAGTTTAGTTTTGTTTAGTTTATACTTTATATTATAATTTAGTTTAGTTTAGGTTAGGTTAGGTTAGTTTAGTTTAGCTTAGGTTAGGTAAGGTTAGGTTAGGTTAGGTTAGCTTAGTCAGTTTAGCTTAGTTTAGTTTATTTTAGTTTAGTTTATAGTTTATTTTGATTTATGGATTAGTTTAAATTTTAGTTTATAGTTTAATTTAGTTTGGTTTAGTTTAGCTTAGGTTAGGTAAGGTTAGGTTAGGTTAGGATAGTTTAGTTTAGTTAAGTTATTGTTCGGTTAGGTTACGTTAGTTTAGTTCAGTTTAGTTAGTTTTGTTTATAGGTTAGTTTAGTTTAGTTTATAGTTTATATTATAATTTAGTTTAGTTTAGGTTAGGTTAGGTTAGTTTAGTTTAGCTTAGGTTAGGTAAGTTTAAATTAGGTTAGCTTAACTTAGTTAGTTTAGCTTAGTTTAGTTTATTTTAGTTTTAAGTTATAGTTTATTTTATTTTATAGATTAATTTATATTTTAGTTTATAGTTTAATTTAGTTTGGTTTAGTTTAGCTTAGGTTAGGTAAGGTTAGGTTAGGTTAGGATAGTTTAGTTTAGGTAAGTTTATGTTCGGTTAGCTTACGTTAGTTTAGTTCAGTTTAGTTAGTTTTCTTTATAGGTTAGTTTAGTTTAGTTTATAGTGTAGTTTATAGGTTAGTTTAGTTTAGTTTATAGTTTATATTATAATTTAGTTTAGTTTAGTTTAGGTTAGGTTAGTTTAGTTTAGCTTAGGATAGGTTAGGTTAGGTTAGGTTAGGTTAGATTAGTGTAGTTTAGTTTAGTTGAATTTAGTTTAGTTTAGTTTAGTTTAGGTTAGTTTAGTTTAGTTTAGCTTAGGTTAGGTTAGGTAAGGTTACGTTAGTTAGTTTAGCTTAGTATAGTTTAGTTTAGTTTAGTTTAGAGTTAAGTTTCATTTTAGATTAGTTTATAGTTTTGTTTACAGTTTAGTTTAGTTTAGTTTAGGTTATGATAGGTAAGTTTAGGTTAGGATAGAGTAAGTTAGTTTAGTTTAGTTTAGTTTAGTTTAGTTTAGGATACGTTAGTTTAGGTTAGTTAAGTTCAGTTTAGTTTAGCTTTGTTTATAGTTTTATTTAGTTTATAGTTTAGTTTATAGTTTAGTTTAGATTATTTTCGGTTAGGTTAGGGTAGGTTAGGTTAGTGTAGTTTAGTTTAGTTCAATTTAGTTGAATATAATTTAGTTTATTTTACCTTAGTTTAGGTTAGGTTAGATTAGTTAAGTTTAGATTAGGTTAGTTTATTTTAGTTTAGATTAGATTATGTTAGGTTAGGTTAGGGTAGGTTAGGTTAGTGTAGTTTAGTTTAGTTCAATTTAGTTGAATATAATTTAGTTTATTTTACCTTAGTTTAGGTTAGGTTAGATTAGTTCAGTTTTGTTTAGTTTAGTTTAGGTTAGGTTAAGTATGTTAGGTTAGTTTAGTTTAGTTTAGTTTATATTTTAGTTTATAGTTTAGTTTATATTAGATTAGTTTAGTTTAGTTTAGTTTGGTTTAGTTTAGGTTAGGTTAGGTTAGATTAGTTTAGTTTAGGTTAGGTTAGGTTAGTTTATTTTAGTTTAATTTAGTTTACTTCAGTTTATAGTTTAGTTTATTGTTTAGTTTAATTTAGGTATGGTTAAGTTAGTTTAGTTTAGTTTATGTTAGGTTAGGTTAGTTTAGTTTAGTTTAGGTTAGGTTAGGTTAGTTTATTTTAGTTTTGATTAGATTATGTTAGGTTAGGTTAGGGTAGGTTAGGTTAGTTTAGTTTAGTTTAATTTAGTTTGGTTTGGTTTAGGTTAGGTCAGGTTTGTTTAGTTTAGTTTAGGTTAGGTTAGGTTAAGTTATGTTCAGTTACTTTAGGTTAGTTTAGTTTAGTTTAGTTTCGTTTAGTTTATAATTCAGTTTAGTTACGTTTAGTTTAGTTTAGGTTAGGTTAGGTTAGGTTACTTAGTTTAGCGTAGTTTAGTTTATTTTAGTTTAGTTTATAGTTTAGTTTAATTTATAAATTAGTTTATAATTTAGTTTATTGTTCAGTTTAGTTTAGGTTAGGTTTGGTTAGGTTAGGTTAGTTTAGTTTAGTTTAGTTTAGGTTAGGTTAGGTTAGTTTTTGTTAGGTTAGGCTATATTAGTTTAGCTTCTCTTGCGTTGGGTTAGGTTAGGTTAGGTTAGTTAGTTTAGCTTAGTTTAATTTATTTTCGTTTATAGTTTAGTTTAAATTATAGTTTATTTTATAGTTTTGTTTAGTTTAGTTTAGTTTATGTTAGGTAACGTTAATTTTAGGTTAGTTAAGTTCAGTTTAGTTTAGTTTTGTTTATAGTTTAGTTTAGTTTATAGTTTAGTTTAATTTATTGTTTAATTTAGTTTAGTTTAGAGTAGTTTTGTTTAGGTTAGGTTAGGTTAGGTTAGGTTAGGTTAGTTTATTTAGTTTACGTTAGGTTAAATTTGTTTATTTTAGTTTAGATTAGATTATGTTAGATTAGGTAAGTTTAGGTTAGGTTAGATTAGGTTAGTTTAGGTTAGGTTAGGTTAGGTTGGGTTAGGTTAGCTTAGTTTATTTTAGTTTTGTTTAATTTAGGTTAGGTTAGGTTAGTTAACTTTAGTTTACTTTAGTTTAGTTAAGTTTAGTTTAGTTTATAGTTTAGTTAATTTGGTTTATAGTTTAGTTTATGAATTAGTTTAGTTTAGTTTATACTTTATATTATAATTTAGTTTAGTTTAGGTTAGGTTAGGTTAGTTTAGTTTAGCTTAGGTTAGGTTAGGTTAGGCTAGGTTAGTTAGTTTAGCTTAGTTTAGTTTATTTTAGTTTATATTTTAGTTTAATTTATAGATTAGTTTATATTTTAGTTTATAGTTTAGTTTAGTTTGGTTTAGTTTAGGTTAGGTTAGGTAAGGTTCGTTAGGTTATGTTAATTTAGTTTAGTTAAGTTTATGTTCGGTTAGGTTAGGTTTGTTTAGTTCAGTTTATTTAGTTTTGTTTATAGGTTAGTTTAGTTTAGTTTATAGTTTAGTTTATAGTTTCGTTAAGTTTAGTTTATAGTTTATATTATAATGTTGTTTACTTTAATTTAGTGTAGTTTAGATTAGTTTTGTTTAGTTTAGTTTAGTTTAGGTTAGGTTAGGTAAGGTTAGTTTAGTTTAGTTTAGTTTAGGTTAGGTTAGGTTAGTTTATGTTAAGTTAGGTTAGTTTAGTTTAGCTTAGTTTAGGTTAGGTTAGGCTAGGCTAGGTTAGGTTAGCTTACTTTAGTTTAGTTTAGTTTAATTTAGGTTAGGTTAGGTTAGGTTAGGTTAGGTTAGGTCAGTGTAGTTGAATTTAGTTTAGTTGCATTTAATTTAGTTTATTTTGTTTAGTTTAGGTTAGGTTAGTTTAGTTCAGTTTAGTTTAGGTTAGGTTGTTAGGTTAGATTAGTTTAGTATAGTTTAGTTTAGTTTGTATTTTAATTTATTATTTCGTTTAGTTTATATTAGATTAGTTTAGTTTAGTTTAGTTTAGGTTAAGTTAGGTTAGGTTAGGTTAGGTTAGCTTAGTTTAGTTTAGTTTAGTTTAATTTAAGTTAGGTTAGGTTAGGTTAGTTAATTTTAGTTTACTTTAGTGTAGTTTAGTTTATAGTTATTTTAATTTATAAATTAGTTTATAGTTTAGTTTATGGTTTAGTTTATAGTTTAGTTTATTTTCGGTTAGGTTGGGTTAGTTTAGTTTAGTTTAGATTACGTTAGGTGAATTTATTTTAGTTTAGATTAGTTTATGTTAGGTTAGGTTAGGATAGGTTAGGTTAGTGTAGTTTATTTTGTGCAATTTAATTGAATTTAATTTAGTTTATTTTAGTTTAGTTTAGGTTAGGTTAGATTAGTTTAGTTTAGTTTTGTTTAGGTTAGGTTAATTAGGTAAGGTTAGTATAGTTTAGTTTATTTTGGTTTAGTTTAGGTTAGGTTAGGTTAGTTTAGTTTAGGTTAGGTTAGGTAAGGTTAGTTTATTTTAGTTTACTTTTTTTACTTTAGTTTATAGTTTAGTTTATAGTTTAGTTTAGTTTAGATTAGTTTAGTTTTGTTTAGGTTAGGTTAGGTTACTTTTTTCCGTTTAGTTTAGTTTAGTTTATTTTAGTTTAGATTAGATTATGTTAGGTTAGGTTAGGGTAAGTTAGGTTAGTTTAGTTTAGTTTAGTTTAGTTTAGGTTATGTCAGGTTAGTTTAGTTTAGTTTAGGTTAGGTCAGGTTAAGTTATGTTATGTTACTTTAGGTTAGTTTAGTTTGGTTTAGTTTCGTTTAGTTTATAATTTAGTTTAGTTACGTTTAGTTTAGTTTAGGTTAGGTAACATTAGGTTACTTAGTTTAGCTTAGTTTAGTTTATTTTAGTTTAGTTTATAGTTTAGTTTAATTTATAAATTAGTTTATTGTTTAGTTTAGTTTAGGTTAGGTTAGGTTAGGTTAGTTTAGTTTAGTTTAGTTTAGGTTAGGTTAGGTTAGTTTTTGTTAGGTTAGGTTAGTTTAGTTTAGCTTAGCTTAGGTTGGGTTAGGTGAGATTAGGTTAGGTTATGTGAGTTAGATTAGCTTAGTTTAGTTTATTTTAGTTTAATTTAGGTTAGGTTAGGTTAGGTTAGTAGACTTTAGTATACTTAACTTAGTTAAGTTTAGTCAAGTTTATAGTTTAGTTTAATTTAGTTTATAGTTTAGTATATAGTTTAGTTTAGTTTATTGTTTATATTATAATTTAGTTTAGTTTAGGTTAGGTTAGGTTAGTTTAGTTTAGTTTAGGTTATGTTAGGTTAGGTTAGGTTAGGTGAGGTTAGTTAACTTTGGTTTACTTTAGTTTAGTTTAGTTTATAGTTAATTTAATTTATAAATTAGTTTATAGTTTAGTTTATAGTTTAGGTTAGTTAAGTTTAGTTTAATTTAAGTTAGGATAGGTAAGTTTAGGTTAGGTTAGTTTAGTTCAGTTTAGTTTTGTTTTGTTTATAGTTTAATTTAGTTTAGTTTATAGTTTAGGTTAGTTAAGTTTAGTTTAATTTAAGTTAGGTTAGGTTAGTTTAGTTTAGTTTAGGTTAGGTTAGATTTGTTTAGGTTAGGTTAGATTAATGTAGTTTAGTTTAGTTGAATTTAATTTATTTTATTTTAGTTTAGTTTAGGTTAAGTTAGGTTAGGTTAGGTTAGTTAAGTTTAGTTTAGTGTAGTTTAGTTTAGTTGAAATTAGATTAGTTTAGTTTGGTTTAGGTTAGTTTAATTTAGTTTAGCTTAGGTTAGGTTAGGTAAGGTTAGATGAGTTAATTTAGCTTAGTATAGTTTAGTTTAGTTTAGTTTATATTAGGATAGATAAGTTTAGTTTAAGTTAGGGTAAGTTAATTTAGTTTAGTTTAGTTTATTTTAGGTTACGTTAGTTTAGGTTAGTTTAGATTAGATTATGTTAGGTTACGTTAGGGTAGGTTAGGTTAGTGTAGTTTAGTATAGTTCAATATAGTTGAATTTAATTTAGTTTATTTTAGCTTAGTTTAGGTTAGGTTAGATTAGTTTAGTTTATTTTAGTTTAGGTAAGGTTAAGTTAGGTTAGGTTAGTTTAGTTTAGTTTAATTTATATTTTAGTTTATAGTTTATTTTAATTCAGTTTAGGTTAGTTTAGTTTAGTTTGGTGTATAATTTAGTTTATAGTATAGTTTAGTTTAGTTTCATTTATAGTTTATTTTATAGTTTAGTTCAGTTTAGTTTAGGTTTGGTTAGGTCAGTTTTGTTTAGTTTAGTTTAGCTTAGGTTGGGTTAGGTTAGGTTAGGTTAGGTTAGTTAGTTTAGCTTAGTTTCGTTTATTTTAATTTATAGTTTAGTTTAATTTATAGTTTGGTTTAAAGTTTAGTTCAGTTTAGTTTAAGTCAGGATAGGTAAGTTTAGGTTAAGTTAGGTTAAGTTAGTTTAGTTTAGTTTAGCTTATGTTAGGTTACGTTAGTTTAGGTTAGTTAAGTTCTGTTAAGTTTAGTTTTGTTTATAGTTTAGTTTAGTTTATAGTTTAGTTTATAGTTTAATTTTGTTTAGATTATTGTTTAATTTTGTTTCGTTTAGTGTAGTTTAGTTTAGGTTAGGTTAGGTTAGTTTAGTTTAGTTTAGGTTAGGTAAGTTTATTTTAGTTTAGATTAGATTATGTAAGGTTAAGTTAGGTTAGGGCAGGTTAGGTTAGTGTAGTTTAGTTTCGTTTAGTTTAGTTGGATTTAATTTTGTTTATTTTAGCTTAGTTTAGGTTAGGTTAGGTTAGGTTAGGTTAGTTAATTTAGTTTAGTTTAGGTTAGGTTAAGTTAGGTTAGGTTAGTTTAGTTTAGTTTTGTTTATATTTTAGTTTATAGTATAGTTTATTTTAGTTTATATTAGATTAGTTTGGTTTAGTTTAGTTTAGTTTAGTTTAGGTTAGGTTAGTTTAGTTTAGGTTAGGTTAGGTTAGTTTAGTTTATGTTAGGTTAGTTCATTTTAGTTTAGTTTAGTTTACTTTAGTTTATAGTTTAGTTTAGTTTAGTTTAGGTTAGGTTAGTTTAGTTTAGTATAGGTTAGGTTAGGTTAGGTTAGGTTAGGTTTGGTTAGTTTAGGTTAGTTTAATTTAGTTTCGTTTAGTTTATAATTTAGTTTAGTTTAGTTTATGTTAGGTTAGGTTAGGTGAGGTTAGGTTAGGTTAGTTTAGGTTAGTTTAGTTTAGTTTAGTTTAGTTTATAATTTAGTTTATAGTTTAGTTTTGTTTAGTTTAGTTTATAGTTTAGTTTATAATTTAGTTTAGTTTAGTTTATAGTTTAGTTTATAATTTAGTTTAATTTAGTTTAGTTTAATTTAGCTTAGCTCAGGTTTGGTTAGGTTAGGTTAAGTTAGGTTAGGTTAGTTTAGCTTAGTTCGTATTATTTTATTTTAGTTTATAGTTAATTTAATATATAAATTAGTTTATAGTTTAGTTTATAGTTTAGGGTAGTTTAGTTTATTTTAATTTAAGTTAGGTTAGGTAAGGTTAGGTTAGGTAAGGTTAGTTTAGTTTAGTTAAGTTTATGTTCGGTTAGGTTAGGTTAGTTTAGTTCAGTTTAGTTAGTTTAGTTTATAGTTTAATTTAGTTTAGTTTAGTTTTGTTTAGTTTAGTTTAGGTTAGGTTAGGTAAGGTTAGTTTAGTTTAGTTTATTTTAGGTTAGGTTAGGTTAGGTCAGCTCAGTTTAGTTTAGTTTAGTTTAATTTAATTTAGGTTAGGTTAGGTTAGTTAACTTTAGATTACTTTAGTTTAGTTAAGTTTAGGTTAGGTTAGATTAGTTTAGTTTAGTTTAGTTGAATTTAATTTAGTTTATTTTAGTTTAGTTTAGGTTAAGTTAGGTTAGGTTAGATTAGTTAAGTTCAGATTAGTGTAATTTAGTTTTGTTGAATTTAGTTTAGTTTAGTTTAGTTTAAGTTAGTTTAGTTTAGCTTAGTTTAGGTTAGGTTAGATTAGTTTAGTTTAGTTTAGTTTAGATTAATTTAAGTTAGGTTAGGTTAGTTTAGTTTAGTTTAGTTTATATTTTAGTTTATAGTTTAGTTTATATTAGATTAGTTTAGTTTAGTTTGGTTTAGTTTAGATTAGGTTAGGTTAGTTTAGTTTAGGTTAGGTTAGGTTAGTTTATTTTAGTTTAGTTTAGTTTAGGTTAGGTTAGGTTAGTGTCGTTTAGCTTAATTTAGGTTAGGTTAGGTTAGGTTAGATTAGGTTAGTTTACTTTAGTTTACTTAATTTAGTTAGTTTATAGTTAATTTAATTTATAAATTAGTTTATAGTTTAGTTTATGGTTTAGTTTATAGTTTAGTTTATTTTCGGTTAGGTTGGGTTAGTTTAGTTTAGTTTAGATTAGGTTAGGTTAGTTTATTTTAGTTTAGATTAGTTTATGTTAGGTTAGGTTAGGATAGGTAGGTTACTGTAGTTTATTTTGGTGCAATTTAATTGAATTTAATTTAGTTTATTTTAGCTTAGTTTAGGTTAGGTTAGATTAGTTTAGTTTAGTTTTGTTTAGGTTAGGTAAAATTAGGTTAGGTTGGTTTAGTTTAGTTTATTTTGGTTTAGTTTAGTTTAGGTTAGGTTAGGTTAGTTTAGTTTAGGTTAGGTTAGGTTAGGTTAGTTTATTTTAGTTTACTCTTTTTACTTTAGTTTATAGTTTAGTTTATAGTTTAGTTTAGTTTAGATTAGTTTACTTTAGTTTAGGTTCGGTTAGGTTAGTTTAGTTTAGTTTAGGTTAGGTTAGGTTACGTTTTTTCCGTTTAGTTTAGTTTAGTTTAGGTTAGTTTATTTTAGTTTAGATTAGATTATGTTAGGTTAGGTTAGGGTAAGTTAGGTTAGTTTAGTTTAGTTTAGTTTAGTTTAGGTTATGTCAGGTTAGTTTAGTTTATTTTAGGTTAGGTCAGGTTAAGTTATGTTATGTTACTTTAGGTTAGTTTAGTTTAGTTTAGTTTCGTTTAGTTTATAATTTAGTTTAGTTACGTTTAGTTTAGTTTAGGTTAGGTTAGGTTAGGTTACTTAGTTTAGCTAGTTTAGTTTATTTTAGTTTAGTTTATAGTTTAGTTTAATTTATAAATTAGTTTATAGTTCAGTATATTGTTTAGTTTAGTTTAGTTTAGGTTAAGTTAGGTTAGGTTAGGTTAGTTTAGTTTAGTTTATTTTAGTTTAGGTTAGGTTAGGTTAGTTTTTGTTAGGTTAGGTTAGTTTAGTTTAGCTTAGCTTAGGTTGGGTTAGGTGATATTAGGTTAGGTTAGGTGAGTTAGTTTAGCTTAGTTTAGTTTATTTTAGTTTAATTTAGGTTAGGTTAGGTTAGTAGACTTTAGTATACTTAACTTAGTTAAGTTTAGTCAAGTTTATAGTTTAGTTTAATTTAGTTTATAGTTTAGTATATAGTTTAATTTAGTTTATTGTTTATATTATAATTTAGTTTAGTTTAGGTTAGGTTAGGTTAGATTAGTTTAGCTTAGGTTATGTTAGGTTAGGTTAGGTGAGGTTAGTTAACTTTGGTTTACTTAAGTTTAGTTTAGTTTATAGTTAATTTAATTTATAAATTAGTTTATAGTTTAGTTTATAGTTTAGGTTAGTTAAGTTTAGTTTAATTTAAGTTAGGATAGGTAAGTTTAGGTTAGGTTAGTTTAGTTCAGTTTAGTTTTGTTTATAGTTTAATTTAGTTTAGTTTATAGTTTAATTTAGTTTAGTTTAGTTTAGTTTAGTTATTTTTTTAGGTTAGGTTAGGTTAGGTTAGTTTAGTTTAGTTTAGGTTAGGTTAGATTTGTTTAGGTTAGGTTAGATTAGTGTAGTTTAGTTTAGTTGAATTTAATTTAGTTTATTTTAGTTTAGGTTAGTTTAATTTAGTTTAGCTTAGGTTAGGTTAGGTAAGGTTAGGTGAGTTAGTTTAGTTTAGTATAGTTTAGTTTAGTTTAGTTTATAGTTTAGTTTAATTTTAGATAAGTTTATAGTTTAGTTTAGTTTAGTTTATATTAGGATAGATAAGTTTAGGTTAGGTTAGGGTAAGTTAATTTAGTTTAGTTTAGTTTATTTTAGGTTACGTTAGTTTAGGTAAGTTTAGATTAGATTATGTTAGGTTAGGTTAGGGTAGGTTATGTTAGTGTAGTTTAGTTTAGTTCAATTTAGTTGAATTTAATTTAGTTTATTTTAGCTTAGTTTAGGTTAGGTTAGATTAGTTTAGTTTATTTTAGTTTAGGTTAGTTTAAGTTAGGTTAGGTTAGTTTACTTTAGTTTAATTTATATTTTAGTTTATAGTTTAGTTTAGTTTAGTTTATGTTAGATTAGTTTAGTTTAGTTTAGTTTGGTTTAGTTTAGGTTAGGTTAGGTTAGGTTGTTTTAGTTTAGGTTAGGTTCGGTTAGGTTAGTTTAGTTTAGGTTATGTTATGTTATTTTAGGTTAGTTTAGTTTAGTTTAGTTTAGTATAGGTTGCGTCATTTTAGCTTAGTTTAGTTTAGGTTAGGTTAGGTTAAGTTATGTTATTTCACTTTAGGTTAGTTTAATTTAGTTTAGTTTCATTTAGCTTATAATTTAGTTTAGTTACGTTTAGTGTAGTTTAGATTAGGTTAGGTTAGGTTAGGTTACTTAGTTTAGCTTAGTTTAGTTTATTTTAGTTTAGTTTAATTTATAAATTAGTTCATAGTTTAGTTTATTGTTTAGTTTAGTTTAGTTTAGGTTAGCTTAAGTTAGGTTAGGTTAGTTTAGATTAGCTTAGCGTAGGTTGGGTTAGGTTAGGTTAGGTTAGGTTAGTTAGTTTAGCTTAGTTTAGGTTAGGTTAGGTTAGTTTAGTTTAGTTTAGTTTAGGTTAGGTTAGGTTAGTTTATTTTAGTTTTGATTAGATTATGTTAGGTTAGGTTAGGGTAGGTTAGGTTAGTTTAGTTTAGTTTAGTTTAGTTTAGTTTAGTTTGGTTTACGTTAGGTCAGGTTCGTTTAGTTTAGTTTAGGTTAGGTTAGGTTAAGTTATGTTCAGTTACTTTAGGTTAGTTTAGTTTAGTTTAGTTTCGTTTAGTTTATAATTCAGTTTAGTTACGTTTAGTTTAGTTTAGGTTAGGTTAGGTTAGGTTAGGTTACTTTGTTTAGCTTAGTTTAGTTTATAGTTTAGGTTAATTTATAAATTAGTTTATAATTTAGTTTATTGTTCAATTTAGTTTAGGTTAGGTTAGGTTAGGTTAGGTTAGGTTAGTTTAGTTTAGTTTAGTTTAGGTTAGGTTAGGTTAGTTTTTGTTAGGTTAGGTTAGTTTAGTTTAGTTTAGCTTAGGTTAGGTTAGGTAAGGTTAGGTTAGTTAATTTAGCTTAGTTTAGTTTAGTTCAGTTTAGTTTATGGTTTAGTTTAATTTTAGATTATTTTATAGTTTAGTTTATAGTTTAGTTTAGTTTAAGTTAAGATTGGTAAATTTAGGTTAGGTTAGGGTAAGTTAGTTTAGTTTAGTTTAGTTTATTTTAGGTTACGTTAGTTTAGGTTAGTTAAGATCAGTTTAGTTTAGTTTTGTTTATAGTTTTGTTTAGTTTATATTTAAGTTTAGATTATTTTCGGTTAGGTTAGGTTAGGTTAGTTTAGTTTAGATTAGATTAGGTTAGGTTTGTTTATTTTAGTTTATATTAGATTATGTTAGGTTAGGGTAGTCTAGGTTAGGTTAGTGTAGTTTAGTTTAGTTCAATTTAGTTGAATTTAATTTAGTTTATTTTAGCTTAGTTTAGGTTAGGTAGATTAGTTTAGTTTAGTTTAGGTTAGGTTAAGTTACGTTAGATTAGTTTAGTTTTGTTTAGTTTGGTATAGTTTAGGTTAGGTTAGTTAGGTTAGTTTAGTTTAGGTTAGGTTAGGTTAGGTTAGTTTATTTTAGTATAGTTTAGTTTACTTTAGTTTATAGTTTAGTTAAAGTTTAGTTGAGTTTAATTTAGTTTAGGTACGGTTAGATTAGTTTAGTTTAGTTTAGGTTAAGTTAGGTTAGGTTAGTTTAGTTTAGTTTAGTTTAGGTTAGGTTAGGTTAGTTCATTTTAATTTAGATTAGTTTATGTTAGGTTAGGGTAGGTTAGGTTAATTTAGTTTGGTTTAGTTTAGTTTAGGTTAGGTCATGTTAGTTCAGTTTAATTTAGGTTAGGTTAGATTAGGTTAGTTAACTTTAATTTACTCTAGTTTAGTTAAGTTTAGTTTAGTTTATAGTTTAGTTTAGTTTAATTTCGGTTAGGTTAGGTTAGTTTAGTTTAGTTTAGATTAGATCATGTTATGTTAGTTTAGGGTAGGTTAGGTTAGTGTAGTTTATTTTAGTTCAATTTAGTTGAATTTAATTTAGTTTATTTTAGCTTAGTTTATGTTAGGTTAGATTAGTTTAGTTAAGTTTATTTTAGGTTAGGTTAAGTTTGGTTAGGTTAGTTTAGTTTAGTTTAGTTTATATTTTAGTTCATAGTTTAGTTTAGTTTAGTTTACATTAGATTAGTTTAGTTTAGTTTAGTTTGGTTTAGTTTAGGTTAGGTTAGGTTAGTTTATTTTATAGATTAGCTTATATTTAATTTATAGTTTAGTTTAGTTTGGTTTAGTTTAGTTTAGTTTAGGGTATGTTAGGTAAAATTAGGTTAGGTTATGTTAGTTTATTTTAGTTTAGATTAGATTATGTTAGGTTAGGTTAGTTTAGGATAATGTAGTTGAGTTTAGTTTAGTTGAATTTAATTTAGTTTATTTTTGTATATTTTAGGTTAGGTTAGTTTAGTTTACTTTAGTTTAGGTTAGGTAAAGTTAGGTTAGCTTAGTTTAGTATAGTTTAGTTAATTTACATTTTAATTTATTGTTTAGTTCAGTTTATATTAGATTAGTTTAGTTTAGTATAGTTTAGTTTAGGTTAAGTTAGGGTAGGTTAGGTTAGGTTAGTTTAGTCTAGGTTAGTTACGTTAGCTTAGGTTAGGTTAGTTTAATTTAGTTTAGTTTAGTTTATAATTTAGTTTAGTTGAGTTTATAGTTTAATTTATAGTTAAATATAGTTTCGTTTATAGTTTAGTGTAGTTTGGTTTATAGTTTAATTTACACTTAAATATAGTTTCGTTTATAGTTTAGTTTAGTTTAGTTTTGTTTAGTTAAGTTTAGTTTGGTTTAAATTAGTTTAGTTTTGTTTATGTTAGGTTAGGTTAGGTTAGGTTAGGGTAGTTAGATTAGTTTAGGTTAGTTTAGTTTAGCTTATAATTTAATTTATAGTATAGTTTTGTTTAGTTTAGTTTATTGTTTAGTTTATATTTTAGTTTATTTTAGTTTATAGTTTAATTTATAATTTAGTTTAATTTAGTTTAGTTTAGTTTAGGCTAGGTTTGGTTATTTAAGCTTAGCTCAGGTTTGGTTAGGTTGGGTTATGTTAGGTTACTTTAGTTTAGTTTAGTTTAGTTTATAGTTTAGTTTAGTTTAGTATGGTTTATATTTTAGTTTAATTTAGTTTGTTTAAATTAGATTACTTTAGGTTACGTTAGGTTAGGTGTGCTTATTTTTGTTTAGGTTAGGTTAGGTAAGGTTAGTTTAGTTTAGCTTAGGTTAGGTTATTTTAGTTTAGTTTATAGTTTAGTTTAATTTAGTTTATAGTTTAGTTTATAGTTTAGTTTAGTTTAGATTAGTTTAGTTTAGTTTAAGTTCGGTTAGGTTAGGTTAGTTTAGTTTAGGTTAGATTAGGTTAGGTTAGTTTATTTTAGTTTACTTTAGTTTACTTTAGTTTATAGTTTAGTTTATAGTATAGTTTAGTTTAGATTAGTTTAGTGTAGTTTAGGTTCGGTTAGGTTAGTTTAGTTTAGTTTAGGTTAGGTTAGGTTAGGTTAGTTCCGTTTAGTTTAGTTTAGTTTAGGTTAGGTGAGTTTATTTCAGTTTAGATTAGATTTGTTAGGTTAGGTTAGGGTAAGTTAGGTTATTTTAGTTTAGTTTAGTTTAGGTTAGGTCAGGTTAGTTTAGTTTAGTTTAGGTTAGGTTAGGTTAAGTTATGTTATGTTACTTTAGGTTAGTTTAGTTTAGTTTAGTTTCGTTTAGTTTATAATTTAGTTTAGTTACGTTTAGTTTAGTTTAGGTTAGGTTAGGTTAGGTTAGGTTACTTAGTTTAGTTTAGCTTAGTTTATTTTAGTTTAGTTTATTGTTTAGTTTAATTTATAAATTAGTTTATAGTTTAGTTTATTGTTTAGTTTAGTTTAGTTTAGGTTATGTTAGGTTAGGTTAGTTTAGTTTAGTTTAGTTTAGGTTAGGTTAGGTTAGTTTTTGTTAGGGTAGGTTAGTTTAGTTTAGCTTAGCTTAGGTTGGGTTAGGTTAGGTTAGGTTAGGTTAGTTAGTTTAGCTTAGTTTCGTTTATTTTAATTTATAGTTTAGTTTAATTTATAGTTTGGTTTATAGTTTAGTTCAGTTTAGTTTAAGTCAGGATGGGTAAGTTTAGGTTAAGTTAGGTTAAGTTAGTTTAGTTTAGTTTAGCTTATGTTAGGTTACGTTAGTTTAGGTTAGTTAAGTTCTGTTAAGTTTAGTTTTGTTTATAGTTTAGTTTAGTTTATAGCTTAGTTTATAGTTTAATTTTGTTTAGATTATTGTTTAATTTAGTTTCGTTTAGTGTAGTTTAGTTTAGGTTAGGTTAGGTTAGTTTAGTTTAGTTTAGGTTAGGTAAGTTTATTTTAGTTTAGATTAGATTATGTAAGGTTAAGTTAGGTTAGGGCAGGTTAGGTTAGTGTAGTTTAGTTTCGTTTAGTTTAGTTGGATTTAATTTTGTTTATTTTAGCTTAATTTAGGTTAGGTTAGGTTAGGTTAGTTTAGTTTAGTTTAGTTTAGGTTAGGTTAATTTACGTTAGGTTAGTTTAGTTTAGTTTTGTTTATATTTTAGTTTATAGTATAGTTTAGTTTAGTTTATATTAGATTAGTTTGGTTTTTTTAGTTTAGTTTAGTTTAGGTTAGGTTAGTTTAGTTTAGGTTAGGTTAGGTTAGTTTAGTTTATGTTAGGTTAGTTGATTTTAGTTTAGTTTAGTTTACTTTAGTTTATAGTTTAGTTTAGTTTAGTTTAGGTTAGTTTAGTTTAGTATAGGTTAGGTTAGGTTAGGTTAGGTTAGTTTAGTTTTGTTAAGTTTAGTTTAGGTTAGGTTAGGTTAGGTTAGGTTAGGTTATGTTACTTTAGGTTAGTTTAGTTTAGTTTAATTTAGTTTCGTTTAGTTTATAATTTAGTTTAGTTTAGTTTATGTTAGGTTAGGTTAGGTGAGGTTAGGTTAGGTTAGTTTAGGTTAGTTTAGTTTAGTTTAGTTTAGTTTATAATTTAGTTTATAGTTTAGTTTTGTTTAGTTTAGTTTATAGTTTAGTTTATAATTTAGTTTAGTTTAGTTTATAGTTTAGTTTATAATTTAGTTTAATTTAGTTTAGTTTAATTTAGGTTCGGTTTGGTTAGTTTATTTTAGCTTAGCTCAGGTTTGGTTAGGTTAGGTTAAGTTAGGTTAGGTTAGTTTAGCTTAGTTCGTATTATTTTATTTTGGTTTATAGTTAATTTAATATATAAATTAGTTTATAGTTTAGTTTATAGTTTAGGTTAGTTTAGTTTATTTTAATTTAATTAGGTTAGGTAAGGTTAGGTTAGGTTAGGTTAGTTTAGTTTAGTTAAGTTTATGTTCGGTTAGGTTAGGTTAGTTTAGTTCAGTTTAGTTAGTTTAGTTTATAGTTTAATTTAGTTTAGTTTAGTTTTGTTTAGTTTAGTTTAGGTTAGGTTAGGTAAGGTTAGTTTAGTTTAGTTTATTTTAGGTTAGGTTAGGTTAGGTCAGCTCAGTTTAGTTTAGTTTAGTTTAATTTAGGTTAGGTTAGGTTAGGTTAGTTAACTTTAGATTACTTTAGTTTAGTTAAGTTTAGGTTAGGTTAGATTAGTTTAGTTTAGTTTAGTTGAATTTAATTTAGTTTATTTTAGTTTAGTTTAGGTTAAGTTAGGTTAGGTTAGATTAGTTAAGTTCAGATTAGTGTAATTTAGTTTTGTTGAATTTAGTTTAGTTTAGTTTAGTTTAAGTTAGTTTAGTTTAGCTTAGGTTAGGTTAGGTAAGGTTAGGTTAGTTAGTTTAGCTTAGTTTAGTTTAGTTTAGTTTATAGTTTAGTTTAGTTTGGTTTAGTTAAGTTTAGTTTAGGTTAGGTTAGGTAAGGTTAGGTTATGTTAGGTTAGTTTATTTTAGTTCAGATTAGATTATGTTAGGTTAGGTTAAGTTAGGTCAGTGTAGTTGAGTTTAGTTTAGTTGAATTTAATTAATTTATTTTGTTTACTTTAGGTTAGGTTAGTTTAGTTTAGTTTAGGTTAGGTTGTTAGGTTAGCTTAGTTTTGTATAGTTTAGTTTAGTTTATATTTTAATTTATTGTTTAGTTTAGTTTATATTAGATTAGTTTAGTTTAGTTTAGTTTAGTTTAGGTTAGGTTAGGTTACGTTGGGTTAGCTTAGTTTAGTTTAGTTTAAGTTTAGGTAGGTTACGTTAGGTTAGGTCAGCTTAGTTTAGTTTAGTTTAGTTTAATTTAGATTAGGTTAGGTTAGGTTAGTTAACTTTAGATTACTTTAGTTTAGGTTAGGTTTGGTTTGTTTAATTTAGCTTAGCTCAGGTTTGGTTTGGTAAGGTTAGGTTAGGGTAGTTAACTTCAGTTTACTTTAGTTTAGTTAAGTTTAGTTTAGTTTATAGTTTAGTTTAATTTAGTTTATAGTTTAGTTTATACTTTATATTATAATTTAGTTTAGGTTAGGTTAGTTTAGTTTAGTTTACCTTAGGTTGGGTAAGGTTAGGTTAGGTTAGGTTGGTTGGTTTAGCTTAGTTTATTTATTTCAGTTTTGTTTATAGTTTAGTTTAATTTATAGATTAGTTTATATTTTAGTTTATAGTTTAGTTTAGTTTGGTTTAGTTTAGGTTAGGTTAGGTAAGGTTAGGTTAGGTTAGGATAGTTTAGTTTAGTAAAGTTTATGTTCGGTTAGGTTAGGTTAGTTTAGTTCAGTTTAGTTAATTTAGTTTATAGGTTAGTTTAGTTTAGTTTATAGTTTAGTTTACAGTTTTGTTTAGTTTAGTTTATAGTTTATATTAAAATGTAGTTTCCTTTAATTTAGTTTAGTTTAGTTTTGTTTGGTTTAGTTTAGGTTAGGTTAGGTAAGGTTAATTTAGTTTAGTTTAGGTTAGGTTAGGTTAGTTTATGTTAAGTTAGGTTAGTTTAGTTTAGCTTAGTTTAGGTTAGGTTAGTTTAGGTTAGGTTAGGTTAGCTTAATTTAGTTTAGTTTAATTTAATTTAGATTAGGTTAGGTTAGGTTAGGTTAGTTAACTTTAGTTTACTTTAGTTTAGTTAAGTTTAGTTTAGTTTATAGTTTAGTTTAGTTTAGTTTATAGTTTAGTTTATAGTTTAGTTTAGTTTAGTTTATAGTTTATATTATAATTTAGTTTAGTTTAGTTTAGTTTAGGTTAGGTTAGTTTAGTTTAGCTTACGTTAGGTTGGGTTAGGTTAAGTTAGGTTAGTTAGTTTAGCTTAGTTTAGTTTATTTTACTTTAGTTTATAGTTTAGTTTAATTTTTAAATTAGTTTATAGTTTAGTTTATGGTTTAGTTTGGTTTAGTTTAATTTATTTTATAGTATAGTTTATAGTTTATTTTAGTTTAGTTTATAGTTTAGATTGTAATTTAGTTTAGTTTAGTTTAGGTTAGGTTAGTTTAGTTTAGCTTAGGTTAGTTTAGCTCAGGTTAGGTTAGGTTGGGTTATGTTAGGTTACTTTAGAGTAGTTTAGTTTAGTTTAGGTTAGGTTTGGTTAGTTTAGTTTAGTTTAGCTCAGGTTTGGTTAGGTTAGGTTAAGTTAGGTTTGCTTAGTTTAGTTTAGTTTAAATTAGGTTAGGTTAGGTTAGGTTAATTAACTTTAGTTTACTTAATTTAGTTAAGTTTAGTTTAGTTTATAGTTTAGTTTAATTTAGTTTATAGTTTAGTTTATAGTTTAGTTTAGTTTATAGTTTATATTATTATTTAGTTTAGTTTAGTTTAGGTTAGTTTAGGTTAGTTCAGTTTAGCTTAGGTTAGGTTAGGTTAGGTTAGGTTAGTTTAGTTTAGTTTAGGTTAGGTTAGGTAAGTTTAGGTTAGGTTAGGTTAGTTTAGTTCAGTTTAGTTTGTTTTGCTTATAGTTTAATTTAGTTTAGTTTATAGTTTAAATTAGTTTAGTTTAGTTATTTTGTTTAGGTTAGGTTAGGTTAGGTTAGTTTAGTTTAGTTTAGGCTGGGTTAGATTTGTTTAGGTTAGGTTAGATTAGTGTAGTTTAGTTTAGTTGAATTTAATTTAGTTTATTTTAGTTTAGTTTACGTTAAGTTAGGTTAGATTAGGTTAGTTAAGTTTAGTTTAGTGTAATTTAGTTTAGTCGAATTTAGTTTAGTTTAGTTTAGTTTAGATTTGTTTAGTTTAGTTTAGCATAGGTTAGGTTAGGTAAGGTTACGTTAGTTAGTTTAGCTAAGTATAGTTTAGTTTAGTTTAGTTTATAGTTTAGTTTAATTTTAGATTAGTTTATATTTTGGTTTATAGTTTAGTTTAGTTTAATTCAGGTAGGGATAGGTAAGTTTAGGTTAGGTTAGGTTAGTTTATTTCAGTTTACTTTGGTTTTGTTTATAGTTTAATTTAGTTTACTTTAGTTTAGTTAAGTTTATAGTTAATTTAGTTTAGTTTAGTTTAGTTATTTTGTTTAGGTTAGGTTAGGTTAGTTTAGTTTAGTTTAGGTTAAGTTAGGTAAGTTTAGGTTAGGTTAGGTTAGTTTAGTTCAGTTTAGTTTTGTTTTGCTTATAGTTTAATTTAGTTTATTTTATAGTTTAAATTGGTTTAGTTTGGTTTAGTTTAGTTATTTTGTTTAGGTTAGGTTAGGTTAGGTTAGTTTAGTTTAGGTTAGATTAGATTTGTTTAGGTTAGGTTAGATTAGTGTAGTTTAGTTTAAATGAATTTAATTTAGATTATTTTAGTTTAGTTTAGGTTAAGTTAGGTTAGGTTAGGTTAGTTTAGTTTAGGTTAGTTTAGTTTAGTTTAGCATAGGTTAGGTTAGGTAAGGTTACGTTAGTTAGTTTAGCTTAGTATGGCTTAGTTTAGTTTAGTTTATAGTTTAGTTTAATTTTAGATTAGTTTATATTTTGGTTTATAGTTTAGTTTAGTTTAGTTTAGGTAGGGATAGGAAAGTTTAGGTTAGGTTAGGTTAGTTTAGTTCAGTTTAGTTTTGTTTTGTTTATAGTTTAATTTAGTTTAGTTTATAGTTTAATTTAGTTTAGTTTAGTTTAGTTATTTTGTTTAGGTTAGGTTAGGTTAGGTTAGTTTAGTTTAGTTTAGTTTAGGTTAGATTTGTTTAGGTTAGGTTAGATTAGTTTGGTTTAGTTTAGTTTAGTTTAGGTTAGGTTAAGTTAGGTTAGGTTAGTTTAGTTTAGTTCATATCTTAGTTTATATTAGGTTAGTTTAGTTTAGGTTAGGTTGGGATAGTTTATTTTAGTTTAGTTTAGTTTACTTTAGTTTATAGTTTAGTTTATTATTTAGTTTAGTTTAGTTTAGGTTTGGTTAGGTTAGTTTAGTTTAGTTTAGGTTAGGTTAGGTTAGGTTAGTTTAGTTTAGTTTAGTGTAGGTTAGGTTAGGTTAGTTTATTTTAGTTTAGATTAGATTATGCTAAGTTAGGTTAGGGTAGGTTAGGTTAGTTTATTTTAGTTTAGTTTGGGGTAGGTTAGGTCAGGTTAGTTTAGTTTAGTTTACGTTAGGTGAGGTTAAGTTATGTTATGTTACTTTAGGTTAGGTTAGTTTAGTTTAGTTTCGTTTAGTTTAGGTTAGGATAGGTAAGTTTAGGTTAGGTTAGGTTAAGTTAGTTTAGTTTAGTTTAGTTTAGTTTATGTTAGGTTACGTTAGTTTAAGTTAGTTAAGTTCAGTTTAGTTTGGTTTTGTTTATAGTTTAGTTTAGTTTATAGTTTTGTTTATAGTTTAGTTTAGTTTATTGTTTAATTTAGTTTAGTTTAGTGTAGTTTAGTTTAGGTTAGGTTAGGTTAGTTTAGTTTAATTTAGGTTAGGTTAGGTTGGTTTATTTTGGTTTAGATAAGATTATGTTAGGTTAGGTTAGGGTAGGTTAGGTTAGGGTAGTTTAGTTTAGTTTAGTTTAGTTGAATTTAATTTTGTTTATTTTAGCTTAGTTTAGGTTAGGTTAGGTTAGGTTAGTTTAGTTTAGTTTAGTTTAATTTAGGTTAGGTTAAGTTAGGTTAGGTTAGTTTAGTTTAGTTTAGTTTATATTTTAGTTTATAGTTTAGTTTAGTTTAGTTTAAATTAGATTAGTTTGGTTTAGTTTAGTTTAGTTTAGGTTAGGTTAGGTTAGTTTAGTTTAGGTTAGGTTTGGTTAGATTAGTTTACATTAGGTTAGTTTATTTTAGTTTAGTTTAGTTTACTTTAGTTTATAGTTTAGTTTATAGTTTATTTAGTTTAGTTTAGTTTAGTTTAGATTAGATTATGTTAGGTTAGGTAAGTTTAGGTTAGGTTAGGTTAGGTTAGTTTAGGTTAGGTTAGGTTAGGTTAGATTAGCTTAGTTTATTTTAGTTTTGTTTAATTTAGGTTAGGTTAGGTTAGTTAACTTTAGTTTACTTTAGTTTACTTAAGTTTAGATTAGTTTATAGTTTAGTTTAGTTTAGTTTATAGTGTAGTTTATAGTTTAGTTTAGTTTAGTTTATAGTTAATATTATAAATTAGTTAGTTTAGGTCAGGTTATGTTAGTTTAGTTTAGCTTAGGTTAGGTTAGGTTAGGTTAGGTTAGGTAGTTTAGCTAAGTATAGTTTATTTTAGTTTAGTTTATAGTTTAGTTTAATTTATAGATTAGTTTATATTTTAGTTTATAGTTTAGTTTGTTTTGGTTTAGGTTAGGTTAGGTAAGGTTAGGTTAGGTTAGGTAAGGTTAGGTTAGTTTAGTTAAGTTTATTTTCGGTTAGGTTAGTTTAGTTTAGTTCAATTTAGTTAGTTCTGTTTATAGGTTAGTTTAGTTTAGTTTATAGTTTAGTTTATAGTTTCGTTAAGTTTAGTTTATAGTTTATATTATAATGTAGTTTACTTTAATTTAGTTTAGTTTAGTTTTGTTTAATTTAGTTTAGTTTATAGTTTAGTTTAATTTAGTTTATAGTTTAGTTTATAGTTTAGTTTATTGTAGTTTATAGTTTATATTATAATTTAGTTTAGTTTAGTATAGTTTAGGTTAGGTTAGATTAGTTTAGTTTAGCTTAGGTTAGGTTAGGTTAGGTTAGGTTTGTTAGTTTACCTTAGTTTAGTTTATTTTAGTTTAGTTTATAGTTTAGTAAATTTATAGATTAGTTTATATTTTAGTTTATAATTTAGTTTAGTTTGGTTTAGTTTAGGTTAGGTTAGATAAGGTTAGGTTAGGTTAGTTTAGTTTAGTTAACTTTATGTTCGGTTAGGTTAGGTTAGTTTAGTTCAGTTTAGTTAGTTTTGTTCATAGTTTAGTTTAGTTTAGTTTATAATTTAGTTTATAGTTTAGTTTAGTTTATATTTAATTTAGTTTAGTTTACTTTAGTTTTGTTTAGTTTAGTTTAGGTTATGTTAGGTAAGGTTAGTTTAATTTAGTTTAGTTTAGGTTAGGTTAGTTTAGGTTAAGTTTGGTTAGTTTAGTTTAGCTTAGTTTAGGTTAGGTTAGGTTAGGTTAGCTTATTTTAGTTTAGTTTAGTTTAATTTAGGTTAGGTTAGGTTCGGTTAAGTTAGTTAACTTTAGTTTACATTAGTTTAGTTTAGTTTATAGTTAATTTAATTTACAAATGAGTTTATAGTTTAGTTTATAGTTTAGGTTAGATAAGTTTTGTTTAATTTAAGTTAGGATAGGTAAGTTTAGGTTACGTTAGGTTAGTTTAGTTCAGTTTAGTTTTGTTTTGTTTATGGTTTAATTTAGTTTAGTTTATAGTTTAATTTAGTTTAGTTTAGTTTAGTTATTTTGTATAGGTTAGGTTAGGTTAGGTTTGTTTAGTTTAGTTTAGGTTATTTTAGATTTGTTTAGGTTAGGTTAGATTAGTGTAGTTTAGTTTAGTTGAATTTAATTTAGTTTATTTTAGTTTAATTTAGGTTAAGTTTGGTTAGGTTAGGTTAGTTAAGTTTAGTTTATTGTAGTTTAGTTTAGTTGAATTTAGTTTAATTTAGTTTAGTTTAGGTTAGTTTAGTTTAGTTTAGCTTAGGTTAGGTTAGGTAAGGTTAGGTTAGTTAGTTTTGCTTAGTTTAGTTTAGTTTATAGTTCAGTTTAATTTTAAATTACTTTATAGTTTAGTTTATAGTTTAGTTTAGTTTAGTTTAGTTTAGTTTATTTTAGGTTACGTTAGTTTAGGTTAGTTAAGTTCAGTTTAGTTTAGTTTTGTTTATAGTTTTGTTTAGTTTATAGTTTAGTTTATAGTTTAGTTTAGATTATTTTCGGTTAGGTTAGGTTAGTTTAGTTTAGTTTAGATTAGGTTAGGTTAGTTTATTTTAGTTTAGATTAGATTATGTTAGGTTAGGTTAGGGTAGGTTAGGTTAGTGTAGTTTAGTTTAGTTCAATTTAGTTGAATTTAATTTAGTTTATATTAGCTTCGTTTAGGTTAGGTAGATTAGTTTAGTTTAGTTTAGGTTAGATTAAGTTAGGTTAGGTTAGTTTAGTTTAGTTTATATTTTATTTTATAGTTTAGTTTAGTTTAGTTTGTATTAGATTAGTTTAGTTTAGTTTAGTTTGGTATAGTTTAGGTTAGGTTAGGTTAGGTTAGTTTAGTTTAGTTTAGGTTAAGTTAGGTTAGTTTATTTTAGTTTAGTTTACTTTAGTTTATAGTTTAGTTATAGTTTAGTTTAGTTTAGTTTAGGTTCGGTTAGGTTAGTTTAGTTTAGTTTAGGTTAGGTTAGGTTAGTTTAGTTTAGATTAGTATAGTTTAGGTTAGGTTAGGTTAGTTTATTTTAGTTTAGATTAGTTTATGTTAGGTTAGGGTAGGTTAGGTTATTTTAGTTTAGTTTAGTTTAGTTTAGTTTTGTTTAGTTTAGGTTAGGTCAGGTTAGTTTAGTTTAATTTAGGTTAGGTTATGTTAGTTAACTTTAAGTTACTCTAGTTTAGTTAAGTTTAGTTTAGTTTATAGTTTAGTTTATAGTTTAGTTTAGTTTATAGTTTAGTTTAGTTTATAGTTTATATTATAATTTACTTTATTTTAGTTTAGTTTAGGTTAGGTTAGTTTAGTTTGGCTTAGGTTAGTTTATTTTAGTTTAGTTTATTGTTTAGTTTAGTCTATAGATTAGTTTATATTTTAGTTTAGTTTGGTTTAGTTTAGATTAGTTTAGGTTAGGTTAGCTAAGGTTAGGTTAGGTTAGGTTAGTGTAGTTTAGTTTAGTTGAATTTAATTTTGTTTATTTTAATTTAGTTTAGGTTAGGTTAAGTAAGTTTAGTTTAGTTTAGGTTAAGTTAGGTTAGCTTAGTTTAGTTTAGTTTAGTTTATATTTTAGTTTATAGTTTAGTTTAGTGTAGTTTATATTAGATTAGTTTACTTTAATTTAGTTTAGGTTAGGTTAGGTTAGGTTAGTTTAATTTGGGTTAGGTTAGGTTACTTTATTTTAGTTTACTTTAATTTATAGTTTAGTTTAGTTTAGTTTAGGTTAGGTTAGGTTAGTTTAGTTTAGGTTAGGTTGGGTTAGGTTATGTTAATTTAGTATAGTTTAGTTTAGTTTAGGTTAGGTTAGGTTAGGTTAGGTTAGGTTATGTTACTTTAGGTTAGTTTTGTTTAGTTTATAATTTAGTTTAGTGTAGTTTATATTAGATTATTTTAGTTTAGTTTGGTTTAGTTTAGATTAGGTTAGGTTAGGTTAGATGAGTTTAGGTTAGGTTAGGTTAGATTAGTTTAGGTTAGGTTAGGTTAGTTTATTTTAGTTTAGTTTAGTTTAGGTTAGGTTAGGTTAGTGTAATTTAGCTTAATTTAGGTTAGGTTAGGTTAGATTAGGTTAGTTAACTTTAGTTTACTTTAGTTTAGTTGAATTTATAGTTAATTTAATTTATAAATTAGTTTATAGTTTAGTTTATGGTTTAGTTTATAGTTTAGTTTATTTTCGGTTAGGTTGGGTTAGTTTAGTTTAGTTTAGATTAGGTTAGGTTAGTTTATTTTAGTTTAGATTAGTTTATGTTAGGTTAGTTTAGGATAGGTTAGGTTAGTGTAGTTTATTTTAGTGCAATTTAATTGAATTTAATTTAGTTTATTTTAGCTTAGTTTAGGTTAGGTTAGATTAGTTTAGTTTAGTTTAGGTTAGGTTAAGTTAGGTTATGTTAGTTTAGTTTAGTTTATTTTGGTTTAGTTTAGGTTAGGTTAGGTTAGGTTAGTTTAGTTTAGTTTAGGTTAGGTTAGGTTAGTTTATTTTAGTTTTTTTTTTTTTACTTTAGTTTATAGTTTAGTTTATAGTTTAGTTTAGTTTAGATTAGTTTAGTTTAGTTTAGGTTCGGTTAGGTTAGTTTAGTTTAGCTTAGGTTAGGTTAGGTTAGGTTAGGTTTTTTCCGTTTAGTTTAGTTTATTTTAGGTTAGTTTATTTTAGTTTAGATTAGATTATGTTAGGTTAGGTTAGGGTAAGTTAGGTTAGTTTAGTTTAGTTTAGTTTAGGTTATGTCAGGTTAGTTTAGTTTAGTTTAGGTTAGGTCAGGTTAAGTTATGTTATGTTACTTTAGGTTAGATTAGTTTAGTTTCGTTTAGTTTATAATTTAGTTTAGTTACGTTTAGTTTAGTTTAGGTTAGGTTAGGTTACTTAGTTTAGCTTAGTTTAGTTTATTTTAGTTTAGTTTATAGTTTAGTTTAATTTATAAATTAGTTTATAGTTTAGTTTATTGTTTAGTTTAGTTTAGTTTAGGTAAGGTTAGGTTAGGTTAGGTTAGTTTAGTTCAGTTTAGTTTAATTTAGGTTAGGTTAGGTTAGGTTAGGTTAGTTAACTTTAGTTTACTTTAGTTTAGTTAAGTTTAGTTTAGTTTATAGTTTAGTTTAGTTTAGTTTATAGTTTAGTTTAGTTTATAGTTTATATTATAATTTAGTTTAGTTTAGTTTAGGTTAGGTTAGTTTAGTTTAGCATACGTTAGGTTAGGTTAGTTAGTTTAGCTTAGTTTAGTTTATTTTAGTTTAGTTTATAGTTTAGTTTAATTTGTAAATTAGTTTATAGTTTAGTTTATAGTTTAGTTTGGTATAATTTAATTTATTTTATAGTCTAGTTTATAGTTTATTTTAGTTTAGTTTATAGTTTAGAATATAATTTAGTTTAGTTTAGGTTATGTTAGGTTACTTTAGAGTAGTTTAGTTTAGTTTAGGTTAGGTTTGGTTAGTTTATTTTAAATTAGCTCAGGTTTGGTTAGGTTAGGTTAAGTTAGGTTTGCTTAGTTTAGTTTAGTTTAGTTTAGGTTAGGTTAGGTTAGGTTAATTAACTTCAGTTTACTTAATTTAGTTAAGTTTAGTTTAGTTTATAGTTTAGTTTATAGTTTAGTTTAGTTTAGTTTATAGTTTATATTATAATTTAGTTTAGTTTATTTTAGTTTAGGTTAGGTTAGGTTAGTTTAGTTTAGCTTAGGTTAGGTTGGGTTAAGTTAGTTTAGTTTAGTTTAGGTTAGGTTAGGTAAGTTTAGGTTAGGTTAGGTTAGTTTAGTTCAGTTTAGTTATGTTTTGCTTATAGTTTAATTTAGTTTAGTTTATAGTTTAATTTAGTTTAGTTTAGTTTAGTTTAGTTATTTTGTTTAGGTTAGGTTAGGTTAGGTTAGTTTAGTTTAGTTTAGGTTAGGTTAGATTTGTTTAGGTTAGGTTAGATTAGTGTAGTTTAGTTTAGTTGAATTTAATTTAGTTTATTTTAGTTTAGTTTAGGTTAAGTTAGGTTAGTTTAGGTTAGTTAAGTTTAGTTTAGTGTAGTTTAGTTTAGTTGAATTTAGTTTAGTTTAGTTTAGTTTAGGTTAGTTTAGTTTAGTTTAGCATAGGTTAGGTTAGGTAAGGTTACGTTAGTTAGCTTAGCTTAGTATAGTTTAGTTTAGTTTAGTTTATAGTTTAGTTTAATTTTAGATTAGTTTATATTTTGGTTTATAGTTAGTTTAGTTTAGTTTAGGTAGGGACAGGAAAGCTTAGGTTAGGTTAGGTTAGTTTAGTTCAGTTTAGTTTTGTTTTCTTTATAGTTTAATTTAGTTTAGTTTATAGTTTAATTTAGTTTAATTTAGTTTAGTTATTTTGTTTAGGTTAGGTTAGGTTAGTTTAGTTTAGTTTAGTTTAGGTTAGATTTGTTTAGGTTAGTTTAGATTAGTGTAGTTTAGTTTACTTGAATTTAATTTAGTTTATTTTAGTTTAGTTTAGGTTAAGTTGGGTTAGGTTAGGTTATTTAAGTTTAGTTTAGTGTAGTTTAGTTTAGTTGAATTTAGTTTAGTTTAGTTTAGTTTAGTTTAGGTTAGTTTAGTTTAGTTTAGCTTAGGTTACGTTAGGTAAGGTTAGGTTAGTTAGTTTAGCTTAGTATAGTTTAGTTTAGTTCAGTGTATAGTTTAGTTTAATTTTAGATTAGTTTATATTATAGTTTATAGTTTAGTTTAGTTTAGTTTAGGTTAGGATACGTAAGTTTAGGTTAGGTTAGTTTATTTTAGGTTACGTTAGTTTAGGTTAGTTAAGTAAAGTTTAGTTTAGTTTTGTTTATGGTTTTATTTAGTTTATAGTTTAGTTTATAGTTTAGTTTAGTTTAATTTAAGTTAGGTTAGGTTAGGTTAGGTTAGTTTAGTTTAGTTTAGTTTAGATTAGGTTAGGTTAGTTTATTTTAATTTAGATTAGATTATGTTAGGTTAGGTTAGGGTAGGTTAGGTTAGTGTAGTTTAGTTTAGTTCAATTTAGTTGAATTTAATTTAGTTTATTTTAGCTTAGTTTAGGTTAGGTTAGATTAGTTTAGTTTAGTTTAGTTTAATTTAGGTTAGGTTAAGTTAGGTTAGGTTAGTTTAGTTTAGTTCATAGTTTAGTTTATATAAGGTTAGTTTAGTTTATGTTAGGTTGGGTTAGTTTATTTTAGTTTAGTTTACTTTACTTTATAGTTTAGTTTATTGTTTAGTTTAGTTTAATTTATGTTTGGTTAGGTTAGTTAAGTTTAGTTTAGGTTAGGTTAGGTTAGGTTAGTTTAGTTTAGTTAAGTTTAGTTTAGTGTAGGTTAGGTAAGATTAGTTTATTTTAGTTTAGATTAGATTATGCTAGGTTAGGTTAGTGTAGGTTAGGTTAGTTTAGTTTAGTTTGGTTTAGGTTAGGTCAGGTTAGTTTAGTTTAGTTTAGGTTAGGTGAGGTTAAGTTATGTTATGTTACTTTAGGTTATGTTAGTTTAGTTTAGTTTCGTTTAGTTTAGGTTAGGATAGGTAAGTTTAGCTTAGGTTAGGTTAAGTTAGTTTAGTTTAGTTTAGTTTAGTTTATGTTAGGTTACGCTAGTTTAGGTTAGTTAAGTTCAGTTTAGTTTAGTTTGGTTTATAGTTTAGTTTAGTTTATAGTTTTGTTTATAGTTTAATTTAGTTTATTGTTTAATTTAGTTTACTTTAGTGTAGTTTAGTTTAGGTTAGGTTAGGTTAGTTTAGTTTATTTTAGGTTAGGTTAGGTTGGTTTATTTTAGTTTAGATAAGATTATGTTAGGTTAGGTTAGGGTAGGTTAGGTTAGGGTAGTTTAGTTTAGTTTACTTTAGTTGAATTTAATTTTGTTTATTTTAGCTTAGTTTAGGTTAGGATGGTTAGGTTAGTTTAGTTTAGTTTAGTTTAGGTTAGGTTAAGTTAGGTTAGGTTAGTTTAGTTTAGTTTAGTTTATATTTAGTTTATAGTTTAGTTTAGTTTAGTTTATATTAGATTAGTTTGGTTTAGTTTACTTTAGTTTAGGTTAGGTTAGGTTAGGTTAGTTTAGTTTAGTTTAGTTTGGTTAGTTTAGTTTATATTAGGTTAGTTTATTTTAGTTTAGTTTAGTTTACTTTAGTTTATAGTTTAGTTTATAGTTTAGTTTAGTTTAGTTTATATTAGATTAGTTTGGTTTAATTTAGTTTAGTTTAGTTTAGGTTAGGTTAGTTTAGTTTAGTATAGGTTAGGTTAGGTTAGGTTAGTTTAGTTTTGCTTAGTTTAGCTTAGGTTAGGTTACATTAGGTTAGGTTATGTTAGTTTATTTTAGTTTAGATTAGATTATGTTATGTTAGGTTAGGTAAGTTTATTTTAGGTTAGGTTAGGTTAGTTTAGGTTAGGTTAGGTTAGGTTAGCTTAGCTTAGTTTATTTTACTTTTGTTCAATTTAGGTTTGGTTAGGTTAGTTAACTTTAGTTTACTTTAGTTTAGTTAAGTTTAGATTAGTTTATATTAGTTTATAGTTTAGATTAGTTTATAGTTTAGTTTAGTTTAGTTTATAGTTTATATTATAATGTAGTTTACTTTAATTTAGTTTAGTTTAGTTTAGTTTTGTTTAGTTTAGTTTAGGTTAGGTTAGGTAAGGTTAGTTTAGTTTAGGTTAGGTTAGGTTAGTTTATGTTAAGTTAGGTTAGTTTAGTTTAGCTTAGCTTAGGTTAGGTTAGATTAGGTTAGCTTAGTTTAGTTTAGTTTAGTTTAATTTAGAATAGGTTACGTTAGGTTAGGTTAGTGTAGTTGAGTTTAGTTTAGTGAATTTAATTTAGTTTATTTTGTTTAGTTTAGGTTAGGTTAGTTTTGTTTAGTTTAGGTTAGCTTGTTAGGTTAGCTTAGTTTAGTATAGTTTAGTTTAGTTTATATTTTAATTTATTGTTTAGTTTAGTTTATATTAGATTAGTTTAGTTTAGTTTAGTTTAGGCTAGGTTAGGTTAGGTTTGGTTAGGTTAGTTTACTTTAGTTTAGTTTAGTTTAATTTAGGTTAGGTTAGGTTTAGAATAGTTAACTTTAGTTTAGTTAAGTTTAGAATAGTTTAATTTAGTTTATAGTTTAGTTTATAGTTCAGTTTAGTTTAGTTTATAGTTTATATTATAATTTAGTTTAATTTAGTTTAGTTTAGGTTAGGTTAGGTTAGTTTAGTTTAGCTTAGGTTAGGTTAGGTTAGGTTAGGTTAGGTTAGATTTGTTTAGGTTAGGTTAGTGTAGTGTAGTTTAGTTTAGTTCAATTTAGTTGAATTTAATTTAGTTTATTTTAGCTTCGTTTAGGTTAGGTAGATTAGTTTAGTTTAGTTTAGGTTATGTTAAGTTAGGTTAGGTTAGTTTAGTTTAGTTTAGTTTATATTTTATTTTATTGTTTAGTTTAGTTTAGTTTGTATTAGATTAGTTTAGTTTAGTTTAGTTTGGTATAGTTTAGGTTAGGTTAGGTTAGTTTAGTTTAGGTTAGGTTAGGTTAGGTTAGTTTATATTAGTTTAGTTTACTTTAGTTTATAGTTTAGTTATAGTTTAGTTTAGTTTAGTTTAGTTTAGTTTAGGTTCGGTTAGGTTAGTTTAGTTTAGTTTAGGTTAGGTTAGGTTACGTTATGTTAGTTTAGTTTAGTGTAGTTTAGTATAGTTTAGGTTAGGTTAGGTTAGTTTATTTTAGTTTAGATTAGTTTATGTTAGGTTAGGGTAGGTTAGGTTAGTTTAGTTTAGTTTAGGTAAGGTCAGGTTAGTTTAGTTTAATTTAGGTTAGGTTAATTTAGTTAACTTTAGGTTACTCTAGTTTAGTTAAGTTTAGTTTAGTTGAATTTAATTTTGTTTATTTTAGCATAGTTTAGGTTAGGTTAGGTTAGTTTAGTTTAATTTAGTTTAGTTTTGGTTAGGTTAAGCTAGGTTAGGTTAGTTTAGTTTAGTTTACTTTATATTTTAGTTTATAGTTTAGTTTAGTTTAGTTTATATTAGATTAGTTTGGTTTAGTTTAGTTTAATTTAGTTTAGGTTAGGTTAGGTTAGTTTAGTTTAGGTTAGGTTTGGTTAGTTTTGTTTATGTTAGGTTAGTTTATTTTAGTTTAGTTTAGTTTACTTTAGTTTATAGTTTAGTTTATAGTTTAATTTATTTTAGTTTAGTTTAGTTTAGATTAGGTTAGTTTAGTTTAGTATAGGTTAGGTTAGGTTAGTGTAGTTTTGTTTAGTTTAGTTTACGTTAGGTTAGGTTAGGTTATGTTTTGTTGCATTAGGTTAGGTTTGGTTAGTTTTGGTTAGTTTAGTTTAGTTTATAATTTAGTTTATAGTATAGTTATGTTTAGTGTAGTTTATAGTTTAGTTTATAATTTAGTTTAGTTTAGTTTATAGTTTAGTTTATAATTAAGTTTAATTTAGTTTAGTTTAGTTTAGGTTAGGTTTGGTTAGTTTAGTTTAGCTTAGCTTAGGTTTGGTTAGGTTAGGTTAAGTTAGGTTAGGTTAGTTAGTTTAGCTTAGTTTAGATTGTTTTAGTTTAGTTTATAGTTTAGTTTAATTTTTAGATTAGTTTATATTTTAGTTTATTGTTTAGTTTAGTTTGGTTTAGTTTAGGTTGGGTTAGGTAAGGTTAGGTTAGGTTAGGTTAGTTTAGTTTGGTTAAGTTTATGTTCCGTTAGGTTAGGTTAGTTTAGTTCAGTTTAGTTAGTTTTGTTTATACTTTAGTTTAGTTTAGTTTATAGTTTAGTTTATAGTTTAGTTTATTTTATAGTTTAATTTAGTTTAGTTTAGTTTTGATTAGTTTAGATTAGGTTAGATTAGGTAATGTTAGTTTAGTTTAGTTTAATTTAGGTTAGGTTAGGTTAAGTTAGTTAACTTTAGATTACTTTAGTTTAGGTTAGGTTTGGTTTGTTTAATTCAGCTTAGCTCAGGTTTGGTTTGGTTAGGTTAAGTTAGGTTACCTTAGTTTAGTTTAGTTTAGGTTAATTTAGTTTAGGTTAGGTTAGGTTAGTGAATTTCAGTTTACTTTAGTTTAGTTAAGTTTAGTTTAGTTTGGTTTAGTTTAGGTTAGGTTAGGTTAGTTTAGTTTAGGTAAGGTTAGGTTAGTTTACTTTAGTTTAGTTTAGTTTACTTCAGTTTATAGTTTAGTTTATTGTTTAGTTTAGTTTAGGTATAGTTAGGTTAGTTTAGTTTAGTTTATGTTAGGTTAGGTTAGTTTAGTTTAGTTTAGGTTAGGTTAGGTTAGTTTATTTTAGTTTTGATTAGATTATGTTAGGTTAGGTTAGGGTAGGTTAGGTTAGTTTAGTTTAGTTTAGTTTAGTTTAGTTTGGTTTAGGTTAGGTCAGGTTTGTTTAGTTTAGGTTAGGTTAAGTTATGTTCAGTTACTTTAGGTTAGTTTAGTTTAGTTTAGTTTCGTTTAGTTTATAATTCAGTTTAGTTACGTTTAGTTTAGTTTAGGTTAGGTTAGGTTAGGTTAGGTTACTTAGTTTAGCTTAGTTTAGTTTATTTTGGTTTAGTTTATAGTTTAGTTTAATTTATAAATTAGTTTATAATTTAGTTTATTGTTCAGTTTAGTTTAGGTTAGGTTAGGTTTAGTTAGGTTAGGTTAGTTTAGTATAATTTAGTTTAGGTTAGGTTAGGTTAGTTTTTGTTAGGTTAGGTTATATTAGTTTAGCTTAGCTTACGTTGGGTTAGGTTAGGTTAGGTTAGTTTAGTCTAGGTTAGTTACGTTAGCTTAGGTTAGGTTAGTTTAATTTAGTTTAGTTTAGTTTATAATTTGCTTTAGTTGAGTTTATAGTTTAATTTATAGTTAAATATAGTATCGTTTATAGTTTAGTGTAGTTTAGTTTATAGTTTAATTTACACTTAAATATAGTTTCTTTTATAGTTTAGTTTAGTTTAGTTATGTTTAGTTAAGTTTAGTTTGGTTTAAATTAGTTTAGTTTTGTTTATGTTTGGTTAGGTTAGGTGAGGTTAGTTAGATTAGTTTAGGTTAGTTTAGTTTAGCCTATAATTTAATTTATAGTATAGTTTTGTTTAGTTTAGTTTATAGTTTAGTTTATAATTTAGTTTAATTTAGTTTATAGTTTAATTTATAATTTAATTTAATTTAGTTTAGTTTAGTTTAGGCTAGGTTTGGTTATTTAAGCTTAGCTCAGGTTTGGTTAGGTTGGGTTATGTTAGGTTACTTGAGTTTAGTTTAGTTTATATTTTAGCTTAGTATGGATTATATTTTAGTTTAATTTAGTTTAGTTTAAATTAGTTTACTTTAGGTTACGTTAGGGTAGGTGTGCTTATTTTTGTTTAGGTTAGGTTAGGTAAGGTTAGTTTAGTTTAGCTTAGGTTAGGTTATTTTAGTTTAGTTTATAGTTTAGTTTATAGTTTAGTTTAGATTAGTTTAGTTTAGGTTCGGTTAGGTTAGTTTAGTTTAGGTTAGGTTAGGTTAGGTTAGTTTATTTTAGTTTACTTTAGTTTACTTTAGTTTATAGTTTAGTTTATAGTTTAGTTAAGTTTAGATTAGTTTAGTGTAGTTTAGGTTCGGTTAGGTTAGTTTAGTTTAGTTTAGGTTAGGTTAGGTTAGGTTAGTTCCGTTTAGTTTAGTTTAGTTTAGGTTAGGTTAGGTTAGGGTAAGTTAGGTTAGTTTAGTTTAGTTTAGTTTAGTTTAGGTTAGGTCAGGTTAGTTTAGTTTAGTTTAGGTTAGGTTAGGTTAAATTATGTTATGTTACTTTAAGTTAGTTTAGTTTCGTTTAGTTTATAATTTAGTTTAGTTACGTTTAGTTTAGTTTACGTTAGGTTAGGTTAGGTTACTTAGTTTAGCTTAGCTTAGTTTATTTTAGTTTAGTTTATAATTTAGTTTAATTTATAAATTAGTTTATAGTTTAGTTTATTGTTTAGTTTAGTTTAGTTTAGGTTAGGTTATGTTAGGTTAGGTTAGGTTAGTTTAGTTTAGTTTAGTTTAGGTTAGGTTAGGTTAGTTTTAGTTAGGTTAGGTTAGTTTAGTTTAGCTTAGCTTAGGTTGGGTTAGGTGAGATTAGGTTAGGTTAGGTTAGTTAGTTTAGCTTAGTTTAGTTTATTTTAGTTTAATTCAGGTTAGGTTAGGTTAGTAGACTTTAGTATAGTTAACTTAGTTAAGTTTAGTTTAGTTTATAGTTTAGTTTAATTTAGTTTATAGTGTAATATATAGTTTATTTTAGTTTAGTTTATTGTTTATATTATAATTTAGTTTAGTTTAGTTTAGGTTAGGTTAGGTTAGTTTAGTTTAGCTTAGGTTATGTTAGGTTAGGCTAGGTTAGGTGAGGTTAGTTAACTTTAGTTTACTTTAGTTTTGTTTATAGTTAATTTAATTTATAAATTAGTTTATAGTTTAGTTTATAGTTTAGGTTAGTTAAGTTTAGCTTAATTTAAGTTAGGATAGGTAAGTTTAGGTTAGGTTAGGTTAGTTTAGTTCAGTTTAGTTTTGTTTGGTTTATAGTTTAATTTAGTTTAGTTTATAGTTGAATTTAGTTTACTGTAGTTTAGTTTAGTTATTTTTTTTAGGTTAGGTTAGGTTAGGTTAGGTTAGGTTAGTTTAGTTTAGTTTAGGTTTGGTTAGATTTGTTTAGGTTAGGTTAGATTAGTGTAGTTTAGTTTAGTTGAATTTAATTTAGTTTATTTTAGTTTAGTTGAGGTTAAGTTAGGTTAGGTTATGTTAGTTAAGTTTAGTTTAGTGTAGTTTAGTTTAGTTGAAATTAGTTTAGATTAGTTTTGTTTAGGTTAGTTTAGTTTAGTTTAGCTTAGGTTAAGTTAGGTAAGGGTAGGTTAGTTAGTTAAGTTTAGTATAGTTTAGTTTAGTTTATAGTTTAGTTTAATTTTAGATTAGTTTATAGTTTAGTTTAGTTTAGTTTAGGTTAGTATAGGTAAGTTTAGGTTAGGTTAGGGTAAGTTAATTTAGTTTAGTTTAGTTTATTTTAGGTTACGTTAGTTTAGGTTAGTTAAATTCAGTTTAGTTTGGTTTTGTTTATAGTTTTGTTTAGTTTGTAGTTTAGTTTAGTTTATTTGCGGTGCGGATCGGTTAGGTTAGGTTAGTTTAGTTTAGTTTAGATTAGGTTAGGTTAGTTTATTTTAGTTTAAATTAGATTATGTTAGGTTAGGTTAGGCTAGGTTAGGTTAGTGTAGTTTAGTTTAGTTCAATTTAGTTGAATTTAATTTAGTTTATTTCAGCTTAATTTAGGTTAGGTTAGATTAGTTTAGTTTATTTTAGTTTAGGTTAGGTTAGGTTAGTTTATTTTAGTTTTTTTTTTTTTACTTTAGTTTATAGTTTAGTTTATAGTTTAGTTTAGTTTAGATTAGTTTAGTTTAGTTTAGGTTCGGTTAGGTTAGTTTAGTTTAGCTTAGGTTAGGTTAGGTTAGGTTAGGTTTTTTCCGTTTAGTTTAGTTTATTTTAGGTTAGTTTATTTTAGTTTAGATTAGATTATGTTAGGTTAGGTTAGGGTAAGTTAGGTTAGTTTAGTTTAGTTTAGTTTAGGTTATGTCAGGTTAGTTTAGTTTAGTTTATTTTGGTTTAGTTTAGGTTAGGTTAGGTTAGGTTAGTTTAGTTTAGTTTAGGTTAGGTTAGGTTAGTTTATTTTAGTTTTTTTTTTTTTAATTTAGTTTATAGTTTAGTTTATAGTTTAGTTTAGTTTAGATTAGTTTAGTTTAGTTTAGGTTCGGTTAGGTTAGTTTAGTTTAGCTTAGGTTAGGTTAGGTTAGGTTAGGTTTTTTCCGTTTAGTTTAGTTTATTTTAGGTTAGTTTATTTTAGTTTAGATTAGATTATGTTAGGTTAGGTTAGGGTAAGTTAGGTTAGTTTAGTTTAGTTTAGTTTAGTTTAGGTTATGTCAGGTTAGTTTAGTTTAGTTTAGGTTAGGTCAGGTTAAGTTATGTTATGTTACTTTAGGTTAGTTTAGTTTAGTTTCGTTTAGTTTATAATTTAGTTTAGTTACGTTTAGTTTAGTTTAGGTTAGGTTAGGTTACTTAGTTTAGCTTAGTTTAGTTTATTTTAGTTTAGTTTATAGTTTAGTTTAATTTATAAATTAGTTTATATTTTAGTTTATTGTTTAGTTTAGTTTAGTTTAGGTAAGGTTAGGTTAGGTTAGGTTAGTTTAGTTCAGTTTAGTTTAATTTAGGTTAGGTTAGGTTAGGTTAGGTTAGTTAACTTTAGTTTACTCTAGTTTAGTTAAGTTTAGTTTAGTTTATAGTTTAGTTTAGTTTAGTTTATAGTTTAGTTTAGTTTATAGTTTATATTATAATTTAGTTTAGTTTAGTTTAGGTTAGGTTAGTTTAGTTTAGCATACGTTAGGTTAGGTTAGTTAGTTTAGCTTAGTTTAGTTTATTTTAGTTTAGTTTATAGTTTAGTTTAATTTGTAAATTAGTTTATAGTTTAGTTTATAGTTTAGTTTGGTATAATTTAATTTATTTTATAGTCTAGTTTATAGTTTATTTTAGTTTAGTTTATAGTTTAGAATATAATTTAGTTTAGTTTAGGTTATGTTAGGTTACTTTAGAGTAGTTTAGTTTAGTTTAGGTTAGGTTTGGTTAGTTTATTTTAAATTAGCTCAGGTTTGGTTAGGTTAGGTTAAGTTAGGTTTGCTTAGTTTAGTTTAGTTTAGTTTAGGTTAGGTTAGGTTAATTAACTTCAGTTTACTTAATTTAGTTAAGTTTAGTTTAGTTTATAGTTTAGTTTATAGTTTAGTTTAGTTTAGTTTATAGTTTATATTATAATTTAGTTTAGTTTATTTTAGTTTAGGTTAGGTTAGGTTAGTTTAGTTTAGCTTAGGTTAGGTTGGGTTAAGTTAGTTTAGTTTAGTTTAGGTTAGGTTAGGTAAGTTTAGGTTAGGTTAGGTTAGTTTAGTTCAGTTTAGTTATGTTTTGCTTATAGTTTAATTTAGTTTAGTTTATAGTTTAATTTAGTTTAGTTTAGTTTAGTTTAGTTATTTTGTTTAGGTTAGGTTAGGTTAGGTTAGTTTAGTTTAGTTTAGGTTAGGTTAGATTTGTTTAGGTTAGGTTAGATTAGTGTAGTTTAGTTTAGTTGAATTTAATTTAGTTTATTTTAGTTTAGTTTAGGTTAAGTTAGGTTAGTTTAGGTTAGTTAAGTTTAGTTTAGTGTAGTTTAGTTTAGTTGAATTTAGTTTAGTTTAGTTTAGTTTAGGTTAGTTTAGTTTAGTTTAGCATAGGTTAGGTTAGGTAAGGTTACGTTAGTTAGCTTAGCTTAGTATAGTTTAGTTTAGTTTAGTTTATAGTTTAGTTTAATTTTAGATTAGTTTATATTTTGGTTTATAGTTAGTTTAGTTTAGTTTAGGTAGGGACAGGAAAGCTTAGGTTAGGTTAGGTTAGTTTAGTTCAGTTTAGTTTTGTTTTCTTTATAGTTTAATTTAGTTTAGTTTATAGTTTAATTTAGTTTAATTTAGTTTAGTTATTTTGTTTAGGTTAGGTTAGGTTAGTTTAGTTTAGTTTAGTTTAGGTTAGATTTGTTTAGGTTAGTTTAGATTAGTGTAGTTTAGTTTACTTGAATTTAATTTAGTTTATTTTAGTTTAGTTTAGGTTAAGTTGGGTTAGGTTAGGTTAGTTAAGTTTAGTTTAGTGTAGTTTAGTTTAGTTGAATTTAGTTTAGTTTAGTTTAGTTTAGTTTAGGTTAGTTTAGTTTAGTTTAGCTTAGGTTACGTTAGGTAAGGTTAGGTTAGTTAGTTTAGCTTAGTATAGTTTAGTTTAGTTCAGTGTATAGTTTAGTTTAATTTTAGATTAGTTTATATTATAGTTTATAGTTTAGTTTAGTTTAGTTTAGGTTAGGATACGTAAGTTTAGGTTAGGTTAGTTTATTTTAGGTTACGTTAGTTTAGGTTAGTTAAGTAAAGTTTAGTTTAGTTTTGTTTATGGTTTTATTTAGTTTATAGTTTAGTTTATAGTTTAGTTTAGTTTAATTTAAGTTAGGTTAGGTTAGGTTAGGTTAGTTTAGTTTAGTTTAGTTTAGATTAGGTTAGGTTAGTTTATTTTAATTTAGATTAGATTATGTTAGGTTAGGTTAGGGTAGGTTAGGTTAGTGTAGTTTAGTTTAGTTCAATTTAGTTGAATTTAATTTAGTTTATTTTAGCTTAGTTTAGGTTAGGTTAGATTAGTTTAGTTTAGTTTAGTTTAATTTAGGTTAGGTTAAGTTAGGTTAGGTTAGTTTAGTTTAGTTCATAGTTTAGTTTATATAAGGTTAGTTTAGTTTATGTTAGGTTGGGTTAGTTTATTTTAGTTTAGTTTACTTTACTTTATAGTTTAGTTTATTGTTTAGTTTAGTTTAATTTATGTTTGGTTAGGTTAGTTAAGTTTAGTTTAGGTTAGGTTAGGTTAGGTTAGTTTAGTTTAGTTAAGTTTAGTTTAGTGTAGGTTAGGTAAGATTAGTTTATTTTAGTTTAGATTAGATTATGCTAGGTTAGGTTAGTGTAGGTTAGGTTAGTTTAGTTTAGTTTGGTTTAGGTTAGGTCAGGTTAGTTTAGTTTAGTTTAGGTTAGGTGAGGTTAAGTTATGTTATGTTACTTTAGGTTATGTTAGTTTAGTTTAGTTTCGTTTAGTTTAGGTTAGGATAGGTAAGTTTAGCTTAGGTTAGGTTAAGTTAGTTTAGTTTAGTTTAGTTTAGTTTATGTTAGGTTACGCTAGTTTAGGTTAGTTAAGTTCAGTTTAGTTTAGTTTGGTTTATAGTTTAGTTTAGTTTATAGTTTTGTTTATAGTTTAATTTAGTTTATTGTTTAATTTAGTTTACTTTAGTGTAGTTTAGTTTAGGTTAGGTTAGGTTAGTTTAGTTTATTTTAGGTTAGGTTAGGTTGGTTTATTTTAGTTTAGATAAGATTATGTTAGGTTAGGTTAGGGTAGGTTAGGTTAGGGTAGTTTAGTTTAGTTTAGTTTAGTTGAATTTAATTTTGTTTATTTTAGCTTAGTTTAGGTTAGGATGGTTAGGTTAGTTTAGTTTAGTTTAGTTTAGGTTAGGTTAAGTTAGGTTAGGTTAGTTTAGTTTAGTTTAGTTTATATTTAGTTTATAGTTTAGTTTAGTTTAGTTTATATTAGATTAGTTTGGTTTAGTTTACTTTAGTTTAGGTTAGGTTAGGTTAGGTTAGTTTAGTTTAGTTTAGTTTGGTTAGTTTAGTTTATATTAGGTTAGTTTATTTTAGTTTAGTTTAGTTTACTTTAGTTTATAGTTTAGTTTATAGTTTAGTTTAGTTTAGTTTATATTAGATTAGTTTGGTTTAATTTAGTTTAGTTTAGTTTAGGTTAGGTTAGTTTAGTTTAGTATAGGTTAGGTTAGGTTAGGTTAGTTTAGTTTTGCTTAGTTTAGCTTAGGTTAGGTTACATTAGGTTAGGTTATGTTAGTTTATTTTAGTTTAGATTAGATTATGTTATGTTAGGTTAGGTAAGTTTATTTTAGGTTAGGTTAGGTTAGTTTAGGTTAGGTTAGGTTAGGTTAGCTTAGCTTAGTTTATTTTACTTTTGTTCAATTTAGGTTTGGTTAGGTTAGTTAACTTTAGTTTACTTTAGTTTAGTTAAGTTTAGATTAGTTTATATTAGTTTATAGTTTAGATTAGTTTATAGTTTAGTTTAGTTTAGTTTATAGTTTATATTATAATGTAGTTTACTTTAATTTAGTTTAGTTTAGTTTAGTTTTGTTTAGTTTAGTTTAGGTTAGGTTAGGTAAGGTTAGTTTAGTTTAGGTTAGGTTAGGTTAGTTTATGTTAAGTTAGGTTAGTTTAGTTTAGCTTAGCTTAGGTTAGGTTAGATTAGGTTAGCTTAGTTTAGTTTAGTTTAGTTTAATTTAGAATAGGTTACGTTAGGTTAGGTTAGTGTAGTTGAGTTTAGTTTAGTGAATTTAATTTAGTTTATTTTGTTTAGTTTAGGTTAGGTTAGTTTTGTTTAGTTTAGGTTAGCTTGTTAGGTTAGCTTAGTTTAGTATAGTTTAGTTTAGTTTATATTTTAATTTATTGTTTAGTTTAGTTTATATTAGATTAGTTTAGTTTAGTTTAGTTTAGGCTAGGTTAGGTTAGGTTTGGTTAGGTTAGTTTACTTTAGTTTAGTTTAGTTTAATTTAGGTTAGGTTAGGTTTAGAATAGTTAACTTTAGTTTAGTTAAGTTTAGAATAGTTTAATTTAGTTTATAGTTTAGTTTATAGTTCAGTTTAGTTTAGTTTATAGTTTATATTATAATTTAGTTTAATTTAGTTTAGTTTAGGTTAGGTTAGGTTAGTTTAGTTTAGCTTAGGTTAGGTTAGGTTAGGTTAGGTTAGGTTAGATTTGTTTAGGTTAGGTTAGTGTAGTGTAGTTTAGTTTAGTTCAATTTAGTTGAATTTAATTTAGTTTATTTTAGCTTCGTTTAGGTTAGGTAGATTAGTTTAGTTTAGTTTAGGTTATGTTAAGTTAGGTTAGGTTAGTTTAGTTTAGTTTAGTTTATATTTTATTTTATTGTTTAGTTTAGTTTAGTTTGTATTAGATTAGTTTAGTTTAGTTTAGTTTGGTATAGTTTAGGTTAGGTTAGGTTAGTTTAGTTTAGGTTAGGTTAGGTTAGGTTAGTTTATATTAGTTTAGTTTACTTTAGTTTATAGTTTAGTTATAGTTTAGTTTAGTTTAGTTTAGTTTAGTTTAGGTTCGGTTAGGTTAGTTTAGTTTAGTTTAGGTTAGGTTAGGTTACGTTATGTTAGTTTAGTTTAGTGTAGTTTAGTATAGTTTAGGTTAGGTTAGGTTAGTTTATTTTAGTTTAGATTAGTTTATGTTAGGTTAGGGTAGGTTAGGTTAGTTTAGTTTAGTTTAGGTAAGGTCAGGTTAGTTTAGTTTAATTTAGGTTAGGTTAATTTAGTTAACTTTAGGTTACTCTAGTTTAGTTAAGTTTAGTTTAGTTGAATTTAATTTTGTTTATTTTAGCATAGTTTAGGTTAGGTTAGGTTAGTTTAGTTTAATTTAGTTTAGTTTTGGTTAGGTTAAGCTAGGTTAGGTTAGTTTAGTTTAGTTTACTTTATATTTTAGTTTATAGTTTAGTTTAGTTTAGTTTATATTAGATTAGTTTGGTTTAGTTTAGTTTAATTTAGTTTAGGTTAGGTTAGGTTAGTTTAGTTTAGGTTAGGTTTGGTTAGTTTTGTTTATGTTAGGTTAGTTTATTTTAGTTTAGTTTAGTTTACTTTAGTTTATAGTTTAGTTTATAGTTTAATTTATTTTAGTTTAGTTTAGTTTAGATTAGGTTAGTTTAGTTTAGTATAGGTTAGGTTAGGTTAGTGTAGTTTTGTTTAGTTTAGTTTACGTTAGGTTAGGTTAGGTTATGTTTTGTTGCATTAGGTTAGGTTTGGTTAGTTTTGGTTAGTTTAGTTTAGTTTATAATTTAGTTTATAGTATAGTTATGTTTAGTGTAGTTTATAGTTTAGTTTATAATTTAGTTTAGTTTAGTTTATAGTTTAGTTTATAATTAAGTTTAATTTAGTTTAGTTTAGTTTAGGTTAGGTTTGGTTAGTTTAGTTTAGCTTAGCTTAGGTTTGGTTAGGTTAGGTTAAGTTAGGTTAGGTTAGTTAGTTTAGCTTAGTTTAGATTGTTTTAGTTTAGTTTATAGTTTAGTTTAATTTTTAGATTAGTTTATATTTTAGTTTATTGTTTAGTTTAGTTTGGTTTAGTTTAGGTTGGGTTAGGTAAGGTTAGGTTAGGTTAGGTTAGTTTAGTTTGGTTAAGTTTATGTTCCGTTAGGTTAGGTTAGTTTAGTTCAGTTTAGTTAGTTTTGTTTATACTTTAGTTTAGTTTAGTTTATAGTTTAGTTTATAGTTTAGTTTATTTTATAGTTTAATTTAGTTTAGTTTAGTTTTGATTAGTTTAGATTAGGTTAGATTAGGTAATGTTAGTTTAGTTTAGTTTAATTTAGGTTAGGGTAGGTTAAGTTAGTTAACTTTAGATTACTTTAGTTTAGGTTAGGTTTGGTTTGTTTAATTCAGCTTAGCTCAGGTTTGGTTTGGTTAGGTTAAGTTAGGTTACCTTAGTTTAGTTTAGTTTAGGTTAATTTAGTTTAGGTTAGGTTAGGTTAGTGAATTTCAGTTTACTTTAGTTTAGTTAAGTTTAGTTTAGTTTGGTTTAGTTTAGGTTAGGTTAGGTTAGTTTAGTTTAGGTAAGGTTAGGTTAGTTTACTTTAGTTTAGTTTAGTTTACTTCAGTTTATAGTTTAGTTTATTGTTTAGTTTAGTTTAGGTATGGTTAGGTTAGTTTAGTTTAGTTTATGTTAGGTTAGGTTAGTTTAGTTTAGTTTAGGTTAGGTTAGGTTAGTTTATTTTAGTTTTGATTAGATTATGTTAGGTTAGGTTAGGGTAGGTTAGGTTAGTTTAGTTTAGTTTAGTTTAGTTTAGTTTGGTTTAGGTTAGGTCAGGTTTGTTTAGTTTAGGTTAGGTTAAGTTATGTTCAGTTACTTTAGGTTAGTTTAGTTTAGTTTAGTTTCGTTTAGTTTATAATTCAGTTTAGTTACGTTTAGTTTAGTTTAGGTTAGGTTAGGTTAGGTTAGGTTACTTAGTTTAGCTTAGTTTAGTTTATTTTGGTTTAGTTTATAGTTTAGTTTAATTTATAAATTAGTTTATAATTTAGTTTATTGTTCAGTTTAGTTTAGGTTAGGTTAGGTTTAGTTAGGTTAGGTTAGTTTAGTATAATTTAGTTTAGGTTAGGTTAGGTTAGTTTTTGTTAGGTTAGGTTATATTAGTTTAGCTTAGCTTACGTTGGGTTAGGTTAGGTTAGGTTAGTTTAGTCTAGGTTAGTTACGTTAGCTTAGGTTAGGTTAGTTTAATTTAGTTTAGTTTAGTTTATAATTTGCTTTAGTTGAGTTTATAGTTTAATTTATAGTTAAATATAGTATCGTTTATAGTTTAGTGTAGTTTAGTTTATAGTTTAATTTACACTTAAATATAGTTTCTTTTATAGTTTAGTTTAGTTTAGTTATGTTTAGTTAAGTTTAGTTTGGTTTAAATTAGTTTAGTTTTGTTTATGTTTGGTTAGGTTAGGTGAGGTTAGTTAGATTAGTTTAGGTTAGTTTAGTTTAGCCTATAATTTAATTTATAGTATAGTTTTGTTTAGTTTAGTTTATAGTTTAGTTTATAATTTAGTTTAATTTAGTTTATAGTTTAATTTATAATTTAATTTAATTTAGTTTAGTTTAGTTTAGGCTAGGTTTGGTTATTTAAGCTTAGCTCAGGTTTGGTTAGGTTGGGTTATGTTAGGTTACTTGAGTTTAGTTTAGTTTATATTTTAGCTTAGTATGGATTATATTTTAGTTTAATTTAGTTTAGTTTAAATTAGTTTACTTTAGGTTACGTTAGGGTAGGTGTGCTTATTTTTGTTTAGGTTAGGTTAGGTAAGGTTAGTTTAGTTTAGCTTAGGTTAGGTTATTTTAGTTTAGTTTATAGTTTAGTTTATAGTTTAGTTTAGATTAGTTTAGTTTAGGTTCGGTTAGGTTAGTTTAGTTTAGGTTAGGTTAGGTTAGGTTAGTTTATTTTAGTTTACTTTAGTTTACTTTAGTTTATAGTTTAGTTTATAGTTTAGTTAAGTTTAGATTAGTTTAGTGTAGTTTAGGTTCGGTTAGGTTAGTTTAGTTTAGTTTAGGTTAGGTTAGGTTAGGTTAGTTCCGTTTAGTTTAGTTTAGTTTAGGTTAGGTTAGGTTAGGGTAAGTTAGGTTAGTTTAGTTTAGTTTAGTTTAGTTTAGGTTAGGTCAGGTTAGTTTAGTTTAGTTTAGGTTAGGTTAGGTTAAATTATGTTATGTTACTTTAAGTTAGTTTAGTTTAGTTTAGTTTCGTTTAGTTTATAATTTAGTTTAGTTACGTTTAGTTTAGTTTACGTTAGGTTAGGTTAGGTTAGGTTACTTAGTTTAGCTTAGCTTAGTTTATTTTAGTTTAGTTTATAATTTAGTTTAATTTATAAATTAGTTTATAGTTTAGTTTATTGTTTAGTTTAGTTTAGTTTAGGTTAGGTTATGTTAGGTTAGGTTAGGTTAGTTTAGTTTAGTTTAGTTTAGGTTAGGTTAGGTTAGTTTTAGTTAGGTTAGGTTAGTTTAGTTTAGCTTAGCTTAGGTTGGGTTAGGTGAGATTAGGTTAGGTTAGGTTAGTTAGTTTAGCTTAGTTTAGTTTATTTTAGTTTAATTCAGGTTAGGTTAGGTTAGTAGACTTTAGTATAGTTAACTTAGTTAAGTTTAGTTTAGTTTATAGTTTAGTTTAATTTAGTTTATAGTGTAATATATAGTTTATTTTAGTTTAGTTTATTGTTTATATTATAATTTAGTTTAGTTTAGTTTAGGTTAGGTTAGGTTAGTTTAGTTTAGCTTAGGTTATGTTAGGTTAGGCTAGGTTAGGTGAGGTTAGTTAACTTTAGTTTACTTTAGTTTTGTTTATAGTTAATTTAATTTTTAAATTAATTTATAGTTTAGTTTATAGTTTAGGTTAGTTAAGTTTAGCTTAATTTAAGTTAGGATAGGTAAGTTTAGGTTAGGTTAGGTTAGTTTAGTTCAGTTTAGTTTTGTTTGGTTTATAGTTTAATTTAGTTTAGTTTATAGTTGAATTTAGTTTACTGTAGTTTAGTTTAGTTATTTTTTTTAGGTTAGGTTAGGTTAGGTTAGGTTAGGTTAGTTTAGTTTAGTTTAGGTTTGGTTAGATTTGTTTAGGTTAGGTTAGATTAGTGTAGTTTAGTTTAGATGAATTTAATTTAGTTTATTTTAGTTTAGTTGAGGTTAAGTTAGGTTAGGTTATGTTAGTTAAGTTTAGTTTAGTGTAGTTTAGTTTAGTTGAAATTAGTTTAGATTAGTTTTGTTTAGGTTAGTTTAGTTTAGTTTAGCTTAGGTTAAGTTAGGTAAGGGTAGGTTAGTTAGTTAAGTTTAGTATAGTTTAGTTTAGTTTATAGTTTAGTTTAATTTTAGATTAGTTTATAGTTTAGTTTAGTTTAGTTTAGGTTAGTATAGGTAAGTTTAGGTTAGGTTAGGGTAAGTTAATTTAGTTTAGTTTAGTTTATTTTAGGTTACGTTAGTTTAGGTTAGTTAAATTCAGTTTAGTTTGGTTTTGTTTATAGTTTTGTTTAGTTTGTAGTTTAGTTTAGTTTATTTGCGGTGCGGATCGGTTAGGTTAGGTTAGTTTAGTTTAGTTTAGATTAGGTTAGGTTAGTTTATTTTAGTTTAAATTAGATTATGTTAGGTTAGGTTAGGCTAGGTTAGGTTAGTGTAGTTTAGTTTAGTTCAATTTAGTTGAATTTAATTTAGTTTATTTCAGCTTAATTTAGGTTAGGTTAGATTAGTTTAGTTTATTTTAGTTTAGGTTAGGTTAAGTTAGGTTAGGTTAGTTTACTTTAGTTTAGTTTGTATTTTAGTTTATAGTTTAGTTTAGTTTAGTTCATATTAGATTAGTTTAGTTTAGTTTAGTTTGGTTTAGTTTAGGTTAGGTTAGCTTAGGTTGTTTTAGTTTAGGTTAGGTTAGGTTAGTTTATTTTAGTTTAGTTTAGTTTAATTTAGTTTATAGTTTAGTTTATAGTTTAGTTTAGTTTAGATTAGTTTAGTTTAGTTTAGGTTCGGTTAGGTTAGTTTAGTTTAGGTTATGTTAGGTTATTTTAGGTTAGTTTAGTTTAGTTTAGTTTAGTTTGTTTATAGTTTTATTTAGTTTATAGTTTAGTTTATAGTTTAGTTTAGTTTATTTTCGGTTAGGTTAGGTTAGGTTAGTTTAGTTTAGTTTAGATTAGGTTAGGTTAGTTTATTTTAGTTTAGATTAGATTATGTTAGGTTAGGTTAGGGTAGGTTAGGTTAGTGTAGTTTAGTTTAGTTCAATTTAGTTGAATTTAATTTATTTTATTTTAGCTTAGTTTAGGTTAGGTTAGAGTAGTTTAGTTTAGTTTAGGTTAGGTTAAGTTAGGTTAGGTTAGTTTAGTTTAGTTTAGTTTATATTTTAGTTTATAGTTTAGTTTATATTAGATTAGTTTAGTTTAGTTTGGTTTAGTTTAGATTAGGTTAGGTTAGTTTAGTTTAGGTTAGGTTAGGTTAGTTTATTTTAGTTTAGTTTAGTTTAGGTTAGGTTAGGTTAGTGTAGTTTAGCTTAATTTAGGTTAGGTTAGGTTAGGTTAGATTAGGTTAGTTTAGTTTAGTTTATATTTTAGTTCATAGTTTAGTTTAGTTTAGTTTATATTAGATTAGTTTAGTTTAGTTTAGTTTGGTTTAGTTTATGTTAGGCTAATTTAGTTTAGTTTAGGTTAAGTGAGGCTGGTTTAGTTTAGTTTAGGTTAAGTTAGGTTAGTTTATTTAATAGATTAGCTTATATTTTAGTTTATAGTTTAGTTTAGTTTCATTTAGTTTAGTTTAGTTTAAGTTATGTTAGGTAAAATTAGGTTAGGTTAGGTTAGTTTATTTTAGTTTAGATTACATTATGTTAGGTTAGGTTAGTTTAGGTTAGTGTAGTTGAGTTTAGTTTAGTTGAATTTAATTTAGTTTATTTTGTATAGTTTATTTTAGGTTAGTTTAGTTTAGTTTAGTTTAGGTTAGGTAAAGTTAGGTTACCTTAGTATAGTATAGTTTAGTTAATTTACATTTTAATTTATTGTTTAGTTTAGTTTATATTAGATTGTTTTAGTTTAGTTTAGTTTAGTTTAGGTTAAGTTAGGGTAGGTTAGGTTAGGTTAGTTTAGTCTAGGTTAGTTACGTTAGCTTAGGTTAGGTTAGTTTAATTTAGTTTAGTTTAGTTTATAATTTGCTTTAGTTGAGTTTATAGTTTAATTTATAGTTAAATATAGTATAGTTTATAGTTTAGTGTAGTTTAGTTTATGGTTTAATTTACACTTAAGTATAGTTTCGTTTATAGTTTAGTTTAGTTTAGTTTTGTTTAGTTAATTTAATTTGGTTTAAATTAGTTTAGTTTTGTTTATGTTAGGTTAGGTTAGGTGAGGTTAGTTAGATTAGTTTAGGTTAGTTTAGTTTAGCTTATAATTTAATTTATAGTATAGTTTTGTTTAGTTTAGTTTATAGTTTAGTTTATAATTTAGTTTAATTTAGTTTATAGTTTAATTTATAATTTAGTTTTATTTAGTTTAGTTTAGTTTAGGCTAGGTTTGGTTATTTAAGCTTAGCTCAGGTTTGGTTAGGTTGTGTTATGTTAGGTTACTTTAGTTTAGTTTAGTTTATATTTTAGTTTAGTATGGTTTATATTTTAGTTTAATTTAGTTTAGTTTAAATTAGTTTACTTTAGGTTACGTTAGGGTAGGTGTGCTTATTTTTGTTTAGGTTAGGTTAGGTAAGGTTAGTTTAGTTTAGCTTAGGTTAGGTTATTTTAGTTTAGTTTATAGTTTAGTTTAATTTAGTGTATAGTTTAGTTTATAGTTTAGTTTAGTTTAGATTAGTTTAGTTTAGTTTCGGTTAGGTTAGGTTAGTGTAGTTTAGGTTAAGTTAGGTTAGGTTAGTTTATTTTAGTTTACTTTAGTTTACTTTAGTTTATAGTTTAGTTTATAGTTTAGTTTAGTTTAGATTAGTTTAGTGTAGTTTAGGTTCGGTTAGGTTAGTTTAGTTTAGTTTAGGTTAGGTTAGGTTAGGTTAGTTCCGTTTAGTTTAGTTTAGTTTAGGTTAGGTTAGGTTAGTTTATTTTAGTTTAGATTAGATTATGTTAGGTTAGGTTAGGGTAAGTTAGGTTAGTTTAGTTTAGTTTAGTTTAGTTTAGGTTAGGTCAGGTTAGTTTAGTTTAGTTTAGGTTAGGTTAGGTTAAATTATGTTATGTTACTTTAGGTTAGTTTAGTTTAGTTTAGTTTCGTTTAGTTTATAATTTAGTTTAGTTACGTTTAGTTTAGTTTAGGTTAGGTTAGATTAGGTTAAGTTAGGTTCCTTAGTTTAGCTTAACTTAGTTTATTTTAGTTTAGTTTATAATTTAGTTTAATTTATAAATTAGTTTATAGTTTAGTTTATTGTTTAGTTTAGTTTAGTTTAGGTTAGGTTATTTTAGGTTAGGTTAGGTTAGTTTAGTTTAGTTTAGTTTAGGTTAGGATAGGTTAGTTTTTGTTAGATTAGGTTAGTTTAGTTTAGCTTAGCTTAGGTTGGGTTAGGTGAGATTAGGTTAGATTAGGTTAGTTAGTTTAGCTTAGTTTAGTTTATTTTAGTTTAATTTAGGTTAGGTTAGGTTAGGTTAGGTTAGTAGACTTTAGTATAGATAACTTAGTTAAGTTTAGTTTAGTTTATAGTTTAGTTTAATTTAGTTTATAGTTTACTATATAGTTTAGTTTAGTTTATTGTTTATATTATAATTTAGTTTAGTTTAGTTTAGGTTAGGTTAGGTTAGTTTAGTTTAGCTTAGGATATGTTAGGTTAGGTTAGGTTAGGTGAGGTTAGTTAACTTTAGTTTACTGTAGTTTACTTTATAGTTAATTTAATTTATAAATTAGTTTATAGTTTAGTTTATAGTTTAGGTTAGTTAAGTTTAGCTTAATTTAAGTTAGGATAGGTAAGTTTAGCTTAGGTTAGGTTAGTTTAGTTCAGTTTAGTTTTGTTTTGTTTATAGTTTAATTTAGTTTAGTTTATAGTTGAATTTAGTTTACTGTAGTTTAGTTTAGTTATTTTTTTTAGGTTAGGTTAGGTTAGGTTAGTTTAGTTTAGTTTAGGTTAGGTTAGATTTGTTTGGGTTAGGTTAGATTAGTGTAGTTTAGTTTAGTTGAATTTAATTTAGTTTATTTTAGTTTAGTTTAGGTTAAGTTAGGTTAGGTTATGTTAGTTAAGTTTAGTTTAGTGTAGTTTAGTTTAGTTGAAATTAGTTTAGATTAGTTTTGTTTAGGTTAGTATAGTTTAGTTTAGCTTAGGTTAGGTTAGGTAAGGTTAGGTTAGTTAGTTTAGCTTAGTATAGTTTAGTTTAGTTTATAGTTTGGTTTAATTTTAGATTAGTTTATAGTTTAGTTTAGTTTAGTTTAGGTTAGGATAGGTAAGTTTAGGTTAGGTTAGGGTAAGTTAATTTAGTTTAGTTTAGTTTATTTTAGGTTACGTTAGTTTAGGTTAGTTAAGTTCAGTTTAATTTAGTTTTGTTTATAGTTTTGTTTTGTTTGTAGTTTAGTTTAGTTTATTTTCGGTTAGGATAGGTTAGGTTAGGTTAGTTTATTTTAGTTTAGATTAGATTATGTTAGGTTAGGGTAGGTTAGGTTAGTGTAGTTTAGTTTAGTTCAATTTAGTTGAATTTAATTTAGTTTATTTCAGCTTAATTTAGGTTAGGTTAGATAAGTTTAGTTTATTTTAGTTTAGGTTAGCTTAAGTTAGGTTAGGTTAGTTTACTTTAGTTTAGTTTATATTTTAGTTTATAGTTTAGTTTAGTTTAGTTCATATTAGATTAGTTTAGTTTAGTTTAGTTTAGTTTAGTTTAGGTTAGGTTAGGTTAGGTTGTTTTAGTTTAGGTTAGGTTAGGTTAGTTTATTTTAGTTTAGTTTAGTTTAATTTAGTTTATAGTTTAGTTTATAGTTTAGTTTAGTTTAGATTAGTTAAGTTTAGTTTAGGTTCGGTTAGGTTAGTTTAGTTTAGGTTCTGTTAGGTTATTTTAGGTTAGTTTAGTTTAGTTTAGTTTAGTTTGTTTATAGTTTTATTTAGTTTATAGTTTAGTTTATAATTTAGTTTAGTTTATTTTCGGTTAGGTTAGGTTAGTTTAGTTTAGTTTAGATTAGGTTAGGTTAGTTTATTTTAGTTTAGATTAGATTATGTTAGGTTAAGTTAGGGTAGGTTAGGTTAGTGTAGTTTAGTTTAGTTCAATTTAGTTGAATTTAATTTATTTTATTTTAGCTTAGTTTAGGTTAGGTTAGATTAGTTTAGTTTAGTTTAGTTTAGATTAATTTAAGTTAGGTTAGGTTAGTTTAGTTTAGTTTAGTTTATATTTTAGTTTATAGTTTAGTTTATATTAGATTAGTTTAGTTTAGTTTGGTTTAGTTTAGATTAGGTTAGGTTAGTTTAGTTTAGGTTAGGTTAGGTTAGTGTATTTTAGTTTAGTTTAGTTTAGGTTAGGTTAGGTTAGTGTCGTTTAGCTTAATTTAGGTTAGGTTAGGTTAGGTTAGATTAGGTTAGTTAACTTTAGTTTACTTAATTTAGTTAGTTTATAGTTAATTTAATTTATAAATTAGTTTATGGTTTAGTTTATGGTTTAGTTTATAGTTTAGTTTATTTTCGGTTAGGTTGGGTTAGTTGAGTTTAGTTTGGATTAGGTTAGGTTAGTTTATTTTAGTTTAGATTAGTTTATGTTAGTTTAGGTTAGGATAGGTTAGGTTATTGTAGTTTATTTTGGTGCAATTTAATTGAATTTAATTTAGTTTATTTTAGCTTAGTTTAGGTTAGGTTAGATTAGTTTAGTTTAGTTTTGTTTAGGTTAGGTAAAATTAGGTTAGGTTAGTGTAGTTTAGTTTATTTTGGTTTAGTTTAGGTTAGTTTAGTTTATAGTTTAGTTTAGTTTAGTTTAGTTTATATTAGATTAGTTTGGTTTAGTTTAGTTTAGTTTAGGTTTGGTTAGGTTAGGTTACTTTAGTTTAGGTTAGGTTTGGTTAGATTAGTTTATATTAGGTTAGTTTATTTTAGTTTAGTTTAGTTTACTTTAGTTTATAATTTAGTTTATAGTTTATTTAGTTTAGTTTAGTTTAGGTTAGGTTAGTTTAGTTTAGTAAAGTTTAGGTTAGTTTAGTTTTGTTTAGTTTAGTTTAGGTTAGGTTAGATTAGGTTAGGTTATGTTAGTTTATTTTAGTTTAGATTAGATTATGTTAGGTTAGGTAAGTTTAGGTTAGGTTAGGTTAGGTTAGTTTAGGTTAGGTTAGGTTAGGTTAGGTTAGCTTAGTTTATTTTAGTTTTGTTTAATTTAGGTTAGGTTAGGTTAGTTAACTTTAGTTTACTTTAGTTTACTTAAGTTTAGATTAGTTTATAGTTTAGTGTAGTTTAGTTTATAGTTTAGTTTATAGTTTAGTTTAGTTTATAGTTAATATTATAAATTAGTTAGTTTAGGTCAGGTTATGTTAGTTTAGTTTAGCTTAGGTTAGGTTAGGTTAGGTTAGGTTAGGTTAGGTAGTTTAGCTAAGTATAGTTTATTTTAGTTTAGTTTATAGTTTAATTTAATTTATAGATTGGTTTATATTTTAGTTTATAGTTTAGTTTAGTTTGTTTTAGTTTAGGTTAGGTTAGGTAAGGTTAGGTTAGGTTAGGTTAGGTTAGGTTAGTTTAGTTAAGTTTATTTTCGGTTAGGTTAGTTTAGTTTAGTTTATAGTTTAGTTTATAGTTTCGTTAAGTTTAGTTTATAGTTTATATTATAATGTAGTTTACTTTAATTTAGTTTAGTTTAGTTTAGTTTTGTTTAGTTTAGTTTAGGTTAGGTTAGGTAAGGTTAGTTTAGTTTATTTTAGGTTAGGTTAGTTTATGTTAAATTAGGTTAGTTTAGTTTAGCTTAGTTTAGGTTAGGTTAGATTAGGTTAGCTTAATTTAGTTTAGTTTAGTTTAATTTAGGATAGGTTAGGTTAGGTTAGGTCAGTGTAGTTGAGTTTAGTTTAGTTGAATTTAATTTAGTTTATTTTGTTTAGTTTAGGTTAGGTTAGTTTAGTTTAGTTTAGTTTAGTTTAATTTAGGTTAGGTTAGGTTAGGTTAGTTAACTTTATTTTAGTTAAGTTTAGAATAGTTTAATTTAGTTTATAGTTTAGTTTATAGTTTAGTTTAGTTTAGTTTATAGTTTATATTATATTTTAGTTTAGTTTAGTTTAGGTTAGGTTAGGTTAGTTTTGTTTAGCTTAGGTTAGGTTAGGTTAGTTAGTTTAGCTTAGTTTAGTTTATTTTACTTTAGTTTATAGTTTAGTTTAATTTATAAATTAGTTTATAGTTTAGTTTATAGTTTAGTTTAGATTAGTTTAGTTTAATTCAGTTTATAGGTTAATTTATAGTTTAGTTTAGTTTATAGTTTATATTATAATTTAGTTTAGTTTAGTTTAGTTTAGGTTAGGTTAGTTTAGTTTATCTTAATTTAGTTTAGCTTAGGTTAGGTTAGGTTGGGTTATGTTAGGTTACTTTAGTTTAGTTTAGTTTAGGTTAGGTTTGGTTAGTTTAGTTTAGCGTAGCTCAGGTTTGGTTAGGTTAGGTTAAGTTAGGTTAGCTTAGTTTAGTTAATTTAATTTAAGTTAGGTTAAGTTAGGTTAGGTTAGTTAACTATAGCTTACTTTAGTTTATTTAAGTTTAGTTTATAGTTTAGTTTAATTTAGTTTATAGTTTAGTTTATAGTTTAGTTTATTGTAGTTTATAGTTTATATTATAATTTAGTTTAGTTTAGTATAGTTTAGGTTAGGTTAGATTAGTTTAGTTTAGCTTAGGTTAGGTTAGGTTAGGTTAGGTTTGTTAGTTTACCTTAGTTTAGTTTATTTTACTTTAGTTTATAGTTTAGTTAATTTATAGATTAGTTTATATTTTAGTTTATAATTTAGTTTAGTTTGGTTTAGTTTAGGTTAGCTTAGGTAAGGTTAGGTTAGGTTAGGTTAGTTTAGTTTAGTTAACTTTATGTTCGGTTAGGTTAGGTTAGTTTAGTTCAGTTTAGTTAGTTTTGTTCATAGTTTAGTTTAGTTTAGTTAATAATTTAGTTTATAGTTTAGTTTAGTTTATATTTAATTTAGTTTAGTTTACTATAGTTTTGTTTAGTTTAGTTTAGGTTATGTTAGGTAAGGTTAGTTTAATTTAGTTTAGTTTAGGTTAGGTTAGTTTAGGTTAAGTTTGGTTAGTTTAGTTTAGCTTAGTTTAGGTTAGGTTAGGTTAGGTTAGCTTATTTTAGTTTAGTTTAGTTTAATTTAGTTTATAGTTAATTTAATTTACAAATTAGTTTATAGTTTAGTTTATAGTTTAGGTTAGATAAGTTTTGTTTAATTTAAGTTAGGATAGGTAAGTTTAGGTTACGTTAGGTTAGTTTAGTTCAGTTTAGTTTTGTTTTGTTTATAGTTTAATTTAGTTTAGTTTATAGTTTAATTTAGTTTAGTTAAGTTTAGTTTAGTTATTTTGTATAGGTTAGGTTAGGTTAGGTTTGTTTAGTTTAGTTTAGGTTATTTTAGAATTGTTTAGGTTAGGTTAGACTAGTGTAGTTTAGTTTAGTTGAATTTAATTTAGTTTATTTTAGTTTAATTTAGGTTAAGTTTGGTTAGGTTAGGTTAGTTAAGTTTAGTTTATTGTAGTTTAGTTTAGTTGAATTTAGTTTAATTTAGTTTAGTTTAGGTTAGTTTAGTTTAGTTTAGCTTAGGTTAGGTTAGGTAAGGTTAGGTTAGTTAGTTTAGCTTAGTTTAGTTTAGTTTATAGTTCAGTTTAATTTTAAATTAGTTTATAGTTTAGTTTATAGTTTAGATTAGTTTAGTTTAGTTTAGTTTATTTTAGGTTACGTTAGTTTAGGTTAGTTAAGTTCAGTTTAGTTTAGTTTTGTTTATAGTTTTGTTTAGTTTATAGTTTAGTTTATAGTTTAGTTTAGATTATTTTCGGTTAGGTTAGGATAGGTTAGTTTAGTTTAGTTTAGATTAGGTTAGGTTAGTTTATTTTAGTTTAGATTAGATTATTTTAGGTTAGGTTAGGGTAGGTTAGGTTAGTGTAGTTTAGTTTAGTTCAATTTAGTTGAATTTAATTTAGTTTATATTAGCTTCGTTTAGGTTAGGTAGATTAGTTTAGTTTAGTTTAGGTTAGGTTAAGTTAGGTTAGGTTAGTTTAGTTTAGTTTATATTTTATTTTATAGTTTAGTTTAGTTTAGTTTGTATTAGATTAGTTTAGTTTAGTTTAGTTTGGTATAGTTTAGGTTAGGTTAGGTTAGGTTAGTTTAGTTTAGTTTAGGTTAAGTTAGGTTAGTTTATTTTAGTTTAGTTTACTTTAGTTTATAGTTTAGTTATAGTTTAGTTTAGTTTAGGTTCGGTTAGGTTAGTTTAGTTTACTTTAGGTTAGGTTAGGTTAGGTTAGGTTAGTTTAGTTTAGTTTAGTATAGTTTAGGTTAGATTAGGTTAGTTTATTTTAGTTTAGATTAGGTTAGGTAAGGTGAGCTTAGGTTAAGTTAGGTTAGGTTAGGTTAGTTTAGGTTAGGTTATGTTCGCTTAGTTTTATTTAGTTTAGTTTAATTTAGGTTAGGTTAAGTTAGGGTAGTTAACTTTAGTTTAGTTTAATTTAGTTAAGCTTAGTTTAGTTCACAGTTTAGTTTAGTTTAGTTTATAGTTTAGTTTATAGTTTAGTTTAGTTTAGTTTATAGTTTAGTTTTTAATTTAGTTTACTTTAGTTTAGTTTAGGTTAGGTTAGGTTAGGGTAGTTTAGTTTAGCTTAGTTTATTTTAGGATAGGTTAGATTAGATTAGTTAGTTCAGCTTAGTTTAGTTTATTTTAATTAAGTTTATAGTTTAGTTTAATTTATAAATTAGTTTATAGTTTAGTTTAGTTTATTTTGGTTTAGGTTAGGTTAAGTTAGGTTAGGTTAGTTTAGTTTAGTTTTGTTTATATTTTAGTTTATAGTTTAGTTTAGTTTAGTTTATATTAGATTAGTTTGGTTTAGTTTAGTTTAGTTTAGTTCAGTTTAGTTTAGGTTAGGTTAGTTTAGTTTAGGTTAGGTTAGGTTAGTTTAGTTTATGTTAGGTTAGTTGATTTTAGTTTAGTTTAGTTTACTTTAGTTTATAGTTCAGTTTAGTTTAGTTTAGGTTAGGTTAGTTTAGTTTAGTATAGGTTAGGTTAGGTTAGTTTAGTTTTGTTTAGTTTAGTTTAGTTTAGGTTAGGTTAGGTTAGGTTAGGTTATGTTACTTTAGGTTAGTTTAGTTTAGTTTAATTTAGTTTAGTTTAGTTTATCTTAGGTTAGGTTAGGTGAGGTTAGGTTAGGTTAGTTTAGTTTAGTTTAGTTTAGTTTAGTTTATAATTTAGTTTATAGTATAGTTTTGTTTAGTTTAGTTTATAGTTTAGTTTATAATTTAGTTTAGTTTAGTTTATAGTTTAGTTTAGTTTATAGTTTAGTTTATAATTTAGTTTAATATAGTTTAGTTTAATTTAGGTTAGGTTTGGTTAGTTTATTTTAGCTTAGCTCAGGTTTGGTTAGGTTAGGTTAAGTTAGGTTAGGTTAGTTAGTTTAGCGAAGGTTAGGTTAGGTAAGGTTAGTTAGTTTAGCTTAGTTCATTTTATTTTATTTTAGTTTATAGTTAATTTAATATATAAATTAGTTTATAGTTTAGTTTATAGTTTAGGTTAGTTTAGTTTAGTTTAATTTAAGTTAGGTTAGGTAAGGTTAGGTTAGGTTAGTTTAGTTTAGTTAAGTTTATGTTCGGTTAGGTTAGGTTAGTTTAGTTCAGTTTAGTTAGTTTAGTTTATAGTTTAATTTAGTTTAGTTTAGTTTAGTTTAGTTTAGGTTAGGTTAGGTAAGGTTAGTTTACTTTAGTTTATTTTAGGTTAGGTTAGGTTAGGTCAGCTCAGTTTAGTTTAGTTTAGTTTAATTTAGGTTAGGTTAGGTTAGTTAACTTTAGATTACTTTAGTTTAGTTAAGTTTAGTTTAGTTTATAGATTAGTTTAGTTTAGTTTATAGTTTATTTTAGTTTAGTATATAGTATATATTATAATTTAGTTTAGTTTAGTTTAGGTTAGGCAAGGTTAGTTTAGTTTAGCTTAGGTTAGGTTAGGTTAGGTTAGATTAGTTTAGTTTAGTTTAGTTGAATTTAATTTAGTTTATTTTAGTTTAGTTTAGGTTAGGTTAGGTTAGGTTAGTTAGTTTAGCTTAGTTCATTTTAATTTATTTTAGTTTATAGTTAATTTAATATATAAATTAGTTTATAGTTTAGTTTATAGTTTAGGTTGGTTTAGTTTAGTTTAATTTAAGTTAGGTTAGGTAAGTTTAGGTTAGGTTAGGTTAGTTTGGTTCAGTTTAGTTTTGTTTTGCTTATAGTTTAGTTTAATTTAGTTTATAGTTTAATTTAGTTTAGTTTAGTTTAGTTTAGTTATTTTGTTTAGGTAACGTTAGGTTTGGTTAGTTTAGTTTAGTTTAGGTTAGGTTAGATTTGTATAGGTTAGGTTAGATTAGTTTAGTTTAGTTTAGTTGAATTTAATTTAGTTTATTTTAGTTTAGTTTAGGTTAAGTTAGGTTAGGTTAGATTAGTTAAGCTCAGTTTAGTGTAATTTAGTTTTGTTGAATTTAGTTTAGTTTAGTTTAGTTTAAGTTAGTTTAGTTTAGCTTAGGTTAGGTTAGGTAAGGTTAGGTTAGTTAGTTTAGCTTAGTTTAGTTTAGTTTAGTTTATAGTTTAGTTTAATTTATAGATTAGGTTATATTTTAGTTTATAGTTTAGTTTAGTTTGGTTTAGTTAAGTTTAATTTAGGTTAGGTAAGGTAAGGTTAGGTTAGGTTAGGTTAGTTTATTTTAGTTCAGATTAGATTATGTTAGGTTAGGTTAGGTTAGGTCAGTGTAGTTGAGTTTAGTTTAGTTGAATTTAATTTTGTTTATTTTGTATAGTTTAGGTTAGGTTCGTTTAGTTTAGTTTAGGTTAGGTTAATAGGTTAGCTTAGTTTTGTATAGTTTAGTTTAGTTTATATTTTAATTTATTGTTTAGTTTAGTTTATATTAGATAAGTTTAGTTTAGTTTAGTTTAGGTTAGGTTAGGTTAGGTTACGTTGGGTTAGCTTAGTTTAGTTTAGTTTAAGTTTGGTTAGGTTACGTTTGGTTAGGTCAGCTTAGTTTAGTTTAGTTTAGTTTAATTTAGGTTAGGTTAGGTTAGGTTAGTTAACTTTAGATTACTTTAGTTTAGGTTAGGTTTGGTTTGTTTAATTTAGCTTAGCTCAGGTTTGGTTTGGTTAGGTTGGGTTAGGTTAGTAAACTTCAGTTTACTTTAGTTTAGTTAAGTTTAGTTTAGTTTATAGTTTAGTTTTATTTAGTTTATAGTTTAGTTTATACTTTATATTATAATTTAGTTTAGGTTAGGTTAGGTTAGTTTAGTTTAGCTTAGGTTAGGTAAGGTTAGGTTAGGTTTGTTAGTTTAGCTTAGTTTAGTTTATTTTAGTATAGTTTATAGTTTAGTATAATATATAGATTAGTATATATTTTAGTTTATTGTTTAGTTTAGTTTGGTTTAGTTTAGGTTAGGTTAGGTAAGGTTAGGTTAGGTTAGGTTAGTTTAGTTTAGTTAAGTTTATGTTCGGTTAGGTTAGGTTAGTTTAGTTCAGTTTAGTTAGTTTAGTTTATAATTTAATTTAGTTTAGCTTAGTTTTGTTTACTTTAGTTTAGGTTAGGTTAGGTAAGGTTAGTTTATTTTAGTTTATTTTAGGTTAGGTTAGGTTAGGTCAGCTCAGTTTAGTTTAGTTTAGTTTAATTTAGGTTAGGTTAGGTTAGGTTAGTTAACTTTAGATTACTTTAGTTTATTTAAGTTTAGTTTAGTTTAGTTTATAGTTTAGTTTAGTTTAGTTTATAGTATATATTATAATTTAGTTTAGTTTAGTTTAGGTTAGGTAAGGTTAGTTTAGTTTAGCTTAGGTTAGGTTAGGTTACATTAGGTTAGGTTAGGTTAGGTTAGTTAGTTTAGCTTAGTTCATTTTATTTTATTTTAGTTTATAGTTAATTTAATATATAAATTAGTTTATAGTTTAATTTATAGTTTAGGTTAGTTTAGTTTAGTTTAATTTAAGTTAGGTTAGTTTAGTTCAGTTTAGTTTTGTTTTGCTTATAGTTTAGTTTAGTTTAGTTTAGTTTATAGTTTAATTTAGTTTAGTTTAGTTTACTTTAGTCATTTTGTTTAGGTAAGGTTAGGTTAGGTTAGTTTAGTTTAGTTTAGGTTAGGTTAGATTTGTTTAGGTTAGGTTAGATTAGTTTAGTTTAGTTTAGTTTAGTTGAATTTAATTTAGTTTATTTTAGTTTAGTTAGGTTAAGTTAGGTTAGGTTAGATTAGTTAAGTTCAGTTTAGTGTAATTTAGTTTTGTTGAATTTAGTTTAGTTTAGTTTAGTTTAAGTTAGTTTATTTTAGCTTAGGTTAGGTTAGGTAAGGTTAGGTTAGTTAGTTTAGCTTAGTTTAGTTTAGTTTAGTTTATAGTTTAGTTTAATTTATAGATTAGCTTATATTTTAGTTTATAGTTTAGTTTAGTTTGGTTTAGTTAAGTTTAGTTTAGGTTAGGTTAGGTAAGGTTAGGTTAGGTTAGGTTAGTTTATTTTAGTTCAGATTAGATTATGTTAGGTTAGGTTAGGTTAGGTCAGTGTAGTTGAGTTTAGTTTAGTTGAATTTAATTTAGTTTATTTTGTTTAGTTTAGGTTAGGTTAGTTTAGTTTAGTTTAAGTTAGGTTAGGTTAGTTTATTTTAGTTTAGATTAGATTATGCTAGGTTAGGTTAGGGTAGGTTAGGTTAGTTTAGTTTAGTTTAGTTTAGTTTAAGTTAGGTTAGTTTAGTTTAGTATAGGTTTGGTTAGGTTAGGTTAGTTTAGTTTTGTTTAGTTTAGTTTCAGGTTAGGTTAGATTAGGTTAGGTTATGTTAGTTTGTTTTAGTTTAGATTAGATTATGTTAGGTTAGGTAAGTTTAGGTTAGGTTAGGTTAGGTTAGTTTAGGTTAGGTTATTTTAGGTTAGGTTAGGTTAGCTTAGTTTATTTTAGTTTTGTTTAATTTAGGTTAGGTTAGGTTAGTTAACTTTAGTTTACTTTAGTTTACTTAAGTTTAGTTTAGTTTATAGTTTAGTTTAGTTTAGTTTATAGTTTAGTTTATAGTTTAGTTTAGTTTATAGTTAATATTATAAATTAGTTTAGTTTAGGTTAGGTTAGGTTAGTTTAGTTTAGCTTAGGTTAGGTTAGGTTAGTTTAGGTTAGTTAGTTTAGCTTAGTATAGTTTATTTTATTTTAGTTTATAGTTTAGTTTAATTTATAGATTAGTTTATATTTTAGTTTATAGTTTATTTTAGTTTGGTTTAGTTTAGGTTAAGTTAGGTAAGGTTAGGTTAGGTTAGGTTAGGTTAGTTTAGTTAAGTTTATTTTCGGTTAGGTTAGTTTAGTTTAGTTCAGTTTAGTTAGTTTTGTTTATACGTTAGTTTAGTTTAGTTTATAGTTTAGTTTATAGTTTCGTTAAGTTAAGTTTATAGTTTATATTATAATGTAGTTTACTTTAATTTAGTTTAGTTTAGTTTAGTTTTGTTTAGTTTAGTTTAGGTTAGGTTAGGTATGGTTAGTTTAGTTTAGGTTAGGTTAGGTTAGTTTATGTTAAGTTAGGTTAGTTTAGTTTAGCTTAGTTTAGGTTAGGTTAGGTTAGCTTAGTTTAGTTTAGTTTAGTTTAATTTAGGTTAGGTTAGGTTAGGTTAGGTTAGGTTAGGTCAGTGTAGTTGAGTTTAGTTTAGTTGAATTTAATTTAGTTTATTTTGTTTAGTTTAGGTTAGGTTAGTTTAGTTTAGTTTAGGTTAGCTTGTTAGGTTAGCTAAGTTTAGTATAGTTTAGTTTAGTTTATATTTTAATTTATTGTTTAGTTTAGTTTATATTAGATTAGTTTTGTTTAGTTCAATTTAGGTTAGGTTAGGTCAGGTTAGGTTAATTTAGTTTAGTTTAGTTTAATTTAGGTTAGGTTAGGTTAGGTTAGTTAACTTTAGTTTAGTTAAGTTTAGAATAGTTTAATTTAGTTTATAGTTTAGTTTAGTTTAGTTTATAGTTTATATTATAATTTAGTTTAGTTTAGTTTAGTTTAGGTTAGGTTAGGTTAGTTTAGTTTAGTTAATCTTAGGTTAGGTTAGGTTAGGTTAGTTAGTTTAGCTTAGTTTAGTTTATTTTACTTTAGTTTATAATTTAGTTTAATTTATAAATAGTTTATAGTTTAGTTTATAGTTTAGTTTAGTTTAGTTTAGTTTAATTTAGTTTATAGGTTAATTTATAGTTTAGTTTAATTTAGTTTATAGTTTATATTATAATTTAGTTTAGTTTAGTTTATTTTAGGTTTGGTTAGTTTAGTTTAGCGTAGCTCATGTTTGGTTTGGTTAGGTTAAGTTAGGTTAGCTTAGTTTAGTTTAGTTAATTTAATTTAGGTTAGGTTAAGTTAGGTTACGTTAGTTAACTATAGTTTATTTTAGTTTAGTTAAGTTTAGTTTAGTTTATAGTTTAGTTTAATTTAGTTTATAGTTTAGTTTATATTTTCGTTAAGTTAAGTTTATAGTTTATATTATAATGTAGTTTATTTTAATTTAGTTTAGTTTAGTTTAGTTTAGTTTAGGTTAGGTTAGATTAGTTTAGTTTAGCTTAGGTTAGGTTAGGTTAGGTTAGGTTAGGTTTGTTAGTTTACCTTAGTTTAGTTTATTTTAGTTTAGTTTATAGTTTAGTTAATTTATAGATTAGTTTATATTTTAGTTTATAATTTAGTTTAGTTTGGTTTAGTTTATGTTAGGTTAGGTAAGGTTAGGTTAGGTTAGGTTAGTTTAGTTTAGTTTAGTTTAGGTTAGGTTAGGTTAAATTATGTTATGTTACTTTAGGTCAGGTTAGTTTTGTTCATAGTTTAGTTTAGTTTAGTTTATAGTTTAGTTTATAGATTAGTTTAGTTTATATTTAATTTAGTTTAGTTTACTTTAGTTTTGTTTTGTTTAGTTTAGGTTAGGTTAGGTAAGGTTAGTTTAGTTTGGTTTAGTTTAGGTTAGGTCAGTTTAGGTTAAGTTTGGTTAGTTTAGTTTAGCTTAGTTTAGGTTAGGTTAGGTTAGCTTAGTTTAGTTTAGTTTAGTTTAATTTAGGTTAGGTTCGGTTAAGTTAGTTAACTTTAGTTTACTTTAGTTTAGTTTAGTTTATAGTTAATTTAATTTACAAATTAGTTTATAGTTTAGTTTATAGTTTAGGTTAGATAAGTTTTGTTTAATTTAAGTTAGGATAGGTAAGTTTAGGTTAAGTTAGGTTAGTTTAGTTCAGTTTAGTTTTGTTAAGTTTATAGTTTAATTTAGTTTAGTTTATAGTTTAATTTAGTTTAGTTTAGTTTAGTTATTTTGATTAGGTTAGGTTAGGTTAGTTTAGTTTAATTTATTTTAGGTTAAATTTGTTTAGGTTAGGTTAGATTAGTGTAGTTTAGTTTAGTTGAATTTAATTTAGTTTATTTTAGTTTAGTTTAGGTTAAGTTTGGTTAGGCTAGGTTAGTTAGGTTTAGTTTAGTGTAGTTGAGTTTAGTTGAATTTAGTTTAGTTTAGTTTAGTTTAGGTTAGTTTAGTTTAGTTTAGCTTAGGTTAGGTTAGGTAAGGTTAGGTTAGTTATTTTAGCTTAGTTAAGTTTAGTTTAGTTTAGTTTATAGTTTAGTTTATTTTAAATTAGTTTATAGTTTAGTTTATAGTTTAGTTTAGTTTAGTTTATGTTAGTTTAGTTTATGTTAGTTTAGTTTAGTTTAGCTTAGGTTAGGTTAGGTAAGGTTAGGTTAGTAGGTTTAGCTTAGTTTAGTTTAGTTTATAGTTCAGTTTAATTTTAGATTATTTTATAGTTTAGTTTATAGTTTAGTTTAGTTTAAGTTAAGATAGGTATGTTTAGGTTAGGTTAGGGTAAGTTAGTTTAGTTTAGTTTAGTTTACTTTAGGTTACGTTAGTTTAGGTTAGTTAAGTACAGTTTGGTTTGGTTTGTTTATAGTTTTGTTTAGTTTATAGTTTAGTTTATAGTTTAGTTTAGATTACTTTCGGTTAGGTTAGGTTAGGTTAGTTTAGTTTAGTTTAGATTAGGTTAGGTTAGTTTATTTTAGTTTATATTAGATTATGTTAGGTTAGGTTAGGGTAGGTTAGTTTAGTGTAGTTTAGTTTAGTTCAATTTAGTTGAATTTAATTTAGTTTATTTTAGTTTCCTTTAGGTTAGGTAGATTAATTTAGTTTAGTTTAGGTTAGGTTAAGTTAGGTTAGGTTAGTTTAGTTTAGTTTATATTTTATTTTATAGTTTAGTTTAGTTTAGTTTGTATTAGATTAGTTTAGTTTAATTTAGTTTGGTATAGTTTAGGTTAGGTTAGGTTAGGTTAGGTTAGTTTAGTTTAGGTTAGGTTAGGTTAGGTTAGTTTATTTTAGTTTAGTTTACTTTAGTTTATAGTTTAGTTATAGTTTAGTTTAGTTTAGTTTAGTTTAGGTTCGATTAGGTTAGTTTAGTTTAGTTTAGGTTAGGTTAGGTTAGGTATGTTTAGTTTAGTTTAGTATAGTTTAGGTTAGATTAGGTTAGTTTATTTTAGTTTAGATTAGTTTATGTTATGTTAGGGTAGGTTAGGTTAGGTTAGTTTAGTTTAGTTTAGTTTAGTTTAGTTTAGTTTAGTTTAGTTTAGGGTAGGTCAGGTTAGTTTAGTTTAATTTAGGTTAGGTTAGGTTAGTTAAATTTAAGTTACTCTAGTTTAGTTAAGTTTAGTATAGTTTATAGTTTAGTTTATAGTTTAGTTTAGTTTATAGTTTAGTTTAGTTTATAGTTTATATTATAATTTACTTTATTTTAGTTTAGTTTAGGTAAGGTTAGTTTAGTTTAGCTTAGGTTAGGTTAGGTTAGTTAGTTTAGCTTAGTTTAGTTTATTTTAGTTTAGTTTATTGTTTAGTTTAGTCTATAGATTAGTTTACATTTTAGTTTAGTTTGGTTTAGTTTAGATTAGTTTAGGTTAGGTTAGCTAAGGTTAGGTTAGGTTAGGTTAGTGTAGTTTAGTTTAGTTGAATTTAATTTTGTTTATTTTGGTTTAGTTTAGGTTAGGTTAGTTTAGTTTAGTTTAGGTTAGGTTAAGTTAGGTTAGCTTAGTTTAGTTTAGTTTACTTTATATTTTAGTTTATAGTTTAGTTTAGTGTAGTTTATATTAGATTAGTTTAGTTTAGTTTAGGTTAGGTTAGGTTAGGTTAGTTTAATTTGGGTTAGGTTAGGTTAGTTTATTTTAGTTTAGTTTAGTTTACTTTAGTTTATAGTTTAGTTTAGTTTAGATTAGTTTAGTTTAGGTTAGGTTATGTTAGTTTAGTTTAGGTTAGGTTGGGTTAGGTTATGTTAATTTAGTTTAGTTTAGTTTAGTTTAGGTTAGGTTAGGTTAGGTTAGGTTATGTTACTTTAGGTTAGTTTTGTTTAGTTTATAATTTAGTTTAGTGTAGTTTATGTTAGGTTAGGTTAGTTTAGGTTAGTTTAGTTTAATTTCGTTTATAATTTAGTTTATAGCATCGTTTAGTTTAGTTTAATTTACAGTTTATTTTATAGTTTAGTACAGTTTAGTTTAGGTTATGTTAGGTTAGGAAAGTTTAGTTTATTTTAGCTTAGGTTGGGTTAGGTTAGGTTACGTTTAGATTGTTTAGCTTAGTTTCGTTTATTTGAATTTATAATATAGTTTAATTTATAGTTTAGTTTATAGTTTAGTTTAGTTTAGTTTAGTTTAGGTTAGGATAGGTAAGTTAAGGTTAGGTTAGGTTAAGTTAGTTTAGTTTAGTTTAGTTTAGTTTATGTTAGGTTACGTTAGTTTAGGTTAGTTAAGTTCAGTTTAGTTTAGTTTTGTTTATAGTTTAGTTTAGTTTATAGTTTAGTTTAGTTTAGTTTATTGTTTAATTTAGTTTAATTTAGTGTAGTTTAGTATAGGTTAGGTTAGGTTAGTTTAGTTTAATTTAGTTTAGGTTAGGTTAGTTTATTTTAGTTTAGATTAAATTATGTTAGGTTAGGTTAGGGTAGGTTAGGTTAGTGTAGTTTAGTTATGTTTAGTTTAGTTGAATTTAATTTTGTTTATTTTAGCTTAGTTTAGGTTAGGTTAGGTTAGTTTAGTTTAGTTTAGTTTAGTTTTGGTTAGGTTAAGTTAGGTTAGGTTAGTTTAGTTTAGTTTAGTTTATATTTTAGTTTATAATTTAGTTTAGTTTAGTTAATTTTAGATTAGTTTGGTTTAGTTTAGTTTAGTTTAGTTTAGTTTAGGTTAGGCTGGTTAGGTTAGGTTAGTTTAGTTTAGGTTAGGTTTGGTTAGTTTTGTTTATATTAGGTTAGTTTATTTTAGTTTAGTTTAGTTTACTTTAGTTTATAGTAATGTTTATAGTTTAATTAAGTTTAGTTTAGTTTAGTTTAGTTTAGGTTAGGTTAGTTTAGTTTAGTATAGGTTAGGTTAGGTTAGGTTAGTTTTGTCTTGTTTAGTTTAGGTTAGGTTAGGTTAGGTTATGTTATGTTGCTTTAGGTTAGTTTAGTTTAGTTTAATTTAGTTTCGTTTAGTTTATAATTTAGTTTAATTTAGTTTATGTTAGGTTAGGTTAGGTGAGGTTAGGTTTGGTTAGTTTAGGTTAGTTTAGTTTAGTTTATAATTTAGTTTATAGTATAGTTTTGTTTAGTTTAGTTTATAGTTTAGTTTATAATTTAGTTTAGTTTAGTTTATAGTTTAGTTTATAATTTAGTTTAATTTAGTTTAGTTTAGTTTAGGTTAGGTTATGTTAGTTTAGATTAGGTTAGGTTGGGTTAGGTTATGTTAATTTAGTTCAGTTTAGTTTAGTTTAGGTTAGGTTAGGTTAGGTTAGGTTATGTTACTTTAGGTTAGTTTTGTTTAGTTTGTAATTTAGTTTAGTGTAGTTTATGTTAGGTTAGGTTAGTTTAGGTTAGTTTAGTTTAATTTAGTTTATAATTTAGTTTATAGCATCGTGTAGTTTAGTTTAATTTACAGTTTATTTTATAGTTTAGTACAGTTTAGTTTAGGTTATGTTAGGTTAGGAAAGTTTAGTTTATTTTAGCTTAGGTTGGGTTAGGTTAGGTTACGTTAAGTTAGTTTAGCTTAGTTTCGTTTATTTGAATTTATAATATAGTTTAATTTATAGTTTAGTTTATAGTTTAGTTTAGTTTAGTTTAGGTTAGGATAGGTAAGTTTAGGTTAGGTTAGGTTAAGTTAGTTTAGTTTAGTTTTGTTTATGTTAGGTTACGTTAGTTTAGGTTAGTTAAGTTCAGTTCAGTTTAGTTTTGTTTATAGTTTAGTTTAGTTTATAGTTTAGTTTCGTTTAGTTTATTGTTTAATTTAGTTTAATTTAGTGTAGTTTAGTATAGGTTAGGTTAGGTTAGTTTAGTTTAATTTAGTTTAGGTTAGGTTAGTTTATTTTAGTTTAGATTAAATTATGTTAGGTTAGGTTAGGGTAGGTTAAGTTAGTGTAGTTTAGTTTAGTTTAGTTTAGTTGAATTTAATTTTGTTTATTTTAGCTTAGTTTAGGTTAGGTTAGGTTAGGTTAGTTTAGTTTAGTTTAGTTTAGTTTTGGTTAGGTTAAGTTAGGTTAGGTTAGTTTAGTTTAGTTTAGTTTATATTTTAGTTTATAGTTTAGTTTAGTTTAGTTAATTTTAGATTAGTTTGGTTTAGTTTAGTTTAGTTTAGTTTAGGTTAGGCTGCTTAGGTTAGGTTAGTTTAGTTTAGGTTAGGTTTGGTTAGTTTTGTTTATATTAGGTTAGTTTATTTTAGTTTAGTTTAGTTTACTTTAGTTTATAGTAATGTTTATAGTTTAATTAAGTTTAGTTTAGTTTAGTTTAGTTTAGGTTAGTTTAGTTTAGTATAGGTTAGGTTAGGTTAGGTTAGTTTTGTCTTGTTTAGTTTAGGTTAGGTTAGGTTAGGTTATGTTGCTTTAGGTTAGTTTAGTTTAGTTTAATTTAGTTTCGTTTAGTTTATAATTTAGTTTAATTTAGTTTATGTTAGGTTAGGTTAGGTGAGGTTAGGTTTGGTTAGTTCCGGTTAGTTTAGTTTAGTTTATAATTTAGTTTATAGTATAGTTTTGTTTAGTTTAGTTTATAGTTTAGTTTATAATTTAGTTTAGTTTAGTTTATAGTTTAGTTTATAATTTAGTTTAATTTAGTTTAGTTTAGTTTAGGTTAGGTTTGGTTACTTTAGTTTAGCTTAGCTCAGGTTCGGTTAGGTTAGGTTAAGTTAGGTTAGGTTAGTTAGTTTAGCTTAGTTTAGATTGTTTTAGTTTAGTTTATAGTTTAGTTTAATTTTTAGATTAGTTTATATTTTAGTTTATTGTTTAGTTTAGTTTGGTTTAGTTTAGGTTAGGTTAGGTAAGGTTAGGTTAGGTTAGGTTAGTTTAGTTTAGTTAAGTTTATGTTCCGTTAGGTTAGGTTAGTTTAGTTCAGTTTAGTTAGTTTTGTTTATAGTTTAGTTTAGTTTAGTTTATAGTTTAGTTTATAGTTTAGTTTAGTTTATAGTTTATTTTGGTTTAGTTTAGTTTTGTTTAGTTTAGATTAGGTTAGATTAGGTAAGGTTAGTTTAGTTTAGTTTAGTTTAGGTTAGGTTAGGTTAGTTTATGTTAAGTTAGGTTAGTTTAGCTTAGCTTAGTTTAAGTTTGGTTAGGTTACGTTAGGTTAGGTCAGCTAAGTTTAGTTTATGTTAGTTTTATTTAGGTTATGTTAGGTTAGGTTAGTGAACTTCAGTTTACTTTAGTTTAGTTAAGTTTAGTTTAGTTTATAGTTTAGTTTAATTTAGTTTATAGTTTAGTTTATAGTTTAGTTTAGTTTAGGTTATGTTTGGTTAGTTTAGTTTAGCTTTGGTTAGGTAAGGTTAGGTTAGGTTAGGTTAGCTTAGTTAGTTTAGCTTAGTTTAGTTTATTTTAGTTTAGTTTATAGTTTATTTTAATTTATAGATTAGTTGATGTTTTAGTTTATTGTTTAATTTAGTTTGGTTTAGTTTAGCTTAGGTTAGGTAAGGTTAGGTTAGGTTAGGATAGTTTAGTTTAGTTAAGTTTATGTTCGGTTAGGTTACGGTAGTTTAGTTCAGTTTAGTTAGTTTTGTTTATAGGTTAGTTTAGTTTAGTTTATAGTGTAGTTTATAGTTTAGTTTAGTTTAGTTTATAGTTTATATTATAATTTAGTTTAGTTTAGTTTAGTTTAGGTTAGTTTAGGTTAGTTTAGTTTAGCTTAGGATAGGTTAGGTTAGGTTAGTTTATTTCAGTATAGATTAGAATATGTTAGGTTAGGTTAGGTTAGGTTAGCTTAGTTTAGTTCATTTTAGTTTAGTTTATAGTTTAATTTAGTTTAGTTTATAGTTTAATTAAGTTTAGTTTAATTTAGTTTAGTTATTTTGTTTAGGTTAGGTTAGGTTAGTTTAGTTTAGTTTAGGTTAGGTTAGGTTTGTTTAGGTTAGGTTAGATAATGCAGTTTAGTTTAGTTGAATTTAATTTAGTTTATTTTAGTTTAGTTTACGTTAAGTTAGGTTAGGTTAGGTTAGTTAAGTTTAGTTTAGTGTAGTTTAGTTTAGTTGAATTTAGTTTAGTTTAGTTTAGTTTAGGTTAGTATAGTTTAGTTTAGCTTAGGTTAGGTTAGGTAAGGTTACGTTAGTTAGTTTAGCTTAGTATAGTTTAGTTTAGTTTAGTTTAGAGTTTAGTTTCATTTTAGATTAGTTTATAGTTTTGTTTATAGTTTAGTTTATTTTAGTTTAGGTTAGGATAGGTAAGTTTAGGTTAGGTTAGGGTAAGTTAGTTTAGTTTAGTTTAGTTTATTTTAGGTTACGTTATTTTAGGTTAGTTAAGTTCAGTTTAGTTTAGTTTTGTTTATAGTTTTATTTAGTTTATAGTTTAGTTTATAGTTTAGTTCGATTATTTTCGGTTAGGTTAGGTTAGGTTAGGTTAGTTTAGTTTAGTTTAGATTAGGTTAGGTTAGTTTATTTTAGTTTAGATTATATTATGTTAGGTTAGGTTAGGGTAGGTTAGGTTAGTGTTGTTTAGTTTTGTTCAATTTAGTTGAATATAATTTAGTTTATTTTAGCTTAGTTTAGGTTAGGTTAGATTAGTTTAGTTTAGTTTAATTTAGTTTAGGTTAGGTTAAGTTAGGTTAGGTTAGTTTAGCTTAGTTAATTTATATTTTAGTTTATATTTTAGTTTATATTAAATTAGTTTAGTTTAGTTTAGTTTGGATTAGTTTAAGTTAGGGTAGGTTAGTTTAGTTTAGGTTTGGTTAGGTTAGTTTATTTTAGTTTAGTTTATTAGTTTATAGTTTAGTTTATTGTTTAGTTTAGTTTAGTTTCGGTTGGGTTAGTTTATTTTAGTTTAGGTTAGGTTAGGTTAGTTTAGTTTAGTTTAGTTTAGGTTACTTTAGTTTATTTTAGTTTTGATTAGATTATGTTAGGTTAGGTTAGGGTAGGGTAGGTTAGGTTAGTTTAGTTTAGTTTAGTTTAGTTTAGTTTGGTTTAGGTTAGGTTAAGTTAGGTTAGCTTAGTTTAGTTTAGTTTACTTTATATTTTAGTTTATAGTTTAGTTTAGTGTAGTTTATATTAGATTAGTTTAGTTTAGTTTAGGTTAGGTTAGGTTAGGTTAGTTTAATTTGGGTTAGGTTAGGTTAGTTTATTTTAGTTTAGTTTAGTTTACATTAGTTTATAGTTTAGTTTAGTTTAGATTAGTTTAGTTTAGGTTAGGTTATGTTAGTTTAGTTTAGGTTAGGTTGGGTTAGGTTATGTTAATTTAGTTTAGTTTAGTTTAGTTTAGGTTAGGTTAGGTTAGGTTAGGTTATGTTACTTTAGGTTAGTTTTGTTTAGTTTATAATTTAGTTTAGTGTAGTTTATGTTAGGTTAGGTTAGTTTAGGTTAGTTTAGTTTAATTTAGTTTATAATTTAGTTTATAGCATCGTTTAGTTTAGTTTAATTTACAGTTTATTTTATAGTTTAGTACAGTTTAGTTTAGGTTATGTTAGGTTAGGAAAGTTTAGTTTATTTTAGCTTAGGTTGGGTTAGGTTAGGTTACGTTTAGTTAGTTTAGCTTAGTTTCGTTTATTTGAATTTATAATATAGTTTAATTTATAGTTTAGTTTATAGTTTAGTTTAGTTTAGTTTAGGTTAGGATAGGTAAGTTTAGGTTAGATTAGGTTAAGTTAGTTTAGTTTAGTTTAGTTTAGTTTATGTTAGGTTACGTTAGTTTAGGTTAGTTAAGTTCAGTTTAGTTTAGTTTTGTTTATAGTTTAGTTTAGTTTATAGTTTAGTTTAGTTTAGTTTATTGTTTAATTTAGTTTAATTTAGTGTAGTTTAGTATAGGTTAGGTTAGGTTAGTTTAGTTTAATTTAGTTTAGGTTAGGTTAGTTTATTTTAGTTTAGATTAAATTATGTTAGGTTAGGATAGGGTAGGTTAGGTTAGTGTAGTTTAGTTTAGTTTAGTTTAGTTGAATTTAATTTTGTTTATTTTAGCTTAGTTTAGGTTAGGTTAGGTTAGTTTAGTTTAGTTTAGTTTAGTTTTGGTTAGGTTAAGTTAGGTTAGGTTAGTTTAGTTTAGTTTAGTTTATATTTTAGTTTATAGTTTAGTTTAGTTTAGTTAATTTTAGATTAGTTTGGTTTAGTTTAGTTTAGTTTAGTTTAGGTTAGGCTGGTTAGGTTAGGTTAGTTTAGTTTAGGTTAGGTTTGGTTAGTTTTGTTTATATTAGGTTAGTTTATTTTAGTTTAGTTTAGTTTACTTTAGTTTATAGTAATGTTTATAGTTTAATTAAGTTTAGTTTAGTTTAGTTTAGTTTAGGTTAGGTTAGTTTAGTTTAGTATAGGTTAGGTTAGGTTAGGTTAGTTTTGTCTTGTTTAGTTTAGGTTAGGTTAGGTTAGGTTATGTTATGTTGCTTTAGGTTAGTTTAGTTTAGTTTAATTTAGTTTCGTTTAGTTTATAATTTAGTTTAATTTAGTTTATGTTAGGTTAGGTTAGGTGAGGTTAGGTTTGGTTAGTTTAGGTTAGTTTAGTTTAGTTTATAATTTAGTTTATAGTATAGTTTTGTTTAGTTTAGTTTATAGTTTAGTTTATAATTTAGTTTAGTTTAGTTTATAGTTTAGTTTATAATTTAGTTTAATTTAGTTTAGTTTAGTTTAGGTTAGGTTATGTTAGTTTAGTTTAGGTTAGGTTGGGTTAGGTTATGTTAATTTAGTTTAGTTTAGTTTAGTTTAGGTTAGGTTAGGTTAGGTTATGTTACTTTAGGTTAGTTTTGTTTAATTTGTAATTTAGTTTAGTGTAGTTTATGTTAGGTTAGGTTAGTTTAGGTTAGTTTAGTTTAATTTAGTTTATAATTTAGTTTATAGCATCGTGTAGTTTAGTTTAATTTACAGTTTATTTTATAGTTTAGTACAGTTTAGTTTAGGTTATGTTAGGTTAGGAAAGTTTAGTTTATTTTAGCTTAGGTTGGGTTAGGTTAGGTTACGTTAAGTTAGTTTAGCTTAGTTTCGTTTATTTGAATTTATAATATAGTTTAATTTATAGTTTAGTTTATAGTTTAGTTTAGTTTAGTTTAGGTTAGGATAGGTAAGTTTAGGTTAGGTTAGGTTAAGTTAGTTTAGTTTAGTTTAGTTTATGTTAGGTTACGTTAGTTTAGGTTAGTTAAGTTCAGTTTAGTTTAGTTTTGTTTATAGTTTAGTTTAGTTTATAGTTTAGTTTCGTTTAGTTTATTGTTTAATTTAGTTTAATTTAGTGTAGTTTAGTATATGTTAGGTTAGGTTAGTTTAGTTTAATTTAGTTTAGGTTAGGTTAGTTTATTTTAGTTTAGATTAAATTATGTTAGGTTAGGTTAGGGTAGGTTAGGTTAGTGTAGTTTAGTTTAGTTTAGTTTAGTTGAATTTAATTTTGTTTATTTTAGCTTAGTTTAGGTTAGGTTAGGTTAGGTTAGTTTAGTTTAGTTTAGTTTAGTTTTGGTTAGGTTAAGTTAGGTTAGGTTAGTTTAGTTTAGTTTATATTTTAGTTTATAGTTTAGTTTAGTTTAGTTAATTTTAGATTAGTTTGGTTTAGTTTAGTTTAGTTTAGTTTAGGTTAGGCTGCTTAGGTTAGGTTAGTTTAGTTTAGGTTAGGTTTGGTTAGTTTTGTTTATATTAGGTTAGTTTATTTTAGTTTAGTTTAGTTTACTTTAGTTTATAGTAATGTTTATAGTTTAATTAAGTTTAGTTTAGTTTAGTTTAGTTTAGGTTAGTTTAGTTTAGTATAGGTTAGGTTAGGTTAGGTTAGGTTAGTTTTGTCTTGTTTAGTTTAGGTTAGGTTAGGTTAGGTTATGTTGCTTTAGGTTAGTTTAGTTTAGTTTAATTTAGTTTCGTTTAGTTTATAATTTAGTTTAATTTAGTTTATGTTAGGTTAGGTTAGGTGAGGTTAGGTTTGGCTAGTTTAGGTTAGTTTAGTTTAGTTTATAATTTAGTTTATAGTATAGTTTTGTTTAGTTTAGTTTTTAGTTTAGTTTATAATTTAGTTTAGTTTAGTTTATTGTTTAGTTTATAATTTAGTTTAATTTAGTTTAGTTTAGTTTAGGTTAGCTTTGGTTACTTTAGTTTAGCTTAGCTCAGGTTTGGTTAGGTTAGGTTAAGTTAGGTTAGGTTAGTTAGTTTAGCTTAGTTTAGATTGTTTTAGTTTAGTTTATAGTTTAGTTTAATTTTTAGATTAGTTTATATTTTAGTTTATTGTTTAGTTTAGTTTGGTTTAGTTTAGGTTAGGTTAGGTAAGGTTAGGTTAGGTTAGGTTAGTTTAGTTTAGTTAAGTTTATGTTCCGTTAGGTTAGGTTAGTTTAGTTCAGTTTAGTTGGTTTTGTTTATAGTTTAGTTTAGTTTAGTTTATAGTTTAGTTTATAGTTTAGTTTAGTTTATAGTTTATTTTGGTTTAGTTTAGTTTTGTTTAGTTTAGATTAGGTTAGATTAGGTAAGGTTAGTTTAGTTTAGTTTAGTTTAGGTTAGGTTAGGTTAGTTTATGTTAAGTTAGGTTAGTTTAGCTTAGCTTAGTTTAAGTTTGGTTAGGTTACGTTAGGTTAGGTCAGCTAAGTTTAGTTTATGTTAGTTTTATTTAGGTTAGGTTAGGTTAGGTTAGTGAACTTCAGTTTACTTTAGTTTAGTTAAGTTTAGTTTAGTTTATAGTTTAGTTTAATTTAGTTTATAGTTTAGTTTATAGTTTAGTTTAGTTTAGGTTATGTTTGGTTAGTTTAGTTTAGCTTAGGTTAGGTAAGATTAGGTTAGGTTAGGTTAGCTTAGTTAGTTTAGCTTAGTTTAGTTTATTTTAGTTTAGTTTATAGTTTATTTTAATTTATAGATTAGTTGATGTTTTAGTTTATAGTTTAATTTAGTTTGGTTTAGTTTAGCTTAGGTTAGGTAAGGTTAGGTTAGGTTAGGATAGTTTAGTTTAGTTAAGTTTATGTTCGGTTAGGTTACGGTAGTTTAGTTCAGTTTAGTTAGTTTTGTTTATAGGTTAGTTTAGTTTAGTTTATAGTGTAGTTTATAGTTTAGTTTAGTTTAGTTTATAGTTTATATTATAATTTAGTTTAGTTTAGTTTAGTTTAGGTTAGTTTAGGTTAGTTTAGTTTAGCTTAGGATAGGTTAGGTTAGGTTAGTTTATTTCAGTATAGATTAGAATATGTTAGGTTAGGTTAGGTTAGCTTAGTTTAGTTCATTTTAGTTTAGTTTATAGTTTAATTTAGTTTAGTTTATAGTTTAATTAAGTTTAGTTTAATTTAGGTTAGCTATTTTGTTTAGGTTAGGTTAGGTTAGTTTAGTTTAGTTTAGGTTAGGTTAGGTTTGTTTAGGTTAGGTTAGATAATGCAGTTTAGTTTAGTTGAATTTAATTTAGTTTATTTTAGTTTAGTTTACGTTAAGTTAGGTTAGGTTAGGTTAGTTAAGTTTAGTTTAGTGTAGTTTAGTTTAGTTGAATTTAGTTTAGTTTAGTTATGTTTAAGTTAGTTTAGTTTAGTTTAGCGTAGGTTAGGTTAGGTAAGGTTACGTTAGTTAGTTTAGCTTAGTATAGTTTAGTTTAGTTTAGTTTAGAGTTTAGTTTCATTTTAGATTAGTTTATAGTTTTGTTTATAGTTTAGTTTATTTTAGTTTAGGTTAGGATTGCTAAGTTTAGGTTAGGTTAGGGTAAGTTAGTTTAGTTTAGTTTAGTTTATTTTAGGTTACGTTATTTTAGGTTAGTTAAGTTCAGTTTAGTTAAGTTTTGTTTATAGTTTTATTTAGTTTATAGTTTAGTTTATAGTTTAGTTCGATTATTTTCGGTTAGGTTAGGTTAGGTTAGGTTAGTTTAGTTTAGTTTAGATTAGGTTAGGTTAGTTTATTTTAGTTTAGATTATATTATGTTAGGTTAGGTTAGGGTAGGTTAGGTTAGTGTTGTTTAGTTTTGTTCAATTTAGTTGAATATAATTTAGTTTATTTTAGCTTAGTTTAGGTTAGGTTAGATTAGTTTAGTTTAGTTTAGTTTAGTTTAGGTTAGGTTAAGTTAGGTTAGGTTAGTTTAGCTTAGTTTAGTTTATATTTTAGTTTATATTTTAGTTTATATTAAATTAGTTTAGTTTAGTTTAGTTTGGATTAGTTTAGGTTAGGTTAGGTTAGTTTAGTTTAGGTTTGGTTAGGTTAGTTTATTTTAGTTTAGTTTATTAGTTTATAGTTTAGTTTATTGTTTAGTTTAGTTTAGTTTCGGTTGGGTTAGTTTATTTTAGTTTAGGTTAGGTTAGGTTAGTTTAGTTTAGTTTAGTTTAGGTTACTTTAGTTTATTTTAGTTTTGATTAGATTATGTTAGGTTAGGTTAGGGTAGGTTAGGTTAGTTTAGTTTAGTTTAGTTTAGTTTAGTTTGGTTTAGGTTAGGTCAGGTTTGTTGAGTTTAGTTTAGGTTAGGTTACGTTAAGTTATGTTATGTTACTTTAGGTTAGTTTAGTTTAGTTTAGTTTCGTTTAGTTTATAATTCAGTTTAGTTACGTTTAGGTTAGGTTAGGTTAGGTTAGGTTACTTAGTTTAGCTTAGTTTAATTTATTTTAGTTTAGTTTATAGTTTAGTTTAATTTATAAATTAGTTTATAATTAAGTTTATTGTTTAGTTTAGTTTAGGGAAGGTTAGGCTAGTTTTTGTTAGGTTAGGTTAGTTAGTTTAGCTTAGTTTAGTTTATTTTCGTTTATAGTTTAGTTTAAATTATAGTTTGTCTTATAGTTTTGTTTAGTTTAGTTTAGTTTATGTTAGGTTACGTTAATTTTAGGTTAGTTAAGTTCAGTTTAGTTTAGTTTTGTTTATAGTTTAGTTTAGTTTATAGTTTAGTTTAGTTTATTGTTTAATTTAGTTTAGTGTAGTTCTGTTTAGGTTAGGTTAGGTTAGGTTAGGTTAGGCTAGTTTAGTTTAGTTTAGGTTAGGTTAAGTTTGTTTATTTTAGTTTAGATTAGATTATGTTAGGTTAGGTAAGTTTAGGTTAGGTTAGGTTAGGTTAGTTTAGGTTAGGTTAAGTTAGGTTAGGTTAGCTTAATTTATTTTAGTTTTGTTTAATTTAGGTTAGGTTAGGTTAGTTAACTTTAGTTTACTTTAGATTAGTTAAGTTTAGTTTAGTTTATAGTTTAGTTTATTTTGGTTTATAGTTTAGTTTATGATTTAGTTTAGTTTAGTTTATAGTTTATATTATAATTTAGTTTAGCTTAGGTTAGGTTAGGTTAGTTTATTTTAGCTTAGGTTACGTTAGGTTAGGTTAGGCTAGGTTAGTTAGTTTAGCTTAGTTTAGTTTATTTTATTTTAGTTTATAGTTTAGTTTAATTTATAGATTAGTTTATATTTTAGTTTATAGTTTAGTTTAGTTTGGTTTAGTTTAGGTTAGGTTAGGTAAGGTTATGTTAGGTTAGGTTAGTTTAGTTTAGTTAAGTTTATGTTCGGTTAGGTTAGGTTACTTTAGTTCAGTTTACTTAGTTTAGTTTGTAGGTTAGTTTAGTTTAGTTTATAGTTTAGTTTATAGTTTCGTTAAGTTTAGTTTATAGTTTATATTATAATATAGTTTACTTTAATTTAGTTTAGTTTAATTTAGTTTAGGTTAGGTTAGGTAAGGTTATTTTAATTTAGTTTAGTTTAGGTTAGGTTAGGTTAGTTTATGTTAAGTTAGGTTAGTTTAGTTTAGCTTAGTTTAGGTTAGGTTAGGTTAGGTTAGTTTACTTTAGTTTAGTTTAGTTTAATTTAGGTTAGGTTATGTTAGGTTAGGTTAGGTCAGTGTAGTTGAATTTAGTTTAGTTGAATTTAATTTAGTTTATTTTGTTTAGTTTAGGTTAGTTTAGTTCAGTTTAGTTTAGGTTAGGTTGTTAGGTTAGCTTAGTTTAGTATAGTTTAGTTTAGTTTATATTTTAATTTATTGTTTAGTTTAGTTTATATTAGATTAGTTTAGTTTAGTTTAGTTTAGGTTAGTTTAGTTAAATTTAATTTATAGTTTAGTTTATAATTTAGTTTAGTTTAGTTTATAGTTTATATTATAATTTAGTTTAGTTTAGTTTAGTTTAGGTTAGGTTAGTTTAGTTTAGCTTAGGTTAGGTTAGGTTAGGTTAGTTTAGCTTAATTTAGTTTATTTTAGTTTAGTTTATAGTTTAGTTTAATTTATAAATTAGTTTATAGTTTAGTTTAGTTTAGTTTAGTTTAATTTAGTTTATAGTTTAATTTATAGTTTAGTTTCGTTTATAGTTTATATTATAAATTAGTTTAGTATAGTTTAATTTAGGTTAGGTTCGTTTAGTTTAGCTTAAGTTAGGTTAGGTTGGGTTATGTTAGGTTACTTTAGTTTAGTTTAGTTTAGTTTAGGTTAGGTTAGTTAGTTTAGTTTAGCTTAGCTCAGATTTGGTTAGGTTAGGTTAAGTTAGGTTAGCTTAGTTTAGTTTAGTTAATTTAACTTAGGTTAAGTTAAGTTAGTTAACTATAGTTTACTTTAGTTTAGTTAAGTTTAGTTTATTTTATAGTTTAGTTTAATATAGTTCATCGTTTAGTTTATAGTTTAGTTTAGTATGTTTATAGTTTATATTATAATTTAGTTTAGTTTAGTATAGTTTAGGTTAGGTTAGATTAGTTTAGTTTAGCTTAGGTTAGGTTAGGTTAAGTTTGTTAGTTTAGCTTAGTTTAGTTTATTTTAGTTTAGTTTATAGTTTAGTTAATTTATAGATTAGTTTATATTTTAGTTTATAATTTAGTTTAATTTGGTTTAGTTTACGTTACGTTCGGTTAGGTTAGATTAGTTTAGTTCAGTTTAGATAGTTTTGTTCGTAGTTTAGTTTAGTTTAGTTTATAGTTTAGTTTATAGTTTAGTTTAGTTTATAGTTTAATTTAGTTTAGTTTACTTTAGTTTTGTTTAGCTTAGTTTAGGTTAGGTTAGGTAAGGTTAGTTTAGTTTAGTTTAGTTTAGGTTGGGTTAGTTTAGGTTAAGTTTGGTTAGTTTAGTTTAGCTTAGTTTAGTTTAGGTTAGGTTAGTTTAGGTTAGCTTAGCTTGGTTTAGTTTAGTTTAGTTTAATTTAGGTTAGGTTAGGTTCGTTAGCTTAGTTAACATATGTTTTCTTTAGTTTAGTTTAGTTTATAGTTAATTTAATTTATAAATTAGTTTATAGTTTAGTTTATAGTTTAGGTTAGATAAGTTTTGGTTAATTTAAGTTAGGATAGGTAGGTTTAGGTTAGGTTAGGTTAGTTTAGTTCAGTGTAGTTTAATTTTGTTTATAGTTTAATTTAGTTTAGTTTATAGTTTAATTTAGTTTAGTTTATAGTTTAATTTAGTTTAGTTTAGTTTAGTTTAGTTATTTTGTTTAGGTTAGGTTAGTTTAGTTTAGTTTAGGTTAGGTTAGATTTGTTTAGGTTAGGTTAGATTAGTGTAGTTTAGTTTAGTTGAATTTAATTTAGTTTAATTTAGTTTAGTTTTGGTTAAGTTAGGATAGGTTAGGTTAGTTATGTTTAGTTTAGTGTAGTTTAGTTTAGTTAATTTAGTTTAGTTTAGTTTAGGTTAGTTTAGTTTAGCTTAGGTTAGGTTAGGTAAGGTTAGGTTAGTTAGTTAGTTTAGCTTAGTTTAGTTTAGTTTAGTTTATAGTTTAGTTTAATTTTAGATTAGTTTATAGTTTAGTTTAGTTTAGTTTAGGTTAGTTTAGTTTAGTTTAGCTTAGGTTAGGTTAGGTAAGGTTAGGTTAGTTAGTTTAGCTTAATTTAGTTTAGTTTAGTTTAGTTTATGGTTTAGTTTAATTTTAGATTATTTTATAGTTTAGTTTATAGTTTAGTTTAGTTTAAGTTAAGATAGGTAAGTTTAGGTTAGGTTAGGGTAAGTTAGTTAAGTTCAGTTTAGTTTATTTTGTTTATAGTTTTGTTTAGTTTATAGTTTAGTTTATATTTAAGTTTAGATTATTTTGGTTTAGGTTAGGTTTGGTTAGGTAAGGTTAGGTTAGGTTAGTTTAGTTTAGTTTAGATTTGGTTAGGTTAGTTTATTTTAGTTTAGATTAGATTATATTAGGTTAGGTTAGTGTAGGTTAATTTAGTGTAGTTTAGTTTAGTTCAATTTAGTTGAATTTAATTTAGTTTATTTTAGCTTAGTTTAGGTTAGGTAGATTAGTTTAGTTTAGTTTAGGTTAGGTTAAGTTAGGTTAGTTTAGTTTAATTTAGTTTAGTTTGGTATAGTTTTGGTTAGGTTAGGTTAGGTTAGTTTAGTTTAGGTTAGGTTAGGTTAGTTTATTTTAGTATAGTTTATTTTACTTTAGTTTATAGTTTAGTTATAGGTTAGTTTAGTTTAGTTTAGGTTCGGTTAGGTTAGTTTAGTTTAGGTTAAGTTAGGTTAGGTTAGTTTAGTTTAGTTAATTTAGTTTAGGTTAGGTTAGGTTAGTTTATTTTAGTTTAGATTAGTTTATGTTAGGTTAGGGTAGGTTAGGTTAATTTAGTTTGGTTTAGTTTAGTTTAGGTTAGGTCAGGTAAGTTTAGTTTAATTTAGGTTAGGTTAGGTTAGTTAACTTTAATTTACTCTAGTTTAGTTAAGTTTAGTTTAGTTTATAGTTTAGTTTAGTTTATAGTTTATATTATAATTTACTTTATTTTAGTTTAGGTTGAGTTAGGTTAGTTTAGGTTAGCTTAGGTTAGGTTAGATTAGGTTAGTTAGTTTAGCTTAGTTTAGTTTATTTTAGTTTAGTTTATTGTTTAGTTTTATTTAAAAATTAGTTTATAATTTAGTTACAGTTTTGTTTAGTTTAGTATAGTTTAGTTTAAGTTAGGTTAGGTAAGTTTAGGTTAGGTTAGGTTAGTTTAGATCAGTTTAGTTTTAGTTGTTTATAGTTTACTTTAGTTTAATTTATAGTTTAGTTTAGTTTAGTTTAGTTATTTTGTTTAGGTAAGGTTAGGTTAGGTTAGTTTAGTTTAGTTTAGGTTAGGTTAGATTAGTTTAGGTTAGGTTAGATTAGTTTAGTTTAGTTTAGTTTAATTTAATTTAGTTTATTTTAGTTTAGTTTAGGTTAAGTTAGGTTAGGTTAGATTAGTTAAGTTCAGTTTAGTGTAATTTAGTTTTGTTGAATTTAGTTTAGTTTAGTTTAGTTTAAGTTAGTTTAGTTTAGTTTATAGTTTAGTTTAATTTATAGATTAGCTTATATTTTAGTTGATAGTTTAGTTTAGTTTGGTTTAGTTAAGTTTAGTGTAGGTTAGGTTAGGTAAGGTTAGGTTAGGTTAGGTTAGTTTATTTTAGTTCAGATTAGATTATGTTAGGTTAGGTTAGGTTAGGTCAGTGTAGTTGAGTTTAGTTTAGTTGAATTTAATTTAGTTTATTTTGTTTACTTTAGGTTAGGTTAGTTTAGTTTAGTTAGGTTAGGTTGTTAGGTTAGATTAGTTTTGTATAGTTTAGTTTAGTTTATATTTTAATTTATTGTTTACTTCAGTTTATATTAGATTAGTTTAGTTTAGTTTAGTTTAGGTTAGGTTAGGTTAGGTTACGTTGGGTTAGCTTAGTTTAGTTTAGTTTAAGTTTGGTTAGGTTACGTTAGGTTAGGTCAGCTTAGTTTAGTTTAGTTTAGTTTAATTTAGGTTAGGTTATGTTAGGTTAGTTAACTTTAGATTACTTTAGTTTAGGTTAGATTTGGTTTGTTTAATTTAGCTTAGGTTAGGTTAGGTAAGGTTAGGTTAGTTAGTTTAGCTTAGTTTAGTTTAGTTTAGTTTATAGTTTAGTTTAATTTATAGATTAGCTTATATTTTAGTTTATAGTTTAGTTTAGTTTGGTTTAGTTAAGTTTAGTTTAGGTTAGGTTAGGTATGGTTAGGTTAGGTTAGGTTAGTTTATTTTAGTTCAGATTAGATTATGTTAGATTAGGTTAGGTTAGGTCAGTGTAGTTGAGTTTAGTTTAGTTGAATTTAATTTAGTTTATTTTGTTTAGTTTAGGTTAGGTTAGTTTAGTTTAGTTTAAGTTAGGTTAGGTTAGTTTATTTTAGTTTAGATTAGATTATGCTAGGTTAGGTTAGGGTAGGTTAGGTTAGTTTAGTTTAGTTTAGTTTAGTTTAGTTTAAGTTAGGTTAGTTTAGTTTAGTATAGGTTTGGTTAGGTTAGGTTAGTTTAGTTTTGTTTAGTTTAGTTTCAGGTTAGGTTAGATTAGGTTAGGTTATGTTTGTTTATTTTAGTTTAGATTATTTTATGTTAGGTTAGGTAAGTTTAGGTTAGGTTAGGTTAGGTTAGTTTAGGTTAGGTTATTTTAGGTTAGGTTAGGTTAGCTTAGTTTATTTTAGTTTTGTTTAATTTAGGTTAGGTTAGGTTAGTTAACTTTAGTTTACTTTAGTTTACTTAAGTTTAGTTTAGTTTATAGTTTAGTTTAGTTTAGTTTATAGTTTAGTTTATAGTTTAGTTTAGTTTATAGTTAATATTATAAATTAGTTTAGTTTAGGTTAGGTTAGGTTAGTTTAGTTTAGCTTAGGTTAGGTTAGGTTAGGTTAGGTTAGTTAGTTTAGCTTAGTATAGTTTATTTTATTTTAGTTTATAGTTTAGTTTAATTTATATATTAGTTTATATTTTAGTTTATAGTTTATTTTAGTTTGGTTTAGTTTAGGTTAGGTTAGGTAAGGTTAGTTTAGGTTAGGTTAGGTTAGTTTAGTTAAGTTTATTTTCGGTTAGGTTAGTTTAGTTTAGTTCAGTTTAGTTAGTTTTGTTTATACGTTAGTTTAGTTTAGTTTATAGTTTAGGTTATAGTTTCGTTAAGTTAAGTTTATAGTTTATATTATAATGTAGTTTACTTTAATTTAGTTTAGTTTAGTTTAGTTTTGTTTAGTTTAGTTTAGGTTAGGTTAGGTATGGTTAGTTTAGTTTAGGTTAGGCTAGGTTAGTTTATGTTAAGTTAGGTTAGTTTAGTTTAGCTTAGTTTAGGTTAGGTTAGGTTAGCTTAGTTTAGTTTAGTTTTGTTTAATTTAGGTTAGGTTAGGTTAGGTTAGGTTAGGTCATTGTAGTTGAGTTTAGTTTAGATGAATTTAATTTAGTTTATTTTGTTTAGTTTAGGTTAGGTTAGTTTAGTTTAGTTTAGGTTAGCTTGTTAGGTTAGCTAAGTTTAGTATAGTGTTGTTTAGTTTATATTTTAATTTATTGTTTAGTTTAGTTTATATTAGATTAGTTTAGTTTAGTTCAATTTAGGTTAGGTTAGGTTAGGTTAGGTTAGGTTAGGTTAATTTACTTTAGTTTAGTTTAATTTAGGTTAGGTTAGGTTAGTTAACTTTAATTTAGTTAAGTTTAGAATAGTTTAATTTAGTTTATAGTTTAGTTTATAGTTTAGTTTAGTTTAGTTTATAGTTTATATTATAATTTAGTTTAGTTTAGTTTAGTTTAGGTTAGGTTAGGTTAGTTTAGTTAATCTTAGGTTAGGTTAGGTTAGGTTAGGTTAGTTAGTTTAGCTTAGTTTAGTTTATTTTACTTTAGTTTATAATTTAGTTTAATTTATAAATAGTTTATAGTTTAGTTTATAGTTTAGTTTAGTTTAGTTTAGTTTAATTTAGTTTATAGGTTAATTTATAGTTTAGTTTAATTTAGTTTATAGTTTATATTATAATTTAGTTTAGTTTAGTTTAGTTTAGGTTTGGTTAGTTTAGTTTAGCGTAGCTCATGTTTGGTTTTGTTAGGTTAAGTTAGGTTAGCTTAGTTTAGTTTAGTTAATTTAATTTAGGTTAGGTTAAGTTAGGTTACGTTAGTTAACTATAGTTTATTTTAGTTTAGTTAAGTTTAGTTTAGTTTATAGTTTAGTTTAATTTAGTTTTTAGTTTAGTTTATATTTTCGTTAAGTTAAGTTTATAGTTTATATTATAATGTAGTTTATTTTAATTTAGTTTAGTTTAGTTTAGTTTAGTTTATTTTAGTTTAGGTTAGGTTAGATTAGTTTAGTTTAGCTTAGGTTAGGTTAGGTTAGGTTAGGTTAGGTTTGTTAGTTTAGCTTAGTTTAGTTTATTTTAGTTTAGTTTATAGTTTAGTTAATTTATATATTAGTTTATATTTTAGTTTATAATTTAGTTTAGTTTGGTTTAGTTTATGTTAGGTTAGGTAAGGTTAGGTTAGGTTAGGTTAGTTTAGTTTAGTTAAGTTTATGTTCGGTTAGGTTAGGTTAGTTTAGTTCAGTTTAGTTAGTTTTGTTCATAGTTTAGTTTAGTTTAGTTTATAGTTTAGTTTATAGATTAGTTTAGTTTATATTTAATTTAGTTTAGTTTACTTTAGTTTTGTTTAGTTTAGTTTAGTTTAGGTTAGGTAAGGTTAGTTTAGTTTGGTTTAGTTTAGGTTAGGTTAGTTTAGGTTAAGTTTGGTTAGTTTAGTTTAGCTTAGTTTAGGTTAGGTTAGGTTAGCTTAGTTTAGTTTAGTTTAGTTTAATTTAGGTTAGGTTAGGTTCGGTTCAGTTAGTTAACTTTAGTTTACTTTAGTTTAGTTTAGTTTATAGTTAATTTAATTTACAAATTAGTTTATAGTTTAGTTTATAGTTTAGGTTAGATAAGTTTTGTTTAATTTAAGTTAGGATAGGTAAGTTTAGGTTAAGTTAGGTTAGTTTAGTTCAGTTTAGTTTTGTTAAGTTTATAGTTTAATTTAGTTTAGTTTATAGTTTAATTTAGTTTAGTTTAGTTTAGTTATTTTGATTAGGTTAGGTTAGGTTAGTTTAGTTTAATTTAGGTTAGGTTAGAAATGTTTAGGTTAGGTTAGATTAGTGTAGTTTAGTTTAGTTGAATTTAATTTAGTTTATTTTAGTTTAGTTTAGGTTAAGTTTGGTTAGGCTAGGTTAGTTAGGTTTAGTTTAGTGTAGTTGAGTTTAGTTGAATTTAGTTTAGTTTAGTTTAGTTTAGGTTAGTTTAGTTTAGTTTAGCTTAGGTTAGGTTAGGTAAGGTTAGGTTAGTTATTTTAGCTTAGTTTAGTTTAGTTTAGTTTAGTTTATAGTTTAGTTTATTTTAAATTAGTTTATAGTTTAGTTTATAATTTAGTTTAGTTTAGTTTATGTTAGTTTAGTTTATGTTAGTTTAGTTTAGTTTAGCTTAGGTTAGGTTAGGTAAGGTTAGGTTAGTAGGTTTAGCTTAGTTTAGTTTAGTTTATAGTTCAGTTTAATTTTAGATTATTTTATAGTTTAGTTTATAGTTTAGTTTAGTTTAAGTTAAGATAGGTATGTTTAGGTTAGGTTAGGGTAAGTTAGTTTAGTTTAGTTTATTTTATTTTAGGTTACGTTAGTTTAGGTTAGTTAAGTACAGTTTGGTTTTGTTTTGTTTATAGTTTTGTTTAGTTTATAGTTTAGTTTATAGTTTAGTTTAGATTACTTTCGGTTAGGTTAGGTTAGGTTAGATTAGTTTAGTTTAGATTAGGTTAGGTTAGTTTATTTTAGTTTAGATTAGATTATGTTAGGTTAGGTTAGGGTAGGTTAGGTTAGTGTAGTTTAGTTTAGTTCAATTTAGTTGAATTTAATTTAGTTTATTTTAGTTTCCTTTAGGTTAGGTAGATTAATTTAGTTTAGTTTAGGTTAGGTTAAGTTAGGTTAGGTTAGTTTAGTTTAGTTTATATTTTATTTTATAGCTTAGTTTAGTTTAGTTTGTATTAGATTAGTTTAGTTTAATTTAGTTTGGTATAGTTTAGGTTAGGTTAGGTTAGGTTAGGTTAGTTTAGTTTAGGTTAGGTTAGGTTAGGTTAGTTTATTTTAGTTTAGTTTACTTTAGTTTATAGTTTAGTTATAGTTTAGTTTAGTTTAGTTTAGTTTAGGTTCGGTTAGGTTAGTTTAGTTTAGTTTAGGTTAGGTTAGGTTAGGTTAGGTTAGTTTAGTTTAGTTTAGTATAGTTTAGGTTAGATTAGGTTAGTTTATTTTAGTTTAGATTAGTTTATGTTATGTTAGGGTAGGTTAGGTTAGGTTAGTTTAGTTTAGTTTAATTTAGTTTTGTTTAGTTTAGTTTAGTTTAGTTTAGGTTAGGTCAGGTTAGTTTAGTTTAATTTAGGTTAGGTTAGGTTAGTTAAATTTAAGTTACTCTAGTTTAGTTAAGTTTAGTTTAGTTTATAGTTTAGTTTATAGTTTAGTTTAGTTTATAGTTTAGTTTAGCTTATAGTTTATATTATAATTTACTTTATTTTAGTTTAGTTTAGGTAAGGTTACTTTAGTTTAGCTTAGGTTAGGTTAGGTTAGTTAGTTTAGCTTAGTTTAGTTTATTTTAGTTTAGTTTATTGTTTAGTTTAGTCTATAGATTAGTTTACATTTTAGTTTAGTTTGGTTTAGTTTAGATTAGTTTAGGTTAGGTTAGCTAAGGTTAGGTTAGGTTAGGTTAGTGTAGTTTAGTTTAGTTGAATTTAATTTTGTTTATTTTAGTTTAGTTTAGGTTAGGTTAGTTTAGTTTAGTTTAGGTTAGGTTAAGTTAGGTTAGCTTAGTTTAGTTTAGTTTACTTTATATTTTAGTTTATAGTTTAGTTTAGTGTAGTTTATATTATATTAGTTTAGTTTAGTTTAGGTTAGGTTAGGTTAGGGTAGTTTAATTTGGGTTAGGTTAGGTTAGTTTATTTTAGTTTAGTTTAGTTTACTTTAGTTTATAGTTTAGTTTAGTTTAGTTTAGTTTAGGTTAGGTTATGTTGGTTTAGTTTAGGTTAGGTTGGGTTAGGTTATGTTAATTTAGTTTAGTTTAGTTTAGTTTAGGTTAGGTTAGGTTAGGTTAGGTTATGTTACTTTAGGTTAGTTTTGTTTAGTTTATAATTTAGTTTAGTGTAGTTTATGTTAGGTTAGGTTAGTTTAGGTTAGTTTAGTTTAATTTAGTTTATAATTTAGTTTATAGCATCGTTTAGTTTAGTTTAATTTACAGTTTATTTTATAGTTTAGTACAGTTTAGTTTAGGTTATGTTAGGTTAGGAAAGTTTAGTTTATTTTAGCTTAGGTTGGGTTAGGTTAGGTTACGTTTAGTGAGTTTAGCTTAGTTTCGTTTATTTGAATTTATAATATAGTTTAATTTATAGTTTAGTTTACAGTTTAGTTTAGTTTAGTTTAGGTTAGGATAGGTAAGTTTAGGTTAGGTTAGGTTAAGTTAGTTTAGTTTAGTTTAGTTTAGTTTATGTTAGGTTACGTTAGTTTAGGTTAGTTAAGTTCAGTTTAGTTTAGTTTTGTTTATAGTTTAGTTTAGTTTATAGTTTAGTTTAGTTTAGTTTATTGTTTAATTTAGTTTAATTTAGTGTAGTTTAGTATAGGTTAGGTTAGGTTAGTTTAGTTTAATTTAGTTTAGGTTAGGTTAGTTTATTTTAGTTTAGATTAAATTATGTTAGGTTAGGTTAGGGTAGGTTAGGTTAGTGTAGTTTAGTTTAGTTTAGTTTAGTTGAATTTAATTTTGTTTATTTTAGCTTAGTTTAGGTTAGGTTAGGTTAGTTTAGTTTAGTTTAGTTTTGGTTAGGTTAATTTAGGTTAGGCTAGTTTAGTTTAGTTTAGTTTATATTTTAGTTTATAGTTTAGTTTAGTTTAGTTAATTTTAGATTAGTTTGGTTTAGTTTAGTTTAGTTTAGTTTAGTTTAGGTTAGGCTGGTTAGGTTAGGTTAGTTTAGTTTAGGTTAGGTTTGGTTAGTTTTGTTTATATTAGGTTAGTTTATTTTAGTTTAGTTTAGTTTACTTTAGTTTATAGTAATGTTTATAGTTTAATTAAGTTTAGTTTAGTTTAGTTTAGTTTAGGTTAGTTTAGTTTAGTTTAATTTAGGTTAGGTTAGGTTCGGTTAAGTTAGTTAACTTTAGTTTACTTTAGTTTAGTTTAGTTTATAGTTAATTTAATTTACAAATTAGTTTATAGTTTAGTTTATAGTTTAGGTTAGATAAGTTTTGTTTAATTTAAGTTAGGATAGGTAAGTTTAGGTTAAGTTAGGTTAGTTTAGTTCAGTTTAGTTTTGTTAAGTTTATAGTTTAATTTAGTTTAGTTTATAGTTTAATTTAGTTTAGTTTAGTTTAGTTATTTTGATTAGGTTAGGTTAGGTTAGTTTAGTTTAATTTAGGTTAGGTTAGATTTGTTTAGGTTAGGTTAGATTAGTGTAGTTTAGTTTAGTTGAATTTAATTTAGTTTATTTTAGTTTAGTTTAGGTTAAGTTTGGTTAGGCTAGGTTAGTTAGGTTTAGTTTAGTGTAGTTGAGTTTAGTTGAATTTAGTTTAGTTTAGTTTAGTTTAGGTTAGTTTAGTTTAGTTTAGCTTAGGTTAGGTTAGGTAAGGTTAGGTTAGTTATTTTAGCTTAGTTTAGTTTAGTTTAGTTTAGTTTATAGTTTAGTTTATTTTAAATTAGTTTATAGTTTAGTTTATAGTTTAGTTTAGTTTAGTTTATGTTAGTTTAGTTTATGTTAGTTTAGTTTAGTTTAGCTTAGGTTAGGTTAGGTAAGGTTAGGTTAGTAGGTTTAGCTTAGTTTAGTTTAGTTTATAGTTCAGTTTAATTTTAGATTATTTTATAGTTTAGTTTATAGTTTAGTTTAGTTTAAGTTAAGATAGGTATGTTTAGGTTAGTTTAGGGTAAGTTAGTTTAGTTTAGTTTAGTTTATTTTAGGTTACGTTAGTTTAGGTTAGTTAAGTACAGTTTGGTTTTGTTTTGTTTATAGTTTTGTTTAGTTTATAGTTTAGTTTATAGTTTAGTTTAGATTACTTTCGGTTAGGTTAGGTTAGGTTAGTTTAGTTTAGTTTAGATTAGGTTAGGTTAGTTTATTTTAGTTTAGATTAGATTATGTTAGGTTAGGTTAGGGTAGGTTAGGTTAGTGTAGTTTAGTTTAGTTCAATTTAGTTGAATTTAATTTAGTTTATTTTAGTTTCCTTTAGGTTAGGTAGATTAATTTAGTTTAGTTTAGGTTAGGTTAAGTTAAGTTAGGTTAGGTTAGTTTAGTTTAGTTTATATTTTATTTTATAGTTTAGTTTAGTTTAGTTTGTATTAGATTAGTTTAGTTTAATTTAGTTTGGTATAGTTTAGGTTAGGTTAGGTTAGGTTACGTTAGGTTAGTTTAGTTTAGGTTAGGTTAGGTTAGGTTAGTTTATTTTAGTTTAGTTTACTTTAGTTTATAGTTTAGTTATAGTTTAGTTTAGTTTAGTTTAGTTTAGGTTCGGTTAGGTTAGTTTAGTTTAATTTAGGTTAGGTTAGGTTAGGTTAGGTTAGTTTAGTTTAGTTTAGTATAGTATAGGTTAGATTAGGTTAGTTTATTTTAGTTTAGATTAGTTTTTGTTATGTTAGGGTAGGTTAGGTTAGGTTAGTTTAGTTTAGTTTAGTTTAGTTTAGTTTAGTTTAGTTTAGTTTAGGTTAGGTCAGGTTAGTTTAGTTTAATTTAGGTTAGGTTAGGTTAGTTAAATTTAAGTTACTCTAGTTTAGTTAAGTTTAGTTTAGTTTATAGTTTAGTTTATAGTTTAATTTAGTTTATAGTTTATATTATAATTTATTTTTTTTTTGGTTTAGTTTAGGTAAGGTTAGTTTAGTTTAGCTTAGGTTAAGTTAGGTTAGTTAGTTTAGCTTAGTTTAGTTTATTTTAGTTTAGTTTATTGTTTAGTTTAGTCTATAGATTAGTTTACATTTTAGTTTAGTTTGGTTTAGTTTATATTAGTTTAGGTTAGGTTAGCTAAGGTTAGGTTAGGTTAGGTTAGTGTAGTTTAGTTTAGTTGAATTTAATTTTGTTTATTTTAGTTTAGTTTAGGTTAGGTTAGTTTAGTTTAGTTTAGGTTAGGTTAAGTTAGGTTAGCTTAGTTTAGTTTAGTTTACTTTATATTTTAGTTTATAGTTTAGTTTAGTGTAGTTTATATTATATTAGTTTAGTTTAGTTTAGGTTAGGTTAGGTTAGTTTAATTTGGGTTAGGTTAGTTTATTTTAGTTTAGTTTAGTTTACTTTAGTTTATAGTTTAGTTTAGTTTAGTTTAGTTTAGGTTAGGTTATGTTAGTTTAGTTTAGGTTAGGTTGGGTTAGGTTATGTTAATTTAGTTTAGTTTAGTTTAGTTTAGGTTAGGTTAGGTTAGGTTAGGTTAGGTTAGGTTATGTTACTTTAGGTTAGTTTTGTTTAGTTTATAATTTGGTTTAGTGTAGTTTATGTTAGGTTAGGTTAGTTTAGGTTAGTTTAGTTTAATTTAGTTTATAATTTAGTTTATAGCGTCGTTTAGTTTAGTTTAATTTACAGTTTATTTTATAGTTTAGTACAGTTTAGTTTAGGTTATGTTAGGTTAGGAAAGTTTAGTTTATTTTAGCTTAGGTTGGGTTAGGTTAGGTTACGTTTAGTAAGTTTAGCTTAGTTTCGTTTATTTGAATTTATAATATAGTTTAATTTATAGTTTAGTTTATAGTTTAGTTTAGTTTGGTTTAGGTTAGGATAGGTAAGTTTAGGTTAGGTTAGGTTAAGTTAGTTTAGTTTAGTTTAGTTTAGTTTATGTTAGGTTACGTTAGTTTAGGTTAGTTAAGTTCAGTTTAGTTTAGTTTTGTTTATAGTTTAGTTTAGTTTATAGTTTAGTTTAGTTTAGTTTATTGTTTAATTTAATTTAATTTAGTGTAGTTTAGTATAGGTTAGGTTAGGTTAGTTTAGTTTAATTTAGTTTAGGTTAGGTTAGTTTATTTTAGTTTAGATTAAATTATGTTAGGTTAGGTTAGGGTAGGTTAGGTTAGTGTAGTTTAGTTTAGTTTAGTTTAGTTGAATTTAATTTTGTTTATTTTAGCTTAGTTTAGGTTAGGTTAGGTTAGTTTAGTTTAGTTTAGTTTAGTTTTGGTTAGGTTAAGTTAGGTTAGGTTAGTTTAGTTTAGTTTAGTTTATATTTTAGTTTATAGTTTAGTTTAGTTTAGTTAATTTTAGATTAATTTGGTTTAGTTTAGTTTAGTTTAGTTTAGTTTAGGTTAGGCTGGTTAGGTTAGGTTAGTTTAGTTTAGGTTAGGTTTGGTTAGTTTTGTTTATATTAGGTTAGTTTATTTTAGTTTAGTTTAGTTTACTTTAGTTTATAGTAATGTTTATAGTTTAATTAAGTTTAGTTTAGTTTAGTTTAGTTTAGGTTAGGTTAGTTTAGTTTAGTATAGGTTAGGTTAGGTTAGGTTAGTTTTGTCTTTTTTAGTTTAGGTTAGGTTAGGTTAGGTTATGTTATGTTGCTTTAGCTTAGTTTAGTTTAGTTTAATTTAGTTTCGTTTAGTTTATAATTTAGTTTAATTTAGTTTATGTTAGGTTAGGTTAGGTGAGGTTAGGTTTGGTTAGTTTAGGTTAGTTTAGTTTAGTTTATAATTTAGTTTATAGTATAGTTTTTATTTAGTTTAGTTTAGTTTATAGTTTAGTTTATAATTTAGTTTAATTTAGTTTAGTTTAGTTTAGGTTAGGTTATGTTAGTTTAGTTTAGGTTAGGTTGGGTTAGGTTATGTTAATTTAGTTTAGTTTAGTTTAGGTTAGGTTAGGTTAGGTTAGGTTATGTTTCTTTAGGTTAGTTTTGTTTAGTTTGTAATTTAGTTTAGTGTAGTTTATGTTAGGTTAGGTTAGTTTAGGTTAGTTTAGTTTAATTTAGTTTATAATTTAGTTTATAGCATCGTGTAGTTTAGTTTAATTTACAGTTTATTTTATAGTTTAGTACAGTTTAGTTTAGGTTATGTTAGGTTAGGAAAGTTTAGTTTATTTTAGCTTAGGTTGGGTTAGGTTAGGTTACGTTAAGTTAGTTTAGCTTAGTTTCGTTTATTTGAATTTATAATATAGTTTAATTTATAGTTTAGTTTATAGTTTAGTTTAGTTTAGTTTAGGTTAGGATAGGTAAGTTTAGGTTAGGTTAGGTTAAGTTAGTTTAGTTTAGTTTAGTTTAGTTTATGTTAGGTTACGTTAGTTTAGGTTAGTTAAGTTCAGTTTAGTTTAGTTTTGTTTATAGTTTAGTTTAGTTTATAGTTTAGTTTCGTTTAGTTTATTGTTTAATTTAGTTTAATTTAGTGTAGTTTAGTATAGGTTAGGTTAGGTTAGTTTAGTTTAATTTAGTTTAGGTTAAGTTAGTTTATTTTAGTTTAGATTAAATTATGTTAGGTTAGGTTAGGGTAGGTTAGCTTAGTGTAGTTTAGTTTAGTTTAGTTTAGTTGAATTTAATTTTGTTTATTTTAGCTTAGTTTAGGTTAGGTTAGGTTAGTTTAGTTTAGTTTAGTTTAGTTTTGGTTAGGTTAAGTTAGGTTAGGTTAGTTTAGTTTAGTTTAGTTTATATTTTAGTTTATAGTTTAGTTTAGTTTAGTTAATTTTAGATTAGTTTGGTTTAGTTTAGTTTAGTTCAGTTTAGGTTAGGCTGCTTAGGTTAGGTTAGTTTAGTTTAGGTTAGATTTGGTTAGTTTTGTTTATATTAGGTTAGTTTATTTTAGTTTAGTTTAGTTTACTTTAGTTTATAGTAATGTTTATAGTTTAATTAAGTTTAGTTTAGTTTAGTTTAGTTTAGTTTAGGTTAGGTTAGTTTAGTTTAGTATAGGTTAGGTTAGGTTAGGTTAGTTTTGTCTTGTTTAGTTTAGGTTAGGTTAGGTTAGGTTATGTTATGTTGCTTTAGGTTAGTTTAGTTTAGTTTAATTTAGTTTCGTTTAGTTTATAATTTAGTTTAATTTAGTTTATGTTAGGTTAGGTTAGGTGAGGTTAGGTTTGGTTAGTTTAGGTTAGTTTAGTTTAGTTTATAATTTAGTTTATAGTATAGTTTTGTTTAGTTTAGTTTATAGTTTAGTTTATAATTTAGTTTAGTTTAGTTTATAGTTTAGTTTATAATTTAGTTTAATTTAGTTTAGTTTAGTTTAGGTTAGGTTTGGTTAGTTTAGTTTAGCTTAGCTCAGGTTTGGTTAGGTTAGGTTAAGTTAGGTTAGGTTAGTTAGTTTAGCTTAGTTTAGATTGTTTTAGTTTAGTTTATAGTTTAGTTTAATTTTTAGATTAGTTTATATTTTAGTTTATAGTTTAATTTAGTTTGGTTTAGTTTAGCTTAGGTTAGGTAAGGTTAGGTTAGGTTAGGATAGTTTAGTTTAGTTAAGTTTATGTTCGGTTAGGTTACGGTAGTTTAGTTCAGTTTAGTTAGTTTTGTTTATAGGTTAGTTTAGTTTAGTTTATAGTGTAGTTTATAGTTTAGTTTAGTTTAGTTTATAGTTTATATTATAATTTAGTTTAGTTTAGTTTATTTTAGGTTAGTTTAGGTTAGTTTAGTTTAGCTTAGGATAGGTTAGGTTAGGTTAGTTTATTTCAGTATAGATTAGATTATGTTAGGTTAGGTTAGGTTAGCTTAGTTTAGTTTATTTTAGTTTAGTTTATAGTTTAATTAAGTTTAGTTTAATTTAGTTTAGTTATTTTGTTTAGGTTAGGTTAGGTTAGTTTAGTTTAGTTTAGGTTAGGTTAGGTTTGTTTAGGTTAGGTTAGATAATGCAGTTAGTTTAGTTGAATTTAATGTAGTTTATTTTAGTTTAGTTTACGTTAAGTTAGGTTAGGTTAGGTTAGTTAAGTTTAGTTTAGTGTAGTTTAGTTTAGTTGAATTTAGTTTAGTTTAGTTTAGTTTAGGTTAGTTTAGTTTAGTTTAGCTTAGTTTAGAGTTTAGTTTCATTTTAGATTAGTTTATAGTTTTGTTTATAATTTAGTTTAGTTTAGTTTAGGTTAGGATAGGTAAGTTTAGGTTAGGTTAGGGTAAGTTAGTTAAGTTTAGTTTAGTTTATTTTAGGTTACGTTATTTTAGGTTAGTTAAGTTCAGTTTAGTTTAGTTTTGTTTATAGTTTTATTTAGTTTATAGCTTAGTTTATAGTTTAGTTCGATTATTTTCGGTTAGGTTAGGTTAGGTTAGGTTAGTTTAGTTTAGTTTAGATTAGGTTAGGTTAGTTTGTTTTAGTTTAGATTATATTATGTGTGGTTAGGTTAGGGTAGGTTAGGTTAGTGTAGTTTAGTTTTGTTCAATTTAGTTGAATATAATTTAGTATATTTTAGCTTAGTTTAGGTTAGGTTAGATTAGTTTAGTTTAGTTTAGTTTAGTTTAGGTTAGGTTAAGTTAGGTTAGGTTAGTTTAGCTTAGTTTAGTTTATATTTTAGTTTATATTTTAGTTTATATTAAATTAGTTTAGTTTAGTTTAGTTTGGTTTAGTTTAGGTTAGGTTAGGTTAGTTTAGTTTAGGTTTGGTTAGGTTAGTTTATTTTAGTTTAGTTTAATAGTTTATAGTTTAGTTTATTGTTTAGCTTAGTTTAGTTTCGGTTGGGTTAGTTTATTTTAGTTTAGGTTAGGTTAGGTTAGTTTAGTTTAGTTTAGTTTAGGTTAGGTTAGTTTATTTTAGTTTTGATTAGATTATGTTAGGTTAGGTTAGGGTAGGTTAGGTTAGTTTAGTTTAGTTTAGTTTAGTTTGGTTTAGGTTAGGTCAGGTTTGTTCAGTTTAGTTTAGGTTAGGTTAGGTTAAGTTATGTTATGTTACTTTAGGTTAGTTTAGTTTAGTTTAGTTTCGTTTAGTTTATAATTCAGTTTAGTTACGTTTAGGTCAGGTTAGGTTAGGTTAGGTTACTTAGTTTAGCTTAGTTTAATTTATTTTAATTTAGTTTATAGTTTAGTTTAATTTATAAATTAGTTTATAATTTAGTTTATTGTTTAGTTTAGTTTAGGTTAGGTTAGGCTAGTTTTTGTTAGGTTAGGTTAGTTAGTTTAGTTTAGTTTAGTTTATTTTCGTTTATAGTTTAGTTTAAATTATAGTTTGTCTTATAGTTTTGTTTAGTTTAGTTTAGTTTATGTTAGGTTACGTTAATTTTAGGTTAGTTAAGTTCAGTTTAGTTTAGTTTTGTTTATAGTTTAGTTTAGTTTATAGTTTAGTTTAGTTTATTGTTTAATTTAGTTTAGTGTAGTTCTGTTTAGGTTAGGTTAGGTTAGGTTAGGTTAGGCTAGTTTAGTTTAGTTTAGGTTAGGTTAAGTTTGTTTATTTTAGTTTAGATTAGATTATGTTAGGTTAGGTAAGTTTAGGTTAGGTTAGGTTAGGTTAGTTTAGGTTAGGTTAGGTTAGGTTAGGTTAGCTTAATTTATTTTAGTTTTGTTTAATTTAGGTTAGGTTAGGTTAGTTAACTTTAGTTTACTTTAGATTAGTTAAGTTTAGTTTAGTTTATAGTTTAGTTTATTTTGGTTTATAGTTTAGTTTATGATTTAGTTTAGTTTAGTTTATAGTTTATATTATAATTTAGTTTAGTTTAGGTTAGGTTACGTTAGTTTATTTTAGCTTAGGTTACGTTAGGTTAGGTTAGGCTAGGTTAGTTAGTTTAGCTTAGTTTAGTTTATTTTAGTTTAGTTTATAGTTTAGTTTAATTTATAAATTAGTTTATAGTTTAGTTTAGTTTAATTTAGTTTAATTTAGTTTATAGTTTAATTTATAGTTTAGTTTAGTTTATAGTTTATATTATAATTTAGTTTAGTATAGTTTAATTTAGTTTAGGTTAGTTTAGTTTAGCTTCAGTTAGGTTAGGTTGGGTTATGTTAGGTCACTTTAGTTTAGTTTAGTTTAGTTTAGGTTAGGTTAGTTAGTTTAGTTTAGCTTAGCTCAGGTTTGGTTAGGTTAGGTTAAGTTAGGTTAGCTTAGTTTAGTTTAGTTAATTTAATTTAGGTTAAGTTAAGTTAGGTTAGGTTAGTTAATTATAGTTTACTTTAGTTTAGTTAAGTTTAGTTTAGTTTATAGTTTAGTTTAATATAGTTCATCGTTTAGTTTATAGTTTAGTTTAGTATGTTTATAGTTTATATTACAATTTAGTTTAGTTTAGTATAGTTTAGGTTAGGTTAGATTAGTTTAGTTTAGCTTAGGTTAGGTTAGGTTAAGTTTGTTAGTTTAGCTTAGTTTAGTTTATTTTAGTTTAGTTTATAGTTTAGTTAATTTATAGATTAGTTTATATTTTAGTTTATAATTTAGTTTAGTTTGGTTTAGTTTACGTTAGGTTCGGTTAGGTTAGATTAGTTTAGTTCAGTTTAGATAGTTTTGTTGGTAGTTTAGTTTAGTTTAGTTTATAGTTTAGTTTATAGTTTAGTTTAGTTTATAGTTTAATTTAGTTTAGTTTAATTTAGTTTTGTTTAGCTTAGTTTAGGTTAGGTTAGGTAAGGTTAGTTTAGTTTAGTTTAGTTTAGGTTGGGTTAGTTTAGGTTAAGTTTGGTTAGTTTAGTTTAGCTTAGTTTAGTTTAGGTTAGGTTAGGTTAGGTTAGCTTAGCTTGGTTTAGTTTAGTTTAGTTTAATTTAGGTTAGGTTAGGTTCGTTAGCTTAGTTAACTTTAGTTTTCTTTAGTTTAGTTTAGTTTATAGTTAATTTAATTTATAAATTAGTTTATAGTTTAGTTTATAGTTTAGGTTAGATAAGTTTTGTTTAATTTAAGTTAGGATAGGTAGGTTTAGGTTAGGTTAGGTTAGTTTAGTTCAGTTTAGTTTAATTTTGTTTATAGTTTAATTTAGTTTAGTTTATAGTTTAATTTAGTTTAGTTTATAGTTTAATTTAGTTTAGTTTAGTTTAGTTTAGTTATTTTGTTTAGGTTAGGTTAGTTTAGTTTAGGTTAGGTTAGATTTGTTTAGGTTAGGTTAGATTAGTGTAGTTTAGTTTAGTTGAATTGAATTTAGTTTAATTTAGTTTAGTTTAGGTTAAGTTAGGATAGGTTAGGTTAGTTATGTTTAGTTTAGTGTAGTTTAGTTTAGTTAATTTAGTTTAGTAAAGTTTAGGTTAGTTTAGTTTAGTTTAGCTTAGGTTAGGTTAGGTAAGGTTAGGTTAGTTAGTTTAGCTTAGTTTAGTTTAGTTTAGTTTATAGTTTAGTTTAATTTTAGATTAGTTTATAGTTTAGTTTAGTTTAGTTTAGGTTAGTTTAGTTTAGTTTAGCTTAGGTTAGTTTAGGTAAGGTTAGGTTAGTTAGTTTAGCTTAGTTTAGTTTAGTTTAGTTTATGGTTTATTTTAATTTTAGATTATTTTATAGTTTAGTTTATAGTTTAGTTTAGTTTAAGTTAAGATAGGTAAGTTTAGGTTAGGTTAGGGTAAGTTAGTTAAGTTCAGTTTAGTTTATTTTGTTTATAGTTTTGTTTAGTTTATATTTAAGTTTAGATTATTTTCGTTTAGGTTAGGTTAGGTTAGGTAAGGTTAGGTTAGGTTAGTTTAGTTTAGTTTAGATTAGGTTAGGTTAGTTTATTTTAGTTTAGATTAGATTATGTTAGGTTAGGTTAGTGTAGGTTAATTTAGTGTAGTTTAGTTTAGTTCAATTTAGTTGAATTTAATTTAGTTTATTTTAGCTTAGTTTAGGTTAGGTAGATTAGTTTAGTTTAGTTTAGGTTAGGTTAGGTTAGTTTATTTTACTATAGTTTAGTTTACTTTAGTTTATAGTTTAGTTATAGGTTAGTTTAGTTTAGTTTAGGTTCGGTTAGGTTAGTTTAGTTTAGGTTAAGTTAGGTTAGGTTAGTTTAGTTTAGTTTAGTTAATTTAGTTTAGGTTAGGTTAGGTTAGTTTATTTTAGTTTAGATTAGTTTATGTTAGGTTAGGGTAGGTTAGGTTAATTTAGTTTGGTTTAGTTTAGTTTAGGTTAGGTCAGGTTAGTTTAGTTTAATTTAGGTTAGGTTAGGTTAGGTTAGTTAACTTTAATTTACTCTAGTTTAATTAAGTTTAGTTTAGTTTATAGTTTAGTTTAGTTTATAGTTTATATTATAATTTACTTTATTTTAGTTTAGTTTAAGTTAGGTTAGTTTAGGTTAGCTTAGGTTAGGTTAGGTTAGGTTAGTTAGTTTAGCTTAGTTTAATTTATTTTATTTTAGTTTATTGTTTAGTTTTATTTAAAAATTAGTTTATAATTTAGTTACAGTTTTGTTTAGTTTAGTATAGTTTAGTTTAAGTTAGGTTAGGTAAGTTTAGGTTAGGTTAGGTTAGTTTAGATCAGTTTAGTTTTAGTTGTTTATAGTTTACTTTAGTTTAATTTATAGTTTAGTTTACAGTTTAATTTAGTATAGTTTAGTTTAGTTATTTTGTTTAGGTTAGGTTAGTTTAGCTTAGGTTAGTTTAATTTAGTTTAGGTTAGGTAAGATTTGTTTAGGTTAGGTTAGTTTAGTTTAGTATAGTTTATTTTAGTTTCGTTTAGATTATAGTTTAGTTTAGTTTATAGATTAGTTTATATTTTGGTTTAAAGTTTAGTTTAGTTTGGTTTAGTTTAGTTTAGTTTAGGTTAGGTTAGGTAAGGTTAGGTTAGGTTAGGTTAGTTTATTTTAGTTTAGATTAGATTATGTTACGTTAGGTTAGTTTAGATTAGTGTAGTGTAGTTTCATTAAATTTAATTTAGTTTATTTTAGTTTAGTTTTGGTTAGGTTAGGTTAGTTAAGTTTATTATAGTGTAGTTTAGTTTAGTAGAATTTAGTTCAGTTTAGTTTAGTTTAGATTAGTTTAGTTTAGTTTAGCTTAGGTTAGGTTAGGTAAGGTTAGGTTAGTTAGTTTAGCTTAGTTTAGTTTAGTTTAGATCAGTTTATACTATAGTTTAATTTATAGATTAGCTTATATTTTAGTTTATAGTTTAGTTTAGTTTGGTTTAGTTTAGTTTAGTTTAGGTTATGTTAGGTAAGGTTAGGTTAGGTTAGGTTAGTTTATTTTAGTTTAGATTAGATTATGTTAGGTTAGGTTAGCTCAGTTTAGTATAGTTTAGTTAATTTATATTTTAATTTATTGTTTAGTTTAGTTTATATTAGATTAGTTTAGTTTAGTTTATTTTAGATTAAGTTAGGTTAGGTTAGTTTAGTTTAGGTTAGTTTAATTTATAATTTAGTTTAGTTGAGTTTATAGTTTAATTTACAGTTAAATATAGTTTCGTTTACAGTTTAGTGTAGTTTAGTTTATAGTTTAATTTACACTTAAATATAGTTTCGTTTATAGTTTAGTTTAGTTTTGTTTAGTTAAATTTAGTTTAGTTTAAATTAGTTTAGTTTAGTTTATGTTAGGTTAGGTTAGGTAAGGTGAGTTTGGTTAGTTTAGGTTAGTTTAGTTTAGCTTAGCTTAGGTTAAGTTAGGTTAGGTTAGGTTAGTTTAGGTTAGGTTAGGTTCGCTTAGTTTTATTTGGTTTAGTTTAATTTAGGTTAGGTTAAGTTAGGGTAGTTAACTTTAGTTTAGTTTAATTTAGTTAAGCTTAGTTTAGTTCACAGTTTAGTTTAGTTTAGTTTATAGTTTAGTTTATAGTTTAGTTTAGTTTAGTTTATAGTTTAGTTTATAATTTAGTTTACTTTAGTTTAGTTTAGGTTAGGTTAGGTTAGGGTAGTTTAGTTTAGCTTAGTTTATTTTAGGATAGGTTAGATTAGATTAGTTAGTTCAGCTTAGTTTAGTTTATTTTAATTAAGTTTATAGTTTAGTTTAATTTATAAATTAGTTTATAGTTTAGTTTAGTTTAGTTTAGTTTAGGTTAGGTTAAGTTAGGTTAGGTTAGTTTAGATTAGTTTTGTTTATATTTTAGTTTATAGTTTAGTTTAGTTTGGTTTATATTAGATTAGTTTGGTTTAGTTTAGTTTAGTTTAGTTCAGTTTAGTTTAGGTTAGGTTAGTTTAGTTTAGGTTAGGTTAGGGTAGTTTAGTTTATGTTAGGTTAGTTGATTTTAGTTTAGTTTAGTTTACTTTAGTTTATAGTTCAGTTTAGTTTAGTTTAGGTTAGGTTAGTTTAGTTTAGTATAGGTTAGGTTAGGTTAGGTTAGTTTAGTTTTGTTTAGTTTAGTTTAGTTTAGGTTAGGTTAGGTTAGGTTATGTTACTTTAGGTTAGTTTAGTTTAGTTTAATTTAGTTTCGTTTAGTTTATAATTTAGTTTAGTTTAGTTTATCTTAGGTTAGGTTAGGTGAGGTTAGGTTAGGTTAGTTTAGTTTAGTTTAGTTTAGTTTAGTTTAGTTTATAATTTAGTTTATAGTATAGTTTTGTTTAGTTTAGTTTATAGTTTAGTTTATAATTTAGTTTAGTTTAGTTTATAGTTTAGTTTAGTTTATAGTTTAGTTTATAATTTAGTTTAATATAGTTTAGTTTAATTTTGGTTAGGTTTGGTTAGTTTATTTTAGCTTAGCTCAGGTTTGGTTTGGTTAGGTTAAGTTAGGTTAACTTAGTTTAGTTTAGTTAATTTAATTTAGGTTAGGTTAAGTTAGGTTACGTTAGTTAACTATAGTTTATTTTAGTTTAGTTAAGTTTAGTTTAGTTTATAGTTTAGTTTAATTTAGTTTATAGTTTAAATTATATTTTCGTTAAGTTAAAATTATAGTTTATATTATAATGTAGTTTATTTTAATTTAGTTTAGTTTAGTTTAGTTTAGTTTAGTTTAGTTTAGTTTAGGTTAGGTTAGATTAGTTTAGTTTAGCTTAGGTTAGGTTAGGTTAGGTTAGGTTAGGTTTGTTAGTTTAGCTTAGTTTAGTTTATTTTAGTTTAGTTTATAGTTTAGTTAATTTATAGATTAGTTTATATTTTAGTTTATAATTTAGTTTAGTTTGGTTTAGTTTATGTTAGGTTAGGTAAGGTTAGGTTAGGTTAGGTTAGTTTAGTTTAGTTAAGTTTATGTTCGGTTAGGTTAGGTTAGTTTAGTTCAGTTTAGTTAGTTTTGTTCATAGTTTATTTTAGTTTAGTTTATAGTTTAGTTTATAGATTAGTTTAGTTTATATTTAATTTAGTTTAGTTTACTTTAGTTTTGTTTAGTTTAGTTTAGGTTAGGTTAGGTAAGGTTAGTTTAGGTTAAGTTTGGTTAGTTTAGTTTAGCTTAGTTTAGGTTAGGTTAGGTTAGGTTAGCTTAGTTTAGTTTAGTTTAGTTTAATTTAGGTTAGGTTAGGTTCGGTTAAGTTAGTTAACTTTAGTTTACTTTAGTTTAGTTTAGTTTATAGTTAATTTAATTTACAAATTAGTTTATAGTTTAGTTTATAGTTTAGGTTAGATAAGTTTTGTTTAATTTAAGTTAGGATAGGTAAGTTTAGGTTAAGTTAGGTTAGTTTAGTTCAGTTTAGTTTTGTTAAGTTTATAGTTTAATTTAGTTTAGTTTATAGTTTAATTTAGTTTAGTTTAGTTTAGTTATTTTGATTAGGTTAGGTTAGGTTAGTGTAGTTTAATTTAGGTTAGGTTAGATTTGTTTAGGTTAGGTTAGATTAGTGTAGTTTAGTTTAGTTGAATTTAGTTTAGTTTATGTTAGTTTAGTTTATGTTAGTTTAGTTTAGTTTAGCTTAGGTTAGGTTAGGTAAGGTTAGGTTAGTAGGTTTAGCTTAGTTTAGTTTAGTTTATAGTTCAGTTTAATTTTAGATTATTTTATAGTTTAGATTATAGTTTAGTTTAGTTTAAGTTAAGATAGGTATGTTTAGGTTAGGTTAGGGTAAGTTAGTTTAGTTTAGTTTAGTTTATTTTAGGTTACGTTAGTTTAGGTTAGTTAAGTACAGTTTGGTTTTGTTTTGTTTATAGTTTTGTTTAGTTTATAGTTTAGTTTATAGTTTAGTTTAGATTACTTTCGGTTAGGTTAGGTTAGGTGAGTTTAGTTTAGTTTAGATTAGGTTAGGTTAGTTTATTTTAGTTTAGATTAGATTATGTTAGGTTAGGTTAGGGTAGGTTAGGTTAGTGTAGTTTAGTTTAGTTCAATTTAGTTGAATTTAATTTAGTTTATTTTAGTTTCCTTTAGGTTAGGTAGATTAATTTAGTTTAGTTTAGGTTAGGTTAAGTTAGGTTAGGTTAGTTTAGTTTAGTTTATATTTTATTTTATAGTTTAGTTTAGTTTAGTTTGTATTAGATTAGTTTAGTTTAATTTAGTTTGGTATAGTTTAGGTTAGGTTAGGTTAGGTTAGGTTAGGTTAGGTTAGGTTAGTTTAGTTTAGGTTAGGTTAGGTTAGGTTAGTTTATTTTAGTTTAGTTTACTTTAGTTTATAGTTTAGTTATAGTTTAGTTTAGTTTAGTTTAGTTAAGGTTCGATTAGGTTAGTTTAGTTTAGTTTAGGTTAGGTTAGGGTAGGTTAGGTTAGTTTAGTTTAGTTTAGTATAGTTTAGGTTAGATTAGGTTAGTTTATTTTAGTTTAGATTAGTTTATGTTATGTTAGGGTAGGTTAGGTTAGGTTAGTTTAGTTTATTTTAGTTTAGTTTAGTTTAGTTTAGTTTAGGTTAGGTCAGGTTAGTTTAGTTTAATTTAGGTTAGGTTAGGTTAGTTAAATTTAAGTTACTCTAGTTTAGTTAAGTTTAGTTCAGTTTATAGTTTAGTTTATAGTTTAGTTTAGTTTATAGTTTAGATTAGTTTATAGTTTATATTATAATTTACTTTATTTTAGTTTAGTTTAGGTTAGGTTAGTTTATTTTAGTTTAGATTAGATTATGTTAGGTTAGGTTAGCTCAGTTTAGTATAGTTTAGTTAATTTATATTTTAATTTATTGTTTAGTTTAGTTTATATTAGATTAGTTTAGTTTAGTTTATTTTAGATTAAGTTAGGTTAGGTTAGGTTAGTTTAGTTTAGGTTAGTTTAATTTATAATTTAGTTTAGTTGTGTTTATAGTTTAATTTACAGTTAAATATAGTTTCGTTTACAGTTTAGTGTAGTTTAGTTTATAGTTTAATTTACACTTAAATATAGTTTCGTTTATAGTTTAGTTTAGTTTTGTTTAGTTAAATTTAGTTTAGTTTAAATTAGTTTAGTTTAGTTTATGTTAGGTTAGGTTAGGTAAGGTGAGTTTGGTTAGTTTAGGTCAGTTTAGTTTAGCTTAGCTTAGGTGAAGTTAGGTTAGGTTAGGTTAGTTTAGGTTAGGTTAGGTTCGCTTAGTTTTATTTGGTTTAGTTTAATTTAGGTTAGGTTAAGTTAGGGTGGTTAACTTTAGTTTAGTTTAATTTAGTTAAGCTTAGTTTAGTTCACAGTTTAGTTTAGTTTAGTTTATAGTTTAGTTTATAGTTTAGTTTAGTTTAGTTTATAGTTTAGTTTATAATTTAGTTTACTTTAGTTTAGTTTAGGTTAGGTTAGGTTAGGGTAGTTTAGTTTAGCTTAGTTTATTTTAGGATAGGTTAGATTAGATTAGTTAGTTCAGCTTAGTTTAGTTTAGTTTAGATCAGTTTATACTATAGTTTAATTTATAGATTAGCTTATAGTTTAGTTTATAGTTTAGTTTAGTTTGGTTTAGTTTAGTTTAGTTTAGGTTATGTTAGGTAAGGTTAGGTTAGGTTAGGTTAGTTTATTTTAGTTTAGATTAGATTATGTTAGGTTAGGTTAGCTCAGTTTAGTATAGTTTAGTTAATTTATATTTTAATTTATTTTTTAGTTTAGTTTATATTAGATTAGTTTAGTTTAGTTTATTTTAGATTAAGTTAGGTTAGGTTAGGTTAGTTTAGTTTAGGTTAGTTTAATTTATAATTTAGTTTAGTTGTGTTTATAGTTTAATTTACAGTTAAATATAGTTTCGTTTACAGTTTAGTGTAGTTTAGTTTATAGCTTAATTTACACTTAAATATAGTTTCGTTTATAGTTTAGTTTAGTTTTGTTTAGTTAAATTTAGTTTAGTTTAAATTAGTTTAGTTTAGTTTATGTTAGGTTAGGTTAGGTAAGGTGAGTTAGGTTAGGTTAGGTTAGTTTAGGTTAGGTTAGGTTCGCTTAGTTTTATTTGGTTTAGTTTAATTTAGGTTAGGTTAAGTTAGGGTAGTTAACTTTAGTTTAGTTTAATTTAGTTAAGCTTAGTTTAGTTCACAGTTTAGTTTAGTTTAGTTTATAGTTTAGTTTATAGTTTAGTTTAGTTTAGTTTATAGTTTAGTTTATAATTTAGTTTACTTTAGTTTAGTTTAGGTTAGGTTAGGTTAGGGTAGTTTAGTTTAGCTTAGTTTAGTTTAGCTTAGTTTATTTTAGGATAGGTTAGATTAGATTAGTTAGTTCAGCTTAGTTTAGTTTATTTTAATTAAGTTTATAGTTTAGTTTAATTTATAAATTAGTTTATAGTTTAGTTTAGTTTAGTTTAGTTTTGGTTAGGTTAAGTTAGGTTAGGTTAGTTTAGTTTAGTTTTGTTTATACTTTAGTTTATAGTTTAGTTTAGTTTATATTAGATTAGTTTGGTTTAGTTTAGTTTAGTTTAGTTCAGTTTAGTTTAGGTTAGGTTAGTTTAGTTTAGGTTAGGTTAGTTTAGTTTATGTTAGGTTAGTTGATTTTAGTTTAGTTTAGTTTACTATAGTTTATAGTTCAGTTTAGTTTAGTTTAGGTTAGGTTAGTTTAGTTTAGTATAGGTTAGGTTAGGTTAGGTTAGTTTAGTTTTGTTTAGTTTAGTTTAGTTTAGGTTAGGTTAGGTTATGTTAATTTAGGTTAGTTTAGTTTAGTTTAATTTAGTTTCGTTTAGTTTATAATTTAGTTTAGTTTAGTTTATCTTAGGTTAGGTTAGGTGAGGTTAGGTTAGGTTAGTTTAGTTTAGTTTAGTTTAGTTTAGTTTATAATTTAGTTTATAGTATAGTTTTGTTTAGTTTAGTTTATAGTTTAGTTTATAATTTAGTTTAGTTTAGTTTATAGTTTAGTTTAGTTTATAGTTTAGTTTATAATTTAGTTTAATATAGTTTAGTTTAATTTAGGTTAGGTTTGGTTAGTTTATTTTAGCTTAGCTCAGGTTTGGTTAGGTTAGGTTAAGTTAGGTTAGGTTAGTTAGTTTAGCGAAGGTTAGGTTAGGTAAGGTTAGTTAGTTTAGCTTAGTTCATTTTATTTTATTTTAGTTTATAGTTAATTTAATATATAAATTAGTTTATAGTTTAGTTTATAGTTTAGGTTAGTTTAGTTTAGTTTAATTTAAGTTAGGTTAGGTAAGGTTGGGTTAGGTTAGGTTAGTTTAGTTTAGTTAAGTTTATGTTCGGTTAGGTTAGGTTAGTTTAGTTCAGTTTAGTTAGTTTAGTTTATAGTTTAATTTAGTTTAGTTTAGTTTTGTTTAGTTTAGGTTAGGTTAGGTAAGGTTAGTTTAGTTTAGTTTATTTTAGGTTAGGTTAGGTTAGGTCAGCTCAGTTTAGTTTAGTTTAGTTTAATTTAGGTTAGGTTAGGTTAGGTTAGGTTAGTTAACTTTAGATTACTTTAGTTTAGTTAAGTTTAGTTTAGTTTATAGATTAGTTTAGTTTAGTTTATAGTTTATTTTAGTTTAGTTTATAGTATATATTATAATTTAATTTAGTTTAGTTTAGGTTAGGTAAGGTTAGTTTAGTTTAGATTAGGTTAGGTTAGGTTACGTTAGGTTAGGTTAGGTTAGGTTAGTTAGTTTAGCTTAGTTCATTTTATTTTATTTTAGTTTATAGTTAATTTAATATATAAATTAGTTTATAGTTTAGTTTATAGTTTAGGTTAGTTTAGTTTAGTTTAATTTAAGTTAGGTTAGGTAAGTTTAGGTTAGGTTAGGTTAGTTTAGTTCAGTTTAGTTTTGTTTTGCTTATAGTTTAGTTTAATTTAGTTTATAGTTTAATTTAGTTTAGTTTAGTTTAGGTTAGGTTAGATTTGTTTAGGTTAGGTTAGATTAGTTTAGTTTAGTTTAGTTGAATTTAATTTAGTTTATTTTAGTTTAGTTTAGGTTAAGTTAGGTTAGGTTAGATTAGTTAAGTTCAGTTTAGTGTAATTTAGTTTTGTTGAATTTAATTTAGTTTAGTTTAGTTTAAGTTAGTTTAGTTTAGCTTAGGTTAGGTTAGGTAAGGTTAGGTTAGCTAGTTTAGCTTAGTTTAGTTTAGTTTAGTTTATAGTTTAGTTTAATTTATAGATTAGGTTATATTTTAGTTTATAGTTTAGTTTAGTTTGGTTTAGTTAAGTTTAGTTTAGGTTAGGTTAGGTAAGGTTAGGTTAGGTTAGGTTAGTTTATTTTAGTTCAGATTAGATTATGTTAGGTTAGGTTAGGTTAGGTCAGTGTAGTTGAGTTTAGTTTAGTTGAATTTAATTTAGTTTATTTTGTTTAGTTTAGGTTAGGTTCGTTTAGTTTAGTTTAGGTTACGTTGTTAGGTTAGCTTAGTTTTGTATAGTTTAGTTTAGTTTATATTTTAATTTAATGTTTAGTTTAGTTTATATTAGATTAGTTTAGTTTAGTTTAGTTTAGGTTAGGTTAGGTTAGGTTACGTTGGGTTAGCTTAGTTTAGTTTAGTTTAAGTTTGGTTAGGTTACGTTTGGTTAGGTCAGCTTAGTTTAGTTTAGTTTAGTTTAATTTAGGTTAGGTTAGGTTAGGTTAGGTTAGTTAACTTTAGATTACATTAGTTTAGGTTAGGTTTGGTTTGTTTAATTTAGTTTAGCTCAGGTTTGGTTTGGTTAGGTTGGGTTAGGTTAGTTAACTTCAGTTTACTTTAGTTTAGTTAAGTTTAGTTTAGTTTATAGTTTAGTTTTATTTAGTTTATAGTTTAGTTTATACTTTATATTATAATTTAATTTAGGTTAGGTTAGGTTAGTTTAGTTTAGCTTAGGTTAGGTAAGGTTAGGTTAGGTTGGTTAGTTTAGCTTAGTTTAGTTAGTTTTAGTTTAGTTTATAGTTTAGTATAATTTATAGATTAGTTTATATTTTAGTTTATTGTTTAGTTTAGTTTGGTTTAGTTTAGGTTAGGTTAGGTAAGGTTAGGTTAGGTTAGGTTAGTTTAGTTTAGTTAAGTTTATGTTCGGTTAGGTTAGGTTAGTTTAGTTCAGTTTAGTTAGTTTAGTTTATAATTTAATTTAGTTTAGCTTAGTTTTGTTTACTTTAGTTTAGGTTAGGTTAGGTAAGGTTAGTTTATTTTATTTTATTTTAGGTTAGGTTAGGTTAGGTCAGCTCAGTTTAGTTTAGTTTAGTTTAATTTAGGTTAGGTTAGGTTAGTTAACTTTAGATTACTTTAGTTTATTAAATTTAGTTTAGTTTAGTTTATAGTTTAGTTTAGTTTAGTTTATAGTATATATTATAATTTAGTTTAGTTTAGTTTAGGTTAGGTAAGGTTAGTTTAGTTTAGCTTAGGTTAGGTTAGGTTACATTAGGTTAGGTTAGGTTAGGTTAGTTAGTTTAGCTTAGTTCATTTTATTTTATTTTAGTTTATAGTTAATTTAATATATAAATTTTTTTATAGTTTAATTTATAGTTTAGGTTAGTTTAGTTTAGTTTAATTTAAGTTAGGTTAGTTTAGTTCAGTTTAGTTTTTTTTTGCTTATAGTTTAGTTTAGTTTAGTTTAGTTTATAGTTTAATTTAGTTTAGTTTAGTTTATTTTAGTCATTTTGTTTAGGTAAGGTTAGGTTAGGTTAGTTTAGTTTAGTTTAGGTTAGGTTAGATTTGTTTATGTTAGGTTAGATTAGTTTAGTTTAGTTTAGTTTAGTTGAATTTAATTTAGTTTATTTTAGTTTAGTTTAGGTTAAGTTAGGTTAGGTTAGATTAGTTAAGTTCAGTTTAGTGTAATTTAGTTTTGTTGAATTTAGTTTAGTTTAGTTTAGTTTAAGTCAGTTTATTTTAGCTTAGGTTAGGTTAGGTAAGGTTAGGTTAGTTAGTTTAGCTTAGTTTAGTTTAGTTTAGTTTATAGTTTAGTTTAATTTATAGATTAGCTTATATTTTAGTTTATAGTTTAGTTTAGTTTGGTTCAGTTAAGTTTAGTTTAGGTTAGGTTAGGTAAGGTTAGGTTAGGTTAGGTTAGTTTATTTTAGTTCAGATTAGATTATGTTAGTTTAAGTTAGGTTAGGTCAGTGTAGTTGAGTTTAGTTTAGTTGAATTTAATTTAGTTTATTTTGTTTAGTTTAGGTTAGGTTAGTTTAGTTTAGTTTAAGTTAGGTTAGGTTAGTTTATTTTAGTTTAGATTAGATTATGCTAGGTTAGGTTAGGGTAGGTTAGGTTAGTTTAGTTTAGTTTAGTTTAGTTTAGTTTAAGTTAGGTTAGTTTAGTTTAGTATAGGTTTGGTTAGGTTAGGTTAGTTTAGTTTTGTTTAGTTTAGTTCAGGTTAGGTTAGATTAGGTTAGGTTATGTTAGTTTATTTTAGTTTAGATTAGATTATGTTAGGTTAGGTAAGTTTAGGTTAGGTTAGGTTAGGTTAGGTTAGTTTAGGTTAGGTTATATTAGGTTAGGTTAGGTTAGCTTAGTTTATTTTAGTTTTGTTTAATTTAGGTTAGGTTAGGTTAGTTAACTTTAGTTTACTTTAGTTTACTTAAGTTTAGTTTAGTTTATAGTTTAGTTTAGTTTAGTTTATAGTTTAGTTTATAGTTTAGTTTAGTTTATAGTTAATATTATAAATTAGTTTAGTTTAGGTTAGGTTAGGTTAGTTTAGTTTAGTTTAGGTTAGGTTAGGTTAGGTTAGGTTAGTTAGTTTAGCTTAGTATAGTTTATTTTATTTTAGTTTATAGTTTAGTTTAATTTATAGATTAGTTTATATTTTAGTTTATAGTTTATTTTAGTTTGGTTTAGATTAGGTTAGGTTAGGTAAGGTTAGTTTAGTTAAGTTTATTTTCGGTTAGGTTAGTTTAGTTTAGTTCAGTTTAGTTAGTTTTGTTTATACGTTAGTTTAGTTTAGTTTATAGTTTAGTTTATAGTTTCGTTAAGTTAAGTTTATAGTTTATATTATAATGTAATTTACTTTAATTTAGTTTAGTTTAGTTTAGTTTTGTTTAGTTTAGTTTAGGTTAGGTTAGGTATGGTTAGTTTAGTTTAGGTTAGGCTAGGTTAGTTTATGTTATGTTAGGTTAGTTTAGTTTAGCTTAGTTTAGGTTAGGTTAGGTTAGCTTAGTTTAGTTTAGTTTAGTTTAATTTAGGTTAGGTTAGGTTAGGTTAGGTTAGGTTAGGTCAGTGTAGTTGAGTTTAGTTTAGTTGAATTTAATTTAGTTTATTTTGTTTAGTTTAGGTTAGGTTAGTTTAGTTTAGTTTAGGTTAGCTTGTTAGGTTAGCTAAGTTTAGTATAGTTTAGTTTAGTTTATATTTTAATTTATTGTTTAGTTTAGTTTATATTAGATTAGTTTAGTTTAGTTCAATTTAGGTTAGGTTAGGTTAGGTTAGGTTAATTTAGTTTAGTTTAGTTTAATTTAGGTTAGGTTAGGTTAGGTTAGGTTAGTTAACTTTAGTTTAGTTAAGTTTAGAATAGTTTAATTTAGTTTATAGTTTAGTTTATAGTTTAGTTTAGTGTAGTTTATAGTTTATATTATAATTTAGTTTAGTTTAGTTTAGTTTAGGTTAGGTTAGGTTAGTTTAGTTAATCTTAGGTTAGGTTAGGTTAGGTTAGGTTAGTTAGTTTAGCTTAGTTTAGTTTATTTTACTTTAGTTTATAATTTAGTTTAATTTATAAATAGTTTATAGTTTAGTTTATAGTTTAGTTTAGTTTAGTTTAGTTTAATTTAGTTTATAGGTTAATTTATAGTTTAGTTTAATTTAGTTTAGGTTAAGTTAGTTTATTTTAGTTTAGATTAAATTATGTTAGGTTAGGTTAGGGTAGGTTAGCTTAGTGTAGTTTAGTTTAATTTAGTTTAGTTGAATTTAATTTTGTTTATTTTAGCTTAGTTTAGGTTAGGTTAGGTTAGTTTAGTTTAGTTTAGTTTAGTTTTGGTTAGGTTAAGTTAGGTTAGGTTAGTTTAGTTTAGTTTAGTTTATATTTTAGTTTATAGTTTAGTTTAGTTTAGTTAATTTTAGATTAGTTTGGTTTAGTTTAGTTTAGTTTAGTTTAGGTTAGGCTGCTTAGGTTAGGTTAGTTTAGTTTAGGTTAGGTTTGGTTAGTTTTGTTTATATTAGGTTAGTTTATTTTAGTTTAGTTTAGTTTACTTTAGTTTATAGTAATGTTTATAGTTTAATTAAGTTTAGTTTAGTTTAGTTTAGTTTAGGTTAGGTTAGTTTAGTTTAGTATAGGTTAGGTTAGGTTAGGTTAGTTTTGTCTTGTTTAGTTTAGGTTAGGTTAGGTTAGGTTATGTTATGTTGCTTTAGGTTAGTTTAGTTTAGTTTAATTTAGTTTCGTTTAGTTTATAATTTAGTTTAATTTAGTTTATGTTAGGTTAGGTTAGGTGAGGTTAGGTTTGGTTAGTTTAGGTTAGTTTAGTTTAGTTTATAATTTAGTTTATAGTATAGTTTTGTTTAGTTTAGTTTATAGTTTAGTTTATAATTTAGTTTAGTTTAGTTTATAGTTTAGTTTATAATTTAGTTTAATTTAGTTTAGTTTAGTTTAGGTTAGGTTTGGTTAGTTTAGTTTAGCTTAGCTCAGGTTTGGTTAGGTTAGGTTAAGTTAGGTTAGGTTAGTTAGTTTAGCTTAGTTTAGATTGTTTTAGTTTAGTTTATAGTTTAGTTTAATTTTTAGATTAGTTTATATTTTAGTTTATAGTTTAATTTAGTTTGGTTTAGTTTAGCTTAGGTTAGGTAAGGTTAGGTTAGGTTAGGATAGTTTAGTTTAGTTAAGTTTATGTTCGGTTAGGTTACGGTAGTTTAGTTCAGTTTAGTTAGTTTTGTTTATAGGTTAGTTTAGTTTAGTTTATAGTGTAGTTTATAGTTTAGTTTAGTTTAGTTTATAGTTTATATTATAATTTAGTTTAGTTTAGTTTATTTTAGGTTAGTTTAGGTTAGTTTAGTTTAGCTTAGGATAGGTTAGGTTAGGTTAGTTTATTTCAGTATAGATTAGATTATGTTAGGTTAGGTTAGGTTAGCTTAGTTTAGTTTATTTTAGTTTAGTTTATAGTTTAATTAAGTTTAGTTTAATTTAGTTTAGTTATTTTGTTTAGGTTAGGTTAGGTTAGTTTAGTTTAGTTTAGGTTAGGTTAGGTTTGTTTAGGTTAGGTTAGATAATGCAGTTAGTTTAGTTGAATTTAATGTAGTTTATTTTAGTTTAGTTTACGTTAAGTTAGGTTAGGTTAGGTTAGTTAAGTTTAGTTTAGTGTAGTTTAGTTTAGTTGAATTTAGTTTAGTTTAGTTTAGTTTAGGTTAGTTTAGTTTAGTTTAGCTTAGTTTAGAGTTTAGTTTCATTTTAGATTAGTTTATAGTTTTGTTTATAGTTTAGTTTAGTTTAGTTTAGGTTAGGATAGGTAAGTTTAGGTTAGGTTAGGGTAAGTTAGTTAAGTTTAGTTTAGTTTATTTTAGGTTACGTTATTTTAGGTTAGTTAAGTTCAGTTTAGTTTAGTTTTGTTTATAGTTTTATTTAGTTTATAGCTTAGTTTATAGTTTAGTTCGATTATTTTCGGTTAGGTTAGGTTAGGTTAGGTTAGTTTAGTTTAGTTTAGATTAGGTTAGGTTAGTTTGTTTTAGTTTAGATTATATTATGTGTGGTTAGGTTAGGGTAGGTTAGGTTAGTGTAGTTTAGTTTTGTTCAATTTAGTTGAATATAATTTAGTTTATTTTAGCTTAGTTTAGGTTAGGTTAGATTAGTTTAGTTTAGTTTAGTTTAGTTTAGGTTAGGTTAAGTTAGGTTAGGTTAGTTTAGCTTAGTTTAGTTTATATTTTAGTTTATATTTTAGTTTATATTAAATTAGTTTAGTTTAGTTTAGTTTGGTTTAGTTTAGGTTAGGTTAGGTTAGTTTAGTTTAGGTTTGGTTAGGTTAGTTTATTTTAGTTTAGTTTAATAGTTTATAGTTTAGTTTATTGTTTAGTTTAGTTTAGTTTCGGTTGGGTTAGTTTATTTTAGTTTAGGTTAGGTTAGGTTAGTTTAGTTTAGTTTAGTTTAGGTTAGGTTAGTTTATTTTAGTTTTGATTAGATTATGTTAGGTTAGGTTAGGGTAGGTTAGGTTAGTTTAGTTTAGTTTAGTTTAGTTTGGTTTAGGTTAGGTCAGGTTTGTTCAGTTTAGTTTAGGTTAGGTTAGGTTAAGTTATGTTATGTTACTTTAGGTTAGTTTAGTTTAGTTTAGTTTCGTTTAGTTTATAATTCAGTTTAGTTACGTTTAGGTCAGGTTAGGTTAGGTTAGGTTACTTAGTTTAGCTTAGTTTAATTTATTTTAATTTAGTTTATAGTTTAGTTTAATTTATAAATTAGTTTATAATTTAGTTTATTGTTTATTTTAGTTTAGGTTAGGTTAGGCTAGTTTTTGTTAGGTTAGGTTAGTTAGTTTAGTTTAGTTTAGTTTATTTTCGTTTATAGTTTAGTTTAAATTATAGTTTGTCTTATAGTTTTGTTTAGTTTAGTTTAGTTTATGTTAGGTTACGTTAATTTTAGGTTAGTTAAGTTCAGTTTAGTTTAGTTTTGTTTATAGTTTAGTTTAGTTTATAGTTTAGTTTAGTTTATTGTTTAATTTAGTTTAGTGTAGTTCTGTTTAGGTTAGGTTAGGTTAGGTTAGGTTAGGCTAGTTTAGTTTAGTTTAGGTTAGGTTAAGTTTGTTTATTTTAGTTTAGATTAGATTATGTTAGGTTAGGTAAGTTTAGGTTAGGTTAGGTTAGGTTAGTTTAGGTTAGGTTAGGTTAGGTTAGGTTAGCTTAATTTATTTTAGTTTTGTTTAATTTAGGTTAGGTTAGGTTAGTTAACTTTAGTTTACTTTAGATTAGTTAAATTTAGTTTAGTTTATAGTTTAGTTTATTTTGGTTTATAGTTTGGTTTATGATTTAGTTTAGTTTAGTTTATAGTTTATATTATAATTTAGTTTAGTTTAGGTTAGGTTACGTTAGTTTATTTTAGCTTAGGTTACGTTAGGTTAGGTTAGGCTAGGTTAGTTAGTTTAGCTTAGTTTAGTTTATTTTAGTTTAGTTTATAGTTTAGTTTAATTTATAAATTAGTTTATAGTTTAGTTTAGTTTAATTTAGTTTAATTTAGTTTATAGTTTAATTTATAGTTTAGTTTAGTTTATAGTTTATATTATAATTTAGTTTAGTATAGTTTAATTTAGGTTAGGTTAGTTTAGTTTAGCTTAAGTTAGGTTAGGTTGGGTTATGTTAGGTCACTTTAGTTTAGTTTAGTTTAGTTTAGGTTAGGTTAGTTAGTTTAGTTTAGCTTAGCTCAGGTTTGGTTAGGTTAGGTTAAGTTAGGTTAGCTTAGTTTAGTTTAGTTAATTTAATTTAGGTTAAGTTAAGTTAGGTTAGGTTAGTTAACTATAGTTTACTTTAGTTTAGTTAAGTTTAGTTTAGTTTATAGTTTAGTTTAATATAGTTCATCGTTTAGTTTATAGTTTAGTTTAGTATGTTTATAGTTTATATTACAATTTAGTTTAGTTTAGTATAGTTTAGGTTAGGTTAGATTAGTTTAGTTTAGCTTAGGTTAGGTTAGGTTAAGTTTGTTAGTTTAGCTTAGTTTAGTTTATTTTAGTTTAGTTTATAGTTTAGTTAATTTATAGATTAGTTTATATTTTAGTTTATAATTTAGTTTAGTTTGGTTTAGTTTACGTTAGGTTCGGTTAGGTTAGATTAGTTTAGTTCAGTTTAGATAGTTTTGTTGGTAGTTTAGTTTAGTTTAGTTTATAGTTTAGTTTATAGTTTAGTTTAGTTTATAGTTTAATTTAGCTTAGTTTAGTTTAGTTTTGTTTAGCTTAGTTTAGGTTAGGTTAGGTAAGGTTAGTTTAGTTTAGTTTAGTTTAGGTTGGGTTAGTTTAGGTTAAGTTTGGTTAGTTTAGTTTAGCTTAGTTTAGTTTAGGTTAGGTTAGGTTAGGTTAGCTTAGCTTGGTTTAGTTTAGTTTAGTTTAATTTAGGTTAGGTTAGGTTCTTTAGCTTAGTTAACTTTAGTTTTCTTTAGTTTAGTTTAGTTTATAGTTAATTTAATTTATAAATTAGTTTATAGTTTAGTTTATAGTTTAGGTTAGATAAGTTTTGTTTAATTTAAGTTAGGATAGGTAGGTTTAAGTTAGGTTAGGTTAGTTTAGTTCAGTTTAGTTTAATTTTGTTTATAGTTTAATTTAGTTTAGTTTATAGTTTAATTTAGTTTAGTTTATAGTTTAATTTAGTTTAGTTTAGTTTAGTTTAGTTATTTTGTTTAGGTTAGGTTAGTTTAGTTTAGTTTAGGTTAGGTTAGATTTGTTTAGGTTAGGTTAGATTAGTGTAGTTTAGTTTAGTTGAATTTAATTTAGTTTAATTTAGTTTAGTTTAGGTTAAGTTAGGATAGGTTAGGTTAGTTATGTTTAGTTTAGTGTAGTTTAGTTTAGTTAATTTAGTTTAGTAAAGTTTAGGTTAGTTTAGTTTAGTTTAGCTTAGGTTAGGTTAGGTAAGGTTAGGTTAGTTAGTTTAGCTTAGTTTAGTTTAGTTTAGTTTATAGTTTAGTTTAATTTTAGATTAGTTTATAGTTTAGTTTAGTTTAGTTTAGGTTAGTTTAGTTTAGTTTAGCTTAGGTTAGTTTAGGTAAGGTTAGGTTAGTTAGTTTAGCTTAGTTTAGTTTAGTTTAGTTTATGGTTTATTTTAATTTTAGATTATTTTATAGTTTAGTTTATAGTTTAGTTTAGTTTAAGTTAAGATAGGTAAGTTTAGGTTAGGTTAGGGTAAGTTAGTTAAGTTCAGTTTAGTTTATTTTGTTTATAGTTTTGTTTAGTTTATATTTAAGTTTAGATTATTTTCGTTTAGGTTAGGTTAGGTTAGGTAAGGTTAGGTTAGGTTAGTTTAGTTTAGTTTAGATTAGGTTAGGTTAGTTTATTTTAGTTTAGATTAGATTATGTTAGGTTAGGTTAGTGTAGGTTAATTTAGTGTAGTTTAGTTTAGTTCAATTTAGTTGAATTTAATTTAGTTTATTTTAGCTTAGTTTAGGTTAGGTAGATTAGTTTAGTTTAGTTTAGGTTAGGTTAAGTTAGGTTAGTTTAGTTTAGTTTAGTTTATTTTAGTATAGTTTTGGTTAGGTTAGGTTAGGTTAGTTTAGTTTAGGTTAGGTTAGGTTAGTTTATTTTACTATAGTTTAGTTTAGTTTATAGTTTAGTTATAGGTTAGTTTAGTTTAGTTTAGGTTCGGTTAGGTTAGTTTAGTTTAGGTTAAATTAGGTTAGGTTAGTTTAGTTTAGTTTAGTTAATTTAGTTTAGGTTAGGTTAGGTTAGTTTATTTTAATTTAGATTAGTTTATGTTAGGTTAGGGTAGGTTAGGTTAATTTAGTTTGGTTTAGTTTAGTTTAGGTTAGGTCAGGTTAGTTTAGTTTAATTTAGGTTAGGTTAGGTTAGTTAACTTTAATTTACTCTAGTTTAATTAAGTTTAGTTTAGTTTATAGTTTAGTTTAGTTTATAGTTTATATTATAATTTACTTTATTTTAGTTTAGTTTAAGTTAGGTTAGTTTAGGTTAGCTTAGGTTAGGTTAGGTTAGGTTAGTTAGTTTAGCTTAGTTTAATTTATTTTATTTTAGTTTATTGTTTAGTTTTATTTAAAAATTAGTTTATAATTTAGTTACAGTTTTGTTTAGTTTAGTATAGTTTAGTTTAAGTTAGGTTAGGTAAGTTTAGGTTAGGTTAGGTTAGTTTAGATCAGTTTAGTTTTAGTTGTTTATAGTTTACTTTAGTTTAATTTATAGTTTAGTTTACAGTTTAATTTAGTATAGTTTAGTTTAGTTATTTTGTTTAGGTTAGGTTAGTTTAGCTTAGGTTAGTTTAATTTAGTTTAGGTTAGGTAAGATTTGTTTAGGTTAGGTTAGTTTAGTTTAGTATAGTTTATTTTAGTTTCGTTTAGATTATAGTTTAGTTTAGTTTATAGATTAGTTTATATTTTGGTTTAAAGTTTAGTTTAGTTTGGTTTAGTTTAGTTTAGTTTAGGTTAGGTTAGGTAAGGTTAGGTTAGGTTAGGTTAGTTTATTTTAGTTTAGATTAGATTATGTTACGTTAGGTTAGTTTAGATTAGTGTAGTGTAGTTTCATTAAATTTAATTTAGTTTATTTTAGTTTAGTTTTGGTTAGGTTAGGTTAGTTAAGTTTATTATAGTGTAGTTTAGTTTAGTAGAATTTAGTTCAGTTTAGTTTAGTTTAGATTAGTTTAGTTTAGTTTAGCTTAGGTTAGGTTAGGTAAGGTTAGGTTAGTTAGTTTAGCTTAGTTTAGTTTAGTTTAGATCAGTTTATACTATAGTTTAATTTATAGATTAGCTTATATTTTAGTTTATAGTTTAGTTTAGTTTGGTTTAGTTTAGTTTAGTTTAGGTTATGTTAGGTAAGGTTAGGTTAGGTTAGGTTAGTTTATTTTAGTTTAGATTAGATTATGTTAGGTTAGGTTAGCTCAGTTTAGTATAGTTTAGTTAATTTATATTTTAATTTATTGTTTAGTTTAGTTTATATTAGATTAGTTTAGTTTAGTTTATTTTAGATTAAGTTAGGTTAGGTTAGTTTAGTTTAGGTTAGTTTAATTTATAATTTAGTTTAGTTGAGTTTATAGTTTAATTTACAGTTAAATATAGTTTCGTTTACAGTTTAGTGTAGTTTAGTTTATAGTTTAATTTACACTTAAATATAGTTTCGTTTATAGTTTAGTTTAGTTTTGTTTAGTTAAATTTAGTTTAGTTTAAATTAGTTTAGTTTAGTTTATGTTAGGTTAGGTTAGGTAAGGTGAGTTTGGTTAGTTTAGGTTAGTTTAGTTTAGCTTAGCTTAGGTTAAGTTAGGTTAGGTTAGGTTAGTTTAGGTTAGGTTAGGTTCGCTTAGTTTTATTTGGTTTAGTTTAATTTAGGTTAGGTTAAGTTAGGGTAGTTAACTTTAGTTTAGTTTAATTTAGTTAAGCTTAGTTTAGTTCACAGTTTAGTTTAGTTTAGTTTATAGTTTAGTTTATAGTTTAGTTTAGTTTAGTTTATAGTTTAGTTTATAATTTAGTTTACTTTAGTTTAGTTTAGGTTAGGTTAGGTTAGGGTAGTTTAGTTTAGCTTAGTTTATTTTAGGATAGGTTAGATTAGATTAGTTAGTTCAGCTTAGTTTAGTTTATTTTAATTAAGTTTATAGTTTAGTTTAATTTATAAATTAGTTTATAGTTTAGTTTAGTTTAGTTTAGTTTAGGTTAGGTTAAGTTAGGTTAGGTTAGTTTAGTTTAGTTTTGTTTATATTTTAGTTTATAGTTTAGTTTAGTTTGGTTTATATTAGATTAGTTTGGTTTAGTTTAGTTTAGTTTAGTTCAGTTTAGTTTAGGTTAGGTTAGTTTAGTTTAGGTTAGGTTAGGTTAGTTTAGTTTATGTTAGGTTAGTTGATTTTAGTTTAGTTTAGTTTACTTTAGTTTATAGTTCAGTTTAGTTTAGTTTAGGTTAGGTTAGTTTAGTTTAGTATAGGTTAGGTTAGGTTAGGTTAGTTTAGTTTTGTTTAGTTTAGTTTAGTTTAGGTTAGGTTAGGTTAGGTTATGTTACTTTAGGTTAGTTTAGTTTAGTTTAATTTAGTTTCGTTTAGTTTATAATTTAGTTTAGTTTAGTTTATCTTAGGTTAGGTTAGGTGAGGTTAGGTTAGGTTAGTTTAGTTTAGTTTAGTTTAGTTTAGTTTAGTTTATAATTTAGTTTATAGTATAGTTTTGTTTAGTTTAGTTTATAGTTTAGTTTATAATTTAGTTTAGTTTAGTTTATAGTTTAGTTTAGTTTATAGTTTAGTTTATAATTTAGTTTAATATAGTTTAGTTTAATTTTGGTTAGGTTTGGTTAGTTTATTTTAGCTTAGCTCAGGTTTGGTTTGGTTAGGTTAAGTTAGGTTAACTTAGTTTAGTTTAGTTAATTTAATTTAGGTTAGGTTAAGTTAGGTTACGTTAGTTAACTATAGTTTATTTTAGTTTAGTTAAGTTTAGTTTAGTTTATAGTTTAGTTTAATTTAGTTTATAGTTTAAATTATATTTTCGTTAAGTTAAAATTATAGTTTATATTATAATGTAGTTTATTTTAATTTAGTTTAGTTTAGTTTAGTTTAGTTTTGTTTAGTTTAATTTAGGTTAGGTTAGATTAGTTTAGTTTAGCTTAGGTTAGGTTAGGTTAGGTTAGGTTAGGTTTGTTAGTTTAGCTTAGTTTAGTTTATTTTAGTTTAGTTTATAGTTTAGTTAATTTATAGATTAGTTTATATTTTAGTTTATAATTTAGTTTAGTTTGGTTTAGTTTATGTTAGGTTAGGTAAGGTTAGGTTAGGTTAGGTTAGTTTAGTTTAGTTAAGTTTATGTTCGGTTAGGTTAGGTTAGTTTAGTTCAGTTTAGTTAGTTTTGTTCATAGTTTATTTTAGTTTAGTTTATAGTTTAGTTTATAGATTAGTTTAGTTTATATTTAATTTAGTTTAGTTTACTTTAGTTTTGTTTAGTTTAGTTTAGGTTAGGTTAGGTAAGGTTAGTTTAGGTTAAGTTTGGTTAGTTTAGTTTAGCTTAGTTTTGGTTAGGTTAGGTTAGGTTAGCTTAGTTTAGTTTAGTTTAGTTTAATTTAGGTTAGGTTAGGTTCGGTTAAGTTAGTTAACTTTAGTTTACTTTAGTTTAGTTTAGTTTATAGTTAATTTAATTTACAAATTAGTTTATAGTTTAGTTTATAGTTTAGGTTAGATAAGTTTTGTTTAATTTAAGTTAGGATAGGTAAGTTTAGGTTAAGTTAGGTTAGTTTAGTTCAGTTTAGTTTTGTTAAGTTTATAGTTTAATTTAGTTTAGTTTATAGTTTAATTTAGTTTAGTTTAGTTTAGTTATTTTGATTAGGTTAGGTTAGGTTAGTTTAGTTTAATTTAGGTTAGGTTAGATTTGTTTAGGTTAGGTTAGATTAGTGTAGTTAAGTTTAGTTGAATTTAGTTTAGTTTATGTTAGTTTAGTTTATGTTAGTTTAGTTTAGTTTAGCTTAGGTTAGGTTAGGTAAGGTTAGGTTAGTAGGTTTAGCTTAGTTTAGTTTAGTTTATAGTTCAGTTTAATTTTAGATTATTTTATAGTTTAGATTATAGTTTAGTTTAGTTTAAGTTAAGATAGGTATGTTTAGGTTAGGTTAGGGTAAGTTAGTTTAGTTTAGTTTAGTTTATTTTAGGTTACGTTAGTTTAGGTTAGTTAAGTACAGTTTGGTTTTGTTTTGTTTATAGTTTTGTTTAGTTTATAGTTTAGTTTATAGTTTAGTTTAGATTACTTTCGGTTAGGTTAGGTTAGGTTAGTTTAGTTTAGTTTAGATTAGGTTAGGTTAGTTTATTTTAGTTTAGATTAGATTATGTTAGGTTAGGTTAGGGTAGGTTAGGTTAGTGTAGTTTAGTTTAGTTCAATTTAGTTGAATTTAATTTAGTTTATTTTAGTTTCCTTTAGGTTAGGTAGATTAATTTAGTTTAGTTTAGGTTAGGTTAAGTTAGGTTAGGTTAGTTTAGTTTAGTTTATATTTTATTTTATAGTTTAGTTTAGTTTAGTTTGTATTAGATTAGTTTAGTTTAATTTAGTTTGGTATAGTTTAGGTTAGGTTAGGTTAGGTTAGGTTAGGTTAGGTTAGGTTAGTTTAGTTTAGGTTAGGTTAGGTTAGGTTAGTTTATTTTAGTTTAGTTTACTTTAGTTTATAGTTTAGTTATAGTTTAGTTAAGTTTAGTTTAGTTAAGGTTCGATTAGGTTAGTTTAGTTTAGTTTAGGTTAGGTTAGGGTAGGTTAGGTTAGTTTAGTTTAGTTTAGTATAGTTTAGGTTAGATTAGGTTAGTTTATTTTAGTTTAGATTAGTTTATGTTATGTTAGGGTAGGTTAGGTTAGGTTAGTTTAGTTTATTTTAGTTTAGTTTAGTTTAGGTTAGGTCAGGTTAGTTTAGTTTAATTTAGGTTAGGTTAGGTTAGTTAAATTTAAGTTACTCTAGTTTAGTTAAGTTTAGTTTAGTTTATAGTTTAGTTTATAGTTTAGTTTAGTTTATAGTTTATATTAGTTTATAGTTTATATTATAATTTACTTTATTTTAGTTTAGTTTAGGTTAGGTTAGTTTATTTTAGTTTAGATTAGATTATGTTAGGTTAGGTTAGCTCAGTTTAGTATAGTTTAGTTAATTTATATTTTAATTTATTGTTTAGTTTAGTTTATATTAGATTAGTTTAGTTTAGTTTATTTTAGATTAAGTTAGGTTAGGTTAGGTTAGTTTAGTTTAGGTTAGTTTAATTTATAATTTAGTTTAGTTGTGTTTATAGTTTAATTTACAGTTAAATATAGTTTCGTTTACAGTTTAGTGTAGTTTAGTTTATAGTTTAATTTACACTTAAATATAGTTTCGTTTATAGTTTAGTTTAGTTTAGTTTTGTTTAGTTAAATTTAGTTTAGTTTAAATTAGTTTAGTTTAGTTTATGTTAGGTTAGGTTAGGTAAGGTGAGTTTGGTTAGTTTAGGTTAGTTTAGTTTAGCTTAGCTTAGGTTAAGTTAGGTTAGGTTAGGTTAGTTTAGGTTAGGTTAGGTTCGCTTAGTTTTATTTGGTTTAGTTTAATTTAGGTTAGGTTAAGTTAGGGTAGTTAACTTTAGTTTAGTTTAATTTAGTTAAGCTTAGTTTAGTTCACAGTTTAGTTTAGTTTAGTTTATAGTTTAGTTTATAGTTTAGTTTAGTTTAGTTTATAGTTTAGTTTATAATTTAGTTTACTTTAGTTTAGTTTAGGTTAGGTTAGGTTAGGGTAGTTTAGTTTAGCTTAGTTTATTTTAGGATAGGTTAGATTAGATTAGTTAGTTCAGCTTAGTTTAGTTTAGTTTAGATCAGTTTATACTATAGTTTAATTTATAGATTAGCTTATATTTTAGTTTATAGTTTAGTTTAGTTTGGTTTAGTTTAGTTTAGTTTAGGTTATGTTAGGTAAGGTTAGGTTAGGTTAGGTTAGTTTATTTTAGTTTAGATTAGATTATGTTAGGTTAGGTTAGCTCAGTTTAGTATAGTTTAGTTAATTTATATTTTAATTTATTGTTTAGTTTAGTTTATATTAGATTAGTTTAGTTTAGTTTATTTTAGATTAAGTTAGGTTAGGTTAGGTTAGTTTAGTTTAGGTTAGTTTAATTTATAATTTAGTTTAGTTGTGTTTATAGTTTAATTTACAGTTAAATATAGTTTCGTTTACAGTTTAGTGTAGTTTAGTTTATAGCTTAATTTACACTTAAATATAGTTTCGTTTATAGTTTAGTTTAGTTTTGTTTAGTTAAATTTAGTTTAGTTTAAATTAGTTTAGTTTAGTTTATGTTAGGTTAGGTTAGGTAAGGTGAGTTAGGTTAGGTTAGGTTAGTTTAGGTTAGGTTAGGTTCGCTTAGTTTTATTTGGTTTAGTTTAATTTAGGTTAGGTTAAGTTAGGGTAGTTAACTTTAGTTTAGTTTAATTTAGTTAAGCTTAGTTTAGTTCACAGTTTAGTTTAGTTTAGTTTATAGTTTAGTTTATAGTTTAGTTTAGTTTAGTTTATAGTTTAGTTTATAATTTAGTTTACTTTAGTTTAGTTTAGGTTAGGTTAGGTTAGGGTAGTTTAGTTTAGCTTAGTTTAGTTTAGCTTAGTTTATTTTAGGATAGGTTAGATTAGATTAGTTAGTTCAGCTTAGTTTAGTTTATTTTAATTAAGTTTATAGTTTAGTTTAATTTATAAATTAGTTTATAGTTTAGTTTAGTTTAGTTTAGTTTTGGTTAGGTTAAGTTAGGTTAGGTTAGTTTAGTTTAGTTTTGTTTATATTTTAGTTTATAGTTTAGTTTAGTTTATATTAGATTAGTTTGGTTTAGTTTAGTTTAGTTTAGTTCAGTTTAGTTTAGGTTAGGTTAGTTTAGTTTAGGTTAGGTTAGGTTAGTTTAGTTTATGTTAGGTTAGTTGATTTTAGTTTAGTTTAGTTTACTATAGTTTATAGTTCAGTTTAGTTTAGTTTAGGTTAGGTTAGTTTAGTTTAGTATAGGTTAGGTTAGGTTAGGTTAGTTTAGTTTTGTTTAGTTTAGTTTAGTTTAGGTTAGGTTAGGTTATGTTAATTTAGGTTAGTTTAGTTTAGTTTAATTTAGTTTCGTTTAGTTTATAATTTAGTTTAGTTTAGTTTATCTTAGGTTAGGTTAGGTGAGGTTAGGTTAGGTTAGTTTAGTTTAGTTTAGTTTAGTTTAGTTTATAATTTAGTTTATAGTATAGTTTTGTTTAGTGTAGTTTATAGTTTAGTTTATAATTTAGTTTAGTTTAGTTTATAGTTTAGTTTAGTTTATAGTTTAGTTTATAATTTAGTTTAATATAGTTTAGTTTAATTTAGGTTAGGTTTGGTTAGTTTATTTTAGCTTAGCTCAGGTTTGGTTAGGTTAGGTTAAGTTAGGTTAGGTTAGTTAGTTTAGCGAAGGTTAGGTTAGGTAAGGTTAGTTAGTTGAGCTTAGTTCATTTTATTTTATTTTAGTTTATAGTTAATTTAATATATAAATTAGTTTATAGTTTAGTTTATAGTTTAGGTTAGTTTAGTTTAGTTTAATTTAAGTTAGGTTAGGTAAGGTTGGGTTAGGTTAGGTTAGTTTAGTTTAGTTAAGTTTATGTTCGGTTAGGTTAGGTTAGTTTAGTTCAGTTTAGTTAGTTTAGTTTATAGTTTAATTTAGTTTAGTTTAGTTTTGTTTAGTTTAGTTTAGGTTAGGTTAGGTAAGGTTAGTTTAGTTTAGTTTATTTTAGGTTAGGTTAGGTTAGGTCAGCTCAGTTTAGTTTAGTTTAGTTTAATTTAGGTTAGGTTAGGTTAGGTTAGTTAACTTTAGATTACTTTAGTTTAGTTAAGTTTAGTTTAGTTTATAGATTAGTTTAGTTTAGTTTATAGTTTATTTTAGTTTAGTTTATAGTATATATTATAATTTAATTTAGTTTAGTTTAGGTTAGGTAAGGTTAGTTTAGTTTAGCTTAGGTTAGGTTAGGTTACGTTAGGTTAGGTTAGGTTAGGTTAGTTAGTTTAGCTTAGTTCATTTTATTTTATTTTAGTTTATAGTTAATTTAATATATAAATTAGTTTATAGTTTAGTTTATAGTTTAGGTTAGTTTAGTTTAGTTTAATTTAAGTTAGGTTAGGTAAGTTTAGGTTAGGTTAGGTTAGTTTAGTTCAGTTTAGTTTTGTTTTGCTTATAGTTTAGTTTAATTTAGTTTATAGTTTAATTTAGTTTAGTTTAGTTTAGGTTAGGTTAGATTTGTTTAGGTTAGGTTAGATTAGTTTAGTTTAGTTTAGTTGAATTTAATTTAGTTTATTTTAGTTTAGTTTAGGTTAAGTTAGGTTAGGTTAGATTAGTTAAGTTCAGTTTAGTGTAATTTAGTTTTGTTGAATTTAATTTAGTTTAGTTTAGTTTAAGTTAGTTTAGTTTAGCTTAGGTTAGGTTAGGTAAGGTTAGGTTAGCTAGTTTAGCTTAGTTTAGTTTAGTTTAGTTTATAGTTTAGTTTAATTTATAGATTAGGTTATATTTTAGTTTATAGTTTAGTTTAGTTTGGTTTAGTTAAGTTTAGTTTAGGTTAGGTTAGGTAAGGTTAGGTTAGGTTAGGTTAGTTTATTTTAGTTCAGATTAGATTATGTTAGGTTAGGTTAGGTTAGGTCAGTGTAGTTGAGTTTAGTTTAGTTGAATTTAATTTAGTTTATTTTGTTTAGTTTAGGTTAGGTTCGTTTAGTTTAGTTTAGGTTACGTTGTTAGGTTAGCTTAGTTTTGTATAGTTTAGTTTAGTTTATATTTTAATTTAATGTTTAGTTTAGTTTATATTAGATTAGTTTAGTTTAGTTTAGTTTAGGTTAGGTTAGGTTAGGTTACGTTGGGTTAGCTTAGTTTAGTTTAGTTTAAGTTTGGTTAGGTTACGTTTGGTTAGGTCAGCTTAGTTTTGTTTAGTTTAGTTTAATTTAGGTTAGGTTAGGTTAGGTTAGTTAACTTTAGATTACATTAGTTTAGGTTAGGTTTGGTTTGTTTAATTTAGTTTAGCTCAGGTTTGGTTTGGTTAGGTTGGGTTAGGTTAGTTAACTTCAGTTTACTTTAGTTTAGTTAAGTTTAGTTTAGTTTATAGTTTAGTTTTATTTAGTTTATAGTTTAGTTTATACTTTATATTATAATTTAATTTAGGTTAGGTTAGGTTAGTTTAGTTTAGCTTAGGTTAGGTAAGGTTAGGTTAGGTTGGTTAGTTTAGCTTAGTTTAGTTAGTTTTAGTTTAGTTTATAGTTTAGTATAATTTATAGATTAGTTTATATTTTAGTTTATTGTTTAGTTTAGTTTGGTTTAGTTTAGGTTAGGTTAGGTAAGGTTAGGTTAGGTTAGGTTAGTTTAGTTTAGTTAAGTTTATGTTCGGTTAGGTTAGGTTAGTTTAGTTCAGTTTAGTTAGTTTAGTTTATAATTTAATTTAGTTTAGCTTAGTTTTGTTTACTTTAGTTTAGGTTAGGTTAGGTAAGGTTAGTTTATTTTATTTTATTTTAGGTTAGGTTAGGTTAGGTCAGCTCAGTTTAGTTTAGTTTAGTTTAATTTAGGTTAGGTTAGGTTAGGTTAGTTAACTTTAGATTACTTTAGTTTATTAAATTTAGTTTAGTTTAGTTTATAGTTTAGTTTAGTTTAGTTTATAGTATATATTATAATTTAGTTTAGTTTAGTTTAGGTTAGGTAAGGTTAGTTTAGTTTAGCTTAGGTTAGGTTAGGTTACATTAGGTTAGGTTAGGTTAGGTTAGTTAGTTTAGCTTAGTTCATTTTATTTTATTTTAGTTTATAGTTAATTTAATATATAAATTAGTTTATAGTTTAATTTATAGTTTAGGTTAGTTTAGTTTAGTTTAATTTAAGTTAGGTTAGTTTAGTTCAGTTTAGTTTTTTTTGCTTATAGTTTAGTTTAGTTTAGTTTAGTTTATAGTTTAATTTAGTTTAGTTTAGTTTATTTTAGTCATTTTGTTTAGGTAAGGTTAGGTTAGGTTAGTTTAGTTTAGTTTAGGTTAGGTTAGATTTGTTTAGGTTAGGTTAGATTAGTTTAGTTTAGTTTAGTTTAGTTGAATTTAATTTAGTTTATTTTAGTTTAGTTTAGGTTAAGTTAGGTTAGGTTAGATTAGTTAAGTTCAGTTTAGTGTAATTTAGTTTTGTTGAATTTAGTTTAGTTTAGTTTAGTTTAAGTTAGTTTATTTTAGCTTAGGTTAGGTTAGGTAAGGTTAGGTTAGTTAGTTTAGCTTAGTTTAGTTTAGTTTATAGTTTAGTTTAATTTATAGATTAGCTTATATTTTAGTTTATAGTTTAGTTTAGTTTGGTTTAGTTAAGTTTAGTTTAGGTTAGGTTAGGTAAGGTTAGGTTAGGTTAGGTTAGTTTATTTTAGTTCAGATTAGATTATGTTAGGTTAGGTTAGGTTAGGTCAGTGTAGTTGAGTTTAGTTTAGTTGAATTTAATTTAGTTTATTTTGTTTAGTTTAGGTTAGGTTAGTTTAGTTTAGTTTAAGTTAGGTTAGGTTAGTTTATTTTAGTTTAGATTAGATTATGCTAGGTTAGGTTAGGGTAGGTTAGGTTAGTTTAGTTTAGTTTAGTTTAGTTTAGTTTAAGTTAGGTTAGTTTAGTTTAGTATAGGTTTGGTTAGGTTAGGTTAGTTTAGTTTTGTTTAGTTTAGTTCAGGTTAGGTTAGATTAGGTTAGGTTATGTTAGTTTATTTTAGTTTAGATTAGATTATGTTAGGTTAGGTAAGTTTAGGTTAGGTTAGGTTAGGTTAGGTTAGTTTAGGTTAGGTTATTTTAGGTTAGGTTAGGTTAGCTTAGTTTATTTTAGTTTTGTTTAATTTAGGTTAGGTTAGGTTAGTTAACTTTAGTTTACTTTAGTTTACTTAAGTTTAGTTTAGTTTATAGTTTAGTTTAGTTTAGTTTATAGTTTAGTTTATAGTTTAGTTTAGTTTATAGTTAATATTATAAATTAGTTTAGTTTAGGTTAGGTTAGGTTAGTTTAGTTTAGTTTAGGTTAGGTTAGGTTAGGTTAGGTTAGTTAGTTTAGCTTAGTATAGTTTATTTTATTTTAGTTTATAGTTTAGTTTAAGTTATAGATTAGTTTATATTTTAGTTTATAGTTTATTTTAGTTTGGTTTAGTTTAGGTTAGGTTAGGTAAGGTTAGGTTAGGTTAGGTTAGGTTAGTTTAGTTAAGTTTATTTTCGGTTAGGTTAGTTTAGTTTAGTTCAGTTTAGTTAGTTTTGTTTATACGTTAGTTTAGTTTAGTTTATAGTTTAGTTTATAGTTTCGTTAAGTTAAGTTTATAGTTTATATTATAATGTAATTTACTTTAATTTAGTTTAGTTTAGTTTAGTTTTGTTTAGTTTAGTTTAGGTTAGGTTAGGTATGGTTAGTTTAGTTTAGGTTAGGCTAGGTTAGTTTATGTTATGTTAGGTTAGTTTAGTTTAGCTTAGTTTAGGTTAGGTTAGGTTAGCTTAGTTTAGTTTAGTTTAGTTTAATTTAGGTTAGGTTAGGTTAGGTTAGGTTAGGTCAGTGTAGTTGAGTTTAGTTTAGTTGAATTTAATTTAGTTTATTTTGTTTAGTTTAGGTTAGGTTAGTTTAGTTTAGTTTAGGTTAGCTTGTTAGGTTAGCTAAGTTTAGTATAGTTTAGTTTAGTTTATATTTTAATTTATTGTTTAGTTTAGTTTATATTAGATTAGTTTAGTTTAGTTCAATTTAGGTTAGGTTAGGTTAGGTTAGGTTAGGTTAATTTAGTTTAGTTTAGTTTAATTTAGGTTAGGTTAGGTTAGTTAACTTTAGTTTAGTTAAGTTTAGAATAGTTTAATTTAGTTTATAGTTTAGTTTATAGTTTAGTTTAGTGTAGTTTATAGTTTATATTATAATTTAGTTTAGTTTAGTTTAGTTTAGGTTAGGTTAGGTTAGTTTAGTTAATCTTAGGTTAGGTTAGGTTAGGTTAGGTTAGTTAGTTTAGCTTAGTTTAGTTTATTTTACTTTAGTTTATAATTTAGTTTAATTTATAAATAGTTTATAGTTTAGTTTATAGTTTAGTTTAGTTTAGTTTAGTTTAATTTAGTTTATAGGTTAATTTATAGTTTAGTTTAATTTAGTTTATAGTTTATATTATAAATTAGTTTAGTTTAGTTTAGTTTAGGTTTCGTTAGTTTAGTTTAGCGTAGCTCAGGTTTGGTTTGGTTAGGTTAAGTTAGGTTAGCTTAGTTTAGTTTAGTTAATTTAATTTAGGTTAGGTTAAGTTAGGTTACGTTAGTTAACTATAGTTTATTTTAGTTTAGTTAAGTTTAGTTTAGTTTATAGTTTAGTTTAATTTAGTTTATAGTTTAAATTATATTTTCGTTAAGTTAAGTTTATAGTTTATATTATAATGTAGTTTATTTTAATTTAGTTTAGTTTAGTTTAGTTTAGTTTAGTTTAGTTTAGTTTAGTTTAGGTTAGGTTAGATTAGTTTAGTTTAGCTTAGGTTAGGTTAGGTTAGGTTAGGTTTGTTAGTTTAGCTTAGTTTAGTTTATTTTAGTTTAGTTTATAGTTTAGTTAATTTATAGATAAGTTTATATTTTAGTTTATAATTTAGTTTAGTTTGGTTTAGTTTATGTTAGGTTAGGTAAGGTTATGTTAGGTTAGGTTAGTTTAGTTTAGTTAAGTTTATGTTCGGTTAGGTTAGGTTAGTTTACTTCAGTTTAGTTAGTTTTGTTCATAGTTTAATTTAGTTTAGTTTATAGTTTAGTTTATAGATTAGTTTAGTTTATATTTAATTTAGTTTAGTTTACTTTAGTTTTGTTTAGTTTAGTTTAGCTTAGTTTAGGTTAGGTTAGGTTAGGTTAGCTTAGTTTAGTTTAATTTAGGTTAGGTTAGGTTCGGTTAAGTTAGTTAACTTTAGTTTACTTTAGTTTAGTTTAGTTTATAGTTAATTTAATTTACAAATTAGTTTATAGTTTAGTTTATAGTTTAGATTAGATAAGTTTTGTTTAATTTAAGTTAGGATAGGTAAGTTTAGGTTAAGTTAGGTTAGTTTAGTTCAGTTTAGTTTTGTTAAGTTTATAGTTTAATTTAGTTTAGTTTATAGTTTAATTTAGTTTAGTTTAGTTTAGTTATTTTGATTAGGTTAGGTTAGGTTAGTTTAGTTTAATTTAGGTTAGGTTAGATTTGTTTAGGTTAGGTTAGATTAGTGTAGTTTAGTTTAGTTGAATTTAGTTTAGTTTATGTTAGTTTAGTTTATGTTAGTTTAGTTTAGTTTAGCTTAGGTTAGGTTAGGTAAGGTTAGGTTAGTAGGTTTAGCTTAGTTTAGTTTAGTTTATAGTTCAGTTTAATTTTAGATTATTTTATAGTTTAGATTATAGTTTAGTTTAGTTTAAGTTAAGATAGGTATGTTTAGGTTAGGTTAGGGTAAGTTAGTTTAGTTTAGTTTAGTTTATTTTAGGTTACGTTAGTTTAGGTTAGTTAAGTACAGTTTGGTTTTGTTTTGTTTACAGTTTTGTTTAGTTTATAGTTTAGTTTATAGTTTAGTTTAGATTACTTTCGGTTAGGTTAGGTTAGGTTAGTTTAGTTTAGTTTAGATTAGGTTAGGTTAGTTTATTTTAGTTTAGATTATATTATGTTAGGTTAGGTTAGGGTAGGTTAGGTTAGTGTAGTTTAGTTTAGTTCAATTTAGTTGAATTTAATTTAGTTTATTTTAGTTTCCTTTAGGTTAGGTAGATTAATTTAGTTTAGTTTAGGTTAGGTTAAGTTAGGTTAGGTTAGTTTAGTTTAGTTTATATTTTATTTTATAGTTTAGTTTAGTTTAGTTTGTATTAGATTAGTTTAGTTTAATTTAGTTTGGTATAGTTTAGGTTAGGTTAGGTTAGGTTAGTTTAGTTTAGGTTAGGTTAGGTTAGTTTATTTTAGTTTAGTTTACTTTAGTTTATAGTTTAGTTATAGTTTAGTTTAGTTTAGTTTAGTTAAGGTTCGGTTAGGTTAGTTTAGTTTAGTTTAGGTTAGGTTAGGGTAGGTTAGGTTAGATTAGTTTAGTTTAGTTTAGTTGAATATAATTTGGTTTATTTTAGTTTAGTTTAGGTTAAGTTAGGTTAGGTTAGATTAGTTAAGTTCAGTTTAGTGTAATTTAGTTTTGTTGAATTTAATTTAGTTTAGTTTAGTTTAAGTTAGTTTAGTTTAGCTTAGGTTAGGTTAGGTAAGGTTAGGTTAGCTAGTTTAGCTTAGTTTAGTTTAGTTTAGTTTATAGTTTAGTTTAATTTATAGATTAGGTTATATTTTAGTTTATAGTTTAGTTTAGTTTGGATTAGTTAAGTTTAGTTTAGGTTAGGTTAGGTAAGGTTAGGTTAGGTTAGGTTAGTTTATTTTAGTTCAGATTAGATTATGTTAGGTTAGGTTAGGTTAGGTCAGTGTAGTTGAGTTTAGTTTAGTTGAATTTAATTTAGTTTATTTTGTTTAGTTTAGGTTAGGTTCGTTTAGTTTAGTTTAGGTTACGTTGTTAGGTTAGCTTAGTTTTGTATAGTTTAGTTTAGTTTATATTTTAATTTAATGTTTAGTTTAGTTTATATTAGATTAGTTTAGTTTAGTTTAGTTTAGGTTAGGTTAGGTTAGGTTACGTTGGGTTAGCTTAGTTTAGTTTAGTTTAAGTTTGGTTAGGTTACGTTTGGTTAGGTCAGCTTAGTTTAGTTTAGTTTAGTTTAATTTAGGAAAGGTTATGTTAGGTTAGTTAACTTTAGATTACATTAGTTTAGGTTAGGTTTGGTTTGTTTAATTTAGTTTAGCTCAGGTTTGGTTTGGTTAGGTTGGGTTAGGTTAGTTAACTTCAGTTTACTTTAGTTTAGTTAAGTTTAGTTTAGTTTATAGTTTAGTTTTATTTAGTTTATAGTTTAGTTTATACTTTATATTATAATTTAATTTAGGTTAGGTTAGGTTAGTTTAGTTTAGCTTAGGTTAGGTAAGGTTAGGTTAGGTTGGTTAGTTTAGCTTAGTTTAGTTAGTTTTAGTTTAGTTTATAGTTTAGTATAATTTATAGATTAGTTTATATTTTAGTTTATTGTTTAGTTTAGTTTGGTTTAGTTTAGGTTAGGTTAGGTAAGGTTAGGTTAGGTTAGGTTAGTTTAGTTTAGTTAAGTTTATGTTCGGTTAGGTTAGGTTAGTTTAGTTCAGTTTAGTTAGTTTAGTTTATAATTTAATTTAGTTTAGCTTAGTTTTGTTTACTTTAGTTTAGGTTAGGTTAGGTAAGGTTAGTTTATTTTATTTTATTTTAGGTTAGGTTAGGTTAGGTCAGCTCAGTTTAGTTTAGTTTAGTTTAATTTAGGTTAGGTTAGGTTAGGTTAGTTAACTTTAGATTACTTTAGTTTATTAAATTTAGTTTAGTTTAGTTTATAGTTTAGTTTAGTTTAGTTTATAGTATATATTATAATTTAGTTTAGTTTAGTTTAGTTTAGGTAAGGTTAGTTTAGTTTAGCTTAGGTTAGGTTAGGTTACATTAGGTTAGGTTAGGTTAGGTTAGTTAGTTTAGCTTAGTTCATTTTATTTTATTTTAGTTTATAGTTAATTTAATATATAAATTAGTTTATAGTTTAATTTATAGTTTAGGTTAGTTTAGTTTAGTTTAATTTAAGTTAGGTTAGTTTAGTTCAGTTTAGTTTTTTTTTGCTTATAGTTTAGTTTAGTTTAGTTTAGTTTATAGTTTAATTTAGTTTAGTTTAGTTTATTTTAGTCATTTTGTTTAGGTAAGGTTAGGTTAGGTTAGTTTAGTTTAGTTTAGGTTAGGTTAGATTTGTTTAGGTTAGGTTAGATTAGTTTAGTTTAGTTTAGTTTAGTTGAATTTAATTTAGTTTATTTTAGTTTAGTTTAGGTTAAGTTAGGTTAGGTTAGATTAGTTAAGTTCAGTTTAGTGTAATTTAGTTTTGTTGAATTTAGTTTAGTTTAGTTTAGTTTAAGTTAGTTTATTTTAGCTTAGGTTAGGTTAGGTAAGGTTAGGTTAGTTAGTTTAGCTTAGTTTAGTTTAGTTTAGTTTATAGTTTAGTTTAATTTATGGATTAGCTTATATTTTAGTTTATAGTTTAGTTTAGTTTGGTTTAGTTAAGTTTAGTTTAGGTTAGGTTAGGTAAGGTTAGGTTAGGTTAGGTTAGTTTATTTTAGTTCAGATTAGATTATGTTAGGTTAGGTTAGGGTAGGTCAGTGTAGTTGAGTTTAGTTTAGTTGAATTTAATTTAGTTTATTTTGTTTAGTTTAGGTTAGGTTAGTTTAGTTTAGTTTAAGTTAGGTTAGGTTAGTTTATTTTAGTTTAGATTAGATTATGCTAGGTTAGGTTAGGGTAGGTTAGGTTAGTTTAGTTTAGTTTAGTTTAGTTTAGTTTAAGTTAGGTTAGTTTAGTTTAGTATAGGTTTGGTTAGGTTAGGTTAGTTTAGTTTTGTTTAGTTTAGTTCAGGTTAGGTTAGATTAGGTTAGGTTATGTTAGTTTATTTTAGTTTAGATTAGATTATGTTAGGTTAGGTAAGTTTAGGTTAGGTTAGGTTAGGTTAGGTTAGTTTAGGTTAGGTTATTTTAGGTTAGGTTAGGTTAGCTTAGTTTATTTTAGTTTTGTTTAATTTAGGTTAGGTTAGGTTAGTTAACTTTAGTTTACTTTAGTTTACTTAAGTTTAGTTTAGTTTATAGTTTAGTTTAGTTTAGTTTATAGTTTAGTTTATAGTTTAGTTTAGTTTATAGTTAATATTATAAATTAGTTTAGTTTAGGTTAGGTTAGGTTAGTTTAGTTTAGTTTAGGTTAGGTTAGGATAGGTTAGGTTAGTTAGTTTAGCTTAGTATAGTTTATTTTATTTTAGTTTATAGTTTAGTTTAATTTATAGATTAGTTTATATTTTAGTTTATAGTTTATTTTAGTTTGGTTTAGTTTAGGTTAGGTTAGGTAAGGTTAGGTTAGGTTAGGTTAGGTTAGTTTAGTTAAGTTTATTTTCGGTTAGGTTAGTTTAGTTTAGTTCAGTTTAGTTAGTTTTGTTTATACGTTAGTTTAGTTTAGTTTATAGTTTAGTTTATAGTTTCGTTAAGTTAAGTTTATAGTTTATATTATAATGTAATTTACTTTAATTTAGTTTAGTTTAGTTTAGTTTTGTTTAGTTTAGTTTAGGTTAGGTTAGGTATGGTTAGTTTAGTTTAGGTTAGGCTAGGTTAGTTTATGTTATGTTAGGTTAGTTTAGTTTAGCTTAGTTTAGGTTAGGTTAGGTTAGCTTAGTTTAGTTTAGTTTAGTTTAATTTAGGTTAGGTTAGGTTAGGTTAGGTTAGGTTAGGTCAGTGTAGTTGAGTTTAGTTTAGTTGAATTTAATTTAGTTTATTTTGTTTAGTTTAGGTTAGGTTAGTTTAGTTTAGTTTAGGTTAGCTTGTTAGGTTAGCTAAGTTTAGTATAGTTTAGTTTAGTTTATATTTTAATTTATTGTTTAGTTTAGTTTATATTAGATTAGTTTAGTTTAGTTCAATTTAGGTTAGGTTAGGTTAGGTTAGGTTAGGTTAATTTAGTTTAGTTTAGTTTAATTTAGGTTAGGTTAGGTTAGGTTAGTTAACTTTAGTTTAGTTAAGTTTAGAATAGTTTAATTTAGTTTATAGTTTAGTTTATAGTTTAGTTTAGTGTAGTTTATAGTTTATATTATAATTTAGTTTAGTTTAGTTTAGTTTAGGTTAGGTTAGGTTAGTTTAGTTAATCTTAGGTTAGGTTAGGTTAGGTTAGGTTAGTTAGTTTAGCTTAGTTTAGTTTATTTTACTTTAGTTTATAATTTAGTTTAATTTATAAATAGTTTATAGTTTAGTTTATAGTTTAGTTTAGTTTAGTTTAGTTTAATTTAGTTTATAGGTTAATTTATAGTTTAGTTTAATTTAGTTTATAGTTTATATTATAATTTACTTTAGTTTAGTTTAGTTTAGGTTTCGTTAGTTTAGTTTAGCGTAGCTCAGGTTTGGTTTGGTTAGGTTAAGTTAGGTTAGCTTAGTTTAGTTTAGTTAATTTAATTTAGGTTAGGTTAAGTTAGGTTACGTTAGTTAACTATAGTTTATTTTAGTTTAGTTAAGTTTAGTTTAGTTTATAGTTTAGTTTAATTTAGTTTATAGTTTAAATTATATTTTCGTTAAGTTAAGTTTATAGTTTATATTATAATGTAGTTTATTTTAATTTAGTTTAGTTTAGTTTAGTTTAGTTTAGTTTAGTTTAGTTTAGGTTAGGTTAGATTAGTTTAGTTTAGCTTAGGTTAGGTTAGGTTAGGTTAGGTTTGTTAGTTTAGCTTAGTTTAGTTTATTTTAGTTTAGTTTATAGTTTAGTTAATTAATAGATAAGTTTATATTTTAGTTTATAATTTAGTTTAGTTTGGTTTAGTTTATGTTAGGTTAGGTAAGGTTAGGTTAGGTTAGTTTAGTTTAGTTAAGTTTATGTTCGGTTAGGTTAGGTTAGTTTACTTCAGTTTAGTTAGTTTTGTTCATAGTTTAATTTAGTTTAGTTTATAGTTTAGTTTATAGATTAGTTTAGTTTATATTTAATTTAGTTTAGTTTACTTTAGTTTTGTTTAGTTTAGTATAGCTTAGTTTAGGTTAGGTTAGGTTAGGTTAGCTTAGTTTAGTTTAATTTAGGTTAGGTTAGGTTCGGTTAAGTTAGTTAACTTTAGTTTACTTTAGTTTAGTTTAGTTTATAGTTAATTTAATTTACAAATTAGTTTATAGTTTAGTTTATAGTTTAGATTAGATAAGTTTTGTTTAATTTAAGTTAGGATAGGTAAGTTTAGGTTAAGTTAGGTTAGTTTAGTTCAGTTTAGTTTTGTTAAGTTTATAGTTTAATTTAGTTTAGTTTATAGTTTAATTTAGCTTAGTTTAGTTTAGTTATTTTGATTAGGTTAGGTTAGGTTAGTTTAGTTTAATTTAGGTTAGGTTAGATTTGTTTAGGTTAGGTTAGATTAGTGTAGTTTAGTTTAGTTGAATTTAGTTTAGTTTATGTTAGTTTAGTTTATGTTAGTTTAGTTTAGTTTAGCTTAGGTTAGGTTAGGTAAGGTTAGGTTAGTAGGTTTAGCTTAGTTTAGTTTAGTTTATAGTTCAGTTTAATTTTAGATTATTTTATAGTTTAGATTATAGTTTAGTTTAGTTTAAGTTAAGATAGGTATGTTTAGGTTAGGTTAGGGTAAGTTAGTTTAGTTTAGTTTAGTTTATTTTAGGTTACGTTAGTTTAGGTTAGTTAAGTACAGTTTGGTTTTGTTTTGTTTATAGTTTTGTTTAGTTTATAGTTTAGTTTAGATTACTTTCGGTTAGGTTAGGTTAGGTTAGTTTAGTTTAGTTTAGATTAGGTTAGGTTAGTTTATTTTAGTTTAGATTAGATTATGTTAGGTTAGGTTAGGGTAGGTTAGGTTAGTGTAGTTTAGTTTAGTTCAATTTAGTTGAATTTAATTTAGTTTATTTTAGTTTCCTTTAGGTTAGGTAGATTAATTTAGTTTAGTTTAGGTTAGGTTAAGTTAGGTTAGGTTAGTTTAGTTTAGTTTATATTTTATTTTATAGTTTAGTTTAGTTTATATTAGATTAGTTTGGTTTAGTTTAGTTTAGTTTAGTTCAGTTTAGTTTAGGTTGGGTTAGTTTAGTTTAGGTTAGGTTAGGTTAGTTTAGTTTATGTTAGGTTAGTTGATTTTAGTTTAGTTTAGTTTACTATAGTTTATAGTTCAGTTTAGTTTAGTTTAGGTTAGGTTAGTTTAGTTTAGTATAGGTTAGGTTAGGTTAGGTTAGTTTAGTTTTGTTTAGTTTAGTTTAGTTTAGGTTAGGTTAGGTTAGGTTATGTTACTTTAGGTTAGTTTAGTTTAGTTTAATTTAGTTTCGTTTAGTTTATATTTTAGTTTAGTTTAGTTTATCTTAGGTTAGGTTAGGTGAGGTTAGGTTAGGTTAGTTTAGTTTAGTTTAGTTTAGTTTAGTTTAGTTTATAATTTAGTTTATAGTATAGTTTTGTTTAGTTTAGTTTATAGTTTAGTTTATAATTTAGTTTAGTTTAGTTTATAGTTTAGTTTAGTTTATAGTTTAGTTTATAATTTAGTTTAATATAGTTTAGTTTAATTTAGGTTAGGTTTGGTTAGTTTATTTTAGCTTAGCTCAGGTTTGGTTAGGTTAGGTTAAGTTAGGTTAGGTTAGTTAGTTTAGCGAAGGTTAGGTTAGGTAAGGTTAGTTAGTTTAGCTTAGTTCATTTTATTTTATTTTAGTTTATAGTTAATTTAATATATAAATTAGTTTATAGTTTAGTTTATAGTTTAGGTTAGTTTAGTTTAGTTTAATTTAAGTTAGGTTAGGTAAGGTTGGGTTAGGTTAGGTTAGTTTAGTTTAGTTAAGTTTATGTTCGGTTAGGTTAGGTTAGTTTAGTTCAGTTTAGTTAGTTTAGTTTATAGTTTAATTTAGTTTAGTTTAGTTTTGTTTAGTTTAGTTTAGGTTAGGTTAGGTAAGGTTAGTTTAGTTTAGTTTATTTTAGGTTAGGTTAGGTTAGGTCAGCTCAGTTTAGTTTAGTTTAGTTTAATTTAGGTTAGGTTAGGTTAGGTTAGTTAACTTAAATTACTTTAGTTTAGTTAAGTTTAGTTTAGTTTATAGATTAGTTTAGTTTAGTTTATAGTTTATTTTAGTTTAGTTTATAGTATATATTATAATTTAGTTTAGTTTAGTTTAGGTTAGGTAAGGTTAGTTTAGTTTAGCTTAGGTTAGGTTAGGTTACGTTAGGTTTGGTTAGGTTAGTTAGTTTAGCTTAGTTCATTTTATTTTATTTTAGTTTATAGTTAATTTAATATATAAATTAGTTTATAGTTTAGTTTATAGTTTAGGTTAGTTTAGTTTAGTTTAATTTAAGTTAGGTTAGGTAAGTTTAGGTTAGGTTAGGTTAGTTTAGTTCAGTTTAGTTTTGTTTTGCTTATAGTTTAGTTTAATTTAGTTTATAGTTTAATTTAGTTTAGTTTAGTTTAGGTTAGGTTAGATTTGTTTAGGTTAGGTTAGATTAGTTTAGTTTAGTTTAGTTGAATTTAATTTAGTTTATTTTAGTTTAGTTTAGGTTAAGTTAGGTTAGGTTAGATTAGTTAAGTTCAGTTTAGTGTAATTTAGTTTTGTTGAATTTAGTTTAGTTTAGTTTAGTTTAAGTTAGTTTAGTTTAGCTTAGGTTAGGTTAGGTAAGGTTAGGTTAGCTAGTTTAGCTTAGTTTAGTTTAGTTTAGTTTATAGTTTAGTTTAATTTATAGATTAGGTTATATTTTAGTTTATAGTTTAGTTTAGTTTGGTTTAGTTAAGTTTAGTTTAGGTTAGGTTAGGTAAGGTTAGGTTAGGTTAGTTTATTTTAGTTCAGATTAGATTATGTTAGGTTAGGTTAGGTTAGGTCAGTGTAGTTGAGTTTAGTTTAGTTGAATTTAATTTAGTTTATTTTGTTTAGTTTAGGTTAGGTTCGTTTAGTTTAGTTTAGGTTACGTTGTTAGGTTAGCTTAGTTTTGTATAGTTTAGTTTAGTTTATATTTTAATTTAATGTTTAGTTTAGTTTATATTAGATTAGTTTAGTTTAGTTTAGTTTAGGTTAGGTTAGGTTACGTTGGGTTAGCTTAGTTTAGTTTAGTTTAAGTTTGGTTAGGTTACGTTTGGTTAGGTCAGCTTAGTTTAGTTTAGTTTAGTTTAATTTAGGTTAGGTTAGGTTAGGTTAGTTAACTTTAGATTACTTTAGTTTAGGTTAGGTTTGGTTTGTTTAATTTAGCTTAGCTCAGGTTTGGTTTGGTTAGGTTGGGTTAGGTTAGTTAACTTCAGTTTACTTTAGTTTAGTTAAGTTTAGTTTAGTTTATAGTTTAGTTTTATTTAGTTTATAGTTTAGTTTATACTTTATATTATAATTTAGTTTAGGTTAGTTTAGTTTAGCTTAGGTTAGGTAAGGTTAGGTTAGGTTAGGTTAGTTTAGTTTAATTAAGTTTATGTTCGGTTAGGTTAGGTTAGTTTAGTTCAGTTTAGTTAGTTTAGTTTATAATTTAATTTAGTTTAGCTTAGTTTTGTTTACTTTAGTTTAGGTTAGGTTAGGTAAGGTTAGTTTATTTTAGTTTATTTTAGGTTAGGTTAGGTTAGGTCAGCTCAGTTTAGTTTAGTTTAGTTTAATTTAGGTTAGGTTAGGTTAGGTTAGTTAACTTTAGATTACTTTAGTTTATTAAATTTAGTTTAGTTTAGTTTATAGTTTAGTTTAGTTTAGTTTATAGTATATATTATAATTTAGTTTAGTTTAGTTTAGGTTAGGTAAGGTTAGTTTAGTTTAGCTTAGGTTAGGTTAGGTTACATTAGGTTAGGTTAGGTTAGGTTAGTTAGTTTAGCTTAGTTCATTTTATTTTATTTTAGTTTATAGTTAATTTAATATATAAATTAGTTTATAGTTTAATTTATAGTTTAGGTTAGTTTAGTTTAGTTTAATTTAAGTTAGGTTAGTTTAGTTCAGTTTAGTTTTGTTTTGCTTATAGTTTAGTTTAGTTTAGTTTAGTTTATAGTTTAATTTAGTTTAGTTTAGTTTACTTTAGTCATTTTGTTTAGGTAAGGTTAGGTTAGGTTAGTTTAGTTTAGTTTAGGTTAGGTTAGATTTATTTAGGTTAGGTTAGATTAGTTTAGTTTAGTTTAGTTTAGTTGAATTTAATTTAGTTTATTTTAGTTTAGTTTAGGTTAAGTTAGGTTAGGTTAGATTAGTTAAGTTCAGTTTAGTGTAATTTAGTTTTGTTGAATTTAATTTAGTTTAGTTTAAGTTAGTTTATTTTAGCTTAGGTTAGGTTAGGTAAGGTTAGGTTAGTTAGATTAGCTTAGTTTAGTTTAGTTTAGTTTATAGTTTAGTTTAATTTATAGATTAGGTTATATTTTAGTTTATAGTTTAGTTTAGTTTGGTTTAGTTAAGTTTAGTTTAGGTTAGGTTAGGTAAGGTTAGGTTAGGTTAGTTTATTTTAGTTCAGATTAGATTATGTTAGGTTAGGTTAGGTTAGGTCAGTGTAGTTGAGTTTAGTTTAGTTGAATTTAATTTAGTTTATTTTGTTTAGTTTAGGTTAGGTTCGTTTAGTTTAGTTTAGGTTACGTTGTTAGGTTAGCTTAGTTTTGTATAGTTTAGTTTAGTTTATATTTTAATTTAATGTTTAGTTTAGTTTATATTAGATTAGTTTAGTTTAGTTTAGTTTAGGTTAGGTTAGGTTACGTTGGGTTAGCTTAGTTTAGTTTAGTTTAAGTTTGGTTAGGTTACGTTTGGTTAGGTCAGCTTAGTTTAGTTTAGTTTAGTTTAATTTAGGTTAGGTTAGGTTAGGTTAGTTAACTTTAGATTACTTTAGTTTAGGTTAGGTTTGGTTTGTTTAATTTAGCTTAGCTCAGGTTTGGTTTGGTTAGGTTGGGTTAGGTTAGTTAACTTCAGTTTACTTTAGTTTAGTTAAGTTTAGTTTAGTTTATAGTTTAGTTTTATTTAGTTTATAGTTTAGTTTATACTTTATATTATAATTTAGTTTAGGTTAGTTTAGTTTAGCTTAGGTTAGGTAAGGTTAGGTTAGGTTAGGTTAGTTTAGTTTAATTAAGTTTATGTTCGGTTAGGTTAGGTTAGTTTAGTTCAGTTTAGTTAGTTTAGTTTATAATTTAATTTAGTTTAGCTTAGTTTTGTTTACTTTAGTTTAGGTTAGGTTAGGTAAGGTTAGTTTATTTTAGTTTATTTTAGGTTAGGTTAGGTTAGGTCAGCTCAGTTTAGTTTAGTTTAGTTTAATTTAGGTTAGGTTAGGTTAGGTTAGTTAACTTTAGATTACTTTAGTTTATTAAATTTAGTTTAGTTTAGTTTATAGTTTAGTTTAGTTTAGTTTATAGTATATATTATAATTTAGTTTAGTTTAGTTTAGGTTAGGTAAGGTTAGTTTAGTTTAGCTTAGGTTAGGTTAGGTTACATTAGGTTAGGTTAGGTTAGGTTAGTTAGTTTAGCTTAGTTCATTTTATTTTATTTTAGTTTATAGTTAATTTAATATATAAATTAGTTTATAGTTTAATTTATAGTTTAGGTTAGTTTAGTTTAGTTTAATTTAAGTTAGGTTAGTTTAGTTCAGTTTAGTTTTGTTTTGCTTATAGTTTAGTTTAGTTTAGTTTAGTTTATAGTTTAATTTAGTTTAGTTTAGTTTACTTTAGTCATTTTGTTTAGGTAAGGTTAGGTTAGGTTAGTTTAGTTTAGTTTAGGTTAGGTTAGATTTATTTAGGTTAGGTTAGATTAGTTTAGTTTAGTTTAGTTTAGTTGAATTTAATTTAGTTTATTTTAGTTTAGTTTAGGTTAAGTTAGGTTAGGTTAGATTAGTTAAGTTCAGTTTAGTGTAATTTAGTTTTGTTGAATTTAATTTAGTTTAGTTTAAGTTAGTTTATTTTAGCTTAGGTTAGGTTAGGTAAGGTTAGGTTAGTTAGATTAGCTTAGTTTAGTTTAGTTTAGTTTATAGTTTAGTTTAATTTATAGATTAGGTTATATTTTAGTTTATAGTTTAGTTTAGTTTGGTTTAGTTAAGTTTAGTTTAGGTTAGGTTAGGTAAGCTTAGGTTAGGTTAGGTTAGTTTATTTTAGTTTAGATTAGATTATGCTAGGTTAGGTTAGGGTAGGTTAGGTTAGTTTAGTTTAGTTTAGTTTAGTTTAGTTTAAGTTAGGTTAGTTTAGTTTAGTATAGGTTTGGTTAGGTTAGGTAATTTAGTTTTGTTTAGTTTGGTTTCAGGTTAGGTTAGATTAGGTTAGGTTATGTTAGTTTATTTTAGTTTAGATTAGATTATGTTAGGTTAGGTAAGTTTAGGTTAGGTTAGGTTAGGTTAGTTTAGGTTAGGTTATTTTAGGTTAGGTTAGGTTAGCTTAGTTTATTTTAGTTTTGTTTAATTTAGGTTAGGTTAGGTTAGTTAACTTTAGTTTACTTTAGTTTACTTAAGTTTAGTTTAGTTTATAGTTTAGTTTAGTTTAGTTTATAGTTTAGTTTATAGTTTAGTTTAGTTTATAGTTAATATTATAAATTAGTTTAGTTTAGGTTAGGTTAGGTTAGTTTAGTTTAGTTTAGGTTAGGTTAGGTTAGGTTAGGTTAGTTAGTTTAGCTTAGTATAGTTTATTTTATTTTAGTTTATAGTTTAGTTTAATTTATAGATTAGTTTATATTTTAGTTTATAGTTTATTTTAGTTTGGTTTAGTTTAGGTTAGGTTAGGTAAGGTTAGGTTAGGTTAGGTTAGGTTAGTTTAGTTAAGTTTATTTTCGGTTAGGTTAGTTTAGTTTAGTTCAGTTTAGTTAGTTTTGTTTATACGTTAATTTTGTTTAGTTTATAGTTTAGTTTATAGTTTCGTTAAGTTAAGTTTATAGTTTATATTATAAATTAGTTTACTTTAATTTAGTTTAGTTTAGTTTAGTTTTGTTTAGTTTAGTTTAGGTTAGGTTAGGTATGGTTAGTTTAGTTTAGGTTAGGCTAGGTTAGTTTATGTTATGTTAGGTTAGTTTAGTTTAGCTTAGTTTAGGTTAGGTTAGGTTAGCTTAGTTTAGTTTAGTTTAGTTTAATTTAGGTTAGGTTAGGTTAGGTTAGGTTAGGTCAGTGTAGTTGAGTTTAGTTTAGTTGAATTTAATTTAGTTTATTTTGTTTAGTTTAGGTTAGGTTAGTTTAGTTTAGTTTAGGTTAGCTTGTTAGGTTAGCTAAGTTTAGTATAGTTTAGTTTAGTTTATATTTTAATTTATTGTTTAGTTTAGTTTATATTAGATTAGTTTAGTTTAGTTCAATTTAGGTTAGGTTAGGTTAGGTTAGGTTAGGTTAATTTAGTTTAGTTTAGTTTAATTTAGGTTAGGTGAGGTTAGGTTAGTTAACTTTAGTTTAGTTAAGTTTAGAATAGTTTAATTTAGTTTATAGTTTAGTTTATAGTTTAGTTTAGTGTAGTTTATAGTTTATATTATAATTTAGTTTAGTTTAGTTTAGTTTAGGTTAGGTTAGGTTAGTTTAGTTAATCTTAGGTTAGGTTAGGTTAGGTTAGGTTAGTTAGTTTAGCTTAGTTTAGTTTATTTTACTTTAGTTTATAATTTAGTTTAATTTATAAATAGTTTATAGTTTAGTTTATAGTTTAGTTTAGTTTAGTTTAGTTTAATTTAGTTTATAGGTTAATTTATAGTTTAGTTTAATTTAGTTTATAGTTTATATTATAATTTAGTTTAGTTTAGTTTAGTTTAGGTTTGGTTAGTTTAGTTTAGCGTAGCTCAGGTTTGGTTTGGTTAGGTTAAGTTAGGTTAGCTTAGTTTAGTTTAGTTAATTTAATTTAGGTTAGGTTAAGTTAGGTTACGTTAGTTAACTATAGTTTATTTTAGTTTAGTTAAGTTTAGTTTAGTTTATAGTTTAGTTTAATTTAGTTTATAGTTTAAATTATATTTTCGTTAAGTTAAGTTTATAGTTTATATTATAATGTAGTTTATTTTAATTTAGTTTAGTTTAGTTTAGTTTAGTTTAGTTTAGTTTAGTTTAGTTTAGTTTAGGTTAGGTTAGATTAGTTTAGTTTAGCTTAGGTTAGGTTAGGTTAGGTTAGGTTAGGTTTGTTAGTTTAGCTTAGTTTAGTTTATTTTAGTTTAGTTTATAGTTTAGTTAATTTATAGATTAGTTTATATTTTAGTTTATAATTTAGTTTAGTTTGGTTTAGTTTATGTTAGGTTAGGTAAGGTTAGGTTAGGTTAGGTTAGTTTAGTTTAGTTAAGTTTATGTTCGGTTAGGTTAGGTTAGTTTAGTTCAGTTTAGTTAGTTTTGTTCATAGTTTAATTTAGTTTAGTTTATAGATTAGTTTAGTTTATATTTAATTTAGTTTAGTTTACTTTAGTTTTGTTTAGTTTAGTTTAGGTTAGGTTAGGTAAGGTTAGTTTAGGTTAAGTTTGGTTAGTTTAGTTTAGCTTAGTTTAGGTTAGGTTAGGTTAGGTTAGCTTAGTTTAGTTTAGTTTAGTTTAATTTAGGTTAGGTTAGGTTCGGTTAAGTTAGTTAACTTTAGTTTACTTTAGTTTAGTTTAGTTTATAGTTAATTTAATTTACAAATTAGTTTATAGTTTAGTTTATAGTTTAGGTTAGATAAGTTTTGTTTAATTTAAGTTAGGATAGGTAAGTTTAGGTTAAGTTAGGTTAGTTTAGTTCAGTTTAGTTTTGTTAAGTTTATAGTTTAATTTAGTTTAGTTTATAGTTTAATTTAGTTTAGTTTAGTTTAGTTATTTTGATTAGGTTAGGTTAGGTTAGATTAGTTTAATTTAGGTTAGGTTAGATTTGTTTAGGTTAGGTTAGATTAGTGTAGTTTAGTTTAGTTGAATTTAGTTTAGTTTATGTTAGTTTAGTTTATGTTAGTTTAGTTTAGTTTAGCTTAGGTTAGGTTAGGTAAGGTTAGGTTAGTAGGTTTAGCTTAGTTTAGTTTAGTTTATAGTTCAGTTTAATTTTAGATTATTTTATAGTTTAGATTATAGTTTAGTTTAGTTTAAGTTAAGATAGGTATGTTTAGGTTAGGTTAGGGTAAGTTAGTTTAGTTTAGTTTAGTTTATTTTAGGTTACGTTAGTTTAGGTTAGTTAAGTACAGTTTGGTTTTGTTTTGTTTATAGTTTTGTTTAGTTTATAGTTTAGTTTAGATTACTTTCGGTTAGGTTAGGTTAGGTTAGTTTAGTTTAGTTTAGTTTAGATTAGGTTAGGTTAGTTTATTTTAGTTTAGATTAGATTATGTTAGGTTAGGTTAGGGTAGGTTAGGTTAGTGTAGTTTAGTTTAGTTCAATTTAGTTGAATTTAATTTAGTTTATTTTAGTTTCCTTTAGGTTAGGTAGATTAATTTAGTTTAGTTTAGGTTAGGTTAAGTTAGGTTAGGTTAGTTTAGTTTAGTTTATATTTTATTTTATAGTTTAGTTTAGTTTAGTTTGTATTAGATTAGTTTAGTTTAATTTAGTTTGGTATAGTTTAGGTTAGGTTAGGTTAGGTTAGGTTAGTTTAGTTTAGGTTAGGTTAGGTTAGGTTAGTTTATTTTAGTTTAGTTTACTTTAGTTTATAGTTTAGTTATAGTTTAGTTTAGTTTAGTTTAGTTAAGGTTCGGTTAGGTTAGTTTAGTTTAGTTTAGGTTAGGTTAGGGTAGGTTAGGTTAGTTTAGTTTAGTTTAGTATAGTTTAGGTTAGATTAGGTTAGTTTATTTTAGTTTAGATTAGTTTATGTTATGTTAAGGTAGGTTAGGTTAGGTTAGTTTAGTTTAGTTTAGTTTAGTTTAGTTTAGTTTAGGTTAGGTCAGGTTAGTTTAGTTTAATTTAGGTTAGGTTAGGTTAGTTAAATTTAAGTTACTCCAGTTTAGTTAAGTTTAGTTTAGTTTATAGTTTAGTTTATAGTTTAGTTTAGTTTATAGTTTAGATTAGTTTATAGTTTATATTATAATTTACTTTATTTTAGTTTAGTTTAGGTTAGGTTAGTTTATTTTAGTTTAGATTAGATTATGTTAGGTTAGGTTAGCTCAGTTTAGTATAGTTTAGTTAATTTATATTTTAATTTATTGTTTAGTTTAGTTTATATTAGATTAGTTTAGTTTAGTTTATTTTAGATTAAGTTAGGTTAGGTTAGGTTAGTTTAGTTTAGGTTAGTTTAATTTATAATTTAGTTTAGTTGTGTTTATAGTTTAATTTACAGTTAAATATAGTTTCGTTTACAGTTTAGTGTAGTTTAGTTTATAGTTTAATTTACACTTAAATATAGTTTCGTTTATAGTTTAGTTTAGTTTTGTTTAGTTAAATTTAGTTTAGTTTAAATTAGTTTAGTTTAGTTTATGTTAGGTTAGGTTAGGTAAGGTGAGTTTGGTTAGTTTAGGTTAGTTTAGTTTAGCTTAGCTTAGGTTAAGTTAGGTTAGGTTAGGTTAGTTTAGGTTAGGTTAGGTTCGCTTAGTTTTATTTGGTTTAGTTTAATTTAGGTTAGGTTAAGTTAGGGTAGTTAACTTTAGTTTAGTTTAATTTAGTTAAGCTTAGTTTAGTTCACAGTTTAGTTTAGTTTAGTTTATAGTTTAGTTTATAGTTTAGTTTAGTTTAGTTTATAGTTTAGTTTATAATTTAGTTTACTTTAGTTTAGTTTAGATTAGGTTAGGTTAGGGTAGTTTAGTTTAGCTTAGTTTATTTTAGGATAGGTTAGATTAGATTAGTTAGTTCAGCTTAGTTTAGTTTAGTTTAGATCAGTTTATACTATAGTTTAATTTATAGATTAGCTTATATTTTAGTTTATAGTTTAGTTTAGTTTGGTTTAGTTTAGTTTAGTTTAGGTTATGTTAGGTAAGGTTAGGTTAGGTTAGGTTAGTTTATTTTAGTTTATATTAGATTATGTTAGGTTAGGTTAGATCAGTTTAGTATAGTTTAGTTAATTTATATTTTAATTTATTGTTTAGTTTAGTTTATATTAGATTAGTTTAGTTTAGTTTATTTTAGATTAAGTTAGGTTAGGTTAGGTTAGTTTAGTTTAGGTTAGTTTAATTTATAATTTAGTTTAGTTGTGTTTATAGTTTAATTTTTAGTTAAATATAGTTTCGTTTACAGTTTAGTGTAGTTTAGTTTATAGTTTAATTTACACTTAAATATAGTTTCGTTTATAGTTTAGTTTAGTTTTGTTTAGTTAAATTTAGTTTAGTTTAAATTAGTTTAGTTTAGTTTATGTTAGGTTAGGTTAGGTAAGGTGAGTTAGGTTAGGTTAGGTTAGTTTAGGTTAGGTTAGGTTCGCTTAGTTTTATTTGGTTTAGTTTAATTTAGGTTAGGTTAAGTTAGGGTAGTTAACTTTAGTTTAGTTTAATTTAGTTAAGCTTAGTTTAGTTCACAGTTTAGTTTAGTTTAGTTTATAGTTTAGTTTAGTTTAGTTTATAGTTTAGTTTATAATTTAGTTTACTTTAGTTTAGTTTAGGTTAGGTTAGGTTAGAGTAGTTTAGTTTAGTTTGGTTTATTTTAGGATAGGTTAGATTAGATTAGTTAGTTCAGCTTAGTTTAGTTTATTTTAATTAAGTTTATAGTTTAGTTTAATTTATAAATTAGTTTATAGTTTAGTTTAGTTTAGTTTAGTTTTGGTTAGGTTAAGTTAGGTTAGGTTAATTTAGTTTAGTTTTGTTTATATTTTAGTTTATAGTTTAGTTTAGTTTATATTAGATTAGTTTGGTTTAGTTTAGTTTAGTTTAGTTCAGTTTAGTTTAGGTTAGGTTAGTTTAGTTTAGGTTAGGTTAGGTTAGTTTAGTTTATGTTAGGTTAGTTGATTTTAGTTTAGTTTAGTTTACTATAGTTTATGGTTCAGTTTAGTTTAGTTTAGGTTAGGTTAGTTTAGTTTAGTATAGGTTAGGTTAGGTTTGGTTAGTTTAGTTTTGTTTAGTTTAGTTTAGTTTAGGTTAGGTTAGGTTAGGTTATGTTACTTTAGGTTAGTTTAGTTTAGTTTAATTTAGTTTCGTTTAGTTTATAATTTAGTTTAGTTTAGTTTATCTTAGGTTAGGTTAGTTGAGGTTAGGTTAGGTTAGTTTAGTTTAGTTTAGTTTAGTTTAGTTTAGTTTATAATTTAGTTTATAGTATAGTTTTGTTTAGTTTAGTTTATAGTTTAGTTTATAATTTAGTTTAGTTTAGTTTATAGTTTAGTTTAGTTTATAGTTTAGTTTATAATTTAGTTTAATATTGTTTAGTTTAATTTAGGTTAGGTTTGGTTAGTTTATTTTAGCTTAGCTCAGGTTTGGTTAGGTTAGGTTAAGTTAGGTTAGGTTAGTTAGTGTAGCGAAGGTTAGGTTAGGTAAGGTTAGTTAGTTTAGCTTAGTTCATTTTATTTTATTTTAGTTTATAGTTAATTTAATATATAAATTAGTTTATAGTTTAGTTTATAGTTTAGGTTAGTTTAGTTTAGTTTAATTAAAGTTAGGTTAGGTAAGGTAAGGTTAGGTTAGGTTAGTTTAGTTCAGTTTAGTTAGTTTAGTTTATAGTTTAATTTAGTTTAGTTTAGTTTTGTTTAGTTTAGTTTAGGTTAGGTTAGGTAAGGTTAGTTTAGTTTAGTTTATTTTAGGTTAGGTTAGGTTACTTCAGCTCAGTTTAGTTTAGTTTAGTTTAATTTAGGTTAGGTTAGGTTAGGTTAGTTAACTTTAGATTACTTTAGTTTAGTTAAGTTTAGTTTAGTTTATAGATTAGTTTAGTTTAGTTTAGTTTATAGTATATATTATAATTTAGTTTAGTTTAGTTTAGGTTAGGTAAGGTTAGTTTAGTTAGCTTAGGTTAGGTTAGGTTACGTTAGGTTAGGTTAGGTTAGGTTAGTTAGTTTAGATTAGTTCATTTTATTTCATTTTAGTTTATAGTTAATTTAATATATAAATTAGTTTATAGTTTAGTTTATAGTTTAGGTTAGTTTAGTTTAGTTTAATTTAAGTTACGTTAGGTAAGTTTAGGTTAGGTTAGGTTAGTTTAGTTCAGTTTAGTTTTGTTTTGCTTATAGTTTAGTTTAATTTAGTTTATAGTTTAATTTAGTTTAGTTTAGTTTAGGTTAGGTTAGATTTGTTTAGGTTAGGTTAGATTAGTTTAGTTTAGTTTAGTTGAATTTAATTTAGTTTATTTTAGTTTCGTTTAGGTTAAGTTAGGTTAGGTTAGATTAGTTAAGTTCAGTTTAGTGTAATTTAGTTTTGTTGAATTTAGTTTAGTTTAGTTTAGTTTAAGTTAGTTTAGTTTAGCTTAGGTTAGGTTAGGTAAGGTTAGGTTAGCTAGTTTAGCTTAGTTTAGTTTAGTTTAGTTTATAGTTTAGTTTAATTTATAGATTAGGTTATATTTTAGTTTATAGTTTAGTTTAGTTTGGTTTAGTTAAGTTTAGTTTAGGTTAGGTTAGGTAAGGTTAGGTTAGGTTAGGTTAGTTTATTTTAGTTCAGATTAGATTATGTTAGGTTAGGTTAGGTTAGGTCAGTGTAGTTGAGTTTAGTTTAGTTGAATTTAATTTAGTTTATTTTGTTTAGTTTAGGTTAGGTTCGTTTAGTTTAGTTTAGGTTACGTTGTTAGGTTAGCTTAGTTTTGTATAGTTTAGTTTAGTTTATATTTTAATTTAATGTTTAGTTTAGTTTATATTAGATTAGTTTAGTTTAGTTTAGTTTAGGTTAGGTTAGGTTACGTTGGGTTAGCTTAGTTTAGTTTAGTTTAAGTTTGGTTAGGTTACGTTTGGTTAGGTCAGCTTAGTTTAGTTTAGTTTAGTTTAATTTAGGTTAGGTTAGGTTAGGTTAGTTAACTTTAGATTACTTTAGTTTAGGTTAGGTTTGGTTTGTTTAATTTAGCTTAGCTCAGGTTTGGTTTGGTTAGGTTGGGTTAGGTTAGTTAACTTCAGTTTACTTTAGTTTAGTTAAGTTTAGTTTAGTTTATAGTTTAGTTTTATTTAGTTTATAGTTTAGTTTATACTTTATATTATAATTTAGTTTAGGTTAGGTTAGGTTAGTTTAGTTTAGCTTAGGTTAGGTAAGGTTAGGTTAGGTTGGTTAGTTTAGCTTAGTTTAGTTTGTTTTAGTTTAGTTTATAGTTTAGTATAATTTATAGATTAGTTTATATTTTAGTTTATTGTTTAGTTTAGTTTGGTTTAGTTTAGGTTAGGTTAGGTAAGGTTAGGTTAGGTTAGGTTAGTTTAGTTTAGTTAAGTTTATGTTCGGTTAGGTTAGGTTAGTTTAGTTCAGTTTAGTTAGTTTAGTTTATAATTTAATTTAGTTTAGCTTAGTTTTGTTTACTTTAGTTTAGGTTAGGTTAGGTAAGGTTAGTTTATTTTAGTTTATTTTAGGTTAGGTTTGGTTAGGTCAGCTCAGTTTAGTTTAGTTTAGTTTAATTTAGGTTAGGTTAGGTTAGGTTAGTTAACTTTAGATTACTTTAGTTTATTAAATTTAGTTTAGTTTAGTTTATAGTTTAGTTTAGATTAGTTTATAGTATATATTATAATTTAGTTTAGTTTAGTTTAGGTTAGGTAAGGTTAGTTTAGTTTAGCTTAGGTTAGGTTAGGTTACATTAGGTTAGGTTAGGTTAGGTGAATTAGTTTAGCTTAGTTCATTTTATTTTATTTACGTTTATAGTTAATTTAATATATAAATTAGTTTATAGTTTAATTTATAGTTTAGGTTAGTTCAGTTTAGTTTAATTTAAGTTAGGTTAGTTTAGTTCAGTTTAGTTTTGTTTTGCTTATAGTTTAGTTTAGTTTAGTTTAGTTTATAGTTTAATTTAGTTTAGTTTAGTTTACTTTAGTCATTTTGTTTAGGTAAGGTTAGGTTAGGTTAGTTTAGTTTAGGTTAGGTTAGATTTGTTTAGGTTAGGTTAGATTAGTTTAGTTTAGTTTAGTTTATTTGAATTTAATTTAGTTTATTTTAGTTTAGTTTAGGTTAAGTTAGGTTAGGTTAGATTAGTTAAGTTCAGTTTAGTGTAATTTAGTTTTGTTGAATTTAGTTTAGTTTAGTTTAGTTTAAGTTAGTTTATTTTAGCTTAGGTTAGGTTAGGTAAGGTTAGGTTAGTTAGTTTAGCTTAGTTTAGTTTAGTTTAGTTTATAGTTTAGTTTAATTTATAGATTAGCTTATATTTTAGTTTATAGTTTAGTTTAGTTTGGTTTAGTTAAGTTTAGTTTAGGTTAGGTTAGGTAAGGTTAGGTTAGGTTAGGTTAGTTTATTTTATTTCAGATTAGATTATGTTAGGTTAGGTTAGGTTAGGTCAGTGTAGTTGAGTTTAGTTTAGTTGAATTTAATTTAGTTTATTTTGTTTAGTTTAGGTTAGGTTAGTTTAGTTTAGTTTAAGTTAGGTTAGGTTAGTTTATTTTAGTTTAGATTAGATTATGCTAGGTTAGGTTAGGGTAGGTTAGGTTAGTTTAGTTTAGTTTAGTTTAGTTTAGTTTAAGTTAGGTTAGTTTAGTTTAGTATAGGTTTGGTTAGGTTAGGTTAGTTTAGTTTTGTTTAGTTTAGTTTCAGGTTAGGTTAGATTAGGTTAGGTTATGTTAGTTTATTTTAGTTTAGATTAGATTATGTTAGGTTAGGTAAGTTTAGGTTAGGTTAGGTTAGGTTAGGTTAGTTTAGGTTAGGTTATTTTAGGTTAGGTTAGGTTAGCTTAGTTTATTTTAGTTTTGTTTAATTTAGGTTAGGTTAGGTCAGTTAACTTTAGTTTACTTTAGTTTACTTAAGTTTAGTTTAGTTTATAGTTTAGTTTAGTTTAGTTTATAGTTTAGTTTATAGTTTAGTTTAGTTTATAGTTAATATTATAAATTAGTTTAGTTTAGGTTAGGTTAGGTTAGTTTAGTTTAGTTTAGGTTAGGTTAGGTTAGGTTAGGTTAGTTAGTTTAGCTTAGTATAGTTTATTTTATTTTAGTTTATAGTTTAGTTTAATTTATAGATTAGTTTATATTTTAGTTTATAGTTTATTTTAGTTTGGTTTAGTTTAGGTTAGGTTAGGTAAGGTTAGGTTAGGTTAGGTTAGGTTAGCTTAGTTAAGTTTATTTTCGGTTAGGTTAGTTTAGTTTAGTTCAGTTTAGTTAGTTTTGTTTATACGTTAGTTTAGTTTAGTTTATAGTTTAGTTTATAGTTTCGTTAAGTTAAGTTTATAGTTTATATTATAATGTAGTTTACTTTAATTTAGTTTAGTTTAGTTTAGTTTTGTTTAGTTTAGTTTAGGTTAGGTTAGGTATGGTTAGTTTAGTTTAGGTTAGGCTAGGTTAGTTTATGTTATGTTAGGTTAGTTTAGTTTAGCTTAGTTTAGGTTAGGTTAGGTTAGCTTAGTTTAGTTTAGTTTAGTTTAATTTAGGTTAGGTTATGTTAGGTTAGGTTAGGTTAGGTCAGTGTAGTTGAGTTTAGTTTAGTTGAATTTAATTTAGTTTATTTTGTTTAGTTTAGGTTAGGTTAGTTTAGTTTAGTTTAGGTTAGCTTGTTAGGTTAGTTAAGTTTAGTATAGTTTAGTTTAGTTTATATTTTAATTTATTGTTTAGTTTAGTTTATTATAGATTAGTTCAGTTTAGTTCAATTTAGGTTAGGTTAGGTTAGGTTAGGTTAGGTTAATTTAGTTTAGTTTAGTTTAATTTAGGTTAGGTTAGGTTAGGTTAGTTAACTTTAGTTTTGTTAGGTTTAGAATAGTTTAATTTAGTTTATAGCTTAGTTTATAGTTTAGTTTAGTGTAGTTTATAGTTTATATTATAATTTAGTTTAGTTTAGTTTAGTTTAGGTTAGGTTAGGTTAGTTTAGTTAATCTTAGGTTAGGTTAGGTTAGGTTAGGTTAGTTAGTTTAGCTTAGTTTAGTTTATTTTACTTTAGTTTATAATTTAGTTTAATTTATAAATAGTTTATAGTTTAGTTTATAGTTTAGTTTAGTTTAGTTTAGTTTAATTTAGTTTATAGGTTAATTTATAGTTTAGTTTAATTTAGTTTATAGTTTATATTATAATTTAGTTTAGTTTAGTTTAGTTTAGGTTTGGTTAGTTTAGTTTAGCGTAGCTCAGGTTTGGTTTGGTTAGGTTAAGTTAGGTTAGCTTAGTTTAGTTTAGTTAATTTAATTTAGGTTAGGTTAAGTTAGGTTACGTTAGTTAACTATAGTTTATTTTAGTTTAGTTAAGTTTAGTTTAGTTTATAGTTTAGTTTAATTTAGTTTATAGTTTAAATTATATTTTCGTTAAGTTAAGTTTATAGTTTATATTATAATGTAGTTTATTTTAATTTAGTTTAGTTTAGTTTAGTTTAGTTTAGTTTAGTTTCGTTTAGTTTATAATTTAGTTTAATTTAGTTTATGTTAGGTTAGGTTAGGTGAGGTTAGGTTTGGTTAGTTTAGGTTAGTTTAGTTTAGTTTATAATTTAGTTTATAGTATAGTTTTGTTTATTTTAGTTTATAGTTTAGTTTATAATTTAGTTTAGTTTAGTTTATAGTTTAGTTTATAATTTAGTTTAATTTAGTTTAGTTTAGTTTAGATTAGGTTTGGTTAGTTTAGTTTAGCTTAGCTCAGGTTTGGTAAGGTTAGGTTAAGTTAGGTTAGGTTAGTTAGTTTAGCTTAGTTTAGATTGTTTTAGTTTAGTTTATAGTTTAGTTTAATTTTTAGATTAGTTTATATTTTAGTTTATTGTTATTTTAGTTTGGTTTAGTTTAGGTTAGGTTAGGTAAGGTTAGGTTAGGTTAGGTTAGTTTAGTTTACTTAAGTTTATGTTCCGTTAGGTTAGGTTAGTTTAGTTCAGTTTAGTTAGTTTTGTTTATAGTTTAGTTTAGTTTAGTTTATAGTTTAGTTTATAGTTTAGTATAGTTTATAGTTTATTTTGGTTTAGTTTAGTTTTGTTTAGTTTAGATTAGGTTAGATTAGGTAAGGTTAGTTTAGTTTAGTTTAGTTTAGGTTAGGTTAGGTTAGTTTATGTTAAGTTAGGTTAGTTTAGTTTAGCTTAGTTTAAGTTTGGTTAGGTTACGTTAGGTTAGGTCAGCTAAGTTTAGTTTATGTTAGTTTTATTTAGGTTAGGTTAGGTTAGGTTAGTGAACTTCAGTTTACTTTAGTTTAGTTAAGTTTAGTTTAGTTTATAGTTTAGTTTAATTTAGTTTATAGTTTAGTTTATAGTTTAGTTTAGTTTAGGTTATGTTTGGTTAGTTTAGTTTAGCTTAGGTTAGGTAAGGTTAGGTTAGGTTAGGTTAGCTTATTTAGTTTAGCTTAGTTTAGTTTATTTTAGTTTAGTTTATAGTTTATTTTAATTTATAGATTAGTTGATATTTTAGTTTATAGTTTAAATTAGTTTGGTTTAGTTTAGCTTAGGTTAGGTAAGGTTAGGTTAGGTTAGGATAGTTTAGTTTAGTTAAGTTTATGTTCGGTTAGGTTACGGTAGTTTAGTTCATTTTAGTTAGTTTTGTTTATAGGTTAGTTTAGTTTAGTTTATAGTGTAGTTTATAGTTTAGTTTAGATTAGTTTATAGTTTATATTATAATTTAGTTTAGTTTAGTTTAGTTTAGGTTAGTTTAGGTTAGTTTAGTTTAGCTTAGGATAGGTTAGGTTAGGTTAGTTTATTTCAGTATAGATTAGAATATGTTAGGTTAGGTTAGGTTAGCTTAGTTTAGTTCATTTTAGTTTAGTTTATAGTTTAATTTAGTTTAGTTTATAGTTTAATTAAGTTTAGTTTAATTTAGTTTAGTTATTTTGTTTAGGTTAGGTTAGGTTAGTTTAGTTTAGTTTAGTTTAGGTTACTTTAGTTTATTTTAGTTTTGATTAGATTATGTTAGGTTTGTTTAGGTTAGGTTAGATAATGCAGTTTAGTTTAGTTGAATTTAATTTAGTTTATTTTAGTTTAGTTTACGTTAAGTTAGGTTAGGTTAGGTTAGTTAAGTTTAGTTTAGTGTAGTTTAGTTTAGTTGAATTTAGTTTAGTTTAGTTTAGTTTAGTTTAGGTTAGTTTAGTTTAGTTTAGCTTAGGTTGGGTTAGGTAAGGTTACGTTAGTTAGTTTAGCTTAGTATAGTTTAGTTTAGTTTAGTTTAGAGTTTAGTTTCATTTTAGATTAGTTTATAGTTTTGTTTATAGTTTAGTTTAGTTTAGTTTAGGTTAGGATAGGTAAGTTTCGGTTAGGTTAGGGTAAGTTAGTTAAGTTTAGTTTAGTTTATTTTAGGTTACGTTATTTTAGGTTAGTTAAGTTCAGTTTAGTTTAGTTTTGTTTATAGTTTTATTTAGTTTATAGTTTAGTTTATAGTTTAGTTCGATTATTTTCGGTTAGGTTAGGTTAGGTTAGGTTAGTTTAGTTTAGTTTAGATTAGGTTAGGTTAGTTTATTTTAGTTTAGATTATATTATGTTAGGTTAGGTTAGGGTAGGTTAGGTTAGTGTAGTTTAGTTTTGTTCAATTTAGTTGAATATAATTTAGTTTATTTTAGCTTAGTTTAGGTTAGGTTAGATTAGTTTAGTTTAGTTTAGTTTAGTTTAGGTTAGGTTAAGTTAGGTTAGGTTAGTTTAGCTTAGTTTAGTTTATATTTTAGTTTATAATTTAGTTTATATTAAATTAGTTTAGTTTAGTTTAGTTTGGATTAGTTTAGGTTAGGTTAGGTTAGTTTAGTTTAGGTTTGGTTAGGTTAGTTTATTTTAGTTTAGTTTATTAGTTTATAGTTTAGTTTATTGTTTAGTTTAGTTTAGTTTCGGTTGGGTTAGTTTATTTTAGTTTAGGTTAGGTTAGGTTAGTTTAGTTTAGTTTAGTTTAGGTTACTTTAGTTTATTTTAGTTTTGATTAGATTATGTTAGGTTAGGTTAGGGTAGGTTAGGTTAGTTTAGTTTAGTTTAGTTTAGTTTGGTTTAGGTTAGGTCAGGTTTGTTCAGTTTACTTTAGGTTAGGTTAGGTTAAGTTATGTTATGTTACTTTAGGTTAGTTTAGTTTAGTTTAGTTTCGTTTAGTTTATAATTCAGTTTAGTTACGTTTAGGTTAGGTTAGGTTACTTAGTTTAGCTTAGTTTAATTTATTTTAGTTTAGTTTATAGTTTAGTTTAATTTATAAATTAGTTTATAATTAAGTTTATTGTTTAGTTTAGTTTAGGTTAGGTTAGGCTGATTTTTGTTAGGTTAGGTTAGTTAGTTTAGCTTAGTTTAGTTTATTTTCGTTTATAGTTTAGTTTAAATTATAGTTTGTCTTATAGTTTTGTTTAGTTTAGTTTAGTTTATGTTAGGTTACGTTAATTTTAGGTTAGTTAAGTTCAGTTTAGTTTAGTTTTGTTTATAGTTTAGTTTAGTTTATAGTTTAGTTTAGTTTATTGTTTAATTTAGTTTAGTGTAGTTCTGTTTAGGTTAGGTTAGGTTAGGTTAGGTTAGGCTAGTTTAGTTTAGTTTAGGTTAGGTTAAGTTTGTTTATTTTAGTTTAGATTAGATTATGTTAGGTTAGGTAAGTTTAGGTTAGGTTAGGTTAGGTTAGTTTAGGTTAGGTTAGGTTAGGTTAGCTTAATTTATTTTAGTTTTGTTTAATTTAGGTTAGGTTAGGTTAGTTAACTTTAGTTTACTTTAGATTAGTTAAGTTTAGTTTAGTTTATAGTTTAGTTTATTTTGGTTTATAGTTTAGTTTATGATTTAGTTTAGTTTATAGTTTATATTATAATTTAGTTTAGTTTAGGTTAGGTTAGGTTAGTTTATTTTAGCTTAGGTTACGTTAGGTTAGGTTAGGCTAGGTTAGTTAGTTTAGCTTAGTTTAGTTTATTTTATTTTAGTTTATAGTTTAGTTTAATTTATAGATTAGTTTATATTTTAGTTTATAGTTTAGTTTAGTTTGGTTTAGTTTAGGTTAGGTTAGGTAAGGTTATGTTAGGTTAGGTTAGTTTAGTTTAGTTAAGTTTATGTTCGGTTAGGTTAGGTTACTTTAGTTCAGTTTACTTAGTTTAGTTTATAGGTTAGTTTAGTTTAGTTTATAGTTTAGTTTATAGTTTCGTTAAGTTTAGTTTATAGTTTATATTATAATATAGTTTACTTTAATTTAGTTTAGTTTAGTTTAGTTTAGTTTAGGTTAGGTTAGGTAAGGTTATTTTAGTTTAGTTTAGTTTAGGTTAGGTTAGGTTAGTTTATGTTAAGTTAGGTTAGTTTAGTTTAGCTTAGTTTAGGTTAGGTTAGTTTACTTTAGTTTAGTTTAGTTTAATTTAGGTTAGGTTATGTTAGGTTAGGTTAGGTCAGTGTAGTTGAATTTAGTTTAGTTGAATTTAATTTAGTTTATTTTGTTTAGTTTAGGTTAGTTTAGTTCAGTTTAGTTTAGGTTAGGTTGTTAGGTTAGCTTAGTTTAGTATAGTTTAGTTTAGTTTATATTTTAATTTATTGTTTAGTTTAGTTTATATTAGATTAGTTTAGTTTAGTTTAGTTTAGGTTAGTTTAGTTAAATGTAATTTATAGTTTAGTTTATAATTTAGTTTAGTTTATAGTTTATATTATAATTTAGTTTAGTTTAGTTTAGTTTAGGTTAGGTTAGTTTAGTTTAGCTTAGGTTAGGTTAGGTTAGGTTAGTTTAGCTTAGTTTAGTTTATTTTAGTTTAGTTTATAGTTTAGTTTAATTTATAAATTAGTTTATAGTTTAGTTTAGTTTAGTTTAGTTTAATTTAGTTTATAGTTTAATTTATAGTTTAGTTTAGTTTATAGTTTATATTATAATTTAGTTTAGTATAGTTTAATTTAGGTTAGGTTAGTTTAGTTTAGCTTAAGTTAGGTTAGGTTGGGTTATGTTAGGTTACTTTAGTTTAGTTTAGTTTAGTTTAGGTTAGGTTAGTTAGTTTAGTTTAGCTTAGCTCAGGTTTGGTTAGGTTAGGTTAAGTTAGGTTAGCTTAGTTTAGTTTAGTTTAGGTTAGGTTAAGTTTGTTTATTTTAGTTTAGATTAGATTATGTTAGGTTAGGTAAGTTTAGGTTAGGTTAGGTTAGGTTAGTTTAGGTTAGGTTAGGTTAGGTTAGGTTAGCTTAATTTATTTTAGTTTTGTTTAATTTAGGTTAGGTTAGGTTAGTTAACTTTAGTTTACTTTAGATTAGTTAAATTTAGTTTAGTTTATAGTTTAGTTTATTTTGGTTTATAGTTTGGTTTATGATTTAGTTTAGTTTAGTTTATAGTTTATATTATAATTTAGTTTAGTTTAGGTTAGGTTACGTTAGTTTATTTTAGCTTAGGTTACGTTAGGTTAGGTTAGGCTAGGTTAGTTAGTTTAGCTTAGTTTAGTTTATTTTAGTTTAGTTTATAGTTTAGTTTAATTTATAAATTAGTTTATAGTTTAGTTTAGTTTAATTTAGTTTAATTTAGTTTATAGTTTAATTTATAGTTTAGTTTAGTTTATAGTTTATATTATAATTTAGTTTAGTATAGTTTAATTTAGGTTAGGTTAGTTTAGTTTAGCTTAAGTTAGGTTAGGTTGGGTTATGTTAGGTCACTTTAGTTTAGTTTAGTTTAGTTTAGGTTAGGTTAGTTAGTTTAGTTTAGCTTAGCTCAGGTTTGGTTAGGTTAGGTTAAGTTAGGTTAGCTTAGTTTAGTTTAGTTAATTTAATTTAGGTTAAGTTAAGTTAGGTTAGGTTAGTTAACTATAGTTTACTTTAGTTTAGTTAAGTTTAGTTTAGTTTATAGTTTAGTTTAATATAGTTCATCGTTTAGTTTATAGTTTAGTTTAGTATGTTTATAGTTTATATTACAATTTAGTTTAGTTTAGTATAGTTTAGGTTAGGTTAGATTAGTTTAGTTTAGCTTAGGTTAGGTTAGGTTAAGTTTGTTAGTTTAGCTTAGTTTAGTTTATTTTAGTTTAGTTTATAGTTTAGTTAATTTATAGATTAGTTTATATTTTAGTTTATAATTTAGTTTAGTTTGGTTTAGTTTACGTTAGGTTCGGTTAGGTTAGATTAGTTTAGTTCAGTTTAGATAGTTTTGTTGGTAGTTTAGTTTAGTTTAGTTTATAGTTTAGTTTATAGTTTAGTTTAGTTTATAGTTTAATTTAGCTTAGTTTAGTTTAGTTTTGTTTAGCTTAGTTTAGGTTAGGTTAGGTAAGGTTAGTTTAGTTTAGTTTAGTTTAGGTTGGGTTAGTTTAGGTTAAGTTTGGTTAGTTTAGTTTAGCTTAGTTTAGTTTAGGTTAGGTTAGGTTAGGTTAGCTTAGCTTGGTTTAGTTTAGTTTAGTTTAATTTAGGTTAGGTTAGGTTCTTTAGCTTAGTTAACTTTAGTTTTCTTTAGTTTAGTTTAGTTTATAGTTAATTTAATTTATAAATTAGTTTATAGTTTAGTTTATAGTTTAGGTTAGATAAGTTTTGTTTAATTTAAGTTAGGATAGGTAGGTTTAAGTTAGGTTAGGTTAGTTTAGTTCAGTTTAGTTTAATTTTGTTTATAGTTTAATTTAGTTTAGTTTATAGTTTAATTTAGTTTAGTTTATAGTTTAATTTAGTTTAGTTTAGTTTAGTTTAGTTATTTTGTTTAGGTTAGGTTAGTTTAGTTTAGTTTAGGTTAGGTTAGATTTGTTTAGGTTAGGTTAGATTAGTGTAGTTTAGTTTAGTTGAATTTAATTTAGTTTAATTTAGTTTAGTTTAGGTTAAGTTAGGATAGGTTAGGTTAGTTATGTTTAGTTTAGTGTAGTTTAGTTTAGTTAATTTAGTTTAGTAAAGTTTAGGTTAGTTTAGTTTAGTTTAGCTTAGGTTAGGTTAGGTAAGGTTAGGTTAGTTAGTTTAGCTTAGTTTAGTTTAGTTTAGTTTATAGTTTAGTTTAATTTTAGATTAGTTTATAGTTTAGTTTAGTTTAGTTTAGGTTAGTTTAGTTTAGTTTAGCTTAGGTTAGTTTAGGTAAGGTTAGGTTAGTTAGTTTAGCTTAGTTTAGTTTAGTTTAGTTTATGGTTTATTTTAATTTTAGATTATTTTATAGTTTAGTTTATAGTTTAGTTTAGTTTAAGTTAAGATAGGTAAGTTTAGGTTAGGTTAGGGTAAGTTAGTTAAGTTCAGTTTAGTTTATTTTGTTTATAGTTTTGTTTAGTTTATATTTAAGTTTAGATTATTTTCGTTTAGGTTAGGTTAGGTTAGGTAAGGTTAGGTTAGGTTAGTTTAGTTTAGTTTAGATTAGGTTAGGTTAGTTTATTTTAGTTTAGATTAGATTATGTTAGGTTAGGTTAGTGTAGGTTAATTTAGTGTAGTTTAGTTTAGTTCAATTTAGTTGAATTTAATTTAGTTTATTTTAGCTTAGTTTAGGTTAGGTAGATTAGTTTAGTTTAGTTTAGGTTAGGTTAAGTTAGGTTAGTTTAGTTTAGTTTAGTTTATTTTAGTATAGTTTTGGTTAGGTTAGGTTAGGTTAGTTTAGTTTAGGTTAGGTTAGGTTAGTTTATTTTACTATAGTTTAGTTTAGTTTATAGTTTAGTTATAGGTTAGTTTAGTTTAGTTTAGGTTCGGTTAGGTTAGTTTAGTTTAGGTTAAATTAGGTTAGGTTAGTTTAGTTTAGTTTAGTTAATTTAGTTTAGGTTAGGTTAGGTTAGTTTATTTTAATTTAGATTAGTTTATGTTAGGTTAGGGTAGGTTAGGTTAATTTAGTTTGGTTTAGTTTAGTTTAGGTTAGGTCAGGTTAGTTTAGTTTAATTTAGGTTAGGTTAGGTTAGTTAACTTTAATTTACTCTAGTTTAATTAAGTTTAGTTTAGTTTATAGTTTAGTTTAGTTTATAGTTTATATTATAATTTACTTTATTTTAGTTTAGTTTAAGTTAGGTTAGTTTAGGTTAGCTTAGGTTAGGTTAGGTTAGGTTAGTTAGTTTAGCTTAGTTTAATTTATTTTATTTTAGTTTATTGTTTAGTTTTATTTAAAAATTAGTTTATAATTTAGTTACAGTTTTGTTTAGTTTAGTATAGTTTAGTTTAAGTTAGGTTAGGTAAGTTTAGGTTAGGTTAGGTTAGTTTAGATCAGTTTAGTTTTAGTTGTTTATAGTTTACTTTAGTTTAATTTATAGTTTAGTTTACAGTTTAATTTAGTATAGTTTAGTTTAGTTATTTTGTTTAGGTTAGGTTAGTTTAGCTTAGGTTAGTTTAATTTAGTTTAGGTTAGGTAAGATTTGTTTAGGTTAGGTTAGTTTAGTTTAGTATAGTTTATTTTAGTTTCGTTTAGATTATAGTTTAGTTTAGTTTATAGATTAGTTTATATTTTGGTTTAAAGTTTAGTTTAGTTTGGTTTAGTTTAGTTTAGTTTAGGTTAGGTTAGGTAAGGTTAGGTTAGGTTAGGTTAGTTTATTTTAGTTTAGATTAGATTATGTTACGTTAGGTTAGTTTAGATTAGTGTAGTGTAGTTTCATTAAATTTAATTTAGTTTATTTTAGTTTAGTTTTGGTTAGGTTAGGTTAGTTAAGTTTATTATAGTGTAGTTTAGTTTAGTAGAATTTAGTTCAGTTTAGTTTAGTTTAGATTAGTTTAGTTTAGTTTAGCTTAGGTTAGGTTAGGTAAGGTTAGGTTAGTTAGTTTAGCTTAGTTTAGTTTAGTTTAGATCAGTTTATACTATAGTTTAATTTATAGATTAGCTTATATTTTAGTTTATAGTTTAGTTTAGTTTGGTTTAGTTTAGTTTAGTTTAGGTTATGTTAGGTAAGGTTAGGTTAGGTTAGGTTAGTTTATTTTAGTTTAGATTAGATTATGTTAGGTTAGGTTAGCTCAGTTTAGTATAGTTTAGTTAATTTATATTTTAATTTATTGTTTAGTTTAGTTTATATTAGATTAGTTTAGTTTAGTTTATTTTAGATTAAGTTAGGTTAGGTTAGTTTAGTTTAGGTTAGTTTAATTTATAATTTAGTTTAGTTGAGTTTATAGTTTAATTTACAGTTAAATATAGTTTCGTTTACAGTTTAGTGTAGTTTAGTTTATAGTTTAATTTACACTTAAATATAGTTTCGTTTATAGTTTAGTTTAGTTTTGTTTAGTTAAATTTAGTTTAGTTTAAATTAGTTTAGTTTAGTTTATGTTAGGTTAGGTTAGGTAAGGTGAGTTTGGTTAGTTTAGGTTAGTTTAGTTTAGCTTAGCTTAGGTTAAGTTAGGTTAGGTTAGGTTAGTTTAGGTTAGGTTAGGTTCGCTTAGTTTTATTTGGTTTAGTTTAATTTAGGTTAGGTTAAGTTAGGGTAGTTAACTTTAGTTTAGTTTAATTTAGTTAAGCTTAGTTTAGTTCACAGTTTAGTTTAGTTTAGTTTATAGTTTAGTTTATAGTTTAGTTTAGTTTAGTTTATAGTTTAGTTTATAATTTAGTTTACTTTAGTTTAGTTTAGGTTAGGTTAGGTTAGGGTAGTTTAGTTTAGCTTAGTTTATTTTAGGATAGGTTAGATTAGATTAGTTAGTTCAGCTTAGTTTAGTTTATTTTAATTAAGTTTATAGTTTAGTTTAATTTATAAATTAGTTTATAGTTTAGTTTAGTTTAGTTTAGTTTAGGTTAGGTTAAGTTAGGTTAGGTTAGTTTAGTTTAGTTTTGTTTATATTTTAGTTTATAGTTTAGTTTAGTTTGGTTTATATTAGATTAGTTTGGTTTAGTTTAGTTTAGTTTAGTTCAGTTTAGTTTAGGTTAGGTTAGTTTAGTTTAGGTTAGGTTAGGTTAGTTTAGTTTATGTTAGGTTAGTTGATTTTAGTTTAGTTTAGTTTACTTTAGTTTATAGTTCAGTTTAGTTTAGTTTAGGTTAGGTTAGTTTAGTTTAGTATAGGTTAGGTTAGGTTAGGTTAGTTTAGTTTTGTTTAGTTTAGTTTAGTTTAGGTTAGGTTAGGTTAGGTTATGTTACTTTAGGTTAGTTTAGTTTAGTTTAATTTAGTTTCGTTTAGTTTATAATTTAGTTTAGTTTAGTTTATCTTAGGTTAGGTTAGGTGAGGTTAGGTTAGGTTAGTTTAGTTTAGTTTAGTTTAGTTTAGTTTAGTTTATAATTTAGTTTATAGTATAGTTTTGTTTAGTTTAGTTTATAGTTTAGTTTATAATTTAGTTTAGTTTAGTTTATAGTTTAGTTTAGTTTATAGTTTAGTTTATAATTTAGTTTAATATAGTTTAGTTTAATTTTGGTTAGGTTTGGTTAGTTTATTTTAGCTTAGCTCAGGTTTGGTTTGGTTAGGTTAAGTTAGGTTAACTTAGTTTAGTTTAGTTAATTTAATTTAGGTTAGGTTAAGTTAGGTTACGTTAGTTAACTATAGTTTATTTTAGTTTAGTTAAGTTTAGTTTAGTTTATAGTTTAGTTTAATTTAGTTTATAGTTTAAATTATATTTTCGTTAAGTTAAAATTATAGTTTATATTATAATGTAGTTTATTTTAATTTAGTTTAGTTTAGTTTAGTTTAGTTTTGTTTAGTTTAATTTAGGTTAGGTTAGATTAGTTTAGTTTAGCTTAGGTTAGGTTAGGTTAGGTTAGGTTAGGTTTGTTAGTTTAGCTTAGTTTAGTTTATTTTAGTTTAGTTTATAGTTTAGTTAATTTATAGATTAGTTTATATTTTAGTTTATAATTTAGTTTAGTTTGGTTTAGTTTATGTTAGGTTAGGTAAGGTTAGGTTAGGTTAGGTTAGTTTAGTTTAGTTAAGTTTATGTTCGGTTAGGTTAGGTTAGTTTAGTTCAGTTTAGTTAGTTTTGTTCATAGTTTATTTTAGTTTAGTTTATAGTTTAGTTTATAGATTAGTTTAGTTTATATTTAATTTAGTTTAGTTTACTTTAGTTTTGTTTAGTTTAGTTTAGGTTAGGTTAGGTAAGGTTAGTTTAGGTTAAGTTTGGTTAGTTTAGTTTAGCTTAGTTTTGGTTAGGTTAGGTTAGGTTAGCTTAGTTTAGTTTAGTTTAGTTTAATTTAGGTTAGGTTAGGTTCGGTTAAGTTAGTTAACTTTAGTTTACTTTAGTTTAGTTTAGTTTATAGTTAATTTAATTTACAAATTAGTTTATAGTTTAGTTTATAGTTTAGGTTAGATAAGTTTTGTTTAATTTAAGTTAGGATAGGTAAGTTTAGGTTAAGTTAGGTTAGTTTAGTTCAGTTTAGTTTTGTTAAGTTTATAGTTTAATTTAGTTTAGTTTATAGTTTAATTTAGTTTAGTTTAGTTTAGTTATTTTGATTAGGTTAGGTTAGGTTAGTTTAGTTTAATTTAGGTTAGGTTAGATTTGTTTAGGTTAGGTTAGATTAGTGTAGTTAAGTTTAGTTGAATTTAGTTTAGTTTATGTTAGTTTAGTTTATGTTAGTTTAGTTTAGTTTAGCTTAGGTTAGGTTAGGTAAGGTTAGGTTAGTAGGTTTAGCTTAGTTTAGTTTAGTTTATAGTTCAGTTTAATTTTAGATTATTTTATAGTTTAGATTATAGTTTAGTTTAGTTTAAGTTAAGATAGGTATGTTTAGGTTAGGTTAGGGTAAGTTAGTTTAGTTTAGTTTAGTTTATTTTAGGTTACGTTAGTTTAGGTTAGTTAAGTACAGTTTGGTTTTGTTTTGTTTATAGTTTTGTTTAGTTTATAGTTTAGTTTATAGTTTAGTTTAGATTACTTTCGGTTAGGTTAGGTTAGGTTAGTTTAGTTTAGTTTAGATTAGGTTAGGTTAGTTTATTTTAGTTTAGATTAGATTATGTTAGGTTAGGTTAGGGTAGGTTAGGTTAGTGTAGTTTAGTTTAGTTCAATTTAGTTGAATTTAATTTAGTTTATTTTAGTTTCCTTTAGGTTAGGTAGATTAATTTAGTTTAGTTTAGGTTAGGTTAAGTTAGGTTAGGTTAGTTTAGTTTAGTTTATATTTTATTTTATAGTTTAGTTTAGTTTAGTTTGTATTAGATTAGTTTAGTTTAATTTAGTTTGGTATAGTTTAGGTTAGGTTAGGTTAGGTTAGGTTAGGTTAGGTTAGGTTAGTTTAGTTTAGGTTAGGTTAGGTTAGGTTAGTTTATTTTAGTTTAGTTTACTTTAGTTTATAGTTTAGTTATAGTTTAGTTAAGTTTAGTTTAGTTAAGGTTCGATTAGGTTAGTTTAGTTTAGTTTAGGTTAGGTTAGGGTAGGTTAGGTTAGTTTAGTTTAGTTTAGTATAGTTTAGGTTAGATTAGGTTAGTTTATTTTAGTTTAGATTAGTTTATGTTATGTTAGGGTAGGTTAGGTTAGGTTAGTTTAGTTTATTTTAGTTTAGTTTAGTTTAGGTTAGGTCAGGTTAGTTTAGTTTAATTTAGGTTAGGTTAGGTTAGTTAAATTTAAGTTACTCTAGTTTAGTTTATAGTTTAGTTTATAGTTTAGTTTAGTTTATAGTTTATATTAGTTTATAGTTTATATTATAATTTACTTTATTTTAGTTTAGTTTAGGTTAGGTTAGTTTATTTTAGTTTAGATTAGATTATGTTAGGTTAGGTTAGCTCAGTTTAGTATAGTTTAGTTAATTTATATTTTAATTTATTGTTTAGTTTAGTTTATATTAGATTAGTTTAGTTTAGTTTATTTTAGATTAAGTTAGGTTAGGTTAGGTTAGTTTAGTTTAGGTTAGTTTAATTTATAATTTAGTTTAGTTGTGTTTATAGTTTAATTTACAGTTAAATATAGTTTCGTTTACAGTTTAGTGTAGTTTAGTTTATAGTTTAATTTACACTTAAATATAGTTTCGTTTATAGTTTAGTTTAGTTTAGTTTTGTTTAGTTAAATTTAGTTTAGTTTAAATTAGTTTAGTTTAGTTTATGTTAGGTTAGGTTAGGTAAGGTGAGTTTGGTTAGTTTAGGTTAGTTTAGTTTAGCTTAGCTTAGGTTAAGTTAGGTTAGGTTAGGTTAGTTTAGGTTAGGTTAGGTTCGCTTAGTTTTATTTGGTTTAGTTTAATTTAGGTTAGGTTAAGTTAGGGTAGTTAACTTTAGTTTAGTTTAATTTAGTTAAGCTTAGTTTAGTTCACAGTTTAGTTTAGTTTAGTTTATAGTTTAGTTTATAGTTTAGTTTAGTTTAGTTTATAGTTTAGTTTATAATTTAGTTTACTTTAGTTTAGTTTAGGTTAGGTTAGGTTAGGGTAGTTTAGTTTAGCTTAGTTTATTTTAGGATAGGTTAGATTAGATTAGTTAGTTCAGCTTAGTTTAGTTTAGTTTAGATCAGTTTATACTATAGTTTAATTTATAGATTAGCTTATATTTTAGTTTATAGTTTAGTTTAGTTTGGTTTAGTTTAGTTTAGTTTAGGTTATGTTAGGTAAGGTTAGGTTAGGTTAGGTTAGTTTATTTTAGTTTAGATTAGATTATGTTAGGTTAGGTTAGCTCAGTTTAGTATAGTTTAGTTAATTTATATTTTAATTTATTGTTTAGTTTAGTTTATATTAGATTAGTTTAGTTTAGTTTATTTTAGATTAAGTTAGGTTAGGTTAGGTTAGTTTAGTTTAGGTTAGTTTAATTTATAATTTAGTTTAGTTGTGTTTATAGTTTAATTTACAGTTAAATATAGTTTCGTTTACAGTTTAGTGTAGTTTAGTTTATAGCTTAATTTACACTTAAATATAGTTTCGTTTATAGTTTAGTTTAGTTTTGTTTAGTTAAATTTAGTTTAGTTTAAATTAGGTTAGTTTAGTTTATGTTAGGTTAGGTTAGGTAAGGTGAGTTAGGTTAGGTTAGGTTAGTTTAGGTTAGGTTAGGTTCGCTTAGTTTTATTTGGTTTAGTTTAATTTAGGTTAGGTTAAGTTAGGGTAGTTAACTTTAGTTTAGTTTAATTTAGTTAAGCTTAGTTTAGTTCACAGTTTAGTTTAGTTTAGTTTATAGTTTAGTTTATAGTTTAGTTTAGTTTAGTTTATAGTTTAGTTTATAATTTAGTTTACTTTAGTTTAGTTTAGGTTAGGTTAGGTTAGGGTAGTTTAGTTTAGCTTAGTTTAGTTTAGCTTAGTTTATTTTAGGATAGGTTAGATTAGATTAGTTAGTTCAGCTTAGTTTAGTTTATTTTAATTAAGTTTATAGTTTAGTTTAATTTATAAATTAGTTTATAGTTTAGTTTAGTTTAGTTTTGGTTAGGTTAAGTTAGGTTAGGTTAGTTTAGTTTAGTTTTGTTTATATTTTAGTTTATAGTTTAGTTTAGTTTATATTAGATTAGTTTGGTTTAGTTTAGTTTAGTTTAGTTCAGTTTAGTTTAGGTTAGGTTAGTTTAGTTTAGGTTAGGTTAGGTTAGTTTAGTTTATGTTAGGTTAGTTGATTTTAGTTTAGTTTAGTTTACTATAGTTTATAGTTCAGTTTAGTTTAGTTTAGGTTAGGTTAGTTTAGTTTAGTATAGGTTAGGTTAGGTTAGGTTAGTTTAGTTTTGTTTAGTTTAGTTTAGTTTAGGTTAGGTTAGGTTATGTTAATTTAGGTTAGTTTAGTTTAGTTTAATTTAGTTTCGTTTAGTTTATAATTTAGTTTAGTTTAGTTTATCTTAGGTTAGGTTAGGTGAGGTTAGGTTAGGTTAGTTTAGTTTAGTTTAGTTTAGTTTAGTTTATAATTTAGTTTATAGTATAGTTTTGTTTAGTGTAGTTTATAGTTTAGTTTATAATTTAGTTTAGTTTAGTTTATAGTTTAGTTTAGTTTATAGTTTAGTTTATAATTTAGTTTAATATAGTTTAGTTTAATTTAGGTTAGGTTTGGTTAGTTTATTTTAGCTTAGCTCAGGTTTGGTTAGGTTAGGTTAAGTTAGGTTAGGTTAGTTAGTTTAGCGAAGGTTAGGTTAGGTAAGGTTAGTTAGTTGAGCTTAGTTCATTTTATTTTATTTTAGTTTATAGTTAATTTAATATATAAATTAGTTTATAGTTTAGTTTATAGTTTAGGTTAGTTTAGTTTAGTTTAATTTAAGTTAGGTTAGGTAAGGTTGGGTTAGGTTAGGTTAGTTTAGTTTAGTTAAGTTTATGTTCGGTTAGGTTAGGTTAGTTTAGTTCAGTTTAGTTAGTTTAGTTTATAGTTTAATTTAGTTTAGTTTAGTTTTGTTTAGTTTAGTTTAGGTTAGGTTAGGTAAGGTTAGTTTAGTTTAGTTTATTTTAGGTTAGGTTAGGTTAGGTCAGCTCAGTTTAGTTTAGTTTAGTTTAATTTAGGTTAGGTTAGGTTAGGTTAGTTAACTTTAGATTACTTTAGTTTAGTTAAGTTTAGTTTAGTTTATAGATTAGTTTAGTTTAGTTTATAGTTTATTTTAGTTTAGTTTATAGTATATATTATAATTTAATTTAGTTTAGTTTAGGTTAGGTAAGGTTAGTTTAGTTTAGCTTAGGTTAGGTTAGGTTACGTTAGGTTAGGTTAGGTTAGGTTAGTTAGTTTAGCTTAGTTCATTTTATTTTATTTTAGTTTATAGTTAATTTAATATATAAATTAGTTTATAGTTTAGTTTATAGTTTAGGTTAGTTTAGTTTAGTTTAATTTAAGTTAGGTTAGGTAAGTTTAGGTTAGGTTAGGTTAGTTTAGTTCAGTTTAGTTTTGTTTTGCTTATAGTTTAGTTTAATTTAGTTTATAGTTTAATTTAGTTTAGTTTAGTTTAGGTTAGGTTAGATTTGTTTAGGTTAGGTTAGATTAGTTTAGTTTAGTTTAGTTGAATTTAATTTAGTTTATTTTAGTTTAGTTTAGGTTAAGTTAGGTTAGGTTAGATTAGTTAAGTTCAGTTTAGTGTAATTTAGTTTTGTTGAATTTAATTTAGTTTAGTTTAGTTTAAGTTAGTTTAGTTTAGCTTAGGTTAGGTTAGGTAAGGTTAGGTTAGCTAGTTTAGCTTAGTTTAGTTTAGTTTAGTTTATAGTTTAGTTTAATTTATAGATTAGGTTATATTTTAGTTTATAGTTTAGTTTAGTTTGGTTTAGTTAAGTTTAGTTTAGGTTAGGTTAGGTAAGGTTAGGTTAGGTTAGGTTAGTTTATTTTAGTTCAGATTAGATTATGTTAGGTTAGGTTAGGTTAGGTCAGTGTAGTTGAGTTTAGTTTAGTTGAATTTAATTTAGTTTATTTTGTTTAGTTTAGGTTAGGTTCGTTTAGTTTAGTTTAGGTTACGTTGTTAGGTTAGCTTAGTTTTGTATAGTTTAGTTTAGTTTATATTTTAATTTAATGTTTAGTTTAGTTTATATTAGATTAGTTTAGTTTAGTTTAGTTTAGGTTAGGTTAGGTTAGGTTACGTTGGGTTAGCTTAGTTTAGTTTAGTTTAAGTTTGGTTAGGTTACGTTTGGTTAGGTCAGCTTAGTTTTGTTTAGTTTAGTTTAATTTAGGTTAGGTTAGGTTAGGTTAGTTAACTTTAGATTACATTAGTTTAGGTTAGGTTTGGTTTGTTTAATTTAGTTTAGCTCAGGTTTGGTTTGGTTAGGTTGGGTTAGGTTAGTTAACTTCAGTTTACTTTAGTTTAGTTAAGTTTAGTTTAGTTTATAGTTTAGTTTTATTTAGTTTATAGTTTAGTTTATACTTTATATTATAATTTAATTTAGGTTAGGTTAGGTTAGTTTAGTTTAGCTTAGGTTAGGTAAGGTTAGGTTAGGTTGGTTAGTTTAGCTTAGTTTAGTTAGTTTTAGTTTAGTTTATAGTTTAGTATAATTTATAGATTAGTTTATATTTTAGTTTATTGTTTAGTTTAGTTTGGTTTAGTTTAGGTTAGGTTAGGTAAGGTTAGGTTAGGTTAGGTTAGTTTAGTTTAGTTAAGTTTATGTTCGGTTAGGTTAGGTTAGTTTAGTTCAGTTTAGTTAGTTTAGTTTATAATTTAATTTAGTTTAGCTTAGTTTTGTTTACTTTAGTTTAGGTTAGGTTAGGTAAGGTTAGTTTATTTTATTTTATTTTAGGTTAGGTTAGGTTAGGTCAGCTCAGTTTAGTTTAGTTTAGTTTAATTTAGGTTAGGTTAGGTTAGGTTAGTTAACTTTAGATTACTTTAGTTTATTAAATTTAGTTTAGTTTAGTTTATAGTTTAGTTTAGTTTAGTTTATAGTATATATTATAATTTAGTTTAGTTTAGGTTAGGTAAGGTTAGTTTAGTTTAGCTTAGGTTAGGTTAGGTTACATTAGGTTAGGTTAGGTTAGGTTAGTTAGTTTAGCTTAGTTCATTTTATTTTATTTTAGTTTATAGTTAATTTAATATATAAATTAGTTTATAGTTTAATTTATAGTTTAGGTTAGTTTAGTTTAGTTTAATTTAAGTTAGGTTAGTTTAGTTCAGTTTAGTTTTTTTTGCTTATAGTTTAGTTTAGTTTAGTTTAGTTTATAGTTTAATTTAGTTTAGTTTAGTTTATTTTAGTCATTTTGTTTAGGTAAGGTTAGGTTAGGTTAGTTTAGTTTAGTTTAGGTTAGGTTAGATTTGTTTAGGTTAGGTTAGATTAGTTTAGTTTAGTTTAGTTTAGTTGAATTTAATTTAGTTTATTTTAGTTTAGTTTAGGTTAAGTTAGGTTAGGTTAGATTAGTTAAGTTCAGTTTAGTGTAATTTAGTTTTGTTGAATTTAGTTTAGTTTAGTTTAGTTTAAGTTAGTTTATTTTAGCTTAGGTTAGGTTAGGTAAGGTTAGGTTAGTTAGTTTAGCTTAGTTTAGTTTAGTTTATAGTTTAGTTTAATTTATAGATTAGCTTATATTTTAGTTTATAGTTTAGTTTAGTTTGGTTTAGTTAAGTTTAGTTTAGGTTAGGTTAGGTAAGGTTAGGTTAGGTTAGGTTAGTTTATTTTAGTTCAGATTAGATTATGTTAGGTTAGGTTAGGTTAGGTCAGTGTAGTTGAGTTTAGTTTAGTTGAATTTAATTTAGTTTATTTTGTTTAGTTTAGGTTAGGTTAGTTTAGTTTAGTTTAAGTTAGGTTAGGTTAGTTTATTTTAGTTTAGATTAGATTATGCTAGGTTAGGTTAGGGTAGGTTAGGTTAGTTTAGTTTAGTTTAGTTTAGTTTAGTTTAAGTTAGGTATGTTTAGTTTAGTATAGGTTTGGTTAGGTTAGGTTAGTTTAGTTTTGTTTAGTTTAGTTCAGGTTAGGTTAGATTAGGTTAGGTTATGTTAGTTTATTTTAGTTTAGATTAGATTATGTTAGGTTAGGTAAGTTTAGGTTAGGTTAGGTTAGGTTAGGTTAGTTTAGGTTAGGTTATTTTAGGTTAGGTTAGGTTAGCTTAGTTTATTTTAGTTTTGTTTAATTTAGGTTAGGTTAGGTTAGTTAACTTTAGTTTACTTTAGTTTACTTAAGTTTAGTTTAGTTTATAGTTTAGTTTAGTTTAGTTTATAGTTTAGTTTATAGTTTAGTTTAGTTTATAGTTAATATTATAAATTAGTTTAGTTTAGGTTAGGTTAGGTTAGTTTAGTTTAGTTTAGGTTAGGTTAGGTTAGGTTAGGTTAGTTAGTTTAGCTTAGTATAGTTTATTTTATTTTAGTTTATAGTTTAGTTTAAGTTATAGATTAGTTTATATTTTAGTTTATAGTTTATTTTAGTTTGGTTTAGTTTAGGTTAGGTTAGGTAAGGTTAGGTTAGGTTAGGTTAGGTTAGTTTAGTTAAGTTTATTTTCGGTTAGGTTAGTTTAGTTTAGTTCAGTTTAGTTAGTTTTGTTTATACGTTAGTTTAGTTTAGTTTATAGTTTAGTTTATAGTTTCGTTAAGTTAAGTTTATAGTTTATATTATAATGTAATTTACTTTAATTTAGTTTAGTTTAGTTTAGTTTTGTTTAGTTTAGTTTAGGTTAGGTTAGGTATGGTTAGTTTAGTTTAGGTTAGGCTAGGTTAGTTTATGTTATGTTAGGTTAGTTTAGTTTAGCTTAGTTTAGGTTAGGTTAGGTTAGCTTAGTTTAGTTTAGTTTAGTTTAATTTAGGTTAGGTTAGGTTAGGTTAGGTTAGGTCAGTGTAGTTGAGTTTAGTTTAGTTGAATTTAATTTAGTTTATTTTGTTTAGTTTAGGTTAGGTTAGTTTAGTTTAGTTTAGGTTAGCTTGTTAGGTTAGCTAAGTTTAGTATAGTTTAGTTTAGTTTATATTTTAATTTATTGTTTAGTTTAGTTTATATTAGATTAGTTTAGTTTAGTTCAATTTAGGTTAGGTTAGGTTAGGTTAGGTTAGGTTAATTTAGTTTAGTTTAGTTTAATTTAGGTTAGGTTAGGTTAGTTAACTTTAGTTTAGTTAAGTTTAGAATAGTTTAATTTAGTTTATAGTTTAGTTTATAGTTTAGTTTAGTGTAGTTTATAGTTTATATTATAATTTAGTTTAGTTTAGTTTAGTTTAGGTTAGGTTAGGTTAGTTTAGTTAATCTTAGGTTAGGTTAGGTTAGGTTAGGTTAGTTAGTTTAGCTTAGTTTAGTTTATTTTACTTTAGTTTATAATTTAGTTTAATTTATAAATAGTTTATAGTTTAGTTTATAGTTTAGTTTAGTTTAGTTTAGTTTAATTTAGTTTATAGGTTAATTTATAGTTTAGTTTAATTTAGTTTATAGTTTATATTATAAATTAGTTTAGTTTAGTTTAGTTTAGGTTTCGTTAGTTTAGTTTAGCGTAGCTCAGGTTTGGTTTGGTTAGGTTAAGTTAGGTTAGCTTAGTTTAGTTTAGTTAATTTAATTTAGGTTAGGTTAAGTTAGGTTACGTTAGTTAACTATAGTTTATTTTAGTTTAGTTAAGTTTAGTTTAGTTTATAGTTTAGTTTAATTTAGTTTATAGTTTAAATTATATTTTCGTTAAGTTAAGTTTATAGTTTATATTATAATGTAGTTTATTTTAATTTAGTTTAGTTTAGTTTAGTTTAGTTTAGTTTAGTTTAGTTTAGTTTAGGTTAGGTTAGATTAGTTTAGTTTAGCTTAGGTTAGGTTAGGTTAGGTTAGGTTTGTTAGTTTAGCTTAGTTTAGTTTATTTTAGTTTAGTTTATAGTTTAGTTAATTTATAGATAAGTTTATATTTTAGTTTATAATTTAGTTTAGTTTGGTTTAGTTTATGTTAGGTTAGGTAAGGTTATGTTAGGTTAGGTTAGTTTAGTTTAGTTAAGTTTATGTTCGGTTAGGTTAGGTTAGTTTACTTCAGTTTAGTTAGTTTTGTTCATAGTTTAATTTAGTTTAGTTTATAGTTTAGTTTATAGATTAGTTTAGTTTATATTTAATTTAGTTTAGTTTACTTTAGTTTTGTTTAGTTTAGTTTAGCTTAGTTTAGGTTAGGTTAGGTTAGGTTAGCTTAGTTTAGTTTAATTTAGGTTAGGTTAGGTTCGGTTAAGTTAGTTAACTTTAGTTTACTTTAGTTTAGTTTAGTTTATAGTTAATTTAATTTACAAATTAGTTTATAGTTTAGTTTATAGTTTAGATTAGATAAGTTTTGTTTAATTTAAGTTAGGATAGGTAAGTTTAGGTTAAGTTAGGTTAGTTTAGTTCAGTTTAGTTTTGTTAAGTTTATAGTTTAATTTAGTTTAGTTTATAGTTTAATTTAGTTTAGTTTAGTTTAGTTATTTTGATTAGGTTAGGTTAGGTTAGTTTAGTTTAATTTAGGTTAGGTTAGATTTGTTTAGGTTAGGTTAGATTAGTGTAGTTTAGTTTAGTTGAATTTAGTTTAGTTTATGTTAGTTTAGTTTATGTTAGTTTAGTTTAGTTTAGCTTAGGTTAGGTTAGGTAAGGTTAGGTTAGTAGGTTTAGCTTAGTTTAGTTTAGTTTATAGTTCAGTTTAATTTTAGATTATTTTATAGTTTAGATTATAGTTTAGTTTAGTTTAAGTTAAGATAGGTATGTTTAGGTTAGGTTAGGGTAAGTTAGTTTAGTTTAGTTTAGTTTATTTTAGGTTACGTTAGTTTAGGTTAGTTAAGTACAGTTTGGTTTTGTTTTGTTTACAGTTTTGTTTAGTTTATAGTTTAGTTTATAGTTTAGTTTAGATTACTTTCGGTTAGGTTAGGTTAGGTTAGTTTAGTTTAGTTTAGATTAGGTTAGGTTAGTTTATTTTAGTTTAGATTATATTATGTTAGGTTAGGTTAGGGTAGGTTAGGTTAGTGTAGTTTAGTTTAGTTCAATTTAGTTGAATTTAATTTAGTTTATTTTAGTTTCCTTTAGGTTAGGTAGATTAATTTAGTTTAGTTTAGGTTAGGTTAAGTTAGGTTAGGTTAGTTTAGTTTAGTTTATATTTTATTTTATAGTTTAGTTTAGTTTAGTTTGTATTAGATTAGTTTAGTTTAATTTAGTTTGGTATAGTTTAGGTTAGGTTAGGTTAGGTTAGTTTAGTTTAGGTTAGGTTAGGTTAGTTTATTTTAGTTTAGTTTACTTTAGTTTATAGTTTAGTTATAGTTTAGTTTAGTTTAGTTTAGTTAAGGTTCGGTTAGGTTAGTTTAGTTTAGTTTAGGTTAGGTTAGGGTAGGTTAGGTTAGATTAGTTTAGTTTAGTTTAGTTGAATATAATTTGGTTTATTTTAGTTTAGTTTAGGTTAAGTTAGGTTAGGTTAGATTAGTTAAGTTCAGTTTAGTGTAATTTAGTTTTGTTGAATTTAATTTAGTTTAGTTTAGTTTAAGTTAGTTTAGTTTAGCTTAGGTTAGGTTAGGTAAGGTTAGGTTAGCTAGTTTAGCTTAGTTTAGTTTAGTTTAGTTTATAGTTTAGTTTAATTTATAGATTAGGTTATATTTTAGTTTATAGTTTAGTTTAGTTTGGATTAGTTAAGTTTAGTTTAGGTTAGGTTAGGTAAGGTTAGGTTAGGTTAGGTTAGTTTATTTTAGTTCAGATTAGATTATGTTAGGTTAGGTTAGGTTAGGTCAGTGTAGTTGAGTTTAGTTTAGTTGAATTTAATTTAGTTTATTTTGTTTAGTTTAGGTTAGGTTCGTTTAGTTTAGTTTAGGTTACGTTGTTAGGTTAGCTTAGTTTTGTATAGTTTAGTTTAGTTTATATTTTAATTTAATGTTTAGTTTAGTTTATATTAGATTAGTTTAGTTTAGTTTAGTTTAGGTTAGGTTAGGTTAGGTTACGTTGGGTTAGCTTAGTTTAGTTTAGTTTAAGTTTGGTTAGGTTACGTTTGGTTAGGTCAGCTTAGTTTAGTTTAGTTTAGTTTAATTTAGGAAAGGTTATGTTAGGTTAGTTAACTTTAGATTACATTAGTTTAGGTTAGGTTTGGTTTGTTTAATTTAGTTTAGCTCAGGTTTGGTTTGGTTAGGTTGGGTTAGGTTAGTTAACTTCAGTTTACTTTAGTTTAGTTAAGTTTAGTTTAGTTTATAGTTTAGTTTTATTTAGTTTATAGTTTAGTTTATACTTTATATTATAATTTAATTTAGGTTAGGTTAGGTTAGTTTAGTTTAGCTTAGGTTAGGTAAGGTTAGGTTAGGTTGGTTAGTTTAGCTTAGTTTAGTTAGTTTTAGTTTAGTTTATAGTTTAGTATAATTTATAGATTAGTTTATATTTTAGTTTATTGTTTAGTTTAGTTTGGTTTAGTTTAGGTTAGGTTAGGTAAGGTTAGGTTAGGTTAGGTTAGTTTAGTTTAGTTAAGTTTATGTTCGGTTAGGTTAGGTTAGTTTAGTTCAGTTTAGTTAGTTTAGTTTATAATTTAATTTAGTTTAGCTTAGTTTTGTTTACTTTAGTTTAGGTTAGGTTAGGTAAGGTTAGTTTATTTTATTTTATTTTAGGTTAGGTTAGGTTAGGTCAGCTCAGTTTAGTTTAGTTTAGTTTAATTTAGGTTAGGTTAGGTTAGGTTAGTTAACTTTAGATTACTTTAGTTTATTAAATTTAGTTTAGTTTAGTTTATAGTTTAGTTTAGTTTAGTTTATAGTATATATTATAATTTAGTTTAGTTTAGTTTAGTTTAGGTAAGGTTAGTTTAGTTTAGCTTAGGTTAGGTTAGGTTACATTAGGTTAGGTTAGGTTAGGTTAGTTAGTTTAGCTTAGTTCATTTTATTTTATTTTAGTTTATAGTTAATTTAATATATAAATTAGTTTATAGTTTAATTTATAGTTTAGGTTAGTTTAGTTTAGTTTAATTTAAGTTAGGTTAGTTTAGTTCAGTTTAGTTTTTTTTTGCTTATAGTTTAGTTTAGTTTAGTTTAGTTTATAGTTTAATTTAGTTTAGTTTAGTTTATTTTAGTCATTTTGTTTAGGTAAGGTTAGGTTAGGTTAGTTTAGTTTAGTTTAGGTTAGGTTAGATTTGTTTAGGTTAGGTTAGATTAGTTTAGTTTAGTTTAGTTTAGTTGAATTTAATTTAGTTTATTTTAGTTTAGTTTAGGTTAAGTTAGGTTAGGTTAGATTAGTTAAGTTCAGTTTAGTGTAATTTAGTTTTGTTGAATTTAGTTTAGTTTAGTTTAGTTTAAGTTAGTTTATTTTAGCTTAGGTTAGGTTAGGTAAGGTTAGGTTAGTTAGTTTAGCTTAGTTTAGTTTAGTTTAGTTTATAGTTTAGTTTAATTTATGGATTAGCTTATATTTTAGTTTATAGTTTAGTTTAGTTTGGTTTAGTTAAGTTTAGTTTAGGTTAGGTTAGGTAAGGTTAGGTTAGGTTAGGTTAGTTTATTTTAGTTCAGATTAGATTATGTTAGGTTAGGTTAGGGTAGGTCAGTGTAGTTGAGTTTAGTTTAGTTGAATTTAATTTAGTTTATTTTGTTTAGTTTAGGTTAGGTTAGTTTAGTTTAGTTTAAGTTAGGTTAGGTTAGTTTATTTTAGTTTAGATTAGATTATGCTAGGTTAGGTTAGGGTAGGTTAGGTTAGTTTAGTTTAGTTTAGTTTAGTTTAGTTTAAGTTAGGTTAGTTTAGTTTAGTATAGGTTTGGTTAGGTTAGGTTAGTTTAGTTTTGTTTAGTTTAGTTCAGGTTAGGTTAGATTAGGTTAGGTTATGTTAGTTTATTTTAGTTTAGATTAGATTATGTTAGGTTAGGTAAGTTTAGGTTAGGTTAGGTTAGGTTAGGTTAGTTTAGGTTAGGTTATTTTAGGTTAGGTTAGGTTAGCTTAGTTTATTTTAGTTTTGTTTAATTTAGGTTAGGTTAGGTTAGTTAACTTTAGTTTACTTTAGTTTACTTAAGTTTAGTTTAGTTTATAGTTTAGTTTAGTTTAGTTTATAGTTTAGTTTATAGTCTAGTTTAGTTTATAGTTAATATTATAAATTAGTTTAGTTTAGGTTAGGTTAGGTTAGTTTAGTTTAGTTTAGGTTAGGTTAGGATAGGTTAGGTTAGTTAGTTTAGCTTAGTATAGTTTATTTTATTTTAGTTTATAGTTTAGTTTAATTTATAGATTAGTTTATATTTTAGTTTATAGTTTATTTTAGTTTGGTTTAGTTTAGGTTAGGTTAGGTAAGGTTAGGTTAGGTTAGGTTAGGTTAGTTTAGTTAAGTTTATTTTCGGTTAGGTTAGTTTAGTTTAGTTCAGTTTAGTTAGTTTTGTTTATACGTTAGTTTAGTTTAGTTTATAGTTTAGTTTATAGTTTCGTTAAGTTAAGTTTATAGTTTATATTATAATGTAATTTACTTTAATTTAGTTTAGTTTAGTTTAGTTTTGTTTAGTTTAGTTTAGGTTAGGTTAGGTATGGTTAGTTTAGTTTAGGTTAGGCTAGGTTAGTTTATGTTATGTTAGGTTAGTTTAGTTTAGCTTAGTTTAGGTTAGGTTAGGTTAGCTTAGTTTAGTTTAGTTTAGTTTAATTTAGGTTAGGTTAGGTTAGGTTAGGTTAGGTTAGGTCAGTGTAGTTGAGTTTAGTTTAGTTGAATTTAATTTAGTTTATTTTGTTTAGTTTAGGTTAGGTTAGTTTAGTTTAGTTTAGGTTAGTTTATATTTTAATTTATTGTTTAGTTTAGTTTATATTAGATTAGTTTAGTTTAGTTCAATTTAGGTTAGGTTAGGTTAGGTTAGGTTAGGTTAATTTAGTTTAGTTTAGTTTAATTTAGGTTAGGTTAGGTTAGGTTAGTTAACTTTAGTTTAGTTAAGTTTAGAATAGTTTAATTTAGTTTATAGTTTAGTTTATAGTTTAGTTTAGTGTAGTTTATAGTTTATATTATAATTTAGTTTAGTTTAGTTTAGTTTAGGTTAGGTTAGGTTAGTTTAGTTAATCTTAGGTTAGGTTAGGTTAGGTTAGGTTAGTTAGTTTAGCTTAGTTTAGTTTATTTTACTTTAGTTTATAATTTAGTTTAATTTATAAATAGTTTATAGTTTAGTTTATAGTTTAGTTTAGTTTAGTTTAGTTTAATTTAGTTTATAGGTTAATTTATAGTTTAGTTTAATTTAGTTTATAGTTTATATTATAATTTACTTTAGTTTAGTTTAGTTTAGGTTTCGTTAGTTTAGTTTAGCGTAGCTCAGGTTTGGTTTGGTTAGGTTAAGTTAGGTTAGCTTAGTTTAGTTTAGTTAATTTAATTTAGGTTAGGTTAAGTTAGGTTACGTTAGTTAACTATAGTTTATTTTAGTTTAGTTAAGTTTAGTTTAGTTTATAGTTTAGTTTAATTTAGTTTATAGTTTAAATTATATTTTCGTTAAGTTAAGTTTATAGTTTATATTATAATGTAGTTTATTTTAATTTAGTTTAGTTTAGTTTAGTTTAGTTTAGTTTAGTTTAGTTTAGGTTAGGTTAGATTAGTTTAGTTTAGCTTAGGTTAGGTTAGGTTAGGTTAGGTTTGTTAGTTTAGCTTAGTTTAGTTTATTTTAGTTTAGTTTATAGTTTAGTTAATTAATAGATAAGTTTATATTTTAGTTTATAATTTAGTTTAGTTTGGTTTAGTTTATGTTAGGTTAGGTAAGGTTAGGTTAGGTTAGTTTAGTTTAGTTAAGTTTATGTTCGGTTAGGTTAGGTTAGTTTACTTCAGTTTAGTTAGTTTTGTTCATAGTTTAATTTAGTTTAGTTTATAGTTTAGTTTATAGATTAGTTTAGTTTATATTTAATTTAGTTTAGTTTACTTTAGTTTTGTTTAGTTTAGTTTAGCTTAGTTTAGGTTAGGTTAGGTTAGGTTAGCTTAGTTTAGTTTAATTTAGGTTAGGTTAGGTTCGGTTAAGTTAGTTAACTTTAGTTTACTTTAGTTTAGTTTAGTTTATAGTTAATTTAATTTACAAATTAGTTTATAGTTTAGTTTATAGTTTAGATTAGATAAGTTTTGTTTAATTTAAGTTAGGATAGGTAAGTTTAGGTTAAGTTAGGTTAGTTTAGTTCAGTTTAGTTTTGTTAAGTTTATAGTTTAATTTAGTTTAGTTTATAGTTTAATTTAGCTTAGTTTAGTTTAGTTATTTTGATTAGGTTAGGTTAGGTTAGTTTAGTTTAATTTAGGTTAGGTTAGATTTGTTTAGGTTAGGTTAGATTAGTGTAGTTTAGTTTAGTTGAATTTAGTTTAGTTTATGTTAGTTTAGTTTATGTTAGTTTAGTTTAGTTTAGCTTAGGTTAGGTTAGGTAAGGTTAGGTTAGTAGGTTTAGCTTAGTTTAGTTTAGTTTATAGTTCAGTTTAATTTTAGATTATTTTATAGTTTAGATTATAGTTTAGTTTAGTTTAAGTTAAGATAGGTATGTTTAGGTTAGGTTAGGGTAAGTTAGTTTAGTTTAGTTTAGTTTATTTTAGGTTACGTTAGTTTAGGTTAGTTAAGTACAGTTTGGTTTTGTTTTGTTTATAGTTTTGTTTAGTTTATAGTTTAGTTTAGATTACTTTCGGTTAGGTTAGGTTAGGTTAGTTTAGTTTAGTTTAGATTAGGTTAGGTTAGTTTATTTTAGTTTAGATTAGATTATGTTAGGTTAGGTTAGGGTAGGTTAGGTTAGTGTAGTTTAGTTTAGTTCAATTTAGTTGAATTTAATTTAGTTTATTTTAGTTTCCTTTAGGTTAGGTAGATTAATTTAGTTTAGTTTAGGTTAGGTTAAGTTAGGTTAGGTTAGTTTAGTTTAGTTTATATTTTATTTTATAGTTTAGTTTAGTTTATATTAGATTAGTTTGGTTTAGTTTAGTTTAGTTTAGTTCAGTTTAGTTTAGGTTGGGTTAGTTTAGTTTAGGTTAGGTTAGGTTAGTTTAGTTTATGTTAGGTTAGTTGATTTTAGTTTAGTTTAGTTTACTATAGTTTATAGTTCAGTTTAGTTTAGTTTAGGTTAGGTTAGTTTAGTTTAGTATAGGTTAGGTTAGGTTAGGTTAGTTTAGTTTTGTTTAGTTTAGTTTAGTTTAGGTTAGGTTAGGTTAGGTTATGTTACTTTAGGTTAGTTTAGTTTAGTTTAATTTAGTTTCGTTTAGTTTATATTTTAGTTTAGTTTAGTTTATCTTAGGTTAGGTTAGGTGAGGTTAGGTTAGGTTAGTTTAGTTTAGTTTAGTTTAGTTTAGTTTAGTTTATAATTTAGTTTATAGTATAGTTTTGTTTAGTTTAGTTTATAGTTTAGTTTATAATTTAGTTTAGTTTAGTTTATAGTTTAGTTTAGTTTATAGTTTAGTTTATAATTTAGTTTAATATAGTTTAGTTTAATTTAGGTTAGGTTTGGTTAGTTTATTTTAGCTTAGCTCAGGTTTGGTTAGGTTAGGTTAAGTTAGGTTAGGTTAGTTAGTTTAGCGAAGGTTAGGTTAGGTAAGGTTAGTTAGTTTAGCTTAGTTCATTTTATTTTATTTTAGTTTATAGTTAATTTAATATATAAATTAGTTTATAGTTTAGTTTATAGTTTAGGTTAGTTTAGTTTAGTTTAATTTAAGTTAGGTTAGGTAAGGTTGGGTTAGGTTAGGTTAGTTTAGTTTAGTTAAGTTTATGTTCGGTTAGGTTAGGTTAGTTTAGTTCAGTTTAGTTAGTTTAGTTTATAGTTTAATTTAGTTTAGTTTAGTTTTGTTTAGTTTAGTTTAGGTTAGGTTAGGTAAGGTTAGTTTAGTTTAGTTTATTTTAGGTTAGGTTAGGTTAGGTCAGCTCAGTTTAGTTTAGTTTAGTTTAATTTAGGTTAGGTTAGGTTAGGTTAGTTAACTTAAATTACTTTAGTTTAGTTAAGTTTAGTTTAGTTTATAGATTAGTTTAGTTTAGTTTATAGTTTATTTTAGTTTAGTTTATAGTATATATTATAATTTAGTTTAGTTTAGTTTAGGTTAGGTAAGGTTAGTTTAGTTTAGCTTAGGTTAGGTTAGGTTACGTTAGGTTTGGTTAGGTTAGTTAGTTTAGCTTAGTTCATTTTATTTTATTTTAGTTTATAGTTAATTTAATATATAAATTAGTTTATAGTTTAGTTTATAGTTTAGGTTAGTTTAGTTTAGTTTAATTTAAGTTAGGTTAGGTAAGTTTAGGTTAGGTTAGGTTAGTTTAGTTCAGTTTAGTTTTGTTTTGCTTATAGTTTAGTTTAATTTAGTTTATAGTTTAATTTAGTTTAGTTTAGTTTAGGTTAGGTTAGATTTGTTTAGGTTAGGTTAGATTAGTTTAGTTTAGTTTAGTTGAATTTAATTTAGTTTATTTTAGTTTAGTTTAGGTTAAGTTAGGTTAGGTTAGATTAGTTAAGTTCAGTTTAGTGTAATTTAGTTTTGTTGAATTTAGTTTAGTTTAGTTTAGTTTAAGTTAGTTTAGTTTAGCTTAGGTTAGGTTAGGTAAGGTTAGGTTAGCTAGTTTAGCTTAGTTTAGTTTAGTTTAGTTTATAGTTTAGTTTAATTTATAGATTAGGTTATATTTTAGTTTATAGTTTAGTTTAGTTTGGTTTAGTTAAGTTTAGTTTAGGTTAGGTTAGGTAAGGTTAGGTTAGGTTAGTTTATTTTAGTTCAGATTAGATTATGTTAGGTTAGGTTAGGTTAGGTCAGTGTAGTTGAGTTTAGTTTAGTTGAATTTAATTTAGTTTATTTTGTTTAGTTTAGGTTAGGTTCGTTTAGTTTAGTTTAGGTTACGTTGTTAGGTTAGCTTAGTTTTGTATAGTTTAGTTTAGTTTATATTTTAATTTAATGTTTAGTTTAGTTTATATTAGATTAGTTTAGTTTAGTTTAGTTTAGGTTAGGTTAGGTTACGTTGGGTTAGCTTAGTTTAGTTTAGTTTAAGTTTGGTTAGGTTACGTTTGGTTAGGTCAGCTTAGTTTAGTTTAGTTTAGTTTAATTTAGGTTAGGTTAGGTTAGGTTAGTTAACTTTAGATTACTTTAGTTTAGGTTAGGTTTGGTTTGTTTAATTTAGCTTAGCTCAGGTTTGGTTTGGTTAGGTTGGGTTAGGTTAGTTAACTTCAGTTTACTTTAGTTTAGTTAAGTTTAGTTTAGTTTATAGTTTAGTTTTATTTAGTTTATAGTTTAGTTTATACTTTATATTATAATTTAGTTTAGGTTAGTTTAGTTTAGCTTAGGTTAGGTAAGGTTAGGTTAGGTTAGGTTAGTTTAGTTTAATTAAGTTTATGTTCGGTTAGGTTAGGTTAGTTTAGTTCAGTTTAGTTAGTTTAGTTTATAATTTAATTTAGTTTAGCTTAGTTTTGTTTACTTTAGTTTAGGTTAGGTTAGGTAAGGTTAGTTTATTTTAGTTTATTTTAGGTTAGGTTAGGTTAGGTCAGCTCAGTTTAGTTTAGTTTAGTTTAATTTAGGTTAGGTTAGGTTAGGTTAGTTAACTTTAGATTACTTTAGTTTATTAAATTTAGTTTAGTTTAGTTTATAGTTTAGTTTAGTTTAGTTTATAGTATATATTATAATTTAGTTTAGTTTAGTTTAGGTTAGGTAAGGTTAGTTTAGTTTAGCTTAGGTTAGGTTAGGTTACATTAGGTTAGGTTAGGTTAGGTTAGTTAGTTTAGCTTAGTTCATTTTATTTTATTTTAGTTTATAGTTAATTTAATATATAAATTAGTTTATAGTTTAATTTATAGTTTAGGTTAGTTTAGTTTAGTTTAATTTAAGTTAGGTTAGTTTAGTTCAGTTTAGTTTTGTTTTGCTTATAGTTTAGTTTAGTTTAGTTTAGTTTATAGTTTAATTTAGTTTAGTTTAGTTTACTTTAGTCATTTTGTTTAGGTAAGGTTAGGTTAGGTTAGTTTAGTTTAGTTTAGGTTAGGTTAGATTTATTTAGGTTAGGTTAGATTAGTTTAGTTTAGTTTAGTTTAGTTGAATTTAATTTAGTTTATTTTAGTTTAGTTTAGGTTAAGTTAGGTTAGGTTAGATTAGTTAAGTTCAGTTTAGTGTAATTTAGTTTTGTTGAATTTAATTTAGTTTAGTTTAAGTTAGTTTATTTTAGCTTAGGTTAGGTTAGGTAAGGTTAGGTTAGTTAGATTAGCTTAGTTTAGTTTAGTTTAGTTTATAGTTTAGTTTAATTTATAGATTAGGTTATATTTTAGTTTATAGTTTAGTTTAGTTTGGTTTAGTTAAGTTTAGTTTAGGTTAGGTTAGGTAAGGTTAGGTTAGGTTAGTTTATTTTAGTTCAGATTAGATTATGTTAGGTTAGGTTAGGTTAGGTCAGTGTAGTTGAGTTTAGTTTAGTTGAATTTAATTTAGTTTATTTTGTTTAGTTTAGGTTAGGTTCGTTTAGTTTAGTTTAGGTTACGTTGTTAGGTTAGCTTAGTTTTGTATAGTTTAGTTTAGTTTATATTTTAATTTAATGTTTAGTTTAGTTTATATTAGATTAGTTTAGTTTAGTTTAGTTTAGGTTAGGTTAGGTTACGTTGGGTTAGCTTAGTTTAGTTTAGTTTAAGTTTGGTTAGGTTACGTTTGGTTAGGTACGCTTAGTTTAGTTTAGTTTAGTTTAATTTAGGTTAGGTTAGGTTAGGTTAGTTAACTTTAGATTACTTTAGTTTAGGTTAGGTTTGGTTTGTTTAATTTAGCTTAGCTCAGGTTTGGTTTGGTTAGGTTGGGTTAGGTTAGTTAACTTCAGTTTACTTTAGTTTAGTTAAGTTTAGTTTAGTTTATAGTTTAGTTTTATTTAGTTTATAGTTTAGTTTATACTTTATATTATAATTTAGTTTAGGTTAGTTTAGTTTAGCTTAGGTTAGGTAAGGTTAGGTTAGGTTAGGTTAGTTTAGTTTAATTAAGTTTATGTTCGGTTAGGTTAGGTTAGTTTAGTTCAGTTTAGTTAGTTTAGTTTATAATTTAATTTAGTTTAGCTTAGTTTTGTTTACTTTAGTTTAGGTTAGGTTAGGTAAGGTTAGTTTATTTTAGTTTATTTTAGGTTAGGTTAGGTTAGGTCAGCTCAGTTTAGTTTAGTTTAGTTTAATTTAGGTTAGGTTAGGTTAGGTTAGTTAACTTTAGATTACTTTAGTTTATTAAATTTAGTTTAGTTTAGTTTATAGTTTAGTTTAGTTTAGTTTATAGTATATATTATAATTTAGTTTAGTTTAGTTTAGGTTAGGTAAGGTTAGTTTAGTTTAGCTTAGGTTAGGTTAGGTTACATTAGGTTAGGTTAGGTTAGGTTAGTTAGTTTAGCTTAGTTCATTTTATTTTATTTTAGTTTATAGTTAATTTAATATATAAATTAGTTTATAGTTTAATTTATAGTTTAGGTTAGTTTAGTTTAGTTTAATTTAAGTTAGGTTAGTTTAGTTCAGTTTAGTTTTGTTTTGCTTATAGTTTAGTTTAGTTTAGTTTAGTTTATAGTTTAATTTAGTTTAGTTTAGTTTACTTTAGTCATTTTGTTTAGGTAAGGTTAGGTTAGGTTAGTTTAGTTTAGTTTAGGTTAGGTTAGATTTATTTAGGTTAGGTTAGATTAGTTTAGTTTAGTTTAGTTTAGTTGAATTTAATTTAGTTTATTTTAGTTTAGTTTAGGTTAAGTTAGGTTAGGTTAGATTAGTTAAGTTCAGTTTAGTGTAATTTAGTTTTGTTGAATTTAATTTAGTTTAGTTTAAGTTAGTTTATTTTAGCTTAGGTTAGGTTAGGTAAGGTTAGGTTAGTTAGATTAGCTTAGTTTAGTTTAGTTTAGTTTATAGTTTAGTTTAATTTATAGATTAGGTTATATTTTAGTTTATAGTTTAGTTTAGTTTGGTTTAGTTAAGTTTAGTTTAGGTTAGGTTAGGTAAGGTTAGGTTAGGTTAGGTTAGTTTATTTTAGTTTAGATTAGATTATGCTAGGTTAGGTTAGGGTAGGTTAGGTTAGTTTAGTTTAGTTTAGTTTAGTTTAGTTTAAGTTAGGTTAGTTTAGTTTAGTATAGGTTTGGTTAGGTTAGGTAATTTAGTTTTGTTTAGTTTGGTTTCAGGTTAGGTTAGATTAGGTTAGGTTATGTTAGTTTATTTTAGTTTAGATTAGATTATGTTAGGTTAGGTAAGTTTAGGTTAGGTTAGGTTAGGTTAGTTTAGGTTAGGTTATTTTAGGTTAGGTTAGGTTAGCTTAGTTTATTTTAGTTTTGTTTAATTTAGGTTAGGTTAGGTTAGTTAACTTTAGTTTACTTTAGTTTACTTAAGTTTAGTTTAGTTTATAGTTTAGTTTAGTTTAGTTTATAGTTTAGTTTATAGTTTAGTTTAGTTTATAGTTAATATTATAAATTAGTTTAGTTTAGGTTAGGTTAGGTTAGTTTAGTTTAGTTTAGGTTAGGTTAGGTTAGGTTAGGTTAGTTAGTTTAGCTTAGTATAGTTTATTTTATTTTAGTTTATAGTTTAGTTTAATTTATAGATTAGTTTATATTTTAGTTTATAGTTTATTTTAGTTTGGTTTAGTTTAGGTTAGGTTAGGTAAGGTTAGGTTAGGTTAGGTTAGGTTAGTTTAGTTAAGTTTATTTTCGGTTAGGTTAGTTTAGTTTAGTTCAGTTTAGTTAGTTTTGTTTATACGTTAATTTTGTTTAGTTTATAGTTTAGTTTATAGTTTCGTTAAGTTAAGTTTATAGTTTATATTATAAATTAGTTTACTTTAATTTAGTTTAGTTTAGTTTAGTTTTGTTTAGTTTAGTTTAGGTTAGGTTAGGTATGGTTAGTTTAGTTTAGGTTAGGCTAGGTTAGTTTATGTTATGTTAGGTTAGTTTAGTTTAGCTTAGTTTAGGTTAGGTTAGGTTAGCTTAGTTTAGTTTAGTTTAGTTTAATTTAGGTTAGGTTAGGTTAGGTTAGGTTAGGTCAGTGTAGTTGAGTTTAGTTTAGTTGAATTTAATTTAGTTTATTTTGTTTAGTTTAGGTTAGGTTAGTTTAGTTTAGTTTAGGTTAGCTTGTTAGGTTAGCTAAGTTTAGTATAGTTTAGTTTAGTTTATATTTTAATTTATTGTTTAGTTTAGTTTATATTAGATTAGTTTAGTTTAGTTCAATTTAGGTTAGGTTAGGTTAGGTTAGGTTAGGTTAATTTAGTTTAGTTTAGTTTAATTTAGGTTAGGTGAGGTTAGGTTAGTTAACTTTAGTTTAGTTAAGTTTAGAATAGTTTAATTTAGTTTATAGTTTAGTTTATAGTTTAGTTTAGTGTAGTTTATAGTTTATATTATAATTTAGTTTAGTTTAGTTTAGTTTAGGTTAGGTTAGGTTAGTTTAGTTAATCTTAGGTTAGGTTAGGTTAGGTTAGGTTAGTTAGTTTAGCTTAGTTTAGTTTATTTTACTTTAGTTTATAATTTAGTTTAATTTATAAATAGTTTATAGTTTAGTTTATAGTTTAGTTTAGTTTAGTTTAGTTTAATTTAGTTTATAGGTTAATTTATAGTTTAGTTTAATTTAGTTTATAGTTTATATTATAATTTAGTTTAGTTTAGTTTAGTTTAGGTTTGGTTAGTTTAGTTTAGCGTAGCTCAGGTTTGGTTTGGTTAGGTTAAGTTAGGTTAGCTTAGTTTAGTTTAGTTAATTTAATTTAGGTTAGGTTAAGTTAGGTTACGTTAGTTAACTATAGTTTATTTTAGTTTAGTTAAGTTTAGTTTAGTTTATAGTTTAGTTTAATTTAGTTTATAGTTTAAATTATATTTTCGTTAAGTTAAGTTTATAGTTTATATTATAATGTAGTTTATTTTAATTTAGTTTAGTTTAGTTTAGTTTAGTTTAGTTTAGTTTAGTTTAGTTTAGTTTAGGTTAGGTTAGATTAGTTTAGTTTAGCTTAGGTTAGGTTAGGTTAGGTTAGGTTAGGTTTGTTAGTTTAGCTTAGTTTAGTTTATTTTAGTTTAGTTTATAGTTTAGTTAATTTATAGATTAGTTTATATTTTAGTTTATAATTTAGTTTAGTTTGGTTTAGTTTATGTTAGGTTAGGTAAGGTTAGGTTAGGTTAGGTTAGTTTAGTTTAGTTAAGTTTATGTTCGGTTAGGTTAGGTTAGTTTAGTTCAGTTTAGTTAGTTTTGTTCATAGTTTAATTTAGTTTAGTTTATAGATTAGTTTAGTTTATATTTAATTTAGTTTAGTTTACTTTAGTTTTGTTTAGTTTAGTTTAGGTTAGGTTAGGTAAGGTTAGTTTAGGTTAAGTTTGGTTAGTTTAGTTTAGCTTAGTTTAGGTTAGGTTAGGTTAGGTTAGCTTAGTTTAGTTTAGTTTAGTTTAATTTAGGTTAGGTTAGGTTCGGTTAAGTTAGTTAACTTTAGTTTACTTTAGTTTAGTTTAGTTTATAGTTAATTTAATTTACAAATTAGTTTATAGTTTAGTTTATAGTTTAGGTTAGATAAGTTTTGTTTAATTTAAGTTAGGATAGGTAAGTTTAGGTTAAGTTAGGTTAGTTTAGTTCAGTTTAGTTTTGTTAAGTTTATAGTTTAATTTAGTTTAGTTTATAGTTTAATTTAGTTTAGTTTAGTTTAGTTATTTTGATTAGGTTAGGTTAGGTTAGATTAGTTTAATTTAGGTTAGGTTAGATTTGTTTAGGTTAGGTTAGATTAGTGTAGTTTAGTTTAGTTGAATTTAGTTTAGTTTATGTTAGTTTAGTTTATGTTAGTTTAGTTTAGTTTAGCTTAGGTTAGGTTAGGTAAGGTTAGGTTAGTAGGTTTAGCTTAGTTTAGTTTAGTTTATAGTTCAGTTTAATTTTAGATTATTTTATAGTTTAGATTATAGTTTAGTTTAGTTTAAGTTAAGATAGGTATGTTTAGGTTAGGTTAGGGTAAGTTAGTTTAGTTTAGTTTAGTTTATTTTAGGTTACGTTAGTTTAGGTTAGTTAAGTACAGTTTGGTTTTGTTTTGTTTATAGTTTTGTTTAGTTTATAGTTTAGTTTAGATTACTTTCGGTTAGGTTAGGTTAGGTTAGTTTAGTTTAGTTTAGTTTAGATTAGGTTAGGTTAGTTTATTTTAGTTTAGATTAGATTATGTTAGGTTAGGTTAGGGTAGGTTAGGTTAGTGTAGTTTAGTTTAGTTCAATTTAGTTGAATTTAATTTAGTTTATTTTAGTTTCCTTTAGGTTAGGTAGATTAATTTAGTTTAGTTTAGGTTAGGTTAAGTTAGGTTAGGTTAGTTTAGTTTAGTTTATATTTTATTTTATAGTTTAGTTTAGTTTAGTTTGTATTAGATTAGTTTAGTTTAATTTAGTTTGGTATAGTTTAGGTTAGGTTAGGTTAGGTTAGGTTAGTTTAGTTTAGGTTAGGTTAGGTTAGGTTAGTTTATTTTAGTTTAGTTTACTTTAGTTTATAGTTTAGTTATAGTTTAGTTTAGTTTAGTTTAGTTAAGGTTCGGTTAGGTTAGTTTAGTTTAGTTTAGGTTAGGTTAGGGTAGGTTAGGTTAGTTTAGTTTAGTTTAGTATAGTTTAGGTTAGATTAGGTTAGTTTATTTTAGTTTAGATTAGTTTATGTTATGTTAAGGTAGGTTAGGTTAGGTTAGTTTAGTTTAGTTTAGTTTAGTTTAGTTTAGTTTAGGTTAGGTCAGGTTAGTTTAGTTTAATTTAGGTTAGGTTAGGTTAGTTAAATTTAAGTTACTCCAGTTTAGTTAAGTTTAGTTTAGTTTATAGTTTAGTTTATAGTTTAGTTTAGTTTATAGTTTAGATTAGTTTATAGTTTATATTATAATTTACTTTATTTTAGTTTAGTTTAGGTTAGGTTAGTTTATTTTAGTTTAGATTAGATTATGTTAGGTTAGGTTAGCTCAGTTTAGTATAGTTTAGTTAATTTATATTTTAATTTATTGTTTAGTTTAGTTTATATTAGATTAGTTTAGTTTAGTTTATTTTAGATTAAGTTAGGTTAGGTTAGGTTAGTTTAGTTTAGGTTAGTTTAATTTATAATTTAGTTTAGTTGTGTTTATAGTTTAATTTACAGTTAAATATAGTTTCGTTTACAGTTTAGTGTAGTTTAGTTTATAGTTTAATTTACACTTAAATATAGTTTCGTTTATAGTTTAGTTTAGTTTTGTTTAGTTAAATTTAGTTTAGTTTAAATTAGTTTAGTTTAGTTTATGTTAGGTTAGGTTAGGTAAGGTGAGTTTGGTTAGTTTAGGTTAGTTTAGTTTAGCTTAGCTTAGGTTAAGTTAGGTTAGGTTAGGTTAGTTTAGGTTAGGTTAGGTTCGCTTAGTTTTATTTGGTTTAGTTTAATTTAGGTTAGGTTAAGTTAGGGTAGTTAACTTTAGTTTAGTTTAATTTAGTTAAGCTTAGTTTAGTTCACAGTTTAGTTTAGTTTAGTTTATAGTTTAGTTTATAGTTTAGTTTAGTTTAGTTTATAGTTTAGTTTATAATTTAGTTTACTTTAGTTTAGTTTAGATTAGGTTAGGTTAGGGTAGTTTAGTTTAGCTTAGTTTATTTTAGGATAGGTTAGATTAGATTAGTTAGTTCAGCTTAGTTTAGTTTAGTTTAGATCAGTTTATACTATAGTTTAATTTATAGATTAGCTTATATTTTAGTTTATAGTTTAGTTTAGTTTGGTTTAGTTTAGTTTAGTTTAGGTTATGTTAGGTAAGGTTAGGTTAGGTTAGGTTAGTTTATTTTAGTTTATATTAGATTATGTTAGGTTAGGTTAGATCAGTTTAGTATAGTTTAGTTAATTTATATTTTAATTTATTGTTTAGTTTAGTTTATATTAGATTAGTTTAGTTTAGTTTATTTTAGATTAAGTTAGGTTAGGTTAGGTTAGTTTAGTTTAGGTTAGTTTAATTTATAATTTAGTTTAGTTGTGTTTATAGTTTAATTTTTAGTTAAATATAGTTTCGTTTACAGTTTAGTGTAGTTTAGTTTATAGTTTAATTTACACTTAAATATAGTTTCGTTTATAGTTTAGTTTAGTTTTGTTTAGTTAAATTTAGTTTAGTTTAAATTAGTTTAGTTTAGTTTATGTTAGGTTAGGTTAGGTAAGGTGAGTTAGGTTAGGTTAGGTTAGTTTAGGTTAGGTTAGGTTCGCTTAGTTTTATTTGGTTTAGTTTAATTTAGGTTAGGTTAAGTTAGGGTAGTTAACTTTAGTTTAGTTTAATTTAGTTAAGCTTAGTTTAGTTCACAGTTTAGTTTAGTTTAGTTTATAGTTTAGTTTAGTTTAGTTTATAGTTTAGTTTATAATTTAGTTTACTTTAGTTTAGTTTAGGTTAGGTTAGGTTAGAGTAGTTTAGTTTAGTTTGGTTTATTTTAGGATAGGTTAGATTAGATTAGTTAGTTCAGCTTAGTTTAGTTTATTTTAATTAAGTTTATAGTTTAGTTTAATTTATAAATTAGTTTATAGTTTAGTTTAGTTTAGTTTAGTTTTGGTTAGGTTAAGTTAGGTTAGGTTAATTTAGTTTAGTTTTGTTTATATTTTAGTTTATAGTTTAGTTTAGTTTATATTAGATTAGTTTGGTTTAGTTTAGTTTAGTTTAGTTCAGTTTAGTTTAGGTTAGGTTAGTTTAGTTTAGGTTAGGTTAGGTTAGTTTAGTTTATGTTAGGTTAGTTGATTTTAGTTTAGTTTAGTTTACTATAGTTTATGGTTCAGTTTAGTTTAGTTTAGGTTAGGTTAGTTTAGTTTAGTATAGGTTAGGTTAGGTTTGGTTAGTTTAGTTTTGTTTAGTTTAGTTTAGTTTAGGTTAGGTTAGGTTAGGTTATGTTACTTTAGGTTAGTTTAGTTTAGTTTAATTTAGTTTCGTTTAGTTTATAATTTAGTTTAGTTTAGTTTATCTTAGGTTAGGTTAGTTGAGGTTAGGTTAGGTTAGTTTAGTTTAGTTTAGTTTAGTTTAGTTTAGTTTATAATTTAGTTTATAGTATAGTTTTGTTTAGTTTAGTTTATAGTTTAGTTTATAATTTAGTTTAGTTTAGTTTATAGTTTAGTTTAGTTTATAGTTTAGTTTATAATTTAGTTTAATATTGTTTAGTTTAATTTAGGTTAGGTTTGGTTAGTTTATTTTAGCTTAGCTCAGGTTTGGTTAGGTTAGGTTAAGTTAGGTTAGGTTAGTTAGTGTAGCGAAGGTTAGGTTAGGTAAGGTTAGTTAGTTTAGCTTAGTTCATTTTATTTTATTTTAGTTTATAGTTAATTTAATATATAAATTAGTTTATAGTTTAGTTTATAGTTTAGGTTAGTTTAGTTTAGTTTAATTAAAGTTAGGTTAGGTAAGGTAAGGTTAGGTTAGGTTAGTTTAGTTCAGTTTAGTTAGTTTAGTTTATAGTTTAATTTAGTTTAGTTTAGTTTTGTTTAGTTTAGTTTAGGTTAGGTTAGGTAAGGTTAGTTTAGTTTAGTTTATTTTAGGTTAGGTTAGGTTACTTCAGCTCAGTTTAGTTTAGTTTAGTTTAATTTAGGTTAGGTTAGGTTAGGTTAGTTAACTTTAGATTACTTTAGTTTAGTTAAGTTTAGTTTAGTTTATAGATTAGTTTAGTTTAGTTTAGTTTATAGTATATATTATAATTTAGTTTAGTTTAGTTTAGGTTAGGTAAGGTTAGTTTAGTTAGCTTAGGTTAGGTTAGGTTACGTTAGGTTAGGTTAGGTTAGGTTAGTTAGTTTAGATTAGTTCATTTTATTTCATTTTAGTTTATAGTTAATTTAATATATAAATTAGTTTATAGTTTAGTTTATAGTTTAGGTTAGTTTAGTTTAGTTTAATTTAAGTTACGTTAGGTAAGTTTAGGTTAGGTTAGGTTAGTTTAGTTCAGTTTAGTTTTGTTTTGCTTATAGTTTAGTTTAATTTAGTTTATAGTTTAATTTAGTTTAGTTTAGTTTAGGTTAGGTTAGATTTGTTTAGGTTAGGTTAGATTAGTTTAGTTTAGTTTAGTTGAATTTAATTTAGTTTATTTTAGTTTCGTTTAGGTTAAGTTAGGTTAGGTTAGATTAGTTAAGTTCAGTTTAGTGTAATTTAGTTTTGTTGAATTTAGTTTAGTTTAGTTTAGTTTAAGTTAGTTTAGTTTAGCTTAGGTTAGGTTAGGTAAGGTTAGGTTAGCTAGTTTAGCTTAGTTTAGTTTAGTTTAGTTTATAGTTTAGTTTAATTTATAGATTAGGTTATATTTTAGTTTATAGTTTAGTTTAGTTTGGTTTAGTTAAGTTTAGTTTAGGTTAGGTTAGGTAAGGTTAGGTTAGGTTAGGTTAGTTTATTTTAGTTCAGATTAGATTATGTTAGGTTAGGTTAGGTTAGGTCAGTGTAGTTGAGTTTAGTTTAGTTGAATTTAATTTAGTTTATTTTGTTTAGTTTAGGTTAGGTTCGTTTAGTTTAGTTTAGGTTACGTTGTTAGGTTAGCTTAGTTTTGTATAGTTTAGTTTAGTTTATATTTTAATTTAATGTTTAGTTTAGTTTATATTAGATTAGTTTAGTTTAGTTTAGTTTAGGTTAGGTTAGGTTACGTTGGGTTAGCTTAGTTTAGTTTAGTTTAAGTTTGGTTAGGTTACGTTTGGTTAGGTCAGCTTAGTTTAGTTTAGTTTAGTTTAATTTAGGTTAGGTTAGGTTAGGTTAGTTAACTTTAGATTACTTTAGTTTAGGTTAGGTTTGGTTTGTTTAATTTAGCTTAGCTCAGGTTTGGTTTGGTTAGGTTGGGTTAGGTTAGTTAACTTCAGTTTACTTTAGTTTAGTTAAGTTTAGTTTAGTTTATAGTTTAGTTTTATTTAGTTTATAGTTTAGTTTATACTTTATATTATAATTTAGTTTAGGTTAGGTTAGGTTAGTTTAGTTTAGCTTAGGTTAGGTAAGGTTAGGTTAGGTTGGTTAGTTTAGCTTAGTTTAGTTTGTTTTAGTTTAGTTTATAGTTTAGTATAATTTATAGATTAGTTTATATTTTAGTTTATTGTTTAGTTTAGTTTGGTTTAGTTTAGGTTAGGTTAGGTAAGGTTAGGTTAGGTTAGGTTAGTTTAGTTTAGTTAAGTTTATGTTCGGTTAGGTTAGGTTAGTTTAGTTCAGTTTAGTTAGTTTAGTTTATAATTTAATTTAGTTTAGCTTAGTTTTGTTTACTTTAGTTTAGGTTAGGTTAGGTAAGGTTAGTTTATTTTAGTTTATTTTAGGTTAGGTTTGGTTAGGTCAGCTCAGTTTAGTTTAGTTTAGTTTAATTTAGGTTAGGTTAGGTTAGGTTAGTTAACTTTAGATTACTTTAGTTTATTAAATTTAGTTTAGTTTAGTTTATAGTTTAGTTTAGATTAGTTTATAGTATATATTATAATTTAGTTTAGTTTAGTTTAGGTTAGGTAAGGTTAGTTTAGTTTAGCTTAGGTTAGGTTAGGTTACATTAGGTTAGGTTAGGTTAGGTGAATTAGTTTAGCTTAGTTCATTTTATTTTATTTACGTTTATAGTTAATTTAATATATAAATTAGTTTATAGTTTAATTTATAGTTTAGGTTAGTTCAGTTTAGTTTAATTTAAGTTAGGTTAGTTTAGTTCAGTTTAGTTTTGTTTTGCTTATAGTTTAGTTTAGTTTAGTTTAGTTTATAGTTTAATTTAGTTTAGTTTAGTTTACTTTAGTCATTTTGTTTAGGTAAGGTTAGGTTAGGTTAGTTTAGTTTAGGTTAGGTTAGATTTGTTTAGGTTAGGTTAGATTAGTTTAGTTTAGTTTAGTTTATTTGAATTTAATTTAGTTTATTTTAGTTTAGTTTAGGTTAAGTTAGGTTAGGTTAGATTAGTTAAGTTCAGTTTAGTGTAATTTAGTTTTGTTGAATTTAGTTTAGTTTAGTTTAGTTTAAGTTAGTTTATTTTAGCTTAGGTTAGGTTAGGTAAGGTTAGGTTAGTTAGTTTAGCTTAGTTTAGTTTAGTTTAGTTTATAGTTTAGTTTAATTTATAGATTAGCTTATATTTTAGTTTATAGTTTAGTTTAGTTTGGTTTAGTTAAGTTTAGTTTAGGTTAGGTTAGGTAAGGTTAGGTTAGGTTAGGTTAGTTTATTTTATTTCAGATTAGATTATGTTAGGTTAGGTTAGGTTAGGTCAGTGTAGTTGAGTTTAGTTTAGTTGAATTTAATTTAGTTTATTTTGTTTAGTTTAGGTTAGGTTAGTTTAGTTTAGTTTAAGTTAGGTTAGGTTAGTTTATTTTAGTTTAGATTAGATTATGCTAGGTTAGGTTAGGGTAGGTTAGGTTAGTTTAGTTTAGTTTAGTTTAGTTTAGTTTAAGTTAGGTTAGTTTAGTTTAGTATAGGTTTGGTTAGGTTAGGTTAGTTTAGTTTTGTTTAGTTTAGTTTCAGGTTAGGTTAGATTAGGTTAGGTTATGTTAGTTTATTTTAGTTTAGATTAGATTATGTTAGGTTAGGTAAGTTTAGGTTAGGTTAGGTTAGGTTAGGTTAGTTTAGGTTAGGTTATTTTAGGTTAGGTTAGGTTAGCTTAGTTTATTTTAGTTTTGTTTAATTTAGGTTAGGTTAGGTCAGTTAACTTTAGTTTACTTTAGTTTACTTAAGTTTAGTTTAGTTTATAGTTTAGTTTAGTTTAGTTTATAGTTTAGTTTATAGTTTAGTTTAGTTTATAGTTAATATTATAAATTAGTTTAGTTTAGGTTAGGTTAGGTTAGTTTAGTTTAGTTTAGGTTAGGTTAGGTTAGGTTAGGTTAGTTAGTTTAGCTTAGTATAGTTTATTTTATTTTAGTTTATAGTTTAGTTTAATTTATAGATTAGTTTATATTTTAGTTTATAGTTTATTTTAGTTTGGTTTAGTTTAGGTTAGGTTAGGTAAGGTTAGGTTAGGTTAGGTTAGGTTAGCTTAGTTAAGTTTATTTTCGGTTAGGTTAGTTTAGTTTAGTTCAGTTTAGTTAGTTTTGTTTATACGTTAGTTTAGTTTAGTTTATAGTTTAGTTTATAGTTTCGTTAAGTTAAGTTTATAGTTTATATTATAATGTAGTTTACTTTAATTTAGTTTAGTTTAGTTTAGTTTTGTTTAGTTTAGTTTAGGTTAGGTTAGGTATGGTTAGTTTAGTTTAGGTTAGGCTAGGTTAGTTTATGTTATGTTAGGTTAGTTTAGTTTAGCTTAGTTTAGGTTAGGTTAGGTTAGCTTAGTTTAGTTTAGTTTAGTTTAATTTAGGTTAGGTTATGTTAGGTTAGGTTAGGTTAGGTCAGTGTAGTTGAGTTTAGTTTAGTTGAATTTAATTTAGTTTATTTTGTTTAGTTTAGGTTAGGTTAGTTTAGTTTAGTTTAGGTTAGCTTGTTAGGTTAGTTAAGTTTAGTATAGTTTAGTTTAGTTTATATTTTAATTTATTGTTTAGTTTAGTTTATTATAGATTAGTTCAGTTTAGTTCAATTTAGGTTAGGTTAGGTTAGGTTAGGTTAGGTTAATTTAGTTTAGTTTAGTTTAATTTAGGTTAGGTTAGGTTAGGTTAGTTAACTTTAGTTTTGTTAGGTTTAGAATAGTTTAATTTAGTTTATAGCTTAGTTTATAGTTTAGTTTAGTGTAGTTTATAGTTTATATTATAATTTAGTTTAGTTTAGTTTAGTTTAGGTTAGGTTAGGTTAGTTTAGTTAATCTTAGGTTAGGTTAGGTTAGGTTAGGTTAGTTAGTTTAGCTTAGTTTAGTTTATTTTACTTTAGTTTATAATTTAGTTTAATTTATAAATAGTTTATAGTTTAGTTTATAGTTTAGTTTAGTTTAGTTTAGTTTAATTTAGTTTATAGGTTAATTTATAGTTTAGTTTAATTTAGTTTATAGTTTATATTATAATTTAGTTTAGTTTAGTTTAGTTTAGGTTTGGTTAGTTTAGTTTAGCGTAGCTCAGGTTTGGTTTGGTTAGGTTAAGTTAGGTTAGCTTAGTTTAGTTTAGTTAATTTAATTTAGGTTAGGTTAAGTTAGGTTACGTTAGTTAACTATAGTTTATTTTAGTTTAGTTAAGTTTAGTTTAGTTTATAGTTTAGTTTAATTTAGTTTATAGTTTAAATTATATTTTCGTTAAGTTAAGTTTATAGTTTATATTATAATGTAGTTTATTTTAATTTAGTTTAGTTTAGTTTAGTTTAGTTTAGTTTAGTTTCGTTTAGTTTATAATTTAGTTTAATTTAGTTTATGTTAGGTTAGGTTAGGTGAGGTTAGGTTTGGTTAGTTTAGGTTAGTTTAGTTTAGTTTATAATTTAGTTTATAGTATAGTTTTGTTTATTTTAGTTTATAGTTTAGTTTATAATTTAGTTTAGTTTAGTTTATAGTTTAGTTTATAATTTAGTTTAATTTAGTTTAGTTTAGTTTAGATTAGGTTTGGTTAGTTTAGTTTAGCTTAGCTCAGGTTTGGTAAGGTTAGGTTAAGTTAGGTTAGGTTAGTTAGTTTAGCTTAGTTTAGATTGTTTTAGTTTAGTTTATAGTTTAGTTTAATTTTTAGATTAGTTTATATTTTAGTTTATTGTTATTTTAGTTTGGTTTAGTTTAGGTTAGGTTAGGTAAGGTTAGGTTAGGTTAGGTTAGTTTAGTTTACTTAAGTTTATGTTCCGTTAGGTTAGGTTAGTTTAGTTCAGTTTAGTTAGTTTTGTTTATAGTTTAGTTTAGTTTAGTTTATAGTTTAGTTTATAGTTTAGTATAGTTTATAGTTTATTTTGGTTTAGTTTAGTTTTGTTTAGTTTAGATTAGGTTAGATTAGGTAAGGTTAGTTTAGTTTAGTTTAGTTTAGGTTAGGTTAGGTTAGTTTATGTTAAGTTAGGTTAGTTTAGTTTAGCTTAGTTTAAGTTTGGTTAGGTTACGTTAGGTTAGGTCAGCTAAGTTTAGTTTATGTTAGTTTTATTTAGGTTAGGTTAGGTTAGGTTAGTGAACTTCAGTTTACTTTAGTTTAGTTAAGTTTAGTTTAGTTTATAGTTTAGTTTAATTTAGTTTATAGTTTAGTTTATAGTTTAGTTTAGTTTAGGTTATGTTTGGTTAGTTTAGTTTAGCTTAGGTTAGGTAAGGTTAGGTTAGGTTAGGTTAGCTTATTTAGTTTAGCTTAGTTTAGTTTATTTTAGTTTAGTTTATAGTTTATTTTAATTTATAGATTAGTTGATATTTTAGTTTATAGTTTAAATTAGTTTGGTTTAGTTTAGCTTAGGTTAGGTAAGGTTAGGTTAGGTTAGGATAGTTTAGTTTAGTTAAGTTTATGTTCGGTTAGGTTACGGTAGTTTAGTTCATTTTAGTTAGTTTTGTTTATAGGTTAGTTTAGTTTAGTTTATAGTGTAGTTTATAGTTTAGTTTAGATTAGTTTATAGTTTATATTATAATTTAGTTTAGTTTAGTTTAGTTTAGGTTAGTTTAGGTTAGTTTAGTTTAGCTTAGGATAGGTTAGGTTAGGTTAGTTTATTTCAGTATAGATTAGAATATGTTAGGTTAGGTTAGGTTAGCTTAGTTTAGTTCATTTTAGTTTAGTTTATAGTTTAATTTAGTTTAGTTTATAGTTTAATTAAGTTTAGTTTAATTTAGTTTAGTTATTTTGTTTAGGTTAGGTTAGGTTAGTTTAGTTTAGTTTAGTTTAGGTTACTTTAGTTTATTTTAGTTTTGATTAGATTATGTTAGGTTTGTTTAGGTTAGGTTAGATAATGCAGTTTAGTTTAGTTGAATTTAATTTAGTTTATTTTAGTTTAGTTTACGTTAAGTTAGGTTAGGTTAGGTTAGTTAAGTTTAGTTTAGTGTAGTTTAGTTTAGTTGAATTTAGTTTAGTTTAGTTTAGTTTAGTTTAGGTTAGTTTAGTTTAGTTTAGCTTAGGTTGGGTTAGGTAAGGTTACGTTAGTTAGTTTAGCTTAGTATAGTTTAGTTTAGTTTAGTTTAGAGTTTAGTTTCATTTTAGATTAGTTTATAGTTTTGTTTATAGTTTAGTTTAGTTTAGTTTAGGTTAGGATAGGTAAGTTTCGGTTAGGTTAGGGTAAGTTAGTTAAGTTTAGTTTAGTTTATTTTAGGTTACGTTATTTTAGGTTAGTTAAGTTCAGTTTAGTTTAGTTTTGTTTATAGTTTTATTTAGTTTATAGTTTAGTTTATAGTTTAGTTCGATTATTTTCGGTTAGGTTAGGTTAGGTTAGGTTAGTTTAGTTTAGTTTAGATTAGGTTAGGTTAGTTTATTTTAGTTTAGATTATATTATGTTAGGTTAGGTTAGGGTAGGTTAGGTTAGTGTAGTTTAGTTTTGTTCAATTTAGTTGAATATAATTTAGTTTATTTTAGCTTAGTTTAGGTTAGGTTAGATTAGTTTAGTTTAGTTTAGTTTAGTTTAGGTTAGGTTAAGTTAGGTTAGGTTAGTTTAGCTTAGTTTAGTTTATATTTTAGTTTATAATTTAGTTTATATTAAATTAGTTTAGTTTAGTTTAGTTTGGATTAGTTTAGGTTAGGTTAGGTTAGTTTAGTTTAGGTTTGGTTAGGTTAGTTTATTTTAGTTTAGTTTATTAGTTTATAGTTTAGTTTATTGTTTAGTTTAGTTTAGTTTCGGTTGGGTTAGTTTATTTTAGTTTAGGTTAGGTTAGGTTAGTTTAGTTTAGTTTAGTTTAGGTTACTTTAGTTTATTTTAGTTTTGATTAGATTATGTTAGGTTAGGTTAGGGTAGGTTAGGTTAGTTTAGTTTAGTTTAGTTTAGTTTGGTTTAGGTTAGGTCAGGTTTGTTCAGTTTACTTTAGGTTAGGTTAGGTTAAGTTATGTTATGTTACTTTAGGTTAGTTTAGTTTAGTTTAGTTTCGTTTAGTTTATAATTCAGTTTAGTTACGTTTAGGTTAGGTTAGGTTACTTAGTTTAGCTTAGTTTAATTTATTTTAGTTTAGTTTATAGTTTAGTTTAATTTATAAATTAGTTTATAATTAAGTTTATTGTTTAGTTTAGTTTAGGTTAGGTTAGGCTAATTTTTGTTAGGTTAGGTTAGTTAGTTTAGCTTAGTTTAGTTTATTTTCGTTTATAGTTTAGTTTAAATTATAGTTTGTCTTATAGTTTTGTTTAGTTTAGTTTAGTTTATGTTAGGTTACGTTAATTTTAGGTTAGTTAAGTTCAGTTTAGTTTAGTTTTGTTTATAGTTTAGTTTAGTTTATAGTTTAGTTTAGTTTATTGTTTAATTTAGTTTAGTGTAGTTCTGTTTAGGTTAGGTTAGGTTAGGTTAGGTTAGGCTAGTTTAGTTTAGTTTAGGTTAGGTTAAGTTTGTTTATTTTAGTTTAGATTAGATTATGTTAGGTTAGGTAAGTTTAGGTTAGGTTAGGTTAGGTTAGTTTAGGTTAGGTTAGGTTAGGTTAGCTTAATTTATTTTAGTTTTGTTTAATTTAGGTTAGGTTAGGTTAGTTAACTTTAGTTTACTTTAGATTAGTTAAGTTTAGTTTAGTTTATAGTTTAGTTTATTTTGGTTTATAGTTTAGTTTATGATTTAGTTTAGTTTATAGTTTATATTATAATTTAGTTTAGTTTAGGTTAGGTTAGGTTAGTTTATTTTAGCTTAGGTTACGTTAGGTTAGGTTAGGCTAGGTTAGTTAGTTTAGCTTAGTTTAGTTTATTTTATTTTAGTTTATAGTTTAGTTTAATTTATAGATTAGTTTATATTTTAGTTTATAGTTTAGTTTAGTTTGGTTTAGTTTAGGTTAGGTTAGGTAAGGTTATGTTAGGTTAGGTTAGTTTAGTTTAGTTAAGTTTATGTTCGGTTAGGTTAGGTTACTTTAGTTCAGTTTACTTAGTTTAGTTTATAGGTTAGTTTAGTTTAGTTTATAGTTTAGTTTATAGTTTCGTTAAGTTTAGTTTATAGTTTATATTATAATATAGTTTACTTTAATTTAGTTTAGTTTAGTTTAGTTTAGTTTAGGTTAGGTTAGGTAAGGTTATTTTAGTTTAGTTTAGTTTAGGTTAGGTTAGGTTAGTTTATGTTAAGTTAGGTTAGTTTAGTTTAGCTTAGTTTAGGTTAGGTTAGTTTACTTTAGTTTAGTTTAGTTTAATTTAGGTTAGGTTATGTTAGGTTAGGTTAGGTCAGTGTAGTTGAATTTAGTTTAGTTGAATTTAATTTAGTTTATTTTGTTTAGTTTAGGTTAGTTTAGTTCAGTTTAGTTTAGGTTAGGTTGTTAGGTTAGCTTAGTTTAGTATAGTTTAGTTTAGTTTATATTTTAATTTATTGTTTAGTTTAGTTTATATTAGATTAGTTTAGTTTAGTTTAGTTTAGGTTAGTTTAGTTAAATGTAATTTATAGTTTAGTTTATAATTTAGTTTAGTTTATAGTTTATATTATAATTTAGTTTAGTTTAGTTTAGTTTAGGTTAGGTTAGTTTAGTTTAGCTTAGGTTAGGTTAGGTTAGGTTAGTTTAGCTTAGTTTAGTTTATTTTAGTTTAGTTTATAGTTTAGTTTAATTTATAAATTAGTTTATAGTTTAGTTTAGTTTAGTTTAGTTTAATTTAGTTTATAGTTTAATTTATAGTTTAGTTTAGTTTATAGTTTATATTATAATTTAGTTTAGTATAGTTTAATTTAGGTTAGGTTAGTTTAGTTTAGCTTAAGTTAGGTTAGGTTGGGTTATGTTAGGTTACTTTAGTTTAGTTTAGTTTAGTTTAGGTTAGGTTAGTTAGTTTAGTTTAGCTTAGCTCAGGTTTGGTTAGGTTAGGTTAAGTTAGGTTAGCTTAGTTTAGTTTAGTTAATTTAATTTAGGTTAAGTTAAGTTAGGTTAGGTTAGTTAACTATAGTTTACTTTAGTTTAGATAAGTTTAGTTTTGTTTATAGTTTAGTTTAATATAGTTCATCGTTTAGTTTATAGTTTAGTTTAGTATGTTTATAGTTTATATTATAATTTAGTTTAGTTTAGTATAGTTTAGGTTAGGTTAGATTAGTTTAGTTTAGCTTAGGTTAGGTTAGGTTAAGTTTGTTAGTTTAGCTTAGTTTAGTTTATTTTAGTTTAGTTTATAGTTCAGTTAATTTATAGATTAGTTTATATTTTAGTTTATAATTTAGTTTAGTTTGGTTTAGTTTACGTTAGGTTCGGTTAGGTTAGATTAGTTTAGTTCAGTTTAGATAGTTTTGTTGGTAGTTTAGTTTAGTTTAGTTTATAGTTTAGTTTATAGTTTAGTTTAGTTTATAGTTTAATTTAGTTTAGTTTAGTTTAGTTTTGTTTAGCTTAGTTTAGGTTAGGTTAGGTAAGGTTAGTTTAGTTTAGTTTAGTTTAGGTTGGGTTAGTTTAGGTTAAGTTTGGTTAGTTTAGTTTAGCTTAGTTTAGTTTAGGTTAGGTTAGGTTAGGTTAGCTTAGCTTGGTTTAGTTTAGTTTAGTTTAATTTAGGTTAGTTTAGGTTCGTTAGCTTAGTTAACTTTAGTTTTCTTTAGTTTAGTTTAGTTTATAGTTAATTTAATTTATAAATTAGTTTATAGTTTAGTTTATAGTTTAGGTTAGATAAGTTTTGTTTAATTTAAGTTAGGATAGGTAGGTTTAGGTTAGGTTAGGTTAGTTTAGTTCAGTTTAGTTTAATTTTGTTTATAGTTTAATTTAATTTAGTTTATAGTTTAATTTAGTTTAGTTTATAGTTTAATTTAGTTTAGTTTAGTTTAGTTATTTTGTTTAGGTTAGGTTAGTTTAGTTTAGTTTAGGTTAGGTTAGATTTGTTTAGGTTAGGTTAGATTAGTGTAGTTTAGTTTAGTTGAATTTAATTTAGTTTAATTTAGTTTAGTTTAGGTTAAGTTAGGATAGGTTAGGTTAGTTATGTTTAGTTTAGTGTAGTTTAGTTTAGTTAATTTAGTTTAGTAAAGTTTAGGTTAGTTTAGTTTAGTTTAGCTTAGGTTAGGTTAGGTAAGGTTAGGTTAGTTAGTTTAGCTTAGTTTAGTTTAGTTTAGTTTATAGTTTAGTTTAATTTTAGATTAGTTTATAGTTTAGTTTAGTTTAGTTTAGGTTAGTTTAGTTTAGTTTAGCTTAGGTTAGTTTAGGTAAGGTTAGGTTAGTTAGTTTAGCTTAGTTTAGTTTAGTTTAGTTTAGTTTATGGTTTATTTTAATTTTAGATTATTTTATAGTTTATTTTATAGTTTAGTTTAGTTTAAGTTAAGATAGGTAAGTTTAGGTTAGGTTAGGGTAAGTTAGTTAAGTTCAGTTTAGTTTATTTTGTTTATAGTTTTGTTTAGTTTATAGTTTAGTTTATATTTAAGTTTAGATTATTTTCGTTTAGGTTAGGTTAGGTTAGGTAAGGTTAGGTTAGGTTAGTTTAGTTTAGTTTAGATTAGGTTAGGTTAGTTTATTTTAGTTTAGATTAGATTATGTTAGGTTAGGTTAGTGTAGGTTAATTTAGTGTAGTTTAGTTTAGTTCAATTTAGTTGAATTTAATTTAGTTTATTTTAGCTTAGTTTAGGTTAGGTAGATTAGTTTAGTTTAGTTTAGGTTAGGTTAAGTTAGGTTAGTTTAGTTTAGTTTAGTTTATTTTAGTATATTTTTGGTTAGGTTAGGTTAGGTTAGTTTAGTTTAGGTTAGGTTAGGTTAGTTTATTTTACTATAGTTTAGTTTACTTTAGTTTATAGTTTAGTTATAGGTTAGTTTAGTTTAGTTTAGGTTCGGTTAGGTTAGTTTAGTTTAGGTTAAGTTAGGTTAGGTTAGTTAGTTTAGCTTAGTATAGTTTATTTTATTTTAGTTTGTAGTTTAGTTTAATTTATAGATTAGTTTATATTTTAGTTTATAGTTTATTTTAGTTTGGTTTAGTTTAGGTTAGGTTAGGTAAGGTTAGGTTAGGTTAGGTTAGGTTAGTTTAGTTAAGTTTATTTTCGGTTAGGTTAGTTTAGTTTAGTTCAGTTTAGTTAGTTTTGTTTATACGTTAGTTTAGTTTAGTTTATAGTTTAGTTTATAGTTTCGTTAAGTTAAGTTTATAGTTTATATTATAATGTAGTTTACTTTAATTGAGTTTAGTTTAGTTTAGTTTTGTTTAGTTTAGTTTAGGTTAGGTTAGGTATGGTTAGTTTAGTTTAGGTTAGGCTAGGTTAGTTTATGTTATGTTAGGTTAGTTTAGTTTAGCTTAGTTTAGGTTAGGTTAGGTTAGCTTAGTTTAGTTAAGTTTAGTTTAATTTAGGTTAGGTTAGGTTAGGTTAGGTTAGATCAGTGTAGTTGAGTTTAGTTTAGTTGAATTTAATTTAGTTTATTTTGCTTAGTTTAGGTTAGGTTAGTTTAGTTTAGGTTAGGTTAGGTTGTTAGGTTAGCTAAGTATAGTATAGTTTAGTTTAGTTTATATTTTAATTTATTGTTTAGTTTAGTTTATATTAGATTAGTTTAGTTTAGTTCAATTTAGGTTAGGTTAGGTTAGGTTAGGTTAATTTAGTTTAGTTTAGTTTAATTTCAGTTAGGTTAGGTTAGGTTAGTTAACTTTAGTTTTGTTAGGTTTAGAATAGTTTAATTTAGTTTATAGTTTAGTTTATAGTTTAGTTTAGTGTAGTTTATAGTTTATATTATAATTTAGTTTAGTTTAGTTTAGTTTAGGTTAGGTTAGGTTAGTTTAGGTAATCTTAGGTTAGGTTAGGTTAGGTTAGGTTAGTTAGTTTAGCTTAGTTTAGTTTATTTTACTTTAGTTTAGTTTAATTTATAAATAGTTTATAGTTTAGTTTATAGTTTAGTTTAGTTTAGTTTAGTTTAATTTAGTTTATAGGTTAATTTATAGTTTAGTTTAATTTAGTTTATAGTTTATATTATAATTTAGTTTAGTTTAGTTTAGTTTAGGTTTGGTTAGTTTAGTTTAGCGTAGCTCAGGTTTGGTTTGGTTAGGTTAAGTTAGGTTAGCTTAGTTTAGTTTAGTTAATTTAATTTAGGTTAGGTTAAGTTAGGTTACGTTAGTTAACTATAGTTTATTTTAGTTTAGTTAAGTTTAGTTTAGTTTATACTTTAGTTTAATTTAGTTTATAGTTTAAATTATATTTTCGTTAAGTTAAGTTTATAGTTTATATTATAATGTAGTTTATTTTAATTTAGTTTAGTTTAGTTTAGTTTAGTTTAGTTTAGTTTAGGTTAGGTTAGATTAGTTTAGTTTAGCTTAGGTTAGGTTAGGTTAGGTTAGGTTAGGTTTGTTAGTTTAGCTTAGTTTAGTTTATTTTAGTTTAGTTTATAGTTTAGTTAATTAATAGATTAGTTTATATTTTAGTTTATAATTTAGTTTAGTATGGTTTAGTTTATGTTAGGTTAGGTAAGGTTAGGTTAGGTTAGGTTAGTTTAGTTTAGTTAAGTTTATGTTCGGTTAGGTTAGGTTAGTTTAGTTCAGTTTAGTTAGTTTTGTTCATAGTTTAGTTTAGTTTAGTTTAGTTTATAGTTTAGTTTATAGATTAGTTTAGTTTATATTTAATTTAGTTTAGTTTACTTTAGTTTTGTTTAGTTCAGTTTAGGTTAGGTTAGGTAAGGTTAGTTTAGGTTAAGTTTGGTTAGTTTAGTTTAGCTTAGTTTATGTTAGGTTAGGTTAGGTTAGCTTAGTTTAGTTTAGTTTAGTTTAATTTAGGTTAGGTTAGGTTCGGTTAAGTTAGTTAACTTTAGTTTACTTTAGTTTAGTTTAGTTTATAGTTAATTTAATTTACAAATTAGTTTATAGTTTAGTTTATAGTTTAGGTTAGTTAAGTTTTGTTTAATTTAAGTTAGGATAGGTAAGTTTAGGTTAAGTTAGGTTAGTTTAGTTCAGTTTAGTTTTGTTAAGTTTATAGTTTAATTTAGTTTAGTTTATAGTTTAATTTAGTTTAGTTTAGTTATTTTGATTAGGTTAGGTTAGGTTAGTTTAGTTTAATTTAGGTTAGGTTAGATTTGTTTAGGTTAGGTTAGATTAGTGTAGTTTAGTTTAGTTGAATTTAATTTAGTTTATTTTAGTTTAGTTTAGGTTAAGTTTGGTTAGGCTAGGTTAGTTAGGTTTAGTTTAGTGTAGTTGAGTTTAGTTGAATTTAGTTTAGTTTAGTTTAGTTTAGATTAGTTTAGTTTAGTTTAGCTTAGGTTAGGTTAGGTAAGGTTAGGTTAGTTATTTTAGCTTAGTTTAGTTTAGTTTAGTTTAGTTTATAGTTTAGTTTATTTTAAATTAGTTTATAGTTTAGTTTAGTTTAGTTTATGTTAGTTTAGTTTAGTTTAGCTTAGGTTAGGTTAGGTAAGGTTAGGTTAGTAGGTTTAGCTTAGTTTAGTTTAGTTTATAGTTCAGTTTAATTTTAGATTATTTTATAGTTTAGTTTATAGTTTAGTTTAGTTTAAGTTAAGATAGGTATGTTTAGCTTAGGTTAGGGTAAGTTAGTTTAGTTTAGTTTAGTTTATTTTAGGTTACGTTAGTTTAGGTTAGTTAAGTACAGTTTGGTTTTGTTTCGTTTATAGTTTTGTTTAGTTTATAGTTTAGTTTATAGTCTAGTTTAGATTACTTTCGGTTAGGTTAGGTTAGGTTAGTTTAGTTTCGTTTAGATTAGGTTAGGTTAGTTTATTTTAGTTTAGATTAGATTATGTTAGGTTAGGTTAGGGTAGGTTAGGTTAGTGTAGTTTAGTTTAGTTCAATTTAGTTGAATTTAATTTAGTTTATTTTAGTTTCCTTTAGGTTAGGTAGATTAATTTAGTTTAGTTTAGGTTAGGTTAAGTTAGGTTAGGTTAGTTTAGTTTAGTTTATATTTTATTTTATAGTTTAGTTTAGTTTAGTTTGTATTAGATTAGTTTAGTTTAATTTAGTTTGGTATAGTTTAGGTTAGGTTAGGTTAGGTTAGGTTAGTTTAGTTTAGGTTAGGTTAGGTTAGGTTAGTTTATTTTAGTTTAGTTTACTTTAGTTTATAGTTTAGTTATAGTTTAGTTTAGTTTAGTTTAGTTAAGGTTCGGTTAGGTTAATTTAGTTTAGTTTAGGTTAGGTTAGGTTAGGTTAGGTTAGTTTAGTTTAGTTTAGTATAGTTTAGGTTAGATTAGGTTAGTTTATTTTAGTTTAGATTAGTTTATGTTATGTTAGGGTAGGTTAGGTTAGGTTAGTTTAGTTTAGTTTAGTTTAGTTTAGTTTAGGTTAGGTCAGGTTAGTTTAGTTTAATTTAGGTTAGGTTAGGTTAGTTAAATTTAAGTTACTCTAGTTTAGTTAAGTTTAGTTTAGTTTATAGTTTAGTTTAGTTTATAGTTTAGATTAGTTTATAGTTTATATTATAATTTGCTTTATTTTAGTTTAGTTTAGGTAAGGTTAGTTTAGTTTAGCTTAGGTTAGGTTAGGTTAGGTTAGTTAGTTTAGCTTAGTTAAGTTTATTTTAGTTTAGTCTATAGATTAGTTTACATTTTAGTTTAGTTTGGTTTAGTTTAGATTAGTTTAGGTTAGGTTAGCTAAGATTAGGTTAGGTTAGGTTAGTGTAGTTTAGATTAGTTGAATTTAATTTTGTTTATTTTAGTTTAGTTTAGGTTAGGTTAGTTTAGTTTAGTTTAGGTTAGGTTAAGTTAGGTTAGCTTAGTTTAGTTTGGGTTAGGTTAGGTTAGTTTATTTTAGTTTAGTTTAGTTTACTTTAGTTTATAGTTTAGTTTAGTTTAGTTTAGGTTAGGTTATGTTAGTTTAGTTTAGGTTAGGTTGGGTTAGGTTATGTTAATTTAGTTTAGTTTAGTTTAGTTTAGGTTAGGTTAGGTTAGGTTATGTTACTTGAGGTTAGTTTTGTTTAGTTTGTAATTTAGTTTAGTGTAGTTTATGTTAGGTTAGGTTAGTTTAGGTTAGTTTAGTTTAATTTAGTTTATAATATAGTTTATAGCATCGTGTAGTTTAGTTTAATTTACAGTTTATTTTATAGTTTAGTACAGTTTAGTTTAGGTTATGTTAGGTTAGGAAAGTTTAGTTTATTTTAGCTTAGGTTGGGTTAGGTTAGGTTACGTTAAGTTAGTTTAGCTTAGTTTCGTTTATTTGAATTTATAATATAGTTTAATTTATAGTTTAGTTTATAGTTTAGTTTAGTTTAGTTTAGGTTAGGATAGGTAAGTTTAGGTTAGGTTAGGTTAATTTAGTTTAGTTTAGTTTAGTTTAGTTTATGTTAGGTTACGTTAGTTTAGGTTAGTTAAGTTCAGTTTAGTTTAGTTTTGTTTATAGTTTAGTTTAGTTTATAGTTTAGTTTCGTTTAGTGTATTGTTTAAAATTAGTTTAATTTAGTGTAGTTTAGCATAGGTTAGGTTAGGTTAGTTTAGTTTAATTTAGTTTAGGTTAGGTTAGTTTATTTTAGTTTAGATTAAATTATGTTAGGTTAGGTTATGGTAGGTTAGGTTAGTGTAGTTTAGTTTAGTTTAGTTTAGTTGAATTTAATTTTGTTTATTTTAGCTTAGTTTAGGTTAGGTTAGGTTAGTTTAGTTTAGTTTAGTTTAGTTTTGGTTAGGTTAAGTTAGGTTAGGATAGTTTAGTTTAGTTTAGTTTATATTTTAGTTTATAGTTTAGTTTAGTTTAGTTAATTTTAGATTAGTTTGGTTTAGTTTAGTTTAGTTTAGTTTAGTTTAGGTTAGGCTGGTTAGGTTAGGTTAGTTTAGTTTAGGTTAGGTTTGGTTAGTTTTGTTTATATTAGGTTAGTTTATTTTAGTTTAGGTTAGTTTACTTTAGTTTATAGTAATGTTTATAGTTTAATTAAGTTTAGTTTTGTTTAGTTTAGTTTAGGTTAGGTTAGTTTAGTATAGGTTAGGTTAGGTTACGTTAGTTTTGTCTTGTTTAGTTTAGGTTAGGTTAGGTTAGGTTATGTTATGTTGCTTTAGGTTAGTTTAGTTTAGTTTAATTTAGTTTCGTTTAGTTTATAATTTAGTTTAATTTAGTTTATGTTAGGTTAGGTTAGGTGAGGTTAGGTTTGGTTAGTTTAGGTTAGTTTAGTTTAGTTTATAATTTAGTTTATAGTATAGTTTTGTTTAGTTTAGTTTATAGTTTAGTTTATAATTTAGTTTAGTTTAGTTTATAGTTTAGTTTATAATTTAGTTTAATTTAGTTTAGTTTAGTTTAGGTTAGGTTAGGTTAGTTTAGTTTAGCTTAGCTCAGGTTTGGTTAGGTTAGGTTAAGTTAGGTTAGGTTAGTTAGTTTAGCTTAGTTTAGATTGTTTTAGTTTAGTTTATAGTTTAGTTTAATTTTTAGATTAGTTTATATTTTAGTTTATTGTTTAGTTTAGTTTGGTTTAGTTTAGGTTAGGTTAGGTAAGGTTAGGTTAGGTTAGGTTAGTTTAGTTTAGTTAAGTTTATGTTCCGTTAGGTTAGGTTAGTTTAGTTCAGTTTAGTTAGTTTTGTTTATAGTTTAGTTTAGTTTAGTTTATAGTTTAGTTTATAGTTTAGTTTAGTTTATAGTTTATTTTGGTTTAGTTTAGTTTTGTTTAGTTTAGATTAGGTTAGATTAGGTAAGGTTAGTTTAGTTTAGTTTAGTTTAGGTTAGGTTAGGTTAGTTTATGTTAAGTTAGGTTAGTTTAGTTTAGCTTAGTTTAAGTTTGGTTAGGTTACGTTAGGTTAGGTCAGCTAAGTTTAGTTTATGTTAGTTTTATTTAGGTTAGGTTAGGTTAGGTTAGTGAACTTCAGTTTACTTTAGTTTAGTTAAGTTTAGTTTAGTTTATAGTTTAGTTTAATTTAGTTTATAGTTTAGTTTATAGTTTAGTTTAGTTTAGGTTATGTTTGGTTAGTTTAGTTTAGCTTAGGTTAGGTAAGGTTAGGTTAGGTTAGGTTAGCTTAGTTAGTTTAGCTTAGTTTAGTTTATTTTAGTTTAGTTTATAGTTTATTTTAATTTATAGATTAGTTGATATTTTAGTTTATAGTTTAATTTAGTTTGGTTTAGTTTAGCTTAGGTTAGGTAAGGTTAGGTTAGGTTAGGATAGTTTAGTTTAGTTAAGTTTATGTTCGGTTAGGTTACGGTAGTTTAGTTCAGTTTAGTTAGTTTTGTTTATAGGTTAGTTTAGTTTAGTTTATAGTGTAGTTTATAGTTTAGTGTAGTTTAGTTTATAGTTTATATTATAATTTAGTTTAGTTTAGTTTAGTTTAGGTTAGTTTAGGTTAGTTTAGTTTAGCTTAGGATAGGTTAGGTTAGGTTAGTTTATTTCAGTATAGATTAGAATATGTTAGGTTAGGTTAGGTTAGCTTAGTTTAGTTCATTTTTGTATATTTTTAGTTTAATTTAGTTTAGTTTATAGTTTAATTAAGTTTAGTTTAATTTAGTTTAGTTATTTTGTTTAGGTTAGGTTAGGTTAGTTTAGTTTAGTTTAGTTTAGGTTACTTTAGTTTATTTTAGTTTTGATTAGATTATGTTAGGTTTGTTTAGGTTAGGTTAGATAATGCAGTTTAGTTTAGTTGAATTTAATTTAGTTTATTTTAGTTTAGTTTACGTTAAGTTAGGTTAGATTAGGTTAGTTAAGTTTAGTTTAGTGTAGTTTAGTTTAGTTGAATTTAGTTTAGTTTAGTTTAGTTTAGTTTAGGTTAGTTTAGTTTAGTTTAGCTTAGGTTGGGTTAGGTAAGGTTACGTTAGTTAGTTTAGCTTAGTATAGTTTAGTTTAGTTTAGTTTAGAGTTTAGTTTCATTTTAGATTAGTTTATAGTTTTGTTTATAGTTTAGTTTAGTTTAGTTTAGGTTAGGATAGGTAAGTTTAGGTTAGGTTAGGGTAGGTTAGTTAAGTTTAGTTTAGTTTAATTTAGGTTACGTTATTTTAGGTTAGTTAAGTTCAGTTTAGTTTAGTTTTGTTTATAGTTTTATTTAGTTTATAGTTTAGTTTATAGTTTAGTTCGATTATTTTCGGTTAGGTTAGGTTAGGTTAGGTTAGTTTAGTTTAGTTTAGATTAGGTTAGGTTAGTTTATTTTAGTTTAGATTATATTATGTTAGGTTAGGTTAGGGTAGGTTAGGTTAGTGTAGTTTAGTTTTGTTCAATTTAGTTGAATATAATTTAGTTTATTTTAGCTTAGTTTAGGTTAGGTTAGATTAGTTTAGTTTAGTTTAGTTTAGTTTAGGTTAGGTTAAGTTAGGTTAGGTTAGTTTAGCTTAGTTTAGTTTATATTTTAGTTTATATTTTAGTTTATATTAAATTAGTTTAGTTTAGTTTAGTTTGGATTAGTTTAGGTTAGGTTAGGTTAGTTTAGTTTAGGTTTGGTTAGGTTAGTTTATTTTAGTTTAGTTTATTAGTTTATAGTTTAGTTTATTGTTTAGTTTAGTTTAGTTTCGGTTGTGTTAGTTTATTTTAGTTTAGGTTAGGTTAGGTTAGTTTAGTTTAGGTTACTTTAGTTTATTTTAGTTTTCATTAGATTATGTTAGGTTAGGTTAGGGTAGGTTAGGTTAGTTTAGTTTAGTTTAGTTTAGTTTAGTTTGGTTTAGGTTAGGTCAGGTTTGTTCAGTTTAGTTTAGGTTAGGTTAGGTTAAGTTATGTTATGTTACTTTAGGTTAGTTTAGTTTAGTTTAGTTTCGTTTAGTTTATAATTCAGTTTAGTTACGTTTAGGTTAGGTTAGGTTAGGTTAGGTTACTTAGTTTAGCTTACTTTAATTTATTTTAGTTTAGTTTATAGTTTAGTTTAATTTATAAATTAGTTTATAATTAAGTTTATTGTTTAGTTTAGTTTAGGTTAGGTTAGGCTAGTTTTTGTTAGGTTAGGTTAGTTAGTTTAGCTTAGTTAGTTTATTTTCGTTTATAGTTTAGTTTAAATTATAGTTTGTCTTATAGTTTTGTTTAGTTTAGTTTATGTTAGGTTACGTTAATTTTAGGTTAGTTAAGTTCAGTTTAGTTTAGTTTTGTTTATAGTTTAGTTTAGTTTATAGTTTAGTTTAGTTTATTGTTTAATTTAGTTTAGTGTAGTTCTGTTTAGGTTAGTTTAGGTTAGGTTAGGTTACTTAGTTTAGCTTAGTTTAATTTATTTTAGTTTAGTTTATAGTTTAGTTTAATTTATAAATTAGTTTATAATTAAGTTTATTGTTTAGTTTAGTTTAGGTTAGGTTAGGCTAGTTTTTGTTAGGTTAGGTTAGTTAGTTTAGCTTAGTTTAGTTTATTTTCGTTTATAGTTTAGTTTAAATTATAGTTTGTCTTATAGTTTTGTTTAGTTTAGTTTAGTTTATGTTAGGTTACGTTAATTTTAGGTTAGTTAAGTTCAGTTTAGTTTAGTTTTGTTTATAGTTTAGTTTAGTTTATAGTTTAGTATAGTTTATTGTTTAATTTAGTTTAGTGTAGTTCTGTTTAGGTTAGGTTAGGTTAGGTTAGGCTAGTTTAGTTTAGTTTAGGTTAGGTTAAGTTTGTTTATTTTAGTTTAGATTAGATTATGTTAGGTTAGGTAAGTTTAGGTTAGGTTAGGTTAGGTTAGGTTAGTTAGGTTAGGTTAGGTTAGGTTAGGTTAGCTTAATTTATTTTAGTTTTGTTTAATTTAGGTTAGGTTAGGTTAGTTAACTTTAGTTTACTTTAGATTAGTTAAGTTTAGTTTAGTTTATAGTTTAGTTTATTTTGGTTTATAGTTTAGTTTATGATTTAGTTTAGTTTATAGTTTATATTATAATTTAGTTTAGTTTAGGCTAGGTTAGGTTAGTTTATTTTAGCTTAGGTTACGTTAGGTTAGGTTAGGCTAGGTTAGTTAGTTTAGCTTAGTTTAGTTTATTTTATTTTAGTTTATAGTTTAGTTTAATTTATAGATTAGTTTATATTTTAGTTTATAGTTTAGTTTAGTTTGGTTTAGTTTAGGTTAGGTTAGGTAAGGTTATGTTAGGTTAAGTTAGTTTAGTTTAGTTAAGTTTATGTTCGGTTAGGTTAGGTTACTTTAGTTCAGTTTACTTAGTTTAGTTTATAGGTTAGTTTAGTTTAGTTTATAGTTTAGTTTATAGCTTCGTTAAGTTTAGTTTATAGTTTATATTATAATATAGTTTACTTTAATTTAGTTTAGTTTAGTTTAGTTTAGTTTAGGTTAGGTTAGGTAAGGTTATTTTAGTTTAGTTTAGTTTAGGTTAGGTTAGGTTAGTTTATGTTAAGTTAGGTTAGTTTAGTTTAGCTTAGTTTAGGTTAGGTTAGGTTAGGTAAGGTTAGTTTACTTTAGTTTAGTTTAGTTTAATTTAGGTTAGGTTATGTTAGGTTAGGTTAGGTCAGTGTAGTTGAATTTAGTTTAGTTGAATTTAATTTAGTTTATTTTGTTTAGTTTAGGTTAGTTTAGTTCAGTTTAGTTTAGGTTAGGTTGTTAGGTTAGCTTAGTTTAGTATAGTTTAGTTTAGTTTATATTTTAATTTATTGTTTAGTTTAGTTTATATTAGATTAGTTTAGTTTAGTTTAGTTTAGGTTAGTTTAGTTAAATTTAATTTATAGTTTAGTTTATAATTTAGTTTAGTTTATAGTTTATATTATAATTTAGTTTAGTTTAGTTTAGTTTAGGTTAGGTTAGTTTAGTTTAGCTTAGGTTAGGTTAGGTTAGGTTAGTTTAGCTTAGTTTAGTTTATAGTTTAGTTTAATTTATAAATTAGTTTATAGTTTAGTTTAGTTTAGTTTAATTTAGTTTATAGTTTAATTTATAGTTTAGTTTAGTTTATAGTTTATATTATAATTTAGTTTAGTATAGTTTAATTTAGGTTAGGTTAGTTTAGTTTAGCTTAAGTTAGGTTAGGTTGGGTTATGTTAGGTTACTTTAGTTTAGTTTAGTTTAGTTTAGGTTAGGTTAGTTAGTTTAGTTTAGCTTAGCTCAGGTTTGGTTAGGTTAGGTTAAGTTAGGTTAGCTTAGTTTAGTTTAGTTAATTTAATTTAGGTAAAGTTAAGTTAGGTTAGGTTAGTTAACTATAGTTTACTTTAGTTTAGTTAAGTTTAGTTTAGTTTATAGTTTAGTTTAATATAGTTCATCGTTTAGTTTATAGTTTAGTTTAGTATGTTTATAGTTTATATTATAATTTAGTTTAGTTTAGTATAGTTTAGGTTAGGTTAGATTAGTTTAGTTTAGCTTAGGTTAGGTTAGGTTAAGTTTGTTAGTTTAGCTTAGTTTAGTTTATTTTAGTTTAGTTTATAGTTTAGTTAATTTATAGATTAGTTTATATTTTAGTTTATAATTTAGTTTAGTTTGGTTTAGTTTACGTTAGGTTCGGTTAGGTTAGATTAGTTTAGTTCAGTTTAGATAGTTTTGTTGGTAGTTTAGTTTAGTTTAGTTTATAGTTTAGTTTATAGTTTAGTTTAGTTTATAGTTTAATTTAGTTTAGTTTAGTTTAGTTTTGTTTAGCTTAGTTTAGGTTACGTTAGGTAAGGTTAGTTTAGTTTAGTTTAGTTTAGGTTGGGTTAGTTTAGGTTAAGTTTGGTTAGTTTAGTTTAGCTTAGTTTAGTTTAGGTTAGGTTAGGTTAGGTTAGCTTAGCTTGGTTTAGTTTAGTTTAGTTTAATTTAGGTTAGTTTAGGTTCGTTAGCTTAGTTAACTTTAGTTTTCTTTAGTTTAGTTTAGTTTATAGTTAATTTAATTTATAAATTAGTTTATAGTTTAGTTTATAGTTTAGGTTAGATAAGTTTTGTTTAATTTAAGTTAGGATAGGTAGGTTTAGGTTAGGTTAGGTTAGTTTAGTTCAGTTTAGTTTAATTTTGTTTATAGTTTAATTTAGTTTAGTTTATAGTTTAATTTAGTTTAGTTTATAGTTTAATTTAGTTTAGTTTAGTTTAGTTTAGTTATTTTGTTTAGGTTAGGTTAGTTTAGTTTAGTTTAGGTTAGGTTAGATTTGTTTAGGTTAGGTTAGATTAGTGTAGTTTAGTTTAGTTGAATTTAATTTAGTTTAATTTAGTTTAGTTTAGGTTAAGTTAGGATAGGTTAGGTTAGTTATGTTTAGTTTAGTGTAGTTTAGTTTAGTTAATTTAGTTTAGTAAAGTTTAGGTTAGTTTAGTTTAGTTTAGCTTAGGTTAGGTTAGGTAAGGTTAGGTTAGTTAGTTTAGCTTAGTTTAGTTTAGTTAGGTTATAGTTTAGTTTAATTTTAGATTAGTTTATAGTTTAGTTTAGTTTAGTTTAGGTTAGTTTAGTTTAGTTTAGCTTAGGTTAGTTTAGGTAAGGTTAGGTTAGTTAGTTTAGCTTAGTTTAGTTTAGTTTAGTTTAGTTTATGGTTTATTTTAATTTTAGATTATTTTATAGTTTAGTTTATAGTTTAGTTTAGTTTAAGTTAAGATAGGTAAGTTTAGGTTAGGTTAGGGTAAGTTAGTTAAGTTCAGTTTAGTTTATTTTGTTTATAGTTTTGTTTAGTTTATAGTTTAGTTTATATTTAAGTTTAGATTATTTTCGTTTAGGTTAGGTTAGGTTAGGTATGGTTAGGTTAGTTTAGTTTAGTTTAGATTAGGTTAGGTTAGTTTATTTTAGTTTAGATTAGATTATGTTAGGTTAGGTTAGTGTAGGTTAATTTAGTGTAGTTTAGTTTAGTTCAATTTTGTTGAATTTAATTTAGTTTATTTTAGCTTAGTTTAGGTTAGGTAGATTAGTTTAGTTTAGTTTAGGTTAGGTTAAGTTAGGTTAGTTTAGTTTAGTTTAGTTTATTTTAGTATAGTTTTGGTTAGGTTAGGTAAGGTTAGGTTAGGTTAGGTTAGTTTAGTTTAGTTAAGTTTATGTTCGGTTAGGTTAGGTTAGTTTAGTTCAGTTTAGTTAGTTTAGTTTATAATTTAATTTAGTTTAGCTTAGTTTTGTTTACTTTAGTTTAGGTTAGGTTAGGTAAGGTTAGTTTATTTTATTTTATTTTAGGTTAGGTTAGGTTAGGTCAGCTCAGTTTAGTTTAGTTTAGTTTAATTTAGGTTAGGTTAGGTTAGGTTAGTTAACTTTAGATTACTTTAGTTTATTAAATTTAGTTTAGTTTAGTTTATAGTTTAGTTTAGTTTAGTTTATAGTATATATTATAATTTAGTTTAGTTTAGTTTAGGTTAGGTAAGGTTAGTTTAGTTTAGCTTAGGTTAGGTTAGGTTACATTAGGTTAGGTTAGGTTAGGTTAGTTAGTTTAGCTTAGTTCATTTTATTTTATTTTAGTTTATAGTTAATTTAATATATAAATTAGTTTATAGTTTAATTTATAGTTTAGGTTAGTTTAGTTTAGTTTAATTTAAGTTAGGTTAGTTTAGTTCAGTTTAGTTTTTTTTTGCTTATAGTTTAGTTTAGTTTAGTTTAGTTTATAGTTTAAATTAGTTTAGTTTAGTTTATTTTAGTCATTTTGTTTAGGTAAGGTTAGGTTAGGTTAGTTTAGTTTAGTTTAGGTTAGGTTAGATTTGTTTAGGTTAGGTTAGATTAGTTTAGTTTAGTTTAGTTTAGTTGAATTTAATTTAGTTTATTTTAGTTTAGTTTAGGTTAAGTTAGGTTAGGTTAGATTAGTTAAGTTCAGTTTAGTGTAATTTAGTTTTGTTGAATTTAGTTTAGTTTAGTTTAGTTTAAGTTAGTTTATTTTAGCTTAGGTTAGGTTAGGTAAGGTTAGGTTAGTTAGTTTAGCTTAGTTTAGTTTAGTTTAGTTTATAGTTTAGTTTAATTTATAGATTAGCTTATATTTTAGTTTATAGTTTAGTTTAGTTTGGTTTAGTTAAGTTTAGTTTAGGTTAGGTTAGGTAAGGTTAGGTTAGGTTAGGTTAGTTTATTTTAGTTCAGATTAGATTATGTTAGGTTAGGTTAGGTTAGGTCAGTGTAGTTGAGTTTAGTTTAGTTGAATTTAATTTAGTTTATTTTGTTTAGTTTAGGTTAGGTTAGTTTAGTTTAGTTTAAGTTAGGTAAGGTTAGTTTATTTTAGTTTAGATTAGATTATGCTAGGTTAGGTTAGGGTAGGTTAGGTTAGTTTAGTTTAGTTTAGTTTAGTTTAGTTTAAGTTAGGTTAGTTTAGTTTAGTATAGGTTTGGTTAGGTTAGGTTAGTTTAGTTTTGTTTAGTTTAGTTCAGGTTAGGTTAGATTAGGTTAGGTTATGTTAGTTTATTTTAGTTTAGATTAGATTATGTTAGGTTAGGTAAGTTTAGGTTAGGTTAGGTTAGGTTAGGTTAGTTTAGGTTAGGTTATTTTAGGTTAGGTTAGGTTAGCTTAGTTTATTTTAGTTTTGTTTAATTTAGGTTAGGTTAGGTTAGTTAACTTTAGTTTACTTTAGTTTACTTAAGTTTACTTTAGTTTATAGTTTAGTTTAGTTTAGTTTATAGTTTAGTTTATAGTTTAGTTTAGTTTATAGTTAATATTATAAATTAGTTTAGTTTAGGTTAGGTTAGGTTAGTTTAGTTTAGCTTAGGTTAGGTTAGGTTAGGTTAGGTTAGTTAGTTTAGCTTAGTATAGTTTATTTTATTTTAGTTTATAGTTTAGTTTAATTTATAGATTAGTTTATATTTTAGTTTATAGTTTATTTTAGTTTGGTTTAGTTTAGGTTAGGTTAGGTAAGGTTAGGTTAGGTTAGGTTAGGTTAGTTTAGTTAAGTTTATTTTCGGTTAGGTTAGTTTAGTTTAGTTCAGTTTAGTTAGTTTTGTTTATACGTTAGTTTAGTTTAGTTTATAGTTTAGTTTATAGTTTCGTTAAGTTAAGTTTATAGTTTATATTATAATGTAATTTACTTTAATTTAGTTTAGTTTAGTTTAGTTTTGTTTAGTTTAGTTTAGGTTAGGTTAGGTATGGTTAGTTTAGTTTAGGTTAGGCTAGGTTAGTTTATGTTATGTTAGGTTAGTTTAGTTTAGCTTAGTTTAGGTTAGGTTAGGTTAGCTTAGTTTAGTTTAGTTTAGTTTAATTTAGGTTAGGTTAGGTTAGGTTAGGTTAGGTTAGGTCAGTGTAGTTGAGTTTAGTTTAGTTGAATTTAATTTAGTTTATTTTGTTTAGTTTAGGTTAGGTTAGTTTAGTTTAGTTTAGGTTAGCTTGTTAGGTAAGGTTAGTTTATTTTATTTTATTTTAGGTTAGGTTAGGTTAGGTCAGCTCAGTTTAGTTTAGTTTAGTTTAATTTAGGTTAGGTTAGGTTAGGTTAGTTAACTTTAGATTACTTTAGTTTATTAAATTTAGTTTAGTTTAGTTTATAGTTTAGTTTAGTTTAGTTTATAGTATATATTATAATTTAGTTTAGTTTAGTTTAGGTTAGGTAAGATTAGTTTAGTTTAGCTTAGGTTAGGTTAGGTTACATTAGGTTAGGTTAGGTTAGGTTAGTTAGTTTAGCTTAGTTCATTTTATTTTATTTTAGTTTATAGTTAATTTAATATATAAATTAGTTTATAGTTTAATTTATAGTTTAGGTTAGTTTAGTTTAGTTTAATTTAAGTTAGGTTAGTTTAGTTCAGTTTAGTTTTTTTTTGCTTATAGTTTAGTTTAGTTTAGTTTAGTTTATAGTTTAAATTAGTTTAGTTTAGTTTATTTTAGTCATTTTGTTTAGGTAAGGTTAGGTTAGGTTAGTTTAGTTTAGTTTAGGTTAGGTTAGATTTGTTTAGGTTAGGTTAGATTAGTTTAGTTTAGTTTAGTTTAGTTGAATTTAATTTAGTTTATTTTAGTTTAGTTTAGGTTAAGTTAGGTTAGGTTAGATTAGTTAAGTTCAGTTTAGTGTAATTTAGTTTTGTTGAATTTAGTTTAGTTTAGTTTAGTTTAAGTTAGTTTATTTTAGCTTAGGTTAGGTTAGGTAAGGTTAGGTTAGTTAGTTTAGCTTAGTTTAGTTTAGTTTAGTTTATAGTTTAGTTTAATTTATAGATTAGCTTATATTTTAGTTTATAGTTTAGTTTAGTTTGGTTTAGTTAAGTTTAGTTTAGGTTAGGTTAGGTAAGGTTAGGTTAGGTTAGGTTAGTTTATTTTAGTTCAGATTAGATTATGTTAGGTTAGGTTAGGTTAGGTCAGTGTAGTTGAGTTTAGTTTAGTTGAATTTAATTTAGTTTATTTTGTTTAGTTTAGGTTAGGTTAGTTTAGTTTAGTTTAAGTTAGGTAAGGTTAGTTTATTTTAGTTTAGATTAGATTATGCTAGGTTAGGTTAGGGTAGGTTAGGTTAGTTTAGTTTAGTTTAGTTTAGTTTAGTTTAAGTTAGGTTAGTTTAGTTTAGTATAGGTTTGGTTAGGTTAGCTTAGTTTAGTTTTGTTTAGTTTAGTTCAGGTTAGGTTAGATTAGGTTAGGTTATGTTAGTTTATTTTAGTTTAGATTAGATTATGTTAGGTTAGGTAAGTTTAGGTTAGGTTAGGTTAGGTTAGGTTAGTTTAGGTTAGGTTATTTTAGGTTAGGTTAGGTTAGCTTAGTTTATTTTAGTTTTGTTTAATTTAGGTTAGGTTAGGTTAGTTAACTTTAGTTTACTTTAGTTTACTTAAGTTTAGTTTAGTTTATAGTTTAGTTTAGTTTAGTTTATAGTTTAGTTTATAGTTTAGTTTAGTTTATAGTTAATATTATAAATTAGTTTAGTTTAGGTTAGGTTAGGTTAGTTTAGTTTAGCTTAGGTTAGGTTAGGTTAGGTTAGGTTAGTTAGTTTAGCTTAGTATAGTTTATTTTATTTTAGTTTATAGTTTAGTTTAATTTATAGATTAGTTTATATTTTAGTTTATAGTTTATTTTAGTTTGGTTTAGTTTAGGTTAGGTTAGGTAAGGTTAGGTTAGGTTAGGTTAGGTTAGTTTAGTTAAGTTTATTTTCGGTTAGGTTAGTTTAGTTTAGTTCAGTTTAGTTAGTTTTGTTTATACGTTAGTTTAGTTTAGTTTATAGTTTAGTTTATAGTTTCGTTAAGTTAAGTTTATAGTTTATATTATAATGTAATTTACTTTAATTTAGTTTAGTTTAGTTTAGTTTTGTTTAGTTTAGTTTAGGTTAGGTTAGGTATGGTTAGTTTAGTTTAGGTTAGGCTAGGTTAGTTTATGTTATGTTAGGTTAGTTTAGTTTAGCTTAGTTTAGGTTAGGTTAGGTTAGCTTAGTTTAGTTTAGTTTAGTTTAATTTAGGTTAGGTTAGGTTAGGTTAGGTTAGGTTAGGTCAGTGTAGTTGAGTTTAGTTTAGTTGAATTTAATTTAGTTTATTTTGTTTAGTTTAGGTTAGGTTAGTTTAGTTTAGTTTAGGTTAGCTTGTTAGGTTAGCTAAGTTTAGTATAGTTTAGTTTAGTTTATATTTTAATTTATTGTTTAGTTTAGTTTATATTAGATTAGTTTAGTTTAGTTCAATTTAGGTTAGGTTAGGTTAGGTTAGGTTAATTTAGTTTAGTTTAGTTTAATTTAGGTTAGGTTAGGTTAGGTTAGTTAACTTTAGTTTAGTTAAGTTTAGAATAGTTTAATTTAGTTTATAGTTTAGTTTATAGTTTAGTTTAGTGTAGTTTATAGTTTATATTATAATTTAGTTTAGTTTAGTTTAGTTTAGGTTAGGTTAGGTTAGTTTAGTTAATCTTAGGTTAGGTTAGGTTAGGTTAGGTTAGTTAGTTTAGCTTAGTTTAGTTTATTTTACTTTAGTTTATAATTTAGTTTAATTTATAAATAGTTTATAGTTTAGTTTATAGTTTAGTTTAGTTTAGTTTAGTTTAATTTAGTTTATAGGTTAATTTATAGTTTAGTTTAATTTAGTTTATAGTTTATATTATAATTTACTTTAGTTTAGTTTAGTTTAGGTTTCATTAGTTTAGTTTAGCGTAGCTCAGGTTTGGTTTGGTTAGGTTAAGTTAGGTTAGCTTAGTTTAGTTTAGTTAATTTAATTTAGGTTAGGTTAAGTTAGGTTACGTTAGTTAACTATAGTTTATTTTAGTTTAGTTAAGTTTAGTTTAGTTTATAGTTTAGTTTAATTTAGTTTATAGTTTAAATTATATTTTCGTTAAGTTAAGTTTATAGTTTATATTATAATGTAGTTTATTTTAATTTAGTTTAGTTTAGTTTAGTTTAGTTTAGTTTAGTTTAGTTTAGGTTAGGTTAGATTAGTTTAGTTTAGCTTAGGTTAGGTTAGGTTAGGTTAGGTTTGTTAGTTTAGCTTAGTTTAGTTTATTTTAGTTTAGTTTATAGTTTAGTTAATTTATAGATAAGTTTATATTTTAGTTTATAATTTAGTTTAGTTTGGTTTAGTTTATGTTAGGTTAGGTAAGGTTAGGTTAGGTTAGGTTAGTTTAGTTTAGTTAAGTTTATGTTCGGTTAGGTTTGGTTAGTTTACTTCAGTTTAGTTAGTTTTGTTCATAGTTTAATTTAGTTTAGTTTATAGTTTAGTTTATAGATTAGTTTAGTTTATATTTAATTTAGTTTAGTTTACTTTAGTTTTGTTTAGTTTAGTTTAGCTTAGTTTAGGTTAGGTTAGGTTAGGTTAGCTTAGTTTAGTTTAATTTAGGTTAGGTTAGGTTCGGTTAAGTTAGTTAACTTTAGTTTACTTTAGTTTAGTTTAGTTTATAGTTAATTTAATTTACAAATTAGTTTATAGTTTAGTTTATAGTTTAGATTAGATAAGTTTTGTTTAATTTAAGTTAGGATAGGTAAGTTTAGGTTAAGTTAGGTTAGTTTAGTTCAGTTTAGTTTTGTTAAGTTTATAGTTTAATTTAGTTTAGTTTATAGTTTAATTTAGCTTAGTTTAGTTTAGTTATTTTGATTAGGTTAGGTTAGGTTAGTTTAGTTTAATTTAGGTTAGGTTAGATTTGTTTAGGTTAGGTTAGATTAGTATGGTTTAGTTTAGTTGAATTTAGTTTAGTTTATGTTAGTTTAGTTTATGTTAGTTTAGTTTAGTTTAGCTTAGGTTAGGTTAGGTAAGGTTAGGTTAGTAGGTTTAGCTTAGTTTAGTTTAGTTTATAGTTCAGTTTAATTTTAGATTATTTTATAGTTTAGATTATAGTTTAGTTTAGTTTAAGTTAAGATAGGTATGTTTAGGTTAGGTTAGGGTAAGTTAGTTTAGTTTAGTTTAGTTTATTTTAGGTTACGTTAGTTTAGGTTAGTTAAGTACAGTTTGGTTTTGTTTTGTTTATAGTTTTGTTTAGTTTATAGTTTAGTTTATAGTTTAGTTTAGATTACTTTCGGTTAGGTTAGGTTATGTTAGTTTAGTTTAGTTTAGATTAGGTTAGGTTAGTTTATTTTAGTTTAGATTAGATTATGTTAGGTTAGGTTAGGGTAGGTTAGGTTAGTGTAGTTTAGTTTAGTTCAATTTAGTTGAATTTAATTTAGTTTATTTTAGTTTCCTTTAGGTTAGGTAGATTAATTTAGTTTAGTTTAGGTTAGGTTAAGTTAGGTTAGGTTAGTTTAGTTTAGTTTATATTTTATTTTATAGTTTAGTTTAGTTTAGTTTGTATTAGATTAGTTTAGTTTAATTTAGTTTGGTATAGTTTAGGTTAGGTTAGGTTAGGTTAGTTTAGTTTAGGTTAGGTTAGGTTAGGTTAGTTTATTTTAGTTTAGTTTACTTTAGTTTATAGTTTAGTTATAGTTTAGTTTAGTTTAGTTTAGTTAAGGTTCGGTTAGGTTAGTTTAGTTTAGTTTAGGTTAGGTTAGGGTAGGTTAGGTTAGTTTAGTTTAGTTTAGTATAGTTTAGGTTAGATTAGGTTAGTTTATTTTAGTTTAGATTAGTTTATGTTATGTTAGGGTAGGTTAGGTTAGGTTAGTTTAGTTTAGTTTAGTTTAGTTTAGTTTAGTTTAGTTTAGTTTAGGTTAGGTCAGGTTAGTTTAGTTTAATTTAGGTTAGGTTAGGTTAGTTAAATTTAAGTTACTCTAGTTTAGTTAAGTTTAGTTTAGTTTATAGTTTAGTTTATAGTTTAGTTTAGTTTATAGTTTAGATTAGTTTATAGTTTATATTATAATTTACTTTATTTTAGTTTAGTTTAGGTTAGGTTAGTTTATTTTAGTTTAGATTAGATTATGTTAGGTTAGGTTAGCTCAGTTTAGTATAGTTTAGTTAATTTATATTTTAATTTATTGTTTAGTTTAGTTTATATTAGATTAGTTTAGTTTAGTTTATTTTAGATTAAGTTAGGTTAGGTTAGGTTAGTTTAGTTTAGGTTAGTTTAATTTATAATTTAGTTTAGTTGTGTTTATAGTTTAATTTACAGTTAAATATAGTTTCGTTTACAGTTTAGTGTAGTTTAGTTTATAGTTTAATTTACACTTAAATATAGTTTCGTTTATAGTTTAGTTTAGTTTAGTTTTGTTTAGTTAAATTTAGTTTAGTTTAAATTAGTTTAGTTTAGTTTATGTTAGGTTAGGTTAGGTAAGGTGAGTTTGGTTAGTTTAGGTTAGTTTAGTTTAGCTTAGCTTAGGTTAAGTTAGGTTAGGTTAGGTTAGTTTAGGTTAGGTTAGGTTCGCTTAGTTTTATTTGGTTTAGTTTAATTTAGGTTAGGTTAAGTTAGGGTAGTTAACTTTAGTTTAGTTTAATTTAGTTAAGCTTAGTTTAGTTCACTGTTTAGTTTAGTTTAGTTTATAGTTTAGTTTATAGTTTAGTTTAGTTTAGTTTATAGTTTAGTTTATAATTTAGTTTACTTTAGTTTAGTTTAGGTTAGGTTAGGTTAGGGTAGTTTAGTTTAGCTTAGTTTATTTTAGTATAGTTTTGGTTAGGTTAGGTAAGGTTAGGTTAGGTTAGGTTAGTTTAGTTTAGTTAAGTTTATGTTCGGTTAGGTTAGGTTAGTTTAGTTCAGTTTAGTTAGTTTAGTTTATAATTTAATTTAGTTTAGCTTAGTTTTGTTTACTTTAGTTTAGGTTAGGTTAGGTAAGGTTAGTTTATTTTATTTTATTTTAGGTTAGGTTAGGTTAGGTCAGCTCAGTTTAGTTTAGTTTAGTTTAATTTAGGTTAGGTTAGGTTAGGTTAGTTAACTTTAGATTACTTTAGTTTATTAAATTTAGTTTAGTTTAGTTTATAGTTTAGTTTAGTTTAGTTTATAGTATATATTATAATTTAGTTTAGTTTAGTTTAGGTTAGGTAAGGTTAGTTTAGTTTAGCTTAGGTTAGGTTAGGTTACATTAGGTTAGGTTAGGTTAGGTTAGTTAGTTTAGCTTAGTTCATTTTATTTTATTTTAGTTTATAGTTAATTTAATATATAAATTAGTTTATAGTTTAATTTATAGTTTAGGTTAGTTTAGTTTAGTTTAATTTAAGTTAGGTTAGTTTAGTTCAGTTTAGTTTTTTTTTGCTTATAGTTTAGTTTAGTTTAGTTTAGTTTATAGTTTAAATTAGTTTAGTTTAGTTTATTTTAGTCATTTTGTTTAGGTAAGGTTAGGTTAGGTTAGTTTAGTTTAGTTTAGGTTAGGTTAGATTTGTTTAGGTTAGGTTAGATTAGTTTAGTTTAGTTTAGTTTAGTTGAATTTAATTTAGTTTATTTTAGTTTAGTTTAGGTTAAGTTAGGTTAGGTTAGATTAGTTAAGTTCAGTTTAGTGTAATTTAGTTTTGTTGAATTTAGTTTAGTTTAGTTTAGTTTAAGTTAGTTTATTTTAGCTTAGGTTAGGTTAGGTAAGGTTAGGTTAGTTAGTTTAGCTTAGTTTAGTTTAGTTTAGTTTATAGTTTAGTTTAATTTATAGATTAGCTTATATTTTAGTTTATAGTTTAGTTTAGTTTGGTTTAGTTAAGTTTAGTTTAGGTTAGGTTAGGTAAGGTTAGGTTAGGTTAGGTTAGTTTATTTTAGTTCAGATTAGATTATGTTAGGTTAGGTTAGGTTAGGTCAGTGTAGTTGAGTTTAGTTTAGTTGAATTTAATTTAGTTTATTTTGTTTAGTTTAGGTTAGGTTAGTTTAGTTTAGTTTAAGTTAGGTAAGGTTAGTTTATTTTAGTTTAGATTAGATTATGCTAGGTTAGGTTAGGGTAGGTTAGGTTAGTTTAGTTTAGTTTAGTTTAGTTTAGTTTAAGTTAGGTTAGTTTAGTTTAGTATAGGTTTGGTTAGGTTAGGTTAGTTTAGTTTTGTTTAGTTTAGTTCAGGTTAGGTTAGATTAGGTTAGGTTATGTTAGTTTATTTTAGTTTAGATTAGATTATGTTAGGTTAGGTAAGTTTAGGTTAGGTTAGGTTAGGTTAGGTTAGTTTAGGTTAGGTTATTTTAGGTTAGGTTAGGTTAGCTTAGTTTATTTTAGTTTTGTTTAATTTAGGTTAGGTTAGGTTAGTTAACTTTAGTTTACTTTAGTTTACTTAAGTTTACTTTAGTTTATAGTTTAGTTTAGTTTAGTTTATAGTTTAGTTTATAGTTTAGTTTAGTTTATAGTTAATATTATAAATTAGTTTAGTTTAGGTTAGGTTAGGTTAGTTTAGTTTAGCTTAGGTTAGGTTAGGTTAGGTTAGGTTAGTTAGTTTAGCTTAGTATAGTTTATTTTATTTTAGTTTATAGTTTAGTTTAATTTATAGATTAGTTTATATTTTAGTTTATAGTTTATTTTAGTTTGGTTTAGTTTAGGTTAGGTTAGGTAAGGTTAGGTTAGGTTAGGTTAGGTTAGTTTAGTTAAGTTTATTTTCGGTTAGGTTAGTTTAGTTTAGTTCAGTTTAGTTAGTTTTGTTTATACGTTAGTTTAGTTTAGTTTATAGTTTAGTTTATAGTTTCGTTAAGTTAAGTTTATAGTTTATATTATAATGTAATTTACTTTAATTTAGTTTAGTTTAGTTTAGTTTTGTTTAGTTTAGTTTAGGTTAGGTTAGGTATGGTTAGTTTAGTTTAGGTTAGGCTAGGTTAGTTTATGTTATGTTAGGTTAGTTTAGTTTAGCTTAGTTTAGGTTAGGTTAGGTTAGCTTAGTTTAGTTTAGTTTAGTTTAATTTAGGTTAGGTTAGGTTAGGTTAGGTTAGGTTAGGTCAGTGTAGTTGAGTTTAGTTTAGTTGAATTTAATTTAGTTTATTTTGTTTAGTTTAGGTTAGGTTAGTTTAGTTTAGTTTAGGTTAGCTTGTTAGGTTAGCTAAGTTTAGTATAGTTTAGTTTAGTTTATATTTTAATTTATTGTTTAGTTTAGTTTATATTAGATTAGTTTAGTTTAGTTCAATTTAGGTTAGGTTAGGTTAGGTTAGGTTAATTTAGTTTAGTTTAGTTTAATTTAGGTTAGGTTAGGTTAGGTTAGTTAACTTTAGTTTAGTTAAGTTTAGAATAGTTTAATTTAGTTTATAGTTTAGTTTATAGTTTAGTTTAGTGTAGTTTATAGTTTATATTATAATTTAGTTTAGTTTAGTTTAGTTTAGGTTAGGTTAGGTTAGTTTAGTTAATCTTAGGTTAGGTTAGGTTAGGTTAGGTTAGTTAGTTTAGCTTAGTTTAGTTTATTTTACTTTAGTTTATAATTTAGTTTAATTTATAAATAGTTTATAGTTTAGTTTATAGTTTAGTTTAGTTTAGTTTAGTTTAATTTAGTTTATAGGTTAATTTATAGTTTAGTTTAATTTAGTTTATAGTTTATATTATAATTTACTTTAGTTTAGTTTAGTTTAGGTTTCATTAGTTTAGTTTAGCGTAGCTCAGGTTTGGTTTGGTTAGGTTAAGTTAGGTTAGCTTAGTTTAGTTTAGTTAATTTAATTTAGGTTAGGTTAAGTTAGGTTACGTTAGTTAACTATAGTTTATTTTAGTTTAGTTAAGTTTAGTTTAGTTTATAGTTTAGTTTAATTTAGTTTATAGTTTAAATTATATTTTCGTTAAGTTAAGTTTATAGTTTATATTATAATGTAGTTTATTTTAATTTAGTTTAGTTTAGTTTAGTTTAGTTTAGTTTAGTTTAGTTTAGGTTAGGTTAGATTAGTTTAGTTTAGCTTAGGTTAGGTTAGGTTAGGTTAGGTTTGTTAGTTTAGCTTAGTTTAGTTTATTTTAGTTTAGTTTATAGTTTAGTTAATTTATAGATAAGTTTATATTTTAGTTTATAATTTAGTTTAGTTTGGTTTAGTTTATGTTAGGTTAGGTAAGGTTAGGTTAGGTTAGGTTAGTTTAGTTTAGTTAAGTTTATGTTCGGTTAGGTTTGGTTAGTTTACTTCAGTTTAGTTAGTTTTGTTCATAGTTTAATTTAGTTTAGTTTATAGTTTAGTTTATAGATTAGTTTAGTTTATATTTAATTTAGTTTAGTTTACTTTAGTTTTGTTTAGTTTAGTTTAGCTTAGTTTAGGTTAGGTTAGGTTAGGTTAGCTTAGTTTAGTTTAATTTAGGTTAGGTTAGGTTCGGTTAAGTTAGTTAACTTTAGTTTACTTTAGTTTAGTTTAGTTTATAGTTAATTTAATTTACAAATTAGTTTATAGTTTAGTTTATAGTTTAGATTAGATAAGTTTTGTTTAATTTAAGTTAGGATAGGTAAGTTTAGGTTAAGTTAGGTTAGTTTAGTTCAGTTTAGTTTTGTTAAGTTTATAGTTTAATTTAGTTTAGTTTATAGTTTAATTTAGCTTAGTTTAGTTTAGTTATTTTGATTAGGTTAGGTTAGGTTAGTTTAGTTTAATTTAGGTTAGGTTAGATTTGTTTAGGTTAGGTTAGATTAGTATGGTTTAGTTTAGTTGAATTTAGTTTAGTTTATGTTAGTTTAGTTTATGTTAGTTTAGTTTAGTTTAGCTTAGGTTAGGTTAGGTAAGGTTAGGTTAGTAGGTTTAGCTTAGTTTAGTTTAGTTTATAGTTCAGTTTAATTTTAGATTATTTTATAGTTTAGATTATAGTTTAGTTTAGTTTAAGTTAAGATAGGTATGTTTAGGTTAGGTTAGGGTAAGTTAGTTTAGTTTAGTTTAGTTTATTTTAGGTTACGTTAGTTTAGGTTAGTTAAGTACAGTTTGGTTTTGTTTTGTTTATAGTTTTGTTTAGTTTATAGTTTAGTTTATAGTTTAGTTTAGATTACTTTCGGTTAGGTTAGGTTATGTTAGTTTAGTTTAGTTTAGATTAGGTTAGGTTAGTTTATTTTAGTTTAGATTAGATTATGTTAGGTTAGGTTAGGGTAGGTTAGGTTAGTGTAGTTTAGTTTAGTTCAATTTAGTTGAATTTAATTTAGTTTATTTTAGTTTCCTTTAGGTTAGGTAGATTAATTTAGTTTAGTTTAGGTTAGGTTAAGTTAGGTTAGGTTAGTTTAGTTTAGTTTATATTTTATTTTATAGTTTAGTTTAGTTTAGTTTGTATTAGATTAGTTTAGTTTAATTTAGTTTGGTATAGTTTAGGTTAGGTTAGGTTAGGTTAGTTTAGTTTAGGTTAGGTTAGGTTAGGTTAGTTTATTTTAGTTTAGTTTACTTTAGTTTATAGTTTAGTTATAGTTTAGTTTAGTTTAGTTTAGTTAAGGTTCGGTTAGGTTAGTTTAGTTTAGTTTAGGTTAGGTTAGGGTAGGTTAGGTTAGTTTAGTTTAGTTTAGTATAGTTTAGGTTAGATTAGGTTAGTTTATTTTAGTTTAGATTAGTTTATGTTATGTTAGGGTAGGTTAGGTTAGGTTAGTTTAGTTTAGTTTAGTTTAGTTTAGTTTAGTTTAGTTTAGTTTAGGTTAGGTCAGGTTAGTTTAGTTTAATTTAGGTTAGGTTAGGTTAGTTAAATTTAAGTTACTCTAGTTTAGTTAAGTTTAGTTTAGTTTATAGTTTAGTTTATAGTTTAGTTTAGTTTATAGTTTAGATTAGTTTATAGTTTATATTATAATTTACTTTATTTTAGTTTAGTTTAGGTTAGGTTAGTTTATTTTAGTTTAGATTAGATTATGTTAGGTTAGGTTAGCTCAGTTTAGTATAGTTTAGTTAATTTATATTTTAATTTATTGTTTAGTTTAGTTTATATTAGATTAGTTTAGTTTAGTTTATTTTAGATTAAGTTAGGTTAGGTTAGGTTAGTTTAGTTTAGGTTAGTTTAATTTATAATTTAGTTTAGTTGTGTTTATAGTTTAATTTACAGTTAAATATAGTTTCGTTTACAGTTTAGTGTAGTTTAGTTTATAGTTTAATTTACACTTAAATATAGTTTCGTTTATAGTTTAGTTTAGTTTAGTTTTGTTTAGTTAAATTTAGTTTAGTTTAAATTAGTTTAGTTTAGTTTATGTTAGGTTAGGTTAGGTAAGGTGAGTTTGGTTAGTTTAGGTTAGTTTAGTTTAGCTTAGCTTAGGTTAAGTTAGGTTAGGTTAGGTTAGTTTAGGTTAGGTTAGGTTCGCTTAGTTTTATTTGGTTTAGTTTAATTTAGGTTAGGTTAAGTTAGGGTAGTTAACTTTAGTTTAGTTTAATTTAGTTAAGCTTAGTTTAGTTCACTGTTTAGTTTAGTTTAGTTTATAGTTTAGTTTATAGTTTAGTTTAGTTTAGTTTATAGTTTAGTTTATAATTTAGTTTACTTTAGTTTAGTTTAGGTTAGGTTAGGTTAGGGTAGTTTAGTTTAGCTTAGTTTATTTTAGGATAGGTTAGATTAGATTAGTTAGTTCAGCTTAGTTTAGTTTAGTTTAGATCAGTTTATACTATAGTTTAATTTATAGATTAGCTTATATTTTAGTTTATAGTTTAGTTTAGTTTGGTTTAGTTTAGTTTAGTTTAGGTTATGTTAGGTAAGTTTAGGTTAGGTTAGGTTAGTTTATTTTAGTTTAGATTAGATTATGTTAGGTTAGGTTAGCTCAGTTTAGTATAGTTTAGTTAATTTATATTTTAATTTATTGTTTAGTTTAGTTTATATTAGATTAGTTTAGTTTAGTTTATTTTAGATTAAGTTAGGTTAGGTTAGGTTAGTTTAGTTTAGGTTAGTTTAATTTATAATTTAGTTTAGTTGTGTTTATAGTTTAATTTACAGTTAAATATAGTTTCGTTTACAGTTTAGTGTAGTTTAGTTTATAGTTTAATTTACACTTAAATATAGTTTCGTTTATAGTTTAGTTTAGTTTTGTTTAGTTAAATTTAGTTTAGTTTAAATTAGTTTAGTTTAGTTTATGTTAGGTTAGGTTAGGTAAGGTGAGTTAGGTTAGGTTAGGTTAGTTTAGGTTAGGTTAGGTTCGCTTAGTTTTATTTGGTTTAGTTTAATTTAGGTTAGGTTAAGTTAGGGTAGTTAACTTTAGTTTAGTTTAATTTAGTTAAGCTTAGTTTAGTTCACAGTTTAGTTTAGTTTAGTTTATAGTTTAGTTTATAGTTTAGTTTAGTTTAGTTTATAGTTTAGTTTATAATTTAGTTTACTTTAGTTTAGTTTAGGTTAGGTTAGGTTAGGGTAGTTTAGTTTAGCTTAGTTTATTTTAGGATAGGTTAGATTAGATTAGTTAGTTCAGCTTAGTTTAGTTTATTTGAATTAAGTTTATAGTTTAGTTTAATTTATAAATTAGTTTATAGTTTAGTTTAGTTTAGTTTAGTTTTGGTTAGGTTAAGTTAGGTTAGGTTAGTTTAGTTTAGTTTTGTTTATATTTTAGTTTATAGTTTAGTTTAGTTTATATTAGATTAGTTTGGTTTAGTTTAGTTTAGTTTAGTTCAGTTTAGTTTAGGTTGGGTTAGTTTAGTTTAGGTTAGGTTAGGTTAGTTTAGTTTATGTTAGGTTAGTTGATTTTAGTTTAGTTTAGTTTACTATAGTTTATAGTTCAGTTTAGTTTAGTTTAGGTTAGGTTAGTTTAGTTTAGTATAGGTTAGGTTAGGTTAGGTTAGTTTAGTTTTGTTTAGTTTAGTTTAGTTTAGGTTAGGTTAGGTTAGGTTATGTTACTTTAGGTTAGTTTAGTTTAGTTTAATTTAGTTTCGTTTAGTTTATAATTTAGTTTAGTTTAGTTTATCTTAGGTTAGGTTAGGTGAGGTTAGGTTAGGTTAGTTTAGTTTAGTTTAGTTTAGTTTAGTTTAGTTTATAATTTAGTTTATAGTATAGTTTTGTTTAGTTTAGTTTATAGTTTAGTTTATAATTTAGTTTAGTTTAGTTTATAGTTTAGTTTAGTTTATAGTTTAGTTTATAATTTAGTTTAATATAGTTTAGTTTAATTTAGGTTAGGTTTGGTTAGTTTATTTTAGCTTAGCTCAGGTTTGGTTAGGTTAGGTTAAGTTAGGTTAGGTTAGTTAGTTTAGCGAAGGTTAGGTTAGGTAAGGTTAGTTAGTTTAGCTTAGTTCATTTTATTTTATTTTAGTTTATAGTTAATTTAATATATAAATTAGTTTATAGTTTAGTTTATAGTTTAGGTTAGTTTAGTTTAGTTTAATTTAAGTTAGGTTAGGTAAGGTTGGGTTAGGTTAGGTTAGTTTAGTTTAGTTAAGTTTATGTTCGGTTAGGTTAGGTTAGTTTAGTTCAGTTTAGTTAGTTTAGTTTATAGTTTAATTTAGTTTAGTTTAGTTTTGTTTAGTTTAGTTTAGGTTAGGTTAGGTAAGGTTAGTTTAGTTTAGTTTATTTTAGGTTAGGTTAGGTTAGGTCAGCTCAGTTTAGTTTAGTTTAGTTTATTTTAGGTTAGGTTAGGTTAGGTTAGTTAACTTAAATTACTTTAGTTTAGTTAAGTTTAGTTTAGTTTATAGATTAGTTTAGTTTAGTTTATAGTTTATTTTAGTTTAGTTTATAGTATATATTATAATTTAGTTTAGTTTAGTTTAGGTTAGGTAAGGTTAGTTTAGTTTAGCTTAGGTTAGGTTAGGTTACGTTAGGTTAGGTTAGGTTAGTTAGTTTAGCTTAGTTCATTTTATTTTATTTTAGTTTATAGTTAATTTAATATATATATTAGTTTATAGTTTAGTTTATAGTTTAGGTTAGTTTAGTTTAGTTTAATTTAAGTTAGGTTAGGTAAGTTTAGGTTAGGTTAGGTTAGTTTAGTTCAGTTTAGTTTTGTTTTGCTTATAGTTTAGTTTAATTTAGTTTATAGTTTAATTTAGTTTAGTTTAGTTTAGGTTAGGTTAGATTTGTTTAGGTTAGGTTAGATTAGTTTAGTTTAGTTTAGTTGAATTTAGTTTAGTTTATTTTAGTTTAGTTTAGGTTAAGTTAGGTTAGGTTAGATTAGTTAAGTTCAGTTTAGTGTAATTTAGTTTTGTTGAATTTAGTTTAGTTTAGTTTAGTTTAAGTTAGTTTAGTTTAGCTTAGGTTAGGTTAGGTAAGGTTAGGTTAGCTAGTTTAGCTTAGTTTAGTTTAGTTTATAGTTTAGTTTAATTTATAGATTAGGTTATATTTTAGTTTATAGTTTAGTTTAGTTTGGTTTAGTTAAGTTTAGTTTAGGTTAGGTTAGGTAAGGTTAGGTTAGGTTAGTTTATTTTAGTTCAGATTAGATTATGTTAGGTTAGGTTAGGTTAGGTCAGTGTAGTTGAGTTTAGTTTAGTTGAATTTAATTTAGTTTGTTTTGTTTAGTTTAGGTTAGGTTCGTTTAGTTTAGTTTAGGTTACGTTGTTAGGTTAGCTTAGTTTTGTATAGTTTAGTTTAGTTTATATTTTAATTTAATGTTTAGTTTAGTTTATATTAGATTAGTTTAGTTTAGTTTAGTTTAGGTTAGGTTAGGTTACGTTGGGTTAGCTTAGTTTAGTTTAGTTTAAGTTTGGTTAGGTTACGTTTGGTTAGGTTAGCTTAGTTTAGTTTAGTTTAGTTTAATTTAGGTTAGGTTAGGTTAGGTTAGTTAACTTTAGATTACTTTAGTTTAGGTTAGGTTTGGTTTGTTTAATTTAGCTTAGCTCAGGTTTGGTTTGGTTAGGTTGGGTTAGGTTAGTTAACTTCAGTTTACTTTAGTTTAGTTAAGTTTAGTTTAGTTTATAGTTTAGTTTTATTTAGTTTATAGTTTAGTTTATACTTTATATTATAATTTAGTTTAGGTTAGTTTAGTTTAGCTTAGGTTAGGTAAGGTTAGGTTAGGTTAGGTTAGTTTAGTTTAATTAAGTTTATGTTCGGTTAGGTTAGGTTAGTTTAGTTCAGTTTAGTTAGTTTAGTTTATAATTTAATTTAGTTTAGCTTAGTTTTGTTTACTTTAGTTTAGGTTAGGTTAGGTAAGGTTAGTTTATTTTAGTTTATTTTAGGTTAGGTTAGGTTAGGTCAGCTCAGTTTAGTTTAGTTTAGTTTAATTTAGGTTAGGTTAGGTTAGGTTAGTTAACTTTAGATTACTTTAGTTTATTAAATTTAGTTTAGTTTAGTTTATAGTTTAGTTTAGTTTAGTTTATAGTATATATTATAATTTAGTTTAGTTTAGTTTAGGTTAGGTAAGGTTAGTTTAGTTTAGCTTAGGTTAGGTTAGGTTACATTAGGTTAGGTTAGGTTAGGTTAGTTAGTTTAGCTTAGTTTATTTTATTTTATTTTAGTTTATAGTTAATTTAATATATAAATTAGTTTATAGTTTAATTTATAGTTTAGGTTAGTTTAGTTTAGTTTAATTTAAGTTAGGTTAGTTTAGTTCAGTTTAGTTTTGTTTTGCTTATAGTTTAGTTTAGTTTAGTTTAGTTTATAGTTTAATTTAGTTTAGTTTAGTTTACTTTAGTCATTTTGTTTAGGTAAGGTTAGGTTAGGTTAGTTTAGTTTAGTTTAGGTTAGGTTAGATTTGTTTAGGTTAGGTTAGATTAGTTTAGTTTAGTTTAGTTTAGTTGAATTTAATTTAGTTTATTTTAGTTTAGTTTAGGTTAAGTTAGGTTAGGTTAGATTAGTTAAGTTCAGTTTAGTGTAATTTAGTTTTGTTGAATTTAATTTAGTTTAGTTTAGTTTAAGTTAGTTTATTTTAGCTTAGGTTAGGTTAGGTAAGGTTAGGTTAGTTAGATTAGCTTAGTTTAGTTTAGTTTAGTTTATAGTTTAGTTTAATTTATAGATTAGGTTATATTTTAGTTTATAGTTTAGTTTAGTTTGGTTTAGTTAAGTTTAGTTTAGGTTAGGTTAGGTAAGGTTAGGTTAGGTTAGGTTAGTTTATTTTAGTTCAGATTAGATTATGTTAGGTTAGGTTAGGTTAGGTCAATGTAGTTGAGTTTAGTTTAGTTGAATTTAATTTAGTTTATTTTGTTTAGTTTAGGTTAGGTTAGTTTAGTTTAGTTTAAGTTAGGTTAGGTTAGTTTATTTTAGTTTAGATTAGATTATGCTAGGTTAGGTTAGGGTAGGTTAGGTTAGTTTAGTTTAGTTTAGTTTAGTTTAGTTTAAGTTAGGTTAGTTTAGTTTAGTATAGGTTTCGTTAGGTTAGGTAATTTAGTTTTGTTTAGTTTAGTTTCAGGTTAGGTTAGATTAGGTTAGGTTATGTTAGTTTATTTTAGTTTAGATTAGATTATGTTAGGTTAGGTAAGTTTAGGTTAGGTTAGGTTAGGTTAGTTTAGGTTAGGTTATTTTAGGTTAGGTTAGGTTAGCTTAGTTTATTTTAGTTTTGTTTAATGTAGGTTAGGTTAGGTTAGTTAACTTTAGTTTACTTTAGTTTACTTAAGTTTAGTTTAGTTTATAGTTTAGTTTAGTTTAGTTTATAGTTTAGTTTATAGTTTAGTTTAGTTTATAGTTAATATTATAAATTAGTTTAGTTTAGGTTAGGTTAGGTTAGTTTAGTTTAGTTTAGGTTAGGTTAGGTTAGGTTAGTTAGTTTAGCTTAGTATAGTTTATTTTATTTTAGTTTATAGTTTAGTTTAATTTATAGATTAGTTTATATTTTAGTTTATAGTTTATTTTAGTTTGGTTTAGTTTAGGTTAGGTTAGGTAAGGTTAGGTTAGGTTAGGTTAGGTTAGTTTAGTTAAGTTTATTTTCGGTTAGGTTAGTTTAGTTTAGTTCAGTTTAGTTAGTTTTGTTTATACGTTAATTTAGTTTAGTTTATAGTTTAGTTTATAGTTTCGTTAAGTTAAGTTTATAGTTTATATTATAAATTAGTTTACTTTAATTTAGTTTAGTTTAGTTTAGTTTTGTTTAGTTTAGTTTAGGTTAGGTTAGGTATGGTTAGTTTAGTTTAGGTTAGGCTAGGTTAGTTTATGTTATGTTAGGTTAGTTTAGTTTAGCTTAGTTTAGGTTAGGTTAGGTTAGCTTAGTTTAGTTTAGTTTAGTTTAATTTAGGTTAGGTTAGGTTAGGTTAGGTTAGGTCAGTGTAGTTGAGTTTAGTTTAGTTGAATTTAATTTAGTTTATTTTGTTTAGTTTAGGTTAGGTTAGTTTAGTTTAGTTTAGGTTAGCTTGTTAGGTTAGCTAAGTTTAGTATAGTTTAGTTTAGTTTATATTTTAATTTATTGTTTAGTTTAGTTTATATTAGATTAGTTTAGTTTAGTTCAATTTAGGTTAGGTTAGGTTAGGTTAGGTTAGGTTAATTTAGTTTAGTTTAGTTTAATTTAGGTTAGGTGAGGTTAGGTTAGTTAACTTTAGTTTAGTTAAGTTTAGAATAGTTTAATTTAGTTTATAGTTTAGTTTATAGTTTAGTTTAGTGTAGTTTATAGTTTATATTATAATTTAGTTTAGTTTAGTTTAGTTTAGGTTAGGTTAGGTTAGTTTAGTTAATCTTAGGTTAGGTTAGGTTAGGTTAGGTTAGTTAGTTTAGCTTAGTTTAGTTTATTTTACTTTAGTTTATAATTTAGTTTAATTTATAAATAGTTTATAGTTTAGTTTATAGTTTAGTTTAGTTTAGTTTAGTTTAATTTAGTTTATAGGTTAATTTATAGTTTAGTTTAATTTAGTTTATAGTTTATATTATAATTTAGTTTAGTTTAGTTTAGTTTAGGTTTGGTTAGTTTAGTTTAGCGTAGCTCAGGTTTGGTTTGGTTAGGTTAAGTTAGGTTAGCTTAGTTTAGTTTAGTTAATTTAATTTAGGTTAGGTTAAGTTAGGTTACGTTAGTTAACTATAGTTTATTTTAGTTTAGTTAAGTTTAGTTTAGTTTATAGTTTAGTTTAATTTAGTTTATAGTTTAAATTATATTTTCGTTAAGTTAAGTTTATAGTTTATATTATAATGTAGTTTATTTTAATTTAGTTTAGTTTAGTTTAGTTTAGTTTAGTTTAGTTTAGTTTAGTTTAGGTTAGGTTAGATTAGTTTAGTTTAGCTTAGGTTAGGTTAGGTTAGGTTAGGTTAGGTTTGTTAGTTTAGCTTAGTTTAGTTTATTTTAGTTTAGTTTATAGTTTAGTTAATTTATAGATTAGTTTATATTTTAGTTTATAATTTAGTTTAGTTTGGTTTAGTTTATGTTAGGTTAGGTAAGGTTAGGTTAGGTTAGGTTAGTTTAGTTTAGTTAAGTTTATGTTCGGTTAGGTTAGGTTAGTTTAGTTCAGTTTAGTTAGTTTTGTTCATAGTTTAATTTAGTTTAGTTTATAGATTAGTTTAGTTTATATTTAATTTAGTTTAGTTTACTTTAGTTTTGTTTAGTTTAGTTTAGGTTAGGTTAGGTAAGGTTAGTTTAGGTTAAGTTTGGTTAGTTTAGTTTAGCTTAGTTTAGGTTAGGTTAGGTTAGGTTAGCTTAGTTTAGTTTAGTTTAGTTTAATTTAGGTTAGGTTAGGTTCGGTTAAGTTAGTTAACTTTAGTTTACTTTAGTTTAGTTTAGTTTATAGTTAATTTAATTTACAAATTAGTTTATAGTTTAGTTTATAGTTTAGGTTAGATAAGTTTTGTTTAATTTAAGTTAGGATAGGTAAGTTTAGGTTAAGTTAGGTTAGTTTAGTTCAGTTTAGTTTTGTTAAGTTTATAGTTTAATTTAGTTTAGTTTATAGTTTAATTTAGTTTAGTTTAGTTTAGTTATTTTGATTAGGTTAGGTTAGGTTAGATTAGTTTAATTTAGGTTAGGTTATATTTGTTTAGGTTAGGTTAGATTAGTGTAGTTTAGTTTAGTTGAATTTAGTTTAGTTTATGTTAGTTTAGTTTATGTTAGTTTAGTTTAGTTTAGCTTAGGTTAGGTTAGGTAAGGTTAGGTTAGTAGGTTTAGCTTAGTTTAGTTTAGTTTATAGTTCAGTTTAATTTTAGATTATTTTATAGTTTAGATTATAGTTTAGTTTAGTTTAAGTTAAGATAGGTATGTTTAGGTTAGGTTAGGGTAAGTTAGTTTAGTTTAGTTTAGTTTATTTTAGGTTACGTTAGTTTAGGTTAGTTAAGTACAGTTTGGTTTTGTTTTGTTTATAGTTTTGTTTAGTTTATAGTTTAGTTTAGATTACTTTCGGTTAGGTTAGGTTAGGTTAGTTTAGTTTAGTTTAGATTAGGTTAGGTTAGTTTATTTTAGTTTAGATTAGATTATGTTAGGTTAGGTTAGGGTAGGTTAGGTTAGTGTAGTTTAGTTTAGTTCAATTTAGTTGAATTTAATTTAGTTTATTTTAGTTTCCTTTAGGTTAGGTAGATTAATTTAGTTTAGTTTAGGTTAGGTTAAGTTAGGTTAGGTTAGTTTAGTTTAGTTTATATTTTATTTTATAGTTTAGTTTAGTTTAGTTTGTATTAGATTAGTTTAGTTTAATTTAGTTTGGTATAGTTTAGGTTAGGTTAGGTTAGGTTAGGTTAGTTTAGTTTAGGTTAGGTTAGGTTAGGTTAGTTTATTTTAGTTTAGTTTACTTTAGTTTATAGTTTAGTTATAGTTTAGTTTAGTTTAGTTTAGTTAAGGTTCGGTTAGGTTAGTTTAGTTTAGTTTAGGTTAGGTTAGGGTAGGTTAGGTTAGTTTAGTTTAGTTTAGTATAGTTTAGGTTAGATTAGGTTAGTTTATTTTAGTTTAGATTAGTTTATGTTATGTTAAGGTAGGTTAGGTTAGGTTAGTTTAGTTTAGTTTAGTTTAGTTTAGTTTAGTTTAGGTTAGGTCAGGTTAGTTTAGTTTAATTTAGGTTAGGTTAGGTTAGTTAAATTTAAGTTACTCCAGTTTAGTTAAGTTTAGTTTAGTTTATAGTTTAGTTTATAGTTTAGTTTAGTTTATAGTTTAGATTAGTTTATAGTTTATATTATAATTTACTTTATTTTAGTTTAGTTTAGGTTAGGTTAGTTTATTTTAGTTTAGATTAGATTATGTTAGGTTAGGTTAGCTCAGTTTAGTATAGTTTAGTTAATTTATATTTTAATTTATTGTTTAGTTTAGTTTATATTAGATTAGTTTAGTTTAGTTTATTTTAGATTAAGTTAGGTTAGGTTAGGTTAGTTTAGTTTAGGTTAGTTTAATTTATAATTTAGTTTAGTTGTGTTTATAGTTTAATTTACAGTTAAATATAGTTTCGTTTACAGTTTAGTGTAGTTTAGTTTATAGTTTAATTTACACTTAAATATAGTTTCGTTTATAGTTTAGTTTAGTTTTGTTTAGTTAAATTTAGTTTAGTTTAAATTAGTTTAGTTTAGTTTATGTTAGGTTAGGTTAGGTAAGGTGAGTTTGGTTAGTTTAGGTTAGTTTAGTTTAGCTTAGCTTAGGTTAAGTTAGGTTAGGTTAGGTTAGTTTAGGTTAGGTTAGGTTCGCTTAGTTTTATTTGGTTTAGTTTAATTTAGGTTAGGTTAAGTTAGGGTAGTTAACTTTAGTTTAGTTTAATTTAGTTAAGCTTAGTTTAGTTCACAGTTTAGTTTAGTTTAGTTTATAGTTTAGTTTATAGTTTAGTTTAGTTTAGTTTATAGTTTAGTTTATAATTTAGTTTACTTTAGTTTAGTTTAGATTAGGTTAGGTTAGGGTAGTTTAGTTTAGCTTAGTTTATTTTAGGATAGGTTAGATTAGATTAGTTAGTTCAGCTTAGTTTAGTTTAGTTTAGATCAGTTTATACTATAGTTTAATTTATAGATTAGCTTATATTTTAGTTTATAGTTTAGTTTAGTTTGGTTTAGTTTAGTTTAGTTTAGGTTATGTTAGGTAAGGTTAGGTTAGGTTAGGTTAGTTTATTTTAGTTTATATTAGATTATGTTAGGTTAGGTTAGATCAGTTTAGTATAGTTTAGTTAATTTATATTTTAATTTATTGTTTAGTTTAGTTTATATTAGATTAGTTTAGTTTAGTTTATTTTAGATTAAGTTAGGTTAGGTTAGGTTAGTTTAGTTTAGGTTAGTTTAATTTATAATTTAGTTTAGTTGTGTTTATAGTTTAATTTACAGTTAAATATAGTTTCGTTTACAGTTTAGTGTAGTTTAGTTTATAGTTTAATTTACACTTAAATATAGTTTCGTTTATAGTTTAGTTTAGTTTTGTTTAGTTAAATTTAGTTTAGTTTAAATTAGTTTAGTTTAGTTTATGTTAGGTTAGGTTAGGTAAGGTGAGTTAGGTTAGGTTAGGTTAGTTTAGGTTAGGTTAGGTTCGCTTAGTTTTATTTGGTTTAGTTTAATTTAGGTTAGGTTAAGTTAGGGTAGTTAACTTTAGTTTAGTTTAATTTAGTTAAGCTTAGTTTAGTTCACAGTTTAGTTTAGTTTAGTTTATAGTTTAGTTTATAATTTAGTTTACTTTAGTTTAGTTTAGGTTAGGTTAGGTTAGAGTAGTTTAGTTTAGCTTGGTTTATTTTAGGATAGGTTAGATTAGATTAGTTAGTTCAGCTTAGTTTAGTTTATTTTAATTAAGTTTATAGTTTAGTTTAATTTATAAATTAGTTTATAGTTTAGTTTAGTTTAGTTTAGTTTTGGTTAGGTTAAGTTAGGTTAGGTTAGTTTAGTTTAGTTTTGTTTATATTTTAGTTTATAGTTTAGTTTAGTTTATATTAGATTAGTTTGGTTTAGTTTAGTTTAGTTTAGTTCAGTTTAGTTTAGGTTAGGTTAGTTTAGTTTAGGTTAGGTTAGGTTAGTTTAGTTTATGTTAGGTTAGTTGATTTTAGTTTAGTTTAGTTTACTATAGTTTATGGTTCAGTTTAGTTTAGTTTAGGTTAGGTTAGTTTAGTTTAGTATAGGTTAGGTTAGGTTTGGTTAGTTTAGTTTTGTTTAGTTTAGTTTAGTTTAGGTTAGGTTAGGTTAGGTTATGTTACTTTAGGTTAGTTTAGTTTAGTTTAATTTAGTTTCGTTTAGTTTATAATTTAGTTTAGTTTAGTTTATCTTAGGTTAGGTTAGTTGAGGTTAGGTTAGGTTAGTTTAGTTTAGTTTAGTTTAGTTTAGTTTAGTTTATAATTTAGTTTATAGTATAGTTTTGTTTAGTTTAGTTTATAGTTTAGTTTATAATTTAGTTTAGTTTAGTTTATAGTTTAGTTTAGTTTATAGTTTAGTTTATAATTTAGTTTAATATTGTTTAGTTTAATTTAGGTTAGGTTTGGTTAGTTTATTTTAGCTTAGCTCAGGTTTGGTTAGGTTAGGTTAAGTTAGGTTAGGTTAGTTAGTTTAGCGAAGGTTAGGTTAGGTAAGGTTAGTTAGTTTAGCTTAGTTCATTTTATTTTATTTTAGTTTATAGTTAATTTAATATATAAATTAGTTTATAGTTTAGTTTATAGTTTAGGTTAGTTTAGTTTAGTTTAATTAAAGTTAGGTTAGGTAAGGTAAGGTTAGGTTAGGTTAGTTTAGTTCAGTTTAGTTAGTTTAGTTTATAGTTTAATTTAGTTTAGTTTAGTTTTGTTTAGTTTAGTTTAGGTTAGGTTAGGTAAGGTTAGTTTAGTTTAGTTTATTTTAGGTTAGGTTAGGTTACTTCAGCTCAGTTTAGTTTAGTTTAGTTTAATTTAGGTTAGGTTAGGTTAGGTTAGTTAACTTTAGATTACTTTAGTTTAGTTAAGTTTAGTTTAGTTTATAGATTAGTTTAGTTTAGTTTAGTTTATAGTATATATTATAATTTAGTTTAGTTTAGTTTAGGTTAGGTAAGGTTAGTTTAGTTAGCTTAGGTTAGGTTAGGTTACGTTAGGTTAGGTTAGGTTAGGTTAGTTAGTTTAGATTAGTTCATTTTATTTCATTTTAGTTTATAGTTAATTTAATATATAAATTAGTTTATAGTTTAGTTTATAGTTTAGGTTAGTTTAGTTTAGTTTAATTTAAGTTACGTTAGGTAAGTTTAGGTTAGGTTAGGTTAGTTTAGTTCAGTTTAGTTTTGTTTTGCTTATAGTTTAGTTTAATTTAGTTTATAGTTTAATTTAGTTTAGTTTAGTTTAGGTTAGGTTAGATTTGTTTAGGTTAGGTTAGATTAGTTTAGTTTAGTTTAGTTGAATTTAATTTAGTTTATTTTAGTTTCGTTTAGGTTAAGTTAGGTTAGGTTAGATTAGTTAAGTTCAGTTTAGTGTAATTTAGTTTTGTTGAATTTAGTTTAGTTTAGTTTAGTTTAAGTTAGTTTAGTTTAGCTTAGGTTAGGTTAGGTAAGGTTAGGTTAGCTAGTTTAGCTTAGTTTAGTTTAGTTTAGTTTATAGTTTAGTTTAATTTATAGATTAGGTTATATTTTAGTTTATAGTTTAGTTTAGTTTTGTTTAGTTAAGTTTAGTTTAGGTTAGGTTAGGTAAGGATAGGTTAGGTTAGGTTAGTTTATTTTAGTTCAGATTAGATTATGTTAGGTTAGGTTAGGTTAGGTCAGTGTAGTTGAGTTTAGTTTAGTTGAATTTAATTTAGTTTATTTTGTTTAGTTTAGGTTAGGTTCGTTTAGTTTAGTTTAGGTTACGTTGTTAGGTTAGCTTAGTTTTGTATAGTTTAGTTTAGTTTATATTTTAATTTAATATTTATTTTAGTTTATATTAGATTAGTTTAGTTTAGTTTAGTTTAGGTTAGGTTAGGTTACGTTGGGTTAGCTTAGTTTAGTTTAGTTTAAGTTTGGTTAGGTTACGTTTGGTTAGGTCAGCTTAGTTTAGTTTAGTTTAGTTTAATTTAGGTTAGGTTAGGTTAGGTTAGTTAACTTTAGATTACTTTAGTTTAGGTTAGGTTTGGTTTGTTTAATTTAGCTTAGCTCAGGTTTGGTTTGGTTAGGTTGGGTTAGGTTAGTTAACTTCAGTTTACTTTAGTTTAGTTAAGTTTAGTTTAGTTTATAGTTTAGTTTTATTTAGTTTATAGTTTAGTTTATACTTTATATTATAATTTAGTTTAGGTTAGGTTAGGTTAGTTTAGTTTAGCTTAGGTTAGGTAAGGTTAGGTTAGGTTGGTTAGTTTAGCTTAGTTTAGTTTGTTTTAGTTTAGTTTATAGTTTAGTATAATTTATAGATTAGTTTATATTTTAGTTTATTGTTTAGTTTAGTTTGGTTTAGTTTAGGTTAGGTTAGGTAAGGTTAGGTTAGGTTAGGTTAGTTTAGTTTAGTTAAGTTTATGTTCGGTTAGGTTAGGTTAGTTTAGTTCAGTTTAGTTAGTTTAGTTTATAATTTAATTTAGTTTAGCTTAGTTTTGTTTACTTTAGTTTAGGTTAGGTTAGGTAAGGTTAGTTTATTTTAGTTTATTTTAGGTTAGGTTTGGTTAGGTCAGCTCAGTTTAGTTTAGTTTAGTTTAATTTAGGTTAGGTTAGGTTAGGTTAGTTAACTTTAGATTACTTTAGTTTATTAAATTTAGTTTAGTTTAGTTTATAGTTTAGTTTAGATTAGTTTATAGTATATATTATAATTTAGTTTAGTTTAGTTTAGGTTAGGTAAGGTTAGTTTAGTTTAGCTTAGGTTAGGTTAGGTTACATTAGGTTAGGTTAGGTTAGGTGAATTAGTTTAGCTTAGTTCATTTTATTTTATTTACGTTTATAGTTAATTTAATATATAAATTAGTTTATAGTTTAATTTATAGTTTAGGTTAGTTTAGTTTAGTTTAATTTAAGTTAGGTTAGTTTAGTTCAGTTTAGTTTTGTTTTGCTTATAGTTTAGTTTAGTTTAGTTTAGTTTATAGTTTAATTTAGTTTAGTTTAGTTTACTTTAGTCATTTTGTTTAGGTAAGGTTAGGTTAGGTTAGTTTAGTTTAGGTTAGGTTAGATTTGTTTAGGTTAGGTTAGATTAGTTTAGTTTAGTTTAGTTTAGTTGAATTTAATTTAGTTTATTTTAGTTTAGTTTAGGTTAAGTTAGGTTAGGTTAGATTAGTTAAGTTCAGTTTAGTGTAATTTAGTTTTGTTGAATTTAGTTTAGTTTAGTTTAGTTTAAGTTAGTTTATTTTAGCTTAGGTTAGGTTAGGTAAGGTTAGGTTAGTTAGTTTAGCTTAGTTTAGTTTAGTTTAGTTTATAGTTTAGTTTAATTTATAGATTAGCTTATATTTTAGTTTATAGTTTAGTTTAGTTTGGTTTAGTTAAGTTTAGTTTAGGTTAGGTTAGGTAAGGTTAGGTTAGGTTAGGTTAGTTTATTTTATTTCAGATTAGATTATGTTAGGTTAGGTTAGGTTAGGTCAGTGTAGTTGAGTTTAGTTTAGTTGAATTTAATTTAGTTTATTTTGTTTAGTTTAGGTTAGGTTAGTTTAGTTTAGTTTAAGTTAGGTTAGGTTAGTTTATTTTAGTTTAGATTAGATTATGCTAGGTTAGGTTAGGGTAGGTTAGGTTAGTTTAGTTTAGTTTAGTTTAGTTTAGTTTAAGTTAGGTTAGAGTAGTTTAGTATAGGTTTGGTTAGGTTAGGTTAGTTTAGTTTTGTTTAGTTTAGTTTCAGGTTAGGTTAGATTAGGTTAGGTTATGTTAGTTTATTTTAGTTTAGATTAGATTATGTTAGGTTAGGTAAGTTTAGGTTAGGTTAGGTTAGGTTAGGTTAGTTTAGGTTAGGTTATTTTAGGTTAGGTTAGGTTAGCTTAGTTTATTTTAGTTTTGTTTAATTTAGGTTAGGTTAGGTCAGTTAACTTTAGTTTACTTTAGTTTACTTAAGTTTAGTTTAGTTTATAGTTTAGTTTAGTTTAGTTTATAGTTTAGTTTATAGTTTAGTTTAGTTTATAGTTAATATTATAAATTAGATTAGTTTAGGTTAGGTTAGGTTAGTTTAGTTTAGTTTAGGTTAGGTTAGGTTAGGTTAGGTTAGTTAGTTTAGCTTAGTATAGTTTATTTTATTTTAGTTTATAGTTTAGTTTAATTTATAGATTAGTTTATATTTTAGTTTATAGTTTATTTTAGTTTGGTTTAGTTTAGGTTAGGTTAGGTAAGGTTAGGTTAGGTTAGGTTAGGTTAGCTTAGTTAAGTTTATTTTCGGTTAGGTTAGTTTAGTTTAGTTCAGTTTAGTTAGTTTTGTTTATACGTTAGTTTAGTTTAGTTTATAGTTTAGTTTATAGTTTCGTTAAGTTAAGTTTATAGTTTATATTATAATGTAGTTTACTTTAATTTAGTTTAGTTTAGTTTAGTTTTGTTTAGTTTAGTTTAGGTTAGGTTAGGTATGGTTAGTTTAGTTTAGGTTAGGCTAGGTTAGTTTATGTTATGTTAGGTTAGTTTAGTTTAGCTTAGTTTAGGTTAGGTTAGGTTAGCTTAATTTAGTTTAGTTTAGTTTAATTTAGGTTAGGTTAGGTTAGGTTAGGTTAGGTTAGGTCAGTGTAGTTGAGTTTAGTTTAGTTGAATTTAATTTAGTTTATTTTGTTTAGTTTAGGTTAGGTTAGTTTAGTTTAGTTTAGGTTAGCTTGTTAGGTTAGTTAAGTTTAGTATAGTTTAGTTTAGTTTATATTTTAATTTATTGTTTAGTTTAGTTTATTATAGATTAGTTCAGTTTAGTTCAATTTAGGTTAGGTTAGGTTAGGTTAGGTTAGGTTAATTTAGTTTAGTTTAGTTTAATTTAGGTTAGGTTAGGTTAGGTTAGTTAACTTTAGTTTTGTTAGGTTTAGAATAGTTTAATTTAGTTTATAGCTTAGTTTATAGTTTAGTTTAGTGTAGTTTATAGTTTATATTATAATTTAGTTTAGTTTAGTTTAGTTTAGGTTAGGTTAGGTTAGTTTAGTTAATCTTAGGTTAGGTTAGGTTAGGTTAGGTTAGTTAGTTTAGCTTAGTTTAGTTTATTTTACTTTAGTTTATAATTTAGTTTAATTTATAAATAGTTTATAGTTTAGTTTATAGTTTAGTTTAGTTTAGTTTAGTTTAATTTAGTTTATAGGTTAATTTATAGTTTAGTTTAATTTAGTTTATAGTTTATATTATAATTTAGTTTAGTTTAGTTTAGTTTAGGTTTGGTTAGTTTAGTTTAGCGTAGCTCAGGTTTGGTTTGGTTAGGTTAAGTTAGGTTAGCTTAGTTTAGTTTAGTTAATTTAATTTAGGTTAGGTTAAGTTAGGTTACGTTAGTTAACTATAGTTTATTTTAGTTTAGTTAAGTTTAGTTTAGTTTATAGTTTAGTTTAATTTAGTTTATAGTTTAAATTATATTTTCGTTAAGTTAAGTTTATAGTTTATATTATAATGTAGTTTATTTTAATTTAGTTTAGTTTAGTTTAGTTTAGTTTAGTTTAGTTTAGTTTCGTTTAGTTTATAATTTAGTTTAATTTAGTTTATGTTAGGTTAGGTTAGGTGAGGTTAGGTTTGGTTAGTTTAGGTTAGTTTAGTTTAGTTTATAATTTAGTTTATAGTATAGTTTTGTTTAGTTTAGTTTATAGTTTAGTTTATAATTTAGTTTAGTTTAGTTTATAGTTTAGTTTATAATTTAGTTTAATTTAGTTTAGTTTAGTTTAGGTTAGGTTTGGTTAGTTTAGTTTAGCTTAGCTCAGGTTTGGTAAGGTTAGGTTAAGTTAGGTTAGGTTAGTTAGTTTAGCTTAGTTTAGATTGTTTTAGTTTAGTTTATAGTTTAGTTTAATTTTTAGATTACTTTATATTTTAGTTTATTGTTTAGTTTAGTTTGGTTTAGTTTAGGTTAGGTTAGGTAAGGTTAGGTTAGGTTAGGTTAGTTTAGTTTACTTAAGTTTAGGTTCCGTTAGGTTAGGTTAGTTTAGTTCAGTTTAGTTAGTTTTGTTTATAGTTTAGTTTAGTTTAGTTTATAGTTTAGTTTATAGTTTAGTATAGTTTATAGTTTATTTTGGTTTAGTTTAGTTTTGTTTAGTTTAGATTAGGTTAGATTAGGTAAGGTTAGTTTAGTTTAGTTTAGTTTAGGTTAGGTTAGGTTAGTTTATGTTAAGTTAGGTTAGTTTAGTTTAGCTTAGTTTAAGTTTGGTTAGGTTACGTTAGGTTAGGTCAGCTAAGTTTAGTTTATGTTAGTTTTATTTAGGTTAGGTTAGGTTAGGTTAGTGAACTTCAGTTTACTTTAGTTTAGTTAAGTTTAGTTTAGTTTATAGTTTAGTTTAATTTAGTTTATAGTTTAGTTTATAGTTTAGTTTAGTTTAGGTTATGTTTGGTTAGTTTAGTTTAGGTTAGGTTAGGTAAGGTTAGGTTAGGTTAGGTTAGCTTATTTAGTTTAGCTTAGTTTAGTTTATTTTAGTTTAGTTTATAGTTTATTTTAATTTATAGATTAGTTGATATTTTAGTTTATAGTTTAAATTAGTTTGGTTTAGTTTAGCTTAGGTTAGGTAAGGTTAGGTTAGGTTAGGATAGTTTAGTTTAGTTAAGTTTATGTTCGGTTAGGTTACGGTAGTTTAGTTCAGTTTAGTTAGTTTTGTTTATAGGTTAGTTTAGTTTAGTTTATAGTGTAGTTTATAGTTTAGTTTAGATTAGTTTATAGTTTATATTATAATTTAGTTTCGTTTAGTTTAGTTTAGGTTAGTTTAGGTTAGTTTAGTTTAGCTTAGGATAGGTTAGGTTAGGTTAGTTTATTTCAGTATAGATTAGAATATGTTAGGTTAGGTTAGGTTAGCTTAGTTTAGTTCATTTTAGTTTAGTTTATAGTTTAATTTAGTTTAGTTTATAGTTTAATTAAGTTTAGTTTAATTTAGTTTAGTTATTTTGTTTAGGTTAGGTTAGGTTAGTTTAGTTTAGTTTAGTTTAGGTTACTTTAGTTTATTTTAGTTTTGATTAGATTATGTTAGGTTTGTTTAGGTTAGGTTAGATAATGCAGTTTAGTTTAGTTGAATTTAATTTAGTTTATTTTAGTTTAGTTTACGTTAAGTTAGGTTAGGTTAGGTTAGTTAAGTTTAGTTTAGTGTAGTTTAGTTTAGTTGAATTTAGTTTAGTTTAGTTTAGTTTAGTTTAGGTTAGTTTAGTTTAGTTTAGCTTAGGTTGGGTTAGGTAAGGTTACGTTAGTTAGTTTAGCTTAGTACAGTTTAGTTTAGTTTAGTTTAGAGTTTAGTTTCATTTTAGATTAGTTTATAGTTTTGTTTATAGTTTAGTTTAGTTTAGTTTAGGTTAGGATAGGTAAGTTTCGGTTAGGTTAGGGTAAGTTAGTTAAGTTTAGTTTAGTTTATTTTAGGTTACGTTATTTTAGGTTAGTTAAGTTCAGTTTAGTTTAGTTTTGTTTATAGTTTTATTTAGTTTATAGTTTAGTTTATAGTTTAGTTCGATTATTTTCGGTTAGGTTAGGTTAGGTTAGGTTAGTTTAGTTTAGTTTAGATTAGGTTAGGTTAGTTTATTTTAGTTTAGATTATATTATGTTAGGTTAGGTTAGGGTAGGTTAGGTTAGTGTAGTTTAGTTTTGTTCAATTTAGTTGAATATAATTTAGTTTATTTTAGCTTAGTTTAGGTTAGGTTAGATTAGTTTAGTTTAGTTTAGTTTAGTTTAGGTTAGGTTAAGTTAGGTTAGGTTAGTTTAGCTTAGTTTAGTTTATATTTTAGTTTATAATTTAGTTTATATTAAATTAGTTTAGTTTAGTTTAGTTTGGATTAGTTTAGGTTAGGTTAGGTTAGTTTAGTTTAGGTTTGGTTAGGTTAGTTTATTTTAGTTTAGTTTATTAGTTTATAGTTTAGTTTATTGTTTAGTTTAGTTTAGTTTCGGTTGGGTTAGTTTATTTTAGTTTAGGTTAGGTTAGGTTAGTTTAGTTTAGTTTAGTTTAGGTTACTTTAGTTTATTTTAGTTTTGATTAGATTATGTTAGGTTAGGTTAGGGTAGGTTAGGTTAGTTTAGTTTAGTTTAGTTTAGTTTGGTTTAGGTTAGGTCAGGTTTGTTCAGTTTACTTTAGGTTAGGTTAGGTTAAGTTATGTTATGTTACTTTAGGTTAGTTTAGTTTAGTTTAGTTTCGTTTAGTTTATAATTCAGTTTAGTTACGTTTAGGTTAGGTTAGGTTACTTAGTTTAGCTTAGTTTAATTTATTTTAGTTTAGTTTATAGTTTAGTTTAATTTATAAATTAGTTTATAATTAAGTTTATTGTTTAGTTTAGTTTAGGTTAGGTTAGGCTAATTTTTGTTAGGTTAGGTTAGTTAGTTTAGCTTAGTTTAGTTTATTTTCGTTTATAGTTTAGTTTAAATTATAGTTTGTCTTATAGTTTTGTTTAGTTTAGTTTAGTTTATGTTAGGTTACGTTAATTTTAGGTTAGTTAAGTTCAGTTTAGTTTAGTTTTGTTTATAGTTTAGTTTAGTTTATAGTTTAGTTTAGTTTATTGTTTAATTTAGTTTAGTGTAGTTCTGTTTAGGTTAGGTTAGGTTAGGTTAGGTTAGGCTAGTTTAGTTTAGTTTAGGTTAGGTTAAGTTTGTTTATTTTAGTTTAGATTAGATTATGTTAGGTTAGGTAAGTTTAGGTTAGGTTAGGTTAGGTTAGTTTAGGTTAGGTTAGGTTAGGTTAGCTTAATTTATTTTAGTTTTGTTTAATTTAGGTTAGGTTAGGTTAGTTAACTTTAGTTTACTTTAGATTAGTTAAGTTTAGTTTAGTTTATAGTTTAGTTTATTTTGGTTTATAGTTTAGTTTATGATTTAGTTTAGTTTATAGTTTATATTATAATTTAGTTTAGTTTAGGTTAGGTTAGGTTAGTTTATTTTAGCTTAGGTTACGTTAGGTTAGGTTAGGCTAGGTTAGTTAGTTTAGCTTAGTTTAGTTTATTTTATTTTAGTTTATAGTTTAGTTTAATTTATAGATTAGTTTATATTTTAGTTTATAGTTTAGTTTAGTTTGGTTTAGTTTAGGTTAGGTTAGGTAAGGTTATGTTAGGTTAGGTTAGTTTAGTTTAGTTAAGTTTATGTTCGGTTAGGTTAGGTTACTTTAGTTCAGTTTACTTAGTTTAGTTTATAGGTTAGTTTAGTTTAGTTTATAGTTTAGTTTATAGTTTCGTTAAGTTTAGTTTATAGTTTATATTATAATATAGTTTACTTTAATTTAGTTTAGTTTAGTTTAGTTTAGTTTAGGTTAGGTTAGGTAAGGTTATTTTAGTTTAGTTTAGTTTAGGTTAGGTTAGGTTAGTTTATGTTAAGTTAGGTTAGTTTAGTTTAGCTTAGTTAAGGTTAGGTCAGGTTAGGTTAGGTTAGTTTACTTTAGTTTAGTTTAGTTTAATTTAGGTTAGGTTATGTTAGGTTAGGTTAGGTCAGTGTAGTTGAATTTAGTTTAGTTGAATTTAATTTAGTTTATTTTGTTTAGTTTAGGTTAGTTTAGTTCAGTTTAGTTTAGGTTAGGTTGTTAGGTTAGCTTAGTTTAGTATAGTTTAGTTTAGTTTATATTTTAATTTATTGTTTAGTTTAGTTTATATTAGATTAGTTTAGTTTAGTTTAGTTTAGGTTAGTTTAGTTAAATGTAATTTATAGTTTAGTTTATAATTTAGTTTAGTTTATAGTTTATATTATAATTTAGTTTAGTTTAGTTTAGTTTAGGTTAGGTTAGTTTAGTTTAGCTTAGGTTAGGTTAGGTTAGGTTAGTTTAGCTTAGTTTAGTTTATTTTAGTTTAGTTTATAGTTTAGTTTAATTTATAAATTAGTTTATAGTTTAGTTTAGTTTAGTTTAATTTAGTTTATAGTTTAATTTATAGTTTAGTTTAGTTTATAGTTTATATTATAATTTAGTTTAGTATAGTTTAATTTAGGTTAGGTTAGTTTAGTTTAGCTTAAGTTAGGTTAGGTTGGGTTATGTTAGGTTACTTTAGTTTAGTTTAGTTTAGTTTAGGTTAGGTTAGTTAGTTTAGTTTAGCTTAGCTCAGGTTTGGTTAGGTTAGGTTAAGTTAGGTTAGCTTAGTTTAGTTTAGTTAATTTAATTTAGGTTAAGTTAAGTTAGGTTAGGTTAGTTAACTATAGTTTACTTTAGTTTAGTTAAGTTTAGTTTTGTTTATAGTGTAGTTTAATATAGTTCATCGTTTAGTTTATAGTTTAGTTTAGTATGTTTATAGTTTATATTATAATTTAGTTTAGTTTAGTATAGTTTAGGTTAGGTTAGATTAGTTTAGTTTAGCTTAGGTTAGGTCAGGTTAAGTTTGTTAGTTTAGCTTAGTTTAGTTTATTTTAGTTTAGTTTATAGTTCAGTTAATTAATAGATTAGTTTATATTTTAGTTTATAATTTAGTTTGGTTTAGTTTACGTTAGGTTCGGTTAGGTTAGATTAGTTTAGTTCAGTTTAGATAGTTTTGTTGGTAGTTTAGTTTAGTTTAGTTTATAGTTTAGTTTATAGTTTAGTTTAGTTTATAGTTTAATTTAGTTTAGTTTAGTTTAGTTTTGTTTAGCTTAGTTTAGGTTAGGTTAGGTAAGGTTAGTTTAGTTTAGTTTAGTTTAGGTTGGGTTAGTTTAGGTTAAGTTTGGTTAGTTTAGTTTAGCTTAGTTTAGTTTAGGTTAGGTTAGGTTAGGTTAGCTTAGCTTGGTTTAGTTTAGTTTAGTTTAATTTAGGTTAGTTTAGGTTCGTTAGCTTAGTTAACTTTAGTTTTCTTTAGTTTAGTTTAGTTTATAGTTAATTTAATTTATAAATTAGTTTATAGTTTAGTTTATAGTTTAGGTTAGATAAGTTTTGTTTAATTTATGTTAGGATAGGTAGGTTTAGGTTAGGTTAGGTTAGTTTAGTTCAGTTTAGTTTAATTTTGTTTATAGTTTAATTTAATTTAGTTTATAGTTTAATTTAGTTTAGTTTATAGTTTAATTTAGTTTAGTTTAGTTTAGTTATTTTGTTTAGGTTAGGTTAGTTTAGTTTAGTTTAGGTTAGGTTAGATTTGTTTAGGTTAGGTTAGATTAGTGTAGTTTAGTTTAGTTGAATTTAATTTAGTTTAATTTAGTTTAGTTTAGGTTAAGTTAGGATAGGTTAGGTTAGTTATGTTTAGTTTAGTGTAGTTTAGTTTAGTTAATTTAGTTTAGTAAAGTTTAGGTTAGTTTAGTTTAGTTTAGCTTAGGTTAGGTTAGGTAAGGTTAGGTTAGTTAGTTTAGCTTAGTTTAGTTTAGTTTAGTTTATAGTTTAGTTTAATTTTAGATTAGTTTATAGTTTAGTTTAGTTTAGTTTAGGTTAGTTTAGTTTAGTTTAGCTTAGGTTAGTTTAGGTAAGGTTAGGTTAGTTAGTTTAGCTTAGTTTAGTTTAGTTTAGTTTAGTTTATGGTTTATTTTAATTTTAGATTATTTTATAGTTTATTTTATAGTTTAGTTTAGTTTAAGTTAAGATAGGTAAGTTTAGGTTAGGTTAGGGTAAGTTAGTTAAGTTCAGTTTAGTTTATTTTGTTTATAGTTTTGTTTAGTTTATAGTTTAGTTTATATTTAAGTTTAGATTATTTTCGTTTAGGTTAGGTTAGGTTAGGTAAGGTTAGGTTAGGTTAGTTTAGTTTAGTTTAGATTAGGTTAGGTTAGTTTATTTTAGTTTAGATTAGATTATGTTAGGTTAGGTTAGTGTAGGTTAATTTAGTGTAGTTTAGTTTAGTTCAATTTAGTTGAATTTAATTTAGTTTATTTTAGCTTAGTTTAGGTTAGGTAGATTAGTTTAGTTTAGTTTAGGTTAGGTTAAGTTAGGTTAGTTTAGTTTAGTTTAGTTTATTTTAAAATATTTTTGGTTAGGTTAGGTTAGGTTAGTTTAGTTTAGGTTAGGTTAGGTTAGTTTATTTTACTATAGTTTAGTTTACTTTAGTTTATAGTTTAGTTATAGGTTAGTTTAGTTTAGTTTAGGTTCGGTTAGGTTAGTTTAGTTTAGGTTAAGTTAGGTTAGGTTAGTTAGTTTAGCTTAGTATAGTTTATTTTATTTTAGTTTGTAGTTTAGTTTAATTTATAGATTAGTTTATATTTTAGTTTATAGTTTATTTTAGTTTGGTTTAGTTTAGGTTAGGTTAGGTAAGGTTAGGTTAGGTTAGGTTAGGTTAGTTTAGTTAAGTTTATTTTCGGTTAGGTTAGTTTAGTTTAGTTCAGTTTAGTTAGTTTTGTTTATACGTTAGTTTAGTTTGGTTTATAGTTTAGTTTATAGTTTCGTTAAGTTAAGTTTATAGTTTATATTATAATGTAGTTTACTTTAATTGAGTTTAGTTTAGTTTAGTTTTGTTTAGTTTAGTTTAGGTTAGGTTAGGTATGGTTAGTTTAGTTTAGGTTAGGCTAGGTTAGTTTATGTTATGTTAGGTTAGTTTAGTTTAGCTTAGTTTAGGTTAGGTTAGGTTAGCTTAGTTTAGTTAAGTTTAGTTTAATTTAGGTTAGGTTAGGTTAGGTTAGGTTAGATCAGTGTAGTTGAGTTTAGTTTAGTTGAATTTAATTTAGTTTATTTTGTTTAGTTTAGGTTAGGTTAGTTTAGTTTAGGTTAGGTTAGGTTGTTAGGTTAGCTAAGTATAGTATAGTTTAGTTTAGTTTATATTTTAATTTATTGTTTAGTTTAGTTTATATTAGATTAGTTTAGTTTAGTTCAATTTAGGTTAGGTTAGGTTAGGTTAGGTTAGGTTAATTTAGTTTAGTTTAGTTTAATTTCAGTTAGGTTAGGTTAGGTTAATTAACTTTAGTTTTGTTAGGTTTAGAATAGTTTAATTTAATTTATAGTTTAGTATATAGTTTAGTTTAGTGTAGTTTATAGTTTATATTATAATTTAGTTTAGTTTAGTTTAGTTTAGGTTAGGTTAGGTTAGTTTAGGTAATCTTAGGTTAGGTTAGGTTAGGTTAGGTTAGTTAGTTTAGCTTAGTTTAGTTTATTTTACTTTAGTTTAGTTTAATTTATAAATAGTTTATAGTTTAGTTTATAGTTTAGTTTAGTTTAGTTTAGTTTAATTTAGTTTATAGGTTAATTTATAGTTTAGTTTAATTTAGTTTATAGTTTATATTATAATTTAGTTTAGTTTAGTTTAGTTTAGGTTTGGTTAGTTTAGTTTAGCGTAGCTCAGGTTTGGTTTGGTTAGGTTAAGTTAGGTTAGCTTAGTTTAGTTTAGTTAATTTAATTTAGGTTAGGTTAAGTTAGGTTACGTTAGTTAACTATAGTTTATTTTAGTTTAGTTAAGTTTAGTTTAGTTTATACTTTAGTTTAATTTAGTTTATAGTTTAAATTATATTTTCGTTAAGTTAAGTTTATAGTTTATATTATAATGTAGTTTATTTTAATTTAGTTTAGTTTAGTTTAGTTTAGTTTAGTTTAGTTTAGGTTAGGTTAGATTAGTTTAGTTTAGCTTAGGTTAGGTTAGGTTAGGTTAGGTTAGGTTTGTTAGTTTAGCTTAGTTTAGTTTATTTTAGTTTAGTTTATAGTTTAGTTAATTAATAGATTAGTTTATATTTTAGTTTATAATTTAGTTTAGTATGGTTTAGTTTATGTTAGGTTAGGTAAGGTTAGGTTAGGTTAGGTTAGTTTAGTTTAGTTAAGTTTATGTTCGGTTAGGTTAGGTTAGTTTAGTTCAGTTTAGTTAGTTTTGTTCATAGTTTAGTTTAGTTTAGTTTAGTTTATAGTTTAGTTTATAGATTAGTTTAGTTTATATTTAATTTAGTTTAGTTTACTTTAGTTTTGTTTAGTTCAGTTTAGGTTAGGTTAGGTAAGGTTAGTTTAGGTTAAGTTTGGTTAGTTTAGTTTAGCTTAGTTTAGGTTAGGTTAGGTTAGGTTAGCTTAGTTTAGTTTAGTTTAGTTTAATTTAGGTTAGGTTAGGTTCGGTTAAGTTAGTTAACTTTAGTTTACTTTAGTTTAGTTTAGTTTATAGTTAATTTAATTAACAAATTAGTTTATAGTTTAGTTTATAGTTTAGGTTAGTTAAGTTTTGTTTAATTTAAGTTAGGATAGGTAAGTTTAGGTTAAGTTAGGTTAGTTTAGTTCAGTTTAGTTTTGTTAAGTTTATAGTTTAATTTAGTTTAGTTTATAGTTTAATTTAGTTTAGTTTAGTTATTTTGATTAGGTTAGGTTAGGTTAGTTTAGTTTAATTTAGGTTAGGTTAGATTTGTTTAGGTTAGGTTAGATTAGTGTAGTTTAGTTTAGTTGAATTTAATTTAGTTTATTTTAGTTTAGTTTAGGTTAAGTTTGGTTAGGCTAGGTTAGTTAGGTTTAGTTTAGTGTAGTTGAGTTTAGTTGAATTTAGTTTAGTTTAGTTTAGTTTAGATTAGTTTAGTTTAGTTTAGCTTAGGTTAGGTTAGGTAAGGTTAGGTTAGTTATTTTAGCTTAGTTTAGTTTAGTTTAGTTTAGTTTATAGTTTAGTTTATTTTAAATTAGTTTATAGTTTAGTTTAGTTTAGTTTATGTTAGTTTAGTTTATGTTAGTTTAGTTTAGTTTAGCTTAGGTTAGGTTAGGTAAGGTTAGGTTAGTAGGTTTAGCTTAGTTTAGTTTAGTTTATAGTTCAGTTTAATTTTAGATTATTTTATAGTTTAGTTTATAGTTTAGTTTAGTTTAAGTTAAGATAGGTATGTTTAGCTTAGGTTAGGGTAAGTTAGTTTAGTTTAGTTTAGTTTATTTTAGGTTACGTTAGTTTAGGTTAGTTAAGTACAGTTTGGTTTTGTTTCGTTTATAGTTTTGTTTAGTTTATAGTTTAGTTTATAGTCTAGTTTAGATTACTTTCGGTTAGGTTAGGTTAGGTTAGTTTAGTTTAGTTTAGATTAGGTTAGGTTAGTTTATTTTAGTTTAGATTAGATTATGTTAGGTTAGGTTAGGGTAGGTTAGGTTAGTGTAGTTTAGTTTAGTTCAATTTAGTTGAATTTAATTTAGTTTATTTTAGTTTCCTTTAGGTTAGGTAGATTAATTTAGTTTAGTTTAGGTTAGGTTAAGTTAGGTTAGGTTAGTTTAGTTTAGTTTATATTTTATTTTATAGTTTAGTTTAGTTTAGTTTGTATTAGATTAGTTTAGTTTAGTTTAGTTTAGTTTAGTTTAGGTTAGGTCAGGTTAGTTTAGTTTAATTTAGGTTAGGTTAGGTTAGTTAAATTTAAGTTACTCTAGTTTAGTTAAGTTTAGTTTAGTTTATAGTTTAGTTTAGTTTATAGTTTAGATTAGTTTATAGTTTATATTATAATTTGCTTTATTTTAGTTTAGTTTAGGTAAGGTTAGTTTAGTATAGCTTAGGTTAGGTTAGGTTAGGTTAGTTAGTTTAGCTTAGTTAAGTTTATTTTAGTTTAGTCTATAGATTAGTTTACATTTTAGTTTAGTTTGGTTTAGTTTAGATTAGTTTAGGTTAGGTTAGCTAAGATTAGGTTAGGTTAGGTTAGTGTAGTTTAGATTAGTTGAATTTAATTTTGTTTATTTTAGTTTAGTTTAGGTTAGGTTAGTTTAGTTTAGTTTAGGTTAGGTTAAGTTAGGTTAGCTTAGTTTAGTTTGGGTTAGGTTAGGTTAGTTTATTTTAGTTTAGTTTAGTTTACTTTAGTTTATAGTTTAGTTTAGTTTAGTTTAGGTTAGGTTATGTTAGTTTAGTTTAGGTTAGGTTGGGTTAGGTTATGTTAATTTAGTTTAGTTTAGTTTAGTTTAGGTTAGGTTAGGTTAGGTTATGTTACTTTAGGTTAGTTTTGTTTAGTTTGTAATTTAGTTTAGTGTAGTTTATGTTAGGTTAGGTTAGTTTAGGTTAGTTTAGTTTAATTTAGTTTATAATATAGTTTATAGCATCGTGTAGTTTAGTTTAATTTACAGTTTATTTTATAGTTTAGTACAGTTTAGTTTAGGTTATGTTAGGTTAGGAAAGTTTAGTTTATTTTAGCTTAGGTTGGGTTAGGTTAGGTTACGTTAAGTTAGTTTAGCTTAGTTTCGTTTATTTGAATTTATAATATAGTTTAATTTATAGTTTAGTTTATAGTTTAGTTTAGTTTAGTTTAGGTTAGGATAGGTAAGTTTAGGTTAGGTTAGGTTAATTTAGTTTAGTTTAGTTTAGTTTAGTTTATGTTAGGTTACGTTAGTTTAGGTTAGTTAAGTTCAGTTTAGTTTAGTTTTGTTTATAGTTTAGTTTATAGTTTAGTTTCGTTTAGTGTATTGTTTAAAATTAGTTTAATTTAGTGTAGTTTAGCATAGGTTAGGTTAGGTTAGTTTAGTTTAATTTAGTTTAGGTTAGGTTAGTTTATTTTAGTTTAGATTAAATTATGTTAGGTTAGGTTATGGTAGGTTAGGTTAGTGTAGTTTAGTTTAGTTTAGTTTAGTTGAATTTAATTTTGTTTATTTTAGCTTAGTTTAGGTTAGGTTAGGTTAGTTTAGTTTAGTTTAGTTTAGTTTTGGTTAGGTTAAGTTAGGTTAGGATAGTTTAGTTTAGTTTAGTTTATATTTTAGTTTATAGTTTAGTTTAGTTTAGTTAATTTTAGATTAGTTTGGTTTAGTTTAGTTTAGTTTAGTTTAGTTTAGGTTAGGCTGGTTAGGTTAGGTTAGTTTAGTTTAGGTTAGGTTTGGTTAGTTTTGTTTATATTAGGTTAGTTTATTTTAGTTTAGGTTAGTTTACTTTAGTTTATAGTAATGTTTATAGTTTAATTAAGTTTAGTTTTGTTTAGTTTAGTTTAGGTTAGGTTAGTTTAGTATAGGTTAGGTTAGGTTACGTTAGTTTTGTCTTGTTTAGTTTAGGTTAGGTTAGGTTAGGTTATGTTATGTTGCTTTAGGTTAGTTTAGTTTAGTTTAATTTAGTTTCGTTTAGTTTATAATTTAGTTTAATTTAGTTTATGTTAGGTTAGGTTAGGTGAGGTTAGGTTTGGTTAGTTTAGGTTAGTTTAGTTTAGTTTATAATTTAGTTTATAGTATAGTTTTGTTTAGTTTAGTTTATAGTTTAGTTTATAATTTAGTTTAGTTTAGTTTATAGTTTAGTTTATAATTTAGTTTAATTTAGTTTAGTTTAGTTTAGGTTAGGTTAGGTTAGTTTAGTTTAGCTTAGCTCAGGTTTGGTTAGGTTAGGTTAAGTTAGGTTAGGTTAGTTAGTTTAGCTTAGTTTAGATTGTTTTAGTTTAGTTTATAGTTTAGTTTAATTTTTAGATTAGTTTATATTTTAGTTTATTGTTTAGTTTAGTTTGGTTTAGTTTAGGTTAGGTTAGGTAAGGTTAGGTTAGGTTAGGTTAGTTTAGTTTAGTTAAGTTTATGTTCCGTTAGGTTAGGTTAGTTTAGTTCAGTTTAGTTAGTTTTGTTTATAGTTTAGTTTAGTTTAGTTTATAGTTTAGTTTATAGTTTAGTTTAGTTTATAGTTTATTTTGGTTTAGTTTAGTTTTGTTTAGTTTAGATTAGGTTAGATTAGGTAAGGTTAGTTTAGTTTAGTTTAGTTTAGGTTAGGTTAGGTTAGTTTATGTTAAGTTAGGTTAGTTTAGTTTAGCTTAGTTTAAGTTTGGTTAGGTTACGTTAGGTTAGGTCAGCTAAGTTTAGTTTATGTTAGTTTTATTTAGGTTAGGTTAGGTTAGGTTAGTGAACTTCAGTTTACTTTAGTTTAGTTAAGTTTAGTTTAGTTTATAGTTTAGTTTAATTTAGTTTATAGTTTAGTTTATAGTTTAGTTTAGTTTAGGTTATGTTTGGTTAGTTTAGTTTAGCTTAGGTTAGGTAAGGTTAGGTTAGGTTAGGTTAGCTTAGTTAGTTTAGCTTAGTTTAGTTTATTTTATTTTAGTTTATAGTTTATTTTAATTTATAGATTAGTTGATATTTTAGTTTATAGTTTAATTTAGTTTGGTTTAGTTTAGCTTAGGTTAGGTAAGGTTAGGTTAGGTTAGGATAGTTTAGTTTAGTTAAGTTTATGTTCGGTTAGGTTACGGTAGTTTAGTTCAGTTTAGTTAGTTTTGTTTATAGGTTAGTTTAGTTTAGTTTATAGTGTAGTTTATAGTTTAGTTTAGTTTAGTTTATAGTTTATATTATAATTTAGTTTAGTTTAGTTTAGTTTAGGTTAGTTTAGGTTAGTTTAGTTTAGCTTAGGATAGGTTAGGTTAGGTTAGTTTATTTCAGTATAGATTAGAATATGTTAGGTTAGGTTAGGTTAGCTTAGTTTAGTTCATTTTTGTATATTTTTAGTTTAATTTAGTTTAGTTTATAGTTTAATTAAGTTTAGTTTAATTTAGTTTAGTTATTTTGTTTAGGTTAGGTTAGGTTAGTTTAGTTTAGTTTAGTTTAGGTTACTTTAGTTTATTTTAGTTTTGATTAGATTATGTTAGGTTTGTTTAGGTTAGGTTAGATAATGCAGTTTAGTTTAGTTGAATTTAATTTAGTTTATTTTAGTTTAGTTTACGTTAAGTTAGGTTAGATTAGGTTAGTTAAGTTTAGTTTAGTGTAGTTTAGTTTAGTTGAATTTAGTTTAGTTTAGTTTAGTTTAGTTTAGGTTAGTTTAGTTTAGTTTAGCTTAGGTTGGGTTAGGTAAGGTTACGTTAGTTAGTTTAGCTTAGTATAGTTTAGTTTAGTTTAGTTTAGAGTTTAGTTTCATTTTAGATTAGTTTATAGTTTTGTTTATAGTTTAGTTTAGTTTAGTTTAGGTTAGGATAGGTAAGTTTAGGTTAGGTTAGGGTAGGTTAGTTAAGTTTAGTTTAGTTTATTTTAGGTTACGTTATTTTAGGTTAGTTAAGTTCAGTTTAGTTTAGTTTTGTTTATAGTTTTATTTAGTTTATAGTTTAGTTTATAGTTTAGTTCGATTATTTTCGGTTAGGTTAGGTTAGGTTAGGTTAGTTTAGTTTAGTTTAGATTAGGTTAGGTTAGTTTATTTTAGTTTAGATTATATTATGTTAGGTTAGGTTAGGGTAGGTTAGGTTAGTGTAGTTTAGTTTTGTTCAATTTAGTTGAATATAATTTAGTTTATTTTAGCTTAGTTTAGGTTAGGTTAGATTAGTTTAGTTTAGTTTAGTTTAGTTTAGGTTAGGTTAAGTTAGGTTAGGTTAGTTTAGCTTAGTTTAGTTTATATTTTAGTTTATATTTTAGTTTATATTAAATTAGTTTAGTTTAGTTTAGTTTGGATTAGTTTAGGTTAGGTTAGGTTAGTTTAGTTTAGGTTTGGTTAGGTTAGTTTATTTTAGTTTAGTTTATTAGTTTATAGTTTAGTTTATTGTTTAGTTTAGTTTAGTTTCGGTTGGGTTAGTTTATTTTAGTTTAGGTTAGGTTAGGTTAGTTTAGTTTAGGTTACTTTAGTTTATTTTAGTTTTCATTAGATTATGTTAGGTTAGGTTAGGGTAGGTTAGGTTAGTTTAGTTTAGTTTAGTTTAGTTTAGTTTGGTTTAGGTTAGGTCAGGTTTGTTCAGTTTAGTTTAGGTTAGGTTAGGTTAAGTTATGTTATGTTACTTTAGGTTAGTTTAGTTTAGTTTAGTTTCGTTTAGTTTATAATTCAGTTTAGTTACGTTTAGGTTAGGTTAGGTTAGGTTAGGTTACTTAGTTTAGCTTACTTTAATTTATTTTAGTTTAGTTTATAGTTTAGTTTAATTTATAAATTAGTTTATAATTAAGTTTATTGTTTAGTTTAGTTTAGGTTAGGTTAGGCTAGTTTTTGTTAGGTTAGGTTAGTTAGTTTAGCTTAGTTTAGTTTATTTTCGTTTATAGTTTAGTTTAAATTATAGTTTGTCTTATAGTTTTGTTTAGTTTAGTTTAGTTTATGTTAGGTTACGTTAATTTTAGGTTAGTTAAGTTCAGTTTAGTTTAGTTTTGTTTATAGTTTAGTTTAGTTTATAGTTTAGTTTAGTTTATTGTTTAATTTAGTTTAGTGTAGTTCTGTTTAGGTTAGTTTAGGTTAGGTTAGGTTACTTAGTTTAGCTTAGTTTAATTTATTTTAGTTTAGTTTATAGTTTAGTTTAATTTATAAATTAGTTTATAATTAAGTTTATTGTTTAGTTTAGTTTACGTTAGGTTAGGCTAGTTTTTGTTAGGTTAGGTTAGTTAGTTTAGCTTAGTTTAGTTTATTTTCGTTTATAGTTTAGTTTAAATTATAGTTTGTCTTATAGTTTTGTTTAGTTTAGTTTAGTTTATGTTAGGTTACGTTAATTTTAGGTTAGTTAAGTTCAGTTTAGTTTAGTTTTGTTTATAGTTTAGTTTAGTTTATAGTTTAGTTTAGTTTATTGTTTAATTTAGTTTAGTGTAGTTCTGTTTAGGTTAGGTTAGGTTAGGTTAGGTTAGGCTAGTTTAGTTTAGTTTAGGTTAGGTTAAGTTTGTTTATTTTAGTTTAGATTAGATTATGTTAGGTTAGGTAAGTTTAGGTTAGGTTAGGTTAGGTTAGTTTAGGTTAGGTTAGGTTAGGTTAGGTTAGCTTAATTTATTTTAGTTTAGTTTAATTTAGGTTAGGTTAGGTTAGTTAACTTTAGTTTACTTTAGATTAGTTAAGTTTAGTTTAGTTTATAGTTTAGTTTATTTTGGTTTATAGTTTAGTTTATGATTTAGTTTAGTTTATAGTTTATATTATAATTTAGTTTAGTTTAGGCTAGGTTAGGTTAGTTTATTTTAGCTTAGGTTACGTTAGGTTAGGTTAGGCTAGGTTAGTTAGTTTAGCTTAGTTTAGTTTATTTTATTTTAGTTTATAGATTAGTTTAATTTATAGATTAGTTTATATTTTAGTTTATAGTTTAGTTTAGTTTGGTTTAGTTTAGGTTAGGTTAGGTAAGGTTATGTTAGGTTAAGTTAGTTTAGTTTAGTTAAGTTTATGTTCGGTTAGGTTAGGTTACTTTAGTTCAGTTTACTTAGTTTAGTTTATAGGTTAGTTTAGTTTAGTTTATAGTTTAGTTTATAGCTTCGTTAAGTTTAGTTTATAGTTTATATTATAATATAGTTTACTTTAATTTAGTTTAGTTTAGTTTAGTTTAGTTTAGGTTAGGTTAGGTAAGGTTATTTTAGTTTAGTTTAGTTTAGGTTAGGTTAGGTTAGTTTATGTTAAGTTAGGTTAGTTTAGTTTAGCTTAGTTTAGGTTAGGTTAGGTTAGGTTAGGTTAGTTTACTTTAGTTTAGTTTAGTTTAATTTAGGTTAGGTTATGTTAGGTTAGGTTAGGTCAGTGTAGTTGAATTTAGTTTAGTTGAATTTAATTTAGTTTATTTTGTTTAGTTTAGGTTAGTTTAGTTCAGTTTAGTTTAGGTTAGGTTGTTAGGTTAGCTTAGTTTAGTATAGTTTAGTTTAGTTTATATTTTAATTTATTGTTTAGTTTAGTTTATATTAGATTAGTTTAGTTTAGTTTAGTTTAGGTTAGTTTAGTTAAATTTAATTTATAGTTTAGTTTATAATTTAGTTTAGTTTATAGTTTATATTATAATTTAGTTTAGTTTAGTTTAGTTTAGGTTAGGTTAGTTTAGTTTAGCTTAGGTTAGGTTAGGTTAGGTTAGTTTAGCTTAGTTTAGTTTATAGTTTAGTTTAATTTATAAATTAGTTTATAGTTTAGTTTAGTTTAGTTTAATTTAGTTTATAGTTTAATTTATAGTTTAGTTTAGTTTATAGTTTATATTATAATTTAGTTTAGTATAGTTTAATTTAGGTTAGGTTAGTTTAGTTTAGCTTAAGTTAGGTTAGGTTGGGTTATGTTAGGTTACTTTAGTTTAGTTTAGTTTAGTTTAGGTTAGGTTAGTTAGTTTAGTTTAGCTTAGCTCAGGTTTGGTTAGGTTAGGTTAAGTTAGGTTAGCTTAGTTTAGTTTAGTTAATTTAATTTAGGTAAAGTTAAGTTAGGTTAGGTTAGTTAACTATAGTTTACTTTAGTTTAGTTAAGTTTAGTTTAGTTTATAGTTTAGTTTAATATAGTTCATCGTTTAGTTTATAGTTTAGTTTAGTATGTTTTTGTTTATATTATAATTTAGTTTAGTTTAGTATAGTTTAGGTTAGGTTAGATTAGTTTAGTTTAGCTTAGGTTAGGTTAGGTTAAGTTTGTTAGTTTAGCTTAGTTTAGTTTATTTTAGTTTAGTTTATAGTTTAGTTAATTTATAGATTAGTTTATATTTTAGTTTATAATTTAGTTTAGTTTGGTTTAGTTTACGTTAGGTTCGGTTAGGTTAGATTAGTTTAGTTCAGTTTAGATAGTTTTGTTGGTAGTTTAGTTTAGTTTAGTTTATAGTTTAGTTTATAGTTTAGTTTAGTTTATAGTTTAATTTAGTTTAGTTTAGTTTAGTTTTGTTTAGCTTAGTTTAGGTTAGGTTAGGTAAGGTTAGTTTAGTTTAGTTTAGTTTAGGTTGGGTTAGTTTAGGTTAAGTTTGGTTAGTTTAGTTTAGCTTAGTTTAGTTTAGGTTAGGTTAGGTTAGCTTAGCTTAGCTTGGTTTAGTTTAGTTTAGTTTAATTTAGGTTAGTTTAGGTTCGTTAGCTTAGTTAACTTTAGTTTTCTTTAGTTTAGTTTAGTTTATAGTTAATTTAATTTATAAATTAGTTTATAGTTTAGTTTATAGTTTAGGTTAGATAAGTTTTGTTTAATGTAAGTTAGGATAGGTAGGTTTAGGTTAGGTTAGGTTAGTTTAGTTCAGTTTAGTTTAATTTTGTTTATAGTTTAATTTAGTTTAGTTTATAGTTTAATTTAGTTTAGTTTATAGTTTAATTTAGTTTAGTTTAGTTTAGTTTAGTTATTTTGTTTAGGTTAGGTTAGTTTAGTTTAATTTAGGTTAGGTTAGATTTGTTTAGGTTAGGTTAGATTAGTGTAGTTTAGTTTAGTTGAATTTAATTTAGTTTAATTTAGTTTAGTTTAGGTTAAGTTAGGATAGGTTAGGTTAGTTATGTTTAGTTTAGTGTAGTTTAGTTTAGTTAATTTAGTTTAGTAAAGTTTAGGTTAGTTTAGTTTAGTTTAGCTTAGGTTAGGTTAGGTAAGGTTAGGTTAGTTAGTTTAGCTTAGTTTAGTTTAGTTTAGTTTATAGTTTAGTTTAATTTTAGATTAGTTTATAGTTTAGTTTAGTTTAGTTTAGGTTAGTTTAGTTTAGTTTAGCTTAGGTTAGTTTAGGTAAGGTTAGGTTAGTTAGTTTAGCTTAGTTTAGTTTAGTTTAGTTTAGTTTATGGTTTATTTTAATTTTAGATTATTTTATAGTTTAGTTTATAGTTTAGTTTAGTTTAAGTTAAGATAGGTAAGTTTAGGTTAGGTTAGGGTAAGTTAGTTAAGTTCAGTTTAGTTTATTTTGTTTATAGTTTTGTTTAGTTTATAGTTTAGTTTATATTTAAGTTTAGATTATTTTCGTTTAGGTTAGGTTAGGTTAGGTAAGGTTAGGTTAGGTTAGTTTAGTTTAGTTTAGATTAGGTTAGGTTAGTTTATTTTAGTTTAGATTAGATTATGTTAGGTTAGGTTAGTGTAGGTTAATTTAGTGTAGTTTAGTTTAGTTCAATTTTGTTGAATTTAATTTAGTTTATTTTAGCTTAGTTTAGGTTAGGTAGATTAGTTTAGTTTAGTTTAGGTTAGGTTAAGTTAGGTTAGTTTAGTTTAGTTTAGTTTATTTTAGTATAGTTTTGGTTAGGTTAGGTTAGTTTAGTTTAGGTTAGGTTAGGTTAGTTTATTTTACTATAGTTTAGTTTACTTTAGTTTATAGTTTAGTTATAGGTTAGTTTAGTTTAGTTTAGGTTCGGTTAGGTTAGTTTAGTTTAGGTTAAGTTTAGTTTAGTTTAGGTTAGGTTAGGTAAGGTTAGGTTAGGTTAGGTTAGTTTATTTTAGTTTAGATTAGATTATGTTACGTTAGGTTAGTTTAGATTAGTGTAGTTTAGTTTCATTAAATTTAATTTAGTTTATTTTAGTTTAGTTTAGGTTAGGTTAGGTTAGTTAAGTTTATTATAGTGTAGTTTAGTTTAGTAGAATTTAGTTCAGTTTAGTTTAGTTTAGGTTAGTTTAGTTTAGTTTAGCTTAGGTTAGGTTAGGTAAGGTTAGGTTAGTTAGTTTAGCTTAGTTTAGTTTAGTTTAGATCAGTTTATACTATAGTTTAATTTATAGATTAGCTTATATTTTAGTTTATAGTTTAGTTTAGTTTGGTTTAGTTTAGTTTAGTTTAGGTTATGTTAGGTAAGGTTAGGTTAGGTTAGGTTAGTTTATTTTAGTTTAGATTAGATTATGTTAGGTTAGGTTAGCTATGTTTAGTATAGTTTAGTTAATTTATATTTTAATTTATTGTTTAGTTTAGTTTATATTAGATTAGTTTAGTTTAGTTTATTTTAGATTAAGTTAGGTTAGGTTAGTTTAGTTTAGGTTAGTTTAATTTATAATTTAGTTTAGTTGAGTTTATAGTTTAATTTACAGTTAAATATAGTTTCGTTTACAGTTTAGTGTAGTTTAGTTTATAGTTTAATTTACACTTAAATATAGTTTCGTTTATAGTTTAGTTTAGTTTTGTTTAGTTAAATTTAGTTTAGTTTAAATTAGTTTAGTTTAGTTTATGTTAGGTTAGGTTAGGTAAGGTGAGTTTGGTTAGTTTAGGTTAGTTTAGTTTAGCTTAGCTTAGGTTAAGTTAGGTTAGGTTAGGTTAGTTTAGGTTAGGTTAGGTTCGCTTAGTTTTATTTGGTTTAGTTTAATTTAGGTTAGGTTAAGTTAGGGTAGTTAACTTTAGTTTAGTTTAATTTAGTAAAGCTTAGTTTAGTTCACATTTTAGTTTAGTTTAGTTTATAGTTTAGTTTATAGTTTAGTTTAGTTTAGTTTATAGTTTAGTTTATAATTTAGTTTACTTTAGTTTAGTTTAGGTTAGGTTAGGTTAGGGTAGTTTAGTTTAGCTTAGTTTATTTTAGGATAGGTTAGATTAGATTAGTTAGTTCAGCTTAGTTTAGTTTATTTTAATTAAGTTTATAGTTTAGTTTAATTTATAAATTAGTTTATAGTTTAGTTTAGTTTAGTTTAGGTTAGGTTAAGTTAGGTTAGGTTAGTTTAGTTTAGTTTTGTTTATATTTTAGTTTATAGTTTAGTTTAGTTTAGTTTATATTAGATTAGTTTGGTTTAGTTTAGTTTAGTTTAGTTCAGTTTAGTTTAGGTTAGGTTAGTTTAGTTTAGGTTAGGTTAGGTTAGTTTAGTTTATGTTAGGTTAGTTGATTTTAGTTTAGTTTAGTTTACTTTAGTTTATAGTTCAGTTTAGTTTAGTTTAGGTTAGGTTAGTTTAGTTTAGTATAGGTTAGGTTAGGTTAGGTTAGTTTAGTTTTGTTTAGTTTAGTGTAGTTTAGGTTAGGTTAGGTTAGGTTAGGTTATGTTACTTTAGGTTAGTTTAGTTTAGTTTAATTTAGTTTCGTTTAGTTTATAATTTAGTTTAGTTTAGTTTATCTTAGGTTAGGTTAGGTGAGGTTAGGTTAGGTTAGTTTAGTTTAGTTTAGTTTAGTTTAGTTTAGTTTAGTTTATAATTTAGTTTATAGTATAGTTTTGTTTAGTTTAGTTTATAGTTTAGTTTATAATTTACTTTAGTTTAGTTTATAGTTTAGTTTAGTTTATAGTTTAGTTTATAATTTAGTTTAATATAGTTTAGTTTAATTTAGGTTAGGTTTGGTTAGTTTATTTTAGCTTAGCTCAGGTTTGGTTAGGTTAGGTTAAGTTAGGTTAGGTTAGTTAGTTTAGCGAAGGTTAGGTTAGGTAAGTTTAGTTAGTTTAGCTTAGTTCATTTTATTTTATTTTAGTTTATAGTTAATTTAATATATAAATTAGTTTATAGTTTAGTTTATAGTTTAGGTTAGTTTAGTTTAGTTTAATTTAAGTTAGGTTAGGTAAGGTTAGGTTAGGTTAGGTTAGTTTAGTTTAGTTAAGTTTATGTTCGGTTAGGTTAGGTTAGTTTAGTTCAGTTTAGTTAGTTTAGTTTATAGTTTAATTTAGTTTAGTTTAGTTTTGTTTAGTTTAGTTTAGGTTAGGTTAGGTAAGGTTAGTTTAGCTTAGTTTATTTTAGGTTAGGTAGGTTAGGTCAGCTCAGTTTAGTTTAGTTTAGTTTAATTTAGGTTAGGTTAGGTTAGGTTAGTTAACTTTAGATTACTTTAGTTTAGTTAAGTTTAGTTTAGTTTATAGATTAGTTTAGTTTAGTTTATAGTTTATTTTAGTTTAGTTTATAGTATATATTATAATTTAGTTTAGTTTAGTTTAGGTTAGGTAAAGTTAGTTTAGTTTAGCTTAGGTTAGGTTAGGTTACGTTAGGTTAGGTTAGGTTAGGTTAGTTAGTTTAGCTTAGTTCATTTTATTTTATTTTAGTTTATAGTTAATTTAATATATAAATTAGTTTATAGTTTAGTTTATAGTTTAGGTTAGTTTAGTTTAGTTTAATTTAAGTTAGCTTAGGTAAGTTTAGGTTAGGTTAGGTTAGTTTAGTTCAGTTTAGTTTTGTTTTGCTTATAGTTTAGTTTAATTTAGTTTATAGTTTAATTTAGTTTAGTTTAGTTTAGTTTAGTTATTTTGTTTAGGTAACGTTAGGTTAGGTTAGTTTAGTTTAGTTTAGGTTAGGTTAGATTTGTTTAGGTTAGGTTAGATTAGTTTAGTTTAATTTAGTTGAATTTAATTTAGTTTATTTTAGTTTAGTTTAGGTTAAGTTAGGTTAGGTTAGATTAGTTAAGTTCAGTTTAGTGTAATTTAGTTTTGTTGAATTTAGTTTAGTTTAGTTTAGTTTAAGTTAATTTAGTTTAGATTAGGTTAGGTTAGGTAAGGTTAGGTTAGTTAGTTTAGCTTAGTTTAGTTTAGTTTAGTTTATAGTTTAGTTTAATTTATAGAGTAGGTTATATTTTAGTTTATAGTTTAGTTTAGTTTGGTTTAGTTAAGTTTGGTTTAGGTTAGGTTAGGTAAGGTTAGGTTAGGTTAGGTTAGTTTATTTTAGTTCAGATTAGGTTATGTTAGGTTAGGTTAGGTTAGGTCAGTGTAGTTGAGTTTAGTTTAGTTGAATTTAATTTAGTTTATTTTGTTTAGTTTAGGTTAGGTTCGTTTAGTTTAGTTTAGGTTAGGTTGTTAGGTTAGCTTAGTTTTGTATAGTTTAGTTTAGTTTATATTTTAATTTATTGTTTAGTTTAGTTTATATTAGATTAGTTTAGTTTAGTTTAGTTTAGGTTAGGTTAGGTTAGGTTACGTTGGGTTAGCTTAGTTTAGTTTAGTTTAAGTTTGGTTAGGTTACGTTTGGTTAGGTCAGCTTAGTTTAGTTTAGTTTAGTTTAATTTAGGTTAGGTTAGGTTAGGTTAGTTAACTTTAGATTACTTTAGTTTAGGTTAGGTTTGGTTTGTTTAATTTAGCTTAGCTCAGGTTTGGTTTGGTTAGGTTGGGTTAAGTTAGTTAAATTCAGTTTACTTTAGTTTAGTTAAGTTTAGTTTAGTTTATAGTTTAGTTTTATTTAGTTTATAGTTTAGTTTATACTTTATATTATAATTTAGTTTAGGTTAGGTTAGGTTAGTTTAGATTAGCTTAGGTTAGGTAAGGTTAGGTTAGGTTGGTTAGTTTAGCTTAGTTTAGTTTGTTTTAGTTTAGTTTATAGTTTAGTATAATTTATAGATTAGTTTATATTTTAGTTTATTGTTTAGTTTAGTTTGGTTTAGTTTAGGTTAGGTTAGGTAAGGTTAGGTTAGGTTAGGTTAGTTTAGTTTAGTTAAGTTTATGTTCGGTTAGGTTAGGTTAGTTTAGTTCAGTTTAGTTAGTTTAGTTTATAATTTAATTTAGTTTAGCTTAGTTTTGTTTACTTTAGTTTAGGTTAGGTTAGGTAAGGTTAGTTTATTTTAGTTTATTTTAGGTTAGGTTAGGTTAGGTCAGCTCAGTTTAGTTTAGTTTAGTTTAATTTAGGTTAGGTTAGGTTAGGTTAGTTAACTTTATATTACTTTAGTTTATTAAATTTAGTTTAGTTTAGTTTATAGTTTAGTTTAGTTTAGTTTATAGTATATATTATAATTTAGTTTAGTTTAGTTTAGTTTAGGTTAGGTAAGGTTAGTTTAGTTTAGCTTAGGTTAGGTTAGGTTACATTAGGTTAGGTTAGGTTAGGTTAGTTAGTTTAGCTTAGTTCATTTTATTTTATTTTAGTTTATAGTTAATTTAATATATAAATTAGTTTATAGTTTAATTTATAGTTTAGGTTAGTTTAGTTTAGTTTAATTTAAGTTAGGTTAGTTTAGTTCAGTTTAGTTTTGTTTTGCTTATAGTTTAGTTTAGTTTAGTTTAGTTTATAGTTTAATTTAGTTTAGTTTAGTTTACTTTAGTCATTTTGTTTAGGTAAGGTTAGGTTAGGTTAGTTTAGTTTAGTTTAGGTTAGGTTAGATTTGTTTAGGTTAGGTTAGATTAGTTTAGTTTAGTTTAGTTTAGTTCAATTTAATTTAGTTTATTTTAGTTTAGTTTAGGTTAAGGTAGGTTAGGTTAGATTAGTTAAGTTCAGTTTAGTGTAATTTAGTTTTGTTGAATTTAGTTTAGTTTAGTTTAGTTTAAGTTAGTTTATTTTAGCTTAGGTTAGGTTAGGTAAGGTTAGGTTAGTTAGTTTAGCTTAGTTTAGTTTAGTTTAGTTTATAGTTTAGTTTAATTTATAGATTAGCTTATATTTTAGTTTATAGTTTAGTTTAGTTTGGTTTAGTTAAGTTTAGTTTAGGTTAGGTTAGGTAAGGTTAGGTTAGGTTAGGTTAGTTTATTTTAGTTCAGATTAGATTATGTTAGGTTAGGTTGGGTTAGGTCAGTGTAGTTGAGTTTAGTTTAGTTGAATTTAATTTAGTTTATTTTGTTTAGTTTAGGTTAGGTTAGTTTAGTTTAGTTTAAGTTAGATTAGGTTAGTTTATTTTAGTTTAGATTAGATTATGCTAGGTTAGGTTAGGGTAGGTTAGGTTAGTTTAGTTTAGTTTAGTTTAAGTTAGGTTAGTTTAGTTTAGTATAGGTTTGGTTAGGTTAGGTTAGTTTAGTTTTGTTTAGTTTAGTTTCAGGTTAGGTTAGTTTAGGTTAGGTTATGTTAGTTTATTTTAGTTTAGATTAGATTATGTTAGGTTAGGTAAGTTTAGGTTAGGTTAGGTTAGGTTAGTTTAGCTTAGGTTAATTTAGGTTAGGTTAGGTTAGCTTAGTTTATTTTAGTTTTGTTTAATTTAGGTTAGGTTAGGTTAGTTAACTTTAGTTTACTTAAGTTTAGTTTAGTTTATAGTTTGGTATAGTTTATTTTATTTTAGTTTATAGTTTAGTTTAATTTATAGATTAGTTTATATTTTAGTTTATAGTTTATTTTAGTTTGGTTTAGTTTAGGTTAGGTTAGGTAAGGTTAGGTTAGGTTAGGTTAGGTTAGTTTAGTTAAGTTTATTTTTGGTTAGGTTAGTTTAGTTTAGTTCAATTTAGTTATTTTTGTTTATACGTTAGTTTAGTTTAGTTTATAGTTTAGTTTATAGTTTCGTTAAGTTAAGTTTATAGTTTATATTATAATGTAGTTTACTTTAATTTAGTTTAGTTTAGTTTAGTTTTGTTTAGTTTAGTTTAGGTTAGGTTAGGTATGGTTAGTTTAGTTTAGGTTAGGTTAGGTTAGTTTATGTTAAGTTAGGTTAGTTTAGTTTAGCTTAGTTTAGGTTAGGTTAGGTTAGCTTAGTTTAGTTTAGTTTAGTTTAATTTAGGTTAGGTTAGGTTAGGTTAGGTTAGGTTAGGTCAGTGTAGTTGAGTTTAGTTTAGTTGAATTTAATTTAGTTTATTTTGTTTAGTTTAGGTTAGGTTAGTTTAGTTTAGTTTAGGTTAGCTTGTTAGGTTAGCTAAGTTTAGTATAGTTTAGTTTAGTTTATATTTTAATTTATTGTTTCGTTTAGTTTATATTAGATTAGTTTAGTTTAGTTCAATTTAGGTTAGGTTAGGTTAGGTTAGGTTAATTTAGTTTAGTTTAGTTTAATTTAGGTTAGGTTAGGTTAGTTAACTTTAGTTTAGTTAAGTTTAGAATAGTTAAAATTAGTTTATAGTTTAGTTTATAGTTTAGTTTAGTTTAGTTTATAGTTTATATTATAATTTAGTTTAGTTTAGTTTAGTTTAGGTTAGGTTAGGTTAGTTTAGTTTATCTTAGGTTAGGTTAGGTTAGGTTAGGTTAGTTAGTTTAGCTTAGTTTAGTTTATTTTACTTTAGTTTATAATTTAGTTTAATTTATAAATAGTTTATAGTTTAGTTTATAGTTTAGTTTAGTTTAGTTTAGTTTAATTTAATTTAGTTTATAGGTTAATTTATAGTTTAGTTTAATTTAGTTTATAGTTTATATTATAATTTAGTTTTGTTTAGTTTAGTTTAGGTTTGGTTAGTTTAGTTTAGCGTAGCTCAGGTTTGGTTTGGACAGGTTAAGTTAGGTTAGCTTAGTTTAGTTTAGTTAATTTAATTTAGGTTAGGTTAAGTTAGGTTACGTTAGTTAACTATAGTTTATTTTAGTTTAGTTAAGTTTAGTTTAGTTTATAGTTTAGTTTAATTTAGTTTATAGTTTAGTTTATATTTTCGTTAAGTTAAGTTTATAGTTTATATTATAATGTAGTTTACTTTAATTTAGTTTAGTTTAGTTTAGTTTAGTTTAGTTTAGGTTAGGTTAGATTAGTTTAGTTTAGCTTAGGTTAGGTTAGGTTAGGTTAGGTTTGTTAGTTTAGCTTAGTTTAGTTTATTTTAGTTTAGTTTATAGTTTAGTTAATTTATAGATTAATTTATATTTTAGTTTATAATTTAGTTTAGTTTGGTTTAGTTTATGATAGGTTAGGTAAGGTTAGGTTAGGTTAGGTTAGTTTAGTTTAGTTAAGTTTATGTTCGGTTAGGTTAGGTTAGTTTAGTTGAGTTTAGTTAGTTTTGTTCATAGTTTAGTTTAGTTTAGTTTATAGTTTAGTTTATAGTTTAGTTTAGTTTATATTTAATTTAGTTTAGTTTACTTTAGTTTTGTTTAGTTTAGTTTAGGTTAGGTTAGGTAAGGTTAGTTTAGTTTGGTTTAGTTTAGGTTAGGTTAGTTTAGGTTAAGTTTGGTTAGTTTAGTTTAGCTTAGTTTAGGTTAGGTTAGGTTAGGTTAGCTTAGTTTAGTTTAATTTAGTTTAATTTAGGTTAGGTTAGGTTCGGTTAATTTAGTTAAATTTAGTTTACTTTAGTTTAGTTTAGTTTATAGTTAATTTAATTTACAAATTAGTTTATAGTTTAGTTTATAGTTTAGGTTAGATAAGTTTTGTTTAATTTAAGTTAGGATAGGTAAGTTTAGGTTAAGTTAGGTTAGTTTAGTTCAGTTTAGTTTTGTTAAGTTTATAGTTTAATTTAGTTTAGTTTATAGTTTAATTTAGTTTAGTTTAGTTTAGTTATTTTGATTAGGTTAGGTTAGGTTAGTTTAGTTTAATTTAGGTTAGGTTAGATTTGTTTAGGTTAGGTTAGATTAGTGTAGTTTAGATTAGTTGAATTTAATTTAGTTTATTTTAGTTTAGTTTAGGTTAAGTTTGGTTAGGCTAGGTTAGTTAAGTTTAGTTTAGTGTAGTGGAGTTTAGTTGTATTTTTTTTAGTTTAGTTTAGTTTAGTTTAGCTTAGGTTAGGTTAGGTAAGGTTAGGTTAGTTATTTTAGCTTAGTTTAGTTTAGTTTAGTTTATAGTTTAGTTTATTTTAAATTAGTTTATAGTTTAGTTTATAGTTTAGTTTAGTTTAGTTTATGTTAGTTTAGTTTATGTTAGTTTAGTTTAGTTTAGCTTAGGTTAGGTTAGGTAAGGTTAGGTTAGTAGGTTTAGCTTAGTTTAGTTTAGTTTATAGTTCAGTTTAATTTTAGATTATTTTATAGTTTAGTTTATAGTTTAGTTTAGTTTAAGTTAAGATAGGTATGTTTAGGTTAGGTTAGGGTAAGTTAGTTTAGTTTAGTTTAGTTTATTTTAGGTTACGTTAGTTTAGGTTAGTTAAGTACAGTTTGGTTTTGTTTTGTTTATAGTTTTGTTTAGTTTATAGTTTAGTTTATAGTTTAGTTTAGATTACTTTCGGTTAGTTTAGGTTAGGTTAGTTTAGTTTAGTTTAGAATAGGTTAGGTTAGTTTATTTTAGTTTAGATTAGATTATGTTAGGTTAGGTTAGGGTAGGTTAGGTTAGTGTAGTTTAGTTTAGTTCAATTTAGTTGAATTTAATTTAGTTTATTTTAGTTTCCTTTAGGTTAGGTAGATTAATTTAGTTTAGTTTAGGTTAGGTTAAGTTAGGTTAGGTTAGTTTAGTTTAAATTATATTTTATTTTATAGTTTAGTTTAGTTTAGTTTGTATTAGATTAGTTTAGTTTAGTTTGGTATAGTTTAGGTTAGGTTAGGTTAGGTTAGGTTAGTTTAGTTTAGGTTAGGTTAGGTTAGGTTAGTTTATTTTAGTTTAGTTTACTTTAGTTTATAGTTTAGTTATAGTTTAGTTTAGTTTAGTTTAGTTTAGTTTAGGTTCGGTTAGGTTAGTTTAGTTTAGTTTAGGTTAGGTTAGGTTAGGTTAGGTTAGGTTAGTTTAGTTTAGTTTAGTATAGTTTAGGTTAGGTTAGGTTAGTTTATTTTAGTTTAGATTAGTTTATGTTATGTTAGGGTAGGTTAGGTTAGGTTAGTTTAGTTTAGTTTAGTTTAGTTTAGTTTAGTTTAGTTTAGGTTAGGTCAGGTTAGTTTAGTTTAATTTAGGTTAGGTTAGGTTAGTTAAATTTAAGTTACTCTAGTTTAGTTAAGTTTAGTTTAGTTTATAGTTTAGTTTATAGTTTAGTTTAGTTTATAGTTTTGTTTAGTTTATAGTTTATATTATAATTTACTTTATTTTAGTTTCGTTTAAGTAAGGTTAGTTTAGTTTAGCTTAGGTTAGGTTAGGTTAGTTAGTTTAGCTTAGTTTAGTTTATTTTAGTTTAGTTTATTGTTTAGTTTAGTCTATAGATTAGTTTACATTTTAGTTTAGTTTGGTTTAGTTTAGATTAGTTTAGGTTAGGTTAGCTAAGGTTAGGTTAGGTTAGGTTAGTGTAGTTTAGTTTAGTTGAATTTAATTTTGTTTATTTTAGTTTAGTTTAGGTTAGGTTAGGTTAGTTTAGTTTAGTTTAGGTTAGGTTAAGTTAGGTTAGCTTAGTTTAGTTTAGTTTACTTTATATTTTAGTTTATAGTTTAGTTTAGTGTAGTTTATATTGGATTAGTTTAGTTTAGTTTAGGTTAGGTTAGGTTAGGTTAGTTTAATTTGGGTTAGGTTAGGTTAGTTTATTTTAGTTTAGTTTAGTTTGCTTTAGTTTATAGTTTAGTTTAGTTTAGTTTAGTTTAGTTTAGGTTAGGTTATGTTAGTTTAGTTTAGGTTAGGTTGGGTTAGGTTATGTTAATTTAGTTTAGTTTAGTTTAGTTTAGGTTAGGTTAGGTTAGGTTAGGTTATGTTACTTTAGGTTAGTTTTGTTTAGTTTATAATTTAGTTTAGTGTAGTTTATGTTAGGTTAGGTTAGTTTAGGTTAGTTTAGTTTAATTTAGTTTATAGCATCGTTTAGTTTAGTTTAATTTACAGTTTATTTTATAGTTTAGTACAGTTTAGTTTAGGTTATGTTAGGTTAGGAAAGTTTAGTTTATTTTAGCTTAGGTTGGGTTAGGTTAGGTTACGTTTAGTTAGTTTAGCTTAGTTTTGTTTATTTGAATTTATAATATAGTTTAATTTATAGTTTAGTTTATAGTTTAGTTTAGTTTAGTTTAGGTTAGGATAGGTAAGTTTAGGTTAGGTTAGGTTAAGTCAGTTTAGTTTAGTTTAGTTTAGTTTATCTTAGGTTACGTTAGTTTAGGTTAGTTAAGTTCAGTTTAGTTTAGTTTTGTTTATAGTTTAGTTTAGTTTATAGTTTAGTTTAGTTTAGTTTATTGTTTAATTTAGTTTAATTTAGTGTAGTTTAGTATAGGTTAGGTTAGGTTAGTTTAGTTTAATTTAGTTTAGGTTAGGTTAGTTTATTTTAGTTTAGATTAAATTATGTTAGGTTAGGTTAGGGTAGGTTAGGTTAGTGTAGTTTAGTTTAGTTTAGTTTAGTTGAATTTAATTTTGTTTATTTTAGCTTAGCTTAGTTTAGGTTAGGTTAGTTTAGTTTAGTTTAGTTTAGTTTTGGTTAAGTTAAGTTAGGTTAGGTTAGTTTAGTTTAGTTTAGTTTATATTTTAGTTTATAGTTTAGTTTAGTTTAGTTAATTTTAGATTAGTTTGGTTTAGTTTAGTTTAGTTTAGTTTAGTTTAGGTTAGGCTGGTTAGGTTAGGTTAGTTTAGTTTAGGTTAGGTTTGGTTAGTTTTGTTTATATTAGGTTAGTTTATTTTAGTTTAGTTTAGTTTATTTTAGTTTATAGTAATGTTTATAGTTTAATTAAGTTTAGTTTAGTTTAGTTTAGTTTAGGTTAGGTTAGTTTAGTTTAGTATAGGTTAGGTTAGGTTAGGTTAGTTTTGTCTTGTTTAGTTTAGGTTAGGTTAGGTTAGGTTATGTTATGTTGCTTTAGGTTAGTTTAGTTTAGTTTAATTTAGTTTCGTTTAGTTTATAATTTAGTTTAATTTAGTTTATGTTAGGTTAGGTTAGGTGAGGTTAGGTTTGGTTAGTTTAGGTTAGTTTAGTTTAGTTTATAATTTAGTTTAGTTTAGTTTATAGTTTAGTTTATAATTTAGTTTAATTTAGTTTAGTTTAGTTTAGGTTAGGTTTGGTTAATTTAGTTTAGCTTAGCTCAGGTTTGGTTAGGTTAGGTTAAGTTAGGTTAGGTTAGTTAGTTTAGCTTAGTTTAGATTGTTTTAGTTTAGTTTATAGTTTAGTTTAATTTTTAGATTAGATTATATTTTAGTTTATTGTTTAGTTTAGTTTGGTTTAGTTTAGGTTAGGTTAGGTAAGGTTAGGTTAGGTTAGGTTAGTTTAGTTTAGTTAAGTTTATGTTCCGTTAGGTTAGGTTAGTTTAGTTCAGTTTAGTTAGTTTTGTTTATAGTTTAGTTTAGTTTAGTTTATAGTTTAGTTTATAGTTTAGTTTAGTTTATAGTTTATTTTGGTTTAGTTTAGTTTTGTTTAGTTTAGATTAGGTTAGATTAGGTAAGGTTAGTTTAGTTTAGTTTAGTTTAGGTTAGGTTAGGTTAGTTTATGTTAGGTTAGGTTAGTTTAGTTTAGCTTAGTTTAAGTTTGGTTAGGTTACGTTAGGTTGGGTCAGCTAAGTTTGGTTTATGTTAGTTTTATTTAGGTTAGGTTAGATTAGGTTAGTTAACTTTACATTACTTTAGTTTAGGTTAATTTTGGTTTGTTTAATTTAGCTTAGCTCAGGTTTGGTTTGGTTAGGTTAAGTTGGGTTAGCTTAGTTTAGTTTAGTTTAGGTTAATTTAGGTTAGGTTAGGTTAGGTTAGGTTAGTGAACTTCAGTTTACTTTAGTTTAGTTAAGTTTAGTTTAGTTTATAGTTTAGTTTAATTTAGTTTATAGTTTAGTTTAGTTTAGGTTATGTTTGGTTAGTTTAGATTAGCTTAGGTTAGGTAAGGTTAGGTTAGGTTAGGTTAGCTTAGTTAGTTTAGCTTAGTTTAGTTTATTTTAGTTTAGTTTATAGTTTATTTTAATTTATAGATTAGTTTATATTTTAGTTTATAGTTTAATTTAGTTTGGTTTAGTTTAGCTTAGGTTAGGTAAGGTTAGGTTAGGTTAGGATAGTTTAGTTTAGTTAAGTTTATGTTCGGTTAGGTTACGGTAGTTTAGTTCAGTTTAGTTAGTTTTGTTTATAGGTTAGTTTAGTTTAGTTTATAGTGTAGTTTATAGTTTAGTTTAGTTTAGTTTATAGTTTATATTATAATTTAGTTTAGTTTAGTTTATTTTAGGTTAGTTTAGGTTAGTTTAGTTTAGCTTAGGATAGGTTAGGTTAGGTTAGTTTATTCAGTATAGATTAGATTATGTTAGGTTAGGTTAGCTTAGTTTAGTTTATATTAGTTTAGTTTATAGTTTAATTTAGTTTAGTTTATAGTTTAATTAAGTTTAGTTTAATTTAGTTTAGTTATTTTGTTTAGGTTAGGTTAGGTTAGTTTAGTTTAGTTTAGGTTAGGTTAGGTTTGTTTAGGTTAGGTTAGATAATGCAGTTAGTTTAGTTGAATTTAATTTAGTTTATTTTAGTTTAGTTTACGTTAAGTTAGGTTAGGTTAGGTTAGTTAAGTTTAGTTTAGTGTAGTTTAGTTTAGTTGAATTTAGTTTAGTTTAGTTTAGTTTAGGTTAGTTTAGTTTAGTTTAGCTTAGGTTAGGTTAGGTAAGGTTACGTTAGTTAGTTTAGCTTAGTATAGTTTAGTTTAGTTTAGTTTAGAGTTTAGTTTCATTTTAGATTAGTTTATAGTTTTGTTTATAGTCTAGTTTAGTATAGTTTAGGTAAGGATAGGTAAGTTTAGGTTAGGTTAGGGTAAGTTAGTTAAGTTTAGTTTAGTTTATTTTAGGTTACGTTATTTTAGGTTAGTTAAGTTCAGTTTAGTTTAGTTTTGTTTATAGTTTTATTTAGTTTATAGTTTAGTTTATAGTTTAGTTCGATTATTTTCGGTTAGGTTAGGTTAGGTTAGGTTAGTTTAGTTTAGTTTAGATTAGGTTAGGTTAGTTTATTTTAGTTTAGATTATATTATGTGTGGTTAGGTTAGGGTAGGTTAGGTTAGTGTAGTTTAGTTTTGTTCAATTTAGTTGAATATAATTTTGTATATTTTAGCTTAGTTTAGGTTAGGTTAGATTAGTTTAGTTTAGTTTAGTTTAGTTTAGGTTAGGTTAAGTTAGGTTAGGTTAGTTTAGCTTAGTTTAGTTTATATTTTAGTTTATATTAAATTAGTTTAGTTTAGTTTAGTTTGGTTTAGTTTAGGTTAGGTTAGGTTAGTTTAGTTTAGGTTTGGTTAGGTTAGTTTATTTTAGTTTAGTTTAATAGTTTATAGTTTATAGTTTAGTTTATTGTTTAGTTTAGTTTAGTTTCGGTTGGGTTAGTTTATTTTAGTTTAGGTTAGGTTAGGTTAGTTTAGTTTAGTTTAGTTTAGGTTAGGTTAGTTTATTTTAGTTTTGATCAGATTATGTTAGGTTAGGTTAGGGTAGGTTAGGTTAGTTTAATTTAGTTTAGTTTAGTTTGGTTTAGGTTAGGTCAGGTTTGTTCAGTTTAGTTTAGGTTAGGTTAGGTTAAGTTATGTTATGTTACTTTAGGTTAGTTTAGTTTAGTTTAGTTTCGTTTAGTTTATAATTCAGTGTAGTTACGTTTAGGTCAGGTTAGGTTAGGTTAGGTTACTTAGTTTAGCTTAGTTTAATTTATTTTAGTTTAGTTTATAGTATGGTTTAATTTATAAATTAGTTTATAATTTAGTTTATTGTTTAGTTTAGTTTAGGTTAGGTTAGGCTAGTTTTTGTTAGGTTAGGTTAGTTAGTTTAGTTTAGTTTAGTTTATTTTCGTTTATAGTTTAGTTTAAATTATAGTTTGTCTTATAGTTTTGTTTAGTTTAGTTTAGTTTATGTTAGGTTACGTTAATTTTAGGTTAGTTAAGTTCAGTTTAGTTTAGTTTTGTTTATAGTTTAGTTTAGTTTATAGTTTAGTTTAGTTTATTGTTTAATTTAGTTTAGTGTAGTTCTGTTTAGGTTAGGTTAGGTTAGGTTAGGTTAGGCTAGTTTAGTTTAGTTTAGGTTAGGTTAAGTTTGTTTATTTTAGTTTAGATTAGATTATGTTAGGTTAGGTAAGTTTAGGTTAGGTTAGGTTAGGTTAGTTTAGGTTAGGTTAGGTTACGTTAGGTTAGCTTAATTTATTTTAGTTTTGTTTAATTTAGGTTAGGTTAGGTTAGTTAACTTTAGTTTACTTTAGATTAGTTAAGTTTAGTTTAGTTTATAGTTTAGTTTATTTTGGTTTATAGTTTAGTTTATGATTTAGTTTAGTTTAGTTTATAGTTTATATTATAATTTAGTTTAGTTTAGGTTAGGTTACGTTAGTTTATTTTAGCTTAGGTTACGTTAGGTTAGGTTAGGCTAGGTTAGTTAGTTTAGCTTAGTTTAGTTTATTTTAGTTTAGTTTATAGTTTAGTTTAATTTATAAATTAGTTTATAGTTTAGTTTAGTTTAGTTTAGTTTAATTTAGTTTATAGTTTAATTTATAGTTTAGTTTAGTTTATAGTTTATATTATAATTTAGTTTAGTATAGTTTAATTTAGGTTAGGTTAGTTTAGTTTAGCTTAAGTTAGGTTAGGTTGGGTTATGTTAGGTTACTTTAGTTTAGTTTAGTTTAGTTTAGGTTAGGTTAGTTAGTTTAGTTTAGCTTAGCTCGGGTTTGGTTAGGTTAGGTTAAGTTAGGTTAGCTTAGTTTAGTTTAGTTAATTTAATTTAGGTTAAGTTAAGTTAGGTTAGGTTAGTTAACTATAGTTTACTTTAGTTTAGTTAAGTTTAGTTTAGTTTATAGTTTAGTTTAATATAGTTCATCGTTTAGTTTAGTTATGTTTAGTTTAGTGTAGTTTAGTTTAGTTAATTTAGTTTAGTAAAGTTTAGGTTAGTTTAGTTTAGTTTAGCTTAGGTTAGGTTAGGTAAGGTTAGGTTAGTTAGTTTAGCTTAGTTTAGTTTAGTTTAGTTTATAGTTTAGTTTAATTTTAGATTAGTTTATAGTTTAGTTTAGTTTAGTTTAGGTTAGTTTAGTTTAGTTTAGCTTAGGTTAGTTTAGGTAAGGTTAGGTTAGTTAGTTCAGCTTAGTTTAGTTTAGTTTAGTTTATGGTTTATTTTAATTTTAGATTATTTTATAGTTTAGTTTATAGTTTAGTTTAGTTTAAGTTAAGATAGGTAAGCTTAGGTTAGGTTAGGGTAAGTTAGTTAAGTTCAGTTTAGTTTATTTTGTTTATAGTTTTGTTTAGTTTATAGTTTAGTTTATATTTAAGTTTAGATTATTTTCGTTTAGGTTAGGTTAGGTTAGGTAAGGTTAGGTTAGGTTAGTTTAGTTTAGTTTAGATTAGGTTAGGTTAGTTTATTTTAGTTTAGATTAGATTATGTTAGGTTAGGTTAGTGTAGGTTAATTTAGTGTAGTTTAGTTTAGTTCAATTTAGTTGAATTTAATTTAGTTTATTTTAGCTTAGTTTAGGTTAGGTAGATTAGTTTAGTTTAGTATAGGTTAGGTTAAGTTAGGTTAGTTTAGTTTAGGTTAGGTTAGGTTAGTTTATTTTACTATAGTTTAGTTTACTTTAGTTTATAGTTTAGTTATAGGTTAGTTTAGTTTAGTTTAGGTTCGGTTAGGTTAGTTTAGTTTAGGTTAAGTTAGGTTAGGTTAGTTTAGTTTAGTTTAGTTAATTTAGTTTAGGTTAGGTTAGTTTATTTTAGTTTAGATTAGTTTATGTTAGGTTAGGGTAGGTTAGGTTAATTTAGTTTGGTTTAGTTTAGTTTAGGTTAGGTCAGGTTAGTTTAGTTTAATTTAGGTTAGGTTAGGTTAGGTTAGTTAACTTTAATTTACTCTAGTTTAATTAATTTTAGTTTAGTTTATAGTTTAGTTTAGTTTATAGTTTATATTATAATTTACTTTATTTTAGTTTAGTTTAGGTTAGGTTAGTTTAGGTTAGCTTAGGTTAGGTTAGGTTAGGTTAGTTAGTTTAGCTTAGTTTAGTTTATTTTATTTTAGTTTATTGTTTAGTTTTATTTAAAAATTAGTTTATAATTTAGTTACAGTTTTGTTTAGTTTAGTATAGTTTAGTTTAAGTTAGATTAGGTAAGTTTAGGTTAGGTTAGGTTAGTTTAGATCAGTTTAGTTTTAGTTGTTTATAGTTTACTTTAGTTTAATTTATAGTTTAGTTTATAGTTTAATTTAGTATAGTTTAGTTTAGTTATTTTGTTTAGGTTAGGTTAGTTTAGCTTAGGTTAGTTTAATTTAGTTTGGGTTAGGTAAGATTTGTTTAGGTTAGGTTAGTTTAGTTTAGTATAGTTTATTTTAGTTTCGTTTAGATTATAGTTTAGTTTAGTTTATAGATTAGTTTATATTTTGGTTTAAAGTTTAGTTTAGTTTGGTTTAGTTTAGTTTAGTTTAGGTTAGGTTAGGTAAGGTTATGTTAGGTTAGGTTAGTTTATTTTAGTTTAGATTAGATTATGTTACGTTAGGTTAGTTTAGAATAGTGTAGTTTAGTTTCATTAAATTTAATTTAGTTTATTTTAGTTTAGTTTAGGTTAGGATAGGTTAGTTAAGTTTATTATAGTGTAGTTTAGTTTAGTAGAATTTAGTTCAGTTTAGTTTAGTTTAGGTTAGTTTAGTTTAGTTTAGCTTAGGTTAGGTTAGGTAAGGTTAGGTTAGTTAGTTTAGCTTAGTTTAGTTTAGATCAGTTTATACTATAGTTTAATTTATAGATTAGCTTATATTTTAGTTTATAGTTTAGTTTAGTTTGGTTTAGTTTAGTTTAGTTTAGGTTATGTTAGGTAAGGTTAGGTTAGGTTAGGTTAGTTTATTTTAGTTTAGATTAGATTATGTTAGGTTAGGTTAGCTCAGTTTAGTATAGTTTAGTTAATTTATATTTTAATTTATTGTTTAGTTTAGTTTATATTAGATTAGTTTAGTTTAGTTTATTTTAGATTAAGTTAGGTTAGGTTAGGTTAGTTTAGTTTAGGTTAGTTTAATTTATAATTTAGTTTAGTTGTGTTTATAGTTTAATTTACAGTTAAATATAGTTTCGTTTACAGTTTAGTGTAGTTTAGTTTATAGTTTAATTTACACTTAAATATAGTTTCGTTTATAGTTTAGTTTAGTTTTGTTTAGTTAAATTTAGTTTAGTTTAAATTAGTTTAGTTTAGTTTATGTTAGGTTAGGTTAGGTAAGGTGAGTTTGGTTAGTTTAGGTTAGTTTAGTTTAGCTTAGCTTAGGTTAAGTTAGGTTAGGTTAGGTTAGTTTAGGTTAGGTTAGGTTCGCTTAGTTTTATTTGGTTTAGTTTAATTTAGGTTAGGTTAAGTTAGGGTAGTTAACTTTAGTTTAGTTTAATTTAGTTAAGCTTAGTTTAGTTCACAGTTTAGTTTAGTTTAGTTTATAGTTTAGTTTATAGTTTAGTTTAGTTTAGTTTATAGTTTAGTTTATAATTTAGTTTACTTTAGTTTAGTTTAGGTTAGGTTAGGTTAGGGTAGTTTAGTTTAGCTTAGTTTATTTTAGGATAGGTTAGATTAGATTAGTTAGTTCAGCTTAGTTTAGTTTATTTTAATTAAGTTTATAGATTAGTTTAATTTATAAATTAGTTTATAGTTTAGTTTAGTTTAGTTTAGTTTAGGTTAGGTTAAGTTAGGTTAGGTTAGTTTAGTTTAGTTTTGTTTATATTTTAGTTTATAGTTTAGTTTAGTTTACTTTATATTAGATTAGTTTGGTTTAGTTTAGTTTAGTTTAGTTCAGTTTAGTTTAGGTTAGGTTAGTTTAGTTTAGGTTAGGTTAGGTTAGTTTAGTTTATGTTAGGTTAGTTGATTTTAGTTTAATTTAATTTACTTTAGTTTATAGTTCAGTTTAGTTTAGTTTAGGTTAGGTTAGTTTAGTTTAGTATAGGTTAGGTTAGGTTAGGTTAGTTTAGTTTGGTTTAGTTTAGTTTAGTTTAGGTTAGGTTAGGTTAGGTTAGGTTATGTTACTTTAGGTTAGTTTAGTTTAGTTTAATTTAGTTTCGTTTAGTTTATAATTTAGTTTAGTTTAGTTTATCTTAGGTTAGGTTAGGTGAGGTTAGGTTAGGTTAGTTTAGTTTAGTTTAGTTTAGTTTAGTTTATAATTTAGTTTATAGTATAGTTTTGTTTAGTTTAGTTTATAGTTTAGTTTATAATTTAGTTTAGTTTAATTTATAGTTTAGTTTAGTTTATAGTTTAGTTTATAATTTAGTTTAATATAGTTTAGTTTAATTTAGGTTAGGTTTGGTTAGTTTATTTTAGCTTAGCTCAGGTTTGGTTAGGTTAGGTTAAGTTAGGTTAGGTTAGTTAGTTTAGCGAAGGTTAGGTTAGGTAAGGTTAGTTAGTTTAGCTTAGTTCATTTTATTTTATTTTAGTTTATAGTTAATTTAATATATAAATTAGTTTATAGTTTAGTTTGTAGTTTAGGTTAGTTTAGTTTAGTTTAATTTAAGTTAGGTTAGGTAAGGTTAGGTTAGGTTAGGTTAGTTTAGTTTAGTTAAGTTTATGTTCGGTTAGGTTAGGTTAGTTTAGTTCAGTTTAGTTAGTTTAGTTTATAGTTTAATTTAGTTTAGTTTAGTTTTGTTTAGTTTAGTTTAGGTTAGGTTAGGTAAGGTTAGTTTAGTTTATTTTATTTTAGGTTAGGTAGGTTAGGTCAGCTCAGTTTAGTTTAGTTTAGTTTAATTTAGGTTAGGTTAGGTTAAGTTAGTTAACTTTAGATTACTTTAGTTTAGTTAAGTTTAGTTTAGTTTATAGACTAGTTTAGTTTAGTTTATAGTTTATTTTAGTTTAGTTTATAGTATATATTATAATTTAGTTTAGTTTAGTTTAGGTTAGGTAAAGTTAGTTTAGTTTAGCTTAGGTTAGGTTAGGTTACGTTAGGTTAGGTTAGGTTAGGTTAGTTAGTTTAGCTTAGTTCATTTTATTTTATTTTAGTTTATAGTTAATTTAATATATAAATTAGTTTATAGTTTAGTTTATAGTTTAGGTTAGTTTAGTTTAGTTTAATTTAAGTTAGGTTAGGTAAGTTTAGGTTAGGTTAGGTTAGTTTAGTTCAGTTTAGTTTTGTTTTGCTTATAGTTTAGTTTAATTTAGTTTATAGTTTAATTTAGTTTAGTTTAGTTTAGTTTAGTTATTTTGTTTAGGTAACGTTAGGTTAGGTTAGTTTAGTTTAGTTTAGGTTAGGTTAGATTTGTTTAGGTTAGGTTAGATTAGTTTAGTTTAGTTTAGTTGAATTTAATTTAGTTTATTTTAGTTTAGTTTAGGTTAAGTTAGGTTAGGTTAGATTAGTTAAGTTCAGTTTAGTGTAATTTAGTTTTGTTGAATTTAGTTTAGTTTAGTTTAGTTTAAGTTAGTTTAGTTTAGCTTAGGTTAGGTTAGGTAAGGTTAGGTTAGTTAGTTTAGCTTAGTTTAGTTTAGTTTAGTTTATAGTTTAGTTTAATTTATAGATTAGGTTATATTTTAGTTTATAGTTTAGTTTAGTTTGGTTTAGTTAAGTTTAGTTTAGGTTAGGTTAGGTAAGGTTAGGTTAGGTTAGGTTAGTTTATTTTAGTTCAGATTAGATTATGTTAGGTTAGGTTAGGTCAGTGTAGTTGAGTTTAGTTTAGTTGAATTTAATTTAGTTTATTTTGTTTAGTTTAGGTTAGGTTCGTTTAGTTTAGTTTAGGTTGTTAGGTTAGCTTAGTTTTGTATAGTTTAGTTTAGTTTATATTTTAATTTATTGTTTAGTTTAGTTTATATTAGATTAGTTTAGTTTAGTTTAGTTTAGGTTAGGTTAGGTTAGGTTACGTTGGGTTAGCTTAGTTTAGTTTAGTTTAGTTTAATTTAGGTTAGGTTAGGTTAGGTTAGTTAACTTTAGATTACTTTAGTTTAGGTTAGGTTTGGTTTGTTTAGTTTAGCTTAGCTCAGGTTTGGTTTGGTTAGGTTGGGTTAAGTTAGTTAACTTCAGTTTACTTTAGTTTAGTTAAGTTTAGTTAATTTTATAGTTTAGTTTTATTTAGTTTATAGTTTAGTTTATACTTTATATTATAATTTAGTTTAGGTTAGGTTAGGTTAGTTTAGTTTAGTTTAGGTTAGGTAAGGTTAGGTTAGGTTGGTTAGTTTAGCTTAGTTTAGTTTGTTTTAGTTTAGTTTATAGTTTAGTATAATTTATAGATTAGTTTATATTTTAGTTTATTGTTTGGTTTAGTTTGGTTTAGTTTAGGTTAGGTTAGGTAAGGTTAGGTTAGGTTAGTTTAGTTTAGTTAAGTTTATGTTCGGTTAGGTTAGGTTAGTTTAGTACAGTTTAGTTAGTTTAGTTTATAATTTAATTTAGTTTAGCTTAGTTTTGTTTACTTTAGTTTAGGTTAGGTTAGGTAAGGTTAGTTTATTTTAGTTTATTTTAGGTTAGGTTAGGTCAGCTGAGTTTAGTTTAGTTTAGTTTTATTTAGGTTAGGTTAGGTTAGGTTAGTTAACTTTATATTACTTTAGTTTATTAAATTTAGTTTAGTTTAGTTTATAGTTTAGTTTAGTTTAGTTTATAGTATATATTATAATTTAGTTTAGTTTAGTTTAGTTTAGGTTAGGTAAGGTTAGTTTAGTTTAGCTTAGGTTAGGTTAGGTTACATTAGGTTAGGTTAGGTTAGGTTAGTTAGTTTAGCTTAGTTCATTTTATTTTATTTTAGTTTATAGTTAATTTAATATATAAATTAGTTTATAGTTTAATTTATAGTTTAGGTTAGTTTAGTTTAGTTTAATTTAAGTTAGGTTAGTTTAGTTCAGTTTAGTTTTGTTTTGCTTATAGTTTAGTTTAGTTTAGTTTAGTTTATAGTTTAATTTAGTTTAGTTTAGTTTACTTTAGTCATTTTGTTTAGGTAAGGTAGGTTAGGTTAGTTTAGTTTAGTTTAGGTTAGGTTAGATTTGTTTAGGTTAGGTTAGATTAGTTTAGTTTAGTTTAGTTTAGTTGAATTTAATTTAGTTTATTTTAGTTTAGTTTAGGTTAAGTTAGGTTAGGTTAGATTAGTTAAGTTCAGTTTAGTGTAATTTAGTTTTGTTGAATTTAGTTTAGTTTAGTTTAGTTTAAGTTAGTTTATTTTAGCTTAGGTTAGGTTAGGTAAGGTTAGGTTAGTTAGTTTAGCTTAGTTTAGTTTAGTTTAGTTTATAGTTTAGTTTAATTTATAGATTAGCTTATATTTTAGTTTATAGTTTAGTTTAGTTTGGTTTAGTTAAGTTTAGTTTAGGTTAGGTTAGGTAAGGTTAGGTTAGGTTAGGTTAGTTTATTTTAGTTCAGATTAGATTATGTTAGGTTAGGTTAGGTTAGGTTATGTAGTTGAGTTTAGTTTAGTTGAATTTAATTTAGTTTATTTTGTTTAGTTTAGGTTAGGTTAGTTTAGTTTAGTTTAAGTTAGATTAGGTTAGTTTATTTTAGTTTAGATTATTTTTTTTTTTTTTTTGAGTAGTGTTTAACGCCCGTTTTTACTACTGAGGCACCACAGGCGGTGGACACTGATGATACATGAGATGAAATGATAAATTTGGAAAGGATATTTTTTTTTTAAGGAAGGAAGCGTTCCAGGCCTAAGTTAGGCACCCCCCCGGCATTTGCCAGTTATGAAGACTGAGGAAAACCTGGAAAAAACCCCAGTCAGGGAGGACGGTCCTGGCGGGATTCGAACCGCAGACCTCCCGCTCACGAGTCCGTGCCTTAACGACCTCGGCCACCCGTGGCGGTAGTTTGGATTAGATTATGCTAGGTTAGGTTAGGGTAGGTTAGGTTAGTTTAGTTTAGTTTAGTTTAGTTTAGTTTAAGTTAGGTTAGTTTAGTTTAGTATAGGTTTGGTTAGGTTAGGTTAGTTTAGTTTTGTTTAGTTTAGTTTCAGGTTAGGTTAGATTAGGTTAGGTTATGTTAGTTTATTTTAGTTTAGATTAGATTATGTTAGGTTAGGTAAGTTTAGGTTAGGTTAGGTTAGGTTAGGTTAGTTTAGGTTAGGTTATTTTAGGTTAGGTTAGGTTAGCTTAGTTTATTTTAGTTTTGTTTAATTTAGGTTAGGTTAGGTTAGTTAACTTTAGTTTACTTTAGTTTACTTAAGTTTAGTTTAGTTTATAGTTTAGTTTAGTTTAGTTTATAGTTTAGTTTATAGTTTAGTTTAGTTTATAGTTAATATTATAAATTAGTTTAGTTTAGGTTAGGTTAGGTTAGTTAGTTTAGCTTAGTATAGTTTATTTTATTGTAGTTTATAGTTTAGTTTAATTTATAGATTAGTTTATATTTTAGTTTATAGTTTATTTTAGTTTGGTTTAGTTTAGGTTAGGTTAGGTAAGGTTAGGTTAGGCTAGGTTAGGTTACTTTAGTTAAGTTTATTTTCGGTTAGGTTAGTTTAGTTTAGTTCAGTTTAGTTAGTTTTGTTTATACGTTAGTTTAGTTTGGTTTATAGTTTAGTTTATAGTTTCGTTAAGTTAAGTTTATAGTTTATATTATAATGTAGTTTACTTTAATTTAGTTTAGTTTAGTTTAGTTTTGTTTAGTTTAGTTTAGGTTAGGTTAGGTATGGTTAGTTTAGTTTAGGTTAGGCTAGGTTAGTTTATGTTAAGTTAGGTTAGTTTAGTTTAGCTTAGTTTAGGTTAGGTTAGGTTAGCTTAGTTTAGTTTAGTTTAGTTTAATTTAGGTTAGGTTAGGTTAGGTTAGGTTAGGTTAGGTCAGTGTAGTTGAGTTTAGTTTAGTTGAATTTAATTTAGTTTATTTTGTTTAGTTTAGGTTAGGTTAGTTTAGTTTAGTTTAGGTTAGCTTGTTAGGTTAGCTAAGTTTAGTATAGTTTAGTTTAGTTTATATTTTAATTTATTGTTTAGTTTAGTTTATATTAGATTAGATTAGTTTAGTTCAATTTAGGTTAGGTTAGGTTAGGTTAGGTTAGGTTAATTTAGTTTAGTTTAGTTTAATTTAGGTTAGGTTAGGTTAGGTTAGTTAACTTTAGTTTAGTTAAGTTTAGAATAGTTTAATTTAGTTTATAGTTTAGTTTATAGTTTAGTTTAGTTTAGTTTATAGTTTATATTATAATTTAGTTTAGTTTAGTTTAGTTTAGGTTAGGTTAGGTTAGTTTGGTTAATCTTAGGTTAGGTTAGGTTAGGTTAGGTTAGTTAGTTTAGCTTAGTTTAGTTTATTTTACTTTAGTTTATAATTTAGTTTAATTTATAAATAGTTTATAGTTTAGTTTAGTTTAGTTTAGTTTAATTTACTTTATAGGTTAATTTATAGTTTAGTTTAATTTAGTTTATAGTTTATATTATAATTTAGTTTAGTTTAGTTTAGTTTAGGTTTGGTTAGTTTAGTTTAGCGTAGCTCAGGTTTGGTTTGGTTAGGTTAAGTTAGGTTAGCTTAGTTTAGTTTAGTTAATTTAATTTAGGTTAGGTTAAGTTAGGTTACGTTAGTTAACTATAGTTTATTTTAGTTTAGTTAAGTTTAGTTTAGTTTATAGTTTAGTTTAATTTAGTTTATAGTTTAGTTTATATTTTCGTTAAGTTAAGTTTATAGTTTATATTATAATGTAGTTTATTTTAATTTAGTTTAGTTTAGTTTAGTTTAGTTTAGGTTAGGTTAGATTAGTTTAGTTTAGCTTAGGTTAGGTTAGGTTAGGTTAGGTTAGGTTTGTTAGTTTAGCTTAGTTTAGTTTATTTTAGTTTAGTTTATAGTTTAGTTAATTTATAGATTAGTTTATATTTTAGTTTATAATTTAGTTTAGTTTGGTTTAGTTTATGTTAGGTTAGGTAAGGTTAGGTTAGGTTAGTTTAGTTTAGTTAAGTTTATGTTCGGTTAGGTTAGGTTAGTTTAGTTCAGTTTAGTTAGTTTTGTTCATAGTTTAGTTTAGTTTAGTTTATAGTTTAGTTTATAGATTAGTTTAGTTTATATTTAATTTAGTTTAGTTTACTTTAGTTTGTTTAGTTTAGTTTAGGTTAGGTTAGGTAAGGTTAGTTTAGTTTGGTTTAGTTTAGGTTAGGTTAGTTTAGGTTAAGTTTGGTTAGTTTAGTTTAGCTTAGTTTAGGTTAGGTTAGGTTAGCTTAGCTTAGTTTAGTTTAGTTTAGTTTAGTTTAATTTAGGTTAGGTTAGGTTCGGTTAAGTTAGTTAACTTTAGTTTACTTTAGTTTAGTTTAGTTTATAGTTAATTTAATTTACAAATTAGTTTATAGTTTAGTTTATAGTTTAGGTTAGATAAGTTTTGTTTAATTTAAGTTAGGATAGGTAAGTTTAGGTTAAGTTAGGTTAGTTTAGTTCAGTTTAGTTTTGTTAAGTTTATAGTTTAATTTAGTTTAGTTTATAGTTTAATTTAGTTTAGTTTAGTTATTTTGATTAGGTTAGGTTAGGTTAGTTTAGTTTAATTTAGGTTAGGTTAGATTTGTTTAGGTTAGGTTAGATTAGTGTAGTTTAGTTTAGTTGAATTTAATTTAGTTTATTTTAGTTTAGTTTAGGTTAAGTTTGGTTAGGCTAGGTTAGTTAGGTTTAGTTTAGTGTAGTTGAGTTTAGTTGAATTTAGTTTAGTTTAGTTTAGTTTAGGTTAGTTTAGTTTAGTTTAGCTTAGGTTAGGTTAGGTAAGGTTAGGTTAGTTATTTTAGCTTAGTTTAGTTTAGTTTAGTTTAGTTTATATTTTAGTTTATTTTAAATTAGTTTATAGTTTAGTTTATAGTTTAGTTTAGTTTAGTTTATGTTAGTTTAGTTTATGTTAGTTTAGTTTAGTTTAGCTTAGGTTAGGTTAGGTAAGGTTAGGTTAGTAGGTTTAGCTTAGTTTAGTTTAGTTTATAGTTCAGTTTAATTTTAGATTATTTTATAGTTTAGTTTATAGTTTAGTTTAGTTTAAGTTAAGATAGGTATGTTTAGGTTAGGTTAGGGTAAGTTAGTTTAGTTTTGTTTAGTTTATAGTTTAGTTTATAGTTTAGTTTAGATTACTTTCGGTTAGGTTAGGTTAGGTTAGTTTAGTTTAGTTTAGATTAGGTTAGGTTAGTTTATTTTAGTTTAGATTAGATTATGTTAGGTTAGGTTAGGGTAGGTTAGGTTAGTGTAGTTTAGTTTAGTTCAATTTAGTTGAATTTAATTTAGTTTATTTTAGTTTCCTTTAGGTTAGGTAGATTAATTTAGTTTAGTTTAGGTTAGGTTAAGTTAGGTTAGATTAGTTTAGTTTAGTTTATATTTTATTTTATAGTTTAGTTTAGTTTAGTTTGTATTAGATTAGTTTAGTTTAATTTAGTTTGGTATAGTTTAGATTAGGTTAGGTTAGGTTAGTTTAGTTTAGGTTAGGTTAGGTTAGGTTAGTTTATTTTAGTTTAGTTTACTTTAGTTTATAGTTTAGTTATAGTTTAGTTTAGTTTAGGTTCGGGTAGGTTAGTTTAGTTTAGTTTAGGTTAGGTTAGGTTAGTTTAGTTTAGTTTAGTATAGTTTAGGTTAGATTAGATTAGTTTATTTTAGTTTAGATTAGTTTATGTTATGTTAGGGTAGGTTAGGTTAGGTTAGTTTAGTTTAGTTTAGTTTAGTTTAGGTTAGGTCAGGTTAGTTTAGTTTAATTTAGGTTAGGTTAGGTTAGTTAAATTTAAGTTACTCTAGTTTAGTTAAGTTTAGTTTAGTTTATAGTTTAGTTTATAGTTTAGTTTAGTTTATAGTTTAGTTTAGTTTATAGTTTATATTATAATTTACTTTATTTTAGTTTAGTTTAGGTAAGGTTAGTTTAGTTTAGCTTAGGTTAGGTTAGGTTAGGTTAGTTAGTTTAGCTTAGTTTAGTTTATTTTAGTTTAGTTTATTGTTTAGTTTAGTCTATAGATTAGTTTACATTTTAGTTTAGTTTGGTTTAGTTTAGATTAGTTTAGGTTAGGTTAGCTAAGGTTAGGTTAGGTTAGTTTAGTGTAGTTTAGTTTAGTTGAATTTAATTTTGTTTATTTTAGTTTAGTTTAGGTTAGGTTAGTTTAGTTTAGTTTAGGTTAGGTTAAGTTAGGTTAGCTTAGTTTAGTTTAGTTTACTTTATATTTTAGTTTATAGTTTAGTTTAGTGTAGTTTATATTAGATTAGTTTAGTTTAGTTTAGGTTAGGTTAGGTTAGGTTAGTTTAAATTGGGTTAGGTTAGGTTAGTTTATTTTAGTTTAGTTTAGTTTACTTTAGTTTATAGTTTAGTTTAGTTTAGTTTAGGTTAGGTTATGTTAGTTTAGTTTAGGTTTTGTTGGGTTAGGTTATGTTAATTTAGTTTAGTTTAGTTTAGTTTAGTTTAGGTTAGGTTAGGTTATGTTACTTTAGGTTAGTTTTGTTTAGTTTGTAATTTAGTTTACTGTAGTTTATGTTAGGTTAGGTTAGTTTAGGTTAGTTTAGTTTAATTTAGTTTATAATTCAGTTTATAGCATCGTGTAGTTTAGTTTAATTTACAGTTTATTTTATAGTTTAGTACAGTTTAGTTTAGGTTATGTTAGGTTAGGAAAGTTTAGTTTATTTTAGCTTAGGTTGGGTTATGTTAGGTTACGTTAAGTTAGTTTAGCTTAGTTTCGTTTATTTGAATTTATAATATAGTTTAATTTATAGTTTAGTTTAGTTTAGGTTAGGATAGGTAAGTTTAGGTTAGGTTAGGTTAAGTTAGTTTAGTTTAGTTTAGTTTAGTTTATGTTAGGTTACGTTAGTTTAGGTTAGTTAAGTTCAGTTTAGTTTAGTTTTGTTTATAGTTTAGTTTAGTTTATAGTTTAGTTTCGTTTAGTTTATTGTTTAATTTAGTTTAATTTAGTGTAGTTTAGTATAGGTTAGGTTAGGTTAGTTTAGTTTAATTTAGTTTAGTTTAGGTTAGTTTATTTTAGTTTAGATTAAATTATATTAGGTTAGGTTAGGGTAGGTTAGGTTAGTGTAGTTTAGTTTAGTTTAGTTGAATTTAATTTTGTTTATTTTAGCTTAGTTTAGGTTAGGTTAGGTTAGTTTAGTTTAGTTTAGTTTAGGTTAGGCTGGTTAGGTTAGGTTAGGTTAGCTTAGTTAGTTTAGCTTAGTTTAGTTTATTTTAGTTTAGTTTATAGTTTATTTTAATTTATAGATTAGTTGATATTTTAGTTTATAGTTTAATTTAGTTTGGTTTAGTTTAGCTTAGGTTAGGTAAGGTTAGGTTAGGTTAGGATAGTTTAGTTTAGTTAAGTTTATGTTCGGTTAGGTTACGGTAGTTTAGTTCAGTTTAGTTAGTTTTGTTTATAGGTTAGTTTAGTTTAGTTTATAGTGTAGTTTATAGTTTAGTTTAGTTTAGTTTATAGTTTATATTATAATTTAGTTTAGTTTAGTTTAGTTTAGGTTAGTTTAGGTTAGTTTAGTTTAGCTTAGGATAGGTTAGGTTAGGTTAGTTTATTTCAGTATAGATTAGAATATGTTAGGTTAGGTTAGGTTAGATTAGTTTAGTTCATTTTAGTTTAGTTCATAGTTTAATTTAGTTTAGTTTATAGTTTAATTAAGTTTAGTTTAATTTAGTTTAGTTATTTTGTTTAGGTTAGGTTAGGTTAGTTTAGTTTAGTTTAGGTTAGGTTAGGTTTGTTTAGGTTAGGTTAGATAATGCAGTTTAGTTTAGTTGAATTTAATTTAGTTTATTTTAGTTTATTTTACGTTAAGTTAGGTTAGGTTAGGTTAGTTAAGTTTAGTTTAGTGTAGTTTAGTTTAGTTGAAATTAGTTTAGTTTAGTTTAGTTTAGGTTAGTTTAGTTTAGTTTAGCTTAGGTTAGGTTAGGTAAGGTTACGTTAGTTAGTTTAGCTTAGTATAGTTTAGTTTAGTTTAGTTTAGAGTTTAGTTTCATTTTAGATTAGTTTATAGTTTTGTTTATAGTTTAGTTTAGTTTAGTTTAGGTTAGGATAGGTAAGTTTAGGTTAGGTTAGGGTAAGTTAGTTAAGTTTAGTTTAGTTTATTTTAGGTTACGTTATTTTAGGTTAGTTAAGTTCAGTTTAGTTTAGTTTTGTTTATAGTTTTATTTAGTTTATAGTTTAGTTTATAGTTTAGTTCGATTATTTTCGGTTAGGTTAGGTTAGGTTAGGTTAGTTTAGTTTAGTTTAGATTAGGTTAGGTTAGTTTATTTTAGTTTAGATTATATTATGTTAGGTTAGGTTAGGGTAGGTTAGGTTAGTGTAGTTTAGTTTTGTTCAATTTAGTTGAATATAATTTAGTTTATTTTAGCTTAGTTTAGGTTAGGTTAGATTAGTTTAGTTTAGTTTAGTTTAGTTTAGGTTAGGTTAAGTTAGGTTAGGTTAGTTTAGCTTAGTTTAGTTTATATTTTAGTTTATATTTTAGTTTATATTAAATTAGTTTAGTTTAGTTTAGTTTGGATTAGTTTAGGTTAGGTTAGGTTAGTTTAGTTTAGGTTTGGTTAGGTTCGTTTATTTTAGTTTAGTTTATTAGTTTATAGTTTAGTTTATTGTTTAGTTTAGTTTAGTTTCGGTTGGGTTAGTTTATTTTAGTTTAGGTTAGGTTAGGTTAGTTTAGTTTAGTTTAGTTTAGGTTACTTTAGTTTATTTTAGTTTTGATTAGATTATGTTAGGTTAGGTTAGGGTAGGTTAGGTTAGTTAGTTTAGTTTAGTTTAGTTTAGTTTGGTTTATGTTAGGTCAGGGTTGTTCAGTTTAGTTTAGGTTAGGTTAGGTTAAGTTATGTTATGTTACTTTAGGTTAGTTTAGTTTAGTTTAGTTTCGTTTAGTTTATAATTCAGTTTAGTTACGTTTAGGTTAGGTTAGGTTAGGTTATGTTACTTAGTTTAGCTTAGTTTAAATTATTTTAGTTTAGTTTATAGTTTAGTTTAATTTATAAATTAGTTTATAATTAAGTTTATTGTTTAGTTTAGTTTAGGTTAGGTTAGGCTAGTTTTTGTTAGGTTATGTTAGTTAGTTTAGCTTAGTTTAGTTTATTTTCGTTTATAGTTTAGTTTAAATTATAGTTTGTCTTATAGTTTTGTTTAGTTTAGTTTAGTTTATGTTAGGTTACGTTAATTTTAGTTTAGTTAAGTTCAGTTTAGTTTAGTTTTGTTTATAGTTTAGTTTAGTTTATAGTTTAGTTTAGTTTATTGTTTAATTTAGTTTAGTGTAGTTCTGTTTAGGTTAGGTTAGGTTAGGTTAAGTTAGGCTAGTTTAGTTTAGTTTAGGTTAGGTTAAGTTTGTTTATTTTAGTTTAGATTAGATTATGTTAGGTTAGGTAAGTTTAGGTTAGGTTAGGTTAGGTTAGTTTAGGTTAGGTTAGGTTAGGTTAGGTTAGGTTAGCTTAACTTATTTTAGTTTTGTTTAATTTAGGTTAGGTTAGGTTAGTTAACTTTAGTTTACTTTAGATTAGTTAAGTTTAGTTTAGTTTATAGTTTAGTTTATTTTGGTTTATAGTTTAGTTTATGATTTAGTTTAGTTTAGTTTATAGTTTATATTATAATTTAGTTTAGTTTAGGTTAGGTTAGGTTAGTTTATTTTAGCTTAGGTTACGTTAGGTTAGGTTAGGCTAGGTTAGTTAGTTTAGCTTTGTTTAGTTTATTTTATTTTAGTTTATAGTTTAGTTTAATTTATAGATTAGTTTATATTTTAGTTTATAGTTTAGTTTAGTTTGGTTTAGTTTAGGTTAGGTTAGGTAAGGTTATGTTAGGTTAGGTTAGTTTAGTTTAGTTAAGTTTATGTTCGGTTAGGTTAGGTTACTTTAGTTCAGTTTACTTAGTTTAGTTTATAGGTTAGTTTAGTTTAGTTTATAATTTAGTTTATAGTTTCGTTAAGTTTAGTTTATAGTTTATATTATAATATAGTTTACTTTAATTTAGTTTAGTTTAGTTTAGTTTAGGTTAGGTTAGGTAAGGTTATTTTAGTTTAGTTTAGTTTAGGTTAGGTTAGGTTAGTTTATGTTAAGTTAGGTTAGTTTAGTTTAGCTTAGTTTAGGTTAGGTTAGGTTAGTTTACTTTAGTTTAGTTTAGTTTAATTTAGGTTAGGTTATGTTAGGTTAGGTTAGGTCAGTGTAGTTGAATTTAATTTAGTTGAATTTAATTTAGTTTATTTTGTTTAGTTTAGGTTAGTTTAGTTCAGTTTAATTTAGGTTAGGTTGTTAGGTTAGCTTAGTTTAGTATAGTTTAGTTTAGTTTATATTTTAATTTATTGCTTAGTTTAGTTTATATTAGATTAGTTTAGTTTAGTTTAGTTTAGGTTAGTTTAGTTAAATTTAATTTATAGTTTAGTTTATAATTTAGTTTAGTTTAGTTTATAGTTTATATTATAATTTAGTTTAGTTTAGTTTAGTTTAGGTTAGGTTAGTTTAGTTTAGCTTAGGTTAGGTTAGGTTAGGTTAGTTTAGCTTAGTTTAGTTTATTTTAGTTTAGTTTATAGTTTAGTTTAATTTATAAATTAGTTTATAGTTTAGTTTAGTTTAATTTAGTTTATAGTTTAATTTATAGTTTAGTTTAGTTTATAGTTTATATTATAAATTAGTTTAGTATAGTTTAATTTAGGTTAGGTTCGTTTAGTTTAGCTTAAGTTAGGTTAGGTTGGGTTATGTTAGGTTACTTTAATTTAGTTTAGTTTAGTTTAGTTTAGGTTAGTTAGTTTAGTTTAGCTTAGCTCAGATTTGGTTAGGTTAGGTTAAGTTAGGTTAGCTTAGTTTAGTTTAGTTAATTTAACTTAGGTTAAGTTAAGTTAGGTTAGGTTAGTTAACTATAGTTTACTTTAGTTTAGTTAAGTTTAGTTTATTTTATAGTTTAGTTTAATATAGTTCATCGTTTAGTTTATAGTTTAGTTTAGTATGTTTATAGTTTATAATATAATTTAGTTTAGTTTAGTATAGTTTAGGTTAGGTTAGATTAGTTTAGTTTAGCTTACGTTAGGTTAGGTTAAGTTTGTTAGTTTAGCTTAGTTTAGTTTATTTTAGTTTAGTTTATAGTTTAGTTAATTTATAGATTAGTTTATATTTTAGTTTATTATTTAGTTTAGTTTGGTTTAGTTTACGTTAGGTTCGGTTAGGTTAGATTAGTTAATTCAGTTTAGATAGTTTTGTTCGTAGTTTAGTTTAGTTTAGTTTATAGTTTAGTTTAGTTTATAGTTTAATTTAGTTTAGTTTACTTTAGTTTATTTAGCTTAGTTTAGGTTAGGTTAGGTAAGGTTAGTTTAGTTTCGTTTAGTTTAGGTTGGGTTAGTTTAGGTTAAGTTTGGTTAGTTTAGTTTAGCTTAGTTTAGTTTAGGTTAGGTTAGGTTAGGTTAGCTTAGCTTGGTTTAGTTTAGTTTAGTTTAATTTAGGTTAGGTTAGGTTCGTTAGCTTAGTTAACTTTAGTTTTCTTTAGTTTAGTTTAGTTTATAGTTAATTTAATTTATAAATTAGTTTATAGTTTAGTTTATAGTTTAGGTTAGATAGGTTTTGTTTAATTTAAGTTAGGATAGGTAGGTTTAGGTTAGGTTAGGTTAGTTTAGTTCAGTTTAGTTTAATTTTGTTTATAGTTTAATTTAGTTTAGTTTATAGTTTAATTTAGTTTAGTTTATAGTTTAATTTAGTTTTATTTAGTTTAGTTTAGTTATTTTGTTTAGGTTAGGTTAGTTTAGTTTAGTTTAGGTTAGGTTAGATTTGTTTAGGTTAGGTTAGATTAGTGTAGTTTAGTTTAGTTGAATTTAATTTAGTTTAATTTAGTTTAGTTTAGGTTAAGTTAGGATAGGTTAGGTTAGTTATGTTTAGTTTAGTGTAGTTTAGTTTAGTTAATTTAGTTTAGTTTAGTTTAGGTTAGTTTAGTTTAGTTTAGCTTAGGTTAGGTTAGGTAAGGTTAGGTTAGTTAGTTAGTTTAGCTTAGTTTAGTTTAGTTTAGTTTATAGTTTAGTTTAATTTTAGATTAGTTTATAGTTTAGTTTAGTTTAGTTTAGGTTAGTTTAGTTTAGTTTAGCTTAGGTTAGGTTAGGTAAGGTTAGGTTAGTTAGTTTAGCTTAGTTTAGTTTAGTTTAGTTTAGTTTATGATTTAGTTTAATTTTAGATTATTTTATAGTTTAGTTTATAGTTTAGTTTAGTTTAAGTTAAGATAGGTAAGTTTAGGTTAGGTTAGGGTAAGTTAGTTAAGTTCAGTTTAGTTTATTTTGTTTACAGTTTTGTTTAGTTTATAGTTTAGTTTATATTTAAGTTTAGATTATTTTCGTTTAGGTTAGGTTAGGTTAGGTAAGGTTAGGTTAGGTTAGTTTAGTTTAGTTTAGATTAGGTTAGGATAGTTTATTTTAGTTTAGATTAGATTATATTAGGTTAGGTTAGTGTAGGTTAATTTAGTGTAGTTTAGTTTAGTTCAATTTAGTTGAATTTAATTTAGTTTATTTTAGCTTAGTTTAGGTTAGGTAGATTAGTTTAGTTTAGTTTAGGTTAGGTTAAGTTAGGTTAGTTTAGTTTAGTTTAGTTTAGTTTGGTATAGTTTTGGTTAGGTTAGGTTAGTTTAGTTTAGGTTAGGTTAGGTTAGTTTATTTTAGTATAGTTTATTTTACTTTAGTTTATAGTTTAGTTATAGGTTAGTTTAGTTTAGTTTAGGTTCGGTTAGGTTAGTTTAGTTTAGGTTAAGTTAGATTAGGTTAGTTTAGTTTAGTTTAGTTAATTTAGTTTAGGTTAGGTTAGGTTAGTTTATTTTAGTTTAGATTAGTTTATGTTAGGTTAGGGTAGGTTAGGTTAATTTAGTTTGGTTTAGTTTAGTTCAGGTTAGGTCAGGTTAGTTTAGTTTAATTTAGGTTAGGTTAGGTTAGGTTAGTTAACTTTAATTTACTCTAGTTTAGTTAAGTTTAGTTTAGTTTATAGTTTAGTTTAGTTTATAGTTTATATTATAATTTACTTTATTTTAGTTTAGTTTAGGTTAGGTTAGTTAGGGTTAGCTTAGGTTAGGTTAGATTAGGTTAGTTAGTTTAGCTTAGTTTAGTTTATTTTAGTTTAGTTTATTGTTTAGTTTTATTTAAAAATTAGTTTATAATTTAGTTACAGTTTTGTTTAGTTTAGTATAGTTTAGTTTGAGTTAGGTTAGGTAAGTTTAGGTTAGGTTAGGTTAGTTTAGATCAGTTTAGTTTTAGTTGTTTATAGTTTACTTTAGTTTAATTTATAGTTTAGTTTATAGTTTAATTTAGTATAGTTTAGTTTAGTTATTTTGTTTAGGTTAGGTTAGTTTAGCTTAGGTTAGTTTAATTTAGTTTAGGTTAGGTAAGATTTGTTTAGGTTAGGTTAGTTTAGTTTAGTATAGTTTATTTTAGTTTTGTTTAGATTATAGTTTAGTTTAGTTAATAGATTAGTTTATATTTTGGTTTAAAGTTTAGTTTAGTTTGGTTTAGTTTAGTTTAGTTTAGGTTAGGTTAGGTAAGGTTAGGTTAGGTTAGGTTAGGTAATTTAGTTTAGGTTAGGTTATTTTAGGTTAGGTTAGGTCAGCTCAGTATAATTTAGTTTAGTTTAATTTAGGTTAGGTTAGGTTAGGTTAGTTAACTTTAGATTACTTTAGTTTAGTTAAGTTTAGTATAGTTTATAGATTAGTTTAGTTTAGTTTATAGTTTAGTTTAGTTTAGTTTATAGTATATATTATAATTTAGTTTAGTTTAGTTTAGGTTAGGTAAGGTTAGTTTAGTTTAGCTTAGGTTAGGTTAGGTTACGTTAGGTTAGGTTAGGTTAGTTAATTTAGCTTAGTTCATTTTATTTTATTTTAGTTTATAGATAATTTAATATATAAATTACTTTATAGTTTAGTTTACAGTTTAGGTTAGTTTAGTTTAGTTTAATTTAAGTTAGGTTAGGTAAGTTTAGGTTAGGTTAGGTTAGTTTAGTTCAGTTTAGTTTTGTTTTGCTTATAGTTTAGTTTAGTATAGTTTAGTTTATAGTTTAATTTAGTTTAGTTTAGTTTAGTTTAGTTATTTTGTTTAGGTAAGGTTAGGTTAGGTTAGTTTAGTTTAGTTTAGGTTAGGTTAGATTTGTTTAGGTTAGGTTAGATTAGTTTTGTTTAGTTTAGTTTAATTTAATTTAGTTTATTTTAGTTTAGTGTAGGTTAAGTTAGGTTAGGTTAGATTAGTTAAGTTCAGTTTAGTGTAATTTAGTTTTGTTGAATTTAGTTTAGTTTAGTTTAGTTTAAGTTAGTTTAGTTTAGCTTAGGTTAGGTTAGGTAAGGTTAGGTTAGTTAGTTTAGCTTAGTTTAGTTTAGTTTAGTTTATAGTTTAGTTTAATTTATAGATTAGCTTATATTTTAGTTGATAGTTTAGTTTAGTTTGGTTTAGTTAAGTTTAGTGTAGGTTAGGTTAGGTAAGGTTAGGTTAGGTTAGGTTAGTTTATTTTAGTTCAGATTAGATTATGTTAGGTTAGGTTAGGTTAGGTCAGTGTAGTTGAGTTTAGTTTAGTTGAATTTAATTTAGTTTATTTTGTTTACTTTAGGTTAGGTTAGTTTAGTTTAGTTTAGGTTAGGTTGTTATGTTAGATTAGTATTGTATAGTTTAGTTTAGTTTATATTTTAATTTATTGTTTACTTTAGTTTATATTAGATTAGTTTAGTTTAGTTTAGTTTAGGTTAGGTTAGGTTAGGTTACGTTGGGTTAGCTTAGTTTAGTTTAGTTTAAGTTTGGTTAGGTTACGTTAGGTTAGGTCAGCTTAGTTTAGTTTAGTTTAGTTTAATTTAGGTTAGGTTAGGTTAGGTTAGTTAACTTTAGATTACTTTAGTTTAGGTTAGGTTTGGTTTGTTTAATTTAGCTTAGCTCAGGTTTGGTTTGGTTAGGTTGGGTTAGGTTAGTTAACTTCAGTTTACTTTAGTTTAGTTAAGTTTAGTTTAGTTTATAGTTTAGTTTAATTTAGTTTATAGTTTAGTTTATTGTTTATATTATAATTTAGTTTAGGTTAGGTTAGGTTAGTTTAGTTTGGCTTAGGTTAGGTAAGGTTAGGTTAGGTTAGGTTGGTTAGTTTAGCTTAGTTTATTTATTTTAGTTTAGTTTATAGTTTAATTTAATTTATAGATTAGTTTATATTTTAGTTTATAGTTTAGTTTAGTTTGGTGTAGTTTAGGTTAGGTTAGGTAAGGTTAGGTTAAGTTTGGATAGTTTATTTTATTAAAGTTTATGTTCGGTTAGGTTAGGTTAGTTTAGTTCAGTTTAGTTAGTTTTGTTTATAGGTTAGTTTAGTTTAGTTTATAGTTTAGTTTACAGTTTTGTTTAGTTTAGTTTATAGTTTATATTATAATGTAGTTTAGTTTAATTTAGTTTAGTTTAGTTTAGTTTTGTTTAGTTTAGTTTAGGTTAGGTTAGGTAAGGTTAGTATAGTTTAGTTTAGGTTAGGTTAGGTTAGTTTATGTTAAGTTAGGTTAGTTCAGTTTAGGTTAGTTTAGGTTAGGTTAGGTCAGGTTAGGTTAGGTTAGGTTAGCTTAATTTAGTTTAGTTTAGTTTAATTTAGGTTAGGTTAGGTTAGGTTAGGTTAGTTAACTTTAGTTTACTTTAGTTTAGTTAAGTTTAGTTTAGTTTATAGTTTAGTTTAGTTTAGTTTATAGTTTAGTTTATAGTTTAGTTTAGTTTAGTTTATAGTTTATATTATAATTTAGTTTAGTTTAGTTTAGTTTAAGTTAGGTTAGTTTAGTTTAGCTTAAGTTAGGTTAGGTTAGGTTAATTTAGGTTAGTTAGTTTAGCTTAGTTTAGTTTATTTTAGTTTAGTTTATAGTTTAGTTTAATTTATAAATTAGTTTATAGTTTAGTTTATAGTTTAGTTTGGTTTAGTTTAATTTATTTTATAGTATAGTTTATAGTTTATTTTAGTTTAGTTTATAGTTTAGATTATAATTTAGTTTAGATTTGTTAATTTAGGTTAGGTTAGTTTAGTTTAGCTTAGGTTAGTTTAGGTTAGGTTAGGTTAGGTTAATTAACTTTAGTTTACTTAATTTAGTTAAGTTTAGTTTATAGTTTAGTTTAATTTAGTTTATAGTTTAGTTTATAGTTTAGTTTAGTTTAGTTCAGTTTAGGTTAGGTTAGTTTAGTTTAGCTTAGGTTAGTTTAGGTTAGGTTAGGTTAGGTTGGGTTATGTTAGGTTACTTTAGAGTAGTTTAGTTTAGTTTAGGTTAGGTTTGGTTAGTTTAGTTTAATTTAGCTCAGGTGTGGTTAGGTTAGGTTAAGTTAGGTTTGCTTAGTTTAGTTTAGTTTAGTTTAATTTAGTTTCGTTTAGTTTATAATTTAGTTTAGTTTAGTTTATGTTAGGTTAGGTTAGGTGAGGTTAGGTTAGGTTAGTTTAGGTTAGTTTAGTTTAGTTTAGTTTAGTTTATAATTTAGTTTATAGTATAGTTTTGTTTAGTTTAGTTTATAGTTTAGTTTATAATTTAGTTTAGTTTAGTTTATAGTTTAGTTTATAATTTAGTTTAATTTAGTTTAGTTTAATTTAGGTTAGGTTTGGTTAGTTTATTTTACCTTTGCTCAGGTTTGGTTAGGTTAGGTTAAGTTAGGTTATGTTAGTTAGTTTAGCTTAATTTAGTTTGTTTTAGTTTAGTTTATAGTTTAGTATAATTTATACATTAGTTTATATTTTAGTTTAGTTTGGTTTAGTTTAGGTTAGGTTAGGTAGGTTAGGTTAGGTTAGGTTAGTTCTGTTTAGTTAAGTTTATGTTCGGTTAGGTTAGGTTAGTTTAGTTCAGTTTAGTTAGTTTAGTTTATAGTTTAATTCAGTTTAGTTTAGTTTTGTTTAGTTTAGTTTAGGTTACGTTAGGTAAGGTTAGTTTAGTTTAGTTTATTTTAGGTTAGGTTAGGTTAGGTCAGCTCAGTTTAGTTTAGTTTAGTTTAATTTAGGTTAGGTTTGGTTAGGTTAGTTAACTTTAGATTACTTTAGTTTGGTTAAGTTAATTTAGTTTATAGATTAGTTTAGTTTAGTTTATAGTTTAGTTTAGTTTAGTTTATAGTATATATTATAATTTATTTTAGTTTAGTTTAGTTTAGGTTAGGTTACGTTAGTTTAGTTTAGCTTAGGTTAGGTTAGGTTACGTTAGGTTAGGTTAGTTAGTTTAGCTTAGTTCATTTTATTTTATTTTAGTTTATAGTTAATTTAATTTATAAATTAGTTTACAGTTTAGTTTATAGTTTAGGTTAGTTAAGTTTAGTTTAATTTAAGTTAGGATAGGTAAGTTTAGGTTAGGTTAGGTTAGTTTAGTTCAGTTTAGTTTTGTTTTGTTTATAGTTTAATTTAGTTTAGTTTATAGTTTAATTTAGTTTAGTTTAGTTTAGTTTAGTTATTTTTTTACGTTAGGTTAGGTTAGTTTAGTTTAGTTTAGGTTAGGTTAGATTTGTTTAGGTTAGGTTAGATTAGTGTAGTTTAGTTTAGTTGAATTTAATTTAGTTTATTTTAGTTTAGTTTAGGTTAAGTTAGGTTAGGTTAGGTTAGTTAAGTTTAGTTTAGTGTAGTTTAGTTTAATTGAAATTAGTTTATTTTAGTTTGGTTTAGGTTAGTTTAATTTAGTTTAGCTTAGGTTAGGTTAGGTAAGGTTGGATGAGTTAGTTTAGCTTAGTATAGTTTAGTTTAGTTTAGTTTATAGTTTAGTTTAATTTTAGATTAGTTTATAGTTTAGTTTAGTTTAGTTTATATTAGGATAGATAAGTTTAGGTTAGGTTAGGATAAGTTAATTTAGTTTAGTTTAGTTTATTTTAGGTTACGTTAGTTTAGGTTAGTTTAGATTAGATTATGTTAGGTTACGTTAGGGTAGGTTAGGTTAGTGTAGTTTAGTTTAGTTCAATTTAGTTGAATTTAATTTAGTTTATGTTGTTTAGTTTAGGTTAGGTTGTTAGGTTAGCTTAGTTTTGTATAGTTTTGTTTAGTTTATATTTTAATTTATTGTTTAGTTTAGTTTATATTAGATAAATTTAGTTTAGTTTAGTTTAGGTTAGGTTAGGTTAGGTCAGGTTAGGTTAGGTTAGGTTAGCTTAATTTAGTTTACTTTAGTTTAATTTAGGTTAGGTTAGGTTAGGTTAATTAACTTTAGTTTACTTTAGTTTAGTTAAGTTTAGTTTAGTTTATAGTTTAGTTTAGTTTAGTATATAATTTAGTTTATAGTTTAGTTTAGTTTAGTTTATAGTTTATATTATAATTTAGTTTAGTTTACTTTAGTTTAGGTTAGGTTAGTTTAGTTTAGCTTACGTTAGGTTAGGTTAGGTTAAGTTAGGTTAGTTAGTTTAGCTTAGTTTAGTTTATTTTAGTTTAGTTTATAGTTTAGTTTAATTTATAAATTAGTTTATAGTTTAGTTCATAGTTTAGGTTAGTTTAGTTTAGTTTAATTTAAGTTAGGTTAGGTAAGTTTAGGTGAGGTTAGGTTAGTTTAGTTCAGTTTAGTTTTGTTTTGCTTATAGTTTAGTTTAGTTTAGTTTAGTTTATAGTTTAATTTAGTTTAATTTAGTTTAGTTTAGTTATTTTGTTTAGGTAAGGTTAGTTTAGGTTAGTTTAGTTTAGTTTAGTTTAGGTGAGGTTAGATTTGTTTAGGTTAGGTTAGATTAGTTTAGTTTAGTTTAGTTGAATTTAATTTAGTTTATTTTAGTTTAGTTTAGGTTAAGTTAGGTTAGGTTAGATTAGTTAAGTTCAGTTTAGTGTAATTTAGTTTTGTTGAATTTAGTTTAGTTTAGTTTAAGTTAGTTTAGTTTAGCTTCGGTTAGGTTAGGTAAGATTAGGTTAGTTAGTTTAGCTTAGTTTAGTTTAGTTTAGTTTATAGTTTAGTTTAATTTATAGTTTAGCTTATATTTTAGTTTATAGTTTAGTTTAGTTTGGTTGAGTTAAGTTTAGTTTAGGTTAGGTTAGGTAAGGTTAGGTTAGGTTAGGTTAGTTTATTTTAGTTTAGATTAGATTATGTTAGGTTAGGTTAGGTTAGGTCAGTGTAGTTGAGTTTAGTTTAGTTGAATTTAATTTAGTTTATTTTGTTTACTTTGAGTTAGGTTAGTTTAGTTTATTTTAGGTTAGGTTGTTAGGTTAGCTTAGTTTTGTATAGTTTAGTTTAGTTTATATTTTAATTTATTGTTTAGTTTAGTTTATATTAGATTAGTTTAGTTTAGTTTAGTTTAGGTTAGGTTAGGTTAGGTTACGGTGGGTTAGCTTAGTTTAGTTTAGTTTAAGTTTGGTTAGGTTACGTTAGGTTAGTTAACTTTAGATTACTTTAGTTTAGGTTAGGTTTGGTTTGTTTAATTTAGCTTAGCTCAGGTTTGGTTTGGTTAGGTTAGGTTAGGTTAGTTAACTTCAGTTTACTTTAGTTTAGTTAAGTTTAGTTTAGTTTATAGTTTAGTTTAATTTAGTTTATAGTTTAGTTTATACTTTATATTATAATTTAGTTTAGGTTAGGTTAGGTTAGTTTAGTTTAGTTTAGGTTAGGTAAGGTTAGGTTAGGTTAGGTTAGGTTGGTTGGTTTAGCTTAGTTTATTTATTTTAGTTTAGTTTATAGTTTAGTTTAATTTATAGATTAGTTTATATTTTAGTTTATAGTTTAGTTTAGTTTGGTTTAGTTTAGGTTAGGTTAGTTAAGGTTAGGTTAGGTTATGATAAATTTGTTTAGTAAAGTTTATGTTCGGTTAGGTTAGGTTAGTTTAGTTCAGTTTAGTTAGTTTTGTTTATAGGTTAGTTTAGTTTAGTTTATAGTTTAGTTTACAGTTTTGTTTAGTTTAGTTTATAGTTTATATTATAATGTAGTTTACTTTAATTTAGTTTAGTTTAGTTTAGTTTTGTTTAGTTTAGTTTAGGTTAGGTTAAGTAAGGTTAGTTTAGTTTAGTTTAGGTTAGGTTAGTTTATGTTAAGTTAGGTTAGTTTAGTTTAGCTTAGTTTAGTTTAGGTTAGCTTAATTTAGTTAAGTTTAGTTTAATTTAGATTAGGTTAGGTTAGGTTAGGTTAATTATCTTTAGTTTACTTTAGTTTAGTTAAGTTTAGTTTAGTTTATAGTTTAGTTTAGTTTAGTTTATAGTTTAGTTTATAGTTTAGTTTAGTTTATAGTTTATAATATAATTTAGTTTAGTTTAGTTTAGTTTAGGTTAGGTTAGTTTAGTTTAGCTTACGTTAGGTTAGGTTAGGTTAAGTTAGGTTAGTTAGTTTAGCTTAGTTTAGTTTATTTTAGTTTAGTTTATAGTTTAGTTTAATTTATAAATTAGTTTATAGTTTAGTTTATAGTTTAGTTTGGTTTAGTTTAATTTATTTTATAGTATAGTTTATAGTTTATTTTAGTTTAGTTTATAGTTTAGATTATAATTTAGTTTAGTTTAGTTTAGTTTAGTTTAGGTTAGTTTAGTTTAGCTTAGGTTAGTTTAACTTAGGTTAGGTTAGGTTGGGTTATGTTAGGTTACTTAAGAGTAGTTTAGTTTAGTTTAGGTTAGGTTTGGTTAGTTTAGTTTAGTTTAGCTCAGGTTTGGTTAGGTTAGGTTAAGTTAGGTTTGCTTAGTTTAGTTTAGTTTAGTTTAATTTAGGTTAGGTTAGGTTAGGTTAATTAACTTTAGTTTACTTAATTTAGTTAAGTTAAGTTTAGTTTATAGTTTAGTTTAATTTAGTTTATAGTTTAGTTTATAGTTTAGTTTAGTTTAGTTTATAGTTTATATTATAATTTAGTTTAGTTTAGTTTAGTTTAGGTTAGGTTAGGTTAGTTTACTTTAGCTTAGGTTAGGTTAGGTTAGGTTAGGTTATGTTAGTTTAGTTTAGTTTAGGTTAGGTTAGGTAAGTTTAGGTTAGGTTAGGTTAGTTTAGTTCAGTTTAGTTTTGTTTTGCTTATAGTTTAATTTAGTTTAGTTTATAGTTTGAATTAGTTTAGTTTAGTTTATTTATTTTGTTTAGGTTAGGTTGGGTTAGGTTAGTTTAGTTTAGTTTAGGTTAGGTTAGATTTGTTTAGGTTAGGTTAGATTAGTGTAGTTTAGTTTAGTTGAATTTAATTTAGTTTATTTTAGTTTAGTTTAGGTTAAGTTAGGTTAGGTTAGGTTAGTTAAGTTTAGTTTAGTGTAGGCTAGTTTAGTTGAATTTAGTTTAGTTTAGTTTAGTTTAGGTTAGTTTAGTTTAGTTTAGCATAGGTTAGGTTAGGTAAGGTTACGTTAGTTAGTTTAGCTTAGTATAGTTTAGTTTAGTTTATAGTTTAGTTTAATTTTAGATTAGTTTATATTTTGGTTTATAGTGTAGTTTAGTTTAATTTAGGTAGGGATAGGTTAGTTTAGGTACTTAGTTCAGTTTACTTTTGTTTTGTTTATAGTTTAATTAAGTTTAATTTAGTTTAGTTCAGTTTATAGTTTAATTTAGTTTAGTTTAGTTTAGTTATTTTGTTTAGGTTAGGTTAGGTTAGTTTAGTTTTGTTTAGGTTAGGTTAGGTAAGTTTAGGTTAGGTTAGATTAGTTTAGTTCAGTTTAGTTTTGTTTTGCTTATAGTTTAATTTAGTTTATTTTATAGTTTAAATTAGTTTAGTTTGGTTTAGTTGAGTTATTTTGTTTAGTTTAGGTTAGGTTAGGTTAGTTTAGTTTAGTTTAGGTTAGGTTAGGTTAGATTTGTTTAGGTTAGGTTAGATTAGTGTAGTTTAGTATAGTTGAATTTAATTTAGTTTATTTTAGGTTAGTTAAAGTTAAGTTAGGTTAGGTTAGGTTAGTTAAGTTTAGTTTAGTGTAGTTTAGTTTAGTTGAATTTAGTTTAGTTTAGTTTAGGTTAGTTTAGTTTAGTTTAGCATAGGTTAGGTTAGGTAAGGTTACGTTAGTTAGTTTAGCTTAGTATAGTTTAGTTTAGTTTATAGTTTAGTTTAATTTTAGATTAGTTTATATTTTGGTTTATAGTGTAGTTTAGTTTAGTTTAGGTAGGGATAGGAAAGTTTAGGTTAGGTTAGGTTAGTTTAGTTCAGTTTAGTTTTGTTTTGTTTATAGTTTAATTTAGTTTAGTTTATAGTTTAATTTAGTTTAGTTTAGAAATTTTGTTTACGTTAGGTGAGGATAGGTTAGTTTACTTTAGTTTAGTTTAGGTTAGATTTGTTTAGGTTAGGTTAGATTAGTGTAGTTTAGTTTACTTGAATTTAATTTAGTTTATTTTAGTTTAGTTTAGGTTAAGTTGGGTTAGGTTAGGTTAGTTAAGTTTAGTTTAGTGTAGTTTAGTTTAGTTGAATTTAGTTTAGTTTAGTTTAGTTTAGGTTAGTTTAGTTTAGTTTAGCTTAGGTTAGTTTAGGTAAGGTTAGGTTAGTTAGTTTAGCTTAGTATGGTTTAGTTTAGTTCAGTGTATAGTTTAGTTTAATTTTAGATTAGTTTATAGTATAGTTTATAGTTTAGTTTAGTTTAGTTTAGGTTAGGATACGTAAGTTTAGGTTAGGTTAGTTTATTTTAGGTTACGTTAGTTTAGGTTAGTTAAGTAAAGTTTAGTTTAGTTTTGTTTATGGTTTTATTTAGTTTATAGTTTAGTTTATAGTTTAGTTTAGTTTTATTTCGGTTAGGTTAGGTTAGGTTAGTTTAGTTTAGTTTAGTTTAGATTAGGTTAGGTTAGTTTATTTTAATTTAGATTAGATTATGTTAGGTTAGGTTAGGGTAGGTTAGGTTAGTGTAGTTTAGTTTAGTTCAATTTAGTTGAATTTAATTTAGTTTATTTTAGCTTAGTTTCGGTTAGGTTAGATTAGTTTAGTTTAGTTTAGGTTAGGTTAAGTTAGGTTAGGTTAGTTTAGTTTAGTTCATATTTTAGTTTATATTAGGTTAGTTTAGTTTAGGTTAGGTTGGGTTAGTTTATTTTAGTTTAGTTTAGTTTACTTTAGTTTCTAGTTTAGTTTATTGTTTAGTTTAGTTTAGTTTAGGTTAGGTTAGGTTAGGTTAGTTTAGTTTAGTTTAGGTTAGGTTAGGTTAGGTTAGTTTAGTTGAGTTTAGTTTAGTGTAGGTTAGGTTAGGTTAGTTTATTTTAGTTTAGATTAGATTATGCTAGGTTAGGTTAGGGTAGGTTAGGTTAGTTTAGTTTAGTTTAGTTTGGTTTAGGTTAGGTCAGGTTAGTTTAGTTTAGTTTAGGTTAGGTGAGGTTAAGTTATGTTATGGTACATTAGGTTAGGTTAGTTTAGTTTAGTTTCTTTTAGTTTAGGTTAGGATAGGTAAGTTTAGGTTAGGTTAGGTTAAGTTAGTTTAGTTTAGTTTAGTTTAGTTTATGTTAGGTTACGTTAGTTTAGGTTAGTTAAGTTCAGTTTAGTTTAGTTTTGTTTATAGTTTAGTTTAGTTTATAGTTTTGTTTATAGTTTAGTATAGTTTATTGTTTAATTTAGTTTAGTTTAGTGTAGTTTAGTTTAGGTTAGATTAGGTTAGTTTAGTTTAATTTAGGTTAGGTTAGGTTGGTTTATTTTAGTTTGGATAAAATTATGTTAGGTTAGGTTACGGTAGGGTAGATTAGGGTAGTTTAGTTTAGTTTAGTTTAGTTGAATTTAATATTGTTTATTTTAACTTAGTTTAGGTTAGGTTAGGTTAGGTTAGTTTATTTTAGTTTAGTTTAGTTTAGGTTAGGTTAAGTTAGGTTAGGTTAGTTTAGTTTAGTTTAGTTTATATTTTAGTTTATAGTTTAGTTTAGTTTAGTTTAGGTTAGGTTAGGTTAGGTTAGTATAGTTTAGGTTAGGTTTGGTTAGTTTAGTTTATATTAGGTTTGTTTATTTCAGTTTAGTTTGGTTTACTTTAGTTTATAGTTTAGTTTATAGTTTATTTAGTTTAGTTTAGTTTAGTTTAGGTTAGGTTAGATTAGGTTAGGTTTAGTTAGTTTAGTATAGGTTAGGTTAGGATAGGTTAGTTTAGATTTGTTTAGTTTAGTTTAGGTTAGGTTAGATTAGGTTAGGTTATGTTAGTTTATTTTAGTTTAGATTAGATTATGTTAGGTTAGGTAAGTTTAGGTTAGGTTAGGTTAGGTTAGTTTAGGTTAGGTTAGTTTAGGTTAGGTTAGGTTAGGTTAGGTTAGCTTAGTTTATTTTAGTTTTGTTTAATTTAGGTTAGGTTAGGTTAGTTAACTTTAGTTTACTTTAGTTTAGTTAAGTTTAGATTAGTTTATAGTTTAGTTTAGTTTAGTTTATAGTTTAGTTTATAGTTTAGTTTAGTTTATAGTTAATATTATAAATTAGTTAGTTTAGGTTAGGTTAGGTTAGTTTAGTTTAGCTTAGGTTAGGTTAGGTTAGGTTAGGTTAGTTAGTTTAGCTTAGTATAGTTTATTTTAGTTTAGTTTATAGTTTAGTTTAATTTATAGTTTAGTTTATATTTTAGTTTATAGTTTAGTTTAGTTTGGTTTAGTTTAGGTTAGGTTAGGTAAGGTTATGTTAGGTTAGGTTAGTTTAGTTCAGTTTATTTTCGGTTAGGTTAGTTTAGTTTAGTTCAGTTTAGTTAGTATTGTTTATAGGTTAGTTTAGTTTAGTATATAGTTTAGTTTATAGTTTCGTTAAGTTTAGTTATAGTTTACATTATAATGTAGTTTACTTTAATTTAGTTTAGTTTAGTTTAGTTTTGTTTAGTTTAGTTTAGGTTAGGTTAGGTAAGGTTAGTTTAGTTTATGTTAGGTTAGGTTAGTTTATGTTAAGTTAGGTTAGTTTAGTTTAGCTTAGTTTAGGTTAGGTTAGAATAGGTTAGCTTAGTTTAGTTTAGTTTAGTTTAATTTAGGATAGTTTAGGTTAGGTTAGGTCAGTGTAGTTGAGTTTAGTTTAGTTGAATTTAATTTAGTTTATTTTGTTTAGTTTAGGTTAGGTTAGTTTAGTTTAGTTTAGGTTAGCTTGTTAGGTTAGCTTAGTTTAGTATAGTTTAGTTTAGTTTATATTTTAATTTATTGTTTAGTTTAGTTTATATTAGATTAGTTTAGTTTAGTTTAATTTAGGTTAGGTTAGGTTAGGTTAGTTTACTTTAGTTTAGTTTAGTTTAATTTAGGTTAGGTTAGGTTAGGTTAGTTAACTTTAGTTTAGTTAAGTTTAGAATAGTTAAATTTAGTTTATAGTTTAGTTTATAGTTTAGTTTAGTTTATAGTTTATATTATAATTTAGTTTAGTTTAGTTTAGTTTAGGTTAGGTTAGGTTAGTTTAGTTTACCTTAGGTTAGGTTAGGTTAAGTTTGGTTAGGTTAGTTAGTTTAGCTTAGTTTAGTTTATTTTACTTTAGTTTATAGTTTAGTTTAATTTATAAATTAGTTTATAAATTAGTTTATAGATTAGTTTAGTTTAGTTTAATTTAGTTTATAGGTTAATTTATAGTTTAGTGTAGTTTAGTTTATAGTTTATATTAAAATTTAGTTTAGTTTAGTTTAGGTTAGGTTAGTTTAATTTAGCTTAGGTTAGTTTAGCTTAGGTTAGGTTAGGTTGGGTTATGTTAGGTTACTTTAGTTTAGTTTAGTTTAGGTTAGGTTTGGCTAGTTTAGTTTAGCGTAGCTCAGGTTTAGTTAGGTTAGGTTAAGTTAGGTTAGCTTAGTTTAGTTCATTTAATTTATAAATTAGTTTATAGTTTAGTTTATGGTTTAGTTTATAGTTTAGTTTATTTTCGGTTAGGTTGGGTTAGTTTAGTTTAGTTTAGATAAGGTTAGGTTTGTTTATTTTACTTTAGATTAGTTTATGTTAGGTTAGGTTAGGATAGGTTAGGTTAGTGTAGTTTATTTTAGTGCAATTTAATTGAATTTAATTTAGTTTATTTTAGCTTAGTTTAGGTTAGGTTAGATTAGTTTAGTTTAGTTTTGTTTAGGTTAAGTTAGGTTAGGTTAGTCTAGTTTAGTTTATTTTTGTTTAGTTTAGATTAGGTTAGGTTAGGTTAGTTTAGTTTAGTTTAGGTTAGGTTAGGTTAGGTTTTTTGCGTTTAGTTTAGTTTAGTTTAGGTTAGTTTATTTTAGTTTAGATTAGATTATGTTAGGTTAGGTTAGGGTAAGTTAGGTTAGTTTAGTTTAGTTTAGTTTAGTTTAGGTTATGTCAGGTTAGTTTAGTTTAGTTTAGGTTAGGTCAGGTTAAGTTATGTTATGTTACTTTAGGTTAGTATAGTTTAGTTTCGTTTAGTTTATAATTTAGTTTAGTTACGTTTAGTTTAGTTTAGGTTAGGTAAATTAGGTTACTTAGTTTAGCTTAGTTTAGTTTATTTTAGTTTAGTTTATAGTTTAGTTTAATTTATAAATTAGTTTATAGCTTAGTTTATTGTTTAGCTTAGTTTAGGTTAGGTTCGGTTAGGTTAGGTTAGTTTAGTTTAGTTTAGGTTAGGTTAGGTTAGTTTTTGTTAGGTTAGGTTAGTTTAATTTAGCTTAGCTTAGGTTGGGTTAGGTGAGATTAGGTTAGGTTAGGTGAGTTAGTTTAGCTTAGTTTAGTTTATTTTACTTTAGTTTAGGTTAGGTTAGGTTAGTAGACTTTAGTATACTTAAATTAGTTAGGTTTAGTCAAGTTTATAGTTTAGTTTAATTTAGTTTATAGTTTAGTATATAGTTTAGTTTAGTTTAGTTTATTGTTTATATTATAATTTAGTTTAGTTTAGGTTAGGTTAGGTTAGGTTAGTTTAGTTTAGTTTAGGTTAGGTTAGGTTAGGTTAGTTTAGTTGAGTTTAGTTTAGTGTAGGTTAGGTTAGGTTAGTTTATTTTAGTTTAGATTAGATTATGCTAGGTTAGGTTAGGGTAGGTTAGGTTAGTTTAGTTTAGTTTAGTTTGGTTTAGGTTAGGTCAGGTTAGTTTAGTTTAGTTTCTTTTAGTTTAGGTTAGGATAGGTAAGTTTAGGTTAGGTTAGGTTAAGTTAGTTTAATTTAGTTTAGTTTAGTTTATGTTAGGTTACGTTAGTTTAGGTTAGTTAAGTTCAGTTTAGTTTAGTTTTGTTTATAGTTTAGTTTAGTTTATAGTTTTGGGTATAGTTTAGTTTAGTTTATTGTTTAATTTAGTTTAGTTAGTGTAGTTTAGTTTAGGTTAGATTAGGTTAGTTTAGTTTAATTTAGGTTAGGTTAGGTTGGTTTATTTTAGTTTAGATAAGATTATGTTAGGTTAGGTTACGGTAGGGTAGATTAGGGTAGTTTAGTTTAGTTTAGTTTAGTTGAATTTAATATTGTTTATTTTAACTTAGTTTAGGTTAGGTTAGGTTAGGTTAGTTTATTTTAGTTTAGTTTAGTTTAGGTTAGGTTAAGTTAGGTTAGGTTAGTTTAGTTTAGTTTAGTTTATATTTTAGTTTATAGTTTAGTTTAGTTTAGTTTAGGTTAGGTTAGGTTAGGTTAGTATAGTTTAGGTTAGGTTTGGTTAGTTTAGTTTATATTAGGTTTGTTTATTTTAGTTTAGTTTGGTTTACTTTAGTTTATAGTTTAGTTTATAGTTTATTTAGTTTAGTTTAGTTTAGGTTAGGTTAGTTTAGTTTAGTATAGGTTAGGTTAGGATAGGTTAGTTTAGTTTTGTTTAGTTTAGTTTAGGTTAGGTTAGATTAGGTTAGGTTATGTTAGTTTATTTTAGTTTAGATTAGATTATGTTAGGTTAGGTAAGTTTAGGTTAGGTTAGGTTAGGTTAGTTTAGGTTAGGTTAGTTTAGGTTAGGTTAGGTTAGGTTAGGTTAGCTTAGTTTATTTTAGTTTTGTTTAATTTAGGTTAAGTTAGGTTAGTTAACTTTAGTTTACTTTAGTTTAGTTAAGTTTAGATTAGTTTATAGTTTAGTTTAGTTTATAGTTTAGTTTATAGTTTAGTTTAGTTTAGTTTATAGTTAATATTATAAATTAGTTAGTTTAGGTTAGGTTAGGTTAGTTTAGTTTAGCTTAGGTTAGGTTAGGTTAGGTTAGGTTAGTTAGTTTAGCTTAGTATAGTTTATTTTAGTTTAGTTTATAGTTTAGTTTAATTTATAGATTAGTTTATATTTTAGTTTACAGTTTAGTTTAGTTTGGTTTAGTTTAGGTTAGGTTAGGTAAGGTTAGGTTAGGTTAGGTTAGTTTAGTTCAGTTTATTTTCGGTTAGGTTAGTTTAGTTTAGTTCAGTTTAGTTAGTATTGTTTATAGGTTAGTTTAGTTTAGTTTATAGTTTAGTTTATAGTTTCGTTAAGTTTAGTTTATAGTTTACATTATAATGTAGTTTACTTTAATTTAGTTTAGTTTAGTTTAGTTTTGTTTAGTTTAGTTTAGGTTAGGTTAGGTAAGGTTAGTTTAGTTTAGGTTAGGTTAGGTTAGTTTATGTTAAGTTAGGTTAGTTTAGTTTAGTTTAGTTTAATTTAGGATAGTTTAGGTTAGGTTAGGTCAGTGTAGTTGAGTTTAGTTTAGTTGAATTTAATTTAGTTTATTTTGTTTAGTTTAGGTTAGGTTAGTTTAGTTTAGTTTAGGTTAGCTTGTTAGGTTAGCTTAGTTTAGTATAGTTTAGTTTAGTTTATATTTTAATTTATTGTTTAGTTTAGTTTATATTAGATTAGTTTAGTTTAGTTTAATTTAGGTTAGGTTAGGTTAGGTTAGTTTACTTTAGTTTAGTTTAGTTTAATTTAGGTTAGGTTAGGTTAGGTTAGTTAACTTTAGTTTAGTTAAGTTTAGATTAGTTAAATTTAGTTTATAGTTTAGTTTATAGTTTAGTTTAGTTTATAGTTTATATTATAATTTAGTTTAGTTTAGTTTAGTTTAGTTTATAGTTTAATTTAGTTTAATTTAGTTTAGTTTAGTTATTTTGTTTAGGTAAGGTTAGGTTAGGTTAGTTTAGTTTAGTTTAGTTTAGGTGAGGTTAGATTTGTTTAGGTTAGGTTAGATTAGTTTAGTTTAGTTTAGTTGAATTTAATTTAGTTTATTTTAGTTTAGTTTAGGTTAAGTTAGGTTAGGTTAGATTAGTTAAGTTCAGTTTAGTGTAATTTAGTTTTGTTGAATTTAGTTTAGTTTAGTTTAAGTTAGTTTAGTTTAGCTTCGGTTAGGTTAGGTAAGATTAGGTTAGTTAGTTTAGCTTAGTTTAGTTTAGTTTAGTTTATAGTTTAGTTTAATTTATAGTTATTTTATATTTTAGTTTATAGTTTAGTTTAGTTTGGTTGAGTTAAGTTTAGTTTAGGTTAGGTAAGGTTAGGTTAGGTTAGGTTAGTTTATTTTAGTTTAGATTAGATTATGTTAGGTTAGGTTAGGTTAGGTCAGTGTAGTTGAGTTTAGTTTAGTTGAATTTAATTTAGTTTATTTTGTTTACTTTGAGTTAGGTTAGTTTAGTTTATTTTAGGTTAGGTTGTTAGGTTAGCTTAGTTTTGTATAGTTTAGTTTAGTTTATATTTTAATTTATTGTTTAGTTTAGTTTATATTAGATTAGTTTAGTTTAGTTTAGTTTAGGTTAGGTTAGGTTAGGTTACGGTGGGTTAGCTTAGTTTAGTTTAGTTTAAGTTTGGTTAGGTTACGTTAGGTTAGTTAACTTTAGATTACTTTAGTTTAGGTTAGGTTTGGTTTGTTTAATTTAGCTTAGCTCAGGTTTGGTTTGGTTAGGTTAGGTTAGGTTAGTTAACTTCAGTTTACTTTAGTTTAGTTAAGTTTAGTTTAGTTTATAGTTTAGTTTAATTTAGTTTATAGTTTAGTTTATACTTTATATTATAATTTAGATTAGGTTAGGTTAGGTTAGTTTAGTTTAGTTTAGGTTAGGTAAGGTTAGGTTAGGTTAGGTTAGGTTGGTTGGTTTAGCTTAGTTTATTTATTTTAGTTTAGTTTATAGTTTAGTTTAATTTATAGATTAGTTTATATTTTAGTTTATAGTTTAGTTTAGTTTGGTTTAGTTTAGGTTAGGTTAGTTAAGGTTAGGTTAGGTTATGATAGTTTAGTTTAGTAAAGTTTATGTTCGGTTAGGTTAGGTTAGTTTAGTTCAGTTTAGTAAGTTTTGTTTATAGGTTAGTTTAGTTTAGTTTATAGTTTAGTTTACAGTTTTGTTTAGTTTAGTTTATAGTTTATATTATAATGTAGTTTACTTTAATTTAGTTTAGTTTAGTTTAGTTTTGTTTAGTTTAGTTTAGGTTAGGTTAAGTAAGGTTAGTTTAGTTTAGTTTAGGTTAGGTTAGTTTATGTTAAGTTAGGTTAGTTTAGTTTAGCTTAGTTTAGGTTAGGTTAGCTTAATTTAGTTAAGTTTAGTTTAATTTAGATTAGGTTAGGTTAGGTTAGGTTAATTAACTTTAGTTTACTTTAGTTTAGTTAAGTTTAGTTTAGTTTATAGTTTAGTTTAATTTAGTTTATAGTTTAGTTTATAGTTTAGTTTATAGTTTAGTTTATAGTTTAGTTTATAGTTTAGTTTAGTTTAGTTTATAGTTTATAATATAATTTAGTTTAGTTTAGTTTAGTTTAGGTTAGGTTAGTTTAGTTTAGCTTACGTTAGGTTAGGTTAGGTTAAGTTAGGTTAGTTAGTTTAGCTTAGTTTAGTTTATTTTAGTTTAGTTTATAGTTTAGTTTAATTTATAAATTAGTTTATAGTTTAGTTTATAGTTTAGTTTGGTTTAGTTTAATTTATTTTATAGTATAGTTTATAGTTTATTTTAGTTTAGTTTATAGTTTAGATTATAATTTAGTTTAGTTTAGTTTAGTTTAGGTTAGGTTAGTTTAGTTTAGCTTAGGTTAGTTTAGCTTAGGTTAGGTTAGGTTGGGTTATGTTAGGTTACTTTAGAGTAGTTTAGTTTAGTTTAGGTTAGGTTTGGTTAGTTTAGTTTAGTTTAGCTCAGGTTTGGTTAGGTTAGGTTAAGTTAGGTTTGCTTAGTTTAGTTTAGTTTAGTTTAATTTAGGTTAGGTTAGGTTAGGTTAATTAACTTTAGTTTACTTAATTTAGTTAAGTTTAGTTTAGTTTATAGTTTAGTTTAATTTAGTTTATAGTTTAGTTTATAGTTTAGTTTAGTTTAGTTTAGTTTATAGTTTATATTATAATTTAGTTTAGTTTAGTTTAGTTTAGGTTAGGTTAGGTTAGTTTACTTTAGCTTAGGTTAGGTTAGGTTAGGTTATGTTAGTTTAGTTTAGTTTAGGTTAGGTTAGGTAAGTTTAGGTTAGGTTAGGTTAGTTTAGTTCAGTTTAGTTTTGTTTTGCTTATAGTTTAATTTAGTTTAGTTTATAGTTTGAATTAGTTTAGTTTAGTTTATTTATTTTGTTTAGGTTAGGTTGGGTTAGGTTAGTTTAGTTTAGTTTAGGTTAGGTTAGATTTGTTTAGGTTAGGTTAGATTAGTGTAGTTTAGTTTAGTTGAATTTAATTTAGTTTATTTTAGTTTAGTTTAGGTTAAGTTAGGTTAGGTTAGGTTAGTTCAGTTTAGTTTAGTGTAGGCTAGTTTAGTTGAATTTAGTTTAGTTTAGTTTAGTTTAGGTTAGTTTAGTTTAGTTTAGCATAGGTTAGGTTAGGTAAGGTTACGTTAGTTAGTTTAGCTTAGTATAGTTTAGTTTAGTTTATAGTTTAGTTTAATTTTAGATTAGTTTATATTTTGGTTTATAGTGTAGTTTAGTTTAATTTAGGTAGGGATAGGTTAGTTTAGGTTAGGTTAGTTTAGTTGAGTTTACTTTTGTTTTGTTTATAGTTTAATTAAGTTTAATTTAGTTTAGTTCAGTTTATAGTTTAATTTAGTTTAGTTTAGTTTAGTTATTTTGTTTAGGTTAGGTTAGGTTAGTTTAGTTTTGTTTAGGTTAGGTTAGGTAAGTTTAGGTTAGGTTAGATTAGTTTAGTTCAGTTTAGTTTTGTTTTGCTTATAGTTTAATTTAGTTTATTTTATAGTTTAAATTAGTTTAGTTTGGTTTAGTTTAGTTATTTTGTTAAGTTTAGGTTAGGTTAGGTTAGTTTAGTTTAGTTTAGGTTAGGTTAGGTTAGATTTGTTTAGGTTAGGTTAGATTAGTGTAGTTTAGTTTAGTTGAATTTAATTTAGTTTATTTTAGTTTAGTTAAAGTTAAGTTAGGTTGGGTTAGGTTAGTTAAGTTTAGTTTAGTGTAGTTTAGTTTAGTTGAATTTAGTTTAGTTTAGTTTAGGTTAGTTTAGTTTAGTTTAGCATAGGTTAGGTTAGGTAAGGTTACGTTAGTTAGTTTAGCTTAGTATAGTTTAGTTTAGTTTATAGTTTAGTTTAATTTTAGATTAGTTTATATTTTGGTTTATAGTGTAGTTTAGTTTAGTTTAGGTAGGGATAGGAAAGTTTAGGTTAGGTTAGGTTAGTTTAGTTCAGTTTAGTTTTGTTTTGTTTATAGTTTAATTTAGTTTAGTTTATAGTTTAATTTAGTTTAGTTTAGTTATTTTGTTTAGGTTAGGTGAGGATAGGTTAGTTTACTTTAGTTTAGTTTAGGTTAGATTTGTTTAGGTTAGGTTAGATTAGTGTAGTTTAGTTTACTTGAATTTAATTTAGTTTATTTTAGTTTAGTTTAGGTTAAGTTGGGTTAGGTTAGGTTAGTTAAGTTTAGTTTAGTGTAGTTTAGTTTAGTTGAATTTAGTTTAGTTTAGTTTAGTTTAGGTTAGTTTAGTTTAGTTTAGCTTAGGTTAGGTTAGGTAAGGTTAGGTTAGTTAGTTTAGCTTAGTATGGTTTAGTTTAGTTCAGTGTATAGTTTAGTTTAATTTTAGATTAGTTTATAGTATAGTTTATAGTTTAGTTTAGTTTAGTTCATATTAGGATACGTAAGTTTAGGTTAGGTTAGTTTATTTTAGGTTACGTTAGTTTAGGTTAGTTAAGTAAAGTTTAGTTTAGTTTTGTTTATGGTTTTATTTAGTTTATAGTTTAGTTTATAGTTTAGTTTAGTTTATTTCGGTTAGGTTAGGTTAGGTTAGTTTAGTTTAGTTTAGTTTAGATTAGGTTAGGTTAGTTTATTTTAATTTAGATTAGATTATGTTAGGTTAGGTTAGGGTAGGTTAGGTTAGTGTAGTTAAGTTTAGTTCAATTTAGTTGAATTTAATTTAGTTTATTTTAGCTTAGTTTCGGTTAGGTTAGATTAGTTTAGTTTAGTTTAGGTTAGGTTAAGTTAGGTTAGGTTAGTTTAGTTTAGTTCATATTTTAGTTTATATTAGGTTAGTTTAGTTTAGGTTAGGTTGGGTTAGTTTATTTTAGTTTAGTTTAGTTTACTTTAGTTTATAGTTTAGTTTATTGTTTAGTTTAGTTTAGTTTAGGTTAGGTTAGGTTAGTTTAGTTTAGTTTAGGTTAGGTTAGGTTAGGTTAGTTTAGTTGAGTTTAGTTTAGTGTAGGTTAGGTTAGGTTAGTTTATTTTAGTTTAGATTAGATTATGCTAGGTTAGGTTAGTGTAGGTTAGGTTAGTTTAGTTTAGTTTAGTTTGGTTTAGGTTAGGTCAGGTTAGTTTAGTTTAGTTTCTTTTAGTTTAGGTTAGGATAGGTAAGTTTAGGTTAGGTTAGGTTAAGTTAGTTTAATTTAGTTTAGTTTAGTTTATGTTAGGTTACGTTAGTTTAGGTTAGTTAAGTTCAGTTTAGTTTAGTTTTGTTTATAGTTTAGTTTAGTTTATAGTTTTGGGTATAGTTTGTTTAGTTTATTGTTTAATTTAGTTTAGTTAGTGTAGTTTAGTTTAGGTTAGATTAGGTTAGTTTAGTTTAATTTAGGTTAGGTTAGGTTGGTTTATTTTAGTTTAGATAAGATTATGTTAGGTTAGGTTACGGTAGGGTAGATTAGGGTAGTTTAGTTTAGTTTAGTTTAGTTGAATTTAATATTGTTTATTTTAACTTAGTTTAGGTTAGGTTAGGTTAGGTTAGTTTATTTTAGTTTAGTTTAGTTTAGGTTAGGTTAAGTTAGGTTAGGTTAGTTTAGTTTAGTTTAGTTTATATTTTAGTTTATAGTTTAGTTTAGTTTAGTTTAGGTTAGGTTAGGTTAGGTTAGTATAGTTTAGGTTAGGTTTGGTTAGTTTAGTTTATATTAGGTTTGTTTATTTTAGTTTAGTTTGGTTTACTTTAGTTTATAGTTTAGTTTATAGTTTATTTAGTTTAGTTTAGTTTAGGTTAGGTTAGTTTAGTTTAGTATAGGTTAGGTTAGGATAGGTTAGTTTAGTTTTGTTTAGTTTAGTTTAGGTTAGGTTAGATTAGGTTAGGTTATGTTAGTTTATTTTAGTTTAGATTAGATTATGTTAGGTTAGGTAAGTTTAGGTTAGGTTAGGTTAGGTTAGTTTAGGTTAGGTTAGTTTAGGTTAGGTTAGGTTAGGTTAGGTTAGCTTAGTTTATTTTAGTTTTGTTTAATTTAGGTTAAGTTAGGTTAGTTAACTTTAGTTTACTTTAGTTTAGTTAAGTTTAGATTAGTTTATAGTTTAGTTTAGTTTATAGTTTAGTTTATAGTTTAGTTTAGTTTAGTTTATAGTTAATATTATAAATTAGTTAGTTTAGGTTAGGTTAGGTTAGTTTAGTTTAGCTTAGGTTAGGTTAGGTTAGGTTAGGTTAGTTAGTTTAGCTTAGTATAGTTTATTTTAGTTTAGTTTATAGTTTAGTTTAATTTATAGATTAGTTTATATTTTAGTTTACAGTTTAGTTTAGTTTGGTTTAGTTTAGGTTAGGTTAGGTAAGGTTAGGTTAGGTTAGGTTAGTTTAGTTCAGTTTATTTTCGGTTAGGTTAGTTTAGTTTAGTTCAGTTTAGTTAGTATTGTTTATAGGTTAGTTTAGTTTAGTTTATAGTTTAGTTTATAGTTTCGTTAAGTTTAGTTTATAGTTTACATTATAATGTAGTTTACTTTAATTTAGTTTAGTTTAGTTTAGTTTTGTTTAGTTTAGTTTAGGTTAGGTTAGGTAAGGTTAGTTTAGTTTAGGTTAGGTTAGGTTAGTTTATGTTAAGTTAGGTTAGTTTAGTTTAGTTTAGTTTAATTTAGGATAGTTTAGGTTAGGTTAGGTCAGTGTAGTTGAGTTTAGTTTAGTTGAATTTAATTTAGTTTATTTTGTTTAGTTTAGGTTAGGTTAGTTTAGTTTAGTTTAGGTTAGCTTGTTAGGTTAGCTTAGTTTAGTATAGTTTAGTTTAGTTTATATTTTAATTTATTGTTTAGTTTAGTTTATATTAGATTAGTTTAGTTTAGTTTAATTTAGGTTAGGTTAGGTTAGGTTAGTTTACTTTAGTTTAGTTTAGTTTAATTTAGGTTAGGTTAGGTTAGGTTAGTTAACTTTAGTTTAGTTAAGTTTAGATTAGTTAAATTTAGTTTATAGTTTAGTTTATAGTTTAGTTTAGTTTATAGTTTATATTATAATTTAGTTTAGTTTAGTTTAGTTTAGGTTAGGTTAGGTTAGTTTAGTTTACCTTAGGTTAGGTTAGGTTAGGTTTGGTTAGGTTAGTTAGTTTAGCTTAGTTTAGTTTATTTTACTTTAGTTTATAGTTTAGTTTAATTTATAAATTAGTATATAGTTTAGTTTATAGTTTAGTTTAGTTTAATTTAATTTAGTTTATAGGTTAATTTATAGTTTAGTTTAGTTTAGTTTATAGTTTATATTAAAATTTAGTTTAGTTTAGTTTAGGTTAGGTTAGTTTAATTTAGCTTAGGTTAGTTTAGCTTAGGTTAGGTTAGGTTGGGTTATGTTAGGTTACTTTAGTTTAGTTTAGTTTAGTTTAGGTTAGGTTTGGCTAGTTTAGTTTAGCGTAGCTCAGGTTTGGTTAGGTTAGGTTAAGTTAGGTTAGCTTAGTATAGTTCATTTAATTTATAAATTAGTTTATAGTTTAGTTTATGGTTTAGTTTATAATTTAGTTTATTTTCGGTTAGGTTGGGTTAGTTTAGTTTAGTTTAGATAAGGTTAGGTTTGTTTATTTTACTTTAGATTAGTTTATGTTAGGTTAGGTTAGGATAGGTTAGGTTAGTGTGGTTTATTTTATTGCAATTTAATTGAATTTAATTTAGTTTATTTTAGCTTAGTTTAGGTTAGGTTAGATTAGTTTAGTTTAGTTTTGTTTAGGTTAAGTTAGGTTAGGTTAGTTTAGTTTAGTTTATTTTTGTTTAGTTTAGATTAGGTTAGGTTAGGTTAGTTTAGTTTAGGTTAGGTTAAGTTAGGTTAGTTTATTTTAGTTTACTTTTTTTTACTTTAGTTTATAGTTTAGTTTATAGTTTAGTTTAGTTTAGATTAGTTTAGTTTAGTTTAGTTTCGGTTAGGTTAGTTTAGTTTAGTTTAGGTTAGGTTAGGTTAGGTTTTTTTGTTTAGTTTAGTTTAGTTTAGGTTAGTTTATTTTAGTTTAGATTAGATTATGTTAGGTTATGTTAGGGTAAGTTAGGTTAGTTTAGTTTAGTTTAGGTTATGTCAGGTTAGTTTAGTTTAGTTTAGGTTAGGTCAGGTTAAGTTATGTTATGTTACTTTAGGTTAGTTTAGTTTAGTTTCGTTTAGTTTATAATTTAGTTTAGTTACGTTTAGTTTAGTTTAGGTTAGGTTAGGCTAGGTTACTTAGTTTAGCTTAGTTTTGTTTATTTTAGTTTAGTTTATAGTTTAGTTTAATTTATAAATTAGTTTATAGCTTAGTTTATTGTTTAGCTTAGTTTAGGTTAGGTTAGGTTAGGTTAGGTTAGTTTAGTTTAGTTTAGGTTAGGTTAGGTTAGTTTTGTTAGGTTAGGTTAGTTTAATTTAGCTTAGCTTAGGTTGGGTTAGGTGAGATTAGGTTAGGTTAGGTGAGTTAGTTTAGCTTAGTTTAGTTTATTTTACTTTAATTTAGGTTAGGTTAGGTTTGGTTAGTAGACTTTAGTATACTTAAATTAGTTAAGTTTAGTCAAGTTTATAGTTTAGTTTCATTTAGTTTATAGTTTAGTATATAGTTTAGTTTAGTTTAGTTTATTGTTTATATTATAATTTAGTTTAGTTTAGGTTAGGTTAGGTTAGTTTAGTTTATCTTAGGTTATGTTAGGTTAGGTTAGGTTAGGTGAGGTTAGTTAGCTTTGGTTTACTTTAGTTTAGTTTAGTTTATAGTTAATTTAATTTATAAATTAGTTTATAGTTTAGTTTATAGTTTAGGTTAGTTAAGTTTAGTTTAATTTAAGTTAGGATAGGTAAGTTTAGGTTAGGTTAGGTTAGTTTAGTTCAGTTTAGTTTTGTTTTGTTTATAGTTTAATTTAGTTTAGTTTAGTTATTTTTTTTTAGGTTAGGTTAGGTTAGGTTAGTTTAGTTTAGTTTAGGTTAGGTTAGATTAGTTTAGGTTAGGTTAGATTAGTGTAGTATAGTTTAGATGAATTTAATTTAGTTTATTTAATTTAGTTTAGGTTAAGTTAGGTTAGGTTAGGTTAGTTAAGTTTAGTTTAGTGTAGTTTAGTTTAGTTGAAATTAGTTTAGTTTAGTTTGGTTTAGGTTAGTTTAATTTAGTTTAGCTTAGGTTAGGTTAGGTAAGGTTAGGTGAGTTAGTTTAGCTTAGTATAGATTAGTTTAGTTTAGTTTATAGTTTAGTTTAATTTTAGATTAGTTTATAGTTTAGTTTAGTTTAGTTTATATTAGGATAGATAAGTTTAGGTTAGGTTAGGGTAAGGTAATTTAGTTTACTTTAGTTCATTTTGGGTTACGTTAGTTTAGGTTAGTTTAAATTAGATTATGTTAGGTTAGGTTAGGGTAGGTTAGGTTAGTGTAGTTTAGTTTAGTTGAATTTAGTTGAATTTAATTTAGTTTATTTTATCTTAGTTTAGGTTAGGTTAGATTAGTTTAGTTTATTTTAGTTTAGGTTAGGTTAAGTTAGGTTAGGTTAGTTTACTTTAGTTTAATTTATATTTTAGTTTATAGTTTAGTTTAGTTTATATTAGATTAGTTTAGTTTAGTTTAGTTTGGTTTAGTTTAGGTTAGGTTAGGTTAGGTTGTTTTAGTTTAGGTTAGGTTAGGTTAGTTTATTTTAGTTTAGTTTAGTTTAGTTTAGTTTATAGTTTAGTTTATAGTTTAGTTTAGGTTAGGTTAGGTTAGTTTATTTTAGTTTAGTTTAGTTTAGTATAGGTTACGTCAGGAGAGTTTAGTTTAGTTTAGGTTAGGTTAGGTTAAGTTATGTTATGTCACTTTAGGTTAGTTTAATTTAGTTTAGTTTCGTTTAGCTAATAATTTAGTTTAGTTACGTTTAGTTACGTTTAGGTAAGATTAGGTTAGGTTAGGTTACTTAGTTTAGCTTAGTTTAGTTTATTTTAGTTTAGTTTATAGTTTATTTTAATTTATAAATTAGTTTATAGTTTAGTTTATTGTTTAGTTTAGTTAAGTATAGGTTAGCTTAAGTTGGGTTAGGTTAGTTTAGTTTAGCTTAGCGTAGGTTGGGTTAGTTTAGGTTAGGTTAGGTTAGTTAGTTTAGCTTAGTTTATTTTCGTTTATAGTTTAGTTTAATTTATAGTTTAGTTTATATTTTAGTGTAGTTTAGTTTAGTTTATGTTAGGTTACGTTAGTTTAGGTTAGTTAAGTTCATTTTAATTTAGTTATGTTTATAGTTTAGTTTAGTTTATAGTTTAGTTCAGTTTAATGTTTAATTTAGTTTAGTTTAGTGTAGTTATGTTTAGGTTAGGTTAGTTTAGTTTAGTTTAGTTTAGGTTAGGTTACTTTATTTTAGTTTAGATTAGATTATGTTAGGTTAGGTAAGTTTAGGTTCGGTTAGGTTAGGTAAGTTTAGGTTAGGTTATGTTAGGTTAGGTTAGGTTATCTTAGTTTAGTTTAGTTTAGTTTAGGTTAGGTTAGGGTAGTTTAGGTTAGGTTAGTTTAGTTTAGTATAGTTTATTTTAGTTTCGTTTAGTTTATAGTTTAGTTTAGTCTATAGATTGGTATATATTTGAGTTTAGTTTGGTTTAGTTTAGATTAGTTTAGGTTAGGTTAGTAAGGTTAGGTTAGGTTAGTTTATTTTAGTTTAGGTTAGGTTAAGTTAAGTTAGGTTTGCTTAGCTTAGTTTAATTTACTTTATAGTTTAGTTTATAGTTTAGTTTCGTTTAGTTTATAATTTAGTTTAGTTTAGTTTATGTTAGGTTAGGTTAGGTTAGGTTAGGTTAGTTTAGGTTAGTTTAGTTTAGTTTGGTGTATAATTTCGTTTATAGTATAGTTTAGTTTAGTTTAATTTATAGTTTATTTTATAGTTTAGTTCAGTTTAGTTTAGGTTAGGTTAGTTTAGTTTAGTTTCGTTTAGCTTAGGTTGGGTTAGGTTAGGTTAGGTTAGGTTAGTTAGTTTAGCTTAGTTTCGTTTATTTTAATTTATAGTTTAGTTTAATTTATAGTTTGGTTTATAGTTTAGTTCAGTTTAGTTTAAGTCAGGATAGGTAAGTTTAGGTTAAGTTAGGTTAAGTTAGTTTAGTTTAGTTTAGTTTATGTTAGGTTACGTTAGTTTATGTTAGTTAAGTTCAGATTAGTTTAGTTTTGTTTATAGTTTAGTTTAGTTTATAGTTTAATTTTGTTTAGATTATTGTTTAATTTAGTTTAGTTTAGTGTAGTGTAGTTTAGGTTAGGTTAGGTTAGTTTAGTTTAGTTTAGGTTAGGTAAGTTTATTTTAGTTTAGATTAGATTATGTAAGGTTAAGTTAGGTTGGGGCAGGTTAGGTTAGTGTAGTTTAGTTTCGTTTAGTTAAGTTGGATTTAATTTTGTTTATTTTAGCTTAGTTTAGGTTAGGTTAGGTTACTTTAGTTTAGTTTAGTTTAGTTTAGGTTAGGTTAAGTTAGGTTAGGTTAGTTTAGTTTAGATTTGTTTATATTTAATTTATAGTTTAGTTTAGTTTATATTAGATTAGTTTGGTTTAGTTTAGTTTAGTTAAGTTTAGTTTAGTTTAGGTTAGGTTAGTTTAGTTTAGGTTAGGTTAGTTTAGTTTAGTATAGGTTAGGTTAGGTTAGGTTAGGTTAGTTTAGTTTTGTTTAGTTTAGTTTAGGTTAGGTTAGGTTAGGTTAGGTTATATTACTTTAGGTTAGTTTAGTTTAGTTTAATTGAGTTTCGTTTAGTTTATAATTTAGTTTAGTTTATTTTATGTTAGGTTAGGTAAGGTGAGGTTAGGTTAGGTTAGTTTAGGTTACTTTAGTTTAGTTTAATTTAGTTTAGTTTATAATTTAGTTTATAGTATAGTTTTGTTTAGTTTAGTTTATAGTTTTTTATAATTTAATTTAGTTTAGTTTATAGTTTAGTTTATAATTTAGTTTAATTTAGTTTAGTTTAATTTAGGTTAGGTTTGGTTAGTTTATTTTAGCTTAGCTCAGGTTTGGTTAGGTTAGGTTAAGTTAGGTTAGGTTAGTTAGTTTAGCTTAGTTTAGTTTGTTTTAGTTTAGTTTATAGTTTAGTATAATTTATAGATTAGTTTATATTTTAGTATATTGTTTAGTTTAGTTTGGTTTAGTTTAGGTTAGGTTAGGTAAGGTTAGGTTAGGTTAGGTTAGTTTAGTTTAGTTAAGTTTATGTTCGGTTAGGTTAGGTTAGTTTAGTTCAGTTTAGTTAGTTTAGTTTATAATTTAATTTAGTTTACCTTAGTTTTGTTTACTTTAGTTTAGGTTAGGTTAGGTAAGGTTAGTTTATTTTAGTTTATTTTAGGTTAGGTTAGGTTAGGTCAGCTCAGTTTAGTTTAGTTTAGTTTAATTTAGGTTAGGTTAGGTTAGGTTAGTTAACTTTAGATTACTTTAGTTTATTTAAGTTTAGTTTAGTTTAGTTTATAGTTTAGTTTAGTTTAGTTTATAGTATATATTATAATTTAGTTTAGTTTAGTTTAGTTTATTTTAGTTAAGTTTATAGTTTATTTTAATTTATAAATTAGTTTATAGTTTAGTTTATTGTTTAGTTTAGTTAAGTTTAGGTTAGCTTAAGTTAGGTTAGGTTAGTTTAGTTTAGCTTAGCGTAGGTTGGGTTAGTTTAGGTTAGGTTAGGTTAGTTAGTTTAGCTTAGTTTAGTTTAATTTAGGTTAGGTTAGGTTAGGTTAGGTTAGGTTAGTTAACTTTAGATTACTTTAGTTTAGTTAAGTTTAGTATAGTTTATAGATTAGTTTAGTTTAGTTTATAGTTTAGTTTAGTTTAGTTTATAGTATATATTATAATTTAGTTTAGTTTAGTTTAGGTTAGGTAAGGTTAGTTTAGTTTAGCTTAGGTTAGGTTAGGTTACGTTAGGTTAGGTTAGGTTAGTTAATTTAGCTTAGTTCATTTTATTTTATTTTAGTTTATAGATAATTTAATATATAAATTAGTTTATAGTTTAGTTTACAGTTTAGGTTAGTTTAGTTTAGTTTAATTTAAGTTAGGTTAGGTAAGTTTAGGTTAGGTTAGGTTAGTTTAGTTCAGTTTAGTTTTGTTTTGCTTATAGTTTAGTTTAGTATAGTTTAGTTTATAGTTTAATTTAGTTTAGTTTAGTTTAGTTTAGTTATTTTGTTTAGGTAAGGTTAGGTTAGGTTAGTTTAGTTTAGTTTAGGTTAGGTTAGATTTGTTTAGGTTAAGTTAGATTAGTTTAGTTTAGTTTAGTTTAATTTAATTTAGTTTATTTTAGTTTAGTGTAGGTTAAGTTAGGTTAGGTTAGATTAGTTAAGTTCAGTTTAGTGTAATTTAGCTTTGTTGAATTTAGTTTAGTTTAGTTTAGTTTAAGTTAGTTTAGTTTAGCTTAGGTTAGGTTAGGTAAGGTTAGGTTAGTTAGTTTAGCTTAGTTTAGTTTAGTTTAGTTTATAGTTTAGTTTAATTTATAGATTAGCTTATATTTTAGTTGATAGTTTAGTTTAGTTTGGTTTAGTTAAGTTTAGTGTAGGTTAGGTTAGGTAAGGTTAGGTTAGGTTAGGTTAGTTTATTTTAGTTCAGATTAGATTATGTTAGGTTAGGTTAGGTTAGGTCAGTGTAGTTGAGTTTAGTTTAGTTGAATTTAATTTAGTTTATTTTGTTTACTTTAGGTTAGGTTAGTTTAGTTTAGTTTAGGTTAGGTTGTTAGGTTAGATTAGTTTTGTATAGTTTAGTTTAGTTTATATTTTAATTTATTGTTTACTTTAGTTTATATTAGATTAGTTTAGTTTAGTTTAGTTTAGTTTAGGTTAGGTTAGGTTACGTTGGGTTAGCTTAGTTTAGTTTAGTTTAAGTTTGGTTAGGTTACGTTAGGTTAGGTCAGCTTAGTTTAGTTTAGTTTAGTTTAATTTAGGTTAGGTTAGGTTAGGTTAGTTAACTTTAGATTACTTTAGTTTAGGTTAGGTTTGGTTTGTTTAATTTAGCTTAGCTCAGGTTTGGTTTGGTTAGGTTGGGTTAGGTTAGTTAACTTCAGTTTACTTTAGTTTAGTTAAGTTTAGTTTAGTTTATAGTTTAGTTTAATTTAGTTTATAGTTTAGTTTATACTTTATATTATAATTTAGTTTAGGTTAGGTTAGGTTAGTTTAGTTTAGTTTAGGTTAGGTAAGGTTAGGTTAGGTTAGGTTAGGTTGGTTGGTTTAGCTTAGTTTATTTATTTTAGTTTAGTTTATAGTTTAGTTTAATTTATAGATTAGTTTATATTTTAGTTTATAGTTTAGTTTAGTTTGGTTTAGTTTAGGTTAGGTTAGTTAAGGTTAGGTTAGGTTATGATAGTTTAGTTTAGTAAAGTTTATGTTCGGTTAGGTTAGGTTAGTTTAGTTCAGTTTAGTAAGTTTTGTTTATAGGTTAGTTTAGTTTAGTTTATAGTTTAGTTTACAGTTTTGTTTAGTTTAGTTTATAGTTTATATTATAATGTAGTTTACTTTAATTTAGTTTAGTTTAGTTTAGTTTTGTTTAGTTTAGTTTAGGTTAGGTTAAGTAAGGTTAGTTTAGTTTAGTTTAGGTTAGGTTAGTTTATGTTAAGTTAGGTTAGTTTAGTTTAGCTTAGTTTAGGTTAGGTTAGCTTAATTTAGTTAAGTTTAGTTTAATTTAGATTAGGTTAGGTTAGGTTAGGTTAATTAACTTTAGTTTACTTTAGTTTAGTTAAGTTTAGTTTAGTTTATAGTTTAGTTTAATTTAGTTTATAGTTTAGTTTATAGTTTAGTTTATAGTTTAGTTTATAGTTTAGTTTATAGTTTAGTTTAGTTTAGTTTATAGTTTATAATATAATTTAGTTTAGTTTAGTTTAGTTTAGGTTAGGTTAGTTTAGTTTAGCTTACGTTAGGTTAGGTTAGGTTAAGTTAGGTTAGTTAGTTTAGCTTAGTTTAGTTTATTTTAGTTTAGTTTATAGTTTAGTTTAATTTATAAATTAGTTTATAGTTTAGTTTATAGTTTAGTTTGGTTTAGTTTAATTTATTTTATAGTATAGTTTATAGTTTATTTTAGTTTAGTTTATAGTTTAGATTATAATTTAGTTTAGTTTAGTTTAGTTTAGGTTAGGTTAGTTTAGTTTAGCTTAGGTTAGTTTAGCTTAGGTTAGGTTAGGTTGGGTTATGTTAGGTTACTTTAGAGTAGTTTAGTTTAGTTTAGGTTAGGTTTGGTTAGTTTAGTTTAGTTTAGCTCAGGTTTGGTTAGGTTAGGTTAAGTTAGGTTTGCTTAGTTTAGTTTAGTTTAGTTTAATTTAGGTTAGGTTAGGTTAGGTTAATTAACTTTAGTTTACTTAATTTAGTTAAGTTTAGTTTAGTTTATAGTTTAGTTTAATTTAGTTTATAGTTTAGTTTATAGTTTAGTTTAGTTTAGTTTAGTTTATAGTTTATATTATAATTTAGTTTAGTTTAGTTTAGTTTAGGTTAGGTTAGGTTAGTTTACTTTAGCTTAGGTTAGGTTAGGTTAGGTTATGTTAGTTTAGTTTAGTTTAGGTTAGGTTAGGTAAGTTTAGGTTAGGTTAGGTTAGTTTAGTTCAGTTTAGTTTTGTTTTGCTTATAGTTTAATTTAGTTTAGTTTATAGTTTGAATTAGTTTAGTTTAGTTTATTTATTTTGTTTAGGTTAGGTTGGGTTAGGTTAGTTTAGTTTAGTTTAGGTTAGGTTAGATTTGTTTAGGTTAGGTTAGATTAGTGTAGTTTAGTTTAGTTGAATTTAATTTAGTTTATTTTAGTTTAGTTTAGGTTAAGTTAGGTTAGGTTAGGTTAGTTCAGTTTAGTTTAGTGTAGGCTAGTTTAGTTGAATTTAGTTTAGTTTAGTTTAGTTTAGGTTAGTTTAGTTTAGTTTAGCATAGGTTAGGTTAGGTAAGGTTACGTTAGTTAGTTTAGCTTAGTATAGTTTAGTTTAGTTTATAGTTTAGTTTAATTTTAGATTAGTTTATATTTTGGTTTATAGTGTAGTTTAGTTTAATTTAGGTAGGGATAGGTTAGTTTAGGTTAGGTTAGTTTAGTTGAGTTTACTTTTGTTTTGTTTATAGTTTAATTAAGTTTAATTTAGTTTAGTTCAGTTTATAGTTTAATTTAGTTTAGTTTAGTTTAGTTATTTTGTTTAGGTTAGGTTAGGTTAGTTTAGTTTTGTTTAGGTTAGGTTAGGTAAGTTTAGGTTAGGTTAGATTAGTTTAGTTCAGTTTAGTTTTGTTTTGCTTATAGTTTAATTTAGTTTATTTTATAGTTTAAATTAGTTTAGTTTGGTTTAGTTTAGTTATTTTGTTAAGTTTAGGTTAGGTTAGGTTAGTTTAGTTTAGTTTAGGTTAGGTTAGGTTAGATTTGTTTAGGTTAGGTTAGATTAGTGTAGTTTAGTTTAGTTGAATTTAATTTAGTTTATTTTAGTTTAGTTAAAGTTAAGTTAGGTTGGGTTAGGTTAGTTAAGTTTAGTTTAGTGTAGTTTAGTTTAGTTGAATTTAGTTTAGTTTAGTTTAGGTTAGTTTAGTTTAGTTTAGCATAGGTTAGGTTAGGTAAGGTTACGTTAGTTAGTTTAGCTTAGTATAGTTTAGTTTAGTTTATAGTTTAGTTTAATTTTAGATTAGTTTATATTTTGGTTTATAGTGTAGTTTAGTTTAGTTTAGGTAGGGATAGGAAAGTTTAGGTTAGGTTAGGTTAGTTTAGTTCAGTTTAGTTTTGTTTTGTTTATAGTTTAATTTAGTTTAGTTTATAGTTTAATTTAGTTTAGTTTAGTTATTTTGTTTAGGTTAGGTGAGGATAGGTTAGTTTACTTTAGTTTAGTTTAGGTTAGATTTGTTTAGGTTAGGTTAGATTAGTGTAGTTTAGTTTACTTGAATTTAATTTAGTTTATTTTAGTTTAGTTTAGGTTAAGTTGGGTTAGGTTAGGTTAGTTAAGTTTAGTTTAGTGTAGTTTAGTTTAGTTGAATTTAGTTTAGTTTAGTTTAGTTTAGGTTAGTTTAGTTTAGTTTAGCTTAGGTTAGGTTAGGTAAGGTTAGGTTAGTTAGTTTAGCTTAGTATGGTTTAGTTTAGTTCAGTGTATAGTTTAGTTTAATTTTAGATTAGTTTATAGTATAGTTTATAGTTTAGTTTAGTTTAGTTCATATTAGGATACGTAAGTTTAGGTTAGGTTAGTTTATTTTAGGTTACGTTAGTTTAGGTTAGTTAAGTAAAGTTTAGTTTAGTTTTGTTTATGGTTTTATTTAGTTTATAGTTTAGTTTATAGTTTAGTTTAGTTTATTTCGGTTAGGTTAGGTTAGGTTAGTTTAGTTTAGTTTAGTTTAGATTAGGTTAGGTTAGTTTATTTTAATTTAGATTAGATTATGTTAGGTTAGGTTAGGGTAGGTTAGGTTAGTGTAGTTAAGTTTAGTTCAATTTAGTTGAATTTAATTTAGTTTATTTTAGCTTAGTTTCGGTTAGGTTAGATTAGTTTAGTTTAGTTTAGGTTAGGTTAAGTTAGGTTAGGTTAGTTTAGTTTAGTTCATATTTTAGTTTATATTAGGTTAGTTTAGTTTAGGTTAGGTTGGGTTAGTTTATTTTAGTTTAGTTTAGTTTACTTTAGTTTATAGTTTAGTTTATTGTTTAGTTTAGTTTAGTTTAGGTTAGGTTAGGTTAGTTTAGTTTAGTTTAGGTTAGGTTAGGTTAGGTTAGTTTAGTTGAGTTTAGTTTAGTGTAGGTTAGGTTAGGTTAGTTTATTTTAGTTTAGATTAGATTATGCTAGGTTAGGTTAGTGTAGGTTAGGTTAGTTTAGTTTAGTTTAGTTTGGTTTAGGTTAGGTCAGGTTAGTTTAGTTTAGTTTCTTTTAGTTTAGGTTAGGATAGGTAAGTTTAGGTTAGGTTAGGTTAAGTTAGTTTAATTTAGTTTAGTTTAGTTTATGTTAGGTTACGTTAGTTTAGGTTAGTTAAGTTCAGTTTAGTTTAGTTTTGTTTATAGTTTAGTTTAGTTTATAGTTTTGGGTATAGTTTGTTTAGTTTATTGTTTAATTTAGTTTAGTTAGTGTAGTTTAGTTTAGGTTAGATTAGGTTAGTTTAGTTTAATTTAGGTTAGGTTAGGTTGGTTTATTTTAGTTTAGATAAGATTATGTTAGGTTAGGTTACGGTAGGGTAGATTAGGGTAGTTTAGTTTAGTTTAGTTTAGTTGAATTTAATATTGTTTATTTTAACTTAGTTTAGGTTAGGTTAGGTTAGGTTAGTTTATTTTAGTTTAGTTTAGTTTAGGTTAGGTTAAGTTAGGTTAGGTTAGTTTAGTTTAGTTTAGTTTATATTTTAGTTTATAGTTTAGTTTAGTTTAGTTTAGGTTAGGTTAGGTTAGGTTAGTATAGTTTAGGTTAGGTTTGGTTAGTTTAGTTTATATTAGGTTTGTTTATTTTAGTTTAGTTTGGTTTACTTTAGTTTATAGTTTAGTTTATAGTTTATTTAGTTTAGTTTAGTTTAGGTTAGGTTAGTTTAGTTTAGTATAGGTTAGGTTAGGATAGGTTAGTTTAGTTTTGTTTAGTTTAGTTTAGGTTAGGTTAGATTAGGTTAGGTTATGTTAGTTTATTTTAGTTTAGATTAGATTATGTTAGGTTAGGTAAGTTTAGGTTAGGTTAGGTTAGGTTAGTTTAGGTTAGGTTAGTTTAGGTTAGGTTAGGTTAGGTTAGGTTAGCTTAGTTTATTTTAGTTTTGTTTAATTTAGGTTAAGTTAGGTTAGTTAACTTTAGTTTACTTTAGTTTAGTTAAGTTTAGATTAGTTTATAGTTTAGTTTAGTTTATAGTTTAGTTTATAGTTTAGTTTAGTTTAGTTTATAGTTAATATTATAAATTAGTTAGTTTAGGTTAGGTTAGGTTAGTTTAGTTTAGCTTAGGTTAGGTTAGGTTAGGTTAGGTTAGTTAGTTTAGCTTAGTATAGTTTATTTTAGTTTAGTTTATAGTTTAGTTTAATTTATAGATTAGTTTATATTTTAGTTTACAGTTTAGTTTAGTTTGGTTTAGTTTAGGTTAGGTTAGGTAAGGTTAGGTTAGGTTAGGTTAGTTTAGTTCAGTTTATTTTCGGTTAGGTTAGTTTAGTTTAGTTCAGTTTAGTTAGTATTGTTTATAGGTTAGTTTAGTTTAGTTTATAGTTTAGTTTATAGTTTCGTTAAGTTTAGTTTATAGTTTACATTATAATGTAGTTTACTTTAATTTAGTTTAGTTTAGTTTAGTTTTGTTTAGTTTAGTTTAGGTTAGGTTAGGTAAGGTTAGTTTAGTTTAGGTTAGGTTAGGTTAGTTTATGTTAAGTTAGGTTAGTTTAGTTTAGTTTAGTTTAATTTAGGATAGTTTAGGTTAGGTTAGGTCAGTGTAGTTGAGTTTAGTTTAGTTGAATTTAATTTAGTTTATTTTGTTTAGTTTAGGTTAGGTTAGTTTAGTTTAGTTTAGGTTAGCTTGTTAGGTTAGCTTAGTTTAGTATAGTTTAGTTTAGTTTATATTTTAATTTATTGTTTAGTTTAGTTTATATTAGATTAGTTTAGTTTAGTTTAATTTAGGTTAGGTTAGGTTAGGTTAGTTTACTTTAGTTTAGTTTAGTTTAATTTAGGTTAGGTTAGGTTAGGTTAGTTAACTTTAGTTTAGTTAAGTTTAGATTAGTTAAATTTAGTTTATAGTTTAGTTTATAGTTTAGTTTAGTTTATAGTTTATATTATAATTTAGTTTAGTTTAGTTTAGTTTAGGTTAGGTTAGGTTAGTTTAGTTTACCTTAGGTTAGGTTAGGTTAGGTTTGGTTAGGTTAGTTAGTTTAGCTTAGTTTAGTTTATTTTACTTTAGTTTATAGTTTAGTTTAATTTATAAATTAGTATATAGTTTAGTTTATAGTTTAGTTTAGTTTAATTTAATTTAGTTTATAGGTTAATTTATAGTTTAGTTTAGTTTAGTTTATAGTTTATATTAAAATTTAGTTTAGTTTAGTTTAGGTTAGGTTAGTTTAATTTAGCTTAGGTTAGTTTAGCTTAGGTTAGGTTAGGTTGGGTTATGTTAGGTTACTTTAGTTTAGTTTAGTTTAGTTTAGGTTAGGTTTGGCTAGTTTAGTTTAGCGTAGCTCAGGTTTGGTTAGGTTAGGTTAAGTTAGGTTAGCTTAGTATAGTTCATTTAATTTATAAATTAGTTTATAGTTTAGTTTATGGTTTAGTTTATAATTTAGTTTATTTTCGGTTAGGTTGGGTTAGTTTAGTTTAGTTTAGATAAGGTTAGGTTTGTTTATTTTACTTTAGATTAGTTTATGTTAGGTTAGGTTAGGATAGGTTAGGTTAGTGTGGTTTATTTTATTGCAATTTAATTGAATTTAATTTAGTTTATTTTAGCTTAGTTTAGGTTAGGTTAGATTAGTTTAGTTTAGTTTTGTTTAGGTTAAGTTAGGTTAGGTTAGTTTAGTTTAGTTTATTTTTGTTTAGTTTAGATTAGGTTAGGTTAGGTTAGTTTAGTTTAGGTTAGGTTAAGTTAGGTTAGTTTATTTTAGTTTACTTTTTTTTACTTTAGTTTATAGTTTAGTTTATAGTTTAGTTTAGTTTAGATTAGTTTAGTTTAGTTTAGTTTCGGTTAGGTTAGTTTAGTTTAGTTTAGGTTAGGTTAGGTTAGGTTTTTTTGTTTAGTTTAGTTTAGTTTAGGTTAGTTTATTTTAGTTTAGATTAGATTATGTTAGGTTATGTTAGGGTAAGTTAGGTTAGTTTAGTTTAGTTTAGGTTATGTCAGGTTAGTTTAGTTTAGTTTAGGTTAGGTCAGGTTAAGTTATGTTATGTTACTTTAGGTTAGTTTAGTTTAGTTTCGTTTAGTTTATAATTTAGTTTAGTTACGTTTAGTTTAGTTTAGGTTAGGTTAGGCTAGGTTACTTAGTTTAGCTTAGTTTTGTTTATTTTAGTTTAGTTTATAGTTTAGTTTAATTTATAAATTAGTTTATAGCTTAGTTTATTGTTTAGCTTAGTTTAGGTTAGGTTAGGTTAGGTTAGGTTAGTTTAGTTTAGTTTAGGTTAGGTTAGGTTAGTTTTGTTAGGTTAGGTTAGTTTAATTTAGCTTAGCTTAGGTTGGGTTAGGTGAGATTAGGTTAGGTTAGGTGAGTTAGTTTAGCTTAGTTTAGTTTATTTTACTTTAATTTAGGTTAGGTTAGGTTTGGTTAGTAGACTTTAGTATACTTAAATTAGTTAAGTTTAGTCAAGTTTATAGTTTAGTTTCATTTAGTTTATAGTTTAGTATATAGTTTAGTTTAGTTTAGTTTATTGTTTATATTATAATTTAGTTTAGTTTAGGTTAGGTTAGGTTAGTTTAGTTTATCTTAGGTTATGTTAGGTTAGGTTAGGTTAGGTGAGGTTAGTTAGCTTTGGTTTACTTTAGTTTAGTTTAGTTTATAGTTAATTTAATTTATAAATTAGTTTATAGTTTAGTTTATAGTTTAGGTTAGTTAAGTTTAGTTTAATTTAAGTTAGGATAGGTAAGTTTAGGTTAGGTTAGGTTAGTTTAGTTCAGTTTAGTTTTGTTTTGTTTATAGTTTAATTTAGTTTAGTTTAGTTATTTTTTTTTAGGTTAGGTTAGGTTAGGTTAGTTTAGTTTAGTTTAGGTTAGGTTAGATTAGTTTAGGTTAGGTTAGATTAGTGTAGTATAGTTTAGATGAATTTAATTTAGTTTATTTAATTTATTTAGGTTAAGTTAGGTTAGGTTAGGTTAGTTAAGTTTAGTTTAGTGTAGTTTAGTTTAGTTGAAATTAGTTTAGTTTAGTTTGGTTTAGGTTAGTTTAATTTAGTTTAGCTTAGGTTAGGTTAGGTAAGGTTAGGTGAGTTAGTTTAGCTTAGTATAGATTAGTTTAGTTTAGTTTATAGTTTAGTTTAATTTTAGATTAGTTTATAGTTTAGTTTAGTTTAGTTTATATTAGGATAGATAAGTTTAGGTTAGGTTAGGGTAAGGTAATTTAGTTTACTTTAGTTCATTTTGGGTTACGTTAGTTTAGGTTAGTTTAAATTAGATTATGTTAGGTTAGGTTAGGGTAGGTTAGGTTAGTGTAGTTTAGTTTAGTTGAATTTAGTTGAATTTAATTTAGTTTATTTTATCTTAGTTTAGGTTAGGTTAGATTAGTTTAGTTTATTTTAGTTTAGGTTAGGTTAAGTTAGGTTAGGTTAGTTTACTTTAGTTTAATTTATATTTTAGTTTATAGTTTAGTTTAGTTTATATTAGATTAGTTTAGTTTAGTTTAGTTTGGTTTAGTTTAGGTTAGGTTAGGTTAGGTTGTTTTAGTTTAGGTTAGGTTAGGTTAGTTTATTTTAGTTTAGTTTAGTTTAGTTTAGTTTATAGTTTAGTTTATAGTTTAGTTTAGGTTAGGTTAGGTTAGTTTATTTTAGTTTAGTTTAGTTTAGTATAGGTTACGTCAGGAGAGTTTAGTTTAGTTTAGGTTAGGTTAGGTTAAGTTATGTTATGTCACTTTAGGTTAGTTTAATTTAGTTTAGTTTCGTTTAGCTAATAATTTAGTTTAGTTACGTTTAGTTACGTTTAGGTAAGATTAGGTTAGGTTAGGTTACTTAGTTTAGCTTAGTTTAGTTTATTTTAGTTTAGTTTATAGTTTATTTTAATTTATAAATTAGTTTATAGTTTAGTTTATTGTTTAGTTTAGTTAAGTATAGGTTAGCTTAAGTTGGGTTAGGTTAGTTTAGTTTAGCTTAGCGTAGGTTGGGTTAGGTTAGGTTTGTTAGTTTAGCTTAGTTTAGTTTATTTTAGTTTAGTTTATAGTTTAGTTAATTTATAGATTAATTTATATTTTAGTTTATAATTTAGTTTAGTTTGGTTTAGTTTATGATAGGTTAGGTAAGGTTAGGTTAGGTTAGGTTAGTTTAGTTTAGTTAAGTTTATGTTCGGTTAGGTTAGGTTAGTTTAGTTGAGTTTAGTTAGTTTTGTTCATAGTTTAGTTTAGTTTAGTTTATAGTTTAGTTTATAGTTTAGTTTAGTTTATATTTAATTTAGTTTAGTTTACTTTAGTTTTGTTTAGTTTAGTTTAGGTTAGGTTAGGTAAGGTTAGTTTAGTTTGGTTTAGTTTAGGTTAGGTTAGTTTAGGTTAAGTTTGGTTAGTTTAGTTTAGCTTAGTTTAGGTTAGGTTAGGTTAGGTTAGCTTAGTTTAGTTTAATTTAGTTTAATTTAGGTTAGGTTAGGTTCGGTTAATTTAGTTAAATTTAGTTTACTTTAGTTTAGTTTAGTTTATAGTTAATTTAATTTACAAATTAGTTTATAGTTTAGTTTATAGTTTAGGTTAGATAAGTTTTGTTTAATTTAAGTTAGGATAGGTAAGTTTAGGTTAAGTTAGGTTAGTTTAGTTCAGTTTAGTTTTGTTAAGTTTATAGTTTAATTTAGTTTAGTTTATAGTTTAATTTAGTTTAGTTTAGTTTAGTTATTTTGATTAGGTTAGGTTAGGTTAGTTTAGTTTAATTTAGGTTAGGTTAGATTTGTTTAGGTTAGGTTAGATTAGTGTAGTTTAGATTAGTTGAATTTAATTTAGTTTATTTTAGTTTAGTTTAGGTTAAGTTTGGTTAGGCTAGGTTAGTTAAGTTTAGTTTAGTGTAGTGGAGTTTAGTTGTATTTTTTTTAGTTTAGTTTAGTTTAGTTTAGCTTAGGTTAGGTTAGGTAAGGTTAGGTTAGTTATTTTAGCTTAGTTTAGTTTAGTTTAGTTTATAGTTTAGTTTATTTTAAATTAGTTTATAGTTTAGTTTATAGTTTAGTTTAGTTTAGTTTATGTTAGTTTAGTTTATGTTAGTTTAGTTTAGTTTAGCTTAGGTTAGGTTAGGTAAGGTTAGGTTAGTAGGTTTAGCTTAGTTTAGTTTAGTTTATAGTTCAGTTTAATTTTAGATTATTTTATAGTTTAGTTTATAGTTTAGTTTAGTTTAAGTTAAGATAGGTATGTTTAGGTTAGGTTAGGGTAAGTTAGTTTAGTTTAGTTTAGTTTATTTTAGGTTACGTTAGTTTAGGTTAGTTAAGTACAGTTTGGTTTTGTTTTGTTTATAGTTTTGTTTAGTTTATAGTTTAGTTTATAGTTTAGTTTAGATTACTTTCGGTTAGTTTAGGTTAGGTTAGTTTAGTTTAGTTTAGAATAGGTTAGGTTAGTTTATTTTAGTTTAGATTAGATTATGTTAGGTTAGGTTAGGGTAGGTTAGGTTAGTGTAGTTTAGTTTAGTTCAATTTAGTTGAATTTAATTTAGTTTATTTTAGTTTCCTTTAGGTTAGGTAGATTAATTTAGTTTAGTTTAGGTTAGGTTAAGTTAGGTTAGGTTAGTTTAGTTTAAATTATATTTTATTTTATAGTTTAGTTTAGTTTAGTTTGTATTAGATTAGTTTAGTTTAGTTTGGTATAGTTTAGGTTAGGTTAGGTTAGGTTAGGTTAGTTTAGTTTAGGTTAGGTTAGGTTAGGTTAGTTTATTTTAGTTTAGTTTACTTTAGTTTATAGTTTAGTTATAGTTTAGTTTAGTTTAGTTTAGTTTAGTTTAGGTTCGGTTAGGTTAGTTTAGTTTAGTTTAGGTTAGGTTAGGTTAGGTTAGGTTAGGTTAGTTTAGTTTAGTTTAGTATAGTTTAGGTTAGGTTAGGTTAGTTTATTTTAGTTTAGATTAGTTTATGTTATGTTAGGGTAGGTTAGGTTAGGTTAGTTTAGTTTAGTTTAGTTTAGTTTAGTTTAGTTTAGTTTAGGTTAGGTCAGGTTAGTTTAGTTTAATTTAGGTTAGGTTAGGTTAGTTAAATTTAAGTTACTCTAGTTTAGTTAAGTTTAGTTTAGTTTATAGTTTAGTTTATAGTTTAGTTTAGTTTATAGTTTTGTTTAGTTTATAGTTTATATTATAATTTACTTTATTTTAGTTTCGTTTAAGTAAGGTTAGTTTAGTTTAGCTTAGGTTAGGTTAGGTTAGTTAGTTTAGCTTAGTTTAGTTTATTTTAGTTTAGTTTATTGTTTAGTTTAGTCTATAGATTAGTTTACATTTTAGTTTAGTTTGGTTTAGTTTAGATTAGTTTAGGTTAGGTTAGCTAAGGTTAGGTTAGGTTAGGTTAGTGTAGTTTAGTTTAGTTGAATTTAATTTTGTTTATTTTAGTTTAGTTTAGGTTAGGTTAGGTTAGTTTAGTTTAGTTTAGGTTAGGTTAAGTTAGGTTAGCTTAGTTTAGTTTAGTTTACTTTATATTTTAGTTTATAGTTTAGTTTAGTGTAGTTTATATTGGATTAGTTTAGTTTAGTTTAGGTTAGGTTAGGTTAGGTTAGTTTAATTTGGGTTAGGTTAGGTTAGTTTATTTTAGTTTAGTTTAGTTTGCTTTAGTTTATAGTTTAGTTTAGTTTAGTTTAGTTTAGTTTAGGTTAGGTTATGTTAGTTTAGTTTAGGTTAGGTTGGGTTAGGTTATGTTAATTTAGTTTAGTTTAGTTTAGTTTAGGTTAGGTTAGGTTAGGTTAGGTTATGTTACTTTAGGTTAGTTTTGTTTAGTTTATAATTTAGTTTAGTGTAGTTTATGTTAGGTTAGGTTAGTTTAGGTTAGTTTAGTTTAATTTAGTTTATAGCATCGTTTAGTTTAGTTTAATTTACAGTTTATTTTATAGTTTAGTACAGTTTAGTTTAGGTTATGTTAGGTTAGGAAAGTTTAGTTTATTTTAGCTTAGGTTGGGTTAGGTTAGGTTACGTTTAGTTAGTTTAGCTTAGTTTTGTTTATTTGAATTTATAATATAGTTTAATTTATAGTTTAGTTTATAGTTTAGTTTAGTTTAGTTTAGGTTAGGATAGGTAAGTTTAGGTTAGGTTAGGTTAAGTCAGTTTAGTTTAGTTTAGTTTAGTTTATCTTAGGTTACGTTAGTTTAGGTTAGTTAAGTTCAGTTTAGTTTAGTTTTGTTTATAGTTTAGTTTAGTTTATAGTTTAGTTTAGTTTAGTTTATTGTTTAATTTAGTTTAATTTAGTGTAGTTTAGTATAGGTTAGGTTAGGTTAGTTTAGTTTAATTTAGTTTAGGTTAGGTTAGTTTATTTTAGTTTAGATTAAATTATGTTAGGTTAGGTTAGGGTAGGTTAGGTTAGTGTAGTTTAGTTTAGTTTAGTTTAGTTGAATTTAATTTTGTTTATTTTAGCTTAGCTTAGTTTAGGTTAGGTTAGTTTAGTTTAGTTTAGTTTAGTTTTGGTTAAGTTAAGTTAGGTTAGGTTAGTTTAGTTTAGTTTAGTTTATATTTTAGTTTATAGTTTAGTTTAGTTTAGTTAATTTTAGATTAGTTTGGTTTAGTTTAGTTTAGTTTAGTTTAGTTTAGGTTAGGCTGGTTAGGTTAGGTTAGTTTAGTTTAGGTTAGGTTTGGTTAGTTTTGTTTATATTAGGTTAGTTTATTTTAGTTTAGTTTAGTTTATTTTAGTTTATAGTAATGTTTATAGTTTAATTAAGTTTAGTTTAGTTTAGTTTAGTTTAGGTTAGGTTAGTTTAGTTTAGTATAGGTTAGGTTAGGTTAGGTTAGTTTTGTCTTGTTTAGTTTAGGTTAGGTTAGGTTAGGTTATGTTATGTTGCTTTAGGTTAGTTTAGTTTAGTTTAATTTAGTTTCGTTTAGTTTATAATTTAGTTTAATTTAGTTTATGTTAGGTTAGGTTAGGTGAGGTTAGGTTTGGTTAGTTTAGGTTAGTTTAGTTTAGTTTATAATTTAGTTTAGTTTAGTTTATAGTTTAGTTTATAATTTAGTTTAATTTAGTTTAGTTTAGTTTAGGTTAGGTTTGGTTAATTTAGTTTAGCTTAGCTCAGGTTTGGTTAGGTTAGGTTAAGTTAGGTTAGGTTAGTTAGTTTAGCTTAGTTTAGATTGTTTTAGTTTAGTTTATAGTTTAGTTTAATTTTTAGATTAGATTATATTTTAGTTTATTGTTTAGTTTAGTTTGGTTTAGTTTAGGTTAGGTTAGGTAAGGTTAGGTTAGGTTAGGTTAGTTTAGTTTAGTTAAGTTTATGTTCCGTTAGGTTAGGTTAGTTTAGTTCAGTTTAGTTAGTTTTGTTTATAGTTTAGTTTAGTTTAGTTTATAGTTTAGTTTATAGTTTAGTTTAGTTTATAGTTTATTTTGGTTTAGTTTAGTTTTGTTTAGTTTAGATTAGGTTAGATTAGGTAAGGTTAGTTTAGTTTAGTTTAGTTTAGGTTAGGTTAGGTTAGTTTATGTTAGGTTAGGTTAGTTTAGTTTAGCTTAGTTTAAGTTTGGTTAGGTTACGTTAGGTTGGGTCAGCTAAGTTTGGTTTATGTTAGTTTTATTTAGGTTAGGTTAGATTAGGTTAGTTAACTTTACATTACTTTAGTTTAGGTTAATTTTGGTTTGTTTAATTTAGCTTAGCTCAGGTTTGGTTTGGTTAGGTTAAGTTGGGTTAGCTTAGTTTAGTTTAGTTTAGGTTAATTTAGGTTAGGTTAGGTTAGGTTAGGTTAGTGAACTTCAGTTTACTTTAGTTTAGTTAAGTTTAGTTTAGTTTATAGTTTAGTTTAATTTAGTTTATAGTTTAGTTTAGTTTAGGTTATGTTTGGTTAGTTTAGATTAGCTTAGGTTAGGTAAGGTTAGGTTAGGTTAGGTTAGCTTAGTTAGTTTAGCTTAGTTTAGTTTATTTTAGTTTAGTTTATAGTTTATTTTAATTTATAGATTAGTTTATATTTTAGTTTATAGTTTAATTTAGTTTGGTTTAGTTTAGCTTAGGTTAGGTAAGGTTAGGTTAGGTTAGGATAGTTTAGTTTAGTTAAGTTTATGTTCGGTTAGGTTACGGTAGTTTAGTTCAGTTTAGTTAGTTTTGTTTATAGGTTAGTTTAGTTTAGTTTATAGTGTAGTTTATAGTTTAGTTTAGTTTAGTTTATAGTTTATATTATAATTTAGTTTAGTTTAGTTTATTTTAGGTTAGTTTAGGTTAGTTTAGTTTAGCTTAGGATAGGTTAGGTTAGGTTAGTTTATTCAGTATAGATTAGATTATGTTAGGTTAGGTTAGGTTAGCTTAGTTTAGTTTATATTAGTTTAGTTTATAGTTTAATTTAGTTTAGTTTATAGTTTAATTAAGTTTAGTTTAATTTAGTTTAGTTATTTTGTTTAGGTTAGGTTAGGTTAGTTTAGTTTAGTTTAGGTTAGGTTAGGTTTGTTTAGGTTAGGTTAGATAATGCAGTTAGTTTAGTTGAATTTAATTTAGTTTATTTTAGTTTAGTTTACGTTAAGTTAGGTTAGGTTAGGTTAGTTAAGTTTAGTTTAGTGTAGTTTAGTTTAGTTGAATTTAGTTTAGTTTAGTTTAGTTTAGGTTAGTTTAGTTTAGTTTAGATTAGGTTAGGTTAGGTAAGGTTACGTTAGTTAGTTTAGCTTAGTATAGTTTAGTTTAGTTTAGTTTAGAGTTTAGTTTCATTTTAGATTAGTTTATAGTTTTGTTTATAGTCTAGTTTAGTATAGTTTAGGTAAGGATAGGTAAGTTTAGGTTAGGTTAGGGTAAGTTAGTTAAGTTTAGTTTAGTTTATTTTAGGTTACGTTATTTTAGGTTAGTTAAGTTCAGTTTAGTTTAGTTTTGTTTATAGTTTTATTTAGTTTATAGTTTAGTTTATAGTTTAGTTCGATTATTTTCGGTTAGGTTAGGTTAGGTTAGGTTAGTTTAGTTTAGTTTAGATTAGGTTAGGTTAGTTTATTTTAGTTTAGATTATATTATGTGTGGTTAGGTTAGGGTAGGTTAGGTTAGTGTAGTTTAGTTTTGTTCAATTTAGTTGAATATAATTTTGTATATTTTAGCTTAGTTTAGGTTAGGTTAGATTAGTTTAGTTTAGTTTAGTTTAGTTTAGGTTAGGTTAAGTTAGGTTAGGTTAGTTTAGCTTAGTTTAGTTTATATTTTAGTTTATATTAAATTAGTTTAGTTTAGTTTAGTTTGGTTTAGTTTAGGTTAGGTTAGGTTAGTTTAGTTTAGGTTTGGTTAGGTTAGTTTATTTTAGTTTAGTTTAATAGTTTATAGTTTATAGTTTAGTTTATTGTTTAGTTTAGTTTAGTTTCGGTTGGGTTAGTTTATTTTAGTTTAGGTTAGGTTAGGTTAGTTTAGTTTAGTTTAGTTTAGGTTAGGTTAGTTTATTTTAGTTTTGATCAGATTATGTTAGGTTAGGTTAGGGTAGGTTAGGTTAGTTTAATTTAGTTTAGTTTAGTTTGGTTTAGGTTAGGTCAGGTTTGTTCAGTTTAGTTTAGGTTAGGTTAGGTTAAGTTATGTTATGTTACTTTAGGTTAGTTTAGTTTAGTTTAGTTTCGTTTAGTTTATAATTCAGTGTAGTTACGTTTAGGTCAGGTTAGGTTAGGTTAGGTTACTTAGTTTAGCTTAGTTTAATTTATTTTAGTTTAGTTTATAGTTTAGTTTAATTTATAAATTAGTTTATAATTTAGTTTATTGTTTAGTTTAGTTTAGGTTAGGTTAGGCTAGTTTTTGTTAGGTTAGGTTAGTTAGTTTAGTTTAGTTTAGTTTATTTTCGTTTATAGTTTAGTTTAAATTATAGTTTGTCTTATAGTTTTGTTTAGTTTAGTTTAGTTTATGTTAGGTTACGTTAATTTTAGGTTAGTTAAGTTCAGTTTAGTTTAGTTTTGTTTATAGTTTAGTTTAGTTTATAGTTTAGTTTAGTTTATTGTTTAATTTAGTTTAGTGTAGTTCTGTTTAGGTTAGGTTAGGTTAGGTTAGGTTAGGCTAGTTTAGTTTAGTTTAGGTTAGGTTAAGTTTGTTTATTTTAGTTTAGATTAGATTATGTTAGGTTAGGTAAGTTTAGGTTAGGTTAGGTTAGGTTAGTTTAGGTTAGGTTAGGTTACGTTAGGTTAGCTTAATTTATTTTAGTTTTGTTTAATTTAGGTTAGGTTAGGTTAGTTAACTTTAGTTTACTTTAGATTAGTTAAGTTTAGTTTAGTTTATAGTTTAGTTTATTTTGGTTTATAGTTTAGTTTATGATTTAGTTTAGTTTAGTTTATAGTTTATATTATAATTTAGTTTAGTTTAGGTTAGGTTACGTTAGTTTATTTTAGCTTAGGTTACGTTAGGTTAGGTTAGGCTAGGTTAGTTAGTTTAGCTTAGTTTAGTTTATTTTAGTTTAGTTTATAGTTTAGTTTAATTTATAAATTAGTTTATAGTTTAGTTTAGTTTAGTTTAGTTTAATTTAGTTTATAGTTTAATTTATAGTTTAGTTTAGTTTATAGTTTATATTATAATTTAGTTTAGTATAGTTTAATTTAGGTTAGGTTAGTTTAGTTTAGCTTAAGTTAGGTTAGGTTGGGTTATGTTAGGTTACTTTAGTTTAGTTTAGTTTAGTTTAGGTTAGGTTAGTTAGTTTAGTTTAGCTTAGCTCGGGTTTGGTTAGGTTAGGTTAAGTTAGGTTAGCTTAGTTTAGTTTAGTTAATTTAATTTAGGTTAAGTTAAGTTAGGTTAGGTTAGTTAACTATAGTTTACTTTAGTTTAGTTAAGTTTAGTTTAGTTTATAGTTTAGTTTAATATAGTTCATCGTTTAGTTTAGTTATGTTTAGTTTAGTGTAGTTTAGTTTAGTTAATTTAGTTTAGTAAAGTTTAGGTTAGTTTAGTTTAGTTTAGCTTAGGTTAGGTTAGGTAAGGTTAGGTTAGTTAGTTTAGCTTAGTTTAGTTTAGTTTAGTTTATAGTTTAGTTTAATTTTAGATTAGTTTATAGTTTAGTTTAGTTTAGTTTAGGTTAGTTTAGTTTAGTTTAGCTTAGGTTAGTTTAGGTAAGGTTAGGTTAGTTAGTTCAGCTTAGTTTAGTTTAGTTTAGTTTATGGTTTATTTTAATTTTAGATTATTTTATAGTTTAGTTTATAGTTTAGTTTAGTTTAAGTTAAGATAGGTAAGCTTAGGTTAGGTTAGGGTAAGTTAGTTAAGTTCAGTTTAGTTTATTTTGTTTATAGTTTTGTTTAGTTTATAGTTTAGTTTATATTTAAGTTTAGATTATTTTCGTTTAGGTTAGGTTAGGTTAGGTAAGGTTAGGTTAGGTTAGTTTAGTTTAGTTTAGATTAGGTTAGGTTAGTTTATTTTAGTTTAGATTAGATTATGTTAGGTTAGGTTAGTGTAGGTTAATTTAGTGTAGTTTAGTTTAGTTCAATTTAGTTGAATTTAATTTAGTTTATTTTAGCTTAGTTTAGGTTAGGTAGATTAGTTTAGTTTAGTATAGGTTAGGTTAAGTTAGGTTAGTTTAGTTTAGGTTAGGTTAGGTTAGTTTATTTTACTATAGTTTAGTTTACTTTAGTTTATAGTTTAGTTATAGGTTAGTTTAGTTTAGTTTAGGTTCGGTTAGGTTAGTTTAGTTTAGGTTAAGTTAGGTTAGGTTAGTTTAGTTTAGTTTAGTTAATTTAGTTTAGGTTAGGTTAGTTTATTTTAGTTTAGATTAGTTTATGTTAGGTTAGGGTAGGTTAGGTTAATTTAGTTTGGTTTAGTTTAGTTTAGGTTAGGTCAGGTTAGTTTAGTTTAATTTAGGTTAGGTTAGGTTAGGTTAGTTAACTTTAATTTACTCTAGTTTAATTAATTTTAGTTTAGTTTATAGTTTAGTTTAGTTTATAGTTTATATTATAATTTACTTTATTTTAGTTTAGTTTAGGTTAGGTTAGTTTAGGTTAGCTTAGGTTAGGTTAGGTTAGGTTAGTTAGTTTAGCTTAGTTTAGTTTATTTTATTTTAGTTTATTGTTTAGTTTTATTTAAAAATTAGTTTATAATTTAGTTACAGTTTTGTTTAGTTTAGTATAGTTTAGTTTAAGTTAGATTAGGTAAGTTTAGGTTAGGTTAGGTTAGTTTAGATCAGTTTAGTTTTAGTTGTTTATAGTTTACTTTAGTTTAATTTATAGTTTAGTTTATAGTTTAATTTAGTATAGTTTAGTTTAGTTATTTTGTTTAGGTTAGGTTAGTTTAGCTTAGGTTAGTTTAATTTAGTTTGGGTTAGGTAAGATTTGTTTAGGTTAGGTTAGTTTAGTTTAGTATAGTTTATTTTAGTTTCGTTTAGATTATAGTTTAGTTTAGTTTATAGATTAGTTTATATTTTGGTTTAAAGTTTAGTTTAGTTTGGTTTAGTTTAGTTTAGTTTAGGTTAGGTTAGGTAAGGTTATGTTAGGTTAGGTTAGTTTATTTTAGTTTAGATTAGATTATGTTACGTTAGGTTAGTTTAGAATAGTGTAGTTTAGTTTCATTAAATTTAATTTAGTTTATTTTAGTTTAGTTTAGGTTAGGATAGGTTAGTTAAGTTTATTATAGTGTAGTTTAGTTTAGTAGAATTTAGTTCAGTTTAGTTTAGTTTAGGTTAGTTTAGTTTAGTTTAGCTTAGGTTAGGTTAGGTAAGGTTAGGTTAGTTAGTTTAGCTTAGTTTAGTTTAGATCAGTTTATACTATAGTTTAATTTATAGATTAGCTTATATTTTAGTTTATAGTTTAGTTTAGTTTGGTTTAGTTTAGTTTAGTTTAGGTTATGTTAGGTAAGGTTAGGTTAGGTTAGGTTAGTTTATTTTAGTTTAGATTAGATTATGTTAGGTTAGGTTAGCTCAGTTTAGTATAGTTTAGTTAATTTATATTTTAATTTATTGTTTAGTTTAGTTTATATTAGATTAGTTTAGTTTAGTTTATTTTAGATTAAGTTAGGTTAGGTTAGGTTAGTTTAGTTTAGGTTAGTTTAATTTATAATTTAGTTTAGTTGTGTTTATAGTTTAATTTACAGTTAAATATAGTTTCGTTTACAGTTTAGTGTAGTTTAGTTTATAGTTTAATTTACACTTAAATATAGTTTCGTTTATAGTTTAGTTTAGTTTTGTTTAGTTAAATTTAGTTTAGTTTAAATTAGTTTAGTTTAGTTTATGTTAGGTTAGGTTAGGTAAGGTGAGTTTGGTTAGTTTAGGTTAGTTTAGTTTAGCTTAGCTTAGGTTAAGTTAGGTTAGGTTAGGTTAGTTTAGGTTAGGTTAGGTTCGCTTAGTTTTATTTGGTTTAGTTTAATTTAGGTTAGGTTAAGTTAGGGTAGTTAACTTTAGTTTAGTTTAATTTAGTTAAGCTTAGTTTAGTTCACAGTTTAGTTTAGTTTAGTTTATAGTTTAGTTTATAGTTTAGTTTAGTTTAGTTTATAGTTTAGTTTATAATTTAGTTTACTTTAGTTTAGTTTAGGTTAGGTTAGGTTAGGGTAGTTTAGTTTAGCTTAGTTTATTTTAGGATAGGTTAGATTAGATTAGTTAGTTCAGCTTAGTTTAGTTTATTTTAATTAAGTTTATAGATTAGTTTAATTTATAAATTAGTTTATAGTTTAGTTTAGTTTAGTTTAGTTTAGGTTAGGTTAAGTTAGGTTAGGTTAGTTTAGTTTAGTTTTGTTTATATTTTAGTTTATAGTTTAGTTTAGTTTACTTTATATTAGATTAGTTTGGTTTAGTTTAGTTTAGTTTAGTTCAGTTTAGTTTAGGTTAGGTTAGTTTAGTTTAGGTTAGGTTAGGTTAGTTTAGTTTATGTTAGGTTAGTTGATTTTAGTTTAATTTAATTTACTTTAGTTTATAGTTCAGTTTAGTTTAGTTTAGGTTAGGTTAGTTTAGTTTAGTATAGGTTAGGTTAGGTTAGGTTAGTTTAGTTTGGTTTAGTTTAGTTTAGTTTAGGTTAGGTTAGGTTAGGTTAGGTTATGTTACTTTAGGTTAGTTTAGTTTAGTTTAATTTAGTTTCGTTTAGTTTATAATTTAGTTTAGTTTAGTTTATCTTAGGTTAGGTTAGGTGAGGTTAGGTTAGGTTAGTTTAGTTTAGTTTAGTTTAGTTTAGTTTAGTTTAGTTTATAATTTAGTTTATAGTATAGTTTTGTTTAGTTTAGTTTATAGTTTAGTTTATAATTTAGTTTAGTTTAATTTATAGTTTAGTTTAGTTTATAGTTTAGTTTATAATTTAGTTTAATATAGTTTAGTTTAATTTAGGTTAGGTTTGGTTAGTTTATTTTAGCTTAGCTCAGGTTTGGTTAGGTTAGGTTAAGTTAGGTTAGGTTAGTTAGTTTAGCGAAGGTTAGGTTAGGTAAGGTTAGTTAGTTTAGCTTAGTTCATTTTATTTTATTTTAGTTTATAGTTAATTTAATATATAAATTAGTTTATAGTTTAGTTTGTAGTTTAGGTTAGTTTAGTTTAGTTTAATTTAAGTTAGGTTAGGTAAGGTTAGGTTAGGTTAGGTTAGTTTAGTTTAGTTAAGTTTATGTTCGGTTAGGTTAGGTTAGTTTAGTTCAGTTTAGTTAGTTTAGTTTATAGTTTAATTTAGTTTAGTTTAGTTTTGTTTAGTTTAGTTTAGGTTAGGTTAGGTAAGGTTAGTTTAGTTTATTTTATTTTAGGTTAGGTAGGTTAGGTCAGCTCAGTTTAGTTTAGTTTAGTTTAATTTAGGTTAGGTTAGGTTAAGTTAGTTAACTTTAGATTACTTTAGTTTAGTTAAGTTTAGTTTAGTTTATAGACTAGTTTAGTTTAGTTTATAGTTTATTTTAGTTTAGTTTATAGTATATATTATAATTTAGTTTAGTTTAGTTTAGGTTAGGTAAAGTTAGTTTAGTTTAGCTTAGGTTAGGTTAGGTTACGTTAGGTTAGGTTAGGTTAGGTTAGTTAGTTTAGCTTAGTTCATTTTATTTTATTTTAGTTTATAGTTAATTTAATATATAAATTAGTTTATAGTTTAGTTTATAGTTTAGGTTAGTTTAGTTTAGTTTAATTTAAGTTAGGTTAGGTAAGTTTAGGTTAGGTTAGGTTAGTTTAGTTCAGTTTAGTTTTGTTTTGCTTATAGTTTAGTTTAATTTAGTTTATAGTTTAATTTAGTTTAGTTTAGTTTAGTTTAGTTATTTTGTTTAGGTAACGTTAGGTTAGGTTAGTTTAGTTTAGTTTAGGTTAGGTTAGATTTGTTTAGGTTAGGTTAGATTAGTTTAGTTTAGTTTAGTTGAATTTAATTTAGTTTATTTTAGTTTAGTTTAGGTTAAGTTAGGTTAGGTTAGATTAGTTAAGTTCAGTTTAGTGTAATTTAGTTTTGTTGAATTTAGTTTAGTTTAGTTTAGTTTAAGTTAGTTTAGTTTAGCTTAGGTTAGGTTAGGTAAGGTTAGGTTAGTTAGTTTAGCTTAGTTTAGTTTAGTTTAGTTTATAGTTTAGTTTAATTTATAGATTAGGTTATATTTTAGTTTATAGTTTAGTTTAGTTTGGTTTAGTTAAGTTTAGTTTAGGTTAGGTTAGGTAAGGTTAGGTTAGGTTAGGTTAGTTTATTTTAGTTCAGATTAGATTATGTTAGGTTAGGTTAGGTCAGTGTAGTTGAGTTTAGTTTAGTTGAATTTAATTTAGTTTATTTTGTTTAGTTTAGGTTAGGTTCGTTTAGTTTAGTTTAGGTTGTTAGGTTAGCTTAGTTTTGTATAGTTTAGTTTAGTTTATATTTTAATTTATTGTTTAGTTTAGTTTATATTAGATTAGTTTAGTTTAGTTTAGTTTAGGTTAGGTTAGGTTAGGTTACGTTGGGTTAGCTTAGTTTAGTTTAGTTTAGTTTAATTTAGGTTAGGTTAGGTTAGGTTAGTTAACTTTAGATTACTTTAGTTTAGGTTAGGTTTGGTTTGTTTAGTTTAGCTTAGCTCAGGTTTGGTTTGGTTAGGTTGGGTTAAGTTAGTTAACTTCAGTTTACTTTAGTTTAGTTAAGTTTAGTTAATTTTATAGTTTAGTTTTATTTAGTTTATAGTTTAGTTTATACTTTATATTATAATTTAGTTTAGGTTAGGTTAGGTTAGTTTAGTTTAGTTTAGGTTAGGTAAGGTTAGGTTAGGTTGGTTAGTTTAGCTTAGTTTAGTTTGTTTTAGTTTAGTTTATAGTTTAGTATAATTTATAGATTAGTTTATATTTTAGTTTATTGTTTGGTTTAGTTTGGTTTAGTTTAGGTTAGGTTAGGTAAGGTTAGGTTAGGTTAGTTTAGTTTAGTTAAGTTTATGTTCGGTTAGGTTAGGTTAGTTTAGTACAGTTTAGTTAGTTTAGTTTATAATTTAATTTAGTTTAGCTTAGTTTTGTTTACTTTAGTTTAGGTTAGGTTAGGTAAGGTTAGTTTATTTTAGTTTATTTTAGGTTAGGTTAGGTCAGCTGAGTTTAGTTTAGTTTAGTTTTATTTAGGTTAGGTTAGGTTAGGTTAGTTAACTTTATATTACTTTAGTTTATTAAATTTAGTTTAGTTTAGTTTATAGTTTAGTTTAGTTTAGTTTATAGTATATATTATAATTTAGTTTAGTTTAGTTTAGTTTAGGTTAGGTAAGGTTAGTTTAGTTTAGCTTAGGTTAGGTTAGGTTACATTAGGTTAGGTTAGGTTAGGTTAGTTAGTTTAGCTTAGTTCATTTTATTTTATTTTAGTTTATAGTTAATTTAATATATAAATTAGTTTATAGTTTAATTTATAGTTTAGGTTAGTTTAGTTTAGTTTAATTTAAGTTAGGTTAGTTTAGTTCAGTTTAGTTTTGTTTTGCTTATAGTTTAGTTTAGTTTAGTTTAGTTTATAGTTTAATTTAGTTTAGTTTAGTTTACTTTAGTCATTTTGTTTAGGTAAGGTAGGTTAGGTTAGTTTAGTTTAGTTTAGGTTAGGTTAGATTTGTTTAGGTTAGGTTAGATTAGTTTAGTTTAGTTTAGTTTAGTTGAATTTAATTTAGTTTATTTTAGTTTAGTTTAGGTTAAGTTAGGTTAGGTTAGATTAGTTAAGTTCAGTTTAGTGTAATTTAGTTTTGTTGAATTTAGTTTAGTTTAGTTTAGTTTAAGTTAGTTTATTTTAGCTTAGGTTAGGTTAGGTAAGGTTAGGTTAGTTAGTTTAGCTTAGTTTAGTTTAGTTTAGTTTATAGTTTAGTTTAATTTATAGATTAGCTTATATTTTAGTTTATAGTTTAGTTTAGTTTGGTTTAGTTAAGTTTAGTTTAGGTTAGGTTAGGTAAGGTTAGGTTAGGTTAGGTTAGTTTATTTTAGTTCAGATTAGATTATGTAAGGTTAGGTTAGGTTAGGTTATGTAGTTGAGTTTAGTTTAGTTGAATTTAATTTAGTTTATTTTGTTTAGTTTAGGTTAGGTTAGTTTAGTTTAGTTTAAGTTAGATTAGGTTAGTTTATTTTAGTTTAGATTATTTTTTTTTTTTTTTGAGTAGTGTTTAACGCCCGTTTTTACTACTGAGGCACCACAGGCGGTGGACACTGATGATACATGAGATGAAATGATAAATTTGGAAAGGATATTTTTTTTTTAAGGAAGGAAGCGTTCCAGGCCTAAGTTAGGCACCCCCCCGGCATTTGCCAGTTATGAAGACTGAGGAAAACCTGGAAAAAACCCCAGTCAGGGAGGACGGTCCTGGCGGGATTCGAACCGCAGACCTCCCGCTCACGAGTCCGTGCCTTAACGACCTCGGCCACCCGTGGCGGTAGTTTGGATTAGATTATGCTAGGTTAGGTTAGGGTAGGTTAGGTTAGTTTAGTTTAGTTTAGTTTAGTTTAGTTTAAGTTAGGTTAGTTTAGTTTAGTATAGGTTTGGTTAGGTTAGGTTAGTTTAGTTTTGTTTAGTTTAGTTTCAGGTTAGGTTAGATTAGGTTAGGTTATGTTAGTTTATTTTAGTTTAGATTAGATTATGTTAGGTTAGGTAAGTTTAGGTTAGGTTAGGTTAGGTTAGGTTAGTTTAGGTTAGGTTATTTTAGGTTAGGTTAGGTTAGCTTAGTTTATTTTAGTTTTGTTTAATTTAGGTTAGGTTAGGTTAGTTAACTTTAGTTTACTTTAGTTTACTTAAGTTTAGTTTAGTTTATAGTTTAGTTTAGTTTAGTTTATAGTTTAGTTTATAGTTTAGTTTAGTTTATAGTTAATATTATAAATTAGTTTAGTTTAGGTTAGGTTAGGTTAGTTTAGTTTAGCTTAGGTTAGGTTAGGTTAGGTTAGGTTAGTTAGTTTAGCTTAGTATAGTTTATTTTATTGTAGTTTATAGTTTAGTTTAATTTATAGATTAGTTTATATTTTAGTTTATAGTTTATTTTAGTTTGGTTTAGTTTAGGTTAGGTTAGGTAAGGTTAGGTTAGGCTAGGTTAGGTTAGTTTAGTTAAGTTTATTTTCGGTTAGGTTAGTTTAGTTTAGTTCAGTTTAGTTAGTTTTGTTTATACGTTAGTTTAGTTTGGTTTATAGTTTAGTTTATAGTTTCGTTAAGTTAAGTTTATAGTTTATATTATAATGTAGTTTACTTTAATTTAGTTTAGTTTAGTTTAGTTTTGTTTAGTTTAGTTTAGGTTAGGTTAGGTATGGTTAGTTTAGTTTAGGTTAGGCTAGGTTAGTTTATGTTAAGTTAGGTTAGTTTAGTTTAGCTTAGTTTAGGTTAGGTTAGGTTAGCTTAGTTTAGTTTAGTTTAGTTTAATTTAGGTTAGGTTAGGTTAGGTTAGGTTAGGTTAGGTCAGTGTAGTTGAGTTTAGTTTAGTTGAATTTAATTTAGTTTATTTTGTTTAGTTTAGGTTAGGTTAGTTTAGTTTAGTTTAGGTTAGCTTGTTAGGTTAGCTAAGTTTAGTATAGTTTAGTTTAGTTTATATTTTAATTTATTGTTTAGTTTAGTTTATATTAGATTAGATTAGTTTAGTTCAATTTAGGTTAGGTTAGGTTAGGTTAGGTTAGGTTAATTTAGTTTAGTTTAGTTTAATTTAGGTTAGGTTAGGTTAGGTTAGTTAACTTTAGTTTAGTTAAGTTTAGAATAGTTTAATTTAGTTTATAGTTTAGTTTATAGTTTAGTTTAGTTTAGTTTATAGTTTATATTATAATTTAGTTTAGTTTAGTTTAGTTTAGGTTAGGTTAGGTTAGTTTGGTTAATCTTAGGTTAGGTTAGGTTAGGTTAGGTTAGTTAGTTTAGCTTAGTTTAGTTTATTTTACTTTAGTTTATAATTTAGTTTAATTTATAAATAGTTTATAGTTTAGTTTAGTTTAGTTTAGTTTAATTTACTTTATAGGTTAATTTATAGTTTAGTTTAATTTAGTTTATAGTTTATATTATAATTTAGTTTAGTTTAGTTTAGTTTAGGTTTGGTTAGTTTAGTTTAGCGTAGCTCAGGTTTGGTTTGGTTAGGTTAAGTTAGGTTAGCTTAGTTTAGTTTAGTTAATTTAATTTAGGTTAGGTTAAGTTAGGTTACGTTAGTTAACTATAGTTTATTTTAGTTTAGTTAAGTTTAGTTTAGTTTATAGTTTAGTTTAATTTAGTTTATAGTTTAGTTTATATTTTCGTTAAGTTAAGTTTATAGTTTATATTATAATGTAGTTTATTTTAATTTAGTTTAGTTTAGTTTAGTTTAGTTTAGGTTAGGTTAGATTAGTTTAGTTTAGCTTAGGTTAGGTTAGGTTAGGTTAGGTTAGGTTTGTTAGTTTAGCTTAGTTTAGTTTATTTTAGTTTAGTTTATAGTTTAGTTAATTTATAGATTAGTTTATATTTTAGTTTATAATTTAGTTTAGTTTGGTTTAGTTTATGTTAGGTTAGGTAAGGTTAGGTTAGGTTAGTTTAGTTTAGTTAAGTTTATGTTCGGTTAGGTTAGGTTAGTTTAGTTCAGTTTAGTTAGTTTTGTTCATAGTTTAGTTTAGTTTAGTTTATAGTTTAGTTTATAGATTAGTTTAGTTTATATTTAATTTAGTTTAGTTTACTTTAGTTTGTTTAGTTTAGTTTAGGTTAGGTTAGGTAAGGTTAGTTTAGTTTGGTTTAGTTTAGGTTAGGTTAGTTTAGGTTAAGTTTGGTTAGTTTAGTTTAGCTTAGTTTAGGTTAGGTTAGGTTAGCTTAGCTTAGTTTAGTTTAGTTTAGTTTAGTTTAATTTAGGTTAGGTTAGGTTCGGTTAAGTTAGTTAACTTTAGTTTACTTTAGTTTAGTTTAGTTTATAGTTAATTTAATTTACAAATTAGTTTATAGTTTAGTTTATAGTTTAGGTTAGATAAGTTTTGTTTAATTTAAGTTAGGATAGGTAAGTTTAGGTTAAGTTAGGTTAGTTTAGTTCAGTTTAGTTTTGTTAAGTTTATAGTTTAATTTAGTTTAGTTTATAGTTTAATTTAGTTTAGTTTAGTTATTTTGATTAGGTTAGGTTAGGTTAGTTTAGTTTAATTTAGGTTAGGTTAGATTTGTTTAGGTTAGGTTAGATTAGTGTAGTTTAGTTTAGTTGAATTTAATTTAGTTTATTTTAGTTTAGTTTAGGTTAAGTTTGGTTAGGCTAGGTTAGTTAGGTTTAGTTTAGTGTAGTTGAGTTTAGTTGAATTTAGTTTAGTTTAGTTTAGTTTAGGTTAGTTTAGTTTAGTTTAGCTTAGGTTAGGTTAGGTAAGGTTAGGTTAGTTATTTTAGCTTAGTTTAGTTTAGTTTAGTTTAGTTTATATTTTAGTTTATTTTAAATTAGTTTATAGTTTAGTTTATAGTTTAGTTTAGTTTAGTTTATGTTAGTTTAGTTTATGTTAGTTTAGTTTAGTTTAGCTTAGGTTAGGTTAGGTAAGGTTAGGTTAGTAGGTTTAGCTTAGTTTAGTTTAGTTTATAGTTCAGTTTAATTTTAGATTATTTTATAGTTTAGTTTATAGTTTAGTTTAGTTTAAGTTAAGATAGGTATGTTTAGGTTAGGTTAGGGTAAGTTAGTTTAGTTTTGTTTAGTTTATAGTTTAGTTTATAGTTTAGTTTAGATTACTTTCGGTTAGGTTAGGTTAGGTTAGTTTAGTTTAGTTTAGATTAGGTTAGGTTAGTTTATTTTAGTTTAGATTAGATTATGTTAGGTTAGGTTAGGGTAGGTTAGGTTAGTGTAGTTTAGTTTAGTTCAATTTAGTTGAATTTAATTTAGTTTATTTTAGTTTCCTTTAGGTTAGGTAGATTAATTTAGTTTAGTTTAGGTTAGGTTAAGTTAGGTTAGATTAGTTTAGTTTAGTTTATATTTTATTTTATAGTTTAGTTTAGTTTAGTTTGTATTAGATTAGTTTAGTTTAATTTAGTTTGGTATAGTTTAGATTAGGTTAGGTTAGGTTAGTTTAGTTTAGGTTAGGTTAGGTTAGGTTAGTTTATTTTAGTTTAGTTTACTTTAGTTTATAGTTTAGTTATAGTTTAGTTTAGTTTAGGTTCGGGTAGGTTAGTTTAGTTTAGTTTAGGTTAGGTTAGGTTAGTTTAGTTTAGTTTAGTATAGTTTAGGTTAGATTAGATTAGTTTATTTTAGTTTAGATTAGTTTATGTTATGTTAGGGTAGGTTAGGTTAGGTTAGTTTAGTTTAGTTTAGTTTAGTTTAGGTTAGGTCAGGTTAGTTTAGTTTAATTTAGGTTAGGTTAGGTTAGTTAAATTTAAGTTACTCTAGTTTAGTTAAGTTTAGTTTAGTTTATAGTTTAGTTTATAGTTTAGTTTAGTTTATAGTTTAGTTTAGTTTATAGTTTATATTATAATTTACTTTATTTTAGTTTAGTTTAGGTAAGGTTAGTTTAGTTTAGCTTAGGTTAGGTTAGGTTAGGTTAGTTAGTTTAGCTTAGTTTAGTTTATTTTAGTTTAGTTTATTGTTTAGTTTAGTCTATAGATTAGTTTACATTTTAGTTTAGTTTGGTTTAGTTTAGATTAGTTTAGGTTAGGTTAGCTAAGGTTAGGTTAGGTTAGTTTAGTGTAGTTTAGTTTAGTTGAATTTAATTTTGTTTATTTTAGTTTAGTTTAGGTTAGGTTAGTTTAGTTTAGTTTAGGTTAGGTTAAGTGAGGTTAGCTTAGTTTAGTTTAGTTTACTTTATATTTTAGTTTATAGTTTAGTTTAGTGTAGTTTATATTAGATTAGTTTAGTTTAGTTTAGGTTAGGTTAGGTTAGGTTAGTTTAAATTGGGTTAGGTTAGGTTAGTTTATTTTAGTTTAGTTTAGTTTACTTTAGTTTATAGTTTAGTTTAGTTTAGTTTAGGTTAGGTTATGTTAGTTTAGTTTAGGTTTTGTTGGGTTAGGTTATGTTAATTTAGTTTAGTTTAGTTTAGTTTAGTTTAGGTTAGGTTAGGTTATGTTACTTTAGGTTAGTTTTGTTTAGTTTGTAATTTAGTTTACTGTAGTTTATGTTAGGTTAGGTTAGTTTAGGTTAGTTTAGTTTAATTTAGTTTATAATTCAGTTTATAGCATCGTGTAGTTTAGTTTAATTTACAGTTTATTTTATAGTTTAGTACAGTTTAGTTTAGGTTATGTTAGGTTAGGAAAGTTTAGTTTATTTTAGCTTAGGTTGGGTTATGTTAGGTTACGTTAAGTTAGTTTAGCTTAGTTTCGTTTATTTGAATTTATAATATAGTTTAATTTATAGTTTAGTTTAGTTTAGGTTAGGATAGGTAAGTTTAGGTTAGGTTAGGTTAAGTTAGTTTAGTTTAGTTTAGTTTAGTTTATGTTAGGTTACGTTAGTTTAGGTTAGTTAAGTTCAGTTTAGTTTAGTTTTGTTTATAGTTTAGTTTAGTTTATAGTTTAGTTTCGTTTAGTTTATTGTTTAATTTAGTTTAATTTAGTGTAGTTTAGTATAGGTTAGGTTAGGTTAGTTTAGTTTAATTTAGTTTAGTTTAGGTTAGTTTATTTTAGTTTAGATTAAATTATATTAGGTTAGGTTAGGGTAGGTTAGGTTAGTGTAGTTTAGTTTAGTTTAGTTGAATTTAATTTTGTTTATTTTAGCTTAGTTTAGGTTAGGTTAAGTTAGTTTAGTTTAGTTTAGTTTAGGTTAGGCTGGTTAGGTTAGGTTAGGTTAGCTTAGTTAGTTTAGCTTAGTTTAGTTTATTTTAGTTTAGTTTATAGTTTATTTTAATTTATAGATTAGTTGATATTTTAGTTTATAGTTTAATTTAGTTTGGTTTAGTTTAGCTTAGGTTAGGTAAGGTTAGGTTAGGTTAGGATAGTTTAGTTTAGTTAAGTTTATGTTCGGTTAGGTTACGGTAGTTTAGTTCAGTTTAGTTAGTTTTGTTTATAGGTTAGTTTAGTTTAGTTTATAGTGTAGTTTATAGTTTAGTTTAGTTTAGTTTATAGTTTATATTATAATTTAGTTTAGTTTAGTTTAGTTTAGGTTAGTTTAGGTTAGTTTAGTTTAGCTTAGGATAGGTTAGGTTAGGTTAGTTTATTTCAGTATAGATTAGAATATGTTAGGTTAGGTTAGGTTAGATTAGTTTAGTTCATTTTAGTTTAGTTCATAGTTTAATTTAGTTTAGTTTATAGTTTAATTAAGTTTAGTTTAATTTAGTTTAGTTATTTTGTTTAGGTTAGGTTAGGTTAGTTTAGTTTAGTTTAGGTTAGGTTAGGTTTGTTTAGGTTAGGTTAGATAATGCAGTTTAGTTTAGTTGAATTTAATTTAGTTTATTTTAGTTTATTTTACGTTAAGTTAGGTTAGGTTAGGTTAGTTAAGTTTAGTTTAGTGTAGTTTAGTTTAGTTGAAATTAGTTTAGTTTAGTTTAGTTTAGGTTAGTTTAGTTTAGTTTAGCTTAGGTTAGGTTAGGTAAGGTTACGTTAGTTAGTTTAGCTTAGTATAGTTTAGTTTAGTTTAGTTTAGAGTTTAGTTTCATTTTAGATTAGTTTATAGTTTTGTTTATAGTTTAGTTTAGTTTAGTTTAGGTTAGGATAGGTAAGTTTAGGTTAGGTTAGGGTAAGTTAGTTAAGTTTAGTTTAGTTTATTTTAGGTTACGTTATTTTAGGTTAGTTAAGTTCAGTTTAGTTTAGTTTTGTTTATAGTTTTATTTAGTTTATAGTTTAGTTTATAGTTTAGTTCGATTATTTTCGGGTAGGTTAGGTTAGGTTAGGTTAGTTTAGTTTAGTTTAGATTAGGTTAGGTTAGTTTATTTTAGTTTAGATTATATTATGTTAGGTTAGGTTAGGGTAGGTTAGGTTAGTGTAGTTTAGTTTTGTTCAATTTAGTTGAATATAATTTAGTTTATTTTAGCTTAGTTTAGGTTAGGTTAGATTAGTTTAGTTTAGTTTAGTTTAGTTTAGGTTAGGTTAAGTTAGGTTAGGTTAGTTTAGCTTAGTTTAGTTTATATTTTAGTTTATATTTTAGTTTATATTAAATTAGTTTAGTTTAGTTTAGTTTGGATTAGTTTAGGTTAGGTTAGGTTAGTTTAGTTTAGGTTTGGTTAGGTTCGTTTATTTTAGTTTAGTTTATTAGTTTATAGTTTAGTTTATTGTTTAGTTTAGTTTAGTTTCGGTTGGGTTAGTTTATTTTAGTTTAGGTTAGGTTAGGTTAGTTTAGTTTAGTTTAGTTTAGGTTACTTTAGTTTATTTTAGTTTTGATTAGATTATGTTAGGTTAGGTTAGGGTAGGTTAGGTTAGTTAGTTTAGTTTAGTTTAGTTTAGTTTGGTTTATGTTAGGTCAGGGTTGTTCAGTTTAGTTTAGGTTAGGTTAGGTTAAGTTATGTTATGTTACTTTAGGTTAGTTTAGTTTAGTTTAGTTTCGTTTAGTTTATAATTCAGTTTAGTTACGTTTAGGTTAGGTTAGGTTAGGTTATGTTACTTAGTTTAGCTTAGTTTAAATTATTTTAGTTTAGTTTATAGTTTAGTTTAATTTATAAATTAGTTTATAATTAAGTTTATTGTTTAGTTTAGTTTAGGTTAGGTTAGGCTAGTTTTTGTTAGGTTATGTTAGTTAGTTTAGCTTAGTTTAGTTTATTTTCGTTTATAGTTTAGTTTAAATTATAGTTTGTCTTATAGTTTTGTTTAGTTTAGTTTAGTTTATGTTAGGTTACGTTAATTTTAGGTTAGTTAAGTTCAGTTTAGTTTAGTTTTGTTTATAGTTTAGTTTAGTTTATAGTTTAGTTTAGTTTATTGTTTAATTTAGTTTAGTGTAGTTCTGTTTAGGTTAGGTTAGGTTAGGTTAAGTTAGGCTAGTTTAGTTTAGTTTAGGTTAGGTTAAGTTTGTTTATTTTAGTTTAGATTAGATTATGTTAGGTTAGGTAAGTTTAGGTTAGGTTAGGTTAGGTTAGTTTAGGTTAGGTTAGGTTAGGTTAGGTTAGGTTAGCTTAACTTATTTTAGTTTTGTTTAATTTAGGTTAGGTTAGGTTAGTTAACTTTAGTTTACTTTAGATTAGTTAAGTTTAGTTTAGTTTATAGTTTAGTTTATTTTGGTTTATAGTTTAGTTTATGATTTAGTTTAGTTTAGTTTATAGTTTATATTATAATTTAGTTTAGTTTAGGTTAGGTTAGGTTAGTTTATTTTAGCTTAGGTTACGTTAGGTTAGGTTAGGCTAGGTTAGTTAGTTTAGCTTTGTTTAGTTTATTTTATTTTAGTTTATAGTTTAGTTTAATTTATAGATTAGTTTATATTTTAGTTTATAGTTTAGTTTAGTTTGGTTTAGTTTAGGTTAGGTTAGGTAAGGTTATGTTAGGTTAGGTTAGTTTAGTTTAGTTAAGTTTATGTTCGGTTAGGTTAGGTTACTTTAGTTCAGTTTACTTAGTTTAGTTTATAGGTTAGTTTAGTTTAGTTTATAGTTTAGTTTATAGTTTCGTTAAGTTTAGTTTATAGTTTATATTATAATATAGTTTACTTTAATTTAGTTTAGTTTAGTTTAGTTTAGGTTAGGTTAGGTAAGGTTATTTTAGTTTAGTTTAGTTTAGGTTAGGTTAGGTTAGTTTATGTTAAGTTAGGTTAGTTTAGTTTAGCTTAGTTTAGGTTAGGTTAGGTTAGTTTACTTTAGTTTAGTTTAGTTTAATTTAGGTTAGGTTATGTTAGGTTAGGTTAGGTCAGTGTAGTTGAATTTAATTTAGTTGAATTTAATTTAGTTTATTTTGTTTAGTTTAGGTTAGTTTAGTTCAGTTTAATTTAGGTTAGGTTGTTAGGTTAGCTTAGTTTAGTATAGTTTAGTTTAGTTTATATTTTAATTTATTGCTTAGTTTAGTTTATATTAGATTAGTTTAGTTTAGTTTAGTTTAGGTTAGTTTAGTTAAATTTAATTTATAGTTTAGTTTATAATTTAGTTTAGTTTAGTTTATAGTTTATATTATAATTTAGTTTAGTTTAGTTTAGTTTAGGTTAGGTTAGTTTAGTTTAGCTTAGGTTAGGTTAGGTTAGGTTAGTTTAGCTTAGTTTAGTTTATTTTAGTTTAGTTTATAGTTTAGTTTAATTTATAAATTAGTTTATAGTTTAGTTTAGTTTAATTTAGTTTATAGTTTAATTTATAGTTTAGTTTAGTTTATAGTTTATATTATAAATTAGTTTAGTATAGTTTAATTTAGGTTAGGTTCGTTTAGTTTAGCTTAAGTTAGGTTAGGTTGGGTTATGTTAGGTTACTTTAATTTAGTTTAGTTTAGTTTAGTTTAGGTTAGTTAGTTTAGTTTAGCTTAGCTCAGATTTGGTTAGGTTAGGTTAAGTTAGGTTAGCTTAGTTTAGTTTAGTTAATTTAACTTAGGTTAAGTTAAGTTAGGTTAGGTTAGTTAACTATAGTTTACTTTAGTTTAGTTAAGTTTAGTTTATTTTATAGTTTAGTTTAATATAGTTCATCGTTTAGTTTATAGTTTAGTTTAGTATGTTTATAGTTTATAATATAATTTAGTTTAGTTTAGTATAGTTTAGGTTAGGTTAGATTAGTTTAGTTTAGCTTACGTTAGGTTAGGTTAAGTTTGTTAGTTTAGCTTAGTTTAGTTTATTTTAGTTTAGTTTATAGTTTAGTTAATTTATAGATTAGTTTATATTTTAGTTTATTATTTAGTTTAGTTTGGTTTAGTTTACGTTAGGTTCGGTTAGGTTAGATTAGTTAATTCAGTTTAGATAGTTTTGTTCGTAGTTTAGTTTAGTTTAGTTTATAGTTTAGTTTAGTTTATAGTTTAATTTAGTTTAGTTTACTTTAGTTTTGTTTAGCTTAGTTTAGGTTAGGTTAGGTAAGGTTAGTTTAGTTTCGTTTAGTTTAGGTTGGGTTAGTTTAGGTTAAGTTTGGTTAGTTTAGTTTAGCTTAGTTTAGTTTAGGTTAGGTTAGGTTAGGTTAGCTTAGCTTGGTTTAGTTTAGTTTAGTTTAATTTAGGTTAGGTTAGGTTCGTTAGCTTAGTTAACTTTAGTTTTCTTTAGTTTAGTTTAGTTTATAGTTAATTTAATTTATAAATTAGTTTATAGTTTAGTTTATAGTTTAGGTTAGATAAGTTTTGTTTAATTTAAGTTAGGATAGGTAGGTTTAGGTTAGGTTAGGTTAGTTTAGTTCAGTTTAGTTTAATTTTGTTTATAGTTTAATTTAGTTTAGTTTATAGTTTAATTTAGTTTAGTTTATAGTTTAATTTAGTTTTATTTAGTTTAGTTTAGTTATTTTGTTTAGGTTAGGTTAGTTTAGTTTAGTTTAGGTTAGGTTAGATTTGTTTAGGTTAGGTTAGATTAGTGTAGTTTAGTTTAGTTGAATTTAATTTAGTTTAATTTAGTTTAGTTTAGGTTAAGTTAGGATAGGTTAGGTTAGTTATGTTTAGTTTAGTGTAGTTTAGTTTAGTTAATTTAGTTTAGTTTAGTTTAGGTTAGTTTAGTTTAGTTTAGCTTAGGTTAGGTTAGGTAAGGTTAGGTTAGTTAGTTAGTTTAGCTTAGTTTAGTTTAGTTTAGTTTATAGTTTAGTTTAATTTTAGATTAGTTTATAGTTTAGTTTAGTTTAGTTTAGGTTAGTTTAGTTTAGTTTAGCTTAGGTTAGGTTAGGTAAGGTTAGGTTAGTTAGTTTAGCTTAGTTTAGTTTAGTTTAGTTTAGTTTATGATTTAGTTTAATTTTAGATTATTTTATAGTTTAGTTTATAGTTTAGTTTAGTTTAAGTTAAGATAGGTAAGTTTAGGTTAGGTTAGGGTAAGTTAGTTAAGTTCAGTTTAGTTTATTTTGTTTACAGTTTTGTTTAGTTTATAGTTTAGTTTATATTTAAGTTTAGATTATTTTCGTTTAGGTTAGGTTAGGTTAGGTAAGGTTAGGTTAGGTTAGTTTAGTTTAGTTTAGATTAGGTTAGGATAGTTTATTTTAGTTTAGATTAGATTATATTAGGTTAGGTTAGTGTAGGTTAATTTAGTGTAGTTTAGTTTAGTTCAATTTAGTTGAATTTAATTTAGTTTATTTTAGCTTAGTTTAGGTTAGGTAGATTAGTTTAGTTTAGTTTAGGTTAGGTTAAGTTAGGTTAGTTTAGTTTAGTTTAGTTTAGTTTGGTATAGTTTTGGTTAGGTTAGGTTAGTTTAGTTTAGGTTAGGTTAGGTTAGTTTATTTTAGTATAGTTTATTTTACTTTAGTTTATAGTTTAGTTATAGGTTAGTTTAGTTTAGTTTAGGTTCGGTTAGGTTAGTTTAGTTTAGGTTAAGTTAGATTAGGTTAGTTTAGTTTAGTTTAGTTAATTTAGTTTAGGTTAGGTTAGGTTAGTTTATTTTAGTTTAGATTAGTTTATGTTAGGTTAGGGTAGGTTAGGTTAATTTAGTTTGGTTTAGTTTAGTTCAGGTTAGGTCAGGTTAGTTTAGTTTAATTTAGGTTAGGTTAGGTTAGGTTAGTTAACTTTAATTTACTCTAGTTTAGTTAAGTTTAGTTTAGTTTATAGTTTAGTTTAGTTTATAGTTTATATTATAATTTACTTTATTTTAGTTTAGTTTAGGTTAGGTTAGTTAGGGTTAGCTTAGGTTAGGTTAGATTAGGTTAGTTAGTTTAGCTTAGTTTAGTTTATTTTAGTTTAGTTTATTGTTTAGTTTTATTTAAAAATTAGTTTATAATTTAGTTACAGTTTTGTTTAGTTTAGTATAGTTTAGTTTGAGTTAGGTTAGGTAAGTTTAGGTTAGGTTAGGTTAGTTTAGATCAGTTTAGTTTTAGTTGTTTATAGTTTACTTTAGTTTAATTTATAGTTTAGTTTATAGTTTAATTTAGTATAGTTTAGTTTAGTTATTTTGTTTAGGTTAGGTTAGTTTAGCTTAGGTTAGTTTAATTTAGTTTAGGTTAGGTAAGATTTGTTTAGGTTAGGTTAGTTTAGTTTAGTATAGTTTATTTTAGTTTTGTTTAGATTATAGTTTAGTTTAGTTAATAGATTAGTTTATATTTTGGTTTAAAGTTTAGTTTAGTTTGGTTTAGTTTAGTTTAGTTTAGGTTAGGTTAGGTAAGGTTAGGTTAGGTTAGGTTAGGTAATTTAGTTTAGGTTAGGTTATTTTAGGTTAGGTTAGGTCAGCTCAGTATAATTTAGTTTAGTTTAATTTAGGTTAGGTTAGGTTAGGTTAGTTAACTTTAGATTACTTTAGTTTAGTTAAGTTTAGTATAGTTTATAGATTAGTTTAGTTTAGTTTATAGTTTAGTTTAGTTTAGTTTATAGTATATATTATAATTTAGTTTAGTTTAGTTTAGGTTAGGTAAGGTTAGTTTAGTTTAGCTTAGGTTAGGTTAGGTTACGTTAGGTTAGGTTAGGTTAGTTAATTTAGCTTAGTTCATTTTATTTTATTTTAGTTTATAGATAATTTAATATATAAATTACTTTATAGTTTAGTTTACAGTTTAGGTTAGTTTAGTTTAGTTTAATTTAAGTTAGGTTAGGTAAGTTTAGGTTAGGTTAGGTTAGTTTAGTTCAGTTTAGTTTTGTTTTGCTTATAGTTTAGTTTAGTATAGTTTAGTTTATAGTTTAATTTAGTTTAGTTTAGTTTAGTTTAGTTATTTTGTTTAGGTAAGGTTAGGTTAGGTTAGTTTAGTTTAGTTTAGGTTAGGTTAGATTTGTTTAGGTTAGGTTAGATTAGTTTTGTTTAGTTTAGTTTAATTTAATTTAGTTTATTTTAGTTTAGTGTAGGTTAAGTTAGGTTAGGTTAGATTAGTTAAGTTCAGTTTAGTGTAATTTAGTTTTGTTGAATTTAGTTTAGTTTAGTTTAGTTTAAGTTAGTTTAGTTTAGCTTAGGTTAGGTTAGGTAAGGTTAGGTTAGTTAGTTTAGCTTAGTTTAGTTTAGTTTAGTTTATAGTTTAGTTTAATTTATAGATTAGCTTATATTTTAGTTGATAGTTTAGTTTAGTTTGGTTTAGTTAAGTTTAGTGTAGGTTAGGTTAGGTAAGGTTAGGTTAGGTTAGGTTAGTTTATTTTAGTTCAGATTAGATTATGTTAGGTTAGGTTAGGTTAGGTCAGTGTAGTTGAGTTTAGTTTAGTTGAATTTAATTTAGTTTATTTTGTTTACTTTAGGTTAGGTTAGTTTAGTTTAGTTTAGGTTAGGTTGTTATGTTAGATTAGTATTGTATAGTTTAGTTTAGTTTATATTTTAATTTATTGTTTACTTTAGTTTATATTAGATTAGTTTAGTTTAGTTTAGTTTAGGTTAGGTTAGGTTAGGTTACGTTGGGTTAGCTTAGTTTAGTTTAGTTTAAGTTTGGTTAGGTTACGTTAGGTTAGGTCAGCTTAGTTTAGTTTAGTTTAGTTTAATTTAGGTTAGGTTAGGTTAGGTTAGTTAACTTTAGATTACTTTAGTTTAGGTTAGGTTTGGTTTGTTTAATTTAGCTTAGCTCAGGTTTGGTTTGGTTAGGTTGGGTTAGGTTAGTTAACTTCAGTTTACTTTAGTTTAGTTAAGTTTAGTTTAGTTTATAGTTTAGTTTAATTTAGTTTATAGTTTAGTTTATTGTTTATATTATAATTTAGTTTAGGTTAGGTTAGGTTAGTTTAGTTTGGCTTAGGTTAGGTAAGGTTAGGTTAGGTTAGGTTGGTTAGTTTAGCTTAGTTTATTTATTTTAGTTTAGTTTATAGTTTAATTTAATTTATAGATTAGTTTATATTTTAGTTTATAGTTTAGTTTAGTTTGGTGTAGTTTAGGTTAGGTTAGGTAAGGTTAGGTTAAGTTTGGATAGTTTATTTTATTAAAGTTTATGTTCGGTTAGGTTAGGTTAGTTTAGTTCAGTTTAGTTAGTTTTGTTTATAGGTTAGTTTAGTTTAGTTTATAGTTTAGTTTACAGTTTTGTTTAGTTTAGTTTATAGTTTATATTATAATGTAGTTTAGTTTAATTTAGTTTAGTTTAGTTTAGTTTTGTTTAGTTTAGTTTAGGTTAGGTTAGGTAAGGTTAGTATAGTTTAGTTTAGGTTAGGTTAGGTTAGTTTATGTTAAGTTAGGTTAGTTCAGTTTAGGTTAGTTTAGGTTAGGTTAGGTCAGGTTAGGTTAGGTTAGGTTAGCTTAATTTAGTTTAGTTTAGTTTAATTTAGGTTAGGTTAGGTTAGGTTAGGTTAGTTAACTTTAGTTTACTTTAGTTTAGTTAAGTTTAGTTTAGTTTATAGTTTAGTTTAGTTTAGTTTATAGTTTAGTTTATAGTTTAGTTTAGTTTAGTTTATAGTTTATATTATAATTTAGTTTAGTTTAGTTTAGTTTAAGTTAGGTTAGTTTAGTTTAGCTTAAGTTAGGTTAGGTTAGGTTAATTTAGGTTAGTTAGTTTAGCTTAGTTTAGTTTATTTTAGTTTAGTTTATAGTTTAGTTTAATTTATAAATTAGTTTATAGTTTAGTTTATAGTTTAGTTTGGTTTAGTTTAATTTATTTTATAGTATAGTTTATAGTTTATTTTAGTTTAGTTTATAGTTTAGATTATAATTTAGTTTAGATTTGTTAATTTAGGTTAGGTTAGTTTAGTTTAGCTTAGGTTAGTTTAGGTTAGGTTAGGTTAGGTTAATTAACTTTAGTTTACTTAATTTAGTTAAGTTTAGTTTATAGTTTAGTTTAATTTAGTTTATAGTTTAGTTTATAGTTTAGTTTAGTTTAGTTCAGTTTAGGTTAGGTTAGTTTAGTTTAGCTTAGGTTAGTTTAGGTTAGGTTAGGTTAGGTTGGGTTATGTTAGGTTACTTTAGAGTAGTTTAGTTTAGTTTAGGTTAGGTTTGGTTAGTTTAGTTTAATTTAGCTCAGGTGTGGTTAGGTTAGGTTAAGTTAGGTTTGCTTAGTTTAGTTTAGTTTAGTTTAATTTTGTTTCGTTTAGTTTATAATTTAGTTTAGTTTAGTTTATGTTAGGTTAGGTTAGGTGAGGTTAGGTTAGGTTAGTTTAGGTTAGTTTAGTTTAGTTTAGTTTAGTTTATAATTTAGTTTATAGTATAGTTTTGTTTAGTTTAGTTTATAGTTTAGTTTATAATTTAGTTTAGTTTAGTTTATAGTTTAGTTTATAATTTAGTTTAATTTAGTTTAGTTTAATTTAGGTTAGGTTTGGTTAGTTTATTTTACCTTTGCTCAGGTTTGGTTAGGTTAGGTTAAGTTAGGTTATGTTAGTTAGTTTAGCTTAATTTAGTTTGTTTTAGTTTAGTTTATAGTTTAGTATAATTTATACATTAGTTTATATTTTGGTTTAGTTTGGTTTAGTTTAGGTTAGGTTAGGTAGGTTAGGTTAGGTTAGGTTAGTTCTGTTTAGTTAAGTTTATGTTCGGTTAGGTTAGGTTAGTTTAGTTCAGTTTAGTTAGTTTAGTTTATAGTTTAATTCAGTTTAGTTTAGTTTTGTTTAGTTTAGTTTAGGTTACGTTAGGTAAGGTTAGTTTAGTTTAGTTTATTTTAGGTTAGGTTAGGTTAGGTCAGCTCAGTTTAGTTTAGTTTAGTTTAATTTAGGTTAGGTTTGGTTAGGTTAGTTAACTTTAGATTACTTTAGTTTGGTTAAGTTAATTTAGTTTATAGATTAGTTTAGTTTAGTTTATAGTTTAGTTTAGTTTAGTTTATAGTATATATTATAATTTATTTTAGTTTAGTTTAGTTTAGGTTAGGTTACGTTAGTTTAGTTTAGCTTAGGTTAGGTTAGGTTACGTTAGGTTAGGTTAGTTAGTTTAGCTTAGTTCATTTTATTTTATTTTAGTTTATAGTTAATTTAATTTATAAATTAGTTTACAGTTTAGTTTATAGTTTAGGTTAGTTAAGTTTAGTTTAATTTAAGTTAGGATAGGTAAGTTTAGGTTAGGTTAGGTTAGTTTAGTTCAGTTTAGTTTTGTTTTGTTTATAGTTTAATTTAGTTTAGTTTATAGTTTAATTTAGTTTAGTTTAGTTTAGTTTAGTTATTTTTTTACGTTAGGTTAGGTTAGTTTAGTTTAGTTTAGGTTAGGTTAGATTTGTTTAGGTTAGGTTAGATTAGTGTAGTTTAGTTTAGTTGAATTTAATTTAGTTTATTTTAGTTTAGTTTAGGTTAAGTTAGGTTAGGTTAGGTTAGTTAAGTTTAGTTTAGTGTAGTTTAGTTTAATTGAAATTAGTTTATTTTAGTTTGGTTTAGGTTAGTTTAATTTAGTTTAGCTTAGGTTAGGTTAGGTAAGGTTGGATGAGTTAGTTTAGCTTAGTATAGTTTAGTTTAGTTTAGTTTATAGTTTAGTTTAATTTTAGATTAGTTTATAGTTTAGTTTAGTTTAGTTTATATTAGGATAGATAAGTTTAGGTTAGGTTAGGATAAGTTAATTTAGTTTAGTTTAGTTTATTTTAGGTTACGTTAGTTTAGGTTAGTTTAGATTAGATTATGTTAGGTTACGTTAGGGTAGGTTAGGTTAGTGTAGTTTAGTTTAGTTCAATTTAGTTGAATTTAATTTAGTTTATGTTGTTTAGTTTAGGTTAGGTTGTTAGGTTAGCTTAGTTTTGTATAGTTTTGTTTAGTTTATATTTTAATTTATTGTTTAGTTTAGTTTATATTAGATAAATTTAGTTTAGTTTAGTTTAGGTTAGGTTAGGTTAGGTCAGGTTAGGTTAGGTTAGGTTAGCTTAATTTAGTTTACTTTAGTTTAATTTAGGTTAGGTTAGGTTAGGTTAATTAACTTTAGTTTACTTTAGTTTAGTTAAGTTTAGTTTAGTTTATAGTTTAGTTTAGTTTAGTATATAATTTAGTTTATAGTTTAGTTTAGTTTAGTTTATAGTTTATATTATAATTTAGTTTAGTTTACTTTAGTTTAGGTTAGGTTAGTTTAGTTTAGCTTACGTTAGGTTAGGTTAGGTTAAGTTAGGTTAGTTAGTTTAGCTTAGTTTAGTTTATTTTAGTTTAGTTTATAGTTTAGTTTAATTTATAAATTAGTTTATAGTTTAGTTCATAGTTTAGGTTAGTTTAGTTTAGTTTAATTTAAGTTAGGTTAGGTAAGTTTAGGTGAGGTTAGGTTAGTTTAGTTCAGTTTAGTTTTGTTTTGCTTATAGTTTAGTTTAGTTTAGTTTAGTTTATAGTTTAATTTAGTTTAATTTAGTTTAGTTTAGTTATTTTGTTTAGGTAAGGTTAGTTTAGGTTAGTTTAGTTTAGTTTAGTTTAGGTGAGGTTAGATTTGTTTAGGTTAGGTTAGATTAGTTTAGTTTAGTTTAGTTGAATTTAATTTAGTTTATTTTAGTTTAGTTTAGGTTAAGTTAGGTTAGGTTAGATTAGTTAAGTTCAGTTTAGTGTAATTTAGTTTTGTTGAATTTAGTTTAGTTTAGTTTAAGTTAGTTTAGTTTAGCTTCGGTTAGGTTAGGTAAGATTAGGTTAGTTAGTTTAGCTTAGTTTAGTTTAGTTTAGTTTATAGTTTAGTTTAATTTATAGTTTAGCTTATATTTTAGTTTATAGTTTAGTTTAGTTTGGTTGAGTTAAGTTTAGTTTAGGTTAGGTTAGGTAAGGTTAGGTTAGGTTAGGTTAGTTTATTTTAGTTTAGATTAGATTATGTTAGGTTATGTTAGGTTAGGTCAGTGTAGTTGAGTTTAGTTTAGTTGAATTTAATTTAGTTTATTTTGTTTACTTTGAGTTAGGTTAGTTTAGTTTATTTTAGGTTAGGTTGTTAGGTTAGCTTAGTTTTGTATAGTTTAGTTTAGTTTATATTTTAATTTATTGTTTAGTTTAGTTTATATTAGATTAGTTTAGTTTAGTTTAGTTTAGGTTAGGTTAGGTTAGGTTACGGTGGGTTAGCTTAGTTTAGTTTAGTTTAAGTTTGGTTAGGTTACGTTAGGTTAGTTAACTTTAGATTACTTTAGTTTAGGTTAGGTTTGGTTTGTTTAATTTAGCTTAGCTCAGGTTTGGTTTGGTTAGGTTAGGTTAGGTTAGTTAACTTCAGTTTACTTTAGTTTAGTTAAGTTTAGTTTAGTTTATAGTTTAGTTTAATTTAGTTTATAGTTTAGTTTATACTTTATATTATAATTTAGTTTAGGTTAGGTTAGGTTAGTTTAGTTTAGTTTAGGTTAGGTAAGGTTAGGTTAGGTTAGGTTAGGTTGGTTGGTTTAGCTTAGTTTATTTATTTTAGTTTAGTTTATAGTTTAGTTTAATTTATAGATTAGTTTATATTTTAGTTTATAGTTTAGTTTAGTTTGGTTTAGTTTAGGTTAGGTTAGTTAAGGTTAGGTTAGGTTATGATAAATTTGTTTAGTAAAGTTTATGTTCGGTTAGGTTAGGTTAGTTTAGTTCAGTTTAGTTAGTTTTGTTTATAGGTTAGTTTAGTTTAGTTTATAGTTTAGTTTACAGTTTTGTTTAGTTTAGTTTATAGTTTATATTATAATGTAGTTTACTTTAATTTAGTTTAGTTTAGTTTAGTTTTGTTTAGTTTAGTTTAGGTTAGGTTAAGTAAGGTTAGTTTAGTTTAGTTTAGGTTAGGTTAGTTTATGTTAAGTTAGGTTAGTTTAGTTTAGCTTAGTTTAGTTTAGGTTAGCTTAATTTAGTTAAGTTTAGTTTAATTTAGATTAGGTTAGGTTAGGTTAGGTTAATTATCTTTAGTTTACTTTAGTTTAGTTAAGTTTAGTTTAGTTTATAGTTTAGTTTAGTTTAGTTTATAGTTTAGTTTATAGTTTAGTTTAGTTTATAGTTTATAATATAATTTAGTTTAGTTTAGTTTAGTTTAGGTTAGGTTAGTTTAGTTTAGCTTACGTTAGGTTAGGTTAGGTTAAGTTAGGTTAGTTAGTTTAGCTTAGTTTAGTTTATTTTAGTTTAGTTTATAGTTTAGTTTAATTTATAAATTAGTTTATAGTTTAGTTTATAGTTTAGTTTGGTTTAGTTTAATTTATTTTATAGTATAGTTTATAGTTTATTTTAGTTTAGTTTATAGTTTAGATTATAATTTAGTTTAGTTTAGTTTAGTTTAGTTTAGGTTAGTTTAGTTTAGCTTAGGTTAGTTTAACTTAGGTTAGGTTAGGTTGGGTTATGTTAGGTTACTTAAGAGTAGTTTAGTTTAGTTTAGGTTAGGTTTGGTTAGTTTAGTTTAGTTTAGCTCAGGTTTGGTTAGGTTAGGTTAAGTTAGGTTTGCTTAGTTTAGTTTAGTTTAGTTTAATTTAGGTTAGGTTAGGTTAGGTTAATTAACTTTAGTTTACTTAATTTAGTTAAGTTAAGTTTAGTTTATAGTTTAGTTTAATTTAGTTTATAGTTTAGTTTATAGTTTAGTTTAGTTTAGTTTATAGTTTATATTATAATTTAGTTTAGTTTAGTTTAGTTTAGGTTAGGTTAGGTTAGTTTACTTTAGCTTAGGTTAGGTTAGGTTAGGTTAGGTTATGTTAGTTTAGTTTAGTTTAGGTTAGGTTAGGTAAGTTTAGGTTAGGTTAGGTTAGTTTAGTTCAGTTTAGTTTTGTTTTGCTTATAGTTTAATTTAGTTTAGTTTATAGTTTGAATTAGTTTAGTTTAGTTTATTTATTTTGTTTAGGTTAGGTTGGGTTAGGTTAGTTTAGTTTAGTTTAGGTTAGGTTAGATTTGTTTAGGTTAGGTTAGATTAGTGTAGTTTAGTTTAGTTGAATTTAATTTAGTTTATTTTAGTTTAGTTTAGGTTAAGTTAGGTTAGGTTAGGTTAGTTAAGTTTAGTTTAGTGTAGGCTAGTTTAGTTGAATTTAGTTTAGTTTAGTTTAGTTTAGGTTAGTTTAGTTTAGTTTAGCATAGGTTAGGTTAGGTAAGGTTACGTTAGTTAGTTTAGCTTAGTATAGTTTAGTTTAGTTTATAGTTTAGTTTAATTTTAGATTAGTTTATATTTTGGTTTATAGTGTAGTTTAGTTTAATTTAGGTAGGGATAGGTTAGTTTAGGTACTTAGTTCAGTTTACTTTTGTTTTGTTTATAGTTTAATTAAGTTTAATTTAGTTTAGTTCAGTTTATAGTTTAATTTAGTTTAGTTTAGTTTAGTTATTTTGTTTAGGTTAGGTTAGGTTAGTTTAGTTTTGTTTAGGTTAGGTTAGGTAAGTTTAGGTTAGGTTAGATTAGTTTAGTTCAGTTTAGTTTTGTTTTGCTTATAGTTTAATTTAGTTTATTTTATAGTTTAAATTAGTTTAGTTTGGTTTAGTTGAGTTATTTTGTTTAGTTTAGGTTAGGTTAGGTTAGTTTAGTTTAGTTTAGGTTAGGTTAGGTTAGATTTGTTTAGGTTAGGTTAGATTAGTGTAGTTTAGTATAGTTGAATTTAATTTAGTTTATTTTAGGTTAGTTAAAGTTAAGTTAGGTTAGGTTAGGTTAGTTAAGTTTAGTTTAGTGTAGTTTAGTTTAGTTGAATTTAGTTTAGTTTAGTTTAGGTTAGTTTAGTTTAGTTTAGCATAGGTTAGGTTAGGTAAGGTTACGTTAGTTAGTTTAGCTTAGTATAGTTTAGTTTAGTTTATAGTTTAGTTTAATTTTAGATTAGTTTATATTTTGGTTTATAGTGTAGTTTAGTTTAGTTTAGGTAGGGATAGGAAAGTTTAGGTTAGGTTAGGTTAGTTTAGTTCAGTTTAGTTTTGTTTTGTTTATAGTTTAATTTAGTTTAGTTTATAGTTTAATTTAGTTTAGTTTAGAAATTTTGTTTACGTTAGGTGAGGATAGGTTAGTTTACTTTAGTTTAGTTTAGGTTAGATTTGTTTAGGTTAGGTTAGATTAGTGTAGTTTAGTTTACTTGAATTTAATTTAGTTTATTTTAGTTTAGTTTAGGTTAAGTTGGGTTAGGTTAGGTTAGTTAAGTTTAGTTTAGTGTAGTTTAGTTTAGTTGAATTTAGTTTAGTTTAGTTTAGTTTAGGTTAGTTTAGTTTAGTTTAGCTTAGGTTAGTTTAGGTAAGGTTAGGTTAGTTAGTTTAGCTTAGTATGGTTTAGTTTAGTTCAGTGTATAGTTTAGTTTAATTTTAGATTAGTTTATAGTATAGTTTATAGTTTAGTTTAGTTTAGTTTAGGTTAGGATACGTAAGTTTAGGTTAGGTTAGTTTATTTTAGGTTACGTTAGTTTAGGTTAGTTAAGTAAAGTTTAGTTTAGTTTTGTTTATGGTTTTATTTAGTTTATAGTTTAGTTTATAGTTTAGTTTAGTTTTATTTCGGTTAGGTTAGGTTAGGTTAGTTTAGTTTAGTTTAGTTTAGATTAGGTTAGGTTAGTTTATTTTAATTTAGATTAGATTATGTTAGGTTAGGTTAGGGTAGGTTAGGTTAGTGTAGTTTAGTTTAGTTCAATTTAGTTGAATTTAATTTAGTTTATTTTAGCTTAGTTTCGGTTAGGTTAGATTAGTTTAGTTTAGTTTAGGTTAGGTTAAGTTAGGTTAGGTTAGTTTAGTTTAGTTCATATTTTAGTTTATATTAGGTTAGTTTAGTTTAGGTTAGGTTGGGTTAGTTTATTTTAGTTTAGTTTAGTTTACTTTAGTTTCTAGTTTAGTTTATTGTTTAGTTTAGTTTAGTTTAGGTTAGGTTAGGTTAGGTTAGTTTAGTTTAGTTTAGGTTAGGTTAGGTTAGGTTAGTTTAGTTGAGTTTAGTTTAGTGTAGGTTAGGTTAGGTTAGTTTATTTTAGTTTAGATTAGATTATGCTAGGTTAGGTTAGGGTAGGTTAGGTTAGTTTAGTTTAGTTTAGTTTGGTTTAGGTTAGGTCAGGTTAGTTTAGTTTAGTTTAGGTTAGGTGAGGTTAAGTTATGTTATGGTACATTAGGTTAGGTTAGTTTAGTTTAGTTTCTTTTAGTTTAGGTTAGGATAGGTAAGTTTAGGTTAGGTTAGGTTAAGTTAGTTTAGTTTAGTTTAGTTTAGTTTATGTTAGGTTACGTTAGTTTAGGTTAGTTAAGTTCAGTTTAGTTTAGTTTTGTTTATAGTTTAGTTTAGTTTATAGTTTTGTTTATAGTTTAGTATAGTTTATTGTTTAATTTAGTTTAGTTTAGTGTAGTTTAGTTTAGGTTAGATTAGGTTAGTTTAGTTTAATTTAGGTTAGGTTAGGTTGGTTTATTTTAGTTTGGATAAAATTATGTTAGGTTAGGTTACGGTAGGGTAGATTAGGGTAGTTTAGTTTAGTTTAGTTTAGTTGAATTTAATATTGTTTATTTTAACTTAGTTTAGGTTAGGTTAGGTTAGGTTAGTTTATTTTAGTTTAGTTTAGTTTAGGTTAGGTTAAGTTAGGTTAGGTTAGTTTAGTTTAGTTTAGTTTATATTTTAGTTTATAGTTTAGTTTAGTTTAGTTTAGGTTAGGTTAGGTTAGGTTAGTATAGTTTAGGTTAGGTTTGGTTAGTTTAGTTTATATTAGGTTTGTTTATTTCAGTTTAGTTTGGTTTACTTTAGTTTATAGTTTAGTTTATAGTTTATTTAGTTTAGTTTAGTTTAGTTTAGGTTAGGTTAGATTAGGTTAGGTTTAGTTAGTTTAGTATAGGTTAGGTTAGGATAGGTTAGTTTAGATTTGTTTAGTTTAGTTTAGGTTAGGTTAGATTAGGTTAGGTTATGTTAGTTTATTTTAGTTTAGATTAGATTATGTTAGGTTAGGTAAGTTTAGGTTAGGTTAGGTTAGGTTAGTTTAGGTTAGGTTAGTTTAGGTTAGGTTAGGTTAGGTTAGGTTAGCTTAGTTTATTTTAGTTTTGTTTAATTTAGGTTAGGTTAGGTTAGTTAACTTTAGTTTACTTTAGTTTAGTTAAGTTTAGATTAGTTTATAGTTTAGTTTAGTTTAGTTTATAGTTTAGTTTATAGTTTAGTTTAGTTTATAGTTAATATTATAAATTAGTTAGTTTAGGTTAGGTTAGGTTAGTTTAGTTTAGCTTAGGTTAGGTTAGGTTAGGTTAGGTTAGTTAGTTTAGCTTAGTATAGTTTATTTTAGTTTAGTTTATAGTTTAGTTTAATTTATAGTTTAGTTTATATTTTAGTTTATAGTTTAGTTTAGTTTGGTTTAGTTTAGGTTAGGTTAGGTAAGGTTATGTTAGGTTAGGTTAGTTTAGTTCAGTTTATTTTCGGTTAGGTTAGTTTAGTTTAGTTCAGTTTAGTTAGTATTGTTTATAGGTTAGTTTAGTTTAGTATATAGTTTAGTTTATAGTTTCGTTAAGTTTAGTTATAGTTTACATTATAATGTAGTTTACTTTAATTTAGTTTAGTTTAGTTTAGTTTTGTTTAGTTTAGTTTAGGTTAGGTTAGGTAAGGTTAGTTTAGTTTATGTTAGGTTAGGTTAGTTTATGTTAAGTTAGGTTAGTTTAGTTTAGCTTAGTTTAGGTTAGGTTAGAATAGGTTAGCTTAGTTTAGTTTAGTTTAGTTTAATTTAGGATAGTTTAGGTTAGGTTAGGTCAGTGTAGTTGAGTTTAGTTTAGTTGAATTTAATTTAGTTTATTTTGTTTAGTTTAGGTTAGGTTAGTTTAGTTTAGTTTAGGTTAGCTTGTTAGGTTAGCTTAGTTTAGTATAGTTTAGTTTAGTTTATATTTTAATTTATTGTTTAGTTTAGTTTATATTAGATTAGTTTAGTTTAGTTTAATTTAGGTTAGGTTAGGTTAGGTTAGTTTACTTTAGTTTAGTTTAGTTTAATTTAGGTTAGGTTAGGTTAGGTTAGTTAACTTTAGTTTAGTTAAGTTTAGAATAGTTAAATTTAGTTTATAGTTTAGTTTATAGTTTAGTTTAGTTTATAGTTTATATTATAATTTAGTTTAGTTTAGTTTAGTTTAGGTTAGGTTAGGTTAGTTTAGTTTACCTTAGGTTAGGTTAGGTTAGGTTTGGTTAGGTTAGTTAGTTTAGCTTAGTTTAGTTTATTTTACTTTAGTTTATAGTTTAGTTTAATTTATAAATTAGTTTATAAATTAGTTTATAGATTAGTTTAGTTTAGTTTAATTTAGTTTATAGGTTAATTTATAGTTTAGTGTAGTTTAGTTTATAGTTTATATTAAAATTTAGTTTAGTTTAGTTTAGGTTAGGTTAGTTTAATTTAGCTTAGGTTAGTTTAGCTTAGGTTAGGTTAGGTTGGGTTATGTTAGGTTACTTTAGTTTAGTTTAGTTTAGGTTAGGTTTGGCTAGTTTAGTTTAGCGTAGCTCAGGTTTAGTTAGGTTAGGTTAAGTTAGGTTAGCTTAGTTTAGTTCATTTAATTTATAAATTAGTTTATAGTTTAGTTTATGGTTTAGTTTATAGTTTAGTTTATTTTCGGTTAGGTTGGGTTAGTTTAGTTTAGTTTAGATAAGGTTAGGTTTGTTTATTTTACTTTAGATTAGTTTATGTTAGGTTAGGTTAGGATAGGTTAGGTTAGTGTAGTTTATTTTAGTGCAATTTAATTGAATTTAATTTAGTTTATTTTAGCTTAGTTTAGGTTAGGTTAGATTAGTTTAGTTTAGTTTTGTTTAGGTTAAGTTAGGTTAGGTTAGTCTAGTTTAGTTTATTTTTGTTTAGTTTAGATTAGGTTAGGTTAGGTTAGTTTAGTTTAGTTTAGGTTAGGTTAGGTTAGGTTTTTTGCGTTTAGTTTAGTTTAGTTTAGGTTAGTTTATTTTAGTTTAGATTAGATTATGTTAGGTTAGGTTAGGGTAAGTTAGGTTAGTTTAGTTTAGTTTAGTTTAGTTTAGGTTATGTCAGGTTAGTTTAGTTTAGTTTAGGTTAGGTCAGGTTAAGTTATGTTATGTTACTTTAGGTTAGTATAGTTTAGTTTCGTTTAGTTTATAATTTAGTTTAGTTACGTTTAGTTTAGTTTAGGTTAGGTAAATTAGGTTACTTAGTTTAGCTTAGTTTAGTTTATTTTAGTTTAGTTTATAGTTTAGTTTAATTTATAAATTAGTTTATAGCTTAGTTTATTGTTTAGCTTAGTTTAGGTTAGGTTCGGTTAGGTTAGGTTAGTTTAGTTTAGTTTAGGTTAGGTTAGGTTAGTTTTTGTTAGGTTAGGTTAGTTTAATTTAGCTTAGCTTAGGTTGGGTTAGGTGAGATTAGGTTAGGTTAGGTGAGTTAGTTTAGCTTAGTTTAGTTTATTTTACTTTAGTTTAGGTTAGGTTAGGTTAGTAGACTTTAGTATACTTAAATTAGTTAGGTTTAGTCAAGTTTATAGTTTAGTTTAATTTAGTTTATAGTTTAGTATATAGTTTAGTTTAGTTTAGTTTATTGTTTATATTATAATTTAGTTTAGTTTAGGTTAGGTTAGGTTAGGTTAGTTTAGTTTAGTTTAGGTTAGGTTAGGTTAGGTTAGTTTAGTTGAGTTTAGTTTAGTGTAGGTTAGGTTAGGTTAGTTTATTTTAGTTTAGATTAGATTATGCTAGGTTAGGTTAGGGTAGGTTAGGTTAGTTTAGTTTAGTTTAGTTTGGTTTAGGTTAGGTCAGGTTAGTTTAGTTTAGTTTCTTTTAGTTTAGGTTAGGATAGGTAAGTTTAGGTTAGGTTAGGTTAAGTTAGTTTAATTTAGTTTAGTTTAGTTTATGTTAGGTTACGTTAGTTTAGGTTAGTTAAGTTCAGTTTAGTTTAGTTTTGTTTATAGTTTAGTTTAGTTTATAGTTTTGGGTATAGTTTAGTTTAGTTTATTGTTTAATTTAGTTTAGTTAGTGTAGTTTAGTTTAGGTTAGATTAGGTTAGTTTAGTTTAATTTAGGTTAGGTTAGGTTGGTTTATTTTAGTTTAGATAAGATTATGTTAGGTTAGGTTACGGTAGGGTAGATTAGGGTAGTTTAGTTTAGTTTAGTTTAGTTGAATTTAATATTGTTTATTTTAACTTAGTTTAGGTTAGGTTAGGTTAGGTTAGTTTATTTTAGTTTAGTTTAGTTTAGGTTAGGTTAAGTTAGGTTAGGTTAGTTTAGTTTAGTTTAGTTTATATTTTAGTTTATAGTTTAGTTTAGTTTAGTTTAGGTTAGGTTAGGTTAGGTTAGTATAGTTTAGGTTAGGTTTGGTTAGTTTAGTTTATATTAGGTTTGTTTATTTTAGTTTAGTTTGGTTTACTTTAGTTTATAGTTTAGTTTATAGTTTATTTAGTTTAGTTTAGTTTAGGTTAGGTTAGTTTAGTTTAGTATAGGTTAGGTTAGGATAGGTTAGTTTAGTTTTGTTTAGTTTAGTTTAGGTTAGGTTAGATTAGGTTAGGTTATGTTAGTTTATTTTAGTTTAGATTAGATTATGTTAGGTTAGGTAAGTTTAGGTTAGGTTAGGTTAGGTTAGTTTAGGTTAGGTTAGTTTAGGTTAGGTTAGGTTAGGTTAGGTTAGCTTAGTTTATTTTAGTTTTGTTTAATTTAGGTTAAGTTAGGTTAGTTAACTTTAGTTTACTTTAGTTTAGTTAAGTTTAGATTAGTTTATAGTTTAGTTTAGTTTATAGTTTAGTTTATAGTTTAGTTTAGTTTAGTTTATAGTTAATATTATAAATTAGTTAGTTTAGGTTAGGTTAGGTTAGTTTAGTTTAGCTTAGGTTAGGTTAGGTTAGGTTAGGTTAGTTAGTTTAGCTTAGTATAGTTTATTTTAGTTTAGTTTATAGTTTAGTTTAATTTATAGATTAGTTTATATTTTAGTTTACAGTTTAGTTTAGTTTGGTTTAGTTTAGGTTAGGTTAGGTAAGGTTAGGTTAGGTTAGGTTAGTTTAGTTCAGTTTATTTTCGGTTAGGTTAGTTTAGTTTAGTTCAGTTTAGTTAGTATTGTTTATAGGTTAGTTTAGTTTAGTTTATAGTTTAGTTTATAGTTTCGTTAAGTTTAGTTTATAGTTTACATTATAATGTAGTTTACTTTAATTTAGTTTAGTTTAGTTTAGTTTTGTTTAGTTTAGTTTAGGTTAGGTTAGGTAAGGTTAGTTTAGTTTAGGTTAGGTTAGGTTAGTTTATGTTAAGTTAGGTTAGTTTAGTTTAGTTTAGTTTAATTTAGGATAGTTTAGGTTAGGTTAGGTCAGTGTAGTTGAGTTTAGTTTAGTTGAATTTAATTTAGTTTATTTTGTTTAGTTTAGGTTAGGTTAGTTTAGTTTAGTTTAGGTTAGCTTGTTAGGTTAGCTTAGTTTAGTATAGTTTAGTTTAGTTTATATTTTAATTTATTGTTTAGTTTAGTTTATATTAGATTAGTTTAGTTTAGTTTAATTTAGGTTAGGTTAGGTTAGGTTAGTTTACTTTAGTTTAGTTTAGTTTAATTTAGGTTAGGTTAGGTTAGGTTAGTTAACTTTAGTTTAGTTAAGTTTAGATTAGTTAAATTTAGTTTATAGTTTAGTTTATAGTTTAGTTTAGTTTATAGTTTATATTATAATTTAGTTTAGTTTAGTTTAGTTTAGTTTAGTTTATAGTTTAATTTAGTTTAATTTAGTTTAGTTTAGTTATTTTGTTTAGGTAAGGTTAGGTTAGGTTAGTTTAGTTTAGTTTAGTTTAGGTGAGGTTAGATTTGTTTAGGTTAGGTTAGATTAGTTTAGTTTAGTTTAGTTGAATTTAATTTAGTTTATTTTAGTTTAGTTTAGGTTAAGTTAGGTTAGGTTAGATTAGTTAAGTTCAGTTTAGTGTAATTTAGTTTTGTTGAATTTAGTTTAGTTTAGTTTAAGTTAGTTTAGTTTAGCTTCGGTTAGGTTAGGTAAGATTAGGTTAGTTAGTTTAGCTTAGTTTAGTTTAGTTTAGTTTATAGTTTAGTTTAATTTATAGTTATTTTATATTTTAGTTTATAGTTTAGTTTAGTTTGGTTGAGTTAAGTTTAGTTTAGGTTAGGTAAGGTTAGGTTAGGTTAGGTTAGTTTATTTTAGTTTAGATTAGATTATGTTAGGTTAGGTTAGGTTAGGTCAGTGTAGTTGAGTTTAGTTTAGTTGAATTTAATTTAGTTTATTTTGTTTACTTTGAGTTAGGTTAGTTTAGTTTATTTTAGGTTAGGTTGTTAGGTTAGCTTAGTTTTGTATAGTTTAGTTTAGTTTATATTTTAATTTATTGTTTAGTTTAGTTTATATTAGATTAGTTTAGTTTAGTTTAGTTTAGGTTAGGTTAGGTTAGGTTACGGTGGGTTAGCTTAGTTTAGTTTAGTTTAAGTTTGGTTAGGTTACGTTAGGTTAGTTAACTTTAGATTACTTTAGTTTAGGTTAGGTTTGGTTTGTTTAATTTAGCTTAGCTCAGGTTTGGTTTGGTTAGGTTAGGTTAGGTTAGTTAACTTCAGTTTACTTTAGTTTAGTTAAGTTTAGTTTAGTTTATAGTTTAGTTTAATTTAGTTTATAGTTTAGTTTATACTTTATATTATAATTTAGTTTAGGTTAGGTTAGGTTAGTTTAGTTTAGTTTAGGTTAGGTAAGGTTAGGTTAGGTTAGGTTAGGTTGGTTGGTTTAGCTTAGTTTATTTATTTTAGTTTAGTTTATAGTTTAGTTTAATTTATAGATTAGTTTATATTTTAGTTTATAGTTTAGTTTAGTTTGGTTTAGTTTAGGTTAGGTTAGTTAAGGTTAGGTTAGGTTATGATAGTTTAGTTTAGTAAAGTTTATGTTCGGTTAGGTTAGGTTAGTTTAGTTCAGTTTAGTAAGTTTTGTTTATAGGTTAGTTTAGTTTAGTTTATAGTTTAGTTTACAGTTTTGTTTAGTTTAGTTTATAGTTTATATTATAATGTAGTTTACTTTAATTTAGTTTAGTTTAGTTTAGTTTTGTTTAGTTTAGTTTAGGTTAGGTTAAGTAAGGTTAGTTTAGTTTAGTTTAGGTTAGGTTAGTTTATGTTAAGTTAGGTTAGTTTAGTTTAGCTTAGTTTAGGTTAGGTTAGCTTAATTTAGTTAAGTTTAGTTTAATTTAGATTAGGTTAGGTTAGGTTAGGTTAATTAACTTTAGTTTACTTTAGTTTAGTTAAGTTTAGTTTAGTTTATAGTTTAGTTTAATTTAGTTTATAGTTTAGTTTATAGTTTAGTTTATAGTTTAGTTTATAGTTTAGTTTATAGTTTAGTTTAGTTTAGTTTATAGTTTATAATATAATTTAGTTTAGTTTAGTTTAGTTTAGGTTAGGTTAGTTTAGTTTAGCTTACGTTAGGTTAGGTTAGGTTAAGTTAGGTTAGTTAGTTTAGCTTAGTTTAGTTTATTTTAGTTTAGTTTATAGTTTAGTTTAATTTATAAATTAGTTTATAGTTTAGTTTATAGTTTAGTTTGGTTTAGTTTAATTTATTTTATAGTATAGTTTATAGTTTATTTTAGTTTAGTTTATAGTTTAGATTATAATTTAGTTTAGTTTAGTTTAGTTTAGGTTAGGTTAGTTTAGTTTAGCTTAGGTTAGTTTAGCTTAGGTTAGGTTAGGTTGGGTTATGTTAGGTTACTTTAGAGTAGTTTAGTTTAGTTTAGGTTAGGTTTGGTTAGTTTAGTTTAGTTTAGCTCAGGTTTGGTTAGGTTAGGTTAAGTTAGGTTTGCTTAGTTTAGTTTAGTTTAGTTTAATTTAGGTTAGGTTAGGTTAGGTTAATTAACTTTAGTTTACTTAATTTAGTTAAGTTTAGTTTAGTTTATAGTTTAGTTTAATTTAGTTTATAGTTTAGTTTATAGTTTAGTTTAGTTTAGTTTAGTTTATAGTTTATATTATAATTTAGTTTAGTTTAGTTTAGTTTAGGTTAGGTTAGGTTAGTTTACTTTAGCTTAGGTTAGGTTAGGTTAGGTTATGTTAGTTTAGTTTAGTTTAGGTTAGGTTAGGTAAGTTTAGGTTAGGTTAGGTTAGTTTAGTTCAGTTTAGTTTTGTTTTGCTTATAGTTTAATTTAGTTTAGTTTATAGTTTGAATTAGTTTAGTTTAGTTTATTTATTTTGTTTAGGTTAGGTTGGGTTAGGTTAGTTTAGTTTAGTTTAGGTTAGGTTAGATTTGTTTAGGTTAGGTTAGATTAGTGTAGTTTAGTTTAGTTGAATTTAATTTAGTTTATTTTAGTTTAGTTTAGGTTAAGTTAGGTTAGGTTAGGTTAGTTCAGTTTAGTTTAGTGTAGGCTAGTTTAGTTGAATTTAGTTTAGTTTAGTTTAGTTTAGGTTAGTTTAGTTTAGTTTAGCATAGGTTAGGTTAGGTAAGGTTACGTTAGTTAGTTTAGCTTAGTATAGTTTAGTTTAGTTTATAGTTTAGTTTAATTTTAGATTAGTTTATATTTTGGTTTATAGTGTAGTTTAGTTTAATTTAGGTAGGGATAGGTTAGTTTAGGTTAGGTTAGTTTAGTTGAGTTTACTTTTGTTTTGTTTATAGTTTAATTAAGTTTAATTTAGTTTAGTTCAGTTTATAGTTTAATTTAGTTTAGTTTAGTTTAGTTATTTTGTTTAGGTTAGGTTAGGTTAGTTTAGTTTTGTTTAGGTTAGGTTAGGTAAGTTTAGGTTAGGTTAGATTAGTTTAGTTCAGTTTAGTTTTGTTTTGCTTATAGTTTAATTTAGTTTATTTTATAGTTTAAATTAGTTTAGTTTGGTTTAGTTTAGTTATTTTGTTAAGTTTAGGTTAGGTTAGGTTAGTTTAGTTTAGTTTAGGTTAGGTTAGGTTAGATTTGTTTAGGTTAGGTTAGATTAGTGTAGTTTAGTTTAGTTGAATTTAATTTAGTTTATTTTAGTTTAGTTAAAGTTAAGTTAGGTTGGGTTAGGTTAGTTAAGTTTAGTTTAGTGTAGTTTAGTTTAGTTGAATTTAGTTTAGTTTAGTTTAGGTTAGTTTAGTTTAGTTTAGCATAGGTTAGGTTAGGTAAGGTTACGTTAGTTAGTTTAGCTTAGTATAGTTTAGTTTAGTTTATAGTTTAGTTTAATTTTAGATTAGTTTATATTTTGGTTTATAGTGTAGTTTAGTTTAGTTTAGGTAGGGATAGGAAAGTTTAGGTTAGGTTAGGTTAGTTTAGTTCAGTTTAGTTTTGTTTTGTTTATAGTTTAATTTAGTTTAGTTTATAGTTTAATTTAGTTTAGTTTAGTTATTTTGTTTAGGTTAGGTGAGGATAGGTTAGTTTACTTTAGTTTAGTTTAGGTTAGATTTGTTTAGGTTAGGTTAGATTAGTGTAGTTTAGTTTACTTGAATTTAATTTAGTTTATTTTAGTTTAGTTTAGGTTAAGTTGGGTTAGGTTAGGTTAGTTAAGTTTAGTTTAGTGTAGTTTAGTTTAGTTGAATTTAGTTTAGTTTAGTTTAGTTTAGGTTAGTTTAGTTTAGTTTAGCTTAGGTTAGGTTAGGTAAGGTTAGGTTAGTTAGTTTAGCTTAGTATGGTTTAGTTTAGTTCAGTGTATAGTTTAGTTTAATTTTAGATTAGTTTATAGTATAGTTTATAGTTTAGTTTAGTTTAGTTCATATTAGGATACGTAAGTTTAGGTTAGGTTAGTTTATTTTAGGTTACGTTAGTTTAGGTTAGTTAAGTAAAGTTTAGTTTAGTTTTGTTTATGGTTTTATTTAGTTTATAGTTTAGTTTATAGTTTAGTTTAGTTTATTTCGGTTAGGTTAGGTTAGGTTAGTTTAGTTTAGTTTAGTTTAGATTAGGTTAGGTTAGTTTATTTTAATTTAGATTAGATTATGTTAGGTTAGGTTAGGGTAGGTTAGGTTAGTGTAGTTAAGTTTAGTTCAATTTAGTTGAATTTAATTTAGTTTATTTTAGCTTAGTTTCGGTTAGGTTAGATTAGTTTAGTTTAGTTTAGGTTAGGTTAAGTTAGGTTAGGTTAGTTTAGTTTAGTTCATATTTTAGTTTATATTAGGTTAGTTTAGTTTAGGTTAGGTTGGGTTAGTTTATTTTAGTTTAGTTTAGTTTACTTTAGTTTATAGTTTAGTTTATTGTTTAGTTTAGTTTAGTTTAGGTTAGGTTAGGTTAGTTTAGTTTAGTTTAGGTTAGGTTAGGTTAGGTTAGTTTAGTTGAGTTTAGTTTAGTGTAGGTTAGGTTAGGTTAGTTTATTTTAGTTTAGATTAGATTATGCTAGGTTAGGTTAGTGTAGGTTAGGTTAGTTTAGTTTAGTTTAGTTTGGTTTAGGTTAGGTCAGGTTAGTTTAGTTTAGTTTCTTTTAGTTTAGGTTAGGATAGGTAAGTTTAGGTTAGGTTAGGTTAAGTTAGTTTAATTTAGTTTAGTTTAGTTTATGTTAGGTTACGTTAGTTTAGGTTAGTTAAGTTCAGTTTAGTTTAGTTTTGTTTATAGTTTAGTTTAGTTTATAGTTTTGGGTATAGTTTGTTTAGTTTATTGTTTAATTTAGTTTAGTTAGTGTAGTTTAGTTTAGGTTAGATTAGGTTAGTTTAGTTTAATTTAGGTTAGGTTAGGTTGGTTTATTTTAGTTTAGATAAGATTATGTTAGGTTAGGTTACGGTAGGGTAGATTAGGGTAGTTTAGTTTAGTTTAGTTTAGTTGAATTTAATATTGTTTATTTTAACTTAGTTTAGGTTAGGTTAGGTTAGGTTAGTTTATTTTAGTTTAGTTTAGTTTAGGTTAGGTTAAGTTAGGTTAGGTTAGTTTAGTTTAGTTTAGTTTATATTTTAGTTTATAGTTTAGTTTAGTTTAGTTTAGGTTAGGTTAGGTTAGGTTAGTATAGTTTAGGTTAGGTTTGGTTAGTTTAGTTTATATTAGGTTTGTTTATTTTAGTTTAGTTTGGTTTACTTTAGTTTATAGTTTAGTTTATAGTTTATTTAGTTTAGTTTAGTTTAGGTTAGGTTAGTTTAGTTTAGTATAGGTTAGGTTAGGATAGGTTAGTTTAGTTTTGTTTAGTTTAGTTTAGGTTAGGTTAGATTAGGTTAGGTTATGTTAGTTTATTTTAGTTTAGATTAGATTATGTTAGGTTAGGTAAGTTTAGGTTAGTTTAGGTTAGGTTAGTTTAGGTTAGGTTAGTTTAGGTTAGGTTAGGTTAGGTTAGGTTAGCTTAGTTTATTTTAGTTTTGTTTAATTTAGGTTAAGTTAGGTTAGTTAACTTTAGTTTACTTTAGTTTAGTTAAGTTTAGATTAGTTTATAGTTTAGTTTAGTTTATAGTTTAGTTTATAGTTTAGTTTAGTTTAGTTTATAGTTAATATTATAAATTAGTTAGTTTAGGTTAGGTTAGGTTAGTTTAGTTTAGCTTAGGTTAGGTTAGGTTAGGTTAGGTTAGTTAGTTTAGCTTAGTATAGTTTATTTTAGTTTAGTTTATAGTTTAGTTTAATTTATAGATTAGTTTATATTTTAGTTTACAGTTTAGTTTAGTTTGGTTTAGTTTAGGTTAGGTTAGGTAAGGTTAGGTTAGGTTAGGTTAGTTTAGTTCAGTTTATTTTCGGTTAGGTTAGTTTAGTTTAGTTCAGTTTAGTTAGTATTGTTTATAGGTTAGTTTAGTTTAGTTTATAGTTTAGTTTATAGTTTCGTTAAGTTTAGTTTATAGTTTACATTATAATGTAGTTTACTTTAATTTAGTTTAGTTTAGTTTAGTTTTGTTTAGTTTAGTTTAGGTTAGGTTAGGTAAGGTTAGTTTAGTTTAGGTTAGGTTAGGTTAGTTTATGTTAAGTTAGGTTAGTTTAGTTTAGTTTAGTTTAATTTAGGATAGTTTAGGTTAGGTTAGGTCAGTGTAGTTGAGTTTAGTTTAGTTGAATTTAATTTAGTTTATTTTGTTTAGTTTAGGTTAGGTTAGTTTAGTTTAGTTTAGGTTAGCTTGTTAGGTTAGCTTAGTTTAGTATAGTTTAGTTTAGTTTATATTTTAATTTATTGTTTAGTTTAGTTTATATTAGATTAGTTTAGTTTAGTTTAATTTAGGTTAGGTTAGGTTAGGTTAGTTTACTTTAGTTTAGTTTAGTTTAATTTAGGTTAGGTTAGGTTAGGTTAGTTAACTTTAGTTTAGTTAAGTTTAGATTAGTTAAATTTAGTTTATAGTTTAGTTTATAGTTTAGTTTAGTTTATAGTTTATATTATAATTTAGTTTAGTTTAGTTTAGTTTAGGTTAGGTTAGGTTAGTTTAGTTTACCTTAGGTTAGGTTAGGTTAGGTTTGGTTAGGTTAGTTAGTTTAGCTTAGTTTAGTTTATTTTACTTTAGTTTATAGTTTAGTTTAATTTATAAATTAGTATATAGTTTAGTTTATAGTTTAGTTTAGTTTAATTTAATTTAGTTTATAGGTTAATTTATAGTTTAGTTTAGTTTAGTTTATAGTTTATATTAAAATTTAGTTTAGTTTAGTTTAGGTTAGGTTAGTTTAATTTAGCTTAGGTTAGTTTAGCTTAGGTTAGGTTAGGTTGGGTTATGTTAGGTTACTTTAGTTTAGTTTAGTTTAGTTTAGGTTAGGTTTGGCTAGTTTAGTTTAGCGTAGCTCAGGTTTGGTTAGGTTAGGTTAAGTTAGGTTAGCTTAGTATAGTTCATTTAATTTATAAATTAGTTTATAGTTTAGTTTATGGTTTAGTTTATAATTTAGTTTATTTTCGGTTAGGTTGGGTTAGTTTAGTTTAGTTTAGATAAGGTTAGGTTTGTTTATTTTACTTTAGATTAGTTTATGTTAGGTTAGGTTAGGATAGGTTAGGTTAGTGTGGTTTATTTTATTGCAATTTAATTGAATTTAATTTAGTTTATTTTAGCTTAGTTTAGGTTAGGTTAGATTAGTTTAGTTTAGTTTTGTTTAGGTTAAGTTAGGTTAGGTTAGTTTAGTTTAGTTTATTTTTGTTTAGTTTAGATTAGGTTAGGTTAGGTTAGTTTAGTTTAGGTTAGGTTAAGTTAGGTTAGTTTATTTTAGTTTACTTTTTTTTACTTTAGTTTATAGTTTAGTTTATAGTTTAGTTTAGTTTAGATTAGTTTAGTTTAGTTTAGTTTCGGTTAGGTTAGTTTAGTTTAGTTTAGGTTAGGTTAGGTTAGGTTTTTTTGTTTAGTTTAGTTTAGTTTAGGTTAGTTTATTTTAGTTTAGATTAGATTATGTTAGGTTATGTTAGGGTAAGTTAGGTTAGTTTAGTTTAGTTTAGGTTATGTCAGGTTAGTTTAGTTTAGTTTAGGTTAGGTCAGGTTAAGTTATGTTATGTTACTTTAGGTTAGTTTAGTTTAGTTTCGTTTAGTTTATAATTTAGTTTAGTTACGTTTAGTTTAGTTTAGGTTAGGTTAGGCTAGGTTACTTAGTTTAGCTTAGTTTTGTTTATTTTAGTTTAGTTTATAGTTTAGTTTAATTTATAAATTAGTTTATAGCTTAGTTTATTGTTTAGCTTAGTTTAGGTTAGGTTAGGTTAGGTTAGGTTAGTTTAGTTTAGTTTAGGTTAGGTTAGGTTAGTTTTGTTAGGTTAGGTTAGTTTAATTTAGCTTAGCTTAGGTTGGGTTAGGTGAGATTAGGTTAGGTTAGGTGAGTTAGTTTAGCTTAGTTTAGTTTATTTTACTTTAATTTAGGTTAGGTTAGGTTTGGTTAGTAGACTTTAGTATACTTAAATTAGTTAAGTTTAGTCAAGTTTATAGTTTAGTTTCATTTAGTTTATAGTTTAGTATATAGTTTAGTTTAGTTTAGTTTATTGTTTATATTATAATTTAGTTTAGTTTAGGTTAGGTTAGGTTAGTTTAGTTTATCTTAGGTTATGTTAGGTTAGGTTAGGTTAGGTGAGGTTAGTTAGCTTTGGTTTACTTTAGTTTAGTTTAGTTTATAGTTAATTTAATTTATAAATTAGTTTATAGTTTAGTTTATAGTTTAGGTTAGTTAAGTTTAGTTTAATTTAAGTTAGGATAGGTAAGTTTAGGTTAGGTTAGGTTAGTTTAGTTCAGTTTAGTTTTGTTTTGTTTATAGTTTAATTTAGTTTAGTTTAGTTATTTTTTTTTAGGTTAGGTTAGGTTAGGTTAGTTTAGTTTAGTTTAGGTTAGGTTAGATTAGTTTAGGTTAGGTTAGATTAGTGTAGTATAGTTTAGATGAATTTAATTTAGTTTATTTAATTTAGTTTAGGTTAAGTTAGGTTAGGTTAGGTTAGTTAAGTTTAGTTTAGTGTAGTTTAGTTTAGTTGAAATTAGTTTAGTTTAGTTTGGTTTAGGTTAGTTTAATTTAGTTTAGCTTAGGTTAGGTTAGGTAAGGTTAGGTGAGTTAGTTTAGCTTAGTATAGATTAGTTTAGTTTAGTTTATAGTTTAGTTTAATTTTAGATTAGTTTATAGTTTAGTTTAGTTTAGTTTATATTAGGATAGATAAGTTTAGGTTAGGTTAGGGTAAGGTAATTTAGTTTACTTTAGTTCATTTTGGGTTACGTTAGTTTAGGTTAGTTTAAATTAGATTATGTTAGGTTAGGTTAGGGTAGGTTAGGTTAGTGTAGTTTAGTTTAGTTGAATTTAGTTGAATTTAATTTAGTTTATTTTATCTTAGTTTAGGTTAGGTTAGATTAGTTTAGTTTATTTTAGTTTAGGTTAGGTTAAGTTAGGTTAGGTTAGTTTACTTTAGTTTAATTTATATTTTAGTTTATAGTTTAGTTTAGTTTATATTAGATTAGTTTAGTTTAGTTTAGTTTGGTTTAGTTTAGGTTAGGTTAGGTTAGGTTGTTTTAGTTTAGGTTAGGTTAGGTTAGTTTATTTTAGTTTAGTTTAGTTTAGTTTAGTTTATAGTTTAGTTTATAGTTTAGTTTAGGTTAGGTTAGGTTAGTTTATTTTAGTTTAGTTTAGTTTAGTATAGGTTACGTCAGGAGAGTTTAGTTTAGTTTAGGTTAGGTTAGGTTAAGTTATGTTATGTCACTTTAGGTTAGTTTAATTTAGTTTAGTTTCGTTTAGCTAATAATTTAGTTTAGTTACGTTTAGTTACGTTTAGGTAAGATTAGGTTAGGTTAGGTTACTTAGTTTAGCTTAGTTTAGTTTATTTTAGTTTAGTTTATAGTTTATTTTAATTTATAAATTAGTTTATAGTTTAGTTTATTGTTTAGTTTAGTTAAGTATAGGTTAGCTTAAGTTGGGTTAGGTTAGTTTAGTTTAGCTTAGCGTAGGTTGGGTTAGTTTAGGTTAGGTTAGGTTAGTTAGTTTAGCTTAGTTTATTTTCGTTTATAGTTTAGTTTAATTTATAGTTTAGTTTATATTTTAGTGTAGTTTAGTTTAGTTTATGTTAGGTTACGTTAGTTTAGGTTAGTTAAGTTCATTTTAATTTAGTTATGTTTATAGTTTAGTTTAGTTTATAGTTTAGTTCAGTTTAATGTTTAATTTAGTTTAGTTTAGTGTAGTTATGTTTAGGTTAGGTTAGTTTAGTTTAGTTTAGTTTAGGTTAGGTTACTTTATTTTAGTTTAGATTAGATTATGTTAGGTTAGGTAAGTTTAGGTTCGGTTAGGTTAGGTAAGTTTAGGTTAGGTTATGTTAGGTTAGGTTAGGTTATCTTAGTTTAGTTTAGATTAGTTTAGGTTAGGTTAGTAAGGTTAGGTTAGGTTAGTTTATTTTAGTTTAGGTTAGGTTAAGTTAAGTTAGGTTTGCTTAGCTTAGTTTAATTTACTTTATAGTTTAGTTTATAGTTTAGTTTCGTTTAGTTTATAATTTAGTTTAGTTTAGTTTATGTTAGGTTAGGTTAGGTTAGGTTAGGTTAGTTTAGGTTAGTTTAGTTTAGTTTGGTGTATAATTTCGTTTATAGTATAGTTTAGTTTAGTTTAATTTATAGTTTATTTTATAGTTTAGTTCAGTTTAGTTTAGGTTAGGTTAGTTTAGTTTAGTTTCGTTTAGCTTAGGTTGGGTTAGGTTAGGTTAGGTTAGGTTAGTTAGTTTAGCTTAGTTTCGTTTATTTTAATTTATAGTTTAGTTTAATTTATAGTTTGGTTTATAGTTTAGTTCAGTTTAGTTTAAGTCAGGATAGGTAAGTTTAGGTTAAGTTAGGTTAAGTTAGTTTAGTTTAGTTTAGTTTATGTTAGGTTACGTTAGTTTATGTTAGTTAAGTTCAGATTAGTTTAGTTTTGTTTATAGTTTAGTTTAGTTTATAGTTTAATTTTGTTTAGATTATTGTTTAATTTAGTTTAGTTTAGTGTAGTGTAGTTTAGGTTAGGTTAGGTTAGTTTAGTTTAGTTTAGGTTAGGTAAGTTTATTTTAGTTTAGATTAGATTATGTAAGGTTAAGTTAGGTTGGGGCAGGTTAGGTTAGTGTAGTTTAGTTTCGTTTAGTTAAGTTGGATTTAATTTTGTTTATTTTAGCTTAGTTTAGGTTAGGTTAGGTTACTTTAGTTTAGTTTAGTTTAGTTTAGGTTAGGTTAAGTTAGGTTAGGTTAGTTTAGTTTAGATTTGTTTATATTTAATTTATAGTTTAGTTTAGTTTATATTAGATTAGTTTGGTTTAGTTTAGTTTAGTTAAGTTTAGTTTAGTTTAGGTTAGGTTAGTTTAGTTTAGGTTAGGTTAGTTTAGTTTAGTATAGGTTAGGTTAGGTTAGGTTAGGTTAGTTTAGTTTTGTTTAGTTTAGTTTAGGTTAGGTTAGGTTAGGTTAGGTTATATTACTTTAGGTTAGTTTAGTTTAGTTTAATTGAGTTTCGTTTAGTTTATAATTTAGTTTAGTTTATTTTATGTTAGGTTAGGTAAGGTGAGGTTAGGTTAGGTTAGTTTAGGTTACTTTAGTTTAGTTTAATTTAGTTTAGTTTATAATTTAGTTTATAGTATAGTTTTGTTTAGTTTAGTTTATAGTTTTTTATAATTTAATTTAGTTTAGTTTATAGTTTAGTTTATAATTTAGTTTAATTTAGTTTAGTTTAATTTAGGTTAGGTTTGGTTAGTTTATTTTAGCTTAGCTCAGGTTTGGTTAGGTTAGGTTAAGTTAGGTTAGGTTAGTTAGTTTAGCTTAGTTTAGTTTGTTTTAGTTTAGTTTATAGTTTAGTATAATTTATAGATTAGTTTATATTTTAGTATATTGTTTAGTTTAGTTTGGTTTAGTTTAGGTTAGGTTAGGTAAGGTTAGGTTAGGTTAGGTTAGTTTAGTTTAGTTAAGTTTATGTTCGGTTAGGTTAGGTTAGTTTAGTTCAGTTTAGTTAGTTTAGTTTATAATTTAATTTAGTTTACCTTAGTTTTGTTTACTTTAGTTTAGGTTAGGTTAGGTAAGGTTAGTTTATTTTAGTTTATTTTAGGTTAGGTTAGGTTAGGTCAGCTCAGTTTAGTTTAGTTTAGTTTAATTTAGGTTAGGTTAGGTTAGGTTAGTTAACTTTAGATTACTTTAGTTTATTTAAGTTTAGTTTAGTTTAGTTTATAGTTTAGTTTAGTTTAGTTTATAGTATATATTATAATTTAGTTTAGTTTAGTTTAGTTTATTTTAGTTAAGTTTATAGTTTATTTTAATTTATAAATTAGTTTATAGTTTAGTTTATTGTTTAGTTTAGTTAAGTTTAGGTTAGCTTAAGTTAGGTTAGGTTAGTTTAGTTTAGCTTAGCGTAGGTTGGGTTAGTTTAGGTTAGGTTAGGTTAGTTAGTTTAGCTTAGTTTAGTTTAATTTAGGTTAGGTTAGGTTAGGTTAGGTTAGGTTAGTTAACTTTAGATTACTTTAGTTTAGTTAAGTTTAGTATAGTTTATAGATTAGTTTAGTTTAGTTTATAGTTTAGTTTAGTTTAGTTTATAGTATATATTATAATTTAGTTTAGTTTAGTTTAGGTTAGGTAAGGTTAGTTTAGTTTAGCTTAGGTTAGGTTAGGTTACGTTAGGTTAGGTTAGGTTAGTTAATTTAGCTTAGTTCATTTTATTTTATTTTAGTTTATAGATAATTTAATATATAAATTAGTTTATAGTTTAGTTTACAGTTTAGGTTAGTTTAGTTTAGTTTAATTTAAGTTAGGTTAGGTAAGTTTAGGTTAGGTTAGGTTAGTTTAGTTCAGTTTAGTTTTGTTTTGCTTATAGTTTAGTTTAGTATAGTTTAGTTTATAGTTTAATTTAGTTTAGTTTAGTTTAGTTTAGTTATTTTGTTTAGGTAAGGTTAGGTTAGGTTAGTTTAGTTTAGTTTAGGTTAGGTTAGATTTGTTTAGGTTAAGTTAGATTAGTTTAGTTTAGTTTAGTTTAATTTAATTTAGTTTATTTTAGTTTAGTGTAGGTTAAGTTAGGTTAGGTTAGATTAGTTAAGTTCAGTTTAGTGTAATTTAGCTTTGTTGAATTTAGTTTAGTTTAGTTTAGTTTAAGTTAGTTTAGTTTAGCTTAGGTTAGGTTAGGTAAGGTTAGGTTAGTTAGTTTAGCTTAGTTTAGTTTAGTTTAGTTTATAGTTTAGTTTAATTTATAGATTAGCTTATATTTTAGTTGATAGTTTAGTTTAGTTTGGTTTAGTTAAGTTTAGTGTAGGTTAGGTTAGGTAAGGTTAGGTTAGGTTAGGTTAGTTTATTTTAGTTCAGATTAGATTATGTTAGGTTAGGTTAGGTTAGGTCAGTGTAGTTGAGTTTAGTTTAGTTGAATTTAATTTAGTTTATTTTGTTTACTTTAGGTTAGGTTAGTTTAGTTTAGTTTAGGTTAGGTTGTTAGGTTAGATTAGTTTTGTATAGTTTAGTTTAGTTTATATTTTAATTTATTGTTTACTTTAGTTTATATTAGATTAGTTTAGTTTAGTTTAGTTTAGTTTAGGTTAGGTTAGGTTACGTTGGGTTAGCTTAGTTTAGTTTAGTTTAAGTTTGGTTAGGTTACGTTAGGTTAGGTCAGCTTAGTTTAGTTTAGTTTAGTTTAATTTAGGTTAGGTTAGGTTAGGTTAGTTAACTTTAGATTACTTTAGTTTAGGTTAGGTTTGGTTTGTTTAATTTAGCTTAGCTCAGGTTTGGTTTGGTTAGGTTGGGTTAGGTTAGTTAACTTCAGTTTACTTTAGTTTAGTTAAGTTTAGTTTAGTTTATAGTTTAGTTTAATTTAGTTTATAGTTTAGTTTATACTTTATATTATAATTTAGTTTAGGTTAGGTTAGGTTAGTTTAGTTTAGTTTAGGTTAGGTAAGGTTAGGTTAGGTTAGGTTAGGTTGGTTGGTTTAGCTTAGTTTATTTATTTTAGTTTAGTTTATAGTTTAGTTTAATTTATAGATTAGTTTATATTTTAGTTTATAGTTTAGTTTAGTTTGGTTTAGTTTAGGTTAGGTTAGTTAAGGTTAGGTTAGGTTATGATAGTTTAGTTTAGTAAAGTTTATGTTCGGTTAGGTTAGGTTAGTTTAGTTCAGTTTAGTAAGTTTTGTTTATAGGTTAGTTTAGTTTAGTTTATAGTTTAGTTTACAGTTTTGTTTAGTTTAGTTTATAGTTTATATTATAATGTAGTTTACTTTAATTTAGTTTAGTTTAGTTTAGTTTTGTTTAGTTTAGTTTAGGTTAGGTTAAGTAAGGTTAGTTTAGTTTAGTTTAGGTTAGGTTAGTTTATGTTAAGTTAGGTTAGTTTAGTTTAGCTTAGTTTAGGTTAGGTTAGCTTAATTTAGTTAAGTTTAGTTTAATTTAGATTAGGTTAGGTTAGGTTAGGTTAATTAACTTTAGTTTACTTTAGTTTAGTTAAGTTTAGTTTAGTTTATAGTTTAGTTTAATTTAGTTTATAGTTTAGTTTATAGTTTAGTTTATAGTTTAGTTTATAGTTTAGTTTATAGTTTAGTTTAGTTTAGTTTATAGTTTATAATATAATTTAGTTTAGTTTAGTTTAGTTTAGGTTAGGTTAGTTTAGTTTAGCTTACGTTAGGTTAGGTTAGGTTAAGTTAGGTTAGTTAGTTTAGCTTAGTTTAGTTTATTTTAGTTTAGTTTATAGTTTAGTTTAATTTATAAATTAGTTTATAGTTTAGTTTATAGTTTAGTTTGGTTTAGTTTAATTTATTTTATAGTATAGTTTATAGTTTATTTTAGTTTAGTTTATAGTTTAGATTATAATTTAGTTTAGTTTAGTTTAGTTTAGGTTAGGTTAGTTTAGTTTAGCTTAGGTTAGTTTAGCTTAGGTTAGGTTAGGTTGGGTTATGTTAGGTTACTTTAGAGTAGTTTAGTTTAGTTTAGGTTAGGTTTGGTTAGTTTAGTTTAGTTTAGCTCAGGTTTGGTTAGGTTAGGTTAAGTTAGGTTTGCTTAGTTTAGTTTAGTTTAGTTTAATTTAGGTTAGGTTAGGTTAGGTTAATTAACTTTAGTTTACTTAATTTAGTTAAGTTTAGTTTAGTTTATAGTTTAGTTTAATTTAGTTTATAGTTTAGTTTATAGTTTAGTTTAGTTTAGTTTAGTTTATAGTTTATATTATAATTTAGTTTAGTTTAGTTTAGTTTAGGTTAGGTTAGGTTAGTTTACTTTAGCTTAGGTTAGGTTAGGTTAGGTTATGTTAGTTTAGTTTAGTTTAGGTTAGGTTAGGTAAGTTTAGGTTAGGTTAGGTTAGTTTAGTTCAGTTTAGTTTTGTTTTGCTTATAGTTTAATTTAGTTTAGTTTATAGTTTGAATTAGTTTAGTTTAGTTTATTTATTTTGTTTAGGTTAGGTTGGGTTAGGTTAGTTTAGTTTAGTTTAGGTTAGGTTAGATTTGTTTAGGTTAGGTTAGATTAGTGTAGTTTAGTTTAGTTGAATTTAATTTAGTTTATTTTAGTTTAGTTTAGGTTAAGTTAGGTTAGGTTAGGTTAGTTCAGTTTAGTTTAGTGTAGGCTAGTTTAGTTGAATTTAGTTTAGTTTAGTTTAGTTTAGGTTAGTTTAGTTTAGTTTAGCATAGGTTAGGTTAGGTAAGGTTACGTTAGTTAGTTTAGCTTAGTATAGTTTAGTTTAGTTTATAGTTTAGTTTAATTTTAGATTAGTTTATATTTTGGTTTATAGTGTAGTTTAGTTTAATTTAGGTAGGGATAGGTTAGTTTAGGTTAGGTTAGTTTAGTTGAGTTTACTTTTGTTTTGTTTATAGTTTAATTAAGTTTAATTTAGTTTAGTTCAGTTTATAGTTTAATTTAGTTTAGTTTAGTTTAGTTATTTTGTTTAGGTTAGGTTAGGTTAGTTTAGTTTTGTTTAGGTTAGGTTAGGTAAGTTTAGGTTAGGTTAGATTAGTTTAGTTCAGTTTAGTTTTGTTTTGCTTATAGTTTAATTTAGTTTATTTTATAGTTTAAATTAGTTTAGTTTGGTTTAGTTTAGTTATTTTGTTAAGTTTAGGTTAGGTTAGGTTAGTTTAGTTTAGTTTAGGTTAGGTTAGGTTAGATTTGTTTAGGTTAGGTTAGATTAGTGTAGTTTAGTTTAGTTGAATTTAATTTAGTTTATTTTAGTTTAGTTAAAGTTAAGTTAGGTTGGGTTAGGTTAGTTAAGTTTAGTTTAGTGTAGTTTAGTTTAGTTGAATTTAGTTTAGTTTAGTTTAGGTTAGTTTAGTTTAGTTTAGCATAGGTTAGGTTAGGTAAGGTTACGTTAGTTAGTTTAGCTTAGTATAGTTTAGTTTAGTTTATAGTTTAGTTTAATTTTAGATTAGTTTATATTTTGGTTTATAGTGTAGTTTAGTTTAGTTTAGGTAGGGATAGGAAAGTTTAGGTTAGGTTAGGTTAGTTTAGTTCAGTTTAGTTTTGTTTTGTTTATAGTTTAATTTAGTTTAGTTTATAGTTTAATTTAGTTTAGTTTAGTTATTTTGTTTAGGTTAGGTGAGGATAGGTTAGTTTACTTTAGTTTAGTTTAGGTTAGATTTGTTTAGGTTAGGTTAGATTAGTGTAGTTTAGTTTACTTGAATTTAATTTAGTTTATTTTAGTTTAGTTTAGGTTAAGTTGGGTTAGGTTAGGTTAGTTAAGTTTAGTTTAGTGTAGTTTAGTTTAGTTGAATTTAGTTTAGTTTAGTTTAGTTTAGGTTAGTTTAGTTTAGTTTAGCTTAGGTTAGGTTAGGTAAGGTTAGGTTAGTTAGTTTAGCTTAGTATGGTTTAGTTTAGTTCAGTGTATAGTTTAGTTTAATTTTAGATTAGTTTATAGTATAGTTTATAGTTTAGTTTAGTTTAGTTCATATTAGGATACGTAAGTTTAGGTTAGGTTAGTTTATTTTAGGTTACGTTAGTTTAGGTTAGTTAAGTAAAGTTTAGTTTAGTTTTGTTTATGGTTTTATTTAGTTTATAGTTTAGTTTATAGTTTAGTTTAGTTTATTTCGGTTAGGTTAGGTTAGGTTAGTTTAGTTTAGTTTAGTTTAGATTAGGTTAGGTTAGTTTATTTTAATTTAGATTAGATTATGTTAGGTTAGGTTAGGGTAGGTTAGGTTAGTGTAGTTAAGTTTAGTTCAATTTAGTTGAATTTAATTTAGTTTATTTTAGCTTAGTTTCGGTTAGGTTAGATTAGTTTAGTTTAGTTTAGGTTAGGTTAAGTTAGGTTAGGTTAGTTTAGTTTAGTTCATATTTTAGTTTATATTAGGTTAGTTTAGTTTAGGTTAGGTTGGGTTAGTTTATTTTAGTTTAGTTTAGTTTACTTTAGTTTATAGTTTAGTTTATTGTTTAGTTTAGTTTAGTTTAGGTTAGGTTAGGTTAGTTTAGTTTAGTTTAGGTTAGGTTAGGTTAGGTTAGTTTAGTTGAGTTTAGTTTAGTGTAGGTTAGGTTAGGTTAGTTTATTTTAGTTTAGATTAGATTATGCTAGGTTAGGTTAGTGTAGGTTAGGTTAGTTTAGTTTAGTTTAGTTTGGTTTAGGTTAGGTCAGGTTAGTTTAGTTTAGTTTCTTTTAGTTTAGGTTAGGATAGGTAAGTTTAGGTTAGGTTAGGTTAAGTTAGTTTAATTTAGTTTAGTTTAGTTTATGTTAGGTTACGTTAGTTTAGGTTAGTTAAGTTCAGTTTAGTTTAGTTTTGTTTATAGTTTAGTTTAGTTTATAGTTTTGGGTATAGTTTGTTTAGTTTATTGTTTAATTTAGTTTAGTTAGTGTAGTTTAGTTTAGGTTAGATTAGGTTAGTTTAGTTTAATTTAGGTTAGGTTAGGTTGGTTTATTTTAGTTTAGATAAGATTATGTTAGGTTAGGTTACGGTAGGGTAGATTAGGGTAGTTTAGTTTAGTTTAGTTTAGTTGAATTTAATATTGTTTATTTTAACTTAGTTTAGGTTAGGTTAGGTTAGGTTAGTTTATTTTAGTTTAGTTTAGTTTAGGTTAGGTTAAGTTAGGTTAGGTTAGTTTAGTTTAGTTTAGTTTATATTTTAGTTTATAGTTTAGTTTAGTTTAGTTTAGGTTAGGTTAGGTTAGGTTAGTATAGTTTAGGTTAGGTTTGGTTAGTTTAGTTTATATTAGGTTTGTTTATTTTAGTTTAGTTTGGTTTACTTTAGTTTATAGTTTAGTTTATAGTTTATTTAGTTTAGTTTAGTTTAGGTTAGGTTAGTTTAGTTTAGTATAGGTTAGGTTAGGATAGGTTAGTTTAGTTTTGTTTAGTTTAGTTTAGGTTAGGTTAGATTAGGTTAGGTTATGTTAGTTTATTTTAGTTTAGATTAGATTATGTTAGGTTAGGTAAGTTTAGGTTAGTTTAGGTTAGGTTAGTTTAGGTTAGGTTAGTTTAGGTTAGGTTAGGTTAGGTTAGGTTAGCTTAGTTTATTTTAGTTTTGTTTAATTTAGGTTAAGTTAGGTTAGTTAACTTTAGTTTACTTTAGTTTAGTTAAGTTTAGATTAGTTTATAGTTTAGTTTAGTTTATAGTTTAGTTTATAGTTTAGTTTAGTTTAGTTTATAGTTAATATTATAAATTAGTTAGTTTAGGTTAGGTTAGGTTAGTTTAGTTTAGCTTAGGTTAGGTTAGGTTAGGTTAGGTTAGTTAGTTTAGCTTAGTATAGTTTATTTTAGTTTAGTTTATAGTTTAGTTTAATTTATAGATTAGTTTATATTTTAGTTTACAGTTTAGTTTAGTTTGGTTTAGTTTAGGTTAGGTTAGGTAAGGTTAGGTTAGGTTAGGTTAGTTTAGTTCAGTTTATTTTCGGTTAGGTTAGTTTAGTTTAGTTCAGTTTAGTTAGTATTGTTTATAGGTTAGTTTAGTTTAGTTTATAGTTTAGTTTATAGTTTCGTTAAGTTTAGTTTATAGTTTACATTATAATGTAGTTTACTTTAATTTAGTTTAGTTTAGTTTAGTTTTGTTTAGTTTAGTTTAGGTTAGGTTAGGTAAGGTTAGTTTAGTTTAGGTTAGGTTAGGTTAGTTTATGTTAAGTTAGGTTAGTTTAGTTTAGTTTAGTTTAATTTAGGATAGTTTAGGTTAGGTTAGGTCAGTGTAGTTGAGTTTAGTTTAGTTGAATTTAATTTAGTTTATTTTGTTTAGTTTAGGTTAGGTTAGTTTAGTTTAGTTTAGGTTAGCTTGTTAGGTTAGCTTAGTTTAGTATAGTTTAGTTTAGTTTATATTTTAATTTATTGTTTAGTTTAGTTTATATTAGATTAGTTTAGTTTAGTTTAATTTAGGTTAGGTTAGGTTAGGTTAGTTTACTTTAGTTTAGTTTAGTTTAATTTAGGTTAGGTTAGGTTAGGTTAGTTAACTTTAGTTTAGTTAAGTTTAGATTAGTTAAATTTAGTTTATAGTTTAGTTTATAGTTTAGTTTAGTTTATAGTTTATATTATAATTTAGTTTAGTTTAGTTTAGTTTAGGTTAGGTTAGGTTAGTTTAGTTTACCTTAGGTTAGGTTAGGTTAGGTTTGGTTAGGTTAGTTAGTTTAGCTTAGTTTAGTTTATTTTACTTTAGTTTATAGTTTAGTTTAATTTATAAATTAGTATATAGTTTAGTTTATAGTTTAGTTTAGTTTAATTTAATTTAGTTTATAGGTTAATTTATAGTTTAGTTTAGTTTAGTTTATAGTTTATATTAAAATTTAGTTTAGTTTAGTTTAGGTTAGGTTAGTTTAATTTAGCTTAGGTTAGTTTAGCTTAGGTTAGGTTAGGTTGGGTTATGTTAGGTTACTTTAGTTTAGTTTAGTTTAGTTTAGGTTAGGTTTGGCTAGTTTAGTTTAGCGTAGCTCAGGTTTGGTTAGGTTAGGTTAAGTTAGGTTAGCTTAGTATAGTTCATTTAATTTATAAATTAGTTTATAGTTTAGTTTATGGTTTAGTTTATAATTTAGTTTATTTTCGGTTAGGTTGGGTTAGTTTAGTTTAGTTTAGATAAGGTTAGGTTTGTTTATTTTACTTTAGATTAGTTTATGTTAGGTTAGGTTAGGATAGGTTAGGTTAGTGTGGTTTATTTTATTGCAATTTAATTGAATTTAATTTAGTTTATTTTAGCTTAGTTTAGGTTAGGTTAGATTAGTTTAGTTTAGTTTTGTTTAGGTTAAGTTAGGTTAGGTTAGTTTAGTTTAGTTTATTTTTGTTTAGTTTAGATTAGGTTAGGTTAGGTTAGTTTAGTTTAGGTTAGGTTAAGTTAGGTTAGTTTATTTTAGTTTACTTTTTTTTACTTTAGTTTATAGTTTAGTTTATAGTTTAGTTTAGTTTAGATTAGTTTAGTTTAGTTTAGTTTCGGTTAGGTTAGTTTAGTTTAGTTTAGGTTAGGTTAGGTTAGGTTTTTTTGTTTAGTTTAGTTTAGTTTAGGTTAGTTTATTTTAGTTTAGATTAGATTATGTTAGGTTATGTTAGGGTAAGTTAGGTTAGTTTAGTTTAGTTTAGGTTATGTCAGGTTAGTTTAGTTTAGTTTAGGTTAGGTCAGGTTAAGTTATGTTATGTTACTTTAGGTTAGTTTAGTTTAGTTTCGTTTAGTTTATAATTTAGTTTAGTTACGTTTAGTTTAGTTTAGGTTAGGTTAGGCTAGGTTACTTAGTTTAGCTTAGTTTTGTTTATTTTAGTTTAGTTTATAGTTTAGTTTAATTTATAAATTAGTTTATAGCTTAGTTTATTGTTTAGCTTAGTTTAGGTTAGGTTAGGTTAGGTTAGGTTAGTTTAGTTTAGTTTAGGTTAGGTTAGGTTAGTTTTGTTAGGTTAGGTTAGTTTAATTTAGCTTAGCTTAGGTTGGGTTAGGTGAGATTAGGTTAGGTTAGGTGAGTTAGTTTAGCTTAGTTTAGTTTATTTTACTTTAATTTAGGTTAGGTTAGGTTTGGTTAGTAGACTTTAGTATACTTAAATTAGTTAAGTTTAGTCAAGTTTATAGTTTAGTTTCATTTAGTTTATAGTTTAGTATATAGTTTAGTTTAGTTTAGTTTATTGTTTATATTATAATTTAGTTTAGTTTAGGTTAGGTTAGGTTAGTTTAGTTTATCTTAGGTTATGTTAGGTTAGGTTAGGTTAGGTGAGGTTAGTTAGCTTTGGTTTACTTTAGTTTAGTTTAGTTTATAGTTAATTTAATTTATAAATTAGTTTATAGTTTAGTTTATAGTTTAGGTTAGTTAAGTTTAGTTTAATTTAAGTTAGGATAGGTAAGTTTAGGTTAGGTTAGGTTAGTTTAGTTCAGTTTAGTTTTGTTTTGTTTATAGTTTAATTTAGTTTAGTTTAGTTATTTTTTTTTAGGTTAGGTTAGGTTAGGTTAGTTTAGTTTAGTTTAGGTTAGGTTAGATTAGTTTAGGTTAGGTTAGATTAGTGTAGTATAGTTTAGATGAATTTAATTTAGTTTATTTAATTTAGTTTAGGTTAAGTTAGGTTAGGTTAGGTTAGTTAAGTTTAGTTTAGTGTAGTTTAGTTTAGTTGAAATTAGTTTAGTTTAGTTTGGTTTAGGTTAGTTTAATTTAGTTTAGCTTAGGTTAGGTTAGGTAAGGTTAGGTGAGTTAGTTTAGCTTAGTATAGATTAGTTTAGTTTAGTTTATAGTTTAGTTTAATTTTAGATTAGTTTATAGTTTAGTTTAGTTTAGTTTATATTAGGATAGATAAGTTTAGGTTAGGTTAGGGTAAGGTAATTTAGTTTACTTTAGTTCATTTTGGGTTACGTTAGTTTAGGTTAGTTTAAATTAGATTATGTTAGGTTAGGTTAGGGTAGGTTAGGTTAGTGTAGTTTAGTTTAGTTGAATTTAGTTGAATTTAATTTAGTTTATTTTATCTTAGTTTAGGTTAGGTTAGATTAGTTTAGTTTATTTTAGTTTAGGTTAGGTTAAGTTAGGTTAGGTTAGTTTACTTTAGTTTAATTTATATTTTAGTTTATAGTTTAGTTTAGTTTATATTAGATTAGTTTAGTTTAGTTTAGTTTGGTTTAGTTTAGGTTAGGTTAGGTTAGGTTGTTTTAGTTTAGGTTAGGTTAGGTTAGTTTATTTTAGTTTAGTTTAGTTTAGTTTAGTTTATAGTTTAGTTTATAGTTTAGTTTAGGTTAGGTTAGGTTAGTTTATTTTAGTTTAGTTTAGTTTAGTATAGGTTACGTCAGGAGAGTTTAGTTTAGTTTAGGTTAGGTTAGGTTAAGTTATGTTATGTCACTTTAGGTTAGTTTAATTTAGTTTAGTTTCGTTTAGCTAATAATTTAGTTTAGTTACGTTTAGTTACGTTTAGGTAAGATTAGGTTAGGTTAGGTTACTTAGTTTAGCTTAGTTTAGTTTATTTTAGTTTAGTTTATAGTTTATTTTAATTTATAAATTAGTTTATAGTTTAGTTTATTGTTTAGTTTAGTTAAGTATAGGTTAGCTTAAGTTGGGTTAGGTTAGTTTAGTTTAGCTTAGCGTAGGTTGGGTTAGTTTAGGTTAGGTTAGGTTAGTTAGTTTAGCTTAGTTTATTTTCGTTTATAGTTTAGTTTAATTTATAGTTTAGTTTATATTTTAGTGTAGTTTAGTTTAGTTTATGTTAGGTTACGTTAGTTTAGGTTAGTTAAGTTCATTTTAATTTAGTTATGTTTATAGTTTAGTTTAGTTTATAGTTTAGTTCAGTTTAATGTTTAATTTAGTTTAGTTTAGTGTAGTTATGTTTAGGTTAGGTTAGTTTAGTTTAGTTTAGTTTAGGTTAGGTTACTTTATTTTAGTTTAGATTAGATTATGTTAGGTTAGGTAAGTTTAGGTTCGGTTAGGTTAGGTAAGTTTAGGTTAGGTTATGTTAGGTTAGGTTAGGTTATCTTAGTTTAGTTTAGTTTAGTTTAGGTTAGGTTAGGGTAGTTTAGGTTAGGTTAGTTTAGTTTAGTATAGTTTATTTTAGTTTCGTTTAGTTTATAGTTTAGTTTAGTCTATAGATTGGTATATATTTGAGTTTAGTTTGGTTTAGTTTAGATTAGTTTAGGTTAGGTTAGTAAGGTTAGGTTAGGTTAGTTTATTTTAGTTTAGGTTAGGTTAAGTTAAGTTAGGTTTGCTTAGCTTAGTTTAATTTACTTTATAGTTTAGTTTATAGTTTAGTTTCGTTTAGTTTATAATTTAGTTTAGTTTAGTTTATGTTAGGTTAGGTTAGGTTAGGTTAGGTTAGTTTAGGTTAGTTTAGTTTAGTTTGGTGTATAATTTCGTTTATAGTATAGTTTAGTTTAGTTTAATTTATAGTTTATTTTATAGTTTAGTTCAGTTTAGTTTAGGTTAGGTTAGTTTAGTTTAGTTTCGTTTAGCTTAGGTTGGGTTAGGTTAGGTTAGGTTAGGTTAGTTAGTTTAGCTTAGTTTCGTTTATTTTAATTTATAGTTTAGTTTAATTTATAGTTTGGTTTATAGTTTAGTTCAGTTTAGTTTAAGTCAGGATAGGTAAGTTTAGGTTAAGTTAGGTTAAGTTAGTTTAGTTTAGTTTAGTTTATGTTAGGTTACGTTAGTTTATGTTAGTTAAGTTCAGATTAGTTTAGTTTTGTTTATAGTTTAGTTTAGTTTATAGTTTAATTTTGTTTAGATTATTGTTTAATTTAGTTTAGTTTAGTGTAGTGTAGTTTAGGTTAGGTTAGGTTAGTTTAGTTTAGTTTAGGTTAGGTAAGTTTATTTTAGTTTAGATTAGATTATGTAAGGTTAAGTTAGGTTGGGGCAGGTTAGGTTAGTGTAGTTTAGTTTCGTTTAGTTAAGTTGGATTTAATTTTGTTTATTTTAGCTTAGTTTAGGTTAGGTTAGGTTACTTTAGTTTAGTTTAGTTTAGTTTAGGTTAGGTTAAGTTAGGTTAGGTTAGTTTAGTTTAGATTTGTTTATATTTAATTTATAGTTTAGTTTAGTTTATATTAGATTAGTTTGGTTTAGTTTAGTTTAGTTAAGTTTAGTTTAGTTTAGGTTAGGTTAGTTTAGTTTAGGTTAGGTTAGTTTAGTTTAGTATAGGTTAGGTTAGGTTAGGTTAGGTTAGTTTAGTTTTGTTTAGTTTAGTTTAGGTTAGGTTAGGTTAGGTTAGGTTATATTACTTTAGGTTAGTTTAGTTTAGTTTAATTGAGTTTCGTTTAGTTTATAATTTAGTTTAGTTTATTTTATGTTAGGTTAGGTAAGGTGAGGTTAGGTTAGGTTAGTTTAGGTTACTTTAGTTTAGTTTAATTTAGTTTAGTTTATAATTTAGTTTATAGTATAGTTTTGTTTAGTTTAGTTTATAGTTTTTTATAATTTAATTTAGTTTAGTTTATAGTTTAGTTTATAATTTAGTTTAATTTAGTTTAGTTTAATTTAGGTTAGGTTTGGTTAGTTTATTTTAGCTTAGCTCAGGTTTGGTTAGGTTAGGTTAAGTTAGGTTAGGTTAGTTAGTTTAGCTTAGTTTAGTTTGTTTTAGTTTAGTTTATAGTTTAGTATAATTTATAGATTAGTTTATATTTTAGTATATTGTTTAGTTTAGTTTGGTTTAGTTTAGGTTAGGTTAGGTAAGGTTAGGTTAGGTTAGGTTAGTTTAGTTTAGTTAAGTTTATGTTCGGTTAGGTTAGGTTAGTTTAGTTCAGTTTAGTTAGTTTAGTTTATAATTTAATTTAGTTTACCTTAGTTTTGTTTACTTTAGTTTAGGTTAGGTTAGGTAAGGTTAGTTTATTTTAGTTTATTTTAGGTTAGGTTAGGTTAGGTCAGCTCAGTTTAGTTTAGTTTAGTTTAATTTAGGTTAGGTTAGGTTAGGTTAGTTAACTTTAGATTACTTTAGTTTATTTAAGTTTAGTTTAGTTTAGTTTATAGTTTAGTTTAGTTTAGTTTATAGTATATATTATAATTTAGTTTAGTTTAGTTTAGTTTATTTTAGTTAAGTTTATAGTTTATTTTAATTTATAAATTAGTTTATAGTTTAGTTTATTGTTTAGTTTAGTTAAGTTTAGGTTAGCTTAAGTTAGGTTAGGTTAGTTTAGTTTAGCTTAGCGTAGGTTGGGTTAGTTTAGGTTAGGTTAGGTTAGTTAGTTTAGCTTAGTTTAGTTTAATTTAGGTTAGGTTAGGTTAGGTTAGGTTAGGTTAGTTAACTTTAGATTACTTTAGTTTAGTTAAGTTTAGTATAGTTTATAGATTAGTTTAGTTTAGTTTATAGTTTAGTTTAGTTTAGTTTATAGTATATATTATAATTTAGTTTAGTTTAGTTTAGGTTAGGTAAGGTTAGTTTAGTTTAGCTTAGGTTAGGTTAGGTTACGTTAGGTTAGGTTAGGTTAGTTAATTTAGCTTAGTTCATTTTATTTTATTTTAGTTTATAGATAATTTAATATATAAATTAGTTTATAGTTTAGTTTACAGTTTAGGTTAGTTTAGTTTAGTTTAATTTAAGTTAGGTTAGGTAAGTTTAGGTTAGGTTAGGTTAGTTTAGTTCAGTTTAGTTTTGTTTTGCTTATAGTTTAGTTTAGTATAGTTTAGTTTATAGTTTAATTTAGTTTAGTTTAGTTTAGTTTAGTTATTTTGTTTAGGTAAAGTTAGGTTAGGTTAGTTTAGTTTAGTTTAGGTTAGGTTAGATTTGTTTAGGTTAAGTTAGATTAGTTTAGTTTAGTTTAGTTTAATTTAATTTAGTTTATTTTAGTTTAGTGTAGGTTAAGTTAGGTTAGGTTAGATTAGTTAAGTTCAGTTTAGTGTAATTTAGCTTTGTTGAATTTAGTTTAGTTTAGTTTAGTTTAAGTTAGTTTAGTTTAGCTTAGGTTAGGTTAGGTAAGGTTAGGTTAGTTAGTTTAGCTTAGTTTAGTTTAGTTTAGTTTATAGTTTAGTTTAATTTATAGATTAGCTTATATTTTAGTTGATAGTTTAGTTTAGTTTGGTTTAGTTAAGTTTAGTGTAGGTTAGGTTAGGTAAGGTTAGGTTAGGTTAGGTTAGTTTATTTTAGTTCAGATTAGATTATGTTAGGTTAGGTTAGGTTAGGTCAGTGTAGTTGAGTTTAGTTTAGTTGAATTTAATTTAGTTTATTTTGTTTACTTTAGGTTAGGTTAGTTTAGTTTAGTTTAGGTTAGGTTGTTAGGTTAGATTAGTTTTGTATAGTTTAGTTTAGTTTATATTTTAATTTATTGTTTACTTTAGTTTATATTAGATTAGTTTAGTTTAGTTTAGTTTAGTTTAGGTTAGGTTAGGTTACGTTGGGTTAGCTTAGTTTAGTTTAGTTTAAGTTTGGTTAGGTTACGTTAGGTTAGGTCAGCTTAGTTTAGTTTAGTTTAGTTTAATTTAGGTTAGGTTAGGTTAGGTTAGTTAACTTTAGATTACTTTAGTTTAGGTTAGGTTTGGTTTGTTTAATTTAGCTTAGCTCAGGTTTGGTTTGGTTAGGTTGGGTTAGGTTAGTTAACTTCAGTTTACTTTAGTTTAGTTAAGTTTAGTTTAGTTTATAGTTTAGTTTAATTTAGTTTATAGTTTAGTTTATTGTTTATATTATAATTTAGTTTAGGTTAGGTTAGGTTAGTTTAGTTTGGCTTAGGTTAGGTAAGGTTAGGTTAGGTTAGGTTGGTTAGTTTAGCTTAGTTTATTTATTTTAGTTTAGTTTATAGTTTAATTTAATTTATAGATTAGTTTATATTTTAGTTTATAGTTTAGTTTAGTTTGGTTTAGTTTAGGTTAGGTTAGGTAAGGTTAGGTTAAGTTTGGATAGTTTATTTTATTAAAGTTTATGTTCGGTTAGGTTAGGTTAGTTTAGTTCAGTTTAGTTAGTTTTGTTTATAGGTTAGTTTAGTTTAGTTTATAGTTTAGTTTACAGTTTTGTTTAGTTTAGTTTATAGTTTATATTATAATGTAGTTTAGTTTAATTTAGTTTAGTTTAGTTTAGTTTTGTTTAGTTTAGTTTAGGTTAGGTTAGGTAAGGTTAGTATAGTTTAGTTTAGGTTAGGTTAGGTTAGTTTATGTTAAGTTAGGTTAGTTCAGTTTAGGTTAGTTTAGGTTAGGTTAGGTCAGGTTAGGTTAGGTTAGGTTAGCTTAATTTATTTTAGTTTAGTTTAATTTAGGTTAGGTTAGGTTAGTTTAGGTTAGTTAACTTTAGTTTACTTTAGTTTAGTTAAGTTTAGTTTAGTTTATAGTTTAGTTTAGTTTAGTTTATAGTTTAGTTTATAGTTTAGTTTAGTTTAGTTTATAGTTTATATTATAATTTAGTTTAGTTTAGTTTAGTTTAGGTTAGGTTAGTTTAGTTTAGCTTAAGTTAGGTTAGGTTAGGTTAATTTAGGTTAGTTAGTTTAGCTTAGTTTAGTTTATTTTAGTTTAGTTTATAGTTTAGTTTAATTTATAAATTAGTTTATAGTTTAGTTTATAGTTTAGTTTGGTTTAGTTTAATTTATTTTATAGTATAGTTTATAGTTTATTTTAGTTTAGTTTATAGTTTAGATTATAATTTAGTTTAGATTTGTTAATTTAGGTTAGGTTAGTTTAGTTTAGCTTAGGTTAGTTTAGGTTAGGTTAGGTTAGGTTAATTAACTTTAGTTTACTTAATTTAGTTAAGTTTAGTTTATAGTTTAGTTTAATTTAGTTTATAGTTTAGTTTATAGTTTAGTTTAGTTTAGTTCAGTTTAGGTTAGGTTAGTTTAGTTTAGCTTAGGTTAGTTTAGGTTAGGTTAGGTTAGGTTGGGTTATGTTAGGTTACTTTAGAGTAGTTTAGTTTAGTTTAGGTTAGGTTTGGTTAGTTTAGTTTAATTTAGCTCAGGTGTGGTTAGGTTAGGTTAAGTTAGGTTTGCTTAGTTTAGTTTAGTTTAGTTTAATTTAGTTTCGTTTAGTTTATAATTTAGTTTAGTTTAGTTTATTTTAGGTTAGGTTAGGTGAGGTTAGGTTAGGTTAGTTTAGGTTAGTTTAGTTTAGTTTAGTTTAGTTTAGTTTATAATTTAGTTTATAGTATAGTTTTGTTTAGTTTAGTTTATAGTTTAGTTTATAATTTAGTTTAGTTTAGTTTATAGTTTAGTTTATAATTTAGTTTAATTTAGGTTAGGTTTGGTTAGTTTATTTTACCTTTGCTCAGGTTTGGTTAGGTTAGGTTAAGTTAGGTTATGTTAGTTAGTTTGGCTTAATTTAGTTTGTTTTAGTTTAGTTTATAGTTTAGTATAATTTATACATTAGTTTATATTTTAGTTTATAGTTTAGTTTAGTTTGGTTTAGTTTAGGTTAGGTTAGGTAGGTTAGGTTAGGTTAGGTTAGTTCTGTTTAGTTAAGTTTATGTTCGGTTAGGTTAGGTTAGTTTAGTTCAGTTTAGTTAGTTTAGTTTATAGTTTAATTTAGTTTAGTTTAGTTTTGTTTAGTTTAGTTTAGGTTACGTTAGGTAAGGTTAGTTTAGTTTAGTTTATTTTAGGTTAGGTTAGGTTAGGTCAGCTCAGTTTAGTTTAGTTTAGTTTAATTTAGGTTAGGTTTGGTTAGGTTAGTTAACTTTAGATTACTTTAGTTTGGTTAAGTTAATTTAGTTTATAGATTAGTTTAGTTTAGTTTATAGTTTAGTTTAGTTTAGTTTATAGTATATATTATAATTTATTTTAGTTTAGTTTAGTTTAGGTTAGGTTAGGTTAGTTTAGTTTAGCTTAGGTTAGGTTAGGTTACGTTAGGTTAGGTTAGTTAGTTTAGCTTAGTTCATTTTATTTTATTTTAGTTTATAGTTAATTTAATTTATAAATTAGTTTACAGTTTAGTTTATAGTTTAGGTTAGTTAAGTTTAGTTTAATTTAAGTTAGGATAGGTAAGTTTAGGTTAGGTTAGGTTAGTTTAGTTCAGTTTAGTTTTGTTTTGTTTATAGTTTAATTTAGTTTAGTTTATAGTTTAATTTAGTTTAGTTTAGTTTAGTTTAGTTATTTTTTACGTTAGGTTAGGTTAGTTTAGTTTAGTTTAGGTTAGGTTAGATTTGTTTAGGTTAGGTTAGATTAGTGTAGTTTAGTTTAGTTGAATTTAATTTAGTTTATTTTAATTTAGTTTAGGTTAAGTTAGGTTAGGTTAGGTTAGTTAAGTTTAGTTTAGTGTAGTTTAGTTTAATTGAAATTAGTTTATTTTAGTTTGGTTTAGGTTAGTTTAATTTAGTTTAGCTTAGGTTAGGTTAGGTAAGGTTGGATGAGTTAGTTTAGCTTAGTATAGTTTAGTTTAGTTTAGTTTATAGTTTAGTTTAATTTTAGATTAGTTTATAGTTTAGTTTAGTTTAGTTTATATTAGGATAGATAAGTTTAGGTTAGGTTAGGGTAAGTTAATTTAGTTTAGTTTAGTTTATTTTAGGTTACGTTAGTTTAGGTTAGTTTAGATTAGATTATGTTAGGTTACGTTAGGGTAGGTTAGGTTAGTGTAGTTTAGTTTAGTTCAATTTAGTTGAATTTGATTTAGTTTATTTTGTTTAGTTTAGGTTAGGTTGTTAGGTTAGCTTAGTTTTGTATAGTTTTGTTTAGTTTATATTTTAATTTATTGTTTAGTTTAGTTTATATTAGATAAATTTAGTTTAGTTTAGTTTAGGTTAGGTTAGGTTAGGTCAGGTTAGGTTAGGTTAGGTTAGCTTAATTTAGTTTACTTTAGTTTAATTTAGGTTAGGTTAGGTTAGGTTAATTAACTTTAGTTTACTTTAGTTTAGTTAAGTTTAGTTTAGTTTATAGTTTAGTTTAGTTTACTATATATAATTTAGTTTATAGTTTAGTTTAGTTTAGTTTATAGTTTATATTATAATTTAGTTTAGTTTACTTTAGTTTAGGTTAGGTTAGTTTAGTTTAGCTTACGTTAGGTTAGGTTAGGTTAAGTTAGGTTAGTTAGTTTAGCTTAGTTTAGTTTATTTTAGTTTAGTTTATAGTTTAGTTTAATTTATAAATTAGTTTATAGTTTAGTTCATAGTTTAGGTTAGTTTAGTTTAGTTTAATTTAAGTTAGGTTAGGTAAGTTTAGGTGAGGTTAGGTTAGTTTAGTTCAGTTTAGTTTGTTTTGCTTATAGTTTAGTTTAGTTTAGTTTAGTTTATAGTTTAATTTAGTTTAATTTAGTTTAGTTTAGTTATTTTGTTTAGGTAAGGTTAGGTTAGGTTAGTTTAGTTTAGTTTAGTTTAGTTTAGGTGAGGTTAGATTTGTTTAGGTTAGGTTAGATTAGATTAGTTTAGTTTAGTTGAATTTAATTTAGTTTATTTTAGTTTAGTTTAGGTTAAGTTAGGTTAGGTTAGATTAGTTAAGTTCAGTTTAGTGTAATTTAGTTTTGTTGAATTTAGTTTAGTTTAGTTTAAGTTAGTTTAGTTTAGCTTCGGTTAGGTTAGGTAAGATTAGGTTAGTTAGTTTAGCTTAGTTTAGTTTAGTTTAGTTTATAGTTTAGTTTAATTTATAGTTTAGCTTATATTTTAGTTTATAGTTTAGTTTAGTTTGGTTGAGTTAAGTTTAGTTTAGGTTAGGTTAGGTAAGGTTAGGTTAGGTTAGGTTAGTTTATTTTAGTTTAGATAAGATTATGTTAGGTTAGGTTAGGTTAGGTCAGTGTAGTTGAGTTTAGTTTAGTTGAATTTAATTTAGTTTATTTTGTTTACTTTGAGTTAGGTTAGTTTAGTTTATTTTAGGTTAGGTTGTTAGGTTAGCTTAGTTTTGTATAGTTTAGTTTAGTTTATATTTTAATTTATTGTTTAGTTTAGTTTATATTAGATTAGTTTAGTTTAGTTTAGTTTAGGTTAGGTTAGGTTAGGTTACGGTGGGTTAGCTTAGTTTAGTTTAGTTTAAGTTTGGTTAGGTTACGTTAGGTTAGTTAACTTTAGGTTAGGTTTGGTTTGTTTAATTTAGCTTAGCTCAGGTTTGGTTTGGTTAGGTTAGGTTAGGTTAGTTAACTTCAGTTTACTTTAGTTTAGTTAAGTTTAGTTTAGTTTATAGTTTAGTTTAATTTAGTTTATAGTTTAGTTTATACTTTATATTATAATTTAGTTTAGGTTAGGTTAGGTTAGTTTAGTTTAGTTTAGGTTAGGTAAGGTTAGGTTAGGTTAGGTTAGGTTGGTTGGTTTAGCTTAGTTTATTTATTTTAGTTTAGTTTATAGTTTAGTTTAATTTATAGATTAGTTTATATTTTAGTTTATAGTTTAGTTTAGTTTGGTTTAGTTTAGGTTAGGTTAGTTAAGGTTAGGTTAGGTTATGAAAAATTTGTTTAGTAAAGTTTATGTTCGGTTAGGTTAGGTTAGTTTAGTTCAGTTTAGTTAGTTTTGTTTATAGGTTAGTTTAGTTTAGTTTATAGTTTAGTTTACAGTTTTGTTTAGTTTAGTTTATAGTTTATATTATAATGTAGTTTACTTTAATTTAGTTTAGTTTAGTTTAGTTTTGTTTAGTTTAGTTTAGGTTAGGTTAAGTAAGGTTAGTTTAGTTTAGTTTAGGTTAGGTTAGTTTATGTTAAGTTAGGTTAGTTTAGTTTAGCTTAGTTTAGTTTAGGTTAGCTTAATTTAGTTAAGTTTAGTTTAATTTAGATTAGGTTAGGTTAGGTTAGGTTAATTATCTTTAGTTTACTTTAGTTTAGTTAAGTTTAGTTTAGTTTATAGTTTAGTTTAGTTTAGTTTATAGTTTAGTTTATAGTTTAGTTTAGTTTATAGTTTATAATATAATTTAGTTTAGTTTAGTTTAGTTTAGGTTAGGTTAGTTTAGTTTAGCTTACGTTAGGTTAGGTTAGGTTAAGTTAGGTTAGTTAGTTTAGCTTAGTTTAGTTTATTTTAGTTTAGTTTATAGTTTAGTTTAATTTATAAATTAGTTTATAGTTTAGTTTATAGTTTAGTTTGGTTTAGTTTAATTTATTTTATAGTATAGTTTATAGTTTATTTTAGTTTAGTTTATAGTTTAGATTATAATTTAGTTTAGTTTAGTTTAGTTTAGTTTAGGTTAGTTTAGTTTAGCTTAGGTTAGTTTAACTTAGGTTAGGTTAGGTTGGGTTATGTTAGGTTACTTAAGAGTAGTTTAGTTTAGTTTAGGTTAGGTTTGGTTAGTTTAGTTTAGTTTAGCTCAGGTTTGGTTAGGTTAGGTTAAGTTAGGTTTGCTTAGTTTAGTTTAGTTTAGTTTAATTTAGGTTAGGTTAGGTTAGGTTAATTAACTTTAGTTTACTTAATTTAGTTAAGTTAAGTTTAGTTTATAGTTTAGTTTAATTTAGTTTATAGTTTAGTTTATAGTTTAGTTTAGTTTAGTTTATAGTTTATATTATAATTTAGTTTAGTTTAGTTTAGTTTAGGTTAGGTTAGGTTAGTTTACTTTAGCTTAGGTTAGGTTAGGTTAGGTTAGGTTATGTTAGTTTAGTTTAGTTTAGGTTAGGTTAGGTAAGTTTAGGTTAGGTTAGGTTGGTTTAGTTCAGTTTAGTTTTGTTTTGCTTATAGTTTAATTTAGTTTAGTTTATAGTTTGAATTAGTTTAGTTTAGTTTATTTATTTTGTTTAGGTTAGGTTGGGTTAGGTTAGTTTAGTTTAGTTTAGGTTAGGTTAGATTTGTTTAGGTTAGGTTAGATTAGTGTAGTTTAGTTTAGTTGAATTTAATTTAGTTTATTTTAGTTTAGTTTAGGTTAAGTTAGGTTAGGTTAGGTTAGTTAAGTTTAGTTTAGTGTAGGCTAGTTTAGTTGAATTTAGTTTAGTTTAGTTTAGTTTAGGTTAGTTTAGTTTAGTTTAGCATAGGTTAGGTTAGGTAAGGTTACGTTAGTTAGTTTAGGTTAGTATAGTTTAGTTTAGTTTATAGTTTAGTTTAATTTTAGATTAGTTTATATTTTGGTTTATAGTGTAGTTTAGTTTAATTTAGGTAGGGATAGGTTAGTTTAGGTTAGGTTAGTTTAGTTCAGTTTACTTTTGTTTTGTTTATAGTTTAATTAAGTTTAATTTAGTTTAGTTCAGTTTATAGTTTAATTTAGTTTAGTTTAGTTTAGTTCTTTTGTTTAGGTTAGGTTAGGTTAGTTTAGTTTTGTTTAGGTTAGGTTAGGTAAGTTTAGGTTAGGTTAGATTAGTTTAGTTCAGTTTAGTTTTGTTTTGCTTATAGTTTAATTTAGTTTATTTTATAGTTTAAATTAGTTTAGTTTGGTTTAGTTTAGTTATTTTGTTTAGTTTAGGTTAGGTTAGGTTAGTTTAGTTTAGTTTAGGTTAGGTTAGGTTAGATTTGTTTAGGTTAGGTTAGATTAGTGTAGTTTAGTATAGTTGAATTTAATTTAGTTTATTTTAGGTTAGTTAAAGTTAAGTTAGGTTAGGTTAGGTTAGTTAAGTTTAGTTTAGTGTAGTTTAGTTTAGTTGAATTTAGTTTAGTTTAGTTTAGGTTAGTTTAGTTTAGTTTAGCATAGGTTAGGTTAGGTAAGGTTACGTTAGTTAGTTTAGCTTAGTATAGTTTAGTTTAGTTTATAGTTTAGTTTAATTTTAGATTAGTTTATATTTTGGTTTATAGTGTAGTTTAGTTTAGTTTAGGTAGGGATAGGAAAGTTTAGGTTAGGTGTGGTTAGTTTAGTTCAGTTTAGTTTTGTTTTGTTTATAGTTTAATTTAGTTTAGTTTATAGTTTAATTTAGTTTAGTTTAGAAATTTTGTTTAGGTTAGGTGAGGATAGGTTAGTTTACTTTAGTTTAGTTTAGGTTAGATTTGTTTAGGTTAGGTTAGATTAGTGTAGTTTAGTTTACTTGAATTTAATTTAGTTTATTTTAGTTTAGTTTAGGTTAAGTTGGGTTAGGTTAGGTTAGTTAAGTTTAGTTTAGTGTAGTTTAGTTTAGTTGAATTTAGTTTAGTTTAGTTTAGTTTAGGTTAGTTTAGTTTAGTTTAGCTTAGGTTAGTTTAGGTAAGGTTAGGTTAGTTAGTTTAGCTTAGTATGGTTTAGTTTAGTTCAGTGTATAGTTTAGTTTAATTTTAGATTAGTTTATAGTATAGTTTATAGTTTAGTTTAGTTTAGTTTAGGTTAGGATACGTAAGTTTAGGTTAGGTTAGTTTATTTTAGGTTACGTTAGTTTAGGTTAGTTAAGTAAAGTTTAGTTTAGTTTTGTTTATGGTTTTATTTAGTTTATAGTTTAGTTTATAGTTTAGTTTAGTTTTATTTCGGTTAGGTTAGGTTAGGTTAGTTTAGTTTAGTTTAGTTTAGATTAGGTTAGGTTAGTTTATTTTAATTTAGATTAGATTATGTTAGGTTAGGTTAGGGTAGGTTAGGTTAGTGTAGTTTAGTTTAGTTCAATTTAGTTGAATTTAATTTAGTTTATTTTAGCTTAGTTTCGGTTAGGTTAGATTAGTTTAGTTTAGTTTAGGTTAGATTAAGTTAGGTTAGGTTAGTTTAGTTTAGTTCATATTTTAGTTTATATTAGGTTAGTTTAGTTTAGGTTAGGTTGGGTTAGTTTATTTTAGTTTAGTTTAGTTTACTTTAGTTTATAGTTTAGTTTATTGTTTAGTTTAGTTTATTTTAGGTTAGGTTAGGTTAGGTTAGTTTAGTTTAGTTTAGGTTAGGTTAGGTTAGGTTAGTTTAGTTGAGTTTAGTTTAGTGTAGGTTAGGTTAGGTTAGTTTATTTTAGTTTAGATTAGATTATGCTAGGTTAGGTTAGGGTAGGTTAGGTTAGTTTAGTTTAGTTTAGTTTGGTTTAGGTTAGGTCAGGTTAGTTTAGTTTAGTTTAGGTTAGGTGAGGTTAAGTTATGTTATGGTACTTTAGGTTAGGTTAGTTTAGTTTAGTTTCTTTTAGTTTAGGTTAGGATAGGTAAGTTTAGGTTAGGTTAGGTTAAGTTAGTTTAGTTTAGTTTAGTTTAGTTTATGTTAGGTTACGTTAGTTTAGGTTAGTTAAGTTCAGTTTAGGTTAGTTTTGTTTATAGTTTAGTTTAGTTTATAGTTTTGTTTATAGTTTAGTATAGTTTATTGTTTAATTTAGTTTAGTTTAGTGTAGTTTAGTTTAGGTTAGATTAGGTTAGTTTAGTTTAATTTAGGTTAGGTTAGGTTGGTTTATTTTAGTTTGGATAAAATTATGTTAGGTTAGGTTACGGTAGGGTAGATTAGGGTAGTTTAGTTTAGTTTAGTTTAGTTGAATTTAATATTGTTTATTTTAACTTAGTTTAGGTTAGGTTAGGTTAGGTTAGTTTATTTTAGTTTAGTTTAGTTTAGGTTAGGTTAAGTTAGGTTAGGTTAGTTTAGTTTAGTTTAGTTTATATTTTAGTTTATAGTTTAGTTTAGTTTAGTTTAGGTTAGGTTAGGTTAGGTTAGTATAGTTTAGGTTAGGTTTGGTTAGTTTAGTTTATATTAGGTTTGTTTATTTTAGTTTAGTTTGGTTTACTTTAGTTTATAGTTTGGTTTATAGTATATTTAGTTTAGTTTAGTTTAGTTTAGGTTAGGTTAGATTAGGTTAGGTTTAGTTAGTTTAGTATAGGTTAGGTTAGGATAGGTTAGTTTAGTTTTGTTTAGTTTAGTTTAGGTTAGGTTAGATTAGGTTAGGTTATGTTAGTTTATTTTAGTTTAGATTAGATTATGTTAGGTTAGGTAAGTTTAGGTTAGGTTAGGTTAGGTTAGTTTAGGTTAGGTTAGTTTAGGTTAGGTTAGGTTAGCCTAGCTTAGCTTAGTTTATTTTAGTTTTGTTTAATTTAGGTTAGGTTAGGTTAGTTAACTTTAGTTTACTTTAGTTTAGTTAAGTTTAGATTAGTTTATAGTTTAGTTTAGTTTAGTTTATAGTTTAGTTTATAGTTTAGTTTAGTTTAGTTTATAGTTAATATTATAAATTAGTTAGTTTAGGTTAGGTTAGGTTAGTTTAGTTTAGCTTAGGTTAGGTTAGGTTAGGTTAGGTTAGTTAGTTTAGCTTAGTATAGTTTATTTTAGTTTAGTTTATAGTTTAGTTTAATTTATAGATTAGTTTATATTTTAGTTTATAGTTTAGTTTAGTTTGGTTTAGTTTAGGTTAGGTTAGGTAAGGTTAGGTTAGGTTAGGTTAGTTTAGTTCAGTTTATTTTCGGTTAGGTTAGTTTAGTTTAGTTCAGTTTAGTTAGTATTGTTTATAGGTTAGTTTAGTTTAGTATATAGTTTAGTTTATAGTTTCGTTAAGTTTAGTTTATAGTTTACATTATAATGTAGTTTACTTTAATTTAGTTTAGTTTAGTTTAGTTTTGTTTAGTTTAGTTTAGGTTAGGTTAGGTAAGGTTAGTTTAGTTTATGTTAGGTTAGGTTAGTTTATGTTAAGTTAGGTTAGTTTAGTTTAGCTTAGTTTAGGTTAGGTTAGATTAGGTTAGCTTAGTTTAGTTTAGTTTAGTTTAATTTAGGATAGTTTAGGTTAGGTTAGGTCAGTGTAGTTGAGTTTAGTTTAGTTGAATTTAATTTAGTTTATTTTGTTTAGTTTAGGATAGGTTAGTTTAGTTTAGTTTAGGTAAGCTTGTTAGGTTAGCTTAGTTTAGTATAGTTTAGTTTAGTTTATATTTTAATTTATTGTTTAGTTTAGTTTATATTAGATTAGTTTAGTTTAGTTTAATTTAGGTTAGGTTAGGTTAGGTTAGTTTACTTTAGTTTAGTTTAGTTTAATTTAGTTTAGGTTAGGTTAGGTTAGTTAACTTTAGTTTAGTTAAGTTTAGAATAGTTAAATTTAGTTTATAGTTTAGTTTATAGTTTAGTTTAGTTTATAGTTTATATTATAATTTAGTTTAGTTTAGTTTAGGTTAGGTTAGGTTAGTTTAGTTTACCTTAGGTTAGGTTAGGTTAGGTTTGGTTAGGTTAGTTAGTTTAGCTTAGTTTAGTTTATTTTACTTTAGTTTATAGTTTAGTTTAATTTATAAATTAGTTTATAAATTAGTTTATAGATTAGTTTAGTTTAGTTTAATTTAGTTTATAGGTTAATTTATAGTTTAGTGTAGTTTAGTTTATAGTTTATAGTAAAATTTAGTTTAGTTTAGTTTAGGTTAGGTTAGTTTAATTTAGCTTAGGTTAGTTTAGCTTAGGTTAGGTTAGGTTGGGTTATGTTAGGTTACTTTAGTTTAATTTAGTTTAGTTTAGGTTAGGTTTGGCTAGTTTAGTTTAGCGTAGCTCAGGTTTAGTTAGGTTAGGTTAAGTTAGGTTAGCTTAGTTTAGTTCATTTAATTTATAAATTAGTTTATAGTTTAGTTTATGGTTTAGTTTATAGTTTAGTTTATTTTCGGTTAGGTTGGGTTAGTTTAGTTTAGTTTAGATAAGGTTAGGTTTGTTTATTTTACTTTAGATTAGTTTATGTTAGGTTAGGTTAGGATAGGTTAGGTTAGTGTAGTTTATTTTAGTGCAATTTAATTGAATTTAATTTAGTTTATTTTAGCTTAGTTTAGGTTAGGTTAGATTAGTTTAGTTTAGTTTTGTTTAGGTTAAGTTAGGTTAGGTTAGTTTAGTTTAGTTTATTTTTGTTTAGTTTAGATTAGGTTAGGTTAGGTTAGTTTATTTTAGTTTAGATTAGATTATGTTAGGTTAGGCTAGGGTAAGTTAGGTTAGTTTAGTTTAGTTTAGTTTAGTTTAGGTTATGTCAGGTTAGTTTAGTTTAGTTTAGGTTAGGTCAGGTTAAGTTATGTTATGTTACTTTAGGTTAGTATAGTTTAGTTTCGTTTAGTTTATAATTTAGTTTAGTTACGTTTAGTTTAGTTTAGGTTAGGTAAATTAGGTTACTTAGTTTAGCTTAGTTTAGTTTATTTTAGTTTAGTTTATAGTTTAGTTTAATTTATAAATTAGTTTATAGCTTAGTTTATTGTTTAGCTTAGTTTAGGTTAGGTTAGGTTAGGTTAGGTTAGTTTAGTTTAGTTTAGGTTAGGTTAGGTTAGTTTTTGTTAGGTTAGGTTAGTTTAATTTAGCTTAGCTTAGGTTGGGTTAGGTGAGATTAGGTTAGGTTAGGTGAGTTAGTTTAGCTTAGTTTAGTTTATTTTACTTTAGTTAAGGTTAGGTTAGGTTAGGTTAGTAGACTTTAGTATACTTAAATTAGTTAGGTTTAGTCAAGTTTATAGTTTAGTTTAATTTAGTTTATAGTTTAGTATATAGTTTAGTTTAGTTTAGTTTATTGTTTATATTATAATTTACTTTAGTTTAGGTTAGGTTAGGTTAGTTTAGTTTATCTTAGGTTATGTTAGGTTAGGTTAGGTTAGGTGAGGTTGGTTAGCTTTGGTTTACTTTAGTTTAGTTTAGTTTATAGTTAATTTAATTTATAAATTAGTTTATAGTTTAGTTTATAGTTTAGGTTAGTTAAGTTTAGTTTAATTTAAGTTAGGATAGGTAAGTTTAGGTTAGGTTAGGTTAGTTTAGTTCAGTTTAGTTTTGTTTTGTTTATAGTTTAATTTAGTTTAGTTTAGTTATTTTTTTTTTAGGTTAGGTTAAGTTAGGTTAGTTTAGTTTAGTTTAGGTTAGGTTAGATTTGTTTAGGTTAGGTTAGTTTAGTGTAGTATAGTTTAGATGAATTTAATTTTGTTTATTTTAGTTTAGTTTAGGTTAAGTTAGGTTAGGTTAGGTTAGTTAAGTTTAGTTTAGTGTAGTTTAGTTTAGTTGAAATTAGTTTGGTTTAGTTTGGTTTATAGTTTAATTTAGTTTAGCTTAGGTTAGGTTAGGTAAGGTTAGGTGAGTTAGTTTAGCTTAGTATAGTTTAGTTTAGTTTAGTTTATAGTTTAGTTTAATTTTAGATTAGTTTATAGTTTAGTTTAGTTTAGTTTATATTAGGATAGATAAATTTAGGTGAGGTTAGGGTAAGTTAATTTAGTTTACTAAGTTTTTTTGGGTTACGTTAGTTTAGGTTAGTTTAAATTAGATTATGTTAGGTTAGGTTAGGGTAGGTTAGGTTAGTGTAGTTTAGTTTAGTTGAATTTAGTTGAATTTAATTTAGTTTATTTTATCTTAGTTTAGGTTAGGTTAGATTAGTTTAGTTTATTTTAGGTTAGGATAGGTTAAGTTAGGTTAGGTTAGTTTACTTTAGTTTAATTTATATTTTAGTTTATAGTTTAGTTTAGTTTATATTAGATTAGTTTAGTTTAGTTTAGTTTGGTTTAGTTTAGGTTAGGTTAGGTTAGGTTGTTTTAGTTTAGGTTAGGTTAGGTTAGTTTATTTTAGTTTAGTTTAGTTTAGTTTAGTTTATAGTTTAGTTTATAGTTTAGTTTAGGTTAGGTTAGGTTAGTTTATTTTATTTTAGTTTAGTTTAGTATAGGTTACGTCAGGAGAGTTTAGTTTAGTTTAGGTTAGGTTAGGTTAAGTTATGTTATGTCACTTTAGGTTAGTTTAATTTAGTTTAGTTTCGTTTAGCTAATAATTTAGTTTAGTTACGTTTAGTGTAGTTTAGGTAAGATTAGGTTAGGTTAGGTTACTTAGTTTAGCTTAGTTTAGTTTATTTTAGTTTAGTTTATAGTTTATTTTAATTTATAAATTAGTTTATAGTTTAGTTTATTGTTTAGTTTAGTTAAGTTTAGGTTAGCTTAAGTTAGGTTAGGTTAGTTTAGTTTAGCTTAGCGTAGGTTGGGTTAGTTTAGGTTAGGTTAGGTTAGTTAGTTTAGCTTAGTTTAGTTTAATTTAGGTTAGGTTAGGTTAGGTTAGGTTAGGTTAGTTAACTTTAGTTTACTTTAGTTTAGTTAAGTTTAGTTTAGTTTATAGTTTAGTTTAGTTTAGTTTATAGTTTAGTTTATAGTTTAGTTTAGTTTAGTTTATAGTTTATATTATAATTTAGTTTAGTTTAGTTTAGTTTAGGTTAGGTTAGTTTAGTTTAGCTTAAGTTAGGTTAGGTTAGGTTAATTTAGGTTAGTTAGTTTAGCTTAGTTTAGTTTATTTTAGTTTATTTTATAGTTTAGTTTAATTTATAAATTAGTTTATAGTTTAGTTTATAGTTTAGTTTGGTTTAGTTTAATTTATTATATAGTATAGTTTATAGTTTATTTTAGTTTAGTTTATAGTTTAGATTATAATTTAGTTTAGATTTGTTAATTTAGGTTAGGTTAGTTTAGTTTAGCTTAGGTTAGTTTAGGTTAGGTTAGGTTAGGTTAATTAACTTTAGTTTACTTAATTTAGTTAAGTTTAGTTTAGTTTATAGTTTAGTTTAATTTAGTTTATAGTTTAGTTTATAGTTTAGTTTAGTTTAGTTTAGTTTAGGTTAGGTTAGTTTAGTTTAGCTTAGGTTAGTTTAGGTTTGGTTAGGTTAGGTTGGGTTATGTTAGGTTACTTTAGAGTAGTTTAGTTTAGTTTAGGTTAGGTTTGGTTAGTTTAGTTTAATTTAGCTCAGGTGTGGTTAGGTTAGGTTAAGTTAGGTTTGCTTAGTTTAGTTTAGTTTAATTTAGTTTCGTTTAGTTTATAATTTAGTTTAGTTTAGTTTATGTTAGGTTAGGTTGGGTGAGGTTAGGTTAGGTTAGTTTAGGTTAGTTTAGTTTAGTTTTGTTTAGTTTAGTTTATAATTTAGTTTATAGTATAGTTTTGTTTAGTTTAGTTTATAGTTTAGTTTATAATTTAGTTTAGTTTAGTTTATAGTTTAGTTTATAATTTAGTTTAATTTAGTTTAGTTTAATTAAGTTAGGTTTGCTTAGTTTATTTTACCTTTGCTCAGGTTTGGTTAGGTTAGGTTAAGTTAGGTTATGTTAGTTAGTTTAGCTTAATTTAGTTTGTTTTAGTTTAGTTTATAGTTTAGTATAATTTATACATTAGTTTATATTATAGTTTATAGTTTAGTTTAGTTTGGTTTAGTTTAGGTTAGGTTAGGTAGGTTAGGTTAGGTTAGGTTAGTTTAGTTTAGTTAAGTTTATGTTCGGTTAGGTTATGTTAGTTTAGTTCAGTTTAGTTAGTTTAGTTTATAGTTTAATTTAGTTTAGTTTAGTTTTGTTTAGTTTAGTTTAGGTTAGGTTAGGTTAGGTCAGCTCAGTTTAGTTTAGTTTAGTTTAATTTAGGTTAGGTTAGGTTAGGTTAGTTAACTTTAGATTACTTTAGTTTAGTTAAGTTAATTTAGTTTATAGATTAGTTTAGTTTAGTTTATAGTTTAGTTTAGTTTAGTTTATAGTATATATTATAATTTATTTTAGTTTAGTTTATTTTAGGTTAGGTTAGGTTAGTTTAGTTTAGCTTAGGTTAGGTTAGGTTACGTTATGTTAGGTTAGTTAGTTTAGCTTAGTTCATTTTATTTTATTTTAGTTTATAGTTAATTTAATTTATAAGTTAGTTTACAGTTTAGTTTATAGTTTAGGTTAGTTAAGTTTAGTTTAATTTAAGTTAGGATAGGTAAGTTTAGGTTAGGTTAGGTTAGTTTAGTTCAGTTTAGTTTTGTTTTGTTTATAGTTTAATTTAGTTTAGTTTATAGTTTAATTTAGTTTAGTTTAGTTTAGTTTAGTTATTTTTTTACGTTAGGTTAGGTTAGTTTAGTTTAGTTTAGGTTAGGTTAGATTTGTTTAGGTTAGGTTAGATTAGTGTAGTTTAGTTTAGTTGAATTTAATTTAGTTTATTTTAGTTTAGTTTAGGTTAAGTTAGGTTAGGTTAGGTTAGTTAAGTTTAGTTTAGTGTAGTTTAGTTTAATTGAAATTAGTTTATTTTAGTTTGGTTTAGGTTAGTTTAATTTAGTTTAGCTTAGGTTAGGTTAGGTAAGGTTGGATGAGTTAGTTTAGCTTAGTATAGTTTAGTTTAGTTTAGTTTATAGTTTAGTTAAATTTAAGATTAGTTTATAGTTTAGTTTAGTTTAGTTTATATTAGGATAGATAAGTTTAGGTTAGGTTAGGGTAAGTTAATTTAGTTTAGTTTAGTTTATTTTAGGTTACGTTAGTTTAGGTTAGTTTAGATTAGATTATGTTAGGTTACGTTAGGGTAGGTTAGGTTAGTGTAGTTTAGTTTAGTTCAATTTAGTTGAATTTAATTTAGTTTATTTTGTTTAGTTTAGGTTAAGTTGTTAGGTTAGCTTAGTTTTGTATAGTTTTGTTTAGTTTATATTTTAATTTATTGTTTAGTTTAGTTTATATTAGATAAATTTAGTTTAGTTTAGTTTAGGTTAGGTTAGGTTAGGTCAGGTTAGGTTAGGTTAGGTTAGCTTAATTTAGTTTACTTTAGTTTAATTTAGGTTAGGTTAGGTTAGGTTAATTAACTTTAGTTTACTTTAGTTTAGTTAAGTTTAGTTTAGTTTATAGTTTAGTTTAGTTTAGTATATAATTTAGTTTATAGTTTAGTTTAGTTTAGTTTACAGTTTATATTATAATTTAGTTTAGTTTACTTTAGTTTAGGTTAGGTTAGTTTAGTTTAGCTTACGTTAGTTTAGGTTAGGTTAAGTTAGGTTAGTTAGTTTAGTTTAGTTTAGTTTATTTTAGTTTAGTTTATAGTTTAGTTTAATTTATAAATTAGTTTATAGTTTAGTTCATAGTTTAGGTTAGTTTAGTTTAGTTTAATTTAAGTTAGGTTAGGTAAGTTTAGGTTAGGTTAGGTTAGTTTAGTTCAGTTTAGTTTTGTTTTGCTTATAGTTTAGTTTAGTTTAGTTTAGTTTATAGTTTAATTTAGTTTAATTTAGTTTCGTTTAGTTATTTTGTTTAGGTAAGGTTAGGTTAGGTTAGTTTAGTTTAGTTTAGTTTAGGTGAGGTTAGATTTGTTTAGGTTAGGTTAGATTAGTTTAGTTTAGTTTAGTTGAATTTAATTTAGTTTATTTTAGTTTAGTTTAGGTTAAGTTAGGTTAGGTTAGATTAGTTAAGTTCAGTTTAGTGTAATTTAGTTTTGTTGAATTTAGTTTAGTTTAGTTTAAGTTAGTTTAGTTTAGCTTCGGTTAGGTTAGGTAAGATTAGGTTAGTTAGTTTAGCTTAGTTTAGTTTAGTTTAGTTTATAGTTTAGTTTAATTTATAGTTTAGCTTATATTTTAGTTTATAGTTTAGTTTAGTTTGGTTGAGTTAAGTTTAGTTTAGGTTAGGTAAGGTTAGGTTAGGTTAGGTTAGTTTATTTTAGTTTAGATTAGATTATGTTAGGTTAGGTTAGGTTAGGTCAGTGTAGTTGAGTTTAGTTTAGTTGAATTTAATTTAGTTTATTTTGTTTACTTTGAGTTAGGTTAGTTTAGTTTATTTTAGGTTAGGTTGTTAGGTTAGCTTAGTTTTGTATAGTTTAGTTTAGTTTATATTTTAATTAATTGTTTAGTTTAGTTTATATTAGATTAGTTTAGTTTAGTTTAGTTTAGGTTAGGTTAGGTTAGGTTACGGTGGGTTAGCTTAGTTTAGTTTAGTTTAAGTTTGGTTAGGTTACGTTAGGTTAGTTAACTTTAGATTACTTTAGTTTAGGTTAGGTTTGGTTTGTTTAATTTAGCTTAGCTCAGGTTTGGTTTGGTTAGGTTAGGTTAGGTTAGTTAACTTCAGTTTACTTTAGTTTAGTTAAGTTTAGTTTAGTTTATAGTTTAGTTTAATTTAGTTTATAGTTTAGTTTATACTTTATATTATAATTTAGTTTAGGTTAGGTTAGGTTAGTTTAGTTTAGTTTAGGTTAGGTAAGGTTAGGTTAGGTTAGGTTAGGTTGGTTGGTTTAGCTTAGTTTATTTATTTTAGTTTAGTTTATAGTTTAGTTTAATTTATAGATTAGTTTATATTTTAGTTTATAGTTTAGTTTAGTTTGGTTTAGTTTAGGTTAGGTTAGTTAAGGTTAGGTTAGGTTATGATAGTTTAGTTTAGTAAAGTTTATGTTCGGTTAGGTTAGGTTAGTTTAGTTCAGTTTAGTAAGTTTTGTTTATAGGTTAGTTTAGTTTAGTTTATAGTTTAGTTTACAGTTTTGTTTAGTTTAGTTTATAGTTTATATTATAATGTAGTTTACTTTAATTTAGTTTAGTTTAGTTTAGTTTTGTTTAGTTTAGTTTAGGTTAGGTTAAGTAAGGTTAGTTTAGTTTAGTTTAGGTTAGGTTAGTTTATGTTAAGTTAGGTTAGTTTAGTTTAGCTTAGTTTAGGTTAGTTTAGCTTAATTTAGTTAAGTTTAGTTTAATTTAGATTAGGTTAGGTTAGGTTAGCTTAATTAACTTTAGTTTACTTTAGTTTAGTTAAGTTTAGTTTAGTTTATAGTTTAGTTTAATTTAGTTTATAGTTTAGTTTATAGTTTAGTTTATAGTTTAGTTTATAGTTTAGTTTAGTTTAGTTTATAGTTTATAATATAATTTAGTTTAGTTTAGTTTAGTTTAGGTTAGGTTAGTTTAGTTTAGCTTACGTTAGGTTAGGTTAGGTTAAGTTAGGTTAGTTAGTTTAGCTTAGTTTAGTTTATTTTAGTTTAGTTTATAGTTTAGTTTAATTTATAAATTAGTTTATAGTTTAGTTTATAGTTTAGTTTGGTTTAGTTTAATTTATTTTATAGTATAGTTTATAGTTTATTTTAGTTTAGTTTATAGTTTAGATTATAATTTAGTTTAGTTTAGTTTAGTTTAGGTTAGGTTAGTTTAGTTTAGCTTAGGTTAGTTTAGCTTAGGTTAGGTTAGGTTGGGTTATGTTAGGTTACTTTAGAGTAGTTTAGTTTAGTTTAGGTTAGGTTTGGTTAGTTTAGTTTAGTTTAGCTCAGGTTTGGTTAGGTTAGGTTAAGTTAGGTTTGCTTAGTTTAGTTTAGTTTAGTTTAATTTAGGTTAGGTTAGGTTAGGTTAATTAACTTTAGTTTACTTAATTTAGTTAAGTTTAGTTTAGTTTATAGTTTAGTTTAATTTAGTTTATAGTTTAGTTTATAGTTTAGTTTAGTTTAGTTTAGTTTATAGTTTATATTATAATTTAGTTTAGTTTAGTTTAGTTTAGGTTAGGTTAGGTTAGTTTACTTTAGCTTAGGTTAGGTTAGGTTAGGTTAGGTTATGTTAGTTTAGTTTAGTTTAGGTTAGGTTAGGTAAGTTTAGGTTAGGTTAGGTTAGTTTAGTTCAGTTTAGTTTTGTTTTGCTTATAGTTTAATTTAGTTTAGTTTATAGTTTGAATTAGTTTAGTTTAGTTTATTTATTTTGTTTAGGTTAGGTTGGGTTAGGTTAGTTTAGTTTAGTTTAGGTTAGGTTAGATTTGTTTAGGTTAGGTTAGATTAGTGTAGTTTAGTTTAGTTGAATTTAATTTAGTTTATTTTAGTTTAGTTTAGGTTAAGTTAGGTTAGGTTAGGTTAGTTAAGTTTAGTTTAGTGTAGGCTAGTTTAGTTGAATTTAGTTTAGTTTAGTTTAGTTTAGGTTAGTTTAGTTTAGTTTAGCATAGGTTAGGTTAGGTAAGGTTACGTTAGTTAGTTTAGCTTAGTATAGTTTAGTTTAGTTTATAGTTTAGTTTAATTTTAGATTAGTTTATATTTTGGTTTATAGTGTAGTTTAGTTTAATTTAGGTAGGGATAGGTTAGTTTAGGTTAGGTTAGGTTAGTTTAGTTGAGTTTACTTTTGTTTTGTTTATAGTTTAATTAAGTTTAATTTAGTTTAGTTCAGTTTATAGTTTAATTTAGTTTAGTTTAGTTTAGTTATTTTGTTTAGGTTAGGTTAGGTTAGTTTAGTTTTGTTTAGGTTAGGTTAGGTAAGTTTAGGTTAGGTTAGATTAGTTTAGTTCAGTTTAGTTTTGTTTTGCTTATAGTTTAATTTAGTTTATTTTATAGTTTAAATTAGTTTAGTTTGGTTTAGTTTAGTTATTTTGTTAAGTTTAGGTTAGGTTAGGTTAGTTTAGTTTAGTTTAGGTTAGGTTAGGTTAGATTTGTTTAGGTTAGGTTAGATTAGTGTAGTTTAGTTTAGTTGAATTTAATTTAGTTTATTTTAGTTTAGTTAAAGTTAAGTTAGGTTGGGTTAGGTTAGTTAAGTTTAGTTTAGTGTAGTTTAGTTTAGTTGAATTTAGTTTAGTTTAGTTTAGGTTAGTTTAGTTTAGTTTAGCATAGGTTAGGTTAGGTAAGGTTACGTTAGTTAGTTTAGCTTAGTATAGTTTAGTTTAGTTTATAGTTTAGTTTAATTTTAGATTAGTTTATATTTTGGTTTATAGTGTAGTTTAGTTTAGTTTAGGTAGGGATAGGAAAGTTTAGGTTAGGTTAGGTTAGTTTAGTTCAGTTTAGTTTTGTTTTGTTTATAGTTTAATTTAGTTTAGTTTATAGTTTAATTTAGTTTAGTTTAGTTATTTTGTTTAGGTTAGGTGAGGATAGGTTAGTTTACTTTAGTTTAGTTTAGGTTAGATTTGTTTAGGTTAGGTTAGATTAGTGTAGTTTAGTTTACTTGAATTTAATTTAGTTTATTTTAGTTTAGTTTAGGTTAAGTTGGGTTAGGTTAGGTTAGTTAAGTTTAGTTTAGTGTAGTTTAGTTTAGTTGAATTTAGTTTAGTTTAGTTTAGTTTAGGTTAGTTTAGTTTAGTTTAGCTTAGGTTAGGTTAGGTAAGGTTAGGTTAGTTAGTTTAGCTTAGTATGGTTTAGTTTAGTTCAGTGTATAGTTTAGTTTAATTTTAGATTAGTTTATAGTATAGTTTATAGTTTAGTTTAGTTTAGTTCAGGTTAGGATACGTAAGTTTAGGTTAGGTTAGTTTATTTTAGGTTACGTTAGTTTAGGTTAGTTAAGTAAAGTTTAGTTTAGTTTTGTTTATGGTTTTATTTAGTTTATAGTTTAGTTTATAGTTTAGTTTAGTTTATTTCGGTTAGGTTAGGTTAGGTTAGTTTAGTTTAGTTTAGTTTAGATTAGGTTAGGTTAGTTTATTTTAATTTAGATTAGATTATGTTAGGTTAGGTTAGGGTAGGTTAGGTTAGTGTAGTTAAGTTTAGTTCAATTTAGTTGAATTTAATTTAGTTTATTTTAGCTTAGTTTCGGTTAGGTTAGATTAGTTTAGTTTAGTTTAGGTTAGGTTAAGTTAGGTTAGGTTAGTTTAGTTTAGTTCATATTTTAGTTTATATTAGGTTAGTTTAGTTTAGGTTAGGTTGGGTTAGTTTATTTTAGTTTAGTTTAGTTTACTTTAGTTTATAGTTTAGTTTATTGTTTAGTTTAGTTTAGTTTAGGTTAGGTTAGGTTAGTTTAGTTTAGTTTAGGTTAGGTTAGGTTAGGTTAGTTTAGTTGAGTTTAGTTTAGTGTAGGTTAGGTTAGGTTAGTTTATTTTAGTTTAGATTAGATTATGCTAGGTTAGGTTAGGGTAGGTTAGGTTAGTTTAGTTTAGTTTAGTTTGGTTTAGGTTAGGTCAGGTTAGTTTAGTTTAGTATCTTTTAGTTTAGGTTAGGATAGGTAAGTTTAGGTTAGGTTAGGTTAAGTTAGTTTAATTTAGTTTAGTTTAGTTTATGTTAGGTTACGTTAGTTTAGGTTAGTTAAGTTCAGTTTAGTTTAGTTTTGTTTATAGTTTAGTTTAGTTTATAGTTTTGTTTATAGTTTAGTTTAGTTTATTGTTTAATTTAGTTTAGTTAGTGTAGTTTAGTTTAGGTTAGATTAGGTTAGTTTAGTTTAATTTAGGTTAGGTTAGGTTGGTTTATTTTAGTTTAGATAAGATTATGTTAGGTTAGGTTACGGTAGGGTAGATTAGGGTAGTTTAGTTTAGTTCAGTTTAGTTGAATTTAATATTGTTTATTTTAACTTAGTTTAGGTTAGGTTAGGTTAGGTTAGTTTATTTTAGTTTATTTTAGTTTAGGTTAGGTTAAGTTAGGTTAGGTTAGTTTAGTTTAGTTTAGTTTATATTTTAGTTTATAGTTTAGTTTAGTTTAGTTTAGGTTAGGTTAGGTTAGGTTAGTATAGTTTAGGTTAGGTTTGGTTAGTTTAGTTTATATTAGGTTTGTTTATTTTAGTTTAGTTTGGTTTACTTTAGTTTATAGTTTAGTTTATAGTTTATTTAGTTTAGTTTAGTTTAGGTTAGGTTAGTTTAGTTTAGTATAGGTTAGGTTAGGATAGGTTAGTTTAGTTTTGTTTAGTTTAGTTTAGGTTAGGTTAGATTAGGTTAGGTTATGTTAGTTTATTTTAGTTTAGATTAGATTATGTTAGGTTAGGTAAGTTTTGGTTAGGTTAGGTTAGGTTAGTTTAGGTTAGGTTAGTTTAGGTTAGGTTAGGTTAGGTTAGGTTAGCTTAGTTTATTTTAGTTTTGTTTAATTTAGGTTAGGTTAGGTTAGTTAACTTTAGTTTACTTTAGTTTAGTTAAGTTTAGATTAGTTTATAGTTTAGTTTAGTTTATAGTTTAGTTTATATTTTAGTTTAGTTTAGTTTATAGTTAATATTATAAATTAGTTAGTTTAGGTTAGGTTAGGTTAGTTTAGTTTAGCTTAGGTTAGGTTAGGTTAGGTTAGGTTAGTTAGTTTAGCTTAGTATAGTTTATTTTAGTTTAGTTTATAGTTTAGTTTAATTTATAGATTAGTTTATATTTTAGTTTACAGTTTAGTTTAGTTTGGTTTAGTTTAGGTTAGGTTAGGTAAGGTTAGGTTAGGTTAGGTTAGTTTAGTTCAGTTTATTTTCGGTTAGGTTAGTTTAGTTTAGTTCAGTTTAGTTAGTATTGTTTATAGGTTAGTTTAGTTTAGTTTATAGTTTAGTTTATAGTTTCGTTAAGTTTAGTTTATAGTTTACATTATAATGTAGTTTACTTTAATTTAGTTTAGTTTAGTTTAGTTTTGTTTAGTTTAGTTTAGGTTAGGTTAGGTAAGGTTAGTTTAGTTTAGGTTAGGTTAGGTTAGTTTAGGTTAGGTTAGGTTAGTTTAGTTTAGTTTAGTTTAATTTAGGATAGTTTAGGTTAGGTTAGGTCAGTGTAGTTGAGTTTAGTTTAGTTGAATTTAATTTAGTTTATTTTGTTTAGTTTAGGTTAGGTTATTTTAGTATAGTTTAGGTTAGCTTGTTAGGTTAGCTTAGTTTAGTATAGTTTAGTTTAGTTTATATTTTAATTTATTGTTTAGTTTAGTTTATATTAGATTAGTTTAGTTTAGTTTAATTTAGGTTAGGTTAGGTTAGGTTAGTTTACTTTAGTTTAGTTTAGTTTAATTTAGGTTAGGTTAGGTTAGGTTAGTTAACTTTAGTTTAGTTAAGTTTAGATTAGTTAAATTTAGTTTATAGTTTAGTTTATAGTTTAGTTTAGTTTATAGTTTATATTATAATTTAGTTTAGTTTAGTTTAGTTTAGGTTACGTTGGGTTAGTTTAGTTTACCTTAGGTTAGGTTAGGTTAGGTTTGGTTAGGTTAGTTAGTTTAGCTTAGTTTAGTTTATTTTACTTTAGTTTATAGTTTAGTTTAATTTATAAATTAGTATATAGTTTAGTTTATAGTTTAGTTTAGTTTAGTTTAATTTAGTTTATAGGTTAATTTATAGTTTAGTTTAGTTTAGTTTATAGTTTATATTAAAATTTAGTTTAGTTTAGTTTAGGTTAGGTTAGTTTAATTTAGCTTAGGTTAGTTTAGGTTAGGTTAGGTTAGGTTGGGTTATGTTAGGTTACTTTAGTTTAGTTTAGTTTAGTTTAGGTTAGGTTTGGCTAGTTTAGTTTAGCGTAGCTCAGGTTTGGTTAGGTTAGGTTAAGTTAGGTTAGCTTAGTTTAGTTCATTTAATTTATAAATTAGTTTATAGTTTAGTTTATGGTTTAGTTTATAGTTTAGTTTATTTTCGGTTAGGTTGGGTTAGTTTAGTTTAGTTTAGATAAGGTTAAGTTTGTTTATTTTACTTTAGATTAGTTTATGTTAGGTTAGGTTAGGATAGGTTAGGTTAGTGTGGTTTATTTTATTGCAATTTAATTGAATTTAATTTAGTTTATTTTAGCTTAGTTTAGGTTAGGTTAGATTAGTTTAGTTTAGTTTTGTTTAGGTTAAGTTAGGTTAGGTTAGTTTAGTTTAGTTTATTTTTGTTTAGTTTAGATTAGGTTAGGTTAGTTTAGTTTAGGTTAGGTTAAGTTAGGTTAGTTTATTTTAGTTTACTTTTTTTACTTTAGTTTATAGTTTAGTTTATAGTTTAGTTTAGTTTAGATTAGTTTAGTTTAGTTTAGTTTCGGTTAGGTTAGTTTAGTTTAGTTTAGGTTAGGTTAGGTTAGGTTTTTTTTGTTTAGTTTAGTTTAGTTTAGGTTAGTTTATTTTAGTTTAGATTAGATTATGTTAGGTTAGGTTAGGGTAAGTTAGGTTAGTTTAGTTTAGTTTAGTTTAGTTTAGGTTATGTCAGGTTAGTTTAGTTTAGTTTAGGTTAGGTCAGGTTAAGTTATGTTATGTTACTTTAGGTTAGTTTAGTTTAGTTTCGTTTAGTTTATAATTTAGTTTAGTTACGTTTAGTTTAGTTTAGGTTAGGTTAGGCTAGGTTACTTAGTTTAGCTTAGTTTTGTTTATTTTAGTTTAGTTTATAGTTTAGTTTAATTTATAAATTAGTTTATAGCTTAGTTTATTGTTTAGCTTAGTTTAGGTTAGGTTAGGTTAGGTTAGGTTAGTTTAGTTTAGTTTAGGTTAGGTTAGGTTAGTTTTGTTAGGTTAGGTTAGTTTAATTTAGCTTAGCTTAGGTTGGGTTAGGTGAGATTAGGTTAGGTTAGGTGAGTTAGTTTAGCTTAGTTTAGTTTATTTTACTTTAATTTAGGTTAGGTTAGGTTTGGTTAGTAGACTTTAGTATACTTAAATTAGTTAAGTTTAGTCAAGTTTATAGTTTAGTTTCATTTAGTTTATAGTTTAGTATATAGTTTAGTTTAGTTTAGTTTATTGTTTATATTATAATTTAGTTTAGTTTAGGTTAGGTTAGGTTAGTTTAGTTTATCTTAGGTTATGTTAGGTTAGGTTAGGTTAGGTGAGGTTAGTTAGCTTTGGTTTACTTTAGTTTAGTTTAGTTTATAGTTAATTCAATTTATAAATTAGTTTATAGTTTAGTTTATAGTTTAGGTTAGTTAAGTTTAGTTTAATTTAAGTTAGGATAGGTAAGTTTAGGTTAGGTTAGGTTAGTTTAGTTCAGTTTAGTTTTGTTTTGTTTATAGTTTAATTTAGTTTAGTTTAGTTATTTTTTTTTAGGTTAGGTTAGGTTAGGTTAGTTTAGTTTAGTTTAGGTTAGGTTAGATTAGTTTAGGTTAGGTTAGATTAGTGTAGTATAGTTTAGATGAATTTAATTTAGTTTATTTAATTTAGTTTAGGTTAAGTTAGGTTAGGTTAGGTTAGTTAAGTTTAGTTTAGTGTAGTTTAGTTTAGTTGAAATTAGTTTAGTTTAGTTTGGTTTAGGTTAGTTTAATTTAGTTTAGCTTAGGTTAGGTTAGGTAAGGTTAGGTGAGTTAGTTTAGCTTAGTATAGTTTAGTTTAGTTTAGTTTATAGTTTAGTTTAATTTTAGATTAGTTTATAGTTTAGTTTAGTTTAGTTTATATTAGGATAGATAAGTTTAGGTTAGGTTAGGGTAAGGTAATTTAGTTTACTTTAGTTTATTTTGGGTTACGTTAGTTTAGGTTAGTTTAAATTAGATTATGTTAGGTTAGGTTAGGGTAGGTTAGGTTAGTGTAGTTTAGTTTAGTTGAATTTAGTTGAATTTAATTTAGTTTATTTTATCTTAGTTTAGGTTAGGTTAGATTAGTTTAGTTTATTTTAGTTTAGGTTAGGTTAAGTTAGGTTAGGTTAGTTTACTTTAGTTTAATTTATATTTTAGTTTATAGTTTAGTTTAGTTTATATTAGATTAGTTTAGTTTAGTTTAGTTTGGTTTAGTTTAGGTTAGGTTAGGTTAGGTTGTTTTAGTTTAGGTTAGGTTAGGTTAGTTTATTTTAGTTTAGTTTAGTTTAGTTTAGTTTATAGTTTAGTTTATAGTTTAGTTTAGGTTAGGTTAGGTTAGTTTATTTTAGTTTAGTTTAGTTTAGTATAGGTTACGTCAGGAGAGTTTAGTTTAGTTTAGGTTAGGTTAGGTTAAGTTATGTTATGTCACTTTAGGTTAGTTTAATTTAGTTTAGTTTCGTTTAGCTAATAATTTAGTTTAGTTACGTTTAGTTACGTTTAGGTAAGATTAGGTTAGGTTAGGTTACTTAGTTTAGCTTAGTTTAGTTTATTTTAGTTTAGTTTATAGTCTATTTTAATTTATAAATTAGTTTATAGTTTAGTTTATTGTTTAGTTTAGTTAAGTTTAGGTTAGCTTAAGTTAGGTTAGGTTAGTTTAGTTTAGCTTAGCGTAGGTTGGGTTAGTTTAGGTTAGGTTAGGTTAGTTAGTTTAGCTTAGTTTATTTTCGTTTATAGTTTAGTTTAATTTATAGTTTAGTTTATATTTTAGTGTAGTTTAGGTTATTTTATGTTAGGTTACGTTAGTTTAGGTTAGTTAAGTTCAGATTAGTTTAGTTTTGTTTATAGTTTAGTTTAGTTTATAGTTTAGTTTATAGTTTAATTTTGTTTAGATTATTGTTTAATTTAGTTTAGTTTAGTGTAGTGTAGTTTAGGTTAGGTTAGGTTAGTTTAGTTTAGTTTAGGTTAGGTAAGTTTATTTTAGTTTAGATTAGATTATGTAAGGTTAAGTTAGGTTGGGGCAGGTTAGGTTAGTGTAGTTTAGTTTCGTTTAGTTAAGTTGGATTTAATTTTGTTTATTTTAGCTTAGTTTAGGTTAGGTTAGGTTACTTTAGTTTAGTTTAGTTTAGTTTAGGTTAGGTTAAGTTAGGTTAGGTTAGTTTAGTTTAGTTTTGTTTATATTTAATTTATAGTTTAGTTTAGTTTATATTAGATTAGTTTGGTTTAGTTTAGTTTAGTTAAGTTTAGTTTAGGTTAGGTTAGTTTAGTTTAGGTTAGGTTAGTTTAGTTTAGTATAGGTTAGGTTAGGTTAGGTTAGGTTAGTTTAGTTTTGTTTAGTTTAGTTTAGGTTAGGTTAAGTTAGGTTAGGTTATATTACTTTAGGTTAGTTTAGTTTAGTTTAATTGAGTTTCGTTTAGTTTATAATTTAGTTTAGTTTATTTTATGTTAGGTTAGGTAAGGTGAGGTTAGGTTAGGTTAGTTTAGGTTACTTTAGTTTAGTTTAATTTAGTTTAGTTTATAATTTAGTTTATAGTATAGTTTTGTTTAGTTTAGTTTATAGTTTTTTATAATTTAATTTAGTTTAGTTTATAGTTTAGTTTATAATTTAGTTTAATTTAGTTTAGTTTAATTTAGGTTAGGTTTGGTTAGTTTATTTTAGCTTAGCTCAGGTTTGGTTAGGTTAGGTTAAGTTAGGTTAGGTTAGTTAGTTTAGCTTAGTTTAGTTTGTTTTAGTTTAGTTTATAGTTTAGTATAATTTATAGATTAGTTTATATTTTAGTATATTGTTTAGTTTAGTTTGGTTTAGTTTAGGTTAGGTTAGGTAAGGTTAGGTTAGGTTAGGTTAGTTTAGTTTAGTTAAGTTTATGTTCGGTTAGGTTAGGTTAGTTTAGTTCAGTTTAGTTAGTTTAGTTTATAATTTAATTTAGTTTAGCTTAGTTTTGTTTACTTTAGTTTAGGTTAGGTTAGGTAAGGTTAGTTTATTTTAGTTTATTTTTGGTTAGGTTAGGTTAGGTCAGCTCAGTTTAGTTTAGTTTAGTTTAATTTAGGTTAGGTTAGGTTAGGTTAGTTAACTTTAGATTACTTTAGTTTATTTAAGTTTAGTTTAGTTTAGTTTATAGTTTAGTTTAGTTTAGTTTATAGTATATATTATAATTTAGTTTGGTTTAGTTTAGTTTATTTTAGTTAAGTTTATAGTTTATTTTAATTTATAAATTAGTTTATAGTTTAGTTTATTGTTTAGTTTAGTTAAGTTTAGGTTAGCTTAAGTTAGGTTAGGTTAGTTTAGTTTAGCTTAGCGTAGGTTGGGTTAGTTTAGGTTAGGTTAGGTTAGTTAGTTTAGCTTAGTTTAGTTTAATTTAGGTTAGGTTAGGTTAGGTTAGGTTAGTTAACTTTAGATTACTTTAGTTTAGTTAAGTTTAGTATAGTTTATAGATTAGTTTAGTTTAGTTTATAGTTTAGTTTAGTTTAGTTTATAGTATATATTATAATTTAGTTTAGTTTAGTTTAGGTTAGGTAAGGTTAGTTTAGTTTAGCTTAGGTTAGGTTAGGTTACGTTAGGTTAGGTTAGGTTAGTTAATTTAGCTTAGTTCATTTTATTTTATTTTAGTTTATAGATAATTTAATATATAAATTAGTTTATAGTTTAGTTTACAGTTTAGGTTAGTTTAGTTTAGTTTAATTTAAGTTAGGTTAGGTAAGTTTAGGTTAGGTTAGGTTAGTTTAGTTCAGTTTAGTTTTGTTTTGCTTATAGTTTAGTTTAGTATAGTTTAGTTTATAGTTTAATTTAGTTTAGTTTAGTTTAGTTATTTTGTTTAGGTAAGGTTAGGTTAGGTTAGTTTAGTTTAGTTTAGGTTAGGTTAGATTTGTTTAGGTTAGGTTAGATTAGTTTAGTTTAGTTTAGTTTAATTTAATTTAGTTTATTTTAGTTTAGTGTAGGTTAAGTTAGGTTAGGTTAGATTAGTTAAGTTCAGTTTAGTGTAATTTAGTTTTGTTGAATTTAGTTTAGTTTAGTTTAGTTTAAGTTAGTTTAGTTTAGCTTAGGTTAGGTTAGGTAAGGTTAGGTTACTTAGTTTAGCTTAGTTTAGTTTAGTTTAGTTTATAGTTTAGTTTAATTTATAGATTAGCTTATATTTTAGTTGATAGTTTAGTTTAGTTTGGTTTAGTTAAGTTTAGTGTAGGTTAGGTTAGGTAAGGTTAGGTTAGGTTAGGTTAGTTTATTTTAGTTCAGATTAGATTATGTTAGGTTAGGTTAGGTTAGGTCAGTGTAGTTGAGTTTAGTTTAGTTGAATTTAATTTAGTTTATTTTGTTTACTTTAGGTTAGGTTAGTTTAGTTTAGTTTAGGTTAGGTTGTTAGGTTAGATTAGTTTTGTATAGTTTAGTTTAGTTTATATTTTAATTTATTGTTTACATTAGTTTATATTAGATTAGTTTAGTTTAGTTTAGGTTAGGTTAGGTTAGGTTACGTTGGGTTAGCTTAGTTTAGTTTAGTTTAAGTTTGGTTAGGTTACGTTAGGTTAGGTCAGCTTAGTTTAGTTTAGTTTAGTTTAATTTAGGTTAGGTTAGGTTAGGTTAGTTAACTTTAGATTACTTTAGTTTAGGTTAGGTTTGGTTTGTTTAATTTAGCTTAGCTCAGGTTTGGTTTGGTTAGGTTGGGTTAGGTTTGTTAACTTCAGTTTACTTTAGTTTAGTTAAGTTTAGTTTAGTTTATAGTTTAGTTTAATTTAGTTTATAGTTTAGTTTATTGTTTATATTATAATTTAGTTTAGGTTAGGTTAGGTTAGTTTAGTTTGGCTTAGGTTAGGTAAGGTTAGGTTAGGTTAGGTTGGTTAGTTTAGCTTAGTTTATTTATTTTAGTTTAGTTTATAGTTTAATTTAATTTATAGATTAGTTTATATTTTAGTTTATAGTTTAGTTTAGTTTGGTTTAGTTTAGGTTAGGTTAGGTAAGGTTAGGTTAAGTTTGGATAGTTTATTTTATTAAAGTTTATGTTCGGTTAGGTTAGGTTAGTTTAGTTCAGTTTAGTTAGTTTTGTTTATAGGTTAGTTTAGTTTAGTTTATAGTTTAGTTTACAGTTTTGTTTAGTTTAGTTTATAGTTTATATTATAATGTAGTTTAGTTTAATTTAGTTTAGTTTAGTTTAGTTTTGTTTAGTTTAGTTTAGGTTAGGTTAGGTAAGGTTAGTATAGTTTAGTTTAGGTTAGGTTAGGTTAGTTTATGTTAAGTTAGGTTAGTTCAGTTTAGGTTAGTTTAGGTTAGGTTAGGTCAGGTTAGGTTAGGTTAGGTTAGCTTAATTTAGTTTAGTTTAGTTTAATTTAGGTTAGGTTAGGTTAGGTTAGGTTAGTTAACTTTAGTTTACTTTAGTTTAGTTAAGTTTAGTTTAGTTTATAGTTTAGTTTAGTTTAGTTTATAGTTTAGTTTATAGTTTAGTTTAGTTTAGTTTGTAGTTTATATTATAATTTAGTTTAGTTTAGTTTAGTTTAGGTTAGGTTAGTTTAGTTTAGCTTAAGTTAGGTTAGGTTAGGTTAATTTAGGTTAGTTAGTTTAGCTTAGTTTAGTTTATTTTAGTTTAGTTTATAGTTTAGTTTAATTTATAAATTAGTTTATAGTTTAGTTTATAGTTTAGTTTGGTTTAGTTTAATTTATTTTATAGTATAGTTTATAGTTTATTTTACTTTAGTTTATAGTTTAGATTATAATTTAGTTTAGATTTGTTAATTTAGGTTAGGTTAGTTTAGTTTAGCTTAGGTTAGTTTAGGTTAGGTTAGGTTAGGTTAATTAACTTTAGTTTACTTAATTTAGTTAAGTTTAGTTTATAGTTTAGTTTAATTTAGTTTATAGTTTAGTTTATAGTTTAGTTTAGTTTAGTTCAGTTTAGGTTAGGTTAGTTTAGTTTAGCTTAGGTTAGTTTAGGTTAGGTTAGGTTAGGTTGGGTTATGTTAGGTTACTTTAGAGTAGTTTAGTTTAGTTTAGGTTAGGTTTGGTTAGTTTAGTTTAATTTAGCTCAGGTGTGGTTAGGTTAGGTTAAGTTAGGTTTGCTTAGTTTAGTTTAGTTTAGTTTAATTTAGTTTCGTTTAGTTTATAATTTAGTTTAGTTTAGTTTATGTTAGGTTAGGTTAGGTGAGGTTAGGTTAGGTTAGTTTAGGTTAGTTTAGTTTAGTTTAGTTTAGTTTAGTTTATAATTTAGTTTATAGTATAGTTTTGTTTAGTTTAGTTTATAGTTTAGTTTATAATTTAGTTTAGTTTAGTTTATAGTTTAGTTTATAATTTAGTTTAATTTAGTTTAGTTTAATTTAGGTTAGGTTTGGTTAGTTTATTTTACCTTTGCTCAGGTTTGGTTAGGTTAGGTTAAGTTAGGTTATGTTAGTTAGTTTAGCTTAATTTAGTTTGTTTTAGTTTAGTTTATAGTTTAGTATAATTTATACATTAGTTTATATTTTAGTTTATAGTTTAGTTTAGTTTGGTTTAGTTTAGGTTAGGTTAGGTAGGTTAGGTTAGGTTAGGTTAGTTCTGTTTAGTTAAGTTTATGTTCGATTAGGTTAGGTTAGTTTAGTTCAGTTTAGTTTAGTTTATAGTTTAATTTAGTTTAGTTTAGTTTTGTTTAGTTTAGTTTAGGTTACGTTAGGTAAGGTTAGTTTAGTTTAGTTTATTTTAGGTTAGGTTAGGTTAGGTCAGCTCAGTTTAGTTTAGTTTAGTTTAATTTAGGTTAGGTTTGGTTAGGTTAGTTAACTTTAGATTACTTTAGTTTGGTTAAGTTAATTTAGTTTATAGATTAGTTTAGTTTAGTTTATAGTTTAGTTTAGTTTAGTTTATAGTATATATTATAATTTATTTTAGTTTAGTTTAGTTTAGGTTAGGTTAGGTTAGTTTAGTTTAGCTTAGGTTAGGTTAGGTTACGTTAGGTTAGGTTAGTTAGTTTAGCTTAGTTCATTTTATTTTATTTTAGTTTATAGTTAATTTAATTTATAAATTAGTTTACAGTTTAGTTTATAGTTTAGGTTAGTTAAGTTTAGTTTAATTTAAGTTAGGATAGGTAAGTTTAGGTTAGGTTAGGTTAGTTTAGTTCAGTTTAGTTTTGTTTTGTTTATAGTTTAATTTAGTTTAGTTTATAGTTTAATTTAGTTTAGTTTAGTTTAGTTTAGTTATTTTTTTACGTTAGGTTAGGTTAGTTTAGTTTAGTTTAGGTTAGGTTAGATTTGTTTAGGTTAGGTTAGATTAGTGTAGTTTAGTTTAGTTGAATTTAATTTAGTTTATTTTAGTTTAGTTTAGGTTAAGTTAGGTTAGGTTAGGTTAGTTAAGTTTACTTTAGTGTAGTTTAGTTTAATTGAAATTAGTTTATTTTAGTTTGGTTTAGGTTAGTTTAATTTAGTTTAGCTTAGGTTAGGTTAGGTAAGGTTGGATGAGTTAGTTTAGCTTAGTATAGTTTAGTTTAGTTTAGTTTATAGTTTAGTTTAATTTTATATTAGTTTATAGTTTAGTTTAGTTTAGTTTATATTAGGATAGATAAGTTTAGGTTAGGTTAGGGTAAGTTAATTTAGTTTAGTTTAGTTTATTTTAGGTTACGTTAGTTTAGGTTAGTTTAGATTAGATTATGTTAGGTTACGTTAGGGTAGGTTAGGTTAGTGTAGTTTAGTTTAGTTCAATTTAGTTGAATTTAATTTAGTTTATTTTGTTTAGTTTAGGTTAGGTTGTTAGGTTAGCTTAGTTTTGTATAGTTTTGTTTAGTTTATATTTTAATTTATTGTTTAGTTTAGTTTATATTAGATAAATTTAGTTTAGTTTAGTTTAGGTTAGGTTAGGTTAGGTCAGGTTAGGTTAGGTTAGGTTAGCTTAATTTAGTTTACTTTAGTTTAATTTAGGTTAGGTTAGGTTAGGTTAATTAACTTTAGTTTACTTTAGTTTAGTTAAGTTTAGTTTAGTTTATAGTTTAGTTTAGTTTAGTATATAATTTAGTTTATAGTTTAGTTTAGTTTAGTTTATAGTTTATATTATAATTTAGTTTAGTTTACTTTAGTTTAGGTTAGGTTAGTTTAGTTTAGCTTACGTTAGGTTAGGTTAGGTTAAGTTAGGTTAGTTAGTTTAGCTTAGTTTAGTTTATTTTAGTTTAGTTTATAGTTTAGTTTAATTTATAAATTAGTTTATAGTTTAGTTCATAGTTTAGGTTAGTTTAGTTTAGTTTAATTTAAGTTAGGTTAGGTAAGTTTAGGTGAGGTTAGGTTAGTTTAGTTCAGTTTAGTTTTGTTTTGCTTATAGTTTAGTTTAGTTTAGTTTAGTTTATAGTTTAATTTAGTTTAATTTAGTTTAGTTTAGTTATTTTGTTTAGGTAAGGTTAGGTTAGGTTAGTTTAGTTTAGTTTAGTTTAAGTGAGGTTAGATTTGTTTAGGTTAGGTTAGATTAGTTTAGTTTAGTTTAGTTGAATTTAATTTAGTTTATTTTAGTTTAGTTTAGGTTAAGTTAGGTTAGGTTAGATTAGTTAAGTTCAGTTTAGTGTAATTTAGTTTTGTTGAATTTAGTTTAGTTTAGTTTAAGTTAGTTTAGTTTAGCTTCGGTTAGGTTAGGTAAGATTAGGTTAGTTAGTTTAGCTTAGTTTAGTTTAGTTTAGTTTATAGTTTAGTTTAATTTATAGTTTAGCTTATATTTTAGTTTATAGTTTAGTTTAGTTTGGTTGAGTTAAGTTTAGTTTAGGTTAGGTTAGGTAAGGTTAGGTTAGGTTAGGTTAGTTTATTTTAGTTTAGATTAGATTATGTCAGGTTAGGTTAGGTTAGGTCAGTGTAGTTGAGTTTAGTTTAGTTGAATTTAATTTAGTTTATTTTGTTTACTTTGAGTTAGGTTAGTTTAGTTTATTTTAGGTTAGGTTGTTAGGTTAGCTTAGTTTTGTATAGTTTAGTTTAGTTTATATTTTAATTTATTGTTTAGTTTAGTTTATATTAGATTAGTTTAGTTTAGTTTAGTTTAGGTTAGGTTAGGTTAGGTTAGTTTAGTTCAGTTTAGTTAGTTTTGTTTATAGGTTAGTTTAGTTTAGTTTATAGTTTAGTTTACAGTTTTGTTTAGTTTAGTTTATAGTTTATATTATAATGTAGTTTACTTTAATTTAGTTTAGTTTTGTTTAGTTTTGTTTAGTTTAGTTTAGGTTAGGTTAAGTAAGGTTAGTTTAGTTTAGTTTAGGTTAGGTTAGTTTATGTTAAGTTAGGTTAGTTTAGTTTAGCTTAGTTTAGGTTAGGTTAGCTTAATTTAGTTAAGTTTAGTTTAATTTAGATTAGGTTAGGTTAGGTTAGGTTAATTATCTTTAGTTTACTTTAGTTTAGTTAAGTTTAGTTTAGTTTATAGTTTAGTTTAGTTTAGTTTATAGTTTAGTTTATAGTTTAGTTTAGTTTAGTTTATAGTTTATAATATAATTTAGTTTAGTTTAGTTTAGTTTAGGTTAGGTTAGTTTAGTTTAGCTTACGTTAGGTTAGGTTAGGTTAAGTTAGGTTAGTTAGTTTAGCTTAGTTTAGTTTATTTTAGTTTAGTTTATAGTTTAGTTTAATTTATAAATTAGTTTATAGTTTAGTTTATAGTTTAGTTTGGTTTAGTTTAATTTATTTTATAGTATAGTTTATAGTTTATTTTAGTTTAGTTTATAGTTTAGATTATAATTTAGTTTAGTTTAGTTTAGTTTAGGTTAGTTTAGTTTAGCTTAGGTTAGTTTAACTTAGGTTAGGTTAGGTTGGGTTATGTTAAGTTACTTAAGAGTAGTTTAGTTTAGTTTAGGTTAGGTTTGGTTAGTTTAGTTTAGTTTAGCTCAGGTTTGGTTAGGTTAGGTTAAGTTAGGTTTGCTTAGTTTAGTTTAGTTTAGTTTAATTTAGGTTAGGTTAGGTTAGGTTAATTAACTTTAGTTTACTTAATTTAGTTAAGTTTAGTTTAGTTTATAGTTTAGTTTAATTTAGTTTATAGTTTAGTTTATAGTTTAGTTTAGTTTAGTTTAGTTTATAGTTTATATTATAATTTAGTTTAGTTTAGTTTAGTTTAGGTTAGGTTAGGTTAGTTTACTTTAGCTTAGGTTAGGTTAGGTTAGGTTAGGTTATGTTAGTTTAGTTTAGTTTAGGTTAGGTTAGGTAAGTTTAGGTTAGGTTAGGTTAGTTTAGTTCAGTTTAGTTTTGTTTTGCTTATAGTTTAATTTAGTTTAGTTTATAGTTTGAATTAGTTTAGTTTAGTTTATTTATTTTGTTTAGGTTAGGTTGGGTTAGGTTAGTTTAGTTTAGTTTAGGTTAGGTTAGATTTGTTTAGGTTAGGTTAGATTAGTGTAGTTTAGTTTAGTTGAATTTAATTTAGTTTATTTTAGTTTAGTTTAGGTTAAGTTAGATTAGGTTAGGTTAGTTAAGTTTAGTTTAGTGTAGGCTAGTTTAGTTGAATTTAGTTTAGATTAGTTTAGTTTAGGTTAGTTTAGTTTAGTTTAGCATAGGTTAGGTTAGGTAAGGTTACGTTAGTTAGTTTAGCTTAGTATAGTTTAGTTTAGTTTATAGTTTAGTTTAATTTTAGATTAGTTTATATTTTGGTTTATAGTGTAGTTTAGTTTAATTTAGGTAGGGATAGGTTAGTTTAGGTTAGGTTAGGTTAGTTTAGTTCAGTTTACTTTTGTTTTGTTTATAGTTTAATTAAGTTTAATTTAGTTTAGTTCAGTTTATAGTTTAATTTAGTTTAGTTTAGTTTAGTTATTTTGTTTAGGTTAGGTTAGGTTAGTTTAGTTTTGTTTAGGTTAGGTTAGGTAAGTTTAGGTTAGGTTAGATTAGTTTAGTTCAGTTTAGTTTGGTTTTGCTTATAGTTTAATTTAGTTTATTTTATAGTTTAAATTAGTTTAGTTTGGTTTACTTTAGTTATTTTGTTTAGTTTAGGTTAGGTTAGGTTAGTTTAGTTTAGTTTAGGTTAGGTTAGGTTAGATTTGTTTAGGTTAGGTTAGATTAGTGTAGTGAATTTAATTTAGTTTATTTTAGGTTAGTTAAAGTTAAGTTAGGTTAGGTTAGGTTAGTTAAGTTTAGTTTAGTGTAGTTTAGTTTAGTTGAATTTAGTTTAGTTTAGTTTAGGTTAGTTTAGTTTAGTTTAGCATAGGTTAGGTTAGGTAAGGTTACGTTAGTTAGTTTACCTTAGTATAGTTTAGTTTAGTTTATAGTTTAGTTTAATTTTAGATTAGTTTATATTTTGGTTTATAGTGTAGTTTAGTTTAGTTTAGGTAGGGATAGGAAAGTTTAGGTTAGGTTAGGTTAGTTTAGTTCAGTTTAGTTTTGTTTTGTTTATAGTTTAATTTAGTTTAGTTTATAGTTTAATTTAGTTTAGTTTAGAAATTTTGTTTAGGTTAGGTGAGGATAGGTTAGTTTACTTTAGTTTAGTTTAGGTTAGATTTGTTTAGGTTAGGTTAGATTAGTGTAGTTTATTTTACTTGAATTTAATTTAGTTTATTTTAGTTTAGTTTAGGTTAAGTTGGGTTAGGTTAGGTTAGTTAAGTTTAGTTTAGTGTAGTTTAGTTTAGTTGAATTTAGTTTAGTTTAGTTTAGTTTAGGTTAGTTTAGTTTAGTTTAGCTTAGGTTAGTTTAGGTAAGGTTAGGTTAGTTAGTTTAGCTTAGTATGGTTTAGTTTAGTTCAGTGTATAGTTTAGTTTAATTTTAGATTAGTTTATAGTATAGTTTATAGTTTAGTTTAGTTTAGTTTAGGTTAGGATACGTAAGTTTAGGTTAGGTTAGTTTATTTTAGGTTACGTTAGTTTAGGTTAGTTAAGTAAAGTTTAGTTTAGTTTTGTTTATGGTTTTATTTAGTTTATAGTTTAGTTTATAGTTTAGTTTAGTTTTATTTCGGTTAGGTTAGGTTAGGTTAGTTTAGTTTAGTTTAGTTTAGATTAGGTTAGGTTAGTTTATTTTAATTTAGATTAGATTATGTTAGGTTAGGTTAGGGTAGGTTAGGTTAGGTTAGTGTAGTTTAGTTTAGTTCAATTTAGTTGAATTTAATTTAGTTTATTTTAGCTTAGTTTCGGTTAGGTTAGATTAGTTTAGTTTAGTTTAGGTTAGGTTAAGTTAGGTTAGGTTAGTTTAGTTTAGTTCATATTTTAGTTTATATTAGGTTAGTTTAGTTTAGGTTAGGTTGGGTTAGTTTATTTTAGTTTAGTTTAGTTTACTTTAGTTTATAGTTTAGTTTATTGTTTAGTTTAGTTTAGTTTAGGTTAGGTTAGGTTAGGTTAGTTTAGTTTAGTTTAGGTTAGGTTAGGTTAGGTTAGTTTAGTTGAGTTTAGTTTAGTGTAGGTTAGGTTAGGTTAGTTAATTTTAGTTTAGATTAGATTATGCTAGGTTAGGTTAGGGTAGGTTAGGTTAGTTTAGTTTAGTTTAGTTTAGGTTAGGTCAGGTTAGTTTAGTTTAGTTTAGGTTAGGTGAGGTTAAGTTATGTTATGGTACTTTAGGTTAGGTTAGTTTAGTTTAGTTTCTTTTAGTTTAGGTTAGGATAGGTAAGTTTAGGTTAGGTTAGGTTAAGTTAGTTTAGTTTAGTTTAGTTTAGTTTATGTTAGGTTACGTTAGTTTAGGTTAGTTAAGTTCAGTTTAGTTTAGTTTTGTTTATAGTTTAGTTTAGTTTATAGTTTTGTTTATAGTTTAGTATAGTTTATTGTTTAATTTAGTTTAGTTTAGTGTAGTTTAGTTTAGGTTAGATTAGGTTAGTTTAGTTTAATTTAGGTTAGGTTAGGTTGGTTTATTTTAGTTTGGATAAAATTATGTTAGGTTAGGTTACGGTAGGGTAGATTAGGGTAGTTTAGTTTAGTTTAGTTTAGTTGAATTTAATATTGTTTATTTTAACTTAGTTTAGGTTAGGTTAGGTTAGGTTAGTTTATTTTAGTTTAGTTTAGTTTAGGTTAGGTTAAGTTAGGTTAGGTTAGTTTAGTTTAGTTTAGTTTATATTTTAGTTTATAGTTTAGTTTAGTTTAGTTTAGGTTAGGTTAGGTTAGGTTAGTATAGTTTAGGTTTGGTTTGGTTAGTTTAGTTTATATTAGGTTTGTTTATTTTAGTTTAGTTTGGTTTACTTTAGTTTATAGTTTAGTTTATAGTTTATTTAGTTTAGTTTAGTTTAGTTTAGGTTAGGTTAGATTAGGTTAGGTTTAGTTAGTTTAGTATAGGTTAGGTTAGGATAGGTTAGTTTAGTTTTGTTTAGTTTAGTTTAGGTTAGGTTAGATTAGGTTAGGTTATGTTAGTTTATTTTAGTTTAGATTAGATTATGTTAGGTTAGGTAAGTTTAGGTTAGGTTAGGTTAGGTTAGTTTAGGTTAGGTTAGTTTAGGTTAGGTTAGGTTAGGTTAGCTTAGCTTAGTTTATTTTAGTTTTGTTTAATTTAGGTTAGGTTAGGTTAGTTAACTTTAGTTTACTTTAGTTTAGTTAAGTTTAGATTAGTTTATAGTTTAGTTTAGTTTAGTTTATAGTTTAGTTTATAGTTTAGTTTAGTTTAGTTTATAGTTAATATTATAAATTAGTTAGTTTAGGTTAGGTTAGGTTAGTTTAGTTTAGCTTAGGTTAGGTTAGGTTAGGTTAGGTTAGTTAGTTTAGCTTAGTATAGTTTATTTTAGTTTAGTTTATAGTTTAGTTTAATTTATAGATTAGTTTATATTTTAGTTTATAGTTTAGTTTAGTTTGGTTTAGTTTAGGTTAGGTTAGGTAAGGTTAGGTTAGGTTAGGTTAGTTTAGTTCAGTTTATTTTCGGTTAGGTTAGTTTAGTTTAGTTCAGTTTAGTTAGTATTGTTTATAGGTTAGTTTAGTTTAGTATATAGTTTAGTTTATAGTTTCGTTAAGTTTAGTTTATAGTTTACATTATAATGTAGTTTACTTTAATTTAGTTTAGTTTAGTTTAGTTTTGTTTAGTTTAGTTTAGGTTAGGTTAGGTAAGGTTAGTTTAGTTTATGTTAGGTTAGGTTAGTTTATGTTAAGTTAGGTTAGTTTAGTTTAGCTTAGTTTAGGTTAGGTTAGATTAGGTTAGCTTAGTTTAGTTTAGTTTAGTTTAATTTAGGATAGTTTAGGTTAGGTTAGGTCAGTGTAGTTGAGTTTAGTTTAGTTGAATTTAATTTAGTTTATTTTGTTTAGTTTAGGTTAGGTTAGTTTAGTTTAGTTTAGGTTAGCTTGTTAGGTTAGCTTAGTTTAGTATAGTTTAGTTTAGTTTATATTTTAATTTATTGTTTAGTTTAGTTTATATTAGATTAGTTTAGTTTAGTTTAATTTAGGTTAGGTTAGGTTAGGTTAGTTTACTTTAGTTTAGTTTAGTTTAATTTAGGTTAGGTTAGGTTAGGTTAGTTAACTTTAGTTTAGTTAAGTTTAGAATAGTTAAATTTAGTTTATAGTTTAGTTTAGTTTAGTTTAGTTTAGGTTAGGTTAGGTTAGTTTAGTTTACCTTAGGTTAGGTTAGGTTAGGTTTGGTTAGGTTAGTTAGTTTAGCTTAGTTTAGTTTATTTTACTTTAGTTTATAGTTTAGTTTAATTTATAAATTAGTTTATAAATTAGTTTATAGATTAGTTTAGTTTAGTTTAATTTAGTTTATAGGTTAATTTATAGTTTAGTGTAGTTTAGTTTATAGTTTATATTAAAATTTAGTTTAGTTTAGTTTAGGTTAGGTTAGTTTAATTTAGCTTAGGTTAGTTTAGCTTAGGTTAGGTTAGGTTGGGTTATGTTAGGTTACTTTAGTTTAGTTTAGTTTATTTTAGTTAGTATAGGTTTGGCTAGTTTAGTTTAGCGTAGCTCAGGTTTAGTTAGGTTAGGTTAAGTTAGGTTAGCTTAGTTTAGTTCATTTAATTTATAAATTAGTTTATAGTTTAGTTTATGGTTTAGTTTATAGTTTAGTTTATTTTCGGTTAGGTTGGGTTAGTTTAGTTTAGTTTAGATAAGGTTAGGTTTGTTTATTTTACTTTAGATTAGTTTATGTTAGGTTAGGTTAGGATAGGTTAGGTTAGTGTAGTTTATTTTAGTGCAATTTAATTGAATTTAATTTAGTTTATTTTAGCTTAGTTTAGGTTAGGTTAGATTAGTTTAGTTTAGTTTTGTTTAGGTTAAGTTAGGTTAGGTTAGTTTAGTTTAGTTTATTTTTGTTTAGTTTAGATTAGGTTAGGTTAGGTTAGTTTAGTTTAGTTTAGGTTAGGTTAGGTTAGGTTTTTTGCGTTTAGTTTAGTTTAGTTTAGGTTAGTTTATTTTAGTTTAGATTAGATTATGTTAGGTTAGGTTAGGGTAAGTTAGGTTAGTTTAGTTTAGTTTAGTTTAGTTTAGGTTATGTCAGGTTAGTTTAGTTTAGTTTAGGTTAGGTCAGGTTAAGTTATGTTATGTTACTTTAGGTTAGTATAGTTTAGTTTCGTTTAGTTTATAATTTAGTTTAGTTACGTTTAGTTTAGTTTAGGTTAGGTAAATTAGGTTACTTAGTTTAGCTTAGTTTAGTTTATTTTAGTTTAGTTTATAGTTTAGTTTAATTTATAAATTAGTTTATAGCTTAGTTTATTGTTTAGCTTAGTTTAGGTTAGGTTAGGTTAGGTTAGGTTAGTTTATTTTAGTTTAGGTTAGGTTAGGTTAGTTTTTGTTAGGTTAGGTTAGTTTAATTTAGCTTAGCTTAGGTTGGGTTAGGTGAGATTAGGTTAGGTTAGGTGAGTTAGTTTAGCTTAGTTTAGTTTATTTTACTTTATTTTAGGTTAGGTTAGGTTAGGTTAGTAGACTTTAGTATACTTAAATTAGTTAGGTTTAGTCAAGTTTATAGTTTAGTTTAATTTAGTTTATAGTTTAGTATATAGTTTAGTTTAGTTTAGTTTATTGTTTATATTATAATTTACTTTAGTTTAGGTTAGGTTAGGTTAGTTTAGTTTATCTTAGGTTATGTTAGGTTAGGTTAGGTTAGGTGAGGTTGGTTAGCTTTGGTTTACTTTAGTTTAGTTTAGTTTATAGTTAATTTAATTTATAAATTAGTTTATAGTTTAGTTTATAGTTTAGGTTAGTTAAGTTTAGTTTAATTTAAGTTAGGATAGGTAAGTTTAGGTTAGGTTAGGTTAGTTTAGTTCAGTTTAGTTTTGTTTTGTTTATAGTTTAATTTAGTTTAGTTTAGTTATTTTTTTTTAGGTTAGGTTAAGTTAGGTTAGTTTAGTTTAGTTTAGGTTAGGTTAGATTTGTTTAGGTTAGGTTAGATTAGTGTAGTATAGTTTAGATGAATTTAATTTAGTTTATTTTAGTTTAGTTTAGGTTAAGTTAGGTTAGGTTAGGTTAGTTAAGTTTAGTTTAGTGTAGTTTAGTTTAGTTGAAATTAGTTTAGTTTAGTTTGGTTTAGGTTAGTTTAATTTAGTTTAGCTTAGGTTAGGTTAGGTAAGGTTAGGTGAGTTAGTTTAGCTTAGTATAGTTTAGTTTAGTTTAGTTTATAGTTTAGTTTAATTTTAGATTAGTTTATAGTTTAGTTTAGTTTAGTTTATATTAGGATAGATAAGTTTAGGTGAGGTTAGGGTAAGTTAATTTAGTTTACTTTAGTTTATTTTGGGTTACGTTAGTTTAGGTTAGTTTAAATTAGATTATGTTAGGTTAGGTTAGGGTAAGTTAGGTTAGTGTAGTTTAGTTTAGTTGAATTTAGTTGAATTTAATATAGTTTATTTTATCTTAGTTTAGGTTAGGTTAGATTAGTTTAGTTTATTTTAGGTTAGGATAGGTTAAGTTAGGTTAGGTTAGTTTACTTTAGTTTAATTTATATTTTAGTTTATAGTTTAGTTTAGTTTATATTAGATTAGTTTAGTTTAGTTTAGTTTGGTTTAGTTTAGGTTAGGTTAGGTTGTTTTAGTTTAGGTTAGGTTAGGTTAGTTTATTTTAGTTTAGTTTAGTTTAGTTTATAGTTTAGTTTATAGTTTAGTTTAGGTTAGGTTAGGTTAGTTTATTTTATTTTAGTTTAGTTTAGTATAGGTTACGTCAGGAGAGTTTAGTTTAGTTTAGGTTAGGTTAGGTTAAGTTATGTTATGTCACTTTAGGTTAGTTTAATTTAGTTTAGTTTCGTTTAGCTAATAATTTAGTTTAGTTACGTTTAGTGTAGTTTAGGTAAGATTAGGTTAGGTTAGGTTACTTAGTTTAGCTTAGTTTAGTTTATTTTAGTTTAGTTTATAGTTTATTTTAATTTATAAATTAGTTTATAGTTTAGTTTATTGTTTAGTTTAGTTAAGTTTTAGTTATCTTAAGTTAGGTTAGGTTAGTTTAGTTTAGCTTAGCGTAGGTTGGGTTAGTTTAGGTTAGGTTAGGTTAGTTAGTTTAGCTGAGTTTAGTTTAATTTAGGTTAGGTTAGGTTAGGTTAGGTTAGGTTAGTTAACTTTAGTTTACTTTAGTTTAGTTAAGTTTAGTTTAGTTTATAGTTTAGTTTAGTTTAGTTTATAGTTTAGTTTATAGTTTAGTTTAGTTTAGTTTATAGTTTATATTATAATTTAGTTTAGTTTAGTTTAGTTTAGGTTAGGTTAGTTTAGTTTAGCTTAAGTTAGGTTAGGTTAGGTTAATTTAGGTTAGTTAGTTTAGCTTAGTTTAGTTTATTTTAGTTTAGTTTATAGTTTAGTTTAATTTATAAATTAGTTTATAGTTTAGTTTATAGTTTAGTTTGGTTTAGTTTAATTTATTTTATAGTATAGTTTATAGTTTATTTTAGTTTAGTTTATAGTTTAGATTATAATTTAGTTTACATTTGTTAATTTAGGTTAGGTTAGTTTAGTTTAGCTTAGGTTAGTTTAGGTTAGGTTAGGTTAGGTTAATTAACTTTAGTTTACTTAATTTAGTTAAGTTTAGTTTAGTTTATAGTTTAGTTTAATTTAGTTTATAGTTTAGTTTATAGTTTAGTTTAGTTTAGTTTAGTTTAGGTTAGGTTAGTTTAGTTTAGCTTAGGTTAGTTTAGGTTTGGTTAGGTTAGGTTGGGTTATGTTAGGTTACTTTAGAGTAGTTTAGTTTAGTTTAGGTTAGGTTTGGTTAGTTTAGTTTAATTTAGCTCAGGTGTGGTTAGGTTAGGTTAAGTTAGGTTTGCTTAGTTTAGTTTAGTTTAATTTAGTTTCGTTTAGTTTATAATTTAGTTTAGTTTAGTTTATGTTAGGTTAGGTTAGGTGAGGTTAGGTTAGGTTAGTTTAGGTTAGTTTAGTTTAGTTTTGTTTAGTTTAGTTTATAATTTAGTTTATAGTATAGTTTTGTTTAGTTTAGTTTATAGTTTAGTTTATAATTTAGTTTAGTTTAGTTTATAGTTTAGTTTATAATTTAGTTTAATTTAGTTTAGTTTAATTAAGTTAGGTTTGCTTAGTTTATTTTACCTTTGCTCAGGTTTGGTTAGGTTAGGTTAAGTTAGGTTATGTTAGTTAGTTTAGCTTAATTTAGTTTGTTTTAGTTTAGTTTATAGTTTAGTATAATTTATACATTAGTTTATATTTTAGTTTATAGTTTAGTTTAGTTTGGTTTAGTTTAGGTTAGGTTAGGTAGGTTAGGTTAGGTTAGGTTAGTTTAGTTTAGTTAAGTTTATGTTCGGTTAGGTTAGGTTAGTTTAGTTCAGTTTAGTTAGTTTAGTTTATAGTTTAATTTAGTTTAGTTTAGTTTTGTTTAGTTTAGTTTAGGTTAGGTTAGGTTAGGTCAGCTCAGTTTAGTTTAGTTTAGTTTAATTTAGGTTAGGTTAGGTTAGGTTAGTTAACTTTAGATTACTTTAGTTTAGTTAAGTTAATTTAGTTTATAGATTAGTTTAGTTTAGTTTATAGTTTAGTTTAGTTTAGTTTATAGTATATATCATAATTTATTTTAGTTTAGTTTAGTTTAGGTTAGGTTAGGTTAGTTTAGTTTAGCTTAGGTTAGGTTAGGTTACGTTATGTTAGGTTAGTTAGTTTAGCTTAGTTCATTTTATTTTATTTTAGTTTATAGTTAATTTAATTTATAAGTTAGTTTACAGTTTAGTTTATAGTTTAGGTTAGTTAAGTTTAGTTTAATTTAAGTTAGGATAGGTAAGTTTAGGTTAGGTTAGGTTAGTTTAGTTCAGTTTAGTTTTGTTTTGTTTATAGTTTAATTTAGTTTAGTTTATAGTTTAATTTAGTTTAGTTTAGTTTAGTTTAGTTATTTTTTTACGTTAGGTTAGGTTAGTTTAGTTTAGTTTAGGTTAGGTTAGATTTGTTTAGGTTAGGTTAGATTAGTGTAGTTTAGTTTAGTTGAATTTAATTTAGTTTATTTTAGTTTAGTTTAGGTTAAGTTAGGTTAGGTTAGGTTAGTTAAGTTTAGTTTAGTGTAGTTTAGTTTAATTGAAATTAGTTTATTTTAGTTTGGTTTACGTTAGTTTAATTTAGTTTAGCTTAGGTTAGGTTAGGTAAGGTTGGATGAGTTAGTTTAGCTTAGTATAGTTTAGTTTAGTTTAGTTTATAGTTTAGTTAAATTTAAGATTAGTTTATAGTTTAGTTTAGTTTAGTTTATATTAGGATAGATAAGTTTAGGTATGGTTAGGGTAAGTTAATTTAGTTTAGTTTATTTTATTTTAGGTTACGTTAGTTTAGGTTAGTTTAGATTAGATTATGTTAGGTTACGTTAGGGTAGGTTAGGTTAGTGTAGTTTAGTTTAGTTCAATTTAGTTGAATTTAATTTAGTTTATTTTGTTTAGTTTAGGTTAGGTTGTTAGGTTAGCTTAGTTTTGTATAGTTTTGTTTAGTTTATATTTTAATTTATTGTTTAGTTTAGTTTATATTAGATAAATTTAGTTTAGTTTAGTTTAGGTTAGGTTAGGTTAGGTCAGGTTAGGTTAGGTTAGGTTAGCTTAATTTAGTTTACTTTAGTTTAATTTAGGTTAGGTTAGGTTAGGTTAATTAACTTTACTTTACTTTAGTTTAGTTAAGTTTAGTTTAGTTTATAGTTTAGTTTAGTTTAGTATATAATTTAGTTTATAGTTTAGTTTAGTTTAGTTTACAGTTTATATTATAATTTAGTTTAGTTTACTTTAGTTTAGGTTAGGTTAGTTTAGTTTAGCTTACGTTAGGTTAGGTTAGGTTAAGTTAGGTTAGTTAGTTTAGTTTAGTTTAGTTTATTTTAGTTTAGTTTATAGTTTAGTTTAATTTATAAATTAGTTTATAGTTTAGTTCATAGTTTAGGTTAGTTTAGTTTAGTTTAATTTAAGTTAGGTTAGGTAAGTTTAGGTTAGGTTAGGTTAGTTTAGTTCAGTTTAGTTTTGTTTTGCTTATAGTTTAGTTTAGTTTAGTTTAGTTTATAGTTTAATTTAGTTTAATTTAGTTTAGTTTAGTTATTTTGTTTAGGTAAGGTTAGGTTAGGTTAGTTTAGTTTAGTTTAGTTTAGTTTAGGTGAGGTTAGATTTGTTTAGGTTAGGTTAGATTAGTTTAGTTTAGTTTAGTTGAATTTAATTTAGTTTATTTTAGTTTAGTTTAGGTTAAGTTAGGTTAGGTTAGATTAGTTAAGTTCAGTTTAGTGTAATTTAGTTTTGTTGAATTTAGTTTAGTTTAGTTTAAGTTAGTTTAGTTTAGCTTCGGTTAGGTTAGGTAAGATTAGGTTAGTTAGTTTAGCTTAGTTTAGTTTAGTTTAGTTTATAGTTTAGTTTAATTTATAGTTTAGCTTATATTTTAGTTTATAGTTTAGTTTAGTTTGGTTGAGTTAAGTTTAGTTTAGGTTAGGTAAGGTTAGGTTAGGTTAGGTTAGTTTATTTTAGTTTAGATTAGATTATGTTAGGTTAGGTTAGGTTAGGTCAGTGTAGTTGAGTTTAGTTTAGTTGAATTTAATTTAGTTTATTTTGTTTACTTTGAGTTAGGTTAGTTTAGTTTATTTTAGGTTAGGTTGTTAGGTTAGCTTAGTTTTGTATAGTTTAGTTTAGTTTATATTTTAATTTATTGTTTAGTTTAGTTTATATTAGATTAGTTTAGTTTAGTTTAGTTTAGGTTAGGTTAGGTTACGGTGGGTTAGCTTAGTTTAGTTTAGTTTAAGTTTGGTTAGGTTACGTTAGGTTAGTTAACTTTAGATTACTTTAGTTTAGGTTAGGTTTGGTTTGTTTAATTTAGCTTAGCTCAGGTTTGGTTTGGTTAGGTTAGGTTAGGTTAGTTAACTTCAGTTTACTTTAGTTTAGTTAAGTTTAGTTTAGTTTATAGTTTAGTTTAATTTAGTTTATAGTTTAGTTTATACTTTATATTATAATTTAGTTTAGGTTAGGTTAGGTTAGTTTAGTTTAGTTTAGGTTAGGTAAGGTTAGGTTAGGTTAGGTTAGGTTGGTTGGTTTAGCTTAGTTTATTTATTTTAGTTTAGTTTATAGTTTAGTTTAATTTATAGATTAGTTTATATTTTAGTTTATAGTTTAGTTTAGTTTGGTTTAGTTTAGGTTAGGTTAGTTAAGGTTAGGTTAGGTTATGATAGTTTAGTTTAGTAAAGTTTATGTTCGGTTAGGTTAGGTTAGTTTAGTTCAGTTTAGTAAGTTTTGTTTATAGGTTAGTTTAGTTTAGTTTATAGTTTAGTTTACAGTTTTGTTTAGTTTAGTTTATAGTTTATATTATAATGTAGTTTACTTTAATTTAGTTTAGTTTAGTTTAGTTTTGTTTAGTTTAGTTTAGGTTAGGTTAAGTAAGGTTAGTTTAGTTTAGTTTAGGTTAGGTTAGTTTATGTTAAGTTAGGTTAGTTTAGTTTAGCTTAGTTTAGGTTAGGTTAGCTTAATTTAGTTAAGTTTAGTTTAATTTAGATTAGGTTAGGTTAGGTTAGGTTAATTAACTTTAGTTTACTTTAGTTTAGTTAAGTTTAGTTTAGTTTATAGTTTAGTTTAATTTAGTTTATAGTTTAGTTTATAGTTTAGTTTATAGTTTATTTTAGTTTAGTTTATAGTTTATAATATAATTTAGTTTAGTTTAGTTTAGTTTAGGTTAGGTTAGTTTAGTTTAGCTTACGTTAGGTTAGGTTAGGTTAAGTTAGGTTAGTTAGTTTAGCTTAGTTTAGTTTATTTTAGTTTAGTTTATAGTTTAGTTTAATTTATAAATTAGTTTATAGTTTAGTTTATAGTTTAGTTTGGTTTAGTTTAATTTATTTTATAGTATAGTTTATAGTTTATTTTAGTTTAGTTTATAGTTTAGATTATAATTTAGTTTAGTTTAGTTTAGTTTAGGTTAGGTTAGTTTAGTTTAGCTTAGGTTAGTTTAGCTTAGGTTAGGTTAGGTTGGGTTATGTTAGGTTACTTTAGAGTAGTTTAGTTTAGTTTAGGTTAGGTTTGGTTAGTTTAGTTTAGTTTAGCTCAGGTTTGGTTAGGTTAGGTTAAGTTAGGTTTGCTTAGTTTAGTTTAGTTTAGTTTAATTTAGGTTAGGTTAGGTTAGGTTAATTAACTTTAGTTTACTTAATTTAGCTAAGTTTAGTTTAGTTTATAGTTTAGTTTAATTTAGTTTATAGTTTAGTTTATAGTTTAGTTTAGTTTAGTTTAGTTTATAGTTTATATTATAATTTAGTTTAGTTTAGTTTAGTTTAGGTTAGGTTAGGTTAGTTTACTTTAGCTTAGGTTAGGTTAGGTTAGGTTAGGTTATGTTAGTTTAGTTTAGTTTAGGTTAGGTTAGGTAAGTTTAGGTTAGGTTAGGTTAGTTTAGTTCAGTTTAGTTTTGTTTTGCTTATAGTTTAATTTAGTTTAGTTTATAGTTTGAATTAGTTTAGTTTAGTTTATTTATTTTGTTTAGGTTAGGTTGGGTTAGGTTAGTTTAGTTTAGTTTAGGTTAGGTTAGATTTGTTTAGGTTAGGTTAGATTAGTGTAGTTTAGTTTAGTTGAATTTAATTTAGTTTATTTTAGTTTAGTTTAGGTTAAGTTAGGTTAGGTTAGGTTAGTTGAGTTTAGTTTAGTGTAGGCTAGTTTAGTTGAATTTAGTTTAGTTTAGTTTAGTTTAGGTTAGTTTAGTTTAGTTTAGCATAGGTTAGGTTAGGTAAGGTTACGTTAGTTAGTTTAGCTTAGTATAGTTTAGTTTAGTTTATAGTTTAGTTTAATTTTAGATTAGTTTATATTTTGGTTTATAGTGTAGTTTAGTTTAATTTAGGTAGGGATAGGTTAGTTTAGGTTAGGTTAGGTTAGTTTAGTTGAGTTTACTTTTGTTTTGTTTATAGTTTAATTAAGTTTAATTTAGTTTAGTTCAGTTTATAGTTTAATTTAGTTTAGTTTAGTTTAGTTATTTTGTTTAGGTTAGGTTAGGTTAGTTTAGTTTTGTTTAGGTTAGGTTAGGTAAGTTTAGGTTAGGTTAGATTAGTTTAGTTCAGTTTAGTTTTGTTTTGCTTATAGTTTAATTTAGTTTATTTTATAGTTTAAATTAGTTTAGTTTGGTTTAGTTTAGTTATTTTGTTAAGTTTAGGTTAGGTTAGGTTAGTTTAGTTTAGTTTAGGTTAGGTTAGGTTAGATTTGTTTAGGTTAGGTTAGATTAGTGTAGTTTAGTTTAGTTGAATTTAATTTAGTTTATTTTAGTTTAGTTAAAGTTAAGTTAGGTTGGGTTAGGTTAGTTAAGTTTAGTTTAGTGTAGTTTAGTTTAGTTGAATTTAGTTTAGTTTAGTTTAGGTTAGTTTAGTTTAGTTTAGCATAGGTTAGGTTAGGTAAGGTTACGTTAGTTAGTTTAGCTTAGTATAGTTTAGTTTAGTTTATAGTTTAGTTTAATTTTAGATTAGTTTATATTTTGGTTTATAGTGTAGTTTAGTTTAGTTTAGGTAGGGATAGGAAAGTTTAGGTTAGGTTAGGTTAGTTTAGTTCAGTTTAGTTTTGTTTTGTTTATAGTTTAATTTAGTTTAGTTTATAGTTTAATTTAGTTTAGTTTAGTTATTTTGTTTAGGTTAGGTGAGGATAGGTTAGTTTACTTTAGTTTAGTTTAGGTTAGATTTGTTTAGGTTAGGTTAGATTAGTGTAGTTTAGTTTACTTGAATTTAATTTAGTTTATTTTAGTTTAGTTTAGGTTAAGTTGGGTTAGGTTAGGTTAGTTAAGTTTAGTTTAGTGTAGTTTAGTTTAGTTGAATTTAGTTTAGTTTAGTTTAGTTTAGGTTAGTTTAGTTTAGTTTAGCTTAGGTTAGGTTAGGTAAGGTTAGGTTAGTTAGTTTAGCTTAGTATGGTTTAGTTTAGTTCAGTGTATAGTTTAGTTTAATTTTAGATTAGTTTATTGTATAGTTTATAGTTTAGTTTAGTTTAGTTCAGGTTAGGATACGTAAGTTTAGGTTAGGTTAGTTTATTTTAGGTTACGTTAGTTTAGGTTAGTTAAGTAAAGTTTAGTTTAGTTTTGTTTATGGTTTTATTTAGTTTATAGTTTAGTTTATAGTTTAGTTTAGTTTATTTCGGTTAGGTTAGGTTAGGTTAGTTTAGTTTAGTTTAGTTTAGATTAGGTTAGGTTAGTTTATTTTAATTTAGATTAGATTATGTTAGGTTAGGTTAGGGTAGGTTAGGTTAGTGTAGTTAAGTTTAGTTCAATTTAGTTGAATTTAATTTAGTTTATTTTAGCTTAGTTTCGGTTAGGTTAGATTAGTTTAGTTTAGTTTAGGTTAGGTTAAGTTAGGTTAGGTTAGTTTAGTTTAGTTCATATTTTAGTTTATATTAGGTTACTTTAGTTTAGGTTAGGTTGGGTTAGTTTATTTTAGTTTAGTTTAGTTTACTTTAGTTTATAGTTTAGTTTATTGTTTAGTTTAGTTTAGTTTAGGTTAGGTTAGGTTAGTTTAGTTTAGTTTAGGTTAGGTTAGGTTAGGTTAGTTTAGTTGAGTTTAGTTTAGTGTAGGTTAGGTTAGGTTAGTTTATTTTAGTTTAGATTAGATTATGCTAGGTTAGGTTAGGGTAGGTTAGGTTAGTTTAGTTTAGTTTAGTTTGGTTTAGGTTAGGTCAGGTTAGTTTAGTTTAGTTTCTTTTAGTTTAGGTTAGGATAGGTAAGTTTAGGTTAGGTTAGGTTAAGTTAGTTTAATTTAGTTTAGTTTAGTTTATGTTAGGTTACGTTAGTTTAGGTTAGTTAAGTTCAGTTTAGTTTAGTTTTGTTTATAGTTTAGTTTAGTTTATAGTTTTGTTTATAGTTTAGTTTAGTTTATTGTTTAATTTAGTTTAGTTAGTGTAGTTTAGTTTAGGTTAGATTAGGTTAGTTTAGTTTAATTTAGGTTAGGTTAGGTTGGTTTATTTTAGTTTAGATAAGATTATGTTAGGTTAGGTTACGGTAGGGTAGATTAGGGTAGTTTAGTTTAGTTTAGTTTAGTTGAATTTAATATTGTTTATTTTAACTTAGTTTAGGTTAGGTTAGGTTAGGTTAGTTTATTTTAGTTTATTTTAGTTTAGGTTAGGTTAAGTTAGGTTAGGTTAGTTTAGTTTAGTTTAGTTTATATTTTAGTTTATAGTTTAGTTTAGTTTAGTTTAGGTTAGGTTAGGTTAGGTTAGTATAGTTTAGGTTAGGTTTGGTTAGTTTAGTTTATATTAGGTTTGTTTATTTTAGTTTAGTTTGGTTTACTTTAGTTTATAGTTTAGTTTATAGTTTATTTAGTTTAGTTTAGTTTAGGTTAGGTTAGTTTAGTTTAGTATAGGTTAGGTTAGGATAGGTTAGTTTAGTTTTGTTTAGTTTAGTTTAGGTTAGGTTAGATTAGGTTAGGTTATGTTAGTTTATTTTAGTTTAGATTAGATTATGTTAGGTTAGGTAAGTTTAGGTTAGGTTAGGTTAGGTTAGTTTAGGTTAGGTTAGTTTAGGTTAGGTTAGGTTAGGTTAGGTTAGCTTAGTTTATTTTAGTTTTGTTTAATTTAGGTTAGGTTAGGTTAGTTAACTTTAGTTTACTTTAGTTTAGTTAAGTTTAGATTAGTTTATAGTTTAGTTTAGTTTATAGTTTAGTTTATAGTTTAGTTTAGTTTAGTTTATAGTTAATATTATAAATTAGTTAGTTTAGGTTAGGTTAGGTTAGTTTAGTTTAGCTTAGGTTAGGTTAGGTTAGGTTAGGTTAGTTAGTTTAGCTTAGTATAGTTTATTTTAGTTTAGTTTATAGTTTAGTTTAATTTATAGATTAGTTTATATTTTAGTTTACAGTTTAGTTTAGTTTGGTTTAGTTTAGGTTAGGTTAGGTAAGGTTAGGTTAGGTTAGGTTAGTTTAGTTCAGTTTATTTTCGGTTAGGTTAGTTTAGTTTAGTTCAGTTTAGTTAGTATTGTTTATAGGTTAGTTTAGTTTAGTTTATAGTTTAGTTTATAGTTTCGTTAAGTTTAGTTTATAGTTTACATTATAATGTAGTTTACTTTAATTTAGTTTAGTTTAGTTTAGTTTTGTTTACTTTAGTTTAGGTTAGGTTAGGTAAGGTTAGTTTAGTTTAGGTTAGGTTAGGTTAGTTTAGGTTAGGTTAGGTTAGTTTAGTTTAGTTTAGTTTAATTTAGGATAGTTTAGGTTAGGTTAGGTCAGTGTAGTTGAGTTTAGTTTAGTTGAATTTAATTTAGTTTATTTTGTTTAGTTTAGGTTAGGTTAGTTTAGTTTAGTTTAGGTTAGCTTGTTAGGTTAGCTTAGTTTAGTATAGTTTAGTTTAGTTTATATTTTAATTTATTGTTTAGTTTAGTTTATATTAGATTAGTTTAGTTTAGTTTAATTTAGGTTAGGTTAGGTTAGGTTAGTTTACTTTAGTTTAGTTTAGTTTAATTTAGGTTAGGTTAGGTTAGGTTAGTTAACTTTAGTTTAGTTAAGTTTAGATTAGTTAAATTTAGTTTATAGTTTAGTTTATAGTTTAGTTTAGTTTATAGTTTATATTATAATTTAGTTTAGTTTAGTTTAGTTTAGGTTAGGTTAGGTTAGTTTAGTTTACCTTAGGTTAGGTTAGGTTAGGTTTGGTTAGGTTAGTTAGTTTAGCTTAGTTTAGTTTATTTTACTTTAGTTTATAGTTTAGTTTAATTTATAAATTAGTTTATAGTTTAGTTTATAGTTTAGTTTAGTTTAGTTTAATTTAGTTTATAGGTTAATTTATAGTTTAGTTTAGTTTAGTTTATAGTTTATATTAAAATTTAGTTTAGTTTAGTTTAGGTTAGGTTAGTTTAATTTAGCTTAGGTTAGTTTAGGTTAGGTTAGGTTAGGTTGGGTTATGTTAGGTTACTTTAGTTTAGTTTAGTTTAGTTTAGGTTAGGTTTGGCTAGTTTAGTTTAGCGTAGCTCAGGTTTGGTTAGGTTAGGTTAAGTTAGGTTAGCTTAGTTTAGTTCATTTAATTTATAAATTAGTTTATAGTTTAGTTTATGGTTTAGTTTATAGTTTAGTTTATTTTCGGTTAGGTTGGGTTAGTTTAGTTTAGTTTAGATAAGGTTAGGTTTGTTTATTTTACTTTAGATTAGTTTATGTTAGGTTAGGTTAGGATAGGTTAGGTTAGTGTGGTTTATTTTATTGCAATTTAATTGAATTTAATTTAGTTTATTTTAGCTTAGTTTAGGTTAGGTTAGATTAGTTTAGTTTAGTTTTGTTTAGGTTAAGTTAGGTTAGGTTAGTTTAGTTTAGTTTATTTTTGTTTAGTTTAGATTAGGTTAGGTTAGGTTAGTTTAGTTTAGGTTAGGTTAAGTTAGGTTAGTTTATTTTAGTTTACTTTTTTTACTTTAGTTTATAGTTTAGTTTATAGTTTAGTTTAGTTTAGATTAGTTTAGTTTAGTTTAGTTTCGGTTAGGTTAGTTTAGTTTAGTTTAGGTTAGGTTAGGTTAGGTTTTTTTTGTTTAGTTTAGTTTAGTTTAGGTTAGTTTATTTTAGTTTAGATTAGATTATGTTAGGTTAGGTTAGGGTAAGTTAGGTTAGTTTAGTTTAGTTTAGTTTAGTTTAGGTTATGTCAGGTTAGTTTAGTTTAGTTTAGGTTAGGTCAGGTTAAGTTATGTTATGTTACTTTAGGTTAGTTTAGTTTAGTTTCGTTTAGTTTATAATTTAGTTTAGTTACGTTTAGTTTAGTTTAGGTTAGGTTAGGCTAGGTTACTTAGTTTAGCTTAGTTTTGTTTATTTTAGTTTAGTTTATAGTTTAGTTTAATTTATAAATTAGTTTATAGCTTAGTTTATTGTTTAGCTTAGTTTAGGTTAGGTTAGGTTAGGTTAGGTTAGTTTAGTTTAGTTTAGGTTAGGTTAGGTTAGTTTTGTTAGGTTAGGTTAGTTTAATTTAGCTTAGCTTAGGTTGGGTTAGGTGAGATTAGGTTAGGTTAGGTGAGTTAGTTTAGCTTAGTTTAGTTTATTTTACTTTAATTTAGGTTAGGTTAGGTTTGGTTAGTAGACTTTAGTATACTTAAATTAGTTAAGTTTAGTCAAGTTTATAGTTTAGTTTCATTTAGTTTATAGTTTAGTATATAGTTTAGTTTAGTTTAGTTTATTGTTTATATTATAATTTAGTTTAGTTTAGGTTAGGTTAGGTTAGTTTAGTTTATCTTAGGTTATGTTAGGTTAGGTTAGGTTAGGTGAGGTTAGTTAGCTTTGGTTTACTTTAGTTTAGTTTAGTTTATAGTTAATTCAATTTATAAATTAGTTTATAGTTTAGTTTATAGTTTAGGTTAGTTAAGTTTAGTTTAATTTAAGTTAGGATAGGTAAGTTTAGGTTAGGTTAGGTTAGTTTAGTTCAGTTTAGTTTTGTTTTGTTTATAGTTTAATTTAGTTTAGTTTAGTTATTTTTTTTTAGGTTAGGTTAGGTTAGGTTAGTTTAGTTTAGTTTAGGTTAGGTTAGATTAGTTTAGGTTAGGTTAGATTAGTGTAGTATAGTTTAGATGAATTTAATTTAGTTTATTTAATTTAGTTTAGGTTAAGTTAGGTTAGGTTAGGTTAGTTAAGTTTAGTTTAGTGTAGTTTAGTTTAGTTGAAATTAGTTTAGTTTAGTTTGGTTTAGGTTAGTTTAATTTAGTTTAGCTTAGGTTAGGTTAGGTAAGGTTAGGTGAGTTAGTTTAGCTTAGTATAGTTTAGTTTAGTTTAGTTTATAGTTTAGTTTAATTTTAGATTAGTTTATAGTTTAGTTTAGTTTAGTTTATATTAGGATAGATAAGTTTAGGTTAGGTTAGGGTAAGGTAATTTAGTTTACTTTAGTTTATTTTGGGTTACGTTAGTTTAGGTTAGTTTAAATTAGATTATGTTAGGTTAGGTTAGGGTAGGTTAGGTTAGTGTAGTTTAGTTTAGTTGAATTTAGTTGAATTTAATTTAGTTTATTTTATCTTAGTTTAGGTTAGGTTAGATTAGTTTAGTTTATTTTAGTTTAGGTTAGGTTAAGTTAGGTTAGGTTAGTTTACTTTAGTTTAATTTATATTTTAGTTTATAGTTTAGTTTAGTTTATATTAGATTAGTTTAGTTTAGTTTAGTTTGGTTTAGTTTAGGTTAGGTTAGGTTAGGTTGTTTTAGTTTAGGTTAGGTTAGGTTAGTTTATTTTAGTTTAGTTTAGTTTAGTTTAGGTTAGTTTAGTTTAGTTTAGCATAGGTTAGGTTAGGTAAGGTTACGTTAGTTAGTTTAGCTTAGTATAGTTTAGTTTAGTTTATAGTTTAGTTTAATTTTAGATTAGTTTATATTTTGGTTTATAGTGTAGTTTAGTTTAGTTTAGGTAGGGGTAGGAAAGTTTAGGTTAGGTTAGGTTAGTTTAGTTCAGTTTAGTTTTGTTTTGTTTATAGTTTAATTTAGTTTAGTTTATAGTTTAATTTAGTTTAGTTTAGTTATTTTGTTTAGGTTAGGTGAGGATAGGTTAGTTTACTTTAGTTTAGTTTAGGTTAGATTTGTTTAGGTTAGGTTAGATTAGTGTAGTTTAGTTTACTTGAATTTAATTTAGTTTATTTTAGTTTAGTTTAGGTTAAGTTGGGTTAGGTTAGGTTAGTTAAGTTTAGTTTAGTGTAGTTTAGTTTAGTTGAATTTAGTTTAGTTTAGTTTAGTTTAGGTTAGTTTAGTTTAGTTTAGCTTAGGTTAGGTTAGGTAAGGTTAGGTTAGTTAGTTTAGCTTAGTATGGTTTAGTTTAGTTCAGTGTATAGTTTAGTTTAATTTTAGATTAGTTTATTGTATAGTTTATAGTTTAGTTTAGTTTAGTTCAGGTTAGGATACGTATGTTTAGGTAAGGTTAGTTTATTTTAGGTTACGTTAGTTGAGGTTAGTTAAGTAAAGTTTAGTTTAGTTTTGTTTATGGTTTTATTTAGTTTATAGTTTAGTTTATAGTTTAGTTTAGTTTATTTCGGTTAGGTTAGGTTAGGTTAGTTTAGTTTAGTTTAGTTTAGATTAGGTTAGGTTAGTTTATTTTAATTTAGATTAGATTATGTTAGGTTAGGTTAGGGTAGGTTAGGTTAGTGTAGTTAAGTTTAGTTCAATTTAGTTGAATTTAATTTAGTTTATTTTAGCTTAGTTTCGGTTAGGTTAGATTAGTTTAGTTTAGTTTAGGTTAGGTTAAGTTAGGTTAGGTTAGTTTAGTTTAGTTCATATTTTAGTTTATATTAGGTTAGTTTAGTTTAGGTTAGGTTGGGTTAGTTTATTTTAGTTTAGTTTAGTTTACTTTAGTTTATAGTTTAGTTTATTGTTTAGTTTAGTTTAGTTTAGGTTAGGTTAGGTTAGTTTAGTTTAGTTTAGGTTAGGTTAGGTTAGGTTAGTTTAGTTGAGTTTAGTTTAGTGTAGGTTAGGTTAGGTTAGTTTATTTTAGTTTAGATTAGATTATGCTAGGTTAGGTTAGGGTAGGTTAGGTTAGTTTAGTTTAGTTTAGTTTGGTTTAGGTTAGGTCAGGTTAGTTTAGTTTAGTTTCTTTTAGTTTAGGTTAGGATAGGTAAGTTTAGGTTAGGTTAGGTTAAGTTAGTTTAATTTAGTTTAGTTTAGTTTATGTTAGGTTACGTTAGTTTAGGTTAGTTAAGTTCAGTTTAGTTTAGTTTTGTTTATAGTTTAGTTTAGTTTATAGTTTTGTTTATAGTTTAGTTTAGTTTATTGTTTAATTTAGTTTAGTTAGTGTAGTTTAGTTTAGGTTAGATTAGGTTAGTTTAGTTTAATTTAGGTTAGGTTAGGTTGGTTTATTTTAGTTTAGATAAGATTATGTTAGGTTAGGTTACGGTAGGGTAGATTAGGGTAGTTTAGTTTAGTTTAGTTTAGTTGAATTTAATATTGTTTATTTTAACTTAGTTTAGGTTAGGTTAGGTTAGGTTAGTTTATTTTAGTTTATTTTAGTTTAGGTTAGGTTAAGTTAGGTTAGGTTAGTTTAGTTTAGTTTAGTTTATATTTTAGTTTATAGTTTAGTTTAGTTTAGTTTAGGTTAGGTTAGGTTAGGTTAGTATAGTTTAGGTTAGGTTTGGTTAGTTTAGTTTATATTAGGTTTGTTTATTTTAGTTTAGTTTGGTTTACTTTAGTTTATAGTTTAGTTTATAGTTTATTTAGTTTAGTTTAGTTTAGGTTAGGTTAGTTTAGTTTAGTATAGGTTAGGTTAGGATAGGTTAGTTTAGTTTTGTTTAGTTTAGTTTAGGTTAGGTTAGATTAGGTTAGGTTATGTTAGTTTATTTTAGTTTAGATTAGATTATGTTAGGTTAGGTAAGTTTAGGTTAGGTTAGGTTAGGTTAGTTTAGGTTAGGTTAGTTTAGGTTAGGTTAGGTTAGGTTAGGTTAGCTTAGTTTATTTTAGTTTTGTTTAATTTAGGTTAGGTTAGGTTAGTTAACTTTAGTTTACTTTAGTTTAGTTAAGTTTAGATTAGTTTATAGTTTAGTTTAGTTTATAGTTTAGTTTATAGTTTAGTTTAGTTTAGTTTATAGTTAATATTATAAATTAGTTAGTTTAGGTTAGGTTAGGTTAGTTAGTTTAGCTTAGTATAGTTTATTTTAGTTTAGTTTATAGTTTAGTTTAATTTATAGATTAGTTTATATTTTAGTTTACAGTTTAGTTTAGTTTGGTTTAGTTTAGGTTAGGTTAGGTAAGGTTAGGTTAGGTTAGGTTAGTTTAGTTCAGTTTATTTTCGGTTAGGTTAGTTTAGTTTAGTTCAGTTTAGTTAGTATTGTTTATAGGTTAGTTTAGTTTAGTTTATAGTTTAGTTTATAGTTTCGTTAAGTTTAGTTTATAGTTTACATTATAATGTAGTTTACTTTAATTTAGTTTAGTTTAGTTTAGTTTTGTTTAGTTTAGTTTAGGTTAGGTTAGGTAAGGTTAGTTTAGTTTAGGTTAGGTTAGGTTAGTTTAGGTTAGGTTAGGTTAGTTTAGTTTAGTTTAGTTTAATTTAGGATAGTTTAGGTTAGGTTAGGTCAGTGTAGTTGAGTTTAGTTTAGTTGAATTTAATTTAGTTTATTTTGTTTAGTTTAGGTTAGGTTAGTTTAGTTTAGTTTAGGTTAGCTTGTTAGGTTAGCTTAGTTTAGTATAGTTTAGTTTAGTTTATATTTTAATTTATTGTTTAGTTTAGTTTATATTAGATTAGTTTAGTTTAGTTTAATTTAGGTTAGGTTAGGTTAGGTTAGTTTACTTTAGTTTAGTTTAGTTTAATTTAGGTTAGGTTAGGTTAGGTTAGTTAACTTTAGTTTAGTTAAGTTTAGATTAGTTAAATTTAGTTTATAGTTTAGTTTATAGTTTAGTTTAGTTTATAGTTTATATTATAATTTAGTTTAGTTTAGTTTAGTTTAGGTTAGGTTAGGTTAGTTTAGTTTACCTTAGGTTAGGTTAGGTTAGGTTTGGTTAGGTTAGTTAGTTTAGCTTAGTTTAGTTTATTTTACTTTAGTTTATAGTTTAGTTTAATTTATAAATTAGTATATAGTTTAGTTTATAGTTTAGTTTAGTTTAGTTTAATTTAGTTTATAGGTTAATTTATAGTTTAGTTTAGTTTAGTTTATAGTTTATATTAAAATTTAGTTTAGTTTAGTTTAGGTTAGGTTAGTTTAATTTAGCTTAGGTTAGTTTAGTTTAGGTTAGGTTAGGTTGGGTTATGTTAGGTTACTTTAGTTTAGTTTAGTTTAGTTTAGGTTAGGTTTGGCTAGTTTAGTTTAGCGTAGCTCAGGTTTGGTTAGGTTAGGTTAAGTTAGGTTAGCTTAGTTTAGTTCATTTAATTTATAAATTAGTTTATAGTTTAGTTTATGGTTTAGTTTATAGCTTAGTTTATTTTCGGTTAGGTTGGGTTAGTTTAGTTTAGTTTAGATAAGGTTAGGTTTGTTTATTTTACTTTAGATTAGTTTATGTTAGGTTAGGTTAGGATAGGTTAGGTTAGTGTGGTTTATTTTATTGCAATTTAATTGAATTTAATTTAGTTTATTTTAGCTTAGTTTAGGTTAGGTTAGATTAGTTTAGTTTAGTTTTGTTTAGGTTAAGTTAGGTTAGGTTAGTTTAGTTTAGTTTATTTTTGTTTAGTTTAGATTAGGTTAGGTTAGGTTAGTTTAGTTTAGGTTAGGTTAAGTTAGGTTAGTTTATTTTAGTTTACTTTTTTTACTTTAGTTTATAGTTTAGTTTATAGTTTAGTTTAGTTTAGATTAGTTTAGTTTAGTTTAGTTTCGGTTAGGTTAGTTTAGTTTAGTTTAGGTTAGGTTAGGTTAGGTTTTTTTTGTTTAGTTTAGTTTAGTTTAGGTTAGTTTATTTTAGTTTAGATTAGATTATGTTAGGTTAGGTTAGGGTAAGTTAGGTTAGTTTAGTTTAGTTTAGTTTAGTTTAGGTTATGTCAGGTTAGTTTAGTTTAGTTTAGGTTAGGTCAGGTTAAGTTATGTTATGTTACTTTAGGTTAGTTTAGTTTAGTTTCGTTTAGTTTATAATTTAGTTTAGTTACGTTTAGTTTAGTTTAGGTTAGGTTAGGCTAGGTTACTTAGTTTAGCTTAGTTTTGTTTATTTTAGTTTAGTTTATAGTTTAGTTTAATTTATAAATTAGTTTATAGCTTAGTTTATTGTTTAGCTTAGTTTAGGTTAGGTTAGGTTAGGTTAGGTTAGTTTAGTTTAGTTTAGGTTAGGTTAGGTTAGTTTTGTTAGGTTAGGTTAGTTTAATTTAGCTTAGCTTAGGTTGGGTTAGGTGAGATTAGGTTAGGTTAGGTGAGTTAGTTTAGCTTAGTTTAGTTTATTTTACTTTAATTTAGGTTAGGTTAGGTTTGGTTAGTAGACTTTAGTATACTTAAATTAGTTAAGTTTAGTCAAGTTTATAGTTTAGTTTCATTTAGTTTATAGTTTAGTATATAGTTTAGTTTAGTTTAGTTTATTGTTTATATTATAATTTAGTTTAGTTTAGGTTAGGTTAGGTTAGTTTAGTTTATCTTAGGTTATGTTAGGTTAGGTTAGGTTAGGTGAGGTTAGTTAGCTTTGGTTTACTTTAGTTTAGTTTAGTTTATAGTTAATTTAATTTATAAATTAGTTTATAGTTTAGTTTATAGTTTAGGTTAGTTAAGTTTAGTTTAATTTAAGTTAGGATAGGTAAGTTTAGGTTAGGTTAGGTTAGTTTAGTTCAGTTTAGTTTTGTTTTGTTTATAGTTTAATTTAGTTTAGTTTAGTTATTTTTTTTTAGGTTAGGTTAGGTTAGGTTAGTTTAGTTTAGTTTAGGTTAGGTTAGATTAGTTTAGGTTAGGTTAGATTAGTGTAGTATAGTTTAGATGAATTTAATTTAGTTTATTTAATTTAGTTTAGGTTAAGTTAGGTTAGGTTAGGTTAGTTAAGTTTAGTTTAGTGTAGTTTAGTTTAGTTGAAATTAGTTTAGTTTAGTTTGGTTTAGGTTAGTTTAATTTAGTTTAGCTTAGGTTAGGTTAGGTAAGGTTAGGTGAGTTAGTTTAGCTTAGTATAGTTTAGTTTAGTTTAGTTTATAGTTTAGTTTAATTTTAGATTAGTTTATAGTTTAGTTTAGTTTAGTTTATATTAGGATAGATAAGTTTAGGTTAGGTTAGGGTAAGGTAATTTAGTTTACTTTAGTTTATTTTGGGTTACGTTAGTTTAGGTTAGTTTAAATTAGATTATGTTAGGTTAGGTTAGGGTAGGTTAGGTTAGTGTAGTTTAGTTTAGTTGAATTTAGTTGAATTTAATTTAGTTTATTTTATCTTAGTTTAGGTTAGGTTAGATTAGTTTAGTTTATTTTAGTTTAGGTTAGGTTAAGTTAGGTTAGGTTAGTTTACTTTAGTTTAATTTATATTTTAGTTTATAGTTTAGTTTAGTTTATATTAGATTAGTTTAGTTTAGTTTAGTTTGGTTTAGTTTAGGTTAGGTTAGGTTAGGTTGTTTTAGTTTAGGTTAGGTTAGGTTAGTTTATTTTAGTTTAGTTTAGTTTAGTTTAGTTTATAGTTTAGTTTATAGTTTAGTTTAGGTTAGGTTAGGTTAGTTTATTTTAGTTTAGTTTAGTTTAGTATAGGTTACGTCAGGAGAGTTTAGTTTAGTTTAGGTTAGGTTAGGTTAAGTTATGTTATGTCACTTTAGGTTAGTTTAATTTAGTTTAGTTTCGTTTAGCTAATAATTTAGTTTAGTTACGTTTAGTTACGTTTAGGTAAGATTAGGTTAGGTTAGGTTACTTAGTTTAGCTTAGTTTAGTTTATTTTAGTTTAGTTTATAGTTTATTTTAATTTATAAATTAGTTTATAGTTTAGTTTATTGTTTAGTTTAGTTAAGTTTAGGTTAGCTTAAGTTAGGTTAGGTTAGTTTAGTTTAGCTTAGCGTAGGTTGGGTTAGTTTAGGTTAGGTTAGGTTAGTTAGTTTAGCTTAGTTTATTTTCGTTTATAGTTTAGTTTAATTTATAGTTTAGTTTATATTTTAGTGTAGTTTAGTTTAGTTTATGTTAGGTTACGTTAGTTTAGGTTAGTTAAGTTCATTTTAATTTAGTTATGTATATAGTTTAGTTTAGTTTATAGTTTAGTTCAGTTTAATGTTTAATTTAGTTTAGTTTAGTGTAGTTATGTTTAGGTTAGGTTAGTTTAGTTTAGTTTAGTTTAGGTTAGGTTACTTTATTTTAGTTTAGATTAGATTATGTTAGGTTAGGTAAGTTTAGGTTCGGTTAGGTTAGGTAAGTTTAGGTTAGGTTATGTTAGGTTAGGTTAGGTTATCTTAGTTTAGTTTAGTTTAGTTTAGGTTAGGTTAGGGTAGTTTAGGTTAGGTTAGTTTAGTTTAGTATAGTTTATTTTAGTTTCGTTTAGTTTATAGTTTAGTTTAGTCTATAGATTGGTATATATTTGAGTTTAGTTTGGTTTAGTTTAGATTAGTTTAGGTTAGGTTATGTTAAGTTAGGTTTGCTTAGCTTAGTTTAATTTACTTTATAGTTTAGTTTATAGTTTAGTTTCGTTTAGTTTATAATTTAGTTTAGTTTAGTTTATGTTAGGTTAGGTTAGGTTAGGTTAGTTTAGGTTAGTTTAGTTTAGTTTGGTGTATAATTTCGTTTATAGTATAGTTTAGTTTAGTTTAATTTATAGTTTATTTTATAGTTTAGTTCAGTTTAGTTTAGGTTAGGTTAGTTTAGTTTAGTTTCGTTTAGCTTAGGTTGGGTTAGGTTAGGTTAGGTTAGGTTAGTTAGTTTAGCTTAGTTTCGTTTATTTTAATTTATAGTTTAGTTTAATTTATAGTTTGGTTTATAGTTTAGTTCAGTTTAGTTTAAGTCAGGATAGGTAAGTTTAGGTTAAGTTAGGTTAAGTTAGTTTAGTTTAGTTTAGTTTATGTTAGGTTACGTTAGTTTATGTTAGTTAAGTTCAGATTAGTTTAGTTTTGTTTATAGTTTAGTTTAGTTTATAGTTTAGTTTATAGTTTAATTTTGTTTAGATTATTGTTTAATTTAGTTTAGTTTAGTGTAGTGTAGTTTAGGTTAGGTTAGGTTAGTTTAGTTTAGTTTAGGTTAGGTAAGTTTATTTTAGTTTAGATTAGATTATGTAAGGTTAAGTTAGGTTGGGGCAGGTTAGGTTAGTGTAGTTTAGTTTCGTTTAGTTAAGTTGGATTTAATTTTGTTTATTTTAGCTTAGTTTAGGTTAGGTTAGGTTACTTTAGTTTAGTTTAGTTTAGTTTAGGTTAGGTTAAGTTAGGTTAGGTTAGTTTAGTTTAGTTTTGTTTATATTTAATTTATAGTTTAGTTTAGTTTATATTAGATTAGTTTGGTTTAGTTTAGTTTAGTTAAGTTTAGTTTAGTTTAGGTTAGGTTAGTTTAGTTTAGGTTAGGTTAGTTTAGTTTAGTATAGGTTAGGTTAGGTTAGGTTAGGTTAGTTTAGTTTTGTTTAGTTTAGTTTAGGTTAGGTTAGGTTAGGTTAGGTTATATTACTTTAGGTTAGTTTAGTTTAGTTTAATTGAGTTTCGTTTAGTTTATAATTTAGTTTAGTTTATTTTATGTTAGGTTAGGTAAGGTGAGGTTAGGTTAGGTTAGTTTAGGTTACTTTAGTTTAGTTTAATTTAGTTTAGTTTAATTTAGTTTAGTTTATAATTTAGTTTATAGTATAGTTTTGTTTAGTTTAGTTTATAGTTTTTTATAATTTAATTTAGTTTAGTTTATAGTTTAGTTTATAATTTAGTTTAATTTAGTTTAGTTTAATTTAGGTTAGGTTTGGTTAGTTTATTTTAGCTTAGCTCAGGTTTGGTTAGGTTAGGTTAAGTTAGGTTAGGTTAGTTAGTTTAGCTTAGTTTAGTTTGTTTTAGTTTAGTTTATAGTTTAGTATAATTTATAGATTAGTTTATATTTTAGTATATTGTTTAGTTTAGTTTGGTTTAGTTTAGGTTAGGTTAGGTAAGGTTAGGTTAGGTTAGGTTAGTTTAGTTTAGTTAAGTTTATGTTCGGTTAGGTTAGGTTAGTTTAGTTCAGTTTAGTTAGTTTAGTTTATAATTTAATTTAGTTTAGCTTAGTTTTGTTTACTTTAGTTTAGGTTAGGTTAGGTAAGGTTAGTTTATTTTAGTTTATTTTAGGTTAGGTTAGGTTAGGTCAGCTCAGTTTAGTTTAGTTTAGTTTAATTTAGGTTAGGTTAGGTTAGGTTAGTTAACTTTAGATTACTTTAGTTTATTTAAGTTTAGTTTAGTTTAGTTTATAGTTTAGTTTAGTTTAGTTTATAGTATATATTATAATTTAGTTTAGTTTAGTTTAGTTTAGGTTAGGTAAGGTTAGTTTAGTTTAGCTTAGGTTAGGTTAGGTTACATTAGGTTAGGTTAGGTTAGGTTAGTTAGTTTAGCTTAGTTCATTTTATTTTATTTTAGTTTATAGTTAATTTAATATATAAATTAGTTTATAGTTTAATTTATAGTTGAGGTTAGTTTAGTTTAGTTTAATTTAAGTTAGGTTAGGTAAGTTTAGGTTAGGTTAGGTTAGTTTAGTTCAGTTTAGTTTTGTTTTGCTTATAGTTTAGTTTAGTTTAGTTTAGTTTATAGTTTAATTTAGTTTAGTTTAGTTTACTTTAGTCATTTTGTTCAGGTAAGGTTAGGTTAGGTTAGTTTAGTTTAGTTTAGGTTAGGTTAGATTTGTTTAGGTTAGGTTAGATTAGTTTAGTTTAGTTTAGTTTAGTTCAATTTAATTTAGTTTATTTTAGTTTAGTTTAGGTTAAGTTAGGTTAGGTTAGATTAGTTAAGTTCAGTTTAGTGTAATTTAGTTTTGTTGAATTTAGTTTAGTTTAGTTTAGTTTAAGTTAGTTTATTTTAGCTTAGGTTAGGTTAGGTAAGGTTAGGTTAGTTAGTTTAGCTTAGTTTAGTTTAGTTTAGTTTATAGTTTAGTTTAATTTATAGATTAGCTTATATTTTAGTTTATAGTTTAGTTTAGTTTGGTTTAGTTAAGTTTAGTTTAGGTTAGGTTAGGTAAGGTTAGGTCAGTGTAGTTGAGTTTAGTTTAGTTGAATTTAATTTAGTTTATTTTGTTTAGTTTTGGTTAGGTTAGTTTAGTTTAGTTTAAGTTAGGTTAGGTTAGTTTATTTTAGTTTAGATTAGATTATGCTAGGTTAGGTTAGGGTAGGTTAGGTTAGATTAGTTTAGTTTAGTTTAATTTAGTTTAAGTTAGGTTAGTTTAGTTTAGTATAGGTTTGGTTAGGTTAGGTTAGTTTAGTTTTGTTTAGTTTAGTTTCAGGTTAGGTTAGATTAGGTTAGGTTATGTTAGTTTATTTTAGTTTAGATTAGATTATGTTAGGTTAGGTAAGTTTAGGTTAGGTTAGGTTAGGTTAGTTTAGGTTAGGTTATTTTTTTTAGGTTAGGTTAGCTTAGTTTATTTTAGTTTTGTTTAATTTAGGTTAGGTTAGGTTAGTTAACTTTAGTTTACTTTAGTTTACTTAAGTTTAGTTTAGTTTATAGTTTAGTTTAGTTTAGTTTATAGTTTAGTTTATAGTTTAGTTTAGTTTATCGTTAATATTATAAATTAGTTTAGTTTAGGTTAGGTTAGGTTAGTTTAGTTTAGCTTAGGTTAGGTTAGGTTAGGTTAGGTTAGTTAGTTTAGCTTAGTATAATTTATTTTATTTTAGTTTATAGTTTAGTTTAATTTATAGATTAGTTTATATTTTAGTTTATAGTTTATTTTAGTTTGGTTTAGTTTAGGTTAGGTTAGGTAAGGTTAGGTTAGGTTAGGTTAGGTTAGTTTATTTAAGTTTATTTTCGGTTAGGTTAGTTTAGTTTAGTTCAGTTTAGTTAGTTTTGTTTATACGTTAGTTTATTTTGTTTATAGTTTAGTTTATAGTTTCGTTAAGTTAAGTTTATAGTTTATATTATAATGTAGTTTACTTTTATTTAGTTTAGTTTAGTTTAGTTTTGTTTAGTTTAGTTTAGGTTAGGTTAGGTATGGTTAGTTTAGTTTAGGTTAGGTTAGGTTAGTTAATGTTAAGTTAGGTTAGTTTAGTTTAGCTTAGTTTAGGTTAGGTTAGGTTAGCTTAGTTTAGTTTAGTTTAGTTTAATTTAGGTTAGGTTAGGTTAGGTTTGGTTAGGTTAAGTCAGTGTAGTTGAGTTTAGTTTAGTTGAATCTAATTTAGTTTATTTTGTTTAGTTTAGGTTAGGTTAGTTTAGTTTAGTTTAGGTTAGCTTGTTAGGTTAGCTAAGTTTAGTATAGTTTAGTTTAGTTTATATTTTAATTTATTGTTTAGTTTAGTTTATATTAGATTAGTTTAGTTTAATTCAATTTAGGTTAGGTTAGGTTAGGTTAGGTTAGGTTAATTTAGTTTAGTTTAGTTTAATTTAGGTTAGGTTAGGTTAGGTTAGTTAACTTTAGTTTAGTTAAGTTTAGAATAGTTTAATTTAGTTTATAGTTTATTTTATAGTTTAGTTTAGTTTAGTTTATAGTTTATATTATAATTTAGTTTAGTTTAGTTTAGTTTTTGTTAGGTTAGGTTAGTTTAGTTAATCTTAGGTTAGGTTAGGTTAGGTTAGGTTAGGTTAGTTAGTTTAGCTTAGTTTAGTTTATTTTACTTTAGTTTATAATTTAGTTTAATTTATAAATAGTTTATAGTTTATATTATAATTTAGTTTATTTTAGTTTAGTTTAGGTTTGGTTAGTTTAGTTTAGCGTAGCTCAGGTTTGGTTTGGTTAGGTTAAGTTAGGTTAGCTTAGTTTAGTTTAGTTAATTTAATTTAGGTTAAGTTAAGTTAGGTTACGTTAGTTAACTATAGTTTATTTTAGTTTAGTTAAGTTTAGTTTAGTTTATAGTTTAGTTTAATTTAGTTTATAGTTTAGTTTATATTTTCGTTAAGTTAAGTTTATAGTTTATATTATAATGTAGTTTACTTTAATTTAGTTTAGTTTAGTTTAGTTTAGTTTAGTTTAGTTTAGGTTAGGTTAGATTAGTTTAGTTTAGCTTAGGTTAGGTTAGGTTAGGTTAGGTTTGTTAGTTTAGCTTAGTTTAGTTTATTTTAGTTTAGTTTATAGTTTAGTTAATTTATAGATTAGTTTATATTTTAGTTTATAATTTAGTTTAGTTTGGTTTAGTTTATGTTAGGTTAGGTAAGGTTAGGTTAGGTTAGGTTAGTTTAGTTTAGTTAAGTTTATGTTCGGTTAGGTTAGGTTAGTTTAGTTGAGTTTAGTTAGTTTTCTTCATAGTTTAGTTTAGTTTAGTTTATAGTTTAGTTTATAGTTTAGTTTAGTTTATATTTAATTTAGTTTAGTTTACTTTAGTTTTGTTTAGTTTAGTTTAGGTTAGGTTAGGTAAGGTTAGTTTAGTTTAGTTTAGTTTAGGTTAGGTTAGTTTAGGTTAAGTTTGGTTAGTTTAGTTTAGTTTAGTTTAGGTTAGGTCAGGTTAGGTTAGCTTAGTTTAGTTTAGTTTAGTTTAATTTAGGTTAGGTTAGGTTCGGTTAAGTTAGTTAACTTTAGTTTACTTTAGTTTAGTTTAGTTTATAGTTAATTTAATTTACAAATTAGTTTATAGTTTAGTTTATAGTTTAGGTTAGATAAGTTTTGTTTAAATATAAGTTAGGATAGGTAAGTTTAGGTTAAGTTAGGTTAGTTTAGTTCAGTTTAGTTTTGTTAAGTTTATAGTTTAATTTAGTTTAGTTTATAGTTTAATTTAGTTTAGTTTAGTTTAGTTATTTTGATTAGGTTAGGTTAGGTTAGTTTAGTTTAATTTAGGTTAGGTTAGATTTGTTTAGGTTAGGTTAGATTAGTGTAGTTTAGTTTAGTTGAATTTAATTTAGTTTATTTTAGTTTAGTTTAGGTTAAGTTTGGTTAGGCTAGGTTAGTTAAGTTTAGTTTAGTGTAGTGGAGTTTAGTTGTATTTTGTTTAGTTTAGTTTAGTTTAGGTTAGTTTAGTTTAGTTTAGCTTAGGTTAGGTTAGGTAAGGTTAGGTTAGTTATTTTAGCTTAGTTTAGTTTAGTTTAGTTTAGTTTATAGTTTAGTTTATTTTAAATTAGTTTATAGTTTAGTTTATAGTTTAGTTTAGTTTAGTTTATGTTAGTTTAGTTTATGTTAGTTTAGTTTAGTTTAGCTTAGGTTAGGTAAGGTAAGGTTAGGTTAGTAGGTTTAGCTTAGTTTAGTTTAGTTTATAGTTCAGTTTAATTTTAGATTATTTTATAGTTTAGTTTATAGTTTAGTTTAGTTTAAGTTAAGATAGGTATGTTTAGCTTAGGTTAGGGTAAGTTAGTTTAGTTTAGTTTAGTTTATTTTAGGTTACGTTAGTTTAGGTTAGTTAAGTACAGTTTGGTTTTGTTTTGTTTATAGTTTTGTTTAGTTTATAGTTTAGTTTATAGTTTAGTTTAGATTACTTTCGGTTCGGTTAGGTTAGGTTAGTTTAGTTTAGTTTAGATTAGGTTAGGTTAGTTTATTTTAGTTTAGATTAGATTATGTTAGGTTAGGTTAGGGTAGGTTAGGTTAGTGTAGTTTAGTTTAGTTCAATTTAGTTGAATTTAATTTAGTTTATTTTAGTTTCCTTTAGGTTAGGTAGATTAATTTAGTTTAGTTTAGGTTAGGTTAAGTTAGGTTAGGTTAGTTTAGTTTAGTTTATAATTTATTTTATAGTTTAGTTTAGTTTAGTTTGTATTAGATTAGTTTAGTTTAGTTTAGTTTGGTATAGTTTAGGTTAGGTTAGGTTAGGTTAGGTTAGTTTAGGTTAGGTTAGGTTAGTTTATTTTAGTTTAGTTTACTTTAGTTTATAGTTTAGTTATAGTTTAGTTTAGTTTAGTTTAGTTTAGTTTAGTTTAGGTTCGGTTAGGTTAGTTTAGTTTAGTTTAGGTTAGGTTAGGTTAGGTTAGGTTAGGTTAGTTTAGTTTAGTTTAGTATAGTTTAGGTTAGGTTAGGTTAGTTTATTTTAGTTTAGATTAGTTTATGTTAGGTTAGGGTAGGTTAGGTTAGGTTAGTTTAGTTTAGTTTAGTTTAGTTTAGTTTAGGTTAGGTCAGGTTAGTTTAGTTTAATTTAGGTTAGGTTAGGTTAGTTAAATTTAAGTTACTCTAGTTTAGTTAAGTTTAGTTTAGTTTATAGTTTAGTTTATAGTTTAGTTTATAGTTTTGTTTAGTTTATAGTTTATATTATAATTTACTTTATTTTAATTTAGTTTAGGTAAGGTTAGTTTAGTTTAGCTTAGGTTAGTTTATTTTAGTTTAGTTTATTGTTTAGTTTAGTCTATAGATTAGTTTACATTTTAGTTTAGTTTCGTTTAGTTTAGATTAGTTTAGGTTAGGTTAGCTAAGGTTAGGTTAGGTTAGGTTAGTGTAGTTTAGTTTAGTTGAATTTAATTTTGTTTATTTTAGTTTAGTTTAGTTTAGGTTAGGTTAGTTTAGTTTAGTTTAGGTTAGGTTAAGTTAGGTTAGCTTAGTTTAGTTTAGTTTACTTTATATTTTAGATTATAGTTTAGTTTAGTGTAGTTTATATTAGATTAGTTTAGTTTAGGTTAGGTTAGGTTAGGTTAGGTTAGTTTAATTTGGGTTAGGTTAGGTTAGTTTATTTTAGTTTAGTTTAGTTTACTTTAGTTTATAGTTTAGTTTAGTTTAGTTTAGTTTAGTTTAGGTTAGGTTATGTTAGTTTAGTTTAGGTTAGGTTGGGTTAGGTTATGTTAATTTAGTTTAGTTTAGTTTAGTTTAGGTTAGGTTAGGTTAGGTTAGGTTGTTACTTTAGGTTAGTTTTGTTTAGTTTATAATTTAGTTTAGTGTAGTTTATGTTAGGTTAGGTTAGTTTAGGTTAGTTTAGTTTAATTTAGTTTATAATTTAGTTTATAGCATCGTTTAGTTTAGTTTAATTTACAGTTTATTTTATAGTTTAGTACAGTTTAGTTTAGGTTATGTTAGGTTAGGAAAGTTTAGTTTATTTTAGCTTAGGTTGGGTTAGGTTAGGTTACGTTTAGTTAGTTTAGCTTAGTTTCGTTTATTTGAATTTATAATATAGTTTAATTTATAGTTTAGTTTATAGTTTAGTTTAGTTTAGTTTAGGTTAGGATAGGTAAGTTTAGGTTAGGTTAGGTTAAGTTAGTTTAGTTTAGTTTAGTTTAGTTTATGTTAGGTTACGTTAGTTTAGGTTAGTTAAGTTCAGTTTAGTTTAGTTTTGTTTATAGTTTAGTTTAGTTTATAGTTTAGTTTAGTTTAGTTTATTGTTTAATTTAGTTTAATTTAGTGTAGTTTAGTATAGGTTAGGTTAGGTTAGTTTAGTTTAATTTAGTTTAGGTTAGGTTAGTTTATTTTAGTTTAGATTAAATTATGTTAGGTTAGGTTAGGGTAGGTTAGGTTAGTGTAGTTTAGTTTAGTTTAGTTTAGTTTAGTTGAATTTAATTTTGTTTATTTTAGCTTAGTTTAGGTTAGGTTAGGTTAGTTTAGTTTAGTTTAGTTTAGTTTTGGTTAGGTTAAGTTAGGTTAGGTTAGTTTAGTTTAGTTTAGTTTATATTTTAGTTTATAGTTTAGTTTAGTTTAGTTAATTTTAGATTAGTTTGGTTTAGTTTAGTTTAGTTTAGTTTAGTTTAGGTTAGGCTGGTTAGGTTAGGTTAGTTTAGTTTAGGTTAGGTTTGGTTAGTTTTGTTTATATTAGGTTAGTTTATTTTAGTTTAGTTTACTTTAGTTTATAGTAATGTTTATAGTTTAATTAAGTTTAGTTTAGTTTAGTTTAGTTTAGTTTAGGTTTGGTTAGTTTAGTTTAGTATAGGTTAGGTTAGGTTAGGTTAGTTTTGTCTTGTTTGGTTTAGGTTAGGTTAGGTTAGGTTATGTTATGTTGCTTTAGGTTTAGTTTAGTTTAATTTAGTTTCGTTTAGTTTATAATTTAGTTTAATTTAGTTTATGTTAGCTTAGGTTAGGTGAGGTTAGGTTTGGTTAGTTTAGGTTAGTTTAGTTTAGTTTATAATTTAGTTTATAGTATAGTTTTGTTTAGTTTAGTTTATAGTTTAGTTTATAATTTAGTTTAGTTTAGTTTATAGTTTCGTTTATAATTTAGTTTAATTTAGTTTAGTTTAGTTTAGGTTAGGTTTGGTTAATTTAGTTTAGCTTAGCTCAGGTTTGGTTAGGTTAGGTTAAGTTAGGTTAGGTTAATTAGTTTGGCTTAGTTTAGATTGTTTTAGTTTAGTTTATAGTTTAGTTTAATTTTTAGATTAGTTTATATTTTAGTTTATTGTTTAGTTTAGTTTGGTTTAGTTTAGGTTAGGTTAGGTAAGGTTAGGTTAGGTTAGGTTAGTTTAGTTTAGTTAAGTTTATGTTCCGTTAGGTTAGGTTAATTTAGTTCAGTTTAGTTAGTGTTGTTTATAGTTTAGTTTAGTTTAGTTTATAGTTTAGTTTATAGTTTAGTTTAGTTTATAGTTTATTTTGGTTTAGTTTAGTTTTGTTTAGTTTAGATTAGGTTAGATTAGCTAAGGTTAGTTTAGTTTAGTTTAGTTTAGGTTAGGTTAGGTTAGTTTATGTTAAGTTAGGTTAGTTTAGTTTAGCTTAGTTTAAGTTTGGTTAGGTTACGTTAGGTTAGGTCAGCTAAGTTTAGTTTATGTTAGTTTTATTTAGGTTAGGTTAGATTAGGTTAGTTAACTTTAGATTACTTTAGTTTAGGTTAGGTTTGGTTTGTTTAATTTAGCTTAGCTCAGGTTTGGTTTGGTTAGGTTAAGTTGGGTTAGCTTAGTTTAGTTTACTTTAGGTTAATTTAGGTTAGGTTAGGTTAGGTTAGGTTAGTGAACTTCAGTTTACTTAGTTTAGTTAAGTTTAGTTTAGTTTATAGTTTAGTTTAATATAGTTTATAGTTTAGTTTATAGTTTAGTTTAGTTTAGGTTATGTTTAGTTTAGCTTAGGTTAGGTAAGGTTAGGTTAGGTTAGGTTAGCTTAGTTAGTTTAGCTTAGTTTAGTTTATTTTAGTTTAGTTTATAGTTTATTTTAGTTTAGTTTATAGTTTATTTTAGTTTAGTTTATAGTTTATTTTAATTTATAGATCAGTTTATATTTTAGTTTATAGTTTAATTTAGTTTGGTTTAGTTTAGCTTAGGTTAGGTAAGGTTAGGTTAGGTTAGAATAGTTTAGTTTAGTTAAGTTTATGTTCGGTTAGGTTACGGTAGTTTAGTTCAGTTTAGTTAGTTTTGTTTATAGGTTAGTATAGTTTAGTTTATAGTGTAGTTTATAGTTTAGTTTAGTTTAGTTTATAGTTTATATTATAATTTAGTTTAGTTTAGTTTAGTTTAGGTTAGTTTAGGTTAGTTTAGTTTAGCTTAGGATAGGTTAGGTTAGGTTAGTTTATTTCAGTATAGATTAGATTATGTTAGGTTAGGTTAGGTTAGCTTAGTTTAGTTTATTTTAGTTTAGTTTATAGTTTAATTTAGTTTAGTTTATAGTTTAATTAAGTTTAGTTTAATTTAGTTTAGTTATTTTGTTTAGGTTAGGTTAGGTTAGTTTAGTTTAGTTTAGGTTAGGTTAGGTTTGTTTAGGTTAGGTTAGATAATGCAGTTAGTTTAGTTGAATTTAATTTAGTTTATTTTAGTTTAGTTTACGTTAAGTTAGGTTAGGTTAGGTTAGTTAAGTTTAGTTTAGTGTAGTTTTGTTTAGTTGAATTTAGTTTAGTTTAGTTTAGTTTAGGTTAGTTTAGTTTAGTTTAGCTTAGGTTAGGTTAGGTAAGGTTACGTTAGTTAGTTTAGCTTAGTATAGTTTTGTTTAGTTTAGTTTAGAGTTTAGTTTCATTTTAGATTAGTTTATAGTTTTGTTTATAGTTTAGTTTAGTTTAGTTTAGGTTAGGATAGGTAAGTTTAGGTTAGGTTAGGGTAAGTTAGTTAAGTTTACTTTAGTTTATTTTAGGTTACGTTATTTTAGGTTAGTTAAGTTCAGTTTAGTTTAGTTTTGTTTATAGTTTTATTTAGTTTATAGTTTAGTTTATAGTTTAGTTCGATTATTTTCGGTTAGGTTAGGTTAGGTTAGGTTAGTTTAGTTTAGTTTAGATTATGTTAGGTTAGTTTATTTTAGTTTAGATTATATTATGTTAGGTTAGGTTAGGGTAGGTTAGGTTAGTGTAGTTTAGTTTTGTTCAATTTAGTTGAATATAATTTAGTATATTTTAGCTTAGTTTAGGTTAGGTTAGATTAGTTTAGTTTAGTTTAGTTTAGTTTAGGTTAGGTTAAGTTAGGTTAGGTTAGTTTAGCTTAGTTTAGTTTATATTTTAGTTTATATTTTAGTTTATATTAAAGTAGTTTAGTTTAGTTTAGTTTGGTTTAGTTTAGGTTAGGTTAGGTTAGTTTAGTTTAGGTTTGGTTAGGTTAGTTTATTTTAGTTTAGTTTAATAGTTTATAGTTTAGTTTATTGTTTAGTTTAGTTTAGTTTCGGTTGGGTTAGTTTATTTTAGTTTAGGTTAGGTTAGGTTAGTTTAGTTTAGTTTAGTTTAGGTTAGGTTAGTTTATTTTAGTTTTGATTAGATTATGTTAGGTTAGGTTAGGGTAGGTTAGGTTAGTTTAGTTTAGTTTAGTTTAGTTTGGTTTAGGTTAGGTCAGGTTTGTTCAGTTTAGTTTAGGTTAGGTTAGGTTAAGTTATGTTATGTTACTTTAGGTTAGTTTAGTTTAGTTTAGTTTCGTTTAGTTTATAATTCAGTTTAGTTACGTTTAGGTTAGGTTAGGTTAGGTTAGGTTACTTAGTTTAGCTTAGTTTAATTTATTTTAGTTTAGTTTATAGTTTAGTTTAATTTATAAATTAGTTTATAATTTAGTTTATTGTTTAGTTTAGTTTAGGTTAGGATAGGCTAGTTTTTGTTAGGTTAGGTTAGTTAGTTTAGTTTAGTTTAGTTTATTTTCGTTTATAGTTTAGTTTAAATTATAGTTTGTCTTATAGTTTTGTTTAGTTTAGTTTAGTTTATGTTAGGTTACGTTAATTTTATGTTAGTTAAGTTAAGTTTAGTTTAGTTTTGTTTATAGTTTAGTTTAGTTTATAGTTTAGTTTAGTTTATTGTTTAATTTAGTTTAGTGTAGTTCTGTTTAGGTTAGGTTAGGTTAGGTTAGGTTAGGCTAGTTTAGTTTAGTTTAGGTTAGGTTAAGTTTGTTTATTTTAGTTTAGATTAGATTATGTTAGGTTAGGTAAGTTTAGGTTAGGTTAGGTTAGGTTAGTTTAGGTTAGGTTAGGTTAGCTTAATTTATTTTAGTTTTGTTTAATTTAGGTTAGGTTAGGTTAGTTAACTTTAGTTTACTTTAGATTAGTTAAGTTTAGTTTAGTTTATAGTTTAGTTTATTTTGGTTTATAGTTTAGTTTATGATTTAGTTTAGTTTAGGTTAGGTTAGGTTAGTTTATTTTAGCTTAGGTTACGTTAGGTTAGGTTAGGCTAGGTTAGTTAGTTTAGCTTAGTTTAGTTTATTTTATTTTAGTTTATAGTTTAGTTTAATTTATAGATTAGTTTATATTTTAGTTTATAGTTTAGTTTAGTTTGGTTTAGTTTAGGTTAGGTTAGGTAAGGTTATGTTAGGTTAGGTAAGTTTAGTTTAGTTAAGTTTATGTTCGGTTAGGTTAGGTTACTTTAGTTCAGTTTACTTAGTTTAGTTTATAGGTTAGTTTAGTTTAGTTTATAGTTTCGTTAAGTTTAGTTTATAGTTTATATTATAATATAGTTTACTTTAATTTAGTTTAGTTTAGTTTAGTTTAGTTTAGGTTACGTTAGGTAAGGTTATTTTAGTTTAGTTTAGTTTAGGTTAGGTTAGGTTAGTTTATGTTAAGTTAGGTTAGTTTAGTTTAGCTTAGTTTAGGTTAGGTTAGGTTAGGTTAGGTTAGTTTACTTTAGTTTAATTTAGTTTAATGTAGGTTAGGTTATGTTAGGTTAGGTTAGGTCAGTGTAGTTGAATTTAGTTTAGTTGAATTTAATTTAGTTTATTTTGTTTAGTTTAGGTTAGTTTAGTTCAGTTTAGTTTAGGTTAGGTTGTTAGGTTAGCTTAGTTTAGTATAGTTTAGTTTAGTTTATATTTTAATTTATTGTTTAGTTTAGTTTATATTAGATTAGTTTAGAATAGTTTAGTTTAGGTTAGTTTAGTTAAATTTAATTTATAGTATAGTTTATAATTTAGTTTAGTTTAGTTTATAGTTTATATTATAATTTAGTTTAGTTTAGTTTAGTTTAGGTTAGGTTAGTTTAGTTTAGCTTAGGTTAGGTTAGGTTAGGTTAGTTTAGCTTAGTTTAGTTTATTTTATTTTAGTTTATAGTTTAGTTTAATTTATAAATTAGTTTATAGTTTAGTTTAGTTTAGTTTAATTTAGTTTATAGTTTAATTTATAGTTTAGTTTAGTTTATAGTTTATATTATAATTTAGTTTAGTATAGTTTAATTTAGGTTAGGTTAGTTTAGTTTAGCTTAAGTTAGGTTAGGTTGGGTTATGTTAGGTTACTTTAGTTTAGTTTAGTTTAGTTTAGGTTAGGTTAGTTAGTTTAGTTTAGCTTAGCTCAGGTTTGGTTAGGTTAGGTTAAGTTAGGTTAGCTTAGTTTAGTTTAGTTAATTTAATTTAGGTTAAGTTAAGTTAGGTTAGGTTAGTTAACTATAGTTTACTTTAGTTTAGTTAAGTTTAGTTTAGTTTATAGTTTAGTTTAATATAGTTCATCGTTTAGTTTATAGTTTAGTTTAGTATGTTTATAGTTTATATTATAATTTAGTTTAGTTTAGTATGGTTTAGGTTAGGTTAGATTAGTTTAGTTTAGCTTAGGTTAGGTTAGGTTAAGTTTGTTAGTTTAGCTTAGTTTAGTTTATTTTAGTTTAGTTTATAGTTTAGTTAATTTATAGATTAGTTTATATTTTAGTTTATAATTTAGTTTAGTTTGGTTTAGTTTACGTTAGGTTCGGTTAGGTTAGATTAGTTTAGTTCAGTTTAGATAGTTTTGTTGGTAGTTTAGTTTAGTTTAGTTTATAGTTTAGTTTATAGTTTAGTTTAGTTTATAGTTTAATTTAGTTTAGTTTAGTTTAGTTTTGTTCAGCTTAGTTTAGGTTAGGTTAGGTAAGGTTAGTTTAGTTTAGTTTAGTTTAGGTTGGGTTAGTTTAGGTTAAGTTTGGTTAGTTTAGTTTAGCTTAGTTTAGTTTAGGTTAGGTTAGGTTAGGTTAGCTTAGCTTGGTTTAGTTTAGTTTAGTTTAATTTAGGTTAGGTTAGGTTCGTTAGCTTAGTTAACTTTAGTTTTCTTTAGTTTAGTTTAGTTTATAGTTAATTTAATTTATAAATTAGTTTATAGTTTAGTTTATAGTTTAGGTTAGATAAGTTTTGTTTAATTTAAGTTAGGATAGGTAGGTTTAGGTTAGGTTAGTTTAGTTCAGTTTAGTTTAATTTTGTTTATAGTTTAATTTAGTTTAGTTTATAGTTTAATTTAGTTTAGTTTATAGTTTAATTTAGTTTAGTTTAGTTTAGTTTAGTTATTTTGTTTAGGTTAGGTTAGTTTAGTTTAGTTTAGGTTAAGTTAGGTTAGGTTAGGTTAGTTATGTTTAGTTTAGTGTAGTTTAGTTTAGTTAATTTAGTTTAGTAAAGTTTAGGTTAGTTTAGTTTAGTTTAGCTTAGGTTGGGTTAGTTTAGGTTAAGTTTGGTTAGTTTAGTTTAGCTTAGTTTAGTTTAGGTTAGGTTAGGTTAGGTTAGCTTAGCTTGGTTTAGTTTAGTTTAGTTTAATTTAGGTTAGGTTAGGTTCGTTAGCTTAGTTAACTTTAGTTTTCTTTAGTTTAGTTTAGTTTATAGTTAATTTAATTTATAAATTAGTTTATAGTTTAGTTTATAGTTTAGGTTAGATAAGTTTTGTTTAATTTAAGTTAGGATAGGTAGGTTTAGGTTAGGTTAGGTTAGTTTAGTTCAGTTTAGTTTAATTTTGTTTATAGTTTAATTTAGTTTAGTTTATAGTTTAATTTAGTTTAGTTTATAGTTTAATTTAGTTTAGTTTAGTTTAGTTTAGTTATTTTGTTTAGGTTAGGTTAGTTTAGTTTAGTTTAGGTTAGGTTAGATTTGTTTAGGTTAGGTTAGATTAGTGTAGTTTAGTTTAGTTGAATTTAATTTAGTTTAATTTAGTTTAGTTTAGGTTAAGTTAGGTTAGGTTAGGTTAGTTATGTTTAGTTTAGTGTAGTTTAGTTTAGTTAATTTAGTTTAGTAAAGTTTAGGTTAGTTTAGTTTAGTTTAGCTTAGGTTAGGTTAGGTAAGGTTAGGTTAGTTAGTTTAGTTTAGTTTAGTTTAGTTTAGTTTATAGTTTAGTTTAATTTTAGATTAGTTTATAGTTTAGTTTAGTTTAGTTTAGGTTAGTTTAGTTTAGTTTAGCTTAGGTTAGTTTAGGTAAGGTTAGGTTAGTTAGTTTAGCTTAGTTTAGTTTAGTTTAGTTTAGTTTATGGTTTATTTTAATTTTAGATTATTTTATAGTTTAGTTTATAGTTTAGTTTAGTTTAAGTTAAGATAGGTAAGTTTAGGTTAGGTTAGGGTAAGTTAGTTAAGTTCAGTTTAGTTTATTTTGTTTATAGTTTTGTTTAGTTTATAGTTTAGTTTATATTTAAGTTTAGATTATTTTCGTTTAAGTTAGGTTAGGTTAGGTAAGGTTAGGTTAGGTTAGTTTAGTTTAGTTTAGATTAGGTTAGGTTAGTTTATTTTAGTTTAGATTAGATTATGTTAGGTTAGGTTAGTGTAGGTTAATTTAGTGTAGTTTAGTTTAGTTCAATTTAGATGAATTTAATTTAGTTTATTTTAGCTTAGTTTAGGTTAGGTAGATTAGTTTAGTTTAGTTTAGTTTAGGTTAAGTTAGGTTAGTTTAGTTTAGTTTAGTTTATTTTAGTATAGTTTTGGTTAGGTTAGGTTAGGTTAGTTTAGTTTAGGTTAGGTTAGGTTAGTTTATTTTAGTATAGTTTAGTTTACTTTAGTTTATAGTTTAGTTATAGGTTAGTTTAGTTAAGTTTAGGTTCGGTTAGGTTAGTTTAGTTTAGGTTAAGTTAGGTTAGGTTAGTTTAGTTAAGTTTAGTTAATTTAGTTTAAGTTAGGTTAGGTTAGTTTATTTTAGTTTAGATTAGTTTATGTTAGGTTAGGGTAGGTTAGGTTAATTTAGTTTGGTTTAGTTTAGTTTAGGTTAGGTCAGGTTAGTTTAGTTTAATTTAGGTTAGGTTAGGTTAGGTTAGTTAACTTTAATTTACTCTAGTTTAATTAAGTTTAGTTTAGTTTATAGTTTAGTTTAGTTTATAGTTTATATTATAATTTACTTTATTTTAGTTTAGTTTAGGTTAGGTTAGTTTAGGTTAGCTTAGGTTAGGTTAGGTTAGGTTAGTTAGTTTAGCTTAGTTTAGTTTATTTTATTTTAGTTTATTGTTTAGTTTTATTTAAAAATTAGTTTATAATTTAGTTACAGTTTTGTTTAGTTTAGTATAGTTTAGTTTAAGTTAGGTTAGGTAAGTTTAGGTTAGGTTAGGTTAGTTTAGATCAGTTTAGTTTTAGTTGTTTATAGTTTACTTTAGTTTAATTTATAGTTTAGTTTATAGTTTAATTTAGTATAGTTTAGTTTAGTTATTTTGTTTAGGTTAGGTTAGTTTAGCTTAGGTTAGTTTAATTTAGTTTAGGTTAGGTAAGATTTGTTTAGGTTAGGTTAATTTAGTTTAGTATAGTTTATTTTAGTTTCGTTTAGATTATAGTTTAGTTTAGTTTATAGATTAGTTTATATTTTGGTTTAAAGTTTAGTTTAGTTTGGTTTAGTTTAGTTTAGTTTAGGTTAGGTTAGGTAAGGTTAGGTTAGGTTAGGTTAGTTTATTTTATTTTAGATTAGATTATGTTACGTTAGGTTAGTTTAGATTAGTGTAGTTTAGTTTCATTAAATTTAATTTAGTTTATTTTAGTTTAGTTTAGGTTAGGTTAGTTAAGTTTATTATAGTGTAGTTTAGTTTAGTAGAATTTAGTTCAGTTTAGTTTAGTTTAGGTTAGTTTAGTTTAGTTTAGCTTAGGTTAGGTTAGTTAAGGTTAGGTTAGTTAGTTTAGCTTAGTTTAGTTTAGTTTAGATCAGTTTATACTATAGTTTAATTTATAGATTAGCTTATATTTTAGTTTATAGTTTAGTTTAGTTTGGTTTAGTTTAGTTTAGTTTAGGTTATGTTAGGTAAGGTTAGGTTAGGTTAGGTTAGTTTATTTTAGTTTAGATTAGATTATGTTAGGTTAGGTTAGCTCAGTTTAGTATAATTTAGTTAATTTATATTTTAATTTATTGTTTAGTTTAGTTTATATTAGATTAGTTTAGTTTAGTCTATTTTAGATTAGTTAGGTTAGGTTAGGTTAGTTTAGTTTAGGTTAGTTTAATTTATAATTTATTTTAGTTGTGTTTATAGTTTAATTTACAGTTAAATATAGTTTCGTTTACAGTTTAGTGTAGTTTAGTTTATAGTTTAATTTACACTTAAATATAGTTTCGTTTATAGTTTAATTTACACTTAAATATAGTTTCGTTTATAGTTTAGTTTAGTTTAGTTTTGTTTAGTTAAATTTAGTTTAGTTTAAATTAGTTTAGTTTAGTTTATGTTAGGTTAGGTTAGGTAAGGTGAGCTTAGGTTAAGTTAGGTTAGGTTAGGTTAGTTTAGGTTAGGTTATGTTCGCTTAGTTTTATTTAGTTTAGTTTAATTTAGGTTAGGTTAAGTTAAGGTAGTTAACTTTAGTTTAGTTTAATTTAGTTAAGCTTAGTTTAGTTCACAGTTTAGTTTAGTTTATAGTTTAGTTTATAGTTTAGTTTAGTTTAGTTTATAGTTTAGTTTATAATTTAGTTTACTTTAGTTTAGTTTAGGTTAGGTTAGGTTAGGTTAGGGTAGTTTAGTTTAGCTTAGTTTATTTTAGGATAGGTTAGATTAGATTAGTTAGTTCAGCTTAGTTTAGTTTATTTTAATTAAGTTTATAGTTTAGTTTAATTTATAAATTAGTTTATAGTTTAGTTTAGTTTATTTTGGTTTAGGTTAGGTTAAGTTAGGTTAGGTTAGTTTAGTTTAGTTTTGTTTATATTTTAGTTTATAGTTTAGTTTATATTAGATTAGTTTGGTTTAGTTTAGTTTAGTTTAGTTCAGTTTAGTTTAGGTTAGGTTAGTTTAGTTTAGGTTAGGTTAGGTTAGTTTAGTTTATGTTAGGTTAGTTGATTTTAGTTTAGTTTAGTTTACTTTAGTTTATAGTTCAGTTTAGTTTAGTTTAGGTTAGGTTAGTTTAGTTTAGTATAGGTTAGGTTAGGTTAGTTTAGTTTTGTTTAGTTTAGTTTAGTTTAGGTTAGGTTAGGTTAGGTTAGGTTATGTTACTTTAGGTTAGTTTAGTTTAGTTTAATTTAGTTTCGTTTAGTTTATAATTTAGTTTAGTTTAGTTTATCTTAGGTTAGGTTAGGTGAGGTTAGGTTAGGTTAGTTTAGTTTAGTTTAGTTTAGTTTAGTTTAGTTTATAATTTAGTTTATAGTATAGTTTTGTTTAGTTTAGTTTATAGTTTAGTTTATAATTTAGTTTAGTTTAGTTTATAGTTTAGTTTAGTTTATAGTTTAGTTTATAATTTAGTTTAATATTTTTTAGTTTAATTTAGGTTAGGTTTGGTTAGTTTATTTTAGCTTAGATCAGGTTTGGTTAGGTTAGGTTAAGTTAGGTTAGGTTAGTTAGTTTAGCGAAGGTTAGGTTAGGTAAGGTTAGTTAGTTTAGCTTAGTTCATTTTATTTTATTTTAGTTTATAGTTAATTTAATATATAAATTAGTTTATAGTTTAGTTTATAGTTTAGGTTAGTTTAGTTTAGTTTAATTTAAGTTAGGTTAGGTAAGGTTAGGTTAGGTTAGTTTAGTTTAGTTAAGTTTATGTTCGGTTAGGTTAGGTTAGTTTAGTTCAGTTTAGTTAGTTTAGTTTATAGTTTAATTTAGTTTAGTTTAGTTTTGTTTAGTTTAGTTTAGGTTAGGTTAGGTAAGGTTAGTTTACTTTAGTTTATTTTAGGTTAGGTTAGGTTAGGTCAGCTCAGTTTAGTTTAGTTTAGTTTAATTTAGGTTAGGTTAGGTTAGGTTAGTTAACTTTAGATTACTTTAGTTTAGTTAAGTTTAGTTTAGTTTATAGATTAGTTTAGTTTAGTTTATAGTTTAGTTTAGTTTAGTATATAGTATATATTATAATTTAGTTTAGTTTAGTTTAGGTTAGGTAAGGTTAGTTTAGTTTAGCTTAGGTTAGGTTAGGTTAGGTTAGATTAGTTTAGTTTAGTTTAGTTGAATTTAATTTAGTTTATTTTAGTTTAGTTTAGGTTAGGTTAGGTTAGGTTAGTTAGTTTAGCTTAGTTCATTTTATTTTATTTTAGTTTATAGTTAATTTAATATATAAATTAGTTTATAGTTTAGTTTATAGTTTAGGTTAGTTTAGTTTAGTTTAATTTAAGTTAGGTTAGGTAAGTTTAGGTTAGGTTAGGTTAGGTTAGTTTAGTTCAGTTTAGTTTTGTTTTGCTTATAGTTTAGTTTAATTTAGTTTATAGTTTAATTTAGTTTAGTTTAGTTTAGTTTAGTTATTTTGTTTAGGTAACGTTAGATTAGGTTAGTTTAGTTTAGTTTAGGTTAGGTTAGATTTGTTTAGGTTAGGTTAGATTAGTTTAGTTTAGTTTAGTTGAATTTAATTTAGTTTATTTTAGTTTAGTTTAGGTTAAGTTAGGTTAGGTTAGATTAGTTAAGTTCAGTTTAGTGTAATTTAGTTTTGTTGAATTTAGTTTAGTTTAGTTTAGTTTAAGTTAGTTTAGTTTAGCTTAGGTTAGGTTAGGTAAGGTTAGGTTAGTTAGTTTAGCTTAGTTTAGTTTAGTTTAGTTTATAGTTTAGTTTAATTTATAGATTAGGTTATATTTTAGTTTATAGTTTAATTTAGTTTGGTTTAGTTAAGTTTAATTTAGGTTAGGTTAGGTAAGGTTAGGTTAGGTTAGGTTAGTTTATTTTAGTTCAGATTAGATTATGTTAGGTTAGGTTAGGTTAGGTCAGTGTAGTTGAGTTTAGTTTAGTTGAATTTAATTTTGTTTATTTTGTTTAGTTTAGGTTAGGTTCGTTTAGTTTAGTTTAGGTTAGGTTGTTAGGTTAGCTTAGTTTTGTATAGTTTAGTTTAGTTTATATTTTAATTTATTGTTTAGTTTAGTTTATATTAGATTAGTTTAGTTTAGTTTAGTTTAGGTTAGGTTAGGTTAGGTTACATTGGGTTAGCTTAGTTTAGTTTAGTTTAAGTTTGGTTAGGTTACGTTTGGTTAGGTCAGCTTAGTTTAGTTTAGTTTAGTTTAATTTAGGTTAGGTTAGGTTAGTTAACTTTAGATTACTTTAGTTTAGGTTAGGTTTGGTTTGTTTAATTTAGCTTAGCTCAGGTTTGGTTTGGTTAGGTTGGGTTAGGTTAGTAAACTTCAGTTTACTTTAGTTTAGTTAAGTTTAGTTTAGTTTATAGTTTAGTTTTATTTAGTTTATAGTTTAGTTTATACTTTATATTATAATTTAGTTTAGGTTAGGTTAGGTTAGTTTAGTTTAGCTTAGGTTAGGTAAGGTTAGGTTAGGTTTGTTAGTTTAGCTTAGTTTAGTTTATTTTAGTTTAGTTTATAGTTTAGTATAATTTATAGATTAGTATATATTTTAGTTTATTGTTTAGTTTAGTTTGGTTTAGTTTAGGTTAGGTTAGGTAAGGTTAGGTTAGGTTAGGTTAGTTTAGTTTAGTTAAGTTTATGTTCGGTTAGGTTAGGTTAGTTTAGTTCAGTTTAGTTAGTTTAGTTTATAATTTAATTTAGTTTAGCTTAGTTTTGTTTACTTTAGTTTAGGTTAGGTTAGGTAAGGTTAGTTTATTTTAGTTTATTTTAGGTTAGGTTAGGTTAGGTCAGCTCAGTTTAGTTTAGTTTAGTTTAATTTAGGTTAGGTTAGGTTAGGTTAGTTAACTTTAGATTACTTTAGTTTATATAAGTTTAGTTTAGTTTAGTTCATAGTTTAGTTTAGTTTAGTTTATAGTATATATTATAATTTAGTTTAGTTTAGTTTAGGTTAGGTAAAGTTAGTTTAGTTTAGCTTAGGTTAGGTTAGGTTACATTAGGTTAGGTTAGGTTAGGTTAGTTAGTTTAGCTTAGTTCATTTTATTTTATTTTAGTTTATAGTTAATTTAATATATAAATTAGTTTATAGTTTAATTTATAGTTTAGGTTAGTTTAGTTTAGTTTAATTTAAGTTAGGTTAGTTTAGTTCAGTTTAGTTTTGTTTTGCTTATAGTTTAGTTTAGTTTAGTTTAGTTTATAGTTTAATTTAGTTTAGTTTAGTTTACTTTAGTCATTTTGTTTAGGTAAGGTTAGGTTAGGTTAGTTTAGTTTAGTTTAGGTTAGGTTAGATTTGTTTAGGTTAGGTTAGATTAGTTTAGTTTAGTTTAGTTTAGTTGAATTTAATATAGTTTATTTTAGTTTAGTTTAGGTTAAATTAGGTTAGGTTAGATTAGTTAAGTTCAGTTTAGTGTAATTTAGTTTTGTTGAATTTAGTTTAGATTAGTTTAGTTTAAGTTAGTTTATTTTAGCTTAGGTTAGGTTAGGTAAGGTTAGGTTAGTTAGTTTAGCTTAGTTTAGTTTAGTTTAGTTTATAGTTTAGTTTAATTTATAGATTAGCTTATATTTTAGTTTATAGTTTAGTTTAGTTTGGTTTAGTTAAGTTTAGTTTAGGTTAGGTTAGGTAAGGTTAGGTTAGGTTAGGTTAGTTTATTTTAGTTCAGATTAGATTATGTTAGGTTAGGTTAGGTTAGGTCAGTGTAGTTGAGTTTAGTTTAGTTGAATTTAATTTAGTTTATTTTGTTTAGTTTAGGTTAGGTTAGTTTAGTTTAGTTTAAGTTAGTTTAGGTTAGTTTATTTTAGTTTAGATTAGATTATGCTAGGTTAGGTTAGGGTAGGTTAGGTTAGTTTAGTTTAGTTTAGTTTAGTTTAGTTTAAGTTAGGTTAGTTTAGTTTAGTATAGGTTTGGTTAGGTTAGGTTAGTTTAGTTTTGTTTAGTTTAGTTTCAGGTTAGGTTAGATTAGGTTAGGTTATGTTAGTTTATTTTAGTTTAGATTAGATTATGTTAGGTTAGGTAAGTTTAGGTTAGGTTAGGTTAGGTTAGTTTAGGTTAGGTTATTTTAGGTTAGGTTAGGTTAGCTTAGTTTATTTTAGTTTTGTTTAATTTAGGGTAGGTTAGGTTAGTTAACTTTAGTTTACTTAAGTTTAGTTTAGTTTATAGTTTAGTTTAGTTTAGTTTATAGTTTAGTTTATAGTTTAGTTTAGTTTATAGTTAATATTATAAATTAGTTTAGTTTAGGTTAGGTTAGGTTAGTTTAGTTTAGCTTAGGTTAGGTTAGGTTAGGTTAGGTTAGTTAGTTTAGCTTAGTATAGTTTATTTTATTTTAGTTTATAGTTTAGTTTAATTTATAGATTAGTTTATATTTTAGTTTATAGTTTATTTTAGTTTGGTTTAGTTTAGGTTAGGTTAGGTAAGGTTAGGTTAGGTTAGGTTAGGTTAGTTTAGTTAAGTTTATTTTCGGTTAGGTTAGTTTAGTTTAGTTCAGTTTAGTTAGTTTTGTTTATACGTTAGTTTAGTTTAGTTTATAGTTTAGTTTATAGTTTCGTTAAGTTAAGTTTATAGTTTATATTATAATGTAGTTTACTTTAATTTAGTTTACTTTAGTTTAGTTTTGTTTAGTTTAGTTTAGGTTAGGTTAGGTATGGTTAGTTTAGTTTAGGTTAGGTTAGGTTAGTTTATGTTAAGTTAGGTTAGTTTAGTTTAGCTTAGTTTAGGTTAGCTTAGGTTAGCTTAGTTTAGTTTAGTTTAGTTTAATTTAGGTTAGGTTAGGTTAGGTTAGGTTAGGTTAGGTCAGTGTAGTTGAGTTTAGTTTAGTTGAATTTAATTTAGTTTATTTTGTTTAGTTTAGGTTAGGTTAGTTTAGTTTAGTTTAGGTTAGCTTGTTAGGTTAGCTAAGTTTAGTATAGTTTAGTTTAGTTTATATTTTAATTTATTGTTTAGTTTAGTTTATATTAGATTAGTTTAGTTTAGTTCAATTTAGGTTAGGTTAGGTTAGGTTAGGTTAGGTTAATTTAGTTTAGTTTAGTTTAATTTAGGTTAGGTTAGGTTAGGTTAGTTAACTTTAGTTTAGTTAAGTTTAGAATAGTTTAATTTAGTTTATAGTTTAGTTTAGTTTAGTTTATAGTTTATATTATAATTTAGTTTAATTTAGTTTAGTTTAGGTTAGGTTAGGTTAGTTTAGTTAATCTTAGGTTAGGTTAGGTTAGGTTAGGTTAGTTAGTTTAGCTTAGTTTAGTTTATTTTACTTTAGTTTATAATTTAGTTTAATTTATAAATAGTTTATAGTTTAGTTTATAGTTTAGTTTAGTTTAGTTTAGTTTAATTTAGTTTATAGGTTAATTTATAGTTTAGTTTAATTTAGTTTATAGTTTATATTATAATTTAGTTTAGTTTAGTTTAGTTTAGGTTTGGTTAGTTTAGTTTAGCGTAGCTCATGTTTGGTTTGGTTAGGTTAAGTTAGGTTAGCTTAGTTTAGTTTAGTTAATTTAATTTAGGTTAGGTTAAGTTAGGTTACGTTAGTTAACTATAGTTTATTTTAGTTTAGTTAAGTTTAGTTTAGTTTATAGTTTAGTTTAATTTAGTTTATAGTTTAGTTTATATTTTCGTTAAGTTAAGTTTATAGTTTATATTATAATGTAGTTTATTTTAATTTAGTTTAGTTTAGTTTAGTTTAGTTTAGGTTAGGTTAGATTAGTTTAGTTTAGCTTAGGTTAGGTTAGGTTAGGTTAGGTTAGGTTTGTTAGTTTAGCTTAGTTTAGTTTATTTTAGTTTAGTTTATAGTTTAGTTAATTTATGGATTAGTTTATATTTTAGTTTATAATTTAGTTTAGTTTGGTTTAGTTTATGTTAGGTTAATTAGGTTAGGTTAGGTTAGGTTAGTTTAGTTTAGTTAAATTTATGTTCGGTTAGGTTAGGTTAGTTTAGTTCAGTTTAGTTAGTTTTGTTCATAGTTTAGTTTAGTTTAGTTTATAGTTTAGTTTATAGATTAGTTTAGTTTATATTTAATTTAGTTTAGTTTACTTTAGTTTTGTTTAGTTTAGTTTAGGTTAGGTTAGGTAAGGTTAGTTTAGTTTGGTTTAGTTTAGGTTAGGTTTGTTTAGGTTAAGTTTGGTTAGTTTAGTTTAGCTTAGTTTAGGTTAGGTTAGGTTAGCTTAGTTTAGTTTAGTTTAGTTTAATTTAGGTTAGGTTAGGTTCGGTTAAGTTAGTTAACTTTAGTTTACTTTAATTTAGTTTAGTTTATAGTTAATTTAATTTACAAATTAGTTTATAGTTTAGTTTATAGTTTAGGTTAGATAAGTTTTGTTTAATTTAAGTTAGGATAGGTAAGTTTAGGTTAAGTTAGGTTAGTTTAGTTCAGTTTAGTTTTGTTAAGTTCATAGTTTAATTTATTTTAGTTTACAGTTTAATTTAGTTTAGTTTAGTTTAGTTATTTTGATTAGGTTAGGTTAGGTTAGTTTAGTTTAATTTATTTTAGGTTAGATATGTTTAGGTTAGGTTAGATTAGTGTAGTTTAGTTTAGTTGAATTTAATTTAGTTTATTTTAGTTTAGTTTAGGTTAAGTTTGGTTAGGCTAGGTTAGTTAGGTTTAGTTTAGTGTAGTTGAGTTTAGTTGAATTTAGTTTAGTTTAGTTTAGTTTAGGTTAGTTTAGTTTAGTTTAGCTTAGGTTAGGTTAGGTAAGGTTAGGTTAGTTATTTTAGCTTAGTTTAGTTTAGTTTAGTTTAGTTTATAGTTTAGTTTATTTTAAATTAGTTTATAGTTTAGTTTATAGTTTAGTTTAGTTTATGTTAGTTTAGTTTAGTTTAGCTTAGGTTAGGTTAGGTAAGGTTAGGTTAGTAGGTTTAGCTTAGTTTAGTTTAGTTTATAGTTCAGTTTAATTTTAGATTATTTTATAGTTTAGTTTATAGTTTAGTTTAGTTTAAGTTAAGATAGGTATGTTTAGGTTAGGTTAGGGTAAGTTAGTTTAGTTTAGTTTAGTTTATTTTAGGTTACGTTAGTTTAGGTTAGTTAAGTACAGTTTGGTTTTGTTTTGTTTATAGTTTTGTTTTGTTTATAGTTTAGTTTATAGTTTAGTTTAGATTACTTTCGGTTAGGTTAGGTTAGGTTAGTTTAGTTTAGTTTAGATTAGGTTAGGTTAGTTTATTTTAGTTTAGATTAGATTATGTTAGGTTAGGTTAGGGTAGGTTAGGTTAGTGTAGTTTAGTTTAGTTCAATTTAGTTGAATTTAATTTAGTTTATTTTAGTTTCCTTTAGGTTAGGTAGATTAATTTAGTTTAGTTTAGGTTAGGTTAAGTTAGGTTAGGTTAGTTTAGTTTAGTTTATATTTTATTTTATAGTTTAGTTTAGTTTAGTTTGTATTAGATTAGTTTAGTTTAATTTAGTTTGGTATAGTTTAGGTTAGGTTAGGTTAGGTTAGGTTAGTTTAGTTTAGGTTAGGTTAGGTTAGGTTAGTTTATTTTAGTTTAGTTTACTTTAGTTTATAGTTTAGTTATAGTTTAGTTTAGTTTAGTTTAGTTTAGGTTCGGTTAGGTTAGTTTAGTTTAGTTTAGGTTAGGTTAGGTTAGGTTAGGTTAGTTTAGTTTAGTTTAGTATAGTTTAGGTTAGATTAGGTTAGTTTATTTTAGTTTAGATTAGTTTATGTTATGTTAGGGTAGGTTAGGTTAGGTTAGTTTAGTTTAGTTTAGTTTAGTTTAGTTTAGTTTAGTTTAGGGTAGGTCAGGTTAGTTTAGTTTAATTTAGGTTAGGTTAGGTTAGTTAAATTTAAGTTACTCTAGTTTAGTTAAGTTTAGTTTAGTTTATAGTTTAGTTTATAGTTTAGTTTAGTTTATAGTTTAGTTTAGTTTATAGTTTATATTATAATTTACTTTATTTTAGTTTAGTTTAGGTAAGGTTAGTTTAGTTTAGCTTAGGTTAGGTTAGGTTAGTTAGTTTAGCTTAGTTTAGTTTATTTTAGTTTAGTTTATTGTTTAGTTTAGTCTAAAGATTAGTTTACATTTTAGTTTAATTTGGTTTAGTTTAGATTAGTTTAGGTTAGGTTAGCTAAGGTTAGGTTAGGTTAGGTTAGTGTAGTTTAGTTTAGTTGAATTTAATTTTGTTTATTTTGGTTTAGTTTAGGTTAGGTTAGTTTAGTTTAGTTTAGGTTAGGTTAAGTTAGGTTAGCTTAGTTTAGTTTAGTTTACTTTATATTTTAGTTTATAGTTTAGTTTAGTGCAGTTTATATTAGATTAGTTTAGTTTAGTTTAGGTTAGGTTAGGTTAGGTTAGTTTAATTTGGGTTAGGTTAGGTTAGTTTATTTTAGTTTAGTTTAGCTTACTTTAGTTTATAGTTTAGTTTAGTTTAGATTAGATTAGTTTAGTTTAGGTTAGGTTATGTTAGTTTAGTTTAGGTTAGGTTGGGTTAGGTTATGTTAATTTAGTTTAGTTTAGTTTAGTTTAGGTTAGGTTAGGTTAGGTTAGGTTATGTTACTTTAGGTTAGTTTTGTTTAGTTTATAATTTAGTTTAGTGTAGTTTATGTTAGGTTAGGTTAGTTTAGGTTAGTTTAGTTTAATTTAGTTTATAATTTAGTTTATAGCATCGTTTAGTTTAGTTTAATTTACAGTTTATTTTATAGTTTAGTACAGTTTAGTTTAGGTTATGTTAGGTTAGGAAAGTTTAGTTTGTTTTAGCTTAGGTTGGGTTAGGTTAGGTTACGTTTAGTTAGTTTAGCTTAGTTTCGTTTATTTGAATTTATAATATAGTTTAATTTATAGTTTAGTTTATAGTTTAGTTTAGTTTAGTTTAGGTTAGGATAGGTAAGTTTAGGTTAGATTAGGTTAAGTTAGTTTAGTTTAGTTTAGTTTAGTTTATGTTAGGTTACGTTAGTTTAGGTTAGTTAAGTTCAGTTTAGTTTAGTTTTGTTTATAGTTTAGTTTAGTTTATAGTTTAGTTTAGTTTAGTTTATTGTTTAATTTAGTTTAATTTAGTGTAGTTTAGTATAGGTTAGGTTAGGTTAGTTTAGTTTAATTTAGTTTAGGTTAGGTTAGTTTATTTTAGTTTAGATTAAATTATGTTAGGTTAGGTTAGGGTAGGTTAGGTTAGTGTAGTTTAGTTTAGTTTAGTTTAGTTGAATTTAATTTTGTTTATTTTAGCTTAGTTTAGGTTAGGTTAGGTTAGTTTAGTTTAGTTTAGTTTAGTTTTGGTTAGGTTAAGTTAGGTTAGGTTAGTTTAGTTTAGTTTAGTTTATATTTTAGTTTATAGTTTAGTTTAGTTTAGTTAATTTTAGATTAGTTTGGTTTAGTTTAGTTTAGTTTAGTTTAGTTTAGGTTAGGCTGGTTAGGTTAGGTTAGTTTAGTTTAGGTTAGGTTTGGTTAGTTTTGTTTATATTAGGTTAGTTTATTTTAGTTTAGTTTAGTTTACTTTAGTTTATAGTAATGTTTATAGTTTAATTAAGTTTAGTTTAGTTTAGTTTAGTTTAGGTTAGGTTAGTTTAGTTTAGTATAGGTTAGGTTAGGTTAGTTTTGTCTTGTTTAGTTTAGGTTAGGTTAGGTTAGGTTATGTTATGTTGCTTTAGGTTAGTTTAGTTTAGTTTAATTTAGTTTCGTTTAGTTTATAATTTAGTTTAATTTAGTTTATGTTAGGTTAGGTTAGGTGAGGTTAGGTTTGGTTAGTTTAGGTTAGTTTAGTTTAGTTTATAATTTAGTTTATAGTATAGTTTTGTTTAGTTTAGTTTATAGTTTAGTTTATAATTTAGTTTAGTTTAGTTTATAGTTTAGTTTATAATTTAGTTTAATTTAGTTTAGTTTAGTTTAGGTTAGGTTATGTTAGTTTAGTTTAGGTTAGGTTGGGTTAGGTTATGTTAATTTAGTTTAGTTTAGTTTAGTTTAGGTTAGGTTAGGTTAGGTTAGGTTATGTTACTTTAGGTTAGTATTGTTTAGTTTGTAATTTAGTTTAGTGTAGTTTATGTTAGGTTAGGTTAGTTTAGGTTAGTTTAGTTTAATTTAGTTTATAATTTAGTTTATAGCATCGTGTAGTTTAGTTTAATTTACAGTTTATTTTATAGTTTAGTACAGTTTAGTTTAGGTTATGTTAGGTTAGGAAAGTTTAGTTTATTTTAGCTTAGGTTGGGTTAGGTTAGGTTACGTTAAGTTAGTTTAGCTTAGTTTCGTTTATTTGAATTTATAATATAGTTTAATTTATAGTTTAGTTTATAGTTTAGTTTAGTTTAGTTTAGGTTAGGATAGGTAAGTTTAGGTTAGGTTAGGTTAAGTTAGTTTAGTTTAGTTTAGTTTATATTAGGTTACGTTAGTTTAGGTTAGTTAAGTTCAGTTTAGTTTAGTTTTGTTTATAGTTTAGTTTAGTTTATAGTTTAGTTTCGTTTAGTTTATTGTTTAATTTAGTTTAATTTAGTGTAGTTTAGTATAAGTTAGGTTAGGTTAGTTTAGTTTAATTTAGTTTAGTTTAGGTTAGTTTATTTTAGTTTAGATTAAATTATGTTAGGTTAGGTTAGGGTAGGTTAGGTTAGTGTAGTTTAGTTTAGTTTAGTTTAGTTGAATTTAATTTTGTTTATTTTAGCTTAGTTTAGGTTAGGTTAGGTTAGGTTAGTTTAGTTTATTTTAGTTTAGTTTTGGTTAGGTTAAGTTAGGTTAGGTTAGTTTAGTTTAGTTTATATTTTAGTTTATAGTTTAGTTTAGTTTAGTTAATTTTAGATTAGTTTGGTTTAGTTTAGTTTAGTTTAGTTTAGGTTAGGCTGCTTAGGTTAGGTCAGTTTAGTTTAGGTTAGGTTTGGTTAGTTTTGTTTATATTAGGTTAGTTTATTTTAGTTTAGTTTAGTTTACTTTAGTTTATAGTAATGTTTATAGTTTAATTAAATTTAGTTTAGTTTAGTTTAGTTTAGGTTAGTTTAGTTTAGTATAGGTTAGGTTAGGTTAGGTTAGGTTAGTTTTGTCTTGTTTAGTTTAGGTTAGGTTAGGTTAGGTTATGTTATGTTGCTTTAGGTTAGTTTAGTTTAGTTTAATTTAGTTTCGTTTAGTTTATAATTTAGTTTAATTTAGTTTACGTTAGGTTAGGTTAGGTGAGGTTAGGTTTGGTTAGTTTAGGTTAGTTTAGTTTAGTTTATAATTTAGTTTATAGTATAGTTTTGTTTAGTTTAGTTTATAGTTTAATTAATAATTTAGTTTAGTTTAGTTTATAGTTTAGTTTATAATTTAGTTTAATTTAGTTTAGTTTAGGTTAGGTTTGGTTAGTTTAGTTTAGCTTAGCTCAAGTTTGGTTAGGTTAGGTTAAGTTAGGTTAGGTTAGTTAGTTTAGCTTAGTTTAGATTGTTTTAGTTTAGTTTATAGTTTAGTTTAATTTTTAGATTAGTTTATATTTTAGTTTATTGTTTAGTTTAGTTTGGTTTAGTTTAGGTTAGGTTAGGTAAGGTTAGGTTAGGTTAGATTAGTTTAGTTTAGTTAAGTTTATGTTCCGTTAGGTTAGGTTAGTTTAGTTCAGTTTAGTTAGTTTTGTTTATAGTTTAGTTTAGTTTAGTTTAGGTTAGGTTAGGTTAGTTTATGTTAAGTTAGGTTAGTTTAGCTTAGCTTAGTTTAAGTTTGGTTAGGTTACGTTAGGTTAGGTCAGCTAAGTTTAGTTTATGTTAGTTTTATTTAGGTTAGGTTAGGTTAGGTTAGTGAACTTCAGTTTACTTTAGTTTAGTTAAGTTTAGTTTAGTTTATAGTTTAGTTTAATTTAGTTTATAGTTTAGTTTATAGTTTAGTTTAGTTTAGGTTATGTTTGGTTAGTTTAGTTTAGCTTAGGTTAGGTAAGGTTAGGTTAGGTTAGGTTAGCTTAGTTAGTTTAGCTTAGTTTAGTTTATTTTAGTTTAGTTTATAGTTTATTTTAATTTATAGATTAGTTGATGTTTTAGTTTATAGTTTAATTTAGTTTGGTTTAGTTTAGCTTAGGTTAGGTAAGGTTAGGTTAGGTTAGGATAGTTTAGTTTAGTTAAGTTTATGTTCGGTTAGGTTACGGTAGTTTAGTTCAGTTTAGTTAGTTTTGTTTATAGGTTAGTTTAGTTTAGTTTATAGTGTAGTTTATAGTTTAGTTTAGTTTATAGTTTATATTATAATTTAGTTAAGTTTAGTTTAGTTTATAGTTTAGTTTATTTTGGTTTATAGTTTAGTTTATGATTTAGTTTAGTTTAGTTTATAGTTTATATTATAATTTAGTTTAGTTTAGGTTAGGTTAGGTTAGTTTATTTTAGCTTAGGTTACGTTAGGTTAGGTTAGGCTAGGTTAGTTAGTTTAGCTTAGTTTAGTTTATTTTATTTTAGTTTATAGTTTAGTTTAATTTATAGATTAGTTTATATTTTAGTTTATAGTTCAGTTTAGTTTGGTTTAGTTTAGGTTAGGTTAGGTAAGGTTATGTTAGGTTAGGTTAGTTTAGTTTAGTTAAGTTTATGTTCGGTTAGGTTAGGTTACTTTAGTTCAGTTTACTTAGTTTAGTTTATAGGCTAGTTTAGTTTAGTTTATAGTTCAGTTTATAGTTTCGTTAAGTTTAGTTTATAGTTTATATTATAATATAGTTTACTTTAATTTAGTTTATTTTAGTTTAGTTTAGGTTAGGTAAGGTTATTTGAGTTTAGTTTAGTTTAGGTTAGGTTAGGTTTGTTTATGTTAAGTTAGGTTAGTTTAGTTAAGCTTAGTTTAGGTTAGGTTAGGTTAGGTTAGGTTAGTTTACTTTAGTTTAGTTTAGTTTAATTTAGGTTAGATTATGTTAGTTTAGGTTAGGTCAGTGTAGTTGAATTTAGTTTAGTTGAATTTAATTTAGTTTATTTTGTTTAGTTTAGGTTAGTTTAGTTCAGTTTAGTTTAGGTTAGGTTGTTTGGTTAGCTTAGTTTAGTATAGTTTAGTTTAGTTTATATTTTAATTTATTGTTTAGTTTAGTTTATATTAGATTAGTTTAGTTTAGTTTAGTTTAGGTTAGTTTAGTTAAATTTAATTTATAGTTTAGTTTATAATTTAGTTTGGTTTAGTTTATAGTTTATATTATAATTTAGTTTAGTTTAGTTTAGTTTAGGTTAGGTTAGTTTAGTTTAGCTTAGGTTAGGTTAGGTTAGGTTAGTTTAGCTTAATTTAGTTTATTTTAGTTTAGTTTATAGTTTAGTTTAATTTATAAATTAGTTTATAGTTTAGTTTAGTTTAGTTTAGTTTAATTTAGTTTATAGTTTAATTTATAGTTTAGTTTAGTTTATAGTTTATATTATAAAATAGTTTAGTATAGTTTAATTTAGGTTAGGTTCGTTTATTTTAGCTTAAGTTAGGTTAGGTTGGGTTATGTTAGGTTACTTTAGTTTAGTTTAGTTTAGTTTAGGTTAGGTTAGTTAGATTAGTTTAGCTTAGCTCAGATTTGGTTAGGTTAGGTTAAGTTAGGTTAGCTTAGTTTAGTTTAGTTAATTTAACTTAGGTTAAGTTAAGTTAGGTTAGGTTAGTTAACTATAGTTTACTTTAGTTTAGTTAAGTTTAGTTTATTTTATAGTTTAGTTTAATATAGTTCATCGTTTAGTTTATAGTTTAGTTTAGTATGTTTATAGTTTATATTATAATTTAGTTTAGTTTAGTATAGTTTAGGTTAGGTTAGATTAGTTTAGTTTAGCTTAGGTTAGGTTAGGTTAAGTTTGTTAGTTTAGCTTAGTTTAGTTTATTTTAGTTTAGTTTATAGTTTAGTTAATTTATAGATTAGTTTATATTTTAGTTTATAATTTAGTTTAGTTTGGTTTAGTTTACGTTAGGTTCGGTTAGGTTAGATTAGTTTAGTTCAGTTTAGATAGTTTTGTTCGTAGTTTAGTTTAGTTTATAGTTTAGTTTATAGTTTAGTTTAGTTTATAGTTTAATTTAGTTTAGTTTACTTTAGTTTTGTTTAGCTTAGTTTAGGTTAGGTTAGGTAAGGTTAGTTTAGTTTAGTTTAGTTTAGGTTGGGTTAGTTTAGGTTAAGTTTGGTTAGTTTAGTTTAGCTTAGTTTAGTTTAGGTTAGGTTAGGTTAGGTTAGCTTAGCTTGGTTTAGTTTAGTTTAGTTTAATTTAGGTTAGGTTAGGTTCGTTAGCTTAGTTAACTTTAGTTTTCTTTAGTTTAGTTTAGTTTATAGTTAATTTAATTTATAAATTAGTTTATAGTTTAGTTTATAGTTTAGGTTAGATAAGTTTTGTTTAATTTAAGTTAGGATAGGTAGGTTTAGGTTAGGTTAGGTTAGTTTAGTTCAGTGTAGTTTAATTTTGTTTATAGTATAATTTAGTTTAGTTTATAGTTTAATTTAGTTTAGTTTATAGTTTAATTTAGTTTAGTTTAGTTTAGTTTAGTTATTTTGTTTAGGTTAGGTTAGTTTAGTTTAGTTTAGGTTAGGTTAGATTTGTTTAGGTTAGGTTAGATTAGTGTAGTTTAGTTTAGTTGAATTTAATTTAGTTTAATTTAGTTTAGTTTAGGTTAAGTTAGGATAGGTTAGGTTAGTTATGTTTAGTTTAGTGTAGTTTAGTTTAGTTAATTTAGTTTAATTTAGTTTAGGTTAGTTTAGTTTAGTTTAGCTTAGGTTAGGTTAGGTAAGGTTAGGTTAGTTAGTTTAGCTTAATTTAGTTTAGTTTAGTTTAGTTTATGGTTTAGTTTAATTTTAGATTATTTTATAGTTTAGTTTATAGCTTAGTTTAGTTTAAGTTAAGATAGGTAAGTTTAGGTTAGGTTAGGGTAAGTTAGTTAAGTTCAGTTTAGTTTATTTTGTTTATAGTTTTGTTTAGTTTATAGTTTAGTTTATATTTAAGTTTAGATTATTTTCGTTTAGGTTAGGTTAGGTTAGGTAAGGTTAGGTTAGGTGAGTTTAGTTTAGTTTAGATTAGGTTAGGTTAGTTTATTTTAGTTTAGATTAGATTATATTAGGTTAGGTTAGTGTAGGTTAATTTAGTGTAGTTTAGTTTAGTTCAATTTAGTTGAATTTAATTTAGTTTATTTTAGCTTAGTTTAGGTTAGGTAGATTAGTTTAGTTTAGTTTAGGTTAGGTTAAGTTAGGTTAGTTTAGTTTAATTTAGTTTAGTTTGGTATAGTTTTGGTTAGGTTAGGTTAGGTTAGTTTAGTTTAGGTTAGGTTAGGTTAGTTTATTTTAGTATATTTTATTTTACTTTAGTTTATAGTTTAGTTATAGGTTAGTTTAGTTTAGTTTAGGTTAAGTTAGGTTAGTTTAGTTTAGTTTAGTTAATTTAGTTTAGGTTAGGTTATGTTAGTTTATTTTAGTTTAGATTAGTTTATGTTAGGTTAGGGTAGGTTAGGTTAATTTAGTTTGGTTTAGTTTAGTTTAGGTTAGGTCAGGTTAGTTTAGTTTAATTTAGGTTAGGTTAGGTTAGTTAACTTTAATTTACTCTAGTTTAGTTAAGTTTAGTTTAGTTTATAGTTTAGTTTAGTTTATAGTTTATATTATCATTTACTTTATTTTAGTTTAGTTTAGGTTAGGTTAGTTTAGGTTAGCTTAGGTTACATTAGATTAGGTTAGTTAGTTTAGCTTAGTTTAGTTTATTTTAGTTTAGTTAATGTTTAGTTTTATTTAAAAATTAGTTTATAATTTAGTTACAGTTTTGTTTAGTTTAGTATTGTTTAGTTTAAGTTAGGTTAGGTAAGTTTAGGTTAGGTTAGGTTAGTTTAGATCAGTTTAGTTTTAGTTGTTTATAGTTTACTTTAGTTTAATTTATAGTTTAGTTTAGTTTAGTTTAGTTATTTTGTTTAGGTAAGGTTAGGTTAGGTTAGTTTAGTTTAGTTTAGGTTAGGTTAGATTTGTTTAGGTTAGGTTAGATTAGTTTAGTTTAGTTTAGTTTAATTTAATTTAGTTTATTTTAGTTTAGTTTAGGTTAAGTTAGGTTAGGTTAGATTAGTTAAGTTCAGTTTAGTGTAATTTAGTTTTGTTGAATTTAGTTAAGTTTAGTTTAGTTTAAGTTAGTTTAGTTTAGCTTAGGTTAGGTTAGGTAAGGTTAGGTTAGTTAGTTTAGCTTAGTTTAGTTTAGTTTAGTTTATAGTTTAGTTTAATTTATAGATTAGCTTATATTTTAGTTGATAGTTTAGTTTAGTTTGGTTTAGTTAAGTTTAGTGTAGGTTAGGTTAGGTAAGGTTAGGTTAGGTTAGGTTAGTTTATTTTAGTTCAGATTATGTTAGGTTAGGTTAGGTTAGGTCAGTGTAGTTGAGTTTAGTTTAGTTGAATTTAATTTAGTTTATTTTGTTTACTTTAGGTTAGGTTAGTTTAGTTTAGTTTAGGTTAGGTTGTTCGGTTAGATTAGTTTTGTATAGTTTAGTTTATATTTTAATTTATTCTTTACTTTAGTTTATATTAGATTAGTTTAGTTTAGTTTAGTTTAGGTTAGGTTAGGTTAGGTTACGTTGGGTTAGCTTAGTTTAGTTTAGTTTAAGTTTGGTTAGGTTACGTTAGGTTAGGTCAGCTTAGTTTAGTTTAGTTGTGTTTAATTTAGGTTAGGTTAGGTTAGGTTAGTTAACTTTAGATTACTTTAGTTTAGGTTAGGTTTGGTTTGTTTAATTTAGCTTAGCTCAGGTTTGGTTTGGTTAAGTTGGGTTAGGTTAGTTAACTTCAGTTTACTTTAGTTTAGTTAAGTTTAGTTTAGTTTATAATTTAGTTTAATTTAGTTTATAGTTTAGTTTATTGTTTATATTATAATTTAGTTTAGGTTAGGTTAGGTTAGTTTAGTTTGGCTTAGGTTAGGTAAGGTTAGGTTAGGTTAGGTTGGTTAGTTTAGCTTAGTTTATTTATTTTAGTTTAGTTTATAGTTTAGTTTAATTTATAGATTAGTTTATATTTTAGTTTATAGTTTAGTTTAGTTTGGTTTAGTTTAGGTTAGGTTAGGTAAGGTTAGGTTAGGTTAGGATAGTTTATTTTATTAAAGTTTATGTTCGGTTAGGTTAGGTTAGTTTAGTTCAGTTTAGTTAGTTTTGTTTATAGGTTAGTTTAGTTTAGTTTATAGTTTAGTTTACAGTTTTGTTTAGTTAAGTTTATAGTTTATATTATAATGTAGTTTAGTTTAATTTAGTTTAGTTTAGTTTAGTTTTGCTTAGTTTAGTTTAGGTTAGGTTAGGTAAGGTTAGTTTAGTTTAGTTTAGGTTAGGTTAGGTTAGTTTATGTTAAGTTAGGTTAGTTCAGTTTAGGTTAGTTTAGGTTAGGTTAGGTCAGGTTAGGTTAGGTTAGGTTAGCTTAATTAAGTTTAGTTTAGTTTAATTTAGGTTAGGTTAGGTTAGGTTAGGTTAGGTTAGTTAACTTTAGTTTACTTTGGTTTAGTTAAGTTTAGTTTAGTTTATAGTTTAGTTTAGTTTAGTTTATAGTTTAGTTTATAGTTTAGTTTAGTTTAGTTTATAGTTTATATTATAATTTAATTTAGTTTAGTTTAGTTTAGGTTAGGTTAGTTTAGTTTAGCTTAAGTTAGGTTAGGTTAGGTTAATTTAGGTTAGTTAGTTTAGCTTAGTTTAGTTTATTTTAGTTTAGTTTATAGTTTAGTTTAATTTATAAATTAGTTTATATTTTAGTTTATAGTTTAGTTTGGTTTAGTTTAATTTATTTTATAGTATGGTTTATAGATTATTTTAGTTTAGTTTATAGTTTAGATTATAATTTAGTTTAGATTTGTTAATTTAGGTTAGGTTAGTTTAGTTTAGCTTAGGTTAGTTTAGCTTAGGTTAGGTTGGTTTATGTTAGGTTACTTTAGAGTAGTTTAGTTTAGGTTAGGTTTGGTTAGTTTAGTTTAATTTAGCTCAGGTTTCGTTAAGTTAGGTTAAGTTAGGTTTGCTTAGTTTAGTTTAGTTTAGTTTAATTTAGGTTAGGTTAGGTTAGGTTAATTAACTTTAGTTTACTTAATTTAGTTAAGTTTAGTTTAGTTTATAGTTTAGTTTAATTTAGTTTATAGTTTAGTTTATAGTTTAGTTTAGTTTAGTTTAGTTTATAGTTAATTTAGTTTAGTTTAGTTTAGGTTAGGTTAGTTTAGTTTAGCTTAGGTTAGTTTAGGTTAGGTTAGGTTAGGTTGGGTTATGTTAGGTTACTTTAGAGTAGTTTAGTTTACTTTAGGTTAGGTTTGGTTAGTTTAGTTTAATTTAGCTCAGGTGTGGTTAGGTTAGGTTAAGTTAGGTTTGCTTAGTTTAGTTTAGTTTAGTTTAATTTAGTTTCGTTTAGTTTATAATTTAGTTTAGTTTAGTTTATGTTAGGTTAGGTTAGGTGAGATTAGGTTAGGTTAGTTTAGGTTAGTTTAGTTTAGTTTAGTTTAGTTTATAATTTAGTTTATAGTATAGTTTTGTTTAGTTTAGTTTATAGTTTAGTTTATAATTTAGTTTAGTTTATAGTTTAGTTTATAATTTAGTTTAATTTAGTTTAGTTTAATTTAGGTTAGGTTTGGTTAGTTTATTTTAGTTTAGCTCAGGTATGGTTAGGTTAGGTTAAGTTAGGTTATGTTAGTTAGTTTAGCTTAATTTAGTTTGTTTTAGTTTAGTTTATAGTTAAGTATAATTTATAGATTAGTTTATAGTTTAGTTTATAGTTTAGTTTAGTTTGGTTTAGTTTAGGTTAGTTTAGGTAGGTTAGGTTAGGTTAGGTTAGTTTAGTTTAGTTAAGTTTATGTTCGGTTAGGTTAGGTTAGTTTAGTTCAGTTTAGTTAGTTTAGTTTATAGTTTAATTTAGTTTAGTTTAGTTTTGTTTAGTTTAGTTTAGGTTACGTTAGGTAAGGTTAGTTTAGGTTAGTTTATTTTAGGTTAGGTTAGGTTAGGTCAGCTCAGTTTAGTTTAGTTTAGTTTAATTTAGGTTAGGTTAGGTTAGGTTAGTTAACTTTAGATTACTTTAGTTTAGTTAAGTTTAGTTTAGTTTATAGAGTAGTTTAGTTTAGTTTATAGTTTAGTTTAGTTTAGTTTATAGTATATATTATAATTTAGTTTAGTTTAGTTTAGTTTAGGTTAGGTTAGGTTAGGTTAGTTTAGTTTAGCTTAGGTTAGGTTACGTTACGTTAGGTTAGGTTAGGTTAGGTTAGTTAGTTTAGCTTAGTTCATTTTATTTTATTTTAGTTTATATTTAATTTAATTTATAAATTAGTTTATAGTTTAGTTTATAGTTTAGGTTAGCTAAGTTTAGTTTAATTTAAGTTAGGATAGGTAAGTTTAGGTTAGGTTAGGTTAGTTTAGTTCAGTTTAGTTTTGTTTTGTTTATAGTTTAATTTAGTTTAGTTTAGTTTAGTTTAGTTTTTTTTTTAGGTTAGGTTAGGTTAGTTTAGTTTAGTTTAGGTTAGGTTAGATTTGTTTAGGTTAGGTTAGATTAGTGTAGTTTAGTTTAGTTGAATTTAATTTAGTTTATTTTAGTTTAGTTTAGGTTAAGTTAGGTTAGGTTAGGTTAGTTAAGTTTAGTTTAGTGTAGTTTAGTTTAATTGAAATTAGTTTATTTTAGTTTGGTTTAGGTTAGTTTAATTTAGTTTAGCTTAGGTTAGGTTAGGTTAGGTAAGGTTAGATGAGTTAGTTTAGCTTAGTATAGTTTAGTTTAGTTTAGTTTATAGTTTAGTTTAATTTTAGATTAGTTTATAGTTTAGTTTAGTTTAGTTTATATTAGGATAGATAAGTTTAGGTTAGGTTAGGGTAAGTTAATTTAGTTTAGTTTAGTTTATTTTAGGTTACGTTAGTTTAGGTTAGTTTAGATTAGATTATGTTAGGTTACGTTAGGGTAGGTTAGGTTAGTGTAGTTTAGTTTAGTTCAATTTAGTTGAATTTAATTTAGTTTATTTTGTTTAGTTTAGGTTAGGTTGTTAGGTTAGCTTAGTTTTGTATAGTTTAGTTTAGTTTAAATTTTAATTTATTGTTTAGTTTAGTTTATATTAGATTAGTTTAGTTTAGTTTAGTTTAGGTTAGGTTAGGTTAGGTTAGGTTACGTTGGGTTAGCTTAGTTTAGTTTAAGTTTGGTTAGGTTACGTTAGGTTAGGTCAGCTTAGTTTAGTTTAGTTTAGGTTAATTTAGGTTAGGTTAGGTTAGGTTAGTTAACTTTAGATTACTTTAGTTTAGGTTAGGTTTGGTTTGTTTAATTTAGCTTAGCTCAGGTTTGGTTTGGTTAGGTTGGGTTAGGTTAGTTAACTTCAGTGTACTTTAGTTTAGTTAAGTTTAGTTTAGTTTATAGTTTAGTTTAATTTAGTTTATAGTTTAGTTTTTACTTTATATTATAATTTAGTTTAGGTTAGGTTAGGTTAGTTTAGTTTAGCTTAGGTTAGGTAAGGTTAGGTTAGGTTAGATTAGGTTGGTTAGTTTAGCTTAGTTTAATTATTTTAGTTTAGTTTATAGTTTAGTTTAATTTATAGATTAGTTTATATTTTAGTTTATAGTTTAGTTTAGTTTGGTTTAGTTTAGGTTAGGTTAGGTAAGGTTAGGTTAGGTTAGGATAGTTTATTTTAGTAAAGTTTATGTTCGGTTAGGTTAGGTTAGTTTAGTTCAGTTTAGTTAGTTTTGTTTATAGGTTAATTTAGTTTAGTATATAGTGTAGTTTATAGTTTAGTTTAGTTTATAGTTTATATTATAATTTAGTTAAGTTTAGTTTAGTTTATAGTTTAGTTTATTTTGGTTTATAGTTTAGTTTATGATTTAGTTTAGTTTAGTTTATAGTTTATATTATAATTTAGTTTAGTTTAGGTTAGGTTAGGTTAGTTTATTTTAGCTTAGGTTACGTTAGGTTAGGTTAGGCTAGGTTAGTTAGTTTAGCTTAGTTTAGTTTATTTTATTTTAGTTTATAGTTTAGTTTAATTTATAGATTAGTTTATATTTTAGTTTATAGTTCAGTTTAGTTTGGTTTAGTTTAGGTTAGGTTAGGTAAGGTTATGTTAGGTTAGGTTAGTTTAGTTTAGTTAAGTTTATGTTCGGTTAGGTTAGGTTACTTTAGTTCAGTTTACTTAGTTTAGTTTATAGGCTAGTTTAGTTTAGTTTATAGTTCAGTTTATAGTTTCGTTAAGTTTAGTTTATAGTTTATATTATAATATAGTTTACTTTAATTTAGTTTATTTTAGTTTAGTTTAGGTTAGGTAAGGTTATTTGAGTTTAGTTTAGTTTAGGTTAGGTTAGGTTTGTTTATGTTAAGTTAGGTTAGTTTAGTTAAGCTTAGTTTAGGTTAGGTTAGGTTAGGTTAGGTTAGTTTACTTTAGTTTAGTTTAGTTTAATTTAGGTTAGATTATGTTAGTTTAGGTTAGGTCAGTGTAGTTGAATTTAGTTTAGTTGAATTTAATTTAGTTTATTTTGTTTAGTTTAGGTTAGTTTAGTTCAGTTTAGTTTAGGTTAGGTTGTTTGGTTAGCTTAGTTTAGTATAGTTTAGTTTAGTTTATATTTTAATTTATTGTTTAGTTTAGTTTATATTAGATTAGTTTAGTTTAGTTTAGTTTAGGTTAGTTTAGTTAAATTTAATTTATAGTTTAGTTTATAATTTAGTTTGGTTTAGTTTATAGTTTATATTATAATTTAGTTTAGTTTAGTTTAGTTTAGGTTAGGTTAGTTTAGTTTAGCTTAGGTTAGGTTAGGTTAGGTTAGTTTAGCTTAATTTAGTTTATTTTAGTTTAGTTTATAGTTTAGTTTAATTTATAAATTAGTTTATAGTTTAGTTTAGTTTAGTTTAGTTTAATTTAGTTTATAGTTTAATTTATAGTTTAGTTTAGTTTATAGTTTATATTATAAAATAGTTTAGTATAGTTTAATTTAGGTTAGGTTCGTTTATTTTAGCTTAAGTTAGGTTAGGTTGGGTTATGTTAGGTTACTTTAGTTTAGTTTAGTTTAGTTTAGGTTAGGTTAGTTAGATTAGTTTAGCTTAGCTCAGATTTGGTTAGGTTAGGTTAAGTTAGGTTAGCTTAGTTTAGTTTAGTTAATTTAACTTAGGTTAAGTTAAGTTAGGTTAGGTTAGTTAACTATAGTTTACTTTAGTTTAGTTAAGTTTAGTTTATTTTATAGTTTAGTTTAATATAGTTCATCGTTTAGTTTATAGTTTAGTTTAGTATGTTTATAGTTTATATTATAATTTAGTTTAGTTTAGTATAGTTTAGGTTAGGTTAGATTAGTTTAGTTTAGCTTAGGTTAGGTTAGGTTAAGTTTGTTAGTTTAGCTTAGTTTAGTTTATTTTAGTTTAGTTTATAGTTTAGTTAATTTATAGATTAGTTTATATTTTAGTTTATAATTTAGTTTAGTTTGGTTTAGTTTACGTTAGGTTCGGTTAGGTTAGATTAGTTTAGTTCAGTTTAGATAGTTTTGTTCGTAGTTTAGTTTAGTTTATAGTTTAGTTTATAGTTTAGTTTAGTTTATAGTTTAATTTAGTTTAGTTTACTTTAGTTTTGTTTAGCTTAGTTTAGGTTAGGTTAGGTAAGGTTAGTTTAGTTTAGTTTAGTTTAGGTTGGGTTAGTTTAGGTTAAGTTTGGTTAGTTTAGTTTAGCTTAGTTTAGTTTAGGTTAGGTTAGGTTAGGTTAGCTTAGCTTGGTTTAGTTTAGTTTAGTTTAATTTAGGTTAGGTTAGGTTCGTTAGCTTAGTTAACTTTAGTTTTCTTTAGTTTAGTTTAGTTTATAGTTAATTTAATTTATAAATTAGTTTATAGTTTAGTTTATAGTTTAGGTTAGATAAGTTTTGTTTAATTTAAGTTAGGATAGGTAGGTTTAGGTTAGGTTAGGTTAGTTTAGTTCAGTGTAGTTTAATTTTGTTTATAGTATAATTTAGTTTAGTTTATAGTTTAATTTAGTTTAGTTTATAGTTTAATTTAGTTTAGTTTAGTTTAGTTTAGTTATTTTGTTTAGGTTAGGTTAGTTTAGTTTAGTTTAGGTTAGGTTAGATTTGTTTAGGTTAGGTTAGATTAGTGTAGTTTAGTTTAGTTGAATTTAATTTAGTTTAATTTAGTTTAGTTTAGGTTAAGTTAGGATAGGTTAGGTTAGTTATGTTTAGTTTAGTGTAGTTTAGTTTAGTTAATTTAGTTTAATTTAGTTTAGGTTAGTTTAGTTTAGTTTAGCTTAGGTTAGGTTAGGTAAGGTTAGGTTAGTTAGTTTAGCTTAATTTAGTTTAGTTTAGTTTAGTTTATGGTTTAGTTTAATTTTAGATTATTTTATAGTTTAGTTTATAGCTTAGTTTAGTTTAAGTTAAGATAGGTAAGTTTAGGTTAGGTTAGGGTAAGTTAGTTAAGTTCAGTTTAGTTTATTTTGTTTATAGTTTTGTTTAGTTTATAGTTTAGTTTATATTTAAGTTTAGATTATTTTCGTTTAGGTTAGGTTAGGTTAGGTAAGGTTAGGTTAGGTGAGTTTAGTTTAGTTTAGATTAGGTTAGGTTAGTTTATTTTAGTTTAGATTAGATTATATTAGGTTAGGTTAGTGTAGGTTAATTTAGTGTAGTTTAGTTTAGTTCAATTTAGTTGAATTTAATTTAGTTTATTTTAGCTTAGTTTAGGTTAGGTAGATTAGTTTAGTTTAGTTTAGGTTAGGTTAAGTTAGGTTAGTTTAGTTTAATTTAGTTTAGTTTGGTATAGTTTTGGTTAGGTTAGGTTAGGTTAGTTTAGTTTAGGTTAGGTTAGGTTAGTTTATTTTAGTATATTTTATTTTACTTTAGTTTATAGTTTAGTTATAGGTTAGTTTAGTTTAGTTTAGGTTAAGTTAGGTTAGTTTAGTTTAGTTTAGTTAATTTAGTTTAGGTTAGGTTATGTTAGTTTATTTTAGTTTAGATTAGTTTATGTTAGGTTAGGGTAGGTTAGGTTAATTTAGTTTGGTTTAGTTTAGTTTAGGTTAGGTCAGGTTAGTTTAGTTTAATTTAGGTTAGGTTAGGTTAGTTAACTTTAATTTACTCTAGTTTAGTTAAGTTTAGTTTAGTTTATAGTTTAGTTTAGTTTATAGTTTATATTATCATTTACTTTATTTTAGTTTAGTTTAGGTTAGGTTAGTTTAGGTTAGCTTAGGTTACATTAGATTAGGTTAGTTAGTTTAGCTTAGTTTAGTTTATTTTAGTTTAGTTAATGTTTAGTTTTATTTAAAAATTAGTTTATAATTTAGTTACAGTTTTGTTTAGTTTAGTATTGTTTAGTTTAAGTTAGGTTAGGTAAGTTTAGGTTAGGTTAGGTTAGTTTAGATCAGTTTAGTTTTAGTTGTTTATAGTTTACTTTAGTTTAATTTATAGTTTAGTTTAGTTTAGTTTAGTTATTTTGTTTAGGTAAGGTTAGGTTAGGTTAGTTTAGTTTAGTTTAGGTTAGGTTAGATTTGTTTAGGTTAGGTTAGATTAGTTTAGTTTAGTTTAGTTTAATTTAATTTAGTTTATTTTAGTTTAGTTTAGGTTAAGTTAGGTTAGGTTAGATTAGTTAAGTTCAGTTTAGTGTAATTTAGTTTTGTTGAATTTAGTTAAGTTTAGTTTAGTTTAAGTTAGTTTAGTTTAGCTTAGGTTAGGTTAGGTAAGGTTAGGTTAGTTAGTTTAGCTTAGTTTAGTTTAGTTTAGTTTATAGTTTAGTTTAATTTATAGATTAGCTTATATTTTAGTTGATAGTTTAGTTTAGTTTGGTTTAGTTAAGTTTAGTGTAGGTTAGGTTAGGTAAGGTTAGGTTAGGTTAGGTTAGTTTATTTTAGTTCAGATTATGTTAGGTTAGGTTAGGTTAGGTCAGTGTAGTTGAGTTTAGTTTAGTTGAATTTAATTTAGTTTATTTTGTTTACTTTAGGTTAGGTTAGTTTAGTTTAGTTTAGGTTAGGTTGTTCGGTTAGATTAGTTTTGTATAGTTTAGTTTATATTTTAATTTATTCTTTACTTTAGTTTATATTAGATTAGTTTAGTTTAGTTTAGTTTAGGTTAGGTTAGGTTAGGTTACGTTGGGTTAGCTTAGTTTAGTTTAGTTTAAGTTTGGTTAGGTTACGTTAGGTTAGGTCAGCTTAGTTTAGTTTAGTTGTGTTTAATTTAGGTTAGGTTAGGTTAGGTTAGTTAACTTTAGATTACTTTAGTTTAGGTTAGGTTTGGTTTGTTTAATTTAGCTTAGCTCAGGTTTGGTTTGGTTAAGTTGGGTTAGGTTAGTTAACTTCAGTTTACTTTAGTTTAGTTAAGTTTAGTTTAGTTTATAATTTAGTTTAATTTAGTTTATAGTTTAGTTTATTGTTTATATTATAATTTAGTTTAGGTTAGGTTAGGTTAGTTTAGTTTGGCTTAGGTTAGGTAAGGTTAGGTTAGGTTAGGTTGGTTAGTTTAGCTTAGTTTATTTATTTTAGTTTAGTTTATAGTTTAGTTTAATTTATAGATTAGTTTATATTTTAGTTTATAGTTTAGTTTAGTTTGGTTTAGTTTAGGTTAGGTTAGGTAAGGTTAGGTTAGGTTAGGATAGTTTATTTTATTAAAGTTTATGTTCGGTTAGGTTAGGTTAGTTTAGTTCAGTTTAGTTAGTTTTGTTTATAGGTTAGTTTAGTTTAGTTTATAGTTTAGTTTACAGTTTTGTTTAGTTAAGTTTATAGTTTATATTATAATGTAGTTTAGTTTAATTTAGTTTAGTTTAGTTTAGTTTTGCTTAGTTTAGTTTAGGTTAGGTTAGGTAAGGTTAGTTTAGTTTAGTTTAGGTTAGGTTAGGTTAGTTTATGTTAAGTTAGGTTAGTTCAGTTTAGGTTAGTTTAGGTTAGGTTAGGTCAGGTTAGGTTAGGTTAGGTTAGCTTAATTAAGTTTAGTTTAGTTTAATTTAGGTTAGGTTAGGTTAGGTTAGGTTAGGTTAGTTAACTTTAGTTTACTTTGGTTTAGTTAAGTTTAGTTTAGTTTATAGTTTAGTTTAGTTTAGTTTATAGTTTAGTTTATAGTTTAGTTTAGTTTAGTTTATAGTTTATATTATAATTTAATTTAGTTTAGTTTAGTTTAGGTTAGGTTAGTTTAGTTTAGCTTAAGTTAGGTTAGGTTAGGTTAATTTAGGTTAGTTAGTTTAGCTTAGTTTAGTTTATTTTAGTTTAGTTTATAGTTTAGTTTAATTTATAAATTAGTTTATATTTTAGTTTATAGTTTAGTTTGGTTTAGTTTAATTTATTTTATAGTATGGTTTATAGATTATTTTAGTTTAGTTTATAGTTTAGATTATAATTTAGTTTAGATTTGTTAATTTAGGTTAGGTTAGTTTAGTTTAGCTTAGGTTAGTTTAGCTTAGGTTAGGTTGGTTTATGTTAGGTTACTTTAGAGTAGTTTAGTTTAGGTTAGGTTTGGTTAGTTTAGTTTAATTTAGCTCAGGTTTCGTTAAGTTAGGTTAAGTTAGGTTTGCTTAGTTTAGTTTAGTTTAGTTTAATTTAGGTTAGGTTAGGTTAGGTTAATTAACTTTAGTTTACTTAATTTAGTTAAGTTTAGTTTAGTTTATAGTTTAGTTTAATTTAGTTTATAGTTTAGTTTATAGTTTAGTTTAGTTTAGTTTAGTTTATAGTTAATTTAGTTTAGTTTAGTTTAGGTTAGGTTAGTTTAGTTTAGCTTAGGTTAGTTTAGGTTAGGTTAGGTTAGGTTGGGTTATGTTAGGTTACTTTAGAGTAGTTTAGTTTACTTTAGGTTAGGTTTGGTTAGTTTAGTTTAATTTAGCTCAGGTGTGGTTAGGTTAGGTTAAGTTAGGTTTGCTTAGTTTAGTTTAGTTTAGTTTAATTTAGTTTCGTTTAGTTTATAATTTAGTTTAGTTTAGTTTATGTTAGGTTAGGTTAGGTGAGATTAGGTTAGGTTAGTTTAGGTTAGTTTAGTTTAGTTTAGTTTAGTTTATAATTTAGTTTATAGTATAGTTTTGTTTAGTTTAGTTTATAGTTTAGTTTATAATTTAGTTTAGTTTATAGTTTAGTTTATAATTTAGTTTAATTTAGTTTAGTTTAATTTAGGTTAGGTTTGGTTAGTTTATTTTAGTTTAGCTCAGGTATGGTTAGGTTAGGTTAAGTTAGGTTATGTTAGTTAGTTTAGCTTAATTTAGTTTGTTTTAGTTTAGTTTATAGTTAAGTATAATTTATAGATTAGTTTATAGTTTAGTTTATAGTTTAGTTTAGTTTGGTTTAGTTTAGGTTAGTTTAGGTAGGTTAGGTTAGGTTAGGTTAGTTTAGTTTAGTTAAGTTTATGTTCGGTTAGGTTAGGTTAGTTTAGTTCAGTTTAGTTAGTTTAGTTTATAGTTTAATTTAGTTTAGTTTAGTTTTGTTTAGTTTAGTTTAGGTTACGTTAGGTAAGGTTAGTTTAGGTTAGTTTATTTTAGGTTAGGTTAGGTTAGGTCAGCTCAGTTTAGTTTAGTTTAGTTTAATTTAGGTTAGGTTAGGTTAGGTTAGTTAACTTTAGATTACTTTAGTTTAGTTAAGTTTAGTTTAGTTTATAGAGTAGTTTAGTTTAGTTTATAGTTTAGTTTAGTTTAGTTTATAGTATATATTATAATTTAGTTTAGTTTAGTTTAGTTTAGGTTAGGTTAGGTTAGGTTAGTTTAGTTTAGCTTAGGTTAGGTTACGTTACGTTAGGTTAGGTTAGGTTAGGTTAGTTAGTTTAGCTTAGTTCATTTTATTTTATTTTAGTTTATATTTAATTTAATTTATAAATTAGTTTATAGTTTAGTTTATAGTTTAGGTTAGCTAAGTTTAGTTTAATTTAAGTTAGGATAGGTAAGTTTAGGTTAGGTTAGGTTAGTTTAGTTCAGTTTAGTTTTGTTTTGTTTATAGTTTAATTTAGTTTAGTTTAGTTTAGTTTAGTTTTTTTTTTAGGTTAGGTTAGGTTAGTTTAGTTTAGTTTAGGTTAGGTTAGATTTGTTTAGGTTAGGTTAGATTAGTGTAGTTTAGTTTAGTTGAATTTAATTTAGTTTATTTTAGTTTAGTTTAGGTTAAGTTAGGTTAGGTTAGGTTAGTTAAGTTTAGTTTAGTGTAGTTTAGTTTAATTGAAATTAGTTTATTTTAGTTTGGTTTAGGTTAGTTTAATTTAGTTTAGCTTAGGTTAGGTTAGGTTAGGTAAGGTTAGATGAGTTAGTTTAGCTTAGTATAGTTTAGTTTAGTTTAGTTTATAGTTTAGTTTAATTTTAGATTAGTTTATAGTTTAGTTTAGTTTAGTTTATATTAGGATAGATAAGTTTAGGTTAGGTTAGGGTAAGTTAATTTAGTTTAGTTTAGTTTATTTTAGGTTACGTTAGTTTAGGTTAGTTTAGATTAGATTATGTTAGGTTACGTTAGGGTAGGTTAGGTTAGTGTAGTTTAGTTTAGTTCAATTTAGTTGAATTTAATTTAGTTTATTTTGTTTAGTTTAGGTTAGGTTGTTAGGTTAGCTTAGTTTTGTATAGTTTAGTTTAGTTTAAATTTTAATTTATTGTTTAGTTTAGTTTATATTAGATTAGTTTAGTTTAGTTTAGTTTACGTTAGGTTAGGTTAGGTTAGGTTACGTTGGGTTAGCTTAGTTTAGTTTAAGTTTGGTTAGGTTACGTTAGGTTAGGTCAGCTTAGTTTAGTTTAGTTTAGGTTAATTTAGGTTAGGTTAGGTTAGGTTAGTTAACTTTAGATTACTTTAGTTTAGGTTAGGTTTGGTTTGTTTAATTTAGCTTAGCTCAGGTTTGGTTTGGTTAGGTTGGGTTAGGTTAGTTAACTTCAGTGTACTTTAGTTTAGTTAAGTTTAGTTTAGTTTATAGTTTAGTTTAATTTAGTTTATAGTTTAGTTTTTACTTTATATTATAATTTAGTTTAGGTTAGGTTAGGTTAGTTTAGTTTAGCTTAGGTTAGGTAAGGTTAGGTTAGGTTAGATTAGGTTGGTTAGTTTAGCTTAGTTTAATTATTTTAGTTTAGTTTATAGTTTAGTTTAATTTATAGATTAGTTTATATTTTAGTTTATAGTTTAGTTTAGTTTGGTTTAGTTTAGGTTAGGTTAGGTAAGGTTAGGTTAGGTTAGGATAGTTTATTTTAGTAAAGTTTATGTTCGGTTAGGTTAGGTTAGTTTAGTTCAGTTTAGTTAGTTTTGTTTATAGGTTAATTTAGTTTAGTACATAGTTTAGTTTACAGTTTTGTTTAGTTTAGTTTATAGTTTATATTATAATGTACTTTACTTTAATTTAGTTTAGTTTAGTTTAGTTTTGTTTAGTTTAGTTTAGGCTAGGTTAGGTAGGGTTAGTTTAGTTTAGTTTAGGTTAGGTTAGTTTATGTTAAGTTAGGTTAGTTTAGTTTAGCTTAGTTTAGGTTAGGTTAGGTCAGGTTAGGTTAGGTTAGGTTAGCTTAATTTAGTTTAGTTTAGTTTAATTTAGGTTAGGTTAGGGTAGGTTAGGTTAGGTTAGTTAACTTTAGTTTACTTTAGTTTAGTTAAGTTTATTTTAGTTTATAGCTTAGTTTAGTTTAGTTTATAGTTTAGTTTATAGTTTAGTTTAGTTTAGTTTATAGTTTATATTATAATTTAGTTTAGTTTAGTTTAGGTTAGGTTAGTTTAGTTTAGCTTACGTTAGGTTAGGTTAGGTTAAGTTAGGTTAGTTAGTTTAGCTTAGTTTAGTTTATTTTAGTTTAGTTTATAGTTTAGTTTAATTTATAAATTAGTTTATAGTTTAGTTTATAGTTTAGTTTGGTTTAGTTTAATTTATTTTATAGTATAGTTTATAGTTTATTTTAGTTTAGTTTATAGTTTAGATTATAATTTAGTTTAGTTTAGTTTAGTTTAGGTTAGGTTAGTTTAGTTTAGCTTAGGTTAGGTTAGGTTGGGTTATGTTAGGTTACTTTAGAGTAGTTTAGTTTAGTTTAGGTTAGGTTTGGTTAGTTTAGTTTAGTTTAGCTCAGGTTTGGTTAGGTTAGGTTAAGTTAGGTTTGCTTAGTTTAGTTTAGTTTACTTTAATTTAGGTTAGGTTAGGTTAGGTTAATTAACTTTAGTTTACTTAATTTAGTTAAGTTTAGTTTAGTTTATAGTTTAGTTTAATTTAGTTTATAGTTTAGTTTAGTTTAGTTTAGTTTATAGTTCATATTATAATTTAGTTTAGTTTAGTTTAGTTTAGGTTAGGTTAGGTTAGTTTAGTTTAGCTTAGGTTAGGTTAGGTTAGGTTAGGTTAGGTTAGTTTAGTTTAGTTTAGGTTAGGTTAGGTAAGTTTAGGTTAGGTTAGGTTAGTTTAGTTCAGTTTAGTTTTGTTTTGCTTATAGTTGAATTTAGTTTAATTTATAGTTTAAATTAGTTTAGTTTAGTTTAGTTTATTTATTTTGTTTAGGTTAGGTTAGGTTAGGTTAGTTTAGTTTAGTTTAGGTTAGATTTGTTTAGGTTAGGTTAGATTAGTGTAGTTTAGTTTAGTTGAATTTAATTTAGTTTATTTTAGTTTATTTTAGGTTAAGTTAGGTTAGGTTAGGTTAGTTAAGTTTAGTTTAGTGTAGTTTAGTTTAATTGAATTTAGTTTAGTTTAGTTTAGTTTAGGTTAGTTTAGTTTAGTTTAGCATAGGTTAGGTTAGGTAAGGTTACGTTAGTTAGTTTAGCTTAGTATAGTTTAGTTTAGTTTATAGTTTAGTTTAATTTTATATTAGTTTATATTTTGGTTTATAGTTTAGTTTAGTTTAATTTAGGTAGGGATAGGTAAGGTTAGGTTAGGTTAGGTTAGTTTAGTTCAGTTTACTTTTGTTTTGTTTATAGTTTAATTTAGTTTACTTTAGTTTAGTTAAGTTTATAGTTTAATTTAGTTTAGTTTAGTTTAGTTATTTTGTTTAGGTTAGGTTAGGTTAGTTTAGTTTTGTTTAGGTTAGGTTAGGTAAGTTTAGGTTTGGTTAGGTTAGTTTAGTTCAGTTTAGTTTTGTTTTGCTTATAGTTTAATTTAGTTTATTTTATAGTTTAAATTAGTTTAGTTTGGTTTAGTTCAGTTATTTTGTTTAGTTTAGGTTAGGTTAGGTTAGTTTAGTTTAGTTTAGGTTAGGTTAGGTTAGGTTAGATTTGTTTAGGTTAGGTTAGATTAGTGTAGTTTAGTTTAGTTGAATTTAATTTAGTTTATTTTAGTTTAGTTTAGGTTAAGTAAGGTTAGGTTAGGTTAGTTAAGTTTAGTTTAGTGTAGTTTAGTTTAGTTGAATTTAGTTTAGTTTAGTTTAGGTAGGTTAGTTTAGTTTAGTTTAGCATAGGTTAGGTTAGGTAAGGTTACGTTAGTTAGTTTAGCTTAGTATAGTTTAGTTTAGTTTAGTTTATAGTTTAGTTTAATTTTAGATTAGTTTATATTTTGGTTTATAGTGTAGTTTAGTTTAGTTTAGGTAGGGATAGGAAAGTTTAGGTTAGGTTAGGTTAGTTTAGTTCAGTTTAGTTTTGTTTTGTTTATAGTTTAATTTAGTTTAATTTATAGTTTAATTTAGTTTAGTTTAGTTATTTTGTTTAGGTTAGGTGAGGATAGGTTAGTTTAGTTTAGTTTAGTTTAGGTTAGATTTGTTTAGGTTAGGTTAGATTAGTGTAGTTTAGTTTACTTGAATTTAATTTAGTTTATTTTAGTTTAGTTTAGGTTAAGTTGGGTTAGGTTAGGTTAGTTAAGTTTAGTTTAGTGTAGTTTAGTTTAGTTGAATTTAGTTTAGTTTAGTTTAGTTTAGTTTAGGTTAGTTTAGTTTAGTTTAGCTTAGGTTAGGTTAGGTAAGGTAAGGTTAGTTAGTTTAGCTTAGTATAGTTTAGTTTAGTTCAGTGTATAGTTTAGTTTAATTTTAGATTTGTTTATAGTATAGTTTATAGTTTAGTTTAGTTTAGTTTAGGTTAGGATAGGTAAGTTTAGGTTAGGTTAGTTTATTTTAGGTTACGTTAGTTTAGGTTAGTTAAGTAAAGTTTAGTTTAGTTTTGTTTATGGTTTTATTTAGTTTATAGTTTAGTTTATAGTTTAGTTTAGTTTTATTTCGGTTAGGTTAGGTTAGGTTAGGTTTGTTTAGTTTAGTTTAGTTTAGATTAGGTTAGGTTAGTTTATTTAATTTAGATTGGATTATGTTAGGTTAGGTTAGGGTAGGTTAGGTTAGTGTAGTTTAGTTTAATTCAATTTAGTTGAATTTAATTTAGTTTATTTTAGCTTAGTTTAGGGTAGGTTAGATTAGTTTAGTTTAGTTTAGGTTAGGTTAAATTAGGTTAGGTTAGTTTAGTTTAGTTCATATTTTAGTTTATATTAGGTTAGTTTAGTTTAGGTTAGGTTGGGTTAGTTTATTTCAGTTTAGTTTAGTTTACTTTAGTTTATAGTTTAGTTTATTGTTTAGTTTAGTTTAGGTTAGGTTAGGTTAGTTTAGTTTAGTTTAGTTTAGGTTAGGTTAGGTTAGTTTAGTTGAGTTTAGTTTAGTGTAGGTTAGGTTAGGTTAGTTTATTTTAGTTTAGATTAGATTATGCTAGGTTAGGTTAGGGTAGGTTAGGTTAGTTTAGTTTAGTTTAGTTTGGTTTAGGTTAGATCAGGTTAGTTTAGTTTAGTTTAGGTTAGGTGAGGTTAAGTTATGTTATGGTACTTTAGGTTAGGTTAGTTTAGTTTAGTTTCTTTTAGTTTAGGTTAGGATAGGTAAGTTTAGGTTAGGTTAGGTAAAGTTAGTTTAGTTTACTTTAGTTTAGTTTATGTTAGGTTACGTTAGTTTAGGTTAGTTAAGTTCAGTTTAGTTTAGTTTTGTTTATAGTTTAGTTTAGTTTATAGTTTTGTTTAAAGTTTAGTTTAGTTTATTGTTTAATTTAGTTTCGTTTAGTGTAGTTTAGTGTAGGTTAGATTAGGTTAGTTTAGTTTAATTTAGGTTAGGTTAGGTTGGTTTATTTTAGTTTAGATAAGATTATGTTAGGTTAGGTTACGGTAGGTTAGATTAGGGTAGTTTAGTTTAGTTTAGTTGAATTTAATATTGTTTATTTTAGCTTAGTTTAGGTTAGGTTAGGTTAGGTTAGTTTAGTTTAGTTTAGTTTAGTTTAGGTTAGGTTAAGTTAGGTTAGGTAAGTTTAGTTTAGTTTAGTTTATATTTTAGTTTAGTTTTGTTTAGTTTAGTTTAGGTTAGGTTAGGTAAGGTTAGTTTAGTTTAGGTTAGGTTAGGTTAGTTTATGTTAAGTTAGGTTAGTTTAGTTTAGCTTAGTTTAAGTTAGGTTAGATTAGGTTAGCTTAGTTTAGTTTAGTTTAGTTTAATTTAGGATAGGTTATGTTAGGTTAGGTCAGTGTAGTTGAGTTTAGTTTAGTTGAATTTAATTTAGTTTATTTTGTTTAGTTTAGGTTAGGTTAGTTTAGTTTAGTTTAGGTTAGCTTGTTAGGTTAGCTTAGTTTATTATAGTTTAGTTTAGTTTATATTTTAATTTATTGTTTAGTTTAGTTTATATTAGATTAGTTTAGTTTAGTTTAATTTAGGTGAGGTTAGGTTAGGTTAGGTTAGGTTAGTTTACTTTAGTTTAGTTTAGTTTCATTTAGGTTAGGTTAGGTTAGGTTAGTTAACTTTAGTTTAGTTAAGTTTAGAATAGTTAAATTTAGTTTATGGTTTAGTTTATAGTTTAGTTTAGTTTAGTTTATAGTTTATATTATAATTTAGTTTAGTTTTGTTTAGTTTAGGTTAGGTTAGGTTAGTTTAGTTTACCTTAGGTTAGGTTAGGTTAGGTTTGGTTAGGTTAGTTTAGCTTAGTTTAGTTTATTTTACTTTAGTTTATAGTTTAGTTTAATTTATAAATTATTTTATAGTTTAGTTTATAGTTTAGTTTAGTTTAGTTTAATTTAGTTTATAGGTTAATTTATAGTTTAGTTTAGTTTAGTTTATAGTTTATATTAAAATTTAGTTTAGTTTAGTTTAGGTTAGGTTAGTTTAATTTAGCTTAGGTTAGTTTAGCTTAGGTTAGGTTAGGTTGGGTTATGTTAGGTTACTTTAGTTTAGTTTAGTTTAGTTTAGGTTAGGTTTGGCTAGTTTAGTTTAGCGTAGCTCAGGTTTGGTTAGGTTAGGTTAAGTTAGGATAGCTTAGTTTAGTTAATTTAATTTATAAATTAGTTTATAGTTTAGTTTATGGTTTAGTTTATAGTTTAGTTTATTTTCGGTTAGGTTGGTTTAGTTTAGTTTAGTTTAGATAAGGTTAGGTTTGTTTATTTTACTTTAGATTAGTTTATGTTAGGTTAGGTTAGGATAGGTTAGGTTAGTGTAGTTTATTTTAGTGCAATTTAATTGAATTTAATTTAGTTTATTTTAGCTTAGTTTAGGTTAGGTTAGATTAGTTTAGTTTAGTTTTGTTTAGGTTAAGTTAGGTTAGGTTATTTTAGTTTAGTTTATTTTGGTTTAGTTTAGGTTAGGTTAGGTTAGGTTAGTTTAGTTTAGGTTAGGTTAAGTTGGGTTAGTTTATTTTAGTTTACTTTTTTTTACTTTAGTTTATAGTTTAGTTTAGTTTAGATTAGTTTAGTTTAGTTTAGGTTCGGTTAGGTTAGTTTAGTTTAGTTTAGGTTAGGTTAGGTTAGGTTTTTTGCGTTTAGTTTAGTTTAGTTTAGGTTAGTTTATTTTAGTTTAGATTACATTATGTTAGGTTAGGTTAGGGTAAGTTAGGTTAGTTTAGTTTGGTTTAGTTTAGTTTAGGTTATGTCAGGTTAGTTTAGTTTAGTTTAGGTTAGGTCAGGTTAAGTTATGTTATGTTACTTTAGGTTAGTTTAGTTTAGTTTCGTTTAGTTTATAATTTAGTTTAGTTACGTTTAGTTTAGTTTAGGTTAGGTTAGGTTAGGTTACTTAGTTTAGTTTATTTTAGTTTAGTTTATAGTTTAGTTTAATTTATAAATTAGTTTATAGCTTAGTTTATTGTTTAGCTTAGTTTAGTTTAGGTTAGGTTAGGTTAGGTTAGTTTAGTTTAGTTTAGGTTAGGTTAGGTTAGTTTTTGTTAGGTTAGGTTAGTTTAATTTAGCTTAGCTTAGGTTGGGTTAGGTAAGATTAGGTTAGGTTAGGTGAGTTAGTTTAGCTTAGTTTAGTTTATTTTACTTTAATTTAGGTTAGGTTAGGTTAGGTTAGTAGACTTTAGTATACTTAAATTAGTTAAGTTTAGTAAAGTTTATAGTTTAGTTTAATTTAGTTTATAGTTTAGTATACAGTTTAGTTTAGTTTAGTTTATTGTTTATATTATAATTTAGTTTAGTTTAGGTTAGGTTAGGTTAGTTTAGTTTAGCTTAGGTTAAGTTAGGTTAGGTTAGGTTAGGTGAGGTTAGTTAACTTTGGTTTACTTTAGTTTAGTTTAGTTTATAGTTAATTTAATTTATAAATTAGTTTATAGTTTAGTTTATAGTTTAGGTTAGTTAAGTTTAGTTTAATTTAAGTTAGGATAGGTAAGTTTAGGTTAGGTTAGTTTAGTTCAGTTTAGTTTTGTTTTGTTTATAGTTTAATTTAGTTTAGTTTAGTTATTTTTTTTAGGTTAGGTTAGGTTAGGTTAGTTTAGTTTAGGTTAGGTTAGATTTGTTTAGGTTAGGTTAGATTAGTGTAGTATAGTTTAGTTAATTTTAATTTAGTTTATTTTAGTTTCGTTTAGGTTAAGTTAGGTTAGGTTAGGTTAGTTAAGTTTAGTTTAGTGTAGTTTAGTTTAGTTGAAATTAGTTTAGTTTAGTTTGGTTTAGGTTAGTTTAATTTAGTTTAGCTTAGGTTAGGTTAGGTAAGGTTAGGTGAGTTAGTTTAGCTTAGTATAGTTTAGTTTAGTTTAGTTTATAGTTTAGTTTAATTTTAGATTAGTTTATAGTTTAGTTTAGTTTATATTAGGATAGATAAGTTTAGGTTAGGTTAGGGTAAGTTAATTTAGTTTAGTTTAGTTTATTTTGGGTTACGTTAGTTTAGGTTAGTTTAAATTAGATTATGTTAGGTTAGGTTAGGGTAGGTTAGGTTAGTGTAGTTTAGTTTAGTTGAATCTAGTTGAATTTAATTTAGTTTATTTTATCTTAGTTTAGGATAGGTTAGATTAGTTTAGTTTATTTTAGTTTAGGTTAGGTTAAGTTAGGTTAGGTTAGTTTACTTTAGTTTAATTTATATTTTAGTTTATAGTTTAGTTTAGTTTAGTTTATATTAGATTAGTTTAGTTTAGTTTAGTTTGGTTTAGTTTAGGTTAGGTTAGGTTAGGTTGTTTTAGTTTAGGTTAGGTTAGGTTAGGTTATTTTATTTTAGTTTAGTTTAGTTTACTTTAGTTTATAGTTTAGTTTAGTTTAGATTAATTTAGTTTAGTTTAGTTTAGTTTAGTATAGGTTACGTCAGGATAGTTTAGTTTAGTTTAGGTTAGGTTAGGTTAAGTTATGTTATGTCACTTTAGGTTAGTTTAATTTAGTTTAGTTTCGTTTAGCTAATAATTTAGTTTAGTTACGTTTAGTGTAGTTTAGGTAAGATTAGGTTAGGTTAGGTTACTTAGTTTAGCTTAGTTTAGTTTATTTTAGTTTAGTTTATAGTTTATTTTAATTTATAAATTAGTTTATAGTTTAGTTTATTGTTTAGTTTAGTTAAGTTTAGGTTAGCTTATGTTAGGTTAGGTTAGTTTAGTTTAACTTAGCGTAGGTTGGGTTAGGTTAGGTTAGGTTATGTTAGTTAGTTTAGCTTGGTTTATTTTCGTTTATAGTTTAGTTTAATTTATAGTTTAGTTTATATTTTAGTTTAGTTTAGTTTAGTTAATGTTAGGTTACGTTAGTTTAGGTTAGTTAAGTTCATTTTAGTTTAGTTTTGTTTATAGTTTAGTTTAGTTTATAGTTTAGTTCAGTTTATTGTTTAATTTAGTTTAGTTTAGTGTAGTTATGTTTAGGTTATGTTAGTTTAGTTTTGTTTAGGTTAGGTTAGGTTACTTTATTTTAGTTTAGATTAGATTATGTTAGGTTAGGTAAGTTTAGGTTCGGTTAGGTTAGGTAAGTTTAGGTTAGGTTATGTTAGGTTAGGTTAGGTTATCTTAGTTTAGTTTAGTTTAGTTTAGGTTAGGTTAGGGTAGTTTAGGTTAGGTTAGTTTAGTTTAGTATAGTTTATTTTAGTTTCGTTTAGTTTATAGTTTAGTTTAGTCTATAGATTGGTTTATATTTGAGTTTAGTTTGGTTTAGTTTAGATTAGTTTAGGTTAGGTTAGGTAAGGTTAGGTTAGGTTAGTTTATTTTAGTTTAGGTTAGGTTAAGTTAGGTTTGCTTAGCTTAGTTTAATTTACTTTATAGTTTAGTTTATAGTTTAGTTTCGTTTAGTTTATAATTTAGTTTAATTTAGTTTATGTTAGGTTAGGTTAGGTTAGGTTAGGTTAGTTTAAGTTAGTTTAGTTTAGTTTGGTGTATAATTTAGTTTATAGTATAGTTTAGTTTAGTTTAATTTATAGTTTGGTTTATAGTTTAGTTCAGTTTAGTTTAAGTCAGGATAGGTAAGTTTAGGTTAAGTTAGGTTAAGTTAGTTTAGTTTAGTTTAGTTTAGTTTATGTTAGGTTACGTTAGTTTATGTTAGTTAAGTTCAGTTTAGTTTAGTTTTGTTTATAGTTTAGTTTGGTTTATAGTTTAGTTTATAGTTGAATTTTGTTTAGATTATTGTTTAATTTAGTTTAGTTTAGTGTAGTTTAGTTTAGGTTCGGTTAGGTTAGTTTAGTTTAGTTTAGGTTAGGTAAGTTTATTTTAGTTTAGATTAGATTATGTAAGGTTAAGTTAGGTTAGGGCAGGTTAGGTTAGTGTAGTTTAGTTTCGTTTAGTTAAGTTGGATTTAATTTTGTTTATTTTAGCTTAGTTTAGGTTAGGTTAGGTTAGTTTAGTTTAGTTTAGTTTAGTTTAGGTTAGGTTAAGTTAGGTTAGGTTAGTTTAGTTTAGTTTTGTTTATATTTTAGTTTATAGTTTAGTTTAGTTTATATTAGATTAGTTTGGTTTAGTTTAGTTTAGTTTAGTTAAGTTTAGTTTAGTTTAGGTTAGGTTAGTTTTTGTTTAGATTAGGTTAGTTTAGTTTAGTATAGGTTAGGTTAGGTTAGGTTAGGTTAGTTTAGTTTTGTTTAGTTTAGTTTAGGTTAGGTTAGGTTAAGTTATGTTATGTCACTTTAGGTTAGTTTAATTTAGTTTAGTTTCGTTTAGCTAATAATTTAGTTTAGTTACGTTTAGTGTAGTTTAGGTAAGATTAGGTTAGGTTAGGTTACTTAGTTTAGCTTAGTTTAGTTTACTTTAGTTTAGTTTATAGTTTATTTTAATTTATAAATTAGTTTATAGTTTAATTTATTGTTTAGTTTAGTTAAGTTTAGGTTAGCTTAAGTTAGGTTAGGTTAGTTTAGTTTAGCTTAGCGTAGGTTGGGTTAGGTTAGGTTAGGTTATGTTAGTTAGTTTAGCTTAGTTTATTTTCGTTTATAGTTTAGTTTAATTTATAGTTTAGTTTATATTTTAGTTTAGTTTAGTTTAGTTTATGTTAGGTTACGTTAGTTTAGGTTAGATAAGTTCATTTTAGATTAATTTTGTTTATAGTTTAGTTTAGTTTATAGTTTAGTTCAGTTTATTGTTTAATTTAGTTTAGTTTAGTGTAGTTATGTTTAGGTTATGTTAGTTTAGTTTTGTTTAGGTTAGGTTAGGTTACTTTATTTTAGTTTAGATTAGATTATGTTAGGTTAGGTAAGTTTAGGTTCGGTTAGGTTAGGTAAGTTTAGGTTAGGTTATGTTAGGTTAGGTTAGGTTATCTTAGTTTAGTTTAGTTTAGGTTAGGTTAGGGTAGTTTAGGTTAGGTTAGTTTAGTTTAGTATAGTTTATTTTAGTTTCGTTTAGTTTATAGTTTAGTTTAGTCTATAGATTGGTTTATATTTGAGTTTAGTTTGGCTTAGTTTAGATTAGTTTAGGTTAGGTTAGGTAAGGTTAGGTTAGGTTAGTTTATTTTAGTTTAGGTTAGGTTAAGTTAGGTTTGCTTAGCTTAGTTTAATTTACTTTATAGTTTAGTTTATAGTTTAGTTTCGTTTAGTTTATAATTTAGTTTAATTTAGTTTATGTTAGGTTAGGTTAGGTTAGGTTAGGTTAGTTTAGGTTAGTTTAGTTTAGTTTGGTGTATAATTTAGTTTATAGTATAGTTTAGTTTAGTTTAATTTATAGTTTGGTTTATAGTTTAGTTCAGTTTAGTTTAAGTCAGGATAGGTAAGTTTAGGTTAAGTTAGGTTAAGTTAGTTTAGTTTAGTTTAGTTTAGTTTATGTTAGGTTACGTTAGTTTATGTTAGTTAAGTTCAGTTTAGTTTAGTTTATTTTATAGTTTAGTTTAGTTTATAGTTTAGTTTATAGTTGAATTTTGTTTAGATTATTGTTTAATTTAGTTTAGTTTAGTGTAGTTTAGTTTAGGTTAGGTTAGGTTAGTTTAGTTTAGTTTAGGTTAGGTAAGTTTATTTTAGTTTAGATTAGATTATGTAAGGAAAAGTTAGGTTAGGGCAGGTTAGGTTAGTGTAGTTTAGTTTCGTTTAGTTAAGTTGGATTTAATTTTGTTTATTTTAGCTTAGTTTAGGTTAGGTTAGGTTAGTTTAGTTTAGTTTAGTTTAGTTTAGGTTAGGTTAAGTTAGGTTAGGTTAGTTTAGTTTAGTTTTGTTTATATTTTAGTTTATAGTTTAGTTTAGTTTATATTAGATTAGTTTGGTTTAGTTTAGTTTAGTTTAGTTAAGTTTAGTTTAGTTTAGGTTAGGTTAGTTTTTGTTTAGATTAGGTTAGTTTAGTTTAGTATATGTTAGGTTAGGTTAGGTTAGGTTAGTTTAGTTTTGTTTAGGTTAGTTTAGGTTAGGTTAGGTTAGGTTAGGTTAGGTTAGGTTATGTTACTTTAGGTTAGTTTAGTTTAGTTTAATTGAGTTTCGTTTAGTTTATAATTTAGTTTAGTTTAGTTTATGTTAGGTTAGGTAAGGTGAGGTTAGGTTAGGTTAGTTTAGGTTAGTTTAGTTTAATTTAGTTTAGTTTAGTTTATAATTTAGTTTATAGTATAGTTTTGTTTAGTTTAGTTTATAGTTTAGTTTATAATTTAATTTAGTTTAGTTTATAGTTGAGTTTATAATTTAGTTTAATTTAGTTTAGTTTAATTTAGGTTGGGTTTGGTTAGTTTATTTTAGCTTAGCTCAGGTTTGGTTAGGTTAGGTTAAGTTAGGTTAGGTTAGTTAGTTTAGCTTAGTTTAGTTTGTTTTAGTTTAGTTTATAGTTTAGTATAATTTATAGATTAGTTTATATTTTAGTTTATTGTTTAGTTTATTTTGGTTTAGTTTAGGTTAGGTTAGGTAAGGTTAGGTTAGGTTAGGTTAGTTTAGTTTAGTTAAGTTTATGTTCGGTTAGGTTAGGTTAGTTTAGTTCAGTTTAGTTAGTTTAGTTTATAGTTTAATTTAGTTTAGCTTAGTTTTGTTTAGTTTAGTTTAGGTTAGGTTAGGTAACGTTAGTTTATTTTAGTTTATTTTAGGTTAGGTTAGGTTAGGTCAGGTCAGTTTAGTTTAGTTTAGTTTAATTTAGGTTAGGTTAGGTTAGGTTAGTTAACTTTAGATTACTTTAGTTTAGTTAAGTTTAGTTTAGTTTATAGATTAGTTTAGTTTAGTTTATAGTTTAGTTTAGTTTAGTTTATAGTATATATTATAATTTAGTTTAGTTTAGGTTAGGTAGGGTTAATTTAATTTAGCTTAGGTTAGGTTAGGTTACATTAGGTTAGGTTAGGTTAGGTTAGTTAGTTTAGCTTAGTTCATTTTATTTTATTTTAGTTTATAGTTAATTTAATATATAAATTAGTTTATAGTTTAGTTTATAGTTTAGGTTAGTTTAGTTTAGTTTAATTTAAGTTAGGTTAGGTAAGTTTAGGTTAGGTTAGGTTAGTTTAGTTCAGTTTAGTTTTGTTTTGCTTATAGTTTAGTTTAGTTTAGTTTAATTTATAGTTTAATTTAGTTTAGTTTAGTTTAGTTTAGTCATTTTGTTTAGGTAAGGTTAGGTTAGGTTAGTTTAGTTTAGTTTAGGTTAGGTTAGATTAGTTTAGTTTAGTTTAGTTTAGTTGAATTTAAATTAGTTTATTTTAGTTTAGTTTAGGTTAAGTTAGGTTAGGTTAGATTAGTTAAGTTCAGTTTAGTGTAATTTAGTTTTGTTGAATTTAGTTTAGTTTAGTTTAGTTTAAGTTAGTTTATTTTAGCTTAGGTTAGGTTAGGTAAGGTTAGGTTAGTTAGTTTAGCTTAGTTTAGTTTAGTTTAGTGTATAGTTTAGTTTAATTTATAGATTAGCTTATATTTTAGTTTATAGTTAAGTTTAGTTTGGTTTAGTTCAGTTTAGTTTAGGTTAGGTTAGGTAAGGTTAGGTTAGGTTAGGTTAGTTTATTTTAGTTCAGATTAGATTATGTTAGGTAAGGTTAGGTTAGGTCAGTGTAGTTGAGTTTAGTTTAGTTGAATTTAATTTAGTTTATTTTGTTAAGTTTAGGTTAGGTTAGTTTAGTTTAGTTTAGGTTAGGTTAGGTTAGTTTATTTTAGTTTAGATTAGATTATGCTAGGTTAGGTTAGGGTAGGTTAGGTTAGTTTAGTTTAGTTTAGTTTAGTTTAAGTTAGGTTAGTTTAGTTTAGTATAGGTTTGGTTAGGTTAGGTTAGTTTAGTTTTGTTTAGTTTAGTTTAGGTTAGGTAAGATTAGGTTAGGTTATGTTAGTTTATTTTAGTTTAGATTAGATTATGTTAGGTTAGGTAAGTTTAGGTTAGGTTAGGTTAGGTTAGGTTAGTTTAGGTTAGGTTATTTTAGGTTAGGTTAGGTTAGCTTAGTTTATTTTAGTTTTGTTTAATTTAGGTTAGGTTAGGTTAGTTAACTTTAGTTTACTTTAGTTTACTTAAGTTTAGTTTAGTTTATAGTTTAGTTTAATTTAGTTTATAGTTTAGTTTATAGTTTAGTTTAGTTTATAGTTAATATTATAAATTAGTTTAGTTTAGGTTAGGTTAGGTTAGTTTAGTCTAGCTTAGGTTAGGTTAGGTTAGGTTAGGTTAGTTAGTTTAGCTTAGTATAGTTTATATTATTTTAGTTTATAGTTTAGTTTAATTTATAGATTAGTTTATATTTTAGTTTATAGTTTATTTTAGTTTGGTTTTGTTTAGGTTAGGTTAGGTAAAGTTAGGTTAGGTTAGGTTAGGTTAGTTTAGTTAAGTTTATTTTCGGTTAGGTTAGTTTAGTTTAGTTCAGTTTAGTTAGTTTTGTTTATAGGTTAGTTTAGTTTAGTTTATAGTTTAGTTTATAGTTTCGTTAAGTTAAGTTTATAGTTTATATTATAATGTAGTTTACTTTAATTTAGTTAAGTTTAGTTTAGTTTTGTTTAGTTTAGTTTAGGTTAGGTTAGGTAAGGTTAGTTTAGTTTAGGTTAGGTTAGGTTAGTTTATGTTAAGTTAGGTTAGTTTAGTTTAGCTTAGTTTAGGTTAGGTTAGGTTAGCTTAGTTTAGTTTAGTTTAGTTTAATTTAGGTTAGGTTAGGTTATGTTAGGTTAGGTTAGGTCAGTGTAGTTGAGTTTAATTTAGTTGAATTTAATTTAGTTTATTTTGTTTAGTTTAGGTTAGGTTAGTTTAGTTTAGTTTAGGTTAGCTTGTTAGGTTAGACAAGTTTAGTATAGTTTAGTTTAGTTTATATTTTAATTTATTGTTTAGTTTAGTTTATATTAGATTAGTTTAGTTTAGTTCAATTTAGGTTAGGTTAGGTTAGGTTAGGTTAATTTAGTTTAGTTTAGTTTAATTTAGGTTAGGTTAGGTTAGTTAACTTTAGTTTAGTTAAGTTTAGAATAGTTTAATTTAGTTTATAGTTTAGTTTATAGTTTAGTTTAGTTTAGTTTATAGTTTATATTATAATTTAGTGTAGTTTAGTTTAGTTTAGGTTAGGTTAGGTTAGTTTAGTTAATCTTAGTTTAGGTTAGGATAGGTTAGGTTAGGTTAGTTAGTTTAGCTTAGTTTAGTTTATTTTACTTTAGTTTATAATTTAGTTTAATTTATAAATAGTTTATAGTTTAGTTTATAGTTTAGTTTAGTTTAGTTTAGTTTAATTTAGTTTATAGGTTAATTTATAGTTTGGTTTAATTTAGTTTATAGTTTATATTATAATTTAGTTTAGTTTAGCTTAGTTTAGGTTTGGTTAGTTTAGTTTAGTTAATTTAATTTAGGTTAGGTTAAGTTAGGTTACGTTAGTTAACTATAGTTTATTTTAGTTTAGTTAAGTTTAGTTTAGTTTATAGTTTAGTTTAATTTAGTTTATAGTTTAGTTTATATTTTCGTTAAGTTAAGTTTATAGTTTATATTATAATGTAGTTTACTTTAATTTAGTTTAGTTTGGTTTAGTTTTGTTTAGTTTAGTTTAGGTTAGGTTAGATTAGTTTAGTTTAGCTTAGGTTAGGTTAGGTTAGGTTAGGTTAGGTTTGTTAGTTTAGCTTAGTTTAGTTTATTTTAGTTTAGTTTATAGTTTAGTTAATTTATAGATTAGTTTATATTTTAGTTTATAATTTAGTTTAGTTTGGTTTAGTTTATGTTAGGTTAGGTAAGGTTAGGTTAGGTTAGGTTAGTTTAGTTTAGTTAAGTTTATGTTCGGTTAGGTTAGGTTAGTTTAGTTCAGTTTAGTTAGTTTTGTTCATAGTTTAGTTTAGTTTAGTTTATAGTTTAGTTTATAGTTTAGTTTAGTTTATATTTAATTTAGTTTAGTTTACTTTAGTTATGTTTAGTTTAGTTTAGGTTAGGTTAGTTTAGTTTAGTTTAGGTTAGGTTAGTTTAGGTTAAGTTTGGTTAGTTTAGTTTAGCTTAGTTTAGGTTAGGTTAGGTTAGGTTGGCTTAGTTTAGTTTAGTTTAGTTTAATTTAGGTTAGGTTAGGTTCGGTTAAGTTAGTTAACTTTAGTTTACTTTAGTTTAGTTTAGTTTATAGTTAATTTAATTTACAAATTAGTTTATAGTTTATTTTATAGTTTAGGTTAGATAAGTTTTGTTTAATTTAAGTTAGGATAGGTAATTTTAGGTTAAGTTAGGTTAGTTTAGTTCAGTTTAGTTTTGTTAAGTTTATAGTTTAATTTAGTTTAGTTTATAGTTTAATTTAGTTTAGTTTAGTTTAGTTATTTTGATTAGGTTAGGTTAGGTTAGATTAGTTTAATTTAGGTTAGGTTAGATTTGTTTAGGTTAGGTTAGATTAGTGTAGTTTAGTTTAGTTGAATTTAATTTAGTTTATTTTAGGTTAAGTTTGGTTAGGCTAGGTTAGTTAAGTTTAGTTTAGTGTAGTTGAGTTTAGTTGAATTTAGTTTAGTTTAGTTTAGTTTAGGTTAGTTTAGTTTAGTTTAGCTTAGGTTAGGTTAGGTAAGGTTAGGTTAGTTATTTTAGCTTAGTTTAGTTTAGTTTAGTTTAGTTTATAGTTTAGTTTATTTTAAATTAGTTTATAGTTCAGTTTATAGTTTAGTTTAGTTTAGTTTATGTTAGTTTAGTTTATGTTAGTTTAGTTTAGTTTAGCTTAGGTTAGGTTAGGTAAGGTTAGGTTAGTAGGTTTAGCTTAGTTTAGTTTAGTTTATAGTTCAGTTTAATTTTAGATTATTTTATAGTTTAGTTTATAGTTTAGTTTAGTTTAAGTTAAGATAGGTAAGTTTAGGTTAGGTTAGGGTAGGTTAGTTAAGTTCAGTTTAGTTTATTTTGTTTATAGTTTGTTTAGTTTATAGTTTAGTTTATATTTAAGTTTAGATTATTTTCGTTTAGGTTAGGTTAGGTTAGGTTAGGTTAGGTTAGTTTAGGTTAATTTAGTGTGGTTTAGTTTAGTTCAATTTAGTTGAATTTAATTTAGTTTATTTTAGCTTAGTTTAGGTTAGGTAGATTAGTTTAGTTTAGTATAGGTTATGTTAAGTTAGGTTAGTTTAGTTTAGTTTAGTTTAGTTTGGTATAGTTTTGGTTAGGTTAGGTTAGGTTAGTTTAGTTTAGGTTAGGTTAGGTTAGTTTATTTTAGTATAGTTTAGTTTACTTTAGTTTATAGTTTAGTTATAGGTTAGTTTAGTTTAGTTTAGGTTCGGTTAGGTTAGTTTAGTTTAGGTTAAGTTAGGTTAGCTTAGTTTAGTTTAGTTTAGTTAATTTAGTTTAGGTTAGGTTAGGTTAGTTTATTTTAGTTTAGATTAGTTTATGTTAGGTTAGGGTAGGTTAGGTTAATTTAGTTTGGTTTAGTTTAGTTTAGGTTAGGTCAGGTTAGTTTAGTTTAATTTAGGTTAGGTTAGGTTAGGTTAGTTAACTTTAATTTACTCTAGTTTAGTTAAGTTTAGTTTAGTTTATAGTTTAGTTTAGTTTATAGTTTAGTTTAGTTTATAGTTTATATTATAATTTACTTTATTTAAGTTTAGTTTAGGTTAGGTTAGTTTAGGTTAGCTTAGGTTAGGTTAGGTTAGGTTAGTTAGTTTAGCTTAGTTTAGTTTATTTTAGTTTAGTTTATTGTTTAGTTTTATTTAAAAATTAGTTTATAATTTAGTTACAGTTTTGTTTAGTTTAGTATAGTTCAGTTTAAGTTAGGTTAGGTAAGTTTAGGTTAGGTTAGGTTTGTTTAGATCAGTTTAGTTTTAGTTGTTTATAGTTTACTTTAGTTTAATTTATAGTTTAGTTTATAGTTTAATTTAGTATAGTTTAGTTTAGTTATTTTGTTTAGGTTAGGTTGGTTTAGCTTAGGTTAGTTTAATTTAGTTTAGGTTAGGTAAGATTTGTTTAGGTTAGGTTAGTTTAGTTTAGTATAGTTTATTTTAATTTCGTTTAGATTATAGTTTAATTTAGTTTATAGATTAGTTTATATTTTGGTTTAAAGTTTAGTTTAGTTTGGTTTAGTTTAGTTTAGTTTAGGTTAGGTTAGGTAAGGTTAGGTTAGGTTAGGTTAGTTTATTTTAGTTTAGATTAGATTATGTTAGGTTAGGTTAGTTTAGATTAGTGTAGTTTAGTTTCATTAAATTTAATTTAGTTTATTTTAGTTTAGTTTAGGTTAGGTTAGGTTAGTTAAGTTTATTATAGTGTAGTTTAATTTAGTAGAATTTAGTTCAGTTTAGTTTAGTTTAGGTTAGTTTAGTTTAGTTTAGCTTAGGTTAGGTTAGGTAAGGTTAGGTTAGTTAGTTTAGCTTAGTTTAGTTTAGTTTAGATCAGTTTATACTTTAGTTTAATTTATAGATTAGCTTATATTTTAGTTAATAGTTTAGTTTAGTTTGGTTTAGTTTAGTTTAGTTTAGGTTATGTTAGGTAAGGTTAGGTTAGGTTAGGTTAGTTTATTTTAGTTTAGATTAGATTATGTTAGGTTAGGTTAGCTCAGTTTAGTATAGTTTAGTTAATTTATATTTTAATTTATTGTTTAGTTTAGTTTATATTAGATTAGTTTAGTTTAGTTTATTTTAGATTAAGTTAGGTTAGGTTAGGTTAGTTTAGGTTAGGTTAGTTTAATTTATAATTTAGTTTAGTTGTGTTTATAGTTTAATTTATAGTTAAATATAGTTTCGTTTACAGATTAGTGTAGTTTAGTTTATAGTTTAATTTACACTTAAATATAGTTTCGTTTATAGTTTAGTTTAGTTTAGTTTAGTTAAATTTAGTTTAGTTTAAATTAGTTTAGTTTAGTTTATGTTAGGTTAGGTTAGGTAAGATGAGTTTGGTTAGTTTAGGTTAGTTTAGTTTAGCTTAGCTTAGGTTAATTTAGGTTAGCTTAGGTTAGTTTAGGTTAGGTTAGGTTCGCTTAGTTTTATTTGGTTTAGTTTAATTTAGGTTAGGTTAAGTTAGGGTAGTTAACTTAAGTTTAGTTTAATTTAGTTAAGCTTAGTTTAGTTCTGAGTTTAGTTTAGTTTAGTTTATAGTTTAGTTTATAGTTTAGTTTAGTTTAGTTTATAGTTTAGTTTATAATTTAGTTTACTTTAGTTTAGTTTAGGTTAGGTTAGGTTAGGGTAGTTTAGTTTAGCTTAGTTTATTTTAGGATAGGTTAGATTAGATTAGTTAGTTCAGCTTAGTTTAGTTTATTTGAATTAAGTTTATAGTTTAGTTTAATTTATAAATTAGTTTATAGTTTAGTTTAGTTTAGTTTAGGTTAGGTTAGGTAAGTTTAGTTTAGGTTAGGTTAGTTTAGTTCAGTTTAGTTTAGTTTTGTTTATAGTTTAGTTTAGTTTATAGTTTAGTTTAGTTTAGTTTAGTTTAGGTTAGGTTAGGTTAGGTTAGTCTAGTTTAGTTTTGTTAAGTTTAGTTTAGGTTAGGTTAGGGTAGTTTAGGTTAGGTTAGTTTAATTTAGTATAGTTATTTTAGTTTCGTTTACTTTATAGTTAATTATACTATAGATTAGTTTATATTTTAGTTTAGTTTAGATTAGTTTAGGTAAGGTTAGGTAAGGTTGGGTTAGGTTAGGTTAGTTTATTTTAGTTTAGATTTGATTATGTTAGGTTAGGTTAGTTTAGTTTAATTTAGTTGAATTTAATTTAGTTTATTATAGTTTAGTTTAGGTAAGGTTAGGTTAGTTTAGTTTAGTTTAGGTTAGGTTAAGTTAGGTTAGCTTAGTTTAGTTTAGTTTATATTTTAGTTTATAGTTTAGTTTAGTGTAGTTTATATTAGATTAGTTTAGTTTAGTTTAGTTTAGTTTAGTTTAGGTTAGGTTAGGTTAGTTTAATTTAGGTTAGGTTAGGTTAGTTTATTTTAGTTTAGTTTAGTTTAGTTTAGTTTATAGTTTAGTTTAGTTTAGTTTAGTTTGGTTAGGTTAGTTTACTTTAGGTTAGGTTCAGTTAGGTTAGGTTCATTTAGTTTAGTTTAGTTTAGTTTAGGTTAGGGTAGGTTAGGTTATGTTAATTTAGGTTAGTTTTGTTTAGTTTATAATTTAGTTTAGTGTAGTTTATGTTAGGTTAGGTTAGGTTAGGTTAGTTTAGGTTAGTTTAGTTTAGTTTAGTTTATAATTTGGTTTATAGTATCGTTAATTTAGTTTAATTTACAGTTTATTTTATAGTTTAGTACAGTTTAGTTTAGGTTAGGTTAGGTTAGGAAAGTTTAGTTTAGTTTAGCTTAGGTTGGGTTAGGTTAGGTTACGTTAGGTTAGTTAGTTTAGCTTTGTTTCGTTTATTTTAATTTATAATATAGTTTAATTTATAGTTTAGTTTATAGTTTAGTTTAGTTTAGTTTAGGTTAGGATAAGTAAGTTTAGATTAGGTTAGGTTAAGTTAGTTTAGTTTAGTTTAGTTTAGTTTATGTTAGGTTACGTTAGTTTAGGTTAGTTAAGTTCAGTTTAGTTTAGTTTTGTTTATAGTTTAGTTTAGTTTATAGTTTTGTTTATAGTTTAGTTTAGTTTAGTTTATTGTTTAATTTAGTTTAGTTTAGTGTAGTTTAGTTTAGGTTAGGTTAGGTTAGGTTAGTTTAGTTTAATTTGGGTTTGGTTAGGTTAGTTTATTTTAGTTTAGATTAGATTATGTTAGGTTAGGTTAGGGTAGGTTAGGTTAGTGTAGTTTAGTTTAGTTTAGTTTAGTTGAATTTAATTTTGTTTATTTTAGCTTAGTTTAGGTTAGGTTAGGTTATGTTAGTTTAGTTTAGTTTAGTTTAGGTTAGGTTAAGTTAGGTTATATTAGTTTAGTTTAGTTTAGTTTATATTTTAGTTTATAGTTTAGTTTAGTTTAGTTTATAATAGATTAGTTTGGTTTAGTTTAGTTTAGTTTAGGTAAAGATAGGTTAGGTTAGTTTAGTTTAGGTTAGGTTTGGTTAGTTTAGTTTATGTTAGGTTAGTTTATTTTAGTTTAGTTTAGTTTAATTTAGTTTATAGTATAGTTTATGGTTTATTTTAGTTTATTTTAGGATAGTTTAGGTTAGGATAGTTTAGTTTATTATAGGTTAGGTTAGGTTAATTTAGTTTTGTTTAGTTTAGTTTAGGTTAGGTTAGGTTAGATTACGTTATGTTATGTTACTTTAGGTTAGTTTAGTTTAGTTTAGTTTCGTTTAGTTTATAATTTAGTTTAGTTTAGTTTATGATAGGTTAGGTTAGGTGAGGTTAGGTTAGGTTAGTTTAGGTTAGTTTAGTTTATAATTTAGTTTATAGTATAGTTTTGTTTAGTTTAGTTTATAGTTTTGTTTATAATTTAGTTTAGTTAAGTTTATAGTTTAGTTTATAATTTAGTTTAATTTAGTTTACTTTAGTTTAGGTTAGGTTTGGTTAGTTTAGTTTTGCTTAGCTCAGGTTTGGTTAGGTTAGGTTAAGTTAGGTTAGGTTAGTTAGTTTAACTTAGTTTACATTGTTTAGTTTAGTTTATAGTTTAGTTTAATTTATAGATTAGTTTATATATTAGTTTATTATTTATTTTAGTTTGGTTTAGTTTAGGTTACGTTAGGTAAAGTTAGGTTAGGTTAGTTTAGTTTAGTTAAGTTTATGTTCCGTTAGGTTAGTTTAGTTCAGTTTAGTTAGTTTTGTTTATAGTTTAGTTTAGTTTAGTTTATAGTTTAATTTATAGTTTAATTTAGTTTAGTTTAGTTTTGTTTAGTTTAGTTTAGGTTAGGTTAGGTAAGGTTAGTTTAGTTTAGTTTAGGTTAGGATAGTTTAGTTTAGGTTAGGTTAGGTAAGTTTAGGTTAGTTTAGGTTAGTTTAGTTCAGATTAGTTTTGTTTTGTTTATAGTTTAATTTAGTTAAGTTTATAGTTTAATTTAGTTTAGTTTAGTTTAGTTGTTTTGTTTAGGTTAGGTTAGGTTAATTTAGTTTAGTTTAGGTTAGGTTAGATTTTTTTAAGTTAGGTTAGATTAGTGTAGTTTAGCTTAGTTGAATTTAGTTTAGTATAGTTTAGTTTAGGTATGTTTAGTTTAGTTTAGCTTAGGTTAGGTTAGGTAAGGTTAGGTTAGTTAGTTTAGCTTAGTATAGTTTAGTTTAGTTTAGTTTATAGTTTAGTTTAATTTTAGATTAGTTTATAATTTAGTTTAGTTTAATTTAGGTTAGGATAGGTAGGTTTAGGTTAGGTTAGGTTAGTTTAGTTCAGTTTAGATTTGTTTTGTTTATAGTTTAATTTAGTTTAGTTTATAGTTTAATTTAGTTTAGTTATTTTGTTTAGGTTAGGCTTGGTTAGGTTAGTTTAGTTTAGTTTAGGTTAGGTTAGATTTGTTTAGGTTAGGTTAGATTAGTGTAGTTTACTTTACTTGAATTTAATTTAGTTTATTTTAGTTTAGTTTAGGTTAAGTTAGGTTAGGTTAGGTTAGTTAAGTTTAGTTTAGTGTATTTTAGTTTAGTTGAATTTAGTTTAGTTTAGTTTAGTTTAGGTTAGTTTAGTTTAGTTTAGCTTAGGTTAGGTTAGGTAAGGTTAGGTTAGTTAGTGTAGCTTAGTATAGTTTAGTTTAGTTTACAGTTTAGTTTAATTTTAGATTAGTTTATAGTTTAGTTTATAGTTTAGTTTAGCTTAGTTTAGGTTAGGATAGGTAAGTTTAGGTTAGGTTAGGGTAAGTTAGTTTAGTTTAATTTAGTTTATTTTAGGTTACGTTAGTTTAGGTTAGTTAAGTTCAGTTTAGTTTAGTTTTGTTTATAGTTTTATTTAGTTTATAGTTTAGTTTATAGTTTAGTTTAATTTATTTTCGGTTAGGTTAGGTTAGGTTAGTTTAGTTTAGTTTAGATTAGGTTAGGTTAGTTTATTTTAGTTTAGATTAGATTATGTTAGTTTAGGATAGGGTAGGTTAGGTTAGTGTAGTTTAGTTTAGTTCAATTTAGTTGAATTTAATTTAGTTTATTTTAGCTTAGTTTAGGTTAGGTTAGATTAGGTTAGTTTAGTTTAGGTTAGGTTAAATTAGGTTAGGTTAGTTTAGTTCAGTTTATATTTTAGTTTATAGTTTAGTTTATATTAGATTAGTTTAGTTTAGTTTGGTTTAGTTTAGATTAGGTTAGGTTAGGTTAGTTTAGTTTAGGTTAGTTAGGTTAGTTTTTTATAGTTTAGTTAAATTTACTTTAGTTTATAGTTTAGTTTATTGTTTAGTTTAGTTTAGGTTCGGTTATGTTAGTTTAGTTTAGTTTAGGTTAGGTTAGGATAGTTTAGTTTAGTTTAGTTTAGGTTAGGTTTGGTTAGTTTATTTTAGTTTAGATTACATTATGTTAGGTTAGGTTAGGGTAGGTTAGGTTAGTTTCGTTTAGTTTAGTTTAGTTTGGTTTAGGTTAGGTCAGATTAGTTTAGTTTAGTTTAGGTTAGGTTAGGTTAAGTTATGCTATGTTACTTTAGGTTAGTTTAGTTTAGTTTAGTTTCGTTTAGTTTATAATTTAGTTTAGTTACGTTTAGTTTATATTAGGTTAGGTTAGGTTAGGTTAGGTTAGGTTAGGTTACTTAGTTTAGCTTAGTTTGGTTTATTTTAGTTTAGTTTATAGTTTAGTTTAATTTATAAATTTGTTTATAGTTTAGTTTATTGTTTAGTTAATTTAGTTTAGGTTAGGTTAGGTTAGGATAGGTTAGGTTAGTTTAGTTTAGTTTAGTTTAGTTTAGGTTAGGTTAGGTTAGTTTAGTTTAGCTTAGCTTACGTTGGGTTATGTTAGGTTAGTTAGTTTAGCTTTATTTAGTTTATTTTAGATTATACTTTAGTTTAATTTATAGTTTAGGTTATAGTTTTGTTTAGTTTAGTTTAGTTTATGTTAGGTTAAGTTACTTTAGGTTAGTTAGGTTCAGTTTAGTTTAGTTTTGTTTATAGTTTAGTTTAGTTTATAGTTTAGTTTAGTTTATTGTTTAATTTATTTTAGTTTAGTGTAGTGTTGTTTAGGTTAGGATAGGTTAGGTTAGTTTAGTTTAGTTTAGGTTAGGTTAAGTTAGTTTATTTTAGTTTAGATTAGATAATGTTAGGTTAGGTAAGTTTAGGTTAGGTTAGGTTAGGTTAGTTTAGGTTTGGTTAGGTTAGTTTAGTTTAGTTTAGTTTTGTTTATAGTTTAGTTTATTTTACTTTAGTTTATAGTTTAGTTTAATTTATAGATTAGTTTATATTTTAGTTTATAGTTTAGTTTAGTTTAGGTTAGGTTAGGTAAGTTTAGGTTAGGTTAGGTTAGTTTAGTTCAGTTTAGTTTAGTTTTGTTTATAGTTTAGTTTATAGTTTAGTTTAGTTTAGTTTATTTTAGTTTAGTTTAGGTTAGGTTAGGTTAGGTTAGTTTAGTTTAGTTTAGATAAGTTTAGTTTAGGTTAGGTTAGGGTAGTTTAGTTTAGGTTAGTTTAATTTAGTATAGTTTATTTTAGTTTCGTTTACTTTATAGTTTAGTTTAGTATATAGATTAGTTTATATTTTAGTTTAGTTTAGATTAGTTTAGGTTAGGTTAGATAAGGTTAGGTTAGGTTAGGTTAGTTTATTTTAGTTTAGATTAGATTATGTTAGGTTAGGTTAATGTAGTTTAATTTAGTTGAATTTAATTTAGTTTATTATAGTTTAGTTTAGGTTAGGTTAGGTTAGTTAAGTTTAGTTTAGGTTAGGTTAAGTTAGGTTAGCTTAGTTTAGTTTAGTTTATATTTTAGTTTATAGTTTAGATTAGTGTAGTTTATATTAGATTAGTTTAGTTTAGTTTAGTTTAGTTTAGGTTAGCTTAGGTTAGGTTAGTTTGATTTAGGTTAGGTTAGGTTAGTTTATGTTAGTTTAGTTTAGTTTACTTTAGTTTATAGTTTAGTTTAGTTTAGTTTAGTTTGGTTAGGTTAATTTAGTTTAGTTTAGTTTAGTTTAGGTTAGTTTAGGTTAGGTTATGTTACTTTAGGTTAGTTTTGTTTAGTTTATAATTTAGTTTAGTGTAGTTTATGTTAGGTTAGGTTAGTTTAGGTTAGTTTAGGTTAGTTCAGTTTAGTTTGGTTTATAATTTGGTTTATAGTATCGTTAATTTAGTTTAATTTACAGTTTATTTTATAGTTTAGTACAGTTTAGTTTAGGTTAGGTTAGGTTAGGAAAGTTTAGTTTAGTTTAGCTTAGGTTGGGTTAGGTTAGGTTACGTTAGGTTAGTTAGTTTAGCTTTGTTTCGTTTATTTTAATTTATAATATAGTTTAATTTATAGTTTAGTTTATAGTTTAGTTTAGTTTAGTTTAGGTTAGGATAGGTATGTTTAGATTAGGTTAGGTTAAGTTAGTTTAGTTTAGTTTAGTTTAGTTTATGTTAGGTTACGTTAGTTTAGGTTAGTTAAGTTCAGTTTAGTTTGGTTTTGTTTATAGTTTAGTTTAGTATATAGTTTTGTTTATAGTTTAGTTTAGTTTAGTTTATTGTTTAATTTAGTTTAGTTTATTGTAGTTTAGTTTAGGTTAGGTTAGGTTAGTTTAGTTTAATTTATTTTTGGATAGGTTAGTTTATTTTAGTTTAGATTAGATTATGTTAGGTTAGGTTAGGGTAGGTTAGGTTAGTGTAGTTTAGTTTAGTTTAGTTGTGTTTAGTTTTGTTTATTTTAGCTTAGTTTAGGTTAGGTTAGGTTATGTTAGTTTAGTTTAGTTAAGTTTATATTTTAGTTTATAGTTTAGTTTAGTTTAGTTTATAATAGATTAGTTTGATTTAGTTTAGTTTAGTTTAGGTAAGGTTAGGTTAGGTTAGTTATGTTTAGGTTAGGTTTGGTTAGTTTAGTTTATGTTAGGTTAGTTTATTTTAGTTTAATTTAGTTTACTTTAGTTTATAGTTTAGTTTATGGTTTAGTTTAGTTTATTTTAGTATTGTTTGGTTAGGTTAGTTTAGTTTAGTATAGGTTAGGTTAGGTTAGGTTAGTTTAGTTTTGTTTAGTTTAGTTTAGGTTAGGTTAGGTTAGGTTATGTTACTTTAGGTTAGTTTAGTTTAGTTTAGTTTCGTTTAGTTTATAATTTAGTTTAGTTTAGTTTATGTTAGGTTAGGTTAGGTGAGGTTAGGTTAGGTTAGTTTAGGTTAGTTTTGTTTAGTTTATAATTTAGTTTATAGTATAGTTTTGTTTAGTTTAGTTTATAGTTTAGTTTATAATTTAGTTTAGTTTAGTTTATAGTTTAGTTTACAATTTAGTTTAATTTAGTTTACTTTAGTTTAGGTTAGGTTTGGTTAGTTTAGTTTAGCTTAGCTCAGGTTTGTTTAGGTTAGGTTAAGTTAGGTTAGGTTAGTTAGTTTAGCTTAGTTTACATTGTTTAGTTTAGTTTATAGTTTAGTTTAATTTATAGATTAGTTTATAATTTAATTTATTGTTTATTTTAGTTTGGTTTAGTTTAGGTTAGGTTAGGTAAGGTTAGGTTCGGTTAGTTTAGTTAAGTTAAGTTTATGTTCCGTTAGGTTAGTTTAGTTCAGTTTAGTTAGTTTTGTTTATAGTTTAGTTTAGTTTAGTTTATAGTTTAGTTTATAGTTTAATTTAGTTTAGTTTAGTTTTGTTTAGTTTAGTTTAGGTTAGGTTAGGTAAGGTTAGTTTAGTTTAGTTTAGGTTAGGTTAGTTTAGTTTAGGTTAGGTTAGGTAAGTTTAGGTTAGGTTAGATTAGTTTAGTTCAGATTAGATTTGTTTTGTTTATAGTTTAATTTAGTTTATTTTAGTTTACTTGTTTTGTTTAGGTTAGGTTAGGTTAGTTTAGTTTAGTTTAGGTTAGGTTAGATTTTTTTAGGTTAGCTTAGATTAGTGTAGTTTAGTTTAGTTGAATTAAATTTAGTTTATTTTAGTTAAGTTTAGATTAAATTAGGTAAGGTTAGGTTAGTTAAGTTCAGTTTAGTGTAGTTTAGTTTAGTTGAATTTAGTTTAGTTTAGTTTAGTTTAGGTTAGTTTAGTTTAGTTTAGCTTAGGTTAGGTTAGGTAACGTTAGGTTAGTTACTTTAGCTTAGTATAGTTTAGTTTAGTGTAGTTTATGGTTTAGTTTAATTTTAGATTAGTTTATAGTTTAGTTTAGTTTAAATTAGGTAAGGATAGGTAAGTTTAGGTTAGGTTAGGTTAGTTTAGTTCAGTTTAGATTTGTTTTGTTTATAGTTTAATTTAGTTTAGTTTATAGTTTAATTTAGTTTAGTTTAGTTTAGTTTAGTTATTTTGTTTAGGTTAGGCTTGGTTAGGTTAGTTTAGTTTAGTTTTGGTTAGGTTAGATTTCTTTAGGTTAGGTTAGATTAGTGTAGTTTAGTTTACTTGAATTTAATTTAGTTTATTTTAGTTTAGTTTAGATTAAGTTAGGTTAGGTAAGGTTAGTTAAGTTTAGTTTAGTGTATTTTAGTTTAGTTGAATTTAGTTTAGTTTAGTTTAGTTTAGTTTAGTTTAGGTTAGGATAGGTAAGTTTTGGTTAGGTTGGGGTAAGTTAGTTTAGTTTAATTTAGTTTATTTTAGGTTACGTTAGTTTAGGTTAGTTAAGATTAGTTTAGTTTAATTTTGAGTATAGTTTTATTTAGTTTATAGTTTAGTTTATAGTTTAGTTTAGTTTATTTTCGGTTAGGTTAGGTTAGGTTATTTTAGTTTAGTTTAGATTAGGTTAGGTTAGTTTATTTTAGTTTAGATTAGATTATGTTAGGTTAGGTTAGGGTAGGTTAGGTTAGTGTAGTTTAGTTTAGTTCAATTTAGTTGAATTTAATTTAGTTTATTTTAGCTTAGTTTAGGTTAGGTTAGATTAGTTTAGTTTAGGTTAGGTTAAATTAGGTTAGGTTAGTTTAGTTTAGTTTAGTTTATATTTTAGTTTATAGTTTAGTTTATATTAGATTAGTTTTGTTTAGTTCGGTTTAGTTTAGATTAGGTTAGGTTAGGTTAATTTAGTTTAGATTAGGTTAGGTTAGTTTATTTTACTTTAGTTTAGTTTACTTTAGTTTATAGTTTAGTTTATTGTTTAGTTTAGTTTAGGCTCGGTTATGTTAGTTTAGTTCAGTTTAGGTTAGGTTAGGTTAGGTTAGGTTAATTTAGTTTAGTTTAGTTTAGGTTAAGGTTTGGTTAGTTTATTTTAGTTTAGATTAGATTATGTTAGATTAGGTTAGGGTAGGTTAGGTTAGTTTAGTTTAGTTTAGTTTAGTTTGGTTTAGGTTAGGTCAGATTAGTTTAGTTTAGTTTAAATTAGGTTATGTTAAGTTATGTTATGTTACTTTAGGTTAGTTTAGTTTAGTTTAGTTTCGTTTAGTTTATAATTTAATTTAGTTACGTTTAGTTTAGATTAGGTTAGGTTAGGTTATTTTAGGTTAGGTTACTTAGTTTAGCTTAGTTTAGTTTATTTTAGTTTAGTTTATAGTTTAGTTTAATTTATCAATTAGTTTATAGATTAGTTTATTGTTTAGTTAAGTTTAGTTTAGGTTAGGTTAGGTTAGGTTAGGTTAGGTTAGTTTAGTTTAGTTTAGTTTAGGTTAGGTTAGGGTAGTTTTTGTTAGGTTAGGTTAGGTTAGTTTAGCTTAGCTTACGTTGGGTTAGGTTAGGTTAGGTTAGTTAGTTTAGCTTAGTTTAGTTTATTTTCGTTTATAGTTTAGTTTAATTTATAGTTTAGGTATAGTTTTGTTTCGTTTAGTTTAGTTTATCTTAGGTTAAGTAAGTTTAGGTTAGTTAGGTTCAGTTTAGTTTAGTTTTGTTTATAGTTTAGTTTAGTTTAGTTTATTGTTTAATTTAGTTTAGTTTAGTGTAGTTTTGTTTAGGTTAGGTTAGGTTAGTTTAGTTTAGTTTAGGTTAGGTTAAGTTAGTTTATTTTAGTTTAGATTAGATTATTTTAGGTTAGGTAAGTTTAGGTTAGGTTAGGTTAGGTTAGTTTAGGTTTGGTTAGGTTAGGTTTGCTTAGGTTAGCTTAGTTTATTTTAGTTTTGTTTAATTTAGGTTAGGTCAGGTTAGTTAACTTTAGTTTACTTTAGTTTAGTTAAGTTTAGTTTAGTTTAAAGTTTAGTTTAGTTTAGTTTATAGTTTAATTAATAGTTTAGTTGAGTTTATAGTTTATATTATAATTTAGTTTAGTTTAGGTTAGGTTACGTTAGTTTAGTTTAACTTAGGTTAGGTTAGGTTAGGTTAGGTTAGTTAGTTTAGCTTAGTTTAGTTTATTTTAGTTTAGTTTATAGTTTAGTTTAATTTATAGATTAGTTTCTATTTTAGTTTATAGTTTAGTTTAGTTTGGTTTAGTTTAGGTTAGGTTAGGTAAGGTTAGGTTAGGTAAGGTTAGGTTAGGTTAGGTTAGTTTAGTTTAGTTAAGTTTATGTTCGGTTAGGTTAGGTTAGTTTAGTTCAGTTTAGTTAGTTTTGTTTATAGGTTAGTTTAGTTTATAGTTTAGTTTAGTTTAGTTTAGTTTATAATTTATATTATAATGCAGTTTACTTTAATTTACTTTAGTTTTGTTTAGTTTAGTTTAGGTTAGGTTAGGTAAGGTTAATTTAGTTTAGTTTAGTTTAGGTTTGGTTAGGTTAGTTTATGTTAAGTTAGGTTAGTTTAGTTTATCTTAGTTTAGGTTAGGTTAGATTAGGTTAGATTAGGTTAGCTTAGTTTAGTTTAGTTTAGTTGAATTTAGGTTAGGTTAGGTTAGGTTAGGTTAGTTAACTATAGTTTACTTTAGTTTAGTTAAGTTTTGTTTAGTTTATAGTTTAGTTTAGTTTAGTTTATAGTTTAGTTTATAGTTTAGTTTAGTTTAGTTTATAGTTTATATTATAATTATTTTAGTTTAGTTTAGTTTAGTTTAGGTTAGGTTAGGTTAGTATAGTTTAGCTTAGGAATGGTTAGGTTAGGTTAGGATAGGTTAGGTTAGGTTAGTTTATTTTAGTATAGATTAGATTATGTTAGGTTAGGTTAGGTAGCTTAGTTTAGTTTATAGTTAATTTAATTTATAAATTAGTTTATAGTTTAGTTTATATTTTAGGTTAGTTAAGTTTAGTTTAATTTAAGTTAGGATAGGTAAGTTTAGGTTAGGTTAATTTAGTTTAGTTCAGTTTAGTTTTGTTTCGTTAATAGTTTAATTTAGTTTAGTTTATGGTTTAATTTAGTTTAGTTTAGTTTAGTTTAGTTATTTTGTTTAGGTTAGGTTAGATTAGGTTAGTTTAGTTTAGTTTAGGTTAGGTTAGATTTGTTTAGGTTAGGTTAGATTAGTGTAGTTTACTTTAGTTGTATTTAATTTAGTTTATTTTAGTTTAGTTTAGGTTAAGTTAGGTTAGGTTAGGTTAGTTAAGTTTAGTTTAGTGTAGTTTAGTTAAGTTGAATTTAGTTTAGTTTAGCTTATTTTAGGTTAGTTTAGTTTAGTTTAGCTTAGGTTAGGTTAGGTAAGGTTAGGTTAGTTAGTTTAGCTTAGTATAGTTTAGTTTAGTTTAGTTTATAGTTTAGTTTAATTTTAGATTAGTTTATAGTTTAGTTTATAGTTTAGTTTAGTTTAGTTTAGGTTATAATAGGTAAGTTTAGGTTAGGTAAGGGTAAGTTAGTTTATTTTAGGTTAGATTATCTTAGGTTACGTTAGTTTAAGTTAGTTAAGTTCTGTTTAGTTTAGTTTTGTTTATAGTTTTGTTTAATTTATAGTTTAGTTTATAGTTTAGTTTAGTTTATTTTCGGTTAGGTTAGGTTAGGTTAGGTTAGTTTAGTTTAGTTTAGATTAGGTTAGGTTAGTTTATTTTAGTTTAGATTAGATTATGTAAGGTTAGTTTAGGGTACGTTAAGTTAGTGTAGTTTAGTTTAGTTCAATTTAGTTGAATTTAATTTAGTTTATTTTAGCTTAATTTATGTTAGGTTAGATTAGTTTAGTTTAGTTTAGTTTAGTTTAGTTAGGTTTAGTTTAGGTTAGGTTAGGTTAGGTTAGGTTAGTTTAGTTTAGGTTAGGTTAGGTTAGGTTAGTTTATTTTAGTTTAGTTTAGTTTACTTTATTTTATAGTTTAGTTTATTGTTTAGTTTAGTTTATTTTCGGTTAGGTTAGTTTAGTTTAGTTTAGTTTAGGTTATGTTAGGTTAGGTTAGTGTAGTTTAGTTTAGTTTAGTTTATTTTAGTTTATTTTATAGTTAATTTCATTTATAAATTAGTTTATAGTTTATTTTATAGTTTAGGTTAGTTTAGTTTATTTTAATTTAAGTTAGGTTAGGTAAGTTTAGGTTAGGTTAGTTTAGTTCAGTTTAATTTTGTTTTGTTTACAGTTTAGTTCAGTTTAGTTTATAGTTTAATTAGGTTTAGTTTATAGATTAATTTAGTTTAGTTTAGTTTAGTTATTTTGTTTAGGTTAGGTTACGTTAGTGTAGTTTAGTTTAGGTTAGGTTAGATTTGTTTAGGTTAGGTTAGATTAGTGTAGTTTAGTTTAGTGGAATTTAATTTAGTTTATTTTAGTTTAGTTTAGGTTAATTTAGCTTACGTTAGGTTAGTTTGGTTTAGTTTGGCTTAGGTTAGGTTAGGTAAGATTAGGTTAGTTAGTTTAGCTTAGTTTAATTTAGTTTAGTTTATAGTTTAGTTTAATTTATAGATTAGCTTATATTTTAGTTTATAGTTTAGTTGGAATGGAAAAAATTTGATTCTTTTGAAATTTCCATATTGCGAAAATAATTTTTCTCTTTTCAAGATTCTTTCCGCATAATATGCTTTTCTAATGCTATGAAACTAGTATTTTGAAAGAGGACTAGTTATCTCATATAAGAATGGAAAAATTTTGATTCTTTTGAAATTTCCATATTGCGAAAATAATTTTTTTCTTTTCAAGATCCTTTCCGCATAATATGCTTTTCTAAAGCTATCAAAATAGTATAATGAAAGAGGACCAGTTATCTCAAATAGGAATATAGAAAAATTGATTCTTTTGGATTTTCCAACCATCAAAAAAAAAAATTTTTTTTCTTTTCGAGATTGTTTCCGCATAATATGCTTTTCTAAGGCTATCAAACTAGTATATTGAAAGCGAAACAGTTATCTCAAATAAGAATGGAGAAAAATTGATTCTAATGAAGTTTCCAACCTTCGAAAATAATTTTTTTCTATTCGAGATTCTTTCCGCATCTTTCTAAGGCTATCAAAGTAGAAAAATGAAAGAAAAGCAGTTATCTCAAATAAGAACGGAAAATAAGTGATTCTAATGAACTTTCCAACCATTGAAATAAATCTTTTCAATTGCGAATCTTTCTTCATTTTATGCTTTTCTAAAACTATCAAACTAGTATAATGAAAGAGAACCTGTTATCTCAAATAATAATGGAGAAAATTTGATTCTTTTGGATTTTCCAACCACCAAAAAAAATTTTTTTTCTTTTCGAGATTGTTTCCGCATATTTTTTTCTAGAACTATCAAACTAGCAAAATGAAAGAGAACCAAATAAGAACCGAAAAAAAGTGATTCTAATGAAGTTTCCAACCTTCGAAAATAATTTTTTCCCTTTCGAGGAACTTTCCACATTAATATGCTTTTCTAAGACTATCAAAGTAGAAAAATGAAAGAGAAGCAGTTATTTCAAATAAGAACGGAAAAAAAGCGATTCTAATGAACTTTCATACCATGGAAATTAATCTTTTCTATTCGCGAATCTTTCATTTTATGCTTTTCTAATCTATGAAACTAGTATAATGAAAGAGAACCAGTTATCTCAAATTATAATGGAAAAAAAGTGATTCTCTTGGATTTTCCAACCTTCGAAAAAAAATTTTTTTCTTCTTTTAGAGATTCATTCCGCATATGCTTTTCTACAGCTATGAAACTGACAATATGAAAGAGAACCAGTTATCTCAAATAAGATAGGAAAAATTGTTTCTAATTAAGTTTCCAACCTTCGAAAATAATTTTTTTTCTTTTTGTGATTCTTTCCGCATAATATGCTTTTGTAAGGCTATCAAAGTAGAAAAATGAAGGAGAAGCAGTTATCTCAAATAAGAACAGCAAAAAAGTGATTCTATGAACTTTCCAACCATGGAAATAAATATTTTCTATTCGCGAATCTTTCTTCATTTTACGCTTTTCTAAAGCTATCAAAGTAGTCTAATGAAAGAGAACAAGTTATTATGAGAAATTTCCATCTTGCGAAAATAATTTTTTTCTTTTCAAGATTCTTTCCGCATAATATGCTTTTCTTATTCTATCAAAAGATTATAATGAAAGAGAACCAGTTATCTCAAATAAGAATGGAGAAAAATTGATTCTTTTGGATTTTCCAACCATCAAAAAAAAATATTTTTTTCTTTTCGAGAGTGTTTACGCATAATATGCTTTTCTACAGCTATCAAACTAGCAAAATGTAAGTGAACCAGTTATCTCAAATAAGAACGGAAAAAAAGTGACTCTAATGAAGTTACCAACCATCGGAATAAATCTTTTCTTTTCGGGAAAAGAAAATTCATTTTATGGTTTTCTGAGGCTATCAAACTAGTATATTGAAACAGAACCATATATCTCAAATAAGAACGGAAAAAAAGTGATTCTAATAAAGTTTCCAACCTTCGAAAATAATTTTTTTTGTATTCGAGAATATCTCGGCATAATATGCTTTTCTAAAGCTATCAAAGTAGAAAAATGAAAGAGAAGCAGTTATCTCAAATAAGAACGGAAAAAAAGTGATTCAAATGAACTTCCAACCATGGAAATAAACCTTTTCTATTCGCGAATATTTCTTCATTTAAGCTTTTCTAAGACTATTAAACTAGTATAATGAAAGAGAACCTGTTATCTAAAATAAGAATGGAGAAAATTTGATTCTTTTGGTTTTCCAACCATCAAAAAAAATTTTTTTCTTTTCGAGATTCTTTCCGCATAATATGCTTTTCTACAGCTAATAAACTAGCAAAATGAAAGAAAACCAGTTACCTCAAATGAGAACGGAAAAAAGGTGATTCTACAGTAGTTTGCAACCATCTAAATAAATCTTTTCTTTTCGCGAATCTTTCTTCATTTTGTGGTTTTCTTGGGCTATCAAACTAGAATATTGAAAGAGAACCAGCTTTCTCTAATTAGAATGGAAAAAATTTGATTCTTTTGAAATTTCCTTCTTGCGAAAATAATTTTTTTATTTTCAAGATTCTTTCCCCATAATATGCTTTTCTAAGGCTATCAAACTAGTATATTGAAAGAGAACCAGTTATCTCTAATTAGAATGGAAAAAATTTGATTCTTTTGAAATTTCCTTCTTGCGAAAATAATTTTTTTTTTTCAAGATTCTTTCCGCATAATATGCTTTTCTAAGACTATCAAACTAGTATATTGAAAGAGAACCAGTTATCTCAAATAAGAATGGAAAAATTTTGATTCTTTTGAAATTTCCATCTTGCGAAAATAATTTTTTTCTTTTCAAGAGTCTTTCCGCATATTTTTTAAGGCTATCAAAGTAGAAAAATGAAAGAGAAGCAGTTATTTCAAATAAGAACGGAAAAAAAGCGATTCTAATGAACTTTCATACCATGGAAATTAATCTTTTCTATTCGCGAATCTGTCATTTTATGCTTTTCTAAAGCTATGAAACTAGTATAATGAAAGAGAACCAGTTATCTCAAATTATAATTGAAAGAAAGTGATTCTTTTGGATTTTCCAACCTTCGAAAAATTTTTTTTTCTTCTTTTAGAGATTCTTTCCGCATATGCTTTTCTAAAGCTATCAAACTAGTATATTGAAAGAGAAACAGTTATCTCAAATAAGAACCGGGAAAAAGTGTTTCTAATGAAGTTTCCAACCTTCGAAATAATTTTTTTCTTTTCCAGATTCTTTCCGTCTAATATGCTTTTGTAAGGCTATCAAAGTAGAAAAATGAAAGAAAAGCAGTTATCTCAATTAAGAACAGAAAAAAAGTGATTCTAAGTAACTTTCCAACCATGGAAATAAATATTTTCTCTTCGCGAATTATTCTTCATTTTACTCTTTTCTAAAGCTATCAAAGTAGTCTAAAGAAAGAGAACCAGTTATTTTGAGAAATTTCCATCTTGCGAAAATAATTTTTTTCTTTTCAAGATTCTTTCCGCTTAATATGCTTTTCTATAAGTATGGAGAAAAATTGATTCTTTTGAAATTTCCATATTGCGAAAATAATTTTTTTCTTTTCAAGATTCTTTCCGCATAATATGCTTTTCTAAAGCAATCAAAATAGTATAATGAAAGAGGACCAGTTATCTCAAATAGGAATATAGAAAAATTGATTCTTTTGGATTTTCCAACCATCAAAAAGAAAATTTCTTTCTTTTCGAGATTGTTTCCGCATAATATACTTTTCTAAGGCTATCAAAATAGTATATGAAAGCGAAACAGTTATCTCAAATAAGAATGGAGAAAAATTGATTCTAATGAAGTTTGCAACCTTCGAAAATAATTTTTTTCTATTCGAGATTCTTTCCGCATCTTTTCTAAGGCTATCAAAGTAGAAAAATGAATGAGAAGCAGTTATCTCAAATAAGAACGGAAAATAAGTGATTCTAATGAACTTTCCAACCATGGAAACAAATCTTTTCTATTCGCGAATCTTTCTTCATTTTATGCTTTTCTAAGACTATCAAAATAGTATAATGAAAGAGAACCTGATATCTCAAATAAGAATGGAGAAAATTAGATCCTTTCAGATATTCTAACCATCAAAAAAAATTTTTTTCTTTTCGAGATTCTTTCCGCATATTATTTTCTACAACTATCAAACTAGCAAAATGAAAGAGAACCAGTTATCTCAAATAACAACCGAAAAAAAGTGATTCTAATGAAGTTTCCAACCTTAGAAAATAATTTTTTTCCTTTCGAGATTCTTTCCGCATAATATGCTTTTCTAAGACTATCAAAGTACAAAAATGAAAGAGAAGCAGTTATCTCAAATAAGAAAAGAAAAAAAGCCATTCTATGGAACTTTTCAAAGACGGAAATAAATCTTTTCTATTCGCGAATCTTTTTTCATTTTATCCTTTTCTTAAAGCTATCAAACTAGCAAAATGTAAGTGAACCAGTTATCTCAAATAAGAACGGAAAAAAAGTGATCCAAATGAAGTTACCAACCATCGAAATAAATCTTTTCTTATCGCGAAAAGAAAATTCATTTTATGGTTTTCTAAGGCTATCAAACTAGTTTATTGAAAGAGAACCAGTTATCTTAAATAAGAATGGAAAAAATGTGATTCTTTTGAAATTTTCATCGTGCGAAAATAATTTTTTTCTTTTCAAGATTCTTTCCGCATAATATGCTTTTCTAAGGTTACAAACTAGTATAATCAAAGAGAACCAGTTATCTCAAATAAGAATGGAGGAAAATTGATTCTAATGAAGTTTCCAACCTTCGAAAATAATTTTTTTCTATTCGACATTCTTTCCGCATCTTTTCTAAAGCTATCAAAGTAGAAAAATGAAAGAGAAGCATTTATCTCAAATAACAACGGAAAATAAGTGATTCTAATGAACTTTCCAACCATGGAAATAAATCTTTTCTATTCGCGAATCTTTCTTCATTTTATGCTTTTCTAAGACTATCAAACTACTATAATGAAAGAGAACCAGTTATCACAAATAAGAATGCAGAAAATTTGATTCTTTTGGATTTTCCAACCATCGAAATAAATCTTTTCTCTTAGCGAATCTTTCTTCATTTTATGGTTTTATAAGGCTATCAAACTAGTATATAGAAAGAGAACCAGTTATCTCAAATAAGAATGGAGAAAAATTGATTGTTTTGGATTTTCAAAAAATTAAAAAAATTTTTTTTTTCTTTTCGAGATTGTTTATGCATAATATGCTTTTCTACAGCTATCAAACTAGTAAAATATAAGTTAACCAGTTATCTCAAATAAGAACGGAAAAAAAGTGATCCTAATGAAGTTACCAACCATCGAAATAAATCTTTTCTTTTCGCGAAAAGAAAATTCATTCAATGGTTTTCCAAGGCTATCAAACTAGTATATTGAAAGAAAACCAGTTATCTCAAATTAGAATGGAAAAAATTTGATTCTTTTGAAATTTCCTTCTTGCGAAAATAATTTTTTTATTTTCAAGATTCTTTCCGCATAATATGCTTTTCTAAGGCTATCAAACTAGTATATTGAAAGAAAACCAGTTATCTCAAATAAGAATGGAAAAAATTTTATTCTTTTGAAATTTCCATCTTGCGAAAATAATTTTTTTCTTTTCAAGATTCTTTCCGCATATCATGCTTTTCTAAGGCTATCAAACTAGTATATTGAAAGCGAAACAGTTATCTCAAATAAGAATGGAGAAAAATTGATTCTAATGAAGTTTCCAACCTTCGAAAATAATTTTTTTCTATTCGAGATTCTTTCCGCATCATTTCTAAGGCTATCAAAGTAGAAAAATGAAAGAGAAGCAGTTATCTCAAATAAGAACGGAAAAAAATTGATTCTAATGATATTTCCAACCATGGAAATAAATCTTTTCTATTCGCGAATCTTTCTTCATTTAACCTTTTCTAAGACTGTCAAACTAGTATAATGAAATAGAACCTGTTATCTCAAATAAGAATGGAGAAAATTTGATTCTTTTGAAATTTCCATATTGCGAAAATAATTTTTTTCTTTTCAAGATTCTTTCCGTATAATATGCTTTTCTAAAGCTATCAAAATAGTATAATGAAAGAGGACTAATTATCTCAAATAGGAATATAGAAAAATTGATTCTTTTGGACTTTCCAACCATCAAAAAAAAATTTTTTTTGTTTTCGAGATTGTTTCCGAATAATATGCTTTTCTAAGGCTATGAAACTAGTATAATGAAAGCGAAACAGTTATCTCAAATAAGAATGGAGAAAAGTTGATTCTAATGAAGTTTCCAACCTTCGAAAATAATTTTTTTCTATTCGAAATTCTTTCCGCATCTTTTCTAAGGCTATCAAGGTAGAAAAATGAATGAGAAGCAGTTATCTCAAATAAGAACGGAAAATAAGTGATTCTAATGATCTTTCCAACCATGGACATAAATCTTTTCTATTCGCAAATATTTCTTCATTTTATCCTTTTCTTAAAGCTATCAAACTAGCAAAATGAAAGAGAACCAGTTATCTCAATTAAGAACGGAAAAAAAGTGATTCTAATGAAGTTTCCAACCATTAAAATAAATCTTTTCTTTTCGCGAATCTTTCTTCATTTTTTGGTTTTCTATTTCTATCAAGATAGTATAATGAAAGAGAACCAGTTATCTCAAATAAGAATGGAAAAAAATTGATTCACAAGTATTTTCCAAACATCAAAAATAAATTTTTTTACTTTTCGAGACCCTTCCAGCTTAATATGCTTTCTAGGGCTATCAAACTAGTATAATGAAAGAGAACCAGTTATCTCAAATAAGAATGGAAAAAAATTGATTCATAATTATTTTCCAAACATCAAAAATAATTTTTTTTTCTTTTCAAGATTCTTTCCGCTTAATATGCTTTTCTTAGGCTATCAAACTAGCACAATGAAAGAGAACCAGTTATCTCAAGTAAGAACGGAAAAAAATGATTCAAATGAAGTTTCCAACCATCGAAATAAATCTTTTCTTTTCGCGAATCTTTCTTCATTTTATGGTTTTCCATGCCTATCAAACTAGTATAATGAAAGAGAACCAGTTATCTCAAATAAGAATGGAAAATATTGATTCATAATGATTTTCAAAACATCAAAAAAATTTTTTTTTCTTTTCGAGATTCTATCCGCATAATATGCTTTTCTACAGCTATCAAACTAGCAAAATGAAAGAGAACCAGTTATATCAAATAAGAACGCAAAAAAAGTGATATAAATGAAGTTTCCAACCAATGAAATAAATCTTTCCCTTTCGAGTATCTTTCTTCATTTTATGGTTTTCTATGGCTATCAAACTAGAAATAATTAAAGAGGTCCAGTTATTTCAAATAAGAATGGAAAATAATTGATTCTCTTGCATTTTCCAACCTTGGAAAAAATATTTTTTCTTTTCGAGATTCTTTCCGCATTTAATGCTTTTCTAAGGCTATCAAACTAGTATAATGAAAGAGAATCAGTTATCTCAAATAAGAACGGAAGAAAAGCGATTCTAATGAAGTTTCCAAACTTTGAAAAAAAAAATTTTTTTCTTTTCGAGATTCTTTGCGTATAATATGCTTTTCTACAGCTATCAAACCATCAAAATGAAAGAGAACCAGTTATCTCAATTAAGAACGGAAAACAATTGATTCTCTTGGATTTTCCAACCTTCGAAAAAAATTTTTTTTCTTTTCGAGATTCTTTCCGCATAATATGCTTTTCTACAGCAATCAAACTAGCAAAATGAAAGAGAACCAGTTATCTCAAATAAGAACGGAAATAAAGTGATTCAAAGAAGTTTCCAACTATCGAAATAAATCTTTTCTTTTCGCGAATCTTTCTTCATTTATGGTTTTCTACAGCTATCAAACAAGTATAATAAAAGAGAACCAGCTATTTCAAATAGGAATGGAAAATAATTGATTCTCTTGCATTTTCCAACCTTCGAAATTTTTTTTTTTTTTTTCGTAATTCTCTCCGCATAATATGCCTTTTCAAGGCTATCAAAGTAGCTAGTATAATGAAAGAGAACTAGTTATCTCAAATAAGAACGGAAAAAATTGATTCTAATGAAGTTTCCAAACTTAGAAAATTTTTTTTTTATTTTCGAGATTCTTTCCGCATAATATGCTTTTCTTCAGCTATCAAACTAGTAAAATGAAAGAGAACCAGTTTTCTCATATAAGAACGAAAAAAAGTTGATTCTCTTGGATTTTCCAACCTTCGAAAAAAATTTGTTTTCTTTTCGAGATTCTTTCCGCATAATATGCTTTTCTACAGTTATCAAACTAGCAAAATGAGAGAGAACCAATTATCTCAAATAAGAACGGAAAAAAAGTGATTCAAATGAAGTTTCCAAACTTTAAAAAAAAAATTTTTTTCTTTTCGAGATTCTTTTTCATTATGCTTTTCTACCGCAATCAAATTAGCAAAATGAAAGAGAACCAGTTATCTCAAATAAGAACGGAAAAAAAGTAATTCTAATGAAGTTTCCAACCATCGAAATAAATCTTTTCTTTTCGCGAATCTTTCTTCATTTTATGGTTTTCTATGGCTGTCAAACTAGCAAAATGCAAGAGAACCAGTAATCTCAAACAAGAATGGAAAAAAAGTGATTAGAATGAAGTTTCCAACCATCGAAATAAATCTTTTCTTTTCGCGAATCATTCTTCATTTTATGGTTTTCTATGGCTATCAAACTAGTATAATGAAAGAGAACCAGTTGACTCAAATAAGAATGCAAAAAAATTCATTCATAAGGATTTTCCAAACATCAAAAGAAAATTTTTTTCTTTTTGAGATTCTTTCCGCATATGCTTTTCTACAGCTATCAAACTATCAAAATAAAAGAGAACTAGTTATATGAAAAAAGATCGGAAAAAAAACAATCGAAATAAATCTTTTCTTTTCGCGAATCTTTCTTCATTTTATGGTTTTCTATGGCTATCAAACTAGTATAAAGAAAGAGAGCAAGTTATCTCAAATAAGAATGGTAAAAAAATTGATTCATAAAAATTTTCCAAAAATCAAAAAAAATTTTTTTTCTTTTCGAGATTCTTTCCGCATAATATGCTTTTATAAGGCTATCAAACTAGTATCATGAAAGATAACCAGTTATCTCAAATTAGAATCCAAAAAATTGATTCATAAGGATTTTCCAAACATCAAAAAAAATTTTTTTTCTTTTCGAGATTTTTTCCGCATATAATTTTCTACAACTATCAAACTAGCAAAATGAAAGAGAACCAGTTATCTCAAATAAGAATGGAGGAAAATTGATTCTAATTATGTTTCCAACCTTCGAAAATAATTTTTTTTCTATTCGAGATTCTTTCCGCATCTTTTCTAAGGCTATCAAAGTAGAAAAATGAAATAGAAGAATATATCTCAAATAAGAACGGAAAAAGAGATTCTAATAAACTTTCCAACCACGGAAATAAATCTTTTCTATTCGCAAATCTTTCTTCATTTAAGCTTTTCTAAGACTATCAAACTAGTATAATGAAAGAGAACCTGTTATCTCAAATAAGAATGCAGAAAATTTGATTCTTTTGGATTTCCATCCATCAAAATAAATATTTTATATTTTATATTATATTTTCGAAAAGAAAATTCATTTTATGGTTTTCGAAGGCTATCAAACTAGTATATTGAAAGAGAACCATTTATTTCGAATAAGAATGGAAAAAATTTGATTCTTTTAAAATTTCCATCCTGCGAAAATAATTTTGTTCTTTTCAAGATTCTTTCCGCATAATATGTTTTTCTAAGGTTATCAAACTAGTATATTGAAAGAGAAACAGTTATCTCAAATAAGAATAGAGAAAATTTGATTCTTTGAAATTTCCATATTTCGAAAATAATTTTTTCTTTTAAAGATTCTCTCCGCATAATAATGCTTTTCTAATGCTATCAAATTAGTATATTGAAAGAGAACCAGCTATTTCATATAAGAATGGAAAAAATTTTATTCTTTTGAAATTTCCATATTCCGAAAATAAATTTTTTCTTTTCAAGATTCTTTGCGCATAATATGCTTTTCTGAGGCTATCAAACAAGTATAATGAAAGAGAACCAGTTATCTCGAATAAGAACGGAAAAAAAGTGATTCTAATGAAGTTTCCAAACTTCGAAAAAAATTTTTTTCTTTTCGAGATTCTTTGCGCATAATATGCTTTTCTGAGGCTATCAAACAAGTATAATGAAAGAGAACCGGTTATCTCTAATAGGAACGGAAAAAAAGTGATTCTAATGAAGTTTCCAAACTTCGAAAAAAATTTTTTTCTTTTCGAGATTCTTTGCGCATAATATGCTTTTCTGAGGCTATCAAACTAGAATAATGAAAGAGAACCAGTTATCTCGAATAAGAACGTAAAAAAAGTGATTCTAATGAAGTTTCCAAACTTCGAAAAAAATTTTTTACTTTTCGAGATTCTTTGCGCATAATATGCTTTTCTGAGGCTATCAAACAAGTATAATGAAAGAGAACCAGTTATCTCGAATAAGAACGGAAAAAAGTGATTCTAATGAAGTTTCCAAACTTCGAAAAAAATTTTTTTTCTTTTCGAGATTCTTTGCGCATAATATGCTTTTCTACAGCTATCAAACTAGTATAATGAAAGAGAACCGGTTATCTCGAATAAGAACGGAAAAAAAGTGATTCTAATGAAGTTTCAAAATTTTGAAAAACTATTTTTTCCATTCCAGATTCTTTGCGCATAATATGCTTTTCTACAGCTATCAAACTAGCAAAATGAAAGAGAACCAGTTATCTCGTATAAGAACGGAAAAAAAGTGATACCAATGAAGTTTCCAAACTTCGAAAAAAATTGTTTTCTTTTCAAGATTCTTTGCGCATAATATGCTTTTCTGAGGCTATTAAACTAGTTTAATGAAAGAGAACCAGTTATCTCAAATAAGAACGGAAAAAAAGTGATTCTAATGAAGTTTCCAAAATTCGAAAAAAATTTTTTTTCTTTTCGAGATTCTTTGCGCATAATATGCTTTTCTGAGGCTATCAAACTAGTATTATGAAAGAGAACCAGTTATCTCGAATAAGAACGGAAAAAAAGTGATTCTAATGAAGTTTCTGAAATTCGAAAAAAATTTCTTTCTTTTCGAGATTCTTTGCACATAATATGCTTTTCTGAGGCTATCAAACTAGTATAATGAAAGAAAACCAGTTATCTCGAATAAGAACGGAAAAAAAGTGATTCTAATGAAGTTTCTAATCTTCGAAAAAAATTTTTTTTCTTTTCGAGATTCTTTGCGCATAATATGCTTTTCTGAGGCTATCAAACTAGTATAATGAAAGAGAACCAGTTATCTCGAATAAGAACGGAAAAAAAGTGATTCTAATGAAGTTTCCAAACTTCCAAAAAAATTTTTTTTCTTTTCGAGATTCTTTGCGCATAATATGCTTTTCTACAGCTATCAAACTAGCAAAATGAAAGAGAACCAGTTATCTCGTATAAGAACGGAAAAAAAGTGATTCTAATGAAGTTTCCAAACTTCGAAAAAAATTTTTTTCTTTTCGAGATTCCTTGCGCATAATATGCTTTACTACAGCTATCAAACTTGTATAATGAAAGAGAACCAGTTATCTCGAATAAGAACGGAAAAATAGTGATTCCAATGAAGTTTCAAAATTTTGAAAAACTTTTTTTTTCTTTTCGAGATTCTTTGCGCATAATATGCTTTTTTACAGCTATCAAACTAGCAAAATGAAAGAGAACCAGTTATGTCGAAAAAGAACGGAAAAAAGGTGATTCTAATGAAGTTTCAAAATTTTGAAAAACTTTTTTTTTCTTTTCGAGATTCTTTGCGCATAATATGCTTTTCTACAGCTATCAAACTAGCAAAATGAAAGAGAACCAGTTATCTCGTATAAGAACGGAAAAAAAGTAATTCTAATGAAGTTTCCAAACTTCGAAAAAAAAAATTTTTTCTATTCGAGATTCTTTGCGCATAATATGCTTTTCTAAAGCTATCAAACTAGTATAATGAAAGAGAACCAGTTATCTCGAATAAGAACGGAAAAAAAGTGATTCTAATGAAGTTTCAAAATTATGAAAAACTTTTTTTTTCTTTTCGAGATTCTTTGCGCATAATATGCTTTTCTACAGCTATCAAACTAGCAAAATGAAAGAGAACCAGTTATCTCGTATAAGAACGGAAAAAAAATGATTCTAATGAAGTTTCCAAACTTGGAAAAAAAATTTTTTCTTTTCGAGATTCTTTGCGCATAATAAGCTTTTCTGAGGCTATCAAACTAGTATAATGAAAGAGAACCAGTTATCTCGAATAAGAACGGAAAAAAGTGATTCTAATGAAGTTTCTAAATTATGAGAAACTTTTTTTTTCTTTTCGAGATTCTTTGCGCATAATATGCTTTTCTACAGCTATCAAACTAGCAAAATGAAAGAGAACCAGTTATCTCGTATAAGAACGGAAAAAAGTGATTCAAATGAAGTTTCCAAACTTGGAAAAAAAATTTTTCTTTTCGAGATTCTTTGCGCATAATATACTTTTCTGAGGCTATCAAACTAGTATAATGAAAGAGAACCAGTTATCTCGAATAAGAACGGAAAAAAAGTGATTCTGATAAAGTTTCCAAACTTCGAAAAAATTTTTTTTTCTTTTCGAGATTCTTTGCGCATAATATGCTTTTCTGAGGCTATCGAACTAGCATTATGAAAGAGAACCAGTTATCTCGAATAAGAACGGAAAAAATGTGATTCTAATGAAGTTTCCGAACTTCGAAAAAAATTTCTTTCTTTTCGAGATTCTTTGCGCATAATATGCTTTTCTGAGGCTATCAAACTAATATAATGAAAGAGAACCAGTTATCTCGAATAAGAACGGAAAAAAAGTGACTCTAATGATGTTTCCAAACTGCGAAAAAAATTTTTTTACTTTTCGAGATTCTTTGCGCATAATATGCTTTTCTGAGGCTATCAAACTAGTATAATGAAAGAGAACCAGTTATCTCGAATAAGAACGGAAAAAAAGTGATTCTAATGAAGTTTCCAAACTTCGAAAAAAATTTTTTTTCTTTTCGAATTTCTTTGCGCATAATATGCTTTTCTACAGCTATCAAACTAGCAAAATGAAAGAGAACCAGTTATCTCGTATAAGAACGGAAAAAAATTGATTCTAATGAGGTTTCCAAACTTCGAAAAAAATTTTTTTCTTTTCGAGAATCTTTGCGCATAATATGCTTTTCTACAGCTATCAAACTAGTATAATGAAAGATAACCAGTTATCTCGAGTAAGAACGGAAAAAAAGTGATTCTAAAGAAGTTTCAAAATTGTGAAAAACTTTTTTTTTCTCATCGAGATTCTTTGCGCATAATTTGCTTTTCTACAGCTATCAAACTAGCAAAATGAAAACCAGTTATCTCGAATAAGAACGGAAAAAAAGTGATTCCAATGAAGTTTCGAAACTTCGAAAAAAATTTTTTCTTTTCGAGATTCTTTGCGCTTAATATGCTTTTCTGTGGCTATCAAACTAGTATAATGAAAGAGAACCAGTTATATCTAATAAGAACGCAAAAAAAGTGATTCTAATGTAGTTTCCAAACTTCGAAAAAAAAAATTTTTTCTATTCGAGATTCTTTGCGCATAATATGCTTTTCTAAAGCTATCAAACTAGTATAATGAAAGAGAACCAGTTATCTCGAATAAGAACGGAAAAAAAGTAATTCTAATGAAGTTTCCAAACTTCGAAAAAAAAAATTTTTTCTATTCGAGATTCTTTGCGCATAATATGCTTTTCTAAAGCTATCAAACTAGTATAATGAAAGAGAACCAGTTATCTCGAATAAGAACGGAAAAAAAGTGATTCTAATGAAGTTTCAAAATTATGAAAAACTTTTTTTTTCTTTTCGAGATTCTTTGCGCATAATATGCTTTTCTACAGCTATCAAACTAGCAAAATGAAAGAGAACCAGTTATCTCGTATAAGAACGGAAAAAAAATGATTCTAATGAAGTTTCCAAACTTGGAAAAAAAAATTTTTCTTTTCGAGATTCTTTGCGCATAATAAGCTTTTCTGAGGCTATCAAACTAGTATAATGAAAGAGAACCAGTTATCTCGAATAAGAACGGAAAAAAGTGATTCTAATGAAGTTTCTAAATTATGAGAAACTTTTTTTTTCTTTTCGAGATTCTTTGCGCATAATATGCTTTTCTACAGCTATCAAACTAGCAAAATGAAAGAGAACCAGTTATCTCGTATAAGAACGGAAAAAAGTGATTCAAATGAAGTTTCCAACCATCGAAATAAATCTTTTCTTTTCGCGAATCTTTCTTCATTTTATGGTTTTCCATGCCTATCAAACTAGTATAATGAAAGAGAACCAGTTATCTCAAATAAGAATGGAAAATATTGATTCATAATGATTTTCAAAACATCAAAAAAATTTTTTTTTCTTTTCGAGATTCTATCCGCATAATATGCTTTTCTACAGCTATCAAACTAGCAAAATGAAAGAGAACCAGTTATATCAAATAAGAACGCAAAAAAAGTGATATAAATGAAGTTTCCAACCAATGAAATAAATCTTTCCCTTTCGAGTATCTTTCTTCATTTTATGGTTTTCTATGGCTATCAAACTAGAAATAATTAAAGAGGTCCAGTTATTTCAAATAAGAATGGAAAATAATTGATTCTCTTGCATTTTCCAACCTTGGAAAAAATATTTTTTCTTTTCGAGATTCTTTCCGCATTTAATGCTTTTCTAAGGCTATCAAACTAGTATAATGAAAGAGAATCAGTTATCTCAAATAAGAACGGAAGAAAAGCGATTCTAATGAAGTTTCCAAACTTTGAAAAAAAAAATTTTTTTCTTTTCGAGATTCTTTGCGTATAATATGCTTTTCTACAGCTATCAAACCATCAAAATGAAAGAGAACCAGTTATCTCAATTAAGAACGGAAAACAATTGATTCTCTTGGATTTTCCAACCTTCGAAAAAAATTTTTTTTCTTTTCGAGATTCTTTCCGCATAATATGCTTTTCTACAGCAATCAAACTAGCAAAATGAAAGAGAACCAGTTATCTCAAATAAGAACGGAAATAAAGTGATTCAAAGAAGTTTCCAACTATCGAAATAAATCTTTTCTTTTCGCGAATCTTTCTTCATTTATGGTTTTCTACAGCTATCAAACAAGTATAATAAAAGAGAACCAGCTATTTCAAATAGGAATGGAAAATAATTGATTCTCTTGCATTTTCCAACCTTCGAAATTTTTTTTTTTTTTTTCGTAATTCTCTCCGCATAATATGCCTTTTCAAGGCTATCAAAGTAGCTAGTATAATGAAAGAGAACTAGTTATCTCAAATAAGAACGGAAAAAATTGATTCTAATGAAGTTTCCAAACTTAGAAAATTTTTTTTTTATTTTCGAGATTCTTTCCGCATAATATGCTTTTCTTCAGCTATCAAACTAGTAAAATGAAAGAGAACCAGTTTTCTCATATAAGAACGAAAAAAAGTTGATTCTCTTGGATTTTCCAACCTTCGAAAAAAATTTGTTTTCTTTTCGAGATTCTTTCCGCATAATATGCTTTTCTACAGTTATCAAACTAGCAAAATGAGAGAGAACCAATTATCTCAAATAAGAACGGAAAAAAAGTGATTCAAATGAAGTTTCCAAACTTTAAAAAAAAAATTTTTTTCTTTTCGAGATTCTTTTTCATTATGCTTTTCTACCGCAATCAAATTAGCAAAATGAAAGAGAACCAGTTATCTCAAATAAGAACGGAAAAAAAGTAATTCTAATGAAGTTTCCAACCATCGAAATAAATCTTTTCTTTTCGCGAATCTTTCTTCATTTTATGGTTTTCTATGGCTGTCAAACTAGCAAAATGCAAGAGAACCAGTAATCTCAAACAAGAATGGAAAAAAAGTGATTAGAATGAAGTTTCCAACCATCGAAATAAATCTTTTCTTTTCGCGAATCATTCTTCATTTTATGGTTTTCTATGGCTATCAAACTAGTATAATGAAAGAGAACCAGTTGACTCAAATAAGAATGCAAAAAAATTCATTCATAAGGATTTTCCAAACATCAAAAGAAAATTTTTTTCTTTTTGAGATTCTTTCCGCATATGCTTTTCTACAGCTATCAAACTATCAAAATAAAAGAGAACTAGTTATATGAAAAAAGATCGGAAAAAAAACAATCGAAATAAATCTTTTCTTTTCGCGAATCTTTCTTCATTTTATGGTTTTCTATGGCTATCAAACTAGTATAAAGAAAGAGAGCAAGTTATCTCAAATAAGAATGGTAAAAAAATTGATTCATAAAAATTTTCCAAAAATCAAAAAAAATTTTTTTTCTTTTCGAGATTCTTTCCGCATAATATGCTTTTATAAGGCTATCAAACTAGTATCATGAAAGATAACCAGTTATCTCAAATTAGAATCCAAAAAATTGATTCATAAGGATTTTCCAAACATCAAAAAAAATTTTTTTTCTTTTCGAGATTTTTTCCGCATATAATTTTCTACAACTATCAAACTAGCAAAATGAAAGAGAACCAGTTATCTCAAATAAGAATGGAGGAAAATTGATTCTAATTATGTTTCCAACCTTCGAAAATAATTTTTTTTCTATTCGAGATTCTTTCCGCATCTTTTCTAAGGCTATCAAAGTAGAAAAATGAAATAGAAGAATATATCTCAAATAAGAACGGAAAAAGAGATTCTAATAAACTTTCCAACCACGGAAATAAATCTTTTCTATTCGCAAATCTTTCTTCATTTAAGCTTTTCTAAGACTATCAAACTAGTATAATGAAAGAGAACCTGTTATCTCAAATAAGAATGCAGAAAATTTGATTCTTTTGGATTTCCATCCATCAAAATAAATATTTTATATTTTATATTATATTTTCGAAAAGAAAATTCATTTTATGGTTTTCGAAGGCTATCAAACTAGTATATTGAAAGAGAACCATTTATTTCGAATAAGAATGGAAAAAATTTGATTCTTTTAAAATTTCCATCCTGCGAAAATAATTTTGTTCTTTTCAAGATTCTTTCCGCATAATATGTTTTTCTAAGGTTATCAAACTAGTATATTGAAAGAGAAACAGTTATCTCAAATAAGAATAGAGAAAATTTGATTCTTTGAAATTTCCATATTTCGAAAATAATTTTTTCTTTTAAAGATTCTCTCCGCATAATAATGCTTTTCTAATGCTATCAAATTAGTATATTGAAAGAGAACCAGCTATTTCATATAAGAATGGAAAAAATTTTATTCTTTTGAAATTTCCATATTCCGAAAATAAATTTTTTCTTTTCAAGATTCTTTGCGCATAATATGCTTTTCTGAGGCTATCAAACAAGTATAATGAAAGAGAACCAGTTATCTCGAATAAGAACGGAAAAAAAGTGATTCTAATGAAGTTTCCAAACTTCGAAAAAAATTTTTTTCTTTTCGAGATTCTTTGCGCATAATATGCTTTTCTGAGGCTATCAAACAAGTATAATGAAAGAGAACCGGTTATCTCTAATAGGAACGGAAAAAAAGTGATTCTAATGAAGTTTCCAAACTTCGAAAAAAATTTTTTTCTTTTCGAGATTCTTTGCGCATAATATGCTTTTCTGAGGCTATCAAACTAGAATAATGAAAGAGAACCAGTTATCTCGAATAAGAACGTAAAAAAAGTGATTCTAATGAAGTTTCCAAACTTCGAAAAAAATTTTTTACTTTTCGAGATTCTTTGCGCATAATATGCTTTTCTGAGGCTATCAAACAAGTATAATGAAAGAGAACCAGTTATCTCGAATAAGAACGGAAAAAAGTGATTCTAATGAAGTTTCCAAACTTCGAAAAAAATTTTTTTTCTTTTCGAGATTCTTTGCGCATAATATGCTTTTCTACAGCTATCAAACTAGTATAATGAAAGAGAACCGGTTATCTCGAATAAGAACGGAAAAAAAGTGATTCTAATGAAGTTTCAAAATTTTGAAAAACTATTTTTTCCATTCCAGATTCTTTGCGCATAATATGCTTTTCTACAGCTATCAAACTAGCAAAATGAAAGAGAACCAGTTATCTCGTATAAGAACGGAAAAAAAGTGATACCAATGAAGTTTCCAAACTTCGAAAAAAATTGTTTTCTTTTCAAGATTCTTTGCGCATAATATGCTTTTCTGAGGCTATTAAACTAGTTTAATGAAAGAGAACCAGTTATCTCAAATAAGAACGGAAAAAAAGTGATTCTAATGAAGTTTCCAAAATTCGAAAAAAATTTTTTTTCTTTTCGAGATTCTTTGCGCATAATATGCTTTTCTGAGGCTATCAAACTAGTATTATGAAAGAGAACCAGTTATCTCGAATAAGAACGGAAAAAAAGTGATTCTAATGAAGTTTCTGAAATTCGAAAAAAATTTCTTTCTTTTCGAGATTCTTTGCACATAATATGCTTTTCTGAGGCTATCAAACTAGTATAATGAAAGAAAACCAGTTATCTCGAATAAGAACGGAAAAAAAGTGATTCTAATGAAGTTTCTAATCTTCGAAAAAAATTTTTTTTCTTTTCGAGATTCTTTGCGCATAATATGCTTTTCTGAGGCTATCAAACTAGTATAATGAAAGAGAACCAGTTATCTCGAATAAGAACGGAAAAAAAGTGATTCTAATGAAGTTTCCAAACTTCCAAAAAAATTTTTTTTCTTTTCGAGATTCTTTGCGCATAATATGCTTTTCTACAGCTATCAAACTAGCAAAATGAAAGAGAACCAGTTATCTCGTATAAGAACGGAAAAAAAGTGATTCTAATGAAGTTTCCAAACTTCGAAAAAAATTTTTTTCTTTTCGAGATTCCTTGCGCATAATATGCTTTACTACAGCTATCAAACTTGTATAATGAAAGAGAACCAGTTATCTCGAATAAGAACGGAAAAATAGTGATTCCAATGAAGTTTCAAAATTTTGAAAAACTTTTTTTTTCTTTTCGAGATTCTTTGCGCATAATATGCTTTTTTACAGCTATCAAACTAGCAAAATGAAAGAGAACCAGTTATGTCGAAAAAGAACGGAAAAAAGGTGATTCTAATGAAGTTTCAAAATTTTGAAAAACTTTTTTTTTCTTTTCGAGATTCTTTGCGCATAATATGCTTTTCTACAGCTATCAAACTAGCAAAATGAAAGAGAACCAGTTATCTCGTATAAGAACGGAAAAAAAGTAATTCTAATGAAGTTTCCAAACTTCGAAAAAAAAAATTTTTTCTATTCGAGATTCTTTGCGCATAATATGCTTTTCTAAAGCTATCAAACTAGTATAATGAAAGAGAACCAGTTATCTCGAATAAGAACGGAAAAAAAGTGATTCTAATGAAGTTTCAAAATTATGAAAAACTTTTTTTTTCTTTTCGAGATTCTTTGCGCATAATATGCTTTTCTACAGCTATCAAACTAGCAAAATGAAAGAGAACCAGTTATCTCGTATAAGAACGGAAAAAAAATGATTCTAATGAAGTTTCCAAACTTGGAAAAAAAATTTTTTCTTTTCGAGATTCTTTGCGCATAATAAGCTTTTCTGAGGCTATCAAACTAGTATAATGAAAGAGAACCAGTTATCTCGAATAAGAACGGAAAAAAGTGATTCTAATGAAGTTTCTAAATTATGAGAAACTTTTTTTTTCTTTTCGAGATTCTTTGCGCATAATATGCTTTTCTACAGCTATCAAACTAGCAAAATGAAAGAGAACCAGTTATCTCGTATAAGAACGGAAAAAAGTGATTCAAATGAAGTTTCCAAACTTGGAAAAAAAATTTTTCTTTTCGAGATTCTTTGCGCATAATATACTTTTCTGAGGCTATCAAACTAGTATAATGAAAGAGAACCAGTTATCTCGAATAAGAACGGAAAAAAAGTGATTCTGATAAAGTTTCCAAACTTCGAAAAAATTTTTTTTTCTTTTCGAGATTCTTTGCGCATAATATGCTTTTCTGAGGCTATCGAACTAGCATTATGAAAGAGAACCAGTTATCTCGAATAAGAACGGAAAAAATGTGATTCTAATGAAGTTTCCGAACTTCGAAAAAAATTTCTTTCTTTTCGAGATTCTTTGCGCATAATATGCTTTTCTGAGGCTATCAAACTAATATAATGAAAGAGAACCAGTTATCTCGAATAAGAACGGAAAAAAAGTGACTCTAATGATGTTTCCAAACTGCGAAAAAAATTTTTTTACTTTTCGAGATTCTTTGCGCATAATATGCTTTTCTGAGGCTATCAAACTAGTATAATGAAAGAGAACCAGTTATCTCGAATAAGAACGGAAAAAAAGTGATTCTAATGAAGTTTCCAAACTTCGAAAAAAATTTTTTTTCTTTTCGAATTTCTTTGCGCATAATATGCTTTTCTACAGCTATCAAACTAGCAAAATGAAAGAGAACCAGTTATCTCGTATAAGAACGGAAAAAAATTGATTCTAATGAGGTTTCCAAACTTCGAAAAAAATTTTTTTCTTTTCGAGAATCTTTGCGCATAATATGCTTTTCTACAGCTATCAAACTAGTATAATGAAAGATAACCAGTTATCTCGAGTAAGAACGGAAAAAAAGTGATTCTAAAGAAGTTTCAAAATTGTGAAAAACTTTTTTTTTCTCATCGAGATTCTTTGCGCATAATTTGCTTTTCTACAGCTATCAAACTAGCAAAATGAAAACCAGTTATCTCGAATAAGAACGGAAAAAAAGTGATTCCAATGAAGTTTCGAAACTTCGAAAAAAATTTTTTCTTTTCGAGATTCTTTGCGCTTAATATGCTTTTCTGTGGCTATCAAACTAGTATAATGAAAGAGAACCAGTTATATCTAATAAGAACGCAAAAAAAGTGATTCTAATGTAGTTTCCAAACTTCGAAAAAAAAAATTTTTTCTATTCGAGATTCTTTGCGCATAATATGCTTTTCTAAAGCTATCAAACTAGTATAATGAAAGAGAACCAGTTATCTCGAATAAGAACGGAAAAAAAGTAATTCTAATGAAGTTTCCAAACTTCGAAAAAAAAAATTTTTTCTATTCGAGATTCTTTGCGCATAATATGCTTTTCTAAAGCTATCAAACTAGTATAATGAAAGAGAACCAGTTATCTCGAATAAGAACGGAAAAAAAGTGATTCTAATGAAGTTTCAAAATTATGAAAAACTTTTTTTTTCTTTTCGAGATTCTTTGCGCATAATATGCTTTTCTACAGCTATCAAACTAGCAAAATGAAAGAGAACCAGTTATCTCGTATAAGAACGGAAAAAAAATGATTCTAATGAAGTTTCCAAACTTGGAAAAAAAAATTTTTCTTTTCGAGATTCTTTGCGCATAATAAGCTTTTCTGAGGCTATCAAACTAGTATAATGAAAGAGAACCAGTTATCTCGAATAAGAACGGAAAAAAGTGATTCTAATGAAGTTTCTAAATTATGAGAAACTTTTTTTTTCTTTTCGAGATTCTTTGCGCATAATATGCTTTTCTACAGCTATCAAACTAGCAAAATGAAAGAGAACCAGTTATCTCGTATAAGAACGGAAAAAAGTGATTCAAATGAAGTTTCCAAACTTGGAAAAAAAATTTTTCTTTTCGAGATTCTTTGCGCATAATATACTTTTCTGAGGCTATCAAACTAGTATAATGAAAGAGAACCAGTTATCTCGAATAAGAACGGAAAAAAAGTGATTCTGATAAAGTTTCCAAACTTCGAAAAAATTTTTTTTTCTTTTCGAGATTCTTTGCGCATAATATGCTTTTCTGAGGCTATCGAACTAGCATTATGAAAGAGAACCAGTTATCTCGAATAAGAACGGAAAAAATGTGATTCTAATGAAGTTTCCGAACTTCGAAAAAAATTTCTTTCTTTTCGAGATTCTTTGCGCATAATATGCTTTTCTGAGGCTATCAAACTAATATAATGAAAGAGAACCAGTTATCTCGAATAAGAACGGAAAAAAAGTGACTCTAATGATGTTTCCAAACTGCGAAAAAAATTTTTTTACTTTTCGAGATTCTTTGCGCATAATATGCTTTTCTGAGGCTATCAAACTAGTATAATGAAAGAGAACCAGTTATCTCGAATAAGAACGGAAAAAAAGTGATTCTAATGAAGTTTCCAAACTTCGAAAAAAATTTTTTTTCTTTTCGAATTTCTTTGCGCATAATATGCTTTTCTACAGCTATCAAACTAGCAAAATGAAAGAGAACCAGTTATCTCGTATAAGAACGGAAAAAAAGTGATTCTAATGAGGTTTCCAAACTTCGAAAAAAATTTTTTTCTTTTCGAGAATCTTTGCGCATAATATGCTTTTCTACAGCTATCAAACTAGTATAATGAAAGATAACCAGTTATCTCGAGTAAGAACGGAAAAAAAGTGATTCTAAAGAAGTTTCAAAATTGTGAACAACTTTTTTTTTCTCATCGAGATTCTTTGCGCATAATATGCTTTTCTACAGCTATCAAACTAGCAAAATGAAAGAGAACCAGTTATCTCGAATAAGAACGGAAAAAAAGTGATTCTAATGAAGTTTCCAAACTTGGAAAAAAAAATTTTCTTTTCGAGATTCTTTGCGCATAATATGCTTTTCTGAGGCTATCAAACTAGTATAATGAAAGAGAACCAGTTATCACGAATAAGAACGGAAAATAAGTGATTCTAATGAAGTTTCCAAATTTCGAAAAATTTTTTTTTCCTTTCGAGATTCTTTGCGCATAATATGCTTTTCTGAGGCTATCAAACTAGTATAATGAAAGAGAACCAGTTTTCTCGAATAACAACGGAAAAAAAGTGATTCTAATGAAGTTTCAAAATTATGAACAACTTTTTTTTTCTTTTCGAGATTCTTTGCGCATAATATGCTTTTCTGAGGCTATCAAACTAGTATAATGAAAGAGAACCAGTTATCTCGAATAAGAACGGAAAAAAAGTGATTCTAATGATGTTTCCAAACTTCGAAAAAAATTTTTTTTCTTTTCGCGATTCTTTGCGCATAATATGCTTTTCTGAGGCTATCAAACTAGTATAATGAAAGAGAACCAGTTATCTCGAATAAGAACGGAAAAAAAGTGATTCTAATGAAGATTCCAAACTTCGAAGAAAATTTTTTTTCTTTTCGAATTTCTTTGCGCATAACATGATTTTCTACAGCTATCAAACTAGCAAAATGAAGAGAACCAGTTATCTCGTATAAGAACGGAAAAAAACTGATTCAAATGAAGTTTCCAAACTTGGAAAAAAAATTTATCTTTTCGAGATTCTTTGCGCATAATATGCTTTTCTGAGGCTATCAAACTAGTATAATGAAAGAGAACCAGTTATCTCGAATAAGAACGGAAAAAAAGTGATTCTGATGAAGTTTCCAAACTTCGAATAAATTTTTTTTTCTTTTCGAGATTCTTTGCGCATAATATGCTTTTCTGATGCTATCAAACTAGTATTATGAAAGAGAACCAGTTATCTCGAATAAGAACGGAAAAAAAGTGATTCTAATGAAGTTTCCAAACTTCGAAAAAAATTTTTTTCTTTTCGAGATTCTTTGCGCATAATATGCTTTTCTGAGGCTATCAAACTAGTATAATGAAAGAGAACCAGTTATCTCGAATAAGAACGGAAAATAAGTGATTCTAATGAAGTTTCCAAATTTCGAAAAAATTTTTTTTTCCTTTTGAGATTCTTTGCGCATAATATGCTTTTCTGAGGCTATCAAACTAGTATAATGAAAGAGAACCAGTTTTCTCGAATAAGAACGGAAAAGAAGTGATTCTAATGAAGTTTCCAAACTTCGAAAAAAATTTTTTTTCTTTTCGAGATTCTTTGCGCAAAATATGCTTTTCTGAGGCTATCAAACTAGTATAATGAAAGAGAACCAGTTATCTCGAATAAGAACGGAAAAAAAGTGATTCTAATGAAGTTTCCAAACTTCGAAAAAAATGTTTTTTCTTTTCGAGATTCTTTGCGCATAATATGCGTTTCTACAGCTATCAAACTAGTATAATGAAAGAGAACCAGTTATCTCGAATAAGAACGGAAAAAAAGTGATTCTAATGAAGTTTCAAAATTTTGAAAAACTTTTTTTTCTGTTAATGATTCTTTGCGCATAATATGCTTTTCTACAGCTATCAAACTAGCAAAATGAAAGAGAACCAGTTATCTCGTATAAGAACGGAAAAAATATAATTCTAATGAAGTTTCCAAACTTCAAAATAAAAATTTTTTCTTTTCGAGATTCTTTGCGCATAATATGCTTTTCTACAGCTATCAAACTAGTATAATGAAAGAGAACCAGTTATCTCGAATAACAACGGAAAAAAAGTGATTCTAATGAAGTTTCAAAATTATGAACAACTTTTTTTTTCTTTTCGAGATTCTTTGCGCATAATATGCTTTTCTACAGCTATCAAACTAGCAAAATGAAAGAGAACCAGTTATCTCGTATAAGAACGGAAAAAAAGTGATTCTAATGAAGTTTCCAAACTTGGAAAAAAAAATTTTCTTTTCGAGATTCTTTGCGCATAATATGCTTTTCTGAGGCTATCAAACTAGTATAATGAAAGAGAACCAGTTATCTCGAATAAGAACGGAAAAAAAGTGATTCTGATGAAGTTTCCAAACTTCGAAAAAATTTTTTTTTCTTTTCGAGATTCTCTGCGCATAATATGCTTTTCTGAGGCTATCAAACTAGTATTATGAAAGAGAAGCAGTTATCTCGAATAAGAACGGAAAAAATGTGATTCTAATGAAGTTTCCGAACTTCGAAAAAAATTTCTTTCTTTTCGAGATTCTTTGCGCATAATATGCTTTTCTGAGGCTATCAAACTAGTATAATGAAAGAGAACCAGTTATCTCGAATAAGAACGGAAAAAAAGTGATTCTAATGATGTTTCCAAACTTCGAAAAAAATTTTTTTTCTTTTCGCGATTCTTTGCGCATAATATGCTTTTCTGAGGCTATCAAACTAGTATAATGAAAGAGAACCAGTTATCTCGAATAAGAACGGAAAAAAAGTGATTCTAATGAAGATTCCAAACTTCGAAGAAAATTTTTTTTCTTTTCGAATTTCTTTGCGCATAACATGATTTTCTACAGCTATCAAACTAGCAAAATGAAGAGAACCAGTTATCTCGTATAAGAACGGAAAAAAACTGATTCAAATGAAGTTTCCAAACTTGGAAAAAAAATTTATCTTTTCGAGATTCTTTGCGCATAATATGCTTTTCTGAGGCTATCAAACTAGTATAATGAAAGAGAACCAGTTATCTCGAATAAGAACGGAAAAAAAGTGATTCTGATGAAGTTTCCAAACTTCGAATAAATTTTTTTTTCTTTTCGAGATTCTTTGCGCATAATATGCTTTTCTGATGCTATCAAACTAGTATTATGAAAGAGAACCAGTTATCTCGAATAAGAACGGAAAAAAAGTGATTCTAATGAAGTTTCCAAACTTCGAAAAAATTTTTTTTCTTTTCGAGATTCTTTGCGCATAATATGCTTTTCTGAGGCTATCAAACTAGTATAATGAAAGAGAACCAGTTATCTCGAATAAGAACGGAAAATAAGTGATTCTAATGAAGTTTCCAAATTTCGAAAAAATTTTTTTTTCCTTTTGAGATTCTTTGCGCATAATATGCTTTTCTGAGGCTATCAAACTAGTATAATGAAAGAGAACCAGTTTTCTCGAATAAGAACGGAAAAGAAGTGATTCTAATGAAGTTTCCAAACTTCGAAAAAAATTTTATTTCTTTTCGAGATTCTTTGCGCATAATATGCTTTTCTGAGGCTATCAAACTAGTATAATGAAAGAGAACCAGTTATCTCGAATAAGAACGGAAAAAAAGTGATTCTAATGAAGTTTCCAAACTTCGAAAAAAATGTTTTTTCTTTTCGAGATTCTTTGCGCATAATATGCGTTTCTACAGCTATCAAACTAGTATAATGAAAGAGAACCAGTTATCTCGAATAAGAACGGAAAAAAAGTGATTCAAATGAAGTTTCAAAATTTTGAAAAACTTTTTTTTCTGTTCGAGATTCTTTGCGCATAATATGCTTTTCTACAGCTATCAAACTAGCAAAATGAAAGAGAACCAGTTATCTCGTATACGAACGGAAAAAAAGTAATTCTAATGAAGTTTCCAAACTTCAAAAAAAAAATTTTTTCTTTTCGAGATTCTTTGCGCATAATATGCTTTTCTACAGTTATCAAACTAGTATAATGAAAGAGAACCAGTTATCTCGAATAAGAACGGAAAAAAAGTGATTCTAATGAAGTTTCCAAACTTCGAAAAAAAATTTTTTTCTTTTCGAATTTCTTTGCCCATAATATGCTTTTCTACAGCTATCAAACTAGCAAAATGAAAGAGAACCAGTTATCTCGTATAAGAACGGAAAAAAAGTGATTCTAATGAGGTTTCCAAACTTCGAAAAAAATTTTTTTCTTTTCTAGAATCTTTGCGCATAATATGCTTTTCTACAGCTATCAAACTAGAATAATGAAAGATAACCAGTTATCTCGAATAAGAACGGAAAAAAAGTGATTCTAATGAAGTTTCAAAATTTTGAAAAACTTTTTTTTTCTTTTCGAGATTCTTTGCGCATAATATGCTTTTCTACAGCTATCAAACTAGCAAAATGAAAGAGAAGCAGTTATCTCGTATAAGAACGGAAAAAAAGTGATTCCAATGAAGTTTCGAAACTTCGAAAAAAATTTTATCTTTTCGAGATTCTTTGCGCTTAATATGCTTTTCTGTAGCTATCAAACTAGTATAATGAAAGAGAACCATTTATCTCGAATAAGAACGCAAAAAAAGTGATTCTAATGAAGTTTCCAAACTTCGAAAAATTTTTTTTTTCTTTTCGAGATTCTTTGCGCGTAATATGCTTTTCTGAGGCTATCAAACTAGTATAATGAAAGAGAACCAGTTTTCTCGAATAAGAACGGATAAGAAGTGATTCTAATGAAGTTTCCAAACTTCGAAAGAAATTTTTTTTCTTTTCGAGAATCTTTGCGCATAATATGCTTTTCTGAGGCTATCAAACTAGTATAATGAAAGAGAACCAGTTATCTCGAATAAGAACGGAAAAAAAGTGATTCTAATGAAGTTTCCAAACTTCGAAAAAAATGTTTTTTCTTTTCGAGATTCTTTGCGCATAATATGCGTTTCTACAGCTATCAAACTAGTATAATGAAAGAGAACCAATTATCTCGAATAAGAACGGAAAAAAAGTGATTCTAATGAAGTTTCAAAATTTTGAAAAACTTTTTTTTTCTTTTCGAGATTCTTTGCGCATAATATGCTTTTCTACAGCTATCAAACTAGCAAAATGATAGAGAACCAGTTATCTCGTATAAGAACGGAAAAAAAGTAATTCTAATGAAGTTTCCAAACTTCAAAAAAAAATTTTTTTCTTTTCGAGATTCTTTGCGCATAATATGCTTTTCTGCAGCTATCAAACTAGTATAATGAAAGAGAACCAGTTATCTCGAATAAGAACGGAAAAAAAGTGATTCTAATGAAGTTTCAAAATTATAAAAAACTTTTTTTTTCTTTCCGAGATTCTTTGCGCATAATATGCTTTTCTACAGCTATCAAACTAGCAAAATGAAAGAGAACCATTTATCTCGTATAAGAACGAAAAAAAAGTGATTCTATTGAAGTTTCCAAACTTCGAAAAAAAATTTTTTCTTTTCGAGATTCTTTGCGCATAATAAGCTTTTCTGAGGCTATCAAACTAGTATAATGAAAGAGAACCAGTTATCTCGAATAAGAACGGAAAAAAAGTGATTCTAATGATGTTTCCAAACTTCGAAAAAAATTTTTTTTCTTTTCGCGATTCTTTGCGCATAATATGCTTTTCTGAGGCTATCAAACTAGTATAATGAAAGAGAACCAGTTATCTCGAATAAGAACGGAAAAAAAGTGATTCTAATGAAGATTCCAAACTTCGAAGAAAATTTTTTTTCTTTTCGAATTTCTTTGCGCATAACATGATTTTCTACAGCTATCAAACTAGCAAAATGAAAGAGAACCAGTTATCTCGTATAAGAACGGAAAAAAAGTGATTCTAATGATGTTTCCAAACTTCGAAAAAAATTTTTTTCTTTTCGAGAATCTTTGCGCATAATATGCTTTTCTACAGCTATCAAACTAGTATAATGAAAGATAACCAGTTATCTCGAATAAGAACGGAAAAAAAGTGATTCTAATGAAGTTTCAAAATTTTGAAAAACTTTTTTTTTCTTTTCGAGATTCTTTGCGCATAATATGCTTTTCTACAGCTATCAAAATAGCAAAATGAAAGAGAAGCAGTTATCTCGTATAAGAACGGAAAAAAAGTGATTCCAATGAAGTTTCGAAACTTCGAAAAAAATTTTTTCTTTTCGAGATTCTTTGCGCTTAATATGCTTTTCTGTAGCTATCAAACTAGCATAATGAAAGAGAACCATTTATCTCGAATAAGAACGCAAAAAAAGTGATTCTAATGAAGTTTCCAAACTTCGAAAAAAATTTTTTTTCTTTTCGAGATTCTTTGCGCATAATATGCTTTTCTGAGGCTATCAAACTAGTATAATGAAAGAGAACCAGTTATCTCGAATAAGAACGGAAAAAAAGTGATTCTAATGAAGTTTCCAAACTTCGAAAAAAAGGTTTTTTCTTTTCGAGATTCTTTGCGCATAATATGCGTTTCTACAGCTATCAAACTAGTATAGTGAAAGAGAACCAATTATCTCGAATAAGAACGGAAAAAAAGTGATTCTAATGAAGTTTCAAAATTTTGAAAAACTTTTTTTTTCTTTTCGAGATTCTTTGCGCATAATATGCTTTTCTACAGCTATCAAACTAGCAAAATGAAAGAGAACCATTTATCTCGTATAAGAACGGAAAAAAAGTAATTCTAATGAAGTTTCCAAACTTCAAAAAAAATTTTTTTCTTTTCGAGATTCTTTGCGCATAATATGCTTTTCTGCAGCTATCAAACTAGTATAATGAAAGAGAACCAATTATCTCGAATAAGAACGGAAAAAAAGTGATTCTAATGAAGTTTCAAAATTTTGAAAAACTTTTTTTTTCTTTTCGAGATTCTTTGCGCATAATATGCTTTTCTACAGCTATCAAACTAGCAAAATGAAAGAGAACCAGTTATCTCGTATAAGAACGGAAAAAAAGTAATTCTAATGAAGTTTCCAAACTTCAAAAAAAAATTTTTTTCTTTTCGAGATTCTTTGCGCATAATATGCTTTTCTGCAGCTATCAAACTAGTATAATGAAAGAGAACCAGTTATCTCGAATAAGAACGGAAAAAAAGTGATTCTAATGAAGTTTCAAAATTATAAAAAACTTTTTTTTTCTTTCCGAGATTCTTTGCGCATAATATGCTTTTCTACAGCTATCAAACTAGCAAAATGAAAGAGAACCATTTATCTCGTATAAGAACGGAAAAAAAGTGATTCTATTGAAGTTTCCAAACTTCGAAAAAAAATTTTTTCTTTTCGAGATTCTTTGCGCATAATAAGCTTTTCTGAGGCTATCAAACTAGTATAATGAAAGAGAACCAGTTATCTCGAATAAGAACGGAAAAAAAGTGATTCTAATGATGTTTCCAAACTTCGAAAAAAATTTTTTTTCTTTTCGCGATTCTTTGCGCATAATATGCTTTTCTGAGGCTATCAAACTAGTATAATGAAAGAGAACCAGTTATCTCGAATAAGAACGGAAAAAAAGTGATTCTAATGAAGATTCCAAACTTCGAAGAAAATTTTTTTTCTTTTCGAATTTCTTTGCGCATAACATGATTTTCTACAGCTATCAAACTAGCAAAATGAAAGAGAACCAGTTATCTCGTATAAGAACGGAAAAAAAGTGATTCTAATGATGTTTCCAAACTTCGAAAAAAATTTTTTTCTTTTCGAGAATCTTTGCGCATAATATGCTTTTCTACAGCTATCAAACTAGTATAATGAAAGATAACCAGTTATCTCGAATAAGAACGGAAAAAAAGTGATTCTAATGAAGTTTCAAAATTTTGAAAAACTTTTTTTTTCTTTTCGAGATTCTTTGCGCATAATATGCTTTTCTACAGCTATCAAAATAGCAAAATGAAAGAGAAGCAGTTATCTCGTATAAGAACGGAAAAAAAGTGATTCCAATGAAGTTTCGAAACTTCGAAAAAAATTTTTTCTTTTCGAGATTCTTTGCGCATAATATGCTTTTCTGAGGCTATCGAACTAGCATTATGAAAGAGAACCAGTTATCTCGAATAAGAACGGAAAAAATGTGATTCTAATGAAGTTTCCGAACTTCGAAAAAAATTTCTTTCTTTTCGAGATTCTTTGCGCATAATATGCTTTTCTGAGGCTATCAAACTAATATAATGAAAGAGAACCAGTTATCTCGAATAAGAACGGAAAAAAAGTGACTCTAATGATGTTTCCAAACTGCGAAAAAAATTTTTTTACTTTTCGAGATTCTTTGCGCATAATATGCTTTTCTGAGGCTATCAAACTAGTATAATGAAAGAGAACCAGTTATCTCGAATAAGATCGGAAAAAAAGTGATTCTAATGAAGTTTCCAAACTTCGAAAAAAATTTTTTTTCTTTTCGAATTTCTTTGCGCATAATATGCTTTTCTACAGCTATCAAACTAGCAAAATGAAAGAGAACCAGTTATCTCGTATAAGAACGGAAAAAAAGTGATTCTAATGAGGTTTCCAAACTTCGAAAAAAATTTTTTTCTTTTCGAGAATCTTTGCGCATAATATGCTTTTCTACAGCTATCAAACTAGTATAATGAAAGATAACCAGTTATCTCGAGTAAGAACGGAAAAAAAGTGATTCTAAAGAAGTTTCAAAATTGTGAAAAACTTTTTTTTTCTCATCGAGATTCTTTGCGCATAATTTGCTTTTCTACAGCTATCAAACTAGCAAAATGAAAGAGAACCAGTTATCTCGAATAAGAACGGAAAAAAAGTGATTCCAATGAAGTTTCGAAACTTCGAAAAAAATTTTTTCTTTTCGAGATTCTTTGCGCTTAATATGCTTTTCTGTGGCTATCAAACTAGTATAATGAAAGAGAACCAGTTATATCTAATAAGAACGCAAAAAAAGTGATTCTAATGAAGTTTCCAAACTTCGAAAAATTTTTTTTTTCTTTTCGAGATTCTTTGCGCATAATATGCTTTTCTTAGGCTATCAAACAAGTATAATGAAAGAGAACCAGTTATCTCGAATAAGAACGGAAAAAAAGTGATTCTAATGAAGTTTCCAAACTTCGAAAAAAATTTTTTTCTTTTCGAGATTCTTTGCGCATAATATGCTTTTCTGAGGCTATCAAACTAGTATAAAGAAAGAGAACCAGTTATCTCGAATAAGAACGGAAAATAAGTGATTCTAATGAAGTTTCCAAATTTCGAAAAAAATTTTTTTTCCTTTCGAGATTCTTTGCGCATAATATGCTTTTCTGAGGCTATCAAACTAGTATAATGAAAGAGAACCAGTTTTCTCGAATAAGAACGGAAAAGAAGTGATTCTAATGAAGTTTCCAAACTTCGAAAAAAATTTTTTTCTTTTCGAGATTCTTTGCGCATAATATGCTTTTCTGAGGCTATCAAACTAGTATAATGAAAGAGAACCAGTTATCTCGAATAAGAACGGAAAAAAAGTGATTCTAATGAAGTTTCAAAATTTTGAAAAACTTTTTTTTCTGTTAATGATTCTTTGCGCATAATATGCTTTTCTACAGCTATCAAACTAGCAAAATGAAAGAGAACCAGTTATCTCGTATAAGAACGGAAAAAATATAATTCTAATGAAGTTTCCAAACTTCAAAATAAAAATTTTTTCTTTTCGAGATTCTTTGCGCATAATATGCTTTTCTACAGCTATCAAACTAGTATAATGAAAGAGAACCAGTTATCTCGAATAACAACGGAAAAAAAGTGATTCTAATGAAGTTTCAAAATTATGAACAACTTTTTTTTTCTTTTCGAGATTCTTTGCGCATAATATGCTTTTCTACAGCTATCAAACTAGCAAAATGAAAGAGAACCAGTTATCTCGTATAAGAACGGAAAAAAAGTGATTCTAATGAAGTTTCCAAACTTGGAAAAAAAAATTTTCTTTTCGAGATTCTTTGCGCATAATATGCTTTTCTGAGGCTATCAAACTAGTATAATGAAAGAGAACCAGTTATCTCGAATAAGAACGGAAAAAAAGTGATTCTGATGAAGTTTCCAAACTTCGAAAAAATTTTTTTTTCTTTTCGAGATTCTTTGCGCATAATATGCTTTTCTGAGGCTATCAAACTAGTATTATGAAAGAGAACCAGTTATCTCGAATAAGAACGGAAAAAATGTGATTCTAATGAAGTTTCCGAACTTCGAAAAAAATTTCATTCTTTTCGAGATTCTTTGCGCATAATATGCTTTTCTGAGGCTATCAAACTAGTATAATGAAAGAGAACCAGTTATCTCGAATAAGAACGGAAAAAAAGTGATTCTGATAAAGTTTCCAAACTTCGAAAAAATTTTTTTTTCTTTTCGAGATTCTTTACGCATAATATGCTTTTCTGAGGCTATCGAACTAGCATTATGAAAGAGAACCAGTTATCTCGAATAAGAACGGAAAAAATGTGATTCTAATGAAGTTTCCGAACTTCGAAAAAAATTTCTTTCTTTTCGAGATTCTTTGCGCATAATATGCTTTTCTGAGGCTATCAAACTAATATAATGAAAGAGAACCAGTTATCTCGAATAAGAACGGAAAAAAAGTGACTCTAATGATGTTTCCAAACTGCGAAAAAAATTTTTTTACTTTTCGAGATTCTTTGCGCATAATATGCTTTTCTGAGGCTATCAAACTAGTATAATGAAAGAGAACCAGTTATCTCGAATAAGAACGGAAAAAAAGTGATTCTAATGAAGTTTCCAAACTTCGAAAAAAATTTTTTTTCTTTTCGAATTTCTTTGCGCATAATATGCTTTTCTACAGCTATCAAACTAGCAAAATGAAAGAGAACCAGTTATCTCGTATAAGAACGGAAAAAAAGTGATTCTAATGAGGTTTCCAAACTTCGAAAAAAATTTTTTTCTTTTCGAGAATCTTTGCGCATAATATGCTTTTCTACAGCTATCAAACTAGTATAATGAAAGATAACCAGTTATCTCGATTAAGAACGGAAAAAAAGTGATTCTAAAGAAGTTTCAAAATTGTGAAAAACATTTTTATTCTCATCGAGATTCTTTGCGCATAATTTGCTTTTCTACAGCTATCAAACTAGCAAAATGAAAGAGAACCAGTTATCTCGAATAAGAACGGAAAAAAGTGATTCCAATGAAGTTTCGAAACTTCGAAAAAAATTTTTTCTTTTCGAGATTCTTTGCGCTTAATATGCTTTTCTGTGGCTATCAAACTAGTATAATGAAAGAGAACCAGTTATATCTAATAAGAACGCAAAAAAAGTGATTCTAATGAAGTTTCCAAACTTCGAAAAATTTTTTTTTTCTTTTCGAGATTCTTTGCGCATAATATGCTTTTCTTAGGCTATCAAACAAGTATAATGAAAGAGAACCAGTTATCTCGAATAAGAACGGAAAAAAAGTGATTCTAATGAAGTTTCCAAACTTCGAAAAAAATTTTTTTCTTTTCGAGATTCTTTGCGCATAATATGCTTTTCTGAGGCTATCAAACTAGTATAATGAAAGAGAACCAGTTATCTCGAATAAGAACGGAAAATAAGTGATTCTAATGAAGTTTCCAAATTTCGAAAAAATTTTTTTTTCCTTTCGAGATTCTTTGCGCATAATATGCTTTTCTGAGGCTATCAAACTAGTATAATGAAAGAGAACCAGTTTTCTCGAATAAGAACGGAAAAGAAGTGATTCTAATGAAGTTTCGAAACTTCGAAAAAAATTTTTTTCTTTTCGAGATTCTTTGCGCATAATATGCTTTTCTGAGGCTATCAAACTAGCATAATGAAAGAGAACCATTTATCTCGAATAAGAACGCAAAAAAAGTGATTCTAATGAAGTTTCCAAACTTCGAAAAAAATTTTTTTTCTTTTCGAGATTCTTTGCGCATAATATGCTTTTCTGAGGCTATCAAACTAGTATAATGAAAGAGAACCAGTTATCTCGAATAAGAACGGAAAAAAAGTGATTCTAATGAAGTTTCCAAACTTCGAAAAAAATGTTTTTTCTTTTCGAGATTCTTTGCGCATAATATGCGTTTCTACAGCTATCAAACTAGTATAATGAAAGAGAACCAATTATCTCGAATAAGAACGGAAAAAAAGTGATTCTAATGAAGTTTCAAAATTTTGAAAAACTTTTTTTTTCTTTTCGAGATTCTTTGCGCATAATATGCTTTTCTACAGCTATCACACTAGCAAAATGAAAGAGAACCATTTATCTCGTATAAGAACGGAAAAAAAGTAATTCTAATGAAGTTTCCAAACTTCAAAAAAAAATTTTTTTCTTTTCGAGATTCTTTGCGCATAATATGCTTTTCTGCAGCTATCAAACTAGTATAATGAAAGAGAACCAGTTATCTCGAATAAGAACGGAAAAAAAGTGATTCTAATGAAGTTTCAAAATTATAAAAAACTTTTTTTTTCTTTCCGAGATTCTTTGCGCATAATATGCTTTTCTACAGCTATCAAACTAGCAAAATGAAAGAGAACCAGTTATCTCGTATAAGAACGGAAAAAAAGTGATTCTAATGAAGTTTCCAAACTTGGAAAAAAAAATTTTCTTTTCGAGATTCTTTGCGCATAATATGCTTTTCTGAGGCTATCAAACTAGTATAATGAAAGAGAACCAGTTATCTCGAATAAGAACGGAAAAAAAGTGATTCTGATGAAGTTTCCAAACTTCGAAAAAATTTTTTTTTCTTTTCGAGATTCTCTGCGCATAATATGCTTTTCTGAGGCTATCAAACTAGTATTATGAAAGAGAAGCAGTTATCTCGAATAAGAACGGAAAAAATGTGATTCTAATGAAGTTTCCGAACTTCGAAAAAAATTTCTTTCTTTTCGAGATTCTTTGCGCATAATATGCTTTTCTGAGGCTATCAAACTAGTATAATGAAAGAGAACCAGTTATCTCGAATAAGAACGGAAAAAAAGTGATTCTAATGATGTTTCCAAACTTCGAAAAAAATTTTTTTTCTTTTCGCGATTCTTTGCGCATAATATGCTTTTCTGAGGCTATCAAACTAGTATAATGGAAGAGAACCAGTTATCTCGAATAAGAACGGAAAAAAAGTGATTCTAATGAAGTTTCCAAACTTCGAAAAAAATTTTTTTCTTTTCGAGATTCTTTGCGCATAATATGCTTTTCTGAGGCTATCAAACTAGTATAATGAAAGAGAACCAGTTATCTCGAATAAGAACGGAAAATAAGTGATTCTAATGAAGTTTCCAAATTTCGAAAAAATTTTTTTTTCCTTTTGAGATTCTTTGCGCATAATATGCTTTTCTGAGGCTATCAAACTAGTATAATGAAAGAGAACCAGTTTTCTCGAATAAGAACGGAAAAGAAGTGATTCTAATGAAGTTTCCAAACTTCGAAAAAAATTTTTTTTCTTTTCGAGATTCTTTGCGCATAATATGCTTTTCTGAGGCTATCAAACTAGTATAATGAAAGAGAACCAGTTATCTCGAATAAGAACGGAAAAAAAGTGATTCTAATGAAGTTTCCAAACTTCGAAAAAAATGTTTTTTCTTTTCGAGATTCTTTGCGCATAATATGCGTTTCTACAGCTATCAAACTAGTATAATGAAAGAGAACCAGTTATCTCGAATAAGAACGGAAAAAAAGTGATTCAAATGAAGTTTCAAAATTTTGAAAAACTTTTTTTTCTGTTCGAGATTCTTTGCGCATAATATGCTTTTCTACAGTTATCAAACTAGTATAATGAAAGAGAACCAGTTATCTCGAATAAGAACGGAAAAAAAGTGATTCTAATGAAGTTTCCAAACTTCGAAAAAAAATTTTTTTCTTTTCGAATTTCTTTGCCCATAATATGCTTTTCTACAGCTATCAAACTAGCAAAATGAAAGAGAACCAGTTATCTCGTATAAGAACGGAAAAAAAGTGATTCTAATGAGGTTTCCAAACTTCGAAAAAAATTTTTTTCTTTTCTAGAATCTTTGCGCATAATATGCTTTTCTGAGGCTATCAAACTAGTATAATGAAAGAGAACCAGTTTTCTCGAATAAGAACGGAAAAGAAGTGATTCTAATGAAGTTTCCAAACTTCGAAAAAAATTTTTTTCTTTTCGAGATTCTTTGCGCATAATATGCTTTTCTGAGGCTATCAAACTAGTATAATGAAAGAGAACCAGTTATCTCGAATAAGAACGGAAAAAAAGTGATTCTAATGAAGTTTCAAAATTTTGAAAAACTTTTTTTTCTGTTAATGATTCTTTGCGCATAATATGCTTTTCTACAGCTATCAAACTAGCAAAATGAAAGAGAACCAGTTATCTCGTATAAGAACGGAAAAAATATAATTCTAATGAAGTTTCCAAACTTCAAAATAAAAATTTTTTCTTTTCGAGATTCTTTGCGCATAATATGCTTTTCTACAGCTATCAAACTAGTATAATGAAAGAGTACCAGTTATCTCGAATAACAACGGAAAAAAAGTGATTCTAATGAAGTTTCAAAATTATGAACAACTTTTTTTTTCTTTTCGAGATTCTTTGCGCATAATATGCTTTTCTACAGCTATCAAACTAGCAAAATGAAAGAGAACCAGTTATCTCGTATAAGAACGGAAAAAAAGTGATTCTAATGAAGTTTCCAAACTTGGAAAAAAAAATTTTCTTTTCGAGATTCTTTGCGCATAATATGCTTTTCTGAGGCTATCAAACTAGTATAATGAAAGAGAACCAGTTATCTCGAATAAGAACGGAAAAAAAGTGATTCTGATGAAGTTTCCAAACTTCGAAAAAATTTTTTTTTCTTTTCGAGATTCTTTGCGCATAATATGCTTTTCTGAGGCTATCAAACTAGTATTATGAAAGAGAACCAGTTATCTCGAATAAGAACGGAAAAAATGTGATTCTAATGAAGTTTCCGAACTTCGAAAAAAATTTCTTTCTTTTCGAGATTCTTTGCGCATAATATGCTTTTCTGAGGCTATCAAACTAGTATAATGAAAGAGAACCAGTTATCTCGAATAAGAACGGAAAAAAAGTGATTCTAATGATGTTTCCAAACTTGGAAAAAAATTTTTTTTCTTTTCGCGATTCTTTGCGCATAATATGCTTTTCTGAGGCTATCAAACTAGTATAATGAAAGAGAACCAGTTATCTCGAATAAGAACGGAAAAAAGTGATTCTAATGAAGATTCCAAACTTCGAAGAAAATTTTTTTTCTTTTCGAATTTCTTTGCGCATAACGAAGTTTCCAAACTTGGAAAAAAAATTTATCTTTTCGAGATTCTTTGCGCATAATATGCTTTTCTGAGGCTATCAAACTAGTATAATGAAAGAGAACCAGTTATCTCGAATAAGAACGGAAAAAAAGTGATTCTGATGAAGTTTCCAAACTTCGAATAATTTTTTTTTTCTTTTCGAGATTCTTTGCGCATAATATGCTTTTCTGATGCTATCAAACTAGTATTATGAAAGAGAACCAGTTATCTCGAATAAGAACGGAAAAAAAGTGATTCTAATGAAGTTTCCAAACTTCGAAAAAAATTTTTTTCTTTTCGAGATTCTTTGCGCATAATATGCTTTTCTGAGGCTATCAAACTAGTATAATGAAAGAGAACCAGTTATCTCGAATAAGAACGGAAAATAAGTGATTCTAATGAAGTTTCCAAATTTCGAAAAAATTTTTTTTTCCTTTTGAGATTCTTTGCGCATAATATGCTTTTCTGAGGCTATCAAACTAGTATAATGAAAGAGAACCAGTTTTCTCGAATAAGAACGGAAAAGAAGTGATTCTAATGAAGTTTCCAAACTTCGAAAAAAATTTTTTTTCTTTTCGAGATTCTTTGCGCATAATATGCTTTTCTGAGGCTATCAAACTAGTATAATGAAAGAGAACCAGTTATCTCGAATAAGAACGGAAAAAAAGTGATTCTAATGAAGTTTCCAAACTTCGAAAAAAATGTTTTTTCTTTTCGAGATTCTTTGCGCATAATATGCGTTTCTACAGCTATCAAACTAGTATAATGAAAGAGAACCAGTTATCTCGAATAAGAACGGAAAAAAAGTGATTCAAATGAAGTTTCAAAATTTTGAAAAACTTTTTTTTCTGTTCGAGATTCTTTGCGCATAATATGCTTTTCTACAGCTATCAAACTAGCAAAATGAAAGAGAACCAGTTATCGCGTATACGAACGGAAAAAAAGTAATTCTAATGAAGTTTCCAAACTTCAAAAAAAAAATTTTTTCTTTTCGAGATTCTTTGCGCATAATATGCTTTTCTACAGTTATCAAACTAGTATAATGAAAGAGAACCAGTTATCTCGAATAAGAACGGAAAAAAAGTGATTCTAATGAAGTTTCCAAACTTCGAAAAAAAATTTTTTTCTTTTCGAATTTCTTTGCCCATAATATGCTTTTCTACAGCTATCAAACTAGCAAAATGAAAGAGAACCAGTTATCTCGTATAAGAACGGAAAAAAAGTGATTCTAATGAGGTTTCCAAACTTCGAAAAAAATTTTTTTCTTTTCTAGAATCTTTGCGCATAATATGCTTTTCTACAGCTATCAAACTAGAATAATGAAAGATAACCAGTTATCTCGAATAAGAACGGAAAAAAAGTGATTCTAATGAAGTTTCAAAATTTTGAAAAACTTTTTTTTTCTTTTCGAGATTCTTTGCGCATAATATGCTTTTCTACAGCTATCAAACTAGCAAAATGAAAGAGAAGCAGTTATCTCGTATAAGAACGGAAAAAAAGTGATTCCAATGAAGTTTCGAAACTTCGAAAAAAATTTTATCTTTTCGAGATTCTTTGCGCTTAATATGCTTTTCTGTAGCTATCAAACTAGTATAATGAAAGAGAACCATTTATCTCGAATAAGAACGCAAAAAAAGTGATTCTAATGAAGTTTCCTAACTTCGAAAAATTTTTTTTTTCTTTTCGAGATTCTTTGCGCGTAATATGCTTTTCTGAGGCTATCAAACTAGTATAATGAAAGAGAACCAGTTTTCTCGAATAAGAACGGATAAGAAGTGATTCTAATGAAGTTTCCAAACTTCGAAAGAAATTTTTTTTCTTTTCGAGAATCTTTGCGCATAATATGCTTTTCTGAGGCTATCAAACTAGTATAATGAAAGAGAACCAGTTATCTCGAATAAGAACGGAAAAAAAGTGATTCTAATGAAGTTTCCAAACTTCGAAAAAAATGTTTTTTCTTTTCGAGATTCTTTGCGCATAATATGCGTTTCTACAGCTATCAAACTAGTATAATGAAAGAGAACCAATTATCTCGAATAAGAACGGAAAAAAAGTGATTCTAATGAAGTTTCAAAATTTTGAAAAACTTTTTTTTTCTTTTCGAGATTCTTTGCGCATAATATGCTTTTCTACAGCTATCAAACTAGCAAAATGATAGAGAACCAGTTATCTCGTATAAGAACGGAAAAAAAGTAATTCTAATGAAGTTTCCAAACTTCAAAAAAAAATTTTTTTCTTTTCGAGATTCTTTGCGCATAATATGCTTTTCTGCAGCTATCAAACTAGTATAATGAAAGAGAACCAGTTATCTCGAATAAGAACGGAAAAAAAGTGATTCTAATGAAGTTTCAAAATTATAAAAAACTTTTTTTTTCTTTCCGAGATTCTTTGCGCATAATATGCTTTTCTACAGCTATCAAACTAGCAAAATGAGAGAGAACCATTTATCTCGTATAAGAACGGAAAAAAAGTGATTCTATTGAAGTTTCCAAACTTCGAAAAAAAATTTTTTCTTTTCGAGATTCTTTGCGCATAATAAGCTTTTCTGAGGCTATCAAACTAGTATAATGAAAGAGAACCAGTTATCTCGAATAAGAACGGAAAAAAAGTGATTCTAATGATGTTTCCAAACTTCGAAAAAAATTTTTTTTCTTTTCGCGATTCTTTGCGCATAATATGCTTTTCTGAGGCTATCAAACTAGTATAATGAAAGAGAACCAGTTATCTCGAATAAGAACGGAAAAAAAGTGATTCTAATGAAGATTCCAAACTTCGAAGAAAATTTTTTTTCTTTTCGAATTTCTTTGCGCATAACATGATTTTCTACAGCTATCAAACTAGCAAAATGAAAGAGAACCAGTTATCTCGTATAAGAACGGAAAAAAAGTGATTCTAATGATGTTTCCAAACTTCGAAAAAAATTTTTTTCTTTTCGAGAATCTTTGCGCATAATATGCTTTTCTACAGCTATCAAACTAGTATAATGAAAGATAACCAGTTATCTCGAATAAGAACGGAAAAAAAGTGATTCTAATGAAGTTTCAAAATTTTGAAAAACTTTTTTTTTCTTTTCGAGATTCTTTGCGCATAATATGCTTTTCTACAGCTATCAAAATAGCAAAATGAAAGAGAAGCAGTTATCTCGTATAAGAACGGAAAAAAAGTGATTCCAATGAAGTTTCGAAACTTCGAAAAAAATTTTTTCTTTTCGAGATTCTTTGCGCTTAATATGCTTTTCTGTAGCTATCAAACTAGCATAATGAAAGAGAACCATTTATCTCGAATAAGAACGCAAAAAAAGTGATTCTAATGAAGTTTCCAAACTTCGAAAAAAATTTTTTTTCTTTTCGAGATTCTTTGCGCATAATATGCTTTTCTGAGGCTATCAAACTAGTATAATGAAAGAGAACCAGTTATCTCGAATAAGAACGGAAAAAAAGTGATTCTAATGAAGTTTCCAAACTTCGAAAAAAATGTTTTTTCTTTTCGAGATTCTTTGCGCATAATATGCGTTTCTACAGCTATCAAACTAGTATAGTGAAAGAGAACCAATTATCTCGAATAAGAACGGAAAAAAAGTGATTCTAATGAAGTTTCAAAATTTTGAAAAACTTTTTTTTTCTTTTCGAGATTCTTTGCGCATAATATGCTTTTCTACAGCTATCAAACTAGCAAAATGAAAGAGAACCATTTATCTCGTATAAGAACGGAAAAAAAGTAATTCTAATGAAGTTTCCAAACTTCAAAAAAAATTTTTTTCTTTTCGAGATTCTTTGCGCATAATATGCTTTTCTGCAGCTATCAAACTAGTATAATGAAAGAGAACCAATTATCTCGAATAAGAACGGAAAAAAAGTGATTCTAATGAAGTTTCAAAATTTTGAAAAACTTTTTTTTTCTTTTCGAGATTCTTTGCGCATAATATGCTTTTCTACAGCTATCAAACTAGCAAAATGAAAGAGAACCAGTTATCTCGTATAAGAACGGAAAAAAAGTAATTCTAATGAAGTTTCCAAACTTCAAAAAAAAATTTTTTTCTTTTCGAGATTCTTTGCCCATAATATGCTTTTCTGCAGCTATCAAACTAGTATAATGAAAGAGAACCAGTTATCTCGAATAAGAACGGAAAAAAAGTGATTCTAATGAAGTTTCAAAATTATAAAAAACTTTTTTTTTCTTTCCGAGATTCTTTGCGCATAATATGCTTTTCTACAGCTATCAAACTAGCAAAATGAAAGAGAACCATTTATCTCGTATAAGAACGGAAAAAAAGTGATTCTATTGAAGTTTCCAAACTTCGAAAAAAAATTTTTTCTTTTCGAGATTCTTTGCGCATAATAAGCTTTTCTGAGGCTATCAAACTAGTATAATGAAAGAGAACCAGTTATCTCGAATAAGAACGGAAAAAAAGTGATTCTAATGATGTTTCCAAACTTCGAAAAAAATTTTTTTTCTTTTCGCGATTCTTTGCGCATAATATGCTTTTCTGAGGCTATCAAACTAGTATAATGAAAGAGAACCAGTTATCTCGAATAAGAACGGAAAAAAAGTGATTCTAATGAAGATTCCAAACTTCGAAGAAAATTTTTTTTCTTTTCGAATTTCTTTGCGCATAACATGATTTTCTACAGCTATCAAACTAGCAAAATGAAAGAGAACCAGTTATCTCGTATAAGAACGGAAAAAAAGTGATTCTAATGATGTTTCCAAACTTCGAAAAAAATTTTTTTCTTTTCGAGAATCTTTGCGCATAATATGCTTTTCTACAGCTATCAAACTAGTATAATGAAAGATAACCAGTTATCTCGAATAAGAACGGAAAAAAAGTGATTCTAATGAAGTTTCAAAATTTTGAAAAACTTTTTTTTTCTTTTCGAGATTCTTTGCGCATAATATGCTTTTCTACAGCTATCAAAATAGCAAAATGAAAGAGAAGCAGTTATCTCTTATAAGAACGGAAAAAAAGTGATTCCAATGAAGTTTCGAAACTTCGAAAAAAATTTTTTCTTTTCGAGATTCTTTGCGCATAATATGTTTTTCTGAGGCTATCGAACTAGCATTATGAAAGAGAACCAGTTATCTCGAATAAGAACGGAAAAAATGTGATTCTAATGAAGTTTCCGAACTTCGAAAAAAATTTCTTTCTTTTCGAGATTCTTTGCGCATAATATGCTTTTCTGAGGCTATCAAACTAATATAATGAAAGAGAACCAGTTATCTCGAATAAGAACGGAAAAAAAGTGACTCTAATGATGTTTCCAAACTGCGAAAAAAATTTTTTTACTTTTCGAGATTCTTTGCGCATAATATGCTTTTCTGAGGCTATCAAACTAGTATAATGAAAGAGAACCAGTTATCTCGAATAAGATCGGAAAAAAAGTGATTCTAATGAAGTTTCCAAACTTCGAAAAAAATTTTTTTTCTTTTCGAATTTCTTTGCGCATAATATGCTTTTCTACAGCTATCAAACTAGCAAAATGAAAGAGAACCAGTTATCTCGTATAAGAACGGAAAAAAAGTGATTCTAATGAGGTTTCCAAACTTCGAAAAAATTTTTTTTCTTTTCGAGAATCTTTGCGCATAATATGCTTTTCTACAGCTATCAAACTAGTATAATGAAAGATAACCAGTTATCTCGAGTAAGAACGGAAAAAAAGTGATTCTAAAGAAGTTTCAAAATTGTGAAAAACTTTTTTTTTCTCATCGAGATTCTTTGCGCATAATTTGCTTTTCTACAGCTATCAAACTAGCAAAATGAAAGAGAACCAGTTATCTCGAATAAGAACGGAAAAAAAGTGATTCCAATGAAGTTTCGAAACTTCGAAAAAAATTTTTTCTTTTCGAGATTCTTTGCGCTTAATATGCTTTTGTGTGGCTATCAAACTAGTATAATGAAAGAGAACCAGTTATATCTAATAAGAACGCAAAAAAAGTGATTCTAATGAAGTTTCCAAACTTCGAAAAATTTTTTTTTTCTTTTCGAGATTCTTTGCGCATAATATGCTTTTCTTAGGCTATCAAACAAGTATAATGAAAGAGAACCAGTTATCTCGAATAAGAACGGAAAAAAAGTGATTCTAATGAAGTTTCCAAACTTCGAAAAAAATTTTTTTTTTTCGAGATTCTTTGCGCATAATATGCTTTTCTGAGGCTATCAAACTAGTATAATGAAAGAGAACCAGTTATCTCGAATAAGAACGGAAAATAAGTGATTCTAATGAAGTTTCCAAATTTCGAAAAAATTTTTTTTTCCTTTCGAAATTCTTTGCGCATAATATGCTTTTCTGAGGCTATCAAACTAGTATAATGAAAGAGAACCAGTTTTCTCGAATAAGAACGGAAAAGAAGTGATTCTAATGAAGTTTCCAAACTTCGAAAAAAATTTTTTTCTTTTCGAGATTCTTTGCGCATAATATGCTTTTCTGAGGCTATCAAACTAGTATAATGAAAGAGAACCAGTTATCTCGAATAAGAACGGAAAAAAAGTGATTCTAATGAAGTTTCAAAATTTTGAAAAACTTTTTTTTCTGTTAATGATTCTTTGCGCATAATATGCTTTTCTACAGCTATCAAACTAGCAAAATGAAAGAGAACCAGTTATCTCGTATAAGAACGGAAAAAATATAATTCTAATGAAGTTTCCAAACTTCAAAATAAAAATTTTTTCTTTTCGAGATTCTTTGCGCATAATATGCTTTTCTACAGCTATCAAACTAGTATAATGAAAGAGAACCAGTTATCTCGAATAACAACGGAAAAAAAGTGATTCTAATGAAGTTTCAAAATTATGAACAACTTTTTTTTTCTTTTCGAGATTCTTTGCGCATAATATGCTTTTCTACAGCTATCAAACTAGCAAAATGAAAGAGAACCAGTTATCTCGTATAAGAACGGAAAAAAAGTGATTCTAATGAAGTTTCCAAACTTGGAAAAAAAAATTTTCTTTTCGAGATTCTTTGCGCATAATATGCTTTTCTGAGGCTATCAAACTAGTATAATGAAAGAGAACCAGTTATCTCGAATAAGAACGGAAAAAAAGTGATTCTGATGAAGTTTCCAAACTTCGAAAAAATTTTTTTTTCTTTTCGAGATTCTTTGCGCATAATATGCTTTTCTGAGGCTATCAAACTAGTATTATGAAAGAGAACCAGTTATCTCGAATAAGAACGGAAAAAATGTGATTCTAATGAAGTTTCCGAACTTCGAAAAAAATTTCTTTCTTTTCGAGATTCTTTGCGCATAATATGCTTTTCTGAGGCTATCAAACTAGTATAATGAAAGAGAACCAGTTATCTCGAATAAGAACGGAAAAAAAGTGATTCTGATAAAGTTTCCAAACTTCGAAAAAATTTTTTTTTCTTTTTGAGATTCTTTGCGCATAATATGCTTTTCTGAGGCTATCGAACTAGCATTATGAAAGAGAACCAGTTATCTCGAATAAGAACGGAAAAAATGTGATTCTAATGAAGTTTCCGAACTTCGAAAAAAATTTCTTTCTTTTCGAGATTCTTTGCGCATAATATGCTTTTCTGAGGCTATCAAACTAATATAATGAAAGAGAACCAGTTATCTCGAATAAGAACGGAAAAAAAGTGACTCTAATGATGTTTCCAAACTGCGAAAAAAATTTTTTTACTTTTCGAGATTCTTTGCGCATAATATGCTTTTCTGAGGCTATCAAACTAGTATAATGAAAGAGAACCAGTTATCTCGAATAAGAACGGAAAAAAAGTGATTCTAATGAAGTTTCCAAACTTCGAAAAAAATTTTTTTTCTTTTCGAATTTCTTTGCGCATAATATGCTTTTCTACAGCTATCAAACTAGCAAAATGAAAGAGAACCAGTAATCTCGTATAAGAACGGAAAAAAAGTGATTCTAATGAGGTTTCCAAACTTCGAAAAAAATTTTTTTCTTTTCGAGAATCTTTGCGCATAATATGCTTTTCTACAGCTATCAAACTAGTATAATGAAAGATAACCAGTTATCTCGAGTAAGAACGGAAAAAAAGTGATTCTAAAGAAGTTTCAAAATTGTGAAAAACTTTTTTATTCTCATCGAGATTCTTTGCGCATAATTTGCTTTTCTACAGCTATCAAACTAGCAAAATGAAAGAGAACCAGTTATCTCGAATAAGAACGGAAAAAAAGTGATTCCAATGAAGTTTCGAAACTTCGAAAAAAATTTTTTCTTTTCGAGATTCTTTGCGCTTAATATGCTTTTCTGTGGCTATCAAACTAGTATAATGAAAGAGAACCAGTTATATCTAATAAGAACGCAAAAAAAGTGATTCTAATGAAGTTTCCAAACTTCGAAAAATTTTTTTTTTCTTTTCGAGATTCTTTGCGCATAATATGCTTTTCTTAGGCTATCAAACAAGTATAATGAAAGAGAACCAGTTATCTCGAATAAGAACGGAAAAAAAGTGATTCTAATGAAGTTTCCAAACTTCGAAAAAAATTTTTTTCTTTTCGAGATTCTTTGCGCATAATATGCTTTTCTGAGGCTATCAAACTAGTATAATGAAAGAGAACCAGTTATCTCGAATAAGAACGGAAAATAAGTGATTCTAATGAAGTTTCCAAATTTCGAAAAAATTTTTTTTTCCTTTCGAGATTCTTTGCGCATAATATGCTTTTCTGAGGCTATCAAACTAGTATAATGAAAGAGAACCAGTTTTCTCGAATAAGAACGGAAAAGAAGTGATTCTAATGAAGTTTCCAAACTTCGAAAAAAATTTTTTTCTTTTCGAGATTCTTTGCGCATAATATGCTTTTCTGAGGCTATCAAACTAGCATAATGAAAGAGAACCATTTATCTCGAATAAGAACGCAAAAAAAGTGATTCTAATGAAGTTTCCAAACTTCGAAAAAAATTTTTTTTCTTTTCGAGATTCTTTGCGCATAATATGCTTTTCTGAGGCTATCAAACTAGTATAATGAAAGAGAACCAGTTATCTCGAATAAGAACGGAAAAAAAGTGATTCTAATGAAGTTTCCAAACTTCGAAAAAAATGTTTTTTCTTTTCGAGATTCTTTGCGCATAATATGCGTTTCTACAGCTATCAAACTAGTATAATGAAAGAGAACCAATTATCTCGAATAAGAACGGAAAAAAAGTGATTCTAATGAAGTTTCAAAATTTTGAAAAACTTTTTTTTTCTTTTCGAGATTCTTTGCGCATAATATGCTTTTCTACAGCTATCAAACTAGCAAAATGAAAGAGAACCATTTATCTCGTATAAGAACGGAAAAAAAGTAATTCTAATGAAGTTTCCAAACTTCAAAAAAAAATTTTTTTCTTTTCGAGATTCTTTGCGCATAATATGCTTTTCTGCAGCTATCAAACTAGTATAATGAAAGAGAACCAGTTATCTCGAATAAGAACGGAAAAAAAGTGATTCTAATGAAGTTTCAAAATTATAAAAAACTTTTTTTTTCTTTCCGAGATTCTTTGCGCATAATATGCTTTTCTACAGCTATCAAACTAGCAAAATGAAAGAGAACCATTTATCTCGTATAAGAACGGAAAAAAAGTGATTCTATTGAAGTTTCCAAACTTCGAAAAACAATTTTTTCTTTTCGGGATTCTTTGCGCATAATAAGCTTTTCTGAGGCTATCAAACTAGTATAATGAAAGAGAACCAGTTATCTCGAATAAGAACGGAAAAAAAGTGATTCTAATGATGTTTCCAAACTTCGAAAAAAATTTTTTTTCTTTTCGCGATTCTTTGCGCATAATATGCTTTTCTGAGGCTATCAAACTAGTATAATGAAAGAGAACCGGTTATCTCGTATAAGAACGGAAAAACAGTGATTCTAATGAAGATTCCAAACTTCGAAGAAAATTTTTTTTCTTTTCGAATTTCTTTGCGCATAATATGATTTTCTACAGCTATCAAACTAGCAAAATGAAAGAGAACCAGTTATCTCGTATAAGAACGGAAAAAAAGTGATTCTAATGAGGTTTCCAAACTTCGAAAAAAATTTTTTTCTTTTCGAGAATCTTTGCGCATAATATGCTTTTCTACAGCTATCAAACTAGTATAATGAAAGATAAACAGTTATCTCGAATAAGAACGGAAAAAAAGTGATTCTAATGAAGTTTCAAAATTTTGAAAAACTTTTTTTTTCTTTTCGAGATTCTTTGCGCATAATATGCTTTTCTATAGCTATCAAAATAGCAAAATGAAAGAGAAGCAGTTATCTCGTATAAGAACGGAAAAAAAGTGATTCCAATGAAGTTTCGAAACTTCGAAAAAAATTTTTTTTTTCGAGATTCTTTGCGGTTAATATGCTTTTCTGTAGCTATCAAACTAGTATAATGAAAGAGAACCATTTATCTCGAATAAGAACGGAAAAAAAGTGATTCTGATGAAGTTTCCAAACTTCGAAAAAAATTTTTTTTCTTTTCGAGATTCTTTGCGCATGCTTTTCTGAGGCTATCAAACTAGTATTATGAAAGAGAACCAGTTATCTCGAATAAGAACGGAAAAAATGTGATTCTAATTAAGTTTCCAAACTTCGAAAAAAATTTTTTTTCTTTTCGAGATTCTTTGCGCATAATATGCTTTTCTGAGGCTATCAAACTAGTATAATGAAAGAGAACCAGTTATCTCGAATAAGAACGGAAAAAAAGTGATTCTAATGAAGTTTCCAAACTTCGAAAAAAATTTTTTTTCTTTTCGAATTTCTTTGCCCATAATATGCTTTTCTACAGCTATCAAACTAGCAAAATGAAAGAGAACCAGTTATCTCGTATAAGAACGGAAAAAAAGTGATTCTAATGAGGTTTCCAAACTTCGAAAAAAATTTTTTTCTTTTCGAGAATCTTTGCGCATAATATGCTTTTCTAGAGCTATCAAACTAGTATAATGAAAGATAACCAGTTATCTCGAATAAGAACGGAAAAAAAGTGATTCTAATGAAGTTTCAAAATTTTGAAAAACTTTTTTTTTCTTTTCGAGATTCTTTGCGCATAATATGCTTTTCTACAGCTATCAAACTAGCAAAATGAAAGAGAAGCAGTTATCTCGTATAAGAACGGAAAAAAAGTGATTCCTATGAAGTTTCGAAACTTCGAAAAAAATTTTTTCTTTTCGAGATTCTTTGCGCTTAATATGCTTTTCTGTAGCTATCAAACTAGTATAATGAAAGAGAACCAGTTATCTCGAATAAGAACGCAAAAAAAGTGATTCTAATGAAGTTTCCAAACTTCGAAAAATTTTTTTTTTCTTTTCGAGATTCTTTGCGCATAATATGCTTTTCTGAGGCTATCAAACTAGTATAATGAAAGAGAACCAGTTTTCTCGAATAAGAACGGATAAGAAGTGATTCTAATGAAGTTTCCAAACTTCGAAAAAAATTTTTTTTCTTTTCGAGATTCTTTGCGCATAATATGCTTTTCTGAGGCTATCAAACTAGTATAATGAAAGAGAACCAGTTATCTCGAATAAAAACGGAAAAAAAGTGATTCTAATGAAGTTTCCAAACTTCGAAAAAAATGTTTTTTCTTTTCGAGATTCTTTGCGCATAATATGCGTTTCTACAGCTATCAAACTAGTGTAATGAAAGAGAACCAATTATCTCGAATAAGAACGAAAAAAAAGTGATTCTAATGAAGTTTCAAAATTTTGAAAAACTTTTTTTTTCTTTTCGAGATTCTTTGCGCATAATATGCTTTTCTACAGCTATCAAACTAGCAAAATGAAAGAGAACCATTTATCTCGTATAAGAACGGAAAAAAAGTAATTCTAATGAAGTTTCCAAACTTCAAAAAAAAATTTTTTTCTTTTCGAGATTCTTTGCGCATAATATGCTTTTCTGCAGCTATCAAACTAGTATAATGAAAGAGAACCAGTTATCTCGAATAAGAACGGAAAAAAAGTGATTCTAATGAAGTTTCAAAATTATAAAAAACTTTTTTTTTCTTTCCGAGATTCTTTGCGCATAATATGCTTTTCTACAGCTATCAAACTAGCAAAATGAAAGAGAACCATTTATCTCGTATAAGAACGGAAAAAAAGTGATTCTATTGAAGTTTCCAAACTTCGAAAAACAATTTTTTCTCTTCGGGATTCTTTGCGCATAATAAGCTTTTCTGAGGCTATCAAACTAGTATAATGAAAGAGAACCAGTTATCTCGAATAAGAACGGAAAAAAAGTGATTCTAATGATGTTTCCAAACTTCGAAAAAAATTTTTTTTCTTTTCGCGATTCTTTGCGCATAATATGCTTTTCTGAGGCTATCAAACTAGTATAATGAAAGAGAACCGGTTATCTCGAATAAGAACGGAAAAACAGTGATTCTAATGAAGATTCCAAACTTCGAAGAAAATTTTTTTTCTTTTCGAATTTCTTTGCGCATAACATGATTTTCTACAGCTATCAAACTAGCAAAATGAAAGAGAACCAGTTATCTCGTATAAGAACGGAAAAAAAGTGATTCTAATGAGGTTTCCAAACATCGAAAAAAATTTTTTTCTTTTCGAGAATCTTTGCGCATAATATGCTTTTCTACAGCTATCAAACTAGTATAATGAAAGATAACCAGTTATCTCGAATAAGAACGGAAAAAAAGTGATTCTAATGAAGTTTCAAAATTTTGAAAAACTTTTTTTTTCTTTTCGAGATTCTTTGCGCATAATATGCTTTTCTATAGCTATCAAAATAGCAAAATGAAAGAGAAGCAGTTATCTCGTATAAGAACGGAAAAAAAGTGATTCCAATGAAGTTTCGAAACTTCGAAAAAAATTTTTTCTTTTCGAGATTCTTTGCGGTTAATATGCTTTTCTGTAGCTATCAAAATAGTATAATGAAAGAGAACCATTTATCTCGAATAAGAACGCAAAAAAAGTGATTCTAATGAAGTTTCCAAACTTCGAAAAATTTTTTTTTTCTTTTCGAGATTCTTTGCGCATAATATGCTTTTCTGAGGCTATCAAACTAGTATAATGAAAGAGAACCAGTTATCTCGAATAAGAACGGAAAAAAAGTGATTCTAATGAAGTTTCCAAACTTCGAAAAAAATGTTTTTTCTTTTCGAGATTCTTTGCGCATAATATGCGATTCTACAGCTATCAAACTAGTATAATGAAAGAGAACCAATTATCTCGAATAAGAACGGAAAAAAAGTGATTCTAATGAAGTTTCAAAATTTTGAAAAACTTTTTTTTTCTTTTCGAGATTCTTTGCGCATAATATGCTTTTCTACAGCTATCAAACTAGCAAAATGAAAGAGAACCATTTATCTCGTATAAGAACGGAAAAAAAGTGATTCTATTGAAGTTTCCAAACTTCGAAAATAAATTTTTTCTTTTCGAGATTCTTTGCGCATAATAAGCTTTTCTGAGGCTATCAAACTAGTATAATCAAAGAGAACCAGTTATCTCGAATAAGAACGGAAAAAAAGTGATTCTAATGAAGTTTCAAAATTATGAAAAACTTTTTTTTTCTTTTCGAGATTCTTTGCGCATAATATGCTTTTCTACAGCTATCAAACTAGCAAAATGAAAGAGAACCATATATCTCGTATAAGAACGGAAAAAAAGTGATTCTAATGAAGTTTCCAAACTTGGAAAAAAAATTTTTCTTTTCGAGATTCTTTGCGCATAATATGCTTTTCTGAGGCTATCAAACTAGTATAATGAAAGAGAACCAGTTATCTCGAATAAGAACGGAAAAAAAGTGATTCTGATGAAGTTTCCAAACTTCGAAAAAAATTTTTTTTCTTTTCGAGATTCTTTGCGCATGCTTTTCTGAGGCTATCAAACTAGTATTATGAAAGAGAACCAGTTATCTCGAATAAGAACGGAAAAAATGTGATTCTAATTAAGTTTCCAAACTTCGAAAAAAATTTTTTTTCTTTTCGAGATTCTTTGCGCATAATATGCTTTTCTGAGGCTATCAAACTAGTATAATGAAAGAGAACCAGTTATCTCGAATAAGAACGGAAAAAAAGTGATTCTAATGAAGTTTCAAAATTTTGAAAAACTTTTTTTTTCTTTTCGAGATTCTTTGCGCATAATATGCTTTTCTACAGCTATCAAACTAGCAAAATGAAAGAGAAGCAGTTATCTCGTATAAGAACGGAAAAAAAGTGATTCCTATGAAGTTTCGAAACTTCGAAAAAAATTTTTTCTTTTCGAGATTCTTTGCGCTTAATATGCTTTTCTGTAGCTATCAAACTAGTATAATGAAAGAGAACCAGTTATCTCGAATAAGAACGCAAAAAAAGTGATTCTAATGAAGTTTCCAAACTTCGAAAAATTTTTTTTTTCTTTTCGAGATTCTTTGCGCATAATATGCTTTTCTGAGGCTATCAAACTAGTATAATGAAAGAGAACCAGTTTTCTCGAATAAGAACGGATAAGAAGTGATTCTAATGAAGTTTCCAAACTTCGAAAAAAAATTTTTTTCTTTTCGAGATTCTTTGCGCATAATATGCTTTTCTGAGGCTATCAAACTAGTATAATGAAAGAGAACCAGTTATCTCGAATAAAAACGGAAAAAAAGTGATTCTAATGAAGTTTCCAAACTTCGAAAAAAATGTTTTTTCTTTTCGAGATTCTTTGCGCATAATATGCGTTTCTACAGCTATCAAACTAGTGTAATGAAAGAGAACCAATTATCTCGAATAAGAACGAAAAAAAAGTGATTCTAATGAAGTTTCAAAATTTTGAAAAACTTTTTTTTTCTTTTCGAGATTCTTTGCGCATAATATGCTTTTCTACAGCTATCAAACTTGCAAAATGAAAGAGAACCATTTATCTCGTATAAGAACGGAAAAAAAGAAATTCTAATGAAGTTTCCAAACTTCAAAAAAAAATTTTTTTCTTTTCGAGATTCTTTGCGCATAATATGCTTTTCTGCAGCTATCAAACTAGTATAATGAAAGAGAACCAGTTATCTCGAATCAGAACGGAAAAAAAGTGATTCTAATGAAGTTTCAAAATTATAAAAAACTTTTTTTTTCTTTCCGAGATTCTTTGCGCATAATATGCTTTTCTACAGCTATCAAACTAGCAAAATGAAAGAGAACCATTTATCTCGTATAAGAACGGAAAAAAAGTGATTCTATTGAAGTTTCCAAACTTCGAAAAAAAAATTTTTCTTTTCGAGATTCTTTGCGCATAATAAGCTTTTCTGAGGCTATCAAACTAGTATAATCAAAGAGAACCAGTTATCTCGAATAAGAACGGAAAAAAAGTGATTCTAATGAAGTTTCAAAATTATGAAAAACTTTTTTTTCTGTTCGAGATTCTTTGCGCATAATATGCTTTTCTACAGCTATCAAACTAGCAAAATGAAAGAGAACCAGTTATCTCGTATAAGAACGGAAAAAAAGTAATTCTAATGAAGTTTCCAAACTTCAATAAAAAATTTTTTTCTTTTCGAGATTCTTTGCGCATAATATGCTTTTCTACAGCTATCAAACTAGTATAATGAAAGAGAACCAGTTATCTCGAATAAGAACGGAAAAAAAGTGATTCTAATGAAGTTTCAAAATTATGAACAACTTTTTTTTTCTTTTCGAGATTCTTTGCGCATAATATGCTTTTCTACAGCTATCAAACTAGCAAAATGAAAGAGAACCAGTTATCTCGTATAAGAACGGAAAAAAAGTGATTCTAATGAAGTTTCCAAACTTGGAAAAAAAAATTTTCTTTTCGAGATTCTTTGCGCATAATATGCTTTTCTGAGGCTATCAAACTAGTATAATGAAAGAGAACCAGTTATCTCGAATAAGAACGGAAAAAAAGTGATTCTGATGAAGTTTCCAAACTTCGAAAAAAATTTTTTTTCTTTTCGAGATTCTTTGCGCATAATATGCTTTTCTGAGGCTATCAAACTAGCATTATGAAAGTGAACCAGTTATCTCGAATAAGAACGGAAAAAATGTGATTCTAATGAAGTTTCCGAACTTCGAAAAAAATTTCTTTCTTTTCGAGATTCTTTGCGCATAATATGCTTTTCTGAGGCTATCAAACTAGTATAATGAAAGAGAACCAATTATCTCGAATAAGAACGGAAAAAAAGTGATTCTAATGATGTTTCCAAACTTCGAAAAAATTTTTTTTCTTTTCGCGATTCTTTGCGCATAATATGCTTTTCTGAGGCTATCAAACTACGATAATGAAAGAGAACCAGTTATCTCGAATAAGAACGGAAAAAAAGTGATTCTAATGAAGATTCCAAACTTCGAAGAAAATTTATTTTCTTTTCGAATTTCTTTGCGCATAACATGATTTTCTACAGCTATCAAACTAGCAAAATGAAAGAGAACCAGTTAACTCGTATAAGAACGGAAAAAAACTGATTCAAATGAAGTTTCCAACTTCGAAAAATTTTTTTTTTCTTTTCGAGATTCTTTGCGCATAATATGCTTTTCTGAGGCTATCAAACTAGTATAATGAAAGAGAACCAGTTTTCTCGAATAAGAACGGATAAGAAGTGATTCTAATGAAGTTTCCAAACTTCGAAAAAAATTTTTTTTCTTTTCGAGATTCTTTGCGCATAATATGCTTTTCTGAGGCTATCAAACTAGGATAATGAAAGAGAACCAGTTATCTCGAATAAGAACGGAAAAAAGTGATTCTAATGAAGTTTCCAAACTTCGAAAAAAATGTTTTTTCTTTTCGAGATTCTTTGCGCATAATATGCTTTTCTGCAGCTATCAAACTAGTATAATGAAAGAGAACCAGTTATCTCGAATAAGAACGGAAAAAAAGTGATTCTAATGAAGTTTCAAAATTATAAAAACTTTTTTTTTCTTTCCGAGATTCTTTGCGCATAATATGCTTTTCTACAGCTATCAAACTAGCAAAATGAAAGAGAACCATTTATCTCGTATAAGAACGGAAAAAAAGTGATTCTATTGAAGTTTCCAAACTTCGAAAAAAAATTTTTTCTTTTCGAGATTCTTTGCGCATAATAAGCTTTTCTGAGGCTATCAAACTAGTATAATGAAAGAGAACCAGTTATCTCGAATAAGAACGGAAAAAAAGTGATTCTAATGATGTTTCCAAACTTCGAAAAAAAATTTTTTTCTTTTCGCGATTCTTTGCGCATAATATGCTTTTCTGAGGCTATCAAACTAGTATAATGAAAGAGAACCAGTTATCTCGAATAAGAACGGAAAAAAAGTGATTCTAATGAAGATTCCAAACTTCGAAGAAAATTTTTTTTCTTTTCGAATTTCTTTGCGCATAACATGATTTTCTACTGCTATCAAACTAGCAAAATGAAAGAGAACCAGTTATCTCGTATAAGAACGGAAAAAAAGTGATTCTAATGAGGTTTCCAAACTTCGAAAAAAATTTTTTTCTTTTCGAGAATCTTTGCGCATAATATGCTTTTCTACAGCTATCAAACTAGTATAATGAAAGATAACCAGTTATCTCGAATAAGAACGGAAAAAAAGTGATTCTAATGAAGTTTCAAAATTTTGAAAAACTTTTTTTTTCTTTTCGAGATTCTTTGCGCATAATATGCTTTTCTACAGCTATCAAACTAGCAAAATGAAAGAGAAGCAGTTATCTCGTATAAGAACGGAAAAAAAGTGACTCCAATGAAGTTTCGAAACTTCGAAAAAAATTTTTTCTTTTCGAGATTCTTTGCGCTTAATATGCCTTTCTGTAGCTATCAAACTAGTATAATGAAAGAGAACCAGTTATCTCGAATAAGAACGGAAAAAAAGTGATTCTAATGAAGTTTCCAAACTTCGAAAAAAATGTTTTTTCTTTTCGAGATTCTTTGCGCATAATATGCGTTTCTACAGCTATCAAACTAGTATAATGAAAGAGAACCAATTATCTCGAATAAGAACGGAAAAAAAGTGATTCTAATGAAGTTACAAAATTTTGAAAAACTTTTTTTTCTTTTCGAGATTCTTTGCGCATAATATGCTTTTCTACAGCTATCAAACTAAAAAAATGAAAGAGAATCAGTTATCTCGTATAAGAACGGAAAAAAAGTAATTCTAATGAAGTTTCCAAACTTCAAAAAAAAATTTTTTTCTTTTCGAGATTCTTTGCGCATAATATGCTTTTCTGCAGCTATCAAACTAGTATAATGAAAGAGAACCAGTTATCTCGAATAAGAACGGAAAAAAAGTGATTCTAATGAAGTTTCAAAATTATAAAAAACTTTTTTTTTCTTTCCGAGATTCTTTGCGCATAATATGCTTTTCTACAGCTATCAAACTAGCAAAATGAAAGAGAACCATTTATCTCGTATAAGAACGGAAAAAAGTGATTCTATTGAAGTTTCCAAACTTCGAAAAAAAATTTTTTCTTTTCGAGATTCTTTGCGCATAATAAGCTTTTCTGAGGCTATCAAACTAGTATAATGAAAGAGAACCAGTTATCTCGAATAAGAACGGAAAAAAAGTGATTCTAATGATGTTTCCAAACTTCGAAAAAATTTTTTTTTCTTTTCGCGATTCTTTGCGCATAATATGCTTTTCTGAGGCTATCAAACTAGTATAATGAAAGAGAACCAGTTATCTCGAATAAGAACGGAAAAAAAGTGATTCTAATGAAGATTCCAAACTTCGAAGAAAATTTTTTTTCTTTTCGAATTTCTTTGCGCATAACATGATTTTCTACAGCTATCAAACTAGCAAAATGAAAGAGAACCAGTTATCTCGTATAAGAACGGAAAAAAACTGATTCAAATGAAGTTTCCAAACTTGGAAAAAAAATTTCTTTTCGAGATTCTTTGCGCATAATAAGCTTTTCTGAGGCTATCAAACTAGTATAATCAAAGAGAACCAGTTATCTCGAATAAGAACGGAAAAAAAGTGATTCTAATGAAGTTTCAAAATTATGAAAAACTTTTTTTTCTGTTCGAGATTCTTTGCGCATAATATGCTTTTCTACAGCTATCAAACTAGCAAAATGAAAGAGAACCAGTTATCTCGTATAAGAACGGAAAAAAAGTAATTCTAATGAAGTTTCCAAACTTCAAAAAAAAATTTTTTTCTTTTCGAGATTCTTTGCGCATAATATGCTTTTCTACAGCTATCAAACTAGTATAATGAAAGAGAACCAGTTATCTCGAATAAGAACGGAAAAAAAGTGATTCTAATGAAGTTTCAAAATTATGAACAACTTTTTTTTTCTTTTCGAGATTCTTTGCGCATAATATGCTTTTCTACAGCTATCAAACTAGCAAAATGAAAGAGAACCAGTTATCTCGTATAAGAACGGAAAAAAAGTGATTCTAATGAAGTTTCCAAACTTGGAAAAAAAAATTTTCTTTTCGAGATTCTTTGCGCATAATATGCTTTTCTGAGGCTATCAAACTAGTATAATGAAAGAGAACCAGTTATCTCGAATAAGAACGGAAAAAAAGTGATTCTGATGAAGTTTCCAAACTTCGAAAAAAATTTTTTTTCTTTTCGAGATTCTTTGCGCATAATATGCTTTTCTGAGGCTATCAAACTAGCATTATGAAAGTGAACCAGTTATCTCGAATAAGAACGGAAAAAATGTGATTCTAATGAAGTTTCCGAACTTCGAAAAAAATTTCTTTCTTTTCGAGATTCTTTGCGCATAATATGCTTTTCTGAGGCTATCAAACTAGTATAATGAAAGAGAACCAATTATCTCGAATAAGAACGGAAAAAAAGTGATTCTAATGATGTTTCCAAACTTCGAAAAAAATTTTTTTCTTTTCGCGATTCTTTGCGCATAATATGCTTTTCTGAGGCTATCAAACTACGATAATGAAAGAGAACCAGTTATCTCGAATAAGAACGGAAAAAAAGTGATTCTAATGAAGATTCCAAACTTCGAAGAAAATTTATTTTCTTTTCGAATTTCTTTGCGCATAACATGATTTTCTACAGCTATCAAACTAGCAAAATGAAAGAGAACCAGTTATCTCGTATAAGAACGGAAAAAAACTGATTCAAATGAAGTTTCCAACTTCGAAAATTTTTTTTTTCTTTTCGAGATTCTTTGCGCATAATATGCTTTTCTGAGGCTATCAAACTAGTATAATGAAAGAGAACCAGTTTTCTCGAATAAGAACGGATAAGAAGTGATTCTAATGAAGTTTCCAAACTTCGAAAAAAATTTTTTTTCTTTTCGAGATTCTTTGCGCATAATATGCTTTTCTGAGGCTATCAAACTAGGATAATGAAAGAGAACCAGTTATCTCGAATAAGAACGGAAAAAAAGTGATTCTAATGAAGTTTCCAAACTTCGAAAAAAATGTTTTTTCTTTTCGAGATTCTTTGCGCATAATATGCTTTTCTGCAGCTATCAAACTAGTATAATGAAAGAGAACCAGTTATCTCGAATAAGAACGGAAAAAAAGTGATTCTAATGAAGTTTCAAAATTATAAAAACTTTTTTTTTCTTTCCGAGATTCTTTGCGCATAATATGCTTTTCTACAGCTATCAAACTAGCAAAATGAAAGAGAACCATTTATCTCGTATAAGAACGGAAAAAAAGTGATTCTATTGAAGTTTCCAAACTTCGAAAAAAAATTTTTTCTTTTCGAGATTCTTTGCGCATAAAAAGCTTTTCTGAGGCTATCAAACTAGTATAATGAAAGAGAACCAGTTATCTCGAATAAGAACGGAAAAAAAGTGATTCTAATGATGTTTCCAAACTTCGAAAAAAATTTTTTTTCTTTTCGCGATTCTTTGCGCATAATATGCTTTTCTGAGGCTATCAAACTAGTATAATGAAAGAGAACCAGTTATCTCGAATAAGAACGGAAAAAAAGTGATTCTAATGAAGATTCCAAACTTCGAAGAAAATTTTTTTTCTTTTCGAATTTCTTTGCGCATAACATGATTTTCTACTGCTATCAAACTAGCAAAATGAAAGAGAACCAGTTATCTCGTATAAGAACGGAAAAAAAGTGATTCTAATGAGGTTTCCAAACTTCGAAAAAAATTTTTTTCTTTTCGAGAATCTTTGCGCATAATATGCTTTTCTACAGCTATCAAACTAGTATAATGAAAGATAACCAGTTATCTCGAATAAGAACGGAAAAAAAGTGATTCTAATGAAGTTTCAAAATTTTGAAAAACTTTTTTTTTCTTTTCGAGATTCTTTGCGCATAATATGCTTTTCTACAGCTATCAAACTAGCAAAATGAAAGAGAAGCAGTTATCTCGTATAAGAACGGAAAAAAAGTGACTCCAATGAAGTTTCGAAACTTCGAAAAAAATTTTTTCTTTTCGAGATTCTTTGCGCTTAATATGCCTTTCTGTAGCTATCAAACTAGTATAATGAAAGAGAACCAGTTATCTCGAATAAGAACGGAAAAAAAGTGATTCTAATGAAGTTTCCAAACTTCGAAAAAAATGTTTTTTCTTTTCGAGATTCTTTGCGCATAATATGCGTTTCTACAGCTATCAAACTAGTATAATGAAAGAGAACCAATTATCTCGAATAAGAACGGAAAAAAAGTGATTCTAATGAAGTTACAAAATTTTGAAAAACTTTTTTTTCTTTTCGAGATTCTTTGCGCATAATATGCTTTTCTACAGCTATCAAACTAAAAAAATGAAAGAGAATCAGTTATCTCGTATAAGAACGGAAAAAAAGTAATTCTAATGAAGTTTCCAAACTTCAAAAAAAAATTTTTTTCTTTTCGAGATTCTTTGCGCATAATATGCTTTTCTGCAGCTATCAAACTAGTATAATGAAAGAGAACCAGTTATCTCGAATAAGAACGGAAAAAAAGTGATTCTAATGAAGTTTCAAAATTATAAAAAACTTTTTTTTTCTTTCCGAGATTCTTTGCGCATAATATGCTTTTCTACAGCTATCAAACTAGCAAAATGAAAGAGAACCATTTATCTCGTATAAGAACGGAAAAAAGTGATTCTATTGAAGTTTCCAAACTTCGAAAAAAAATTTTTTCTTTTCGAGATTCTTTGCGCATAATAAGCTTTTCTGAGGCTATCAAACTAGTATAATGAAAGAGAACCAGTTATCTCGAATAAGAACGGAAAAAAAGTGATTCTAATGATGTTTCCAAACTTCGAAAAAATTTTTTTTTCTTTTCGCGATTCTTTGCGCATAATATGCTTTTCTGAGGCTATCAAACTAGTATAATGAAAGAGAACCAGTTATCTCGAATAAGAACGGAAAAAAAGTGATTCTAATGAAGATTCCAAACTTCGAAGAAAATTTTTTTTCTTTTCGAATTTCTTTGCGCATAACATGATTTTCTACAGCTATCAAACTAGCAAAATGAAAGAGAACCAGTTATCTCGTATAAGAACGGAAAAAAACTGATTCAAATGAAGTTTCCAAACTTGGAAAAAAAATTTCTTTTCGAGATTCTTTGCGCATAATATGCTTTTCTGAGGCTATCAAACTAGTATAATGAAAGAGAACCAGTTATCTCGAATAAGAACGGAAAAAAAGTGATTCTAATGAATTTTCAAAATTTTGAAAAACTTTTTTTTTCTTTTCGAGATTCTTTGCGCATAATATGCTTTTCTACAGCTATCAAAGTAGCAAAATGAAAGAGAAGCAGTTATCTCGTATAAGAACGGGAAAAAAGTGATTCCAATGAAGTTTCGAAACTTCGAAAAAAATTTTTTCTTTTCGAGATTCTTTGCGCCTAATATGCTTTTCTGTAGCTATCAAACTAGTATAATGAAAGAGAACCATTTATCTCGAATGAGAACGCAAAAAAAGTGATTCTAATGAAGTTTCCAAACTTCGAAAAATTTTTTTTTTCTTTTCGAGATTCTTTGCGCATAATATGCTTTTCTGAGGCTATCAAACTAGTATAATGAAAGAGAACCAGTTTTCTCGAATAAGAACGGATAAGAAGTGATTCTAATGAAGTTTCCAAACTTCGAAAAAAATTTTTTTTCTTTTCGAGATTCTTTGCGCATAATATGCTTTTCTGAGGCTATAAAACTAGTATAATGAAAGAGAACCAGTTATCTCGAATAAGAACGGAAAAAAAAGTGATTCTAATGAAGTTTCCAAACTTCGAAAAAAATGTATTTTCTTTTCGAGATTCTTCGCGCATAATATGCGTTTCTACAGCTATCAAACTAGTATAATGAAAGAGAACCAATTATCTCGAATAAGAACGGAAAAAAAGTGATTCTAATGAAGTTTCAAAATTTTGAAAAACTTTTTTTTTCTTTTCGAGATTCTTTGCGCATAATATGCTTTTCTACAGCTATCAAACTAGCAAAATGAAAGAGAACCAGTTATCTCGTATAAGAACGGAAAAAAAGTAATTCTAATGAAGTTTCCAAACTTCAAAAAAAATTTTTTTTCTTTTCGAGATTCTTTGCGCATAATATGCTTTTCTGCAGCTATCAAACTAGTATAATGAAAGAGAACCAGTTATCTCGAATAAGAACGGAAAAAAAGTGATTCTAATGAAGTTTCAAAATTTTGAAAAACTTTTTTTTCTTTTCGAGATTCTTTGCGCATAATATGCTTTTCTACATCTATCAAACTAGCAAAATGAAAGAGAATCAGTTATCTCGTATAAGAACGGAAAAAAAGTAATTCTAATGAAGTTTCCAAACTTCAAAAAAAATTTTTTTTCTTTTCGAGATTCTTTGCGCATAATATGCTTTTCTGCAGCTATCAAACTAGTATAATGAAAGAGAACCAGTTATCACGAATAAGAACGGAAAAAAAGTGATTCTAATGAAGTTTCAAAATTATAAAAAACTTTTTTTTTCTTTCCGAGATTCTTTGCGCATAATATTCTTTTCTACAGCTATCAAACTAGCTAAATGAAAGAGAACCATTTATCTCGTATAAGAACGGAAAAAAAGTGATTCTATTGAAGTTTCCAAACTTCGAAAAAAATTTTTTTCTTTTCGAGATTCTTTGCGCATAATAAGCTTTTCTGAGGCTATCAAACTAGTATAATGAAAGAGAACCAGTTATCTCGAATAAGAACGGAAAAAAAGTGATTCTAATGATGTTTCCAAACTTCGAAAAAAATTTTTTTTCTTTTCGCGATTCTTTGCGCATAATATGCTTTTCTGAGGCTATCAAACTAGTATAATGAAAGAGAACCAGTTATCTCGAATAAGAACGGAAAAAAAGTGATTCTAATGAAGATTCCAAACTTCGAAGAAAATTTTTTTTCTTTTCGAATTTCTTTGCGCATAACATGATTTTCTACAGCTATCAAACTAGCAAAATGAAAGAGAACCAGTGATCTCGTATAAGAACGGAAAAAAACTGATTCAAATGAAGTTTCCAAACTTGGAAAAAAAATTTCTTTTCGAGATTCTTTGCGCATAATATGCTTTTCTGAGGCTATCAAACTAGTATAATGAAAGAGAACCAGTTATCTCGAATAAGAACGGAAAAAAAGTGATTCTAATGAAGTTTCCAAACTTCGAAAAAAATGTTTTTTCTTTTCGAGATTCTTTGCGCATAATATGCGTTTCTACAGCTATCAAAATAGTATAATGAAAGAGAACCAATTATCTCGAATAAGAACGGAAAAAAAGTGATTCTAATGAAGTTTCAAAATTTTGAAAAACTTTTTTTTTCTTTTCGAGATTCTTTGCGCATAATATGCTTTTCTACAGCTATCAAACTAGCAAAATGAAAGAGAACCAGTTATCTCGTATAAGAACGGAAAAAAAGTAATTCTAATGAAGTTTCCAAACTTCAAAAAAAAATTTTTTTCTTTTCGAGATTCTTTGCGCATAATATGCTTTTCTGCAGCTATCAAACTAGTATAATGAAAGAGAACCAGTTATCTCGAATAAGAACGGAAAAAAAGTGATTCTAATGAAGTTTCAAAATTATAAAAAACTTTTTTTTTCTTTCCGAGATTCTTTGCGCATAATATGCTTTTCTACAGCTATCAAACTAGCAAAATGAAAGAGAACCATATATCTCGTATAAGAACGGAAAAAAAGTGATTCTAATGAAGTTTCCAAACTTGGAAAAAAAATTTTTCTTTTCGAGATTCTTTGCGCATAATATGGTTTTCTGAGGCTATCAAACTAGTATAATGAAAGAGAACCAGTTATGTCGAATAAGAACGGAAAAAAAGTGATTCTAATGAAGTTTCAAAATTTTGAAAAACTTTTTTTTCTTTTCGAGATTCTTTGCGCATAATATGCTTTTCTACATCTATCAAACTAGCAAAATGAAAGAGAATCAGTTATCTCGTATAAGAACGGAAAAAAAGTAATTCTAATGAAGTTTCCAAACTTCAAAAAAAAATTTTTTTCTTTTCGAGATTCTTTGCGCATAATATGCTTTTCTGCAGCTATCAAACTAGTATAATGAAAGAGAACCAGTTATCTCGAATAAGAACGGAAAAAAAGTGATTCTAATGAAGTTTCAAAATTATAAAAAACTTTTTTTTTCTTTCTGAGATTCTTTGCGCATAATATTCTTTTCTACAGCTATCAAACTAGCAAAATGAAAGAGAACCATTTATCTCGTATAAGAACGGAAAAAAAGTGATTCTATTGAAGTTTCCAAACTTCGAAAAAAAATTTTTTCTTTTCGAGATTCTTTGCGCATAATAAGCTTTTCTGAGGCTATCAAACTAGTATAATGAAAGAGAACCAGTTATCTCGAATAAGAACGGAAAAAAAGTGATTCTAATGATGTTTCCAAACTTCGAAAAAAATTTTTTTTCTTTTCGCGATTCTTTGCGCATAATATGCTTTTCTGAGGCTATCAAACTAGTATAATGAAAGAGAACCAGTTATCTCGAATAAGAACGGAAAAAATGTGATTCTAATGAAGATTCCAAACTTCGAAGAAAATTTTTTTTCTTTTCGAATTTCTTTGCGCATAACATGATTTTCTACAGCTATCAAACTAGCAAAATGAAAGAGAACCAGTTATCTCGTATAAGAACGGAAAAAAACAGATTCAAATGAAGTTTCCAAACTTGGAAAAAAAATTTCTTTTCGAGATTCTTTGCGCATAATATGCTTTTCTGAGGCTATCAAACTAGTATAATGAAAGAGAACCAGTTATCTCGAATAAGAACGGAAAAAAAGTGATTCTAATGAAGTTTCCAAACTTCGAAAAAAATTTTTTTTCTTTTCGAATTTCTTTGCCCATAATATGCTTTTCTACAGCTATCAAACTAGCAAAATGAAAGAGAACCAGTTATCTCGTATAAGAACGGAAAAAAAGTGATTCTAATGAGGTTTCCAAACTTAGAAAAAATTTTTTTTCTTTTCGAGAATCTTTGCGCATAATATGCTTTTCTACAGCTATCAAACTAGTATAATGAAAGAGAACCATTTATCTCGAATAAGATTGCAAAAAAAGTGATTCTAATGAAGTTTCCAAACTTCGAAAAATTTTTTTTTTCTTTTCGACATTCTTTGCGCATATGCTTTTCTGAGGCTATCAAACTAGTATAATGAAAGAGAACCAGTTTTCTCGAATAAGAACGGATAAGAAGTGATTCTAATGAAGTTTCCAAACTTCGAAAAAAATTTTTTTTCTTTTCGAGATTCTTTGCGCATAATATGCTTTTCTGAGGCTATCAAACTAGTATAATGAAAGAGAACCAGTTATCTCGAATAAGAACGGAAAAAAAGTGATTCTAATGAAGTTTCCAAACTTCGAAAAAAATGTTTTTTCTTTTCGAGATTCTTTGCGCATAATATGCGTTTCTACAGCTATCAAAATAGTATAATGAAAGAGAACCAATTATCTCGAATAAGAACGGAAAAAAAGTGATTCTAATGAAGTTTCCAAACTTCAAAAAAAAATTTTTTTCTTTTCGAGATTCTTTGCGCATAATATGCTTTTCTGCAGCTATCAAACTAGTATAATGAAAGAGAACCAGTTATCTCGAATAAGAACGGAAAAAAAGTGATTCTAATGAAGTTTCAAAATTATAAAAAACTTTTTTTTTCTTTCCGAGATTCTTTGCGCATAATATGCTTTTCTACAGCTATCAAACTAGCAAAATGAAAGAGAACCATATATCTCGTATAAGAACGGAAAAAAAGTGATTCTAATGAAGTTTCCAAACTTGGAAAAAAATTTTTTCTTTTCGAGATTCTTTGCGCATAATAAGCTTTTCTGAGGCTATCAAACTAGTATAATGAAAGAGAACCAGTTATCTCGAATAAGAACGGAAAAAAAGTGATTCTAATGATGTTTCCAAACTTCGAAAAAAATTTTTTTTCTTTTCGCGATTCTTTGCGCATAATATGCTTTTCTGAGGCTATCAAACTAGTATAATGAAAGAGAACCAGTTATCTCGAATAAGAACGGAAAAAAAGTGATTCTAATGAAGATTCCAAACTTCGAAGAAAATTTTTTTTCTTTTCGAATTTCTTTGCGCATAACATGATTTTCTACTGCTATCAAACTAGCAAAATGAAAGAGAACCAGTTATCTCGTATAAGAACGGAAAAAAAGTGATTCTAATGAGGTTTCCAAACTTCGAAAAAAATTTTTTTCTTTTCGAGAATCTTTGCGCATAATATGCTTTTCTACAGCTATCAAACTAGTATAATGAAAGATAACCAGTTATCTCGAATAAGAACGGAAAAAAAGTGATTCTAATGAAGTTTCAAAATTTTGAAAAACTTTTTTTTTCTTTTCGAGATTCTTTGCGCATAATATGCTTTTCTACAGCTATCAAACTAGCAAAATGAAAGAGAAGCAGTTATCTCGTATAAGAACGGAAAAAAAGTGACTCCAATGAAGTTTCGAAACTTCGAAAAAAATTTTTTCTTTTCGAGATTCTTTGCGCTTAATATGCCTTTCTGTAGCTATCAAACTAGTATAATGAAAGAGAACCAGTTATCTCGAATAAGAACGGAAAAAAAGTGATTCTAATGAAGTTTCCAAACTTCGAAAAAAATGTTTTTTCTTTTCGAGATTCTTTGCGCATAATATGCGTTTCTACAGCTATCAAACTAGTATAATGAAAGAGAACCAATTATCTCGAATAAGAACGGAAAAAAAGTGATTCTAATGAAGTTACAAAATTTTGAAAAACTTTTTTTTCTTTTCGAGATTCTTTGCGCATAATATGCTTTTCTACAGCTATCAAACTAAAAAAATGAAAGAGAATCAGTTATCTCGTATAAGAACGGAAAAAAAGTAATTCTAATGAAGTTTCCATACTTCAAAAAAAAATTTTTTTCTTTTCGAGATTCTTTGCGCATAATATGCTTTTCTGCAGCTATCAAACTAGTATAATGAAAGAGAACCAGTTATCTCGAATAAGAACGGAAAAAAAGTGATTCTTATGAAGTTTCAAAATTATAAAAAAACTTTTTTTTTCTTTCCGAGATTCTTTGCGCATAATATGCTTTTCTACAGCTATCAAACTAGCAAAATGAAAGAGAACCAGTTATCTCGTATAAGAACGGAAAAAAACTGATTCAAATGAAGTTTCCAAACTTGGAAAAAAAATTTCTTTTCGAGAATCTTTGCGCATAATATGCTTTTCTGAGGCTATCAAACTAGTATAATGAAAGAGAACCAGTTATCTCGAATAAGAACGGAAAAACAGTGATTCTAATGAAGTTTCCAAACTTCGAAAAAAATTTTTTTTCTTTTCGAATTTCTTTGCCCATAATATGCTTTTCTACAGCTATCAAACTAGCAAAATGAAAGAGAACCAGTTATCTCGTATAAGAACGGAAAAAAAGTGATTCTAATGAGGTTTCCAAAATTAGAAAAAATTTTTTTTCTTTTCGAGAATCTTTGCGCATAATATGCTTTTCTACAGCTATCAAACTAGCAAAATGAAAGAGAAGCAGTTATCTCGTATAAGAACGGAAAAAAAGTGATTCCAATGAAGTTTCGAAACTTCGAAAAAAATTTTTTCTTTTCGAGATTCTTTGCGCCTAATATGCTTTTCTGTAGCTATCAAACTAGTATAATGAAAGAGAACCATTTATCTCGAATAAGAACGCAAAAAAAGTGATTCTAATGAAGTTTCCAAACTTCGAAAAATTTTTTTTTTCTTTTCGAGATTCTTTGCGCATAATATGCTTTTCTGAGGCTATCAAACTAGTATAATGAAAGAGAACCAGTTTTCTCGAATAAGAACGGATAAGAAGTGATTCTAATGAAGTTTCCAAACTTCGAAAAAAATTTTTTTTCTTTTCGAGATTCTTTGCGCATAATATGCTTTTCTGAGGCTATAAAACTAGTATAATGAAAGAGAACCAGTTATCTCGAATAAGAACGGAAAAAAAAGTGATTCTAATGAAGTTTCCAAACTTCGAAAAAAATGTTTTTTCTTTTCGAGATTCTTTGCGCATAATATGCGTTTCTACAGCTATCAAACTAGTATAATGAAAGAGAACCAATTATCTCGAATAAGAACGGAAAAAAAGTGATTCTAATGAAGTTTCAAAATTTTGAAAAACTTTTTTTTTCTTTTCGAGATTCTTTGCGCATAATATGCTTTTCTACAGCTATCAAACTAGCAAAATGAAAGAGAACCAGTTATCTCGTATAAGAACGGAAAAAAAGTAATTCTAATGAAGTTTCCAAACTTCAAAAAAAAATTTTTTTCTTTTCGAGATTCTTTGCGCATAATATGCTTTTCTGCAGCTATCAAACTAGTATAATGAAAGAGAACCAGTTATCTCGAATAAGAACGGAAAAAAAGTGATTCTAATGAAGTTTCAAAATTTTGAAAAACTTTTTTTTCTTTTCGAGATTCTTTGCGCATAATATGCTTTTCTACATCTATCAAACTAGCAAAATGAAAGAGAATCAGTTATCTCGTATAAGAACGGAAAAAAAGTAATTCTAATGAAGTTTCCAAACTTCAAAAAAAAATTTTTTTCTTTTCGAGATTCTTTGCGCATAATATGCTTTTCTGCAGCTATCAAACTAGTATAATGAAAGAGAACCAGTTATCTCGAATAAGAACGGAAAAAAAGTGATTCTAATGAAGTTTCAAAATTATAAATAACTTTTTTTTTCTTTCCGAGATTCTTTGCGCATAATATTCTTTTCTACAGCTATCAAACTAGCAAAATGAAAGAGAACCATTTATCTCGTATAAGAACGGAAAAAAAGTGATTCTATTGAAGTTTCCAAACTTCGAAAAAAAATTTTTTCTTTTCGAGATTCTTTGCGCATAATAAGCTTTTCTGAGGCTATCAAACTAGTATAATGAAAGAGAACCAGTTATCTCGAATAAGAACGGAAAAAAAGTGATTCTAATGATGTTTCCAAACTTCGAAAAAATTTTTTTTTCTTTTCGCGATTCTTTGCGCATAATATGCTTTTCTGAGGCTATCAAACTAGTATAATGAAAGAGAACCAGTTATCTCGAATAAGAACGGAAAAAAAGTGATTCTAATGAAGATTCCAAACTTCGAAGAAAATTTTTTTTCTTTTCGAATTTCTTTGCGCATAACATGATTTTCTACAGCTATCAAACTAGCAAAATGAAAGAGAACCAGTGATCTCGTATAAGAACGGAAAAAAACTGATTCAAATGAAGTTTCCAAACTTGGAAAAAAAATTTCTTTTCGAGATTCTTTGCGCATAATATGCTTTTCTGAGGCTATCAAACTAGTATAATGAAAGAGAACCAGTTATCTCGAATAAGAACGGAAAAAAAGTGTATCTAATGAAGTTTCCAAACTTCGAAAAAAATGTTTTTTCTTTTCGAGATTCTTTGCGCATAATATGCGTTTCTACAGCTATCAAAATAGTATAATGAAAGAGAACCAATTATCTCGAATAAGAACGGAAAAAAAGTGATTCTAATGAAGTTTCAAAATTTTGAAAAACTTTTTTTTTCTTTTCGAGATTCTTTGCGCATAATATGCTTTTCTACAGCTATCAAACTAGCAAAATGAAAGAGAACCAGTTATCTCGTATAAGAACGGAAAAAAAGTAATTCTAATGAAGTTTCCAAACTTCAAAAAAAAATTTTTTTCTTTTCGAGATTCTTTGCGCATAATATGCTTTTCTGCAGCTGTCAAACTAGTATAATGAAAGAGAACCAGTTATCTCGAATAAGAACGGAAAAAAAGTGATTCTAATGAAGTTTCAAAATTATAAAAAACTTTTTTTTTCTTTCCGAGATTCTTTGCGCATAATATGCTTTTCTACAGCTATCAAACTAGCAAAATGAAAGAGAACCATATATCTCGTATAAGAACGGAAAAAAAGTGATTCTAATGAAGTTTCCAAACTTGGAAAAAAAATTTTTCTTTTCGAGATTCTTTGCGCATAATATGGTTTTCTGAGGCTATCAAACTAGTATAATGAAAGAGAACCAGTTATGTCGAATAAGAACGGAAAAAAAGTGATTCTAATGAAGTTTCAAAATTTTGAAAAACTTTTTTTTCTTTTCGAGATTCTTTGCGCATAATATGCTTTTCTACATCTATCAAACTAGCAAAATGAAAGAGAATCAGTTATCTCGTATAAGAACGGAAAAAAAGTAATTCTAATGAAGTTTCCAAACTTCAAAAAAAAATTTTTTTCTTTTCGAGATTCTTTGCGCATAATATGCTTTTCTGCAGCTATCAAACTAGTATAATGAAAGAGAACCAGTTATCTCGAATAAGAACGGAAAAAAAGTGATTCTAATGAAGTTTCAAAATTATAAAAAACTTTTTTTTTCTTTCCGAGATTCTTTGCGCATAATATTCTTTTCTACAGCTATCAAACTAGCAAAATGAAAGAGAACCATTTATCTCGTATAAGAACGGAAAAAAAGTGATTCTATTGAAGTTTCCAAACTTCGAAAAAAAATTTTTTCTTTTCGAGATTCTTTGCGCATAATAAGCTTTTCTGAGGCTATCAAACTAGTATAATGAAAGAGAACCAGTTATCTCGAATAAGAACGGAAAAAAAGTGATTCTAATGATGTTTCCAAACTTCGAAAAAAAATTTTTTTCTTTTCGCGATTCTTTGCGCATAATATGCTTTTCTGAGGCTATCAAACTAGTATAATGAAAGAGAACCAATTATCTCGAATAAGAACGGAAAAAAAGTGATTCTAATGAAGATTCCAAACTTCGAAGAAAATTTTTTTTCTTTTCGAATTTCTTTGCGCATAACATGATTTTCTACAGCTATCAAACTAGCAAAATGAAAGAGAACCAGTTATCTCGTATAAGAACGGAAAAAAACTGATTCAAATGAAGTTTCCAAACTTGGAAAAAAAATTTCTTTTCGAGATTCTTTGCGCATAATATGCTTTTCTGAGGCTATCAAACTAGTATAATGAAAGAGAACCAGTTATCTCGAATAAGAACGGAAAAAAAGTGATTCTAATGAAGTTTCCAAACGTCGAAAAAAATTTTTTTTCTTTTCGAATTTCTTTGCCCATAATATGCTTTTCTACAGCTATCAAACTAGCAAAATGAAAAAGAACCAGTTATCTCGTATAAGAACGGAAAAAAAGTGATTCTAATGAGGTTTCCAAACTTAGAAAAAAATTTTTTTCTTTTCGAGAATCTTTGCGCATAATATGCTTTTCTACAGCTATCAAACTAGTATAATGAAAGAGAACCATTTATCTTGAATAAGATTGCAAAAAAAGTGATTCTAATGAAGTTTCCAAACTTCGAAAAATTTTTTTTTTCTTTTCGACATTCTTTGCGCATATGCTTTTCTGAGGCTATCAAACTAGTATAATGAAAGAGAACCAGTTTTCTCGAATAAGAACGGATAAGAAGTGATTCTAATGAAGTTTCCAAACTTCGAAAAAAATTTTTTTTCTTTTCGAGATTCTTTGCGCATAATATGCTTTTCTGAGGCTATCAAACTAGTATAATGAAAGAGAACCAGTTATCTCGAATAAGAACGGAAAAAAAGTGATTCTAATGAAGTTTCCAAACTTCGAAAAAAATGTTTTTTCTTTTCGAGATTCTTTGCGCATAATATGCGTTTCTACAGCTATCAAAATAGTATAATGAAAGAGAACCAATTATCTCGAATAAGAACGGAAAAAAAGTGATTCTAATGAAGTTTCAAAATTTTGAAAAACTTTTTTTTTCTTTTCGAGATTCTTTGCGCATAATATGCTTTTCTACAGCTATCAAACTAGCAAAATGAAAGAGAACCAGTTATCTCGTATAAGAACGGAAAAAAAGTGATTCTAATGAAGTTTCCAAACTTCAAAAAAAAATTTTTTTCTTTTCGAGATTCTTTGCGCATAATATGCTTTTCTGCAGCTATCAAACTAGTATAATGAAAGAGAACCAGTTATCTCGAATAAGAACGGAAAAAAAGTGATTCTAATGAAGTTTCAAAATTATAAAAAACTTTTTTTTTCTTTCCGAGATTCTTTGCGCATAATATGCTTTTCTACAGCTATCAAACTAGCAAAATGAAAGAGAACCATATATCTCGTATAAGAACGGAAAAAAAGTGATTCTAATGAAGTTTCCAAACTTGGAAAAAAAAATTTTCTTTTCGACATTCTTTGCGCATAATATGGTTTTCTGAGGCGATCAAACTAGTATAATGAAAGAGAACCAGTTATCTCGAATAAGAACGAAAATAAAATGATTCTGATGAAGTTTCCAAACTTCGAAAAAAATTTTTTTTCTTTTCGAGATTCTTTGCGCATGCTTTTCTGAGGCTATCAAACTAGTATTATGAAAGAGAACCAGTTATCTCGAATAAGAACGGAAAAAATGTGATTCTAATGAAGTTTCCGAACTTCAAAAAAAATATCTTTCTTTTCGAGATTCTTTGCGCATAATATGCTTTTCTGAGGCTATCAAACTAGTATAATGAAAGAGAACCAGTTATCTCGAATAAGAACGTAAAAATGTGATTGTAATGAAGTTTCAAAATTTTGAAAAACTTTTTTTTTCTTTTCGAGATTCTTTACGCATAATATGCTTTTCTACAGCTATCAAACTAGCAAAATGAAAGAGAACCAGTTATCTCGTATAAGAACGGAAAAAAAGTGATACCAATCAAGTTTCCACATTTCGAAAAAAAATTTTTTCTTTTCGAGATTCTTTGCGCATAATATGCTTTTCTGCGGCTATCAAACTAGTACAATGAAAGAGAACCAGTTATCTCAAATAAGAACGAAAAAAAAGTGATTCTAAGGAAGTTTCCAAACTTCGAAAAAATTTTTTTCATTTCGAGATTCTTTGCGCATAATATGCTTTTCTGAGGCTATCAAACTAGTATAATGAAAGAGAACCAGTTATCTCGAATAAGAACGGAAAAAAAGTGATTCTAATGAAGTTTCCAAACTTCGAAAAAATTTTTTTTTCTTTTCGAATTTCTTTGCGCATAATATGCTTTTCTACAGCTATCAAACTAGCAAAATGAAAGAGAACCAGTTATCTCGTATAAGAACGGAAAAAAAGTGATTCTAATGAGGTTTCCAAACTTCGAAAAAAATTTTTTTCTTTTCGAGAATTTTTGCGCATAATATGCTTTTCTACAGCTATCAAACTAGTATAATGAAAGATAACCAGTTATCTCGAATAAGAACGGAAAAAAAGTGATTCTAATGAAGTTTCAAAATTTTGAAAAACTTTTTTTTTCTTTTCGAGATTCTTTGCGCATAATATGCTTTTCTACAGCTATCAAACTAGCAAAATGAAAGAGCACCAGTTATCTCGTATAAAAACGGAAAAAAAGTGATTCCAATGAAGTTTCGAAACTTCGAAAAAAATTTTTTCTTTTCGAGATTCTTTGCGCTTAATATGCTTTTCTGTAGCTATCAAACTAGTATAATGAAAGAGAACCAGTTATCTCGAATAAGAACGCAAAACAAGTGATTCTAATGAAGTTTCCAAACTTCGAAAAATTTTTTTTTTCTTTTCGAGATTCTTTGCGCATATGCTTTTCTGAGGCTATCAAACTAGTATAATGAAAGAGAACCAGTTTTCTCGAATAAGAACGGATAAGAAGTGATTCTAATGAAGTTTCCAAACTTCGAAAAAAATTTTTTTTCTTTTCGAGATTCTTTGCGCATAATATGCTTTTCTGAGGCTATCAAACTAGTATAATGAAAGAGAACCAGTTATCTCGAATAAGAACGGAAAAAAAGTGATTCTAATGAAGTTTCCAAACTTCGAAAAAAATGTTTTTTCTTTTCGAGATTCTTTGCGCATAATATGCGTTTCTACAGCTATCAAAATAGTATAATGAAAGAGAACCAATTATCTCGAATAAGAACGGAAAAAAAGTGATTCTAATGAAGTTTCAAAATTTTGAAAAACTTTTTTTTTCTTTTCGAGATTCTTTGCGCATAATATGCTTTTCTACAGCTATCAAACTAGCAAAATGAAAGAGAACCAGTTATCTCGTATAAGAACGGAAAAAAAGTAATTCTAATGAAGTTTCCAAACTTCAAAAAAAATTTTTTTTCTTTTCGAGATTCTTTGCGCATAATATGCTTTTCTGCAGCTATCAAATTAGTATGATGAAAGAGAACCAGTTATCTCGAATAAGAACGGAAAAAAAGTGATTCTAATGAAGTTTCAAAATTATAAAAAACTTTTTTTTTTCTTTCCGAGATTCCTTGCGCATTATATGCTTTTCTACAGCTATCAAACTAGCAAAATGAAAGAGAACCATTTATCTCGTATAAGAACGGAAAAAAAGTGATTCTATTGAAGTTTCCAAACTTCGAAAAAAAATTTTTTCTTTTCGAGATTCTTTGCGCATAATAAGCTTTTCTGAGGCTATCAAACTAGTATAATCAAAGAGAACCAGTTATCTCGAATAAGAACGGAAAAAAAGTGATTCTAATGAAGTTTCAAAATTATGAAAACCTTTTTTTTTCTTTTCGAGATTCTTTGCGCATAATATGCTTTTCTACAGCTATCAAACTAGCAAAATGAAAGACAACCATATATCTCGTATAAGAACGGAAAAAAAGTGATTCTAATGAAGTTTCCAAACTTGGAAAAAAAATTTTTCTTTTCGAGATTCTTTGCGCATAATATGCTTTTCTGAGGCAATCAAACTAGTATAATGAAAGAGAACCAGTTATCTCGAATAAGAACGGAAAAAAAGTGATTCTGATGAAGTTTCCAAACTTCGAAAAAAATTTTTTTTCTTTTCGAGATTCTTTGCGCATGCTTTTCTGAGGCTTTCAAACTAGTATTATGAAAGAGAACCAGTTATCACGAATAAGAACGGAAAAAATGTGATTCTAATGAAGTTTCCGAACTTCAAAAAAAATATCTTTCTTTTCGAGATTCTTTGCGCATAATATGCTTTTCTGAGGCTATCAAACTAGTATAATGAAAGAGAACCAGTTATCTCGAATAAGAACGGAAAAATGTGATTGTAATGAAGTTTCAAAATTTTGAAAAACTTTTTTTTTCTTTTCGAGATTCTTTACGCATAATATGCTTTTCTACAGCTATCAAACTAGCAAAATGAAAGAGAACCAGTTATCTCGTATAAGAACGGAAAAAAAGTGATACCAATCAAGTTTCCACATTTCGAAAAAAAATTTTTTCTTTACGAGATTCTTTGCGCATAATATGCTTTTCTGCGGCTATCAAACTAGTACAATGAAAGAGAACCAGTTATCTCAAATAAGAACAAAAAAAAGAGATTCTAACAAAGTTTCCCAACTTCGAAAAAAAATTTTTCATTTCGAGATACTTTGCGCATAATATGCTTTTCTGAGGCTATCAAACTAGTATAATGAAAGAGAACCAGTTATCTCAAATAAGAAGGGAAAAAAAGTGATTCTAAGGAAGTTTCCAAACTTCGAAAAAATTTTTTTCATTTCGAGATTCTTTGCGCATAATATGCTTTTCTGAGGCTATCAAACTAGTATAATGAAAGAGAACCAGTTATCTCGAATAAGAACGGAAAAAAAGTGATTCTAATGAAGTTTCCAAACATCGAAAAATTTTCTTTTTCTTTTCGAATTTCTTTGCGCATAATATGCTTTTCTACAGCTATCAAACTAGCAAAATGAAAGAGAACCAGTTATCTCGTATAAGAACGGAAAAAAAGTGATTCTAATGAGGTTTCCAAACTTCGAAAAAAATTTTTTTCTTTTCGAGAATCTTTGCGCATAATATGCTTTTCTACAGCTATCAAACTAGTATAATGAAAGATAACCAGTTATCTCGAATAAGAACGGAAAAAAAGTGATTCTAATGAAGTTTCAAAATTTTGAAAAACTTTTTTTTTCTTTTCGAGATTCTTTGCGCATAATATGCTTTTCTACAGCTATCAAACTAGCAAAATGAAAGAGCACCAGTTATCTCGTATAAAAACGGAAAAAAAGTGATTCCAATGAAGTTTCGAAACTTCGAAAAAAATTTTTTCTTTTCGAGATTCTTTGCGCTTAATATGCTTTTCTGTAGCTATTAAACTAGTATAATGAAAGAGAACCATTTATCTCGAATAAGAACGCAAAAAAAAGTGATTCTAATGAAGTTTCCAAACTTCGAAAAATTTTTTTTTTCTTTTCGAGATTCTTTGCGCATAATATGCTTTTCTGAGGCTATCAAACTAGTATAATGAAAGAGAACCAGTTTTCTCGAATAAGAACGAATAAGAAGTGATTCTAATGAAGTTTCCAAACTTCGAAAAAAATTTTTTTTCTTTTCGAGATTCTTTGCGCATAATATGCTTTTCTGAGGCTATCAAACTAGTATAATGAAAGAGAACCAGTTATCTCAAATAAGAACGGAAAAAAAGTGATTCTAATGAAGTTAGCAAACTTCGAAAAAAATGTCTTTTCTTTTCGAGATTCTTTGCGCATAATATGCGTTTCTACAGCTATCAAACTAGTATAATGAAAGAGAACCAATTATCTCGAATAAGAACGGAAAAAAAGTGATTCTAATGAAGTTTCAAAATTTTGAAAACCTTTTTTTTTCTTTTCGAGATTCTTTGCGCATAATATGCTTTTCTACAGCTATCAAACTAGCAAAATGAAAGAGAACCAGTTATCTCGTATAAGAACGGAAAAAAAGTAATTCTAATGAAGTTTCCAAACTTCAAAAAAAAATTTTTTTCTTTTCGAGATTCTTTGCGCATAATATGCTTTTCTGCAGCTATCAAACTATTATAATGAAAGAGAACCAGTTATCTCGAATAAGAACGGAAAAAAAGTGATTCTAATGAAGTTTCAAAATTATAAAAAACTTTTTTTTTCTTTCCGAGATTCTTTGCGCATAATATGCTTTTCTACAGCTATCAAACTAGCAAAATGAAAGAGAACCATTTATCTCGTATAAGAACGGAAAAAAAGTGATTCTATTGAAGTTTCCAAACTTCGAAAAAAAATTTTTTCTTTTCGAGATTCTTTGCGCATAATAAGCTTTTCTGAGGCTATCAAACTAGTATAATCAAAGAGAACCAGTTATCTCGAATAAGAACGGAAAAAAAGTGATTCTAATGAAGTTTCAAAATTATGAAAAACTTTTTTTTTCTTTTCGAGATTCTTTGCGCATAATATGCTTTTCTACAGCTATCAAACTAGCAAAATGAAAGAGAACCATATATCTCGTATAAGAACGGAAAAAAAGTGATTCTAATGAAGTTTCCAAACTTGGAAAAAAATTTTTTCTTTTCGATATTCTTTGCGCATAATATGCTTTTCTGAGGCTATCAAACTAGTATAATGAAAGAGAACCAGTTATCTAGAATAAGAACGGAAAAAAAGTGATTCTGATGAAGTTTCCAAACTTCGAAAAAAATTTTTTTTCTTTTCGAGATTCTTTGCGCATAATATGCTTTTCTGAGGCTATCAAACTAGTATTATGAAAGAGAACCAGTTATCTCGAATAAGAACGGTAAAAATGTGATTCTAATGAAGTTTCCGAACTTCGAAAAAAATTTCTTTCTTTTCGAGATTCTTTGCGCATAATATGCTTTTCTGAGGCTATCAAACTAGTATAATGAAAGAGAACCAGTTATCTCGAATAAGAACGGAAAAATGTGATTCTAATGAAGTTTCAAAATTTTGAAAAACTTTTTTATTCTTTTCGAGATTCTTTACGCATAATATGCTTTTCTAAAACTATCAAACTAGCAAAATGAAAGAGAACCAGTTATCTCGTATAAGAACGGAAAAAAAGTGATTCTAATGAGGTTTCCAAACTTCGAAAAAAAATTTTTTCTTTTCGAGAATCTTTGCGCATAATATGCTTTTCTACAGCAATCAAACTAGTATAATGAAAGATAACCAGTTATCTCGAATAAGAACGGAAAAATAGTGATTCTAATGAAGTTTCAAAATTTTGAAAAACTTTTTTTTTCTTTTCGAGATTCTTTGCGCATAATATGCTTTTCTACAGCTATCAAACTAGCAAAATGAAAGAGAACCAGTTATCTCGTATAAGAACGGAAAAAAAGTGATTCCAATGAAGTTTCGAAACTTCGAAAAAAATTTTTTCTTTTCGAGATTCTTTGCGCTTAATATGCTTTTCTGTAGCTATCAAACTAGTATAATGAAAGAGAACCAGTTATCTCGAATAAGAACGCAAAAAAAGTGATTCTAATGAAGTTTCCAAACTTCGAAAAATTTTTTTTTTCTTTTCGAGATTCTTTGCGCATATGCTTTTCTGAGGCTATCAAACTAGTATAATGAAAGAGAACCAGTTTTCTCGAATAAGAACGGATAAGAAGTGATTCTAATGAAGTTTCCAAACTTCGAAAAAAATTTTTTTTCTTTTCGAGATTCTTTGCGCATAATATGCTTTTCTGAGGCTATCAAACTAGTATAATGAAAGAGAACCAGTTATCTCGAATAAGAACGGAAAAAAAGTGATTCTAATGAAGTTTCCAAACTTTGAAAAAAATGTTTTTTCTTTCCGAGATTCTTTGCGCATAATATGCGTTTCTACAGCTATCAAACTAGTATAATGAAAGAGAACCAATTATCTCGAATAAGAACGGAAAAAAAGTGATTCTAATGAAGTTTCAAAATTTTGAAAAACTTTTTTTTTCTTTTCGAGATTCTTTGCGCATAATATGCTTTTCTACAGCTATCAAACTAGCAAAATGAAAGAGAACCAGTTATCTCGTATAAGAACGGAAAAAAAGTAATTCTAATGAAGTTTCCAAACTTCAAAAAAAAAATTTTTTCTTTTCGAGATTCTTTGCGCATAATATGCTTTTCTGCAGCTATCAAACTAGGATAATGAAAGAGAACCAGTTATCTCGAATAAGAACGGAAAAAAAGTGATTCTAATGAAGTTTCAAAATTATGAACAACTTTTTTTTTCTTTTCGAGATTCTTTGCGCATAATATGCTTTTCTACAGCTATCAAACTAGCAAAATGAAAGAGAACCAGTTATCTCGTATAAGAACGGAAAAAAAGTGATTCTAATGAAGTTTCCAAACTTGGAAAAAAAAATTTTCTTTTCGAGATTCTTTGCGCATAATATGCTTTTCTGAGGCTATCAAACTAGTATAATGAAAGAGAACCAGTTATCTCGAATAAGAACGGAAAAAAAGTGATTCTGATGAAGTTTCCAAACTTCGAAAAATTTTTTTTTTCTTTTCGAGATTCTTTGCGCATAATATGCTTTTCTGAGGCTATCAAACTAGTATTATGAAAGATAACCAGTTATCTCGAATAAGAACGGAAAAAATGTGATTCTAATGAAGTTTCCGAACTTCGAAAAAAATTTCTTTCTTTTCGAGATTCTTTGCGCATAACATGCTTTTCTACAGCTATCAAACTAGCAAAACGAAAGAGAACCAGTTATCTCGTATAAGAATGGAAAAAAACTGATTCAAATGAAGTTTCCAAACTAGGAAAAAAATTTTATCTTTTCGAGATTCTTTGCGCATAATATGCTTTTCTGAGGCTATCAAACTAGTATAATGAAAGAGAACCAGTTATCTCGAATAAGAACGGAAAAAAGTGATTCTGATGAAGTTTCCAAACTTCTTAAAAATGTTTTTTCTTTTCGAGATTCTTTGCGCATAATATGCGTTTCTACAGCTATCAAAATAGTATAATGAAAGAGAACCAATTATCTCGAATAAGAACGGAAAAAAAGTGATTCTAATGAAGTTTCAAAATTTTGAAAAACTTTTTTTTTCTTTTCGAGATTCTTTGCGCATAATATGCTTTTCTACAGCTATCAAACTAGCAAAATGAAAGAGAACCAGTTATCTCGTATAAGAACGGAAAAAAAGTAATTCTAATGAAGTTTCCAAACTTCAAAAAAAATTTTTTTTCTTTTCGAGATTCTTTGCGCATAATATGCTTTTCTGCAGCTATCAAATTAGTATAATGAAAGAGAACCAGTTATCTCGAATAAGAATGGAAAAAAAGTGATTCTAATGAAGTTTCAAAATTATAAAAAACTTTTTTTTTCTTTCCGAGATTCCTTGCGCATAATATGCTTTTCTACAGCTATCAAACTAGCAAAATGAAAGAGAACCATTTATCTCGTATAAGAACGGAAAAAAAGTGATTCTATTGAAGTTTCCAAACTTCGAAAAAAAATTTTTTCTTTTCGAGATTCTTTGCGCATAATAAGCTTTTCTGAGGCTATCAAACTAGTATAATCAAAGAGAACCAGTTATCTCGAATAAGAACGGAAAAAAAGTGATTCTAATGAAGTTTCAAAATTATGAAAAACTTTTTTTTTCTTTTCGAGATTCTTTGCGCATAATATGCTTTTCTACAGCTATCAAACTAGCAAAATGAAAGACAACCATATATCTCGTATAAAAACGGAAAAAAAGTGATTCTAATGAAGTTTCCAAACTTGGAAAAAAAATTTTTCTTTTCGAGATTCTTTGCGCATAATATGCTTTTCTGAGGCAATCAAACTAGTATAATGAAAGAGAACCATTTATCTCGAATAAGAACGGAAAAAAAGTGATTCTGATGAAGTTTCCAAACTTCGAAAAAAATTTTTTTTCTTTTCGAGATTCTTTGCGCATGCTTTTCTGAGGCTATCAAACTAGTATTATGAAAGAGAACCAGTTATCTCGAATAAGAACGGAAAAAATGTGATTCTAATGAAGTTTCCGAACTTCAAAAAAAATATCTTTCTTTTCGAGATTCTTTGCGCATAATATGCTTTTCTGAGGCTATCAAACTAGTATAATGAAAGAGAACCAGTTATCTCGAATAAGAACCGAAAAATGTGATTGTAATGAAGTTTCAAAATTTTGAAAAACTTTTTTTTTCTTTTCGAGATTCTTTACGCATAATATGCTTTTCTACAGCTATCAAACTAGCAAAATGAAAGAGAACCAGTTATCTCGTATAAGAACGGAAAAAAAGTGATACCAATCAAGTTTCCACATTTCGAAAAAAAATTTTTTCTTTTCGAGATTCTTTGCGCATAATATGCTTTTCTGCGGCTATCAAACTAGTACAATGAAAGAGAACCAGTTATCTCAAATAAGAACGAAAAAAAAGTGATTCTAACAAAGTTTCCCAACTTCGAAAAAAAATTTTTCATTTCGAGATACTTTGCGCATAATATGCTTTTCTGAGGCTATCAAACTAGTATAATGAAAGAGAACCAGTTATCTCAAATAAGAAGGGAAAAAAAGTGATTCTAAGGAAGTTTCCAAACTTCGAAAAATTTTTTTTCATTTCGAGATTCTTTGCGCATAATATGCTTTTCTGAGGCTATCAAACTAGTATAATGAAAGAGAACCAGTTATCTCGAATAAGAACGGAAAAAAAGTGATTCTAATGAAGTTTCCAAACATCGAAAAATTTTTTTTTTCTTTTCGAATTTCTTTGCGCATAATATGCTTTTCTACAGCTATCAAACTAGCAAAATGAAAGAGAACCAGTTATCTCGTATAAGAACGGAAAAAAAGTGATTCTAATGAGGTTTCCAAACTTCGAAAAAAATTTTTTTCTTTTCGAGAATCTTTGCGCATAATATGCTTTTCTACAGCTATCAAACTAGTATAATGAAAGATAACCAGTTATCTCGAATAAGAACGGAAAAAAAGTGATTCTAATGAAGTTTCAAAATTTTGAAAAACTTTTTTTTTCTTTTCGAGATTCTTTGCGCATAATATGCTTTTCTACAGCTATCCAACTAGCAAAATGAAAGAGCACCAGTTATCTCGTATAAAAACGGAAAAAAAGTGATTCCAATGAAGTTTCGAAACTTCGAAAAAAATTTTTTCTTTTCGAGATTCTTTGCGCTTAATATGCTTTTCTGTAGCTATCAAACTAGTATAATGAAAGAGAACCATTTATCTCGAATAAGAACGCAAAAAAAAGTGATTGTAATGAAGTTTCCAAACTTCGAAAATTTTTTTTTTTCTTTTCGAGATTCTTTGCGCATAATATGCTTTTCTGAGGCTATCAAACTAGTATAATGAAAGAGAACCAGTTTTCTCGAATAAGAACGAATAAGAAGTGATTCTAATGAAGTTTCCAAACTTCGAAAAAAATTTTTTTTCTTTTCGAGATTCTTTGCGCATAATATGCTTTTCTGAGGCTATCAAACTAGTATAATGAAAGAGAACCAGTTATCTCAAATAAGAACGGAAAAAAAGTGATTCTAATGAAGTTTCCAAACTTCAAAAAAAATTTTTTTTCTTTTCGAGATTCTTTGCGCATAATATGCTTTTCTGCAGCTATCAAACTATTATAATGAAAGAGAACCAGTTATCTCGAATAAGAACGGAAAAAAAGTGATTCTAATGAAGTTTCAAAATTATAAAAAACTTTTTTTTTCTTTCCGAGATTCTTTGCGCATAATATGCTTTTCTACAGCTATCAAACTAGCAAAATGAAAGAGAACCATTTATCTCGTATAAGAACGGAAAAAAAGTGATTCTATTGAAGTTTCCAAACTTCGAAAAAAAATTTTTTCTTTTCGAGATTCTTTGCGCATAATAAGCTTTTCTGAGGCTATCAAACTAGTATAATCAAAGAGAACCAGTTATCTCGAATAAGAACGGAAAAAAAGTGATTCTAATGAAGTTTCAAAATTATGAAAAACTTTTTTTTTCTTTTCGAGATTCTTTGCGCATAATATGCTTTTCTACAGCTATCAAACTAGCAAAATGAAAGAGAACCATATATCTCGTATAAGAACGGAAAAAAAGTGATTCTAATGAAGTTTCCAAACTTGGAAAAAAAATTTTTCTTTTCGAGATTCTTTGCGCATAATATGCTTTTCTGAGGCTATCAAACTAGTATAATGAAAGAGAACCAGTTATCTCGAATAAGAACGGAAAAAAAGTGATTCTGATGAAGTTTCCAAACTTCGAAAAAAATTTTTTTTCTTTTCGAGATTCTTTGCGCATAATATGCTTTTCTGAGGCTATCAAACTAGTATTATGAAAGAGAACCAGTTATCTCGAATAAGAACGGAAAAAATGTGATTCTAATGAAGTTTCCGAACTTCGAAAAAAATTTCTTTCTTTTCGAGATTCTTTGCGCATAATATGCTTTTCTGAGGCTATCAAACTAGTATAATGAAAGAGAACCAGTTATCTCGAATAAGAAAGGAAAAATGTGATTCTAATGAAGTTTCAAAATTTTGAAAAACTTTTTTATTCTTTTCGAGATTCTTTACGCATAATATGCTTTTCTAAAACTATCAAACTAGCAAAATGAAAGAGAACCAGTTATCTCGTATAAGAACGGAAAAAAAGTGATTCTAATGAGGTTTCCAAACTTCGAAAAAAAATTTTTTCTTTTCGAGAATCTTTGCGCATAATATGCTTTTCTACAGCTATCAAACTAGTATAATGAAAGATAACCAGTTATCTCGAATAAGAACGGAAAAATAGTGATTCTAATGAAGTTTCAAAATTTTGAAAAACTTTTTTTTTCTTTTCGAGATTCTTTGCGCATAATATGCTTTTCTACAGCTATCAAACTAGCAAAATGAAAGAGAACCAGTTATCTCGTATAAGAACGGAAAAAAAGTGATTCCAATGAAGTTTCGAAACTTCGAAAAAAATTTTTTCTTTTCGAGATTCTTTGCGCTTAATATGCTTTTCTGTAGCTATCAAACTAGTATAATGAAAGGGAACCAGTTATCTCGAATAAGAACGCAAAAAAAGTGATTCTAATGAAGTTTCCAAACTTCGAAAAATTTTTTTTTTCTTTTCGAGATTCTTTGTGCATATGCTTATCTGAGGCTATCAAACTAGTATAATGAAAGAGAACCAGTTTTCTCGAATAAGAACGGATAAGAAGTGATTCTAATGAAGTTTCCAAACTTTGAAAAAAATGTTTTTTCTTTCCGAGATTCTTTGCGCATAATATGCGTTTCTACAGCTATCAAACTAGTATAATGAAAGAGAACCAATTATCTCGAATAAGAACGGAAAAAAAGTGATTCTAATGAAGTTTCAAAATTTTGAAAAACTTTTTTTTTTTTTTCGAGATTCTTTGCGCATAATATGCTTTTCTACAGCTATCAAACTAGCAAAATGAAAGAGAACCAGTTATCTCGTATAAGAAAGGAAAAAAAGTAATTCTAATGAAGTTTCCAAACTTCAAAAAAAAAATTTTTTCTTTTCGAGATTCTTTGCGCATAATATGCTTTTCTGCAGCTATCAAACTAGGATAATGAAAGAGAACCAGTTATCTCGAATAAGAACGGAAAAAAAGTGATTCTAATGAAGTTTCAAAATTATGAACAACTTTTTTTTTCTTTTCGAGATTCTTTGCGCATAATATGCTTTTCTACAGCTATCAAACTAGCAAAATGAAAGAGAACCAGTTATCTCGTATAAGAACGGAAAAAAAGTGATTCTAATGAAGTTTCCAAACTTGGAAAAAAAAATTTTCTTTTCGAGATTCTTTGCGCATAATATGCTTTTCTGAGGCTATCAAACTAGTATAATGAAAGAGAACCAGTTATCTCGAATAAGAACGGAAAAAAAGTGATTCAGATGAAGTTTCCAAACTTCGAAAAATTTTTTTTTTCTTTTCGAGATTCTTTGCGCATAATATGCTTTTCTGAGGCTATCAAACTAGTATTATGAAAGATAACCAGTTATCTCGAATAAGAACGGAAAAAATGTGATTCTAATGAAGTTTCCGAACTTCGAAAAAAATTTCTTTCTTTTCGAGATTCTTTGCGCATAACATGCTTTTCTACAGCTATCAAACTAGCAAAATGAAAGAGAACCAGTTATCTCGTATAAGAACGGAAAAAAACTGATTCAAATGAAGTTTCCAAACTAGGAAAAAAATTTTATCTTTTCGAGATTCTTTGCGCATAATATGCTTTTCTGAGGCTATCAAACTAGTATAATGAAAGAGAACCAGTTATCTCGAATAAGAACGGAAAAAAGTGATTCTGATGAAGTTTCCAAACTTCGAAAAAATTTTTTTTTCTCTTCGAATTTCTTTGCCCATAATATGCTTTTCTACAGCTATCAAACTAGTATAATGAAAGAGAACCATTTATCTCGAATAAGAACGCAAAAAAAGTGATTCTAATGAAGTTTCCGAACTTCGAAAAAAATTTCTTTCTTTTCGAGATTCTTTGCGCATAACATGCTTTTCTACAGCTATCAAACTAGCAAAATGAAAGAGAACCAGTTATCTCGTATAAGAATGGAAAAAAACTGATTCAAATGAAGTTTCCAAACTAGGAAAAAAATTTTATCTTTTCGAGATTCTTTGCGCATAATATGCTTTTCTGAGGCTATCAAACTAGTATAATGAAAGAGAACCAGTTATCTCGAATAAGAACGGAAAAAAGTGATTCTGATGAAGTTTCCAAACTTCTTAAAAATGTTTTTTCTTTTCGAGATTCTTTGCGCATAATATGCGTTTCTACAGCTATCAAAATAGTATAATGAAAGAGAACCAATTATCTCGAATAAGAACGGAAAAAAAGTGATTCTAATGAAGTTTCAAAATTTTGAAAAACTTTTTTTTTCTTTTCGAGATTCTTTGCGCATAATATGCTTTTCTACAGCTATCAAACTAGCAAAATGAAAGAGAACCAGTTATCTCGTATAAGAACGGAAAAAAAGTAATTCTAATGAAGTTTCCAAACTTCAAAAAAAATTTTTTTTCTTTTCGAGATTCTTTGCGCATAATATGCTTTTCTGCAGCTATCAAATTAGTATAATGAAAGAGAACCAGTTATCTCGAATGAGAATGGAAAAAAAGTGATTCTAATGAAGTTTCAAAATTATAAAAAACTTTTTTTTTCTTTCCGAGATTCCTTGCGCATAATATGCTTTTCTACAGCTATCAAACTAGCAAAATGAAAGAGAACCATTTATCTCGTATAAGAACGGAAAAAAAGTGATTCTATTGAAGTTTCCAAACTTCGAAAAAAAATTTTTTCTTTTCGAGATTCTTTGCGCATAATAAGCTTTTCTGAGGCTATCAAACTAGTATAATCAAAGAGAACCAGTTATCTCGAATAAGAACGGAAAAAAAGTGATTCTAATGAAGTTTCAAAATTATGAAAAACTTTTTTTTTCTTTTCGAGATTCTTTGCGCATAATATGCTTTTCTACAGCTATCAAACTAGCAAAATGAAAGACAACCATATATCTCGTATAAGAACGGAAAAAAAGTGATTCTAATGAAGTTTCCAAACTTGGAAAAAAAATTTTTCTTTTCGAGATTCTTTGCGCATAATATGCTTTTCTGAGGCAATCAAACTAGTATAATGAAAGAGAACCATTTATCTCGAATAAGAACGGAAAAAAAGTGATTCTGATGAAGTTTCCAAACTTCGAAAAAAATTTTTTTTCTTTTCGAGATTCTTTGCGCATGCTTTTCTGAGGCTATCAAACTAGTATTATGAAAGAGAACCAGTTATCTCGAATAAGAACGGAAAAAATGTGATTCTAATGAAGTTTCCGAACTTCAAAAAAAATATCTTTCTTTTCGAGATTCTTTGCGCATAATATGCTTTTCTGAGGCTATCAAACTAGTATAATGAAAGAGAACCAGTTATCTCGAATAAGAACGGAAAAATGTGATTGTAATGAAGTTTCAAAATTTTGAAAAACTTTTTTTTTCTTTTCGAGATTCTTTACGCATAATATGCTTTTCTACAGCTATCAAACTAGCAAAATGAAAGAGAACCAGTTATCTCGTATAAGAACGGAAAAAAAGTGATACCAATCAAGTTTCCACATTTCGAAAAAAAATTTTTTCTTTTCGAGATTCTTTGCGCATAATATGCTTTTCTGCGGCTATCAAACTAGTACAATGAAAGAGAACCAGTTATCTCAAATAAGAACGAAAAAAAAGTGATTCTAACAAAGTTTCCCAACTTCGAAAAAAAATTTTTCATTTCGAGATACTTTGCGCATAATATGCTTTTCTGAGGCTATCAAACTAGTATAATGAAAGAGAACCAGTTATCTCAAATAAGAAGGGAAAAAAAGTGATTCTAAGGAAGTTTCCAAACTTCGAAAAATTTTTTTTCATTTCGAGATTCTTTGCGCATAATATGCTTTTCTGAGGCTATCAAACTAGTATAATGAAAGAGAACCAGTTATCTCGAATAAGAACGGAAAAAAAGTGATTCTAATGAAGTTTCCAAACATCGAAAAATTTTTTTTTTCTTTTCGAATTTCTTTGCGCATAATATGCTTTTCTACAGCTATCAAACTAGCAAAATGAAAGAGAACCAGTTATCTCGTATAAGAACGGAAGAAAAGTGATTCTAATGAGGTTTCCAAACTTCGAAAAAAATTTTTTTCTTTTCGAGAATCTTTGCGCATAATATGCTTTTCTACAGCTATCAAACTAGTATAATGAAAGATAAACAGTTATCTCGAATAAGAACGGAAAAAAAGTGATTCTAATGAAGTTTCAAAATTTTGAAAAACTTTTTTTTTCTTTTCGAGATTCTTTGCGCATAATATGCTTTTCTACAGCTATCCAACTAGCAAAATGAAAGAGCACCAGTTATCTCGTATAAAAACGGAAAAAAAGTGATTCCAATGAAGTTTCGAAACTTCGAAAAAAATTTTTTCTTTTCGAGATTCTTTGCGCTTAATATGCTTTTCTGTAGCTATCAAACTAGTATAATGAAAGAGAACCATTTATCTCGAATAAGAACGCAAAAAAAAAGTGATTTTAATGAAGTTTCCAAACTTCGAAAATTTTTTTTTTTCTTTTCGAGATTCTTTGCGCATAATATGCTTTTCTGAGGCTATCAAACTAGTATAATGAAAGAGAACCAGTTTTCTCGAATAAGAACGAATAAGAAGTGATTCTAATGAAGTTTCCAAACTTCGAAAAAATTTTTTTTTCTTTTCGAGATTCTTTGCGCATAATATGCTTTTCTGAGGCTATCAAACTAGTATAATGAAAGAGAACCAGTTATCTCAAATAAGAACGGAAAAAAAGTGATTCTAATGAAGTTAGCAAACTTCGAAAAAAATGTCTTTTCTTTTCGAGATTCTTTGCGCATAATATGCGTTTCTACAGCTATCAAACTAGTATAATGAAAGAGAACCAATTATCTCGAATAAGAACGGAAAAAAAGTGATTCTAATGAAGTTTCAAAATTTTGAAAACCTTTTTTTTTCTTTTCGAGATTCTTTGCGCATAATATGCTTTTCTACAGCTATCAAACTAGCAAAATGAAAGAGAACCAGTTATCTCGTATAAGAACGGAAAAAAAGTAATTCTAATGAAGTTTCCAAACTTCAAAAAAAAATTTTTTTCTTTTCGAGATTCTTTGCGCATAATATGCTTTTCTGCAGCTATCAAACTATTATAATGAAAGAGAACCAGTTATCTCGAATAAGAACGGAAAAAAAGTGATTCTAATGAAGTTTCAAAATTATAAAAAACTTTTTTTTTCTTTCCGAGATTCTTTGCGCATAATATGCTTTTCTACAGCTATCAAACTAGCAAAATGAAAGAGAACCATTTATCTCGTATAAGAACGGAAAAAAAGTGATTCTATTGAAGTTTCCAAACTTCGAAAAAAAATTTTTTCTTTTCGAGATTCTTTGCGCATAATAAGCTTTTCTGAGGCTATCAAACTAGTATAATCAAAGAGAACCAGTTATCTCGAATAAGAACGGAAAAAAAGTGATTCTAATGAAGTTTCAAAATTATGAAAAACTTTTTTTTTCTTTTCGAGATTCTTTGCGCATAATATGCTTTTCTACAGCTATCAAACTAGCAAAATGAAAGAGAACCATATATCTCGTATAAGAACGGAAAAAAAGTGATTCTAATGAAGTTTCCAAACTTGGAAAAAAATTTTTTCTTTTCGATATTCTTTGCGCATAATATGCTTTTCTGAGGCTATCAAACTAGTATAATGAAAGAGAACCAGTTATCTAGAATAAGAACGGAAAAAAAGTGATTCTGATGAAGTTTCCAAACTTCGAAAAAAATTTTTTTTCTTTTCGAGATTCTTTGCGCATAATATGCTTTTCTGAGGCTATCAAACTAGTATTATGAAAGAGAACCAGTTATCTCGAATAAGAACGGTAAAAATGTGATTCTAATGAAGTTTCCGAACTTCGAAAAAAATTTCTTTCTTTTCGAGATTCTTTGCGCATAATATGCTTTTCTGAGGCTATCAAACTAGTATAATGAAAGAGAACCAGTTATCTCGAATAAGAACGGAAAAATGTGATTCTAATGAAGTTTCAAAATTTTGAAAAACTTTTTTATTCTTTTCGAGATTCTTTACGCATAATATGCTTTTCTAAAACTATCAAACTAGCAAAATGAAAGAGAACCAGTTATCTCGTATAAGAACGGAAAAAAAGTGATTCTAATGAGGTTTCCAAACTTCGAAAAAAAATTTTTTCTTTTCGAGAATCTTTGCGCATAATATGCTTTTCTACAGCTATCAAACTAGTATAATGAAAGATAACCAGTTATCTCGAATAAGAACGGAAAAATAGTGATTCTAATGAAGTTTCAAAATTTTGAAAAACTTTTTTTTTCTTTTCGAGATTCTTTGCGCATAATATGCTTTTCTACAGCTATCAAACTAGCAAAATGAAAGAGAACCAGTTATCTCGTATAAGAACGGAAAAAAAGTGATTCCAATGAAGTTTCGAAACTTCGAAAAAAATTTTTTCTTTTCGAGATTCTTTGCGCTTAATATGCTTTTCTGTAGCTATCAAACTAGTATAATGAAAGAGAACCAGTTATCTCGAATAAGAACGCAAAAAAAGTGATTCTAATGAAGTTTCCAAACTTCGAAAAATTTTTTTTTTCTTTTCGAGATTCTTTGCGCATATGCTTTTCTGAGGCTATCAAACTAGTATAATGAAAGAGAACCAGTTTTCTCGAATAAGAACGGATAAGAAGTGATTCTAATGAAGTTTCCAAACTTCGAAAAAAATTTTTTTTCTTTTCGAGATTCTTTGCGCATAATATGCTTTTCTGAGGCTATCAAACTAGTATAATGAAAGAGAACCAGTTATCTCGAATAAGAACGGAAAAAAAGTGATTCTAATGAAGTTTCCAAACTTTGAAAAAAATGTTTTTTCTTTCCGAGATTCTTTGCGCATAATATGCGTTTCTACAGCTATCAAACTAGTATAATGAAAGAGAACCAATTATCTCGAATAAGAACGGAAAAAAAGTGATTCTAATGAAGTTTCAAAATTTTGAAAAACTTTTTTTTTCTTTTCGAGATTCTTTGCGCATAATATGCTTTTCTACAGCTATCAAACTAGCAAAATGAAAGAGAACCAGTTATCTCGTATAAGAACGGAAAAAAAGTAATTCTAATGAAGTTTCCAAACTTCAAAAAAAAAATTTTTTCTTTTCGAGATTCTTTGCGCATAATATGCTTTTCTGCAGCTATCAAACTAGGATAATGAAAGAGAACCAGTTATCTCGAATAAGAACGGAAAAAAAGTGATTCTAATGAAGTTTCAAAATTATGAACAACTTTTTTTTTCTTTTCGAGATTCTTTGCGCATAATATGCTTTTCTACAGCTATCAAACTAGCAAAATGAAAGAGAACCAGTTATCTCGTATAAGAACGGAAAAAAAGTGATTCTAATGAAGTTTCCAAACTTGGAAAAAAAAATTTTCTTTTCGAGATTCTTTGCGCATAATATGCTTTTCTGAGGCTATCAAACTAGTATAATGAAAGAGAACCAGTTATCTCGAATAAGAACGGAAAAAAAGTGATTCTGATGAAGTTTCCAAACTTCGAAAAATTTTTTTTTTCTTTTCGAGATTCTTTGCGCATAATATGCTTTTCTGAGGCTATCAAACTAGTATTATGAAAGATAACCAGTTATCTCGAATAAGAACGGAAAAAATGTGATTCTAATGAAGTTTCCGAACTTCGAAAAAAATTTCTTTCTTTTCGAGATTCTTTGCGCATAACATGCTTTTCTACAGCTATCAAACTAGCAAAACGAAAGAGAACCAGTTATCTCGTATAAGAATGGAAAAAAACTGATTCAAATGAAGTTTCCAAACTAGGAAAAAAATTTTATCTTTTCGAGATTCTTTGCGCATAATATGCTTTTCTGAGGCTATCAAACTAGTATAATGAAAGAGAACCAGTTATCTCGAATAAGAACGGAAAAAAGTGATTCTGATGAAGTTTCCAAACTTCTTAAAAATGTTTTTTCTTTTCGAGATTCTTTGCGCATAATATGCGTTTCTACAGCTATCAAAATAGTATAATGAAAGAGAACCAATTATCTCGAATAAGAACGGAAAAAAAGTGATTCTAATGAAGTTTCAAAATTTTGAAAAACTTTTTTTTTCTTTTCGAGATTCTTTGCGCATAATATGCTTTTCTACAGCTATCAAACTAGCAAAATGAAAGAGAACCAGTTATCTCGTATAAGAACGGAAAAAAAGTAATTCTAATGAAGTTTCCAAACTTCAAAAAAAATTTTTTTTCTTTTCGAGATTCTTTGCGCATAATATGCTTTTCTGCAGCTATCAAATTAGTATAATGAAAGAGAACCAGTTATCTCGAATAAGAATGGAAAAAAAGTGATTCTAATGAAGTTTCAAAATTATAAAAAACTTTTTTTTTCTTTCCGAGATTCCTTGCGCATAATATGCTTTTCTACAGCTATCAAACTAGCAAAATGAAAGAGAACCATTTATCTCGTATAAGAACGGAAAAAAAGTGATTCTATTGAAGTTTCCAAACTTCGAAAAAAAATTTTTTCTTTTCGAGATTCTTTGCGCATAATAAGCTTTTCTGAGGCTATCAAACTAGTATAATCAAAGAGAACCAGTTATCTCGAATAAGAACGGAAAAAAAGTGATTCTAATGAAGTTTCAAAATTATGAAAAACTTTTTTTTTCTTTTCGAGATTCTTTGCGCATAATATGCTTTTCTACAGCTATCAAACTAGCAAAATGAAAGACAACCATATATCTCGTATAAAAACGGAAAAAAAGTGATTCTAATGAAGTTTCCAAACTTGGAAAAAAAATTTTTCTTTTCGAGATTCTTTGCGCATAATATGCTTTTCTGAGGCAATCAAACTAGTATAATGAAAGAGAACCATTTATCTCGAATAAGAACGGAAAAAAAGTGATTCTGATGAAGTTTCCAAACTTCGAAAAAAATTTTTTTTCTTTTCGAGATTCTTTGCGCATGCTTTTCTGAGGCTATCAAACTAGTATTATGAAAGAGAACCAGTTATCTCGAATAAGAACGGAAAAAATGTGATTCTAATGAAGTTTCCGAACTTCAAAAAAAATATCTTTCTTTTCGAGATTCTTTGCGCATAATATGCTTTTCTGAGGCTATCAAACTAGTATAATGAAAGAGAACCAGTTATCTCGAATAAGAACCGAAAAATGTGATTGTAATGAAGTTTCAAAATTTTGAAAAACTTTTTTTTTCTTTTCGAGATTCTTTACGCATAATATGCTTTTCTACAGCTATCAAACTAGCAAAATGAAAGAGAACCAGTTATCTCGTATAAGAACGGAAAAAAAGTGATACCAATCAAGTTTCCACATTTCGAAAAAAAATTTTTTCTTTTCGAGATTCTTTGCGCATAATATGCTTTTCTGCGGCTATCAAACTAGTACAATGAAAGAGAACCAGTTATCTCAAATAAGAACGAAAAAAAAGTGATTCTAACAAAGTTTCCCAACTTCGAAAAAAAATTTTTCATTTCGAGATACTTTGCGCATAATATGCTTTTCTGAGGCTATCAAACTAGTATAATGAAAGAGAACCAGTTATCTCAAATAAGAAGGGAAAAAAAGTGATTCTAAGGAAGTTTCCAAACTTCGAAAAATTTTTTTTCATTTCGAGATTCTTTGCGCATAATATGCTTTTCTGAGGCTATCAAACTAGTATAATGAAAGAGAACCAGTTATCTCGAATAAGAACGGAAAAAAAGTGATTCTAATGAAGTTTCCAAACATCGAAAAATTTTTTTTTTCTTTTCGAATTTCTTTGCGCATAATATGCTTTTCTACAGCTATCAAACTAGCAAAATGAAAGAGAACCAGTTATCTCGTATAAGAACGGAAAAAAAGTGATTCTAATGAGGTTTCCAAACTTCGAAAAAAATTTTTTTCTTTTCGAGAATCTTTGCGCATAATATGCTTTTCTACAGCTATCAAACTAGTATAATGAAAGATAACCAGTTATCTCGAATAAGAACGGAAAAAAAGTGATTCTAATGAAGTTTCAAAATTTTGAAAAACTTTTTTTTTCTTTTCGAGATTCTTTGCGCATAATATGCTTTTCTACAGCTATCCAACTAGCAAAATGAAAGAGCACCAGTTATCTCGTATAAAAACGGAAAAAAAGTGATTCCAATGAAGTTTCGAAACTTCGAAAAAAATTTTTTCTTTTCGAGATTCTTTGCGCTTAATATGCTTTTCTGTAGCTATCAAACTAGTATAATGAAAGAGAACCATTTATCTCGAATAAGAACGCAAAAAAAAGTGATTGTAATGAAGTTTCCAAACTTCGAAAATTTTTTTTTTTCTTTTCGAGATTCTTTGCGCATAATATGCTTTTCTGAGGCTATCAAACTAGTATAATGAAAGAGAACCAGTTTTCTCGAATAAGAACGAATAAGAAGTGATTCTAATGAAGTTTCCAAACTTCGAAAAAAATTTTTTTTCTTTTCGAGATTCTTTGCGCATAATATGCTTTTCTGAGGCTATCAAACTAGTATAATGAAAGAGAACCAGTTATCTCAAATAAGAACGGAAAAAAAGTGATTCTAATGAAGTTTCCAAACTTCAAAAAAAATTTTTTTTCTTTTCGAGATTCTTTGCGCATAATATGCTTTTCTGCAGCTATCAAACTATTATAATGAAAGAGAACCAGTTATCTCGAATAAGAACGGAAAAAAAGTGATTCTAATGAAGTTTCAAAATTATAAAAAACTTTTTTTTTCTTTCCGAGATTCTTTGCGCATAATATGCTTTTCTACAGCTATCAAACTAGCAAAATGAAAGAGAACCATTTATCTCGTATAAGAACGGAAAAAAAGTGATTCTATTGAAGTTTCCAAACTTCGAAAAAAAATTTTTTCTTTTCGAGATTCTTTGCGCATAATAAGCTTTTCTGAGGCTATCAAACTAGTATAATCAAAGAGAACCAGTTATCTCGAATAAGAACGGAAAAAAAGTGATTCTAATGAAGTTTCAAAATTATGAAAAACTTTTTTTTTCTTTTCGAGATTCTTTGCGCATAATATGCTTTTCTACAGCTATCAAACTAGCAAAATGAAAGAGAACCATATATCTCGTATAAGAACGGAAAAAAAGTGATTCTAATGAAGTTTCCAAACTTGGAAAAAAAATTTTTCTTTTCGAGATTCTTTGCGCATAATATGCTTTTCTGAGGCTATCAAACTAGTATAATGAAAGAGAACCAGTTATCTCGAATAAGAACGGAAAAAAAGTGATTCTGATGAAGTTTCCAAACTTCGAAAAAAATTTTTTTTCTTTTCGAGATTCTTTGCGCATAATATGCTTTTCTGAGGCTATCAAACTAGTATTATGAAAGAGAACCAGTTATCTCGAATAAGAACGGAAAAAATGTGATTCTAATGAAGTTTCCGAACTTCGAAAAAAATTTCTTTCTTTTCGAGATTCTTTGCGCATAATATGCTTTTCTGAGGCTATCAAACTAGTATAATGAAAGAGAACCAGTTATCTCGAATAAGAACGGAAAAATGTGATTCTAATGAAGTTTCAAAATTTTGAAAAACTTTTTTATTCTTTTCGAGATTCTTTACGCATAATATGCTTTTCTAAAACTATCAAACTAGCAAAATGAAAGAGAACCAGTTATCTCGTATAAGAACGGAAAAAAAGTGATTCTAATGAGGTTTCCAAACTTCGAAAAAAAATTTTTTCTTTTCGAGAATCTTTGCGCATAATATGCTTTTCTACAGCTATCAAACTAGTATAATGAAAGATAACCAGTTATCTCGAATAAGAACGGAAAAATAGTGATTCTAATGAAGTTTCAAAATTTTGAAAAACTTTTTTTTTCTTTTCGAGATTCTTTGCGCATAATATGCTTTTCTACAGCTATCAAACTAGCAAAATGAAAGAGAACCAGTTATCTCGTATAAGAACGGAAAAAAAGTGATTCCAATGAAGTTTCGAAACTTCGAAAAAAATTTTTTCTTTTCGAGATTCTTTGCGCTTAATATGCTTTTCTGTAGCTATCAAACTAGTATAATGAAAGGGAACCAGTTATCTCGAATAAGAACGCAAAAAAAGTGATTCTAATGAAGTTTCCAAACTTCGAAAAATTTTTTTTTTCTTTTCGAGATTCTTTGCGCATATGCTTATCTGAGGCTATCAAACTAGTATAATGAAAGAGAACCAGTTTTCTCGAATAAGAACGGATAAGAAGTGATTCTAATGAAGTTTCCAAACTTTGAAAAAAATGTTTTTTCTTTCCGAGATTCTTTGCGCATAATATGCGTTTCTACAGCTATCAAACTAGTATAATGAAAGAGAACCAATTATCTCGAATAAGAACGGAAAAAAAGTGATTCTAATGAAGTTTCAAAATTTTGAAAAACTTTTTTTTTTTTTTCGAGATTCTTTGCGCATAATATGCTTTTCTACAGCTATCAAACTAGCAAAATGAAAGAGAACCAGTTATCTCGTATAAGAAAGGAAAAAAAGTAATTCTAATGAAGTTTCCAAACTTCAAAAAAAAAATTTTTTCTTTTCGAGATTCTTTGCGCATAATATGCTTTTCTGCAGCTATCAAACTAGGATAATGAAAGAGAACCAGTTATCTCGAATAAGAACGGAAAAAAAGTGATTCTAATGAAGTTTCAAAATTATGAACAACTTTTTTTTTCTTTTCGAGATTCTTTGCGCATAATATGCTTTTCTACAGCTATCAAACTAGCAAAATGAAAGAGAACCAGTTATCTCGTATAAGAACGGAAAAAAAGTGATTCTAATGAAGTTTCCAAACTTGGAAAAAAAAATTTTCTTTTCGAGATTCTTTGCGCATAATATGCTTTTCTGAGGCTATCAAACTAGTATAATGAAAGAGAACCAGTTATCTCGAATAAGAACGGAAAAAAAGTGATTCAGATGAAGTTTCCAAACTTCGAAAAATTTTTTTTTTCTTTTCGAGATTCTTTGCGCATAATATGCTTTTCTGAGGCTATCAAACTAGTATTATGAAAGATAACCAGTTATCTCGAATAAGAACGGAAAAAATGTGATTCTAATGAAGTTTCCGAACTTCGAAAAAAATTTCTTTCTTTTCGAGATTCTTTGCGCATAACATGCTTTTCTACAGCTATCAAACTAGCAAAATGAAAGAGAACCAGTTATCTCGTATAAGAACGGAAAAAAACTGATTCAAATGAAGTTTCCAAACTAGGAAAAAAATTTTATCTTTTCGAGATTCTTTGCGCATAATATGCTTTTCTGAGGCTATCAAACTAGTATAATGAAAGAGAACCAGTTATCTCGAATAAGAACGGAAAAAAGTGATTCTGATGAAGTTTCCAAACTTCGAAAAAATTTTTTTTTCTCTTCGAATTTCTTTGCCCATAATATGCTTTTCTACAGCTATCAAACTAGTATAATGAAAGAGAACCATTTATCTCGAATAAGAACGCAAAAAAAGTGATTCTAATGAAGTTTCCGAACTTCGAAAAAAATTTCTTTCTTTTCGAGATTCTTTGCGCATAACATGCTTTTCTACAGCTATCAAACTAGCAAAATGAAAGAGAACCAGTTATCTCGTATAAGAATGGAAAAAAACTGATTCAAATGAAGTTTCCAAACTAGGAAAAAAATTTTATCTTTTCGAGATTCTTTGCGCATAATATGCTTTTCTGAGGCTATCAAACTAGTATAATGAAAGAGAACCAGTTATCTCGAATAAGAACGGAAAAAAGTGATTCTGATGAAGTTTCCAAACTTCTTAAAAATGTTTTTTCTTTTCGAGATTCTTTGCGCATAATATGCGTTTCTACAGCTATCAAAATAGTATAATGAAAGAGAACCAATTATCTCGAATAAGAACGGAAAAAAAGTGATTCTAATGAAGTTTCAAAATTTTGAAAAACTTTTTTTTTCTTTTCGAGATTCTTTGCGCATAATATGCTTTTCTACAGCTATCAAACTAGCAAAATGAAAGAGAACCAGTTATCTCGTATAAGAACGGAAAAAAAGTAATTCTAATGAAGTTTCCAAACTTCAAAAAAAGATTTTTTTCTTTTCGAGATTCTTTGCGCATAATATGCTTTTCTGCAGCTATCAAATTAGTATAATGAAAGAGAACCAGTTATCTCGAATGAGAATGGAAAAAAAGTGATTCTAATGAAGTTTCAAAATTATAAAAAACTTTTTTTTTCTTTCCGAGATTCCTTGCGCATAATATGCTTTTCTACAGCTATCAAACTAGCAAAATGAAAGAGAACCATTTATCTCGTATAAGAACGGAAAAAAAGTGATTCTATTGAAGTTTCCAAACTTCGAAAAAAAATTTTTTCTTTTCGAGATTCTTTGCGCATAATAAGCTTTTCTGAGGCTATCAAACTAGTATAATCAAAGAGAACCAGTTATCTCGAATAAGAACGGAAAAAAAGTGATTCTAATGAAGTTTCAAAATTATGAAAAACTTTTTTTTTCTTTTCGAGATTCTTTGCGCATAATATGCTTTTCTACAGCTATCAAACTAGCAAAATGAAAGACAACCATATATCTCGTATAAGAACGGAAAAAAAGTGATTCTAATGAAGTTTCCAAACTTGGAAAAAAAATTTTTCTTTTCGAGATTCTTTGCGCATAATATGCTTTTCTGAGGCAATCAAACTAGTATAATGAAAGAGAACCATTTATCTCGAATAAGAACGGAAAAAAAGTGATTCTGATGAAGTTTCCAAACTTCGAAAAAAATTTTTTTTCTTTTCGAGATTCTTTGCGCATGCTTTTCTGAGGCTATCAAACTAGTATTATGAAAGAGAACCAGTTATCTCGAATAAGAACGGAAAAAATGTGATTCTAATGAAGTTTCCGAACTTCAAAAAAAATATCTTTCTTTTCGAGATTCTTTGCGCATAATATGCTTTTCTGAGGCTATCAAACTAGTATAATGAAAGAGAACCAGTTATCTCGAATAAGAACGGAAAAATGTGATTGTAATGAAGTTTCAAAATTTTGAAAAACTTTTTTTTTCTTTTCGAGATTCTTTACGCATAATATGCTTTTCTACAGCTATCAAACTAGCAAAATGAAAGAGAACCAGTTATCTCGTATAAGAACGGAAAAAAAGTGATACCAATCAAGTTTCCACATTTCGAAAAAAAATTTTTTCTTTTCGAGATTCTTTGCGCATAATATGCTTTTCTGCGGCTATCAAACTAGTACAATGAAAGAGAACCAGTTATCTCAAATAAGAACGAAAAAAAAGTGATTCTAACAAAGTTTCCCAACTTCGAAAAAAAATTTTTCATTTCGAGATACTTTGCGCATAATATGCTTTTCTGAGGCTATCAAACTAGTATAATGAAAGAGAACCAGTTATCTCAAATAAGAAGGGAAAAAAAGTGATTCTAAGGAAGTTTCCAAACTTCGAAAAATTTTTTTTCATTTCGAGATTCTTTGCGCATAATATGCTTTTCTGAGGCTATCAAACTAGTATAATGAAAGAGAACCAGTTATCTCGAATAAGAACGGAAAAAAAGTGATTCTAATGAAGTTTCCAAACATCGAAAAATTTTTTTTTTCTTTTCGAATTTCTTTGCGCATAATATGCTTTTCTACAGCTATCAAACTAGCAAAATGAAAGAGAACCAGTTATCTCGTATAAGAACGGAAGAAAAGTGATTCTAATGAGGTTTCCAAACTTCGAAAAAAATTTTTTTCTTTTCGAGAATCTTTGCGCATAATATGCTTTTCTACAGCTATCAAACTAGTATAATGAAAGATAAACAGTTATCTCGAATAAGAACGGAAAAAAAGTGATTCTAATGAAGTTTCAAAATTTTGAAAAACTTTTTTTTTCTTTTCGAGATTCTTTGCGCATAATATGCTTTTCTACAGCTATCCAACTAGCAAAATGAAAGAGCACCAGTTATCTCGTATAAAAACGGAAAAAAAGTGATTCCAATGAAGTTTCGAAACTTCGAAAAAAATTTTTTCTTTTCGAGATTCTTTGCGCTTAATATGCTTTTCTGTAGCTATCAAACTAGTACAATGAAAGAGAACCATTTATCTCGAATAAGAACGCAAAAAAAAGTGATTTTAATGAAGTTTCCAAACTTCGAAAATTTTTTTTTTTCTTTTCGAGATTCTTTGCGCATAATATGCTTTTCTGAGGCTATCAAACTAGTATAATGAAAGAGAACCAGTTTTCTCGAATAAGAACGAATAAGAAGTGATTCTAATGAAGTTTCCAAACTTCGAAAAAATTTTTTTTTCTTTTCGAGATTCTTTGCGCATAATATGCTTTTCTGAGGCTATCAAACTAGTATAATGAAAGAGAACCAGTTATCTCAAATAAGAACGGAAAAAAAGTGATTCTAATGAAGTTTCCAAACTTCGAAAAAAATGTCTTTTCTTTTCGAGATTCTTTGCGCATAATATGCGTTTCTACAGCTATCAAACTAGTATAATGAAAGAGAACCAATTATCTCGAATAAGAACGGAAAAAAAGTGATTCTAATGAAGTTTCAAAATTTTGAAAACCTTTTTTCTTCTTTTCGAGATTCTTTGCGCATAATATGCTTTTCTACAGCTATCAAACTAGCAAAATGAAAGAGAACCAGTTATCTCGTATAAGAACGGAAAAAAAGTAATTCTAATGAAGTTTCCAAACTTCAAAAAAAATTTTTTTTCTTTTCGAGATTCTTTGCGCATAATATGCTTTTCTGCAGCTATCAAACTATTATAATGAAAGAGAACCAGTTATCTCGAATAAGAACGGAAAAAAAGTGATTCTAATGAAGTTTCAAAATTATAAAAAACTTTTTTTTTCTTTCCGAGATTCTTTGCGCATAATATGCTTTTCTACAGCTATCAAACTAGCAAAATGAAAGAGAACCATTTATCTCGTATAAGAACGGAAAAAAAGTGATTCTATTGAAGTTTCCAAACTTCGAAAAAAAATTTTTTCTTTTCGAGATTCTTTGCGCATAATAAGCTTTTCTGAGGCTATCAAACTAGTATAATCAAAGAGAACCAGTTATCTCGAATAAGAACGGAAAAAAAGTGATTCTAATGAAGTTTCAAAATTATGAAAAACTTTTTTTTTCTTTTCGAGATTCTTTGCGCATAATATGCTTTTCTACAGCTATCAAACTAGCAAAATGAAAGAGAACCATATATCTCGTATAAGAACGGAAAAAAAGTGATTCTAATGAAGTTTCCAAACTTGGAAAAAAAAATTTTCTTTTCGAGATTCTTTGCGCATAATATGCTTTTCTGAGGCTATCAAACTAGTATAATGAAAGAGAACCAGTTATCTCGAATAAGAACGGAAAAAAAGTGATTCTGATGAAGTTTCCAAACTTCGAAAACAATTTTTTTTCTTTTCCAGATTCTTTGCGCATAATATGCTTTTCTGAGGCTATCAAACTAGTATTATGAAAGAGAACCAGTTATCTCGAATAAGAACGGAAAAAATGTGATTCTAATGAAGTTTCCGAACTTCGAAAAAAATTTCTTTCTTTTCGAGATTCTTTGCGCATAATATGCTTTTCTGAGGCTATCAAACTAGTATAATGAAAGAGAACCAGTTATCTCGAATAAGAACGGAAAAATGTGATTCTAATGAAGTTTCAAAATTTTGAAAAACTTTTTTATTCTTTTCGAGATTCTTTACGCATAATATGCTTTTCTAAAACTATCAAACTAGCAAAATGAAAGAGAACCAGTTATCTCGTATAAGAACGGAAAAAAAGTGATTCTAATGAGGTTTCCAAACTTCGAAAAAAAATTTTTTCTTTTCGAGAATCTTTGCGCATAATATGCTTTTCTACAGCTATCAAACTAGTATAATGAAAGATAACCAGTTATCTCGAATAAGAACGGAAAAATAGTGATTCTAATGAAGTTTCAAAATTTTGAAAAACTTTTTTTTTCTTTTCGAGATTCTTTGCGCATAATATGCTTTTCTACAGCTATCAAACTAGCAAAATGAAAGAGAACCAGTTATCTCGTATAAGAACGGAAAAAAAGTGATTCCAATGAAGTTTCGAAACTTCGAAAAAAATTTTTTCTTTTCGAGATTCTTTGCGCTTAATATGCTTTTCTGTAGCTATCAAACTAGTATAATGAAAGGGAACCAGTTATCTCGAATAAGAACGCAAAAAAAGTGATTCTAATGAAGTTTCCAAACTTCGAAAAATTTTTTTTTTCTTTTCGAGATTCTTTGCGCATATGCTTATCTGAGGCTATCAAACTAGTATAATGAAAGAGAACCAGTTTTCTCGAATAAGAACGGATAAGAAGTGATTCTAATGAAGTTTCCAAACTTCGAAAAAAATTTTTTTTCTTTTCGAGATTCTTTGCGCATAATATGCTTTTCTGCAGCTATCAAACTAGGATAATGAAAGAGAACCAGTTATCTCGAATAAGAACGGAAAAAAAGTGATTCTAATGAAGTTTCAAAATTATGAACAACTTTTTTTTTCTTTTCGAGATTCTTTGCGCATAATATGCTTTTCTACAGCTATCAAACTAGCAAAATGAAAGAGAACCAGTTATCTCGTATAAGAACGGAAAAAAAGTGATTCTAATGAAGTTTCCAAACTTGGAAAAAAAAATTTTCTTTTCGAGATTCTTTGCGCATAATATGCTTTTCTGAGGCTATCAAACTAGTATAATGAAAGAGAACCAGTTATCTCGAATAAGAACGGAAAAAAAGTGATTCAGATGAAGTTTCCAAACTTCGAAAAATTTTTTTTTTCTTTTCGAGATTCTTTGCGCATAATATGCTTTTCTGAGGCTATCAAACTAGTATTATGAAAGATAACCAGTTATCTCGAATAAGAACGGAAAAAATGTGATTCTAATGAAGTTTCCGAACTTCGAAAAAAATTTCTTTCTTTTCGAGATTCTTTGCGCATAACATGCTTTTCTACAGCTATCAAACTAGCAAAATGAAAGAGAACCAGTTATCTCGTATAAGAACGGAAAAAAACTGATTCAAATGAAGTTTCCAAACTAGGAAAAAAATTTTATCTTTTCGAGATTCTTTGCGCATAATATGCTTTTCTGAGGCTATCAAACTAGTATAATGAAAGAGAACCAGTTATCTCGAATAAGAACGGAAAAAAGTGATTCTGATGAAGTTTCCAAACTTCGAAAAAAATTTTTTTTCTCTTCGAATTTCTTTGCCCATAATATGCTTTTCTACAGCTATCAAACTAGTATAATGAAAGAGAACCATTTATCTCGAATAAGAACGCAAAAAAAGTGATTCTAATGAAGTTTCCAAACTTCGAAAAATTTTTTTTTTCTTTTCGAGATTCTTTGCGCATAATATGCTTTTCTGAGGCTATCAAACTAGTATAATGAAAGAGAACCAGTTTTCTCGAATAAGAACGGATAAGAAGTGATTCTAATGAAGTTTCCAAACTTCGAAAAAAATTTTTTTTCTTTTCGAGATTCTTTGCGCATAATATGCTTTTCTGAGGCTATCAAACTAGTATAATGAAAGAGAACCAGTTATCTCGAATAAGAACGGAAAAAAAGTGATTCTAATGAAGTTTCCAAACTTCGAAAAAAATGTTTTTTTTTTCGAGATTCTTTGCGCATAATATGCGTTTCTACAGCTATCAAACTAGTATAATGAAAGAGAACCAATTATCTCGAATAAGAACGGAAAAAAAGAGATTCTAATGAAGTTTCAAAATTTTGAAAAACTTTTTTTTTCTTTTCGAGATTCTTTGCGCATAATATGCTTTTCTACAGCTATCAAACTACCAAAATGAAAGAGAACCAGTTATCTCGTATAAGAACGGAAAAAAAGTAATTCTAATGAAGTTTCCAAACTTCAAAAAAAAAATTTTTTCTTTTCGAGATTCTTTGCGCATAATATGCTTTTCTGCAGCTATCAAACTAGTATAATGAAAGAGAACCAGTTATCTCGAATAAGAACGGAAAAAAAGTGATTCTAATGAAGTTTCAAAATTATAAAAAACTTTTTTTTTCTTTCCGAGATTATTTGCGCATAATATGCTTTTCTACAGCTATCAAACTAGCAAAATGAAAGAGAACCATTTATCTCGAATAAGAACGGAAAAAAAGTGATTCTAATGAAGTTTCCAAACTTGGAAAAAAAATTTTTCTTTTCGAGATTCTTTGCGCATAATATGCTTTTCTGAGGTTATCAAACTAGTATAATGAAAGAGAACCAGTTATCTCGAATAAGAACGGAAAAAAAGTGATTCTGATGAAGTTTCCAAACTTCGAAAAAAATTTTTTTTTTTTTCGAGATTCTTTGCGCATAATATGCTTTTCTGAGGCTATCAAACTAGTATTATGAAAGAGAACCAGTTATCTCGAATAAGAACGGAAAAAATGTGATTCTAATGAAGTTTCCGAACTTCGAAAAAAATTTCTTTCTTTTCGAGATTCTTTGCGCATAATATGCTTTTCTGAGGCTATCAAACTAGTATAATGAAAGAGAACCAGTTATCTCGAATAAGAACGGAAAAATGTGATTCTAATGAAGTTTCAAAATTTTGAAAAACTTTTTTTTTCTTTTCGAGATTCTTTACGCATAATATGCTTTTCTACAGCTATCAAACTAGCAAAATGAAAGAGAACCAGTTATCTCGTATAAGAACGGAAAAAAAGTGATACATTTCAAGTTTCCACACTTCGAAAAAAAATTTTTTCTTTTCGAGATTCTTTGCGCATAATATGCTTTTCTGCGGCTATCAAACTAGTACAATGAAAGAGAACCAGTTATCTCAAATAAGAACGAAAAAAAAGTGATTCTAACAAAGTTTCTCAACTTCGAAAAAAAATTTTTCATTTCGAGTTTCTTTGCGCATAATATGCTTTTCTGAGGCTATCAAACTAGTATAATGAAAGAGAACCAGTTATCTCAAATAAGAAGGGAAAAAAAGTGACTCTAAGGAAGTTTCCAAACTTCGAAAAAAATTTTTTCATTTCGAGATTCTTTGCGCATAATATGCTTTTCTGAGGCTATCAAACTAGTATAATGAAAGAGAACCAGTTATCTCGAATGAGAACGGAAAAAAAGTGATTCTAATGAAGTTTCCAAACTTCGAAAAAAATTTTTTTTCTTTTCGAATTTCTTTGCGCATAATATGCTTTTCTACAGCTATCAAACTAGCAAAATGAAGGAGAACCAGTTATCTCGTATAAGAACGGAAAAAAAGTGATTCTAATGAGGTTTCCAAACTTCGAAAAAAATTTTTTTCTTTTCGAGAATCTTTGCGCATAATATGCTTTTCTACAGCTATCAAACTAGTATAATGAAAGATAACCAGTTATCTCGAATAAGAACGGAAAAAAAGTGATTCTAATGAAGTTTCAAAATTTTGAAAAACTTTTTTTTTCTTTTCGAGATTCTTTGCGCATAATATGCTTTTCTACAGCTATCCAACTAGCAAAATGAAAGAGCACCAGTTATCTCGTATAAAAACGGAAAAAAAGTGATTCCAATGAAGTTTCGAAACTTCGAAAAAAATTTTTTCTTTTCGAGATTCTTTGCGCTTAATATGCTTTTCTGTAGCTATCAAACTAGTATAATGAAAGAGAACCATTTATCTCGAATAAGAACGCAAAAAAAAGTGATTGTAATGAAGTTTCCAAACTTCGAAAATTTTTTTTTTTCTTTTCGAGATTCTTTGCGCATAATATGCTTTTCTGAGGCTATCAAACTAGTATAATGAAAGAGAACCAGTTTTCTCGAATAAGAACGAATAAGAAGTGATTCTAATGAAGTTTCCAAACTTCGAAAAAAATTTTTTTTCTTTTCGAGATTCTTTGCGCATAATATGCTTTTCTGAGGCTATCAAACTAGTATAATGAAAGAGAACCAGTTATCTCAAATAAGAACGGAAAAAAAGTGATTCTAATGAAGTTTCCAACCTTCGAAAAAAATGTCTTTTCTTTTCGAGATTCTTTGCGCATAATATGCGTTTCTACAGCTATCAAACTAGTATAATGAAAGAGAACCAATTATCTCGAATAAGAACGGAAAAAAAGTGATTCTAATGAAGTTTCAAAAGTTTGAAAACCTTTTTTTTTCTTTTCGAGATTCTTTGCGCATAATATGCTTTTCTACAGCTATCAAACTAGCAAAATGAAAGAGAACCAGTTATCTCGTATAAGAACGGAAAAAAAGTAATTCTAATGAAGTTTCCAAACTTCAAAAAAAATTTTTTTTCTTTTCGAGATTCTTTGCGCATAATATGCTTTTCTGCAGCTATCAAACTATTATAATGAAAGAGAACCAGTTATCTCGAATAAGAACGGAAAAAAAGTGATTCTAATGAAGTTTCAAAATTATAAAAAACTTTTTTTTTCTTTCCGAGATTCTTTGCGCATAATATGCTTTTCTACAGCTATCAAACTAGCAAAATGAAAGAGAACCATTTATCTCGTATAAGAACGGAAAAAAAGTGATTCTATTGAAGTTTCCAAACTTCGAAAAAAAATTTTTTCTTTTCGAGATTCTTTGCGCATAATAAGCTTTTCTGAGGCTATCAAACTAGTATAATCAAAGAGAACCAGTTATCTCGAATAAGAACGGAAAAAAAGTGATTCTAATGAAGTTTCAAAATTATGAAAAACTTTTTTTTTCTTTTCGAGATTCTTTGCGCATAATATGCTTTTCTACAGCTATCAAACTAGCAAAATGAAAGAGAACCATATATCTCGTATAAGAACGGAAAAAAAGTGATTCTAATGAAGTTTCCAAACTTGGAAAAAAAATTTTTCTTTTCGAGATTCTTTGCGCATAATATGCTTTTCTGAGGCTATCAAACTAGTATAATGAAAGAGAACCAGTTATCTCGAATAAGAACGGAAAAAAAGTGATTCTGATGAAGTTTCCAAACTTCGAAAAAAATTTTTTTTCTTTTCGAGATTCTTTGCGCATAATATGCTTTTCTGAGGCTATCAAACTAGTATTATGAAAGAGAACCAGTTATCTCGAATAAGAACGGAAAAAATGTGATTCTAATGAAGTTTCCGAACTTCGAAAAAAATTTCTTTCTTTTCGAGATTCTTTGCGCATAATATGCTTTTCTGAGGCTATCAAACTAGTATAATGAAAGAGAACCAGTTATCTCGAATAAGAACGGAAAAATGTGATTCTAATGAAGTTTCAAAATTTTGAAAAACTTTTTTATTCTTTTCGAGATTCTTTACGCATAATATGCTTTTCTAAAACTATCAAACTAGCAAAATGAAAGAGAACCAGTTATCTCGTATAAGAACGGAAAAAAAGTGATTCTAATGAGGTTTCCAAACTTCGAAAAAAAATTTTTTCTTTTCGAGAATCTTTGCGCATAATATGCTTTTCTACAGCTATCAAACTAGTATAATGAAAGATAACCAGTTATCTCGAATAAGAACGGAAAAATAGTGATTCTAATGAAGTTTCAAAATTTTGAAAAACTTTTTTTTTCTTTTCGAGATTCTTTGCGCATAATATGCTTTTCTACAGCTATCAAACTAGCAAAATGAAAGAGAACCAGTTATCTCGTATAAGAACGGAAAAAAAGTGATTCCAATGAAGTTTCGAAACTTCGAAAAAAATTTTTTCTTTTCGAGATTCTTTGCGCTTAATATGCTTTTCTGTAGCTATCAAACTAGTATAATGAAAGGGAACCAGTTATCTCGAATAAGAACGCAAAAAAAGTGATTCTAATGAAGTTTCCAAACTTCGAAAAATTTTTTTTTTCTTTTCGAGATTCTTTGCGCATATGCTTATCTGAGGCTATCAAACTAGTATAATGAAAGAGAACCAGTTTTCTCGAATAAGAACGGATAAGAAGTGATTCTAATGAAGTTTCCAAACTTCGAAAAAAATTTTTTTTCTTTTCGAGATTCTTTGCGCATAATATGCTTTTCTGAGGCTATCAAACTAGTATAATGAAAGAGAACCAGTTATCTCGAATAAGAACGGAAAAAAAGTGATTCTAATGAAGTTTCCAAACTTTGAAAAAAATGTTTTTTCTTTCCGAGATTCTTTGCGCATAATATGCGTTTCTACAGCTATCAAACTAGTATAATGAAAGAGAACCAATTATCTCGAATAAGAACGGAAAAAAAGTGATTCTAATGAAGTTTCAAAATTTTGAAAAACTTTTTTTTTCTTTTCGAGATTCTTTGCGCATAATATGCTTTTCTACAGCTATCAAACTAGCAAAATGAAAGAGAACCAGTTATCTCGTATAAGAAAGGAAAAAAAGTAATTCTAATGAAGTTTCCAAACTTCAAAAAAAAAATTTTTTCTTTTCGAGATTCTTTGCGCATAATATGCTTTTCTGCAGCTATCAAACTAGGATAATGAAAGAGAACCAGTTATCTCGAATAAGAACGGAAAAAAAGTGATTCTAATGAAGTTTCAAAATTATGAACAACTTTTTTTTTCTTTTCGAGATTCTTTGCGCATAATATGCTTTTCTACAGCTATCAAACTAGCAAAATGAAAGAGAACCAGTTATCTCGTATAAGAACGGAAAAAAAGTGATTCTAATGAAGTTTCCAAACATGGAAAATAAAATTTTCTTTTCGAGATTCTTTGCGCATAATATGCTTTTCTGAGGCTATCAAACTAGTATAATGAAAGAGAACCAGTTATCTCGAATAAGAACGGAAAAAAAGTGATTCAGATGAAGTTTCCAAACTTCGAAAAATTTTTTTTTTCTTTTCGAGATTCTTTGCGCATAATATGCTTTTCTGAGGCTATCAAACTAGTATTATGAAAGATAACCAGTTATCTCGAATAAGAACGGAAAAAATGTGATTCTAATGAAGTTTCCGAACTTCGAAAAAAATTTCTTTCTTTTCGAGATTCTTTGCGCATAACATGCTTTTCTACAGCTATCAAACTAGCAAAATGAAAGAGAACCAGTTATCTCGTATAAGAACGGAAAAAAACTGATTCAAATGAAGTTTCCAAACTAGGAAAAAAATTTTATCTTTTCGAGATTCTTTGCGCATAATATGCTTTTCTGAGGCTATCAAACTAGTATAATGAAAGAGAACCAGTTATCTCGAATAAGAACGGAAAAAAGTGATTCTGATGAAGTTTCCAAACTTCGAAAAAAATTTTTTTTCTCTTCGAATTTCTTTGCCCATAATATGCTTTTCTACAGCTATCAAATTAGTATAATGAAAGAGAACCATTTATCTCGAATAAGAACGCAAAAAAAGTGATTCTAATGAAGTTTCCAAACTTCGAAAAATTTTTTTTTTCTTTTCGAGATTCTTTGCGCATAATATGCTTTTCTGAGGCTATCAAACTAGTATAATGAAAGAGAACCAGTTTTCTCGAATAAGAACGGATAAGAAGTGATTCTAATGAAGTTTCCAAACTTCGAAAAAAATTTTTTTTCTTTTCGAGATTCTTTGCGCATAATATGCTTTTCTGAGGCTATCAAACTAGTATAATGAAAGAGAACCAGTTATCTCGAATAAGAACGGAAAAAAAGTGATTCTAATGAAGTTTCCAAACTTCGAAAAAAATGTTTTTTTTTTCGAGATTCTTTGCGCATAATATGCGTTTCTACAGCTATCAAACTAGTATAATGAAAGAGAACCAATTATCTCGAATAAGAACGGAAAAAAAGAGATTCTAATGAAGTTTCAAAATTTTGAAAAACTTTTTTTTTCTTTTCGAGATTCTTTGCGCATAATATGCTTTTCTACAGCTATCAAACTAGCAAAATGAAAGAGAACCAGTTATCTCGTATAAGAACGGAAAAAAAGTAATTCTAATGAAGTTTCCAAACTTCAAAAAAAAAATTTTTTCTTTTCGAGATTCTTTGCGCATAATATGCTTTTCTGCAGCTATCAAACTAGTATAATGAAAGAGAACCAGTTATCTCGAATAAGAACGGAAAAAAAGTGATTCTAATGAAGTTTCAAAATTATAAAAAACTTTTTTTTTCTTTCCGAGATTATTTGCGCATAATATGCTTTTCTACAGCTATCAAACTAGCAAAATGAAAGAGAACCATTTATCTCGAATAAGAACGGAAAAAAAGTGATTCTAATGAAGTTTCCAAACTTGGAAAAAAAATTTTTCTTTTCGAGATTCTTTGCGCATAATATGCTTTTCTGAGATTATCAAACTAGTATAATGAAAGAGAACCAGTTATCTCGAATAAGAACGGAAAAAAAGTGATTCTGATGAAGTTTCCAAACTTCGAAAAAATTTTTTTTTTTTTTCGAGATTCTTTGCGCATAATATGCTTTTCTGAGGCTATCAAACTAGTATTATGAAAGAGAACCAGTTATCTCGAATAAGAACGGAAAAAATGTGATTCTAATGAAGTTTCCGAACTTCGAAAAAAATTTCTTTCTTTTCGAGATTCTTTGCGCATAATATGCTTTTCTGAGGCTATCAAACTAGTATAATGAAAGAGAACCAGTTATCTCGAATAAGAACGGAAAAATGTGATTCTAATGAAGTTTCAAAATTTTGAAAAACTTTTTTTTTCTTTTCGAGATTCTTTACGCATAATATGCTTTTCTACAGCTATCAAACTAGGAAAATGAAAGAGAACCAGTTATCTCGTATAAGAACGGAAAAAAAGTGATACATTTCAAGTTTCCACACTTCGAAAAAAAATTTTTTCTTTTCGAGATTCTTTGCGCATAATATGCTTTTCTGCGGCTATCAAACTAGTACAATGAAAGAGAACCAGTTATCTCAAATAAGAACGAAAAAAAAGTGATTCTAACAAAGTTTCTCAACTTCGAAAAAAAATTTTTCATTTCGAGTTTCTTTGCGCATAATATGCTTTTCTGAGGCTATCAAACTAGTATAATGAAAGAGAACCAGTTATCTCAAATAAGAAGGGAAAAAAAGTGACTCTAAGGAAGTTTCCAAACTTCGAAAAAAATTTTTTCATTTCGAGATTCTTTGCGCATAATATGCTTTTCTGAGGCTATCAAACTAGTATAATGAAAGAGAACCAGTTATCTCGAATGAGAACGGAAAAAAAGTGATTCTAATGAAGTTTCCAAACTTCGAAAAAAATTTTTTTTCTTTTCGAATTTCTTTGCGCATAATATGCTTTTCTACAGCTATCAAACTAGCAAAATGAAAGAGAACCAGTTATCTCGTATAAGAACGGAAAAAAAGTGATTCTAATGAGGTTTCCAAACTTCGAAAAAAATTTTTTTCTTTTCGAGAATCTTTGCGCATAATATGCTTTTCTACAGCTATCAAATTAGTGTAATGAAAGATAACCAGTTATCTCGAATAAGAACGGAAAAAAAGTGATTCTAATGAAGTTTCAAAATTTTGAAAAACTTTTTTTTTCTTTTCGAGATTCTTTGCGCATAATATGCTTTTCTACAGCTATCAAACTAGCAAAATGAAAGAGAACCAGTTATCTCGTATAAGAACGGAAAAAAAGTGATTCCAATGAAGTTTCGAAACTTCGAAAAATTTTTTTTTTCTTTTCGAGATTCTTTGCGCATATGCTTTTCTGAGGCTATCAAACTAGTATAATGAAAGAGAACCAGTTTTCTCGAATAAGAACGGATAAGAAGTGATTCTAATAAAGTTTCCAAACTTCGAAAAAAATTTTTTTTCTTTTCGAGATTCTTTGCGCATAATATGCTTTTCTGAGGCTATCAAACTAGTATAATGAAAGAGAACCAGTTATCTCGAATAAGAACGGAAAAAAAGTGATTCTAATGAAGTTTCCAAACTTCGAAAAAAATGTTTTTTCTTTTCGAGATTCTTTGCGCATAATATGCTTTTCTGAGGCTATCAAACTAGTATAATGAAAGAGAACCAGTTATCTCGAATAAGAACGGAAAAATGTGATTCTAATGAAGTTTCAAAATTTTGAAAAACTTTTTTTTTCTTTTCGAGATTCTTTACGCATAATATGCTTTTCTACAGCTATCAAACTAGCAAAATGAAAGAGAACCAGTTATCTCGTATAAGAACGGACAAAAAGTGATACCAATCAAGTTTCCACACTTCAAAAAAAAATTTTTTCTTTTCGAGATTCTTTGCGCATAATATGCTTTTCTGCGGCTATCAAACTAGTACAATGAAAGAGAACCAGTTATCTCAAATAAGAACGAAAAAAAAGTGATTCTAACAAAGTTTCCCAACTTCGAAAAAAAATTTTTCATTTCGAGATTCTTTGCGCATAATATGCTTTTCTGAGGCTATCAAACTAGTATAATGAAAGAGAACCAGTTATCTCAAATAAGAACGAAAAAAAAGTGATTCTAACGAAGTTTCCCAACTTCGAAAAAAAATTTTTCATTTCGAGATTCTTTGCGCATAATATGCTTTTCTGAGGCTATCAAACTAGTATAATGAAAGAGAACCAGTTATCTCGAATAAGAAGGGAAAAAAAGTGATTCTAATGAAGTTTCCAAACTTCGAAAAAAATTTTTTTTCTTTTCGAATTTCTTTGCGCATAATATGCTTTTCGACAGCTATCAAACTAGCAAAATGAAAGAGAACCAGTTATCTCGTATAAGAACGGAAAAAAAGTGATTCTAATGAGGTTTCCAAACTTCGAAAAAAATTTTTTTCTTTTCGAGAATCTTTGCGCATAATATGCTTTTCTACAGCTATCAAACTAGTATAATGAAAGATAACCAGTTATCTCGAATAAGAACGGAAAAAAAGTGATTCTAATGAAGTTTCAAAATTTTGAAAAACTTTTTTTTTTTTTTTTCGAGATTCTTTGCGCATAATATGCTTTTGTACAGCTATCAAACTAGCAAAATGAAAGAGAACCAGTTATCTCGTATAAGAACGGAAAAAAAGTGATTCCAATAAAGTTTCGAAACTTCGAAAAATTTTTTTTTTCTTTTCGAGATTCTTTGCGCATATGCTTTTCTGAGGCTATCAAACTAGTATAATGAAAGAGAACCAGTTTTCTCGAATAAGAACGGATAAGAAGTGATTCTAATGAAGTTTCCAAACTTCGAAAAAATTTTTTTTTCCCATCGAGATTCTTTGCGCATAATATGCTTTTCTGAGGCTATCAAACTAGTATAATGAAAGAGAACCAGTTTTCTCGAATAAGAACGGATAAGAAGTGATTCTAATGAAGTTTCCAAACTTCGAAAAAAATTTTTTTTCTTTTCGAGATTCTTTGCGCATGCTTTTCTGAGGCTATCAAACTAGTAATATGAAAGAGAACCAGTTATCTCGAATAAGAACGGAAAAAATGTGATTCTAATGAAGTTTCCGAACTTCAAAAAAAATATCTTTCTTTTCGAGATTCTTTGCGCATAATATGCTTTTCTGAGGCTATCAAACTAGTATAATGAAAGAGAACCAGTTATCTCGAATAAGAACGGAAAAATGTGATTGTAATGAAGTTTCAAAATTTTGAAAAACTTTTTTTTTCTTTTCGAGATTCTTTACGCATAATATGCTTTTCTACAGCTATCAAACTAGCAAAATGAAAGAGAACCAGTTATCTCGTATAAGAACGGAAAAAAAGTGATACCAATCAAGTTTCCACATTTCGAAAAAAAATTTTTTCTTTTCGAGATTCTTTGCGCATAATATGCTTTTCTGCGGCTATCAAACTAGTACAATGAAAGAGAACCAGTTATCTCAAATAAGAACGAAAAAAAAGTGATTCTAACAAAGTTTCCCAACTTCGAAAAAAAATTTTTCATTTCCAGATACTTTGCGCATAATATGCTTTTCTGAGGCTATCAAACTAGTATAATGAAAGAGAACCAGTTATAACAAATAAGAAGGGAAAAAAAGTGATTCTAAGGTAGTTTCTAAACTTCGAAAAAATTTTTTTCATTTCGAGATTCTTTGCGCATAATATGCTTTTCTGAGGCTATCAAACTAGTATAATGAAAGAGAACCAGTTATCTCGAATAAGAACGGAAAAAAAGTGATTCTAATGAAGTTTCCAAACTTCGAAAAAATTTTTTTTTCTTTTCGAATTTCTTTGCGCATAATATGCTTTTCTACAGCTATCAAACTAGCAAAATGAAAGAGAACCAGTTATCTCGTATAAGAACGGAAAAAAAGTGATTCTAATGAGGTTTCCAAACTCGGAAAAAATTTTTTTCTTTTCGAGAATCTTTGCGCATAATATGCTTTTCTACAGCTATCAAACTAGTATAATGAAAGATAACCAGTTATCTCGAATAAGAACGGAAAAAAAGTGATTCTAATGAAGTTTCAAAATTTTGAAAAACTTTTTTTTTCTTTTCGAGATTCTTTGCGCATAATATGCTTTTCTACAGCTATCAAACTAGCAAAATGAAAGAGCACCAATTATCTCGTATAAAAACGGAAAAAAAGTGATTCCAATGAAGTTTCGAACTTCGAAAAAAATTTTTTCTTTTCGAGATTCTTTGCGCTTAATATGCTTTTCTGTAGCTATCAAACTAGTATAATGAAAGAGAACCAGTTATCTCGAATAAGAACGCAAACAAAGTGATTCTAATGAAGTTTCCAAACTTCGAAAATTTTTTTTTTTTTTTTTCGAGATTCTTTGCGCATATGCTTTTCTGAGGCTATCAAACTAGCAAAATGAAAGAGCACCAGTTATCTCGTATAAAAACGGAAAAAAAGTGATTCCAATGAAGTTTCGAAACTTCGAAAAAAATTTTTTCTTTTCGAGATTCTTTGCGCTTAATATGCTTTTCTGTAGCTATCAAACTAGTATAATGAAAGAGAACCATTTATCTCGAATAAGAACGCAAAAAAAAAGTGATTCTAATGAAGTTTCCAAACTTCGAAAAAATTTTTTTTTCTTTTCGAGATTCTTTGCGCATAATATGCTTTTCTGAGGCTATCAAACTAGTATAATGAAAGAGAACCAGTTTTCTCGAATAAGAACGAATAAGAAGTGATTCTAATGAAGTTTCCAAACTTCGAAAAAAATTTTTTTTCTTTTCGAGATTCTTTGTGCATAATATGCGTTTCTACAGCTATCAAACTAGTATAATGAAAGAGAACCAATTATCTCGAATAAGAACGGAAAAAAAGTGATTCTAATGAAGTTTCAAAATTTTGAAAACCTTTTTTTTTCTTTTCGAGATTCTTTGCGCATAATATGCTTTTCTACAGCTATCAAACTAGCAAAATGAAAGAGAACCAGTTATCTCGTATAAGAACGGAAAAAAAGTAATTCTAATGAAGTTTCCAAACTTCAAAAAATTTTTTTTTTCTTTTCGAGATTCTTTGCGCATAATATGCTTTTCTGCAGCTATCAAACTATTATAATGAAAGAGAACCAGTTATCTCGAATAAGAACGGAAAAAAAGTGATTCTAATGAAGTTTCAAAATTATAAAAAACTTTTTTTTTCTTTCCGAGATTCTTTGCGCATAATATGCTTTTCTACAGCTATCAAACTAGCAAAATGAAAGAGAACCATTTATCTCGTATAAGAACGGAAAAAAAGTGATTCTATTGAAGTTTCCAAACTTCGAAAAAAAATTTTTTCTTTTCGAGATTCTTTGCGCATAATAAGTTTTTCTGAGGCTATCAAACTAGTATAATCAAAGAGAACCAGTTATCTCGAATAAGAACGGAAAAAAAGTGATTCTAATGAAGTTTCAAAATTATGAAAAACTTTTTTTTTCTTTTCGAGATTCTTTGCGCATAATATGCTTTTCTACAGCTATCAAACTAGCAAAATGAAAGAGAACCATATATCTCGTATAAGAACGGAAAAAAAGTGATTCTAATGAAGTTTCCAAACTTGGAAAAAAAATTTTTCTTTTCGAGATTCTTTGCGCATAATATGCTTTTCTGAGGCTATCAAACTAGTATAATGAAAGAGAACCAGTTATCTCGAATAAGAACGGAAAAAAAGTGATTCTGATGAAGTTTCCAAACTTCGAAAAAAATTTTTTTTCTTTTCGAGATTCTTTGCGCATAATATGCTTTTCTGAGGCTATCAAACTAGTATTATGAAAGAGAACCAGTTATCTCGAATAAGAACGGAAAAAATGTGATTCTAATGAAGTTTCCGAACTTCGAAAAAAATTTCTTTCTTTTCGAGATTCTTTGCGCATAATATGCTTTTCTGAGGCTATCAAACTAGTATAATGAAAGAGAACCAGTTATCTCGAATAAGAACGGAAAAATGTGATTCTAAATAAGTTTCAAAATTTTGAAAAACTTTTTTATTCTTTTCGAGATTCTTTACGCATAATATGCTTTTCTAAAACTATCAAACTAGCAAAATGAAAGAGAACCAGTTATCTCGTATAAGAACGGAAAAAAAGTGATTCTAATGAGGTTTCCAAACTTCGAAAAAAAATTTTTTCTTTTCGAGAATCTTTGCGCATAATATGCTTTTCTACAGCTATCAAACTAGTATAATGAAAGATAACCAGTTATCTCGAATAAGAACGGAAAAATAGTGATTCTAATGAAGTTTCAAAATTTTGAAAAACTTTTTTTTTCTTTTCGAGATTCTTTGCGCATAATATGCTTTTCTACAGCTATCAAACTAGCAAAATGAAAGAGAACCAGTTATCTCGTATAAGAACGGAAAAAAAGTGATTCCAATGAAGTTTCGAAACTTCGAAAAAATTTTTTTCTTTTCGAGATTCTTTGCGCTTAATATGCTTTTCTGTAGCTATCAAACTAGTATAATGAAAGGGAACCAGTTATCTCGAATAAGAACGTAAAAAAAGTGATTCTAATGAAGTTTCCAAACTTCGAAAATTTTTTTTTTTCTTTTCGAGATTCTTTGCGCATATGCTTATCTGAGGCTATCAAACTAGTATAATGAAAGAGAACCAGTTTTCTCGAATAAGAACGGATAAGAAGTGATTCTAATGAAGTTTCCAAACTTCGAAAAAAATTTTTTTTCTTTTCGAGATTCTTTGCGCATAATATGCTTTTCTGAGGCTATCAAACTAGTATAATGAAAGAGAACCAGTTATCTCGAATAAGAACGGAAAAAAAGTGATTCTAATGAAGTTTCCAAACTTTGAAAAAAATGTTTTTTCTTTCCGAGATTCTTTGCGCATAATATGCGTTTCTACAGCTATCAAACTAGTATAATGAAAGAGAACCAATTATCTCGAATAAGAACGGAAAAAAAGTGATTCTAATGAAGTTTCAAAATTTCGAAAAACTTTTTTTTTCTTTTCGAGATTCTTTGCGCATAATATGCTTTTCTACAGCTATCAAACTAGCAAAATGAAAGAGAACCAGTTATCTCGTATAAGAACGGAAAAAAATTAATTCTAATGAAGTTTCCAAACTTCAAAAAAAAAATTTTTTCTTTTCGAGATTCTTTGCGCATAATATGCTTTTCTGCAGCTATCAAACTAGGATAATGAAAGAGAACCAGTTATCTCGAATAAGAACGGAAAAAAAGTGATTCTAATGAAGTTTCAAAATTATGAACAACTTTTTTTTTCTTTTCGAGATTCTTTGCGCATAATATGCTTTTCTACAGCTATCAAACTAGCAAAATGAAAGAGAACCAGTTATCTCGTATAAGAACGGAAAAAAAGTGATTCTAATGAAGTTTCCAAACTTGGAAAAAAAAATTTTCTTTTCGAGATTCTTTGCGCATAATATGCTTTTCTGAGGCTATCAAACTAGTATAATGAAAGAGAACCAGTTATCTCGAATAAGAACGGAAAAAAAGTGATTCAGATGAAGTTTCCAAACTTGGAAAAATTTTTTTTTTCTTTTCGAGATTCTTTGCGCATAATATGCTTTTCTGAGGCTATCAAACTAGTATTATGAAAGATAACCAGTTATCTCGAATAAGAACGGAAAAAATGTGATTCTAATGAAGTTTCCGAACTTCGAAAAAAATTTCTTTCTTTTCGAGATTCTTTGCGCATAACATGCTTTTCTACAGCTATCAAACTAGCAAAATGAAAGAGAACCAGTTATCTCGTATAAGAACGGAAAAAAACTGATTCAAATGAAGTTTCCAAACTAGGAAAAAAATTTTATCTCTTCGAGATTCTTTGCGCATAATATGCTTTTCTGAGGCTATCAAACTAGTATAATGAAAGAGAACCAGTTATCTCGAATAAGAACGGAAAAAAGTGATTCTGATGAAGTTTCCAAACTTCGAAAAAAATTTTTTTTCTCTTCGAATTTCTTTGCCCATAATATGCTTTTCTACAGCTATCAAACTAGTATAATGAAAGAGAACCATTTATCTCGAATAAGAACGCAAAAAAAGTGATTCTAATGAAGTTTCCAAACTTCGAAAATTTTTTTTTTTCTTTTCGAGATTCTTTGCGCATAATATGCTTTTCTGAGGCTATCAAACTAGTATAATGAAAGAGAACCAGTTTTCTCGAATAAGAACGGATAAGAAGTGATTCTAATGAAGTTTCCAAACTTCGAAAAAAATTTTTTTTCTTTTCGAGATTCTTTGCGCATAATATGCTTTTCTGAGGCTATCAAACTAGTATAATGAAAGAGAACCAGTTATCTCGAATAAGAACGGAAAAAAAGTGATTCTAATGAAGTTTCCAAACTTCGAAAAAAATGTTTTTTTTTTCGAGATTCTTTGCGCATAATATACGTTTCTACAGCTATCAAACTAGTATAATGAAAGAGAACCAATTATCTCGAATAAGAACGGAAAAAATGAGATTCTAATGAAGTTTCAAAATTTTGAAAAACTTTTTTTTTCTTTTCGAGATTCTTTGCGCATAATATGCTTTTCTACAGCTATCAAACTAGCAAAATGAAAGAGAACCAGTTATCTCGTATAAGAACGGAAAAAAAGTAATTCTAATGAAGTTTCCAAACTTCAAAAAAAAAATTTTTTCTTTTCGAGATTCTTTGCGCATAATATGCTTTTCTGCAGCTATCACACTAGTATAATGAAAGAGAACCAGTTATCTCGAATAAGAACGGAAAAAAAGTGATTCTAATGAAGTTTCAAAATTATAAAAAACTTTTTTTTTCTTTCCGAGATTATTTGCGCATAATATGCTTTTCTACAGCTATCAAACTAGCAAAATGAAAGAGAACCATTTATCTCGAATAAGAACGGAAAAAAAGTGATTCTAATGAAGTTTCCAAACTTGGAAAAAAAATTTTTCTTTTCGAGATTCTTTGCGCATAATATGCTTTTCTGAGGTTATCAAACTAGTATAATGAAAGAGAACCAGTTATCTCGAATAAGAACGGAAAAAAAGTGATTCTGATGAAGTTTCCAAACTTCGAAAAAAATTTCTTTCTTTTCGAGATTCTTTGCGCATAATATGCTTTTCTGAGGCTATCAAACTAGTATAATGAAAGAGAACCAGTTATCTCGAATAAGAACGGAAAAATGTGATTCTAATGAAGTTTCAAAATTTTGAAAAACTTTTTTTTTCTTTTCGAGATTCTTTACGCATAATATGCTTTTCTACAGCTATCAAACTAGCAAAATGAAAGAGAACCAGTTATCTCGTATAAGAACGGAAAAAAAGTGATACATTTCAAGTTTCCACACTTCGAAAAAAAATTTCTTCTTTTCGAGATTCTTTGCGCATAATATGCTTTTCTGCGGCTATCAAACTAGTACAATGAAAGAGAACCAGTTATCTCAAATAAGAACGAAAAAAAAGTGATTCTAACAAAGTTTCTCAACTTCGAAAAAAAATTTTTCATTTCGAGTTTCTTTGCGCATAATATGCTTTTCTGAGGCTATCAAACTAGTATAATGAAAGAGAACCAGTTATCTCAAATAAGAAGGGAAAAAAAGTGATTCTAAGGAAGTTTCCAAACTTCGAAAAAAATTTTTTCATTTCGAGATTCTTTGCGCATAATATGCTTTTCTGAGGCTATCAAACTAGTATAATGAAAGAGAACCAGTTATCTCGAATGAGAACGGAAAAAAAGTGATTCTAATGAAGTTTCCAAACTTCGAAAAAAATTTTTTTTCTTTTCGAATTTCTTTGCGCATAATATGCTTTTCTACAGCTATCAAACTAGCAAAATGAAAGAGAACCAGTTATCTCGTATAAGAACGGAAAAAAAGTGATTCTAATGAGGTTTCCAAACTTCGAAAAAAATTTTTTTCTTTTCGAGAATCTTTGCGCATAATATGCTTTTCTACAGCTATCAAATTAGTGTAATGAAAGATAACCAGTTATCTCGAATAAGAACGGAAAAAAAGTGATTCTAATGAAGTTTCAAAATTTTGAAAAACTTTTTTTTTCTTTTCGAGATTCTTTGCGCATAATATGCTTTTCTACAGCTATCAAACTAGCAAAATGAAAGAGAACCAGTTATCTCGTATAAGAACGGAAAAAAAGTGATTCCAATGAAGTTTCGAAACTTCGAAAAATTTTTTTTTTCTTTTCGAGATTCTTTGCGCATATGCTTTTCTGAGGCTATCAAACTAGTATAATGAAAGAGAACCAGTTTTCTCGAATAAGAACGGATAAGAAGTGATTCTAATAAAGTTTCCAAACTTCGAAAAAATTTTTTTTTCTTTTCGAGATTCTTTGCGCATAATATGCTTTTCTGAGGCTATCAAACTAGTATAATGAAAGAGAACCAGTTATCTCGAATAAGAACGGAAAAAAAGTGATTCTAATGAAGTTTCCAAACTTCGAAAAAAATGTTTTTTCTTTTCGAGATTCTTTGCGCATAATATGCTTTTCTGAGGCTATCAAACTAGTATAATGAAAGAGAACCAGTTATCTCGAATAAGAACGGAAAAATGTGATTCTAATGAAGTTTCAAAATTTTGAAAAACTTTTTTTTTCTTTTCGAGATTCTTTACGCATAATATGCTTTTCTACAGCTATCAAACTAGCAAAATGAAAGAGAACCAGTTATCTCGTATAAGAACGGAAAAAAAGTGATACCAATCAAGTTTCCACACTTCAAAAAAAAATTTTTTCTTTTCGAGATTCTTTGCGCATAATATGCTTTTCTGCGGCTATCAAACTAGTACAATGAAAGAGAACCAGTTATCTCAAATAAGAACGAAAAAAAAGTGATTCTAACAAAGTTTCCCAACTTCGAAAAAAAATTTTTCATTTCGAGATTGTTTGCGCATAATATGCTTTTCTGAGGCTATCAAACTAGTATAATGAAAGAGAACCAGTTATCTCAAATAAGAAGGGAAAAAAAGTGATTCTAAGGAAGTTTCCAAACTTCGAAAAAAAATTTTTCATTTCGAGATTCTTTGCGCATAATATGCTTTTCTGAGGCTATCAAACTAGTATAATGAAAGAGAACCAGTTATCTAGAATAAGAACGGAAAAAAAGTGATTCTAATGAAGTTTCCAAACTTCGAAAAAAATTTTTTTTCTTTTCGAATTTCTTTGCGCATAATATGCTTTTCGACAGCTATCAAACTAGCAAAATGAAAGAGAACCAGTTATCTCGTATAAGAACGGAAAAAAAGTGATTCTAATGAGGTTTCCAAACTTCGAAAAAAATTTTTTTCTTTTCGAGAATCTTTGCGCATAATATGCTTTTCTACAGCTATCAAACTAGTATAATGAAAGATAACCAGTTATCTCGAATAAGAACGGAAAAAAAGTGATTCTAATGAAGTTTCAAAATTTTGAAAAACTTTTTTTTTTTTTTTTCGAGATTCTTTGCGCATAATATGCTTTTGTACAGCTATCAAACTAGCAAAATGAAAGAAAACCAGTTATCTCGTATAAGAACGGAAAAAAAGTGATTCCAATAAAGTTTCGAAACTTCGAAAAATTTTTTTTTTCTTTTCGAGATTCTTTGCGCATATGCTTTTCTGAGGCTATCAAACTAGTATAATGAAAGAGAACCAGTTTTCTCGAATAAGAACGGATAAGAAGTGATTCTAATAAAGTTTCCAAACTTCGAAAAAAATTTTTTTTCCCATCGAGATTCTTTGCGCATAATATGCTTTTCTGAGGCTATCAAACTAGTATAATGAAAGAGAACCAGTTTTCTCGAATAAGAACGGATAAGAAGTGATTCTAATGAAGTTTCCAAACTTCGAAAAAAATTTTTTTTCTTTTCCAGATTCTTTGCGCATGCTTTTCTGAGGCTATCAAACTAGTAATATGAAAGAGAACCAGTTATCTCGAATAAGAACGGAAAAAATGTGATTCTAATGAAGTTTCCGAACTTCAAAAAAAATATCTTTCTTTTCGAGATTCTTTGCGCATAATATGCTTTTCTGAGGCTATCAAACTAGTATAATGAAAGAGAACCAGTTATCTCGAATAAGAACGGAAAAATGTGATTGTAATGAAGTTTCAAAATTTTGAAAAACTTTTTTTTTCTTTTCGAGATTCTTTACGCATAATATGCTTTTCTACAGCTATCAAACTAGCAAAATGAAAGAGAACCAGTTATCTCGTATAAGAACGGAAAAAAAGTGATACCAATCAAGTTTCCACATTTCGAAAAAAAATTTTTTCTTTTCGAGATTCTTTGCGCATAATATGCTTTTCTGCGGCTATCAAACTAGTACAATGAAAGAGAACCAGTTATCTCAAATAAGAACGAAAAAAAAGTGATTCTAACAAAGTTTCCCAACTTCGAAAAAAAATTTTTCATTTCGAGATACTTTGCGCATAATATGCTTTTCTACAGCTATCAAACTAGCAAAATGAAAGAGAACCAGTTATCTCGTATAAGAACGGAAAAAAAGTGATTCTAATGAGGTTTCCAAACTCGGAAAAAATTTTTTTCTTTTCGAGAATCTTTGCGCATAATATGCTTTTCTACAGCTATCAAACTAGTATAATGAAAGATAACCAGTTATCTCGAATAAGAACGGAAAAAAAGTGATTCTAATGAAGTTTCAAAATTTTGAAAAACTTTTTTTTTCTTTTCGAGATTCTTTGCGCATAATATGCTTTTCTACAGCTATCAAACTAGCAAAATGAAAGAGCACCAATTATCTCGTATAAAAACGGAAAAAAAGTGATTCCAATGAAGTTTCGAAACTTCGAAAAAAATTTTTTCTTTTCGAGATTCTTTGCGCTTAATATGCTTTTCTGTAGCTATCAAACTAGTATAATGAAAGAGAACCAGTTATCTCGAATAAGAACGCAAAAAAAGTGATTCTAATGAAGTTTCCAAACTTCGAAAATTTTTTTTTTTTTTTCGAGATTCTTTGCGCATATGCTTTTCTGAGGCTATCAAACTAGTATAATGAAAGAGAACCAGTTATCTCGTATAAGAACGGAAAAAAAGTGATTCCAATGAAGTTTCGAAACTTCGAAAAAAATTTTTTTTTTCGAGATTCTTTGCGCTTAAAATGCTTTTCTGTAGCTATCAAACTAGTATAATGAAAGAGAACCATTTATCTCGAATAAGAACGCAAAAAAAAGTGATTCTAATGAAGTTTCCAAACTTCGAAAATTTTTTTTTTTCTTTTCGAAATTCTTTGCGCATAATATGCTTTTCTGAGGCTATCAAACTAGTATAATGAAAGAGAACCAGTTTTCTCGAATAAGAACGGATAAGAAGTGATTCTAATGAAGTTTCCAAACTTCGAAAAAAATTTTTTTTCTTTTCGAGATTCTTTGCGCATAATATGCTTTTCTGAGGCTATCAAACTAGTATAATGAAAGAGAACCAGTTATCTCGAATAAGAACGGAAAAAAAGTGATTCTAATGAAGTTTCCAAACTTCGAAAACAATGTTTTTTCTTTTCGAGATTCTTTGCGCATAATATGCGTTTCTACAGCTATCAAACTAGTATAATGAAAGAGAACCAATTATCTCGAATAAGAACGGAAAAAAAGTGATTCTAATAAAGTTTCAAAATTTTGAAAACCTTTTTTTTTCTTTTCGAGATTCTTTGCGCATAATATGCTTTTCTACAGCTATCAAACTAGCAAAATGAAAGAGAACCAGTTATCTCGTATAAGAACGGAAAAAAAGTAATTCTAATGAAGTTTCCAAACTTCAAAAAAAAATTTTTTTCTTTTCGAGATTCTTTGCGCATAATATGCTTTTCTGCAGCTATCAAACTAGTATAATGAAAGAGAACCAGTTATCTCGAATAAGAACGGAAAAAAAGTGATTCTAATGAAGTTTCAAAATTATAAAAAACTTTTTTTTTCTTTCCGAGATTCTTTGCGCATAATATGCTTTTCTACAGCTATCAAACTAGCAAAATGAAAGAGAACCATTTATCTCGTATAAGAACGGAAAAAAAGTGATTCTATTGAAGTTTCCAAACTTCGAAAAAAAATTTTTTCTTTTCGAGATTCTTTGCGCATAATAAGCTTTTCTGAGGCTATCAAACTAGTATAATCAAAGAGAACCAGTTATCTCGTATAAGAACGGAAAAAAAGTGATTCTAATGAAGTTTCCAAATTTGGAAAAAAAATTTTTCTTTTCGAGATTCTTTGCGCATAATGCGCTTTTCTGAGGCTATCAAACTAGCATAATGAAAGAGAACCAGTTATCTCGAATAAGAACGGAAAAACAGTGATTCTGATGAAGTTTCCAAAGTTCGAAAAAAATTTTTTTTCTTTTCGAGATTCTTTGCGCATAATATGCTTTTCTGAGGCTATCAAACTAGTATTATGAAAGAGAACCAGTTATCTCGAATAAGAACGGAAAAAATGTGATTCTAATGAAGTTTCCGAACTTCGAAAAAAATTTCTTTCTTTTCGAGATTCTTTGCGCATAATATGCTTTTCTGAGGCTATCAAACTAGTATAATGAAAGAGAACCAGTTATCTCGAATAAGAACGGAAAAATGTGATTCTAATGAAGTTTCAAAATTTTGAAAAACTTTTTTATTCTTTTCGAGATTCTTTACGCATAATATGCTTTTCCACAGCTATCAAACTAGCAAAATGAAAGAGAACCAGTTATCTCGTATAAGAACGGAAAAAAAGTGATACCAATCAAGTTTCCTCACTTCGAAAAAAAATTTTTTCTTTTCGAGATTCTTTGCGCATAATATGCTTTTCTGCGGCTATTAAACTAGTACAATGAAAGAGAACCAGTTATCTCAAATAAGAACGAAAAAAAAGTGATTCTAACAAAGTTTCCCAACTTCGAAAAAAAATTTTTCATTTCGATATTCTTTGCGCATAATATGCTTTTCTGAGGCTATGAAACTAGTATAATGAAAGAGAACCAGTTATCTCAAATAAGAAGGGAAAAAAAGTGATTCTAAGGAAGTTTCCAAACTTCGAAAAAAAATTTTTCATTTCGAGATTCTTTGCGCATTATATGCTTTTCTGAGGCTATCAAACTAGTATAATGAAAGAGAACCAGTTATCTCGAATAAGAACGGAAAAAAAGTGATTCTAATGAAGTTTCCAAACTTCGAAAAAATTTTTTTTTCTTTTCGAATTTCTTTGCGCATAATATGTTTTTCTACAGCTATCAAACTAGCAAAATGAAAAAGAACCAGTTATCTCGTATAAGAACGGAAAAAAAGTGATTCTAATGAGGTTTCCAAACTTCGAAAAAAATTTTTTTCTTTTCGAGAATCTTTGCGCATAATATGCTTTTCTACAGCTATCAAACTAGTATAATGAAAGATAACCAGTTATCTCGAATAAGAACGGAAAAAAAGTGATTCTAATGAAGTTTCAAAATTTTGAAAAACTTTTTTTTTCTTTTCGAGATTCTTTGCGCATAATATGCTTTTCTACAGCTATCAAACTAGCAAAATGAAAGAAAACCAGTTATCTCGTATAAGAACGGAAAAAAAGTGATTCCAATGAAGTTTCGAAACTTCGAAAAAAATTTTTTCTTTTCGAGATTCTTTGCGCTTAAGATGCTTTTCTGTAGCTATCAAACTAGTATAATGAAAGAGAACCAGTTTCTCGAATAAGAACGCAAAAAAAGTGATTCTAATGAAGTTTCCAAACTTCGAAAAATTTTTTTTTTCTTTTCGAGATTCTTTGCGCATATGCTTTTCTGAGGCTATCAAACTAGTATAATGAAAGAGAACCAGTTTTCTCGAATAAGAACGGATAAGAAGTGATTCTAATGAAGTTTCCAAACTTCGAAAAAAATTTTTTTTCTTTTCGAGATTCTTTGCGCATAATATGCTTTTCTGAGGCTATCAAACTAGTATAATGAAAGAGAACCAGTTATCTCGAATAAGAACGGAAAAAAAGTGATTCTAATGAAGTTTCCAAACTTTGAAAAAAATGTTTTTTCTTTCCGAGATTCTTTGCGCATAATATGCGTTTCTACAGCTATCAAACTAGTATAATGAAAGAGAACCAATTATCTCGAATAAGAACGGAAAAAAAGTGATTCTAATGAAGTTTCAAAATTTTGAAAAAATTTTTTTTTCTTTTCGAGATTCTTTGCGCATAATATGCTTTTCTGAGGCTATCAAACTAGTATAATGAAAGAGAACCAGTTATCTCGAATAAGAACGGAAAAAATGTGATTCTAATGAAGTTTCCAAACTTCGAAAAAAATGTTTTTTCTTTTCGAGATTCTTTGCGCATAATATGCGTTTCTACAGCTATCAAACTAGTATAATGAAAGAGAACCAATTATCTCGAATAAGAACGGAAAAAAAGTGATTCTAATGAAGTTTCAAAATTTTGAAAACCTTTTTTTTTCTTTTCGAGATTCTTTGCGCATAATATGCTTTTCTACAGGTATCAAACTAGCAAAATGAAAGAGAACCAGTTATCTCGTATAAGAACGGAAAAAAAGTAATTCTAATGAAGTTTCCAAACTTCAAAAAAAAATTTTTTTCTTTTCGAGATTCTTTGCGCATAATATGCTTTTCTGCAGCTATCAAACTAGTATAATGAAAGAGAACCAGTTATCTCGAATAAGAACGGAAAAAAAGTGATTCTAATGAAGTTTCAAAATTATAAAAAACTTTTTTTTTCTTTCCGAGATTCTTTGCGCATAATATGCTTTTCTACAGCTATCAAACTAGCAAAATGAAAGAGAACCATTTATCTCGTATAAGAACGGAAAAAAAGTGATTCTATTGAAGTTTCCAAACTTCGAAAAAAATTTTTTTCTTTTCGAGAATCTTTGCGCATAATAAGCTTTTCTGAGGCTATCAAACTAGTATAATCAAAGAGAACCAGTTATCTCGAATAAGAACGGAAAAAAAGTGATTCTAATGAAGTTTCAAAATTATGAAGAACTTTTTTTTTCTTTTCGAGATTCTCTGCGTATAATATGCTTTTCTACAGCTATCAAACTAGCAAAATGAAAGAGAACCATATATCTCGTATAAGAACGGAAAAAAAGTGATTCTAATGAAGTTTCCAAACTTGGAAAAAAAAATTTTCTTTTCGAGATTCTTTGCGCATAATATGCTTTTCTGAGGCTATCAAACTAGTATAATGAAAGAGAACCAGTTATCTCGAATAAGAACGGAAAAAAAGTGATTCTGATGAAGTTTCCAAACTTCGAAAAAAATTTTTTTTCTTTTCGAGATTCTTTGCGCATAATATGCTTTTCTGAGGCTATCAAACTAGTATTATGAAAGAGAACCAGTTATCTCGAATAAGAACGGAAAAAATGTGATTCTAATGAAGTTTCCGAACTTCGAAAAAAATTTCTTTCTTTTCGAGATTCTTTGCGCATAATATGCTTTTCTGAGGCTATCAAACTAGTATAATGAAAGAGAACCAGTTATCTCGAATAAGAACGGAAAAATGTGATTCTAATGAAGTTTCAAAATTTTGAAAAACTTTTTTATTCTTTTCGAGATTCTTTACGCATAATATGCTTTTCTACAGCTATCAAACTAGCAAAATGAAAGAGAACCAGTTATCTCGTATAAGAACGGAAAAAAAGTGATACCAATCAAGTTTCCTCACTTCGAAAAAAAATTTTTTCTTTTCGAGATTCTTTGCGCATAATATGCTTTTCTGCGGCTATCAAACTAGTACAATGAAAGAGAACCAGTTATCTCAAATAAGAACGAAAAAAAAGTGATTCTAATGAAGTTTCCAAACTTCGAAAAAAATTTTTTCATTTCGAGATTCTTTGCGCATAATATGCTTTTCTGAGGCTATCAAACTAGTATAATGAAAGAGAACCAGTTATCTCGAATAAGAACGGAAAAAAAGTGATTCTAATGAAGTTTCCAAACTTCGAAAAAAATTTTTTTTCTTTTCGAATTTCTTTGCGCATAATATGCTTTTCTACAGCTATCAAACTAGCAAAATGAAAAAGAACCAGTTATCTCGTATAAGAACGGAAAAAAAGTGATTCTAATGAGGTTTCCAAACTTCGAAAAAAATTTTTTTCTTTTCGAGAATCTTTGCGCATAATATGCTTTTCTACAGCTATCAAACTAGTATAATGAAAGATAACCAGTTATCTCGAATAAGAACGGAAAAAAAGTGATTCTAATGAAGTTTCAAAATTTTGAAAAACTTTTTTTTTCTTTTCGAGATTCTTTGCGCATAATATGCTTTTCTACAGCTATCAAACTAGCAAAATGAAAGAGAACCAGTTATCTCGTATAAGAACGGAAAAAAAGTGATTCCAATGAAGTTTCGAAACTTCGAAAAAAATTTTTTCTTTTCGAGATTCTTTGCGGTTAATATGCTTTTCTGTAGTTATCAAACTAGTATAATGAAAGAGAACCAGTTATCTCGAATAAGAACTCAAAAAAAGTGATTCTAATGAAGTTTCCAAACTTCGAAAAATTTTTTTTTTCTTTTCGAGATTCTTTGCGCATATGCTTTTCTGAGGCTATCAAACTAGTATAATGAAAGAGAACCAGTTATCTCGAATAAGAACGGAAAAAAAGTGATTCTAATGAAGTTTCCAAACTTTGAAAAAAATGTTTTTTCTTTCCGAAATTCTTTGAGCATAATATGCGTTTCTACAGCTATCAAACTAGTATAATGAAAGAGAACCAATTATCTCGAATAAGAACGGAAAAAAAGTGATTCTAATGAAGTTTCAAAATTTTGAAAAACTTTTTTTTTCTTTTCGAGATTCTTTGCGCATAATATGCTTTTCTACAGCTATCAAACTAGCAAAATGAAAGAGAACCAGTTATTTCGTATAAGAACGGAAAAAAATTAATTCTAATGAAGTTTCCAAACTTCAAAAAAAAAATTTTTTCTTTTCGAGATTCTTTGCGCATAATATGCTTTTCTGCAGCTATCAAACTAGTATAATGAAAGAGAACCAGTTATCTCGAATAAGAACGGAAAAAAAGTGATTCTAATGAAGTTTCAAAATTATGAACAACTTTTTTTTTCTTTTCGAGATTCTTTGCGCATAATATGCTTTTCTACAGCTATCAAACTAGCAAAATGAAAGAGAACCAGTTATCTCGTATAAGAACGGAAAAAAAGTGATTCTAATGAAGTTTCCAAACTTGGAAAAAAAAATTTTCTTTTCGAGATTCTTTGCGCATAATATGCGTTTCTACAGCTATCAAACTAGTATAATGAAAGAGAACCAATTATCTCGAATAAGAACGGAAAAAAAGTGATTCTAATGAAGTTTCAAAATTTTGAAAACCTTTTTTTTTCTTTTCGAGATTCTTTGCGCATAATATGCTTTTCTACAGGTATCAAACTAGCAAAATGAAAGAGAACCAGTTATCTCGTATAAGAACGGAAAAAAAGTAATTCTAATGAAGTTTCCAAACTTCAAAAAAAAATTTTTTTCTTTTCGAGATTCTTTGCGCATAATATGCTTTTCTGCAGCTATCAAACTAGTATAATGAAAGAGAACCAGTTATCTCGAATAAGAACGGAAAAAAAGTGATTCTAATGAAGTTTCAAAATTATAAAAAACTTTTTTTTTCTTTCCGAGATTCTTTGCGCATAATATGCTTTTCTACAGCTATCAAACTAGCAAAATGAAAGAGAACCATTTATCTCGTATAAGAACGGAAAAAAAGTGATTCTATTGAAGTTTCCAAACTTCGAAAAAAAATTTTTTCTTTTCGAGATTCTTTGCGCATAATAAGCTTTTCTGAGGCTATCAAACTAGTATAATCAAAGAGAACCAGTTATCTCGAATAAGAACGGAAAAAAAGTGATTCTAATGAAGTTTCAAAATTATGAAAAACTTTTTTTTTCTTTTCGAGATTCTTTGCGCATAATATGCTTTTCTACAGCTATCAAACTAGCAAAATGAAAGAGAACCATATATCTCGTATAAGAACGGAAAAAAAGTGATTCTAATGAAGTTTCCAAATTTGGAAAAAAAATTTTTCTTTTCGAGATTCTTTGCGCATAATGCGCTTTTCTGAGGCTATCAAACTAGTATAATGAAAGAGAACCAGTTATCTCGAATAAGAACGGAAAAAAAGTGATTCTGATGAAGTTTCCAAACTTCGAAAAAAATTTTTTTTCTTTTCGAGATTCTTTGCGCATAATATGCTTTTCTGAGGCTATCAAACTAGTATTATGAAAGAGAACCAGTTATCTCGAATAAGAACGGAAAAAATGTGATTCTAATGAAGTTTCCGAACTTCGAAAAAAAATTCTTTCTTTTCGAGATTCTTTGCGCATAATATGCTTTTCTGAGGCTATCAAACTAGTATAATGAAAGAGAACCAGTTATCTCGAATAAGAACGGAAAAATGTGATTCTAATGAAGTTTCAAAATTTTGAAAAACTTTTTTATTCTTTTCGAGATTCTTTACGCATAATATGCTTTTCTACAGCTATCAAACTAGCAAAATGAAAGAGAACCAGTTATCTCGTATAAGAACGGAAAAAAAGTGATACCAATCAAGTTTCCTCACTTCGAAAAAAAATTTTTTCTTTTCGAGATTCTTTGCGCATAATATGCTTTTCTGCGGCTATCAAACTAGTACAATGAAAGAGAACCAGTTATCTCAAATAAGAACGAAAAAAAAGTGATTCTAACAAAGTTTCCCAACTTCGAAAAAAAATTTTTCATTTCGATATTCTTTGCGCATAATATGCTTTTCTGAGGCTATGAAACTAGTATAATGAAAGAGAACCAGTTATCTCAAATAAGAAGGGAAAAAAAGTGATTCTAAGGAAGTTTCCAAACTTCGAAAAAAATTTTTTCATTTCGAGATTCTTTGCGCATAATATGCTTTTCTGAGGCTATCAAACTAGTATAATGAAAGAGAAACAGTTATCTCTAATAAGAACGGAAAAAAAGTGATTCTAATGAGGTTTCCAAACTTCGAAAAAAATTTTTTTCTTTTCGAGAATCTTTGCGCATAATATGCTTTTCTACAGCTATCAAACTAGTATAATGAAAGATAACCAGTTATCTCGAATAAGAACGGAAAAAAAGTGATTCTAATGAAGTTTGAAAATTTTGAAAAACTTTTTTTTTCTTTTCGAGATTCTTTGCGCATAATATGCTTTTCTACAGCTATCAAACTAGCAAAATGAAAGAGAACCAGTTATCTCGTATAAGAACGGAAAAAAAGTGATTCCAATGAAGTTTCGAAACTTCGAAAAAAATTTTTTCTTTTCGAGATTCTTTGCGCTTAATATGCTTTTCTGTAGCTATCAAACTAGTATAATGAAAGAGAACCAGTTATCTCGAATAAGAACGCAAAAAAAGTGATTCTAATGAAGTTTCCAAACTTCGAAAAATTTTTTTTTTTCTTTTCGAGATTCTTTGCGCATATGCTTTTCTGAGGCTATCAAACTAGTATAATGAAAGAGAACCAGTTTTCTCGAATAGGAACGGATAAGAAGTGATTCTAATGAAGTTTCCAAACTTCGAAAAAAATTTTTTTTCTTTTCGAGATTCTTTGCGCATAATATGCTTTTCTGAGGCTATCAAACTAGTATAATGAAAGAGAACCAGTTATCTCGAATAAGAACGGAAAAAAAGTGATTCTAATGAAGTTTCCAAACTTTGAAAAAAATGTTTTTTCTTTCCGAGATTCTTTGCGCATAATATGCGTTTCTACAGCTATCAAACTAGTATAATGAAAGAGAACCAATTATCTCGAATAAGAACGGAAAAAAAGTGATTCTAATGACGTTTCAAAATTTTGAAAAACTTTTTTTTTCTTTTCGAGATTCTTTGCGCATAATATGCTTTTCTGAGGCTATCAAACTAGTATAATGAAAGAGAACCAGTTTTCTCCAATAAGAACGGATAAGAAGTGATTCTAATGAAGTTTCCAAACTTCGAAATAAATTTTTTTTCTTTTCGAGATTCTTTGCGCATAATATGCTTTTCTGAGGGTATCAAACTAGTATAATGAAAGAGAACCAGTTATCTCGAATAAGAACGGAAAAAAAGTGATTCTAATGAAGTTTCCAAACTTCGAAAACAATGTTTTTTCTTTTCGAGATTATTTGCGCATAATATGCGTTTCTACAGCTATCAAACTAGTATAATGAAAGAGAACCAATTATCTCGAATAAGAACGGAAAAAAAGTGATTCTAATGAAGTTTCAAAATTTTGAAAACCTTTTTTTTTCTTTTCGAGAATCTTTGCGCATAATATGCTTTTCTACAGGTATCAAACTAGCAAAATGAAAGAGAACCAGTTATCTCGTATAAGAACGGAAAAAAAGTAATTCTAATGAAGTTTCCAAACTTCAAAAAAAAATTTTTTTCTTTTCGAGATTCTTTGCGCATAATATGCTTTTCTGCAGCTATCAAACTAGTATAATGAAAGAGAACCAGTTATCTCGAATAAGAACGGAAAAAAAGTGATTCTAATGAAGTTTCAAAATTATAAAAAACTTTTTTTTTCTTTCCGAGATTCTTTGCGCATAATATGCTTTTCTACAGCTATCAAACTAGCAAAATGAAAGAGAACCATTTATCTCGTATAAGAACGGAAAAAAAGTGATTCTATTGAAGTTTCCAAACTTCGAAAAAAAATTTTTTCTTTTCGAGATTCTTTGCGCATAATAAGCTTTTCTGAGGCTATCAAACTAGTATAATCAAAGAGAACCAGTTATCTCGAATAAGAACGGAAAAAAAGTGATTCTAATGAAGTTTCAAAATTATGAAAAACTTTTTTTTTCTTTTCGAGATTCTTTGCGCATAATATGCTTTTCTACAGCTATCAAACTAGTATAATGAAAGAGAACCAGTTATCTCAAATAAGAAGGGAAAAAAAGTGATTCTAAGGAAGTTTCTAAACTTCGAAAAAATTTTTTTCATTTCGAGATTCTTTGCGCATAATATGCTTTTCTGAGGCTATCAAACTAGTATAATGAAAGAGAACCAGTTATCTCGAATAAGAACGGAAAAAAAGTGATTCTAATGAAGTTTCCAAACTTCGAAAAAAATTTTTTTTCTTTTCGAATTTCTTTGCGCATAATATGCTTTTCTACAGCTATCAAACTAGCAAAATGAAAGAGAACCAGTTATCTCGTATAAGAACGGAAAAAAAGTGATTCTAATGAGGTTTCCAAACTCGGAAAAAATTTTTTTCTTTTCGAGAATCTTTGCGCATAATATGCTTTTCTACAGCTATCAAACTAGTATAATGAAAGATAACCAGTTATCTCGAATAAGAACGGAAAAAAAGTGATTCTAATGAAGTTTCAAAATTTTGAAAACCTTTTTTTTTCTTTTCGAGATTCTTTGCGCATAATATGCTTTTCTACAGCTATCAAACTAGCAAAATGAAAGAGCACCAATTATCTCGTATAAAAACGGAAAAAAAGTGATTCCAATGAAGTTTCGAAACTTCGAAAAAAATTTTTTCTTTTCGAGATTCTTTGCGCTTAATATGCTTTTCTGTAGCTATCAAACTAGTATAATGAAAGAGAACCAGTTATCTCGAATAAGAACGCAAACAAAGTGATTCTAATGAAGTTTCCAAACTTCGAAAATTTTTTTTTTTTTTTCGTGATTCTTTGCGCATATGCTTTTCTGAGGCTATCAAACTAGCAAAATGAAAGAGCACCAGTTATCTCGTATAAAAACGGAAAAAAAGTGATTCCAATGAAGTTTCGAAACTTCGAAAAAAATTTTTTCTTTTCGAGATTCTTTGCGCTTAATATGCTTTTCTGTAGCTATCAAACTAGTATAATGATTGAGAACCATTTATCTCGAATAAGAACGCAAAAAAAAAGTGATTCTAATGAAGTTTCCAAACTTCGAAAAAAATTTTTTTTCTTTTCGAGATTCTTTGCGCATAATATGCTTTTCTGAGGCTATCAAACTAGTATAATGAAAGAGAACCAGTTTTCTCGAATAAGAACGAATAAGAAGTGATTCTAATGAAGTTTCCAAACTTCGAAAAAAATTTTTTTTCTTTTCGAGATTCTTTGCGCATAATATGCTTTTCTGAGGCTATCAAACTAGTATAATGAAAGAGAACCAGTTATCTCAAATAAGAACGGAAAAAAAGTGATTCTAATGAAGTTTCCAAACTTCGAAAAAAATGTCTTTTCTTTTCGAGATTCTTTGCGCATAATATGCATTTCTACAGCTATCAAACTAGTATAATGAAAGAGAACCAATTATCTCGAATAAGAACGGAAAAAAAGTGATTCTAATGAAGTTTCAAAATTTTGAAAACCTTTTTTTTTCTTTTCGAGATTCTTTGCGCATAATATGCTTTTCTACAGCTATCAAACTAGCAAAATGAAAGAGAACCAGTTATCTCGTATAAGAACGGAAAAAAAGTAATTCTAATGAAGTTTCCAAACTTCAAAAAAAATTTTTTTTCTTTTCGAGATTCTTTGCGCATAATATGCTTTTCTGCAGCTATCAAACTATTATAATGAAAGAGAACCAGTTATCTCGAATAAGAACGGAAAAAAAGTGATTCTAATGAAGTTTCAAAATTATAAAAAACTTTTTTTTTCTTTCCGAGATTCTTTGCGCATAATATGCTTTTCTACAGCTATCAAACTAGCAAAATGAAAGAGAACCATTTATCTCGTATAAGAACGGAAAAAAAGTGATTCTATTGAAGTTTCCAAACTTCGAAAAAAAATTTTTTCTTTTCGAGATTCTTTGCGCATAATAAGCTTTTCTGAGGCTATCAAACTAGTATAATCAAAGAGAACCAGTTATCTCGAATAAGAACGGAAAAAAAGTGATTCTAATGAAGTTTCAAAATTATGAAAAACTTTTTTTTTCTTTTCGAGATTCTTTGCGCATAATATGCTTTTCTACAGCTATCAAACTAGCAAAATGAAAGAGAACCATATATCTCGTATAAGAACGGAAAAAAAGTGATTCTAATGAAGTTTCCAAACTTCGAAAAATTTTTTTTTTCTTTTCGAGATTCTTTGCGCATATGCTTATCTGAGGCTATCAAACTAGTATAATGAAAGATAACCAGTTATCTCGAATAAGAACGGAAAAATAGTGATTCTAATGAAGTTTCAAAATTTTGAAAAACTTTTTTTTTCTTTTCGAGATTCTTTGCGCATAATATGCTTTTCTACAGCTATCAAACTAGCAAAATGAAAGAGAACCAGTTATCTCGTATAAGAACGGAAAAAAAGTGATTCCAATGAAGTTTCGAAACTTCGAAAAAAATTTTTTTTCTTTTCGAGATTCTTTGCGCATAATATGCTTTTCTGAGGCTATCAAACTAGTATTATGAAAGAGAACCAGTTATCTCGAATAAGAACGGAAAAAATGTGATTCTAATGAAGTTTCCGAACTTCGAAAAAAATTTCTTTCTTTTCGAGATTCTTTGCGCATAATATGCTTTTCTGAGGCTATCAAACTAGTATAATGAAAGAGAACCAGTTATCTCGAATAAGAACGGAAAAATGTGATTCTAATGAAGTTTCAAAATTTTGAAAAACTTTTTTATTCTTTTCGAGATTCTTTACGCATAATATGCTTTTCTAAAACTATCAAACTAGCAAAATGAAAGAGAACCAGTTATCTCGTATAAGAACGGAAAAAAAGTGATTCTAATGAGGTTTCCAAACTTCGAAAAAAAATTTTTTCTTTTCGAGAATCTTTGCGCATAATATGCTTTTCTACAGCTATCAAACTAGTATAATGAAAGATAACCAGTTATCTCGAATAAGAACGGAAAAATAGTGATTCTAATGAAGTTTCAAAATTTTGAAAAACTTTTTTTTTCTTTTCGAGATTCTTTGCGCATAATATGCTTTTCTACAGCTATCAAACTAGCAAAATGAAAGAGAACCAGTTATCTCGTATAAGAACGGAAAAAAAGTGATTCCAATGAAGTTTCGAAACTTCGAAAAAAATTTTTTCTTTTCGAGATTCTTTGCGCTTAATATGCTTTTCTGTAGCTATCAAACTAGTATAATGAAAGGGAACCAGTTATCTCGAATAAGAACGCAAAAAAAGTGATTCTAATGAAGTTTCCAAACTTCGAAAAATTTTTTTTTTCTTTTCGAGATTCTTTGCGCATATGCTTATCTGAGGCTATCAAACTAGTATAATGAAAGAGAACCAGTTATCTCGAATAAGAACGGAAAAAAAGTGATTCTAATGAAGTTTCCGAACTTCGAAAAAAATTTCTTTCTTTTCGAGATTCTTTGCGCATAACATGCTTTTCTACAGCTATCAAACTAGCAAAATGAAAGAGAACCAGTTATCTCGTATAAGAACGGAAAAAAACTGATTCAAATGAAGTTTCCAAACTAGGAAAAAAATTTTATCTTTTCGAGATTCTTTGCGCATAATATGCTTTTCTGAGGCTATCAAACTAGTATAATGAAAGAGAACCAGTTATCTCGAATAAGAACGGAAAAAAGTGATTCTGATGAAGTTTCCAAACTTCGAAAAAAATTTTTTTTCTCTTCGAATTTCTTTGCCCATAATATGCTTTTCTACAGCTATCAAACTAGTATAATGAAAGAGAACCATTTATCTCGAATAAGAACGCAAAAAAAGTGATTCTAATGAAGTTTCCAAACTTCGAAAAATTTTTTTTTTCTTTTCGAGATTCTTTGCGCATAATATGCTTTTCTGAGGCTATCAAACTAGTATAATGAAAGAGAACCAGTTTTCTCGAATAAGAACGGATAAGAAGTGATTCTAATGAAGTTTCCAAACTTCGAAAAAAATTTTTTTTCTTTTCGAGATTCTTTGCGCATAATATGCTTTTCTGAGGCTATCAAACTAGTATAATGAAAGAGAACCAGTTATCTCGAATAAGAACGGAAAAAAAGTGATTCTAATGAAGTTTCCAAACTTCGAAAAAAATGTTTTTTTTTCGAGATTCTTTGCGCATAATATGCTTTTCTACAGCTATCAAACTAGTATAATGAAAGATAACCAGTTATCTCGAATAAGAACGGAAAAAAAGTGATTCTAATGAAGTTTCAAAATTTTGAAAAACTTTTTTTTTCTTTTCGAGATTCTTTGCGCATAATATGCTTTTCTACAGCTATCAAACTAGCAAAATGAAAGAGCACCAATTATCTCGTATAAAAACGGAAAAAAAGTGATTCCAATGAAGTTTCGAAACTTCGAAAAAAATTATTTCTTTTCGAGATTCTTTGCGCATAATATGCTTTTCTGCAGCTATCAAACTAGTATAATGAAAGAGAACCAGTTATCTCGAATAAGAACGGAAAAAAAGTGATTCTAATGAAGTTTCAAAATTATAAAAAACTTTTTTTTTCTTTCCGAGATTCTTTGCGCATAATATGCTTTTCTACAGCTATCAAACTAGCAAAATGAAAGAGAACCATTTATCTCGTATAAGAACGGAAAAAAAGTGATTCTATTGAAGTTTCCAAACTTCGAAAAAAAATTTTTTCTTTTCGAGATTCTTTGCGCATAATAAGCTTTTCTGAGGCTATCAAACTAGTATAATCAAAGAGAACCAGTTATCTCGTATAAGAACGGAAAAAAAGTGATTCTAATGAAGTTTCCAAATTTGGAAAAAAAATTTTTCTTTTCGAGATTCTTTGCGCATAATGCGCTTTTCTGAGGCTATCAAACTAGTATAATGAAAGAGAACCAGTTATCTCGAATAAGAACGGAAAAAAAGTGATTCTGATGAAGTTTCCAAACTTCGAAAAAAATTTTTTTTCTTTTCGAGATTCTTTGCGCATAATATGCTTTTCTGAGGCTATCAAACTAGTATAATGAAAGAGAACCAGTTATCTCGAATAAGAACGGAAAAAATGTGATTCTAATGAAGTTTCCGAACTTCGAAAAAAATTTCTTTCTTTTCGAGATTCTTTGCGCATAATATGCTTTTCTGAGGCTATCAAACTAGTATAATGAAAGAGAACCAGTTATCTCGAATAAGAACGGAAAAATGTGATTCTAATGAAGTTTCAAAATTTTGAAAAACTTTTTTATTCTTTTCGAGATTCTTTACGCATAATATGCTTTTCCACAGCTATCAAACTAGCAAAATGAAAGAGAACCAGTTATCTCGTATAAGAACGGAAAAAAAGTGATACATTTCAAGTTTCCACACTTCGAAAATAAATTTCTTCTTTTCGAGATTCTTTGCGCATAATATGCTTTTCTGCGGCTATCAAACTAGTACAATGAAAGAGAACCAGTTATCTCAAATAAGAACGAAAAAAAAGTGATTCTAACAAAGTTTCTCAACTTCGAAAAAAAATTTTTCATTTCGAGTTTCTTTGCGCATAATATGCTTTTCTGAGGCTATCAAACTAGTATAATGAAAGAGAACCAGTTATCTCAAATAAGAAGGGAAAAAAAGTGATTCTAAGGAAGTTTCCAAACTTCGAAAAAAATTTTTTCATTTCGAGATTCTTTGCGCATAATATGCTTTTCTGAGGCTATCAAACTAGTATAATGAAAGAGAACCAGTTATCTCGAATGAGAACGGAAAAAAAGTGATTCTAATGAAGTTTCCAAACTTCGAAAAAAATTTTTTTTCTTTTCGAATTTCTTTGCGCATAATATGCTTTTCTACAGCTATCAAACTAGCAAAATGAAAGAGAACCAGTTATCTCGTATAAGAACGGAAAAAAAGTGATTCTAATGAGGTTTCCAAACTTCGAAAAAAATTTTTTTCTTTTCGAGAATCTTTGCGCATAATATGCTTTTCTACAGCTATCAAATTAGTGTAATGAAAGATAACCAGTTATCTCGAATAAGAACGGAAAAAAAGTGATTCTAATGAAGTTTCAAAATTTTGAAAAACTTTTTTTTTCTTTTCGAGATTCTTTGCGCATAATATGCTTTTCTACAGCTATCAAACTAGCAAAATGAAAGAGAACCAGTTATCTCGTATAAGAACGGAAAAAAAGTGATTCCAATGAAGTTTCGAAACTTCGAAAAATTTTTTTTTTCTTTTCGAGATTCTTTGCGCATAATATGCTTTTCTGAGGCTATCAAACTAGTATAATGAAAGAGAACCAGTTTTCTCGAATAAGAACGGATAAGAAGTGATTCTAATAAAGTTTCCAAACTTCGAAAAAAATTTTTTTTCTTTTCGAGATTCTTTGCGCATAATATGCTTTTCTGAGGCTATCAAACTAGTATAATGAAAGAGAACCAGTTATCTCGAATAAGAACGGAAAAAAAGTGATTCTAATGAAGTTTCCAAACTTCGAAAAAAATGTTTTTTCTTTTCGAGATTCTTTGCGCATAATATGCTTTTCTGAGGCTATCAAACTAGTATAATGAAAGAGAACCAGTTATCTCGAATAAGAACGGAAAAATGTGATTCTAATGAAGTTTCAAAATTTTGAAAAACTTTTTTTTTCTTTTCGAGATTCTTTACGCATAATATGCTTTTCTACAGCTATCAAACTAGCAAAATGAAAGAGAACCAGTTATCTCGTATAAGAACGGAAAAAAAGTGATACCAATCAAGTTTCCACACTTCAAAAAAAAATTTTTTCTTTTCGAGATTCTTTGCGCATAATATGCTTTTCTGCGGCTATCAAACTAGTACAATGAAAGAGAACCAGTTATCTCAAATAAGAACGAAAAAAAAGTGATTCTAACAAAGTTTCCCAACTTCGAAAAAAAATTTTTCATTTCGAGATTCTTTGCGCATAATATGCTTTTCTGAGGCTATCAAACTAGTATAATGAAAGAGAACCAGTTATCTCAAATAAGAAGGGAAAAAAAGTGATTCTAAGGAAGTTTCCAAACTTCGAAAAAAAATTTTTCATTTCGAGATTCTTTGCGCATAATATGCTTTTCTGAGGCTATCAAACTAGTATAATGAAAGAGAACCAGTTATCTAGAATAAGAACGGAAAAAAAGTGATTCTAATGAAGTTTCCAAACTTCGAAAAAAATTTTTTTTCTTTTCGAATTTCTTTGCGCATAATATGCTTTTCGACAGCTATCAAACTAGCAAAATGAAAGAGAACCAGTTATCTCGTATAAGAACGGAAAAAAAGTGATTCTAATGAGGTTTCCAAACTTCGAAAAAAATTTTTTTCTTTTCGAGAATCTTTGCGCATAATATGCTTTTCTACAGCTATCAAACTAGTATAATGAAAGATAACCAGTTATCTCGAATAAGAACGGAAAAAAAGTGATTCTAATGAAGTTTCAAAATTTTGAAAAACTTTTTTTTTTTTTTTTCGAGATTCTTTGCGCATAATATGCTTTTGTACAGCTATCAAACTAGCAAAATGAAAGAGAACCAGTTATCTCGTATAAGAACGGAAAAAAAGTGATTCCAATAAAGTTTCGAAACTTCGAAAAATTTTTTTTTTCTTTTCGAGATTCTTTGCGCATATGCTTTTCTGAGGCTATCAAACTAGTATAATGAAAGAGAACCAGTTTTCTCGAATAAGAACGGATAAGAAGTGATTCTAATGAAGTTTCCAAACTTCGAAAAAAATTTTTTTTCCCATCGAGATTCTTTGCGCATAATATGCTTTTCTGAGGCTATCAAACTAGTATAATGAAAGAGAACCAGTTTTCTCGAATAAGAACGGATAAGAAGTGATTCTAATGAAGTTTCCAAACTTCGAAAAAAATTTTTTTTCTTTTCGAGATTCTTTGCGCATGCTTTTCTGAGGCTATCAAACTAGTAATATGAAAGAGAACCAGTTATCTCGAATAAGAACGGAAAAAATTTGATTCTAATGAAGTTTCCGAACTTCAAAAAAAATATCTTTCTTTTCGAGATTCTTTGCGCATAATATGCTTTTCTGAGGCTATCAAACTAGTATAATGAAAGAGAACCAGTTATCTCGAATAAGAACGGAAAAATGTGATTGTAATGAAGTTTCAAAATTTTGAAAAACTTTTTTTTTCTTTTCGAGATTCTTTACGCATAATATGCTTTTCTACAGCTATCAAACTAGCAAAATGAAAGAGAACCAGTTATCTCGTATAAGAACGGAAAAAAAGTGATACCAATCAAGTTTCCACATTTCGAAAAAAAATTTTTTCTTTTCGAGATTCTTTGCGCATAATATGCTTTTCTGCGGCTATCAAACTAGTACAATGAAAGAGAACCAGTTATCTCAAATAAGAACGAAAAAAAAGTGATTCTAACAAAGTTTCCCAACTTCGAAAAAAAATTTTTCATTTCGAGATACTTTGCGCATAATATGCTTTTCTGAGGCTATCAAACTAGTATAATGAAAGAGAACCATTTATCTCAAATAAGAAGGGAAAAAAAGTGATTCTAAGGAAGTTTCTAAACTTCGAAAAAATTTTTTTCATTTCGAGATTCTTTGCGCATAATATGCTTTTCTGAGGCTATCAAACTAGTATAATGAAAGAGAACCAGTTATCTCGAATAAGAACGGAAAAAAAGTGATTCTAATGAAGTTTCCAAACTTCGAAAAAATTTTTTTTTCTTTTCGAATTTCTTTGCGCATAATATGCTTTTTTACAGCTATCAAACTAGCAAAATGAAAGAGAACCAGTTATCTCGTATAAGAACGGAAAAAAAGTGATTCTAATGAGGTTTCCAAACTCGGAAAAAATTTTTTTCTTTTCGAGAATCTTTGCGCATAATATGCTTTTCTACAGCTATCAAACTAGTATAATGAAAGATAACCAGTTATCTCGAATAAGAACGGAAAAAAAGTGATTCTAATGAAGTTTCAAAATTTTGAAAAACTTTTTTTTTCTTTTCGAGATTCTTTGCGCATAATATGCTTTTCTACAGCTATCAAACTAGCAAAATGAAAGAGCACCAATTATCTCGTATAAAAACGGAAAAAAAGTGATTCCAATGAAGTTTCGAAACTTCGAAAAAAATTATTTCTTTTCGAGATTCTTTGCGCATAATATGCTTTTCTGCAGCTATCAAACTAGTATAATGAAAGAGAACCAGTTATCTCGAATAAGAACGGAAAAAAAGTGATTCTAATGAAGTTTCAAAATTATAAAAAACTTTTTTTTTCTTTCCGAGATTCTTTGCGCATAATATGCTTTTCTACAGCTATCAAACTAGCAAAATGAAAGAGAACCATTTATCTCGTATAAGAACGGAAAAAAAGTGATTCTATTGAAGTTTCCAAACTTCGAAAAAAAATTTTTTCTTTTCGAGATTCTTTGCGCATAATAAGCTTTTCTGAGGCTATCAAACTAGTATAATCAAAGAGAACCAGTTATCTCGTATAAGAACGGAAAAAAAGTGATTCTAATGAAGTTTCCAAATTTGGAAAAAAAATTTTTCTTTTCGAGATTCTTTGCGCATAATGCGCTTTTCTGAGGCTATCAAACTAGTATAATGAAAGAGAACCAGTTATCTCGAATAAGAACGGAAAAAAAGTGATTCTGATGAAGTTTCCAAACTTCGAAAAAAATTTTTTTTCTTTTCGAGATTCTTTGCGCATAATATGCTTTTCTGAGGCTATCAAACTAGTATAATGAAAGAGAACCAGTTATCTCGAATAAGAACGGAAAAAATGTGATTCTAATGAAGTTTCCGAACTTCGAAAAAAATTTCTTTCTTTTCGAGATTCTTTGCGCATAATATGCTTTTCTGAGGCTATCAAACTAGTATAATGAAAGAGAACCAGTTATCTCGAATAAGAACGGAAAAATGTGATTCTAATGAAGTTTCAAAATTTTGAAAAACTTTTTTATTCTTTTCGAGATTCTTTACGCATAATATGCTTTTCCACAGCTATCAAACTAGCAAAATGAAAGAGAACCAGTTATCTCGTATAAGAACGGAAAAAAAGTGATACCAATCAAGTTTCCTCACTTCGAAAAAAAATTTTTTCTTTTCGAGATTCTTTGCGCATAATATGCTTTTCTGCGGCTATTAAACTAGTACAATGAAAGAGAACCAGTTATCTCAAATAAGAACGAAAAAAAAGTGATTCTAACAAAGTTTCCCAACTTCGAAAAAAAATTTTTCATTTCGATATTCTTTGCGCATAATATGCTTTTCTGAGGCTATGAAACTAGTATAATGAAAGAGAACCAGTTATCTCAAATAAGAAGGGAAAAAAAGTGATTCTAAGGAAGTTTCCAAACTTCGAAAAAAATTTTTTCATTTCGAGATTCTTTGCGCATTATATGCTTTTCTGAGGCTATCAAACTAGTATAATGAAAGAGAACCAGTTATCTCGAATAAGAACGGAAAAAAAGTGATTCTAATGAAGTTTCCAAACTTCGAAAAAAATTTTTTTTCTTTTCGAATTTCTTTGCGCATAATATGCTTTTCTACAGCTATCAAACTAGCAAAATGAAAAAGAACCAGTTATCTCGTATAAGAACGGAAAAAAAGTGATTCTAATGAGGTTTCCAAACTTCGAAAAAAATTTTTTTCTTTTCGAGAATCTTTGCGCATAATATGCTTTTCTACAGCTATCAAACTAGTATAATGAAAGATAACCAGTTATCTCGAATAAGAACGGAAAAAAAGTGATTCTAATGAAGTTTCAAAATTTTGAAAAACTTTTTTTTTCTTTTCGAGATTCTTTGCGCATAATATGCTTTTCTACAGCTATCAAACTAGCAAAATGAAAGAGAACCAGTTATCTCGTATAAGAACGGAAAAAAAGTGATTCCAATGAAGTTTCGAAACTTCGAAAAAAATTTTTTCTTTTCGAGATTCTTTGCGCATAATATGCGTTTCTACAGCTATCAAACTAGTATAATGAAAGAGAACCAATTATCTCGAATAAGAACGGAAAAAAAGTGATTCTAATGAAGTTTCAAAATTTTGAAAACCTTTTTTTTTCTTTTCGAGATTCTTTGCGCATAATATGCTTTTCTACAGGTATCAAACTAGCAAAATGAAAGAGAACCAGTTATCTCGTATAAGAACGGAAAAAAAGTAATTCTAATGAAGTTTCCAAACTTCAAAAAAAAATTTTTTTCTTTTCGAGATTCTTTGCGCATAATATGCTTTTCTGCAGCTATCAAACTAGTATAATGAAAGAGAACCAGTTATCTCGAATAAGAACGGAAAAAAAGTGATTCTAATGAAGTTTCAAAATTATAAAAAACTTTTTTTTTCTTTCCGAGATTCTTTGCGCATAATATGCTTTTCTACAGCTATCAAACTAGCAAAATGAAAGAGAACCATTTATCTCGTATAAGAACGGAAAAAAAGTGATTCTATTGAAGTTTCCAAACTTCGAAAAAAAATTTTTTCTTTTCGAGAATCTTTGCGCATAATAAGCTTTTCTGAGGCTATCAAACTAGTATAATCAAAGAGAACCAGTTATCTCGAATAAGAACGGAAAAAAAGTGATTCTAATGAAGTTTCAAAATTATGAAGAACTTTTTTTTTCTTTTCGAGATTCCCTGCGCATAATATGCTTTTCTACAGCTATCAAACTAGCAAAATGAAAGAGAACCATATATCTCGTATAAGAACGGAAAAAAAGTGATTCTAATGAAGTTTCCGAACTTCGAAAAAAATTTCTTTCTTTTCGAGATTCTTTGCGCATAATATGCTTTTCTGAGGCTATCAAACTAGTATAATGAAAGAGAACCAGTTATCTCGAATAAGAACGGAAAAATGTGATTCTAATGAAGTTTCAAAATTTTGAAAAACTTTTTTATTCTTTTCGAGATTCTTTACGCATAATATGCTTTTCTACAGCTATCAAACTAGCAAAATGAAAGAGAACCAGTTATCTCGTATAAGAACGGAAAAAAAGTGATACCAATCAAGTTTCCTCACTTCGAAAAAAAATTTTTTCTTTTCGAGATTCTTTGCGCATAATATGCTTTTCTGCGGCTATCAAACTAGTACAATGAAAGAGAACCAGTTATCTCAAATAAGAACGAAAAAAAAAGTGATTCTAATGAAGTTTCCAAACTTCGAAAAAAATTTTTTCATTTCGAGATTCTTTGCGCATAATATGCTTTTCTGAGGCTATCAAACTAGTATAATGAAAGAGAACCAGTTATCTCGAATAAGAACGGAAAAAAAGTGATTCTAATGAAGTTTCCAAACTTCGAAAAAAATTTTTTTTCTTTTCGAATTTCTTTGCGCATAATATGCTTTTCTACAGCTATCAAACTAGCAAAATGAAAAAGAACCAGTTATCTCGTATAAGAACGGAAAAAAAGTGATTCTAATGAGGTTTCCAAACTTCGAAAAAAAATTTTTTCTTTTCGAGAATCTTTGCGCATAATATGCTTTTCTACAGCTATCAAACTAGTATAATGAAAGATAACCAGTTATCTCGAATAAGAACGGAAAAAAAGTGATTCTAATGAAGTTTCAAAATTTTGAAAAACTTTTTTTTTCTTTTCGAGATTCGTTGCGCATAATATGCTTTTCTACAGCTATCAAACTAGCAAAATGAAAGAGAACCAGTTATCTCGTATAAGAACGGAAAAAAAGTGATTCCAATGAAGTTTCGAAACTTCGAAAAAAATTTTTTCTTTTCGAGATTCTTTGCGGTTAATATGCTTTTCTGTAGTTATCAAACTAGTATAATGAAAGAGAACCAGTTATCTCGAATAAGAACTCAAAAAAAGTGATTCTAATGAAGTTTCCAAACTTCGAAAAATTTTTTTTTTCTTTTCGAGATTCTTTGCGCATATGCTTTTCTGAGGCTATCAAACTAGTATAATGAAAGAGAACCAGTTTTCTCGAATAAGAACGGATAAGAAGTGATTCTAATGAAGTTTCCAAACTTCGAAAAAAATTTTTTTTCTTTTCGAGATTCTTTGCGCATAATATGCTTTTCTGAGGCTATCAAACTAGTATAATGAAAGAGAACCAGTTATCTCGAATAAGAACGGAAAAAAAGTGATTCTAATGAAGTTTCCAAACTTTGAAAAAAATGTTTTTTCTTTCCGAAATTCTTTGAGCATAATATGCGTTTCTACAGCTATCAAACTAGTATAATGAAAGAGAACCAATTATCTCGAATAAGAACGGAAAAAAAGTGATTCTAATGAAGTTTCAAATTTTTGAAAAACTTTTTTTTTCTTTTCGAGATTCTTTGCGCATAATATGCTTTTCTACAGCTATCAAACTAGCAAAATGAAAGAGAACCAGTTATCTCGTATAAGAACGGAAAAAAATTAATTCTAATGAAGTTTCCAAACTTCAAAAAAAAAATTTTTTCTTTTCGAGATTCTTTGCGCATAATATGCTTTTCTGCAGCTATCAAACTAGTATAATGAAAGAGAACCAGTTATCTCGAATAAGAACGGAAAAAAAGTGATTCTAATGAAGTTTCAAAATTATGAACAACTTTTTTTTTCTTTTCGAGATTCTTTGCGCATAATATGCTTTTCTACAGCTATCAAACTAGCAAAATGAAAGAGAACCAGTTATCTCGTATAAGAACGGAAAAAAAGTGATTCTAATGAAGTTTCCAAACTTGGAAAAAAAAATTTTCTTTTCGAGATTCTTTGCGCATAATATGCGTTTCTACAGCTATCAAACTAGTATAATGAAAGAGAACCAATTATCTCGAATAAGAACGGAAAAAAAGTGATTCTAATGAAGTTTCAAAATTTTGAAAACCTTTTTTTTTCTTTTCGAGATTCTTTGCGCATAATATGCTTTTCTACAGGTATCAAACTAGCAAAATGAAAGAGAACCAGTTATCTCGTATAAGAACGGAAAAAAAGTAATTCTAATGAAGTTTCCAAACTTCAAAAAAAAATTTTTTTCTTTTCGAGATTCTTTGCGCATAATATGCTTTTCTGCAGCTATCAAACTAGTATAATGAAAGAGAACCAGTTATCTCGAATAAGAACGGAAAAAAAGTGATTCTAATGAAGTTTCAAAATTATAAAAAACTTTTTTTTTCTTTCCGAGATTCTTTGCGCATAATATGCTTTTCTACAGCTATCAAACTAGCAAAATGAAAGAGAACCATTTATCTCGTATAAGAACGGAAAAAAAGTGATTCTATTGAAGTTTCCAAACTTCGAAAAAAAATTTTTTCTTTTCGAGATTCTTTGCGCATAATGCGCTTTTCTGAGGCTATCAAACTAGTATAATGAAAGAGAACCAGTTATCTCGAATAAGAACGGAAAAAAAGTGATTCTGATGAAGTTTCCAAACTTCGAAAAAAATTTTTTTTCTTTCCGAGATTCTTTGCGCATAATATGCTTTTCTACAGCTATCAAACTAGCAAAATGAAAGAGAACCATATATCTCGTATAAGGACGGAAAAAAAGTGATTCTAATGAAGTTTCCAAATTTGGAAAAAAAATTTTTCTTTTCGAGATTCTTTGCGCATAATGCGCTTTTCTGAGGCTATCAAACTAGTATAATGAAAGAGAACCAGTTATCTCGAATAAGAACGGAAAAAAAGTGATTCTGATGAAGTTTCCAAACTTCGAAAAAAATTTTTTTTCTTTTCGAGATTCTTTGCGCATAATATGCTTTTCTGAGGCTATCAAACTAGTATTATGAAAGAGAACCAGTTATCTCGAATAAGAACGGAAAAAATGTGATTCTAATGAAGTTTCCGAACTTCGAAAAAAAATTCTTTCTTTTCGAGATTCTTTGCGCATAATATGCTTTTCTGAGGCTATCAAACTAGTATAATGAAAGAGAACCAGTTATCTCGAATAAGAACGGAAAAATGTGATTCTAATGAAGTTTCAAAATTTTGAAAAACTTTTTTATTCTTTTCGAGATTCTTTACGCATAATATGCTTTTCTACAGCTATCAAACTAGAAAAATGAAAGAGAACCAGTTATCTCGTATAAGAACGGAAAAAAAGTGATACCAATCAAGTTTCCTCACTTCGAAAAAAAATTTTTTCTTTTCGAGATTCTTTGCTCATAATATGCTTTTCTGAGGCTATGAAACTAGTATAATGAAAGAGAACCAGTTATCTCAAATAAGAAGGGAAAAAAAGTGATTCTAAGGAAGTTTCCAAACTTCGAAAAAAATTTTTTCATTTCGAGATTCTTTGCGCATAATATGCTTTTCTGAGGCTATCAAACTAGTATAATGAAAGAGAAACAGTTATCTCGAATAAGAACGGAAAAAAAGTGATTCTAATGAGGTTTCCAAACTTCGAAAAAAATTTTTTTCTTTTCGAGAATCTTTGCGCATAATATGCTTTTCTACAGCTATCAAACTAGTATAATGAAAGATAACCAGTTATCTCGAATAAGAACGGAAAAAAAGTGATTCTAATGAAGTTTCAAAATTTTGAAAAACTTTTTTTTTCTTTTCGAGATTCTTTGCGCATAATATGCTTTTCTACAGCTATCAAACTAGCAAAATGAAAGAGAACCAGTTATCTCGTATAAGAACGGAAAAAAAGTGATTCCAATGAAGTTTCGAAACTTCGAAAAAAATTTTTTCTTTTCGAGATTCTTTGCGCTTAATATGCTTTTCTGTAGCTATCAAACTAGTATAATGAAAGAGAACCAGTTATCTCGAATAAGAACGCAAAAAAAGTGATTCTAATGAAGTTTCCAAACTTCGAAAATTTTTTTTTTTCTTTTCGAGATTCTTTGCGCATATGCTTTTCTGAGGCTATCAAACTAGTATAATGAAAGAGAACCAGTTTTCTCGAATAAGAACGGATAAGAAGTGATTCTAATGAAGTTCCCAAACTTCGAAAAAAATTTTTTTTCTTTTCGAGATTCTTTGCGCATAATATGCTTTTCTGAGGCTATCAAACTAGTATAATGAAAGAGAACCAGTTATCTCGAATAAGAACGGAAAAAAAGTGATTCTAATGAAGTTTCCAAACTTTGAAAAAAATGTTTTTTCTTTCCGAGATTCTTTGCGCATAATATGCGTTTCTACAGCTATCAAAATAGTATAATGAAAGAGAACCAATTATCTCGAATAAGAACGGAAAAAAAGTGATTCTAATGAAGTTTCAAAATTTTGAAAAACTTTTTTTTTCTTTTCGAGATTCTTTGCGCATAATATGCTTTTCTGAGGCTATCAAACTAGTATAATGAAAGAGAACCAGTTTTCTCCAATAAGAACGGATAAGAAGTGATTCTAATGAAGTTTCCAAACTTCGAAAAAAATATTTTTTCTTTTCGAGATTCTTTGCGCATAATATGCTTTTCTGAGGCTATCAAACTAGTATAATGAAAGAGAACCAGTTATCTCGAATAAGAACGGAAAAAAAGTGATTCTAATGAAGTTTCCAAACTTCGAAAAAAATGTTTTTTCTTTTCGAGATTATTTGCGCATAATATGCGTTTCTACAGCTATCAAACTAGTATAATGAAAGAGAACCAATTATCTCGAATAAGAACGGAAAAAAAGTGATTCTAATGAAGTTTCAAAATTTTGAAAACCTTTTTTTTTCTTTTCGAGAATCTTTGCGCATAATATGCTTTTCTACAGGTATCAAACTAGCAAAATGAAAGAGAACCAGTTATCTCGTATAAGAACGGAAAAAAAGTAATTCTAATGAAGTTTCCAAACTTCAAAAAAAAATTTGTTTCTTTTCGAGATTCTTTGCGCATAATATGCTTTTCTGCAGCTATCAAACTAGTATAATGAAAGAGAACCAGTTATCTCGAATAAGAACGGAAAAAAAGTGATTCTAATGAAGTTTCAAAATTATAAAAAACTTTTTTTTTCTTTCCGAGATTCTTTGCGCATAATATGCTTTTCTACAGCTACCAAACTAGCAAAATGAAAGAGAACCATTTATCTCGTATAAGAACGGAAAAAAAGTGATTCTATTGAAGTTTCCAAACTTCGAAAAAAAATTTTTTCTTTTCGAGATTCTTTGCGCATAATAAGCATTTCTGAGGCTATCAAACTAGTATAATCAAAGAGAACCAGTTATCTCGAATAAGAACGGAAAAAAAGTGATTCTAATGAAGTTTCAAAATTATGAAAAACTTTTTTTTTCTTTTCGAGATTCTTTGCGCATAATATGCTTTTCTACAGTTATCAAACTAGTATAATGAAAGAGAACCAGTTATCTCGAATAAGAACGGAAAAAAAGTGATTCTGATGAAGTTTCCAAACTTCGAAATAAATTTTTTTTCTTTTCGAGATTCTTTGCGCATAATATGCTTTTCTGAGGCTATCAAACTAGTATAATGAAAGAGAACCAGTTATCTCGAATAAGAACGGAAAAAATGTGATTCTAATGAAGTTTCCGAACTTCGAAAAAAATTTCTTTCTTTTCGAGATTCTTTGCGCATAATATGCTTTTCTGAGGCTATCAAACTAGTATAATGAAAGAGAACCAGTTATCTCGAATAAGAACGGAAAAATGTGATTCTAATGAAGTTTCAAAATTTTGAAAAACTTTTTTATTCTTTTCGAGATTCTTTACGCATAATATGCTTTTCTACAGCTATCAAACTAGCAAAATGAAAGAGAACCAGTTATCTCGTATAAGAACGGAAAAAAAGTGATACCAATCAAGTTTCCTCACTTCGAAAAAAAATTTTTTTAATTTCGAGATTCTTTGCGCATAATATGCTTTTCTGCGGCTATCAAACTAGTACAATGAAAGAGAACCAGTTATCTCAAATAAGAACGAAAAAAAAGTGATTCTAACAAAGTTTCCCAACTTCGAAAAAAAAATTTTCATTTCGATATTCTTTGCGCATAATATGCTTTTCTGAGGCTATCAAACTAGTATAATCAAAGAGAACCAGTTATCTCGAATAAGAACGGAAAAAAAGTGATTCTAATGAAGTTTCAAAATTATGAAGAACTTTTTTTTTCTTTTCGAGATTCTCTGCGCATAATATGCTTTTCTACAGCTATCAAACTAGCAAAATGAAAGAGAACCATATATCTCGTATAAGAACGGAAAAAAAGTGATTCTAATGAAGTTTCCGAACTTCGAAAAAAATTTCTTTCTTTTCGAGATTCTTTGCGCATAATATGCTTTTCTGAGGCTATCAAACTAGTATAATGAAAGAGAACCAGTTATCTCGAATAAGAACGGAAAAATGTGATTCTAATGAAGTTTCAAAATTTTGAAAAACTTTTTTATTCTTTTCGAGATTCTTTACGCATAATATGCTTTTCTACAGCTATCAAACTAGCAAAATGAAAGAGAACCAGTTATCTCGTATAAGAACGGAAAAAAAGTGATACCAATCAAGTTTCCTCACTTCGAAAAAAAATTTTTTCTTTTCGAGATTCTTTGCGCATAATATGCTTTTCTGCGGCTATCAAACTAGTACAATGAAAGAGAACCAGTTATCTCAAATAAGAACGAAAAAAAAAGTGATTCTAATGATTTTTCCAAACTTCGAAAAAAATTTTTTCATTTCGAGATTCTTTGCGCATAATATGCTTTTCTGAGGCTATCAAACTAGTATAATGAAAGAGAACCAGTTATCTCGAATAAGAACGGAAAAAAAGTGATTCTAATGAAGTTTCCAAACTTCGAAAAAAATTTTTTTTCTTTTCGAATTTCTTTGCGCATAATATGCTTTTCTACAGCTATCAAACTAGCAAAATGAAAAAGAACCAGTTATCTCGTATAAGAACGGAAAAAAAGTGATTCTAATGAGGTTTCCAAACTTCGAAAAAAATTTTTTTCTTTTCGAGAATCTTTGCGCATAATATGCTTTTCTACAGCTATCAAACTAGTATAATGAAAGATAACCAGTTATCTCGAATAAGAACGGAAAAAAAGTGATTCTAATGAAGTTTCAAAATTTTGAAAAACTTTTTTTTTCTTTTCGAGATTCTTTGCGCATAATATGCTTTTCTACAGCTATCAAACTAGCAAAATGAAAGAGAACCAGTTATCTCGTATAAGAACGGAAAAAAAGTGATTCCAATGAAGTTTCGAAACTTCGAAAAAAATTTTTTCTTTTCGAGATTCTTTGCGGTTAATATGCTTTTCTGTAGTTATCAAACTAGTATAATGAAAGAGAACCAGTTATCTCGAATAAGAACTCAAAAAAAGTGATTCTAATGAAGTTTCCAAACTTCGAAAAATTTTTTTTTTCTTTTCGAGATTCTTTGCGCATATGCTTTTCTGAGGCTATCAAACTAGTATAATGAAAGAGAACCAGTTTTCTCGAATAAGAACGGATAAGAAGTGATTCTAATGAAGTTTCCAAACTTCGAAAAAAATTTTTTTTCTTTTCGAGATTCTTTGCGCATAATATGCTTTTCTGAGGCTATCAAACTAGTATAATGAAAGAGAACCAGTTATCTCGAATAAGAACGGAAAAAAAGTGATTCTAATGAAGTTTCCAAACTTTGAAAAAAATGTTTTTTCTTTCCGAAATTCTTTGAGCATAATATGCGTTTCTACAGCTATCAAACTAGTATAATGAAAGAGAACCAATTATCTCGAATAAGAACGGAAAAAAAGTGATTCTAATGAAGTTTCAAATTTTTGAAAAACTTTTTTTTTCTTTTCGAGATTCTTTGCGCATAATATGCTTTTCTACAGCTATCAAACTAGCAAAATGAAAGAGAACCAGTTATCTCGTATAAGAACGGAAAAAAATTAATTCTAATGAAGTTTCCAAACTTCAAAAAAAAAATTTTTTCTTTTCGAGATTCTTTGCGCATAATATGCTTTTCTGCAGCTATCAAACTAGTATAATGAAAGAGAACCAGTTATCTCGAATAAGAACGGAAAAAAAGTGATTCTAATGAAGTTTCAAAATTATGAACAACTTTTTTTTTCTTTTCGAGATTCTTTGCGCATAATATGCTTTTCTACAGCTATCAAACTAGCAAAATGAAAGAGAACCAGTTATCTCGTATAAGAACGGAAAAAAAGTGATTCTAATGAAGTTTCCAAACTTGGAAAAAAAAATTTTCTTTTCGAGATTCTTTGCGCATAATATGCGTTTCTACAGCTATCAAACTAGTATAATGAAAGAGAACCAATTATCTCGAATAAGAACGGAAAAAAAGTGATTCTAATGAAGTTTCAAAATTTTGAAAACCTTTTTTTTTCTTTTCGAGATTCTTTGCGCATAATATGCTTTTCTACAGGTATCAAACTAGCAAAATGAAAGAGAACCAGTTATCTCGTATAAGAACGGAAAAAAAGTAATTCTAATGAAGTTTCCAAACTTCAAAAAAAAATTTTTTTCTTTTCGAGATTCTTTGCGCATAATATGCTTTTCTGCAGCTATCAAACTAGTATAATGAAAGAGAACCAGTTATCTCGAATAAGAACGGAAAAAAAGTGATTCTAATGAAGTTTCAAAATTATAAAAAACTTTTTTTTTCTTTCCGAGATTCTTTGCGCATAATATGCTTTTCTACAGCTATCAAACTAGCAAAATGAAAGAGAACCATTTATCTCGTATAAGAACGGAAAAAAAGTGATTCTATTGAAGTTTCCAAACTTCGAAAAAAAATTTTTTCTTTTCGAGATTCTTTGCGCATAATGCGCTTTTCTGAGGCTATCAAACTAGTATAATGAAAGAGAACCAGTTATCTCGAATAAGAACGGAAAAAAAGTGATTCTGATGAAGTTTCCAAACTTCGAAAAAAATTTTTTTTCTTTCCGAGATTCTTTGCGCATAATATGCTTTTCTACAGCTATCAAACTAGCAAAATGAAAGAGAACCATATATCTCGTATAAGGACGGAAAAAAAGTGATTCTAATGAAGTTTCCAAATTTGGAAAAAAAATTTTTCTTTTCGAGATTCTTTGCGCATAATGCGCTTTTCTGAGGCTATCAAACTAGTATAATGAAAGAGAACCAGTTATCTCGAATAAGAACGGAAAAAAAGTGATTCTGATGAAGTTTCCAAACTTCGAAAAAAATTTTTTTTCTTTTCGAGATTCTTTGCGCATAATATGCTTTTCTGAGGCTATCAAACTAGTATTATGAAAGAGAACCAGTTATCTCGAATAAGAACGGAAAAAATGTGATTCTAATGAAGTTTCCGAACTTCGAAAAAAAATTCTTTCTTTTCGAGATTCTTTGCGCATAATATGCTTTTCTGAGGCTATCAAACTAGTATAATGAAAGAGAACCAGTTATCTCGAATAAGAACGGAAAAATGTGATTCTAATGAAGTTTCAAAATTTTGAAAAACTTTTTTATTCTTTTCGAGATTCTTTACGCATAATATGCTTTTCTACAGCTATCAAACTAGCAAAATGAAAGAGAACCAGTTATCTCGTATAAGAACGGAAAAAAAGTGATACCAATCAAGTTTCCTCACTTCGAAAAAAAATTTTTTCTTTTCGAGATTCTTTGCGCATAATATGCTTTTCTGCGGCTATCAAACTAGTACAATGAAAGAGAACCAGTTATCTCAAATAAGAACGAAAAAAAAGTGATTCTAACAAAGTTTCCCAACTTCGAAAAAAAATTTTTCATTTCGATATTCTTTGCGCATAATATGCTTTTCTGAGGCTATGAAACTAGTATAATGAAAGAGAACCAGTTATCTCAAATAAGAAGGGAAAAAAAGTGATTCTAAGGAAGTTTCCAAACTTCGAAAAAAATTTTTTCATTTCGAGATTCTTTGCGCATAATATGCTTTTCTGAGGCTATCAAACTAGTATAATGAAAGAGAAACAGTTATCTCGAATAAGAACGGAAAAAAAGTGATTCTAATGAGGTTTCCAAACTTCGAAAAAAATTTTTTTCTTTTCGAGAATCTTTGCGCATAATATGCTTTTCTACAGCTATCAAACTAGTATAATGAAAGATAACCAGTTATCTCGAATAAGAACGGAAAAAAAGTGATTCTAATGAAGTTTCAAAATTTTGAAAAACTTTTTTTTTCTTTTCGAGATTCTTTGCGCATAATATGCTTTTCTACAGCTATCAAACTAGCAAAATGAAAGAGAACCAGTTATCTCGTATAAGAACGGAAAAAAAGTGATTCCAATGAAGTTTCGAAACTTCGAAAAAAATTTTTTCTTTTCGAGATTCTTTGCGCTTAATATGCTTTTCTGTAGCTATCAAACTAGTATAATGAAAGAGAACCAGTTATCTCGAATAAGAACGCAAAAAAAGTGATTCTAATGAAGTTTCCAAACTTCGAAAATTTTTTTTTTTCTTTTCGAGATTCTTTGCGCATATGCTTTTCTGAGGCTATCAAACTAGTATAATGAAAGAGAACCAGTTTTCTCGAATAAGAACGGATAAGAAGTGATTCTAATGAAGTTCCCAAACTTCGAAAAAAATTTTTTTTCTTTTCGAGATTCTTTGCGCATAATATGCTTTTCTGAGGCTATCAAACTAGTATAATGAAAGAGAACCAGTTATCTCGAATAAGAACGAAAAAAAAGTGATTCTAACAAAGTTTCCCAACTTCGAAAAAAAAATTTTCATTTCGATATTCTTTGCGCATAATATGCTTTTCTGAGGCTATCAAACTAGTATAATCAAAGAGAACCAGTTATCTCGAATAAGAACGGAAAAAAAGTGATTCTAATGAAGTTTCAAAATTATGAAGAACTTTTTTTTTCTTTTCGAGATTCTCTGCGCATAATATGCTTTTCTACAGCTATCAAACTAGCAAAATGAAAGAGAACCATATATCTCGTATAAGAACGGAAAAAAAGTGATTCTAATGAAGTTTCCGAACTTCGAAAAAAATTTCTTTCTTTTCGAGATTCTTTGCGCATAATATGCTTTTCTGAGGCTATCAAACTAGTATAATGAAAGAGAACCAGTTATCTCGAATAAGAACGGAAAAATGTGATTCTAATGAAGTTTCAAAATTTTGAAAAACTTTTTTATTCTTTTCGAGATTCTTTACGCATAATATGCTTTTCTACAGCTATCAAACTAGCAAAATGAAAGAGAACCAGTTATCTCGTATAAGAACGGAAAAAAAGTGATACCAATCAAGTTTCCTCACTTCGAAAAAAAATTTTTTCTTTTCGAGATTCTTTGCGCATAATATGCTTTTCTGCGGCTATCAAACTAGTACAATGAAAGAGAACCAGTTATCTCAAATAAGAACGAAAAAAAAAGTGATTCTAATGAAGTTTCCAAACTTCGAAAAAAATTTTTTCATTTCGAGATTCTTTGCGCATAATATGCTTTTCTGAGGCTATCAAACTAGTATAATGAAAGAGAACCAGTTATCTCGAATAAGAACGGAAAAAAAGTGATTCTAATGAAGTTTCCAAACTTCGAAAAAAATTTTTTTTCTTTTCGAATTTCTTTGCGCATAATATGCTTTTCTACAGCTATCAAACTAGCAAAATGAAAAAGAACCAGTTATCTCGTATAAGAACGGAAAAAAAGTGATTCTAATGAGGTTTCCAAACTTCGAAAAAAATTTTTTTCTTTTCGAGAATCTTTGCGCATAATATGCTTTTCTACAGCTATCAAACTAGTATAATGAAAGATAACCAGTTATCTCGAATAAGAACGGAAAAAAAGTGATTCTAATGAAGTTTCAAAATTTTGAAAAACTTTTTTTTTCTTTTCGAGATTCTTTGCGCATAATATGCTTTTCTACAGCTATCAAACTAGCAAAATGAAAGAGAACCAGTTATCTCGTATAAGAACGGAAAAAAAGTGATTCCAATGAAGTTTCGAAACTTCGAAAAAAATTTTTTCTTTTCGAGATTCTTTGCGGTTAATATGCTTTTCTGTAGTTATCAAACTAGTATAATGAAAGAGAACCAGTTATCTCGAATAAGAACTCAAAAAAAGAGATTCTAATGAAGTTTCCAAACTTCGAAAAATTTTTTTTTTCTTTTCGAGATTCTTTGCGCATATGCTTTTCTGAGGCTATCAAACTAGTATAATGAAAGAGAACCAGTTTTCTCGAATAAGAACGGATAAGAAGTGATTCTAATGAAGTTTCCAAACTTCGAAAAAAATTTTTTTTCTTTTCGAGATTCTTTGCGCATAATATGCTTTTCTGAGGCTATCAAACTAGTATAATGAAAGAGAACCAGTTATCTCGAATAAGAACGGAAAAAAAGTGATTCTAATGAAGTTTCCAAACTTTGAAAAAAATGTTTTTTCTTTCCGAAATTCTTTGAGCATAATATGCGTTTCTACAGCTATCAAACTAGTATAATGAAAGAGAACCAATTATCTCGAATAAGAACGGAAAAAAAGTGATTCTAATGAAGTTTCAAATTTTTGAAAAACTTTTTTTTTCTTTTCGAGATTCTTTGCGCATAATATGCTTTTCTACAGCTATCAAACTAGCAAAATGAAAGAGAACCAGTTATCTCGTATAAGAACGGAAAAAAATTAATTCTAATGAAGTTTCCAAACTTCAAAAAAAAAATTTTTTCTTTTCGAGATTCTTTGCGCATAATATGCTTTTCTGCAGCTATCAAACTAGTATAATGAAAGAGAACCAGTTATCTCGAATAAGAACGGAAAAAAAGTGATTCTAATGAAGTTTCAAAATTATGAACAACTTTTTTTTTCTTTTCGAGATTCTTTGCGCATAATATGCTTTTCTACAGCTATCAAACTAGCAAAATGAAAGAGAACCAGTTATCTCGTATAAGAACGGAAAAAAAGTGATTCTAATGAAGTTTCCAAACTTGGAAAAAAAAATTTTCTTTTCGAGATTCTTTGCGCATAATATGCGTTTCTACAGCTATCAAACTAGTATAATGAAAGAGAACCAATTATCTCGAATAAGAACGGAAAAAAAGTGATTCTAATGAAGTTTCAAAATTTTGAAAACCTTTTTTTTTCTTTTCGAGATTCTTTGCGCATAATATGCTTTTCTACAGGTATCAAACTAGCAAAATGAAAGAGAACCAGTTATCTCGTATAAGAACGGAAAAAAAGTAATTCTAATGAAGTTTCCAAACTTCAAAAAAAAATTTTTTTCTTTTCGAGATTCTTTGCGCATAATATGCTTTTCTGCAGCTATCAAACTAGTATAATGAAAGAGAACCAGTTATCTCGAATAAGAACGGAAAAAAAGTGATTCTAATGAAGTTTCAAAATTATAAAAAACTTTTTTTTTCTTTCCGAGATTCTTTGCGCATAATATGCTTTTCTACAGCTATCAAACTAGCAAAATGAAAGAGAACCATTTATCTCGTATAAGAACGGAAAAAAAGTGATTCTATTGAAGTTTCCAAACTTCGAAAAAAAATTTTTTCTTTTCGAGATTCTTTGCGCATAATGCGCTTTTCTGAGGCTATCAAACTAGTATAATGAAAGAGAACCAGTTATCTCGAATAAGAACGGAAAAAAAGTGATTCTGATGAAGTTTCCAAACTTCGAAAAAAATTTTTTTTCTTTCCGAGATTCTTTGCGCATAATATGCTTTTCTACAGCTATCAAACTAGCAAAATGAAAGAGAACCATATATCTCGTATAAGGACGGAAAAAAAGTGATTCTAATGAAGTTTCCAAATTTGGAAAAAAAATTTTTCTTTTCGAGATTCTTTGCGCATAATGCGCTTTTCTGAGGCTATCAAACTAGTATAATGAAAGAGAACCAGTTATCTCGAATAAGAACGGAAAAAAAGTGATTCTGATGAAGTTTCCAAACTTCGAAAAAAATTTTTTTTCTTTTCGAGATTCTTTGCGCATAATATGCTTTTCTGAGGCTATCAAACTAGTATTATGAAAGAGAACCAGTTATCTCGAATAAGAACGGAAAAAATGTGATTCTAATGAAGTTTCCGAACTTCGAAAAAAAATTCTTTCTTTTCGAGATTCTTTGCGCATAATATGCTTTTCTGAGGCTATCAAACTAGTATAATGAAAGAGAACCAGTTATCTCGAATAAGAACGGAAAAATGTGATTCTAATGAAGTTTCAAAATTTTGAAAAACTTTTTTATTCTTTTCGAGATTCTTTACGCATAATATGCTTTTCTACAGCTATCAAACTAGCAAAATGAAAGAGAACCAGTTATCTCGTATAAGAACGGAAAAAAAGTGATACCAATCAAGTTTCCTCACTTCGAAAAAAAATTTTTTCTTTTCGAGATTCTTTGCGCATAATATGCTTTTCTGCGGCTATCAAACTAGTACAATGAAAGAGAACCAGTTATCTCAAATAAGAACGAAAAAAAAGTGATTCTAACAAAGTTTCCCAACTTCGAAAAAAAATTTTTCATTTCGATATTCTTTGCGCATAATATGCTTTTCTGAGGCTATGAAACTAGTATAATGAAAGAGAACCAGTTATCTCAAATAAGAAGGGAAAAAAAGTGATTCTAAGGAAGTTTCCAAACTTCGAAAAAAATTTTTTCATTTCGAGATTCTTTGCGCATAATATGCTTTTCTGAGGCTATCAAACTAGTATAATGAAAGAGAAACAGTTATCTCGAATAAGAACGGAAAAAAAGTGATTCTAATGAGGTTTCCAAACTTCGAAAAAAATTTTTTTCTTTTCGAGAATCTTTGCGCATAATATGCTTTTCTACAGCTATCAAACTAGTATAATGAAAGATAACCAGTTATCTCGAATAAGAACGGAAAAAAAGTGATTCTAATGAAGTTTCAAAATTTTGAAAAACTTTTTTTTTCTTTTCGAGATTCTTTGCGCATAATATGCTTTTCTACAGCTATCAAACTAGCAAAATGAAAGAGAACCAGTTATCTCGTATAAGAACGGAAAAAAAGTGATTCCAATGAAGTTTCGAAACTTCGAAAAAAATTTTTTCTTTTCGAGATTCTTTGCGCTTAATATGCTTTTCTGTAGCTATCAAACTAGTATAATGAAAGAGAACCAGTTATCTCGAATAAGAACGCAAAAAAAGTGATTCTAATGAAGTTTCCAAACTTCGAAAATTTTTTTTTTTCTTTTCGAGATTCTTTGCGCATATGCTTTTCTGAGGCTATCAAACTAGTATAATGAAAGAGAACCAGTTTTCTCGAATAAGAACGGATAAGAAGTGATTCTAATGAAGTTCCCAAACTTCGAAAAAAATTTTTTTTCTTTTCGAGATTCTTTGCGCATAATATGCTTTTCTGAGGCTATCAAACTAGTATAATGAAAGAGAACCAGTTATCTCGAATAAGAACGGAAAAAAAGTGATTCTAATGAAGTTTCCAAACTTTGAAAAAAATGTTTTTTCTTTCCGAGATTCTTTGCGCATAATATGCGTTTCTACAGCTATCAAACTAGTATAATGAAAGAGAACCAATTATCTCGAATAAGAACGGAAAAAAAGTGATTCTAATGAAGTTTCAAAATTTTGAAAAACTTTTTTTTTCTTTTCGAGATTCTTTGCGCATAATATGCTTTTCTGAGGCTATCAAACTAGTATAATGAAAGAGAACCAGTTTTCTCCAATAAGAACGGATAAGAAGTGATTCTAATGAAGTTTCCAAACTTCGAAAAAAATATTTTTTCTTTTCGAGATTCTTTGCGCATAATATGCTTTTCTGAGGCTATCAAACTAGTATAATGAAAGAGAACCAGTTATCTCGAATAAGAACGGAAAAAAAGTGATTCTAATGAAGTTTCCAAACTTCGAAAAAAATGTTTTTTCTTTTCGAGATTATTTGCGCATAATATGCGTTTCTACAGCTATCAAACTAGTATAATGAAAGAGAACCAATTATCTCGAATAAGAACGGAAAAAAAGTGATTCTAATGAAGTTTCAAAATTTTGAAAACCTTTTTTTTTCTTTTCGAGAATCTTTGCGCATAATATGCTTTTCTACAGGTATCAAACTAGCAAAATGAAAGAGAACCAGTTATCTCGTATAAGAACGGAAAAAAAGTAATTCTAATGAAGTTTCCAAACTTCAAAAAAAAATTTGTTTCTTTTCGAGATTCTTTGCGCATAATATGCTTTTCTGCAGCTATCAAACTAGTATAATGAAAGAGAACCAGTTATCTCGAATAAGAACGGAAAAAAAGTGATTCTAATGAAGTTTCAAAATTATAAAAAACTTTTTTTTTCTTTCCGAGATTCTTTGCGCATAATATGCTTTTCTACAGCTACCAAACTAGCAAAATGAAAGAGAACCATTTATCTCGTATAAGAACGGAAAAAAAGTGATTCTATTGAAGTTTCCAAACTTCGAAAAAAAATTTTTTCTTTTCGAGATTCTTTGCGCATAATAAGCTTTTCTGAGGCTATCAAACTAGTATAATCAAAGAGAACCAGTTATCTCGAATAAGAACGGAAAAAAAGTGATTCTAATGAAGTTTCAAAATTATGAAAAACTTTTTTTTTCTTTTCGAGATTCTTTGCGCATAATATGCTTTTCTACAGTTATCAAACTAGTATAATGAAAGAGAACCAGTTATCTCGAATAAGAACGGAAAAAAAGTGATTCTGATGAAGTTTCCAAACTTCGAAATAAATTTTTTTTCTTTTCGAGATTCTTTGCGCATAATATGCTTTTCTGAGGCTATCAAACTAGTATAATGAAAGAGAACCAGTTATCTCGAATAAGAACGGAAAAAATGTGATTCTAATGAAGTTTCCGAACTTCGAAAAAAATTTCTTTCTTTTCGAGATTCTTTGCGCATAATATGCTTTTCTGAGGCTATCAAACTAGTATAATGAAAGAGAACCAGTTATCTCGAATAAGAACGGAAAAATGTGATTCTAATGAAGTTTCAAAATTTTGAAAAACTTTTTTATTCTTTTCGAGATTCTTTACGCATAATATGCTTTTCTACAGCTATCAAACTAGCAAAATGAAAGAGAACCAGTTATCTCGTATAAGAACGGAAAAAAAGTGATACCAATCAAGTTTCCTCACTTCGAAAAAAAATTTTTTTAATTTCGAGATTCTTTGCGCATAATATGCTTTTCTGCGGCTATCAAACTAGTACAATGAAAGAGAACCAGTTATCTCAAATAAGAACGAAAAAAAAGTGATTCTAACAAAGTTTCCCAACTTCGAAAAAAAAATTTTCATTTCGATATTCTTTGCGCATAATATGCTTTTCTGAGGCTATCAAACTAGTATAATGAAAGAGAACCAGTTATCTCAAATAAGAAGGGAAAAAAAGTGATTCTAAGGAAGTTTCCAAACTTCGAAAAAAATTTTTTCATTTCGAGATTCTTTGCGCATAATGTGCTTTTCTGAGGCTATCAAACTAGTATAATGAAAGAGAACCAGTTATCTCGAATGAGAACGGAAAAAAAGTGATTCTAATGAAGTTTCCAAACTTCGAAAAAAATTTTTTTTCTTTTCGAATTTCTTTGCGCATAATATGCTTTTCTACAGCTATCAAACTAGCAAAATGAAAGAGAACCAGTTATCTCGTATAAGAACGGAAAAAAAGTGATTCTAATGAGGTTTCCAAACTTCGAAAAAAATTTTTTTCTTTTCGAGAATCTTTGCGCATAATATGCTTTTCTACAGCTATCAAATTAGTGTAATGAAAGATAACCAGTTATCTCGAATAAGAACGGAAAAAAAGTGATTCTAATGAAGTTTCAAAATTTTGAAAAACTTTTTTTTTCTTTTCGAGATTCTTTGCGCATAATATGCTTTTCTACAGCAATCAAACTAGCAAAATGAAAGAGAACCAGTTATCTCGTATAAGAACGGAAAAAAAGTGATTCCAATGAAGTTTCGAAACTTCGAAAAATTTTTTTTTTCTTTTCGAGATTCTTTGCGCATATGCTTTTCTGAGGCTATCAAACTAGTATAATGAAAGAGAACCAGTTTTCTCGAATAAGAACGGATAAGAAGTGATTCTAATAAAGTTTCCAAACTTCGAAAAAAATTTTTTTTCTTTTCGAGATTCTTTGCGCATAATATGCTTTTCTGAGGCTATCAAACTAGTATAATGAAAGAGAACCAGTTATCTCGAATAAGAACGGGAAAAAAGTGATTCTAATGAAGTTTCCAAACTTCGAAAAATATGTTTTTTCTTTTCGAGATTCTTTGCGCATAATATGCTTTTCTGAGGCTATCAAACTAGTATAATGAAAGAGAACCAGTTATCTCGAATAAGAACGGAAAAATGTGATTCTAATGAAGTTTCAAAATTTTGAAAAACTTTTTTTTTCTTTTCGAGATTCTTTACGCATAATATGCTTTTCTACAGCTATCAAACTAGCAAAATGAAAGAGAACCAGTTATCTCGTATAAGAACGGAAAAAAAGTGATACCAATCAAGTTTCCACACTTCGAAAAAAAATTTTTTCTTTTCGAGATTCTATGCGCATAATATGCTTTTCTGCGGCTATCAAACTAGTACAATGAAAGAGAACCAGTTATCTCAAATAAGAACGAAAAAAAAGTGATTCTAACAAAGTTTCCCAACTTCGAAAAAAAATTTTTCATTTCGAGATTCTTTGCGCATAATATGCTTTTCTGAGGCTATCAAACTAGTATAATGAAAGAGAACCAGTTATCTCAAATAAGAAGGGAAAAAAAGTGATTCTAAGGAAGTTTCCAAACTTCGAAAAAAATTTTTTCATTTCGAGATTCTTTGCGCATAATATGCTTTTCTGAGGCTATCAAACTAGTATAATGAAAGAGAACCAGTTATCTCGAATAAGAACGGAAAAAAAGTGATTCTAATGAAGTTTCCAAACTTCGAAAAAAATTTTTTTTCTTTTCGAATTTCTTTGCGCATAATATGCTTTTCGACAGCTATCAAACTAGCAAAATGAAAGAGAACCAGTACTCTCGTATAAGAACGGAAAAAAAGTGATTCTAATGAGGTTTCCAAACTTCGAAAAAAATTTTTTTCTTTTCGAGAATCTTTGCGCATAATATGCTTTTCTACAGCTATCAAACTAGTATAATGAAAGATAACCAGTTATCTCGAATAAGAACGGAAAAAAAGTGATTCTAATGAAGTTTCAAAATTTTGAAAAACTTTTTTTTTTTTTTTTCGAGATTCTTTGCGCATAATATGCTTTTGTACAGGTATCAAACTAGCAAAATGAAAGAGAACCAGTTATCTCGTATAAGAACGGAAAAAAAAAGATTCCAATGAAGTTTCGAAACTTCGAAAAATTTTTTTTTTCTTTTCGAGATTCTTTGCGCATATGCTTTTCTGAGGCTATCAAACTAGTATAATGAAAGAGAACCAGTTTTCTCGAATAAGAACGGATAAGAAGTGATTCTAATGAAGTTTCCAAACTTCGAAAAAAATTTTTTTTCCCATCGAGATTCTTTGCGCATAATATGCTTTTCTGAGGCTATCAAACTAGTATAATGAAAGAGAACCAGTTTTCTCGAATAAGAACGGATAAGAAGTGATTCTAATGAAGTTTCGAAACTTCGAAAAAAATTTTTTTTTTCGAGATTCTTTGCGCTTAAAATGCTTTTCTGTAGCTATCAAACTAGTATAATGAAAGAGAACCATTTATCTCGAATAAGAACGCAAAAAAAAGTGATTCTAATGAAGTTTCCAAACTTCGAAAAATTTTTTTTTTCTTTTCGAAATTCTTTGCGCATAATATGCTTTTCTGAGGCTATCAAACTAGTATAATGAAAGAGAACCAGTTTTCTCGAATAAGAACGGATAAGAAGTGATTCTAATGAAGTTTCCAAACTTCGAAAAAAATTTTTTTTCTTTTCCAGATTCTTTGCGCATAATATGCTTTTCTGAGGCTATCAAACTAGTATAATGAAAGAGAACCAGTTATCTCGAATAAGAACGGAAAAAAAGTGATTCTAATGAAGTTTCCAAACTTCGAAAAAAATGTTTTTTCTTTTCGAGATTCTTTGCGCATAATATGCGTTTCTACAGCTATCAAACTAGTATAATGAAAGAGAACCAATTATCTCGAATAAGAACGGAAAAAAAGTGATTCTAATGAAGTTTCAAAATTTTGAAGACCTTTTTTTTTCTTTTCGAGATTCTTTGCGCATAATATGCTTTTCTACAGCTATCAAACTAGCAAAATGAAAGAGAACCAGTTATCTCGTATAAGAACGGAAAAAAAGTAATTCTAATGAAGTTTCCAAACTTCAAAAAAAAATTTTTTTCTTTTCGAGATTCTTTGCGCATAATATGCTTTTCTGCAGCTATCAAACTAGTATAATGAAAGAGAACCAGTTATCTCGAATAAGAACGGAAAAAAAGTGATTCTAATGAAGTTTCAAAATTATAAAAAACTTTTTTTTTCTTTCCGAGATTCTTTGCGCATAATATGCTTTTCTACAGCTATCAAACTAGCAAAATGAAAGAGAACCATTTATCTCGTATAAGAACGGAAAAAAAGTGATTCTATTGAAGTTTCCAAACTTCGAAAAAAAATTTTTTCTTTTCGAGATTCTTTGCGCATAATAAGCTTTTCTGAGGCTATCAAACTAGTATAATCAAAGAGAACCAGTTATCTCGAATAAGAACGGAAAAAAAGTGATTCTAATGAAGTTTCAAAATTATGAAAAACTTTTTTTTTCTTTTCGAGATTCTTTGCGCATAATATGCTTTTCTACAGCTATCAAACTAGCAAAATGAAAGAGAACCATATATCTCGTATAAGAACGGAAAAAAAGTGATTCTAATGAAGTTTCCAAATTTGGAAAAAAAATTTTTCTTTTCGAGATTCTTTGCGCATAATGCGCTTTTCTGAGGCTATCAAACTAGTATAATGAAAGAGAACCAGTTATCTCGAATAAGAACGGAAAAAAAGTGATTCTGATGAAGTTTCCAAACTTCGAAAAAAATTTTTTTTCTTTTCGAGATTCTTTGCGCATAATATGCTTTTCTGAGGCTATCAAACTAGTATTATGAAAGAGAACCAGTTATCTCGAATAAGAACGGAAAAAATGTGATTCTAATGAAGTTTCCGAACTTCGAAAAAAATTTCTTTCTTTTCGAGATTCTTTGCGCATAATATGCTTTTCTGAGGCTATCAAACTAGTATAATGAAAGAGAACCAGTTATCTCGAATAAGAACGGAAAAATGTGATTCTAATGAAGTTTCAAAATTTTGAAAAACTTTTTTATTCTTTTCGAGATTCTTTACGCATAATATGCTTTTCCACAGCTATCAAACTAGCAAAATGAAAGAGAACCAGTTATCTCGTATAAGAACGGAAAAAAAGTGATACCAATCAAGTTTCCTCACTTCGAAAAAAAATTTTTTCTTTTCGAGATTCTTTGCGCATAATATGCTCTTCTGCGGCTATTAAACTAGTACAATGAAAGAGAACCAGTTATCTCAAATAAGAACGAAAAAAAAGTGATTCCAACAAAGTTTCCCAACTTCGAAAAAAAATTTTTCATTTCGATATTCTTTGCGCATAATATGCTTTTCTGAGGCTATGAAACTAGTATAATGAAAGAGAACCAGTTATCTCGAATAAGAACGGAAAAAAAGTGATTCTAATGAAGTTTCCAAACTTCGAAAAAAATTTTTTTTCTTTTCGAATTTCTTTGCGCATAATATGCTTTTCTACAGCTATCAAACTAGCAAAATGAAAAAGAACCAGTTATCTCGTATAAGAACGGAAAAAAAGTGATTCTATTGAGGTTTCCAAACTTCGAAAAAAATTTTTTTCTTTTCGAGAATCTTTGCGCATAATATGCTTTTCTACAGCTATCAAACTAGTATAATGAAAGATAACCAGTTATCTCGAATAAGAACGGAAAAAAAGTGATTCTAATGAAGTTTCAAAATTTTGAAAAACTTTTTTTTTCTTTTCGAGATTCTTTGCGCATAATATGCTTTTCTACAGCTATCAAACTAGCAAAATGAAAGAGAACCAGTTATCTCGTATAAGAACGGAAAAAAAGTGTTTCCAATAAAGTTTCGAAACTTCGAAAAATTTTTTTTTTCTTTTCGAGATTCTTTGCGCATATGCTTTTCTGAGGCTATCAAACTAGTATAATGAAAGAGAACCAGTTTTCTCGAATAAGAACGGATAAGAAGTGATTCTAATGAAGTTTCCAAACTTCGAAAAAAATTTTTTTTCCCATCGAGATTCTTTGCGCATAATATGCTTTTCTGAGGCTATCAAACTAGTATAATGAAAGAGAACCAGTTTTCTCGAATAAGAACGGATAAGAAGTGATTCTAATGAAGTTTCCAAACTTCAAAAAAAATTTTTTTTCTTTTCGAGATTCTTTGCGCATGCTTTTCTGAGGCTATCAAACTAGTAATATGAAAGAGAACCAGTTATCTCGAATAAGAACGGAAAAAATGTGATTCTAATGAAGTTTCCGAACTTCAAAAAAAATATCTTTCTTTTCGAGATTCTTTGCGCATAATATGCTTTTCTGAGGCTATCAAACTAGTATAATGAAAGAGAACCAGTTATCTCGAATAAGAACGGAAAAATGTGATTGTAATGAAGTTTCAAAATTTTGAAAAACTTTTTTTTTCTTTTCGAGATTCTTTACGCATAATATGCTTTTCTACAGCTATCAAACTAGCAAAATGAAAGAGAACCAGTTATCTCGTATAAGAACGGAAAAAAAGTGATACCAATCAAATTTCCACATTTCGAAAAAAAATTTTTTCTTTTCGAGATTCTTTGCGCATAATATGCTTTTCTGCGGCTATCAAACTAGTACAATGAAAGAGAACCAGTTATCTCAAATAAGAACGAAAAAAAAGTGATTCTAACAAAGTTTCCCAACTTCGAAAAAAAATTTTTCATTTCGAGATACTTTGCGCATAATATGCTTTTCTGAGGCTATCAAACTAGTATAATGAAAGAGAACCAGTTATCTCAAATAAGAAGGGAAAAAAAGTGATTCTAAGGAAGTTTCTAAACTTCGAAAAAATTTTTTTCATTTCGAGATTCTTTGCGCATAATATGCTTTTCTGAGGCTATCTAACTAGTATAATGAAAGAGAACCAGTTATCTCGAATAAGAACGGAAAAAAAGTGATTCTAATGAAGTTTCCAAACTACGAAAAAATTTTTTTTTCTTTTCGAATTTCTTTGCGCTTAATATGCTTTTCTACAGCTATCAAACTAGCAAAATGAAAGAGAACCAGTTATCTCGTATAAGAACGGAGAAAAAGTGATTCTAATGAGGTTTCCAAACTCGGAAAAAATTTTTTTCTTTTCGAGAATCTTTGCGCATAATATGCTTTTCTACAGCTATCAAACTAGTATAATGAAAGATAACCAGTTATCTCGAATAAGAACGGAAAAAAAGTGATTCTAATGAAGTTTCAAAATTTTGAAAAACTTTTTTTTTCTTTTCGAGATTCTTTGCGCATAATATGCTTTTCTACAGCTATCAAACTAGCAAAATGAAAGAGCACCAATTATCTCGTATAAAAACGGAAAAAAAAGTGATTCCAATGAAGTTTCGAAACTTCGAAAAAAATTTTTTCTTTTCGAGATTCTTTGCGCTTAATATGCTTTTCTGTAGCTATCAAACTAGTATAATGAAAGAGAACCAGTTATCTCGAATAAGAACGCAATCAAAGTGATTCTAATGAAGTTTCCAAACTTCGAAAATTTTTTTTTTTTTTTCGAGATTCTTTGCGCATATGCTTTTCTGAGGCTATCAAACTAGCAAAATGAAAGAGCACCAGTTATCTCGTATAAAAACGGAAAAAAAGTGATTCCAATGAAGTTTCGAAACTTCGAAAAAAATTTTTTCTTTTCGAGATTCTTTGCGCTTAATATGCTTTTCTGTAGCTATCAAACTAGTATAATGAAAGAGAAACATTTATCTCGAATAAGAACGCAAAAAAAAAGTGATTCTAATGAAGTTTCCAAACTTCGAAAAATTTTTTTTTTCTTTACGAGATTCTTTGCGCATAATATGCTTTTCTGAGGCTATCAAACTAGTATAATGAAAGAGAACCAGTTTTCTCGAATAAGAACGAATAAGAAGTGATTCTAATGAAGTTTCCAAACTTCGAAAAAAATTTTTTTTCTTTTCGAGATTCTTTGCGCATAATATGCTTTTCTGAGGCTATCAAACTAGTATAATGAAAGAGAACCAGTTATCTCAAATAAGAACGGAAAAAAAGTGATTCTAATGAAGTTTCCAAACTTCGAAAAAAATGTCTTTTCTTTTCGAGATTCTTTGCGCATAATATGCGTTTCTACAGCTATCAAACTAGTATAATGAAAGAGAACCAATTATCTCGAATAAGAACGGAAAAAAAGTGATTCTAATGAAGTTTCAAAATTTTGAAAACCTTTTTTTTTCTTTTCGAGATTCTTTGCGCATAATATGCTTTTCTACAGCTATCAAACTAGCAAAATGAAAGAGAACCAGTTATCTCGTATAAGAACGGAAAAAAAGTAATTCTAATGAAGTTTCCAAACTTCAAAAAAAATTTTTTTTCTTTTCGAGATTCTTTGCGCATAATATGCTTTTCTGCAGCTATCAAACTATTATAATGAAAGAGAACCAGTTATCTCGAATAAGAACGGAAAAAAAGTGATTCTAATGAAGTTTCAAAATTATAAAAAACTTTTTTTTTCTTTCCGAGATTCTTTGCGCATAATATGCTTTTCTACAGCTATCAAACTAGCAAAATGAAAGAGAACCATTTATCTCGTATAAGAACGGAAAAAAAGTGATTCTATTGAAGTTTCCAAACTTCGAAAAAAAATTTTTTCTTTTCGAGATTCTTTGCGCATAATAAGCTTTTCTGAGGCTATCAAACTAGTATAATCAAAGAGAACCAGTTATCTCGAATAAGAACGGAAAAAAAAGTGATTCTAATGAAGTTTCAAAATTATGAAAAACTTTTTTTTTCTTTTCGAGATTCTTTGCGCATAATATGCTTTTCTACAGCTATCAAACTAGCAAAATGAAAGAGAACCATATATCTCGTATAAGAACGGAAAAAAAGTGATTCTAATGAAGTTTCCAAACTTGGAAAAAAAATTTTTCTTTTCGAGATTCTTTGCGCATAATATGCTTTTCTGAGGCTATCAAACTAGTATAATGAAAGAGAACCAGTTATCTCGAATAAGAACGGAAAAAAAGTGATTCTGATGAAGTTTCCAAACTTCGAAAAAAATTTTTTTTCTTTTCGAGATTCTTTGCGCATAATATGCTTTTCTGAGGCTATCAAACTAGTATTATGAAAGAGAACCAGTTATCTCGAATAAGAACGGAAAAAATGTGATTCTAATGAAGTTTCCGAACTTCGAAAAAAATTTCTTTCTTTTCGAGATTCTTTGCGCATAATATGCTTTTCTGAGGCTATCAAACTAGTATAATGAAAGAGAACCAGTTATCTCGAATAAGAACGGAAAAATGTGATTCTAATGAAGTTTCAAAATTTTGAAAAACTTTTTTATTCTTTTCGAGATTCTTTACGCATAATATGCTTTTCTAAAACTATCAAACTAGCAAAATGAAAGAGAACCAGTTATCTCGTATAAGAACGGAAAAAAAGTGATTCTAATGAGGTTTCCAAACTTCGAAAAAAAATTTTTTCTTTTCGAGAATCTTTGCGCATAATATGCTTTTCTACAGCTATCAAACTAGTATAATGAAAGATAACCAGTTATCTCGAATAAGAACGGAAAAATAGTGATTCTAATGAAGTTTCAAAATTTTGAAAAACTTTTTTTTTCTTTTCGAGATTCTTTGCGCATAATATGCTTTTCTACAGCTATCAAACTAGCAAAATGAAAGAGAACCAGTTATCTCGTATAAGAACGGAAAAAAAGTGATTCCAATGAAGTTTCGAAACTTCGAAAAAATTTTTTTCTTTTCGAGATTCTTTGCGCTTAATATGCTTTTCTGTAGCTATCAAACTAGTATAATGAAAGGGAACCAGTTATCTCGAATAAGAACGCAAAAAAAGTGATTCTAATGAAGTTTCCAAACTTCGAAAAATTTTTTTTTTCTTTTCGAGATTCTTTGCGCATATGCTTATCTGAGGCTATCAAACTAGTATAATGAAAGAGAACCAGTTTTCTCGAATAAGAACGGATAAGAAGTGATTCTAATGAAGTTTCCAAACTTCGAAAAAAATTTTTTTTCTTTTCGAGATTCTTTGCGCATAATATGCTTTTCTGAGGCTATCAAACTAGTATAATGAAAGAGAACCAGTTATCTCGAATAAGAACGGAAAAAAAGTGATTCTAATGAAGTTTCCAAACTTTGAAAAAAATGTTTTTTCTTTCCGAGATTCTTTGCGCATAATATGCGTTTCTACAGCTATCAAACTAGTATAATGAAAGAGAACCAATTATCTCGAATAAGAACGGAAAAAAAGTGATTCTAATGAAGTTTCAAAATTTTGAAAAACTTTTTTTTTCTTTTCGAGATTCTTTGCGCATAATATGCTTTTCTACAGCTATCAAACTAGCAAAATGAAAGAGAACCATTTATCTCGTATAAGAACGGAAAAAAAGTGATTCTATTGAAGTTTCCAAACTTCGAAAAAAAATTTTTTCTTTTCGAGATTCTTTGCGCATAATAAGCTTTTCTGAGGCTATCAAACTAGTATAATCAAAGAGAACCAGTTATCTCGAATAAGAACGGAAAAAAAGTGATTCTAATGAAGTTTCAAAATTATGAAAAACTTTTTTTTTCTTTTCGAGATTCTTTGCGCATAATATGCTTTTCTACAGCTATCAAACTAGCAAAATGAAAGAGAACCATATATCTCGTATAAGAACGGAAAAAAAGTGATTCTAATGAAGTTTCCAAACTTGGAAAAAAAATTTTTCTTTTCGAGATTCTTTGCGCATAATATGCTTTTCTGAGGCTATCAAACTAGTATAATGAAAGAGAACCAGTTATCTCGAATAAGAACGGAAAAAAAGTGATTCTGATGAAGTTTCCAAACTTCGAAAAAAATTTTTTTTCTTTTCGAGATTCTTTGCGCATAATATGCTTTTCTGAGGCTATCAAACTAGTATTATGAAAGAGAACCAGTTATCTCGAATAAGAACGGAAAAAATGTGATTCTAATGAAGTTTCCGAACTTCGAAAAAAATTTCTTTCTTTTCGAGATTCTTTGCGCATAATATGCTTTTCTGAGGCTATCAAACTAGTATAATGAAAGAGAACCAGTTATCTCGAATAAGAACGGAAAAATGTGATTCTAATGAAGTTTCAAAATTTTGAAAAACTTTTTTATTCTTTTCGAGATTCTTTACGCATAATATGCTTTTCTAAAACTATCAAACTAGCAAAATGAAAGAGAACCAGTTATCTCGTATAAGAACGGAAAAAAAGTGATTCTAATGAGGTTTCCAAACTTCGAAAAAAAATTTTTTCTTTTCGAGAATCTTTGCGCATAATATGCTTTTCTACAGCTATCAAACTAGTATAATGAAAGATAACCAGTTATCTCGAATAAGAACGGAAAAATAGTGATTCTAATGAAGTTTCAAAATTTTGAAAAACTTTTTTTTTCTTTTCGAGATTCTTTGCGCATAATATGCTTTTCTACAGCTATCAAACTAGCAAAATGAAAGAGAACCAGTTATCTCGTATAAGAACGGAAAAAAGTGATTCCAATGAAGTTTCGAAACTTCGAAAAAATTTTTTTCTTTTCGAGATTCTTTGCGCTTAATATGCTTTTCTGTAGCTATCAAACTAGTATAATGAAAGGGAACCAGTTATCTCGAATAAGAACGCAAAAAAAGTGATTCTAATGAAGTTTCCAAACTTCGAAAAATTTTTTTTTTCTTTTCGAGATTCTTTGCGCATATGCTTATCTGAGGCTATCAAACTAGTATAATGAAAGAGAACCAGTTTTCTCGAATAAGAACGGATAAGAAGTGATTCTAATGAAGTTTCCAAACTTCGAAAAAAATTTTTTTTCTTTTCGAGATTCTTTGCGCATAATATGCTTTTCTGAGGCTATCAAACTAGTATAATGAAAGAGAACCAGTTATCTCGAATAAGAACGGAAAAAAAGTGATTCTAATGAAGTTTCCAAACTTTGAAAAAAATGTTTTTTCTTTCCGAGATTCTTTGCGCATAATATGCGTTTCTACAGCTATCAAACTAGTATAATGAAAGAGAACCAATTATCTCGAATAAGAACGGAAAAAAAGTGATTCTAATGAAGTTTCAAAATTTTGAAAAACTTTTTTTTTCTTTTCGAGATTCTTTGCGCATAATATGCTTTTCTACAGCTATCAAACTAGCAAAATGAAAGAGAACCAGTTATCTCGTATAAGAACGGAAAAAAAGTAATTCTAATGAAGTTTCCAAACTTCAAAAAAAAAATTTTTTCTTTTCGAGATTCTTTGCGCATAATATGCTTTTCTGCAGCTATCAAACTAGGATAATGAAAGAGAACCAGTTATCTCGAATAAGAACGGAAAAAAAGTGATTCTAATGAAGTTTCAAAATTATGAACAACTTTTTTTTTCTTTTCGAGATTCTTTGCGCATAATATGCTTTTCTACAGCTATCAAACTAGCAAAATGAAAGAGAACCAGTTATCTCGTATAAGAACGGAAAAAAAGTGATTCTAATGAAGTTTCCAAACTTGGAAAAAAAAATTTTCTTTTCGAGATTCTTTGCGCATAATATGCTTTTCTGAGGCTATCAAACAAGTATAATGAAAGAGAACCAGTTATCTCGAATAAGAACGGAAAAAAAGTGATTCAGATGAAGTTTCCAAACTTCGAAAAATTTTTTTTTTCTTTTCGAGATTCTTTGCGCATAATATGCTTTTCTGAGGCTATCAAACTAGTATTATGAAAGATAACCAGTTATCTCGAATAAGAACGGAAAAAATGTGTTTCTAATGAAGTTTCCGAACTTCGAAAAAAATTTCTTTCTTTTCGAGATTCTTTGCGCATAACATGCTTTTCTACAGCTATCAAACTAGTATTATGAAAGAGAACCAGTTATCTCGAATAAGAACGGAAAAAATGTGATTCTAATGAAGTTTCCGAACTTCGAAAAAAATTTCTTTCTTTTCGAGATTCTTTGCGCATAATATGCTTTTCTGAGGCTATCAAAGTAGTATAATGAAAGAGAACCAGTTATCTCGAATAAGAACGGAAAAATGTGATTCTAATGAAGTTTCAAAATTTTGAAAAACTTTTTTATTCTTTTCGAGATTCTTTACGCATAATATGCTTTTCTAAAACTATCAAACTAGCAAAATGAAAGAGAACCAGTTATCTCGTATAAGAACGGAAAAAAAGTGATTCTAATGAGGTTTCCAAACTTCGAAAAAAAATTTTTTCTTTTCGAGAATCTTTGCGCATAATATGCTTTTCTACAGCTATCAAACTAGTATAATGAAAGATAACCAGTTATCTCGAATAAGAACGGAAAAATAGTGATTCTAATGAAGTTTCAAAATTTTGAAAAACTTTTTTTTTCTTTTCGAGATTCTTTGCGCATAATATGCTTTTCTACAGCTATCAAACTAGCAAAATGAAAGAGAACCAGTTATCTCGTATAAGAACGGAAAAAAAGTGATTCCAATGAAGTTTCGAAACTTCGAAAAAATTTTTTTCTTTTCGAGATTCTTTGCGCTTAATATGCTTTTCTGTAGCTATCAAACTAGTATAATGAAAGGGAACCAGTTATCTCGAATAAGAACGCAAAAAAAGTGATTCTAATGAAGTTTCCAAACTTCGAAAAATTTTTTTTTTCTTTTCGAGATTCTTTGCGCATATGCTTATCTGAGGCTATCAAACTAGTATAATGAAAGAGAACCAGTTTTCTCGAATAAGAACGGATAAGAAGTGATTCTAATGAAGTTTCCAAACTTCGAAAAAAATTTTTTTTCTTTTCGAGATTCTTTGCGCATAATATGCTTTTCTGAGGCTATCAAACTAGTATAATGAAAGAGAACCAGTTATCTCGAATAAGAACGGAAAAAAAGTGATTCTAATGAAGTTTCCAAACTTTGAAAAAAATGTTTTTTCTTTCCGAGATTCTTTGCGCATAATATGCGTTTCTACAGCTATCAAACTAGTATAATGAAAGAGAACCAATTATCTCGAATAAGAACGGAAAAAAAGTGATTCTAATGAAGTTTCAAAATTTTGAAAAACTTTTTTTTTCTTTTCGAGATTCTTTGCGCATAATATGCTTTTCTACAGCTATCAAACTAGCAAAATGAAAGAGAACCAGTTATCTCGTATAAGAACGGAAAAAAAGTAATTCTAATGAAGTTTCCAAACTTCAAAAAAAAAATTTTTTCTTTTCGAGATTCTTTGCGCATAATATGCTTTTCTGCAGCTATCAAACTAGGATAATGAAAGAGAACCAGTTATCTCGAATAAGAACGGAAAAAAAGTGATTCTAATGAAGTTTCAAAATTATGAACAACTTTTTTTTTCTTTTCGAGATTCTTTGCGCATAATATGCTTTTCTACAGCTATCAAACTAGCAAAATGAAAGAGAACCAGTTATCTCGTATAAGAACGGAAAAAAAGTGATTCTAATGAAGTTTCCAAACTTGGAAAAAAAAATTTTCTTTTCGAGATTCTTTGCGCATAATATGCTTTTCTGAGGCTATCAAACTAGTATAATGAAAGAGAACCAGTTATCTCGAATAAGAACGGAAAAAAAGTGATTCAGATGAAGTTTCCAAACTTCGAAAAATTTTTTTTTTCTTTTCGAGATTCTTTGCGCATAATATGCTTTTCTGAGGCTATCAAACTAGTATTATGAAAGATAACCAGTTATCTCGAATAAGAACGGAAAAAATGTGTTTCTAATGAAGTTTCCGAACTTCGAAAAAAATTTCTTTCTTTTCGAGATTCTTTGCGCATAACATGCTTTTCTACAGCTATCAAACTAGCAAAATGAAAGAGAACCAGTTATCTCGTATAAGAACGGAAAAAAACTGATTCAAATGAAGTTTCCAAACTAGGAAAAAAATTTTATCTTTTCGAGATTCTTTGCGCATAATATGCTTTTCTGAGGCTATCAAACTAGTATAATGAAAGAGAACCAGTTATCTCGAATAAGAACGGAAAAAAGTGATTCTGATGAAGTTTCCAAACTTCGAAAAAAATTTTTTTTCTCTTCGAATTTCTTTGCCCATAATATGCTTTTCTACAGCTATCAAACTAGTATAATGAAAGAGAACCATTTATCTCGAATAAGAACGCAAAAAAAGTGATTCTAATGAAGTTTCCAAACTTCGAAAAATTTTTTTTTTCTTTTCGAGATTCTTTGCGCATAATATGCTTTTCTGAGGCTATCAAACTAGTATAATGAAAGAGAACCAGTTTTCTCGAATAAGAACGGATAAGAAGTGATTCTAATGAAGTTTCCAAACTTCGAAAAAAATTTTTTTTCTTTTCGAGATTCTTTGCGCATAATATGCTTTTCTGAGGCTATCAAACTAGTATAATGAAAGAGAACCAGTTATCTCGAATAAGAACGGGAAAAAAGTGATTCTAATGAAGTTTCCAAACTTCGAAAAAAATGTTTTTTTTTTGGAGATTCTTTGCGCATAATATGCGTTTCTACAGCTATCAAACTAGTATAATGAAAGAGAACCAATTATCTCGAATAAGAACGGAAAAAAAGAGATTCTAATGAAGTTTCAAAATTTTGAAAAACCATTTTTTTCTTTTCGAGATTCTTTGCGCATAATATGCTTTTCTACAGCTATCAAACTAGCAAAATGAAAGAGAACCAGTTATCTCGTATAAGAACGGAAAAAAAGTAATTCTAATGAAGTTTCCAAACTTCAAAAAAAAAATTTTTTCTTTTCGAGATTCTTTGCGCATAATATGCTTTTCTGCAGCTATCAAACTAGTTTAATGAAAGAGAACCAGTTATCTCGAATAAGAACGGAAAAAAAGTGATTCTAATGAAGTTTCAAAATTATAAAAAACTTTTTTTTTCTTTCCGAGATTATTTGCGCATAATATGCTTTTCTACAGCTATCAAACTAGCAAAATGAAAGAGAACCATTTATCTCGAATAAGAACGGAAAAAAAGTGATTCTAATGAATTTTCCAAACTTGGAAAAAAAATTTTTCTTTTCGAGATTCTTTGCGCATAATATGCTTTTCTGAGGTAATCAAACTAGTATAATGAAAGAGAACCAGTTATCTCGAATAAGAACGGAAAAAAAGTGATTCTGATGAAGTTTCCAAACTTCGAAAAAAATTTTTTTTTTTTTTCGAGATTCTTTGCGCATAATATGCTTTTCTGAGGCTATCAAACTAGTATTATGAAAGAGAACCAGTTATCTCGAATAAGAACGGAAAAAATGTGATTCTAATGAAGTTTCCGAACTTCGAAAAAAATTTCTTTCTTTTCGAGATTCTTTGCGCATAATATGCTTTTCTGAGGCTATCAAACTAGTATAATGAAAGAGAACCAGTTATCTCGAATAAGAACGGAAAAATGTGATTCTAATGAAGTTTCAAAATTTTGAAAAACTTTTTTTTTCTTTTCGAGATTCTTTACGCATAATATGCTTTTCTACAGCTATCAAACTAGCAAAATGAAAGAGAACCAGTTATCTCGTATAAGAACGGAAAAAAAGTGATACATTTCAAGTTTCCACACTTCGAAAAAAAATTTCTTCTTTTCGAGATTCTTTGCGCATAATATGCTTTTCTGCGGCTATCAAACTAGTACAATGAAAGAGAACCAGTTATCTCAAATAAGAACGAAAAAAAAGTGATTCTAACAAAGTTTCTCAACTTCGAAAAAAAATTTTTCATTTCGAGTTTCTTTGCGCATAATATGCTTTTCTGAGGCTATCAAACTAGTATAATGAAAGAGAACCAGTTATCTCAAATAAGAAGGGAAAAAAAGTGATTCTAAGGAAGTTTCCAAACTTCGAAAAAAATTTTTTCATTTCGAGATTCTTTGCGCATAATATGCTTTTCTGAGGCTATCAAACTAGTATAATGAAAGAGAACCAGTTATCTCGAATGAGAACGGAAAAAAAGTGATTCTAATGAAGTTTCCAAACTTCGAAAAAAATTTTTTTTCTTTTCGAATTTCTTTGCGCATAATATGCTTTTCTACAGCTATCAAACTAGCAAAATGAAAGAGAACCAGTTATCTCGTATAAGAACGGAAAAAAAGTGATTCTAATGAGGTTTCCAAACTTCGAAAAAAATTTTTTTCTTTTCGAGAATCTTTGCGCATAATATGCTTTTCTACAGCTATCAAATTAGTGTAATGAAAGATAACCAGTTATCTCGAATAAGAACGGAAAAAAAGTGATTCTAATGAAGTTTCAAAATTTTGAAAAACTTTTTTTTTCTTTTCGAGATTCTTTGCGCATAATATGCTTTTCTACAGCTATCAAACTAGCAAAATGAAAGAGAACCAGTTATCTCGTATAAGAACGGAAAAAAAGTGATTCCAATGAAGTTTCGAAACTTCGAAAAATTTTTTTTTCTTTTCGAGATTCTTTGCGCATATGCTTTTCTGAGGCTATCAAACTAGTATAATGAAAGAGAACCAGTTTTCTCGAATAAGAACGGATAAGAAGTGATTCTAATAAAGTTTCCAAACTTCGAAAAAAATTTTTTTTCTTTTCGAGATTCTTTGCGCATAATATGCTTTTCTGAGGCTATCAAACTAGTATAATGAAAGAGAACCAGTTATCTCGAATAAGAACGGAAAAAAAGTGATTCTAATGAAGTTTCCAAACTTCGAAAAAAATGTTTTTTCTTTTCGAGATTCTTTGCGCATAATATGCTTTTCTGAGGCTATCAAACTAGTATAATGAAAGAGAACCAGTTATCTCGAATAAGAACGGAAAAATGTGATTCTAATGAAGTTTCAAAATTTTGAAAAACTTTTTTTTTCTTTTCGAGATTCTTTACGCATAATATGCTTTTCTACAGCTATCAAACTAGCAAAATGAAAGAGAACCAGTTATCTCGTATAAGAACGGAAAAAAAGTGATACCAATCAAGTTTCCACACTTCAAAAAAAAATTTTTTCTTTTCGAGATTCTTTGCGCATAATATGCTTTTCTGCGGCTATCAAACTAGTACAATGAAAGAGAACCAGTTATCTCAAATAAGAACGAAAAAAAAGTGATTCTAACAAAGTTTCCCAACTTCGAAAAAAAATTTTTCATTTCGAGATTCTTTGCGCATAATATGCTTTTCTGAGGCTATCAAACTAGTATAATGAAAGAGAACCAGTTATCTCAAATAAGAAGGGAAAAAAAGTGATTCTAAGGAAGTTTCCAAACTTCGAAAAAAAATTTTTCATTTCGAGATTCTTTGCGCATAATATGCTTTTCTGAGGCTATCAAACTAGTATAATGAAAGAGAACCAGTTATCTCGAATAAGAACGGAAAAAAAGTGATTCTAATGAAGTTTCCAAACTTCGAAAAAAATTTTTTTTCTTTTCGAATTTCTTTGCGCATAATATGCTTTTCGACAGCTATCAAACTAGCAAAATGAAAGAGAACCAGTTATCTCGTATAAGAACGGAAAAAAAGTGATTCTAATGAGGTTTCCAAACTTCGAAAAACATTTTTTTCTTTTCGAGAATCTTTGCGCATAATATGCTTTTCTACAGCTATCAAACTAGTATAATGAAAGATAACCAGTTATCTCGAATAAGAACGGAAAAAAAGTGATTCTAATGAAGTTTCAAAATTTTGAAAAACTTTTTTTTTTTTTTTTCGAGATTCTTTGCGCATAATATGCTTTTGTACAGCTATCAAACTAGCAAAATGAAAGAGAACCAGTTATCTCGTATAAGAACGGAAAAAAAGTGATTCCAATAAAGTTTCGAAACTTCGAAAAATTTTTTTTTTCTTTTCGAGATTCTTTGCGCATATGCTTTTCTGAGGCTATCAAACTAGTATAATGAAAGAGAACCAGTTTTCTCGAATAAGAACGGATAAGAAGTGATTCTAATGAAGTTTCCAAACTTCGAAAAAAATTTTTTTTCCCATCGAGATTCTTTGCGCATAATATGCTTTTCTGAGGCTATCAAACTAGTATAATGAAAGAGAACCAGTTTTCTCGAATAAGAACGGATAAGAAGTGATTCTAATGAAGTTTCCAAACTTCGAAAAAAATTTTTTTTCTTTTCGAGATTCTTTGCGCATGCTTTTCTGAGGCTATCAAACTAGTAATATGAAAGAGAACCAGTTATCTCGAATAAGAACGGAAAAAATGTGATTCTAATGAAGTTTCCGAACTTCAAAAAAAATATCTTTCTTTTCGAGATTCTTTGCGCATAATATGCTTTTCTGAGGCTATCAAACTAGTATAATGAAAGAGAACCAGTTATCTCGAATAAGAACGGAAAAATGTGATTGTAATGAAGTTTCAAAATTTTAAAAAACTTTTTTTTTCTTTTCGAGATTCTTTACGCATAATATGCTTTTCTACAGCTATCAAACTAGCAAAATGAAAGAGAACCAGTTATCTCGTATAAGAACGGAAAAAAAGTGATACCAATCAAGTTTCCACATTTCGAAAAAAAATTTTTTCTTTTCGAGATTCTTTGCGCATAATATGCTTTTCTGCGGCTATCAAACTAGTACAATGAAAGAGAACCAGTTATCTCAAATAAGAACGAAAAAAAAGTGATTCTAACAAAGTTTCCCAACTTCGAAAAAAAATTTTTCATTTCGAGATACTTTGCGCATAATATGCTTTTCTGAGGCTATCAAACTAGTATAATGAAAGAGAACCAGTTATCTCAAATAAGAAGGGAAAAAAAGTGATTCTAAGGAAGTTTCTAAACTTCGAAAAATTTTTTTTCATTTCGAGATTCTTTGCGCATAATATGCTTTTCTGAGGCTATCAAACTAGTATAATGAAAGAGAACCAGTTATCTCGAATAAGAACGGAAAAAAAGTGATTCTAATGAAGTTTCCAAACTTCGAAAAAATTTTTTTTTCTTTTCGAATTTCTTTGCGCATAATATGCTTTTCTACAGCTATCAAACTAGCAAAATGAAAGAGAACCAGTTATCTCGTATAAGAACGGAAAAAAAGTGATTCTAATGAGGTTTCCAAACTCGGAAAAAATTTTTTTCTTTTCGAGAATCTTTGCGCATAATATGCTTTTCTACAGCTATCAAACTAGTATAATGAAAGATAACCAGTTATCTCGAATAAGAACGGAAAAAAAGTGATTCTAATGAAGTTTCAAAATTTTGAAAAACTTTTTTTTTCTTTTCGAGATTCTTTGCGCATAATATGCTTTTCTACAGCTATCAAACTAGCAAAATGAAAGAGCACCAATTATCTCGTATAAAAACGGAAAAAAAGTGATTCCAATGAAGTTTCGAAACTTCGAAAAAAATTTTTTCTTTTCGAGATTCTTTGCGCTTAATATGCTTTTCTGTAGCTATCAAACTAGTATAATGAAAGAGAACCAGTTATCTCGAATAAGAACGCAAAAAAAGTGATTCTAATGAAGTTTCCAAACTTCGAAAATTTTTTTTTTTTTTTTCGAGATTCTTTGCGCATATGCTTTTCTGAGGCTATCAAACTAGTATAATGAAAGAGAACCAGTTATCTCGTATAAGAACGGAAAAAAAGTGATTCCAATGAAGTTTCGAAACTTCGAAAAAAATTTTTTTTTTCGAGATTCTTTGCGCTTAAAATGCTTTTCTGTAGCTATCAAACTAGTATAATGAAAGAGAACCATTTATCTCGAATAAGAACGCAAAAAAAAGTGATTCTAATGAAGTTTCCAAACTTCGAAAAATTTTTTTTTTCTTTTCGAAATTCTTTGCGCATAATATGCTTTTCTGAGGCTATCAAACTAGTATAATGAAAGAGAACCAGTTTTCTCGAATAAGAACGGATAAGAAGTGATTCTAATGAAGTTTACAAACTTCGAAAAAAATTTTTTTTCTTTTCGAGATTCTTTGCGCATAATATGCTTTTCTGAGGCTATCAAACTAGTATAATGAAAGAGAACCAGTTATCTCGAATAAGAACGGAAAAAAAGTGATTCTAATGAAGTTTCCAAACTTCGAAAAAAATGTTTTTTCTTTTCGAGATTCTTTGCGCATAATATGCGTTTCTACAGCTATCAAACTAGTATAATGAAAGAGAACCAATTATCTCGAATAAGAACGGAAAAAAAGTGATTCTAATGAAGTTTCAAAATTTTGAAAACCTTTTTTTTTCTTTTCGAGATTCTTTGCGCATAATATGCTTTTCTACAGCTATCAAACTAGCAAAATGAAAGAGAACCAGTTATCTCGTATAAGAACGGAAAAAAAGTAATTCTAATGAAGTTTCCAAACTTCAAAAAAAAATTTTTTTCTTTTCGAGATTCTTTGCGCATAATATGCTTTTCTGCAGCTATCAAACTAGTATAATGAAAGAGAACCAGTTATCTCGAATAAGAACGGAAAAAAAGTGATTCTAATGAAGTTTCAAAATTATAAAAAACTTTTTTTTTCTTTCCGAGATTCTTTGCGCATAATATGCTTTTCTACAGCTATCAAACTAGCAAAATGAAAGAGAACCATTTATCTCGTATAAGAACGGAAAAAAAGTGATTCTATTGAAGTTTCCAAACTTCGAAAAAAAATTTTTTCTTTTCGAGATTCTTTGCGCATAATAAGCTTTTCTGAGGCTATCAAACTAGTATAATCAAAGAGAACCAGTTATCTCGTATAAGAACGGAAAAAAAGTGATTCTAATGAAGTTTCCAAATTTGGAAAAAAAATTTTTCTTTTCGAGATTCTTTGCGCATAATGCGCTTTTCTGAGGCTATCAAACTAGTATAATGAAAGAGAACCAGTTATCTCGAATAAGAACGGAAAAAAAGTGATTCTGATGAAGTTTCCAAACTTCGAAAAAAATTTTTTTTCTTTTCGAGATTCTTTGCGCATAATATGCTTTTCTGAGGCTATCAAACTAGTATTATGAAAGAGAACCAGTTATCTCGAATAAGAACGGAAAAAATGTGATTCTAATGAAGTTTCCGAACTTCGAAAAAAATTTCTTTCTTTTCGAGATTCTTTGCGCATAATATGCTTTTCTGAGGCTATCAAACTAGTATAATGAAAGAGAACCAGTTATCTCGAATAAGAACGGAAAAATGTGATTCTAATGAAGTTTCAAAATTTTGAAAAACTTTTTTATTCTTTTCGAGATTCTTTACGCATAATATGCTTTTCCACAGCTATCAAACTAGCAAAATGAAAGAGAACCAGTTATCTCGTATAAGAACGGAAAAAAAGTGATACCAATCAAGTTTCCTCACTTCGAAAAAAAATTTTTTCTTTTCGAGATTCTTTGCGCATAATATGCTTTTCTGCGGCTATTAAACTAGTACAATGAAAGAGAACCAGTTATCTCAAATAAGAACGAAAAAAAAGTGATTCTAACAAAGTTTCCCAACTTCGAAAAAAAATTTTTCATTTCGATATTCTTTGCGCATAATATGCTTTTCTGAGGCTATGAAACTAGTATAATGAAAGATAACCAGTTATCTCGAATAAGAACGGAAAAAAAGTGATTCTAATGAAGTTTCAAAATTTTGAAAAACTTTTTTTTTCTTTTCGAGATTCTTTGCGCATAATATGCTTTTCTACAGCTATCAAACTAGCAAAATGAAAGAGAACCAGTTATCTCGTATAAGAACGGAAAAAAAGTGATTCCAATGAAGTTTCGAAACTTCGAAAAAATTTTTTTCTTTTCGAGATTCTTTGCGCTTAATATGCTTTTCTGTAGCTATCAAACTAGTATAATGAAAGAGAACCAGTTATCTCGAATAAGAACGCAAAAAAAGTGATTCTAATGAAGTTTCCAAACTTCGAAAAATTTTTTTTTTCTTTTCGAGATTCTTTGCGCATATGCTTTTCTGAGGCTATCAAACTAGTATAATGAAAGAGAACCAGTTTTCTCGAATAAGAACGGATAAGAAGTGATTCTAATGAAGTTTCCAAACTTCGAAAAAAATTTTTTTTCTTTTCGAGATTCTTTGCGCATAATATGCTTTTCTGAGGCTATCAAACTAGTATAATGAAAGAGAACCAGTTATCTCGAATAAGAACGGAAAAAAAGTGATTCTAATGAAGTTTCCAAACTTTGAAAAAAATGTTTTTTCTTTCCGAGATTCTTTGCGCATAATATGCGTTTCTACAGCTATCAAACTAGTATAATGAAAGAGAACCAATTATCTCGAATAAGAACGGAAAAAAAGTGATTCTAATGAAGTTTCAAAATTTTGAAAAAAATTTTTTTTCTTTTCGAGATTCTTTGCGCATAATATGCTTTTCTGAGGGTATCAAACTAGTATAATGAAAGAGAACCAGTTATCTCGAATAAGAACGGAAAAAAAGTGATTCTAATGAAGTTTCCAAACTTCAAAAAAAATTTTTTTTCTTTTCGAGATTCTTTGCGCATAATATGCTTTTCTGCAGCTATCAAACTAGTATAATGAAAGAGAACCAGTTATCTCGAATAAGAACGGAAAAAAAGTGATTCTAATGAAGTTTCAAAATTATAAAAAACTTTTTTTTTCTTTCCGAGATTCTTTGCGCATAATATGCTTTTCTACAGCTATCAAACTAGCAAAATGAAAGAGAACCATTTATCTCGTATAAGAACGGAAAAAAAGTGATTCTATTGAAGTTTCCAAACTTCGAAAAAAAATTTTTTCTTTTCGAGAATCTTTGCGCATAATAAGCTTTTCTGAGGCTATCAAACTAGTATAATCAAAGAGAACCAGTTATCTCGAATAAGAACGGAAAAAAAGTGATTCTAATGAAGTTTCAAAATTATGAAGAACTTTTTTTTTCTTTTCGAGATTCTCTGCGCATAATATGCTTTTCTACAGCTATCAAACTAGCAAAATGAAAGAGAACCATATATCTCGTATAAGAACGGAAAAAAAGTGATTCTAATGAAGTTTCCAAACTTGGAAAAAAAAATTTTCTTTTCGAGATTCTTTGCGCATAATATGCTTTTCTGAGGCTATCAAACTAGTATAATGAAAGAGAACCAGTTATCTCGAATAAGAACGGAAAAAAAGTGATACCAATCAAGTTTCCTCACTTCGAAAAAAAATTTTTTCTTTTCGAGATTCTTTGCGCATAATATGCTTTTCTGCGGCTATCAAACTAGTACAATGAAAGAGAACCAGTTATCTCAAATAAGAACGAAAAAAAAGTGATTCTAATGAAGTTTCCAAACTTCGAAAAAAATTTTTTCATTTCGAGATTCTTTGCGCATAATATGCTTTTCTGAGGCTATCAAACTAGTATAATGAAAGAGAACCAGTTATCTCGAATAAGAACGGAAAAAAAGTGATTCTAATGAAGTTTCCAAACTTCGAAAAAAATTTTTTTTCTTTTCGAATTTCTTTGCGCATAATATGCTTTTCTACAGCTATCAAACTAGCAAAATGAAAAAGAACCAGTTATCTCGTATAAGAACGGAAAAAAAGTGATTCTAATGAGGTTTCCAAACTACGAAAAAAATTTTTTTCTTTTCGAGAATCTTTGCGCATAATATGCTTTTCTACAGCTATCAAACTAGTATAATGAAAGATAACCAGTTATCTCGAATAAGAACGGAAAAAAAGTGATTCTAATGAAGTTTCAAAATTTTGAAAAACTTTTTTTTTTTTTTTTCGAGATTCTTTGCGCATAATATGCTTTTGTACAGCTATCAAACTAGCAAAATGAAAGAGAACCAGTTATCTCGTATAAGAACGGAAAAAAAGTGATTCCAATAAAGTTTCGAAACTTCGAAAAATTTTTTTTTTCTTTTCGAGATTCTTTGCGCATATGCTTTTCTGAGGCTATCAAACTAGTATAATGAAAGAGAACCAGTTTTCTCGAATAAGAACGGATAAGGAGTGATTCTAATGAAGTTTCCAAACTTCGAAAAAAATTTTTTTTCCCATCGAGATTCTTTGCGCATAATATGCTTTTCTGAGGCTATCAAACTAGTATAATGAAAGAGAACCAGTTTTCTCGAATAAGAACGGATAAGAAGTGATTCTAATGAAGTTTCCAAACTTCGAAAAAAATTTTTTTTCTTTTCGAGATTCTTTGCGCATGCTTTTCTGAGGCTATCAAACTAGTAATATGAAAGAGAACCAGTTATCTCGAATAAGAACGGAAAAAATGTGATTCTAATGAAGTTTCCGAACTTCAAAAAAAATATCTTTCTTTTCGAGATTCTTTGCGCATAATATGCTTTTCTGAGGCTATCAAACTAGTATAATGAAAGAGAACCAGTTATCTCGAATAAGAACGGAAAAATGTGATTATAATGAAGTTTCAAAATTTTGAAAAACTTTTTTTTTCTTTTCGAGATTCTTTACGCATAATATGCTTTTCTACAGCTATCAAACTAGCAAAATGAAAGAGAACCAGTTATCTCGTATAAGAACGGAAAAAAAGTGATACCAATCAAGTTTCCACATTTCGAAAAAAAATTTTTTCTTTTCGAGATTCTTTGCGCATAATATGCTTTTCTGCGGCTATCAAACTAGTACAATGAAAGAGAACCAGTTATCTCAAATAAGAACGAAAAAAAAGTGATTCTAACAAAGTTTCCCAACTTCGAAAAAAAATTTTTCATTTCGAGATACTTTGCGCATAATATGCTTTTCTGAGGCTATCAAACTAGTATAATGAAAGAGAACCAGTTATCTCGAATAAGAACGGAAAAAAAGTGATTCTAATGAAGTTTCCAAACTTCGAAAAAATTTTTTTTTCTTTTCGAATTTCTTTGCGCATAATATGCTTTTCTACAGCTATCAAACTAGCAAAATGAAAGAGAACGAGTTATCTCGTATAAGAACGGAAAAAAAGTGATTCTAATGAGGTTTCCAAACTCGGAAAAAATTTTTTTCTTTTCGAGAATCTTTGCGCATAATATGCTTTTCTACAGCTATCAAACTAGTATAATGAAAGATAACCAGTTATCTCGAATAAGAACGGAAAAAAAGTTATTCTAATGAAGTTTCAAAATTTTGAAAAACTTTTTTTTTCTTTTCGAGATTCTTTGCGCATAATATGCTTTTCTACAGCTATCAAACTAGCAAAATGAAAGAGCACCAATTATCTCGTATAAAAACGGAAAAAAAGTGATTCCAATGAAGTTTCGAAACTTCGAAAAAAATTTTTTCTTTTCGAGATTCTTTGCGCCTAATATGCTTTTCTGTAGCTATCAAACTAGTATAATGAAAGAGAACCAGTTATCTCGAATAAGAACGCAAAAAAAGTGATTCTAATGAAGTTTCCAAACTTCGAAAATTTTTTTTTTTTTTTTCGAGATTCTTTGCGCATATGCTTTTCTGAGGCTATCAAACTAGTATAATGAAAGAGAACCAGTTATCTCGTATAAGAACGGAAAAAAAGTGATTCCAATGAAGTTTCGAAACTTCGAAAAAAATTTTTTTTTTCGAGATTCTTTGCGCTTAAAATGCTTTTCTGTAGCTATCAAACTAGTATAATGAAAGAGAACCATTTATCTCGAATAAGAACGCAAAAAAAAGTGATTCTAATGAAGATCCCAAACTTCGAAAATTTTTTTTTTCTTTTCGAAATTCTTTGCGCATAATATGCTTTTCTGAGGCTATCAAACTAGTATAATGAAAGAGAACCAGTTTTCTCGAATAAGAACGGATAAGAAGTGATTCTAATGAAGTTTCCAAACTTCGAAAAAAATTTTTTTTCTTTTCGAGATTCTTTGCGCATAATATGCTTTTCTGAGGCTATCAAACTAGTATAATGAAAGAGAACCAGTTATCTCGAATAAGAACGGAAAAAAAGTGTTTCTAATGAAGTTTCCAAACTTCGAAAAAAATGTTTTTTCTTTTCGAGATTCTTTGCGCATAATATGCGTTTCTACAGCTATCAAACTAGTATAATGAAAGAGAACCAATTATCTCGAATAAGAACGGAAAAAAAGTGATTCTAATGAAGTTTCAAAATTTTGAAAAAATTTTTTTTTCTTTTCGAGATTCTTTGCGCATAATATGCTTTTCTGCAGCTATCAAACTAGTATAATGAAAGAGAACCAGTTATCTCGAATAAGAACGGAAAAAAAGTGATTCTAATGAAGTTTCAAAATTATAAAAAACTTTTTTTTTCTTTCCGAGATTCTTTGCGCATAATATGCTTTTCTACAGCTATCAAACTAGCAAAATGAAAGAGAACCATTTATCTCGTATAAGAACGGAAAAAAAAGTGATTCTATTGAAGTTTCCAAACTTCGAAAAAAATTTTTTTCTTTTCGAGATTCTTTGCGCATAATAAGCTTTTCTGAGGCTATCAAACTAGTATAATCAAAGAGAACCAGTTATCTCGTATAAGAACGGAAAAAAAGTGATTCTAATGAAGTTTCCAAATTTGGAAAAAAAATTTTTCTTTTCGAGATTCTTTGCGCATAATGCGCTTTTCTGAGGCTATCAAACTAGTATAATGAAAGAGAACCAGTTATCTCGAATAAGAACGGAAAAAAAGTGATTCTGATGAAGTTTCCAAACTTCGAAAAAAATTTTTTTTCTTTTCGAGATTCTTTGCGCATAATATGCTTTTCTGAGGCTATCAAACTAGTATTATGAAAGAGAACCAGTTATCTCGAATAAGAACGGAAAAAATGTGATTCTAATGAAGTTTCCGAACTTCGAAAAAAATTTCTTTCTTTTCGAGATTCTTTGCGCATAATATGCTTTTCTGAGGCTATCAAACTAGTATAATGAAAGAGAACCAGTTATCTCGAATAAGAACGGAAAAATGTGATTCTAATGAAGTTTCAAAATTTTGAAAAACTTTTTTATTCTTTTCGAGATTCTTTACGCATAATATGCTTTTCCACAGCTATCAAACTAGCAAAATGAAAGAGAACCAGTTATCTCGTATAAGAACGGAAAAAAAGTGATACCAATCAAGTTTCCTCACTTCGAAAAAAAATTTTTTCTTTTCGAGATTCTTTGCGCATAATATGCTTTTCTGCGGCTATTAAACTAGTACAATGAAAGATAACCAGTTATCTCGAATAAGAACGGAAAAAAAGTGATTCTAATGAAGTTTCAAAATTTTGAAAAACTTTTTTTTTCTTTTCGAGATTCTTTGCGCATAATATGCTTTTCTACAGCTATCAAACTAGCAAAATGAAAGAGAACCAGTTATCTCGTATAAGAACGGAAAAAAAGTGATTCCAATGAAGTTTCGAAACTTCGAAAAAAATTTTTTCTTTTCGAGATTCTTTGCGCTTAATATGCTTTTCTGTAGCTATCAAACTAGTATAATGAAAGAGAACCAGTTATCTCGAATAAGAACGCAAAAAAAGTGATTCTAATGAAGTTTCCAAACTTCGAAAAATTTTTTTTTTCTTTTCGAGATTCTTTGCGCATATGCTTTTCTGAGGCTATCAAACTAGTATAATGAAAGAGAACCAGTTTTCTCGAATAAGAACGGATAAGAAGTGATTCTAATGAAGTTTCCAAACTTCGAAAAAAATTTTTTTTCTTTTCGAGATTCTTTGCGCATAATATGCTTTTCTGAGGCTATCAAACTAGTATAATGAAAGAGAACCAGTTATCTCGAATAAGAACGGAAAAAAAGTGATTCTAATGAAGTTTCCAAACTTTGAAAAAAATGTTTTTTCTTTCCGAGATTCTTTGCGCATAATATGCGTTTCTACAGCTATCAAACTAGTATAATGAAAGAGAACCAATTATCTCGAATAAGAACGGAAAAAAAGTGATTCTAATGAAGTTTCAAAATTTTGAAAAAAATTTTTTTTCTTTTCGAGATTCTTTGCGCATAATATGCTTTTCTGAGGCTATCAAACTAGTATAATGAAAGAGAACCAGTTATCTCGAATAAGAACGGAAAAAAAGTGATTCTAATGAAGTTTCCAAACTTCGAAAAAATTTTTTTTTCTTTTCGAATTTCTTTGCGCATAATATGCTTTTCTACAGCTATCAAACTAGCAAAATGAAAGAGAACGAGTTATCTCGTATAAGAACGGAAAAAAAGTGATTCTAATGAGGTTTCCAAACTCGGAAAAAATTTTTTTCTTTTCGAGAATCTTTGCGCATAATATGCTTTTCTACAGCTATCAAACTAGTATAATGAAAGATAACCAGTTATCTCGAATAAGAACGGAAAAAAAGTTATTCTAATGAAGTTTCAAAATTTTGAAAAACTTTTTTTTTCTTTTCGAGATTCTTTGCGCATAATATGCTTTTCTACAGCTATCAAACTAGCAAAATGAAAGAGCACCAATTATCTCGTATAAAAACGGAAAAAAAGTGATTCCAATGAAGTTTCGAAACTTCGAAAAAAATTTTTTCTTTTCGAGATTCTTTGCGCCTAATATGCTTTTCTGTAGCTATCAAACTAGTATAATGAAAGAGAACCAGTTATCTCGAATAAGAACGCAAAAAAAGTGATTCTAATGAAGTTTCCAAACTTCGAAAATTTTTTTTTTTTTTTTCGAGATTCTTTGCGCATATGCTTTTCTGAGGCTATCAAACTAGTATAATGAAAGAGAACCAGTTATCTCGTATAAGAACGGAAAAAAAGTGATTCCAATGAAGTTTCGAAACTTCGAAAAAAATTTTTTTTTTCGAGATTCTTTGCGCTTAAAATGCTTTTCTGTAGCTATCAAACTAGTATAATGAAAGAGAACCATTTATCTCGAATAAGAACGCAAAAAAAAGTGATTCTAATGAAGTTTCCAAACTTCGAAAATTTTTTTTTTCTTTTCGAAATTCTTTGCGCATAATATGCTTTTCTGAGGCTATCAAACTAGTATAATGAAAGAGAACCAGTTTTCTCGAATAAGAACGGATAAGAAGTGATTCTAATGAAGTTTCCAAACTTCGAAAAAAATTTTTTTTCTTTTCGAGATTCTTTGCGCATAATATGCTTTTCTGAGGCTATCAAACTAGTATAATGAAAGAGAACCAGTTATCTCGAATAAGAACGGAAAAAAAGTGATTCTAATGAAGTTTCCAAACTTCGAAAAAAATGTTTTTTCTTTTCGAGATTCTTTGCGCATAATATGCGTTTCTACAGCTATCAAACTAGTATAATGAAAGAGAACCAATTATCTCGAATAAGAACGGAAAAAAAGTGATTCTAATGAAGTTTCAAAATTTTGAAAAAATTTTTTTTTCTTTTCGAGATTCTTTGCGCATAATATGCTTTTCTGCAGCTATCAAACTAGTATAATGAAAGAGAACCAGTTATCTCGAATAAGAACGGAAAAAAAGTGATTCTAATGAAGTTTCAAAATTATAAAAAACTTTTTTTTTCTTTCCGAGATTCTTTGCGCATAATATGCTTTTCTACAGCTATCAAACTAGCAAAATGAAAGAGAACCATTTATCTCGTATAAGAACGGAAAAAAAAGTGATTCTATTGAAGTTTCCAAACTTCGAAAAAAATTTTTTTCTTTTCGAGATTCTTTGCGCATAATAAGCTTTTCTGAGGCTATCAAACTAGTATAATCAAAGAGAACCAGTTATCTCGTATAAGAACGGAAAAAAAGTGATTCTAATGAAGTTTCCAAATTTGGAAAAAAAATTTTTCTTTTCGAGATTCTTTGCGCATAATGCGCTTTTCTGAGGCTATCAAACTAGTATAATGAAAGAGAACCAGTTATCTCGAATAAGAACGGAAAAAAAGTGATTCTGATGAAGTTTCCAAACTTCGAAAAAAATTTTTTTTCTTTTCGAGATTCTTTGCGCATAATATGCTTTTCTGAGGCTATCAAACTAGTATTATGAAAGAGAACCAGTTATCTCGAATAAGAACGGAAAAAATGTGATTCTAATGAAGTTTCCGAACTTCGAAAAAAATTTCTTTCTTTTCGAGATTCTTTGCGCATAATATGCTTTTCTGAGGCTATCAAACTAGTATAATGAAAGAGAACCAGTTATCTCGAATAAGAACGGAAAAATGTGATTCTAATGAAGTTTCAAAATTTTGAAAAACTTTTTTATTCTTTTCGAGATTCTTTACGCATAATATGCTTTTCCACAGCTATCAAACTAGCAAAATGAAAGAGAACCAGTTATCTCGTATAAGAACGGAAAAAAAGTGATACCAATCAAGTTTCCTCACTTCGAAAAAAAATTTTTTCTTTTCGAGATTCTTTGCGCATAATATGCTTTTCTGCGGCTATTAAACTAGTACAATGAAAGATAACCAGTTATCTCGAATAAGAACGGAAAAAAAGTGATTCTAATGAAGTTTCAAAATTTTGAAAAACTTTTTTTTTCTTTTCGAGATTCTTTGCGCATAATATGCTTTTCTACAGCTATCAAACTAGCAAAATGAAAGAGAACCAGTTATCTCGTATAAGAACGGAAAAAAAGTGATTCCAATGAAGTTTCGAAACTTCGAAAAAAATTTTTTCTTTTCGAGATTCTTTGCGCTTAATATGCTTTTCTGTAGCTATCAAACTAGTATAATGAAAGAGAACCAGTTATCTCGAATAAGAACGCAAAAAAAGTGATTCTAATGAAGTTTCCAAACTTCGAAAAATTTTTTTTTTCTTTTCGAGATTCTTTGCGCATATGCTTTTCTGAGGCTATCAAACTAGTATAATGAAAGAGAACCAGTTTTCTCGAATAAGAACGGATAAGAAGTGATTCTAATGAAGTTTCCAAACTTCGAAAAAAATTTTTTTTCTTTTCGAGATTCTTTGCGCATAATATGCTTTTCTGAGGCTATCAAACTAGTATAATGAAAGAGAACCAGTTATCTCGAATAAGAACGGAAAAAAAGTGATTCTAATGAAGTTTCCAAACTTTGAAAAAAATGTTTTTTCTTTCCGAGATTCTTTGCGCATAATATGCGTTTCTACAGCTATCAAACTAGTATAATGAAAGAGAACCAATTATCTCGAATAAGAACGGAAAAAAAGTGATTCTAATGAAGTTTCAAAATTTTGAAAAAAATTTTTTTTCTTTTCGAGATTCTTTGCGCATAATATGCTTTTCTGAGGCTATCAAACTAGTATAATGAAAGAGAACCAGTTATCTCGAATAAGAACGGAAAAAAAGTGATTCTAATGAAGTTTCCAAACTTCGAAAAAAATGTTTTTTCTTTTCGAGATTCTTTGCGCATAATATGCGTTTCTACAGCTATCAAACTAGTATAATGAAAGAGAACCAATTATCTCGAATAAGAACGCAAAAAAAGTGATTCTAATGAAGTTTCAAAATTTTGAAAACCTTTTTTTTTCTTTTCGAGATTCTTTGCGCATAATATGCTTTTCTACAGGTATCAAACTAGCAAAATGAAAGAGAACCAGTTATCTCGTATAAGAACGGAAAAAAAGTAATTCTAATGAAGTTTCCAAACTTCAAAAAAAAATTTTTTTCTTTTCGAGATTCTTTGCGCATAATATGCTTTTCTGCAGCTATCAAACTAGTATAATGAAAGAGAACCAGTTATCTCGAATAAGAACGGAAAAAAAGTGATTCTAATGAAGTTTCAAAATTATAAAAAACTTTTTTTTTCTTTCCGAGATTCTTTGCGCATAATATGCTTTTCTACAGCTATCAAACTAGCAAAATGAAAGAGAACCATTTATCTCGTATAAGAACGGAAAAAAAGTGATTCTATTGAAGTTTCGAAACTTCGAAAAAAAATTTTTTCTTTTCGAGAATCTTTGCGCATAATAAGCTTTTCTGAGGCTATCAAACTAGTATAATCAAAGAGAACCAGTTATCTCGAATAAGAACGGAAAAAAAGTGATTCTAATGAAGTTTCAAAATTATGAAGAACTTTTTTTTTTTTTCGAGATTCTCTGCGCATAATATGCTTTTCTACAGCTATCAAACTAGCAAAATGAAAGAGAACCATATATCTCGTATAAGAACGGAAAAAAAGTGATTCTAATGAAGTTTCCAAACTTGGAAAAAAAAATTTTCTTTTCGAGATTCTTTGCGCATAATATGCTTTTCTGAGGCTATCAAACTAGTATAATGAAAGAGAACCAGTTATCTCGAATAAGAACGGAAAAAAAGTGATACTGATGAAGTTTCCAAACTTCGAAAAAAATTTTTTTTCTTTTCGAGATTCTTTGCGCATAATATGCTTTTCTGAGGCTATCAAACTAGTATTATGAAAGAGAACCAGTTATCTCGAATAAGAACGGAAAAAATGTGATTCTAATGAAGTTTCCGAACTTCGAAAAAAATTTCTTTCTTTTCGAGATTCTTTGCGCATAATATGCTTTTCTGAGGCTATCAAACTAGTATAATGAAAGAGAACCAGTTATCTCGAATAAGAACGGAAAAATGTGATTCTAATGAAGTTTCAAAATTTTGAAAAACTTTTTTATTCTTTTCGAGATTCTTTACGCATAATATGCTTTTCCACAGCTATCAAACTAGCAAAATGAAAGAGAACCAGTTATCTCGTATAAGAACGGAAAAAAAGTGATACCAATCAAGTTTCCTCACTTCGAAAAAAAATTTTTTCTTTTCGAGATTCTTTGCGCATAATATGCTTTTCTGCGGCTATTAAACTAGTACAATGAAAGATAACCAGTTATCTCGAATAAGAACGGAAAAAAAGTGATTCTAATGAAGTTTCAAAATTTTGAAAAACTTTTTTTTTCTTTTCGAGATTCTTTGCGCATAATATGCTTTTCTACAGCTATCAAACTAGCAAAATGAAAGAGAACCAGTTATCTCGTATAAGAACGGAAAAAAAGTGATTCCAATGAAGTTTCGAAACTTCGAAAAAAATTTTTTCTTTTCGAGATTCTTTGCGCTTAATATGCTTTTCTGTAGCTATCAAACTAGTATAATGAAAGAGAACCAGTTATCTCGAATAAGAACGCAAAAAAAGTGATTCTAATGAAGTTTCCAAACTTCGAAAAATTTTTTTTTTCTTTTCGAGATTCTTTGCGCATATGCTTTTCTGAGGCTATCAAACTAGTATAATGAAAGAGAACCAGTTTTCTCGAATAAGAACGGATAAGAAGTGATTCTAATGAAGTTTCCAAACTTCGAAAAAAATTTTTTTTCTTTTCGAGATTCTTTGCGCATAATATGCTTTTCTGAGGCTATCAAACTAGTATAATGAAAGAGAACCAGTTATCTCGAATAAGAACGGAAAAAAAGTGATTCTAATGAAGTTTCCAAACTTTGAAAAAAATGTTTTTTCTTTCCGAGATTCTTTGCGCATAATATGCGTTTCTACAGCTATCAAACTAGTATAATGAAAGAGAACCAATTATCTCGAATAAGAACGGAAAAAAAGTGATTCTAATGAAGTTTCAAAATTTTGAAAAAAATTTTTTTTCTTTTCGAGATTCTTTGCGCATAATATGCTTTTCTGAGGCTATCAAACTAGTATAATGAAAGAGAACCAGTTATCTCGAATAAGAACGGAAAAAAAGTGATTCTAATGAAGTTTCCAAACTTCGAAAAAAATGTTTTTTCTTTTCGAGATTCTTTGCGCATAATATGCGTTTCTACAGCTATCAAACTAGTATAATGAAAGAGAACCAATTATCTCGAATAAGAACGCAAAAAAAGTGATTCTAATGAAGTTTCAAAATTTTGAAAACCTTTTTTTTTCTTTTCGAGATTCTTTGCGCATAATATGCTTTTCTACAGGTATCAAACTAGCAAAATGAAAGAGAACCAGTTATCTCGTATAAGAACGGAAAAAAAGTAATTCTAATGAAGTTTCCAAACTTCAAAAAAAAATTTTTTTCTTTTCGAGATTCTTTGCGCATAATATGCTTTTCTGCAGCTATCAAACTAGTATAATGAAAGAGAACCAGTTATCTCGAATAAGAACGGAAAAAAAGTGATTCTAATGAAGTTTCAAAATTATAAAAAACTTTTTTTTTCTTTCCGAGATTCTTTGCGCATAATATGCTTTTCTACAGCTATCAAACTAGCAAAATGAAAGAGAACCATTTATCTCGTATAAGAACGGAAAAAAAGTGATTCTATTGAAGTTTCGAAACTTCGAAAAAAAATTTTTTCTTTTCGAGAATCTTTGCGCATAATAAGCTTTTCTGAGGCTATCAAACTAGTATAATCAAAGAGAACCAGTTATCTCGAATAAGAACGGAAAAAAAGTGATTCTAATGAAGTTTCAAAATTATGAAGAACTTTTTTTTTTTTTCGAGATTCTCTGCGCATAATATGCTTTTCTACAGCTATCAAACTAGCAAAATGAAAGAGAACCATATATCTCGTATAAGAACGGAAAAAAAGTGATTCTAATGAAGTTTCCAAACTTGGAAAAAAAAATTTTCTTTTCGAGATTCTTTGCGCATAATATGCTTTTCTGAGGCTATCAAACTAGTATAATGAAAGAGAACCAGTTATCTCGAATAAGAACGGAAAAAAAGTGATACTGATGAAGTTTCCAAACTTCGAAAAAAATTTTTTTTCTTTTCGAGATTCTTTGCGCATAATATGCTTTTCTGAGGCTATCAAACTAGTATTATGAAAGAGAACCAGTTATCTCGAATAAGAACGGAAAAAATGTGATTCTAATGAAGTTTCCGAACTTCGAAAAAAATTTCTTTCTTTTCGAGATTCTTTGCGCATAATATGCTTTTCTGAGGCTATCAAACTAGTATAATGAAAGAGAACCAGTTATCTCGAATAAGAACGGAAAAATGTGATTCTAATGAAGTTTCAAAATTTTGAAAAACTTTTTTATTCTTTTCGAGATTCTTTACGCATAATATGCTTTTCTACAGCTATCAAACTAGCAAAATGAAAGAGAACCAGTTATCTCGTATAAGAACGGAAAAAAAGTGATACCAATCAAGTTTCCTCACTTCGAAAAAAAATTTTTTCTTTTCGAGATTCTTTGCGCATAATATGCTTTTCTGCGGCTATCAAACTAGTACAATGAAAGAGAACCAGTTATCTCAAATAAGAACGAAAAAAAAGTGATTCTAATGAAGTTTCCAAACTTCGAAAAAAATTTTTTCATTTCGAGATTCTTTGCGCATAATATGCTTTTCTGAGGCTATCAAACTAGTATAATGAAAGAGAACCAGTTATCTCGAATAAGAACGGAAAAAAAGTGATTCTAATGAAGTTTCCAAACTTCGAAAAAAATTTTTTTTCTTTTCGAATTTCTTTGCGCATAATATGCTTTTCTACAGCTATCAAACTAGCAAAATGAAAAAGAACCAGTTATCTCGTATAAGAACGGAAAAAAAGTGATTCTAATGAGGTTTCCAAACTACGAAAAAAATTTTTTTCTTTTCGAGATTCTTTGCGCATAATATGCTTTTCTACAGCTATCAAACTAGTATAATGAAAGATAACCAGTTATCTCGAATAAGAACGGAAAAAAAGTTATTCTAATGAAGTTTCAAAATTTTGAAAAACTTTTTTTTTCTTTTCGAGATTCTTTGCGCATAATATGCTTTTCTACAGCTATCAAACTAGCAAAATGAAAGAGAACCAGTTATCTCGTATAAGAACGGAAAAAAAGTGATTCCAATGAAGTTTCGAAACTTCGAAAAAAATTTTTTCTTTTCGAGATTCTTTGCGGTTAATATGCTTTTCTGTAGTTATCAAACTAGTATAATGAAAGAGAACCAGTTATCTCGAATAAGAACTCAAAAAAAGTGATTCTAATGAAGTTTCCAAACTTCGAAAAATTTTTTTTTTCTTTTCGAGATTCTTTGCGCATATGCTTTTCTGAGGCTATCAAACTAGTATAATGAAAGAGAACCAGTTTTCTCGAATAAGAGCGGATAAGAAGTGATTCTAATGAAGTTTCCAAACTTCGAAAAAAATTTTTTTTCTTTTCGAAATTCTTTGAGCATAATATGCGTTTCTACAGCTATCAAACTAGTATAATGAAAGAGAACCAATTATCTCGAATAAGAACGGAAAAAAAGTGATTCTAATGAAGTTTCAAAATTTTGAAAAACTTTTTTTTTCTTTTCGAGATTCTTTCCGCATAATATGCTTTTCTACAGCTATCAAACTAGCAAAATGAAAGAGAACCAGTTATCTCGTATAAGAACGGAAAAAAATTAATTCTAATGAAGTTTCCAAACTTCAAAAAAAAAATTTTTTCTTTTCGAGATTCTTTGCGCATAATATGCTTTTCTGCAGCTATCAAACTAGTATAATGAAAGAGAACCAGTTATCTCGAATAAGAACGGAAAAAAAGTGATTCTAATGAAGTTTCAAAATTATGAACAACTTTTTTTTTCTTTTCGAGATTCTTTGCGCATAATATGCTTTTCTACAGCTATCAAACTAGCAAAATGAAAGAGAACCAGTTATCTCGTATAAGAACGGAAAAAAAGTGATTCTAATGAAGTTTCCAAACTTGGAAAAAAAAATTTTCTTTTCGAGATTCTTTGCGCATAATATGCTTTTCTGAGGCTATCAAACTAGTATAATGAAAGAGAACCAGTTATCTCGAATAAGAACGGAAAAAAAGTGATTCCAATGAAGTTTCGAAACTTCGAAAAAAATTTTTTCTTTTCGAGATTCTTTGCGCTTAATATGCTTTTCTGTAGCTATCAAACTAGTATAATGAAAGAGAACCATTTATCTCGAATAAGAACGCAAAAAAAAGTGATTCTAATGAAGTTTCCAAACTTCGAAAAATTTTTTTTTTCTTTTCGAAATTCTTTGCGCATAATATGCTTTTCTGAGGCTATCAAACTAGTATAATGAAAGAGAACCAGTTTTCTCGAATAAGAACGGATAAGAAGTGATTCTAATGAAGTTTCCAAACTTCGAAAAAAATTTTTTTTCTTTTCGAGATTCTTTGCGCATAATATGCTTTTATGAGGCTATCAAACTAGTATAATGAAAGAGAACCAGTTATCTCGAATAAGAACGGAAAAAAAGTGATTCTAATGAAGTTTCCAAACTTCGAAAAAAATGTTTTTTCTTTTCGAGATTCTTTGCGCATAATATGCGTTTCTACAGCTATCAAACTAGTATAATGAAAGAGAACCAATTATCTCGAATAAGAACGGAAAAAAAGTGATTCTAATGAAGTTTCAAAATTTTGAAAACCTTTTTTTTTCTTTTCGAGATTCTTTGCGCATAATATGCTTTTCTACAGCTATCAAACTAGCAAAATGAAAGAGAACCAGTTATCTCGTATAAGAACGGAAAAAAAGTGATTCTATTGAAGTTTCCAAACTTCGAAAAAAAATTTTTTCTTTTCGAGATTCTTTGCGCATAATAAGCTTTTCTGAGGCAATCAAACTAGTATAATCAAAGAGAAACAGTTATCTCGAATAAGAACGGAAAAAAGTGATTCTAATGAAGTTTCAAAATTATGAAAAACTTTTTTTTTCTTTTCGAGATTCTTTGCGCATAATATGCTTTTCTACAGCTATCAAACTAGCAAAATGAAAGAGAACCATATATCTCGTATAAGAACGGAAAAAAAGTGATTCTAATGAAGTTTCCAAACTTGGAAAAAAAATTTTTCTTTTCGAGATTCTTTGCGCATAATAAGCTTTTCTGAGGCTATCAAACTAGTATAATGAAAGAGAACCAGTTATCTCGAATAAGAACGGAAAAAAAGTGATTCTGATGAAGTTTCCAAACTTGGAAAAAAATTTTTTTTCTTTTCGAGATTCTTTGCGCATAATATGCTTTTCTGAGGCTATCAAACTAGTATTATGAAAGAGAACCAGTTATCTCGAATAAGAACGGAAAAAATGTGATTCTAATGAAGTTTCCGAACTTCGAAAAAAATTTCTTTCTTTTCGAGATTCTTTGCGCATAATATGCTTTTCTGAGGCTATCAAACTAGTATAATGAAAGAGAACCAGTTATCTCGAATAAGAACAGAAAAATGTGATTCTAATGAAGTTTCAAAATTTTGAAAAACTTTTTTATTCTTTTCGAGATTCTTTACGCATAATATGGTTTTCTACAGCTATCAAACTAGCAAAATGAAAGAGAACCAGTTATCTCGTATAAGAACGGAAAAAAAGTGATACCAATCAAGTTTCCTCACTTCGAAAAAAAATTTTTTCTTTTCGAGATTCTTTGCGCATAATATGCTTTTCTGCGGCTATCAAACTAGTACAATGAAAGAGAACCAGTTATCTCAAATAAGAACGAAAAAAAAGTGATTCTAACAAAGTTTCCCAACTTCGAAAAAAAATTTTTCATTTCGATATTCTTTGCGCATAATATGCTTTTCTGAGGCTATCAAACTAGTATAATGAAAGAGAACCAGTTATCTCAAATAAGAAGGGAAAAAAAGTGATTCTAAGGAAGTTTCCAAACTTCGAAAAAAATTTTTTCATTTCGAGATTCTTTGCGCATAATATGCATTTCTGAGGCTATCAAACTAGTATAATGAAAGAGAACCAGTTATCTCGAATAAGAACGGAAAAAAAGTGATTCTAATGAAGTTTCCAAACTTCGAAAAAAATTTTTTTTCTTTTCGAATTTCTTTGCGCATAATATGCTTTTCTACAGCTATCAAACTAGCAAAATGAAAAAGAACCAGTTATCTCGTATAAGAACGGAAAAAAAGTGATTCTAATGAGGTTTCCAAACTTCGAAAAAAATTTTTTTCTTTTCGAGAATCTTTGCGCATAATATGCTTTTCTACAGCTATCAAACTAGTATAATGAAAGATAACCAGTTATCTCGAATAAGAACGGAAAAAAAGTGATTCTAATGAAGTTTCAAAATTTTGAAAAACTTTTTTTTTCTTTTCGAGATTCTTTGCGCATAATATGCTTTTCTACAGCTATCAAACTAGCAAAATGAAAGAGAACCAGTTATCTCGTATAAGAACGGAAAAAAAGTGATTCCAATGAAGTTTCGAAACTTCGAAAAAAATTTTTTCTTTTCGAGATTCTTTGCGCTTAATATGCTTTTCTGTAGCTATCAAACTAGTATAATGAAAGAGAACCATTTATCTCGAATAAGAACGCAAAAAAAGTGATTCTAATGAAGTTTCCAAACTTCGAAAATTTTTTTTTTTCTTTTCGAGATTCTTTGCGCATATGCTTTCCTGAGGCTATCAAACTAGTATAATGAAAGAGAACCAGTTTTCTCGAATAAGAACGGATAAGAAGTGATTCTAATGAAGTTTCCAAACTTCGAAAAAAATTTTTTTTCTTTTCGAGATTCTTTGCGCATAATATGCTTTTCTGAGGCTATCAAACTAGTATAACGAAAGAGAACCAGTTATCTCGAATAAGAACGGAAAAAAAGTGATTCTAATGAAGTTTCCAAACTTTGAAAAAAATGTTTTTTCTTTCCGAGATTCTTTGCGCATAATATGCGTTTCTACAGCTATCAAACTAGTATAATGAAAGAGAACCAATTATCTCGAATAAGAACGGAAAAAAAGTGATTCTAATGAAGTTTCAAAATTTTGAAAAACTTTTTTTTTCTTTTCGAGATTCTTTGCGCATAATATGCTTTTCTGAGGCTATCAATTAGTATAATGAAAGAGAACCAGTTTTCTCGAATAAGAACGGATAAGAAGTGATTCTAATGAAGTTTCCAAACTTCGAAAAAAAATTTTTTTCTTTTCGAGATTCTTTGCGCATAATATGCTTTTCTGAGGCTATCAAACTAGTATAATGAAAGAGAACCAGTTATCTCGAATAAGAACGGAAAAAAAGTGATTCTAATGAAGTTTCCAAACTTCGAAAAAAATGTTTTTTCTTTTCGAGATTCTTTGCGCATAATATGCGTTTCTACAGCTATCAAACTAGTATAATGAAAGAGAACCAATTATCTCGAATAAGAACGGAAAAAAAGTGATTCTAATGAAGTTTCAAAATTTTGAAAACCTTTTTTTTTCTTTTCGAGATTCTTTGCGCATAATATGCTTTTCTACAGGTATCAAACTAGCAAAATGAAAGAGAACCAGTTATCTCGTATAAGAACGGAAAAAAAGTAATTCTAATGAAGTTTCCAAACTTAAAAAAAAAATTTTTTTCTTTTCGAGATTCTTTGCGCATAATATGCTTTTCTGCAGCTATCAAACTAGTATAATGAAAGAGAACCAGTTATCTCGAATAAGAACGGAAAAAAAGTGATTCTAATGAAGTTTCAAAATTATAAAAAACTTTTTTTTTCTTTCCGAGATTCTTTGCGCATAATATGCTTTTCTACAGCTATCAAACTAGCAAAATGAAAGAGAACCATTTATCTCGTATAAGAACGGAAAAAAAGTGATTCTATTGAAGTTTCCAAACTTCGAAAAAAAATTTTTTCTTTTCGAGATTCTTTGCGCATAATAAGCTTTTCTGAGGCTATCAAACTAGTATAATCAAAGAGAACCAGTTATCTCGAATAAGAACGGAAAAAAAGTGATTCTAATGAAGTTTCAAAATTATGAAAAACTTTTTTTTTCTTTTCGAGATTCTTTGCGCATAATATGCTTTTCTACAGCTATCAAACTAGCAAAATGAAAGAGAACCATATATCTCGTATAAGAACGGAAAAAAAGTGATTCTAATGAAGTTTCCAAACTTGGAAAAAAAATTTTTCTTTTCGAGATTCTTTGCGCATAATGCGCTTTTCTGAGGCTATCAAACTAGTATAATGAAAGAGAACCAGTTATCTCGAATAAGAACGGAAAAAAGTGATTCTGATGATGTTTCCAAACTTCGAAAAAAATTTTTTTTCTTTTCGAGATTCTTTGCGCATAATATGCTTTTCTGAGGCTATCAAACTAGTATTATGAAAGAGAACCAGTTATCTCGAATAAGAACGGAAAAAATGTGATTCTAATGAAGTTTCCGAACTTCGAAAAAAAATTCTTTCTTTTCGAGATTCTTTGCGCATAATATGCTTTTCTGAGGCTATCAAACTAGTATAATGAAAGAGAACCAGTTATCTCGAATAAGAACGGAAAAATGTGATTCTAATGAAGTTTCAAAATTTTGAAAAACTTTTTTATTCTTTTCGAGATTCTTTACGCATAATATGCTTTTCTACAGCTATCAAACTAGCAAAATGAAAGAGAACCAGTTATCTCGTATAAGAACGGAAAAAAAGTGATACCAATCAAGTTTCCTCACTTCGAAAAAAAATGTTTTCTTTTCGAGATTCTTTGCGCATAATATGCTTTTCTGCGGCTATCAAACTAGTACAATGAAAGAGAACCAGTTATCTCAAATAAGAACGAAAAAAAAGTGATTCTAACAAAGTTTCCCAACTTCGAAAAAAAATTTTTCATTTCGATATTCTTTGCGCATAATATGCTTTTCTGAGGCTATGAAACTAGTATAATGAAAGAGAACCAGTTATCTCAAATAAGAAGGGAAAAAAAGTGATTCTAAGGAAGTTTCCAAACTTCGAAAAAAAATTTTTCATTTCGAGATTCTTTGCGCATAATATGCTTTTCTGAGGCTATCAAACTAGTATAATGAAAGAGAAACAGTTATCTCGAATAAGAACGGAAAAAAAGTGATTCTAATGAGGTTTCCAAACTTCGAAAAAAATTTTTTTCTTTTCGAGAATCTTTGCGCATAATATGCTTTTCTACAGCTATCAAACTAGTATAATGAAAGATAACCAGTTATCTCGAATAAGAACGGAAAAAAAGTGATTCTAATGAAGTTTCAAAATTTTGAAAAACTTTTTTTTTCTTTTCGAGATTCTTTGCGCATAATATGCTTTTCTACAGCTATCAAACTAGCAAAATGAAAGAGAACCAGTTATCTCGTATAAGAACGGAAAAAAAGTGATTCCAATGAAGTTTCGAAACTTCGAAAAAAATTTTTTCTTTTCGAGATTCTTTGCGCTTAATATGCTTTTCTGTAGCTATCAAACTAGTATAATGAAAGAGAACCAGTTATCTCGAATAAGAACGCAAAAAAAGTGATTCTAATGAAGTTTCCAAACTTCGAAAAATTTTTTTTTTCTTTTCGAGATTCTTTGCGCATATGCTTTTCTGAGGCTATCAAACTAGTATAATGAAAGAGAACCAGTTTTCTCGAATAAGAACGGATAAGAAGTGATTCTAATGAAGTTTCCAAACTTCGAAAAAAATTTTTTTTCTTTTCGAGATTCTTTGCGCATAATATGCTTTTCTGAGGCTATCAAACTAGTATAATGAAAGAGAACCAGTTATCTCGAATAAGAACGGAAAAAAAGTGATTCTAATGAAGTTTCCAAACTTTGAAAAAAATGTTTTTTCTTTCCGAGATTCTTTGCGCATAATATGCGTTTCTACAGCTATCAAACTAGTATAATGAAAGAGAACCAATTATCTCGAATAAGAACGGAAAAAAAGTGATTCTAATGAAGTTTCAAAATTTTGAAAAACTTTTTTTTTCTTTTCGAGATTCTTTGCGCATAATATGCTTTTCTGAGGCTATCAAACTAGTATAATGAAAGAGAACCAGTTTTCTCGAATAAGAACGGATAAGAAGTGATTCTAATGAAGTTTCCAAACTTCGAAAAAAATTTTTTTTCTTTTCGAGATTCTTTGCGCATAATATGCTTTTCTGAGGCTATCAAACTAGTATAATGAAAGAGAACCAGTTATCTCGAATAAGAACGGAAAAATAGTGATTCTAATGAAGTTTCCAAACTTCGAAAAAAATGTTTTTTCTTTTCGAGATTCTTTGCGCATAATAAGCTTTTCTGAGGCTATCAAACTAGCAAAATGAAAGAGAACCATTTATCTCGTATAAGAACGGAAAAAAAGTGATTCTATTGAAGTTTCCAAACTTCGAAAAAAAATTTTTTCTTTTCGAGATTCTTTGCGCATAATAAGCTTTTCTGAGGCTATCAAACTAGTATAATCAAAGAGAACCAGTTATCTCGAATAAGAACGGAAAAAAAGTGATTCTAATGAAGTTTCAAAATTATGAAAAACTTTTTTTTTCTTTTCGAGATTCTTTGCGCATAATATGCTTTTCTACAGCTATCAAGCTAGTATAATGAAAGAGAACCAGTTATCTCGAATAAGAATGGAAAAAAAGTGATTCTGATGAAGTTTCCAAACTTCGAAATAAATTTTTTTTCTTTTCGAGATTCTTTGCGCATAATATGCTTTTCTGAGGCTATCAAACTAGTATAATGAAAGAGAACCAGTTATCTCGAATAAGAACGGAAAAAATGTGATTCTAATGAAGTTTCCGAACTTCGAAAAAAATTTCTTTCTTTTCGAGATTCTTTGCGCATAATATGCTTTTCTGAGGCTATCAAACTAGTATAATGAAAGAGAACCAGTTATCTCGAATAAGAACGGAAAAATGTGATTCTAATGAAGTTTCAAAATTTTGAAAAACTTTTTTATTCTTTTCGAGATTCTTTACGCATAATATGCTTTTCTACAGCTATCAAACTAGCAAAATGAAAGAGAACCAGTTATCTCGTATAAGAACGGAAAAAAAGTGATACCAATCAAGTTTCCTCACTTCGAAAAAAATTTTTTTTTATTTCGAGATTCTTTGCGCATAATATGCTTTTCTGCGGCTATCAAACTAGTACAATGAAAGAGAACCAGTTATCTCAAATAAGAACGAAAAAAAAGTGATTCTAACAAAGTTTCCCAACTTCGAAAAAAAAATTTTCATTTCGATATTCTTTGCGCATAATATGCTTTTCTGAGGCTATCAAACTAGTATAATGAAAGAGAACCAGTTATCTCAAATAAGAAGGGAAAAAAAGTGATTCTAAGGAAGTTTCCAAACTTCGAAAAAAATTTTTTCATTTCGAGATTCTTTGCGCATAATATGCTTTTCTGAGGCTATCAAACTAGTATAATGAAAGAGAACCAGTTATCTCGATTGAGAACGGAAAAAAAGTGATTCTAATGAAGTTTCCAAACTTCGAAAAAAATTTTTTTTCTTTTCGAATTTCTTTGCGCATAATATGCTTTTCTACAGCTATCAAACTAGCAAAATGAAAGAGAACCAGTTATCTCGTATAAGAACGGAAAAAAAGTGATTCTAATGAGGTTTCCAAACTTCGAAAAAAATTTTTTCTTTTCGAGAATCTTTGCGCATAATATGCTTTTCTACAGCTATCAAATTAGTGTAATGAAAGATAACCAGTTATCTCGAATAAGAACGGAAAAAAAGTGATTCTAATGAAGTTTCAAAATTTTGAAAAACTTTTTTTTTCTTTTCGAGATTCTTTGCGCATAATATGCTTTTCTACAGCTATCAAACTAGCAAAATGAAAGAGAACCAGTTATCTCGTATAAGAACGGAAAAAAAGTGATTCCAATGAAGTTTCGAAACTTCGAAAATTTTTTTTTTTCTTTTCGAGATTCTTTGCGCATATGCTTTTCTGAGGCTATCAAACTAGTATAATGAAAGAGAACCAGTTTTCTCGAATAAGAACGGATAAGAAGTGATTCTAATAAAGTTTCCAAACTTCGAAAAAAATTTTTTTTCTTTTCGAGATTCTTTGCGCATAATATGCTTTTCTGAGGCCATCAAACTAGTATAATGAAAGAGAACCAGTTATCTCGAATAAGAACGGAAAAAAAGTGATTCTAATGAAGTTTCCAAACTTCGAAAAAAATGTTTTTTCTTTTCGAGATTCTTTGCGCATAATATGCTTTTCTGAGGCTATCAAACTAGTATAATGAAAGAGAACCAGTTATCTCGAATAAGAACGGAAAAATGTGATTCTAATGAAGTTTCAAAATTTTGAAAAACTTTTTTTTTCTTTTCGAGATTCTTTACGCATAATATGCTTTTCTACAGCTATCAAACTAGCAAAATGAAAGAGAACCAGTTATCTCGTATAAGAACGGAAAAAAAGTGATACCAATCAAGTTTCCACACTTCGAAAAAAAATTTTTTCTTTTCGAGATTCTTTGCGCATAATATGCTTTTCTGCGGCTATCAAACTAGTACAATGAAAGAGAACCAGTTATCTCAAATAAGAACGAAAAAAAAAGTGATTCTAACAAAGTTTCCCAACTTCGAAAAAAAATTTTTCATTTCGAGATTCTTTGCGCATAATATGCTTTTCTGAGGCTATCAAACTAGTATAATGAAAGAGAACCAGTTATCTCAAATAAGAAGGGAAAAAAAGTGATTCTAAGGAAGTTTCCAAACTTCGAAAAAAAATTTTTCATTTCGAGATTCTTTGCGCATAATATGCTTTTCTGAGGCTATCAAACTAGTATAATGAAAGAGAACCAGTTATCTCGAATAAGAACGGAAAAAAAGTGATTCTAATGAAGTTTCCAAACTTCGAAAAAAAATTTTTTTCTTTTCGAATTTCTTTGCGCATAATATGGTTTTCGACAGCTATCAAACTAGCAAAATGAAAGAGAACCAGTTATCTCGTATAAGAACGGAAAAAAAGTGATTCTAATGAGGTTTCCAAACTTCGAAAAAAATTTTTTTCTTTTCGAGAATCTTTGCGCATAATATGCTTTTCTACAGCTATCAAACTAGTATAATGAAAGATAACCAGTTATCTCGAATAAGAACGGAAAAAAAGTGATTCTAATGAAGTTTCAAAATTTTGAAAAACTTTTTTTTTTTTTTTTCGAGATTCTTTGCGCATAATATGCTTTTGTACAGCTATCAAACTAGCAAAATGAAAGAGAACCAGTTATCTCGTATAAGAACGGAAAAAAAGTGATTCCAATGAAGTTTCGAAACTTCGAAAAATTTTTTTTTTCTTTTCGAGATTCTTTGCGCATATGCTTTTCTGAGGCTATCAAACTAGTATAATGAAAGAGAACCAGTTTTCTCGAATAAGAACGGATAAGAAGTGATTCTAATGAAGTTTCCAAACTTCGAAAAAAATTTTTTTTCCCATCGAGATTCTTTGCGCATAATATGCTTTTCTGAGGCTATCAAACTAGTATAATGAAAGAGAACCAGTTTTCTCGAATAAGAACGGATAAGAAGTGATTCTAATGAAGTTTCCAAACTTCGAAAAAAATTTTTTTTCTTTTCGAGATTCTTTGCGCATGCTTTTCTGAGGCTATCAAACTAGTAATATGAAAGAGAACCAGTTATCTCGAATAAGAACGGAAAAAATGTGATTCTAATGAAGTTTCCGAACTTCAAAAAAAATATCTTTCTTTTCGAGATTCTTTGCGCATAATATGCTTTTCTGAGGCTATCAAACTAGTATAATGAAAGAGAACCAGTTATCTCGAATAAGAACGGAAAAATGTGATTGTAATGAAGTTTCAAAATTTTGAAAAACTTTTTTTTTCTTTTCGAGATTCTTTACGCATAATATGCTTTTCTACAGCTATCAAACTAGCAAAATGAAAGAGAACCAGTTATCTCGTATAAGAACGGAAAAAAAGTGATACCAATCAAGTTTCCACATTTCGAAAAAAAATTTTTTCTTTTCGAGATTCTTTGCGCATAATATGCTTTTCTGCGGCTATCAAACTAGTACAATGAAAGAGAACCAGTTATCTCAAATAAGAACGAAAAAAAAGTGTTTCTAACAAAGTTTCCCAACTTCGAAAAAAAATTTTTCATTTCGAGATACTTTGCGCATAATATGCTTTTCTGAGGCTATCAAACTAGTATAATGAAAGAGAACCAGTTATCTCAAATAAGAAGGGAAAAAAAGTGATTCTAAGGAAGTTTCTAAACTTCGAAAAAATTTTTTTCATTTCGAGATTCTTTGCGCATAATATGCTTTTCTGAGGCTATCAAACTAGTATAATGAAAGAGAACCAGTTATCTCGAATAAGAACGGGAAAAAAGTGATTCTAATGAAGTTTCCAAACTTCGAAAAAATTTTTTTTTCTTTTCGAATTTCTTTGCGCATAATATGCTTTTCTACAGCTATCAAACTAGCAAAATGAAAGAGAACCAGTTATCTCGTATAAGAACGGAAAAAAAGTGATTCTAATGAGGTTTCCAAACTTCGAAAAAAATTTTTTTCTTTTCGAGAATCTTTGCGCATAATATGCTTTTCTACAGCTATCAAACTAGGATAATGAAAGATAACCAGTTATCTCGAATAAGAACGGAAAAAAAGTGATTCTAATGAAGTTTCAAAATTTTGAAAAACTTTTTTTTTCTTTTCGAGATTCTTTGCGCATAATATGCTTTTCTACAGCTATCAAACTAGCAAAATGAAAGAGCACCAATTATCTCGTATAAAAACGGAAAAAAAGTGATTCCAATGAAGTTTCGAAACTTCGAAAAAAATTTTTTCTTTTCGAGATTCTTTGCGCTTAATATGCTTTTCTGTAGCTATCAAACTTGTATAATGAAAGAGAACCAGTTATCTCGAATAAGAACGCAAAAAAAGTGATTCTAATGAAGTTTCCAAACTTCGAAAATTTTTTTTTTTTTTCGAGATTCTTTGCGCATATGCTTTTCTGAGGCTATCAAACTAGTATAATGAAAGAGAACCAGTTATCTCGTATAAGAACGGAAAAAAAGTGATTCCAATGAAGTTTCGAAACTTCGAAAAAAATTTTTTTTTTCGAGATTCTTTGCGCTTAAAATGCTTTTCTGTAGCTATCAAACTAGTATAATGAAAGAGAACCATTTATCTCGAATAAGAACGCAAAAAAAAGTGATTCTAATGAAGTTTCCAAACTTCGAAAAATTTTTTTTTTCTTTTCGAAATTCTTTGCGCATAATATGCTTTTCTGAGGCTATCAAACTAGTATAATGAAAGAGAACCAGTTTTCTCGAATAAGAACGGATAAGAAGTGATTCTAATGAAGTTTCCAAACTTCGAAAAAAATTTTTTTTCTTTTCGAGATTCTTTGCGCATAATATGCTTTTCTGAGGCTATCAAACTAGTATAATGAAAGAGAACCAGTTATCTCGAATAAGAACGGAAAAAAAGTGATTCTAATGAAGTTTCCAAACTTCGAAAAAAATGTTTTTTCTTTTCGAGATTCTTTGCGCATAATATGCGTTTCTACAGCTATCAAACTAGTATAATGAAAGAGAACCAATTATCTCGAATAAGAACGGAAAAAAAGTGATTCTAATGAAGTTTCAAAATTTTGAAGACCTTTTTTTTTCTTTTCGAGATTCTTTGCGCATAATATGCTTTTCTACAGCTATCAAACTAGCAAAATGAAAGAGAACCAGTTATCTCGTATAAGAACGGAAAAAAAGTAATTCTAATGAAGTTTCCAAACTTCAAAAAAAATTTTTTTTCTTTTCGAGATTCTTTGCGCATAATATGCTTTTCTGCAGCTATCAAACTAGTATAATGAAAGAGAACCAGTTATCTCGAATAAGAACGGAAAAAAAGTGATTCTAATGAAGTTTCAAAATTATAAAAAACTTATTTTTTCTTTCCGAGATTCTTTGCGCATAATATGCTTTTCTACAGCTATAAACTAGCAAAATGAAAGAGAACCATTTATCTCGTATAAGAACGGAAAAAAAGTGATTCTATTGAAGTTTCCAAACTTCGAAAAAAAATTTTTTCTTTTCGAGATTCTTTGCGCATAATAAGCTTTTCTGAGGCTATCAAACTAGTATAATCAAAGAGAACCAGTTATCTCGAATAAGAACGGAAAAAAAGTGATTCTAATGAAGTTTCAAAATTATGAAAAACTTTTTTTTTCTTTTCGAGATTCTTTGCGCATAATATGCTTTTCTACAGCTATCAAACTAGCAAAATGAAAGAGAACCATATATCTCGTATAAGAACGGAAAAAAAGTGATTCTAATGAAGTTTCCAAATTTGGAAAAAAAATTTTTCTTTTCGAGATTCTTTGCGCATAATGCGCTTTTCTGAGGCTATCAAACTAGTATAATGAAAGAGAACCAGTTATCTCGAATAAGAACGGAAAAAAAGTGATTCTGATGAAGTTTCCAAACTTCGAAAAAATTTTTTTTTCTTTTCGAGATTCTTTGCGCATAATATGCTTTTCTGAGGCTATCAAACTAGTATTATGAAAGAGAACCAGTTATCTCGAATAAGAACGGAAAAAATGTGATTCTAATGAAGTTTCCGAACTTCGAAAAAAATTTCTTTCTTTTCGAGATTCTTTGCGCATAATATGCTTTTCTGAGGCTATCAAACTAGTATAATGAAAGAGAACCAGTTATCTCGAATAAGAACGGAAAAATGTGATTCTAATGAAGTTTCAAAATTTTGAAAAACTTTTTTATTCCTTTCGAGATTCTTTACGCATAATATGCTTTTCCACAGCTATCAAACTAGCAAAATGAAAGAGAACCAGTTATCTCGTATAAGAACGGAAAAAAAGTGATACCAATCAAGTTTCCTCACTTCGAAAAAAAATTTTTTCTTTTCGAGATTCTTTGCGCATAATATGCTTTTCTGCGGCTATTAAACTAGTACAATGAAAGAGAACCAGTTATCTCAAATAAGAACGAAAAAAAAGTGATTCCAACAAAGTTTCCCAACTTCGAAAAAAAATTTTTCATTTCGATATTCTTTGCGCATAATATGCTTTTCTGAGGCTATGAAACTAGTATAATGAAAGAGAACCAGTTATCTCAAATAAGAAGGGAAAAAAAGTGATTCTAAGGAAGTTTCCAAACTTCGAAAAAAATTTTTTCATTTCGAGATTCTTTGCGCATTATATGCTTTTCTGAGGCTATCAAACTAGTATAATGAAAGAGAACCAGTTATCTCGAATAAGAACGGAAAAAAAGTGATTCTAATGAAGTTTCCAAACTTCGAAAAAAATTTTTTTTCTTTTCGAATTTCTTTGCGCATAATATGCTTTTCTACAGCTATCAAACTAGCAAAATGAAAAAGAACGAGTTATCTCGTATAAGAACGGAAAAAAAGTGATTCTATTGAGGTTTCCAAACTTCGAAAAAAATTTTTTTCTTTTCGAGAATCTTTGCGCATAATATGCTTTTCTACAGCTATAAACTAGTATAATGAAAGATAACCAGTTATCTCGAATAAGAACGGAAAAAAAGTGATTCTAATGAAGTTTCAAAATTTTGAAAAACTTTTTTTTTCTTTTCGAGATTCTTTGCGCATAATATGCTTTTCTACAGCTATCAAACTAGCAAAATGAAAGAGAACCAGTTATCTCGTATAAGAACGGAAAAAAAGTGATTCCAATGAAGTTTCGAAACTTGGAAAAAAATTTTTTCTTTTCGAGATTCTTTGCGCTTAATATGCTTTTCTGTAGCTATCAAACTAGTATAATGAAAGAGAACCAGTTATCTCGAATAAGAACGCAAAAAAAGTGATTCTAATGAAGTTTCCAAACTTCGAAAATTTTTTTTTTCTTTTCGAGATTCTTTGCGCATATGCTTTTCTGAGGCTATCAAACTAGTATAATGAAAGAGAACCAGTTTTCTCGAATAAGAACGGATAAGAAGTGATTCTAATGAAGTTTCCAAACTTCGAAAAAAATTTTTTTTCTTTTCGAGATTCTTTGCGCATAATATGCTTTTCTGAGGCTATCAAACTAGTATAATGAAAGAGAACCAGTTATCTCGAATAAGAACGGAAAAAAAGTGATTCTAATGAAGTTTCCAAACTTTGAAAAAAATGTTTTTTCTTTCCGAGATTCTTTGCGCATAATATGCGTTTCTACAGCTATCAAACTAGTATAATGAAAGAGAACCAATTATCTCGAATAAGAACGGAAAAAAAGTGATTCTAATGAAGTTTCAAAATTTTGAAAAAAATTTTTTTTCTTTTCGAGATTCTTTGCGCATAATATGCTTTTCTGAGGCTATCAAACTAGTATAATGAAAGAGAACCAGTTATCTCGAATAAGAACGGAAAAAAAGTGATTCTAATGAAGTTTCCAAACTTCGAAAAAAATGTTTTTTCTTTTCGAGATTCTTTGCGGATAATATGCGTTTCTACAGCTATCAAACTAGTATAATGAAAGAGAACCAATTATCTCGAATAAGAACGGAAAAAAAGTGATTCTAATGAAGTTTCAAAATTTTGAAAACCTTTTTTTTTCTTTTCGAGATTCTTTGCGCATAATATGCTTTTCTACAGGTATCAAACTAGCAAAATGAAAGAGAACCAGTTATCTCGTATAAGAACGGAAAAAAAGTAATTCTAATGAAGTTTCCAAACTTCAAAAAAAATTTTTTTTCTTTTCGAGATTCTTTGCGCATAATATGCTTTTCTGCAGCTATCAAACTAGTATAATGAAAGAGAACCAGTTATCTCGAATAAGAACGGAAAAAAAGTGATTCTAATGAAGTTTCAAAATTATAAAAAACTTTTTTTTTCTTTCCGAGATTCTTTGCGCATAATATGCTTTTCTACAGCTATCAAACTAGCAAAATGAAAGAGAACCATTTATCTCGTATAAGAACGGAAAAAAAGTGATTCTATTGAAGTTTCCAAACTTCGAAAAAAAATTTTTTCTTTTCGAGAATCTTTGCGCATAATAAGCTTTTCTGAGGCTATCAAACTAGTATAATCAAAGAGAACCAGTTATCTCGAATAAGAACGGAAAAAAAGTGATTCTAATGAAGTTTCAAAATTATGAAGAACTTTTTTTTTCTTTTCGAGATTCTCTGCGCATAATATGCTTTTCTACAGCTATCAAACTAGCAAAATGAAAGAGAACCATATATCTCGTATAAGAACGGAAAAAAAGTGATTCTAATGAAGTTTCCAAACTTGGAAAAAAAAATTTTCTTTTCGAGATTCTTTGCGCATAATATGCTTTTCTGAGGCTATCAAACTAGTATAATGAAAGAGAACCAGTTATCTCGAATAAGAACGGAAAAAAAGTGATTCTGATGAAGTTTCCAAACTTCGAAAAAAATTTTTTTTCTTTTCGAGATTCTTTGCGCATAATATGCTTTTCTGAGGCTATCAAACTAGTATTATGAAAGAGAACCATTTATCTCGAATAAGAACGGAAAAAATGTGATTCTAATGAAGTTTCCGAACTTCGAAAAAAATTTCTTTCTTTTCGAGATTCTTTGCGCATAATATGCTTTTCTGAGGCTATCAAACTAGTATAATGAAAGAGAACCAGTTATCTCGAATAAGAACGGAAAAATGTGATTCTAATGAAGTTTCAAAATTTTGAAAAACTTTTTTATTCTTTTCGAGATTCTTTACGCATAATATGCTTTTCTACAGCTATCAAACTAGCAAAATGAAAGAGAACCAGTTATCTCGTATAAGAACGGAAAAAAAGTGATACTAATCAAGTTTCCTCACTTCGAAAAAAAATTTTTTCTTTTCGAGATTCTTTGCGCATAATATGCTTTTCTGCGGCTATCAAACTAGTACAATGAAAGAGAACCAGTTATCTCAAATAAGAACGAAATAAAAGTGATTCTAACAAAGTTTCCCAACTTCGAAAAAAAATTTTTCATTTCGATATTCTTTGCGCATAATATGCTTTTCTGAGGCTATGAAACTAGTATAATGAAAGAGAACCAGTTATCTCAAATAAGAAGGGAAAAAAAGTGATTCTAAGGAAGTTTCCAAACTTCGAAAAAAATTTTTTCATTTCGAGATTCTTTGCGCATAATATGCTTTTCTGAGGCTATCAAACTAGTATAATGAAAGAGAACCAGTTATCTCGAATAAGAACGGAAAAAAAGTGATTCTAATGAAGTTTCCAAACTTCGAAAAAATTTTTTTTTCTTTTCGAATTTCTTTGCGCATAATATGCTTTTCTACAGCTATCAAACTAGCAAAATGAAAAAGAACCAGTTATCTCGTATAAGAACGGAAAAAAAGTGATTCTAATGAGGTTTCCAAACTTCGAAAAAAATTTTTTTCTTTTCGAGAATCTTTGCGCATAATATGCTTTTCTACAGCTATCAAACTAGTATAATGAAAGATAACCAGTTATCTCGAATAAGAACGGAAAAAAAGTGATTCTAAGGAAGTTTCAAAATTTTGAAAAACTTTTTTTTTCTTTTCGAGATTCTTTGCGCATAATATGCTTTTCTACAGCTATCAAACTAGCAAAATGAAAGAGAACCAGTTATCTCGTATAAGAACGGAAAAAAAGTGATTCCAATGAAGTTTCGAAACTTCGAAAAAAATTTTTTCTTTTCGAGATTCTTTGCGGTTAATATGCTTTTCTGTAGTTATCAAACTAGTATAATGAAAGAGAACCAGTTATCTCGAATAAGAACGCAAAAAAAGTGATTCTAATGAAGTTTCCAAACTTCGAATAATTTTTTTTTTCTTTTCGAGATTCTTTGCGCATATGCTTTTCTGAGGCTATCAAACTAGTATAATGAAAGAGAACCAGTTTTCTCGAATAAGAACGGATAAGAAGTGATTCTAATGAAGTTTCCAAACTTCGAAAAAAATTTTTTTTCTCTTCGAGATTCTTTGCGCATAATATGCTTTTCTGAGGCTATCAAACTAGTATAATGAAAGAGAACCAGTTATCTCGAATAAGAACGGAAAAAAAGTGATTCTAATGAAGTTTCCAAACTTTGAAAAAAATGTTTTTTCTTTCCGAAATTCTTTGCGCATAATATGCGTTTCTACAGCTATCAAACTAGTATAATGAAAGAGAACCAATTATCTCGAATAAGAACGGAAAAAAAGTGCTTCTAATGAAGTTTCAAAATTTTGAAAAACTTTTTTTTCCTTTTCGAGATTCTTTGCGCATAATATGCTTTTCTACAGCTATCAAACTAGCAAAATGAAAGAGAACCAGTTATCTCGTATAAGAACGGAAAAAAAGTAATTCTAATGAAGTTTCCAAACTTCAAAAAAAAAATTTTTTCTTTTCGAGATTCTTTGCGCATAATATGCTTTTCTGCAGCTATCAAACTAGTATAATGAAAGAGAACCAGTTATCTCGAATAAGAACGGAAAAAACGTGATTCTAATGAAGTTTCAAAATTATGAACAACTTTTTTTTTCTTTTCGAGATTCTTTGCGCATAATATGCTTTTCTACAGCTATCAAACTAGCAAAATGAAAGAGAACCAGTTATCTCGTATAAGAACGGAAAAAAAGTGATTCTAATGAAGTTTCCAAACTTGGAAAAAAAAATTTTCTTTTCGAGATTCTTTGCGCATAATATGCTTTTCTGAGGCTATCAAACTAGTATAATGAAAGAGAACCAGTTATCTCGAATAAGAACGGAAAAAAAGTGATTCTGATGAAGTTAAAAACTTCGAAAAAATTTTTTTTTCTTTTCGAGATTCTTTGCGCATAATATGCTTTTCTGAGGCTATCAAACTAATATAATGAAAGAGAACCAGTTATCTCGTATAAGAACGGAAAAAAGTGATTCCAATGAAGTTTCGAAACTTCGAAAAAAATTTTTTCTTTTCGAGATTCTTTGCGCTTAATATGCTTTTCTGTAGCTATCAAACTAGTATAATGAAAGAGAACCATTTATCTCGAATAAGAACGCAAAAAAAAGTGATTCTAATGAAGTTTCCAAACTTCGAAAAATTTTTTTTTTCTTTTCGAAATTCTTTGCGCATAATATGCTTTTCTGAGGCTATCAAACTAGTATAATGAAAGAGAACCAGTTTTCTCGAATAAGAACGGATAAGAAGTGATTCTAATGAAGTTTCCAAACTTCGAAAAAAATTTTTTTTCTTTTCGAGATTCTTTGCGCATAATATGCTTTTCTGAGGCTATCAAACTAGTATAATGAAAGAGAACCAGTTATCTCGAATAAGAACGGAAAAAAAGTGATTCTAATGAAGTTTCCAAACTTCGAAAAAAATGTTTTTTCTTTTCGAGATTCTTTGCGCATAATATGCGTTTCTACAGCTATCAAACTAGTATAATGAAAGAGAACCAATTATCTCGAATAAGAACGGAAAAAAAGTGATTCTAATGAAGTTTCAAAATTTTGAAAACCTTTTTTTTTCTTTTCGAGATTCCATGCGCATAATATGCTTTTCTACAGCTATCAAACTAGCAAAATGAAAGAGAACCAGTTATCTCGTATAAGAAAGGAAAAAAAGTAATTCTAATGAAGTTTCCAAACTTCAAAAAAAAATTTTTTTCTTTTCGAGATTCTTTGCGCATAATATGCTTTTCTGCAGCTATCAAACTAGTATAATGAAAGAGAACCAGTTATCTCGAATAAGAACGGAAAAAAAGTGATTCTAATGAAGTTTCCAAACTTCAAAAAAAAATTTTTTTCTTTTCGAGATTCTTTGCGCATAATATGCTTTTCTGCAGCTATCAAACTAGCAAAATGAAAGAGAACCATATATCTCGTATAAGAACGGAAAAAAAGTGATTCTAATGAAGTTTCCAAACTTGGAAAAAAAATTTTTCTTTTCGAGATTCTTTGCGCATAATGCGCTTTTCTGAGGCTATCAAACTAGTATAATGAAAGAGAACCAGTTATCTCGAATAAGAACGGAAAAAAAGTGATTCTGATGAAGTTTCAAAATTTTGAAAAACTTTTTTTTTCTTTTCGAGATTCTTTGCGCATAATATGCTTTTCTACAGCTATCAAACTAGCAAAATGAAAGAGAACCAGTTATCTCGTATAAGAACGGAAAAAAATTGATTCCAATGAAGTTTCGAAACTTCGAAAAAAATTTTTTCTTTTCGAGATTCTTTGCGGTTAATATGCTTTTCTGTAGTTATCAAACTAGTATAATGAAAGAGAACCAGTTATCTCGAATAAGAACGCAAAAAAAGTGATTCTAATGAAGTTTCCAAACTTCGAATAATTTTTTTTTTCTTTTCGAGATTCTTTGCGCATATGCTTTTCTGAGGCTATCAAACTAGTATAATGAAAGAGAACCAGTTTTCTCGAATAAGAACGGATAAGAAGTGATTCTAATGAAGTTTCCAAACTTCGAAAAAAATTTTTTTTCTCTTCGAGATTCTTTGCGCATAATATGCTTTTCTGAGGCTATCAAACTAGTATAATGAAAGAGAACCAGTTATCTCGAATAAGAACGGAAAAAAAGTGATTCTAATGAAGTTTCGAAACTTTGAAAAAAATGTTTTTTCTTTCCGAAATTCTTTGCGCATAATATGCGTTTCTACAGCTATCAAACTAGTATAATGAAAGAGAACCAATTATCTCGAATAAGAACGGAAAAAAAGTGCTTCTAATGAAGTTTCAAAATTTTGAAAATCTTTTTTTTCCTTTTCGAGATTCTTTGCGCATAATATGCTTTTCTACAGCTATCAAACTAGCAAAATGAAAGAGAACCAGTTATCTCGTATAAGAACGGAAAAAAAGTAATTCTAATGAAGTTTCCAAACTTCAAAAAAAAAATTTTTTCTTTTCGAGATTCTTTGCGCATAATATGCTTTTCTGCAGCTATCAAACTAGTATAATGAAAGAGAACCAGTTATCTCGAATAAGAACGGAAAAAAAGTGATTCTAATGAAGTTTCAAAATTATGAACAACTTTTTTTTTCTTTTCGAGATTCTTTGCGCATAATATGCTTTTCTACAGCTATCAAACTAGCAAAATGAAAGAGAACCAGTTATCTCGTATAAGAACGGAAAAAAAGTGATTCTAATGAAGTTTCCAAACTTGGAAAAAAAAATTTTCTTTTCGAGATTCTTTGCGCATAATATGCTTTTCTGAGGCTATCAAACTAGTATAATGAAAGAGAACCAGTTATCTCGAATAAGAACGGAAAAAAAGTGATTCTGATGAAGTTAAAAACTTCGAAAAAATTTTTTTTTCTTTTCGAGATTCTTTGCGCATAATATGCTTTTCTGAGGCTATCAAACTAATATAATGAAAGAGAACCAGTTATCTCGTATAAGAACGGAAAAAAGTGATTCCAATGAAGTTTCGAAACTTCGAAAAAAATTTTTTCTTTTCGAGATTCTTTGCGCTTAATATGCTTTTCTGTAGCTATCAAACTAGTATAATGAAAGAGAACCATTTATCTCGAATAAGAACGCAAAAAAAAGTGATTCTAATGAAGTTTCCAAACTTCGAAAAATTTTTTTTTTCTTTTCGAAATTCTTTGCGCATAATATGCTTTTCTGAGGCTATCAAACTAGTATAATGAAAGAGAACCAGTTTTCTCGAATAAGAACGGATAAGAAGTGATTCTAATGAAGTTTCCAAACTTCGAAAAAAATTTTTTTTCTTTTCGAGATTCTTTGCGCATAATATGCTTTTCTGAGGCTATCAAACTAGTATAATGAAAGAGAACCAGTTATCTCGAATAAGAACGGAAAAAAAGTGATTCTAATGAAGTTTCCAAACTTCGAAAAAAATGTTTTTTCTTTTCGAGATTCTTTGCGCATAATATGCGTTTCTACAGCTATCAAACTAGTATAATGAAAGAGAACCAATTATCTCGAATAAGAACGGAAAAAAAGTGATTCTAATGAAGTTTCAAAATTTTGAAAACCTTTTTTTTTCTTTTCGAGATTCTTTGCGCATAATATGCTTTTCTACAGCTATCAAACTAGCAAAATGAAAGAGAACCAGTTATCTCGTATAAGAACGGAAAAAAAGTAATTCTAATGAAGTTTCCAAACTTCAAAAAAAAATTTTTTTCTTTTCGAGATTCTTTGCGCATAATATGCTTTTCTGCAGCTATCAAACTAGTATAATGAAAGAGAACCAGTTATCTCGAATAAGAACGGAAAAAAAGTGATTCTAATGAAGTTTCCAAACTTCAAAAAAAAATTTTTTTCTTTTCGAGATTCTTTGCGCATAATATGCTTTTCTGCAGCTATCAAACTAGCAAAATGAAAGAGAACCATATATCTCGTATAAGAACGGAAAAAAAGTGATTCTAATGAAGTTTCCAAACTTGGAAAAAAAATTTTTCTTTTCGAGATTCTTTGCGCATAATGCGCTTTTCTGAGGCTATCAAACTAGTATAATGAAAGAGAACCAGTTATCTCGAATAAGAACGGAAAAAAAGTGATTCTGATGAAGTTTCCAAACTTCGAAAAAAATTTTTTTTCTTTTCGAGATTCTTTGCGCATAATATGCTTTTCTGAGGCTATCAAACTAGTATTATGAAAGAGAACCAGTTATCTCGAATAAGAACGGAAAAAATGTGATTCTAATGAAGTTTCCGAACTTCGAAAAAAATTTCTTTCTTTTCGAGATTCTTTGCGCATAATATGCTTTTCTGAGGCTATCAAACTAGTATAATGAAAGAGAACCAGTTATCTCGAATAAGAACGGAAAAATGTGATTCTAATGAAGTTTCAAAATTTTGAAAAACTTTTTTATTCTTTTCGAGATTCTTTACGCATAATATGCTTTTCTACAGCTATCAAACTAGCAAAATGAAAGAGAACCAGTTATCTCGTATAAGAACGGAAAAAAAGTGATACCAATCAAGTTTCCTCACTTCGAAAAAAAATTTTTTCTTTTCGAGATTCTTTGCGCATAATATGCTTTTCTGCGGCTATCAAACTAGTACAATGAAAGAGAACCAGTTATCTCAAATAAGAACGAAAAAAAAGTGATTCTAACAAAGTTTCCCAACTTCGAAAAAAAAATTTTCATTTCGATATTCTTTGCGCATAATATGCTTTTCTGAGGCTATGAAACTAGTATAATGAAAGAGAACCAGTTATCTCAAATAAGAAGGGAAAAAAAGTGATTCTAAGGAAGTTTCCAAACTTCGAAAAAAATTTTTTCATTTCGAGATTCTTTGCGCATAATATGCATTTCTGAGGCTATCAAACTAGTATAATGAAAGAGAACCAGTTATCTCGAATAAGAACGGAAAAAAAGTGATTCTAATGAAGTTTCCAAACTTCGAAAAAAATTTTTTTTCTTTTCGAATTTCTTTGCGCATAATATGCTTTTCTACAGCTATCAAACTAGCAAAATGAAAAAGAACCAGTTATCTCGTATAAGAACGGAAAAAAAGTGATTCTAATGAGGTTTCCAAACTTCGAAAAACTTTTTTTTTCTTTTCGAGATTCTTTGCGCATAATATGCTTTTCTACAGCTATCAAACTAGCAAAATGAAAGAGAACCAGTTATCTCGTATAAGAACGGAAAAAAAGTGATTCCAATGAAGTTTCGAAACTTCGAAAAAAATTTTTTCTTTTCGAGATTCTTTGCGCTTAATATGCTTTTCTGTAGCTATCAAACTAGTATAATGAAAGAGAACCAGTTATCTCGAATAAGAACGCAAAAAAAGTGATTCTAATGAAGTTTCCAAACTTCGAAAATTTTTTTTTTTCTTTTCGAGATTCTTTGCGCATATGCTTTCCTGAGGCTATCAAACTAGTATAATGAAAGAGAACCAGTTTTCTCGAATAAGAACGGATAAGAAGTGATTCTAATGAAGTTTCCAAACTTCGAAAAAAATTTTTTTTCTTTTCGAGATTCTTTGCGCATAATATGCTTTTCTGAGGCTATCAAACTAGTATAACGAAAGAGAACCAGTTATCTCGAATAAGAACGGAAAAAAAGTGATTCTAATGAAGTTTCCAAACTTTGAAAAAAATGTTTTTTCTTTCCGAGATTCTTTGCGCATAATATGCGTTTCTACAGCTATCAAACTAGTATAATGAAAGAGAACCAATTATCTCGAATAAGAACGGAAAAAAAGTGATTCTAATGAAGTTTCAAAATTTTGAAAAACTTTTTTTTTCTTTTCGAGATTCTTTGCGCATAATATTTTTTTCTGAGGCTATCAAACTAGTATAATGAAAGAGAACCAGTTTTCTCGAATAAGAACGGATAAGAAGTGATTCTAATGAAGTTTCCAAACTTCGAAAAAAATTTTTTTTCTTTTCGAGATTCTTTGCGCATAATATGCTTTTCTGAGGCTATCAAACTAGTATAATGAAAGAGAACCAGTTATCTCGAATAAGAACGGAAAAAAAGTGATTCTAATGAAGTTTCCAAACTTCGAAAAAAATGTTTTTTCTTTTCGAGATTCTTTGCGCATAATATGCGTTTCTACAGCTATCAAACTAGTATAATGAAAGAGAACCAATTATCTCGAATAAGAACGGAAAAAAAGTGATTCTAATGAAGTTTCAAAATTTTGAAAACCTTTTTTTTTCTTTTCGAGATTCTTTGCGCATAATATGCTTTTCTACAGGTATCAAACTAGCAAAATGAAAGAGAACCAGTTATCTCGTATAAGAACGGAAAAAAAGTAATTCTAATGAAGTTTCCAAACTTCAAAAAAAAATTTTTTTCTTTTCGAGATTCTTTGCGCATAATATGCTTTTCTGCAGCTATCAAACTATTATAATGAAAGAGAACCAGTTATCTCGAATAAGAACGGAAAAAAAGTGATTCTAATGAAGTTTCAAAATTATAAAAAACTTTTTTTTTCTTTCCGAGATTCTTTGCGCATAATATGCTTTTCTACAGCTATCAAACTAGCAAAATGAAAGAGAACCATTTATCTCGTATAAGAACGGAAAAAAAGTGATTCTATTGAAGTTTCCAAACTTCGAAAAAAAATTTTTTCTTTTCGAGATTCTTTGCGCATAATAAGCTTTTCTGAGGCTATCAAACTAGTATAATCAAAGAGAACCAGTTATCTCGAATAAGAACGGAAAAAAAGTGATTCTAATGAAGTTTCAAAATTATGAAAAACTTTTTTTTTCTTTTCGAGATTCTTTGCGCATAATATGCTTTTCTACAGCTATCAAACTAGCAAAATGAAAGAGAACCATATATCTCGTATAAGAACGGAAAAAAAGTGATTCTAATGAAGTTTCCAAACTTGGAAAAAAAAATTTTCTTTTCGAGATTCTTTGCGCATAATGCGCTTTTCTGAGGCTATCAAACTAGTATAATGAAAGAGAACCAGTTATCTCGAATAAGAACGGAAAAAAAGTGATTCTGATGAAGTTTCCATACTTCGAAAAAAATTTTTTTTCTTTTCGAGATTCTTTGCGCATAATATGCTTTTCTGAGGCTATCAAACTAGTATTATGAAAGAGAACCAGTTATCTCGAATAAGAACGGAAAAAATGTGATTCTAATGAAGTTTCCGAACTTCGAAAAAAAATTCTTTCTTTTCGAGATTCTTTGCGCATAATATGCTTTTCTGAGGCTATCAAACTAGTATAATGAAAGAGAACCAGTTATCTCGAATAAGAACGGAAAAATGTGATTCTAATGAAGTTTCAAAATTTTGAAAAACTTTTTTATTCTTTTCGAGATTCTTTACGCATAATATGCTTTTCTACAGCTATCAAACTAGCAAAATGAAAGAGAACCAGTTATCTCGTATAAGAACGGAAAAAAAGTGATACCAATCAAGTTTCCTCACTTCGAAAAAAAATTTTTTCTTTTCGAGATTCTTTGCGCATAATATGCTTTTCTGCGGCTATCAAACTAGTACAATGAAAGAGAACCAGTTATCTCAAATAAGAACGAAAAAAAAGTGATTCTAACAAAGTTTCCCAACTTCGAAAAAAAATTTTTCATTTCGATATTCTTTGCGCATAATATGCTTTTCTGAGGCTATGAAACTAGTATAATGAAAGAGAACCAGTTATCTCAAATAAGAAGGGAAAAAAAGTGATTCTAAGGAAGTTTCCAAACTTCGAAAAAAATTTTTTCATTTCGAGATTCTTTGCGCATAATATGCTTTTCTGAGGCTATCAAACTAGTATAATGAAAGAGAAACAGTTATCTCGAATAAGAACGGAAAAAAAGTGATTCTAATGAAGTTTCCAAACTTCGAAAAAAATTTTTTTCTTTTCGAGAATCTTTGCGCATAATATGCTTTTCTACAGCTATCAAACTAGTATAATGAAAGATAACCAGTTATCTCGAATAAGAACGGAAAAAAAGTGATTCTAATGAAGTTTCAAAATTTTGAAAAACTTTTTTTTTCTTTTCGAGATTCTTTGCGCATAATATGCTTTTCTACAGCTATCAAACTAGCAAAATGAAAGAGAACCAGTTATCTCGTATAAGAACGGAAAAAAAGTGATTCCAATGAAGTTTCGAAACTTCGAAAAAAATTTTTTCTTTTCGAGATTCTTTGCGCTTAATATGCTTTTCTGTAGCTATCAAACTAGTATAATGAAAGAGAACCAGTTATCTCGAATAAGAACGCAAAAAAAGTGATTCCAATGAAGTTTCCAAACTTCGAAAAATTTTTTTTTTCTTTTCGAGATTCTTTGCGCATATGCTTTTCTGAGGCTATCAAACTAGTATAATGAAAGAGAACCAGTTTTCTCGAATAAGAACGGATAAGAAGTGATTCTAATGAAGTTTCCAAACTTCGAAAAAAATTTTTTTTCTTTTCGAGATTCTTTGCGCATAATATGCTTTTCTGAGGCTATCAAACTAGTATAATGAAAGAGAACCAGTTATCTCGAATAAGAACGGAAAAAAAGTGATTCTAATGAAGTTTCCAAACTTTGAAAAAAATGTTTTTTCTTTCCGAGATTCTTTGCGCATAATATGCGTTTCTACAGCTATCAAACTAGTATAATGAAAGAGAACCAATTATCTCGAATAAGAACGGAAAAAAAGTGATTCTAATGAAGTTTCAAAATTTTGAAAAACTTTTTTTTTCTTTTCGAGATTCTTTGCGCATAATATGCTTTTCTGAGGCTATCAAACTAGTATAATGAAAGAGAACCAGTTTTCTCCAATAAGAACGGATAAGAAGTGATTCTAATGAAGTTTCCAACCTTCGAAAAAAATTTTTTTTCTTTTCGAGATTCTTTGCGCATAATATGCTTTTCTGAGGCTATCAAACTAGTATAATGAAAGAGAACCAGTTATCTCGAATAAGAACGGAAAAAAAGAGATTCTAATGAAGTTTCCAAACTTCGAAAAAAATGTTTTTTCTTTTCGAGATTATTTGCGCATAATATGCGTTTCTACAGCTATCAAACTAGTATAATGAAAGAGAACCAATTATCTCGAATAAGAACGGAAAAAAAGTGATTCTAATGAAGTTTCAAAATTTTGAAAACCTTTTTTTTTCTTTTCGAGAATCTTTGCGCATAATATGCTTTTCTACAGGTATCAAACTAGCAAAATGAAAGAGAACCAGTTATCTCGTATAAGAACGGAAAAAAAGTAATTCTAATGAAGTTTCCAAACTTCAAAAAAAAATTTTTTTCTTTTCGAGATTCTTTGCGCATAATATGCTTTTCTGCAGCTATCAAACTAGTATAATGAAAGAGAACCAGTTATCTCGAATAAGAACGGAAAAAAAGTGATTCTAATGAAGTTTCAAAATTATAAAAAACTTTTTTTTTCTTTCCGAGATTCTTTGCGCATAATATGCTTTTCTACAGCTATCAAACTAGCAAAATGAAAGAGAACCATTTATCTCGTATAAGAACGGAAAAAAAGTGATTCTATTGAAGTTTCCAAACTTCGAAAAAAATTTTTTTCTTTTCGAGATTCTTTGCGCATAATAAGCTTTTCTGAGGCTATCAAACTAGTATAATCAAAGAGAACCAGTTATCTCGAATAAGAACGGAAAAAAAGTGATTCTAATGAAGTTTCAAAATTATGAAAAACTTTTTTTTTCTTTTCGAGATTCTTTGCGCATAATATGCTTTTCTACAGCTATCAAACTAGTATAATGAAAGAGAACCAGTTATCTCGAATAAGAACGGAAAAAAAGTGATTCTGATGAAGTTTCCAAACTTCGAAAAAAATTTTTTTTCTTTTCGAGATTCTTTGCGCATAATATGCTTTTCTGAGGCTATCAAACTAGTATAATGAAAGAGAACCAGTTATCTCGAATAAGAACGGAAAAAATGTGATTCTAATGAAGTTTCCGAACTTCGAAAAAAATTTCTTTCTTTTCGAGATTCTTTGCGCATAATATGCTTTTCTGAGGCTATCAAACTAGTATAATGAAAGAGAACCAGTTATCTCGAATAAGAACGGAAAAATGTGATTCTAATGAAGTTTCAAAATTTTGAAAAACTTTTTTATTCTTTTCGAGATTCTTTACGCATAATATGCTTTTCTACAGCTATCAAACTAGCAAAATGAAAGAGAACCAGTTATCTCGTATAAGAACGGAAAAAAAGTGATACCAATCAAGTTTCCTCACTTCGAAAAAAAATTTTTTTTATTTCGTGATTCTTTGCGCATAATATGCTTTTCTGCGGCTATCAAACTAGTACAATGAAAGAGAACCAGTTATCTCAAATAAGAACGAAAAAAAAGTGATTCTAACAAAGTTTCCCAACTTCGAAAAAAAATTTTTCATTTCGATATTCTTTGCGCATAATATGCTTTTCTGAGGCTATGAAACTAGTATAATGAAAGAGAACCAGTTATCTCAAATAAGATGGGAAAAAAAGTGATTCTAAGGAAGTTTCCAAACTTCGAAAAAAATTTTTTCATTTCGAGATTCTTTGCGCATAATATGCTTTTCTGAGGCTATCAAACTAGTATAATGAAAGAGAACCAGTTATCTCGAATAAGAACGGAAAAAAAGTGATTCTAATGAAGTTTCCAAACTTCGAAAAAATTTTTTTTTTTTCGAATTTCTTTGCGCATAATATGCTTTTCTACAGCTATCAAACTAGCAAAATGAAAAAGAACCAGTTATCTCGTATAAGAACGGAAAAAAAGTGATTCTAATGAGGTTTCCAAACTTCGAAAAAAATTTTTTTCTTTTCGAGAATCTTTGCGCATAATATGCTTTTCTACAGCTATCAAACTAGTATAATGAAAGATAACCAGTTATCTCGAATAAGAACGGAAAAAGAGTGATTCTAATGAAGTTTCAAAATTTTGAAAAACTTTTTTTTTCTTTTCGAGATTCTTTGCGCATAATATGCTTTTCTACAGCTATCAAACTAGCAAAATGAAAGAGAACCAGTTATCTCGTATAAGAACGGAAAAAAAGTGATTCCAATGAAGTTTCGAAACTTAGAAAAAAATTTTTTCTTTTCGAGATTCTTTGCGCTTAATATGCTTTTCTGTAGCTATCAAACTAGTATAATGAAAGAGAACCAGTTATCTCGAATAAGAACGCAAAAAAAGTGATTCTAATGAAGTTTCCAAACTTCGAAAAATTTTTTTTTTCTTTTCGAGATTCTTTGCGCATATGCTTTTCTGAGGCTATCAAACTAGTATAATGAAAGAGAACCAGTTTTCTCGAATAAGAACGGATAAGAAGTGATTCTAATGAAGTTTCCAAACTTCGAAAAAAATTTTTTTTCTTTTCGAGATTCTTTGCGCATAATATGCTTTTCTGAGGCTATCAAACTAGTATAATGAAAGAGAACCAGTTATCTCGAATAAGAACGGAAAAAAAGTGATTCTAATGAAGTTTCCAAACTTTGAAAAAAATGTTTTTTCTTTCCGAGATTCTTTGCGCATAATATGCGTTTCTACAGCTATCAAACTAGTATAATGAAAGAGAGCCAATTATCTCGAATAAGAACGGAAAAAAAGTGATTCTAATGAAGTTTCAAAATTTTGAAAAACTTTTTTTTTCTTTTCGAGATTCTTTGCGCATAATATGCTTTTCTACAGCTATCAAACTAGCAAAATGAAAGAGAACCAGTTATCTCGTATAAGAACGGAAAAAAAGTAATTCTAATGAAGTTTCCAAACTTCAAAAAAAAAATTTTTTCTTTTCGAGATTCTTTGCGCATAATATGCTTTTCTGCAGCTATCAAACTAGTATAATGAAAGAGAACCAGTTATCTCGAATAAGAACGGAAAAAAAGTGATTCTAATGAAGTTTCAAAATTATGAACAACTTTTTTTTTCTTTTCGAGATTCTTTGCGCATAATATGCTTTTCTACAGCTATCAAACTAGCAAAATGAAAGAGAACCAGTTATCTCGTATAAGAACGGAAAAAAAGTGATTCTAATGAAGTTTCCAAACTTGGAAAAAAAAATTTTCTTTTCGAGATTCTCTCCGCATAATATGCGTTTCTACAGCTATCAAACTAGTATAATGAAAGAGAACCAATTATCTCGAATAAGAACGGAAAAAAAGTGATTCTAATGAAGTTTCAAAATTTTGAAAACCTTTTTTTTTCTTTTCGAGATTCTTTGCGCATAATATGCTTTTCTACAGGTATCAAACTAGCAAAATGAAAGAGAACCAGTTATCTCGTATAAGAACGGAAAAAAAGTAATTCTAATGAAGTTTCCAAACTTCAAAAAAAAATTTTTTTCTTTTCGAGATTCTTTGCGCATAATATGCTTTTCTGCAGCTATCAAACTAGTATAATGAAAGAGAACCAGTTATCTCGAATAAGAACGGAAAAAAAGTGATTCTAATGAAGTTTCAAAATTATAAAAAACTTTTTTTTTCTTTCCGAGATTCTTTGCGCATAATATGCTTTTCTACAGCTATCAAACTAGCAAAATGAAAGAGAACCATTTATCTCGTATAAGAACGGAAAAAAAGTGATTCTATTGAAGTTTCCAAACTTCGAAAAAAAAATTTTTCTTTTCGAGATTCTTTGCGCATAATAAGCTTTTCTGAGGCTATCAAACTAGTATAATCAAAGAGAACCAGTTATCTCGAATAAGAACGGAAAAAAAGTGATTCTAATGAAGTTTCAAAATTATGAAAAACTTTTTTTTTCTTTTCGAGATTCTTTGCGCATAATATGCTTTTCTGCAGCTATGAAACTAGTATAATGAAAGAGAACCAGTTATCTCGAATAAGAACGGAAAAAAAGTGATTCTGATGAAGTTTCCAAACTTCGAAAAAAATTTTTTTTCTTTTCGAGATTCTTTGCGCATAATATGCTTTTCTGAGGCTATCAAACTAGTATAATGAAAGGGAACCAGTTATCTCGAATAAGAACGGAAAAAATGTGATTCTAATGAAGTTTCCGAACTTCGAAAAAAATTTCTTTCTTTTCGAGATTCTTTGCGCATAATATGCTTTTCTACAGCTATCAAACTAGCAAAATGAAAGAGAACCAGTTATCTCGTATAAGAACGGAAAAAAAGTGATTCCAATGAAGTTTCGAAACTTCGAAAAATTTTTTTTTTCTTTTCGAGATTCTTTGCGCATATGCTTTTCTGAGGCTATCAAACTAGTATAATGAAAGAGAACCAGTTTTCTCGAATAAGAACGGATAAGAAGTGATTCTAATAAAGTTTCCAAACTTCGAAAAAAATTTTTTCTTTTCGAGATTCTTTGCGCATAATATGCTTTTCTGCGGCTATCAAACTAGTACAATGAAAGAGAACCAGTTATCTCAAATAAGAACGAAAAAAAAGTGATTCTAACAAAGTTTCCCAACTTCGAAAAAAAATTTTTCATTTCGATATTCTTTGCGCATAATATGCTTTTCTGAGGCTATGAAACTAGTATAATGAAAGAGAACCAGTTATCTCAAATAAGAAGGGAAAAAAAGTGATTCTAAGGAAGTTTCCAAACTTCGAAAAAAATTTTTTCATTTCGAGATTCTTTGCGCATAATATGCTTTTCTGAGGCTATCAAACAAGTATAATGAAAGAGAACCAGTTATCTCGAATAAGAACGGAAAAAAAGTGATTCTAATGAAGTTTCAAAATTATGAAAAACTTTTTTTTTCTTTTCGAGATTCTTTGCGCATAATATGCTTTTCTACAGCTATCAAACTAGTATAATGAAAGAGAACCAGTTATCTCGAATAAGAATGGAAAAAAAGTGATTCTGATGAAGTTTCCAAACTTCGAAAAAATTTTTTTTTCTTTTCGAGATTCTTTGCGCATAATATGCTTTTCTGAGGCTATCAAACTAGTATAATGAAAGAGAACCAGTTATCTCGAATAAGAACGGAAAAAATGTGATTCTAATGAAGTTTCCGAACTTCGAAAAAAATTTCTTTCTTTTCGAGATTCTTTGCGCATAATATGCTTTTCTGAGGCTATCAAACTAGTATAATGAAAGAGAACCAGTTATCTCGAATAAGAACGGAAAAATGTGATTCTAATGAAGTTTCAAAATTTTGAAAAACTTTTTTATTCTTTTCGAGATTCTTTACGCATAATATGCTTTTCTACAGCTATCAAACTAGCAAAATGAAAGAGAACCAGTTATCTCGTATAAGAACGGAAAAAAAGTGATACCAATCAAGTTTCCTCACTTCGAAAAAAAATTTTTTTTATTTCGAGATTCTTTGCGCATAATATGCTTTTCTGCGGCTATCAAACTAGTACAATGAAAGAGAACCAGTTATCTCAAATAAGAACGAAAAAAAAGTGATTCTAACAAAGTTTCCCAACTTCGAAAAAAAATTTTTCATTTCGATATTCTTTGCGCATAATATGCTTTTCTGAGGCTATGAAACTAGTATAATGAAAGAGAACCAGTTATCTCAAATAAGAAGGGAAAAAAAGTGACTCTAAGGAAGTTTCCAAACTTCGAAAAAAATTTTTTCATTTCGAGATTCTTTGCGCATAATATGCTTTTCTGAGGCTATCAAACTAGTATAATGAAAGAGAACCAGTTATCTCGAATAAGAACGGAAAAAAAGTGATTCTAATGAAGTTTCCAAACTTCGAAAAAAAATTTTTTTTTTTCGAATTTCTTTGCGCATAATATGCTTTTCTACAGCTATCAAACTAGCAAAATGAAAAAGAACCAGTTATCTCGTATAAGAACGGAAAAAAAGTGATTCTAATGAGGTTTCCAAACTTCGAAAAAAATTTTTTTCTTTTCGAGAATCTTTGCGCATAATATGCTTTTCTACAGCTATCAAACTAGTATAATGAAAGATAACCACTTATCTCGAATAAGAACGGAAAAAGAGTGATTCTAATGAAGTTTCAAAATTTTGAAAAACTTTTTTTTTCTTTTCGAGATTCTTTGCGCATAATATGCTTTTCTACAGCTATCAAACTAGCAAAATGAAAGAGAACCAGTTATCTCGTATAAGAACGGAAAAAAAGTGATTCCAATGAAGTTTCGAAACTTAGAAAAAAAATTTTTCTTTTCGAGATTCTTTGCGCTTAATATGCTTTTCTGTAGCTATCAAACTAGTATAATGAAAGAGAACCAGTTATCTCGAATAAGAACGCAAAAAAAGTGATTCTAATGAAGTTTCCAAACTTCGAAAAATTTTTTTTTTCTTTTCGAGATTCTTTGCGCATATGCTTTTCTGAGGCTATCAAACTAGTATAATGAAAGAGAACCAGTTTTCTCGAATAAGAACGGATAAGAAGTGATTCTAATGAAGTTTCCAAACTTCGAAAAAAATTTTTTTTCTTTTCGAGATTCTTTGCGCATAATATGCTTTTCTGAGGCTATCAAACTAGTATAATGAAAGAGAACCAGTTATCTCGAATAAGAACGGAAAAAAAGTGATTCTAATGAAGTTTCCAAACTTTGAAAAAAATGTTTTTTTTTCCGAGATTCTTTGTGCATAATATGCGTTTCTACAGCTATCAAACTAGTATAATGAAAGAGAGCCAATTATCTCGAATAAGAACGGAAAAAAAGTGATTCTAATGAAGTTTCAAAATTTTGAAAAACTTTTTTTTTCTTTTCGAGATTCTTTGCGCACAATATGCTTTTCTACAGCTATCAAACTAGCAAAATGAAAGAGAACCAGTTATCTCGTATAAGAACGGAAAAAAAGTAATTCTAAAGAAGTTTCCAAACTTCAAAAAAAAATTTTTTTCTTTTCGAGATTCTTTGCGCATAATATGCTTTTCTGCAGCTATCAAACTAGTATAATGAAAGAGAACCAGTTATCTCGAATAAGAACGGAAAAAAAGTGATTCTAATGAAGTTTCAAAATTATGAACAACTTTTTTTTTCTTTTCGAGATTCTTTGCGCATAATATGCTTTTCTACAGCTATCAAACTAGCAAAATGAAAGAGAACCAGTTATCTCGTATAAGAACGGAAAAAAAGTGATTCTAATGAAGTTTCCAAACTTGGAAAAAAAAATTTTCTTTTCGAGATTCTTTGCGCATAATATGCTTTTCTGAGGCTATCAAACTAGTATAATGAAAGAGAACCAGTTATCTCGAATAAGAACGGAAAAAAAGTGATTCTGATGAAGTTTCCAAACTTCGAAAAAATTTTTTTTTCTTTTCGAGATTCTTTGCGCATAATATGCTTTTCTGAGGCTATCAAACTAGTATTATGAAAGAGAACCAGTTATCTCGAATAAGAACGGAAAAAATGTGATTCTAATGATGTTTCCGAACTTCGAAAAAAATTTCTTTCTTTTCGAGATTCTTTGCGCATAACATGCTTTTCTATAGCTATCAAACTAGCAAAATGAAAGAGAACCAGTTATCTCGTATAAGAACGGAAAAAAACTGATTCAAATGAAGTTTCCAAACTTCGAAAAAAATGTGTTTTCTTTTCGAGATTCTTTGCGCATAATATGCGTTTCTACAGCTATCAAACTAGTATAATGAAAGAGAACCAATTATCTCGAATAAGAACGGAAAAAAAGTGATTCTAATGAAGTTTCAAAATTTTGAAAACCTTTTTTTTTCTTTTCGAGATTCTTTGCGCATAATATGCTTTTCTACAGGTATCAAACTAGCAAAATGAAAGAGAACCAGTTATCTCGTATAAGAACGGAAAAAAAGTAATTCTAATGAAGTTTCCAAACTTCAAAAAAAAATTTTTTTCTTTTCGAGATTCTTTGCGCATAATATGCTTTTCTGCAGCTATCAAACTAGTATAATGAAAGAGAACCAGTTATCTCGAATAAGAACGGAAAAAAAGTGATTCTAATGAAGTTTCAAAATTATAAAAAACTTTTTTTTTCTTTCCGAGATTCTTTGCGCATAATATGCTTTTCTACAGCTATCAAACTAGCAAAATGAAAGAGAACCATTTATCTCGTATAAGAACGGAAAAAAAGTGATTCTATTGAAGTTTCCAAACTTCGAAAAAAAATTTTTTCTTTTCGAGATTCTTTGCGCATAATAAGCTTTTCTGAGGCTATCAAACTAGTATAATCAAAGAGAACCAGTTATCTCGAATAAGAACGGAAAAAAAGTGATTCTAATGAAGTTTCAAAATTATGAAAAACTTTTTTTTTCTTTTCGAGATTCTTTGCGCATAATATGCTTTTCTGCAGCTATCAAACTAGTATAATGAAAGAGAACCAGTTATCTCGAATAAGAACGGAAAAAAAGTGATTCTGATGAAGTTTCCAAACTTCGAAAAAAATTTTTTTTCTTTTCGAGATTCTTTGCGCATAATATGCTTTTCTGAGGCTATCAAACTAGTATAATGAAAGAGAACCAGTTATCTCGAATAAGAACGGAAAAAATGTGATTCCAATGAAGTTTCCGAACTTCGAAAAAAATTTCTTTCTTTTCGAGATTCTTTGCGCATAATATGCTTTTCTACAGCTATCAAACTAGCAAAATGAAAGAGAACCAGTTATCTCGTATAAGAACGGAAAAAAAGTGATTCCAATGAAGTTTCGAAACTTCGAAAAATTTTTTTTTTCTTTTCGAGATTCTTTGCGCATATGCTTTTCTGTGGCTATCAAACTAGTATAATGAAAGAGAACCAGTTTTCTCGAATAAGAACGGATAAGAAGTGATTCTAATAAAGTTTCCAAACTTCGAAAAAAATTTTTTCTTTTCGAGATTCTTTGCGCATAATATGCTTTTCTGCGGCTATCAAACTAGTACAATGAAAGAGAACCAGTTATCTCAAATAAGAACGAAAAAAAAGTGATTCTAACAAAGTTTCCCAACTTCGAAAAAAAATTTTTCAAATCGATATTCTTTGCGCATAATATGCTTTTCTGAGGCTATGAAACTAGTATAATGAAAGAGAACCAGTTATCTCAAATAAGAAGGGAAAAAAAGTGACTCTAAGGAAGTTTCCAAACTTCGAAAAAAATTTTTTCATTTCGAGATTCTTTGCGCATAATATGCTTTTCTGAGGCTATCAAACTAGTATAATGAAAGAGAACCAGTTATCTCGAATAAGAACGGAAAAAAAGTGATTCTAATGAAGTTTCCAAACTTCGAAAAAAATTTTTTTTTTTTCGAATTTCTTTGCGCATAATATGCTTTTCTACAGCTATCAAACTAGCAAAATGAAAAAGAACCAGTTATCTCGTATAAGAACGGAAAAAAAGTGATTCTAATGAGGTTTCCAAACTTCGAAAAAAATTTTTTTCTTTTCGAGAATCTTTGCGCATAATATGCTTTTCTACAGCTATCAAACTAGTATAATGAAAGATAACCACTTATCTCGAATAAGAACGGAAAAAGAGTGATTCTAATGAAGTTTCAAAATTTTGAAAAACTTTTTTTTTCTTTTCGAGATTCTTTGCGCATAATATGCTTTTCTACAGCTATCAAACTAGCAAAATGAAAGAGAACCAGTTATCTCGTATAAGAACGGAAAAAAAGTGATTCCAATGAAGTTTCCAAACTTAGAAAAAAATTTTTTCTTTTCGAGATTCTTTGCGCTTAATATGCTTTTCTGTAGCTATCAAACTAGTATAATGAAAGAGAACCAGTTATCTCGAATAAGAACGCAAAAAAAGTGATTCTAATGAAGTTTCCAAACTTCGAAAAATTTTTTTTTTCTTTTCGAGATTCTTTGCGCATATGCTTTTCTGAGGCTATCAAACTAGTATAATGAAAGAGAACCAGTTTTCTCGAATAAGAACGGATAAGAAGTGATTCTAATGAAGTTTCCAAACTTCGAAAAAAATTTTTTTTCTTTTCGAGATTCTTTGCGCATAATATGCTTTTCTGAGGCTATCAAACTAGTATAATGAAAGAGAACCAGTTATCTAGAATAAGAACGGAAAAAAAGTGATTCTAATGAAGTTTCCAAACTTTGAAAAAAATGTTTTTTCTTTCCGAGATTCTTTGCGCATAATATGCGTTTCTACAGCTATCAAACTAGTATAATGAAAGAGAGCCAATTATCTCGAATAAGAACGGAAAAAAAGTGATTCTAATGAAGTTTCAAAATTTTGAAAAACTTTTTTTTTCTTTTCGAGATTCTTTGCGCATAATATGCTTTTCTACAGCTATCAAACTAGCAAAATGAAAGAGAACCAGTTATCTCGTATAAGAACGGAAAAAAAGTAATTCTAATGAAGTTTCCAAACTTCAAAAAAAAAATTTTTTCTTTTCGAGATTCTTTGCGCATAATATGCTTTTCTGCAGCTATCAAACTAGTATAATGAAAGAGAACCAGTTATCTCGAATAAGAACGGAAAAAAAGTGATTCTAATGAAGTTTCAAAATTATGAACAACTTTTTTTTTCTTTTCGAGATTCTTTGCGCATAACATGCTTTTCTATAGCTATCAAACTAGCAAAATGAAAGAGAACCAGTTATCTCGTATAAGAACGGAAAAAAACTGATTCAAATGAAGTTTCCAAACTTCGAAAAAAATGTGTTTTCTTTTCGAGATTCTTTGCGCATAATATGCGTTTCTACAGCTATCAAACTAGTATAATGAAAGAGAACCAATTATCTCGAATAAGAACGGAAAAAAAGTGATTCTAATGAAGTTTCAAAATTTTGAAAACCTTTTTTTTTCTTTTCGAGATTCTTTGCGCATAATATGCTTTTCTACAGGTATCAAACTAGCAAAATGAAAGAGAACCAGTTATCTCGTATAAGAACGGAAAAAAAGTAATTCTAATGAAGTTTCCAAACTTCAAAAAAAAATTTTTTTCTTTTCGAGATTCTTTGCGCATAATATGCTTTTCTGCAGCTATCAAACTAGTATAATGAAAGAGAACCAGTTATCTCGAATAAGAACGGAAAAAAAGTGATTCTAATGAAGTTTCAAAATTATAAAAAACTTTTTTTTTCTTTCCGAGATTCTTTGCGCATAATATGCTTTTCTACAGCTATCAAACTAGCAAAATGAAAGAGAACCATTTATCTCGTATAAGAACGGAAAAAAAGTGATTCTATTGAAGTTTCCAAACTTCGAAAAAAAATTTTTTCTTTTCGAGATTCTTTGCGCATAATAAGCTCTCCTGAGGCTATCAAACTAGTATAATCAAAGAGAACCAGTTATCTCGAATAAGAACGGAAAAAAAGTGATTCTAATGAAGTTTCAAAATTATGAAAAACTTTTTTTTTCTTTTCGAGATTCTTTGCGCATAATATGCTTTTCTGCAGCTATCAAACTAGTATAATGAAAGAGAACCAGTTATCTCGAATAAGAACGGAAAAAAAGTGATTCTGATGAAGTTTCCAAACTTCGAAAAAAATTTTTTTTCTTTTCGAGATTCTTTGCGCATAATATGCTTTTCTGAGGCTATCAAACTAGTATAATGAAAGAGAACCAGTTATCTCGAATAAGAACGGAAAAAATGTGATTCCAATGAAGTTTCCGAACTTCGAAAAAAATTTCTTTCTTTTCGAGATTCTTTGCGCATAATATGCTTTTCTACAGCTATCAAACTAGCAAAATGAAAGAGAACCAGTTATCTCGTATAAGAACGGAAAAAAAGTGATTCCAATGAAGTTTCGAAACTTCGAAAAATTTTTTTTTTCTTTTCGAGATTCTTTGCGCATATGCTTTTCTGTGGCTATCAAACTAGTATAATGAAAGAGAACCAGTTTTCTCGAATAAGAACGGATAAGAAGTGATTCTAATAAAGTTTCCAAACTTCGAAAAAAATTTTTTCTTTTCGAGATTCTTTGCGCATAATATGCTTTTCTGCGGCTATCAAACTAGTACAATGAAAGAGAACCAGTTATCTCAAATAAGAACGAAAAAAAAGTGATTCTAACAAAGTTTCCCAACTTCGAAAAAAAATTTTTCAAATCGATATTCTTTGCGCATAATATGCTTTTCTGAGGCTATGAAACTAGTATAATGAAAGAGAACCAGTTATCTCAAATAAGAAGGGAAAAAAAGTGACTCTAAGGAAGTTTCCAAACTTCGAAAAAAATTTTTTCATTTCGAGATTCTTTGCGCATAATATGCTTTTCTGAGGCTATCAAACTAGTATAATGAAAGAGAACCAGTTATCTCGAATAAGAACGGAAAAAAAGTGATTCTAATGAAGTTTCCAAACTTCGAAAAAAATTTTTTTTTTTTCGAATTTCTTTGCGCATAATATGCTTTTCTACAGCTATCAAACTAGCAAAATGAAAAAGAACCAGTTATCTCGTATAAGAACGGAAAAAAAGTGATTCTAATGAGGTTTCCAAACTTCGAAAAAAATTTTTTTCTTTTCGAGAATCTTTGCGCATAATATGCTTTTCTACAGCTATCAAACTAGTATAATGAAAGATAACCACTTATCTCGAATAAGAACGGAAAAAGAGTGATTCTAATGAAGTTTCAAAATTTTGAAAAACTTTTTTTTTCTTTTCGAGATTCTTTGCGCATAATATGCTTTTCTACAGCTATCAAACTAGCAAAATGAAAGAGAACCAGTTATCTCGTATAAGAACGGAAAAAAAGTGATTCCAATGAAGTTTCCAAACTTAGAAAAAAATTTTTTCTTTTCGAGATTCTTTGCGCTTAATATGCTTTTCTGTAGCTATCAAACTAGTATAATGAAAGAGAACCAGTTATCTCGAATAAGAACGCAAAAAAAGTGATTCTAATGAAGTTTCCAAACTTCGAAAAATTTTTTTTTTCTTTTCGAGATTCTTTGCGCATATGCTTTTCTGAGGCTATCAAACTAGTATAATGAAAGAGAACCAGTTTTCTCGAATAAGAACGGATAAGAAGTGATTCTAATGAAGTTTCCAAACTTCGAAAAAAATTTTTTTTCTTTTCGAGATTCTTTGCGCATAATATGCTTTTCTGAGGCTATCAAACTAGTATAATGAAAGAGAACCAGTTATCTAGAATAAGAACGGAAAAAAAGTGATTCTAATGAAGTTTCCAAACTTTGAAAAAAATGTTTTTTCTTTCCGAGATTCTTTGCGCATAATATGCGTTTCTACAGCTATCAAACTAGTATAATGAAAGAGAGCCAATTATCTCGAATAAGAACGGAAAAAAAGTGATTCTAATGAAGTTTCAAAATTTTGAAAAACTTTTTTTTTCTTTTCGAGATTCTTTGCGCATAATATGCTTTTCTACAGCTATCAAACTAGCAAAATGAAAGAGAACCAGTTATCTCGTATAAGAACGGAAAAAAAGTAATTCTAATGAAGTTTCCAAACTTCAAAAAAAAAATTTTTTCTTTTCGAGATTCTTTGCGCATAATATGCTTTTCTGCAGCTATCAAACTAGTATAATGAAAGAGAACCAGTTATCTCGAATAAGAACGGAAAAAAAGTGATTCTAATGAAGTTTCAAAATTATGAACAACTTTTTTTTTCTTTTCGAGATTCTTTGCGCATAATATGCTTTTCTACAGCTATCAAACTAGCAAAATGAAAGAGAACCAGTTATCTCGTATAAGAACGGAAAAAAAGTGATTCTAATGAAGTTTCCAAACTTGGAAAAAAAAATTTTCTTTTCGAGATTCTTTGCGCATAATATGCTTTTCTGAGGCTATCAAACTAGTATAATGAAAGAGAACCAGTTATCTCGAATAAGAACGGAAAAAAAGTGATTCTGATGAAGTTTCCAAACTTCGAAAAAATTTTTTTTTCTTTTCGAGATTCTTTGCGCATAATATGCTTTTCTGAGGCTATCAAACTAGTATTATGAAAGAGAACCAGTTATCTCGAATAAGAACGGAAAAAATGTGATTCTAATGAAGTTTCCGAACTTCGAAAAAAATTTCTTTCTTTTCGAGATTCTTTGCGCATAACATGCTTTTCTATAGCTATCAAACTAGCAAAATGAAAGAGAACCAGTTATCTCGTATAAGAACGGAAAAAAACTGATTCAAATGAAGTTTCCAAACTTCGAAAAAAATGTGTTTTCTTTTCGAGATTCTTTGCGCATAATATGCGTTTCTACAGCTATCAAACTAGTATAATGAAAGAGAACCAATTATCTCGAATAAGAACGGAAAAAAAGTGATTCTAATGAAGTTTCAAAATTTTGAAAACCTTTTTTTTTTCTTTTCGAGATTCTTTGCGCATAATATGCTTTTCTACAGGTATCAAACTAGCAAAATGAAAGAGAACCAGTTATCTCGTATAAGAACGGAAAAAAAGTAATTCTAATGAAGTTTCCAAACTTCAAAAAAAAATTTTTTTCTTTTCGAGATTCTTTGCGCATAATATGCTTTTCTGCAGCTATCAAACTAGTATAATGAAAGAGAACCAGTTATCTCGAATAAGAACGGAAAAAAAGTGATTCTAATGAAGTTTCAAAATTATAAAAAACTTTTTTTTTCTTTCCGAGATTCTTTGCGCATAATATGCTTTTCTACAGCTATCAAACTAGCAAAATGAAAGAGAACCATTTATCTCGTATAAGAACGGAAAAAAGTGATTCTATTGAAGTTTCCAAACTTCGAAAAAAAATTTTTTCTTTTCGAGATTCTTTGCGCATAATAAGCTTTTCTGAGGCTATCAAACTAGTATAATCAAAGAGAACCAGTTATCTCGAATAAGAACGGAAAAAAAGTGATTCTAATGAAGTTTCAAAATTATGAAAAACTTTTTTTTTCTTTTCGAGATTCTTTGCGCATAATATGCTTTTCTGCAGCTATCAAACTAGTATAATGAAAGAGAACCAGTTATCTCGAATAAGAACGGAAAAAAAGTGATTCTGATGAAGTTTCCAAACTTCGAAAAAATTTTTTTTCTTTTCGAGATTCTTTGCGCATAATATGCTTTTCTGAGGCTATCAAACTAGTATAATGAAAGAGAACCAGTTATCTCGAATAAGAACGGAAAAAATGTGATTCTAATGAAGTTTCCGAACTTCGAAAAAAATTTCTTTCTTTTCGAGATTCTTTGCGCATAATATGCTTTTCTACAGCTATCAAACTAAAAAAATGAAAGAGAACCAGTTATCTCGTATAAGAACGGAAAAAAAGTGATTCCAATGAAGTTTCGAAACTTCGAAAAATTTTTTTTTTCTTTTCGAGATTCTTTGCGCATATGCTTTTCTGAGGCTATCAAACTAATATAATGAAAGAGAACCAGTTTTCTCGAATAAGAACGGATAAGAAGTGATTCTAATAAAGTTTCCAAACTTCGAAAAAAATTTTTTCTTTTCGAGATTCTTTGCGCATAATATGCTTTTCTGCGGCTAGCAAACTAGTACAATGAAAGAGAACCAGTTATCTCAAATAAGAACGAAAAAAAAGTGATTCTAACAAAGTTTCCCAACTTCGAAAAAAAATTTTTCATTTCGATATTCTTTGCGCATAATATGCTTTTCTGAGGCTATGAAACTAGTATAATGAAAGAGAACCAGTTATCTCAAATAAGAAGGGAAAAAAAGTGATTCTAAGGAAGTTTCCAAACTTCAAAAAAAATTTTTTCATTTCGAGATTCTTTGCGCATAATATGCTTTTCTGAGGCTATCAAACAAGTATAATGAAAGAGAACCAGTTATCTCGAATAAGAACGGAAAAAAAGTGATTCTAATGAAGTTTCCAAACTTCGAAAAAATTTTTTTTTTTTTCGAATTTCTTTGCGCATAATATGCTTTTCTACAGCTATCAAACTAGCAAAATGAAAAAGAACCAGTTATCTCGTATAAGAACGGAAAAAAAAAGTGATTCTAATGAGGTTTCCAAACTTCGAAAAAAATTTTTTTCTTTTCGAGAATCTTTGCGCATAATATGCTTTTCTACAGCTATCAAACTAGTATAATGAAAGATAACCAGTTATCTCGAATAAGAACGGAAAAAAAGTGATTCTAATGAAGTTTCAAAATTTTGAAAAACTTTTTTTTTCTTTTCGAGATTCTTTGCGCATAATATGCTTTTCTACAGCTATCAAACTAGCAAAATGAAAGAGAACCAGTTATCTCGTATAAGAACGGAAAAAAAGTGATTCCAATGAAGTTTCGAAACTTAGAAAAAAATTTTTTCTTTTCGAGATTCTTTGCGCTTAATATGCTTTTCTGTAGCTATCAAACTAGTATAATGAAAGAGAACCAGTTATCTCGAATAAGAACGCAAAAAAAGTGATTCTAATGAAGTTTCCAAACTTCGAAAAATTTTTTTTTCTTTTCGAGATTCTTTGCGCATAATATGCTTTTCTGAGGCTATCAAACTAGTATAATGAAAGAGAACCAGTTTTCTCGAATAAGAACGGATAAGAAGTGATTCTAATGAAGTTTCCAAACTGCGAAAAAAATTTTTTTTCTTTTCGAGATTCTTTGCGCATAATATGCTTTTCTGAGGCTATCAAACTAGTATAATGAAACAGAACCAGTTATCTCGAATAAGAACGGAAAAAAAGTGATTCTAATGAAGTTTCCAAACTTCGAAAAAAATGTTTTTTCTTTTCGAGATTCTTTGCGCATAATATGCGTTTCTACAGCTATCAAACTAGTATAATGAAAGAGAACCAATTATCTCGAATAAGAACGGAAAAAAAGTGATTCTAATGAAGTTTCAAAATTTTGAAAAACTTTTTTTTTCTTTTCGAGATTCTTTGCGCATAATATGCTTTTCTACAGCTATCAAACTAGCAAAATGAAAGAGAACCAGTTATCTCGTATAAGAACGGAAAAAAAGTAATTCTAATGAAGTTTCCAAACTTCAAAAAAAAATTTTTTTCTTTTCGAGATTCTTTGCGCATAATATGCTTTTCTGCAGCTATCAAACTAGTATAATGAAAGAGAACCAGTTATCTCGAATAAGAACGGAAAAAAAGTGATTCTAATGAAGTTTCAAAATTATAAATAACTTTTTTTTTCTTTCCGAGATTATTTGCGCATAATATGCTTTTCTACAGCTATCAAACTAGCAAAATGAAAGACAACCATTTATCTCGAATAAGAACGGAAAAAAAGTGATTCTAATGAAGTTTCCAAACTTGGAAAAAAAAATTTTCTTTTCGAGATTCTTTGCGCATTATATGCTTTTCTGAGGCTATCAAACTAGTATAATGAAAGAGAACCAGTTATCTCGAATAAGAACGGAAAAAAAGTGATTCTGATGAAGTTTCCAAACTTCGAAAAAAATTTTTTTTCTTTTCGAGATTCTTTGCGCATAATATGCTTTTCTGAGGCTATCAAACTAGTATTATGAAAGAGAACCAGTTATCTCGAATAAGAACGGAAAAAATGTGATTCTAATGAAGTTTCCGAACTTCGAAAAAAATTTCTTTCTTTTCGAGATTCTTTGCAAATAATATGCTTTTCTGAGGCTATCAAACTAGTATAATGAAAGAGAACCAGTTATCTCGAATAAGAACGGAAAAATGTGATTCTAATGAAGTTTCAAAATTTTGAAAAACTTTTTTTTTCTTTTCGAGATTCTTTACGCATAATATGCTTTTCTGCGGCTATCAAACTAGTACAATGAAAGAGAACCAGTTATCTCAAATAAGAACGAAAAAAAAGTGATTCTAACAAAGTTTCTCAACTTCGAAAAAAAATTTTTCATTTCGAGATTCTTTGCGCATAATATGCTTTTCTGAGGCTATCAAACTAGTATAATGAAAGAGAACCAGTTATCTCAAATAAGAAGGGAAAAAAAGTGATTCTAAGGCAGTTTCCAAACTTCGAAAAAAATTTTTTCATTTCGAGATTCTTTGCGCATAATATGCTTTTCTGAGGCTATCAAACTAGTATAATGAAAGAGAACCAGTTATCTCGAATAAGAACGGAAAAAAAGTGATTCTAATGAAGTTTCCAAACTTCGAAAAAAATTTTTTTATTTTCGAATTTCTTTGCGCATAATATGCTTTTCTACAGCTATCAAACTAGCAAAATGAAAGAGAACCAGTTATCTCGTATAAGAACGGAAAAAAAGTGATACTAATGAGGTTTCCAAACTTCGAAAAAAATTTTTTTCTTTTCGAGAATCTTTGCGCATAATATGCTTTTCTACAGCTATCAAACTAGTATAATGAAAGATAACCAGTTATCTCGAATAAGAACGGAAAAAAAGTGATTCTAATGAAGTTTCAAAATTTTGAAAAACTTTTTTTTTCTTTTCGAGATTCTTTGCGCATAATATGCTTTTCTACAACTATCAAACTAGCAAAATGAAAGAGAACCAGTTATCTCGTATAAGAACGGAAAAAAAGTGATTCCAATGAAGTTTCGAAACTTCGAAAAATTTTTTTTTTCTTTTCGAGATTCTTTGCGCATATGCTTTTCTGAGGCTATCAAACTAGTATAATGAAAGAGAACCAGTTTTCTCGAATAAGAACGGATAAGAAGTGATTCTAATAAAGTTTCCAAACTTCGAAAAAAATTTTTTTTCTTTTCGAGATTCTTTGCGCATAATATGCTTTTCTGAGGCTATCAAACTAGTATAATGAAAGAGAACCAGTTATCTCGAATAAGAACGGAAAAAAAGTGATTCTAATGAAGTTTCCAAACTTGGAAAAAAAAATTTTCTTTTCGAGATTCTTTGCGCATAATATGCTGTTCTGAGGCTATCAAACTAGTATAATGAAAGAGAACCAGTTATCTCGAATAAGAACGGAAAAAAAGTGATTCTGATGAAGTTTCCAAACTTCGAAAAAATTTTTTTTTCTTTTCGAGATTCTTTGCGCATAATATGCTTTTCTGTGGCTATCAAACTAGTATTATGAAAGAGAACCAGTTATCTCGAATAAGAACGGAAAAAATGTGATTCTAATGAAGTTTCCGAACTTCGAAAAAAATTTCTTTCTTTTCGAGATTCTTTGCGCATAACATGCTTTTCTACAGCTATCAAACTAGCAAAATGAAAGAGAACCAGTTATCTCGTATAAGAACGGAAAAAAACTGATTCAAATGAAGTTTCCAAACTTGGAAAAAAATTTTATCTTTTCGAGATTCTTTGCGCATAATATGCTTTTCTGAGGCTATCAAACTAGTATAATGAAAGAGAACCAGTTATCTCGAATAAGAACGGAAAAAAGTGATTCTGATGAAGTTTCCAAACTTCGAAAAAAATTTTTTTTCTCTTCGAATTTCTTTGCCCATAATATGCTTTTCTACAGCTATCAAACTAGTATAATGAAAGAGAACCATTTATCTCGAATAAGAACGCAAAAAAAGTGATTCTAATGAAGTTTCCAAACTTCGAAAAATTTTTTTTTCTTTTCGAGATTCTTTGCGCATAATATGCTTTTCTGAGGCTATCAAACTAGTATAATGAAAGAGAACCAGTTTTCTCGAATAAGAACGGATAAGAAGTGATTCTAATGAAGTTTCCAAACTTCGAAAAAAATTTTTTTTCTTTTCGAGATTCTTTGCGCATAATATGCTTTTCTGAGGCTATCAAACTAGTATAATGAAAGAGAACCAGTTATCTTGAATAAGAACGGAAAAAAAGTGATTCTAATGAAGTTTCCAAATTTCGAAAAAAATGTTTTTCTTTTCGAGATTCCTTGCGCATAATATGCGTTTCTACATCTATCAAACTAGTATAATGAAAGAGAACCAATTATCTCGAATAAGAACGGAAAAAAAGTGATTCTAATGAAGTTTCAAAATTTTGAAAAACTTTTTTTTTTTTTCGAGATTCTTTGCGCATAATATGCTTTTCTACAGCTATCAAACTAGCAAAATGAAAGAGAACCAGTTATCTCGTATAAGAACGGAAAAAAAGTAATTCTAATGAAGTTTCCAAACTTCAAAAAAAAATTTTTTTCTTTTCGAGATTCTTTGCGCATAATATGCTTTTCTGCAGCTATCAAACTAGTATAATGAAAGAGAACCAGTTATCTCGAATAAGAACGGAAAAAAAGTGATTCTAATGAAGTTTCAAAATTATAAAAAACTTTTTTTTTCTTTCCGAGATTATTTGCGCATAATATGCTTTTCTACAGCTATCAAACTAGCAAAATGATAGAGAACCATTTATCTCGAATAAGAACGGAAAAAAAGTGATTCTAATGAAGTTTCCAAACTTGGAAAAAAAATTTTTCTTTTCGAGATTCTTTGCGCATAATATGCTTTTCTGAGGCTATCAAACTAGTATAATGAAAGAGAACCAGTTATCTCCAATAAGAACGGAAAAAAAGTTATTCTGATGAAGTTTCCAAACTTCGAAAAAAATTTTTTTCTTTTCGAGATTCTTTGCGCATAATATGCTTTTCTGAGGCTATCAAACTAGTATTATGAAAGAGAACCAGTTATCTCGAATAAGAACGGAAAAAATGTGATTCTAATGAAGTTTCCGAACTTCGAAAAAAATTTCTTTCTTTTCGAGATTCTTTGCGCATAATATGCTTTTCTGAGGCTATCAAACTAGTATAATGAAAGAGAACCAGTTATCTCGAATAAGAACGGAAAAATGTGATTTTAATGAAGTTTCAAAATTTTGAAAAACTTTTTTTTTCTTTTCGAGATTCTTTACGCATAATATGCTTTTCTACAGCTATCAAACTAGCAAAATGAAAGAGAACCAGTTATCTCGTATAAGAACGGAAAAAAAGTGATACCAATCAAGTTTCCACACTTCGGAAAAAAAATTTTTTCTTTTCGAGATTCTTTGCGCATAATATGCTTTTCTGCAGCTATCAAACTAGTACAATGAAAGAGAACCAGTTATCTCAAATAAGAACGAAAAAAAAGTGATTCTAATAAAGTTTCTCAACTTCGAAAAAAAATTGTTCATTTCGAGATTCTTTGCGCATAATATGCTTTTCTGAGGCTATCAAACTAGTATAATGAAAGAGAACCAGTTATCTCAAATAAGAAGGGAAAAAAAGTGAATCTAAGGAAGTTTCCAAACTTCGAAAAAAATTTTTTCATTTCGAGATTCTTTGCGCATAATATGCTTTTCTGAGGCTATCAAACTAGTATAATGAAAGAGAACCAGTTATCTCGAATAAGAACGGAAAAAAAGTGATTCTGATGAAGTTTCCAAACTTCGAAAAAATTTTTTTTTCTTTTCGAGATTCTTTGCGCATAATATGCTTTTCTGAGGCTATCAAACTAGTATTATGAAAGAGAACCAGTTATCTCGAATAAGAACGGAAAAAATGTGATTCTAATGATGTTTCCGAACTTCGAAAAAAATTTCTTTCTTTTCGAGATTCTTTGCGCATAACATGCTTTTCTATAGCTATCAAACTAGCAAAATGAAAGAGAACCAGTTATCTCGTATAAGAACGGAAAAAAACTGATTCAAATGAAGTTTCCAAACTTCGAAAAAAATGTGTTTTCTTTTCGAGATTCTTTGCGCATAATATGCGTTTCTACAGCTATCAAACTAGTATAATGAAAGAGAACCAATTATCTCGAATAAGAACGGAAAAAAAGTGATTCTAATGAAGTTTCAAAATTTTGAAAACCTTTTTTTTTCTTTTCGAGATTCTTTGCGCATAATATGCTTTTCTACAGGTATCAAACTAGCAAAATGAAAGAGAACCAGTTATCTCGTATAAGAACGGAAAAAAAGTAATTCTAATGAAGTTTCCAAACTTCAAAAAAAAATTTTTTTCTTTTCGAGATTCTTTGCGCATAATATGCTTTTCTGCAGCTATCAAACTAGTATAATGAAAGAGAACCAGTTATCTCGAATAAGAACGGAAAAAAAGTGATTCTAATGAAGTTTCAAAATTATAAAAAACTTTTTTTTTCTTTCCGAGATTCTTTGCGCATAATATGCTTTTCTACAGCTATCAAACTAGCAAAATGAAAGAGAACCATTTATCTCGTATAAGAACGGAAAAAAAGTGATTCTATTGAAGTTTCCAAACTTCGAAAAAAAATTTTTTCTTTTCGAGATTCTTTGCGCATAATAAGCTTTTCTGAGGCTATCAAACTAGTATAATCAAAGAGAACCAGTTATCTCGAATAAGAACGGAAAAAAAGTGATTCTAATGAAGTTTCAAAATTATGAAAAACTTTTTTTTTCTTTTCGAGATTCTTTGCGCATAATATGCTTTTCTGCAGCTATCAAACTAGTATAATGAAAGAGAACCAGTTATCTCGAATAAGAACGGAAAAAAAGTGATTCTGATGAAGTTTCCAAACTTCGAAAAAAATTTTTTTTCTTTTCGAGATTCTTTGCGCATAATATGCTTTTCTGAGGCTATCAAACTAGTATAATGAAAGAGAACCAGTTATCTCGAATAAGAACGGAAAAAATGTGATTCCAATGAAGTTTCCGAACTTCGAAAAAAATTTCTTTCTTTTCGAGATTCTTTGCGCATAATATGCTTTTCTACAGCTATCAAACTAGCAAAATGAAAGAGAACCAGTTATCTCGTATAAGAACGGAAAAAAAGTGATTCCAATGAAGTTTCGAAACTTCGAAAAATTTTTTTTTTCTTTTCGAGATTCTTTGCGCATATGCTTTTCTGTGGCTATCAAACTAGTATAATGAAAGAGAACCAGTTTTCTCGAATAAGAACGGATAAGAAGTGATTCTAATAAAGTTTCCAAACTTCGAAAAAAATTTTTTCTTTTCGAGATTCTTTGCGCATAATATGCTTTTCTGCGGCTATCAAACTAGTACAATGAAAGAGAACCAGTTATCTCAAATAAGAACGAAAAAAAAGTGATTCTAACAAAGTTTCCCAACTTCGAAAAAAAATTTTTCAAATCGATATTCTTTGCGCATAATATGCTTTTCTGAGGCTATGAAACTAGTATAATGAAAGAGAACCAGTTATCTCAAATAAGAAGGGAAAAAAAGTGACTCTAAGGAAGTTTCCAAACTTCGAAAAAAATTTTTTCATTTCGAGATTCTTTGCGCATAATATGCTTTTCTGAGGCTATCAAACTAGTATAATGAAAGAGAACCAGTTATCTCGAATAAGAACGGAAAAAAAGTGATTCTAATGAAGTTTCCAAACTTCGAAAAAAATTTTTTTTTTTTCGAATTTCTTTGCGCATAATATGCTTTTCTACAGCTATCAAACTAGCAAAATGAAAAAGAACCAGTTATCTCGTATAAGAACGGAAAAAAAGTGATTCTAATGAGGTTTCCAAACTTCGAAAAAAATTTTTTTCTTTTCGAGAATCTTTGCGCATAATATGCTTTTCTACAGCTATCAAACTAGTATAATGAAAGATAACCACTTATCTCGAATAAGAACGGAAAAAGAGTGATTCTAATGAAGTTTCAAAATTTTGAAAAACTTTTTTTTTCTTTTCGAGATTCTTTGCGCATAATATGCTTTTCTACAGCTATCAAACTAGCAAAATGAAAGAGAACCAGTTATCTCGTATAAGAACGGAAAAAAAGTGATTCCAATGAAGTTTCCAAACTTAGAAAAAAATTTTTTCTTTTCGAGATTCTTTGCGCTTAATATGCTTTTCTGTAGCTATCAAACTAGTATAATGAAAGAGAACCAGTTATCTCGAATAAGAACGCAAAAAAAGTGATTCTAATGAAGTTTCCAAACTTCGAAAAATTTTTTTTTTCTTTTCGAGATTCTTTGCGCATATGCTTTTCTGAGGCTATCAAACTAGTATAATGAAAGAGAACCAGTTTTCTCGAATAAGAACGGATAAGAAGTGATTCTAATGAAGTTTCCAAACTTCGAAAAAAATTTTTTTTCTTTTCGAGATTCTTTGCGCATAATATGCTTTTCTGAGGCTATCAAACTAGTATAATGAAAGAGAACCAGTTATCTAGAATAAGAACGGAAAAAAAGTGATTCTAATGAAGTTTCCAAACTTTGAAAAAAATGTTTTTTCTTTCCGAGATTCTTTGCGCATAATATGCGTTTCTACAGCTATCAAACTAGTATAATGAAAGAGAGCCAATTATCTCGAATAAGAACGGAAAAAAAGTGATTCTAATGAAGTTTCAAAATTTTGAAAAACTTTTTTTTTCTTTTCGAGATTCTTTGCGCATAATATGCTTTTCTACAGCTATCAAACTAGCAAAATGAAAGAGAACCAGTTATCTCGTATAAGAACGGAAAAAAAGTAATTCTAATGAAGTTTCCAAACTTCAAAAAAAAAATTTTTTCTTTTCGAGATTCTTTGCGCATAATATGCTTTTCTGCAGCTATCAAACTAGTATAATGAAAGAGAACCAGTTATCTCGAATAAGAACGGAAAAAAAGTGATTCTAATGAAGTTTCAAAATTATGAACAACTTTTTTTTTCTTTTCGAGATTCTTTGCGCATAACATGCTTTTCTATAGCTATCAAACTAGCAAAATGAAAGAGAACCAGTTATCTCGTATAAGAACGGAAAAAAACTGATTCAAATGAAGTTTCCAAACTTCGAAAAAAATGTGTTTTCTTTTCGAGATTCTTTGCGCATAATATGCGTTTCTACAGCTATCAAACTAGTATAATGAAAGAGAACCAATTATCTCGAATAAGAACGGAAAAAAAGTGATTCTAATGAAGTTTCAAAATTTTGAAAACCTTTTTTTTTCTTTTCGAGATTCTTTGCGCATAATATGCTTTTCTACAGGTATCAAACTAGCAAAATGAAAGAGAACCAGTTATCTCGTATAAGAACGGAAAAAAAGTAATTCTAATGAAGTTTCCAAACTTCAAAAAAAAATTTTTTTCTTTTCGAGATTCTTTGCGCATAATATGCTTTTCTGCAGCTATCAAACTAGTATAATGAAAGAGAACCAGTTATCTCGAATAAGAACGGAAAAAAAGTGATTCTAATGAAGTTTCAAAATTATAAAAAACTTTTTTTTTCTTTCCGAGATTCTTTGCGCATAATATGCTTTTCTACAGCTATCAAACTAGCAAAATGAAAGAGAACCATTTATCTCGTATAAGAACGGAAAAAAAGTGATTCTATTGAAGTTTCCAAACTTCGAAAAAAAATTTTTTCTTTTCGAGATTCTTTGCGCATAATAAGCTCTCCTGAGGCTATCAAACTAGTATAATCAAAGAGAACCAGTTATCTCGAATAAGAACGGAAAAAAAGTGATTCTAATGAAGTTTCAAAATTATGAAAAACTTTTTTTTTCTTTTCGAGATTCTTTGCGCATAATATGCTTTTCTGCAGCTATCAAACTAGTATAATGAAAGAGAACCAGTTATCTCGAATAAGAACGGAAAAAAAGTGATTCTGATGAAGTTTCCAAACTTCGAAAAAAATTTTTTTTCTTTTCGAGATTCTTTGCGCATAATATGCTTTTCTGAGGCTATCAAACTAGTATAATGAAAGAGAACCAGTTATCTCGAATAAGAACGGAAAAAATGTGATTCCAATGAAGTTTCCGAACTTCGAAAAAAATTTCTTTCTTTTCGAGATTCTTTGCGCATAATATGCTTTTCTACAGCTATCAAACTAGCAAAATGAAAGAGAACCAGTTATCTCGTATAAGAACGGAAAAAAAGTGATTCCAATGAAGTTTCGAAACTTCGAAAAATTTTTTTTTTCTTTTCGAGATTCTTTGCGCATATGCTTTTCTGTGGCTATCAAACTAGTATAATGAAAGAGAACCAGTTTTCTCGAATAAGAACGGATAAGAAGTGATTCTAATAAAGTTTCCAAACTTCGAAAAAAATTTTTTCTTTTCGAGATTCTTTGCGCATAATATGCTTTTCTGCGGCTATCAAACTAGTACAATGAAAGAGAACCAGTTATCTCAAATAAGAACGAAAAAAAAGTGATTCTAACAAAGTTTCCCAACTTCGAAAAAAAATTTTTCAAATCGATATTCTTTGCGCATAATATGCTTTTCTGAGGCTATGAAACTAGTATAATGAAAGAGAACCAGTTATCTCAAATAAGAAGGGAAAAAAAGTGACTCTAAGGAAGTTTCCAAACTTCGAAAAAAATTTTTTCATTTCGAGATTCTTTGCGCATAATATGCTTTTCTGAGGCTATCAAACTAGTATAATGAAAGAGAACCAGTTATCTCGAATAAGAACGGAAAAAAAGTGATTCTAATGAAGTTTCCAAACTTCGAAAAAAATTTTTTTTTTTTCGAATTTCTTTGCGCATAATATGCTTTTCTACAGCTATCAAACTAGCAAAATGAAAAAGAACCAGTTATCTCGTATAAGAACGGAAAAAAAGTGATTCTAATGAGGTTTCCAAACTTCGAAAAAAATTTTTTTCTTTTCGAGAATCTTTGCGCATAATATGCTTTTCTACAGCTATCAAACTAGTATAATGAAAGATAACCACTTATCTCGAATAAGAACGGAAAAAGAGTGATTCTAATGAAGTTTCAAAATTTTGAAAAACTTTTTTTTTCTTTTCGAGATTCTTTGCGCATAATATGCTTTTCTACAGCTATCAAACTAGCAAAATGAAAGAGAACCAGTTATCTCGTATAAGAACGGAAAAAAAGTGATTCCAATGAAGTTTCCAAACTTAGAAAAAAATTTTTTCTTTTCGAGATTCTTTGCGCTTAATATGCTTTTCTGTAGCTATCAAACTAGTATAATGAAAGAGAACCAGTTATCTCGAATAAGAACGCAAAAAAAGTGATTCTAATGAAGTTTCCAAACTTCGAAAAATTTTTTTTTTCTTTTCGAGATTCTTTGCGCATATGCTTTTCTGAGGCTATCAAACTAGTATAATGAAAGAGAACCAGTTTTCTCGAATAAGAACGGATAAGAAGTGATTCTAATGAAGTTTCCAAACTTCGAAAAAAATTTTTTTTCTTTTCGAGATTCTTTGCGCATAATATGCTTTTCTGAGGCTATCAAACTAGTATAATGAAAGAGAACCAGTTATCTAGAATAAGAACGGAAAAAAAGTGATTCTAATGAAGTTTCCAAACTTTGAAAAAAATGTTTTTTCTTTCCGAGATTCTTTGCGCATAATATGCGTTTCTACAGCTATCAAACTAGTATAATGAAAGAGAGCCAATTATCTCGAATAAGAACGGAAAAAAAGTGATTCTAATGAAGTTTCAAAATTTTGAAAAACTTTTTTTTTCTTTTCGAGATTCTTTGCGCATAATATGCTTTTCTACAGCTATCAAACTAGCAAAATGAAAGAGAACCAGTTATCTCGTATAAGAACGGAAAAAAAGTAATTCTAATGAAGTTTCCAAACTTCAAAAAAAAAATTTTTTCTTTTCGAGATTCTTTGCGCATAATATGCTTTTCTGCAGCTATCAAACTAGTATAATGAAAGAGAACCAGTTATCTCGAATAAGAACGGAAAAAAAGTGATTCTAATGAAGTTTCAAAATTATGAACAACTTTTTTTTTCTTTTCGAGATTCTTTGCGCATAATATGCTTTTCTACAGCTATCAAACTAGCAAAATGAAAGAGAACCAGTTATCTCGTATAAGAACGGAAAAAAAGTGATTCTAATGAAGTTTCCAAACTTGGAAAAAAAAATTTTCTTTTCGAGATTCTTTGCGCATAATATGCTTTTCTGAGGCTATCAAACTAGTATAATGAAAGAGAACCAGTTATCTCGAATAAGAACGGAAAAAAAGTGATTCTGATGAAGTTTCCAAACTTCGAAAAAATTTTTTTTTCTTTTCGAGATTCTTTGCGCATAATATGCTTTTCTGAGGCTATCAAACTAGTATTATGAAAGAGAACCAGTTATCTCGAATAAGAACGGAAAAAATGTGATTCTAATGAAGTTTCCGAACTTCGAAAAAAATTTCTTTCTTTTCGAGATTCTTTGCGCATAACATGCTTTTCTATAGCTATCAAACTAGCAAAATGAAAGAGAACCAGTTATCTCGTATAAGAACGGAAAAAAACTGATTCAAATGAAGTTTCCAAACTTCGAAAAAAATGTGTTTTCTTTTCGAGATTCTTTGCGCATAATATGCGTTTCTACAGCTATCAAACTAGTATAATGAAAGAGAACCAATTATCTCGAATAAGAACGGAAAAAAAGTGATTCTAATGAAGTTTCAAAATTTTGAAAACCTTTTTTTTTTCTTTTCGAGATTCTTTGCGCATAATATGCTTTTCTACAGGTATCAAACTAGCAAAATGAAAGAGAACCAGTTATCTCGTATAAGAACGGAAAAAAAGTAATTCTAATGAAGTTTCCAAACTTCAAAAAAAAATTTTTTTCTTTTCGAGATTCTTTGCGCATAATATGCTTTTCTGCAGCTATCAAACTAGTATAATGAAAGAGAACCAGTTATCTCGAATAAGAACGGAAAAAAAGTGATTCTAATGAAGTTTCAAAATTATAAAAAACTTTTTTTTTCTTTCCGAGATTCTTTGCGCATAATATGCTTTTCTACAGCTATCAAACTAGCAAAATGAAAGAGAACCATTTATCTCGTATAAGAACGGAAAAAAGTGATTCTATTGAAGTTTCCAAACTTCGAAAAAAAATTTTTTCTTTTCGAGATTCTTTGCGCATAATAAGCTTTTCTGAGGCTATCAAACTAGTATAATCAAAGAGAACCAGTTATCTCGAATAAGAACGGAAAAAAAGTGATTCTAATGAAGTTTCAAAATTATGAAAAACTTTTTTTTTCTTTTCGAGATTCTTTGCGCATAATATGCTTTTCTGCAGCTATCAAACTAGTATAATGAAAGAGAACCAGTTATCTCGAATAAGAACGGAAAAAAAGTGATTCTGATGAAGTTTCCAAACTTCGAAAAAATTTTTTTTCTTTTCGAGATTCTTTGCGCATAATATGCTTTTCTGAGGCTATCAAACTAGTATAATGAAAGAGAACCAGTTATCTCGAATAAGAACGGAAAAAATGTGATTCTAATGAAGTTTCCGAACTTCGAAAAAAATTTCTTTCTTTTCGAGATTCTTTGCGCATAATATGCTTTTCTACAGCTATCAAACTAAAAAAATGAAAGAGAACCAGTTATCTCGTATAAGAACGGAAAAAAAGTGATTCCAATGAAGTTTCGAAACTTCGAAAAATTTTTTTTTTCTTTTCGAGATTCTTTGCGCATATGCTTTTCTGAGGCTATCAAACTAATATAATGAAAGAGAACCAGTTTTCTCGAATAAGAACGGATAAGAAGTGATTCTAATAAAGTTTCCAAACTTCGAAAAAAATTTTTTCTTTTCGAGATTCTTTGCGCATAATATGCTTTTCTGCGGCTAGCAAACTAGTACAATGAAAGAGAACCAGTTATCTCAAATAAGAACGAAAAAAAAGTGATTCTAACAAAGTTTCCCAACTTCGAAAAAAAATTTTTCATTTCGATATTCTTTGCGCATAATATGCTTTTCTGAGGCTATGAAACTAGTATAATGAAAGAGAACCAGTTATCTCAAATAAGAAGGGAAAAAAAGTGATTCTAAGGAAGTTTCCAAACTTCAAAAAAAATTTTTTCATTTCGAGATTCTTTGCGCATAATATGCTTTTCTGAGGCTATCAAACAAGTATAATGAAAGAGAACCAGTTATCTCGAATAAGAACGGAAAAAAAGTGATTCTAATGAAGTTTCCAAACTTCGAAAAAATTTTTTTTTTTTTCGAATTTCTTTGCGCATAATATGCTTTTCTACAGCTATCAAACTAGCAAAATGAAAAAGAACCAGTTATCTCGTATAAGAACGGAAAAAAAAAGTGATTCTAATGAGGTTTCCAAACTTCGAAAAAAATTTTTTTCTTTTCGAGAATCTTTGCGCATAATATGCTTTTCTACAGCTATCAAACTAGTATAATGAAAGATAACCAGTTATCTCGAATAAGAACGGAAAAAAAGTGATTCTAATGAAGTTTCAAAATTTTGAAAAACTTTTTTTTTCTTTTCGAGATTCTTTGCGCATAATATGCTTTTCTACAGCTATCAAACTAGCAAAATGAAAGAGAACCAGTTATCTCGTATAAGAACGGAAAAAAAGTGATTCCAATGAAGTTTCGAAACTTAGAAAAAAATTTTTTCTTTTCGAGATTCTTTGCGCTTAATATGCTTTTCTGTAGCTATCAAACTAGTATAATGAAAGAGAACCAGTTATCTCGAATAAGAACGCAAAAAAAGTGATTCTAATGAAGTTTCCAAACTTCGAAAAATTTTTTTTTCTTTTCGAGATTCTTTGCGCATAATATGCTTTTCTGAGGCTATCAAACTAGTATAATGAAAGAGAACCAGTTTTCTCGAATAAGAACGGATAAGAAGTGATTCTAATGAAGTTTCCAAACTGCGAAAAAAATTTTTTTTCTTTTCGAGATTCTTTGCGCATAATATGCTTTTCTGAGGCTATCAAACTAGTATAATGAAACAGAACCAGTTATCTCGAATAAGAACGGAAAAAAAGTGATTCTAATGAAGTTTCCAAACTTCGAAAAAAATGTTTTTTCTTTTCGAGATTCTTTGCGCATAATATGCGTTTCTACAGCTATCAAACTAGTATAATGAAAGAGAACCAATTATCTCGAATAAGAACGGAAAAAAAGTGATTCTAATGAAGTTTCAAAATTTTGAAAAACTTTTTTTTTCTTTTCGAGATTCTTTGCGCATAATATGCTTTTCTACAGCTATCAAACTAGCAAAATGAAAGAGAACCAGTTATCTCGTATAAGAACGGAAAAAAAGTAATTCTAATGAAGTTTCCAAACTTCAAAAAAAAATTTTTTTCTTTTCGAGATTCTTTGCGCATAATATGCTTTTCTGCAGCTATCAAACTAGTATAATGAAAGAGAACCAGTTATCTCGAATAAGAACGGAAAAAAAGTGATTCTAATGAAGTTTCAAAATTATAAATAACTTTTTTTTTCTTTCCGAGATTATTTGCGCATAATATGCTTTTCTACAGCTATCAAACTAGCAAAATGAAAGACAACCATTTATCTCGAATAAGAACGGAAAAAAAGTGATTCTAATGAAGTTTCCAAACTTGGAAAAAAAAATTTTCTTTTCGAGATTCTTTGCGCATTATATGCTTTTCTGAGGCTATCAAACTAGTATAATGAAAGAGAACCAGTTATCTCGAATAAGAACGGAAAAAAAGTGATTCTGATGAAGTTTCCAAACTTCGAAAAAAATTTTTTTTCTTTTCGAGATTCTTTGCGCATAATATGCTTTTCTGAGGCTATCAAACTAGTATTATGAAAGAGAACCAGTTATCTCGAATAAGAACGGAAAAAATGTGATTCTAATGAAGTTTCCGAACTTCGAAAAAAATTTCTTTCTTTTCGAGATTCTTTGCAAATAATATGCTTTTCTGAGGCTATCAAACTAGTATAATGAAAGAGAACCAGTTATCTCGAATAAGAACGGAAAAATGTGATTCTAATGAAGTTTCAAAATTTTGAAAAACTTTTTTTTTCTTTTCGAGATTCTTTACGCATAATATGCTTTTCTGCGGCTATCAAACTAGTACAATGAAAGAGAACCAGTTATCTCAAATAAGAACGAAAAAAAAGTGATTCTAACAAAGTTTCTCAACTTCGAAAAAAAATTTTTCATTTCGAGATTCTTTGCGCATAATATGCTTTTCTGAGGCTATCAAACTAGTATAATGAAAGAGAACCAGTTATCTCAAATAAGAAGGGAAAAAAAGTGATTCTAAGGCAGTTTCCAAACTTCGAAAAAAATTTTTTCATTTCGAGATTCTTTGCGCATAATATGCTTTTCTGAGGCTATCAAACTAGTATAATGAAAGAGAACCAGTTATCTCGAATAAGAACGGAAAAAAAGTGATTCTAATGAAGTTTCCAAACTTCGAAAAAAATTTTTTTATTTTCGAATTTCTTTGCGCATAATATGCTTTTCTACAGCTATCAAACTAGCAAAATGAAAGAGAACCAGTTATCTCGTATAAGAACGGAAAAAAAGTGATACTAATGAGGTTTCCAAACTTCGAAAAAAATTTTTTTCTTTTCGAGAATCTTTGCGCATAATATGCTTTTCTACAGCTATCAAACTAGTATAATGAAAGATAACCAGTTATCTCGAATAAGAACGGAAAAAAAGTGATTCTAATGAAGTTTCAAAATTTTGAAAAACTTTTTTTTTCTTTTCGAGATTCTTTGCGCATAATATGCTTTTCTACAACTATCAAACTAGCAAAATGAAAGAGAACCAGTTATCTCGTATAAGAACGGAAAAAAAGTGATTCCAATGAAGTTTCGAAACTTCGAAAAATTTTTTTTTTCTTTTCGAGATTCTTTGCGCATATGCTTTTCTGAGGCTATCAAACTAGTATAATGAAAGAGAACCAGTTTTCTCGAATAAGAACGGATAAGAAGTGATTCTAATAAAGTTTCCAAACTTCGAAAAAAATTTTTTTTCTTTTCGAGATTCTTTGCGCATAATATGCTTTTCTGAGGCTATCAAACTAGTATAATGAAAGAGAACCAGTTATCTCGAATAAGAACGGAAAAAAAGTGATTCTAATGAAGTTTCCAAACTTGGAAAAAAAAATTTTCTTTTCGAGATTCTTTGCGCATAATATGCTGTTCTGAGGCTATCAAACTAGTATAATGAAAGAGAACCAGTTATCTCGAATAAGAACGGAAAAAAAGTGATTCTGATGAAGTTTCCAAACTTCGAAAAAATTTTTTTTTCTTTTCGAGATTCTTTGCGCATAATATGCTTTTCTGTGGCTATCAAACTAGTATTATGAAAGAGAACCAGTTATCTCGAATAAGAACGGAAAAAATGTGATTCTAATGAAGTTTCCGAACTTCGAAAAAAATTTCTTTCTTTTCGAGATTCTTTGCGCATAACATGCTTTTCTACAGCTATCAAACTAGCAAAATGAAAGAGAACCAGTTATCTCGTATAAGAACGGAAAAAAACTGATTCAAATGAAGTTTCCAAACTTGGAAAAAAATTTTATCTTTTCGAGATTCTTTGCGCATAATATGCTTTTCTGAGGCTATCAAACTAGTATAATGAAAGAGAACCAGTTATCTCGAATAAGAACGGAAAAAAGTGATTCTGATGAAGTTTCCAAACTTCGAAAAAAATTTTTTTTCTCTTCGAATTTCTTTGCCCATAATATGCTTTTCTACAGCTATCAAACTAGTATAATGAAAGAGAACCATTTATCTCGAATAAGAACGCAAAAAAAGTGATTCTAATGAAGTTTCCAAACTTCGAAAAATTTTTTTTTCTTTTCGAGATTCTTTGCGCATAATATGCTTTTCTGAGGCTATCAAACTAGTATAATGAAAGAGAACCAGTTTTCTCGAATAAGAACGGATAAGAAGTGATTCTAATGAAGTTTCCAAACTTCGAAAAAAATTTTTTTTCTTTTCGAGATTCTTTGCGCATAATATGCTTTTCTGAGGCTATCAAACTAGTATAATGAAAGAGAACCAGTTATCTTGAATAAGAACGGAAAAAAAGTGATTCTAATGAAGTTTCCAAATTTCGAAAAAAATGTTTTTCTTTTCGAGATTCCTTGCGCATAATATGCGTTTCTACATCTATCAAACTAGTATAATGAAAGAGAACCAATTATCTCGAATAAGAACGGAAAAAAAGTGATTCTAATGAAGTTTCAAAATTTTGAAAAACTTTTTTTTTTTTTCGAGATTCTTTGCGCATAATATGCTTTTCTACAGCTATCAAACTAGCAAAATGAAAGAGAACCAGTTATCTCGTATAAGAACGGAAAAAAAGTAATTCTAATGAAGTTTCCAAACTTCAAAAAAAAATTTTTTTCTTTTCGAGATTCTTTGCGCATAATATGCTTTTCTGCAGCTATCAAACTAGTATAATGAAAGAGAACCAGTTATCTCGAATAAGAACGGAAAAAAAGTGATTCTAATGAAGTTTCAAAATTATAAAAAACTTTTTTTTTCTTTCCGAGATTATTTGCGCATAATATGCTTTTCTACAGCTATCAAACTAGCAAAATGATAGAGAACCATTTATCTCGAATAAGAACGGAAAAAAAGTGATTCTAATGAAGTTTCCAAACTTGGAAAAAAAATTTTTCTTTTCGAGATTCTTTGCGCATAATATGCTTTTCTGAGGCTATCAAACTAGTATAATGAAAGAGAACCAGTTATCTCCAATAAGAACGGAAAAAAAGTTATTCTGATGAAGTTTCCAAACTTCGAAAAAAATTTTTTTCTTTTCGAGATTCTTTGCGCATAATATGCTTTTCTGAGGCTATCAAACTAGTATTATGAAAGAGAACCAGTTATCTCGAATAAGAACGGAAAAAATGTGATTCTAATGAAGTTTCCGAACTTCGAAAAAAATTTCTTTCTTTTCGAGATTCTTTGCGCATAATATGCTTTTCTGAGGCTATCAAACTAGTATAATGAAAGAGAACCAGTTATCTCGAATAAGAACGGAAAAATGTGATTTTAATGAAGTTTCAAAATTTTGAAAAACTTTTTTTTTCTTTTCGAGATTCTTTACGCATAATATGCTTTTCTACAGCTATCAAACTAGCAAAATGAAAGAGAACCAGTTATCTCGTATAAGAACGGAAAAAAAGTGATACCAATCAAGTTTCCACACTTCGGAAAAAAAATTTTTTCTTTTCGAGATTCTTTGCGCATAATATGCTTTTCTGCAGCTATCAAACTAGTACAATGAAAGAGAACCAGTTATCTCAAATAAGAACGAAAAAAAAGTGATTCTAATAAAGTTTCTCAACTTCGAAAAAAAATTGTTCATTTCGAGATTCTTTGCGCATAATATGCTTTTCTGAGGCTATCAAACTAGTATAATGAAAGAGAACCAGTTATCTCAAATAAGAAGGGAAAAAAAGTGAATCTAAGGAAGTTTCCAAACTTCGAAAAAAATTTTTTCATTTCGAGATTCTTTGCGCATAATATGCTTTTCTGAGGCTATCAAACTAGTATAATGAAAGAGAACCAGTTATCTCGAATAAGAACGGAAAAAAAGTGATTCTAATGAAGTTTCCAAACTTCGAAAAAAATTTTTTTTCTTTTCGAATTTCTTTGCGCATAATATGCTTTTCTACAGCTATCAAACTAGCAAAATGAAAGAGAACCAGTTATCTCGTATAAGAACGGAAAAAAAGTGATACTAATGAGGTTTCCAAACTTCGAAAAAAATTTTTTTCTTTTCGAGAATCTTTGCGCATAATATGCTTTTCTACAGCTATCAAACTAGTATAATGAAAGATAACCAGTTATCTCGAATAAGAACGGAAAAAAAGTGATTCTAATGAAGTTTCAAAATTTTGAATAACTTTTTTTTTCTTTTCGAGATTCTTTGCGCATAATATGCTTTTCTACAGCTATCAAACTAGCAAAATGAAAGAGAACCAGTTTTCTCGAATAAGAACGGATAAGAAGTGATTCTAATGAAGTTTCCAAACTTCGAAAAAAATTTTTTTTCTTTTCGAGATTCTTTGCGCATAATATGCTTTTCTGAGGCTATCAAACTAGTATAATGAAACAGAACCAGTTATCTCGAATAAGAACGGAAAAAAAGTGATTCTAATGAAGTTTCCAAACTTCGAAAAAAATGTTTTTACTTTTCGAGATTCTTTGCGCATAATATGCGTTTCTACACCTATCAAACTAGTATAATGAAAGAGAACCAATTATCTCGAATAAGAACGGAAAAAAAGTGATTCTAATGAAGTTTCAAAATTTTGAAAAACTTTTTTTTTCTTTTCGAGATTCTTTGCGCATAATATGCTTTTCTACAGCTATCAAACTAGCAAAATGAAAGAGAACCAGTTATCTCGTATAAGAACGGAAAAAAAGTAATTCTAATGAAGTTTCCAAACTTAAAAAAAAAATTTTTTTCTTTTCGAGATTCTTTGCGCATAATATGCTTTTCTGCAGCTATCAAACTAGTATAATGAAAGAGAACCAGTTATCTCGAATAAGAACGGAAAAAAAGTGATTCTAATGAAGTTTCAAAATTATAAAAAACTTTTTTTTTCTTTCCGAGATTATTTGCGCATAATATGCTTTTCTACAGCTATCAAACTAGCAAAATGAAAGACAACCATTTATCTCGAATAAGAACGGAAAAAAAGTGATTCTAATGAAGTTTCCAAACTTGGAAAAAAAAATTTTCTTTTCGAGATTCTTTGCGCATTATATGCTTTTCTGAGGCTATCAAACTAGTATAATGAAAGAGAACCAGTTATCTCGAATAAGAACGGAAAAAAAGTGATTCTGATGAAGTTTCCAAACTTCGAAAAAAATTTTTTTTCTTTTCGAGATTCTTTGCGCATAATATGCTTTTCTGAGGCTATCAAACTAGTATTATGAAAGAGAACCAGTTATCTCGAATAAGAACGGAAAAAATGTGATTCTAATGAAGTTTCCGAACTTCGAAAAAAATTTCTTTCTTTTCCAGATTCTTTGCAAATAATATGCTTTTCTGAGGCTATCAAACTAGTATAATGAAAGAGAACCAGTTATCTCGAATAAGAACGGAAAAATGTGATTCTAATGAAGTTTCAAAATTTTGAAAAACTTTTTTTTTCTTTTCGAGATTCTTTACGCATAATATGCTTTTCTACAGCTATCAAACTAGCAAAATGAAAGAGAACCAGTTATCTCGTATAAGAACGGAAAAAAAGTGATACCAATCAAGTTTCCACACTTCGAAAAAAAATTTTTTCTTTTCGAGATTCTTTGCGCATAATATGCTTTTCTGCGGCTATCAAACTAGTACAATGAAAGAGAACCAGTTATCTCAAATAAGAACGAAAAAAAAGTGATTCTAACAAAGTTTCTCAACTTCGAAAAAAAATTTTTCATTTCGAGATTCTTTGCGCATAATATGCTTTTCTGAGGCTATCAAACTAGTATAATGAAAGAGAACCAGTTATCTCAAATAAGAAGGGAAAAAAAGTGATTCTAAGGCAGTTTCCACACTTCGAAAAAAATTTTTTCATTTCGAGATTCTTTGCGCATAATATGCTTTTCTGAGGCTATCAAACTAGTATAATGAAAGAGAACCAGTTATCTCGAATAAGAACGGAAAAAAAGTGATTCTAATGAAGTTTCCAAACTTCGAAAAAAATTTTTTTTCTTTTCGAATTTCTTTGCGCATAATATGCTTTTCTACAGCTATCAAACTAGCAAAATGAAAGAGAACCAGTTATCTCGTATAAGAACGGAAAAAAAGTGATACTAATGAGGTTTCCAAACTTCGAAAAAAATTTTTTTCTTTTCGAGAATCTTTGCGCATAATATGCTTTTCTACAGCTATCAAACTAGTATAATGAAAGATAACCAGTTATCTCGAATAAGAACGGAAAAAAAGTGATTCTAATGAAGTTTCAAAATTTTGAAAAACTTTTTTATTCTTTTCGAGATTCTTTGCGCATAATATGCTTTTCTACAACTATCAAACTAGCAAAATGAAAGAGAACCAGTTATCTCGTATAAGAACGGAAAAAAAGTGATTCCAATGAAGTTTCGAAACTTCGAAAAATTTTTTTTTTCTTTTCGAGATTCTTTGCGCATATGCTTTTCTGAGGCTATCAAACTAGTATAATGAAAGAGAACCAGTTTTCTCGAATAAGAAGGGATAAGAAGTGATTCTAATAAAGTTTCCAAACTTCGAAAAAAATTTTTCTTCTTTTCGAGATTCTTTGCGCATAATATGCTTTTCTGAGGCTATCAAACTAGTATAATGAAAGAGAACCAGTTATCTCGAATAAGAACGGAAAAAAAGTGATTCTAATGAAGTTTCCAAACTTGGAAAAAAAAATTTTCTTTTCGAGATTCTTTGCGCATAATATGCTGTTCTGAGGCTATCAAACTAGTATAATGAAAGAGAACCAGTTATCTCGAATAAGAACGGAAAAAAAGTGATTCTGATGAAGTTTCCAAACTTCGAAAAATTTTTTTTTTCTTTTCGAGATTCTTTGCGCATAATATGCTTTTCTGAGGCTATCAAACTAGTATTATGAAAGAGAACCAGTTATCTCGAATAAGAACGGAAAAAATGTGATTCTAATGAAGTTTCCGAACTTCGAAAAAAATTTCTTTCTTTTCGAGATTCTTTGCGCATAACATGCTTTTCTACAGCTATCAAACTAGCAAAATGAAAGAGAACCAGTTATCTCGTATAAGAACGGAAAAAAACTGATTCAAATGAAGTTTCCAAACTTGGAAAAAAATTTTATCTTTTCGAGATTCTTTGCGCATAATATGCTTTTCTGAGGCTATCAAACTAGTATAATGAAAGAGAACCAGTTATCTCGAATAAGAACGGAAAAAAGTGATTCTGATGAAGTTTCCAAACTTCGAAAAAAATTTTTTTTCTCTTCGAATTTCTTTGCCCATAATATGCTTTTCTACAGCTATCAAACTAGTATAATGAAAGAGAACCATTTATCTCGAATAAGAACGCAAAAAAAGTGATTCTAATGAAGTTTCCAAACTTCGAAAATTTTCTTTTCTTTTCGAGATTCTTTGCGCATAATATGCTTTTCTGAGGCTATCAAACTAGTATAATGAAAGAGAACCAGTTTTCTCGAATAAGAACGGATAAGAAGTGATTCTAATGAAGTTTCCAAACTTCGAAAAAAATTTTTTTTCTTTTCGAGATTCTTTGCGCATAATATGCTTTTCTGAGGCTATCAAACTAGTATAATGAAAGAGAACCAGTTATCTTGAATAAGAACGGAAAAAAAGTGATTCTAATGAAATTTCCAAACTTCGAAAAAAATGTTTTTTCTTTTCGAGATTCCTTGCGCATAATATGCGTTTCTACAGCTATCAAACTAGTATAATGAAAGAGAACCAATTATCTCGAATAAGAACGGAAAAAAAGTGATTCTAATGAAGTTTCAAAATTTTGAAAAACTTTTTTTTTCTTTTCGAGATTCTTTGCGCATAATATGCTTTTCTACAGCTATCAAACTAGCAAAATGAAAGAGAACCAGTTATCTCGTATAAGAACGGAAAAAAAGTAATTCTAATGAAGTTTCCAAACTTCAAAAAAAAATTTTTTTTTTTCGAGATTCTTTGCGCATAATATGCTTTTCTGCAGCTATCAAACTAGTATAATGAAAGAGAACCAGTTATCTCGAATAAGAACGGAAAAAAAGTGATTCTAATGAAGTTTCAAAATTATAAAAAACTTTTTTTTTTCTTTCCGAGATTATTTGCGCATAATATGCTTTTCTACAGCTATCAAACTAGCAAAATGATAGAGAACCATTTATCTCGAATAAGAACGGAAAAAAAGTGATTCTAATGAAGTTTCCAAACTTGGAAAAAAAATTTTTCTTTTCGAGATTCTTTGCGCATAACATGCTTTTCTGAGGCTATCAAACTAGTATAATGAAAGAGAACCAGTTATCTCCAATAAGAACGGAAAAAAAGTTATTCTGATGAAGTTTCCAAACTTCGAAAAAAATTTTTTTTCTTTTCGAGATTCTTTGCGCATAATATGCTTTTCTGAGGCTATCAAACTAGTATTATGAAAGAGAACCAGTTATCTCGAATAAGAACGGAAAAAATGTGATTCTAATGAAGTTTCCGAACTTCGAAAAAAATTTCTTTCTTTTCGAGATTCTTTGCGCATAATATGCTTTTCTGAGGCTATCAAACTAGTATAATGAAAGAGAACCAGTTATCTCGAATAAGAACGGAAAAATGTGATTTTAATGAAGTTTCAAAATTTTGAAAAACTTTTTTTTTCTTTTCGAGATTCTTTACGCATAATATGCTTTTCTACAGCTATCAAACTAGCAAAATGAAAGAGAACCAGATATCTCGTATAAGAACGGAAAAAAAGTGATACCAATCAAGTTTCCACACTTCGGAAAAAAAATTTTTTCTTTTCGAGATTCTTTGCGCATAATATGCTTTTCTGCGGCTATCAAACTAGTACAATGAAAGAGAACCAGTTATCTCAAATAAGAACGAAAAAAAAGTGATTCTAATAAAGTTTCTCAACTTCGAAAAAAAATTTTTCATTTCGAGATTCTTTGCGCATAATATGCTTTTCTGAGGCTATCAAACTAGTATAATGAAAGAGAACCAGTTATCTCAAATAAGAAGGGAAAAAAAGTGAATCTAAGGAAGTTTCCAAACTTCGAAAAAAATTTTTTCATTTCGAGATTCTTTGCGCATAATATGCTTTTCTGAGGCTATCAAACTAGTATAATGAAAGAGAACCAGTTATCTCGAATAAGAACGGAAAAAAAGTGATTCTAATGAAGTTTCCAAACTTCGAAAAAAATTTTTTTTCTTTTCGAATTTCTTTGCGCATAATATGCTTTTCTACAGCTATCAAACTAGCAAAATGAAAGAGAACCAGTTATCTCGTATAAGAACGGAAAAAAAGTGATACTAATGAGGTTTCCAAACTTCGAAAAAAATTTTTTTCTTTTCGAGAATCTTTGCGCATAATATGCTTTTCTACAGCTATCAAACTAGTATAATGAAAGATAACCAGTTATCTCGAATAAGAACGGAAAAAAAGTGATTCTAATGAAGTTTCAAAATTTTGAAAAACTTTTTTTTTCTTTTCGAGATTCTTTGCGCATAATATGCTTTTCTACAGCTATCAAACTAGCAAAATGAAAGAGAACCAGTTATCTCGTATAAGAACGGAAAAAAAGTGATTCCAATGAAGTTTCGAAACTTCGAAAAATTTTTTTTTTCTTTTCGAGATTCTTTGCGCATATGCTTTTCTGAGGCTATCAAACTAGTATAATGAAAGAGAACCAGTTTTCTCGAATAAGAACGGATAAGAAGTGATTCTAATAAAGTTTCCAAACTTCGAAAAAAATTTTTTTTCTTTTCGAGATTCTTTGGGCATAATATGCTTTTCTGAGGCTATCAAACTAGTATAATGAAAGAGAACCAGTTATCTCGAATAAGAACGGAAAAAAAGTGATTCTAATGAAGTTTCCAAACTTCGAAAAAAATGTTTTTTCTTTTCGAGATTCTTTGCGCATAATATGCTTTTCTGAGGCTATCAAACTAGTATAATGAAAGAGAACCAGTTATCTCGAATAAGAACGGAAAAATGTGGTTCTAATGAAGTTTCAAAATTTTGAAAAACTTTTTTTTTCTTTTCGAGGTTCTTTACGCATAATATGCTTTTCTACAGCTATCAAACTAGCAAAATGAAAGAGAACCATTTATCTCGTATAAGAACGGAAAAAAAGTGATACCAATCAAGTTTCCACACTTCGAAAAAAAATTTTTTCTTTTCGAGATTCTTTGCGCATAATATGCTTTTCTGCGGCTATCAAACTAGTACAATGAAAGAGAACCAGTTATCTCAAATAAGAACGAAAAAAAAGTGATTCTAACAAAGTTTCCCAACTTCGAAAAAAAATTTTTCATTTCGAGATTCTTTGCGCATAATATGCTTTTCTGAGGCTATCAAACTAGTATAATGAAAGAGAACCAGTTATCTCAAATAAGAAGGGAAAAAAAGTGATTCTAAGGAAGTTTCCAAACTTCGAAAAAAATTTTTTCATTTCGAGATTCTTTGCGCGTAATATGCTTTTCTGAGGCTATCAAACTAGTATAATGAAAGAGAACCAGTTATCTCGAATAAGAACGGAAAAAAAGTGATTCTAATGAAGTTTCCAAACTTCGAAAAAAATTTTTTTTCTTTTCGAATTTCTTTGCGCATAATATGCTTTTCTACAGCTATCAAACTAGCAAAATGAAAGAGAACCAGTTATCTCGTATAAGAACGGAAAAAAAGTGATTCTAATGAGGTTTCCAAACTTCGAAAAAAATTTTTTTCTTTTCGAGAAACTTTGCGCATAATATGCTTTTCTACAGCTATCAAACTAGTATAATGAAAGATAACCAGTTATCTCGAATAAGAACGGAAAAAAAGTGATTCTAATGAAGTTTCAAAATTTTGAAAAACTTTTTTTTTTTTTTTCGAGATTCTTTGCGCATAATATGCTTTTCTACAGCTATCAAACTAGCAAAATGAAAGAGAACCAGTTATCTCGTATAAGAACGGAAAAAAAGTGATTCCAATGAAGTTTCGAAACTTCGAAAAATTTTTTTTTTCTTTTCGAGATTCTTTGCGCATATGCTTTTCTGAGGCTATCAAACTAGTATAATGAAAGAGAACCAGTTTTCTCGAATAAGAACGGATAAGAAGTGAATCTAATGAAGTTTCCAAACTTCGAAAAAAAATTTTTTTCCCATCGAGATTCTTTGCGCATAATATGCTTTTCTGAGGCTATCAAACTAGTATAATGAAAGAGAACCAATTATCTCGAATAAGAACGGAAAAAAAGTGATTCTAATGAAGTTTCCAAACTTCGAAAAAAATGTTTTTTCTTTTCGAGATTCTTTGCGCATAATATGCGTTTCTACAGCTATCAAACTAGTATAATGAAAGAGAACCAATTATCGCGAATAAGAACGGAAAAAAAGTGATTCTAATGAAGTTTCAAAATTTTGAAAAACTTTTTTTTTTCTTTTCGAGATTCTTTGCGCATAATATGCTTTTCTACAGCTATCAAACTAGCAAAATGAAAGAGAACCAATTATCTCGAATAAGAACGGAAAAAAAGTGATTCTAATGAAGTTTCAAAATTTTGAAAAACTTTTTTTTTCTTTTCGAGATTCTTTGCGCATAATATGCTTTTCTACAGCTATCAAATTAGCAAAATAAAAGAGAACCAGTTATCTCGTATAAGAACGGAAAAAAAGTAATTCTAATGAAGTTTCCAAACTTGGAAAAGAAATTTTTCTTTTCGATATTCTTTGCGCATAATATGCTTTTCTGAGGCTATCAAACTAGTATAATGAAAGAGAACCAGTTATCTCGAATAAGAACGGAAAAAAAGTGATTCTGATGAAGTTTCCAAACTTCGAAAAAAATTTTTTTTTTCGAGATTATTTGCGCATAATATGCTTTTCTGAGGCTATCAAACTAGTATTATGAAAGAGAACCAGTTATCTCGAATAAGAACGGAAAAAATGTGATTCTAATGAAGTTTCCGAACTTCGAAAAAAATTTCTTTCTTTTCGAGATTCTTTGCGCATAATATGCTTTTCTGAGGCTATCAAACTAGTATAATGAAAGGGAACCAGTTATCTCGAATAAGAACGGAAAAATGTGATTCTAATGAAGTTTCAAAATTTTGAAAAACTTTTTTTTTCTTTTCGAGATTCTTTACGCATAATATGGTTTTCTACAGCTATCAAACTAGCAAAATGAAAGAGAACCAGTTATCTCGTATAAGAACGGAAAAAAAGTGATACCAATCAAGTTTCCAAACTTCGAAAAAAAATTTTTTCTTTTCGAGATTCTTTGCGCATAATATGCTTTTCTGCGGCTATCAAACTAGTACAATGAAAAGAACCAGTTATCTCAAATAAGAAGGGAAAAAAAGTGATTCTAAGGAAGTTTCCAAACTTCGAAAAAAATTTTTCATTTCGAGATTCTTTGCGCATAATATCTTTTCTGAGGCTATCAAACAAGTATAATGAAAGAGAACCAGTTATCTCAAATAAGAACGGAAAAAAAGTGATTCTAACGAAGTTTCCAAACTTCGAAAAAATTTTTTTTCTTTTCGAGATTCTTTGCGCATAATATGCTTTACTGAGGCTATCAAACTAGTATAATGAAAGAGAAACAGTTATCTCAAATAAGAACGGAAAAAAAGTGATTCAAACGAAGTTTCCAAACTTCGAAAAAAAATTATTTCTTTTCGAGATATTTTGCGCATAATATGCTTTTCTGAGGCTATCAAACTAGTATAATGAAAGAGAACCAGTTATCTCAAATAAGAATGGAATAAAAGTGATTCTAAGGAAGTTTCCATACTTCGAAAAAATATTTTTTTCATTTCGAGATTCTTTGCGCATAATATATTTTTCTGAGGCTATCAATCTAGTATAATGAAAGAGAACCAGTTATCTCAAATAAGAACGGAAAAAAAGTGATTCTAACGAAGTTTGCAAACTTCGAAAAAAATTTTTTTTCTTTTCGAGATTCTTTGCGAATAATATGCTTTACTGAGGCTATCAAACTAGTATAATGAAAGAGAACCAGTTATCTCAAATAAGAACGGAAAAAAAGAGATTCTAACGAAGTTTCCAAACTTCGAAAAAAAAATTTTTTTCTTTTCGAGATTCTTTGCGCATAATATGCTTTTCTGAGGCTATCAAACTAGTATAATGAAAGAGAACCAGTTATCTCAAATAAGAAGGGAAAAAAAGTGATTCTAAGGAGGTTTCCAAACTTCGAAAAAAAATTTTTCATTTCGAGATTCTTTGCGCATATTATGCTATACTGAGGCTATCAAACTAGTATAATGAAAGAGAACCAGTTATCTCAAATAAGAACGGAAAAAAAGTAATTCTAACGAAGTTTCCAAACATCGAAAATAAATTTTTTTATTTTCGAGATTCTTTGCGCATAATATGCTTTTCTGCGGCTATCAAACTAGTATAAAGAAGAGAACCAGTTATCTCAAATAAGAATGGAAAAAAAGTGATTCTAAGGAATTTTCCAAACTTCGAAAAAAATTTTTTTTCTTTTCGAGATTCGTTGCGCATAACATGCTTTTCTGAGGCTATCAAACTAGTATAATGAAAGAGAACCAGTTATCTCAAATAAGAACGGAAAAAAGTGATTCTAACGAAGTTTCCAAACTTCGAAAAAAAATTTTTTCTTTCCGAGATTATGTTCGCATAATATGCTTTTCTGAGGCTATCAAACTAGCATAATGAAAGAGAACCAGTTATCTCAAATAGGGAATGGAAAAAAAGTGATTCTAAGGAAATTTCCAAACTTCGAAAAAATTTTTTTCATTTCGAGATTCTTTGCGCATAATATGCTTTACTGAGGCTATCAAACTAGTATAATGAAAGAGAACCAGTTATCTCAAATAAGAACGGAAAAAAAGTAATTCTAACGAAGTTTCCAAACATCGAAAATAAATTTTTTTATTTTCGATATTCTTTGCGCATAATATGCTTTTCTGCGGCTATCAAACTAGTATAAAGAAAGAGAACCAGTTATCTCAAATAAGAATGGAAAAAAAGTGATTCTAATGAAGTTTCCAAACTTCGAAAAAAATTTTTTTTCTTTTCGAGATTCTTTGCGCATAATATGCTTTTCTGAGGCTATCAAACTAGTATAATGAAAGAGAACCAGTTATCTCAAATAAGAATAGAAAAAAAGTGATTCTAAGGAAGTTTCCAAACTTCGAAAAAATATTTTTTTCATTTCGAGATTCTTTGCGCATAATATGCTTTTCTGAGGCTATCAAACTAGTATAATGAAAGAGAACGAGTTATCTCAAATAAGAATGGAAAAAACGTGATTCTAAGGAAGTTTCCAAACTTCGAAAAAAAATTTTTTTCTTTTCGAGATTCTTTGCGCATAATATGCTTTACTGAGGCTATCAAACTAGTATAATGAAAGAGAACCAGTTATCTCAAATAAGAACGGAAAAAAAGTGATTCAAACGAAGTTTCCAAACTTCGAAAAAAAATTTTTTTCTTTTCGAGATATTTCGCGCATAATATGCTTTTCTGAGGCTATCAATCTAGTATAATGAAAGAGAACCAGTTATCTCAAATAAGAACGGAAAAAAAGTGATTCTAACGAAGTTTCCAAACTTCGTAAAAATTTTTTTTTCTTTTCGAGATTCTTTGCGTATAATATGCTTTACTGAAGCTATCAAACTAGTATAATGAAAGAGAACCAGTTATCTCAAATAAGAAGGGAAAAAAAGTGTTTCTAAGGAGGTTTCCAAACTTCGAAAAAAAATTTTTTTCTTTTCGAGATATTTCGCGCATAATATGCTTTTCTGAGGCTATCAATCTAGGATAATGAAAGAGAACCAGTTATCTCAAATAAGAACGGAAAAAAAGTGATTCTAACGAAGTTTCCAAACTTCGAAAAAAATTTTTTTTCTTTTCGAGATTCTTTGGGTATAATATGCTTTACTGAAGCTATCAAACTAGTATAATGAAAGAGAACCAGTTATCTCAAATAAGAACGGAAAAAAAGAGATTCTAATGAAGTTTCCAAACTTCGAAAAAAAATTTTTTTCTTTTCGAGATTCTTTGCGCATAATATTCTTTTATGAGGCTATCAAACTAGTATAATGATAGAGAACCAGTTATCTCAAATAAGAACGGAAAAAAAGTGATTCAAACGAAGTTTCCAAACTTCGAAAAAATTTTTTTTTCTTTTCGAGATTCTTTGCGAACAATATTTTTTACTGAGGCAATCAAACTAGTATAATGAAAGAGAACCAGTTATCTCAAATAAGAACGGAAAAAAAAGAGATTCTAACGAAGTTTCCAAACTTCGAAAAAAAATTTTTTTCTTTTCGAGATTCTTTTCGCATAATATGCCTTTCTGAGGCTATCAAACTAGTATAATGAAAGAGAACCAGTTATCTCAAATAAGAATGGAAAAAAAGTGATTCTAAGGAAGTTTCCAAACTTCGAAAAGAAATTTTTTTCATTTCGAGATTCTTTGCGCATAATATGCTTTTCTGAGGCTATCAAAGTAGTATAATGAAAGAGAACCAGTTATCTCTAATAAGAATGGAAAAAAAGTGATTCTAAGGAAGTTTCCAAACTTCGAAAAAAAATTTTTCTTTTCGAGATTCTTTGCGCATAATATGCTTTTCTGAGGCTATCAAACTATTATAATGAAAGAGAACCAGTTATCTCATACAAGAACGGAAAAAAAGTGATTCGAACGAAGTTACCAAACATCGAAAAAAATTTTTTTTATTTTCCAGATTCTTTGCGCATAATATGCTTTACTGAGGCTATCAAACTAGTATAATGAAAGAGAACCAGTTATCTCAAATACGAACGGAAAAAAAGTGATTCAAACGAAGTTTCCAAACTTCGAAAAAAAAATTATTTTTTTTCGAGATATTTTGCGCATAATATGCTTTTCTGAGGCTATCAAACTAGTATAATGAAAGAGAACCAGTTATCTCAAATAAGAATGGAATAAAAGTGATTCTAAGGAAGTTTCCAAACTTCGAAATAATATTTTTTTCTTTTCGAGATTCTTTGCGCATAATATGCTTTTCTGAGGCTATCAATCTAGTATAATGAAAGAGAACCAGTTATCTCAAATAAGAACGGAAAAAAAGTGATTCTAACGAAGTTTCCAAACTTCGAAAAAAATTTTTTTTCTTTTCGAGATTCTTTGCGAATAATATGCTTTACTGAGGCTATCAAACTAGTATAATGAAAGAGAACCAGTTGTCTCAAATAAGAACGGAAAAAAAGAGATTCTAACGAAGTTTCCAAACTTCGAAAAAAAATTTTTTTTCTTTTCGAGATTCTTTGCGCATAATATGCTTTTCTGAGGCTATCAAACTAGTATAATGAAAGAGAACCAGTTATCTCAAATAAGAAGGGAAAAAAAGTGATTCTAAGGAAATTTCCATACTTCGAAAAAAATTTTTTCATTTCGAGATTCTTTGCGCATAATATGCTTTACTGAGGCTATCAAACTAGTATAATGAAAGAGAACCAGTTATCTCAAATAAGAACGGAAAAAAAGTAATTCTAACGAAGTTTCCAAACATCGAAAATAAATTTTTTTATTTTCGAGATTCTTTGCGCATAATATGCTTTTCTGCGGCTATCAAACTAGTATAAAGAAAGAGAACCAGTTATCTCAAATAAGAACGGAAAAAAAGAGATTCTAATGAAGTTTCGAAACTTCGAAAAAAAATTTTTTTCTTTTCGAGATTCTTTGCGCATAATATTCTTTTCTGAGGCTATCAAACTAGTATAATGAAAGAGAACCAGTTATCTCAAATAAGAACGGAAAAAAAGTGATTCTAAGGAAGTTTCCAAACTTCGAAAAAAATTTTTTTTCTTTTCGAGATTCTTTGCGAACAATATGCTTTACTGAGGCAATCAAACTAGTATAATGAAAGAGAACCAGTTATCTCAAATAAGAACGGAAAAAACGTGATTCTAAGGAAGTTTCCAAACTTCGAAAAAAATTTTTTTTCTTTTCGAGATTCTTTGCGCATAATATGCATTACTGAGGCTATCAAACTAGTATAATGAAAGAGAACCAGTTATCTCAAATAAGAACGGAAAAAAAGTGATTCAAACGAAGTTTCCAAACGTCGAAAAAATTTTTTTTTCTTTTCGAGATTCTTTGCGTATAATATGCTTTACTGAAGCTATCAAACTAGTATAATGAAAGAGAACCAGTTATCTCAAATAAGAAGGGAAAAAAAGTGATTCTAAGGAGGTTTCCAAACTTCGAAAAAAATTTTTTCATTTCCAGATTCTTTGCGCATATTATGCTTTTCTGAGGCTATCAATCTAGTATAATGAAAGAGAACCAGTTATCTCAAATAAGAACGGAAAAAAAGTGATTCTAACGAAGTTTCCAAAGTTCGAAAAAAATTTTTTTTCTTTTCGAGATTCTTTGCGTATAATATGCTTTACTGAAGCTATCAAACTAGTATAATGAAAGAGAACCAGTTATCTGAAATAAGAAGGGAAAAAAAGTGTTTCTAAGGAGGTTTCCAAACTTCGAAAAAAAATTTTTTTCTTTTCCAGATATTTCGCGCATAATATGCTTTTCTGAGGCTATCACTCTAGTATAATGAAAGAGAACCAGTTATCTCAAATAAGAACGGAAAAAAAGTGATTCTAACGAAGTTTCCAAACTTCGAAAAAAATTTTTTTTCTTTTCGAGATTCTTTGGGTATAATATGCTTTACTGAAGCTATCAAACTAGTATAATGAAAGAGAACCAGTTATCTCAAATAAGAACGGAAAAAAAGAGATTCTAATGAAGTTTCCAAACTTCGAAAAAAAATTTTTTTCTTTTCGAGATTCTTTGCGCATAATATTCTTTTATCAGGCTATCAAACTAGTATAATGAAAGAGAACCAGTTATCTCAAATAAGAACGGAAAAAAAGTGATTCAAACGAAGTTTCCAAACTTCGAAAAAAATTTTTTTTCTTTTCGAGATTCTTTGCGAACAATATTTTTTACTGAGGCAATCAAACTAGTATAATGAAAGAGAACCAGTTATCTCAAATAAGAACGGAAAAAAAGAGATTGTAACGAAGTTTCCAAACTTCGAAAAAAATTTTTTTTCTTTTCGAGATTCTTTGCGAATAATATGCTTTACTGAGGCTATCAAACTAGTATAATGAAAGAGAACCAGTTGTCTCAAATAAGAACGGAAAAAAAGAGATTCTAACGAAGTTTCCAAACTACGAAAAAATATTTTTTTCTTTTCGAGATTCTTTGCGCATAATATGCTTTTCTGAGGCTATCAATCTAGTATAATGAAAGAGAACCAGTTATCTCAAATAAGAACGGAAAAAAAGTGATTCTAACGAAGTTTCCAAACTTCGAAAAAAATTTTTTTTCTTTTCGAGATTCTTTGCGAATAATATGCTTTACTGAGGCTATCAAACTAGTATAATGAAAGAGAACCAGTTGTCTCAAATAAGAACGGAAAAAAAGAGATTCTAACGAAGTTTCCAAACTTCGAAAAAAAATTTTTTTTCTTTTCGAGATTCTTTGCGCATAATATGCTTTTCTGAGGCTATCAAACTAGTATAATGAAAGAGAACCAGTTATCTCAAATAAGAAGGGAAAAAAAGTGATGCTAAGGAAATTTCCAAACTTCGAAAAAAATTTTTTCATTTCGAGATTCTTTGCGCATAATATGCTTTACTGAGGCTATCAAACTAGTATAATGAAAGAGAACCAGTTATCTCAAATAAGAACGGAAAAAAAGTAATTCTAACGAAGTTTCCAAACATCGAAAATAAATTTTTTTTTTTTCGAGATTCTTTGCGCATAATATGCTTTTCTGCGGCTATCAAACTAGTATAAAGAAAGAGAACCAGTTATCTCAAATAAGAATGGAAAAAAAGTAATTCTAAAGAAGTTTCCAAACTTCGAAAAAAATTTTTTTTCTTTTCGAGATTCTTTGCGCATAATATGATTTTCTGAGGCTATCAAACTAGTATAATGAAAGAGAACCAGTTATCTCAAATAAGAATGGAAAAAAAGTGATTCTAAGGAAGTTTCCAAACTTCGAAAAAATAATTTTTCATTTCGAGATTCTTTGCGCATAATATGCTTTTCTGAGGCTATCAAACTAGTATAATGAAAGAGAACGAGTTATCTCAATTAAGAATGGAAAAAACGTGATTCTAAGGAAGTTTCCAAACTTCGAAAAAAATTTTTTTTCTTTTCGAGATTCTTTGCGCATAATATGCTTTACTGAGGCTATCAAACTAGTATAATGAAAGAGAACCAGTTATCTCAAATAAGAACGGAAAAAAAGTGATTCAAACGAAGTTTCCAAACTTCGAAAAAAAATTTTTTTTTTCGAGATATTTCGCGCATAATATGCTTTTCTGAGGCTATCAATCTAGTATAATGAAAGAGAACCAGTTATCTCAAATAAGAACGGAAAAAAAGTGATTCTAACGAAGTTTCCAAACGTCGAAAAAATTTTTTTTTCTTTTCGAGATTCTTTGCGTATAATATGCTTTACTGAAGCTATCAAACTAGTATAATGAAAGAGAACCAGTTATCTCAAATAAGAAGGGAAAAAAAGTGATTCTAAGGAGGTTTCCAAACTTCGAAAAAAATTTTTTCATTTCGAGATTCTTTGCGCATATTATGCTTTTCTGAGGCTATCAATCTAGTATAATGAAAGAGAACCAGTTATCTCAAATAAGAACGGAAAAAAAGTGATTCTAACGAAGTTTCCAAACTTCGAAAAAAATTTTTTTTCTTTTCGAGATTCTTTGCGTATAATATGCTTTACTGAAGCTATCAAACTAGTATAATGAAAGAGAACCAGTTATCTGAAATAAGAAGGGAAAAAAAGTGTTTCTAAGGAGGTTTCCAAACTTCGAAAAAAAATTTTTTTCTTTTCGAGATATTTCGCGCATAATATGCTTTTCTGAGGCTATCACTCTAGTATAATGAAAGAGAACCAGTTATCTCAAATAAGAACGGAAAAAAAGTAATTCTAACGAAGTTTCCAAACTTCGAAAAAATTTTTTTTTCTTTTCGAGATTCTTTGGGTATAATATGCTTTACTGAAGCTATCAAACTAGTATAATGAAAGAGAACCAGTTATCTCAAATAAGAACGGAAAAAAAGAGATTCTAATGAAGTTTCCAAACTTCGAAAAAAAATTTTTTTCTTTTCGAGATTCTTTGCGCATAATATTCTTTTATCAGGCTATCAAACTAGTATAATGAAAGAGAACCAGTTATCTCAAATAAGAACGGAAAAAAAGTGATTCAAACGAAGTTTCCAAACTTCGAAAAAAATTTTTTTTCTTTTCGAGATTCTTTGCGAACAATATTTTTTACTGAGGCAATCAAACTAGTATAATGAAAGAGAACCAGTTATCTCAAATAAGAACGGAAAAAAAGAGATTCTAACGAAGTTTCCAAACTTCGAAAAAATTTTTTTTTTCTTTTCGAGATTCTTTGCGCATAATATGCTTTTCTGAGGCTATCAAACTAGTATAATGAAAGAGAACCAGTTATCTCAAATAAGAAGGGAAAAAAAGTGATTCTAAGGAGGTTTCCAAACTTCGAAAAAAATTTTTTCATTTCGAGATTCTTTGCGCATAATATGCTTTACTGAGGCTATCAAACTAGTATAATGAAAGAGAACCAGTTATCTCAAATAGGGAATGGAAAAAAAGTGATTCTAAGGAAGTTTCCAAACTTCGAAAAAAAAATATTTTCATTTCGAGATTCTTTGCGCATAATATGCTTTTCTGAGGCTATCAAACTAGTATAATGAAAGAGAACCAGTTATCTCAAATAAGAAGGGAAAAAAAGTGAATCTAAGGAAGTTTCCAAACTTCGAAAAAAATTTTTTCATTTCGAGATTCTTTGCGCATAATATGCTTTTCTGAGGCTATCAAACTAGTATAATGAAAGAGAACCAGTTATCTCGAATAAGAACGGAAAAAAAGTGATTCTAATGAAGTTTCCAAACTTCGAAAAAAATTTTTTTTCTTTTCGAATTTCTTTGCGCATAATATGCTTTTCTACAGCTATCAAACTAGCAAAATGAAAGAGAACCAGTTATCTCGTATAAGAACGGAAAAAAAGTGATACTAATGAGGTTTCCAAACTTCGAAAAAAATTTTTTTCTTTTCGAGAATCTTTGCGCATAATATGCTTTTCTACAGCTATCAAACTAGTATAATGAAAGATAACCAGTTATCTCGAATAAGAACGGAAAAAAAGTGATTCTAATGAAGTTTCAAAATTTTGAATAACTTTTTTTTTCTTTTCGAGATTCTTTGCGCATAATATGCTTTTCTACAGCTATCAAACTAGCAAAATGAAAGAGAACCAGTTTTCTCGAATAAGAACGGATAAGAAGTGATTCTAATGAAGTTTCCAAACTTCGAAAAAAATTTTTTTTCTTTTCGAGATTCTTTGCGCATAATATGCTTTTCTGAGGCTATCAAACTAGTATAATGAAACAGAACCAGTTATCTCGAATAAGAACGGAAAAAAAGTGATTCTAATGAAGTTTCCAAACTTCGAAAAAAATGTTTTTACTTTTCGAGATTCTTTGCGCATAATATGCGTTTCTACACCTATCAAACTAGTATAATGAAAGAGAACCAATTATCTCGAATAAGAACGGAAAAAAAGTGATTCTAATGAAGTTTCAAAATTTTGAAAAACTTTTTTTTTCTTTTCGAGATTCTTTGCGCATAATATGCTTTTCTACAGCTATCAAACTAGCAAAATGAAAGAGAACCAGTTATCTCGTATAAGAACGGAAAAAAAGTAATTCTAATGAAGTTTCCAAACTTAAAAAAAAAATTTTTTTCTTTTCGAGATTCTTTGCGCATAATATGCTTTTCTGCAGCTATCAAACTAGTATAATGAAAGAGAACCAGTTATCTCGAATAAGAACGGAAAAAAAGTGATTCTAATGAAGTTTCAAAATTATAAAAAACTTTTTTTTTCTTTCCGAGATTATTTGCGCATAATATGCTTTTCTACAGCTATCAAACTAGCAAAATGAAAGACAACCATTTATCTCGAATAAGAACGGAAAAAAAGTGATTCTAATGAAGTTTCCAAACTTGGAAAAAAAAATTTTCTTTTCGAGATTCTTTGCGCATTATATGCTTTTCTGAGGCTATCAAACTAGTATAATGAAAGAGAACCAGTTATCTCGAATAAGAACGGAAAAAAAGTGATTCTGATGAAGTTTCCAAACTTCGAAAAAAATTTTTTTTCTTTTCGAGATTCTTTGCGCATAATATGCTTTTCTGAGGCTATCAAACTAGTATTATGAAAGAGAACCAGTTATCTCGAATAAGAACGGAAAAAATGTGATTCTAATGAAGTTTCCGAACTTCGAAAAAAATTTCTTTCTTTTCCAGATTCTTTGCAAATAATATGCTTTTCTGAGGCTATCAAACTAGTATAATGAAAGAGAACCAGTTATCTCGAATAAGAACGGAAAAATGTGATTCTAATGAAGTTTCAAAATTTTGAAAAACTTTTTTTTTCTTTTCGAGATTCTTTACGCATAATATGCTTTTCTACAGCTATCAAACTAGCAAAATGAAAGAGAACCAGTTATCTCGTATAAGAACGGAAAAAAAGTGATACCAATCAAGTTTCCACACTTCGAAAAAAAATTTTTTCTTTTCGAGATTCTTTGCGCATAATATGCTTTTCTGCGGCTATCAAACTAGTACAATGAAAGAGAACCAGTTATCTCAAATAAGAACGAAAAAAAAGTGATTCTAACAAAGTTTCTCAACTTCGAAAAAAAATTTTTCATTTCGAGATTCTTTGCGCATAATATGCTTTTCTGAGGCTATCAAACTAGTATAATGAAAGAGAACCAGTTATCTCAAATAAGAAGGGAAAAAAAGTGATTCTAAGGCAGTTTCCACACTTCGAAAAAAATTTTTTCATTTCGAGATTCTTTGCGCATAATATGCTTTTCTGAGGCTATCAAACTAGTATAATGAAAGAGAACCAGTTATCTCGAATAAGAACGGAAAAAAAGTGATTCTAATGAAGTTTCCAAACTTCGAAAAAAATTTTTTTTCTTTTCGAATTTCTTTGCGCATAATATGCTTTTCTACAGCTATCAAACTAGCAAAATGAAAGAGAACCAGTTATCTCGTATAAGAACGGAAAAAAAGTGATACTAATGAGGTTTCCAAACTTCGAAAAAAATTTTTTTCTTTTCGAGAATCTTTGCGCATAATATGCTTTTCTACAGCTATCAAACTAGTATAATGAAAGATAACCAGTTATCTCGAATAAGAACGGAAAAAAAGTGATTCTAATGAAGTTTCAAAATTTTGAAAAACTTTTTTATTCTTTTCGAGATTCTTTGCGCATAATATGCTTTTCTACAACTATCAAACTAGCAAAATGAAAGAGAACCAGTTATCTCGTATAAGAACGGAAAAAAAGTGATTCCAATGAAGTTTCGAAACTTCGAAAAATTTTTTTTTTCTTTTCGAGATTCTTTGCGCATATGCTTTTCTGAGGCTATCAAACTAGTATAATGAAAGAGAACCAGTTTTCTCGAATAAGAAGGGATAAGAAGTGATTCTAATAAAGTTTCCAAACTTCGAAAAAAATTTTTCTTCTTTTCGAGATTCTTTGCGCATAATATGCTTTTCTGAGGCTATCAAACTAGTATAATGAAAGAGAACCAGTTATCTCGAATAAGAACGGAAAAAAAGTGATTCTAATGAAGTTTCCAAACTTGGAAAAAAAAATTTTCTTTTCGAGATTCTTTGCGCATAATATGCTGTTCTGAGGCTATCAAACTAGTATAATGAAAGAGAACCAGTTATCTCGAATAAGAACGGAAAAAAAGTGATTCTGATGAAGTTTCCAAACTTCGAAAAATTTTTTTTTTCTTTTCGAGATTCTTTGCGCATAATATGCTTTTCTGAGGCTATCAAACTAGTATTATGAAAGAGAACCAGTTATCTCGAATAAGAACGGAAAAAATGTGATTCTAATGAAGTTTCCGAACTTCGAAAAAAATTTCTTTCTTTTCGAGATTCTTTGCGCATAACATGCTTTTCTACAGCTATCAAACTAGCAAAATGAAAGAGAACCAGTTATCTCGTATAAGAACGGAAAAAAACTGATTCAAATGAAGTTTCCAAACTTGGAAAAAAATTTTATCTTTTCGAGATTCTTTGCGCATAATATGCTTTTCTGAGGCTATCAAACTAGTATAATGAAAGAGAACCAGTTATCTCGAATAAGAACGGAAAAAAGTGATTCTGATGAAGTTTCCAAACTTCGAAAAAAATTTTTTTTCTCTTCGAATTTCTTTGCCCATAATATGCTTTTCTACAGCTATCAAACTAGTATAATGAAAGAGAACCATTTATCTCGAATAAGAACGCAAAAAAAGTGATTCTAATGAAGTTTCCAAACTTCGAAAATTTTCTTTTCTTTTCGAGATTCTTTGCGCATAATATGCTTTTCTGAGGCTATCAAACTAGTATAATGAAAGAGAACCAGTTTTCTCGAATAAGAACGGATAAGAAGTGATTCTAATGAAGTTTCCAAACTTCGAAAAAAATTTTTTTTCTTTTCGAGATTCTTTGCGCATAATATGCTTTTCTGAGGCTATCAAACTAGTATAATGAAAGAGAACCAGTTATCTTGAATAAGAACGGAAAAAAAGTGATTCTAATGAAATTTCCAAACTTCGAAAAAAATGTTTTTTCTTTTCGAGATTCCTTGCGCATAATATGCGTTTCTACAGCTATCAAACTAGTATAATGAAAGAGAACCAATTATCTCGAATAAGAACGGAAAAAAAGTGATTCTAATGAAGTTTCAAAATTTTGAAAAACTTTTTTTTTCTTTTCGAGATTCTTTGCGCATAATATGCTTTTCTACAGCTATCAAACTAGCAAAATGAAAGAGAACCAGTTATCTCGTATAAGAACGGAAAAAAAGTAATTCTAATGAAGTTTCCAAACTTCAAAAAAAAATTTTTTTTTTTCGAGATTCTTTGCGCATAATATGCTTTTCTGCAGCTATCAAACTAGTATAATGAAAGAGAACCAGTTATCTCGAATAAGAACGGAAAAAAAGTGATTCTAATGAAGTTTCAAAATTATAAAAAACTTTTTTTTTTCTTTCCGAGATTATTTGCGCATAATATGCTTTTCTACAGCTATCAAACTAGCAAAATGATAGAGAACCATTTATCTCGAATAAGAACGGAAAAAAAGTGATTCTAATGAAGTTTCCAAACTTGGAAAAAAAATTTTTCTTTTCGAGATTCTTTGCGCATAACATGCTTTTCTGAGGCTATCAAACTAGTATAATGAAAGAGAACCAGTTATCTCCAATAAGAACGGAAAAAAAGTTATTCTGATGAAGTTTCCAAACTTCGAAAAAAATTTTTTTTCTTTTCGAGATTCTTTGCGCATAATATGCTTTTCTGAGGCTATCAAACTAGTATTATGAAAGAGAACCAGTTATCTCGAATAAGAACGGAAAAAATGTGATTCTAATGAAGTTTCCGAACTTCGAAAAAAATTTCTTTCTTTTCGAGATTCTTTGCGCATAATATGCTTTTCTGAGGCTATCAAACTAGTATAATGAAAGAGAACCAGTTATCTCGAATAAGAACGGAAAAATGTGATTTTAATGAAGTTTCAAAATTTTGAAAAACTTTTTTTTTCTTTTCGAGATTCTTTACGCATAATATGCTTTTCTACAGCTATCAAACTAGCAAAATGAAAGAGAACCAGATATCTCGTATAAGAACGGAAAAAAAGTGATACCAATCAAGTTTCCACACTTCGGAAAAAAAATTTTTTCTTTTCGAGATTCTTTGCGCATAATATGCTTTTCTGCGGCTATCAAACTAGTACAATGAAAGAGAACCAGTTATCTCAAATAAGAACGAAAAAAAAGTGATTCTAATAAAGTTTCTCAACTTCGAAAAAAAATTTTTCATTTCGAGATTCTTTGCGCATAATATGCTTTTCTGAGGCTATCAAACTAGTATAATGAAAGAGAACCAGTTATCTCAAATAAGAAGGGAAAAAAAGTGAATCTAAGGAAGTTTCCAAACTTCGAAAAAAATTTTTTCATTTCGAGATTCTTTGCGCATAATATGCTTTTCTGAGGCTATCAAACTAGTATAATGAAAGAGAACCAGTTATCTCGAATAAGAACGGAAAAAAAGTGATTCTAATGAAGTTTCCAAACTTCGAAAAAAATTTTTTTTCTTTTCGAATTTCTTTGCGCATAATATGCTTTTCTACAGCTATCAAACTAGCAAAATGAAAGAGAACCAGTTATCTCGTATAAGAACGGAAAAAAAGTGATACTAATGAGGTTTCCAAACTTCGAAAAAAATTTTTTTCTTTTCGAGAATCTTTGCGCATAATATGCTTTTCTACAGCTATCAAACTAGTATAATGAAAGATAACCAGTTATCTCGAATAAGAACGGAAAAAAAGTGATTCTAATGAAGTTTCAAAATTTTGAAAAACTTTTTTTTTCTTTTCGAGATTCTTTGCGCATAATATGCTTTTCTACAGCTATCAAACTAGCAAAATGAAAGAGAACCAGTTATCTCGTATAAGAACGGAAAAAAAGTGATTCCAATGAAGTTTCGAAACTTCGAAAAATTTTTTTTTTCTTTTCGAGATTCTTTGCGCATATGCTTTTCTGAGGCTATCAAACTAGTATAATGAAAGAGAACCAGTTTTCTCGAATAAGAACGGATAAGAAGTGATTCTAATAAAGTTTCCAAACTTCGAAAAAAATTTTTTTTCTTTTCGAGATTCTTTGGGCATAATATGCTTTTCTGAGGCTATCAAACTAGTATAATGAAAGAGAACCAGTTATCTCGAATAAGAACGGAAAAAAAGTGATTCTAATGAAGTTTCCAAACTTCGAAAAAAATGTTTTTTCTTTTCGAGATTCTTTGCGCATAATATGCTTTTCTGAGGCTATCAAACTAGTATAATGAAAGAGAACCAGTTATCTCGAATAAGAACGGAAAAATGTGGTTCTAATGAAGTTTCAAAATTTTGAAAAACTTTTTTTTTCTTTTCGAGGTTCTTTACGCATAATATGCTTTTCTACAGCTATCAAACTAGCAAAATGAAAGAGAACCATTTATCTCGTATAAGAACGGAAAAAAAGTGATACCAATCAAGTTTCCACACTTCGAAAAAAAATTTTTTCTTTTCGAGATTCTTTGCGCATAATATGCTTTTCTGCGGCTATCAAACTAGTACAATGAAAGAGAACCAGTTATCTCAAATAAGAACGAAAAAAAAGTGATTCTAACAAAGTTTCCCAACTTCGAAAAAAAATTTTTCATTTCGAGATTCTTTGCGCATAATATGCTTTTCTGAGGCTATCAAACTAGTATAATGAAAGAGAACCAGTTATCTCAAATAAGAAGGGAAAAAAAGTGATTCTAAGGAAGTTTCCAAACTTCGAAAAAAATTTTTTCATTTCGAGATTCTTTGCGCGTAATATGCTTTTCTGAGGCTATCAAACTAGTATAATGAAAGAGAACCAGTTATCTCGAATAAGAACGGAAAAAAAGTGATTCTAATGAAGTTTCCAAACTTCGAAAAAAATTTTTTTTCTTTTCGAATTTCTTTGCGCATAATATGCTTTTCTACAGCTATCAAACTAGCAAAATGAAAGAGAACCAGTTATCTCGTATAAGAACGGAAAAAAAGTGATTCTAATGAGGTTTCCAAACTTCGAAAAAAATTTTTTTCTTTTCGAGAAACTTTGCGCATAATATGCTTTTCTACAGCTATCAAACTAGTATAATGAAAGATAACCAGTTATCTCGAATAAGAACGGAAAAAAAGTGATTCTAATGAAGTTTCAAAATTTTGAAAAACTTTTTTTTTTTTTTTCGAGATTCTTTGCGCATAATATGCTTTTCTACAGCTATCAAACTAGCAAAATGAAAGAGAACCAGTTATCTCGTATAAGAACGGAAAAAAAGTGATTCCAATGAAGTTTCGAAACTTCGAAAAATTTTTTTTTTCTTTTCGAGATTCTTTGCGCATATGCTTTTCTGAGGCTATCAAACTAGTATAATGAAAGAGAACCAGTTTTCTCGAATAAGAACGGATAAGAAGTGAATCTAATGAAGTTTCCAAACTTCGAAAAAAAATTTTTTTCCCATCGAGATTCTTTGCGCATAATATGCTTTTCTGAGGCTATCAAACTAGTATAATGAAAGAGAACCAATTATCTCGAATAAGAACGGAAAAAAAGTGATTCTAATGAAGTTTCCAAACTTCGAAAAAAATGTTTTTTCTTTTCGAGATTCTTTGCGCATAATATGCGTTTCTACAGCTATCAAACTAGTATAATGAAAGAGAACCAATTATCGCGAATAAGAACGGAAAAAAAGTGATTCTAATGAAGTTTCAAAATTTTGAAAAACTTTTTTTTTTCTTTTCGAGATTCTTTGCGCATAATATGCTTTTCTACAGCTATCAAACTAGCAAAATGAAAGAGAACCAATTATCTCGAATAAGAACGGAAAAAAAGTGATTCTAATGAAGTTTCAAAATTTTGAAAAACTTTTTTTTTCTTTTCGAGATTCTTTGCGCATAATATGCTTTTCTACAGCTATCAAATTAGCAAAATAAAAGAGAACCAGTTATCTCGTATAAGAACGGAAAAAAAGTAATTCTAATGAAGTTTCCAAACTTGGAAAAGAAATTTTTCTTTTCGATATTCTTTGCGCATAATATGCTTTTCTGAGGCTATCAAACTAGTATAATGAAAGAGAACCAGTTATCTCGAATAAGAACGGAAAAAAAGTGATTCTGATGAAGTTTCCAAACTTCGAAAAAAATTTTTTTTTTCGAGATTATTTGCGCATAATATGCTTTTCTGAGGCTATCAAACTAGTATTATGAAAGAGAACCAGTTATCTCGAATAAGAACGGAAAAAATGTGATTCTAATGAAGTTTCCGAACTTCGAAAAAAATTTCTTTCTTTTCGAGATTCTTTGCGCATAATATGCTTTTCTGAGGCTATCAAACTAGTATAATGAAAGGGAACCAGTTATCTCGAATAAGAACGGAAAAATGTGATTCTAATGAAGTTTCAAAATTTTGAAAAACTTTTTTTTTCTTTTCGAGATTCTTTACGCATAATATGGTTTTCTACAGCTATCAAACTAGCAAAATGAAAGAGAACCAGTTATCTCGTATAAGAACGGAAAAAAAGTGATACCAATCAAGTTTCCAAACTTCGAAAAAAAATTTTTTCTTTTCGAGATTCTTTGCGCATAATATGCTTTTCTGCGGCTATCAAACTAGTACAATGAAAAGAACCAGTTATCTCAAATAAGAAGGGAAAAAAAGTGATTCTAAGGAAGTTTCCAAACTTCGAAAAAAATTTTTCATTTCGAGATTCTTTGCGCATAATATCTTTTCTGAGGCTATCAAACAAGTATAATGAAAGAGAACCAGTTATCTCAAATAAGAACGGAAAAAAAGTGATTCTAACGAAGTTTCCAAACTTCGAAAAAATTTTTTTTCTTTTCGAGATTCTTTGCGCATAATATGCTTTACTGAGGCTATCAAACTAGTATAATGAAAGAGAAACAGTTATCTCAAATAAGAACGGAAAAAAAGTGATTCAAACGAAGTTTCCAAACTTCGAAAAAAAATTATTTCTTTTCGAGATATTTTGCGCATAATATGCTTTTCTGAGGCTATCAAACTAGTATAATGAAAGAGAACCAGTTATCTCAAATAAGAATGGAATAAAAGTGATTCTAAGGAAGTTTCCATACTTCGAAAAAATATTTTTTTCATTTCGAGATTCTTTGCGCATAATATATTTTTCTGAGGCTATCAATCTAGTATAATGAAAGAGAACCAGTTATCTCAAATAAGAACGGAAAAAAAGTGATTCTAACGAAGTTTGCAAACTTCGAAAAAAATTTTTTTTCTTTTCGAGATTCTTTGCGAATAATATGCTTTACTGAGGCTATCAAACTAGTATAATGAAAGAGAACCAGTTATCTCAAATAAGAACGGAAAAAAAGAGATTCTAACGAAGTTTCCAAACTTCGAAAAAAAAATTTTTTTCTTTTCGAGATTCTTTGCGCATAATATGCTTTTCTGAGGCTATCAAACTAGTATAATGAAAGAGAACCAGTTATCTCAAATAAGAAGGGAAAAAAAGTGATTCTAAGGAGGTTTCCAAACTTCGAAAAAAAATTTTTCATTTCGAGATTCTTTGCGCATATTATGCTATACTGAGGCTATCAAACTAGTATAATGAAAGAGAACCAGTTATCTCAAATAAGAACGGAAAAAAAGTAATTCTAACGAAGTTTCCAAACATCGAAAATAAATTTTTTTATTTTCGAGATTCTTTGCGCATAATATGCTTTTCTGCGGCTATCAAACTAGTATAAAGAAGAGAACCAGTTATCTCAAATAAGAATGGAAAAAAAGTGATTCTAAGGAATTTTCCAAACTTCGAAAAAAATTTTTTTTCTTTTCGAGATTCGTTGCGCATAACATGCTTTTCTGAGGCTATCAAACTAGTATAATGAAAGAGAACCAGTTATCTCAAATAAGAACGGAAAAAAGTGATTCTAACGAAGTTTCCAAACTTCGAAAAAAAATTTTTTCTTTCCGAGATTATGTTCGCATAATATGCTTTTCTGAGGCTATCAAACTAGCATAATGAAAGAGAACCAGTTATCTCAAATAGGGAATGGAAAAAAAGTGATTCTAAGGAAATTTCCAAACTTCGAAAAAATTTTTTTCATTTCGAGATTCTTTGCGCATAATATGCTTTACTGAGGCTATCAAACTAGTATAATGAAAGAGAACCAGTTATCTCAAATAAGAACGGAAAAAAAGTAATTCTAACGAAGTTTCCAAACATCGAAAATAAATTTTTTTATTTTCGATATTCTTTGCGCATAATATGCTTTTCTGCGGCTATCAAACTAGTATAAAGAAAGAGAACCAGTTATCTCAAATAAGAATGGAAAAAAAGTGATTCTAATGAAGTTTCCAAACTTCGAAAAAAATTTTTTTTCTTTTCGAGATTCTTTGCGCATAATATGCTTTTCTGAGGCTATCAAACTAGTATAATGAAAGAGAACCAGTTATCTCAAATAAGAATAGAAAAAAAGTGATTCTAAGGAAGTTTCCAAACTTCGAAAAAATATTTTTTTCATTTCGAGATTCTTTGCGCATAATATGCTTTTCTGAGGCTATCAAACTAGTATAATGAAAGAGAACGAGTTATCTCAAATAAGAATGGAAAAAACGTGATTCTAAGGAAGTTTCCAAACTTCGAAAAAAAATTTTTTTCTTTTCGAGATTCTTTGCGCATAATATGCTTTACTGAGGCTATCAAACTAGTATAATGAAAGAGAACCAGTTATCTCAAATAAGAACGGAAAAAAAGTGATTCAAACGAAGTTTCCAAACTTCGAAAAAAAATTTTTTTCTTTTCGAGATATTTCGCGCATAATATGCTTTTCTGAGGCTATCAATCTAGTATAATGAAAGAGAACCAGTTATCTCAAATAAGAACGGAAAAAAAGTGATTCTAACGAAGTTTCCAAACTTCGTAAAAATTTTTTTTTCTTTTCGAGATTCTTTGCGTATAATATGCTTTACTGAAGCTATCAAACTAGTATAATGAAAGAGAACCAGTTATCTCAAATAAGAAGGGAAAAAAAGTGTTTCTAAGGAGGTTTCCAAACTTCGAAAAAAAATTTTTTTCTTTTCGAGATATTTCGCGCATAATATGCTTTTCTGAGGCTATCAATCTAGGATAATGAAAGAGAACCAGTTATCTCAAATAAGAACGGAAAAAAAGTGATTCTAACGAAGTTTCCAAACTTCGAAAAAAATTTTTTTTCTTTTCGAGATTCTTTGGGTATAATATGCTTTACTGAAGCTATCAAACTAGTATAATGAAAGAGAACCAGTTATCTCAAATAAGAACGGAAAAAAAGAGATTCTAATGAAGTTTCCAAACTTCGAAAAAAAATTTTTTTCTTTTCGAGATTCTTTGCGCATAATATTCTTTTATGAGGCTATCAAACTAGTATAATGATAGAGAACCAGTTATCTCAAATAAGAACGGAAAAAAAGTGATTCAAACGAAGTTTCCAAACTTCGAAAAAATTTTTTTTTCTTTTCGAGATTCTTTGCGAACAATATTTTTTACTGAGGCAATCAAACTAGTATAATGAAAGAGAACCAGTTATCTCAAATAAGAACGGAAAAAAAAGAGATTCTAACGAAGTTTCCAAACTTCGAAAAAAAATTTTTTTCTTTTCGAGATTCTTTTCGCATAATATGCCTTTCTGAGGCTATCAAACTAGTATAATGAAAGAGAACCAGTTATCTCAAATAAGAATGGAAAAAAAGTGATTCTAAGGAAGTTTCCAAACTTCGAAAAGAAATTTTTTTCATTTCGAGATTCTTTGCGCATAATATGCTTTTCTGAGGCTATCAAAGTAGTATAATGAAAGAGAACCAGTTATCTCTAATAAGAATGGAAAAAAAGTGATTCTAAGGAAGTTTCCAAACTTCGAAAAAAAATTTTTCTTTTCGAGATTCTTTGCGCATAATATGCTTTTCTGAGGCTATCAAACTATTATAATGAAAGAGAACCAGTTATCTCATACAAGAACGGAAAAAAAGTGATTCGAACGAAGTTACCAAACATCGAAAAAAATTTTTTTTATTTTCCAGATTCTTTGCGCATAATATGCTTTACTGAGGCTATCAAACTAGTATAATGAAAGAGAACCAGTTATCTCAAATACGAACGGAAAAAAAGTGATTCAAACGAAGTTTCCAAACTTCGAAAAAAAAATTATTTTTTTTCGAGATATTTTGCGCATAATATGCTTTTCTGAGGCTATCAAACTAGTATAATGAAAGAGAACCAGTTATCTCAAATAAGAATGGAATAAAAGTGATTCTAAGGAAGTTTCCAAACTTCGAAATAATATTTTTTTCTTTTCGAGATTCTTTGCGCATAATATGCTTTTCTGAGGCTATCAATCTAGTATAATGAAAGAGAACCAGTTATCTCAAATAAGAACGGAAAAAAAGTGATTCTAACGAAGTTTCCAAACTTCGAAAAAAATTTTTTTTCTTTTCGAGATTCTTTGCGAATAATATGCTTTACTGAGGCTATCAAACTAGTATAATGAAAGAGAACCAGTTGTCTCAAATAAGAACGGAAAAAAAGAGATTCTAACGAAGTTTCCAAACTTCGAAAAAAAATTTTTTTTCTTTTCGAGATTCTTTGCGCATAATATGCTTTTCTGAGGCTATCAAACTAGTATAATGAAAGAGAACCAGTTATCTCAAATAAGAAGGGAAAAAAAGTGATTCTAAGGAAATTTCCATACTTCGAAAAAAATTTTTTCATTTCGAGATTCTTTGCGCATAATATGCTTTACTGAGGCTATCAAACTAGTATAATGAAAGAGAACCAGTTATCTCAAATAAGAACGGAAAAAAAGTAATTCTAACGAAGTTTCCAAACATCGAAAATAAATTTTTTTATTTTCGAGATTCTTTGCGCATAATATGCTTTTCTGCGGCTATCAAACTAGTATAAAGAAAGAGAACCAGTTATCTCAAATAAGAACGGAAAAAAAGAGATTCTAATGAAGTTTCGAAACTTCGAAAAAAAATTTTTTTCTTTTCGAGATTCTTTGCGCATAATATTCTTTTCTGAGGCTATCAAACTAGTATAATGAAAGAGAACCAGTTATCTCAAATAAGAACGGAAAAAAAGTGATTCTAAGGAAGTTTCCAAACTTCGAAAAAAATTTTTTTTCTTTTCGAGATTCTTTGCGAACAATATGCTTTACTGAGGCAATCAAACTAGTATAATGAAAGAGAACCAGTTATCTCAAATAAGAACGGAAAAAACGTGATTCTAAGGAAGTTTCCAAACTTCGAAAAAAATTTTTTTTCTTTTCGAGATTCTTTGCGCATAATATGCATTACTGAGGCTATCAAACTAGTATAATGAAAGAGAACCAGTTATCTCAAATAAGAACGGAAAAAAAGTGATTCAAACGAAGTTTCCAAACGTCGAAAAAATTTTTTTTTCTTTTCGAGATTCTTTGCGTATAATATGCTTTACTGAAGCTATCAAACTAGTATAATGAAAGAGAACCAGTTATCTCAAATAAGAAGGGAAAAAAAGTGATTCTAAGGAGGTTTCCAAACTTCGAAAAAAATTTTTTCATTTCCAGATTCTTTGCGCATATTATGCTTTTCTGAGGCTATCAATCTAGTATAATGAAAGAGAACCAGTTATCTCAAATAAGAACGGAAAAAAAGTGATTCTAACGAAGTTTCCAAAGTTCGAAAAAAATTTTTTTTCTTTTCGAGATTCTTTGCGTATAATATGCTTTACTGAAGCTATCAAACTAGTATAATGAAAGAGAACCAGTTATCTGAAATAAGAAGGGAAAAAAAGTGTTTCTAAGGAGGTTTCCAAACTTCGAAAAAAAATTTTTTTCTTTTCCAGATATTTCGCGCATAATATGCTTTTCTGAGGCTATCACTCTAGTATAATGAAAGAGAACCAGTTATCTCAAATAAGAACGGAAAAAAAGTGATTCTAACGAAGTTTCCAAACTTCGAAAAAAATTTTTTTTCTTTTCGAGATTCTTTGGGTATAATATGCTTTACTGAAGCTATCAAACTAGTATAATGAAAGAGAACCAGTTATCTCAAATAAGAACGGAAAAAAAGAGATTCTAATGAAGTTTCCAAACTTCGAAAAAAAATTTTTTTCTTTTCGAGATTCTTTGCGCATAATATTCTTTTATCAGGCTATCAAACTAGTATAATGAAAGAGAACCAGTTATCTCAAATAAGAACGGAAAAAAAGTGATTCAAACGAAGTTTCCAAACTTCGAAAAAAATTTTTTTTCTTTTCGAGATTCTTTGCGAACAATATTTTTTACTGAGGCAATCAAACTAGTATAATGAAAGAGAACCAGTTATCTCAAATAAGAACGGAAAAAAAGAGATTGTAACGAAGTTTCCAAACTTCGAAAAAAATTTTTTTTCTTTTCGAGATTCTTTGCGAATAATATGCTTTACTGAGGCTATCAAACTAGTATAATGAAAGAGAACCAGTTGTCTCAAATAAGAACGGAAAAAAAGAGATTCTAACGAAGTTTCCAAACTACGAAAAAATATTTTTTTCTTTTCGAGATTCTTTGCGCATAATATGCTTTTCTGAGGCTATCAATCTAGTATAATGAAAGAGAACCAGTTATCTCAAATAAGAACGGAAAAAAAGTGATTCTAACGAAGTTTCCAAACTTCGAAAAAAATTTTTTTTCTTTTCGAGATTCTTTGCGAATAATATGCTTTACTGAGGCTATCAAACTAGTATAATGAAAGAGAACCAGTTGTCTCAAATAAGAACGGAAAAAAAGAGATTCTAACGAAGTTTCCAAACTTCGAAAAAAAATTTTTTTTCTTTTCGAGATTCTTTGCGCATAATATGCTTTTCTGAGGCTATCAAACTAGTATAATGAAAGAGAACCAGTTATCTCAAATAAGAAGGGAAAAAAAGTGATGCTAAGGAAATTTCCAAACTTCGAAAAAAATTTTTTCATTTCGAGATTCTTTGCGCATAATATGCTTTACTGAGGCTATCAAACTAGTATAATGAAAGAGAACCAGTTATCTCAAATAAGAACGGAAAAAAAGTAATTCTAACGAAGTTTCCAAACATCGAAAATAAATTTTTTTTTTTTCGAGATTCTTTGCGCATAATATGCTTTTCTGCGGCTATCAAACTAGTATAAAGAAAGAGAACCAGTTATCTCAAATAAGAATGGAAAAAAAGTAATTCTAAAGAAGTTTCCAAACTTCGAAAAAAATTTTTTTTCTTTTCGAGATTCTTTGCGCATAATATGATTTTCTGAGGCTATCAAACTAGTATAATGAAAGAGAACCAGTTATCTCAAATAAGAATGGAAAAAAAGTGATTCTAAGGAAGTTTCCAAACTTCGAAAAAATAATTTTTCATTTCGAGATTCTTTGCGCATAATATGCTTTTCTGAGGCTATCAAACTAGTATAATGAAAGAGAACGAGTTATCTCAATTAAGAATGGAAAAAACGTGATTCTAAGGAAGTTTCCAAACTTCGAAAAAAATTTTTTTTCTTTTCGAGATTCTTTGCGCATAATATGCTTTACTGAGGCTATCAAACTAGTATAATGAAAGAGAACCAGTTATCTCAAATAAGAACGGAAAAAAAGTGATTCAAACGAAGTTTCCAAACTTCGAAAAAAAATTTTTTTTTTCGAGATATTTCGCGCATAATATGCTTTTCTGAGGCTATCAATCTAGTATAATGAAAGAGAACCAGTTATCTCAAATAAGAACGGAAAAAAAGTGATTCTAACGAAGTTTCCAAACGTCGAAAAAATTTTTTTTTCTTTTCGAGATTCTTTGCGTATAATATGCTTTACTGAAGCTATCAAACTAGTATAATGAAAGAGAACCAGTTATCTCAAATAAGAAGGGAAAAAAAGTGATTCTAAGGAGGTTTCCAAACTTCGAAAAAAATTTTTTCATTTCGAGATTCTTTGCGCATATTATGCTTTTCTGAGGCTATCAATCTAGTATAATGAAAGAGAACCAGTTATCTCAAATAAGAACGGAAAAAAAGTGATTCTAACGAAGTTTCCAAACTTCGAAAAAAATTTTTTTTCTTTTCGAGATTCTTTGCGTATAATATGCTTTACTGAAGCTATCAAACTAGTATAATGAAAGAGAACCAGTTATCTGAAATAAGAAGGGAAAAAAAGTGTTTCTAAGGAGGTTTCCAAACTTCGAAAAAAAATTTTTTTCTTTTCGAGATATTTCGCGCATAATATGCTTTTCTGAGGCTATCACTCTAGTATAATGAAAGAGAACCAGTTATCTCAAATAAGAACGGAAAAAAAGTAATTCTAACGAAGTTTCCAAACTTCGAAAAAATTTTTTTTTCTTTTCGAGATTCTTTGGGTATAATATGCTTTACTGAAGCTATCAAACTAGTATAATGAAAGAGAACCAGTTATCTCAAATAAGAACGGAAAAAAAGAGATTCTAATGAAGTTTCCAAACTTCGAAAAAAAATTTTTTTCTTTTCGAGATTCTTTGCGCATAATATTCTTTTATCAGGCTATCAAACTAGTATAATGAAAGAGAACCAGTTATCTCAAATAAGAACGGAAAAAAAGTGATTCAAACGAAGTTTCCAAACTTCGAAAAAAATTTTTTTTCTTTTCGAGATTCTTTGCGAACAATATTTTTTACTGAGGCAATCAAACTAGTATAATGAAAGAGAACCAGTTATCTCAAATAAGAACGGAAAAAAAGAGATTCTAACGAAGTTTCCAAACTTCGAAAAAATTTTTTTTTTCTTTTCGAGATTCTTTGCGCATAATATGCTTTTCTGAGGCTATCAAACTAGTATAATGAAAGAGAACCAGTTATCTCAAATAAGAAGGGAAAAAAAGTGATTCTAAGGAGGTTTCCAAACTTCGAAAAAAATTTTTTCATTTCGAGATTCTTTGCGCATAATATGCTTTACTGAGGCTATCAAACTAGTATAATGAAAGAGAACCAGTTATCTCAAATAGGGAATGGAAAAAAAGTGATTCTAAGGAAGTTTCCAAACTTCGAAAAAAAAATATTTTCATTTCGAGATTCTTTGCGCATAATATGCTTTTCTGAGGCTATCAAACTAGTATAATGAAAGAGAACCAGTTATCTCAAATAAGAATGCAAAAAAAGTGATTCTAAGGAAGTTTCCAAACTTCGAAAAAATATTTTTTTCATTTCGAGATTCTTTGCGCATAATATGCTTTTCTGAGGCTATCAAACTAGTATAATGAAAAAGAACGAGTTATCTCAAATAAGAATGGAAAAATCGTCATTCTAAGGAAGTTTCCAAACTTCGAAAAAAAATTTTTTTCTTTTCGAGATTCTTTGCGCATAATATGCTTTACTGAGGCTATCAAACTAGTATAATGAAAGAGAACTAGTTATCTCAAATAAGAACGGAAAAAAAGTGATTCAAACGAAGTTTCCAAACTTCGAAAAAAAATTTTTTCTTTTCGAGATATTTCGCGCATAATATGCTTTTCTGAGGCTATCAATCTAGTATAATGAAAGAGAACCAGTTATCTCAAATAAGAACGGAAAAAAAGTGATTCTAACGAAGTTTCCAAACTTCGAAAAATTTTTTTTTTCTTTTTGAGATTCTTTGCGTATAATATGCTTTACTGAAGCTATCAAACTAGTATAATGAAAGAGAACCAGTTATCTCAAATAAGAACGGAAAAAAAGAGATTCTAATGAAGTTTCCAAACTTCGAAAAAAAATTTTTTTCTTTTCGAGTTTCTTTGCGCATAATATTCTTTTCTGAGGCTATCAAACTAGCATAATGAAAGAGAACCAGTTAACTAAATAAGAACGGAAAAAAAGTGATTCAAACGAAGTTTCCAAACTTCGAAAAAAAAATTATTTCTTTTCGAGATTTTGCGCTTAATATGCTTTTCTGAGGCTATCAAACTAGTATAATGAAAGACAACCAGTTATCTCAAATAAGAATGGAATAAAACTGATTCTAAGGAAGTTTCCAAACTTCGAAAAAATATTTTTTTCTTTTCGAGATTCTTTGCGTATAATATGCTTTTTTGAGGCTATCAATCTAGTATAATGAAAGAGAACCAGTTATCTCAAATAAGAACGGAAAAAAAGAGATTCTAATGAAGTTTCGTAACTTCGAAAAAAAATTTTTTTCTTTTCGAGTTTCTTTGCGCATAATATTCTTTTCTGAGGCTATCAAACTAGTATAATGAAAGAGAACCAGTTATCTAAATAAGAACGGAAAAAAAGTGATTCTAAGGAAGTTTCCAAACTTCGAAAAAATATTTTTTTCTTTTCGAGATTCTTTGTGCATAGTATGCTTTTCTGAGGCTATCAATCTAGTATAATGAAAGAGAACCAGTTATCTCAAATAAGAACGGAAAAAAAGTGATTCTAACGAAGTTTCCAAACTTCGAAAAAATTTTTTTTTCTTTTCGAGATTCTTTGCGAATAATATGCTTTACTGAGGCTATCAAACTAGTATAATGAAAGAGAACCAGTTATCTCAAATAAGAACGGAAAAAAAGTAATTCTAACGAAGTTTCCAAACATCGAAAATAAATTTTTTTATTTTCGAGATTCTTTGCGCATAATATGCTTTTCTGCGGCTATCAAACTAGTATAAAGAAAGAGAACCAGTTATCTCAAATAAGAATGGAAAAAAAGTGATTCTAATGAAGTTTCCAAACTTCGAAAAAAAATTTTTTTCTTTTCGAGATTCTTTGCGCATAATATGCTTTTCTGAGGCTATCAAACTAGTATAATGAAAGAGAACCAGTTATCTCAAATAAGAACGGAAAAAAAGTGATTCTAACGAAGTTTCCAAACTTCGAACAAATTTTTTTTTCTTTTCGAGATTCTTTGCGTATAATATGCTTTACTGAAGCTATCAAACTAGTATAATGAAAGAGAACCAGTTATCTCAAATAAGAACGGAAAAAAAGAGATTCTAATGAAGTTTCGAAACTTCGAAAAAAAATTTTTTTCTTTTCGAGATTCTTTGCGCATAATATTCTTTTCTGAGGCTATTAAACTAGTATAATGAAAGAGAACCAGTTATCTCAAATAAGAACGGAAAAAAAGTGATTCAAACGAAGTTTCCAAACTTCGCAAAAATTTTTTTTCTTTTCGAGATTCTTTGCGAACAATATGCTTTACTGAGGCAATCAAACTAGTATAATGAAAGAGAACCAGTTATCTCAAATAAGAACGGAAAAAAAGAGATTCTAACGAAGTATCCAAACTTCGAAAAAAAATTTTTTTTCTTTTCGAGATTCTTTGCGCATAATATGCTTTTCTGAGGCTATCAAACTAGTATAATGAAAGAGAACCAGTAATCTCAAATAAGAATGGAAAAAAAGTGATTCTAAGGAATTTTCCAAACTTCGAAAAAAAATTTTTTTCTTTTCGAGATTCTTTGCGCATAATATGCTTTTCTGAGGCTATCAAACTAGTACAATGAAACAGAACCAGTTATCTCAAATAAGAAAGGAAAAAAAGTGATTCTAACGAAGTTTCCAAACTTCGAAAAAAAATTTTTTTCTTTTCGAGATTCATTGCGCATAATATGCTTTTCTGAGGCTATTAACTAGTATAATGAAAGAGAACCAGTTATCTCAAATAAGAATGTTAAAAAAGTGTTTCTAAGGAAGTTTCCAAACTTCGAAAAAAAATTTTTTTCTTTTCGAGATTCTTTGCGCATAATATGCTTTTCTGAGGCTATCAAACTAGTATAATGAAAGAGAACCAGTTATCTCAAATAAGAACGAAAAAAAGTGATTCTAACGAAGTTTCAAAACTTCGAAAAAAAATTTTTTCTTTTCGAGATTATGTTCGCATAATATGCTTTTCTGAGGCTATCAAACTAGTATAATGAAAGAGAACGAGTTATCTCATACAAGAACGGAAAAAAAGTGATTCTAACGAAGTTTCCAAACATCGAAAAAAAATTTTTTTATTTTGGAGATTCTTTGCGCATAATATGCTTTTCTGCGGCTATCAAACTAGTACAATGAAAGAGAACCAGTTATCTCAAATAAGAACGGAAAAAAAGTGATTCTACGGAAGTTTCCAAACTTCGAAAAAAATTTTTTCATTTCGAGATTCTTTGCGCACAATATGCTTTTCTTAGGCTATCAAACAAGTATAATGAAAGAGAACCAGTTATCTCAAATAAGAACGGAAAAAAAGTGATTCTAACGAAGTTTCCAAACTTCGAAAAGAATTTTTTTTCTTTTCGAAATTCTTTGCGCATAATATGTTTTACTGAGCCTATGAAACTAGTATAATGAAAGAGAACCAGTTATCTCAATTAAGAACGGAAAAAAAGTGATTCAAACGAAGTTTCCAAACTTCGAAAAAAAATTTATTTCTTTTCGAGATATTTTACGCATAATATGCTTTTCTGAGGCTATCAAAATAGTATAATGAAAGAGAACCAGTTATCTCAAATAAGAATGGAATAAAAGTGATTCTAAGGAAGTTTCCAAACTTCGAAAAAATATTTTTTTCATTTCGAGATTCTTTGCGCATAATATGCTTTTCATAGGCTATCAATCTAGTATAATGAAAGAGAACCAGTTATCTCAAATAAGAACGGAAAAAAAGTGATTCTAACGAAGTTTCCAAACTTCGAAAAAAATTTTTTTTCTTTTCGAGATTCTTTGCGCATAATATGCTTTACTGAGGCTATCAAACTAGTATAATGAAAGAGAACCAGTTATCTCAAATAAGAACGGAAAAAAAGTGATTCAAACGAAGTTTCAAAACTTCGAAAAAAAAATTATTTCTTTTCGAGATTCTTTGCGCATAATAATCGTTTCTACAGCTATCAAACTAGTATAATGAAAGAGAACCAATTATCTCGAATAAGAACGGAAAAAAAGTGATTCTAATGAAGTTTCAAAATTTTGAAAAACTTTTTTTTTCTTTTCGAGATTCTTTGCGCATAATATGCTTTTCTACAGCTATCAAACTAGCAAAATGAAAGAGAACCAGTTATCTCGTATAAGAACGGAAAAAAAGTAATTCTAATGAAGTTTCCAAACTTCAAAAAAAAATTTTTTTCTTTTCGAGATTCTTTGCGCATAATATGCTTTTCTGCAGCTATCAAATTAGTATAATGAAAGAGAACCAGTTATCTCGAATAAGAACGGAAAAAAAGTGATTCTAATGAAGTTTCAAAATTATGAAAAACTTTTTTTTTCTTTTCGAGATTCTTTGCGCATAATATGCTTTTCTACAGCTATCAAACTAGCAAAATGAAAGAGAACCATTTATCTCGTATAAGAACGGAAAAAAAGTGATTCTAATGAAGTTTCCAAACTTCGAAAAAAAATTTTTTCTTTTCGAGATTCTTAGCGCATAATAAGCTTTTCTGAGGCTATCAAACTAGTATAATGAAAGAGAACCAGTTATCTCGAATAAGAACGAAAAAAAGTGATTCTAATGAAGTTTCAAAATTATGAAAAACTTTTTTTTTCTTTTCGAGATTCTTTGCGCATAATATGCTTTTCTACAGCTATCAAACTAGCAAAATGAAAGAGAACCATATATCTCGTATAAGAACAGAAAAAAAGTGATTCTAATGAAGTTTCCAAACTTGGAAAAGAAATTTTTCTTTTCGAGATTCTTTGCGCATAATATGCTTTTCTGAGGCTATCAAACTAGTATAATGAAAGAGAACCAGTTATCTCGAATAAGAACGGAAAAAAAGTGATTCTGATAAGGTTTCCAAACTTCGAAAATTTTTTTTTTTTTTTTTCGAGATTCTTTGCGCATAATATGCTTTTCTGAGGCTATCAAACTAGTATTATGAAAGAGAACCAGTTATCTCGAATAAGAACGGAAAAAAAGTGATTCTAACAAAGTTTCCCAACTTCGAAAAAAATTTTTTTTTCTTTTCGAGATTCTTTGCGCATAATATGCTTTTCTGAGGCTATCAAACTAGTATAAGGAAAGAGAACCAGTTATCTCAAATAAGAAGGGAAAAAAAGTGATTCTAAGGAAGTTTCCAAACTTCGAAAAAAATTTTTTCATTTCGAGATTCTTTGCGCATAATATGCTTTTCTGAGGCTATCAAACAAGTATAATGAAAGAGAACCAGTTATCTCAAATAAGAACGGAAAAAAAGTGATTCAAATGAAGTTTCCAAACTTCGAAAAAAAAATTATTTCTTTTCGAGATATTTTGCGCATAATATGCTTTTCTGAGGCTATCAAACTAGTATAATGAAAGAGAACCAGTTATCTCAAATAAGAATGGAATAAAAGTGATTCTAAGGAAGTTTCCATACTTCGAAAAAATATTTTTCTCATTTCGAGATTCTTTGCGCACAATATATTTTTCTGAGGCTATCAATCTAGCATAATGAAAGAGAACCAGTTATCTCAAATAAGAACGGAAAAAAAGTGATTCTAACGAAGTTTGCAAACTTCGAAAAAAATTTTTTTTCTTTTCGAGATTCTTTGCGAATAATATGCTTTACTGAGGCTATCAAACTAGTATAATGAAAGAGAACCAGTTATCTCAAATAAGAACGGAAAAAAAGATTCTAACGAAGTTTCCAAACTTCGAAAAAAAATTTTTTTTCTTTTCGAGATTCTTTGCGCATAATATGCTTTTCTGAGGCTATCAAACTAGTATAATTAAATAGAACCAGTTATCTCAAATAAGAAGGGAAAAAAAGTGATTCTAAGGAGGTTTCCAAACTTCGAAAAAAATTTTTTCATTTCGAGATTCTTTGCGCATATTATGCTTTACTGAGGCTATCAAACTAGTATAATGAAAGAGAACCAGTTATCTCAAATAAGAACGGAAAAAAAGTAATTCTAACGAAGTTTCCAAACATCGAAAATAATTTTTTTATTTTCGAGATTCTTTGCGCATAATATGCTTTTCTGCGGCTATCAAACTAGTATAAAGAAGAGAACCAGTTATCTCAAATAAGAATGGAAAAAAAGTGATTCTAAGGAATTTTCCAAACTTCGAAAAAAAATTTTTTTCTTTTCGAGATTCTTTGCGCATAATATCCTTTTCTGAGGCTATCAAACTAGTACAATGAAAGAGAACCAGTTATCTCAAATAAGAAAGGGAAAAAAGTGATTCTAACGAAGTTTCCAAACTTCGAAAAAAAATTTTTTTCTTTTCGAGATTCATTGCGCATAATATGCTTTACTGAGGCTATCAAACTAGTATAATGAAAGAGAACCAGTTATCTCAAATCAGAATGGAAAAAAAGTGTTTCTAAGGAAGTTTCCAAACTTCGAAAAAAAATTTTTTTCTTTTCGAGATTCTTTGCGCATAATATGCTTTTCTGAGGCTATCAAACTAGTATAATGAAAGAGAACCAGTTATCTCAAATAAGAACGGAAAAAAGTGAATCTAACGAAGTTTCCAAACTTCGAAAAAAATTTTTTTCTTTCCGAGATTATGTTCGCATAATATGCTTTTCTGAGGCTATCAAACTAGTATAATGAAAGAGAACCAGTTATCTCAAATAGGGAATGGAAAAAAAGTGATTCTAAGGAAGTTTCCAAACTACGAAAAAAAAAAATTTTCATTTCGAGATTCTTTGCGCATAATATGCTTTTCTGAGGCTATCAAACCAGTATAATGAAAGAGAACCAGTTATATCAAATAAGAACGGAAAAAAAGTGAATCAAACGAAGTTTCCAAACTTGGAAAAAAAATTTTTTTCTTTTCGAGATTCTTTGCGCATAATATGCTTTTCTGAGGCTATCAAACTAGTATAATGAAAGAGAACCAGTTATCTCAAATAAGAATGGAAAAAAAGTGATTCTAAGGAAGTTTCCAAACTTCGAAAAAATTTTTTTTTTCTTTTCGAGATTCTTTGCGCATAATATGCTTTTCTGAGGCTATCAAACTAGTATAATGAAAGAGAACCAGTTATCTCAAATAAGAAGGGAAAAAAAGTGATTCTAAGGAAGTTTCCAAACTTCGAAAAAAATTTTTTCATTTCGAGATTCTTCGCGCATAATATGCTTTTCTGAGGCTAACAAACAAGTATAATGAAAGAGAACCAGTTATCTCAAATAAGAACGGAAAAAAAGTGATTCAAACGAAGTTTCCAAACTTCGAAAAAAAATTTATTTCTTTTCGAGATATTTTGCGCATAATATCCTTTTCTGAGGCTATCAAACTAGTATAATGAAAGAGAACCAGTTATCTCAAATAAGAATGGAATAAAAGTGATTCTAAGGAAGTTTCCAAACTTCGAAAAAATATTTTTTTCATTTCGAGATTCTTTCAGCATAATATGCTTTTCTGAGGCTATCAATCTAGTATAATGAAAGAGAACCAGTTATCTCAAATAAGAACGGAAAAAAAGTGATTCTAACGAAGTTTGCAAACTTCGAAAAAAATTTTTTTTCTTTTCGAGATTCTTTGCGAATAATATGCTTTACTGAGGCTATCAAACTAGTATAATGAGAGAGAACCAGTTATCTCAAATAAGAACGGAAAAAAAGAGATTCTAACGAAGTTTCCAAACTTCGAAAAAAAATTTTTTTTCTTTTCGAGATTCTTTGCGCATAATATGCTTTTCTGAGGCTATCAAACTAGTATAATGAAAGAGAACCAGTTATCTCAAATAAGAAGGGAAAAAAAGTGATTCCAAGGAGTTTTCCAAACTTCGAAAAAAATTTTTTCATTTCGAGATTCTTTGCGCATATTGTGCTTTACTGAGGCTATCAAACTAGTATAATGAAAGAGAACCAGTTATCTCAAATAAGAACGGAAAAAAAGTAATTCTAACGAAGTTTCCAAACATCGAAAATAAATTTTTTTATTTTCGAGATTCTTTGCCTATAATATGCTTTTCTGCGGCTATCAAACTAGTATAAAGAAGAGAACCAGTTATCTCAAATAAGAACGGAAAAAAGTGATTCTAACGAAGTTTCCAAACTTCGAAAAAAAATTTTTTCTTTCCGAGATTATGTTCGCATAATATGCTTTTCTGAGGCTATCAAACTAGTATAATGAAAGAGAACCAGTTATCTCAAATAGGGAATGGAAAAAAAGTGATTCTAAGGAAGTTTCCAAACTACGAAAAAAATTTTTTTTCATTTCGAGATTCTTTGCGCATAATATGCTTTTCTGAGGCTATCAAACTAGTATAATGAAAGAGAACCAGTTATATCAAATAAGAACGGAAAAAAAGTGAATCAAACGAAGTTTCCAAACTTCGAAAAAAAAATTTTTTCTTTTCGAGATTCTTTGCGCATAATATGCTTTTCTGAGGCTATCAAACTAGTATAATGAAAGAGAACCAGTTATCTCAAATAAGAATGGAAAAAAAGTGATTCTAAGGAAGTTTCCAAACTTCGAAAAAAAATTTTTTTTTTTTCGAGATTCTTTGCGCATAATATGCTTTTCTGAGGCTATCAAACTAGTATAATGAAAGAGAACCAGTTATCTCAAATAAGAAGGCAAAAAAAGTGATTCTAAGGAAGTTTCCAAACTTCGAAAAAAATTTTTTCATTTCGAGATTCTTCGCGCATAATATGCTTTTCTGAGGCTAACAAACAAGTATAATGAAAGAGAACCAGTTATCTCAAATAAGAACGGAAAAAAAGTGATTCAAACGAAGTTTCCTAACTTCGAAAAAAAATTTTTTTCTTTTCGAGATATTTTGCGCATAATATCCTTTTCTGAGGCTATCAAACTAGTATAATGAAAGAGAACCAGTTATCTCAAATAAGAATGGAATAAAAGTGATTCTAAGGAAGTTTCCAAACTTCGAAAAAAAATTTTTTCTTTCCGAGATTATGTTCGCATAATATGCTTTTCTGAGGCTATCAAACTAGTATAATGAAAGAGAACCAGTTATCTAAATTAGGGAATGGAAAAAAAGTGATTCTAAGGAAGTTTCCAAACTACGAAAAAAAAATTTATTCATTTCGAGATTCTTTGCGCATAATATGCTTTTCTGAGGCTATCAAACTAGTATAATGAAAGAGAACCAGTTATCTCAAATAAGAATGGAAAAAAAGTGATTCTAAGGAAGTTTTCAAACTTCGAAAAAAAATTTTTTTTCTTTTCGAGATTCTTTGCGCATAATATGCTTTTCTGAGGCTATCAAATTAGTATAATGAAAGAGAACCAGTTATCTCAAATAAGAAGGGAAAAAAAGTGATTCTAAGGAAGTTTCCAAACTTCGAAAAAAATTTTTTCATTTCGAGATTCTTCGCGCATAATATGCTTTTCTGAGGCTAACAAACAAGTATATTGAAAGAGAACCAGTTATCTCAAATAAGAACGGAAAAAAAGTGATTCAAACGAAGTTTCCAAACTTCGAAAAAAAATTTATTTCTTTTCGAGATATTTTGCGCATAATATCCTTTTCTGAGGCTATCAAACTAGTATAATGAAAGAGAACCAGTTATCTCAAATAAGAATGGAATAAAAGTGATTCTAAGGAAGTTTCCAATCTTCGAAAAAATATTTTTTTCATTTCGAGATTCTTTGCGCATAATATGCTTTTCTGAGGCTATCAATCTAGTATAATGAAAGAGAACCAGTTATCTCAAATAAGAAGGGAAAAAAAGTGATTCTAAGGAGGTTTCCAAACTTCGAAAAAAATTTTTTCATTTCGAGATTCTTTGCGCATATTGTGCTTTACTGAGGCTATCAAACTAGTATAATGAAAGAGAACCAGTTATCTCAAATAAGAACGGAAAAAAAGTAATTCTAACGAAGTTTCCAAACATCGAAAATAAATTTTTTTATTTTCGAGATTCATTGCGCATAATATGCTTTTCTGCGGCTATCAAACTAGTATAAAGAAGAGAACCAGTTATCTCAAATAAGAATGGAAAAAAAGTGATTCTAAGGAATTTTCCAAACTTCGAAAAAAAATTTTTTTATTTTCGAGATTCTTTGCGCATAATATGCTTTTCTGAGGCTATCAAACTAGTACAATGAAAGAGAACCAGTTATCTCAAATAAGAAAGGAAAAAAAGTGATTCTAACGAAGTTTCCAAACTTCGAAAAAAAATTTTTTTCTTTTCGAGATTCATTGCGCATAATATGCTTTTCTGAGGCTACCCAACTAGTATAATGAAAGAGAACCAGTTATCTCAAATAAGAATGGAAAAAAAGTGTTTCTAAGGAAGTTTCCAAACTTCGAAAAAAAATTTTTTTCTTTTCGAGATTCTTTGCGCATAATATGCTTTTCTGAGGCTATCAAACTAGTATAATGAAAGAGAACCAGTTATCTCAAATAAGAACGGAAAAAAGTGATTCTAACGAAGTTTCTAAACTTCGAAAAAAAATTTTTTCTTTTCGAGATTATGTTCGCATAATATGCTTTTCTGAGGCTATCAAACTAGTATAATGAAAGAGAACCAGTTATCTCAAATAGGGAATGGAAAAAAAGTGATTCTAAGGAAGTTTCCAAACTTCGAAAAAAAATTTTTTTCATTTCGAGATTCTTTGCGCATAATATGCTTTTCTGAGGCTATCAAACTAGTATAATGAAAGAGAACCAGTTATATCAAATAAGAACGGAAAAAAAGTGATTCTAACGAAGTTTCCAAACTTCCAAAAAATTTTTTTTTCTTTTCGAGATTCTTTGCGCATAATATGCTTTACTGAGGCTTTCAAACTAGCTTAATGAAAGAGAACCAGATATCTCAAATAAGAACGCAAAAAAAGTGAATCAAACGAAGTTTCCAAACTTCGAAAAAAAATTTTTTTCTTTTCGAGATTCTTTGCGCATAATATGCTTTTCTGAGGCTATCAAACTAGTATAATGAAAGAGAACCAGTTATCTCAAATAAGAATGGAAAAAAAGTGATTCTAAGGAAGTTTCCAAACTTCGAAAAAAAATTTTCTTTCTTTTCGAGATTCTTTGCGCATAATATGCTTTTCTGAGGCTATCAAACTAGTATAATGAAAGAGAACCAGTTATCTCAAATAAGAACGGAAAAAAAGTGATTCAAACGAAGTTTCCAAACTTCGAAAAAAAATTTATTTCTTTTCGAGATATTTTGCGCATAATATGCTTTTCTGAGGCTATCAAACAAGTATAATGAAAGAGAACCAGTTATGTCAAATAAGAATGGAATAAAAGTGATTCTAAGAAAGTTTCCAAACTTCGAAAAAATATTTTTTTCCATTTCGAGATTCTTTGCGCATAATATGCTTTTCTGCGGCTATCAAACTAGTATAAAGAAGAGAACCAGTTATCTCAAATAAGAATGGAAAAAAAGTGATTCTAAGGAATTTTCCAAACTTCGAAAAAAAATTTTTTTATTTTCGAGATTCTTTGCGCATAATATGCTTTTCTGAGGCTATCAAACTAGTACAATGAAGGAGAACCAGTTATCTCAAATAAGAAAGGAAAAAAAGTGATTCTAACGAAGTTTCCAAACTTCGAAAAAAAATTTTTTTCTTTTCGAGATTCATTGCGCATAATAAGCTTTTCTGAAGCTATCAAACTAGTATAATCAAAGAGAACCAGTTATCTCGAATAAGAACGGAAAAAAAGTGATTCTAATGAAGTTTCAAAATTATGAAAAACTTTTTTTTTCTTTTCGAGATTCTTTGCGCATAATATGCTTTTCTACAGCTATCAAACTAGCAAAATGAAAGAGAACCATATATCTCGTATAAGAACGGAAAAAAAGTGATTCTAATGAAGTTTCCAAACTTGGAAAAAAAAATTTTCTTTTCGAGATTCTTTGCGCATAATATGCTTTTCTGAGGCTATCAAACTAGTATAATGAAAGAGAACCAGTTATCTCGAATAAGAACGGAAAAAAAGTGATTCTGATGAAGTTTCCAAACTTCGAAAAAAATTTTTTTTCTTTTCGAGATTTTTTGCGCATAATATGCTTTTCTGAGGCTATCAAACTAGTATTATGAAAGAGAACCAGTTATCTCGAATAAGAACGGAAAAAATGTGATTCTAATGAAGTTTCAGAACTTCGAAAAAAATTTCTTTCTTTTCGAGATTCTTTGCGCATAATATGCTTTTCTGAGGCTATTAAACTAGTATAATGAAAGAGAACCAGTTATCTCGAATAAGAACGGAAAAATGTGATTCTAATGAAGTTTCAAAATTTTGAAAAACTTTTTTTTTCTTTTCGAGATTCTTTACGCATAATATGCTTTTCTACAGCTATCAAACTAGCAAAATGAAAGAGAACCAGTTATCTCGTATAAGAACGGAAAAAAAGTGATACCAATCAAGTTTCCTCACTTCGAAAAAAAATTTTTTCTTTTCGAGATTCTTTGCGCATAATATGCTTTTCTGCGGCTATCAAACTAGTACAATGAAAGAGAACCAGTTAAGAACAAAAAAAAGTGATTCTAACAAAGTTTCCCAACTTCGAAAAAAAATTTTTCATTTCGAGATTCTTTGCGCATAATATGCTTTTCTGAGGCTATCAAACTAGTATAATGAAAGAGAACCAGTTATCTCAAATAAGAATGGAATAAAAGTGATTCTAAGGAAGTTTCCAAACTTCGAAAAAATATTTTTTTCATTTCGAGATTCTTTGCGCATAATATGCTTTTCTGAGGCTATCATTCTAGTATCATGAAAGAGAACCAGTTATCTCAAATAAGAACGGAAAAAAAGTGATTCTAACGAAGTTTGCAAACTTTGAAAAAAATTTTTTTTCTTTTCGAGATTCTTTGCGAATAATATGCTTTACTGAGGCTATCAAACTAGTATAATGAGAGAGAACCAGTTATCTCAAATAAGAAGGGAAAAAAAGAGATTCTAACGAAGTTTCCAAACTTCGAAAAAAAATTTTTTTTCTTTTCGAGATTCTTTGCGCATAATATGCTTTTCTGAGGCTATCAAACTAGTATAATGAAAGAGAATCAGTTATCTCAAATAAGAAGGGAAAAAAAGTGATTCTAAGGAGGTTTCCAAACTTCGAAAAAAAATTTTTCATTTCGAGATTCTTTGCGCATATTGTGCTTTACTGAGGCTATCAAACTAGTATAATGAAAGAGAACCAGTTATCTCAAATAAGAACGGAAAAAAAGTAATTCTAACGAAGTTTCCAAACATCGAAAATAAATTTTTTTATTTTCGAGATTCTTTGCGCATAATATGCTTTTCTGCGGCTATCAAACTAGTATAAAGAAGAGAACCAGTTATCTCAAATAAGAATGGAAAAAAAGTGATTCTAACGAAGTTTCCAAACTTCGAAAGAAAATTTTTTTCTTTTCGAGATTCATTGCGCATAATATGCTTTTCTGAGGCTATCAAACTAGTATAATGAAAGAGAACCAGTTATCTCAAATAAGAATGGAAAAAAAGTGTTTCTAAGGAAGTTTCCAAACTTCGAAAAAAAATTTTTTTCTTTTCGAGATTCTTTGCGCATAATATGCTTTTCTGAGGCTATCAAACTAGTATAATGAAAGAGAACCAGTTATCTCAAATAAGAACGGAAAAAAGTGATTCTAACGAAGTTTCCAAACTTCGAAAAAAATTTTTTTCTTTCCCAGATTATGTTCGCATAATATGCTTTTCTGAGGCTATCAAACTAGTATAATGAAAGAGAACCAGTTATCGGAAATAGGGAATGGAAAAAAAGTGATTCTAAGGAAGTTTCCAAACTACGAAAAAAAAATTTTTTCATTTCGAGATTCTTTGCGCATAATATGCTTTTCTGAGGCTATCAAACTAGTATAATGAAAGAAAACCAGTTATATTAAATAAGAACGGAAAAAAAGTGAATCAAACGAAGTTTCCAAACTTCGAAAAAAAATTTTTTTCTTTTCGAGATTCTTTGCGCATAATATGCTTTTCTGAGGCTATCAAACTAGTATAATGAAAGAGAACCAGTTATCTCAAATAAGAATGGAAAAAAAGTGATTCTAAGGAAGTTTCCAAACTTCGAAAAAAATTTTTTTTTCTTTTCGAGATTCTTTGCGCATAATATGCTTTTCTGAGGCTATCAAACTAGTATAATGAAAGAGAACCAGTTATCTCAAATAAGAAGGGAAAAAAAGTGATTCTAAGGAAGTTTCCAAACTTCGAAAAAAATTTTTTCATTTCGAGATTCTTCGCGCATAATATGCTTTTCTGAGGCTAACAAACAAGTATAATGAAAGAGAACCAGTTATCTCAAATAAGAACGGAAAAAAAGTGATTCAAACGAAGTTTGCAAACTTCGAAAAAAATTTTTTTTCTTTTCGAGATTCTTTGCGAATAATATGCTTTACTGAGGCTATCAAACTAGTATAATGAAAGAGAACCAGTTATCTCAAATAAGAACGGAAAAAAAGAGATTCTAACGAAGTTTCCAAACTTCGAAAAAAATTTTTTTTTCTTTTCGAGATTCTTTGCGCATAATATGCTTTTCTGAGGCAATCAAACTAGTATAATGAAAGAGAACCAGTTATCTCAAATAAGAAGGGAAAAAAAGTGATTCTAAGGAGGTTTCCAAACTTCGAAAAAAATTTTTTCATTTCGAGATTCTTTGCGCATATTGTGCTTTACTGAGGCTATCAAACTAGTATAATGAAAGAGAACCAGTTATCTCAAATAAGAACGGAAAAAAAGTAATTCTAATGAAGTTTCCAAACATCGAAAATAAATTTTTTTATTTTCGAGATTCTTTGCGCATAATATGCTTTTCTGCGGCTATCAAACTAGTATAAAGAAGAGAACCAGTTATCTCAAATAAGAATGGAAAAAAAGTGATTCTAAGGAATTTTCCAAACTTCGAAAAAAAATTTTTTTATTTTCGAGATTCTTTGCGCATAATATGCTTTTCTGAGGCTATCAAACTAGTACAATGAAAGAGAACCAGTTATCTCAAATAAGAAAGGAAAAAAAGTGATTCTAACGAAGTTTCCAAACTTCGAAAAAAAATTTTTTTCTTTTCGAGATTCATTGCGCATAATAAGCTTTTCTGAAGCTATCAAACTAGTATAATCAAAGAGAACCAGTTATCTCGAATAAGAACGGAAAAAAAGTGATTCTAATGAAGTTTCAAAATTATGAAAAACTTTTTTTTTCTTTTCGAGATTCTTTGCGCATAATATGCTTTTCTACAGCTATCAAACTAGCAAAATGAAAGAGAACCATATATCTCGTATAAGAACGGAAAAAAAGTGATTCTAATGAAGTTTCCAAACTTGGAAAAAAAATTTTTCTTTTCGAGATTCTTTGCGCATAATATGCTTTTCTGAGGCTATCAAACTAGTATAATGAAAGAGAACCAGTTATCTCGAATAAGAACGGAAAAAAAGTGATTCTGATGAAGTTTCCAAACTTCGAAAAAAATTTTTTTTCTTTTCGAGATTCTTTGCGCATAATATGCTTTTCTGAGGCTATCAAACTAGTATTATGAAAGAGAACCAGTTATCTCGAATAAGAACGGAAAAAATGTGATTCTAATGAAGTTTCAGAACTTCGAAAAAAATTTCTTTCTTTTCGAGATTCTTTGCGCATAATATGCTTTTCTGAGGCTATTAAACTAGTATAATGAAAGAGAACCAGTTATCTCGAATAAGAACGGAAAAATGTGATTCTAATGAAGTTTCAAAATTTTGAAAAACTTTTTTTTTCTTTTCGAGATTCTTTACGCATAATATGCTTTTCTACAGCTATCAAACTAGCAAAATGAAAGAGAACCAGTTATCTCGTATAAGAACGGAAAAAAAGTGATACCAATCAAGTTTCCTCACTTCGAAAAAAAATTTTTTCTTTTCGAGATTCTTTGCGCATAATATGCTTTTCTGCGGCTATCAAACTAGTACAATGAAAGAGAACCAGTTATCTCAAATAAGAACAAAAAAAAGTGATTCTAACAAAGTTTCCCAACTTCGAAAAAAAATTTTTCATTTCGAGATTCTTTGCGCATAATATGCTTTTCTGAGGCTATCAAACTAGTATAATGAAAGAGAACCAGTTATCTCAAATAAGAATGGAATAAAAGTGATTCTAAGGAAGTTTCCAAACTTCGAAAAAATATTTTTTTCATTTCGAGATTCTTTGCGCATAATATGCTTTTCTGAGGCTATCATTCTAGTATCATGAAAGAGAACCAGTTATCTCAAATAAGAACGGAAAAAAAGTGATTCTAACGAAGTTTGCAAACTTTGAAAAAAATTTTTTTTCTTTTCGAGATTCTTTGCGAATAATATGCTTTACTGAGGCTATCAAACTAGTATAATGAGAGAGAACCAGTTATCTCAAATAAGAAGGGAAAAAAAGAGATTCTAACGAAGTTTCCAAACTTCGAAAAAAAATTTTTTTTCTTTTCGAGATTCTTTGCGCATAATATGCTTTTCTGAGGCTATCAAACTAGTATAATGAAAGAGAATCAGTTATCTCAAATAAGAAGGGAAAAAAAGTGATTCTAAGGAGGTTTCCAAACTTCGAAAAAAATTTTTTCATTTCGAGATTCTTTGCGCATATTGTGCTTTACTGAGGCTATCAAACTAGTATAATGAAAGAGAACCAGTTATCTCAAATAAGAACGGAAAAAAAGTAATTCTAACGAAGTTTCCAAACATCGAAAATAAATTTTTTTATTTTCGAGATTCTTTGCGCATAATATGCTTTTCTGCGGCTATCAAACTAGTATAAAGAAGAGAACCAGTTATCTCAAATAAGAAGGGAAAAAAAGTGATTCTAAGGAGGTTTCCAAACTTCGAAAAAAATTTTTTCATTTCGAGATTCTTTGCGCATATTATGCTTTACTGAGGCTATCAAACTAGTATAATGAAAGAGAACCAGTTATCTCAAATAAGAACGGAAAAAAAGTAATTCTAACGAAGTTTCCAAACATCGAAAATAATTTTTTTATTTTCGAGATTCTTTGCGCATAATATGCTTTTCTGCGGCTATCAAACTAGTATAAAGAAGAGAACCAGTTATCTCAAATAAGAATGGAAAAAAAGTGATTCTAAGGAATTTTCCAAACTTCGAAAAAAAATTTTTTTCTTTTCGAGATTCTTTGCGCATAATATCCTTTTCTGAGGCTATCAAACTAGTACAATGAAAGAGAACCAGTTATCTCAAATAAGAAAGGGAAAAAAGTGATTCTAACGAAGTTTCCAAACTTCGAAAAAAAATTTTTTTCTTTTCGAGATTCATTGCGCATAATATGCTTTACTGAGGCTATCAAACTAGTATAATGAAAGAGAACCAGTTATCTCAAATCAGAATGGAAAAAAAGTGTTTCTAAGGAAGTTTCCAAACTTCGAAAAAAAATTTTTTTCTTTTCGAGATTCTTTGCGCATAATATGCTTTTCTGAGGCTATCAAACTAGTATAATGAAAGAGAACCAGTTATCTCAAATAAGAACGGAAAAAAGTGAATCTAACGAAGTTTCCAAACTTCGAAAAAAATTTTTTTCTTTCCGAGATTATGTTCGCATAATATGCTTTTCTGAGGCTATCAAACTAGTATAATGAAAGAGAACCAGTTATCTCAAATAGGGAATGGAAAAAAAGTGATTCTAAGGAAGTTTCCAAACTACGAAAAAAAAAAATTTTCATTTCGAGATTCTTTGCGCATAATATGCTTTTCTGAGGCTATCAAACCAGTATAATGAAAGAGAACCAGTTATATCAAATAAGAACGGAAAAAAAGTGAATCAAACGAAGTTTCCAAACTTGGAAAAAAAATTTTTTTCTTTTCGAGATTCTTTGCGCATAATATGCTTTTCTGAGGCTATCAAACTAGTATAATGAAAGAGAACCAGTTATCTCAAATAAGAATGGAAAAAAAGTGATTCTAAGGAAGTTTCCAAACTTCGAAAAAAATTTTTTTTTCTTTTCGAGATTCTTTGCGCATAATATGCTTTTCTGAGGCTATCAAACTAGTATAATGAAAGAGAACCAGTTATCTCAAATAAGAAGGGAAAAAAAGTGATTCTAAGGAAGTTTCCAAACTTCGAAAAAAATTTTTTCATTTCGAGATTCTTCGCGCATAATATGCTTTTCTGAGGCTAACAAACAAGTATAATGAAAGAGAACCAGTTATCTCAAATAAGAACGGAAAAAAAGTGATTCAAACGAAGTTTCCAAACTTCGAAAAAAAATTTATTTCTTTTCGAGATATTTTGCGCATAATATCCTTTTCTGAGGCTATCAAACTAGTATAATGAAAGAGAACCAGTTATCTCAAATAAGAATGGAATAAAAGTGATTCTAAGGAAGTTTCCAAACTTCGAAAAAATATTTTTTTCATTTCGAGATTCTTTCAGCATAATATGCTTTTCTGAGGCTATCAATCTAGTATAATGAAAGAGAACCAGTTATCTCAAATAAGAACGGAAAAAAAGTGATTCTAACGAAGTTTGCAAACTTCGAAAAAAATTTTTTTTCTTTTCGAGATTCTTTGCGAATAATATGCTTTACTGAGGCTATCAAACTAGTATAATGAGAGAGAACCAGTTATCTCAAATAAGAACGGAAAAAAAGAGATTCTAACGAAGTTTCCAAACTTCGAAAAAAAATTTTTTTTCTTTTCGAGATTCTTTGCGCATAATATGCTTTTCTGAGGCTATCAAACTAGTATAATGAAAGAGAACCAGTTATCTCAAATAAGAAGGGAAAAAAAGTGATTCCAAGGAGTTTTCCAAACTTCGAAAAAAATTTTTTCATTTCGAGATTCTTTGCGCATATTGTGCTTTACTGAGGCTATCAAACTAGTATAATGAAAGAGAACCAGTTATCTCAAATAAGAACGGAAAAAAAGTAATTCTAACGAAGTTTCCAAACATCGAAAATAAATTTTTTTATTTTCGAGATTCTTTGCCTATAATATGCTTTTCTGCGGCTATCAAACTAGTATAAAGAAGAGAACCAGTTATCTCAAATAAGAACGGAAAAAAGTGATTCTAACGAAGTTTCCAAACTTCGAAAAAAAATTTTTTCTTTCCGAGATTATGTTCGCATAATATGCTTTTCTGAGGCTATCAAACTAGTATAATGAAAGAGAACCAGTTATCTCAAATAGGGAATGGAAAAAAAGTGATTCTAAGGAAGTTTCCAAACTACGAAAAAAATTTTTTTTCATTTCGAGATTCTTTGCGCATAATATGCTTTTCTGAGGCTATCAAACTAGTATAATGAAAGAGAACCAGTTATATCAAATAAGAACGGAAAAAAAGTGAATCAAACGAAGTTTCCAAACTTCGAAAAAAAAATTTTTTCTTTTCGAGATTCTTTGCGCATAATATGCTTTTCTGAGGCTATCAAACTAGTATAATGAAAGAGAACCAGTTATCTCAAATAAGAATGGAAAAAAAGTGATTCTAAGGAAGTTTCCAAACTTCGAAAAAAAATTTTTTTTTTTTCGAGATTCTTTGCGCATAATATGCTTTTCTGAGGCTATCAAACTAGTATAATGAAAGAGAACCAGTTATCTCAAATAAGAAGGGAAAAAAAGTGATTCTAAGGAAGTTTCCAAACTTCGAAAAAAATTTTTTCATTTCGAGATTCTTCGCGCATAATATGCTTTTCTGAGGCTAACAAACAAGTATAATGAAAGAGAACCAGTTATCTCAAATAAGAACGGAAAAAAAGTGATTCAAACGAAGTTTCCTAACTTCGAAAAAAAATTTTTTTCTTTTCGAGATATTTTGCGCATAATATCCTTTTCTGAGGCTATCAAACTAGTATAATGAAAGAGAACCAGTTATCTCAAATAAGAATGGAATAAAAGTGATTCTAAGGAAGTTTCCAAACTTCGAAAAAAAATTTTTTCTTTCCGAGATTATGTTCGCATAATATGCTTTTCTGAGGCTATCAAACTAGTATAATGAAAGAGAACCAGTTATCTAAATTAGGGAATGGAAAAAAAGTGATTCTAAGGAAGTTTCCAAACTACGAAAAAAAAATTTATTCATTTCGAGATTCTTTGCGCATAATATGCTTTTCTGAGGCTATCAAACTAGTATAATGAAAGAGAACCAGTTATCTCAAATAAGAATGGAAAAAAAGTGATTCTAAGGAAGTTTTCAAACTTCGAAAAAAAATTTTTTTTCTTTTCGAGATTCTTTGCGCATAATATGCTTTTCTGAGGCTATCAAATTAGTATAATGAAAGAGAACCAGTTATCTCAAATAAGAAGGGAAAAAAAGTGATTCTAAGGAAGTTTCCAAACTTCGAAAAAAATTTTTTCATTTCGAGATTCTTCGCGCATAATATGCTTTTCTGAGGCTAACAAACAAGTATATTGAAAGAGAACCAGTTATCTCAAATAAGAACGGAAAAAAAGTGATTCAAACGAAGTTTCCAAACTTCGAAAAAAAATTTATTTCTTTTCAAGATATTTTGCGCATAATATCCTTTTCTGAGGCTATCAAACTAGTATAATGAAAGAGAACCAGTTATCTCAAATAAGAATGGAATAAAAGTGATTCTAAGGAAGTTTCCAATCTTCGAAAAAATATTTTTTTCATTTCGAGATTCTTTGCGCATAATATGCTTTTCTGAGGCTATCAATCTAGTATAATGAAAGAGAACCAGTTATCTCAAATAAGAAGGGAAAAAAAGTGATTCTAAGGAGGTTTCCAAACTTCGAAAAAAATTTTTTCATTTCGAGATTCTTTGCGCATATTGTGCTTTACTGAGGCTATCAAACTAGTATAATGAAAGAGAACCAGTTATCTCAAATAAGAACGGAAAAAAAGTAATTCTAACGAAGTTTCCAAACATCGAAAATAAATTTTTTTATTTTCGAGATTCATTGCGCATAATATGCTTTTCTGCGGCTATCAAACTAGTATAAAGAAGAGAACCAGTTATCTCAAATAAGAATGGAAAAAAAGTGATTCTAAGGAATTTTCCAAACTTCGAAAAAAAATTTTTTTATTTTCGAGATTCTTTGCGCATAATATGCTTTTCTGAGGCTATCAAACTAGTACAATGAAAGAGAACCAGTTATCTCAAATAAGAAAGGAAAAAAAGTGATTCTAACGAAGTTTCCAAACTTCGAAAAAAAATTTTTTTCTTTTCGAGATTCATTGCGCATAATATGCTTTTCTGAGGCTACCCAACTAGTATAATGAAAGAGAACCAGTTATCTCAAATAAGAATGGAAAAAAAGTGTTTCTAAGGAAGTTTCCAAACTTCGAAAAAAAATTTTTTTCTTTTCGAGATTCTTTGCGCATAATATGCTTTTCTGAGGCTATCAAACTAGTATAATGAAAGAGAACCAGTTATCTCAAATAAGAACGGAAAAAAGTGATTCTAACGAAGTTTCTAAACTTCGAAAAAAAATTTTTTCTTTTCGAGATTATGTTCGCATAATATGCTTTTCTGAGGCTATCAAACTAGTATAATGAAAGAGAACCAGTTATCTCAAATAGGGAATGGAAAAAAAGTGATTCTAAGGAAGTTTCCAAACTTCGAAAAAAAATTTTTTTCATTTCGAGATTCTTTGCGCATAATATGCTTTTCTGAGGCTATCAAACTAGTATAATGAAAGAGAACCAGTTATATCAAATAAGAACGGAAAAAAAGTGATTCTAACGAAGTTTCCAAACTTCCAAAAAATTTTTTTTTCTTTTCGAGATTCTTTGCGCATAATATGCTTTACTGAGGCTTTCAAACTAGCTTAATGAAAGAGAACCAGATATCTCAAATAAGAACGCAAAAAAAGTGAATCAAACGAAGTTTCCAAACTTCGAAAAAAAATTTTTTTCTTTTCGAGATTCTTTGCGCATAATATGCTTTTCTGAGGCTATCAAACTAGTATAATGAAAGAGAACCAGTTATCTCAAATAAGAATGGAAAAAAAGTGATTCTAAGGAAGTTTCCAAACTTCGAAAAAAAATTTTCTTTCTTTTCGAGATTCTTTGCGCATAATATGCTTTTCTGAGGCTATCAAACTAGTATAATGAAAGAGAACCAGTTATCTCAAATAAGAACGGAAAAAAAGTGATTCAAACGAAGTTTCCAAACTTCGAAAAAAAATTTATTTCTTTTCGAGATATTTTGCGCATAATATGCTTTTCTGAGGCTATCAAACAAGTATAATGAAAGAGAACCAGTTATGTCAAATAAGAATGGAATAAAAGTGATTCTAAGAAAGTTTCCAAACTTCGAAAAAATATTTTTTTCCATTTCGAGATTCTTTGCGCATAATATGCTTTTCTGCGGCTATCAAACTAGTATAAAGAAGAGAACCAGTTATCTCAAATAAGAATGGAAAAAAAGTGATTCTAAGGAATTTTCCAAACTTCGAAAAAAAATTTTTTTATTTTCGAGATTCTTTGCGCATAATATGCTTTTCTGAGGCTATCAAACTAGTACAATGAAGGAGAACCAGTTATCTCAAATAAGAAAGGAAAAAAAGTGATTCTAACGAAGTTTCCAAACTTCGAAAAAAAATTTTTTTCTTTTCGAGATTCATTGCGCATAATAAGCTTTTCTGAAGCTATCAAACTAGTATAATCAAAGAGAACCAGTTATCTCGAATAAGAACGGAAAAAAAGTGATTCTAATGAAGTTTCAAAATTATGAAAAACTTTTTTTTTCTTTTCGAGATTCTTTGCGCATAATATGCTTTTCTACAGCTATCAAACTAGCAAAATGAAAGAGAACCATATATCTCGTATAAGAACGGAAAAAAAGTGATTCTAATGAAGTTTCCAAACTTGGAAAAAAAAATTTTCTTTTCGAGATTCTTTGCGCATAATATGCTTTTCTGAGGCTATCAAACTAGTATAATGAAAGAGAACCAGTTATCTCGAATAAGAACGGAAAAAAAGTGATTCTGATGAAGTTTCCAAACTTCGAAAAAAATTTTTTTTCTTTTCGAGATTTTTTGCGCATAATATGCTTTTCTGAGGCTATCAAACTAGTATTATGAAAGAGAACCAGTTATCTCGAATAAGAACGGAAAAAATGTGATTCTAATGAAGTTTCAGAACTTCGAAAAAAATTTCTTTCTTTTCGAGATTCTTTGCGCATAATATGCTTTTCTGAGGCTATTAAACTAGTATAATGAAAGAGAACCAGTTATCTCGAATAAGAACGGAAAAATGTGATTCTAATGAAGTTTCAAAATTTTGAAAAACTTTTTTTTTCTTTTCGAGATTCTTTACGCATAATATGCTTTTCTACAGCTATCAAACTAGCAAAATGAAAGAGAACCAGTTATCTCGTATAAGAACGGAAAAAAAGTGATACCAATCAAGTTTCCTCACTTCGAAAAAAAATTTTTTCTTTTCGAGATTCTTTGCGCATAATATGCTTTTCTGCGGCTATCAAACTAGTACAATGAAAGAGAACCAGTTATCTCAAATAAGAACAAAAAAAAGTGATTCTAACAAAGTTTCCCAACTTCGAAAAAAAATTTTTCATTTCGAGATTCTTTGCGCATAATATGCTTTTCTGAGGCTATCAAACTAGTATAATGAAAGAGAACCAGTTATCTCAAATAAGAATGGAATAAAAGTGATTCTAAGGAAGTTTCCAAACTTCGAAAAAATATTTTTTTCATTTCGAGATTCTTTGCGCATAATATGCTTTTCTGAGGCTATCATTCTAGTATCATGAAAGAGAACCAGTTATCTCAAATAAGAACGGAAAAAAAGTGATTCTAACGAAGTTTGCAAACTTTGAAAAAAATTTTTTTTCTTTTCGAGATTCTTTGCGAATAATATGCTTTACTGAGGCTATCAAACTAGTATAATGAGAGAGAACCAGTTATCTCAAATAAGAAGGGAAAAAAAGAGATTCTAACGAAGTTTCCAAACTTCGAAAAAAAATTTTTTTTCTTTTCGAGATTCTTTGCGCATAATATGCTTTTCTGAGGCTATCAAACTAGTATAATGAAAGAGAATCAGTTATCTCAAATAAGAAGGGAAAAAAAGTGATTCTAAGGAGGTTTCCAAACTTCGAAAAAAAATTTTTCATTTCGAGATTCTTTGCGCATATTGTGCTTTACTGAGGCTATCAAACTAGTATAATGAAAGAGAACCAGTTATCTCAAATAAGAACGGAAAAAAAGTAATTCTAACGAAGTTTCCAAACATCGAAAATAAATTTTTTTATTTTCGAGATTCTTTGCGCATAATATGCTTTTCTGCGGCTATCAAACTAGTATAAAGAAGAGAACCAGTTATCTCAAATAAGAATGGAAAAAAAGTGATTCTAACGAAGTTTCCAAACTTCGAAAGAAAATTTTTTTCTTTTCGAGATTCATTGCGCATAATATGCTTTTCTGAGGCTATCAAACTAGTATAATGAAAGAGAACCAGTTATCTCAAATAAGAATGGAAAAAAAGTGTTTCTAAGGAAGTTTCCAAACTTCGAAAAAAAATTTTTTTCTTTTCGAGATTCTTTGCGCATAATATGCTTTTCTGAGGCTATCAAACTAGTATAATGAAAGAGAACCAGTTATCTCAAATAAGAACGGAAAAAAGTGATTCTAACGAAGTTTCCAAACTTCGAAAAAAATTTTTTTCTTTCCCAGATTATGTTCGCATAATATGCTTTTCTGAGGCTATCAAACTAGTATAATGAAAGAGAACCAGTTATCGGAAATAGGGAATGGAAAAAAAGTGATTCTAAGGAAGTTTCCAAACTACGAAAAAAAAATTTTTTCATTTCGAGATTCTTTGCGCATAATATGCTTTTCTGAGGCTATCAAACTAGTATAATGAAAGAAAACCAGTTATATTAAATAAGAACGGAAAAAAAGTGAATCAAACGAAGTTTCCAAACTTCGAAAAAAAATTTTTTTCTTTTCGAGATTCTTTGCGCATAATATGCTTTTCTGAGGCTATCAAACTAGTATAATGAAAGAGAACCAGTTATCTCAAATAAGAATGGAAAAAAAGTGATTCTAAGGAAGTTTCCAAACTTCGAAAAAAATTTTTTTTTCTTTTCGAGATTCTTTGCGCATAATATGCTTTTCTGAGGCTATCAAACTAGTATAATGAAAGAGAACCAGTTATCTCAAATAAGAAGGGAAAAAAAGTGATTCTAAGGAAGTTTCCAAACTTCGAAAAAAATTTTTTCATTTCGAGATTCTTCGCGCATAATATGCTTTTCTGAGGCTAACAAACAAGTATAATGAAAGAGAACCAGTTATCTCAAATAAGAACGGAAAAAAAGTGATTCAAACGAAGTTTGCAAACTTCGAAAAAAATTTTTTTTCTTTTCGAGATTCTTTGCGAATAATATGCTTTACTGAGGCTATCAAACTAGTATAATGAAAGAGAACCAGTTATCTCAAATAAGAACGGAAAAAAAGAGATTCTAACGAAGTTTCCAAACTTCGAAAAAAATTTTTTTTTCTTTTCGAGATTCTTTGCGCATAATATGCTTTTCTGAGGCAATCAAACTAGTATAATGAAAGAGAACCAGTTATCTCAAATAAGAAGGGAAAAAAAGTGATTCTAAGGAGGTTTCCAAACTTCGAAAAAAATTTTTTCATTTCGAGATTCTTTGCGCATATTGTGCTTTACTGAGGCTATCAAACTAGTATAATGAAAGAGAACCAGTTATCTCAAATAAGAACGGAAAAAAAGTAATTCTAATGAAGTTTCCAAACATCGAAAATAAATTTTTTTATTTTCGAGATTCTTTGCGCATAATATGCTTTTCTGCGGCTATCAAACTAGTATAAAGAAGAGAACCAGTTATCTCAAATAAGAATGGAAAAAAAGTGATTCTAAGGAATTTTCCAAACTTCGAAAAAAAATTTTTTTATTTTCGAGATTCTTTGCGCATAATATGCTTTTCTGAGGCTATCAAACTAGTACAATGAAAGAGAACCAGTTATCTCAAATAAGAAAGGAAAAAAAGTGATTCTAACGAAGTTTCCAAACTTCGAAAAAAAATTTTTTTCTTTTCGAGATTCATTGCGCATAATAAGCTTTTCTGAAGCTATCAAACTAGTATAATCAAAGAGAACCAGTTATCTCGAATAAGAACGGAAAAAAAGTGATTCTAATGAAGTTTCAAAATTATGAAAAACTTTTTTTTTCTTTTCGAGATTCTTTGCGCATAATATGCATTTCTACAGCTATCAAACTAGCAAAATGAAAGAGAACCATATATCTCGTATAAGAACGGAAAAAAAGTGATTCTAATGAAGTTTCCAAACTTGGAAAAAAAATTTTTCTTTTCGAGATTCTTTGCGCATAATATGCTTTTCTGAGGCTATCAAACTAGTATAATGAAAGAGAACCAGTTATCTCGAATAAGAACGGAAAAAAAGTGATTCTGATGAAGTTTCCAAACTTCGAAAAAAATTTTTTTTCTTTTCGAGATTCTTTGCGCATAATATGCTTTTCTGAGGCTATCAAACTAGTATTATGAAAGAGAACCAGTTATCTCGAATAAGAACGGAAAAAATGTGATTCTAATGAAGTTTCAGAACTTCGAAAAAAATTTCTTTCTTTTCGAGATTCTTTGCGCATAATATGCTTTTCTGAGGCTATTAAACTAGTATAATGAAAGAGAACCAGTTATCTCGAATAAGAACGGAAAAATGTGATTCTAATGAAGTTTCAAAATTTTGAAAAACTTTTTTTTTCTTTTCGAGATTCTTTACGCATAATATGCTTTTCTACAGCTATCAAACTAGCAAAATGAAAGAGAACCAGTTATCTCGTATAAGAACGGAAAAAAAGTGATACCAATCAAGTTTCCTCACTTCGAAAAAAAATTTTTTCTTTTCGAGATTCTTTGCGCATAATATGCTTTTCTGCGGCTATCAAACTAGTACAATGAAAGAGAACCAGTTATCTCAAATAAGAACAAAAAAAAGTGATTCTAACAAAGTTTCCCAACTTCGAAAAAAAATTTTTCATTTCGAGATTCTTTGCGCATAATATGCTTTTCTGAGGCTATCAAACTAGTATAATGAAAGAGAACCAGTTATCTCAAATAAGAATGGAATAAAAGTGATTCTAAGGAAGTTTCCAAACTTCGAAAAAATATTTTTTTCATTTCGAGATTCTTTGCGCATAATATGCTTTTCTGAGGCTATCATTCTAGTATCATGAAAGAGAACCAGTTATCTCAAATAAGAACGGAAAAAAAGTGATTCTAACGAAGTTTGCAAACTTTGAAAAAAATTTTTTTTCTTTTCGAGATTCTTTGCGAATAATATGCTTTACTGAGGCTATCAAACTAGTATAATGAGAGAGAACCAGTTATCTCAAATAAGAAGGGAAAAAAAGAGATTCTAACGAAGTTTCCAAACTTCGAAAAAAAATTTTTTTTCTTTTCGAGATTCTTTGCGCATAATATGCTTTTCTGAGGCTATCAAACTAGTATAATGAAAGAGAATCAGTTATCTCAAATAAGAAGGGAAAAAAAGTGATTCTAAGGAGGTTTCCAAACTTCGAAAAAAATTTTTTCATTTCGAGATTCTTTGCGCATATTGTGCTTTACTGAGGCTATCAAACTAGTATAATGAAAGAGAACCAGTTATCTCAAATAAGAACGGAAAAAAAGTAATTCTAACGAAGTTTCCAAACATCGAAAATAAATTTTTTTATTTTCGAGATTCTTTGCGCATAATATGCTTTTCTGCGGCTATCAAACTAGTATAAAGAAGAGAACCAGTTATCTCAAATAAGAATGGAAAAAAAGTGATTCTAACGAAGTTTCCAAACTTCGAAAGAAAATTTTTTTCTTTTCGAGATTCATTGCGCATAATATGCTTTTCTGAGGCTATCAAACTAGTATAATGAAAGAGAACCAGTTATCTCAAATAAGAATGGAAAAAAAGTGTTTCTAAGGAAGTTTCCAAACTTCGAAAAAAAATTTTTTTCTTTTCGAGATTCTTTGCGCATAATATGCTTTTCTGAGGCTATCAAACTAGTATAATGAAAGAGAACCAGTTATCTCAAATAAGAACGGAAAAAAGTGATTCTAACGAAGTTTCCAAACTTCGAAAAAAATTTTTTTCTTTCCCAGATTATGTTCGCATAATATGCTTTTCTGAGGCTATCAAACTAGTATAATGAAAGAGAACCAGTTATCGGAAATAGGGAATGGAAAAAAAGTGATTCTAAGGAAGTTTCCAAACTACGAAAAAAAAATTTTTTCATTTCGAGATTCTTTGCGCATAGAATGCTTTTCTGAGGCTATCAAACTAGTATAATGAAAGAAAACCAGTTATATCAAATAAGAACGGAAAAAAAGTGAATCAAACGAAGTTTCCAAACTTCGAAAAAAAATTTTTTTCTTTTCGAGATTCTTTGCGCATAATATGCTTTTCTGAGGCTATCAAACTAGTATAATGAAAGAGAACCAGTTATCTCAAATAAGAATGGAAAAAAAGTGATTCTAAGGAAGTTTCCAAACTTCGAAAAAAATTTTTTTTTCTTTTCGAGATTCTTTGCGCATAATATGCTTTTCTGAGGCTATCAAACTAGTATAATGAAAGAGAACCAGTTATCTCAAATAAGAAGGGAAAAAAAGTGATTCTAAGGAAGTTTCCAAACTTCGAAAAAAATTTTTTCATTTCGAGATTCTTCGCGCATAATATGCTTTTCTGAGGCTAACAAACAAGTATAATGAAAGAGAACCAGTTATCTCAAATAAGAACGGAAAAAAAGTGATTCAAACGAAGTTTCCAAACTTCGAAAAAAAATTTATTTCTTTTCGAGATATTTTGCGCATAATATCCTTTTCTGAGGCTATCAAACTAGTATATTGAAAGAGAACCAGTTATCTCAAGTAAGAATGGAATAAAAGTGATTCTAAGGAAGTTTCCAAACTTCGAAAAAATATTTTTTTCATTTCGAGATTCTTTGCGCATAATATGCTTTTCTGAGGCTATCAATCTAGTATAATGAAAGAGAACCAGTTATCTCAAATACGAACGGAAAAAAAGTGATTCTAACGAAGTTTGCAAACTTCGAAAAAAATTTTTTTTCTTTTCGAGATTCTTTGCGAATAATATGCTTTACTGAGGCTATCAAACTAGTATAATGAGAGAGAACCAGTTATCTCAAATAAGAACGGAAAAAAAGAGATTCTAACGAAGTTTCCAAACTTCGAAAAAAATTTTTTTTTCTTTTCGAGATTCTTTGCGCATAATATGCTTTTCTGAGGCTATCAAACTAGTATAATGAAAGAGAACCAGTTATCTCAAATAAGAAGGGAAAAAAAGTGATTCTAAGGAGGTTTCTAAACTTCGAAAAAAATTTTTTCATTTCGAGATTCTTTGCGCATATTGTGCTTTACTGAGGCTATCAATCTAGTATAATGAAAGAGAACCAGTTATCTCAAATAAGAACGGAAAAAAAGTAATTCTAACGAAGTTTCCAAACATCGAAAATAAATTTTTTTATTTTCGAGATTCTTTGCGCATAATATGCTTTTCTGCCGCTATCAAACTAGTATAAAGAAGAGAACCAGTTATCTCAAATAAGAATGGAAAAAAAGTGATTCTAAGGAATTTTCCAAACTTCGAAAAAAATTTTGTTTATTTTCGAGATTCTTTGCGCATAATATGCTTTTCTGAGGCTATCAAACTAGTACAATGAAAGAGAACCAGTTATCTCAAATAAGAAAGGAAAAAAAGTGATTCTAACGAAGTTTCCAAACTTCGAAAAAAAATTTCTTTCTTTTCGAGATTCATTGCGCATAATATGCTTTTCTGAGGCTATCAAACTAGTATAATGAAAGAGAACCAGTTATCTATAATAAGAATGGAAAAAAAGTGTTTCTAAGGAAGTTTCCAAACTTCGAAAAAAAATTTTTTTGTTCTCGAGACTCTTTGCGCATAATATGTTTTTCTGAGGCTATCAAACTAGTATAATGAAAGAGAACCAGTTATCTCAAATAAGAACGGAAAAAAGTGATTCTAACGAAGTTTCCAAACTTCGAAAAAAAATTTTTTCTTTTCGAGATTATGTTCGCATAATATGCTTTTCTGAGGCTATCAAACTAGTATAATGAAAGAGAACCAGTTATCTCAAATAGGGAATGGAAAAAAAGTGATTCTAAGGAAGTTTCCAAACTTCGAAAAAAAAATTTTTTCATTTCGAGATTCTTTGCGCATAATATGCTTTTCTACAGCTATCAAACTAGCAAAATGAAAGAGACCAGTTATCTCGTATAAGAACGGAAAAAAATTGATTCTAATGAGGTTTCCAAACTTCGAAAAAAATTTTTTTCTTTTCGAGAATCTTTGCGCATAATATGCTTTTCTACAGCTATCAAACTAGTATAATGAAAGATAACCATTTATCTCGAATAAGAACGGAAAAAAAGTGATTCTAATGAAGTTTCAAAATTTTGAAAAACTTTTTTTTTCTTTTCGAGATTCTTTGCGCATAATATGCTTTTCTACAGCTATCAAACCAGCAAAATGAAAGAGAACCAGTTATCTCGTATAAGAACGGAAAAAAAGTAATTCTAATGAAGTTTCCAAACTCCAAAAAAAAATTTTTTTCTTTTCGAGATTCTTTGCGCATAATATGCTTTTCTGCAGCTATCAAACTAGTATAATGAAAGAGAACCAGTTATCTCGAATAAGAAGGGAAAAAAAGTGATTCTAATGAAGTTTCAAAATTATGAACAACTTTTTTTTTTTTTCGAGATTCTTTGCGCATAATATGCTTTTCTACAGCTATCAAACTAGCAAAATGAAAGAGAACCAGTTATCTCGTATAAGAACGGAAAAAAAGTGATTCTAAATAAGTTTCCAAACTTGGAAAAAAAAATTTTCTTTTCGAGATTCTTTGCGCATAATATGCTTTTCTGAGGCTATCAAAATTGTATAATGAAAGAGAACCAGTTATCTCGAATAAGAACGGAAAAAAAGTGATTCTGATGAAGTTTCCAAACTTCGAAAAAATTTTTTTTCTTTTCGAGATTCTTTGCGCATAATATGCTTTTCTGAGGCTATCAAACTAGTATAATGAAAGAGAACCAGTTATCTCAAATAAGAACGGAAAAAAAGTGATTCTAAGGAAGTTTCCAAACTTCGAAAAAAATTTTTTCATTTCGAGATTCTTTGCGCATAATATGCTTTTCTGAGGCTATCAAACTAGTATAATGAAAGAGAACCAGTTATCTCGAATAAGAACGGAAAAAAAGTGATTCTAATGAAGTTTCCAAACTTCGAAAAAAATTTTTTTTCTTTTCGAATTTCTTTGCGCATAATATGCTTTTCTACAGCTATCAAACTAGCAAAATGAAAGAGACCAGTTATCTCGTATAAGAACGGAAAAAAAGTGATTCTAAAGAGGTTTCCAAACTTCGAAAAAATTTTTTTTCTTTTCGAGAATCTTTGCGCATAATATGCTTTTCTACAGCTATCAAACTAGTATAATGAAAGATAACCAGTGATCTCGAATAAGAACGGAAAAAAAGTGATTCTAATGAAGTTTCAAAATTTTGAAAAACTTTTTTTTTCTTTTCGAGATTCTTTGCGCATAATATGGTTTTCTACAGCTATCAAACTATCAAAATGAAAGAGAACCAGTTATCTCGAATAAGAACGGATAAGAAGTGATTCTAATGAAGTTTCCAAACTTCGAAATAATTTTTTTTCTTCTCGAGATTCTTTGCGCATAATATGCTTTTCTGAGGCTATCAAACTAGTATAATGAAAGAGAACCAGTTATCTCGAATAAGAACGGAAAAAAAGTGATTCTAATGAAGTTTCCAAACTTCGAAAAAAATGTTTTTTCTTTCCGAGATTCTTTGCGCATAATATGCATTTCTACAGCTATCAAACTAGTATTGTGAAAGAGAACCAGTTATCTCGAATAAGAACGGAAAAAAAGTGATTCTAATGAAGTTTCAAAATTATGAACAACTTTTTTTTTCTTTTCGAGATTCTTTGCGCATAATATGCTTTTCTGAGGCTATCAAACTAGTATAATGAAAGAGAACCAGTTATCTCGAATAAGAACGGAAAAAAAGTGATTCTGATGAAGTTTCCAAACTTCGAAAAAATTTTTTTTCTTTTCGAGATTCTTTGCGCATAATATGCTTTTCTGAGCCTATCAAACTAGTATTATGAAAGAGAACCAGCTATCTCGAATAAGAACGGAAAAAATGTGATTCAAATGAAGTTTCCGAACTTCGAAAAAAATTTCTTTCTTTTCGAGATTCTTTGCGCATAATATGCTTTTCTGAGGCTATCAAACTAGTATAATGAAAGAGAACCAGTTATCTCAAATAAGAACGGAAAAAAAGTGATTCTAAGGATGTTTCCAAACTTCGAAAAAAATTTTTTTTCTTTTCGCGATTCTTTGCGCATAATATGCTTTTCTGAGGCTATCAAACTAGTATAATGAAAGAGAACCAGTTATCTCGAATAAGAACGGAAAAAAAGTGATTCTAATGAAGATTCCAAACTTCGAAGAAAATTTTTTTTCTTTTCGAATTTCTTTGCGCATAACATGCTTTTCTACAGCTATCAAACTAGCAAAATGAAAGAGAACCAGTTATCTCGTATAAGAACGGAAAAAAACTGATTCAAATGAAGTTTCCAAACTTGGAAAAAAAATTTATCTTTTCGAGATTCTTTGCGCATAATATGCTTTTCTGAGGCTATCAAACTAGTATAATGAAAGAGAACCAGTTATCTCGAATAAGAACGGAAAAAAGTGATTCTGATGAATTTTCCAAACTTCGAAAAAAATTTTTTTTCTCTTCGAATTTCTTTGCCCATAATATGCTTTTCTACAGCTATCAAACTAGCAAAATGAAAGAGAACCAGTTATCTCGTATAAGAACGGAAAAAAAGTGATTCTAATGAGGTTTCCAAACTTCGAAAAAAATTTTTTTCTTTTCGAGAATCTTTGCGCATAATATGCTTTTCTACAGCTATCAAACTAGTATAATGAAAGATAACCAGTTATCTCGAATAAGAACGGAAAAAAAGTGATTCTAATGAAGTTTCAAAATTTTGAAAAACTTTTTTTTTCTTTTCGAGATTCTTTGCGCATAATATGCTTTTCTACAGCTATCAAACTACCAAAATGAAAGAGAAGCAGTTATCTCGTATAAGAACGGAAAAAAAGTGATTCCAATGAAGTTTCGAAACTTCGAAAAAAATTTTTTCTTTTCGGGATTCTTTGCGCTTAATATGCTTTTCTGTAGCTATCAAACTAGTATAATGAAAGAGAACCATTTATCTCGAATAAGAACGCAAAAAAAGTGATTCTAATGAAGTTTCCAAACTTCGAAAAATTTTTTTTTTCTTTTCGAGATTCTTTGCGCATAATATGCTTTTCTGAGGCTATCAAATTAGTATAATGAAAGAGAACCAGTTTTCTCGAATAAGAACGGATAAGAAGTGATTCTAATGAAGTTTCCAAACTTCGAAAAAAATTTTTTTTCTTTTCGAGATTCTTTGCACATAATATGCTTTTCTGAGGCTATCAAACTAGTATAATGAAAGAGAACCAGTTATCTCGAATAAGAACGGAAAAAAAGTGATTCTAATGAAGTTTCCAAACTTCGAAAAAAATGTTTTTTCTTTTCGAGATTCTTTGTGCATAATATGCGTTTCTACAGCTATAAACTAGTATAATGAAAGAGAACCAATTATCTCGAATAAGAACGGAAAAAAAGTGATTCTAATGAAGTTTCAAAATTTTGAAAAACTTTTTTTTTCTTTTCGAGATTCTTTGCGCATAATATGCTTTTCTACAGCTATCAAACTAGCAAAATGAAAGAGAACCAGTTATCTCGTATAAGAACGGAAAAAAAGTAATTCTAATGAAGTTTCCAAACTTCAAAAAAAAATTTTTTTCTTTTCGAGATTCTTTGCGCATAATATGCTTTTCTGCAGCTATCAAACTAGTATAATGAAAGAGAACCAGTTATCTCGAATAAGAACGGAAAAAAAGTGATTCTAATGAAGGTTCAAAATTATAAAAAACTTTTTTTTTCTTTCCGAGATTATTTGCGCATAATATGCTTTTCTACAGCTATCAAACTAGCAAAATGAAAGAGAACCATTTATCTCGAATAAGAACGGAAAAAAAGTGATTCTAATGAAGTTTCCAAACTTGGAAAAAAAATTTTTCTTTTTGAGATTCTTTGCGCATAATATGCTTTTCTGAGGCTATCAAACTAGTATAATGAAAGAGAACCAGTTATCTCGAATAAGAAGGGAAAAAAAGGGATTCTGATGAAGTTTCCAAACTTGGAAAAAAATTTTTTTTCTTTTCAAGATTCTTTGCGCAAAATATGCTTTTCTGAGGCTATCAAACTAGTATTATGAAAGAGAACCAGTTATCTCGAATAAGAACGGAAAAAATGTGATTCTAATGAAGTTTCCGAACTTCGAAAAAAATTTCTTTCTTTTCGAGATTCTTTGCGCATAATATGCTTTTCTGCGGCTATCAAACTAGTACAATGAAAGAGAACCAGTTATCTCAAATAAGAACGAAAAAAAAGTGATTCTAACAAAGTTTCTCAACTTCGAAAAAAAATTTTTCATTTGGAGATTCTTTGCGCATAATATGCTTTTCTGAGGCTATCAAACTAGTATAATGAAAGAGAAATAGTTATCTCAAATAAGAAGGGAAAAAAAGTGATTCTAAGGAAGTTTCCAAACTTCGAAAAAAAATTTTTCATTTCGAGATTCTTTGCGCATAATATGCTTTTCTGAGGCTATCAAACTAGTATAATGAAAGAGAACCAGTTATCTCGAATAAGAACGGAAAAAAAGTGATTCTAATGAAGTTTCCAAACTTCGAAAAAAATTTTTTTTCTTTTCGAATTTCTTTGCGCATAATATGCTTTTCTACAGCTATCAAACTAGCAAAATGAAAGAGAACCAGTTATCTCGTATAAGAACGGAAAAAAAGTGATTCTAATGAGGTTTCCAAACTTCGAAAAAAATTTTTTTCTTTTCGAGAATCTTTGCGCATAATATGCTTTTCTACAGCTATCAAACTAGTATAATGAAAGATAACCAGTTATCTCGAATAAGAACGGAAAAAAAGTGATTCTAATGAAGTTTCAAAATTTTGAAAAACTTTTTTTTTCTTTTCGAGATTCTTTGCGCATAATATGCTTTTCTACAGCTATCAAACTAGCAAAATGAAAGAGAAGCAGTTATCTCGTATAAGAACGGAAAAAAAGTGATTCCAATGAAGTTTCGAAACTTCGAAAAAAATTTTTTCTTTTCGAGATTCTTTGCGCCTAATATGCTTTTCTGTAGCTATCAAACTAGTATAATGAAAGAGAACCATTTATCTCGAATAAGAACGCAAAAAAAGTGATTCTAATGAAGTTTCCAAACTTCGAAAAATTTTTTTTTTCTTTTCGAGATTCTTTGCGCATAATATGCTTTTCTGAGGCTATCAAACTAGTATAATGAAAGAGAACCAGTTATCTCGAATAAGAACGGAAAAAATTGATTCTAATGAAGTTTCCAAACTTCGAAAAAAATGTTTTTTCTTTTCGAGATTCTTTGCGCATAATATGCGTTTCTACAGCTATAAACTAGTATAATGAAAGAGAACCAATTATCTCGAATAAGAACGGAAAAAAATTGATTCTAATGAAGTTTCATAATTTTGAAAAACTTTTTTTTTCTTTTCGAGATTCTTTGCGCATAATATGCTTTTCTACAGCTATCAAACTAGCAAAATGAAAGAGAACCAGTTATCTCGTATAAGAACGGATAAAAAGTAATTCTAATGAAGTTTCCAAACTTCAAAAAAAAATTTTTTTCTTTTCGAGATTCTTTGCGCATAATATGCTTTCTGCAGCTATCAAACTAGTATAATGAAAGAGAACCAGTTATCTCGAATAAGAACGGAAAAAAAGTGATTCTAATGAAGGTTCAAAATTATAAAAAACTTTTTTTTTCTTTCCGAGATTATTTGCGCATAATATGCTTTTCTACAGCTATCAAACTAGCAAAATGAAAGAGAACCATTTATCTCGAATCGGAACGGAAAAAAAGTGATTCTAATGAAGTTTCCAAACTTTGAGAAAAAATTTTTCTTTTCGAGATTCTTTGCGCATAATATGCTTTTCTGAGGCTATCAAACTAGTATAATGAAAGAGAACCAGTTATCTCGAATAAGAACGGAAAAAAAGTGATTCTGATGAAGTTTCCAAACTTCGAAAAAATTTTTTTTTCTTTTCTAGATTCTTTGCGCATAATATGCTTTTCTGAGGCTATCAAACTAGTATTATGAAACAGAACCAGTTATCTCGAATAAGAACGGAAAAAATGTGATTCTAATGAAGTTTCCGAACTTCGAAAAAAATTTCTTTCTTTTCGAGATTCTTTGCGCATAATATGCTTTTCTGAGGCTATCAAACTAGTATAATGAAAGAGAACCAGTTATCTCGAATAAGAACGGAAAAATGTGATTCTAATGAAGTTTCAAAATTTTGAAAAACTTTTTTTTTCTTTTCGAGATTCTTTACGCATAATATGCTTTTCTACAGCTATCAAACTAGCAAAATGAAAGAGAACCAGTTATCTCGTATAAGAACGGAAAAAAAGTGATACCAATCAAGTTTCCACACTTCGAAAAAAAATTTTTTCTTTTCGAGATTCTTTGCGCATAATATGCTTTTCTGCGGCTATCAAACTAGTACAATGAAAGAGAACCAGTTATCTCAAATAAGAACGAAAAAAAAGTGATTCTAACAAAGTTTCTCAACTTCGAAAAAAAATTTTTCATTTGGAGATTCTTTGCGCATAATATGCTTTTCTGAGGCTATCAAACTAGTATAATGAAAGAGAACCAGTTATCTCAAATAAGAAGGGAAAAAAAGTGATTCTAAGGAAGTTTCCAAACTTCGAAAAAAATTTTTTCATTTCGAGATTCTTTGCGCATAATATGCTTTTCTGAGGCTATCAAACTAGTATAATGAAAGAGAACCAGTTATCTCGAATAAGAACGGAAAAAAAGTGATTCTAATGAAGTTTCCAAACTTCGAAAAAAATGTTTTTTCTTTTCGAGATTCTTTGCGCATAATATGCGTTTCTACAGCTATCAAACTAGTATAATGAAAGAGAACCAATTATCTCGAATAAGAACGGAAAAAAAGTGATTCTAATGAAGTTTCAAATTTGGAAAAACTTTTTTTTTCTTTTCGAGATTCTTTCCGCATAATATGCTTTTCTACAGCTATCAAACTAGCAAAATGAAAGAGAACCAGTTATCTCGTATAAGAACGGAAAAAAAGTAATTCTAATGAAGTTTCCAAACTTCAAAAAAAAAATTTTTTCTTTTCGAGATTCTTTGCGCATAATATGCTTTTCTGAGGCTATCAAACTAGTATAATGAAAGAGAACCAGTTATCTCGAATAAGAACGGAAAAAAAGTGATTCTAATGAAGTTTCCAAACTTCGAAAAAAATTTTTTTTCTTTTCGAATTTCTTTGCGCATAATATGCTTTTCTACAGCTATCAAACTAGCAAAATGAAAGAGAACCAGTTATCTCGTATAAGAACGGAAAAAAAGTGATTCTAATGAGGTTTCCAAACTTCGAAAAAAATTTTTTTCTTTTCGAGAATCTTTGCGCATAATATGCTTTTCTACAGCTATCAAACTAGTATAATGAAAGATAACCAGTTATCTCGAATAAGAACGGAAAAAAAGTGATTCTAATGAAGTTTCAAAATTTTGAAAAACTTTTTTTTTCTTTTCGAGATTCTTTGCGCATAATATGCTTTTCTACAGCTATCAAACTAGCAAAATGAAAGAGAAGCAGTTATCTCGTATAAGAACGGAAAAAAAGTGATTCCAATGAAGTTTCGAAACTTCGAAAAAAATTTTTTCTTTTCGAGATTCTTTGCGCTTAATATGCTTTTCTGTAGCTATCAAACTAGTATAATGAAAGAGAACCATTTATCTCGAATAAGAACGCAAAAAAGTGATTCTAATGAAGTTTCCAAACTTCGAAAAATTTTTTTTTTCTTTTCGAGATTCTTTGCGCATAATATGCTTTTCTGAGGCTATCAAACTAGTATAATGAAAGAGAACCAGTTATCTCGAATAAGAACGGAAAAAATTGATTCTAATGAAGTTTCCAAACTTCGAAAAAAATGTTTTTTCTTTTCGAGATTCTTTGCGCATAATATGCGTTTCTACAGCTATAAAATAGTATAATGAAAGAGAACCAATTATCTCGAATAAGAACGGAAAAAAATTGATTCTAATGAAGTTTCAAAATTTTGAAAAACTTTTTTTTTCTTTTCGAGATTCTTTGCGCATAATATGCTTTTCTACAGCTATCAAACTAGCAAAATGAAAGAGAACCAGTTATCTCGTATAAGAACGGAAAAAAAGTAATTCTAATGAAGTTTCCAAACTTCAAAAAAAAATTTTTTTCTTTTCGAGATTCTTTGCGCATAATATGCTTTCTGCAGCTATCAAACTAGTATAATGAAAGAGAACCAGTTATCTCGAATAAGAACGGAAAAAAAGTGATTCTAATGAAGGTTCAAAATTATATAAAACTTTTTTTTTCTTTCCGAGATTATTTGCGCATAATATGCTTTTCTACAGCTATCAAACTAGCAAAATGAAAGAGAACCATTTATCTCGAATCGGAACGGAAAAAAAGTGATTCTAATGAAGTTTCCAAACTTTGAGAAAAAATTTTTCTTTTCGAGATTCTTTGCGCATAATATGCTTTTCTGAGGCTATCAAACTAGTATAATGAAAGAGAACCAGTTATCTCGAATAAGAACGGAAAAAAAGTGATTCTGATGAATTTTCCAAACTTCGAAAAAAATGTTTTTTCTTTTCTAGATTCTTTGCGCATAATATGCTTTTCTGAGGCTATCAAACTAGTATTATGAAAGAGAACCAGTTATCTCGAATAAGAACGGAAAAAATGTGATTCTAATGAAGTTTCCGAACTTCGAAAAAAATTTCTTTCTTTTCGAGATTCTTTGCGCATAATATGCTTTTCTGAGGCTATCAAACTAGTATAATGAAAGAGAACCAGTTATCTCGAATAAGAACGGAAAAATGTGATTCTAATGAAGTTTCAAAATTTTGAAAAACTTTTTTTTTCTTTTCGAGATTCTTTACGCATAATATGCTTTTCTACAGCTATCAAACTAGCAAAATGAAAGAGAACCAGTTATCTCGTATAAGAACGGAAAAAAGTGATACCAATCAAGTTTCCACACTTCGAAAAAAAATTTTTTCTTTTCGAGATTCTTTGCGCATAATATGCTTTTCTGCGGCTATCAAACTAGTACAATGAAAGAGAACCAGTTATCTCAAATAAGAACGAAAAAAAAGTGATTCTAACAAAGTTTCTCAACTTCGAAAAAAATTTTTTCATTTGGAGATTCTTTGCGCATAATATGCTTTTCTGAGGCTATCAAACTAGTATAATGAAAGAGAACCAGTTATCTCAAATAAGAAGGGAAAAAAAGTGATTCTAAGGAAGTTTCCAAACTTCGAAAAAAATTTTTTCATTTCGAGATTCTTTGCGCATAATATGCTTTTCTGAGGCTATCAAACTAGTATAATGAAAGAGAACCAGTTATCTCGAATAGGAACGGAAAAAAAGTGATTCTAATGAAGTTTCCAAACTTCGAAAAAAATTTTTTTTCTTTTCGAATTTCTTTGCGCATAATATGCTTTTCTACAGCTATCAAACTAGCAAAATGAAAGAGAACCAGTTATCTCGTATAAGAACGGAAAAAAAGTGATTCTAATGAGGTTTCCAAACTTCGAAAAAAATTTTTTTCTTTTCGAGAATCTTTGCGCATAATATGCTTTTCTACAGCTATCAAACTAGTATAATGAAAGATAACCAGTTATCTCGAATAAGAACGGAAAAAAAGTGATTCTAATGAAGTTTCAAAATTTTGAAAAACTTTTTTTTTCTTTTCGAGATTCTTTGCGCATAATATGCTTTTCTACAGCTATCAAACTAGCAAAATGAAAGAGAAGCAGTTATCTCGTATAAGAACGGAAAAAAAGTGATTTCAATGAAGTTTCGAAACTTCGAAAAAAATTTTTTCTTTTCGAGATTCTTTGCGCTTAATATGCTTTTCTGTAGCTATCAAACTAGTATAATGAAAGAGAACCATTTATCTCGAATAAGAACGCAAAAAAAGTGATTCTAATGAAGTTTCCAAACTTCGAAAAATTTTTTTTTTCTTTTCGAGATTCTTTGCGCATAATATGCTTTTCTGAGGCTATCAAACTAGTATAATGAAAGAGAACCAGTTTTCTCGAATAAGAACGGATAAGAAGTGATTCTAATGAAGTTTCCAAACTTCGAAAAAAATTTTTTTTCTTTTCGAGATTCTTTGCGCATAATATGCTTTTCTGAGGCTATCAAACTAGTATAATGAAAGAGAACCAGTTATCTCGAATAAGAACGGAAAAAAAGTGATTCTAATGAAGTTTCCAAACTTCGAAAAAAATGTTTTTTCTTTTCGAGATTCTTTGCGCATAATATGCGTTTCTACAGCTATCAAACTAGTATAATGAAAGAGAACCAATTATCTTGAATAAGAACGGAAAAAAAGTGATTCTAATGAAGTTTCAAATTTGGAAAAACTTTTTTTTTCTTTTCGAGATTCTTTCCGCATAATATGCTTTTCTACAGCTATCAAACTAGCAAAATGAAAGAGAACCAGTTATCTCGTATAAGAACGGAAAAAAAGTAATTCTAATGAAGTTTCCAAACTTCAAAAAAAAAATTTTTTCTTTTCGAGATTCTTTGCGCATAATATGCTTTTCTGCAGCTATCAAACTAGTATAATGAAAGAGAACCAGTTATCTCGAATAAGAACGGAAAAAAAGTGATTCTAATGAAGCTTCAAAATTATAAAAAACTTTTTTTTTCTTTCCGAGATTATTTGCGCATAATATGTTTTTCTACAGCTATCAAACTAGCAAAATGAAAGAGAACCATTTATCTCGAATAAGAACGGAAAAAAAGTGATTCTAATGAAGTTTCCAAACTTGGAAAAAAATTTTTTCTTTTCGAGATTCTTTGCGCATAATATGCTTTTCTGAGGCTATCAAACTAGTATAATGAAAGAGAACCAGTTATCTCGAATAAGAACGGAAAAAAAGTGATTCTGATGAAGTTTCCAAACTTCGAAAAAAATTTTTTTTCTTTTCTAGATTCTTTGCGCATAATATGCTTTTCTGAGGCTATCAAACTAGTATTATGAAAGAGAACCAGTTATCTCGAATAAGAACGGAAAAAATGTGATTCTAATGAAGTTTCCGAACTTCGAAAAAAATTTCTTTCTTTTCGAGATTCTTTGCGCATAATATGCTTTTCTGAGGCTATCAAACTAGTATAATGAAAGAGAACCAGTTATCTCGAATAAGAACGGAAAAATGTGATTCTAATGAAGTTTCAAAATTTTGAAAAACTTTTTTTTTCTTTTCGAGATTCTTTACGCATAATATGCTTTTCTACAGCTATCAAACTAGCAAAATGAAAGAGAACCAGTTATCTCGTATAAGAGCGGAAAAAAAGTGATACCAATCAAGTTTCCACACTTCGAAAAAAAATTTTTTCTTTTCGAGATTCTTTGCGCATAATATGCTTTTCTGCGGCTATCAAATTAGTACAATGAAAGAGAACCAGTTATCTCAAATAAGAACGAAAAAAAAGTGATTCTAACAAAGTTTCTCAACTTCGAAAAAAAATTTTTCATTTGGAGATTCTTTGCGCATAATATGCTTTTCTGAGGCTATCAAACTAGTATAATGAAAGAGAACCAGTTGTCTCAAATAAGAAGGGAAAAAAAGTGATTCTAAGGAAGTTTCCAAACTTCGAAAAAAATTTTTTCATTTCGAGATTCTTTGCGCATAATATGCTTTTCTGAGGCTATCAAACTAGTATAATGAAAGAGAACCAGTTATCTCGAATAAGAACGGAAAAAAAGTGATTCTAATGAAGTTTCCAAACTTCGAAAAAAATTTTTTTTCTTTTCGAATTTCTTTGGGCATAATATGCTTTTCTACAGCTATCAAACTAGCAAAATGAAAGAGAACCAGTTATCTCGTATAAGAACGGAAAAAAAGTGATACCAATCAGGTTTCCTCACTTCGAAAAAAAAATTTTTCTTTTCGAGATTCTTTGCGCATAATATGCTTTTCTGCGGCTATCAAACTAGTACAATGAAAGAGAACCAGTTATCTCAAATAAGAACGAAAAAAAAGTGAATCTAACAAAGTTTCCCAACTTCGAAAAAAAATTTTTCATTTCGAGATTCTTTGCGCATAATATGCTTTTCTGAGGCTATCAAACTAGTATAATGAAAGAGAACCAGTTATCTCAAATAAGAAGGGAAAAAAAGTGATTCTAAGGAAGTTTCCAAACTTCGAAAAAAATTTTTTCATTTCGTGATTCTTTGCGCATAATATGCTTTTCTGAGGCTATCAAACTAGTATAATGAAAGAGAACCAGTTATCTCGAATAAGAACGGAAAAAAAGTGATTCTAATGAAGTTTCCAAACTTCGAAAAAAATTTTTTTTCTTTTCGAATTTCTTTGCGCATAATATGCTTTTCTACAGCTATCAAACTAGCAAAATGAAAGAGAACCAGTTATCTCGTATAAGAACGGAAAAAAAGTGATTCTAATGAGGTTTCCAAACTTCGAAAAAAATTTTTTTCTTTTCGAGAATCTTTGCGCATAATATGCTTTTCTACAGCTATCAAACTAGTATAATGAAAGATAACCAGTTATCTCGAATAAGAACGGAAAAAAAGTGATTCTAATGAAGTTTCAAAATTTTGAAAAACTTTTTTTTTCTTTTCGAGATTCTTTGCGCATAATATGCTTTTCTACAGCTATCAAACTAGCAAAATGAAAGAGAAGCAGTTATCTCGTATAAGAACGGAAAAAAAGTGATTTCAATGAAGTTTCGAAACTTCGAAAAAAATTTTTTCTTTTCGAGATTCTTTGCGCTTAATATGCTTTTCTGTAGCTATCAAACTAGTATAATGAAAGAGAACCATTTATCTCGAATAAGAACGCAAAAAAAGTGATTCTAATGAAGTTTCCAAACTTCGAAAATTTTTTTTTTTCTTTTCGAGATTCTTTGCGCATAATATGCTTTTCTGAGGCTATCAAACTAGTATAATGAAAGAGAACCAGTTTTCTCGAATAAGAACGGATAAGAAGTGATTCTAATGAAGTTTCCAAACTTCGAAAAAAATTTTTTTTCTTTTCGAGATTCTTTGCGCATAATATGCTTTTCTGAGGCTATCAAACTAGTATAATGAAAGAGAACCAGTTATCTCGAATAAGAACGGAAAAAAAGTGATTCTAATGAAGTTTCCAAACTTCGAAAAAAATGTTTTTTCTTTTCGAGATTCTTTGCGCATAATATGCGTTTCTACAGCTATCAAACTAGTATAATGAAAGAGAACCAATTATCTTGAATAAGAACGGAAAAAAAGTGATTCTAATGAAGTTTCAAATTTGGAAAAACTTTTTTTTTCTTTTCGAGATTCTTTCCGCATAATATGCTTTTCTACAGCTATCAAACTAGCAAAATGAAAGAGAACCAGTTATCTCGTATAAGAACGGAAAAAAAGTAATTCTAATGAAGTTTCCAAACTTCAAAAAAAAATTTTTTTCTTTTCGAGATTCTTTGCGCATAATATGCTTTTCTGCAGCTATCAAACTAGTATAATGAAAGAGAACCAGTTATCTCGAATAAGAACGGAAAAAAAGTGATTCTAATGAAGCTTCAAAATTATAAAAAACTTTTTTTTTCTTTCCGAGATTATTTGCGCATAATATGTTTTTCTACAGCTATCAAACTAGCAAAATGAAAGAGAACCATTTATCTCGAATAAGAACGGAAAAAAAGTGATTCTAATGAAGTTTCCAAACTTGGAAAAAAATTTTTTCTTTTCGAGATTCTTTGCGCATAATATGCTTTTCTGAGGCTATCAAACTAGTATAATGAAAGAGAACCAGTTATCTCGAATAAGAACGGAAAAAAAGTTATTCTGATGAAGTTTCCAAACTTCGAAAAAAATTTTTTTTCTTTTCTAGATTCTTTGCGCATAATATGCTTTTCTGAGGCTATCAAACTAGTATTATGAAAGAGAACCAGTTATCTCGAATAAGAACGGAAAAAATGTGATTCTAATGAAGTTTCCGAACTTCGAAAAAAATTTCTTTCTTTTCGAGATTCTTTGCGCATAATATGCTTTTCTGAGGCTATCAAACTAGTATAATGAAAGAGAACCAGTTATCTCGAATAAGAACGGAAAAATGTGATTCTAATGAAGTTTCAAAATTTTGAAAAACTTTTTTTTTCTTTTCGAGATTCTTTACGCATAATATGCTTTTCTACAGCTATCAAACTAGCAAAATGAAAGAGAACCAGTTATCTCGTATAAGAGCGGAAAAAAAGTGATACCAATCAAGTTTCCACACTTCGAAAAAAAATTTTTTCTTTTCGAGATTCTTTGCGCATAATATGCTTTTCTGCGGCTATCAAATTAGTACAATGAAAGAGAACCAGTTATCTCAAATAAGAACGAAAAAAAAGTGATTCTAACAAAGTTTCTCAACTTCGAAAAAAAATTTTTCATTTGGAGATTCTTTGCGCATAATATGCTTTTCTGAGGCTATCAAACTAGTATAATGAAAGAGAACCAGTTATCTCGAATAAGAACGGAAAAAAAGTGATTCTAATGAAGTTTCCAAACTTCGAAAAAAATTTTTTTTCTTTTCGAATTTCTTTGGGCATAATATGCTTTTCTACAGCTATCAAACTAGCAAAATGAAAGAGAACCAGTTATCTCGTATAAGAACGGAAAAAAAGTGATACCAATCAGGTTTCCTCACTTCGAAAAAAAAATTTTTCTTTTCGAGATTCTTTGCGCATAATATGCTTTTCTGCGGCTATCAAACTAGTACAATGAAAGAGAACCAGTTATCTCAAATAAGAACGAAAAAAAAGTGAATCTAACAAAGTTTCCCAACTTCGAAAAAAAATTTTTCATTTCGAGATTCTTTGCGCATAATATGCTTTTCTGAGGCTATCAAACTAGTATAATGAAAGAGAACCAGTTATCTCAAATAAGAAGGGAAAAAAAGTGATTCTAAGGAAGTTTCCAAACTTCGAAAAAAATTTTTTCATTTCGTGATTCTTTGCGCATAATATGCTTTTCTGAGGCTATCAAACTAGTATAATGAAAGAGAACCAGTTATCTCGAATAAGAACGGAAAAAAAGTGATTCTAATGAAGTTTCCAAACTTCGAAAAAATTTTTTTTTCTTTTCGAATTTCTTTGCGCATATGCTTTTCTACAGCTATCAAACTAGCAAAATGAAAGAGAACCAGTTATCTCGTATAAGAACGGAAAAAAAGTGATTCTAATGAGGTTTCCAAACTTCGAAAAAAATTTTTTTCTTTTCGAGAATCTTTGCGCATAATATGCTTTTCTACAGCTATCAAACTAGTATAATGAAAGATAACCAGTTATCTCGAATAAGAACGGAAAAAAAGTGATTCTAATGAAGTTTCAAAATTTTGAAAAACTTTTTTTTTCTTTTCGAGATTCTTTGCGCATAATATGCTTTTCTGAGGCTATCAAACTAGTATAATGAAAGAGAACCAGTTATCTCGAATAAGAACGGAAAAAAAGTGATTCTAATGAAGTTTCCAAACTTCGAAAAAAATGTTTTTTCTTTTCGAGATTCTTTGCGCATAATATGCGTTTCTACAGCTATCAAACTAGTATAATGAAAGAGAACCAATTATCTCGAATAAGAACGGAAAAAAAGTGATTCTAATGAAGTTTCAAAATTTTGAAAAACTTTTTTTTTCTTTTCGAGATTCTTTCCGCATAATATGCTTTTCTACAGCTATCAAACTAGCAAAATGAAAGAGAACCAGTTATCTCGTATAAGAACGGAAAAAAAGTAATTCTAATGAAGTTTCCAAACTTCAAAAAAAATTTTTTTTCTTTTCGAGATTCTTTGCGCATAATATGCTTTTCTGCAGCTATCAAACTAGTATAATGAAAGAGAACCAGTTATCTCGAATAAGAACGGAAAAAAAGTGATTCTAATGAAGGTTCAAATTTATAAAAAACTTTTTTTTTCTTTCCGAGATTATTTGCGCATAATAGGCTTTTCTACAGCTATCAAACTAGCAAAATGAAAGAGAACCATTTATCTCGAATAAGAACGGAAAAAAAGTGATTCTAATGAAGTTTCCAAACTTGGAAAAAAAATTTTTCTTTTCGAGATTCTTTGCGCATAATATGCTTTTCTGAGGCTATCAAACTAGTATAATGAAAGAGAACCAGTTATCTCGAATAAGAACGGAAAAAAAGTGATTCTGATGAAGTTTCCAAACTTCGAAAAAATTTTTTTTTCTTTTCTAGATTCTTTGCGCATAATATGCTTTTCTGAGGCTATTAAACTAGTATTATGAAAGAGAACCAGTTATCTCGAATAAGAACGGAAAAATGTGATTCTAATGAAGTTTCAAAATTTTGAAAAACTTTTTTTTTCTTTTCGAGATTCTTTACGCATAATATGCTTTTCTACAGCTATCAAACTAGCAAAATGAAAGAGAACCAGTTATCTCGTATAAGAACGGAAAAAAAGTGATACCAATCAAGTTTCCACACTTCGAAAAAAAATTTTTTCTTTTCGAGATTCTTTGCGCATAATATGCTTTTCTGCGGCTATCAAACTAGTACAATGAAAGAGAACCAGTTATCTCAAATAAGAACGAAAAAAAAGTGATTCTAACAAAGTTTCACAACTTCGAAAAAAAATTTTTCATTTGGAGATTCTTTGCGCATAATATGCTTTTCTGAGGCTATCAAACTAGTATAATGAAAGAGAACCAGTTATCTCAAATAAGAAGGGAAAAAAAGTGATTCTAAGGAAGTTTCCAAACTTCGAAAAAAATTTTTTCATTTCGAGATTCTTTGCGCATAATATGCTTTTCTGAGGCTATCAAACTAGTATAATGAAAGAGAACCAGTTATCTCGAATAAGAACGGAAAAAAAGTGATTCTAATGAAGTTTCCAAACTTCGAAAAAAATTTTTTTTCTTTTCGAATTTCTTTGCGCATAATATGCTTTTCTACAGCTATCAAACTAGCAAAATGAAAGAGAACCAGTTATCTCGTATAAGAACGGAAAAAAAGTAATTCTAATGAGGTTTCCATACTTCGAAAAAAATTTTGTTCTTTTCGAGAATCTTTGCGCATAATATGCTTTTCTACAGCTATCAAACTAGTATAATGAAAGAGAACCAGTTATCTCGAATAAGAACGGAAAAAAAGTGATTCTGATGAAGTTTCCAAACTTCGAAAAATTTTTTTTTTCTTTTCGAGATTCTTTGCGCATAATATGCTTTTCTGAGGCTATCAAACTAGTATTATGAAAGAGAACCAGTTATCTCGAATAAGAACGGAAAAAATGTGATTCTAATGAAGTTTCCAAACTTCGAAAAAAATGTTTTTTCTTTCCGAGATTCTTTGCGCATAATATGCGTTTCTACAGCTATCAAACTAGCATAATGAAAGAGAACCAATTATCTCGAATAAGAACGGAAAAAAAGTGATTCTAATGAAGTTTCAAAATTTTGAAAAACTTTTTTTTTCTTTTCGAGATTCTTTGCGCATAATATGCTTTTCTACAGCTATCAAACTAGCAAAATGAAAGAGAACCAGTTATCTCGTATAAGAACGGAAAAAAAGTAATTCTAATGAAGTTTCCAAACTTCAAAAAAAAATTTTTTTCTTTTCGAGATTCTTTGCGCATAATATGCTTTTCTGCAGCTATCAAACTAGCAAAATGAAAGAGAACCAGTTATCTTGTATAAGAACGGAAAAAAAGTAATTCTAATGAAGTTTCCAAACTTCAAAAAAAAATTTTTTTCTTTTCGAGATTCTTTGCGCATAATATGCTTTTCTGCAGCTATTAAACTAGTATAATGAAAGAGAACCAGTTATCTCGAATAAGTTCGGAAAAAAAGTGATTCTAATGAAGTTTCAAAATTATGAACAACTTTTTTTTTCTTTTCGAGATTCTTTGCGCATAATATGCTTTTCTACAGCTATCAAACTAGCAAAATGAAAGAGAACCAGTTATCTCGTATAAGAACGGAAAAAAAGTGATTCTAAATAAGTTTCCAAACTTGGAAAAAAAAATTTTCTTTTCGAGATTCTTTGCGCATAATATGCTTTTCTGAGGCTATCAAACTAGTATAATGAAAGAGAACCAGTTATCTCGAATAAGAACGGAAAAAAAGTGATTCTGATGAAGTTTCCAAACTTCGAAAAAATTTTTTTCTTTTCGAGATTCTTTGCGCATAATATGCTTTTCTGAGGCTATCAAACTAGTATTATGAAAGAGAGCCAGTTATCTCGAATAAGAACGGAAAAAATGTGATTCAAATGAAGTTTCCGAACTTCGAAAAAAATTTCTTTCTTTTCGAGATTCTTTGCGCATAATATGCTTTTCTGAGGCTATCAAACTAGTATAATGAAAGAGAACCAGTTATCTCGAATAAGAACGGAAAAAAAGTGATTCTAATGATGTTTCCAAACTTCGAAAAAAATTTTTTTTCTTTTCGCGATTCTTTGCGCATAATATGCTTTTCTGAGGCTATCAAACTAGTATAATGAAAGAGAACCAGTTATCTCGAATAAGAACGGAAAAAAAGTGATTCTAATGAAGATTCCAAACTTCGAAGAAAATTTTTTTTCTTTTCGAATTTCTTTGCGCATAACATGCTTTTCTACAGCTATCAAACTAGCAAAATGAAAGAGAACCAGTTATCTCGTATAAGAACGGAAAAAAACTGATTCAAATGAAGTTTCCAAACTTGGAAATAAAATTTATCTTTTCGAGATTCTTTGCGCATAATATGCTTTTCTGAGGCTATCAAACTAGTATAATGAAAGAGAACCAGTTATCTCGAATAAGAACGGAAAAAGTGATTCTGATGAAGTTTCCAAACTTCGAAAAAAATTTTTTTTCTCTTCGAATTTCTTTGCCCATAATATGCTTTTCTACAGCTATCAAACTAGCAAAATGAAAGAGAACCAGTTATCTCGTATAAGAACGAAAAAAAAGTGATTCTAATGAGGTTTCCAAACTTCGAAAAAAATTTTTTTCTTTTCGAGAATCTTTGCGCATAATATGCTTTTCTACAGCTATCAAACTGGTATAATGAAAGATAACCAGTTATCTCGAATAAGAACGGAAAAAAAGTGATTCTAATGAAGTTTCAAAATTTTGAAAAACTTTTTTTTTCTTTTCGAGATTCTTTGCGCATAATATGCTTTTCTACAGCTATCAAACTAGCAAAATGAAATACAAGCAGTTATCTCGTATAAGAACGGAAAAAAAGTGATTCCAATGAAGTTTCGAAACTTCGAAAAAAATTTTTTCTTTTCGAGATTCTTTGCGCTTAATATGCTTTTCTGTAGCTATCAAACTAGTATAATGAAAGAGAACCATTTATCTCGAATAAGAACGCAAAAAAAGTGATTCTAATGAAGTTTCCAAACTTCGAAAAATTTTTTTTTTCTTTTCGAGATTCTTTGCGCATAATATGCTTTTCTGAGGCTATCAAACTAGTATAATGAAAGAGAACCAGTTTTCTCGAATAAGAACGGATAAGAAGTGATTCTAATGAAGTTTCCAATCTTCGAAAAAAATTTTTTTTCTTTTCGAGATTCTTTGCGCATAATATGCTTTTCTGAGGCTATCAAACTAGTATAATGAAAGAGAACCAGTTATCTCGAATAAGAACGGAAAAAAAGTGATTCTAATGAAGTTTCCAAACTTCGAAAAAAATGTTTTTTCTTTTCGAGATTCTTTGCGCATAATATGCGTTTCTACAGCTATCAAACTAGTATAATGAAAGAGAACTAATTATCTCGAATAAGAACGGAAAAAAAGTGATTCCAATGAAGTTTCAAAATTATAAAAAACTTTTTTTTTCTTTCCGAGATTATTTGCGCATAATATGCTTTTCTACAGCTATCAAACTAGCAAAATGAAAGAGAACCATTTATCTCGAATAAGAACGGAAAAAAAGTGATTCTAATGAAGTTTCCAAACTTGGAAAAAAAATTTTTCTTTTCTAGATTCTTTGCGCATAATATGCTTTTCTCAGGCTATCAAACTAGTATAATGAAAGAGAACCAGTTATCTCGAATAAAAACGGAAAAAAAGTTATTCTGATGAAGTTTCCAAACTTCGAGAAAAATTTTTTTTCTTTTCGAGATTCTTTGCGCATAATATGCTTTTCTGAGGCTATCAAACTAGTATAATGAAAGAGAACCAGTTATCTCGAATAAGAACGGAAAAAAAATGATTCTAATGAAGTTTCCAAAATTCGAAAAAAATGTTTTTTCTTTTCGAGATTCTTTGCGCATAATATGCGTTTCTACAGCTATCAAACTAGTATAATGAAAGAGAACCAATTATCTCGAATAAGAACGGAAAAAAAGTGATTCTAATGAAGTTTCAAAATTTTGAAAAACTTTTTTTTTCTTTTCGAGATTCTTTGCGCATAATATGCTTTTCTACAGCTATCAAACTAGCAAAATGAAAGAGAACCAGTTATCTCGTATAAGAACGGAAAGAAAGTAATTCTAATGAAGTTTCCAAACTTCAAAAAAAAATTTTTTTCTTTTCGAGATTCTTTGCGCATAATATGCTTTTCTGCAGCTATCAAACTATTATAATGAAAGAGAACCAGTTATCTCGAATAAGAACGGAAAAAAAGTGATTCTAATGAAGGTTCAAAATTATAAAAAACTTTTTTTTTCTTTCCGAGATTATTTGCGCATAATATGCTTTTCTACAGCTATCAAACTAGCAAAATGAAAGAGAACCATTTATCTCGAATAAGAACGGAAAAAAAGTAATTCTAATGAAGTTTCCAAACTTGGAAAAAAAATTTTTCTTTTCGAGATTCTTTGCGCATAATATGCTTTTCTGAGGCTAACAAACTAGTATAATGAAAGAGAACCAGTTATCTCGAATAAGAACGGAAAAAAAGTGATTCTGATGAAGTTTCCAAACTTCGAAAAAATTTTTTTTTCTTTTCTAGATTCTTTGCGCATAATATGCTTTTCTGAGGCTATCAAACTTGTATTATGAAAGAGAACCAGTTATCGCGAATAAGAACGGAAAAAATGTGATTCTAATGAAGTTTCCGAACTTCGAAAAAAATTTCTTTCTTTTCGAGATTCTTTGCGCATAATATGCTTTTCTGAGGCTATCAAACTAGTATAATGAAAGAGAACCAGTTATCTCGAATAAGAACGGAAAATAAGTGATTCTAATGAAGTTTCAAAATTTTGAAAAACTTTTTTTTTCTTTTCGAGATTCTTTACGCATAATATGCTTTTCTACAGCTATCAAACTAGCAAAATGAAAGAGAACCAGTTATCTCGTATAAGAACGGAAAAAAAGTGATACCAATCAAGTTTCCACACTTCGAAAAAAAATTTTTTCTTTTCGAGATTCTTTGCGCATAATATGCTTTTCTGCGGCCATCAAACTAGTACAATGAAAGAGAACCAGTTATCTCAAATAAGAACGAAAAAAAAGTGATTCTAACAAAGTTTCTCAACTTCGAAAAAAAATTTTTCATTTGGAGATTCTTTGCGCATAATATGCTTTTCTGAGGCTATCAAACTAATATAATGAAAGAGAACCAGTTATCTCAAATAAGAAGGGAAAAAAAGTGAATCTAAGGAAGTTTCCAAACTTCGAAAAAAATTTATTCATTTCGAGATTCTTTGCGCATAATATGCTTTTCTGAGGCTATCAAACTAGTATAATGAAAGAGAACCAGTTATCTCGAATAAGAACGGAAAAAAAGTGAATCTAATGAAGTTTCCAAACTTCGAAAAAAATTTTTTTTTTTCGAATTTCTTTGCGCATAATATGCTTTTCTACAGCTATCAAACTAGCAAAATGAAAGAGAACCAGTTATCTCGTATAAGAACGGAAAAAAAGTGATTCTAATGAGGTTTCCAAACTTCGAAAAAAATTTTTTTCTTTTCGAGAATCTTTGCGCATAATATGCTTTTCTACAGCTATCAAACTAGTATAATGAAAGAGAACCAGTTATCTCGAATAAGAACGGAAAAAAAGTGATTCTGATGAAGTTTCCAAACTTCGAAAAAATTTTTTTTTCTTTTCGAGATTCTTTGCGCATAATATGCTTTTCTGAGGCTATCAAACTAGTATTATGAAAGAGAGCCAGTTATCTCGAATAAGAACGGAAAAAATGTGATTCTAATGAAGTTTCCGAACTTCGAAAAAAATTTCTTTCTTTTCGAGATTCTTTGCGCATAATATGCTTTTCTGAGGCTATCAAACTAGTATAATGAAAGAGAACCAGTTATCTCGAATAAGAACGGAAAAATGTGATTCTAATGAAGTTTCAAAATTTTGAAAAACTTTTTTTTCTTTTCGAGATTTTTTACGCATAATATGTTTTTCTACAGCTATCAAACTAGCAAAATGAAAGAGAACCAGTTATCTCGTATAAGAACGGAAAAAAAGTGATACCAATGAAGTTTCCTCACTTCGAAAAAAAATTTTTTCTTTTCGAGATTCTTTGCGCATAATATGCTTTTCTGCGGCTATCAAACTAGTACAATGAAAGAGAACCAGTTATCTCAAATAAGAACGAAAAAAAAGTGATTCTAACAAAGTTTCCCAACTTCGAAAAAAAATTTTTCATTTCGAGATTCTTTGCGCATAATATGCTTTTCTGAGGCTATCAAACTAGTATAATGAAAGAGAACCAGTTATCTCAAATAAGAAGGGAAAAAAAGTGATTCTAAGGAAGTTTCCAAACTTCGAAAAAAATTTTTTCATTTCGAGATTCTTTGCGCATAATATGCTTTTCTGAGGCTATCAAACTAGTATAATGAAAGAGAACCAGTTATCTCGAATAAGAACGGAAAAAAAGTGATTCTAATGAAGTTTCCAAACTTCGAAAAAAAATTTTTTTCTTTTCGAATTTCTTTGCGCATATGCTTTTCTACAGCTATCAAACTAGCAAAATGAAAGAGAACCAGTTATCTCGTATAAGAACGGAAAAAAAGTGATTCTAATGAGGTTTCCAAACTTCGAAAAAAATTTTTTTCTTTTCGAGAATCTTTGCGCATAATATGCTTTTCTACAGCTATCAAACTAGTATAATGAAAGATAACCAGTTATCTCGAATAAGAACGGAAAAAAAGTGATTGTAATGAAGTTTCAAAATTTTGAAAAACTTTTTTTTTCTTTTCGAGATTCTTTGCGCATAATATGCTTTTCTACAGCTATCAAACTATCAAAATGAAAGAGAACCAGTTATCTCGTATAAGAACGGAAAAAATGTGATTCCAATGAAGTTTCGAAACTTCGAAAAAAATTTTTTCTTTTCGAGATTCTTTGCGCTTAATATGCTTTTCTGTAGCTATCAATCTAGTATAATGAAAGAGAACCAGTTATCTCGAATAAGAACGCAAAAAAAGTGATTGTAATGAAGTTTCCAAACTTCGAAAAATTTTTTTTTTCTTTTCGAGATTCTTTGCGCATATGCTTTTCTGAGGCTATCAAACTAGTATAATGAAAGAGAACCAGTTTTCTCGAATAAGAACGGATAAGCAGTGATTCTAATGAAGTTTCCAAACTTCGAAAAAAATTTTTTTTCTTTTCGAGATTCTTTGCGCATAATATGCTTTTCTGAGGCTATCAAACTAGTATAATGAAAGAGAACCAGTTATCTCGAATAAGAACGGAAAAAAAGTGATTCTAATGATGTTTCCAAACTTCGAAAAAAAATTTTTTTCTTTTCGCGATTCTTTGCGCATAATATGCTTTTCTGAGGCTATCAAACTAGTATAATGAAAGAGAACCAGTTATCTCGAATAAGAACGGAAAAAAAGTGATTCTAATGAAGATTCCAAACTTCGAAGAAAATTTTTATTCTTTTCGAATTTCTTTGCGCATAACATGCTTTTCTACAGCTATCAAACTAGCAAAATGAAAGAGAACCAGTTATCTCGTATAAGAACGGAAAAAAACTGATTCAAATGAAGTTTCCAAACTTGGAAAAAAAATTTATCTTTTCGAGATTCTTTGCGCATAATATGCTTTTCTGAGGCTATCAAACTAGTATAATGAAAGAGAACCAGTTATCTCGAATAAGAACGGAAAAAGTGATTCTGATGAAGTTTCCAAACTTCGAAAAAAATTTTTTTTCTCTTCGAATTTCTTTGCCCATAATATGCTTTTCTACAGCTATCAAACTAGCAAAATGAAAGAGAACCAGTTATCTCGTATAAGAACGGAAAAAAAGTGATTCTAATGAGGCTTCCAAACTTCGAAAAAAATTTTTTTCTTTTCGAGAATCTTTGCGCATAATATGCTTTTCTACAGCTATCAAACTAGTATAATGAAAGATAACCAGTTATCTCGAATAAGAACGGAAAAAAAGTGATTCTAATGAAGTTTCAAAATTTTGAAAAACTTTTTTTTTCTTTTCGAGATTCTTTGCGCATAATATGCTTTTCTACAGCTATCAAACTAGCAAAATGAAATAGAAGCAGTTATCTCGTATAAGAACGGAAAAAAAGTGATTCCAATGAAGTTTCGAAACTTCGAAAAAAATTTTTTCTTTTCGAGATTCTTTGCGCTTAATATGCTTTTCTGTAGCTATCAAACTAGTATAATGAAAGAGAACCATTTATCTCGAATAAGAACGCAAAAAAAGTGATTCTAATGAAGTTTCCAAACTTCGAAAAATTTTTTTTTTCTTTTCGAGATTCTTTGCGCATAATATGCTTTTCTGAGGCTATCAAACTAGTATAATGAAAGAGAACCAGTTTTCTCGAATAAGAACGGATAAGAAGTGATTCTAATGAAGTTTCCAAACTTCGAAAAAAATTTTTTTTCTTTTCGAGATTCTTTGCGCATAATATGCTTTTCTGAGGCTATCAAACTAGTATAATGAAAGAGAACCAGTTATCTCGAATAAGAACGGAAAAAAGTGATTCTAATGAAGTTTCCAAACTTCGAAAAAAATGTTTTTTCTTTTCGAGATTCTTTGCGCATAATATGCGTTTCTACAGCTATCAAACTAGTATAATGAAAGAGAACCAATTATCTCGAATAAGAACGGAAAATAAGTGATTCTAATGAAGTTTCAAAATTTTGAAAAACTTTTTTTTTCTTTTCGAGATTCTTTGCGCATAATATGCTTTTCTACAGCTATCAAACTAGCAAAATGAAAGAGAACCAGTTATCTCGTATAAGAACGGAAAAAAAGTAATTCTAATGAAGTTTCCAAACTTCAAAAAAAAATTTTTTTCTTTTCGAGATTCTTTGCGCATAATATGCTTTTCAGCAGCTATCAAACTAGTATAATGAAAGAGAACCAGTTATCTCGAATAAGAACGGAAAAAAAGTGATTCTAATGAAGGTTCAAAATTATAAAAAACTTTTTTTTTCTTTCCGAGATTATTTGCGCATAATATGCTTTTCTACAGCTATCAAACTAGCAAAATGAAAGAGAACCATTTATCTCGAATAAGAACGGAAAAAAAGTGATTCTATTGAAGTTTCCAAACTTGGAAAAAAAATTTTTCTTTTCGAGATTCTTTGCGCATAATATGCTTTTCTGAGGCTATCAAACTAGTATAATGAAAGAGAACCAGTTATCTCGAATAAAAACGGAAAAAAAGTGATTCTGATGAAGTTTCCGAACTTCGAAAAAAATTTCTTTCTTTTCGAGATTCTTTGCGCATAATATGCTTTTCTGAGGCTATCAAACTAGTATAATGAAAGAGAACCAGTTATCTCGAATAAGAACGGAAAAATGTGATTCTAATGAAGTTTCAAAATTTTGAAAACCTTTTTTTTTCTTTTCGAGATTCTTTACGCATAATATGCTTTTCTACAGCTATCAAACTAGCAAAATGAAAGAGAACCAGTTATCTCGTATAAGAACGGAAAAAAAGTGATACCAATCAAGTTTCCACACTTCAAAAAAAAATTTTTTCTTTTCGAGATTCTTTGCGCATAATATGCTTTTCTGCGGCTATCAAACTAGTACAATGAAAGAGAACCAGTTATCTCAAATAAGAACGAAAAAAAGTGATTCTAACAAAGTTTCTCAACTTCGAAAAAAAAATTTTCATTTGGAGATTCTTTGCGCATAATATGCTTTTCTGAGGCTATCAAACTAGTATAATGAAAGAGAACCAGTTATCTCAAATAAGAAGGGAAAAAAAGTGATTCTAAGGAAGTTTCCAAACTTCGAAAAAAATTTTTTCATTTCGATATTCTTTGCGCATAATATGCTTTTCTGAGGCTATCAAACTAGTATAATGAAAGAGAACCAGTTATCTCGAATAAGAACGGAAAAAAAGTGATTCTAATGAAGTTTCCAAACTTCGAAAAAAATTTTTTTTCTTTTCGGATTTCTTTCCGCATAATATGCTTTTCTACAGCTATCAAACTACCAAAATGAAAGAGAACCAGTTATCTCGTATAAGAACAGAAAAAAAGGGATTCTAATGAGGTTTCCAAACTTCGAAAAAAATTTTTTTCTTTTCGAGAATCTTTGCGCATAATATGCTTTTCTACAGCTATCAAACTAGTATAATGAAAGATAACCAGTTATCTCGAATAAGAACGGAAAAACAGTGATTCTAATGAAGTTTCAAAATTTTGAAAAACTTTTTTTTTCTTTTCGAGATTCTTTGCGCATAATATGCTTTTCTACAGCTATCAAACTAGCAAAATGAAAGAGAACCAGTTATCTCGTATAAGAACGGAAAAAAAGTGATTCCAATGAAGTTTCGAAACTTCGAAAAATTTTTTTTTTCTTTTCGAGATTCTTTGCGCATATGCTTTTCTGAGGCTATCAAACTAGTATAATGAAAGAGAACCAGTTTTCTCGAATAAGAACGGATAAGAAGTGATTCTAATGAAGTTTCCAAACTTGGAAAAAAATTTTTTTTCTTTTCGAGATTCTTTGCGCATAATATGCTTTTCTGAGGCTATCAAACTAGTATAATGAAAGAGAACCAGTTATCTCGAATAAGAACGGAAAAAAAGTGATTCTAATGAAGTTTCCAAACTTCGAAAATAATGTTTTTTCTTTTCGAGATTCTTTGCGCATAATATGCTTTTCTGAGGCTATCAAACTAGTATAATGAAAGAGAACCAGTTATCTCGAATAAGAACGGAAAAATGTGATTCTAATGAAGTTTCAAAATTTTGAAAAACTTTTTTTTTCTTTTCGAGATTCTTTACGCATAATATGCGTTTCTACAGCTATCAAACTAGTATAATGAAAGAGAACCAATTATCTCGAATAAGAACGGAAAAAAAGTGATTCTAATGAAGTTTCAAAATTTTGAAAAACTTTTTTTTTCTTTTCGAGATTCTTTGCGCATAATATGCTTTTCTACAGCTATCAAACTAGCAAAATGAAAGACAACCAATTATCTCGAATAAGAACGGAAAAAAAGTGATTCTAATGAAGGTTCAAAATTATAAAAAACTTTTTTTTTCTTTCCGAGATTATTTGCGCATAATATGCTTTTCTACAGCTATCAAACTAGCAAAATGAAAGAAAACCATTTATCTCGAATAAGAACGGAAAAAAAGTGATTCTAATGAAGTTTCCAAACTTGGAAAAAAAATTTTTCTTTTCGAGATTCTTTGCGCATAATATGCTTTTCTGAGGCTATCAAACTAGTATAATGAAAGAGAACCAGTTATCTCGAATAAAAACGGAAAAAAAGTGATTCTGATGAAGTTTCCAAACTTCGAAAAAATTTTTTTTCTTTTCTAGATTCTTTGCGCATAATATGCTTTTCTGAGACTATCAAACTAGTATTATGAAAGAGAACCAGTTATCTCGAATAAGAACGGAAAAAATGTGATTCTAATGAAGTTTCCGAAGTTCGAAAAAAATTTCTTTCTTTCGAGATTCTTTGCGCATAATATGCTTTTCTGAGGCTATCAAACTAGTATAATGAAAGAGAACCAGTTATCTCGAATAAGAACGGAAAAATGTGATTCTAATGAAGTTTCAAAATTTTGAAAAACTTTTTTTTTCTTTTCGAGATTCTTTACGCATAATATGCTTTTCTACAGCTATCAAACTAGCAAAATGAAAGAGAACCAATTATCTCGTATAAGAACGGAAAAAAAGTGATACCAATCAAGTTTCCACACTTCGAAAAAAAATTTTTTCTTTTCGAGATTCTTTGCGTATAATATGCTTTTCTGCGGCTATCAAACTAGTACAATGAAAGAGAACCAGTTATCTCAAATAAGAACGAAAAAAAGTGATTCTAACAAAGTTTCTCAACTTCGAAAAAAAATTTTTCATTTGGAGATTCTTTGCGCATAATATGCTTTTCTGAGGCTATCAAACTAGTATAATGAAAGAGAACCAGTTATCTCAAATAAGAAGGGAAAAAAAGTGATTCTAAGGAAGTTTCCAAACTTCGAAAAAAATTTTTTCATTTCGAGATTCTTTGCGCATAATATGCTTTTCTGAGGCTATCAAACTAGTATAATGAAAGAGAACCAGTTATCTCGAATAAGAACGGAAAAAAAGTGATTCTAATGAAGTTTCCAAACTTCGAAAAAAATTTTTTTTCTTTTCGAATTTCTTTGCGCATAATATGCTTTTCTACAGCTATCAAACTACCAAAATGAAAGAGAACCAGTTATCTCGTATAAGAGCAGAAAAAAAGTGATTCTAAAGAAGTTTCCAAACTTCGAAAAAAAATTTTTTTCTTTTCGAGATTCTTTGCGCATAATATGCTTTACTGAGGCTATCAAACTAGTATAATGAAAGAGAACCAGTTATCTCAAATAAGCACGGAAAAAAAGTGATTCTAAAGAAGTTTCCAAACTTCGAAAAAAAATTTTTTTCTTTTCGAGATTCTTTGCGCATAATATGCTTTACTGAGGCTATCAAACTAGTATAATGAAAGAGAAACAGTTATCTCAAATAAGAACGGAAAAAAAGTGATTCAAACGAAGTTTCCAAACCTCGAAAAAAAATGTTTTTCTTTTCGAGATTCTTTGCGCATAATATGCTTTTCTGAGGCTATCAAACTAGTATAATGAAAGATAACCAGTTATCTCAAATAAGAACGGGAAAAAAGTGATTCTAACGAAGTTTCCAAACTTCGAAAAAAATTTTTTTTTCTTTTCGTGATTCTTTGCGCTAAATATGCTTTTCTGAGGCTATCAAAGTTATCTCAAATAAGAACAGAAAAAAGGTGATTCTAAAGAAGTTTCCAAACTTCAAAAAAAATTTTTTTTCTTTTCGAGATTCTTTGCGCAAATATGCTTTACTGAGGCTATCAAACTAGTATAATGAAAGAGAACCAGTTATCTCAAATAAGAACGGAAAAAAAGTGATTCAAACGATGTTTCCAAACTTCGAAAAAAAATTTTTTTCTTTTAGAGATTCTTTGCGCATAATATGCTTTACTGAGGCTATCAAACTAGTATAATGAAAGGGAACCAGTTATCTCAAATAAGAACGGAAAAAAAGTGATTCTAACGAAGTTTCCAAACTTCGAAAAAATTTTTTTTTCTTTTCGTGATTCTTTGCGCTAAATATGCTTTTCTGAGGCTATCAAAGTAGTATTATAAAAGAGAACCAGCTATCTCAAATAAGAACAGAAAAAAAGTGATTCTAAATAAGTTTCCAAACTTCGAAAAAAAATTTTTTTCTTTTCGAGATTCTTTGCGCATAATATGCTTTACTGAGGCTATCAAACTAATATAATGAAAGAGAAACAGTTATCTCAAATAAGAACGGAAAAAAATGATTCAAACGAAGTTTCCAAACTTCGAAAAAAAATGTTTTTCTTTTCGAGATTCTTTGCGCTAAATATGCTTTTCTGAGGCTATCAAACTAGTATAATGAAAGAGAACCATTTATCTCAAATAAGAACAGAAAAAAGTGATTCTAAAGAAGTTTCCAAACTTCGAAAAAAAAATTTTTTCTTTTCGAGATTCTTTGCGCATAATATACTTTTCTACGGCTATCAAACTAGTATAATGTAAGAGAACCAGTTATCTCAAATAAGAACGGAAAAAAAGTGATTCAAACGAAGTTTCCAAACTTCGAAAAAAATTTTTTTTCTTTTCGAGATTCTTTGCGCATAATATGCTTTTCTGAGGCTATCAAACTAGTATAATGAAAGAGAACCAGTTATTTCAAATAAGAACGGAAAAAAGTGATTCCAACGAAGTTTCCAAACTTCGAAAAAAAATGTTTTTCTTTTCGAGATTCTTTGCGCATAATATACTTTTCTACGGCTATCAAACTAGTAAAATGAAAGAGAACCAGTTATCTCAAATAAGAACAGAAAAAAAGTGATTGTAAAGAAGTTTCCAAACTTCGAAAAAAAATTTTTTTCTTTTCGAGATTCTTTGCGCATAATATGCTTTACTGAGGCTATCAAACTAGTATAATGAAAGAGAACCAGTTATCTCAAATCAGAACCAAAAAAAAGTGATTCAAACGAAGTTTCCAAACTTCGAAAAAAAATGTTTTTCTTTTCGAGATTCTTTGCGCATAATATGCTTTACTGAGGCTATCAAACTAGTATAATGAAAGAGAACCAGTTATCTCAAATAAGAACAGAAAAAAAGAGATTCTAAAGAAGTTTCCAAACTTCGAAAAAAAATTTTTTTCTTTTCGAGATTCTTTGCGCATAATATGCTTTACTGAGGCTATCAAACTAGTATAATGAAAGAGAACCAGTTATTTCAAATAAGAACGGAAAAAAGTGATTCAAACGAAGTTTCCAAACTTCGAAAAAAAATGTTTTTCTTTTCGAGATTCTATGCGCATAATATACTTTTCTACGGCTATCAAACTAGTATAATGTAAGAGAACCAGTTATCTCAAATAAGAACGGAAAAAAAGTGATTCTAACGAAGTTTCCAAACTTCGAAAAAAAATGTTTTTCTTTACGAGATTCTTTGCGCATAATATGCTTTTCTGAGGCTATCAAACTAGTATAATGAAAGAGAACCAGTTATCTCAAATAAGAACGGAAAAAAAGTGATTCTAACGAAGTTTCCAAACTTCGAAAAAAATTTTTTTTCTTTTCGAGATTCTTTGCGCATAATATGGTTTACTGAGGGTATCAAACTAGTATAATGAAAGACAACCAGTTATCTCAAATAAGAACAGAAAAAAAGTGATTGTAAAGAAGTTTCCAAACTTCGAAAAAAAATTTTTTTCTTTTCGAGATTCTTTGCGCATAATATGCTTTACTGAGGCTATCAAACTAGTAAAATGAAAGAGAACCAGTTATCTCGAATAAGAACGGAAAAAAGTGATTCTAACGAAGTTTCCAAACTTCGAAAAAAAATGTTTTTCTTTACGAGATTCTTTGCGCATTATATGCTTTTCTGAGGCTATCAAACTAGTATAATAAAAGAGAACCAGTTATCTCAAATAAGAACGGAAAAAAAGTGATTCTAACGAAGTTTCCAAACTTCGAAAAAAAATGTTTTTCTTTACGAGATTCTTTGCGCATTATATGCTTTTCTGAGGCTATCAAACTAGTATAATGAAAGAGAACCAGTTATCTCAAATAAGAACGGAAAAAAAGTGATTCTAACGAAGTTTCCAAACTTCGAAAAAAAATTTTTTTCTTTTAGAGATTCTTTGCGCATAATATGCTTTACTGAGGCTATCAAACTAGTATAATGAAAGAGAACCAGTTATCTCAAATAAGAACGGAAAAAAAGTGATTCTAACGAAGTTTCTAAACTTCGAAAAAAAATTTTTTTCTTTTCGAGATTCTTTGCGCATAATATGCTTTACTGAGGCTATCAAACTAGTATAATGAAAGAGAACCAGTTATTTCAAATAAGAACGGAAAAAAGTGATTAAAACGAAATTTCCAAACTTCGATAAAAATGTTTTTCTTTTCGAGATTCTTTGCGCATAATATACTTTTCTACGGCTATCAAACTAGTAAAATGAAAGAGAACCAGTTATTTCAAATAAGAACGGAAAAAAGTGATTAAAACGAAGTTTCCAAAGTTCGAAAAAAAATGTTTTTCTTTTCGAGATTCTTTGCGCATAATATACTTTTCTACGGCTATCAAACTAGTAAAATGAAAGAGAACCAGTTATCTCCAATAAGAACGGAAAAAAAGTGATTGTAACGAAGTTTCCAAATTTCGAAAAAAATTTTTTTTCTTTTCGAGATTCTTTGCGCATAATATGCTTTACTGAGGCTATCAAACTAGTATAATGTAAGAGAACCAGTTATCTCAAATAAGAACGGAAAAAAAGTGATTATAACGAAGTTTCCAAACTTCGAAAAAAAATGTTTTTCTTTTCGAGATTCTTTGCGCATAATATGCTTTACTGAGGCTATCAAACTAGTATAATGAAAGAGAACCAGTTATCTCAAATAAGAACGGAAAAAAAGTGATTCTAACGAAGTTTCCAAACTTCGAAAAATTTTTTTTTTCTTTTCGAGATTCTTTGCGCATAATATGCTTTACTGAAGCTATCAAACTAGTATAATGAAAGAGAACCAGTTATCTCAAATAAGAACGGAAAAAAAATTATTCTAACGAAGTTTCCAAACTTCGAAAAAAATTTTTTTTCTTTTCGAGATTCTTTGCGCATAATATGCTTTACTGAGGCTATCAAACTAGTATAATGAAAGAGAACCAGTTATCTCAAATAAGAACAGAAAAAAAGTGATTCTAAAGAAGTTTCCAACTTCGAAAAAAAATTTTTTTCTTTTCGAGATTCTTTGCGCATAATATGCTTTACTGAGGCTATCAAACTAGTATAATGAAAGAGAACCAGTTATTTCAAATAAGAACGGAAAAAAGTGATTCAAACGAAGTTTCCAAACTTCGAAAAAAAATGTTTTTCTTTTCGAGATTCTATGCGCATAATATACTTTTCTACGGCTATCAAACTAGTATAATGTAAGAGAACCAGTTATCTCAAATAAGAACGGAAAAAAAGTGATTCTAACGAAGTTTCCAAACTTCGAAAAAAAATGTTTTTCTTTACGAGATTCTTTGCGCATAATATGCTTTTGTGAGGCTATCAAACTAGTATAATGAAAGAGAACCAGTTATCTCAAATAAGAACGGAAAAAAAGTGATTCTAACGAAGTTTCCAAACTTCGAAAAAAATTTTTTTTCTTTTCGAGATTCTTTGCGCATAATATGCTTTACTGAGGGTATCAAACTAGTATAATGAAAGACAACCAGTTATCTCAAATAAGAACAGAAAAAAAGTGATTGTAAAGAAGTTTCCAAACTTCGAAAAAATTTTTTTTTCTTTTCGAGATTCTTTGCGCATAATATGCTTTACTGAGGCTATCAAACTAGTAAAATGAAAGAGAACCAGTTATCTCGAATAAGAACGGAAAAAAGTTATTCTAACGAAGTTTCCAAACTTCGAAAAAAAATGTTTTTCTTTACGAGATTCTTTGCGCATTATATGCTTTTCTGAGGCTATCAAACTAGTATAATGAAAGAGAACCAGTTATCTCAAATAAGAACGGAAAAAAAGTGATTCTAACGAAGTTTCCAAACTTCGAAAAAAAATGTTTTTCTTTACGAGATTCTTTGCGCATTATATGCTTTTCTGAGGCTATCAAACTAGTATAATGAAAGAGAACCAGTTATCTCAAATAAGAACGGAAAAAAAGTGATTCTAACGAAGTTTCCAAACTTCGAAAAAAAATTTTTTTCTTTTAGAGATTCTTTGCGCATAATATGCTTTACTGAGGCTATCAAACTAGTATAATGAAAGAGAACCAGTTATCTCAAATAAGAACGGAAAAAAAGTGATTCTAACGAAGTTTCTAAACTTCGAAAAAATTTTTTTTTCTTTTCGAGATTCTTTGCGCATAATATGCTTTACTGAGGCTATCAAACTAGTATAATTAAAGAGAACCAGTTATCTCAAATAAGAACAGAAAAAAAGTGATTCTAAAGAAGTTTCCAAACTTCGAAAAAAAATTTTTTTCTTTACGAGATTCTTTGCGCATAATATGCTTTTCTGAGGCTATCAAACTAGTATAATGATAGAGAACCAGTTATCTCCAATAAGAACGGAAAAAAAGTGATTCTAACGAAGTTTCCAAACTTCGAAAAAAAATTTTTTTTCTTTTCGTGATTCTTTGCGCTAAATATGCTTTTCTGAGGCTATCAAAGTAGTATTATAAAAGAGAACCAGTTATCTCAAATAAGAACAGAAAAAAAGTGATTCTAAAGAAGTTTCCAAACTTCGAAAAAAAAATTTTTTCTTTTCGAGATTCGTTGCGCATTATATGCTTTTCTGAGGCTATCAAAGTAGTATTATAAAAGAGAACCAGTTATCTCAAATAAGAACGGAAAAAAAGTGATTCTAAAGAAGTTTCCAAACTTCGAAAAAAATTTTTTTTCTTTTCGAGATTCTTTGCGCATAATATGCTTTTCTGAGGCTATCAAACTAGTATAATGAAAGAGAACCAGTTATTTCAAATAAGAACGGAAAAAAGTGATTCAAACGAAGTTTCCAAACTTCGAAAAAAAATGTTTTTCTTTTCGAGATTCTTTGCGCATAATATACTTTTCTACGGCTATCAAACTAGTAAAATGAAAGAGAACCAGTTATCTCGAATAAGAACGGAAAAAAAGTGATTGTAACGAAGTTTCCAAACTTCGAAAAAAATTTTTTTTCTTTTCGAGATTCTTTGCGCATAATATGCTTTACTGAGGCTATCAAACTAGTATAATGAAAGAGAACCAGTTATCTCAAATAAGAACAGAAAAAAAGTGATTGTAAAGAAGTTTCCAAACTTCGAAAAAAAATTTTTTTCTTTTCGAGATTCTTTGCGCATAATATGCTTTACTGAGGCTATCAAACTAGTATAATGAAAGGGAACCAGTTATCTCAAATAAGAACCAAAAAAAAGTGATTCAAACGAAGTTTCCAAACTTCGAAAAAAAATGTTTTTCTTTTCGAGATTCTTTGCGCATAATATGCTTTACTGAGGCTATCAAACTAGTATAATGAAAGAGAACCAGTTATCTCAAATAAGAACGGAAAAAAGTGATTCTAACGAAGTTTCCAAACTTCGAAAAAATTTTTTTTTCTTTTCGAGATTCTTTGCGCATAATATGCTTTACTGAAGCTATCAAACTAGTATAATGAAAGAGAACCAGTTATCTCAAATAAGAACGGAAAAAAAGTGATTCTAACGAAGTTTCCAAACTTCGAAAAAATTTTTTTTTCTTTTCGAGATTCTTTGCGCATAATATGCTTTACTGAGGCTATCAAACTAGTATAATGAAAGAGAACCAGTTATCTCAAATAAGAACAGAAAAAAAGTGATTCTAAAGAAGTTTCCAAACTTCGAAAAAAAATTTTTTTCTTTTCGAGATTCATTGCGCATAATATGCTTTACTGAGGCTATCAAACTAGTATAATGAAAGAGAACCAGTTATTTCAAATAAGAACGGAAAAAAGTGATTCAAACGAAGTTTCCAAACTTCGAAAAAAAATGTTTTTCTTTTCGAGATTCTATGCGCATAATATACTTTTCTACGGCTATCAAACTAGTATAATGTAAGAGAACCAGTTATCTCAAATAAGAACGGAAAAAAAGTGATTCTAACGAAGTTTCCAAACTTCGAAAAAAAATGTTTTTCTTTACGAGATTCTTTGCGCATAATATGCTTTTCTGAGGCTATCAAACTAGTATAATGAAAGAGAACCAGTTATCTCAAATAAGAACGGAAAAAAAGTGATTCTAACGAAGTTTCCAAACTTCGAAAAAAATTTTTTTTCTTTTCGAGATTCTTTGCGCATAATATGGTTTACTGAGGGTATCAAACTAGTATAATGAAAGACAACCAGTTATCTCAAATAAGAACAGAAAAAAAGTGATTGCAAAGAAGTTTCCAAACTTCGAAAAAAAATTTTTTTCTTTTCGAGATTCTTTGCGCATAATATGCTTTACTGAGGCTATCAAACTAGTAAAATGAAAGAGAACCAGTTATCTCGAATAAGAACGGAAAAAAGTGATTCTAACGAAGTTTCCAAACTTCGAAAAAAAATGTTTTTCTTTACGAGATTCTTTGCGCATTATATGCTTTTCTGAGGCTATCAAACTAGTATAATGAAAGAGAACCAGTTATCTCAAATAAGAACGGAAAAAAAGTGATTCTAACGAAGTTTCCAAACTTCGAAAAAAAATGTTTTTCTTTACGAGATTCTTTGCGCATTATATGCTTTTCTGAGGCTATCAAACTAGTATAATGAAAGAGAACCAGTTATCTCAAATAAGAACGGAAAAAAAGTGATTCTAACGAAGTTTCTAAACTTCGAAAAAAAATTTTTTTCTTTTCGAGATTCTTTGCGCATAATATGCTTTACTGAGGCTATCAAACTAGTATAATGAAAGAGAACCAGTTATTTCAAATAAGAACGGAAAAAAGTGATTAAAACGAAATTTCCAAACTTCGAAAAAAAATGTTTTTCTTTTCGAGATTCTTTGCGCATAATATACTTTTCTACGGCTATCAAACTAGTAAAATGAAAGAGAACCAGTTATTTCAAATAAGAACGGAAAAAAGTGATTAAAACGAAGTTTCCAAACTTCGAAAAAAAATGTTTTTCTTTTCGAGATTCTTTGCGCATAATATACTTTTCTACGGCTATCAAACTAGTAAAATGAAAGAGAACCAGTTATCTCCAATAAGAACGGAAAAAAAGTGATTGTAACGAAGTTTCCAAATTTCGAAAAAAATTTTTTTTCTTTTCGAGATTCTTTGCGCATAATATGCTTTACTGAGGCTATCAAACTAGTATAATGTAAGAGAACCAGTTATCTCAAATAAGAACGGAAAAAAAGTGATTATAACGAAGTTTCCAAACTTCAAAAAAAATTTTTTTTCTTTTCGTGATTGTTTGCGCTAAATATGCTTTTCTGAGGCTATCAAACTAGTATAATGAAAGAGAACCAGTTATCTCAAATAAGAACAGAAAAAAAGTGATTCTAAAGAAGTTTCCAAAATTCGAAAAAAAAATTTTGTCTTTTCGAGATTCTTTGCGCATAATATGCTTTACTGAGGCTATCAAACTAGTATAATGAAAGAGAACCAGTTATCTCAAATAAGAACGGAAAAAAAGTGATTCTAACGAAGTTTCCAAACTTCGAAAAATTTTTTTTTTCTTTTCGAGATTCTTTGCGCATAATATGCTTTACTGAAGCTATCAAACTAGTATAATGAAAGAGAACCAGTTATCTCAAATAAGAACGGAAAAAAAATTATTCTAACGAAGTTTCCAAACTTCGAAAAAAATTTTTTTTCTTTTCGAGATTCTTTGCGCATAATATGCCTTACTGAGGCTATCAAACTAGTATAATGAAAGAGAACCAGTTATCTCAAATAAGAACAGAAAAAAAGTGATTCTAAAGAAGTTTCCAACTTCGAAAAAAAATTTTTTTCTTTTCAAGATTCTTTGCGCATAATATGCTTTACTGAGGCTATCAAACTAGTATAATGAAAGAGAACCAGTTATTTCAAATAAGAACGGAAAAAAGTGATTCAAACGAAGTTTCCAAACTTCGAAAAAAAATGTTTTTCTTTTCGAGATTCTATGCGCATAATATACTTTTCTACAATTATCAAACTAGTATAATGTAAGAGAACCAGTTATCTCAAATAAGAACGGAAAAAAAGTGATTCTAACGAAGTTTCCAAACTTCGAAAAAAAATGTTTTTCTTTACGAGATTCTTTGCGCATAATATGCTTTTCTGAGGCTATCAAACTAGTATAATGAAAGAGAACCAGTTATCTCAAATAAGAACGGAAAAAAAGTGATTCTAACCCAGTTTCCAAACTTCGAAAAAAATTTTTTTTCTTTTCGAGATTCTTTGCGCATAATATGCTTTACTGAGGGTATCAAACTAGTATAATGAAAGACAACCAGTTATCTCAAATAAGAACAGAAAAAAAGTGATTGTAAAGAAGTTTCCAAACTTCGAAAAAAAATTTTTTTCTTTTCGAGATTCTTTGCGCATAATATGCTTTACTGAGGCTATCAAACTAGTAAAATGAAAGAGAACCAGTTATCTCGAATAAGAACGGAAAAAAGTTATTCTAACGAAGTTTCCAAACTTCGAAAAAAAATGTTTTTCTTTACGAGATTCTTTGCGCATTATATGCTTTTCTGAGGCTATCAAACTAGTATAATGAAAGAGAACCAGTTATCTCAAATAAGAACGGAAAAAAAGTGATTCTAACGAAGTTTCCAAACTTCGAAAAAAAATGTTTTTCTTTACGAGATTCTTTGCGCATTATATGCTTTTCTGAGGCTATCAAACTAGTATAATGAAAGAGAACCAGTTATCTCAAATAAGAACGGAAAAAAAGTGATTCTAACGAAGTTTCCAAACTTCGAAAAAAAATTTTTTTCTTTTAGAGATTCTTTGCGCATAATATGCTTTACTGAGGCTATCAAACTAGTATAATGAAAGAGAACCAGTTATCTCAAATAAGAACGGAAAAAAAGTGATTCTAACGAAGTTTCTAAACTTCGAAAAAATTTTTTTTTCTTTTCGAGATTCTTTGCGCATAATATGCTTTACTGAGGCTATCAAACTAGTATAATTAAAGAGAACCAGTTATCTCAAATAAGAACAGAAAAAAAGTCATTCTAAAGAAGTTTCCAAACTTCGAAAAAAAATTTTTTTCTTTACGAGATTCTTTGCGCATAATATGCTTTTCTGAGGCTATCAAACTAGTATAATAATAGAGAACCAGTTATCTCCAATAAGAACGGAAAAAAAGTGATTCTAACGAAGTTTCCAAACTTCGAAAAAAAATTTTTTTTCTTTTCGTGATTCTTTGCGCTAAATATGCTTTTCTGAGGCTATCAAAGTAGTATTATAAAAGAGAACCAGTTATCTCAAATAAGAACAGAAAAAAAGTGATTCTAAAGAAGTTTCCAAACTTCGAAAAAAAAATTTTTTCTTTTCGAGATTCGTTGCGCATTATATGCTTTTCTGAGGCTATCAAAGTAGTATTATAAAAGAGAACCAGTTATCTCAAATAAGAACGGAAAAAAAGTGATTCTAAAGAAGTTTCCAAACTTCGAAAAAAATTTTTTTTCTTTTCGAGATTCTTTGCGCATAATATGCTTTTCTGAGGCTATCAAACTAGTATAATGAAAGAGAACCAGTTAATTCAAATAAGAACGGAAAAAAGTGATTCAAACGAAGTTTCCAAACTTCGAAAAAAAATGTTTTTCTTTTCGAGATTCTTTGCGCATAATATACTTTTCTACGGCTATCAAACTAGTAAAATGAAAGAGAACCAGTTATCTCGAATAAGAACGGAAAAAAAGTGATTGTAACGAAGTTTCCAAACTTCGAAAAAAATTTTTTTTCTTTTCGAGATTCTTTGCGCATAATATGCTTTACTGAGGCTATCAAACTAGTATAATGAAAGAGAACCAGTTATCTCAAATAAGAACAGAAAAAAAGTGATTGTAAAGAAGTTTCCAAACTTCGAAAAAAAATTTTTTTCTTTTCGAGATTCTTTGCGCATAATATGCTTTACTGAGGCTATCAAACTAGTATAATGAAAGAGAACCAGTTATCTCAAATAAGAACCAAAAAAAAGTGATTCAAACGAAGTTTCCAAACTTCGAAAAAAAATGTTTTTCTTTTCGAGATTCTTTGCGCATAATATGCTTTACTGAGGCTATCAAACTAGTATAATGAAAGAGAACCAGTTATCTCAAATAAGAACGGAAAAAAAGTGATTCTAACGAAGTTTCCAAACTTCGAAAAATTTTTTTTTTCTTTTCGAGATTCTATGCGCATAATATGCTTTACTGAAGCTATCAAACTAGTATAATGAAAGAGAACCAGTTATCTCAAATAAGAACGGAAAAAAAGTGATTCTAACGAAGTGTCCAAACTTCGAAAAAATTTTTTTTCTTTTCGAGATTCTTTGCGCATAATATGCTTTACTGAGGCTATCAAACTAGTATAATGAAAGAGAACCAGTTATCTCAAATAAGAACAGAAAAAAAGTGATTCTAAAGAAGTTTCCAAACTTCGAAAAAAATTTTTTTTCTTTTCGAGATACTTTGCGCATAATATGCTTTACTGAGGCTATCAAACTAGTATAATGAAAGAGAACCAGTTATTTCAAATAAGAACGGAAAAAAGTGATTCAAACGAAGTTTCCAAACTTCGAAAAAAAATGTTTTTCTTTTCGAGATTCTATGCGCATAATATACTTTTCTACGGCTATCAAACTAGTATAATGTAAGAGAACCAGTTATCTCAAATAAGAACGGAAAAAAAGTGATTCTAACGAAGTTTCCAAACTTCGAAAAAAAATGTTTTTCTTTACGAGATTCTTTGCGCATAATATGCTTTTCTGAGGCTATCAAACTAGTATAATGAAAGAGAACCAGTTATCTCAAATAAGAACGGAAAAAAAGTGATTCTAACGAAGTTTCCAAACTTCGAAAAAAAATGTTTTTTTTTACGAGATTCTTTGCGCATTATATGCTTTTCTGAGGCTATCAAACTAGTATAATGAAAGAGAACCAGTTATCTCAAATAAGAACGGAAAAAAAGTGATTCTAACGAAGTTTCCAAACTTCGAAAAAAAATTTTTTTCTTTTAGAGATTCTTTGCGCATAATATGCTTTACTGAGGCTATCAAACTAGTATAATGAAAGAGAACCAGTTATCTCAAATAAGAACGGAAAAAAAGTGATTCTAACTAAGTTTCTAAACTTCGAAAAAATTTTTTTTTCTTTTCGAGATTCTTTGCGCATAATATGCTTTACTGAGGCTATCAAACTAGTATAATTAAAGAGAACCAGTTATCTCAAATAAGAACAGAAAAAAAGTGATTCTAAAGAAGTTTCCAAACTTCGAAAAAAAATTTTTTTCTTTACGAGATTCTTTGCGCATAATATGCTTTTCTGAGGCTATCAAACTGGTATAATGATAGAGAACCAGTTATCTCCAATAAGAACGGAAAAAAAGTGATTCTAACGAAGTTTCCAAACTTCGAAAAAAAATTTTTTTTCTTTTCGTGATTCTTTGCGCTAAATATGCTTTTCTGAGGCTATCAAAGTAGTATTATAAAAGAGAACCAGTTATCTCAAATAAGAACAGAAAAAAAGTGATTCTAAAGAAGTTTCCAAACTTCGAAAAAAAAATTTTTTCTTTTCGAGATTCGTTGCGCATTATATGCTTTTCTGAGGCTATCAAAGTAGTATTATAAAAGAGAACCAGTTATCTCAAATAAGAACGGAAAAAAAGTGATTCTAAAGAAGTTTCCAAACTTCGAAAAAAATTTTTTTTCTTTTCGAGATTCTTTGCGCATAATATGCTTTTCTGAGGCTATCAAACTAGTATAATGAAAGAGAACCAGTTATTTCAAATAAGAACGGAAAAAAGTGATTCAAACGAAGTTTCCAAACTTCGAAAAAAAATGTTTTTCTTTTCGAGATTCTTTGCGCATAATATACTTTTCTACGGCTATCAAACTAGTAAAATGAAAGAGAACCAGTTATTTCAAATAAGAACGGAAAAAAGTGATTAAAACGAAGTTTCCAAACTTCGAAAAAAAATGTTTTTCTTTTCGAGATTCTTTGCGCATAATATACTTTTCTACGGCTATCAAACTAGTAAAATGAAAGAGAACCAGTTATCTCCAATAAGAACGGAAAAAAAGTGATTGTAACGAAGTTTCCAAATTTCGAAAAAAATTTTTTTTCTTTTCGAGATTCTTTGCGCATAATATGCTTTACTGAGGCTATCAAACTAGTATAATGTAAGAGAACCAGTTATCTCAAATAAGAACGGAAAAAAAGTGATTATAACGAAGTTTCCAAACTTCAAAAAAAATTTTTTTTCTTTTCGTGATTGTTTGCGCTAAATATGCTTTTCTGAGGCTATCAAACTAGTATAATGAAAGAGAACCAGTTATCTCAAATAAGAACAGAAAAAAAGTGATTCTAAAGAAGTTTCCAAAATTCGAAAAAAAAAATTTGTCTTTTCGAGATTCTAGCGCATAATATGCTTTACTGAGGCTATCAAACTAGTATAATGAAAGAGAACCAGTTATCTCAAATAAGAACAGAAAAAAAGTGATTCTAAAGAAGTTTCCAAACTTCGAAAAAAAATGTTTTTCTTTTCGAGATTTCTTTCGCATAATATGCTTTACTGAAGCTATCAAACTAGTATAATGAAAGAGAACCAGTTATCTCAAATAAGAACCAAAAAAAAGTGATTCAAACGGAGTTTCCAAACTTCGAAAAAAAATGTTTTTCTTTTCGAGATTCTTTGCGCATAATATGCTTTACTGAGGCTATCAAACTAGTATAATGAAAGAGAACCAGTTATCTCAAATAAGAACGGAAAAAAAGTGATTCTAACGAAGTTTCCAAACTTCGAAAAATTTTTTTTTTCTTTTCGAGATTCTTTGCGCATAATATGCTTTACTGAAGCTATCAAACTAGTATAATGAAAGAGAACCAGTTATCTCAAATAAGAACGGAAAAAAAGTGATTCTAACGAAGTTTCCAAACTTCGAAAAAAATTTTTTTTCTTTTCGAGATTCTTTGCGCATAATATGCTTTACTGAGGCTATCAAACTAGTATAATGAAAGAGAACCAGTTATCTCAAATAAGAACAGAAAAAAAAATGATTCTAAAGAAGTTTCCAACTTCGAAAAAAAATGTTTTTCTTTTCGAGATTCTTTGCGCATAATATGCTTTACTGAGGCTATCAAACTAGTATAATGAAAGAGAACCAGTTATTTCAAATAAGAACGGAAAAAAGTGATTCAAACGAAGTTTCCAAACTTCGAAAAAAAATGTTTTTCTTTTCGAGATTCTATGCGCATAATATACTTTTCTACGGCTATCAAACTAGTATAATGTAAGAGAACCAGTTATCTCAAATAAGAACGGAAAAAAAGTGATTCTAACGAAGTTTCCAAACTTCGAAAAAAATGTTTTTCTTTACGAGATTCTTTGCGCATAATATGCTTTACTGAGGCTATCAAACTAGTATAATGAAAGAGAACCAGTTATCTCAAATAAGAACAGAAAAAAAGTGATTGTAAAGAAGTTTCCAAACTTCGAAAAAAAATTTTTTTCTTTTCGAGATTCTTTGCGCATAATATGCTTTACTGAGGCTATCAAACTAGTATAATGAAAGAGAACCAGTTATCTCAAATAAGAACCAAAAAAAAGTGATTCAATCGAAGTTTCCAAACTTCGAAAAAAAATGTTTTTCTTTTCGAGATTCTTTGCGCATAATATGCTTTACTGAGGCTACCAAACTAGTATAATGAAAGAGAACCAGTTATCTCAAATAAGAACGGAAAAAAAGTGATTCTAACGAAGTTTCCAAACTTCGAAAAATTTTTTTTTTCTTTTCGAGATTCTTTGCGCATAATATGCTTTACTGAAGCTATCAAACTAGTATAATGAAAGAGAACCAGTTATCTCAAATAAGAACGGAAAAAAAGTGATTCTAACGAAGTTTCCAAACTTCGAAAAAATTTTTTTTTCTTTTCGAGATTCTTTGCGCATAATATGCTTTACTGAGGCTATCAAACTAGTATAATGAAAGAGAACCAGTTATCTCAAATAAGAACAGAAAAAAAGTGATTCTAAAGAAGTTTCCAAACTTCGAAAAAAAATTTTTTTCTTTTCGAGATTCTTTGCGCATAATATGCTTTACTGAGGCTATCAAACTAGTATAATGAAAGAGAACCAGTTATTTCAAATAAGAACGGAAAAAAGTGATTCAAACGAAGTTTCCAAACTTCGAAAAAAAATGTTTTTCTTTTCGAGATTCTATGCGCATAATATACTTTTCTACGGCTATCAAACTAGTATAATGTAAGAGAACCAGTTATCTCAAATAAGAACGGAAAAAAAGTGATTCTAACGAAGTTTCCAAACTTCGAAAAAAAATGTTTTTCTTTACGAGATTCTTTGCGCATAATATGCTTTTCTGAGGCTATCAAACTAGTATAATGAAAGAGAACCAGTTATCTCAAATAAGAACGGAAAAAAAGTGATTCTAACGAAGTTTCCAAACTTCGAAAAAAATTTTTTTTCTTTTCGAGATTCTTTGCGCATAATATGGTTTACTGAGGGTATCAAACTAGTATAATGAAAGACAACCAGTTATCTCAAATAAGAAGAGAAAAAAAGTGATTGTAAAGAAGTTTCCAAACTTCGAAAAAAAATTTTTTTCTTTTCGAGATTCTTTGCGCATAATATGCTTTACTGAGGCTATCAAACTAGTAAAATGAAAGAGAACCAGTTATCTCGAATAAGAACGGAAAAAAGTGATTCTAACGAAGTTTCCAAACTTCGAAAAAAAATGTTTTTCTTTACGAGATTCTTTGCGCATTATATGCTTTTCTGAGGCTATCAAACTAGTATAATGAAAGAGAACCAGTTATCTCAAATAAGAACGGAAAAAAAGTGATTCTAACGAAGTTTCCAAACTTCGAAAAAAAATGTTTTTCTTTACGAGATTCTTTGCGCATTATATGCTTTTCTGAGGCTATCAAACTAGTATAATGAAAGAGAACCAGTTATCTCAAATAAGAACGGAAAAAAAGTGATTCTAACGAAGTTACCAAACTTCGAAAAAAATTTTTTTTCTTTTAGAGATTCTTTGCGCATAATATGCTTTACTGAGGCTATCAAACTAGTATAATGAAAGAGAACCAGTTATCTCAAATAAGAACGGAAAAAAAGTGATTCTAACGAAGTTTCTAAACTTCGAAAAAAAATTTTTTTCTTTTCGAGATTCTTTGCGCATAATATGCTTTACTGAGGCTATCAAACTAGTATAATGAAAGAGAACCAGTTATTTCAAATAAGAACGGAAAAAAGTGATTAAAACGAAATTTCCAAACTTCGAAAAAAAATGTTTTTCTTTTCGAGATTCTTTGCGCATAATATACTTTTCTACGGCTATCAAACTAGTAAAATGAAAGAGAACCAGTTATTTCAAATAAGAACGGAAAAAAGTGATTAAAACGAAGTTTCCAAACTTCGAAAAAAAATGTTTTTCTTTTCGAGATTCTTTGCGCATAATATACTTTTCTACGGCTATCAAACTAGTAAAATGAAAGAGAACCAGTTATCTCAAATAAGAACGGAAAAAAAGTGATTCTAACGAAGTTTCCAAACTTCGAAAATTTTTTTTTTCTTTTCGAGATTCTTTGCGCATAATATGCTTTACTGAAGCTATCAAACTAGTATAATGAAAGAGAACCAGTTATCTCAAATAAGAACGGAAAAAAAGTGATTCTAACGAAGTTTCCAAACTTCGAAAAAAATTTTTTTTCTTTTCGAGATTCTTTGCGCATAATATGCTTTACTGAGGCTATCAAACTAGTATAATGAAAGAGAACCAGTTATCTCAAATAAGAACAGAAAAAAAGTGATTCTAAAGAAGTTTCCAACTTCGAAAAAAAATGTTTTTCTTTTCGAGATTCTTTGCGCATAATATGCTTTACTGAGGCTATCAAACTAGTATAATGAAAGAGAACCAGTTATTTCAAATAAGAACGGAAAAAAGTGATTCAAACGAAGTTTCCAAACTTCGAAAAAAAATGTTTTTCTTTTCGAGATTCTATGCGCATAATATACTTTTCTACGGCTATCAAACTAGTATAATGTAAGAGAACCAGTTATCTCAAATAAGAACGGAAAAAAAGTGATTCTAACGAAGTTTCCAAACTTCGAAAAAAAATGTTTTTCTTTACGAGATTCTTTGCGCATAATATGCTTTTCTGAGGCTATCAAACTAGTATAATGAAAGAGAACCAGTTATCTCAAATAAGAACGGAAAAAAAGTGATTCTAACGAAGTTTCCAAACTTCGAAAAAAATTTTTTTTCTTTTCGAGATTCTTTGCGCATAATATGCTTTACTGAGGGTATCAAACTAGTATAATGAAAGACAACCAGTTATCTCAAATAAGAACAGAAAAAAAGTGATTGTAAAGAAGTTTCCAAACTTCGAAAAAAAATTTTTTTCTTTTCGAGATTCTTTGCGCATAATATGCTTTACTGAGGCTATCAAACTAGTAAAATGAAAGAGAACCAGTTATCTCGAATAAGAACGGAAAAAAGTGATTCTAACGAAGTTTCCAAACTTCGAAAAAAAATGTTTTTCTTTACGAGATTCTTTGCGCATTATATGCTTTTCTGAGGCTATCAAACTAGTATAATGAAAGAGAACCAGTTATCTCAAATAAGAACGGAAAAAAAGTGATTCTAACGAAGTTTCCAAACTTCGAAAAAAAATGTTTTTCTTTACGAGATTCTTTGCGCATTATATGCTTTTCTGAGGCTATCAAACTAGTATAATGAAAGAGAACCAGTTATCTCAAATAAGAACGGAAAAAAAGTGATTCTAACGAAGTTTCCAAACTTCGAAAAAAAATTTTTTTCTTTTAGAGATTCTTTGCGCATAATATGCTTTACTGAGGCTATCAAACTAGTATAATGAAAGAGAACCAGTTATCTCAAATAAGAACGGAAAAAAAGTGATTCTAACGAAGTTTCTAAACTTCGAAAAAATTTTTTTTTCTTTTCGAGATTCTTTGCGCATAATATGCTTTACTGAGGCTATCAAACTAGTATAATTAAAGAAAACCAGTTATCTCAAATAAGAACAGAAAAAAAGTGATTCTAAAGAAGTTTCCAAACTTCGAAAAAAAATTTTTTTCTTTACGAGATTCTTTGCGCATAATATGCTTTTCTGAGGCTATCAAACTAGTATAATGATAGAGAACCAGTTATCTCCAATAAGAACGGAAAAAAAGTCATTCTAACGAAGTTTCCAAACTTCGAAAAAAAATTTTTTTTCTTTTCGTGATTCTTTGCGCTAAATATGCTTTTCTGAGGCTATCAAAGTAGTATTATAAAAGAGAACCAGTTATCTCAAATAAGAACAGAAAAAAAGTGATTCTAAAGAAGTTTCCAAACTTCGAAAAAAAAAATTTTTCTTTTCGAGATTCGTTGCGCATTATATGCTTTTCTGAGGCTATCAAAGTAGTATTATAAAAGAGAACCAGTTATCTCAAATAAGAACGGAAAAAAAGTGATTCTAAAGAAGTTTCCAAACTTCGAAAAAAATTTTTTTTCTTTTCGAGATTCTTTGCGCATAATATGCTTTACTGAAGCTATCAAACTAGTATAATGAAAGAGAACCAGTTATCTCAAATAAGAACAGAAAAAAAGTGATTCTAAGGAGTTTCCAAACTTCGAAAAAAATTTTTTTTCTTTTCGAGATTCTTTGCGCATAATATGCTTTACTGAGGCTATCAAACTAGTATAATGAAAGAGAACCAGTTATCTCAAATAAGAACGGAAAAAAAGTGATTCTAAAGAAGTTTCCAAACTTCGAAAAAAAATTTTTTTCTTTTCGAGATTCTTTGCGCATAATATGCTTTACTGAGGCTATCAAACTAGTATAATGAAAGAGAAACAGTTATCTCAAATAAGAACGGAAAAAAAGTGATTCAAACGAAGTTTCCAAACCTCGAAAAAAAATTTTTTTCTTTTCGAGATTCTTTGCGCATAATATGCTTTTCTGAGGCTATCAAACTAGTATAATATAAGATAACCAGTTATCTCAAATAAGAACGGGAAAAAAGTGATTCTAACGAAGTTTCCAAACTTCGAAAAAAATTTTTTTTTCTTTTCGTGATTCTTTGCGCTAAATATGCTTTTCTGAGGCTATCAAAGTAGTATTATAAAAGAGAACACGTTATCTCAAATAAGAACAGAAAAAAGGTGATTCTAAAGAAGTTTCCAAACTTCAAAAAAAATTTTTTTTCTTTTCGATATTCTTTGCGCATAATATGCTTTACTGAGGCTATCAAACTACTATAATGAAAGAGAACCAGTTATCTCAAATAAGAACGGAAAAAAAGTGATTCAAACGATGTTTCCAAACTTCGAAAAAAAATTTTTTTCTTTTAGAGATTCTTTGCGCATAATATGCTTTACTGAGGCTATCAAACTAGTATAATGAAAGATAACCAGTTATCTCAAATAAGAACGGAAAAAAAGTGATTCTAACGAAGTTTCCATACTTCGAAAAAATTTTTTTTTCTTTTCGAGATTCTTTGCGCATAATATGCTTTACAGAGGCTATCAAACTAGTATAATGAAAGAGAACCAGTTATCTCAAATAAGAACAGAAAAAAAGTGATTCTAAAGAAGTTTCCAAACTTCGAAAAAAAATTTTTTTCTTTTCGAGATTCTTTGCGCATAATATGCTTTACTGAGGCTATCAAACTAGTATAATGAAAGAGAACCTGTTATTTCAAATAAGAACGGAAAAAAGTGATTGTAACGAAGTTTCCAAACTTCGAAAAAAATTTTTTTTCTTTTCGAGATTCTTTGCGCATAATATGCTTTACTGAGGCTATCAAACTAGTATAATGTAAGAGAACCAGTTATCTCAAATAAGAACGGAAAAAGGGATTCTAACGAAGTTTCCAAACTTCGAAAAAAAATTTTTTTCTTTTCGTGATTGTTTGCGCTAAATTTTTTTTTCTGAGGCTATCAAACTAGTATAATGAAAGAGAACCAGTTATCTCAAATAAGAACAGAAAAAAAGTGATTCTAAAGAAGTTTCCAAACTTCGAAAAAAAAATTTTGTCTTTTCGAGATTCTTTGCGCATAATATGCTTTACTGAGGCTATCAAACTAGTATAATGAAAGAGAACCAGTTATCTCAAATAAGAACGGAAAAAAAGTGATTCAAACCAAGTTTCCAAACTTTGAAAAAAAATGTTTTTCTTTTCGAGATTCTTTGCGCATAATATGCTTTTCTGAGGCTATCAAAGTAGTATTATAAAAGAGAACCAGTTATCTCAAATAAGAACGGAAAAAAAGTGATTCTAAAGAAGTTTCCAAACTTCGAAAAAAATTTTTTTTCTTTTCGAGATTCTTTCCGCATAATATACTTTTCTGAGGCTATCAAACTAGTATAATGAAGGAGAACCAGTTATCTCAAATAAGAACAGAAAAAAAGTGATTCTAAAGAAGTTTCCAAACTTCGAAAAAAAAATTTTGTCTTTTCGAGATTCTTTGCGCATAATATGCTTTACTGAGGCTATCAAACTAGTATAATGAAAGAGAACCAGTTATCTCAAATAAGAACGGAAAAAAAGTGATTCAAACGAAGTTTCCAAACTTTGAAAAAAAATGTTTTTCTTTTCGAGATTCTTTGCGCATAATATGCTTTTCTGAGGCTATCAAAGTATTATTATAAAAGACAACCAGTTATCTCAAAAAGTGATTCTAAAGAAGTTTCCAAACTTCGAAAAAAAATTTTTTTCTTTTCGAGATTCTTTGCGCATAATATACTTTTCTACGGCTATCAAACTAGTAAAATGAAAGAGAACCAGTTATCTCGAATAAGAACGGAAAAAAAAGTGATTCTAACGAAGTTTCCAAACTTCGAAAAAAAATGTTTTTCTTTTCGAGATTCTTTGCGCATAATATGCTTTACTGAGGCTATCAAACTAGTATAATGAAAGAGAACCAGTTATCTGAAATAAGAACGAAAACAAATTGATTCTAAAGAAGTTTCCAAACTTCGAAAAAAAATGTTTTTCTATTCGAGATTCTTTGCGCATAATATGCTTTACTGAGGCTATCAAACTAGTATAATGAAAGAGAACCAGTTATCTCAAATAAGAACGGGAAAAAAGTGATTCTAACGAAGTTTCCAAACTTCGAAAAAAAATGTTTTTCTTTTCGAGATTCTTTGCGCATAATATGCTTTTCTGAGGCTATCAAACTAGTATAATGAAAGAGAACCAGTTATTTCCAATAAGAACGGAAAAAAGTGATTCAAACGAAGTTTCCAAACTTCGAAAAAAAATGTTTTTCTTTTCGAGATTCTTTGCGCATAATATACTTTTCTACGGCTATCAAACTAGTAAAATGAAAGAGAACCAGTTATCTCGAATAAGAACGGAAAAATTGTGATTGTAACGAAGTTTCCTAACGTCGAAAAAAATTTTTTTTCTTTTCAAGATTCTTTGCGCATAATATGCTTTACTGAGGCTATCAAACTAGTATAATGAAAGAGAACCAGTTATCTCAAATAAGAACGGAAAAAAAGTGATTCTAAAGAAGTTTCCAAACTTCGAAAAAAATTTTTTTTCTTTTCGAGATTCTTTGCGCATAATATGCTTTATTGAAGCTATCAAACTAGTATAATGAAAGAGAACCAGTTATCTCAAATAAGAACGGAAAAAAAGTGATTCTAAAGAAGTTTCCAAACTTCGAAAAAAAATTTTTTTCTTTTCGAGATTCTTTGCGCTTAATATGCTTTACTGAGGCTATCAAACTAGTATAATGAAAGAGAAACAGTTATCTCAAATAAGAACGGAAAAAAAGTGATTCAAACGAAGTTTCCAAACCTCGAAAAAAAATGTTTTTCTTTTCGAGATTCTTTGCGCATAATATGCTTTTCTGAGGCTATCAAACTAGTATAATGAAAGATAACCAGTTATCTCAAATAAGAACGGGAAAAAAGTGATTCTAACGAAGTTTCCAAACTTCGAAAAAAATTTTTTTTTCTTTTCGTGATTCTTTGCGCTAAATATGCTTTTCTGAGGCTATCAAAGTAGTATTATAAAAGAGAACACGTTATCTCAAATAAGAACAGAAAAAAGGTGATTCTAAAGAAGTTTCCAAACTTCAAAAAAAATGTTTTTTCTTTTCGAAATTCTTTGCGCATAATATGCTTTACTGAGGCTATCAAACTAGTATAATGAAAGAGAACCAGTTATCTCGAATAAGAACAGAAAAAAAGTGATTCTAAAGAAGTTTCCAAACTTCGAAAAAAAATTTTTTTCTTTTCGAGATTCTTTGCGCATAATATGCTTTACTGAGGCTATCAAACTAGTATAATGAAAGAGAACCTCTTATTTGAAATAAGAACGGAAAAAAGTGATTAAAACGAAGTTTCCAAACTTCGAAAAAAAATGTTTTTCTTTTCGAGATTCTTTGCGCATAATATACTTTTCTACGGCTATCAAACTAGTAAAATGAAAGAGAACCAGGTGTCTCGAATAAGAACGGAAAAAAAAGTGATTCTAACGAAGTTTCCAAACTTCGAAAAAAAATGTTTTTCTTTTCGAGATTCTTTGCGCATAATATGCTTTACTGAGGCTATCAAACTAGTATAATGAAAGAGAACCAGTTATCTCAAATAAGAACGGGAAAAAAGTGATTCTAACGAAGTTTCGAAACTTCGAAAAAATTTTTTTTTCTTTTCGAGATTCTTTGCGCATAATATGCTTTTCTGAGGCTATCAAACTAGTATAATGAAAGAGAACCAGTTATTTCCAATAAGAACGGAAAAAAGTGATTCAAACGAAGTTTCCAAACTTCAAAAAAAAATGTTTTTCTTTTCGAGATTCTTTGCGCATAATATACTTTTCTACGGCTATCAAACAAGTAAAATGAAAGAGAACCAGTTATCTCGAATAAGAACGGAAAAATTGTGATTGTAACGAAGTTTCCAAACGTCGAAAAAAATTTTTTTTCTTTTCGAGATTCTTTGCGCATAATATGCTTTACTGAGGCTATCAAACTAGTATAATGAAAGAGAACCAGTTATCTCAAATAAGAACGGAAAAAAAGTGATTCTAAAGAAGTTTCCAAACTTCGAAAAAAATTTTTTTTCTTTTCGAGATTCTTTGCGCATAATATGCTTTACTGAAGCTATCAAACTAGTATAATGAAAGAGAACCAGTTATCTCAAATAAGAACAGAAAAAAAGTGATTCTAAAGAAGTTTCCAAACTTCGAAAAAAATTTTTTTTCTTTTCGAGATTCTTTGCGCATAATATGCTTTACTGAGGCTATCAAACTAGTATAATGAAAGAGAACCAGTTATCTCAAATAAGAACGGAAAAAAAGTGATTCTAAAGAAGTTTCCAAACTTCGAAAAAAAATTTTTTTCTTTTCGAGATTCTTTGCGCATAATATGCTTTACTGAGGCTATCAAACTAGTATAATGAAAGAGAAACAGTTATCTCAAATAAGAACGGGAAAAAAGTGATTCAGACGAAGTTTCCAAACCTCGAAAAAAAATGTTTTTCTTTTCGAGATTCTTTGCGCATAATATGCTTTTCTGAGGCTATCAAACTAGTATAATGAAAGATAACCAGTTATCTCAAATAAGAACGGGAAAAAAGTGATTGTAACGAAGTTTCCAAACTTCGAAAAAAATTTTTTTTTCTTTTCGTGATTCTTTGCGCTAAATATGCTTTTCTGAGGCTATCAAAGTTATCTCAAATAAGAACAGAAAAAAGGTGATTCTAAAGAAGTTTCCAAACTTCAAAAAAAATTTTTTTTCTTTTCGAGATTCTTTGCGCATAATATGCTTTACTGAGGCTATCAAACTAGTATAATGAAAGAGAACCAGTTATCTCAAATAAGAACGGAAAAAAAGTGATTCAAACGATGTTTCCAAACTTCGAAAAAAAATTTTTTTCTTTTAGAGATTCTTTGCGCATAATATGCTTTACTGAGGCTATCAAACTAGTATAATGAAAGAGAACCAGTTATCTCAAATAAGAACGGAAAAAAAGTGATTCTAACGAAGTTTCCAAACTTCGAAAAAATTTTTTTTTCTTTTCGAGATTCTTTGCGCATAATATGCTTTACTGAGGCTATCAAACTAGTATAATGAAAGAGAACCAGTTATCTCAAATAAGAACGAAAACAAATTGTATCTAAAGAAGTTTCCAAACTTCGAAAAAAAATGTTTTTCTTTTCGAGATTCTATGCGCATAATATGCTTTACTGAGGCTATCAAACTAGTATAATGAAAGAGAACCAGTTATCTCAAATAAGAACGGAAAATAAGTGATTCTAACGAAGTTTACAAACTTCGAAAAAATTTTTTTTTTCTTTTCGTGATTCTTTGCGCTAAATATGCTTTTCTGAGGCTATCAAAGTAGTATTATAAAAGAGAACCAGCTATCTCAAATAAGAACAGAAAAAAAGTGATTCTAAATAAGTTTCCAAACTTCGAAAAAAATTTTTTTTCTTTTCGAGATTCTTTGCGCATAATATGCTTTACTGAGGCTATCAAACTAATATAATGAAAGAGAAACAGTTATCTCAAATAAGAACGGAAAAAAATGATTCAAACGAAGTTTCCAAACTTCGAAAAAAAATGTTTTTCTTTTCGAGATTCTTTGCGCTAAATATGCTTTTCTGAGGCTATCAAACTAGTATAATGAAAGAGAACCATTTATCTCAAATAAGAACAGAAAAAAGTGATTCTAAAGAAGTTTCCAAACTTCGAAAAAAAATTTTTTTCTTTTCGAGATTATTTGCGCATAATATACTTTTCTACGGCTATCAAACTAGTATAATGTAAGAGAACCAGTTATCTCAAATAAGAACGGAAAAAAAGTGATTCAAACGAAGTTTCCAAACTTCGAAAAAAAATGTTTTTCTTTTCGAGATTCTTTGCGCATAATATGCTTTTCTGAGGCTATCAAACTAGTATAATGAAAGAGAACCAGTTATTTCAAATAAGAACGGAAAAAAGTGATTCAAACGAAGTTTCCAAACTTCGAAAAAAAATGTTTCTCTTTTCGAGATTCTTTGCGCATAATATACTTTTCTACGGCTATCAAACTAGTAAAATGAAAGAGAACCAGTTATCTCGAATAAGAACGGAAAAAAAGTGATTGTAACGAAGTTTCCAAACTTCGAAAAAAATTTTTTTTCTTTTCGAGATTCTTTGCGCATAATATGCTTTACTGAGGCTATCAAACTAGTATAATGAAAGAGAACCAGTTATCTCAAATAAGAACCAAAAAAAAGTGATTCAAACGAAGTTTCCAAACTTCGAAAAAAAATGTTTTTCTTTTCGAGATTCTTTGCGCATAATATGCTTTACTGAGGCTATCAAACTAGTATAATGAAAGAGAACAAGTTATCTCAAATAAGAACGGAAAAAAAGTGATTCTAACGAAGTTTCCAAACTTCGAAAAATTTTTTTTTTCTTTTCGAGATTCTTTGCGCATAATATGCTTTACTGAAGCTATCAAACTAGTATAATGAAAGAGAACCAGTTATCTCAAATAAGAACGGAAAAAAAGTGATTCTAACGAAGTTTCCAAACTTCGAAAAAATTTTTTTTTCTTTTCGAGATTCTTTGCGCATAATATGCTTTACTGAGGCTATCAAGCTAGTATAATGAAAGAGAACCAGTTATCTCAAATAAGAACAGAAAAAAAGTAATTCTAAAGAAGTTTCCAAACTTCGAAAAAAAATTTTTTTCTTTTCGAGATTCTTTGCGCATAATATGCTTTACTGAGGCTATCAAACTAGTATAATGAAAGAGAACCAGTTATTTCAAATAAGAACGGAAAAAAGTGATTCAAACGAAGTTTCCAAACTTCGAAAAAAAATGTTTTTCTTTTCGAGATTCTATGCGCATAATATACTTTTCTACGGCTATCAAACTAGTATAATGTAAGAGAACCAGTTATCTCAAATAAGAACGGAAAAAAAGTGATTCTAACGAAGTTTCCAAACTTCGAAAAAAAAATGTTTTTCTTTACGAGATTCTTTGCGCATAATATGCTTTTCTGAGGCTATCAAACTAGTATAATGAAAGAGAACCAGTTATCTCAAATAAGAACGGAAAAAAAGTGATTCTAACGAAGTTTCCAAACTTCGAAAAAAATTTTTTTTTTTCGAGATTCTTTGCGCATAATATGCTTTACTGAGGGTATCAAACTAGTATAATGAAAGACAACCAGTTATCTCAAATAAGAACAGAAAAAAAGTGATTGTAAAGAAGTTTCCAAACTTCGAAAAAAAATTTTTTTCTTTTCGAGATTCTTTGCGCATAATATGCTTTACTGAGGCTATCAAACTAGTATAATGAAAGAGAACCAGTTATCTCAAATAAGAACGGAAAAAAAGTGATTCTAAAGAAGTTTCCAAACTTCGAAAAAAAATTTTTTTCTTTTCGAGATTCTTTGCGCATAATATGCTTTACTGAGGCTATCAAACTAGTAAAATGAAAGAGAACCAGTTATCTCGAATAAGAACGGAAAAAAGTGATTCTAACGAAATTTCCAAACTTCGAAAAAAAATGTTTTTCTTTACGAGATTCTTTGCGCATTATATGCTTTTCTGAGGCTATCAAACTAGTATAATGAAAGAGAACCAGTTATCTCAAATAAGAACGGAAAAAAAGTGATTCTAACGAAGTTTCCAAACTTCGAAAAAAAATTTTTTTCTTTTAGAGATTCTTTGCGCATAATATGCTTTACTGAGGCTATCAAACTAGTATAATGAAAGAGAACCAGTTATCTCAAATAAGAAGGGAAAAAAAGTGATTCTAAGGAGGTTTCCAAACTTCGAAAAAAATTTTTTCATTTCGAGATTCTTTGCGCATATTGTGCTTTACTGAGGCTATCAAACTAGTATAATGAAAGAGAACCAGTTATCTCAAATAAGAACGGAAAAAAAGTAATTCTAATGAAGTTTCCAAACATCGAAAATAAATTTTTTTATTTTCGAGATTCTTTGCGCATAATATGCTTTTCTGCGGCTATCAAACTAGTATAAAGAAGAGAACCAGTTATCTCAAATAAGAATGGAAAAAAAGTGATTCTAAGGAATTTTCCAAACTTCGAAAAAAAATTTTTTTATTTTCCAGATTCTTTGCGCATAATATGCTTTTCTGAGGCTATCAAACTAGTACAATGAAAGAGAACCAGTTATCTCAAATAAGAAAGGAAAAAAAGTGATTCTAACGAAGTTTCCAAACTTCGAAAAAAAATTTTTTTCTTTTCGAGATTCATTGCGCATAATAAGCTTTTCTGAAGCTATCAAACTAGTATAATCAAAGAGAACCAGTTATCTCGAATAAGAACGGAAAAAAAGTGATTCTAATGAAGTTTCAAAATTATGAAAAACTTTTTTTTTCTTTTCGAGATTCTTTGCGCATAATATGCTTTTCTACAGCTATCAAACTAGCAAAATGAAAGAGAACCATATATCTCGTATAAGAACGGAAAAAAGTGATTCTAATGAAGTTTCCAAACTTGGAAAAAAAATTTTTCTTTTCGAGATTCTTTGCGCATAATATGCTTTTCTGAGGCTATCAAACTAGTATAATGAAAGAGAACCAGTTATCTCGAATAAGAACGGAAAAAAAGTGATTCTGATGAAGTTTCCAAACTTCGAAAAAAATTTTTTTTCTTTTCGAGATTCTTTGCGCATAATATGCTTTTCTGAGGCTATCAAACTAGTATTATGAAAGAGAACCAGTTATCTCGAATAAGAACGGAAAAAATGTGATTCTAATGAAGTTTCAGAACTTCGAAAAAAATTTCTTTCTTTTCGAGATTCTTTGCGCATAATATGCTTTTCTGAGGCTATTAAACTAGTATAATGAAAGAGAACCAGTTATCTCGAATAAGAACGGAAAAATGTGATTCTAATGAAGTTTCAAAATTTTGAAAAACTTTTTTTTTCTTTTCGAGATTCTTTACGCATAATATGCTTTTCTACAGCTATCAAACTAGCAAAATGAAAGAGAACCAGTTATCTCGTATAAGAACGGAAAAAAAGTGATACCAATCAAGTTTCCTCACTTCGAAAAAAAATTTTTTCTTTTCGAGATTCTTTGCGCATAATATGCTTTTCTGCGGCTATCAAACTAGTACAATGAAAGAGAACCAGTTATCTCAAATAAGAACAAAAAAAAGTGATTCTAACAAAGTTTCCCAACTTCGAAAAAAAATTTTTCATTTCGAGATTCTTTGCGCATAATATGCTTTTCTGAGGCTATCAAACTAGTATAATGAAAGAGAACCAGTTATCTCAAATAAGAATGGAATAAAAGTGATTCTAAGGAAGTTTCCAAACTTCGAAAAAATATTTTTTTCATTTCGAGATTCTTTGCGCATAATATGCTTTTCTGAGGCTATCATTCTAGTATCATGAAAGAGAACCAGTTATCTCAAATAAGAACGGAAAAAAAGTGATTCTAACGAAGTTTGCAAACTTTGAAAAAAATTTTTTTTCTTTTCGAGATTCTTTGCGAATAATATGCTTTACTGAGGCTATCAAACTAGTATAATGAGAGAGAACCAGTTATCTCAAATAAGAAGGGAAAAAAAGAGATTCTAACGAAGTTTCCAAACTTCGAAAAAAAATTTTTTTTCTTTTCGAGATTCTTTGCGCATAATATGCTTTTCTGAGGCTATCAAACTAGTATAATGAAAGAGAATCAGTTATCTCAAATAAGAAGGGAAAAAAAGTGATTCTAAGGAGGTTTCCAAACTTCGAAAAAAATTTTTTCATTTCGAGATTCTTTGCGCATATTGTGCTTTACTGAGGCTATCAAACTAGTATAATGAAAGAGAACCAGTTATCTCAAATAAGAACGGAAAAAAAGTAATTCTAACGAAGTTTCCAAACATCGAAAATAAATTTTTTTATTTTCGAGATTCTTTGCGCATAATATGCTTTTCTGCGGCTATCAAACTAGTATAAAGAAGAGAACCAGTTATCTCAAATAAGAATGGAAAAAAAGTGATTCTAACGAAGTTTCCAAACTTCGAAAGAAAATTTTTTTCTTTTCGAGATTCATTGCGCATAATATGCTTTTCTGAGGCTATCAAACTAGTATAATGAAAGAGAACCAGTTATCTCAAATAAGAATGGAAAAAAAGTGTTTCTAAGGAAGTTTCCAAACTTCGAAAAAAATTTTTTTCTTTCCCAGATTATGTTCGCATAATATGCTTTTCTGAGGCTATCAAACTAGTATAATGAAAGAGAACCAGTTATCGGAAATAGGGAATGGAAAAAAAGTGATTCTAAGGAAGTTTCCAAACTACGAAAAAAAAATTTTTTCATTTCGAGATTCTTTGCGCATAGAATGCTTTTCTGAGGCTATCAAACTAGTATAATGAAAGAAAACCAGTTATATCAAATAAGAACGGAAAAAAAGTGAATCAAACGAAGTTTCCAAACTTCGAAAAAAAATTTTTTTCTTTTCGAGATTCTTTGCGCATAATATGCTTTTCTGAGGCTATCAAACTAGTATAATGAAAGAGAACCAGTTATCTCAAATAAGAATGGAAAAAAAGTGATTCTAAGGAAGTTTCCAAACTTCGAAAAAAATTTTTTTTTCTTTTCGAGATTCTTTGCGCATAATATGCTTTTCTGAGGCTATCAAACTAGTATAATGAAAGAGAACCAGTTATCTCAAATAAGAAGGGAAAAAAAGTGATTCTAAGGAAGTTTCCAAACTTCGAAAAAAATTTTTTCATTTCGAGATTCTTCGCGCATAATATGCTTTTCTGAGGCTAACAAACAAGTATAATGAAAGAGAACCAGTTATCTCAAATAAGAACGGAAAAAAAGTGATTCAAACGAAGTTTCCAAACTTCGAAAAAAAATTTATTTCTTTTCGAGATATTTTGCGCATAATATCCTTTTCTGAGGCTATCAAACTAGTATATTGAAAGAGAACCAGTTATCTCAAGTAAGAATGGAATAAAAGTGATTCTAAGGAAGTTTCCAAACTTCGAAAAAATATTTTTTTCATTTCGAGATTCTTTGCGCATAATATGCTTTTCTGAGGCTATCAATCTAGTATAATGAAAGAGAACCAGTTATCTCAAATACGAACGGAAAAAAAGTGATTCTAACGAAGTTTGCAAACTTCGAAAAAAATTTTTTTTCTTTTCGAGATTCTTTGCGAATAATATGCTTTACTGAGGCTATCAAACTAGTATAATGAGAGAGAACCAGTTATCTCAAATAAGAACGGAAAAAAAGAGATTCTAACGAAGTTTCCAAACTTCGAAAAAAAATTTTTTTTCTTTTCGAGATTCTTTGCGCATAATATGCTTTTCTGAGGCTATCAAACTAGTATAATGAAAGAGAACCAGTTATCTCAAATAAGAAGGGAAAAAAAGTGATTCTAAGGAGGTTTCTAAACTTCGAAAAAAATTTTTTCATTTCGAGATTCTTTGCGCATATTGTGCTTTACTGAGGCTATCAATCTAGTATAATGAAAGAGAACCAGTTATCTCAAATAAGAACGGAAAAAAAGTAATTCTAACGAAGTTTCCAAACATCGAAAATAAATTTTTTTATTTTCGAGATTCTTTGCGCATAATATGCTTTTCTGCCGCTATCAAACTAGTATAAAGAAGAGAACCAGTTATCTCAAATAAGAATGGAAAAAAAGTGATTCTAAGGAATTTTCCAAACTTCGAAAAAAATTTTGTTTATTTTCGAGATTCTTTGCGCATAATATGCTTTTCTGAGGCTATCAAACTAGTACAATGAAAGAGAACCAGTTATCTCAAATAAGAAAGGAAAAAAAGTGATTCTAACGAAGTTTCCAAACTTCGAAAAAAAATTTCTTTCTTTTCGAGATTCATTGCGCATAATATGCTTTTCTGAGGCTATCAAACTAGTATAATGAAAGAGAACCAGTTATCTATAATAAGAATGGAAAAAAAGTGTTTCTAAGGAAGTTTCCAAACTTCGAAAAAAAATTTTTTTGTTCTCGAGACTCTTTGCGCATAATATGTTTTTCTGAGGCTATCAAACTAGTATAATGAAAGAGAACCAGTTATCTCAAATAAGAACGGAAAAAAGTGATTCTAACGAAGTTTCCAAACTTCGAAAAAAAATTTTTTCTTTTCGAGATTATGTTCGCATAATATGCTTTTCTGAGGCTATCAAACTAGTATAATGAAAGAGAACCAGTTATCTCAAATAGGGAATGGAAAAAAAGTGATTCTAAGGAAGTTTCCAAACTTCGAAAAAAAAATTTTTTCATTTCGAGATTCTTTGCGCATAATATGCTTTTCTACAGCTATCAAACTAGCAAAATGAAAGAGACCAGTTATCTCGTATAAGAACGGAAAAAAATTGATTCTAATGAGGTTTCCAAACTTCGAAAAAAATTTTTTTCTTTTCGAGAATCTTTGCGCATAATATGCTTTTCTACAGCTATCAAACTAGTATAATGAAAGATAACCATTTATCTCGAATAAGAACGGAAAAAAAGTGATTCTAATGAAGTTTCAAAATTTTGAAAAACTTTTTTTTTCTTTTCGAGATTCTTTGCGCATAATATGCTTTTCTACAGCTATCAAACCAGCAAAATGAAAGAGAACCAGTTATCTCGTATAAGAACGGAAAAAAAGTAATTCTAATGAAGTTTCCAAACTCCAAAAAAAAATTTTTTTCTTTTCGAGATTCTTTGCGCATAATATGCTTTTCTGCAGCTATCAAACTAGTATAATGAAAGAGAACCAGTTATCTCGAATAAGAAGGGAAAAAAAGTGATTCTAATGAAGTTTCAAAATTATGAACAACTTTTTTTTTCTTTTCGAGATTCTTTGCGCATAATATGCTTTTCTACAGCTATCAAACTAGCAAAATGAAAGAGAACCAGTTATCTCGTATAAGAACGGAAAAAAAGTGATTCTAAATAAGTTTCCAAACTTGGAAAAAAAAATTTTCTTTTCGAGATTCTTTGCGCATAATATGCTTTTCTGAGGCTATCAAAATTGTATAATGAAAGAGAACCAGTTATCTCGAATAAGAACGGAAAAAAAGTGATTCTGATGAAGTTTCCAAACTTCGAAAAAATTTTTTTTCTTTTCGAGATTCTTTGCGCATAATATGCTTTTCTGAGGCTATCAAACTAGTATAATGAAAGAGAACCAGTTATCTCAAATAAGAACGGAAAAAAAGTGATTCTAAGGAAGTTTCCAAACTTCGAAAAAAATTTTTTCATTTCGAGATTCTTTGCGCATAATATGCTTTTCTGAGGCTATCAAACTAGTATAATGAAAGAGAACCAGTTATCTCGAATAAGAACGGAAAAAAAGTGATTCTAATGAAGTTTCCAAACTTCGAAAAAAATTTTTTTTCTTTTCGAATTTCTTTGCGCATAATATGCTTTTCTACAGCTATCAAACTAGCAAAATGAAAGAGACCAGTTATCTCGTATAAGAACGGAAAAAAAGTGATTCTAAAGAGGTTTCCAAACTTCGAAAAAATTTTTTTTCTTTTCGAGAATCTTTGCGCATAATATGCTTTTCTACAGCTATCAAACTAGTATAATGAAAGATAACCAGTGATCTCGAATAAGAACGGAAAAAAAGTGATTCTAATGAAGTTTCAAAATTTTGAAAAACTTTTTTTTTCTTTTCGAGATTCTTTGCGCATAATATGGTTTTCTACAGCTATCAAACTATCAAAATGAAAGAGAACCAGTTATCTCGAATAAGAACGGATAAGAAGTGATTCTAATGAAGTTTCCAAACTTCGAAATAATTTTTTTTCTTCTCGAGATTCTTTGCGCATAATATGCTTTTCTGAGGCTATCAAACTAGTATAATGAAAGAGAACCAGTTATCTCGAATAAGAACGGAAAAAAAGTGATTCTAATGAAGTTTCCAAACTTCGAAAAAAATGTTTTTTCTTTCCGAGATTCTTTGCGCATAATATGCATTTCTACAGCTATCAAACTAGTATTGTGAAAGAGAACCAGTTATCTCGAATAAGAACGGAAAAAAAGTGATTCTAATGAAGTTTCAAAATTATGAACAACTTTTTTTTTCTTTTCGAGATTCTTTGCGCATAATATGCTTTTCTGAGGCTATCAAACTAGTATAATGAAAGAGAACCAGTTATCTCGAATAAGAACGGAAAAAAAGTGATTCTGATGAAGTTTCCAAACTTCGAAAAAATTTTTTTTCTTTTCGAGATTCTTTGCGCATAATATGCTTTTCTGAGCCTATCAAACTAGTATTATGAAAGAGAACCAGCTATCTCGAATAAGAACGGAAAAAATGTGATTCAAATGAAGTTTCCGAACTTCGAAAAAAATTTCTTTCTTTTCGAGATTCTTTGCGCATAATATGCTTTTCTGAGGCTATCAAACTAGTATAATGAAAGAGAACCAGTTATCTCAAATAAGAACGGAAAAAAAGTGATTCTAAGGATGTTTCCAAACTTCGAAAAAAATTTTTTTTCTTTTCGCGATTCTTTGCGCATAATATGCTTTTCTGAGGCTATCAAACTAGTATAATGAAAGAGAACCAGTTATCTCGAATAAGAACGGAAAAAAAGTGATTCTAATGAAGATTCCAAACTTCGAAGAAAATTTTTTTTCTTTTCGAATTTCTTTGCGCATAACATGCTTTTCTACAGCTATCAAACTAGCAAAATGAAAGAGAACCAGTTATCTCGTATAAGAACGGAAAAAAACTGATTCAAATGAAGTTTCCAAACTTGGAAAAAAAATTTATCTTTTCGAGATTCTTTGCGCATAATATGCTTTTCTGAGGCTATCAAACTAGTATAATGAAAGAGAACCAGTTATCTCGAATAAGAACGGAAAAAAGTGATTCTGATGAATTTTCCAAACTTCGAAAAAAATTTTTTTTCTCTTCGAATTTCTTTGCCCATAATATGCTTTTCTACAGCTATCAAACTAGCAAAATGAAAGAGAACCAGTTATCTCGTATAAGAACGGAAAAAAAGTGATTCTAATGAGGTTTCCAAACTTCGAAAAAAATTTTTTTCTTTTCGAGAATCTTTGCGCATAATATGCTTTTCTACAGCTATCAAACTAGTATAATGAAAGATAACCAGTTATCTCGAATAAGAACGGAAAAAAAGTGATTCTAATGAAGTTTCAAAATTTTGAAAAACTTTTTTTTTCTTTTCGAGATTCTTTGCGCATAATATGCTTTTCTACAGCTATCAAACTACCAAAATGAAAGAGAAGCAGTTATCTCGTATAAGAACGGAAAAAAAGTGATTCCAATGAAGTTTCGAAACTTCGAAAAAAATTTTTTCTTTTCGGGATTCTTTGCGCTTAATATGCTTTTCTGTAGCTATCAAACTAGTATAATGAAAGAGAACCATTTATCTCGAATAAGAACGCAAAAAAAGTGATTCTAATGAAGTTTCCAAACTTCGAAAAATTTTTTTTTTCTTTTCGAGATTCTTTGCGCATAATATGCTTTTCTGAGGCTATCAAATTAGTATAATGAAAGAGAACCAGTTTTCTCGAATAAGAACGGATAAGAAGTGATTCTAATGAAGTTTCCAAACTTCGAAAAAAATTTTTTTTCTTTTCGAGATTCTTTGCACATAATATGCTTTTCTGAGGCTATCAAACTAGTATAATGAAAGAGAACCAGTTATCTCGAATAAGAACGGAAAAAAAGTGATTCTAATGAAGTTTCCAAACTTCGAAAAAAATGTTTTTTCTTTTCGAGATTCTTTGTGCATAATATGCGTTTCTACAGCTATAAACTAGTATAATGAAAGAGAACCAATTATCTCGAATAAGAACGGAAAAAAAGTGATTCTAATGAAGTTTCAAAATTTTGAAAAACTTTTTTTTTCTTTTCGAGATTCTTTGCGCATAATATGCTTTTCTACAGCTATCAAACTAGCAAAATGAAAGAGAACCAGTTATCTCGTATAAGAACGGAAAAAAAGTAATTCTAATGAAGTTTCCAAACTTCAAAAAAAAATTTTTTTCTTTTCGAGATTCTTTGCGCATAATATGCTTTTCTGCAGCTATCAAACTAGTATAATGAAAGAGAACCAGTTATCTCGAATAAGAACGGAAAAAAAGTGATTCTAATGAAGGTTCAAAATTATAAAAAACTTTTTTTTTCTTTCCGAGATTATTTGCGCATAATATGCTTTTCTACAGCTATCAAACTAGCAAAATGAAAGAGAACCATTTATCTCGAATAAGAACGGAAAAAAAGTGATTCTAATGAAGTTTCCAAACTTGGAAAAAAAATTTTTCTTTTTGAGATTCTTTGCGCATAATATGCTTTTCTGAGGCTATCAAACTAGTATAATGAAAGAGAACCAGTTATCTCGAATAAGAAGGGAAAAAAAGGGATTCTGATGAAGTTTCCAAACTTCGAAAAAAATTTTTTTTCTTTTCAAGATTCTTTGCGCAAAATATGCTTTTCTGAGGCTATCAAACTAGTATTATGAAAGAGAACCAGTTATCTCGAATAAGAACGGAAAAAATGTGATTCTAATGAAGTTTCCGAACTTCGAAAAAAATTTCTTTCTTTTCGAGATTCTTTGCGCATAATATGCTTTTCTGCGGCTATCAAACTAGTACAATGAAAGAGAACCAGTTATCTCAAATAAGAACGAAAAAAAAGTGATTCTAACAAAGTTTCTCAACTTCGAAAAAAAATTTTTCATTTGGAGATTCTTTGCGCATAATATGCTTTTCTGAGGCTATCAAACTAGTATAATGAAAGAGAAATAGTTATCTCAAATAAGAAGGGAAAAAAAGTGATTCTAAGGAAGTTTCCAAACTTCGAAAAAAAATTTTTCATTTCGAGATTCTTTGCGCATAATATGCTTTTCTGAGGCTATCAAACTAGTATAATGAAAGAGAACCAGTTATCTCGAATAAGAACGGAAAAAAAGTGATTCTAATGAAGTTTCCAAACTTCGAAAAAAATTTTTTTTCTTTTCGAATTTCTTTGCGCATAATATGCTTTTCTACAGCTATCAAACTAGCAAAATGAAAGAGAACCAGTTATCTCGTATAAGAACGGAAAAAAAGTGATTCTAATGAGGTTTCCAAACTTCGAAAAAAATTTTTTTCTTTTCGAGAATCTTTGCGCATAATATGCTTTTCTACAGCTATCAAACTAGTATAATGAAAGATAACCAGTTATCTCGAATAAGAACGGAAAAAAAGTGATTCTAATGAAGTTTCAAAATTTTGAAAAACTTTTTTTTTCTTTTCGAGATTCTTTGCGCATAATATGCTTTTCTACAGCTATCAAACTAGCAAAATGAAAGAGAAGCAGTTATCTCGTATAAGAACGGAAAAAAAGTGATTCCAATGAAGTTTCGAAACTTCGAAAAAAATTTTTTCTTTTCGAGATTCTTTGCGCCTAATATGCTTTTCTGTAGCTATCAAACTAGTATAATGAAAGAGAACCATTTATCTCGAATAAGAACGCAAAAAAAGTGATTCTAATGAAGTTTCCAAACTTCGAAAAATTTTTTTTTTCTTTTCGAGATTCTTTGCGCATAATATGCTTTTCTGAGGCTATCAAACTAGTATAATGAAAGAGAACCAGTTATCTCGAATAAGAACGGAAAAAATTGATTCTAATGAAGTTTCCAAACTTCGAAAAAAATGTTTTTTCTTTTCGAGATTCTTTGCGCATAATATGCGTTTCTACAGCTATAAACTAGTATAATGAAAGAGAACCAATTATCTCGAATAAGAACGGAAAAAAATTGATTCTAATGAAGTTTCATAATTTTGAAAAACTTTTTTTTTCTTTTCGAGATTCTTTGCGCATAATATGCTTTTCTACAGCTATCAAACTAGCAAAATGAAAGAGAACCAGTTATCTCGTATAAGAACGGAAAAAAAGTAATTCTAATGAAGTTTCCAAACTTCAAAAAAAAATTTTTTTCTTTTCGAGATTCTTTGCGCATAATATGCTTTCTGCAGCTATCAAACTAGTATAATGAAAGAGAACCAGTTATCTCGAATAAGAACGGAAAAATAGTGATTCTAATGAAGGTTCAAAATTATAAAAAACTTTTTTTTTCTTTCCGAGATTATTTGCGCATAATATGCTTTTCTACAGCTATCAAACTAGCAAAATGAAAGAGAACCATTTATCTCGAATCGGAACGGAAAAAAAGTGATTCTAATGAAGTTTCCAAACTTTGAGAAAAAATTTTTCTTTTCGAGATTCTTTGCGCATAATATGCTTTTCTGAGGCTATCAAACTAGTATAATGAAAGAGAACCAGTTATCTCGAATAAGAACGGAAAAAAAGTGATTCTGATGAAGTTTCCAAACTTCAAAAAAAATTTTTTTTCTTTTCTAGATTCTTTGCGCATAATATGCTTTTCTGAGGCTATCAAACTAGTATTATGAAACAGAACCAGTTATCTCGAATAAGAACGGAAAAAATGTGATTCTAATGAAGTTTCCGAACTTCGAAAAAAATTTCTTTCTTTTCGAGATTCTTTGCGCATAATATGCTTTTCTGAGGCTATCAAACTAGTATAATGAAAGAGAACCAGTTATCTCGAATAAGAACGGAAAAATGTGATTCTAATGAAGTTTCAAAATTTTGAAAAACTTTTTTTTTCTTTTCGAGATTCTTTACGCATAATATGCTTTTCTACAGCTATCAAACTAGCAAAATGAAAGAGAACCAGTTATCTCGTATAAGAACGGAAAAAAAGTGATACCAATCAAGTTTCCACACTTCGAAAAAAAATTTTTTCTTTTCGAGATTCTTTGCGCATAATATGCTTTTCTGCGGCTATCAAACTAGTACAATGAAAGAGAACCAGTTATCTCAAATAAGAACGAAAAAAAAGTGATTCTAACAAAGTTTCTCAACTTCGAAAAAAAAATTTTCATTTGGAGATTCTTTGCGCATAATATGCTTTTCTGAGGCTATCAAACTAGTATAATGAAAGAGAACCAGTTATCTCAAATAAGAAGGGAAAAAAAGTGATTCTAAGGAAGTTTCCAAACTTCGAAAAAAATTTTTTCATTTCGAGATTCTTTGCGCATAATATGCTTTTCTGAGGCTATCAAACTAGTATAATGAAAGAGAACCAGTTATCTCGAATAAGAACGGAAAAAAAGTGATTCTAATGAAGTTTCCAAACTTCGAAAAAAATGTTTTTTCTTTTCGAGATTCTTTGCGCATAATATGCGTTTCTACAGCTATCAAACTAGTATAATGAAAGAGAACCAATTATCTCGAATAAGAACGGAAAAAAAGTGATTCTAATGAAGTTTCAAATTTGGAAAAACTTTTTTTTTCTTTTCGAGATTCTTTCCGCATAATATGCTTTTCTACAGCTATCAAACTAGCAAAATGAAAGAGAACCAGTTATCTCGTATAAGAACGGAAAAAAAGTAATTCTAATGAAGTTTCCAAACTTCAAAAAAAAAATTTTTTCTTTTCGAGATTCTTTGCGCATAATATGCTTTTCTGAGGCTATCAAACTAGTATAATGAAAGAGAACCAGTTATCTCGAATAAGAACGGAAAAAAAGTGATTCTAATGAAGTTTCCAAACTTCGAAAAAAATTTTTTTTCTTTTCGAATTTCTTTGCGCATAATATGCTTTTCTACAGCTATCAAACTAGCAAAATGAAAGAGAACCAGTTATCTCGTATAAGAACGGAAAAAAAGTGATTCTAATGAGGTTTCCAAACTTCGAAAAAAATTTTTTTCTTTTCGAGAATCTTTGCGCATAATATGCTTTTCTACAGCTATCAAACTAGTATAATGAAAGATAACCAGTTATCTCGAATAAGAACGGAAAAAAAGTGATTCTAATGAAGTTTCAAAATTTTGAAAAACTTTTTTTTTCTTTTCGAGATTCTTTGCGCATAATATGCTTTTCTACAGCTATCAAACTAGCAAAATGAAAGAGAAGCAGTTATCTCGTATAAGAACGGAAAAAAAGTGATTCCAATGAAGTTTCGAAACTTCGAAAAAAATTTTTTCTTTTCGAGATTCTTTGCGCTTAATATGCTTTTCTGTAGCTATCAAACTAGTATAATGAAAGAGAACCATTTATCTCGAATAAGAACGCAAAAAAGTGATTCTAATGAAGTTTCCAAACTTCGAAAAATTTTTTTTTTCTTTTCGAGATTCTTTGCGCATAATATGCTTTTCTGAGGCTATCAAACTAGTATAATGAAAGAGAACCAGTTATCTCGAATAAGAACGGAAAAAATTGATTCTAATGAAGTTTCCAAACTTCGAAAAAAATGTTTTTTCTTTTCGAGATTCTTTGCGCATAATATGCGTTTCTACAGCTATAAAATAGTATAATGAAAGAGAACCAATTATCTCGAATAAGAACGGAAAAAAATTGATTCTAATGAAGTTTCAAAATTTTGAAAAACTTTTTTTTTCTTTTCGAGATTCTTTGCGCATAATATGCTTTTCTACAGCTATCAAACTAGCAAAATGAAAGAGAACCAGTTATCTCGTATAAGAACGGAAAAAAAGTAATTCTAATGAAGTTTCCAAACTTCAAAAAAAAATTTTTTTCTTTTCGAGATTCTTTGCGCATAATATGCTTTCTGCAGCTATCAAACTAGTATAATGAAAGAGAACCAGTTATCTCGAATAAGAACGGAAAAAAAGTGATTCTAATGAAGGTTCAAAATTATAAAAAACTTTTTTTTTCTTTCCGAGATTATTTGCGCATAATATGCTTTTCTACAGCTATCAAACTAGCAAAATGAAAGAGAACCATTTATCTCGAATCGGAACGGAAAAAAAGTGATTCTAATGAAGTTTCCAAACTTTGAGAAAAAATTTTTCTTTTCGAGATTCTTTGCGCATAATATGCTTTTCTGAGGCTATCAAACTAGTATAATGAAAGAGAACCAGTTATCTCGAATAAGAACGGAAAAAAAGTGATTCTGATGAATTTTCCAAACTTCGAAAAAAATTTTTTTTCTTTTCTAGATTCTTTGCGCATAATATGCTTTTCTGAGGCTATCAAACTAGTATTATGAAAGAGAACCAGTTATCTCGAATAAGAACGGAAAAAATGTGATTCTAATGAAGTTTCCGAACTTCGAAAAAAATTTCTTTCTTTTCGAGATTCTTTGCGCATAATATGCTTTTCTGAGGCTATCAAACTAGTATAATGAAAGAGAACCAGTTATCTCGAATAAGAACGGAAAAATGTGATTCTAATGAAGTTTCAAAATTTTGAAAAACTTTTTTTTTCTTTTCGAGATTCTTTACGCATAATATGCTTTTCTACAGCTATCAAACTAGCAAAATGAAAGAGAACCAGTTATCTCGTATAAGAACGGAAAAAAGTGATACCAATCAAGTTTCCACACTTCGAAAAAAAATTTTTTCTTTTCGAGATTCTTTGCGCATAATATGCTTTTCTGCGGCTATCAAACTAGTACAATGAAAGAGAACCAGTTATCTCAAATAAGAACGAAAAAAAAGTGATTCTAACAAAGTTTCTCAACTTCGAAAAAAATTTTTTCATTTGGAGATTCTTTGCGCATAATATGCTTTTCTGAGGCTATCAAACTAGTATAATGAAAGAGAACCAGTTATCTCAAATAAGAAGGGAAAAAAAGTGATTCTAAGGAAGTTTCCAAACTTCGAAAAAAATTTTTTCATTTCGAGATTCTTTGCGCATAATATGCTTTTCTGAGGCTATCAAACTAGTATAATGAAAGAGAACCAGTTATCTCGAATAGGAACGGAAAAAAAGTGATTCTAATGAAGTTTCCAAACTTCGAAAAAAATTTTTTTTCTTTTCGAATTTCTTTGCGCATAATATGCTTTTCTACAGCTATCAAACTAGCAAAATGAAAGAGAACCAGTTATCTCGTATAAGAACGGAAAAAAAGTGATTCTAATGAGGTTTCCAAACTTCGAAAAAAATTTTTTTCTTTTCGAGAATCTTTGCGCATAATATGCTTTTCTACAGCTATCAAACTAGTATAATGAAAGATAACCAGTTATCTCGAATAAGAACGGAAAAAAAGTGATTCTAATGAAGTTTCAAAATTTTGAAAAACTTTTTTTTTCTTTTCGAGATTCTTTGCGCATAATATGCTTTTCTACAGCTATCAAACTAGCAAAATGAAAGAGAAGCAGTTATCTCGTATAAGAACGGAAAAAAAGTGATTTCAATGAAGTTTCGAAACTTCGAAAAAAATTTTTTCTTTTCGAGATTCTTTGCGCTTAATATGCTTTTCTGTAGCTATCAAACTAGTATAATGAAAGAGAACCATTTATCTCGAATAAGAACGCAAAAAAAGTGATTCTAATGAAGTTTCCAAACTTCGAAAAATTTTTTTTTTCTTTTCGAGATTCTTTGCGCATAATATGCTTTTCTGAGGCTATCAAACTAGTATAATGAAAGAGAACCAGTTTTCTCGAATAAGAACGGATAAGAAGTGATTCTAATGAAGTTTCCAAACTTCGAAAAAAATTTTTTTTCTTTTCGAGATTCTTTGCGCATAATATGCTTTTCTGAGGCTATCAAACTAGTATAATGAAAGAGAACCAGTTATCTCGAATAAGAACGGAAAAAAAGTGATTCTAATGAAGTTTCCAAACTTCGAAAAAAATGTTTTTTCTTTTCGAGATTCTTTGCGCATAATATGCGTTTCTACAGCTATCAAACTAGTATAATGAAAGAGAACCAATTATCTTGAATAAGAACGGAAAAAAAGTGATTCTAATGAAGTTTCAAATTTGGAAAAACTTTTTTTTTCTTTTCGAGATTCTTTCCGCATAATATGCTTTTCTACAGCTATCAAACTAGCAAAATGAAAGAGAACCAGTTATCTCGTATAAGAACGGAAAAAAAGTAATTCTAATGAAGTTTCCAAACTTGGAAAAAAATTTTTTCTTTTCGAGATTCTTTGCGCATAATATGCTTTTCTGAGGCTATCAAACTAGTATAATGAAAGAGAACCAGTTATCTCGAATAAGAACGGAAAAAAAGTGATTCTGATGAAGTTTCCAAACTTCGAAAAAAATTTTTTTTCTTTTCTAGATTCTTTGCGCATAATATGCTTTTCTGAGGCTATCAAACTAGTATTATGAAAGAGAACCAGTTATCTCGAATAAGAACGGAAAAAATGTGATTCTAATGAAGTTTCCGAACTTCGAAAAAAATTTCTTTCTTTTCGAGATTCTTTGCGCATAATATGCTTTTCTGAGGCTATCAAACTAGTATAATGAAAGAGAACCAGTTATCTCGAATAAGAACGGAAAAATGTGATTCTAATGAAGTTTCAAAATTTTGAAAAACTTTTTTTTTCTTTTCGAGATTCTTTACGCATAATATGCTTTTCTACAGCTATCAAACTAGCAAAATGAAAGAGAACCAGTTATCTCGTATAAGAGCGGAAAAAAAGTGATACCAATCAAGTTTCCACACTTCGAAAAAAAATTTTTTCTTTTCGAGATTCTTTGCGCATAATATGCTTTTCTGCGGCTATCAAATTAGTACAATGAAAGAGAACCAGTTATCTCAAATAAGAACGAAAAAAAAGTGATTCTAACAAAGTTTCTCAACTTCGAAAAAAAATTTTTCATTTGGAGATTCTTTGCGCATAATATGCTTTTCTGAGGCTATCAAACTAGTATAATGAAAGAGAACCAGTTGTCTCAAATAAGAAGGGAAAAAAAGTGATTCTAAGGAAGTTTCCAAACTTCGAAAAAAATTTTTTCATTTCGAGATTCTTTGCGCATAATATGCTTTTCTGAGGCTATCAAACTAGTATAATGAAAGAGAACCAGTTATCTCGAATAAGAACGGAAAAAAAGTGATTCTAATGAAGTTTCCAAACTTCGAAAAAAATTTTTTTTCTTTTCGAATTTCTTTGGGCATAATATGCTTTTCTACAGCTATCAAACTAGCAAAATGAAAGAGAACCAGTTATCTCGTATAAGAACGGAAAAAAAGTGATACCAATCAGGTTTCCTCACTTCGAAAAAAAAATTTTTCTTTTCGAGATTCTTTGCGCATAATATGCTTTTCTGCGGCTATCAAACTAGTACAATGAAAGAGAACCAGTTATCTCAAATAAGAACGAAAAAAAAGTGAATCTAACAAAGTTTCCCAACTTCGAAAAAAAATTTTTCATTTCGAGATTCTTTGCGCATAATATGCTTTTCTGAGGCTATCAAACTAGTATAATGAAAGAGAACCAGTTATCTCAAATAAGAAGGGAAAAAAAGTGATTCTAAGGAAGTTTCCAAACTTCGAAAAAAATTTTTTCATTTCGTGATTCTTTGCGCATAATATGCTTTTCTGAGGCTATCAAACTAGTATAATGAAAGAGAACCAGTTATCTCGAATAAGAACGGAAAAAAAGTGATTCTAATGAAGTTTCCAAACTTCGAAAAAAATTTTTTTTCTTTTCGAATTTCTTTGCGCATAATATGCTTTTCTACAGCTATCAAACTAGCAAAATGAAAGAGAACCAGTTATCTCGTATAAGAACGGAAAAAAAGTGATTCTAATGAGGTTTCCAAACTTCGAAAAAAATTTTTTTCTTTTCGAGAATCTTTGCGCATAATATGCTTTTCTACAGCTATCAAACTAGTATAATGAAAGATAACCAGTTATCTCGAATAAGAACGGAAAAAAAGTGATTCTAATGAAGTTTCAAAATTTTGAAAAACTTTTTTTTTCTTTTCGAGATTCTTTGCGCATAATATGCTTTTCTACAGCTATCAAACTAGCAAAATGAAAGAGAAGCAGTTATCTCGTATAAGAACGGAAAAAAAGTGATTTCAATGAAGTTTCGAAACTTCGAAAAAAATTTTTTCTTTTCGAGATTCTTTGCGCTTAATATGCTTTTCTGTAGCTATCAAACTAGTATAATGAAAGAGAACCATTTATCTCGAATAAGAACGCAAAAAAAGTGATTCTAATGAAGTTTCCAAACTTCGAAAAATTTTTTTTTTCTTTTCGAGATTCTTTGCGCATAATATGCTTTTCTGAGGCTATCAAACTAGTATAATGAAAGAGAACCAGTTTTCTCGAATAAGAACGGATAAGAAGTGATTCTAATGAAGTTTCCAAACTTCGAAAAAAATTTTTTTTCTTTTCGAGATTCTTTGCGCATAATATGCTTTTCTGAGGCTATCAAACTAGTATAATGAAAGAGAACCAGTTATCTCGAATAAGAACGGAAAAAAAGTGATTCTAATGAAGTTTCCAAACTTCGAAAAAAATGTTTTTTCTTTTCGAGATTCTTTGCGCATAATATGCGTTTCTACAGCTATCAAACTAGTATAATGAAAGAGAACCAATTATCTTGAATAAGAACGGAAAAAAAGTGATTCTAATGAAGTTTCAAATTTGGAAAAACTTTTTTTTTCTTTTCGAGATTCTTTCCGCATAATATGCTTTTCTACAGCTATCAAACTAGCAAAATGAAAGAGAACCAGTTATCTCGTATAAGAACGGAAAAAAAGTAATTCTAATGAAGTTTCCAAACTTCAAAAAAAAATTTTTTTCTTTTCGAGATTCTTTGCGCATAATATGCTTTTCTGCAGCTATCAAACTAGTATAATGAAAGAGAACCAGTTATCTCGAATAAGAACGGAAAAAAAGTGATTCTAATGAAGCTTCAAAATTATAAAAAACTTTTTTTTTCTTTCCGAGATTATTTGCGCATAATATGTTTTTCTACAGCTATCAAACTAGCAAAATGAAAGAGAACCATTTATCTCGAATAAGAACGGAAAAAAGTGATTCTAATGAAGTTTCCAAACTTGGAAAAAAATTTTTTCTTTTCGAGATTCTTTGCGCATAATATGCTTTTCTGAGGCTATCAAACTAGTATAATGAAAGAGAACCAGTTATCTCGAATAAGAACGGAAAAAAAGTGATTCTGATGAAGTTTCCAAACTTCGAAAAAAATTTTTTTTCTTTTCTAGATTCTTTGCGCATAATATGCTTTTCTGAGGCTATCAAACTAGTATTATGAAAGAGAACCAGTTATCTCGAATAAGAACGGAAAAAATGTGATTCTAATGAAGTTTCCGAACTTCGAAAAAAATTTCTTTCTTTTCGAGATTCTTTGCGCATAATATGCTTTTCTGAGGCTATCAAACTAGTATAATGAAAGAGAACCAGTTATCTCGAATAAGAACGGAAAAATGTGATTCTAATGAAGTTTCAAAATTTTGAAAAACTTTTTTTTTCTTTTCGAGATTCTTTACGCATAATATGCTTTTCTACAGCTATCAAACTAGCAAAATGAAAGAGAACCAGTTATCTCGTATAAGAGCGGAAAAAAAGTGATACCAATCAAGTTTCCACACTTCGAAAAAAAATTTTTTCTTTTCGAGATTCTTTGCGCATAATATGCTTTTCTGCGGCTATCAAATTAGTACAATGAAAGAGAACCAGTTATCTCAAATAAGAACGAAAAAAAAGTGATTCTAACAAAGTTTCTCAACTTCGAAAAAAAATTTTTCATTTGGAGATTCTTTGCGCATAATATGCTTTTCTGAGGCTATCAAACTAGTATAATGAAAGAGAACCAGTTGTCTCAAATAAGAAGGGAAAAAAAGTGATTCTAAGGAAGTTTCCAAACTTCGAAAAAAATTTTTTCATTTCGAGATTCTTTGCGCATAATATGCTTTTCTGAGGCTATCAAACTAGTATAATGAAAGAGAACCAGTTATCTCGAATAAGAACGGAAAAAAAGTGATTCTAATGAAGTTTCCAAACTTCGAAAAAAATTTTTTTTCTTTTCGAATTTCTTTGGGCATAATATGCTTTTCTACAGCTATCAAACTAGCAAAATGAAAGAGAACCAGTTATCTCGTATAAGAACGGAAAAAAAGTGATACCAATCAGGTTTCCTCACTTCGAAAAAAAAATTTTTCTTTTCGAGATTCTTTGCGCATAATATGCTTTTCTGCGGCTATCAAACTAGTACAATGAAAGAGAACCAGTTATCTCAAATAAGAACGAAAAAAAAGTGAATCTAACAAAGTTTCCCAACTTCGAAAAAAAATTTTTCATTTCGAGATTCTTTGCGCATAATATGCTTTTCTGAGGCTATCAAACTAGTATAATGAAAGAGAACCAGTTATCTCAAATAAGAAGGGAAAAAAAGTGATTCTAAGGAAGTTTCCAAACTTCGAAAAAAATTTTTTCATTTCGTGATTCTTTGCGCATAATATGCTTTTCTGAGGCTATCAAACTAGTATAATGAAAGAGAACCAGTTATCTCGAATAAGAACGGAAAAAAAGTGATTCTAATGAAGTTTCCAAACTTCGAAAAAATTTTTTTTTCTTTTCGAATTTCTTTGCGCATATGCTTTTCTACAGCTATCAAACTAGCAAAATGAAAGAGAACCAGTTATCTCGTATAAGAACGGAAAAAAAGTGATTCTAATGAGGTTTCCAAACTTCGAAAAAAATTTTTTTCTTTTCGAGAATCTTTGCGCATAATATGCTTTTCTACAGCTATCAAACTAGTATAATGAAAGATAACCAGTTATCTCGAATAAGAACGGAAAAAAAGTGATTCTAATGAAGTTTCAAAATTTTGAAAAACTTTTTTTTTCTTTTCGAGATTCTTTGCGCATAATATGCTTTTCTGAGGCTATCAAACTAGTATAATGAAAGAGAACCAGTTATCTCGAATAAGAACGGAAAAAAAGTGATTCTAATGAAGTTTCCAAACTTCGAAAAAAATGTTTTTTCTTTTCGAGATTCTTTGCGCATAATATGCGTTTCTACAGCTATCAAACTAGTATAATGAAAGAGAACCAATTATCTCGAATAAGAACGGAAAAAAAGTGATTCTAATGAAGTTTCAAAATTTTGAAAAACTTTTTTTTTCTTTTCGAGATTCTTTCCGCATAATATGCTTTTCTACAGCTATCAAACTAGCAAAATGAAAGAGAACCAGTTATCTCGTATAAGAACGGAAAAAAAGTAATTCTAATGAAGTTTCCAAACTTCAAAAAAAATTTTTTTTCTTTTCGAGATTCTTTGCGCATAATATGCTTTTCTGCAGCTATCAAACTAGTATAATGAAAGAGAACCAGTTATCTCGAATAAGAACGGAAAAAAAGTGATTCTAATGAAGGTTCAAATTTATAAAAAACTTTTTTTTTCTTTCCGAGATTATTTGCGCATAATAGGCTTTTCTACAGCTATCAAACTAGCAAAATGAAAGAGAACCATTTATCTCGAATAAGAACGGAAAAAAAGTGATTCTAATGAAGTTTCCAAACTTGGAAAAAAAATTTTTCTTTTCGAGATTCTTTGCGCATAATATGCTTTTCTGAGGCTATCAAACTAGTATAATGAAAGAGAACCAGTTATCTCGAATAAGAACGGAAAAAAAGTGATTCTGATGAAGTTTCCAAACTTCGAAAAAATTTTTTTTTCTTTTCTAGATTCTTTGCGCATAATATGCTTTTCTGAGGCTATTAAACTAGTATTATGAAAGAGAACCAGTTATCTCGAATAAGAACGGAAAAAATGTGATTCTAATGAAGTTTCCGAACTTCGAAAAAAATTTCTTTCTTTTCGAGATTCTTTGCGCATAATATGCTTTTCTGAGGCTATCAAACTAGTATAATGAAAGAGAACCAGTTATCTCGAATAAGAACGGAAAAATGTGATTCTAATGAAGTTTCAAAATTTTGAAAAACTTTTTTTTTCTTTTCGAGATTCTTTACGCATAATATGCTTTTCTACAGCTATCAAACTAGCAAAATGAAAGAGAACCAGTTATCTCGTATAAGAACGGAAAAAAAGTGATACCAATCAAGTTTCCACACTTCGAAAAAAAATTTTTTCTTTTCGAGATTCTTTGCGCATAATATGCTTTTCTGCGGCTATCAAACTAGTACAATGAAAGAGAACCAGTTATCTCAAATAAGAACGAAAAAAAAGTGATTCTAACAAAGTTTCACAACTTCGAAAAAAAATTTTTCATTTGGAGATTCTTTGCGCATAATATGCTTTTCTGAGGCTATCAAACTAGTATAATGAAAGAGAACCAGTTATCTCAAATAAGAAGGGAAAAAAAGTGATTCTAAGGAAGTTTCCAAACTTCGAAAAAAATTTTTTCATTTCGAGATTCTTTGCGCATAATATGCTTTTCTGAGGCTATCAAACTAGTATAATGAAAGAGAACCAGTTATCTCGAATAAGAACGGAAAAAAAGTGATTCTAATGAAGTTTCCAAACTTCGAAAAAAATTTTTTTTCTTTTCGAATTTCTTTGGGCATAATATGCTTTTCTACAGCTATCAAACTAGCAAAATGAAAGAGAACCAGTTATCTCGTATAAGAACGGAAAAAAAGTAATTCTAATGAGGTTTCCATACTTCGAAAAAAATTTTGTTCTTTTCGAGAATCTTTGCGCATAATATGCTTTTCTACAGCTATCAAACTAGTATAATGAAAGAGAACCAGTTATCTCGAATAAGAACGGAAAAAAAGTGATTCTGATGAAGTTTCCAAACTTCGAAAAATTTTTTTTTTCTTTTCGAGATTCTTTGCGCATAATATGCTTTTCTGAGGCTATCAAACTAGTATTATGAAAGAGAACCAGTTATCTCGAATAAGAACGGAAAAAATGTGATTCTAATGAAGTTTCCAAACTTCGAAAAAAATGTTTTTTCTTTCCGAGATTCTTTGCGCATAATATGCGTTTCTACAGCTATCAAACTAGCATAATGAAAGAGAACCAATTATCTCGAATAAGAACGGAAAAAAAGTGATTCTAATGAAGTTTCAAAATTTTGAAAAACTTTTTTTTTCTTTTCGAGATTCTTTGCGCATAATATGCTTTTCTACAGCTATCAAACTAGCAAAATGAAAGAGAACCAGTTATCTCGTATAAGAACGGAAAAAAAGTAATTCTAATGAAGTTTCCAAACTTCAAAAAAAAATTTTTTTCTTTTCGAGATTCTTTGCGCATAATATGCTTTTCTGCAGCTATCAAACTAGCAAAATGAAAGAGAACCAGTTATCTTGTATAAGAACGGAAAAAAAGTAATTCTAATGAAGTTTCCAAACTTCAAAAAAAAATTTTTTTCTTTTCGAGATTCTTTGCGCATAATATGCTTTTCTGCAGCTATTAAACTAGTATAATGAAAGAGAACCAGTTATCTCGAATAAGTTCGGAAAAAAAGTGATTCTAATGAAGTTTCAAAATTATGAACAACTTTTTTTTTCTTTTCGAGATTCTTTGCGCATAATATGCTTTTCTACAGCTATCAAACTAGCAAAATGAAAGAGAACCAGTTATCTCGTATAAGAACGGAAAAAAAGTGATTCTAAATAAGTTTCCAAACTTGGAAAAAAAAATTTTCTTTTCGAGATTCTTTGCGCATAATATGCTTTTCTGAGGCTATCAAACTAGTATAATGAAAGAGAACCAGTTATCTCGAATAAGAACGGAAAAAAAGTGATTCTGATGAAGTTTCCAAACTTCGAAAAAATTTTTTTCTTTTCGAGATTCTTTGCGCATAATATGCTTTTCTGAGGCTATCAAACTAGTATTATGAAAGAGAGCCAGTTATCTCGAATAAGAACGGAAAAAATGTGATTCAAATGAAGTTTCCGAACTTCGAAAAAAATTTCTTTCTTTTCGAGATTCTTTGCGCATAATATGCTTTTCTGAGGCTATCAAACTAGTATAATGAAAGAGAACCAGTTATCTCGAATAAGAACGGAAAAAAAGTGATTCTAATGATGTTTCCAAACTTCGAAAAAAATTTTTTTTCTTTTCGCGATTCTTTGCGCATAATATGCTTTTCTGAGGCTATCAAACTAGTATAATGAAAGAGAACCAGTTATCTCGAATAAGAACGGAAAAAAAGTGATTCTAATGAAGATTCCAAACTTCGAAGAAAATTTTTTTTCTTTTCGAATTTCTTTGCGCATAACATGCTTTTCTACAGCTATCAAACTAGCAAAATGAAAGAGAACCAGTTATCTCGTATAAGAACGGAAAAAAACTGATTCAAATGAAGTTTCCAAACTTGGAAATAAAATTTATCTTTTCGAGATTCTTTGCGCATAATATGCTTTTCTGAGGCTATCAAACTAGTATAATGAAAGAGAACCAGTTATCTCGAATAAGAACGGAAAAAGTGATTCTGATGAAGTTTCCAAACTTCGAAAAAAATTTTTTTTCTCTTCGAATTTCTTTGCCCATAATATGCTTTTCTACAGCTATCAAACTAGCAAAATGAAAGAGAACCAGTTATCTCGTATAAGAACGAAAAAAAAGTGATTCTAATGAGGTTTCCAAACTTCGAAAAAAATTTTTTTCTTTTCGAGAATCTTTGCGCATAATATGCTTTTCTACAGCTATCAAACTGGTATAATGAAAGATAACCAGTTATCTCGAATAAGAACGGAAAAAAAGTGATTCTAATGAAGTTTCAAAATTTTGAAAAACTTTTTTTTTCTTTTCGAGATTCTTTGCGCATAATATGCTTTTCTACAGCTATCAAACTAGCAAAATGAAATACAAGCAGTTATCTCGTATAAGAACGGAAAAAAAGTGATTCCAATGAAGTTTCGAAACTTCGAAAAAAATTTTTTCTTTTCGAGATTCTTTGCGCTTAATATGCTTTTCTGTAGCTATCAAACTAGTATAATGAAAGAGAACCATTTATCTCGAATAAGAACGCAAAAAAAGTGATTCTAATGAAGTTTCCAAACTTCGAAAAATTTTTTTTTTCTTTTCGAGATTCTTTGGGCATAATATGCTTTTCTGAGGCTATCAAACTAGTATAATGAAAGAGAACCAGTTTTCTCGAATAAGAACGGATAAGAAGTGATTCTAATGAAGTTTCCAATCTTCGAAAAAAATTTTTTTTCTTTTCGAGATTCTTTGCGCATAATATGCTTTTCTGAGGCTATCAAACTAGTATAATGAAAGAGAACCAGTTATCTCGAATAAGAACGGAAAAAAAGTGATTCTAATGAAGTTTCCAAACTTCGAAAAAAATGTTTTTTCTTTTCGAGATTCTTTGCGCATAATATGCGTTTCTACAGCTATCAAACTAGTATAATGAAAGAGAACTAATTATCTCGAATAAGAACGGAAAAAAAGTGATTCCAATGAAGTTTCAAAATTATAAAAAACTTTTTTTTTCTTTCCGAGATTATTTGCGCATAATATGCTTTTCTACAGCTATCAAACTAGCAAAATGAAAGAGAACCATTTATCTCGAATAAGAACGGAAAAAAAGTGATTCTAATGAAGTTTCCAAACTTGGAAAAAAAATTTTTCTTTTCTAGATTCTTTGCGCATAATATGCTTTTCTGAGGCTATCAAACTAGTATAATGAAAGAGAACCAGTTATCTCGAATAAAAACGGAAAAAAAGTTATTCTGATGAAGTTTCCAAACTTCGAGAAAAATTTTTTTTCTTTTCGAGATTCTTTGCGCATAATATGCTTTTCTGAGGCTATCAAACTAGTATAATGAAAGAGAACCAGTTATCTCGAATAAGAACGGAAAAAAAATGATTCTAATGAAGTTTCCAAAATTCGAAAAAAATGTTTTTTCTTTTCGAGATTCTTTGCGCATAATATGCGTTTCTACAGCTATCAAACTAGTATAATGAAAGAGAACCAATTATCTCGAATAAGAACGGAAAAAAAGTGATTCTAATGAAGTTTCAAAATTTTGAAAAACTTTTTTTTTCTTTTCGAGATTCTTTGCGCATAATATGCTTTTCTACAGCTATCAAACTAGCAAAATGAAAGAGAACCAGTTATCTCGTATAAGAACGGAAAGAAAGTAATTCTAATGAAGTTTCCAAACTTCAAAAAAAAATTTTTTTCTTTTCGAGATTCTTTGCGCATAATATGCTTTTCTGCAGCTATCAAACTATTATAATGAAAGAGAACCAGTTATCTCGAATAAGAACGGAAAAAAAGTGATTCTAATGAAGGTTCAAAATTATAAAAAACTTTTTTTTTCTTTCCGAGATTATTTGCGCATAATATGCTTTTCTACAGCTATCAAACTAGCAAAATGAAAGAGAACCATTTATCTCGAATAAGAACGGAAAAAAAGTAATTCTAATGAAGTTTCCAAACTTGGAAAAAAAATTTTTCTTTTCGAGATTCTTTGCGCATAATATGCTTTTCTGAGCCTAACAAACTAGTATAATGAAAGAGAACCAGTTATCTCGAATAAGAACGGAAAAAAAGTGATTCTGATGAAGTTTCCAAACTTCGAAAAAATTTTTTTTTCTTTTCTAGATTCTTTGCGCATAATATGCTTTTCTGAGGCTATCAAACTTGTATTATGAAAGAGAACCAGTTATCGCGAATAAGAACGGAAAAAATGTGATTCTAATGAAGTTTCCGAACTTCGAAAAAAATTTCTTTCTTTTCGAGATTCTTTGCGCATAATATGCTTTTCTGAGGCTATCAAACTAGTATAATGAAAGAGAACCAGTTATCTCGAATAAGAACGGAAAATAAGTGATTCTAATGAAGTTTCAAAATTTTGAAAAACTTTTTTTTTCTTTTCGAGATTCTTTACGCATAATATGCTTTTCTACAGCTATCAAACTAGCAAAATGAAAGAGAACCAGTTATCTCGTATAAGAACGGAAAAAAAGTGATACCAATCAAGTTTCCACACTTCGAAAAAAAATTTTTTCTTTTCGAGATTCTTTGCGCATAATATGCTTTTCTGCGGCCATCAAACTAGTACAATGAAAGAGAACCAGTTATCTCAAATAAGAACGAAAAAAAAGTGATTCTAACAAAGTTTCTCAACTTCGAAAAAAAATTTTTCATTTGGAGATTCTTTGCGCATAATATGCTTTTCTGAGGCTATCAAACTAATATAATGAAAGAGAACCAGTTATCTCAAATAAGAAGGGAAAAAAAGTGAATCTAAGGAAGTTTCCAAACTTCGAAAAAAATTTATTCATTTCGAGATTCTTTGCGCATAATATGCTTTTCTGAGGCTATCAAACTAGTATAATGAAAGAGAACCAGTTATCTCGAATAAGAACGGAAAAAAAGTGAATCTAATGAAGTTTCCAAACTTCGAAAAAAATTTTTTTTTTTTCGAATTTCTTTGCGCATAATATGCTTTTCTACAGCTATCAAACTAGCAAAATGAAAGAGAACCAGTTATCTCGTATAAGAACGGAAAAAAAGTGATTCTAATGAGGTTTCCAAACTTCGAAAAAAATTTTTTTCTTTTCGAGAATCTTTGCGCATAATATGCTTTTCTACAGCTATCAAACTAGTATAATGAAAGAGAACCAGTTATCTCGAATAAGAACGGAAAAAAAGTGATTCTGATGAAGTTTCCAAACTTCGAAAAAATTTTTTTTTCTTTTCGAGATTCTTTGCGCATAATATGCTTTTCTGAGGCTATCAAACTAGTATTATGAAAGAGAGCCAGTTATCTCGAATAAGAACGGAAAAAATGTGATTCTAATGAAGTTTCCGAACTTCGAAAAAAATTTCTTTCTTTTCGAGATTCTTTGCGCATAATATGCTTTTCTGAGGCTATCAAACTAGTATAATGAAAGAGAACCAGTTATCTCGAATAAGAACGGAAAAATGTGATTCTAATGAAGTTTCAAAATTTTGAAAAACTTTTTTTTCTTTTCGAGATTTTTTACGCATAATATGTTTTTCTACAGCTATCAAACTAGCAAAATGAAAGAGAACCAGTTATCTCGTATAAGAACGGAAAAAAAGTGATACCAATGAAGTTTCCTCACTTCGAAAAAAAATTTTTTCTTTTCGAGATTCTTTGCGCATAATATGCTTTTCTGCGGCTATCAAACTAGTACAATGAAAGAGAACCAGTTATCTCAAATAAGAACGAAAAAAAAGTGATTCTAACAAAGTTTCCCAACTTCGAAAAAAAATTTTTCATTTCGAGATTCTTTGCGCATAATATGCTTTTCTGAGGCTATCAAACTAGTATAATGAAAGAGAACCAGTTATCTCAAATAAGAAGGGAAAAAAAGTGATTCTAAGGAAGTTTCCAAACTTCGAAAAAAATTTTTTCATTTCGAGATTCTTTGCGCATAATATGCTTTTCTGAGGCTATCAAACTAGTATAATGAAAGAGAACCAGTTATCTCGAATAAGAACGGAAAAAAAGTGATTCTAATGAAGTTTCCAAACTTCGAAAAAAAATTTTTTTCTTTTCGAATTTCTTTGCGCATATGCTTTTCTACAGCTATCAAACTAGCAAAATGAAAGAGAACCAGTTATCTCGTATAAGAACGGAAAAAAAGTGATTCTAATGAGGTTTCCAAACTTCGAAAAAAATTTTTTTCTTTTCGAGAATCTTTGCGCATAATATGCTTTTCTACAGCTATCAAACTAGTATAATGAAAGATAACCAGTTATCTCGAATAAGAACGGAAAAAAAGTGATTGTAATGAAGTTTCAAAATTTTGAAAAACTTTTTTTTTCTTTTCGAGATTCTTTGCGCATAATATGCTTTTCTACAGCTATCAAACTATCAAAATGAAAGAGAACCAGTTATCTCGTATAAGAACGGAAAAAATGTGATTCCAATGAAGTTTCGAAACTTCGAAAAAAATTTTTTCTTTTCGAGATTCTTTGCGCTTAATATGCTTTTCTGTAGCTATCAATCTAGTATAATGAAAGAGAACCAGTTATCTCGAATAAGAACGCAAAAAAAGTGATTGTAATGAAGTTTCCAAACTTCGAAAAATTTTTTTTTTCTTTTCGAGATTCTTTGCGCATATGCTTTTCTGAGGCTATCAAACTAGTATAATGAAAGAGAACCAGTTTTCTCGAATAAGAACGGATAAGCAGTGATTCTAATGAAGTTTCCAAACTTCGAAAAAAATTTTTTTTCTTTTCGAGATTCTTTGCGCATAATATGCTTTTCTGAGGCTATCAAACTAGTATAATGAAAGAGAACCAGTTATCTCGAATAAGAACGGAAAAAAAGTGATTCTAATGATGTTTCCAAACTTCGAAAAAAAATTTTTTTCTTTTCGCGATTCTTTGCGCATAATATGCTTTTCTGAGGCTATCAAACTAGTATAATGAAAGAGAACCAGTTATCTCGAATAAGAACGGAAAAAAAGTGATTCTAATGAAGATTCCAAACTTCGAAGAAAATTTTTATTCTTTTCGAATTTCTTTGCGCATAACATGCTTTTCTACAGCTATCAAACTAGCAAAATGAAAGAGAACCAGTTATCTCGTATAAGAACGGAAAAAAACTGATTCAAATGAAGTTTCCAAACTTGGAAAAAAAATTTATCTTTTCGAGATTCTTTGCGCATAATATGCTTTTCTGAGGCTATCAAACTAGTATAATGAAAGAGAACCAGTTATCTCGAATAAGAACGGAAAAAGTGATTCTGATGAAGTTTCCAAACTTCGAAAAAAATTTTTTTTCTCTTCGAATTTCTTTGCCCATAATATGCTTTTCTACAGCTATCAAACTAGCAAAATGAAAGAGAACCAGTTATCTCGTATAAGAACGGAAAAAAAGTGATTCTAATGAGGCTTCCAAACTTCGAAAAAAATTTTTTTCTTTTCGAGAATCTTTGCGCATAATATGCTTTTCTACAGCTATCAAACTAGTATAATGAAAGATAACCAGTTATCTCGAATAAGAACGGAAAAAAAGTGATTCTAATGAAGTTTCAAAATTTTGAAAAACTTTTTTTTTCTTTTCGAGATTCTTTGCGCATAATATGCTTTTCTACAGCTATCAAACTAGCAAAATGAAATAGAAGCAGTTATCTCGTATAAGAACGGAAAAAAAGTGATTCCAATGAAGTTTCGAAACTTCGAAAAAAATTTTTTCTTTTCGAGATTCTTTGCGCTTAATATGCTTTTCTGTAGCTATCAAACTAGTATAATGAAAGAGAACCATTTATCTCGAATAAGAACGCAAAAAAAGTGATTCTAATGAAGTTTCCAAACTTCGAAAAATTTTTTTTTTCTTTTCGAGATTCTTTGCGCATAATATGCTTTTCTGAGGCTATCAAACTAGTATAATGAAAGAGAACCAGTTTTCTCGAATAAGAACGGATAAGAAGTGATTCTAATGAAGTTTCCAAACTTCGAAAAAAATTTTTTTTCTTTTCGAGATTCTTTGCGCATAATATGCTTTTCTGAGGCTATCAAACTAGTATAATGAAAGAGAACCAGTTATCTCGAATAAGAACGGAAAAAAGTGATTCTAATGAAGTTTCCAAACTTCGAAAAAAATGTTTTTTCTTTTCGAGATTCTTTGCGCATAATATGCGTTTCTACAGCTATCAAACTAGTATAATGAAAGAGAACCAATTATCTCGAATAAGAACGGAAAATAAGTGATTCTAATGAAGTTTCAAAATTTTGAAAAACTTTTTTTTTCTTTTCGAGATTCTTTGCGCATAATATGCTTTTCTACAGCTATCAAACTAGCAAAATGAAAGAGAACCAGTTATCTCGTATAAGAACGGAAAAAAAGTAATTCTAATGAAGTTTCCAAACTTCAAAAAAAAATTTTTTTCTTTTCGAGATTCTTTGCGCATAATATGCTTTTCAGCAGCTATCAAACTAGTATAATGAAAGAGAACCAGTTATCTCGAATAAGAACGGAAAAAAAGTGATTCTAATGAAGGTTCAAAATTATAAAAAACTTTTTTTTTCTTTCCGAGATTATTTGCGCATAATATGCTTTTCTACAGCTATCAAACTAGCAAAATGAAAGAGAACCATTTATCTCGAATAAGAACGGAAAAAAAGTGATTCTATTGAAGTTTCCAAACTTGGAAAAAAAATTTTTCTTTTCGAGATTCTTTGCGCATAATATGCTTTTCTGAGGCTATCAAACTAGTATAATGAAAGAGAACCAGTTATCTCGAATAAAAACGGAAAAAAAGTGATTCTGATGAAGTTTCCGAACTTCGAAAAAAATTTCTTTCTTTTCGAGATTCTTTGCGCATAATATGCTTTTCTGAGGCTATCAAACTAGTATAATGAAAGAGAACCAGTTATCTCGAATAAGAACGGAAAAATGTGATTCTAATGAAGTTTCAAAATTTTGAAAACCTTTTTTTTTCTTTTCGAGATTCTTTACGCATAATATGCTTTTCTACAGCTATCAAACTAGCAAAATGAAAGAGAACCAGTTATCTCGTATAAGAACGGAAAAAAAGTGATACCAATCAAGTTTCCACACTTCAAAAAAAAATTTTTTCTTTTCGAGATTCTTTGCGCATAATATGCTTTTCTGCGGCTATCAAACTAGTACAATGAAAGAGAACCAGTTATCTCAAATAAGAACGAAAAAAAGTGATTCTAACAAAGTTTCTCAACTTCGAAAAAAAAATTTTCATTTGGAGATTCTTTGCGCATAATATGCTTTTCTGAGGCTATCAAACTAGTATAATGAAAGAGAACCAGTTATCTCAAATAAGAAGGGAAAAAAAGTGATTCTAAGGAAGTTTCCAAACTTCGAAAAAAATTTTTTCATTTCGATATTCTTTGCGCATAATATGCTTTTCTGAGGCTATCAAACTAGTATAATGAAAGAGAACCAGTTATCTCGAATAAGAACGGAAAAAAAGTGATTCTAATGAAGTTTCCAAACTTCGAAAAAAATTTTTTTTCTTTTCGGATTTCTTTCCGCATAATATGCTTTTCTACAGCTATCAAACTACCAAAATGAAAGAGAACCAGTTATCTCGTATAAGAACAGAAAAAAAGGGATTCTAATGAGGTTTCCAAACTTCGAAAAAAATTTTTTTCTTTTCGAGAATCTTTGCGCATAATATGCTTTTCTACAGCTATCAAACTAGTATAATGAAAGATAACCAGTTATCTCGAATAAGAACGGAAAAACAGTGATTCTAATGAAGTTTCAAAATTTTGAAAAACTTTTTTTTTCTTTTCGAGATTCTTTGCGCATAATATGCTTTTCTACAGCTATCAAACTAGCAAAATGAAAGAGAACCAGTTATCTCGTATAAGAACGGAAAAAAAGTGATTCCAATGAAGTTTCGAAACTTCGAAAAATTTTTTTTTTCTTTTCGAGATTCTTTGCGCATATGCTTTTCTGAGGCTATCAAACTAGTATAATGAAAGAGAACCAGTTTTCTCGAATAAGAACGGATAAGAAGTGATTCTAATGAAGTTTCCAAACTTGGAAAAAAATTTTTTTTCTTTTCGAGATTCTTTGCGCATAATATGCTTTTCTGAGGCTATCAAACTAGTATAATGAAAGAGAACCAGTTATCTCGAATAAGAACGGAGAAAAAGTGATTCTAATGAAGTTTCCAAACTTCGAAAATAATGTTTTTTCTTTTCGAGATTCTTTGCGCATAATATGCTTTTCTGAGGCTATCAAACTAGTATAATGAAAGAGAACCAGTTATCTCGAATAAGAACGGAAAAATGTGATTCTAATGAAGTTTCAAAATTTTGAAAAACTTTTTTTTTCTTTTCGAGATTCTTTACGCATAATATGCGTTTCTACAGCTATCAAACTAGTATAATGAAAGAGAACCAATTATCTCGAATAAGAACGGAAAAAAAGTGATTCTAATGAATTTTCAAAATTTTGAAAAACTTTTTTTTTCTTTTCGAGATTCTTTGCGCATAATATGCTTTTCTACAGCTATCAAACTAGCAAAATGAAAGACAACCAATTATCTCGAATAAGAACGGAAAAAAAGTGATTCTAATGAAGGTTCAAAATTATAAAAAACTTTTTTTTTCTTTCCGAGATTATTTGCGCATAATATGCTTTTCTACAGCTATCAAACTAGCAAAATGAAAGAAAACCATTTATCTCGAATAAGAACGGAAAAAAAGTGATTCTAATGAAGTTTCCAAACTTGGAAAAAAAATTTTTCTTTTCGAGATTCTTTGCGCATAATATGCTTTTCTGAGGCTATCAAACTAGTATAATGAAAGAGAACCAGTTATCTCGAATAAAAACGGAAAAAAAGTGATTCTGATGAAGTTTCCAAACTTCGAAAAAAATTTTTTTTCTTTTCTAGATTCTTTGCGCATAATATGCTTTTCTGAGACTATCAAACTAGTATTATGAAAGAGAACCAGTTATCTCGAATAAGAACGGAAAAAATGTGATTCTAATGAAGTTTCCGAAGTTCGAAAAAAATTTCTTTCTTTCGAGATTCTTTGCGCATAATATGCTTTTCTGAGGCTATCAAACTAGTATAATGAAAGAGAACCAGTTATCTCGAATAAGAACGGAAAAATGTGATTCTAATGAAGTTTCAAAATTTTGAAAAACTTTTTTTTTCTTTTCGAGATTCTTTACGCATAATATGCTTTTCTACAGCTATCAAACTAGCAAAATGAAAGAGAACCAATTATCTCGTATAAGAACGGAAAAAAAGTGATACCAATCAAGTTTCCACACTTCGAAAAAAAATTTTTTCTTTTCGAGATTCTTTGCGTATAATATGCTTTTCTGCGGCTATCAAACTAGTACAATGAAAGAGAACCAGTTATCTCAAATAAGAACGAAAAAAAGTGATTCTAACAAAGTTTCTCAACTTCGAAAAAAAATTTTTCATTTGGAGATTCTTTGCGCATAATATGCTTTTCTGAGGCTATCAGACTAGTATAATGAAAGAGAACCAGTTATCTCAAATAAGAAGGGAAAAAAAGTGATTCTAAGGAAGTTTCCAAACTTCGAAAAAAATTTTTTCATTTCGAGATTCTTTGCGCATAATATGCTTTTCTGAGGCTATCAAACTAGTATAATGAAAGAGAACCAGTTATCTCGAATAAGAACGGAAAAAAAGTGATTCTAATGAAGTTTCCAAACTTCGAAAAAAATTTTTTTTCTTTTCGAATTTCTTTGCGCATAATATGCTTTTCTACAGCTATCAAACTACCAAAATGAAAGAGAACCAGTTATCTCGTATAAGAGCAGAAAAAAAGTGATTCTAAAGAAGTTTCCAAACTTCGAAAAAAAATTTTTTTCTTTTCGAGATTCTTTGCGCATAATATGCTTTACTGAGGCTATCAAACTAGTATAATGAAAGAGAACCAGTTATCTCAAATAAGCACGGAAAAAAAGTGATTCTAAAGAAGTTTCCAAACTTCGAAAAAAAATTTTTTTCTTTTCGAGATTCTTTGCGCATAATATGCTTTACTGAGGCTATCAAACTAGTATAATGAAAGAGAAACAGTTATCTCAAATAAGAACGGAAAAAAAGTGATTCAAACGAAGTTTCCAAACCTCGAAAAAAAATGTTTTTCTTTTCGAGATTCTTTGCGCATAATATGCTTTTCTGAGGCTATCAAACTAGTATAATGAAAGATAACCAGTTATCTCAAATAAGAACGGGAAAAAAGTGATTCTAACGAAGTTTCCAAACTTCGAAAAAAATTTTTTTTTCTTTTCGTGATTCTTTGCGCTAAATATGCTTTTCTGAGGCTATCAAAGTTATCTCAAATAAGAACAGAAAAAAGGTGATTCTAAAGAAGTTTCCAAACTTCAAAAAAAATTTTTTTTCTTTTCGAGATTCTTTGCGCAAATATGCTTTACTGAGGCTATCAAACTAGTATAATGAAAGAGAACCAGTTATCTCAAATAAGAACGGAAAAAAAGTGATTCAAACGATGTTTCCAAACTTCGAAAAAAAATTTTTTTCTTTTAGAGATTCTTTGCGCATAATATGCTTTACTGAGGCTATCAAACTAGTATAATGAAAGGGAACCAGTTATCTCAAATAAGAACGGAAAAAAAGTGATTCTAACGAAGTTTCCAAACTTCGAAAAAATTTTTTTTTCTTTTCGTGATTCTTTGCGCTAAATATGCTTTTCTGAGGCTATCAAAGTAGTATTATAAAAGAGAACCAGCTATCTCAAATAAGAACAGAAAAAAAGTGATTCTAAATAAGTTTCCAAACTTCGAAAAAAAATTTTTTTCTTTTCGAGATTCTTTGCGCATAATATGCTTTACTGAGGCTATCAAACTAATATAATGAAAGAGAAACAGTTATCTCAAATAAGAACGGAAAAAAATGATTCAAACGAAGTTTCCAAACTTCGAAAAAAAATGTTTTTCTTTTCGAGATTCTTTGCGCTAAATATGCTTTTCTGAGGCTATCAAACTAGTATAATGAAAGAGAACCATTTATCTCAAATAAGAACAGAAAAAAGTGATTCTAAAGAAGTTTCCAAACTTCGAAAAAAAAATTTTTTCTTTTCGAGATTCTTTGCGCATAATATACTTTTCTACGGCTATCAAACTAGTATAATGTAAGAGAACCAGTTATCTCAAATAAGAACGGAAAAAAAGTGATTCAAACGAAGTTTCCAAACTTCGAAAAAAATTTTTTTTCTTTTCGAGATTCTTTGCGCATAATATGCTTTTCTGAGGCTATCAAACTAGTATAATGAAAGAGAACCAGTTATTTCAAATAAGAACGGAAAAAAGTGATTCCAACGAAGTTTCCAAACTTCGAAAAAAAATGTTTTTCTTTTCGAGATTCTTTGCGCATAATATACTTTTCTACGGCTATCAAACTAGTAAAATGAAAGAGAACCAGTTATCTCAAATAAGAACAGAAAAAAAGTGATTGTAAAGAAGTTTCCAAACTTCGAAAAAAAATTTTTTTCTTTTCGAGATTCTTTGCGCATAATATGCTTTACTGAGGCTATCAAACTAGTATAATGAAAGAGAACCAGTTATCTCAAATCAGAACCAAAAAAAAGTGATTCAAACGAAGTTTCCAAACTTCGAAAAAAAATGTTTTTCTTTTCGAGATTCTTTGCGCATAATATGCTTTACTGAGGCTATCAAACTAGTATAATGAAAGAGAACCAGTTATCTCAAATAAGAACAGAAAAAAAGTGATTCTAAAGAAGTTTCCAAACTTCGAAAAAAAATTTTTTTCTTTTCGAGATTCTTTGCGCATAATATGCTTTACTGAGGCTATCAAACTAGTATAATGAAAGAGAACCAGTTATTTCAAATAAGAACGGAAAAAAGTGATTCAAACGAAGTTTCCAAACTTCGAAAAAAAATGTTTTTCTTTTCGAGATTCTATGCGCATAATATACTTTTCTACGGCTATCAAACTAGTATAATGTAAGAGAACCAGTTATCTCAAATAAGAACGGAAAAAAAGTGATTCTAACGAAGTTTCCAAACTTCGAAAAAAAATGTTTTTCTTTACGAGATTCTTTGCGCATAATATGCTTTTCTGAGGCTATCAAACTAGTATAATGAAAGAGAACCAGTTATCTCAAATAAGAACGGAAAAAAAGTGATTCTAACGAAGTTTCCAAACTTCGAAAAAAATTTTTTTTCTTTTCGAGATTCTTTGCGCATAATATGGTTTACTGAGGGTATCAAACTAGTATAATGAAAGACAACCAGTTATCTCAAATAAGAACAGAAAAAAAGTGATTGTAAAGAAGTTTCCAAACTTCGAAAAAAAATTTTTTTCTTTTCGAGATTCTTTGCGCATAATATGCTTTACTGAGGCTATCAAACTAGTAAAATGAAAGAGAACCAGTTATCTCGAATAAGAACGGAAAAAAGTGATTCTAACGAAGTTTCCAAACTTCGAAAAAAAATGTTTTTCTTTACGAGATTCTTTGCGCATTATATGCTTTTCTGAGGCTATCAAACTAGTATAATAAAAGAGAACCAGTTATCTCAAATAAGAACGGAAAAAAAGTGATTCTAACGAAGTTTCCAAACTTCGAAAAAAAATGTTTTTCTTTACGAGATTCTTTGCGCATTATATGCTTTTCTGAGGCTATCAAACTAGTATAATGAAAGAGAACCAGTTATCTCAAATAAGAACGGAAAAAAAGTGATTCTAACGAAGTTTCCAAACTTCGAAAAAAAATTTTTTTCTTTTAGAGATTCTTTGCGCATAATATGCTTTACTGAGGCTATCAAACTAGTATAATGAAAGAGAACCAGTTATCTCAAATAAGAACGGAAAAAAAGTGATTCTAACGAAGTTTCTAAACTTCGAAAAAAAATTTTTTTCTTTTCGAGATTCTTTGCGCATAATATGCTTTACTGAGGCTATCAAACTAGTATAATGAAAGAGAACCAGTTATTTCAAATAAGAACGGAAAAAAGTGATTAAAACGAAATTTCCAAACTTCGAAAAAAAATGTTTTTCTTTTCGAGATTCTTTGCGCATAATATACTTTTCTACGGCTATCAAACTAGTAAAATGAAAGAGAACCAGTTATTTCAAATAAGAACGGAAAAAAGTGATTAAAACGAAGTTTCCAAACTTCGAAAAAAAATGTTTTTCTTTTCGAGATTCTTTGCGCATAATATACTTTTCTACGGCTATCAAACTAGTAAAATGAAAGAGAACCAGTTATCTCCAATAAGAACGGAAAAAAAGTGATTGTAACGAAGTTTCCAAATTTCGAAAAAAATTTTTTTTCTTTTCGAGATTCTTTGCGCATAATATGCTTTACTGAGGCTATCAAACTAGTATAATGTAAGAGAACCAGTTATCTCAAATAAGAACGGAAAAAAAGTGATTATAACGAAGTTTCCAAACTTCAAAAAAAATTTTTTTTCTTTTCGTGATTGTTTGCGCTAAATATGCTTTTCTGAGGCTATCAAACTAGTATAATGAAAGAGAACCAGTTATCTCAAATAAGAACAGAAAAAAAGTGATTCTAAAGAAGTTTCCAAAATTCGAAAAAAAAATTTTGTCTTTTCGAGATTCTTTGCGCATAATATGCTTTACTGAGGCTATCAAACTAGTATAATGAAAGAGAACCAGTTATCTCAAATAAGAACAGAAAAAAAGTGATTCTAAAGAAGTTTCCAAACTTCGAAAAAAAATGTTTTTCTTTTCGAGATTTCTTGCGCATAATATGCTTTACTGAAGCTATCAAACTAGTATAATGAAAGAGAACCAGTTATCTCAAATAAGAACCAAAAAAAGTGATTCAAACGAAGTTTCCAAACTTCGAAAAAAAATGTTTTTCTTTTCGAGATTCTTTGCGCATAATATGCTTTACTGAGGCTATCAAACTAGTATAATGAAAGAGAACCAGTTATCTCAAATAAGAACGGAAAAAAAGTGATTCTAACGAAGTTTCCAAACTTCGAAAAATTTTTTTTTTCTTTTCGAGATTCTTTGCGCATAATATGCTTTACTGAAGCTATCAAACTAGTATAATGAAAGAGAACCAGTTATCTCAAATAAGAACGGAAAAAAAATTATTCTAACGAAGTTTCCAAACTTCGAAAAAAATTTTTTTTCTTTTCGAGATTCTTTGCGCATAATATGCTTTACTGAGGCTATCAAACTAGTATAATGAAAGAGAACCAGTTATCTCAAATAAGAACGGAAAAAAAGTGATTCTAACGAAGTTTCCAAACTTCGAAAAAAAATTTTTTTCTTTTAGAGATTCTTTGCGCATAATATGCTTTACTGAGGCTATCAAACTAGTATAATGAAAGAGAACCAGTTATCTCAAATAAGAACGGAAAAAAAGTGATTCTAACGAAGTTTCTAAACTTCGAAAAAAAATTTTTTTCTTTTCGAGATTCTTTGCGCATAATATGCTTTACTGAGGCTATCAAACTAGTATAATGAAAGAGAACCAGTTATTTCAAATAAGAACGGAAAAAAGTGATTAAAACGAAATTTCCAAACTTCGAAAAAAAATGTTTTTCTTTTCGAGATTCTTTGCGCATAATATACTTTTCTACGGCTATCAAACTAGTAAAATGAAAGAGAACCAGTTATTTCAAATAAGAACGGAAAAAAGTGATTAAAACGAAGTTTCCAAACTTCGAAAAAAAATGTTTTTCTTTTCGAGATTCTTTGCGCATAATATACTTTTCTACGGCTATCAAACTAGTAAAATGAAAGAGAACCAGTTATCTCCAATAAGAACGGAAAAAAAGTGATTGTAACGAAGTTTCCAAATTTCGAAAAAAATTTTTTTTCTTTTCGAGATTCTTTGCGCATAATATGCTTTACTGAGGCTATCAAACTAGTATAATGTAAGAGAACCAGTTATCTCAAATAAGAACGGAAAAAAAGTGATTATAACGAAGTTTCCAAACTTCAAAAAAAATTTTTTTTCTTTTCGTGATTGTTTGCGCTAAATATGCTTTTCTGAGGCTATCAAACTAGTATAATGAAAGAGAACCAGTTATCTCAAATAAGAACAGAAAAAAAGTGATTCTAAAGAAGTTTCCAAAATTCGAAAAAAAAATTTTGTCTTTTCGAGATTCTTTGCGCATAATATGCTTTACTGAGGCTATCAAACTAGTATAATGAAAGAGAACCAGTTATCTCAAATAAGAACGGAAAAAAAGTGATTCTAACGAAGTTTCCAAACTTCGAAAAATTTTTTTTTTCTTTTCGAGATTCTTTGCGCATAATATGCTTTACTGAAGCTATCAAACTAGTATAATGAAAGAGAACCAGTTATCTCAAATAAGAACGGAAAAAAAATTATTCTAACGAAGTTTCCAAACTTCGAAAAAAATTTTTTTTCTTTTCGAGATTCTTTGCGCATAATATGCCTTACTGAGGCTATCAAACTAGTATAATGAAAGAGAACCAGTTATCTCAAATAAGAACAGAAAAAAAGTGATTCTAAAGAAGTTTCCAACTTCGAAAAAAAATTTTTTTCTTTTCAAGATTCTTTGCGCATAATATGCTTTACTGAGGCTATCAAACTAGTATAATGAAAGAGAACCAGTTATTTCAAATAAGAACGGAAAAAAGTGATTCAAACGAAGTTTCCAAACTTCGAAAAAAAATGTTTTTCTTTTCGAGATTCTATGCGCATAATATACTTTTCTACGGCTATCAAACTAGTATAATGTAAGAGAACCAGTTATCTCAAATAAGAACGGAAAAAAAGTGATTCTAACGAAGTTTCCAAACTTCGAAAAAAAATGTTTTTCTTTACGAGATTCTTTGCGCATAATATGCTTTTCTGAGGCTATCAAACTAGTATAATGAAAGAGAACCAGTTATCTCAAATAAGAACGGAAAAAAAGTGATTCTAACGAAGTTTCCAAACTTCGAAAAAAATTTTTTTTCTTTTCGAGATTCTTTGCGCATAATATGCTTTACTGAGGGTATCAAACTAGTATAATGAAAGACAACCAGTTATCTCAAATAAGAACAGAAAAAAAGTGATTGTAAAGAAGTTTCCAAACTTCGAAAAAAAATTTTTTTCTTTTCGAGATTCTTTGCGCATAATATGCTTTACTGAGGCTATCAAACTAGTAAAATGAAAGAGAACCAGTTATCTCGAATAAGAACGGAAAAAAGTTATTCTAACGAAGTTTCCAAACTTCGAAAAAAAATGTTTTTCTTTACGAGATTCTTTGCGCATTATATGCTTTTCTGAGGCTATCAAACTAGTATAATGAAAGAGAACCAGTTATCTCAAATAAGAACGGAAAAAAAGTGATTCTAACGAAGTTTCCAAACTTCGAAAAAAAATGTTTTTCTTTACGAGATTCTTTGCGCATTATATGCTTTTCTGAGGCTATCAAACTAGTATAATGAAAGAGAACCAGTTATCTCAAATAAGAACGGAAAAAAAGTGATTCTAACGAAGTTTCCAAACTTCGAAAAAAAATTTTTTTCTTTTAGAGATTCTTTGCGCATAATATGCTTTACTGAGGCTATCAAACTAGTATAATGAAAGAGAACCAGTTATCTCAAATAAGAACGGAAAAAAAGTGATTCTAACGAAGTTTCTAAACTTCGAAAAAATTTTTTTTTCTTTTCGAGATTCTTTGCGCATAATATGCTTTACTGAGGCTATCAAACTAGTATAATTAAAGAGAACCAGTTATCTCAAATAAGAACAGAAAAAAAGTCATTCTAAAGAAGTTTCCAAACTTCGAAAAAAAATTTTTTTCTTTACGAGATTCTTTGCGCATAATATGCTTTTCTGAGGCTATCAAACTAGTATAATAATAGAGAACCAGTTATCTCCAATAAGAACGGAAAAAAAGTGATTCTAACGAAGTTTCCAAACTTCGAAAAAAAATTTTTTTTCTTTTCGTGATTCTTTGCGCTAAATATGCTTTTCTGAGGCTATCAAAGTAGTATTATAAAAGAGAACCAGTTATCTCAAATAAGAACAGAAAAAAAGTGATTCTAAAGAAGTTTCCAAACTTCGAAAAAAAAATTTTTTCTTTTCGAGATTCGTTGCGCATTATATGCTTTTCTGAGGCTATCAAAGTAGTATTATAAAAGAGAACCAGTTATCTCAAATAAGAACGGAAAAAAAGTGATTCTAAAGAAGTTTCCAAACTTCGAAAAAAATTTTTTTTCTTTTCGAGATTCTTTGCGCATAATATGCTTTTCTGAGGCTATCAAACTAGTATAATGAAAGAGAACCAGTTAATTCAAATAAGAACGGAAAAAAGTGATTCAAACGAAGTTTCCAAACTTCGAAAAAAAATGTTTTTCTTTTCGAGATTCTTTGCGCATAATATACTTTTCTACGGCTATCAAACTAGTAAAATGAAAGAGAACCAGTTATCTCGAATAAGAACGGAAAAAAAGTGATTGTAACGAAGTTTCCAAACTTCGAAAAAAATTTTTTTTCTTTTCGAGATTCTTTGCGCATAATATGCTTTACTGAGGCTATCAAACTAGTATAATGAAAGAGAACCAGTTATCTCAAATAAGAACAGAAAAAAAGTGATTGTAAAGAAGTTTCCAAACTTCGAAAAAAAATTTTTTTCTTTTCGAGATTCTTTGCGCATAATATGCTTTACTGAGGCTATCAAACTAGTATAATGAAAGAGAACCAGTTATCTCAAATAAGAACCAAAAAAAAGTGATTCAAACGAAGTTTCCAAACTTCGAAAAAAAATGTTTTTCTTTTCGAGATTCTTTGCGCATAATATGCTTTACTGAGGCTATCAAACTAGTATAATGAAAGAGAACCAGTTATCTCAAATAAGAACGGAAAAAAAGTGATTCTAACGAAGTTTCCAAACTTCGAAAAATTTTTTTTTTCTTTTCGAGATTCTATGCGCATAATATGCTTTACTGAAGCTATCAAACTAGTATAATGAAAGAGAACCAGTTATCTCAAATAAGAACGGAAAAAAAGTGATTCTAACGAAGTGTCCAAACTTCGAAAAAATTTTTTTTCTTTTCGAGATTCTTTGCGCATAATATGCTTTACTGAGGCTATCAAACTAGTATAATGAAAGAGAACCAGTTATCTCAAATAAGAACAGAAAAAAAGTGATTCTAAAGAAGTTTCCAAACTTCGAAAAAAATTTTTTTTCTTTTCGAGATACTTTGCGCATAATATGCTTTACTGAGGCTATCAAACTAGTATAATGAAAGAGAACCAGTTATTTCAAATAAGAACGGAAAAAAGTGATTCAAACGAAGTTTCCAAACTTCGAAAAAAAATGTTTTTCTTTTCGAGATTCTATGCGCATAATATACTTTTCTACGGCTATCAAACTAGTATAATGTAAGAGAACCAGTTATCTCAAATAAGAACGGAAAAAAAGTGATTCTAACGAAGTTTCCAAACTTCGAAAAAAAATGTTTTTCTTTACGAGATTCTTTGCGCATAATATGCTTTTCTGAGGCTATCAAACTAGTATAATGAAAGAGAACCAGTTATCTCAAATAAGAACGGAAAAAAAGTGATTCTAACGAAGTTTCCAAACTTCGAAAAAAAATGTTTTTTTTTACGAGATTCTTTGCGCATTATATGCTTTTCTGAGGCTATCAAACTAGTATAATGAAAGAGAACCAGTTATCTCAAATAAGAACGGAAAAAAAGTGATTCTAACGAAGTTTCCAAACTTCGAAAAAAAATTTTTTTCTTTTAGAGATTCTTTGCGCATAATATGCTTTACTGAGGCTATCAAACTAGTATAATGAAAGAGAACCAGTTATCTCAAATAAGAACAGAAAAAAAGTGATTCTAAAGAAGTTTCCAAACTTCGAAAAAAAATTTTTTTCTTTACGAGATTCTTTGCGCATAATATGCTTTTCTGAGGCTATCAAACTGGTATAATGATAGAGAACCAGTTATCTCCAATAAGAACGGAAAAAAAGTGATTCTAACGAAGTTTCCAAACTTCGAAAAAAAATTTTTTTTCTTTTCGTGATTCTTTGCGCTAAATATGCTTTTCTGAGGCTATCAAAGTAGTATTATAAAAGAGAACCAGTTATCTCAAATAAGAACAGAAAAAAAGTGATTCTAAAGAAGTTTCCAAACTTCGAAAAAAAAATTTTTTCTTTTCGAGATTCGTTGCGCATTATATGCTTTTCTGAGGCTATCAAAGTAGTATTATAAAAGAGAACCAGTTATCTCAAATAAGAACGGAAAAAAAGTGATTCTAAAGAAGTTTCCAAACTTCGAAAAAAATTTTTTTTCTTTTCGAGATTCTTTGCGCATAATATGCTTTTCTGAGGCTATCAAACTAGTATAATGAAAGAGAACCAGTTATTTCAAATAAGAACGGAAAAAAGTGATTCAAACGAAGTTTCCAAACTTCGAAAAAAAATGTTTTTCTTTTCGAGATTCTTTGCGCATAATATACTTTTCTACGGCTATCAAACTAGTAAAATGAAAGAGAACCAGTTATTTCAAATAAGAACGGAAAAAAGTGATTAAAACGAAGTTTCCAAACTTCGAAAAAAAATGTTTTTCTTTTCGAGATTCTTTGCGCATAATATACTTTTCTACGGCTATCAAACTAGTAAAATGAAAGAGAACCAGTTATCTCCAATAAGAACGGAAAAAAAGTGATTGTAACGAAGTTTCCAAATTTCGAAAAAAATTTTTTTTCTTTTCGAGATTCTTTGCGCATAATATGCTTTACTGAGGCTATCAAACTAGTATAATGTAAGAGAACCAGTTATCTCAAATAAGAACGGAAAAAAAGTGATTATAACGAAGTTTCCAAACTTCAAAAAAAATTTTTTTTCTTTTCGTGATTGTTTGCGCTAAATATGCTTTTCTGAGGCTATCAAACTAGTATAATGAAAGAGAACCAGTTATCTCAAATAAGAACAGAAAAAAAGTGATTCTAAAGAAGTTTCCAAAATTCGAAAAAAAAAATTTGTCTTTTCGAGATTCTAGCGCATAATATGCTTTACTGAGGCTATCAAACTAGTATAATGAAAGAGAACCAGTTATCTCAAATAAGAACAGAAAAAAAGTGATTCTAAAGAAGTTTCCAAACTTCGAAAAAAAATGTTTTTCTTTTCGAGATTTCTTTCGCATAATATGCTTTACTGAAGCTATCAAACTAGTATAATGAAAGAGAACCAGTTATCTCAAATAAGAACCAAAAAAAAGTGATTCAAACGGAGTTTCCAAACTTCGAAAAAAAATGTTTTTCTTTTCGAGATTCTTTGCGCATAATATGCTTTACTGAGGCTATCAAACTAGTATAATGAAAGAGAACCAGTTATCTCAAATAAGAACGGAAAAAAAGTGATTCTAACGAAGTTTCCAAACTTCGAAAAATTTTTTTTTCTTTTCGAGATTCTTTGCGCATAATATGCTTTACTGAAGCTATCAAACTAGTATAATGAAAGAGAACCAGTTATCTCAAATAAGAACGGAAAAAAAGTGATTCTAACGAAGTTTCCAAACTTCGAAAAAAATTTTTTTTCTTTTCGAGATTCTTTGCGCATAATATGCTTTACTGAGGCTATCAAACTAGTATAATGAAAGAGAACCAGTTATCTCAAATAAGAACAGAAAAAAAAATGATTCTAAAGAAGTTTCCAACTTCGAAAAAAAATGTTTTTCTTTTCGAGATTCTTTGCGCATAATATGCTTTACTGAGGCTATCAAACTAGTATAATGAAAGAGAACCAGTTATTTCAAATAAGAACGGAAAAAAGTGATTCAAACGAAGTTTCCAAACTTCGAAAAAAAATGTTTTTCTTTTCGAGATTCTATGCGCATAATATACTTTTCTACGGCTATCAAACTAGTATAATGTAAGAGAACCAGTTATCTCAAATAAGAACGGAAAAAAAGTGATTCTAACGAAGTTTCCAAACTTCGAAAAAAATGTTTTTCTTTACGAGATTCTTTGCGCATAATATGCTTTACTGAGGCTATCAAACTAGTATAATGAAAGAGAACCAGTTATCTCAAATAAGAACAGAAAAAAAGTGATTGTAAAGAAGTTTCCAAACTTCGAAAAAAAATTTTTTTCTTTTCGAGATTCTTTGCGCATAATATGCTTTACTGAGGCTATCAAACTAGTATAATGAAAGAGAACCAGTTATCTCAAATAAGAACCAAAAAAAAGTGATTCAATCGAAGTTTCCAAACTTCGAAAAAAAATGTTTTTCTTTTCGAGATTCTTTGCGCATAATATGCTTTACTGAGGCTACCAAACTAGTATAATGAAAGAGAACCAGTTATCTCAAATAAGAACGGAAAAAAAGTGATTCTAACGAAGTTTCCAAACTTCGAAAAATTTTTTTTTTCTTTTCGAGATTCTTTGCGCATAATATGCTTTACTGAAGCTATCAAACTAGTATAATGAAAGAGAACCAGTTATCTCAAATAAGAACGGAAAAAAAGTGATTCTAACGAAGTTTCCAAACTTCGAAAAAATTTTTTTTTCTTTTCGAGATTCTTTGCGCATAATATGCTTTACTGAGGCTATCAAACTAGTATAATGAAAGAGAACCAGTTATCTCAAATAAGAACAGAAAAAAAGTGATTCTAAAGAAGTTTCCAAACTTCGAAAAAAAATTTTTTTCTTTTCGAGATTCTTTGCGCATAATATGCTTTACTGAGGCTATCAAACTAGTATAATGAAAGAGAACCAGTTATTTCAAATAAGAACGGAAAAAAGTGATTCAAACGAAGTTTCCAAACTTCGAAAAAAAATGTTTTTCTTTTCGAGATTCTATGCGCATAATATACTTTTCTACGGCTATCAAACTAGTATAATGTAAGAGAACCAGTTATCTCAAATAAGAACGGAAAAAAAGTGATTCTAACGAAGTTTCCAAACTTCGAAAAAAAATGTTTTTCTTTACGAGATTCTTTGCGCATAATATGCTTTTCTGAGGCTATCAAACTAGTATAATGAAAGAGAACCAGTTATCTCAAATAAGAACGGAAAAAAAGTGATTCTAACGAAGTTTCCAAACTTCGAAAAAAATTTTTTTTCTTTTCGAGATTCTTTGCGCATAATATGGTTTACTGAGGGTATCAAACTAGTATAATGAAAGACAACCAGTTATCTCAAATAAGAAGAGAAAAAAAGTGATTGTAAAGAAGTTTCCAAACTTCGAAAAAAAATTTTTTTCTTTTCGAGATTCTTTGCGCATAATATGCTTTACTGAGGCTATCAAACTAGTAAAATGAAAGAGAACCAGTTATCTCGAATAAGAACGGAAAAAAGTGATTCTAACGAAGTTTCCAAACTTCGAAAAAAAATGTTTTTCTTTACGAGATTCTTTGCGCATTATATGCTTTTCTGAGGCTATCAAACTAGTATAATGAAAGAGAACCAGTTATCTCAAATAAGAACGGAAAAAAAGTGATTCTAACGAAGTTTCCAAACTTCGAAAAAAAATGTTTTTCTTTACGAGATTCTTTGCGCATTATATGCTTTTCTGAGGCTATCAAACTAGTATAATGAAAGAGAACCAGTTATCTCAAATAAGAACGGAAAAAAAGTGATTCTAACGAAGTTTCCAAACTTCGAAAAAAAATTTTTTTCTTTTAGAGATTCTTTGCGCATAATATGCTTTACTGAGGCTATCAAACTAGTATAATGAAAGAGAACCAGTTATCTCAAATAAGAACGGAAAAAAAGTGATTCTAACGAAGTTTCTAAACTTCGAAAAAAAATTTTTTTCTTTTCGAGATTCTTTGCGCATAATATGCTTTACTGAGGCTATCAAACTAGTATAATGAAAGAGAACCAGTTATTTCAAATAAGAACGGAAAAAAGTGATTAAAACGAAATTTCCAAACTTCGAAAAAAAATGTTTTTCTTTTCGAGATTCTTTGCGCATAATATACTTTTCTACGGCTATCAAACTAGTAAAATGAAAGAGAACCAGTTATTTCAAATAAGAACGGAAAAAAGTGATTAAAACGAAGTTTCCAAACTTCGAAAAAAAATGTTTTTCTTTTCGAGATTCTTTGCGCATAATATACTTTTCTACGGCTATCAAACTAGTAAAATGAAAGAGAACCAGTTATCTCAAATAAGAACGGAAAAAAAGTGATTCTAACGAAGTTTCCAAACTTCGAAAATTTTTTTTTTCTTTTCGAGATTCTTTGCGCATAATATGCTTTACTGAAGCTATCAAACTAGTATAATGAAAGAGAACCAGTTATCTCAAATAAGAACGGAAAAAAAGTGATTCTAACGAAGTTTCCAAACTTCGAAAAAAATTTTTTTTCTTTTCGAGATTCTTTGCGCATAATATGCTTTACTGAGGCTATCAAACTAGTATAATGAAAGAGAACCAGTTATCTCAAATAAGAACAGAAAAAAAGTGATTCTAAAGAAGTTTCCAACTTCGAAAAAAAATGTTTTTCTTTTCGAGATTCTTTGCGCATAATATGCTTTACTGAGGCTATCAAACTAGTATAATGAAAGAGAACCAGTTATTTCAAATAAGAACGGAAAAAAGTGATTCAAACGAAGTTTCCAAACTTCGAAAAAAAATGTTTTTCTTTTCGAGATTCTATGCGCATAATATACTTTTCTACGGCTATCAAACTAGTATAATGTAAGAGAACCAGTTATCTCAAATAAGAACGGAAAAAAAGTGATTCTAACGAAGTTTCCAAACTTCGAAAAAAAATGTTTTTCTTTACGAGATTCTTTGCGCATAATATGCTTTTCTGAGGCTATCAAACTAGTATAATGAAAGAGAACCAGTTATCTCAAATAAGAACGGAAAAAAAGTGATTCTAACGAAGTTTCCAAACTTCGAAAAAAATTTTTTTTCTTTTCGAGATTCTTTGCGCATAATATGCTTTACTGAGGGTATCAAACTAGTATAATGAAAGACAACCAGTTATCTCAAATAAGAACAGAAAAAAAGTGATTGTAAAGAAGTTTCCAAACTTCGAAAAAAAATTTTTTTCTTTTCGAGATTCTTTGCGCATAATATGCTTTACTGAGGCTATCAAACTAGTAAAATGAAAGAGAACCAGTTATCTCGAATAAGAACGGAAAAAAGTGATTCTAACGAAGTTTCCAAACTTCGAAAAAAAATGTTTTTCTTTACGAGATTCTTTGCGCATTATATGCTTTTCTGAGGCTATCAAACTAGTATAATGAAAGAGAACCAGTTATCTCAAATAAGAACGGAAAAAAAGTGATTCTAACGAAGTTTCCAAACTTCGAAAAAAAATGTTTTTCTTTACGAGATTCTTTGCGCATTATATGCTTTTCTGAGGCTATCAAACTAGTATAATGAAAGAGAACCAGTTATCTCAAATAAGAACGGAAAAAAAGTGATTCTAACGAAGTTTCCAAACTTCGAAAAAAAATTTTTTTCTTTTAGAGATTCTTTGCGCATAATATGCTTTACTGAGGCTATCAAACTAGTATAATGAAAGAGAACCAGTTATCTCAAATAAGAACGGAAAAAAAGTGATTCTAACGAAGTTTCTAAACTTCGAAAAAATTTTTTTTTCTTTTCGAGATTCTTTGCGCATAATATGCTTTACTGAGGCTATCAAACTAGTATAATTAAAGAAAACCAGTTATCTCAAATAAGAACAGAAAAAAAGTGATTCTAAAGAAGTTTCCAAACTTCGAAAAAAAATTTTTTTCTTTACGAGATTCTTTGCGCATAATATGCTTTTCTGAGGCTATCAAACTAGTATAATGATAGAGAACCAGTTATCTCCAATAAGAACGGAAAAAAAGTCATTCTAACGAAGTTTCCAAACTTCGAAAAAAAATTTTTTTTCTTTTCGTGATTCTTTGCGCTAAATATGCTTTTCTGAGGCTATCAAAGTAGTATTATAAAAGAGAACCAGTTATCTCAAATAAGAACAGAAAAAAAGTGATTCTAAAGAAGTTTCCAAACTTCGAAAAAAAAAATTTTTCTTTTCGAGATTCGTTGCGCATTATATGCTTTTCTGAGGCTATCAAAGTAGTATTATAAAAGAGAACCAGTTATCTCAAATAAGAACGGAAAAAAAGTGATTCTAAAGAAGTTTCCAAACTTCGAAAAAAATTTTTTTTCTTTTCGAGATTCTTTGCGCATAATATGCTTTACTGAAGCTATCAAACTAGTATAATGAAAGAGAACCAGTTATCTCAAATAAGAACAGAAAAAAAGTGATTCTAAGGAGTTTCCAAACTTCGAAAAAAATTTTTTTTCTTTTCGAGATTCTTTGCGCATAATATGCTTTACTGAGGCTATCAAACTAGTATAATGAAAGAGAACCAGTTATCTCAAATAAGAACGGAAAAAAAGTGATTCTAAAGAAGTTTCCAAACTTCGAAAAAAAATTTTTTTCTTTTCGAGATTCTTTGCGCATAATATGCTTTACTGAGGCTATCAAACTAGTATAATGAAAGAGAAACAGTTATCTCAAATAAGAACGGAAAAAAAGTGATTCAAACGAAGTTTCCAAACCTCGAAAAAAAATTTTTTTCTTTTCGAGATTCTTTGCGCATAATATGCTTTTCTGAGGCTATCAAACTAGTATAATATAAGATAACCAGTTATCTCAAATAAGAACGGGAAAAAAGTGATTCTAACGAAGTTTCCAAACTTCGAAAAAAATTTTTTTTTCTTTTCGTGATTCTTTGCGCTAAATATGCTTTTCTGAGGCTATCAAAGTAGTATTATAAAAGAGAACACGTTATCTCAAATAAGAACAGAAAAAAGGTGATTCTAAAGAAGTTTCCAAACTTCAAAAAAAATTTTTTTTCTTTTCGATATTCTTTGCGCATAATATGCTTTACTGAGGCTATCAAACTACTATAATGAAAGAGAACCAGTTATCTCAAATAAGAACGGAAAAAAAGTGATTCAAACGATGTTTCCAAACTTCGAAAAAAAATTTTTTTCTTTTAGAGATTCTTTGCGCATAATATGCTTTACTGAGGCTATCAAACTAGTATAATGAAAGATAACCAGTTATCTCAAATAAGAACGGAAAAAAAGTGATTCTAACGAAGTTTCCATACTTCGAAAAAATTTTTTTTTCTTTTCGAGATTCTTTGCGCATAATATGCTTTACAGAGGCTATCAAACTAGTATAATGAAAGAGAACCAGTTATCTCAAATAAGAACAGAAAAAAAGTGATTCTAAAGAAGTTTCCAAACTTCGAAAAAAAATTTTTTTCTTTTCGAGATTCTTTGCGCATAATATGCTTTACTGAGGCTATCAAACTAGTATAATGAAAGAGAACCTGTTATTTCAAATAAGAACGGAAAAAAGTGATTGTAACGAAGTTTCCAAACTTCGAAAAAAATTTTTTTTCTTTTCGAGATTCTTTGCGCATAATATGCTTTACTGAGGCTATCAAACTAGTATAATGTAAGAGAACCAGTTATCTCAAATAAGAACGGAAAAAGGGATTCTAACGAAGTTTCCAAACTTCGAAAAAAAATTTTTTTCTTTTCGTGATTGTTTGCGCTAAATTTTTTTTTCTGAGGCTATCAAACTAGTATAATGAAAGAGAACCAGTTATCTCAAATAAGAACAGAAAAAAAGTGATTCTAAAGAAGTTTCCAAACTTCGAAAAAAAAATTTTGTCTTTTCGAGATTCTTTGCGCATAATATGCTTTACTGAGGCTATCAAACTAGTATAATGAAAGAGAACCAGTTATCTCAAATAAGAACGGAAAAAAAGTGATTCAAACCAAGTTTCCAAACTTTGAAAAAAAATGTTTTTCTTTTCGAGATTCTTTGCGCATAATATGCTTTTCTGAGGCTATCAAAGTAGTATTATAAAAGAGAACCAGTTATCTCAAATAAGAACGGAAAAAAAGTGATTCAAACGAAGTTTCCAAACTTTGAAAAAAAATGTTTTTCTTTTCGAGATTCTTTGCGCATAATATGCTTTTCTGAGGCTATCAAAGTATTATTATAAAAGACAACCAGTTATCTCAAAAAGTGATTCTAAAGAAGTTTCCAAACTTCGAAAAAAAATTTTTTTCTTTTCGAGATTCTTTGCGCATAATATACTTTTCTACGGCTATCAAACTAGTAAAATGAAAGAGAACCAGTTATCTCGAATAAGAACGGAAAAAAAAGTGATTCTAACGAAGTTTCCAAACTTCGAAAAAAAATGTTTTTCTTTTCGAGATTCTTTGCGCATAATATGCTTTACTGAGGCTATCAAACTAGTATAATGAAAGAGAACCAGTTATCTGAAATAAGAACGAAAACAAATTGATTCTAAAGAAGTTTCCAAACTTCGAAAAAAAATGTTTTTCTATTCGAGATTCTTTGCGCATAATATGCTTTACTGAGGCTATCAAACTAGTATAATGAAAGAGAACCAGTTATCTCAAATAAGAACGGGAAAAAAGTGATTCTAACGAAGTTTCCAAACTTCGAAAAAAAATGTTCTTCTTTTCGAGATTCTTTGCGCATAATATGCTTTTCTGAGGCTATCAAACTAGTATAATGAAAGAGAACCAGTTATTTCCAATAAGAACGGAAAAAAGTGATTCAAACGAAGTTTCCAAACTTCGAAAAAAAATGTTTTTCTTTTCGAGATTCTTTGCGCATAATATACTTTTCTACGGCTATCAAACTAGTAAAATGAAAGAGAACCAGTTATCTCGAATAAGAACGGAAAAATTGTGATTGTAACGAAGTTTCCTAACGTCGAAAAAAATTTTTTTTCTTTTCAAGATTCTTTGCGCATAATATGCTTTACTGAGGCTATCAAACTAGTATAATGAAAGAGAACCAGTTATCTCAAATAAGAACGGAAAAAAAGTGATTCTAAAGAAGTTTCCAAACTTCGAAAAAAATTTTTTTTCTTTTCGAGATTCTTTGCGCATAATATGCTTTATTGAAGCTATCAAACTAGTATAATGAAAGAGAACCAGTTATCTCAAATAAGAACGGAAAAAAAGTGATTCTAAAGAAGTTTCCAAACTTCGAAAAAAAATTTTTTTCTTTTCGAGATTCTTTGCGCTTAATATGCTTTACTGAGGCTATCAAACTAGTATAATGAAAGAGAAACAGTTATCTCAAATAAGAACGGAAAAAAAGTGATTCAAACGAAGTTTCCAAACCTCGAAAAAAAATGTTTTTCTTTTCGAGATTCTTTGCGCATAATATGCTTTTCTGAGGCTATCAAACTAGTATAATGAAAGATAACCAGTTATCTCAAATAAGAACGGGAAAAAAGTGATTCTAACGAAGTTTCCAAACTTCGAAAAAAATTTTTTTTTCTTTTCGTGATTCTTTGCGCTAAATATGCTTTTCTGAGGCTATCAAAGTAGTATTATAAAAGAGAACACGTTATCTCAAATAAGAACAGAAAAAAGGTGATTCTAAAGAAGTTTCCAAACTTCAAAAAAAATGTTTTTTCTTTTCGAAATTCTTTGCGCATAATATGCTTTACTGAGGCTATCAAACTAGTATAATGAAAGAGAACCAGTTATCTCGAATAAGAACAGAAAAAAAGTGATTCTAAAGAAGTTTCCAAACTTCGAAAAAAAATTTTTTTCTTTTCGAGATTCTTTGCGCATAATATGCTTTACTGAGGCTATCAAACTAGTATAATGAAAGAGAACCTGTTATTTGAAATAAGAACGGAAAAAAGTGATTAAAACGAAGTTTCCAAACTTCGAAAAAAAATGTTTTTCTTTTCGAGATTCTTTGCGCATAATATACTTTTCTACGGCTATCAAACTAGTAAAATGAAAGAGAACCAGGTGTCTCGAATAAGAACGGAAAAAAAAGTGATTCTAACGAAGTTTCCAAACTTCGAAAAAAAATGTTTTTCTTTTCGAGATTCTTTGCGCATAATATGCTTTACTGAGGCTATCAAACTAGTATAATGAAAGAGAACCAGTTATCTCAAATAAGAACGGGAAAAAAGTGATTCTAACGAAGTTTCGAAACTTCGAAAAAATTTTTTTTTCTTTTCGAGATTCTTTGCGCATAATATGCTTTTCTGAGGCTATCAAACTAGTATAATGAAAGAGAACCAGTTATTTCCAATAAGAACGGAAAAAAGTGATTCAAACGAAGTTTCCAAACTTCAAAAAAAAATGTTTTTCTTTTCGAGATTCTTTGCGCATAATATACTTTTCTACGGCTATCAAACAAGTAAAATGAAAGAGAACCAGTTATCTCGAATAAGAACGGAAAAATTGTGATTGTAACGAAGTTTCCAAACGTCGAAAAAAATTTTTTTTCTTTTCGAGATTCTTTGCGCATAATATGCTTTACTGAGGCTATCAAACTAGTATAATGAAAGAGAACCAGTTATCTCAAATAAGAACGGAAAAAAAGTGATTCTAAAGAAGTTTCCAAACTTCGAAAAAAATTTTTTTTCTTTTCGAGATTCTTTGCGCATAATATGCTTTACTGAAGCTATCAAACTAGTATAATGAAAGAGAACCAGTTATCTCAAATAAGAACAGAAAAAAAGTGATTCTAAAGAAGTTTCCAAACTTCGAAAAAAATTTTTTTTCTTTTCGAGATTCTTTGCGCATAATATGCTTTACTGAGGCTATCAAACTAGTATAATGAAAGAGAACCAGTTATCTCAAATAAGAACGGAAAAAAAGTGATTCTAAAGAAGTTTCCAAACTTCGAAAAAAAATTTTTTTCTTTTCGAGATTCTTTGCGCATAATATGCTTTACTGAGGCTATCAAACTAGTATAATGAAAGAGAACCAGTTATCTCAAATAAGAACGGAAAAAAAGTGATTCAAACGATGTTTCCAAACTTCGAAAAAAAATTTTTTTCTTTTAGAGATTCTTTGCGCATAATATGCTTTACTGAGGCTATCAAACTAGTATAATGAAAGAGAACCAGTTATCTCAAATAAGAACGGAAAAAAAGTGATTCTAACGAAGTTTCCAAACTTCGAAAAAATTTTTTTTTCTTTTCGAGATTCTTTGCGCATAATATGCTTTACTGAGGCTATCAAACTAGTATAATGAAAGAGAACCAGTTATCTCAAATAAGAACGAAAACAAATTGTATCTAAAGAAGTTTCCAAACTTCGAAAAAAAATGTTTTTCTTTTCGAGATTCTATGCGCATAATATGCTTTACTGAGGCTATCAAACTAGTATAATGAAAGAGAACCAGTTATCTCAAATAAGAACGGAAAAAAAGTGATTCTAACGAAGTTTACAAACTTCGAAAAAATTTTTTTTTTCTTTTCGTGATTCTTTGCGCTAAATATGCTTTTCTGAGGCTATCAAAGTAGTATTATAAAAGAGAACCAGCTATCTCAAATAAGAACAGAAAAAAAGTGATTCTAAATAAGTTTCCAAACTTCGAAAAAAATTTTTTTTCTTTTCGAGATTCTTTGCGCATAATATGCTTTACTGAGGCTATCAAACTAATATAATGAAAGAGAAACAGTTATCTCAAATAAGAACGGAAAAAAATGATTCAAACGAAGTTTCCAAACTTCGAAAAAAAATGTTTTTCTTTTCGAGATTCTTTGCGCTAAATATGCTTTTCTGAGGCTATCAAACTAGTATAATGAAAGAGAACCATTTATCTCAAATAAGAACAGAAAAAAGTGATTCTAAAGAAGTTTCCAAACTTCGAAAAAAAATTTTTTTCTTTTCGAGATTATTTGCGCATAATATACTTTTCTACGGCTATCAAACTAGTATAATGTAAGAGAACCAGTTATCTCAAATAAGAACGGAAAAAAAGTGATTCAAACGAAGTTTCCAAACTTCGAAAAAAAATGTTTTTCTTTTCGAGATTCTTTGCGCATAATATGCTTTTCTGAGGCTATCAAACTAGTATAATGAAAGAGAACCAGTTATTTCAAATAAGAACGGAAAAAAGTGATTCAAACGAAGTTTCCAAACTTCGAAAAAAAATGTTTTTCTTTTCGAGATTCTTTGCGCATAATATACTTTTCTACGGCTATCAAACTAGTAAAATGAAAGAGAACCAGTTATCTCGAATAAGAACGGAAAAAAAGTGATTGTAACGAAGTTTCCAAACTTCGAAAAAAATTTTTTTTCTTTTCGAGATTCTTTGCGCATAATATGCTTTACTGAGGCTATCAAACTAGTATAATGAAAGAGAACCAGTTATCTCAAATAAGAACCAAAAAAAAGTGATTCAAACGAAGTTTCCAAACTTCGAAAAAAAATGTTTTTCTTTTCGAGATTCTTTGCGCATAATATGCTTTACTGAGGCTATCAAACTAGTATAATGAAAGAGAACAAGTTATCTCAAATAAGAACGGAAAAAAAGTGATTCTAACGAAGTTTCCAAACTTCGAAAAATTTTTTTTTTCTTTTCGAGATTCTTTGCGCATAATATGCTTTACTGAAGCTATCAAACTAGTATAATGAAAGAGAACCAGTTATCTCAAATAAGAACGGAAAAAAAGTGATTCTAACGAAGTTTCCAAACTTCGAAAAAATTTTTTTTTCTTTTCGAGATTCTTTGCGCATAATATGCTTTACTGAGGCTATCAAGCTAGTATAATGAAAGAGAACCAGTTATCTCAAATAAGAACAGAAAAAAAGTGATTCTAAAGAAGTTTCCAAACTTCGAAAAAAAATTTTTTTCTTTTCGAGATTCTTTGCGCATAATATGCTTTACTGAGGCTATCAAACTAGTATAATGAAAGAGAACCAGTTATTTCAAATAAGAACGGAAAAAAGTGATTCAAACGAAGTTTCCAAACTTCGAAAAAAAATGTTTTTCTTTTCGAGATTCTATGCGCATAATATACTTTTCTACGGCTATCAAACTAGTATAATGTAAGAGAACCAGTTATCTCAAATAAGAACGGAAAAAAAGTGATTCTAACGAAGTTTCCAAACTTCGAAAAAAAAATGTTTTTCTTTACGAGATTCTTTGCGCATAATATGCTTTTCTGAGGCTATCAAACTAGTATAATGAAAGAGAACCAGTTATCTCAAATAAGAACGGAAAAAAAGTGATTCTAACGAAGTTTCCAAACTTCGAAAAAAATTTTTTTTTTTCGAGATTCTTTGCGCATAATATGCTTTACTGAGGGTATCAAACTAGTATAATGAAAGACAACCAGTTATCTCAAATAAGAACAGAAAAAAAGTGATTGTAAAGAAGTTTCCAAACTTCGAAAAAAAATTTTTTTCTTTTCGAGATTCTTTGCGCATAATATGCTTTACTGAGGCTATCAAACTAGTATAATGAAAGAGAACCAGTTATCTCAAATAAGAACGGAAAAAAAGTGATTCTAAAGAAGTTTCCAAACTTCGAAAAAAAATTTTTTTCTTTTCGAGATTCTTTGCGCATAATATGCTTTACTGAGGCTATCAAACTAGTAAAATGAAAGAGAACCAGTTATCTCGAATAAGAACGGAAAAAAGTGATTCTAACGAAATTTCCAAACTTCGAAAAAAAATGTTTTTCTTTACGAGATTCTTTGCGCATTATATGCTTTTCTGAGGCTATCAAACTAGTATAATGAAAGAGAACCAGTTATCTCAAATAAGAACGGAAAAAAAGTGATTCTAACGAAGTTTCCAAACTTCGAAAAAAAATTTTTTTCTTTTAGAGATTCTTTGCGCATAATATGCTTTACTGAGGCTATCAAACTAGTATAATGAAAGAGAACCAGTTATCTCAAATAAGAACGGAAAAAAAGTGATTCTAACGAAGTTTCTAAACTTCGAAAAAATTTTTTTTTCTTTTTGAGATTCTTTGCGCATAATATGCTTTACTGAGGCTATCAAACTAGTATAATTAAAGAGAACCAGTTATCTCAAATAAGAACAGAAAAAAAGTGATTCTAAAGAAGTTTCCAAACTTCGAAAAAAAATTTTTTTCTTTTCGAGATTCTTTGCGCATAATATGCTTTACTGAGGCTATCAAACTAGTATAATGAAAGAGAACCAGTTATTTCAAATAAGAACGGAAAAAAGTGATTAAAACGAAGTTTCCAAACTTCGAAAAAAAATGTTTTTCTTTTCGAGATTCTTTGCGCATAATATACTTTTCTACGGCTATTAAAAACTAGTAAAATGAAAGAGAACCAGTTATTTCAAATAAGAACGGAAGAAAGTGATTAAAACGAAGTTTCCACACTTCGAAAAAAAATGTTTTTCTTTTCGAGATTCTTTGCGCATAATATACTTTTCTACGGCTATCAAACTAGTAAAATGAAAGAGAACCAGTTATCTCCAATAAGAACGGAAAAAAAGTGATTGTAACGAAGTTTCCAAATTTCGAAAAAAAATTTTTTTCTTTTCGAGATTCTTTGCGCATAATATGCTTTACTGAGGCTATCAAACTAGTATAATGTAAGAGAACCAGTTATCTCAAATAAGAACGGGAAAAAAGTGATTATAACGAAGTTTCCAAACTTCAAAAAAAATTTTTTTTCTTTTCGTGATTGTTTGCGCTAAATATGCTTTTCTGAGGCTATCAAACTAGTATAATGAAAGAGAACCAGTTATCTCAAATAAGAACAGAAAAAAAGTGATTCTAAAGAAGTTTCCAAACTTCGAAAAAAAATGTTTTTCTTTTCGAGATTCTTTGCGCATAATATATTTTACTGTGGCTATCAAACTAGTATAATGAAAGAGAACCAGTTATCTCAAATAAGAACGGGAAAAAAGTTGTTCTAACGAAGTTTCGAAACTTCGAAAATTTTTTTTTTTTTTTCGAGATTCTTTGCGCATAATATGCTATACTGAGGCTATCAAACTAGTATAATGTAAGAGAACCAGTTATCTCAAATAAGAACGGACAAAAAGTGATTCAAACGAAGTTTCCAAACTTCGAAAAAAAATGTTTTTCTTTTCGAGATTCTTTGCGCATAATATGCTTTTCTGAGGCTATCAAACTAGTATAATGAAAGAGAACCAGTTATTTAAAAGAGGAACGGAAAAAAGTGATTCAAACGAAGTTTGAACTTCGAAAAAAATGTTTTTCTTTTCGAGATTCTTTGCGCATAATATACTTTTCTACGGCTATCAAACTAGTAAAATGAAAGAGAACCAGTTATTTCGAATAAGAACGGAAAAAAAGTGATTGTAACGAAGTTTCCAAACTTCGAAAAAAATTTTTTTCTTTTCGAGATTCTTTGCGCATAATATGCTTTACTGAGGCTATCAAACTAGTATAATGAAAGAGAACCAGTTATCTCAAATAAGAACGGAAAAAAAGTGATTCAAACGAAGTTTCCAAACTTCGAAAAAAAATGTTTTTCTTTTCGAGATTCTTTGCGCATAATATGCTTTACTGAGGCTATCAAACTAGTATAATGAAAGAGAACCAGTTATCTCAAATAAGAACGGAAAAAAAGTGATTCTAAAGAAGTTTCCAAACTTCGAAAAAAAATTTTTTTCTTTTCGAGATTCTTTGCGCATAATATGCTTTACTGAGGCTATCAAACTAGTATAATAAGAGAGAACCAGTTATCTCAAATAAGAACGGAAAAAAATTGATTCTAAAGAAGTTTACAAACTTCGAAAAAAAATTTTTTCTTTTCGAGATTCTTTACGCATAATATGCTTTACTGAGGCTATCAAACTAGTATAATGAAAGAGAACGAGTTATCTCAAATAAGAACGGAAAAAGTGATTCAAACGAAGTTTCCAAACTTCGAAAAAAAAGTTTTTCTTTTCGAGATTCTTTGCTCATAATATGCTTTACTGAGGCTATCAAACTAGTATAATGTAAGAGAACAAGTTATCTCAAATAAGAACGGAAAAAAAGTGATTCAAACGAAGTTTCCAAACTTCGAAAAAAATGTTTTTCTTTTCGAGATTCTTTGCGCATAATATGCTTTTCTGAGGCTATCAAACTAGTATAATGAAAGAGAACTAGTTATTTCAAATAAGAACGGAAAAAAAGTGATTCAAACGAAGTTTCCAAACTTCGAAAAAAAATATTTTTCTTTTCGAGATTCTTTGCGCATAATATACTTTTCCACGGCTATCAAACTAGTAAAATGAAAGAGAACCAGTTATCTCCAATAAGAACGGAAAAAAAGTGATTCTAACGAAGTTTCCAAACTTCGAAAAAATTTTTTTTTCTTTTCGAGATTCTTTGCGCATAATATGCTTTACTGAGGCTATCAAACTAGTATAATGAAAGAGAACCAGTTATCTCAAATAAGAACAGAAAAAAAGTGATTCTAAAGAAGTTTCCAAACTTCGGAAAAAAATTTTTTTCTTTTCGAGATTCTTTGCGCATAATATGCTTTACTGAGGCTATCAAACTAGTATAATGAAAGAGAACCTGTTATTTCAAATAAGAACGGAAAATGGTGATTTTAACGAAGTTTCCAAACTTCGAAAAAAATTTTTTTTCTTTTCGAGATTCTTTGCGCATAATATGATTTACTGAGGCTATCAAACTAGTATAATGTAAGAGAACCAGTTATCTCAAATAAGAACGGAAAAAGGGATTCTAACGAAGTTTCCAAACTTCGAAAAAAAATTTTTTTCTTTTCGTGATTGTTTGCGCTAAATATGCTTTTCTGAGGCTATCAAACTAGTATAATGAAAGAGAACCAGTTATCTCAAATAAGAACAGAAAAAAAGTGATTCTAAAGAAGTTTCCAAACTTCGAAAAAAAAATTTTGTCTTTTCGAGATTCTTTGCGCATAATATGCTTTACTGAGGCTATCATACTAGTATAATGAAAGAGAACCAGTTATTCAAATAAGAACGGAAAAAAAGTGATTCTAAAGAAGTTTCCAAACTTCGAAAAAAATTTTTTTTCTTTTCGAGATTCTTTGCGCATAAAATGCTTTACTGAGGCTATCAAACTAGTATAATGAAAGAGAACCAGTTATCTCAAATAAGAACGGAAAAAAAGTGATTCAAACGAAGTTTCCAAACTTTGAAAAAAAATGTTTTTCTTTTCGAGATTCTTTGCGCATAATATGCTTTTCTGAGGCTATCAAACTAGTATAATGAAAGAGAACTAGTTATTTCAAATAAGAACGGAAAAAAAGTGATTCAAACGAAGTTTCCAAACTTCGAAAAAAAATGTTTTTCTTTTCGAGATTCTTTGCGCATAATATACTTTTCTACGGCTATCAAACTAGTAAAATGAAAGAGAACCAGTTATCTCGAATAAGAACGGAAAAAAAGTGATTCTAACGAAGTTATCAAACTTCGAAAAAAAATGTTTCTCTTTTCGAGATTCTTTGCGCATTATATGCTTTTCTGAGGCTATCAAAGTAGTATTATAAAAGAGAACCAGTTATCTATAATAAGAACGGAAAAAAAGTGATTCTAAAGAAGTTTCCAAACTTCGAAAAAATTTTTTTTTCTTTTCGAGATTCTTTGCGCATAATATACTTTTCTACGGCTATCAAACTAGTAAAATGAAAGAGAACCAGTTATCTCGAATAAGAACGGAAAAAAAAGTGATTCTAACGAAGTTTCCAAACTTCGAAAAAAAATGTTTTTCTTTTCGAGATTCTTTGCGCATAATATGCTTTACTGAGGCTATCAAACTAGTATAATGAAAGAGAACCAGTTATCTCAAATAAGAACGAAAACAAATTGATTCTAAAGAAGTTTCCAAACTTCGAAAAAAAATGTTTTTCTTTTCGAGATTCTTTGCGCATAATATACTTTTCTACGGCTATCAAACTAGTAAAATGAAAGAGAACCAGTTATCTCGAATAAGAACGGACAAATTGTGATTGTAACGAAGTTTCCAAACGTCGAAAAAAATTTTTTTTCTTTTCGAGAATCTTTGCGCATAATATGCTTTTTTGAGGCTATCAAACTAGTATAATGAAAGAGAACCAGTTATCTCAAATAAGAACGGAAAAAAAGTGATTCTAAAGAAGTTTCCAAACTTCGAAAAAAATTTTTTTTCTTTTCGAGATTCTTTGCGCATAATATGCTTTACTGAAGCTATCAAACTAGTATAATGAAAGAGAACCAGTTATCTCAAATAAGAACAGAAAAAAAGTGATTCTAAAGAAGTTTCCAAACTTCGAAAAAAAATTTTTTTCTTTTCGAGATTCTTTGCGCATAATATGCTTTACTGAGGCTATAAAACTAGTATAATGAAAGAGAACCAGTTATCTCAAATAAGAACGGAAAAAAAGTGATTCTAAAGAAGTTTCCAAACTTCGAAAAAAAATTTTTTTCTTTTCGAGATTCTTTGCGCATAATATGCTTTACTGAGGCTATCAAACTAGTATAATGAAAGAGAAACAGTAATCTCAAATAAGAACGGAAAAAAAGTGATTCAAACGAAGTTTCCAAACCTCGAAAAAAAATGTTTTTCTTTTCGAGATTCTTTGCGCATAATATGCTTTTCTGAGGCTATCAAACTAGTATAATGAAAGATAACCAGTTATCTCAAATAAGAACGGGAAAAAAAGTGATTCTAACGAAGGTTCCAAACTTCGAAAAAAAATTTTTTTTCTTTTCGTGATTTTTGCGCTAAATATGCTTTTCTGAGGCTATCAAAGTAGTATTATAAAAGAGAACACGTTATCTCAAATAAGAACAGAAAAAAGGTGATTCTAAAGAAGTTTCCAAACTTCAAAAAAAATTTTTTTTCTTTTCGAGATTCTTTGCGCATAATATGCTTTACTGAGGCTATCAAACTAGTATAATGAAAGAGAACCAGTTATCTCAAATAAGAACGGAAAAAAAGTGATTCAAACGATGTTTCCAAACTTCGAAAAAAAATTTTTTTCTTTTAGAGATTCTTTGCGCATAATATGCTTTACTGAGGCTATCAAACTAGTATAATGAAAGAGAACCAGTTATCTCAAATAAGAACGGAAAAAAAGTGATTCTAACGAAGTTTCCAAACTTCGAAAAAATTTTTTTTTCTTTTCGAGATTCTTTGCGCATAATATGCTTTACTGAGGCTATCAAACTAGTATAATGAAAGAGAACCAGTTATCTCAAATAAGAACAGAAAAAAAGTGATTCTAAAGAAGTTACCAAACTTCGAAAAAAAATTTTTTTCTTTTCGAGATTCTTTGCGCATAATATGCTTTACTGAGGCTATCAAACTAGTATAATGAAAGAGAACCTGTTATTTCAAATAAGAACGGAAAAAAGTGATTAAAACGAAGTTTCCAAACTTCGAAAAAAAATGTTTTTCTTTTTGAGATTCTTTGCGCATAATATACTTTTCTACGGCTATCAAACTAGTAAAATGAAAGAGAACCAGTTATCTCGAATAAGAACGGAAAAAAAGTGATTGTAACGAAGTTTCCAAACTTCGAAAAAAATTTTTTTTCTTTTCGAGATTCTTTGCGCATAATATGCTTTACTGAGGCTATCAAACTAGTATAATGTAAGAGAACCAGTTATCTCAAATAAGAACGGAAAAAAAGTGATTCTAACGAAGTTTCCAAACTTCGAAAAAAATTTTTTTTCTTTTCGTGATTGTTTGCGCTAAATTTGCTTTTCTGAGGCTATCAAACTAGTATAATGAAAGAGAACCAGTTATCTCAAATAAGAACAGAAAAAAAGTGATTCAAACGAAGTTTCCAAACTTCGAAAAAAAATGTTTTTCTTTTCGAGATTCTTTGCGCATAATATACTTTTCTACGGCTATTAAAAACTAGTAAAATGAAAGAGAACCAGTTATTTCAAATAAGAACGGAAGAAAGTGATTAAAAGGAAGTTTCCAAACTTCGAAAAAAAATGTTTTTCTTTTCGAGATTCTTTGCGCATAATATACTTTTCTACGGCTATCAAACTAGTAAAATGAAAGAGAACCATTTATCTCCAATAAGAACGGAAAAAAAGTGATTCAAACCAAGTTTCCAAACTTTGAAAAAAAATGTTTTACTTTTCGAGATTCTTTGCGCATAATATGCTTTTCTGAGGCTATCAAAGTAGTATTATAAAAGAGAACCAGTTATCTCAAATAAGAACGGAAAAAAAGTGATTCTAAAGAAGTTTCCAAACTTCGAAAAAAATTTTTTTTCTTTTCGAGATTCTTTGCGCATAATATGCTTTACTGAGGCTATCAAACTAGTATAATGTAAGAGAACCAGTTATCTCAAATAAGAACGGAAAAAAAGTGATTATAACGAAGTTTCCAAACTTCAAAAAAAATTTTTTTTCTTTTCGTGATTATTTGCGCTAAATATGCTTTTCTGAGGCTATCAAACTAGTATAATGAAAGAGAACCAGTTATCTCAAATAAGAACAGAAAAAAAGTGATTCTAAAGAAGTTTCCAAACTTCGAAAAAAAATGTTTTTCTTTTCGAGATTCTTTGCGCATAATATGCTTTACTGTGGCTATCAAACTAGTATAATGAAAGAGAACCAGTTATCTCAAATAAGAACGGGAAAAAAGTTGTTCTAACGCAGTTTCGAAACTTCGAAATTTTTTTTTTTTTTTTCGAGATTCTTTGCGCATAATATGCTTTTCTGAGGCTATCAAACTAGTATAATGAAAGAGAACCAGTTATTTCAAAGAGGAACGGAAAAAAGAGATTCAAACGAAGTTTGAACTTCGAAAAAAATGTTTTTCTTTTCGAGATTCTTTGCGCATAATATACCTTTCTACGGCTATCAAACTAGTAAAATGAAAGAGAACCAGTTATCTCGAATAAGAACGGAAAAAAAGTGATTGTAACGAAGTTTCCAAACTTCGAAAAAAATTTTTTTTCTTTTCGAGATTCTTTGCGCATAATATGCTTTACTGAGGCTATCAAACTAGTATAATGAAAGAGAACCAGTTATCTCAAATAAGAACGGAAAAAAAGTGATTCAAACGAAGTTTCCAAACTTCGAAAAAAAATGTTTTTCTTTTCGAGATTCTTTGCGCATAATATGCTTTACTGAGGCTATCAAACTAGTATAATGAAAGAGAACCAGTTATCTCAAATAAGAACGGAAAAAAAGTGATTCTAAAGAAGTTTCCAAACTTCGAAAAAAAATTTTTTTCTTTTCGAGATTCTTTGCGCATAATATGCTTTTCTGAGGCTATCAAAGTAGTATTATAAAAGAGAACCAGTTATCTCAAATAAGAACGGAAAAAAAGTGATTCTAAAGAAGTTTCCAAACTTCGAAAAAAATTTTTTTTCTTTTCGAGATTCTTTGCGCATAATATGCTTTACTGAGGCTATCAAACTAGTATAATGTAAGAGAACCAGTTATCTCAAATAAGAACGGAAAAAAAGTGATTATAACGAAGTTTCCAAACTTCAAAAAAAATTTTTTTTCTTTTCGTGATTATTTGCGCTAAATATGCTTTTCTGAGGCTATCAAACTAGTATAATGAAAGAGAACCAGTTATCTCAAATAAGAACAGAAAAAAAGTGATTCTAAAGAAGTTTCCAAACTTCGAAAAAAAATGTTTTTCTTTTCGAGATTCTTTGCGCATAATATGCTTTACTGTGGCTATCAAACTAGTATAATGAAAGTGAACCAGTTATCTCAAATAAGAACGGGAAAAAAGTTGTTCTAACGCAGTTTCGAAACTTCGAAATTTTTTTTTTTTTTTTCGAGATTCTTTGAGCATAATATGCTATACTGAGGCTATCAAACTAGTATAATGTAAGAGAACCAGTTATCTCAAATAAGAACGGACAAAAAGTGATTCAAACGAAGTTTCCAAACTTCGAAAAAAAATGTTTTTCTTTTCGAGATTCTTTGCGCATAATATGCTTTTCTGAGGCTATCAAACTAGTATAATGAAAGAGAACCAGTTATTTCAAAGAGGAACGGAAAAAAGTGATTCAAACGAAGTTTGAACTTCGAAAAAAATGTTTTTCTTTTCGAGATTCTTTGCGCATAATATACTTTTCTACGGCTATCAAACTAGTAAAATGAAAGAGAACCAGTTATCTCGAATAAGAACGGAAAAAAAGTGATTGTAACGAAGTTTCCAAACTTCGAAAAAAATTTTTTTTCTTTTCGAGATTCTTTGCGCATAATATGCTTTACTGAGGCTATCAAACTAGTATAATGAAAGAGAACCAGTTATCTCAAATAAGAACGGAAAAAAAGTGATTCAAACGAAGTTTCCAAACTTCGAAAAAAAATGTTTTTCTTTACGAGATTCTTTGCGCATAATATGCTTTTCTGAGGCTATCAAACTAGTATAATGATAGAGAACCAGTTATCTCCAATAAGAACGGAAAAAAAGTGATTCTAACGAAGTTTCCAAACTTCGAAAAAAAATTTTTTTTCTTTTCGTGATTCTTTGCGCTAAATATGCTTTTCTGAGGCTATCAAAGTAGTATTATAAAAGAGAACCAGTTATCTCAAATAAGAACAGAAAAAAAGTGATTCTAAAGAAGTTTCCAAACTTCGAAAAAAAATTTTTTTCTTTTCGAGATTCGTTGCGCATTATATGCTTTTCTGAGGCTATCAAAGTAGTATTATAAAAGAGAACCAGTTATCTCAAATAAGAACGGAAAAAAAGTGATTCTAAAGAAGTTTCCAAACTTCGAAAAAAATTTTTTTTCTTTTCGAGATTCTTTGCGCATAATATGCTTTACTGAAGCTATCAAACTAGTATAATGAAAGAGAACCAGTTATCTCAAATAAGAACAGAAAAAAAGTGATTCTAAAGAAGTTTCCAAACTTCGAAAAAAAATTTTTTTCTTTTCGAGATTCTTTGCGCATAATATGCTTTACTGAGGCTATCAAACTAGTATAATGAAAGAGAACCAGTTATCTCAAATAAGAACGGAAAAAAAGTGATTCTAAAGAAGTTTCCAAACTTCGAAAAAAAATTTTTTTCTTTTCGAGATTCTTTGCGCATAATATGCTTTACTGAGGCTATCAAACTAGTATAATGAAAGAGAAACAGTTATCTCAAATAAGAACGGAAAAAAAGTGATTCAAACGAAGTTTCCAAACCTCGAAAAAAAATTTTTTTCTTTTCGAGATTCTTTGCGCATAATATGCTTTTCTGAGGCTATCAAACAAGTATAATATAAGATAACCAGTTATCTCAAATAAGAACGGGAAAAAAGTGATTCTAACGAAGTTTCCAAACTTCGAAAAAAAATGTTTTTCTTTTCGAGATTCTTTGCGCATAATATACTTTTCTACGGCTATCAAACTAGTAAAATGAAAGAGAACCAGTTATCTCGAATAAGAACGGAAAAAAAGTGATTCTAACGAAGTTATCAAACTTCGAAAAAAAATGTTTCTCTTTTCGAGATTCTTTGCGCATTATATGCTTTTCTGAGGCTATCAAAGTAGTATTATAAAAGAGAACCAGTTATCTATAATAAGAACGGAAAAAAAGTGATTCTAAAGAAGTTTCCAAACTTCGAAAAAATTTTTTTTTCTTTTCGAGATTCTTTGCGCATAATATACTTTTCTACGGCTATCAAACTAGTAAAATGAAAGAGAACCAGTTATCTCGAATAAGAACGGAAAAAAAAAGTGATTCTAACGAAGTTTCCAAACTTCGAAAAAAAATGTTTTTCTTTTCGAGATTCTTTGCGCATAATATGCTTTACTGAGGCTATCAAACTAGTATAATGAAAGAGAACCAGTTATCTCAAATAAGAACGAAAACAAATTGATTCTAAAGAAGTTTCCAAACTTCGAAAAAAAATGTTTTTCTTTTCGAGATTCTTTGCGCATAATATACTTTTCTACGGCTATCAAACTAGTAAAATGAAAGAGAACCAGTTATCTCGAATAAGAACGGAAAAATTGTGATTGTAACGAAGTTTCCAAACGTCGAAAAAAATTTTTTTTCTTTTCGAGATTCTTTGCGCATAATATGCTTTACTGAAGCTATCAAACTAGTATAATGAAAGAGAACCAGTTATCTCAAATAAGAACGGAAAAAAAGTGATTCTAAAGAAGTTTCCAAACTTCGAAAAAAAATTTTTTTCTTTTCGAGATTCTTTGCGCATAATATGCTTTACTGAGGCTATCAAACTAGTATAATGAAAGAGAACCAGTTATCTCAAATAAGAACGGAAAAAAAGTGATTCTAAAGAAGTTTCCAAACTTCGAAAAAAAATTTTTTTCTTTTCGAGATTCTTTGCGCATAATATGCTTTACTGAGGCTATCAAACTAGTATAATGAAAGAGAAACAGTAATCTCAAATAAGAGCGGAAAAAAAGTGATTCAAACGAAGTTTCCAAACCTCGAAAAAAAATGTTTTTCTTTTCGAGATTCTTTGCGCATAATATGCTTTTCTGAGGCTATCAAACTAGTATAATGAAAGATAACCAGTTATCTCAAATAAGAACGGGAAAAAAAGTGATTCTAACGAAGTTTCCAAACTTCGAAAAAAAATTTTTTTTCTTTTCGTGATTTTTGCGCTAAATATGCTTTTCTGAGGCTATCAAAGTAGTATTATAAAAGAGAACACGTTATCTCAAATAAGAACAGAAAAAAGGTGATTCTAAAGAAGTTTCCAAACTTCAAAAAAAATTTTTTTTCATTTCGAGATTCTTTGCGCATAATATGCTTTACTGAGGCTATCAAACTAGTATAATGAAAGAGAACCAGTTATCTCAAATAAGAACGGAAAAAAAGTGATTCAAACGATGTTTCCAAACTTCGAAAAAAAATTTTTTTCTTTTAGAGATTCTTTGCGCATAATATGCTTTACTGAGGCTATCAAACTAGTATAATGAAAGAGAACCAGTTATCTCAAATAAGAACGGAAAAAAAGTGATTCTAACGAAGTTTCCAAACTTCGAAAAAATTTTTTTTTCTTTTCGAGATTCTTTGCGCATAATATGCTTTACTGAGGCTATCAAACTAGTATAATGAAAGAGAACCAGTTATCTCAAATAAGAACAGAAAAAAAGTGATTCTAAAGAAGTTACCAAACTTCGAAAAAAAAATTTTTTCTTTTCGAGATTCTTTGCGCATAATATGCTTTACTGAGGCTATCAAACTAGTATAATGAAAGAGAACCTGTTATTTCAAATAAGAACGGAAAAAAGTGATTAAAACGAAGTTTCCAAACTTCGAAAAAAAATGTTTTTCTTTTCGAGATTCTTTGCGCATAATATACTTTTCTACGGCTATCAAACTAGTAAAATGAAAGAGAACCAGTTATCTCGAATAAGAACGGAAAAAAAGTGATTGTAACGAAGTTTCCAAACTTCGAAAAAAATTTTTTTTCTTTTCGAGATTCTTTGCGCATAATATGCTTTACTGAGGCTATCAAACTAGTATAATGTAAGAGAACCAGTTATCTCAAATAAGAACGGAAAAAAAGTGATTCTAACGAAGTTTCCAAACTTCGAAAAAAATTTTTTTTCTTTTCGTGATTGTTTGCGCTAAATTTGCTTTTCTGAGGCTATCAAACTAGTATAATGAAAGAGAACCAGTTATCTCAAATAAGAACAGAAAAAAAGTGATTCAAACGAAGTTTCCAAACTTCGAAAAAATTTTTTTTTCTTTTCGAGATTCTTTGCGCATAATATGCTTTACTGAGGCTATCAAACTAGTATAATGAAAGAGAACCAGTTATCTCAAATAAGAACGAAAACAAATTGATTCTAAAGAAGTTTCCAAACTTCGAAAAAAATTTTTTTTCTTTTCGAGATTCTTTGCGCATAATATGCTTTACTGAGGCTATCAAACTAGTATAATGAAAGAGAACCAGTTATTTCAAATAAGAACGGAAAAAAGTGATTAAAACGAAGTTTCCAAACTTCGAAAAAAAATGTTTTTCTTTTCGAGATTCTTTGCGCATAATATACTTTTCTACGGCTATTAAAAACTAGTAAAATGAAAGAGAACCAGTTATTTCAAATAAGAACGGAAGAAAGTGATTAAAACGAAGTTTCCAAACTTCGAAAAAAAATGTTTTTCTTTTCGAGATTCTTTGCGCATAATATACTTTTCTACGGCTATCAAACTAGTAAAATGAAAGAGAACCAGTTATCTCCAATAAGAACGGAAAAAAAGTGATTGTAACGAAGTTTCCAAATTTCGAAAAAATTTTTTTTTCTTTTCGAGATTCTTTGCGCATAATATGCTTTACTGAGGCTATCAAACTAGTATAATGTAAGAGAACCAGTTATCTCAAATAAGAACGGAAAAAAAGTGATTATAACGAAGTTTCCAAACTTCAAAAAAAATTTTTTTTCTTTTCGTGATTATTTGCGCTAAATATGCTTTTCTGAGGCTATCAAACTAGTATAATGAAAGAGAACCAGTTATCTCAAATAAGAACAGAAAAAAAGTGATTCTAAAGAAGTTTCCAAACTTCGAAAAAAAATGTTTTTCTTTTCGAGATTCTTTGCGCATAATATGCTTTACTGTGGCTATCAAACTAGTATAATGAAAGAGAACCAGTTATCTCAAATAAGAACGGGAAAAAAGTTGTTCTAACGCAGTTTCGAAACTTCGAAAATTTTTTTTTTTTTTTCGAGATTCTTTGCGCAAAATATGCTATACTGAGGCTATCAAACTAGTATAATGTAAGAGAACCAGTTATCTCAAATAAGAACGGACAAAAAGTGATTCAAACGAAGTTTCCAAACTTCGAAAAAAAATGTTTTTCTTTTCGAGATTCTTTGCGCATAATATGCTTTTCTGAGGCTATCAAACTAGTATAATGAAAGAGAACCAGTTATTTCAAAGAGGAACGGAAAAAAGTGATTCAAACGAAGTTTGAACTTCGAAAAAAATGTTTTTCTTTTCGAGATTCTTTGCGCATAATATACTTTTCTACGGCTATCAAACTAGTAAAATGAAAGAGAACCAGTTATCTCGAATAAGAACGGAAAAAAAGTGATTCAAACGAAGTTTCCAAACTTCGAAAAAAAATGTTTTTCTTTTCGAGATTCTTTGCGCATAATATGCTTTACTGAGGCTATCAAACTAGTATAATGAAAGAGAACCAGTTATCTCAAATAAGAACGGAAAAAAAGTGATTCTAAAGAAGTTTCCAAACTTCGAAAAAAAATTTTTTTCTTTTCGAGATTCTTTGCGCATAATATGCTTTACTGAGGCTATCAAACTAGTATAATAAGAGAGAACCAGTTATCTCAAATAAGAACTAAAAAAAATTGATTCTAAAGAAGTTTCCAAACTTCGAAAAAAAATTTTTTCTTTTCGAGATTCTTTGCGCATAATATGCTTTACTGAGGCTATCAAACTAGTATAATGAAAGAGAACGAGTTATCTCAAATAAGAACGGAAAAAAAGTGATTCAAACGAAGTTTCCAAACTTCGAAAAAAATGTTTTTCTTTTCGAGATTCTTTGCGCATAATATACTTTTCTACGGCTATCAAACTAGTAAAATGAAAGAGAACCAGTTATCTCCAATAAGAACGGAAAAAAAGTGATTCTAACGAAGTTTCCAAACTTCGAAAAAAAATGTTTTTCTTTACGAGATTCTTTGCGCATAATATGCTTTTCTGAGGCTATCAAACTAGTATAATGATAGAGAACCAGTTATCTCCAATAAGAACGGAAAAAAAGTGATTCTAACGAAGTTTCCAAACTTCGAAAAAAAATTTTTTTTCTTTTCGTGATTCTTTGCGCTAAATATGCTTTTCTGAGGCTATCAAAGTAGTATTATAAAAGAGAACCAGTTATCTCAAATAAGAACAGAAAAAAAGTGATTCTAAAGAAGTTTCCAAACTTCGAAAAAAAATTTTTTTCTTTTCGAGATTCGTTGCGCATTATATGCTTTTCTGAGGCTATCAAAGTAGTATTATAAAAGAGAACCAGTTATCTCAAATAAGAACGGAAAAAAAGTGATTCTAAAGAAGTTTCCAAACTTCGAAAAAAATTTTTTTTCTTTTCGAGATTCTTTGCGCATAATATGCTTTACTGAAGCTATCAAACTAGTATAATGAAAGAGAACCAGTTATCTCAAATAAGAACAGAAAAAAAGTGATTCTAAAGAAGTTTCCAAACTTCGAAAAAAATTTTTTTTCTTTTCGAGATTCTTTGCGCATAATATGCTTTACTGAAGCTATCAAACTAGTATAATGAAAGAGAAACAGTTATCTCAAATAAGAACGGAAAAAAAGTGATTCAAACGAAGTTTCCAAACCTCGAAAAAAAATTTTTTTCTTTTCGAGATTCTTTGCGCATAATATGCTTTTCTGAGGCTATCAAACTAGTATAATATAAGATAACCAGTTATCTCAAATAAGAACGGGAAAAAAGTGATTCTAACGAAGTTTCCAAACTTCGAAAAAAATTTTTTTTTCTTTTCGTGATTCTTTGCGCTAAATATGCTTTTCTGAGGCTATCAAAGTAGTATTATAAAAGAGAACACGTTATCTCAAATAAGAACAGAAAAAAGGTGATTCTAAAGAAGTTTCCAAACTTCAAAAAAAATTTTTTTTCTTTTCGATATTCTTTGCGCATAATATGCTTTACTGAGGCTATCAAACTACTATAATGAAAGAGAACCAGTTATCTCAAATAAGAACGGAAAAAAAGTGATTCAAACGATGTTTCCAAACTTCGAAAAAAAATTTTTTTTCTTTTAGAGATTCTTTGCGCATAATATGCTTTACTGAGGCTATCAAACTAGTATAATGAAAGAATACCAGTTATCTCAAATAAGAACGGAAAAAAAGTGATTCTAACGAAGTTTCCAAACTTCGAAAAAATTTTTTTTTCTTTTCGAGATTCTTTGCGCATAATATGCTTTACTGAGGCTATCAAACTAGTATAATGAAAGAGAACCTGTTATTTCAAATAAGAACGGAAAATGGTGATTGTAACGAAGTTTCCAAACTTCGAAAAAAATTTTTTTTCTTTTCGAGATTCTTTGCGCATAATATGCTTTACTGAGGCTATCAAACTAGTATAATGTAAGAGAACCAGTTATCTCAAATAAGAACGGAAAAAGGGATTCTAACGAAGTTTCCAAACTTCGAAAAAAAATTTTTTTCTTTTCGTGATTGTTTGCGCTAAATATGCTTTTCTGAGGCTATCAAACTAGTATAATGAAAGAGAACCAGTTATCTCAAATAAGAACGGAAAAAAAGTGATTCAAACGAAGTTTCCAAACTTTGAAAAAAAATGTTTTTCTTTTCGAGATTCTTTGCGCATAATATGCTTTTCTGAGGCTATCAAACTAGTATAATGAAAGAGAACTAGTTATTTCAAATAAGAACGGAAAAAAAGTGATTCAAACGAAGTTTCCAAACTTCGAAAAAAAATGTTTTTCTTTTCGAGATTCTTTGCGCATAATATACTTTTCTACGGCTATCAAACTAGTAAAATGAAAGAGAACCAGTTATCTCGAATAAGAACGGAAAAAAAGTGATTCTAACGAAGTTATCAAACTTCGAAAAAAAATGTTTCTCTTTTCGAGATTCTTTGCGCATTATATGCTTTTCTGAGGCTATCAAAGTAGTATTATAAAAGATAACCAGTTATCTATAATAAGAACGGAAAAAAGTGATTCTAAAGAAGTTTCCAAACTTCGAAAAAATTTTTTTTTCTTTTCGAGATTCTTTGCGCATAATATACTTTTCTACGGCTATCAAACTAGTAAAATGAAAGAGAACCAGTTATCTCGAATAAGAACGGAAAAAAAAGTGATTCTAACGAAGTTTCCAAACTTCGAAAAAAAATGTTTTTCTTTTCGAGATTCTTTGCGCATAATATGCTTTACTGAGGCTATCAAACTAGTATAATGAAAGAGAACCAGTTATCTCAAATAAGAACGAAAACAAATTGATTCTAAAGAAGTTTCCAAACTTCGAAAAAAAATGTTTTTCTTTTCGAGATTCTTTGCGGATAATATACTTTTCTACGGCTATCAAACTAGTAAAATGAAAGAGAACCAGTTATCTCGAATAAGAACGGAAAAATTGTGATTGTAACGAAGTTTCCAAACGTCGAAAAAAATTTTTTTTCTTTTCGAGAATCTTTGCGCATAATATGCTTTTTTGAGGCTATCAAACTAGTATAATGAAAGAGAACCAGTTATCTGAAATAAGAACGGAAAAAAAGTGATTCTAAAGAAGTTTCCAAACTTCGAAAAAAATTTTTTTTCTTTTCGAGATTCTTTGCGCATAATATGCTTTACTGAAGCTATCAAACTAGTATAATGAAAGAGAACCAGTTATCTCAAATAAGAACAGAAAAAAAGTGATTCTAAAGAAGTTTCCAAACTTCGAAAAAAAATTTTTTTCTTTTCGAGATTCTTTGCGCATAATATGCTTTACTGAGGCTATCAAACTAGTATAATGAAAGAGAACCAGTTATCTCAAATAAGAACGGAAAAAAAGTGATTCTAAAGAAGTTTCCAAACTTCGAAAAAAAATTTTTTTCTTTTCGAGATTCTTTGCGCATAATATGCTTTACTGAGGCTATCAAACTAGTATAATGAAAGAGAAACAGTTATCTCAAATAAGAACGGAAAAAAGTGATTCAAACGAAGTTTCCAAACCTCGAAAAAAAATGTTTTTCTTTTCGAGATTCTTTGCGCATAATATGCTTTTCTGAGGCTATCAAACTAGTATAATGAAAGATAACCAGTTATCTCAAATAAGAACGGGAAAAAAAGTGATTCTAACGAAGTTTCCAAACTTCGAAAAAAAATTTTTTTTCTTTTCGTGATTTTTGCGCTAAATATGCTTTTCTGAGGCTATCAAAGTAGTATTATAAAAGAGAACACGTTATCTCAAATAAGAACAGAAAAAAGGTGATTCTAAAGAAGTTTCCAAACTTCAAATAAAATTTTTTTTCTTTTCGAGATTCTTTGCGCATAATATGCTTTACTGAGGCTATCAAACTAGTATAATGAAACAGAACCAGTTATCTCAAATAAGAACGGAAAAAAAGTGATTCAAACGATGTTTCCAAACTTCGAAAAAAAATTTTTTTCTTTTAGAGATTCTTTGCGCATAATATGCTTTACTGAGGCTATCAAACTAGTATAATGAAAGAGAACCAGTTATCTCAAATAAGAACGGAAAAAAAGTGATTCTAACGAAGTTTCCAAACTTCGAAAAAATTTTTTTTTCTTTTCGAGATTCTTTGCGCATAATATGCTTTACTGAGGCTATCAAACTAGTATAATTAAAGAGAACCAGTTATCTCAAATAAGAACAGAAAAAAAGTGATTCTAAAGAAGTTACCAAACTTCGAAAAAAAATTTTTTTCTTTTCGAGATTCTTTGCGCATAATATGCTTTACTGAGGCTATCAAACTAGTATAATGAAAGAGAACCTGTTATTTCAAATAAGAACGGAAAAAAGTGATTAAAACGAAGTTTCCAAACTTCGAAAAAAAATGTTTTTCTTTTCGAGATTCTTTGCGCATAATATACTTTTCTACGGCTATCAAACTAGTAAAATGAAAGAGAACCAGTTATCTCGAATAAGAACGGAAAAAAAGTGATTGTAACGAAGTTTCCAAACTTCGAAAAAAATTTATTTTCTTTTCGAGATTCTTTGCGCATAATATGCTTTACTGAGGCTATCAAACTAGTATAATGTAAGAGAACCAGTTATCTCAAATAAGAACGGAAAAAAAGTGATTCTAACGAAGTTTCCAAACTTCGAAAAAAATTTTTTTTCTTTTCGTGATTGTTTGCGCTAAATTTGCTTTTCTGAGGCTATCAAACTAGTATAATGAAAGAGAACCAGTTATCTCAAATAAGAACAGAAAAAAAGTGATTCAAACGAAGTTTCCAAACTTTGAAAAAAAATGTTTTTCTTTTCGAGATTCTTTGGGCATAATATGCTTTACTGAGGCTATCAAACTAGTATAATGAAAGAGAACCAGTTATCTCAAATAAGAACGAAAACAAATTGATTCTAAAGAAGTTTCCAAACTTCGAAAAAAAATGTTTTTCTTTTCGAGATTCTTTGCGCATAATATGCATAATATGCTTTTCTGAGGCTATCAAACTAGTATAATGAAAGAGAACCAGTTATCTCAAATAAGAACGGAAAAAAAGTGATTCTAACGAAATTTCCAAACTTCGAAAAAAAATGTTTTTCTTTACGAGATTCTTTGCGCATTATATGCTTTTCTGAGGCTATCAAACTAGTATAATGAAAGAGAACCAGTTATCTCAAATAAGAACGGAAAAAAAGTGATTCTAACGAAGTTTCCAAACTTCGAAAAAAATTTTTTTTCTTTTAGAGATTCTTTGCGCATAATATGCTTTACTGAGGCTATCAAACTAGTATAATGAAAGAGAACCAGTTATCTCAAATAAGAACGGAAAAAAAGTGATTCTAACGAAGTTTCTAAACTTCGAAAAAAAATTTTTTTCTTTTCGAGATTCTTTGCGCATAATATGCTTTACTGAGGCTATCAAACTAGTATAATGAAAGAGAACCAGTTATTTCAAATAAGAACGGAAAAAAGTGATTAAAACGAAATTTCCAAACTTCGAAAAAAAATGTTTTTCTTTTCGAGATTCTTTGCGCATAATATACTTTTCTACGGCTATCAAACTAGTAAAATGAAAGAGAACCAGTTATTTCAAATAAGAACGGAAAAAAGTGATTAAAACGAAGTTTCCAAACTTCGAAAAAAAATGTTTTTCTTTTCGAGATTCTTTGCGCATAATATACTTTTCTACGGCTATCAAACTAGTAAAATGAAAGAGAACCAGTTATCTCCAATAAGAACGGAAAAAAAGTGATTGTAACGAAGTTTCCAAATATCGAAAAAAATTTTTTTTCTTTTCGAGATTCTTTGCGCATAATATGCTTTACTGAGGCTATCAAACTAGTATAATGTAAGAGAACCAGTTATCTCAAATAAGAACGGAAAAAAAGTGTTTATAACGAAGTTTCCAAACTTCAAAAAAAATTTTTTTTCTTTTCGTGATTGTTTGCGCTAAATATGCTTTTCTGAGGCTATCAAACTAGTATAATGAAAGAGAACCAGTTATCTCAAATAAGAACAGAAAAAAAGTGATTCTAAAGAAGTTTCCAAAATTCGAAAAAAAAATTTTGTCTTTTCGAGATTCTTTGCGCATAATATGCTTTACTGAGGCTATCAAACTAGTATAATGAAAGAGAACCAGTTATCTCAAATAAGAACAGAAAAAAAGTGATTCTAAAGAAGTTTCCAAACTTCGAAAAAAAATGTTTTTCTTTTCGAGATTTCTTTCGCATAATATGCTTTACTGAAGCTATCAAACTAGTATAATGAAAGAGAACCAGTTATCTCAAATAAGAACCAAAAAAAAGTGATTCAAACGAAGTTTCCAAACTTCGAAAAAAAATGTTTTTCTTTTCGAGATTCTTTGCGCATAATATGCTTTACTGAGGCTATCAAACTAGTATAATGAAAGAGAACCAGTTATCTCAAATAAGAACGGAAAAAAAGTGATTCTAACGAAGTTTCCAAACTTCGAAAAATTTTTTTTTTCTTTTCGAGATTCTTTGCGCATAATATGCTTTACTGAAGCTATCAAACTAGTATAATGAAAGAGAACCAGTTATCTCAAATAAGAACGGAAAAAAAGTGATTCTAACGAAGTTTCCAAACTTCGAAAAAAATTTTTTTTCTTTTCGAGATTCTTTGCGCATAATATGCTTTACTGAGGCTATCAAACTAGTATAATGAAAGAGAACCAGTTATCTCAAATAAGAACAGAAAAAAAGTGATTCTAAAGAAGTTTCCAACTTCGAAAAAAAATTTTTTTCTTTTCGTGATTGTTTGCGCTAAATATGCTTTTCTGAGGCTATCAAACTAGTATAATGAAAGAGAACCAGTTATCTCAAATAAGAACAGAAAAAAAGTGATTCTAAAGAAGTTTCCAAAATTCGAAAAAAAAATTTTGTCTTTTCGAGATTCTTTGCGCATAATATGCTTTACTGAGGCTATCAAACTAGTATAATGAAAGAGAACCAGTTATCTCAAATAAGAACAGAAAAAAAGTGATTCTAAAGAAGTTTCCAAACTTCGAAAAAAATTTTTTTTCTTTTCGAGATTCTTTGCGCATAATATGCTTTACTGAGGCTATCAAACTAGTATAATGAAAGAGAACCAGTTATCTCAAATAAGAACCAAAAAAAAGTGATTCAAACGAAGTTTCCAAACTTCGAAAAAAAATGTTTTTCTTTTCGAGATTCTTTGCGCATAATATGCTTTACTGAGGCTATCAAACTAGTATAATGAAAGAGAACCAGTTATCTCAAATAAGAACGGAAAAAAAGTGATTCTAACGAAGTTTCCAAACTTCGAAAAATTTTTTTTTTCTTTTCGAGATTCTTTGCGCATAATATGCTTTACTGAAGCTATCAAACTAGTATAATGAAAGAGAACCAGTTATCTCAAATAAGAACGGAAAAAAAGTGATTCTAACGAAGTTTCCAAACTTCGAAAAAATTTTTTTTTCTTTTCGAGATTCTTTGCGCATAATATGCTTTACTGAGGCTATCAAGCTAGTATAATGAAAGAGAACCAGTTATCTCAAATAAGAACAGAAAAAAAGTGATTCTAAAGAAGTTTCCAAACTTCGAAAAAAAATTTTTTTCTTTTCGAGATTCTTTGCGCATAATATGCTTTACTGAGGCTATCAAACTAGTATAATGAAAGAGAACCAGTTATTTCAAATAAGAACGGAAAAAAGTGATTCAAACGAAGTTTCCAAACTTCGAAAAAAAAATGTTTTTCTTTACGAGATTCTTTGCGCATAATATGCTTTTCTGAGGCTATCAAACTAGTATAATTAAAGAGAACCAGTTATCTCAAATAAGAACGGAAAAAAAGTGATTCTAACGAAGTTTCCAAACTTCGAAAAAAATTTTTTTTCTTTTCGAGATTCTTTGCGCATAATATGCTTTACTGAGGGTATCAAACTAGTATAATGAAAGACAACCAGTTATCTCAAATAAGAACAGAAAAAAAGTGATTGTAAAGAAGTTTCCAAACTTCGAAAAAAAATTTTTTTCTTTTCGAGATTCTTTGCGCATAATATGCTTTTCTGAGGCTATCAAACTAGTATAATGAAAGAGAACCAGTTATCTCAAATAAGAACGGAAAAAAAGTGATTCTAAAGAAGTTTCCAAACTTCGAAAAAAATTTTTTTTCTTTTCGAGATTCTTTGCGCATAATATGCTTTACTGAGGCTATCAAACTAGTAAAATGAAAGAGAACCAGTTATCTCGAATAAGAACGGAAAAAAGTGATTCTAACGAAATTTCCAAACTTCGAAAAAAAATGTTTTTCTTTACGAGATTCTTTGCGCATTATATGCTTTTCTGAGGCTATCAAACTAGTATAATGAAAGAGAACCAGTTATCTCAAATAAGAACGGAAAAAAAGTGATTCTAACGAAGTTTCCAAACTTCGAAAAAAAATTTTTTTCTTTTAGAGATTCTTTGCGCATAATATGCTTTACTGAGGCTATCAAACTAGTATAATGAAAGAGAACCAGTTATCTCAAATAAGAACGGAAAAAAAGTGATTCTAACGAAGTTTCTAAACTTCGAAAAAATTTTTTTTTCTTTTCGAGATTCTTTGCGCATAATATGCTTTACTGAGGCTATCAAACTAGTATAATTAAAGAGAACCAGTTATCTCAAATAAGAACAGAAAAAAAGTGATTCTAAAGAAGTTTCCAAACTTCGAAAAAAAATTTTTTTCTTTTCGAGATTCTTTGCGCATAATATGCTTTACTGAGGCTATCAAACTAGTATAATGAAAGAGAACCAGTTATTTCAAATAAGAACGGAAAAAAGTGATTAAAACGAAGTTTCCAAACTTCGAAAAAAATGTTTTTCTTTTCGAGATTCTTTGCGCATAATATACTTTTCTACGGCTATTAAAAACTAGTAAAATGATAGAGAACCAGTTATTTCAAATAAGAACGGAAAAAAGTGATTAAAACGAAGTTTCCAAACTTCGAAAAAAAATGTTTTTCTTTTCGAGATTCTTTGCGCATAATATACTTTTCTACGGCTATCAAACTAGTAAAATGAAAGAGAACCAGTTATCTCCAATAAGAACGGAAAAAAAGTGATTGTAACGAAGTTTCCAAATTTCGAAAAAAATTTTTTTTCTTTTCGAGATTCTTTGCGCATAATATGCTTTACTGAGGCTATCAAACTAGTATAATGTAAGAGAACCAGTTATCTCAAATAAGAACGGGAAAAAAGTGATTATAACGAAGTTTCCAAACTTCAAAAAAAATTTTTTTTCTTTTCGTGATTGTTTGCGCTAAATATGCTTTTCTGAGGCTATCAAACTAGTATAATGAAAGAGAACCAGTTATCTCAAATAAGAACAGAAAAAAAGTGATTCTAAAGAAGTTTCCAAACTTCGAAAAAAAATGTTTTTCTTTTCGAGATTCTTTGCGCATAATATGCTTTACTGTGGCTATCAAACTAGTATAATGAAAGAGAACCAGTTATCTCAAATAAGAACGGGAAAAAAGTTGTTCTAACGAAGTTTCGAAACTTCGAAAATTTTTTTTTTTTTTCGAGATTCTTTGCGCATAATATGCTATACTGAGGCTATCAAACTAGTATAATGTAAGAGAACCAGTTATATCAAATAAGAACGGACAAAAAGTGATTCAAACGAAGTTTCCAAACTTCGAAAAAAAATGTTTTTCTTTTCGAGATTCTTTGCGCATAATATGCTTTTCTGAGGCTATCAAACTAGTATAATGAAAGAGAACCAGTTATTTAAAAGAGGAACGGAAAAAAGTGATTCAAACGAAGTTTGAACTTCGAAAAAAATGTTTTTCTTTTCGAGATTCTTTGCGCATAATATACTTTTCTACGGCTATCAAACTAGTAAAATGAAAGAGAACCAGTTATCTCGAATAAGAACGGAAAAAAAGTGATTGTAACGAAGTTTCCAAACTTCGAAAAAAATTTTTTTTCTTTTCGAGATTCTTTGCGCATAATATGCTTTACTGAGGCTATCAAACTAGTATAATGAAAGAGAACCAGTTATCTCAAATAAGAACGGAAAAAAAGTGATTCAAACGAAGTTTCCAAACTTCGAAAAAAAATGTTTTTCTTTTCGAGATTCTTTGCGCATAATATGCATTACTGAGGCTATCAAACTAGTATAATGAAAGAGAACCAGTTATCTCAAATAAGAACGGAAAAAAAGTGATTCTAAAGAAGTTTCCAAACTTCGAAAAAAAATTTTTTTCTTTTCGAGATTCTTTGCGCATAATATGCTTTACTGAGGCTATCAAACTAGTATAATAAGAGAGAACCAGTTATCTCAAATAAGAACGGAAAAAAATTGATTCTAAAGAAGTTTCCAAACTTCGAAAAAAAATTTTTTCTTTTCGAGATTCTTTGCGCATAATATGCTTTACTGAGGCTATCAAACTAGTATAATGAAAGAGAACGAGTTATCTCAAATAAGAACGGAAAAAGTGATTCAAACGAAGTTTCCAAACTTCGAAAAAAATGTTTTTCTTTTCGAGATTCTTTGCTCATAATATGCTTTACTGAGGCTATCAAACTAGTATAATGTAAGAGAACAAGTTATCTCAAATAAGAACGGAAAAAAAGTGATTCAAACGAAGTTTCCAAACTTCGAAAAAAATGTTTTTCTTTTCGAGATTCTTTGCGCATAATATGCTTTACTGAGGCTATCAAACTAGTATAATGAAAGAGAACCTGTTATTTCAAATAAGAACGGAAAAAAAGTGATTCAAACGAAGTTTCCAAACTTCGAAAAAAAATATTTTTCTTTTCGAGATTCTTTGCGCATAATATACTTTTCTACGGCTATCAAACTAGTAAAATGAAAGAGAACCAGTTATCTCCAATAAGAACGGAAAAAAAGTGATTCTAACGAAGTTTCCAAACTTCGAAAAAATTTTTTTTTCTTTTCGAGATTCTTTGCGCATAATATGCTTTACTGAGGCTATCAAACTAGTATAATGAAAGAGAACCAGTTATCTCAAATAAGAACAGAAAAAAAGTGATTCTAAAGAAGTTTCCAATCTTCGAAAAAAAATTTTTTTCTTTTCGAGATTCTTTGCGCATAATATGCTTTACTGAGGCTATCAAACTAGTATAATGAAAGAGAACCTGTTATTTCAAATAAGAACGGAAAATGGTGATTGTAACGAAGTTTCCAAACTTCGAAAAAATTTTTTTTTCTTTTCGAGATTCTTTGCGCATAATATGATTTACTGAGGCTATCAAACTAGTATAATGTAAGAGAACCAGTTATCTCAAATAAGAACGGAAAAAGGGATTCTAACGAAGTTTCCAAACTTCGAAAAAAAATTTTTTTCTTTTCGTGATTGTTTGCGCTAAATATGCTTTTCTGAGGCTATCAAACTAGTATAATGAAAGAGAACCAGTTATCTCAAATAAGAACAGAAAAAAAGTGATTCTAAAGAAGTTTCCAAACTTCGAAAAAAAAATTTTGTCTTTTCGAGATTCTTTGCGCATAATATGCTTTACTGAGGCTATCATACTAGTATAATGAAAGAGAACCAGTTATCTCAAATAAGAACGGAAAAAAAGTGATTCTAAAGAAGTTTCCAAACTTCGAAAAAATTTTTTTTTCTTTTCGAGATTCTTTGCGCATAAAATGCTTTACTGAGGCTATCAAACTAGTATAATGAAAGAGAACCAGTTATCTCAAATAAGAACGGAAAAAAAGTGATTCAAACGAAGTTTCCAAACTTTGAAAAAAAATGTTTTTCTTTTCGAGATTCTTTGCGCATAATATGCTTTTCTGAGGCTATCAAACTAGTATAATGAAAGAGAACTAGTTATTTCAAATAAGAACGGAAAAAAAGTGATTCAAACGAAGTTTCCAAACTTCGAAAAAAAATGTTTTTCTTTTCGAGATTCTTTGCGCATAATATACTTTTCTACGGCTATCAAACTAGTAAAATGAAAGAGAACCAGTTATCTCGAATAAGAACGGAAAAAAAGTGATTCTAACGAAGTTATCAAACTTCGAAAAAAAATGTTTCTCTTTTCGAGATTCTTTGCGCATTATATGCTTTTCTGAGGCTATCGAAGTAGTATTATAAAAGAGAACCAGTTATCTATAATAAGAACGGAAAAAAAGTGATTCTAAAGAAGTTTCCAAACTTCGAAAAAATTTTTTTTTCTTTTCGAGATTCTTTGCGCATAATATGCTTTACTGAGGCTATCAAACTAGTATAATGAAAGAGAAACAGTAATCTCAAATAAGAACGGAAAAAAAGTGATTCAAACGAAGTTTCCAAACCTCGAAAAAAAATGTTTTTCTTTTCGAGATTCTTTGCGCATAATATGCTTTTCTGAGGCTATCAAACTAGTATAATGAAAGATAACCAGTTATCTCAAATAAGAACGGGAAAAAAAGTGATTCTAACGAAGTTTCCAAACTTCGAAAAAAAATTTTTTTTCTTTTCGTGATTTTTGCGCTAAATATGCTTTTCTGAGGCTATCAAAGTAGTATTATAAAAGAGAACACGTTATCTCAAATAAGAATAGAAAAAAGGTGATTCTAAAGAAGTTTCCAAACTTCAAAAAAAATTTTTTTTCTTTTCGAGATTCTTTGCGCATAATATGCTTTACTGAGGCTATCAAACTAGTATAATGAAAGAGAACCAGTTATCTCAAATATGAACGGAAAAAAAGTGATTCAAACGATGTTTCCAAACTTCGAAAAAAAATTTTTTTCTTTTAGAGATTCTTTGCGCATAATATGCTTTACTGAGGCTATCAAACTAGTATAATGAAAGAGAACCAGTTATCTCAAATAAGAACGGAAAAAAAGTGATTCTAACGAAGTTTCCAAACTTCGAAAAAATTTTTTTTTCTTTTCGAGATTCTTTGCGCATAATATGCTTTACTGAGGCTATCAAACTAGTATAATGAAAGAGAACCAGTTATCTCAAATAAGAACAGAAAAAAAGTGATTCTAAAGAAGTTACCAAACTTCGAAAAAAAAATTTTTTCTTTTCGAGATTCTTTGCGCATAATATGCTTTACTGAGGCTATCAAACTAGTATAATGAAAGAGAACCTGTTATTTCAAATAAGAACGGAAAAAAGTGATTAAAACGAAGTTTCCAAACTTCGAAAAAAAATGTTTTTCTTTTCGAGATTCTTTGCGCATAATATACTTTTCTACGGCTATCAAACTAGTAAAATGAAAGAGAACCAGTTATCTCGAATAAGAACGGAAAAAAAGTGATTGTAACGAAGTTTCCAAACTTCGAAAAAAATTTTTTTTCTTTTCGAGATTCTTTGCGCATAATATGCTTTACTGAGGCTATCAAACTAGTATAATGTAAGAGAACCAGTTATCTCAAATAAGAACGGAAAAAAAGTGATTCTAACGAAGTTTCCAAACTTCGAAAAAAATTTTTTTTCTTTTCGTGATTGTTTGCGCTAAATTTGCTTTTCTGAGGCTATCAAACTAGTATAATGAAAGAGAACCAGTTATCTCAAATAAGAACAGAAAAAAAGTGATTCAAACGAAGTTTCCAAACTTCGAAAAAATTTTTTTTTCTTTTCGAGATTCTTTGCGCATAATATGCTTTACTGAGGCTATCAAACTAGTATAATGAAAGAGAACCAGTTATCTCAAATAAGAACGAAAACAAATTGATTCTAAAGAAGTTTCCAAACTTCGAAAAAAAATTTTTTTCTTTTCGAGATTCTTTGCGCATAATATGCTTTACTGAGGCTATCAAACTAGTATAATGAAAGAGAACCAGTTATTTCAAATAAGAACGGAAAAAAGTGATTAAAACGAAGTTTCCAAACTTCGAAAAAAAATGTTTTTCTTTTCGAGATTCTTTGCGCATAATATACTTTTCTACGGCTATTAAAAACTAGTAAAATGAAAGAGAACCAGTTATTTCAAATAAGAACGGAAGAAAGTGATTAAAACGAAGTTTCCAAACTTCGAAAAAAAATGTTTTTCTTTTCGAGATTCTTTGCGCATAATATACTTTTCTACGGCTATCAAACTAGTAAAATGAAAGAGAACCAGTTATCTCCAATAAGAACGGAAAAAAGTGATTGTAACGAAGTTTCCAAATTTCGAAAAAAATTTTTTTTCTTTTCGAGATTCTTTGCGCATAATATGCTTTACTGAGGCTATCAAACTAGTATAATGTAAGAGAACCAGTTATCTCAAATAAGAACGGAAAAAAAGTGATTATAACGAAGTTTCCAAACTTCAAAAAAAATTTTTTTTCTTTTCGTGATTATTTGCGCTAAATATGCTTTTCTGAGGCTATCAAACTAGTATAATGAAAGAGAACCAGTTATCTCAAATAAGAACAGAAAAAAAGTGATTCTAAAGAAGTTTCCAAACTTCGAAAAAAAATGTTTTTCTTTTCGAGATTCTTTGCGCATAATATGCTTTACTGTGGCTATCAAACTAGTATAATGAAAGAGAACCAGTTATCTCAAATAAGAACGGGAAAAAAGTTGTTCTAACGCAGTTTCGAAACTTCGAAAATTTTTTTTTTTTTTTCGAGATTCTTTGCGCAAAATATGCTATACTGAGGCTATCAAACTAGTATAATGTAAGAGAACCAGTTATCTCAAATAAGAACGGACAAAAAGTGATTCAAACGAAGTTTCCAAACTTCGAAAAAAAATGTTTTTCTTTTCGAGATTCTTTGCGCATAATATGCTTTTCTGAGGCTATCAAACTAGTATAATGAAAGAGAACCAGTTATTTCAAAGAGGAACGGAAAAAAGTGATTCAAACGAAGTTTGAACTTCGAAAAAAATGTTTTTCTTTTCGAGATTCTTTGCGCATAATATACTTTTCTACGGCTATCAAACTAGTAAAATGAAAGAGAACCAGTTATCTCGAATAAGAACGGAAAAAAAGTGATTGTAACGAAGTTTCCAAACTTCGAAAAAATTTTTTTTTCTTTTCGAGATTCTTTGCACATAATATGCTTTACTGAGGCTATCAAACTAGTATAATGAAAGAGAACCAGTTATCTCAAATAAGAACGGAAAAAAAGTGATTCAAACGAAGTTTCCAAACTTCGAAAAAAAATGTTTTTCTTTTCGAGATTCTTTGCTCATAATATGCTTTACTGAGGCTATCAAACTAGTATAATGAAAGAGAACCAGTTATCTCAAATAAGAACGGAAAAAAAGTGATTCTAAAGAAGTTTCCAAACTTCGAAAAAAAATTTTTTTCTTTTCGAGATTCTTTGCGCATAATATGCTTTACTGAGGCTATCAAACTAGTATAATAAGAGAGAACCGGTTATCTCAAATAAGAACTAAAAAAAATTGATTCTAAAGAAGTTTCCAAACTTCGAAAAAAAATTTTTTCTTTTCGAGATTCTTTGCGCATAATATGCTTTACTGAGGCTATCAAACTAGTATAATGAAAGAGAACGAGTTATCTCAAATAAGAACGGAAAAAAAGTGATTCAAACGAAGTTTCCAAACTTCGAAAAAAATGTTTTTCTTTTCGAGATTCTTTGCGCATAATATGCTTTACTGAGGCTATCAAACTAGTATAATGTAAGAGAACAAGTTATCTCAAATAAGAACGGAAAAAAAGTGATTCAAACGAAGTTTCCAAACTTCGAAAAAAATGTTTTTCTTTTCGAGATTCTTTGCGCATAATATGCTTTTCTGAGGCTATCAAACTAGTATAATGAAAGAGAACTAGTTATTTCAAATAAGAACGGAAAAAAAGTGATTCAAACGAAGTTTCCAAACTTCGAAAAAAAATATTTTTCTTTTCGAGATTCTTTGCGCATAATATACTTTTCTACGGCTATCAAACTAGTAAAATGAAAGAGAACCAGTTATCTCCAATAAGAACGGAAAAAAAGTGATTCTAACGAAGTTTCCAAACTTCGAAAAAGAATGTTTTTCTTTACGAGATTCTTTGCGCATAATATGCTTTTCTGAGGCTATCAAACTAGTATAATGAAAGAGAACTAGTTATTTCAAATAAGAACGGAAAAAAAGTGATTCAAACGAAGTTTCCAAACTTCGAAAAAAAATATTTTTCTTTTCGAGATTCTTTGCGCATAATATACTTTTCTACGGCTATCAAACTAGTAAAATGAAAGAGAACCAGTTATCTCCAATAAGAACGGAAAAAAAGTGATTCTAACGAAGTTTCCAAACTTCGAAAAAGAATGTTTTTCTTTACGAGATTCTTTGCGCATAATATGCTTTTCTGAGGCTATCAAACTAGTATAATGATAGAGAACCAGTTATCTCCAATAAGAACGGAAAAAAAGTGATTCTAACGAAGTTTCCAAACTTCGAAAAAAAATTTTTTTTCTTTTCGTGATTCTTTGCGCTAAATATGCTTTTCTGAGGCTATCAAAGTAGTATTATAAAAGAGAACCAGTTATCTCAAATAAGAACAGAAAAAAAGTGATTCTAAAGAAGTTTCCAAACTTCGAAAAAAATTTTTTTTCTTTTCGAGATTCGTTGCGCATTATATGCTTTTCTGAGGCTATCAAAGTAGTATTATAAAAGAGAACCAGTTATCTCAAATAAGAACGGAAAAAAAGTGATTCTAAAGAAGTTTCCAAACTTCGAAAAAAATTTTTTTTCTTTTCGAGATTCTTTGCGCATAATATGCTTTACTGAAGCTATCAAACTAGTATAATGAAAGAGAACCAGTTATCTCAAATAAGAACAGAAAAAAAGTGATTCTAAAGAAGTTTCCAAACTTCGAAAAAAAATTTTTTTCTTTTCGAGATTCTTTGCGCATAATATGCTTTACTGAAGCTATCAAACTAGTATAATGAAAGAGAAACAGTTATCTCAAATAAGAACGTAAAAAAAGTGATTCAAACGAAGTTTCCAAACCTCGAAAAAAAATTTTTTTCTTTTCGAGATTCTTTGCGCATAATATGCTTTTCTGAGGCTATCAAACTAGTATAATATAAGATAACCAGTTATCTCAAATAAGAACGGGAAAAAAGTGATTCTAACGAAGTTTCCAAACTTCGAAAAAAATTTTTTTTTCTTTTCGTGATTCTTTGCGCTAAATATGCTTTTCTGAGGCTATCAAAGTAGTATTATAAAAGAGAACACGTTATCTCAAATAAGAACAGATAAAAGGTGATTCTAAAGAAGTTTCCAAACTTCAAAAAAAATTTTTTTTCTTTTCGATATTCTTTGCGCATAATATGCTTTACTGAGGCTATCAAACTACTATAATGAAAGAGAACCAGTTATCTCAAATAAGAACGGAAAAAAAGTGATTCAAACGATGTTTCCAAACTTCGAAAAAAAATTTTTTTTCTTTTAGAGATTCTTTGCGCATAATATGCTTTACTGAGGCTATCAAACTAGTATAATGAAAGAATACCAGTTATCTCAAATAAGAACGGAAAAAAAGTGATTCTAACGAAGTTTCCAAACTTCGAAAAAATTTTTTTTTCTTTTCGAGATTCTTTGCGCATAATATGCTTTACTGAGGCTATCAAACTAGTATAATGAAAGAGAACCTGTTATTTCAAATAAGAACGGAAAATGGTGATTGTAACGAAGTTTCCAAACTTCGAAAAAAATTTTTTTTCTTTTCGAGATTCTTTGCGCATAATATGCTTTACTGAGGCTATCAAACTAGTATAATGTAAGAGAACCAGTTATCTCAAATAAGAACGGAAAAAGGGATTCTAACGAAGTTTCCAAACTTCGAAAAAAAATTTTTTTCTTTTCGTGATTGTTTGCGCTAAATATGCTTTTCTGAGGCTATCAAACTAGTATAATGAAAGAGAACCAGTTATCTCAAATAAGAACGGAAAAAAAGTGATTCAAACGAAGTTTCCAAACTTTGAAAAAAAATGTTTTTCTTTTCGAGATTCTTTGCGCATAATATGCTTTTCTGAGGCTATCAAACTAGTATAATGAAAGAGAACTAGTTATTTCAAATAAGAACGGAAAAAAAGTGATTCAAACGAAGTTTCCAAACTTCGAAAAAAAATGTTTTTCTTTTCGAGATTCTTTGCGCATAATATACTTTTCTACGGCTATCAAACTAGTAAAATGAAAGAGAACCAGTTATCTCGAATAAGAACGGAAAAAAAGTGATTCTAACGAAGTTATCAAACTTCGAAAAAAAATGTTTCTCTTTTCGAGATTCTTTGCGCATTATATGCTTTTCTGAGGCTATCAAAGTAGTATTATAAAAGAGAACCAGTTATCTATAATAAGAACGGAAAAAAAGTGATTCTAAAGAAGTTTCCAAACTTCGAAAAAATTTTTTTTTCTTTTCGAGATTCTTTGCGCATAATATACTTTTCTACGGCTATCAAACTAGTAAAATGAAAGAGAACCAGTTATCTCGAATAAGAACGGAAAAAAAAGTGATTCTAACGAAGTTTCCAAACTTCGAAAAAAAATGTTTTTCTTTTCGAGATTCTTTGCGCATAATATGCTTTACTGAGGCTATCAAACTAGTATAATGAAAGAGAACCAGTTATCTCAAATAAGAACGAAAACAAATTGATTCTAAAGAAGTTTCCAAACTTCGAAAAAAAATGTTTTTCTTTTCGAGATTCTTTGCGGATAATATACTTTTCTACGGCTATCAAACTAGTAAAATGAAAGAGAACCAGTTATCTCGAATAAGAACGGAAAAATTGTGATTGTAACGAAGTTTCCAAACGTCGAAAAAAATTTTTTTTCTTTTCGAGAATCTTTGCGCATAATATGCTTTTTTGAGGCTATCAAACTAGTATAATGAAAGAGAACCAGTTATCTGAAATAAGAACGGAAAAAAAGTGATTCTAAAGAAGTTTCCAAACTTCGAAAAAAATTTTTTATCTTTTCGAGATTCTTTGCGCATAATATGCTTTACTGAAGCTATCAAACTAGTATAATGAAAGAGAACCAGTTATCTCAAATAAGAACAGAAAAAAAGTGATTCTAAAGAAGTTTCCAAACTTCGAAAAAAAATTTTTTTCTTTTCGAGATTCTTTGCGCATAATATGCTTTACTGAGGCTATCAAACTAGTATAATGAAAGAGAACCAGTTATCTCAAATAAGAACGGAAAAAAAGTGATTCTAAAGAAGTTTCCAAACTTCGAAAAAAAATTTTTTTCTTTTCGAGAATCTTTGCGCATAATATGCTTTACTGAGGCTATCAAACTAGTATAATGAAAGAGAAACAGTTATCTCAAATAAGAACGGAAAAAAGTGATTCAAACGAAGTTTCCAAACCTCGAAAAAAAATGTTTTTCTTTTCGAGATTCTTTGCGCATAATATGCTTTTCTGAGGCTATCAAACTAGTATAATGAAAGATAACCAGTTATCTCAAATAAGAACGGGAAAAAAAGTGATTCTAACGAAGTTTCCAAACTTCGAAAAAAAATTTTTTTCTTTTCGTGATTTTTGCGCTAAATATGCTTTTCTGAGGCTATCAAAGTAGTATTATAAAAGAGAACACGTTATCTCAAATAAGAACAGAAAAAAGGTGATTCTAAAGAAGTTTCCAAACTTCAAATAAAATTTTTTTTCTTTTCGAGATTCTTTGCGCATAATATGCTTTACTGAGGCTATCAAACTAGTATAATGAAACAGAACCAGTTATCTCAAATAAGAACGGAAAAAAAGTGATTCAAACGATGTTTCCAAACTTCGAAAAAAAATTTTTTTCTTTTAGAGATTCTTTGCGCATAATATGCTTTACTGAGGCTATCAAACTAGTATAATGAAAGAGAACCAGTTATCTCAAATAAGAACGGAAAAAAAGTGATTCTAACGAAGTTTCCAAACTTCGAAAAAATTTTTTTTTCTTTTCGAGATTCTTTGCGCATAATATGCTTTACTGAGGCTATCAAACTAGTATAATGAAAGAGAACCAGTTATCTCAAATAAGAACAGAAAAAAAGTGATTCTAAAGAAGTTACCAAACTTCGAAAAAAAATTTTTTTCTTTTCGAGATTCTTTGCGCATAATATGCTTTACTGAGGCTATCAAACTAGTATAATGAAAGAGAACCTGTTATTTCAAATAAGAACGGAAAAAAGTGATTAAAACGAAGTTTCCAAACTTCGAAAAAAAATGTTTTTCTTTTCGAGATTCTTTGCGCATAATATACTTTTCTACGGCTATCAAACTAGTAAAATGAAAGAGAACCAGTTATCTCGAATAAGAACGGAAAAAAAGTGATTGTAACGAAGTTTCCAAACTTCGAAAAAAATTTATTTTCTTTTCGAGATTCTTTGCGCATAATATGCTTTACTGAGGCTATCAAACTAGTATAATGTAAGAGAACCAGTTATCTCAAATAAGAACGGAAAAAAAGTGATTCTAACGAAGTTTCCAAACTTCGAAAAAAATTTTTTTTCTTTTCGTGATTGTTTGCGCTAAATTTGCTTTTCTGAGGCTATCAAACTAGTATAATGAAAGAGAACCAGTTATCTCAAATAAGAACAGAAAAAAAGTGATTCAAACGAAGTTTCCAAACTTTGAAAAAAAATGTTTTTCTTTTCGAGATTCTTTGCGCATAATATGCTTTACTGAGGCTATCAAACTAGTATAATGAAAGAGAACCAGTTATCTCAAATAAGAACGAAAACAAATTGATTCTAAAGAAGTTTCCAAACTTCGAAAAAAAATGTTTTTCTTTTCGAGATTCTTTGCGCATAATATGCATAATATGCTTTTCTGAGGCTATCAAACTAGTATAATGAAAGAGAACCAGTTATCTCAAATAAGAACGGAAAAAAAGTGATTCTAACGAAGTTTCCAAACTTCGAAAAAAAATGTTTTTCTTTACGAGATTCTTTGCGCATTATATGCTTTTCTGAGGCTATCAAACTAGTATAATGAAAGAGAACCAGTTATCTCAAATAAGAACAGAAAAAAAGTGATTCAAACGAAGTTTCCAAACTTTGAAAAAAAATGTTTTTCTTTTCGAGATTCTTTGCGCATAATATGCTTTACTGAGGCTATCAAACTAGTATAATGAAAGAGAACCAGTTATCTCAAATAAGAACGAAAACAAATTGATTCTAAAGAAGTTTCCAAACTTCGAAAAAAAATGTTTTTCTTTTCGAGATTCTTTGCGCATAATATGCATAATATGCTTTTCTGAGGCTATCAAACTAGTATAATGAAAGAGAACCAGTTATCTCAAATAAGAACGGAAAAAAAGTGATTCTAACGAAGTTTCCAAACTTCGAAAAAAAATGTTTTTCTTTACGAGATTCTTTGCGCATTATATGCTTTTCTGAGGCTATCAAACTAGTATAATGAAAGAGAACCAGTTATCTCAAATAAGAACGGAAAAAAAGTGATTCTAACGAAGTTTCCAAACTTCGAAAAAAAATTTTTTTCTTTTCGTGATTGTTTGCGCTAAATATGCTTTTCTGAGGCTATCAAACTAGTATAATGAAAGAGAACCAGTTATCTCAAATAAGAACGGAAAAAAAGTGATTCAAACGAAGTTTCCAAACTTTGAAAAAAAATGTTTTTCTTTTCGAGATTCTTTGCGCATAATATGCTTTTCTGAGGCTATCAAACTAGTATAATGAAAGAGAACTAGTTATTTCAAATAAGAACGGAAAAAAAGTGATTCAAACGAAGTTTCCAAACTTCGAAAAAAAATGTTTTTCTTTTCGAGATTCTTTGCGCATAATATACTTTTCTACGGCTATCAAACTAGTAAAATGAAAGAGAACCAGTTATCTCGAATAAGAACGGAAAAAAAGTGATTCTAACGAAGTTATCAAACTTCGAAAAAAAATGTTTCTCTTTTCGAGATTCTTTGCGCATTATATGCTTTTCTGAGGCTATCAAAGTAGTATTATAAAAGAGAACCAGTTATCTATAATAAGAACGGAAAAAAAGTGATTCTAAAGAAGTTTCCAAACTTCGAAAAAATTTTTTTTTCTTTTCGAGATTCTTTGCGCATAATATGCTTTACTGAGGCTATCAAACTAGTATAATGAAAGAGAACCAGTTATCTCAAATAAGAACGAAAACAAATTGATTCTAAAGAAGTTTCCAAACTTCGAAAAAAAATGTTTTTCTTTTCGAGATTCTTTGCGGATAATATACTTTTCTACGGCTATCAAACTAGTAAAATGAAAGAGAACCAGTTATCTCGAATAAGAACGGAAAAATTGTGATTGTAACGAAGTTTCCAAACGTCGAAAAAAATTTTTTTTCTTTTCGAGAATCTTTGCGCATAATATGCTTTTTTGAGGCTATCAAACTAGTATAATGAAAGAGAACCAGTTATCTGAAATAAGAACGGAAAAAAAGTGATTCTAAAGAAGTTTCCAAACTTCGAAAAAAATTTTTTATCTTTTCGAGATTCTTTGCGCATAATATGCTTTACTGAAGCTATCAAACTAGTATAATGAAAGAGAACCAGTTATCTCAAATAAGAACAGAAAAAAAGTGATTCTAAAGAAGTTTCCAAACTTCGAAAAAAAATTTTTTTCTTTTCGAGATTCTTTGCGCATAATATGCTTTACTGAGGCTATCAAACTAGTATAATGAAAGAGAACCAGTTATCTCAAATAAGAACGGAAAAAAAGTGATTCTAAAGAAGTTTCCAAACTTCGAAAAAAAATTTTTTTCTTTTCGAGAATCTTTGCGCATAATATGCTTTACTGAGGCTATCAAACTAGTATAATGAAAGAGAAACAGTTATCTCAAATAAGAACGGAAAAAAGTGATTCAAACGAAGTTTCCAAACCTCGAAAAAAAATGTTTTTCTTTTCGAGATTCTTTGCGCATAATATGCTTTTCTGAGGCTATCAAACTAGTATAATGAAAGATAACCAGTTATCTCAAATAAGAACGGGAAAAAAAGTGATTCTAACGAAGTTTCCAAACTTCGAAAAAAAATTTTTTTTCTTTTCGTGATTTTTGCGCTAAATATGCTTTTCTGAGGCTATCAAAGTAGTATTATAAAAGAGAACACGTTATCTCAAATAAGAACAGAAAAAAGGTGATTCTAAAGAAGTTTCCAAACTTCAAATAAAATTTTTTTTCTTTTCGAGATTCTTTGCGCATAATATGCTTTACTGAGGCTATCAAACTAGTATAATGAAACAGAACCAGTTATCTCAAATAAGAACGGAAAAAAAGTGATTCAAACGATGTTTCCAAACTTCGAAAAAAAATTTTTTTCTTTTAGAGATTCTTTGCGCATAATATGCTTTACTGAGGCTATCAAACTAGTATAATGAAAGAGAACCAGTTATCTCAAATAAGAACGGAAAAAAAGTGATTCTAACGAAGTTTCCAAACTTCGAAAAAATTTTTTTTTCTTTTCGAGATTCTTTGCGCATAATATGCTTTACTGAGGCTATCAAACTAGTATAATGAAAGAGAACCAGTTATCTCAAATAAGAACAGAAAAAAAGTGATTCTAAAGAAGTTACCAAACTTCGAAAAAAAATTTTTTTCTTTTCGAGATTCTTTGCGCATAATATGCTTTACTGAGGCTATCAAACTAGTATAATGAAAGAGAACCTGTTATTTCAAATAAGAACGGAAAAAAGTGATTAAAACGAAGTTTCCAAACTTCGAAAAAAAATGTTTTTCTTTTCGAGATTCTTTGCGCATAATATACTTTTCTACGGCTATCAAACTAGTAAAATGAAAGAGAACCAGTTATCTCAAATAAGAACGGAAAAAAGTGATTCAAACGAAGTTTCCAAACCTCGAAAAAAAATGTTTTTCTTTTCGAGATTCTTTGCGCATAATATGCTTTTCTGAGGCTATCAAACTAGTATAATGAAAGATAACCAGTTATCTCAAATAAGAACGGGAAAAAAAGTGATTCTAACGAAGTTTCCAAACTTCGAAAAAAAATTTTTTTTCTTTTCGTGATTTTTGCGCTAAATATGCTTTTCTGAGGCTATCAAAGTAGTATTATAAAAGAGAACACGTTATCTCAAATAAGAACAGAAAAAAGGTGATTCTAAAGAAGTTTCCAAACTTCAAATAAAATTTTTTTTCTTTTCGAGATTCTTTGCGCATAATATGCTTTACTGAGGCTATCAAACTAGTATAATGAAACAGAACCAGTTATCTCAAATAAGAACGGAAAAAAAGTGATTCAAACGATGTTTCCAAACTTCGAAAAAAAATTTTTTTCTTTTAGAGATTCTTTGCGCATAATATGCTTTACTGAGGCTATCAAACTAGTATAATGAAAGAGAACCAGTTATCTCAAATAAGAACGGAAAAAAAGTGATTCTAACGAAGTTTCCAAACTTCGAAAAAATTTTTTTTTCTTTTCGAGATTCTTTGCGCATAATATGCTTTACTGAGGCTATCAAACTAGTATAATGAAAGAGAACCAGTTATCTCAAATAAGAACAGAAAAAAAGTGATTCTAAAGAAGTTACCAAACTTCGAAAAAAAATTTTTTTCTTTTCGAGATTCTTTGCGCATAATATGCTTTACTGAGGCTATCAAACTAGTATAATGAAAGAGAACCTGTTATTTCAAATAAGAACGGAAAAAAGTGATTAAAACGAAGTTTCCAAACTTCGAAAAAAAATGTTTTTCTTTTCGAGATTCTTTGCGCATAATATACTTTTCTACGGCTATCAAACTAGTAAAATGAAAGAGAACCAGTTATCTCGAATAAGAACGGAAAAAAAGTGATTGTAACGAAGTTTCCAAACTTCGAAAAAAATTTATTTTCTTTTCGAGATTCTTTGCGCATAATATGCTTTACTGAGGCTATCAAACTAGTATAATGTAAGAGAACCAGTTATCTCAAATAAGAACGGAAAAAAAGTGATTCTAACGAAGTTTCCAAACTTCGAAAAAAATTTTTTTTCTTTTCGTGATTGTTTGCGCTAAATTTGCTTTTCTGAGGCTATCAAACTAGTATAATGAAAGAGAACCAGTTATCTCAAATAAGAACAGAAAAAAAGTGATTCAAACGAAGTTTCCAAACTTTGAAAAAAAATGTTTTTCTTTTCGAGATTCTTTGCGCATAATATGCTTTACTGAGGCTATCAAACTAGTATAATGAAAGAGAACCAGTTATCTCAAATAAGAACGAAAACAAATTGATTCTAAAGAAGTTTCCAAACTTCGAAAAAAAATGTTTTTCTTTTCGAGATTCTTTGCGCATAATATGCTTTACTGAGGCTATCAAACTAGTATAATGAAAGAGAACCAGTTATCTCAAATAAGAACGGAAAAAAAGTGATTCTAACGAAGTTTCTAAACTTCGAAAAAAAATTTTTTTCTTTTCGAGATTCTTTGCGCATAATATGCTTTACTGAGGCTATCAAACTAGTATAATGAAAGAGAACCAGTTATTTCAAATAAGAACGGAAAAAAGTGATTAAAACGAAATTTCCAAACTTCGAAAAAAAATGTTTTTCTTTTCGAGATTCTTTGCGCATAATATACTTTTCTACGGCTATCAAACTAGTAAAATGAAAGAGAACCAGTTATTTCAAATAAGAACGGAAAAAAGTGATTAAAACGAAGTTTCCAAACTTCGAAAAAAAATGTTTTTCTTTTCGAGATTCTTTGCGCATAATATACTTTTCTACGGCTATCAAACTAGTAAAATGAAAGAGAACCAGTTATCTCCAATAAGAACGGAAAAAAAGTGATTGTAACGAAGTTTCCAAATATCGAAAAAAATTTTTTTTCTTTTCGAGATTCTTTGCGCATAATATGCTTTACTGAGGCTATCAAACTAGTATAATGTAAGAGAACCAGTTATCTCAAATAAGAACGGAAAAAAAGTGATTATAACGAAGTTTCCAAACTTCAAAAAAAATTTTTTTTCTTTTCGTGATTGTTTGCGCTAAATATGCTTTTCTGAGGCTATCAAACTAGTATAATGAAAGAGAACCAGTTATCTCAAATAAGAACAGAAAAAAAGTGATTCTAAAGAAGTTTCCAAAATTCGAAAAAAAAATTTTGTCTTTTCGAGATTCTTTGCGCATAATATGCTTTACTGAGGCTATCAAACTAGTATAATGAAAGAGAACCAGTTATCTCAAATAAGAACAGAAAAAAAGTGATTCTAAAGAAGTTTCCAAACTTCGAAAAAAAATGTTTTTCTTTTCGAGATTTCTTTCGCATAATATGCTTTACTGAAGCTATCAAACTAGTATAATGAAAGAGAACCAGTTATCTCAAATAAGAACCAAAAAAAAGTGATTCAAACGAAGTTTCCAAACTTCGAAAAAAAATGTTTTTCTTTTCGAGATTCTTTGCGCATAATATGCTTTACTGAGGCTATCAAACTAGTATAATGAAAGAGAACCAGTTATCTCAAATAAGAACGGAAAAAAAGTGATTCTAACGAAGTTTCCAAACTTCGAAAAATTTTTTTTTTCTTTTCGAGATTCTTTGCGCATAATATGCTTTACTGAAGCTATCAAACTAGTATAATGAAAGAGAACCAGTTATCTCAAATAAGAACGGAAAAAAAGTGATTCTAACGAAGTTTCCAAACTTCGAAAAAAATTTTTTTTCTTTTCGAGATTCTTTGCGCATAATATGCTTTACTGAGGCTATCAAACTAGTATAATGAAAGAGAACCAGTTATCTCAAATAAGAACAGAAAAAAAGTGATTCTAAAGAAGTTTCCAACTTCGAAAAAAAATTTTTTTCTTTTCGTGATTGTTTGCGCTAAATATGCTTTTCTGAGGCTATCAAACTAGTATAATGAAAGAGAACCAGTTATCTCAAATAAGAACAGAAAAAAAGTGATTCTAAAGAAGTTTCCAAAATTCGAAAAAAAAATTTTGTCTTTTCGAGATTCTTTGCGCATAATATGCTTTACTGAGGCTATCAAACTAGTATAATGAAAGAGAACCAGTTATCTCAAATAAGAACAGAAAAAAAGTGATTCTAAAGAAGTTTCCTAACTTCGAAAAAATTTTTTTTTCTTTTCGAGATTCTTTGCGCATAATATGCTTTACTGAGGCTATCAAACTAGTATAATGAAAGAGAACCAGTTATCTCAAATAAGAACCAAAAAAAAGTGATTCAAACGAAGTTTCCAAACTTCGAAAAAAAATGTTTTTCTTTTCGAGATTCTTTGCGCATAATATGCTTTACTGAGGCTATCAAACTAGTATAATGAAAGAGAACCAGTTATCTCAAATAAGAACGGAAAAAAAGTGATTCTAACGAAGTTTCCAAACTTCGAAAAATTTTTTTTTCTTTTCGAGATTCTTTGCGCATAATATGCTTTACTGAAGCTATCAAACTAGTATAATGAAAGAGAACCAGTTATCTCAAATAAGAACGGAAAAAAAGTGATTGTAACGAAGTTTCCAAATTTCGAAAAAATTTTTTTTTCTTTTCGAGATTCTTTGCGCATAATATGCTTTACTGAGGCTATCAATTTAGTATAATGAAAGAGAACCAGTTATCTCAAATAAGAACAGAAAAAAAGTGATTCTAAAGAAGTTTCCAAACTTCGAAAAAAAATTTTTTTCTTTTCGAGATTCTTTGCGCATAATATGCTTTACTGAGGCTATCAAACTAGTATAATGAAAGAGAACCAGTTATTTCAAATAAGAACGGAAAAAAGTGATTCAAACGAAGTTTCCAAACTTCGAAAAAAAATGTTTTTCTTTTCGAGATTCTATGCGCATAATATACTTTTCTACGGCTATCAAACTAGTATAATGTAAGAGAACCAGTTATCTCAAATAAGAACGGAAAAAAAGTGATTCTAACGAAGTTTCCAAACTTCGAAAAAAAAATGTTTTTCTTTACGAGATTCTTTGCGCATAATATGCTTTTCTGAGGCTATCAAACTAGTATAATTAAAGAGAACCAGTTATCTCAAATAAGAACGGAAAAAAAGTGATTCTAACGAAGTTTCCAAACTTCGAAAAAAATTTTTTTTCTTTTCGAGATTCTTTGCGCATAATATGCTTTACTGAGGGTATCAAACTAGTATAATGAAAGACAACCAGTTATCTCAAATAAGAACAGAAAAAAAGTGATTGTAAAGAAGTTTCCAAACTTCGAAAAAAAATTTTTTTCTTTTCGAGATTCTTTGCGCATAATATGCTTTACTGAGGCTATCAAACTAGTATAATGAAAGAGAACCAGTTATCTCAAATAAGAACGGAAAAAAAGTGATTCTAAAGAAGTTTCCAAACTTCGAGAAAAATTTTTTTTCTTTTCGAGATTCTTTGCGCATAATATGCTTTACTGAGGCTATCAAACTAGTAAAATGAAAGAGAACCAGTTATCTCGAATAAGAACGGAAAAAAGTGATTCTAACGAAATTTCCAAACTTCGAAAAAAAATGTTTTTCTTTACGAGATTCTTTGCGCATTATATGCTTTTCTGAGGCTATCAAACTAGTATAATGAAAGAGAACCAGTTATCTCAAATAAGAACGGAAAAAAAGTGATTCTAACGAAGTTTCCAAACTTCGAAAAAAAATTTTTTTCTTTTAGAGATTCTTTGCGCATAATATGCTTTACTGAGGCTATCAAACTAGTATAATGAAAGAGAACCAGTTATCTCAAATAAGAACGGAAAAAAAGTGATTCTAACGAAGTTTCTAAACTTCGAAAAAATTTTTTTTTCTTTTCGAGATTCTTTGCGCATAATATGCTTTACTGAGGCTATCAAACTAGTATAATTAAAGAGAACCAGTTATCTCAAATAAGAACAGAAAAAAAGTGATTCTAAAGAAGTTTCCAAACTTCGAAAAAAAATTTTTTTCTTTTCGAGATTCTTTGCGCATAATATGCTTTACTGAGGCTATCAAACTAGTATAATGAAAGAGAACCAGTTATTTCAAATAAGAACGGAAAAAAGTGATTAAAACGAAGTTTCCAAACTTCGAAAAAAAATGTTTTTCTTTTCGAGATTCTTTGCGCATAATATACTTTTCTACGGCTATTAAAAACTAGTAAAATGATAGAGAACCAGTTATTTCAAATAAGAACGGAAAAAAGTGATTAAAACGAAGTTTCCAAACTTCGAAAAAAAATGTTTTTCTTTTCGAGATTCTTTGCGCATAATATACTTTTCTACGGCTATCAAACTAGTAAAATGAAAGAGAACCAGTTATCTCCAATAAGAACGGAAAAAAAGTGATTGTAACGAAGTTTCCAAATTTCGAAAAAAATTTTTTTTCTTTTCGAGATTCTTTGCGCATAATATGCTTTACTGAGGCTATCAAACTAGTATAATGTAAGAGAACCAGTTATCTCAAATAAGAACGGGAAAAAAGTGATTATAACGAAGTTTCCAAACTTCAAAAAAAATTTTTTTTCTTTTCGTGATTGTTTGCGCTAAATATGCTTTTCTGAGGCTATCAAACTAGTATAATGAAAGAGAACCAGTTATCTCAAATAAGAACAGAAAAAAAGTGATTCTAAAGAAGTTTCCAAACTTCGAAAAAAAATGTTTTTCTTTTCGAGATTCTTTGCGCATAATATGCTTTACTGTGGCTATCAAACTAGTATAATGAAAGAGAACCAGTTATCTCAAATAAGAACGGGAAAAAAGTTGTTCTAACGAAGTTTCGAAACTTCGAATTTTTTTTTTTTTTTTCGAGATTCTTTGCGCATAATATGCTATACTGAGGCTATCAAACTAGTATAATGTAAGAGAACCAGTTATATCAAATAAGAACGGACAAAAAGTGATTCAAACGAAGTTTCCAAACTTCGAAAAAAAATGTTTTTCTTTTCGAGATTCTTTGCGCATAATATGCTTTTCTGAGGCTATCAAACTAGTATAATGAAAGAGAACCAGTTATTTAAAAGAGGAACGGAAAAAAGTGATTTAAACGAAGTTTGAACTTCGAAAAAAATGTTTTTCTTTTCGAGATTCTTTGCGCATAATATACTTTTCTACGGCTATCAAACTAGTAAAATGAAAGAGAACCAGTTATCTCGAATAAGAACGGAAAAAAAGTGATTGTAACGAAGTTTCCAAACTTCGAAAAAAATTTTTTTTCTTTTCGAGATTCTTTGCGCATAATATGCTTTACTGAGGCTATCAAACTAGTATAATGAAAGAGAACCAGTTATCTCAAATAAGAACGGAAAAAAAGTGATTCAAACGAAGTTTCCAAACTTCGAAAAAAAATGTTTTTCTTTTCGAGATTCTTTGCGCATAATATGCTTTACTGAGGCTATCAAACTAGTATAATGAAAGAGAACCAGTTATCTCAAATAAGAACGGAAAAAAAGTGATTCTAAAGAAGTTTCCAAACTTCGAAAAAAAATTTTTTTCTTTTCGAGATTCTTTGCGCATAATATGCTTTACTGAGGCTATCAAACTAGTATAATAAGAGAGAACCAGTTATCTCAAATAAGAACGGAAAAAAATTGATTCTAAAGAAGTTTCCAAACTTCGAAAAAAAATTTTTTCTTTTCGAGATTCTTTGCGCATAATATGCTTTACTGAGGCTATCAAACTAGTATAATGAAAGAGAACGAGTTATCTCAAATAAGAACGGAAAAAGTGATTCAAACGAAGTTTCCAAACTTCGAAAAAAATGTTTTTCTTTTCGAGATTCTTTGCTCATAATATGCTTTACTGAGGCTATCAAACTAGTATAATGTAAGAGAACAAGTTATCTCAAATAAGAACGGAAAAAAAGTGATTCAAACGAAGTTTCCAAACTTCGAAAAAAATGTTTTTCTTTTCGAGATTCTTTGCGCATAATATGCTTTACTGAGGCTATCAAACTAGTATAATGAAAGAGAACCTGTTATTTCAAATAAGAACGGAAAAAAAGTGATTCAAACGAAGTTTCCAAACTTCGAAAAAAAATATTTTTCTTTTCGAGATTCTTTGCGCATAATATACTTTTCTACGGCTATCAAACTAGTAAAATGAAAGAGAACCAGTTATCTCCAATAAGAACGGAAAAAAAGTGATTCTAACGAAGTTTCCAAACTTCGAAAAAATTTTTTTTTCTTTTCGAGATTCTTTGCGCATAATATGCTTTACTGAGGCTATCAAACTAGTATAATGAAAGAGAACCAGTTATCTCAAATAAGAACAGAAAAAAAGTGATTCTAAAGAAGTTTCCAATCTTCGAAAAAAAATTTTTTTCTTTTCGAGATTCTTTGCGCATAATATGCTTTACTGAGGCTATCAAACTAGTATAATGAAAGAGAACCTGTTATTTCAAATAAGAACGGAAAATGGTGATTGTAACGAAGTTTCCAATCTTCGAAAAAAATTTTTTTTCTTTTCGAGATTCTTTGCGCATAATATGATTTACTGAGGCTATCAAACTAGTATAATGTAAGAGAACCAGTTATCTCAAATAAGAACGGAAAAAGGGATTCTAACGAAGTTTCCAAACTTCGAAAAAAAATTTTTTTCTTTTCGTGATTGTTTGCGCTAAATATGCTTTTCTGAGGCTATCAAACTAGTATAATGAAAGAGAACCAGTTATCTCAAATAAGAACAGAAAAAAAGTGATTCTAAAGAAGTTTCCAAACTTCGAAAAAAAAATTTTGTCTTTTCGAGATTCTTTGCGCATAATATGCTTTACTGAGGCTATCATACTAGTATAATGAAAGAGAACCAGTTATCTCAAATAAGAACGGAAAAAAAGTGATTCTAAAGAAGTTTCCAAACTTCGAAAAAAATTTTTTTTCTTTTCGAGATTCTTTGCGCATAAAATGCTTTACTGAGGCTATCAAACTAGTATAATGAAAGAGAACCAGTTATCTCAAATAAGAACGGAAAAAAAGTGATTCAAACGAAGTTTCCAAACTTTGAAAAAAAATGTTTTTCTTTTCGAGATTCTTTGCGCATAATATGCTTTTCTGAGGCTATCAAACTAGTATAATGAAAGAGAACTAGTTATTTCAAATAAGAACGGAAAAAAAGTGATTCAAACGAAGTTTCCAAACTTCGAAAAAAAATGTTTTTCTTTTCGAGATTCTTTGCGCATAATATACTTTTCTACGGCTATCAAACTAGTAAAATGAAAGAGAACCAGTTATCTCGAATAAGAACGGAAAAAAAGTGATTCTAACGAAGTTATCAAACTTCGAAAAAAAATGTTTCTCTTTTCGAGATTCTTTGCGCATTATATGCTTTTCTGAGGCTATCAAAGTAGTATTATAAAAGAGAACCAGTTATCTATAATAAGAACGGAAAAAAAAGTGATTCTAAAGAAGTTTCCAAACTTCGAAAAAATTTTTTTTTCTTTTCGAGATTCTTTGCGCATAATATACTTTTCTACGGCTATCAAACTAGTAAAATGAAAGAGAACCAGTTATCTCGAATAAGAACGGAAAAAAAAGTGATTCTAACGAAGTTTCCAAACTTCGAAAAAAAATGTTTTTCTTTTCGAGATTCTTTGCGCATAATATGCTTTACTGAGGCTATCAAACTAGTATAATGAAAGAGAACCAGTTATCTCAAATAAGAACGAAAACAAATTGATTCTAAAGAAGTTTCCAAACTTCGAAAAAAAATGTTTTTCTTTTCGAGATTCTTTGCGCATAATATACTTTTCTACGGCTATCAAACTAGTAAAATGAAAGAGAACCAGTTATCTCGAATAAGAACGGAAAAATTGTGATTGTAACGAAGTTTCCAAACGTCGAAAAAAATTTTTTTTCTTTTCGAGAATCTTTGCGCATAATATGCTTTTTTGAGGCTATCAAACTAGTATAATGAAAGAGAACCAGTTATCTCAAATAAGAACGGAATAAAAGTGATTCTAAAGAAGTTTCCAAACTTCGAAAAAAATTTTTTTTCTTTTCGAGATTCTTTGCGCATAATATGCTTTACTGAAGCTATCAAACTAGTATAATGAAAGAGAACCAGTTATCTCAAATAAGAACAGAAAAAAAGTGATTCTAAAGAAGTTTCCAAACTTCGAAAAAAAATTTTTTTCTTTTCGAGATTCTTTGCGCATAATATGCTTTACTGAGGCTATCAAACTAGTATAATGAAAGAGAACCAGTTATCTCAAATAAGAACGGAAAAAAAGTGATTCTAAAGAAGTTTCCAAACTTCGAAAAAAAATTTTTTTCTTTTCGAGATTCTTTGCGCATAATATGCTTTACTGAGGCTATCAAACTAGTATAATGAAAGAGAAACAGTAATCTCAAATAAGAACGGAAAAAAAGTGATTCAAACGAAGTTTCCAAACCTCGAAAAAAAATGTTTTTCTTTTCGAGATTCTTTGCGCATAATATGCTTTTCTGAGGCTATCAAACTAGTATAATGAAAGATAACCAGTTATCTCAAATAAGAACGGGAAAAAAAGTGATTCTAACGAAGGTTCCAAACTTCGAAAAAAAATTTTTTTTCTTTTCGTGATTTTTGCGCTAAATATGCTTTTCTGAGGCTATCAAAGTAGTATTATAAAAGAGAACACGTTATCTCAAATAAGAACAGAAAAAAGGTGATTCTAAAGAAGTTTCCAAACTTCAAAAAAAATTTTTTTTCTTTTCGAGATTCTTTGCGCATAATATGCTTTACTGAGGCTATCAAACTAGTATAATGAAAGAGAACCAGTTATCTCAAATAAGAACGGAAAAAAAGTGATTCAAACGATGTTTCCAAACTTCGAAAAAAAATTTTTTTCTTTTAGAGATTCTTTGCGCATAATATGCTTTACTGAGGCTATCAAACTAGTATAATGAAAGAGAACCAGTTATCTCAAATAAGAACGGAAAAAAAGTGATTCTAACGAAGTTTCCAAACTTCGAAAAAATTTTTTTTTCTTTTCGAGATTCTTTGCGCATAATATGCTTTACTGAGGCTATCAAACTAGTATAATGAAAGAGAACCAGTTATCTCAAATAAGAACAGAAAAAAAGTGATTCTAAAGAAGTTACCAAACTTCGAAAAAAAATTTTTTTCTTTTCGAGATTCTTTGCGCATAATATGCTTTACTGAGGCTATCAAACTAGTATAATGAAAGAGAACCTGTTATTTCAAATAAGAACGGAAAAAAGTGATTAAAACGAAGTTTCCAAACTTCGAAAAAAAATGTTTTTCTTTTCGAGATTCTTTGCGCATAATATACTTTTCTACGGCTATCAAACTAGTAAAATGAAAGAGAACCAGTTATCTCGAATAAGAACGGAAAAAAAGTGATTGTAACGAAGTTTCCAAACTTCGAAAAAAATTTTTTTTCTTTTCGAGATTCTTTGCGCATAATATGCTTTACTGAGGCTATCAAACTAGTATAATGTAAGAGAACCAGTTATCTCAAATAAGAACGGAAAAAAAGTGATTCTAACGAAGTTTCCAAACTTCGAAAAAATTTTTTTTCTTTTCGTGATTGTTTGCGCTAAATTTGCTTTTCTGAGGCTATCAAACTAGTATAATGAAAGAGAACCAGTTATCTCAAATAAGAACAGAAAAAAAGTGATTCAAACGAAGTTTCCAAACTTTGAAAAAAAATGTTTTTCTTTTCGAGATTCTTTGCGCATAATATGCTTTACTGAGGCTATCAAACTAGTATAATGAAAGAGAACCAGTTATCTCAAATAAGAACGAAAACAAATTGATTCTAAAGAAGTTTCCAAACTTCGAAAAAAAATTTTTTTCTTTTCGAGATTCTTTGCGCATAATATGCTTTACTGAGGCTATCAAACTAGTATAATGAAAGAGAACCAGTTATTTCAAATAAGAACGGAAAAAAGTGATTAAAACGAAGTTTCCAAACTTCGAAAAAAAATGTTTTTCTTTTCGAGATTCTTTGCGCATAATATACTTTTCTACGGCTATTAAAAACTAGTAAAATGAAAGAGAACCAGTTATTTCAAATAAGAACGGAAGAAAGTGATTAAAACGAAGTTTCCAAACTTCGAAAAAAAATGTTTTTCTTTTCGAGATTCTTTGCGCATAATATACTTTTCTACGGCTATCAAACTAGTAAAATGAAAGAGAACCAGTTATCTCCAATAAGAACGGAAAAAAAGTGATTGTAACGAAGTTTCCAAATTTCGAAAAAAATTTTTTTTCTTTTCGAGATTCTTTGCGCATAATATGCTTTACTGAGGCTATCAAACTAGTATAATGTAAGAGAACCAGTTATCTCAAATAAGAACGGAAAAAAAGTGATTATAACGAAGTTTCCAAACTTCAAAAAAAATTTTTTTTCTTTTCGTGATTATTTGCGCTAAATATGCTTTTCTGAGGCTATCAAACTAGTATAATGAAAGAGAACCAGTTATCTCAAATAAGAACAGAAAAAAAGTGATTCTAAAGAAGTTTCCAAACTTCGAAAAAAAATGTTTTTCTTTTCGAGATTCTTTGCGCATAATATGCTTTACTGTGGCTATCAAACTAGTATAATGAAAGAGAACCAGTTATCTCAAATAAGAACGGGAAAAAAGTTGTTCTAACGCAGTTTCGAAACTTCGAAAATTTTTTTTTTTTTTCGAGATTCTTTGCGCATAATATGCTATACTGAGGCTATCAAACTAGTATAATGTAAGAGAACCAGTTATCTCAAATAAGAACGGAAAAAAAGTGATTCAAACGAAGTTTCCAAACTTCGAAAAAAAATGTTTTTCTTTTCGAGATTCTTTGCGCATAATATACTTTTCTACGGCTATCAAACTAGTAAAATGAAAGAGAACCAGTTATCTATAATAAGAACGGAAAAAAAGTGATTCTAAAGAAGTTTCCAAACTTCGAAAATTTTTTTTTTTCTTTTCGAGATTCTTTGCGCATAATATACTTTTCTACGGCTATCAAACTAGTAAAATGAAAGAGAACCAGTTATCTCGAATAAGAACGGAAAAAAAAGTGATTCTAACGAAGTTTCCAAACTTCGAAAAAAAATGTTTATCTTTTCGAGATTCTTTGCGCATAATATGCTTTACTGAGGCTATCAAACTAGTATAATGAAAGAGAACCAGTTATCTCAAATAAGAACGAAAACAAATTGATTCTAAAGAAGTTTCCAAACTTCGAAAAAAAATGTTTTTCTTTTCGAGATTCTTTGCGCATAATATACTTTTCTACGGCTATCAAACTAGTAAAATGAAAGAGAACCAGTTATCTCGAATAAGAACGGAAAAATTGTGATTGTAACGAAGTTTCCAAACGTCGAAAAAAATTTTTTTTCTTTTCGAGAATCTTTGCGCATAATATGCTTTTTTGAGGCTATCAAACTAGTATAATGAAAGAGAACCAGTTATCTGAAATAAGAACGGAAAAAAAGTGATTCTAAAGAAGTTTCCAAACTTCGAAAAAAATTTTTTTTCTTTTCGAGATTCTTTGCGCATAATATGCTTTACTGAAACTATCAAACTAGTATAATGAAAGAGAACCAGTTATCTCAAATAAGAACAGAAAAAAAGTGATTCTAAAGAAGTTTCCAAACTTCGAAAAAAAATTTTTTTCTTTTCGAGATTCTTTGCGCATAATATACTTTACTGAGGCTATCAAACTAGTATAATGAAAGAGAACCAGTTATCTCAAATAAGAACGGAAAAAAAGTGATTCTAAAGAAGTTTCCAAACTTCGAAAAAAAATTTTTTTCTTTTCGAGATTCTTTGCGCATAATATGCTTTACTGAGGCTATCAAACCTAGTATAATGAAAGAGAAACAGTTATCTCAAATAAGAACGGAAAAAAGTGATTCAAACGAAGTTTCCAAACCTCGAATAAAAATGTTTTTCTTTTCGAGATTCTTTGCGCATAATATGCTTTTCTGAGGCTATCAAACTAGTATAATGAAAGATAACCAGTTATCTCAAATAAGAACGGGAAAAAAAGTGATTCTAACGAAGTTTCCAAACTTCGAAAAAAAATTTTTTTTCTTTTCGTGATTTTTGCGCTAAATATGCTTTTCTGAGGCTATCAAAGTAGTATTATAAAAGAGAACACGTTATCTCAAATAAGAACAGAAAAAAGGTGATTCTAAAGAAGTTTCCAAACTTCAAAAAAAATTTTTTTTCTTTTCGAGATTCTTTGCGCATAATATGCTTTACTGAGGCTATCAAACTAGTATAATGAAACAGAACCAGTTATCTCAAATAAGAACGGAAAAAAAGTGATTCAAACGATGTTTCCAAACTTCGAAAAAAAATTTTTTTCTTTTAGAGATTCTTTGCGCATAATATGCTTTACTGAGGCTATCAAACTAGTATAATGAAAGAGAACCAGTTATCTCAAATAAGAACGGAAAAAAAGTGATTCTAACGAAGTTTCCAAACTTCGAAAAAATTTTTTTTTCTTTTCGAAATTCTTTGCGCATAATATGCTTTACTGAGGCTATCAAACTAGTATAATGAAAGCGAACCAGTTATCTCAAATAAGAACAGAAAAAAAGTGATTCTAAAGAAGTTACCAAACTTCGAAAAAAAATTTTTTTCTTTTCGAGATTCTTTGCGCATAATATGCTTTACTGAGGCTATCAAACTAGTATAATGAAAGAGAACCTGTTATTTCAAATAAGAACGGAAAAAAGTGATTAAAACGAAGTTTCCAAACTTCGAAAAAAAATGTTTTTCTTTTCGAGATTCTTTGCGCATAATATACTTTTCTACGGCTATCAAACTAGTAAAATGAAAGAGAACCAGTTATCTCGAATAAGAACGGAAAAAAAGTGATTGTAACGAAGTTTCCAAACTTCGAAAAAAATTTATTTTCTTTTCGAGATTCTTTGCGCATAATATGCTTTACTGAGGCTATCAAACTAGTATAATGTAAGAGAACCAGTTATCTCAAATAAGAACGGAAAAAAAGTGATTCTAACGAAGTTTCCAAACTTCGAAAAAAATTTTTTTTCTTTTCGTGATTGTTTGCGCTAAATTTGCTTTTCTGAGGCTATCAAACTAGTATAATGAAAGAGAACCAGTTACCTCAAATAAGAACAGAAAAAAAGTGATTCAAACGAAGTTTCCAAACTTTGAAAAAAAATGTTTTTCTTTTCGAGATTCTTTGCGCATAATATGCTTTACTGAGGCTATCAAACTAGTATAATGAAAGAGAACCAGTTATCTCAAATAAGAACGAAAACAAATTGATTCTAAAGAAGTTTCCAAACTTCGAAAAAAAATGTTTTTCTTTTCGAGATTCTTTGCGCATAATATGCATAATATGCTTTTCTGAGGCTATCAAACTAGTATAATGAAAGAGAACCAGTTATCTCAAATAAGAACGGAAAAAAAGTGATTCTAACGAAGTTTCCAAACTTCGAAAAAAATTTTTTTTCTTTTCGAGATTCTTTGCGCATAATATGGTTTACTGAGGGTATCAAACTAGTATAATGAAAGACAACCAGTTATCTCAAATAAGAACAGAAAAAAAGTGATTGTAAAGAAGTTTCCAAACTTCGAAAAAAAATTTTTTTCTTTTCGAGATTCTTTGCGCATAATATGCTTTACTGAGGCTATCAAACTAGTAAAATGAAAGAGAACCAGTTATCTCGAATAAGAACGGAAAAAAGTGATTCTAACGAAGTTTCCAAACTTCGAAAAAAAATGTTTTTCTTTACGAGATTCTTTGCGCATTATATGCTTTTCTGAGGCTATCAAACTAGTATAATGAAAGAGAACCAGTTATCTCAAATAAGAACGGAAAAAAAGTGATTCTAACGAAGTTTCCAAACTTCGAAAAAAAATGTTTTTCTTTACGAGATTCTTTGCGCATTATATGCTTTTCTGAGGCTATCAAACTAGTATAATGAAAGAGAACCAGTTATCTCAAATAAGAACGGAAAAAAAGTGATTCTAACGAAGTTTCCAAACTTCGAAAAAAAATTTTTTTCTTTTAGAGATTCTTTGCGCATAATATGCTTTACTGAGGCTATCAAACTAGTATAATGAAAGAGAACCAGTTATCTCAAATAAGAACGGAAAAAAAGTGATTCTAACGAAGTTTCTAAACTTCGAAAAAAAATTTTTTTCTTTTCGAGATTCTTTGCGCATAATATGCTTTACTGAGGCTATCAAACTAGTATAATGAAAGAGAACCAGTTATTTCAAATAAGAACGGAAAAAAGTGATTAAAACGAAATTTCCAAACTTCGAAAAAAAATGTTTTTCTTTTCGAGATTCTTTGCGCATAATATACTTTTCTACGGCTATCAAACTAGTTAAATGAAAGAGAACCAGTTATTTCAAATAAGAACGGAAAAAAGTGATTAAAACGAAGTTTCCAAACTTCGAAAAAAAATGTTTTTCTTTTCGAGATTCTTTGCGCATAATATACTTTTCTACGGCTATCAAACTAGTAAAATGAAAGAGAACCAGTTATCTCCAATAAGAACGGAAAAAAAGTGATTGTAACGAAGTTTCCAAATTTCGAAAAAAATTTTTTTTCTTTTCGAGATTCTTTGCGCATAATATGCTTTACTGAGGCTATCAAACTAGTATAATGTAAGAGAACCAGTTATCTCAAATAAGAACGGAAAAAAAGTGATTATAACGAAGTTTCCAACTTCAAAAAAAATTTTTTTTCTTTTCGTGATTGTTTGCGCTAAATATGCTTTTCTGAGGCTATCAAACTAGTATAATGAAAGAGAACCAGTTATCTCAAATAAGAACAGAAAAAAAGTGATTCTAAAGAAGTTTCCAAAATTCGAAAAAAAAATTTTGTCTTTTCGAGATTCTTTGCGCATAATATGCTTTACTGAGGCTATCAAACTAGTATAATGAAAGAGAACCAGTTATCTCAAATAAGAACAGAAAAAAAGTGATTCTAAAGAAGTTTCCAAACTTCGAAAAAAAATGTTTTTCTTTTCGAGATTTCTTTCGCATAATATGCTTTACTGAAGCTATCAAACTAGTATAATGAAAGAGAACCAGTTATCTCAAATAAGAACCAAAAAAAAGTGATTCAAACGAAGTTTCCAAACTTCGAAAAAAAATGTTTTTCTTTTCGAGATTCTTTGCGCATAATATGCTTTACTGAGGCTATCAAACTAGTATAATGAAAGAGAACCAGTTATCTCAAATAAGAACGGAAAAAAAGTGATTCTAACGAAGTTTCCAAACTTCGAAAAAATTTTTTTTTCTTTTCGAGATTCTTTGCGCATAATATGCTTTACTGAAGCTATCAAACTAGTATAATGAAAGAGAACCAGTTATCTCAAATAAGAACGGAAAAAAAGTGATTCTAACGAAGTTTCCAAACTTCGAAAAAAATTTTTTTTCTTTTCGAGATTCTTTGCGCATAATATGCTTTACTGAGGCTATCAAACTAGTATAATGAAAGAGAACCAGTTATCTCAAATAAGAACAGAAAAAAAGTGATTCTAAAGAAGTTTCCAACTTCGAAAAAAAATTTTTTTCTTTTCGTGATTGTTTGCGCTAAATATGCTTTTCTGAGGCTATCAAACTAGTATAATGAAAGAGAACCAGTTATCTCAAATAAGAACAGAAAATAAGTGATTCTAAAGAAGTTTCCAAAATTCGAAAAAAAAATTTTGTCTTTTCGAGATTCTTTGCGCATAATATGCTTTACTGAGGCTATCAAACTAGTATAATGAAAGAGAACCAGTTATCTCAAATAAGAACAGAAAAAAAGTGATTCTAAAGAAGTTTCCAAACTTCGAAAAAAATTTTTTTTCTTTTCGAGATTCTTTGCGCATAATATGCTTTACTGAGGCTATCAAACTAGTATAATGAAAGAGAACCAGTTATCTCAAATAAGAACCAAAAAAAAGTGATTCAAACGAAGTTTCCAAACTACGAAAAAAAAAGTTTTTCTTTTCGAGATTCTTTGCGCATAATATGCTTTACTGAGGCTATCAAACTAGTATAATGAAAGAGAACCAGTTATCTGAAATAAGAACGGAAAAAAAGTGATTCTAACGAAGTTTCCAAACTTCGAAAAATTTTTTTTTTCTTTTCGAGATTCTTTGCGCATAATATGCTTTACTGAAGCTATCAAACTAGTATAATGAAAGAGAACCAGTTATCTCAAATAAGAACGGAAAAAAAGTGATTCTAACGAAGTTTCCAAACTTCGAAAAAATTTTTTTTTCTTTTCGAGATTCTTTGCGCATAATATGCTTTACTGAGGCTATCAAGCTAGTATAATGAAAGAGAACCAGTTATCTCAAATAAGAACAGAAAAAAAGTGATTCTAAAGAAGTTTCCAAACTTCGAAAAAAAATTTTTTTCTTTTCGAGATTCTTTGCGCATAATATGCTTTACTGAGGCTATCAAACTAGTTTAATGAAAGAGAACCAGTTATTTCAAATAAGAACGGAAAAAAGTGATTCAAACGAAGTTTCCAAACTTCGAAAAAAAATGTTTTTCTTTTCGAGATTCTATGCGCATAATATACTTTTCTACGGCTATCAAACTAGTTTAATGTAAGAGAACCAGTTATCTCAAATAAGAACGGAAAAAAAGTGATTCTAACGAAGTTTCCAAACTTCGAAAAAAAAATGTTTTTCTTTACGAGATTCTTTGCGCATAATATGCTTTTCTGAGGCTATCAAACTAGTATAATTAAAGAGAACCAGTTATCTCAAATAAGAACGGAAAAAAAGTGATTCTAACGAAGTTTCCAAACTTCGAAAAAAATTTTTTTTCTTTTCGAGATTCTTTGCGCATAATATGCTTTACTGAGGGTATCAAACTAGTATAATGAAAGACAACCAGTTATCTCAAATAAGAACAGAAAAAAAGTGATTGTAAAGAAGTTTCCAAACTTCGAAAAAAAATTTTTTTCTTTTCGAGATTCTTTGCGCATAATATGCTTTACTGAGGCTATCAAACTAGTATAATGAAAGAGAACCAGTTATCTCAAATAAGAACGGAAAAAAAGTGATTCTAAAGAAGTTTCCAAACTTCGAAAAAAAATTTTTTTCTTTTCGAGATTCTTTGCGCATAATATGCTTTACTGAGGCTATCAAACTAGTAAAATGAAAGAGAACCAGTTATCTCGAATAAGAACGGAAAAAAGTGATTCTAACGAAATTTCCAAACTTCGAAAAAAAATGTTTTTCTTTACGAGATTCTTTGCGCATTATATGCTTTTCTGAGGCTATCAAACTAGTATAATGAAAGAGAACCAGTTATCTCAAATAAGAACGGAAAAAAAGTGATTCTAACGAAGTTTCCAAACTTCGAAAAAAAATTTTTTTCTTTTAGAGATTCTTTGCGCATAATATGCTTTACTGAGGCTATCAAACTAGTATAATGAAAGAGAACCAGTTATCTCAAATAAGAACGGAAAAAAAGTGATTCTAACGAAGTTTCTAAACTTCGAAAAAATTTTTTTTTCTTTTCGAGATTCTTTGCGCATAATATGCTTTACTGAGGCTATCAAACTAGTATAATTAAAGAGAACCAGTTATCTCAAATAAGAACAGAAAAAAAGTGATTCTAAAGAAGTTTCCAAACTTCGAAAAAAAATTTTTTTCTTTTCGAGATTCTTTGCGCATAATATGCTTTACTGAGGCTATCAAACTAGTATAATGAAAGAGAACCAGTTATTTCAAATAAGAACGGAAAAAAGTGATTAAAACGAAGTTTCCAAACTTCGAAAAAAAATGTTTTTCTTTTCGAGATTCTTTGCGCATAATATACTTTTCTACGGCTATTAAAAACTAGTAAAATGATAGAGAACCAGTTATTTCAAATAAGAACGGAAGAAAGTGATTAAAACGAAGTTTCCAAACTTCGAAAAAAAATGTTTTTCTTTTCGAGATTCTTTGCGCATAATATACTTTTCTACGGCTATCAAACTAGTAAAATGAAAGAGAACCAGTTATCTCCAATAAGAACGGAAAAAAAGTGATTGTAACGAAGTTTCCAAATTTCGAAAAAAATTTTTTTTCTTTTCGAGATTCTTTGCGCATAATATGCTTTACTGAGGCTATCAAACTAGTATAATGTAAGAGAACCAGTTATCTCAAATAAGAACGGGAAAAAAGTGATTATAACGAAGTTTCCAAACTTCAAAAAAAATTTTTTTTCTTTTCGTGATTGTTTGCGCTAAATATGCTTTTCTGAGGCTATCAAACTAGTATAATGAAAGAGAACCAGTTATCTCAAATAAGAACAGAAAAAAAGTGATTCTAAAGAAGTTTCCAAACTTCGAAAAAAAATGTTTTTCTTTTCGAGATTCTTTGCGCATAATATGCTTTACTGTGGCTATCAAACTAGTATATTGAAAGAGAACCAGTTATCTCAAATAAGAACGGGAAAAAAGTTGTTCTAACGAAGTTTCGAAACTTCGAAATTTTTTTTTTTTTTTTCGAGATTCTTTGCGCATAATATGCTATACTGAGGCTATCAAACTAGTATAATGTAAGAGAACCAGTTATCTCAAATAAGAACGGAAAAAAGTGATTCAAACGAAGTTTGAACTTCGAAAAAAATGTTTTTCTTTTCGAGATTCTTTGCGCATAATATACTTTTCTACGGCTATCAAACTAGTAAAATGAAAGAGAACCAGTTATCTCGAATAAGAACGGAAAAAAAGTGATTGTAACGAAGTTTCCAAACTTCGAAAAATTTTTTTTTTCTTTTCGAGATTCTTTGCGCATAATATGCTTTACTGAGGCTATCAAACTAGTATAATGAAAGATAACCAGTTATCTCAAATAAGAACGGGAAAAAAAGTGATTCTAACGAAGGTTCCAAACTTCGAAAAAAAATTTTTTTTCTTTTCGTGATTTTTGCGCTAAATATGCTTTTCTGAGGCTATCAAAGTAGTATTATAAAAGAGAACACGTTATCTCAAATAAGAACAGAAAAAAGGTGATTCTAAAGAAGTTTCCAAACTTCAAAAAAAATTTTTTTTCTTTTCGAGATTCTTTGCGCATAATATGCTTTACTGAGGCTATCAAACTAGTATAATGAAAGAGAACCAGTTATCTCAAATAAGAACGGAAAAAAAGTGATTCAAACGATGTTTCCAAACTTCGAAAAAAAATTTTTTTCTTTTAGAGATTCTTTGCGCATAATATGCTTTACTGAGGCTATCAAACTAGTATAATGAAAGAGAACCAGTTATCTCAAATAAGAACGGAAAAAAAGTGATTCTAACGAAGTTTCCAAACTTCGAAAAAATTTTTTTTTCTTTTCGAGATTCTTTGCGCATAATATGCTTTACTGAGGCTATCAAACTAGTATAATGAAAGAGAACCAGTTATCTCAAATAAGAACAGAAAAAAAGTGATTCTAAAGAAGTTACCAAACTTCGAAAAAAAATTTTTTTCTTTTCGAGATTCTTTGCGCATAATATGCTTTACTGAGGCTATCAAACTAGTATAATGAAAGAGAACCTGTTATTTCAAATAAGAACGGAAAAAAGTGATTAAAACGAAGTTTCCACACTTCGAAAAAAAATGTTTTTCTTTTCGAGATTCTTTGCGCATAATATACTTTTCTACGGCTATCAAACTAGTAAAATGAAAGAGAACCAGTTATCTCGAATAAGAACGGAAAAAAAGTGATTGTAACGAAGTTTCCAAACTTCGAAAAAAATTTTTTTTCTTTTCGAGATTCTTTGCGCATAATATGCTTTACTGAGGCTATCAAACTAGTATAATGTAAGAGAACCAGTTATCTCAAATAAGAACGGAAAAAAAGTGATTCTAACGAAGTTTCCAAACTTCGAAAAAAATTTTTTTTCTTTTCGTGATTGTTTGCGCTAAATTTGCTTTTCTGAGGCTATCAAACTAGTATAATGAAAGAGAACCAGTTATCTCAAATAAGAACAGAAAAAAAGTGATTCAAACGAAGTTTCCAAACTTTGAAAAAAAATGTTTTTCTTTTCGAGATTCTTTGCGCATAATATGCTTTACTGAGGCTATCAAACTAGTATAATGAAAGAGAACCAGTTATTTCAAATAAGAACGGAAAAAAGTGATTAAAACGAAGTTTCCAAACTTCGAAAAAAAATGTTTTTCTTTTCGAGATTCTTTGCGCATAATATACTTTTCTACGGCTATTAAAAACTAGTAAAATGAAAGAGAACCAGTTATTTCAAATAAGAACGGAAGAAAGTGATTAAAACGAAGTTTCCAAACTTCGAAAAAAAATGTTTTTCTTTTCGAGATTCTTTGCGCATAATATACTTTTCTACGGCTATCAAACTAGTAAAATGAAAGAGAACCAGTTATCTCCAATAAGAACGGAAAAAAAGTGATTGTAACGAAGTTTCCAAATTTCGAAAAAAATTTTTTTTCTTTAGAGATTCTTTGCGCATAATATGCTTTACTGAGGCTATCAAACTAGTATAATGTAAGAGAACCAGTTATCTCAAATAAGAACGGAAAAAAAGTGATTATAACGAAGTTTCCAAACTTCAAAAAAAAATTTTTTTCTTTTCGTGATTATTTGCGCTAAATATGCTTTTCTGAGGCTATCAAACTAGTATAATGAAAGAGAACCAGTTATCTCAAATAAGAACAGAAAAAAAGTGATTCTAAAGAAGTTTCCAAACTTCGAAAAAAAATGTTTTTCTTTTCGAGATTCTTTGCGCATAATATGCTATACTGAGGCTATCAAACTAGTATAATGAAAGAGAACCAGTTATCTCAAATAAGAACGAAAACAAATTGATTCTAAAGAAGTTTCCAAACTTCGAAAAAAAATGTTTTTCTTTTCGAGATTCTTTGCGCATAATATACTTTTCTACGGCTATCAAACTAGTAAAATGAAAGAGAACCAGTTATCTCGAATAAGAACGGAAAAATTGTGATTGTAACGAAGTTTCCAAACGTCGAAAAAAATTTTTTTTCTTTTCGAGAATCTTTGCGCATAATATGCTTTTTTGAGGCTATCAAACTAGTATAATGAAAGAGAACCAGTTATCTCAAATAAGAACGGAAAAAAAGTGATTCTAAAGAAGTTTCCAAACTTCGAAAAAAATTTTTTTTCTTTTCGAGATTCTTTGCGCATAATATGCTTTACTGAAGCTATCAAACTAGTATAATGAAAGAGAACCAGTTATCTCAAATAAGAACAGAAAAAAAGTGATTCTAAAGAAGTTTCCAAACTTCGAAAAAAAAATTTTTTCTTTTCGAGATTCTTTGCGCATAATATACTTTTCTACGGCTATCAAACTAGTAAAATGAAAGAGAACCAGTTATCTCCAATAAGAACGGAAAAAAAGTGATTGTAACGAAGTTTCCAAATTTCGAAAAAAATTTTTTTTCTTTTCGAGATTCTTTGCGCATAATATGCTTTACTGAGGCTATCAAACTAGTATAATGTAAGAGAACCAGTTATCTCAAATAAGAACGGGAAAAAAGTGATTATAACGAAGTTTCCAAACTTCAAAAAAATTTTTTTTTCTTTTCGTAATTGTTTGCGCTAAATATGCTTTTCTGAGGCTATCAAACTAGTATAATGAAAGAGAACCAGTTATCTCAAATAAGAACAGAAAAAAAGTGATTCTAAAGAAGTTTCCAAACTTCGAAAAAAAATGTTTCTCTTTTCGAGATTCTTTGCGCATAATATGCTTTACTGTGGCTATCAAACTAGTATAATGAAAGAGAACCAGTTATCTCAAATAAGAACGGGAAAAAAGTTGTTCTAACGAAGTTTCGAAACTTCGAAAATTTTTTTTTTTTTTTCGAGATTCTTTGCGCATAATATGCTATACTGAGGCTATCAAACTAGTATAATGTAAGAGAACCAGTTATCTCAAATAAGAACGGACAAAAAGTGATTCAAACGAAGTTTCCAAACTTCGAAAAAAAATGTTTTTCTTTTCGAGATTCTTTGCGCATAATATGCTTTTCTGAGGCTATCAAACTAGTATAATGAAAGAGAACCAGTTATTTAAAAGAGGAACGGAAAAAAGTGATTCAAACGAAGTTTGAACTTCGAAAAAAATGTTTTTCTTTTCGAGATTCTTTGCGGATAATATACTTTTCTACGGCTATCAAACTAGTAAAATGAAAGAGAACCAGTTATCTCAAATAAGAACGGAAAAAAAGTGATTCTAAAGTTTCCAAACTTCGAAAAAAATTTTTTTTCTTTTCGAGATTCTTTGCGCATAAAATGCTTTACTGAGGCTATCAAACTAGTATAATGAAAGAGAACCAGTTATCTCAAATAAGAACGGAAAAAAAGTGATTCAAACGAAGTTTCCAAACTTTGAAAAAAAATGTTTTTCTTTTCGAGATTCTTTGCGCATAATATGCTTTTCTGAGGCTATCAAACTAGTATAATGAAAGAGAACTAGTTATTTCAAATAAGAACGGAAAAAAAGTGATTCAAACGAAGTTTCCAAACTTCGAAAAAAAATGTTTTTCTTTTCGAGATTCTTTGCGCATAATATACTTTTCTACGGCTATCAAACTAGTAAAATGAAAGAGAACCAGTTATCTCGAATAAGAACGGAAAAAAAGTGATTCTAACGAAGTTATCAAACTTCGAAAAAAAATGTTTCTCTTTTCGAGATTCTTTGCGCATTATATGCTTTTCTGAGGCTATCAAAGTAGTATTATAAAAGAGAACCAGTTATCTATAATAAGAACGGAAAAAAAGTGATTCTAAAGAAGTTTCCAAACTTCGAAAAAATTTTTTTTTCTTTTCGAGATTCTTTGCGCATAATATACTTTTCTACGGCTATCAAACTAGTAAAATGAAAGAGAACCAGTTATCTCGAATAAGAACGGAAAAAAAAGTGATTCTAACGAAGTTTCCAAACTTCGAAAAAAAATGTTTTTCTTTTCGAGATTCTTTGCGCATAATATGCTTTACTGAGGCTATCAAACTAGTATAATGAAAGAGAACCAGTTATCTCAAATAAGAACGAAAACAAATTGATTCTAAAGAAGTTTCCAAACTTCGAAAAAGAATGTTTTTCTTTTCGAGATTCTTTGCGCATAATATACTTTTCTACGGCTATCAAACTAGTAAAATGAAAGAGAACCAGTTATCTCGAATAAGAACGGAAAAATTGTGATTGTAACGAAGTTTCCAAACGTCGAAAAAAATTTTTTTTCTTTTCGAGAATCTTTGAGCATTATATGCTTTTTTGAGGCTATCAAACTAGTATAATGAAAGAGAACCAGTTATCTCAAATAAGAACGGAAAAAAAGTGATTCTAAAGAAGTTTCCAAACTTCGAAAAAAATTTTTTTTCTTTTCGAGATTCTTTGCGCATAATATGCTTTACTGAAGCTATCAAACTAGTATAATGAAAGAGAACCAGTTATCTCAAATAAGAACAGAAAAAAAGTGATTCTAAAAAAGTTTCCAAACTTCGAAAAAAAATTTTTTTCTTTTCGAGATTCTTTGCGCATAATATGCTTTACTGAGGCTATCAAACTAGTATAATGAAAGAGAACCAGTTATCTCAAATAAGAACGGAAAAAAAGTGATTCTAAAGAAGTTTCCAAACTTCGAAAAAAAATTTTTTTCTTTTCGAGATTCTTTGCGCATAATATGCTTTACTGAGGCTATCAAACTAGTATAATGAAAGAGAAACAGTAATCTCAAATAAGAACGGAAAAAAAGTGATTCAAACGAAGTTTCCAAACCTCGAAAAAAAATGTTTTTCTTTTCGAGATTCTTTGCGCATAATATGCTTTTCTGAGGCTATCAAACTAGTATAATGAAAGATAACCAGTTATCTCAAATAAGAACGGGAAAAAAAGTGATTCTAACGAAGGTTCCAAACTTCGAAAAAAAATTTTTTTTCTTTTCGTGATTTTTGCGCTAAATATGCTTTTCTGAGGCTATCAAAGTAGTATTATAAAAGAGAACACGTTATCTCAAATAAGAACAGAAAAAAGGTGATTCTAAAGAAGTTTCCAAACTTCAAAAAAAATTTTTTTTCTTTTCGAGATTCTTTGCGCATAATATGCTTTACTGAGGCTATCAAACTAGTATAATGAAAGAGAACCAGTTATCTCAAATAAGAACGGAAAAAAAGTGATTCAAACGATGTTTCCAAACTTCGAAAAAAAATTTTTTTCTTTTAGAGATTCTTTGCGCATAATATGCTTTACTGAGGCTATCAAACTAGTATAATGAAAGAGAACCAGTTATCTCAAATAAGAACGGAAAAAAAGTGATTCTAACGAAGTTTCCAAACTTCGAAAAAATTTTTTTTTCTTTTCGAGATTCTTTGCGCATAATATGCTTTACTGAGGCTATCAAACTAGTATAATGAAAGAGAACCAGTTATCTCAAATAAGAACAGAAAAAAAGTGATTCTAAAGAAGTTTCCAAACTTCGAAAAAAAATTTTTTTCTTTTCGAGATTCTTTGCGCATAATATGCTTTACTGAGGCTATCAAACTAGTATAATGAAAGAGAACCTGTTATTTCAAATAAGAACGGAAAAAAGTGATTAAAACGAAGTTTCCAAACTTCGAAAAAAAATGTTTTTCTTTTCGAGATTCTTTGCGCATAATATACTTTTCTACGGCTATCAAACTAGTAAAATGAAAGAGAACCAGTTATCTCGAATAAGAACGGAAAAAAAGTGATTGTAACGAAGTTTCCAAACTTCGAAAAAAATTTTTTTTCTTTTCGAGATTCTTTGCGCATAATATGCTTTACTGAGGCTATCAAACTAGTATAATGTAAGAGAACCAGTTATCTCAAATAAGAACGGAAAAAAAGTGATTCTAACGAAGTTTCCAAACTTCGAAAAAAATTTTTTTTCTTTTCGTGATTGTTTGCGCTAAATTTGCTTTTCTGAGGCTATCAAACTAGTATAATGAAAGAGAACCAGTTATCTCAAATAAGAACAGAAAAAAAGTGATTCAAACGAAGTTTCCAAACTTTGAAAAAAAATGTTTTTCTTTTCGAGATTCTTTGCGCATAATATACTTTTCTACGGCTATTAAAAACTAGTAAAATGAAAGAGAACCAGTTATTTCAAATAAGAACGGAAGAAAGTGATTAAAACGAAGTTTCCAAACTTCGAAAAAAAATGTTTTTCTTTTCGAGATTCTTTGCGCATAATATGCTATACTGAGGCTATCAAACTAGTATAATGAAAGAGAACCAGTTATCTCAAATAAGAACGAAAACAAATTGATTCTAAAGAAGTTTCCAAACTTCGAAAAAAAATGTTTTTCTTTTCGAGATTCTTTGCGCATAATATACTTTTCTACGGCTATCAAACTAGTAAAATGAAAGAGAACCAGTTATCTCGAATAAGAACGGAAAAATTGTGATTGTAACGAAGTTTCCAAACGTCGAAAAAAATTTTTTTTCTTTTCGAGAATCTTTGCGCATAATATGCTTTTTTGAGGCTATCAAACTAGTATAATGAAAGAGAACCAGTTATCTCAAATAAGAACGGAAAAAAAGTGATTCTAAAGAAGTTTCCAAACTTCGAAAAAAATTTTTTTTCTTTTCGAGATTCTTTGCGCATAATATGCTTTACTGAAGCTATCAAACTAGTATAATGAAAGAGAACCAGTTATCTCAAATAAGAACAGAAAAAAAGTGATTCTAAAGAAGTTTCCAAACTTCGAAAAAAATTTTTTTTCTTTTCGAGATTCTTTGCGCATAATATACTTTTCTACGGCTATCAAACTAGTAAAATGAAAGAGAACCAGTTATCTCCAATAAGAACGGAAAAAAAGTGATTGTAACGAAGTTTCCAAATTTCGAAAAAAATTTTTTTTCTTTTCGAGATTCTTTGCGCATAATATGCTTTACTGAGGCTATCAAACTAGTATAATGTAAGAGAACCAGTTATCTCAAATAAGAACGGGAAAAAAGTGATTATAACGAAGTTTCCAAACTTCAAAAAAAATTTTTTTTCTTTTCGTGATTGTTTGCGCTAAATATGCTTTTCTGAGGCTATCAAACTAGTATAATGAAAGAGAACCAGTTATCTCAAATAAGAACAGAAAAAAAGTGATTCTAAAGAAGTTTCCAAACTTCGAAAAAAAATGTTTTTCTTTTCGAGATTCTTTGCGCATAATATGCTTTACTGAGGCTATCAAACTAGTATAATGAAAGAGAACGAGTTATCTCAAATAAGAACGGAAAAAGTGATTCAAACGAAGTTTCCAAACTTCGAAAAAAATGTTTTTCTTTTCGAGATTCTTTGCTCATAATATGCTTTACTGAGGCTATCAAACTAGTATAATGTAAGAGAACAAGTTATCTCAAATAAGAACGGGAAAAAAGTTGTTCTAACGCAGTTTCGAAACTTCGAAAATTTTTTTTTTTTTTTCGAGATTCTTTGCGCAAAATATGCTATACTGAGGCTATCAAACTAGTATAATGTAAGAGAACCAGTTATCTCAAATAAGAACGGACAAAAAGTGATTCAAACGAAGTTTCCAAACTTCGAAAAAAAATATTTTTCTTTTCGAGATTCTTTGCGCATAATATACTTTTCTACGGCTATCAAACTAGTAAAATGAAAGAGAACCAGTTATCTCCAATAAGAACGGAAAAAAAGTGATTCTAACGAAGTTTCCAAACTTCGAAAAAATTTTTTTTTCTTTTCGAGATTCTTTGCGCATAATATGCTTTACTGAGGCTATCAAACTAGTATAATGAAAGAGAACCAGTTATCTCAAATAAGAACAGAAAAAAAGTGATTCTAAAGAAGTTTCCAAACTTCGAAAAAAAATTTTTTTCTTTTCGAGATTCTTTGCGCATAATATGCTTTACTGAGGCTATCAAACTAGTATAATGAAAGAGAACCTGTTATTTCAAATAAGAACGGAAAATGGTGATTGTAACGAAGTTTCCAAACTTCGAAAAAAATTTTTTTTCTTTTCGAGATTCTTTGCGCATAATATGATTTACTGAGGCTATCAAACTAGTATAATGTAAGAGAACCAGTTATCTCAAATAAGAACGGAAAAAGGGATTCTAACGAAGTTTCCAAACTTCGAAAAAAAATTTTTTTCTTTTCGTGATTGTTTGCGCTAAATATGCTTTTCTGAGGCTATCAAACTAGTATAATGAAAGAGAACCAGTTATCTCAAATAAGAACAGAAAAAAAGTGATTCTAAAGAAGTTTCCAAACTTCGAAAAAAAAATTTTGTCTTTTCGAGATTCTTTGCGCATAATATGCTTTACTGAGGCTATCATACTAGTATAATGAAAGAGAACCAGTTATCTCAAATAAGAACGGAAAAAAAGTGATTCTAAAGAAGTTTCCAAACTTCGAAAAAAATTTTTTTTCTTTTCGAGATTCTTTGCGCATAAAATGCTTTACTGAGGCTATCAAACTAGTATAATGAAAGAGAACCAGTTATCTCAAATAAGAACGGAAAAAAAGTGATTCAAACGAAGTTTCCAAACTTTGAAAAAAAATGTTTTTCTTTTCGAGATTCTTTGCGCATAATATGCTTTTCTGAGGCTATCAAACTAGTATAATGAAAGAGAACTAGTTATTTCAAATAAGAACGGAAAAAAAGTGATTCAAACGAAGTTTCCAAACTTCGAAAAAAAATGTTTTTCTTTTCGAGATTCTTTGCGCATAATATACTTTTCTACGGCTATCAAACTAGTAAAATGAAAGAGAACCAGTTATCTCGAATAAGAACGGAAAAAAAGTGATTCTAACGAAGTTATCAAACTTCGAAAAAAAATGTTTCTCTTTTCGAGATTCTTTGCGCATTATATGCTTTTCTGAGGCTATCAAAGTAGTATTATAAAAGAGAACCAGTTATCTATAATAAGAACGGAAAAAAAGTGATTCTAAAGAAGTTTCCAAACTTCGAAAAAATTTTTTTTTCTTTTCGAGATTCTTTGCGCATAATATACTTTTCTACGGCTATCAAACTAGTAAAATGAAAGAGAACCAGTTATCTCGAATAAGAACGGAAAAAAAAGTGATTCTAACGAAGTTTCCAAACTTCGAAAAAAAATGTTTTTCTTTTCGAGATTCTTTGCGCATAATATGCTTTACTGAGGCTATCAAACTAGTATAATGAAAGAGAACCAGTTATCTCAAATAAGAACGAAAACAAATTGATTCTAAAGAAGTTTCCAAACTTCGAAAAAAAATGTTTTTCTTTTCGAGATTCTTTGCGCATAATATACTTTTCTACGGCTATCAAACTAGTAAAATGAAAGAGAACCAGTTATCTCGAATAAGAACGGAAAAATTGTGATTGTAACGAAGTTTCCAAACGTCGAAAAAAATTTTTTTTCTTTTCGAGAATCTTTGCGCATAATATGCTTTTTTGAGGCTATCAAACTAGTATAATGAAAGAGAACCAGTTATCTCAAATAAGAACGGAAAAAAAGTGATTCTAAAGAAGTTTCCAAACTTCGAAAAAAATTTTTTTTCTTTTCGAGATTCTTTGCGCATAATATGCTTTACTGAAGCTATCAAACTAGTATAATGAAAGAGAACCAGTTATCTCAAATAAGAACAGAAAAAAAGTGATTCTAAAGAAGTTTCCAAACTTCGAAAAAAAATTTTTTTCTTTTCGAGATTCTTTGCGCATAATATGCTTTACTGAGGCTATCAAACTAGTATAATGAAAGAGAACCAGTTATCTCAAATAAGAACGGAAAAAAAGTGATTCTAAAGAAGTTTCCAAACTTCGAAAAAAAATTTTTTTCTTTTCGAGATTCTTTGCGCATAATATGCTTTACTGAGGCTATCAAACTAGTATAATGAAAGAGAAACAGTAATCTCAAATAAGAACGGAAAAAAAGTGATTCAAACGAAGTTTCCAAACCTCGAAAAAAAATGTTTTTCTTTTCGAGATTCTTTGCGCATAATATGCTTTTCTGAGGCTATCAAACTAGTATAATGAAAGATAACCAGTTATCTCAAATAAGAACGGGAAAAAAAGTGATTCTAACGAAGGTTCCAAACTTCGAAAAAAATTTTTTTTTCTTTTCGTGATTTTTGCGCTAAATATGCTTTTCTGAGGCTATCAAAGTAGTATTATAAAAGAGAACACGTTATCTCAAATAAGAACAGAAAAAAAGTGATTCTAAAGAAGTTACCAAACTTCGAAAAAAAATTTTTTTCTTTTCGAGATTCTTTCGCATAATATGCTTTACTGAGGCTATCAAACTAGTATAATGAAAGAGAACCTGTTATTTCAAATAAGAACGGAAAAAAGTGATTAAAACGAAGTTTCCAAACTTCGAAAAAAAATGTTTTTCTTTTCGAGATTCTTTGCGCATAATATACTTTTCTACGGCTATCAAACTAGTAAAATGAAAGAGAACCAGTTATCTCGAATAAGAACGGAAAAAAAGTGATTGTAACGAAGTTTCCAAACTTCGAAAAAAATTTTTTTTCTTTTCGAGATTCTTTGCGCATAATATGCTTTACTGAGGCTATCAAACTAGTATAATGTAAGAGAACCAGTTATCTCAAATAAGAACGGAAAAAAAGTGATTCTAACGAAGTTTCCAAACTTCTAAAAAAATTTTTTTTCTTTTCGTGATTGTTTGCGCTAAATTTGCCTTTCTGAGGCTATCAAACTAGTATAATGAAAGAGAACCAGTTATCTCAAATAAGAACAGAAAAAAAGTGATTCAGACGAAGTTTCCAAACTTTGAAAAAAAATGTTTTTCTTTTCGAGATTCTTTGCGCATAATATGCTTTACTGAGGCTATCAAACTAGTATAATGAAAGAGAACCAGTTATCTCAAATAAGAACGAAAACAAATTGATTCTAAAGAAGTTTCCAAACTTCGAAAAAAAATTTTTTTCTTTTCGAGATTCTTTGCGCATAATATGCTTTACTGAGGCTATCAAACTAGTATAATGAAAGAGAACCAGTTATTTCAAATAAGAACGGAAAAAAGTGATTAAAACGAAGTTTCCAAACTTCGAAAAAAAATGTTTTTCTTTTCGAGATCCTTTGCGCATAATATACTTTTCTACGGCTATTAAAAACTAGTAAAATGAAAGAGAACCAGTTATTTCAAATAAGAACGGAAGAAAGTGATTAAAACGAAGTTTCCAAACTTCGAAAAAAAATATTTTTCTTTTCGAGATTCTTTGCGCATAATATACTTTTCTACGGCTATCAAACTAGTAAAATGAAAGAGAACCAGTTATCTCCAATAAGAACGGAAAAAAAGTGATTCTAACGAAGTTTCCAAACTTCGAAAAAATTTTTTTTTCTTTTCGAGATTCTTTGCGCATAATATGCTTTACTGAGGCTATCAAACTAGTATAATGAAAGAGAACCAGTTATTTCAAATAAGAACGGAAAAAAGTGATTAAAACGAAGTTTCCAAACTTCGAAAAAAAATGTTTTTCTTTTCGAGATCCTTTGCGCATAATATACTTTTCTACGGCTATTAAAAACTAGTAAAATGAAAGAGAACCAGTTATTTCAAATAAGAACGGAAGAAAGTGATTAAAACGAAGTTTCCAAACTTCGAAAAAAAATATTTTTCTTTTCGAGATTCTTTGCGCATAATATACTTTTCTACGGCTATCAAACTAGTAAAATGAAAGAGAACCAGTTATCTCCAATAAGAACGGAAAAAAAGTGATTCTAACGAAGTTTCCAAACTTCGAAAAAATTTTTTTTTCTTTTCGAGATTCTTTGCGCATAATATGCTTTACTGAGGCTATCAAACTAGTATAATGAAAGAGAACCAGTTATCTCAAATAAGAACAGAAAAAAAGTGATTCTAAAGAAGTTTCCAAACTTCGAAAAAAAATTTTTTTCTTTTCGAGATTCTTTGCGCATAATATGCTTTACTGAGGCTATCAAACTAGTATAATGAAAGAGAACCTGTTATTTCAAATAAGAACGGAAAATGGTGATTGTAACGAAGTTTCCAAACTTCGAAAAAAATTTTTTTTCTTTTCGAGATTCTTTGCGCATAATATGATTTACTGAGGCTATCAAACTAGTATAATGTAAGAGAACCAGTTATCTCAAATATGAACGGAAAAAGGGATTCTAACGAAGTTTCCAAACTTCGAAAAAAATTTTTTTTCTTTTCGTGATTGTTTGCGCTAAATATGCTTTTCTGAGGCTATCAAACTAGTATAATGAAAGAGAACCAGTTATCTCAAATAAGAACAGAAAAAAAGTGATTCTAAAGAAGTTTCCAAACTTCGAAAAAAAAATTTTGTCTTTTCGAGATTCTTTGCGCATAATATGCTTTACTGAGGCTATCATACTAGTATAATGAAAGAGAACCAGTTATCTCAAATAAGAACGGAAAAAAAGTGATTCTAAAGAAGTTTCCAAACTTCGAAAAAATTTTTTTTTCTTTTCGAGATTCTTTGCGCATAAAATGCTTTACTGAGGCTATCAAACTAGTATAATGAAAGAGAACCAGTTATCTCAAATAAGAACGGAAAAAAAGTGATTCAAACGAAGTTTCCAAACTTTGAAAAAAAATGTTTTTCTTTTCGAGATTCTTTGCGCATAATATGCTTTTCTGAGGCTATCAAACTAGTATAATGAAAGAGAACTAGTTATTTCAAATAAGAACGGAAAAAAAGTGATTCAAACGAAGTTTCCAAACTTCGAAAAAAAATGTTTTTCTTTTCGAGATTCTTTGCGCATAATATACTTTTCTACGGCTATCAAACTAGTAAAATGAAAGAGAACCAGTTATCTCGAATAAGAACGGAAAAAAAGTGATTCTAACGAAGTTATCAAACTTCGAAAAAAAATGTTTCTCTTTTCGAGATTCTTTGCGCATTATATGCTTTTCTGAGGCTATCAAAGTAGTATTATAAAAGAGAACCAGTTATCTATAATAAGAACGGAAAAAAAGTGATTCTAAAGAAGTTTCCAAACTTCGAAAAAATTTTTTTTTCTTTTCGAGATTCTTTGCGCATAATATACTTTTCTAAGGCTATCAAACTAGTAAAATGAAAGAGAACCAGTTATCTCGAATAAGAACGGAAAAAAAAGTGATTCTAACGAAGTTTCCAAACTTCGAAAAAAAATGTTTTTCTTTTCGAGATTCTTTGCGCATAATATGCTTTACTGAGGCTATCAAACTAGTATAATGAAAGAGAACCAGTTATCTCAAATAAGAACGAAAACAAATTGATTCTAAAGAAGTTTCCAAACTTCGAAAAAAAATGTTTTTCTTTTCGAGATTCTTTGCGCATAATATACTTTTCTACGGCTATCAAACTAGTAAAATGAAAGAGAACCAGTTATCTCGAATAAGAACGGAAAAATTGTGATTGTAACGAAGTTTCCAAACGTCGAAAAAAATTTTTTTTCTTTTCGAGAATCTTTGCGCATAATATGCTTTTTTGAGGCTATCAAACTAGTATAATGAAAGAGAACCAGTTATCTCAAATAAGAACGGAAAAAAAGTGATTCTAAAGAAGTTTCCAAACTTCGAAAAAAATTTTTTTTCTTTTCGAGATTCTTTGCGCATAATATGCTTTACTGAAGCTATCAAACTAGTATAATGAAAGAGAACCAGTTATCTCAAATAAGAACAGAAAAAAAGTGATTCTAAAGAAGTTTCCAAACTTCGAAAAAAAATTTTTTTCTTTTCGAGATTCTTTGCGCATAATATGCTTTACTGAGGCTATCAAACTAGTATAATGAAAGAGAACCAGTTATCTCAAATAAGAACGGAAAAAAAGTGATTCTAAAGAAGTTTCCAAACTTCGAAAAAAAATTTTTTTCTTTTCGAGATTCTTTGCGCATAATATGCTTTACTGAGGCTATCAAACTAGTATAATGAAAGAGAAACAGTAATCTCAAATAAGAACGGAAAAAAAGTGATTCAAACGAAGTTTCCAAACCTCGAAAAAAAATGTTTTTCTTTTCGAGATTCTTTGCGCATAATATGCTTTTCTGAGGCTATCAAACTAGTATAATGAAAGATAACCAGTTATCTCAAATAAGAACGGGAAAAAAAGTGATTCTAACGAAGGTTCCAAACTTCGAAAAAATTTTTTTTTTCTTTTCGTGATTTTTGCGCTAAATATGCTTTTCTGAGGCTATCAAAGTAGTATTATAAAAGAGAACACGTTATCTCAAATAAGAACAGAAAAAAGGTGATTCTAAAGAAGTTTCCAAACTTCAAAAAAAATTTTTTTTCTTTTCGAGATTCTTTGCGCATAATATGCTTTACTGAGGCTATCAAACTAGTATAATGAAAGAGAACCAGTTATCTCAAATAAGAACGGAAAAAAAGTGATTCAAACGATGTTTCCAAACTTCGAAAAAAAATTTTTTTCTTTTAGAGATTCTTTGCGCATAATATGCTTTACTGAGGCTATCAAACTAGTATAATGAAAGAGAACCAGTTATCTCAAATAAGAACGGAAAAAAAGTGATTCTAACGAAGTTTCCAAACTTCGAAAAAATTTTTTTTTCTTTTCGAGATTCTTTGCGCATAATATGCTTTACTGAGGCTATCAAACTAGTATAATGAAAGAGAACCAGTTATCTCAAATAAGAACAGAAAAAAAGTGATTCTAAAGAAGTTACCAAACTTCGAAAAAAAATTTTTTTCTTTTCGAGATTCTTTGCGCATAATATGCTTTACTGAGGCTATCAAACTAGTATAATGAAAGAGAACCTGTTATTTCAAATAAGAACGGAAAAAAGTGATTAAAACGAAGTTTCCAAACTTCGAAAAAAAATGTTTTTCTTTTCGAGATTCTTTGCGCATAATATACTTTTCTACGGCTATCAAACTAGTAAAATGAAAGAGAACCAGTTATCTCGAATAAGAACGGAAAAAAGTGATTCAAACGAAGTTTCCAAACCTCGAAAAAAAATGTTTTTCTTTTCGAGATTCTTTGCGCATAATATGCTTTTCTGAGGCTATCAAAGTAGTATTATAAAAGAGAACCAGTTATCTATAATAAGAACGGAAAAAAAGTGATTCTAAAGAAGTTTCCAAACTTCGAAAAATTTTTTTTTTCTTTTCGAGATTCCTTGCGCATAATATACTTTTCTACGGCTATCAAACTAGTAAAATGAAAGAGAACCAGTTATCTCGAATAAGAACGGAAAAAAAAGTGATTCTAACGAAGTTTCCAAACTTCGAAAAAAAATGTTTTTCTTTTCGAGATTCTTTGCGCATAATATGCTTTACTGAGGCTATCAAACTAGTATAATGAAAGAGAACCAGTTATCTCAAATAAGAACGAAAACAAATTGATTCTAAAGAAGTTTCCAAACTTCGAAAAAAAATGTTTTTCTTTTCGAGATTCTTTGCGCATAATATACTTTTCTACGGCTATCAAACTAGTAAAATGAAAGAGAACCAGTTATCTCGAATAAGAACGGAAAAATTGTGATTGTAACGAAGTTTCCAAACGTCGAAAAAAATTTTTTTTCTTTTCGAGAATCTTTGCGCATAATATGCTTTTTTGAGGCTATCAAACTAGTATAATGAAAGAGAACCAGTTATCTCAAATAAGAACGGAAAAAAAGTGATCTAAAGAAGTTTCCAAACTTCGAAAAAAATTTTTTTTCTTTTCGAGATTCTTTGCGCATAATATGCTTTACTGAAGCTATCAAACTAGTATAATGAAAGAGAACCAGTTATCTCAAATAAGAACAGAAAAAAAGTGATTCTAAAGAAGTTTCCAAACTTCGAAAAAAAATTTTTTTCTTTTCGAGATTCTTTGCGCATAATATGCTTTACTGAGGCTATCAAACTAGTATAATGAAAGAGAACCAGTTATCTCAAATAAGAACGGAAAAAAAGTGATTCTAAAGAAGTTTCCAAACTTCGAAAAAAAATTTTTTTCTTTTCGAGATTCTTTGCGCATAATATGCTTTACTGAGGCTATCAAACTAGTATAATGAAAGAGAAACAGTAATCTCAAATAAGAACGGAAAAAAAGTGATTCAAACGAAGTTTCCAAACCTCGAAAAAAAATGTTTTTCTTTTCGAGATTCTTTGCGCATAATATGCTTTTCTGAGGCTATCAAACTAGTATAATGAAAGATAACCAGTTATCTCAAATAAGAACGGGAAAAAAAGTGATTCTAACGAAGGTTCCAAACTTCGAAAAAATTTTTTTTTTCTTTTCGTGATTTTTGCGCTAAATATGCTTTTCTGAGGCTATCAAAGTAGTATTATAAAAGAGAACACGTTATCTCAAATAAGAACAGAAAAAAGGTGATTCTAAAGAAGTTTCCAAACTTCAAAAAAAATTTTTTTTCTTTTCGAGATTCTTTGCGCATAATATGCTTTACTGAGGCTATCAAACTAGTATAATGAAAGAGAACCAGTTATCTCAAATAAGAACGGAAAAAAAGTGATTCAAACGATGTTTCCAAACTTCGAAAAAAAATTTTTTTCTTTTAGAGATTCTTTGCGCATAATATGCTTTACTGAGGCTATCAAACTAGTATAATGAAAGAGAACCAGTTATCTCAAATAAGAACGGAAAAAAAGTGATTCTAACGAAGTTTCCAAACTTCGAAAAAATTTTTTTTTCTTTTCGAGATTCTTTGCGCATAATATGCTTTACTGAGGCTATCAAACTAGTATAATGAAAGAGAACCAGTTATCTCAAATAAGAACGGAAAAAAAGTGATTCTAACGAAGTTTCCAAACTTCTAAAAAAATTTTTTTTCTTTTCGTGATTGTTTGCGCTAAATTTGCCTTTCTGAGGCTATCAAACTAGTATAATGAAAGAGAACCAGTTATCTCAAATAAGAACAGAAAAAAAGTGATTCAGACGAAGTTTCCAAACTTTGAAAAAAAATGTTTTTCTTTTCGAGATTCTTTGCGCATAATATGCTTTACTGAGGCTATCAAACTAGTATAATGAAAGAGAACCAGTTATCTCAAATAAGAACGAAAACAAATTGATTCTAAAGAAGTTTCCAAACTTCGAAAAAAAATTTTTTTCTTTTCGAGATTCTTTGCGCATAATATGCTTTACTGAGGCTATCAAACTAGTATAATGAAAGAGAACCAGTTATTTCAAATAAGAACGGAAAAAAGTGATTAAAACGAAGTTTCCAAACTTCGAAAAAAAATGTTTTTCTTTTCGAGATCCTTTGCGCATAATATACTTTTCTACGGCTATTAAAAACTAGTAAAATGAAAGAGAACCAGTTATTTCAAATAAGAACGGAAGAAAGTGATTAAAACGAAGTTTCCAAACTTCGAAAAAAAATGTTTTTCTTTTCGAGATTCTTTGCGCATAATATACTTTTCTACGGCTATCAAACTAGTAAAATGAAAGAGAACCAGTTATCTCCAATAAGAACGGAAAAAAAGTGATTGTAACGAAGTTTCCAAATTTCGAAAAAAATTTTTTTTCTTTTCGAGATTCTTTGCGCATAATATGCTTTACTGAGGCTATCAAACTAGTATAATGTAAGAGAACCAGTTATCTCAAATAAGAACGGAAAAAAAGTGATTATAACGAAGTTTCCAAACTTCAAAAAAAATTTTTTTTCTTTTCGTGATTATTTGCGCTAAATATGCTTTTCTGAGGCTATCAAACTAGTATAATGAAAGAGAACCAGTTATCTCAAATAAGAACAGAAAAAAAGTGATTCTAAAGAAGTTTCCAAACTTCGAAAAAAAATGTTTTTCTTTTCGAGATTCTTTGCGCATAATATGCTTTACTGTGGCTATCAAACTAGTATAATGAAAGAGAACCAGTTATCTCAAATAAGAACGGGAAAAAAGTTGTTCTAACGCAGTTTCGAAACTTCGAAAATTTTTTTTTTTTTTTCGAGATTCTTTGCGCATAATATGCTATACTGAGGCTATCAAACTAGTATAATGTAAGAGAACCAGTTATCTCAAATAAGAACGGAAAAAAAGTGATTCAAACGAAGTTTCCAAACTTCGAAAAAAAATGTTTTTCTTTTCGAGATTCTTTGCGCATAATATACTTTTCTACGGCTATCAAACTAGTAAAATGAAAGAGAACCAGTTATCTCGAATAAGAACGGAAAAATTGTGATTGTAACGAAGTTTCCAAACGTCGAAAAAAATTTTTTTTCTTTTCGAGAATCTTTGCGCATAATATGCTTTTTTGAGGCTATCAAACTAGTATAATGAAAGAGAACCAGTTATCTCAAATAAGAACGGAAAAAAAGTGATTCTAAAGAAGTTTCCAAACTTCGAAAAAAATTTTTTTTCTTTTCGAGATTCTTTGCGCATAATATGCTTTACTGAAGCTATCAAACTAGTATAATGAAAGAGAACCAGTTATCTCAAATAAGAACAGAAAAAAAGTGATTCTAAAGAAGTTTCCAAACTTCGAAAAAAAATTTTTTTCTTTTCGAGATTCTTTACGCATAATATGCTTTACTGAGGCTATCAAACTAGTATAATGAAAGAGAACCAGTTATCTCAAATAAGAACGGAAAAAAAGTGATTCTAAAGAAGTTTCCAAACTTCGAAAAAAAATTTTTTTCTTTTCGAGATTCTTTGCGCATAATATGCTTTACTGAGGCTATCAAACTAGTATAATGAAAGAGAAACAGTAATCTCAAATAAGAACGGAAAAAAAGTGATTCAAACGAAGTTTCCAAACCTCGAAAAAAAATGTTTTTCTTTTCGAGATTCTTTGCGCATAATATGCTTTTCTGAGGCTATCAAACTAGTATAATGAAAGATAACCAGTTATCTCAAATAAGAACGGGAAAAAAAGTGATTCTAACGAAGGTTCCAAACTTCGAAAAAAAATTTTTTTTCTTTTCGTGATTTTTGCGCTAAATATGCTTTTCTGAGGCTATCAAAGTAGTATTATAAAAGAGAACACGTTATCTCAAATAAGAACAGAAAAAAGGTGATTCTAAAGAAGTTTCCAAACTTCAAAAAAAATTTTTTTTCTTTTCGAGATTCTTTGCGCATAATATGCTTTACTGAGGCTATCAAACTAGTATAATGAAAGAGAACCAGTTATCTCAAATAAGAACGGAAAAAAAGTGATTCAAACGATGTTTCCAAACTTCGAAAAAAAATTTTTTTCTTTTAGAGATTCTTTGCGCATAATATGCTTTACTGAGGCTATCAAACTAGTATAATGAAAGAGAACCAGTTATCTCAAATAAGAACGGAAAAAAAGTTATTCTAACGAAGTTTCCAAACTTCGAAAAAATTTTTTTTTCTTTTCGAGATTCTTTGCGCATAATATGCTTTACTGAGGCTATCAAACTAGTATAATGAAAGAGAACCAGTTATCTCAAATAAGAACAGAAAAAAAGTGATTCTAAAGAAGTTTCCAAACTTCGAAAAAAAATTTTTTTCTTTTCGAGATTCTTTGCGCATAATATGCTTTACTGAGGCTATCAAACTAGTATAATGAAAGAGAACCAGTTATCTCAAATAAGAACGGAAAAAAAGTGATTCTAAAGAAGTTTCCAAACTTCGAAAAAAAATTTTTTTCTTTTCGAGATTCTTTGCGCATAATATGCTTTACTGAGGCTATCAAACTAGTATAATGAAAGAGAAACAGTAATCTCAAATAAGAACGGAAAAAAAGTGATTCAAACGAAGTTTCCAAACCTCGAAAAAAAATGTTTTTCTTTTCGAGATTCTTTGCGCATAATATGCTTTTCTGAGGCTATCAAACTAGTATAATGAAAGATAACCAGTTATCTCAAATAAGAACGGGAAAAAAAGTGATTCTAACGAAGGTTCCAAACTTCGAAAAAATTTTTTTTTTCTTTTCGTGATTTTTGCGCTAAATATGCTTTTCTGAGGCTATCAAAGTAGTATTATAAAAGAGAACACGTTATCTCAAATAAGAACAGAAAAAAGGTGATTCTAAAGAAGTTTCCAAACTTCAAAAAAAATTTTTTTTCTTTTCGAGATTCTTTGCGCATAATATGCTTTACTGAGGCTATCAAACTAGTATAATGAAAGAGAACCAGTTATCTCAAATAAGAACGGAAAAAAAGTGATTCAAACGATGTTTCCAAACTTCGAAAAAAAATTTTTTTCTTTTAGAGATTCTTTGCGCATAATATGCTTTACTGAGGCTATCAAACTAGTATAATGAAAGAGAACCAGTTATCTCAAATAAGAACGGAAAAAAAGTGATTCTAACGAAGTTTCCAAACTTCGAAAAAATTTTTTTTTCTTTTCGAGATTCTTTGCGCATAATATGCTTTACTGAGGCTATCAAACTAGTATAATGAAAGAGAACCAGTTATCTCAAATAAGAACAGAAAAAAAGTGATTCTAAAGAAGTTACCAAACTTCGAAAAAAAATTTTTTTCTTTTCGAGATTCTTTGCGCATAATATGCTTTACTGAGGCTATCAAACTAGTATAATGAAAGAGAACCTGTTATTTCAAATAAGAACGGAAAAAAGTGATTAAAACGAAGTTTCCAAACTTCGAAAAAAAATGTTTTTCTTTTCGAGATTCTTTGCGCATAATATACTTTTCTACGGCTATCAAACTAGTAAAATGAAAGAGAACCAGTTATCTCGAATAAGAACGGAAAAAAAGTGATTGTAACGAAGTTTCCAAACTTCGAAAAAAATTTTTTTTCTTTTCGAGATTCTTTGCGCATAATATGCTTTACTGAGGCTATCAAACTAGTATAATGTAAGAGAACCAGTTATCTCAAATAAGAACGGAAAAAAAGTGATTCTAACGAAGTTTCCAAACTTCTAAAAAAATTTTTTTTCTTTTCGTGATTGTTTGCGCTAAATTTGCCTTTCTGAGGCTATCAAACTAGTATAATGAAAGAGAACCAGTTATCTCAAATAAGAACAGAAAAAAAGTGATTCAGACGAAGTTTCCAAACTTTGAAAAAAAATGTTTTTCTTTTCGAGATTCTTTGCGCATAATATGCTTTACTGAGGCTATCAAACTAGTATAATGAAAGAGAACCAGTTATCTCAAATAAGAACGAAAACAAATTGATTCTAAAGAAGTTTCCAAACTTCGAAAAAAAATTTTTTTCTTTTCGAGATTCTTTGCGCATAATATGCTTTACTGAGGCTATCAAACTAGTATAATGAAAGAGAACCAGTTATTTCAAATAAGAACGGAAAAAAGTGATTAAAACGAAGTTTCCAAACTTCGAAAAAAAATGTTTTTCTTTTCGAGATTCTTTGCGCATAATATACTTTTCTACGGCTATTAAAAACTAGTAAAATGAAAGAGAACCAGTTATTTCAAATAAGAACGGAAGAAAGTGATTAAAACGAAGTTTCCAAACTTCGAAAAAAAATGTTTTTCTTTTCGAGATTCTTTGCGCATAATATACTTTTCTACGGCTATCAAACTAGTAAAATGAAAGAGAACCAGTTATCTCCAATAAGAACGGAAAAAAAGTGATTGTAACGAAGTTTCCAAATTTCGAAAAAAATTTTTTTTCTTTTCGAGATTCTTTGCGCATAATATGCTTTACTGAGGCTATCAAACTAGTATAATGTAAGAGAACCAGTTATCTCAAATAAGAACGGAAAAAAAGTGATTATAACGAAGTTTCCAAACTTCAAAAAAAATTTTTTTTCTTTTCGTGATTATTTGCGCTAAATATGCTTTTCTGAGGCTATCAAACTAGTATAATGAAAGAGAACCAGTTATCTCAAATAAGAACAGAAAAAAAGTGATTCTAAAGAAGTTTCCAAACTTCGAAAAAAAATGTTTTTCTTTTCGAGATTCTTTGCGCATAATATGCTTTACTGTGGCTATCAAACTAGTATAATGAAAGAGAACCAGTTATCTCAAATAAGAACGGGAAAAAAGTTGTTCTAACGCAGTTTCCAAACTTCGAAAATTTTTTTTTTTTTTCGAGATTCTTTGCGCATAATATGCTATACTGAGGCTATCAAACTAGTATAATGTAAGAGAACCAGTTATCTCAAATAAGAACGGAAAAAAAGTGATTCAAACGAAGTTTCCAAACTTCGAAAAAAAATGTTTTTCTTTTCGAGATTCTTTGCGCATAATATACTTTTCTACGGCTATCAAACTAGTAAAATGAAAGAGAACCAGTTATCTCGAATAAGAACGGAAAAATTGTGATTGTAACGAAGTTTCCAAACGTCGAAAAAAATTTTTTTTCTTTTCGAGAATCTTTGCGCATAATATGCTTTTTTGAGGCTATCAAACTAGTATAATGAAAGAGAACCAGTTATCTCAAATAAGAACGGAAAAAAAGTGATTCTAAAGAAGTTTCCAAACTTCGAAAAAAATTTTTTTTCTTTTCGAGATTCTTTGCGCATAATATGCTTTACTGAAGCTATCAAACTAGTATAATGAAAGAGAACCAGTTATCTCAAATAAGAACAGAAAAAAAGTGATTCTAAAGAAGTTTCCAAACTTCGAAAAAAAATTTTTTTCTTTTCGAGATTCTTTGCGCATAATATGCTTTACTGAGGCTATCAAACTAGTATAATGAAAGAGAACCAGTTATCTCAAATAAGAACGGAAAAAAAGTGATTCTAAAGAAGTTTCCAAACTTCGAAAAAAAATTTTTTTCTTTTCGAGATTCTTTGCGCATAATATGCTTTACTGAGGCTATCAAACTAGTATAATGAAAGAGAAACAGTAATCTCAAATAAGAACGGAAAAAAAGTGATTCAAACGAAGTTTCCAAACCTCGAAAAAAAATGTTTTTCTTTTCGAGATTCTTTGCGCATAATATGCTTTTCTGAGGCTATCAAACTAGTATAATGAAAGATAACCAGTTATCTCAAATAAGAACGGGAAAAAAAGTGATTCTAACGAAGGTTCCAAACTTCGAAAAAAAATTTTTTTTCTTTTCGTGATTTTTGCGCTAAATATGCTTTTCTGAGGCTATCAAAGTAGTATTATAAAAGAGAACACGTTATCTCAAATAAGAACAGAAAAAAGGTGATTCTAAAGAAGTTTCCAAACTTCAAAAAAAATTTTTTTTCTTTTCGAGATTCTTTGCGCATAATATGCTTTACTGAGGCTATCAAACTAGTATAATGAAAGAGAACCAGTTATCTCAAATAAGAACGGAAAAAAAGTGATTCAAACGATGTTTCCAAACTTCGAAAAAAAATTTTTTTCTTTTAGAGATTCTTTGCGCATAATATGCTTTACTGAGGCTATCAAACTAGTATAATGAAAGAGAACCAGTTATCTCAAATAAGAACGGAAAAAAAGTTATTCTAACGAAGTTTCCAAACTTCGAAAAAATTTTTTTTTCTTTTCGAGATTCTTTGCGCATAATATGCTTTACTGAGGCTATCAAACTAGTATAATGAAAGAGAACCAGTTATCTCAAATAAGAACAGAAAAAAAGTGATTCTAAAGAAGTTACCAAACTTCGAAAAAAAATTTTTTTCTTTTCGAGATTCTTTGCGCATAATATGCTTTACTGAGGCTATCAAACTAGTATAATGAAAGAGAACCTGTTATTTCAAATAAGAACGGAAAAAAGTGATTAAAACGAAGTTTCCAAACTTCGAAAAAAAATGTTTTTCTTTTCGAGATTCTTTGCGCATAATATACTTTTCTACGGCTATCAAACTAGTAAAATGAAAGAGAACCAGTTATCTCGAATAAGAACGGAAAAAAAGTGATTGTAACGAAGTTTCCAAACTTCGAAAAAAATTTTTTTTCTTTTCGAGATTCTTTGCGCATAATATGCTTTACTGAGGCTATCAAACTAGTATAATGTAAGAGAACCAGTTATCTCAAATAAGAACGGAAAAAAAGTGATTCTAACGAAGTTTCCAAACTTCGAAAAAAATTTTTTTTCTTTTCGTGATTGTTTGCGCTAAATTTGCTTTTCTGAGGCTATCAAACTAGTATAATGAAAGAGAACCAGTTATCTCAAATAAGAACAGAAAAAAAGTGATTCAAACGAAGTTTCCAAACTTTGAAAAAAAATGTTTTTCTTTTCGAGATTCTTTGCGCATAATATGCTTTACTGAGGCTATCAAACTAGTATAATGAAAGAGAACCAGTTATCTCAAATAAGAACGAAAACAAATTGATTCTAAAGAAGTTTCCAAACTTCGAAAAAAAATTTTTTTCTTTTCGAGATTCTTTGCGCATAATATGCTTTACTGAGGCTATCAAACTAGTATAATGAAAGAGAACCAGTTATTTCAAATAAGAACGGAAAAAAGTGATTAAAACGAAGTTTCCAAACTTCGAAAAAAAATGTTTTTCTTTTCGAGATTCTTTGCGCATAATATACTTTTCTACGGCTATTAAAAACAAGTAAAATGAAAGAGAACCAGTTATTCCAAATAAGAACGGAAGAAAGTGATTAAAACGAAGTTTCCAAACTTCGAAAAAAAATGTTTTTCTTTTCGAGATTCTTTGCGCATAATATACTTTTCTACGGCTATCAAACTAGTAAAATGAAAGAGAACCAGTTATCTCCAATAAGAACGGAAAAAAAGTGATTGTAACGAAGTTTCCAAATTTCGAAAAAAATTTTTTTTCTTTTCGAGATTCTTTGCGCATAATATGCTTTACTGAGGCTATCAAACTAGTATAATGTAAGAGAACCAGTTATCTCAAATAAGAACGGAAAAAAAGTGATTGTAACGAAGTTTCCAAACTTCAAAAAAAATTTATTTTCTTTTCGTGATTATTTGCGCTAAATATGCTTTTCTGAGGCTATCAAACTAGTATAATGAAAGAGAACCAGTTATCTCAAATAAGAACAGAAAAAAAGTGATTCTAAAGAAGTTTCCAAACTTCGAAAAAAAATGTTTTTCTTTTCGAGATTCTTTGCGCATAATATGCTTTACTGTGGCTATCAAACTAGTATAATGAAAGAGAACCAGTTATCTCAAATAAGAACGGGAAAAAAGTTGTTCTAACGCAGTTTCGAAACTTCGAAAATTTTTTTTTTTTTTTCGAGATTCTTTGCGCATAATATGCTATACTGAGGCTATCAAACTAGTATAATGTAAGAGAACCAGTTATCTCAAATAAGAACGGACAAAAAGTGATTCAAAAAAAGTTTCCAAACTTCGAAAAAAAAATGTTTTTCTTTTCGAGATTCTTTGCGCATAATATGCTTTTCTGAGGCTATCAAACTAGTATAATGAAAGAGAACCAGTTATTTCAAAGAGGAACGGAAAAAAGTGATTCAAACGAAGTTTGAACTTCGAAAAAAATGTTTTTCTTTTCGAGATTCTTTGCGCATAATATACTTTTCTACGGCTATCAAACTAGTAAAATGAAAGAGAACCAGTTATCTCGAATAAGAACGGAAAAAAAGTGATTGTAACGAAGTTTCCAAACTTCGAAAAAAATTTTTTTTCTTTTCGAGATTCTTTGCGCATAATATGCTTTACTGAGGCTATCAAACTAGTATAATGAAAGAGAACCAGTTATCTCAAATAAGAACGGAAAAAAAGTGATTCAAACGAAGTTTCAAAACTTCGAAAAAAAATGTTTTTCTTTTCGAGATTCTTTGCGCATAATATGCTTTACTGAGGCTATCAAACTAGTATAATGAAAGAGAACCAGTTATCTCAAATAAGAACGGAAAAAAAGTGATTCTAAAGAAGTTTCCAAACTTCGAAAAAAAATTTTTTTCTTTTCGAGATTCTTTGCGCATAATATGCTTTACTGAGGCTATCAAACTAGTATAATAAGAGAGAACCAGTTATCTCAAATAAGAACGGAAAAAAATTGATTCTAAAGAAGTTTCCAAACTTCGAAAAAAAATTTTTTCTTTTCGAGATTCTTTGCGCATAATATGCTTTACTGAGGCTATCAAACTAGTATAATGAAAGAGAACGAGTTATCTCAAATAAGAACGGAAAAAAAGTGATTCAAACGAAGTTTCCAAACTTCGAAAAAAATGGTTTTCTTTTCGAGATTCTTTGCGCATAATATGCTTTACTGAGGCTATCAAACTAGTATAATGTAAGAGAACAAGTTATCTCAAATAAGAACGGAAAAAAAGTGATTCAAACGAAGTTTCCAAACTTCGAAAAAAATGTTTTTCTTTTCGAGATTCTTTGCGCATAATATGCTTTTCTGAGGCTATCAAACTAGTATAATGAAAGAGAACTAGTTATTTCAAATAAGAACGGAAAAAAAGTGATTCAAACGAAGTTTCCAAACTTCGAAAAAAAAATATTTTTCTTTTCGAGATTCTTTGCGCATAATATACTTTTCTACGGCTATCAAACTAGTAAAATGAAAGAGAACCAGTTATCTCCAATAAGAACGGAAAAAAAGTGATTCTAACGAAGTTTCCAAACTTCGAAAAAAAATGTTTTTCTTTACGAGATTCTTTGCGCATAATATGCTTTTCTGAGGCTATCAAACTAGTATAATGATAGAGAACCAGTTATCTCCAATAAGAACGGAAAAAAAGTGATTCTAACGAAGTTTCCAAACTTCGAAAAAAAATTTTTTTTCTTTTCGTGATTCTTTGCGCTAAATATGCTTTTCTGAGGCTATCAAAGTAGTATTATAAAAGAGAACCAGTTATCTCAAATAAGAACAGAAAAAAAGTGATTCTAAAGAAGTTTCCAAACTTCGAAAAAAAATTTTTTTCTTTTCGAGATTCGTTGCGCATTATATGCTTTTCTGAGGCTATCAAAGTAGTATTATAAAAGAGAACCAGTTATCTCAAATAAGAACGGAAAAAAAGTGATTCTAAAGAAGTTTCCAAACTTCGAAAAAAATTTTTTTTCTTTTCGAGATTCTTTGCGCATAATATGCTTTACTGAAGCTATCAAACTAGTATAATGAAAGAGAACCAGTTATCTCAAATAAGAACAGAAAAAAAGTGATTCTAAAGAAGTTTCCAAACTTCGAAAAAAAATTTTTTTCTTTTCGAGATTCTTTGCGCATAATATGCTTTACTGAGGCTATCAAACTAGTATAATGAAAGAGAACCAGTTATCTCAAATAAGAACGGAAAAAAAGTGATTCTAAAGAAGTTTCCAAACTTCGAAAAAAAATTTTTTTCTTTTCGAGATTCTTTGCGCATAATATGCTTTACTGAGGCTATCAAACTAGTATAATGAAAGAGAAACAGTTATCTCAAATAAGAACGGAAAAAAAGTGATTCAAACGAAGTTTCCAAACCTCGAAAAAAATTTTTTTTCTTTTCGAGATTCTTTGCGCATAATATGCTTTTCTGAGGCTATCAAACTAGTATAATATAAGATAACCAGTTATCTCAAATAAGAACGGGAAAAAAGTGATTCTAAGGAAGTTTCCAAACTTCGAAAAAAAATGTTTTTCTTTTCGAGATTCTTTGCGCATAATATACTTTTCTACGGCTATCAAACTAGTAAAATGAAAGAGAACCAGTTATCTCGAATAAGAACGGAAAAAAAGTGATTCTAACGAAGTTATCAAACTTCGAAAAAAAATGTTTCTCTTTTCGAGATTCTTTGCGCATTATATGCTTTTCTGAGGCTATCAAAGTAGTATTATAAAAGAGAACCAGTTATCTATAATAAGAACGGAAAAAAAGTGATTCTAAAGAAGTTTCCAAACTTCGAAAACATTTTTTTTTCTTTTCGAGATTCTTTGCGCATAATATACTTTTCTACGGCTATCAAACTAGTAAAATGAAAGAGAACCAGTTATCTCGAATAAGAACGGAAAAAAAAGTGATTCTAACGAAGTTTCCAAACTTCGAAAAAAAATGTTTTTCTTTTCGAGATTCTTTGCGCATAATATGCTTTACTGAGGCTATCAAACTAGTATAATGAAAGAGAACCAGTTATCTCAAATAAGAACGAAAACAAATTGATTCTAAAGAAGTTTCCAAACTTCGAAAAAAAATGTTTTTCTTTTCGAGATTCTTTGCGCATAATATACTTTTCTACGGCTATCAAACCAGCAAAATGAAAGAGAACCAGTTATCTCGAATAAGAACGGAAAAATTGTGATTGTAACGAAGTTTCCAAACGTCGAAAAAAATTTTTTTTCATTTCGAGAATCTTTGCGCATAATATGCTTTTTTGAGGCTATCAAACTAGTATAATGAAAGAGAACCAGTTATCTCAAATAAGAACGGAAAAAAAGTGATTCTAAAGAAGTTTCCAAACTTCGAAAAAAATTTTTTTTCTTTTCGAGATTCTTTGCGCATAATATGCTTTACTGAAGCTATCAAACTAGTATAATGAAAGAGAACCAGTTATCTCAAATAAAGAACAGAAAAAAAGTGATTCTAAAGAAGTTTCCAAACTTCGAAAAAAAATTTTTTTCTTTTCGAGATTCTTTGCGCATAATATGCTTTACTGAGGCTATCAAACTAGTATAATGAAAGAGAACCAGTTATCTCAAATAAGAACGGAAAAAAAAGTGATTCTAAAGAAGTTTCCAAACTTCGAAAAAAAATTTTTTTCTTTTCGAGATTCTTTGCGCATAATATGCTTTACTGAGGCTATCAAACTAGTATAATGAAAGAGAAACAGTAATCTCAAATAAGAACGGAAATTTTTTTTCTTTTCGTGATTCTTTGCGCTAAATATGCTTTTCTGAGGCTATCAAAGTAGTATTATAAAAGAGAACCAGTTATCTCAAATAAGAACAGAAAAAAAGTGATTCTAAAGAAGTTTCCAAACTTCGAAAAAAAATTTTTTTCTTTTCGAGATTCGTTGCGCATTATATGCTTTTCTGAGGCTATCAAAGTAGTATTATAAAAGAGAACCAGTTATCTCAAATAAGAACGGAAAAAAAGTGATTCTAAAGAAGTTTCCAAACTTCGAAAAAAATTTTTTTTCTTTTCGAGATTCTTTGCGCATAATATGCTTTACTGAAGCTATCAAACTAGTATAATGAAAGAGAACCAGTTATCTCAAATAAGAACAGAAAAAAAGTGATTCTAAAGAAGTTTCCAAACTTCGAAAAAAAATTTTTTTCTTTTCGAGATTCTTTGCGCATAATATGCTTTACTGAGGCTATCAAACTAGTATAATGAAAGAGAACCAGTTATCTCAAATAAGAACGGAAAAAAAGTGATTCTAAAGAAGTTTCCAAACTTCGAAAAAAAATTTTTTTCTTTTCGAGATTCTTTGCGCATAATATGCTTTACTGAGGCTATCAAACTAGTATAATGAAAGAGAAACAGTTATCTCAAATAAGAACGGAAAAAAAGTGATTCAAACGAAGTTTCCAAACCTCGAAAAAAAATTTTTTTCTTTTCGAGATTCTTTGCGCATAATATGCTTTTCTGAGGCTATCAAACTAGTATAATATAAGATAACCAGTTATCTCAAATAAGAACGGGAAAAAAGTGATTCTAACGAAGTTTCCAAACTTCGAAAAAAAATGTTTTTCTTTTCGAGATTCTTTGCGCATAATATACTTTTCTACGGCTATCAAACTAGTAAAATGAAAGAGAACCAGTTATCTCGAATAAGAACGGAAAAAAAGTGATTCTAACGAAGTTATCAAACTTCGAAAAAAAATGTTTCTCTTTTCGAGATTCTTTGCGCATTATATGCTTTTCTGAGGCTATCAAAGTAGTATTATAAAAGAGAACCAGTTATCTATAATAAGAACGGAAAAAAAGTGATTCTAAAGAAGTTTCCAAACTTCGAAAAAATTTTTTTTTCTTTTCGAGATTCTTTGCGCATAATATACTTTTCTACGGCTATCAAACTAGTAAAATGAAAGAGAACCAGTTATCTCGAATAAGAACGGAAGAAAAAGTGATTCTAACGAAGTTTCCAAACTTCGAAAAAAAATGTTTTTCTTTTCGAGATTCTTTGCGCATAATATGCTTTACTGAGGCTATCAAACTAGTATAATGAAAGAGAACCAGTTATCTCAAATAAGAACGAAAACAAATTGATTCTAAAGAAGTTTCCAAACTTCGAAAAAAAATGTTTTTCTTTTCGAGATTCTTTGCGCATAATATACTTTTCTACGGCTATCAAACTAGTAAAATGAAAGAGAACCAGTTATCTCGAATAAGAACGGAAAAATTGTGATTGTAACGAAGTTTCCAAACGTCGAAAAAAATTTTTTTTCTTTTCGAGAATCTTTGCGCATAATATGCTTTTTTGAGGCTATCAAACTAGTATAATGAAAGAGAACCAGTTATCTCAAATAAGAACGGAAAAAAAGTGATTCTAAAGAAGTTTCCAAACTTCGAAAAAAATTTTTTTTCTTTTCGAGATTCTTTGCGCATAATATGCTTTACTGAAGCTATCAAACTAGTATAATGAAAGAGAACCAGTTATCTCAAATAAGAACAGAAAAAAAGTGATTCTAAAGAAGTTTCCAAACTTCGAAAAAAAATTTTTTTCTTTTCGAGATTCTTTGCGCATAATATGCTTTACTGAGGCTATCAAACTAGTATAATGAAAGAGAACCAGTTATCTCAAATAAGAACGGAAAAAAAGTGATTCTAAAGAAGTTTCCAAACTTCGAAAAAAAATTTTTTTCTTTTCGAGATTCTTTGCGCATAATATGCTTTACTGAGGCTATCAAACTAGTATAATGAAAGAGAAACAGTAATCTCAAATAAGAACGGAAAAAAAGTGATTCAAACGAAGTTTCCAAACCTCGAAAAAAAATGTTTTTCTTTTCGAGATTCTTTGCGCATAATATGCTTTTCTGAGGCTATCAAACTAGTATAATGAAAGATAACCAGTTATCTCAAATAAGAACGGGAAAAAAAGTGATTCTAACGAAGTTTCCAAACTTCGAAAAAAAATTTTTTTTCTTTTCGTGATTTTTGCGCTAAATATGCTTTTCTGAGGCTATCAAAGTAGTATTATAAAAGAGAACACGTTATCTCAAATAAGAACAGAAAAAAGGTGATTCTAAAGAAGTTTCCAAACTTCAAAAAAAATTTTTTTTCTTTTCGAGATTCTTTGCGCATAATATGCTTTACTGAGGCTATCAAACTAGTATAATGAAAGAGAACCAGTTATCTTAAATAAGAACGGAAAAAAAGTGATTCAAACGATGTTTCCAAACTTCGAAAAAAAATTTTTTTCTTTAAGAGATTCTTTGCGCATAATATGCTTTACTGAGGCTATCAAACTAGTATAATGAAAGAGAACCAGTTATCTCAAATAAGAACGGAAAAAAAGTGATTCTAACGAAGTTTCCAAACTTCGAAAAAATTTTTTTTTCTTTTCGAGATTCTTTGCGCATAATATGCTTTACTAAGGCTATCAAACTAGTATAATGAAAGAGAACCAGTTATCTCAAATAAGAACAGAAAAAAAGAGATTCTAAAGAAGTTACCAAACTTCGAAAAAAAATTTTTTTCTTTTCGAGATTCTTTGCGCATAATATGCTTTACTGAGGCTATCAAACTAGTATAATGAAAGAGAACCTGTTATTTCAAATAAGAACGGAAAAAAGCGATTAAAACGAAGTTTCCAAACTTCGAAAAAAAATGTTTTTCTCTTCGAGATTCTTTGCGCATAATATACTTTTCTACGGCTATCAAACTAGTAAAATGAAAGAGAACCAGTTATCTCGAATAAGAACGGAAAAAAAGTGATTGTAACGAAGTTTCCAAACTTCGAAAAAAATTTTTTTTCTTTTCGAGATTCTTTGCGCATAATATGCTTTACTGAGGCTATCAAACTAGTATAATGTAAGAGAACCAGTTATCTCAAATAAGAACGGAAAAAAAGTGATTCTAACGAAGTTTCCAAACTTCGAAAAAAATTTTTTTTCTTTTCGTGATTGTTTGCGCTAAATTTGCTTTTCTGAGGCTATCAAACTAGTATAATGAAAGAGAACCAGTTATCTCAAATAAGAACAGAAAAAAAGTGATTCAAACGAAGTTTCCAAACTTTGAAAAAAAATGTTTTTCTTTTCGAGATTCTTTGCGCATAATATGCTTTACTGAGGCTATCAAACTAGTATAATGAAAGAGAACCAGTTATCTCAAATAAGAACGAAAACAAATTGATTCTAAAGAAGTTTCCAAACTTCGAAAAAAAATTTTTTTCTTTTCGAGATTCTTTGCGCATAATATGCTTTACTGAGGCTATCAAACTAGTATAATGAAAGAGAACCAGTTATTTCAAATAAGAACGGAAAAAAGTGATTAAAACGAAGTTTCCAAACTTCGAAAAAAAATGTTTTTCTTTTCGAGATTCTTTGCGCATAATATACTTTTCTACGGCTATCAAACTAGTAAAATGAAAGAGAACCAGTTATCTCCAATAAGAACGGAAAAAAAGTGATTGTAACGAAGTTTCCAAATTTCGAAAAAAATTTTTTTTCTTTTCGAGATTCTTTGCGCATAATAAGCTTTACTGAGGCTATCAAACTAGTATAATGTAAGAGAACCAGTTATCTCAAATAAGAACGGAAAAAAAGTGATTATAACGAAGTTTCCAAACTTCAAAAAAAATTTTTTTTCTTTTCGTGATTATTTGCGCTAAATATGCTTTTCTGAGGCTATCAAACTAGTATAATGAAAGAGAACCAGTTATCTCAAATAAGAACAGAAAAAAAGTGATTCTAAAGAAGTTTCCAAACTTCGAAAAAAAATGTTTTTCTTTTCGAGATTCTTTGCGCATAATATGCTTTACTGTGGCTATCAAACTAGTATAATGAAAGAGAACCAGTTATCTCAAATAAGAACGGGAAAAAAGTTGTTCTAACGCAGTTTCGAAACTTCGAAAATTTTTTTTTTTTTTTCGAGATTCTTTGCGCATAATATGCTATACTGAGGCTATCAAACTAGTATAATGTAAGAGAACCAGTTATCTCAAATAAGAACGGACAAAAAGTGATTCAAACGAAGTTTCCAAACTTCGAAAAAAAATGTTTTTCTTTTCGAGATTCTTTGCGCATAATATGCTTTTCTGAGGCTATCAAACTAGTATAATGAAAGAGAACCAGTTATTTCAAAGAGGAACGGAAAAAAGTGATTCAAACGAAGTTTGAACTTCGAAAAAAATGTTTTTCTTTTCGAGATTCTTTGCGCATAATATACTTTTCTACGGCTATCAAACTAGTAAAATGAAAGAGAACCAGTTATCTCGAATAAGAACGGAAAAAAAGTGATTGTAACGAAGTTTCCAAACTTCGAAAAAAATTTTTTTTCTTTTCGAGATTCTTTGCGCATAATATGCTTTACTGAGGCTATCAAACTAGTATAATGAAAGAGAACCAGTTATCTCAAATAAGAACGGAAAAAAAGTGATTCAAACGAAGTTTCCAAACTTCGAAAAAAAATGTTTTTCTTTTCGAGATTCTTTGCGCATAATATGCTTTACTGAGGCTATCAAACTAGTATAATGAAAGAGAACCAGTTATCTCAAATAAGAACGGAAAAAAAGTGATTCTAAAGAAGTTTCCAAACTTCGAAAAAAATTTTTTTTCTTTTCGAGATTCTTTGCGCATAATATGCTTTACTGAGGCTATCAAACTAGTATAATAAGAGAGAACCAGTTATCTCAAATAAGAACGGAAAAAAATTGATTCTAAAGAAGTTTCCAAACTTCGAAAAAAATTTTTTTTCTTTTCGAGATTCTTTGCGCATAATATGCTTTACTGAGGCTATCAAACTAGTATAATAAGAGAGAACCAGTTATCTCAAATAAGAACGGAAAAAAATTGATTCTAAAGAAGTTTCCAAACTTCGAAAAAATTTTTTTTCTTTTCGAGATTCTTTGCGCATAATATGCTTTACTGAAGCTATCAAACTAGTATAATGAAAGAGAACCAGTTATCTCAAATAAAGAACAGAAAAAAAGTGATTCTAAAGAAGTTTCCAAACTTCGAAAAAAAATTTTTTTCTTTTCGAGATTCTTTGCGCATAATATGCTTTACTGAGGCTATCAAACTAGTATAATGAAAGAGAACCAGTTATCTCAAATAAGAACGGAAAAAAAAGTGATTCTAAAGAAGTTTCCAAACTTCGAAAAAAAATTTTTTTCTTTTCGAGATTCTTTGCGCATAATATGCTTTACTGAGGCTATCAAACTAGTATAATGAAAGAGAAACAGTAATCTCAAATAAGAACGGAAATTTTTTTTCTTTTCGTGATTCTTTGCGCTAAATATGCTTTTCTGAGGCTATCAAAGTAGTATTATAAAAGAGAACCAGTTATCTCAAATAAGAACAGAAAAAAAGTGATTCTAAAGAAGTTTCCAAACTTCGAAAAAAAATTTTTTTCTTTTCGAGATTCGTTGCGCATTATATGCTTTTCTGAGGCTATCAAAGTAGTATTATAAAAGAGAACCAGTTATCTCAAATAAGAACGGAAAAAAAGTGATTCTAAAGAAGTTTCCAAACTTCGAAAAAAATTTTTTTTCTTTTCGAGATTCTTTGCGCATAATATGCTTTACTGAAGCTATCAAACTAGTATAATGAAAGAGAACCAGTTATCTCAAATAAGAACAGAAAAAAAGTGATTCTAAAGAAGTTTCCAAACTTCGAAAAAAAATTTTTTTCTTTTCGAGATTCTTTGCGCATAATATGCTTTACTGAGGCTATCAAACTAGTATAATGAAAGAGAACCAGTTATCTCAAATAAGAACGGAAAAAAAGTGATTCTAAAGAAGTTTCCAAACTTCGAAAAAAAATTTTTTTCTTTTCGAGATTCTTTGCGCATAATATGCTTTACTGAGGCTATCAAACTAGTATAATGAAAGAGAAACAGTTATCTCAAATAAGAACGGAAAAAAAGTGATTCAAACGAAGTTTCCAAACCTCGAAAAAAAATTTTTTTCTTTTCGAGATTCTTTGCGCATAATATGCTTTTCTGAGGCTATCAAACTAGTATAATATAAGATAACCAGTTATCTCAAATAAGAACGGGAAAAAAGTGATTCTAACGAAGTTTCCAAACTTCGAAAAAAAATGTTTTTCTTTTCGAGATTCTTTGCGCATAATATACTTTTCTACGGCTATCAAACTAGTAAAATGAAAGAGAACCAGTTATCTCGAATAAGAACGGAAAAAAAGTGATTCTAACGAAGTTATCAAACTTCGAAAAAAAATGTTTCTCTTTTCGAGATTCTTTGCGCATTATATGCTTTTCTGAGGCTATCAAAGTAGTATTATAAAAGAGAACCAGTTATCTATAATAAGAACGGAAAAAAAGTGATTCTAAAGAAGTTTCCAAACTTCGAAAAAATTTTTTTTTCTTTTCGAGATTCTTTGCGCATAATATACTTTTCTACGGCTATCAAACTAGTAAAATGAAAGAGAACCAGTTATCTCGAATAAGAACGGAAGAAAAAGTGATTCTAACGAAGTTTCCAAACTTCGAAAAAAAATGTTTTTCTTTTCGAGATTCTTTGCGCATAATATGCTTTACTGAGGCTATCAAACTAGTATAATGAAAGAGAACCAGTTATCTCAAATAAGAACGAAAACAAATTGATTCTAAAGAAGTTTCCAAACTTCGAAAAAAAATGTTTTTCTTTTCGAGATTCTTTGCGCATAATATACTTTTCTACGGCTATCAAACTAGTAAAATGAAAGAGAACCAGTTATCTCGAATAAGAACGGAAAAATTGTGATTGTAACGAAGTTTCCAAACGTCGAAAAAAATTTTTTTTCTTTTCGAGAATCTTTGCGCATAATATGCTTTTTTGAGGCTATCAAACTAGTATAATGAAAGAGAACCAGTTATCTCAAATAAGAACGGAAAAAAAGTGATTCTAAAGAAGTTTCCAAACTTCGAAAAAAATTTTTTTTCTTTTCGAGATTCTTTGCGCATAATATGCTTTACTGAAGCTATCAAACTAGTATAATGAAAGAGAACCAGTTATCTCAAATAAGAACAGAAAAAAAGTGATTCTAAAGAAGTTTCCAAACTTCGAAAAAAAATTTTTTTCTTTTCGAGATTCTTTGCGCATAATATGCTTTACTGAGGCTATCAAACTAGTATAATGAAAGAGAACCAGTTATCTCAAATAAGAACGGAAAAAAAGTGATTCTAAAGAAGTTTCCAAACTTCGAAAAAAAATTTTTTTCTTTTCGAGATTCTTTGCGCATAATATGCTTTACTGAGGCTATCAAACTAGTATAATGAAAGAGAAACAGTAATCTCAAATAAGAACGGAAAAAAAGTGATTCAAACGAAGTTTCCAAACCTCGAAAAAAAATGTTTTTCTTTTCGAGATTCTTTGCGCATAATATGCTTTTCTGAGGCTATCAAACTAGTATAATGAAAGATAACCAGTTATCTCAAATAAGAACGGGAAAAAAAGTGATTCTAACGAAGTTTCCAAACTTCGAAAAAAAATTTTTTTTCTTTTCGTGATTTTTGCGCTAAATATGCTTTTCTGAGGCTATCAAAGTAGTATTATAAAAGAGAACACGTTATCTCAAATAAGAACAGAAAAAAGGTGATTCTAAAGAAGTTTCCAAACTTCAAAAAAAATTTTTTTTCTTTTCGAGATTCTTTGCGCATAATATGCTTTACTGAGGCTATCAAACTAGTATAATGAAAGAGAACCAGTTATCTTAAATAAGAACGGAAAAAAAGTGATTCAAACGATGTTTCCAAACTTCGAAAAAAAATTTTTTTCTTTTAGAGATTCTTTGCGCATAATATGCTTTACTGAGGCTATCAAACTAGTATAATGAAAGAGAACCAGTTATCTCAAATAAGAACGGAAAAAAAGTGATTCTAACGAAGTTTCCAAACTTCGAAAAAATTTTTTTTTCTTTTCGAGATTCTTTGCGCATAATATGCTTTACTGAGGCTATCAAACTAGTATAATGAAAGAGAACCAGTTATCTCAAATAAGAACAGAAAAAAAGAGATTCTAAAGAAGTTACCAAACTTCGAAAAAAAATTTTTTTCTTTTCGAGATTCTTTGCGCATAATATGCTTTACTGAGGCTATCAAACTAGTATAATGAAAGAGAACCTGTTATTTCAAATAAGAACGGAAAAAAGCGATTAAAACGAAGTTTCCAAACTTCGAAAAAAAATGTTTTTCTCTTCGAGATTCTTTGCGCATAATATACTTTTCTACGGCTATCAAACTAGTAAAATGAAAGAGAACCAGTTATCTCGAATAAGAACGGAAAAAAAGTGATTGTAACGAAGTTTCCAAACTTCGAAAAAAATTTTTTTTCTTTTCGAGATTCTTTGCGCATAATATGCTTTACTGAGGCTATCAAACTAGTATAATGTAAGAGAACCAGTTATCTCAAATAAGAACGGAAAAAAAGTGATTCTAACGAAGTTTCCAAACTTCGAAAAAAATTTTTTTTCTTTTCGTGATTGTTTGCGCTAAATTTGCTTTTCTGAGGCTATCAAACTAGTATAATGAAAGAGAACCAGTTATCTCAAATAAGAACAGAAAAAAAGTGATTCAAACGAAGTTTCCAAACTTTGAAAAAAAATGTTTTTCTTTTCGAGATTCTTTGCGCATAATATGCTTTACTGAGGCTATCAAACTAGTATAATGAAAGAGAACCAGTTATCTCAAATAAGAACGAAAACAAATTGATTCTAAAGAAGTTTCCAAACTTCGAAAAAACATTTTTTTCTTTTCGAGATTCTTTGCGCATAATATGCTTTACTGAGGCTATCAAACTAGTATAATGAAAGAGAACCAGTTATTTCAAATAAGAACGGAAAAAAGTGATTAAAACGAAGTTTCCAAACTTCGAAAAAAAATGTTTTTCTTTTCGAGATTCTTTGCGCATAATATACTTTTCTACGGCTATCAAACTAGTAAAATGAAAGAGAACCAGTTATCTCCAATAAGAACGGAAAAAAAGTGATTGTAACGAAGTTTCCAAATTTCGAAAAAAATTTTTTTTCTTTTCGAGATTCTTTGCGCATAATAAGCTTTACTGAGGCTATCAAACTAGTATAATGTAAGAGAACCAGTTATCTCAAATAAGAACGGAAAAAAAGTGATTATAACGAAGTTTCCAAACTTCAAAAAAAATTTTTTTTCTTTTCGTGATTATTTGCGCTAAATATGCTTTTCTGAGGCTATCAAACTAGTATAATGAAAGAGAACCAGTTATCTCAAATAAGAACAGAAAAAAAGTGATTCTAAAGAAGTTTCCAAACTTCGAAAAAAAATGTTTTTCTTTTCGAGATTCTTTGCGCATAATATGCTTTACTGTGGCTATCAAACTAGTATAATGAAAGAGAACCAGTTATCTCAAATAAGAACGGGAAAAAAGTTGTTCTAACGCAGTTTCGAAACTTCGAAAATTTTTTTTTTTTTTTCGAGATTCTTTGCGCATAATATGCTATACTGAGGCTATCAAACTAGTATAATGTAAGAGAACCAGTTATCTCAAATAAGAACGGACAAAAAGTGATTCAAACGAAGTTTCCAAACTTCGAAAAAAAATGTTTTTCTTTTCGAGATTCTTTGCGCATAATATGCTTTTCTGAGGCTATCAAACTAGTATAATGAAAGAGAACCAGTTATTTCAAAGAGGAACGGAAAAAAGTGATTCAAACGAAGTTTGAACTTCGAAAAAAATGTTTTTCTTTTCGAGATTCTTTGCGCATAATATACTTTTCTACGGCTATCAAACTAGTAAAATGAAAGAGAACCAGTTATCTCGAATAAGAACGGAAAAAAAGTGATTGTAACGAAGTTTCCAAACTTCGAAAAAAATTTTTTTTCTTTTCGAGATTCTTTGCGCATAATATGCTTTACTGAGGCTATCAAACTAGTATAATGAAAGAGAACCAGTTATCTCAAATAAGAACGGAAAAAAAGTGATTCAAACGAAGTTTCCAAACTTCGAAAAAAAATGTTTTTCTTTTCGAGATTCTTTGCGCATAATATGCTTTACTGAGGCTATCAAACTAGTATAATGAAAGAGAACCAGTTATCTCAAATAAGAACGGAAAAAAAGTGATTCTAAAGAAGTTTCCAAACTTCGAAAAAAATTTTTTTTCTTTTCGAGATTCTTTGCGCATAATATGCTTTACTGAGGCTATCAAACTAGTATAATAAGAGAGAACCAGTTATCTCAAATAAGAACGGAAAAAAATTGATTCTAAAGAAGTTTCCAAACTTCGAAAAAAAATTTTTTCTTTTCGAGATTCTTTGCGCATAATATGCTTTACTGAGGCTATCAAACTAGTATAATGAAAGAGAACGAGTTATCTCAAATAAGAACGGAAAAAAAGTGATTCAAACGAAGTTTCCAAACTTCGAAAAAAATGTTTTTCTTTTCGAGATTCTTTGCGCATAATATGCTTTACTGAGGCTATCAAACTAGTATAATGTAAGAGAACAAGTTATCTCAAATAAGAACGGAAAAAAAAGTGATTCAAACGAAGTTTCCAAACTTCGAAAAAAATGTTTTTCTTTTCGAGATTCTTTGCGCATAATATGCTTTTCTGAGGCTATCAAACTAGTATAATGAAAGAGAACTAGTTATTTCAAATAAGAACGGAAAAAAAGTGATTCAAACGAAGTTTCCAAACTTCGAAAAAAAATATTTTTCTTTTCGAGATTCTTTGCGCATAATATACTTTTCTACGGCTATCAAACTAGTAAAATGAAAGAGAACCAGTTATCTCCAATAAGAACGGAAAAAAAGTGATTCTAACGAAGTTTCCAAACTTCGAAAAAAATTGTTTTTCTTTACGAGATTCTTTGCGCATAATATGCTTTTCTGAGGCTATCAAACTAGTATAATGATAGAGAACCAGTTATCTCCAATAAGAACGGAAAAAAAGTGATTCTAACGAAGTTTCCAAACTTCGAAAAAAAATTTTTTTTCTTTTCGTGATTCTTTGCGCTAAATATGCTTTTCTGAGGCAATCAAAGTAGTATTATAAAAGAGAACCAGTTATCTCAAATAAGAACAGAAAAAAAGTGATTCTAAAGAAGTTTCCAAACTTCGAAAAAAAATTTTTTTCTTTTCGAGATTCGTTGCGCTTTATATGCTTTTCTGAGGCTATCAAAGTAGTATTATAAAAGAGAACCAGTTATCTCAAATAAGAACGGAAAAAAAGTGATTCTAAAGAAGTTTCCAAACTTCGAAAAAAATTTTTTTTCTTTTCGAGATTCTTTGCGCATAATATGCTTTACTGAGGCTATCAAACTAGTATAATGAAAGAGAACCAGTTATCTCAAATAAGAACGGAAAAAAAGTGATTCTAAAGAAGTTTCCAAACTTCGAAAAAAAATTTTTTTCTTTTCGAGATTCTTTGCGCATAATATGCTTTACTGAGGCTATCAAACTAGTATAATGAAAGAGAAACAGTTATCTCAAATAAGAACGGAAAAAAAGTGATTCAAACGAAGTTTCCAAACCTCGAAAAAAAATTTTTTTCTTTTCGAGATTCTTTGCGCATAATATGCTTTTCTGAGGCTATCAAACTAGTATAATATAAGATAACCAGTTATCTCAAATAAGAACGGGAAAAAAGTGATTCTAACGAAGTTTCCAAACTTCGAAAAAAATTTTTTTTTCTTTTCGTGATTCTTTGCGCTAAATATGCTTTTCTGAGGCTATCAAAGTAGTATTATAAAAGAGAACACGTTATCTCAAATAAGAACAGAAAAAAGGTGATTCTAAAGAAGTTTCCAAACTTCAAAAAAAATTTTTTTTCTTTTCGATATTCTTTGCGCATAATATGCTTTACTGAGGCTATCAAACTACTATAATGAAAGAGAACCAGTTATCTCAAATAAGAACGGAAAAAAAGTGATTCAAACGATGTTTCCAAACTTCGAAAAAAAATTTTTTTTCTTTTAGAGATTCTTTGCGCATAATATGCTTTACTGAGGCTATCAAACTAGTATAATGAAAGAGAACCAGTTATCTCAAATAAGAACGGAAAAAAAGTGATTCTAAAGAAGTTTCCAAACTTCGAAAAAAAATTTTTTTCTTTTCGAGATTCTTTGCGCATAATATGCTTTACTGAGGCTATCAAACTAGTATAATGAAAGAGAACCTGTTATTTCAAATAAGAACGGAAAATGGTGATTGTAACGAAGTTTCCAAACTTCGAAAAAAATTTTTTTTCTTTTCGAGATTCTTTGCGCATAATATGCTTTACTGAGGCTATCAAACTAGTATAATGTAAGAGAACCAGTTATCTCAAATAAGAACGGAAAAAGGGATTCTAACGAAGTTTCCAAACTTCGAAAAAAAATTTTTTTCTTTTCGTGATTGTTTGCGCTAAATATGCTTTTCTGAGGCTATCAAACTAGTATAATGAAAGAGAACCAGTTATCTCAAATAAGAACGGAAAAAAAGTGATTCAAACGAAGTTTCCAAACTTTGAAAAAAAATGTTTTTCTTTTCGAGATTCTTTGCGCATAATATGCTTTTCTGAGGCTATCAAACTAGTATAATGAAAGAGAACTAGTTATTTCAAATAAGAACGGAAAAAAAGTGATTCAAACGAAGTTTCCAAACTTCGAAAAAAAATGTTTTTCTTTTCGAGATTCTTTGCGCATAATATACTTTTCTACGGCTATCAAACTAGTAAAATGAAAGAGAACCAGTTATCTCGAATAAGAACGGAAAAAAAGTGATTCTAACGAAGTTATCAAACTTCGAAAAAAAATGTTTCTCTTTTCGAGATTCTTTGCGCATAATATGCTTTTCTGAGGCTATCAAACTAGTATAATATAAGATAACCAGTTATCTCAAATAAGAACGGGAAAAAAGTGATTCTAACGAAGTTTCCAAACTTCGAAAAAAATTTTTTTTTCTTTTCGTGATTCTTTGCGCTAAATATGCTTTTCTGAGGCTATCAAAGTAGTATTATAAAAGAGAACACGTTATCTCAAATAAGAACAGAAAAAAGGTGATTCTAAAGAAGTTTCCAAACTTCAAAAAAAATTTTTTTTCTTTTCGATATTCTTTGCGCATAATATGCTTTACTGAGGCTATCAAACTACTATAATGAAAGAGAACCAGTTATCTCAAATAAGAACGGAAAAAAAGTGATTCAAACGATGTTTCCAAACTTCGAAAAAAAATTTTTTTTCTTTTAGAGATTCTTTGCGCATAATATGCTTTACTGAGGCTATCAAACTAGTATAATGAAAGAATACCAGTTATCTCAAATAAGAACGGAAAAAAAGTGATTCTAACGAAGTTTCCAAACTTCGAAAAAATTTTTTTTTCTTTTCGAGATTCTTTGCGCATAATATGCTTTACTGAGGCTATCAAACTAGTATAATGAAAGAGAACCAGTTATCTCAAATAAGAACAGAAAAAAAGTGATTCTAAAGAAGTTTCCAAACTTCGAAAAAAAATTTTTTTCTTTTCGAGATTCTTTGCGCATAATATGCTTTACTGAGGCTATCAAACTAGTATAATGAAAGAGAACCTGTTATTTCAAATAAGAACGGAAAATGGTGATTGTAACGAAGTTTCCAAACTTCGAAAAAATTTTTTTTTCTTTTCGAGATTCTTTGCGCATAATATGCTTTACTGAGGCTATCAAACTAGTATAATGTAAGAGAACCAGTTATCTCAAATAAGAACGGAAAAAGGGATTCTAACGAAGTTTCCAAACTTCGAAAAAAAATTTTTTTCTTTTCGTGATTGTTTGCGCTAAATATGCTTTTCTGAGGCTATCAAACTAGTATAATGAAAGAGAACCAGTTATCTCAAATAAGAACGGAAAAAAAGTGATTCAAACGAAGTTTCCAAACTTTGAAAAAAAATGTTTTTCTTTTCGAGATTCTTTGCGCATTATATGCTTCTCTGAGGCTATCAAAGTAGTATTATAAAAGAGAACCAGTTATCTATAATAAGAACGGAAAAAAAGTGATTCTAAATAAGTTTCCAAACTTCGAAAAATTTTTTTTTTCTTTTCGAGATTCTTTGCGCATAATATACTTTTCTACGGCTATCAAACTAGTAAAATGAAAGAGAACCAGTTATCTCGAATAAGAACGGAAAAAAAAGTGATTCTAACGAAGTTTCCAAACTTCGAAAAAAAATGTTTTTCTTTTCGAGATTCTTTGCGCATAATATGCTTTACTGAGGCTATCAAACTAGTATAATGAAAGAGAACCAATTATCTCAAATAAGAACGAAAACAAATTGATTCTAAAGAAGTTTCCAAACTTCGAAAAAAAATGTTTTTCTTTTCGAGATTCTTTGCGCATAATATGCTTTTCTGAGGCTATCAAACTAGTATAATGAAAGATAACCAGTTATCTCAAATAAGAACGGGAAAAAAAGTGATTCTAACGAAGTTTCCAAACTTCGAAAAAAAATTTTTTTTCTTTTCGTGATTTTTGCGCTAAATATGCTTTTCTGAGGCTATCAAAGTAGTATTATAAAAGAGAACACGTTATCTCAAATAAGAACAGAAAAAAGGTGATTCTAAAGAAGTTTCCAAACTTCAAAAAAAATTTTTTTTCTTTTCGAGATTCTTTGCGCATAATATGCTTTACTGAGGCTATCAAACTAGTATAATGAAACAGAACCAGTTATCTCAAATAAGAACGGAAAAAAAGTGATTCAAACGATGTTTCCAAACTTCGAAAAAAAATTTTTTTCTTTTAGAGATTCTTTGCGCATAATATGCTTTACTGAGGCTATCAAACTAGTATAATGAAAGAGAACCAGTTATCTCAAATAAGAACGGAAAAAAAGTGATTCTAACGAAGTTTCCAAACTTCGAAAAAATTTTTTTTTCTTTTCGAGATTCTTTGCGCATAATATGCTTTACTGAGGCTATCAAACTAGTATAATGAAAGAGAACCAGTTATCTCAAATAAGAACAGAAAAAAAGTGATTCTAAAGAAGTTACCAAACTTCGAAAAAAAATTTTTTTCTTTTCGAGATTCTTTGCGCATAATATGCTTTACTGAGGCTATCAAACTAGTATAATGAAAGAGAACCTGTTATTTCAAATAAGAACGGAAAAAAGTGATTAAAACGAAGTTTCCAAACTTCGAAAAAAAATGTTTTTCTTTTCGAGATTCTTTGCGCATAATATACTTTTCTACGGCTATCAAACTAGTAAAATGAAAGAGAACCAGTTATCTCGAATAAGAACGGAAAAAAAGTGATTGTAACGAAGTTTCCAAACTTCGAAAAAAATTTTTTTTCTTTTCGAGATTCTTTGCGCATAATATGCTTTACTGAGGCTATCAAACTAGTATAATGTAAGAGAACCAGTTATCTCAAATAAGAACGGAAAAAAAGTGATTCTAACGAAGTTTCCAAACTTCGAAAAAAATTTTTTTTCTTTTCGTGATTGTTTGCGCTAAATTTGCTTTTCTGAGGCTATCAAACTAGTATAATGAAAGAGAACCAGTTATCTCAAATAAGAACAGAAAAAAAGTGATTCAAACGAAGTTTCCAAACTTTGAAAAAAAATGTTTTTCTTTTCGAGATTCTTTGCGCATAATATGCTTTACTGAGGCTATCAAACTAGTATAATGAAAGAGAACCAGTTATCTCAAATAAGAACGAAAACAAATTGATTCTAAAGAAGTTTCCAAACTTCGAAAAAAAATGTTTTTCTTTTCGAGATTCTTTGCGCATAATATGCTTTACTGAGGCTATCAAACTAGTATAATGAAAGAGAACCTGTTATTTCAAATAAGAACGGAAAAAAGTGATTGTAACGAAGTTTCCAAACTTCGAAAAAATTTTTTTTTCTTTTCGAGATTCTTTGCGCATAATATGCTTTACTGAGGCTATCAAACTAGTATAATGTAAGAGAACCAGTTATCTCAAATAAGAACGGAAAAAGGGATTCTAACGAAGTTTCCAAACTTCGAAAAAAAATTTTTTTCTTTTCGTGATTGTTTGCGCTAAATATGCTTTTCTGAGGCTATCAAACTAGTATAATGAAAGAGAACCAGTTATCTCAAATAAGAACAGAAAAAAAGTGATTCTAAAGAAGTTTCCAAACTTCGAAAAAAAAATTTTGTCTTTTCGAGATTCTTTGCGCATAATATGCTTTACTGAGGCTATCATACTAGTATAATGAAAGAGAACCAGTTATCTCAAATAAGAACGGAAAAAAAGTGATTCTAAAGAAGTTTCCAAACTTCGAAAAAAATTTTTTTTCTTTTCGAGATTCTTTGCGCATAAAATGCTTTACTGAGGCTATCAAACTAGTATAATGAAAGAGAACCAGTTATCTCAAATAAGAACGGAAAAAAAGTGATTCAAACGAAGTTTCCAAACTTTGAAAAAAAATGTTTTTCTTTTCGAGATTCTTTGCGCATAATATGCTTTTCTGAGGCTATCAAACTAGTATAATGAAAGAGAACTAGTTATTTCAAATAAGAACGGAAAAAAAGTGATTCAAACGAAGTTTCCAAACTTCGAAAAAAAATGTTTTTCTTTTCGAGATTCTTTGCGCATAATATACTTTTCTACGGCTATCAAACTAGTAAAATGAAAGAGAACCAGTTATCTCCAATAAGAACGGAAAAAAAAGTGATTCTAACGAAGTTATCAAACTTCGAAAAAAAATGTTTCTCTTTTCGAGATTCTTTGCGCATTATATGCTTTTCTGAGGCTATCAAAGTAGTATTATAAAAGAGAACCAGTTATCTATAATAAGAACGGAAAAAAAGTGATTCTAAAGAAGTTTCCAAACTTCGAAAAAATTTTTTTTTCTTTTCGAGATTCTTTGCGCATAATATACTTTTCTACGGCTATCAAACTAGTAAAATGAAAGAGAACCAGTTATCTCGAATAAGAACGGAAAAAAAAGTGATTCTAACGAAGTTTCCAAACTTCGAAAAAAAATGTTTTTCTTTTCGAGATTCTTTGCGCATAATATGCTTTACTGAGGCTATCAAACTAGTATAATGAAAGAGAACCAGTTATCTCAAATAAGAACGAAAACAAATTGATTCTAAAGAAGTTTCCAAACTTCGAAAAAAAATGTTTTTCTTTTCGAGATTCTTTGCGCATAATATGCTTTTTTGAGGCTATCAAACTAGTATAATGAAAGAGAACCAGTTATCTCAAATAAGAACGGAAAAAAAGTGATTCTAAAGAAGTTTCCAAACTTCGAAATAAATTTTTTTTCTTTTCGAGATTCTTTGCGCATAATATGCTTTACTGAAGCTATCAAACTAGTATAATGAAAGAGAACCAGTTATCTCAAATAAGAACAGAAAAAAAGTGATTCTAAAGAAGTTTCCAAACTTCGAAAAAAAATTTTTTTCTTTTCGAGATTCTTTGCGCATAATATGCTTTACTGAGGCTATCAAACTAGTATAATGAAAGAGAACCAGTTATCTCAAATAAGAACGGAAAAAAAGTGATTCTAAAGAAGTTTCCAAACTTCGAAAAAAAATTTTTTTCTTTTCGAGATTCTTTGCGCATAATATGCTTTACTGAGGCTATCAAACTAGTATAATGAAAGAGAAACAGTTATCTCAAATAAGAACGGAAAAAAAGTGATTCAAACGAAGTTTCCAAACCTCGAAAAAAAATGTTTTTCTTTTCGAGATTCTTTGCGCATAATATGCTTTTCTGAGGCTATCAAACTAGTATAATGAAAGATAACCAGTTATCTCAAATAAGAACGGGAAAAAAAGTGATTCTAACGAAGTTTCCAAACTTCGAAAAAAATTTTTTTTTCTTTTCGTGATTTTTGCGCTAAATATGCTTTTCTGAGGCTATCAAAGTAGTATTATAAAAGAGAACACGTTATCTCAAATAAGAACAGAAAAAAGGTGATTCTAAAGAAGTTTCCAAACTTCAAAAAAAATTTTTTTTCTTTTCGAGATTCTTTGCGCATAATATGCTTTACTGAGGCTATCAAACTAGTATAATGAAAGAGAACCAGTTATCTCAAATAAGAACGGAAAAAAAGTGATTCAAACGATGTTTCCAAACTTCGAAAAAAATTTTTTTTCTTTTAGAGATTCTTTGCGCATAATATGCTTTACTGAGGCTATCAAACTAGTATAATGAAAGAGAACCAGTTATCTCAAATAAGAACGGAAAAAAAGTGATTCTAACGAAGTTTCCAAACTTCGAAAAAATTTTTTTTTCTTTTCGAGATTCTTTGCGCATAATATGCTTTACTGAGGCTATCAAACTAGTATAATGAAAGAGAACCAGTTATCTCAAATAAGAACAGAAAAAAAGTGATTCTAAAGAAGTTACCAAACTTCGAAAAAAAATTTTTTTCTTTTCGAGATTCTTTGCGCATAATATGCTTTACTGAGGCTATCAAACTAGTATAATGAAAGAGAACCTGTTATTTCAAATAAGAACGGAAAAAAGTGATTAAAACGAAGTTTCCAAACTTCGAAAAAAAATGTTTTTCTTTTCGAGATTCTTTGCGCATAATATACTTTTCTACGGCTATCAAACTAGTAAAATGAAAGAGAACCAGTTATCTCGAATAAGAAGGGAAAAAAAGTGATTGTAACGAAGTTTCCAAACTTCGAAAAAATTTTTTTTTCTTTTCGAGATTCTTTGCGCATAATATTCTTTACTGAGGCTATCAAACTAGTATAATGTAAGAGAACCAGTTATCTCAAATAAGAACGGAAAAAAAGTGATTCTAACGAAGTTTCCAAACTTCGAAAAAAATTTTTTTCTTTTCGTGATTGTTTGCGCTAAATTTGCTTTTCTGAGGCTATCAAACTAGTATAATGAAAGAGAACCAGTTATATCAAATAAGAACAGAAAAAAAGTGATTCAAACGAAGTTTCCAAACTTTGAAAAAAAATGTTTTTCTTTTCGAGATTCTTTGCGCATAATATGCTTTACTGAGGCTATCAAACTAGTATAATGAAAGAGAACCAGTTATCTCAAATAAGAACGAAAACAAATTGATTCTAAAGAAGTTTCCAAACTTCGAAAAAAAATGTTTTTCTTTTCGAGATTCTTTGCGCATAATATACTTTTCTACGGCTATCAAACTAGTAAAATGAAAGAGAACCAGTTATCTCGAAAAAGAACGGAAAAATTGTGATTGTAACGAAGTTTCCAAACGTCGAAAAAAATTTTTTTTCTTTTCGAGATTCTTTGCGCATAATATGCTTTACTGAGGCTATCAAACTAGTATAATGAAAGAGAACCAGTTATCTCAAATAAGAACGGAAAAAAAGTGATTCTAAAGAAGTTTCCAAACTTCGAAAAAAATTTTTTTTCTTTTCGAGATTCTTTGCGCATAATATGCTTTACTGAAGCTATCAAACTAGTATAATGAAAGAGAACCAGTTATCTCAAATAAGAACGGAAAAAAAGTGATTCTAAAGAAGTTTCCAAACTTCGAAAAAAAATTTTTTTCTTTTCGAGATTCTTTGCGCATAATATGCTTTACTGAGGCTATCAAACTAGTATAATGAAAGAGAAACAGTTATCTCAAATAAGAACGGAAAAAAAGTGATTCAAACGAAGTTTCCAAACCTCGAAAAAAAATGTTTTTCTTTACGAGATTCTTTGCGCATAATATGCTTTTCTACGGCTATCAAACTAGTAAAATGAAAGAGAACCAGTTATCTCGAATAAGAACGGAAAAAAAGTGATTGTAACGAAGTTTCCAAACTTCAAAAAAAAATTTTTTTCTTTTCGAGATTCTTTGCGCATAATATGCTTTACTGAGGCTATCAAACTAGTATAATGAAAGAGAACCAGTTATCTCAAATAAGAACGGAAAAAAAGTGATTCTAACGAAGTTTCCAAACTTCGAAAAAATTTTTTTTTCCTTTCGAGATTCTTTGCGCATAATATGCTTTACTGAGGCTATCAAACTAGTATAATGAAAGAGAACCAGTTATCTCAAATAAGAACCGAAAAAAAGTGATTGTAAAGAAGTTTCCAAACTTCGAAAAAAAATTTTTTTCTTTTCGAGATTCTTTGCGCATAATATGCTTTACTGAGGCTATCAAACTAGTATAATGAAAGAGAACCAGTTATCTCAAATAAGAACGGAAAAAAAGTGATTCAAACCAAGTTTCCAAACTACGAAAAAAATGTTTTTCTTTTCGAGATTCTTTGCGCATAATATGCTTTACTGAGGCTATCAAACTAGTATAATGAAAGAGAACCAGTTATCTCAAATAAGAACGGAAAAAAAGTGATTCTAACGAAGTTTCCAAACTTCGAAAAATTTTTTTTTTCTTTTCGAGATTCTTTGCGCATAATATGCTTTACTGAGGCTATCAAACTAGTATAATGAAAGAGAACCAGTTATCTCAAATAAGAACGGAAAAAAAGTGCATCTAACGAAGTTTCCAAACTTCGAAAAAATTTTTTTTTCTTTTCGAGATACTTTGCGCATAATATGCTTTACTGAGGCTATCAAACTAGTATAGTGAAAGAGAACCAGTTATCTCAAATAAGAACAGAAAAAAAGTGATTCTAAAGAAGTTTCCAAACTTCGAAAAAAAATTTTTTTCTTTTCGAGATTCTTTGCGCATAATATGCTTTACTGAGGCTATCAAACTAGTATAATGAAAGAGAACCAGTTATCTCAAATAAGAACGGAAAAAAAGTGATTCTAAAGAAGTTTCCAAACTTCGAAAAAAATTTTTTTTCTTTTCGAGATTCTTTGCGCATAAAATGCTTTACTGAGGCTATCAAACCAGTATAATGAAAGAGAACCAGTTATCTCAAATAAGAACGGAAAAAAAGTGATTCAAACGAAGTTTCCAAACTTTGAAAAAAAATGTTTTTCTTTTCGAGATTCTTTGCGCATAATATGCTTTACTGAGGCTATCAAACTAGTATAATGAAAGAGAACCTGTTATTTCAAATAAGAACGGAAAAAAGTGATTAAAACGAAGTTTCCAAACTTCGAAAAAAAATGTTTTTCTTTTCGAGATTCTTTGCGCATAATATACTTTTCTACGGCTATCAAACTAGTAAAATGAAAGAGAACCAGTTATCTCGAATAAGAACGGAAAAAAAGTGATTGTAACGAAGTTTCCAAACTTCGAAAAAAATTTTTTTTCTTTTCGAGATTCTTTGCGCATAATATTCTTTACTGAGGCTATCAAACTAGTATAATGTAAGAGAACCAGTTATCTCAAATAAGAACGGAAAAAAAGTGATTCTAACGAAGTTTCCAAACTTCGAAAAAAATTTTTTTTCTTTTCGTGATTGTTTGCGCTAAATTTGCTTTTCTGAGGCTATCAAACTAGTATAATGAAAGAGAACCAGTTATATCAAATAAGAACAGAAAAAAAGTGATTCAAACGAAGTTTCCAAACTTTGAAAAAAAATGTTTTTCTTTTCGAGATTCTTTGCGCATAATATGCTTTACTGAGGCTATCAAACTAGTATAATGAAAGAGAACCAGTTATCTCAAATAAGAACGAAAACAAATTGATTCTAAAGAAGTTTCCAAACTTCGAAAAAAAATGTTTTTCTTTTCGAGATTCTTTGCGCATAATATACTTTTCTACGGCTATCAAACTAGTAAAATGAAAGAGAACCAGTTATCTCGAATAAGAACGGAAAAATTGTGATTGTAACGAAGTTTCCAAACGTCGAAAAAAATTTTTTTTCTTTTCGAGATTCTTTGCGCATAATATGCTTTACTGAGGCTATCAAACTAGTATAATGAAAGAGAACCAGTTATCTCAAATAAGAACGGAAAAAAAGTGATTCTAAAGAAGTTTCCAAACTTCGAAAAAAATTTTTTTTCTTTTCGAGATTCTTTGCGCATAATATGCTTTACTGAAGCTATCAAACTAGTATAATGAAAGAGAACCAGTTATCTCAAATAAGAACGGAAAAAAAGTGATTCTAAAGAAGTTTCCAAACTTCGAAAAAAAATTTTTTTCTTTTCGAGATTCTTTGCGCATAATATGCTTTACTGAGGCTATCAAACTAGTATAATGAAAGAGAAACAGTTATCTCAAATAAGAACGGAAAAAAAGTGATTCAAACGAAGTTTCCAAACCTCGAAAAAAAATGTTTTTCTTTACGAGATTCTTTGCGCATAATATGCTTTTCTACGGCTATCAAACTAGTAAAATGAAAGAGAACCAGTTATCTCGAATAAGAACGGAAAAAAAGTGATTGTAACGAAGTTTCCAAACTTCAAAAAAAAATTTTTTTCTTTTCGAGATTCTTTGCGCATAATATGCTTTACTGAGGCTATCAAACTAGTATAATGAAAGAGAACCAGTTATCTCAAATAAGAACGGAAAAAAAGTGATTCTAACGAAGTTTCCAAACTTCGAAAAAAATTTTTTTTCTTTTCGAGATTCTTTGCGCATAATATGCTTTACTGAGGCTATCAAACTAGTATAATGAAAGAGAACCAGTTATCTCAAATAAGAACCGAAAAAAAGTGATTGTAAAGAAGTTTCCAAACTTCGAAAAAAAATTTTTTTCTTTTCGAGATTCTTTGCGCATAATATGCTTTACTGAGGCTATCAAACTAGTATAATGAAAGAGAACCAGTTATCTCAAATAAGAACGGAAAAAAAGTGATTCTAAAGAAGTTTCCAAACTTCGAAAAAAAATTTTTTTCTTTTCGAGATTCTTTGCGCATAATATGCTTTACTGAGGCTATCAAACTAGTATAATGAAAGAGAACCAGTTATCTCAAATAAGAACGGAAAAAAAGTGATTCAAACCAAGTTTCCAAACTACGAAAAAAATGTTTTTCTTTTCGAGATTCTTTGCGCATAATATGCTTTACTGAGGCTATCAAACTAGTATAATGAAAGAGAACCAGTTATCTCAAATAAGAACGGAAAAAAAGTGATTCTAACGAAGTTTCCAAACTTCGAAAAATTTTTTTTTTCTTTTCGAGATTCTTTGCGCATAATATGCTTTACTGAGGCTATCAAACTAGTATAATGAAAGAGAACCAGTTATCTCAAATAAGAACGGAAAAAAAGTGCATCTAACGAAGTTTCCAAACTTCGAAAAAATTTTTTTTTCTTTTCGAGATTCTTTGCGCATAATATGCTTTACTGAGGCTATCAAACTAGTATAATGAAAGAGTACCAGTTATCTCAAATAAGAACGGAAAAAAAGTGATTCTAAAGAAGTTTCCAAACTTCGAAAAAAATTTTTTTTCTTTTCTAGATTCTTTGCGCATAAAATGCTTTACTGAGGCTATCAAACCAGTATAATGAAAGAGAACCAGTTATCTCAAATAAGAACGGAAAAAAAGTGATTCAAACGAAGTTTCCAAACTTTGAAAAAAAATGTTTTTCTTTTCGAGATTCTTTGCGCATAATATGCTTTTCTGAGGCTATCAAACTAGTATAATGAAAGAGAACTAGTTATTTCAAATAAGAACGGAAAAAAAGTGATTCAAACGAAGTTTCCAAACTTCGAAAAAAAATGTTTTTCTTTTCGAGATTCTTTGCGCATAATATACTTTTCTACGGCTATCAAACTAGTAAAATGAAAGAGAACCAGTTATCTCGAATAAGAACGGAAAAAAAGTGATTCTAACGAAGTTTCCAAACTTCGAAAAAAAATGTTTCTCTTTTCGAGATTCTTTGCGCATTATATGCTTTTCTGAGGCTATCAAAGTAGTATTATAAAAGAGAACCAGTTATCTATAATAAGAACGGAAAAAAAGTGATTCTAAAGAAGTTTCCAAACTGCGAAAAATTTTTTTTTTCTTTTCGAGATTCTTTGCGCATAATATACTTTTCTACGGCTATCAAACTAGTAAAATGAAAGAGAACCAGTTATCTCGAATAAGAACGGAAAAAAAAGTGATTCTAACGAAGTTTCCAAACTTAGAAAAAAAATGTTTTTCTTTTCGAGATTCTTTGCGCATAATATGCTTTACTGAGGCTATCAAACTAGTATAATGAAAGAGAACCAGTTATCTCAAATAAGAACGAAAACAAATTGATTCTAAAGAAGTTTCCAAACTTCGAAAAAAAATGTTTTTCTTTTCGAGATTCTTTGCGCATAATATACTTTTCTACGGCTATCAAACTAGTAAAATGAAAGAGAACCAGTTATCTCGAATAAGAACGGAAAAATTGTGATTGTAACGAAGTTTCCAAACGTCGAAAAAAATTTTTTTTCTTTTCGAGAATCTTTGCGCATAATATGCTTTACTGAGGCTATCAAACTAGTATAATGAAAGAGAACCAGTTATCTCAAATAAGAACGGAAAAAAAGTGATTCTAAAGAAGTTTCCAAACTTCGAAAAAAATTTTTTTTCTTTTCGAGATTCTTTGCGCATAATATGCTTTACTGAAGCTATCAAACTAGTATAATGAAAGAGAACCAGTTATCTCAAATAAGAACAGAAAAAAAGTGATTCTAAAGAAGTTTCCAAACTTCGAAAAAAAATTTTTTTCTTTTCGAGATTCTTTGCGCATAATATGCTTTACTGAGGCTATCAAACTAGTATAATGAAAGAGAACCAGTTATCTCAAATAAGAACGGAAAAAAAGTGATTCTAAAGAAGTTTCCAAACTTCGAAAAAAAATTTTTTTCTTTTCGAGATTCTTTGCGCATAATATGCTTTACTGAGGCTATCAAACTAGTATAATGAAAGAGAAACAGTTATCTCAAATAAGAACGGAATAAAAGTGATTCAAACGAAGTTTCCAAACCTCGAAAAAAAATGTTTTTCTTTTCGAGATTCTTTGCGCATAATATGCTTTTCTGAGGCTATCAAACTAGTATAATGAAAGATAACCAGTTATCTCAAATAAGAACGGGAAAAAAAGTGATTCTAACGAAGTTTCCAAACTTCGAAAAAAATTTTTTTTTCTTTTCGTGATTTTTGCGCTAAATATGCTTTTCTGAGGCTATCAAAGTAGTATTATAAAAGAGAACACGTTATCTCAAATAAGAACAGAAAAAAGGTGATTCTAAAGAAGTTTCCAAACTTCAAAAAAAATTTTTTTTCTTTTCGAAATTCTTTGCGCATAATATGCTTTACTGAGGCTATCAAACTAGTATAATGAAAGAGAACCAGTTATCTCAAATAAGAACGGAAAAATAGTGATTCAAACGATGTTTCCAAACTTCGAAAAAAAATTTTTTTCTTTTAGAGATTCTTTGCGCATAATATGCTTTACTGAGGCTATCAAACTAGTATAATGAAAGAGAACCATTTATCTCAAATAAGAACGGAAAAAAAGTGATTCTAACGAAGTTTCCAAACTTCGAAAAAATTTTTTTTTCTTTTCGAGATTCTTTGCGAATAATATGCTTTACTGAGGCTATCAAACTAGTATAATGAAAGAGAACCAGTTATCTCAAATAAGAACAGAAAAAAAGTGATTCTAAAGAAGTTACCAAACTTCGAAAAAAAATTTTTTTCTTTTCGAGATTCTTTGCGCATAATATGCTTTACTGAGGCTATCAAACTAGTATAATGAAAGAGAACCTGTTATTTCAAATAAGAAAGGAAAAAAGTGATTAAAACGAAGTTTCCAAACTTCGAAAAAAAATGTTTTTCTTTTCGAGATTCTTTGCGCATAATATACTTTTCTACGGCTATCAAACTAGTAAAATGAAAGAGAACCAGTTATCTCTAATAAGAACGGAAAAAAAGTGATTGTAACGAAGTTTCCAAACTTCGAAAAAAATTTTTTTTCTTTTCGAGATTCTTTGCGCATAATATGCTTTACTGAGGCTATCAAACTAGTATAATGTAAGAGAACCAGTTATCTCAAATAAGAACGGAAAAAAAGTGATTCTAACGAAGTTTCCAAACTTCGAAAAAAATTTTGTCTTTTCGAGATTCTTTGCGCATAATATGCTTTACTGAGGCTATCAAACTAGTATAATGAAAGAGAACCAGTTATCTCAAATAAGAAAAGAAAAAAATGATTCTAAAGAAGTTTCCAAACTTCGAAAAAAAATTTTTTTCTTTTCGAGATTCTTTGCGCATAAAATGCTTTACTGAGGCTATCAAACTAGTATAATGAAAGAGAACCAGTTATCTCAAATAAGAACGGAAAAAAAGTGATTCAAACGAAGTTTCCAAACTTTGAAAAAAAATGTTTTTCTTTTCGAGATTCTTTGCGCATAATATGCTTTACTGAGGCTATCAAACTAGTATAATGAAAGATAACCAGTTATCTCAAATAAGAACGAAAACAAATTGATTCTAAAGAAGTTTCCAAACTTCGAAAAAAAATGTTTTTCTTTTCGAGATTCTTTGCGCATAATATATTTTTCTACGGCTATCAAACTAGTAAAATGAAAGAGAACCAGTTATCTCGAATAAGAACGGAAAAATTGTGATTGTAACGAAGTTTCCAAACGTCGAAAAAAATTTTTTTTCTTTTCGAGATTCTTTGCGCATAATATGCTTTACTGAGGCTATCAAACTAGTATAATGAAAGAGAACCAGTTATCTCAAATAAGAACGGAAAAAAAGTGATTCTAACGAAGTTTCCAAACTTCGAAAAAAAATGTTTTTCTTTACGAGATTCTTTGCGCATAATATGCTTTTCTGAGGCTATCAAACTAGTATAATGATAGAGAACCAGTTATCTCCAATAAGAACGGAAAAAAAGTGATTCTAACGAAGTTTCCAAACTTCGAAAAAAAATTTTTTTTCTTTTCGTGATTCTTTGCGCTAAATATGCTTTTCTGAGGCAATCAAAGTAGTATTATAAAAGAGAACCAGTTATCTCAAATAAGAACAGAAAAAAAGTGATTCTAAAGAAGTTTCCAAACTTCGAAAAAAAATTTTTTTCTTTTCGAGATTCGTTGCGCATTATATGCTTTTCTGAGGCTATCAAAGTAGTATTATAAAAGAGAACCAGTTATCTCAAATAAGAACGGAAAAAAAGTGATTCTAAAGAAGTTTCCAAACTTCGAAAAAAATTTTTTTTCTTTTCGAGATTCTTTGCGCATAATATGCTTTACTGAAGCTATCAAACTAGTATAATGAAAGAGAACCAGTTATCTCAAATAAGAACAGAAAAAAAGTGATTCTAAAGAAGTTTCCAAACTTCGAAAAAAAATTTTTTTCTTTTCGAGATTCTTTGCGCATAATATGCTTTACTGAGGCTATCAAACTAGTATAATGAAAGAGAACCAGTTATCTCAAATAAGAACGGAAAAAAAGTGATTCTAAAGAAGTTTCCAAACTTCGAAAAAAAATTTTTTTCTTTTCGAGATTCTTTGCGCATAATATGCTTTACTGAGGCTATCAAACTAGTATAATGAAAGAGAAACAGTTATCTCAAATAAGAACGGAATAAAAGTGATTCAAACGAAGTTTCCAAACCTCGAAAAAAAATGTTTTTCTTTTCGAGATTCTTTGCGCATAATATGCTTTTCTGAGGCTATCAAACTAGTATAATGAAAGATAACCAGTTATCTCAAATAAGAACGGGAAAAAAAGTGATTCTAACGAAGTTTCCAAACTTCGAAAAAAATTTTTTTTTCTTTTCGTGATTTTTGCGCTAAATATGCTTTTCTGAGGCTATCAAAGTAGTATTATAAAAGAGAACACGTTATCTCAAATAAGAACAGAAAAAAGGTGATTCTAAAGAAGTTTCCAAACTTCAAAAAAAATTTTTTTTCTTTTCGAAATTCTTTGCGCATAATATGCTTTACTGAGGCTATCAAACTAGTATAATGAAAGAGAACCAGTTATCTCAAATAAGAACGGAAAAAAAGTGATTCAAACGATGTTTCCAAACTTCGAAAAAAAATTTTTTTCTTTTAGAGATTCTTTGCGCATAATATGCTTTACTGAGGCTATCAAACTAGTATAATGAAAGAGAACCAGTTATCTCAAATAAGAACGGAAAAAAAGTGATTCTAACGAAGTTTCCAAACTTCGAAAAAATTTTTTTTTCTTTTCGAGATTCTTTGCGCATAATATGCTTTACTGAGGCTATCAAACTAGTATAATGAAAGAGAACCAGTTATCTCAAATAAGAACAGAAAAAAAGTGATTCTAAAGAAGTTACCAATCTTCGAAAAAAAATTTTTTTCTTTTCGAGATTCTTTGCGCATAATATGCTTTACTGAGGCTATCAAACTAGTATAATGAAAGAGAACCTGTTATTTCAAATAAGAACGGAAAAAAGTGATTAAAACGAAGTTTCCAAACTTCGAAAAAAAATGTTTTTCTTTTCGAGATTCTTTGCGCATAATATACTTTTCTACGGCTATCAAACTAGTAAAATGAAAGAGAACCAGTTATCTCTAATAAGAACGGAAAAAAAATTGATTGTAACGAAGTTTCCAAACTTCGAAAAAAATTTTTTTTCTTTTCGAGATTCTTTGCGCATAATATGCTTTACTGAGGCTATCAAACTAGTATAATGTAAGAGAACCAGTTATCTCAAATAAGAACGGAAAAAAAGTGATTCTAACGAAGTTTCCAAACTTCGAAAAAAATTTTGTCTTTTCGAGATTCTTTGCGCATAATATGCTTTACTGAGGCTATCAAACTAGTATAATGAAAGAGAACCAGTTATCTCAAATAAGAAAAGAAAAAAATGATTCTAAAGAAGTTTCCAAACTTCGAAAAAAAATTTTTTTCTTTTCGAGATTCTTTGCGCATAAAATGCTTTACTGAGGCTATCAAACTAGTATAATGAAAGAGAACCAGTTATCTCAAATAAGAACGGAAAAAAAGTGATTCAAACGAAGTTTCCAAACTTTGAAAAAAAATGTTTTTCTTTTCGAGATTCTTTGCGCATAATATGCTTTACTGAGGCTATCAAACTAGTATAATGAAAGATAACCAGTTATCTCAAATAAGAACGAAAACAAATTGATTCTAAAGAAGTTTCCAAACTTCGAAAAAAAATGTTTTTCTTTTCGAGATTCTTTGCGCATAATATATTTTTCTACGGCTATCAAACTAGTAAAATGAAAGAGAACCAGTTATCTCGAATAAGAACGGAAAAATTGTGATTGTAACGAAGTTTCCAAACGTCGAAAAAAATTTTTTTTCTTTTCGAGATTCTTTGCGCATAATATGCTTTACTGAGGCTATCAAACTAGTATAATGAAAGAGAACCAGTTATCTCAAATAAGAACGGAAAAAAAGTGATTCTAACGAAGTTTCCAAACTTCGAAAAAAAATGTTTTTCTTTACGAGATTCTTTGCGCATAATATGCTTTTCTGAGGCTATCAAACTAGTATAATGATAGAGAACCAGTTATCTCCAATAAGAACGGAAAAAAAGTGATTCTAACGAAGTTTCCAAACTTCGAAAAAAAATTTTTTTTCTTTTCGTGATTCTTTGCGCTAAATATGCTTTTCTGAGGCAATCAAAGTAGTATTATAAAAGAGAACCAGTTATCTCAAATAAGAACAGAAAAAAAGTGATTCTAAAGAAGTTTCCAAACTTCGAAAAAAAATTTTTTTCTTTTCGAGATTCGTTGCGCATTATATGCTTTTCTGAGGCTATCAAAGTAGTATTATAAAAGAGAACCAGTTATCTCAAATAAGAACGGAAAAAAAGTGATTCTAAAGAAGTTTCCAAACTTCGAAAAAAATTTTTTTTCTTTTCGAGATTCTTTGCGCATAATATGCTTTACTGAAGCTATCAAACTAGTATAATGAAAGAGAACCAGTTATCTCAAATAAGAACAGAAAAAAAGTGATTCTAAAGAAGTTTCCAAACTTCGAAAAAAAATTTTTTTCTTTTCGAGATTCTTTGCGCATAATATGCTTTACTGAGGCTATCAAACTAGTATAATGAAAGAGAACCAGTTATCTCAAATAAGAACGGAAAAAAAGTGATTCTAAAGAAGTTTCCAAACTTCGAAAAAAAATTTTTTTCTTTTCGAGATTCTTTGCGCATAATATGCTTTACTGAGGCTATCAAACTAGTATAATGAAAGAGAAACAGTTTTCTCAAATAAGAACGGAAAAAAAGGGATTCAAACGAAGTTTCCAAACCTCGAAAAAAAATTTTTTTCTTTTCGAGATTCTTTGCGCATAATATGCTTTTCTGAGGCTATCAAACTAGTATAATATAAGAAAACCAGTTATCTCAAATAAGAACGGGAAAAAAGTGATTCTAACGAAGTTTCCAAACTTCGAAAAAAATTTTTTTTTCTTTTCGTGATTCTTTGCGCTAAATATGCTTTTCTGAGGCTATCAAAGTAGTATTATAAAAGAGAACACGTTATCTCAAATAAGAACAGAAAAAAGGTGATTCTAAAGAAGTTTCCAAACTTCAAAAAAAATTTTTTTTCTTTTCGATATTCTTTGCGCATAATATGCTTTACTGAGGCTATCAAACTACTATAATGAAAGAGAACCAGTTATCTCAAATAAGAACGGAAAAAAAGTGATTCAAACGATGTTTCCAAACTTCGAAAAAAAATTTTTTTTCTTTTAGAGATTCTTTGCGCATAATATGCTTTACTGAGGCTATCAAACTAGTATAATGAAAGAATACCAGTTATCTCAAATAAGAACGGAAAAAAAGTGATTCTAACGAAGTTTCCAAACTTCGAAAAAATTTTTTTTTCTTTTCGAGATTCTTTGCGCATAATATGCTTTACTGAGGCTATCAAACTAGTATAATGAAAGAGAACCAGTTATCTCAAATAAGAACAGAAAAAAAGTGATTCTAAAGAAGTTTCCAAACTTCGAAAAAAAATTTTTTTCTTTTCGAGATTCTTTGCGCATAATATGCTTTACTGAGGCTATCAAACTAGTATAATGAAAGAGAACCTGTTATTTCAAATAAGAACGGAAAATGGTGATTGTAACGAAGTTTCCAAACTTCGAAAAAAATTTTTTTTCTTTTCGAGATTCTTTGCGCATAATATGCTTTACTGAGGCTATCAAACTAGTATAATGTAAGAGAACCAGTTATCTCAAATAAGAACGGAAAAAGGGATTCTAACGAAGTTTCCAAACTTCGAAAAAAAATTTTTTTCTTTTCGTGATTGTTTGCGCTAAATATGCTTTTCTGAGGCTATCAAACTAGTATAATGAAAGAGAACCAGTTATCTCAAATAAGAACGGAAAAAAAGTGATTCAAACGAAGTTTCCAAACTTTGAAAAAAAATGTTTTTCTTTTCGAGATTCTTTGCGCATAATATGCTTTTCTGAGGCTATCAAACTAGTATAATGAAAGAGAACTAGTTATTTCAAATAAGAACGGAAAAAAAGTGATTCAAACGAAGTTTCCAAACTTCGAAAAAAAATGTTTTTCTTTTCGAGATTCTTTGCGCATAATATACTTTTCTACGGCTATCAAACTAGTAAAATGAAAGAGAACCAGTTATCTCGAATAAGAACGGAAAAAAAGTGATTCTAACGAAGTTATCAAACTTCGAAAAAAAATGTTTCTCTTTTCGAGATTCTTTGCGCATAATATGCTTTTCTGAGGCTATCAAACTAGTATAATATAAGATAACCAGTTATCTCAAATATGAACGGGAAAAAAGTGATTCTAACGAAGTTTCCAAACTTCGAAAAAAATTTTTTTTTCTTTTCGTGATTCTTTGCGCTAAATATGCTTTTCTGAGGCTATCAAAGTAGTATTATAAAAGAGAACACGTTATCTCAATTGCGCATAATATGCTTTACTGAGGCTATCAAACTACTATAATGAAAGAGAACCAGTTATCTCAAATAAGAACGGAAAAAAAGTGATTCAAACGATGTTTCCAAACTTCGAAAAAAAATTTTTTTTCTTTTAGAGATTCTTTGCGCATAATATGCTTTACTGAGGCTATCAAACTATTATAATGAAAGAATACCAGTTATCTCAAATAAGAACGGAAAAAAAGTGATTCTAACGAAGTTTCCAAACTTCGAAAAAATTTTTTTTTCTTTTCGAGATTCTTTGCGCATAATATGCTTTACTGAGGCTATCAAACTAGTATAATGAAAGAGAACCAGTTATCTCAAATAAGAACAGAAAAAAAGTGATTCTAAAGAAGTTTCCAAACTTCGAAAAAAAATTTTTTTCTTTTCGAGATTCTTTGCGCATAATATGCTTTACTGAGGCTATCAAACTAGTATAATGAAAGAGAACCTGTTATTTCAAATAAGAACGGAAAATGGTGATTGTAACGAAGTTTCCAAACTTCGAAAAAAAATTTTTTTCTTTTCGAGATTCTTTGCGCATAATATGCTTTACTGAGGCTATCAAACTAGTATAATGTAAGAGAACCAGTTATCTCAAATAAGAACGGAAAAAGGGATTCTAACGAAGTTTCCAAACTTCGAAAAAAAATTTTTTTCTTTTCGTGATTGTTTGCGCTAAATATGCTTTTCTGAGGCTATCAAACTAGTATAATGAAAGAGAACCAGTTATCTCAAATAAGAACGGAAAAAAAGTGATTCAAACGAAGTTTCCAAACTTTGAAAAAAAATGTTTTTCTTTTCGAGATTCTTTGCGCATAATATGCTTTTCTGAGGCTATCAAACTAGTATAATGAAAGAGAACTAGTTATTTCAAATAAGAACGGAAAAAAAGTGATTCAAACGAAGTTTCCAAACTTCGAAAAAAAATGTTTTTCTTTTCGAGATTCTTTGCGCATAATATACTTTTCTACGGCTATCAAACTAGTAAAATGAAAGAGAACCAGTTATCTCGAATAAGAACGGAAAAAAAGTGATTCTAACGAAGTTATCAAACTTCGAAAAAAAATGTTTCTCTTTTCGAGATTCTTTGCGCATTATATGCTTTTCTGAGGCTATCAAAGTAGTATTATAAAAGAGAACCAGTTATCTATAATAAGAACGGAAAAAAAGTGATTCTAAAGAAGTTTCCAAACTTCGAAAAAATTTTTTTTTCTTTTCGAGATTCTTTGCGCATAATATACTTTTCTACGGCTATCAAACTAGTAAAATGAAAGAGAACCAGTTATCTCGAATAAGAACGGAAAAAAAAGTGATTCTAACGAAGTTTCCAAACTTCGAAAAAAAATGTTTTTCTTTTCGAGATTCTTTGCGCATAATATGCTTTACTGAGGCTATCAAACTAGTATAATGAAAGAGAACCAGTTATCTCAAATAAGAACGAAAACAAATTGATTCTAAAGAAGTTTCCAAACTTCGAAAAAAAATGTTTTTCTTTTCGAGATTCTTTGCGCATAATATGCTTTTCTGAGGCTATCAAACTAGTATAATGAAAGATAACCAGTTATCTCAAATAAGAACGGGAAAAAAAGTGATTCTAACGAAGATTCCAAACTTCGAAAAAAAATTTTTTTTCTTTTCGTGATTTTTGCGCTAAATATGCTTTTCTGAGGCTATCAAAGTAGTATTATAAAAGAGAACACGTTATCTCAAATAAGAACAGAAAAAAGGTGATTCTAAAGAAGTTTCCAAACTTCAAAAAAAATTTTTTTTCTTTTCGAGATTCTTTGCGCATAATATGCTTTACTGAGGCTATCAAACTAGTATAATGAAACAGAACCAGTTATCTCAAATAAGAACGGAAAAAAAGTGATTCAAACGATGTTTCCAAACTTCGAAAAAAAATTTTTTTCTTTTAGAGATTCTTTGCGCATAATATGCTTTACTGAGGCTATCAAACTAGTATAATGAAAGAGAACCAGTTATCTCAAATAAGAACGGAAAAAAAGTGATTCTAACGAAGTTTCCAAACTTCGAAAAAATTTTTTTTTCTTTTCGAGATTCTTTGCGCATAATATGCTTTACTGAGGCTATCAAACTAGTATAATGAAAGAGAACCAGTTATCTCAAATAAGAACAGAAAAAAAGTGATTCTAAAGAAGTTACCAAACTTGGAAAAAAATTTTTTTCTTTTCGAGATTCTTTGCGCATAATATGCTTTACTGAGGCTATCAAACTAGTATAATGAAAGAGAACCTGTTATTTCAAATAAGAACGGAAAAAAGTGATTAAAACGAAGTTTCCAAACTTCGAAAAAAAATGTTTTTCTTTTCGAGATTCTTTGCGCATAATATACTTTTCTACGGCTATCAAACTAGTAAAATGAAAGAGAACCAGTTATCTCGAATAAGAACGGAAAAAAAGTGATTGTAACGAAGTTTCCAAACTTCGAAAAAAATTTTTTTTCTTTTCGAGATTCTTTGCGCATAATATGCTTTACTGAGGCTATCAAACTAGTATAATGTAAGAGAACCAGTTATCTCAAATAAGAACGGAAAAAAAGTGATTCTAACGAAGTTTCCAAACTTCGAAAAAAATTTTTTTTCTTTTCGTGATTGTTTGCGCTAAATTTGCTTTTCTGAGGCTATCAAACTAGTATAATGAAAGAGAACCAGTTATCTCAAATAAGAACAGAAAAAAAGTGATTCAAACGAAGTTTCCAAACTTTGAAAAAAAATGTTTTTCTTTTCGAGATTCTTTGCGCATAATATGCTTTACTGAGGCTATCAAACTAGTATAATGAAAGAGAACCAGTTATCTCAAATAAGAACGAAAACAAATTGATTCTAAAGAAGTTTCCAAACTTCGAAAAAAAATGTTTTTCTTTTCGAGATTCTTTGCGCATAATATGCTTTATTGAGGCTATCAAACTAGTATAATGAAAGAGAACCTGTTATTTCAAATAAGAACGGAAAAAAGTGATTGTAACGAAGTTTCCAAACTTCGAAAAAAATTTTTTTCTTTTCGAGATTCTTTGCGCATAATATGCTTTACTGAGGCTATCAAACTAGTATAATGTAAGAGAACCAGTTATCTCAAATAAGAACGGAAAAAGGGATTCTAACGAAGTTTCCAAACTTCGAAAAAAAATTTTTTTCTTTTCGTGATTGTTTGCGCTAAATATGCTTTTCTGAGGCTATCAAACTAGTATAATGAAAGAGAACCAGTTATCTCAAATAAGAACAGAAAAAAAGTGATTCTAAAGAAGTTTCCAAACTTCGAAAAAAAAATTTTGTCTTTTCGAGATTCTTTGCGCATAATATGCTTTACTGAGGCTATCATACTAGTATAATGAAAGAGAACCAGTTATCTCAAATAAGAACGGAAAAAAAGTGATTCTAAAAAGTTTCCAAACTTCGAAAAAAATTTTTTTTCTTTTCGAGATTCTTTGCGCATAAAATGCTTTACTGAGGCTATCAAACTAGTATAATGAAAGAGAACCAGTTATCTCAAATAAGAACGGAAAAAAAGTGATTCAAACGAAGTTTCCAAACTTTGAAAAAAAATGTTTTTCTTTTCGAGATTCTTTGCGCATAATATGCTTTTCTGAGGCTATCAAACTAGTATAATGAAAGAGAACTAGTTATTTCAAATAAGAACGGAAAAAAAGTGATTCAAACGAAGTTTCCAAACTTCGAAAAAAAATGTTTTTCTTTTCGAGATTCTTTGCGCATAATATACTTTTCTACGGCTATCAAACTAGTAAAATGAAAGAGAACCAGTTATCTCCAATAAGAACGGAAAAAAAAGTGATTCTAACGAAGTTATCAAACTTCGAAAAAAAATGTTTCTCTTTTCGAGATTCTTTGCGCATTATATGCTTTTCTGAGGCTATCGAAGTAGTATTATAAAAGAGAACCAGTTATCTATAATAAGAACGGAAAAAAAGTGATTCTAAAGAAGTTTCCAAACTTCGAAAAAATTTTTTTTTCTTTTCGAGATTCTTTGCGCATAATATACTTTTCTACGGCTATCAAACTAGTAAAATGAAAGAGAACCAGTTATCTCGAATAAGAACGGAAAAAAAAGTGATTATAACGAAGTTTCCAAACTTCGAAAAAAAATGTTTTTCTTTTCGAGATTCTTTGCGCATAATATGCTTTACTGAGGCTATCAAACTAGTATAATGAAAGAGAACCAGTTATCTCAAATAGGAACGAAAACAAATTGATTCTAAAGAAGTTTCCAAACTTCGAAAAAAAATGTTTTTCTTTTCGAGATTCTTTGCGCATAATATGCTTTTTTGAGGCTATCAAACTAGTATAATGAAAGAGAACCAGTTATCTCAAATAAGAACGGAAAAAAAGTGATTCTAAAGAAGTTTCCAAACTTCGAAATAAATTTTTTTTCTTTTCGAGATTCTTTGCGCATAATATGCTTTACTGAAGCTATCAAACTAGTATAATGAAAGAGAACCAGTTATCTCAAATAAGAACAGAAAAAAAGTGATTCTAAAGAAGTTTCCAAACTTCGAAAAAAAATTTTTTTCTTTTCGAGATTCTTTGCGCATAATATGCTTTACTGAGGCTATCAAACTAGTATAATGAAAGAGAACCAGTTATCTCAAATAAGAACGGAAAAAAAGTGATTCTAAAGAAGTTTCCAAACTTCGAAAAAAAATTTTTTTCTTTTCGAGATTCTTTGCGCATAATATGCTTTACTGAGGCTATCAAACTAGTATAATGAAAGAGAAACAGTTATCTCAAATAAGAACGGAAAAAAAGTGATTCAAACGAAGTTTCCAAACCTCGAAAAAAAATGTTTTTCTTTTCGAGATTCTTTGCGCATAATATGCTTTTCTGAGGCTATCAAACTAGTATAATGAAAGATAACCAGTTATCTCAAATAAGAACGGGAAAAAAAGTGATTCTAACGAAGTTTCCAAACTTCGAAAAAAATTTTTTTTTCTTTTCGTGATTTTTGCGCTAAATATGCTTTTCTGAGGCTATCAAAGTAGTATTATAAAAGAGAACACGTTATCTCAAATAAGAACAGAAAAAAGGTATTTCTAAAGAAGTTTCCAAACTTCAAAAAAAATTTTTTTTCTTTTCGAGATTCTTTGCGCATAATATGCTTTACTGAGGCTATCAAACTAGTATAATGAAAGAGAACCAGTTATCTCAAATAAGAACGGAAAAAAAGTGATTCAAACGATGTTTCCAAACTTCGAAAAAAAATTTTTTTCTTTTAGAGATTCTTTGCGCATAATATGCTTTACTGAGGCTATCAAACTAGTATAATGAAAGAGAACCAGTTATCTCAAATAAGAACGGAAAAAAAGTGATTCTAACGAAGTTTCCAAACTTCGAAAAAATTTTTTTTTCTTTTCGAGATTCTTTGCGCATAATATGCTTTACTGAGGCTATCAAACTAGTATAATGAAAGAGAACCAGTTATCTCAAATAAGAACAGAAAAAAAGTGATTCTAAAGAAGTTACCAAACTTCGAAAAAAAATTTTTTTCTTTTCGAGATTCTTTGCGCATAATATGCTTTACTGAGGCTATCAAACTAGTATAATGAAAGAGAACCTGTTATTTCAAATAAGAACGGAAAAAAGTGATTAAAACGAAGTTTCCAAACTTCGAAAAAAAATGTTTTTCTTTTCGAGATTCTTTGCGCATAATATACTTTTCTACGGCTATCAAACTAGTAAAATGAAAGAGAACCAGTTATCTCGAATAAGAACGGAAAAAAAGTGATTGTAACGAAGTTTCCAAACTTCGAAAAAAATTTTTTTTCTTTTCGAGATTCTTTGCGCATAATATTCTTTACTGAGGCTATCAAACTAGTATAATGTAAGAGAACCAGTTATCTCAAATAAGAACGGAAAAAAAGTGATTCTAACGAAGTTTCCAAACTTCGAAAAAATTTTTTTTTCTTTTCGTGATTGTTTGCGCTAAATTTGCTTTTCTGAGGCTATCAAACTAGTATAATGAAAGAGAACCAGTTATATCAAATAAGAACAGAAAAAAAGTGATTCAAACGAAGTTTCCAAACTTTGAAAAAAAATGTTTTTCTTTTCGAGATTCTTTGCGCATAATATGCTTTACTGAGGCTATCAAACTAGTATAATGAAAGAGAACCAGTTATCTCAAATAAGAACGAAAACAAATTGATTCTAAAGAAGTTTCCAAACTTCGAAAAAAAATGTTTTTCTTTTCGAGATTCTTTGCGCATAATATACTTTTCTACGGCTATCAAACTAGTAAAATGAAAGAGAACCAGTTATCTCGAATAAGAACGGAAAAATTGTGATTGTAACGAAGTTTCCAAACGTCGAAAAAAATTTTTTTTCTTTTCGAGATTCTTTGCGCATAATATGCTTTACTGAAGCTATCAAACTAGTATAATGAAAGAGAACCAGTTATCTCAAATAAGAACGGAAAAAAAGTGATTCTAAAGAAGTTTCCAAACTTCGAAAAAAAATTTTTTTCTTTTCGAGATTCTTTGCGCATAATATGCTTTACTGAGGCTATCAAACTAGTATAATGAAAGAGAAACAGTTATCTCAAATAAGAACGGAAAAAAAGTGATTCAAACGAAGTTTCCAAACCTCGAAAAAAAATGTTTTTCTTTACGAGATTCTTTGCGCATAATATGCTTTTCTACGGCTATCAAACTAGTAAAATGAAAGAGAACCAGTTATCTCGAATAAGAACGGAAAAAAAGTGATTGTAACGAAGTTTCCAAACTTCAAAAAAAAATTTTTTTCTTTTCGAGATTCTTTGCGCATAATATGCTTTACTGAGGCTATCAAACTAGTATAATGAAAGAGAACCAGTTATCTCAAATAAGAACGGAAAAAAAGTGATTCTAACGAAGTTTCCAAACTTCGAAAAAATTTTTTTTTCCTTTCGAGATTCTTTGCGCATAATATGCTTTACTGAGGCTATCAAACTAGTATAATGAAAGAGAACCAGTTATCTCAAATAAGAACCGAAAAAAAGTGATTGTAAAGAAGTTTCCAAACTTCGAAAAAAAATTTTTTTCTTTTCGAGATTCTTTGCGCATAATATGCTTTACTGAGGCTATCAAACTAGTATAATGAAAGAGAACCAGTTATCTCAAATAAGAACGGAAAAAAAGTGATTCTAAAGAAGTTTCCAAACTTCGAAAAAAAATTTTTTTCTTTTCGAGATTCTTTGCGCATAATATGCTTTACTGAGGCTATCAAACTAGTATAATGAAAGAGAACCAGTTATCTCAAATAAGAACGGAATAAAAGTGATTCAAACCAAGTTTCCAAACTACGAAAAAAATGTTTTTCTTTTCGAGATTCTTTGCGCATAATATGCTTTACTGAGGCTATCAAACTAGTATAATGAAAGAGAACCAGTTATCTCAAATAAGAACGGAAAAAAAGTGATTCTAACGAAGTTTCCAAACTTCGAAAAATTTTTTTTTTCTTTTCGAGATTCTTTGCGCATAATATGCTTTACTGAGGCTATCAAACTAGTATAATGAAAGAGAACCAGTTATCTCAAATAAGAACGGAAAAAAAGTGCATCTAACGAAGTTTCCAAACTTCGAAAAAATTTTTTTTTCTTTTCGAGATACTTTGCGCATAATATGCTTTACTGAGGCTATCAAACTAGTATAATGAAAGAGAACCAGTTATCTCAAATAAGAACAGAAAAAAAGTGATTCTAAAGAAGTTTCCAAACTTCGAAAAAAAATTTTTTTCTTTTCGAGATTCTTTGCGCATAATATGCTTTACTGAGGCTATCAAACTAGTATAATGAAAGAGAACCAGTTATCTCAAATAAGAACGGAAAAAAAGTGATTCTAAAGAAGTTTCCAAACTTCGAAAAAAATTTTTTTTCTTTTCGAGATTCTTTGCGCATAAAATGCTTTACTGAGGCTATCAAACCAGTATAATGAAAGAGAACCAGTTATCTCAAATAAGAACGGAAAAAAAGTGATTCAAACGAAGTTTCCAAACTTTGAAAAAAAATGTTTTTCTTTTCGAGATTCTTTGCGCATAATATGCTTTACTGAGGCTATCAAACTAGTATAATGAAAGAGAACCTGTTATTTCAAATAAGAACGGAAAAAAGTGATTAAAACGAAGTTTCCAAACTTCGAAAAAAAATGTTTTTCTTTTCGAGATTCTTTGCGCATAATATACTTTTCTACGGCTATCAAACTAGTAAAATGAAAGAGAACCAGTTATCTCGAATAAGAACGGAAAAAAAGTGATTGTAACGAAGTTTCCAAACTTCGAAAAAAATTTTTTTTCTTTTCGAGATTCTTTGCGCATAATATTCTTTACTGAGGCTATCAAACTAGTATAATGTAAGAGAACCAGTTATCTCAAATAAGAACGGAAAAAAAGTGATTCTAACGAAGTTTCCAAACTTCGAAAAAAATTTTTTTTCTTTTCGTGATTGTTTGCGCTAAATTTGCTTTTCTGAGGCTATCAAACTAGTATAATGAAAGAGAACCAGTTATATCAAATAAGAACAGAAAAAAAGTGATTCAAACGAAGTTTCCAAACTTTGAAAAAAAATGTTTTTCTTTTCGAGATTCTTTGCGCATAATATGCTTTACTGAGGCTATCAAACTAGTATAATGAAAGAGAACCAGTTATCTCAAATAAGAACGAAAACAAATTGATTCTAAAGAAGTTTCCAAACTTCGAAAAAAAATGTTTTTCTTTTCGAGATTCTTTGCGCATAATATACTTTTCTACGGCTATCAAACTAGTAAAATGAAAGAGAACCAGTTATCTCGAATAAGAACGGAAAAATTGTGATTGTAACGAAGTTTCCAAACGTCGAAAAAAATTTTTTTTCTTTTCGAGATTCTTTGCGCATAATATGCTTTATTGAGGCTATCAAACTAGTATAATGAAAGAGAACCAGTTATCTCAAATAAGAACGGAAAAAAAGTGATTCTAAAGAAGTTTCCAAACTTCGAAAAAATTTTTTTTTCTTTTCGAGATTCTTTGCGCATAATATGCTTTACTGAAGCTATCAAACTAGTATAATGAAAGAGAACCAGTTATCTCAAATAAGAACGGAAAAAAAGTGATTCTAAAGAAGTTTCCAAACTTCGAAAAAAAATTTTTTTCTTTTCGAGATTCTTTGCGCATAATATGCTTTACTGAGGCTATCAAACTAGTATAATGAAAGAGAAACAGTTATCTCAAATAAGAACGGAAAAAAAGTGATTCAAACGAAGTTTCCAAACCTCGAAAAAAAATGTTTTTCTTTACGAGATTCTTTGCGCATAATATGCTTTTCTACGGCTATCAAACTAGTAAAATGAAAGAGAACCAGTTATCTCGAATAAGAACGGAAAAAAAGTGATTGTAACGAAGTTTCCAAACTTCAAAAAAAAATTTTTTTCTTTCGAGATTCTTTGCGCATAATATGCTTTACTGAGGCTATCAAACTAGTATAATGAAAGAGAACCAGTTATCTCAAATAAGAACGGAAAAAAAGTGATTCTAACGAAGTTTCCAAACTTCGAAAAAAATTTTTTTTCTTTTCGAGATTCTTTGCGCATAATATGCTTTACTGAGGCTATCAAACTAGTATAATGAAAGAGAACCAGTTATCTCAAATAAGAACCGAAAAAAAGTGATTGTAAAGAAGTTTCCAAACTTCGAAAAAAAATTTTTTTCTTTTCGAGATTCTTTGCGCATAATATGCTTTACTGAGGCTATCAAACTAGTATAATGAAAGAGAACCAGTTATCTCAAATAAGAACGGAAAAAAAGTGATTCTAAAGAAGTTTCCAAACTTCGAAAAAAAATTTTTTTCTTTTCGAGATTCTTTGCGCATAATATGCTTTACTGAGGCTATCAAACTAGTATAATGAAAGAGAACCAGTTATCTCAAATAAGAACGGAAAAAAAGTGATTCAAACCAAGTTTCCAAACTACGAAAAAAATGTTTTTCTTTTCGAGATTCTTTGCGCATAATATGCTTTACTGAGGCTATCAAACTAGTATAATGAAAGAGAACCAGTTATCTCAAATAAGAACGGAAAAAAAGTGATTCTAACGAAGTTTCCAAACTTCGAAAAATTTTTTTTTTCTTTTCGAGATTCTTTGCGCATAATATGCTTTACTGAGGCTATCAAACTAGTATAATGAAAGAGAACCAGTTATCTCAAATAAGAACGGAAAAAAAGTGCATCTAACGAAGTTTCCAAACTTCGAAAAAATTTTTTTTTCTTTTCGAGATACTTTGCGCATAATATGCTTTACTGAGGCTATCAAACTAGTATAATGAAAGAGAACCAGTTATCTCAAATAAGAACAGAAAAAAAGTGATTCTAAAGAAGTTTCCAAACTTCGAAAAAAAATTTTTTTCTTTTCGAGATTCTTTGCGCATAATATGCTTTACTGAGGCTATCAAACTAGTATAATGAAAGAGTACCAGTTATCTCAAATAAGAACGGAAAAAAAGTGATTCTAAAGAAGTTTCCAAACTTCGAAAAAAATTTTTTTTCTTTTCGAGATTCTTTGCGCATAAAATGCTTTACTGAGGCTATCAAACCAGTATAATGAAAGAATACCAGTTATCTCAAATAAGAACGGAAAAAAAGTGATTCAAACGAAGTTTCCAAACTTTGAAAAAAAATGTTTTTCTTTTCGAGATTCTTTGCGCATAATATGCTTTTCTGAGGCTATCAAACTAGTATAATGAAAGAGAACTAGTTATTTCAAATAAGAACGGAAAAAAAGTGATTCAAACGAAGTTTCCAAACTTCGAAAAAAAATGTTTTTCTTTTCGAGATTCTTTGCGCATAATATACTTTTCTACGGCTATCAAACTAGTAAAATGAAAGAGAACCAGTTATCTCGAATAAGAACAGAAAAAAAGTGATTCTAACGAAGTTTCCAAACTTCGAAAAAAAATGTTTCTCTTTTCGAGATTCTTTGCGCATTATATGCTTTTCTGAGGCTATCAAAGTAGTATTATAAAAGAGAACCAGTTATCTATAATAAGAACGGAAAAAAAGTGATTCTAAAGAAGTTTCCAAACTTCGAAAAAATTTTTTTTTCTTTTCGAGATTCTTTGCGCATAATATACTTTTCTACGGCTATCAAACTAGTAAAATGAAAGAGAACCAGTTATCTCGAATAAGAACGGAAAAAAAAGTGATTCTAACGAAGTTTCCAAACTTAGAAAAAAAATGTTTTTCTTTTCGAGATTCTTTGCGCATAATATGCTTTACTGAGGCTATCAAACTAGTATAATGAAAGAGAACCAGTTATCTCAAATAAGAACGAAAACAAATTGATTCTAAAGAAGTTTCCAAACTTCGAAAAAAAATGTTTTTCTTTTCGAGATTCTTTGCGCATAATATACTTTTCTACGGCTATCAAACTAGTAAAATGAAAGAGAACCAGTTATCTCGAATAAGAACGGAAAAATTGTGATTGTAACGAAGTTTCCAAACGTCGAAAAAAATTTTTTTTCTTTTCGAGAATCTTTGCGCATAATATGCTTTACTGAGGCTATCAAACTAGTATAATGAAAGAGAACCAGTTATCTCAAATAAGAACGGAAAAAAAGTGATTCTAAAGAAGTTTCCAAACTTCGAAAAAAATTTTTTTTCTTTTCGAGATTCTTTGCGCATAATATGCTTTACTGAAGCTATCAAACTAGTATAATGAAAGAGAACCAGTTATCTCAAATAAGAACAGAAAAAAAGTGATTCTAAAGAAGTTTCCAAACTTCGAAAAAAAATTTTTTTCTTTTCGAGATTCTTTGCGCATAATATGCTTTACTGAGGCTATCAAACTAGTATAATGAAAGAGAACCAGTTATCTCAAATAAGAACGGAAAAAAAGTGATTCTAAAGAAGTTTCCAAATTTCGAAAAAAAATTTTTTTCTTTTCGAGATTCTTTGCGCATAATATGCTTTACTGAGGCTATCAAACTAGTATAATGAAAGAGAAACAGTTTTCTCAAATAAGAACGGAAAAAAAGTGATTCAAACGAAGTTTCCAAACCTCGAAAAAAAATGTTTTTCTTTTCGAGATTCTTTGCGCATAATATGCTTTTCTGAGGCTATCAAACTAGTATAATGAAAGATAACCAGTTATCTCAAATAAGAACGGGAAAAAAAGTGATTCTAACGAAGTTTCCAAACTTCGAAAAAAATTTTTTTTTCTTTTCGAGATTCTTTGCGCATAATATGCTTTACTGAGGCTATCAAACTAGTATAATGAAAGAGAACCAGTTATCTCAAATAAGAACGGAAAAAAAGTGATTCTAAAGAAGTTTCCAAACTTCGAAAAAAAATTTTTTTCTTTTCGAGATTCTTTGCGCATAATATGCTTTACTGAGGCTATCAAACTAGTATAATGAAAGAGAACCAGTTATCTCAAATAAGAACGGAAAAAAAGTGATTCAAACCAAGTTTCCAAACTACGAAAAAAATGTTTTTCTTTTCGAGATTCTTAGCGCATAATACGCTTTACTGAGGCTATCAAACTAGTATAATGAAAGAGAACCAGTTATCTCAAATAAGAACGGAAAAAAAGTGATTCCAACGAAGTTTCCAAACTTCGAAAAATTTTTTTTTTCTTTTCGAGATTCTTTGCGCATAATATGCTTTACTGAGGCTATCAAACTAGTATAATGAAAGAGAACCAGTTATCTCAAATAAGAACGGAAAAAAAGTGCATCTAACGAAGTTTCCAAACTTCGAAAAAATTTTTTTTTCTTTTCGAGATACTTTGCGCATAATATGCTTTACTGAGGCTATCAAACTAGTATAATGAAAGAGAACCAGTTATCTCAAATAAGAACAGAAAAAAAGTGATTCTAAAGAAGTTTCCAAACTTCGAAAAAAAATTTTTTTCTTTTCGAGATTCTTTGCGCATAATATGCTTTACTGAGGCTATCAAACTAGTATAATGAAAGAGTACCAGTTATCTCAAATAAGAACGGAAAAAAAGTGATTCTAAAGAAGTTTCCAAACTTCGAAAAAAATTTTTTTTCTTTTCGAGATTCTTTGCGCATAAAATGCTTTACTGAGGCTATCAAACCAGTATAATGAAAGAGAACCAGTTATCTCAAATAAGAACGGAAAAAAAGTGATTCAAACGAAGTTTCCAAACTTTGAAAAAAAATGTTTTTCTTTTCGAGATTCTTTGCGCATAATATGCTTTTCTGAGGCTATCAAACTAGTATAATGAAAGAGAACTAGTTATTTCAAATAAGAACGGAAAAAAAGTGATTCAAACGAAGTTTCCAAACTTCGAAAAAAAATGTTTTTCTTTTCGAGATTCTTTGCGCATAATATACTTTTCTACGGCTATCAAACTAGTAAAATGAAAGAGAACCAGTTATCTCGAATAAGAACGGAAAAAAAGTGATTCTAACGAAGTTTCCAAACTTCGAAAAAAAATGTTTCTCTTTTCGAGATTCTTTGCGCATTTAATGCTTTTCTGAGGCTATCAAAGTAGTATTATAAAAGAGAACCAGTTATCTATAATAAGAACGGAAAAAAAGTGATTCTAAAGAAGTTTCCAAACTTCGAAAAAATTTTTTTTTCTTTTCGAGATTCTTTGCGCATAATATACTTTTCTACGGCTATCAAACTAGTAAAATGAAAGAGAACCAGTTATCTCAAATAAGAACGAAAACAAATTGATTCTAAAGAAGTTTCCAAACTTCGAAAAAAAATGTTTTTCTTTTCGAGATTCTTTGCGCATAATATACTTTTCTACGGCTATCAAACTAGTAAAATGAAAGAGAACCAGTTATCTCGAATAAGAACGGAAAAATTGTGATTGTAACGAAGTTTCCAAACGTCGAAAAAAATTTTTTTTCTTTTCGAGAATCTTTGCGCATAATATGCTTTACTGAGGCTATCCAACTAGTATAATGAAAGAGAACCAGTTATCTCAAATAAGAACGGAAAAAAAGTGATTCTAAAGAAGTTTCCAAACTTCGAAAAAAATTTTTTTTCTTTTCGAGATTCTTTGCGCATAATATGCTTTACTGAAGCTATCAAACTAGTATAATGAAAGAGAACCAGTTATCTCAAATAAGAACAGAAAAAAAGTGATTCTAAAGAAGTTTCCAAACTTCGAAAAAAAATTTTTTTCTTTTCGAGATTCTTTGCGCATAATATGCTTTACTGAGGCTATCAAACTAGTATAATGAAAGAGAACCAGTTATCTCAAATAAGAACGGAAAAAAAGTGATTCTAAAGAAGTTTCCAAACTTCGAAAAAAAATTTTTTTCTTTTCGAGATTCTTTGCGCATAATATGCTTTACTGAGGCTATCAAACTAGTATAATGAAAGAGAAACAGTTTTCTCAAATAAGAACGGGAAAAAAGTGATTCAAACGAAGTTTCCAAACCTCGAAAAAAAATGTTTTTCTTTTCGAGATTCTTTGCGCATAATATGCTTTTCTGAGGCTATCAAACTAGTATAATGAAAGATAACCAGTTATCTCAAATAAGAACGGGAAAAAAAGTGATTCTAACGAAGTTTCCAAACTTCGAAAAAAATTTTTTTTTCTTTTCGTGATTTTTGCGCTAAATATGCTTTTCTGAGGCTATCAAAGTAGTATTATAAAAGAGAACACGTTATCTCAAATAAGAACAGAAAAAAGGTGATTCTAAAGAAGTTTCCAAACTTCAAAAAAAATTTTTTTTCTTTTCGAAATTCTTTGCGCATAATATGCTTTACTGAGGCTATCAAACTAGTATAATGAAAGAGAACCAGTTATCTCAAATAAGAACGGAAAAAAAGTGATTCAAACGATGTTTCCAAACTTCGAAAAAAAATTTTTTTCTTTTAGAGATTCTTTGCGCATAATATGCTTTACTGAGGCTATCAAACTAGTATAATGAAAGAGAACCAGTTATCTCAAATAAGAACGGAAAAAAAGTGATTCTAACGAAGTTTCCAAACTTCGAAAAAATTTTTTTTTCTTTTCGAGATTCTTTGCGCATAATATGCTTTACTGAGGCTATCAAACTAGTATAATGAAAGAGAACCAGTTATCTCAAATAAGAACAGAAAAAAAGTGATTCTAAAGAAGTTACCAAACTTCGAAAAAAATTTTTTTTCTTTTCGAGATTCTTTGCGCATAATATGCTTTACTGAGGCTATCAAACTAGTATAATGAAAGAGAACCTGTTATTTCAAATTAGAACGGAAAAAAGTGATTAAAACGAAGTTTCCAAACTTCGAAAAAAAATGTTTTTCTTTTCGAGATTCTTTGCGCATAATATACTTTTCTACGGCTATCAAACTAGTAAAATGAAAGAGAACCAGTTATCTCTAATAAGAACGGAAAAAAAGTGATTGTAACGAAGTTTCCAAACTTCGAAAAAATTTTTTTTTCTTTTCGAGATTCTTTGCGCATAATATGCTTTACTGAGGCTATCAAACTAGTATAATGTAAGAGAACCAGTTATCTCAAATAAGAACGGAAAAAAAGTGATTCTAACGAAGTTTCCAAACTTCGAAAAAAATTTTGTCTTTTCGAGATTCTTTGCGCATAATATGCTTTACTGAGGCTATCAAACTAGTATAATGAAAGAGAACCAGTTATCTCAAATAAGAAAAGAAAAAAATGATTCTAAAGAAGTTTCCAAACTTAGAAAAAAAAATTTTTTTCTTTTCGAGATTCTTTGCGCATAAAATGCTTTACTGAGGCTATCAAACTAGTATAATGAAAGAGAACCAGTTATCTCAAATAAGAACGGAAAAAAAGTGATTCAAACGAAGTTTCCAAACTTTGAAAAAAAATGTTTTTCTTTTCGAGATTTTTGCGCATAATATGCTTTACTGAGGCTATCAAACTAGTATAATGAAAGATAACCAGTTATCTCAAATAAGAACGAAAACAAATTGATTCTAAAGAAGTTTCCAAACTTCGAAAAAAAATGTTTTTCTTTTCGAGATTCTTTGCGCATAATATACTTTTCTACGGCTATCAAACTAGTAAAATGAAAGAGAACCAGTTATCTCGAATAAGAACGGAAAAATTGTGATTGTAACGAAGTTTCCAAACGTCGAAAAAAATTTTTTTTCTTTTCGAGATTCTTTGCGCATAATATGCTTTACTGAGGCTATCAAACTAGTATAATGAAAGAGAACCAGTTATCTCAAATAAGAACGGAAAAAAAGTGATTCTAAAGAAGTTTCCAAACTTCGAAAAAAATTTTTTTTCTTTTCGAGATTCTTTGCGCATAATATGCTTTACTGAAGCTATCAAACTAGTATAATGAAAGAGAACCAGTTATCTCAAATAAGAACGGAAAAAAAGTGATTCTAAAGAAGTTTCCAAACTTCGAAAAAAAATTTTTTTCTTTTGGAGATTCTTTGCGCATAATATGCTTTACTGAGGCTATCAAACTAGTATAATGAAAGAGAAACAGTTATCTCAAATAAGAACGGAAAAAAAGTGATTCAAACGAAGTTTCCAAACCTCGAAAAAAATGTTTTTCTTTACGAGATTCTTTGCGCATAATATGCTTTACTGAGGCTATCAAACTAGTATAATGAAAGAGAACCAGTTATCTCAAATAAGAACGGAAAAAAAGTGATTCAAACCAAGTTTCCAAACTACGAAAAAAATGTTTTTCTTTTCGAGATTCTTTGCGCATAATATGCTTTACTGAGGCTATCAAACTAGTATAATGAAAGAGAACCAGTTATCTCAAATAAGAACGGAAAAAAAGTGATTCTAACGAAGTTTCCAAACTTCGAAAAATTTTTTTTTTCTTTTCGAGATTCTTTGAGCATAATATGCTTTACTGAGGCTATCAAACTAGTATAATGAAAGAGAACCAGTTATCTCAAATAAGAACGGAAAAAAAGTGCATCTAACGAAGTTTCCAAACTTCGAAAAAATTTTTTTTTCTTTTCGAGATACTTTGCGCATAATATGCTTTACTGAGGCTATCAAACTAGTATAATGAAAGAGAACCAGTTATCTCAAATAAGAACGGAAAAAAAGTGATTCTAACGAAGTTTCCAAACTTCGAAAAATTTTTTTTTTCTTTTCGAGATTCTTTGCGCATAATATGCTTTACTGAGGCTATCAAACTAGTATAATGAAAGAGAACCAGTTATCTCAAATAAGAACGGAAAAAAAGTGATTCTAACGAAATTTCCAAACTTCGAAAAAATTTTTTTTTCTTTTCGAGATTCTTTGCGCATAATATGCTTTACTGAGGCTATCAAACTAGTATAATGAAAGAGAACCAGTTATCTCAAATAAGAACAGAAAAAAAGTGATTCTAAAGAAGTTTCCAAACTTCGAAAAAAAATTTTTTTCTTTTCGAGATTCTTTGCGCATAATATGCTTTACTGAGGCTATCAAACTAGTATAATGAAAGAGAACCAGTTATTTCAAATAAGAACGGAAAAAAGTGATTAAAACGAAGTTTCCAAACATCGAAAAAAAATGTTTTTCTTTTCGAGATTCTTTGCGCATAATATACTTTTCTACGGCTATCAAACTAGTAAAATGAAAGAGAACCAGTTATCTCGAATAAGAACGGAAAAAAAGTGATTCTAACGAAGTTTCCAAACTTCGAAAAAAAATTTTTTTTCTTTTCGCGATTCTTTGCGCTAAATATGCTTTTCTGAGGCTATCAAAGTAGTATTATAAAAGAGAACCAGTTATCTCAAATAAGAACAGAAAAAAGGTGATTCTAAAGAAGTTTCCAGACTTCGAAAAAATTTTTTTTTCTTTTCGAGATTCTTTGCGCATAATATGCTTTACTGAGGCTATCAAACTAGTATAATGAAAGAGAGCCAGTTATCTCAAATAAGAACGGAAAAAAAGTGATTCTAACGAAGTTTCCAAACTTCGAAAAATTTTTTTTTTTCCATTCGAGATTCTTTGCGCATAATATGCTTTACTGAGGCTATCAAACTAGTATAATGAAAGAGAACCAGTTATCTCAAATAAGAACAGAAAAAAAGTGATTCTAAAGAAGTTTCCAAACTTCGAAAAAAAATTTTTTTCTTTTCGAGATTCTTTGAGCATAATATGCTTTACTGAGGCTATCAAACTAGTATAATGAGAGAGAACCAGTTATTTCAAATAAGAACGGAAAAAAGTGATTAAAACGAAGTTTCCAAACTTCGAAAAAAAATGTTTTTCTTTTTGAGATTCTTTGCGCATAATATACTTTTCTACGGCTATCAAACTAGTAAAATGAAAGAGAACCAGTTATTTCAAATAAGAACGGAAAAAAGTGATTAAAACGAAGTTTCCAAACTTCGAAAAAAAATGTTTTTCTTTTCGAGATTCTTTGCGCATAATATACTTTTCTACGGCTATCAAACTAGTAAAATGAAAGAGAACCAGTTATCTCCAATAAGAACGGAAAAAAAGTGATTGTAACGAAGTTTCCAAATTTCGAAAAAATTTTTTTTTCTTTTCGAGATTCTTTGCGCATAATATGCTTTACTGAGGCTATCAAACTAGTATAATGAAAGAGAACCAGTTATCTCAAATAAGAACAGAAAAAAAGTGATTCTAAAGAAGTTTCCAAAATTCGAAAAAAAATATTTTGTCTTTTCGAGATTCTTTGCGCATAATATGCTTTACTGAGGCTATCAAACTAGTATAAAGAAAGAAAACCAGTTATCTCAAATAAGAACAGAAAAAAAGTGATTCTAAAGAAGTTTCCAAACTTCGAAAAAAAATGCTTTTCTTTTCGAGATTCTTTGCGCATAATATGCTTTACTGTGGCTATCAAACTAGTATAATGAAAGAGAACCAGTTATCTCAAATAAGAACGGGAAAAAAGTGATTCTAACGAAGTTTCGAAACTTCGAAAAAAATTTTTTTTCTTTTCGAGATTCTTTGCGCATAATATGCTTTACTGAGGCTATCAAACTAGTATAAAGAAAGAAAACCAGTTATCTCAAATAAGAACAGAAAAAAAGTGATTCTAAAGAAGTTTCCAAACTTCGAAAAAAAATGCTTTTCTTTTCGAGATTCTTTGCGCATAATATGCTTTACTGTGGCTATCAAACTAGTATAATGAAAGAGAACCAGTTATCTCAAATAAGAACGGGAAAAAAGTGATTCTAACGAAGTTTCGAAACTTCGAAAAAAATTTTTTTTCTTTTCGAGATTCTTTGCGCATAATATGCTATACTGAGGCTATAAAACTAGTATAATGTAAGAGAACCAGTTATCTCAAATAAGAACGGAAAAAAAGTGATTCAAACGAAGTTTCCAAACTTCGAAAAAAAATGTTTTTCTTTTCGAGATTCTTTGCGCATAATATGCTTTTCTGAGGCTATCAAACTAGTATAATGAAAGAGAACCAGTTATTTCAAATAGGAACGGAAAAAAGTGATTCAAACGAAGTTTGAACTTCGAAAAAAAATGTTTTTCTTCTCGAGATTCTTTGCGCATAATATACTTTTCTACGGCTATCAAACTAGTAAAATGAAAGAGAACCAGTTATCTCGAATAAGAACGGAAAAAAGTGATTGTAACGAAGTTTCCAAACTTCGAAAATAATTTTTTTTCTTTTCGAGATTCTTTGCGCATAATATGCTTTACTGAGGCTATCAAACTAGTATAATGAAAGAGAACCAGTTATCTCAAATAAGAACGGAAAAAAAGTGATTCTAACGAAGTTTCTAAACTTCGAAAAAAATTTTTTTCTTTTCGAGATTCTTTGCGCATAATATGCTTTACTGAGGCTATCAAACTAGTATAATGAAAGAGAACCAGTTATCTCAAATAAGAACAGAAAAAAAGTAATTGTAAAGAAGTTTCCAAACTTCGAAAAAAAATTTTTTTCTTTTCGAGATTCTTTGCGCATAATATGCTTTACTGAGGCTATCAAACTAGTATAATGAAAGAGAACCAGTTATCTCAAATAAGAACGGAAAAAAAGTGATTCAAACGAAGTTTCCAAACCTCGAAAAAAAATGTTTTTCTTTTCGATATTCTTTGCGCAAAATATTCTTTTCTGAGGCTATCAAACTAGTATAATGAAAGAGAACCAGTTATCTCAAATAAGAACGGGAAAAAAGTGATTCTAACGAAGTTTCCAAACTTCGAAAAAAAATTTTTTTTCTTTTCGTGATTCTTTGCGCTAAATATGCTTTTCTGAGGCTATCAAAGTAGTATTATAAAAGAGAACACGTTATCTCAAATAAGAACAGAAAAAAGGTGATTCTAAAGAAGTTTCCAAACTTCGAAAAAAATTTTTTTTCTTTTCGAGATTCTTTGCGCATAATATGCTTTACTGAGGCTATCAAACTAGTATAATGAAAGAGAACCATTTATCTCAAATAAGAACGGAAAAAAAGTGATTCAAACGAAGTTTCCAAACTTCGAAAAAAAATGTTTTTCTTTTCGAGATTCTTTGCGCATAATATGCTTTACTGAGGCTATCAAACTAGTATAATGAAAGAGAACCAGTTATCTCAAATAAGAACGGAAAAAAAGTGATTCAAAAGAAGTTTCCAAACTTCGAAAAAAAAATTTCTTCTTTTCGAGATTCTTTGCGCATAATATGCTTTACTGAGGCTATCAAACTAGTATAATGAACGAGAACCAGTTATCTCAAATAAGAACGGAAAAAAATTGATTCTAAAGAAGTTTCCAAACTTCGAAAAAAAATTTTTTCTTTTCGAGATTCTTTGCGCATAATATGCTTTACTGAGGCTATCAAACTAGTATAATGAAAGAGAACGAGTTATCTCAAATAAGAACGGAAAAAAAGTGATTCAAACGAAGTTTCCAAACTTCGAAAAAAATGTTTTTCTTTTCGAGATTCTTTGCGCATAATATGCTTTACTGAGGCTATCAAACTAGTATAATGTAAGAGAACAAGTTATATCAAATAAGAACGGAAAAAAAGTGATTCAAACGAAGTTTCCAAACTTCGAAAAAAATGTTTTTCTTTTCGAGATTCTTTGCGCATAATATGCTTTTCTGAGGCTATCAAACTAGAATAATGAAAGAGAACTAGTTATTTCAAATAAGAACGGAAAAAAAGTGATTCAAACGAAGTTTCCAAAGTTCGAAAAAAAATGTTTTTCTTTTCGAGATTCTTTGCGCATAATATACTTTTCTACGTCTATCAAACTAGTAAAATGAAAGAGAACCAGTTATCTCCAATAAGAACGGAAAAAAAGTGATTCTAACGAAGTTTCCAAACTTCGAAAAAAAATGTTTTTCTTTACGAGATTCTTTGCGCATAATATGCTTTTCTGAGGCTATCAAACTAGTATAATGATAGAGAACCAGTTATCTCCAATAAGAACGGAAAAAAAGTGATTCTAACGAAGTTTCCAAACTTCGAAAAAAAATTTTTTTTCTTTTCGTGATTCTTTGCGCTAAATATGCTTTTCTGAGGCTATCAAAAAAGTATTATAAAAGAGAACACGTTATCTCAAATAAGAACAGAAAAAAGGTGATTCTAAAGAAGTTTCCAAACTTCAAAAAAAATTTTTTTTCTTTTCGAAATTCTTTGCGCATAATATGCTTTACTGAGGCTATCAAACTAGTATAATGAAAGAGAACCAGTTATCTCAAATAAGAACGGAAAAAAAGTGATTCAAACGATGTTTCCAAACTTCGAAAAAAAATTTTTTTCTTTTAGAGATTCTTTGCGCATAATATGCTTTACTGAGGCTATCAAACTAGTATAATGAAAGAGAACCAGTTATCTCAAATAAGAACGGAAAAAAAGTGATTCTAACGAAGTTTCCAAACTTCGAAAAAATTTTTTTTTCTTTTCGAGATTCTTTGCGCATAATATGCTTTACTGAGGCTATCAAACTAGTATAATGAAAGAGAACCAGTTATCTCAAATAAGAACAGAAAAAAAGTGATTCTAAAGAAGTTACCAAACTTCGAAAAAAATTTTTTTTCTTTTCGAGATTCTTTGCGCATAATATGCTTTACTGAGGCTATCAAACTAGTATAATGAAAGAGAACCTGTTATTTCAAATAAGAACGGAAAAAAGTGATTAAAACGAAGTTTCCAAACTTCGAAAAAAAATGTTTTTCTTTTCGAGATTCTTTGCGCATAATATACTTTTCTACTGCTATCAAACTAGTAAAATGAAAGAGAACCAGTTATCTCTAATAAGAACGGAAAAAAAGTGATTGTAACGAAGTTTCCAAACTTCGAAAAAAATTTTTTTTCTTTTCGAGATTCTTTGCGCATAATATGCTTTACTGAGGCTATCAAACTAGTATAATGTAAGAGAACCAGTTCTCTCAAATAAGAACGGAAAAAAAGTGATTCTAACGAAGTTTCCAAACTTCGAAAAAAATTTTGTCTTTTCGAGATTCTTTGCGCATAATATGCTTTACTGAGTCTATCAAACTAGTATAATGAAAGAGAACCAGTTATCTCAAATAAGAAAAGAAAAAAATGATTCTAAAGAAGTTTCCAAACTTCGAAAAAAAATTTTTTTCTTTTCGAGATTCTTTGCGCATAAAATGCTTTACTGAGGCTATCAAACTAGTATAATGAAAGAGAACCAGTTATCTCAAATAAGAACGGAAAAAAAGTGATTCAAACGAAGTTTCCAAACTTTGAAAAAAAATGTTTTTCTTTTCGAGATTCTTTGCGCATAATATGCTTTACTGAGGCTATCAAACTAGTATAATGAAAGATAACCAGTTATCTCAAATAAGAACGAAAACAAATTGATTCTAAAGAAGTTTCCAAACTTCGAAAAAAAATGTTTTTCTTTTCGAGATTCTTTGCGCATAATATACTTTTCTACGGCTATCAAACTAGTAAAATGAAAGAGAACCAGTTATCTCGAATAAGAACGGAAAAATTGTGATTGTAACGAAGTTTCCAAACGTCGAAAAAAATTTTTTTTCTTTTCGAGATTCTTTGCGCATAATATGCTTTTCTGAGGCTATCAAACTAGAATAATGAAAGAGAACTAGTTATTTCAAATAAGAACGGAAAAAAAGTGATTCAAACGAAGTTTCCAAAGTTCGAAAAAAAATGTTTTTCTTTTCGAGATTCTTTGCGCATAATATACTTTTCTACGTCTATCAAACTAGTAAAATGAAAGAGAACCAGTTATCTCCAATAAGAACGGAAAAAAAGTGATTCTAACGAAGTTTCCAAACTTCGAAAAAAAATGTTTTTCTTTACGAGATTCTTTGCGCATAATATGCTTTTCTGAGGCTATCAAACTAGTATAATGATAGAGAACCAGTTATCTCCAATAAGAACGGAAAAAAAGTGATTCTAACGAAGTTTCCAAACTTCGAAAAAAAATTTTTTTTCTTTTCGTGATTCTTTGCGCTAAATATGCTTTTCTGAGGCTATCAAAAAAGTATTATAAAAGAGAACACGTTATCTCAAATAAGAACAGAAAAAAGGTGATTCTAAAGAAGTTTCCAAACTTCAAAAAAAATTTTTTTTCTTTTCGAAATTCTTTGCGCATAATATGCTTTACTGAGGCTATCAAACTAGTATAATGAAAGAGAACCAGTTATCTCAAATAAGAACGGAAAAAAAGTGATTCAAACGATGTTTCCAAACTTCGAAAAAAAATTTTTTTCTTTTAGAGATTCTTTGCGCATAATATGCTTTACTGAGGCTATCAAACTAGTATAATGAAAGAGAACCAGTTATCTCAAATAAGAACGGAAAAAAAGTGATTCTAACGAAGTTTCCAAACTTCGAAAAAATTTTTTTTTCTTTTCGAGATTCTTTGCGCATAATATGCTTTACTGAGGCTATCAAACTAGTATAATGAAAGAGAACCAGTTATCTCAAATAAGAACAGAAAAAAAGTGATTCTAAAGAAGTTACCAAACTTCGAAAAAAATTTTTTTTCTTTTCGAGATTCTTTGCGCATAATATGCTTTACTGAGGCTATCAAACTAGTATAATGAAAGAGAACCTGTTATTTCAAATAAGAACGGAAAAAAGTGATTAAAACGAAGTTTCCAAACTTCGAAAAAAAATGTTTTTCTTTTCGAGATTCTTTGCGCATAATATACTTTTCTACGGCTATCAAACTAGTAAAATGAAAGAGAACCAGTTATCTCTAATAAGAACGGAAAAAAAGTGATTGTAACGAAGTTTCCAAACTTCGAAAAAAATTTTTTTTCTTTTCGAGATTCTTTGCGCATAATATGCTTTACTGAGGCTATCAAACTAGTATAATGTAAGAGAACCAGTTATCTCAAATAAGAACGGAAAAAAAGTGATTCTAACGAAGTTTCCAAACTTCGAAAAAAATTTTGTCTTTTCGAGATTCTTTGCGCATAATATGCTTTACTGAGTCTATCAAACTAGTATAATGAAAGAGAACCAGTTATCTCAAATAAGAAAAGAAAAAAATGATTCTAAAGAAGTTTCCAAACTTCGAAAAAAAATTTTTTTCTTTTCGAGATTCTTTGCGCATAAAATGCTTTACTGAGGCTATCAAACTAGTATAATGAAAGAGAACCAGTTATCTCAAATAAGAACGGAAAAAAAGTGATTCAAACGAAGTTTCCAAACTTTGAAAAAAAATGTTTTTCTTTTCGAGATTCTTTGCGCATAATATGCTTTACTGAGGCTATCAAACTAGTATAATGAAAGATAACCAGTTATCTCAAATAAGAACGAAAACAAATTGATTCTAAAGAAGTTTCCAAACTTCGAAAAAAAATGTTTTTCTTTTCGAGATTCTTTGCGCATAATATACTTTTCTACGGCTATCAAACTAGTAAAATGAAAGAGAACCAGTTATCTCGAATAAGAACGGAAAAATTGTGATTGTAACGAAGTTTCCAAACGTCGAAAAAAATTTTTTTTCTTTTCGAGATTCTTTGCGCATAATATGCTTTACTGAGGCTATCAAACTAGTATAATGAAAGAGAACCAGTTATCTCAAATAAGAACGGAAAAAAAGTGATTCTAAAGAAGTTTCCAAACTTCGAAAAAAATTTTTTTTCTTTTCGAGATTCTTTGCGCATAATATGCTTTACTGAAGCTATCAAACTAGTATAATGAAAGAGAACCAGTTATCTCAAATAAGAACGGAAAAAAAGTGATTCTAAAGAAGTTTCCAAACTTCGAAAAAAAATTTTTTTCTTTTCGAGAATCTTTGCGCATAATATGCTTTACTGAGGCTATCAAACTAGTATAATGAAAGAGAAACAGTTATCTCAAATAAGAACGGAAAAAAAGTGATTCAAACGAAGTTTCCAAACCTCGAAAAAAAATGTTTTTCTTTACGAGATTCTTTGCGCATAATATGCTTTACTGAGGCTATCAAACTAGTATAATGAAAGAGAACCAGTTATCTCAAATAAGAACCGAAAAAAAGTGATTGTAAAGAAGTTTCCAAACTTCGAAAAAAAATTTTTTTCTTTTCGAGATTCTTTGCGCATAATATGCTTTACTGAGGCTATCAAACTAGTATAATGAAAGAGAACCAGTTATCTCAAATAAGAACGGAAAAAAAGTGATTCTAAAGAAGTTTCCAAACTTCGAAAAAAAATTTTTTTCTTTTCGAGAATCTTTGCGCATAATATGCTTTACTGAGGCTATCAAACTAGTATAATGAAAGAGAACCAGTTATCTCAAATAAGAACGGAAAAAAAGTGATTCAAACCAAGTTTCCAAACTACGAAAAAAATGTTTTTCTTTTCGAGATTCTTTGCGCATAATATGCTTTACTGAGGCTATCAAACTAGTATAATGAAAGAGAACCAGTTATCTCAAATAAGAACGGAAAAAAAGTGATTCTAACGAAGTTTCCAAACTTCGAAAAATTTTTTTTTTCTTTTCGAGATTCTTTGCGCATAATATGCTTTACTGAGGCTATCAAACTAGTATAATGAAAGAGAACCAGTTATCTCAAATAAGAACGGAAAAAAAGTGCATCTAACGAAGTTTCCAAACTTCGAAAAAATTTTTTTTTCTTTTCGAGATACTTTGCGCATAATATGCTTTACTGAGGCTATCAAACTAGTATAATGAAAGAGAACCAGTTATCTCAAATAAGAACAGAAAAAAAGTGATTCTAAGGAAGTTTCCAAACTTCGAAAAAAAATTTTTTTCTTTTCGAGATTCTTTGCGCATAATATGCTTTACTGAGGCTATCAAACTAGTATAATGAAAGAGAACCAGTTATCTCAAATAAGAACGGAAAAAAAGTGATTCTAACGAAGTTTCCAAACTTCGAAAAATTTTTTTTTTCTTTTCGAGATTCTTTGCGCATAATATGCTTTACTGAGGCTATCAAACTAGTATAATGAAAGAGAACCAGTTATCTCAAATAAGAACGGAAAAAAAGTGATTCTAACGAAATTTCCAAACTTCGAAAAATTTTTTTTTTCTTTTCGAGATTCTTTGCGCATAATATGCTTTACTGAGGCTATCAAACTAGTATAATGAAAGAGAACCAGTTATCTCAAATAAGAACAGAAAAAAAGTGATTCTAAAGAAGTTTCCAAACTTCGAAAAAAAATTTTTTTCTTTTCGAGATTCTTTGCGCATAATATGCTTTACTGAGGCTATCAAACTAGTATAATGAAAGAGAACCAGTTATTTCAAATAAGAACGGAAAAAAGTGATTAAAACGAAGTTTCCAAACATCGAAAAAAAATGTTTTTCTTTTCGAGATTCTTTGCGCATAATATACTTTTCTACGGCTATCAAACTAGTAAAATGAAAGAGAACCAGTTATCTCGAATAAGAACGGAAAAAAAGTGATTCTAACGAAGTTTCCAAACTTCGAAAAAAAATTTTTTTTCTTTTCGCGATTCTTTGCGCTAAATATGCTTTTCTGAGGCTATCAAAGTAGTATTATAAAAGAGAACCAGTTATCTCAAATAAGAACAGAAAAAAGGTGATTCTAAAGAAGTTTCCAGACTTCGAAAAAATTTTTTTTTCTTTTCGAGATTCTTTGCGCATAATATGCTTTACTGAGGCTATCAAACTAGTATAATGAAAGAGAGCCAGTTATCTCAAATAAGAACGGAAAAAAAGTGATTCTAACGAAGTTTCCAAACTTCGAAAAATTTTTTTTTTTCCATTCGAGATTCTTTGCGCATAATATGCTTTACTGAGGCTATCAAACTAGTATAATGAAAGAGAACCAGTTATCTCAAATAAGAACAGAAAAAAAGTGATTCTAAAGAAGTTTCCAAACTTCGAAAAAAAATTTTTTTCTTTTCGAGATTCTTTGAGCATAATATGCTTTACTGAGGCTATCAAACTAGTATAATGAAAGAGAACCAGTTATTTCAAATAAGAACGGAAAAAAGTGATTAAAACGAAGTTTCCAAACTTCGAAAAAAAATGTTTTTCTTTTTGAGATTCTTTGCGCATAATATACTTTTCTACGGCTATCAAACTAGTAAAATGAAAGAGAACCAGTTATTTCAAATAAGAACGGAAAAAAGTGATTAAAACGAAGTTTCCAAACTTCGAAAAAAAATGTTTTTCTTTTCGAGATTCTTTGCGCATAATATACTTTTCTACGGCTATCAAACTAGTAAAATGAAAGAGAACCAGTTATCTCCAATAAGAACGGAAAAAAAGTGATTGTAACGAAGTTTCCAAATTTCGAAAAAATTTTTTTTTCTTTTCGAGATTCTTTGCGCATAATATGCTTTACTGAGGCTATCAAACTAGTATAATGAAAGAGAACCAGTTATCTCAAATAAGAACAGAAAAAAAGTGATTCTAAAGGAGTTTCCAAAATTCGAAAAAAAATATTTTGTCTTTTCGAGATTCTTTGCGCATAATATGCTTTACTGAGGCTATCAAACTAGTATAAAGAAAGAAAACCAGTTATCTCAAATAAGAACAGAAAAAAAGTGATTCTAAAGAAGTTTCCAAACTTCGAAAAAAAATGCTTTTCTTTTCGAGATTCTTTGCGCATAATATGCTTTACTGTGGCTATCAAACTAGTATAATGAAAGAGAACCAGTTATCTCAAATAAGAACGGGAAAAAAGTGATTCTAACGAAGTTTCGAAACTTCGAAAAAAATTTTTTTTCTTTTCGAGATTCTTTGCGCATAATATGCTTTACTGAGGCTATCAAACTAGTATAAAGAAAGAAAACCAGTTATCTCAAATAAGAACAGAAAAAAAGTGATTCTAAAGAAGTTTCCAAACTTCGAAAAAAAATGCTTTTCTTTTCGAGATTCTTTGCGCATAATATGCTTTACTGTGGCTATCAAACTAGTATAATGAAAGAGAACCAGTTATCTCAAATAAGAACGGGAAAAAAGTGATTCTAACGAAGTTTCGAAACTTCGAAAAAAATTTTTTTTCTTTTCGAGATTCTTTGCGCATAATATGCTATACTGAGGCTATAAAACTAGTATAATGTAAGAGAACCAGTTATCTCAAATAAGAACGGAAAAAAAGTGATTCAAACGAAGTTTCCAAACTTCGAAAAAAAATGTTTTTCTTTTCGAGATTCTTTGCGCATAATATGCTTTTCTGAGGCTATCAAACTAGTATAATGAAAGAGAACCAGTTATTTCAAATAGGAACGGAAAAAAGTGATTCAATCGAAGTTTGAACTTCGAAAAAAAATGTTTTTCTTCTCGAGATTCTTTGCGCATAATATACTTTTCTACGGCTATCAAACTAGTAAAATGAAAGAGAACCAGTTATCTCGAATAAGAACGGAAAAAAGTGATTGTAACGAAGTTTACAAACTTCGAAAATAATTTTTTTTCTTTTCGAGATTCTTTGCGCATAATATGCTTTACTGAGGCTATCAAACTAGTATAATGAAAGAGAACCAGTTATCTCAAATAAGAACGGAAAAAAAGTGATTCTAACGAAGTTTCTAAACTTCGAAAAAATTTTTTTTCTTTTCGAGATTCTTTGCGCATAATATGCTTTACTGAGGCTATCAAACTAGTATAATGAAAGAGAACCAGTTATCTCAAATAAGAACAGAAAAAAAGTAATTGTAAAGAAGTTTCCAAACTTCGAAAAAAAATTTTTTTCTTTTCGAGATTCTTTGCGCATAATATGCTTTACTGAGGCTATCAAACTAGTATAATGAAAGAGAACCAGTTATCTCAAATAAGAACGGAAAAAAAGTGATTCAAACGAAGTTTCCAAACCTCGAAAAAAAATGTTTTTCTTTTCGATATTCTTTGCGCAAAATATTCTTTTCTGAGGCTATCAAACTAGTATAATGAAAGAGAACCAGTTATCTCAAATAAGAACGGGAAAAAAGTGATTCAAACGAAGTTTCCAAACTTCGAAAAAAAATTTTTTTTCTTTTCGTGATTCTTTGCGCTAAATATGCTTTTCTGAGGCTATCAAAGTAGTATTATAAAAGAGAACACGTTATCTCAAATAAGAACAGAAAAAAGGTGATTCTAAAGAAGTTTCCAAACTTCGAAAAAAATTTTTTTTCTTTTCGAGATTCTTTGCGCATAATATGCTTTACTGAGGCTATCAAACTAGTATAATGAAAGAGAACCAGTTATCTCAAATAAGAACGGAAAAAAAGTGATTCAAACGAAGTTTCCAAACTTCGAAAAAAAATGTTTTTCTTTTCGAGATTCTTTGCGCATAATATGCTTTACTGAGGCTATCAAACTAGTATAATGAAAGAGAACCAGTTATCTCAAATAAGAACGGAAAAAAAGTGATTCAAAAGAAGTTTCCAAACTTCGAAAAAAAAATTTCTTCTTTTCGAGATTCTTTGCGCATAATATGCTTTACTGAGGCTATCAAACTAGTATAATGAAAGAGAACCAGTTATCTCAAATAAGAACGGAAAAAAATTGATTCTAAAGAAGTTTCCAAACTTCGAAAAAAAATTTTTTCTTTTCGAGATTCTTTGCGCATAATATGCTTTACTGAGGCTATCAAACTAGTATAATGAAAGAGAACGAGTTATCTCAAATAAGAACGGAAAAAAAGTGATTCAAACGAAGTTTCCAAACTTCGAAAAAAATGTTTTTCTTTTCGAGATTCTTTGCGCATAATATGCTTTACTGAGGCTATCAAACTAGTATAATGTAAGAGAACAAGTTATCTCAAATAAGAACGGAAAAAAAGTGATTCAAACGAAGTTTCCAAACTTCGAAAAAAATGTTTTTCTTTTCGAGATTCTTTGCGCATAATATGCTTTTCTGAGGCTATCAAACTAGAATAATGAAAGAGAACTAGTTATTTCAAATAAGAACGGAAAAAAAGTGATTCAAACGAAGTTTCCAAAGTTCGAAAAAAAATGTTTTTCTTTTCAAAATTCTTTGCGCATAATATACTTTTCTACGTCTATCAAACTAGTAAAATGAAAGAGAACCAGTTATCTCCAATAAGAACGGAAAAAAAGTGATTCTAACGAAGTTTCCAAACTTCGAAAAAAAATGTTTTTCTTTACGAGATTCTTTGCGCATAATATGCTTTTCTGAGGCTATCAAACTAGTATAATGATAGAGAACCAGTTATCTCCAATAAGAACGGAAAAAAAGTGATTCTAACGAAGTTTCCAAACTTCGAAAAAAAATTTTTTTTCTTTTCGTGATTCTTTGCGCTAAATATGCTTTTCTGAGGCTATCAAAAAAGTATTATAAAAGAGAACCAGTTATCACAAATAAGAACAGAAAAAAAGTGATTCTAAAGAAGTTTCCAAACTTCGAAAAAAAATTTTTTTCTTTTTGAGATTCTTTGCGCATAATATGCTTTACTGAGGCTATGAAACTAATATAATGAAAGAGAAACAGTTATCTCAAATAAGAACGGAAAAAAATGATTCAAACGAAGTTTCCAAACTTCGAAAAAAAATGTTTTTCTTTTCGAGATTCTTTGCGCTAAATATGCTTTTCTGAGGCTATCAAACTAGTATAATGAAAGAGAACCAGTTATCTCAAATAAGAACAGAAAAAAGTGATTCTAAAGAAGTTTCCAAACTTCGAAAAAAAAATTTTTTCTTTTCGAGATTCTTTGCGCATTATATGCTTTTCTGAGGCTATCAAAGTAGTATTATAAAAGAGAACCAGTTATCTCAAATAAGAACGGAAAAAAAGTGATTCTAAAGAAGTTTCCAAACTTCGAAAAAAATTTTTTTTCTTTTCGAGATTCTTTGCGCATAATATGCTTTACTGAAGCTATCAAACTAGTATAATGAAAGAGAACCAGTTATCTCAAATAAGAACAGAAAAAAAGTGATTCTAAAGAAGTTTCCAAACTTCGAAAAAAATTTTTTTTCTTTTCGAGATTCTTTGCGCATAATATGCTTTACTGAGGCTATCAAACTAGTATAATTAAAGAGAACCAGTTATCTCAAATAAGAACGGAAAAAAAGTGATTCTAAAGAAGTTTCCAAACTTCGAAAAAAAATTTTTTTCTTTTCGATATTCTTTGCGCATAATATGCTTTACTGGGGCTATCAAACTACTATAATGAAAGAGAACCAGTTATCTCAAATAAGAACGGAAAAAAAGTGATTCAAACGATGTTTCCAAACTTCGAAAAAAAATTTTTTTCTTTTAGAGATTCTTTGCGCATAATATGCTTTACTGAGGCTATCAAACTAGTATAATGAAAGAGAACCAGTTATCTCAAATAAGAACGGAAAAAAAGTGATTCTAAAGAAGTTTCCAAACTTCGAAAAAATTTTTTTTTCTTTTCGAGATTCTTTGCGCATAATATGCTTTACTGAGGCTATCAAACTAGTATAATGAAAGAGAAACAGTTATCTCAAATAAGAACGGAAAAAAAGTGATTCAAACGAAGTTTCCAAACCTCGAAAAAAAATGTTTTTCTTTACGAGATTCTTTGCGCATAATATGCTTTACTGAGGCTATCAAACTAGTATAATGAAAGAGAACCAGTTATCTCAAATAAGAACCGAAAAAAAGTGATTGTAAAGAAGTTTCCAAACTTCGAAAAAAAATTTTTTTCTTTTCGAGATTCTTTGCGCATAATATGCTTTACTGAGGCTATCAAACTAGTATAATGAAAGAGAACCAGTTATCTCAAATAAGAACGGAAAAAAAGTGATTCTAAAGAAGTTTCCAAACTTCGAAAAAAAATTTTTTTCTTTTCGAGATTCTTTGCGCATAATATGCTTTACTGAGGCTATCAAACTAGTATAATGAAAGAGAACCAGTTATCTCAAATAAGAACGGAAAAAAAGTGATTCAAACCAAGTTTCCAAACTACGAAAAAAATGTTTTTCTTTTCGAGATTCTTTGCGCATAATATGCTTTACTGAGGCTATCAAACTAGTATAATGAAAGAGAACCAGTTATCTCAAATAAGAACGGAAAAAAAGTGATTCTAACGAAGTTTCCAAACTTCGAAAAATTTTTTTTTTCTTTTCGAGATTCTTTGCGCATAATATGCTTTACTGAGGCTATGAAACTAGTATAATGAAAGAGAACCAGTTATCTCAAATAAGAACGGAAAAAAAGTGCATCTAACGAAGTTTCCAAACTTCGAAAAAATTTTTTTTTCTTTTCGAGATACTTTGCGCATAATATGCTTTACTGAGGCTATCAAACTAGTATAATGAAAGAGAACCAGTTATCTCAAATAAGAACAGAAAAAAAGTGATTCTAAGGAAGTTTCCAAACTTCGAAAAAAAATTTTTTTCTTTTCGAGATTCTTTGCGCATAATATGCTTTACTGAGGCTATCAAACTAGTATAATGAAAGAGAACCAGTTATCTCAAATAAGAACGGAAAAAAAGTGATTCTAACGAAGTTTCCAAACTTCGAAAAATTTTTTTTTTCTTTTCGAGATTCTTTGCGCATAATATGCTTTACTGAGGCTATCAAACTAGTATAATGAAAGAGAACCAGTTATCTCAAATAAGAACGGAAAAAAAGTGATTCTAACGAAATTTCCAAACTTCGAAAAAATTTTTTTTTCTTTTCGAGATTCTTTGCGCATAATATGCTTTACTGAGGCTATCAAACTAGTATAATGAAAGAGAACCAGTTATCTCAAATAAGAACAGAAAAAAAGTGATTCTAAAGAAGTTTCCAAACTTCGAAAAAAAATTTTTTTCTTTTCGAGATTCTTTGCGCATAATATGCTTTACTGAGGCTATCAAACTAGTATAATGAAAGAGAACCAGTTATTTCAAATAAGAACGGAAAAAAGTGATTAAAACGAAGTTTCCAAACTTCGAAAAAAAATGTTTTTCTTTTCGAGATTCTTTGCGCATAATATACTTTTCTACGGCTATCAAACTAGTAAAATGAAAGAGAACCAGTTATCTCGAATAAGAACGGAAAAAAAGTGATTCTAACGAAGTTTCCAAACTTCGAAAAAAAATTTTTTTTCTTTTCGCGATTCTTTGCGCTAAATATGCTTTTCTGAGGCTATCAAAGTAGTATTATAAAAGAGAACCAGTTATCTCAAATAAGAACAGAAAAAAGGTGATTCTAAAGAAGTTTCCAGACTTCGAAAAAATTTTTTTTTCTTTTCGAGATTCTTTGCGCATAATATGCTTTACTGAGGCTATCAAACCAGTATAATGAAAGAGAGCCAGTTATCTCAAATAAGAACGGAAAAAAAGTGATTCTAACGAAGTTTCCAAACTTCGAAAAATTTTTTTTTTTCCATTCGAGATTCTTTGCGCATAATATGCTTTACTGAGGCTATCAAACTAGTATAATGAAAGAGAACCAGTTATCTCAAATAAGAACAGAAAAAAAGTGATTCTAAAGAAGTTTCCAAACTTCGAAAAAAAATTTTTTTCTTTTCGAGATTCTTTGAGCATAATATGCTTTACTGAGGCTATCAAACTAGTATAATGAAAGAGAACCAGTTATTTCAAATAAGAACGGAAAAAAGTGATTAAAACGAAGTTTCCAAACTTCGAAAAAAAATGTTTTTCTTTTTGAGATTCTTTGCGCATAATATACTTTTCTACGGCTATCAAACTAGTAAAATGAAAGAGAACCAGTTATTTCAAATAAGAACGGAAAAAAGTGATTAAAACGAAGTTTCCAAACTTCGAAAAAAAATGTTTTTCTTTTCGAGATTCTTTGCGCATAATATACTTTTCTACGGCTATCAAACTAGTAAAATGAAAGAGAACCAGTTATCTCCAATAAGAACGGAAAAAAAGTGATTGTAACGAAGTTTCCAAATTTCGAAAAAATTTTTTTTTCTTTTCGAGATTCTTTGCGCATAATATGCTTTACTGAGGCTATCAAACTAGTATAATGAAAGAGAACCAGTTATCTCAAATAAGAACAGAAAAAAAGTGATTCTAAAGAAGTTTCCAAAATTCGAAAAAAAATATTTTGTCTTTTCGAGATTCTTTGCGCATAATATGCTTTACTGAGGCTATCAAACTAGTATAAAGAAAGAAAACCAGTTATCTCAAATAAGAACAGAAAAAAAGTGATTCTAAAGAAGTTTCCAAACTTCGAAAAAAAATGCTTTTCTTTTCGAGATTCTTTGCGCATAATATGCTTTACTGTGGCTATCAAACTAGTATAATGAAAGAGAACCAGTTATCTCAAATAAGAACGGGAAAAAAGTGATTCTAACGAAGTTTCGAAACTTCGAAAAAAATTTTTTTTCTTTTCGAGATTCTTTGCGCATAATATGCTTTACTGAGGCTATCAAACTAGTATAAAGAAAGAAAACCAGTTATCTCAAATAAGAACAGAAAAAAAGTGATTCTAAAGAAGTTTCCAAACTTCGAAAAAAAATGCTTTTCTTTTCGAGATTCTTTGCGCATAATATGCTTTACTGTGGCTATCAAACTAGTATAATGAAAGAGAACCAGTTATCTCAAATAAGAACGGGAAAAAAGTGATTCTAACGAAGTTTCGAAACTTCGAAAAAAATTTTTTTTCTTTTCGAGATTCTTTGCGCATAATATGCTATACTGAGGCTATAAAACTAGTATAATGTAAGAGAACCAGTTATCTCAAATAAGAACGGAAAAAAAGTGATTCAAACGAAGTTTCCAAACTTCGAAAAAAAATGTTTTTCTTTTCGAGATTCTTTGCGCATAATATGCTTTTCTGAGGCTATCAAACTAGTATAATGAAAGAGAACCAGTTATTTCAAATAGGAACGGAAAAAAGTGATTCAAACGAAGTTTGAACTTCGAAAAAAAATGTTTTTCTTCTCGAGATTCTTTGCGCATAATATACTTTTCTACGGCTATCAAACTAGTAAAATGAAAGAGAACCAGTTATCTCGAATAAGAACGGAAAAAAGTGATTGTAACGAAGTTTCCAAACTTCGAAAATAATTTTTTTTCTTTTCGAGATTCTTTGCGCATAATATGCTTTACTGAGGCTATCAAACTAGTATAATGAAAGAGAACCAGTTATCTCAAATAAGAACGGAAAAAAAGTGATTCTAACGAAGTTTCTAAACTTCGAAAAAAATTTTTTTCTTTTCGAGATTCTTTGCGCATAATATGCTTTACTGAGGCTATCAAACTAGTATAATGAAAGAGAACCAGTTATCTCAAATAAGAACAGAAAAAAAGTAATTGTAAAGAAGTTTCCAAACTTCGAAAAAAAATTTTTTTCTTTTCGAGATTCTTTGCGCATAATATGCTTTACTGAGGCTATCAAACTAGTATAATGAAAGAGAACCAGTTATCTCAAATAAGAACGGAAAAAAAGTGATTCAAACGAAGTTTCCAAACCTCGAAAAAAAATGTTTTTCTTTTCGATATTCTTTGCGCAAAATATTCTTTTCTGAGGCTATCAAACTAGTATAATGAAAGAGAACCAGTTATCTCAAATAAGAACGGGAAAAAAGTGATTCTAACGAAGTTTCCAAACTTCGAAAAAAAATTTTTTTTCTTTTCGTGATTCTTTGCGCTAAATATGCTTTTCTGAGGCTATCAAAGTAGTATTATAAAAGAGAACACGTTATCTCAAATAAGAACAGAAAAAAGGTGATTCTAAAGAAGTTTCCAAACTTCGAAAAAAATTTTTTTTCTTTTCGAGATTCTTTGCGCATAATATGCTTTACTGAGGCTATCAAACTAGTATAATGAAAGAGAACCAGTTATCTCAAATATGAACGGAAAAAAAGTGATTCAAACGAAGTTTCCAAACTTCGAAAAAAAATGTTTTTCTTTTCGAGATTCTTTGCGCATAATATGCTTTACTGAGGCTATCAAACTAGTATAATGAAAGAGAACCAGTTATCTCAAATAAGAACGGAAAAAAAGTGATTCAAAAGAAGTTTCCAAACTTCGAAAAAAAAATTTCTTCTTTTCGAGATTCTTTGCGCATAATATGCTTTACTGAGGCTATCAAACTCGTATAATGAAAGAGAACCAGTTATCTCAAATAAGAACGGAAAAAAATTGATTCTAAAGAAGTTTCCAAACTTCGAAAAAAAATTTTTTCTTTTTGAGATTCTTTGCGCATAATATGCTTTACTGAGGCTATCAAACTAGTATAATGAAAGAGAACGAGTTATCTCAAATAAGAACGGAAAAAAAGTGATTCAAACGAAGTTTCCAAACTTCGAAAAAAATGTTTTTCTTTTCGAGATTCTTTGCGCATAATATGCTTTACTGAGGCTATCAAACTAGTATAATGTAAGAGAACAAGTTATCTCAAATAAGAACGGAAAAAAAGTGATTCAAACGAAGTTTCCAAACTTCGAAAAAAATGTTTTTCTTTTCGAGATTCTTTGCGCATAATATGCTTTTCTGAGGCTATCAAACTAGAATAATGAAAGAGAACTAGTTATTTCAAATAAGAACGGAAAAAAAGTGATTCAAACGAAGTTTCCAAAGTTCGAAAAAAAATGTTTTTCTTTTCGAGATTCTTTGCGCATAATATACTTTTCTACGTCTATCAAACTAGTAAAATGAAAGAGAACCAGTTATCTCCAATAAGAACGGAAAAAAAGTGATTCTAACGAAGTTTCCAAACTTCGAAAAAAAATGTTTTTCTTTACGAGATTCTTTGCGCATAATATGCTTTTCTGAGGCTATCAAACTAGTATAATGATAGAGAACCAGTTATCTCCAATAAGAACGGAAAAAAAGTGATTCTAACGAAGTTTCCAAACTTCGAAAAAAAATTTTTTTTCTTTTCGTGATTCTTTGCGCTAAATATGCTTTTCTGAGGCTATCAAAAAAGTATTATAAAAGAGAACCAGTTATCACAAATAAGAACAGAAAAAAAGTGATTCTAAAGAAGTTTCCAAACTTCGAAAAAAAATTTTTTTCTTTTTGAGATTCTTTGCGCATAATATGCTTTACTGAGGCTATGAAACTAATATAATGAAAGAGAAACAGTTATCTCAAATAAGAACGGAAAAAAATGATTCAAACGAAGTTTCCAAACTTCGAAAAAAAATGTTTTTCTTTTCGAGATTCTTTGCGCTAAATATGCTTTTCTGAGGCTATCAAACTAGTATAATGAAAGAGAACCAGTTATCTCAAATAAGAACAGAAAAAAGTGATTCTAAAGAAGTTTCCAAACTTCGAAAAAAAAATTTTTTCTTTTCGAAATTCTTTGCGCATTATATGCTTTTCTGAGGCTATCAAAGTAGTATTATAAAAGAGAACCAGTTATCTCAAATAAGAACGGAAAAAAAGTGATTCTAAAGAAGTTTCCAAACTTCGAAAAAAATTTTTTTTCTTTTCGAGATTCTTTGCGCATAATATGCTTTACTGAAGCTATCAAACTAGTATAATGAAAGAGAACCAGTTATCTCAAATAAGAACAGAAAAAAAGTGATTCTAAAGAAGTTTCCAAACTTCGAAAAAAATTTTTTTTCTTTTCGAGATTCTTTGCGCATAATATGCTTTACTGAGGCTATCAAACTAGTATAATTAAAGAGAACCAGTTATCTCAAATAAGAACGGAAAAAAAGTGATTCTAAAGAAGTTTCCAAACTTCGAAAAAAAATTTTTTTCTTTTCGAGATTCTTTGCGCATAATATGCTTTACTGAGGCTATCAAACTAGTATAATGAAAGAGAAACAGTTATCTCAAATAAGAACGGAAAAAAAGTGATTCAAACGAAGTTTCCAAACCTCGAAAAAATTTTTTTCTTTTCGAGATTCTTTGCGCATAATATGCTTTTCTGAGGCTATCAAACTAGTATAATATAAGATAACCAGTTATCTCAAATAAGAACGGGAAAAAAGTGATTCTAACGAAGTTTCCAAACTTCGAAAAAAATTTTTTTTTCTTTTCGTGATTCTTTGCGCTAAATATGCTTTTCTGAGGCTATCAAAGTAGTATTATAAAAGAGAACACGTTATCTCAAATAAGAACAGAAAAAAGGTGATTCTAAAGAAGTTTCCAAACTTCAAAAAAAATTTTTTTTCTTTTCGATATTCTTTGCGCATAATATGCTTTACTGGGGCTATCAAACTACTATAATGAAAGAGAACCAGTTATCTCAAATAAGAACGGAAAAAAAGTGATTCAAACGATGTTTCCAAACTTCGAAAAAAAATTTTTTTCTTTTAGAGATTCTTTGCGCATAATATGCTTTACTGAGGCTATCAAACTAGTATAATGAAAGAGAACCAGTTATCTCAAATAAGAACGGAAAAAAAGTGATTCTAACGAAGTTTCCAAACTTCGAAAAAATTTTTTTTTCTTTTCGAGATTCTTTGCGCATAATATGCTTTACTGAGGCTATCAAACTAGTATAATGAAAGAGAACCAGTTATCTCAAATAAGAACAGAAAAAAAGTGATTCTAAAGAAGTTTCCAAACTTCGAAAAAAAATTTTTTTCTTTTCGAGATTCTTTGCGCATAATATGCTTTACTGAGGCTATCAAACTAGTATAATGAAAGAGAACCTGTTATTTCAAATAAGAACGGAAAAAAGTGATTAAAACGAAGTTTCCAAACTTCGAAAAAAAATGTTTTTCTTTTCGAGATTCTTTGCGCATAATATACTTTTCTACGGCTATCAAACTAGTAACATGAAAGAGAACCAGTTATCTCGAATAAGAACGGAAAAAAAGTGATTGTAACGAAGTTTCCAAACTTCGAAAAAAATTTTTTTTCTTTTCGAGATTCTTTGCGCATAATATGCTTTACTGAGGCTATCAAACTAGTATAATGTAAGAGAACCAGTTATCTCAAATAAGAACGGAAAAAGGGATTCTAACGAAGTTTCCAAACTTCGAAAAAAATTTTTTTTCTTTTCGTGATTGTTTGGGCTAAATATGCTTTTCTGAGGCTATCAAACTAGTATAATGAAAGAGAACCAGTTATCTCAAATAAGAACAGAAAAAAAGTGATTCTAAAGAAGTTTCCAAACTTCGAAAAAAAAATTTTGTCTTTTCGAGATTCTTTGCGCATAATATGCTTTACTGAGGCTATCAAACTAGTATAATGAAAGAGAACCAGTTATCTCAAATAAGAACGGAAAAAAAGTGATTCTAAAGAAGTTTCCAAACTTCGAAAAAAATTTTTTTTCTTTTCGAGATTCTTTGCCCATAAAATGCTTTACTGAGGCTATCAAACTAGTATAATGAAAGAGAACCAGTTATCTCAAATAAGAACGGAAAAAAAGTGATTCAAACGAAGTTTCCAAACTTTGAAAAAAAATGTTTTTCTTTTCGAGATTCTTTGCGCATAATATGCTTTTCTGACGCTATCAAACTAGTATAATGAAAGAGAACTAGTTATTTCAAATTAGAACGGAAAAAAAGTGATTCAAACGAAGTTTCCAAACTTCGAAAAAAAATGTTTTTCTTTTCGAGATTCTTTGCGCAAAATATTCTTTTCTGAGGCTATCAAACTAGTATAATGAAAGAGAACCAGTTATCTCAAATAAGAACGGGAAAAAAGTGATTCTAACGAAGTTTCCAAACTTCGAAAAAAAATTTTTTTTCTTTTCGTGATTCTTTGCGCTAAATATGCTTTTCTGAGGCTATCAAAGTAGTATTATAAAAGAGAACACGTTATCTCAAATAAGAACAGAAAAAAGGTGATTCTAAAGAAGTTTCCAAACTTCGAAAAAAATTTTTTTTCTTTTCGAGATTCTTTGCGCATAATATGCTTTACTGAGGCTATCAAACTAGTATAATGAAAGAGAACCAGTTATCTCAAATATGAACGGAAAAAAAGTGATTCAAACGAAGTTTCCAAACTTCGAAAAAAAATGTTTTTCTTTTCGAGATTCTTTGCGCATAATATGCTTTACTGAGGCTATCAAACTAGTATAATGAAAGAGAACCAGTTATCTCAAATAAGAACGGAAAAAAAGTGATTCAAAAGAAGTTTCCAAACTTCGAAAAAAAAATTTCTTCTTTTCGAGATTCTTTGCGCATAATATGCTTTACTGAGGCTATCAAACTAGTATAATGAAAGAGAACCAGTTATCTCAAATAAGAACGGAAAAAAATTGATTCTAAAGAAGTTTCCAAACTTCGAAAAAAAATTTTTTCTTTTCGAGATTCTTTGCGTATAATATGCTTTACTGAGGCTATCAAACTAGTATAATGAAAGAGAACGAGTTATCTCAAATAAGAACGGAAAAAAAGTGATTCAAACGAAGTTTCCAAACTTCGAAAAAAATGTTTTTCTTTTCGAGATTCTTTGCGCATAATATGCTTTACTGAGGCTATCAAACTAGTATAATGTAAGAGAACAAGTTATCTCAAATAAGAACGGAAAAAAAGTGATTCAAACGAAGTTTCCAAACTTCGAAAAAAATGTTTTTCTTTTCGAGATTCTTTGCGCATAATATGCTTTTCTGAGGCTATCAAACTAGAATAATGAAAGAGAACTAGTTATTTCAAATAAGAACGGAAAAAAAGTGATTCAAACGAAGTTTCCAAAGTTCGAAAAAAAATGTTTTTCTTTTCGAGATTCTTTGCGCATAATATACTTTTCTACGTCTATCAAACTAGTAAAATGAAAGAGAACCAGTTATCTCCAATAAGAACGGAAAAAAAGTGATTCTAACGAAGTTTCCAAACTTCGAAAAAAAATGTTTTTCTTTACGAGATTCTTTGCGCATAATATGCTTTTCTGAGGCTATCAAACTAGTATAATGATAGAGAACCAGTTATCTCCAATAAGAACGGAAAAAAAGTGATTCTAACGAAGTTTCCAAACTTCGAAAAAAAATTTTTTTCTTTTCGTGATTCTTTGCGCTAAATATGCTTTTCTGAGGCTATCAAAAAAGTATTATAAAAGAGAACCAGTTATCACAAATAAGAACAGAAAAAAAGTGATTCTAAAGAAGTTTCCAAACTTCGAAAAAAAATTTTTTTCTTTTTGAGATTCTTTGCGCATAATATGCTTTACTGAGGCTATGAAACTAATATAATGAAAGAGAAACAGTTATCTCAAATAAGAACGGAAAAAAATGATTCAAACGAAGTTTCCAAACTTCGAAAAAAAATGTTTTTCTTTTCGAGATTCTTTGCGCTAAATATGCTTTTCTGAGGCTATCAAACTAGTATAATGAAAGAGAACCAGTTATCTCAAATAAGAACAGAAAAAAGTGATTCTAAAGAAGTTTCCAAACTTCGAAAAAAAAATTTTTTCTTTTCGAGATTCTTTGCGCATTATATGCTTTTCTGAGGCTATCAAAGTAGTATTATAAAAGAGAACCAGTTATCTCAAATAAGAACGGAAAAAAAGTGATTCTAAAGAAGTTTCCAAACTTCGAAAAAAATTTTTTTTCTTTTCGAGATTCTTTGCGCATAATATGCTTTACTGAAGCTATCAAACTAGTATAATGAAAGAGAACCAGTTATCTCAAATAAGAACAGAAAAAAAGTGATTCTAAAGAAGTTTCCAAACTTCGAAAAAAATTTTTTTTCTTTTCGAGATTCTTTGCGCATAATATGCTTTACTGAGGCTATCAAACTAGTATAATTAAAGAGAACCAGTTATCTCAAATAAGAACGGAAAAAAAGTGATTCTAAAGAAGTTTCCAAACTTCGAAAAAAAATTTTTTTCTTTTCGAGATTCTTTGCGCATAATATGCTTTACTGAGGCTATCAAACTAGTATAATGAAAGAGAAACAGTTATCTCAAATAAGAACGGAAAAAAAGTGATTCAAACGAAGTTTCCAAACCTCGAAAAAATTTTTTTCTTTTCGAGATTCTTTGCGCATAATATGCTTTTCTGAGGCTATCAAACTAGTATAATATAAGATAACCAGTTATCTCAAATAAGAACGGGAAAAAAGTGATTCTAACGAAGTTTCCAAACTTCGAAAAAAATTTTTTTTTCTTTTCGTGATTCTTTGCGCTAAATATGCTTTTCTGAGGCTATCAAAGTAGTATTATAAAAGAGAACACGTTATCTCAAATAAGAACAGAAAAAAGGTGATTCTAAAGAAGTTTCCAAACTTCAAAAAAAATTTTTTTTCTTTTCGATATTCTTTGCGCATAATATGCTTTACTGGGGCTATCAAACTACTATAATGAAAGAGAACCAGTTATCTCAAATAAGAACGGAAAAAAAGTGATTCAAACGATGTTTCCAAACTTCGAAAAAAAATTTTTTTCTTTTAGAGATTCTTTGCGCATAATATGCTTTACTGAGGCTATCAAACTAGTATAATGAAAGAGAACCAGTTATCTCAAATAAGAACGGAAAAAAAGTGATTCTAACGAAGTTTCCAAACTTCGAAAAAATTTTTTTTTCTTTTCGAGATTCTTTGCGCATAATATGCTTTACTGAGGCTATCAAACTAGTATAATGAAAGAGAACCAGTTATCTCAAATAAGAACAGAAAAAAAGTGATTCTAAAGAAGTTTCCAAACTTCGAAAAAAAATTTTTTTCTTTTCGAGATTCTTTGCGCATAATATGCTTTACTGAGGCTATCAAACTAGTATAATGAAAGAGAACCTGTTATTTCAAATAAGAACGGAAAAAAGTGATTAAAACGAAGTTTCCAAACTTCGAAAAAAAATGTTTTTCTTTTCGAGATTCTTTGCGCATAATATACTTTTCTACGGCTATCAAACTAGTAACATGAAAGAGAACCAGTTATCTCGAATAAGAACGGAAAAAAAGTGATTGTAACGAAGTTTCCAAACTTCGAAAAAAATTTTTTTTCTTTTCGAGATTCTTTGCGCATAATATGCTTTACTGAGGCTATCAAACTAGTATAATGTAAGAGAACCAGTTATCTCAAATAAGAACGGAAAAAGGGATTCTAACGAAGTTTCCAAACTTCGAAAAAAATTTTTTTTCTTTTCGTGATTGTTTGCGCTAAATATGCTTTTCTGAGGCTATCAAACTAGTATAATGAAAGAGAACCAGTTATCTCAAATAAGAACGGAAAAAAAGTGATTCTAAAGAAGTTTCCAAACTTCGAAAAAAATTTTTTTTCTTTTCGAGATTCTTTGCCCATAAAATGCTTTACTGAGGCTATCAAACTAGTATAATGAAAGAGAACCAGTTATCTCAAATAAGAACGGAAAAAAAGTGATTCAAACGAAGTTTCCAAACTTTGAAAAAAAATGTTTTTCTTTTCGAGATTCTTTGCGCATAATATGCTTTTCTGAGGCTATCAAACTAGTATAATGAAAGAGAACTAGTTATTTCAAATCAGAACGGAAAAAAAGTGATTCAAACGAAGTTTCCAAACTTCGAAAAAAAATGTTTTTCTTTTCGAGATTCTTTGCGCATAATATACTTTTCTACGGCTATCAAACTAGTAAAATGAAAGAGAACCAGTTATCTCGAATAAGAACGGAAAAAAAGTGATTCTAACGAAGTTTCCAAACTTCGAAAAAAAATGTTTCTCTTTTCGAGATTCTTTGCGCATTATATGCTTTTCTGAGGCTATCAAAGTAGTATTATAAAAGAGAACCAGTTATCTATAATAAGAACGGAAAAAAAGTGATTCTAAAGAAGTTTCCAAACTTCGAAAAAATTTTTTTTTCTTTTCGAGATTCTTTGCGCATAATATACTTTTCTACGGCTATCAAACTAGTAAAATGAAAGAGAACCAGTTATCTCCAATAAGAACGGAAAAAAAAGTGATTCTAACGAAGTTTCCAAACTTCGAAAAAAAATGTTTTTCTTTTCGAGATTCTTTGCGCATAATATGCTTTACTGAGGCTATCAAACTAGTATAATGAAAGAGAACCAGTTATCTCAAATAAGAACGAAAACAAATTGATTCTAAAGAAGTTTCCAAACTTCGAAAAAAAATGTTTTTCTTTTCGAGATTCTTTGCGCATAATATACTTTTCTACGGCTATCAAACTAGTAAAATGAAAGAGAACCAGTTATCTCGAATAAGAACGGAAAAATTGTGATTGTAACGAAGTTTCCAAACGTCGAAAAAAATTTTTTTTCTTTTCGAGATTCTTTGCGCATAATATGCTTTACTGAGGCTATCAAACTAGTATAATGAAAGAGAACCAGTTATCTCAAATAAGAACGGAAAAAAAGTGATTCTAAAGAAGTTTCCAAACTTCGAAAAAAATTTTTTTTCTTATCGAGATTCTTTGCGCATAATATGCTTTACTGAAGCTATCAAACTAGTATAATGAAAGAGAACCAGTTATCTCAAATAAGAACAGAAAAAAAGTGATTCTAAAGAAGTTTCCAAACTTCGAAAAAAAATTTTTTTCTTTTCGAGATTCTTTGCGCATAATATGCTTTACTGAGGCTATCAAACTAGTATAATGAAAGAGAACCAGTTATCTCAAATAAGAACGGAAAAAAGGTGATTCTAAAGAAGTTTCCAAACTTCGAAAAAAAATTTTTTTCCTTTTCGAGATTCTTTGCGCATAATATGCTTTACTGAGGCTATCAAACTAGTATAATGAAAGAGAAACAGTTATCTCAAATAAGAACGGAAAAAAAGTGATTCAAACGAAGTTTCCAAAACTCGAAAAAAAATGTTTTTCTTTTCGAGATTCTTTGCGCATAATATGCTTTTCTGAGGCTATCAAACTAGTATAATGAAAGATAACCAGTTATCTCAAATAAGAACGGGAAAAAAAGTGATTCTAACGAAGTTTCCAAACTTCGAAAAAAATTTTTTTTTCTTTTCGTGATTTTTGCGCTAAATATGCTTTTCTGAGGCTATCAAAGTAGTATTATAAAAGAGAACACGTTATCTCAAATAAGAACAGAAAAAAGGTGATTCTAAAGAAGTTTCCAAACTTCAAAAAAAATTTTTTTTCTTTTCGAGATTCTTTGCGCATAATATGCTTTACTGAGGCTATCAAACTAGTATAATGAAAGAGAACCAGTTATCTCAAATAAGAACGGAAAAAAAGTGATTCAAACGATGTTTCCAAACTTCGAAAAAAAATTTTTTTCTTTTAGAGATTCTTTGCGCATAATATGCTTTACTGAGGCTATCAAACTAGTATAATGAAAGAGAACCAGTTATCTCAAATAAGAACGGAAAAAAAGTGATTCTAACGAAGTTTCCAAACTTCGAAAAAATTTTTTTTTCTTTTCGAGATTCTTTGCGCATAATATGCTTTACTGAGGCTATCAAACTAGTATAATGAAAGAGAACCAGTTATCTCAAATAAGAACAGAAAAAAAGTGATTCTAAAGAAGTTACCAAACTTCGAAAAAAAATTTTTTTCTTTTCGAGATTCTTTGCGCATAATATGCTTTACTGAGGCTATCAAACTAGTATAATGAAAGAGAACCTGTTATTTCAAATAAGAACGGAAAAAAGTGATTAAAACGAAGTTTCCAAACTTCGAAAAAAAATGTTTTTCTTTTCGAGATTCTTTGCGCATAATATACCTTTCTACGGCTATCAAACTAGTAAAATGAAAGAGAACCAGTTATCTCGAATAAGAACGGAAAAAAAGTGATTGTAACGAAGTTTCCAAACTTCGAAAAAAATTTTTTTTCTTTTCGAGATTCTTTGCGCATAATATGCTTTACTGAGGCTATCAAACTAGTATAATGTAAGAGAACCAGTTATCTCAAATAAGAACGGAAAAAAAGTGATTCTAACGAAGTTTCCAAACTTCGAAAAAATTTTTTTTTCTTTTCGTGATTAATTGCGCTAAATTTGCTTTTCTGAGGCTATCAAACTAGTATAATGAAAGAGAACCAGTTATCTCAAATAAGAACAGAAAAAAAGTGATTCTAAAGAAGTTTCCAAACTTCGAAAAAAAAATTTTGTCTTTTCGAGATTCTTTGCGCACAATATGCTTTACTGAGGCTATCAAACTAGTATAATGAAAGAGAACCAGTTATCTCAAATAAGAACGGAAAAAAATTGATTCTAAAGAAGTTTCCAAACTTCGAAAAAAAATTTTTTCTTTTCGAGATTCTTTGCGCATAATATGCTTTACTGAGGCTATCAAACTAGTATAATGAAAGAGAACCAGTTATCTCAAATAAGAACGGAAAAAAAGTGATTCAAACGAAGTTTCCAAACTTCGAAAAAATTGTTTTTCTTTTCTAGATTCTTTGCGCATAATATGCTTTACTGAGGCTATCAAACTAGTATAATGTAAGAGAACAAGTTATCTCAAATAAGAACGGAAAAAAAGTGATTCAAACGAAGTTTCCAAACTTCGAAAAAAATGTTTTTCTTTTCGAGATTCTTTGCGCATAATATGCTTTTCTACGGCTATCAAACTAGTAAAATGAAAGAGAACCAGTTATCTCCAATAAGAACGGAAAAAAAGTGATTCTAACGAAGTTTGCAAACTTCGAAAAAAAATGTTTTTCTTTACGAGATTCTTTGCGCATAATATGCTTTTCTGAGGCTATCAAACTAGTATAATGATAGAGAACCAGTTATCTCCAATAAGAACGGAAAAAAAGTGATTCTAACGAAGTTTCCAAACTTCGAAAAAAATTTTTTTTTCTTTTCGTGATTCTTTGCGCTAAATATGCTTTTCTGAGGCTATCAAAGTAGTATTATAAAAGAGAACCAGTTATCTCAAATAAGAACAGAAAAAAAGTGATTCTAAAGAAGTTTCCAAACTTCGAAAAAAAATTTTTTTCTTTTTGAGATTCTTTGCGCATAATATGCTTTACTGAGGCTATCAAACTAATATAATGAAAGAGAAACAGTTATCTCAAATAAGAACGGAAAAAAATGATTCAAACGAAGTTTCCAAACTTCGAAAAAAAATGTTTTTCTTTTCGAGATTCTTTGCGCTAAATATGCTTTTCTGAGGCTATCAAACTAGTATAATGAAAGAGAACCAGTTATCTCAAATAAGAATAGAAAAAAGTGATTCTAAAGAAGTTTCCAAACTTCGAAAAAAAAATTTTTTCTTTTCGAGATTCTTTGCGCATTATATGCTTTTCTGAGGCTATCAAAGTAGTATTATAAAAGAGAACCAGTTATCTCAAATAAGAACGGAAAAAAAGTGATTCTAAAGAAGTTTCCAAACTTCGAAAAAAATTTTTTTTCTTATCGAGATTCTTTGCGCATAATATGCTTTACTGAAGCTATCAAACTAGTATAATGAAAGAGAACCAGTTATCTCAAATAAGAACAGAAAAAAAGTGATTCTAAAGAAGTTTCCAAACTTCGAAAAAAAATTTTTTTCTTTTCGAGATTCTTTGCGCATAATATGCTTTACTGAGGCTATCAAACTAGTATAATGAAAGAGAACCAGTTATCTCAAATAAGAACGGAAAAAAGGTGATTCTAAAGAAGTTTCCAAACTTCGAAAAAAAATTTTTTTCCTTTTCGAGATTCTTTGCGCATAATATGCTTTACTGAGGCTATCAAACTAGTATAATGAAAGAGAAACAGTTATCTCAAATAAGAACGGAAAAAAAGTGATTCAAACGAAGTTTCCAAAACTCGAAAAAAAATGTTTTTCTTTTCGAGATTCTTTGCGCATAATATGCTTTTCTGAGGCTATCAAACTAGTATAATGAAAGATAACCAGTTATCTCAAATAAGAACGGGAAAAAAAGTGATTCTAACGAAGTTTCCAAACTTCGAAAAAAATTTTTTTTTCTTTTCGTGATTTTTGCGCTAAATATGCTTTTCTGAGGCTATCAAAGTAGTATTATAAAAGAGAACACGTTATCTCAAATAAGAACAGAAAAAAGGTGATTCTAAAGAAGTTTCCAAACTTCAAAAAAAATTTTTTTTCTTTTCGAGATTCTTTGCGCATAATATGCTTTACTGAGGCTATCAAACTAGTATAATGAAAGAGAACCAGTTATCTCAAATAAGAACGGAAAAAAAGTGATTCAAACGATGTTTCCAAACTTCGAAAAAAAATTTTTTTCTTTTAGAGATTCTTTGCGCATAATATGCTTTACTGAGGCTATCAAACTAGTATAATGAAAGAGAACCAGTTATCTCAAATAAGAACGGAAAAAAAGTGATTCTAACGAAGTTTCCAAACTTCGAAAAAATTTTTTTTTCTTTTCGAGATTCTTTGCGCATAATATGCTTTACTGAGGCTATCAAACTAGTATAATGAAAGAGAACCAGTTATCTCAAATAAGAACAGAAAAAAAGTGATTCTAAAGAAGTTACCAAACTTCGAAAAAAAATTTTTTTCTTTTCGAGATTCTTTGCGCATAATATGCTTTACTGAGGCTATCAAACTAGTATAATGAAAGAGAACCTGTTATTTCAAATAAGAACGGAAAAAAGTGATTAAAACGAAGTTTCCAAACTTCGAAAAAAAATGTTTTTCTTTTCGAGATTCTATGCGCATAATATACCTTTCTACGGCTATCAAACTAGTAAAATGAAAGAGAACCAGTTATCTCGAATAAGAACGGAAAAAAAGTGATTGTAACGAAGTTTCCAAACTTCGAAAAAAATTTTTTTTCTTTTCGAGATTCTTTGCGCATAATATGCTTTACTGAGGCTATCAAACTAGTATAATGTAAGAGAACCAGTTATCTCAAATAAGAACGGAAAAAAAGTGATTCTAACGAAGTTTCCAAACTTCGAAAAAATTTTTTTTTCTTTTCGTGATTAATTGCGCTAAATTTGCTTTTCTGAGGCTATCAAACTAGTATAATGAAAGAGAACCAGTTATCTCAAATAAGAACAGAAAAAAAGTGATTCTAAAGAAGTTTCCAAACTTCGAAAAAAAAATTTTGTCTTTTCGAGATTCTTTGCGCACAATATGCTTTACTGAGGCTATCAAACTAGTATAATGAAAGAGAACCAGTTATCTCAAATAAGAACGGAAAAAAATTGATTCTAAAGAAGTTTCCAAACTTCGAAAAAAAATTTTTTCTTTTCGAGATTCTTTGCGCATAATATGCTTTACTGAGGCTATCAAACTAGTATAATGAAAGAGAACCAGTTATCTCAAATAAGAACGGAAAAAAAGTGATTCAAACGAAGTTTCCAAACTTCGAAAAAATTGTTTTTCTTTTCTAGATTCTTTGCGCATAATATGCTTTACTGAGGCTATCAAACTAGTATAATGTAAGAGAACAAGTTATCTCAAATAAGAACGGAAAAAAAGTGATTCAAACGAAGTTTCCAAACTTCGAAAAAAATGTTTTTCTTTTCGAGATTCTTTGCGCATAATATGCTTTTCTGAGGCTATCAAACTTGTATAATGAAAGAGAACTAGTTATTTCAAATAAGAACGGAAAAAAAGTGATTCAAACGAAGTTTCCAAACTTCGAAAAAAAATGTTTTTCTTTTCGAGATTCTTTGCGCATAATATACTTTTCTACGGCTATCAAACTAGTAAAATGAAAGAGAACCAGTTATCTCCAATAAGAACGGAAAAAAAGTGATTCTAACGAAGTTTCCAAACTTCGAAAAAAAATGTTATTCTTTACGAGATTCTTTGCGCATAATATGCTTTTCTGAGGCTATCAAACTAGTATAATGATAGAGAACCAGTTATCTCCAATAAGAACGGAAAAAAAGTAATTCTAACGAAGTTTCCAAACTTCGAAAAAAATTTTTTTTTCTTTTCGTGATTCTTTGCGCTAAATATGCTTTTCTGAGGCTATCAAAGTAGTATTATAAAAGAGAACCAGTTATCTCAAATAAGAACAGAAAAAAAGTGATTCTAAAGAAGTTTCCAAACTTCGAAAAAAAATTTTTTTCTTTTTGAGATTCTTTGCGCATAATATGCTTTACTGAGGCTATCAAACTAATATAATGAAAGAGAAACAGTTATCTCAAATAAGAACGGAAAAAAATGACTCAAACGAAGTTTCCAAACCTCGAAAAAAAATGTTTTTCTTTTCGAGATTCTTTGCGCTAAATATGCTTTTCTGAGGCTATCAAACTAGTATAATGAAAGAGAACCAGTTATCTCAAATAAGAATAGAAAAAAGTGATTCTAAAGAAGTTTCCAAACTTCGAAAAAAAAATTTTTTCTTTTCGAGATTCTTTGCGCATTATATGCTTTTCTGAGGCTATCAAAGTAGTATTATAAAAGAGAACCAGTTATCTCAAATAAGAACGGAAAAAAAGTGATTCTAAAGAAGTTTCCAAACTTCGAAAAAAATTTTTTTTCTTTTCGAGATTCTTTGCGCATAATATGCTTTACTGAAGCTATCAAACTAGTATAATGAAAGAGAACCAGTTATCTCAAATAAGAACAGAAAAAAAGTGATTCTAAAGAAGTTTCCAAACTTCGAAAAAAAATTTTTTTCTTTTCGAGATTCTTTGCGCATAATATGCTTTACTGAGGCTATCAAACTAGTATAATGAAAGAGAACCAGTTATCTCAAATAAGAACGGAAAAAAAGTGATTCTAAAGAAGTTTCCAAACTTCGAAAAAAAAATTTTTTCTTTTCGAAATTCTTTGCGCATAATATGCTTTACTGAGGCTATCAAACTAGTATAATGAAAGAGAAACAGTTATCTCAAATAAGAACGGAAAAAAAGTGATTCAAACGAAGTTTCCAAACCTCGAAAAAAAATTTTTTTCTTTTCGAGATTCTTTGCGCATAATATGCTTTTCTGAGGCTATCAAACTAGTATAATATAAGATAACCAGTTATCTCAAATAAGACCGGGAAAAAAGTGATTCTAACGAAGTTTCCAAACTTCGAAAAAAATTTTTTTTTCTTTTCGTGATTCTTTGCGCTAAATATGCTTTTCTGAGGCTATCAAAGTAGTATTATAAAAGAGAACACGTTATCTCAAATAAGAACAGAATAAAGGTGATTCTAAAGAAGTTTCCAAACTTCAAAAAAAATTTTTTTTCTTTTCGATATTCTTTGCGCATAATATGCTTTACTGAGGCTATCAAACTACTATAATGAAAGAGAACCAGTTATCTCAAATAAGAACGGAAAAAAAGTGATTCAAACGATGTTTCCAAACTTCAAAAAAAAATTTTTTTCTTTTAGAGATTCTTTGCGCATAATATGCTTTACTGAGGCTATCAAACTAGTATAATGAAAGAGAACCAGTTATCTCAAATAAGAACGGAAAAAAAGTGATTCTAACGAAGTTTCCAAACTTCCAAAAAATTTTTTTTTCTTTTCGAGATTCTTTGCGCATAATATGCTTTACTGAGGCTATCAAACTAGTATAATGAAAGAGAACCAGTTATCTCAAATAAGAACAGAAAAAAAGTGATTCTAAAGAAGTTTCCAAACTTCGAAAAAAAATTTTTTTCTTTTCGAGATTCTTTGCGCATAATATGCTTTACTGAGGCTATCAAACTAGTATAATGAAAGAGAACCTGTTATTTCAAATAAGAACGGAAAAAAGTGATTAAAACGAAGTTTCCAAATTTCGAAAAAAAATGTTTTTCTTTTCGAGATTCTTTGCGCATAATATACTTTTCTACGGCTATCAAACTAGTAAAATGAAAGAGAACCAGTTATCTCGAATAAGAACGGAAAAAAAGTGATTGTAACGAAGTTTCCAAACTTCGAAAAAAATTTTTTTTCTTTTCGAGATTCTTTGCGCATAAAATGCTTTACTGAGGCTATCAAACTAGTATAATGAAAGAGAACCAGTTATCTCAAATAAGAACGGAAAAAAAAGTGATTCAAACGAAGTTTCCAAAGTTTGAAAAAAAATGTTTTTCTTTTCGAGATTCTTTGCGCATAATATGCTTTTCTGAGGCTATCAAACTAGTATAATGAAAGAGAACTAGTTATTTCGAATAAGAACGGAAAAAAAGTGATTCAAACGAAGTTTCCAACCTTCGAAAAAAAATGTTTTTCTTTTCGAGATTCTTTGCGCATAATATACTTTTCTACGGCTATCAAACTAGTAAAATGAAAGAGAACCAGTTATCTCGAATAAGAACGGAAAAAAAGTGATTCTAACGAAGTTTCCAAACTTCGAAAAAAAATGTTTCTCTTTTCGAGATTCTTTGCGCATTATATGCTTTTCTGAGGCTATCAAAGTAGTATTATAAAAGAGAACCAGTTATCTATAATAAGAACGGAAAAAAAGTGATTCTAAAGAAGTTTCCAAACTTCGAAAAAATTTTTTTTTCTTTTCGAGATTCTTTGCGCATAATATACTTTTCTACGGCTATCAAACTAGTAAAATGAAAGAGAACCAGTTATCTCGAATAAGAACGGAAAAAAAAGTGATTCTAACGAAGTTTCCAAACTTCGAAAAAAAATGTTTTTCTTTTCGAGATTCTTTGCGCATTATATGCTTTTCTGAGGCTATCAAAGTAGTATTATAAAAGAGAACCAGTTATCTCAAATAAGAACGGAAAAAAAGTGATTCTAAAGAAGTTTCCAAACTTCGAAAAAAATTTTTTTTCTTTTCGAGATTCTTTGCGCATAATATGCTTTACTGAAGCTATCAAACTAGTATAATGAAAGAGAACCAGTTATCTCAAATAAGAACAGAAAAAAAGTGATTCTAAAGAAGTTTCCAAACTTCGAAAAAAAATTTTTTTCTTTTCGAGATTCTTTGCGCATAATATGCTTTACTGAGGCTATCAAACTAGTATAATGAAAGAGAACCAGTTATCTCAAATAAGAACGGAAAAAAAAGTGATTCTAAAGAAGTTTCCAAACTTCGAAAAAAAAATTTTTTCTTTTCGAAATTCTTTGCGCATAATATGCTTTACTGAGGCTATCAAACTAGTATAATGAAAGAGAAACAGTTATCTCAAATAAGAACGGAAAAAAAGTGATTCAAACGAAGTTTCCAAACCTCGAAAAAAAATTTTTTTCTTTTCGAGATTCTTTGCGCATAATATGCTTTTCTGAGGCTATCAAACTAGTATAATATAAGATAACCAGTTATCTCAAATAAGACCGGGAAAAAGGTGATTCTAACGAAGTTTCCAAACTTCGAAAAAATTTTTTTTTTCTTTTCGTGATTCTTTGCGCTAAATATGCTTTTCTGAGGCTATCAAAGTAGTATTATAAAAGAGAACACGTTATCTCAAATAAGAACAGAAAAAAGGTGATTCTAAAGAAGTTTCCAAACTTCAAAAAAAATTTTTTTTCTTTTCGATATTCTTTGCGCATAATATGCTTTACTGAGGCTATCAAACTACTATAATGAAAGAGAACCAGTTATCTCAAATAAGAACGGAAAAAAAGTGATTCAAACGATGTTTCCAAACTTCAAAAAAAAATTTTTTTCTTTTAGAGATTCTTTGCGCATAATATGCTTTACTGAGGCTATCAAACTAGTATAATGAAAGAGAACCAGTTATCTCAAATAAGAACGGAAAAAAAGTGATTCTAACGAAGTTTCCAAACTTCCAAAAAATTTTTTTTTCTTTTCGAGATTCTTTGCGCATAATATGCTTTACTGAGGCTATCAAACTAGTATAATGAAAGAGAACCAGTTATCTCAAATAAGAACAGAAAAAAAGTGATTCTAAAGAAGTTTCCAAACTTCGAAAAAAAATTTTTTTCTTTTCGAGATTCTTTGCGCATAATATGCTTTACTGAGGCTATCAAACTAGTATAATGAAAGAGAACCTGTTATTTCAAATAAGAACGGAAAAAAGTGATTAAAACGAAGTTTCCAAATTTCGAAAAAAAATGTTTTTCTTTTCGAGATTCTTTGCGCATAATATACTTTTCTACGGCTATCAAACTAGTAAAATGAAAGAGAACCAGTTATCTCGAATAAGAACGGAAAAAAAGTGATTCTAACGAAGTTTCCAAACTTCGAAAAAAAATGTTTCTCTTTTCGAGATTCTTTGCGCATTATATGCTTTTCTGAGGCTATCAAAGTAGTATTATAAAAGAGAACCAGTTATCTATAATAAGAACGGAAAAAAAGTGATTCTAAAGAAGTTTCCAAACTTCGAAAAAAATTTTTTCTCTTTTCGAGATTCTTTGCGCATAATATACTTTTCTACGGCTATCAAACTAGTAAAATGAAAGAGAACCAGTTATCTCGAATAAGAACGGAAAAAAAAGTGATTCTAACGAAGTTTCCAAACTTCGAAAAAAAATGTTTTTCTTTTCGAGATTCTTTGCGCATAATATGCTTTACTGAGGCTATCAAACTAGTATAATGAAAGAAAACCAGTTATCTCAAATAAGAACGAAAACAAATTGATTCTAAAGAAGTTTCCAAACTTCGAAAAAAAATGTTTTTCTTTTCGAGATTCTTTGCGCATAATATACTTTTCTACGGCTATCAAACTAGTAAAATGAAAGAGAACCAGTTATCTCGAATAAGAACGGAAAAATTGTAATTGTAACGAAGTTTCCAAAACTCGAAAAAAATGTTTTTCTTTTCGAGATTCTTTGCGCATAATATGCTTTTCTGAGGCTATCAAACTAGTATAATGAAAGATAACCAGTTATCTCAAATAAGAACGGGAAAAAAAGTGATTCTAACGAAGTTTCCAAACTTCGAAAAAAATTTTTTTTTCTTTTCGTGATTTTTGCGCTAAATATGCTTTTCTGAGGCTATCAAAGTAGTATTATAAAGGAGAACACGTTATCTCAAATAAGAACAGAAAAAAGGTGATTCTAAAGAAGTTTCCAAACTTCAAAAAAAATTTTTTTTTCTTTTCGAGATTCTTTGCGCATAATATGCTTTATTGAGGCTATCAAAGTAGTATTATAAAAGAGAACACGTTATCTCAAATAAGAACAGAAAAAAGGTGATTCTAAAGAAGTTTCCAAACTTCAAAAAAATTTTTTTTTTCTTTTCGAGATTCTTTGCGCATAATATGCTTTATTGAGGCTATCAAACTAGTATAATGAAAGAGAACCAGTTATCTCAAATAAGAACGGAAAAAAAGTGATTCAAACGATGTTTCCAAACTTCGAAAAATTTTTTTTTTCTTTTAGAGATTCTTTGCGCATAATATGCTTTACTGAGGCTATCAAAAAAGTATAATGAAAGAGAACCAGTTATCTCAAATAAGAACGGAAAAAAAGTGATTCTAACGAAGTTTCCAAACTTCGAAAAAATTTTTTTTTCTTTTCGAGATTCTTTGCGCATAATATGCTTTACTGAGGCTATCAAACTAGTATAATGAAAGAGAACCAGTTATCTCAAATAAGAACAGAAAAAAAGTGATTCTAAAGAAGTTACCAAACTTCGAAAAAAAATTTTTTTCTTTTCGAGATTCTTTGCGCATAATATGCTTTTCTGAGGCTATCAAACTAGTATAATGAAAGATAACCAGTTATCTCAAATAAGAACGGGAAAAAAAGTGATTCTAACGAAGTTTCCAAACTTCGAAAAAATTTTTTTTTTCTTTTCGTGATTTTTGCGCTAAATATGCTTTTCTGAGGCTATCAAAGTAGTATTATAAAAGAGAACACGTTATCTCAAATAAGAACAGAAAAAAGGTGATTCTAAAGAATTTTCCAAACTTCAAAAAAAATTTTTTTTTCTTTTCGAGATTCTTTGCGCATAATATGCTTTACTGAGGCTATCAAACTAGTATAATGAAAGAGAACCAGTTATCTCAAATAAGAACGGAAAAAAAGTGATTCAAACGATGTTTCCAAACTTCGAAAAAATTTTTTTTTCTTTTAGAGATTCTTTGCGCATAATATGCTTTACTGAGGCTATCAAACTAGTATAATGAAAGAGAACCAGTTATCTCAAATAAGAACGGAAAAAAAGTGATTCTAACGAAGTTTCCAAACTTCGAAAAAATTTTTTTTTCTTTTCGAGATTCTTTGCGCATAATATGCTTTACTGAGGCTATTAAACTAGTATAATGAAAGAGAACCAGTTATCTCAAATAAGAACAGAAAAAAAGTGATTCTAAAGAAGTTACCAAACTTCGAAAAAATTTTTTTTTCTTTTCGAGATTCTTTGCGCATGATATGCTTTACTGAGGCTATCAAACTAGTATAATGAAAGAGAACCTGTTATTTCAAATAAGAACGGAAAAAAGTGATTAAAACGAAGTTTCCAAACTTCGAAAAAAAATGTTTTTCTTTTCGAGATTCTTTGCGCATAATATACTTTTCTACGGCTATCAAACTAGTAAAATGAAAGAGAACCAATTATCTCGAATAAGAACGGAAAAAAAGTGATTGTAACGAAGTTTCCAAACTTCGAAAAAAATTTTTTTTCTTTTCGAGATTCTTTGCGCATAATATGCTTTACTGAGGCTATCAAACTAGTATAATGTAAGAGAACCAGTTATCTCAAATAAGAACGGAAAAAAAGTGATTCTAACGAAGTTTCCAAACTTCGAAAAAATTTTTTTTTCTTTTCGTGATTGTTTGCGCTAAATTTGCTTTTCTGAGGCTATCAAACTAGTATAATGAAAGAGTACTAGTTATCTCAAATAAGAACAGAAAAAAAGTGATTCTAAAGAAGTTTCCAAACTTCGAAAAAAAATTTTGTCTTTTCGAGATTCTTTGCGCATAATATGCTTTACTGAGGGTATCAAACTAGTATAATGAAAGAGAACCAGTTATCTCAAATAAGAACAGAAAAAAAGTGATTCTAAAGAAGTTTCCAAACTTCGAAAAAAATTTTTTTTCTTTTCGAGATTCTTTGCGCATAAAATGCTTTACTGAGGCTATCAAACTAGTATAATGAAAGAGAACCAGTTATCTCAAATAAGAACGGAAAAAAAGTGATTCAAACGAAGTTTCCAAACTTTGAAAAAAAATGTTTTTCTTTTCGAGATTCTTTGCGCATAATATGCTTTACTGAGGCTATCAAACTAGTATAATGAAAGAGAACCAGTTATCTCAAATAAGAACGAAAACAAATTGATTCTAAAGAAGTTTCCAAACTTCGAAAAAAAATGTTTTTCTTTTCGAGATTCTTTGCGCATAATATACTTTTCTACGGCTATCAAACTAGTAAAATGAAAGAGAACCAGTTATCTCGAATAAGAACGGAAAAATTGTGATTGTAACGAAGTTTCCAAACGTCGAAAAAAATTTTTTTTTCTTTTCGAGATTCTTTGCGCATAATATGCTTTACTGAGGCTATCAAACTAGTATAATGAAAGAGAACCAGTTATCTCAAATAAGAACGGAAAAAAAGTGATTCAAACGATGTTTCCAAACTTCGAAAAATTTTTTTTTTCTTTTAGAGATTCTTTGCGCATAATATGCTTTACTGAGGCTATCAAACTAGTATAATGAAAGAGAACCAGTTATCTCAAATAAGAACGGAAAAAAAGTGATTCTAACGAAGTTTCCAAACTTCGAAAAAATTTTTTTTTCTTTTCGAGATTCTTTGCGCATAATATGCTTTACTGAGGCTATCAAACTAGTATAATGAAAGAGAACCAGTTATCTCAAATAAGAACAGAAAAAAAGTGATTCTAAAGAAGTTACCAAACTTCGAAAAAATTTTTTTTTCTTTTCGAGATTCTTTGCGCATAATATGCTTTACTGAGGCTATCAAACTAGTATAATGAAAGAGAACCTGTTATTTCAAATAAGAACGGAAAAAAGTGATTAAAACGAAGTTTCCAAACTTCGAAAAAAAATGTTTTTCTTCTCGAGATTCTTTGCGCATAATATACTTTTCTACGGCTATCAAACTAGTAAAATGAAAGAGAACCAATTATCTCGAATAAGAACGGAAAAAAAGTGATTGTAACGAAGTTTCCAAACTTCGAAAAAAATTTTTTTTCTTTTCGAGATTCTTTGCGCTAAATTTGCTTTTCTGAGGCTATCAAACTAGTATAATGAAAGAGTACCAGTTATCTCAAATAAGAACAGAAAAAAAGTGATTCTAAAGAAGTTTCCAAACTTCGAAAAAAAATTTTGTCTTTTCGAGATTCTTTGCGCATAATATGCTTTACTGAGGGTATCAAACTAGTATAATGAAAGAGAACCAGTTTTCTCAAATAAGAACAGAAAAAAAGTGATTCTAAAGAAGTTTCCAAACTTCGAAAAAAATTTTTTTTCTTTTCGAGATTCTTTGCGCATAAAATGCTTTACTGAGGCTATCAAACTAGTATAATGAAAGAGAACCAGTTATCTCAAATAAGAACGGAAAAAAAGTGATTCAAACGAAGTTTCCAAACTTTGAAAAAAAATGTTTTTCTTTTCGAGATTCTTTGCGCATAATATGCTTTACTGAGGCTATCAAACTAGTATAATGAAAGAGAACCAGTTATCTCAAATAAGAACGAAAACAAATTGATTCTAAAGAAGTTTCCAAACTTCGAAAAAAAATGTTTTTCTTTTCGAGATTCTTTGCGCATAATATACTTTTCTACGGCTATCAAACTAGTAAAATGAAAGAGAACCAGTTATCTCGAATAAGAACGGAAAAATTGTGATTGTAACGAAGTTTCCAAACGTCGAAAAAAATTTTTTTTCTTTTCGAGATTCTTTGCGCATAATATGCTTTACTGAGGCTATCAAACTAGTATAATGAAAGAGAACCAGTTATCTCAAATAAGAACGAAAAAAAAGTGATTCTAAAAAAGTTTCCAAACTTCGAAAAAAATTTTTTTTCTTTTCGAGATTCTTTGCGCATAATATGCTTTACTGAAGCTATCAAACTAGTATAATGAAAGAGAACCAGTTATCTCAAATAAGAACGGAAAAAAAGTGATTCTAAAGAAGTTTCCAAACTTCGAAAAAAATTTTTTTTCTTTTCGAGATTCTTTGCGCATAATATGCCTTTCTACGGCTATCAAACTAGTAAAATGAAAGAGAACCAGTTATCTCGAATAGGAACGGAAAAAAAGTGATTGTAACGAAGTTTCCAAACTTCAAAAAAAATTTTTTTTCTTTTCGAGATTCTTTGCGCATAATATGCTTTACTGAGGCTATCAAACTAGTATAATGTAAGAGAACCAGTTATCTCAAATAAGAACGGAAAAAAAGTGATTCTAACGAAGTTTCCAAACTTCGAAAAAAAATTTTTTTCTTTTCGTGATTGTTTGCGCTAAATTTGCTTTTCTGAGGCTATCAAACTAGTATAATGAAAGAGTACTAGTTATCTCAAATAAGAACAGAAAAAAAGTGATTCTAAAGAAGTTTCCAAACTTCGAAAAAAAATTTTGTCTTTTCGAGATTCTTTGCGCATAATATGCTTTACTGAGGGTATCAAACTAGTATAATGAAAGAGAACCAGTTATCTCAAATAAGAACAGAAAAAAAGTGATTCTAAAGAAGTTTCCAAACTTCGAAAAAAATTTTTTTTCTTTTCGAGATTCTTTGCGCATAAAATGCTTTACTGAGGCTATCAAACTAGTATAATGAAAGAGAACCAGTTATCTCAAATAAGAACGGAAAAAAAGTGATTCAAACGAAGTTTCCAAACTTCGAAAAAAAATGTTTTTCTTTTCGAGATTCTTTGCGCATAATATGCTTTACTGAGGCTATCAAACTAGTATAATGAAAGAGAACCAGTTATCTCAAATAAGAACGAAAACAAATTGATTCTAAAGAAGTTTCCAAACTTCGAAAAAAAATGTTTTTCTTTTCGAGATTCTTTGCGCATAATATACTTTTCTACGGCTATCAAACTAGTAAAATGAAAGAGAACCAGTTATCTCGAATAAGAACGGAAAAATTGTGATTGTAACGAAGTTTCCAAACGTCGAAAAAAATTTTTTTTTCTTTTCGAGATTCTTTGCGCATAATATGCTTTACTGAGGCTATCAAACTAGTATAATGAAAGAGAACCAGTTATCTCAAATAAGAACGGAAAAAAAGTGATTCAAACGATGTTTCCAAACTTCGAAAAATTTTTTTTTTCTTTTAGAGATTCTTTGCGCATAATATGCTTTACTGAGGCTATCAAACTAGTATAATGAAAGAGAACCAGTTATCTCAAATAAGAACGGAAAAAAAGTGATTCTAACGAAGTTTCCAAACTTCGAAAAATTTTTTTTTTCTTTTCGAGATTCTTTGCGCATAATATGCTTTACTGAGGCTATCAAACTAGTATAATGAAAGAGAACCAGTTATCTCAAATAAGAACAGAAAAAAAGTGATTCTAAAGAAGTTACCAAACTTCGAAAAAATTTTTTTTTCTTTTCGAGATTCTTTGCGCATAATATGCTTTACTGAGGCTATCAAACTAGTATAATGAAAGAGAACCTGTTATTTCAAATAAGAACGGAAAAAAGTGATTAAAACGAAGTTTCCAAACTTCGAAAAAAAATGTTTTTCTTTTCGAGATTCTTTGCGCATAATATACTTTTCTACGGCTATCAAACTAGTAAAATGAAAGAGAACCAATTATCTCGAATAAGAACGGAAAAAAAGTGATTGTAACGAAGTTTCCAAACTTCGAAAAAAATTTTTTTTCTTTTCGAGATTCTTTGCGCATAATATGCTTTACTGAGGCTATCAAACTAGTATAATGTAAGAGAACCAGTTATCTCAAATAAGAACGGAAAAAAAGTGATTCTAACGAAGTTTCCAAACTTCGAAAAAAATTTTTTTTCTTTTCGTGATTGTTTGCGCTAAATTTGCTTTTCTGAGGCTATCAAACTAGTATAATGAAAGAGTACCAGTTATCTCAAATAAGAACAGAAAAAAAGTGATTCTAAAGAAGTTTCCAAACTTCGAAAAAAAATTTTGTCTTTTCGAGACTCTTTGCGCATAATATGCTTTACTGAGGGTATCAAACTAGTATAATGAAAGAGAACCAGTTTTCTCAAATAAGAACAGAAAAAAAGTGATTCTAAAGAAGTTTCCAAACTTCGAAAAAAATTTTTTTTCTTTTCGAGATTCTTTGCGCATAAAATGCTTTACTGAGGCTATCAAACTAGTATAATGAAAGAGAACCAGTTATCTCAAATAAGAACGGAAAAAAAGTGATTCAAACGAAGTTTCCAAACTTTGAAAAAAAATGTTTTTCTTTTCGAGATTCTTTGCGCATAATATGCTTTACTGAGGCTATCAAACTAGTATAATGAAAGAGAACCAGTTATCTCAAATAAGAACGAAAACAAATTGATTCTAAAGAAGTTTCCAAACTTCGAAAAAAAATGTTTTTCTTTTCGAGATTCTTTGCGCATAATATACTTTTCTACGGCTATCAAACTAGTAAAATGAAAGAGAACCAGTTATCTCGAATAAGAACGGAAAAATTGTGATTGTAACGAAGTTTCCAAACGTCGAAAAAAATTTTTTTTCTTTTCGAGATTCTTTGCGCATAATATGCTTTACTGAGGCTATCAAACTAGTATAATGAAAGAGAACCAGTTATCTCAAATAAGAACGAAAAAAAAGTGATTCTAAAGAAGTTTCCAAACTTCGAAAAAAATTTTTTTTCTTTTCGAGATTCTTTGCGCATAATATGCTTTACTGAAGCTATCAAACTAGTATAATGAAAGAGAACCAGTTATCTCAAATAAGAACGGAAAAAAAGTGATTCTAAAGAAGTTTCCAAACTTCGAAAAAAATTTTTTTTCTTTTCGAGATTCTTTGCGCATAATATGCTTTTCTACGGCTATCAAACTAGTAAAATGAAAGAGAACCAGTTATCTCGAATAAGAACGGAAAAAAAGTGATTGTAACGAAGTTTCCAAACTTCAAAAAAAATTTTTTTTCTTTTCGAGATTCTTTGCGCATAATATGCTTTACTGAGGCTATCAAACTAGTATAATGTAAGAGAACCAGTTATCTCAAATAAGAACGGGAAAAAAGTGATTCTAACGAAGTTTCCAAACTTCGAAAAAAAATGTTTTTCTTTTCGAGATTCTTTGCGCTAAATATGCTTTTCTGAGGCTATCAAACTAGTATAATGAAAGAGAACCAGTTATCTCAAATAAGAACAGAAAAAAAGTGATTCTAAAGAAGTTTCCAAACTTCGAAAAAAAAATTAGGTCTTTTCGAGATTCTTTGCGCATAATATGCTTTACTGAGGCTATCAAACTAGTATAATGAAAGAGAACCAGTTATCTCAAATAAGAACAGAAAAAAGGTGATTCTAAAGAAGTTTCCAAACTTCGAAAAAAATTTTTTTTCTTTTCGAGATTCTTTGCGCATAATATGCTTTACAGAGGCTATCAAACTAGTATAATGAAAGAGAACCAGTTATCTCAAATAAGAACGGAAAAAAAGTGATTCAAACAAAGTTTCCAAACTTCGAAAAAAAATGTTTTTCTTTTCGAGATTCTTTGCGCATAATATGCTTTACTGAGGCTATCAAACTAGTATAATGAAAGAGAACCAGTTATCTCCAATAAGAACGGAAAAAAAGTGATTCTAAAGAAGTTTCCAAACTTCGAAAAAAAAATTTTTTCTTTTCGAGATTCTTTGCGCATAATATGCTTTACTGAGGCTATCAAACTAGTATAATGAAAGAGAACCAGTTATCTCAAATAAGAACGGAAAAAAATTGATTCTAAACAAGTTTCCAAACTTCGAAAAAAAATTTTTTCTTTTCGAGATTCTTTGCGCATAATATGCTTTACTGAGGCTATCAAACTAGTATAATGAAAGAGAACGAGTTATCTCAAATAAGAACGGAAAAAAAGTGATTCAAACGAAGTTTCCAAACTTCGAAAAAATTGTTTTTCTTTTCGAGATTCTTTGCGCATAATATGCTTTACTGAGGCTATCAAACTAGTATAATGTAAGAGAACAAGTTATCTCAAATAAGAACGGAAAAAAAGTGATTCAAACGAAGTTTCCAAACTTCGAAAAAAATGTTTTTCTTTTCGAGATTCTTTGCGCATAATATGCTTTTCTGAGGCTATCAAACTAGTATAATGAAAGAGAACTAGTTATTTCAAATAAGAACGGAAAAAAAGTGATTCAAACAAAGTTTCCAAACTTCGAAAAAAAATGTTTTTCTTTTCGAGATTCTTTGCGCATAATATACTTTTCTACGGCTATCAAACTAGTAAAATGAAAGAGAACCAGTTATCTCCAATAAGAACGGAAAAAAAGTGATTCTAACGAAGTTTCCAAACTTCGAAAAAAAATGTTTTTCTTTACGAGATTCTATGCGCATAATATGCTTTTCTGAGGCTATCAAACTAGTATAATGATAGAGAACCAGTTATCTCCAATAAGAACGGAAAAAAAGTGATTCTAACGAAGTTTCCAAACTTCGAAAAAAAATTTTTTTTCTTTTTGAGATTCTTTGCGCATAATATGCTTTACTGAGGCTATCAAACTAATATAATGAAAGAGAAACAGTTATCTCAAATAAGAACGGAAAAAAATGATTCAAACGAAGTTTCCAAACTTCGAAAAAAAATGTTTTTCTTTTCGAGATTCTTTGCGCTAAATATGCTTTTCTGAGGCTATCAAACTAGTATAATGAAAGAGAACCAGTTATCTCAAATAAGAACAGAAAAAAGTGATTCTAAAGAAGTTTCCAAACTTCGAAAAAAAAATTTTTTCTTTTCGAGATTCTTTGCGCATTATATGCTTTTCTGAGGCTATCAAAGTAGTATTATAAAAGAGAACCAGTTATCTCAAATAAGAACGGAAAAAAAGTGATTCTAAAGAAGTTTCCAAACTTCGAAAAAAATTTTTTTTCTTTTCGAGATTCTTTGCGCATAATATGCTTTACTGAGGCTATCAAACTAGTATAATGAAAGAGAACCAGTTATCTCAAATAAGAACGGAAAAAAAGTGATTCTAAAGAAGTTTCCAAACTTCGAAAAAAAATTTTTTTCTTTTCGAGATTCTTTGCGCATAATATGCTTTACTGAGGCTATCAAACTAGTATAATGAAAGAGAAACAGTTATCTCAAATAAGAACGGAAAAAAAGTGATTCAAACGAAGTTTCCAAACCTCGAAAAAAAATTTTTTTCTTTTCGAGATTCTTTGCGCATAATATGCTTTTCTGAGGCTATCAAACTAGTATAATATAAGATAACCAGTTATCTCAAATAAGAACGGGAAAAAAGTGATTCTAACGAAGTTTCCAAACTTCGAAAAAAATTTTTTTTTCTTTTCGTGATTCTTTGCGCTAAATATGCTTTTCTGAGGCTATCAAAGTAGTATTATAAAAGAGAACACGTTATCTCAAATAAGAACAGAAAAAAGGTGATTCTAAAGAAGTTTCCAAACTTCAAAAAAAAATTTTTTTCTTTTCGATATTCTTTGCGCATAATATGCTTTACTGAGGCTATCAAACTACTATAATGAAAGAGAACCAGTTATCTCAAATAAGAACGGAAAAAAAGTGATTCAAACGATGTTACCAAACTTCAAAAAAAAATTTTTTTCTTTTAGAGATTCTTTGCGCATAATATGCTTTACTGAGGCTATCAAACTAGTATAATGAAAGAGAACCAGTTATCTCAAATAAGAACGGAAAAAAAGTGATTCTAACGAAGTTTCCAAACTTCGAAAAAATTTTTTTTTCTTTTCGAGATTCTTTGCGCATAATATGCTTTACTGAGGCTATCAAACTAGTATAATGAAAGAGAACCAGTTATCTCAAATAAGAACAGAAAAAAAGTGATTCTAAAGAAGTTTCCAAACTTCGAAAAAAAATTTTTTTCTTTTCGAGATTCTTTGCGCATAATATGCTTTTCTGAGGCTATCAAACTAGTATAATGAAAGAGAACCTGTTATTTCAAATAAGAACGGAAAAAAGTGATTAAAACGAAGTTTCCAAACTTCGAAAAAAAATGTTTTTCTTTTCGAGATTCTTTGCGCATAATATACTTTTCTACGGCTATCAAACTAGTAAAATGAAAGAGAACCAGTTATCTCGAATAAGAACGGAAAAAAAGTGATTGTAACGAAGTTTCCAAACTTCGAAAAAAATTTTTTTTCTTTTCGAGATTCTTTGCGCATAATATTATTTACTGAGGCTATCAAACTAGTATAATGTAAGAGAACCAGTTATCTCAAATAAGAACGGAAAAGGGGATTCTAACGAAGTTTCCAAACTTCGAAAAAATTTTTTTTTTCTTTTCGTGATTTTTGCGCTAAATATGCTTTTCTGAGGCTATCAAAGTAGTATTATAAAAGAGAACACGTTATCTCAAATAAGAACAGAAAAAAGGTGATTCTAAAGAAGTTTCCAAACTTCAAAAAAAATTTTCTTTCTTTTCGAGATTCTTTGCGCATAATATGCTTTAGTGAGGCTATCAAACTAGTATAATGAAAGAGAACCAGTTATCTCAAATAAGAACAGAAAAAAAGTAATTGTAAAGAAGTTTCAAACTTCGAAAAAAAATTTTTTTCTTTTCGAGATTCTTTGCGCATAATATGCTTTACTGAGGCTATCAAACTAGTATAATGAAAGAGAACCAGTTATCTCAAATAAGAACGGAAAAAAAGTGATTCAAACGAAGTTTCCAAACCTCGAAAAAAAATGTTTTTCTTTTCGATATTCTTTGCGCAAAATATGCTTTTCTGAGGCTATCAAACTAGTATAATGAAAGAGAACCAGTTATCTCAAATAAGAACGGGAAAAAAGTGATTCTAACGAAGTTTCCAAACTTCGAAAAAAAATTTTTTTTCTTTTCGTGATTCTTTGCGCTAAATATGCTTTTCTGAGGCTATCAAAGTAGTATTATAAAAGAGAACACGTTATCTCAAATAAGAACAGAAAAAAGGTGATTCTAAAGAAGTTTCCAAACTTCGAAAAAAATTATTTTTCTTTTCGAGATTCTTTGCGCATAATATGCTTTACTGAGGCTATCAAACTAGTATAATGAAAGAGAACCAGTTATCTCAAATAAGAACGGAAAAAAAGTGATTCAAACGAAGTTTCCAAACTTCGAAAAAAAATGTTTTTCTTTTCGAGATTCTTTGCGCATAATATGCTTTACTGAGGCTATCAAACTAGTATAATGAAAGAGAACCAGTTATCTCAAATAAGAACGGAAAAAAAGTGATTCTAAAGAAGTTTCCAAACTTCGAAAAAAAAATTTCTTCTTTTCGAGATTCTTTGCGCATAATATGCTTTACTGAGGCTATCAAACTAGTATAATGAAAGAGAACCAGTTATCTCAAATAAGAACGGAAAAAAATTGATTCTAAAGAAGTTTCCAAACTTCGAAAAAAAATTTTTTCTTTTCGAGATTCTTTGCGCATAATATGCTTTACTGAGGCTATCAAACTAGTATAATGAAAGAGAACGAGTTATCTCAAATAAGAACGGAAAAAAAGTGATTCAAACGAAGTTTCCAAACTCCGAAAAAAATGTTTTTCTTTTCGAGATTCTTTGCGCATAATATGCTTTACTGAGGCTATCAAACTAGTATAATGTAAGAGAACAAGTTATCTCAAATAAGAACGGAAAAAAAGTGATTCAAACGAAGTTTCCAAACTTTGAAAAAAAATGTTTTTCTTTTCGAGATTCTTTGCGCATAATATGCTTTACTGAGGCTATCAAACTAGTATAATGTAAGAGAACCAGTTATCTCAAATAAGAACGGGAAAAAAGTGATTCTAACGAAGTTTCCAAACTTCGAAAAAAAATGTTTTTCTTTTCGAGATTCTTTGCGCTAAATATGCTTTTCTGAGGCTATCAAACTAGTATAATGAAAGAGAACCAGTTATCTCAAATAAGAACGAAAACAAATTGATTCTAAAGAAGTTTCCAAACTTCGAAAAAATTTTTTTTTCTTTTCGAGATTCTTTAAGCATAATATGCTTTACTGAGGCTATCAAACTAGTATAATGAAAGAGAACCAGTTATCTCAAATAAGAACAGAAAAAAAGTGATTCTAAAGAAGTTACCAAACTTCGAAAAAATTTTTTTTTCTTTTCGAGATTCTTTGCGCATAATATGCTTTACTGAGGCTATCAAACTAGTATAATGAAAGAGAACCTGTTATTTCAAATAAGAACGGAAAAAAGTGATTAAAACGAAGTTTCCAAACTTCGAAAAAAAATGTTTTTCTTTTCGAGATTCTTTGCGCATAATATACTTTTCTACGGCTATCAAACTAGTAAAATGAAAGAGAACCAATTATCTCGAATAAGAACGGAAAAAAAGTGATTGTAACGAAGTTTCCAAACTTCGAAAAAAATTTTTTTTCTTTTCGAGATTCTTTGCGCATAATATGCTTTACTGAGGCTATCAAACTAGTATAATGTAAGAGAACCAGTTATCTCAAATAAGAACGGAAAAAAAGTGATTCTAACGAAGTTTCCAAACTTCGAAAAAAATTTTTTTTCTTTTCGTGATTGTTTGCGCTAAATTTGCTTTTCTGAGGCTATCAAACTAGTATAATGAAAGAGTACTAGTTATCTCAAATAAGAACAGAAAAAAAGTGATTCTAAAGAAGTTTCCAAACTTCGAAAAAAAATTTTGTCTTTTCGAGATTCTTTGCGCATAATATGCTTTACTGAGGGTATCAAACTAGTATAATGAAAGAGAACCAGTTATCTCAAATAAGAACAGAAAAAAAGTGATTCTAAAGAAGTTTCCAAACTTCGAAAAAAATTTTTTTTCTTTTCGAGATTCTTTGCGCATAAAATGCTTTACTGAGGCTATCAAACTAGTATAATGAAAGAGAACCAGTTATCTCAAATAAGAACGGAAAAAAAGTGATTCAAACGAAGTTTCCAAACTTGGAAAAAAAATGTTTTTCTTTTCGAGATTCTTTGCGCATAATATGCTTTACTGAGGCTATCAAACTAGTATAATGAAAGAGAACCAGTTATCTCAAATAAGAACGAAAACAAATTGATTCTAAAGAAGTTTCCAAACTTCGAAAAAAAATGTTTTTCTTTTCGAGATTCTTTGCGCATAATATACTTTTCTACGGCTATCAAACTAGTAAAATGAAAGAGAACCAGTTATCTCGAATAAGAACGGAAAAATTGTGATTGTAACGAAGTTTCCAAACGTCGAAAAAAATTTTTTTTTCTTTTCGAGATTCTTTGCGCATAATATGCTTTACTGAGGCTATCAAACTAGTATAATGAAAGAGAACCAGTTATCTCAAATAAGAACGGAAAAAAAGTGATTCAAACGATGTTTCCAAACTTCGAAAAATTTTTTTTTTCTTTTAGAGATTCTTTGCGCATAATATGCTTTACTGAGGCTATCAAACTAGTATAATGAAAGAGAACCAGTTATCTCAAATAAGAACGGAAAAAAAGTGATTCTAACGAAGTTTCCAAACTTCGAAAAAATTTTTTTTTCTTTTCGAGATTCTTTGCGCATAATATGCTTTACTGAGGCTATCAAACTAGTATAATGAAAGAGAACCAGTTATCTCAAATAAGAACAGAAAAAAAGTGATTCTAAAGAAGTTACCAAACTTCGAAAAAATTTTTTTTTCTTTTCGAGATTCTTTGCGCATAATATGCTTTACTGAGGCTATCAAACTAGTATAATGAAAGAGAACCTGTTATTTCAAATAAGAACGGAAAAAAGTGATTAAAACGAAGTTTCCAAACTTCGAAAAAAAATGTTTTTCTTTTCGAGATTCTTTGCGCATAATATACTTTTCTACGGCTATCAAACTAGTAAAATGAAAGAGAACCAATTATCTCGAATAAGAACGGAAAAAAAGTGATTGTAACGAAGTTTCCAAACTTCGAAAAAAATTTTTTTTCTTTTCGAGATTCTTTGCGCATAATATGCTTTACTGAGGCTATCAAACTAGTATAATGTAAGAGAACCAGTTATCTCAAATAAGAACGGAAAAAAAGTGATTCTAACGAAGTTTCCAAACTTCGAAAAAAATTTTTTTTCTTTTCGTGATTGTTTGCGCTAAATTTGCTTTTCTGAGGCTATCAAACTAGTATAATGAAAGAGTACCAGTTATCTCAAATAAGAACAGAAAAAAAGTGATTCTAAAGAAGTTTCCAAACTTCGAAAAAAAATTTTGTCTTTTCGAGATTCTTTGCGCATAATATGCTTTACTGAGGGTATCAAACTAGTATAATGAAAGAGAACCAGTTATCTCAAATAAGAACAGAAAAAAAGTGATTCTAAAGAAGTTTCCAAACTTCGAAAAAAATTTTTTTTCTTTTCGAGATTCTTTGCGCATAAAATGCTTTACTGAGGCTATCAAACTAGTATAATGAAAGAGAACCAGTTATCTCAAATAAGAACGGAAAAAAAGTGATTCAAACGAAGTTTCCAAACTTTGAAAAAAAATGTTTTTCTTTTCGAGATTCTTTGCGCATAATATGCTTTACTGAGGCTATCAAACTAGTATAATGAAAGAGAACCAGTTATCTCAAATAAGAACGAAAACAAATTGATTCTAAAGAAGTTTCCAAACTTCGAAAAAAAATGTTTTTCTTTTCGAGATTCTTTGCGCATAATATACTTTTCTACGGCTATCAAACTAGTAAAATGAAAGAGAACCAGTTATCTCGAATAAGAACGGAAAAATTGTGATTGTAACGAAGTTTCCAAACGTCGAAAAAAATTTTTTTTCTTTTCGAGATTCTTTGCGCATAATATGCTTTACTGAGGCTATCAAACTAGTATAATGAAAGAGAACCAGTTATCTCAAATAAGAACGAAAAAAAAGTGATTCTAAAGAAGTTTCCAAACTTCGAAAAAAATTTTTTTTCTTTTCGAGATTCTTTGCGCATAATATGCTTTACTGAAGCTATCAAACTAGTATAATGAAAGAGAACCAGTTATCTCAAATAAGAACGGAAAAAAAGTGATTCTAAAGAAGTTTCCAAACTTCGAAAAAAATTTTTTTTCTTTTCGAGATTCTTTGCGCATAATATGCTTTTCTACGGCTATCAAACTAGTAAAATGAAAGAGAACCAGTTATCTCGAATAAGAACGGAAAAAAAGTGATTGTAACGAAGTTTCCAAACTTCAAAAAAAATTTTTTTTCTTTTCGAGATTCTTTGCGCATAATATGCTTTACTGAGGCTATCAAACTAGTATAATGTAAGAGAACCAGTTATCTCAAATAAGAACGGGAAAAAAGTGATTCTAACGAAGTTTCCAAACTTCGAAAAAAAATGTTTTTCTTTTCGAGATTCTTTGCGCTAAATATGCTTTTCTGAGGCTATCAAACTAGTATAATGAAAGAGAACCAGTTATCTCAAATAAGAACAGAAAAAAAGTGATTCTAAAGAAGTTTCCAAACTTCGAAAAAAAAATTAGGTCTTTTCGAGATTCTTTGCGCATAATATGCTTTACTGAGGCTATCAAACTAGTATAATGAAAGAGAACCAGTTATCTCAAATAAGAACAGAAAAAAGGTGATTCTAAAGAAGTTTCCAAACTTCGAAAAAAATTTTTTTTCTTTTCGAGATTCTTTGCGCATAATATGCTTTACAGAGGCTATCAAACTAGTATAATGAAAGAGAACCAGTTATCTCAAATAAGAACGGAAAAAAAGTGATTCAAACAAAGTTTCCAAACTTCGAAAAAAAATGTTTTTCTTTTCGAGATTCTTTGCGCATAATATGCTTTACTGAGGCTATCAAACTAGTATAATGAAAGAGAACCAGTTATCTCAAATAAGAACGGAAAAAAAGTGATTCTAAAGAAGTTTCCAAACTTCGAAAAAAAAATTTTTTCTTTTCGAGATTCTTTGCGCATAATATGCTTTACTGAGGCTATCAAACTAGTATAATGAAAGAGAACCAGTTATCTCAAATAAGAACGGAAAAAAATTGATTCTAAAAAAGTTTCCAAACTTCGAAAAAAAATTTTTTCTTTTCGAGATTCTTTGCGCATAATATGCTTTACTGAGGCTATCAAACTAGTATAATGAAAGAGAACGAGTTATCTCAAATAAGAACGGAAAAAAAGTGATTCAAACGAAGTTTCCAAACTTCGAAAAAATTGTTTTTCTTTTCGAGATTCTTTGCGCATAATATGCTTTACTGAGGCTATCAAACTAGTATAATGTAAGAGAACAAGTTATCTCAAATAAGAACGGAAAAAAAGTGATTCAAACGAAGTTTCCAAACTTCGAAAAAAATGTTTTTCTTTTCGAGATTCTTTGCGCATAATATGCTTTTCTGAGGCTATCAAACTAGTATAATGAAAGAGAACTAGTTATTTCAAATAAGAACGGAAAAAAAGTGATTCAAACAAAGTTTCCAAACTTCGAAAAAAAATGTTTTTCTTTTCGAGATTCTTTGCGCATAATATACTTTTCTACGGCTATCAAACTAGTAAAATGAAAGAGAACCAGTTATCTCCAATAAGAACGGAAAAAAAGTGATTCTAACGAAGTTTCCAAACTTCGAAAAAAAATGTTTTTCTTTACGAGATTCTATGCGCATAATATGCTTTTCTGAGGCTATCAAACTAGTATAATGATAGAGAACCAGTTATCTCCAATAAGAACGGAAAAAAAGTGATTCTAACGAAGTTTCCAAACTTCGAAAAAAAATTTTTTTTCTTTTTGAGATTCTTTGCGCATAATATGCTTTACTGAGGCTATCAAACTAATATAATGAAAGAGAAACAGTTATCTCAAATAAGAACGGAAAAAAATGATTCAAACGAAGTTTCCAAACTTCGAAAAAAAATTTTTTTTCTTTTTGAGATTCTTTGCGCATAATATGCTTTACTGAGGCTATCAAACTAATATAATGAAAGAGAAACAGTTATCTCAAATAAGAACGGAAAAAAATGATTCAAACGAAGTTTCCAAACTTCGAAAAAAAATGTTTTTCTTTTCGAGATTCTTTGCGCTAAATATGCTTTTCTGAGGCTATCAAACTAGTATAATGAAAGAGAACCAGTTATCTCAAATAAGAACAGAAAAAGTGATTCTAAAGAAGTTTCCAAACTTCGAAAAAAAATTTTTTTCTTTTCGAGATTCTTTGCGCATTATATGCTTTTCTGAGGCTATCAAAGTAGTATTATAAAAGAGAACCAGTTATCTCAAATAAGAACGGAAAAAAAGTGATTCTAAAGAAGTTTCCAAACTTCGAAAAAAATTTTTTTTCTTTTCGAGATTCTTTGCGCATAATATGCTTTACTGAGGCTATCAAACTAGTATAATGAAAGAGAACCAGTTATCTCAAATAAGAACGGAAAAAAAGTGATTCTAAAGAAGTTTCCAAACTTCGAAAAAAAATTTTTTTCTTTTCGAGATTCTTTGCGCATAATATGCTTTACTGAGGCTATCAAACTAGTATAATGAAAGAGAAACAGTTATCTCAAATAAGAACGGAAAAAAAGTGATTCAAACGAAGTTTCCAAACCTCGAAAAAAAATTTTTTTCTTTTCGAGATTCTTTGCGCATAATATGCTTTTCTGAGGCTATCAAACTAGTATAATATAAGATAACCAGTTATCTCAAATAAGAACGGGAAAAAAGTGATTCTAACGAAGTTTCCAAACTTCGAAAAAAATTTTTTTTTCTTTTCGTGATTCTTTGCGCTAAATATGCTTTTCTGAGGCTATCAAAGTAGTATTATAAAAGAGAACACGTTATCTCAAATAAGAACAGAAAAAAGGTGATTCTAAAGAAGTTTCCAAACTTCAAAAAAAAATTTTTTTCTTTTCGATATTCTTTGCGCATAATATGCTTTACTGAGGCTATCAAACTAGTATAATGAAAGAGAACCAGTTATCTCAAATAAGAACGAAAACAAATTGATTCTAAAGAAGTTTCCAAACTTCGAAAAAAAATGTTTTTCTTTTCGAGATTCTTTGCGCATAATATACTTTTCTACGGCTATCAAACTAGTAAAATGAAAGAGAACCAGTTATCTCGAATAAGAACGGAAAAATTGTGATTGTAACGAAGTTTCCAAACGTCGAAAAAAATTTTTTTTTCTTTTCGAGATTCTTTGCGCATAATATGCTTTACTGAGGCTATCAAACTAGTATAATGAAAGAGAACCAGTTATCTCAAATAAGAACGGAAAAAAAGTGATTCAAACGATGTTTCCAAACTTCGAAAAATTTTTTTTTTCTTTTAGAGATTCTTTGCGCATAATATGCTTTACTGAGGCTATCAAACTAGTATAATGAAAGAGAACCAGTTATCTCAAATAAGAACGGAAAAAAAGTGATTCTAACGAAGTTTCCAAACTTCGAAAAAATTTTTTTTTCTTTTCGAGATTCTTTGCGCATAATATGCTTTACTGAGGCTATCAAACTAGTATAATGAAAGAGAACCAGTTATCTCAAATAAGAACAGAAAAAAAGTGATTCTAAAGAAGTTACCAAACTTCGAAAAAATTTTTTTTTCTTTTCGAGATTCTTTGCGCATAATATGCTTTACTGAGGCTATCAAACTAGTATAATGAAAGAGAACCTGTTATTTCAAATAAGAACGGAAAAAAGTGATTAAAACGAAGTTTCCAAACTTCGAAAAAAAATGTTTTTCTTTTCGAGATTCTTTGCGCATAATATACTTTTCTACGGCTATCAAACTAGTAAAATGAAAGAGAACCAATTATCTCGAATAAGAACGGAAAAAAAGTGATTGTAACGAAGTTTCCAAACTTCGAAAAAAATTTTTTTTCTTTTCGAGATTCTTTGCGCATAATATGCTTTACTGAGGCTATCAAACTAGTATAATGTAAGAGAACCAGTTATCTCAAATAAGAACGGAAAAAAAGTGATTCTAACGAAGTTTCCAAACTTCGAAAAAAATTTTTTTTCTTTTCGTGATTGTTTGCGCTAAATTTGCTTTTCTGAGGCTATCAAACTAGTATAATGAAAGAGTACCAGTTATCTCAAATAAGAACAGAAAAAAAGTGATTCTAAAGAAGTTTCCAAACTTCGAAAAAAAATTTTGTCTTTTCGAGATTCTTTGCGCATAATATGCTTTACTGAGGGTATCAAACTAGTATAATGAAAGAGAACCAGTTTTCTCAATTAAGAACAGAAAAAAAGTGATTCTAAAGAAGTTTCCAAACTTCGAAAAAAATTTTTTTTCTTTTCGAGATTCTTTGCGCATAAAATGCTTTACTGAGGCTATCAAACTAGTATAATGAAAGAGAACCAGTTATCTCAAATAAGAACGGAAAAAAAGTGATTCAAACGAAGTTTCCAAACTTTGAAAAAAAATGTTTTTCTTTTCGAGATTCTTTGCGCATAATATGCTTTACTGAGGCTATCAAACTAGTATAATGAAAGAGAACCAGTTATCTCAAATAAGAACGAAAACAAATTGATTCTAAAGAAGTTTCCAAACTTCGAAAAAAAATGTTTTTCTTTTCGAGATTCTTTGCGCATAATATACTTTTCTACGGCTATCAAACTAGTAAAATGAAAGAGAACCAGTTATCTCGAATAAGAACGGAAAAATTGTGATTGTAACGAAGTTTCCAAACGTCGAAAAAAATTTTTTTTCTTTTCGAGATTCTTTGCGCATAATATGCTTTACTGAGGCTATCAAACTAGTATAATGAAAGAGAACCAGTTATCTCAAATAAGAACGAAAAAAAAGTGATTCTAAAGAAGTTTCCAAACTTCGAAAAAAATTTTTTTTCTTTTCGAGATTCTTTGCGCATAATATGCTTTACTGAAGCTATCAAACTAGTATAATGAAAGAGAACCAGTTATCTCAAATAAGAACGGAAAAAAAGTGATTCTAAAGAAGTTTCCAAACTTCGAAAAAAATTTTTTTTCTTTTCGAGATTCTTTGCGCATAATATGCTTTTCTACGGCTATCAAACTAGTAAAATGAAAGAGAACCAGTTATCTCGAATAAGAACGGAAAAAAAGTGATTGTAACGAAGTTTCCAAACTTCAAAAAAAATTTTTTTTCTTTTCGAGATTCTTTGCGCATAATATGCTTTACTGAGGCTATCAAACTAGTATAATGTAAGAGAACCAGTTATCTCAAATAAGAACGGGAAAAAAGTGATTCTAACGAAGTTTCCAAACTTCGAAAAAAAATGTTTTTCTTTTCGAGATTCTTTGCGCTAAATATGCTTTTCTGAGGCTATCAAACTAGTATAATGAAAGAGAACCAGTTATCTCAAATAAGAACGAAAACAAATTGATTCTAAAGAAGTTTCCAAACTTCGAAAAAATTTTTTTTTCTTTTCGAGATTCTTTGCGCATAATATGCTTTACTGAGGCTATCAAACTAGTATAATGAAAGAGAACCAGTTATCTCAAATAAGAACAGAAAAAAAGTGATTCTAAAGAAGTTACCAAACTTCGAAAAAATTTTTTTTTCTTTTCGAGATTCTTTGCGCATAATATGCTTTACTGAGGCTATCAAACTAGTATAATGAAAGAGAACCTGTTATTTCAAATAAGAACGGAAAAAAGTGATTAAAACGAAGTTTCCAAACTTCGAAAAAAAATGTTTTTCTTTTCGAGATTCTTTGCGCATAATATACTTTTCTACGGCTATCAAACTAGTAAAATGAAAGAGAACCAATTATCTCGAATAAGAACGGAAAAAAAGTGATTGTAACGAAGTTTCCAAACTTCGAAAAAATTTTTTTTTCTTTTCGAGATTCTTTGCGCATAATATGCTTTACTGAGGCTATCAAACTAGTATAATGTAAGAGAACCAGTTATCTCAAATAAGAACGGAAAAAAAGTGATTCTAACGAAGTTTCCAAACTTCGAAAAAAATTTTTTTTCTTTTCGTGATTGTTTGCGCTAAATTTGCTTTTCTGAGGCTATCAAACTAGTATAATGAAAGAGTACTAGTTATCTCAAATAAGAACAGAAAAAAAGTGATTCTAAAGAAGTTTCCAAACTTCGAAAAAAAATTTTGTCTTTTCGAGATTCTTTGCGCATAATATGCTTTACTGAGGGTATCAAACTAGTATAATGAAAGAGAACCAGTTATCTCAAATAAAAACAGAAAAAAAGTGATTCTAAAGAAGTTTCCAAACTTCGAAAAAAATTTTTTTTCTTTTCGAGATTCTTTGCGCATAAAATGCTTTACTGAGGCTATCAAACTAGTATAATGAAAGAGAACCAGTTATCTCAAATAAGAACGGAAAAAAAGTGATTCAAACGAAGTTTCCAAACTTTGAAAAAAAATGTTTTTCTTTTCGAGATTCTTTGCGCATAATATGCTTTACTGAGGCTATCAAACTAGTATAATGAAAGAGAACCAGTTATCTCAAATAAGAACGAAAACAAATTGATTCTAAAGAAGTTTCCAAACTTCGAAAAAAAATGTTTTTCTTTTCGAGATTCTTTGCGCATAATATACTTTTCTACGGCTATCAAACTAGTAAAATGAAAGAGAACCAGTTATCTCGAATAAGAACGGAAAAATTGTGATTGTAACGAAGTTTCCAAACGTCGAAAAAAATTTTTTTTTCTTTTCGAGATTCTTTGCGCATAATATGCTTTACTGAGGCTATCAAACTAGTATAATGAAAGAGAACCAGTTATCTCAAATAAGAACGGAAAAAAAGTGATTCAAACGATGTTTCCAAACTTCGAAAAATTTTTTTTTTCTTTTAGAGATTCTTTGTGCATAATATGCTTTACTGAGGCTATCAAACTAGTATAATGAAAGAGAACCAGTTATCTCAAATAAGAACGGAAAAAAAGTGATTCTAACGAAGTTTCCAAACTTCGAAAAAATTTTTTTTTCTTTTCGAGATTCTTTGCGCATAATATGCTTTACTGAGGCTATCAAACTAGTATAATGAAAGAGAACCAGTTATCTCAAATAAGAACAGAAAAAAAGTGATTCTAAAGAAGTTACCAAACTTCGAAAAAATTTTTTTTTCTTTTCGAGATTCTTTGCGCATAATATGCTTTACTGAGGCTATCAAACTAGTATAATGAAAGAGAACCTGTTATTTCAAATAAGAACGGAAAAAAGTGATTAAAACGAAGTTTCCAAACTTCGAAAAAAAATGTTTTTCTTTTCGAGATTCTTTGCGCATAATATACTTTTCTACGGCTATCAAACTAGTAAAATGAAAGAGAACCAATTATCTCGAATAAGAACGGAAAAAAAGTGATTGTAACGAAGTTTCCAAACTTCGAAAAAAATTTTTTTTCTTTTCGAGATTCTTTGCGCATAATATGCTTTACTGAGGCTATCAAACTAGTATAATGTAAGAGAACCAGTTATCTCAAATAAGAACGGAAAAAAAGTGATTCTAACGAAGTTTCCAAACTTCGAAAAAAATTTTTTTTCTTTTCGTGATTGTTTGCGCTAAATTTGCTTTTCTGAGGCTATCAAACTAGTATAATGAAAGAGTACCAGTTATCTCAAATAAGAACAGAAAAAAAGTGATTCTAAAGAAGTTTCCAAACTTCGAAAAAAAATTTTGTCTTTTCGAGATTCTTTGCGCATAATATGCTTTACTGAGGGTATCAAACTAGTATAATGAAAGAGAACCAGTTATCTCAAATAAGAACAGAAAAAAAGTGATTCTAAAGAAGTTTCCAAACTTCGAAAAAAATTTTTTTTCTTTTCGAGATTCTTTGCGCATAAAATGCTTTACTGAGGCTATCAAACTAGTATAATGAAAGAGAACCAGTTATCTCAAATAAGAACGGAAAAAAAGTGATTCAAACGAAGTTTCCAAACTTTGAAAAAAAATGTTTTTCTTTTCGAGATTCTTTGCGCATAATATGCTTTACTGAGGCTATCAAACTAGTATAATGAAAGAGAACCAGTTATCTCAAATAAGAACGAAAACAAATTGATTCTAAAGAAGTTTCCAAACTTCGAAAAAAAATGTTTTTCTTTTCGAGATTCTTTGCGCATAATATACTTTTCTACGGCTATCAAACTAGTAAAATGAAAGAGAACCAGTTATCTCGAATAAGAACGGAAAAATTGTGATTGTAACGAAGTTTCCAAACGTCGAAAAAAATTTTTTTTCTTTTCGAGATTCTTTGCGCATAATTTGCTTTACTGAGGCTATCAAACTAGTATAATGAAAGAGAACCAGTTATCTCAAATAAGAACGAAAAAAAAGTGATTCTAAAGAAGTTTCCAAACTTCGAAAAAAATTTTTTTTCTTTTCGAGATTCTTTGCGCATAATATGCTTTACTGAAGCTATCAAACTAGTATAATGAAAGAGAACCAGTTATCTCAAATAAGAACGGAAAAAAAGTGATTCTAAAGAAGTTTCCAAACTTCGAAAAAAATTTTTTTTCTTTTCGAGATTCTTTGCGCATAATATGCTTTTCTACGGCTATCAAACTAGTAAAATGAAAGAGAACCAGTTATCTCGAATAAGAACGGAAAAAAAGTGATTGTAACGAAGTTTCCAAACTTCAAAAAAAATTTTTTTTCTTTTCGAGATTCTTTGCGCATAATATGCTTTACTGAGGCTATCAAACTAGTAAAATGTAAGAGAACCAGTTATCTCAAATAAGAACGGGAAAAAAGTGATTCTAACGAAGTTTCCAAACTTCGAAAAAAAATGTTTTTCTTTTCGAGATTCTTTGCGCTAAATATGCTTTTCTGAGGCTATCAAACTAGTATAATGAAAGAGAACCAGTTATCTCAAATAAGAACAGAAAAAAAGTGATTCTAAAGAAGTTTCCAAACTTCGAAAAAAAAATTAGGTCTTTTCGAGATTCTTTGCGCATAATATGCTTTACTGAGGCTATCAAACTAGTATAATGAAAGAGAACCAGTTATCTCAAATAAGAACAGAAAAAAGGTGATTCTAAAGAAGTTTCCAAACTTCGAAAAAAATTTTTTTTCTTTTCGAGATTCTTTGCGCATAATATGCTTTACAGAGGCTATCAAACTAGTATAATGAAAGAGAACCAGTTATCTCAAATAAGAACGGAAAAAAAGTGATTCAAACAAAGTTTCCAAACTTCGAAAAAAAATGTTTTTCTTTTCGAGATTCTTTGCGCATAATATGCTTTACTGAGGCTATCAAACTAGTATAATGAAAGAGAACCAGTTATCTCAAATAAGAACGGAAAAAAAGTGATTCTAAAGAAGTTTCCAAACTTCGAAAAAAAAATTTTTTCTTTTCGAGATTCTTTGCGCATAATATGCTTTACTGAGGCTATCAAACTAGTATAATGAAAGAGAACCAGTTATCTCAAATAAGAACGGAAAAAATTGATTCTAAAAAAGTTTCCAAACTTCGAAAAAAAATTTTTTCTTTTCGAGATTCTTTGCGCATAATATGCTTTACTGAGGCTATCAAACTAGTATAATGAAAGAGAACGAGTTATCTCAAATAAGAACGGAAAAAAAGTGATTCAAACGAAGTTTCCAAACTTCGAAAAAATTGTTTTTCTTTTCGAGATTCTTTGCGCATAATATGCTTTACTGAGGCTATCAAACTAGTATAATGTAAGAGAACAAGTTATCTCAAATAAGAACGGAAAAAAAGTGATTCAAACGAAGTTTCCAAACTTCGAAAAAAATGTTTTTCTTTTCGAGATTCTTTGCGCATAATATGCTTTTCTGAGGCTATCAAACTAGTATAATGAAAGAGAACTAGTTATTTCAAATAAGAACGGAAAAAAAGTGATTCAAACAAAGTTTCCAAACTTCGAAAAAAAATGTTTTTCTTTTCGAGATTCTTTGCGCATAATATACTTTTCTACGGCTATCAAACTAGTAAAATGAAAGAGAACCAGTTATCTCCAATAAGAACGGAAAAAAAGTGATTCTAACGAAGTTTCCAAACTTCGAAAAAAAATGTTTTTCTTTACGAGATTCTATGCGCATAATATGCTTTTCTGAGGCTATCAAACTAGTATAATGATAGAGAACCAGTTATCTCCAATAAGAACGGAAAAAAAGTGATTCTAACGAAGTTTCCAAACTTCGAAAAAAAATTTTTTTTCTTTTTGAGATTCTTTGCGCATAATATGCTTTACTGAGGCTATCAAACTAATATAATGAAAGAGAAACAGTTATCTCAAATAAGAACGGAAAAAAATGATTCAAACGAAGTTTCCAAACTTCGAAAAAAAATTTTTTTTCTTTTTGAGATTCTTTGCGCATAATATGCTTTACTGAGGCTATCAAACTAATATAATGAAAGAGAAACAGTTATCTCAAATAAGAACGGAAAAAAATGATTCAAACGAAGTTTCCAAACTTCGAAAAAAAATGTTTTTCTTTTCGAGATTCTTTGCGCTAAATATGCTTTTCTGAGGCTATCAAACTAGTATAATGAAAGAGAACCAGTTATCTCAAATAAGAACAGAAAAAAGTGATTCTATAGAAGTTTCCAAACTTCGAAAAAAAAATTTTTTCTTTTCGAGATTCTTTGCGCATTATATGCTTTTCTGAGGCTATCAAAGTAGTATTATAAAAGAGAACCAGTTATCTCAAATAAGAACGGAAAAAAAGTGATTCTAAAGAAGTTTCCAAACTTCGAAAAAAATTTTTTTTCTTTTCGAGATTCTTTGCGCATAATATGCTTTACTGAGGCTATCAAACTAGTATAATGAAAGAGAACCAGTTATCTCAAATAAGAACGGAAAAAAAGTGATTCTAAAGAAGTTTCCAAACTTCGAAAAAAAATTTTTTTCTTTTCGAGATTCTTTGCGCATAATATGCTTTACTGAGGCTATCAAACTAGTATAATGAAAGAGAAACAGTTATCTCAAATAAGAACGGAAAAAAAGTGATTCAAACGAAGTTTCCAAACCTCGAAAAAAATTTTTTTCTTTTCGAGATTCTTTGCGCATAATATGCTTTTCTGAGGCTATCAAACTAGTATAATATAAGATAACCAGTTATCTCAAATAAGAACGGGAAAAAAGTGATTCTAACGAAGTTTCCAAACTTCGAAAAAATTTTTTTTTTCTTTTCGTGATTCTTTGCGCTAAATATGCTTTTCTGAGGCTATCAAAGTAGTATTATAAAAGAGAACACGTTATCTCAAATAAGAACAGAAAAAAGGTGATTCTAAAGAAGTTTCCAAACTTCAAAAAAAAATTTTTTTCTTTTCGATATTCTTTGCGCATAATATGCTTTACTGAGGCTATCAAACTACTATAATGAAAGAGAACCAGTTATCTCAAATAAGAACGGAAAAAAAGTGATTCAAACGATGTTACCAAACTTCAAAAAAAAATTTTTTTCTTTTAGAGATTCTTTGCGCATAATATGCTTTACTGAGGCTATCAAACTAGTATAATGAAAGAGAACCAGTTATCTCAAATAAGAACAGAAAAAAAGTGATTCTAAAGAAGTTTCCAAACTTCGAAAAAAAATTTTTTTCTTTTCGAGATTCTTTGCGCATAATATGCTTTACTGAGGCTATCAAACTAGTATAATGAAAGAGAACCTGTTATTTCAAATAAGAACGGAAAAAAGTGATTAAAACGAAGTTTCCAAACTTCGAAAAAAAATGTTTTTCTTTTCGAGATTCTTTGCGCATAATATACTTTTCTACGGCTATCAAACTAGTAAAATGAAAGAGAACCAGTTATCTCGAATAAGAACGGAAAAAAAGTGATTGTAACGAAGTTTCCAAACTTCGAAAAAAATTTTTTTTCTTTTCGAGATTCTTTGCGCATAATATTATTTACTGAGGCTATCAAACTAGTATAATGTAAGAGAACCAGTTATCTCAAATAAGAACGGAAAAAGGGATTCTAACGAAGTTTCCAAACTTCGAAAAAATTTTTTTTTTCTTTTCGTGATTTTTGCGCTAAATATGCTTTTCTGAGGCTATCAAAGTAGTATTATAAAAGAGAACACGTTATCTCAAATAAGAACAGAAAAAAGGTGATTCTAAAGAAGTTTCCAAACTTCAAAAAAAATTTTCTTTCTTTTCGAGATTCTTTGCGCATAATATGCTTTACTGAGGCTATCAAACTAGTATAATGAAAGAGAACCAGTTATCTCAAATAAGAACGGAAAAAAAGTGATTCAAACGATGTTTCCAAACTTCGAAAAAAATTTTTTTTCTTTTAGAGATTCTTTGCGCATAATATGCTTTACTACGGCTATCAAACTAGTAAAATGAAAGAGAACCAGTTATCTCGAATAAGAACGGAAAAAAAGTGATTGTAACGAAGTTTCCAAACTTCAAAAAAAATTTTTTTTCTTTTCGAGATTCTTTGCGCATAATATGCTTTACTGAGGCTATCAAACTAGTATAATGTAAGAGAACCAGTTATCTCAAATAAGAACGGAAAAAAAGTGATTCTAACGACGTTTCCAAACTTCGAAAAAATATGTTTTTCTTTTCGAGATTCTTTGCGCTAAATATGCTTTTCTGAGGCTATCAAACTAGTATAATGAAAGAGAACCAGTTATCTCAAATAAGAACAGAAAAAAAGTGATTCTAAAGAAGTTTCCAAACTTCGAAAAAAAAATTTTGTCTTTTCGAGATTCTTTGCGCATAATATGCTTTACTGAGGCTATCAAACTAGTATAATGAAAGAGAACCAGTTATCTCAAATAAGAACAGAAAAAAAGTGATTCTAAAGAAGTTTCCAAACTTCGAAAAAAATTTTTTTTCTTTTCGAGATTCTTTGCGCATAAAATGCTTTACTGAGGCTATCAAACTAGTATAATGAAAGAGAACCAGTTATCTCAAATAAGAACGGAAAAAAAGTGATTCAAACGAAGTTTCCAAACTTTGAAAAAAAAATGTTTTTCTTTTCGAGATTCTTTGCGCATAATATGCTTTTCTGAGGCTATCAAACTAGTATAATGAAAGAGAACTAGTTATTTCAAAAAAGAACGGAAAAAAAGTGATTCAAACGAAGTTTCCAAACTTCGAAAAAAATTTTTTTTCTTTTCGAGATTCTTTGCGCATAATATACTTTTCTACGGCTATCAAACTAGTAAAATGAAAGAGAACCAGTTATCTGGAATAAGAACGGAAAAAAAAGTGATTCTAACGAAGTTTCCAAACTTCGAAAAAAAATGTTTTTCTTTTCGAGATTCTTTGCGCATAATATGCTTTTCTGAGGCTATCAAAGTAGTATTATAAAAGAGAACCAGTTATCTCAAATAAGAACGGAAAAAAAGTGATTCTAAAGAAGTTTCCAAACTTCGAAAAAAATTTTTTTTCTTTTCGAGATTCTTTGCGCATAATATGCTTTACTGAAGCTATCAAACTAGTATAATGAAAGAGAACCAGTTATCTCAAATAAGAACAGAAAAAAAGTGATTCTAAAGAAGTTTCCAAACTTCGAAAAAAAATTTTTTTCTTTTCGAGATTCTTTGCGCATAATATGCTTCACTGAGGCTATCGAACTAGTATAATGAAAGAGAACCAGTTATCTCAAATAAGAACGGAAAAAAAGTGATTCTAAAGAAGTTTCCAAACTTCGAAAAAAAATTGTTTTCTTTTCGAGATTCTTTGCGCATAATATGCTTTACTGAGGCTATCAAACTAGTATAATGAAAGAGAAACAGTTATTTCAAATAAGAACGGAAAAAAAGTAATTCAAACGAAGTTTCCAAACCTCGAAAAAAAATTTTTTTCTTTTCGAGATTCTTTGCGCATAATATGCTTTTCTGAGGCTATCAAACTAGTATAATATAAGATAACCAGTTATCTCAAATAAGAACGGGAAAAAAGTGATTCTAACGAAGTTTCCAAACTTTGAAAAAAAATGTTTTTCTTTTCGAGATTCTTTGCGCATAATATGCTTTTCTGAGGCTATCAAACTAGTATAATGAAAGAGAACTAGTTATTTCAAATAAGAACGGAAAAAAAGTGATTGAAACGAAGTTTCCAAACTTCGAAAAAAAATGTTTTTCTTTTCGAGATTCTTTGCGCATAATATACTTTTCTACGGCTATCAAACTAGTAAAATGAAAGAGAACCAGTTATCTCGAATAAGAACGGAAAAAAAGTGATTCTAACGAAATTTCCAAACTTCGAAAAAAAATGTTTCTCTTTTCGAGATTCTTTGCGCATTATATGCTTTTCTGAGGCTATCAAAATAGTATTATAAAAGAGAACCAGTTATCTATAATAAGAACGGAAACAAATTGATTCTAAAGAAGTTTCCAAACTTCGAAAAAAAATGTTTTTCTTTTCGAGATTCTTTGGGCATAATATACTTTTCTACGGCTATCAAACTAGTAAAATGAAAGAGAACCAGTTATCTCGAATAAGAACGGAAAAATTGTGATTGTAACGAAGTTTCCAAACGTCGAAAAAAATTTTTTTTCTTTTCGAGATTCTTTGCGCATAATATGCTTTACTGAGGCTATCAAACTAGTATAATGTAAGAGAACCAGTTATCTCAAATAAGAACGGAAAAAAAGTGATTCTAAAGAAGTTTCCAAACTTCGAAAAAAATTTTTTTTCTTATCGAGATTCTTTGCGCATAATATGCTTTACTGAAGCTATCAAACTAGTATAATGAAAGAGAACCAGTTATCTCAAATAAGAACAGAAAAAAAGTGATTCTAAAGAAGTTTCCAAACTTCGAAAAAAAATTTTTTTCTTTTCGAGATTCTTTGCGCATAATATGCTTTACTGAGGCTATCAAACTAGTATAATGAAAGAGAACCAGTTATCTCAAATAAGAACGGAAAAAAAGTGATTCTAAAGATGTTTCCAAACTTCGAAAAAAAATTTTTTTCTTTTCGAGATTCTTTGCGCATAATATGCTTTACTGAGGCTATCAAACTAGTATAATGAAAGAGAAACAGTTATCTCAAATAAGAACGGAAAAAAAGTGATTCAAACGAAGTTTCCAAACCTCGAAAAAAAATGTTTTTCTTTTCGAGATTCTTTGCGCATAATATGCTTTTCTGAGGCTATCAAACTAGTATAATGAAAGATAACCAGTTATCTCAAATAAGAACGGGAAAAAAAGTGATTCTAACGAAGTTTCCAAACTTCGAAAAAAATTTTTTTTTCTTTTCGTGATTTTTGCGCTAAATATGCTTTTCTGAGGCTATCAAAGTAGTATTATAAAAGAGAACACGTTATCTCAAATAAGAACAGAAAAAAGGTGATTCTAAAGAAGTTTCCAAACTTCAAAAAAAATTTTTTTTCTTTTCGAGATTCTTTGCGCATAATATGCTTTACTGAGGCTATCAAACTAGTATAATGAAAGAGAACCAGTTATCTCAAATAAGAACGGAAAAAAAGTGATTCAAACGATGTTTCCAAACTTCGAAAAAAATTTTTTTTCTTTTAGAGATTCTTTGCGCATAATATGCTTTACTACGGCTATCAAACTAGTAAAATGAAAGAGAACCAGTTATCTCGAATAAGAACGGAAAAAAAGTGATTGTAACGAAGTTTCCAAACTTCAAAAAAAATTTTTTTTCTTTTCGAGATTCTTTGCGCATAATATGCTTTACTGAGGCTATCAAACTAGTATAATGTAAGAGAACCAGTTATCTCAAATAAGAACGGAAAAAAAGTGATTCAAACGAAGTTTCCAAACTTTGAAAAAAAATGTTTTTCTTTTCGAGATTCTTTGCGCATAATATGCTTTTCTACGGCTATCAAACTAGTATAATGAAAGAGAACCAGTTATCTCAAATAAGAACAGAAAAAAAGTGATTCTAAAGAAGTTTCCAAACTTCGAAAAAAATTTTTTTTCTTTTCGAGATTCTTTGCGCATAAAATGCTTTACTGAGGCTATCAAACTAGTATAATGAAAGAGAACCAGTTATCTCAAATAAGAACGGAAAAAAAGTGATTAAAACGAAGTTTCCAAACTTTGAAAAACAATGTGCTTTTCTGAGGCTATCAAACTAGTATAATGAAAGAGAACTAGTTATTTCAAATAAGAACGGAAAAAAAGTGATTCAAACGAAGTTTCCAAACTTCGAAAATAATTTTTTTTCTTTTCGAGATTCTCTGCGCATAATATACTTTTCTACGGCTATCAAACTAGTAAAATGAAAGAGAACCAGTTATCTCGAATAAGAACGGAAAAAAAGTGATTCTAACGAAGTTTCCAAACTTCGAAAAAAAATTTTTTTTCTTTTCGCGATTCTTTGCGCTAAATATGCTTTTCTGAGGCTATCAAAGTAGTATTATAAAAGAGAACCAGTTATCTCAAATAAGAACAGAAAAAAGGTGATTCTAAAGAAGTTTCCAGACTTCGAAAAAATTTTTTTTTCTTTTCGAGATTCTTTGCGCATAATATGCTTTACTGAGGCTATCAAACTAGTATAGTGAAAGAGAGCCAGTTATCTCAAATAAGAACGGAAAAAAAGTGATTCTAACGAAGTTTCCAAACTTCGAAAAATTTTTTTTTTTCCATTCGAGATTCTTTGCGCACAATATGCTTTACTGAGGCTATCAAACTAGTATAATGAAAGAGAACCAGTTATCTCAAATAAGAACAGAAAAAAAGTGATTCTAAAGAAGTTTCCAAACTTCGAAAAAAAATTTTTTTCTTTTCGAGATTCTTTGAGCATAATATGCTTTACTGAGGCTATCAAACTAGTATAATGAAAGAGAACCAGTTATTTCAAATAAGAACGGAAAAAAGTGATTAAAACGAAGTTTCCAAACTTCGAAAAAAAATGTTTTTCTTTTTGAGATTCTTTGCGCATAATATACTTTTCTACGGCTATCAAACTAGTAAAATGAAAGAGAACCAGTTATTTCAAATAAGAACGGAAAAAAGTGATTAAAACGAAGTTTCCAAACTTCGAAAAAAAATGTTTTTCTTTTCGACATTCTTTGCGCATAATATACTTTTCTACGGCTATCAAACTAGTAAAATGAAAGAGAACCAGTTATCTCCAATAAGAACGGAAAAAAAGTGATTGTAACGAAGTTTCCAAATTTCGAAAAAAATTTTTTTTCTTTTCGAGATTCTTTGCGCATAATATGCTTTACTGAGGCTATCAAACTAGTATAATGTAAGAGAACCAGTTATCTCAAATAAGAACGGAAAAAAAGTGATTATAACGAAGTTTCCAAACTTCAAAAAAAGTTTTTTTTCTTTTCGTGATTGTTTGCGCTAAATATGCTTTTCTGAGGCTATCAAACTAGTATAATGAAAGAGAACCAGTTATCTCAAATAAGAACAGAAAAAAAGTGATTCTAAAGAAGTTTCCAAAATTCGAAAAAAAATATTTTGTCTTTTCGAGATTCTTTGCGCATAATATGCTTTACTGAGGCTATCAAACTAGTATAAAGAAAGAAAACCAGTTATCTCAAATAAGAACAGAAAAAAAGTGATTCTAAAGAAGTTTCCAAACTTCGAAAAAAAATGCTTTTCTTTTCGAGATTCTTTGCGCATAATATGCTTTACTGTGGCTATCAAACTAGTATAATGAAAGAGAACCAGTTATCTCAAATAAGAACGGGAAAAAAGTGATTCTAACGAAGTTTCGAAACTTCGAAAAAAATTTTTTTTCTTTTCGAGATTCTTTGCGCATAATATGCTATACTGAGGCTATAAAACTAGTATAATGTAAGAGAACCAGTTATCTCAAATAAGAACGGAAAAAAAGTGATTCAAACGAAGTTTCCAAATTTCGAAAAAAAATGTTTTTCTTTTCGAGATTCTTTGCGCATAATATGCTTTTCTGAGGCTATCAAACTAGTATAATGAAAGAGAACCAGTTATTTCAAATAGGAACGGAAAAAAGTGATTCAAACGAAGTTTGAACTTCGAAAAAAAATGTTTTTCTTCTCGAGATTCTTTGCGCATAATATACTTTTCTACGGCTATCAAACTAGTAAAATGAAAGAGAACCAGTTATCTCGAATAAGAACGGAAAAATGTGATTGTAACGAAGTTTCCAAACTTCGAAAATAATTTTTTTTCTTTTCGAGATTCTTTGCGCATAATATGCTTTACTGAGGCTATCAAACTAGTATAATGAAAGAGAACCAGTTATCTCAAATAAGAACGGAAAAAAAGTGATTCTAACGAAGTTTCTAAACTTCGAAAAAAATTTTTTTCTTTTCGAGATTCTTTGCGCATAATATGCTTTACTGAGGCTATCAAACTAGTATAATGAAAGAGAACCAGTTATCTCAAATAAGAACAGAAAAAAAGTAATTGTAAAGGAGTTTCCAAACTTCGAAAAAAAATTTTTTTCTTTTCGAGATTCTTTGCGCATAATATGCTTTACTGAGGCTATCAAACTAGTATAATGAAAGAGAACCAGTTATCTCAAATAAGAACGGAAAAAAAGTGATTCAAACGAAGTTTCCAAACCTCGAAAAAAAATGTTTTTCTTTTCGATATTCTTTGCGCAAAATATGCTTTTCTGAGGCTATCAAACTAGTATAATGAAAGAGAACCAGTTATCTCAAATAAGAACGGGAAAAAAGTGATTCTAACGAAGTTTCCAAACTTCGAAAAAAATTTTTTTTCTTTTCGAGATTCTTTGCGCATAAAATGCTTTACTGAGGCTATCAAACTAGTATAATGAAAGAGAACCAGTTATCTCAAATAAGAACGGAAAAAAAGTGATTCAAACGATGTTTCCAAACTTCGAAAAAAAATTTTTTTCTTTTAGAGATTCTTTGCGCATAATATGCTTTACTGAGGCTATCAAACTAGTATAATGAAAGAGAACCAGTTATCTCAAATAAGAACGGAAAAAAAGTGATTCAAACGAAGTTTCCAAACTTTGAAAAAAAATGTTTTTCTTTTCGAGATTCTTTGCGCATAATATGCTTTTCTACGGCTATCAAACTAGTAAAATGAAAGAGAACCAGTTATCTCGAATAAGAACGGAAAAAAAGTGATTGTAACGAAGTTTCCAAACTTCAAAAAAAATTTTTTTTCTTTTCGAGATTCTTTGCGCATAATATGCTTTACTGAGGCTATCAAACTAGTATAATGTAAGAGAACCAGTTATCTCAAATAAGAACGGAAAAAAAGTGATTCTAACGAAGTTTCCAAACTTCGAAAAAAAATGTTTTTCTTTTCGAGATTCTTTGCGCTAAATATGCTTTTCTGAGGCTATCAAACTAGTATAATGAAAGAGAACCAGTTATCTCAAATAAGAACAGAAAAAAAGTGATTCTAAAGAAGTTTCCAAACTTCGAAAAAAATTTTTTTTCTTTTCGAGATTCTTTGCGCATAAAATGCTTTACTGAGGCTATCAAACTAGTATAATGAAAGAGAACCAGTTATCTCAAATAAGAACGGAAAAAAAGTGATTCAAACGAAGTTTCCAAACTTTGAAAAACAATGTGCTTTTCTGAGGCTATCAAACTAGTATAATGAAAGAGAACTAGTTATTTCAAATAAGAACGGAAAAAAAGTGATTCAAACGAAGTTTCCAAACTTCGAAAATAATTTTTTTTCTTTTCGAGATTCTCTGCGCATAATATACTTTTCTACGGCTATCAAACTAGTAAAATGAAAGAGAACCAGTTATCTCGAATAAGAACGGAAAAAAAGTGATTCTAACGAAGTTTCCAAACTTCGAAAAAAAATTTTTTTTCTTTTCGCGATTCTTTGCGCTAAATATGCTTTTCTGAGGCTATCAAAGTAGTATTATAAAAGAGAACCAGTTATCTCAAATAAGAACAGAAAAAAGGTGATTCTAAAGAAGTTTCCAGACTTCGAAAAAATTTTTTTTTCTTTTCGAGATTCTTTGCGCATAATATGCTTTACTGAGGCTATCAAACTAGTATAATGAAAGAGAGCCAGTTATCTCAAATAAGAACGGAAAAAAAGTGATTCTAACGAAGTTTCCAAACTTCGAAAAAATTTTTTTTTTCCATTCGAGATTCTTTGCGCATAATATGCTTTACTGAGGCTATCAAACTAGTATAATGAAAGAGAACCAGTTATCTCAAATAAGAACAGAAAAAAAGTGATTCTAAAGAAGTTTCCAAACTTCGAAAAAAAATTTTTTTCTTTTCGAGATTCTTTGAGCATAATATGCTTTACTGAGGCTATCAAACTAGTATAATGAAAGAGAACCAGTTATTTCAAATAAGAACGGAAAAAAGTGATTAAAACGAAGTTTCCAAACTTCGAAAAAAAATGTTTTTCTTTTTGAGATTCTTTGCGCATAATATACTTTTCTACGGCTATCAAACTAGTAAAATGAAAGAGAACCAGTTATTTCAAATAAGAACGGAAAAAAGTGATTAAAACGAAGTTTCCAAACTTCGAAAAAAAATGTTTTTCTTTTCGAGATTCTTTGCGCATAATATACTTTTCTACGGCTATCAAACTAGTAAAATGAAAGAGAACCAGTTATCTCCAATAAGAACGGAAAAAAAGTGATTGTAACGAAGTTTCCAAATTTCGAAAAAAATTTTTTTTCTTTTCGAGATTCTTTGCGCATAATATGCTTTACTGAGGCTATCAAACTAGTATAATGTAAGAGAACCAGTTATCTCAAATAAGAACGGAAAAAAAGTGATTATAACGAAGTTTCCAAACTTCAAAAAAAGTTTTTTTTCTTTTCGTGATTGTTTGCGCTAAATATGCTTTTCTGATGCTATCAAACTAGTATAATGAAAGAGAACCAGTTATCTCAAATAAGAACAGAAAAAAAGTGATTCTAAAGAAGTTTCCAAAATTCGAAAAAAAATATTTTGTCTTTTCGAGATTCTTTGCGCATAATATGCTTTACTGAGGCTATCAAACTAGTATAAAGAAAGAAAACCAGTTATCTCAAATAAGAACAGAAAAAAAGTGATTCTAAAGAAGTTTCCAAACTTCGAAAAAAAATGCTTTTTTTTTCGAGATTCTTTGCGCATAATATGCTTTACTGTGGCTATCAAACTAGTATAATGCAAGAGAACCAGTTATCTCAAATAAGAACGGGAAAAAAGTGATTCTAACGAAGTTTCGAAACTTCGAAAAATATTTTTTTTCTTTTCGAGATTCTTTGCGCATAATATGCTATACTGAGGCTATAAAACTAGTATAATTTAAGAGAACCAGTTATCTCAAATAAGAACGGAAAAAAAGTGATTCAAACGAAGTTTCCAAACTTCGAAAAAAAATGTTTTTCTTTTCGAGATTCTTTGCGCATAATATGCTTTTCTGAGGCTATCAAACTAGTATAATGAAAGAGAACCAGTTATTTCAAATAGGAACGGAAAAAAGTGATTCAAACGAAGTTTGAACTTCGAAAAAAAATGTTTTTCTTCTCGAGATTCTTTGCGCATAATATACTTTTCTACGGCTATCAAACTAGTAAAATGAAAGAGAACCAGTTATCTCGAATAAGAACGGAAAAAAGTGATTGTAACGAATTTTCCAAACTTCGAAAATAATTTTTTTTCTTTTCGAGATTCTTTGCGCATAATATGCTTTACTGAGGCTATCAAACTAGTATAATGAAAGAGAACCAGTTATCTCAAATAAGAACAGAAAAAAAGTAATTGTAAAGAAGTTTCCAAACTTCGAAAAAAAATTTTTTTCTTTTCGAGATTCTTTGCGCATAATATGCTTTACTGAGGCTATCAAACTAGTATAATGAAAGAGAACCAGTTATCTCAAATAAGAACGGAAAAAAAGTGATTCAAACGAAGTTTCCAAACCTCGAAAAAAAATGTTTTTCTTTTCGATATTCTTTGCGCAAAATATGCTTTTCTGAGGCTATCAAACTAGTATAATGAAAGAGAACCAGTTATCTCAAATAAGAACGGGAAAAAAGTGATTCTAACGAAGTTTCCAAACTTCGAAAAAAAATTTTTTTTCTTTTCGTGATTCTTTGCGCTAAATATGCTTTTCTGAGGCTATCAAAGTAGTATTATAAAAGAGAACACGTTATCTCAAATAAGAACAGAAAAAAGGTGATTCTAAAGAAGTTTCCAAACTTCGAAAAAAATTATTTTTCTTTTCGAGATTCTTTGCGCATAATATGCTTTACTGAGGCTGTCAAACTAGTATAATGAAAGAGAACCAGTTATCTCAAATAAGAACGGAAAAAAAGTGATTCAAACGAAGTTTCCAAACTTCGAAAAAAAATGTTTTTCTTTTCGAGAAACTTTGCGCATAATATGCTTTACTGAGGCTATCAAACTAGTATAATGAAAGAGAACCAGTTATCTCAAATAAGAACGGAAAAAAAGTGATTCTAAAGAAGTTTCCAAACTTCGAAAAAAAAATTTCTTCTTTTCGAGATTCTTTGCGCATAATATGCTTTACTGAGGCTATCAAACTAGTATAATGAAAGAGAACCAGTTATCTCAAATAAGAACGGAAAAAAATTGATTCTAAAGAAGTTTCCAAACTTCGAAAAAAAATTTTTTCTTTTCGAGATTCTTTGCGCATAATATGCTTTACTGAGGCTATCAAACTAGTATAATGAAAGAGAACGAGTTATCTCAAATAAGAACGGAAAAAAAGTGATTCAAACGAAGTTTCCAAACTCCGAAAAAAATGTTTTTCTTTTCGAGATTCTTTGCGCATAATATGCTTTACTGAGGCTATCAAACTAGTATAATGTAAGAGAACAAGTTATCTCAAATAAGAACGGAAAAAAAGTGATTCAAACGAAGTTTCCAAACTTCGAAAAAAATGTTTTTCTTTTCGAGATTCTTTGCGCATAATATGCTTTTCTGAGGCTATCAAACTAGAATAATGAAAGAGAACTAGTTATTTCAAATAAGAACGGAAAAAAAGTGATTCAAACGAAGTTTCCAAAGTTCGAAAAAAAATGTTTTTCTTTTCGAGATTCTTTGCGCATAATATACTTTTCTACGTCTATCAAACTAGTAAAATGAAAGAGAACCAGTTATCTCCAATAAGAACGGAAAAAAAGTGATTCTAACGAAGTTTCCAAACTTCGAAAAAAAATGTTTTTCTTTACGAGATTCTTTGCGCATAATATGCTTTTCTGAGGCTATCAAACTAGTATAATGATAGAGAACCAGTTATCTCCAATAAGAACGGAAAAAAAGTGATTCTAACGAAGTTTCCAAACTTCGAAAAAAAATTTTTTTTCTTTTCGTGATTCTTTGCGCTAAATATGCTTTTCTGAGGCTATCAAAAAAGTATTATAAAAGAGAACCAGTTATCACAAATAAGAACAGAAAAAAAGTGATTCTAAAGAAGTTTCCAAACTTCGAAAAAAAATTTTTTTCTTTTTGAGATTCTTTGCGCATAATATGCTTTACTGAGGCTATGAAACTAATATAATGCAAGAGAAACAGTTATCTCAAATAAGAACGGAAAAAAATGATTCAAACGTAGTTTCCAAACTTCGAAAAAAAATGTTTTTCTTTTCGAGATTTTTTGCGCTAAATATGCTTTTCTGAGGCTATCAAACTAGTATAATGAAAGAGAACCAGTTATCTCAAATAAGAACAGAAAAAAGTGATTCTAAAGAAGTTTCCAAACTTCGAAAAAAAAATTTTTTCTTTTCGAGATTCTTTGCGCATTATATGCTTTTCTGAGGCTATCAAAGTAGTATTATAAAAGAGAACCAGTTATCTCAAATAAGAACGGAAAAAAAGTGATTCTAAAGAAGTTTCCAAACTTCGAAAAAAAATTTTTTTCTTTTCGAGATTCTTTGCGCATAATATGCTTTACTGAAGCTATCAAACTAGTATAATGAAAGAGAACCAGTTATCTCAAATAAGAACGGAAAAAAAGTGATTCAAACGAAGTTTCCAAACCTCGAAAAAAAATTTTTTTCTTTTCGAGATTCTTTGCGCATAATATGCTTTACTGAGGCTATCAAACTAGTATAATGAAAGAGAACCAGTTATCTCAAATAAGAACGGAAAAAAAGTGATTCTAAAGAAGTTTCCAAACTTCGAAAAAAATTTTTTTTCTTTTCGAGATTCTTTGCCCATAAAATGCTTTACTGAGGCTATCAAACTAGTATAATGAAAGAGAACCAGTTATCTCAAATAAGAACGGAAAAAAAGTGATTCAAACGAAGTTTCCAAACTTTGAAAAAAAATGTTTTTCTTTTCGAGATTCTTTGCGCATAATATGCTTTTCTGAGGCTATCAAACTAGTATAATGAAAGAGAACTAGTTATTTCAAATCAGAACGGAAAAAAAGTGATTCAAACGAAGTTTCCAAACTTCGAAAAAAAATGTTTTTCTTTTCGAGATTCTTTGCGCATAATATACTTTTCTACGGCTATCAAACTAGTAAAATGAAAGAGAACCAGTTATCTCGAATAAGAACGGAAAAAAAGTGATTCTAACGAAGTTTCCAAACTTCGAAAAAAAATGTTTCTCTTTTCGAGATTCTTTGCGCATTATATGCTTTTCTGAGGCTATCAAAGTAGTATTATAAAAGAGAACCAGTTATCTATAATAAGAACGGAAAAAAAGTGATTCTAAAGAAGTTTCCAAACTTCGAAAAAATTTTTTTTTCTTTTCGAGATTCTTTGCGCATAATATACTTTTCTACGGCTATCAAACTAGTAAAATGAAAGAGAACCAGTTATCTCCAATAAGAACGGAAAAAAAAGTGATTCTAACGAAGTTTCCAAACTTCGAAAAAAAAATGTTTTTCTTTTCGAGATTCTTTGCGCATAATATGCTTTACTGAGGCTATCAAACTAGTATAATGAAAGAGAACCAGTTATCTCAAATAAGAACGAAAACAAATTGATTCTAAAGAAGTTTCCAAACTTCGAAAAAAAATGTTTTTCTTTTTGAGATTCTTTGCGCATAATATACTTTTCTACGGCTATCAAACTAGTAAAATGAAAGAGAACCAGTTATCTCGAATAAGAACGGAAAAATTGTGATTGTAACGAAGTTTCCAAACGTCGAAAAAAATTTTTTTTCTTTTCGAGATTCTTTGCGCATAATATGCTTTACTGAGGCTATCAAACTAGTATAATGAAAGAGAACCAGTTATCTCAAATAAGAACGGAAAAAAAGTGATTCTAAAGAAGTTTCCAAACTTCGAAAAAAATTTTTTTTCTTATCGAGATTCTTTGCGCATAATATGCTTTACTGAAGCTATCAAACTAGTATAATGAAAGAGAACCAGTTATCTCAAATAAGAACAGAAAAAAAGTGATTCTAAAGAAGTTTCCAAACTTCGAAAAAAAATTTTTTTCTTTTCGAGATTCTTTGCGCATAATATGCTTTACTGAGGCTATCAAACTAGTATAATGAAAGAGAACCAGTTATCTCAAATAAGAACGGAAAAAAGGTGATTCTAAAGAAGTTTCCAAACTTCGAAAAAAAATTTTTTTCTTTTCGAGATTCTTTGCGCATAATATGCTTTACTGAGGCTACCAAACTAGTATAATGAAAGAGAAACAGTTATCTCAAATATGAACGGAAAAAAAGTGATTCAAACGAAGTTTCCAAAACTCGAAAAAAAATGTTTTTCTTTTCGAGATTCTTTGCGCATAATATGCTTTTCTGAGGCTATCAAACTAGTATAATGAAAGATAACCAGTTATCTCAAATAAGAACGGGAAAAAAAGTGATTCTAACGAAGTTTCCAAACTTCGAAAAAAATTTTTTTTTCTTTTCGTGATTTTTGCGCTAAATATGCTTTTCTGAGGCTATCAAAGTAGTATTATAAAAGAGAACACGTTATCTCAAATAAGAACAGAAAAAAGGTGATTCTAAAGAAGTTTCCAAACTTAAAAAAAATTTTTTTTCTTTTCGAGATTCTTTGCGCATAATATGCTTTACTGAGGCTATCAAACTAGTATAATGAAAGAGAACCAGTTATCTCAAATAAGAACGGAAAAAAAGTGATTCAAACGATGTTTCCAAACTTCGAAAAAAAATTTTTTTCTTTTAGAGATTCTTTGCGCATAATATGCTTTACTGAGGCTATCAAACTAGTATAATGAAAGAGAACCAGTTATCTCAAATAATAACGGAAAAAAAGTGATTCTAACGAAGTTTCCAAACTTCGAAAAAATTTTTTTTTCTTTTCGAGATTCTTTGCGCATAATATGCTTTACTGAGGCTATCAAACTAGTATAATGAAAGAGAACCAGTTATCTCAAATAAGAACAGAAAAAAAGTGATTCTAAAGAAGTTACCAAACTTCGAAAAAAAATTTTTTTCTTTTCGAGATTCTTTGCGCATAATATGCTTTACTGAGGCTATCAAACTAGTATAATGAAAGAGAACCTGTTATTTCAAATAAGAACGGAAAAAAGTGATTAAAACGAAGTTTCCAAACTTCGAAAAAAAATGTTTTTCTTTTCGAGATTCTTTGCGCATAATATACCTTTCTACGGCTATCAAACTAGTAAAATGAAAGAGAACCAGTTATCTCGAATAAGAACGGAAAAAAAGTGATTGTAACGAAGTTTCCAAACTTCGAAAAAAATTTTTTTTCTTTTCGAGATTCTTTGCGCATAATATGCTTTACTGAGGCTATCAAACTAGTATAATGTAAGAGAACCAGTTATCTCAAATAAGAACGGAAAAAAAGTGATTCTAACGAAGTTTCCAAACTTCGAAAAAATTTTTTTTTCTTTTCGTGATTAATTGCGCTAAATTTGCTTTTCTGAGGCTATCAAACTAGTATAATGAAAGAGAACCAGTTATCTCAAATAAGAACAGAAAAAAAGTGATTCTAAAGAAGTTTCCAAACTTCGAAAAAAAAATTTTGTCTTTTCGAGATTCTTTGCGCACAATATGCTTTACTGAGGCTATCAAACTAGTATAATGAAAGAGAACCAGTTATCTCAAATAAGAACGGAAAAAAATTGATTCTAAAGAAGTTTCCAAACTTCGAAAAAAAATTTTTTCTTTTCGAGATTCTTTGCGCATAATATGCTTTACTGAGGCTATCAAACTAGTATAATGAAAGAGAACCAGTTATCTCAAATAAGAACGGAAAAAAAGTGATTCAAACGAAGTTTCCAAACTTCGAAAAAATTGTTTTTCTTTTCGAGATTCTTTGCGCATAATATGCTTTACTGAGGCTATCGAACTAGTATAATGTAAGAGAACAAGTTATCTCAAATAAGAACGGAAAAAAAGTGATTCAAACGAAGTTTCCAAACTTCGAAAAAAATGTTTTTCTTTTCGAGATTCTTTGCGCATAATATGCTTTTCTGAGGCTATCAAACTTGTATAATGAAAGAGAACTAGTTATTTCAAATAAGAACGGAAAAAAAGTGATTCAAACGAAGTTTCCAAACTTCGAAAAAAAATGTTTTTCTTTTCGAGATTCTTTGCGCATAATATACTTTTCTACGGCTATCAAACTAGTAAAATGAAAGAGAACCAGTTATCTCCAATAAGAACGGAAAAAAAGTGATTCTAACGAAGTTTGCAAACTTCGAAAAAAAATGTTTTTCTTTACGAGATTCTTTGCGCATAATATGCTTTTCTGAGGCTATCAAACTAGTATAATGATAGAGAACCAGTTATCTCCAATAAGAACGGAAAAAAAGTGATTCTAACGAAGTTTCCAAACTTCGAAAAAAATTTTTTTTTCTTTTCGTGATTCTTTGCGCTGAATATGCTTTTCTGAGGCTATCAAAGTAGTATTATAAAAGAGAACCAGTTATCTCAAATAAGAACAGAAAAAAAGTGATTCTAAAGAAGTTTCCAAACTTCGAAAAAAAATTTTTTTCTTTTTGAGATTGTTTGCGCATAATATGCTTTACTGAGGCTATCAAACTAATATAATGAAAGAGAAACAGTTATCTCAAATAAGAACGGAAAAAAATGATTCAAACGAAGTTTCCAAACTTCGAAAAAAAATGTTTTTCTTTTCGAGATTCTTTGCGCTAAATATGCTTTTCTGAGGCTATCAAACTAGTATAATGAAAGAGAACCAGTTATCTCAAATAAGAATAGAAAAAAGTGATTCTAAAGAAGTTTCCAAACTTCGAAAAAAAAATTTTTTCTTTTCGAGATTCTTTGCGCATTATATGCTTTTCTGAGGCTATCAAAGTAGTATTATAAAAGAGAACCAGTTATCTCAAATAAGAACGGAAAAAAAGTGATTCTAAAGAAGTTTCCAAACTTCGAAAAAATTTTTTTTTCTTTTCGAGATTCTTTGCGCATAATATGCTTTACTGAAGCTATCAAACTAGTATAATGAAAGAGAACCAGTTATCTCAAATAAGAACAGAAAAAAAGTGATTCTAAAGAAGTTTCCAAACTTCGAAAAAAAATTTTTTTCTTTTCGAGATTCTTTGCGCATAATATGCTTTACTGAGGCTATCAAACTAGTATAATGAAAGAGAACCAGTTATCTCAAATAAGAACGCAAAAAAGTGATTCTAAAGAAGTTTCCAAACTTCGAAAAAAAAATTTTTTCTTTTCGAATTTCTTTGCGCATAATATGCTTTACTGAGGCTATCAAACTAGTATAATGAAAGAGAAACATTTATCTCAAATAAGAACGGAAAAAAAGTGATTCAAACGAAGTTTCCAAACCTCGAAAAAAAATTTTTTTCTTTTCGAGATTCTTTGCGCATAATATGCTTTTCTGAGGCTATCAAACTAGTATAATATAAGATAACCAGTTATCTCAAATAAGACCGGGAAAAAAGTGATTCTAACGAAGTTTCCAAACTTCGAAAAAAATTTTTTTTTCTTTTCGTGATTCTTTGCGCTAAATATGCTTTTCTGAGGCTATCAAAGTAGTATTATAAAAGAGAACACGTTATCTCAAATAAGAACAGAAAAAAGGTGATTCTAAAGAAGTTTCCAAACTTCAAAAAAAATTTTTTTTCTTTTCGATATTCTTTGCGCATAATATGCTTTACTGAGGCTATCAAACTACTATAATGAAAGAGAACCAGTTATCTCAAATAAGAACGGAAAAAAAGTGATTCAAACGATGTTTCCAAACTTCAAAAAAAAATTTTTTTCTTTTAGAGATTCTTTGCGCATAATATGCTTTACTGAGGCTATCAAACTAGTATAATGAAAGAGAACCAGTTATCTCAAATAAGAACGGAAAAAAAGTGATTCTAACGAAGTTTCCAAACTTCCAAAAAATTTTTTTTTCTTTTCGAGATTCTTTGCGCATAATATGCTTTACTGAGGCTATCAAACTAGTATAATGAAAGAGAACCAGTTATCTCAAATAAGAACAGAAAAAAAGTGATTCTAAAGAAGTTTCCAAACTTCGAAAAAAAATTTTTTTCTTTTCGAGATTCTTTGCGCATAATATGCTTTACTGAGGCTATCAAACTAGTATAATGAAAGAGAACCTGTTATTTCAAATAAGAACGGAAAAAAGTGATTAAAACGAAGTTTCCAAATTTCGAAAAAAAATGTTTTTCTTTTCGAGATTCTTTGCGCATAATATACTTTTCTACGGCTATCAAACTAGTAAAATGAAAGAGAACCAGTTATCTCGAATAAGAACGGAAAAAAAGTGATTGTAACGTAGTTTCCAAACTTCGAAAAAAATTTTTTTTCTTTTCGAGATTCTTTGCGCATAAAATGCTTTACTGAGGCTATCAAACTAGTATAATGAAAGAGAACCAGTTATCTCAAATAAGAACGGAAAAAAAAGTGATTCAAACGAAGTTTCCAAAGTTTGAAAAAAAATGTTTTTCTTTTCGAGATTCTTTGCGCATAATATGCTTTTCTGAGGCTATCAAACTAGTATAATGAAAGAGAACTAGTTATTTCGAATAAGAACGGAAAAAAAGTGATTCAAACGAAGTTTCCAACCTTCGAAAAAAAATGTTTTTCTTTTCGAGATTCTTTGCGCATAATATACTTTTCTATGGCTATCAAACTAGTAAAATGAAAGAGAACCAGTTATCTCGAATAAGAACGGAAAAAAAGTGATTCTAACGAAGTTTCCAAACTTCGAAAAAAAATGTTTCTCTTTTCGAGATTCTTTGCGCATTATATGCTTTTCTGAGGCTATCAAAGTAGTATTATAAAAGAGAACCAGTTATCTATAACAAGAACGGAAAAAAAGTGATTCTAAAGAAGTTTCCAAACTTCGAAAAATTTTTTTTTTCTTTTCGAGATTCTTTGCGCATAATATACTTTTCTACGGCTATCAAACTAGTAAAATGAAAGAGAACCAGTTATCTCGAATAAGAACGGAAAAAAAAGTGATTCTAACGAAGTTTCCAAACTTCGAAAAAAAATGTTTTTCTTTTCGAGATTCTTTGCGCATAATATGCTTTACTGAGGCTATCAAACTAGTATAATGAAAGAGAACCAGTTATCTCAAATAAGAACGAAAACAAATTGATTCTAAAGAAGTTTCCAAACTTCGAAAAAAAATGTTTTTCTTTTCGAGATTCTTTGCGCATAATATACTTTTCTACGGCTATCAAACTAGTAAAATGAAAGAGAACCAGTTATCTCGAATAAGAACGGAAAAATTGTGATTGTAACGAAGTTTCCAAAACTCGAAAAAAAATGTTTTTCTTTTCGAGATTCTTTGCGCATAATATGCTTTTCTGAGGCTATCAAACTAGTATAATGAAAGATAACCAGTTATCTCAAATAAGAACGGGAAAAAAAGTGATTCTAACGAAGTTTCCAAACTTCGAAAAAAATTTTTTTTTCTTTTCGTGATTTTTGCGCTAAATATGCTTTTCTGAGGCTATCAAAGTAGTATTATAAAAGAGAACACGTTATCTCAAATAAGAACAGTAAAAAGGTTATTCTAAAGAAGTTTCCAAACTTCAAAAAAAATTTTTTTTTCTTTTCGAGATTCTTTGCGCATAATATGCTTTACTGAGGCTATCAAACTAGTATAATGAAAGAGAACCAGTTATCTCAAATAAGAACGGAAAAAAAGTGATTCAAACGATGTTTCCAAACTTCGAAAAAAATTTTTTTTCTTTTAGAGATTCTTTGCGCATAATATGCTTTACTGAGGCTATCAAACTAGTATAATGAAAGAGAACCAGTTATCTCAAATAAGAACGGAAAAAAAGTGATTCTAACGAAGTTTCCAAACTTCGAAAAAATTTTTTTTTCTTTTCGAGATTCTTTGCGCATAATATGCTTTACTGAGGCTATCAAACTAGTATAATGAAAGAGAACCAGTTATCTCAAATAAGAACAGAAAAAAAGTGATTCTAAAGAAGTTACCAAACTTCGAAAAAAAATTTTTTTCTTTTCGAGATTCTTTGCGCATAATATACTTTTCTGAGGCTATCAAAGTAGTATTATAAAAGAGAACCAGTTATCTATAATAAGAACGGAAAAAAAGTGATTCTAAAGAAGTTTCCAAACTTCGAAAAAATTTTTTTTTCTTTTCGAGATTCTTTGCGCATAATATACTTTTCTACGGCTATCAAACTAGTAAAATGAAAGAGAACCAGTTATCTCCAATAAGAACGGAAAAAAAAGTGATTCTAACGAAGTTTCCAAACTTCGAAAAAAAATGTTTTTCTTTTCGAGATTCTTTGCGCATAATATGCTTTACTGAGGCTATCAAACTAGTATAATGAAAGAGAACCAGTTATCTCAAATAAGAACGAAAACAAATTGATTCTAAAGAAGTTTCCAAACTTCGAAAAAAAATGTTTTTCTTTTTGAGATTCTTTGCGCATAATATACTTTTCTACGGCTATCAAACTAGTAAAATGAAAGAGAACCAGTTATCTCGAATTAGAACGGAAAAATTGTGATTGTAACGAAGTTTCCAAACGTCGAAAAAAATTTTTTTTCTTTTCGAGATTCTTTGCGCATAATATGCTTTACTGAGGCTATCAAACTAGTATAATGAAAGAGAACCAGTTATCTCAAATAAGAACGGAAAAAAAGTGATTCTAAAGAAGTTTCCAAACTTCGAAAAAAATTTTTTTTCTTATCGAGATTCTTTGCGCATAATATGCTTTACTGAAGCTATCAAACTAGTATAATGAAAGAGAACCAGTTATCTCAAATAAGAACAGAAAAAAAGTGATTCTAAAGAAGTTTCCAAACTTCGAAAAAAAATTTTTTTCTTTTCGAGATTCTTTGCGCATAATATGCTTTACTGAGGCTATCAAACTAGTATAATGAAAGAGAACCAGTTATCTCAAATAAGAACGGAAAAAAGGTGATTCTAAAGAAGTTTCCAAACTTCGAAAAAAAATTTTTTTCTTTTCGAGATTCTTTGCGCATAATATGCTTTACTGAGGCTACCAAACTAGTATAATGAAAGAGAAACAGTTATCTCAAATATGAACGGAAAAAAAGTGATTCAAACGAAGTTTCAAAACTCGAAAGAAAATGTTTTTCTTTTCGAGATTCTTTGCGCATAATATGCTTTTCTGAGGCTATCAAACTAGTATAATGAAAGATAACCAGTTATCTCAAATAAGAACGGGAAAAAAAGTGATTCTAACGAAGTTTCCAAACTTCGAAAAAAATTTTTTTTTCTTTTCGTGATTTTTGCGCTAAATATGCTTTTCTGAGGCTATCAAAGTAGTATTATAAAAGAGAACACGTTATCTCAAATAAGAACAGAAAAAAGGTGATTCTAAAGAAGTTTCCAAACTTCAAAAAAAATTTTTTTTCTTTTCGATATTCTTTGCGCATAATATGCTTTACTGAGGCTATCAAACTACTATAATGAAAGAGAACCAGTTATCTCAAATAAGAACGGAAAAAAAGTGATTCAAACGATGTTTCCAAACTTCAAAAAAAAATTTTTTTCTTTTAGAGATTCTTTGCGCATAATATGCTTTACTGAGGCTATCAAACTAGTATAATGAAAGAGAACCAGTTATCTCAAATAAGAACGGAAAAAAAGTGATTCTAACGAAGTTTCCAAACTTCCAAAAAATTTTTTTTTCTTTTCGAGATTCTTTGCGCATAATATGCTTTACTGAGGCTATCAAACTAGTATAATGAAAGAGAACCAGTTATCTCAAATAACAACAGAAAAAAAGTGATTCTAAAGAAGTTTCCAAACTTCGAAAAAAAATTTTTTTCTTTTCGAGATTCTTTGCGCATAATATGCTTTACTGAGGCTATCAAACTAGTATAATGAAAGAGAACCTGTTATTTCAAATAAGAACGGAAACAAGTGATTAAAACGAAGTTTCCAAATTTCGAAAAAAAATGTTTTTCTTTTCGAGATTCTTTGCGCATAATATACTTTTCTACGGCTATCAAACTAGTAAAATGAAAGAGAACCAGTTATCTCGAATAAGAACGGAAAAAAAGTGATTGTAACGAAGTTTCCAAACTTCGAAAAAAATTTTTTTTCTTTTCGAGATTCTTTGCGCATAAAATGCTTTACTGAGGCTATCAAACTAGTATAATGAAAGAGAACCAGTTATCTCAAATAAGAACGGAAAAAAAAGTGATTCAAACGAAGTTTCCAAAGTTTGAAAAAAAATGTTTTTCTTTTCGAGATTCTTTGCGCATAATATGCTTTTCTGAGGCTATCAAACTAGTATAATGAAAGAGAACTAGTTATTTCGAATAAGAACGGAAAAAAAGTGATTCAAACGAAGTTTCCAACCTTCGAAAAAAAATGTTTTTCTTTTCGAGATTCTTTGCGCATAATATACTTTTCTACGGCTATCAAACTAGTAAAATGAAAGAGAACCAGTTATCTCGAATAAGAACGGAAAAAAAGTGATTCTAACGAAGTTTCCAAACTTCGAAAAAAAATGTTTCTCTTTTCGAGATTCTTTGCGCATTATATGCTTTTCTGAGGCTATCAAAGTAGTATTATAAAAGAGAACCAGTTATCTATAATAAGAACGGAAAAAAAGTGATTCTAAAGAAGTTTCCAAACTTCGAAAAAATTTTTTTTTCTTTTCGAGATTCTTTGCGCATAATATACTTTTCTACGGCTATCAAACTAGTAAAATGAAAGAGAACCAGTTATCTCGAATAAGAACGGAAAAAAAAGTGATTCTAACGAAGTTTCCAAACTTCGAAAAAAAATGTTTTTCTTTTCGAGATTCTTTGCGCATAATATGCTTTACTGAGGCTATCAAACTAGTATAATGAAAGAGAACCAGTTATCTCAAATAAGAACGAAAACAAATTGATTCTAAAGAAGTTTCCAAACTTCGAAAAAAAATGTTTTTCTTTTCGAGATTCTTTGCGCATAATATACTTTTCTACGGCTATCAAACTAGTAAAATGAAAGAGAACCAGTTATCTCGAATAAGAACGGAAAAATTGTGATTGTAACGAAGTTTCCAAAACTCGAAAAAAAATGTTTTTCTTTTCGAGATTCTTTGCGCATAATATGCTTTTCTGAGGCTATCAAACTAGTATAATGAAAGATAACCAGTTATCTCAAATAAGAACGGGAAAAAAAGTGATTCTAACGAAGTTTCCAAACTTCGAAAAAAATTTTTTTTTCTTTTCGTGATTTTTGCACTAAATATGCTTTTCTGAGGCTATCAAAGTAGTATTATAAAAGAGAACACGTTATCTCAAATAAGAACAGAAAAAAGGTTATTCTAAAGAAGTTTCCAAACTTCAAAAAAAATTTTTTTTTCTTTTCGAGATTCTTTGCGCATAATATGCTTTACTGAGGCTATCAAACTAGTATAATGAAAGAGAACCAGTTATCTCAAATAAGAACGGAAAAAAAGTGATTCAAACGATGTTTCCAAACTTCGAAAAATTTTTTTTTTCTTTTAGAGATTCTTTGCGCATAATATGCTTTACTGAGGCTATCAAACTAGTATAATGAAAGAGAACCAGTTATCTCAAATAAGAACGGAAAAAAAGTGATTCTAACGAAGTTTCCAAACTTCGAAAAAATTTTTTTTTCTATTCGAGATTCTTTGCGCATAATATGCTTTACTGAGGCTATCAAACTAGTATAATGAAAGAGAACCAGTTATCTCAAATAAGAACAGAAAAAAAGTGATTCTAAAGAAGTTACCAAACTTCGAAAAAAAATTTTTTTCTTTTCGAGATTCTTTGCGCATAATATGCTTTTCTGAGGCTATCAAACTAGTATAATGAAAGATAACCAGTTATCTCAAATAAGAACGGGAAAAAAAGTGATTCTAACGAAGTTTCAAACTTCGAAAAAAATTTTTTTTTCTTTTCGTGATTTTTGCGCTAAATATGCTTTTCTGAGGCTATCAAAGTAGTATTATAAAAGAGAACACGTTATCTCAAATAAGAACAGAAAAAAGGTGATTCTAAAGAATTTTCCAAACTTCAAAAAAAATTTTTTTTTCTTTTCGAGATTCTTTGCGCATAATATGCTTTACTGAGGCTATCAAACTAGTATAATGAAAGAGAACCAGTTATCTCAAATAAGAACGGAAAAAAAGTGATTCAAACGATGTTTCCAAACTTCGAAAAAATTTTTTTTTCTTTTAGAGATTCTTTGCGCATAATATGCTTTACTGAGGCTATCAAACTAGTATAATGAAAGAGAACCAGTTATCTCAAATAAGAACGGAAAAAAAGTGATTCTAACGAAGTTTCCAAACTTCGAAAAAATTTTTTTTTCTTTTCGAGATTCTTTGCGCATAATATGCTTTACTGAGGCTATCAAACTAGTATAATGAAAGAGAACCAGTTATCTCAAATAAGAACAGAAAAAAAGTGATTCTAAAGAAGTTACCAAACTTCGAAAAAAAATTTTTTTCTTTTCGAGATTCTTTGCGCATAATATGCTTTACTGAGGCTATCAAACTAGTATAATGAAAGAGAACCTGTTATTTCAAATAAGAACGGAAAAAAGTGATTAAAACGAAGTTTCCAAACTTCGAAAAAAAATGTTTTTCTTTTCGAGATTCTTTGCGCATAATATACTTTTCTACGGCTATCAAACTAGTAAAATGAAAGAGAACCAGTTATCTCGAATAAGAACGGGAAAAAAGTGATTGTAACGAAGTTTCCAAACTTCGAAAAAAATTTTTTTTCTTTTCGAGATTCTTTGCGCATAAAATGCTTTACTGAGGCTATCAAACTAGTATAATGAAAGAGAACCAGTTATCTCAAATAAGAACGGAAAAAAAGTGATTCAAACGAAGTTTCCAAACTTTGAAAAAAAATGTTTTTCTTTTCGAGATTCTTTGCGCATAATATGCTTTACTGAGGCTATCAAACTAGTATAATGAAAGAGAACCAGTTATCTCAAATAAGAACGAAAACAAATTGATTCTAAAGAAGTTTCCAAACTTCGAAAAAAAATGTTTTTCTTTTCGAGATTCTTTGCGCATAATATACTTTTCTACGGCTATCAAACTAGTAAAATGAAAGAGAACCAGTTATCTCGAATAAGAACGGAAAAATTGTGATTGTAACGAAGTTTCCAAACGTCGAAAAAAATTTTTTTTCTTTTCGAGATTCTTTGCGCATAATATGCTTTACTGAGGCTATCAAACTAGTATAATGAAAGAGAACCAGTTATCTCAAATAAGAACGAAAAAAAAGTGATTCTAAAGAAGTTTCCAAACTTCGAAAAAAATTTTTTTTCTTTTCGAGATTCTTTGCGCATAATATGCTTTACTGAAGCTATCAAACTAGTATAATGAAAGAGAACCAGTTATCTCAAATAAGAACGGAAAAAAAGTGATTCTAAAGAAGTTTCCAAACTTCGAAAAAAAATTTTTTTCTTTTCGAGATTCTTTGCGCATAATATGCTTTACTGAGGCTATCAAACTAGTATAATGAAAGAGAAACAGTTATCTCAAATAAGAACGGAAAAAAAGTGATTCAAACGAAGTTTCCAAACCTCGAAAAAAAATGTTTTTCTTTTCGAGATTCTTTGCGCATAATATGCTTTTCTACGGCTATCAAACTAGTAAAATGAAAGAGAACCAGTTATCTCGAATAAGAACGGAAAAAAAGTGATTGTAACGAAGTTTCCAAACTTCAAAAAAAATTTTTTTTCTTTTCGAGATTCTTTGCGCATAATATGCTTTACTGAGGCTATCAAACTAGTATAATGTAAGAGAACCAGTTATCTCAAATAAGAACGGGAAAAAAGTGATTCTAACGAAGTTTCCAAACTTCGAAAAAAAATGTTTTTCTTTTCGAGATTCTTTGCGCATAATATGCTTTACTGAGGCTATCAAACTAGTATAATGAAAGAGAACCAGTTATCTCAAATAAGAACGAAAACAAATTGATTCTAAAGAAGTTTCCAAACTTCGAAAAAAAATGTTTTTCTTTTCGAGATTCTTTGCGCATAATATACTTTTCTACGGCTATCAAACTAGTAAAATGAAAGAGAACCAGTTATCTCGAATAAGAACGGAAAAATTGTGATTGTAACGAAGTTTCCAAAACTCGAAAAAAAATGTTTTTCTTTTCGAGATTCTTTGCGCATAATATGCTTTTCTGAGGATATCAAACTAGTATAATGAAAGATAACCAGTTATCTCAAATAAGAACGGGAAAAAAAGTGATTCTAACGAAGTTTCCAAACTTCGAAAAAAATTTTTTTTCTTTTCGAGATTCTTTGCGCATAATATGCTTTACTGAGGCTATCAAACTAGTATAATGTAAGAGAACCAGTTATCTCAAATAAGAACGGAAAAAAAGTGATTCTAACGAAGTTTCCAAACTTCGAAAAAATTTTTTTTTCTTTTCGTGATTAATTGCGCTAAATTTGCTTTTCTGAGGCTATCAAACTAGTATAATGAAAGAGAACCAGTTATCTCAAATAAGAACAGAAAAAAAGTGATTCTAAAGAAGTTTCCAAACTTCGAAAAAAAAATTTTGTCTTTTCGAGATTCTTTGCGCACAATATGCTTTACTGAGGCTATCAAACTAGTATAATGAAAGAGAACCAGTTATCTCAAATAAGAACGGAAAAAAAGTGATTCTAAAGAAGTTTCCAAACTTCGAAAAAAAAATTTTTTCTTTTCGAATTTCTTTGCGCATAATATGCTTTACTGAGGCTATCAAACTAGTATAATGAAAGAGAAACAGTTATCTCAAATAAGAACGGAAAAAAAGTGATTCAAACGAAGTTTCCAAACCTCGAAAAAAAATTTTTTTCTTTTCGAGATTCTTTGCGCATAATATGCTTTTCTGAGGCTATCAAACTAGTATAATATAAGATAACCAGTTATCTCAAATAAGACCGGGAAAAAAGTGATTCTAACGAAGTTTCCAAACTTCGAAAAAAATTTTTTTTTCTTTTCGTGATTCTTTGCGCTAAATATGCTTTTCTGAGGCTATCAAAGTAGTATTATAAAAGAGAACACGTTATCTCAAATAAGAACAGAAAAAAGGTGATTCTAAAGAAGTTTCCAAACTTCAAAAAAAATTTTTTTTCTTTTCGATATTCTTTGCGCATAATATGCTTTACTGAGGCTATCAAACTACTATAATGAAAGAGAACCAGTTATCTCAAATAAGAACGGAAAAAAAGTGATTCAAACGATGTTTCCAAACTTCAAAAAAAAATTTTTTTCTTTTAGAGATTCTTTGCGCATAATATGCTTTACTGAGGCTATCAAACTAGTATAATGAAAGAGAACCAGTTATCTCAAATAAGAACGGAAAAAAAGTGATTCTAACGAAGTTTCCAAACTTCCAAAAAATTTTTTTTTCTTTTCGAGATTCTTTGCGCATAATATGCTTTACTGAGGCTATCAAACTAGTATAATGAAAGAGAACCAGTTATCTCAAATAACAACAGAAAAAAAGTGATTCTAAAGAAGTTTCCAAACTTCGAAAAAAAATTTTTTTCTTTTCGAGATTCTTTGCGCATAATATGCTTTACTGAGGCTATCAAACTAGTATAATGAAAGAGAACCTGTTATTTCAAATAAGAACGGAAACAAGTGATTAAAACGAAGTTTCCAAATTTCGAAAAAAAATGTTTTTCTTTTCGAGATTCTTTGCGCATAATATACTTTTCTACGGCTATCAAACTAGTAAAATGAAAGAGAACCAGTTATCTCGAATAAGAACGGAAAAAAAGTGATTGTAACGAAGTTTCCAAACTTCGAAAAAAATTTTTTTTCTTTTCGAGATTCTTTGCGCATAAAATGCTTTACTGAGGCTATCAAACTAGTATAATGAAAGAGAACCAGTTATCTCGAATAAGAACGGGAAAAAAGTGATTGTAACGAAGTTTCCAAACTTCGAAAAAAAATGTTTTTCTTTTCGAGATTCTTTGCGCATAATATGCTTTTCTGAGGATATCAAACTAGTATAATGAAAGATAACCAGTTATCTCAAATAAGAACGGGAAAAAAAGTGATTGTAACGAAGTTTCCAAACTTCGAAAAAAATTTTTTTTCTTTTCGAGATTCTTTGCGCATAATATACTTTTCTACGGCTATCAAACTAGTAAAATGAAAGAGAACCAGTTATCTCGAATAAGAACGGGAAAAAAGTGATTGTAACGAAGTTTCCAAACTTCGAAAAAAATTTTTTTTCTTTTCGAGATTCTTTGCGCATAAAATGCTTTACTGAGGCTATCAAACTAGTATAATGAAAGAGAACCAGTTATCTCAAATAAGAACGGAAAAAAAGTGATTCAAACGAAGTTTCCAAACTTTGAAAAAAAATGTTTTTCTTTTCGAGATTCTTAGCGCATAATATGCTTTACTGAGGCTATTAAACTAGTATAATGAAAGAGAACCAGTTATCTCAAATAAGAACGAAAACAAATTGATTCTAAAGAAGTTTCCAAACTTCGAAAAAAAATGTTTTTCTTTTCGAGATTCTTTGCGCATAATATACTTTTCTACGGCTATCAAACTAGTAAAATGAAAGAGAACCAGTTATCTCGAATAAGAACGGAAAAATTGTGATTGTAACGAAGTTTCCAAACGTCGAAAAAAATTTTTTTTCTTTTCGAGATTCTTTGCGCATAATATGCTTTACTGAGGCTATCAAACTAGTATAATGAAAGAGAACCAGTTATCTCAAATAAGAACGAAAAAAAAGTGATTCTAAAGAAGTTTCCAAACTTCGAAAAAAATTTTTTTTCTTTTCGAGATTCTTTGCGCATAATATGCTTTACTGAAGCTATCAAACTAGTATAATGAAAGAGAACCAGTTATCTCAAATAAGAACGGAAAAAAAGTGATTCTAAAGAAGTTTCCAAACTTCGAAAAAAAATTTTTTTCTTTTCGAGATTCTTTGCGCATAATATGCTTTACTGAGGCTATCAAACTAGTATAATGAAAGAGAAACAGTTATCTCAAATAAGAACGGAAAAAAAGTGATTCAAACGAAGTTTCCAAACCTCGAAAAAAAATGTTTTTCTTTTCGAGATTCTTTGCGCATAATATGCTTTTCTACGGCTATCAAACTAGTAAAATGAAAGAGAACCAGTTATCTCGAATAAGAACGGAAAAAAAGTGATTGTAACGAAGTTTCCAAACTTCAAAAAAAATTTTTTTTCTTTTCGAGATTCTTTGCGCATAATATGCTTTACTGAGGCTATCAAACTAGTATAATGTAAGAGAACCAGTTATCTCAAATAAGAACGGGAAAAAAGTGATTCTAACGAAGTTTCCAAACTTCGAAAAAAAATGTTTTTCTTTTCGAGATTCTTTGCGCATAATATGCTTTACTGAGGCTATCAAACTAGTATAATGAAAGAGAACCAGTTATCTCAAATAAGAACGAAAACAAATTGATTCTAAAGAAGTTTCCAAACTTCGAAAAAAAATGTTTTTCTTTTCGAGATTCTTTGCGCATAATATACTTTTCTACGGCTATCAAACTAGTAAAATGAAAGAGAACCAGTTATCTCAAATAAGAACGGGAAAAAAGTGATTCTAACGAAGTTTCCAAACTTCGAAAAAAAATGTTTTTCTTTTCGAGATTCTTTGCGCTAAATATGCTTTTCTGAGGCTATCAAACTAGTATAATGAAAGAGAACCAGTTATCTCAAATAAGAACAGAAAAAAAGTGATTCTAAAGAGGTTTCCAAACTTCGAAAAAAAAATTTTGTCTTTTCGAGATTCTTTGCGCATAATATGCTTTACTGAGGCTATCAAACTAGTATAATGAAAGAGAACCAGTTATCTCAAATAAGAACAGAAAAAAGGTGATTCTAAAGAAGTTTCCAAACTTCGAAAAAAATTTTTTTTCTTTTCGAGATTCTTTGCGCATAATATGCTTTACTGAGGCTATCAAACTAGTATAATGAAAGAGAACCAGTTATCTCAAATAAGAACGGAAAAAAAGTGATTCAAACGAAGTTTCCAAACTTCGAAAAAAAATGTTTTTCTTTTCGAGATTCTTTGCGCATAATATGCTTTACTGAGGCTATCAAACTAGTATAATGAAAGAGAACCAGTTATCTCAAATAAGAACGGAAAAAAAGTGATTCTAAAGAAGTTTCCAAACTTCGAAAAAAAAATTTTTTCTTTTCGAGATTCTTTGCGCATAATATGCTTTACTGAGGCTATCAAACGAGTATAATGAAAGAGAACCAGTTATCTCAAATAAGAACGGAAAAAAATTGATTCTAAAAAAGTTTCCAAACTTCGAAAAAAAATTTTTTCTTTTCGAGATTCTTTGCGCATAATATGCTTTACTGAGGCTATCAAACTAGTATAATGAAAGAGAACGAGTTATCTCAAATAAGAACGGAAAAAAAGTGATTCAAACGAAGTTTCCAAACTTCGAAAAAAAATTTTTTTCTTTTCGAGATTCTTTGAGCATAATATGCTTTACTGAGGCTATCAAACTAGTATAATGAAAGAGAACCAGTTATTTCAAATAAGAACGGAAAAAAGTGATTAAAACGAAGTTTCCAAACTTCGAAAAAAAATGTTTTTCTTTTTGAGATTCTTTGCGCATAATATACTTTTCTACGGCTATCAAACTAGTAAAATGAAAGAGAACCAGTTATTTCAAATAAGAACGGAAAAAAGTGATTAAAACGAAGTTTCCAAACTTCGAAAAAAAATGTTTTTCTTTTCGAGATTCTTTGCGCATAATATACTTTTCTACGGCTATCAAACTAGTAAAATGAAAGAGAACCAGTTATCTCCAATAAGAACGGAAAAAAAGTGATTGTAACGAAGTTTCCAAATTTCGAAAAAAATTTTTTTTCTTTTCGAGATTCTTTGCGCATAATATGCTTTACTGAGGCTATCAAACTAGTATAATGTAATAGAACCAGTTATCTCAAATAAGAACGGAAAAAAAGTGATTATAACGAAATTTCCAAACTTCAAAAAAAGTTTTTTTTCTTTTCGTGATTGTTTGCGCTAAATATGCTTTTCTGAGGCTATCAAACTAGTATAATGAAAGAGAACCAGTTATCTCAAATAAGAACAGAAAAAAAGTGATTCTAAAGAAGTTTCCAAAATTCGAAAAAAAATATTTTGTCTTTTCGAGATTCTTTGCGCATAATATGCTTTACTGAGGCTATCAAACTAGTATAAAGAAAGAAAACCAGTTATCTCAAATAAGAACAGAAAAAAAGTGATTCTAAAGAAGTTTCCAAACTTCGAAAAAAAATGCTTTTCTTTTCGAGATTCTTTGCGCATAATATGCTTTACTGTGGCTATCAAACTAGTATAATGAAAGAGAACCAGTTATCTCAAATAAGAACGGGAAAAAAGTGATTCTAACGAAGTTTCGAAACTTCGAAAAAAATTTTTTTTCTTTTCGAGATTCTTTGCGCATAATATGCTATACTGAGGCTATAAAACTAGTATAATGTAAGAGAACCAGTTATCTCAAATAAGAACGGAAAAAAAGTGATTCAAACGAAGTTTCCAAACTTCGAAAAAAATTTTTTTTCTTTTCGAGATTCTTTGCGCATAAAATGCTTTACTGAGGCTATCAAACTAGTATAATGAAAGAGAACCAGTTATCTCAAATAAGAACGGAAAAAAAAGTGATTCAAACGAAGTTTCCAAAGTTTGAAAAAAAATGTTTTTCTTTTCGAGATTCTTTGCGCATAATATGCTTTTCTGAGGCTATCAAACTAGTATAATGAAAGAGAACTAGTTATTTCGAATAAGAACGGAAAAAAAGTGATTCAAACGAAGTTTCCAACCTTCGAAAAAAAATGTTTTTCTTTTCGAGATTCTTTGCGCATAATATACTTTTCTACGGCTATCAAACTAGTAAAATGAAAGAGAACCAGTTATCTCGAATAAGAACGGAAAAAAAGTGATTCTAACGAAGTTTCCAAACTTCGAAAAAAAATGTTTCTCTTTTCGAGATTCTTTGCGCATTATATGCTTTTCTGAGGCTATCAAAGTAGTATTATAAAAGAGAACCAGTTATCTATAATAAGAACGGAAAAAAAGTGATTCTAAAGAAGTTTCCAAACTTCGAAAAATTTTTTTTTTCTTTTCGAGATTCTTTGCGCATAATATACTTTTCTACGGCTATCAAACTAGTAAAATGAAAGAGAACCAGTTATCTCGAATAAGAACGGAAAAAAAAGTGATTCTAACGAAGTTTCCAAACTTCGAAAAAAAATGTTTTTCTTTTCGAGATTCTTTGCGCATAATATGCTTTACTGAGGCTATCAAACTAGTATAATGAAAGAGAACCAGTTATCTCAAATAAGAACGAAAACAAATTGATTCTAAAGAAGTTTCCAAACTTCGAAAAAAAATGTTTTTCTTTTCGAGATTCTTTGCGCATAATATACTTTTCTACGGCTATCAAACTAGTAAAATGAAAGAGAACCAGTTATCTCGAATAAGAACGGAAAAATTGTGATTGTAACGAAGTTTCCAAAACTCGAAAAAAAATGTTTTTCTTTTCGAGATTCTTTGCGCATAATATGCTTTTCTGAGGCTATCAAACTAGTATAATGAAAGATAACCAGTTATCTCAAATAAGAACGGGAAAAAAAGTGATTCTAACGAAGTTTCCAAACTTCGAAAAAAATTTTTTTTTCTTTTCGTGATTTTTGCGCTAAATATGCTTTTCTGAGGCTATCAAAGTAGTATTATAAAAGAGAACACGTTATCTCAAATAAGAACAGAAAAAAGGTTATTCTAAAGAAGTTTCCAAACTTCAAAAAAAATTTTTTTTTCTTTTCGAGATTCTTTGCGCATAATATGCTTTACTGAGGCTATCAAACTAGTATAATGAAAGAGAACCAGTTATCTCAAATAAGAACGGAAAAAAAGTGATTCAAACGATGTTTCCAAACTTCGAAAAAAATTTTTTTTCTTTTAGAGATTCTTTGCGCATAATATGCTTTACTGAGGCTATCAAACTAGTATAATGAAAGAGAACCAGTTATCTCAAATAAGAACGGAAAAAAAGTGATTCTAACGAAGTTTCCAAACTTCGAAAAAATTTTTTTTTCTTTTCGAGATTCTTTGCGCATAATATGCTTTACTGAGGCTATCAAACTAGTATAATGAAAGAGAACCAGTTATCTCAAATAAGAACAGAAAAAAAGTGATTCTAAAGAAGTTACCAAACTTCGAAAAAAAATTTTTTTCTTTTCGAGATTCTTTGCGCATAATATGCTTTTCTGAGGCTATCAAACTAGTATAATGAAAGATAACCAGTTATCTCAAATAAGAACGGGAAAAAAAGTGATTCTAACGAAGTTTCCAAACTTCGAAAAAAATTTTTTTTTTTTTCGTGATTTTTGCGCTAAATATGCTTTTCTGAGGCTATCAAACTAGTATAATGAAAGAGAACTAGTTATTTCAAATCAGAACGGGAAAAAAGTGATTCAAACGAAGTTTCCAAACTTCGAAAAAAAATGTTTTTCTTTTCGAGATTCTTTGCGCATAATATACTTTTCTACGGCTATCAAACTAGTAAAATGAAAGAGAACCAGTTATCTCGAATAAGAACGGAAAAAAAGTGATTCTAACGAAGTTTCCAAACTTCGAAAAAAAATGTTTCTCTTTTCGAGATTCTTTGCGCATTATATGCTTTTCTGAGGCTATCAAAGTAGTATTATAAAAGAGAACCAGTTATCTATAATAAGAACGGAAAAAAAGTGATTCTAAAGAAGTTTCCAAACTTCGAAAAAATTTTTTTTTCTTTTCGAGATTCTTTGCGCATAATATACTTTTCTACGGCTATCAAACTAGTAAAATGAAAGAGAACCAGTTATCTCCAATAAGAACGGAAAAAAAAGTGATTCTAACGAAGTTTCCAAACTTCGAAAAAAAATGTTTTTCTTTTCGAGATTCTTTGCGCATAATATGCTTTACTGAGGCTATCAAACTAGTATAATGAAAGAGAACCAGTTATCTCAAATAAGAACGAAAACAAATTGATTCTAAAGAAGTTTCCAAACTTCGAAAAAAAATGTTTTTCTTTTTGAGATTCTTTGCGCATAATATACTTTTCTACGGCTATCAAACTAGTAAAATGAAAGAGAACCAGTTATCTCGAATAAGAACGGAAAAATTGTGATTGTAACGAAGTTTCCAAACGTCGAAAAAAATTTTTTTTCTTTTCGAGATTCTTTGCGCATAATATGCTTTACTGAGGCTATCAAACTAGTATAATGAAAGAGAACCAGTTATCTCAAATAAGAACGGAAAAAAAGTGATTCTAAATAAGTTTCCAAACTTCGAAAAAAATTTTTTTTCTTATCGAGATTCTTTGCGCATAATATGCTTTACTGAAGCTATCAAACTAGTATAATGAAAGAGAACCAGTTATCTCAAATAAGAACAGAAAAAAAGTGATTCTAAAGAAGTTTCCAAACTTCGAAAAAAAATTTTTTTCTTTTCGAGATTCTTTGCGCATAATATGCTTTACTGAGGCTATCAAACTAGTATAATGAAAGAGAACCAGTTATCTCAAATAAGAACGGAAAAAAGGTGATTCTAAAGAAGTTTCCAAACTTCGAAAAAAAATTTTTTTCTTTTCGAGATTCTTTGCGCATAATATGCTTTACTGAGGCTACCAAACTAGTATAATGAAAGAGAAACAGTTATCTCAAATATGAACGGAAAAAAAGTGATTCAAACGAAGTTTCCAAAACTCGAAAGAAAATGTTTTTCTTTTCGAGATTCTTTGCGCATAATATGCTTTTCTGAGGCTATCAAACTAGTATAATGAAAGATAACCAGTTATCTCAAATAAGAACGGGAAAAAAAGTGATTCTAACGAAGTTTCCAAACTTCGAAAAAAATTTTTTTTTCTTTTCGTGATTTTTGCGCTAAATATGCTTTTCTGAGGCTATCAAAGTAGTATTATAAAAGAGAACACGTTATCTCAAATAAGAACAGAAAAAAGGTGATTCTAAAGAAGTTTCCAAACTTCAAAAAAATTTTTTTTTCTTTTCGAGATTCTTTGCGCATAATATGCTTTACTGAGGCTATCAAACTAGTATAATGAAAGAGAACCAGTTATCTCAAATAAGAACGGAAAAAAAGTGATTCAAACGATGTTTCCAAACTTCGAAAAAAAATTTTTTTCTTTTAGAGATTCTTTGCGCATAATATGCTTTACTGAGGCTATCAAACTAGTATAATGAAAGAGAACCAGTTATCTCAAATAATAACGGAAAAAAAGTGATTCTAACGAAGTTTCCAAACTTCGAAAAATTTTTTTTTTCTTTTCGAGATTCTTTGCGCATAATATGCTTTACTGAGGCTATCAAACTAGTATAATGAAAGAGAACCAGTTATCTCAAATAAGAACAGAAAAAAAGTGATTCTAAAGAAGTTACCAAACTTCGAAAAAAAATTTTTTTCTTTTCGAGATTGTTTGCGCATAATATGCTTTACTGAGGCTATCAAACTAGTATAATGAAAGAGAACCTGTTATTTCAAATAAGAACGGAAAAAAGTGATTAAAACGAAGTTTCCAAACTTCGAAAAAAAATGTTTTTCTTTTCGAGATTCTTTGCGCATAATATACCTTTCTACGGCTATCAAACTAGTAAAATGAAAGAGAACCAGTTATCTCGAATAAGAACGGAAAAAAAGTGATTGTAACGAAGTTTCCAAACTTCGAAAAAAATTTTTTTTCTTTTCGAGATTCTTTGCGCATAATATGCTTTACTGAGGCTATCAAACTAGTATAATGTAAGAGAACCAATTATCTCAAATAAGAACGGAAAAAAAGTGATTCTAACGAAGTTTCCAAACTTCGAAAAAATTTTTTTTTCTTTTCGTGATTAATTGCGCTAAATTTGCTTTTCTGAGGCTATCAAACTAGTATAATGAAAGAGAACCAGTTATCTCAAATAAGAACAGAAAAAAAGTGATTCTAAAGAAGTTTCCAAACTTCGAAAAAAAAATTTTGTCTTTTCGAGATTCTTTGCGCACAATATGCTTTACTGAGGCTATCAAACTAGTATAATGAAAGAGAACCAGTTATCTCAAATAATAACGGAAAAAAAGTGATTCTAACGAAGTTTCCAAACTTCGAAAAAATTTTTTTTTCTTTTCGAGATTCTTTGCGCATAATATGCTTTACTGAGGCTATCAAACTAGTATAATGAAAGAGAACCAGTTATCTCAAATAAGAACAGAAAAAAAGTGATTCTAAAGAAGTTACCAAACTTCGAAAAAAAATTTTTTTCTTTTCGAGATTGTTTGCGCATAATATGCTTTACTGAGGCTATCAAACTAGTATAATGAAAGAGAACCTGTTATTTCAAATAAGAACGGAAAAAAGTGATTAAAACGAAGTTTCCAAACTTCGAAAAAAAATGTTTTTCTTTTCGAGATTCTTTGCGCATAATACACCTTTCTACGGCTATCAAACTAGTAAAATGAAAGAGAACCAGTTATCTCGAATAAGAACGGAAAAAAAGTGATTGTAACGAAGTTTCCAAACTTCGAAAAAAATTTTTTTTCTTTTCGAGATTCTTTGCGCATAATATGCTTTACTGAGGCTATCAAACTAGTATAATGTAAGAGAACCAGTTATCTCAAATAAGAACGGAAAAAAAGTGATTCTAACGAAGTTTCCAAACTTCGAAAAAATTTTTTTTTCTTTTCGTGATTAATTGCGCTAAATTTGCTTTTCTGAGGCTATCAAACTAGTATAATGAAAGAGAACTAGTTATCTCAAATAAGAACAGAAAAAAAGTGATTCTAAAGAAGTTTCCAAACTTCGAAAAAAAAATTTTGTCTTTTCGAGATTCTTTGCGCACAATATGCTTTACTGAGGCTATCAAACTAGTATAATGAAAGAGAACCAGTTATCTCAAATAAGAACGGAAAAAAAGTGATTCTAAAGAAGTTTCCAAACTTCGAAAAAAAAATTTTTTCTTTTCGAATTTCTTTGCGCATAATATGCTTTACTGAGGCTATCAAACTAGTATAATGAAAGAGAAACAGTTATCTCAAATAAGAACGGAAAAAAAGTGATTCAAACGAAGTTTCCAAACCTCGAAAAAAAATTTTTTTCTTTTCGAGATTCTTTGCGCATAATATGCTTTTCTGAGGCTATCAAACTAGTATAATATAAGATAACCAGTTATCTCAAATAAGACCGGGAAAAAAGTGATTCTAACGAAGTTTCCAAACTTCGAAAAAAATTTTTTTTTCTTTTCGTGATTCTTTGCGCTAAATATGCTTTTCTGAGGCTATCAAAGTAGTATTATAAAAGAGAACACGTTATCTCAAATAAGAACAGAAAAAAGGTGATTCTAAAGAAGTTTCCAAACTTCAAAAAAAATTTTTTTTCTTTTCGATATTCTTTGCGCATAATATGCTTTACTGAGGCTATCAAACTACTATAATGAAAGAGAACCAGTTATCTCAAATAAGAACGGAAAAAAAGTGATTCAAACGATGTTTCCAAACTTCAAAAAAAAATTTTTTTCTTTTAGAGATTCTTTGCGCATAATATGCTTTACTGAGGCTATCAAACTAGTATAATGAAAGAGAACCAGTTATCTCAAATAAGAACGGAAAAAAAGTGATTCTAACGAAGTTTCCAAACTTCCAAAAAATTTTTTTTTCTTTTCGAGATTCTTTGCGCATAATATGCTTTACTGAGGCTATCAAACTAGTATAATGAAAGAGAACCAGTTATCTCAAATAACAACAGAAAAAAAGTGATTCTAAAGAAGTTTCCAAACTTCGAAAAAAAATTTTTTTCTTTTCGAGATTCTTTGCGCATAATATGCTTTACTGAGGCTATCAAACTAGTATAATGAAAGAGAACCTGTTATTTCAAATAAGAACGGAAACAAGTGATTAAAACGAAGTTTCCAAATTTCGAAAAAAAATGTTTTTCTTTTCGAGATTCTTTGCGCATAATATACTTTTCTACGGCTATCAAACTAGTAAAATGAAAGAGAACCAGTTATCTCGAATAAGAACGGAAAAAAAGTGATTGTAACGAAGTTTCCAAACTTCGAAAAAAATTTTTTTTCTTTTCGAGATTCTTTGCGCATAAAATGCTTTACTGAGGCTATCAAACTAGTATAATGAAATAGAACCAGTTATCTCAAATAAGAACGGAAAAAAAAGTGATTCAAACAAAGTTTCCAAAGTTTGAAAAAAAATGTTTTTCTTTTCGAGATTCTTTGCGCATAATATGCTTTTCTGAGGCTATCAAACTAGTATAATGAAAGAGAACTAGTTATTTCGAATAAGAACGGAAAAAAAGTGATTCAAACGAAGTTTCCAACCTTCGAAAAAAAATGTTTTTCTTTTCGAGATTCTTTGCGCATAATATACTTTTCTACGGCTATCAAACTAGTAAAATGAAAGAGAACCAGTTATCTCGAATAAGAACGGAAAAAAAGTGATTCTAACGAAGTTTCCAAACTTCGAAAAAAAATGTTTCTCTTTTCGAGATTCTTTGCGCATTATATGCTTTTCTGAGGCTATCAAAGTAGTATTATAAAAGAGAACCAGTTATCTATAATAAGAACGGAAAAAAAGTGATTCTAAAGAAGTTTCCAAACTTCGAAAAAATTTTTTTTTCTTTTCGAGATTCTTTGCGCATAATATAATTTTCTACGGCTATCAAACTAGTAAAATGAAAGAGAACCAGTTATCTCGAATAAGAACGGAAAAAAAAGTGATTCTAACGAAGTTTCCAAACTTCGAAAAAAAATGTTTTTCTTTTCGAGATTCTTTGCGCATAATATGCTTTACTGAGGCTATCAAACTAGTATAATGAAAGAGAACCAGTTATCTCAAATAAGAACGAAAACAAATTGATTCTAAAGAAGTTTCCAAACTTCGAAAAAAAATGTTTTTCTTTTCGAGATTCTTTGCGCATAATATACTTTTCTACGGCTATCAAACTAGTAAAATGAAAGAGAACCAGTTATCTCGAATAAGAACGGAAAAATTGTGATTGTAACGAAGTTTCCAAAACTCGAAAAAAAATGTTTTTCTTTTCGAGATTCTTTGCGCATAATATGCTTTTCTGAGGCTATCAAACTAGTATAATGAAAGATAACCAGTTATCTCAAATAAGAACGGGAAAAAAAGTGATTCTAACGAAGTTTCCAAACTTCGAAAAAAATTTTTTTTTCCTTTTCGTGATTTTTGCACTAAATATGCTTTTCTGAGGCTATCAAAGTAGTATTATAAAAGAGAACACGTTATCTCAAATAAGAACAGAAAAAAGGTTATTCTAAAGAAGTTTCCAAACTTCAAAAAAAATTTTTTTTTCTTTTCGAGATTCTTTGCGCATAATATGCTTTACTGAGGCTATCAAACTAGTATAATGAAAGAGAACCAGTTATCTCAAATAAGAACGGAAAAAAAGTGATTCAAACGATGTTTCCAAACTTCGAAAAATTTTTTTTTTCTTTTAGAGATTCTTTGCGCATAATATGCTTTACTGAGGCTATCAAACTAGTATAATGAAAGAGAACCAGTTATCTCAAATAAGAACGGAAAAAAAGTGATTCTAACGAAGTTTCCAAACTTCGAAAAAATTTTTTTTTCTTTTCGAGATTCTTTGCGCATAATATGCTTTACTGAGGCTATCAAACTAGTATAATGAAAGAGAACCAGTTATCTCAAATAAGAACAGAAAAAAAGTGATTCTAAAGAAGTTACCAAACTTCGAAAAAAAATTTTTTTCTTTTCGAGATTCTTTGCGCATAATATGCTTTTCTGAGGCTATCAAACTAGTATAATGAAAGATAACCAGTTATCTCAAATAAGAACGGGAAAAAAAGTGATTCTAACGAAGTTTCCAAACTTCGAAAAAAATTTTTTTTTCTTTTCGTGATTTTTGCGCTAAATATGCTTTTCTGAGGCTATCAAAGTAGTATTATAAAAGAGAACACGTTATCTCAAATAAGAACAGAAAAAAGGTGATTCTAAAGAATTTTCCAAACTTCAAAAAAAATTTTTTTTTCTTTTCGAGATTCTTTGCGCATAATATGCTTTACTGAGGCTATCAAACTAGTATAATGAAAGAGAACCAGTTATCTCAAATAAGAACGGAAAAAAAGTGATTCAAACGATGTTTCCAAACTTCGAAAAAATTTTTTTTTCTTTTAGAGATTCTTTGCGCATAATATGCTTTACTGAGGCTATCAAACTAGTATAATGAAAGAGAACCAGTTATCTCAAATAAGAACGGAAAAAAAGTGATTCTAACGAAGTTTCCAAACTTCGAAAAAATTTTTTTTTCTTTTCGAGATTCTTTGCGCATAATATGCTTTACTGAGGCTATCAAACTAGTATAATGAAAGAGAACCAGTTATCTCAAATAAGAACAGAAAAAAAGTGATTCTAAAGAAATTACCAAACTTCGAAAAAAAATTTTTTTCTTTTCGAGATTCTTTGCGCATAATATGCTTTACTGAGGCTATCAAACTAGTATAATGAAAGAGAACCTGTTATTTCAAATAAGAACGGAAAAAAGTGATTAAAACGAAGTTTCCAAACTTCGAAAAAAAATGTTTTTCTTTTCGAGATTCTTTGCGCATAATATACTTTTCTACGGCTATCAAACTAGTAAAATGAAAGAGAACCAGTTATCTCGAATAAGAACGGGAAAAAAGTGATTGTAACGAAGTTTCCAAACTTCGAAAAAAATTTTTTTTCTTTTCGAGATTCTTTGCGCATAAAATGCTTTACTGAGGCTATCAAACTAGTATAATGAAAGAGAACCAGTTATCTCAAATAAGAACGGAAAAAAAGTGATTCAAACGAAGTTTCCAAACTTTGAAAAAAAATGTTTTTCTTTTCGAGATTCTTTGCGCATAATATGCTTTACTGAGGCTATCAAACTAGTATAATGAAAGAGAACCAGTTATCTCAAATAAGAACGAAAACAAATTGATTCTAAAGAAGTTTCCAAACTTCGAAAAAAAATGTTTTTCTTTTCGAGATTCTTTGCGCATAATATACTTTTCTACGGCTATCAAACTAGTAAAATGAAAGAGAACCAGTTATCTCGAATAAGAACGGAAAAATTGTGATTGTAACGAAGTTTCCAAACGTCGAAAAAAATTTTTTTTCTTTTCGAGATTCTTTGCGCATAATATGCTTTACTGAGGCTATCAAACTAGTATAATGAAAGAGAACCAGTTATCTCAAATAAGAACGAAAAAAAAGTGATTCTAAAGAAGTTTCCAAACTTCGAAAAAAATTTTTTTTCTTTTCGAGATTCTTTGCGCATAATATGCTTTACTGAAGCTATCAAACTAGTATAATGAAAGAGAACCAGTTATCTCAAATAAGAACGGAAAAAAAGTGATTCTAAAGAAGTTTCCAAACTTCGAAAAAAAATTTTTTTCTTTTCGAGATTCTTTGCGCATAATATGCTTTACTGAGGCTATCAAACTAGTATAATGAAAGAGAAACAGTTATCTCAAATAAGAACGGAAAAAAAGTGATTCAAACGAAGTTTCCAAACCTCGAAAAAAAATGTTTTTCTTTTCGAGATTCTTTGCGCATAATATGCTTTTCTACGGCTATCAAACTAGTAAAATGAAAGAGAACCAGTTATCTCGAATAAGAACGGAAAAAAAGTGATTGTAACGAAGTTTCCAAACTTCAAAAAAAATTTTTTTTCTTTTCGAGATTCTTTGCGCATAATATGCTTTACTGAGGCTATCAAACTAGTATAATGTAAGAGAACCAGTTATCTCAAATAAGAACGGGAAAAAAGTGATTCTAACGAAGTTTCCAAACTTCGAAAAAAAATGTTTTTCTTTTCGAGATTCTTTGCGCATAATATGCTTTACTGAGGCTATCAAACTAGTATAATGAAAGAGAACCAGTTATCTCAAATAAGAACGAAAACAAATTGATTCTAAAGAAGTTTCCAAACTTCGAAAAAAAATGTTTTTCTTTTCGAGATTCTTTGCGCATAATATACTTTTCTACGGCTATCAAACTAGTAAAATGAAAGAGAACCAGTTATCTCGAATAAGAACGGAAAAATTGTGATTGTAACGAAGTTTCCAAAACTCGAAAAAAAATGTTTTTCTTTTCGAGATTCTTTGCGCATAATATGCTTTTCTGAGGATATCAAACTAGTATAATGAAAGATAACCAGTTATCTCAAATAAGAACGGGAAAAAAAGTGATTCTAACGAAGTTTCCAAACTTCGAAAAAAATTTTTTTTTCTTTTCGTGATTTTTGCGCTAAATATGCTTTTCTGAGGCTATCAAAGTAGTATTATAAAAGAGAACACGTTATCTCAAATAAGAACAGAAAAAAGGTTATTCTAAAGAAGTTTCCAAACTTCAAAAAAAATTTTTTTTTCTTTTCGAGATTCTTTGCGCATAATATGCTTTACTGAGGCTATCAAACTAGTATAATGAAAGAGAACCAGTTATCTCAAATAAGAACGGAAAAAAAGTGATTCAAACGATGTTTCCAAACTTCGAAAAAATTTTTTTTTCTTTTAGAGATTCTTTGCGCATAATATGCTTTACTGAGGCTATCAAACTAGTATAATGAAAGAGAACCAGTTATCTCAAATAAGAACGGAAAAAAAGTGATTCTAACGAAGTTTCCAAACTTCGAAAAAATTTTTTTTTCTTTTCGAGATTCTTTGCGCATAATATGCTTTACTGAGGCTATCAAACTAGTATAATGAAAGAGAACCAGTTATCTCAAATAAGAACAGAAAAAAAGTGATTCTAAAGAAGTTACCAAACTTCGAAAAAAATTTTTTTTCTTTTCGAGATTCTTTGCGCATAATATGCTTTTCTGAGGCTATCAAACTAGTATAATGAAAGATAACCAGTTATCTCAAATAAGAACGGGAAAAAAAGTGATTCTAACGAAGTTTCCAAACTTCGAAAAAAATTTTTTTTTCTTTTCGTGATTTTTGCGCTAAATATGCTTTTCTGAGGCTATCAAAGTAGTATTATAAAAGAGAACACGTTATCTCAAATAAGAACAGAATAAAGGTGATTCTAAAGAATTTTCCAAACTTCAAAAAAAATTTTTTTTTCTTTTCGAGATTCTTTGCGCATAATATGCTTTACTGAGGCTATCAAACTAGTATAATGAAAGAGAACCAGTTATCTCAAATAAGAACGGAAAAAAAGTGATTCAAACGATGTTTCCAAACTTCGAAAAAATTTTTTTTTCTTTTAGAGATTCTTTGCGCATAATATGCTTTACTGAGGCTATCAAACTAGTATAATGAAAGAGAACCAGTTATCTCAAATAAGAACGGAAAAAAAGTGATTCTAACGAAGTTTCCAAACTTCGAAAAAATTTTTTTTTCTTTTCGAGATTCTTTGCGCATAATATGCTTTACTGAGGCTATCAAACTAGTATAATGAAAGAGAACCAGTTATCTCAAATAAGAACAGAAAAAAAGTGATTCTAAAGAAGTTACCAAACTTCGAAAAAAAATTTTTTTCTTTTCGAGATTCTTTGCGCATAATATGCTTTACTGAGGCTATCAAACTAGTATAATGAAAGAGAACCTGTTATTTCAAATAAGAACGGAAAAAAGTGATTAAAACGAAGTTTCCAAACTTCGAAATAAAATGTTTTTCTTTTCGAGATTCTTTGCGCATAATATACTTTTCTACGGCTATCAAACTAGTAAAATGAAAGAGAACCAGTTATCTCGAATAAGAACGGAAAAAAAGTGATTGTAACGAAGTTTCCAAACTTCGAAAAAAATTTTTTTTCTTTTCGAGATTCTTTGCGCATAATATGCTTTACTGAGGCTATCAAACTAGTATAATGTAAGAGAACCAGTTATCTCAAATAAGAACGGAAAAAAAGTGATTCTAACGAAGTTTCCAAACTTCGAAAAAAATTTTTTTTCTTTTCGTGATTGTTTGCGCTAAATTTGCTTTTCTGAGGCTATCAAACTAGTATAATGAAAGAGAACCAGTTATCTCAAATAAGAACAGAAAAAAAGTGATTCTAAAGAAGTTTCCAAACTTCGAAAAAAAATTTTGTCTTTTCGAGATTCTTTGCGCATAATATGCTTTACTGAGGGTATCAAACTAGTATAATGAAAGAGAACCAGTTATCTCAAATAAGAACAGAAAAAAAGTGATTCTAAAGAAGTTTCCAAACTTCGAAAAAAATTTTTTTTCTTTTCGAGATTCTTTGCGCATAAAATGCTTTACTGAGGCTATCAAACTAGTATAATGAAAGAGAACCAGTTATCTCAAATAAGAACGGAAAAAAAGTGATTCAAACGAAGTTTCCAAACTTTGAAAAAAAATGTTTTTCTTTTCGAGATTCTTTGCGCATAATATGCTTTACTGAGGCTATCAAACTAGTATAATGAAAGAGAACCAGTTATCTCAAATAAGAACGAAAACAAATTGATTCTAAAGAAGTTTACAAACTTCGAAAAAAAATGTTTTTCTTTTCGAGATTCTTTGCGCATAATATACTTTTCTACGGCTATCAAACTAGTAAAATGAAAGAGAACCAGTTATCTCGAATAAGAACGGAAAAATTGTGATTGTAACGAAGTTTCCAAACGTCGAAAAAAATTTTTTTTCTTTTCGAGATTCTTTGCGCATAATATGCTTTACTGAGGCTATCAAACTAGTATAATGAAAGAGAACCAGTTATCTCAAATAAGAACGAAAAAAAAGTGATTCTAAAGAAGTTTCCAAACTTCGAAAAAATTTTTTTTTCTTTTCGAGATTCTTTGCGCATAATATGCTTTACTGAAGCTATCAAACTAGTATAATGAAAGAGAACCAGTTATCTCAAATAAGAACGGAAAAAAAGTGATTCTAAAGAAGTTTCCAAACTTCGAAAAAAAATTTTTTTCTTTTCGAGATTCTTTGCGCATAATATGCTTTACTGAGGCTATCAAACTAGTATAATGAAAGAGAAACAGTTATCTCAAATAAGAACGGAAAAAAAGTGATTCAAAAGAAGTTTCCAAACCTCGAAAAAAAATGTTTTTCTTTTCGAGATTCTTTGCGCATAATATGCTTTTCTACGGCTATCAAACTAGTAAAATGAAAGAGAACCAGTTATCTCGAATAAGAACGGAAAAAAAGTGATTGTAACGAAGTTTCCAAACTTCAAAAAAAATTTTTTTTCTTTTCGAGATTCTTTGCGCATAATATGCTTTACTGAGGCTATCAAACTAGTATAATGTAAGAGAACCAGTTATCTCAAATAAGAACGGGAAAAAAGTGATTCTAACGAAGTTTCCAAACTTCGAAAAAAAATGTTTTTCTTTTCGAGATTCTTTGCGCTAAATATGCTTTTCTGAGGCTATCAAACTAGTATAATGAAAGAGAACCAGTTATCTCAAATAAGAACAGAAAAAAAGTGATTCTAAAGAAGTTTCCAAACTTCGAAAAAAAAATTTTGTCTTTTCGAGATTCTTTGCGCATAATATGCTTTACTGAGGCTATCAAACTAGTATAATGAAAGAGAACCAGTTATCTCAAATAAGAACAGAAAAAAGGTGATTCTAAAGAAGTTTCCAAACTTCGAAAAAAATTTTTTTTCTTTTCGAGATTCTTTGCGCATAATATGCTTTACTGAGGCTATCAAACTAGTATAATGAAAGAGAACCAGTTATCTCAAATAAGAACGGAAAAAAAGTGATTCAAACGAAGTTTCCAAACTTCGAAAAAAAATGTTTTTCTTTTCGAGATTCTTTGCGCATAATATGCTTTACTGAGGCTATCAAACTAGTATAATGAAAGAGAACCAGTTATCTCAAATAAGAACGGAAAAAAAGTGATTCTAAAGAAGTTTCCAAACTTCGAAAAAAAAATTTTTTCTTTTCGGGATTCTTTGCGCATAATATGCTTTACTGAGGCTATCAAACTAGTATAATGAAAGAGAACCAGTTATCTCAAATAAGAACGGAAAAAAATTGATTCTAAAAAAGTTTCCAAACTTCGAAAAAAAATTTTTTCTTTTCGAGATTCTTTGCGCATAATATGCTTTACTGAGGCTATCAAACTAGTATAATGAAAGAGAACGAGTTATCTCAAATAAGAACGGAAAAAAAGTGATTCAAACGAAGTTTCCAAACTTCGAAAAAAAATTTTTTTCTTTTCGAGATTCTTTGAGCATAATATGCTTTACTGAGGCTATCAAACTAGTATAATGAAAGAGAACCAGTTATTTCAAATAAGAACGGAAAAAAGTGATTAAAACGAAGTTTCCAAACTTCGAAAAAAAATGTTTTTCTTTTTGAGATTCTTTGCGCATAATATACTTTTCTACGGCTATCAAACTAGTAAAATGAAAGAGAACCAGTTATTTCAAATAAGAACGGAAAAAAGTGATTAAAACGAAGTTTCCAAACTTCGAAAAAAAATGTTTTTCTTTTCGAGATTCTTTGCGCATAATATACTTTTCTACGGCTATCAAACTAGTAAAATGAAAGAGAACCAGTTATCTCCAATAAGAACGGAAAAAAAGTGATTGTAACGAAGTTTCCAAATTTCGAAAAAAATTTTTTTTCTTTTCGAGATTCTTTGCGCATAATATGCTTTACTGAGGCTATCAAACTAGTATAATGTAAGAGAACCAGTTATCTCAAATAAGAACGGAAAAAAAGTGATTATAACGAAATTTCCAAACTTCAAAAAAAGTTTTTTTTCTTTTCGTGATTGTTTGCGCTAAATATGCTTTTCTGAGGCTATCAAACTAGTATAATGAAAGAGAACCAGTTATCTCAAATAAGAACAGAAAAAAAGTGATTCTAAAGAAGTTTCCAAAATTCGAAAAAAAATATTTTGTCTTTTCGAGATTCTTTGCGCATAATATGCTTTACTGAGGCTATCAAACTAGTATAAAGAAAGAAAACCAGTTATCTCAAATAAGAACAGAAAAAAAGTGATTCTAAAGAAGTTTCCAAACTTCGAAAAAAAATGCTTTTCTTTTCGAGATTCTTTGCGCATAATATGCTTTACTGTGGCTATCAAACTAGTATAATGAAAGAGAACCAGTTATCTCAAATAAGAACGGGAAAAAAGTGATTCTAACGAAGTTTCTAAACTTCGAAAAAAATTTTTTTTCTTTTCGAGATTCTTTGCGCATAATATGCTATACTGAGGCTATAAAACTAGTATAATGTAAGAGAACCAGTTATCTCAAATAAGAACGGAAAAAAAGTGATTCAAACGAAGTTTCCAAACTTCGAAAAAAAATGTTTTTCTTTTCGAGATTCTTTGCGCATAATATGCTTTTCTGAGGCTATCAAACTAGTATAATGAAAGAGAACCAGTTATTTCAAATAGGAACGGAAAAAAGTGATTCAAACGAAGTTTGAACTTCGAAAAAAAATGTTTTTCTTCTCGAGATTCTTTGCGCATAATATACTTTTCTACGGCTATCAAACTAGTAAAATGAAAGAGAACTAGTTATTTCAAATAAGAACGGAAAAAAAGTGATTCAAACGAAGTTTCCAAAGTTCGAAAAAAAATGTTTTTCTTTTCGAGATTCTTTGCGCATAATATACTTTTCTACGTCTATCAAACTAGTAAAATGAAAGAGAACCAGTTATCTCCAATAAGAACGGAAAAAAAGTGATTCTAACGAAGTTTCCAAACTTCGAAAAAAAATGTTTTTCTTTACGAGATTCTTTGCGCATAATATGCTTTTCTGAGGCTATCAAACTAGTATAATGATAGAGAACCAGTTATCTCCAATAAGAACGGAAAAAAAGTGATTCTAACGAAGTTTCCAAACTTCGAAAAAAAATTTTTTTTCTTTTCGTGATTCTTTGCGCTAAATATGCTTTTCTGAGGCTATCAAAAAAGTATTATAAAAGAGAACCAGTTATCACAAATAAGAACAGAAAAAAAGTGATTCTAAAGAAGTTTCCAAACTTCGAAAAAAAAATTTTTTCTTTTTGAGATTCTTTGCGCATAATATGCTTTACTGAGGCTATGAAACTAATATAATGAAAGAGAAACAGTTATCTCAAATAAAAACGGAAAAAAATGATTCAAACGAAGTTTCCAAACTTCGAAAAAAAATGTTTTTCTTTTCGAGATTCTTTGCGCTAAATATGCTTTTCTGAGGCTATCAAACTAGTATAATGAAAGAGAACCAGTTATCTCAAATAAGAACAGAAAAAAGTGATTCTAAAGAAGTTTCCAAACTTCGAAAAAAAAATTTTTTCTTTTCGAGATTCTTTGCGCATTATATGCTTTTCTGAGGCTATCAAAGTAGTATTATAAAAGAGAACCAGTTATCTCAAATAAGAACGGAAAAAAAGTGATTCTAAAGAAGTTTCCAAACTTCGAAAAAAATTTTTTTTCTTTTCGAGATTCTTTGCGCATAATATGCTTTACTGAAGCTATCAAACTAGTATAATGAAAGAGAACCAGTTATCTCAAATAAGAACAGAAAAAAGTGATTCTAAAGAAGTTTCCAAACTTCGAAAAAATTTTTTTTTCTTTTCGAGATTCTTTGCGCATAATATGCTTTACTGAGGCTATCAAACTAGTATAATGAAAGAGAACCAGTTATCTCAAATAAGAACGGAAAAAAAGTGATTCTAAAGAAGTTTCCAAACTTCGAAAAAAAATTTTTTTCTTTTCGAGATTCTTTGCGCATAATATGCTTTACTGAGGCTATCAAACTAGTATAATGAAAGAGAAACAGTTATCTCAAATAAGAACGGAAAAAAAGTGATTCAAACGAAGTTTCCAAACCTCGAAAAAAAATTTTTTTCTTTTCGAGATTCTTTGCGCATAATATGCTTTTCTGAGGCTATCAAACTAGTATAATGAAAGATAACCAGTTATCTCAAATAAGAACGGGAAAAAAAGTGATTCTAACGAAGTTTCCAAACTTCGAAAAAAATTTTTTTTTCTTTTCGTGATTTTTGCGCTAAATATGCTTTTCTGAGGCTATCAAAGTAGTATTATAAAAGAGAACACGTTATCTCAAATAAGAACAGAAAAAAGGTGATTCTAAAGAATTTTCCAAACTTCAAAAAAAATTTTTTTTTCTTTTCGAGATTCTTTGCGCATAATATGCTTTACTGAGGCTATCAAACTAGTATAATGAAAGAGAACCAGTTATCTCAAATAAGAACGGAAAAAAAGTGATTCAAACGATGTTTCCAAACTTCGAAAAAATTTTTTTTTCTTTTAGAGATTCTTTGCGCATAATATGCTTTACTGAGGCTATCAAACTAGTATAATGAAAGAGAACCAGTTATCTCAAATAAGAACGGAAAAAAAGTGATTCTAACGAAGTTTCCAAACTTCGAAAAAATTTTTTTTTCTTTTCGAGATTCTTTGCGCATAATATGCTTTACTGAGGCTATCAAACTAGTATAATGAAAGAGAACCAGTTATCTCAAATAAGAACAGAAAAAAAGTGATTCTAAAGAAGTTACCAAACTTCGAAAAAAAATTTTTTTCTTTTCGAGATTCTTTGCGCATAATATGCTTTACTGAGGCTATCAAACTAGTATAATGAAAGAGAACCTGTTATTTCAAATAAGAACGGAAAAAAGTGATTAAAACGAAGTTTCCAAACTTCGAAAAAAAATGTTTTTCTTTTCGAGATTCTTTGCGCATAATATACTTTTCTACGGCTATCAAACTAGTAAAATGAAAGAGAACCAGTTATCTCGAATAAGAACGGGAAAAAAGTGATTGTAACGAAGTTTCCAAACTTCGAAAAAAATTTTTTTTCTTTTCGAGATTCTTTGCGCATAAAATGCTTTACTGAGGCTATCAAACTAGTATAATGAAAGAGAACCAGTTATCTCAAATAAGAACGGAAAAAAAGTGATTCAAACGAAGTTTCCAAACTTTGAAAAAAAATGTTTTTCTTTTCGAGATTCTTTGCGCATAATATGCTTTACTGAGGCTATCAAACTAGTATAATGAAAGAGAACCAGTTATCTCAAATAAGAACGAAAACAAATTGATTCTAAAGAAGTTTCCAAACTTCGAAAAAAAATGTTTTTCTTTTCGAGATTCTTTGCGCATAATATACTTTTCTACGGCTATCAAACTAGTAAAATGAAAGAGAACCAGTTATCTCGAATAAGAACGGAAAAATTGTGATTGTAACGAAGTTTCCAAACGTCGAAAAAAATTTTTTTTCTTTTCGAGATTCTTTGCGCATAATATGCTTTACTGAGGCTATCAAACTAGTATAATGAAAGAGAACCAGTTATCTCAAATAAGAACGAAAAAAAAGTGATTCTAAAGAAGTTTCCAAACTTCGAAAAAAATTTTTTTTCTTTTCGAGATTCTTTGCGCATAATATGCTTTACTGAAGCTATCAAACTAGTATAATGAAAGAGAACCAGTTATCTCAAATAAGAACGGAAAAAAAGTGATTCTAAAGAAGTTTCCAAACTTCGAAAAAAAATTTTTTTCTTTTCGAGATTCTTTGCGCATAATATGCTTTACTGAGGCTATCAAACTAGTATAATGAAAGAGAAACAGTTATCTCAAATAAGAACGGAAAAAAAGTGATTCAAACGAAGTTTCCAAACCTCGAAAAAAAATGTTTTTCTTTTCGAGATTCTTTGCGCATAATATGCTTTTCTACGGCTATCAAACTAGTAAAATGAAAGAGAACCAGTTATCTCGAATAAGAACGGAAAAAAAGTGATTGTAACGAAGTTTCCAAACTTCAAAAAAAATTTTTTTTCTTTTCGAGATTCTTTGCGCATAATATGCTTTACTGAGGCTATCAAACTAGTATAATGTAAGAGAACCAGTTATCTCAAATAAGAACGGGAAAAAAGTGATTCTAACGAAGTTTCCAAACTTCGAAAAAAAATGTTTTTCTTTTCGAGATTCTTTGCGCATAATATGCTTTACTGAGGCTATCAAACTAGTATAATGAAAGAGAACCAGTTATCTCAAATAAGAACGAAAACAAATTGATTCTAAAGAAGTTTCCAAACTTCGAAAAAAAATGTTTTTCTTTTCGAGATTCTTTGCGCATAATATACTTTTCTACGGCTATCAAACTAGTAAAATGAAAGAGAACCAGTTATCTCGAATAAGAACGGAAAAATTGTGATTGTAACGAAGTTTCCAAAACTCGAAAAAAAATGTTTTTCTTTTCGAGATTCTTTGCGCATAATATGCTTTTCTGAGGATATCAAACTAGTATAATGAAAGAGAACCAGTTATCTCAAATAAGAACGGAAAAAAAGTGATTCAAACGATGTTTCCAAACTTCGAAAAAATTTTTTTTTCTTTTAGAGATTCTTTGCGCATAATATGCTTTACTGAGGCTATCAAACTAGTATAATGAAAGAGAACCAGTTATCTCAAATAAGAACGGAAAAAAAGTGATTCTAACGAAGTTTCCAAACTTCGAAAAAATTTTTTTTTCTTTTCGAGATTCTTTGCGCATAATATGCTTTACTGAGGCTATCAAACTAGTATAATGAAAGAGAACCAGTTATCTCAAATAAGAACAGAAAAAAAGTGATTCTAAAGAAGTTACCAAACTTCGAAAAAAAATTTTTTTCTTTTCGAGATTCTTTGCGCATAATATGCTTTACTGAGGCTATCAAACTAGTATAATGAAAGAGAACCTGTTATTTCAAATAAGAACGGAAAAAAGTGATTAAAACGAAGTTTCCAAACTTCGAAATAAAATGTTTTTCTTTTCGAGATTCTTTGCGCATAATATACTTTTCTACGGCTATCAAACTAGTAAAATGAAAGAGAACCAGTTATCTCGAATAAGAACGGAAAAAAAGTGATTGTAACGAAGTTTCCAAACTTCGAAAAAAATTTTTTTTCTTTTCGAGATTCTTTGCGCATAATATGCTTTACTGAGGCTATCAAACTAGTATAATGTAAGAGAACCAGTTATCTCAAATAAGAACGGAAAAAAAGTGATTCTAACGAAGTTTCCAAACTTCGAAAAAAATTTTTTTTCTTTTCGTGATTGTTTGCGCTAAATTTGCTTTTCTGAGGCTATCAAACTAGTATAATGAAAGAGAACCAGTTATCTCAAATAAGAACAGAAAAAAAGTGATTCTAAAGAAGTTTCCAAACTTCGAAAAAAAATTTTGTCTTTTCGAGATTCTTTGCGCATAATATGCTTTACTGAGGGTATCAAACTAGTATAATGAAAGAGAACCAGTTATCTCAAATAAGAACAGAAAAAAAGTGATTCTAAAGAAGTTTCCAAACTTCGAAAAAAATTTTTTTTCTTTTCGAGATTCTTTGCGCATAAAATGCTTTACTGAGGCTATCAAACTAGTATAATGAAAGAGAACCAGTTATCTCAAATAAGAACGGAAAAAAAGTGATTCAAACGAAGTTTCCAAACTTTGAAAAAAAATGTTTTTCTTTTCGAGATTCTTTGCGCATAATATGCTTTACTGAGGCTATCAAACTAGTATAATGAAAGAGAACCAGTTATCTCAAATAAGAACGAAAACAAATTGATTCTAAAGAAGTTTACAAACTTCGAAAAAAAATGTTTTTCTTTTCGAGATTCTTTGCGCATAATATACTTTTCTACGGCTATCAAACTAGTAAAATGAAAGAGAACCAGTTATCTCGAATAAGAACGGAAAAATTGTGATTGTAACGAAGTTTCCAAACGTCGAAAAAAATTTTTTTTCTTTTCGAGATTCTTTGCGCATAATATGCTTTACTGAGGCTATCAAACTAGTATAATGAAAGAGAACCAGTTATCTCAAATAAGAACGAAAAAAAAGTGATTCTAAAGAAGTTTCCAAACTTCGAAAAAATTTTTTTTTCTTTTCGAGATTCTTTGCGCATAATATGCTTTACTGAAGCTATCAAACTAGTATAATGAAAGAGAACCAGTTATCTCAAATAAGAACGGAAAAAAAGTGATTCTAAAGAAGTTTCCAAACTTCGAAAAAAAATTTTTTTCTTTTCGAGATTCTTTGCGCATAATATGCTTTACTGAGGCTATCAAACTAGTATAATGAAAGAGAAACAGTTATCTCAAATAAGAACGGAAAAAAAGTGATTCAAAAGAAGTTTCCAAACCTCGAAAAAAAATGTTTTTCTTTTCGAGATTCTTTGCGCATAATATGCTTTTCTACGGCTATCAAACTAGTAAAATGAAAGAGAACCAGTTATCTCGAATAAGAACGGAAAAAAAGTGATTGTAACGAAGTTTCCAAACTTCAAAAAAAATTTTTTTTCTTTTCGAGATTCTTTGCGCATAATATGCTTTACTGAGGCTATCAAACTAGTATAATGTAAGAGAACCAGTTATCTCAAATAAGAACGGGAAAAAAGTGATTCTAACGAAGTTTCCAAACTTCGAAAAAAAATGTTTTTCTTTTCGAGATTCTTTGCGCTAAATATGCTTTTCTGAGGCTATCAAACTAGTATAATGAAAGAGAACCAGTTATCTCAAATAAGAACAGAAAAAAAGTGATTCTAAAGAAGTTTCCAAACTTCGAAAAAAAAATTTTGTCTTTTCGAGATTCTTTGCGCATAATATGCTTTACTGAGGCTATCAAACTAGTATAATGAAAGAGAACCAGTTATCTCAAATAAGAACAGAAAAAAGGTGATTCTAAAGAAGTTTCCAAACTTCGAAAAAAATTTTTTTTCTTTTCGAGATTCTTTGCGCATAATATGCTTTACTGAGGCTATCAAACTAGTATAATGAAAGAGAACCAGTTATCTCAAATAAGAACGGAAAAAAAGTGATTCAAACGAAGTTTCCAAACTTCGAAAAAAAATGTTTTTCTTTTCGAGATTCTTTGCGCATAATATGCTTTACTGAGGCTATCAAACTAGTATAATGAAAGAGAACCAGTTATCTCAAATAAGAACGGAAAAAAAGTGATTCTAAAGAAGTTTCCAAACTTCGAAAAAAAAATTTTTTCTTTTCGGGATTCTTTGCGCATAATATGCTTTACTGAGGCTATCAAACTAGTATAATGAAAGAGAACCAGTTATCTCAAATAAGAACGGAAAAAAATTGATTCTAAAAAAGTTTCCAAACTTCGAAAAAAAATTTTTTCTTTTCGAGATTCTTTGCGCATAATATGCTTTACTGAGGCTATCAAACTAGTATAATGAAAGAGAACGAGTTATCTCAAATAAGAACGGAAAAAAAGTGATTCAAACGAAGTTTCCAAACTTCGAAAAAAAATTTTTTTCTTTTCGAGATTCTTTGAGCATAATATGCTTTACTGAGGCTATCAAACTAGTATAATGAAAGAGAACCAGTTATTTCAAATAAGAACGGAAAAAAGTGATTAAAACGAAGTTTCCAAACTTCGAAAAAAAATGTTTTTCTTTTTGAGATTCTTTGCGCATAATATACTTTTCTACGGCTATCAAACTAGTAAAATGAAAGAGAACCAGTTATTTCAAATAAGAACGGAAAAAAGTGATTAAAACGAAGTTTCCAAACTTCGAAAAAAAATGTTTTTCTTTTCGAGATTCTTTGCGCATAATATACTTTTCTACGGCTATCAAACTAGTAAAATGAAAGAGAACCAGTTATCTCCAATAAGAACGGAAAAAAAGTGATTGTAACGAAGTTTCCAAATTTCGAAAAAAATTTTTTTTCTTTTCGAGATTCTTTGCGCATAATATGCTTTACTGAGGCTATCAAACTAGTATAATGTAAGAGAACCAGTTATCTCAAATAAGAACGGAAAAAAAGTGATTATAACGAAATTTCCAAACTTCAAAAAAAGTTTTTTTTCTTTTCGTGATTGTTTGCGCTAAATATGCTTTTCTGAGGCTATCAAACTAGTATAATGAAAGAGAACCAGTTATCTCAAATAAGAACAGAAAAAAAGTGATTCTAAAGAAGTTTCCAAAATTCGAAAAAAAATATTTTGTCTTTTCGAGATTCTTTGCGCATAATATGCTTTACTGAGGCTATCAAACTAGTATAAAGAAAGAAAACCAGTTATCTCAAATAAGAACAGAAAAAAAGTGATTCTAAAGAAGTTTCCAAACTTCGAAAAAAAATGCTTTTCTTTTCGAGATTCTTTGCGCATAATATGCTTTACTGTGGCTATCAAACTAGTATAATGAAAGAGAACCAGTTATCTCAAATAAGAACGGGAAAAAAGTGATTCTAACGAAGTTTCTAAACTTCGAAAAAAATTTTTTTTCTTTTCGAGATTCTTTGCGCATAATATGCTATACTGAGGCTATAAAACTAGTATAATGTAAGAGAACCAGTTATCTCAAATAAGAACGGAAAAAAAGTGATTCAAACGAAGTTTCCAAACTTCGAAAAAAAATGTTTTTCTTTTCGAGATTCTTTGCGCATAATATGCTTTTCTGAGGCTATCAAACTAGTATAATGAAAGAGAACCAGTTATTTCAAATAGGAACGGAAAAAAGTGATTCAAACGAAGTTTGAACTTCGAAAAAAAATGTTTTTCTTCTCGAGATTCTTTGCGCATAATATACTTTTCTACGGCTATCAAACTAGTAAAATGAAAGAGAACCAGTTATCTCGAATAAGAACGGAAAAAAAGTGATTGTAACGAAGTTTGCAAACTTCGAAAATAATTTTTTTTCTTTTCGAGATTCTTTGCGCATAATATGCTTTACTGAGGCTATCAAACTAGTATAATGAAAGAGAACCAGTTATCTCAAATAAGAACGGAAAAAAAGTGATTCAAACGAAGTTTCCAAACCTCGAAAAAAAATGTTTTTCTTTTCGATATTCTTTGCGCAAAATATGCTTTTCTGAGGCTATCAAACTAGTATAATGAAAGAGAACCAGTTATCTCAAATAAGAACGGGAAAAAAGTGATTCTAACGAAGTTTCCAAACTTCGAAAAAAAATTTTTTTTCTTTTCGTGATTCTTTGCGCTAAATATGCTTTTCTGAGGCTATCAAAGTAGTATTATAAAAGAGAACACGTTATCTCAAATAAGAACAGAAAAAAGGTGATTCTAAAGAAGTTTCCAAACTTCGAAAAAAATTTTTTTTCTTTTCGAGATTCTTTGCGCATAATATGCTTTACTGAGGCTATCAAACTAGTATAATGAAAGAGAACCAGTTATCTCAAATAAGAACGGAAAAAAAGTGATTCAAACGAAGTTTCCAAACTTCGAAAAAAAATGTTTTTCTTTTCGAGATTCTTTGCGCATAATATGCTTTACTGAGGCTATCAAACTAGTATAATGAAAGAGAACCAGTTATCTCAAATAAGAACGGAAAAAAAGTGATTCTAAAGAAGTTTCCAAACTTCGAAAAAAAAATTTCTTCTTTTCGAGATTCTTTGCGCATAATATGCTTTACTGAGGCTATCAAACTAGTATAATGAAAGAGAACCAGTTATCTCAAATAAGAACGGAAAAAAATTGATTCTAAAGAAGTTTCCAAACTTCGAAAAAAAATTTTTTCTTTTCGAGATTCTTTGCGCATAATATGCTTTACTGAGGCTATCAAACTAGTATAATGAAAGAGAACGAGTTATCTCAAATAAGAACGGAAAAAAAGTGATTCAAACGAAGTTTCCAAACTTCGAAAAAAATGTTTTTCTTTTCGAGATTCTTTGCGCATAATATGCTTTACTGAGGCTATCAAACTAGTATAATGTAAGAGAACAAGTTATCTCAAATAAGAACGGAAAAAAAGTGATTCAAACGAAGTTTCCAAACTTCGAAAAAAATGTTTTTCTTTTCGAGATTCTTTGCGCATAATATGCTTTTCTGAGGCTATCAAACTAGAATAATGAAAGAGAACTAGTTATTTCAAATAAGAACGGAAAAAAAGTGATTCAAACGAAGTTTCCAAAGTTCGAAAAAAAATGTTTTTCTTTTCGAGATTCTTTGCGCATAATATACTTTTCTACGTCTATCAAACTAGTAAAATGAAAGAGAACCAGTTATCTCCAATAAGAACGGAAAAAAAGTGATTCTAACGAAGTTTCCAAACTTCGAAAAAAAATGTTTTTCTTTACGAGATTCTTTGCGCATAATATGCTTTTCTGAGGCTATCAAACTAGTATAATGATAGAGAACCAGTTATCTCCAATAAGAACGGAAAAAAAGTGATTCTAACGAAGTTTCCAAACTTCGAAAAAAAATTTTTTTTCTTTTCGTGATTCTTTGCGCTAAATATGCTTTTCTGAGGCTATCAAAAAAGTATTATAAAAGAGAACCAGTTATCACAAATAAGAACAGAAAAAAAGTGATTCTAAAGAAGTTTCCAAACTTCGAAAAAAAAATTTTTTCTTTTTGAGATTCTTTGCGCATAATATGCTTTACTGAGGCTATGAAACTAATATAATGAAAGAGAAACAGTTATCTCAAATAAAAACGGAAAAAAATGATTCAAACGAAGTTTCCAAACTTCGAAAAAAAATGTTTTTCTTTTCGAGATTCTTTGCGCTAAATATGCTTTTCTGAGGCTATCAAACTAGTATAATGAAAGAGAACCAGTTATCTCAAATAAGAACAGAAAAAAGTGATTCTAAAGAAGTTTCCAAACTTCGAAAAAAAAATTTTTTCTTTTCGAGATTCTTTGCGCATTATATGCTTTTCTGAGGCTATCAAAGTAGTATTATAAAAGAGAACCAGTTATCTCAAATAAGAACGGAAAAAAAGTGATTCTAAAGAAGTTTCCAAACTTCGAAAAAAATTTTTTTTCTTTTCGAGATTCTTTGCGCATAATATGCTTTACTGAAGCTATCAAACTAGTATAATGAAAGAGAACCAGTTATCTCAAATAAGAACAGAAAAAAAGTGATTCTAAAGAAGTTTCCAAACTTCGAAAAAATTTTTTTTTCTTTTCGAGATTCTTTGCGCATAATATGCTTTACTGAGGCTATCAAACTAGTATAATGAAAGAGAACCAGTTATCTCAAATAAGAACGGAAAAAAAGTGATTCAAACGAAGTTTCCAAACCTCGAAAAAAAATTTTTTTCTTTTCGAGATTCTTTGCGCATAATATGCTTTTCTGAGGCTATCAAACTAGTATAATGAAAGATAACCAGTTATCTCAAATAAGAACGGGAAAAAAAGTGATTCTAACGAAGTTTCCAAACTTCGAAAAAAATTTTTTTTTCTTTTCGTGATTTTTGCGCTAAATATGCTTTTCTGAGGCTATCAAAGTAGTATTATAAAAGAGAACACGTTATCTCAAATAAGAACAGAAAAAAGGTGATTCTAAAGAATTTTCCAAACTTCAAAAAAAATTTTTTTTTCTTTTCGAGATTCTTTGCGCATAATATGCTTTACTGAGGCTATCAAACTAGTATAATGAAAGAGAACCAGTTATCTCAAATAAGAACGGAAAAAAAGTGATTCAAACGATGTTTCCAAACTTCGAAAAAATTTTTTTTTCTTTTAGAGATTCTTTGCGCATAATATGCTTTACTGAGGCTATCAAACTAGTATAATGAAAGAGAACCAGTTATCTCAAATAAGAACGGAAAAAAAGTGATTCTAACGAAGTTTCCAAACTTCGAAAAAATTTTTTTTTCTTTTCGAGATTCTTTGCGCATAATATGCTTTACTGAGGCTATCAAACTAGTATAATGAAAGAGAACCAGTTATCTCAAATAAGAACAGAAAAAAAGTGATTCTAAAGAAGTTACCAAACTTCGAAAAAAAATTTTTTTCTTTTCGAGATTCTTTGCGCATAATATGCTTTACTGAGGCTATCAAACTAGTATAATGAAAGAGAACCTGTTATTTCAAATAAGAACGGAAAAAAGTGATTAAAACGAAGTTTCCAAACTTCGAAAAAAAATGTTTTTCTTTTCGAGATTCTTTGCGCATAATATACTTTTCTACGGCTATCAAACTAGTAAAATGAAAGAGAACCAGTTATCTCGAATAAGAACCGGAAAAAAGTGATTGTAACGAAGTTTCCAAACTTCGAAAAAAATTTTTTTTCTTTTCGAGATTCTTTGCGCATAAAATGCTTTACTGAGGCTATCAAACTAGTATAATGAAAGAGAACCAGTTATCTCAAATAAGAACGGAAAAAAAGTGATTCAAACGAAGTTTCCAAACTTTGAAAAAAAATGTTTTTCTTTTCGAGATTCTTTGCGCATAATATGCTTTACTGAGGCTATCAAACTAGTATAATGAAAGAGAACCAGTTATCTCAAATAAGAACGAAAACAAATTGATTCTAAAGAAGTTTCCAAACTTCGAAAAAAAATGTTTTTCTTTTCGAGATTCTTTGCGCATAATATACTTTTCTACGGCTATCAAACTAGTAAAATGAAAGAGAACCAGTTATCTCGAATAAGAACGGAAAAATTGTGATTGTAACGAAGTTTCCAAACGTCGAAAAAAATTTTTTTTCTTTTCGAGATTCTTTGCGCATAATATGCTTTACTGAGGCTATCAAACTAGTATAATGAAAGAGAACCAGTTATCTCAAATAAGAACGAAAAAAAAGTGATTCTAAAGAAGTTTCCAAACTTCGAAAAAAATTTTTTTTCTTTTCGAGATTCTTTGCGCATAATATGCTTTACTGAAGCTATCAAACTAGTATAATGAAAGAGAACCAGTTATCTCAAATAAGAACGGAAAAAAAGTGATTCTAAAGAAGTTTCCAAACTTCGAAAAAAAATTTTTTTCTTTTCGAGATTCTTTGCGCATAATATGCTTTACTGAGGCTATCAAACTAGTATAATGAAAGAGAAACAGTTATCTCAAATAAGAACGGAAAAAAAGTGATTCAAACGAAGTTTCCAAACCTCGAAAAAAAATGTTTTTCTTTTCGAGATTCTTTGCGCATAATATGCTTTTCTACGGCTATCAAACTAGTAAAATGAAAGAGAACCAGTTATCTCGAATAAGAACGGAAAAAAAGTGATTGTAACGAAGTTTCCAAACTTCAAAAAAAATTTTTTTTCTTTTCGAGATTCTTTGCGCATAATATGCTTTACTGAGGCTATCAAACTAGTATAATGTAAGAGAACCAGTTATCTCAAATAAGAACGGGAAAAAAGTGATTCTAACGAAGTTTCCAAACTTCGAAAAAAAATGTTTTTCTTTTCGAGATTCTTTGCGCATAATATGCTTTACTGAGGCTATCAAACTAGTATAATGAAAGAGAACCAGTTATCTCAAATAAGAACGAAAACAAATTGATTCTAAAGAAGTTTCCAAACTTCGAAAAAAAATGTTTTTCTTTTCGAGATTCTTTGCGCATAATATACTTTTCTACGGCTATCAAACTAGTAAAATGAAAGAGAACCAGTTATCTCGAATAAGAACGGAAAAATTGTGATTGTAACGAAGTTTCCAAAACTCGAAAAAAAATGTTTTTCTTTTCGAGATTCTTTGCGCATAATATGCTTTTCTGAGGATATCAAACTAGTATAATGAAAGATAACCAGTTATCTCAAATAAGAACGGGAAAAAAAGTGATTCTAACGAAGTTTCCAAACTTCGAAAAAAATTTTTTTTTCTTTTCGTGATTTTTGCGCTAAATATGCTTTTCTGAGGCTATCAAAGTAGTATTATAAAAGAGAACACGTTATCTCAAATAAGAACAGAAAAAAGGTTATTCTAAAGAAGTTTCCAAACTTCAAAAAAATTTTTTTTTTCTTTTCGAGATTCTTTGCGCATAATATGCTTTACTGAGGCTATCAAACTAGTATAATGAAAGAGAACCAGTTATCTCAAATAAGAACGGAAAAAAAGTGATTCAAACGATGTTTCCAAACTTCGAAAAAATTTTGTTTTCTTTTAGAGATTCTTTGCGCATAATATGCTTTACTGAGGCTATCAAACTAGTATAATGAAAGAGAACCAGTTATCTCAAATAAGAACGGAAAAAAAGTGATTCTAACGAAGTTTCCAAACTTCGAAAAAATTTTTTTTTCTTTTCGAGATTCTTTGCGCATAATATGCTTTACTGAGGCTATCAAACTAGTATAATGAAAGAGAACCAGTTATCTCAAATAAGAACAGAAAAAAAGTGATTCTAAAGAAGTTACCAAACTTCGAAAAAAATTTTTTTTCTTTTCGAGATTCTTTGCGCATAATATGCTTTTCTGAGGCTATCAAACTAGTATAATGAAAGATAACCAGTTATCTCAAATAAGAACGGGAAAAAAAGTGATTCTAACGAAGTTTCCAAACTTCGAAAAAAATTTTTTTTTCTTTTCGTGATTTTTGCGCTAAATATGCTTTTCTGAGGCTATCAAAGTAGTATTATAAAAGAGAACACGTTATCTCAAATAAGAACAGAATAAAGGTGATTCTAAAGAATTTTCCAAACTTCAAAAAAAATTTTTTTTTCTTTTCGAGATTCTTTGCGCATAATATGCTTTACTGAGGCTATCAAACTAGTATAATGAAAGAGAACCAGTTATCTCAAATAAGAACGGAAAAAAAGTGATTCAAACGATGTTTCCAAACTTCGAAAAAATTTTTTTTTCTTTTAGAGATTCTTTGCGCATAATATGCTTTACTGAGGCTATCAAACTAGTATAATGAAAGAGAACCAGTTATCTCAAATAAGAACGGAAAAAAAGTGATTCTAACGAAGTTTCCAAACTTCGAAAAAATTTTTTTTTCTTTTCGAGATTCTTTGCGCATAATATGCTTTACTGAGGCTATCAAACTAGTATAATGAAAGAGAACCAGTTATCTCAAATAAGAACAGAAAAAAAGTGATTCTAAAGAAGTTACCAAACTTCGAAAAAAAATTTTTTTCTTTTCGAGATTCTTTGCGCATAATATGCTTTACTGAGGCTATCAAACTAGTATAATGAAAGAGAACCTGTTATTTCAAATAAGAACGGAAAAAAGTGATTAAAACGAAGTTTCCAAACTTCGAAATAAAATGTTTTTCTTTTCGAGATTCTTTGCGCATAATATACTTTTCTACGGCTATCAAACTAGTAAAATGAAAGAGAACCAGTTATCTCGAATAAGAACGGAAAAAAAGTGATTGTAACGAAGTTTCCAAACTTCGAAAAAAATTTTTTTTCTTTTCGAGATTCTTTGCGCATAATATGCTTTACTGAGGCTATCAAACTAGTATAATGTAAGAGAACCAGTTATCTCAAATAAGAACGGAAAAAAAGTGATTCTAACGAAGTTTCCAAACTTCGAAAAAAATTTTTTTTCTTTTCGTGATTGTTTGCGCTAAATTTGCTTTTCTGAGGCTATCAAACTAGTATAATGAAAGAGAACCAGTTATCTCAAATAAGAACAGAAAAAAAGTGATTCTAAAGAAGTTTCCAAACTTCGAAAAAAAATTTTGTCTTTTCGAGATTCTTTGCGCATAATATGCTTTACTGAGGGTATCAAACTAGTATAATGAAAGAGAACCAGTTATCTCAAATAAGAACAGAAAAAAAGTGATTCTAAAGAAGTTTCCAAACTTCGAAAAAAATTTTTTTTCTTTTCGAGATTCTTTGCGCATAAAATGCTTTACTGAGGCTATCAAACTAGTATAATGAAAGAGAACCAGTTATCTCAAATAAGAACGGAAAAAAAGTGATTCAAACGAAGTTTCCAAACTTTGAAAAAAAATGTTTTTCTTTTCGAGATTCTTTGCGCATAATATGCTTTACTGAGGCTATCAAACTAGTATAATGAAAGAGAACCAGTTATCTCAAATAAGAACGAAAACAAATTGATTCTAAAGAAGTTTACAAACTTCGAAAAAAAATGTTTTTCTTTTCGAGATTCTTTGCGCATAATATACTTTTCTACGGCTATCAAACTAGTAAAATGAAAGAGAACCAGTTATCTCGAATAAGAACGGAAAAATTGTGATTGTAACGAAGTTTCCAAACGTCGAAAAAAATTTTTTTTCTTTTCGAGATTCTTTGCGCATAATATGCTTTACTGAGGCTATCAAACTAGTATAATGAAAGAGAACCAGTTATCTCAAATAAGAACGAAAAAAAAGTGATTCTAAAGAAGTTTCCAAACTTCGAAAAAATTTTTTTTTCTTTTCGAGATTCTTTGCGCATAATATGCTTTACTGAAGCTATCAAACTAGTATAATGAAAGAGAACCAGTTATCTCAAATAAGAACGGAAAAAAAGTGATTCTAAAGAAGTTTCCAAACTTCGAAAAAAAATTTTTTTCTTTTCGAGATTCTTTGCGCATAATATGCTTTACTGAGGCTATCAAACTAGTATAATGAAAGAGAAACAGTTATCTCAAATAAGAACGGAAAAAAAGTGATTCAAAAGAAGTTTCCAAACCTCGAAAAAAAATGTTTTTCTTTTCGAGATTCTTTGCGCATAATATGCTTTTCTACGGCTATCAAACTAGTAAAATGAAAGAGAACCAGTTATCTCGAATAAGAACGGAAAAAAAGTGATTGTAACGAAGTTTCCAAACTTCAAAAAAAATTTTTTTTCTTTTCGAGATTCTTTGCGCATAATATGCTTTACTGAGGCTATCAAACTAGTATAATGTAAGAGAACCAGTTATCTCAAATAAGAACGGGAAAAAAGTGATTCTAACGAAGTTTCCAAACTTCGAAAAAAAATGTTTTTCTTTTCGAGATTCTTTGCGCTAAATATGCTTTTCTGAGGCTATCAAACTAGTATAATGAAAGAGAACCAGTTATCTCAAATAAGAACAGAAAAAAAGTGATTCTAAAGAAGTTTCCAAACTTCGAAAAAAAAATTTTGTCTTTTCGAGATTCTTTGCGCATAATATGCTTTACTGAGGCTATCAAACTAGTATAATGAAAGAGAACCAGTTATCTCAAATAAGAACAGAAAAAAGGTGATTCTAAAGAAGTTTCCAAACTTCGAAAAAAATTTTTTTTCTTTTCGAGATTCTTTGCGCATAATATGCTTTACTGAGGCTATCAAACTAGTATAATGAAAGAGAACCAGTTATCTCAAATAAGAACGGAAAAAAAGTGATTCAAACGAAGTTTCCAAACTTCGAAAAAAAATGTTTTTCTTTTCGAGATTCTTTGCGCATAATATGCTTTACTGAGGCTATCAAACTAGTATAATGAAAGAGAACCAGTTATCTCAAATAAGAACGGAAAAAAAGTGATTCTAAAGAAGTTTCCAAACTTCGAAAAAAAAATTTTTTCTTTTCGGGATTCTTTGCGCATAATATGCTTTACTGAGGCTATCAAACTAGTATAATGAAAGAGAACCAGTTATCTCAAATAAGAACGGAAAAAAATTGATTCTAAAAAAGTTTCCAAACTTCGAAAAAAAATTTTTTCTTTTCGAGATTCTTTGCGCATAATATGCTTTACTGAGGCTATCAAACTAGTATAATGAAAGAGAACGAGTTATCTCAAATAAGAACGGAAAAAAAGTGATTCAAACGAAGTTTCCAAACTTCGAAAAAAAATTTTTTTCTTTTCGAGATTCTTTGAGCATAATATGCTTTACTGAGGCTATCAAACTAGTATAATGAAAGAGAACCAGTTATTTCAAATAAGAACGGAAAAAAGTGATTAAAACGAAGTTTCCAAACTTCGAAAAAAAATGTTTTTCTTTTTGAGATTCTTTGCGCATAATATACTTTTCTACGGCTATCAAACTAGTAAAATGAAAGAGAACCAGTTATTTCAAATAAGAACGGAAAAAAGTGATTAAAACGAAGTTTCCAAACTTCGAAAAAAAATGTTTTTCTTTTCGAGATTCTTTGCGCATAATATACTTTTCTACGGCTATCAAACTAGTAAAATGAAAGAGAACCAGTTATCTCCAATAAGAACGGAAAAAAAGTGATTGTAACGAAGTTTCCAAATTTCGAAAAAAATTTTTTTTCTTTTCGAGATTCTTTGCGCATAATATGCTTTACTGAGGCTATCAAACTAGTATAATGTAAGAGAACCAGTTATCTCAAATAAGAACGGAAAAAAAGTGATTATAACGAAATTTCCAAACTTCAAAAAAAGTTTTTTTTCTTTTCGTGATTGTTTGCGCTAAATATGCTTTTCTGAGGCTATCAAACTAGTATAATGAAAGAGAACCAGTTATCTCAAATAAGAACAGAAAAAAAGTGATTCTAAAGAAGTTTCCAAAATTCGAAAAAAAATATTTTGTCTTTTCGAGATTCTTTGCGCATAATATGCTTTACTGAGGCTATCAAACTAGTATAAAGAAAGAAAACCAGTTATCTCAAATAAGAACAGAAAAAAAGTGATTCTAAAGAAGTTTCCAAACTTCGAAAAAAAATGCTTTTCTTTTCGAGATTCTTTGCGCATAATATGCTTTACTGTGGCTATCAAACTAGTATAATGAAAGAGAACCAGTTATCTCAAATAAGAACGGGAAAAAAGTGATTCTAACGAAGTTTCTAAACTTCGAAAAAAATTTTTTTTCTTTTCGAGATTCTTTGCGCATAATATGCTATACTGAGGCTATAAAACTAGTATAATGTAAGAGAACCAGTTATCTCAAATAAGAACGGAAAAAAAGTGATTCAAACGAAGTTTCCAAACTTCGAAAAAAAATGTTTTTCTTTTCGAGATTCTTTGCGCATAATATGCTTTTCTGAGGCTATCAAACTAGTATAATGAAAGAGAACCAGTTATTTCAAATAGGAACGGAAAAAAGTGATTCAAACGAAGTTTGAACTTCGAAAAAAAATGTTTTTCTTCTCGAGATTCTTTGCGCATAATATACTTTTCTACGGCTATCAAACTAGTAAAATGAAAGAGAACCAGTTATCTCGAATAAGAACGGAAAAAAGGTGATTGTAACGAAGTTTGCAAACTTCGAAAATAATTTTTTTTCTTTTCGAGATTCTTTGCGCATAATATGCTTTACTGAGGCTATCAAACTAGTATAATGAAAGAGAACCAGTTATCTCAAATAAGAACGGAAAAAAAGTGATTCAAACGAAGTTTCCAAACCTCGAAAAAAAATGTTTTTCTTTTCGATATTCTTTGCGCAAAATATGCTTTTCTGAGGCTATCAAACTAGTATAATGAAAGAGAACCAGTTATCTCAAATAAGAACGGGAAAAAAGTGATTCTAACGAAGTTTCCAAACTTCGAAAAAAAATTTTTTTTCTTTTCGTGATTCTTTGCGCTAAATATGCTTTTCTGAGGCTATCAAAGTAGTATTATAAAAGAGAACACGTTATCTCAAATAAGAACAGAAAAAAGGTGATTCTAAAGAAGTTTCCAAACTTCGAAAAAAATTTTTTTTCTTTTCGAGATTCTTTGCGCATAATATGCTTTACTGAGGCTATCAAACTAGTATAATGAAAGAGAACCAGTTATCTCAAATAAGAACGGAAAAAAAGTGATTCAAACGAAGTTTCCAAACTTCGAAAAAAAATGTTTTTCTTTTCGAGATTCTTTGCGCATAATATGCTTTACTGAGGCTATCAAACTGGTATAATGAAAGAGAACCAGTTATCTCAAATAAGAACGGAAAAAAAGTGATTCTAAAGAAGTTTCCAAACTTCGAAAAAAAAATTTCTTCTTTTCGAGATTCTTTGCGCATAATATGCTTTACTGAGGCTATCAAACTAGTATAATGAAAGAGAACCAGTTATCTCAAATAAGAACGGAAAAAAATTGATTCTAAAGAAGTTTCCAAACTTCGAAAAAAAATTTTTTCTTTTCGAGATTCTTTGCGCATAATATGCTTTACTGAGGCTATCAAACTAGTATAATGAAAGAGAACGAGTTATCTCAAATAAGAACGGAAAAAAAGTGATTCAAACGAAGTTTCCAAACTTCGAAAAAAATGTTTTTCTTTTCGAGATTCTTTGCGCATAATATGCTTTACTGAGGCTATCAAACTAGTATAATGTAAGAGAACAAGTTATCTCAAATAAGAACGGAAAAAAAGTGATTCAAACGAAGTTTCCAAACTTCGTAAAAAATGTTTTTCTTTTCGAGATTCTTTGCGCATAATATGCTTTTCTGAGGCTATCAAACTAGAATAATGAAAGAGAACTAGTTATTTCAAATAAGAACGGAAAAAAAGTGATTCAAACGAAGTTTCCAAAGTTCGAAAAAAAATGTTTTTCTTTTCGAGATTCTTTGCGCATAATATACTTTTCTACGTCTATCAAACTAGTAAAATGAAAGAGAACCAGTTATCTCCAATAAGAACGGAAAAAAAGTGATTCTAACGAAGTTTCCAAACTTCGAAAAAAAATGTTTTTCTTTACGAGATTCTTTGCGCATAATATGCTTTTCTGAGGCTATCAAACTAGTATAATGATAGAGAACCAGTTATCTCCAATAAGAACGGAAAAAAAGTGATTCTAACGAAGTTTCCAAACTTCGAAAAAAAATTTTTTTTCTTTTCGTGATTCTTTGCGCTAAATATGCTTTTCTGAGGCTATCAAAAAAGTATTATAAAAGAGAACCAGTTATCACAAATAAGAACAGAAAAAAAGTGATTCTAAAGAAGTTTCCAAACTTCGAAAAAAAAATTTTTTCTTTTTGAGATTCTTTGCGCATAATATGCTTTACTGAGGCTATGAAACTAATATAATGAAAGAGAAACAGTTATCTCAAATAAAAACGGAAAAAAATGATTCAAACGAAGTTTCCAAACTTCGAAAAAAAATGTTTTTCTTTTCGAGATTCTTTGCGCTAAATATGCTTTTCTGAGGCTATCAAACTAGTATAATGAAAGAGAACCAGTTATCTCAAATAAGAACAGAAAAAAGTGATTCTAAAGAAGTTTCCAAACTTCGAAAAAAAAATTTTTTCTTTTCGAGATTCTTTGCGCATTATATGCTTTTCTGAGGCTATCAAAGTAGTATTATAAAAGAGAACCAGTTATCTCAAATAAGAACGGAAAAAAAGTGATTCTAAAGAAGTTTCCAAACTTCGAAAAAAATTTTTTTTCTTTTCGAGATTCTTTGCGCATAATATGCTTTACTGAAGCTATCAAACTAGTATAATGAAAGAGAACCAGTTATCTCAAATAAGAACAGAAAAAAAGTGATTCTAAAGAAGTTTCCAAACTTCGAAAAAAATTTTTTTTCTTTTCGAGATTCTTTGCGCATAATATGCTTTACTGAGGCTATCAAACTAGTATAATGAAAGAGAACCAGTTATCTCAAATAAGAACGGAAAAAAAGTGATTCTAAAGAAGTTTCCAAACTTCGAAAAAAAATTTTTTTCTTTTCGAGATTCTTTGCGCATAATATGCTTTACTGAGGCTATCAAACTAGTATAATGAAAGAGAAACAGTTATCTCAAATAAGAACGGAAAAAAAGTGATTCAAACGAAGTTTCCAAACCTCGAAAAAAATTTTTTTTTCTTTTCGTGATTCTTTGCGCTAAATATGCTTTTCTGAGGCTATCAAAGTAGTATTATAAAAGAGAACACGTTATCTCAAATAAGAACAGAAAAAAGGTGATTCTAAAGAAGTTTCCAAACTTCAAAAAAAATTTTTTTTCTTTTCGATATTCTTTGCGCATAATATGCTTTACTGGGGCTATCAAACTACTATAATGAAAGAGAACCAGTTATCTCAAATAAGAACGGAAAAAAAGTGATTCAAACGATGTTTCCAAACTTCGAAAAAAAATTTTTTTCTTTTAGAGATTCTTTGCGCATAATATGCTTTACTGAGGCTATCAAACTAGTATAATGAAAGAGAACCAGTTATCTCAAATAAGAACGGAAAAAAAGTGATTCTAACGAAGTTTCCAAACTTCGAAAAAATTTTTTTTTCTTTTCGAGATTCTTTGCGCATAATATGCTTTACTGAGGCTATCAAACTAGTATAATGAAAGAGAACCAGTTATCTCAAATAAGAACAGAAAAAAAGTGATTCTAAAGAAGTTTCCAAACTTCGAAAAAAAATTTTTTTCTTTTCGAGATTCTTTGCGCATAATATGCTTTACTGAGGCTATCAAACTAGTATAATGAAAGAGAACCTGTTATTTCAAATAAGAACGGAAAAAAGTGATTAAAACGAAGTTTCCAAACTTCGAAAAAAAATGTTTTTCTTTTCGAGATTCTTTGCGCATAATATACTTTTCTACGGCTATCAAACTAGTAAAATGAAAGAGAACCAGTTATCTCGAATAAGAACGGAAAAAAAGTGATTGTAACGAAGTTTCCAAACTTCGAAAAAAATTTTTTTTCTTTTCGAGATTCTTTGCGCATAATATGCTTTACTGAGGCTATCAAACTAGTATAATGTAAGAGAACCAGTTATCTCAAATAAGAACGGAAAAAGGGATTCTAACGAAGTTTCCAAACTTCGAAAAAAAATGTTTTTCTTTTCGAGATTCTTTGCGCTAAATATGCTTTTCTGAGGCTATCAAACTAGTATAATGAAAGAGAACCTGTTATCTCAAATAAGAACAGAAAAAAAGTGATTCTAAAGAAGTTTCCAAACTTCGAAAAAAAAATTTTGTCTTTTCGAGATTCTTTGCGCATAATATGCTTTACTGAGGCTATCAAACTAGTATAATGAAAGAGAACCAGTTATCTCAAATAAGAACAGAAAAAAGGTGATTCTAAAGAAGTTTCCAAACTTCGAAAAAAATTTTTTTTCTTTTCAAGATTCTTTGCGCATAATATGCTTTACTGAGGCTATCAAACTAGTATAATGAAAGAGAACCAGTTATCTCAAATAAGAACGGAAAAAAAGTGATTCAAACGAAGTTTCCAAACTTCGAAAAAAAATGTTTTTCTTTTCGAGATTCTTTGCGCATAATATGCTTTACTGAGGCTATCAAACTAGTATAATGAAAGAGAACCAGTTATCTCAAATAAGAACGGAAAAAAAGTGATTCTAAAGAAGTTTCCAAACTTCGAAAAAAAAATTTTTTCTTTTCGAGATTCTTTGCGCATAATATGCTTTACTGAGGCTATCAAACTAGTATAATGAAAGAGAACCAGTTATCTCAAATAAGAACGGAAAAAAATTGATTCTAAAGAAGTTTCCAAACTTCGAAAAAAAATTTTTTCTTTTCGAGATTCTTTGCGCATAATATGCTTTCCTGAGGCTATCAAACTAGTATAATGAAAGAGAACGAGTTATCTCAAATAAGAACGGAAAAAAAGTAATTCAAACGAAGTTTCCAAACTTCCAAAAAATTGTTTTTCTTTTCGAGATTCTTTGCGCATAATATGCTTTACTGAGGCTATCAAACTAGTATAATGTAAGAGAACAAGTTATCTCAAATAAGAACGGAAAAAAAGTGATTCAAACGAAGTTTCCAAACTTCGAAAAAAATGTTTTTCTTTTCGAGATTCTTTGCGCATAATATGCTTTTCTGAGGCTATCAAACTAGTATAATGAAAGAGAACTAGTTATTTCAAATAAGAACGGAAAAAAAGTGATTCAAACGAAGTTTCCAAACTTCGAAAAAAAATGTTTTTCTTTTCGAGATTCTTTGCGCATAATATACTTTTCTACGGCTATCAAACTAGTAAAATGAAAGAGAACCAGTTATCTCCAATAAGAACGGAAAAAAAGTGATTCTAACGAAGTTTCCAAACTTCGAAAAAAAATGTTTTTCTTTACGAGATTCTTTGCGCATAATATGCTTTTCTGAGGCTATCAAACTAGTATAATGATAGAGAACCAGTTATCTCCAATAAGAACGGAAAAAAAGTGATTCTAACGAAGTTTCCAAACTTCGAAAAAAAATTTTTTTTCTTTTTGAGATTCTTTGCGCATAATATGCTTTACTGAGGCTATCAAACTAATATAATGAAAGAGAAACAGTTATCTCAAATAAGAACGGAAAAAAATGATTCAAACGAAGTTTCCAAACTTCGAAAAAAAATGTTTTTCTTTTCGAGATTCTTTGCGCTAAATATGCTTTTCTGAGGCTATCAAACTAGTATAATGAAAGAGAACCAGTTATCTCAAATAAGAACAGAAAAAAGTGATTCTAAAGAAGTTTCCAAACTTCGAAAAAAAAATTTTTTCTTTTCGAGATTCTTTGCGCATTATATGCTTTTCTGAGGCTATCAAAGTAGTATTATAAAAGAGAACCAGTTATCTCAAATAAGAACGGAAAAAAAGTGATTCTAAAGAAGTTTCCAAACTTCGAAAAAATTTTTTTTCTTTTCGAGATTCTTTGCGCATAATATGCTTTACTGAGGCTATCAAACTAGTATAATGAAAGAGAACCAGTTATCTCAAATAAGAACAGAAAAAAGCGATTCTAAAGAAGTTTCCAAACTTCGAAAAAAAATTTTTTTCTTTTCGAGATTCTTTGCGCATAATATGCTTTACTGAGGCTATCAAACTAGTATAATGAAAGAGAAACAGTTATCTCAAATAAGAACGGAAAAAAAGTGATTAAAACGAAGTTTCCAAACCTCGAAAAAAAATTTTTTTCTTTTCGAGATTCTTTGCGCATAATATGCTTTTCTGAGGCTATCAAACTAGTATAATATAAGATAACCAGTTATCTCAAATAAGAACGGGAAAAAAGTGATTCTAACGAAGTTTCCAAACTTCGAAAAAAATTTTTTTTTCTTTTCGTGATTCTTTGCGCTAAATATGCTTTTCTGAGGCTATCAAAGTAGTATTATAAAAGAGAACACGTTATCTCAAATAAGAACAGAAAAAAGGTGATTCTAAAGAAGTTTCCAGACTTCAAAAAAAAATTTTTTTCTTTTCGATATTCTTTGCGCATAATATGCTTTACTGAGGCTATCAAACTACTATAATGAAAGAGAACCAGTTATCTCAAATAAGAACGGAAAAAAAGTGATTCAAACGATGTTTCCAAACTTCAAAAAAAAATTTTTTTCTTTTAGAGATTCTTTGCGCATAATATGCTTTACTGAGGCTATCAAACTAGTATAATGAAAGAGAACCAGTTATCTCAAATAAGAACGGAAAAAAAGTGATTCTAACGAAGTTTCCAAACTTCGAAAAAATTTTTTTTTCTTTTCGAGATTCTTTGCGCATAATATGCTTTACTGAGGCTATCAAACTAGTATAATGAAAGAGAACCAGTTATCTCAAATAAGAACAGAAAAAAAGTGATTCTAAAGAAGTTTCCAAACTTCGAAAAAAAATTTTTTTCTTTTCGAGATTCTTTGCGCATAATATGCTTTACTGAGGCTATCAAACTAGTATAATGAAAGAGAACCTGTTATTTCAAATAAGAACGGAAAAAAGTGATTAAAACGAAGTTTCCAAACTTCGAAAAAAAATGTTTTTCTTTTCGAGATTCTTTGCGCATAATATACTTTTCTACGGCTATCAAACTAGTAAAATGAAAGAGAACCAGTTATCTCGAATAAGAACGGAAAAAAAGTGATTGTAACGAAGTTTCCAAACTTCGAAAAAAATTTTTTTTCTTTTCGAGATTCTTTGCGCATAATATTATTTACTGAGGCTATCAAACTAGTATAATGTAAGAGAACCAGTTATCTCAAATAAGAACGGAAAAAGGGATTCTAACGAAGTTTCCAAACTTCGAAAAAAATTTTTTTTTCTTTTCGTGATTTTTGCGCTAAATATGCTTTTCTGAGGCTATCAAAGTAGTATTATAAAAGAGAACACGTTATCTCAAATAAGAACAGAAAAAAGGTGATTCTAAAGAAGTTTCCAAACTTCAAAAAAAATTTTTTTTCTTTTCGAGATTCTTTGCGCATAATATGCTTTACTGAGGCTATCAAACTAGTATAATGAAAGAGAACCAGTTATCTCAAATAAGAACGGAAAAAAAGTGATTCAAACGATGTTTCCAAACTTCGAAAAAAAATTTTTTTCTTTTAGAGATTCTTTGCGCATAATATGCTTTACTGAGGCTATCAAACTAGTATAATGAAAGAGAACCAGTTATCTCAAATAAGAACGGAAAAAAAGTGATTCAAACGAAGTTTCCAAACTTTGAAAAAAAATGTTTTTCTTTTCGAGATTCTTTGCGCATAATATGCTTTTCTACGGCTATCAAACTAGTAAAATGAAAGAGAACCAGTTATCTCGAATAAGAACGGAAAAAAAGTGATTGTAACGAAGTTTCCAAACTTCAAAAAAAATTTTTTTTCTTTTCGAGATTCTTTGCGCATAATATGCTTTACTGAGGCTATCAAACTAGTATAATGTAAGAGAACCAGTTATCTCAAATAAGAACGGAAAAAAAGTGATTCTAACGAAGTTTCCAAACTTCGAAAAAATATGTTTTTCTTTTCGAGATTCTTTGCGCTAAATATGCTTTTCTGAGGCTATCAAACTAGTATAATGAAAGAGAACCAGTTATCTCAAATAAGAACAGAAAAAAAGTGATTCTAAAGAAGTTTCCAAACTTCGAAAAAAAAATTTTGTCTTTTCGAGATTCTTTGCGCATAATATGCTTTACTGAGGCTATCAAACTAGTATAATGAAAGAGAACCAGTTATCTCAAATAAGAACAGAAAAAAAGTGATTCTAAAGAAGTTTCCAAACTTCGAAAAAAATTTTTTTTCTTTTCGAGATTCTTTGGGCATAAAATGCTTTACTGAGGCTATCAAACTAGTATAATGAAAGAGAACCAGTTATCTCAAATAAGAACGGAAAAAAAGTGATTCAAACGAAGTTTCCAAACTTTGAAAAAAAAATGTTTTTCTTTTCGAGATTCTTTGCGCATAATATGCTTTTCTGAGGCTATCAAACTAGTATAATGAAAGAGAACTAGTTATTTCAAAAAAGAACGGAAAAAAAGTGATTCAAACGAAGTTTCCAAACTTCGAAAAAAATTTTTTTTCTTTTCGAGATTCTTTGCGCATAATATACTTTTCTACGGCTATCAAACTAGTAAAATGAAAGAGAACCAGTTATCTGGAATAAGAACGGAAAAAAAAGTGATTCTAACGAAGTTTCCAAACTTCGAAAAAAAATGTTTTTCTTTTCGAGATTCTTTGCGCATAATATGCTTTTCTGAGGCTATCAAAGTAGTATTATAAAAGAGAACCAGTTATCTAAAATAAGAACGGAAAAAAAGTGATTCTAAAGAAGTTTCCAAACTTCGAAAAAAATTTTTTTTCTTTTCGAGATTCTTTGCGCATAATATGCTTTACTGAAGCTATCAAACTAGTATAATGAAAGAGAACCAGTTATCTCAAATAAGAACAGAAAAAAAGTGATTCTAAATAAGTTTCCAAACTTCGAAAAAAAATTTTTTTCTTTTCGAGATTCTTTGCGCATAATATGCTTTACTGAGGCTATCGAACTAGTATAATGAAAGAGAACCAGTTATCTCAAATAAGAACGGAAAAAAAGTGATTCTAAAGAAGTTTCCAAACTTCGAAAAAAAATTTTTTTCTTTTCGAGATTCTTTGCGCATAATATGCTTTACTGAGGCTATCAAACTAGTATAATGAAAGAGAAACAGTTATCTCAAATAAGAACGGAAAAAAAGTGATACAAACGAAGTTTCCAAACCTCGAAAAAAAATTTTTTTCTTTTCGAGATTCTTTGCGCATAATATGCTTTTCTGAGGCTATCAAACTAGTATAATATAAGATAACTAGTTATCTCAAATAAGAACGGGAAAAAATTGATTATAACGAAGTTTCCAAACTTTGAAAAAAAATGTTTTTCTTTTCGAGATTCTTTGCGCATAATATGCTTTTCTGAGGCTATCAAACTAGTATAATGAAAGAGAACTAGTTATTTCAAATAAGAACGGAAAAAAAGTGATTCAAACGAAGTTTCCAAACTTCGAAAAAAAATGTTTTTCTTTTCGAGATTCTTTGCGCATAATATACTTTTCTACGGCTATCAAACTAGTAAAATGAAAGAGAACCAGTTATCTCGAATAAGAACGGAAAAAAAGTGATTCTAACGAAATTTCCAAACTTCGAAAAAAAATGTTTCTCTTTTCGAGATTCTTTGCGCATTATATGCTTTTCTGAGGCTATCAAAATAGTATTATAAAAGAGAACCAGTTATCTATAATAAGAACGGAAACAAATTGATTCTAAAGAAGTTTCCAAACTTCGAAAAAAAATGTTTTTCTTTTCGAGATTCTTTGCGCATAATATACTTTTCTACGGCTATCAAACTAGTAAAATGAAAGAGAACCAGTTATCTCGAATAAGAACGGAAAAATTGTGATTGTAACGAAGTTTCCAAACGTCGAAAAAAATTTTTTTTCTTTTCGAGATTCTTTGCGCATAATATGCTTTACTGAGGCTATCAAACTAGTATAATGTAAGAGAACCAGTTATCTCAAATAAGAACGGAAAAAAAGTGATTCTAAAGAAGTTTCCAAACTTCGAAAAAATTTTTTTTCTTATCGAGATTCTTTGCGCATAATATGCTTTACTGAAGCTATCAAACTAGTATAATGAAAGAGAACCAGTTATCTCAAATAAGAACAGAAAAAAAGTGATTCTAAAGAAGTTTCCAAACTTCGAAAAAAAATTTTTTTCTTTTCGAGATTCTTTGCGCATAATATGCTTTACTGAGGCTATCAAACTAGTATAATGAAAGAGAACCAGTTATCTCAAATAAGAACGGAAAAAAAGTGATTCTAAAGAAGTTTCCAAACTTCGAAAAAAAATTTTTTTCTTTTCGAGATTCTTTGCGCATAATATGCTTTACTGAGGCTATCAAACTAGTATAATGAAAGAGAAACAGTTATCTCAAATAAGAACGGAAAAAAAGTGATTCAAACGAAGTTTCCAAACCTCGAAAAAAAATGTTTTTCTTTTCGAGATTCTTTGCGCATAATATGCTTTTCTGAGGCTATCAAACTAGTATAATGAAAGATAACCAGTTATCTCAAATAAGAACGGGAAAAAAAGTGATTCTAACGAAGTTTCCAAACTTCGAAAAAAATTTTTTTTTCTTTTCGTGATTTTTGCGCTAAATATGCTTTTCTGAGGCTATCAAAGTAGTATTATAAAAGAGAACACGTTATCTCAAATAAGAACAGAAAAAAGGTGATTCTAAAGAAGTTTCCAAACTTCAAAAAAAATTTTTTTTCTTTTCGAGATTCTTTGCGCATAATATGCTTTACTGAGGCTATCAAAGTAGTATAATGAAAGAGAACCAGTTATCTCAAATAAGAACGGGAAAAAAGTGATTCAAACGATGTTTCCAAACTTCGAAAAAAAATTTTTTTCTTTTAGAGATTCTTTGCGCATAATATGCTTTACTGAGGCTATCAAACTAGTATAATGAAAGAGAACCAGTTATCTCAAATAAGAACGGAAAAAAAGTGATTCAAACGAAGTTTCCAAACTTTGAAAAAAAATGTTTTTCTTTTCGAGTATCTTTGCGCATAATATGCTTTTCTACGGCTATCAAACTAGTAAAATGAAAGAGAACCAGTTATCTCGAATAAGAACGGAAAAAAAGTGATTGTAACGAAGTTTCCAAACTTCAAAAAAAATTTTTTTTCTTTTCGAGATTCTTTGCGCATAATATGCTTTACTGAGGCTATCAAACTAGTATAATGTAAGAGAACCAGTTATCTCAAATAAGAACGGAAAAAAAGTGATTCTAACGAAGTTTCCAAACTTCGAAAAAAAATGTTTTTCTTTACGAGATTCTTTGCGCTAAATATGCTTTTCTGAGGCTATCAAACTAGTATAATGAAAGAGAACCAGTTATCTCAAATAAGAACAGAAAAAAAGTGATTCTAAAGAAGTTTCCAAACTTCGAAAAAAAAATTTTGTATTTTCGAGATTCTTTGCGCATAATATGCTTTACTGAGGCTATCAAACTAGTATAATGAAAGAGAACCAGTTATCTCAAATAAGAACAGAAAAAAAGTGACTCTAAAGAAGTTTCCAAACTTCGAAAAAAATTTTTTTTCTTTTCGAGATTCTTTGCGCATAAAATGCTTTACTGAGGCTATCAAACTAGTATAATGAAAGAGAACCAGTTATCTCAAATAAGAACGGAAAAAAAGTGATTCAAACGAAGTTTCCAAACTTTGAAAAACAATGTGCTTTTCTGAGGCTATCAAACTAGTATAATGAAAGAGAACTAGTTATTTCAAATAAGAACGGAAAAAAAAGTGATTCAAACGAAGTTTCCAAACTTCGAAAATAATTTTTTTTCTTTTCGAGATTCTCTGCGCATAATATACTTTTCTACGGCTATCAAACTAGTAAAATGAAAGAGAACCAGTTATCTGGAATAAGAACGGAAAAAAAAGTGATTCTAACGAAGTTTCCAAACTTCGAAAAAAAATGTTTTTCTTTTCGAGATTCTTTGCGCATAATATGCTTTACTGAGGCTATCAAACTAGTATAATGAAAGAGAACCAGTTATCTCAAATAAGAACTGAAAAAAAGTGATTCTAAAGAAGTTTCCAAACTTCGAAAAAAATTTTTTTTCTTTTCGAGATTCTTTGCGCATAATATGCTTTACTGAAGCTATCAAACTAGTATAATGAAAGAGAACCAGTTATCTCAAATAAGAACAGAAAAAAAGTGATTCTAAAGAAGTTTCCAAACTTCGAAAAAAATTTTTTTTCTTTTCGAGATTCTTTGCGCATAATATGCTTTACTGAGGCTATCAAACTAGTATAATGAAAGAGAACCAGTTATCTCAAATAAGAACGGAAAAAAAGTGATTCTAAAGAAGTTTCCAAACTTCGAAAAAAAATTTTTTTCTTTTCGAGATTCTTTGCGCATAATATGCTTTACTGAGGCTATCAAACTAGTATAATGAAAGAGAAACAGTTATCTCAAATAAGAACGGAAAAAAAGTGATTCAAACGAAGTTTCCAAACCTCGAAAAAAAATTTTTTTCTTTTCGAGATTCTTTGCGCATAATATGCTTTTCTGAGGCTATCAAACTAGTATAATATAAGATAACCAGTTATCTCAAATAAGAACGGGAAAAAAGTGATTCTAACGAAGTTTCCAAACTTCGAAAAAAATTTTTTTTTCTTTTCGTGATTCTTTGCGCTAAATATGCTTTTCTGAGGCTATCAAAGTAGTATTATAAAAGAGAACACGTTATCTCAAATAAGAACAGAAAAAAGGTGATTCTAAAGAAGTTTCCAAACTTCAAAAAAAATTTTTTTTCTTTTCGATATTCTTTGCGCATAATATGCTTTACTGGGGCTATCAAACTACTATAATGAAAGAGAACCAGTTATCTCAAATAAGAACGGAAAAAAAGTGATTCAAACGATGTTTCCAAACTTCGAAAAAAAATTTTTTTCTTTTAGAGATTCTTTGCGCATAATATGCTTTACTGAGGCTATCAAACTAGTATAATGAAAGAGAACCAGTTATCTCAAATAAGAACGGAAAAAAAGTGATTCTAACGAAGTTTCCAAACTTCGAAAAAATTTTTTTTTCTTTTCGAGATTCTTTGCGCATAATATGCTTTACTGAGGCTATCAAACTAGTATAATGAAAGAGAACCAGTTATCTCAAATAAGAACAGAAAAAAAGTGATTCTAAAGAAGTTTCCAAACTTCGAAAAAAAAATTTTTTCTTTTCGAGATTCTTTGCGCATAAATGCTTTACTGAGGCTATCAAACTAGTATAATGAAAGAGAACCTGTTATTTCAAATAAGAACGGAAAAAAGTGATTAAAACGAAGTTTCCAAACTTCGAAAAAAAATGTTTTTCTTTTCGAGATTCTTTGCGCATAATATACTTTTCTACGGCTATCAAACTAGTAAAATGAAAGAGAACCAGTTATCTCGAATAAGAACGGAAAAAAAGTGATTGTAACGAAGTTTCCAAACTTCGAAAAAAATTTTTTTTCTTTTCGAGATTCTTTGCGCATAATATGCTTTACTGAGGCTATCAAACTAGTATAATGTAAGAGAACCAGTTATCTCAAATAATAACGGAAAAAGGGATTCTAACGAAGTTTCCAAACTTCGAAAAAAATTTTTTTTCTTTTCGTGATTGTTTGCGCTAAATATGCTTTTCTGAGGCTATCAAACTAGTATAATGAAAGAGAACCAGTTATCTCAAATAAGAACAGAAAAAAAGTGATTCTAAAGAAGTTTCCAAACTTCGAAAAAAAAATTGTGTCTTTTCGAGATTCTTTGCGCATAATATGCTTTACTGAGGCTATCAAACTAGTATAATGAAAGAGAACCAGTTATCTCAAATAAGAACGGAAAAAAAGTGATTCTAAAGAAGTTTCCAAACTTCGAAAAAAATTTTTTTTCTTTTCGAGATTCTTTGCCCATAAAATGCTTTACTGAGGCTATCAAACTAGTATAATGAAAGAGAACCAGTTATCTCAAATAAGAACGGAAAAAAAGTGATTCAAACGAAGTTTCCAAACTTTGAAAAAAAATGTTTTTCTTTTCGAGATTCTTTGCGCATAATATGCTTTTCTGAGGCTATCAAACTAGTATAATGAAAGAGAACTAGTTATTTCAAATCAGAACGGAAAAAAAGTGATTCAAACGAAGTTTCCAAACTTCGAAAAAAAATGTTTTTCTTTTCGAGATTCTTTGCGCATAATATACTTTTCTACGGCTATCAAACTAGTAAAATGAAAGAGAACCAGTTATCTCGAATAAGAACGGAAAAAAAGTGATTCTAACGAAGTTTCCAAACTTCGAAAAAAAATGTTTCTCTTTTCGAGATTCTTTGCGCATTATATGCTTTTCTGAGGCTATCAAAGTAGTATTATAAAAGAGAACCAGTTATCTATAATAAGAACGGAAAAAAAGTGATTCTAAAGAAGTTTCCAAACTTCGAAAAAATTTTTTTTTCTTTTCGAGATTCTTTGCGCATAATATACTTTTCTACGGCTATCAAACTAGTAAAATGAAAGAGAACCAGTTATCTCCAATAAGAACGGAAAAAAAAGTGATTCTAACGAAGTTTCCAAACTTCGAAAAAAAATGTTTTTCTTTTCGAGATTCTTTGCGCATAATATGCTTTACTGAGGCTATCAAACTAGTATAATGAAAGAGAACCAGTTATCTCAAATAAGAACGAAAACAAATTGATTCTAAAGAAGTTTCCAAACTTCGAAAAAAAATGTTTTTCTTTTCGAGATTCTTTGCGCATAATATACTTTTCTACGGCTATCAAACTAGTAAAATGAAAGAGAACCAGTTATCTCGAATAAGAACGGAAAAATTGTGATTGTAACGAAGTTTCCAAACGTCGAAAAAAATTTTTTTTCTTTTCGAGATTCTTTGCGCATAATATGCTTTACTGAGGCTATCAAACTAGTATAATGAAAGAGAACCAGTTATCTCAAATAAGAACAGAAAACAAGTGATTCTAAAGAAGTTTCCAAACTTCGAAAAAAAAATTTTTTCTTTTCGAGATTCTTTGCGCATAATATGCTTTACTGAGGCTATCAAACTAGTATAATGAAAGAGAACCTGTTATTTCAAATAAGAACGGAAAAAAGTGATTAAAACGAAGTTTCCAAACTTCGAAAAAAAATGTTTTTCTTTTCGAGATTCTTTGCGCATAATATACTTTTCTACGGCTATCAAACTAGTAAAATGAAAGAGAACCAGTTATCTCGAATAAGAACGGAAAAAAAGTGATTGTAACGAAGTTTCCAAACTTCGAAAAAAAATTTTTTGCTTTTCGAGATTCTTTGCGCATAATATGCTTTACTGAGGCTATCAAACTAGTATAATGTAAGAGAACCAGTTATCTCAAATAAGAACGGAAAAAGGGATTCTAACGAAGTTTCCAAACTTCGAAAAAAATTTTTTTTCTTTTCGTGATTGTTTGCGCTAAATATGCTTTTCTGAGGCTATCAAACTAGTATAATGAAAGAGAACCAGTTATCTCAAATAAGAACAGAAAAAAAGTGATTCTAAAGAAGTTTCCAAACTTCGAAAAAAAAATTTTGTCTTTTCGAGATTCTTTGCGCATAATATGCTTTACTGAGGCTATCAAACTAGTATAATGAAAGAGAACCAGTTATCTCAAATAAGAACGGAAAAAAAGTGATTCTAAAGAAGTTTCCAAACTTCGAAAAAAATTTTTTTTCTTTTCGGGATTCTTTGCCCATAAAATGCTTTACTGAGGCTATCAAACTAGTATAATGAAAGAGAACCAGTTATCTCAAATAAGAACGGAAAAAAAGTGATTCAAACGAAGTTTCCAAACTTTGAAAAAAAATGTTTTTCTTTTCGAGATTCTTTGCGCATAATATGCTTTTCTGAGGCTATCAAACTAGTAAAATGAAAGAGAACCAGTTATCTCGAATAAGAACGGAAAAAAAGTGATTCTAACGAAGTTTCCAAACTTCGAAAAAAAATGTTTCTCTTTTCGAGATTCTTTGCGCATTATATGCTTTTCTGAGGCTATCAAAGTAGTATTATAAAAGAGAACCAGTTATCTATAATAAGAACGGAAAAAAAGTGATTCTAAAGAAGTTTCCAAACTTCGAAAAAATTTTTTTTTCTTTTCGAGATTCTTTGCGCATAATATACTTTTCTACGGCTATCAAACTAGTAAAATGAAAGAGAACCAGTTATCTCCAATAAGAACGGAAAAAAAAGTGATTCTAACGAAGTTTCCAAACTTCGAAAAAAAATGTTTTTCTTTTCGAGATTCTTTGCGCATAATATGCTTTACTGAGGCTATCAAACTAGTATAATGAAAGAGAACCAGTTATCTCAAATAAGAACGAAAACAAATTGATTCTAAAGAAGTTTCCAAACTTCGAAAAAAAATGTTTTTCTTTTCGAGATTCTTTGCGCATAATATACTTTTCTACGGCTATCAAACTAGTAAAATGAAAGAGAACCAGTTATCTCGAATAAGAACGGAAAAATTGTGATTGTAACGAAGTTTCCAAACGTCGAAAAAAATTTTTTTTCTTTTCGAGATTCTTTGCGCATAATATGCTTTACTGAGGCTATCAAACTAGTATAATGAAAGAGAACCAGTTATCTCAAATAAGAACGGAAAAAAAGTGATTCTAAAGAAGTTTCCAAACTTCGAAAAAAATTTTTTTTCTTATCGAGATTCTTTGCGCATAATATGCTTTACTGAAGCTATCAAACTAGTATAATGAAAGAGAACCAGTTATCTCAAATAAGAACAGAAAAAAAGTGATTCTAAAGAAGTTTCCAAACTTCGAAAAAAAATTTTTTTCTTTTCGAGATTCTTTGCGCATAATATGCTTTACTGAGGCTATCAAACTAGTATAATGAAAGAGAACCAGTTATCTCAAATAAGAACGGAAAAAAGGTGATTCTAAAGAAGTTTCCAAACTTCGAAAAAAAATTTTTTTCTTTTCGAGATTCTTTGCGCATAATATGCTTTACTGAGGCTATCAAACTAGTATAATGAAAGAGAAACAGTTATCTCAAATAAGAACGAAAAAAAGTGATTCAAACGAAGTTTCCAAAACTCGAAAAAAAATGTTTTTCTTTTCGAGATTCTTTGCGCATAATATGCTTTTCTGAGGCTATCAAACTAGTATAATGAAAGATAACCAGTTATCTCAAATAAGAACGGGAAAAAAAGTGATTCTAACGAAGTTTCCAAACTTCGAAAAAATTTTTTTTTTCTTTTCGTGATTTTTGCGCTAAATATGCTTTTCTGAGGCTATCAAAGTAGTATTATAAAAGAGAACACGTTATCTCAAATAAGAACAGAAAAAAGGTGATTCTAAAGAAGTTTCCAAACTTCAAAAAAAATTTTTTTTCTTTTCGAGATTCTTTGCGCATAATATGCTTTACTGAGGCTATCAAACTAGTATAATGAAAGAGAACCAGTTATCTCAAATAAGAACGGAAAAAAAGTAATTCAAACGATGTTTCCAAACTTCGAAAAAAAATTTTTTTCTTTTAGAGATTCTTTGCGCATAATATGCTTTACTGAGGCTATCAAACTAGTATAATGAAAGAGAACCAGTTATCTCAAATAAGAACGGAAAAAAAGTGATTCTAACGAAGTTTCCAAACTTCGAAAAAATTTTTTTTTCTTTTCGAGATTCTTTGCGCATAATATGCTTTACTGAGGCTATCAAACTAGTATAATGAAAGAGAACCAGTTATCTCAAATAAGAACAGAAAAAAAGTGATTCTAAAGAAGTTACCAAACTTCGAAAAAAAATTTTTTTCTTTTCGAGATTCTTTGCGCATAATATGCTTTACTGAGGCTATCAAACTAGTATAATGAAAGAGAACCTGTTATTTCAAATAAGAACGGAAAAAAGTGATTAAAACGAAGTTTCCAAACTTCGAAAAAAAATGTTTTTCTTTTCGAGATTCTTTTGGGCATAATATACCTTTCTACGGCTATCAAACTAGTAAAATGAAAGAGAACCAGTTATCTCGAATAAGAACGGAAAAAAAGTGATTGTAACGAAGTTTCCAAACTTCGAAAAAAATTTTTTTTCTTTTCGAGATTCTTTGCGCATAATATGCTTTACTGAGGCTATCAAACTAGTATAATGTAAGAGAACCAGTTATCTCAAATAAGAACGGAAAAAAAGTGATTCTAACGAAGTTTCCAAACTTCGAAAAATTTTTTTTTTCTTTTCGTGATTAATTGCGCTAAATTTGCTTTTCTGAGGCTATCAAACTAGTATAATGAAAGAGAACCAGTTATCTCAAATAAGAACAGAAAAAAAGTGATTCTAAAGAAGTTTCCAAACTTCGAAAAAAAAATTTTGTCTTTTCGAGATTCTTTGCGCACAATATGCTTTACTGAGGCTATCAAACTAGTATAATGAAAGAGAACCGGTTATCTCAAATAAGAACGGAAAAAAATTGATTCTAAAGAAGTTTCCAAACTTCGAAAAAAAAATTTTTCTTTTCGAGATTCTTTGCGCATAATATGCTTTACTGAGGCTATCAAACTAGTATAATGAAAGAGAACCAGTTATCTCAAATAAGAACGGAAAAAAAGTGATTCAAACGAAGTTTCCAAACTTCGAAAAAATTGTTTTTCTTTTCGAGATTCTTTGCGCATAATATGCTTTACTGAGGCTATCAAACTAGTATAATGTAAGAGAACAAGTTATCTCAAACAAGAACGGAAAAAAAGTGATTCAAACGAAGTTTCCAAACTTCGAAAAAAATGTTTTTCTTTTCGAGATTCTTTGCGCATAATATGCTTTTCTGAGGCTATCAAACTTGTATAATGAAAGAGAACTAGTTATTTCAAATAAGAACGGAAAAAAAGTGATTCAAACGAAGTTTCCAAACTTCGAAAAAAAATGATTTTCTTTTCGAGATTCTTTGCGCATAATATACTTTTCTACGGCTATCAAACTAGTAAAATGAAAGAGAACCAGTTATCTCCAATAAGAACGGAAAAAAAGTGATTCTAACGAAGTTTGCAAACTTCGAAAAAAAATGTTTTTCTTTACGAGATTCTTTGCGCATAATATGCTTTTCTGAGGCTATCAAACTAGTATAATGATAGAGAACCAGTTATCTCCAATAAGAACGGCAAAAAAGTGATTCTAACGAAGTTTCCAAACTTCGAAAAAAATTTTTTTTTCTTTTCGTGATTCTTTGCGCTAAATATGCTTTTCTGAGGCTATCACAGTAGTATTATAAAAGAAAACCAGTTATCTCAAATAAGAACAGAAAAAAAGTGATTCTAAAGAAGTTTCCAAACTTCGAAAAAAAATTTTTTTCTTTTTGAGATTCTTTGCGCATAATATGCTTTACTGAGGCTATCAAACTAATATAATGAAAGAGAAACAGTTATCTCAAATAAGAACGGAAAAAAATGATTCAAACGAAGTTTCCAAACTTCGAAAAAAAATGTTTTTCTTTTCGAGATTCTTTGCGCTAAATATGCTTTTCTGAGGCTATCAAACTAGTATAATGAAAGAGAACCAGTTATCTCAAATAAGAATAGAAAAAAGTGATTCTAAAGAAGTTTCCAAACTTCGAAAAAAAAATTTTTTCTTTTCGAGATTCTTTGCGCATTATATGCTTTTCTGAGGCTATCAAAGTAGTATTATAAAAGAGAACCAGTTATCTCAAATAACAACGGAAAAAAAGTGATTCTAAAGAAGTTTCCAAACTTCGAAAAAAATTTTTTTTTCTTTTCGAGATTCTTTGCGCATAATATGCTTTACTGAAGCTATCAAACTAGTATAATGAAAGAGAACCAGTTATCTCAAATAAGAACAGAAAAAAAGTGATTCTAAAGAAGTTTCCAAACTTCGAAAAAAAATTTTTTTCTTTTCGAGATTCTTTGCGCATAATATGCTTTACTGAGGCTATCAAACTAGTATAATGAAAGAGAACCAGTTATCTCAAATAAGAACGGAAAAAAAGTGATTCTAAAGAAGTTTCCAAACTTCGAAAAAAAATTTTTTTCTTTTCGAAATTCTTTGCGCATAATATGCTTTACTGAGGCTATCAAACTAGTATAATGAAAGAGAAACAGTTATCTCAAATAAGAACGGAAAAAAAGTGATTCAAACGAAGTTTTTAAACCTCGAAAAAAATTTTTTTCTTTTCGAGATTCTTTGCGCATAATATGCTTTTCTACGGCTATCAAACTAGTAAAATGAAAGAGAACCAGTTATCTCGAATAAGAACGGAAAAATTGTGATTGTAACGAAGTTTCCAAACGTCGAAAAAAATTTTTTTTCTTTTCGAGATTCTTTGCGCATAATATGCTTTACTGAGGCTATCAAACTAGTATAATGAAAGAGAACCAGTTATCTCAAATAAGAACAGAAAAAAAGTGATTCTAAAGAAGTTTCCAAACTTCGAAAAAAAAATTTTTTCTTTTCGAGATTCTTTGCGCATAATATGCTTTACTGAGGCTATCAAACTAGTATAATGAAAGAGAACCTGTTATTTCAAATAAGAACGGAAAAAAGTGATTAAAACGAAGTTTCCAAACTTCGAAAAAAAATGTTTTTCTTTTCGAGATTCTTTGCGCATAATATACTTTTCTACGGCTATCAAACTAGTAAAATGAAAGAGAACCAGTTATCTCGAATAAGAACGGAAAAAAAGTGATTGTAACGAAGTTTCCAAACTTCGAAAAAAATTTTTTTTCTTTTCGAGATTCTTTGCGCATAATATGCTTTACTGAGGCTATCAAACTAGTATAATGTAAGAGAACCAGTTATCTCAAATAAGAACGGAAAAAGGGATTCTAACGAAGTTTCCAAACTTCGAAAAAAATTTTTTTTCTTTTCGTGATTGTTTGCGCTAAATATGCTTTTCTGAGGCTATCAAACTAGTATAATGAAAGAGAACCAGTTATCTCAAATAAGAACAGAAAAAAAGTGATTCTAAAGAAGTTTCCAAACTTCGAAAAAAAAATTTTGTCTTTTCGAGATTCTTTGCGCATAATATGCTTTACTGAGGCTATCAAACTAGTATAATGAAAGAGAACCAGTTATCTCAAATAAGAACGGAAAAAAAGTGATTCTAAAGAAGTTTCCAAACTTCGAAAAAAATTTTTTTTCTTTTCGAGATTCTTTGCCCATAAAATGCTTTACTGAGGCTATCAAACTAGTATAATGAAAGAGAACCAGTTATCTCAAATAAGAACGGAAAAAAAGTGATTCAAACGAAGTTTCCAAACTTTGAAAAACAATGTTTTTCTTTTCGAGATTCTTTGCGCATAATATGCTTTTCTGAGGCTATCAAACTAGTATAATGAAAGAGAACTAGTTATTTCAAATCAGAACGGAAAAAAAGTGATTCAAACGAAGTTTCCAAACTTCGAAAAAAAATGTTTTTCTTTTCGAGATTCTTTGCGCATAATATACTTTTCTACGGCTATCAAACTAGTAAAATGAAAGAGAACCAGTTATCTCGAATAAGAACGGAAAAAAAGTGATTCTAACGAAGTTTCCAAACTTCGAAAAAAAATGTTTCTCTTTTCGAGATTCTTTGCGCATTATATGCTTTTCTGAGGCTATCAAAGTAGTATTATAAAAGAGAACCAGTTATCTATAATAAGAACGGAAAAAAAGTGATTCTAAAGAAGTTTCCAAACTTCGAAAAAATTTTTTTTTCTTTTCGAGATTCTTTGCGCATAATATACTTTTCTACGGCTATCAAACTAGTAAAATGAAAGAGAACCAGTTATCTCCAATAAGAACGGAAAAAAAAGTGATTCTAACGAAGTTTCCAAACTTCGAAAAAAAATGTTTTTCTTTTCGAGATTCTTTGCGCATAATATGCTTTACTGAGGCTATCAAACTAGTATAATGAAAGAGAACCAGTTATCTCAAATAAGAACGAAAACAAATTGATTCTAAAGAAGTTTCCAAACTTCGAAAAAAAATGTTTTTCTTTTCGAGATTCTTTGCGCATAATATACTTTTCTACGGCTATCAAACTAGTAAAATGAAAGAGAACCAGTTATCTCGAATAAGAACGGAAAAATTGTGATTGTAACGAAGTTTCCAAACGTCGAAAAAAATTTTTTTTCTTTTCGAGATTCTTTGCGCATAATATGCTTTACTGAGGCTATCAAACTAGTATAATGAAAGAGAACCAGTTATCTCAAATAAGAACGGAAAAAAAGTGATTCTAAAGAAGTTTCCAAACTTCGAAAAAAATTTTTTTTCTTATCGAGATTCTTTGCGCATAATATGCTTTACTGAAGCTATCAAACTAGTATAATGAAAGAGAACCAGTTATCTCAAATAAGAACAGAAAAAAAGTGATTCTAAAGAAGTTTCCAAACTTCGAAAAAAAATTTTTTTCTTTTCGAGATTCTTTGCGCATAATATGCTTTACTGAGGCTATCAAACTAGTATAATGAAAGAGAACCAGTTATCTCAAATAAGAACGGAAAAAAGGTGATTCTAAAGAAGTTTCCAAACTTCGAAAAAAAATTTTTTTCTTTTCGAGATTCTTTGCGCATAATATGCTTTACTGAGGCTATCAAACTAGTATAATGAAAGAGAAACAGTTATCTCAAATAAGAACGAAAAAAAGTGATTCAAACGAAGTTTCCAAAACTCGAAAAAAAATGTTTTTCTTTTCGAGATTCTTTGCGCATAATATGCTTTTCTGAGGCTATCAAACTAGTATAATGAAAGATAACCAGTTATCTCAAATAAGAACGGGAAAAAAAGTGATTCTAACGAAGTTTCCAAACTTCGAAAAAATTTTTTTTTTCTTTTCGTGATTTTTGCGCTAAATATGCTTTTCTGAGGCTATCAAAGTAGTATTATAAAAGAGAACACGTTATCTCAAATAAGAACAGAAAAAAGGTGATTCTAAAGAAGTTTCCAAACTCCAAAAAAAATTTTTTTTCTTTTCGAGATTCTTTGCGCATAATATGCTTTACTGAGGCTATCAAACTAGTATAATGAAAGAGAACCAGTTATCTCAAATAAGAACGGAAAAAAAGTGATTCAAACGATGTTTCCAAACTTCGAAAAAAAATTTTTTTCTTTTAGAGATTCTTTGCGCATAATATGCTTTACTGAGGCTATCAAACTAGTATAATGAAAGAGAACCAGTTATCTCAAATAAGAACGGAAAAAAAGTGATTCTAACGAAGTTTCCAAACTTCGAAAAAATTTTTTTTTCTTTTCGAGATTCTTTGCGCATAATATGCTTTACTGAGGCTATCAAACTAGTATAATGAAAGAGAACCAGTTATCTCAAATAAGAACAGAAAAAAAGTGATTCTAAAGAAGTTACCAAACTTCGAAAAAAAATTTTTTTCTTTTCGAGATTCTTTGCGCATAATATGCTTTACTGAGGCTATCAAACTAGTATAATGAAAGAGAACCTGTTATTTCAAATAAGAACGGAAAAAAGTGATTAAAACGAAGTTTCCAAACTTCGAAAAAAAATGTTTTTCTTTTCGAGATTCTTTGCGCATAATATACCTTTCTACGGCTATCAAACTAGTAAAATGAAAGAGAACCAGTTATCTCGAATAAGAACGGAAAAAAAGTGATTGTAACGAAGTTTCCAAACTTCGAAAAAAATTTTTCTTCTTTTCGAGATTCTTTGCGCATAATATGCTTTACTGAGGCTATCAAACTAGTATAATGTAAGAGAACCAGTTATCTCAAATAAGAACGGAAAAAAAGTGATTCTAACGAAGTTTCCAAACTTCGAAAAATTTTTTTTTTCCTTTCGTGATTAATTGCGCTAAATTTGCTTTTCTGAGGCTATCAAATTAGTATAATGAAAGAGAACCAGTTATCTCAAATAAGAACAGAAAAAAAGTGATTCTAAAGAAGTTTCCAAACTTCGAAAAAAAAATTTTGTCTTTTCGAGATTCTTTGCGCACAATATGCTTTACTGAGGCTATCAAACTAGTAAAATGAAAGAGAACCGGTTATCTCAAATAAGAACGGAAAAAAATTGATTCTAAAGAAGTTTCCAAACTTCGAAAAAAAATTTTTTCTTTTCGAGATTCTTTGCGCATAATATGCTTTACTGAGGCTATCAAACTAGTATAATGAAAGAGAACCAGTTATCTCAAATAAGAACGGAAAAAAAGTGATTCAAACGAAGTTTCCAAACTTCGAAAAAATTGTTTTTCTTTTCGAGATTCTTTGCGCATAATATGCTTTACTGAGGCTATCAAACTAGTATAATGTAAGAGAACAAGTTATCTCAAATAAGAACGGAAAAAAAGTGATTCAAACGAAGTTTCCAAACTTCGAAAAAAATGTTTTTCTTTTCGAGATTCTTTGCGCATAATATGCTTTTCTGAGGCTATCAAACTAGTATAATGATAGAGAACCAGTTATCTCCAATAAGAACGGCAAAAAAGTGATTCTAACGAAGTTTCCAAACTTCGAAAAAAATTTTTTTTTCTTTTCGTGATTCTTTGCGCTAAATATGCTTTTCTGAGGCTATCACAGTAGTATTATAAAAGAAAACCAGTTATCTCAAATAAGAACAGAAAAAAAGTGATTCTAAAGAAGTTTCCAAACTTCGAAAAAAAATTTTTTTCTTTTTGAGATTCTTTGCGCATAATATGCTTTACTGAGGCTATCAAACTAATATAATGAAAGAGAAACAGTTATCTCAAATAAGAACGGAAAAAAATGATTCAAACGAAGTTTCCAAACTTCGAAAAAAAATGTTTTTCTTTTCGAGATTCTTTGCGCTAAATATGCTTTTCTGAGGCTATCAAACTAGTATAATGAAAGAGAACCAGTTATCTCAAATAAGAATAGAAAAAAGTGATTCTAAAGAAGTTTCCAAACTTCGAAAAAAAAATTTTTTCTTTTCGAGATTCTTTGCGCATTATATGCTTTTCTGAGGCTATCAAAGTAGTATTATAAAAGAGAACCAGTTATCTCAAATAACAACGGAAAAAAAGTGATTCTAAAGAAGTTTCCAAACTTCGAAAAAAATTTTTTTTTCTTTTCGAGATTCTTTGCGCATAATATGCTTTACTGAAGCTATCAAACTAGTATAATGAAAGAGAACCAGTTATCTCAAATAAGAACAGAAAAAAAGTGATTCTAAAGAAGTTTCCAAACTTCGAAAAAAAATTTTTTTCTTTTCGAGATTCTTTGCGCATAATATGCTTTACTGAGGCTATCAAACTAGTATAATGAAAGAGAACCAGTTATCTCAAATAAGAACGGAAAAAAAGTGATTCTAAAGAAGTTTCCAAACTTCGAAAAAAAAATTTTTTCTTTTCGAAATTCTTTGCGCATAATATGCTTTACTGAGGCTATCAAACTAGTATAATGAAAGAGAAACAGTTATCTCAAATAAGAACGGAAAAAAAGTGATTCAAACGAAGTTTCCAAACCTCGAAAAAAATTTTTTTCTTTTCGAGATTCTTTGCGCATAATATGCTTTTCTGAGGCTATCAAACTAGTATAATATAAGATAACCAGTTATCTCAAATAAGACCGGGAAAAAAGTGATTCTAACGAAGTTTCCAAACTTCGAAAAAAATTTTTTTTTCTTTTCGTGATTCTTTGCGCTAAATATGCTTTTCTGAGGCTATCAAAGTAGTATTATAAAAGAGAACACGTTATCTCAAATAAGAACAGAAAAAAGGTGATTCTAAAGAAGTTTCCAAACTTCAAAAAAAATTTTTTTTCTTTTCGATATTCTTTGCGCATAATATGCTTTACTGAGGCTATCAAACTACTATAATGAAAGAGAACCAGTTATCTCAAATAAGAACGGAAAAAAAGTGATTCAAACGATGTTTCCAAACTTCAAAAAAAAATTTTTTTCTTTTAGAGATTCTTTGCGCATAATATGCTTTACTGAGGCTATCAAACTAGTATAATGAAAGAGAACCAGTTATCTCAAATAAGAACGGAAAAAAAGTGATTCTAACGAAGTTTCCAAACTTCCAAAAAATTTTTTTTTCTTTTCGAGATTCTTTGCGCATAATATGCTTTACTGAGGCTATCAAACTAGTATAATGAAAGAGAACCAGTTATCTCAAATAAGAACAGAAAAAAAGTGATTCTAAAGAAGTTTCCAAACTTCGAAAAAAAATTTTTTTCTTTTCGAGATTCTTTGCGCATAATATGCTTTACTGAGGCTATCAAACTAGTATAATGAAAGAGAACCTGTTATTTCAAATAAGAACGGAAAAAAGTGATTAAAACGAAGTTTCCAAATTTCGAAAAAAAATGTTTTTCTTTTCGAGATTCTTTGCGCATAATATACTTTTCTACGGCTATCAAACTAGTAAAATGAAAGAGAACCAGTTATCTCGAATAAGAACGGAAAAAAAGTGATTGTAACGAAGTTTCCAAACTTCGAAAAAAATTTTTTTTCTTTTCGAGATTCTTTGCGCATAAAATGCTTTACTGAGGCTATCAAACTAGTATAATGAAAGAGAACCAGTTATCTCAAATAAGAACGGAAAAAAAAGTGATTCAAACGAAGTTTCCAAAGTTTGAAAAAAAATGTTTTTCTTTTCGAGATTCTTTGCGCATAATGTGCTTTTCTGAGGCTATCAAACTAGTATAATGAAAGAGAACTAGTTATTTCGAATAAGAACGGAAAAAAAGTGATTCAAACGAAGTTTCCAAACTTCGAAAAAAAATGTTTTTCTTTTCGAGATTCTTTGCGCATAATATACTTTTCTACGGCTATCAAACTAGTAAAATGAAAGAGAACCAGTTATCTCGAATAAGAACAGAAAAAAAGTGATTCTAACGAAGTTTCCAAACTTCGAAAAAAAATGTTTCTCTTTTCGAGATTCTTTGCGCATTATATGCTTTTCTGAGGCTATCAAAGTAGTATTATAAAAGAGAACCAGTTATCTATAATAAGAACGGAAAAAAAGTGATTCTAAAGAAGTTTCCAAACTTCGAAAAAATTTTTTTTTCTTTTCGAGATTCTTTGCGCATAATATACTTTTCTACGGCTATCAAACTAGTAAAATGAAAGAGAACCAGTTATCTCGAATAAGAACGGAAAAAAAAGTGATTCTAACGAAGTTTCCAAACTTCGAAAAAAAATGTTTTTCTTTTCGAGATTCTTTGCGCATAATATGCTTTACTGAGGCTATCAAACTAGTATAATGAAAGAGAACCAGTTATCTCAAATAAGAACGAAAACAAATTGATTCTAAAGAAGTTTCCAAACTTCGAAAAAAAATGTTTTTCTTTTCGAGATTCTTTGCGCATAATATACTTTTCTACGGCTATCAAACTAGTAAAATGAAAGAGAACCAGTTATCTCGAATAAGAACGGAAAAATTGTGATTGTAACGAAGTTTCCAAAACTCGAAAAAAAATGTTTTTCTTTTCGAGATTCTTTGCGCATAATATGCTTTTCTGAGGCTATCAAACTAGTATAATGAAAGATAACCAGTTATCTCAAATAAGAACGGGAAAAAAAGTGATTCTAACGAAGTTTCCAAACTTCGAAAAAAATTTTTTTTTCTTTTCGTGATTTTTGCGCTAAATATGCTTTTCTGAGGCTATCAAAGTAGTATTATAAAAGAGAACACGTTATCTCAAATAAGAACAGAAAAAAGGTGATTCTAAAGAAGTTTCCAAACTTCAAAAAAAATTTTTTTTTCTTTTCGAGATTCTTTGCGCATAATATGCTTTACTGAGGCTATCAAACTAGTATAATGAAAGAGAACCAGTTATCTCAAATAAGAACGGAAAAAAAGTGATTCAAACGATGTTTCCAAACTTCGAAAAAATTTTTTTTTCTTTTAGAGATTCTTTGCGCATAATATGCTTTACTGAGGCTATCAAACTAGTATAATGAAAGAGAACCAGTTATCTCAAATAAGAACGGAAAAAAAGTGATTCTAACGAAGTTTCCAAACTTCGAAAAAATTTTTTTTTCTTTTCGAGATTCTTTGCGCATAATATGCTTTACTGAGGCTATCAAACTAGTATAATGAAAGAGAACCAGTTATCTCAAATAAGAACAGAAAAAAAGTGATTCTAAAGAAGTTACCAAAATTCGAAAAAAAATTTTTTTCTTTTCGAGATTCTTTGCGCATAATATGCTTTTCTGAGGCTATCAAACTAGTATAATGAAAGATAACCAGTTATCTCAAATAAGAACGGGAAAAAAAGTGATTCTAACGAAGTTTCCAAACTTCGAAAAAAATTTTTTTTTCTTTTCGTGATTTTTGCGCTAAATATGCTTTTCTGAGGCTATCAAAGTAGTATTATAAAAGAGAACACGTTATCTCAAATAAGAACAGAAAAAAGGTGATTCTAAAGAAGTTTCCAAACTTCAAAAAAAATTTTTTTTTCTTTTCGAGATTCTTTGCGCATAATATGCTTTACTGAGGCTATCAAACTAGTATAATGAAAGAGAACCAGTTATCTCAAATAAGAACGGAAAAAAAGTGATTCAAACGATGTTTCCAAACTTCGAAAAAATTTTTTTTTCTTTTAGAGATTCTTTGCGCATAATATGCTTTACTGAGGCTATCAAACTAGTATAATGAAAGAGAACCAGTTATCTCAAATAAGAACGGAAAAAAAGTGATTCTAACGAAGTTTCCAAACTTCGAAAAAATTTTTTTTTCTTTTCGAGATTCTTTGCGCATAATATGCTTTACTGAGGCTATCAAACTAGTATAATGAAAGAGAACCAGTTATCTCAAATAAGAACAGAAAAAAAGTGATTCTAAAGAAGTTACCAAACTTCGAAAAAAAATTTTTTTCTTTTCGAGATTCTTTGCGCATAATATGCTTTACTGAGGCTATCAAACTAGTATAATGAAAGAGAACCTGTTATTTCAAATAAGAACGGAAAAAAGTGATTAAAACGAAGTTTCCAAACTTCGAAAAAAAATGTTTTTCTTTTCGAGATTCTTTGCGCATAATATACTTTTCTACGGCTATCAAACTAATAAAATGAAAGAGAACCAGTTATCTCGAATAAGAACGGAAAAAAAGTGATTGTAACGAAGTTTCCAAACTTCGAAAAAAATTTTTTTTCTTTTCGAGATTCTTTGCGCATAATATGCTTTACTGAGGCTATCAAACTAGTATAATGAAAGAGAACCAGTTATCTCAAATAAGAACGGAAAAAAAGTGATTCTAAAGAAGTTTCCAAACTTCGAAAAAAAATTTTTTTCTTTTCGAGATTCTTTGCGCATAATATGCTTTACTGAGGCTATCAAACTAGTATAATGAAAGAGAAACAGTTATCTCAAATAAGAACGGAAAAAAAGTGATTCAAACGAAGTTTCCAAACCTCGAAAAAAAATTTTTTTCTTTTCGAGATTCTTTGCGCATAATATGCTTTTCTACGGCTATCAAACTAGTAAAATAAAAGAGAACCAGTTATCTCGAATAAGAACGGAAAAAAAGTGATTGTAACGAAGTTTCCAAACTTCAAAAAAAATTTTTTTTCTTTTCGAGATTCTTTGCGCATAATATGCTTTACTGAGGCTATCAAACTAGTATAATGTAAGAGAACCAGTTATCTCAAATAAGAACGGAAAAAAAGTGATTCTAACGAAGTTTCCAAATTTCGAAAAAAAATGTTTTTCTTTTCGAGATTCTTTGCGCTAAATGTGCTTTTCTGAGGCTATCAAACTAGTATAATGAAAGAGAACCAGTTATCTCAAATAAGAACAGAAAAAAAGTGATTCTATGAAGTTTCCAAACTTCGAAAAAAAAATTTTGTCTTTTCGAGATTCTTTGCGCATAATATGCTTTACTGAGGCTATCAAACTAGTATAATGAAAGAGAACCAGTTATCTCAAATAAGAACAGAAAAAAGGTGATTCTAAAGAAGTTTCCAAACTTCGAAAAAAATTTTTTTTCTTTTCCAGATTCTTTGCGCATAATATGCTTTACTGAGGCTATCAAACTAGTATAATGAAAGAGAACCAGTTATCTCAAATAAGAACGGAAAAAAAGTGATTCAAACGAAGTTTCCAAACTTCGAAAAAAAATGTTTTTCTTTTCGAGATTCTTTGCGCATAATATGCTTTACTGAGGCTATCAAACTAGTATAATGAAAGAGAACCAGTTATCTCAAATAAGAACGGAAAAAAAGTGATTCTAAAGAAGTTTCCAAACTTCGAAAAAAAAAATTTTTCTTTTCGAGATTCTTTGCGCATAATATGCTTTACTGAGGCTATCAAACTAGTATAATGAAAGAGAACCAGTTATCTCAAATAAGAACGGAAAAAAATTGATTCTAAAGAAGTTTCCAAACTTCGAAAAAAAATTTTTTCTTTTCGAGATTCTTTGCGCATAATATGCTTTACTGAGGCTATCAAACTAGTATAATGAAAGAGAACGAGTTATCTCAAATAAGAACGGAAAAAAAGTGATTCAAACGAAGTTTCCAAACTTCGAAAAAATTGTTTTTCTTTTCGAGATTCTTTGCGCATAATATGCTTTACTGAGGCTATCAAACTAGTATAATGTAAGAGAACAAGTTATCTCAAATAAGAACGGAAAAAAAGTGATTCAAACGAAGTTTCCAAACTTCGAAAAAAATGTTTTTCTTTTCGAGATTCTTTGCGCATAATATGCTTTTCTGAGGCTATCAAATTAGTATAATGAAAGAGAACTAGTTATTTCAAATAAGAACGGAAAAAAAGTGATTCAAACGAAGTTTCCAAACTTCGAAAAAAAATGCTTTTCTTTTCGAGATTCTTTGCGCATAATATACTTTTCTACGGCTATCAAACTAGTAAAATGAAAGAGAACCAGTTATCTCCAATAAGAACGGAAAAAAAGTGATTCTAAAGAAGTTTCCAAACTTCGAAAAAAAATGTTTTTCTTTTCGAGATTCTTTGCGCTAAATATGCTTTTCTGAGGGTATCAAACTAGTATAATGAAAGAGAACCAGTTATCTCAAATAAGAACGGAAAAAAAGTGATTCAAACAAAGTTTCCAAACTTCGAAAAAAAATGTTTTTCTTTTCGAGATTCTTTGCGCATAATATACTTATCTACGGCTATCAAACTAGTAAAATGAAAGAGAACCAGTTATCTCCAATAAGAACGGAAAAAAAGTGATTCTAACGATGTTTCCAAACTTCGAAAAAAAATGTTTTTCTTTACGAGATTCTATGCGCATAATATGCTTTTCTGAGGCTATCAAACTAGTATAATGATAGAGAACCAGTTATCTCCAATAAGAACAGAAAAAAAGTAATTCTAACGAAGTTTCCAAACTTCGAAAAAAAATTTTTTTTCTTTTTGAGATTCTTTGCGCATAATATGCTTTACTGAGGCTATCAAACTAATATAATGAAAGAGAAACAGTTATCTCAAATAAGAACGGAAAAAAATGATTCAAACGAAGTTTCCAAACTTCGAAAAAAAATATTTTTCTTTTCGAGATTCTTTGCGCTAAATATGCTTTTCTGAGGCTATCAAACTAGTATAATGAAAGAGAACCAGTTATCTCAAATAAGAACAGAAAAAAGTGATTCTAAAGAAGTTTCCAAACTTCGAAAAAAAAATTTTTTCTTTTCGAGATTCTTTGCGCATTATATCCTTTTCTGAGGCTATCAAAGTAGTATTATAAAAGAGAACCAGTTATCTCAAATAAGAACGGAAAAAAAGTGATTCTAAAGAAGTTTCCAAACTTCGAAAAAATTTTTTTTTCTTTTCGAGATTCTTTGCGCATAATATGCTTTACTGAAGCTATCAAACTAGTATAATGAAAGAGAACCAGTTATCTCAAATAAGAACAGAAAAAAAGTGATTATAAAGAAGTTTCCAAACTTCGAAAAAAAATTTTTTTCTTTTCGAGATTCTTTGCGCATAATATGCTTTACTGAGGTTATCAAACTAAAATAATGAAAGAGAACCAGTTATCTCAAATAAGAACGGAAAAAAAGTGATTCTAAAGAAGTTTCCAAACTTCGAAAAAAAATTTTTTTCTTTTCGAGATTCTTTGCGCATAATATGCTTTACTGAGGCTATCAAACTAGTATAATGAAAGAGAAACAGTTATCTCAAATAAGAACGGAAAAAAAGTGATTCAAACGATGTTTCCAAACCTCGAAAAAAAATTTTTTTCTTTTCGAGATTCCTTGCGCATAATATGCTTTTCTGAGGCTATCAAACTAGTATAATATAAGATAACCAGTTATCTCAAATAAGAACGGGAAAAAAGTGATTCTAACGAAGTTTCCAAACTTCGAAAAAATTTTTTTTTTCTTTTCGTGATTCTTTGCGCTAAATATGCTTTTCTGAGGCTATCAAAGTAGTATTATAAAAGAGAACACGTTATCTCAAATAAGAACAGAAAAAAGGTGATTCTAAAGAAGTTTCCAAACTTCAAAAAAAAATTTTTTTCTTTTCGATATTCTTTGGGCATAATATGCTTTACTGAGGCTATCAAACTACTATAATGAAAGAGAACCAGTTATCTCAAATAAGAACGGAAAAAAAGTGATTCAAACGATGTTTCCAAACTTCAAAAAAAAATTTTTTTCTTTTAGAGATTCTTTGCGCATAATATGCTTTACTGAGGCTATCAAACTAATATAATGAAAGAGAACCAGTTATCTCAAATAAGAACGGAAAAAAAGTGATTCTAACGAAGTTTCCAAACTTCGAAAAAATTTTTTTTTCTTTTCGAGATTCTTTGCGCATAATATGCTTTACTGAGGCTATCAAACTAGTATAATGAAAGAGAACCAGTTATCTCAAATAAGAACGGAAAAAAAGTGATTCTAAAGAAGTTTCCAAACTTCGAAAAAAATTTTTTTTCTTTTCGAGATTCTTTGCGCATAATATGCTTTACTGAAGCTATCAAACTAGTATAATGAAAGAGAACCAGTTATCTCAAATAAGAACGGAAAAAAAGTGATTCTATTGAAGTTTCCAAACTTCGAAAAAAAATTTTTTTCTTTTCGAGATTCTTTGCGCATAATATGCTTTTCTACGGCTATCAAACTAGTAAAATGAAAGAGAACCAGTTATCTCGAATAAGAACGGAAAAAAAGTGATTGTAACGAAGTTTCCAAACTTCAAAAAAAATTTTTTTTCTTTTCGAGATTCTTTGCGCATAATATGCTTTACTGAGGCTATCAAACTAGTATAATGTAAGAGAACCAGTTATCTCAAATAAGAACGGAAAAAAAGTGATTCTAACGAAGTTTCCAAACTTCGAAAAAAAATGTTTTTCTTTTCGAGATTCTTTGTGCTAAATATGCTTTTCTGAGGCTATCAAACTAGTATAATGAAAGAGAACCAGTTATCTCAAATAAGAACAGAAAAAAAGTGATTCTAAAGAAGTTTCCAAACTTCGAAAAAAAAATTTTGTCTTTTCGAGATTCTTTGCGCATAATATGCTTTACTGAGGCTATCAAACTAGTATAATGAAAGAGAACCAGTTATCTCAAATAAGAACAGAAAAAAGGTGATTCTAAAGAAGTTTCCAAAATTCGAAAAAAATTTTTTTTCTTTTCAAGATTCTTTGCGCATAATATGCTTTACTGAGGCTATCAAACTAGTATAATGAAAGAGAACCAGTTATCTCAAATAAGAACGGAAAAAAAGTGATTCAAACGAAGTTTCCAAACTTCGAAAAAAAATGTTTTTCTTTTCGAGATTCTTTGCGCATAATATGCTTTACTGAGGCTATCAAACTAGTATAATGAAAGAGAACCAGTTATCTCAAATAAGAACGGAAAAAAAGTGATTCTAAAGAAGTTTCCAAACTTCGAAAAAAAAATTTTTTCTTTTCGAGATTCTTTGCGCATAATATGCTTTACTGAGGCTATCAAACTAGTATAATGAAAGAGAACCAGTTATCTCAAATAAGAACGGAAAAAAATTGATTCTAAAGAAGTTTCCAAACTTCGAAAAAAAATTTTTTCTTTTCGAGATTCTTTGCGCATAATATGCTTTACTGAGGCTATCAAACTAGTATAATGAAAGAGAACGAGTTATCTCAAATAAGAACGGAAAAAAAGTGATTCAAACGAAGTTTGCAAACTTCGAAAAAATTGTTTTTCTTTTCGAGATTCTTTGCGCATAATATGCTTTACTGAGGCTATCAAACTAGTATAATGTAAGAGAACAAGTTATCTCAAATAAGAACGGAAAAAAAGTGATTCAAACGAAGTTTCCAAACTTCGAAAAAAATGTTTTTCTTTTCGAGATTCTTTGCGCATAATATGCTTTTCTGAGGCTATCAAACTAGTATAATGAAAGAGAACTAGTTATTTCAAATAAGAACGGAAAAAAAGTGATTCAAACGAAGTTTCCAAACTTCGAAAAAAAATGTGTTTCTTTTCGAGATTCTTTGCGCATAATATACTTTTCTACGGCTATCAAACTAGTAAAATGAAAGAGAACCAGTTATCTCCAATAAGAACGGAAAAAAAGTGATTCTAACGAAGTTTCCAAACTTCGAAAAAAAATGTTTTTCTTTACGAGATTCTTTGCGCATAATATGCTTTTCTGAGGCTATCAAACTAGTATAATGATAGAGAACCAGTTATCTCCAATAAGAACGGAAAAAAAGTGATTCTAACGAAGTTTCCAAACTTCGAAAAAAAATTTTTTTTCTTTTTGAGATTCTTTGCGCATAATATGCTTTACTGAGTCTATCAAACTAATATAATGAAAGAGAAACAGTTATCTCAAATAAGAACGGAAAAAAATGATTCAAACGAAGTTTCCAAACTTCGAAAAAAAAATTTTTTCTTTTCGAGATTCTTTGCGCTAAATATGCTTTTCTGAGGCTATCAAACTAGTATAATGAAAGAGAACCAGTTATCTCAAATAAGAACAGAAAAAAGTGATTCTAAAGAAGTTTCCAAACTTCGAAAAAAAAATTTTTTCTTTTCGAGATTCTTTGCGCATTATATGCTTTTCTGAGGCTATCAAAGTAGTATTATAAAAGAGAACCAGTTATCTCAAATAAGAACGGAAAAAAAGTGATTCTAAAGAAGTTTCAAAACTTCGAAAAAATTTTTTTTCTTTTCGAGATTCTTTGCGCATAATATGCTTTACTGAGGCTATCAAACTAGTATAATGAAAGAGAACCAGTTATCTCAAATAAGAACGGAAAAAAAGTGATTCTAAAGAAGTTTCCAAACTTCGAAAAAAAAATTTTTTCTTTTCGAGATTCTTTGCGCATAATATGCTTTACTGAGGCTATCAAACTAGTATAATGAAAGAGAAACAGTTATCTCAAATAAGAACGGAAAAAAAGTGATTCAAACGAAGTTTCCAAACCTCGAAAAAAAATTTTTTTCTTTTCGAGATTCTTTGCGCATAATATGCTTTTCTGAGGCTATCAAACTAGTATAATATAAGATAACCAGTTATCTCAAATAAGAACGGGAAAAAAGTGATTCTAACGAAGTTTCCAAACTTCGAAAAAAATTTTTTTTTCTTTTCGTGATTCTTTGCGCTAATTATGCTTTTCTGAGGCTATCAAAGTAGTATTATAAAAGAGAACACGTTATCTCAAATAAGAACAGAAAAAAGGTGATTCTAAAGAAGTTTCCAAACTTCAAAAAAAAATTTTTTTCTTTTCGATATTCTTTGCGCATAATATGCTTTACTGAGGCTATCAAACTACTATAATGAAAGAGAACCAGTTATCTCAAATAAGAACGGAAAAAAAGTGATTCAAACGATGTTTCCAAACTTCAAAAAAAAATTTTTTTCTTTTAGAGATTCTTTGCGCATAATATGCTTTACTGAGGCTATCAAACTAGTATAATGAAAGAGAACCAGTTATCTCAAATAAGAACGGAAAAAAAGTGATTCTAACGAAGTTTCCAAACTTCGAAAAAATTTTTTTTTCTTTTCGAGATTCTTTGCGCATAATATGCTTTACTGAGGCTATCAAACTAGTATAATGAAAGAGAACCAGTTATCTCAAATAAGAACAGAAAAAAAGTGATTCTAAAGAAGTTTCAAAACTTCGAAAAAAAATTTTTTTCTTTTCGAGATTCTTTGCGCATAATATGCTTTACTGAGGCTATCAAACTAGTATAATGAAAGAGAACCTGTTATTTCAAATAAGAACGGAAAAAAGTGATTAAAACGAAGTTTCCAAACTTCGAAAAAAAATGTTTTTCTTTTCGAGATTCTTTGCGCATAATATACTTTTCTACGGCTATCAAACTAGTAAAATGAAAGAGAACCAGTTATCTCGAATAAGAACGGAAAAAAAGTGATTGTAACGAAGTTTCCAAACTTCGAAAAAAATTTTTTTTCTTTTCGAGATTCTTTGCGCATAATATTATTTACTGAGGCTATCAAACTAGTATAATGTAAGAGAACCAGTTATCTCAAATAAGAACGGAAAAAGGGATTCTAACGAAGTTTCCAAACTTCGAAAAAAATTTTTTTTTCTTTTCGTGATTTTTGCGCTAAATATGCTTTTCTGAGGCTATCAAAGTAGTATTATAAAAGAGAACACGTTATCTCAAATAAGAACAGAAAAAAGGTGATTCTAAAGAAGTTTCCAAACTTCAAAAAAAATTTTTTTTCTTTTCGAGATTCTTTGCGCATAATATGCTTTACTGAGGCTATCAAACTAGTATAATGAAAGAGAACCAGTTATCTCAAATAAGAACGGAAAAAAAGTGATTCAAACGATGTTTCCAAACTTCGAAAAAAATTTTTTTCTTTTAGAGATTCTTTGCGCATAATATGCTTTACTGAGGCTATCAAACTAGTATAATGAAAGAGAACCAGTTATCTCAAATAAGAACGGAAAAAAAGTGATTCAAACGAAGTTTCCAAACTTTGAAAAAAAATGTTTTTCTTTTCGAGATTCTTTGCGCATAATATGCTTTTCTACGGCTATCAAACTAGTAAAATGAAAGAGAACCAGTTATCTCGAATAAGAACGGAAAAAAAGTGATTGTAACGAAGTTTCCAAACTTCAAAAAAAATTTTTTTTCTTTTCGAGATTCTTTGCGCATAATATGCTTTACTGAGGCTATCAAACTAGTATAATGTAAGAGAACCAGTTATCTCAAATAAGAACGGAAAAAAAGTGATTCTAACGAAGTTTCCAAACTTCGAAAAAATATGTTTTTCTTTTCGAGATTCTTTGCGCTAAATATGCTTTTCTGAGGCTATCAAACTAGTATAATGAAAGAGAACCAGTTATCTCAAATAAGAACAGAAAAAAAGTGATTCTAAAGAAGTTTCCAAACTTCGAAAAAAAAATTTTGTCTTTTCGAGATTCTTTGCGCATAATATGCTTTACTGAGGCTATCAAACTAGTATAATGAAAGAGAACCAGTTATCTCAAATAAGAACAGAAAAAAAGTGATTCTAAAGAAGTTTCCAAACTTCGAAAAAAATTTTTTTTCTTTTCGAGATTCTTTGGGCATAAAATGCTTTACTGAGGCTATCAAACTAGTATAATGAAAGAGAACTAGTTATTTCAAATAAGAACGGAAAAAAAGTGATTCAAACGAAGTTTCCAAACTTCGAAAAAAAATGTGTTTCTTTTCGAGATTCTTTGCGCATAATATACTTTTCTACGGCTATCAAACTAGTAAAATGAAAGAGAACCAGTTATCTCCAATAAGAACGGAAAAAAAGTGATTCTAACGAAGTTTCCAAACTTCGAAAAAAAATGTTTTTCTTTACGAGATTCTTTGCGCATAATATGCTTTTCTGAGGCTATCAAACTAGTATAATGATAGAGAACCAGTTATCTCCAATAAGAACGGAAAAAAAGTGATTCTAACGAAGTTTCCAAACTTCGAAAAAAAATTTTTTTTCTTTTTGAGATTCTTTGCGCATAATATGCTTTACTGAGTCTATCAAACTAATATAATGAAAGAGAAACAGTTATCTCAAATAAGAACGGAAAAAAATGATTCAAACGAAGTTTCCAAACTTCGAAAAAAAAATTTTTTCTTTTCGAGATTCTTTGCGCTAAATATGCTTTTCTGAGGCTATCAAACTAGTATAATGAAAGAGAACCAGTTATCTCAAATAAGAACAGAAAAAAGTGATTCTAAAGAAGTTTCCAAACTTCGAAAAAAAAATTTTTTCTTTTCGAGATTCTTTGCGCATTATATGCTTTTCTGAGGCTATCAAAGTAGTATTATAAAAGAGAACCAGTTATCTCAAATAAGAACGGAAAAAAAGTGATTCTAAAGAAGTTTCAAAACTTCGAAAAAATTTTTTTTCTTTTCGAGATTCTTTGCGCATAATATGCTTTACTGAGGCTATCAAACTAGTATAATGAAAGAGAACCAGTTATCTCAAATAAGAACGGAAAAAAAGTGATTCTAAAGAAGTTTCCAAACTTCGAAAAAAAAATTTTTTCTTTTCGAGATTCTTTGCGCATAATATGCTTTACTGAGGCTATCAAACTAGTATAATGAAAGAGAAACAGTTATCTCAAATAAGAACGGAAAAAAAGTGATTCAAACGAAGTTTCCAAACCTCGAAAAAAAATTTTTTTCTTTTCGAGATTCTTTGCGCATAATATGCTTTTCTGAGGCTATCAAACTAGTATAATATAAGATAACCAGTTATCTCAAATAAGAACGGGAAAAAAGTGATTCTAACGAAGTTTCCAAACTTCGAAAAAAATTTTTTTTTCTTTTCGTGATTCTTTGCGCTAATTATGCTTTTCTGAGGCTATCAAAGTAGTATTATAAAAGAGAACACGTTATCTCAAATAAGAACAGAAAAAAGGTGATTCTAAAGAAGTTTCCAAACTTCAAAAAAAAATTTTTTTCTTTTCGATATTCTTTGCGCATAATATGCTTTACTGAGGCTATCAAACTACTATAATGAAAGAGAACCAGTTATCTCAAATAAGAACGGAAAAAAAGTGATTCAAACGATGTTTCCAAACTTCAAAAAAAAATTTTTTTCTTTTAGAGATTCTTTGCGCATAATATGCTTTACTGAGGCTATCAAACTAGTATAATGAAAGAGAACCAGTTATCTCAAATAAGAACGGAAAAAAAGTGATTCTAACGAAGTTTCCAAACTTCGAAAAAATTTTTTTTTCTTTTCGAGATTCTTTGCGCATAATATGCTTTACTGAGGCTATCAAACTAGTATAATGAAAGAGAACCAGTTATCTCAAATAAGAACAGAAAAAAAGTGATTCTAAAGAAGTTTCAAAACTTCGAAAAAAAATTTTTTTCTTTTCGAGATTCTTTGCGCATAATATGCTTTACTGAGGCTATCAAACTAGTATAATGAAAGAGAACCTGTTATTTCAAATAAGAACGGAAAAAAGTGATTAAAACGAAGTTTCCAAACTTCGAAAAAAAATGTTTTTCTTTTCGAGATTCTTTGCGCATAATATACTTTTCTACGGCTATCAAACTAGTAAAATGAAAGAGAACCAGTTATCTCGAATAAGAACGGAAAAAAAGTGATTGTAACGAAGTTTCCAAACTTCGAAAAAAATTTTTTTTCTTTTCGAGATTCTTTGCGCATAATATTATTTACTGAGGCTATCAAACTAGTATAATGTAAGAGAACCAGTTATCTCAAATAAGAACGGAAAAAGGGATTCTAACGAAGTTTCCAAACTTCGAAAAAAATTTTTTTTTCTTTTCGTGATTTTTGCGCTAAATATGCTTTTCTGAGGCTATCAAAGTAGTATTATAAAAGAGAACACGTTATCTCAAATAAGAACAGAAAAAAGGTGATTCTAAAGAAGTTTCCAAACTTCAAAAAAAATTTTTTTTCTTTTCGAGATTCTTTGCGCATAATATGCTTTACTGAGGCTATCAAACTAGTATAATGAAAGAGAACCAGTTATCTCAAATAAGAACGGAAAAAAAGTGATTCAAACGATGTTTCCAAACTTCGAAAAAAATTTTTTTCTTTTAGAGATTCTTTGCGCATAATATGCTTTACTGAGGCTATCAAACTAGTATAATGAAAGAGAACCAGTTATCTCAAATAAGAACGGAAAAAAAGTGATTCAAACGAAGTTTCCAAACTTTGAAAAAAAATGTTTTTCTTTTCGAGATTCTTTGCGCATAATATGCTTTTCTACGGCTATCAAACTAGTAAAATGAAAGAGAACCAGTTATCTCGAATAAGAACGGAAAAAAAGTGATTGTAACGAAGTTTCCAAACTTCAAAAAAAATTTTTTTTCTTTTCGAGATTCTTTGCGCATAATATGCTTTACTGAGGCTATCAAACTAGTATAATGTAAGAGAACCAGTTATCTCAAATAAGAACGGAAAAAAAGTGATTCTAACGAAGTTTCCAAACTTCGAAAAAATATGTTTTTCTTTTCGAGATTCTTTGCGCTAAATATGCTTTTCTGAGGCTATCAAACTAGTATAATGAAAGAGAACCAGTTATCTCAAATAAGAACAGAAAAAAAGTGATTCTAAAGAAGTTTCCAAACTTCGAAAAAAAAATTTTGTCTTTTCGAGATTCTTTGCGCATAATATGCTTTACTGAGGCTATCAAACTAGTATAATGAAAGAGAACCAGTTATCTCAAATAAGAACAGAAAAAAAGTGATTCTAAAGAAGTTTCCAAACTTCGAAAAAAATTTTTTTTCTTTTCGAGATTCTTTGGGCATAAAATGCTTTACTGAGGCTATCAAACTAGTATAATGAAAGAGAACCAGTTATCTCAAATAAGACCGGAAAAAAAGTGATTCAAACGAAGTTTCCAAACTTTGAAAAAAAAATGTTTTTCTTTTCGAGATTCTTTGCGCATAATATGCTTTTCTGAGGCTATCAAACTAGTATAATGAAAGAGAACTAGTTATTTCAAAAAAGAACGGAAAAAAAGTGATTCAAACGAAGTTTCCAAACTTCGAAAAAATTTTTTTTTCTTTTCGAGATTCTTTGCGCATAATATACTTTTCTACGGCTATCAAACTAGTAAAATGAAAGAGAACCAGTTATCTGGAATAAGAACGGAAAAAAAAGTGATTCTAACGAAGATCCAAACTTCGAAAAAAAATGTTTTTCTTTTCGAGATTCTTTGCGCATAATATGCTTTTCTGAGGCTATCAAAGTAGTATTATAAAAGAGAACCAGTTATCTCAAATAAGAACGGAAAAAAAGTGATTCTAAAGAAGTTTCCAAACTTCGAAAAAAATTTTTTTTCTTTTCGAGATTCTTTGCGCATAATATGCTTTACTGAAGCTATCAAACTAGTATAATGAAAGAGAACCAGTTATCTCAAATAAGAACAGAAAAAAAGTGATTCTAAAGAAGTTTCCAAACTTCGAAAAAAAATTTTTTTCTTTTCGAGATTCTTTGCGCATAATATGCTTTACTGAGGCTATCGAACTAGTATAATGAAAGAGAACCAGTTATCTCAAATAAGAACGGAAAAAAAGTGATTCTAAAGAAGTTTCCAAACTTCGAAAAAAAATTTTTTTCTTTTCGAGATTCTTTGCGCATAATATGCTTTACTGAGGCTATCAAACTAGTATAATGAAAGAGAAACAGTTATCTCAAATAAGAACGGAAAAAAAGTGATTCAAACGAAGTTTCCAAACCTCGAAAAAAAATTTTTTTCTTTTCGAGATTCTTTGCGCATAATATGCTTTTATGAGGCTATCAAACTAGTATAATATAAGAAAACCAGTTATCTCAAATAAGAACGGGAAAAAAGTGATTCTAACGAAGTTTCCAAACTTTGAAAAAAAATGTTTTTCTTTTCCAGATTCTTTGCGCATAATATGCTTTTCTGAGGCTATCAAACTAGTATAATGAAAGAGAACTAGTTATTTCAAATAAGAACGGAAAAAAAGTGATTCAAACGAAGTTTCCAAACTTCGAAAAAAAATGTTTTTCTTTTCGAGATTCTTTGCGCATAATATACTTTTCTACGGCTATCAAACTAGTAAAATGAAAGAGAACCAGTTATCTCGAATAAGAACGGAAAAAAAGTGATTCTAACGAAATTTCCAAACTTCGAAAAAAAATGTTTCTCTTTTCGAGATTCTTTGCGCATTATATGCTTTTCTGAGGCTATCAAAATAGTATTATAAAAGAGAACCAGTTATCTATAATAAGAACGGAAACAAATTGATTCTAAAGAAGTTTCCAAACTTCGAAAAAAAATGTTTTTCTTTTCGAGATTCTTTGCGCATAATATACTTTTCTACGGCTATCAAACTAGTAAAATGAAAGAGAACCAGTTATCTCGAATAAGAACGGAAAAATTGTGATTGTAACGAAGTTTCCAAACGTCGAAAAAAATTTTTTTTCTTTTCGAGATTCTTTGCGCATAATATGCTTTACTGAGGCTATCAAACTAGTATAATGTAAGAGAACCAGTTATCTCAAATAAGAACGGAAAAAAAGTGATTCTAAAGAAGTTTCCAAACTTCGAAAAAATTTTTTTTTCTTATCGAGATTCTTTGCGCATAATATGCTTTACTGAAGCTATCAAACTAGTATAATGAAAGAGAACCAGTTATCTCAAATAAGAACAGAAAAAAAGTGATTCTAAAAAAGTTTCCAAACTTCGAAAAAAAATTTTTTTCTTTTCGAGATTCTTTGCGCATAATATGCTTTACTGAGGCTATCAAACTAGTATAATGAAAGAGAACCAGTTATCTCAAATAAGAACGGAAAAAAAGTGATTCTAAAGAAGGTTCCAAACTTCGAAAAAAAATTTTTTTCTTTTCGAGATTCTTTGCGCATAATATGCTTTACTGAGGCTATCAAACTAGTATAATGAAAGAGAAACAGTTATCTCAAATAAGAACGGAAAAAAAGTGATTCAAACGAAGTTTCCAAACCTCGAAAAAAAATGTTTTTCTTTTCGAGATTCTTTGCGCATAATATGCTTTTCTGAGGCTATCAAACTAGTATAATGAAAGATAACCAGTTATCTCAAATAAGAACGGGAAAATAAGTGATTCTAACGAAGTTTCCAAACTTCGAAAAAAATTTTTTTTTCTTTTCGTGATTTTTGCGCTAAATATGCTTTTCTGAGGCTATCAAAGTAGTATTATAAAAGAGAACACGTTATCTCAAATAAGAACAGAAAAAAGGTGATTCTAAAGAAGTTTCCAAACTTCAAAAAAAATTTTTTTTCTTTTCGAGATTCTTTGCGCATAATATGCTTTACTGAGGCTATCAAACTAGTATAATGAAAGAGAACCAGTTATCTCAAATAAGAACGGAAAAAAAGTGATTCAAACGATGTTTCCAAACTTCGAAAAAAAATTTTTTTCTTTTAGAGATTCTTTGCGCATAATATGCTTTACTGAGGCTATCAAACTAGTATAATGAAAGAGAACCAGTTATCTCAAATAAGAACGGAAAAAAAGTGATTCAAACGAAGTTTCCAAACTTTGAAAAAAAATGTTTTTCTTTTCGAGATTCTTTGCGCATAATATGCTTTTCTACGGCTATCAAACTAGTAAAATGAAAGAGAACCAGTTATCTCGAATAAGAACGGAAAAAAAGTGATTGTAACGAAGTTTCCAAACTTCAAAAAAAATTTTTTTTCTTTTCGAGATTCTTTGCGCATAATATGCTTTACTGAGGCTATCAAACTAGTATAATGTAAGAGAACCAGTTATCTCAAATAAGAACGGAAAAAAAGTGATTCTAACGAAGTTTCCAAACTTCGAAAAAAAATGTTTTTCTTTTCGAGATTCTTTGCGCTAAGTATGCTTTTCTGAGGCTATCAAACTAGTATAATGAAAGAGAACCAGTTATCTCAAATAAGAACAGAAAAAAAGTGATTCTAAAGAAGTTTCCAAACTTCGAAAAAAAAATTTTGTATTTTCGAGATTCTTTGCGCATAATATGCTTTACTGAGGCTATCAAACTAGTATAATGAAAGAGAACCAGTTATCTCAAATAAGAACAGAAAAAAAGTGATTCTAAAGAAGTTTCCAAACTTCGAAAAAAATTTTTTTTCTTTTCGAGATTCTTTGCGCATAAAATGCTTTACTGAGGCTATCAAACTAGTATAATGAAAGAGAACCAGTTATCTCAAATAAGAACAAAAAAAAAGTGATTCAAACGAAGTTTCCAAACTTTGAAAAACAATGTGCTTTTCTGAGGCTATCAAACTAGTATAATGAAAGAGAACTAGTTATTTCAAATAAGAACGGAAAAAAAGTGATTCAAACGAAGTTTCCAAACTTCGAAAATAATTTTTTTTCTTTTCGAGATTCTCTGCGCATAATATACTTTTCTACGGCTATCAAACTAGTAAAATGAAAGAGAACCAGTTATCTGGAATAAGAACGGAAAAAAAAGGGATTCTAACGAAGTTTCCAAACTTCGAAAAAAAATGTTTTTCTTTTCGAGATTCTTTGCGCATAATATGCTTTACTGAGGCTATCAAACTAGTATAATGAAAGAGAACCAGTTATCTCAAATATGAACGGAAAAAAAGTGATTCTAAAGAAGTTTCCAAACTTCGAAAAAAATTTTTTTTCTTTTCGAGATTCTTTGCGCATAATATGCTTTACTGAGGCTATCAAACTAGTATAATGAAAGAGAACCAGTTATCTCAAATAAGAACGGAAAAAAAGTGATTCTAAAGAAGTTTACAAACTTCGAAAAAAAATTTTTTTCTTTTCGAGATTCTTTGCGCATAATATGCTTTACTGAGGCTATCAAACTAGTATAATGAAAGAGAACCTGTTATTTCAAATAAGAACGGAAAAAAGTGATTAAAACGAAGTTTCCAAACTTCGAAAAAAAATGTTTTTCTTTTCGAGATTCTTTGCTAATAATATACTTTTCTACGGCTATCAAACTAGTAAAATGAAAGAGAACCAGTTATCTCGAATAAGAACGGAAAAAAAGTGATTGTAACGAAGTTTCCAAACTTCGAAAAAAATTTTTTTTCTTTTCGAGATTCTTTGCGCATAATATGCTTTACTGAGGCTATCAAACTAGTATAATGTAAGAGAACCAGTTATCTCAAATAAGAACGGAAAAAGGGATTCTAACGAAGTTTCCAAACTTCGAAAAAATTTTTTTTTCTTTTCGTGATTCTTTGCGCTAAATATGCTTTTCTGAGGCTATCAAAGTAGTATTATAAAAGAGAACACGTTATCTCAAATAAGAACAGAAAAAAGGTGATTCTAAAGAAGTTTCCAAACTTCAAAAAAAATTTTTTTTCTTTTCGATATTCTTTGCGCATAATATGCTTTACTGGGGCTATCAAACTACTATAATGAAAGAGAACCAGTTATCTCAAATAAGAACGGAAAAAAAGTGATTCAAACGATGTTTCCAAACTTCGAAAAAAAATTTTTTTCTTTTAGAGATTCTTTGCGCATAATATGCTTTACTGAGGCTATCAAACTAGTATAATGAAAGAGAACCAGTTATCTCAAATAAGAACGGAAAAAAAGTGATTCTTACGAAGTTTCCAAACTTCGAAAAAATTTTTTTTTCTTTTCGAGATTCTTTGCGCATAATATGCTTTACTGAGGCTATCAAACTAGTATAATGAAAGAGAACCAGTTATCTCAAATAAGAACGGAAAAAGGGATTCTAACGAAGTTTCCAAACTTCGAAAAAAATTTTTTTTTCTTTTCGTGATTTTTGCGCTAAATATGCTTTTCTGAGGCTATCAAAGTAGTATTATAAAAGAGAACACGTTATCTCAAATAAGAACAGAAAAAAGGTGATTCTAAAGAAGTTTCCAAACTTCAAAAAAAATTTTTTTTCTTTTCGAGATTCTTTGCGCATAATATGCTTTACTGAGGCTATCAAACTAGTATAATGAAAGAGAACCAGTTATCTCAAATAAGAACGGAAAAAAAGTGATTCAAACGATGTTTCCAAACTTCGAAAAAAATTTTTTTCTTTTAGAGATTCTTTGCGCATAATATGCTTTACTGAGGCTATCAAACTAGTATAATGAAAGAGAACCAGTTATCTCAAATAAGAACGGAAAAAAAGTGATTCAAACGAAGTTTCCAAACTTTGAAAAAAAATGTTTTTCTTTTCGAGATTCTTTGCGCATAATATGCTTTTCTACGGCTATCAAACTAGTAAAATGAAAGAGAACCAGTTATCTCGAATAAGAACGGAAAAAAAGTGATTGTAACGAAGTTTCCAAACTTCAAAAAAAATTTTTTTTCTTTTCGAGATTCTTTGCGCATAATATGCTTTACTGAGGCTATCAAACTAGTATAATGTAAGAGAACCAGTTATCTCAAATAAGAACGGAAAAAAAGTGATTCTAACGAAGTTTCCAAACTTCGAAAAAATATGTTTTTCTTTTCGAGATTCTTTGCGCTAAATATGCTTTTCTGAGGCTATCAAACTAGTATAATGAAAGAGAACCAGTTATCTCAAATAAGAACAGAAAAAAAGTGATTCTAAAGAAGTTTCCAAACTTCGAAAAAAAAATTTTGTCTTTTCGAGATTCTTTGCGCATAATATGCTTTACTGAGGCTATCAAACTAGTATAATGAAAGAGAACCAGTTATCTCAAATAAGAACAGAAAAAAAGTGATTCTAAAGAAGTTTCCAAACTTCGAAAAAAATTTTTTTTCTTTTCGAGATTCTTTGGGCATAAAATGCTTTACTAAGGCTATCAAACTAGTATAATGAAAGAGAACCAGTTATCTCAAATAAGAACGGAAAAAAAGTGATTCAAACGAAGTTTCCAAACTTTGAAAAAAAAATGTTTTTCTTTTCGAGATTCTTTGCGCATAATATGCTTTTCTGAGGCTATCAAACTAGTATAATGAAAGAGAACTAGTTATTTCAAAAAAGAACGGAAAAAAAGTGATTCAAACGAAGTTTCCAAACTTCGAAAAAAATTTTTTTTCTTTTCGAGATTCTTTGCGCATAATATACTTTTCTACGGCTATCAAACTAGTAAAATGAAAGAGAACCAGTTATCTGGAATAAGAACGGAAAAAAAAGTGATTCTAACGAAGATCCAAACTTCGAAAAAAAATGTTTTTCTTTTCGAGATTCTTTGCGCATAATATGCTTTTCTGAGGCTATCAAAGTAGTATTATAAAAGAGAACCAGTTATCTCAAATAAGAACGGAAAAAAAGTGATTCTAAAGAAGTTTCCAAACTTCGAAAAAAATTTTTTTTCTTTTCGAGATTCTTTGCGCATAATATGCTTTACTGAAGCTATCAAACTAGTATAATGAAAGAGAACCAGTTATCTCAAATAAGAACAGAAAAAAAGTGATTCTAAAGAAGTTTCCAAACTTCGAAAAAAAATTTTTTTCTTTTCGAGATTCTTTGCGCATAATATGCTTTACTGAGGCTATCGAACTAGTATAATGAAAGAGAACCAGTTATCTCAAATAAGAACGGAAAAAAAGTGATTCTAAAGAAGTTTCCAAACTTCGAAAAAAAATTTTTTTCTTTTCGAGATTCTTTGCGCATAATATGCTTTACTGAGGCTATCAAACTAGTATAATGAAAGAGAAACAGTTATCTCAAATAAGAACGGAAAAAAAGTGATTCAAACGAAGTTTCCAAACCTCGAAAAAAAATTTTTTTCTTTTCGAGATTCTTTGCGCATAATATGCTTTTCTGAGGCTATCAAACTAGTATAATATAAGAAAACCAGTTATCTCAAATAAGAACGGGAAAAAAGTGATTCTAACGAAGTTTCCAAACTTTGAAAAAAAATGTTTTTCTTTTCCAGATTCTTTGCGCATAATATGCTTTTCTGAGGCTATCAAACTAGTATAATGAAAGAGAACTAGTTATTTCAAATAAGAACGGAAAAAAAGTGATTCAAACGAAGTTTCCAAACTTCGAAAAAAAATGTTTTTCTTTTCGAGATTCTTTGCGCATAATATACTTTTCTACGGCTATCAAACTAGTAAAATGAAAGAGAACCAGTTATCTCGAATAAGAACGGAAAAAAAGTGATTCTAACGAAATTTCCAAACTTCGAAAAAAAATGTTTCTCTTTTCGAGATTCTTTGCGCATTATATGCTTTTCTGAGGCTATCAAAATAGTATTATAAAAGAGAACCAGTTATCTATAATAAGAACGGAAACAAATTGATTCTAAAGAAGTTTCCAAACTTCGAAAAAAAATGTTTTTCTTTTCGAGATTCTTTGCGCATAATATACTTTTCTACGGCTATCAAACTAGTAAAATGAAAGAGAACCAGTTATCTCGAATAAGAACGGAAAAATTGTGATTGTAACGAAGTTTCCAAACGTCGAAAAAAAATTTTTTTTTTTCGAGATTCTTTGCGCATAATATGCTTTACTGAGGCTATCAAACTAGTATAATGTAAGAGAACCAGTTATCTCAAATAAGAACGGAAAAAAAGTGATTCTAAAGAAGTTTCCAAACTTCGAAAAAAATTTTTTTTCTTATCGAGATTCTTTGCGCATAATATGCTTTACTGAAGCTATCAAACTAGTATAATGAAAGAGAACCAGTTATCTCAAATAAGAACAGAAAAAAAGTGATTCTAAAGAAGTTTCCAAACTTCGAAAAAAAATTTTTTTCTTTTCGAGATTCTTTGCGCATAATATGCTTTACTGAGGCTATCAAACTAGTATAATGAAAGAGAACCAGTTATCTCAAATAAGAACGGAAAAAAAGTGATTCTAAAGAAGTTTCCAAACTTCGAAAAAAAATTTTTTTCTTTTCGAGATTCTTTGCGCATAATATGCTTTACTGAGGCTATCAAACTAGTATAATGAAAGAGAAACAGTTATCTCAAATAAGAACGGAAAAAAAGTGATTCAAACGAAGTTTCCAAACCTCGAAAAAAAATGTTTTTCTTTTCGAGATTCTTTGCGCATAATATGCTTTTCTGAGGCTATCAAACTAGTATAATGAAAGATAACCAGTTATCTCAAATAAGAACGGGAAAATAAGTGATTCTAACGAAGTTTCCAAACTTCGAAAAAAATTTTTTTTTCTTTTCGTGATTTTTGCGCTAAATATGCTTTTCTGAGGCTATCAAAGTAGTATTATAAAAGAGAACACGTTATCTCAAATAAGAACAGAAAAAAGGTGATTCTAAAGAAGTTTCCAAACTTCAAAAAAAATTTTTTTTCTTTTCGAGATTCTTTGCGCATAATATGCTTTACTGAGGCTATCAAACTAGTATAATGAAAGAGAACCAGTTATCTCAAATAAGAACGGAAAAAAAGTGATTCAAACGATGTTTCCAAACTTCGAAAAAAAATTTTTTTCTTTTAGAGATTCTTTGCGCATAATATGCTTTACTGAGGCTATCAAACTAGTATAATGAAAGAGAACCAGTTATCTCAAATAAGAACGGAAAAAAAGTGATTCAAACGAAGTTTCCAAACTTTGAAAAAAAATGTTTTTCTTTTCGAGATTCTTTGCGCATAATATGCTTTTCTACGGCTATCAAACTAGTAAAATGAAAGAGAACCAGTTATCTCGAATAAGAACGGAAAAAAAGTGATTGTAACGAAGTTTCCAAACTTCAAAAAAAATTTTTTTTCTTTTCGAGATTCTTTGCGCATAATATGCTTTACTGAGGCTATCAAACTAGTATAATGTAAGAGAACCAGTTATCTCAAATAAGAACGGAAAAAAAGTGATTCTAACGAAGTTTCCAAACTTCGAAAAAAAATGTTTTTCTTTTCGAGATTCTTTGCGCTAAGTATGCTTTTCTGAGGCTATCAAACTAGTATAATGAAAGAGAACCAGTTATCTCAAATAAGAACAGAAAAAAAGTGATTCTAAAGAAGTTTCCAAACTTCGAAAAAAAAATTTTGTATTTTCGAGATTCTTTGCGCATAATATGCTTTACTGAGGCTATCAAACTAGTATAATGAAAGAGAACCAGTTATCTCAAATAAGAACAGAAAAAAAGTGATTCTAAAGAAGTTACCAAACTTCGAAAAAAATTTTTTTTCTTTTCGAGATTCTTTGCGCATAAAATGCTTTACTGAGGCTATCAAACTAGTATAATGAAAGAGAACCAGTTATCTCAAATAAGAACGGAAAAAAAGTGATTCAAACGAAGTTTCCAAACTTTGAAAAACAATGTGCTTTTCTGAGGCTATCAAACTAGTATAATGAAAGAGAACTAGTTATTTCAAATAAGAACGGAAAAAAAGTGATTCAAACGAAGTTTCCAAACTTCGAAAATAATTTTTTTTCTTTTCGAGATTCTCTGCGCATAATATACTTTTCTACGGCTATCAAACTAGTAAAATGAAAGAGAACCAGTTATCTGGAATAAGAACGGAAAAAAAAGGGATTCTAACGAAGTTTCCAAACTTCGAAAAAAAATGTTTTTCTTTTCGAGATTCTTTGCGCATAATATGCTTTACTGAGGCTATCAAACTAGTATAATGAAAGAGAACCAGTTATCTCAAATATGAACGGAAAAAAAGTGATTCTAAAGAAGTTTCCAAACTTCGAAAAAAATTTTTTTTCTTTTCGAGATTCTTTGCGCATAATATGCTTTACTGAGGCTATCAAACTAGTATAATGAAAGAGAACCAGTTATCTCAAATAAGAACGGAAAAAAAGTGATTCTAAAGAAGTTTACAAACTTCGAAAAAAAATTTTTTTCTTTTCGAGATTCTTTGCGCATAATATGCTTTACTGAGGCTATCAAACTAGTATAATGAAAGAGAAACAGTTATCTCAAATAAGAACGGAAAAAAAGTGATTCAAACGAAGTTTCCAAACCTCGAAAAAAAATTTTTTTCTTTTCGAGATTCTTTGCGCATAATATGCTTTTCTGAGGCTATCAAACTAGTATAATATAAGATAACCAGTTATCTCAAATAAGAACGGGAAAAAAGTGATTCTAACGAAGTTTCCAAACTTCAAAAAAAATTTTTTTTCTTTTCGATATTCTTTGCGCATAATATGCTTTACTGAGGCTATCAAACTACTATAATGAAAGAGAACCAGTTATCTCAAATAAGAACGGAAAAAAAGTGATTCAAACGATGTTTCCAAACTTCGAAAAAAAATTTTTTTCTTTTAGAGATTCTTTGCGCATAATATGCTTTACTGAGGCTATCAAACTAGTATAATGAAAGAGAACCAGTTATCTCAAATAAGAACGGAAAAAAAGTGATTCTTACGAAGTTTCCAAACTTCGAAAAAATTTTTTTTTCTTTTCGAGATTCTTTGCGCATAATATGCTTTACTGAGGCTATCAAACTAGTATAATGAAAGAGAACCAGTTATCTCAAATAAGAACAGAAAAAAAGTGATTCTAAAGAAGTTTCCAAACTTCGAAAAAAAATTTTTTTCTTTTCGAGATTCTTTGCGCATAATATGCTTTACTGAGGCTATCAAACTAGTATAATGAAAGAGAACCTGTTATTTCAAATAAGAACGGAAAAAAGTGATTAAAACGAAGTTTCCAAACTTCGAAAAAAAATGTTTTTCTTTTCGAGATTCTTTGCTAATAATATACTTTTCTACGGCTATCAAACTAGTAAAATGAAAGAGAACCAGTTATCTCGAATAAGAACGGAAAAAAAGTGATTGTAACGAAGTTTCCAAACTTCGAAAAAAATTTTTTTTCTTTTCGAGATTCTTTGCGCATAATATGCTTTACTGAGGCTATCAAACTAGTATAATGTAAGAGAACCAGTTATCTCAAATAAGAACGGAAAAAGGGATTCTAACGAAGTTTCCAAACTTCGAAAAAATTTTTTTTTCTTTTCGTGATTCTTTGCGCTAAATATGCTTTTCTGAGGCTATCAAAGTAGTATTATAAAAGAGAACACGTTATCTCAAATAAGAACAGAAAAAAGGTGATTCTAAAGAAGTTTCCAAACTTCAAAAAAAATTTTTTTTCTTTTCGATATTCTTTGCGCATAATATGCTTTACTGGGGCTATCAAACTACTATAATGAAAGAGAACCAGTTATCTCAAATAAGAACGGAAAAAAAGTGATTCAAACGATGTTTCCAAACTTCGAAAAAAAATTTTTTTCTTTTAGAGATTCTTTGCGCATAATATGCTTTACTGAGGCTATCAAACTAGTATAATGAAAGAGAACCAGTTATCTCAAATAAGAACGGAAAAAAAGTGATTCTTACGAAGTTTCCAAACTTCGAAAAAATTTTTTTTTCTTTTCGAGATTCTTTGCGCATAATATGCTTTACTGAGGCTATCAAACTAGTATAATGAAAGAGAACCAGTTATCTCAAATAAGAACAGAAAAAAAGTGATTCTAAAGAAGTTTCCAAACTTCGAAAAAAAATTTTTTTCTTTTCGAGATTCTTTGCGCATAATATGCTTTACTGAGGCTATCAAACTAGTATAATGAAAGAGAACCTGTTATTTCAAATAAGAACGGAAAAAAGTGATTAAAACGAAGTTTCCAAACTTCGAAAAAAAATGTTTTTCTTTTCGAGATTCTTTGCTAATAATATACTTTTCTACGGCTATCAAACTAGTAAAATGAAAGAGAACCAGTTATCTCGAATAAGAACGGAAAAAAAGTGATTGTAACGAAGTTTCCAAACTTCAAAAAAAATTTTTTTTCTTTTCGAGATTCTTTGCGCATAATATGCTTTACTGAGGCTATCAAACTAGTATAATGTAAGAGAACCAGTTATCTCAAATAAGAACGGAAAAAAAGTGATTCTAACGAAGTTTCCAAACTTCGAAAAAAAATGTTTTTCTTTTCGAGATTCTTTGCGCTAAGTATGCTTTTCTGAGGCTATCAAACTAGTATAATGAAAGAGAACCAGTTATCTCAAATAAGAACAGAAAAAAAGTGATTCTAAAGAAGTTTCCAAACTTCGAAAAAAAAATTTTGTATTTTCGAGATTCTTTGCGCATAATATGCTTTACTGAGGCTATCAAACTAGTATAATGAAAGAGAACCAGTTATCTCAAATAAGAACAGAAAAAAAGTGATTCTAAAGAAGTTTCCAAACTTCGAAAAAAATTTTTTTTCTTTTCGAGATTCTTTGCGCATAAAATGCTTTACTGAGGCTATCAAACTAGTATAATGAAAGAGAACCAGTTATCTCAAATAAGAACGGAAAAAAAGTGATTCAAACGAAGTTTCCAAACTTTGAAAAACAATGTGCTTTTCTGAGGCTATCAAACTAGTATAATGAAAGAGAACTAGTTATTTCAAATAAGAACGGAAAAAAAGTGATTCAAACGAAGTTTCCAAACTTCGAAAATAATTTTTTTTCTTTTCGAGATTCTCTGCGCATAATATACTTTTCTACGGCTATCAAACTAGTAAAATGAAAGAGAACCAGTTATCTGGAATAAGAACGGAAAAAAAAGGGATTCTAACGAAGTTTCCAAACTTCGAAAAAAAATGTTTTTCTTTTCGAGATTCTTTGCGCATAATATGCTTTACTGAGGCTATCAAACTAGTATAATGAAAGAGAACCAGTTATCTCAAATATGAACGGAAAAAAAGTGATTCTAAAGAAGTTTCCAAACTTCGAAAAAAATTTTTTTTCTTTTCGAGATTCTTTGCGCATAATATGCTTTACTGAGGCTATCAAACTAGTATAATGAAAGAGAACCAGTTATCTCAAATAAGAACGGAAAAAAAGTGATTCTAAAGAAGTTTACAAACTTCGAAAAAAAATTTTTTTCTTTTCGAGATTCTTTGCGCATAATATGCTTTACTGAGGCTATCAAACTAGTATAATGAAAGAGAACCTGTTATTTCAAATAAGAACGGAAAAAAGTGATTAAAACGAAGTTTCCAAACTTCGAAAAAAAATGTTTTTCTTTTCGAGATTCTTTGCTAATAATATACTTTTCTACGGCTATCAAACTAGTAAAATGAAAGAGAACCAGTTATCTCGAATAAGAACGGAAAAAAAGTGATTGTAACGAAGTTTCCAAACTTCGAAAAAAATTTTTTTTCTTTTCGAGATTCTTTGCGCATAATATGCTTTACTGAGGCTATCAAACTAGTATAATGTAAGAGAACCAGTTATCTCAAATAAGAACGGAAAAAGGGATTCTAACGAAGTTTCCAAACTTCGAAAAAATTTTTTTTTCTTTTCGTGATTCTTTGCGCTAAATATGCTTTTCTGAGGCTATCAAAGTAGTATTATAAAAGAGAACACGTTATCTCAAATAAGAACAGAAAAAAGGTGATTCTAAAGAAGTTTCCAAACTTCAAAAAAAATTTTTTTTCTTTTCGATATTCTTTGCGCATAATATGCTTTACTGGGGCTATCAAACTACTATAATGAAAGAGAACCAGTTATCTCAAATAAGAACGGAAAAAAAGTGATTCAAACGATGTTTCCAAACTTCGAAAAAAAATTTTTTTCTTTTAGAGATTCTTTGCGCATAATATGCTTTACTGAGGCTATCAAACTAGTATAATGAAAGAGAACCAGTTATCTCAAATAAGAACGGAAAAAAAGTGATTCTTACGAAGTTTCCAAACTTCGAAAAAATTTTTTTTTCTTTTCGAGATTCTTTGCGCATAATATGCTTTACTGAGGCTATCAAACTAGTATAATGAAAGAGAACCAGTTATCTCAAATAAGAACGGAAAAAGGGATTCTAACGAAGTTTCCAAACTTCGAAAAAAATTTTTTTTTCTTTTCGTGATTTTTGCGCTAAATATGCTTTTCTGAGGCTATCAAAGTAGTATTATAAAAGAGAACACGTTATCTCAAATAAGAACAGAAAAAAGGTGATTCTAAAGAAGTTTCCAAACTTCAAAAAAAATTTTTTTTCTTTTCGAGATTCTTTGCGCATAATATGCTTTACTGAGGCTATCAAACTAGTATAATGAAAGAGAACCAGTTATCTCAAATAAGAACGGAAAAAAAGTGATTCAAACGATGTTTCCAAACTTCGAAAAAAATTTTTTTCTTTTAGAGATTCTTTGCGCATAATATGCTTTACTGAGGCTATCAAACTAGTATAATGAAAGAGAACCAGTTATCTCAAATAAGAACGGAAAAAAAGTGATTCAAACGAAGTTTCCAAACTTTGAAAAAAAATGTTTTTCTTTTCGAGATTCTTTGCGCATAATATGCTTTTCTACGGCTATCAAACTAGTAAAATGAAAGAGAACCAGTTATCTCGAATAAGAACGGAAAAAAAGTGATTGTAACGAAGTTTCCAAACTTCAAAAAAAATTTTTTTTCTTTTCGAGATTCTTTGCGCATAATATGCTTTACTGAGGCTATCAAACTAGTATAATGTAAGAGAACCAGTTATCTCAAATAAGAACGGAAAAAAAGTGATTCTAACGAAGTTTCCAAACTTCGAAAAAATATGTTTTTCTTTTCGAGATTCTTTGCGCTAAATATGCTTTTCTGAGGCTATCAAACTAGTATAATGAAAGAGAACCAGTTATCTCAAATAAGAACAGAAAAAAAGTGATTCTAAAGAAGTTTCCAAACTTCGAAAAAAAAATTTTGTCTTTTCGAGATTCTTTGCGCATAATATGCTTTACTGAGGCTATCAAACTAGTATAATGAAAGAGAACCAGTTATCTCAAATAAGAACAGAAAAAAAGTGATTCTAAAGAAGTTTCCAAACTTCGAAAAAAATTTTTTTTCTTTTCGAGATTCTTTGGGCATAAAATGCTTTACTAAGGCTATCAAACTAGTATAATGAAAGAGAACCAGTTATCTCAAATAAGAACGGAAAAAAAGTGATTCAAACGAAGTTTCCAAACTTTGAAAAAAAAATGTTTTTCTTTTCGAGATTCTTTGCGCATAATATGCTTTTCTGAGGCTATCAAACTAGTATAATGAAAGAGAACTAGTTATTTCAAAAAAGAACGGAAAAAAAGTGATTCAAACGAAGTTTCCAAACTTCGAAAAAAATTTTTTTTCTTTTCGAGATTCTTTGCGCATAATATACTTTTCTACGGCTATCAAACTAGTAAAATGAAAGAGAACCAGTTATCTGGAATAAGAACGGAAAAAAAAGTGATTCTAACGAAGATCCAAACTTCGAAAAAAAATGTTTTTCTTTTCGAGATTCTTTGCGCATAATATGCTTTTCTGAGGCTATCAAAGTAGTATTATAAAAGAGAACCAGTTATCTCAAATAAGAACGGAAAAAAAGTGATTCTAAAGAAGTTTCCAAACTTCGAAAAAAATTTTTTTTCTTTTCGAGATTCTTTGCGCATAATATGCTTTACTGAAGCTATCAAACTAGTATAATGAAAGAGAACCAGTTATCTCAAATAAGAACAGAAAAAAAGTGATTCTAAAGAAGTTTCCAAACTTCGAAAAAAAATTTTTTTCTTTTCGAGATTCTTTGCGCATAATATGCTTTACTGAGGCTATCGAACTAGTATAATGAAAGAGAACCAGTTATCTCAAATAAGAACGGAAAAAAAGTGATTCTAAAGAAGTTTCCAAACTTCGAAAAAAAATTTTTTTCTTTTCGAGATTCTTTGCGCATAATATGCTTTACTGAGGCTATCAAACTAGTATAATGAAAGAGAAACAGTTATCTCAAATAAGAACGGAAAAAAAGTGATTCAAACGAAGTTTCCAAACCTCGAAAAAAAATTTTTTTCTTTTCGAGATTCTTTGCGCATAATATGCTTTTCTGAGGCTATCAAACTAGTATAATATAAGAAAACCAGTTATCTCAAATAAGAACGGGAAAAAAGTGATTCTAACGAAGTTTCCAAACTTTGAAAAAAAATGTTTTTCTTTTCCAGATTCTTTGCGCATAATATGCTTTTCTGAGGCTATCAAACTAGTATAATGAAAGAGAACTAGTTATTTCAAATAAGAACGGAAAAAAAGTGATTCAAACGAAGTTTCCAAACTTCGAAAAAAAATGTTTTTCTTTTCGAGATTCTTTGCGCATAATATACTTTTCTACGGCTATCAAACTAGTAAAATGAAAGAGAACCAGTTATCTCGAATAAGAACGGAAAAAAAGTGATTCTAACGAAATTTCCAAACTTCGAAAAAAAATGTTTCTCTTTTCGAGATTCTTTGCGCATTATATGCTTTTCTGAGGCTATCAAAATAGTATTATAAAAGAGAACCAGTTATCTATAATAAGAACGGAAACAAATTGATTCTAAAGAAGTTTCCAAACTTCGAAAAAAAATGTTTTTCTTTTCGAGATTCTTTGCGCATAATATACTTTTCTACGGCTATCAAACTAGTAAAATGAAAGAGAACCAGTTATCTCGAATAAGAACGGAAAAATTGTGATTGTAACGAAGTTTCCAAACGTCGAAAAAAAATTTTTTTTTTTCGAGATTCTTTGCGCATAATATGCTTTACTGAGGCTATCAAACTAGTATAATGTAAGAGAACCAGTTATCTCAAATAAGAACGGAAAAAAAGTGATTCTAAAGAAGTTTCCAAACTTCGAAAAAAATTTTTTTTCTTATCGAGATTCTTTGCGCATAATATGCTTTACTGAAGCTATCAAACTAGTATAATGAAAGAGAACCAGTTATCTCAAATAAGAACAGAAAAAAAGTGATTCTAAAGAAGTTTCCAAACTTCGAAAAAAAATTTTTTTCTTTTCGAGATTCTTTGCGCATAATATGCTTTACTGAGGCTATCAAACTAGTATAATGAAAGAGAACCAGTTATCTCAAATAAGAACGGAAAAAAAGTGATTCTAAAGAAGTTTCCAAACTTCGAAAAAAAATTTTTTTCTTTTCGAGATTCTTTGCGCATAATATGCTTTACTGAGGCTATCAAACTAGTATAATGAAAGAGAAACAGTTATCTCAAATAAGAACGGAAAAAAAGTGATTCAAACGAAGTTTCCAAACCTCGAAAAAAAATGTTTTTCTTTTCGAGATTCTTTGCGCATAATATGCTTTTCTGAGGCTATCAAACTAGTATAATGAAAGATAACCAGTTATCTCAAATAAGAACGGGAAAATAAGTGATTCTAACGAAGTTTCCAAACTTCGAAAAAAATTTTTTTTTCTTTTCGTGATTTTTGCGCTAAATATGCTTTTCTGAGGCTATCAAAGTAGTATTATAAAAGAGAACACGTTATCTCAAATAAGAACAGAAAAAAGGTGATTCTAAAGAAGTTTCCAAACTTCAAAAAAAATTTTTTTTCTTTTCGAGATTCTTTGCGCATAATATGCTTTACTGAGGCTATCAAACTAGTATAATGAAAGAGAACCAGTTATCTCAAATAAGAACGGAAAAAAAGTGATTCAAACGATGTTTCCAAACTTCGAAAAAAAATTTTTTTCTTTTAGAGATTCTTTGCGCATAATATGCTTTACTGAGGCTATCAAACTAGTATAATGAAAGAGAACCAGTTATCTCAAATAAGAACGGAAAAAAAGTGATTCAAACGAAGTTTCCAAACTTTGAAAAAAAATGTTTTTCTTTTCGAGATTCTTTGCGCATAATATGCTTTTCTACGGCTATCAAACTAGTAAAATGAAAGAGAACCAGTTATCTCGAATAAGAACGGAAAAAAAGTGATTGTAACGAAGTTTCCAAACTTCAAAAAAAATTTTTTTTCTTTTCGAGATTCTTTGCGCATAATATGCTTTACTGAGGCTATCAAACTAGTATAATGTAAGAGAACCAGTTATCTCAAATAAGAACGGAAAAAAAGTGATTCTAACGAAGTTTCCAAACTTCGAAAAAAAATGTTTTTCTTTTCGAGATTCTTTGCGCTAAGTATGCTTTTCTGAGGCTATCAAACTAGTATAATGAAAGAGAACCAGTTATCTCAAATAAGAACAGAAAAAAAGTGATTCTAAAGAAGTTTCCAAACTTCGAAAAAAAAATTTTGTATTTTCGAGATTCTTTGCGCATAATATGCTTTACTGAGGCTATCAAACTAGTATAATGAAAGAGAACCAGTTATCTCAAATAAGAACAGAAAAAAAGTGATTCTAAAGAAGTTACCAAACTTCGAAAAAAATTTTTTTTCTTTTCGAGATTCTTTGCGCATAAAATGCTTTACTGAGGCTATCAAACTAGTATAATGAAAGAGAACCAGTTATCTCAAATAAGAACGGAAAAAAAGTGATTCAAACGAAGTTTCCAAACTTTGAAAAACAATGTGCTTTTCTGAGGCTATCAAACTAGTATAATGAAAGAGAACTAGTTATTTCAAATAAGAACGGAAAAAAAGTGATTCAAACGAAGTTTCCAAACTTCGAAAATAATTTTTTTTCTTTTCGAGATTCTCTGCGCATAATATACTTTTCTACGGCTATCAAACTAGTAAAATGAAAGAGAACCAGTTATCTGGAATAAGAACGGAAAAAAAAGGGATTCTAACGAAGTTTCCAAACTTCGAAAAAAAATGTTTTTCTTTTCGAGATTCTTTGCGCATAATATGCTTTACTGAGGCTATCAAACTAGTATAATGAAAGAGAACCAGTTATCTCAAATATGAACGGAAAAAAAGTGATTCTAAAGAAGTTTCCAAACTTCGAAAAAAATTTTTTTTCTTTTCGAGATTCTTTGCGCATAATATGCTTTACTGAGGCTATCAAACTAGTATAATGAAAGAGAACCAGTTATCTCAAATAAGAACGGAAAAAAAGTGATTCTAAAGAAGTTTACAAACTTCGAAAAAAAATTTTTTTCTTTTCGAGATTCTTTGCGCATAATATGCTTTACTGAGGCTATCAAACTAGTATAATGAAAGAGAAACAGTTATCTCAAATAAGAACGGAAAAAAAGTGATTCAAACGAAGTTTCCAAACCTCGAAAAAAAATTTTTTTCTTTTCGAGATTCTTTGCGCATAATATGCTTTTCTGAGGCTATCAAACTAGTATAATATAAGATAACCAGTTATCTCAAATAAGAACGGGAAAAAAGTGATTCTAACGAAGTTTCCAAACTTCAAAAAAAATTTTTTTTCTTTTCGATATTCTTTGCGCATAATATGCTTTACTGAGGCTATCAAACTACTATAATGAAAGAGAACCAGTTATCTCAAATAAGAACGGAAAAAAAGTGATTCAAACGATGTTTCCAAACTTCGAAAAAAAATTTTTTTCTTTTAGAGATTCTTTGCGCATAATATGCTTTACTGAGGCTATCAAACTAGTATAATGAAAGAGAACCAGTTATCTCAAATAAGAACGGAAAAAAAGTGATTCTTACGAAGTTTCCAAACTTCGAAAAAATTTTTTTTTCTTTTCGAGATTCTTTGCGCATAATATGCTTTACTGAGGCTATCAAACTAGTATAATGAAAGAGAACCAGTTATCTCAAATAAGAACAGAAAAAAAGTGATTCTAAAGAAGTTTCCAAACTTCGAAAAAAAATTTTTTTCTTTTCGAGATTCTTTGCGCATAATATGCTTTACTGAGGCTATCAAACTAGTATAATGAAAGAGAACCTGTTATTTCAAATAAGAACGGAAAAAAGTGATTAAAACGAAGTTTCCAAACTTCGAAAAAAAATGTTTTTCTTTTCGAGATTCTTTGCTAATAATATACTTTTCTACGGCTATCAAACTAGTAAAATGAAAGAGAACCAGTTATCTCGAATAAGAACGGAAAAAAAGTGATTGTAACGAAGTTTCCAAACTTCGAAAAAAATTTTTTTTCTTTTCGAGATTCTTTGCGCATAATATGCTTTACTGAGGCTATCAAACTAGTATAATGTAAGAGAACCAGTTATCTCAAATAAGAACGGAAAAAGGGATTCTAACGAAGTTTCCAAACTTCGAAAAAATTTTTTTTTCTTTTCGTGATTCTTTGCGCTAAATATGCTTTTCTGAGGCTATCAAAGTAGTATTATAAAAGAGAACACGTTATCTCAAATAAGAACAGAAAAAAGGTGATTCTAAAGAAGTTTCCAAACTTCAAAAAAAATTTTTTTTCTTTTCGATATTCTTTGCGCATAATATGCTTTACTGGGGCTATCAAACTACTATAATGAAAGAGAACCAGTTATCTCAAATAAGAACGGAAAAAAAGTGATTCAAACGATGTTTCCAAACTTCGAAAAAAAATTTTTTTCTTTTAGAGATTCTTTGCGCATAATATGCTTTACTGAGGCTATCAAACTAGTATAATGAAAGAGAACCAGTTATCTCAAATAAGAACGGAAAAAAAGTGATTCTTACGAAGTTTCCAAACTTCGAAAAAATTTTTTTTTCTTTTCGAGATTCTTTGCGCATAATATGCTTTACTGAGGCTATCAAACTAGTATAATGAAAGAGAACCAGTTATCTCAAATAAGAACAGAAAAAAAGTGATTCTAAAGAAGTTTCCAAACTTCGAAAAAAAATTTTTTTCTTTTCGAGATTCTTTGCGCATAATATGCTTTACTGAGGCTATCAAACTAGTATAATGAAAGAGAACCTGTTATTTCAAATAAGAACGGAAAAAAGTGATTAAAACGAAGTTTCCAAACTTCGAAAAAAAATGTTTTTCTTTTCGAGATTCTTTGCTAATAATATACTTTTCTACGGCTATCAAACTAGTAAAATGAAAGAGAACCAGTTATCTCGAATAAGAACGGAAAAAAAGTGATTGTAACGAAGTTTCCAAACTTCGAAAAAAATTTTTTTTCTTTTCGAGATTCTTTGCGCATAATATGCTTTACTGAGGCTATCAAACTAGTATAATGTAAGAGAACCAGTTATCTCAAATAAGAACGGAAAAAGGGATTCTAACGAAGTTTCCAAACTTCGAAAAAAATTTTTTTTCTTTTCGTGATTGTTAGCGCTAAATATGCTTTTCTGAGGCTATCAAACTAGTATAATGAAAGAGAACCAGTTATCTCAAATAAGAACAGAAAAAAAGTGATTCTAAAGAAGTTTCCAAACTTCGAAAAAAAAATTTTGTCTTTTCGAGATTCTTTGCGCATAATATGCTTTACTGAGGCTATCAAACTAGTATAATGAAAGAGAACCAGTTATCTCAAATAAGAACGGAAAAAAAGTGATTCTAAAGAAGTTACCAAACTTCGAAAAAAATTTTTTTTCTTTTCGAGATTCTTTGCCCATAAAATGCTTTACTGAGGCTATCAAACTAGTATAATGAAAGAGAACCAGTTATCTCAAATAAGAACGGAAAAAAAGTGATTCAAACGAAGTTTCCAAACTTTGAAAAAAAATGTTTTTCTTTTCGAGATTCTTTGCGCATAATATGCTTTTCTGAGGCTATCAAACTAGTATAATGAAAGAGAACTAGTTATTTCAAATCAGAACGGAAAAAAAGTGATTCAAACGAAGTTTCCAAACTTCGAAAAAAAATGTTTTTCTTTTCGAGATTCTTTGCGCATAATATACTTTTCTACGGCTATCAAACTAGTAAAATGAAAGAGAACCAGTTATCTCGAATAAGAACGGAAAAAAAGTGATTCTAACGAAGTTTCCAAACTTCGAAAAAAAATGTTTCTCTTTTCGAGATTCTTTGCGCATTATATGCTTTTCTGAGGCTATCAAAGTAGTATTATAAAAGAGAACCAGTTATCTATAATAAGAACGGAAAAAAAGTGATTCTAAAGAAGTTTCCAAACTTCGAAAAAATTTTTTTTTCTTTTCGAGATTCTTTGCGCATAATATACTTTTCTACGGCTATCAAACTAGTAAAATGAAAGAGAACCAGTTATCTCCAATAAGAACGGAAAAAAAAGTGATTCTAACGAAGTTTCCAAACTTCGAAAAAAAATGTTTTTCTTTTCGAGATTCTTTGCGCATAATATGCTTTACTGAGGCTATCAAACTAGTATAATGAAAGAGAACCAGTTATCTCAAATAAGAACGAAAACAAATTGATTCTAAAGAAGTTTCCAAACTTCGAAAAAAAATGTTTTTCTTTTCGAGATTCTTTGCGCATAATATACTTTTCTACGGCTATCAAACTAGTATAATGAAAGAGAACCAGTTATCTCAAATAAGAACAGAAAAAAAGTGATTCTAAAGAAGTTTCCAAACTTCGAAAAAAAAATTTTGTATTTTCGAGATTCTTTGCGCATAATATGCTTTACTGAGGCTATCAAACTAGTATAATGAAAGAGAACCAGTTATCTCAAATAAGAACAGAAAAAAAGTGATTCTAAAGAAGTTTCCAAACTTCGAAAAAAATTTTTTTTCTTTTCGAGATTCTTTGCGCATAAAATGCTTTACTGAGGCTATCAAACTAGTATAATGAAAGAGAACCAGTTATCTCAAATAAGAACGGAAAAAAAGTGATTCAAACGAAGTTTCCAAACTTTGAAAAACAATGTGCTTTTCTGAGGCTATCAAACTAGTATAATGAAAGAGAACTAGTTATTTCAAATAAGAACGGAAAAAAAGTGATTCAAACGAAGTTTCCAAACTTCGAAAATAATTTTTTTTCTTTTCGAGATTCTCTGCGCATAATATACTTTTCTACGGCTATCAAACTAGTAAAATGAAAGAGAACCAGTTATCTGGAATAAGAACGGAAAAAAAAGGGATTCTAACGAAGTTTCCAAACTTCGAAAAAAAATGTTTTTCTTTTCGAGATTCTTTGCGCATAATATGCTTTACTGAGGCTATCAAACTAGTATAATGAAAGAGAACCAGTTATCTCAAATATGAACGGAAAAAAAGTGATTCTAAAGAAGTTTCCAAACTTCGAAAAAAATTTTTTTTCTTTTCGAGATTCTTTGCGCATAATATGCTTTACTGAAGCTATCAAACTAGTATAATGAAAGAGAACCAGTTATCTCAAATAAGAACAGAAAAAAAGTGATTCTAAAGAAGTTTCCAAACTTCGAAAAAATTTTTTTTTCTTTTCGAGATTCTTTGCGCATAATATGCTTTACTGAGGCTATCAAACTAGTATAATGAAAGAGAACCAGTTATCTCAAATAAGAACGGAAAAAAAGTGATTCTAAAGAAGTTTACAAACTTCGAAAAAAAATTTTTTTCTTTTCGAGATTCTTTGCGCATAATATGCTTTACTGAGGCTATCAAACTAGTATAATGAAAGAGAAACAGTTATCTCAAATAAGAACGGAAAAAAAGTGATTCAAACGAAGTTTCCAAACCTCGAAAAAAAATTTTTTTCTTTTCGAGATTCTTTGCGCATAATATGCTTTTCTGAGGCTATCAAACTAGTATAATATAAGATAACCAGTTATCTCAAATAAGAACGGGAAAAAAGTGATTCTAACGAAGTTTCCAAACTTCAAAAAAAATTTTTTTTCTTTTCGATATTCTTTGCGCATAATATGCTTTACTGGGGCTATCAAACTACTATAATGAAAGAGAACCAGTTATCTCAAATAAGAACGGAAAAAAAGTGATTCAAACGATGTTTCCAAACTTCGAAAAAAAATTTTTTTCTTTTAGAGATTCTTTGCGCATAATATGCTTTACTGAGGCTATCAAACTAGTATAATGAAAGAGAACCAGTTATCTCAAATAAGAACGGAAAAAAAGTGATTCTTACGAAGTTTCCAAACTTCGAAAAAATTTTTTTTTCTTTTCGAGATTCTTTGCGCATAATATGCTTTACTGAGGCTATCAAACTAGTATAATGAAAGAGAACCAGTTATCTCAAATAAGAACAGAAAAAAAGTGATTCTAAAGAAGTTTCCAAACTTCGAAAAAAAATTTTTTTCTTTTCGAGATTCTTTGCGCATAATATGCTTTACTGAGGCTATCAAACTAGTATAATGAAAGAGAACCTGTTATTTCAAATAAGAACGGAAAAAAGTGATTAAAACGAAGTTTCCAAACTTCGAAAAAAAATGTTTTTCTTTTCGAGATTCTTTGCTAATAATATACTTTTCTACGGCTATCAAACTAGTAAAATGAAAGAGAACCAGTTATCTCGAATAAGAACGGAAAAAAAGTGATTGTAACGAAGTTTCCAAACTTCGAAAAAAATTTTTTTTCTTTTCGAGATTCTTTGCGCATAATATGCTTTACTGAGGCTATCAAACTAGTATAATGTAAGAGAACCAGTTATCTCAAATAAGAACGGAAAAAGGGATTCTAACGAAGTTTCCAAACTTCGAAAAAATTTTTTTTTCTTTTCGTGATTCTTTGCTCTAAATATGCTTTTCTGAGGCTATCAAAGTAGTATTATAAAAGAGAACACGTTATCTCAAATAAGAACAGAAAAAAGGTGATTCTAAAGAAGTTTCCAAACTTCAAAAAAAATTTTTTTTCTTTTCGATATTCTTTGCGCATAATATGCTTTACTGGGGCTATCAAACTACTATAATGAAAGAGAACCAGTTATCTCAAATAAGAACGGAAAAAAAGTGATTCAAACGATGTTTCCAAACTTCGAAAAAAAATTTTTTTCTTTTAGAGATTCTTTGCGCATAATATGCTTTACTGAGGCTATCAAACTAGTATAATGAAAGAGAACCAGTTATCTCAAATAAGAACGGAAAAAAAGTGATTCTTACGAAGTTTCCAAACTTCGAAAAAATTTTTTTTTCTTTTCGAGATTCTTTGCGCATAATATGCTTTACTGAGGCTATCAAACTAGTATAATGAAAGAGAACCAGTTATCTCAAATAAGAACAGAAAAAAAGTGATTCTAAAGAAGTTTCCAAACTTCGAAAAAAAATTTTTTTCTTTTCGAGATTCTTTGCGCATAATATGCTTTACTGAGGCTATCAAACTAGTATAATGAAAGAGAACCTGTTATTTCAAATAAGAACGGAAAAAAGTGATTAAAACGAAGTTTCCAAACTTCGAAAAAAAATGTTTTTCTTTTCGAGATTCTTTGCTAATAATATACTTTTCTACGGCTATCAAACTAGTAAAATGAAAGAGAACCAGTTATCTCGAATAAGAACGGAAAAAAAGTGATTGTAACGAAGTTTCCAAACTTCGAAAAAAATTTTTTTTCTTTTCGAGATTCTTTGCGCATAATATGCTTTACTGAGGCTATCAAACTAGTATAATGTAAGAGAACCAGTTATCTCAAATAAGAACGGAAAAAGGGATTCTAACGAAGTTTCCAAACTTCGAAAAAAATTTTTTTTCTTTTCGTGATTGTTTGCGCTAAATATGCTTTTCTGAGGCTATCAAACTAGTATAATGAAAGAGAACCAGTTATCTCAAATAATAACAGAAAAAAAGTGATTCTAAAGAAGTTTCCAAACTTCGAAAAAAAAATTTTGTCTTTTCGAGATTCTTTGCGCATAATATGCTTTACTGAGGCTATCAAACTAGTATAATGAAAGAGAACCAGTTATCTCAAATAAGAACGGAAAAAAAGTGATTCTAAAGAAGTTACCAAACTTCGAAAAAAATTTTTTTTCTTTTCGAGATTCTTTGCCCATAAAATGCTTTACTGAGGCTATCAAACTAGTATAATGAAAGAGAACCAGTTATCTCAAATAAGAACGGAAAAAAAGTGATTCAAACGAAGTTTCCAAACTTTGAAAAAAAATGTTTTTCTTTTCGAGATTCTTTGCGCATAATATGCTTTTCTGAGGCTATCAAACTAGTATAATGAAAGAGAACTAGTTATTTCAAATCAGAACGGAAAAAAAGTGATTCAAACGAAGTTTCCAAACTTCGAAAAAAAATGTTTTTCTTTTCGAGATTCTTTGCGCATAATATACTTTTCTACGGCTATCAAACTAGTAAAATGAAAGAGAACCAGTTATCTCGAATAAGAACGGAAAAAAAGTGATTCTAACGAAGTTTCCAAACTTCGAAAAAAAATGTTTGTCTTTTCGAGATTCTTTGCGCATTATATGCTTTTCTGAGGCTATCAAAGTAGTATTATAAAAGAGAACCAGTTATCTATAATAAGAACGGAAAAAAAGTGATTCTAAAGAAGTTTCCAAACTTCGAAAAAATTTTTTTTTCTTTTCGAGATTCTTTGCGCATAATATACTTTTCTACGGCTATCAAACTAGTAAAATGAAAGAGAACCAGTTATCTCCAATAAGAACGGAAAAAAAAGTGATTCTAACGAAGTTTCCAAACTTCGAAAAAAAATGTTTTTCTTTTCGAGATTCTTTGCGCATAATATGCTTTACTGAGGCTATCAAACTAGTATAATGAAAGAGAACCAGTTATCTCAAATAAGAACGAAAACAAATTGATTCTAAAGAAGTTTCCAAACTTCGAAAAAAAATGTTTTTCTTTTCGAGATTCTTTGCGCATAATATACTTTTCTACGGCTATCAAACTAGTAAAATGAAAGAGAACCAGTTATCTCGAATAAGAACGGAAAAATTGTGATTGTAACGAAGTTTCCAAACGTCGAAAAAAATTTTTTTTCTTTTCGAGATTCTTTGCGCATAATATGCTTTACTGAGGCTATCAAACTAGTATAATGAAAGAGAACCAGTTATCTCAAATAAGAACGGAAAAAAAGTGATTCTAAAGAAGTTTCCAAACTTCGAAAAAAATTTTTTTTCTTATCGAGATTCTTTGCGCATAATATGCTTTACTGAAGCTATCAAACTAGTATAATGAAAGAGAACCAGTTATCTCAAATAAGAACAGAAAAAAGTGATTCTAAAGAAGTTTCCAAACTTCGAAAAAAAATTTTTTTCTTTTCGAGATTCTTTGCGCATAATATGCTTTACTGAGGCTATCAAACTAGTATAATGAAAGAGAACCAGTTATCTCAAATAAGAACGGAAAAAAGGTGATTCTAAAGAAGTTTCCAAACTTCGAAAAAAAATTTTTTTCTTTTCGAGATTCTTTGCGCATAATATGCTTTACTGAGGCTATCAAACTAGTATAATGAAAGAGAAACAGTTATCTCAAATAAGAACGGAAAAAAAGTGATTCAAACGAAGTTTCCAAAACTCGAAAAAAAATGTTTTTCTTTTCGAGATTCTTTGCGCATAATATGCTTTTCTGAGGCTATCAAACTAGTATAATGAAAGATAACCAGTTATCTCAAATAAGAACGGGAAAAAAAGTGATTCTAACGAAGTTTCCAAACTTCGAAAAAAATTTTTTTTTCTTTTCGTGATTTTTGCGCTAAATATGCTTTTCTGAGGCTATCAAAGTAGTATTATAAAAGAGAACACGTTATCTCAAATAAGAACAGAAAAAAGGTGATTCTAAAGAAGTTTCCAAACTTCAAAAAAAATTTTTTTTCTTTTCGAGATTCTTTGCGCATAATATGCTTTACTGAGGCTATCAAACTAGTATAATGAAAGAGAACCAGTTATCTCAAATAAGAACGGAAAAAAAGTGATTCAAACGATGTTTCCAAACTTCGAAAAAAAATTTTTTTCTTTTAGAGATTCTTTGCGCATAATATGCTTTACTGAGGCTATCAAACTAGTATAATGAAAGAGAACCAGTTATCTCAAATAAGAACGGAAAAAAAGTGATTCTAACGAAGTTTCCAAACTTCGAAAAAATTTTTTTTTCTTTTCGAGATTCTTTGAGCATAATATGCTTTACTGAGGCTATCAAACTAGTATAATGAAAGAGAACCAGTTATCTCAAATAAGAACAGAAAAAAAGTGATTCTAAAGAAGTTACCAAACTTCGAAAAAAAATTTTTTTCTTTTCGAGATTCTTTGCGCATAATATGCTTTACTGAGGCTATCAAACTAGTATAATGAAAGAGAACCTGTTATTTCAAATAAGAACGGAAAAAAGTGATTAAAACTAAGTTTCCAAACTTCGAAAAAAAATGTTTTTCTTTTCGAGATTCTTTGCGCATAATATACCTTTCTACGGCTATCAAACTAGTAAAATGAAAGAGAACCAGTTATCTCGAATAAGAACGGAAAAAAAGTGATTGTAACGAAGTTTCCAAACTTCGAAAAAAATTTTTTTTCTTTTCGAGATTCTTTGCGCATAATATGCTTTACTGAGGCTATCAAACTAGTATAATGTAAGAGAACCAGTTATCTCAAATAAGAACGGAAAAAAAGTGATTCTAACGAAGTTTCCAAACTTCGAAAAAATTTTTTTTCTTTTCGTGATTAATTGCGCTAAATTTGCTTTTCTGAGGCTATCAAACTAGTATAATGAAAGAGAACCAGTTATCTCAAATAAGAACAGAAAAAAAGTGATTCTAAATAAGTTTCCAAACTTCGAAAAAAAAATTTTGTCTTTTCGAGATTCTTTGCGCACAATATGCTTTACTGAGGCTATCAAACTAGTATAATGAAAGAGAACCGGTTATCTCAAATAAGAACGGAAAAAAATTGATTCTAAAGAAGTTTCCAAACTTCGAAAAAAAATTTTTTCTTTTCGAGATTCTTTGCGCATAATATGCTTTACTGAGGCTATCAAACTAGTATAATGAAAGAGAACCAGTTATCTCAAATAAGAACGGAAAAAAAGTGATTCAAACGAAGTTTCCAAACTTCGAAAAAATTGTTTTTCTTTTCGAGATTCTTTGCGCATAATATGCTTTACTGAGGCTATCAAACTAGTATAATGTAAGAGAACAAGTTATCTCAAATAAGAACGGAAAAAAAGTGATTCAAACGAAGTTTCCAAACTTCGAAGAAAATGTTTTTCTTTTCGAGATTCTTTGCGCATAATATGCTTTTCTGAGGCTATCAAACTTGTATAATGAAAGAGAACTAGTTATTTCAAATAAGAACGGAAAAAAAGTGATTCAAACGAAGCTTCCAAACTTCGAAAAAAAATGTTTTTCTTTTCGAGATTCTTTGCGCATAATATACTTTTCTACGGTTATCAAACTAGTAAAATGAAAGAGAACCAGTTATCTCCAATAAGAACGGAAAAAAAGTGATTCTAACGAAGTTTGCAAACTTCGAAAAAAAATGTTTTTCTTTACGAGATTCTTTGCGCATAATATGCTTTTCTGAGGCTATGAAACTAGTATAATGATAGAGAACCAGTTATCTCCAATAAGAACGGAAAAAAAGTGATTCTAACGAAGTTTCCAAACTTCGAAAAAAAATTTTTTTTCTTTTCGTGATTCTTTGCGCTAAATATGCTTTTCTGAGGCTATCAAAGTAGTATTATAAAAGAGAACCAGTTATCTCAAATAAGAACAGAAAAAAATGATTCAAACGAAGTTTCCAAACTTCGAAAAAAAATGTTTTTCTTTTCGAGATTCTTTGCGCTAAATATGCTTTTCTGAGGCTATCAAACTAGTATAATGAAAGAGAACCAGTTATCTCAAATAAGAATAGAAAAAAGTGATTCTAAAGAAGTTTCCAAACTTCGAAAAAAAAATTTTTTCTTTTCGAGATTCTTTGCGCATTATATGCTTTTCTGAGGCTATCAAAGTAGTATTATAAAAGAGAACCAGTTATCTCAAATAAGAACGGAAAAAAAGTGATTCTAAAGAAGTTTCCAAACTTCGAAAAAATTTTTTTTTCTTTTCGAGATTCTTTGCGCATAATATGCTTTACTGAAGCTATCAAACTAGTATAATGAAAGAGAACCAGTTATCTCAAATAAGAACAGAAAAAAAGTGATTCTAAAGAAGTTTCCAAACTTCGAAAAAAAATTTTTTTCTTTTCGAGATTCTTTGCGCATAATATGCTTTACTGAGGCTATCAAACTAGTATAATGAAAGAGAACCAGTTATCTCAAATAAGAACGGGAAAAAAGTGATTCTAAAGAAGTTTCCAAACTTCGAAAAAAAAATTTTTTCTTTTCGAAATTCTTTGCGCATAATATGCTTTACTGAGGCTATCAAACTAGTATAATGAAAGAGAAACAGTTATCTCAAATAAGAACGGAAAAAAAGTGATTCAAACGAAGTTTCCAAACCTCGAAAAAAAATTTTTTTCTTTTCGAGATTCTTTGCGCATAATATGCTTTTCTGAGGCTATCAAACTAGGATAATATAAGATAACCAGTTATCTCAAATAAGACCGGGAAAAAAGTGATTCTAACGAAGTTTCCAAACTTCGAAAAAAATTTTTTTTTCTTTTCGTGATTCTTTGCGCTAAATATGCTTTTCTGAGGCTATCAAAGTAGTATTATAAAAGAGAACACGTTATCTCAAATAAGAACAGAAAAAAGGTGATTCTAAAGAAGTTTCCAAACTTCAAAAAAAATTTTTTTTCTTTTCGATATTCTTTGCGCATAATATGCTTTACTGAGGCTATCAAACTACTATAATGAAAGAGAACCAGTTATCTCAAATAAGAACGGAAAAAAAGTGATTCAAACGATGTTTCCAAACTTCAAAAAAAAATTTTTTTCTTTTAGAGATTCTTTGCGCATAATATGCTTTACTGAGGCTATCAAACTAGTATAATGAAAGAGAACCAGTTATCTCAAATAAGAACGGAAAAAAAGTGATTCTAACGAAGTTTCCAAACTTCCAAAAAATTTTTTTTTCTTTTCGAGATTCTTTGCGCATAATATGCTTTACTGAGGCTATCAAACTAGTATAATGAAAGAGAACCAGTTATCTCAAATAAGAACAGAAAAAAAGTGATTCTAAAGAAGTTTCCAAACTTCGAAAAAAAATTATTTTCTTTTCGAGATTCTTTGCGCATAATATGCTTTACTGAGGCTATCAAACTAGTATAATGAAAGAGAACCTGTTATCTCGAATAAGAACGGAAAAAAAGTGATTCTAACGAAGTTTCCAAACTTCGAAAAAAAATGTTTCTCTTTTCGAGATTCTTTGCGCATTATATGCTTTTCTGAGGCTATCAAAGTAGTATTATAAAAGAGAACCAGTTATCTATAATAAGAACGGAAAAAAAGTGATTCTAAAGAAGTTTCCAAACTTCGAAAAAATTTTTTTTTCTTTTCGAGATTCTTTGCGCATAATATACTTTTCTACGGCTATCAAACTAGTAAAATGAAAGAGAACCAGTTATCTCGAATAAGAACGGAAAAAAAAGTGATTCTAACGAAGTTTCCAAACTTCGAAAAAAAATGTTTTTCTTTTCGAGATTCTTTGCGCATAATATGCTTTACTGAGGCTATCAAACTAGTATAATGAAACAGAACCAGTTATCTCAAATAAGAACGAAAACAAATTGATTCTAAAGAAGTTTCCAAACTTCGAAAAAAAATGTTTTTCTTTTCGAGATTCTTTGCGCATAATATACTTTTCTACGGCTATCAAACTAGTAAAATGAAAGAGAACCAGTTATCTCGAATAAGAACGGAAAAATTGTGATTGTAACGAAGTTTCCAAAACTCGAAAAAAAATGTTTTTCTTTTCGAGATTCTTTGCGCATAATATGCTTTTCTGAGGCTATCAAACTAGTATAATGAAAGATAACCAGTTATCTCAAATAAGAACGGGAAAAAAAGTGATTCTAAAGAAGTTTCCAAACTTCAAAAAAAATTTTTTTTTCTTTTCGTGAAATTTGCGCTAAATATGCTTTTCTGAGGCTATCAAAGTAGTATTATAAAAGAGAACACGTTATCTCAAATAAGAACAGAAAAAAGGTGATTCTAAAGAAGTTTCCAAACTTCAAAAAAAATTTTTTTTTCTTTTCGAGATTCTTTGCGCATAATATGCTTTACTGAGGCTATCAAACTAGTATAATGAAAGAGAACCAGTTATCTCAAATAAGAACGGAAAAAAAGTGATTCAAACGATGTTTCCAAACTTCGAAAAAATTTTTTTTTCTTTTAGAGATTCTTTGCGCATAATATGCTTTACTGAGGCTATCAAACTAGTATAATGAAAGAGAACCAGTTATCTCAAATAAGAACGGAAAAAAAGTGATTCTAACGAAGTTTCCAAACTTCGAAAAAATTTTTTTTTCTTTTCGAGATTCTTTGCGCATAATATGCTTTACTGAGGCTATCAAACTAGTATAATGAAAGAGAACCAGTTATCTCAAATAAGAACAGAAAAAAAGTGATTCTAAAGAAGTTACCAAAATTCGAAAAAAAATTTTTTTCTTTTCGAGATTCTTTGCGCATAATATGCTTTTCTGAGGCTATCAAACTAGTATAATGAAAGATAACCAGTTATCTCAAATAAGAACGGGAAAAAAAGTGATTCTAACGAAGTTTCCAAACTTCGAAAAAAATTTTTTTTTCTTTTCGTGATTTTTGCGCTAAATATGCTTTTCTGAGGCTATCAAAGTAGTATTATAAAAGAGAACACGTTATCTCAAATAAGAACAGAAAAAAGGTGATTCTAAAGAAGTTTCCAAACTTCAAAAAAAATTTTTTTTTCTTTTCGAGATTCTTTGCGCATAATATGCTTTACTGAGGCTATCAAACTAGTATAATGAAAGAGAACCAGTTATCTCAAATAAGAACGGAAAAAAAGTGATTCAAACGATGTTTCCAAACTTCGAAAAATTTTTTTTTTCTTTTAGAGATTCTTTGCGCATAATATGCTTTACTGAGGCTATCAAACTAGTATAATGAAAGAGAACCAGTTATCTCAAATAAGAACGGAAAAAAAGTGATTCTAACGAAGTTTCCAAACTTCGAAAAATTTTTTTTTTCTTTTCGAGATTCTTTGCGCATAATATGCTTTACTGAGGCTATCAAACTAGTATAATGAAAGAGAACCAGTTATCTCAAATAAGAACAGAAAAAAAGTGATTCTAAAGAAGTTACCAAACTTCGAAAAAAAATTTTTTTCTTTTCGAGATTCTTTGCGCATAATATGCTTTACTGAGGCTATCAAACTAGTATAATGAAAGAGAACCTGTTATTTCAAATAAGAACGGAAAAAAGTGATTAAAACGAAGTTTCCAAACTTCGAAAAAAAATGTTTTTCTTTTCGAGATTCTTTGCGCATAATATACTTTTCTACGGCTATCAAACTAGTAAAATGAAAGAGAACCAGTTATCTCGAATAAGAACGGAAAAAAAGTGATTGTAACGAAGTTTCCAAACTTCGAAAAAAATTTTTTTTCTTTTCGAGATTCTTTGCGCATAATATGCTTTACTGAGGCTATCAAACTAGTATAATGTAAGAGAACCAGTTATCTCAAATAAGAACGGAAAAAAAGTGATTCTAACGAAGTTTCCAAACTTCGAAAAAAATTTTTTTTCTTTTCGGGATTGTTTGCGCTAAATTTGCTTTTCTGAGGCTATCAAACTAGTATAATGAAAGAGAACCAGTTATCTCAAATAAGAACAGAAAAAAAGTGATTCTAAAGAAGTTTCCAAACTTCGAAAAAAAATTTTGTCTTTTCGAGATTCTTTGCGCATAAAATGCTCTCTGAGGCTATCAAACTAGTATAATGAAAGAGAACCAGTTATCTCAAATAAGAACGGAAAAAAAGTGATTCAAACGAAGTTTCCAAACTTTGAAAAAATATGTTTTTCTTTTCGAGATTCTTTGCGCATAATATGCTTTACTGAGGCTATCAAACTAGTATAATGAAAGAGAACCAGTTATCTCAAATAAGAACGAAAACAAATTGATTCTAAAGAAGTTTCCAAACTTCGAAAAAAAATGTTTTTCTTTTCGAGATTCTTTGCGCATAATATACTTTTCTACGGCTATCAAACTAGTAAAATGAAAGAGAACCAGTTATCTCGAATAAGAACGGAAAAATTGTGATTGTAACGAAGTTTCCAAACGTCGAAAAAAATTTTTTTTCTTTTCGAGATTCTTTGCGCATAATATGCTTTACTGAGGCTATCAAACTAGTATAATGAAAGAGAACCAGTTATCTCAAATAAGAACGAAAAAAAAGTGATTCTAAAGAAGTTTCCAAACTTCGAAAAAAATTTTTTTTCTTTTCGAGATTCTTTGCGCATAATATGCTTTACTGAAGCTATCAAACTAGTATAATGAAAGAGAACCAGTTATCTCAAATAAGAACGGAAAAAAAGTGATTCTAAAGAAGTTTCCAAACTTCGAAAAAAAATTTTTTTCTTTTCGAGATTCTTTGCGCATAATATGCTTTACTGAGGCTATCAAACTAGTATAATGAAAGAGAAACAGTTATCTCAAATAAGAACGGAAAAAAAGTGATTCAAACGAAGTTTCCAAACCTCGAAAAAAAATGTTTTTCTTTTCGAGATTCTTTGCGCATAATATGCTTTTCTACGGCTATCAAACTAGTAAAATGAAAGAGAACCAGTTATCTCGAATAAGAACGGAAAAAAAGTGATTGTAACGAAGTTTCCAAACTTCAAAAAAAATTTTTTTTCTTTTCGAGATTCTTTGCGCATAATATGCTTTACTGAGGCTATCAAACTAGTATAATGTAAGAGAACCAGTTATCTCAAATAAGAACGGGAAAAAAGTGATTCTAACGAAGTTTCCAAACTTCGAAAAAAAATGTTTTTCTTTTCGAGATTCTTTGCGCTAAATATGCTTTTCTGAGGCTATCAAAGTAGTATTATAAAAGAGAACACGTTATCTCAAATAAGAACAGAAAAAAGGTGATTCTAAAGAAGTTTCCAAACTTCAAAAAAAATTTTTTTTCTTTTCGAGATTCTTTGCGCATAATATGCTTTACTGAGGCTATCAAACTAGTATAATGAAAGAGAACCAGTTATCTCAAATAAGAACGGAAAAAAAGTGATTCAAACGATGTTTCCAAACTTCGAAAAAAAATTTTTTTCTTTTAGAGATTCTTTGCGCATAATATGCTTTACTGAGGCTATCAAACTAGTATAATGAAAGAGAACCAGTTATCTCAAATAAGAACGGAAAAAAAGTGATTCAAACGAAGTTTCCAAACTTTGAAAAAAAATGTTTTTCTTTTCGAGATTCTTTGCGCATAATATGCTTTTCTACGTCTATCAAACTAGTAAAATGAAAGAGAACCAGTTATCTCGAATAAGAACGGAAAAAAAGTGATTGTAACGAAGTTTCCAAACTTCAAAAAAAATTTTTTTTCTTTTCGAGATTCTTTGCGCATAATATGCTTTACTGAGGCTATCAAACTAGTATAATGAAAGAGAACTAGTTATTTCAAATAAGAACGGAAAAAAAGTGATTCAAACGAAGTTTCCAAACTTCGAAAATAATTTTTTTTCTTTTCGAGATTCTCTGCGCATAATATACTTTTCTACGGCTATCAAACTAGTAAAATGAAAGAGAACCAGTTATCTGGAATAAGAACGGAAAAAAAAGTGATTCTAACGAAGTTTCCAAACTTCGAAAAAAAATGTTTTTCTTTTCGAGATTCTTTGCGCATAATATGCTTTACTGAGGCTATCAAACTAGTATAATGAAAGAGAACCAGTTATCTCAAATAAGAACGGAAAAAAAGTGATTCTAAAGAAGTTTCCAAACTTCGAAAAAAATTTTTTTTCTTTTCGAGATTCTTTGCGCATAATATGCTTTACTGAAGCTATCAAACTAGTATAATGAAAGAGAACCAGTTATCTCAAATAAGAACGGGAAAAAAGTGATTCTAACGAAGTTTCCAAACTTCGAAAAAAATTTTTTTTTCTTTTCGTGATTCTTTGCGCTAAATATGCTTTTCTGAGGCTATCAAAGTAGTATTATAAAAGAGAACACGTTATCTCAAATAAGAACAGAAAAAAGGTGATTCTAAAGAAGTTTCCAAACTTCAAAAAAAAATTTTTTTCTTTTCGATATTCTTTGCGCATAATATGCTTTACTGGGGCTATCAAACTACTATAATGAAAGAGAACCAGTTATCTCAAATAAGAACGGAAAAAAAGTGATTCAAACGATGTTTCCAAACTTCGAAAAAAAATTTTTTTCTTTTAGAGATTCTTTGCGCATAATATGCTTTACTGAGGCTATCAAACTAGTATAATGAAAGAGAACCAGTTATCTCAAATAAGAACGGAAAAAAAGTGATTCTAACGAAGTTTCCAAACTTCGAAAAAATTTTTTTTTCTTTTCCAGATTCTTTGCGCATAATATGCTTTACTGAGGCTATCAAACTAGTATAATGAAAGAGAACCAGTTATCTCAAATAAGAACAGAAAAAAAGTGATTCTAAAGAAGTTTCCAAACTTCGAAAAAAAATTTTTTTCTTTTCGAGATTCTTTGCGCATAATATGCTTTACTGAGGCTATCAAACTAGTATAATGAAAGAGAACCTGTTATTTCAAATAAGAACGGAAAAAAGTGATTAAAACGAAGTTTCCAAACTTCGAAAAAAAATGTTTTTCTTTTCGAGATTCTTTGCGCATAATATGCTTTACTGAGGCTATCAAACTAGTATAATGTAAGAGAACCAGTTATCTCAAATAAGAACGGAAAAAGGGATTCTAACGAAGTTTCCAAACTTCGAAAAAAAAATTTTGTCTTTTCGAGATTCTTTGCGCATAATATGCTTTACTGAGGCTATCAAACTAGTATAATGAAAGAGAACCAGTTATCTCAAATAAGAACGGAAAAAAAGTGATTCTAAAGAAGTTTCCAAACTTCGAAAAAAATTTTTTTTCTTTTCGAGATTCTTTGCCCATAAAATGCTTTACTGAGGCTATCAAACTAGTATAATGAAAGAGAACCAGTTATCTCAAATAAGAACGGAAAAAAAGTGATTCAAACGAAGTTTCCAAACTTTGAAAAAAAATGTTTTTCTTTTCGAGATTCTTTGCGCATAATATGCTTTTCTGAGGCTATCAAACTAGTATAATGAAAGAGAACTAGTTATTTCAAATCAGAACGGAAAAAAACGATTCAAACGAAGTTTCCAAACTTCGAAAAAAAATGTTTTTCTTTTCGAGATTCTTTGCGCATAATATACTTTTCTACGGCTATCAAACTAGTAAAATGAAAGAGAACCAGTTATCTCGAATAAGAACGGAAAAAAAGTGATTCTAACGAAGTTTCCAAACTTCGAAAAAAAATGTTTCTCTTTTCGAGATTCTTTGCGCATTATATGCTTTTCTGAGGCTATCAAAGTAGTATTACAAAAGAGAACCAGTTATCTATAATAAGAACGGAAAAAAAGTGATTCTAAAGAAGTTTCCAAACTTCGAAAAATTTTTTTTTTCTTTTCGAGATTCTTTGCGCATAATATACTTTTCTACGGCTATCAAACTAGTAAAATGAAAGAGAACCAGTTATCTCCAATAAGAACGGAAAAAAAAGTGATTCTAACGAAGTTTCCAAACTTCGAAAAAAAATGTTTTTCTTTTCGAGATTCTTTGCGCATAATATGCTTTACTGAGGCTATCAAACTAGTATAATGAAAGAGAACCAGTTATCTCAAATAAGAACGAAAACAAATTGATTCTAAAGAAGTTTCCAAACTTCGAAAAAAAATGTTTTTCTTTTCGAGATTCTTTGCGCATAATATACTTTTCTACGGCTATCAAACTAGTAAAATGAAAGAGAACCAGTTATCTCGAATAAGAACGGAAAAATTGTGATTGTAACGAAGTTTCCAAACGTCGAAAAAAATTTTTTTTCTTTTCGAGATTCTTTGCGCATAATATGCTTTACTGAGGCTATCAAACTAGTATAATGAAAGAGAACCAGTTATCTCAAATAAGAACGGAAAAAAAGTGATTCTAAAGAAGTTTCCAAACTTCGAAAAAAATTTTTTTTCTTATCGAGATTCTTTGCGCATAATATGCTTTACTGAAGCTATCAAACTAGTATAATGAAAGAGAACCAGTTATCTCAAATAAGAACAGAAAAAAAGTGATTCTAAAGAAGTTTCCAAACTTCGAAAAAAAATTTTTTTCTTTTCGAGATTCTTTGCGCATAATATGCTTTACTGAGGCTATCAAACTAGTATAATGAAAGAGAACCAGTTATCTCAAATAAGAACGGAAAAAAGGTGATTCTAAAGAAGTTTCCAAACTTCGAAAAAAAATTTTTTTCTTTTCGAGATTCTTTGCGCATAATATGCTTTACTGAGGCTATCAAACTAGTATAATGAAAGAGAAACAGTTATCTCAAATAAGAACGGAAAAAAAGTGATTCAAACGAAGTTTCCAAAACTCGAAAAAAAATGTTTTTCTTTTCGAGATTCTTTGCGCATAATATGCTTTTCTGAGGCTATCAAACTAGTATAATGAAAGATAACCAGTTATCTCAAATAAGAACGGGAAAAAAAGTGATTCTAACGAAGTTTCCAAACTTCGAAGAAAATTTTTTTTTCTTTTCGTGATTTTTGCGCTAAATATGCTTTTCTGAGGCTATCAAAGTAGTATTATAAAAGAGAACACGTTATCTCAAATAAGAACAGAAAAAAGGTGATTCTAAAGAAGTTTCCAAACTTCAAAAAAAATTTTTTTTCTTTTCGAGATTCTTTGCGCATAATATGCTTTACTGAGGCTATCAAACTAGTATAATGAAAGAGAACCAGTTATCTCAAATAAGAACGGAAAAAAAGTGATTCAAACGATGTTTCCAAACTTCGAAAAAAAATTTTTTTCTTTTAGAGATTCTTTGCGCATAATATGCTTTACTGAGGCTATCAAACTGGTATAATGAAAGAGAACCAGTTATCTCAAATAAGAACGGAAAAAAAGTGATTCTAACGAAGTTTCCAAACTTCGAAAAATTTTTTTTTTCTTTTCGAGATTCTTTGCGCATAATATGCTTTACTGAGGCTATCAAACTAGTATAATGAAAGAGAACCAGTTATCTCAAATAAGAACAGAAAAAAAGTGATTCTAAAGAAGTTACCAAACTTCGAAAAAAAATTTTTTTCTTTTCGAGATTCTTTGCGCATAATATGCTTTACTGAGGCTATCAAACTAGTATAATGAAAGAGAACCTGTTATTTCAAATAAGAACGGAAAAAAGTGATTAAAACGAAGTTTCCAAACTTCGAAAAAAAATGTTTTTCTTTTCGAGATTCTTTGCGCATAATATACCTTTCTACGGCTATCAAACTAGTAAAATGAAAGAGAACCAGTTATCTCGAATAAGAACGGAAAAAAAGTGATTGTAACGAAGTTTCCAAACTTCGAAAAAAATTTTTTTTCTTTTCGAGATTCTCTGCGCATAATATACTTTTCTACGGCTATCAAACTAGTAAAATGAAAGAGAACCAGTTATCTGGAATAAGAACGGAAAAAAAAGTGATTCTAACGAAGTTTTCAAACTTCGAAAAAAAATGTTTTTCTTTTCGAGATTCTTTGCGCATAATATGCTTTACTGAGGCTATCAAATTAGTATAATGAAAGAGAAACAGTTATCTCAAATAAGAGCGGAAAAAAAGTGATTCAAACGAAGTTTCCAAACCTCGAAAAAAAATTTTTTTCTTTTCGAGATTCTTTGCGCATAATATGCTTTTCTGAGGCTATCAAACTAGTATAATATAAGATAACCAGTTATCTCAAATAAGAACGGGAAAAAAGTGATTCTAACGAAGTTTCCAAACTTCGAAAAAAATTTTTTTTTCTTTTCGTGATTCTTTGCGCTAAATATGCTTTTCTGAGGCTATCAAAGTAGTATTATAAAAGAGAACACGTTATCTCAAATAAGAACAGAAAAAAGGTGATTCTAAAGAAGTTTCCAAACTTCAAAAAAAATTTTTTTTCTTTTCGATATTCTTTGCGCATAATATGCTTTACTGAGGCTATCAAACTAGTATAATGAAAGAGAACCAGTTATCTGAAATAAGAACAGAAAAAAAGTGATTCTAAAAAAGTTTCCAAACTTCGAAAAAAAATTTTTTTCTTTTCGAGATTCTTTGCGCATAATATGCTTTACTGAGGCTATCAAACTAGTATAATGAAAGAGAACCTGTTATTTCAAATAAGAACGGAAAAAAGTGATTAAAACGAAGTTTCCAAACTTCGAAAAAAAATGTTTTTCTTTTCGAGATTCTTTGCGCATAATATACTTTTCTACGGCTATCAAACTAGTAAAATGAAAGAGAACCAGTTATCTCGAATAAGAACGGAAAAAAAGTGATTGTAACGAAGTTTCCAAACTTCGAAAAAAATTTTTTTTCTTTTCGAGATTCTTTGCGCATAATATGCTTTACTGAGGCTATCAAACTAGTATAATGTAAGAGAACCAGTTATCTCAAATAAGAACGGAAAAAGGGATTCTAACGAAGTTTCCAAACTTCGAAAAAAATTTTTTTTCTTTTCGTGATTGTTTGCGCTAAATATGCTTTTCTGAGGCTATCAAACTAGTATAATGAAAGAGAACCAGTTATCTCAAATAAGAACAGAAAAAAAGTGATTCTAAAGAAGTTTCCAAACTTCGAAAAAAAAATTTTGTCTTTTCGAGATTCTTTGCGCATAATATGCTTTACTGAGGCTATCAAACTAGTATAATGAAAGAGAACCAGTTATCTCAAATAAGAACGGAAAAAAAGTGATTCTAAAGAAGTTTCCAAACTTCGAAAAAAATTTTTTTTCTTTTCGAGATTCTTTGCCCATAAAATGCTTTACTGAGGCTATCAAACTAGTATAATGAAAGAGAACCAGTTATCTCAAATAAGAACGGAAAAAAAGTGATTCAAACGAAGTTTCCAAACTTTGAAAAAAAATGTTTTTCTTTTCGAGATTCTTTGCGCATAATATGCTTTTCTGAGGCTATCAAACTAGTATAATGAAAGAGAACTAGTTATTTCAAATCAGAACGGAAAAAAAGTGATTCAAACGAAGTTTCCAAACTTCGAAAAAAAATGTTTTTCTTTTCGAGATTCTTTGCGCATAATATACTTTTCTACGGCTATCAAACTAGTAAAATGAAAGAGAACCAGTTATCTCGAATAAGAACGGAAAAAAAGTGATTCTAACGAAGTTTCCAAACTTCGAAAAAAAATGTTTCTCTTTTCGAGATTCTTTGCGCATTATATGCTTTTCTGAGGCTATCAAAGTAGTATTATAAAAGAGAACCAGTTATCTATAATAAGAACGGAAAAAAAGTGATTCTAAAGAAGTTTCCAAACTTCGAAAAAATTTTTTTTTCTTTTCGAGATTCTTTGCGCATAATATACTTTTCTACGGCTATCAAACTAGTAAAATGAAAGAGAACCAGTTATCTCCAATAAGAACGGAAAAAAAAGTGATTCTAACGAAGTTTCCAAATTTCGAAAAAAAATGTTTTTCTTTTCGAGATTCTTTGCGCATAATATGGTTTACTGAGGCTATCAAACTAGTATAATGAAAGAGAACCAGTTATCTCAAATAAGAACGAAAACAAATTGATTCTAAAGAAGTTTCCAAACTTCGAAAAAAAATGTTTTTCTTTTCGAGATTCTTTGCGCATAATATACTTTTCTACGGCTATCAAACTAGTAAAATGAAAGAGAACCAGTTATCTCGAATAAGAACGGAAAAATTGTGATTGTAACGAAGTTTCCAAACGTCGAAAAAATTTTTTTTTCTTTTCGAGATTCTTTGCGCATAATATGCTTTACTGAGGCTATCAAACTAGTATAATGAAAGAGAACCAGTTATCTCAAATAAGAACGGAAAAAAAGTGATTCTAAAGAAGTTTCCAAACTTCGAAAAAATTTTTTTTTCTTATCGGGATTCTTTGCGCATAATATGCTTTACTGAAGCTATCAAACTAGTATAATGAAAGAGAACCAGTTATCTCAAATAAGAACAGAAAAAAAGTGATTCTAAAGAAGTTTCCAAACTTCGAAAAAAAATTTTTTTCTTTTCGAGATTCTTTGCGCATAATATGCTTTACTGAGGCTATCAAACTAGTATAATGAAAGAGAACCAGTTATCTCAAATAAGAACGGAAAAAAGGTGATTCTAAAGAAGTTTCCAAACTTCGAAAAAAAATTTTTTTCTTTTCGAGATTCTTTGCGCATAATATGCTTTACTGAGGCTATCAAACTAGTATAATGAAAGAGAAACAGTTATCTCAAATAAGAACGGAAAAAAAGTGATTCAAACGAAGTTTCCAAAACTCGAAAAAAAATGTTTTTCTTTTCGAGATTCTTTGCGCATAATATGCTTTTCTGAGGCTATCAAACTAGTATAATGAAAGATAACCAGTTATCTCAAATAAGAACGGGAAAAAAAGTGATTCTAACGAAGTTTCCAAACTTCGAAAAAAATTTTTTTTTCTTTTCGTGATTTTTGCGCTAAATATGCTTTTCTGAGGCTATCAAAGTAGTATTATAAAAGAGAACACGTTATCTCAAATAAGAACAGAAAAAAGGTGATTCTAAAGAAGTTTCCAAACTTCAAAAAAAATTTTTTTTCTTTTCGAGATTCTTTGCGCATAATATGCTTTACTGAGGCTATCAAACTAGTATAATGAAAGAGAACCAGTTATCTCAAATAAGAACGGAAAAAAAGTGATTCAAACGATGTTTCCAAACTTCGAAAAAAATTTTTTTCTTTTAGAGATTCTTTGCGCATAATATGCTTTACTGAGGCTATCAAACTAGTATAATGAAAGAGAACCAGTTATCTCAAATAAGAACGGAAAAAAAGTGATTCAAACGAAGTTTCCAAACTTTGAAAAAAAATGTTTTTCTTTTCGAGATTCTTTGCGCATAATATGCTTTTCTACGGCTATCAAACTAGTAAAATGAAAGAGAACCAGTTATCTCGAATAAGAACGGAAAAAAAGTGATTGTAACGAAGTTTCCAAACTTCAAAAAAAATTTTTTTTCTTTTCGAGATTCTTTGCGCATAATATGCTTTACTGAGGCTATCAAACTAGTATAATGTAAGAGAACCAGTTATCTCAAATAAGAACGGAAAAAAAGTGATTCTAACGAAGTTTCCAAACTTCGAAAAAATATGTTTTTCTTTTCGAGATTCTTTGCGCTAAATATGCTTTTCTGAGGCTATCAAACTAGTATAATGAAAGAGAACCAGTTATCTCAAATAAGAACAGAAAAAAAGTGATTCTAAAGAAGTTTCCAAACTTCGAAAAAAAAATTTTGTCTTTTCGAGATTCTTTGCGCATAATATGCTTTACTGAGGCTATCAAACTAGTATAATGAAAGAGAACCAGTTATCTCAAATAAGAACAGAAAAAAAGTGATTCTAAAGAAGTTTCCAAACTTCGAAAAAAATTTTTTTTCTTTTCGAGATTCTTTGGGCATAAAATGCTTTACTGAGGCTATCAAACTAGTATAATGAAAGAGAACCAGTTATCTCAAATAAGAACGGAAAAAAAGTGATTCAAACGAAGTTTCCAAACTTTGAAAAAAAAATGTTTTTCTTTTCGAGATTCTTTGCGCATAATATGCTTTTCTGAGGCTATCAAACTAGTATAATGAAAGAGAACTAGTTATTTCAAAAAAGAACGGAAAAAAAGTGATTCAAACGAAGTTTCCAAACTTCGAAAAAAATTTTTTTTCTTTTCGAGATTCTTTGCGCATAATATACTTTTCTACGGCTATCAAACTAGTAAAATGAAAGAGAACCAGTTATCTGGAATAAGAACGGAAAAAAAAGTGATTCTAACGAAGATCCAAACTTCGAAAAAAAATGTTTTTCTTTTCGAGATTCTTTGCGCATAATATGCTTTTCTGAGGCTATCAAAGTAGTATTATAAAAGAGAACCAGTTATCTCAAATAAGAACGGAAAAAAAGTGATTCTAAAGAAGTTTCCAAACTTCGAAAAAAATTTTTTTTCTTTTCGAGATTCTTTGCGCATAATATGCTTTACTGAAGCTATCAAACTAGTATAATGAAAGAGAACCAGTTATCTCAAATAAGAACAGAAAAAAAGTGATTCTAAAGAAGTTTCCAAACTTCGAAAAAAAATTTTTTTCTTTTCGATATTCTTTGCGCATAATATGCTTTACTGAGGCTATCGAACTAGTATAATGAAAGAGAACCAGTTATCTCAAATAAGAACGGAAAAAAAGTGATTCTAAAGAAGTTTCCAAACTTCGAAAAAAAATTTTTTTCTTTTCGAGATTCTTTGCGCATAATATGCTTTACTGAGGCTATCAAACTAGTATAATGAAAGAGAAACAGTTATCTCAAATAAGAACGGAAAAAAAGTGATTCAAACGAAGTTTCCAAACCTCGAAAAAAAATTTTTTTCTTTTCGAGATTCTTTGCGCATAATATACTTTTCTACGGCTATCAAACTAGTAAAATGAAAGAGAACCAGTTATCTCGAATAAGAACGGAAAAAAAGTGATTCTAACGAAATTTCCAAACTTCGAAAAAAAATGTTTCTCTTTTCGAGATTCTTTGCGCATTATATGCTTTTCTGAGGCTATCAAAATAGTATTATAAAAGAGAACCAGTTATCTATAATAAGAACGGAAACAAATTGATTCTAAAGAAGTTTCCAAACTTCGAAAAAAAATGTTTTTCTTTTCGAGATTCTTTGCGCATAATATACTTTTCTACGGCTATCAAACTAGTAAAATGAAAGAGAACCAGTTATCTCGAATAAGAACGGAAAAATTGTGATTGTAACGAAGTTTCCAAACGTCGAAAAAAATTTTTTTTCTTTTCGAGATTCTTTGCGCATAATATGCTTTACTGAGGCTATCAAACTAGTATAATGTAAGAGAACCAGTTATCTCAAATAAGAACGGAAAAAAAGTGATTCTAAAGAAGTTTCCAAACTTCGAAAAAAATTTTTTTTCTTATCGAGATTCTTTGCGCATAATATGCTTTACTGAAGCTATCAAACTAGTATAATGAAAGAGAACCAGTTATCTCAAATAAGAACAGAAAAAAAGTGATTCTAAAGAAGTTTCCAAACTTCGAAAAAAAATTTTTTTCTTTTCGAGATTCTTTGCGCATAATATGCTTTACTGAGGCTATCAAACTAGTATAATGAAAGAGAACCAGTTATCTCAAATAAGAACGGAAAAAAAGTGATTCTAAAGAAGTTTCCAAACTTCGAAAAAAAATTTTTTTCTTTTCGAGATTCTTTGCGCATAATATGCTTTACTGAGGCTATCAAACTAGTATAATGAAAGAGAAACAGTTATCTCAAATAAGAACGGAAAAAAAGTGATTCAAACGAAGTTTCCAAACCTCGAAAAAAAATGTTTTTCTTTTCGAGATTCTTTGCGCATAATATGCTTTTCTGAGGCTATCAAACTAGTATAATGAAAGATAACCAGTTATCTCAAATAAGAACGGGAAAAAAAGTGATTCTAACGAAGTTTCCAAACTTCGAAAAAAATTTTTTTTTCTTTTCGTGATTTTTGCGCTAAATATGCTTTTCTGAGGCTATCAAAGTAGTATTATAAAAGAGAACACGTTATCTCAAATAAGAACAGAAAAAAGGTGATTCTAAAGAAGTTTCCAAACTTCAAAAAAAATTTTTTTTCTTTTCGAGATTCTTTGCGCAAGATATGCTTTACTGAGGCTATCAAACTAGTATAATGAAAGAGAACCAGTTATCTCAAATAAGAACGGAAAAAAAGTGATTCAAACGATGTTTCCAAACTTCGAAAAAAAATTTTTTTCTTTTAGAGATTCTTTGCGCATAATATGCTTTACTGAGGCTATCAAACTAGTATAATGAAAGAGAACCAGTTATCTCAAATAAGAACGGAAAAAAAGTGATTCAAACGAAGTTTCCAAACTTTGAAAAAAAATGTTTTTCTTTTCGAGATTCTTTGCGCATAATATGCTTTTCTACGGCTATCAAACTAGTAAAATGAAAGAGAACCAGTTATCTCGAATAAGAACGGAAAAAAAGTGATTGTAACGAAGTTTCCAAACTTCAAAAAAATTTTTTTTTCTTTTCGAGATTCTTTGCGCATAATATGCTTTACTGAGGCTATCAAACTAGTATAATGTAAGAGAACCAGTTATCTCAAATAAGAACGGAAAAAAAGTGATTCTAACGAAGTTTCCAAACTTCGAAAAAAAATGTTTTTCTTTTCGAGATTCTTTGCGCTAAATATGCTTTTCTGAGGCTATCAAACTAGTATAATGAAAGAGAACCAGTTATCTCAAATAAGAACAGAAAAAAAGTGATTCTAAAGAAGTTTCCAAACTTCGAAAAAAAAATTTTGTATTTTCGAGATTCTTTGCGCATAATATGCTTTACTGAGGCTATCAAACTAGTATAATGAAAGAGAACCAGTTATCTCAAATAAGAACAGAAAAAAAGTGATTCTAAAGAAGTTTCCAAACTTCGAAAAAAATTTTTTTTCTTTTCGAGATTCTTTGCGCATAAAATGCTTTACTGAGGCTATCAAACTAGTATAATGAAAGAGAACCAGTTATCTCAAATAAGAACGGAAAAAAAGTGATTCAAACGAAGTTTCCAAACTTTGAAAAACAATGTGCTTTTCTGAGGCTATCAAACTAGTATAATGAAAGAGAACTAGTTATTTCAAATAAGAACGGAAAAAAAGTGATTCAAACGAAGTTTCCAAACTTCGAAAATAATTTTTTTTCTTTTCGAGATTCTCTGCGCATAATATACTTTTCTACGGCTATCAAACTAGTAAAATGAAAGAGAACCAGTTATCTGGAATAAGAACGGAAAAAAAAGGGATTCTAACGAAGTTTCCAAACTTCGAAAAAAAATGTTTTTCTTTTCGAGATTCTTTGCGCATAATATGCTTTACTGAGGCTATCAAACTAGTATAATGAAAGAGAACCAGTTATCTCAAATAAGAACGGAAAAAAAGTGATTCTAAAGAAGTTTCCAAACTTCGAAAAAAATTTTTTTTCTTTTCGAGATTCTTTGCGCATAATATGCTTTACTGAGGCTATCAAACTAGTATAATGAAAGAGAACCAGTTATCTCAAATAAGAACGGAAAAAAAGTGATTCTAAAGAAGTTTCCAAACTTCGAAAAAAAATTTTTTTCTTTTCGAGATTCTTTGCGCATAATATGCTTTACTGAGGCTATCAAACTAGTATAATGAAAGAGAAACAGTTATCTCAAATAAGAACGGAAAAAAAGTGATTCAAACGAAGTTTCCAAACCTCGAAAAAAAATGTTTTTCTTTTCGAGATTCTTTGCGCATAATATGCTTTTCTGAGGCTATCAAACTAGTATAATGAAAGATAACCAGTTATCTCAAATAAGAACGGGAAAAAAAGTGATTCTAACGAAGTTTCCAAACTTCGAAAAAAATTTTTTTTTCTTTTCGTGATTTTTGCGCTAAATATGCTTTTCTGAGGCTATCAAAGTAGTATTATAAAAGAGAACACGTTATCTCAAATAAGAACAGAAAAAAGGTGATTCTAAAGAAGTTTCCAAACTTCAAAAAAAATTTTTTTTCTTTTCGAGATTCTTTGCGCAAGATATGCTTTACTGAGGCTATCAAACTAGTATAATGAAAGAGAACCAGTTATCTCAAATAAGAACAGAAAAAAAGTGATTCAAACGATGTTTCCAAACTTCGAAAAAAAATTTTTTTCTTTTAGAGATTCTTTGCGCATAATATGCTTTACTGAGGCTATCAAACTAGTATAATGAAAGAGAACCAGTTATCTCAAATAAGAACGGAAAAAAAGTGATTCAAACGAAGTTTCCAAACTTTGAAAAAAAATGTTTTTCTTTTCGAGATTCTTTGCGCATAATATGCTTTTCTACGGCTATCAAACTAGTAAAATGAAAGAGAACCAGTTATCTCGAATAAGAACGGAAAAAAAGTGATTGTAACGAAGTTTCCAAACTTCAAAAAAAATTTTTTTTCTTTTCGAGATTCTTTGCGCATAATATGCTTTACTGAGGCTATCAAACTAGTATAATGTAAGAGAACCAGTTATCTCAAATAAGAACGGAAAAAAAGTGATTCTAACGAAGTTTCCAAACTTCGAAAAAAAATGTTTTTCTTTTCGAGATTCTTTGCGCTAAATATGCTTTTCTGAGGCTATCACACTAGTATAATGAAAGAGAACCAGTTATCTCAAATAAGAACAGAAAAAAAGTGATTCTAAAGAAGTTTCCAAACTTCGAAAAAAAAATTTTGTATTTTCGAGATTCTTTGCGCATAATATGCTTTACTGAGGCTATCAAACTAGTATAATGAAAGAGAACCAGTTATCTCAAATAAGAACAGAAAAAAAGTGATTCTAAAGAAGTTTCCAAACTTCGAAAAAAATTTTTTTTCTTTTCGAGATTCTTTGCGCATAAAATGCTTTACTGAGGCTATCAAACTAGTATAATGAAAGAGAACCAGTTATCTCAAATAAGAACGGAAAAAAAGTGATTCAAACGAAGTTTCCAAACTTTGAAAAACAATGTGCTTTTCTGAGGCTATCAAACTAGTATAATGAAAGAGAACTAGTTATTTCAAATAAGAACGGAAAAAAAGTGATTCAAACGAAGTTTCCAAACTTCGAAAATAATTTTTTTTCTTTTCGAGATTCTCTGCGCATAATATACTTTTCTACGGCTATCAAACTAGTAAAATGAAAGAGAACCAGTTATCTCAAATAAGAACGGAAAAAAAGTGATTCTAAAGAAGTTTCCAAACTTCGAAAAAAAATTTTTTTCTTTTCGAGATTCTTTGCGCATAATATGCTTAACTGAGGCTATCAAACTAGTATAATGAAAGAGAAACAGTTATCTCAAATAAGAACGGAAAAAAAGTGATTCAAACGAAGTTTCCAAACCTCGAAAAAAAATTTTTTTCTTTTCGAGATTCTTTGCGCATAATATGCTTTTCTGAGGCTATCAAACTAGTATAATATAAGATAACCAGTTATCTCAAATTAAAACGGGAAAAAAGTGATTCTAACGAAGTTTCCAAACTTCGAAAAAATTTTTTTTTCTTTTCGTGATTCTTTGCGCTAAATATGCTTTTCTGAGGCTATCAAAGTAGTATTATAAAAGAGAACACGTTATCTCAAATAAGAACAGAAAAAGGTGATTCTAAAGAAGTTTCCAAACTTCAAAAAAAATTTTTTTTCTTTTCGATATTCTTTGCGCATAATATGCTTTACTGGGGCTATCAAACTACTATAATGAAAGAGAACCAGTTATCTCAAATAAGAACGGAAAAAAAAGTGATTCAAACGATGTTTCCAAACTTCGAAAAAAAATTTTTTTCTTTTAGAGATTCTTTGCGCATAATATGCTTTACTGAGGCTATCAAACTAGTATAATGAAAGAGAACCAGTTATCTCAAATAAGAACGGAAAAAAAGTGATTCTAACTTAGTTTCCAAACTTCGAAAAAATTTTTTTTTCTTTTCGAGATTCTTTGCGCATAATATGCTTTACTGAGGCTATCAAACTAGTATAATGAAAGAGAACCAGTTATCTCAAATAAGAACAGAAAAAAAGTGATTCTAAAGAAGTTTCCAAACTTCGAAAAAAATTTTTTTTCTTTTCGAGATTCTTTGCGCATAATATGCTTTACTGAGGCTATCAAACTAGTATAATGAAAGAGAACCTGTTATTTCAAATAAGAACGGAAAAAAGTGATTAAAACGAAGTTTCCAAACTTCGAAAAAAAATGTTTTTCTTTTCGAGATTCTTTGTTAATAATATACTTTTCTACGGCTATCAAACTAGTAAAATGAAAGAGAACCAGTTATCTCGAATAAGAACGGAAAAAAAGTGATTGTAACGAAGTTTCCAAACTTCGAAAAAAATTTTTTTTCTTTTCGAGATTCTTTGCGCATAATATGCTTTACTGAGGCTATCAAACTAGTATAATGTAAGAGAACCAGTTATCTCAAATAAGAACGGAAAAAGGGATTCTAACGAAGTTTCCAAACTTCGAAAAAAATTTTTTTTCTTTTCGTGATTGTTTGCGCTAAATATGCTTTTCTGAGGCTATCAAACTAGTATAATGAAAGAGAACCAGTTATCTCAAATAAGAACAGAAAAAAAGTGATTCTAAAGAAGTTTCCAAACTTCGAAAAAAAAATTTTGTCTTTTCGAGATTCTTTGCGCATAATATGCTTTACTGAGGCTATCAAACTAGTATAATGAAAGAGAACCAGTTATCTCAAATAAGAACGGAAAAAAAGTGATTCTAAAGAAGTTTCCAAACTTCGAAAAAAATTTTTTTTCTTTTCGAGATTCTTTGCCCATAAAATGCTTTACTGAGGCTATCAAACTAGTATAATGAAAGAGAACCAGTTATCTCAAATATGAACGGAAAAAAAGTGATTCAAACGAAGTTTCCAAACTTTGAAAAAAAATGCTTTTCTTTTCGAGATTCTTTGCGCATAATATGCTTTTCTGAGGCTATCAAACTAGTATAATGAAAGAGAACTAGTTATTTCAAATCAGAACGGAAAAAAAGTGATTCAAACGAAGTTTCCAAACTTCGAAAAAAAATGTTTTTCTTTTCGAGATTCTTTGCGCATAATATACTTTTCTACGGCTATCAAACTAGTAAAATGAAAGAGAACCAGTTATCTCGAATAAGAACGGAAAAAAAGTGATTCTAACGAAGTTTCCAAACTTCGAAAAAAAATGTTTCTCTTTTCGAGATTCTTTGCGCATTATATGCTTTTCTGAGGATATCAAAGTAGTATTATAAAAGAGAACCAGTTATCTATAATAAGAACGGAAAAAAAGTTATTCTAAAGAAGTTTCCAAACTTCGAAAAAATTTTTTTTTCTTTTCGAGATTCTTTGCGCATAATATACTTTTCTACGGCTATCAAACTAGTAAAATGAAAGAGAACCAGTTATCTCCAATAAGAACGGAAAAAAAAGTGATTCTAACGAAGTTTCCAAACTTCGAAAAAAAATGTTTTTCTTTTCGAGATTCTTTGCGCATAATATGCTTTACTGAGGCTATCAAACTAGTATAATGAAAGAGAACCAGTTATCTCAAATAAGAACGAAAACAAATTGATTCTAAAGAAGTTTCCAAACTTCGGAAAAAAATGTTTTTCTTTTCGAGATTCTTTGCGCATAATATACTTTTCTACGGCTATCAAACTAGTAAAATGAAAGAGAACCAGTTATCTCGAATAAGAACGGAAAAATTGTGATTGTAACGAAGTTTCCAAACGTCGAAAAAATTTTTTTTTCTTTTCGAGATTCTTTGCGCATAATATGCTTTACTGAGGCTATCAAACTAGTATAATGAAAGAGAACCAGTTATCTCAAATAAGAACGGAAAAAAAGTGATTCTAAAGAAGTTTCCAAACTTCGAAAAAAAATTTTTTTCTTTTCGAGATTCTTTGCGCATAATATGCTTTACTGAGGCTATCAAACTAGTATAATGAAAGAGAACCAGTTATCTCAAATAAGAACGGAAAAAAGGTGATTCTAAAGAAGTTTCCAAACTTCGAAAAAAAATTTTTTTCTTTTCGAGATTCTTTGCGCATAATATGCTTTACTGAGGCTATCAAACTAGTATAATGAAAGAGAAACAGTTATCTCAAATAAGAACGGAAAAAAAGTGATTCAAACGAAGTTTCCAAAACTCGAAAAAAAATGTTTTTCTTTTCGAGATTCTTTGCGCATAATATGCTTTTCTGAGGCTATCAAACTAGTATAATGAAAGATAACCAGTTATCTCAAATAAGAACGGGAAAAAAAGTGATTCTAACGAAGTTTCCAAACTTCGAAAAAAATTTTTTTTTCTTTTCGTGAAATTTGCGCTAAATATGCTTTTCTGAGGCTATCAAAGTAGTATTATAAAAGAGAACACGTTATCTCAAATAAGAACAGAAAAAAGGTGATTCTAAAGAAGTTTCCAAACTTCAAAAAAAATTTTTTTTTCTTTTCGAGATTCTTTGCGCATAATATGCTTTACTGAGGCTATCAAACTAGTATAATGAAAGAGAACCAGTTATCTCAAATAAGAACGGAAAAAAAGTGTTTCAAACGATGTTTCCAAACTTCGAAAAAATTTTTTTTTCTTTTAGAGATTCTTTGCGCATAATATGCTTTACTGAGGCTATCAAACTAGTATAATGAAAGAGAACCAGTTATCTCAAATAAGAACGGAAAAAAAGTGATTCTAACGAAGTTTCCAAACTTCGAAAAAATTTTTTTTTCTTTTCGAGATTCTTTGCGCATAATATGCTTTACTGAGGCTATCAAACTAGTATAATGAAAGAGAACCAGTTATCTCAAATAAGAACAGAAAAAAAGTGATTCTAAAGAAGTTACCAAAATTCGAAAAAAAATTTTTTTCTTTTCGAGATTCTTTGCGCATAATATGCTTTTCTGAGGCTATCAAACTAGTATAATGAAAGATAACCAGTTATCTCAAATAAGAACGGGAAAAAAAGTGATTCTAACGAAGTTTCCAAACTTCGAAAAAAATTTTTTTTTCTTTTCGTGATTTTTGCGCTAAATATGCTTTTCTGAGGCTATCAAAGTAGTATTATAAAAGAGAACACGTTATCTCAAATAAGAACAGAAAAAAGGTGATTCTAAAGAAGTTTCCAAACTTCAAAAAAAATTTTTTTTTCTTTTCGAGATTCTTTGCGCATAATATGCTTTACTGAGGCTATCAAACTAGTATAATGAAAGAGAACCAGTTATCTCAAATAAGAACGGAAAAAAAGTGATTCAAACGATGTTTCCAAACTTCGAAAAATTTTTTTTTTCTTTTAGAGATTCTTTGCGCATAATATGCTTTACTGAGGCTATCAAACTAGTATAATGAAAGAGAACCAGTTATCTCAAATAAGAACGGAAAAAAAGTGATTCTAACGAAGTTTCCAAACTTCGAAAAAATTTTTTTTTCTTTTCGAGATTCTTTGCGCATAATATGCTTTACTGAGGCTATCAAACTAGTATAATGAAAGAGAACCAGTTATCTCAAATAAGAACAGAAAAAAAGTGATTCTAAAGAAGTTACCAAACTTCGAAAAAAAATTTTTTTCTTTTCGAGATTCTTTGCGCATAATATGCTTTACTGAGGCTATCAAACTAGTATAATGAAAGAGAACCTGTTATTTCAAATAAGAACGGAAAAAAGTGATTAAAACGAAGTTTCCAAACTTCGAAAAAAAATGTTTTTCTTTTCGAGATTCTTTGCGCATAATATACTTTTCTACGGCTATCAAACTAGTAAAATGAAAGAGAACCAGTTATCTCGAATAAGAACGGAAAAAAAGTGATTGTAACGAAGTTTCCAAACTTCGAAAAAATTTTTTTTTCTTTTCGAGATTCTTTGCGCATAATATGCTTTACTGAGGCTATCAAACTAGTATAATGTAAGAGAACCAGTTATCTCAAATAAGAACGGAAAAAAAGTGATTCTAACGAAGTTTCCAAACTTCGAAAAAAATTTTTTTTCTTTTCGGGATTGTTTGCGCTAAATTTGCTTTTCTGAGGCTATCAAACTAGTATAATGAAAGAGAACCAGTTATCTCAAATAAGAACAGAAAAAAAGTGATTCTAAAGAAGTTTCCAAACTTCGAAAAAAAATTTTGTCTTTTCGAGATTCTTTGCGCATAATATGCTTTACTGAGGCTATCAAACTAGTATAATGAAAGAGAACCAGTTATCTCAAATAAGAACAGAAAAAAAGTGATTCTAAAGAAGTTTCCAAACTTCGAAAAAAATTTTTTTTCTTTTCGAGATTCTTTGCGCATAAAATGCTTTACTGAGGCTATCAAACTAGTATAATGAAAGAGAACCAGTTATCTCAAATAAGAACGGAAAAAAAGTGATTCAAACGAAGTTTCCAAACTTTCAAAAAATATGTTTTTCTTTTCGAGATTCTTTGCGCATAATATGCTTTACTGAGGCTATCAAACTAGTATAATGAAAGAGAACCAGTTATCTCAAATAAGAACGAAAACAAATTGATTCTAAAGAAGTTTCCAAACTTCGAAAAAAAATGTTTTTCTTTTCGAGATTCTTTGCGCATAATATACTTTTCTACGGCTATCAAACTAGTAAAATGAAAGAGAACCAGTTATCTCGAATAAGAACGGAAAAATTGTGATTGTAACGAAGTTTCCAAACGTCGAAAAAAATTTTTTTTCTTTTCGAGATTCTTTGCGCATAATATGCTTTACTGAGGCTATCAAACTAGTATAATGAAAGAGAACCAGTTATCTCAAATAAGAACAGAAAAAAAGTGATTCTAAAGAAGTTTCCAAACTTCGAAAAAAAAATTTTGTCTTTTCGAGATTCTTTGCGCATAATATGCTTTACTGAGGCTATCAAACTAGTATAATGAAAGAGAACCAGTTATCTCAAATAAGAACAGAAAAAAGGTGATTCTAAAGAAGTTTCCAAACTTCGAAAAAAATTTTTTTTCTTTTCGAGATTCTTTGCGCATAATATGCTTTACTGAGGCTATCAAACTAGTATAATGAAAGAGAACCAGTTATCTCAAATAAGAACGGAAAAAAAGTGATTCAAACGAAGTTTCCAAACTTCGAAAAAAAATGTTTTCCTTTTCGAGATTCTTTGCGCATAATATGCTTTACTGAGGCTATCAAACTAGTATAATGAAAGAGAACCAGTTATCTCAAATAAGAACGGAAAAAAAGTGATTCTAAAGAAGTTTCCAAACTTCGAAAAAAAAATTTTTTCTTTTCGAGATTCTTTGCGCATAATATGCTTTACTGAGGCTATCAAACTAGTATAATGAAAGATAACCAGTTATCTCAAATAAGAACGGGAAAAAAAGTGATTCTAACGAAGTTTCCAAACTTCGAAAAAAATTTTTTTTTCTTTTCGTGATTTTTGCGCTAAATATGCTTTTCTGAGGCTATCAAAGTAGTATTATAAAAGAGAACACGTTATCTCAAATAAGAACAGAAAAAAGGTGATTCTAAAGAAGTTTCCAAACTTCAAAAAAAATTTTTTTTCTTTTCGAGATTCTTTGCGCATAATATGCTTTACTGAGGCTATCAAACTAGTATAATGAAAGAGAACCAGTTATCTCAAATAAGAACGGAAAAAAAGTGATTCAAACGATGTTTCCAAACTTCGAAAAAAAATTTTTTTCTTTTAGAGATTCTTTGCGCATAATATGCTTTACTGAGGCTATCAAACTAGTATAATGAAAGAGAACCAGTTATCTCAAATAAGAACGGAAAAAAAGTGATTCAAACGAAGTTTCCAAACTTTGAAAAAAAATGTTTTTCTTTTCGAGATTCTTTGCGCATAATATGCTTTTCTACGTCTATCAAACTAGTAAAATGAAAGAGAACCAGTTATCTCGAATAAGAACGGAAAAAAAGTGATTGTAACGAAGTTTCCAAACTTCAAAAAAAATTTTTTTTCTTTTCGAGATTCTTTGCGCATAATATGCTTTACTGAGGCTATCAAACTAGTATAATGTAAGAGAACCAGTTATCTCAAATAAGAACGGAAAAAAAGTGATTCTAACGAAGTTTCCAAACTTCGAAAAAAAATGTTTTTCTTTTCGAGATTCTTTGCGCTAAATATGCTTTTCTGAGGCTATCAAACTAGTATAATGAAAGAGAACCAGTTATCTCAAATAAGAACAGAAAAAAAGTGATTCTAAAGAAGTTTCCAAACTTCGAAAAAAAAATTTTGTATTTTCGAGATTCTTTGCGCATAATATGCTTTACTGAGGCTATCAAACTAGTATAATGAAAGAGAACCAGTTATCTCAAATAAGAACAGAAAAAAAGTGATTCTAAAGAAGTTTCCAAACTTCGAAAAAAATTTTTTTTCTTTTCGAGATTCTTTGCGCATAAAATGCTTTACTGAGGCTATCAAACTAGTATAATGAAAGAGAACCAGTTATCTCAAATAAGAACGGAAAAAAAGTGATTCAATCGAAGTTTCCAAACTTTGAAAAACAATGTGCTTTTCTGAGGCTATCAAACTAGTATAATGAAAGAGAACTAGTTATTTCAAATAAGAACGGAAAAAAAGTGATTCAAACGAAGTTTCCAAACTTCGAAAATAATTTTTTTTCTTTTCGAGATTCTCTGCGCATAATATACTTTTCTACGGCTATCAAACTAGTAAAATGAAAGAGAACCAGTTATCTGGAATAAGAACGGAAAAAAAAGGGATTCTAACGAAGTTTCCAAACTTCGAAAAAAAATGTTTTTCTTTTCGAGATTCTTTGCGCATAATATGCTTTACTGAGGCTATCAAACTAGTATAATGAAAGAGAACCAGTTATCTCAAATAAGAACGGAAAAAAAGTGATTCTAAAGAAGTTTCCAAACTTCGAAAAAAATTTTTTTTCTTTTCGAGATTCTTTGCGCATAATATGCTTTACTGAGGCTATCAAACTAGTATAATGAAAGAGAACCAGTTATCTCAAATAAGAACGGAAAAAAAGTGATTCTAAAGAAGTTTCCAAACTTCGAAAAAAAATTTTTTTCTTTTCGAGATTCTTTGCGCATAATATGCTTTACTGAGGCTATCAAACTAGTATAATGAAAGAGAAACAGTTATCTCAAATAAGAACGGAAAAAAAGTGATTCAAACGAAGTTTCCAAACCTCGAAAAAAAATGTTTTTCTTTTCGAGATTCTTTGCGCATAATATGCTTTTCTGAGGCTATCAAACTAGTATAATGAAAGATAACCAGTTATCTCAAATAAGAACGGGAAAAAAAGTGATTCTAACGAAGTTTCCAAACTTCGAAAAAAATTTTTTTTTCTTTTCGTGATTTTTGCGCTAAATATGCTTTTCTGAGGCTATCAAAGTAGTATTATAAAAGAGAACACGTTATCTCAAATAAGAACAGAAAAAAGGTGATTCTAAAGAAGTTTCCAAACTTCAAAAAAAATTTTTTTTCTTTTCGAGATTCTTTGCGCAAGATATGCTTTACTGAGGCTATCAAACTAGTATAATGAAAGAGAACCAGTTATCTCAAATAAGAACAGAAAAAAAGTGATTCAAACGATGTTTCCAAACTTCGAAAAAAAATTTTTTTCTTTTAGAGATTCTTTGCGCATAATATGCTTTACTGAGGCTATCAAACTAGTATAATGAAAGAGAACCAGTTATCTCAAATAAGAACGGAAAAAAAGTGATTCAAACGAAGTTTCCAAACTTTGAAAAAAAATGTTTTTCTTTTCGAGATTCTTTGCGCATAATATGCTTTTCTACGGCTATCAAACTAGTAAAATGAAAGAGAACCAGTTATCTCGAATAAGAACGGAAAAAAAGTGATTGTAACGAAGTTTCCAAACTTCAAAAAAAATTTTTTTTCTTTTCGAGATTCTTTGCGCATAATATGCTTTACTGAGGCTATCAAACTAGTATAATGTAAGAGAACCAGTTATCTCAAATAAGAACGGAAAAAAAGTGATTCTAACGAAGTTTCCAAACTTCGAAAAAAAATGTTTTTCTTTTCGAGATTCTTTGCGCTAAATATGCTTTTCTGAGGCTATCACACTAGTATAATGAAAGAGAACCAGTTATCTCAAATAAGAACAGAAAAAAAGTGATTCTAAAGAAGTTTCCAAACTTCGAAAAAAAAATTTTGTATTTTCGAGATTCTTTGCGCATAATATGCTTTACTGAGGCTATCAAACTAGTATAATGAAAGAGAACCAGTTATCTCAAATAAGAACAGAAAAAAAGTGATTCTAAAGAAGTTTCCAAACTTCGAAAAAAATTTTTTTTCTTTTCGAGATTCTTTGCGCATAAAATGCTTTACTGAGGCTATCAAACTAGTATAATGAAAGAGAACCAGTTATCTCAAATAAGAACGGAAAAAAAGTGATTCAAACGAAGTTTCCAAACTTTGAAAAACAATGTGCTTTTCTGAGGCTATCAAACTAGTATAATGAAAGAGAACTAGTTATTTCAAATAAGAACGGAAAAAAAGTGATTCAAACGAAGTTTCCAAACTTCGAAAATAATTTTTTTTCTTTTCGAGATTCTCTGCGCATAATATACTTTTCTACGGCTATCAAACTAGTAAAATGAAAGAGAACCAGTTATCTCAAATAAGAACGGAAAAAAAGTGATTCTAAAGAAGTTTCCAAACTTCGAAAAAAAATTTTTTTCTTTTCGAGATTCTTTGCGCATAATATGCTTAACTGAGGCTATCAAACTAGTATAATGAAAGAGAAACAGTTATCTCAAATAAGAACGGAAAAAAAGTGATTCAAACGAAGTTTCCAAACCTCGAAAAAAAATTTTTTTCTTTTCGAGATTCTTTGCGCATAATATGCTTTTCTGAGGCTATCAAACTAGTATAATATAAGATAACCAGTTATCTCAAATTAAAACGGGAAAAAAGTGATTCTAACGAAGTTTCCAAACTTCGAAAAAATTTTTTTTTCTTTTCGTGATTCTTTGCGCTAAATATGCTTTTCTGAGGCTATCAAAGTAGTATTATAAAAGAGAACACGTTATCTCAAATAAGAACAGAAAAAGGTGATTCTAAAGAAGTTTCCAAACTTCAAAAAAAATTTTTTTTCTTTTCGATATTCTTTGCGCATAATATGCTTTACTGGGGCTATCAAACTACTATAATGAAAGAGAACCAGTTATCTCAAATAAGAACGGAAAAAAAGTGATTCAAACGATGTTTCCAAACTTCGAAAAAAAATTTTTTTCTTTTAGAGATTCTTTGCGCATAATATGCTTTACTGAGGCTATCAAACTGGTATAATGAAAGAGAACCAGTTATCTCAAATAAGAACGGAAAAAAAGTGATTCTAACGAAGTTTCCAAACTTCGAAAAATTTTTTTTTTCTTTTCGAGATTCTTTGCGCATAATATGCTTTACTGAGGCTATCAAACTAGTATAATGAAAGAGAACCAGTTATCTCAAATAAGAACAGAAAAAAAGTGATTCTAAAGAAGTTACCAAACTTCGAAAAAAAATTTTTTTCTTTTCGAGATTCTTTGCGCATAATATGCTTTACTGAGGCTATCAAACTAGTATAATGAAAGAGAACCTGTTATTTCAAATAAGAACGGAAAAAAGTGATTAAAACGAAGTTTCCAAACTTCGAAAAAAAATGTTTTTCTTTTCGAGATTCTTTGCGCATAATATACCTTTCTACGGCTATCAAACTAGTAAAATGAAAGAGAACCAGTTATCTCGAATAAGAACGGAAAAAAAGTGATTGTAACGAAGTTTCCAAACTTCGAAAAAAATTTTTTTTCTTTTCGAGATTCTCTGCGCATAATATACTTTTCTACGGCTATCAAACTAGTAAAATGAAAGAGAACCAGTTATCTGGAATAAGAACGGAAAAAAAAGTGATTCTAACGAAGTTTTCAAACTTCGAAAAAAAATGTTTTTCTTTTCGAGATTCTTTGCGCATAATATGCTTTACTGAGGCTATCAAATTAGTATAATGAAAGAGAAACAGTTATCTCAAATAAGAGCGGAAAAAAAGTGATTCAAACGAAGTTTCCAAACCTCGAAAAAAAATTTTTTTCTTTTCGAGATTCTTTGCGCATAATATGCTTTTCTGAGGCTATCAAACTAGTATAATATAAGATAACCAGTTATCTCAAATAAGAACGGGAAAAAAGTGATTCTAACGAAGTTTCCAAACTTCGAAAAAAATTTTTTTTTCTTTTCGTGATTCTTTGCGCTAAATATGCTTTTCTGAGGCTATCAAAGTAGTATTATAAAAGAGAACACGTTATCTCAAATAAGAACAGAAAAAAGGTGATTCTAAAGAAGTTTCCAAACTTCAAAAAAAATTTTTTTTCTTTTCGATATTCTTTGCGCATAATATGCTTTACTGAGGCTATCAAACTAGTATAATGAAAGAGAACCAGTTATCTGAAATAAGAACAGAAAAAAAGTGATTCTAAAAAAGTTTCCAAACTTCGAAAAAAAATTTTTTTCTTTTCGAGATTCTTTGCGCATAATATGCTTTACTGAGGCTATCAAACTAGTATAATGAAAGAGAACCTGTTATTTCAAATAAGAACGGAAAAAAGTGATTAAAACGAAGTTTCCAAACTTCGAAAAAAAATGTTTTTCTTTTCGAGATTCTTTGCGCATAATATACTTTTCTACGGCTATCAAACTAGTAAAATGAAAGAGAACCAGTTATCTCGAATAAGAACGGAAAAAAAGTGATTGTAACGAAGTTTCCAAACTTCGAAAAAAATTTTTTTTCTTTTCGAGATTCTTTGCGCATAATATGCTTTACTGAGGCTATCAAACTAGTATAATGTAAGAGAACCAGTTATCTCAAATAAGAACGGAAAAAGGGATTCTAACGAAGTTTCCAAACTTCGAAAAAAATTTTTTTTCTTTTCGTGATTGTTTGCGCTAAATATGCTTTTCTGAGGCTATCAAACTAGTATAATGAAAGAGAACCAGTTATCTCAAATAAGAACAGAAAAAAAGTGATTCTAAAGAAGTTTCCAAACTTCGAAAAAAAAATTTTGTCTTTTCGAGATTCTTTGCGCATAATATGCTTTACTGAGGCTATCAAACTAGTATAATGAAAGAGAACCAGTTATCTCAAATAAGAACGGAAAAAAAGTGATTCTAAAGAAGTTTCCAAACTTCGAAAAAAATTTTTTTTCTTTTCGAGATTCTTTGCCCATAAAATGCTTTACTGAGGCTATCAAACTAGTATAATGAAAGAGAACCAGTTATCTCAAATAAGAACGGAAAAAAAGTGATTCAAACGAAGTTTCCAAACTTTGAAAAAAAATGTTTTTCTTTTCGAGATTCTTTGCGCATAATATGCTTTTCTGAGGCTATCAAACTAGTATAATGAAAGAGAACTAGTTATTTCAAATCAGAACGGAAAAAAAGTGATTCAAACGAAGTTTCCAAACTTCGAAAAAAAATGTTTTTCTTTTCGAGATTCTTTGCGCATAATATACTTTTCTACGGCTATCAAACTAGTAAAATGAAAGAGAACCAGTTATCTCGAATAAGAACGGAAAAAAAGTGATTCTAACGAAGTTTCCAAACTTCGAAAAAAAATGTTTCTCTTTTCGAGATTCTTTGCGCATTATATGCTTTTCTGAGGCTATCAAAGTAGTATTATAAAAGAGAACCAGTTATCTATAATAAGAACGGAAAAAAAGTGATTCTAAAGAAGTTTCCAAACTTCGAAAAAATTTTTTTTTCTTTTCGAGATTCTTTGCGCATAATATACTTTTCTACGGCTATCAAACTAGTAAAATGAAAGAGAACCAGTTATCTCCAATAAGAACGGAAAAAAAAGTGATTCTAACGAAGTTTCCAAATTTCGAAAAAAAATGTTTTTCTTTTCGAGATTCTTTGCGCATAATATGGTTTACTGAGGCTATCAAACTAGTATAATGAAAGAGAACCAGTTATCTCAAATAAGAACGAAAACAAATTGATTCTAAAGAAGTTTCCAAACTTCGAAAAAAAATGTTTTTCTTTTCGAGATTCTTTGCGCATAATATACTTTTCTACGGCTATCAAACTAGTAAAATGAAAGAGAACCAGTTATCTCGAATAAGAACGGAAAAATTGTGATTGTAACGAAGTTTCCAAACGTCGAAAAAATTTTTTTTTCTTTTCGAGATTCTTTGCGCATAATATGCTTTACTGAGGCTATCAAACTAGTATAATGAAAGAGAACCAGTTATCTCAAATAAGAACGGAAAAAAAGTGATTCTAAAGAAGTTTCCAAACTTCGAAAAAATTTTTTTTTCTTATCGGGATTCTTTGCGCATAATATGCTTTACTGAAGCTATCAAACTAGTATAATGAAAGAGAACCAGTTATCTCAAATAAGAACAGAAAAAAAGTGATTCTAAAGAAGTTTCCAAACTTCGAAAAAAAATTTTTTTCTTTTCGAGATTCTTTGCGCATAATATGCTTTACTGAGGCTATCAAACTAGTATAATGAAAGAGAACCAGTTATCTCAAATAAGAACGGAAAAAAGGTGATTCTAAAGAAGTTTCCAAACTTCGAAAAAAAATTTTTTTCTTTTCGAGATTCTTTGCGCATAATATGCTTTACTGAGGCTATCAAACTAGTATAATGAAAGAGAAACAGTTATCTCAAATAAGAACGGAAAAAAAGTGATTCAAACGAAGTTTCCAAAACTCGAAAAAAAATGTTTTTCTTTTCGAGATTCTTTGCGCATAATATGCTTTTCTGAGGCTATCAAACTAGTATAATGAAAGATAACCAGTTATCTCAAATAAGAACGGGAAAAAAAGTGATTCTAACGAAGTTTCCAAACTTCGAAAAAAATTTTTTTTTCTTTTCGTGATTTTTGCGCTAAATATGCTTTTCTGAGGCTATCAAAGTAGTATTATAAAAGAGAACACGTTATCTCAAATAAGAACAGAAAAAAGGTGATTCTAAAGAAGTTTCCAAACTTCAAAAAAAATTTTTTTTCTTTTCGAGATTCTTTGCGCATAATATGCTTTACTGAGGCTATCAAACTAGTATAATGAAAGAGAACCAGTTATCTCAAATAAGAACGGAAAAAAAGTGATTCAAACGATGTTTCCAAACTTCGAAAAAAATTTTTTTCTTTTAGAGATTCTTTGCGCATAATATGCTTTACTGAGGCTATCAAACTAGTATAATGAAAGAGAACCAGTTATCTCAAATAAGAACGGAAAAAAAGTGATTCAAACGAAGTTTCCAAACTTTGAAAAAAAATGTTTTTCTTTTCGAGATTCTTTGCGCATAATATGCTTTTCTACGGCTATCAAACTAGTAAAATGAAAGAGAACCAGTTATCTCGAATAAGAACGGAAAAAAAGTGATTGTAACGAAGTTTCCAAACTTCAAAAAAAATTTTTTTTCTTTTCGAGATTCTTTGCGCATAATATGCTTTACTGAGGCTATCAAACTAGTATAATGTAAGAGAACCAGTTATCTCAAATAAGAACGGAAAAAAAGTGATTCTAACGAAGTTTCCAAACTTCGAAAAAATATGTTTTTCTTTTCGAGATTCTTTGCGCTAAATATGCTTTTCTGAGGCTATCAAACTAGTATAATGAAAGAGAACCAGTTATCTCAAATAAGAACAGAAAAAAAGTGATTCTAAAGAAGTTTCCAAACTTCGAAAAAAAAATTTTGTCTTTTCGAGATTCTTTGCGCATAATATGCTTTACTGAGGCTATCAAACTAGTATAATGAAAGAGAACCAGTTATCTCAAATAAGAACAGAAAAAAAGTGATTCTAAAGAAGTTTCCAAACTTCGAAAAAAATTTTTTTTCTTTTCGAGATTCTTTGGGCATAAAATGCTTTACTGAGGCTATCAAACTAGTATAATGAAAGAGAACCAGTTATCTCAAATAAGAACGGAAAAAAAGTGATTCAAACGAAGTTTCCAAACTTTGAAAAAAAAATGTTTTTCTTTTCGAGATTCTTTGCGCATAATATGCTTTTCTGAGGCTATCAAACTAGTATAATGAAAGAGAACTAGTTATTTCAAAAAAGAACGGAAAAAAAGTGATTCAAACGAAGTTTCCAAACTTCGAAAAAAATTTTTTTTCTTTTCGAGATTCTTTGCGCATAATATACTTTTCTACGGCTATCAAACTAGTAAAATGAAAGAGAACCAGTTATCTGGAATAAGAACGGAAAAAAAAGTGATTCTAACGAAGATCCAAACTTCGAAAAAAAATGTTTTTCTTTTCGAGATTCTTTGCGCATAATATGCTTTTCTGAGGCTATCAAAGTAGTATTATAAAAGAGAACCAGTTATCTCAAATAAGAACGGAAAAAAAGTGATTCTAAAGAAGTTTCCAAACTTCGAAAAAAATTTTTTTTCTTTTCGAGATTCTTTGCGCATAATATGCTTTACTGAAGCTATCAAACTAGTATAATGAAAGAGAACCAGTTATCTCAAATAAGAACAGAAAAAAAGTGATTCTAAAGAAGTTTCCAAACTTCGAAAAAAAATTTTTTTCTTTTCGATATTCTTTGCGCATAATATGCTTTACTGAGGCTATCGAACTAGTATAATGAAAGAGAACCAGTTATCTCAAATAAGAACGGAAAAAAAGTGATTCTAAAGAAGTTTCCAAACTTCGAAAAAAAATTTTTTTCTTTTCGAGATTCTTTGCGCATAATATGCTTTACTGAGGCTATCAAACTAGTATAATGAAAGAGAAACAGTTATCTCAAATAAGAACGGAAAAAAAGTGATTCAAACGAAGTTTCCAAACCTCGAAAAAAAATTTTTTTCTTTTCGAGATTCTTTGCGCATAATATACTTTTCTACGGCTATCAAACTAGTAAAATGAAAGAGAACCAGTTATCTCGAATAAGAACGGAAAAAAAGTGATTCTAACGAAATTTCCAAACTTCGAAAAAAAATGTTTCTCTTTTCGAGATTCTTTGCGCATTATATGCTTTTCTGAGGCTATCAAAATAGTATTATAAAAGAGAACCAGTTATCTATAATAAGAACGGAAACAAATTGATTCTAAAGAAGTTTCCAAACTTCGAAAAAAAATGTTTTTCTTTTCGAGATTCTTTGCGCATAATATACTTTTCTACGGCTATCAAACTAGTAAAATGAAAGAGAACCAGTTATCTCGAATAAGAACGGAAAAATTGTGATTGTAACGAAGTTTCCAAACGTCGAAAAAAATTTTTTTTCTTTTCGAGATTCTTTGCGCATAATATGCTTTACTGAGGCTATCAAACTAGTATAATGTAAGAGAACCAGTTATCTCAAATAAGAACGGAAAAAAAGTGATTCTAAAGAAGTTTCCAAACTTCGAAAAAAATTTTTTTTCTTATCGAGATTCTTTGCGCATAATATGCTTTACTGAAGCTATCAAACTAGTATAATGAAAGAGAACCAGTTATCTCAAATAAGAACAGAAAAAAAGTGATTCTAAAGAAGTTTCCAAACTTCGAAAAAAAATTTTTTTCTTTTCGAGATTCTTTGCGCATAATATGCTTTACTGAGGCTATCAAACTAGTATAATGAAAGAGAACCAGTTATCTCAAATAAGAACGGAAAAAAAGTGATTCTAAAGAAGTTTCCAAACTTCGAAAAAAAATTTTTTTCTTTTCGAGATTCTTTGCGCATAATATGCTTTACTGAGGCTATCAAACTAGTATAATGAAAGAGAAACAGTTATCTCAAATAAGAACGGAAAAAAAGTGATTCAAACGAAGTTTCCAAACCTCGAAAAAAAATGTTTTTCTTTTCGAGATTCTTTGCGCATAATATGCTTTTCTGAGGCTATCAAACTAGTATAATGAAAGATAACCAGTTATCTCAAATAAGAACGGGAAAAAAAGTGATTCTAACGAAGTTTCCAAACTTCGAAAAAAATTTTTTTTTCTTTTCGTGATTTTTGCGCTAAATATGCTTTTCTGAGGCTATCAAAGTAGTATTATAAAAGAGAACACGTTATCTCAAATAAGAACAGAAAAAAGGTGATTCTAAAGAAGTTTCCAAACTTCAAAAAAAATTTTTTTTCTTTTCGAGATTCTTTGCGCAAGATATGCTTTACTGAGGCTATCAAACTAGTATAATGAAAGAGAACCAGTTATCTCAAATAAGAACGGAAAAAAAGTGATTCAAACGATGTTTCCAAACTTCGAAAAAAAATTTTTTTCTTTTAGAGATTCTTTGCGCATAATATGCTTTACTGAGGCTATCAAACTAGTATAATGAAAGAGAACCAGTTATCTCAAATAAGAACGGAAAAAAAGTGATTCAAACGAAGTTTCCAAACTTTGAAAAAAAATGTTTTTCTTTTCGAGATTCTTTGCGCATAATATGCTTTTCTACGGCTATCAAACTAGTAAAATGAAAGAGAACCAGTTATCTCGAATAAGAACGGAAAAAAAGTGATTGTAACGAAGTTTCCAAACTTCAAAAAAATTTTTTTTTCTTTTCGAGATTCTTTGCGCATAATATGCTTTACTGAGGCTATCAAACTAGTATAATGTAAGAGAACCAGTTATCTCAAATAAGAACGGAAAAAAAGTGATTCTAACGAAGTTTCCAAACTTCGAAAAAAAATGTTTTTCTTTTCGAGATTCTTTGCGCTAAATATGCTTTTCTGAGGCTATCAAACTAGTATAATGAAAGAGAACCAGTTATCTCAAATAAGAACAGAAAAAAAGTGATTCTAAAGAAGTTTCCAAACTTCGAAAAAAAAATTTTGTATTTTCGAGATTCTTTGCGCATAATATGCTTTACTGAGGCTATCAAACTAGTATAATGAAAGAGAACCAGTTATCTCAAATAAGAACAGAAAAAAAGTGATTCTAAAGAAGTTTCCAAACTTCGAAAAAAATTTTTTTTCTTTTCGAGATTCTTTGCGCATAAAATGCTTTACTGAGGCTATCAAACTAGTATAATGAAAGAGAACCAGTTATCTCAAATAAGAACGGAAAAAAAGTGATTCAAACGAAGTTTCCAAACTTTGAAAAACAATGTGCTTTTCTGAGGCTATCAAACTAGTATAATGAAAGAGAACTAGTTATTTCAAATAAGAACGGAAAAAAAGTGATTCAAACGAAGTTTCCAAACTTCGAAAATAATTTTTTTTCTTTTCGAGATTCTCTGCGCATAATATACTTTTCTACGGCTATCAAACTAGTAAAATGAAAGAGAACCAGTTATCTGGAATAAGAACGGAAAAAAAAGGGATTCTAACGAAGTTTCCAAACTTCGAAAAAAAATGTTTTTCTTTTCGAGATTCTTTGCGCATAATATGCTTTACTGAGGCTATCAAACTAGTATAATGAAAGAGAACCAGTTATCTCAAATAAGAACGGAAAAAAAGTGATTCTAAAGAAGTTTCCAAACTTCGAAAAAAATTTTTTTTCTTTTCGAGATTCTTTGCGCATAATATGCTTTACTGAGGCTATCAAACTAGTATAATGAAAGAGAACCAGTTATCTCAAATAAGAACGGAAAAAAAGTGATTCTAAAGAAGTTTCCAAACTTCGAAAAAAAATTTTTTTCTTTTCGAGATTCTTTGCGCATAATATGCTTTACTGAGGCTATCAAACTAGTATAATGAAAGAGAAACAGTTATCTCAAATAAGAACGGAAAAAAAGTGATTCAAACGAAGTTTCCAAACCTCGAAAAAAAATGTTTTTCTTTTCGAGATTCTTTGCGCATAATATGCTTTTCTGAGGCTATCAAACTAGTATAATGAAAGATAACCAGTTATCTCAAATAAGAACGGGAAAAAAAGTGATTCTAACGAAGTTTCCAAACTTCGAAAAAAATTTTTTTTTCTTTTCGTGATTTTTGCGCTAAATATGCTTTTCTGAGGCTATCAAAGTAGTATTATAAAAGAGAACACGTTATCTCAAATAAGAACAGAAAAAAGGTGATTCTAAAGAAGTTTCCAAACTTCAAAAAAAATTTTTTTTCTTTTCGAGATTCTTTGCGCAAGATATGCTTTACTGAGGCTATCAAACTAGTATAATGAAAGAGAACCAGTTATCTCAAATAAGAACAGAAAAAAAGTGATTCAAACGATGTTTCCAAACTTCGAAAAAAAATTTTTTTCTTTTAGAGATTCTTTGCGCATAATATGCTTTACTGAGGCTATCAAACTAGTATAATGAAAGAGAACCAGTTATCTCAAATAAGAACGGAAAAAAAGTGATTCAAACGAAGTTTCCAAACTTTGAAAAAAAATGTTTTTCTTTTCGAGATTCTTTGCGCATAATATGCTTTTCTACGGCTATCAAACTAGTAAAATGAAAGAGAACCAGTTATCTCGAATAAGAACGGAAAAAAAGTGATTGTAACGAAGTTTCCAAACTTCAAAAAAAATTTTTTTTCTTTTCGAGATTCTTTGCGCATAATATGCTTTACTGAGGCTATCAAACTAGTATAATGTAAGAGAACCAGTTATCTCAAATAAGAACGGAAAAAAAGTGATTCTAACGAAGTTTCCAAACTTCGAAAAAAAATGTTTTTCTTTTCGAGATTCTTTGCGCTAAATATGCTTTTCTGAGGCTATCACACTAGTATAATGAAAGAGAACCAGTTATCTCAAATAAGAACAGAAAAAAAGTGATTCTAAAGAAGTTTCCAAACTTCGAAAAAAAAATTTTGTATTTTCGAGATTCTTTGCGCATAATATGCTTTACTGAGGCTATCAAACTAGTATAATGAAAGAGAACCAGTTATCTCAAATAAGAACAGAAAAAAAGTGATTCTAAAGAAGTTTCCAAACTTCGAAAAAAATTTTTTTTCTTTTCGAGATTCTTTGCGCATAAAATGCTTTACTGAGGCTATCAAACTAGTATAATGAAAGAGAACCAGTTATCTCAAATAAGAACGGAAAAAAAGTGATTCAAACGAAGTTTCCAAACTTTGAAAAACAATGTGCTTTTCTGAGGCTATCAAACTAGTATAATGAAAGAGAACTAGTTATTTCAAATAAGAACGGAAAAAAAGTGATTCAAACGAAGTTTCCAAACTTCGAAAATAATTTTTTTTCTTTTCGAGATTCTCTGCGCATAATATACTTTTCTACGGCTATCAAACTAGTAAAATGAAAGAGAACCAGTTATCTCAAATAAGAACGGAAAAAAAGTGATTCTAAAGAAGTTTCCAAACTTCGAAAAAAAATTTTTTTCTTTTCGAGATTCTTTGCGCATAATATGCTTAACTGAGGCTATCAAACTAGTATAATGAAAGAGAAACAGTTATCTCAAATAAGAACGGAAAAAAAGTGATTCAAACGAAGTTTCCAAACCTCGAAAAAAAATTTTTTTCTTTTCGAGATTCTTTGCGCATAATATGCTTTTCTGAGGCTATCAAACTAGTATAATATAAGATAACCAGTTATCTCAAATTAAAACGGGAAAAAAGTGATTCTAACGAAGTTTCCAAACTTCGAAAAAATTTTTTTTTCTTTTCGTGATTCTTTGCGCTAAATATGCTTTTCTGAGGCTATCAAAGTAGTATTATAAAAGAGAACACGTTATCTCAAATAAGAACAGAAAAAGGTGATTCTAAAGAAGTTTCCAAACTTCAAAAAAAATTTTTTTTCTTTTCGATATTCTTTGCGCATAATATGCTTTACTGGGGCTATCAAACTACTATAATGAAAGAGAACCAGTTATCTCAAATAAGAACGGAAAAAAAAGTGATTCAAACGATGTTTCCAAACTTCGAAAAAAAATTTTTTTCTTTTAGAGATTCTTTGCGCATAATATGCTTTACTGAGGCTATCAAACTAGTATAATGAAAGAGAACCAGTTATCTCAAATAAGAACGGAAAAAAAGTGATTCTAACTTAGTTTCCAAACTTCGAAAAAATTTTTTTTTCTTTTCGAGATTCTTTGCGCATAATATGCTTTACTGAGGCTATCAAACTAGTATAATGAAAGAGAACCAGTTATCTCAAATAAGAACAGAAAAAAAGTGATTCTAAAGAAGTTTCCAAACTTCGAAAAAAATTTTTTTTCTTTTCGAGATTCTTTGCGCATAATATGCTTTACTGAGGCTATCAAACTAGTATAATGAAAGAGAACCTGTTATTTCAAATAAGAACGGAAAAAAGTGATTAAAACGAAGTTTCCAAACTTCGAAAAAAAATGTTTTTCTTTTCGAGATTCTTTGTTAATAATATACTTTTCTACGGCTATCAAACTAGTAAAATGAAAGAGAACCAGTTATCTCGAATAAGAACGGAAAAAAAGTGATTGTAACGAAGTTTCCAAACTTCGAAAAAAATTTTTTTTCTTTTCGAGATTCTTTGCGCATAATATGCTTTACTGAGGCTATCAAACTAGTATAATGTAAGAGAACCAGTTATCTCAAATAAGAACGGAAAAAGGGATTCTAACGAAGTTTCCAAACTTCGAAAAAAATTTTTTTTCTTTTCGTGATTGTTTGCGCTAAATATGCTTTTCTGAGGCTATCAAACTAGTATAATGAAAGAGAACCAGTTATCTCAAATAAGAACAGAAAAAAAGTGATTCTAAAGAAGTTTCCAAACTTCGAAAAAAAAATTTTGTCTTTTCGAGATTCTTTGCGCATAATATGCTTTACTGAGGCTATCAAACTAGTATAATGAAAGAGAACCAGTTATCTCAAATAAGAACGGAAAAAAAGTGATTCTAAAGAAGTTTCCAAACTTCGAAAAAAATTTTTTTTCTTTTCGAGATTCTTTGCCCATAAAATGCTTTACTGAGGCTATCAAACTAGTATAATGAAAGAGAACCAGTTATCTCAAATATGAACGGAAAAAAAGTGATTCAAACGAAGTTTCCAAACTTTGAAAAAAAATGCTTTTCTTTTCGAGATTCTTTGCGCATAATATGCTTTTCTGAGGCTATCAAACTAGTATAATGAAAGAGAACTAGTTATTTCAAATCAGAACGGAAAAAAAGTGATTCAAACGAAGTTTCCAAACTTCGAAAAAAAATGTTTTTCTTTTCGAGATTCTTTGCGCATAATATACTTTTCTACGGCTATCAAACTAGTAAAATGAAAGAGAACCAGTTATCTCGAATAAGAACGGAAAAAAAGTGATTCTAACGAAGTTTCCAAACTTCGAAAAAAAATGTTTCTCTTTTCGAGATTCTTTGCGCATTATATGCTTTTCTGAGGATATCAAAGTAGTATTATAAAAGAGAACCAGTTATCTATAATAAGAACGGAAAAAAAGTTATTCTAAAGAAGTTTCCAAACTTCGAAAAAATTTTTTTTTCTTTTCGAGATTCTTTGCGCATAATATACTTTTCTACGGCTATCAAACTAGTAAAATGAAAGAGAACCAGTTATCTCCAATAAGAACGGAAAAAAAAGTGATTCTAACGAAGTTTCCAAACTTCGAAAAAAAATGTTTTTCTTTTCGAGATTCTTTGCGCATAATATGCTTTACTGAGGCTATCAAACTAGTATAATGAAAGAGAACCAGTTATCTCAAATAAGAACGAAAACAAATTGATTCTAAAGAAGTTTCCAAACTTCGGAAAAAAATGTTTTTCTTTTCGAGATTCTTTGCGCATAATATACTTTTCTACGGCTATCAAACTAGTAAAATGAAAGAGAACCAGTTATCTCGAATAAGAACGGAAAAATTGTGATTGTAACGAAGTTTCCAAACGTCGAAAAAATTTTTTTTTCTTTTCGAGATTCTTTGCGCATAATATGCTTTACTGAGGCTATCAAACTAGTATAATGAAAGAGAACCAGTTATCTCAAATAAGAACGGAAAAAAAGTGATTCTAAAGAAGTTTCCAAACTTCGAAAAAAAATTTTTTTCTTTTCGAGATTCTTTGCGCATAATATGCTTTACTGAGGCTATCAAACTAGTATAATGAAAGAGAACCAGTTATCTCAAATAAGAACGGAAAAAAGGTGATTCTAAAGAAGTTTCCAAACTTCGAAAAAAAATTTTTTTCTTTTCGAGATTCTTTGCGCATAATATGCTTTACTGAGGCTATCAAACTAGTATAATGAAAGAGAAACAGTTATCTCAAATAAGAACGGAAAAAAAGTGATTCAAACGAAGTTTCCAAAACTCGAAAAAAAATGTTTTTCTTTTCGAGATTCTTTGCGCATAATATGCTTTTCTGAGGCTATCAAACTAGTATAATGAAAGATAACCAGTTATCTCAAATAAGAACGGGAAAAAAAGTGATTCTAACGAAGTTTCCAAACTTCGAAAAAAATTTTTTTTTCTTTTCGTGAAATTTGCGCTAAATATGCTTTTCTGAGGCTATCAAAGTAGTATTATAAAAGAGAACACGTTATCTCAAATAAGAACAGAAAAAAGGTGATTCTAAAGAAGTTTCCAAACTTCAAAAAAAATTTTTTTTTCTTTTCGAGATTCTTTGCGCATAATATGCTTTACTGAGGCTATCAAACTAGTATAATGAAAGAGAACCAGTTATCTCAAATAAGAACGGAAAAAAAGTGTTTCAAACGATGTTTCCAAACTTCGAAAAAATTTTTTTTTCTTTTAGAGATTCTTTGCGCATAATATGCTTTACTGAGGCTATCAAACTAGTATAATGAAAGAGAACCAGTTATCTCAAATAAGAACGGAAAAAAAGTGATTCTAACGAAGTTTCCAAACTTCGAAAAAATTTTTTTTTCTTTTCGAGATTCTTTGCGCATAATATGCTTTACTGAGGCTATCAAACTAGTATAATGAAAGAGAACCAGTTATCTCAAATAAGAACAGAAAAAAAGTGATTCTAAAGAAGTTACCAAAATTCGAAAAAAAATTTTTTTCTTTTCGAGATTCTTTGCGCATAATATGCTTTTCTGAGGCTATCAAACTAGTATAATGAAAGATAACCAGTTATCTCAAATAAGAACGGGAAAAAAAGTGATTCTAACGAAGTTTCCAAACTTCGAAAAAAATTTTTTTTTCTTTTCGTGATTTTTGCGCTAAATATGCTTTTCTGAGGCTATCAAAGTAGTATTATAAAAGAGAACACGTTATCTCAAATAAGAACAGAAAAAAGGTGATTCTAAAGAAGTTTCCAAACTTCAAAAAAAATTTTTTTTTCTTTTCGAGATTCTTTGCGCATAATATGCTTTACTGAGGCTATCAAACTAGTATAATGAAAGAGAACCAGTTATCTCAAATAAGAACGGAAAAAAAGTGATTCAAACGATGTTTCCAAACTTCGAAAAATTTTTTTTTTCTTTTAGAGATTCTTTGCGCATAATATGCTTTACTGAGGCTATCAAACTAGTATAATGAAAGAGAACCAGTTATCTCAAATAAGAACGGAAAAAAAGTGATTCTAACGAAGTTTCCAAACTTCGAAAAAATTTTTTTTTCTTTTCGAGATTCTTTGCGCATAATATGCTTTACTGAGGCTATCAAACTAGTATAATGAAAGAGAACCAGTTATCTCAAATAAGAACAGAAAAAAAGTGATTCTAAAGAAGTTACCAAACTTCGAAAAAAAATTTTTTTCTTTTCGAGATTCTTTGCGCATAATATGCTTTACTGAGGCTATCAAACTAGTATAATGAAAGAGAACCTGTTATTTCAAATAAGAACGGAAAAAAGTGATTAAAACGAAGTTTCCAAACTTCGAAAAAAAATGTTTTTCTTTTCGAGATTCTTTGCGCATAATATACTTTTCTACGGCTATCAAACTAGTAAAATGAAAGAGAACCAGTTATCTCGAATAAGAACGGAAAAAAAGTGATTGTAACGAAGTTTCCAAACTTCGAAAAAATTTTTTTTTCTTTTCGAGATTCTTTGCGCATAATATGCTTTACTGAGGCTATCAAACTAGTATAATGTAAGAGAACCAGTTATCTCAAATAAGAACGGAAAAAAAGTGATTCTAACGAAGTTTCCAAACTTCGAAAAAAATTTTTTTTCTTTTCGGGATTGTTTGCGCTAAATTTGCTTTTCTGAGGCTATCAAACTAGTATAATGAAAGAGAACCAGTTATCTCAAATAAGAACAGAAAAAAAGTGATTCTAAAGAAGTTTCCAAACTTCGAAAAAAAATTTTGTCTTTTCGAGATTCTTTGCGCATAATATGCTTTACTGAGGCTATCAAACTAGTATAATGAAAGAGAACCAGTTATCTCAAATAAGAACAGAAAAAAAGTGATTCTAAAGAAGTTTCCAAACTTCGAAAAAAATTTTTTTTCTTTTCGAGATTCTTTGCGCATAAAATGCTTTACTGAGGCTATCAAACTAGTATAATGAAAGAGAACCAGTTATCTCAAATAAGAACGGAAAAAAAGTGATTCAAACGAAGTTTCCAAACTTTCAAAAAATATGTTTTTCTTTTCGAGATTCTTTGCGCATAATATGCTTTACTGAGGCTATCAAACTAGTATAATGAAAGAGAACCAGTTATCTCAAATAAGAACGAAAACAAATTGATTCTAAAGAAGTTTCCAAACTTCGAAAAAAAATGTTTTTCTTTTCGAGATTCTTTGCGCATAATATACTTTTCTACGGCTATCAAACTAGTAAAATGAAAGAGAACCAGTTATCTCGAATAAGAACGGAAAAATTGTGATTGTAACGAAGTTTCCAAACGTCGAAAAAAATTTTTTTTCTTTTCGAGATTCTTTGCGCATAATATGCTTTACTGAGGCTATCAAACTAGTATAATGAAAGAGAACCAGTTATCTCAAATAAGAACAGAAAAAAAGTGATTCTAAAGAAGTTTCCAAACTTCGAAAAAAAAATTTTGTCTTTTCGAGATTCTTTGCGCATAATATGCTTTACTGAGGCTATCAAACTAGTATAATGAAAGAGAACCAGTTATCTCAAATAAGAACAGAAAAAAGGTGATTCTAAAGAAGTTTCCAAACTTCGAAAAAAATTTTTTTTCTTTTCGAGATTCTTTGCGCATAATATGCTTTACTGAGGCTATCAAACTAGTATAATGAAAGAGAACCAGTTATCTCAAATAAGAACGGAAAAAAAGTGATTCAAACGAAGTTTCCAAACTTCGAAAAAAAATGTTTTCCTTTTCGAGATTCTTTGCGCATAATATGCTTTACTGAGGCTATCAAACTAGTATAATGAAAGAGAACCAGTTATCTCAAATAAGAACGGAAAAAAAGTGATTCTAAAGAAGTTTCCAAACTTCGAAAAAAAAATTTTTTCTTTTCGAGATTCTTTGCGCATAATATGCTTTACTGAGGCTATCAAACTAGTATAATGAAAGATAACCAGTTATCTCAAATAAGAACGGGAAAAAAAGTGATTCTAACGAAGTTTCCAAACTTCGAAAAAAATTTTTTTTTCTTTTCGTGATTTTTGCGCTAAATATGCTTTTCTGAGGCTATCAAAGTAGTATTATAAAAGAGAACACGTTATCTCAAATAAGAACAGAAAAAAGGTGATTCTAAAGAAGTTTCCAAACTTCAAAAAAAATTTTTTTTCTTTTCGAGATTCTTTGCGCATAATATGCTTTACTGAGGCTATCAAACTAGTATAATGAAAGAGAACCAGTTATCTCAAATAAGAACGGAAAAAAAGTGATTCAAACGATGTTTCCAAACTTCGAAAAAAAATTTTTTTCTTTTAGAGATTCTTTGCGCATAATATGCTTTACTGAGGCTATCAAACTAGTATAATGAAAGAGAACCAGTTATCTCAAATAAGAACGGAAAAAAAGTGATTCAAACGAAGTTTCCAAACTTTGAAAAAAAATGTTTTTCTTTTCGAGATTCTTTGCGCATAATATGCTTTTCTACGTCTATCAAACTAGTAAAATGAAAGAGAACCAGTTATCTCGAATAAGAACGGAAAAAAAGTGATTGTAACGAAGTTTCCAAACTTCAAAAAAAATTTTTTTTCTTTTCGAGATTCTTTGCGCATAATATGCTTTACTGAGGCTATCAAACTAGTATAATGTAAGAGAACCAGTTATCTCAAATAAGAACGGAAAAAAAGTGATTCTAACGAAGTTTCCAAACTTCGAAAAAAAATGTTTTTCTTTTCGAGATTCTTTGCGCTAAATATGCTTTTCTGAGGCTATCAAACTAGTATAATGAAAGAGAACCAGTTATCTCAAATAAGAACAGAAAAAAAGTGATTCTAAAGAAGTTTCCAAACTTCGAAAAAAAAATTTTGTATTTTCGAGATTCTTTGCGCATAATATGCTTTACTGAGGCTATCAAACTAGTATAATGAAAGAGAACCAGTTATCTCAAATAAGAACAGAAAAAAAGTGATTCTAAAGAAGTTTCCAAACTTCGAAAAAAATTTTTTTTCTTTTCGAGATTCTTTGCGCATAAAATGCTTTACTGAGGCTATCAAACTAGTATAATGAAAGAGAACCAGTTATCTCAAATAAGAACGGAAAAAAAGTGATTCAATCGAAGTTTCCAAACTTTGAAAAACAATGTGCTTTTCTGAGGCTATCAAACTAGTATAATGAAAGAGAACTAGTTATTTCAAATAAGAACGGAAAAAAAGTGATTCAAACGAAGTTTCCAAACTTCGAAAATAATTTTTTTTCTTTTCGAGATTCTCTGCGCATAATATACTTTTCTACGGCTATCAAACTAGTAAAATGAAAGAGAACCAGTTATCTGGAATAAGAACGGAAAAAAAAGGGATTCTAACGAAGTTTCCAAACTTCGAAAAAAAATGTTTTTCTTTTCGAGATTCTTTGCGCATAATATGCTTTACTGAGGCTATCAAACTAGTATAATGAAAGAGAACCAGTTATCTCAAATAAGAACGGAAAAAAAGTGATTCTAAAGAAGTTTCCAAACTTCGAAAAAAATTTTTTTTCTTTTCGAGATTCTTTGCGCATAATATGCTTTACTGAGGCTATCAAACTAGTATAATGAAAGAGAACCAGTTATCTCAAATAAGAACGGAAAAAAAGTGATTCTAAAGAAGTTTCCAAACTTCGAAAAAAAATTTTTTTCTTTTCGAGATTCTTTGCGCATAATATGCTTTACTGAGGCTATCAAACTAGTATAATGAAAGAGAAACAGTTATCTCAAATAAGAACGGAAAAAAAGTGATTCAAACGAAGTTTCCAAACCTCGAAAAAAAATGTTTTTCTTTTCGAGATTCTTTGCGCATAATATGCTTTTCTGAGGCTATCAAACTAGTATAATGAAAGATAACCAGTTATCTCAAATAAGAACGGGAAAAAAAGTGATTCTAACGAAGTTTCCAAACTTCGAAAAAAATTTTTTTTTCTTTTCGTGATTTTTGCGCTAAATATGCTTTTCTGAGGCTATCAAAGTAGTATTATAAAAGAGAACACGTTATCTCAAATAAGAACAGAAAAAAGGTGATTCTAAAGAAGTTTCCAAACTTCAAAAAAAATTTTTTTTCTTTTCGAGATTCTTTGCGCAAGATATGCTTTACTGAGGCTATCAAACTAGTATAATGAAAGAGAACCAGTTATCTCAAATAAGAACAGAAAAAAAGTGATTCAAACGATGTTTCCAAACTTCGAAAAAAAATTTTTTTCTTTTAGAGATTCTTTGCGCATAATATGCTTTACTGAGGCTATCAAACTAGTATAATGAAAGAGAACCAGTTATCTCAAATAAGAACGGAAAAAAAGTGATTCAAACGAAGTTTCCAAACTTTGAAAAAAAATGTTTTTCTTTTCGAGATTCTTTGCGCATAATATGCTTTTCTACGGCTATCAAACTAGTAAAATGAAAGAGAACCAGTTATCTCGAATAAGAACGGAAAAAAAGTGATTGTAACGAAGTTTCCAAACTTCAAAAAAAATTTTTTTTCTTTTCGAGATTCTTTGCGCATAATATGCTTTACTGAGGCTATCAAACTAGTATAATGTAAGAGAACCAGTTATCTCAAATAAGAACGGAAAAAAAGTGATTCTAACGAAGTTTCCAAACTTCGAAAAAAAATGTTTTTCTTTTCGAGATTCTTTGCGCTAAATATGCTTTTCTGAGGCTATCACACTAGTATAATGAAAGAGAACCAGTTATCTCAAATAAGAACAGAAAAAAAGTGATTCTAAAGAAGTTTCCAAACTTCGAAAAAAAAATTTTGTATTTTCGAGATTCTTTGCGCATAATATGCTTTACTGAGGCTATCAAACTAGTATAATGAAAGAGAACCAGTTATCTCAAATAAGAACAGAAAAAAAGTGATTCTAAAGAAGTTTCCAAACTTCGAAAAAAATTTTTTTTCTTTTCGAGATTCTTTGCGCATAAAATGCTTTACTGAGGCTATCAAACTAGTATAATGAAAGAGAACCAGTTATCTCAAATAAGAACGGAAAAAAAGTGATTCAAACGAAGTTTCCAAACTTTGAAAAACAATGTGCTTTTCTGAGGCTATCAAACTAGTATAATGAAAGAGAACTAGTTATTTCAAATAAGAACGGAAAAAAAGTGATTCAAACGAAGTTTCCAAACTTCGAAAATAATTTTTTTTCTTTTCGAGATTCTCTGCGCATAATATACTTTTCTACGGCTATCAAACTAGTAAAATGAAAGAGAACCAGTTATCTCAAATAAGAACGGAAAAAAAGTGATTCTAAAGAAGTTTCCAAACTTCGAAAAAAAATTTTTTTCTTTTCGAGATTCTTTGCGCATAATATGCTTAACTGAGGCTATCAAACTAGTATAATGAAAGAGAAACAGTTATCTCAAATAAGAACGGAAAAAAAGTGATTCAAACGAAGTTTCCAAACCTCGAAAAAAAATTTTTTTCTTTTCGAGATTCTTTGCGCATAATATGCTTTTCTGAGGCTATCAAACTAGTATAATATAAGATAACCAGTTATCTCAAATTAAAACGGGAAAAAAGTGATTCTAACGAAGTTTCCAAACTTCGAAAAAATTTTTTTTTCTTTTCGTGATTCTTTGCGCTAAATATGCTTTTCTGAGGCTATCAAAGTAGTATTATAAAAGAGAACACGTTATCTCAAATAAGAACAGAAAAAGGTGATTCTAAAGAAGTTTCCAAACTTCAAAAAAAATTTTTTTTCTTTTCGATATTCTTTGCGCATAATATGCTTTACTGGGGCTATCAAACTACTATAATGAAAGAGAACCAGTTATCTCAAATAAGAACGGAAAAAAAGTGATTCAAACGATGTTTCCAAACTTCGAAAAAAAATTTTTTTCTTTTAGAGATTCTTTGCGCATAATATGCTTTACTGAGGCTATCAAACTAGTATAATGAAAGAGAACCAGTTATCTCAAATAAGAACGGAAAAAAAGTGATTCTAACTTAGTTTCCAAACTTCGAAAAAATTTTTTTTTCTTTTCGAGATTCTTTGCGCATAATATGCTTTACTGAGGCTATCAAACTAGTATAATGAAAGAGAACCAGTTATCTCAAATAAGAACAGAAAAAAAGTGATTCTAAAGAAGTTTCCAAACTTCGAAAAAAATTTTTTTTCTTTTCGAGATTCTTTGCGCATAATATGCTTTACTGAGGCTATCAAACTAGTATAATGAAAGAGAACCTGTTATTTCAAATAAGAACGGAAAAAAGTGATTAAAACGAAGTTTCCAAACTTCGAAAAAAAATGTTTTTCTTTTCGAGATTCTTTGTTAATAATATACTTTTCTACGGCTATCAAACTAGTAAAATGAAAGAGAACCAGTTATCTCGAATAAGAACGGAAAAAAAGTGATTGTAACGAAGTTTCCAAACTTCGAAAAAAATTTTTTTTCTTTTCGAGATTCTTTGCGCATAATATGCTTTACTGAGGCTATCAAACTAGTATAATGTAAGAGAACCAGTTATCTCAAATAAGAACGGAAAAAGGGATTCTAACGAAGTTTCCAAACTTCGAAAAAAATTTTTTTTCTTTTCGTGATTGTTTGCGCTAAATATGCTTTTCTGAGGCTATCAAACTAGTATAATGAAAGAGAACCAGTTATCTCAAATAAGAACAGAAAAAAAGTGATTCTAAAGAAGTTTCCAAACTTCGAAAAAAAAATTTTGTCTTTTCGAGATTCTTTGCGCATAATATGCTTTACTGAGGCTATCAAACTAGTATAATGAAAGAGAACCAGTTATCTCAAATAAGAACGGAAAAAAAGTGATTCTAAAGAAGTTTCCAAACTTCGAAAAAAATTTTTTTTCTTTTCGAGATTCTTTGCCCATAAAATGCTTTACTGAGGCTATCAAACTAGTATAATGAAAGAGAACCAGTTATCTCAAATATGAACGGAAAAAAAGTGATTCAAACGAAGTTTCCAAACTTTGAAAAAAAATGCTTTTCTTTTCGAGATTCTTTGCGCATAATATGCTTTTCTGAGGCTATCAAACTAGTATAATGAAAGAGAACTAGTTATTTCAAATCAGAACGGAAAAAAAGTGATTCAAACGAAGTTTCCAAACTTCGAAAAAAAATGTTTTTCTTTTCGAGATTCTTTGCGCATAATATACTTTTCTACGGCTATCAAACTAGTAAAATGAAAGAGAACCAGTTATCTCGAATAAGAACGGAAAAAAAGTGATTCTAACGAAGTTTCCAAACTTCGAAAAAAAATGTTTCTCTTTTCGAGATTCTTTGCGCATTATATGCTTTTCTGAGGATATCAAAGTAGTATTATAAAAGAGAACCAGTTATCTATAATAAGAACGGAAAAAAAGTTATTCTAAAGAAGTTTCCAAACTTCGAAAAAATTTTTTTTTCTTTTCGAGATTCTTTGCGCATAATATACTTTTCTACGGCTATCAAACTAGTAAAATGAAAGAGAACCAGTTATCTCCAATAAGAACGGAAAAAAAAGTGATTCTAACGAAGTTTCCAAACTTCGAAAAAAAATGTTTTTCTTTTCGAGATTCTTTGCGCATAATATGCTTTACTGAGGCTATCAAACTAGTATAATGAAAGAGAACCAGTTATCTCAAATAAGAACGAAAACAAATTGATTCTAAAGAAGTTTCCAAACTTCGGAAAAAAATGTTTTTCTTTTCGAGATTCTTTGCGCATAATATACTTTTCTACGGCTATCAAATTAGTAAAATGAAAGAGAACCAGTTATCTCGAATAAGAACGGAAAAATTGTGATTGTAACGAAGTTTCCAAACGTCGAAAAAATTTTTTTTTCTTTTCGAGATTCTTTGCGCATAATATGCTTTACTGAGGCTATCAAACTAGTATAATGAAAGAGAACCAGTTATCTCAAATAAGAACGGAAAAAAAGTGATTCTAAAGAAGTTTCCAAACTTCGAAAAAAAATTTTTTTCTTTTCGAGATTCTTTGCGCATAATATGCTTTACTGAGGCTATCAAACTAGTATAATGAAAGAGAACCAGTTATCTCAAATAAGAACGGAAAAAAGGTGATTCTAAAGAAGTTTCCAAACTTCGAAAAAAAATTTTTTTCTTTTCGAGATTCTTTGCGCATAATATGCTTTACTGAGGCTATCAAACTAGTATAATGAAAGAGAAACAGTTATCTCAAATAAGAACGGAAAAAAAGTGATTCAAACGAAGTTTCCAAAACTCGAAAAAAAATGTTTTTCTTTTCGAGATTCTTTGCGCATAATATGCTTTTCTGAGGCTATCAAACTAGTATAATGAAAGATAACCAGTTATCTCAAATAAGAACGGGAAAAAAAGTGATTCTAACGAAGTTTCCAAACTTCGAAAAAAATTTTTTTTTCTTTTCGTGAAATTTGCGCTAAATATGCTTTTCTGAGGCTATCAAAGTAGTATTATAAAAGAGAACACGTTATCTCAAATAAGAACAGAAAAAAGGTGATTCTAAAGAAGTTTCCAAACTTCAAAAAAATTTTTTTTTTCTTTTCGAGATTCTTTGCGCATAATATGCTTTACTGAGGCTATCAAACTAGTATAATGAAAGAGAACCAGTTATCTCAAATAAGAACGGAAAAAAAGTGTTTCAAACGATGTTTCCAAACTTCGAAAAAATTTTTTTTTCTTTTAGAGATTCTTTGCGCATAATATGCTTTACTGAGGCTATCAAACTAGTATAATGAAAGAGAACCAGTTATCTCAAATAAGAACGGAAAAAAAGTGATTCTAACGAAGTTTCCAAACTTCGAAAAAATTTTTTTTTCTTTTCGAGATTCTTTGCGCATAATATGCTTTACTGAGGCTATCAAACTAGTATAATGAAAGAGAACCAGTTATCTCAAATAAGAACAGAAAAAAAGTGATTCTAAAGAAGTTACCAAAATTCGAAAAAAAATTTTTTTCTTTTCGAGATTCTTTGCGCATAATATGCTTTTCTGAGGCTATCAAACTAGTATAATGAAAGATAACCAGTTATCTCAAATAAGAACGGGAAAAAAAGTGATTCTAACGAAGTTTCCAAACTTCGAAAAAAATTTTTTTTTCTTTTCGTGATTTTTGCGCTAAATATGCTTTTCTGAGGCTATCAAAGTAGTATTATAAAAGAGAACACGTTATCTCAAATAAGAACAGAAAAAAGGTGATTCTAAAGAAGTTTCCAAACTTCAAAAAAAATTTTTTTTTCTTTTCGAGATTCTTTGCGCATAATATGCTTTACTGAGGCTATCAAACTAGTATAATGAAAGAGAACCAGTTATCTCAAATAAGAACGGAAAAAAAGTGATTCAAACGATGTTTCCAAACTTCGAAAAATTTTTTTTTTCTTTTAGAGATTCTTTGCGCATAATATGCTTTACTGAGGCTATCAAACTAGTATAATGAAAGAGAACCAGTTATCTCAAATAAGAACGGAAAAAAAGTGATTCTAACGAAGTTTCCAAACTTCGAAAAAATTTTTTTTTCTTTTCGAGATTCTTTGCGCATAATATGCTTTACTGAGGCTATCAAACTAGTATAATGAAAGAGAACCAGTTATCTCAAATAAGAACAGAAAAAAAGTGATTCTAAAGAAGTTACCAAACTTCGAAAAAAAATTTTTTTCTTTTCGAGATTCTTTGCGCATAATATGCTTTACTGAGGCTATCAAACTAGTATAATGAAAGAGAACCTGTTATTTCAAATAAGAACGGAAAAAAGTGATTAAAACGAAGTTTCCAAACTTCGAAAAAAAATGTTTTTCTTTTCGAGATTCTTTGCGCATAATATACTTTTCTACGGCTATCAAACTAGTAAAATGAAAGAGAACCAGTTATCTCGAATAAGAACGGAAAAAAAGTGATTGTAACGAAGTTTCCAAACTTCGAAAAAATTTTTTTTTCTTTTCGAGATTCTTTGCGCATAATATGCTTTACTGAGGCTATCAAACTAGTATAATGTAAGAGAACCAGTTATCTCAAATAAGAACGGAAAAAAAGTGATTCTAACGAAGTTTCCAAACTTCGAAAAAAATTTTTTTTCTTTTCGGGATTGTTTGCGCTAAATTTGTTTTTCTGAGGCTATCAAACTAGTATAATGAAAGAGAACCAGTTATCTCAAATAAGAACAGAAAAAAAGTGATTCTAAAGAAGTTTCCAAACTTCGAAAAAAAATTTTGTCTTTTCGAGATTCTTTGCGCATAATATGCTTTACTGAGGCTATCAAACTAGTATAATGAAAGAGAACCAGTTATCTCAAATAAGAACAGAAAAAAAGTGATTCTAAAGAAGTTTCCAAACTTCGAAAAAAATTTTTTTTCTTTTCGAGATTCTTTGCGCATAAAATGCTTTACTGAGGCTATCAAACTAGTATAATGAAAGAGAACCAGTTATCTCAAATAAGAACGGAAAAAAAGTGATTCAAACGAAGTTTCCAAACTTTCAAAAAATATGTTTTTCTTTTCGAGATTCTTTGCGCATAATATGCTTTACTGAGGCTATCAAACTAGTATAATGAAAGAGAACCAGTTATCTCAAATAAGAACGAAAACAAATTGATTCTAAAGAAGTTTCCAAACTTCGAAAAAAAATGTTTTTCTTTTCGAGATTCTTTGCGCATAATATACTTTTCTACGGCTATCAAACTAGTAAAATGAAAGAGAACCAGTTATCTCGAATAAGAACGGAAAAATTGTGATTGTAACGAAGTTTCCAAACGTCGAAAAAAATTTTTTTTCTTTTCGAGATTCTTTGCGCATAATATGCTTTACTGAGGCTATCAAACTAGTATAATGAAAGAGAACCAGTTATCTCAAATAAGAACAGAAAAAAAGTGATTCTAAAGAAGTTTCCAAACTTCGAAAAAAAAATTTTGTCTTTTCGAGATTCTTTGCGCATAATATGCTTTACTGAGGCTATCAAACTAGTATAATGAAAGAGAACCAGTTATCTCAAATAAGAACAGAAAAAAGGTGATTCTAAAGAAGTTTCCAAACTTCGAAAAAAATTTTTTTTCTTTTCGAGATTCTTTGCGCATAATATGCTTTACTGAGGCTATCAAACTAGTATAATGAAAGAGAACCAGTTATCTCAAATAAGAACGGAAAAAAAGTGATTCAAACGAAGTTTCCAAACTTCGAAAAAAAATGTTTTCCTTTTCGAGATTCTTTGCGCATAATATGCTTTACTGAGGCTATCAAACTAGTATAATGAAAGAGAACCAGTTATCTCAAATAAGAACGGAAAAAAAGTGATTCTAAAGAAGTTTCCAAACTTCGAAAAAAAAATTTTTTCTTTTCGAGATTCTTTGCGCATAATATGCTTTACTGAGGCTATCAAACTAGTATAATGAAAGATAACCAGTTATCTCAAATAAGAACGGGAAAAAAAGTGATTCTAACGAAGTTTCCAAACTTCGAAAAAAATTTTTTTTTCTTTTCGTGATTTTTGCGCTAAATATGCTTTTCTGAGGCTATCAAAGTAGTATTATAAAAGAGAACACGTTATCTCAAATAAGAACAGAAAAAAGGTGATTCTAAAGAAGTTTCCAAACTTCAAAAAAAATTTTTTTTCTTTTCGAGATTCTTTGCGCATAATATGCTTTACTGAGGCTATCAAACTAGTATAATGAAAGAGAACCAGTTATCTCAAATAAGAACGGAAAAAAAGTGATTCAAACGATGTTTCCAAACTTCGAAAAAAATTTTTTTTCTTTTAGAGATTCTTTGCGCATAATATGCTTTACTGAGGCTATCAAACTAGTATAATGAAAGAGAACCAGTTATCTCAAATAAGAACGGAAAAAAAGTGATTCAAACGAAGTTTCCAAACTTTGAAAAAAAATGTTTTTCTTTTCGAGATTCTTTGCGCATAATATGCTTTTCTACGTCTATCAAACTAGTAAAATGAAAGAGAACCAGTTATCTCGAATAAGAACGGAAAAAAAGTGATTGTAACGAAGTTTCCAAACTTCAAAAAAAATTTTTTTTCTTTTCGAGATTCTTTGCGCATAATATGCTTTACTGAGGCTATCAAACTAGTATAATGTAAGAGAACCAGTTATCTCAAATAAGAACGGAAAAAAAGTGATTCTAACGAAGTTTCCAAACTTCGAAAAAAAATGTTTTTCTTTTCGAGATTCTTTGCGCTAAATATGCTTTTCTGAGGCTATCAAACTAGTATAATGAAAGAGAACCAGTTATCTCAAATAAGAACAGAAAAAAAGTGATTCTAAAGAAGTTTCCAAACTTCGAAAAAAAAATTTTGTATTTTCGAGATTCTTTGCGCATAATATGCTTTACTGAGGCTATCAAACTAGTATAATGAAAGAGAACCAGTTATCTCAAATAAGAACAGAAAAAAAGTGATTCTAAAGAAGTTTCCAAACTTCGAAAAAAATTTTTTTTCTTTTCGAGATTCTTTGCGCATAAAATGCTTTACTGAGGCTATCAAACTAGTATAATGAAAGAGAACCAGTTATCTCAAATAAGAACGGAAAAAAAGTGATTCAATCGAAGTTTCCAAACTTTGAAAAACAATGTGCTTTTCTGAGGCTATCAAACTAGTATAATGAAAGAGAACTAGTTATTTCAAATAAGAACGGAAAAAAAGTGATTCAAACGAAGTTTCCAAACTTCGAAAATAATTTTTTTTCTCTTCGAGATTCTCTGCGCATAATATACTTTTCTACGGCTATCAAACTAGTAAAATGAAAGAGAACCAGTTATCTGGAATAAGAACGGAAAAAAAAGTGATTCTAACGAAGTTTCCAAACTTCGAAAAAAAATGTTTTTCTTTTCGAGATTCTTTGCGCATAATATGCTTTACTGAGGCTATCAAACTAGTATAATGAAAGAGAACCAGTTATCTCAAATAAGAACGGAAAAAAAGTGATTCTAAAGAAGTTTCCAAACTTCGAAAAAAATTTTTTTTCTTTTCGAGATTCTTTGCGCATAATATGCTTTACTGAAGCTATCAAACTAGTATAATGAAAGAGAACCAGTTATCTCAAATAAGAACAGAAAAAAAGTGATTCTAAAGAAGTTTCCAAACTTCGAAAAAAATTTTTTTTCTTTTCGAGATTCTTTGCGCATAATATGCTTTACTGAGGCTATCAAACTAGTATAATGAAAGAGAAACAGTTATCTCAAATAAGAACGGAAAAAAAGTGATTCAAACGAAGTTTCCAAACCTCGAAAAAAAATTTTTTTCTTTTCGAGATTCTTTGCGCATAATATGCTTTTCTGAGGCTATCAAACTAGTATAATATAAGATAACCAGTTATCTCAAATAAGAACGGGAAAAAAGTGATTCTAACGAAGTTTCCAAACTTCGAAAAAAATTTTTTTTTCTTTTCGTGATTCTTTGCGCTAAATATGCTTTTCTGAGGCTATCAAAGTAGTATTATAAAAGAGAACACGTTATCTCAAATAAGAACAGAAAAAAGGTGATTCTAAAGAAGTTTCCAAACTTCAAAAAAAATTTTTTTTCTTTTCGATATTCTTTGCGCATAATATGCTTTACTGGGGCTATCAAACTACTATAATGAAAGAGAACCAGTTATCTCAAATAAGAACGGAAAAAAAGTGATTCAAACGATGTTTCCAAACTTCGAAAAAAAATTTTTTTCTTTTAGAGATTCTTTGCGCATAATATGCTTTACTGAGGCTATCAAAATAGTATAATGAAAGAGAACCAGTTATCTCAAATAAGAACGGAAAAAAAGTGATTCTAACGAAGTTTCCAAACTTCGAAAAAATTTTTTTTTCTTTTCGAGATTCTTTGCGCATAATATGCTTTACTGAGGCTATCAAACTAGTATAATGAAAGAGAACCAGTTATCTCAAATAAGAACAGAAAAAAAGTGATTCTAAAGAAGTTTCCAAACTTCGAAAAAAAATTTTTTTCTTTTCGAGATTCTTTGCGCATAATATGCTTTACTGAGGCTATCAAACTAGTATAATGAAAGAGAACCTGTTATTTCAAATAAGAACGGAAAAAAGTGATTAAAACGAAGTTTCCAAACTTCGAAAAAAAATGTTTTTCTTTTCGAGATTCTTTGCGCATAATATGCTTTACTGAGGCTATCAAACTAGTATAATGTAAGAGAACCAGTTATCTCAAATAAGAACGGAAAAAGGGATTCTAACGAAGTTTCCAAACTTCGAAAAAAATTTTTTTTCTTTTCGTGATTGTTTGCGCTAAATATGCTTTTCTGAGGCTATCAAACTAGTATAATGAAAGAGAACCAGTTATCTCAAATAAGAACAGAAAAAAAGTGATTCTAAAGAAGTTTCCAAACTTCGAAAAAAAAATTTTGTCTTTTCGAGATTCTTTGCGCATAATATGCTTTACTGAGGCTATCAAACTAGTATAATGAAAGAGAACCAGTTATCTCAAATAAGAACGGAAAAAAAGTGATTCTAAAGAAGTTTCCAAACTTCGAAAAAAATTTTTTTTCTTTTCGAGATTCTTTGCCCATAAAATGCTTTACTGAGGCTATCAAACTAGTATAATGAAAGAGAACCAGTTATCTCAAATAAGAACGGAAAAAAAGTGATTCAAACGAAGTTTCCAAACTTTGAAAAAAAATGTTTTTCTTTTCGAGATTCTTTGCGCATAATATGCTTTTCTGAGGCTATCAAACTAGTATAATGAAAGAGAACTAGTTATTTCAAATCAGAACGGAAAAAAAGTGATTCAAACGAAGTTTCCAAACTTCGAAAAAAAATGTTTTTCTTTTCGAGATTCTTTGCGCATAATATACTTTTCTACGGCTATCAAACTAGTAAAATGAAAGAGAACCAGTTATCTCGAATAAGAACGGAAAAAAAGTGATTCTAACGAAGTTTCCAAACTTCGAAAAAAAATGTTTCTCTTTTCGAGATTCTTTGCGCATTATATGCTTTTCTGAGGCTATCAAAGTAGTATTATAAAAGAGAACCAGTTATCTATAATAAGAACGGAAAAAAAGTGATTCTAAAGAAGTTTCCAAACTTCGAAAAAATTTTTTTTTCTTTTCGAGATTCTTTGCGCATAATATACTTTTCTACGGCTATCAAACTAGTAAAATGAAAGAGAACCAGTTATCTCCAATAAGAACGGAAAAAAAAGTGATTCTAACGAAGTTTCCAAACTTCGAAAAAAAATGTTTTTCTTTTCGAGATTCTTTGCGCATAATATGCTTTACTGAGGCTATCAAACTAGTATAATGTAAGAGAACCAGTTATCTCAAATAAGAACGGAAAAAAAGTGATTCTAACGAAGTTTCCAAACTTCGAAAAAAAATGTTTTTCTTTTCGAGATTCTTTGCGCTAAATATGCTTTTCTGAGGCTATCACACTAGTATAATGAAAGAGAACCAGTTATCTCAAATAAGAACAGAAAAAAAGTGATTCTAAAGAAGTTTCCAAACTTCGAAAAAAAAATTTTGTATTTTCGAGATTCTTTGCGCATAATATGCTTTACTGAGGCTATCAAACTAGTATAATGAAAGAGAACCAGTTATCTCAAATAAGAACAGAAAAAAAGTGATTCTAAAGAAGTTTCCAAACTTCGAAAAAAATTTTTTTTCTTTTCGAGATTCTTTGCGCATAAAATGCTTTACTGAGGCTATCAAACTAGTATAATGAAAGAGAACCAGTTATCTCAAATAAGAACGGAAAAAAAGTGATTCAAACGAAGTTTCCAAACTTTGAAAAACAATGTGCTTTTCTGAGGCTATCAAACTAGTATAATGAAAGAGAACTAGTTATTTCAAATAAGAACGGAAAAAAAGTGATTCAAACGAAGTTTCCAAACTTCGAAAATAATTTTTTTTCTTTTCGAGATTCTCTGCGCATAATATACTTTTCTACGGCTATCAAACTAGTAAAATGAAAGAGAACCAGTTATCTCAAATAAGAACGGAAAAAAAGTGATTCTAAAGAAGTTTCCAAACTTCGAAAAAAAATTTTTTTCTTTTCGAGATTCTTTGCGCATAATATGCTTAACTGAGGCTATCAAACTAGTATAATGAAAGAGAAACAGTTATCTCAAATAAGAACGGAAAAAAAGTGATTCAAACGAAGTTTCCAAACCTCGAAAAAAAATTTTTTTCTTTTCGAGATTCTTTGCGCATAATATGCTTTTCTGAGGCTATCAAACTAGTATAATATAAGATAACCAGTTATCTCAAATTAAAACGGGAAAAAAGTGATTCTAACGAAGTTTCCAAACTTCGAAAAAATTTTTTTTTCTTTTCGTGATTCTTTGCGCTAAATATGCTTTTCTGAGGCTATCAAAGTAGTATTATAAAAGAGAACACGTTATCTCAAATAAGAACAGAAAAAGGTGATTCTAAAGAAGTTTCCAAACTTCAAAAAAAATTTTTTTTCTTTTCGATATTCTTTGCGCATAATATGCTTTACTGGGGCTATCAAACTACTATAATGAAAGAGAACCAGTTATCTCAAATAAGAACGGAAAAAAAGTGATTCAAACGATGTTTCCAAACTTCGAAAAAAAATTTTTTTCTTTTAGAGATTCTTTGCGCATAATATGCTTTACTGAGGCTATCAAACTAGTATAATGAAAGAGAACCAGTTATCTCAAATAAGAACGGAAAAAAAGTGATTCTAACTTAGTTTCCAAACTTCGAAAAAATTTTTTTTTCTTTTCGAGATTCTTTGCGCATAATATGCTTTACTGAGGCTATCAAACTAGTATAATGAAAGAGAACCAGTTATCTCAAATAAGAACAGAAAAAAAGTGATTCTAAAGAAGTTTCCAAACTTCGAAAAAAATTTTTTTTCTTTTCGAGATTCTTTGCGCATAATATGCTTTACTGAGGCTATCAAACTAGTATAATGAAAGAGAACCTGTTATTTCAAATAAGAACGGAAAAAAGTGATTAAAACGAAGTTTCCAAACTTCGAAAAAAAATGTTTTTCTTTTCGAGATTCTTTGTTAATAATATACTTTTCTACGGCTATCAAACTAGTAAAATGAAAGAGAACCAGTTATCTCGAATAAGAACGGAAAAAAAGTGATTGTAACGAAGTTTCCAAACTTCGAAAAAAATTTTTTTTCTTTTCGAGATTCTTTGCGCATAATATGCTTTACTGAGGCTATCAAACTAGTATAATGTAAGAGAACCAGTTATCTCAAATAAGAACGGAAAAAGGGATTCTAACGAAGTTTCCAAACTTCGAAAAAAATTTTTTTTCTTTTCGTGATTGTTTGCGCTAAATATGCTTTTCTGAGGCTATCAAACTAGTATAATGAAAGAGAACCAGTTATCTCAAATAAGAACAGAAAAAAAGTGATTCTAAAGAAGTTTCCAAACTTCGAAAAAAAAATTTTGTCTTTTCGAGATTCTTTGCGCATAATATGCTTTACTGAGGCTATCAAACTAGTATAATGAAAGAGAACCAGTTATTTCAAATAAGAACGGAAAAAAAGTGATTCTAAAGAAGTTTCCAAACTTCGAAAAAAATTTTTTTTCTTTTCGAGATTCTTTGCCCATAAAATGCTTTACTGAGGCTATCAAACTAGTATAATGAAAGAGAACCAGTTATCTCAAATATGAACGGAAAAAAAGTGATTCAAACGAAGTTTCCAAACTTTGAAAAAAAATGCTTTTCTTTTCGAGATTCTTTGCGCATAATATGCTTTTCTGAGGCTATCAAACTAGTATAATGAAAGAGAACTAGTTATTTCAAATCAGAACGGAAAAAAAGTGATTCAAACGAAGTTTCCAAACTTCGAAAAAAAATGTTTTTCTTTTCGAGATTCTTTGCGCATAATATACTTTTCTACGGCTATCAAACTAGTAAAATGAAAGAGAACCAGTTATCTCGAATAAGAACGGAAAAAAAGTGATTCTAACGAAGTTTCCAAACTTCGAAAAAAAATGTTTCTCTTTTCGAGATTCTTTGCGCATTATATGCTTTTCTGAGGATATCAAAGTAGTATTATAAAAGAGAACCAGTTATCTATAATAAGAACGGAAAAAAAGTTATTCTAAAGAAGTTTCCAAACTTCGAAAAAATTTTTTTTTCTTTTCGAGATTCTTTGCGCATAATATACTTTTCTACGGCTATCAAACTAGTAAAATGAAAGAGAACCAGTTATCTCCAATAAGAACGGAAAAAAAAGTGATTCTAACGAAGTTTCCAAACTTCGAAAAAAAATGTTTTTCTTTTCGAGATTCTTTGCGCATAATATGCTTTACTGAGGCTATCAAACTAGTATAATGAAAGAGAACCAGTTATCTCAAATAAGAACGAAAACAAATTGATTCTAAAGAAGTTTCCAAACTTCGGAAAAAAATGTTTTTCTTTTCGAGATTCTTTGCGCATAATATACTTTTCTACGGCTATCAAACTAGTAAAATGAAAGAGAACCAGTTATCTCGAATAAGAACGGAAAAATTGTGATTGTAACGAAGTTTCCAAACGTCGAAAAAATTTTTTTTTCTTTTCGAGATTCTTTGCGCATAATATGCTTTACTGAGGCTATCAAACTAGTATAATGAAAGAGAACCAGTTATCTCAAATAAGAACGGAAAAAAAGTGATTCTAAAGAAGTTTCCAAACTTCGAAAAAAAATTTTTTTCTTTTCGAGATTCTTTGCGCATAATATGCTTTACTGAGGCTATCAAACTAGTATAATGAAAGAGAACCAGTTATCTCAAATAAGAACGGAAAAAAGGTGATTCTAAAGAAGTTTCCAAACTTCGAAAAAAAATTTTTTTCTTTTCGAGATTCTTTGCGCATAATATGCTTTACTGAGGCTATCAAACTAGTATAATGAAAGAGAAACAGTTATCTCAAATAAGAACGGAAAAAAAGTGATTCAAACGAAGTTTCCAAAACTCGAAAAAAAATGTTTTTCTTTTCGAGATTCTTTGCGCATAATATGCTTTTCTGAGGCTATCAAACTAGTATAATGAAAGATAACCAGTTATCTCAAATAAGAACGGGAAAAAAAGTGATTCTAACGAAGTTTCCAAACTTCGAAAAAAATTTTTTTTTCTTTTCGTGAAATTTGCGCTAAATATGCTTTTCTGAGGCTATCAAAGTAGTATTATAAAAGAGAACACGTTATCTCAAATAAGAACAGAAAAAAGGTGATTCTAAAGAAGTTTCCAAACTTCAAAAAAAATTTTTTTTTCTTTTCGAGATTCTTTGCGCATAATATGCTTTACTGAGGCTATCAAACTAGTATAATGAAAGAGAACCAGTTATCTCAAATAAGAACGGAAAAAAAGTGATTCAAACGATGTTTCCAAACTTCGAAAAATTTTTTTTTTCTTTTAGAGATTCTTTGCGCATAATATGCTTTACTGAGGCTATCAAACTAGTATAATGAAAGAGAACCAGTTATCTCAAATAAGAACGGAAAAAAAGTGATTCTAACGAAGTTTCCAAACTTCGAAAAAATTTTTTTTTCTTTTCGAGATTCTTTGCGCATAATATGCTTTACTGAGGCTATCAAACTAGTATAATGAAAGAGAACCAGTTATCTCAAATAAGAACAGAAAAAAAGTGATTCTAAAGAAGTTACCAAACTTCGAAAAAAAATTTTTTTCTTTTCGAGATTCTTTGCGCATAATATGCTTTACTGAGGCTATCAAACTAGTATAATGAAAGAGAACCTGTTATTTCAAATAAGAACGGAAAAAAGTGATTAAAACGAAGTTTCCAAACTTCGAAAAAAAATGTTTTTCTTTTCGAGATTCTTTGCGCATAATATACTTTTCTACGGCTATCAAACTAGTAAAATGAAAGAGAACCAGTTATCTCGAATAAGAACGGAAAAAAAGTGATTGTAACGAAGTTTCCAAACTTCGAAAAAATTTTTTTTTCTTTTCGAGATTCTTTGCGCATAATATGCTTTACTGAGGCTATCAAACTAGTATAATGTAAGAGAACCAGTTATCTCAAATAAGAACGGAAAAAAAGTGATTCTAACGAAGTTTCCAAACTTCGAAAAAAATTTTTTTTCTTTTCGGGATTGTTTGCGCTAAATTTGCTTTTCTGAGGCTATCAAACTAGTATAATGAAAGAGAACCAGTTATCTCAAATAAGAACAGAAAAAAAGTGATTCTAAAGAAGTTTCCAAACTTCGAAAAAAAATTTTGTCTTTTCGAGATTCTTTGCGCATAATATGCTTTACTGAGGCTATCAAACTAGTATAATGAAAGAGAACCAGTTATCTCAAATAAGAACAGAAAAAAAGTGATTCTAAAGAAGTTTCCAAACTTCGAAAAAAATTTTTTTTCTTTTCGAGATTCTTTGCGCATAAAATGCTTTACTGAGGCTATCAAACTAGTATAATGAAAGAGAACCAGTTATCTCAAATAAGAACGGAAAAAAAGTGATTCAAACGAAGTTTCCAAACTTTCAAAAAATATGTTTTTCTTTTCGAGATTCTTTGCGCATAATATGCTTTACTGAGGCTATCAAACTAGTATAATGAAAGAGAACCAGTTATCTCAAATAAGAACGAAAACAAATTGATTCTAAAGAAGTTTCCAAACTTCGAAAAAAAATGTTTTTCTTTTCGAGATTCTTTGCGCATAATATACTTTTCTACGGCTATCAAACTAGTAAAATGAAAGAGAACCAGTTATCTCGAATAAGAACGGAAAAATTGTGATTGTAACGAAGTTTCCAAACGTCGAAAAAAATTTTTTTTCTTTTCGAGATTCTTTGCGCATAATATGCTTTACTGAGGCTATCAAACTAGTATAATGAAAGAGAACCAGTTATCTCAAATAAGAACAGAAAAAAAGTGATTCTAAAGAAGTTTCCAAACTTCGAAAAAAAAATTTTGTCTTTTCGAGATTCTTTGCGCATAATATGCTTTACTGAGGCTATCAAACTAGTATAATGAAAGAGAACCAGTTATCTCAAATAAGAACAGAAAAAAGGTGATTCTAAAGAAGTTTCCAAACTTCGAAAAAAATTTTTTTTCTTTTCGAGATTCTTTGCGCATAATATGCTTTACTGAGGCTATCAAACTAGTATAATGAAAGAGAACCAGTTATCTCAAATAAGAACGGAAAAAAAGTGATTCAAACGAAGTTTCCAAACTTCGAAAAAAAATGTTTTCCTTTTCGAGATTCTTTGCGCATAATATGCTTTACTGAGGCTATCAAACTAGTATAATGAAAGAGAACCAGTTATCTCAAATAAGAACGGAAAAAAAGTGATTCTAAAGAAGTTTCCAAACTTCGAAAAAAAAATTTTTTCTTTTCGAGATTCTTTGCGCATAATATGCTTTACTGAGGCTATCAAACTAGTATAATGAAAGATAACCAGTTATCTCAAATAAGAACGGGAAAAAAAGTGATTCTAACGAAGTTTCCAAACTTCGAAAAAAATTTTTTTTTCTTTTCGTGATTTTTGCGCTAAATATGCTTTTCTGAGGCTATCAAAGTAGTATTATAAAAGAGAACACGTTATCTCAAATAAGAACAGAAAAAAGGTGATTCTAAAGAAGTTTCCAAACTTCAAAAAAAATTTTTTTTCTTTTCGAGATTCTTTGCGCATAATATGCTTTACTGAGGCTATCAAACTAGTATAATGAAAGAGAACCAGTTATCTCAAATAAGAACGGAAAAAAAGTGATTCAAACGATGTTTCCAAACTTCGAAAAAAAATTTTTTTCTTTTAGAGATTCTTTGCGCATAATATGCTTTACTGAGGCTATCAAACTAGTATAATGAAAGAGAACCAGTTATCTCAAATAAGAACGGAAAAAAAGTGATTCAAACGAAGTTTCCAAACTTTGAAAAAAAATGTTTTTCTTTTCGAGATTCTTTGCGCATAATATGCTTTTCTACGTCTATCAAACTAGTAAAATGAAAGAGAACCAGTTATCTCGAATAAGAACGGAAAAAAAGTGATTGTAACGAAGTTTCCAAACTTCAAAAAAAATTTTTTTTCTTTTCGAGATTCTTTGCGCATAATATGCTTTACTGAGGCTATCAAACTAGTATAATGTAAGAGAACCAGTTATCTCAAATAAGAACGGAAAAAAAGTGATTCTAACGAAGTTTCCAAACTTCGAAAAAAAATGTTTTTCTTTTCGAGATTCTTTGCGCTAAATATGCTTTTCTGAGGCTATCAAACTAGTATAATGAAAGAGAACCAGTTATCTCAAATAAGAACAGAAAAAAAGTGATTCTAAAGAAGTTTCCAAACTTCGAAAAAAAAATTTTGTATTTTCGAGATTCTTTGCGCATAATATGCTTTACTGAGGCTATCAAACTAGTATAATGAAAGAGAACCAGTTATCTCAAATAAGAACAGAAAAAAAGTGATTCTAAAGAAGTTTCCAAACTTCGAAAAAAATTTTTTTTCTTTTCGAGATTCTTTGCGCATAAAATGCTTTACTGAGGCTATCAAACTAGTATAATGAAAGAGAACCAGTTATCTCAAATAAGAACGGAAAAAAAGTGATTCAATCGAAGTTTCCAAACTTTGAAAAACAATGTGCTTTTCTGAGGCTATCAAACTAGTATAATGAAAGAGAACTAGTTATTTCAAATAAGAACGGAAAAAAAGTGATTCAAACGAAGTTTCCAAACTTCGAAAATAATTTTTTTTCTCTTCGAGATTCTCTGCGCATAATATACTTTTCTACGGCTATCAAACTAGTAAAATGAAAGAGAACCAGTTATCTGGAATAAGAACGGAAAAAAAAGTGATTCTAACGAAGTTTCCAAACTTCGAAAAAAAATGTTTTTCTTTTCGAGATTCTTTGCGCATAATATGCTTTACTGAGGCTATCAAACTAGTATAATGAAAGAGAACCAGTTATCTCAAATAAGAACGGAAAAAAAGTGATTCTAAAGAAGTTTCCAAACTTCGAAAAAAATTTTTTTTCTTTTCGAGATTCTTTGCGCATAATATGCTTTACTGAAGCTATCAAACTAGTATAATGAAAGAGAACCAGTTATCTCAAATAAGAACAGAAAAAAAGTGATTCTAAAGAAGTTTCCAAACTTCGAAAAAAATTTTTTTTCTTTTCGAGATTCTTTGCGCATAATATGCTTTACTGAGGCTATCAAACTAGTATAATGAAAGAGAAACAGTTATCTCAAATAAGAACGGAAAAAAAGTGATTCAAACGAAGTTTCCAAACCTCGAAAAAAAATTTTTTTCTTTTCGAGATTCTTTGCGCATAATATGCTTTTCTGAGGCTATCAAACTAGTATAATATAAGATAACCAGTTATCTCAAATAAGAACGGGAAAAAAGTGATTCTAACGAAGTTTCCAAACTTCGAAAAAAATTTTTTTTTCTTTTCGTGATTCTTTGCGCTAAATATGCTTTTCTGAGGCTATCAAAGTAGTATTATAAAAGAGAACACGTTATCTCAAATAAGAACAGAAAAAAGGTGATTCTAAAGAAGTTTCCAAACTTCAAAAAAAATTTTTTTTCTTTTCGATATTCTTTGCGCATAATATGCTTTACTGGGGCTATCAAACTACTATAATGAAAGAGAACCAGTTATCTCAAATAAGAACGGAAAAAAAGTGATTCAAACGATGTTTCCAAACTTCGAAAAAAAATTTTTTTCTTTTAGAGATTCTTTGCGCATAATATGCTTTACTGAGGCTATCAAAATAGTATAATGAAAGAGAACCAGTTATCTCAAATAAGAACGGAAAAAAAGTGATTCTAACGAAGTTTCCAAACTTCGAAAAAATTTTTTTTTCTTTTCGAGATTCTTTGCGCATAATATGCTTTACTGAGGCTATCAAACTAGTATAATGAAAGAGAACCAGTTATCTCAAATAAGAACAGAAAAAAAGTGATTCTAAAGAAGTTTCCAAACTTCGAAAAAAAATTTTTTTCTTTTCGAGATTCTTTGCGCATAATATGCTTTACTGAGGCTATCAAACTAGTATAATGAAAGAGAACCTGTTATTTCAAATAAGAACGGAAAAAAGTGATTAAAACGAAGTTTCCAAACTTCGAAAAAAAATGTTTTTCTTTTCGAGATTCTTTGCGCATAATATGCTTTACTGAGGCTATCAAACTAGTATAATGTAAGAGAACCAGTTATCTCAAATAAGAACGGAAAAAGGGATTCTAACGAAGTTTCCAAACTTCGAAAAAAATTTTTTTTCTTTTCGTGATTGTTTGCGCTAAATATGCTTTTCTGAGGCTATCAAACTAGTATAATGAAAGAGAACCAGTTATCTCAAATAAGAACAGAAAAAAAGTGATTCTAAAGAAGTTTCCAAACTTCGAAAAAAAAATTTTGTCTTTTCGAGATTCTTTGCGCATAATATGCTTTACTGAGGCTATCAAACTAGTATAATGAAAGAGAACCAGTTATCTCAAATAAGAACGGAAAAAAAGTGATTCTAAAGAAGTTTCCAAACTTCGAAAAAAATTTTTTTTCTTTTCGAGATTCTTTGCCCATAAAATGCTTTACTGAGGCTATCAAACTAGTATAATGAAAGAGAACCAGTTATCTCAAATAAGAACGGAAAAAAAGTGATTCAAACGAAGTTTCCAAACTTTGAAAAAAAATGTTTTTCTTTTCGAGATTCTTTGCGCATAATATGCTTTTCTGAGGCTATCAAACTAGTATAATGAAAGAGAACTAGTTATTTCAAATCAGAACGGAAAAAAAGTGATTCAAACGAAGTTTCCAAACTTCGAAAAAAAATGTTTTTCTTTTCGAGATTCTTTGCGCATAATATACTTTTCTACGGCTATCAAACTAGTAAAATGAAAGAGAACCAGTTATCTCGAATAAGAACGGAAAAAAAGTGATTCTAACGAAGTTTCCAAACTTCGAAAAAAAATGTTTCTCTTTTCGAGATTCTTTGCGCATTATATGCTTTTCTGAGGCTATCAAAGTAGTATTATAAAAGAGAACCAGTTATCTATAATAAGAACGGAAAAAAAGTGATTCTAAAGAAGTTTCCAAACTTCGAAAAAATTTTTTTTTCTTTTCGAGATTCTTTGCGCATAATATACTTTTCTACGGCTATCAAACTAGTAAAATGAAAGAGAACCAGTTATCTCCAATAAGAACGGAAAAAAAAGTGATTCTAACGAAGTTTCCAAACTTCGAAAAAAAATGTTTTTCTTTTCGAGATTCTTTGCGCATAATATGCTTTACTGAGGCTATCAAACTAGTATAATGAAAGAGAACCAGTCATCTCAAATAAGAACGAAAACAAATTGATTCTAAAGAAGTTTCCAAACTTCGAAAAAAAATGTTTTTCTTTTCGAGATTCTTTGCGCATAATATACTTTTCTACGGCTATCAAACTAGTAAAATGAAAGAGAACCAGTTATCTCGAATAAGAACGGAAAAATTGTGATTGTAACGAAGTTTCCAAACGTCGAAAAAAATTTTTTTTCTTTTCGAGATTCTTTGCGCATAATATGCTTTACTGAGGCTATCAAACTAGTATAATGAAAGAGAACCAGTTATCTCAAATAAGAACGGAAAAAAAGTGATTCTAAAGAAGTTTCCAAACTTCGAAAAAAATTTTTTTTCTTATCGAGATTCTTTGCGCATAATATGCTTTACTGAAGCTATCAAACTAGTATAATGAAAGAGAACCAGTTATCTCAAATAAGAACAGAAAAAAAGTGATTCTAAAGAAGTTTCCAAACTTCGAAAAAAAATTTTTTTCTTTTCGAGATTCTTTGCGCATAATATGCTTTACTGAGGCTATCAAACTAGTATAATGAAAGAGAACCAGTTATCTCAAATAAGAACGGAAAAAAGGTGATTCTAAAGAAGTTTCCAAACTTCGAAAAAAAATTTTTTTCTTTTCGAGATTCTTTGCGCATAATATGCTTTACTGAGGCTATCAAACTAGTATAATGAAAGAGAAACAGTTATCTCAAATAAGAACGGAAAAAAAGTGATTCAAACGAAGTTTCCAAAACTCGAAAAAAAATGTTTTTCTTTTCGAGATTCTTTGCGCATAATATGCTTTTCTGAGGCTATCAAACTAGTATAATGAAAGATAACCAGTTATCTCAAATAAGAACGGGAAAAAAAGTGATTCTAACGAAGTTTCCAAACTTCGAAAAAAATTTTTTTTTCTTTTCGTGATTTTTGCGCTAAATATGCTTTTCTGAGGCTATCAAAGTAGTATTATAAAAGAGAACACGTTATCTCAAATAAGAACAGAAAAAAGGTGATTCTAAAGAAGTTTCCAAACTTCAAAAAAAATTTTTTTTCTTTTCGAGATTCTTTGCGCATAATATGCTTTACTGAGGCTATCAAACTAGTATAATGAAAGAGAACCAGTTATCTCAAATAAGAACGGAAAAAAAGTGATTCAAACGATGTTTCCAAACTTCGAAAAAAAATTTTTTTCTTTTAGAGATTCTTTGCGCATAATATGCTTTACTGAGGCTATCAAACTAGTATAATGAAAGAGAACCAGTTATCTCAAATAAGAACGGAAAAAAAGTGATTCTAAAGAAGTTACCAAACTTCGAAAAAAAATTTTTTTCTTTTCGAGATTCTTTGCGCATAATATGCTTTACTGAGGCTATCAAACTAGTATAATGAAAGAGAACCTGTTATTTCAAATAAGAACGGAAAAAGTGATTAAAACGAAGTTTCCAAACTTCGAAAAAAAATGTTTTTCTTTTCGAGATTCTTTGCGCATAATATACCTTTCTACGGCTATCAAACTAGTAAAATGAAAGAGAACCAGTTATCTCGAATAAGAACGGAAAAAAAGTGATTGTAACGAAGTTTCCAAACTTCGAAAAAAATTTTTTTTCTTTTCGAGATTCTCTGCGCATAATATTCTTTTCTACGGCTATCAAACTAGTAAAATGAAAGAGAACCAGTTATCTGGAATAAGAACGGAAAAAAAAGTGATTCTAACGAAGTTTCCAAACTTCGAAAAAAAATGTTTTTCTTTTCGAGATTCTTTGCGCATAATATGCTTTACTGAGGCTATCAAACTAGTATAATGTAAGAGAACCAGTTATCTCAAATAAGAACGGAAAAAAAGTGATTCTAACGAAGTTTCCAAACTTCGAAAAAAAATGTTTTTCTTTTCGAGATTCTTTGCGCTAAATATGCTTTTCTGAGGCTATCAAACTAGTATAATGAAAGAGAACCAGTTATCTCAAATAAGAACAGAAAAAAAGTGATTCTAAAGAAGTTTCCAAACTTCGAAAAAAAAATTTTGTATTTTCGAGATTCTTTGCGCATAATATGCTTTACTGAGGCTATCAAACTAGTATAATGAAAGAGAACCAGTTATCTCAAATAAGAACAGAAAAAAAGTGATTCTAAAGAAGTTTCCAAACTTCGAAAAAAATTTTTTTTCTTTTCGAGATTCTTTGCGCATAAAATGCTTTACTGAGGCTATCAAACTAGTATAATGAAAGAGAACCAGTTATCTCAAATAAGAACGGAAAAAAAGTGATTCAAACGAAGTTTCCAAACTTTGAAAAACAATGTGCTTTTCTGAGGCTATCAAACTAGTATAATGAAAGAGAACTAGTTATTTCAAATAAGAACGGAAAAAAAGTGATTCAAACGAAGTTTCCAAACTTCGAAAATAATTTTTTTTCTTTTGAGATTCTCTGCGCATAATATACTTTTCTACGGCTATCAAACTAGTAAAATGAAAGAGAACCAGTTATCTGGAATAAGAACGGAAAAAAAAGTGATTCTAACGAAGTTTCCAAACTTCGAAAAAAAATGTTTTTCTTTTCGAGATTCTTTGCGCATAATATGCTTTACTGAGGCTATCAAACTAGTATAATGAAAGAGAACCAGTTATCTCAAATAAGAACGGAAAAAAAGTGATTCTAAAGAAGTTTCCAAACTTCGAAAAAAATTTTTTTTCTTTTCGAGATTCTTTGCGCATAATATGCTTTACTGAAGCTATCAAACTAGTATAATGAAAGAGAACCAGTTATCTCAAATAAGAACAGAAAAAAAGTGATTCTAAAGAAGTTTCCAAACTTCGAAAAAAATTTTTTTTCTTTTCGAGATTCTTTGCGCATAATATGCTTTACTGAGGCTATCAAACTAGTATAATGAAAGAGAACCAGTTATCTCAAATAAGAACGGAAAAAAAGTGATTCTAAAGAAGTTTCCAAACTTCGAAAAAAAATTTTTTTCTTTTCGAGATTCTTTGCGCATAATATGCTTTACTGAGGCTATCAAACTAGTATAATGAAAGAGAAACAGTTATCTCAAATAAGAACGGAAAAAAAGTGATTCAAACGAAGTTTCCAAACCTCGAAAAAATTTTTTTTTCTTTTCGAGATTCTTTGCGCATAATATGCTTTTCTGAGGCTATCAAACTAGTATAATATAAGATAACCAGTTATCTCAAATAAGAACGGGAAAAAAGTGATTCTAACGAAGTTTCCAAACTTCGAAAAAAATTTTTTTTTCTTTTCGTGATTCTTTGCGCTAAATATGCTTTTCTGAGGCTATCAAAGTAGTATTATAAAAGAGAACACGTTATCTCAAATAAGAACAGAAAAAAGGTGATTCTAAAGAAGTTTCCAAACTTCAAAAAAAATTTTTTTTCTTTTCGATATTCTTTGCGCATAATATGCTTTACTGGGGCTATCAAACTACTATAATGAAAGAGAACCAGTTATCTCAAATAAGAACGGAAAAAAAGTGATTCAAACGATGTTTCCAAACTTCGAAAAAAAATTTTTTTCTTTTAGAGATTCTTTGCGCATAATATGCTTTACTGAGGCTATCAAACTAGTATAATGAAAGAGAACCAGTTATCTCAAATAAGAACGGAAAAAAAGTGATTCTAACGAAGTTTCCAAACTTCGAAAAAATTTTTTTTTCTTTTCGAGATTCTTTGCGCATAATATGCTTTACTGAGGCTATCAAACTAGTATAATGAAAGAGAACCAGTTATCTCAAATAAGAACAGAAAAAAAGTGATTCTAAAGAAGTTTCCAAACTTCGAAAAAAAATTTTTTTCTTTTCGAGATTCTTTGCGCATAATATGCTTTACTGAGGCTATCAAACTAGTATAATGAAAGAGAACCTGTTATTTCAAATAAGAACGGAAAAAAGTGATTAAAACGAAGTTTCCAAACTTCGAAAAAAAATGTTTTTCTTTTCGAGATTCTTTGCGCATAATATGCTTTACTGAGGCTATCAAACTAGTATAATGTAAGAGAACCAGTTATCTCAAATAAGAACGGAAAAAGGGATTCTAACGAAGTTTCCAAACTTCGAAAAAAATTTTTTTTCTTTTCGTGATTGTTTGCGCTAAATATGCTTTTCTGAGGCTATCAAACTAGTATAATGAAAGAGAACCAGTTATCTCAAATAAGAACAGAAAAAAAGTGATTCTAAAGAAGTTTCCAAACTTCGAAAAAAAAATTTTGTCTTTTCGAGATTCTTTGCGCATAATATGCTTTACTGAGGCTATCAAACTAGTATAATGAAAGAGAACCAGTTATCTCAAATAAGAACGGAAAAAAAGTGATTCTAAAGAAGTTTCCAAACTTCGAAAAAAATTTTTTTTCTTTTCGAGATTCTTTGCCCATAAAATGCTTTACTGAGGCTATCAAACTAGTATAATGAAAGAGAACCAGTTATCTAAAATAAGAACGGAAAAAAAGTGATTCAAACGAAGTTTCCAAACTTTGAAAAAAAAGGTTTTTCTTTTCGAGATTCTTTGCGCATAATATGCTTTTCTGAGGCTATCAAACTAGTATAATGAAAGAGAACTAGTTATTTCAAATCAGAACGGAAAAAAAGTGATTCAAACGAAGTTTCCAAACTTCGAAAAAAAGTGTTTTTCTTTTCGGGATTCTTTGCGCATAATATACTTTTCTACGGCTATCAAACTAGTAAAATGAAAGAGAACCAGTTATCTCGAATAAGAACGGAAAAAAAGTGATTCTAACGAAGTTTCCAAACTTCGAAAAAAAATGTTTCTCTTTTCGAGATTCTTTGCGCATTATATGCTTTTCTGAGGCTATCAAAGTAGTATTATAAAAGAGAACCAGTTATCTATAATAAGAACGGAAAAAAAGTGATTCTAAAGAAGTTTCCAAACTTCGAAAAAATTTTTTTTTCTTTTCGAGATTCTTTGCGCATAATATACTTTTCTACGGCTATCAAACTAGTAAAATGAAAGAGAACCAGTTATCTCCAATAAGAACGGAAAAAAAAGTGATTCTAACGAAGTTTCCAAACTTCGAAAAAAAATGTTTTTCTTTTCGAGATTCTTTGCGCATAATATGCTTTACTGAGGCTATCAAACTAGTATAATGAAAGAGAACCAGTTATCTCAAATAAGAACGAAAACAAATTGATTCTAAAGAAGTTTCCAAACTTCGAAAAAAAATGTTTTTCTTTTCGAGATTCTTTGCGCATAATATACTTTTCTACGGCTATCAAACTAGTAAAATGAAAGAGAACCAGTTATCTCGAATAAGAACGGAAAAATTGTGATTGTAACGAAGTTTCCAAACGTCGAAAAAAATTTTTTTTCTTTTCGAGATTCTTTGCGCATAATATGCTTTACTGAGGCTATCAAACTAGTATAATGAAAGAGAACCAGTTATCTCAAATAAGAACGGAAAAAAAGTGATTCTAAAGAAGTTTCCAAACTTCGAAAAAAATTTTTTTTCTTATCGAGATTCTTTGCGCATAATATGCTTTACTGAAGCTATCAAACTAGTATAATGAAAGAGAACCAGTTATCTCAAATAAGAACAGAAAAAAGTGATTCTAAAGAAGTTTCCAAACTTCGAAAAAAAATTTTTTTCTTTTCGAGATTCTTTGCGCATAATATGCTTTACTGAGGCTATCAAACTAGTATAATGAAAGAGAACCAGTTATCTCAAATAAGAACGGAAAAAGGGTGATTCTAAAGAAGTTTCCAAACTTCGAAAAAAAATTTTTTTCTTTTCGAGATTCTTTGCGCATAATATGCTTTACTGAGGCTATCAAACTAGTATAATGAAAGAGAAACAGTTATCTCAAATAAGAACGGAAAAAAAGTGATTCAAACGAAGTTTCCAAAACTCGAAAAAAAATGTTTTTCTTTTCGAGATTCTTTGCGCATAATATGCTTTTCTGAGGCTATCAAACTAGTATAATGAAAGATAACCAGTTATCTCAAATAAGAACGGGAAAAAAAGTGATTCTAACGAAGTTTCCAAACTTCGAAAAAAATTTTTTTTTCTTTTCGTGATTTTTGCGCTAAATATGCTTTTCTGAGGCTATCAAAGTAGTATTATAAAAGAGAACACGTTATCTCAAATAAGAACAGAAAAAAGGTGATTCTAAAGAAGTTTCCAAACTTCAAAAAAAATTTTTTTTCTTTTCGAGATTCTTTGCGCATAATATGCTTTACTGAGGCTATCAAACTAGTATAATGAAAGAGAACCAGTTATCTCAAATAAGAACGGAAAAAAAGTGATTCAAACGATGTTTCCAAACTTCGAAAAAAAATTTTTTTCTTTTAGAGATTCTTTGCGCATAATATGCTTTACTGAGGCTATCAAACTAGTATAATGAAAGAGAACCAGTTATCTCAAATAAGAACGGAAAAAAAGTGATTCTAACGAAGTTTCCAAACTTCGAAAAAATTTTTTTTTCTTTTCGAGATTCTTTGCGCATAATATGCTTTACTGAGGCTATCAAACTAGTATAATGAAAGAGAACCAGTTATCTCAAATAAGAACAGAAAAAAAGTGATTCTAAAGAAGTTACCAAAGTTCGAAAAAAAATTTTTTTCTTTTCGAGATTCTTTGCGCATAATATGCTTTACTGAGGCTATCAAACTAGTATAATGAAAGAGAACCTGTTATTTCAAATAAGAACGGAAAAAGTGATTAAAACGAAGTTTCCAAACTTCGAAAAAAAATGTTTTTCTTTTCGAGATTCTTTGCGCATAATATACCTTTCTACGGCTATCAAACTAGTAAAATGAAAGAGAACCAGTTATCTCGAATAAGAACGGAAAAAAAGTGATTGTAACGAAGTTTCCAAACTTCGAAAAAAATTTTTTTTCTTTTCGAGATTCTCTGCGCATAATATACTTTTCTACGGCTATCAAACTAGTAAAATGAAAGAGAACCAGTTATCTGGAATAAGAACGGAAAAAAAAGTGATTCTAACGAAGTTTCCAAACTTCGAAAAAAAATGTTTTTCTTTTCGAGATTCTTTGCGCATAATATGCTTTACTGAGGCTATCAAACTAGTATAATGAAAGAGAACCAGTTATCTCAAATAAGAACGGAAAAAAAGTGATTCTAAAGAAGTTTCCAAACTTCGAAAAAAATTTTTTTTCTTTTCGAGATTCTTTGCGCATAATATGCTTTACTGAGGCTATCAAACTAGTATAATGAAAGACAACCAGTTATCTCAAATAAGAACGGAAAAAAAGTGATTCTAAAGAAGTTTCCAAACTTCGAAAAAAAATTTTTTTCTTTTCGAGATTCTTTGCGCATAATATGCTTTACTGAGGCTATCAAACTAGTATAATGAAAGAGAAACAGTTATCTCAAATAAGAGCGAAAAAAAAGTGATTCAAACGAAGTTTCCAAACCTCGAAAAAAAATTTTTTTCTTTTCGAGATTCTTTGCGCATAATATGCTTTTCTGAGGCTATCAAACTAGTATAATATAAGATAACCAGTTATCTCAAATAAGAAAGGGAAAAAAGTGATTCTAACGAAGTTTCCAAACTTCGAAAAAAATTTTTTTTTCTTTTCGTGATTCTTTGCGCTAAATATGCTTTTCTGAGGCTATCAAAGTAGTATTATAAAAGAGAACACGTTATCTCAAATAAGAACAGAAAAAAGGTGATTCTAAAGAAGTTTCCAAACTTCAAAAAAAATTTTTTTTCTTTTCGATATTCTTTGCGCATAATATGCTTTACTGAGGCTATCAAACTAGTATAATGAAAGAGAACCAGTTATCTCAAATAAGAACAGAAAAAAAGTGATTCTAAAGAAGTTTCCAAACTTCGAAAAAAATTTTTTTTTTTTTTCGAGATTCTTTGCGCATAATATGCTTTACTGAGGCTATCAAACTAGTATAATGAAAGAGAACCTGTTATTTCAAATAAGAACGGAAAAAAGTGATTAAAACGAAGTTTCCAAACTTCGAAAAAAAATGTTTTTCTTTTCGAGATTCTTTGCGCATAATATACTTTTCTACGGCTATCAAACTAGTAAAATGAAAGAGAACCAGTTATCTCGAATAAGAACGGAAAAAAAGTGATTGTAACGAAGTTTCCAAACTTCGAAAAAAATTTTTTTTCTTTTCGAGATTCTTTGCGCATAATATGCTTTACTGAGGCTATCAAACTAGTATAATGTAAGAGAACCAGTTATCTCAAATAAGAACGGAAAAAGGGATTCTAACGAAGTTTCCAAACTTCGAAAAAAATTTTTTTTCTTTTCGTGATTGTTTGCGCTAAATATGCTTTTCTGAGGCTATCAAACTAGTATAATGAAAGAGAACCAGTTATCTCAAATAAGAACAGAAAAAAAGTGATTCTAAAGAAGTTTCCAAACTTCGAAAAAAAAATTTTGTCTTTTCGATATTCTTTGCGCATAATATGCTTTACTGAGGCTATCAAACTAGTATAATGAAAGAGAACCAGTTATCTCAAATAAGAACGGAAAAAAAGTGATTCTAAAGAAGTTTCCAAACTTCGAAAAAAATTTTTTTTCTTTTCGAGATTCTTTGCCCATAAAATGCTTTACTGAGGCTATCAAACTAGTATAATGAAAGAGAACCAGTTATCTCAAATAAGAACGGAAAAAAAGTGATTCAAACGAAGTTTCCAAACTTTGAAAAAAAATGTTTTTCTTTTCGAGATTCTTTGCGCATAATATGCTTTTCTGAGGCTATCAAACTAGTAAAATGAAAGAGAACCAGTTATCTCCAATAAGAACGGAAAAAAAAGTGATTCTAACGAAGTTTCCAAACTTCGAAAAAAAATGTTTTTCTTTTCGAGATTCTTTGCGCATAATATGCTTTACTGAGGCTATCAAACTAGTATAATGAAAGAGAACCAGTTATCTCAAATAAGAACGAAAACAAATTGATTCTAAAGAAGTTTCCAAACTTCGAAAAAAAATGTTTTTCTTTTCGAGATTCTTTGCGCATAATATACTTTTCTACGGCTATCAAACTAGTAAAATGAAAGAGAACCAGTTATCTCGAATAAGAACGGAAAAATTGTGATTGTAACGAAGTTTCCAAACGTCGAAAAAAATTTTTTTTCTTTTCGAGATTCTTTGCGCATAATATGCTTTACTGAGGCTATCAAACTAGTATAATGAAAGAGAACCAGTTATCTCAAATAAGAACGGAAAAAAAGTGATTCTAAAGAAGTTTCCAAACCTTGAAAAAAATTTTTTTTCTTATCGAGATTCTTTGCGCATAATATGCTTTACTGAAGCTATCAAACTAGTATAATGAAAGAGAACCAGTTATCTCAAATAAGAACAGAAAAAAAGTGATTCTAAAGAAGTTTCCAAACTTCGAAAAAAAATTTTTTTCTTTTCGAGATTCTTTGCGCATAATATGCTTTACTGAGGCTATCAAACTAGTTAAATGAAAGAGAACCAGTTATCTCAAATAAGAACGGAAAAAAGGTGATTCTAAAGAAGTTTCCAAACTTCGAAAAAAAATTTTTTTCTTTTCGAGATTCTTTGCGCATAATATGCTTTACTGAGGCTATCAAACTAGTATAATGAAAGAGAAACTGTTATCTCAAATAAGAACGGAAAAAAAGTGATTCAAACGAAGTTTCCAAAACTCGAAAAAAAATGTTTTTCTTTTCGAGATTCTTTGCGCATAATATGCTTTTCTGAGGCTATCAAACTAGTATAATGAAAGATAACCAGTTATCTCAAATAAGAACGGGAAAAAAAGTGATTCTAACGAAGTTTCCAAACTTCGAAAAAAATTTTTTTTTCTTTTCGTGATTTTTGCGCTAAATATGCTTTTCTGAGGCTATCAAAGTAGTATTATAAAAGAGAACACGTTATCTCAAATAAGAACAGAAAAAAGGTGATTCTAAAGAAGTTTCCAAACTTCAAAAAAAATTTTTTTTCTTTTCGAGATTCTTTGCGCATAATATGCTTTACTGAGGCTATCAAACTAGTATAATGAAAGAGAACCAGTTATCTCAAATAAGAACGGAAAAAAAGTGATTCAAACGATGTTTCCAAACTTCGAAAAAAAATTTTTTTCTTTTAGAGATTCTTTGCGCATAATATGCTTTACTGAGGCTATCAAACTAGTATAATGAAAGAGAACCAGTTATCTCAAATAAGAACGGAAAAAAAGTGATTCTAACGAAGTTTCCAAACTTCGAAAAAAATTTTTTTTCTTTTCGAGTTTCTTTGCGCATAATATGCTTTACTGAGGCTATCAAACTAGTATAATGAAAGTGAACCAGTTATCTCAAATAAGAACAGAAAAAAAGTGATTCTAAAGAAGTTACCAAACTTCGAAAAAAAATTTTTTTCTTTTCGAGATTCTTTGCGCATAATATGCTTTACTGAGGCTATCAAACTAGTATAATGAAAGAGAACCTGTTATTTCAAATAAGAACTGAAAAAAGTGATTAAAACGAAGTTTCCAAACTTCGAAAAAAAATGTTTTTCTTTTCGAGATTCTTTGCGCATAATATACCTTTCTACGGCTATCAAACTAGTATAATGAAAGAGAACCAGTTATCTCAAATAAGAACGGAAAAAAAGTGATTCAAACGAAGTTTCCAAACTTCGAAAAAAAATGTTTTTCTTTTCGAGATTCTTTGCGCATAATATGCTTTACTGAGGCTATCAAACTAGTATAATGAAAGAGAACCAGTTATCTCAAATAAGAACGGAAAAAAAGTGATTCTAAAGAAGTTTCCAAACTTCGAAAAAAAAATTTTTTCTTTTCGAGATTCTTTGCGCATAATATGCTTTACTGAGGCTATCAAACTAGTATAATGAAAGAGAACCAGTTATCTCAAATAAGAACGGAAAAAAATTGATTCTAAAGAAGTTTCCAAACTTCGAAAAAAAATTTTTTCTTTTCGAGATTCTTTGCGCATAATATGCTTTACTGAGGCTATCAAACTAGTATAATGAAAGAGAACGAGTTATCTCAAATAAGAACGGAAAAAAAGTGATTCAAACGAAGTTTCCAAACTTCGAAAAAATTGTTTTTCTTTTCGAGATTCTTTGCGCATAATATGCTTTACTGAGGCTATCAAACTAGTATAATGTAAGAGAACAAGTTATCTCAAATAAGAACGGAAAAAAAGTGATTCAAACGAAGTTTCCAAACTTCGAAAAAAATGTTTTTCTTTTCGAGATTCTTTGCGCATAATATGCTTTTCTGAGGCTATCAAACTAGTATAATGAAAGAGAACTAGTTATTTCAAATAAGAACGGAAAAAAAGTGATTCAAACGAAGTTTCCAAACTTCGAAAAAAAATGTTTTTCTTTTCGAGATTCTTTGCGCATAATATGCTTTTCTGAGGCTATCAAACTAGTATAATGATAGAGAACCAGTTATCTCCAATAAGAACGGAAAAAAAGTGATTCTAACGAAGTTTCCAAACTTCGAAAAAAATTTTTTTTTCTTTTTGAGATTCTTTGCGCATAATATGCTTTACTGAGGCTATCAAACTAATATAATGAAAGAGAAATAGTTATCTCAAATAAGAACGGAAAAAAATGATTCAAACGAAGTTTCCAAACTTCGAAAAAAAATGTTTTTCTTTTCGAGATTCTTTGCGCTAAATATGCTTTTCTGAGGCTATCAAACTAGTATAATGAAAGAGAACCAGTTATCTCAAATAAGAACAGAAAAAAGTGATTCTAAAGAAGTTTCCAAACTTCGAAAAAAAAAATTTTTCTTTTCGAGATTCTTTGCGCATTATATGCTTTTCTGAGGCTATCAAAGTAGTATTATAAAAGAGAACCAGTTATCTCAAATAAGAACGGAAAAAAAGTGATTCTAAAGAAGTTTCCAAACTTCGAAAAAAATTTTTTTTCTTTTCGAGATTCTTTGCGCATAATATGCTTTACTGAGGCTATCAAACAAGTATAATGAAAGAGAACCAGTTATCTCAAATAAGAACGGAAAAAAAGTGATTCTAAAGAAGTTTCCAAACTTCGAAAAAAAATTTTTTTCTTTTCGAGATTCTTTGCGCATAATATGCTTTACTGAGGCTATCAAACTAGTATAATGAAAGAGAAACAGTTATCTCAAATAAGAACGGAAAAAAAGTGATTCAAACGAAGTTTCCAAACCTCGAAAAAAAATTTTTTTCTTTTCGAGATTCTTTGCGCATAATATGCTTTTCTGAGGCTATCAAACTAGTATAATATAAGATAACCAGTTATCTCAAATAAGAACGGGAAAAAAGTGATTCTAAAGAAGTTTCCAAACTTCGAAAAAAAATTTTTTTCTTTTCGAGATTCTTTGCGCATAATATGCTTTACTGAGGCTATCAAACTAGTATAATGAAAGAGAACCTGTTATTTCAAATAAGAACGGAAAAAAGTGATTAAAACGAAGTTTCCAAACTTCGAAAAAAAATGTTTTTCTTTTCGAGATTCTTTGCGCATAATATACTTTTCTACGGCTATCAAACTAGTAAAATGAAAGAGAACCAGTTATCTCGAATAAGAACGGAAAAAAAGTGATTGTAACGAAGTTTCCAAACTTCGAAAAAAATTTTTTTTCTTTTCGAGATTCTTTGCGCATAATATTATTTACTGAGGCTATCAAACTAGTATAATGTAAGAGAACCAGTTATCTCAAATAAGAACGGAAAAAGGGATTCTAACGAAGTTTCCAAACTTCGAAAAAAATTTTTTTTTCTTTTCGTGATTTTTGCGCTAAATATGCTTTTCTGAGGCTATCAAAGTAGTATTATAAAAGAGAACACGTTATCTCAAATAAGAACAGAAAAAAGGTGATTCTAAAGAAGTTTCCAAACTTCAAAAAAAATTTTTTTTCTTTTCGAGATTCTTTGCGCATAATATGCTTTACTGAGGCTATCAAACTAGTATAATGAAAGAGAACCAGTTATCTCAAATAAGAACGGAAAAAAAGTGATTCAAACGATGTTTCCAAACTTCGAAAAAAATTTTTTTCTTTTAGAGATTCTTTGCGCATAATATGCTTTACTGAGGCTATCAAACTAGTATAATGAAAGAGAACCAGTTATCTCAAATAAGAACGGAAAAAAAGTGATTCAAACGAAGTTTCCAAACTTTGAAAAAAAATGTTTTTCTTTTCGAGATTCTTTGCGCATAATATGCTTTTCTACGGCTATCAAACTAGTAAAATGAAAGAGAACCAGTTATCTCGAATAAGAACGGAAAAAAAGTGATTGTAACGAAGTTTCCAAACTTCAAAAAAAGTTTTTTTTCTTTTCGAGATTCTTTGCGCATAATATGCTTTACTGAGGCTATCAAACTAGTATAATGTAAGAGAACCAGTTATCTCAAATAAGAACGGAAAAAAAGTGATTCTAACGAAGTTTCCAAACTTCGAAAAAATATGTTTTTCTTTTCGAGATTCTTTGCGCTAAATATGCTTTTCTGAGGCTATCAAACTAGTATAATGAAAGAGAACCAGTTATCTCAAATAAGAACAGAAAAAAAGTGATTCTAAAGAAGTTTCCAAACTTCGAAAAAAAAATTTTGTCTTTTCGAGATTCTTTGCGCATAATATGCTTTACTGAGGCTACCAAACTAGTATAATGAAAGAGAACCAGTTATCTCAAATAAGAACAGAAAAAAAGTGATTCTAAAGAAGTTTCCAAACTTCGAAAAAAATTTTTTTTCTTTTCGAGATTCTTTGGGCATAAAATGCTTTACTGAGGCTATCAAACTAGTATAATGAAAGAGAACCAGTTATCTCAAATAAGAACGGAAAAAAAGTGATTCAAACGAAGTTTCCAAACTTTGAAAAAAAAATGTTTTTCTTTTCGAGATTCTTTGCGCATAATATGCTTTTCTGAGGCTATCAAACTAGTATAATGAAAGAGAACTAGTTATTTCAAAAAAGAACGGAAAAAAAGTGATTCAAACGAAGTTTCCAAACTTCGAAAAAAATTTTTTTTCTTTTCGAGATTCTTTGCGCATAATATACTTTTCTACGGCTATCAAACTAGTAAAATGAAAGAGAACCAGTTATCTGGAATAAGAACGGAAAAAAAAGTGATTCTAACGAAGATCCAAACTTCGAAAAAAAATGTTTTTCTTTTCGAGATTCTTTGCGCATAATATGCTTTTCTGAGGCTATCAAAGTAGTATTATAAAAGAGAACCAGTTATCTCAAATAAGAACGGAAAAAAAGTGATTCTAAAGAAGTTTCCAAACTTCGAAAAAAATTTTTTTTCTTTTCGAGATTCTTTGCGCATAATATGCTTTACTGAAGCTATCAAACTAGTATAATGAAAGAGAACCAGTTATCTCAAATAAGAACAGAAAAAAAGTGATTCTAAAGAAGTTTCCAAACTTCGAAAAAAAATTTTTTTCTTTTCGAGATTCTTTGCGCATAATATGCTTTACTGAGGCTATCGAACTAGTATAATGAAAGAGAACCAGTTATCTCAAATAAGAACGGAAAAAAAGTGATTCTAAAGAAGTTTCCAAACTTCGAAAAAAAAATTTTTTCTTTTCGAGATTCTTTGCGCATAATATGCTTTACTGAGGCTATCAAACTAGTATAATGAAAGAGAAACAGTTATCTCAAATAAGAACGGAAAAAAAGTGATTCAAACGAAGTTTCCAAACCTCGAAAAAAAATTTTTTTCTTTTCGAGATTCTTTGCGCATAATATGCTTTTCTGAGGCTATCAAACTAGTATAATATAAGATAACCAGTTATCTCAAATAAGAACGGGAAAAAAGTGATTCTAACGAAGTTTCCAAACTTTGAAAAAAAATGTTTTTCTTTTCGAGATTCTTTGCGCATAATATGCTTTTCTGAGGCTATCAAACTAGTATAATGAAAGAGAACTAGTTATTTCAAATAAGAACGGAAAAAAAGTGATTCAAACGAAGTTTCCAAACTTCGAAAAAAAATGTTTTTCTTTTCGAGATTCTTTGCGCATAATATACTTTTCTACGGCTATCAAACTAGTAAAATGAAAGAGAACCAGTTATCTCGAATAAGAACGGAAAAAAAGTGATTCTAACGAAATTTCCAAACTTCGAAAAAAAATGTTTCTCTTTTCGAGATTCTTTGCGCATTATATGCTTTTCTGAGGCTATCAAAATAGTATTATAAAAGAGAACCAGTTATCTATAATAAGAACGGAAACAAATTGATTCTAAAGAAGTTTCCAAACTTCGAACAAAAATGTTTTTCTTTTCGAGATTCTTTGCGCATAATATACTTTTCTACGGCTATCAAACTAGTAAAATGAAAGAGAACCAGTTATCTCGAATAAGAACGGAAAAATTGTGATTGTAACGAAGTTTCCAAACGTCGAAAAAAATTTTTTTTCTTTTCGAGATTCTTTGCGCATAATATGCTTTACTGAGGCTATCAAACTAGTATAATGTAAGAGAACCAGTTATCTCAAATAAGAACGGAAAAAAAGTGATTCTAAAGAAGTTTCCAAACTTCGAAAAAAATTTTTTTTCTTATCGAGATTCTTTGCGCATAATATGCTTTACTGAAGCTATCAAACTAGTATAATGAAAGAGAACCAGTTATCTCAAATAAGAACAGAAAAAAAGTGATTCTAAAGAAGTTTCCAAACTTCGAAAAAAAATTTTTTTCTTTTCGAGATTCTTTGCGCATAATATGCTTTACTGAGGCTATCAAACTAGTATAATGAAAGAGAACCAGTTATCTCAAATAAGAACGGAAAAAAAGTGATTCAAACGATGTTTCCAAACTTCGAAAAAAAATTTTTTTCTTTTAGAGATTCTTTGCGCATAATATGCTTTACTGAGGCTATCAAACTAGTATAATGAAAGAGAACCAGTTATCTCAAATAAGAACGGAAAAAAAGTGATTCAAACGAAGTTTCCAAACTTTGAAAAAAAATGTTTTTCTTTTCGAGATTCTTTGCGCATAATATGCTTTTCTACGGCTATCAAACTAGTAAAATGAAAGAGAACCAGTTATCTCGAATAAGAACGGAAAAAAAGTGATTGTAACGAAGTTTCCAAACTTCAAAAAAAATTTTTTTTCTTTTCGAGATTCTTTGCGCATAATATGCTTTACTGAGGCTATCAAACTAGTATAATGTAAGAGAACCAGTTATCTCAAATAAGAACGGAAAAAAAGTGATTCTAACGAAGTTTCCAAACTTCGAAAAAAAATGTTTTTCTTTTCGAGATTCTTTGCGCTAAATATGCTTTTCTGAGGCTATCAAACTAGTATAATGAAAGAGAACCAGTTATCTCAAATAAGAACAGAAAAAAAGTGATTCTAAAGAAGTTTCCAAACTTCGAAAAAAAAATTTTGTATTTTCGAGATTCTTTGCGCATAATATGCTTTACTGAGGCTATCAAACTAGTATAATGAAAGAGAACCAGTTATCTCAAATAAGAACAGAAAAAAAGTGATTCTAAAGAAGTTTCCAAACTTCGAAAAAAATTTTTTTTCTTTTCGAGATTCTTTGCGCATAAAATGCTTTACTGAGGCTATCAAACTAGTATAATGAAAGAGAACCAGTTATCTCAAATAAGAACGGAAAAAAAGTGATTCAAACGAAGTTTCCAAACTTTGAAAAACAATGTGCTTTTCTGAGGCTATCAAACTAGTATAATGAAAGAGAACTAGTTATTTCAAATAAGAACGGAAAAAAAGTGATTCAAACGAAGTTTCCAAACTTCGAAAATAATTTTTTTTCTTTTCGAGATTCTCTGCGCATAATATACTTTTCTACGGCTATCAAACTAGTAAAATGAAAGAGAACCAGTTATCTGGAATAAGAACGGAAAAAAAGGGGATTCTAACGAAGTTTCCAAACTTCGAAAAAAAATGTTTTTCTTTTCGAGATTCTTTGCGCATAATATGCTTTACTGAGGCTATCAAACTAGTATAATGAAAGAGAACCAGTTATCTCAAATAAGAACGGAAAAAAAGTGATTCTAAAGAAGTTTCCAAACTTCGAAAAAAATTTTTTTTCTTTTCGAGATTCTTTGCGCATAATATGCTTTACTGAAGCTATCAAACTAGTATAATGAAAGAGAACCAGTTATCTCAAATAAGAACAGAAAAAAAGTGATTCTAAAGAAGTTTCCAAACTTCGAAAAAAATTTTTTTTCTTTTCGAGATTCTTTGCGCATAATATGCTTTACTGAGGCTATCAAACTAGTATAATGAAAGAGAACCAGTTATCTCAAATAAGAACGGAAAAAAAGTGATTCTAAAGAAGTTTCCAAACTTCGAAAAAAAATTTTTTTCTTTTCGAGATTCTTTGCGCATAATATGCTTAACTGAGGCTATCAAACTAGTATAATGAAAGAGAAACAGTTATCTCAAATAAGAACGGAAAAAAAGTGATTCAAACGAAGTTTCCAAACCTCGAAAAAAAATTTTTTTCTTTTCGAGATTCTTTGCGCATAATATGCTTTTCTGAGGCTATCAAACTAGTATAATATAAGATAACCAGTTATCTCAAATAAGAACGGGAAAAAAGTGATTCTAACGAAGTTTCCAAACTTCGAAAAAAATTTTTTTTTCTTTTCGTGATTCTTTGCGCTAAATATGCTTTTCTGAGGCTATCAAAGTAGTATTATAAAAGAGAACACGTTATCTCAAATAAGAACAGAAAAAAGGTGATTCTAAAGAAGTTTCCAAACTTCAAAAAAAATTTTTTTTCTTTTCGATATTCTTTGCGCATAATATGCTTTACTGGGGCTATCAAACTACTATAATGAAAGAGAACCGGTTATCTCAAATAAGAACGGAAAAAAAGTGATTCAAACGATGTTTCCAAACTTCGAAAAAAAATTTTTTTCTTTTAGAGATTCTTTGCGCATAATATGCTTTACTGAGGCTATCAAACTAGTATAATGAAAGAGAACCAGTTATCTCAAATAAGAACGGAAAAAAAGTGATTCTAACTTAGTTTCCAAACTTCGAAAAAGTTTTTTTTTCTTTTCGAGATTCTTTGCGCATAATATGCTTTACTGAGGCTATCAAACTAGTATAATGAAAGAGAACCAGTTATCTCAAATAAGAACAGAAAAAAAGTGATTCTAAAGAAGTTTCCAAACTTCGAAAAAAATTTTTTTTCTTTTCGAGATTCTTTGCGCATAATATGCTTTACTGAGGCTATCAAACTAGTATAATGAAAGAGAACCTGTTATTTCAAATAAGAACGGAAAAAAGTGATTAAAACGAAGTTTCCAAACTTCGAAAAAAAATGTTTTTCTTTTCGAGATTCTTTGCTAATAATATACTTTTCTACGGCTATCAAACTAGTAAAATGAAAGAGAACCAGTTATCTCGAATAAGAACGGAAAAAAAGTGATTGTAACGATGTTTCCAAACATCGAAAAAAATTTTTTTTCTTTTCGAGATTCTTTGCGCATAATATGCTTTACTGAGGCTATCAAACTAGTATAATGTAAGAGAACCAGTTATCTCAAATAAGAACGGAAAAAGGGATTCTAACGAAGTTTCCAAACTTCGAAAAAAATTTTTTTTCTTTTCGTGATTGTTTGCGCTAAATATGCTTTTCTGAGGCTATCAAACTAGTATAATGAAAGAGAACCAGTTATCTCAAATAAGAACAGAAAAAAAGTGATTCTAAAGAAGTTTCCAAACTTCGAAAAAAAAATTTTGTCTTTTCGAGATTCTTTGCGTATAATGTGCTTTACTGAGGCTATCAAACTAGTATAATGAAAGAGAACCAGTTATCTCAAATAAGAACGGAAAAAAAGTGATTCTAAAGAAGTTTCCAAACTTCGAAAAAAATTTTTTTTCTTTTCGAGATTCTTTGCCCATAAAATGCTTTACTGAGGCTATCAAACTAGTATAATGAAAGAGAACCAGTTATCTCAAATAAGAACGGAAAAAAAGTGATTCAAACGAAGTTTCCAAACTTTGAAAAAAAATGTTTTTCTTTTCGAGATTCTTTGCGCATAATATGCTTTTCTGAGGCTATCAAACTAGTATAATGAAAGAGAACTAGTTATTTCAAATCAGAACGGAAAAAAAGTGATTCAAACGAAGTTTCCAAACTTCGAAAAAAAATGTTTTTCTTTTCGAGATTCTTTGCGCATAATATACTTTTCTACGGCTATCAAACTAGTAAAATGAAAGAGAACCAGTTATCTCGAATAAGAACGGAAAAAAAGTGATTCTAACGAAGATTCCAAACTTCGAAAAAAAATGTTTCTCTTTTCGAGATTCTTTGCGCATTATATGCTTTTCTGAGGATATCAAAGTAGTATTATAAAAGAGAACCAGTTATCTATAATAAGAACGGAAAAAAAGTGATTCTAAAGAAGTTTCCAAACTTCGAAAAAATTTTTTTTTCTTTTCGAGATTCTTTGCGCATAATATACTTTTCTACGGCTATCAAACTAGTAAAATGAAAGAGAACCAGTTATCTCCAATAAGAACGGAAAAAAAAGTGATTCTAACGAAGTTTCCAAACTTCGAAAAAAAATGTTTTTCTTTTCGAGATTCTTTGCGCATAATATGCTTTACTGAGGCTATCAAACTAGTATAATGAAAGAGAACCAGTTATCTCAAATAAGAACGAAAACAAATTGATTCTAAAGAAGTTTCCAAACTTCGAAAAAAAATGTTTTTCTTTTCGAGATTCTTTGCGCATAATATACTTTTCTACGGCTATCAAACTAGTAAAATGAAAGAGAACCAGTTATCTCGAATAAGAACGGAAAAATTGTGATTGTAACGAAGTTTCCAAACGTCGAAAAAAATTTTTTTTCTTTTCGAGATTCTTTGCGCATAATATGCTTTACTGAGGCTATCAAACTAGTATAATGAAAGAGAACCAGTTATCTCAAATAAGAACGGAAAAAAAGTGATTCTAAAGAAGTTTCCAAACTTCGAAAAAAATTTTTTTTCTTATCGAGATTCTTTGCGCATAATATGCTTTACTGAAGCTATCAAACTAGTATAATGAAAGAGAACCAGTTATCTCAAATAAGAACAGAAAAAAAGTGATTCTAAAGAAGTTTCCAAACTTCGAAAAAAAATTTTTTTCTTTTCGAGATTCTTTGCGCATAATATGCTTTACTGAGGCTATCAAACTAGTATAATGAAAGAGAACCAGTTATCTCAAATAAGAACGGAAAAAAGGTGATTCTAAAGAAGTTTCCAAACTTCGAAAAAAATTTTTTTTCTTTTCGAGATTCTTTGCGCATAATATGCTTTACTGAGGCTATCAAACTAGTATAATGAAAGAGAAACAGTTATCTCAAATAAGAACGGAAAAAAAGTGATTCAAACGAAGTTTCCAAAACTCGAAAAAAAATGTTTTTCTTTTCGAGATTCTTTGCGCATAATATGCTTTTCTGAGGCTATCAAACTAGTATAATGAAAGATAACCAGTTATCTCAAAAAAGAACGGGAAAAAAAGTGATTCTAACGAAGTTTCCAAACTTCGAAAAAATTTTTTTTTCTTTTCGTGATTTTTGCGCTAAATATGCTTTTCTGAGGCTATCAAAGTAGTATTATAAAAGAGAACACGTTATCTCAAATAAGAACAGAAAAAAGGTGATTCTAAAGAAGTTTCCAAACTTCAAAAAAAATTTTTTTTCTTTTCGAGATTCTTTGCGCATAATATGCTTTACTGAGGCTATCAAACTAGTATAATGAAAGAGAACCAGTTATCTCAAATAAGAACGGAAAAAAAGTGATTCAAACGATGTTTCCAAACTTCGAAAAAAAAATTTTTTCTTTTAGAGATTCTTTGCGCATAATATGCTTTACTGAGGCTATCAAACTAGTATAATGAAAGAGAACCAGTTATCTCAAATAAGAACGGAAAAAAAGTGATTCTAACGAAGTTTCCAAACTTCGAAAAAATTTTTTTTTCTTTTCGAGATTCTTTGCGCATAATATACTTTTCTACGGCTATCAAACTAGTAAAATGAAAGAGAACCAGTTATCTCGAATAAGAACGGAAAAATTGTGATTGTAACGAAGTTTCCAAACGTCGAAAAAAATTTTTTTTCTTTTCGAGATTCTTTGCGCATAATATGCTTTACTGAGGCTATCAAACTAGTATAATGAAAGAGAACCAGTTATCTCAAATAAGAACGGAAAAAAAGTGATTCTAAAGAAGTTTCCAAACTTCGAAAAAAATTTTTTTTCTTATCGAGATTCTTTGCGCATAATATGCTTTACTGAAGCTATCAAACTAGTATAATGAAAGAGAACCAGTTATCTCAAATAAGAACAGAAAAAAAGTGATTCTAAAGAAGTTTCCAAACTTCGAAAAAAAATTTTTTTCTTTTCGAGATTCTTTGCGCATAATATGCTTTACTGAGGCTATCAAACTAGTATAATGAAAGAGAACCAGTTATCTCAAATAAGAACGGAAAAAAGGTGATTCTAAAGAAGTTTCCAAACTTCGAAAAAAATTTTTTTTCTTTTCGAGATTCTTTGCGCATAATATGCTTTACTGAGGCTATCAAACTAGTATAATGAAAGAGAAACAGTTATCTCAAATAAGAACGGAAAAAAAGTGATTCAAACGAAGTTTCCAAAACTCGAAAAAAAATGTTTTTCTTTTCGAGATTCTTTGCGCATAATATGCTTTTCTGAGGCTATCAAACTAGTATAATGAAAGATAACCAGTTATCTCAAAAAAGAACGGGAAAAAAAGTGATTCTAACGAAGTTTCCAAACTTCGAAAAAAATTTTTTTTTCTTTTCGTGATTTTTGCGCTAAATATGCTTTTCTGAGGCTATCAAAGTAGTATTATAAAAGAGAACACGTTATCTCAAATAAGAACAGAAAAAAGGTGATTCTAAAGAAGTTTCCAAACTTCAAAAAAAATTTTTTTTCTTTTCGAGATTCTTTGCGCATAATATGCTTTACTGAGGCTATCAAACTAGTATAATGAAAGAGAACCAGTTATCTCAAATAAGAACGGAAAAAAAGTGATTCAAACGATGTTTCCAAACTTCGAAAAAAAAATTTTTTCTTTTAGAGATTCTTTGCGCATAATATGCTTTACTGAGGCTATCAAACTAGTATAATGAAAGAGAACCAGTTATCTCAAATAAGAACGGAAAAAAAGTGATTCTAACGAAGTTTCCAAACTTCGAAAAAATTTTTTTTTCTTTTCGAGATTCTTTGCGCATAATATGCTTTACTGAGGCTATCAAACTAGTATAATGAAAGAGAACCAGTTATCTCAAATAAGAACAGAAAAAAAGTGATTCTAAAGAAGTTACCAAACTTCGAAAAAAAATTTTTTTCTTTTCGAGATTCTTTGCGCATAATATGCTTTACTGAGGCTATCAAACTAGTATAATGAAAGAGAACCTGTTATTTCAAATAAGAACGGAAAAAAGTGATTAAAACTAAGTTTCCAAACTTCGAAAAAAAATGTTTTTCTTTTCGAGATTCTTTGCGCATAATATACCTTTCTACGGCTATCAAACTAGTAAAATGAAAGAGAACCAGTTATCTCGAATAAGAACGGAAAAAAAGTGATTGTAACGAAGTTTCCAAACTTCGAAAAAAATTTTTTTTCTTTTCGAGATTCTTTGCGCATAATATGCTTTACTGAGGCTATCAAACTAGTATAATGTAAGAGAACCAGTTATCTCAAATAAGAACGGAAAAAAAGTGATTCTAACGAAGTTTCCAAACTTCGAAAAAATTTTTTTTTCTTTTCGTGATTAATTGCGCTAAATTTGCTTTTCTGAGGCTATCAAACTAGTATAATGAAAGAGAACCAGTTATCTCAAATAAGAACAGAAAAAAAGTGATTCTAAAGAAGTTTCCAAACTTCGAAAAAAAAATTTTGTCTTTTCGAGATTCTTTGCGCAAAATATGCTTTACTGAGGCTATCAAACTAGTATAATGAAAGAGAACCGGTTATCTCAAATAAGAACGGAAAAAAATTGATTCTAAAGAAGTTTCCAAACTTCGAAAAAAATTTTTTTCTTTTCGAGATTCTTTGCGCATAATATGCTTTACTGAGGCTATCAAACTAGTATAATGAAAGAGAACCAGTTATCTCAAATAAGAACGGAAAAAAAGTGATTCAAACGAAGTTTCCAAACTTCGAAAAAATTGTTTTTCTTTTCGAGATTCTTTGCGCATAATATGCTTTACTGAGGCTATCAAACTAGTATAATGTAAGAGAACAAGTTATCTCAAATAAGAACGGAAAAAAAGTGATTCAAACGAAGTTTCCAAACTTCGAAAAAAATGTTTTTCTTTTCGAGATTCTTTGCGCATAATATGCTTTTCTGAGGCTATCAAACTTGTATAATGAAAGAGAACTAGTTATTTCAAATAAGAACGGAAAAAAAGTGATTCAAACGAAGTTTCCAAACTTCGAAAAAAAATGTTTTTCTTTTCGAGATTCTTTGCGCATAATATACTTTTCTACGGCTATCAAACTAGTAAAATGAAAGAGAACCAGTTATCTCCAATAAGAACGGAAAAAAAGTGATTCTAACGAAGTTTGCAAACTTCGAAAAAAAATGTTTTTCTTTACGAGATTCTTTGCGCATAATATGCTTTTCTGAGGCTATCAAACTAGTATAATGATAGAGAACCAGTTATCTCCAATAAGAACGGAAAAAAAGTGATTCTAACGAAGTTTCCAAACTTCGAAAAAAATTTTTTTTTCTTTTCGTGATTCTTTGCGCTAAATATGCTTTTCTGAGGCTATCAAAGTAGTATTATAAAAGAGAACCAGTTATCTCAAATAAGAACAGAAAAAAAGTGATTCTAAAGAAGTTTCCAAACTTCGAAAAAAAATTTTTTTCTTTTTGAGATTCTTTGCGCATAATATGCTTTACTGAGGCTATCAAACTAATATAATGAAAGAGAAACAGTTATCTCAAATAAGAACGGAAGAAAATGATTCAAACGAAGTTTCCAAACTTCGAAAAAAAATGTTTTTCTTTTCGAGATTCTTTGCGCTAAATATGCTTTTCTGAGGCTATCAAACTAGTATAATGAAAGAGAACCAGTTATCTCAAATAAGAATAGAAAAAAGTGATTCTAAAGAAGTTTCCAAACTTCGAAAAAAAAATTTTTTCTTTTCGAGATTCTTTGCGCATTATATGCTTTTCTGAGGCTATCAAAGTAGTATTATAAAAGAGAACCAGTTATCTCAAATAAGAACGGAAAAAAAGTGATTCTAAAGAAGTTTCCAAACTTCGAAAAAATTTTTTTTTCTTTTCGAGATTCTTTGCGCATAATATGCTTTACTGAAGCTATCAAACTAGTATAATGAAAGAGAACCAGTTATCTCAAATAAGAACAGAAAAAAAGTGATTCTAAAGAAGTTTCCAAACTTCGAAAAAAAATTTTTTTCTTTTCGAGATTCTTTGCGCATAATATGCTTTACTGAGGCTATCAAACTAGTATAATGAAAGAGAACCAGTTATCTCAAATAAGAACGGAAAAAAAGTGATTCTAAAGAAGTTTCCAAACTTCGAAAAAAAATTTTTTTCTTTTCGAAATTCTTTGCGCATAATATGCTTTACTGAGGCTATCAAACTAGTATAATGAAAGAGAAACAGTTATCTCAAATAAGAACGGAAAAAAAGTGATTCAAACGAAGTTTCCAAACCTCGAAAAAAAATTTTTTTCTTTTCGAGATTCTTTGCGCATAATATGCTTTTCTGAGGCTATCAAACTAGGATAATATAAGATAACCAGTTATCTCAAATAAGACCGGGAAAAAAGTGATTCTAACGAAGTTTCCAAACTTCGAAAAAAATTTTTTTTTCTTTTCGTGATTCTTTGCGCTAAATATGCTTTTCTGAGGCTATCAAAGTAGTATTATAAAAGAGAACACGTTATCTCAAATAAGAACAGAAAAAAGGTGATTCTAAAGAAGTTTCCAAACTTCAAAAAAAATTTTTTTTCTTTTCGATATTCTTTGCGCATAATATGCTTTACTGAGGCTATCAAACTACTATAATGAAAGAGAACCAGTTATCTCAAATAAGAACGGAAAAAAAGTGATTCAAACGATGTTTCCAAACTTCAAAAAAAATTTTTTTTCTTTTAGAGATTCTTTGCGCATAATATGCTTTACTGAGGCTATCAAACTAGTATAATGAAAGAGAACCAGTTATCTCAAATAAGAACGGAAAAAAAGTGATTCTAACGAAGTTTCCAAACTTCCAAAAAATTTTTTTTTCTTTTCGAGATTCTTTGCGCATAATATGCTTTACTGAGGCTATCAAACTAGTATAATGAAAGAGAACCAGTTATCTCAAATAAGAACAGAAAAAAAGTGATTCTAAAGAAGTTTCCAAACTTCGAAAAAAAATTTTTTTCTTTTCGAGATTCTTTGCGCATAATATGCTTTACTGAGGCTATCAAACTAGTATAATGAAAGAGAACCTTTTATTTCAAATAAGAACGGAAAAAAGTGATTAAAACGAAGTTTCCAAATTTCGAAAAAAAATGTTTTTCTTTTCGAGATTCTTTGCGCATAATATACTTTTCTACGGCTATCAAACTAGTAAAATGAAAGAGAACCAGTTATCTCGAATAAGAACGGAAAAAAAGTGATTGTAACGAAGTTTCCAAACTTCGAAAAAAATTTTTTTTCTTTTCGAGATTCTTTGCGCATAAAATGCTTTACTGAGGCTATCAAACTAGTATAATGAAAGAGAACCAGTTATCTCAAATAAGAACGGAAAAAAAAGTGATTCAAACGAAGTTTCCAAACTTCGAAAAAAAATGTTTTTCTTTTCGAGATTCTTTGCGAATAATATACTTTTCTACGGCTATCAAACTAGTAAAATGAAAGAGAACCAGTTATCTCGAATAAGAACGGAAAAAAAGTGATTCTAACGAAGTTTCCAAACTTCGAAAAAAATTTTTTTTCTTTTCGGGATTGTTTGCGCTAAATTTGCTTTTCTGAGGCTATCAAACTAGTATAATGAAAGAGAACCAGTTATCTCAAATAAGAACAGAAAAAAAGTGATTCTAAAGAAGTTTCCAAACTTCGAAAAAAAATTTTGTCTTTTCGAGATTCTTTGCGCATAATATGCTTTACTGAGGCTATCAAACTAGTATAATGAAAGAGAACCAGTTATCTCAAATAAGAACAGAAAAAAAGTGATTCTAAAGAAGTTTCCAAACTTCGAAAAAAATTTTTTTTCTTTTCGAGATTCTTTGCGCATAAAATGCTTTACTGAGGCTATCAAACTAGTATAATGAAAGAGAACCAGTTATCTCAAATAAGAACGGAAAAAAAGTGATTCAAACGAAGTTTCCAAACTTTGAAAAAATATGTTTTTCTTTTCGAGATTCTTTGCGCATAATATGCTTTACTGAGGCTATCAAACTAGTATAATGAAAGAGAACCAGTTATCTCAAATAAGAACGAAAACAAATTGATTCTAAAGAAGTTTCCAAACTTCGAAAAAAAATGTTTTTCTTTTCGAGATTCTTTGCGCATAATATACTTTTCTACGGCTATCAAACTAGTAAAATGAAAGAGAACCAGTTATCTCGAATAAGAACGGAAAATTGTGATTGTAACGAAGTTTCCAAACGTCGAAAAAAATTTTTTTTCTTTTCGAGATTCTTTGCGCATAATATGCTTTACTGAGGCTATCAAACTAGTATAATGAAAGAGAACCAGTTATCTCAAATAAGAACGAAAAAAAAGTGATTCTAAAGAAGTTTCCAAACTTCGAAAAAAATTTTTTTTCTTTTCGAGATTCTTTGCGCATAATATGCTTTACTGAAGCTATCAAACTAGTATAATGAAAGAGAACCAGTTATCTCAAATAAGAACGGAAAAAAAGTGATTCTAAAGAAGTTTCCAAACTTCGAAAAAAAATTTTTTTCTTTTCGAGATTCTTTGCGCATAATATGCTTTACTGAGGCTATCAAACTAGTATAATGAAAGAGAACCAGTTATCTCAAATAAGAACGGAAAAAAAGTGATTCAAACGAAGTTTCCAAACCTCGAAAAAAAATGTTTTTCTTTTCGAGATTCTTTGCGCATAATATGCTTTTCTACGGCTATCAAACTAGTAAAATGAAAGAGAACCAGTTATCTCGAATAAGAACGGAAAAAAAGTGATTGTAACGAAGTTTCCAAACTTCAAAAAAAGTTTTTTTTCTTTTCGAGATTCTTTGCGCATAATATGCTTTACTGAGGCTATCAAACTAGTATAATGTAAGAGAACCAGTTATCTCAAATAAGAACGGAAAAAAAGTGATTCTAACGAAGTTTCCAAACTTCGAAAAAATATGTTTTTCTTTTCGAGATTCTTTGCGCTAAATATGCTTTTCTGAGGCTATCAAACTAGTATAATGAAAGAGAACCAGTTATCTCAAATAAGAACAGAAAAAAAGTGATTCTAAAGAAGTTTCCAAACTTCGAAAAAAAAATTTTGTCTTTTCGAGATTCTTTGCGCATAATATGCTTTACTGAGGCTACCAAACTAGTATAATGAAAGAGAACCAGTTATCTCAAATAAGAACAGAAAAAAAGTGATTCTAAAGAAGTTTCCAAACTTCGAAAAAAATTTTTTTTCTTTTCGAGATTCTTTGGGCATAAAATGCTTTACTGAGGCTATCAAACTAGTATAATGAAAGAGAACCAGTTATCTCAAATAAGAACGGAAAAAAAGTGATTCAAACGAAGTTTCCAAACTTTGAAAAAAAAATGTTTTTCTTTTCGAGATTCTTTGCGCATAATATGCTTTTCTGAGGCTATCAAACTAGTATAATGAAAGAGAACTAGTTATTTCAAAAAAGAACGGAAAAAAAGTGATTCAAACGAAGTTTCCAAACTTCGAAAAAAATTTTTTTTCTTTTCGAGATTCTTTGCGCATAATATACTTTTCTACGGCTATCAAACTAGTAAAATGAAAGAGAACCAGTTATCTGGAATAAGAACGGAAAAAAAAGTGATTCTAACGAAGATCCAAACTTCGAAAAAAAATGTTTTTCTTTTCGAGATTCTTTGCGCATAATATGCTTTTCTGAGGCTATCAAAGTAGTATTATAAAAGAGAACCAGTTATCTCAAATAAGAACGGAAAAAAAGTGATTCTAAAGAAGTTTCCAAACTTCGAAAAAAATTTTTTTTCTTTTCGAGATTCTTTGCGCATAATATGCTTTACTGAAGCTATCAAACTAGTATAATGAAAGAGAACCAGTTATCTCAAATAAGAACAGAAAAAAAGTGATTCTAAAGAAGTTTCCAAACTTCGAAAAAAAATTTTTTTCTTTTCGAGATTCTTTGCGCATAATATGCTTTACTGAGGCTATCGAACTAGTATAATGAAAGAGAACCAGTTATCTCAAATAAGAACGGAAAAAAAGTGATTCTAAAGAAGTTTCCAAACTTCGAAAAAAAAATTTTTTCTTTTCGAGATTCTTTGCGCATAATATGCTTTACTGAGGCTATCAAACTAGTATAATGAAAGAGAAACAGTTATCTCAAATAAGAACGGAAAAAAAGTGATTCAAACGAAGTTTCCAAACCTCGAAAAAAAATTTTTTTCTTTTCGAGATTCTTTGCGCATAATATGCTTTTCTGAGGCTATCAAACTAGTATAATATAAGATAACCAGTTATCTCAAATAAGAACGGGAAAAAAGTGATTCTAACGAAGTTTCCAAACTTTGAAAAAAAATGTTTTTCTTTTCGAGATTCTTTGCGCATAATATGCTTTTCTGAGGCTATCAAACTAGTATAATGAAAGAGAACTAGTTATTTCAAATAAGAACGGAAAAAAAGTGATTCAAACGAAGTTTCCAAACTTCGAAAAAAAATGTTTTTCTTTTCGAGATTCTTTGCGCATAATATACTTTTCTACGGCTATCAAACTAGTAAAATGAAAGAGAACCAGTTATCTCGAATAAGAACGGAAAAAAAGTGATTCTAACGAAATTTCCAAACTTCGAAAAAAAATGTTTCTCTTTTCGAGATTCTTTGCGCATTATATGCTTTTCTGAGGCTATCAAAATAGTATTATAAAAGAGAACCAGTTATCTATAATAAGAACGGAAACAAATTGATTCTAAAGAAGTTTCCAAACTTCGAACAAAAATGTTTTTCTTTTCGAGATTCTTTGCGCATAATATACTTTTCTACGGCTATCAAACTAGTAAAATGAAAGAGAACCAGTTATCTCGAATAAGAACGGAAAAATTGTGATTGTAACGAAGTTTCCAAACGTCGAAAAAAATTTTTTTTCTTTTCGAGATTCTTTGCGCATAATATGCTTTACTGAGGCTATCAAACTAGTATAATGTAAGAGAACCAGTTATCTCAAATAAGAACGGAAAAAAAGTGATTCTAAAGAAGTTTCCAAACTTCGAAAAAAATTTTTTTTCTTATCGAGATTCTTTGCGCATAATATGCTTTACTGAAGCTATCAAACTAGTATAATGAAAGAGAACCAGTTATCTCAAATAAGAACAGAAAAAAAGTGATTCTAAAGAAGTTTCCAAACTTCGAAAAAAAATTTTTTTCTTTTCGAGATTCTTTGCGCATAATATGCTTTACTGAGGCTATCAAACTAGTATAATGAAAGAGAACCAGTTATCTCAAATAAGAACGGAAAAAAAGTGATTCAAACGATGTTTCCAAACTTCGAAAAAAAATTTTTTTCTTTTAGAGATTCTTTGCGCATAATATGCTTTACTGAGGCTATCAAACTAGTATAATGAAAGAGAACCAGTTATCTCAAATAAGAACGGAAAAAAAGTGATTCAAACGAAGTTTCCAAACTTTGAAAAAAAATGTTTTTCTTTTCGAGATTCTTTGCGCATAATATGCTTTTCTACGGCTATCAAACTAGTAAAATGAAAGAGAACCAGTTATCTCGAATAAGAACGGAAAAAAAGTGATTGTAACGAAGTTTCCAAACTTCAAAAAAAATTTTTTTTCTTTTCGAGATTCTTTGCGCATAATATGCTTTACTGAGGCTATCAAACTAGTATAATGTAAGAGAACCAGTTATCTCAAATAAGAACGGAAAAAAAGTGATTCTAACGAAGTTTCCAAACTTCGAAAAAAAATGTTTTTCTTTTCGAGATTCTTTGCGCTAAATATGCTTTTCTGAGGCTATCAAACTAGTATAATGAAAGAGAACCAGTTATCTCAAATAAGAACAGAAAAAAAGTGATTCTAAAGAAGTTTCCAAACTTCGAAAAAAAAATTTTGTATTTTCGAGATTCTTTGCGCATAATATGCTTTACTGAGGCTATCAAACTAGTATAATGAAAGAGAACCAGTTATCTCAAATAAGAACAGAAAAAAAGTGATTCTAAAGAAGTTTCCAAACTTCGAAAAAAATTTTTTTTCTTTTCGAGATTCTTTGCGCATAAAATGCTTTACTGAGGCTATCAAACTAGTATAATGAAAGAGAACCAGTTATCTCAAATAAGAACGGAAAAAAAGTGATTCAAACGAAGTTTCCAAACTTTGAAAAACAATGTGCTTTTCTGAGGCTATCAAACTAGTATAATGAAAGAGAACTAGTTATTTCAAATAAGAACGGAAAAAAAGTGATTCAAACGAAGTTTCCAAACTTCGAAAATAATTTTTTTTCTTTTCGAGATTCTCTGCGCATAATATACTTTTCTACGGCTATCAAACTAGTAAAATGAAAGAGAACCAGTTATCTGGAATAAGAACGGAAAAAAAGGGGATTCTAACGAAGTTTCCAAACTTCGAAAAAAAATGTTTTTCTTTTCGAGATTCTTTGCGCATAATATGCTTTACTGAGGCTATCAAACTAGTATAATGAAAGAGAACCAGTTATCTCAAATAAGAACGGAAAAAAAGTGATTCTAAAGAAGTTTCCAAACTTCGAAAAAAATTTTTTTTCTTTTCGAGATTCTTTGCGCATAATATGCTTTACTGAAGCTATCAAACTAGTATAATGAAAGAGAACCAGTTATCTCAAATAAGAACAGAAAAAAAGTGATTCTAAAGAAGTTTCCAAACTTCGAAAAAAATTTTTTTTCTTTTCGAGATTCTTTGCGCATAATATGCTTTACTGAGGCTATCAAACTAGTATAATGAAAGAGAACCAGTTATCTCAAATAAGAACGGAAAAAAAGTGATTCTAAAGAAGTTTCCAAACTTCGAAAAAAAATTTTTTTCTTTTCGAGATTCTTTGCGCATAATATGCTTAACTGAGGCTATCAAACTAGTATAATGAAAGAGAAACAGTTATCTCAAATAAGAACGGAAAAAAAGTGATTCAAACGAAGTTTCCAAACCTCGAAAAAAAATTTTTTTCTTTTCGAGATTCTTTGCGCATAATATGCTTTTCTGAGGCTATCAAACTAGTATAATATAAGATAACCAGTTATCTCAAATAAGAACGGGAAAAAAGTGATTCTAACGAAGTTTCCAAACTTCGAAAAAAATTTTTTTTTCTTTTCGTGATTCTTTGCGCTAAATATGCTTTTCTGAGGCTATCAAAGTAGTATTATAAAAGAGAACACGTTATCTCAAATAAGAACAGAAAAAAGGTGATTCTAAAGAAGTTTCCAAACTTCAAAAAAAATTTTTTTTCTTTTCGATATTCTTTGCGCATAATATGCTTTACTGGGGCTATCAAACTACTATAATGAAAGAGAACCGGTTATCTCAAATAAGAACGGAAAAAAAGTGATTCAAACGATGTTTCCAAACTTCGAAAAAAAATTTTTTTCTTTTAGAGATTCTTTGCGCATAATATGCTTTACTGAGGCTATCAAACTAGTATAATGAAAGAGAACCAGTTATCTCAAATAAGAACGGAAAAAAAGTGATTCTAACTTAGTTTCCAAACTTCGAAAAAGTTTTTTTTTCTTTTCGAGATTCTTTGCGCATAATATGCTTTACTGAGGCTATCAAACTAGTATAATGAAAGAGAACCAGTTATCTCAAATAAGAACAGAAAAAAAGTGATTCTAAAGAAGTTTCCAAACTTCGAAAAAAATTTTTTTTCTTTTCGAGATTCTTTGCGCATAATATGCTTTACTGAGGCTATCAAACTAGTATAATGAAAGAGAACCTGTTATTTCAAATAAGAACGGAAAAAAGTGATTAAAACGAAGTTTCCAAACTTCGAAAAAAAATGTTTTTCTTTTCGAGATTCTTTGCTAATAATATACTTTTCTACGGCTATCAAACTAGTAAAATGAAAGAGAACCAGTTATCTCGAATAAGAACGGAAAAAAAGTGATTGTAACGATGTTTCCAAACATCGAAAAAAATTTTTTTTCTTTTCGAGATTCTTTGCGCATAATATGCTTTACTGAGGCTATCAAACTAGTATAATGTAAGAGAACCAGTTATCTCAAATAAGAACGGAAAAAGGGATTCTAACGAAGTTTCCAAACTTCGAAAAAAATTTTTTTTCTTTTCGTGATTGTTTGCGCTAAATATGCTTTTCTGAGGCTATCAAACTAGTATAATGAAAGAGAACCAGTTATCTCAAATAAGAACAGAAAAAAAGTGATTCTAAAGAAGTTTCCAAACTTCGAAAAAAAAATTTTGTCTTTTCGAGATTCTTTGCGTATAATGTGCTTTACTGAGGCTATCAAACTAGTATAATGAAAGAGAACCAGTTATCTCAAATAAGAACGGAAAAAAAGTGATTCTAAAGAAGTTTCCAAACTTCGAAAAAAATTTTTTTTCTTTTCGAGATTCTTTGCCCATAAAATGCTTTACTGAGGCTATCAAACTAGTATAATGAAAGAGAACCAGTTATCTCAAATAAGAACGGAAAAAAAGTGATTCAAACGAAGTTTCCAAACTTTGAAAAAAAATGTTTTTCTTTTCGAGATTCTTTGCGCATAATATGCTTTTCTGAGGCTATCAAACTAGTATAATGAAAGAGAACTAGTTATTTCAAATCAGAACGGAAAAAAAGTGATTCAAACGAAGTTTCCAAACTTCGAAAAAAAATGTTTTTCTTTTCGAGATTCTTTGCGCATAATATACTTTTCTACGGCTATCAAACTAGTAAAATGAAAGAGAACCAGTTATCTCGAATAAGAACGGAAAAAAAGTGATTCTAACGAAGATTCCAAACTTCGAAAAAAAATGTTTCTCTTTTCGAGATTCTTTGCGCATTATATGCTTTTCTGAGGATATCAAAGTAGTATTATAAAAGAGAACCAGTTATCTATAATAAGAACGGAAAAAAAGTGATTCTAAAGAAGTTTCCAAACTTCGAAAAAATTTTTTTTTCTTTTCGAGATTCTTTGCGCATAATATACTTTTCTACGGCTATCAAACTAGTAAAATGAAAGAGAACCAGTTATCTCCAATAAGAACGGAAAAAAAAGTGATTCTAACGAAGTTTCCAAACTTCGAAAAAAAATGTTTTTCTTTTCGAGATTCTTTGCGCATAATATGCTTTACTGAGGCTATCAAACTAGTATAATGAAAGAGAACCAGTTATCTCAAATAAGAACGAAAACAAATTGATTCTAAAGAAGTTTCCAAACTTCGAAAAAAAATGTTTTTCTTTTCGAGATTCTTTGCGCATAATATACTTTTCTACGGCTATCAAACTAGTAAAATGAAAGAGAACCAGTTATCTCGAATAAGAACGGAAAAATTGTGATTGTAACGAAGTTTCCAAACGTCGAAAAAAATTTTTTTTCTTTTCGAGATTCTTTGCGCATAATATGCTTTACTGAGGCTATCAAACTAGTATAATGAAAGAGAACCAGTTATCTCAAATAAGAACGGAAAAAAAGTGATTCTAAAGAAGTTTCCAAACTTCGAAAAAAATTTTTTTTCTTATCGAGATTCTTTGCGCATAATATGCTTTACTGAAGCTATCAAACTAGTATAATGAAAGAGAACCAGTTATCTCAAATAAGAACAGAAAAAAAGTGATTCTAAAGAAGTTTCCAAACTTCGAAAAAAAATTTTTTTCTTTTCGAGATTCTTTGCGCATAATATGCTTTACTGAGGCTATCAAACTAGTATAATGAAAGAGAACCAGTTATCTCAAATAAGAACGGAAAAAAGGTGATTCTAAAGAAGTTTCCAAACTTCGAAAAAAATTTTTTTTCTTTTCGAGATTCTTTGCGCATAATATGCTTTACTGAGGCTATCAAACTAGTATAATGAAAGAGAAACAGTTATCTCAAATAAGAACGGAAAAAAAGTGATTCAAACGAAGTTTCCAAAACTCGAAAAAAAATGTTTTTCTTTTCGAGATTCTTTGCGCATAATATGCTTTTCTGAGGCTATCAAACTAGTATAATGAAAGATAACCAGTTATCTCAAAAAAGAACGGGAAAAAAAGTGATTCTAACGAAGTTTCCAAACTTCGAAAAAATTTTTTTTTCTTTTCGTGATTTTTGCGCTAAATATGCTTTTCTGAGGCTATCAAAGTAGTATTATAAAAGAGAACACGTTATCTCAAATAAGAACAGAAAAAAGGTGATTCTAAAGAAGTTTCCAAACTTCAAAAAAAATTTTTTTTCTTTTCGAGATTCTTTGCGCATAATATGCTTTACTGAGGCTATCAAACTAGTATAATGAAAGAGAACCAGTTATCTCAAATAAGAACGGAAAAAAAGTGATTCAAACGATGTTTCCAAACTTCGAAAAAAAAATTTTTTCTTTTAGAGATTCTTTGCGCATAATATGCTTTACTGAGGCTATCAAACTAGTATAATGAAAGAGAACCAGTTATCTCAAATAAGAACGGAAAAAAAGTGATTCTAACGAAGTTTCCAAACTTCGAAAAAATTTTTTTTTCTTTTCGAGATTCTTTGCGCATAATATACTTTTCTACGGCTATCAAACTAGTAAAATGAAAGAGAACCAGTTATCTCGAATAAGAACGGAAAAATTGTGATTGTAACGAAGTTTCCAAACGTCGAAAAAAATTTTTTTTCTTTTCGAGATTCTTTGCGCATAATATGCTTTACTGAGGCTATCAAACTAGTATAATGAAAGAGAACCAGTTATCTCAAATAAGAACGGAAAAAAAGTGATTCTAAAGAAGTTTCCAAACTTCGAAAAAAATTTTTTTTCTTATCGAGATTCTTTGCGCATAATATGCTTTACTGAAGCTATCAAACTAGTATAATGAAAGAGAACCAGTTATCTCAAATAAGAACAGAAAAAAAGTGATTCTAAAGAAGTTTCCAAACTTCGAAAAAAAATTTTTTTCTTTTCGAGATTCTTTGCGCATAATATGCTTTACTGAGGCTATCAAACTAGTATAATGAAAGAGAACCAGTTATCTCAAATAAGAACGGAAAAAAGGTGATTCTAAAGAAGTTTCCAAACTTCGAAAAAAATTTTTTTTCTTTTCGAGATTCTTTGCGCATAATATGCTTTACTGAGGCTATCAAACTAGTATAATGAAAGAGAAACAGTTATCTCAAATAAGAACGGAAAAAAAGTGATTCAAACGAAGTTTCCAAAACTCGAAAAAAAATGTTTTTCTTTTCGAGATTCTTTGCGCATAATATGCTTTTCTGAGGCTATCAAACTAGTATAATGAAAGATAACCAGTTATCTCAAAAAAGAACGGGAAAAAAAGTGATTCTAACGAAGTTTCCAAACTTCGAAAAAAATTTTTTTTTCTTTTCGTGATTTTTGCGCTAAATATGCTTTTCTGAGGCTATCAAAGTAGTATTATAAAAGAGAACACGTTATCTCAAATAAGAACAGAAAAAAGGTGATTCTAAAGAAGTTTCCAAACTTCAAAAAAAATTTTTTTTCTTTTCGAGATTCTTTGCGCATAATATGCTTTACTGAGGCTATCAAACTAGTATAATGAAAGAGAACCAGTTATCTCAAATAAGAACGGAAAAAAAGTGATTCAAACGATGTTTCCAAACTTCGAAAAAAAAATTTTTTCTTTTAGAGATTCTTTGCGCATAATATGCTTTACTGAGGCTATCAAACTAGTATAATGAAAGAGAACCAGTTATCTCAAATAAGAACGGAAAAAAAGTGATTCTAACGAAGTTTCCAAACTTCGAAAAAATTTTTTTTTCTTTTCGAGATTCTTTGCGCATAATATGCTTTACTGAGGCTATCAAACTAGTATAATGAAAGAGAACCAGTTATCTCAAATAAGAACAGAAAAAAAGTGATTCTAAAGAAGTTACCAAACTTCGAAAAAAAATTTTTTTCTTTTCGAGATTCTTTGCGCATAATATGCTTTACTGAGGCTATCAAACTAGTATAATGAAAGAGAACCTGTTATTTCAAATAAGAACGGAAAAAAGTGATTAAAACTAAGTTTCCAAACTTCGAAAAAAAATGTTTTTCTTTTCGAGATTCTTTGCGCATAATATACCTTTCTACGGCTATCAAACTAGTAAAATGAAAGAGAACCAGTTATCTCGAATAAGAACGGAAAAAAAGTGATTGTAACGAAGTTTCCAAACTTCGAAAAAAATTTTTTTTCTTTTCGAGATTCTTTGCGCATAATATGCTTTACTGAGGCTATCAAACTAGTATAATGTAAGAGAACCAGTTATCTCAAATAAGAACGGAAAAAAAGTGATTCTAACGAAGTTTCCAAACTTCGAAAAAATTTTTTTTTCTTTTCGTGATTAATTGCGCTAAATTTGCTTTTCTGAGGCTATCAAACTAGTATAATGAAAGAGAACCAGTTATCTCAAATAAGAACAGAAAAAAAGTGATTCTAAAGAAGTTTCCAAACTTCGAAAAAAAAATTTTGTCTTTTCGAGATTCTTTGCGCAAAATATGCTTTACTGAGGCTATCAAACTAGTATAATGAAAGAGAACCGGTTATCTCAAATAAGAACGGAAAAAAATTGATTCTAAAGAAGTTTCCAAACTTCGAAAAAAATTTTTTTCTTTTCGAGATTCTTTGCGCATAATATGCTTTACTGAGGCTATCAAACTAGTATAATGAAAGAGAACCAGTTATCTCAAATAAGAACGGAAAAAAAGTGATTCAAACGAAGTTTCCAAACTTCGAAAAAATTGTTTTTCTTTTCGAGATTCTTTGCGCATAATATGCTTTACTGAGGCTATCAAACTAGTATAATGTAAGAGAACAAGTTATCTCAAATAAGAACGGAAAAAAAGTGATTCAAACGAAGTTTCCAAACTTCGAAAAAAATGTTTTTCTTTTCGAGATTCTTTGCGCATAATATGCTTTTCTGAGGCTATCAAACTTGTATAATGAAAGAGAACTAGTTATTTCAAATAAGAACGGAAAAAAAGTGATTCAAACGAAGTTTCCAAACTTCGAAAAAAAATGTTTTTCTTTTCGAGATTCTTTGCGCATAATATACTTTTCTACGGCTATCAAACTAGTAAAATGAAAGAGAACCAGTTATCTCCAATAAGAACGGAAAAAAAGTGATTCTAACGAAGTTTGCAAACTTCGAAAAAAAATGTTTTTCTTTACGAGATTCTTTGCGCATAATATGCTTTTCTGAGGCTATCAAACTAGTATAATGATAGAGAACCAGTTATCTCCAATAAGAACGGAAAAAAAGTGATTCTAACGAAGTTTCCAAACTTCGAAAAAAATTTTTTTTTCTTTTCGTGATTCTTTGCGCTAAATATGCTTTTCTGAGGCTATCAAAGTAGTATTATAAAAGAGAACCAGTTATCTCAAATAAGAACAGAAAAAAAGTGATTCTAAAGAAGTTTCCAAACTTCGAAAAAAAATTTTTTTCTTTTTGAGATTCTTTGCGCATAATATGCTTTACTGAGGCTATCAAACTAATATAATGAAAGAGAAACAGTTATCTCAAATAAGAACGGAAGAAAATGATTCAAACGAAGTTTCCAAACTTCGAAAAAAAATGTTTTTCTTTTCGAGATTCTTTGCGCTAAATATGCTTTTCTGAGGCTATCAAACTAGTATAATGAAAGAGAACCAGTTATCTCAAATAAGAATAGAAAAAAGTGATTCTAAAGAAGTTTCCAAACTTCGAAAAAAAAATTTTTTCTTTTCGAGATTCTTTGCGCATTATATGCTTTTCTGAGGCTATCAAAGTAGTATTATAAAAGAGAACCAGTTATCTCAAATAAGAACGGAAAAAAAGTGATTCTAAAGAAGTTTCCAAACTTCGAAAAAATTTTTTTTTCTTTTCGAGATTCTTTGCGCATAATATGCTTTACTGAAGCTATCAAACTAGTATAATGAAAGAGAACCAGTTATCTCAAATAAGAACAGAAAAAAAGTGATTCTAAAGAAGTTTCCAAACTTCGAAAAAAAATTTTTTTCTTTTCGAGATTCTTTGCGCATAATATGCTTTACTGAGGCTATCAAACTAGTATAATGAAAGAGAACCAGTTATCTCAAATAAGAACGGAAAAAAAGTGATTCTAAAGAAGTTTCCAAACTTCGAAAAAAAATTTTTTTCTTTTCGAAATTCTTTGCGCATAATATGCTTTACTGAGGCTATCAAACTAGTATAATGAAAGAGAAACAGTTATCTCAAATAAGAACGGAAAAAAAGTGATTCAAACGAAGTTTCCAAACCTCGAAAAAAAATTTTTTTCTTTTCGAGATTCTTTGCGCATAATATGCTTTTCTGAGGCTATCAAACTAGGATAATATAAGATAACCAGTTATCTCAAATAAGACCGGGAAAAAAGTGATTCTAACGAAGTTTCCAAACTTCGAAAAAAATTTTTTTTTCTTTTCGTGATTCTTTGCGCTAAATATGCTTTTCTGAGGCTATCAAAGTAGTATTATAAAAGAGAACACGTTATCTCAAATAAGAACAGAAAAAAGGTGATTCTAAAGAAGTTTCCAAACTTCAAAAAAAATTTTTTTTCTTTTCGATATTCTTTGCGCATAATATGCTTTACTGAGGCTATCAAACTACTATAATGAAAGAGAACCAGTTATCTCAAATAAGAACGGAAAAAAAGTGATTCAAACGATGTTTCCAAACTTCAAAAAAAATTTTTTTTCTTTTAGAGATTCTTTGCGCATAATATGCTTTACTGAGGCTATCAAACTAGTATAATGAAAGAGAACCAGTTATCTCAAATAAGAACGGAAAAAAAGTGATTCTAACGAAGTTTCCAAACTTCCAAAAAATTTTTTTTTCTTTTCGAGATTCTTTGCGCATAATATGCTTTACTGAGGCTATCAAACTAGTATAATGAAAGAGAACCAGTTATCTCAAATAAGAACAGAAAAAAAGTGATTCTAAAGAAGTTTCCAAACTTCGAAAAAAAATTTTTTTCTTTTCGAGATTCTTTGCGCATAATATGCTTTACTGAGGCTATCAAACTAGTATAATGAAAGAGAACCTTTTATTTCAAATAAGAACGGAAAAAAGTGATTAAAACGAAGTTTCCAAATTTCGAAAAAAAATGTTTTTCTTTTCGAGATTCTTTGCGCATAATATACTTTTCTACGGCTATCAAACTAGTAAAATGAAAGAGAACCAGTTATCTCGAATAAGAACGGAAAAAAAGTGATTGTAACGAAGTTTCCAAACTTCGAAAAAAATTTTTTTTCTTTTCGAGATTCTTTGCGCATAAAATGCTTTACTGAGGCTATCAAACTAGTATAATGAAAGAGAACCAGTTATCTCAAATAAGAACGGAAAAAAAAGTGATTCAAACGAAGTTTCCAAACTTCGAAAAAAAATGTTTTTCTTTTCGAGATTCTTTGCGAATAATATACTTTTCTACGGCTATCAAACTAGTAAAATGAAAGAGAACCAGTTATCTCGAATAAGAACGGAAAAAAAGTGATTCTAACGAAGTTTCCAAACTTCGAAAAAAATTTTTTTTCTTTTCGGGATTGTTTGCGCTAAATTTGCTTTTCTGAGGCTATCAAACTAGTATAATGAAAGAGAACCAGTTATCTCAAATAAGAACAGAAAAAAAGTGATTCTAAAGAAGTTTCCAAACTTCGAAAAAAAATTTTGTCTTTTCGAGATTCTTTGCGCATAATATGCTTTACTGAGGCTATCAAACTAGTATAATGAAAGAGAACCAGTTATCTCAAATAAGAACAGAAAAAAAGTGATTCTAAAGAAGTTTCCAAACTTCGAAAAAAATTTTTTTTCTTTTCGAGATTCTTTGCGCATAAAATGCTTTACTGAGGCTATCAAACTAGTATAATGAAAGAGAACCAGTTATCTCAAATAAGAACGGAAAAAAAGTGATTCAAACGAAGTTTCCAAACTTTGAAAAAATATGTTTTTCTTTTCGAGATTCTTTGCGCATAATATGCTTTACTGAGGCTATCAAACTAGTATAATGAAAGAGAACCAGTTATCTCAAATAAGAACGAAAACAAATTGATTCTAAAGAAGTTTCCAAACTTCGAAAAAAAATGTTTTTCTTTTCGAGATTCTTTGCGCATAATATACTTTTCTACGGCTATCAAACTAGTAAAATGAAAGAGAACCAGTTATCTCGAATAAGAACGGAAAATTGTGATTGTAACGAAGTTTCCAAACGTCGAAAAAAATTTTTTTTCTTTTCGAGATTCTTTGCGCATAATATGCTTTACTGAGGCTATCAAACTAGTATAATGAAAGAGAACCAGTTATCTCAAATAAGAACGAAAAAAAAGTGATTCTAAAGAAGTTTCCAAACTTCGAAAAAAATTTTTTTTCTTTTCGAGATTCTTTGCGCATAATATGCTTTACTGAAGCTATCAAACTAGTATAATGAAAGAGAACCAGTTATCTCAAATAAGAACGGAAAAAAAGTGATTCTAAAGAAGTTTCCAAACTTCGAAAAAAAATTTTTTTCTTTTCGAGATTCTTTGCGCATAATATGCTTTACTGAGGCTATCAAACTAGTATAATGAAAGAGAAACAGTTATCTCAAATAAGAACGGAAAAAAAGTGATTCAAACGAAGTTTCCAAACCTCGAAAAAAAATGTTTTTCTTTTCGAGATTCTTTGCGCATAATATGCTTTTCTACGGCTATCAAACTAGTAAAATGAAAGAGAACCAGTTATCTCGAATAAGAACGGAAAAAAAGTGATTGTAACGAAGTTTCCAAACTTCAAAAAAAATTTTTTTTCTTTTCGAGATTCTTTGCGCATAATATGCTTTACTGAGGCTATCAAACTAGTATAATGTAAGAGAACCAGTTATCTCAAATAAGAACGGGAAAAAAGTGATTCTAACGAAGTTTCCAAACTTCGAAAAAAAATGTTTTTCTTTTCGAGATTCTTTGCGCTAAATATGCTTTTCTGAGGCTATCAAACTAGTATAATGAAAGAGAACCAGTTATCTCAAATAAGAACAGAAAAAAAGTGATTCTAAAGAAGTTTCCAAACTTCGAAAAAAAAATTTTGTCTTTTCGAGATTCTTTGCGCATAATATGCTTTACTGAGGCTATCAAACTAGTATAATGAAAGAGAACCAGTTATCTCAAATAAGAACAGAAAAAGGTGATTCTAAAGAAGTTTCCAAACTTCGAAAAAAAATTTTTTTCTTTTCGAGATTCTTTGCGCATAATATGCTTTACTGAGGCTATCAAACTAGTATAATGAAAGAGAACCAGTTATCTCAAATAAGAACGGAAAAAAAGTGATTCAAACGAAGTTTCCAAACTTCGAAAAAAAATGTTTTCCTTTTCGAGATTCTTTGCGCATAATATGCTTTACTGAGGCTATCAAACTAGTATAATGAAAGAGAACCAGTTATCTCAAATAAGAACGGAAAAAAAGTGATTCTAAAGAAGTTTCCAAACTTCGAAAAAAAAATTTTTTCTTTTCGAGATTCTTTGCGCATAATATGCTTTACTGAGGCTATCAAACTAGTATAATGAAAGAGAACCAGTTATCTCAAATAAGAACGGAAAAAAAGTGATTCTAAAGAAGTTTCCAAACTTCGAAAAAAAATTTTTTTCTTTTCGAGATTCTTTGCGCATAATATGCTTTACTGAGGCTATCAAACTAGTATAATGAAAGATAACCAGTTATCTCAAATAAGAACGGGAAAAAAAGTGATTCTAACGAAGTTTCCAAACTTCGAAAAAAATTTTTTTTTCTTTTCGTGATTTTTGCGCTAAATATGCTTTTCTGAGGCTATCAAAGTAGTATTATAAAAGAGAACACGTTATCTCAAATAAGAACAGAAAAAAGGTGATTCTAAAGAAGTTTCCAAACTTCAAAAAAAATTTTTTTTCTTTTCGAGATTCTTTGCGCATAATATGCTTTACTGAGGCTATCAAACTAGTATAATGAAAGAGAACCAGTTATCTCAAATAAGAACGGAAAAAAAGTGATTCAAACGATGTTTCCAAACTTCGAAAAAAAATTTTTTTCTTTTAGAGATTCTTTGCGCATAATATGCTTTACTGAGGCTATCAAACTAGTATAATGAAAGAGAACCAGTTATCTCAAATAAGAACGGAAAAAAAGTGATTCAAACGAAGTTTCCAAACTTTGAAAAAAAATGTTTTTCTTTTCGAGATTCTTTGCGCATAATATGCTTTTCTACGTCTATCAAACTAGTAAAATGAAAGAGAACCAGTTATCTCGAATAAGAACGGAAAAAAAGTGATTGTAACGAAGTTTCCAAACTTCAAAAAAAATTTTTTTTCTTTTCGAGATTCTTTGCGCATAATATGCTTTACTGAGGCTATCAAACTAGTATAATGTAAGAGAACCAGTTATCTCAAATAAGAACGGAAAAAAAGTGATTCTAACGAAGTTTCCAAACTTCGAAAAAAAATGTTTTTCTTTTCGAGATTCTTTGCGCTAAATATGCTTTTCTGAGGCTATCAAACTAGTATAATGAAAGAGAACCAGTTATCTCAAATAAGAACAGAAAAAAAGTGAATCTAAAGAAGTTTCCAAACTTCGAAAAAAAAATTTTGTATTTTCGAGATTCCTTGCGCATAATATGCTTTACTGAGGCTATCAAACTAGTATAATGAAAGAGAACCAGTTATCTCAAATAAGAACAGAAAAAAAGTGATTCTAAAGAAGTTTCCAAACTTCGAAAAAAATTTTTTTTCTTTTCGAGATTCTTTGCGCATAAAATGCTTTACTGAGGCTATCAAACTAGTATAATGAAAGAGAACCAGTTATCTCAAATAAGAACGAAAACAAATTGATTCTAAAGAAGTTTCCAAACTTCGAAAAAAAATGTTTTTCTTTTCGAGATTCTTTGCGCATAATATACTTTTCTACGGCTATCAAACTAGTAAAATGAAAGAGAACCAGTTATCTCGAATAAGAACGGAAAAATTGTGATTGTAACGAAGTTTCCAAACGTCGAAAAAAATTTTTTTTCTTTTCGAGATTCTTTGCGCATAATATGCTTTACTGAGGCTATCAAACTAGTATAATGAAAGAGAACCAGTTATCTCAAATAAGAACGGAAAAAAAGTGATTCTAAAGAAGTTTCCAAACTTCGAAAAAAATTTTTTTTCTTATCGAGATTCTTTGCGCATAATATGCTTTACTGAAGCTATCAAACTAGTATAATGAAAGAGAACCAGTTATCTCAAATAAGAACAGAAAAAAAGTGATTCTAAAGAAGTTTCCAAACTTCGAAAAAAAATTTTTTTCTTTTCGAGATTCTTTGCGCATAATATGCTTTACTGAGGCTATCAAACTAGTATAATGAAAGAGAACCAGTTATCTCAAATAAGAACGGAAAAAAGGTGATTCTAAAGAAGTTTCCAAACTTCGAAAAAAATTTTTTTTCTTTTCGAGATTCTTTGCGCATAATATGCTTTACTGAGGCTATCAAACTAGTATAATGAAAGAGAAACAGTTATCTCAAATAAGAACGGAAAAAAGTGATTCAAACGAAGTTTCCAAAACTCGAAAAAAAATGTTTTTCTTTTCGAGATTCTTTGCGCATAATATGCTTTTCTGAGGCTATCAAACTAGTATAATGAAAGATAACCAGTTATCTCAAAAAAGAACGGGAAAAAAAGTGATTCTAACGAAGTTTCCAAACTTCGAAAAAAAATTTTTTTTCTTTTCGTGATTTTTGCGCTAAATATGCTTTTCTGAGGCTATCAAAGTAGTATTATAAAAGAGAACACGTTATCTCAAATAAGAACAGAAAAAAGGTGATTCTAAAGAAGTTTCCAAACTTCAAAAAAAATTTTTTTTCTTTTCGAGATTCTTTGCGCATAATATGCTTTACTGAGGCTATCAAACTAGTATAATGAAAGAGAACCAGTTAACTCAAATAAGAACGGAAAAAAAGTGATTCAAACGATGTTTCCAAACTTCGAAAAAAAAATTTTTTCTTTTAGAGATTCTTTGCGCATAATATGCTTTACTGAGGCTATCAAACTAGTATAATGAAAGGGAACCAGTTATCTCAAATAAGAACGGAAAAAAAGTGATTCTAACGAAGTTTCCAAACTTCGAAAAAATTTTTTTTTCTTTTCGAGATTCTTTGCGCATAATATGCTTTACTGAGGCTATCAAACTAGTATAATGAAAGAGAACCAGTTATCTCAAATAAGAACAGAAAAAAAGTGATTCTAAAGAAGTTACCAAACTTCGAAAAAAAATTTTTTTCTTTTCGAGATTCTTTGCGCATAATATGCTTTACTGAGGCTATCAAACTAGTATAATGAAAGAGAACCTGTTATTTCAAATAAGAACGGAAAAAAGTGATTAAAACTAAGTTTCCAAACTTCGAAAAAAAATGTTTTTCTTTTCGAGATTCTTTGCGCATAATATACCTTTCTACGGCTATCAAACTAGTAAAATGAAAGAGAACCAGTTATCTCGAATAAGAACGGAAAAAAAGTGATTGTAACGAAGTTTCCAAACTTCGAAAAAAATTTTTTTTCTTTTCGAGATTCTTTGCGCATAATATGCTTTACTGAGGCTATCAAACTAGTATAATGTAAGAGAACCAGTTATCTCAAATAAGAACGGAAAAAAAGTGATTCTAACGAAGTTTCCAAACTTCGAAAAAAATTTTTTTTCTATTCGTGATTAATTGCGCTAAATTTGCTTTTCTGAGGCTATCAAACTAGTATAATGAAAGAGAACCAGTTATCTCAAATAAGAACAGAAAAAAAGTGATTCTAAAGAAGTTTCCAAACTTCGAAAAAAAAATTTTGTCTTTTCGAGATTCTTTGCGCAAAATATGCTTTACTGAGGCTATCAAACTAGTATAATGAAAGAGAACCGGTTATCTCAAATAAGAACGGAAAAAAATTGATTCTAAAGAAGTTTCCAAACTTCGAAAAAAATTTTTTTCTTTTCGAGATTCTTTGCGCATAATATGCTTTACTGAGGCTATCAAACTAGTATAATGAAAGAGAACCAGTTATCTCAAATAAGAACGGAAAAAAAGTGATTCAAACGAAGTTTCCAAACTTCGAAAAAATTGTTTTTCTTTTCGAGATTCTTTGCGCATAATATGCTTTACTGAGGCTATCAAACTAGTATAATGTAAGAGAACAAGTTATCTCAAATAAGAACGGAAAAAAAGTGATTCAAACGAAGTTTCCAAACTTCGAAAAAAATGTTTTTCTTTTCGAGATTCTTTGCGCATAATATGCTTTTCTGAGGCTATCAAACTTGTATAATGAAAGAGAACTAGTTATTTCAAATAAGAACGGAAAAAAAGTGATTCAAACGAAGTTTCCAAACTTCGAAAAAAAATGTTTTTCTTTTCGAGATTCTTTGCGCATAATATACTTTTCTACGGCTATCAAACTAGTAAAATGAAAGAGAACCAGTTATCTCCAATAAGAACGGAAAAAAAGTGATTCTAACGAAGTTTGCAAACTTCGAAAAAAAATGTTTTTCTTTACGAGATTCTTTGCGCATAATATGCTTTTCTGAGGCTATCAAACTAGTATAATGATAGAGAACCAGTTATCTCCAATAAGAACGGAAAAAAAGTGATTCTAACGAAGTTTCCAAACTTCGAAATAAATTTTTTTTTCTTTTCGTGATTCTTTGCGCTAAATATGCTTTTCTGAGGCTATCAAAGTAGTATTATAAAAGAGAACCAGTTATCTCAAATAAGAACAGAAAAAAAGTGATTCTAAAGAAGTTTCCAAACTTCGAAAAAAAATTTTTTTCTTTTTGAGATTCTTTGCGCATAATATGCTTTACTGAGGCTATCAAACTAATATAATGAAAGAGAAACAGTTATCTCAAATAAGAACGGAAAAAAATGATTCAAACGAAGTTTCCAAACTTCGAAAAAAAATGTTTTTCTTTTCGAGATTCTTTGCGCTAAATATGCTTTTCTGAGGCTATCAAACTAGTATAATGAAAGAGAACCAGTTATCTCAAATAAGAATAGAAAAAAGTGATTCTAAAGAAGTTTCCAAACTTCGAAAAAAAAATTTTTTCTTTTCGAGATTCTTTGCGCATTATATGCTTTTCTGAGGCTATCAAAGTAGTATTATAAAAGAGAACCAGTTATCTCAAATAAGAACGGAAAAAAAGTGATTCTAAAGAAGTTTCCAAACTTCGAAAAAATTTTTTTTTCTTTTCGAGATTCTTTGCGCATAATATGCTTTACTGAAGCTATCAAACTAGTATAATGAAAGAGAACCAGTTATCTCAAATAAGAACAGAAAAAAAGTGATTCTAAAGAAGTTTCCAAACTTCGAAAAAAAATTTTTTTCTTTTCGAGATTCTTTGCGCATAATATGCTTTACTGAGGCTATCAAACTAGTATAATGAAAGAGAACCAGTTATCTCAAATAAGAACGGAAAAAAAGTGATTCTAAAGAAGTTTCCAAACTTCGAAAAAAAAATTTTTTCTTTTCGAAATTCTTTGCGCATAATATGCTTTACTGAGGCTATCAAACTAGTATAATGAAAGAGAAACAGTTATCTCAAATAAGAACGGAAAAAAAGTGATTCAAACGAAGTTTCCAAACCTCGAAAAAAAATTTTTTTCTTTTCGAGATTCTTTGCGCATAATATGCTTTTCTGAGGCTATCAAACTAGGATAATATAAGATAACCAGTTATCTCAAATAAGACCGGGAAAAAAGTGATTCTAACGAAGTTTCCAAACTTCGAAAAAAATTTTTTTTTCTTTTCGTGATTCTTTGCGCTAAATATGCTTTTCTGAGGCTATCAAAGTAGTATTATAAAAGAGAACACGTTATCTCAAATAAGAACAGAAAAAAGGTGATTCTAAAGAAGTTTCCAAACTTCAAAAAAAATTTTTTTTCTTTTCGATATTCTTTGCGCATAATATGCTTTACTGAGGCTATCAAACTACTATAATGAAAGAGAACCAGTTATCTCAAATAAGAACGAAAAAAAAGTGATTCAAACGATGTTTCCAAACTTCAAAAAAAAATTTTTTTCTTTTAGAGATTCTTTGCGCATAATATGCTTTACTGAGGCTATCAAACTAGTATAATGAAAGAGAACCAGTTATCTCAAATAAGAACGGAAAAAAAGTGATTCTAACGAAGTTTCCAAACTTCCAAAAAATTTTTTTTTCTTTTCGAGATTCTTTGCGCATAATATGCTTTACTGAGGCTATCAAACTAGTATAATGAAAGAGAACCAGTTATCTCAAATAAGAACAGAAAAAAAGTGATTCTAAAGAAGTTTCCAAACTTCGAAAAAAAATTTTTTTCTTTTCGAGATTCTTTGCGCATAATATGCTTTACTGAGGCTATCAAACTAGTATAATGAAAGAGAACCTGTTATTTCAAATAAGAACGGAAAAAAGTGATTAAAACGAAGTTTCCAAATTTCGAAAAAAAATGTTTTTCTTTTCGAGATTCTTTGCGCATAATATACTTTTCTACGGCTATCAAACTAGTAAAATGAAAGAGAACCAGTTATCTCCAATAAGAACGGAAAAAAAGTGATTCTAACGAAGTTTGCAAACTTCGAAAAAAAATGTTTTTCTTTACGAGATTCTTTGCGCATAATATGCTTTTCTGAGGCTATCAAACTAGTATAATGATAGAGAACCAGTTATCTCCAATAAGAACGGAAAAAAAGTGATTCTAACGAAGTTTCCAAACTTCGAAATAAATTTTTTTTTCTTTTCGTGATTCTTTGCGCTAAATATGCTTTTCTGAGGCTATCAAAGTAGTATTATAAAAGAGAACCAGTTATCTCAAATAAGAACAGAAAAAAAGTGATTCTAAAGAAGTTTCCAAACTTCGAAAAAAAATTTTTTTCTTTTTGAGATTCTTTGCGCATAATATGCTTTACTGAGGCTATCAAACTAATATAATGAAAGAGAAACAGTTATCTCAAATAAGAACGGAAAAAAATGATTCAAACGAAGTTTCCAAACTTCGAAAAAAAATGTTTTTCTTTTCGAGATTCTTTGCGCTAAATATGCTTTTCTGAGGCTATCAAACTAGTATAATGAAAGAGAACCAGTTATCTCAAATAAGAATAGAAAAAAGTGATTCTAAAGAAGTTTCCAAACTTCGAAAAAAAAATTTTTTCTTTTCGAGATTCTTTGCGCATTATATGCTTTTCTGAGGCTATCAAAGTAGTATTATAAAAGAGAACCAGTTATCTCAAATAAGAACGGAAAAAAAGTGATTCTAAAGAAGTTTCCAAACTTCGAAAAAATTTTTTTTTCTTTTCGAGATTCTTTGCGCATAATATGCTTTACTGAAGCTATCAAACTAGTATAATGAAAGAGAACCAGTTATCTCAAATAAGAACAGAAAAAAAGTGATTCTAAAGAAGTTTCCAAACTTCGAAAAAAAATTTTTTTCTTTTCGAGATTCTTTGCGCATAATATGCTTTACTGAGGCTATCAAACTAGTATAATGAAAGAGAACCAGTTATCTCAAATAAGAACGGAAAAAAAGTGATTCTAAAGAAGTTTCCAAACTTCGAAAAAAAAATTTTTTCTTTTCGAAATTCTTTGCGCATAATATGCTTTACTGAGGCTATCAAACTAGTATAATGAAAGAGAAACAGTTATCTCAAATAAGAACGGAAAAAAAGTGATTCAAACGAAGTTTCCAAACCTCGAAAAAAAATTTTTTTCTTTTCGAGATTCTTTGCGCATAATATGCTTTTCTGAGGCTATCAAACTAGGATAATATAAGATAACCAGTTATCTCAAATAAGACCGGGAAAAAAGTGATTCTAACGAAGTTTCCAAACTTCGAAAAAAATTTTTTTTTCTTTTCGTGATTCTTTGCGCTAAATATGCTTTTCTGAGGCTATCAAAGTAGTATTATAAAAGAGAACACGTTATCTCAAATAAGAACAGAAAAAAGGTGATTCTAAAGAAGTTTCCAAACTTCAAAAAAAATTTTTTTTCTTTTCGATATTCTTTGCGCATAATATGCTTTACTGAGGCTATCAAACTACTATAATGAAAGAGAACCAGTTATCTCAAATAAGAACGAAAAAAAAGTGATTCAAACGATGTTTCCAAACTTCAAAAAAAAATTTTTTTCTTTTAGAGATTCTTTGCGCATAATATGCTTTACTGAGGCTATCAAACTAGTATAATGAAAGAGAACCAGTTATCTCAAATAAGAACGGAAAAAAAGTGATTCTAACGAAGTTTCCAAACTTCCAAAAAATTTTTTTTTCTTTTCGAGATTCTTTGCGCATAATATGCTTTACTGAGGCTATCAAACTAGTATAATGAAAGAGAACCAGTTATCTCAAATAAGAACAGAAAAAAAGTGATTCTAAAGAAGTTTCCAAACTTCGAAAAAAAATTTTTTTCTTTTCGAGATTCTTTGCGCATAATATGCTTTACTGAGGCTATCAAACTAGTATAATGAAAGAGAACCTGTTATTTCAAATAAGAACGGAAAAAAGTGATTAAAACGAAGTTTCCAAATTTCGAAAAAAAATGTTTTTCTTTTCGAGATTCTTTGCGCATAATATACTTTTCTACGGCTATCAAACTAGTAAAATGAAAGAGAACCAGTTATCTCGAATAAGAACGGAAAAAAAGTGATTGTAACGAAGTTTCCAAACTTCGAAAAAAATTTTTTTTTGTTTTCGAGATTCTTTGCGCATAAAATGCTTTACTGAGGCTATCAAACTAGTATAATGAAAGAGAACCAGTTATCTCAAATAAGAACGGAAAAAAAAGTGATTCAAACGAAGTTTCCAAACTTCGAAAAAAAATGTTTTTCTTTTCGAGATTCTTTGCGAATAATATACTTTTCTACGGCTATCAAACTAGTAAAATGAAAGAGAACCAGTTATCTCGAATAAGAACGGAAAAAAAGTGATTCTAACGAAGTTTCCAAACTTCGAAAAAAAATGTTTCTCTTTTCGAGATTCCTTGCGCATTATATGCTTTTCTGAGGCTATCAAAGTAGTATTATAAAAGAGAACCAGTTATCTATAATAAGAACGGAAAAAAAGTGATTCTAAAGAAGTTTCCAAACTTCGAAAAAATTTTTTTTTCTTTTCGAGATTCTTTGCGCATAATATACTTTTCTACGGCTATCAAACTAGTAAAATGAAAGAGAACCAGTTATCTCGAATAAGAACGGAAAAAAAAGTGATTCTAACGAAGTTTCCAAACTTCGAAAAAAAATGTTTTTCTTTTCGAGATTCTTTGCGCATAATATGCTTTACTGAGGCTATCAAACTAGTATAATGAAAGAGAACCAGTTATCTCAAATAAGAACGAAAACAAATTGATTCTAAAGAAGTTTACAAACTTCGAAAAAAAATGTTTTTCTTTTCGAGATTCTTTGCGCATAATATACTTTTCTACGGCTATCAAACTAGTAAAATGAAAGAGAACCAGTTATCTCGAATAAGAACGGAAAAATTGTGATTGTAACGAAGTTTCCAAAACTCGAAAAAAAATGTTTTTCTTTTCGAGATTCTTTGCGCATAATATGCTTTTCTGAGGCTATCAAACTAGTATAATGAAAGATAACCAGTTATCTCAAATAAGAACGGGAAAAAAAGTGATTCTAACGAAGTTTCCAAACTTCGAAAAAAATTTTTTTTTCTTTTCGTGAAATTTGCGCTAAATATGCTTTTCTGAGGCTATCAAAGTAGTATTATAAAAGAGAACACGTTATCTCAAATAAGAACAGAAAAAAGGTGATTCTAAAGAAGTTTCCAAACTTCAAAAAAAATTTTTTTTTCTTTTCGAGATTCTTTGCGCATAATATGCTTTACTGAGGCTATCAAACTAGTATAATGAAAGAGAACCAGTTATCTCAAATAAGAACGGAAAAAAAGTGATTCAAACGATGTTTCCAAACTTCGAAAAAATTTTTTTTTCTTTTAGAGATTCTTTGCGCATAATATGCTTTACTGAGGCTATCAAACTAGTATAATGAAAGAGAACCAGTTATCTCAAATAAGAACGGAAAAAAAGTGATTCTAACGAAGTTTCCAAACTTCGAAAAAATTTTTTTTTCTTTTCGAGATTCTTTGCGCATAATATGCTTTACTGAGGCTATCAAACTAGTATAATGAAAGAGAGCCAGTGATCTCAAATAAGAACAGAAAAAAAGTGATTCTAAAGAAGTTACCAAAATTCGAAAAAAAATTTTTTTCTTTTCGAGATTCTTTGCGCATAATATGCTTTTCTGAGGCTATCAAACTAGTATAATGAAAGATAACCAGTTATCTCAAATAAGAACGGGAAAAAAAGTGATTCTAACGAAGTTTCCAAACTTCGAAAAAATTTTTTTTTTCTTTTGGTGATTTTTGCGCTAAATATGCTTTTCTGAGGCTATCAAAGTAGTATTATAAAAGAGAACACGTTATCTCAAATAAGAACAGAAAAAAGGTGATTCTAAAGAAGTTTCCAAACTTCAAAAAAAATTTTTTTTTCTTTTCGAGATTCTTTGCGCATAATATGCTTTACTGAGGCTATCAAACTAGTATAATGAAAGAGAACCAGTTATCTCAAATAAGAACGGAAAAAAAGTGATTCAAACGATGTTTCCAAACTTCGAAAAATTTTTTTTTTCTTTTAGAGATTCTTTGCGCATAATATGCTTTACTGAGGCTATCAAACTAGTATAATGAAAGAGAACCAGTTATCTCAAATAAGAACGGAAAAAAAGTGATTCTAACGAAGTTTCCAAACTTCGAAAAAATTTTTTTTTCTTTTCGAGATTCTTTGCGCATAATATGCTTTACTGAGGCTATCAAACTAGTATAATGAAAGAGAACCAGTTATCTCAAATAAAAACAGAAAAAAAGTGATTCTAAAGAAGTTACCAAACTTCGAAAAAAAATTTTTTTCTTTTCGAGATTCTTTGCGCATAATATGCTTTACTGAGGCTATCAAACTAGTATAATGAAAGAGAACCTGTTATTTCAAATAAGAACGGAAAAAAGTGATTAAAACGAAGTTTCCAAACTTCGAAAAAAAATGTTTTTCTTTTCGAGATTCTTTGCGCATAATATACTTTTCTACGGCTATCAAACTAGTAAAATGAAAGAGAACCAGTTATCTCGAATAAGAACGGAAAAAAAGTGATTGTAACGAAGTTTCCAAACTTCGAAAAAAATTATTTTTCTTTTCGAGATTCTTTGCGCATAATATGCTTTACTGAGGCTATCAAACTAGTATAATGTAAGAGAACCAGTTATCTCAAATAAGAACGGAAAAAAAGTGATTCTAACGAAGTTTCCAAACTTCGAAAAAAATTTTTTTTCTTTTCGGGATTGTTTGCGCTAAATTTGCTTTTCTGAGGCTATCAAACTAGTATAATGAAAGAGAACCAGTTATCTCAAATAAGAACAGAAAAAAAGTGATTCTAAAGAAGTTTCCAAACTACGAAAAAAAATTTTGTCTTTTCGAGATTCTTTGCGCATAATATGCTTTACTGAGGCTATCAAACTAGTATAATGAAAGAGAACCAGTTATCTCAAATAAGAACAGAAAAAAAGTGATTCTAAAGAAGTTTCCAAACTTCGAAAAAAATTTTTTTTCTTTTCGAGATTCTTTGCGCATAAAATGCTTTACTGAGGCTATCAAACTAGTATAATGAAAGAGAACCAGTTATCTCAAATAAGAACGGAAAAAAAGTGATTCAAACGAAGTTTCCAAACTTTGAAAAAATATGTTTTTCTTTTCGAGATTCTTTGCGCATAATATGCTTTACTGAGGCTATCAAACTAGTATAATGAAAGAGAACCAGTTATCTCAAATAAGAACGAAAACAAATTGATTCTAAAGAAGTTTCCAAACTTCGAAAAAAAATGTTTTTCTTTTCGAGATTCTTTGCGCATAATATACTTTTCTACGGCTATCAAACTAGTAAAATGAAAGAGAACCAGTTATCTCGAATAAGAACGGAAAAATTGTGATTGTAACGAAGTTTCCAAACGTCGAAAAAAATTTTTTTTCTTTTCGAGATTCTTTGCGCATAATATGCTTTACTGAGGCTATCAAACTAGTATAATGAAAGAGAACCAGTTATCTCAAATAAGAACGAAAAAAAAGTGATTCTAAAGAAGTTTCCAAACTTCGAAAAAAATTTTTTTTCTTTTCGAGATTCTTTGCGCATAATATGCTTTACTGAAGCTATCAAACTAGTATAATGAAAGAGAACCAGTTATCTCAAATAAGAACGGAAAAAAAGTGATTCTAAAGAAGTTTCCAAACTTCGAAAAAAAATTTTTTTCTTTTCGAGATTCTTTGCGCATAATATGCTTTACTGAGGCTATCAAACTAGTATAATGAAAGAGAAACAGTTATCTCAAATAAGAACGGAAAAAAAGTGATTCAAACGAAGTTTCCAAACCTCGAAAAAAAATGTTTTTCTTTTCGAGATTCTTTGCGCATAATATGCTTTTCTACGGCTATCAAACTAGTAAAATGAAAGAGAACCAGTTATCTCGAATAAGAACGGAAAAAAAGTGATTGTAACGAAGTTTCCAAACTTCAAAAAAAATTTTTTTTCTTTTCGAGATTCTTTGCGCATAATATGCTTTACTGAGGCTATCAAACTAGTATAATGTAAGAGAACCAGTTATCTCAAATAAGAACGGGAAAAAAGTGATTCTAACGAAGTTTCCAAACTTCGAAAAAAAATGTTTTTCTTTTCGAGATTCTTTGCGCTAAATATGCTTTTCTGAGGCTATCAAACTAGTATAATGAAAGAGAACCAGTTATCTCAAATAAGAACAGAAAAAAAGTGATTCTAAAGAAGTTTCCAAACTTCGAAAAAAAAATTTTGTCTTTTCGAGATTCTTTGCGCATAATATGCTTTACTGAGGCTATCAAACTAGTATAATGAAAGAGAACCAGTTATCTCAAATAAGAACAGAAAAAGGTGATTCTAAAGAAGTTTCCAAACTTCGAAAAAAAATTTTTTTCTTTTCGAGATTCTTTGCGCATAATATGCTTTACTGAGGCTATCAAACTAGTATAATGAAAGAGAACCAGTTATCTCAAATAAGAACGGAAAAAAAGTGATTCAAACGAAGTTTCCAAACTTCGAAAAAAAATGTTTTCCTTTTCGAGATTCTTTGCGCATAATATGCTTTACTGAGGCTATCACACTAGTATAATGAAAGAGAACCAGTTATCTCAAATAAGAACGGAAAAAAAGTGATTCTAAAGAAGTTTCCAAACTTCGAAAAAAAAATTTTTTCTTTTCGAGATTCTTTGCGCATAATATGCTTTACTGAGGCTATCAAACTAGTATAATGAAAGAGAACCAGTTATCTCAAATAAGAACGGAAAAAAAGTGATTCTAAAGAAGTTTCCAAACTTCGAAAAAAAATTTTTTTCTTTTCGAGATTCTTTGCGCATAATATGCTTTACTGAGGCTATCAAACTAGTATAATGAAAGATAACCAGTTATCTCAAATAAGAACGGGAAAAAAAGTGATTCTAACGAAGTTTCCAAACTTCGAAAAAAATTTTTTTTTCTTTTCGTGATTTTTGCGCTAAATATGCTTTTCTGAGGCTATCAAAGTAGTATTATAAAAGAGAACACGTTATCTCAAATAAGAACAGAAAAAAGGTGATTCTAAAGAAGTTTCCAAACTTCAAAAAAAATTTTTTTTCTTTTCGAGATTCTTTGCGCATAATATGCTTTACTGAGGCTATCAAACTAGTATAATGAAAGAGAACCAGTTATCTCAAATAAGAACGGAAAAAAAGTGATTCAAACGATGTTTCCAAACTTCGAAAAAAAATTTTTTTCTTTTAGAGATTCTTTGCGCATAATATGCTTTACTGAGGCTATCAAACTAGTATAATGAAAGAGAACCAGTTATCTCAAATAAGAACGGAAAAAAAGTGATTCAAACGAAGTTTCCAAACTTTGAAAAAAAATGTTTTTCTTTTCGAGATTCTTTGCGCATAATATGCTTTTCTACGTCTATCAAACTAGTAAAATGAAAGAGAACCAGTTATCTCGAATAAGAACGGAAAAAAAGTGATTGTAACGAAGTTTCCAAACTTCAAAAAAAATTTTTTTTCTTTTCGAGATTCTTTGCGCATAATATGCTTTACTGAGGCTATCAAACTAGTATAATGTAAGAGAACCAGTTATCTCAAATAAGAACGGAAAAAAAGTGATTCTAACGAAGTTTCCAAACTTCGAAAAAAATGTTTTTCTTTTCGAGATTCTTTGCGCTAAATATGCTTTTCTGAGGCTATCAAACTAGTATAATGAAAGAGAACCAGTTATCTCAAATAAGAACAGAAAAAAAGTGAATCTAAAGAAGTTTCCAAACTTCGAAAAAAAAATTTTGTATTTTCGAGATTCTTTGCGCATAATATGCTTTACTGAGGCTATCAAACTAGTATAATGAAAGAGAACCAGTTATCTCAAATAAGAACAGAAAAAAAGTGATTCTAAAGAAGTTTCCAAACTTCGAAAAAAATTTTTTTTCTTTTCGAGATTCTTTGCGCATAAAATGCTTTACTGAGGCTATCAAACTAGTATAATGAAAGAGAACCAGTTATCTCAAATAAGAACGGAAAAAAAGTGATTCAAACGAAGTTTCCAAACTTTGAAAAACAATGTGCTTTTCTGAGGCTATCAAACTAGTATAATGAAAGAGAACTAGTTATTTCAAATAAGAACGGAAAAAAAGTGATTCAAACGAAGTTTCCAAACTTCGAAAATAATTTTTTTTCTTTTCGAGATTCTCTGCGCATAATATACTTTTCTACGGCTATCAAACTAGTAAAATGAAAGAGAACCAGTTATCTGGAATAAGAACGGAAAAAAAAGTGATTCTAACGAAGTTTCCAAACTTCGAAAAAAAATGTTTTTCTTTTCGAGATTCTTTGCGCATAATATGCTTTACTGAGGCTATCAAACTAGTATAATGAAAGAGAACCAGTTATCTCAAATAAGAACGGAAAAAAAGTGATTCTAAAGAAGTTTCCAAACTTCGAAAAAAATTTTTTTTCTTTTCGAGATTCTTTGCGCATAATATGCTTTACTGAAGCTATCAAACTAGTATAATGAAAGAGAACCAGTTATCTCAAATAAGAACAGAAAAAAGGTGATTCTAAAGAAGTTTCCAAACTTCGAAAAAAATTTTTTTTCTTTTCGAGATTCTTTGCGCATAATATGCTTTACTGAGGCTATCAAACTAGTATAATGAAAGAGAACCAGTTATCTCAAATAAGAACGGAAAAAAAGTGATTCTAAAGAAGTTTCCAAACTTCGAAAAAAAATTTTTTTCTTTTCGAGATTCTTTGCGCATAATATGCTTTACTGAGGCTATCAAACTAGTATAATGAAAGAGAAACAGTTATCTCAAATAAGAACGGAAAAAAAGTGATTCAAACGAAGTTTCCAAACCTCGAAAAAAATTTTTTTTCTTTTCGAGATTCTTTGCGCATAATATGCTTTTCTGAGGCTATCAAACTTGTATAATATAAGATAACCAGTTATCTCAAATAAGAACGGGAAAAAAGTGATTCTAACGAAGTTTCCAAACTTCGAAAAAAATTTTTTTTTCTTTTCGTGATTCTTTGCGCTAAATATGCTTTTCTGAGGCTATCAAAGTAGTATTATAAAAGAGAACACGTTATCTCAAATAAGAACAGAAAAAAGGTGATTCTAAAGAAGTTTCCAAACTTCAAAAAAAATTTTTTTTCTTTTCGATATTCTTTGCGCATAATATGCTTTACTGGGGCTATCAAACTACTATAATGAAAGAGAACCAGTTATCTCAAATAAGAACGGAAAAAAAGTGATTCAAACGATGTTTCCAAACTTCGAAAAAAAATTTTTTTCTTTTAGAGATTCTTTGCGCATAATATGCTTTACTGAGGCTATCAAACTAGTATAATGAAAGAGAACCAGTTATCTCAAATAAGAACGGAAAAAAAGTGATTCTAACGAAGTTTCCAAACTTCGAAAAAATTTTTTTTTCTTTTCGAGATTCTTTGCGCATAATATGCTTTACTGAGGCTATCAAACTAGTATAATGAAAGAGAACCAGTTATCTCAAATAAGAACAGAAAAAAAGTGATTCTAAAGAAGTTTCCAAACTTCGAAAAAAAATTTTTTTCTTTTCGAGATTCTTTGCGCATAATATGCTTTACTGAGGCTATCAAACTAGTATAATGAAAGAGAACCTGTTATTTCAAATAAGAACGGAAAAAAGTGATTAAAACGAAGTTTCCAAACTTCGAAAAAAAATGTTTTTCTTTTCGAGATTCTTTGCGCATAATATGCTTTACTGAGGCTATCAAACTAGTATAATGTAAGAGAACCAGTTATCTCAAATAAGAACGGAAAAAGGGATTCTAACGAAGTTTCCAAACTTCGAAAAAAATTTTTTTTCTTTTCGTGATTGTTTGCGCTAAATATGCTTTTCTGAGGCTATCAAACTAGTATAATGAAAGAGAACCAGTTATCTCAAATAAGAACAGAAAAAAAGTGATTCTAAACAAGTTTCCAAACTTCGAAAAAAAAATTTTGTCTTTTCGAGATTCTTTGCGCATAATATGCTTTACTGAGGCTATCAAACTAGTATAATGAAAGAGAACCAGTTATCTCAAATAAGAACGGAAAAAAAGTGATTCTAAAGAAGTTTCCAAACTTCGAAAAAAATTTTTTTTCTTTTCGAGATTCTTTGCCCATAAAATGCTTTACTGAGGCTATCAAACTAGTATAATGAAAGAGAACCAGTTATCTCAAATAAGAACGGAAAAAAAGTGATTCAAACGAAGTTTCCAAACTTTGAAAAAAAATGTTTTTCTTTTCGAGATTCTTTGCGCATAATATGCTTTTCTGAGGCTATCAAACTAGTATAATGAAAGAGAACTAGTTATTTCAAATCAGAACGGAAAAAAAGTGATTCAAACGAAGTTTCCAAACTTCGAAAAAAAATGTTTTTCTTTTCGAGATTCTTTGCGCATAATATACTTTTCTACGGCTATCAAACTAGTAAAATGAAAGAGAACCAGTTATCTCGAATAAGAACGGAAAAAAAGTGATTCTAACGAAGTTTCCAAACTTCGAAAAAAAATGTTTCTCTTTTCGAGATTCTTTGCGCATTATATGCTTTTCTGAGGCTATCAAAGTAGTATTATAAAAGAGAACCAGTTATCTATAATAAGAACGGAAAAAAAGTGATTCTAAAGAAGTTTCCAAACTTCGAAAAAATTTTTTTTTCTTTTCGAGATTCTTTGCGCATAATATACTTTTCTACGGCTATCAAACTAGTAAAATGAAAGAGAACCAGTTATCTCCAATAAGAACGGAAAAAAAAGTGATTCTAACGAAGTTTCCAAACTTCGAAAAAAAATGTTTTTCTTTTCGAGATTCTTTGCGCATAATATGCTTTACTGAGGCTATCAAACTAGTATAATGAAAGAGAACCAGTTATCTCAAATAAGAACGAAAACAAATTGATTCTAAAGAAGTTTCCAAACTTCGAAAAAAAATGTTTTTCTTTTCGAGATTCTTTGCGCATAATATACTTTTCTACGGCTATCAAACTAGTAAAATGAAAGAGAACCAGTTATCTCGAATAAGAACGGAAAAATTGTGATTGTAACGAAGTTTCCAAACGTCGAAAAAAATTTTTTTTCTTTTCGAGATTCTTTGCGCATAATATGCTTTACTGAGGCTATCAAACTAGTATAATGAAAGAGAACCAGTTATCTCAAATAAGAACGAAAACAAATTGATTCTAAAGAAGTTTCCAAACTTCGAAAAAAAATGTTTTTCTTTTCGAGATTCTTTGCGCATAATATACTTTTCTACGGCTATCAAACTAGTAAAATGAAAGAGAACCAGTTATCTCGAATAAGAACGGAAAAATTGTGATTGTAACGAAGTTTCCAAACGTCGAAAAAAATTTTTTTTCTTTTCGAGATTCTTTGCGCATAATATGCTTTACTGAGGCTATCAAACTAGTATAATGAAAGAGAACCAGTTATCTCAAATAAGAACGGAAAAAAAGTGATTCTAAAGAAGTTTCCAAACTTCGAAATAAATTTTTTTTCTTATCGAGATTCTTTGCGCATAATATGCTTTACTGAAGCTATCAAACTAGTATAATGAAAGAGAACCAGTTATCTCAAATAAGAACAGAAAAAAAGTGATTCTAAAGAAGTTTCCAAACTTCGAAAAAAAATTTTTTTCTTTTCGAGATTCTTTGCGCATAATATGCTTTACTGAGGCTATCAAACTAGTATAATGAAAGAGAACCAGTTATCTCAAATAAGAACGGAAAAAAGGTGATTCTAAAGAAGTTTCCAAACTTCGAAAAAAAATTTTTTTCTTTTCGAGATTCTTTGCGCATAATATGCTTTACTGAGGCTATCAAACTAGTATAATGAAAGAGAAACAGTTATCTCAAATAAGAACGGAAAAAAAGTTATTCAAACGAAGTTTCCAAAACTCGAAAAAAAATGTTTTTCTTTTCGAGATTCTTTGCGCATAATATGCTTTTCTGAGGCTATCAAACTAGTATAATGAAAGATAACCAGTTATCTCAAATAAGAACGGGAAAAAAAGTGATTCTAACGAAGTTTCCAAACTTCGAAAAAAATTTTTTTTTCTTTACGTGATTTTTGCGCTAAATATGCTTTTCTGAGGCTATCAAAGTAGTATTATAAAAGAGAACACGTTATCTCAAATAAGAACAGAAAAAAGGTGATTCTAAAGAAGTTTCCAAACTTCAAAAAAAATTTTTTTTCTTTTCGAGATTCTTTGCGCATAATATGCTTTACTGAGGCTATCAAACTAGTATAATGAAAGAGAACCAGTTATCTCAAATAAGAACGGAAAAAAAGTGATTCAAACGATGTTTCCAAACTTCGAAAAAAAATTTTTTTCTTTTAGAGATTCTTTGCGCATAACATGCTTTACTGAGGCTATCAAACTAGTATAATGAAAGAGAACCAGTTATCTCAAATAAGAACGGAAAAAAAGTGATTTTAACGAAGTTTCCAAACTTCGAAAAAATTTTTTTTTCTTTTCGAGATTCTTTGCGCATAATATGCTTTACTGAGGCTATCAAACTAGTATAATGAAAGAGAACCAGTTATCTCAAATAAGAACAGAAAAAAAGTGATTCTAAAGAAGTTACCAAACTTCGAAAAAAAATTTTTTCTTTTCGAGATTCTTTGCGCATAATATGCTTTACTGAGGCTATCAAACTAGTATAATGAAAGAGAACCTGTTATTTCAAATAAGAACGGAAAAAAGTGATTAAAACGAAGTTTCCAAACTTCGAAAAAAAATGTTTTTCTTTTCGAGATTCTTTGCGCATAATATACCTTTCTACGGCTATCAAACTAGTAAAATGAAAGAGAACCAGTTATCTCGAATAAGAACGGAAAAAAAGTGATTGTAACGAAGTTTCCAAACTTCGAAAAAAATTTTTTTTCTTTTCGAGATTCTCTGCGCATAATATACTTTTCTACGGCTATCAAACTAGTAAAATGAAAGAGAACCAGTTATCTGGAATAAGAACGGAAAAAAAAGTGATTCTAATGAAGTTTCCAAACTTCGAAAAAAAATGTTTTTCTTTTCGAGATTCTTTGCGCATAATATGCTTTACTGAGGCTATCAAACTAGTATAATGAAAGAGAACCAGTTATCTCAAATAAGAACGGAAAAAAAGTGATTCTAAAGAAGTTTCCAAACTTCGAAAAAAATTTTTTTTCTTTTCGAGATTCTTTGCGCATAATATGCTTTACTGAAGCTATCAAACTAGTATAATGAAAGAGAACCAGTTATCTCAAATAAGAACAGAAAAAAAGTGATTCTAAAGAAGTTTCCAAACTTCGAAAAAAATTTTTTTTCTTTTCGAGATTCTTTGCGCATAATATGCTTTACTGAGGCTATCAAACTAGTATAATGAAAGAGAACCAGTTATCTCAAATAAGAACGGAAAAAAAGTGATTCTAAAGAAGTTTCCAAACTTCGAAAAAAAATTTTTTTCTTTTCGAGATTCTTTGCGCATAATATGCTTTACTGAGGCTATCAAACTAGTATAATGAAAGAGAAACAGTTATCTCAAATAAGAGCGGAAAAAAAGTGATTCAAACGAAGTTTCCAAACCTCGAAAAAAAATTTTTTTCTTTTCGAGATTCTTTGCGCATAATATGCTTTTCTGAGGCTATCAAACTAGTATAATATAAGATAACCAGTTATCTCAAATAAGAACGGGAAAAAAGTGATTCTAACGAAGTTTCCAAACTTCGAAAAAAATTTTTTTTTCTTTTCGTGATTCTTTGCGCTAAATATGCTTTTCTGAGGCTATCAAAGTAGTATTATAAAAGAGAACACGTTATCTCAAATAAGAACAGAAAAAAGGTGATTCTAAAGAAGTTTCCAAACTTCAAAAAAAATTTTTTTTCTTTTCGATATTCTTTGCGCATAATATCCTTTACTGGGGCTATCAAACTACTATAATGAAAGAGAACCAGTTATCTCAAATAAGAACGGAAAAAAAGTGATTCAAACGATGTTTCCAAACTTCGAAAAAAAATTTTTTTCTTTTAGAGATTCTTTGCGCATAATATGCTTTACTGAGGCTATCAAACTAGTATAATGAAAGAGAACCAGTTATCTCAAATAAGAACGGAAAAAAAGTGATTCTAACGAAGTTTCCAAACTTCGAAAAAATTTTTTTTTCTTTTTGAGATTCTTTGCGCATAATATGCTTTACTGAGGCTATCAAACTAGTATAATGAAAGAGAACCAGTTATCTCAAATAAGAACAGAAAAAAAGTGATTCTAAAGAAGTTTCCAAACTTCGAAAAAAATTTTTTTCTTTTCGAGATTCTTTGCGCATAATGTGCTTTACTGAGGCTATCAAACTAGTATAATGAAAGAGAACCTGTTATTTCAAATAAGAACGGAAAAAAGTGATTAAAACGAAGTTTCCAAACTTCGAAAAAAAATGTTTTTCTTTTCGAGATTCTTTGCGCATAATATACTTTTCTACGGCTATCAAACTAGTAAAATGAAAGAGAACCAGTTATATCGAATAAGAACGGAAAAAAAGTGATTGTAACGAAGTTTCCAAACTTCGAAAAAAATTTTTTTTCTTTTCGAGATTCTTTGCGCATAATATGCTTTACTGAGGCTATGAAACTAGTATGATGTAAGAGAACCAGTTATCTCAAATAAGAACGGAAAAAGGGATTCTAACGAAGTTTCCAAACTTCGAAAAAAATTTTTTTTCTTTTCGTGATTGTTTGCGCTAAATATGCTTTTCTGAGGCTATCAAACTAGTATAATGAAAGAGAACCAGTTATCTCAAATAAGAACAGAAAAAAAGTGATTCTAAAGAAGTTTCCAAACTTCGAAAAAAAAATTTTGTCTTTTCGAGATTCTTTGCGCATAATATGCTTTACTGAGGCTATCAAACTAGTATAATGAAAGAGAACCAGTTATCTCAAATAAGAACGGAAAAAAAGTGATTCTAAAGAAGTTTCCAAACTTCGAAAAAAATTTTTTTTCTTTTCGAGATTCTTTGCCCATAAAATGCTTTACTGAGGCTATCAAACTAGTATAATGAAAGAGAACCAGTTATCTCAAATAAGAACGGAAAAAAAGTGATTCAAACGAAGTTTCCAAACTTTGAAAAAAAATGTTTTTCTTTTCGAGATTCTTTGCGCATAATATGCTTTTCTGAGGCTATCAAACTAGTATAATGAAAGAGAACTAGTTATTTCAAATCAGAACGGAAAAAAAGTGATTCAAACGAAGTTTCCAAACTTCGAAAAAAAATGTTTTTCTTTTCGAGATTCTTTGCGCATAATATACTTTTCTACGGCTATCAAACTAGTAAAATGAAAGAGAACCAGTTATCTCGAATAAGAACGGAAAAAAAGTGATTCTAACGAAGTTTCCAAACTTCGAAAAAAAATGTTTCTCTTTTCGAGATTCTTTGCGCATTATATGCTTTTCTGAGGCTATCAAAGTAGTATTATAAAAGAGAACCAGTTATCTATAATAAGAACGGAAAAAAAGTGATTCTAAAGAAGTTTCCAAACTTCGAAAAATTTTTTTTTTCTTTTCGAGATTCTTTGCGCATAATATACTTTTCTACGGCTATCAAACTAGTAAAATGAAAGAGAACCAGTTATCTCCAATAAGAACGGAAAAAAAAGTGATTCTAACGAAGTTTTCAAACTTCGAAAAAAAATGTTTTTCTTTTCGAGATTCTTTGCGCATAATATGCTTTACTGAGGCTATCAAACTAGTATAATGAAAGAGAACCAGTTATCTCAAATAAGAACGAAAACAAATTGATTCTAAAGAAGTTTCCAAACTTCGAAAAAAAATGTTTTTCTTTTCGAGATTCTTTGCGCATAATATACTTTTCTACGGCTATCAAACTAGTAAAATGAAAGAGAACCAGTTATCTCGAATAAGAACGGAAAAATTGTGATTGTAACGAAGATTCCAAACGTCGAAAAAAATTTTTTTTCTTTTCGAGATTCTTTGCGCATAATATGCTTTACTGAGGCTATCAAACTAGTATAATGAAAGAGAACCAGTTATCTCAAATAAGAACGGAAAAAAAGTGATTCTAAAGAAGTTTCCAAACTTCGAAAAAAATTTTTTTTCTTATCGAGATTCTTTGCGCATAATATGCTTTACTGAAGCTATCAAACTAGTATAATGAAAGAGAACCAGTTATCTCAAATAAGAACAGAAAAAAAGTGATTCTAAAGAAGTTTCCAAACTTCGAAAAAAAATTTTTTTCTTTTCGAGATTCTTTGCGCATAATATGCTTTACTGAGGCTATCAAACTAGTATAATGAAAGAGAACCAGTTATCTCAAATAAGAACGGAAAAAAGGTGATTCTAAAGAAGTTTCCAAACTTCGAAAAAAAAATTTTTTCTTTTCGAGATTCTTTGCGCATAATATGCTTTACTGAGGCTATCAAACTAGTATAATGAAAGAGAAACAGTTATCTCAAATAAGAACGGAAAAAAAGTGATTCAAACGAAGTTTCCAAAACTCGAAAAAAAATGTTTTTCTTTTCGAGATTCTTTGCGCATAATATGCTTTTCTGAGGCTATCAAACTAGTATAATGAAAGATAACCAGTTATCTCAAATAAGAACGGGAAAAAAAGTGATTCTAACGAAGTTTCCAAACTTCGAAAAAAATTTTTTTTTCTTTTCGTGATTTTTGCGCTAAATATGCTTTTCTGAGGCTATCAAAGTAGTATTATAAAAGAGAACACGTTATCTCAAATAAGAACAGAAAAAAGGTGATTCTAAAGAAGTTTCCAAACTTCAAAAAAAATTTTTTTTCTTTTCGAGATTCTTTGCGCATAATATGCTTTACTGAGGCTATCAAACTAGTATAATGAAAGAGAACCAGTTATCTCAAATAAGAACGGAAAAAAAGTGATTCAAACGATGTTTCCAAACTTCGAAAAAAAATTTTTTTCTTTTAGAGATTCTTTGCGCATAACATGCTTTACTGAGGCTATCAAACTAGTATAATGAAAGAGAACCAGTTATCTCAAATAAGAACGGAAAAAAAGTGATTCTAACGAAGTTTCCAAACTTCGAAAAAATTTTTTTTTCTTTTCGAGATTCTTTGCGCATAATATGCTTTACTGAGGCTATCAAACTAGTATAATGAAAGAGAACCAGTTATCTCAAATAAGAACAGAAAAAAAGTGATTCTAAAGAAGTTACCAAACTTCGAAAAAAAATTTTTTTCTTTTCGAGATTCTTTGCGCATAATATGCTTTACTGAGGCTATCAAACTAGTATAATGAAAGAGAACCTGTTATTTCAAATAAGAACGGAAAAAAGTGATTAAAACGAAGTTTCCAAACTTCGAAAAAAAATGTTTTTCTTTTCGAGATTCTTTGCGCATAATATACCTTTCTACGGCTATCAAACTAGTAAAATGAAAGAGAACCAGTTATCTCGAATAAGAACGGAAAAAAAGTGATTGTAACGAAGTTTCCAAACTTCGAAAAAAATTTTTTTTCTTTTCGAGATTCTCTGCGCATAATATACTTTTCTACGGCTATCAAACTAGTAAAATGAAAGAGAACCAGTTATCTGGAATAAGAACGGAAAAAAAAGTGATTCTAATGAAGTTTCCAAACTTCGAAAAAAAATGTTTTTCTTTTCGAGATTCTTTGCGCATAATATGCTTTACTGAGGCTATCAAACTAGTATAATGAAAGAGAACCAGTTATCTCAAATAAGAACGGAAAAAAAGTGATTCTAAAGAAGTTTCCAAACTTCGAAAAAAATTTTTTTTCTTTTCGAGATTCTTTGCGCATAATATGCTTTACTGAAGCTATCAAACTAGTATAATGAAAGAGAACCAGTTATCTCAAATAAGAACAGAAAAAAAGTGATTCTAAAGAAGTTTCCAAACTTCGAAAAAAATTTTTTTTCTTTTCGAGATTCTTTGCGCATAATATGCTTTACTGAGGCTATCAAACTAGTATAATGAAAGAGAACCAGTTATCTCAAATAAGAACGGAAAAAAAGTGATTCTAAAGAAGTTTCCAAACTTCGAAAAAAAATTTTTTTCTTTTCGAGATTCTTTGCGCATAATATGCTTTACTGAGGCTATCAAACTAGTATAATGAAAGAGAAACAGTTATCTCAAATAAGAGCGGAAAAAAAGTGATTCAAACGAAGTTTCCAAACCTCGAAAAAAAATTTTTTTCTTTTCGAGATTCTTTGCGCATAATATGCTTTTCTGAGGCTATCAAACTAGTATAATATAAGATAACCAGTTATCTCAAATAAGAACGGGAAAAAAGTGATTCTAACGAAGTTTCCAAACTTCGAAAAAAATTTTTTTTTCTTTTCGTGATTCTTTGCGCTAAATATGCTTTTCTGAGGCTATCAAAGTAGTATTATAAAAGAGAACACGTTATCTCAAATAAGAACAGAAAAAAGGTGATTCTAAAGAAGTTTCCAAACTTCAAAAAAAATTTTTTTTCTTTTCGATATTCTTTGCGCATAATATGCTTTACTGGGGCTATCAAACTACTATAATGAAAGAGAACCAGTTATCTCAAATAAGAACGGAAAAAAAGTGATTCAAACGATGTTTCCAAACTTCGAAAAAAAATTTTTTTCTTTTAGAGATTCTTTGCGCATAATATGCTTTACTGAGGCTATCAAACTAGTATAATGAAAGAGAACCAGTTATCTCAAATAAGAACGGAAAAAAAGTGATTCTAACGAAGTTTCCAAACTTCGAAAAAATTTTTTTTTCTTTTCGAGATTCTTTGCGCATAATATGCTTTACTGAGGCTATCAAACTAGTATAATGAAAGAGAACCAGTTATCTCAAATAAGAACAGAAAAAAAGTGATTCTAAAGAAGTTTCCAAACTTCGAAAAAAATTTTTTTCTTTTCGAGATTCTTTGCGCATAATATGCTTTACTCAGGCTATCAAACTAGTATAATGAAAGAGAACCTGTTATTTCAAATAAGAACGGAAAAAAGTGATTAAAACGAAGTTTCCAAACTTCGAAAAAAAATGTTTTTCTTTTCGAGATTCTTTGCGCATAATATACTTTTCTACGGCTATCAAACTAGTAAAATGAAAGAGAACCAGTTATCTCGAATAAGAACGGAAAAAAAGTGATTGTAACGAAGTTTCCAAACTTCGAAAAAAATTTTTTTTCTTTTCGAGATTCTTTGCGCATAATATGCTTTACTGAGGCTATCAAACTAGTATAATGAAAGAGAACCAGTTATCTCAAATAAGAACGGAAAAAAAGTGATTCTAACGAAGTTTCCAAACTTCGAAAAAATTTTTTTTTCTTTTCGAGATTCTTTGCGCATAATATGCTTTACTGAGGCTATCAAACTAGTATAATGAAAGAGAACCAGTTATCTCAAATAAGAACAGAAAAAAAGTGATTCTAAAGAAGTTACCAAACTTCGAAAAAAAATTTTTTTCTTTTCGAGATTCTTTGCGCATAATATGCTTTACTGAGGCTATCAAACTAGTATAATGAAAGAGAACCTGTTATTTCAAATAAGAACGGAAAAAAGTGATTAAAACGAAGTTTCCAAACTTCGAAAAAAAATGTTTTTCTTTTCGAGATTCTTTGCGCATAATATACCTTTCTACGGCTATCAAACTAGTAAAATGAAAGAGAACCAGTTATCTCGAATAAGAACGGAAAAAAAGTGATTGTAACGAAGTTTCCAAACTTCGAAAAAATTTTTTTTTCTTTTCGAGATTCTCTGCGCATAATATACTTTTCTACGGCTATCAAACTAGTAAAATGAAAGAGAACCAGTTATCTGGAATAAGAACGGAAAAAAAAGTGATTCTAATGAAGTTTCCAAACTTCGAAAAAAAATGTTTTTCTTTTCGAGATTCTTTGCGCATAATATGCTTTACTGAGGCTATCAAACTAGTATAATGAAAGAGAACCAGTTATCTCAAATAAGAACGGAAAAAAAGTGATTCTAAAGAAGTTTCCAAACTTCGAAAAAAATTTTTTTTCTTTTCGAGATTCTTTGCGCATAATATGCTTTACTGAAGCTATCAAACTAGTATAATGAAAGAGAACCAGTTATCTCAAATAAGAACAGAAAAAAAGTGATTCTAAAGAAGTTTCCAAACTTCGAAAAAAAAATTTTGTCTTTTCGAGATTCTTTGCGCATAATATGCTTTACTGAGGCTATCAAACTAGTATAATGAAAGAGAACCAGTTATCTCAAATAAGAACGGAAAAAAAGTGATTCTAAAGAAGTTTCCAAACTTCGAAAAAAATTTTTTTTCTTTTCGAGATTCTTTGCCCATAAAATGCTTTACTGAGGCTATCAAACTAGTATAATGAAAGAGAACCAGTTATCTCAAATAAGAACGGAAAAAAAGTGATTCAAACGAAGTTTCCAAACTTTGAAAAAAAATGTTTTTCTTTTCGAGATTCTTTGCGCATAATATGCTTTTCTGAGGCTATCAAACTAGTATAATGAAAGAGAACTAGTTATTTCAAATCAGAACGGAAAAAAAGTGATTCAAACGAAGTTTCCAAACTTCGAAAAAAAATGTTTTTCTTTTCGAGATTCTTTGCGCATAATATACTTTTCTACGGCTATCAAACTAGTAAAATGAAAGAGAACCAGTTATCTCGAATAAGAACGGAAAAAAAGTGATTCTAACGAAGTTTCCAAACTTCGAAAAAAAATGTTTCTCTTTTCGAGATTCTTTGCGCATTATATGCTTTTCTGAGGCTATCAAAGTAGTATTATAAAAGAGAACCAGTTATCTATAATAAGAACGGAAAAAAAGTGATTCTAAAGAAGTTTCCAAACTTCGAAAAAATTTTTTTTCTTTTCGAGATTCTTTGCGCATAATATACTTTTCTACGGCTATCAAACTAGTAAAATGAAAGAGAACCAGTTATCTCCAATAAGAACGGAAAAAAAAGTGATTCTAACGAAGTTTCCAAACTTCGAAAAAAAATGTTTTTCTTTTCGAGATTCTTTGCGCATAATATGCTTTACTGAGGCTATCAAACTAGTATAATGAAAGAGAACCAGTTATCTCAAATAAGAACGAAAACAAATTGATTCTAAAGAAGTTTCCAAACTTCGAAAAAAAATGTTTTTCTTTTCGAGATTCTTTGCGCATAATATACTTTTCTACGGCTATCAAACTAGTAAAATGAAAGAGAACCAGTTATCTCGAATAAGAACGGAAAAATTGTGATTGTAACGAAGTTTCCAAACGTCGAAAAAAATTTTTTTTCTTTTCGAGATTCTTTGCGCATAATATGCTTTACTGAGGCTATCAAACTAGTATAATGAAAGAGAACCAGTTATCTCAAATAAGAACGGAAAAAAAGTGATTCTAAAGAAGTTTCCAAACTTCGAAAAAAAATTTTTTTCTAATCGAGATTCTTTGCGCATAATATGCTTTACTGAAGCTATCAAACTAGTATAATGAAAGAGAACCAGTTATCTCAAATAAGAACAGAAAAAAAGTGATTCTAAAGAAGTTTCCAAACTTCGAAAAAAAATTTTTTTCTTTTCGAGATTCTTTGCGCATAATGTGCTTTACTGAGGCTATCAAACTAGTATAATGAAAGAGAACCAGTTATCTCAAATAAGAACGGAAAAAAAGTGATTCTAAAGAAGTTTCCAAACTTCGAAAAAAATTTTTTTCTTTTCGAGATTCTTTGCGCATAATATGCTTTACTGAGGCTATCAAACTAGTATAATGAAAGAGAAACAGTTATCTCAAATAAGAACGGAAAAAAAGTGATTCAAACGAAGTTTCCAAAACTCGAAAAAAAATGTTTTTCTTTTCGAGATTCTTTGCGCATAATATGCTTTTCTGAGGCTATCAAACTAGTATAATGAAAGATAACCAGTTATCTCAAATAAGAACGGGAAAAAAAGTGATTCTAACGAAGTTTCCAAACTTCGAAAAAAATTTTTTTTTCTTTTCGTGATTTTTGCGCTAAATATGCTTTTCTGAGGCTATCAAAGTAGTATTATAAAAGAGAACACGTTATCTCAAATAAGAACAGAAAAAAGGTGATTCTAAAGAAGTTTCCAAACTTCAAAAAAAATTTTTTTTCTTTTCGAGATTCTTTGCGCATAATATGCTTTACTGAGGCTATCAAACTAGTATAATGAAAGAGAACCAGTTATCTCAAATAAGAACGGAAAAAAAGTGATTCAAACGATGTTTCCAAACTTCGAAAAAAAATTTTTTTCTTTTAGAGATTCTTTGCGCATAATATGCTTTACTGAGGCTATCAAACTAGTATAATGAAAGAGAACCAGTTATCTCAAATAAGAACGGAAAAAAAGTGATTCTAACGAAGTTTCCAAACTTCGAAAAAATTTTTTTTTCTTTTCGAGTTTCTTTGCGCATAATATGCTTTACTGAGGCTATCAAACTAGTATAATGAAAGAGAACCAGTTATCTCAAATAAGAACAGAAAAAAAGTGATTCTAAAGAAGTTACCAAACTTCGAAAAAAAATTTTTTTCTTTTCGAGATTCTTTGCGCATAATATGCTTTACTGAGGCTATCAAACTAGTATAATGAAAGAGAACCTGTTATTTCAAATAAGAACGGAAAAAAGTGATTAAAACGAAGTTTCCAAACTTCGAAAAAAAATGTTTTTCTTTTCGAGATTCTTTGCGCATAATATACCTTTCTACGGCTATCAAACTAGTAAAATGAAAGAGAACCAGTTATCTCGAATAAGAACGGAAAAAAAGTGATTGTAACGAAGTTTCCAAACTTCGAAAAAAATTTTTTTTCTTTTCGAGATTCTTTGCGCATAATATGCTTTACTGAGGCTATCAAACTAGTATAATGTAAGAGAACCAGTTATCTCAAATAAGAACGGAAAAAAAGTGATTCTAACGAAGTTTCCAAACTTCGAAAAAATTTTTTTTTCTTTTCGTGATTAATTGCGCTAAATTTGCTTTTCTGAGGCTATCAAACTAGTATAATGAAAGAGAACCAGTTATCTCAAATAAGAACAGAAAAAAAGTGATTCTAAAGAAGTTTCCAAACTTCGAAAAAAAAATTTTGTCTTTTCGAGATTCTTTGCGCACAATATGCTTTACTGAGGCTATCAAACTAGTATAATGAAAGAGAACCGGTTATCTCAAATAAGAACGGAAAAAAATTGATTCTAAAGAAGTTTCCAAACTTCGAAAAAAAATTTTTTCTTTTCGAGATTCTTTGCGCATAATATGCTTTACTGAGGCTATCAAACTAGTATAATGAAAGAGAACCAGTTATCTCAAATAAGAACGGAAAAAAAGTGATTCAAACGAAGTTTCCAAACTTCGAAAAAATTGTTATTCTTTTCGAGATTCTTTGCGCATAATATGCTTTACTGAGGCTATCAAACTAGTATAATGTAAGAGAACAAGTTATCTCAAATAAGAACGGAAAAAAAGTGATTCAAACGAAGTTTCCAAACTTCGAAAAAAATGTTTTTCTTTTCGAGATTCTTTGCGCATAATATGCTTTTCTGAGGCTATCAAACTTGTATAATGAAAGAGAACTAGTTATTTCAAATAAGAACGGAAAAAAAGTGATTCAAACGAAGTTTCCAAACTTCGAAAAAAAATGTTTTTCTTTTCGAGATTCTTTGCGCATAATATACTTTTCTACGGCTATCAAACTAGTAAAATGAAAGAGAACCAGTTATCTCCAATAAGAACGGTTAAAAAGTGATTCTAACGAAGTTTGCAAACTTCGAAAAAAAATGTTTTTCTTTACGAGATTCTTTGCGCATAATATGCTTTTCTGAGGCTATCAAACTAGTATAATGATAGAGAACCAGTTATCTCCAATAAGAACGGAAAAAAAGTGATTCTAACGAAGTTTCCAAACTTCGAAAAAATTTTTTTTTTCTTTTCGTGATTCTTTGCGCTAAATATGCTTTTCTGAGGCTATCAAAGTAGTATTATAAAAGAGAACCAGTTATCTCAAATAAGAACAGAAAAAAAGTGATTCTAAAGAACTTTCCAAACTTCGAAAAAAAATTTTTTTCTTTTTGAGATTCTTTGCGCATAATATGCTTTACTGAGGCTATCAAACTAATATAATGAAAGAGAAACAGTTATCTCAAATAAGAACGGAAAAAAATGATTCAAACGAAGTTTCCAAACTTCGAAAAAAAATGTTTTTCTTTTCGAGATTCTTTGCGCTAAATATGCTTTTCTGAGGCTATCAAACTAGTATAATGAAAGAGAACCAGTTATCTCAAATAAGAATAGAAAAAAGTGATTCTAAAGAAGTTTCCAAACTTCGAAAAAAAAATTTTTTCTTTTCGAGATTCTTTGCGCATTATATGCTTTTCTGAGGCTATCAAAGTAGTATTATAAAAGAGAACCAGTTATCTCAAATAAGAACGGAAAAAAAGTGATTCTAAAGAAGTTTCCAAACTTCGAAAAAATTTTTTTTTCTTTTCGAGATTCTTTGCGCATAATATGCTTTACTGAAGCTATCAAAGTAGTATAATGAAAGAGAACCAGTTATCTCAAATAAGAACAGAAAAAAAGTGATTCTAAAGAAGTTTCCAAACTTCGAAAAAAAATTTTTTTCTTTTCGAGATTCTTTGCGCATAATATGCTTTACTGAGGCTATCAAACTAGTATAATGAAAGAGAACCAGTTATCTCAAATAAGAACGGAAAAAAAGTGATTCTAAAGAAGTTTCCAAACTTCGAAAAAAAAATTTTTTCTTTTCGAAATTCTTTGCGCATAATATGCTTTACTGAGGTTATCAAACTAGTATAATGAAAGAGAAACAGTTATCTCAAATAAGAACGGAAAAAAAGTGATTCAAACGAAGTTTCCAAACCTCGAAAAAAAATTTTTTTCTTTTCGAGATTCTTTGCGCATAATATGCTTTTCTGAGGCTATCAAACTAGTATAATATAAGATAACCAGTTATCTCAAATAAGACCGGGAAAAAAGTGATTCTAACGAAGTTTCCAAACTTCGAAAAAAATTTTTTTTTCTTTTCGTGATTCTTTGCGCTAAATATGCTTTTCTGAGGCTATCAAAGTAGTATTATAAAAGAGAACACGTTATCTCAAATAAGAACAGAAAAAAGGTGATTCTAAAGAAGTTTCCAAACTTCAAAAAAAATTTTTTTTCTTTTCGATATTCTTTGCGCATAATATGCTTTACTGAGGCTATCAAACTACTATAATGAAAGAGAACCAGTTATCTCAAATAAGAACGGAAAAAAAGTGATTCAAACGATGTTTCCAAACTTCAAAAAAAATTTTTTTTCTTTTAGAGATTCTTTGCGCATAATATGCTTTACTGAGGCTATCAAACTAGTATAATGAAAGAGAACCAGTTATCTCAAATAAGAACGGAAAAAAAGTGATTCTAACGAAGTTTCCAAACTTCCAAAAAATTTTTTTTTCTTTTCGAGATTCTTTGCGCATAATATGCTTTACTGAGGCTATCAAACTAGTATAATGAAAGAGAACCAGTTATCTCAAATAAGAACAGAAAAAAAGTGATTCTAAAGAAGTTTCCAAACTTCGAAAAAACATTTTTTTCTTTTCGAGATTCTTTGCGCATAATATGCTTTACTGAGGCTATCAAACTAGTATAATGAAAGAGAACCTGTTATTTCAAATAAGAACGGAAAAAAGTGATTAAAACGAAGTTTCCAAATTTCGAAAAAAAATGTTTTTCTTTTCGAGATTCTTTGCGCATAATATACTTTTCTACGGCTATCAAACTAGTAAAATGAAAGAGAACCAGTTATCTCGAATAAGAACGGAAAAAAAGTGATTGTAACGAAGTTTCCAAACTTCGAAAAAAATTTTTTTTCTTTTCGAGATTCTTTGCGCATAAAATGCTTTACTGAGGCTATCAAACTAGTATAATGAAAGAGAACCAGTTATCTCAAATAAGAACGGAAAAAAAAGTGATTCAAACGAAGTTTCCAAAGTTTGAAAAAAAATGTTTTTCTTTTCGAGATTCTTTGCGCATAATATGCTTTTCTGAGGCTATCAAACTAGTATAATGAAAGAGAACTAATTATTTCGAATAAGAACGGAAAAAAAGTGATTCAAACGAAGTTTCCAAACTTCGAAAAAAAATTTTTTTCTTTTCGAGATTCTTTGCGCATAATATACTTTTCTACGGCTATCAAACTAGTAAAATGAAAGAGAACCAGTTATCTCGAATAAGAACGGAAAAAAAGTGATTCTAACGAAGTTTCCAAACTTCGAAAAAAAATGTTTCTCTTTTCGAGATTCTTTGCGCATTATATGCTTTTCTGAGGCTATCAAAGTAGTATTATAAAAGAGAACCAGTTATCTATAATAAGAACGGAAAAAAAGTGATTCTAAAGAAGTTTCCAAACTTCGAAAAATTTTTTTTTTCTTTTCGAGATTCTTTGCGCATAATATACTTTTCTACGGCTATCAAACTAGTAAAATGAAAGAGAACCAGTTATCTCGAATAAGAACGGAAAAAAAAGTGATTCTAACGAAGTTTCCAAACTTCGAAAAAAAATGTTTTTCTTTTCGAGATTCTTTGCGCATAATATGCTTTACTGAGGCTATCAAACTAGTATAATGAAAGAGAACCAGTTATCTCAAATAAGAACGAAAACAAATTGATTCTAAAGAAGTTTCCAAACTTCGAAAAAAAATGTTTTTCTTTTCGAGATTCTTTGCGCATAATATACTTTTCTACGGCTATCAAACTAGTAAAATGAAAGAGAACCAGTTATCTCGAATAAGAACGAAAAAATTGTGATTGTAACGAAGTTTCCAAAACTCGAAAAAAAATGTTTTTCTTTTCGAGATTCTTTGCGCATAATATGCTTTTCTGAGGCTATCAAACTAGTATAATGAAAGATAACCAGTTATCTCAAATAAGAACGGGAAAAAAAGTGATTCTAACGAAGTTTCCAAACTTCGAAAAAAATTTTTTTTTCTTTTTGTGATTTTTGCGCTAAATATGCTTTTCTGAGGCTATCAAAGTAGTATTATAAAAGAGAACACGTTATCTCAAATAAGAACAGAAAAAAGGTGATTCTAAAGAAGTTTCCAAACTTCAAAAAAAATTTTTTTTTCTTTTCGAGATTCTTTACGCATAATATGCTTTACTGAGGCTATCAAACTAGTATAATGAAAGAGAACCAGTTATCTCAAATAAGAACGGAAAAAAAGTGATTCAAACGATGTTTCCAAACTTCGAAAAAATTTTTTTTTCTTTTAGAGATTCTTTGCGCATAATATGCTTTACTGAGGCTATCAAACTAGTATAATGAAAGAGAACCAGTTATCTCAAATAAGAACGGAAAAAAAGTGATTCTAACGAAGTTTCCAAACTTCGAAAAAATTTTTTTTTCTTTTCGAGATTCTTTGCGCATAATATGCTTTACTGAGGCTATCAAACTAGTATAATGAAAGAGAACCAGTTATCTCAAATAAGAACAGAAAAAAAGTGATTCTAAAGAAGTTACCAAACTTCGAAAAAAAATTTTTTTCTTTTCGAGATTCTTTGCGCATAATATGCTTTTCTGAGGCTATCAAACTAGTATTAGGAAAGATAACCAGTTATCACAAATAAGAACGGGAAAAAAAGTGATTCTAACGAAGTTTCCAAACTTCGAAAAAAATTTTTTTTTCTTCTCGTGATTTTTGCGCTAAATATGCTTTTCTGAGGCTATCAAAGTAGTATTATAAAAGAGAACACGTTATCTCAAATAAGAAAAGAAAAAAGGTGATTCTAAAGAAGTTTCCAAACTTCAAAAAAAATTTTTTTTTCTTTTCGAGATTCTTTGCGCATAATATGCTTTACTGAGGCTATCAAACTAGTATAATGAAAGAGAACCAGTTATCTCAAATAAGAACGGAAAAAAAGTGATTCAAACGATGTTTCCAAACTTCGAAAAAATTTTTTTTTCTTTTAGAGATTCTTTGCGCATAATATGCTTTACTGAGGCTATCAAACTAGTATAATGAAAGAGAACCAGTTATCTCAAATAAGAACAGAAAAAAAGTGATTCTAAAGAAGTTTCCAAACTTCGAAAAAAATTTTTTTCTTTTCGAGATTCTTTGCGCATAATATGCTTTACTGAGGCTATCAAACTAGTATAATGAAAGAGAACCTGTTATTTCAAATAAGAACGGAAAAAAGTGATTAAAACGAAGTTTCCAAACTTCGAAAAAAAATGTTTTTCTTTTCGAGATTCTTTGCGCATAATATACTTTTCTACGGCTATCAAACTAGTAAAATGAAAGAGAACCAGTTATCTCGAATAAGAACGGAAAAAAAGTGATTGTAACGAAGTTTCCAAACTTCGAAAAAAATTTTTTTTCTTTTCGAGATTCTTTGCGCATAATATGCTTTACTGAGGCTATCAAACTAGTATAATGAAAGAGAACCAGTTATCTCAAATAAGAACGGAAAAAAAGTGATTCTAACGAAGTTTCCAAACTTCGAAAAAAATTTTTTTTCTTTTCGAGATTCTTTGCGCATAATATGCTTTACTGAGGCTATCAAACTAGTATAATGAAAGAGAACCAGTTATCTCAAATAAGAACAGAAAAAAAGTGATTCTAAAGAAGTTACCAAACTTCGAAAAAAAATTTTTTTCTTTTCGAGATTCTTTGCGCATAATATGATTTACTGAGGCTATCAAACTAGTATAATGAAAGAGAACCTGTTATTTCAAATAAGAACGGAAAAAAGTGATTAAAACGAAGTTTCCAAACTTCGAAAAAAAATGTTTTTCTTTTCGAGATTCTTTGCGCATAATATACCTTTCTACGGCTATCAAACTAGTAAAATGAAAGAGAACCAGTTATCTCGAATAAGAACGGAAAAAAAGTGATTGTAACGAAGTTTCCAAACTTCGAAAAAAATTTTTTTTCTTTTCGAGATTCTCTGCGCATAATATACTTTTCTACGGCTATCAAACTAGTAAAATGAAAGAGAACCAGTTATCTGGAATAAGAACGGAAAAAAAAGTGATTCTAATGAAGTTTCCAAACTTCGAAAAAAAATGTTTTTCTTTTCGAGATTCTTTGCGCATAATATGCTTTACTGAGGCTATCAAACTAGTATAATGAAAGAGAACCAGTTATCTCAAATAAGAACGGAAAAAAAGTGATTCTAAAGAAGTTTCCAAACTTCGAAAAAAATTTTTTTTCTTTTCGAGATTCTTTGCGCATAATATGCTTTACTGAAGCTATCAAACTAGTATAATGAAAGAGAACCAGTTATCTCAAATAAGAACAGAAAAAAAGTGATTCTAAAGAAGTTTCCAAACTTCGAAAAAAAAATTTTGTCTTTTCGAGATTCTTTGCGCATAATATGCTTTACTGAGGCTATCAAACTAGTATAATGAAAGAGAACCAGTTATCTCAAATAAGAACGGAAAAAAAGTGATTCTAAAGAAGTTTCCAAACTTCGAAAAAAATTTTTTTTCTTTTCGAGATTCTTTGCCCATAAAATGCTTTACTGAGGCTATCAAACTAGTATAATGAAAGAGAACCAGTTATCTCAAATAAGAACGGAAAAAAAGTGATTCAAACGAAGTTTCCAAACTTTGAAAAAAAATGTTTTTCTTTTCGAGATTCTTTGCGCATAATATGCTTTTCTGAGGCTATCAAACTAGTATAATGAAAGAGAACTAGTTATTTCAAATCAGAACGGAAAAAAAGTGATTCAAACGAAGTTTCCAAACTTCGAAAAAAAATGTTTTTCTTTTCGAGATTCTTTGCGCATAATATACTTTTCTACGGCTATCAAACTAGTAAAATGAAAGAGAACCAGTTATCTCGAATAAGAACGGAAAAAAAGTGATTCTAACGAAGTTTCCAAACTTCGAAAAAAAATGTTTCTCTTTTCGAGATTCTTTGCGCATTATATGCTTTTCTGAGGCTATCAAAGTAGTATTATAAAAGAGAACCAGTTATCTATAATAAGAACGGAAAAAAAGTGATTCTAAAGAAGTTTCCAAACTTCGAAAAAATTTTTTTTTCTTTTCGAGATTCTTTGCGCATAATATACTTTTCTACGGCTATCAAACTAGTAAAATGAAAGAGAACCAGTTATCTCCAATAAGAACGGAAAAAAAAGTGATTCTAACGAAGTTTCCAAACTTCGAAAAAAAATGTTTTTCTTTTCGAGATTCTTTGCGCATAATATGCTTTACTGAGGCTATCAAACTAGTATAATGAAAGAGAACCAGTTATCTCAAATAAGAACGAAAACAAATTGATTCTAAAGAAGTTTCCAAACTTCGAAAAAAAATGTTTTTCTTTTCGAGATTCTTTGCGCATAATATACTTTTCTACGGCTATCAAACTAGTAAAATGAAAGAGAACCAGTTATCTCGAATAAGAACGGAAAAATTGTGATTGTAACGAAGTTTCCAAACGTCGAAAAAAATTTTTTTTCTTTTCGAGATTCTTTGCGCATAATATGCTTTACTGAGGCTATCAAACTAGTATAATGAAAGAGAACCAGTTATCTCAAATAAGAACGGAAAAAAAGTGATTCTAAAGAAGTTTCCAAACTTCGAAAAAAAATTTTTTTCTAATCGAGATTCTTTGCGCATAATATGCTTTACTGAAGCTATCAAACTAGTATAATGAAAGAGAACCAGTTATCTCAAATAAGAACAGAAAAAAAGTGATTCTAAAGAAGTTTCCAAACTTCGAAAAAAAATTTTTTTCTTTTCGAGATTCTTTGCGCATAATATGCTTTTCTGAGGCTATCAAACTAGTATAATATAAGATAACCAGTTATCTCAAATAAGACCGGGAAAAAAGTGATTCTAACGAAGTTTCCAAACTTCGAAAAAAATTTTTTTTTCTTTTCGTGATTCTTTGCGCTAAATATGCTTTTCTGAGGCTATCAAAGTAGTATTATAAAAGAGAACACGTTATCTCAAATAAGAACAGAAAAAAGGTGATTCTAAAGAAGTTTCCAAACTTCAAAAAAAATTTTTTTTCTTTTCGATATTCTTTGCGCATAATATGCTTTACTGAGGCTATCAAACTACTATAATGAAAGAGAACCAGTTATCTCAAATAAGAACGGAAAAAAAGTGATTCAAACGATGTTTCCAAACTTCAAAAAAAATTTTTTTCTTTTAGAGATTCTTTGCGCATAATATGCTTTACTGAGGCTATCAAACTAGTATAATGAAAGAGAACCAGTTATCTCAAATAAGAACGGAAAAAAAGTGATTCTAACGAAGTTTCCAAACTTCCAAAAAATTTTTTTTTCTTTTCGAGATTCTTTGCGCATAATATGCTTTACTGAGGCTATCAAACTAGTATAATGAAAGAGAACCAGTTATCTCAAAAAAGAACAGAAAAAAAGTGATTCTAAAGAAGTTTCCAAACTTCGAAAAAACATTTTTTTCTTTTCGAGATTCTTTGCGCATAATATGCTTTACTGAGGCTATCAAACTAGTATAATGAAAGAGAACCTGTTATTTCAAATAAGAACGGAAAAAAGTGATTAAAACGAAGTTTCCAAATTTCGAAAAAAAATGTTTTTCTTTTCGAGATTCTTTGCGCATAATATACTTTTCTACGGCTATCAAACTAGTAAAATGAAAGAGAACCAGTTATCTCGAATAAGAACGGAAAAAAAGTGATTGTAACGAAGTTTCCAAACTTCGAAAAAAATTTTTTTTCTTTTCGAGATTCTTTGCGCATAAAATGCTTTACTGAGGCTATCAAACTAGTATAATGAAAGAGAACCAGTTATCTCAAATAAGAACGGAAAAAAAAGTGATTCAAACGAAGTTTCCAAAGTTTGAAAAAAAATGTTTTTCTTTTCGAGATTCTTTGCGCATAATATGCTTTTCTGAGGCTATCAAACTAGTATAATGAAAGAGAACTAATTATTTCGAATAAGAACGGAAAAAAAGTGATTCAAACGAAGTTTCCAAACTTCGAAAAAAAATGTTTTTCTTTTCGAGATTCTTTGCGCATAATATACTTTTCTACGGCTATCAAACTAGTAAAATGAAAGAGAACCAGTTATCTCGAATAAGAACGGAAAAAAAGTGATTCTAACGAAGTTTCCAAACTTCGAAAAAAAATGTTTCTCTTTTCGAGATTCTTTGCGCATTATATGCTTTTCTGAGGCTATCAAAGTAGTATTATAAAAGAGAACCAGTTATCTATAATAAGAACGGAAAAAAAGTGATTCTAAAGAAGTTTCCAAACTTCGAAAAATTTTTTTTTTCTTTTCGAGATTCTTTGCGCATAATATACTTTTCTACGGCTATCAAACTAGTAAAATGAAAGAGAACCAGTTATCTCGAATAAGAACGGAAAAAAAAGTGATTCTAACGAAGTTTCCAAACTTCGAAAAAAAATGTTTTTCTTTTCGAGATTCTTTGCGCATAATATGCTTTACTGAGGCTATCAAACTAGTATAATGAAAGAGAACCAGTTATCTCAAATAAGAACGAAAACAAATTGATTCTAAAGAAGTTTCCAAACTTCGAAAAAAAATGTTTTTCTTTTCGAGATTCTTTGCGCATAATATACTTTTCTACGGCTATCAAACTAGTAAAATGAAAGAGAACCAGTTATCTCGAATAAGAACGGAAAAATTGTGATTGTAACGAAGTTTCCAAAACTCGAAAAAAAATGTTTTTCTTTTCGAGATTCTTTGCGCATAATATGCTTTTCTGAGGCTATCAAACTAGTATAATGAAAGATAACCAGTTATCTCAAATAAGAACGGGAAAAAAAGTGATTCTAACGAAGTTTCCAAACTTCGAAAAAAATTTTTTTTTCTTTTTGTGATTTTTGCGCTAAATATGCTTTTCTGAGGCTATCAAAGTAGTATTATAAAAGAGAACACGTTATCTCAAATAAGAACAGAAAAAAGGTGATTCTAAAGAAGTTTCCAAACTTCAAAAAAAATTTTTTTTTCTTTTCGAGATTCTTTACGCATAATATGCTTTACTGAGGCTATCAAACTAGTATAATGAAAGAGAACCAGTTATCTCAAATAAGAACGGAAAAAAAGTGATTCAAACGATGTTTCCAAACTTCGAAAAAATTTTTTTTTCTTTTAGAGATTCTTTGCGCATAATATGCTTTACTGAGGCTATCAAACTAGTATAATGAAAGAGAACCAGTTATCTCAAATAAGAACGGAAAAAAAGTGATTCTAACGAAGTTTCCAAACTTCGAAAAAATTTTTTTTTCTTTTCGAGATTCTTTGCGCATAATATGCTTTACTGAGGCTATCAAACTAGTATAATGAAAGAGAACCAGTTATCTCAAATAAGAACAGAAAAAAAGTGATTCTAAAGAAGTTACCAAACTTCGAAAAAAAATTTTTTTCTTTTCGAGATTCTTTGCGCATAATATGCTTTTCTGAGGCTATCAAACTAGTATTAGGAAAGATAACCAGTTATCACAAATAAGAACGGGAAAAAAAGTGATTCTAACGAAGTTTCCAAACTTCGAAAAAAATTTTTTTTTCTTCTCGTGATTTTTGCGCTAAATATGCTTTTCTGAGGCTATCAAAGTAGTATTATAAAAGAGAACACGTTATCTCAAATAAGAAAAGAAAAAAGGTGATTCTAAAGAAGTTTCCAAACTTCAAAAAAAATTTTTTTTTCTTTTCGAGATTCTTTGCGCATAATATGCTTTACTGAGGCTATCAAACTAGTATAATGAAAGAGAACCAGTTATCTCAAATAAGAACGGAAAAAAAGTGATTCAAACGATGTTTCCAAACTTCGAAAAAATTTTTTTTTCTTTTAGAGATTCTTTGCGCATAATATGCTTTACTGAGGCTATCAAACTAGTATAATGAAAGAGAACCAGTTATCTCAAATAAGAACAGAAAAAAAGTGATTCTAAAGAAGTTTCCAAACTTCGAAAAAAATTTTTTTCTTTTCGAGATTCTTTGCGCATAATATGCTTTACTGAGGCTATCAAACTAGTATAATGAAAGAGAACCTGTTATTTCAAATAAGAACGGAAAAAAGTGATTAAAACGAAGTTTCCAAACTTCGAAAAAAAATGTTTTTCTTTTCGAGATTCTTTGCGCATAATATACTTTTCTACGGCTATCAAACTAGTAAAATGAAAGAGAACCAGTTATCTCGAATAAGAACGGAAAAAAAGTGATTGTAACGAAGTTTCCAAACTTCGAAAAAAATTTTTTTTCTTTTCGAGATTCTTTGCGCATAATATGCTTTACTGAGGCTATCAAACTAGTATAATGAAAGAGAACCAGTTATCTCAAATAAGAACGGAAAAAAAGTGATTCTAACGAAGTTTCCAAACTTCGAAAAAATTTTTTTTTCTTTTCGAGATTCTTTGCGCATAATATGCTTTACTGAGGCTATCAAACTAGTATAATGAAAGAGAACCAGTTATCTCAAATAAGAACAGAAAAAAAGTGATTCTAAAGAAGTTACCAAACTTCGAAAAAAAATTTTTTTCTTTTCGAGATTCTTTGCGCATAATATGATTTACTGAGGCTATCAAACTAGTATAATGAAAGAGAACCTGTTATTTCAAATAAGAACGGAAAAAAGTGATTAAAACGAAGTTTCCAAACTTCGAAAAAAAATGTTTTTCTTTTCGAGATTCTTTGCGCATAATATACCTTTCTACGGCTATCAAACTAGTAAAATGAAAGAGAACCAGTTATCTCGAATAAGAACGGAAAAAAAGTGATTGTAACGAAGTTTCCAAACTTCGAAAAAAATTTTTTTTCTTTTCGAGATTCTCTGCGCATAATATACTTTTCTACGGCTATCAAACTAGTAAAATGAAAGAGAACCAGTTATCTGGAATAAGAACGGAAAAAAAAGTGATTCTAATGAAGTTTCCAAACTTCGAAAAAAAATGTTTTTCTTTTCGAGATTCTTTGCGCATAATATGCTTTACTGAGGCTATCAAACTAGTATAATGAAAGAGAACCAGTTATCTCAAATAAGAACGGAAAAAAAGTGATTCTAAAGAAGTTTCCAAACTTCGAAAAAAATTTTTTTTCTTTTCGAGATTCTTTGCGCATAATATGCTTTACTGAAGCTATCAAACTAGTATAATGAAAGAGAACCAGTTATCTCAAATAAGAACAGAAAAAAAGTGATTCTAAAGAGGTTTCCAAACTTCGAAAAAAAAATTTTGTCTTTTCGAGATTCTTTGCGCATAATATGCTTTACTGAGGCTATCAAACTAGTATAATGAAAGAGAACCAGTTATCTCAAATAAGAACGGAAAAAAAGTGATTCTAAAGAAGTTTCCAAACTTCGAAAAAAATTTTTTTTCTTTTCGAGATTCTTTGCCCATAAAATGCTTTACTGAGGCTATCAAACTAGTATAATGAAAGAGAACCAGTTATCTCAAATAAGAACGGAAAAAAAGTGATTCAAACGAAGTTTCCAAACTTTGAAAAAAAATGTTTTTCTTTTCGAGATTCTTTGCGCATAATATGCTTTTCTGAGGCTATCAAACTAGTATAATGAAAGAGAACTAGTTATTTCAAATCAGAACGGAAAAAAAGTGATTCAAACGAAGTTTCCAAACTTCGAAAAAAAATGTTTTTCTTTTCGAGATTCTTTGCGCATAATATACTTTTCTACGGCTATCAAACTAGTAAAATGAAAGAGAACCAGTTATCTCGAATAAGAACGGAAAAAAAGTGATTCTAACGAAGTTTCCAAACTTCGAAAAAAAATGTTTCTCTTTTCGAGATTCTTTGCGCATTATATGCTTTTCTGAGGCTATCAAAGTAGTATTATAAAAGAGAACCAGTTATCTATAATAAGAACGGAAAAAAAGTGATTCTAAAGAAGTTTCCAAACTTCGAAAAAATTTTTTTTTCTTTTCGAGATTCTTTGCGCATAATATACTTTTCTACGGCTATCAAACTAGTAAAATGAAAGAGAACCAGTTATCTCCAATAAGAACGGAAAAAAAAGTGATTCTAACGAAGTTTCCAAACTTCGAAAAAAAATGTTTTTCTTTTCGAGATTCTTTGCGCATAATATGCTTTACTGAGGCTATCAAACTAGTATAATGAAAGAGAACCAGTTATCTCAAATAAGAACGAAAACAAATTGATTCTAAAGAAGTTTCCAAACTTCGAAAAAAAATGTTTTTCTTTTCGAGATTCTTTGCGCATAATATACTTTTCTACGGCTATCAAACTAGTAAAATGAAAGAGAACCAGTTATCTCGAATAAGAACGGAAAAATTGTGATTGTAACGAAGTTTCCAAACGTCGAAAAAAATTTTTTTTCTTTTCGAGATTCTTTGCGCATAATATGCTTTACTGAGGCTATCAAACTAGTATAATGAAAGAGAACCAGTTATCTCAAATAAGAACGGAAAAAAAGTGATTCTAAAGAAGTTTCCAAACTTCGAAAAAAAATTTTTTTCTAATCGAGATTCTTTGCGCATAATATGCTTTACTGAAGCTATCAAACTAGTATAATGAAAGAGAACCAGTTATCTCAAATAAGAACAGAAAAAAAGTGATTCTAAAGAAGTTTCCAAACTTCGAAAAAAAATTTTTTTCTTTTCGAGATTCTTTGCGCATAATATGCTTTACTGAGGCTATCAAACTAGTATAATGAAAGAGAACCAGTTATCTCAAATAAGAACGGAAAAAAAGTGATTCTAAAGAAGTTTCCAAACTTCGAAAAAAAATTTTTTTCTTTTCGAGATTCTTTGCGCATAATATGCTTTACTGAGGCTATCAAACTAGTATAATGAAAGAGAAACAGTTATCTCAAATAAGAACGGAAAAAAAGTGATTCAAACGAAGTTTCCAAAACTCGAAAAAAAATGTTTTTCTTTTCGAGATTCTTTGCGCATAATATGCTTTTCTGAGGCTATCAAACTAGTATAATGAAAGATAACCAGTTATCTCAAATAAGAACGGGAAAAAAAGTGATTCCAACGAAGTTTCCAAACTTCGAAAAAAATTTTTTTTTCTTTTCGTGATTTTTGCGCTAAATATGCTTTTCTGAGGCTATCAAAGTAGTATTATAAAAGAGAACACGTTATCTCAAATAAGAACAGAAAAAAGGTGATTCTAAAGAAGTTTCCAAACTTCAAAAAAAATTTTTTTTCTTTTCGAGATTCTTTGCGCATAATATGCTTTACTGAGGCTATCAAACTAGTATAATGAAAGAGAACCAGTTATCTCAAATAAGAACGGAAAAAAAGTGATTCAAACGATGTTTCCAAACTTCGAAAAAAAATTTTTTTCTTTTAGAGATTCTTTGCGCATAATATGCTTTACTGAGGCTATCAAACTAGTATAATGAAAGAGAACCAGTTATCTCAAATAAGAACGGAAAAAAAGTGATTCTAACGAAGTTTCCAAACTTCGAAAAAATTTTTTTTTCTTTTCGAGTTTCTTTGCGCATAATATGCTTTACTGAGGCTATCAAACTAGTATAATGAAAGAGAACCAGTTATCTCAAATAAGAACAGAAAAAAAGTGATTCTAATGAAGTTACCAAACTTCGAAAAAAAATTTTTTTCTTTTCGAGATTCTTTGCGCATAATATGCTTTACTGAGGCTATCAAACTAGTATAATGAAAGAGAACCTGTTATTTCAAATAAGAACGGAAAAAAAGTGATTAAAACGAAGTTTCCAAACTTCGAAAAAAAATGTTTTTCTTTTCGAGATTCTTTGCGCATAATATACCTTTCTACGGCTATCAAACTAGTAAAATGAAAGAGAACCAGTTATCTCGAATAAGAACGGAAAAAAAGTGATTGTAACGAAGTTTCCAAACTTCGAAAAAAATTTTTTTTCTTTTCGAGATTCTTTGCGCATAATATGCTTTACTGAGGCTATCAAACTAGTATAATGTAAGAGAACCAGTTATCTCAAATAAGAACGGAAAAAAAGTGATTCTAACGAAGTTTCCAAACTTCGAAAAATTTTTTTTTTCTTTTCGTGATTAATTGCGCTAAATTTGCTTTTCTGAGGCTATCAAACTAGTATAATGAAAGAGAACCAGTTATCTCAAATAAGAACAGAAAAAAAGTGATTCTAAAGAAGTTTCCAAACTTCGAAAAAAAAATTTTGTCTTTTCGAGATTCTTTGCGCACAATATGCTTTACTGAGGCTATCAAACTAGTATAATGAAAGAGAACCGGTTATCTCAAATAAGAACGGAAAAAAATTGATTCTAAAGAAGTTTCCAAACTTCGAAAAAAAATTTTTTCTTTTCGAGATTCTTTGCGCATAATATGCTTTACTGAGGCTATCAAACTAGTATAATGAAAGAGAACCAGTTATCTCAAATAAGAACGGAAAAAAAGTGATTCAAACGAAGTTTCCAAACTTCGAAAAAATTGTTTTTCTTTTCGAGATTCTTTGCGCATAATATGCTTTACTGAGGCTATCAAACTAGTATAATGTAAGAGAACAAGTTATCTCAAATAAGAACGGAAAAAAAGTGATTCAAACGAAGTTTCCAAACTTCGAAAAAAATGTTTTTCTTTTCGAGATTCTTTGCGCATAATATGCTTTTCTGAGGCTATCAAACTTGTATAATGAAAGAGAACTAGTTATTTCAAATAAGAACGGAAAAAAAGTGATTCAAACGAAGTTTCCAAACTTCGAAAAAAAATGTTTTTCTTTTCGAGATTCTTTGCGCATAATATACTTTTCTACGGCTATCAAACTAGTAAAATGAAAGAGAACCAGTTATCTCCAATAAGAACGGTTAAAAAGTGATTCTAACGAAGTTTGCAAACTTCGAAAAAAAATGTTTTTCTTTACGAGATTCTTTGCGCATAATATGCTTTTCTGAGGCTATCAAACTAGTATAATGATAGAGAACCAGTTATCTCCAATAAGAACGGAAAAAAAGTGATTCTAACGAAGTTTCCAAACTTCGAAAAAAATTTTTTTTTCTTTTCGTGATTCTTTGCGCTAAATATGCTTTTCTGAGGCTATCAAAGTAGTATTATAAAAGAGAACCAGTTATCTCAAATAAGAACAGAAAAAAAGTGATTCTAAAGAAGTTTCCAAACTTCGAAAAAAAATTTTTTTCTTTTTGAGATTCTTTGCGCATAATATGCTTTACTGAGGCTATCAAACTAATATAATGAAAGAGAAACAGTTATCTCAAATAAGAACGGAAAAAAATGATTCAAACGAAGTTTCCAAACTTCGAAAAAAAATGTTTTTCTTTTCGAGATTCTTTGCGCTAAATATGCTTTTCTGAGGCTATCAAACTAGTATAATGAAAGAGAACCAGTTATCTCAAATAAGAATAGAAAAAAGTGATTCTAAAGAAGTTTCCAAACTTCGAAAAAAAAATTTTTTCTTTTCGAGATTCTTTGCGCATTATATGCTTTTCTGAGGCTATCAAAGTAGTATTATAAAAGAGAACCAGTTATCTCAAATAAGAACGGAAAAAAAGTGATTCTAAAGAAGTTTCCAAACTTCGAAAAAATTTTTTTTTCTTTTCGAGATTCTTTGCGCATAATATGCTTTACTGAAGCTATCAAACTAGTATAATGAAAGAGAACCAGTTATCTCAAATAAGAACAGAAAAAAAGTGATTCTAAAGAAGTTTCCAAACTTCGAAAAAAAATTTTTTTCTTTTCGAGATTCTTTGCGCATAATATGCTTTACTGAGGCTATCAAACTAGTATAATGAAAGAGAACCAGTTATCTCAAATAAGAACGGAAAAAAAGTGATTCTAAAGAAATTTCCAAACTTCGAACAAAAAATTTTTTCTTTTCGAAATTCTTTGCGCATAATATGCTTTACTGAGGTTATCAAACTAGTATAATGAAAGAGAAACAGTTATCTCAAATAAGAACGGAAAAAAAGTGATTCAAACGAAGTTTCCAAACCTCGAAAAAAAATTTTTTTCTTTTCGAGATTCTTTGCGCATAATATGCTTTTCTGAGGCTATCAAACTAGTATAATATAAGATAACCAGTTATCTCAAATAAGACCGGGAAAAAAGTGATTCTAACGAAGTTTCCAAACTTCGAAAAAAATTTTTTTTTCTTTTCGTGATTCTTTGCGCTAAATATGCTTTTCTGAGGCTATCAAAGTAGTATTATAAAAGAGAACACGTTATCTCAAATAAGAACAGAAAAAAGGTGATTCTAAAGAAGTTTCCAAACTTCAAAAAAAATTTTTTTTGTTTTCGATATTCTTTGCGCATAATATGCTTTACTGAGGCTATCAAACTACTATAATGAAAGAGAACCAGTTATCTCAAATAAGAACGGAAAAAAAGTGATTCAAACGATGTTTCCAAACTTCAAAAAAAATTTTTTTTCTTTTAGAGATTCTTTGCGCATAATATGCTTTACTGAGGCTATCAAACTAGTATAATGAAAGAGAACCAGTTATCTCAAATGAGAACGGAAAAAAAGTGATTCTAACGAAGTTTCCAAACTTCCAAAAAATTTTTTTTTCTTTTCGAGATTCTTTGCGCATAATATGCTTTACTGAGGCTATCAAACTAGTATAATGAAAGAGAACCAGTTATCTCAAATAAGAACAGAAAAAAAGTGATTCTAAAGAAGTTTCCAAACTTCGAAAAAAAATTTTTTTCTTTTCGAGATTCTTTGCGCATAATATGCTTTACTGAGGCTATCAAACTAGTATAATGAAAGAGAACCTGTTATTTCAAATAAGAACGGAAAAAAGTGATTAAAACGAAGTTTCCAAATTTCGAAAAAAAATGTTTTTCTTTTCGAGATTCTTTGCGCATAATATACTTTTCTACGGCTATCAAACTAGTAAAATGAAAGAGAACCAGTTATCTCGAATAAGAACGGAAAAAAAGTGATTGTAACGAAGTTTCCAAACTTCGAAAAAAAATTTTTTTCTTTTCGAGATTCTTTGCGCATAATATACTTTTCTACGGCTATCAAACTAGTAAAATGAAAGAGAACCAGTTATCTCGAATAAGAACGGAAAAAAAGTGATTCTAACGAAGTTTCCAAACTTCGAAAAAAAATGTTTCTCTTTTCGAGATTCTTTGCGCATTATATGCTTTTCTGAGGCTATCAAAGTAGTATTATAAAAGAGAACCAGTTATCTATAATAAGAACGGAAAAAAAGTGATTCTAAAGAAGTTTCCAAACTTCGAAAAATTTTTTTTTTCTTTTCGAGATTCTTTGCGCATAATATACTTTTCTACGGCTATCAAACTAGTAAAATGAAAGAGAACCAGTTATCTCGAATAAGAACGGAAAAAAAAGTGATTCTAACGAAGTTTCCAAACTTCGAAAAAAAATGTTTTTCTTTTCGAGATTCTTTGCGCATAATATGCTTTACTGAGGCTATCAAACTAGTATAATGAAAGAGAACCAGTTATCTCAAATAAGAACGAAAACAAATTGATTCTAAAGAAGTTTCCAAACTTCGAAAAAAAATGTTTTTCTTTTCGAGATTCTTTGCGCATAATATACTTTTCTACGGCTATCAAACTAGTAAAATGAAAGAGAACCAGTTATCTCGAATAAGAACGGAAAAATTGTGATTGTAACGAAGTTTCCAAAACTCGAAAAAAAATGTTTTTCTTTTCGAGATTCTTTGCGCATAATATGCTTTTCTGAGGCTATCAAACTAGTATAATGAAAGATAACCAGTTATCTCAAATAAGAACGGGAAAAAAAGTGATTCTAACGAAGTTTCCAAACTTCGAAAAAAATTTTTTTTTCTTTTTGTGATTTTTGCGCTAAATATGCTTTTCTGAGGCTATCAAAGTAGTATTATAAAAGAGAACACGTTATCTCAAATAAGAACAGAAAAAAGGTGATTCTAAAGAAGTTTCCAAACTTCAAAAAAATTTTTTTTTTCTTTTCGAGATTCTTTACGCATAATATGCTTTACTGAGGCTATCAAACTAGTATAATGAAAGAGAACCAGTTATCTCAAATAAGAACGGAAAAAAAGTGATTCAAACGATGTTTCCAAACTTCGAAAAATTTTTTTTTTCTTTTAGAGATTCTTTGCGCATAATATGCTTTACTGAGGCTATCAAACTAGTATAATGAAAGAGAACCAGTTATCTCAAATAAGAACGGAAAAAAAGTGATTCTAACGAAGTTTCCAAACTTCGAAAAAATTTTTTTTTCTTTTCGAGATTCTTTGCGCATAATATGCTTTACTGAGGCTATCAAACTAGTATAATGAAAGAGAACCAGTTATCTCAAATAAGAACAGAAAAAAAGTGATTCTAAAGAAGTTACCAAACTTCGAAAAAAAATTTTTTTCTTTTCGAGATTCTTTGCGCATAATATGCTTTTCTGAGGCTATCAAACTAGTATTATGAAAGATAACCAGTTATCACAAATAAGAACGGGAAAAAAAGTGATTCTAACGAAGTTTCCAAACTTCGAAAAAAATTTTTTTTTCTTTTCGTGATTTTTGCGCTAAATATGCTTTTCTGAGGCTATCAAAGTAGTATTATAAAAGAGAACACGTTATCTCAAATAAGAACAGAAAAAAGGTGATTCTAAAGAAGTTTCCAAACTTCAAAAAAAATTTTTTTTTCTTTTCGAGATTCTTTGCGCATAATATGCTTTACTGAGGCTATCAAACTAGTATAATGAAAGAGAACCAGTTATCTCAAATAAGAACGGAAAAAAAGTGATTCAAACGATGTTTCCAAACTTCGAAAAAATTTTTTTTTCTTTTAGAGATTCTTTGCGCATAATATGCTTTACTGAGGCTATCAAACTAGTATAATGAAAGAGAACCAGTTATCTCAAATAAGAACGGAAAAAAAGTGATTCTAACGAAGTTTCCAAACTTCGAAAAAATTTTTTTTTCTTTTCGAGATTCTTTGCGCATAATATGCTTTACTGAGGCTATCAAACTAGTATAATGAAAGAGAACCAGTTATCTCAAATAAGAACAGAAAAAAAGTGATTCTAAAGAAGTTACCAAACTTCGAAAAAAAATTTTTTTCTTTTCGAGATTCTTTGCGCATAATATGCTTTACTGAGGCTATCAAACTAGTATAATGAAAGAGAACCTGTTATTTCAAATAAGAACGGAAAAAAGTGATTAAAACGAAGTTTCCAAACTTCGAAAAAAAATGTTTTTCTTTTCGAGATTCTTTGCGCATAATATACTTTTCTACGGCTATCAAACTAGTAAAATGAAAGAGAACCAGTTATCTCGAATAAGAACGGAAAAAAAGTGATTGTAACGAAGTTTCCAAACTTCGAAAAAAAATTTTTTTCTTTTCGAGATTCTTTGCGCATAATATGCTTTACTGAGGCTATCAAACTAGTATAATGTAAGAGAACCAGTTATCTCAAATAAGAACGGAAAAAAAGTGATTCTAACGAAGTTTCCAAACTTCGAAAAAAATTTTTTTTCTTTTCGTGATTGTTTGCGCTAAATTTGCTTTTCTGAGGCTATCAAACTAGTATAATGAAAGAGAACCAGTTATCTCAAATAAGAACAGAAAAAAAGTGATTCTAAAGAAGTTTCCAAACTTCGAAAAAAAAATTTGCTTTTCGAGATTCTTTGCGCATAATATGCTTTACTGAGGCTATCAAACTAGTATAATGAAAGAGAACCAGTTATCTCAAATAAGAACAGAAAAAAAGTGATTCTAAAGAAGTTTCCAAACTTCGAAAAAAATTTTTTTTCTTTTCGAGATTCTTTGCGCATAAAATGCTTTACTGAGGCTATCAAACTAGTATAATGAAAGAGAACCAGTTATCTCAAATAAGAACGGAAAAAAAGTGATTCAAACGAAGATTCCAAACTTTGAAAAAAAATGTTTTTCTTTTCCAGATTCTTTGCGCATAATATGCTTTACTGAGGCTATCAAACTAGTATAATGAAAGAGAACCAGTTATCTCAAATAAGAACGAAAACAAATTGATTCTAAAGAAGTTTCCAAACTTCGAAAAAAAATGTTTTTCTTTTCGAGATTCTTTGCGCATAATATACTTTTCTACGGCTATCAAACTAGTAAAATGAAAGAGAACCAGTTATCTCGAATAAGAACGGAAAAATTGTGATTGTAACGAAGTTTCCAAACGTCGAAAAAAATTTTTTTTCTTTTCGAGATTCTTTGCGCATAATATGCTTTACTGAGGCTATCAAACTAGTATAATGAAAGAGAACCAGTTATCTCAAATAAGAACGAAAAAAAAGTGATTCTAAAGAAGTTTCCAAACTTCGAAAAAAATTTTTTTTCTTTTCGAGATTCTTTGCGCATAAAATGCTTTACTGAAGCTATCAAACTAGTATAATGAAAGAGAACCAGTTATCTCAAATAAGAACGGAAAAAAAGTGATTCTAAAGAAGTTTCCAAACTTCGAAAAAAAATTTTTTTCTTTTCGAGATTCTTTGCGCATAATATGCTTTACTGAGGCTATCAAACTTGTATAATGAAAGAGAAACAGTTATCTCAAATAAGAACGGAAAAAAAGTGATTCAAACGAAGTTTCCAAACCTCGAAAAAAAATGTTTTTCTTTTCGAGATTCTTTGCGCATAATATGCTTTTCTACGGCTATCAAACTAGTAAAATGAAAGAGAACCAGTTATCTCGAATAAGAACGGAAAAAAAGTGATTGTAACGAAGTTTCCAAACTTCAAAAAAAATTTTTTTTCTTTTCGAGATTCTTTGCGCATAATATGCTTTACTGAGGCTATCAAACTAGTATAATGTAAGAGAACCAGTTATCTCAAATAAGAACGGGAAAAAAGTGATTCTAACGAAGTTTCCAAACTTCGAAAAAAAATGTTTTTGTTTTCGAGATTCTTTGCGCTAAATATGCTTTTCTGAGGCTATCAAACTAGTATAATGAAAGAGAACCAGTTATCTCAAATAAGAACAGAAAAAAAGTGATTCTAAAGAAGTTTCCAAACTTCGAAAAAAAAATTTTGTCTTTTCGAGATTCTTTGCGCATAATATGCTTTACTGAGGCTATCAAACTAGTATAATGAAAGAGAACCAGTTATCTCAAATAAGAACAGAAAAAAGGTGATTCTAAAGAAGTTTCCAAACTTCGAAAAAAATTTTTTTTCTTTTCGAGATTCTTTGCGCATAATATGCTTTACTGAGGCTATCAAACTAGTATAATGAAAGAGAACCAGTTATCTCAAATAAGAACGGAAAAAAAGTGATTCAAACGAAGTTTCCAAACTTCGAAAAAAAATGTTTTTCTTTTCGAGATTCTTTGCGCACAATATGCTTTACTGAGGCTATCAAACTAGTATAATGAAAGAGAACCAGTTATCTCAAATAAGAACGGAAAAAAAGTGATTCTAAAGAAGTTTCCAAACTTCGAAAAAAAAATTTTTTCTTTTCGAGATTCTTTGCGCATAATATGCTTTACTGAGGCTATCAAACTAGTATAATGAAAGAGAACCAGTTATCTCAAATAAGAACGGAAAAAAATTGATTCTAAAAAAGTTTCCAAACTTCGAAAAAAAATTTTTTCTTTTCGAGATTCTTTGCGCATAATATGCTTTACTGAGGCTATCAAACTAGTATAATGAAAGAGAGCGAGTTATCTCAAATAAGAACGGAAAAAAAGTGATTCAAACGAAGTTTCCAAACTTCGAAAAAATTGTTTTTCTTTTCGAGATTCTTTGCGCATAATATGCTTTACTGAGGCTATCAAACTAGTATAATGTAAGAGAACAAGTTATCTCAAATAAGAACGGAAAAAAAGTGATTCAAACGAAGTTTCCAAACTTCGAAAAAAATGTTTTTCTTTTCTAGATTCTTTGCGCATAATATGCTTTTCTGAGGCTATCAAACTAGTATAATGAAAGAGAACTAGTTATTTCAAATAAGAACGGAAAAAAAGTGATTCAAACAAAGTTTCCAAACTTCGAAAAAAAATGTTTTTCTTTTCGAGATTCTTTGCGCATGATATACTTTTCTACGGCTATCAAACTAGTAAAATGAAAGAGAACCAGTTATCTCCAATAAGAACGGAAAAAAAGTGATTCTAACGAAGTTTCCAAACTTCGAAAAAAAATGTTTTTCTTTACGAGATTCTATGCGCATAATATGCTTTTCTGAGGCTATCAAACTAGTATAATGATAGAGAACCAGTTATCTCCAATAAGAACGGAAAAAAAGTGATTCTAACGAAGTTTCCAAACTTCGAAAAAAAATTTTTTTTCTTTTTGAGATTCTTTGCGCATAATATGCTTTACTGAGGCTATCAAACTAATATAATGAAAGAGAAACAGTTATCTCAAATAAGAACGGAAAAAAATGATTCAAACGAAGTTTCCAAACTTCGAAAAAAAATGTTTTTCTTTTCGAGATTCTTTGCGCTAAATATGCTTTTCTGAGGCTATCAAACTAGTATAATGAAAGAGAACCAGTTATCTCAAATAAGAACAGAAAAAAGTGATTCTAAAGAAGTTTCCAAACTTCGAAAAAAAAATTTTTTCTTTTCGAGATTCTCTGCGCATTATATGCTTTTCTGAGGCTATCAAAGTAGTATTATAAAAGAGAACCAGTTATCTCAAATAAGAACGGAAAAAAAGTGATTCTAAAGAAGTTTCCAAACTTCGAAAAAATTTTTTTTTCTTTTCGAGATTCTTTGCGCATAATATGCTTTACTGAAGCTATCAAACTAGTATAATGAAAGAGAACCAGTTATCTCAAATAAGAACAGAAAAAAAGTGATTCTAAAGAAGTTTCCAAACTTCGAAAAAAAATTTTTTTCTTTTCGAGATTCTTTGCGCATAATATGCTTTACTGAGGCTATCAAACTAGTATAATGAAAGAGAACCAGTTATCTCAAATAAGAACGGAAAAAAAGTGATTCTAAAGAAGTTTCCAAACTTCGAAAAAAAATTTTTTTCTTTTCGAGATTCTTTGCGCATAATATGCTTTACTGAGGCTATCAAACTAGTATAATGAAAGAGAAACAGTTATCTCAAATAAGAACGGAAAAAAAGTGATTCAAACGAAGTTTCCAAACCTCGAAAAAAAATTTTTTTCTTTTCGAGATTCTTTGCGCATAATATGCTTTTCTGAGGCTATCAAACTAGTATAATATAAGATAACCAGTTATCTCAAATAAGAACGGGAAAAAAGTGATTCTAACGAAGTTTCCAAACTTCGAAAAAAATTTTTTTTTCTTTTCGTGATTCTTTGCGCTAAATATGCTTTTCTGAGGCTATCAAAGTAGTATTATAAAAGAGAACACGTTATCTCAAATAAGAACAGAAAAAAGGTGATTCTAAAGAAGTTTCCAAACTTCAAAAAAAATTTTTTTTCTTTTCGATATTCTTTGGGCATAATATGCTTTACTGAGGCTATCAAACTACTATAATGAAAGAGAACCAGTTATCTCAAATAAGAACGGAAAAAAAGTGATTCAAACGATGTTTCCAAACTTCAAAAAAAAATTTTTTTCTTTTCGAGATTCTTTGCGCATAATATGCTTTACTGAGGCTATCAAACTAGTATAATGAAAGAGAACCAGTTATCTCAAATAAGAACGGAAAAAAAGTGATTCTAACGAAGTTTCCAAACTTCGAAAAAATTTTTTTTTCTTTTCGAGATTCTTTGCGCATAATATGCTTTACTGAAGCTATCAAACTAGTATAATGAAAGAGAACCAGTTATCTCAAATAAGAACGGAAAAAAAGTGATTCTAAAGAAGTTTCCAAACTTCGAAAAAAAATTTTTTTCTTTTCGAGATTCTTTGCGCATAATATGCTTTACTGAGGCTATCAAACTAGTATAATGAAAGAGAAACAGTTATCTCAAATAAGAACGGAAAAAAAGTGATTCAAACGAAGTTTCCAAACCTCGAAAAAAAATGTTTTTCTTTTCGAGATTCTTTGCGCATAATATGCTTTTCTACGGCTATCAAACTAGTAAAATGAAAGAGAACCAGTTATCTCGAATAAGAACGGAAAAAAAGTGATTGTAACGAAGTTTCAAAACTTCAAAAAAAATTTTTTTTCTTTTCGAGATTCTTTGCGCATAATATGCTTTACTGAGGCTATCAAACTAGTATAATGTAAGAGAACCAGTTATCTCAAATAAGAACGGAAAAAAAGTGATTCTAACGAAGTTTCCAAACTTCGAAAAAAAATGTTTTTCTTTTCGAGATTCTTTGCGCTAAATATGCTTTTCTGAGGCTATCAAACTAGTATAATGAAAGAGAACCAGTTATCTCAAATAAGAACAGAAAAAAAGTGATTCTAAAGAAGTTTCCAAACTTCGAAAAAAAATTTTGTCTTTTCGAGATTCTTTGCGCATAATATGCTTTACTGAGGCTATCAAACTAGTATAATGAAAGAGAACCAGTTATCTCAAATAAGAACAGAAAAAAGGTGATTCTAAAGAAGTTTCCAAACTTCGAAAAAAATTTTTTTTCTTTTCAAGATTCTTTGCGCATAATATGCTTTACTGAGGCTATCAAACTAGTATAATGAAAGAGAACCAGTTATCTCAAATAAGAACGGAAAAAAAGTGATTCAAACGAAGTTTCCAAACTTCGAAAAAAAATGTTTTTCTTTTCGAGATTCTTTGCGCATAATATGCTTTACTGAGGCTATCAAACTAGTATAATGAAAGAGAACCAGTTATCTCAAATAAGAACGGAAAAAAAGTGATTCTAAAGAAGTTTCCAAACTTCGAAAAAAAAATTTTTTCTTTTCGAGATTCTTTGCGCATAATATGCTTTACTGAGGCTATCAAACTAGTATAATGAAAGAGAACCAGTTATCTCAAATAAGAACGGAAAAAAATTGATTCTAAAGAAGTTTCCAAACTTCGAAAAAGAATTTTTTCTTTTCGAGATTCTTTGCGCATAATATGCTTTACTGAGGCTATCAAACTAGTATAATGAAAGAGAACGAGTTATCTCAAATAAGAACGGAAAAAAAGTGATTCAAACGAAGATTCCAAACTTCGAAAAAATTGTTTTTCTTTTCGAGATTCTTTGCGCATAATATGCTTTACTGAGGCTATCAAACTAGTATAATGTAAGAGAACAAGTTATCTCAAATAAGAACGGAAAAAAAGTGATTCAAACGAAGTTTCCAAACTTCGAAAAAAATGTTTTTCTTTTCGAGATTCTTTGCGCATAATATGCTTTTCTGAGGCTATCAAACTAGTATAATGAAAGAGAACTAGTTATTTCAAATAAGAACGGAAAAAAAGTGATTCAAACGAAGTTTCCAAACTTCGAAAAAAAATGTTTTTCTTTTCGAGATTCTTTGCGCATAATATACTTTTCTACGGCTATCAAACTAGTAAAATGAAAGAGAACCAGTTATCTCCAATAAGAACGGAAAAAAAGTGATTCTAACGAAGTTTCCAAACTTCGAAAAAAAATGTTTTTCTTTTAGAGATTCTTTGCGCATAATATGCTTTTCTGAGGCTATCAAACTAGTATAATGATAGAGAACCAGTTATCTCCAATAAGAACGGAAAAAAAGTGATTCTAACGAAGTTTCCAAACTTCGAAAAAAAATTTTTTTTCTTTTTGAGATTCTTTGCGCATAATATGCTTTACTGAGGCTATCAAACTAGTATAATGAAAGAGAACCAGTTATCTCAAATAAGAACAGAAAAAAGTGATTCTAAAGAAGTTTCCAAACTTCGAAAAAAAAATTTTTTCTTTTCGAGATTCTTTGCGCATTATATGCTTTTCTGAGGCTATCAAAGTAGTATTATAAAAGAGAACCAGTTATCTCAAATAAGAACGGAAAAAAAGTGATTCTAAAGAAGTTTCCAAACTTCGAAAAAAATTTTTTTTCTTTTCGAGATTCTTTGCGCATAATATGCTTTACTGAGGCTATCAAACTAGTATAATGAAAGAGAACCAGTTATCTCAAATAAGAACGGAAAAAAAGTGATTCTAAAGAAGTTTCCAAACTTCGAAAAAAAATTTTTTTCTTTTCGAGATTCTTTGCGCATAATATGCTTTACTGAGGCTATCAAACTAGTATAATGAAAGAGAAACAGTTATCTCAAATAAGAACGGAAAAAAAGTGATTCAAACGAAGTTTCCAAACCTCGAAAAAAAATTTTTTTCTTTTCGAGATTCTTTGCGCATAATATGCTTTTCTGAGGCTATCAAACTAGTATAATATAAGATAACCAGTTATCTCAAATAAGAACGGGAAAAAAGTGATTCTAACGAAGTTTCCAAACTTCGAAAAAATTTTTTTTTCTTTTCGTGATTCTTTGCGCTAAATATGCTTTTCTGAGGCTATCAAAGTAGTATTATAAAAGAGAACACGTTATCTCAAATAAGAACAGAAAAAAGGTGATTCTAAAGAAGTTTCCAAACTTCAAAAAAAAATTTTTTTCTTTTCGATATTCTTTGCGCATAATATGCTTTACTGAGGCTATCAAACTACTATAATGAAAGAGAACCAGTTATCTCAAATAAGAACGGAAAAAAAGTGATTCAAACGATGTTTCCAAACTTCAAAAAAAAATTTTTTTCTTTTAGAGATTCTTTGCGCATAATATGCTTTACTGAGGCTATCAAACTAGTATAATGAAAGAGAACCAGTTATCTCAAATAAGAACGGAAAAAAAGTGATTCTAACGAAGTTTCCAAACTTCGAAAAAAATTTTTTTTCTTTTCGAGATTCTTTGCGCATAATATGCTTTACTGAGGCTATCAAACTAGTATAATGAAAGAGAACCAGTAATCTCAAATAAGAACAGAAAAAAAGTGATTCTAAAGAAGTTTCCAAACTTCGAAAAAAAATTTTTTTCTTTTCGAGATTCTTTGCGCATAATATGCTTTACTGAGGCTATCAAACTAGTATAATGAAAGAGAACCTGTTATTTCAAATAAGAACGGAAAAAAGTGATTAAAACGAAGTTTCCAAACTTTGAAAAAAAATGTTTTTCTTTTCGAGATTCTTTGCGCATAATATGCTTTACTGAGGCTATCAAACTAGTATAATGAAAGAGAACCAGTTATCTCAAATAAGAACGAAAACAAATTGATTCTAAAGAAGTTTCCAAACTTCGAAAAAAAATGTTTTTCTTTTCGAGATTCTTTGCGCATAATATACTTTTCTACGGCTATCAAACTAGTAAAATGAAAGAGAACCAGTTATCTCGAATAAGAACGGAAAAATTGTGATTGTAACGAAGTTTCCAAACGTCGAAAAAAATTTTTTTTCTTTTCGAGATTCTTTGCGCATAATATGCTTTACTGAGGCTATCAAACTAGTATAATGAAAGAGAACCAGTCATCTCAAATAAGAACGAAAAAAAAGTGATTCTAAAGAAGTTTCCAAACTTCGAAAAAAATTTTTTTTCTTTTCGAGATTCTTTGCGCATAAAATGCTTTACTGAAGCTATCAAACTAGTATAATGAAAGAGAACCAGTTATCTCAAATAAGAACGGAAAAAAAGTGATTCTAAAGAAGTTTCCAAACTTCGAAAAAAAATTTTTTTCTTTTCGAGATTCTTTGCGCATAATATGCTTTACTGAGGCTATCAAACTTGTATAATGAAAGAGAAACAGTTATCTCAAATAAGAACGGAAAAAAAGTGATTCAAACGAAGTTTCCAAACCTCGAAAAAAAATGTTTTTCTTTTCGAGATTCTTTGCGCATAATATGCTTTTCTACGGCTATCAAACTAGTAAAATGAAAGAGAACCAGTTATCTCGAATAAGAACGGAAAAAAAGTGATTGTAACGAAGTTTCCAAACTTCAAAAAAAATTTTTTTTCTTTTCGAGATTCTTTGCGCATAATATGCTTTACTGAGGCTATCAAACTAGTATAATGTAAGAGAACCAGTTATCTCAAATAAGAACGGGAAAAAAGTGATTCTAACGAAGTTTCCAAACTTCGAAAAAAAATGTTTTTGTTTTCGAGATTCTTTGCGCTAAATATGCTTTTCTGAGGCTATCAAACTAGTATAATGAAAGAGAACCAGTTATCTCAAATAAGAACAGAAAAAAAGTGATTCTAAAGAAGTTTCCAAACTTCGAAAAAAAAATTTTGTCTTTTCGAGATTCTTTGCGCATAATATGCTTTACTGAGGCTATCAAACTAGTATAATGAAAGAGAACCAGTTATCTCAAATAAGAACAGAAAAAAGGTGATTCTAAAGAAGTTTCCAAACTTCGAAAAAAATTTTTTTTCTTTTCGAGATTCTTTGCGCATAATATGCTTTACTGAGGCTATCAAACTACTATAATGAAAGAGAACCAGTTATCTCAAATAAGAACGGAAAAAAAGTGATTCAAACGAAGTTTCCAAACTTCGAAAAAAAATGTTTTTCTTTTCGAGATTCTTTGCGCATAATATGCTTTACTGAGGCTATCAAACTAGTATAATGAAAGAGAACCAGTTATCTCAAATAAGAACGGAAAAAAAGTGATTCTAAAGAAGTTTCCAAACTTCGAAAAAAAAATTTTTTCTTTTCGAGATTCTTTGCGCATAATATGCTTTACTGAGGCTATCAAACTAGTATAATGAAAGAGAACCAGTTATCTCAAATAAGAACGGAAAAAAATTGATTCTAAAAAAGTTTCCAAACTTCGAAAAAAAATTTTTTCTTTTCGAGATTCTTTGCGCATAATATGCTTTACTGAGGCTATCAAACTAGTATAATGAAAGAGAACGAGTTATCTCAAATAAGAACGGAAAAAAAGTGATTCAAACGAAGTTTCCAAACTTCGAAAAAATTGTTTTTCTTTTCGAGATTCTTTGCGCATAATATGCTTTACTGAGGCTATCAAACTAGTATAATGTAAGAGAACAAGTTATCTCAAATAAGAACGGAAAAAAAGTGATTCAAACGAAGTTTCCAAACTTCGAAAAAAATGTTTTTCTTTTCGAGATTCTTTGGGCATAATATGCTTTTCTGAGGCTATCAAACTAGTATAATGAAAGAGAACTAGTTATTTCAAATAAGAACGGAAAAAAAGTGATTCAAACAAAGTTTCCAAACTTCGAAAAAAAATGTTTTTCTTTTCGAGATTCTTTGCGCATAATATACTTTCCTACGGCTATCAAACTAGTAAAATGAAAGAGAACCAGTTATCTCCAATAAGAACGGAAAAAAAGTGATTCTAACGAAGTTTCCAAACTTCGAAAAAAAATGTTTTTCTTTACGAGATTCTATGCGCATAATATGCTTTTCTGAGGCTATCAAACTAGTATAATGATAGAGAACCAGTTATCTCCAATAAGAACGGAAAAAAAGTGATTCTAACGAAGTTTCCAAACTTCGAAAAAAAATTTTTTTTCTTTTTGAGATTCTTTGCGCATAATATGCTTTACTGAGGCTATCAAACTAATATAATGAAAGAGAAACAGTTATCTCAAATAAGAACGGAAAAAAATGATTCAAACGAAGTTTCCAAACTTCGAAAAAAAATGTTTTTCTTTTCGAGATTCTTTGCGCTAAATATGCTTTTCTGAGGCTATCAAACTAGTATAATGAAAGAGAACCAGTTATCTCAAATAAGAACAGAAAAAAGTGATTCTAAAGAAGTTTCCAAACTTCGAAAAAAAAATTTTTTCTTTTCGAGATTCTCTGCGCATTATATGCTTTTCTGAGGCTATCAAAGTAGTATTATAAAAGAGAACCAGTTATCTCAAATAAGAACGGAAAAAAAGTGATTCTAAAGAAGTTTCCAAACTTCGAAAAAATTTTTTTTTCTTTTCGAGATTCTTTGCGCATAATATGCTTTACTGAAGCTATCAAACTAGTATAATGAAAGAGAACCAGTTATCTCAAATAAGAACAGAAAAAAAGTGATTCTAAAGAAGTTTCCAAACTTCGAAAAAAAATTTTTTTCTTTTCGAGATTCTTTGCGCATAATATGCTTTACTGAGGCTATCAAACTAGTATAATGAAAGAGAACCAGTTATCTCAAATAAGAACGGAAAAAAGTGATTCTAAAGAAGTTTCCAAACTTCGAAAAAAAATTTTTTTCTTTTCGAGATTCTTTGCGCATAATATGCTTTACTGAGGCTATCAAACTAGTATAATGAAAGAGAAACAGTTATCTCAAATAAGAACGGAAAAAAAGTGATTCAAACGAAGTTTCCAAACCTCGAAAAAAAATTTTTTTCTTTTCCAGATTCTTTGCGCATAATATGCTTTTCTGAGGCTATCAAACTAGTATAATATAAGATAACCAGTTATCTCAAATAAGAACGGGAAAAAAGTGATTCTAACGAAGTTTCCAAACTTCGAAAAAAATTTTTTTTTCTTTTCGTGATTCTTTGCGCTAAATATGCTTTTCTGAGGCTATCAAAGTAGTATTATAAAAGAGAACACGTTATCTCAAATAAGAACAGAAAAAAGGTGATTCTAAAGAAGTTTCCAAACTTCAAAAAAAATTTTTTTTCTTTTCGATATTCTTTGGGCATAATATGCTTTACTGAGGCTATCAAACTACTATAATGAAAGAGAACCAGTTATCTCAAATAAGAACGGAAAAAAAGTGATTCAAACGATGTTTCCAAACTTCAAAAAAAAATTTTTTTCTTTTAGAGATTCTTTGCGCATAATATGCTTTACTGAGGCTATCAAACTAGTATAATGAAAGAGAACCAGTTATCTCAAATAAGAACGGAAAAAAAGTGATTCTAACGAAGTTTCCAAACTTCGAAAAAATTTTTTTTTCTTTTCGAGATTCTTTGCGCATAATATGCTTTACTGAGGCTATCAAACTAGTATAATGAAAGAGAACCAGTTATCTCAAATAAGAACGGAAAAAAAGTGATTCTAAAGAAGTTTCCAAACTTCGAAAAAAATTTTTTTTCTTTTCGAGATTCTTTGCGCATAATATGCTTTACTGAAGCTATCAAACTAGTATAATGAAAGAGAACCAGTTATCTCAAATAAGAACGGAAAAAAAGTGATTCTAAAGAAGTTTCCAAACTTCGAAAAAAAATTTTTTTCTTTTCGAGATTCTTTGCGCATAATATGCTTTACTGAGGCTATCAAACTAGTATAATGAAAGAGAAACAGTTATCTCAAATAAGAACGGAAAAAAAGTGATTCAAACGAAGTTTCCAAACCTCGAAAAAAAATGTTTTTCTTTTCGAGATTCTTTGCGCATAATATGCTTTTCTACGGCTATCAAACTAGTAAAATGAAAGAGAACCAGTTATCTGGAATAAGAACGGAAAAAAAGTGATTGTAACGAAGTTTCAAAGCTTCAAAAAAAATTTTTTTTCTTTTCGAGATTCTTTGCGCATAATATGCTTTACTGAGGCTATCAAACTAGTATAATGTAAGAGAACCAGTTATCTCAAATAAGAACGGAAAAAAAGTGATTCTAACGAAGTTTCCAAACTTCGAAAAAAAATGTTTTTCTTTTCGAGATTCTTTGCGCTAAATATGCTTTTCTGAGGCTATCAAACTAGTATAATGAAAGAGAACCAGTTATCTCAAATAAGAACAGAAAAAAAGTGATTCTAAAGAAGTTTCCAAACTTCGAAAAAAAAATTTTGTCTTTTCGAGATTCTTTGCGCATAATATGCTTTACTGAGGCTATCAAACTAGTATAATGAAAGAGAACCAGTTATCTCAAATAAGAACAGAAAAAAGGTGATTCTAAAGAAGTTTCCAAACTTCGAAAAAAATTTTTTTTCTTTTCAAGATTCTTTGCGCATAATATGCTTTACTGAGGCTATCAAACTAGTATAATGAAAGAGAACCAGTTATCTCAAATAAGAACGGAAAAAAAGTGATTCAAACGAAGTTTCCAAACTTCGAAAAAAAATGTTTTTCTTTTCGAGATTCTTTGCGCATAATATGCTTTACTGAGGCTATCAAACTAGTATAATGAAAGAGAACCAGTTATCTCAAATAAGAACGGAAAAAAAGTGATTCTAAAGAAGTTTCCAAACTTCGAAAAAAAAATTTTTTCTTTTCGAGATTCTTTGCGCATAATATGCTTTACTGAGGCTATCAAACTAGTATAATGAAAGAGAACCAGTTATCTCAAATAAGAACGGAAAAAAATTGATTCTAAAGAAGTTTCCAAACTTCGAAAAAGAATTTTTTCTTTTCGAGATTCTTTGCGCATAATATGCTTTACTGAGGCTATCAAACTAGTATAATGAAAGAGAACGAGTTATCTCAAATAAGAACGGAAAAAAAGTGATTCAAACGAAGATTCCAAACTTCGAAAAAATTGTTTTTCTTTTCGAGATTCTTTGCGCATAATATGCTTTACTGAGGCTATCAAACTAGTATAATGGAAGAGAACAAGTTATCTCAAATAAGAACGGAAAAAAAGTGATTCAAACGAAGTTTCCAAACTTCGAAAAAAATGTTTTTCTTTTCGAGATTCTTTGCGCATAATATGCTTTTCTGAGGCTATCAAACTAGTATAATGAAAGAGAACTAGTTATTTCAAATAAGAACGGAAAAAAAGTGATTCAAACGAAGTTTCCAAACTTCGAAAAAAAATGTTTTTCTTTTCGAGATTCTTTGCGCATAATATACTTTTCTACGGCTATCAAACTAGTAAAATGAAAGAGAACCAGTTATCTCCAATAAGAACGGAAAAAAAGTGATTCTAACGAAGTTTCCAAACTTCGAAAAAAAATGTTTTTCTTTTAGAGATTCTTTGCGCATAATATGCTTTTCTGAGGCTATCAAACTAGTATAATGATAGAGAACCAGTTATCTCCAATAAGAACGGAAAAAAAGTGATTCTAACGAAGTTTCCAAACTTCGAAAAAAAATTTTTTTTCTTTTTGAGATTCTTTGCGCATAATATGCTTTACTGAGGCTATCAAACTAATATAATGAAAGAGAAACAGTTATCTCAAATAAGAACGGAAAAAAATGATTCAAACGAAGTTTCCAAACTTCGAAAAAAAATGTTTTTCTTTTCGAGATTCTTTGCGCTAAATATGCTTTTCTGAGGCTATCAAACTAGTATAATGAAAGAGAACCAGTTATCTCAAATAAGAACAGAAAAAAGTGATTCTAAAGAAGTTTCCAAACTTCGAAAAAAAAATTTTTTCTTTTCGAGATTCTTTGCGCATTATATGCTTTTCTGAGGCTATCAAAGTAGTATTATAAAAGAGAACCAGTTATCTCAAATAAGAACGGAAAAAAAGTGATTCTAAAGAAGTTTCCAAACTTCGAAAAAAATTTTTTTTCTTTTCGAGATTCTTTGCGCATAATATGCTTTACTGAGGCTATCAAACTAGTATAATGAAAGAGAACCAGTTATCTCAAATAAGAACGGAAAAAAAGTGATTCTAAAGAAGTTTCCAAACTTCGAAAAAAAATTTTTTTCTTTTCGAGATTCTTTGCGCATAATATGCTTTACTGAGGCTATCAAACTAGTATAATGAAAGAGAAACAGTTATCTCAAATAAGAACGGAAAAAAAGTGATTCTAACGAAGTTTCCAAACTTCGAAAAAAATTTTTTTTTCTTTTCGTGATTCTTTGCGCTAAATATGCTTTTCTGAGGCTATCAAAGTAGTATTATAAAAGAGAACACGTTATCTCAAATAAGAACAGAAAAAAGGTGATTCTAAAGAAGTTTCCAAACTTCAAAAAAAAATTTTTTTCTTTTCGATATTCTTTGCGCATAATATGCTTTACTGAGGCTATCAAACTACTATAATGAAAGAGAACCAGTTATCTCAAATAAGAACGGAAAAAAAGTGATTCAAACGATGTTTCCAAACTTCAAAAAAAAATTTTTTTCTTTTAGAGATTCTTTGCGCATAATATGCTTTACTGAGGCTATCAAACTAGTATAATGAAAGAGAACCAGTTATCTCAAATAAGAACGGAAAAAAAGTGATTCTAACGAAGTTTCCAAACTTCGAAAAAAATTTTTTTTCTTTTCGAGATTCTTTGCGCATAATATGCTTTACTGAGGCTATCAAACTAGTATAATGAAAGAGAACCAGTTATCTCAAATAAGAACAGAAAAAAAGTGATTCAAAAGAAGTTTCCAAACTTCGAAAAAAAATTTTTTTCTTTTCGAGATTCTTTGCGCATAATATGCTTTACTGAGGCTATCAAACTAGTATAATGAAAGAGAACCTGTTATTTCAAATAAGAACGGAAAAAAGTGATTAAAACGAAGTTTCCAAACTTCGAAAAAAAATGTTTTTCTTTTCGAGATTCTTTGCGCATAATATACTTTTCTACGGCTATCAAACTAGTAAAATGAAAGAGAACCAGTTATCTCGAATAAGAACGGAAAAAAAGTGATTGTAACGAAGTTTCCAAACTTCGAAAAAAATTTTTTTTCTTTTCGAGATTCTTTGCGCATAATATTATTTACTGAGGCTATCAAACTAGTATAATGTAAGAGAACCAGTTATCTCAAATAAGAACGGAAAAAGGGATTCTAACGAAGTTTCCAAACTTCGAAAAAATTTTTTTTTTCTTTTCGTGATTTTTGCGCTAAATATGCTTTTCTGAGGCTATCAAAGTAGTATTATAAAAGAGAACACGTTATCTCAAATAAGAACAGAAAAAAGGTGATTCTAAAGAAGTTTCCAAACTTCAAAAAAAATTTTTTTTCTTTTCGAGATTCTTTGCGCATAATATGCTTTACTGAGGCTATCAAACTAGTATAATGAAAGAGAACCAGTTATATCAAATAAGAACGGAAAAAAAGTGATTCAAACGATGTTTCCAAACTTCGAAAAAAAATTTTTTTCTTTTAGAGATTCTTTGCGCATATATGCTTTACTGAGGCTATCAAACTAGTATAATGAAAGAGAACCAGTTATCTCAAATAAGAACGGAAAAAAAGTGATTCAAACGATGTTTCCAAACTTTGAAAAAAAATGTTTTTCTTTTCGAGATTCTTTGCGCATAATATGCTTTTCTACGGCTATCAAACTAGTAAAATGAAAGAGAACCAGTTATCTCGAATAAGAACGGAAAAAAAGTGATTGTAACGAAGTTTCCAAACTTCAAAAAAAATTTTTTTTCTTTTCGAGATTCTTTGCGCATAATATGCTTTACTGAGGCTATCAAACTAGTATAATGTAAGAGAACCAGCTATCTCAAATAAGAACGGAAAAAAAGTGATTCTAACGAAGTTTCCAAACTTCGAAAAAATATGTTTTTCTTTTCGAGATTCTTTGCGCTAAATATGCTTTTCTGAGGCTATCAAACTAGTATAATGAAAGAGAACCAGTTATCTCAAATAAGAACAGAAAAAAAGTGATTCTAAAGAAGTTTCCAAACTTCGAAAAAAAAATTTTGTCTTTTCGAGATTCTTTGCGCATAATATGCTTTACTGAGGCTATCAAACTAGTTATAATGAAAGAGAACCAGTTATCTCAAATAAGAACAGAAAAAAAGTGATTCTAAAGAAGTTTCCAAACTTCGAAAAAAATTTTTTTTCTTTTCGAGATTCTTTGCGCATAAAATGTTTTACTGAGGCTATCAAACTAGTATAATGAAAGAGAACCAGTTATCTCAAATAAGAACGGAAAAAAAGTGATTCAAACGAAGTTTCCAAACTTTGAAAAAAAAATGTTTTTCTTTTCGAGATTCTTTGCGCATAATATGCTTTTCTGAGGCTATCAAACTAGTATAATGAAAGAGAACTAGTTATTTCAAAAAAGAACGGAAAAAAAGTGATTCAAACGAAGTTTCCAAACTTCGAAAAAAATTTTTTTTCTTTTCGAGATTCTTTGCGCGTAATATACTTTTCTACGGCTATCAAACTAGTAAAATGAAAGAGAACCAGTTATGTGGAATAAGAACGGAAAAAAAAGTGATTCTAACGAAGTTTCCAAACTTCGAAAAAAAATGTTTTTCTTTTCGAGATTCTTTGCGCATAATATGCTTTACTGAAGCTATCAAACTAGTATAATGAAAGAGAACCAGTTATCTCAAATAAGAACAGAAAAAAAGTGATTCTAAAGAAGTTTCCAAACTTCGAAAAAAAATTTTTTTCTTTTCGAGATTCTTTGCGCATAATATGCTTTACTGAGGCTATCGAACTAGTATAATGAAAGAGAACCAGTTATCTCAAATAAGAACGGAAAAAAAGTGATTCTAACGAAGTTTCCAAACTTCGAAAAAATTTTTTTTTTCTTTTCGTGATTCTTTGCGCTAAATATGCTTTTCTGAGGCTATCAAAGTAGTATTATAAAAGAGAACACGTTATCTCAAATAAGAACAGAAAAAAGGTGATTCTAAAGAAGTTTCCAAACTTCAAAAAAAATTTTTTTTCTTTTCGATATTCTTTGGGCATAATATGCTTTACTGAGGCTATCAAACTACTATAATGAAAGAGAACCAGTTATCTCAAATAAGAACGGAAAAAAAGTGATTCAAACGATGTTTCCAAACTTCAAAAAAAAATTTTTTTCTTTTAGAGATTCTTTGCGCATAATATGCTTTACTGAGGCTATCAAACTAGTATAATGAAAGAGAACCAGTTATCTCAAATAAGAACGGAAAAAAAGTGATTCTAACGAAGTTTCCAAACTTCGAAAAAATTTTTTTTTCTTTTCGAGATTCTTTGCGCATAATATGCTTTACTGAGGCTATCAAACTAGTATAATGAAAGAGAACCAGTTATCTCAAATAAGAACGGAAAAAAAGTGATTCTAAAGAAGTTTCCAAACTTCGAAAAAAATTTTTTTTCTTTTCGAGATTCTTTGCGCATAATATGCTTTACTGAAGCTATCAAACTAGTATAATGAAAGAGAACCAGTTATCTCAAATAAGAACGGAAAAAAAGTGATTCTAAAGAAGTTTCCAAACTTCGAAAAAAAATTTTTTTCTTTTCGAGATTCTTTGCGCATAATATGCTTTACTGAGGCTATCAAACTAGTATAATGAAAGAGAAACAGTTATCTCAAATAAGAACGGAAAAAAAGTGATTCAAACGAAGTTTCCAAACCTCGAAAAAAAATGTTTTTCTTTTCGAGATTCTTTGCGCATAATATGCTTTTCTACGGCTATCAAACTAGTAAAATGAAAGAGAACCAGTTATCTCGAATAAGAACGGAAAAAAAGTGATTGTAACGAAGTTTCAAAACTTCAAAAAAAATTTTTTTTCTTTTCGAGATTCTTTGCGCATAATATGCTTTACTGAGGCTATCAAACTAGTATAATGTAAGAGAACCAGTTATCTCAAATAAGAACGGAAAAAAAGTGATTCTAACGAAGTTTCCAAACTTCGAAAAAAAATGTTTTTCTTTTCGAGATTCTTTGCGCTAAATATGCTTTTCTGAGGCTATCAAACTAGTATAATGAAAGAGAACCAGTTATCTCAAATAAGAACAGAAAAAAAGTGATTCTAAAGAAGTTTCCAAACTTCGAAAAAAAAATTTTGTCTTTTCGAGATTCTTTGCGCATAATATGCTTTACTGAGGCTATCAAACTAGTATAATGAAAGAGAACCAGTTATCTCAAATAAGAACAGAAAAAAGGTGATTCTAAAGAAGTTTCCAAACTTCGAAAAAAATTTTTTTTCTTTTCAAGATTCTTTGCGCATAATATGCTTTACTGAGGCTATCAAACTAGTATAATGAAAGAGAACCAGTTATCTCAAATAAGAACGGAAAAAAAGTGATTCAAACGAAGTTTCCAAACTTCGAAAAAAAATGTTTTTCTTTTCGAGATTCTTTGCGCATAATATGCTTTACTGAGGCTATCAAACTAGTATAATGAAAGAGAACCAGTTATCTCAAATAAGAACGGAAAAAAAGTGATTCTAAAGAAGTTTCCAAACTTCGAAAAAAAAATTTTTTCTTTTCGAGATTCTTTGCGCATAATATGCTTTACTGAGGCTATCAAACTAGTATAATGAAAGAGAACCAGTTATCTCAAATAAGAACGGAAAAAAATTGATTCTAAAGAAGTTTCCAAACTTCGAAAAAGAATTTTTTCTTTTCGAGATTCTTTGCGCATAATATGCTTTACTGAGGCTATCAAACTAGTATAATGAAAGAGAACGAGTTATCTCAAATAAGAACGGAAAAAAAGTGATTCAAACGAAGTTTCCAAACTTCGAAAAAAATGTTTTTCTTTTCGAGATTCTTTGCGCATAATATGCTTTTCTGAGGCTATCAAACTAGTATAATGAAAGAGAACTAGTTATTTCAAATAAGAACGGAAAAAAAGTGATTCAAACGAAGTTTCCAAACTTCGAAAAAAAATGTTTTTCTTTTCGAGATTCTTTGCGCATAATATACTTTTCTACGGCTATCAAACTAGTAAAATGAAAGAGAACCAGTTATCTCCAATAAGAACGGAAAAAAAGTGATTCTAACGAAGTTTCCAAACTTCGAAAAAAAATGTTTTTCTTTTAGAGATTCTTTGCGCATAATATGCTTTTCTGAGGCTATCAAACTAGTATAATGATAGAGAACCAGTTATCTCCAATAAGAACGGAAAAAAAGTGATTCTAACGAAGTTTCCAAACTTCGAAAAAAAATTTTTTTTCTTTTTGAGATTCTTTGCGCATAATATGCTTTACTGAGGCTATCAAACTAATATAATGAAAGAGAAACAGTTATCTCAAATAAGAACGGAAAAAAATGATTCAAACGAAGTTTCCAAACTTCGAAAAAAAATGTTTTTCTTTTCGAGATTCTTTGCGCTAAATATGCTTTTCTGAGGCTATCAAACTAGTATAATGAAAGAGAACCAGTTATCTCAAATAAGAACAGAAAAAAGTGATTCTAAAGAAGTTTCCAAACTTCGAAAAAAAAATTTTTTCTTTTCGAGATTCTTTGCGCATTATATGCTTTTCTGAGGCTATCAAAGTAGTATTATAAAAGAGAACCAGTTATCTCAAATAAGAACGGAAAAAAAGTGATTCTAAAGAAGTTTCCAAACTTCGAAAAAAATTTTTTTTCTTTTCGAGATTCTTTGCGCATAATATGCTTTACTGAGGCTATCAAACTAGTATAATGAAAGAGAACCAGTTATCTCAAATAAGAACGGAAAAAAAGTGATTCTAAAGAAGTTTCCAAACTTCGAAAAAAAATTTTTTTCTTTTCGAGATTCTTTGCGCATAATATGCTTTACTGAGGCTATCAAACTAGTATAATGAAAGAGAAACAGTTATCTCAAATAAGAACGGAAAAAAAGTGATTCTAACGAAGTTTCCAAACTTCGAAAAAAATTTTTTTTTCTTTTCGTGATTCTTTGCGCTAAATATGCTTTTCTGAGGCTATCAAAGTAGTATTATAAAAGAGAACACGTTATCTCAAATAAGAACAGAAAAAAGGTGATTCTAAAGAAGTTTCCAAACTTCAAAAAAAAATTTTTTTCTTTTCGATATTCTTTGCGCATAATATGCTTTACTGAGGCTATCAAACTACTATAATGAAAGAGAACCAGTTATCTCAAATAAGAACGGAAAAAAAGTGATTCAAACGATGTTTCCAAACTTCAAAAAAAAATTTTTTTCTTTTAGAGATTCTTTGCGCATAATATGCTTTACTGAAGCTATCAAACTAGTATAATGAAAGAGAACCAGTTATCTCAAATAAGAACAGAAAAAAAGTGATTCTAAAGAAGTTTCCAAACTTCGAAAAAAAATTTTTTTCTTTTCGAGATTCTTTGCGCATAATATGCTTTACTGAGGCTATCGAACTAGTATAATGAAAGAGAACCAGTTATCTCAAATAAGAACGGAAAAAAAGTGATTCTAACGAAGTTTCCAAACTTCGAAAAAAATTTTTTTTTCTTTTCGTGATTCTTTGCGCTAAATATGCTTTTCTGAGGCTATCAAAGTAGTATTATAAAAGAGAACACGTTATCTCAAATAAGAACAGAAAAAAGGTGATTCTAAAGAAGTTTCCAAACTTCAAAAAAAATTTTTTTTCTTTTCGATATTCTTTGGGCATAATATGCTTTACTGAGGCTATCAAACTACTATAATGAAAGAGAACCAGTTATCTCAAATAAGAACGGAAAAAAAGTGATTCAAACGATGTTTCCAAACTTCAAAAAAAAATTTTTTTCTTTTAGAGATTCTTTGCGCATAATATGCTTTACTGAGGCTATCAAACTAGTATAATGAAAGAGAACCAGTTATCTCAAATAAGAACGGAAAAAAAGTGATTCTAACGAAGTTTCCAAACTTCGAAAAAATTTTTTTTTCTTTTCGAGATTCTTTGCGCATAATATGCTTTACTGAGGCTATCAAACTAGTATAATGAAAGAGAACCAGTTATCTCAAATAAGAACGGAAAAAAAGTGATTCTAAAGAAGTTTCCAAACTTCGAAAAAAATTTTTTTTCTTTTCGAGATTCTTTGCGCATAATATGCTTTACTGAAGCTATCAAACTAGTATAATGAAAGAGAACCAGTTATCTCAAATAAGAACGGAAAAAAAGTGATTCTAAAGAAGTTTCCAAACTTCGAAAAAAAATTTTTTTCTTTTCGAGATTCTTTGCGCATAATATGCTTTACTGAGGCTATCAAACTAGTATAATGAAAGAGAAACAGTTATCTCAAATAAGAACGGAAAAAAAGTGATTCAAACGAAGTTTCCAAACCTCGAAAAAAAATGTTTTTCTTTTCGAGATTCTTTGCGCATAATATGCTTTTCTACGGCTATCAAACTAGTAAAATGAAAGAGAACCAGTTATCTCGAATAAGAACGGAAAAAAAGTGATTGTAACGAAGTTTCAAAACTTCAAAAAAAATTTTTTTTCTTTTCGAGATTCTTTGCGCATAATATGCTTTACTGAGGCTATCAAACTAGTATAATGTAAGAGAACCAGTTATCTCAAATAAGAACGGAAAAAAAGTGATTCTAACGAAGTTTCCAAACTTCGAAAAAAAATGTTTTTCTTTTCGAGATTCTTTGCGCTAAATATGCTTTTCTGAGGCTATCAAACTAGTATAATGAAAGAGAACCAGTTATCTCAAATAAGAACAGAAAAAAAGTGATTCTAAAGAAGTTTCCAAACTTCGAAAAAAAAATTTTGTCTTTTCGAGATTCTTTGCGCATAATATGCTTTACTGAGGCTATCAAACTAGTATAATGAAAGAGAACCAGTTATCTCAAATAAGAACAGAAAAAAGGTGATTCTAAAGAAGTTTCCAAACTTCGAAAAAAATTTTTTTTCTTTTCAAGATTCTTTGCGCATAATATGCTTTACTGAGGCTATCAAACTAGTATAATGAAAGAGAACCAGTTATCTCAAATAAGAACGGAAAAAAAGTGATTCAAACGAAGTTTCCAAACTTCGAAAAAAAATGTTTTTCTTTTCGAGATTCTTTGCGCATAATATGCTTTACTGAGGCTATCAAACTAGTATAATGAAAGAGAACCAGTTATCTCAAATAAGAACGGAAAAAAAGTGATTCTAAAGAAGTTTCCAAACTTCGAAAAAAAAATTTTTTCTTTTCGAGATTCTTTGCGCATAATATGCTTTACTGAGGCTATCAAACTAGTATAATGAAAGAGAACCAGTTATCTCAAATAAGAACGGAAAAAAATTGATTCTAAAGAAGTTTCCAAACTTCGAAAAAGAATTTTTTCTTTTCGAGATTCTTTGCGCATAATATGCTTTACTGAGGCTATCAAACTAGTATAATGAAAGAGAACGAGTTATCTCAAATAAGAACGGAAAAAAAGTGATTCAAACGAAGTTTCCAAACTTCGAAAAAAATGTTTTTCTTTTCGAGATTCTTTGCGCATAATATGCTTTTCTGAGGCTATCAAACTAGTATAATGAAAGAGAACTAGTTATTTCAAATAAGAACGGAAAAAAAGTGATTCAAACGAAGTTTCCAAACTTCGAAAAAAAATGTTTTTCTTTTCGAGATTCTTTGCGCATAATATACTTTTCTACGGCTATCAAACTAGTAAAATGAAAGAGAACCAGTTATCTCCAATAAGAACGGAAAAAAAGTGATTCTAACGAAGTTTCCAAACTTCGAAAAAAAATGTTTTTCTTTTAGAGATTCTTTGCGCATAATATGCTTTTCTGAGGCTATCAAACTAGTATAATGATAGAGAACCAGTTATCTCCAATAAGAACGGAAAAAAAGTGATTCTAACGAAGTTTCCAAACTTCGAAAAAAAATTTTTTTTCTTTTTGAGATTCTTTGCGCATAATATGCTTTACTGAGGCTATCAAACTAATATAATGAAAGAGAAACAGTTATCTCAAATAAGAACGGAAAAAAATGATTCAAACGAAGTTTCCAAACTTCGAAAAAAAATGTTTTTCTTTTCGAGATTCTTTGCGCTAAATATGCTTTTCTGAGGCTATCAAACTAGTATAATGAAAGAGAACCAGTTATCTCAAATAAGAACAGAAAAAAGTGATTCTAAAGAAGTTTCCAAACTTCGAAAAAAAAATTTTTTCTTTTCGAGATTCTTTGCGCATTATATGCTTTTCTGAGGCTATCAAAGTAGTATTATAAAAGAGAACCAGTTATCTCAAATAAGAACGGAAAAAAAGTGATTCTAAAGAAGTTTCCAAACTTCGAAAAAAATTTTTTTTCTTTTCGAGATTCTTTGCGCATAATATGCTTTACTGAGGCTATCAAACTAGTATAATGAAAGAGAACCAGTTATCTCAAATAAGAACGGAAAAAAAGTGATTCTAAAGAAGTTTCCAAACTTCGAAAAAAAATTTTTTTCTTTTCGAGATTCTTTGCGCATAATATGCTTTACTGAGGCTATCAAACTAGTATAATGAAAGAGAAACAGTTATCTCAAATAAGAACGGAAAAAAAGTGATTCTAACGAAGTTTCCAAACTTCGAAAAAAATTTTTTTTTCTTTTCGTGATTCTTTGCGCTAAATATGCTTTTCTGAGGCTATCAAAGTAGTATTATAAAAGAGAACACGTTATCTCAAATAAGAACAGAAAAAAGGTGATTCTAAAGAAGTTTCCAAACTTCAAAAAAAAATTTTTTTCTTTTCGATATTCTTTGCGCATAATATGCTTTACTGAGGCTATCAAACTACTATAATGAAAGAGAACCAGTTATCTCAAATAAGAACGGAAAAAAAGTGATTCAAACGATGTTTCCAAACTTCAAAAAAAAATTTTTTTCTTTTAGAGATTCTTTGCGCATAATATGCTTTACTGAGGCTATCAAACTAGTATAATGAAAGAGAACCAGTTATCTCAAATAAGAACGGAAAAAAAGTGATTCTAACGAAGTTTCCAAACTTCGAAAAAAATTTTTTTTCTTTTCGAGATTCTTTGCGCATAATATGCTTTACTGAGGCTATCAAACTAGTATAATGAAAGAGAACCAGTTATCTCAAATAAGAACAGAAAAAAAGTGATTCTAAAGAAGTTTCCAAACTTCGAAAAAAAATTTTTTTCTTTTCGAGATTCTTTGCGCATAATATGCTTTACTGAGGCTATCAAACTAGTATAATGAAAGAGAACCTGTTATTTCAAATAAGAACGGAAAAAAGTGATTAAAACGAAGTTTCCAAACTTCGAAAAAAAATGTTTTTCTTTTCGAGATTCTTTGCGCATAATATACTTTTCTACGGCTATCAAACTAGTAAAATGAAAGAGAACCAGTTATCTCGAATAAGAACGGAAAAATTGTGATTGTAACGAAGTTTCCAAACGTCGAAAAAAATTTTTTTTCTTTTCGAGATTCTTTGCGCATAATATGCTTTACTGAGGCTATCAAACTAGTATAATGAAAGAGAACCAGTTATCTCAAATAAGAACGAAAAAAAAGTGATTCTAAAGAAGTTTCCAAACTTCGAAAAAAATTTTTTTTCTTTTCGAGATTCTTTGCGCATAATATGCTTTACTGAAGCTATCAAACTAGTATAATGAAAGAGAACCAGTTATCTCAAATAAGAACGGAAAAAAAGTGATTCTAAAGAAGTTTCCAAACTTCGAAAAAAAATTTTTTTCTTTTCGAGATTCTTTGCGCATAATATGCTTTACTGAGGCTATCAAACTAGTATAATGAAAGAGAAACAGTTATCTCAAATAAGAACGGAAAAAAAGTGATTCAAACGAAGTTTCCAAACCTCGAAAAAAAATGTTTTTCTTTTCGAGATTCTTTGCGCATAATATGCTTTTCTACGGCTATCAAACTAGTAAAATGAAAGAGAACCAGTTATCTCGAATAAGAACGGAAAAAAAGTGATTGTAACGAAGTTTCCAAACTTCAAAAAAAATTTTTTTTCTTTTCGAGATTCTTTGCGCATAATATGCTTTACTGAGGCTATCAAACTAGTATAATGTAAGAGAACCAGTTATCTCAAATAAGAACGGGAAAAAAGTGATTCTAACGAAGTTTCCAAACTTCGAAAAAAAATGTTTTTCTTTTCGAGATTCTTTGCGCTAAATATGCTTTTCTGAGGCTATCAAACTAGTATAATGAAAGAGAACCAGTTATCTCAAATAAGAACAGAAAAAAAGTGATTCTAAAGAAGTTTCCAAACTTCGAAAAAAAAATTTTGTCTTTTCGAGATTCTTTGCGCATAATATGCTTTACTGAGGCTATCAAACTAGTATAATGAAAGAGAACCAGTTATCTCAAATAAGAACAGAAAAAGGTGATTCTAAAGAAGTTTCCAAACTTCGAAAAAAAATTTTTTTCTTTTCGAGATTCTTTGCGCATAATATGCTTTACTGAGGCTATCAAACTAGTATAATGAAAGAGAACCAGTTATCTCAAATAAGAACGGAAAAAAAGTGATTCAAACGAAGTTTCCAAACTTCGAAAAAAAATGTTTTCCTTTTCGAGATTCTTTGCGCATAATATGCTTTACTGAGGCTATCAAACTAGTATAATGAAAGAGAACCAGTTATCTCAAATAAGAACGGAAAAAAAGTGATTCTAAAGAAGTTTCCAAACTTCGAAAAAAAAATTTTTTCTTTTCGAGATTCTTTGCGCATAATATGCTTTACTGAGGCTATCAAACTAGTATAATGAAAGAGAACCAGTTATCTCAAATAAGAACGGAAAAAAAGTGATTCTAAAGAAGTTTCCAAACTTCGAAAAAAAATTTTTTTCTTTTCGAGATTCTTTGCGCATAATATGCTTTACTGAGGCTATCAAACTAGTATAATGAAAGATAACCAGTTATCTCAAATAAGAACGGGAAAAAAAGTGATTCTAACGAAGTTTCCAAACTTCGAAAAAAATTTTTTTTTCTTTTCGTGATTTTTGCGCTAAATATGCTTTTCTGAGGCTATCAAAGTAGTATTATAAAAGAGAACACGTTATCTCAAATAAGAACAGAAAAAAGGTGATTCTAAAGAAGTTTCCAAACTTCAAAAAAAATTTTTTTTCTTTTCGAGATTCTTTGCGCATAATATGCTTTACTGAGGCTATCAAACTAGTATAATGAAAGAGAACCAGTTATCTCAAATAAGAACGGAAAAAAAGTGATTCAAACGATGTTTCCAAACTTCGAAAAAAAATTTTTTTCTTTTAGAGATTCTTTGCGCATAATATGCTTTACTGAGGCTATCAAACTAGTATAATGAAAGAGAACCAGTTATCTCAAATAAGAACGGAAAAAAAGTGATTCAAACGAAGTTTCCAAACTTTGAAAAAAAATGTTTTTTTTTTCGAGATTCTTTGCGCATAATATGCTTTTCTACGTCTATCAAACTAGTAAAATGAAAGAGAACCAGTTATCTCGAATAAGAACGGAAAAAAAGTGATTGTAACGAAGTTTCCAAACTTCAAAAAAAATTTTTTTTCTTTTCGAGATTCTTTGCGCATAATATGCTTTACTGAGGCTATCAAACTAGTATAATGTAAGAGAACCAGTTATCTCAAATAAGAACGGAAAAAAAGTGATTCTAACGAAGTTTCCAAACTTCGAAAAAAATGTTTTTCTTTTCGAGATTCTTTGCGCTAAATATGCTTTTCTGAGGCTATCAAACTAGTATAATGAAAGAGAACCAGTTATCTCAAATAAGAACAGAAAAAAAGTGAATCTAAAGAAGTTTCCAAACTTCGAAAAAAAAATTTTGTATTTTCGAGATTCTTTGCGCATAATATGCTTTACTGAGGCTATCAAACTAGTATAATGAAAGAGAACCAGTTATCTCAAATAAGAACAGAAAAAAAGTGATTCTAAAGAAGTTTCCAAACTTCGAAAAAAATTTTTTTTCTTTTCGAGATTCTTTGCGCATAAAATGCTTTACTGAGGCTATCAAACTAGTATAATGAAAGAGAACCAGTTATCTCAAATAAGAACGGAAAAAAAGTGATTCAAACGAAGTTTCCAAACTTTGAAAAACAATGTGCTTTTCTGAGGCTATCAAACTAGTATAATGAAAGAGAACTAGTTATTTCAAATAAGAACGGAAAAAAAGTGATTCAAACGAAGTTTCCAAACTTCGAAAATAATTTTTTTTCTTTTCGAGATTCTCTGCGCATAATATACTTTTCTACGGCTATCAAACTAGTAAAATGAAAGAGAACCAGTTATCTGGAATAAGAACGGAAAAAAAAGTGATTCTAACGAAGTTTCCAAACTTCGAAAAAAAATGTTTTTCTTTTCGAGATTCTTTGCGCATAATATGCTTTACTGAGGCTATCAAACTAGTATAATGAAAGAGAACCAGTTATCTCAAATAAGAACGGAAAAAAAGTGATTCTAAAGAAGTTTCCAAACTTCGAAAAAAATTTTTTTTCTTTTCGAGATTCTTTGCGCATAATATGCTTTACTGAAGTTATCAAACTAGTATAATGAAAGAGAACCAGTTATCTCAAATAAGAACAGAAAAAAGGTGATTCTAAAGAAGTTTCCAAACTTCGAAAAAAATTTTTTTTCTTTTCGAGATTCTTTGCGCATAATATGCTTTACTGAGGCTATCAAACTAGTATAATGAAAGAGAACCAGTTATCTCAAATAAGAACGGAAAAAAAGTGATTCTAAAGAAGTTTCCAAACTTCGAAAAAAAATTTTTTTCTTTTCGAGATTCTTTGCGCATAATATGCTTTACTGAGGTTATCAAACTAGTATAATGAAAGAGAAACAGTTATCTCAAATAAGAACGGAAAAAAAGTGATTCAAACGAAGTTTCCAAACCTCGAAAAAAAATTTTTTTCTTTTCGAGATTCTTTGCGCATAATATGCTTTTCTGAGGCTATCAAACTTGTATAATATAAGATAACCAGTTATCTCAAATAAGAACGGGAAAAAAGTGATTCTAACGAAGTTTCCAAACTTCGAAAAAAATTTTTTTTTCTTTTCGTGATTCTTTGCGCTAAATATGCTTTTCTGAGGCTATCAAAGTAGTATTATAAAAGAGAACACGTTATCTCAAATAAGAACAGAAAAAAGGTGATTCTAAAGAAGTTTCCAAACTTCAAAAAAAATTTTTTTTCTTTTCGATATTCTTTGCGCATAATATGCTTTACTGGGGCTATCAAACTACTATAATGAAAGAGAACCAGTTATCTCAAATAAGAACGGAAAAAAAGTGATTCAAACGATGTTTCCAAACTTCGAAAAAAAATTTTTTTCTTTTAGAGATTCTTTGCGCATAATATGCTTTACTGAGGCTATCAAACTAGTATAATGAAAGAGAACCAGTTATCTCAAATAAGAACGGAAAAAAAGTGATTCTAACGAAGTTTCCAAACTTCGAAAAAATTTTTTTTTCTTTTCGAGATTCTTTGCGCATAATATGCTTTACTGAGGCTATCAAACTAGTATAATGAAAGAGAACCAGTTATCTCAAATAAGAACAGAAAAAAAGTGATTCTAAAGAAGTTTCCAAACTTCGAAAAAAAATTTTTTTCTTTTCGAGATTCTTTGCGCATAATATGCTTTACTGAGGCTATCAAACTAGTATAATGAAAGAGAACCTGTTATTTCAAATAAGAACGGAAAAAAGTGATTAAAACGAAGTTTCCAAACTTCGAAAAAAAATGTTTTTCTTTTCGAGATTCTTTGCGCATAATATGCTTTACTGAGGCTATCAAACTAGTATAATGTAAGAGAACCAGTTATCTCAAATAAGAACGGAAAAAGGGATTCTAACGAAGTTTCCAAACTTCGAAAAAAATTTTTATTCTTTTCGTGATTGTTTGCGCTAAATATGCTTTTCTGAGGCTATCAAACTAGTATAATGAAAGAGAACCAGTTATCTCAAATAAGAACAGAAAAAAAGTGATTCTAAACAAGTTTCCAAACTTCGAAAAAAAAATTTTGTCTTTTCGAGATTCTTTGCGCATAATATGCTTTACTGAGGCTATCAAACTAGTATAATGAAAGAGAACCAGTTATCTCAAATAAGAACGGAAAAAAAGTGATTCTAAAGAAGTTTCCAAACTTCGAAAAAAATTTTTTTTCTTTTCGAGATTCTTTGCCCATAAAATGCTTTACTGAGGCTATCAAACTAGTATAATGAAAGAGAACCAGTTATCTCAAATAAGAACGGAAAAAAAGTGATTCAAACGAAGTTTCCAAACTTTGAAAAAAAATGTTTTTCTTTTCGAGATTCTTTGCGCATAATATGCTTTTCTGAGGCTATCAAACTAGTATAATGAAAGAGAACTAGTTATTTCAAATCAGAACGGAAAAAAAGTGATTCAAACGAAGTTTCCAAACTTCGAAAAAAAATGTTTTTCTTTTCGAGATTCTTTGCGCATAATATACTTTTCTACGGCTATCAAACTAGTAAAATGAAAGAGAACCAGTTATCTCGAATAAGAACGGAAAAAAAGTGATTCTAACGAAGTTTCCAAACTTCGAAAAAAAATGTTTCTCTTTTCGAGATTCTTTGCGCATTATATGCTTTTCTGAGGCTATCAAAGTAGTATTATAAAAGAGAACCAGTTATCTATAATAAGAACGGAAAAAAAGTGATTCTAAAGAAGTTTCCAAACTTCGAAAAAATTTTTTTTTCTTTTCGAGATTCTTTGCGCATAATATACTTTTCTACGGCTATCAAACTAGTAAAATGAAAGAGAACCAGTTATCTCCAATAAGAACGGAAAAAAAAGTGATTCTAACGAAGTTTCCAAACTTCGAAAAAAAATGTTTTTCTTTTCGAGATTCTTTGCGCATAATATGCTTTACTGAGGCTATCAAACTAGTATAATGAAAGAGAACCAGTTATCTCAAATAAGAACGAAAACAAATTGATTCTAAAGAAGTTTCCAAACTTCGAAAAAAAATGTTTTTCTTTTCGAGATTCTTTGCGCATAATATACTTTTCTACGGCTATCAAACTAGTAAAATGAAAGAGAACCAGTTATCTCGAATAAGAACGGAAAAATTGTGATTGTAACGAAGTTTCCAAACGTCGAAAAAAATTTTTTTTCTTTTCGAGATTCTTTGCGCATAGTATGCTTTACTGAGGCTATCAAACTAGTATAATGAAAGAGAACCAGTTATCTCAAATAAGAACGGAAAAAAAGTGATTCTAAAGAAGTTTCCAAACTTCGAAATAAATTTTTTTTCTTATCGAGATTCTTTGCGCATAATATGCTTTACTGAAGCTATCAAACTAGTATAATGAAAGAGAACCAGTTATCTCAAATAAGAACAGAAAAAAAGTGATTCTAAAGAAGTTTCCAAACTTCGAAAAAAAATTTTTTTCTTTTCGAGATTCTTTGCGCATAATATGCTTTACTGAGGCTATCAAACTAGTATAATGAAAGAGAACCAGTTATCTCAAATAAGAACGGAAAAAAGGTGATTCTAAAGAAGTTTCCAAACTTCGAAAAAAAATTTTTTTCTTTTCGAGATTCTTTGCGCATAATATGCTTTACTGAGGCTATCAAACTAGTATAATGAAAGAGAAACAGTTATCTCAAATAAGAACGGAAAAAAAGTTATTCAAACGAAGTTTCCAAAACTCGAAAAAAAATGTTTTTCTTTTCGAGATTCTTTGCGCATAATATGCTTTTCTGAGGCTATCAAACTAGTATAATGAAAGATAACCAGTTATCTCAAATAAGAACGGGAAAAAAAGTGATTCTAACGAAGTTTCCAAACTTCGAAAAAAATTTTTTTTTCTTTTCGTGATTTTTGCGCTAAATATGCTTTTCTGAGGCTATCAAAGTAGTATTATAAAAGAGAACACGTTATCTCAAATAAGAACAGAAAAAAGGTGATTCTAAAGAAGTTTCCAAACTTCAAAAAAAATTTTTTTTCTTTTCGAGATTCTTTGCGCATAATATGCTTTACTGAGGCTATCAAACTAGTATAATGAAAGAGAACCAGTTATCTCAAATAAGAACGGAAAAAAAGTGATTCAAACGATGTTTCCAAACTTCGAAAAAAAATTTTTTTCTTTTAGAGATTCTTTGCGCATAACATGCTTTACTGAGGCTATCAAACTAGTATAATGAAAGAGAACCAGTTATCTCAAATAAGAACGGAAAAAAAGTGATTCTAACGAAGTTTCCAAACTTCGAAAAAATTTTTTTTTCTTTTCGAGATTCTTTGCGCATAATATGCTTTACTGAGGCTATCAAACTAGTATAATGAAAGAGAACCAGTTATCTCAAATAAGAACAGAAAAAAAGTGATTCTAAAGAAGTTACCAAACTTCGAAAAAAAATTTTTTCTTTTCGAGATTCTTTGCGCATAATATGCTTTACTAGGCTATCAAACTAGTATAATGAAAGAGAACCTGTTATTTCAAATAAGAACGGAAAAAAGTGATTAAAACGAAGTTTCCAAACTTCGAAAAAAAATGTTTTTCTTTTCGAGATTCTTTGCGCATAATATACCTTTCTATGGCTATCAAACTAGTAAAATGAAAGAGAACCAGTTATCTCGAATAAGAACGGAAAAAAAGTGATTGTAACGAAGTTTCCAAACTTCGAAAAAAATTTTTTTTCTTTTCGAGATTCTCTGCGCATAATATACTTTTCTACGGCTATCAAACTAGTAAAATGAAAGAGAACCAGTTATCTGGAATAAGAACGGAAAAAAAAGTGATTCTAATGAAGTTTCCAAACTTCGAAAAAAAATGTTTTTCTTTTCGAGATTCTTTGCGCATAATATGCTTTACTGAGGCTATCAAACTAGTATAATGAAAGAGAACCAGTTATCTCAAATAAGAACGGAAAAAAAGTGATTCTAAAGAAGTTTCCAAACTTCGAAAAAAATTTTTTTTCTTTTCGAGATTCTTTGCGCATAATATGCTTTACTGAAGCTATCAAACTAGTATAATGAAAGAGAACCAGTTATCTCAAATAAGAACAATAAAAAAAGTGATTCTAAAGAAGTTTCCAAACTTCGAAAAAAATTTTTTTTCTTTTCGAGATTCTTTGCGCATAATATGCTTTACTGAGGCTATCAAACTAGTATAATGAAAGAGAACCAGTTATCTCAAATAAGAACGGAAAAAAAGTGATTCTAAAGAAGTTTCCAAACTTCGAAAAAAAATTTTTTTCTTTTCGAGATTCTTTGCGCATAATATGCTTTACTGAGGCTATCAAACTAGTATAATGAAAGAGAAACAGTTATCTCAAATAAGAGCGGAAAAAAAGTGATTCAAACGAAGTTTCCAAACCTCGAAAAAAAATTTTTTTCTTTTCGAGATTCTTTGCGCATAATATGCTTTTCTGAGGCTATCAAACTAGTATAATATAAGATAACCAGTTATCTCAAATAAGAACGGGAAAAAAGTGATTCTAACGAAGTTTCCAAACTTCGAAAAAAATTTTTTTTTCTTTTCGTGATTCTTTGCGCTAAATATGCTTTTCTGAGGCTATCAAAGTAGTATTATAAAAGAGAACACGTTATCTCAAATAAGAACAGAAAAAAGGTGATTCTAAAGAAGTTTCCAAACTTCAAAAAAAATTTTTTTTCTTTTCGATATTCTTTGCGCATAATATCCTTTACTGGGGCTATCAAACTACTATAATGAAAGAGAACCAGTTATCTCAAATAAGAACGGAAAAAAAGTGATTCAAACGATGTTTCCAAACTTCGAAAAAAAATTTTTTTCTTTTAGAGATTCTTTGCGCATAATATGCTTTACTGAGGCTATCAAACTAGTATAATGAAAGAGAACCAGTTATCTCAAATAAGAACGGAAAAAAAGTGATTCTAACGAAGTTTCCAAACTTCGAAAAAATTTTTTTTTCTTTTTGAGATTCTTTGCGCATAATATGCTTTACTGAGGCTATCAAACTAGTATAATGAAAGAGAACCAGTTATCTCAAATAAGAACAGAAAAAAAGTGATTCTAAAGAAGTTTCCAAACTTCGAAAAAAATTTTTTTCTTTTCGAGATTCTTTGCGCATAATATGCTTTACTGAGGCTATCAAACTAGTATAATGAAAGAGAACCTGTTATTTCAAATAAGAACGGAAAAAAGTGATTAAAACGAAGTTTCCAAACTTCGAAAAAAAATGTTTTTCTTTTCGAGATTCTTTGCGCATAATATACTTTTCTACGGCTATCAAACTAGTAAAATGAAAGAGAACCAGTTATATCGAATAAGAACGGAAAAAAAGTGATTGTAACGAAGTTTCCAAACTTCGAAAAAATTTTTTTTTCTTTTCGAGATTCTTTGCGCATAATATGCTTTACTGAGGCTATGAAACTAGTATGATGTAAGAGAACCACTTATCTCAAATAAGAACGGAAAAAGGGATTCTAACGAAGTTTCCAAACTTCGAAAAAAAAATTTTGTCTTTTCGAGATTCTTTGCGCATAATATGCTTTACTGAGGCTATCAAACTAGTATAATGAAAGAGAACCAGTTATCTCAAATAAGAACGGAAAAAAAGTGATTCTAAAGAAGTTTCCAAACTTCGAAAAAAATTTTTTTTCTTTTCGAGATTCTTTGCCCATAAAATGCTTTACTGAGGCTATCAAACTAGTATAATGAAAGAGAACCAGTTATCTCAAATAAGAACGGAAAAAAAGTGATTCAAACGAAGTTTCCAAACTTTGAAAAAAAATGTTTTTCTTTTCGAGATTCTTTGCGCATAATATGCTTTTCTGAGGCTATCAAACTAGTATAATGAAAGAGAACTAGTTATTTCAAATCAGAACGGAAAAAAAGTGATTCAAACGAAGTTTCCAAACTTCGAAAAAAAATGTTTTTCTTTTCGAGATTCTTTGCGCATAATATACTTTTCTACGGCTATCAAACTAGTAAAATGAAAGAGAACCAGTTATCTCGAATAAGAACGGAAAAAAAGTGATTCTAACGAAGTTTCCAAACTTCGAAAAAAAATGTTTCTCTTTTCGAGATTCTTTGCGCATTATATGCTTTTCTGAGGCTATCAAAGTAGTATTATAAAAGAGAACCAGTTATCTATAATAAGAACGGAAAAAAAGTGATTCTAAAGAAGTTTCCAAACTTCGAAAAATTTTTTTTTTCTTTTCGAGATTCTTTGCGCATAATATACTTTTCTACGGCTATCAAACTAGTAAAATGAAAGAGAACCAGTTATCTCCAATAAGAACGGAAAAAAAAGTGATTCTAACGAAGTTTTCAAACTTCGAAAAAAAATGTTTTTCTTTTCGAGATTCTTTGCGCATAATATGCTTTACTGAGGCTATCAAACTAGTATAATGAAAGAGAACCAGTTATCTCAAATAAGAACGAAAACAAATTGATTCTAAAGAAGTTTCCAAACTTCGAAAAAAAATGTTTTTCTTTTCGAGATTCTTTGCGCATAATATACTTTTCTACGGCTATCAAACTAGTAAAATGAAAGAGAACCAGTTATCTCGAATAAGAACGGAAAAATTGTGATTGTAACGAAGTTTCCAAACGTCGAAAAAAATTTTTTTTCTTTTCGAGATTCTTTGCGCATAATATGCTTTACTGAGGCTATCAAACTAGTATAATGAAAGAGAACCAGTTATCTCAAATAAGAACGGAAAAAAAAGTGATTCTAAAGAAGTTTCCAAACTTCGAAAAAAATTTTTTTTCTTATCGAGATTCTTTGCGCATAATATGCTTTACTGAAGCTATCAAACTAGTATAATGAAAGAGAACCAGTTATCTCAAATAAGAACAGAAAAAAAGTGATTCTAAAGAAGTTTCCAAACTTCGAAAAAAAATTTTTTTCTTTTCGAGATTCTTTGCGCATAATATGCTTTACTGAGGCTATCAAACTAGTATAATGAAAGAGAACCAGTTATCTCAAATAAGAACGGAAAAAAGGTGATTCTAAAGAAGTTTCCAAACTTCGAAAAAAAATTTTTTTCTTTTCGAGATTCTTTGCGCATAATATGCTTTACTGAGGCTATCAAACTAGTATAATGAAAGAGAAACAGTTATCTCAAATAAGAACGGAAAAAAAGTGATTCAAACGAAGTTTCCAAAACTCGAAAAAAAATGTTTTTCTTTTCGAGATTCTTTGCGCATAATATGCTTTTCTGAGGCTATCAAACTAGTATAATGAAAGATAACCAGTTATCTCAAATAAGAACGGGAAAAAAAGTGATTCTAACGAAGTTTCCAAACTTCGAAAAAAATTTTTTTTTCTTTTCGTGATTTTTGCGCTAAATATGCTTTTCTGAGGCTATCAAAGTAGTATTATAAAAGAGAACACGTTATCTCAAATAAGAACAGAAAAAAGGTGATTCTAAAGAAGTTTCCAAACTTCAAAAAAAATTTTTTTTCTTTTCGAGATTCTTGGCGCATAATATGCTTTACTGAGGCTATCAAACTAGTATAATGAAAGAGAACCAGTTATCTCAAATAAGAACGGAAAAAAAGTGATTCAAACGATGTTTCCAAACTTCGAAAAAAAATTTTTTTCTTTTAGAGATTCTTTGCGCATAACATGCTTTACTGAGGCTATCAAACTAGTATAATGAAAGAGAACCAGTTATCTCAAATAAGAACGGAAAAAAAGTGATTCTAACGAAGTTTCCAAACTTCGAAAAAATTTTTTTTTCTTTTCGAGATTCTTTGCGCATAATATGCTTTACTGAGGCTATCAAACTAGTATAATGAAAGAGAACCAGTTATCTCAAATAAGAACAGAAAAAAAGTGATTCTAAAGAAGTTACCAAACTTCGAAAAAAAATTTTTTTCTTTTCGAGATTCTTTGCGCATAATATGCTTTACTGAGGCTATCAAACTAGTATAATGAAAGAGAACCTGTTATTTCAAATAAGAACGGAAAAAAGTGATTAAAACGAAGTTTCCAAACTTCGAAAAAAAATGTTTTTCTTTTCGAGATTCTTTGCGCATAATATACCTTTCTACGGCTATCAAACTAGTAAAATGAAAGAGAACCAGTTATCTCGAATAAGAACGGAAAAAAAGTGATTGTAACGAAGTTTCCAAACTTCGAAAAAAATTTTTTTTCTTTTCGAGATTCTCTGCGCATAATATACTTTTCTACGGCTATCAAACTAGTAAAATGAAAGAGAACCAGTTATCTGGAATAAGAACGGAAAAAAAAGTGATTCTAATGAAGTTTCCAAACTTCGAAAAAAAATGTTTTTCTTTTCGAGATTCTTTGCGCATAATATGCTTTACTGAGGCTATCAAACTAGTATAATGAAAGAGAACCAGTTATCTCAAATAAGAACGGAAAAAAAGTGATTCTAAAGAAGTTTCCAAACTTCGAAAAAAATTTTTTTTCTTTTCGAGATTCTTTGCGCATAATATGCTTTACTGAAGCTATCAAACTAGTATAATGAAAGAGAACCAGTTATCTCAAATAAGAACAGAAAAAAAGTGATTCTAAAGAAGTTTCCAAACTTCGAAAAAAATTTTTTTTCTTTTCGAGATTCTTTGCGCATAATATGCTTTACTGAGGCTATCAAACTAGTATAATGAAAGAGAACCAGTTATCTCAAATAAGAACGGAAAAAAAGTGATTCTAAAGAAGTTTCCAAACTTCGAAAAAAAATTTTTTTCTTTTCGAGATTCTTTGCGCATAATATGCTTTACTGAGGCTATCAAACTAGTATAATGAAAGAGAAACAGTTATCTCAAATAAGAGCGGAAAAAAAGTGATTCAAACGAAGTTTCCAAACCTCGAAAAAAAATTTTTTTCTTTTCGAGATTCTTTGCGCATAATATGCTTTTCTGAGGCTATCAAACTAGTATAATATAAGATAACCAGTTATCTCAAATAAGAACGGGAAAAAAGTGATTCTAACGAAGTTTCCAAACTTCGAAAAAAATTTTTTTTTCTTTTCGTGATTCTTTGCGCTAAATATGCTTTTCTGAGGCTATCAAAGTAGTATTATAAAAGAGAACACGTTATCTCAAATAAGAACAGAAAAAAGGTGATTCTAAAGAAGTTTCCAAACTTCAAAAAAAATTTTTTTTCTTTTCGATATTCTTTGCGCATAATATGCTTTACTGGGGCTATCAAACTACTATAATGAAAGAGAACCAGTTATCTCAAATAAGAACGGAAAAAAAGTGATTCTAACGAAGTTTCCAAACTTCGAAAAAATTTTTTTTTCTTTTCGAGATTCTTTGCGCATAATATGCTTTACTGAGGCTATCAAACTAGTATAATGAAAGAGAACCAGTTATCTCAAATAAGAACAGAAAAAAAGTGATTCTAAAGAAGTTTCCAAACTTCGAAAAAAATTTTTTTCTTTTCGAGATTCTTTGCGCATAATATGCTTTACTGAGGCTATCAAACTAGTATAATGAAAGAGAACCTGTTATTTCAAATAAGAACGGAAAAAAGTGATTAAAACGAAGTTTCCAAACTTCGAAAAAAAATGTTTTTCTTTTCGAGATTCTTTGCGCATAATATACTTTTCTACGGCTATCAAACTAGTAAAATGAAAGAGAACCAGTTATCTCGAATAAGAACGGAAAAAAAGTGATTGTAACGAAGTTTCCAAACTTCGAAAAAAATTTTTTTTCTTTTCGAGATTCTTTGCGCATAATATGCTTTACTGAGGCTATCAAACTAGTATAATGAAAGAGAACCAGTTATCTCAAATAAGAACGGAAAAAAAGTGATTCTAACGAAGTTTCCAAACTTCGAAAAAATTTTTTTTTCTTTTCGAGATTCTTTGCGCATAATATGCTTTACTGAGGCTATCAAACTAGTATAATGAAAGAGAACCAGTTATCTCAAATAAGAACAGAAAAAAAGTGATTCTAAAGAAGTTACCAAACTTCGAAAAAAAATTTTTTTCTTTTCGAGATTCTTTGCGCATAATATGCTTTACTGAGGCTATCAAACTAGTATAATGAAAGAGAACCTGTTATTTCAAATAAGAACGGAAAAAAGTGATTAAAACTAAGTTTCCAAACTTCGAAAAAAAATGTTTTTCTTTTCGAGATTCTTTGCGCATAATATACCTTTCTACGGCTATCAAACTAGTAAAATGAAAGAGAGCCAGTTATCTCGAATAAGAACGGAAAAAAAGTGATTGTAACGAAGTTTCCAAACTTCGAAAAAAATTTTTTTTCTTTTCGAGATTCTCTGCGCATAATATACTTTTCTACGGCTATCAAACTAGTAAAATGAAAGAGAACCAGTTATCTGGAATAAGAACGGAAAAAAAAGTGATTCTAATGAAGTTTCCAAACTTCGAAAAAAAATGTTTTTCTTTTCGAGATTCTTTGCGCATAATATGCTTTACTGAGGCTATCAAACTAGTATAATGAAAGAGAACCAGTTATCTCAAATAAGAACGGAAAAAAAGTGATTCTAAAGAAGTTTCCAAACTTCGAAAAAAATTTTTTTTCTTTTCGAGATTCTTTGCGCATAATATGCTTTACTGAAGCTATCAAACTAGTATAATGAAAGAGAACCAGTTATCTCAAATAAGAACAGAAAAAAAGTGATTCTAAAGAAGTTTCCAAACTTCGAAAAAAAAATTTTGTCTTTTCGAGATTCTTTGCGCATAATATGCTTTACTGAGGCTATCAAACTAGTATAATGAAAGAGAACCAGTTATCTCAAATAAGAACGGAAAAAAAGTGATTCTAAAGAAGTTTCCAAACTTCGAAAAAAATTTTTTTTCTTTTCGAGATTCTTTGCCCATAAAATGCTTTACTGAGGCTATCAAACTAGTATAATGAAAGAGAACCAGTTATCTCAAATAAGAACGGAAAAAAAGTGATTCAAACGAAGTTTCCAAACTTTGAAAAAAAATGTTTTTCTTTTCGAGATTCTTTGCGCATAATATGCTTTTCTGAGGCTATCAAACTAGTATAATGAAAGAGAACTAGTTATTTCAAATCAGAACGGAAAAAAAGTGATTCAAACGAAGTTTCCAAACTTCGAAAAAAAATGTTTTTCTTTTCGAGATTCTTTGCGCATAATATACTTTTCTACGGCTATCAAACTAGTAAAATGAAAGAGAACCAGTTATCTCGAATAAGAACGGAAAAAAAGTGATTCTAACGAAGTTTCCAAACTTCGAAAAAAAATGTTTCTCTTTTCGAGATTCTTTGCGCATTATATGCTTTTCTGAGGCTATCAAAGTAGTATTATAAAAGAGAACCAGTTATCTATAATAAGAACGGAAAAAAAGTGATTCTAAAGAAGTTTCCAAACTTCGAAAAAATTTTTTTTCTTTTCGAGATTCTTTGCGCATAATATACTTTTCTACGGCTATCAAACTAGTAAAATGAAAGAGAACCAGTTATCTCCAATAAGAACGGAAAAAAAAGTGATTCTAACGAAGTTTCCAAACTTCGAAAAAAAATGTTTTTCTTTTCGAGATTCTTTGCGCATAATATGCTTTACTGAGGCTATCAAACTAGTATAATGAAAGAGAACCAGTTATCTCAAATAAGAACGAAAACAAATTGATTCTAAAGAAGTTTCCAAACTTCGAAAAAAAATGTTTTTCTTTTCGAGATTCTTTGCGCATAATATACTTTTCTACGGCTATCAAACTAGTAAAATGAAAGAGAACCAGTTATCTCGAATAAGAACGGAAAAATTGTGATTGTAACGAAGTTTCCAAACGTCGAAAAAAATTTTTTTTCTTTTCGAGATTCTTTGCGCATAATATGCTTTACTGAGGCTATTAAACTAGTATAATGAAAGAGAACCAGTTATCTCAAATAAGAACGGAAAAAAAGTGATTCTAAAGAAGTTTCCAAACTTCGAAAAAAAATTTTTTTCTAATCGAGATTCTTTGCGCATAATATGCTTTACTGAAGCTATCAAACTAGTATAATGAAAGAGAACCAGTTATCTCAAATAAGAACAGAAAAAAAGTGATTCTAAAGAAGTTTCCAAACTTCGAAAAAAAATTTTTTTCTTTTCGAGATTCTTTGCGCATAATGTGCTTTACTGAGGCTATCAAACTAGTATAATGAAAGAGAACCAGTTATCTCAAATAAGAACGGAAAAAAAGTGATTCTAAAGAAGTTTCCAAACTTCGAAAAAAAATTTTTTTCTTTTCGAGATTCTTTGCGCATAATATGCTTTACTGAGGCTATCAAACTAGTATAATGAAAGAGAAACAGTTATCTCAAATAAGAACGGAAAAAAAGTGATTCAAACGAAGTTTCCAAAACTCGAAAAAAAATGTTTTTCTTTTCGAGATTCTTTGCGCATAATATGCTTTTCTGAGGCTATCAAACTAGTATAATGAAAGATAACCAGTTATCTCAAATAAGAACGGGAAAAAAAGTGATTCTAACGAAGTTTCCAAACTTCGAAAAAAATTTTTTTTTCTTTTCGTGATTTTTGCGCTAAATATGCTTTTCTGAGGCTATCAAAGTAGTATTATAAAAGAGAACACGTTATCTCAAATAAGAACAGAAAAAAGGTGATTCTAAAGAAGTTTCCAAACTTCAAAAAAAATTTTTTTTCTTTTCGAGATTCTTTGCGCATAATATGCTTTACTGAGGCTATCAAACTAGTATAATGAAAGAGAACCAGTTATCTCAAATAAGAACGGAAAAAAAGTGATTCAAACGATGTTTCCAAACTTCGAAAAAAAATTTTTTTCTTTTAGAGATTCTTTGCGCATAATATGCTTTACTGAGGCTATCAAACTAGTATAATGAAAGAGAACCAGTTATCTCAAATAAGAACGGAAAAAAAGTGATTCTAACGAAGTTTCCAAACTTCGAAAAAATTTTTTTTTCTTTTCGAGTTTCTTTGCGCATAATATGCTTTACTGAGGCTATCAAACTAGTATAATGAAAGAGAACCAGTTATCTCAAATAAGAACAGAAAAAAAGTGATTCTAAAGAAGTTACCAAACTTCGAAAAAAAATTTTTTTCTTTTCGAGATTCTTTGCGCATAATATGCTTTACTGAGGCTATCAAACTAGTATAATGAAAGAGAACCTGTTATTTCAAATAAGAACGGAAAAAAGTGATTAAAACGAAGTTTCCAAACTTCGAAAAAAAATGTTTTTCTTTTCGAGATTCTTTGCGCATAATATACCTTTCTACGGCTATCAAACTAGTAAAATGAAAGAGAACCAGTTATCTCGAATAAGAACGGAAAAAAAGTGATTGTAACGAAGTTTCCAAACTTCGAAAAAAATTTTTTTTCTTTTCGAGATTCTTTGCGCATAATATGCTTTACTGAGGCTATCAAACTAGTATAATGTAAGAGAACCAGTTATCTCAAATAAGAACGGAAAAAAAGTGATTCTAACGAAGTTTCCAAACTTCGAAAAAATTTTTTTTTCTTTTCGTGATTAATTGCGCTAAATTTGCTTTTCTGAGGCTATCAAACTAGTATAATGAAAGAGAACCAGTTATCTCAAATAAGAACAGAAAAAAAGTGATTCTAAAGAAGTTTCCAAACTTCGAAAAAAAAATTTTGTCTTTTCGAGATTCTTTGCGCACAATATGCTTTACTGAGGCTATCAAACTAGTATAATGAAAGAGAACCGGTTATCTCAAATAAGAACGGAAAAAAATTGATTCTAAAGAAGTTTCCAAACTTCGAAAAAAAATTTTTTCTTTTCGAGATTCTTTGCGCATAATATGCTTTACTGAGGCTATCAAACTAGTATAATGAAAGAGAACCAGTTATCTCAAATAAGAACGGAAAAAAAGTGATTCAAACGAAGTTTCCAAACTTCGAAAAAATTGTTATTCTTTTCGAGATTCTTTGCGCATAATATGCTTTACTGAGGCTATCAAACTAGTATAATGTAAGAGAACAAGTTATCTCAAATAAGAACGGAAAAAAAGTGATTCAAACGAAGTTTCCAAACTTCGAAAAAAATGTTTTTCTTTTCGAGATTCTTTGCGCATAATATGCTTTTCTGAGGCTATCAAACTTGTATAATGAAAGAGAACTAGTTATTTCAAATAAGAACGGAAAAAAAGTGATTCAAACGAAGTTTCCAAACTTCGAAAAAAAATGTTTTTCTTTTCGAGATTCTTTGCGCATAATATACTTTTCTACGGCTATCAAACTAGTAAAATGAAAGAGAACCAGTTATCTCCAATAAGAACGGTTAAAAAGTGATTCTAACGAAGTTTGCAAACTTCGAAAAAAAATGTTTTTCTTTACGAGATTCTTTGCGCATAATATGCTTTTCTGAGGCTATCAAACTAGTATAATGATAGAGAACCAGTTATCTCCAATAAGAACGGAAAAAAAGTGATTCTAACGAAGTTTCCAAACTTCGAAAAAATTTTTTTTTTCTTTTCGTGATTCTTTGCGCTAAATATGCTTTTCTGAGGCTATCAAAGTAGTATTATAAAAGAGAACCAGTTATCTCAAATAAGAACAGAAAAAAAGTGATTCTAAAGAAGTTTCCAAACTTCGAAAAAAAATTTTTTTCTTTTTGAGATTCTTTGCGCATAATATGCTTTACTGAGGCTATCAAACTAATATAATGAAAGAGAAACAGTTATCTCAAATAAGAACGGAAAAAAATGATTCAAACGAAGTTTCCAAACTTCGAAAAAAAATGTTTTTCTTTTCGAGATTCTTTGCGCTAAATATGCTTTTCTGAGGCTATCAAACTAGTATAATGAAAGAGAACCAGTTATCTCAAATAAGAATAGAAAAAAGTGATTCTAAAGAAGTTTCCAAACTTCGAAAAAAAAATTTTTTCTTTTCGAGATTCTTTGCGCATTATATGCTTTTCTGAGGCTATCAAAGTAGTATTATAAAAGAGAACCAGTTATCTCAAATAAGAACGGAAAAAAAGTGATTCTAAAGAAGTTTCCAAACTTCGAAAAAATTTTTTTTTCTTTTCGAGATTCTTTGCGCATAATATGCTTTACTGAAGCTATGAAAGTAGTATAATGAAAGAGAACCAGTTATCTCAAATAAGAACAGAAAAAAAGTGATTCTAAAGAAGTTTCCAAACTTCGAAAAAAAATTTTTTTCTTTTCGAGATTCTTTGCGCATAATATGCTTTACTGAGGCTATCAAACTAGTATAATGAAAGAGAACCAGTTATCTCAAATAAGAACGGAAAAAAAGTGATTCTAAAGAAGTTTCCAAACTTCGAAAAAAAAATTTTTTCTTTTCGAAATTCTTTGCGCATAATATGCTTTACTGAGGTTATCAAACTAGTATAATGAAAGAGAAACAGTTATCTCAAATAAGAACGGAAAAAAAGTGATTCTAAAGAAGTTTCCAAACTTCAAAAAAAATTTTTTTTCTTTTCGATATTCTTTGCGCATAATATGCTTTACTGAGGCTATCAAACTACTATAATGAAAGAGAACCAGTTATCTCAAATAAGAACGGAAAAAAAGTGATTCAAACGATGTTTCCAAACTTCAAAAAAAATTTTTTTTCTTTTAGAGATTCTTTGCGCATAATATGCTTTACTGAGGCTATCAAACTAGTATAATGAAAGAGAACCAGTTATCTCAAATAAGAACGGAAAAAAAGTGATTCTAACGAAGTTTCCAAACTTCCAAAAAATTTTTTTTTCTTTTCGAGATTCTTTGCGCATAATATGCTTTACTGAGGCTATCAAACTAGTATAATGAAAGAGAACCAGTTATCTCAAATAAGAACAGAAAAAAAGTGATTCTAAAGAAGTTTCCAAACTTCGAAAAAACATTTTTTTCTTTTCGAGATTCTTTGCGCATAATATGCTTTACTGAGGCTATCAAACTAGTATAATGAAAGAGAACCTGTTATTTCAAATAAGAACGGAAAAAAGTGATTAAAACGAAGTTTCCAAATTTCGAAAAAAAATGTTTTTCTTTTCGAGATTCTTTGCGCATAATATACTTTTCTACGGCTATCAAACTAGTAAAATGAAAGAGAACCAGTTATCTCGAATAAGAACGGAAAAAAAGTGATTGTAACGAAGTTTCCAAACTTCGAAAAAAATTTTTTTTCTTTTCGAGATTCTTTGCGCATAAAATGCTTTACTGAGGCTATCAAACTAGTATAATGAAAGAGAACCAGTTATCTCAAATAAGAACGGAAAAAAAAGTGATTCAAACGAAGTTTCCAAAGTTTGAAAAAAAATGTTTTTCTTTTCGAGATTCTTTGCGCATAATATGCTTTTCTGAGGCTATCAAACTAGTATAATGAAAGAGAACTAATTATTTCGAATAAGAACGGAAAAAAAGTGATTCAAACGAAGTTTCCAAACTTCGAAAAAAAATGTTTTTCTTTTCGAGATTCTTTGCGCATAATATACCTTTCTACGAATATCAAACTAGTAAAATGAAAGAGAACCAGTTATCTCGAATAAGAACGGAAAAAAAGTGATTCTAACGAAGTTTCCAAACTTCGAAAAAAAATGTTTCTCTTTTCGAGATTCTTTGCGCATTATATGCTTTTCTGAGGCTATCAAAGTAGTATTATAAAAGAGAACCAGTTATCTATAATAAGAACGGAAAAAAAGTGATTCTAAAGAAGTTTCCAAACTTCGAAAAATTTTTTTTTTCTTTTCGAGATTCTTTGCGCATAATATACTTTTCTACGGCTATCAAACTAGTAAAATGAAAGAGAACCAGTTATCTCGAATAAGAACGGAAAAAAAAGTGATTCTAACGAAGTTTCCAAACTTCGAAAAAAAATGTTTTTCTTTTCGAGATTCTTTGCGCATAATATGCTTTACTGAGGCTATCAAACTAGTATAATGAAAGAGAACCAGTTATCTCAAATAAGAACGAAAACAAATTGATTCTAAAGAAGTTTCCAAACTTCGAAAAAAAATGTTTTTCTTTTCGAGATTCTTTGCGCATAATATACTTTTCTACGGCTATCAAACTAGTAAAATGAAAGAGAACCAGTTATCTCGAATAAGAACGGAAAAATTGTGATTGTAACGAAGTTTCCAAAACTCGAAAAAAAATGTTTTTCTTTTCGAGATTCTTTGCGCATAATATGCTTTTCTGAGGCTATCAAACTAGTATAATGAAAGATAACCAGTTATCTCAAATAAGAACGGGAAAAAAAGTGATTCTAACGAAGTTTCCAAACTTCGAAAAAAATTTTTTTTTCTTTTTGTGATTTTTGCGCTAAATATGCTTTTCTGAGGCTATCAAAGTAGTATTATAAAAGAGAACACGTTATCTCAAATAAGAACAGAAAAAAGGTGATTCTAAAGAAGTTTCCAAACTTCAAAAAAAATTTTTTTTTCTTTTCGAGATTCTTTACGCATAATATGCTTTACTGAGGCTATCAAACTAGTATAATGAAAGAGAACCAGTTATCTCAAATAAGAACGGAAAAAAAGTGATTCAAACGATGTTTCCAAACTTCGAAAAAATTTTTTTTTCTTTTAGAGATTCTTTGCGCATAATATGCTTTACTGAGGCTATCAAACTAGTATAATGAAAGAGAACCAGTTATCTCAAATAAGAACGGAAAAAAAGTGATTCTAACGAAGTTTCCAAACTTCGAAAAAATTTTTTTTTCTTTTCGAGATTCTTTGCGCATAATATGCTTTACTGAGGCTATCAAACTAGTATAATGAAAGAGAACCAGTTATCTCAAATAAGAACAGAAAAAAAGTGATTCTAAAGAAGTTACCAAACTTCGAAAAAAAATTTTTTTCTTTTCGAGATTCTTTGCGCATAATATGCTTTTCTGAGGCTATCAAACTAGTATTAGGAAAGATAACCAGTTATCACAAATAAGAACGGGAAAAAAAGTGATTCTAACGAAGTTTCCAAACTTCGAAAAAAATTTTTTTTTCTTCTCGTGATTTTTGCGCTAAATATGCTTTTCTGAGGCTATCAAAGTAGTATTATAAAAGAGAACACGTTATCTCAAATAAGAAAAGAAAAAAGGTGATTCTAAAGAAGTTTCCAAACTTCAAAAAAAATTTTTTTTTCTTTTCGAGATTCTTTGCGCATAATATGCTTTACTGAGGCTATCAAACTAGTATAATGAAAGAGAACCAGTTATCTCAAATAAGAACGGAAAAAAAGTGATTCAAACGATGTTTCCAAACTTCGAAAAAATTTTTTTTTCTTTTAGAGATTCTTTGCGCATAATATGCTTTACTGAGGCTATCAAACTAGTATAATGAAAGAGAACCAGTTATCTCAAATAAGAACAGAAAAAAAGTGATTCTAAAGAAGTTTCCAAACTTCGAAAAAAATTTTTTTCTTTTCGAGATTCTTTGCGCATAATATGCTTTACTGAGGCTATCAAACTAGTATAATGAAAGAGAACCTGTTATTTCAAATAAGAACGGAAAAAAGTGATTAAAACGAAGTTTCCAAACTTCGAAAAAAAATGTTTTTCTTTTCGAGATTCTTTGCGCATAATATACTTTTCTACGGCTATCAAACTAGTAAAATGAAAGAGAACCAGTTATCTCGAATAAGAACGGAAAAAAAGTGATTGTAACGAAGTTTCCAAACTTCGAAAAAAATTTTTTTTCTTTTCGAGATTCTTTGCGCATAATATGCTTTACTGAGGCTATCAAACTAGTATAATGAAAGAGAACCAGTTATCTCAAATAAGAACGGAAAAAAAGTGATTCTAACGAAGTTTCCAAACTTCGAAAAAAATTTTTTTTCTTTTCGAGATTCTTTGCGCATAATATGCTTTACTGAGGCTATCAAACTAGTATAATGAAAGAGAACCAGTTATCTCAAATAAGAACGGAAAAAAAGTGATTGTAACGAAGTTTCCAAACTTCGAAAAAAATTTTTTTTCTTTTCGAGATTCTCTGCGCATAATATACTTTTCTACGGCTATCAAACTAGTAAAATGAAAGAGAACCAGTTATCTGGAATAAGAACGGAAAAAAAAGTGATTCTAATGAAGTTTCCAAACTTCGAAAAAAAATGTTTTTCTTTTCGAGATTCTTTGCGCATAATATGCTTTACTGAGGCTATCAAACTAGTATAATGAAAGAGAACCAGTTATCTCAAATAAGAACGGAAAAAAAGTGATTCTAAAGAAGTTTCCAAACTTCGAAAAAAATTTTTTTTCTTTTCGAGATTCTTTGCGCATAATATGCTTTTCTGAGGCTATCAAACTAGTATAATGAAAGAGAACTAATTATTTCGAATAAGAACGGAAAAAAAGTGATTCAAACGAAGTTTCCAAACTTCGAAAAAAAATGTTTTTCTTTTCGAGATTCTTTGCGCATAATATACTTTTCTACGGCTATCAAACTAGTAAAATGAAAGAGAACCAGTTATCTCGAATAAGAACGGAAAAAAAGTGATTCTAACGAAGTTTCCAAACTTCGAAAAAAAATGTTTCTCTTTTCGAGATTCTTTGCGCATTATATGCTTTTCTGAGGCTATCAAAGTAGTATTATAAAAGAGAACCAGTTATCTATAATAAGAACGGAAAAAAAGTGATTCTAAAGAAGTTTCCAAACTTCGAAAAATTTTTTTTTTCTTTTCGAGATTCTTTGCGCATAATATACTTTTCTACGGCTATCAAACTAGTAAAATGAAAGAGAACCAGTTATCTCGAATAAGAACGGAAAAAAAAGTGATTCTAACGAAGTTTCCAAACTTCGAAAAAAAATGTTTTTCTTTTCGAGATTCTTTGCGCATAATATGCTTTACTGAGGCTATCAAACTAGTATAATGAAAGAGAACCAGTTATCTCAAATAAGAACGAAAACAAATTGATTCTAAAGAAGTTTCCAAACTTCGAAAAAAAATGTTTTTCTTTTCGAGATTCTTTGCGCATAATATACTTTTCTACGGCTATCAAACTAGTAAAATGAAAGAGAACCAGTTATCTCGAATAAGAACGGAAAAATTGTGATTGTAACGAAGTTTCCAAAACTCGAAAAAAAATGTTTTTCTTTTCGAGATTCTTTGCGCATAATATGCTTTTCTGAGGCTATCAAACTAGTATAATGAAAGATAACCAGTTATCTCAAATAAGAACGGGAAAAAAAGTGATTCTAACGAAGTTTCCAAACTTCGAAAAAAATTTTTTTTTCTTTTTGTGATTTTTGCGCTAAATATGCTTTTCTGAGGCTATCAAAGTAGTATTATAAAAGAGAACACGTTATCTCAAATAAGAACAGAAAAAAGGTGATTCTAAAGAAGTTTCCAAACTTCAAAAAAAATTTTTTTTTCTTTTCGAGATTCTTTACGCATAATATGCTTTACTGAGGCTATCAAACTAGTATAATGAAAGAGAACCAGTTATCTCAAATAAGAACGGAAAAAAAGTGATTCAAACGATGTTTCCAAACTTCGAAAAAATTTTTTTTTCTTTTAGAGATTCTTTGCGCATAATATGCTTTACTGAGGCTATCAAACTAGTATAATGAAAGAGAACCAGTTATCTCAAATAAGAACGGAAAAAAAGTGATTCTAACGAAGTTTCCAAACTTCGAAAAAATTTTTTTTTCTTTTCGAGATTCTTTGCGCATAATATGCTTTACTGAGGCTATCAAACTAGTATAATGAAAGAGAACCAGTTATCTCAAATAAGAACAGAAAAAAAGTGATTCTAAAGAAGTTACCAAACTTCGAAAAAAAATTTTTTTCTTTTCGAGATTCTTTGCGCATAATATGCTTTTCTGAGGCTATCAAACTAGTATTAGGAAAGATAACCAGTTATCACAAATAAGAACGGGAAAAAAAGTGATTCTAACGAAGTTTCCAAACTTCGAAAAAAATTTTTTTTTCTTCTCGTGATTTTTGCGCTAAATATGCTTTTCTGAGGCTATCAAAGTAGTATTATAAAAGAGAACACGTTATCTCAAATAAGAAAAGAAAAAAGGTGATTCTAAAGAAGTTTCCAAACTTCAAAAAAAATTTTTTTTTCTTTTCGAGATTCTTTGCGCATAATATGCTTTACTGAGGCTATCAAACTAGTATAATGAAAGAGAACCAGTTATCTCAAATAAGAACGGAAAAAAAGTGATTCAAACGATGTTTCCAAACTTCGAAAAAATTTTTTTTTCTTTTAGAGATTCTTTGCGCATAATATGCTTTACTGAGGCTATCAAACTAGTATAATGAAAGAGAACCAGTTATCTCAAATAAGAACAGAAAAAAAGTGATTCTAAAGAAGTTTCCAAACTTCGAAAAAAATTTTTTTCTTTTCGAGATTCTTTGCGCATAATATGCTTTACTGAGGCTATCAAACTAGTATAATGAAAGAGAACCTGTTATTTCAAATAAGAACGGAAAAAAGTGATTAAAACGAAGTTTCCAAACTTCGAAAAAAAATGTTTTTCTTTTCGAGATTCTTTGCGCATAATATACTTTTCTACGGCTATCAAACTAGTAAAATGAAAGAGAACCAGTTATCTCGAATAAGAACGGAAAAAAAGTGATTGTAACGAAGTTTCCAAACTTCGAAAAAAATTTTTTTTCTTTTCGAGATTCTTTGCGCATAATATGCTTTACTGAGGCTATCAAACTAGTATAATGAAAGAGAACCAGTTATCTCAAATAAGAACGGAAAAAAAGTGATTCTAACGAAGTTTCCAAACTTCGAAAAAAATTTTTTTTCTTTTCGAGATTCTTTGCGCATAATATGCTTTACTGAGGCTATCAAACTAGTATAATGAAAGAGAACCAGTTATCTCAAATAAGAACGGAAAAAAAGTGATTGTAACGAAGTTTCCAAACTTCGAAAAAAATTTTTTTTCTTTTCGAGATTCTCTGCGCATAATATACTTTTCTACGGCTATCAAACTAGTAAAATGAAAGAGAACCAGTTATCTGGAATAAGAACGGAAAAAAAAGTGATTCTAATGAAGTTTCCAAACTTCGAAAAAAAATGTTTTTCTTTTCGAGATTCTTTGCGCATAATATGCTTTACTGAGGCTATCAAACTAGTATAATGAAAGAGAACCAGTTATCTCAAATAAGAACGGAAAAAAAGTGATTCTAAAGAAGTTTCCAAACTTCGAAAAAAATTTTTTTTCTTTTCGAGATTCTTTGCGCATAATATGCTTTACTGAAGCTATCAAACTAGTATAATGAAAGAGAACCAGTTATCTCAAATAAGAACAGAAAAAAAGTGATTCTAAAGAAGTTTCCAAACTTCGAAAAAAAAATTTTGTCTTTTCGAGATTCTTTGCGCATAATATGCTTTACTGAGGCTATCAAACTAGTATAATGAAAGAGAACCAGTTATCTCAAATAAGAACGGAAAAAAAGTGATTCTAAAGAAGTTTCCAAACTTCGAAAAAAATTTTTTTTCTTTTCGAGATTCTTTGCCCATAAAATGCTTTACTGAGGCTATCAAACTAGTATAATGAAAGAGAACCAGTTATCTCAAATAAGAACGGAAAAAAAGTGATTCAAACGAAGTTTCCAAACTTTGAAAAAAAATGTTTTTCTTTTCGAGATTCTTTGCGCATAATATGCTTTTCTGAGGCTATCAAACTAGTATAATGAAAGAGAACTAGTTATTTCAAATCAGAACGGAAAAAAAGTGATTCAAACGAAGTTTCCAAACTTCGAAAAAAAATGTTTTTCTTTTCGAGATTCTTTGCGCATAATATACTTTTCTACGGCTATCAAACTAGTAAAATGAAAGAGAACCAGTTATCTCGAATAAGAACGGAAAAAAAGTGATTCTAACGAAGTTTCCAAACTTCGAAAAAAAATGTTTCTCTTTTCGAGATTCTTTGCGCATTATATGCTTTTCTGAGGCTATCAAAGTAGTATTATAAAAGAGAACCAGTTATCTATAATAAGAACGGAAAAAAAGTGATTCTAAAGAAGTTTCCAAACTTCGAAAAAATTTTTTTTTCTTTTCGAGATTCTTTGCGCATAATATACTTTTCTACGGCTATCAAACTAGTAAAATGAAAGAGAACCAGTTATCTCCAATAAGAACGGAAAAAAAAGTGATTCTAACGAAGTTTCCAAACTTCGAAAAAAAATGTTTTTCTTTTCGAGATTCTTTGCGCATAATATGCTTTACTGAGGCTATCAAACTAGTATAATGAAAGAGAACCAGTTATCTCAAATAAGAACGAAAACAAATTGATTCTAAAGAAGTTTCCAAACTTCGAAAAAAAATGTTTTTCTTTTCGAGATTCTTTGCGCATAATATACTTTTCTACGGCTATCAAACTAGTAAAATGAAAGAGAACCAGTTATCTCGAATAAGAACGGAAAAATTGTGATTGTAACGAAGTTTCCAAACGTCGAAAAAAATTTTTTTTCTTTTCGAGATTCTTTGCGCATAATATGCTTTACTGAGGCTATCAAACTAGTATAATGAAAGAGAACCAGTTATCTCAAATAAGAACGGAAAAAAAGTGATTCTAAATAAGTTTCCAAACTTCGAAAAAAAATTTTTTTCTAATCGAGATTCTTTGCGCATAATATGCTTTACTGAAGCTATCAAACTAGTATAATGAAAGAGAACCAGTTATCTCAAATAAGAACAGAAAAAAAGTGATTCTAAAGAAGTTTCCAAACTTCGAAAAAAAATTTTTTTCTTTTCGAGATTCTTTGCGCATAATATGCTTTACTGAGGCTATCAAACTAGTATAATGAAAGAGAACCAGTTATCTCAAATAAGAACGGAAAAAAAGTGATTCTAAAGAAGTTTCCAAACTTCGAAAAAAAATTTTTTTCTTTTCGAGATTCTTTGCGCATAATATGCTTTACTGAGGCTATCAAACTAGTATAATGAAAGAGAAACAGTTATCTCAAATAAGAACGGAAAAAAAGTGATTCAAACGAAGTTTCCAAAACTCGAAAAAAAATTTTTTTCTTTTCGAGATTCTTTGCGCATAATATGCTTTTCTGAGGCTATCAAACTAGTATAATATAAGATAACCAGTTATCTCAAATAAGACCGGGAAAAAAGTGATTCTAACGAAGTTTCCAAACTTCGAAAAAAATTTTTTTTTCTTTTCGTGATTCTTTGCGCTAAATATGCTTTTCTGAGGCTATCAAAGTAGTATTATAAAAGAGAACACGTTATCTCAAATAAGAACAGAAAAAAGGTGATTCTAAAGAAGTTTCCAAACTTCAAAAAAAATTTTTTTTCTTTTCGATATTCTTTGCGCATAATATGCTTTACTGAGGCTATCAAACTACTATAATGAAAGAGAACCAGTTATCTCAAATAAGAACGGAAAAAAAGTGATTCAAACGATGTTTCCAAACTTCAAAAAAAATTTTTTTTCTTTTAGAGATTCTTTGCGCATAATATGCTTTACTGAGGCTATCAAACTAGTATAATGAAAGAGAACCAGTTATCTCAAATAAGAACGGAAAAAAAGTGATTCTAACGAAGTTTCCAAACTTCCAAAAAATTTTTTTTTCTTTTCGAGATTCTTTGCGCATAATATGCTTTACTGAGGCTATCAAACTAGTATAATGAAAGAGAACCAGTTATCTCAAATAAGAACAGAAAAAAAGTGATTCTAAAGAAGTTTCCAAACTTCGAAAAAACATTTTTTTCTTTTCGAGATTCTTTGCGCATAATATGCTTTACTGAGGCTATCAAACTAGTATAATGAAAGAGAACCTGTTATTTCAAATAAGAACGGAAAAAAGTGATTAAAACGAAGTTTCCAAATTTCGAAAAAAAATGTTTTTCTTTTCGAGATTCTTTGCGCATAATATACTTTTCTACGGCTATCAAACTAGTAAAATGAAAGAGAACCAGTTATCTCGAATAAGAACGGAAAAAAAGTGATTGTAACGAAGTTTCCAAACTTCGAAAAAAATTTTTTTTCTTTTCGAGATTCTTTGCGCATAAAATGCTTTACTGAGGCTATCAAACTAGTATAATGAAAGAGAACCAGTTATCTCAAATAAGAACGGAAAAAAAAGTGATTCAAACGAAGTTTCCAAAGTTTGAAAAAAAATGTTTTTCTTTTCGAGATTCTTTGCGCATAATATGCTTTTCTGAGGCTATCAAACTAGTATAATGAAAGAGAACTAATTATTTCGAATAAGAACGGAAAAAAAGTGATTCAAACGAAGTTTCCAAACTTCGAAAAAAAATGTTTTTCTTTTCGAGATTCTTTGCGCATAATATACTTTTCTACGGCTATCAAACTAGTAAAATGAAAGAGAACCAGTTATCTCGAATAAGAACGGAAAAAAAGTGATTGTAACGAAGTTTCCAAACTTCGAAAAAAATTTTTTTTCTTTTCGAGATTCTTTGCGCATAAAATGCTTTACTGAGGCTATCAAACTAGTATAATGAAAGAGAACCAGTTATCTCAAATAAGAACGGAAAAAAAAGTGATTCAAACGAAGTTTCCAAAGTTTGAAAAAAAATGTTTTTCTTTTCGAGATTCTTTGCGCATAATATGCTTTTCTGAGGCTATCAAACTAGTATAATGAAAGAGAACTAATTATTTCGAATAAGAACGGAAAAAAAGTGATTCAAACGAAGTTTCCAAACTTCGAAAAAAAATGTTTTTCTTTTCGAGATTCTTTGCGCATAATATACTTTTCTACGGCTATCAAACTAGTAAAATGAAAGAGAACCAGTTATCTCGAATAAGAACGGAAAAAAAGTGATTCTAACGAAGTTTCCAAACTTCGAAAAAAAATGTTTCTCTTTTCGAGATTCTTTGCGCATTATATGCTTTTCTGAGGCTATCAAAGTAGTATTATAAAAGAGAACCAGTTATCTATAATAAGAACGGAAAAAAAGTGATTCTAAAGAAGTTTCCAAACTTCGAAAAATTTTTTTTTTCTTTTCGAGATTCTTTGCGCATAATATACTTTTCTACGGCTATCAAACTAGTAAAATGAAAGAGAACCAGTTATCTCGAATAAGAACGGAAAAAAAAGTGATTCTAACGAAGTTTCCAAACTTCGAAAAAAAATGTTTTTCTTTTCGAGATTCTTTGCGCATAATATGCTTTACTGAGGCTATCAAACTAGTATAATGAAAGAGAACCAGTTATCTCAAATAAGAACGAAAACAAATTGATTCTAAAGAAGTTTCCAAACTTCGAAAAAAAATGTTTTTCTTTTCGAGATTCTTTGCGCATAATATACTTTTCTACGGCTATCAAACTAGTAAAATGAAAGAGAACCAGTTATCTCGAATAAGAACGGAAAAATTGTGATTGTAACGAAGTTTCCAAAACTCGAAAAAAAATGTTTTTCTTTTCGAGATTCTTTGCGCATAATATGCTTTTCTGAGGCTATCAAACTAGTATAATGAAAGATAACCAGTTATCTCAAATAAGAACGGGAAAAAAAGTGATTCTAACGAAGTTTCCAAACTTCGAAAAAAATTTTTTTTTCTTTTTGTGATTTTTGCGCTAAATATGCTTTTCTGAGGCTATCAAAGTAGTATTATAAAAGAGAACACGTTATCTCAAATAAGAACAGAAAAAAGGTGATTCTAAAGAAGTTTCCAAACTTCAAAAAAAATTTTTTTTTCTTTTCGAGATTCTTTACGCATAATATGCTTTACTGAGGCTATCAAACTAGTATAATGAAAGAGAACCAGTTATCTCAAATAAGAACGGAAAAAAAGTGATTCAAACGATGTTTCCAAACTTCGAAAAAATTTTTTTTTCTTTTAGAGATTCTTTGCGCATAATATGCTTTACTGAGGCTATCAAACTAGTATAATGAAAGAGAACCAGTTATCTCAAATAAGAACGGAAAAAAAGTGATTCTAACGAAGTTTCCAAACTTCGAAAAAATTTTTTTTTCTTTTCGAGATTCTTTGCGCATAATATGCTTTACTGAGGCTATCAAACTAGTATAATGAAAGAGAACCAGTTATCTCAAATAAGAACAGAAAAAAAGTGATTCTAAAGAAGTTACCAAACTTCGAAAAAAAATTTTTTTCTTTTCGAGATTCTTTGCGCATAATATGCTTTTCTGAGGCTATCAAACTAGTATTAGGAAAGATAACCAGTTATCACAAATAAGAACGGGAAAAAAAGTGATTCTAACGAAGTTTCCAAACTTCGAAAAAAATTTTTTTTTCTTCTCGTGATTTTTGCGCTAAATATGCTTTTCTGAGGCTATCAAAGTAGTATTATAAAAGAGAACACGTTATCTCAAATAAGAAAAGAAAAAAGGTGATTCTAAAGAAGTTTCCAAACTTCAAAAAAAATTTTTTTTTCTTTTCGAGATTCTTTGCGCATAATATGCTTTACTGAGGCTATCAAACTAGTATAATGAAAGAGAACCAGTTATCTCAAATAAGAACGGAAAAAAAGTGATTCAAACGATGTTTCCAAACTTCGAAAAAATTTTTTTTTCTTTTAGAGATTCTTTGCGCATAATATGCTTTACTGAGGCTATCAAACTAGTATAATGAAAGAGAACCAGTTATCTCAAATAAGAACAGAAAAAAAGTGATTCTAAAGAAGTTTCCAAACTTCGAAAAAAATTTTTTTCTTTTCGAGATTCTTTGCGCATAATATGCTTTACTGAGGCTATCAAACTAGTATAATGAAAGAGAACCTGTTATTTCAAATAAGAACGGAAAAAAGTGATTAAAACGAAGTTTCCAAACTTCGAAAAAAAATGTTTTTCTTTTCGAGATTCTTTGCGCATAATATACTTTTCTACGGCTATCAAACTAGTAAAATGAAAGAGAACCAGTTATCTCGAATAAGAACGGAAAAAAAGTGATTGTAACGAAGTTTCCAAACTTCGAAAAAAATTTTTTTTCTTTTCGAGATTCTTTGCGCATAATATGCTTTACTGAGGCTATCAAACTAGTATAATGAAAGAGAACCAGTTATCTCAAATAAGAACGGAAAAAAAGTGATTCTAACGAAGTTTCCAAACTTCGAAAAAAATTTTTTTTCTTTTCGAGATTCTTTGCGCATAATATGCTTTACTGAGGCTATCAAACTAGTATAATGAAAGAGAACCAGTTATCTCAAATAAGAACGGAAAAAAAGTGATTGTAACGAAGTTTCCAAACTTCGAAAAAAATTTTTTTTCTTTTCGAGATTCTTTGCGCATAATATACTTTTCTACGGCTATCAAACTAGTAAAATGAAAGAGAACCAGTTATCTGGAATAAGAACGGAAAAAAAAGTGATTCTAATGAAGTTTCCAAACTTCGAAAAAAAATGTTTTTCTTTTCGAGATTCTTTGCCCATAAAATGCTTTACTGAGGCTATCAAACTAGTATAATGAAAGAGAACCAGTTATCTCAAATAAGAACGGAAAAAAAGTGATTCAAACGAAGTTTCCAAACTTTGAAAAAAAATGTTTTTCTTTTCGAGATTCTTTGCGCATAATATGCTTTTCTGAGGCTATCAAACTAGTATAATGAAAGAGAACTAGTTATTTCAAATCAGAACGGAAAAAAAGTGATTCAAACGAAGTTTCCAAACTTCGAAAAAAAATGTTTTTCTTTTCGAGATTCTTTGCGCATAATATACTTTTCTACGGCTATCAAACTAGTAAAATGAAAGAGAACCAGTTATCTCGAATAAGAACGGAAAAAAAGTGATTCTAACGAAGTTTCCAAACTTCGAAAAAAAATGTTTCTCTTTTCGAGATTCTTTGCGCATTATATGCTTTTCTGAGGCTATCAAAGTAGTATTATAAAAGAGAACCAGTTATCTATAATAAGAACGGAAAAAAAGTGATTCTAAAGAAGTTTCCAAACTTCGAAAAAATTTTTTTTTCTTTTCGAGATTCTTTGCGCATAATATACTTTTCTACGGCTATCAAACTAGTAAAATGAAAGAGAACCAGTTATCTCCAATAAGAACGGAAAAAAAAGTGATTCTAACGAAGTTTCCAAACTTCGAAAAAAAATGTTTTTCTTTTCGAGATTCTTTGCGCATAATATGCTTTACTGAGGCTATCAAACTAGTATAATGAAAGAGAACCAGTTATCTCAAATAAGAACGAAAACAAATTGATTCTAAAGAAGTTTCCAAACTTCGAAAAAAAATGTTTTTCTTTTCGAGATTCTTTGCGCATAATATACTTTTCTACGGCTATCAAACTAGTAAAATGAAAGAGAACCAGTTATCTCGAATAAGAACGGAAAAATTGTGATTGTAACGAAGTTTCCAAACGTCGAAAAAAATTTTTTTTCTTTTCGAGATTCTTTGCGCATAATATGCTTTACTGAGGCTATCAAACTAGTATAATGAAAGAGAACCAGTTATCTCAAATAAGAACGGAAAAAAAGTGATTCTAAATAAGTTTCCAAACTTCGAAAAAAAATTTTTTTCTAATCGAGATTCTTTGCGCATAATATGCTTTACTGAAGCTATCAAACTAGTATAATGAAAGAGAACCAGTTATCTCAAATAAGAACAGAAAAAAAGTGATTCTAAAGAAGTTTCCAAACTTCGAAAAAAAATTTTTTTCTTTTCGAGATTCTTTGCGCATAATATGCTTTACTGAGGCTATCAAACTAGTATAATGAAAGAGAACCAGTTATCTCAAATAAGAACGGAAAAAAAGTGATTCTAAAGAAGTTTCCAAACTTCGAAAAAAAATTTTTTTCTTTTCGAGATTCTTTGCGCATAATATGCTTTACTGAGGCTATCAAACTAGTATAATGAAAGAGAACCAGTTATCTCAAATAAGAACGGAAAAAAAGTGATTCTAAAGAAGTTTCCAAACTTCGAAAAAAATTTTTTTTCTTTTCGAGATTCTTTGCGCATAATATGCTTTACTGAAGCTATCAAACTAGTATAATGAAAGAGAACCAGTTATCTCAAATAAGAACAGAAAAAAAGTGATTCTAAAGAAGTTTCCAAACTTCGAAAAAAAAATTTTGTCTTTTCGAGATTCTTTGCGCATAATATGCTTTACTGAGGCTATCAAACTAGTATAATGAAAGAGAACCAGTTATCTGGAATAAGAACGGAAAAAAAAGTGATTCTAATGAAGTTTCCAAACTTCGAAAAAAAATGTTTTTCTTTTCGAGATTCTTTGCGCATAATATGCTTTACTGAGGCTATCAAACTAGTATAATGAAAGAGAACCAGTTATCTCAAATAAGAACGGAAAAAAAGTGATTCTAAAGAAGTTTCCAAACTTCGAAAAAAATTTTTTTTCTTTTCGAGATTCTTTGCGCATAATATGCTTTACTGAAGCTATCAAACTAGTATAATGAAAGAGAACCAGTTATCTCAAATAAGAACAGAAAAAAAGTGATTCTAAAGAAGTTTCCAAACTTCGAAAAAAAAATTTTGTCTTTTCGAGATTCTTTGCGCATAATATGCTTTACTGAGGCTATCAAACTAGTATAATGAAAGAGAACCAGTTATCTCAAATAAGAACGGAAAAAAAGTGATTCTAAAGAAGTTTCCAAACTTCGAAAAAAATTTTTTTTCTTTTCGAGATTCTTTGCCCATAAAATGCTTTACTGAGGCTATCAAACTAGTATAATGAAAGAGAACCAGTTATCTCAAATAAGAACGGAAAAAAAGTGATTCAAACGAAGTTTCCAAACTTTGAAAAAAAATGTTTTTCTTTTCGAGATTCTTTGCGCATAATATGCTTTTCTGAGGCTATCAAACTAGTATAATGAAAGAGAACTAGTTATTTCAAATCAGAACGGAAAAAAAGTGATTCAAACGAAGTTTCCAAACTTCGAAAAAAAATGTTTTTCTTTTCGAGATTCTTTGCGCATAATATACTTTTCTACGGCTATCAAACTAGTAAAATGAAAGAGAACCAGTTATCTCGAATAAGAACGGAAAAAAAGTGATTCTAACGAAGTTTCCAAACTTCGAAAAAAAATGTTTCTCTTTTCGAGATTCTTTGCGCATTATATGCTTTTCTGAGGCTATCAAAGTAGTATTATAAAAGAGAACCAGTTATCTATAATAAGAACGGAAAAAAAGTGATTCTAAAGAAGTTTCCAAACTTCGAAAAAATTTTTTTTTCTTTTCGAGATTCTTTGCGCATAATATACTTTTCTACGGCTATCAAACTAGTAAAATGAAAGAGAACCAGTTATCTCCAATAAGAACGGAAAAAAAAGTGATTCTAACGAAGTTTCCAAACTTCGAAAAAAAATGTTTTTCTTTTCGAGATTCTTTGCGCATAATATGCTTTACTGAGGCTATCAAACTAGTATAATGAAAGAGAACCAGTTATCTCAAATAAGAACGAAAACAAATTGATTCTAAAGAAGTTTCCAAACTTCGAAAAAAAATGTTTTTCTTTTCGAGATTCTTTGCGCATAATATACTTTTCTACGGCTATCAAACTAGTAAAATGAAAGAGAACCAGTTATCTCGAATAAGAACGGAAAAATTGTGATTGTAACGAAGTTTCCAAACGTCGAAAAAAATTTTTTTTCTTTTCGAGATTCTTTGCGCATAATATGCTTTACTGAGGCTATCAAACTAGTATAATGAAAGAGAACCAGTTATCTCAAATAAGAACGGAAAAAAAGTGATTCTAAATAAGTTTCCAAACTTCGAAAAAAAATTTTTTTCTAATCGAGATTCTTTGCGCATAATATGCTTTACTGAAGCTATCAAACTAGTATAATGAAAGAGAACCAGTTATCTCAAATAAGAACAGAAAAAAAGTGATTCTAAAGAAGTTTCCAAACTTCGAAAAAAAATTTTTTTCTTTTCGAGATTCTTTGCGCATAATATGCTTTACTGAGGCTATCAAACTAGTATAATGAAAGAGAACCAGTTATCTCAAATAAGAACGGAAAAAAAGTGATTCTAAAGAAGTTTCCAAACTTCGAAAAAAAATTTTTTTCTTTTCGAGATTCTTTGCGCATAATATGCTTTACTGAGGCTATCAAACTAGTATAATGAAAGAGAAACAGTTATCTCAAATAAGAACGGAAAAAAAGTGATTCAAACGAAGTTTCCAAAACTCGAAAAAAAATTTTTTTCTTTTCGAGATTCTTTGCGCATAATATGCTTTTCTGAGGCTATCAAACTAGTATAATATAAGATAACCAGTTATCTCAAATAAGACCGGGAAAAAAGTGATTCTAACGAAGTTTCCAAACTTCGAAAAAAATTTTTTTTTCTTTTCGTGATTCTTTGCGCTAAATATGCTTTTCTGAGGCTATCAAAGTAGTATTATAAAAGAGAACACGTTATCTCAAATAAGAACAGAAAAAAGGTGATTCTAAAGAAGTTTCCAAACTTCAAAAAAAATTTTTTTTCTTTTCGATATTCTTTGCGCATAATATGCTTTACTGAGGCTATCAAACTACTATAATGAAAGAGAACCAGTTATCTCAAATAAGAACGGAAAAAAAGTGATTCAAACGATGTTTCCAAACTTCAAAAAAAATTTTTTTTCTTTTAGAGATTCTTTGCGCATAATATGCTTTACTGAGGCTATCAAACTAGTATAATGAAAGAGAACCAGTTATCTCAAATAAGAACGGAAAAAAAGTGATTCTAACGAAGTTTCCAAACTTCCAAAAAATTTTTTTTTCTTTTCGAGATTCTTTGCGCATAATATGCTTTACTGAGGCTATCAAACTAGTATAATGAAAGAGAACCAGTTATCTCAAATAAGAACAGAAAAAAAGTGATTCTAAAGAAGTTTCCAAACTTCGAAAAAACATTTTTTTCTTTTCGAGATTCTTTGCGCATAATATGCTTTACTGAGGCTATCAAACTAGTATAATGAAAGAGAACCTGTTATTTCAAATAAGAACGGAAAAAAGTGATTAAAACGAAGTTTCCAAATTTCGAAAAAAAATGTTTTTCTTTTCGAGATTCTTTGCGCATAATATACTTTTCTACGGCTATCAAACTAGTAAAATGAAAGAGAACCAGTTATCTCGAATAAGAACGGAAAAAAAGTGATTGTAACGAAGTTTCCAAACTTCGAAAAAAATTTTTTTTCTTTTCGAGATTCTTTGCGCATAAAATGCTTTACTGAGGCTATCAAACTAGTATAATGAAAGAGAACCAGTTATCTCAAATAAGAACGGAAAAAAAAGTGATTCAAACGAAGTTTCCAAAGTTTGAAAAAAAATGTTTTTCTTTTCGAGATTCTTTGCGCATAATATGCTTTTCTGAGGCTATCAAACTAGTATAATGAAAGAGAACTAATTATTTCGAATAAGAACGGAAAAAAAGTGATTCAAACGAAGTTTCCAAACTTCGAAAAAAAATGTTTTTCTTTTCGAGATTCTTTGCGCATAATATACTTTTCTACGGCTATCAAACTAGTAAAATGAAAGAGAACCAGTTATCTCGAATAAGAACGGAAAAAAAGTGATTCTAACGAAGTTTCCAAACTTCGAAAAAAAATGTTTCTCTTTTCGAGATTCTTTGCGCATTATATGCTTTTCTGAGGCTATCAAAGTAGTATTATAAAAGAGAACCAGTTATCTATAATAAGAACGGAAAAAAAGTGATTCTAAAGAAGTTTCCAAACTTCGAAAAATTTTTTTTTTCTTTTCGAGATTCTTTGCGCATAATATACTTTTCTACGGCTATCAAACTAGTAAAATGAAAGAGAACCAGTTATCTCGAATAAGAACGGAAAAAAAAGTGATTCTAACGAAGTTTCCAAACTTCGAAAAAAAATGTTTTTCTTTTCGAGATTCTTTGCGCATAATATGCTTTACTGAGGCTATCAAACTAGTATAATGAAAGAGAACAAGTTATCTCAAATAAGAACGAAAACAAATTGATTCTAAAGAAGTTTCCAAACTTCGAAAAAAAATGTTTTTCTTTTCGAGATTCTTTGCGCATAATATACTTTTCTACGGCTATCAAACTAGTAAAATGAAAGAGAACCAGTTATCTCGAATAAGAACGGAAAAATTGTGATTGTAACGAAGTTTCCAAAACTCGAAAAAAAATGTTTTTCTTTTCGAGATTCTTTGCGCATAATATGCTTTTCTGAGGCTATCAAACTAGTATAATGAAAGATAACCAGTTATCTCAAATAAGAACGGGAAAAAAAGTGATTCTAACGAAGTTTCCAAACTTCGAAAAAAATTTTTTTTTCTTTTTGTGATTTTTGCGCTAAATATGCTTTTCTGAGGCTATCAAAGTAGTATTATAAAAGAGAACACGTTATCTCAAATAAGAACAGAAAAAAGGTGATTCTAAAGAAGTTTCCAAACTTCAAAAAAAATTTTTTTTTCTTTTCGAGATTCTTTACGCATAATATGCTTTACTGAGGCTATCAAACTAGTATAATGAAAGAGAACCAGTTATCTCAAATAAGAACGGAAAAAAAGTGATTCAAACGATGTTTCCAAACTTCGAAAAAATTTTTTTTTCTTTTAGAGATTCTTTGCGCATAATATGCTTTACTGAGGCTATCAAACTAGTATAATGAAAGAGAACCAGTTATCTCAAATAAGAACGGAAAAAAAGTGATTCTAAGGAAGTTTCCAAACTTCGAAAAAATTTTTTTTTCTTTTCGAGATTCTTTGCGCATAATATGCTTTACTGAGGCTATCAAACTAGTATAATGAAAGAGAACCAGTTATCTCAAATAAGAACAGAAAAAAAGTGATTCTAAAGAAGTTACCAAACTTCGAAAAAAAATTTTTTTCTTTTCGAGATTCTTTGCGCATAATATGCTTTTCTGAGGCTATCAAACTAGTATTAGGAAAGATAACCAGTTATCACAAATAAGAACGGGAAAAAAAGTTATTCTAACGAAGTTTCCAAACTTCGAAAAAAATTTTTTTTTCTTCTCGTGATTTTTGCGCTAAATATGCTTTTCTGAGGCTATCAAAGTAGTATTATAAAAGAGAACACGTTATCTCAAATAAGAAAAGAAAAAAGTGATTCTAAAGAAGTTTCCAAACTTCAAAAAAAATTTTTTTTTCTTTTCGAGATTCTTTGCGCATAATATGCTTTACTGAGGCTATCAAACTAGTATAATGAAAGAGAACCAGTTATCTCAAATAAGAACGGAAAAAAAGTGATTCAAACGATGTTTCCAAACTTCGAAAAAATTTTTTTTTCTTTTAGAGATTCTTTGCGCATAATATGCTTTACTGAGGCTATCAAACTAGTATAATGAAAGAGAACCAGTTATCTCAAATAAGAACAGAAAAAAAGTGATTCTAAAGAAGTTTCCAAACTTCGAAAAAAATTTTTTTCTTTTCGAGATTCTTTGCGCATAATATGCTTTACTGAGGCTATCAAACTAGTATAATGAAAGAGAACCTGTTATTTCAAATAAGAACGGAAAAAAGTGATTAAAACGAAGTTTCCAAACTTCGAAAAAAAATGTTTTTCTTTTCGAGATTCTTTGCGCATAATATACTTTTCTACGGCTATCAAACTAGTAAAATGAAAGAGAACCAGTTATCTCGAATAAGAACGGAAAAAAAGTGATTGTAACGAAGTTTCCAAACTTCGAAAAAAATTTTTTTTCTTTTCGAGATTCTTTGCGCATAATATGCTTTACTGAGGCTATCAAACTAGTATAATGAAAGAGAACCAGTTATCTCAAATAAGAACGGAAAAAAAGTGATTCTAACGAAGTTTCCAAACTTCGAAAAAATTTTTTTTTCTTTTCGAGATTCTTTGCGCATAATATGCTTTACTGAGGCTATCAAACTAGTATAATGAAAGAGAACCAGTTATCTCAAATAAGAACAGAAAAAAAGTGATTCTAAAGAAGTTACCAAACTTCGAAAAAAAATTTTTTTCTTTTCGAGATTCTTTGCGCATAATATGATTTACTGAGGCTATCAAACTAGTATAATGAAAGAGAACCTGTTATTTCAAATAAGAACGGAAAAAAGTGATTAAAACGAAGTTTCCAAACTTCGAAAAAAAATGTTTTTCTTTTCGAGATTCTTTGCGCATAATATACCTTTCTACGGCTATCAAACTAGTAAAATGAAAGAGAACCAGTTATCTCGAATAAGAACGGAAAAAAAGTGATTGTAACGAAGTTTCCAAACTTCGAAAAAAATTTTTTTTCTTTTCGAGATTCTCTGCGCATAATATACTTTTCTACGGCTATCAAACTAGTAAAATGAAAGAGAACCAGTTATCTGGAATAAGAACGGAAAAAAAAGTGATTCTAATGAAGTTTCCAAACTTCGAAAAAAAATGTTTTTCTTTTCGAGATTCTTTGCGCATAATATGCTTTACTGAGGCTATCAAACTAGTATAATGAAAGAGAACCAGTTATCTCAAATAAGAACGGAAAAAAAGTGATTCTAAAGAAGTTTCCAAACTTCGAAAAAAATTTTTTTTCTTTTCGAGATTCTTTGCGCATAATATGCTTTACTGAAGCTATCAAACTAGTATAATGAAAGAGAACCAGTTATCTCAAATAAGAACAGAAAAAAAGTGATTCTAAAGAAGTTTCCAAACTTCGAAAAAAAAATTTTGTCTTTTCGAGATTCTTTGCGCATAATATGCTTTACTGAGGCTATCAAACTAGTATAATGAAAGAGAACCAGTTATCTCAAATAAGAACGGAAAAAAAGTGATTCTAAAGAAGTTTCCAAACTTCGAAAAAAATTTTTTTTCTTTTCGAGATTCTTTGCCCATAAAATGCTTTACTGAGGCTATCAAACTAGTATAATGAAAGAGAACCAGTTATCTCAAATAAGAACGGAAAAAAAGTGATTCAAACGAAGTTTCCAAACTTTGAAAAAAAATGTTTTTCTTTTCGAGATTCTTTGCGCATAATATGCTTTTCTGAGGCTATCAAACTAGTATAATGAAAGAGAACTAGTTATTTCAAATCAGAACGGAAAAAAAGTGATTCAAACGAAGTTTCCAAACTTCGAAAAAAAATGTTTTTCTTTTCGAGATTCTTTGCGCATAATATACTTTTCTACGGCTATCAAACTAGTAAAATGAAAGAGAACCAGTTATCTCGAATAAGAACGGAAAAAAAGTGATTCTAACGAAGTTTCCAAACTTCGAAAAAAAATGTTTCTCTTTTCGAGATTCTTTGCGCATTATATGCTTTTCTGAGGCTATCAAAGTAGTATTATAAAAGAGAACCAGTTATCTATAATAAGAACGGAAAAAAAGTGATTCTAAAGAAGTTTCCAAACTTCGAAAAATTTTTTTTTTCTTTTCGAGATTCTTTGCGCATAATATACTTTTCTACGGCTATCAAACTAGTAAAATGAAAGAGAACCAGTTATCTCCAATAAGAACGGAAAAAAAAGTGATTCTAACGAAGTTTCCAAACTTCGAAAAAAAATATTTTTCTTTTCGAGATTCTTTGCGCATAATATGCTTTACTGAGGCTATCAAACTAGTATAATGAAAGAGAACCAGTTATCTCAAATAAGAACGAAAACAAATTGATTCTAAAGAAGTTTCCAAACTTCGAAAAAAAATGTTTTTCTTTTCGAGATTCTTTGCGCATAATATACTTTTCTACGGCTATCAAACTAGTAAAATGAAAGAGAACCAGTTATCTCGAATAAGAACGGAAAAATTGTGATTGTAACGAAGTTTCCAAACGTCGAAAAAAATTTTTTTTCTTTTCGAGATTCTTTGCGCATAATATGCTTTACTGAGGCTATCAAACTAGTATAATGAAAGAGAACCAGTTATCTCAAATAAGAACGGAAAAAAAGTGATTCTAAAGAAGTTTCCAAACTTCGAAAAAAAATTTTTTTCTAATCGAGATTCTTTGCGCATAATATGCTTTACTGAAGCTATCAAACTAGTATAATGAAAGAGAACCAGTTATCTCAAATAAGAACAGAAAAAAAGTGATTCTAAAGAAGTTTCCAAACTTCGAAAAAAAATTTTTTTCTTTTCGAGATTCTTTGCGCATAATATGCTTTACTGAGGCTATCAAACTAGTATAATGAAAGAGAACCAGTTATCTCAAATAAGAACGGAAAAAAAGTGATTCTAAAGAAGTTTCCAAACTTCGAAAAAAAATTTTTTTCTTTTCGAGATTCTTTGCGCATAATATGCTTTACTGAGGCTATCAAACTAGTATAATGAAAGAGAAACAGTTATCTCAAATAAGAACGGAAAAAAAGTGATTCAAACGAAGTTTCCAAAACTCGAAAAAAAATGTTTTTCTTTTCGAGATTCTTTGCGCATAATATGCTTTTCTGAGGCTATCAAACTAGTATAATGAAAGATAACCAGTTATCTCAAATAAGAACGGGAAAAAAAGTGATTCCAACGAAGTTTCCAAACTTCGAAAAAAATTTTTTTTTCTTTTCGTGATTTTTGCGCTAAATATGCTTTTCTGAGGCTATCAAAGTAGTATTATAAAAGAGAACACGTTATCTCAAATAAGAACAGAAAAAAGGTGATTCTAAAGAAGTTTCCAAACTTCAAAAAAAATTTTTTTTCTTTTCGAGATTCTTTGCGCATAATATGCTTTACTGAGGCTATCAAACTAGTATAATGAAAGAGAACCAGTTATCTCAAATAAGAACGGAAAAAAAGTGATTCAAACGATGTTTCCAAACTTCGAAAAAAAATTTTTTTCTTTTAGAGATTCTTTGCGCATAATATGCTTTACTGAGGCTATCAAACTAGTATAATGAAAGAGAACCAGTTATCTCAAATAAGAACGGAAAAAAAGTGATTCTAACGAAGTTTCCAAACTTCGAAAAAATTTTTTTTTCTTTTCGAGTTTCTTTGCGCATAATATGCTTTACTGAGGCTATCAAACTAGTATAATGAAAGAGAACCAGTTATCTCAAATAAGAACAGAAAAAAAGTGATTCTAATGAAGTTACCAAACTTCGAAAAAAAATTTTTTTCTTTTCGAGATTCTTTGCGCATAATATGCTTTACTGAGGCTATCAAACTAGTATAATGAAAGAGAACCTGTTATTTCAAATAAGAACGGAAAAAAGTGATTAAAACGAAGTTTCCAAACTTCGAATAAAATGTTTTTCTTTTCGAGATTCTTTGCGCATAATATACCTTTCTACGGCTATCAAACTAGTAAAATGAAAGAGAACCAGTTATCTCGAATAAGAACGGAAAAAAAGTGATTGTAACGAAGTTTCCAAACTTCGAAAAAAATTTTTTTTCTTTTCGAGATTCTTTGCGCATAATATGCTTTACTGAGGCTATCAAACTAGTATAATGTAAGAGAACCAGTTATCTCAAATAAGAACGGAAAAAAAGTGATTCTAACGAAGTTTCCAAACTTCGAAAAAATTTTTTTTTCTTTTCGTGATTAATTGCGCTAAATTTGCTTTTCTGAGGCTATCAAACTAGTATAATGAAAGAGAACCAGTTATCTCAAATAAGAACAGAAAAAAAGTGATTCTAAAGAAGTTTCCAAACTTCGAAAAAAAAATTTTGTCTTTTCGAGATTCTTTGCGCACAATATGCTTTACTGAGGCTATCAAACTAGTATAATGAAAGAGAACCGGTTATCTCAAATAAGAACGGAAAAAAATTGATTCTAAAGAAGTTTCCAAACTTCGAAAAAAAATTTTTTCTTTTCGAGATTCTTTGCGCATAATATGCTTTACTGAGGCTATCAAACTAGTATAATGAAAGAGAACCAGTTATCTCAAATAAGAACGGAAAAAAAGTGATTCAAACGAAGTTTCCAAACTTCGAAAAAATTGTTTTTCTTTTCGAGATTCTTTGCGCATAATATGCTTTACTGAGGCTATCAAACTAGTATAATGTAAGAGAACAAGTTATCTCAAATAAGAACGGAAAAAAAGTGATTCAAACGAAGTTTCCAAACTTCGAAAAAAATGTTTTTCTTTTCGAGATTCTTTGCGCATAATATGCTTTTCTGAGGCTATCAAACTTGTATAATGAAAGAGAACTAGTTATTTCAAATAAGAACGGAAAAAAAGTGATTCAAACGAAGTTTCCAAACTTCGAAAAAAAATGTTTTTCTTTTCGAGATTCTTTGCGCATAATATACTTTTCTACGGCTATCAAACTAGTAAAATGAAAGAGAACCAGTTATCTCCAATAAGAACGGTTAAAAAGTGATTCTAACGAAGTTTGCAAACTTCGAAAAAAAATGTTTTTCTTTACGAGATTCTTTGCGCATAATATGCTTTTCTGAGGCTATCAAACTAGTATAATGATAGAGAACCAGTTATCTCCAATAAGAACGGAAAAAAAGTGATTCTAACGAAGTTTCCAAACTTCGAAAAAAATTTTTTTTTCTTTTCGTGATTCTTTGCGCTAAATATGCTTTTCTGAGGCTATCAAAGTAGTATTATAAAAGAGAACCAGTTATCTCAAATAAGAACAGAAAAAAAGTGATTCTAAAGAAGTTTCCAAACTTCGAAAAAAAATTTTTTTCTTTTTGAGATTCTTTGCGCATAATATGCTTTACTGAGGCTATCAAACTAATATAATGAAAGAGAAACAGTTATCTCAAATAAGAACGGAAAAAAATGATTCAAACGAAGTTTCCAAACTTCGAAAAAAAATGTTTTTCTTTTCGAGATTCTTTGCGCTAAATATGCTTTTCTGAGGCTATCAAACTAGTATAATGAAAGAGAACCAGTTATCTCAAATAAGAATAGAAAAAAGTGATTCTAAAGAAGTTTCCAAACTTCGAAAAAAAAATTTTTTCTTTTCGAGATTCTTTGCGCATTATATGCTTTTCTGAGGCTATCAAAGTAGTATTATAAAAGAGAACCAGTTATCTCAAATAAGAACGGAAAAAAAGTGATTCTAAAGAAGTTTCCAAACTTCGAAAAAATTTTTTTTTCTTTTCGAGATTCTTTGCGCATAATATGCTTTACTGAAGCTATCAAACTAGTATAATGAAAGAGAACCAGTTATCTCAAATAAGAACAGAAAAAAAGTGATTCTAAAGAAGTTTCCAAACTTCGAAAAAAAATTTTTTTCTTTTCGAGATTCTTTGCGCTAAATATGCTTTTCTGAGGCTATCAAAGTAGTATTATAAAAGAGAACACGTTATCTCAAATAAGAACAGAAAAAAGGTGATTCTAAAGAAGTTTCCAAACTTCAAAAAAAATTTTTTTTCTTTTCGATATTCTTTGCGCATAATATGCTTTACTGAGGCTATCAAACTACTATAATGAAAGAGAACCAGTTATCTCAAATAAGAACGGAAAAAAAGTGATTCAAACGATGTTTCCAAACTTCAAAAAAAATTTTTTTTCTTTTAGAGATTCTTTGCGCATAATATGCTTTACTGAGGCTATCAAACTAGTATAATGAAAGAGAACCAGTTATCTCAAATGAGAACGGAAAAAAAGTGATTCTAACGAAGTTTCCAAACTTCCAAAAAATTTTTTTTTCTTTTCGAGATTCTTTGCGCATAATATGCTTTACTGAGGCTATCAAACTAGTATAATGAAAGAGAACCAGTTATCTCAAATAAGAACAGAAAAAAAGTGATTCTAAAGAAGTTTCCAAACTTCGAAAAAAAATTTTTTTCTTTTCGAGATTCTTTGCGCATAATATGCTTTACTGAGGCTATCAAACTAGTATAATGAAAGAGAACCTGTTATTTCAAATAAGAACGGAAAAAAGTGATTAAAACGAAGTTTCCAAATTTCGAAAAAAAATGTTTTTCTTTTCGAGATTCTTTGCGCATAATATACTTTTCTACGGCTATCAAACTAGTAAAATGAAAGAGAACCAGTTATCTCGAATAAGAACGGAAAAAAAGTGATTGTAACGAAGTTTCCAAACTTCGAAAAAAATTTTTTTTCTTTTCGAGATTCTTTGCGCATAAAATGCTTTACTGAGGCTATCAAACTAGTATAATGAAAGAGAACCAGTTATCTCAAATAAGAACGGAAAAAAAAGTGATTCAAACGAAGTTTCCAAAGTTTGAAAAAAAATGTTTTTCTTTTCGAGATTCTTTGCGCATAATATGCTTTTCTGAGGCTATCAAACTAGTATAATGAAAGAGAACTAATTATTTCGAATAAGAACGGAAAAAAAGTGATTCAAACGAAGTTTCCAAACTTCGAAAAAAAATGTTTTTCTTTTCGAGATTCTTTGCGCATAATATACTTTTCTACGGCTATCAAACTAGTAAAATGAAAGAGAACCAGTTATCTCGAATAAGAACGGAAAAAAAGTGATTCTAACGAAGTTTCCAAACTTCGAAAAAAAATGTTTCTCTTTTCGAGATTCTTTGCGCATTATATGCTTTTCTGAGGCTATCAAAGTAGTATTATAAAAGAGAACCAGTTATCTATAATAAGAACGGAAAAAAAGTGATTCTAAAGAAGTTTCCAAACTTCGAAAAATTTTTTTTTTTCTTTTCGAGATTCTTTGCGCATAATATACTTTTCTACGGCTATCAAACTAGTAAAATGAAAGAGAACCAGTTATCTCGAATAAGAACGGAAAAAAAAGTGATTCTAACGAAGTTTCCAAACTTCGAAAAAAAATGTTTTTCTTTTCGAGATTCTTTGCGCATAATATGCTTTACTGAGGCTATCAAACTAGTATAATGAAAGAGAACCAGTTATCTCAAATAAGAACGAAAACAAATTGATTCTAAAGAAGTTTCCAAACTTCGAAAAAAAATGTTTTTCTTTTCGAGATTCTTTGCGCATAATATACTTTTCTACGGCTATCAAACTAGTAAAATGAAAGAGAACCAGTTATCTCGAATAAGAACGGAAAAATTGTGATTGTAACGAAGTTTCCAAAACTCGAAAAAAAATGTTTTTCTTTTCGAGATTCTTTGCGCATAATATGCTTTTCTGAGGCTATCAAACTAGTATAATGAAAGATAACCAGTTATCTCAAATAAGAACGGGAAAAAAAGTGATTCTAACGAAGTTTCCAAACTTCGAAAAAAATTTTTTTTTCTTTTTGTGATTTTTGCGCTAAATATGCTTTTCTGAGGCTATCAAAGTAGTATTATAAAAGAGAACACGTTATCTCAAATAAGAACAGAAAAAAGGTGATTCTAAAGAAGTTTCCAAACTTCAAAAAAAATTTTTTTTTCTTTTCGAGATTCTTTACGCATAATATGCTTTACTGAGGCTATCAAACTAGTATAATGAAAGAGAACCAGTTATCTCAAATAAGAACGGAAAAAAAGTGATTCAAACGATGTTTCCAAACTTCGAAAAAAATTTTTTTTCTTTTAGAGATTCTTTGCGCATAATATGCTTTACTGAGGCTATCAAACTAGTATAATGAAAGAGAACCAGTTATCTCAAATAAGAACGGAAAAAAAGTGATTCTAACGAAGTTTCCAAACTTCGAAAAAATTTTTTTTTCTTTTCGAGATTCTTTGCGCATAATATGCTTTACTGAGGCTATCAAACTAGTATAATGAAAGAGAACCAGTTATCTCAAATAAGAACAGAAAAAAAGTGATTCTAAAGAAGTTACCAAACTTCGAAAAAAAATTTTTTTCTTTTCGAGATTCTTTGCGCATAATATGCTTTTCTGAGGCTATCAAACTAGTATTATGAAAGATAACCAGTTATCACAAATAAGAACGGGAAAAAAAGTGATTCTAACGAAGTTTCCAAACTTCGAAAAAAATTTTTTTTTCTTTTCGTGATTTTTGCGCTAAATATGCTTTTCTGAGGCTATCAAAGTAGTATTATAAAAGAGAACACGTTATCTCAAATAAGAACAGAAAAAAGGTGATTCTAAAGAAGTTTCCAAACTTCAAAAAAAATTTTTTTTTCTTTTCGAGATTCTTTGCGCATAATATGCTTTACTGAGGCTATCAAACTAGTATAATGAAAGAGAACCAGTTATCTCAAATAAGAACGGAAAAAAAGTGATTCAAACGATGTTTCCAACCTTCGAAAAAATTTTTTTTTCTTTTAGAGATTCTTTGCGCATAATATGCTTTACTGAGGCTATCAAACTAGTATAATGAAAGAGAACCAGTTATCTCAAATAAGAACGGAAAAAAAGTGATTCTAACGAAGTTTCCAAACTTCGAAAAAATTTTTTTTTCTTTTCGAGATTCTTTGCGCATAATATGCTTTACTGAGGCTATCAAACTAGTATAATGAAAGAGAACCAGTTATCTCAAATAAGAACAGAAAAAAAGTGATTCTAAAGAAGTTACCAAACTTCGAAAAAAAATTTTTTTCTTTTCGAGATTCTTTGCGCATAATATGCTTTACTGAGGCTATCAAACTAGTATAATGAAAGAGAACCTGTTATTTCAAATAAGAACGGAAAAAAGTGATTAAAACGAAGTTTCCAAACTTCGAAAAAAAATGTTTTTCTTTTCGAGATTCTTTGCGCATAATATACTTTTCTACGGCTATCAAACTAGTAAAATGAAAGAGAACCAGTTATCTCGAATAAGAACGGAAAAAAAGTGATTGTAACGAAGTTTCCAAACTTCGAAAAAAAATTTTTTTCTTTTCGAGATTCTTTGCGCATAATATGCTTTACTGAGGCTATCAAACTAGTATAATGTAAGAGAACCAGTTATCTCAAATAAGAACGGAAAAAAAGTGATTCTAACGAAGTTTCCAAACTTCGAAAAAAATTTTTTTTCTTTTCGTGATTGTTTGCGCTAAATTTGCTTTTCTGAGGCTATCAAACTAGTATAATGAAAGAGAACCAGTTATCTCAAATAAGAACAGAAAAAAAGTGATTCTAAAGAAGTTTCCAAACTTCGAAAAAAAAATTTGCTTTTCGAGATTCTTTGCGCATAATATGCTTTACTGAGGCTATCAAACTAGTATAATGAAAGAGAACCAGTTATCTCAAATAAGAACAGAAAAAAAGTGATTCTAAAGAAGTTTCCAAACTTCGAAAAAAATTTTTTTTCTTTTCGAGATTCTTTGCGCATAAAATGCTTTACTGAGGCTATCAAACTAGTATAATGAAAGAGAACCAGTTATCTCAAATAAGAACGGAAAAAAAGTGATTCAAACGAAGTTTCCAAACTTTGAAAAAAAATGTTTTTCTTTTCGAGATTCTTTGCGCATAATATGCTTTACTGAGGCTATCAAACTAGTATAATGAAAGAGAACCAGTTATCTCAAATAAGAACGAAAACAAATTGATTCTAAAGAAGTTTCCAAACTTCGAAAAAAAATGTTTTTCTTTTCGAGATTCTTTGCGCATAATATACTTTTCTACGGCTATCAAACTAGTAAAATGAAAGAGAACCAGTTATCTCGAATAAGAACGGAAAAATTGTGATTGTAACGAAGTTTCCAAACGTCGAAAAAAATTTTTTTTCTTTTCGAGATTCTTTGCGCATAATATGCTTTACTGAGGCTATCAAACTAGTATAATGAAAGAGAACCAGTTATCTCAAATAAGAACGAAAAAAAAGTGATTCTAAAGAAGTTTCCAAACTTCGAAAAAAATTTTTTTTCTTTTCGAGATTCTTTGCGCATAAAATGCTTTACTGAAGCTATCAAACTAGTATAATGAAAGAGAACCAGTTATCTCAAATAAGAACGGAAAAAAAGTGATTCTAAAGAAGTTTCCAAACTTCGAAAAAAAATTTTTTTCTTTTCGAGATTCTTTGCGCATAATATGCTTTACTGAGGCTATCAAACTTGTATAATGAAAGAGAAACAGTTATCTCAAATAAGAACGGAAAAAAAGTGATTCAAACGAAGTTTCCAAACCTCGAAAAAAAATGTTTTTCTTTTCGAGATTCTTTGCGCATAATATGCTTTTCTACGGCTATCAAACTAGTAAAATGAAAGAGAACCAGTTATCTCGAATAAGAACGGAAAAAAAGTGATTGTAACGAAGTTTCCAAACTTCAAAAAAAATTTTTTTTCTTTTCGAGATTCTTTGCGCATAATATGCTTTACTGAGGCTATCAAACTAGTATAATGTAAGAGAACCAGTTATCTCAAATAAGAACGGGAAAAAAGTGATTCTAACGAAGTTTCCAAACTTCGAAAAAAAATGTTTTTGTTTTCGAGATTCTTTGCGCTAAATATGCTTTTCTGAGGCTATCAAACTAGTATAATGAAAGAGAACCAGTTATCTCAAATAAGAACAGAAAAAAAGTGATTCTAAAGAAGTTTCCAAACTTCGAAAAAAAAATTTTGTCTTTTCGAGATTCTTTGCGCATAATATGCTTTACTGAGGCTATCAAACTAGTATAATGAAAGAGAACCAGTTATCTCAAATAAGAACAGAAAAAAGGTGATTCTAAAGAAGTTTCCAAACTTCGAAAAAAATTTTTTTTCTTTTCGAGATTCTTTGCGCATAATATGCTTTACTGAGGCTATCAAACTAGTATAATGAAAGAGAACCAGTTATCTCAAATAAGAACGGAAAAAAAGTGATTCAAACGAAGTTTCCAAACTTCGAAAAAAAATGTTTTTCTTTTCGAGATTCTTTGCGCACAATATGCTTTACTGAGGCTATCAAACTAGTATAATGAAAGAGAACCAGTTATCTCAAATAAGAACGGAAAAAAAGTGATTCTAAAGAAGTTTCCAAACTTCGAAAAAAAAATTTTTTCTTTTCGAGATTCTTTGCGCATAATATGCTTTACTGAGGCTATCAAACTAGTATAATGAAAGAGAACCAGTTATCTCAAATAAGAACGGAAAAAAATTGATTCTAAAAAAGTTTCCAAACTTCGAAAAAAAATTTTTTCTTTTCGAGATTCTTTGCGCATAATATGCTTTACTGAGGCTATCAAACTAGTATAATGAAAGAGAGCGAGTTATCTCAAATAAGAACGGAAAAAAAGTGATTCAAACGAAGTTTCCAAACTTCGAAAAAATTGTTTTTCTTTTCGAGATTCTTTGCGCATAATATGCTTTACTGAGGCTATCAAACTAGTATAATGTAAGAGAACAAGTTATCTCAAATAAGAACGGAAAAAAAGTGATTCAAACGAAGTTTCCAAACCTCGAAAAAAAATTTTTTTCTTTTCGAGATTCTTTGCGCATAATATGCTTTTCTGAGGCTATCAAACTAGTATAATATAAGATAACCAGTTATCTCAAATAAGACCGGGAAAAAAGTGATTCTAACGAAGTTTCCAAACTTCGAAAAAAATTTTTTTTTCTTTTCGTGATTCTTTGCGCTAAATATGCTTTTCTGAGGCTATCAAAGTAGTATTATAAAAGAGAACACGTTATCTCAAATAAGAACAGAAAAAAGGTGATTCTAAAGAAGTTTCCAAACTTCAAAAAAAATTTTTTTTCTTTTCGATATTCTTTGCGCATAATATGCTTTACTGAGGCTATCAAACTACTATAATGAAAGAGAACCAGTTATCTCAAATAAGAACGGAAAAAAAGTGATTCAAACGATGTTTCCAAACTTCAAAAAAAATTTTTTTTCTTTTAGAGATTCTTTGCGCATAATATGCTTTACTGAGGCTATCAAACTAGTATAATGAAAGAGAACCAGTTATCTCAAATGAGAACGGAAAAAAAGTGATTCTAACGAAGTTTCCAAACTTCCAAAAAATTTTTTTTTCTTTTCGAGATTCTTTGCGCATAATATGCTTTACTGAGGCTATCAAACTAGTATAATGAAAGAGAACCAGTTATCTCAAATAAGAACAGAAAAAAAGTGATTCTAAAGAAGTTTCCAAACTTCGAAAAAAATTTTTTTCTTTTCGAGATTCTTTGCGCATAATATGCTTTACTGAGGCTATCAAACTAGTATAATGAAAGAGAACCTGTTATTTCAAATAAGAACGGAAAAAAGTGATTAAAACGAAGTTTCCAAATTTCGAAAAAAAATGTTTTTCTTTTCGAGATTCTTTGCGCATAATATACTTTTCTACGGCTATCAAACTAGTAAAATGAAAGAGAACCAGTTATCTCGAATAAGAACGGAAAAAAAGTGATTGTAACGAAGTTTCCAAACTTCGAAAAAAATTTTTTTTCTTTTCGAGATTCTTTGCGCATAAAATGCTTTACTGAGGCTATCAAACTAGTATAATGAAAGAGAACCAGTTATCTCAAATAAGAACGGAAAAAAAAGTGATTCAAACGAAGTTTCCAAAGTTTGAAAAAAAATGTTTTTCTTTTCGAGATTCTTTGCGCATAATATGCTTTTCTGAGGCTATCAAACTAGTATAATGAAAGAGAACTAATTATTTCGAATAAGAACGGAAAAAAAGTGATTCAAACGAAGTTTCCAAACTTCGAAAAAAAATGTTTTTCTTTTCGAGATTCTTTGCGCATAATATACTTTTCTACGGCTATCAAACTAGTAAAATGAAAGAGAACCAGTTATCTCGAATAAGAACGGAAAAAAAGTGATTCTAACGAAGTTTCCAAACTTCGAAAAAAAATGTTTCTCTTTTCGAGATTCTTTGCGCATTATATGCTTTTCTGAGGCTATCAAAGTAGTATTATAAAAGAGAACCAGTTATCTATAATAAGAACGGAAAAAAAGTGATTCTAAAGAAGTTTCCAAACTTCGAAAAATTTTTTTTTTCTTTTCGAGATTCTTTGCGCATAATATACTTTTCTACGGCTATCAAACTAGTAAAATGAAAGAGAACCAGTTATCTCGAATAAGAACGGAAAAAAAAGTGATTCTAACGAAGTTTCCAAACTTCGAAAAAAAATGTTTTTCTTTTCGAGATTCTTTGCGCATAATATGCTTTACTGAGTCTATCAAACTAGTATAATGAAAGAGAACCAGTTATCTCAAATAAGAACGAAAACAAATTGATTCTAAAGAAGTTTCCAAACTTCGAAAAAAAATGTTTTTCTTTTCGAGATTCTTTGCGCATAATATACTTTTCTACGGCTATCAAACTAGTAAAATGAAAGAGAACCAGTTATCTCGAATAAGAACGGAAAAATTGTGATTGTAACGAAGTTTCCAAAACTCGAAAAAAAATGTTTTTCTTTTCGAGATTCTTTGCGCATAATATGCTTTTCTGAGGCTATCAAACTAGTATAATGAAAGATAACCAGTTATCTCAAATAAGAACGGGAAAAAAAGTGATTCTAACGAAGTTTCCAAACTTCGAAAAAAATTTTTTTTTCTTTTTGTGATTTTTGCGCTAAATATGCTTTTCTGAGGCTATCAAAGTAGTATTATAAAAGAGAACACGTTATCTCAAATAAGAACAGAAAAAAGGTGATTCTAAAGAAGTTTCCAAACTTCAAAAAAAATTTTTTTTTCTTTTCGAGATTCTTTACGCATAATATGCTTTACTGAGGCTATCAAACTAGTATAATGAAAGAGAACCAGTTATCTCAAATAAGAACGGAAAAAAAGTGATTCAAACGATGTTTCCAAACTTCGAAAAAATTTTTTTTTCTTTTAGAGATTCTTTGCGCATAATATGCTTTACTGAGGCTATCAAACTAGTATAATGAAAGAGAACCAGTTATCTCAAATAAGAACGGAAAAAAAGTGATTCTAACGAAGTTTCCAAACTTCGAAAAAATTTTTTTTTCTTTTCGAGATTCTTTGCGCATAATATGCTTTACTGAGGCTATCAAACTAGTATAATGAAAGAGAACCAGTTATCTCAAATAAGAACAGAAAAAAAGTGATTCTAAAGAAGTTACCAAACTTCGAAAAAAAATTTTTTTCTTTTCGAGATTCTTTGCGCATAATATGCTTTTCTGAGGCTATCAAACTAGTATTATGAAAGATAACCAGTTATCACAAATAAGAACGGGAAAAAAAGTGATTCTAACGAAGTTTCCAAACTTCGAAAAAAATTTTTTTTTCTTTTCGTGATTTTTGCGCTAAATATGCTTTTCTGAGGCTATCAAAGTAGTATTATAAAAGAGAACACGTTATCTCAAATAAGAACAGAAAAAAGGTGATTCTAAAGAAGTTTCCAAACTTCAAAAAAAATTTTTTTTTCTTTTCGAGATTCTTTGCGCATAATATGCTTTACTGAGGCTATCAAACTAGTATAATGAAAGAGAACCAGTTATCTCAAATAAGAACGGAAAAAAAGTGATTCAAACGATGTTTCCAACCTTCGAAAAAATTTTTTTTTCTTTTAGAGATTCTTTGCGCATAATATGCTTTACTGAGGCTATCAAACTAGTATAATGAAAGAGAACCAGTTATCTCAAATAAGAACGGAAAAAAAGTGATTCTAACGAAGTTTCCAAACTTCGAAAAAATTTTTTTTTCTTTTCGAGATTCTTTGCGCATAATATGCTTTACTGAGGCTATCAAACTAGTATAATGAAAGAGAACCAGTTATCTCAAATAAGAACAGAAAAAAAGTGATTCTAAAGAAGTTACCAAACTTCGAAAAAAAATTTTTTTCTTTTCGAGATTCTTTGCGCATAATATGCTTTACTGAGGCTATCAAACTAGTATAATGAAAGAGAACCTGTTATTTCAAATAAGAACGGAAAAAAGTGATTAAAACGAAGTTTCCAAACTTCGAAAAAAAATGTTTTTCTTTTCGAGATTCTTTGCGCATAATATACTTTTCTACGGCTATCAAACTAGTAAAATGAAAGAGAACCAGTTATCTCGAATAAGAACGGAAAAAAAGTGATTGTAACGAAGTTTCCAAACTTCGAAAAAAAATTTTTTTCTTTTCGAGATTCTTTGCGCATAATATGCTTTACTGAGGCTATCAAACTAGTATAATGTAAGAGAACCAGTTATCTCAAATAAGAACGGAAAAAAAGTGATTCTAACGAAGTTTCCAAACTTCGAAAAAAATTTTTTTTCTTTTCGTGATTGTTTGCGCTAAATTTGCTTTTCTGAGGCTATCAAACTAGTATAATGAAAGAGAACCAGTTATCTCAAATAAGAACAGAAAAAAAGTGATTCTAAAGAAGTTTCCAAACTTCGAAAAAAAAATTTGCTTTTCGAGATTCTTTGCGCATAATATGCTTTACTGAGGCTATCAAACTAGTATAATGAAAGAGAACCAGTTATCTCAAATAAGAACAGAAAAAAAGTGATTCTAAAGAAGTTTCCAAACTTCGAAAAAAATTTTTTTTCTTTTCGAGATTCTTTGCGCATAAAATGCTTTACTGAGGCTATCAAACTAGTATAATGAAAGAGAACCAGTTATCTCAAATAAGAACGGAAAAAAAGTGATTCAAACGAAGTTTCCAAACTTTGAAAAAAAATGTTTTTCTTTTCGAGATTCTTTGCGCATAATATTCTTTACTGAGGCTATCAAACTAGTATAATGAAAGAGAACCAGTTATCTCAAATAAGAACGAAAACAAATTGATTCTAAAGAAGTTTCCAAACTTCGAAAAAAAATGTTTTTCTTTTCGAGATTCTTTGCGCATAATATACTTTTCTACGGCTATCAAACTAGTAAAATGAAAGAGAACCAGTTATCTCGAATAAAAACGGAAAAATTGTGATTGTAACGAAGTTTCCAAACGTCGAAAAAAATTTTTTTTCTTTTCGAGATTCTTTGCGCATAATATGCTTTACTGAGGCTATCAAACTAGTATAATGAAAGAGAACCAGTTATCTCAAATAAGAACGAAAAAAAAGTGATTCTAAAGAAGTTTCCAAACTTCGAAAAAAATTTTTTTTCTTTTCGAGATTCTTTGCGCATAAAATGCTTTACTGAAGCTATCAAACTAGTATAATGAAAGAGAACCAGTTATCTCAAATAAGAACGGAAAAAAAGTGATTCTAAAGAAGTTTCCAAACTTCGAAAAAAAATTTTTTTCTTTTCGAGATTCTTTGCGCATAATATGCTTTACTGAGGCTATCAAACTTGTATAATGAAAGAGAAACAGTTATCTCAAATAAGAACGGAAAAAAAGTGATTCAAACGAAGTTTCCAAACCTCGAAAAAAAATGTTTTTCTTTTCGAGATTCTTTGCGCATAATATGCTTTTCTACGGCTATCAAACTAGTAAAATGAAAGAGAACCAGTTATCTAAATAAGAACGGAAAAAAAGTGATTGTAACGAAGTTTCCAAACTTCAAAAAAAATTTTTTTTCTTTTCGAGATTCTTTGCGCATAATATGCTTTACTGAGGCTATCAAACTAGTATAATGTAAGAGAACCAGTTATCTCAAATAAGAACGGGAAAAAAGTGATTCTAACGAAGTTTCCAAACTTCGAAAAAAAATGTTTTTGTTTTCGAGATTCTTTGCGCTAAATATGCTTTTCTGAGGCTATCAAACTAGTATAATGAAAGAGAACCAGTTATCTCAAATAAGAACAGAAAAAAAGTGATTCTAAAGAAGTTTCCAAACTTCGAAAAAAAAATTTTGTCTTTTCGAGATTCTTTGCGCATAATATGCTTTACTGAGGCTATCAAACTAGTATAATGAAAGAGAACCAGTTATCTCAAATAAGAACAGAAAAAAGGTGATTCTAAAGAAGTTTCCAAACTTCGAAAAAAATTTTTTTTCTTTTCGAGATTCTTTGCGCATAATATGCTTTACTGAGGCTATCAAACTAGTATAATGAAAGAGAACCAGTTATCTCAAATAAGAACGGAAAAAAAGTGATTCAAACGAAGTTTCCAAACTTCGAAAAAAAATGTTTTTCTTTTCGAGATTCTTTGCGCACAATATGCTTTACTGAGGCTATCAAACTAGTATAATGAAAGAGAACCAGTTATCTCAAATAAGAACGGAAAAAAAGTGATTCTAAAGAAGTTTCCAAACTTCGAAAAAAAAATTTTTTCTTTTCGAGATTCTTTGCGCATAATATGCTTTACTGAGGCTATCAAACTAGTATAATGAAAGAGAACCAGTTATCTCAAATAAGAACGGAAAAAAATTGATTCTAAAAAAGTTTCCAAACTTCGAAAAAAAATTTTTTCTTTTCGAGATTCTTTGCGCATAATATGCTTTACTGAGGCTATCAAACTAGTATAATGAAAGAGAGCGAGTTATCTCAAATAAGAACGGAAAAAAAGTGATTCAAACGAAGTTTCCAAACTTCGAAAAAATTGTTTTTCTTTTCGAGATTCTTTGCGCATAATATGCTTTACTGAGGCTATCAAACTAGTATAATGTAAGAGAACAAGTTATCTCAAATAAGAACGGAAAAAAAGTGATTCAAACGAAGTTTCCAAACTTCGAAAAAAATGTTTTTCTTTTCTAGATTCTTTGCGCATAATATGCTTTTCTGAGGCTATCAAACTAGTATAATGAAAGAGAACTAGTTATTTCAAATAAGAACGGAAAAAAAGTGATTCAAACAAAGTTTCCAAACTTCGAAAAAAAATGTTTTTCTTTTCGAGATTCTTTGCGCATGATATACTTTTCTACGGCTATCAAACTAGTAAAATGAAAGAGAACCAGTTATCTCCAATAAGAACGGAAAAAAAGTGATTCTAACGAAGTTTCCAAACTTCGAAAAAAAATGTTTTTCTTTACGAGATTCTATGCGCATAATATGCTTTTCTGAGGCTATCAGACTAGTATAATGATAGAGAACCAGTTATCTCCAATAAGAACGGAAAAAAAGTGATTCTAACGAAGTTTCCAAACTTCGAAAAAAAATTTTTTTTCTTTTTGAGATTCTTTGCGCATAATATGCTTTACTGAGGCTATCAAACTAATATAATGAAAGAGAAACAGTTATCTCAAATAAGAACGGAAAAAAATGATTCAAACGAAGTTTCCAAACTTCGAAAAAAAATGTTTTTCTTTTCGAGATTCTTTGCGCTAAATATGCTTTTCTGAGGCTATCAAACTAGTATAATGAAAGAGAACCAGTTATCTCAAATAAGAACAGAAAAAAGTGATTCTAAAGAAGTTTCCAAACTTCGAAAAAAAAATTTTTTCTTTTCGAGATTCTCTGCGCATTATATGCTTTTCTGAGGCTATCAAAGTAGTATTATAAAAGAGAACCAGTTATCTCAAATAAGAACGGAAAAAAAGTGATTCTAAAGAAGTTTCCAAACTTCGAAAAAATTTTTTTTTCTTTTCGAGATTCTTTGCGCATAATATGCTTTACTGAAGCTATCAAACTAGTATAATGAAAGAGAACCAGTTATCTCAAATAAGAACAGAAAAAAAGTGATTCTAAAGAAGTTTCCAAACTTCGAAAAAAAATTTTTTTCTTTTCGAGATTCTTTGCGCATAATATGCTTTACTGAGGCTATCAAACTAGTATAATGAAAGAGAACCAGTTATCTCAAATAAGAACGGAAAAAAAGTGATTCTAAAGAAGTTTCCAAACTTCGAAAAAAAATTTTTTTCTTTTCGAGATTCTTTGCGCATAATATGCTTTACTGAGGCTATCAAACTAGTATAATGAAAGAGAAACAGTTATCTCAAATAAGAACGGAAAAAAAGTGATTCAAACGAAGTTTCCAAACCTCGAAAAAAAATTTTTTTCTTTTCGAGATTCTTTGCGCATAATATGCTTTTCTGAGGCTATCAAACTAGTATAATATAAGATAACCAGTTATCTCAAATAAGAACGGGAAAAAAGTGATTCTAACGAAGTTTCCAAACTTCGAAAAAAATTTTTTTTTCTTTTCGTGATTCTTTGCGCTAAATATGCTTTTCTGAGGCTATCAAAGTAGTATTATAAAAGAGAACACGTTATCTCAAATAAGAACAGAAAAAAGGTGATTCTAAAGAAGTTTCCAAACTTCAAAAAAAATTTTTTTTCTTTTCGATATTCTTTGGGCATAATATGCTTTACTGAGGCTATCAAACTACTATAATGAAAGAGAACCAGTTATCTCAAATAAGAACGGAAAAAAAGTGATTCAAACGATGTTTCCAAACTTCAAAAAAAAATTTTTTTCTTTTCGAGATTCTTTGCGCATAATATGCTTTACTGAGGCTATCAAACTAGTATAATGAAAGAGAACCAGTTATCTCAAATAAGAACGGAAAAAAAGTGATTCTAACGAAGTTTCCAAACTTCGAAAAAATTTTTTTTTCTTTTCGAGATTCTTTGCGCATAATATGCTTTACTAAAGCTATCAAACTAGTATAATGAAAGAGAACCAGTTATCTCAAATAAGAACGGAAAAAAAGTGATTCTAAAGAAGTTTCCAAACTTCGAAAAAAAATTTTTTTCTTTTCGAGATTCTTTGCGCATAATATGCTTTACTGAGGCTATCAAACTAGTATAATGAAAGAGAAACAGTTATCTCAAATAAGAACGGAAAAAAAGTGATTCAAACGAAGTTTCCAAACCTCGAAAAAAAATGTTTTTCTTTTCGAGATTCTTTGCGCATAATATGCTTTTCTACGGCTATCAAACTAGTAAAATGAAAGAGAACCAGTTATCTCGAATAAGAACGGAAAAAAAGTGATTGTAACGAAGTTTCAAAACTTCAAAAAAAATTTTTTTTCTTTTCGAGATTCTTTGCGCATAATATGCTTTACTGAGGCTATCAAACTAGTATAATGTAAGAGAACCAGTTATCTCAAATAAGAACGGAAAAAAAGTGATTCTAACGAAGTTTCCAAACTTCGAAAAAAAATGTTTTTCTTTTCGAGATTCTTTGCGCTAAATATGCTTTTCTGAGGCTATCAAACTAGTATAATGAAAGAGAACCAGTTATCTCAAATAAGAACAGAAAAAAAGTGATTCTAAAGAAGTTTCCAAACTTCGAAAAAAAATTTTGTCTTTTCGAGATTCTTTGCGCATAATATGCTTTACTGAGGCTATCAAACTAGTATAATGAAAGAGAACCAGTTATCTCAAATAAGAACAGAAAAAAGGTGATTCTAAAGAAGTTTCCAAACTTCGAAAAAAATTTTTTTTCTTTTCAAGATTCTTTGCGCATAATATGCTTTACTGAGGCTATCAAACTAGTATAATGAAAGAGAACCAGTTATCTCAAATAAGAACGGAAAAAAAGTGATTCAAACGAAGTTTCCAAACTTCGAAAAAAAATGTTTTTCTTTTCGAGATTCTTTGCGCATAATATGCTTTACTGAGGCTATCAAACTAGTATAATGAAAGAGAACCAGTTATCTCAAATAAGAACGGAAAAAAAGTGATTCTAAAGAAGTTTCCAAACTTCGAAAAAAAAATTTTTTCTTTTCGAGATTCTTTGCGCATAATATGCTTTACTGAGGCTATCAAACTAGTATAATGAAAGAGAACCAGTTATCTCAAATAAGAACGGAAAAAAATTGATTCTAAAGAAGTTTCCAAACTTCGAAAAAGAATTTTTTCTTTTCGAGATTCTTTGCGCATAATATGCTTTACTGAGGCTATCAAACTAGTATAATGAAAGAGAACGAGTTATCTCAAATAAGAACGGAAAAAAAGTGATTCAAACGAAGATTCCAAACTTCGAAAAAATTGTTTTTCTTTTCGAGATTCTTTGCGCATAATATGCTTTACTGAGGCTATCAAACTAGTATAATGTAAGAGAACAAGTTATCTCAAATAAGAACGGAAAAAAAGTGATTCAAACGAAGTTTCCAAACTTCGAAAAAAATGTTTTTCTTTTCGAGATTCTTTGCGCATAATATGCTTTTCTGAGGCTATCAAACTAGTATAATGAAAGAGAACTAGTTATTTCAAATAAGAACGGAAAAAAAGTGATTCAAATGAAGTTTCCAAACTTCGAAAAAAAATGTTTTTCTTTTCGAGATTCTTTGCGCATAATATACTTTTCTACGGCTATCAAACTAGTAAAATGAAAGAGAACCAGTTATCTCCAATAAGAACGGAAAAAAAGTGATTCTAACGAAGTTTCCAAACTTCGAAAAAAAATGTTTTTCTTTTAGAGATTCTTTGCGCATAATATGCTTTTCTGAGGCTATCAAACTAGTATAATGATAGAGAACCAGTTATCTCCAATAAGAACGGAAAAAAAGTGATTCTAACGAAGTTTCCAAACTTCGAAAAAAAATTTTTTTTCTTTTTGAGATTCTTTGCGCATAATATGCTTTACTGAGGCTATCAAACTAGTATAATGAAAGAGAACCAGTTATCTCAAATAAGAACAGAAAAAAGTGATTCTAAAGAAGTTTCCAAACTTCGAAAAAAAAATTTTTTCTTTTCGAGATTCTTTGCGCATTATATGCTTTTCTGAGGCTATCAAAGTAGTATTATAAAAGAGAACCAGTTATCTCAAATAAGAACGGAAAAAAAGTGATTCTAAAGAAGTTTCCAAACTTCGAAAAAAATTTTTTTTCTTTTCGAGATTCTTTGCGCATAATATGCTTTACTGAGGCTATCAAACTAGTATAATGAAAGAGAACCAGTTATCTCAAATAAGAACGGAAAAAAAGTGATTCTAAAGAAGTTTCCAAACTTCGAAAAAAAATTTTTTTCTTTTCGATATTCTTTGCGCATAATATGCTTTACTGAGGCTATCAAACTAGTATAATGAAAGAGAAACAGTTATCTCAAATAAGAACGGAAAAAAAGTGATTCAAACGAAGTTTCCAAACCTCGAAAAAAAATTTTTTTCTTTTCGAGATTCTTTGCGCATAATATGCTTTTCTGAGGCTATCAAACTAGTATAATATAAGATAACCAGTTATCTCAAATAAGAACGGGAAAAAAGTGATTCTAACGAAGTTTCCAAACTTCGAAAAAATTTTTTTTTCTTTTCGTGATTCTTTGCGCTAAATATGCTTTTCTGAGGCTATCAAAGTAGTATTATAAAAGAGAACACGTTATCTCAAATAAGAACAGAAAAAAGGTGATTCTAAAGAAGTTTCCAAACTTCAAAAAAAAATTTTTTTCTTTTCGATATTCTTTGCGCATAATATGCTTTACTGAGGCTATCAAACTACTATAATGAAAGAGAACCAGTTATCTCAAATAAGAACGGAAAAAAAGTGATTCAAACGATGTTTCCAAACTTCAAAAAAAAATTTTTTTCTTTTAGAGATTCTTTGCGCATAATATGCTTTACTGAGGCTATCAAACTAGTATAATGAAAGAGAACCAGTTATCTCAAATAAGAACGGAAAAAAAGTGATTCTAACGAAGTTTCCAAACTTCGAAAAAAATTTTTTTTCTTTTCGAGATTCTTTGCGCATAATATGCTTTACTGAGGCTATCAAACTAGTATAATGAAAGAGAACCAGTTATCTCAAATAAGAACAGAAAAAAAGTGATTCTAAAGAAGTTTCCAAACTTCGAAAAAAAATTTTTTTCTTTTCGAGATTCTTTGCGCATAATATGCTTTACTGAGGCTATCAAACTAGTATAATGAAAGAGAACCTGTTATTTCAAATAAGAACGGAAAAAAGTGATTAAAACGAAGTTTCCAAACTTTGAAAAAAAATGTTTTTCTTTTCGAGATTCTTTGCGCATAATATGCTTTACTGAGGCTATCAAACTAGTATAATGAAAGAGAACCAGTTATCTCAAATAAGAACGAAAACAAATTGATTCTAAAGAAGTTTCCAAACTTCGAAAAAAAATGTTTTTCTTTTCGAGATTCTTTGCGCATAATATACTTTTCTACGGCTATCAAACTAGTAAAATGAAAGAGAACCAGTTATCTCGAATAAGAACGGAAAAATTGTGATTGTAACGAAGTTTCCAAACGTCGAAAAAAATTTTTTTTCTTTTCGAGATTCTTTGCGCATAATATGCTTTACAGAGGCTATCAAACTAGTATAATGAAAGAGAACCAGTCATCTCAAATAAGAACGAAAAAAAAGTGATTCTAAAGAAGTTTCCAAACTTCGAAAAAAATTTTTTTTCTTTTCGAGATTCTTTGCCCATAAAATGCTTTACTGAAGCTATCAAACTAGTATAATGAAAGAAAACCAGTTATCTCAAATAAGAACGGAAAAAAAGTGATTCTAAAGAAGTTTCCAAACTTCGAAAAAAAATTTTTTTCTTTTCGAGATTCTTTGCGCATAATATGCTTTACTGAGGCTATCAAACTTGTATAATGAAAGAGAAACAGTTATCTCAAATAAGAACGGAAAAAAAGTGATTCAAACGAAGTTTCCAAACCTCGAAAAAAAATGTTTTTCTTTTCGAGATTCTTTGCGCATAATATGCTTTTCTACGGCTATTAAAACTAGTAAAATGAAAGAGAACCAGTTATCTCGAATAAGAACGGAAAAAAAGTGATTGTAACGAAGTTTCCAAACTTCAAAAAAAATTTTTTTTCTTTTCGAGATTCTTTGCGCATAATATGCTTTACTGAGGCTATCAAACTAGTATAATGTAAGAGAACCAGTTATCTCAAATAAGAACGGGAAAAAAGTGATTCTAACGAAGTTTCCAAACTTCGAAAAAAAATGTTTTTGTTTTCGAGATTCTTTGCGCTAAATATGCTTTTCTGAGGCTATCAAACTAGTATAATGAAAGAGAACCAGTTATCTCAAATAAGAACAGAAAAAAAGTGATTCTAAAGAAGTTTCCAAACTTCGAAAAAAAAATTTTGTCTTTTCGAGATTCTTTGCGCATAATATGCTTTACTGAGGCTATCAAACTAGTATAATGAAAGAGAACCAGTTATCTCAAATTAGAACAGAAAAAAGGTGATTCTAAAGAAGTTTCCAAACTTCGAAAAAAATTTTTTTTCTTTTCGAGATTCTTTGCGCATAATATGCTTTACTGAGGCTATCAAACTACTATAATGAAAGAGAACCAGTTATCTCAAATAAGAACGGAAAAAAAGTGATTCAAACGAAGTTTCCAAACTTCGAAAAAAAATGTTTTTCTTTTCGAGATTCTTTGCGCATAATATGCTTTACTGAGGCTATCAAACTAGTATAATGAAAGAGAACCAGTTATCTCAAATAAGAACGGAAAAAAAGTGATTCTAAAGAAGTTTCCAAACTTCGAAAAAAAAATTTTTTCTTTTCGAGATTCTTTGCGCATAATATGCTTTACTGAGGCTATCAAACTAGTATAATGAAAGAGAACCAGTTATCTCAAATAAGAACGGAAAAAAATTGATTCTAAAAAAGTTTCCAAACTTCGAAAAAAAATTTTTTCTTTTCGAGATTCTTTGCGCATAATATGCTTTACTGAGGCTATCAAACTAGTATAATGAAAGAGAACGAGTTATCTCAAATAAGAACGGAAAAAAAGTGATTCAAACGAAGTTTCCAAACTTCGAAAAAATTGTTTTTCTTTTCGAGATTCTTTGCGCATAATATGCTTTACTGAGGCTATCAAACTAGTATAATGTAAGAGAACAAGTTATCTCAAATAAGAACGGAAAAAAAGTGATTCAAACGAAGTTTCCAAACTTCGAAAAAAATGTTTTTCTTTTCGAGATTCTTTGCGCATAATATGCTTTTCTGAGGCTATCAAACTAGTATAATGAAAGAGAACTAGTTATTTCAAATAAGAACGGAAAAAAAGTGATTCAAACAAAGTTTCCAAACTTCGAAAAAAAATGTTTTTCTTTTCGAGATTCTTTGCGCATAATATACTTTTCTACGGCTATCAAACTAGTAAAATGAAAGAGAACCAGTTATCTCCAATAAGAACGGAAAAAAAGTGATTCTAACGAAGTTTCCAAACTTCGAAAAAAAATGTTTTTCTTTACGAGATTCTATGCGCATAATATGCTTTTCTGAGGCTATCAAACTAGTATAATGATAGAGAACCAGTTATCTCCAATAAGAACGGAAAAAAAGTGATTCTAACGAAGTTTCCAAATTTCGAAAAAAAATTTTTTTTCTTTTTGAGATTCTTTGCGCATAATATGCTTTACTGAGGCTATCAAACTAATATAATGAAAGAGAAACAGTTATCTCAAATAAGAACGGAAAAAAATGATTCAAACGAAGTTTCCAAACTTCGAAAAAAAATGTTTTTCTTTTCGAGATTCTTTGCGCTAAATATGCTTTTCTGAGGCTATCAAACTAGTATAATGAAAGAGAACCAGTTATCTCAAATAAGAACAGAAAAAAGTGATTCTAAAGAAGTTTCCAAACTTCGAAAAAAAAATTTTTTCTTTTCGAGATTCTCTGCGCATTATATGCTTTTCTGAGGCTATCAAAGTAGTATTATAAAAGAGAACCAGTTATCTCAAATAAGAACGGAAAAAAAGTGATTCTAAAGAAGTTTCCAAACTTCGAAAAAATTTTTTTTTCTTTTCGAGATTCTTTGCGCATAATATGCTTTACTGAAGCTATCAAACTAGTATAATGAAAGAGAACCAGTTATCTCAAATAAGAACAGAAAAAAAGTGATTCTAAAGAAGTTTCCAAACTTTGAAAAAAAATTTTTTTCTTTTCGAGATTCTTTGCGCATAATATGCTTTACTGAGGCTATCAAACTAGTATAATGAAAGAGAACCAGTTATCTCAAATAAGAACGGAAAAAAGTGATTCTAAAGAAGTTTCCAAACTTCGAAAAAAAATTTTTTTCTTTTCGAGATTCTTTGCGCATAATATGCTTTACTGAGGCTATCAAACTAGTATAATGAAAGAGAAACAGTTATCTCAAATAAGAACGGAAAAAAAGTGATTCAAACGAAGTTTCCAAACCTCGAAAAAAAATTTTTTTCTTTTCCAGATTCTTTGCGCATAATATGCTTTTCTGAGGCTATCAAACTAGTATAATATAAGATAACCAGTTATCTCAAATAAGAACGGGAAAAAAGTGATTCTAACGAAGTTTCCAAACTTCGAAAAAAATTTTTTTTTCTTTTCGTGATTCTTTGCGCTAAATATGCTTTTCTGAGGCTATCAAAGTAGTATTATAAAAGAGAACACGTTATCTCAAATAAGAACAGAAAAAAGGTGATTCTAAAGAAGTTTCCAAACTTCAAAAAAAATTTTTTTTCTTTTCGATATTCTTTGGGCATAATATGCTTTAGTGAGGCTATCAAACTACTATAATGAAAGAGAACCAGTTATCTCAAATAAGAACGGAAAAAAAGTGATTCAAACGATGTTTCCAAACTTCAAAAAAAAATTTTTTTCTTTTAGAGATTCTTTGCGCATAATATGCTTTACTGAGGCTATCAAACTAGTATAATGAAAGAGAACCAGTTATCTCAAATAAGAACGGAAAAAAAGTGATTCTAACGAAGTTTCCAAACTTCGAAAAAATTTTTTTTTCTTTTCGAGATTCTTTGCGCATAATATGCTTTACTGAGGCTATCAAACTAGTATAATGAAAGAGAACCAGTTATCTCAAATAAGAACGGAAAAAAAGTGATTCTAAAGAAGTTTCCAAACTTCGAAAAAAATTTTTTTTCTTTTCGAGATTCTTTGCGCATAATATGCTTTACTGAAGCTATCAAACTAGTATAATGAAAGAGAACCAGTTATCTCAAATAAGAACGGAAAAAAAGTGATTCTAAAGAAGTTTCCAAACTTCGAAAAAAAATTTTTTTCTTTTCGAGATTCTTTGCGCATAATATGCTTTACTGAGGCTATCAAACTAGTATAATGAAAGAGAAACAGTTATCTCAAATAAGAACGGAAAAAAAGTGATTCAAACGAAGTTTCCAAACCTCGAAAAAAAATGTTTTTCTTTTCGAGATTCTTTGCGCATAATATGCTTTTCTACGGCTATCAAACTAGTAAAATGAAAGAGAACCAGTTATCTCGAATAAGAACGGAAAAAAAGTGATTGTAACGAAGTTTCAAAACTTCAAAAAAAATTTTTTTTCTTTTCGAGATTCTTTGCGCATAATATGCTTTACTGAGGCTATCAAACTAGTATAATGTAAGAGAACCAGTTATCTCAAATAAGAACGGAAAAAAAGTGATTCTAACGAAGTTTCCAAACTTCGAAAAAAAATGTTTTTCTTTTCGAGATTCTTTGCGCTAAATATGCTTTTCTGAGGCTATCAAACTAGTATAATGAAAGAGAACCAGTTATCTCAAATAAGAACAGAAAAAAAGTGATTCTAAAGAAGTTTCCAAACTTCGAAAAAAAAATTTTGTCTTTTCGAGATTCTTTGCGCATAATATGCTTTACTGAGGCTATCAAACTAGTATAATGAAAGAGAACCAGTTATCTCAAATAAGAACAGAAAAAAGGTGATTCTAAAGAAGTTTCCAAACTTCGAAAAAAATTTTTTTTCTTTTCAAGATTCTTTGCGCATAATATGCTTTACTGAGGCTATCAAACTAGTATAATGAAAGAGAACCAGTTATCTCAAATAAGAACGGAAAAAAAGTGATTCAAACGAAGTTTCCAAACTTCGAAAAAAAATGTTTTTCTTTTCGAGATTCTTTGCGCATAATATGCTTTACTGAGGCTATCAAACTAGTATAATGAAAGAGAACCAGTTATCTCAAATAAGAACGGAAAAAAAGTGATTCTAAAGAAGTTTCCAAACTTCGAAAAAAAAATTTTTTCTTTTCGAGATTCTTTGCGCATAATATGCTTTACTGAGGCTATCAAACTAGTATAATGAAAGAGAACCAGTTATCTCAAATAAGAACGGAAAAAAATTGATTCTAAAGAAGTTTCCAAACTTCGAAAAAGAATTTTTTCTTTTCGAGATTCTTTGCGCATAATATGCTTTACTGAGGCTATCAAACTAGTATAATGAAAGAGAACGAGTTATCTCAAATAAGAACGGAAAAAAAGTGATTCAAACGAAGATTCCAAACTTCGAAAAAATTGTTTTTCTTTTCGAGATTCTTTGCGCATAATATGCTTTACTGAGGCTATCAAACTAGTATAATGTAAGAGAACAAGTTATCTCAAATAAGAACGGAAAAAAAGTGATTCAAACGAAGTTTCCAAACTTCGAAAAAAATGTTTTTCTTTTCGAGATTCTTTGCGCATAATATGCTTTTCTGAGGCTATCAAACTAGTATAATGAAAGAGAACTAGTTATTTCAAATAAGAACGGAAAAAAAGTGATTCAAACGAAGTTTCCAAACTTCGAAAAAAAATGTTTTTCTTTTCGAGATTCTTTGCGCATAATATACTTTTCTACGGCTATCAAACTAGTAAAATGAAAGAGAACCAGTTATCTCCAATAAGAACGGAAAAAAAGTGATTCTAACGAAGTTTCCAAACTTCGAAAAAAAATGTTTTTCTTTTAGAGATTCTTTGCGCATAATATGCTTTTCTGAGGCTATCAAACTAGTATAATGATAGAGAACCAGTTATCTCCAATAAGAACGGAAAAAAAGTGATTTTAACGAAGTTTCCAAACTTCGAAAAAAAATTTTTTTTCTTTTTGAGATTCTTTCCGCATAATATGCTTTACTGAGGCTATCAAACTAATATAATGAAAGAGAAACAGTTATCTCAAATAAGAACGGAAAAAAATGATTCAAACGAAGTTTCCAAACTTCGAAAAAAAATGTTTTTCTTTTCGAGATTCTTTGCGCTAAATATGCTTTTCTGAGGCTATCAAACTAGTATAATGAAAGAGAACCAGTTATCTCAAATAAGAACAGAAAAAAGTGATTCTAAAGAAGTTTCCAAACTTCGAAAAAAAAATTTTTTCTTTTCGAGATTCTTTGCGCATTATATGCTTTTCTGAGGCTATCAAAGTAGTATTATAAAAGAGAACCAGTTATCTCAAATAAGAACGGAAAAAAAGTGATTCTAAAGAAGTTTCCAAACTTCGAAATAATTTTTTTTTCTTTTCGAGATTCTTTGCGCATAATATGCTTTACTGAGGCTATCAAACTAGTATAATGAAAGAGAACCAGTTATCTCAAATAAGAACGGAAAAAAAGTGATTCTAAAGAAGTTTCCAAACTTCGAAAAAAAATTTTTTTCTTTTCGAGATTCTTTGCGCATAATATGCTTTACTGAGGCTATCAAACTAGTATAATGAAAGAGAAACAGTTATCTCAAATAAGAACGGAAAAAAAGTGATTCTAACGAAGTTTCCAAACTTCGAAAAAAATTTTTTTTTCTTTTCGTGATTCTTTGCGCTAAATATGCTTTTCTGAGGCTATCAAAGTAGTATTATAAAAGAGAACACGTTATCTCAAATAAGAACAGAAAAAAGGTGATTCTAAAGAAGTTTCCAAACTTCAAAAAAAAATTTTTTTCTTTTCGATATTCTTTGCGCATAATATGCTTTACTGAAGCTATCAAACTACTATAATGAAAGAGAACCAGTTATCTCAAATAAGAACGGAAAAAAAGTGATTCAAACGATGTTTCCAAACTTCAAAAAAAAATTTTTTTCTTTTAGAGATTCTTTGCGCATAATATGCTTTACTGAGGCTATCAAACTAGTATAATGAAAGAGAACCAGTTATCTCAAATAAGAACGGAAAAAAAGAGATTCTAACGAAGTTTCCAAACTTCGAAAAAAATTTTTTTTCTTTTCGAGATTCTTTGCGCATAATATGCTTTACTGAGGCTATCAAACTAGTATAATGAAAGAGAACCAGTTATCTCAAATAAGAACAGAAAAAAAGTGATTCTAAAGAAGTTTCCAAACTTCGAAAAAAAATTTTTTTCTTTTCGAGATTCTTTGCGCATAATATGCTTTACTGAGGCTATCAAACTAGTATAATGAAAGAGAACCTGTTATTTCAAATAAGAACGGAAAAAAGTGATTAAAACGAAGTTTCCAAACTTCGAAAAAAAATGTTTTTCTTTTCGAGATTCTTTGCGCATAATATACTTTTCTACGGCTATCAAACTAGTAAAATGAAAGAGAACCAGTTATCTCGAATAAGAACGGAAAAAAAGTGATTGTAACGAAGTTTCCAAACTTCGAAAAAAATTTTTTTTCTTTTCGAGATTCTTTGCGCATAATATTATTTACTGAGGCTATCAAACTAGTATAATGTAAGAGAACCAGTTATCTCAAATAAGAACGGAAAAAGGGATTCTAACGAAGTTTCCAAACTTCGAAAAAATTTTTTTTTTCTTTTCGTGATTTTTGCGCTAAATATGCTTTTCTGAGGCTATCAAAGTAGTATTATAAAAGAGAACACGTTATCTCAAATAAGAACAGAAAAAAGGTGATTCTAAAGAAGTTTCCAAACTTCAAAAAAAATTTTTTTTCTTTTCGAGATTCTTTGCGCATAATATGCTTTACTGAGGCTATCAAACTAGTATAATGAAAGAGAACCAGTTATCTCAAATAAGAACGGAAAAAAAGTGATTCAAACGATGTTTCCAAACTTCGAAAAAAATTTTTTTTCTTTTAGAGATTCTTTGCGCATATATGCTTTACTGAGGCTATCAAACTAGTATAATGAAAGAGAACCAGTTATCTCAAATAAGAACGGAAAAAAAGTGATTCAAACGAAGTTTCCAAACTTTGAAAAAAAATGTTTTTCTTTTCGAGATTCTTTGCGCATAATATGCTTTTCTACGGCTATCAAACTAGTAAAATGAAAGAGAACCAGTTATCTCGAATAAGAACGGAAAAAAAGTGATTGTAACGAAGTTTCCAAACTTCAAAAAAAATTTTTTTTCTTTTCGAGATTCTTTGCGCATAATATGCTTTACTGAGGCTATCAAACTAGTATAATGTAAGAGAACCAGTTATCTCAAATAAGAACGGAAAAAAAGTGATTCTAACGAAGTTTCCAAACTTCGAAAAAATATGTTTTTCTTTTCGAGATTCTTTGCGCTAAATATGCTTTTCTGAGGCTATCAAACTAGTATAATGAAAGAGAACCAGTTATCTCAAATAAGAACAGAAAAAAAGTGATTCTAAAGAAGTTTCCAAACTTCGAAAAAAAAATTTTGTCTTTTCGAGATTCTTTGCGCATAATATGCTTTACTGAGGCTATCAAACTAGTATAATGAAAGAGAACCAGTTATCTCAAATAAGAACAGAAAAAAAGTGATTCTAAAGAAGTTTCCAAACTTCGAAAAAAATTTTTTTTCTTTTCGAGATTCTTTGCGCATAAAATGCTTTACTGAGGCTATCAAACTAGTATAATGAAAGAGAACCAGTTATCTCAAATAAGAACGGAAAAAAAGTGATTCAAACGAAGTTTCCAAACTTTGAAAAAAAAATGTTTTTCTTTTCGAGATTCTTTGCGCATAATATGCTTTTCTGAGGCTATCAAACTAGTATAATGAAAGAGAACTAGTTATTTCAAAAAAGAACGGAAAAAAAGTGATTCAAACGAAGTTTCCAAACTTCGAAAAAAATTTTTTTTCTTTTCGAGATTCTTTGCGCGTAATATACTTTTCTACGGCTATCAAACTAGTAAAATGAAAGAGAACCAGTTATGTGGAATAAGAACGGAAAAAAAAGTGATTCTAACGAAGTTTCCAAACTTCGAAAAAAAATGTTTTTCTTTTCGAGATTCTTTGCGCATAATATGCTTTTCTGAGGCTATCAAAGTAGTATTATAAAAGAGAACCAGTTATCTCAAATAAGAACGGAAAAAAAGTGATTCTAAAGAAGTTTCCAAACTTCGAAAAAAATTTTTTTTCTTTTCGAGATTCTTTGCGCATAATATGCTTTACTGAAGCTATCAAACTAGTATAATGAAAGAGAACCAGTTATCTCAAATAAGAACAGAAAAAAAGTGATTCTAAAGAAGTTTCCAAACTTCGAAAAAAAATTTTTTTCTTTTCGAGATTCTTTGCGCATAATATGCTTTACTGAGGCTATCGAACTAGTATAATGAAAGAGAACCAGTTATCTCAAATAAGAACGGAAAAAAAGTGATTCTAAAGAAGTTTCCAAACTTCGAAAAAAATTTTTTTTTCTTTTCGTGATTCTTTGCGCTAAATATGCTTTTCTGAGGCTATCAAAGTAGTATTATAAAAGAGAACACGTTATCTCAAATAAGAACAGAAAAAAGGTGATTCTAAAGAAGTTTCCAAACTTCAAAAAAAATTTTTTTTCTTTTCGATATTCTTTGGGCATAATATGCTTTACTGAGGCTATCAAACTACTATAATGAAAGAGAACCAGTTATCTCAAATAAGAACGGAAAAAAAGTGATTCAAACGATGTTTCCAAACTTCAAAAAAAAATTTTTTTCTTTTAGAGATTCTTTGCGCATAATATGCTTTACTGAGGCTATCAAACTAGTATAATGAAAGAGAACCAGTTATCTCAAATAAGAACGGAAAAAAAGTGATTCTAACGAAGTTTCCAAACTTCGAAAAAATTTTTTTTTCTTTTCGGGATTCTTTGCGCATAATATGCTTTACTGAGGCTATCAAACTAGTATAATGAAAGAGAACCAGTTATCTCAAATAAGAACGGAAAAAAAGTGATTCTAAAGAAGTTTCCAAACTTCGAAAAAAATTTTTTTTCTTTTCGAGATTCTTTGCGCATAATATGCTTTACTGAAGCTATCAAACTAGTATAATGAAAGAGAACCAGTTATCTCAAATAAGAACGGAAAAAAAGTGATTCTAAAGAAGTTTCCAAACTTCGAAAAAAAATTTTTTTCTTTTCGAGATTCTTTGCGCATAATATGCTTTACTGAGGCTATCAAACTAGTATAATGAAAGAGAAACAGTTATCTCAAATAAGAACGGAAAAAAAGTGATTCAAACGAAGTTTCCAAACCTCGAAAAAAAATGTTTTTCTTTTCGAGATTCTTTGCGCATAATATGCTTTTCTACGGCTATCAAACTAGTAAAATGAAAGAGAACCAGTTATCTCGAATAAGAACGGAAAAAAAGTGATTGTAACGAAGTTTCAAAACTTCAAAAAAAATTTTTTTTCTTTTCGAGATTCTTTGCGCATAATATGCTTTACTGAGGCTATCAAACTAGTATAATGTAAGAGAACCAGTTATCTCAAATAAGAACGGAAAAAAAGTGATTCTAACGAAGTTTCCAAACTTCGAAAAAAAATGTTTTTCTTTTCGAGATTCTTTGCGCTAAATATGCTTTTCTGAGGCTATCAAACTAGTATAATGAAAGAGAACCAGTTATCTCAAATAAGAACAGAAAAAAAGTGATTCTAAAGAAGTTTCCAAACTTCGAAAAAAAAATTTTGTCTTTTCGAGATTCTTTGCGCATAATATGCTTTACTGAGGCTATCAAACTAGTATAATGAAAGAGAACCAGTTATCTCAAATAAGAACAGAAAAAAGGTGATTCTAAAGAAGTTTCCAAACTTCGAAAAAAATTTTTTTTCTTTTCAAGATTCTTTGCGCATAATATGCTTTACTGAGGCTATCAAACTAGTATAATGAAAGAGAACCAGTTATCTCAAATAAGAACGGAAAAAAAGTGATTCAAACGAAGTTTCCAAACTTCGAAAAAAAATGTTTTTCTTTTCGAGATTCTTTGCGCATAATATGCTTTACTGAGGCTATCAAACTAGTATAATGAAAGAGAACCAGTTATCTCAAATAAGAACGGAAAAAAAGTGATTCTAAAGAAGTTTCCAAACTTCGAAAAAAAAATTTTTTCTTTTCGAGATTCTTTGCGCATAATATGCTTTACTGAGGCTATCAAACTAGTATAATGAAAGAGAACCAGTTATCTCAAATAAGAACGGAAAAAAATTGATTCTAAAGAAGTTTCCAAACTTCGAAAAAGAATTTTTTCTTTTCGAGATTCTTTGCGCATAATATGCTTTACTGAGGCTATCAAACTAGTATAATGAAAGAGAACGAGTTATCTCAAATAAGAACGGAAAAAAAGTGATTCAAACGAAGATTCCAAACTTCGAAAAAATTGTTTTTCTTTTCGAGATTCTTTGCGCATAATATGCTTTACTGAGGCTATCAAACTAGTATAATGTAAGAGAACAAGTTATCTCAAATAAGAACGGAAAAAAAGTGATTCAAACGAAGTTTCCAAACTTCGAAAAAAATGTTTTTCTTTTCGAGATTCTTTGCGCATAATATGCTTTTCTGAGGCTATCAAACTAGTATAATGAAAGAGAACTAGTTATTTCAAATAAGAACGGAAAAAAAGTGATTCAAACGAAGTTTCCAAACTTCGAAAAAAAATGTTTTTCTTTTCGAGATTCTTTGCGCATAATATACTTTTCTACGGCTATCAAACTAGTAAAATGAAAGAGAACCAGTTATCTCCAATAAGAACGGAAAAAAAGTGATTCTAACGAAGTTTCCAAACTTCGAAAAAAAATGTTTTTTTTTAGAGATTCTTTGCGCATAATATGCTTTTCTGAGGCTATCAAACTAGTATAATGATAGAGAACCAGTTATCTCCAATAAGAACGGAAAAAAAGTGATTCTAACGAAGTTTCCAAACTTCGAAAAAAAATTTTTTTTCTTTTTGAGATTCTTTGCGCATAATATGCTTTACTGAGGCTATCAAACTAATATAATGAAAGAGAAACAGTTATCTCAAATAAGAACGGAAAAAAATGATTCAAACGAAGTTTCCAAACTTCGAAAAAAAATGTTTTTCTTTTCGAGATTCTTTGCGCTAAATATGCTTTTCTGAGGCTATCAAACTAGTATAATGAAAGAGAACCAGTTATCTCAAATAAGAACAGAAAAAAGTGATTCTAAAGAAGTTTCCAAACTTCGAAAAAAAAATTTTTTCTTTTCGAGATTCTTTGCGCATTATATGCTTTTCTGAGGCTATCAAAGTAGTATTATAAAAGAGAACCAGTTATCTCAAATAAGAACGGAAAAAAAGTGATTCTAAAGAAGTTTCCAAACTTCGAAAAAAATTTTTTTTCTTTTCGAGATTCTTTGCGCATAATATGCTTTACTGAGGCTATCAAACTAGTATAATGAAAGAGAACCAGTTATCTCAAATAAGAACGGAAAAAAAGTGATTCTAAAGAAGTTTCCAAACTTCGAAAAAAAATTTTTTTCTTTTCGAGATTCTTTGCGCATAATATGCTTTACTGAGGCTATCAAACTAGTATAATGAAAGAGAAACAGTTATCTCAAATAAGAACGGAAAAAAAGTGATTCTAACGAAGTTTCCAAACTTCGAAAAAAATTTTTTTTTCTTTTCGTGATTCTTTGCGCTAAATATGCTTTTCTGAGGCTATCAAAGTAGTATTATAAAAGAGAACACGTTATCTCAAATAAGAACAGAAAAAAGGTGATTCTAAAGAAGTTTCCAAACTTCAAAAAAAAATTTTTTTCTTTTCGATATTCTTTGCGCATAATATGCTTTACTGAGGCTATCAAACTACTATAATGAAAGAGAACCAGTTATCTCAAATAAGAACAGAAAAAAAGTGATTCTAAAGAAGTTTCCAAACTTCGAAAAAAAATTTTTTTCTTTTCGAGATTCTTTGCGCATAATATGCTTTACTGAGGCTATCAAACTAGTATAATGAAAGAGAACCTGTTATTTCAAATAAGAACGGAAAAAAGTGATTAAAACGAAGTTTCCAAACTTCGAAAAAAAATGTTTTTCTTTTCGAGATTCTTTGCGCATAATATACTTTTCTACGGCTATCAAACTAGTAAAATGAAAGAGAACCAGTTATCTCGAATAAGAACGGAAAAAAAGTGATTGTAACGAAGTTTCCAAACTTCGAAAAAAATTTTTTTTCTTTTCGAGATTCTTTGCGCATAATATTATTTACTGAGGCTATCAAACTAGTATAATGTAAGAGAACCAGTTATCTCAAATAAGAACGGAAAAAGGGATTCTAACGAAGTTTCCAAACTTCGAAAAAAATTTTTTTTTCTTTTCGTGATTTTTGCGCTAAATATGCTTTTCTGAGGCTATCAAAGTAGTATTATAAAAGAGAACACGTTATCTCAAATAAGAACAGAAAAAAGGTGATTCTAAAGAAGTTTCCAAACTTCAAAAAAAATTTTTTTTCTTTTCGAGATTCTTTGCGCATAATATGCTTTACTGAGGCTATCAAACTAGTATAATGAAAGAGAACCAGTTATCTCAAATAAGAACGGAAAAAAAGTGATTCAAACGATGTTTCCAAACTTCCAAAAAAAATTTTTTTCTTTTAGAGATTCTTTGCGCATATATGCTTTACTGAGGCTATCAAACTAGTATAATGAAAGAGAACCAGTTATCTCAAATAAGAACGGAAAAAAAGTGATTCAAACGAAGTTTCCAAACTTTGAAAAAAAATGTTTTTCTTTTCGAGATTCTTTGCGCATAATATGCTTTTCTACGGCTATCAAACTAGTAAAATGAAAGAGAACCAGTTATCTCGAATAAGAACGGAAAAAAAGTGATTGTAACGAAGTTTCCAAACTTCAAAAAAAATTTTTTTTCTTTTCGAGATTCTTTGCGCATAATATGCTTTACTGAGGCTATCAAACTAGTATAATGTAAGAGAACCAGTTATCTCAAATAAGAACGGAAAAAAAGTGATTCTAACGAAGTTTCCAAACTTCGAAAAAATATGTTTTTCTTTTCGAGATTCTTTGCGCTAAATATGCTTTTCTGAGGCTATCAAACTAGTATAATGAAAGAGAACCAGTTATCTCAAATAAGAACAGAAAAAAAGTGATTCTAAAGAAGTTTCCAAACTTCGAAAAAAAAATTTTGTCTTTTCGAGATTCTTTGCGCATAATATGCTTTACTGAGGCTATCAAACTAGTATAATGAAAGAGAACCAGTTATCTCAAATAAGAACAGAAAAAAAGTGATTCTAAAGAAGTTTCCAAACTTCGAAAAAAATTTTTTTTCTTTTCGAGATTCTTTGCGCATAAAATGCTTTACTGAGGCTATCAAACTAGTATAATGAAAGAGAACCAGTTATCTCAAATAAGAACGGAAAAAAAGTGATTCAAACGAAGTTTCCAAACTTTGAAAAAAAAATGTTTTTCTTTTCGAGATTCTTTGCGCATAATATGCTTTTCTGAGGCTATCAAACTAGTATAATGAAAGAGAACTAGTTATTTCAAAAAAGAACGGAAAAAAAGTGATTCAAACGAAGTTTCCAAACTTCGAAAAAAATTTTTTTTCTTTTCGAGATTCTTTGCGCGTAATATACTTTTCTACGGCTATCAAACTAGTAAAATGAAAGAGAACCAGTTATGTGGAATAAGAACGGAAAAAAAAGTGATTCTAACGAAGTTTCCAAACTTCGAAAAAAAATGTTTTTCTTTTCGAGATTCTTTGCGCATAATATGCTTTTCTGAGGCTATCAAAGTAGTATTATAAAAGAGAACCAGTTATCTCAAATAAGAACGGAAAAAAAGTGATTCTAAAGAAGTTTCCAAACTTCGAAAAAATTTTTTTTTCTTTTCGAGATTCTTTGCGCATAATATGCTTTACTGAAGCTATCAAACTAGTATAATGAAAGAGAACCAGTTATCTCAAATAAGAACAGAAAAAAAGTGATTCTAAAGAAGTTTCCAAACTTCGAAAAAAAATTTTTTTCTTTTCGAGATTCTTTGCGCATAATATGCTTTACTGAGGCTATCGAACTAGTATAATGAAAGAGAACCAGTTATCTCAAATAAGAACGGAAAAAAAGTGATTCTAACGAAGTTTCCAAACTTCGAAAAAAATTTTTTTTTCTTTTCGTGATTCTTTGCGCTAAATATGCTTTTCTGAGGCTATCAAAGTAGTATTATAAAAGAGAACACGTTATCTCAAATAAGAACAGAAAAAAGGTGATTCTAAAGAAGTTTCCAAACTTCAAAAAAAATTTTTTTTCTTTTCGATATTCTTTGGGCATAATATGCTTTACTGAGGCTATCAAACTACTATAATGAAAGAGAACCAGTTATCTCAAATAAGAACGGAAAAAAAGTGATTCAAACGATGTTTCCAAACTTCAAAAAAAAATTTTTTTCTTTTAGAGATTCTTTGCGCATAATATGCTTTACTGAGGCTATCAAACTAGTATAATGAAAGAGAACCAGTTATCTCAAATAAGAACGGAAAAAAAGTGATTCTAACGAAGTTTCCAAACTTCGAAAAAATTTTTTTTTCTTTTCGAGATTCTTTGCGCATAATATGCTTTACTGAGGCTATCAAACTAGTATAATGAAAGAGAACCAGTTATCTCAAATAAGAACGGAAAAAAAGTGATTCTAAAGAAGTTTCCAAACTTCGAAAAAAATTTTTTTTCTTTTCGAGATTCTTTGCGCATAATATGCTTTACTGAAGCTATCAAACTAGTATAATGAAAGAGAACCAGTTATCTCAAATAAGAACGGAAAAAAAGTGATTCTAAAGAAGTTTCCAAACTTCGAAAAAAAATTTTTTTCTTTTCGAGATTCTTTGCGCATAATATGCTTTACTGAGGCTATCAAACTAGTATAATGAAAGAGAAACAGTTATCTCAAATAAGAACGGAAAAAAAGTGATTCAAACGAAGTTTCCAAACCTCGAAAAAAAATGTTTTTCTTTTCGAGATTCTTTGCGCATAATATGCTTTTCTACGGCTATCAAACTAGTAAAATGAAAGAGAACCAGTTATCTCGAATAAGAACGGAAAAAAAGTGATTGTAACGAAGTTTCAAAACTTCAAAAAAAATTTTTTTTCTTTTCGAGATTCTTTGCGCATAATATGCTTTACTGAGGCTATCAAACTAGTATAATGTAAGAGAACCAGTTATCTCAAATAAGAACGGAAAAAAAGTGATTCTAACGAAGTTTCCAAACTTCGAAAAAAAATGTTTTTCTTTTCGATATTCTTTGCGCTAAATATGCTTTTCTGAGGCTATCAAACTAGTATAATGAAAGAGAACCAGTTATCTCAAATAAGAACAGAAAAAAAGTGATTCTAAAGAAGTTTCCAAACTTCGAAAAAAAAATTTTGTCTTTTCGAGATTCTTTGCGCATAATATGCTTTACTGAGGCTATCAAACTAGTATAATGAAAGAGAACCAGTTATCTCAAATAAGAACAGAAAAAAGGTGATTCTAAAGAAGTTTCCAAACTTCGAAAAAAATTTTTTTTCTTTTCAAGATTCTTTGCGCATAATATGCTTTACTGAGGCTATCAAACTAGTATAATGAAAGAGAACCAGTTATCTCAAATAAGAACGGAAAAAAAGTGATTCAAACGAAGTTTCCAAACTTCGAAAAAAAATGTTTTTCTTTTCGAGATTCTTTGCGCATAATATGCTTTACTGAGGCTATCAAACTAGTATAATGAAAGAGAACCAGTTATCTCAAATAAGAACGGAAAAAAAGTGATTCTAAAGAAGTTTCCAAACTTCGAAAAAAAAATTTTTTCTTTTCGAGATTCTTTGCGCATAATATGCTTTACTGAGGCTATCAAACTAGTATAATGAAAGAGAACCAGTTATCTCAAATAAGAACGGAAAAAAATTGATTCTAAAGAAGTTTCCAAACTTCGAAAAAGAATTTTTTCTTTTCGAGATTCTTTGCGCATAATATGCTTTACTGAGGCTATCAAACTAGTATAATGAAAGAGAACGAGTTATCTCAAATAAGAACGGAAAAAAAGTGATTCAAACGAAGATTCCAAACTTCGAAAAAATTGTTTTTCTTTTCGAGATTCTTTGCGCATAATATGCTTTACTGAGGCTATCAAACTAGTATAATGTAAGAGAACAAGTTATCTCAAATAAGAACGGAAAAAAAGTGATTCAAACGAAGTTTCCAAACTTCGAAAAAAATGTTTTTCTTTTCGAGATTCTTTGCGCATAATATGCTTTTCTGAGGCTATCAAACTAGTATAATGAAAGAGAACTAGTTATTTCAAATAAGAACGGAAAAAAAGTGATTCAAACGAAGTTTCCAAACTTCGAAAAAAAATGTTTTTCTTTTCGAGATTCTTTGCGCATAATATACTTTTCTACGGCTATCAAACTAGTAAAATGAAAGAGAACCAGTTATCTCCAATAAGAACGGAAAAAAAGTGATTCTAACGAAGTTTCCAAACTTCGAAAAAAAATGTTTTTCTTTTAGAGATTCTTTGCGCATAATATGCTTTTCTGAGGCTATCAAACTAGTATAATGATAGAGAACCAGTTATCTCCAATAAGAACGGAAAAAAAGTGATTCTAACGAAGTTTCCAAACTTCGAAAAAAAATTTTTTTTCTTTTTGAGATTCTTTGCGCATAATATGCTTTACTGAGGCTATCAAACTAATATAATGAAAGAGAAACAGTTATCTCAAATAAGAACGGAAAAAAATGATTCAAACGAAGTTTCCAAACTTCGAAAAAAAATGTTTTTCTTTTCGAGATTCTTTGCGCTAAATATGCTTTTCTGAGGCTATCAAACTAGTATAATGAAAGAGAACCAGTTATCTCAAATAAGAACAGAAAAAAGTGATTCTAAAGAAGTTTCCAAACTTCGAAAAAAAAATTTTTTCTTTTCGAGATTCTTTGCGCATTATATGCTTTTCTGAGGCTATCAAAGTAGTATTATAAAAGAGAACCAGTTATCTCAAATAAGAACGGAAAAAAAGTGATTCTAAAGAAGTTTCCAAACTTCGAAAAAAATTTTTTTTCTTTTCGAGATTCTTTGCGCATAATATGCTTTACTGAGGCTATCAAACTAGTATAATGAAAGAGAACCAGTTATCTCAAATAAGAACGGAAAAAAAGTGATTCTAAAGAAGTTTCCAAACTTCGAAAAAAAATTTTTTTCTTTTCGAGATTCTTTGCGCATAATATGCTTTACTGAGGCTATCAAACTAGTATAATGAAAGAGAAACAGTTATCTCAAATAAGAACGGAAAAAAAGTGATTCTAACGAAGTTTCCAAACTTCGAAAAAAATTTTTTTTTCTTTTCGTGATTCTTTGCGCTAAATATGCTTTTCTGAGGCTATCAAAGTAGTATTATAAAAGAGAACACGTTATCTCAAATAAGAACAGAAAAAAGGTGATTCTAAAGAAGTTTCCAAACTTCAAAAAAAAATTTTTTTCTTTTCGATATTCTTTGCGCATAATATGCTTTACTGAGGCTATCAAACTACTATAATGAAAGAGAACCAGTTATCTCAAATAAGAACGGAAAAAAAGTGATTCAAACGATGTTTCCAAACTTCAAAAAAAAATTTTTTTCTTTTAGAGATTCTTTGCGCATAATATGCTTTACTGAGGCTATCAAACTAGTATAATGAAAGAGAACCAGTTATCTCAAATAAGAACGGAAAAAAAGTGATTCTAACGAAGTTTCCAAACTTCGAAAAAAATTTTTTTTCTTTTCGAGATTCTTTGCGCATAATATGCTTTACTGAGGCTATCAAACTAGTATAATGAAAGAGAACCAGTTATCTCAAATAAGAACAGAAAAAAAGTGATTCTAAAGAAGTTTCCAAACTTCGAAAAAAAATTTTTTTCTTTTCGAGATTCTTTGCGCATAATATGCTTTACTGAGGCTATCAAACTAGTATAATGAAAGAGAACCTGTTATTTCAAATAAGAACGGAAAAAAGTGATTAAAACGAAGTTTCCAAACTTCGAAAAAAAATGTTTTTCTTTTCGAGATTCTTTGCGCATAATATACTTTTCTACGGCTATCAAACTAGTAAAATGAAAGAGAACCAGTTATCTCGAATAAGAACGGAAAAAAAGTGATTGTAACGAAGTTTCCAAACTTCGAAAAAAATTTTTTTTCTTTTCGAGATTCTTTGCGCATAATATTATTTACTGAGGCTATCAAACTAGTATAATGTAAGAGAACCAGTTATCTCAAATAAGAACGGAAAAAGGGATTCTAACGAGGTTTCCAAACTTCGAAAAAAATTTTTTTTTCTTTTCGTGATTTTTGCGCTAAATATGCTTTTCTGAGGCTATCAAAGTAGTATTATAAAAGAGAACACGTTATCTCAAATAAGAACAGAAAAAAGGTGATTCTAAAGAAGTTTCCAAACTTCAAAAAAAATTTTTTTTCTTTTCGAGATTCTTTGCGCATAATATGCTTTACTGAGGCTATCAAACTAGTATAATGAAAGAGAACCAGTTATCTCAAATAAGAGCGGAAAAAAAGTGATTCAAACGATGTTTCCAAACTTCGAAAAAAAATTTTTTTCTTTTAGAGATTCTTTGCGCATATATGCTTTACTGAGGCTATCAAACTAGTATAATGAAAGAGAACCAGTTATCTCAAATAAGAACGGAAAAAAAGTGATTCAAACGAAGTTTCCAAACTTTGAAAAAAAATGTTTTTCTTTTCGAGATTCTTTGCGCATAATATGCTTTTCTACGGCTATCAAACTAGTAAAATGAAAGAGAACCAGTTATCTCGAATAAGAACGGAAAAAAAGTGATTGTAACGAAGTTTCCAAACTTCAAAAAAAATTTTTTTTCTTTTCGAGATTCTTTGCGCATAATATGCTTTACTGAGGCTATCAAACTAGTATAATGTAAGAGAACCAGTTATCTCAAATAAGAACGGAAAAAAAGTGATTCTAACGAAGTTTCCAAACTTCGAAAAAATATGTTTTTCTTTTCGAGATTCTTTGCGCTAAATATGCTTTTCTGAGGCTATCAAACTAGTATAATGAAAGAGAACCAGTTATCTCAAATAAGAACAGAAAAAAAGTGATTCTAAAGAAGTTTCCAAACTTCGAAAAAAAAATTTTGTCTTTTCGAGATTCTTTGCGCATAATATGCTTTACTGAGGCTATCAAACTAGTATAATGAAAGAGAACCAGTTATCTCAAATAAGAACAGAAAAAAAGTGATTCTAAAGAAGTTTCCAAACTTCGAAAAAAATTTTTTTTCTTTTCGAGATTCTTTGCGCATAAAATGCTTTACTGAGGCTATCAAACTAGTATAATGAAAGAGAACCAGTTATCTCAAATAAGAACGGAAAAAAAGTGATTCAAACGAAGTTTCCAAACTTTGAAAAAAAAATGTTTTTCTTTTCGAGATTCTTTGCGCATAATATGCTTTTCTGAGGCTATCAAAATAGTATAATGAAAGAGAACTAGTTATTTCAAAAAAGAACGGAAAAAAAGTGATTCAAACGAAGTTTCCAAACTTCGAAAAAAATTTTTTTTCTTTTCGAGATTCTTTGCGCGTAATATACTTTTCTACGGCTATCAAACTAGTAAAATGAAAGAGAACCAGTTATGTGGAATAAGAACGGAAAAAAAAGTGATTCTAACGAAGTTTCCAAACTTCGAAAAAAAATGTTTTTCTTTTCGAGATTCTTTGCGCATAATATGCTTTTCTGAGGCTATCAAAGTAGTATTATAAAAGAGAACCAGTTATCTCAAATAAGAACGGAAAAAAAGTGATTCTAAAGAAGTTTCCAAACTTCGAAAAAATTTTTTTTTCTTTTCGAGATTCTTTGCGCATAATATGCTTTACTGAAGCTATCAAACTAGTATAATGAAAGAGAACCAGTTATCTCAAATAAGAACAGAAAAAAAGTGATTCTAAAGAAGTTTCCAAACTTCGAAAAAAAATTTTTTTCTTTTCGAGATTCTTTGCGCATAATATGCTTTACTGAGGCTATCGAACTAGTATAATGAAAGAGAACCAGTTATCTCAAATAAGAACGGAAAAAAAGTGATTCTAAAGAAGTTTCCAAACTTCGAAAAAAAATTTTTTTCTTTTCGAGATTCTTTGCGCATAATATGCTTTACTGAGGCTATCAAACTAGTATAATGAAAGAGAAACAGTTATCTCAAATAAGAACGGAAAAAAAGTGATTCAAACGAAGTTTCCAAACCTCGAAAAAAAATTTTTTTCTTTTCCAGATTCTTTGCGCATAATATGCTTTTCTGAGGCTATCAAACTAGTATAATATAAGATAACCAGTTATCTCAAATAAGAACGGGAAAAAAGTGATTCTAACGAAGTTTCCAAACTTCGAAAAAAATTTTTTTTTCTTTTCGTGATTCTTTGCGCTAAATATGCTTTTCTGAGGCTATCAAAGTAGTATTATAAAAGAGAACACGTTATCTCAAATAAGAACAGAAAAAAGGTGATTCTAAAGAAGTTTCCAAACTTCAAAAAAAATTTTTTTTCTTTTCGATATTCTTTGGGCATAATATGCTTTACTGAGGCTATCAAACTACTATAATGAAAGAGAACCAGTTATCTCAAATAAGAACGGAAAAAAAGTGATTCAAACGATGTTTCCAAACTTCAAAAAAAAATTTTTTTCTTTTAGAGATTCTTTGCGCATAATATGCTTTACTGAGGCTATCAAACTAGTATAATGAAAGAGAACCAGTTATCTCAAATAAGAACGGAAAAAAAGTGATTCTAACGAAGTTTCCAAACTTCGAAAAAATTTTTTTTTCTTTTCGAGATTCTTTGCGCATAATATGCTTTACTGAGGCTATCAAACTAGTATAATGAAAGAGAACCAGTTATCTCAAATAAGAACGGAAAAAAAGTGATTCTAAAGAAGTTTCCAAACTTCGAAAAAAATTTTTTTTCTTTTCGAGATTCTTTGCGCATAATATGCTTTACTGAAGCTATCAAACTAGTATAATGAAAGAGAACCAGTTATCTCAAATAAGAACGGAAAAAAAGTGATTCTAAAGAAGTTTCCAAACTTCGAAAAAAAATTTTTTTCTTTTCGAGATTCTTTGCGCATAATATGCTTTACTGAGGCTATCAAACTAGTATAATGAAAGAGAAACAGTTATCTCAAATAAGAACGGAAAAAAAGTGATTCAAACGAAGTTTCCAAACCTCGAAAAAAAATGTTTTTCTTTTCGAGATTCTTTGCGCATAATATGCTTTTCTACGGCTATCAAACTAGTAAAATGAAAGAGAACCAGTTATCTCGAATAAGAACGGAAAAAAAGTGATTGTAACGAAGTTTCAAAACTTCAAAAAAAATTTTTTTTCTTTTCGAGATTCTTTGCGCATAATATGCTTTACTGAGGCTATCAAACTAGTATAATGTAAGAGAACCAGTTATCTCAAATAAGAACGGAAAAAAAGTGATTCTAACGAAGTTTCCAAACTTCGAAAAAAAATGTTTTTCTTTTCGAGATTCTTTGCGCTAAATATGCTTTTCTGAGGCTATCAAACTAGTATAATGAAAGAGAACCAGTTATCTCAAATAAGAACAGAAAAAAAGTGATTCTAAAGAAGTTTCCAAACTTCGAAAAAAAAATTTTGTCTTTTCGAGATTCTTTGCGCATAATATGCTTTACTGAGGCTATCAAACTAGTATAATGAAAGAGAACCAGTTATCTCAAATAAGAACAGAAAAAAGGTGATTCTAAAGAAGTTTCCAAACTTCGAAAAAAATTTTTTTTCTTTTCAAGATTCTTTGCGCATAATATGCTTTACTGAGGCTATCAAACTAGTATAATGAAAGAGAACCAGTTATCTCAAATAAGAACGGAAAAAAAGTGATTCAAACGAAGTTTCCAAACTTCGAAAAAAAATGTTTTTCTTTTCGAGATTCTTTGCGCATAATATGCTTTACTGAGGCTATCAAACTAGTATAATGAAAGAGAACCAGTTATCTCAAATAAGAACGGAAAAAAAGTGATTCTAAAGAAGTTTCCAAACTTCGAAAAAAAAATTTTTTCTTTTCGAGATTCTTTGCGCATAATATGCTTTACTGAGGCTATCAAACTAGTATAATGAAAGAGAACCAGTTATCTCAAATAAGAACGGAAAAAAATTGATTCTAAAGAAGTTTCCAAACTTCGAAAAAGAATTTTTTCTTTTCGAGATTCTTTGCGCATAATATGCTTTACTGAGGCTATCAAACTAGTATAATGAAAGAGAACGAGTTATCTCAAATAAGAACGGAAAAAAAGTGATTCAAACGAAGATTCCAAACTTCGAAAAAATTGTTTTTCTTTTCGAGATTCTTTGCGCATAATATGCTTTACTGAGGCTATCAAACTAGTATAATGTAAGAGAACAAGTTATCTCAAATAAGAACGGAAAAAAAGTGATTCAAACGAAGTTTCCAAACTTCGAAAAAAATGTTTTTCTTTTCGAGATTCTTTGCGCATAATATGCTTTTCTGAGGCTATCAAACTAGTATAATGAAAGATAACTAGTTATTTCAAATAAGAACGGAAAAAAAGTGATTCAAACGAAGTTTCCAAACTTCGAAAAAAAATGTTTTTCTTTTCGAGATTCTTTGCGCATAATATACTTTTCTACGGCTATCAAACTAGTAAAATGAAAGAGAACCAGTTATCTCCAATAAGAACGGAAAAAAAGTGATTCTAACGAAGTTTCCAAACTTCGAAAAAAAATGTTTTTCTTTTAGAGATTCTTTGCGCATAATATGCTTTTCTGAGGCTATCAAACTAGTATAATGATAGAGAACCAGTTATCTCCAATAAGAACGGAAAAAAAGTGATTCTAACGAAGTTTCCAAACTTCGAAAAAAAATTTTTTTTCTTTTTGAGATTCTTTGCGCATAATATGCTTTACTGAGGCTATCAAACTAATATAATGAAAGAGAAACAGTTATCTCAAATAAGAACGGAAAAAAATGATTCAAACGAAGTTTCCAAACTTCGAAAAAAAATGTTTTTCTTTTCGAGATTCTTTGCGCTAAATATGCTTTTCTGAGGCTATCAAACTAGTATAATGAAAGAGAAACAGTTATCTCAAATAAGAACAGAAAAAAGTGATTCTAAAGAAGTTTCCAAACTTCGAAAAAAAAATTTTTTCTTTTCGAGATTCTTTGCGCATTATATGCTTTTCTGAGGCTATCAAAGTAGTATTATAAAAGAGAACCAGTTATCTCAAATAAGAACGGAAAAAAAGTGATTCTAAAGAAGTTTCCAAACTTCGAAAAAAATTTTTTTTCTTTTCGAGATTCTTTGCGCATAATATGCTTTACTGAGGCTATCAAACTAGTATAATGAAAGAGAACCAGTTATCTCAAATAAGAACGGAAAAAAAGTGATTCTAAAGAAGTTTCCAAACTTCGAAAAAAAATTTTTTTCTTTTCGAGATTCTTTGCGCATAATATGCTTTACTGAGGCTATCAAACTAGTATAATGAAAGAGAAACAGTTATCTCAAATAAGAACGGAAAAAAAGTGATTCTAACGAAGTTTCCAAACTTCGAAAAAAATTTTTTTTTCTTTTCGTGATTCTTTGCGCTAAATATGCTTTTCTGAGGCTATCAAAGTAGTATTATAAAAGAGAACACGTTATCTCAAATAAGAACAGAAAAAAGGTGATTCTAAAGAAGTTTCCAAACTTCAAAAAAAAATTTTTTTCTTTTCGATATTCTTTGCGCATAATATGCTTTACTGAGGCTATCAAACTACTATAATGAAAGAGAACCAGTTATCTCAAATAAGAACGGAAAAAAAGTGATTCAAACGATGTTTCCAAACTTCAAAAAAAAATTTTTTTCTTTTAGAGATTCTTTGCGCATAATATGCTTTACTGAGGCTATCAAACTAGTATAATGAAAGAGAACCAGTTATCTCAAATAAGAACGGAAAAAAAGTGATTCTAACGAAGTTTCCAAACTTCGAAAAAAATTTTTTTTCTTTTCGAGATTCTTTGCGCATAATATGCTTTACTGAGGCTATCAAACTAGTATAATGAAAGAGAACCAGTTATCTCAAATAAGAACAGAAAAAAAGTGATTCTAAAGAAGTTTCCAAACTTCGAAAAAAAATTTTTTTCTTTTCGAGATTCTTTGCGCATAATATGCTTTACTGAGGCTATCAAACTAGTATAATGAAAGAGAACCTGTTATTTCAAATAAGAACGGAAAAAAGTGATTAAAACGAAGTTTCCAAACTTCGAAAAAAAATGTTTTTCTTTTCGAGATTCTTTGCGCATAATATACTTTTCTACGGCTATCAAACTAGTAAAATGAAAGAGAACCAGTTATCTCGAATAAGAACGGAAAAAAAGTGATTGTAACGAAGTTTCCAAACTTCGAAAAAAATTTTTTTTCTTTTCGAGATTCTTTGCGCATAATATTATTTACTGAGGCTATCAAACTAGTATAATGTAAGAGAACCAGTTATCTCAAATAAGAACGGAAAAAGGGATTCTAACGAAGTTTCCAAACTTCGAAAAAAATTTTTTTTTCTTTTCGTGATTTTTGCGCTAAATATGCTTTTCTGAGGCTATCAAAGTAGTATTATAAAAGAGAACACGTTATCTCAAATAAGAACAGAAAAAAGGTGATTCTAAAGAAGTTTCCAAACTTCAAAAAAAATTTTTTTTCTTTTCGAGATTCTTTGCGCATAATATGCTTTACTGAGGCTATCAAACTAGTATAATGAAAGAGAACCAGTTATCTCAAATAAGAACGGAAAAAAAGTGATTCAAACGATGTTTCCAAACTTCGAAAAAAAATTTTTTTCTTTTAGAGATTCTTTGCGCATATATGCTTTACTGAGGCTATCAAACTAGTATAATGAAAGAGAACCAGTTATCTCAAATAAGAACGGAAAAAAAGTGATTCAAACGAAGTTTCCAAACTTTGAAAAAAAATGTTTTTCTTTTCGAGATTCTTTGCGCATAATATGCTTTTCTACGGCTATCAAACTAGTAAAATGAAAGAGAACCAGTTATCTCGAATAAGAACGGAAAAAAAGTGATTGTAACGAAGTTTCCAAACTTCAAAAAAAATTTTTTTTCTTTTCGAGATTCTTTGCGCATAATATGCTTTACTGAGGCTATCAAACTAGTATAATGTAAGAGAACCAGTTATCTCAAATAAGAACGGAAAAAAAGTGATTCTAACGAAGTTTCCAAACTTCGAAAAAATATGTTTTTCTTTTCGAGATTCTTTGCGCTAAATATGCTTTTCTGAGGCTATCAAACTAGTATAATGAAAGAGAACCAGTTATCTCAAATAAGAACAGAAAAAAAGTGATTCTAAAGAAGTTTCCAAACTTCGAAAAAAAAATTTTGTCTTTTCGAGATTCTTTGCGCATAATATGCTTTACTGAGGCTATCAAACTAGTATAATGAAAGAGAACCAGTTATCTCAAATAAGAACAGAAAAAAAGTGATTCTAAAGAAGTTTCCAAACTTCGAAAAAAATTTTTTTTCTTTTCGAGATTCTTTGCGCATAAAATGCTTTACTGAGGCTATCAAACTAGTATAATGAAAGAGAACCAGTTATCTCAAATAAGAACGGAAAAAAAGTGATTCAAACGAAGTTTCCAAACTTTGAAAAAAAAATGTTTTTCTTTTCGAGATTCTTTGCGCATAATATGCTTTTCTGAGGCTATCAAACTAGTATAATGAAAGAGAACTAGTTATTTCAAAAAAGAACGGAAAAAAAGTGATTCAAACGAAGTTTCCAAACTTCGAAAAAAATTTTTTTTCTTTTCGAGATTCTTTGCGCGTAATATACTTTTCTACGGCTATCAAACTAGTAAAATGAAAGAGAACCAGTTATGTGGAATAAGAACGGAAAAAAAAGTGATTCTAACGAAGTTTCCAAACTTCGAAAAAAAATGTTTTTCTTTTCGAGATTCTTTGCGCATAATATGCTTTTCTGAGGCTATCAAAGTAGTATTATAAAAGAGAACCAGTTATCTCAAATAAGAACGGAAAAAAAGTGATTCTAAAGAAGTTTCCAAACTTCGAAAAAATTTTTTTTTCTTTTCGAGATTCTTTGCGCATAATATGCTTTACTGAAGCTATCAAACTAGTATAATGAAAGAGAACCAGTTATCTCAAATAAGAACAGAAAAAAAGTGATTCTAAAGAAGTTTCCAAACTTCGAAAAAAAATTTTTTTCTTTTCGAGATTCTTTGCGCATAATATGCTTTACTGAGGCTATCGAACTAGTATAATGAAAGAGAACCAGTTATCTCAAATAAGAACGGAAAAAAAGTGATTCTAAAGAAGTTTCCAAACTTCGAAAAAAAATTTTTTTCTTTTCGAGATTCTTTGCGCATAATATGCTTTGCTGAGGCTATCAAACTAGTATAATGAAAGAGAAACAGTTATCTCAAATAAGAACGGAAAAAAAGTGATTCAAACGAAGTTTCCAAACCTCGAAAAAAAATTTTTTTCTTTTCGAGATTCTTTGCGCATAATATGCTTTTCTGAGGCTATCAAACTAGTATAATATAAGATAACCAGTTATCTCAAATAAGAACGGGAAAAAAGTGATTCTAACGAAGTTTCCAAACTTTGAAAAAAAATGTTTTTCTTTTCGAGATTCTTTGCGCATAATATGCTTTTCTGAGGCTATCAAACTAGTATAATGAAAGAGAACTAGTTATTTCAAATAAGAACGGAAAAAAAGTGATTCAAACGAAGTTTCCAAACTTCGAAAAAAAATGTTTTTCTTTTCGAGATTCTTTGCGCATAATATACTTTTCTACGGCTATCAAACTAGTAAAATGAAAGAGAACCAGTTATCTCGAATAAGAACGGAAAAAAAGTGATTCTAAAGAAATTTCCAAACTTCGAAAAAAAATGTTTCTCTTTTCGAGATTCTTTGCGCATTATATGCTTTTCTGAGGCTATCAAAATAGTATTATAAAAGAGAACCAGTTATCTATAATAAGAACGGAAACAAATTGATTCTAAAGAAGTTTCCAAACTTCGAAAAAAAATGTTTTTCTTTTCGAGATTCTTTGCGCATAATATACTTTTCTACGGCTATCAAACTAGTAAAATGAAAGAGAACCAGTTATCTCAAATAAGAACGGAAAAAAAGTGATTCAAACGATGTTTCCAAACTTCGAAAAAATTTTTTTTTCTTTTAGAGATTCTTTGCGCATAATATGCTTTACTGAGGCTATCAAACTAGTATAATGAAAGAGAACCAGTTATCTCAAATAAGAACGGAAAAAAAGTGATTCTAACGAAGTTTCCAAACTTCGAAAAAAATTTTTTTTCTTTTCGAGATTCTTTGCGCATAATATGCTTTACTGAGGCTATCAAACTAGTATAATGAAAGAGAACCATTTATCTCAAATAAGAACAGAAAAAAAGTGATTCTAAAGAAGTTACCAAACTTCGAAAAAAAATTTTTTTCTTTTCGAGATTCTTTGCGCATAATATGCTTTACTGAGGCTATCAAACTAGTATAATGAAAGAGAACCTGTTATTTCAAATAAGAACGGAAAAAAGTGATTAAAACGAAGTTTCCAAACTTCGAAAAAAAATGTTTTTCTTTTCGAGATTCTTTGCGCATAATATACTTTTCTACGGCTATCAAACTAGTAAAATGAAAGAGAACCAGTTATCTCGAATAAGAACGGAAAAAAAGTGATTGTAACGAAGTTTCCAAACTTCGAAAAAAATTTTTTTTCTTTTCGAGATTCTTTGCGCATAATATGCTTTACTGAGGCTATCAAACTAGTATAATGTAAGAGAACCAGTTATCTCAAATAAGAACGGAAAAAAAGTGATTCTAACGAAGTTTCCAAACTTCGAAAAAAATTTTTTTTCTTTTCGTGATTGTTTGCGCTAAATTTGCTTTTCTGAGGCTATCAAACTAGTATAATGAAAGAGAACCAGTTATCTCAAATAAGAACAGAAAAAAAGTGATTCTAAAGAAGTTTCCAAACTTCGAAAAAAAAATTTGTCTTTTCGAGATTCTTTGCGCATAATATGCTTTACTGAGGCTATCAAACTAGTATAATGAAAGAGAACCAGTTATCTCAAATAAGAACAGAAAAAAAGTGATTCTAAAGAAGTTTCCAAACTTCGAAAAAAATTTTTTTTCTTTTCGAGATTCTTTGCGCATAAAATGCTTTACTGAGGCTATCAAACTAGTATAATGAAAGAGAACCAGTTATCTCAAATAAGAACGGAAAAAAAGTGATTCAAACGAAGTTTCCAAACTTTGAAAAAAAATGTTTTTCTTTTCGAGATTCTTTGCGCATAATATGCTTTACTGAGGCTATCAAACTAGTATAATGAAAGAGAACCAGTTATCTCAAATAAGAACGAAAACAAATTGATTCTAAAGAAGTTTCCAAACTTCGAAAAAAAATGTTTTTCTTTTCGAGATTCTTTGCGCATAATATACTTTTCTACGGCTATCAAACTAGTAAAATGAAAGAGAACCAGTTATCTCGAATAAGAACGGAAAAATTGTGATTGTAACGAAGTTTCCAAACGTCGAAAAAAATTTTTTTTCTTTTCGAGATTCTTTGCGCATAATATGCTTTACTGAGGCTATCAAACTAGTATAATGAAAGAGAACCAGTTATCTCAAATAAGAACGAAAAAAAAGTGATTCTAAAGAAGTTTCCAAACTTCGAAAAAAATTTTTTTTCTTTTCGAGATTCTTTGCGCATAAAATGCTTTACTGAAGCTATCAAACTAGTATAATGAAAGAGAACCAGTTATCTCAAATAAGAACGGAAAAAAAGTGATTCTAAAGAAGTTTCCAAACTTCGAAAAAAAATTTTTTTCTTTTCGAGATTCTTTGCGCATAATATGCTTTACTGAGGCTATCAAACTTGTATAATGAAAGAGAAACAGTTATCTCAAATAAGAACGGAAAAAAAGTGATTCAAACGAAGTTTCCAAACCTCGAAAAAAAATGTTTTTCTTTTCGAGATTCTTTGCGCATAATATGCTTTTCTACGGCTATCAAACTAGTAAAATGAAAGAGAACCAGTTATCTCGAATAAGAACGGAAAAAAAGTGATTGTAACGAAGTTTCCAAACTTCAAAAAAAATTTTTTTTCTTTTCGAGATTCTTTGCTCATAATATGCTTTACTGAGGCTATCAAACTAGTATAATGTAAGAGAACCAGTTATCTCAAATAAGAACGGGAAAAAAGTGATTCTAACGAAGTTTCCAAACTTCGAAAAAAAATGTTTTTGTTTTCGAGATTCTTTGCGCTAAATATGCTTTTCTGAGGCTATCAAACTAGTATAATGAAAGAGAACCAGTTATCTCAAATAAGAACAGAAAAAAAGTGATTCTAAAGAAGTTTCCAAACTTCGAAAAAAAAATTTTGTCTTTTCGAGATTCTTTGCGCATAATATGCTTTACTGAGGCTATCAAACTAGTATAATGAAAGAGAACCAGTTATCTCAAATAAGAACAGAAAAAAGGTGATTCTAAAGAAGTTTCCAAACTTCGAAAAAAATTTTTTTTCTTTTCGAGATTCTTTGCGCATAATATGCTTTACTGAGGCTATCAAACTAGTATAATGAAAGAGAACCAGTTATCTCAAATAAGAACGGAAAAAAAGTGATTCAAACGAAGTTTCCAAACTTCGAAAAAAAATGTTTTTCTTTTCGAGATTCTTTGCGCATAATATGCTTTACTGAGGCTATCAAACTAGTATAATGAAAGAGAACCAGTTATCTCAAATAAGAACGGAAAAAAAGTGATTCTAAAGAAGTTTCCAAACTTCGAAAAAAAAATTTTTTCTTTTCGAGATTCTTTGCGCATAATATGCTTTACTGAGGCTATCAAACTAGTATAATGAAAGAGAACCAGTTATCTCAAATAAGAACGGAAAAAAATTGATTCTAAAAAAGTTTCCAAACTTCGAAAAAAAATTTTTTCTTTTCGAGATTCTTTGCGCATAATATGCTTTACTGAGGCTATCAAACTAGTATAATGAAAGAGAACGAGTTATCTCAAATAAGAACGGAAAAAAAGTGATTCAAACGAAGTTTCCAAACTTCGAAAAAATTGTTTTTCTTTTCGAGATTCTTTGCGCATAATATGCTTTACTGAGGCTATCAAACTAGTATAATGTAAGAGAACAAGTTATCTCAAATAAGAACGGAAAAAAAGTGATTCAAACGAAGTTTCCAAACTTCGAAAAAAATGTTTTTCTTTTCGAGATTCTTTGCGCATAATATGCTTTTCTGAGGCTATCAAACTAGTATAATGAAAGAGAACTAGTTATTTCAAATAAGAACGGAAGAAAAGTGATTCAAACAAAGTTTCCAAACTTCGAAAAAAAATGTTTTTCTTTTCGAGATTCTTTGCGCATAATATACTTTTCTACGGCTATCAAACTAGTAAAATGAAAGAGAACCAGTTATCTCCAATAAGAACGGAAAAAAAGTGATTCTAACGAAGTTTCCAAACTTCGAAAAAAAATGTTTTTCTTTACGAGATTCTATGCGCATAATATGCTTTTCTGAGGCTATCAAACTAGTATAATGATAGAGAACCAGTTATCTCCAATAAGAACGGAAAAAAAGTGATTCTAACGAAGTTTCCAAACTTCGAAAAAAAATTTTTTTTCTTTTTGAGATTCTTTGCGCATAATATGCTTTACTGAGGCTATCAAACTAATATAATGAAAGAGAAACAGTTATCTCAAATAAGAACGGAAAAAAATGATTCAAACGAAGTTTCCAAACTTCGAAAAAAAAATGTTTTTCTTTTCGAGATTCTTTGCGCTAAATATGCTTTTCTGAGGCTATCAAACTAGTATAATGAAAGAGAACCAGTTATCTCAAATAAGAACAGAAAAAAGTGATTCTAAAGAAGTTTCCAAACTTCGAAAAAAAAATTTTTTCTTTTCGAGATTCTTTGCGCATTATATGCTTTTCTGAGGCTATCAAAGTAGTATTATAAAAGAGAACCAGTTATCTCAAATAAGAACGGAAAAAAAGTGATTCTAAAGAAGTTTCCAAACTTCGAAAAAATTTTTTTTTCTTTTCGAGATTCTTTGCGCATAATATGCTTTACTGAGGCTATCAAACTAGTATAATGAAAGAGAACCAGTTATCTCAAATAAGAACGGAAAAAAAGTGATTCTAAAGAAGTTTCCAAACTTCGAAAAAAAATTTTTTTCTTTTCGAGATTCTTTGCGCATAATATGCTTTACTGAGGCTATCAAACTAGTATAATGAAAGAGAAACAGTTATCTCAAATAAGAACGGAAAAAAAGTGATTCAAACGAAGTTTCCAAACCTCGAAAAAAAATTTTTTTCTATTCGAGATTCTTTGCGCATAATATGCTTTTCTGAGGCTATCAAACTAGTATAATATAAGATAACCAGTTATCTCAAATAAGAACGGGAAAAAAGTGATTCTAACGAAGTTTCCAAACTTCGAAAAAAATTTTTTTTTCTTTTCGTGATTCTTTGCGCTAAATATGCTTTTCTGAGGCTATCAAAGTAGTATTATAAAAGAGAACACGTTATCTCAAATAAGAACAGAAAAAAGGTGATTCTAAAGAAGTTTCCAAACTTCAAAAAAATTTTTTTTTCTTTTCGATATTCTTTGGGCATAATATGCTTTACTGAGGCTATCAAACTACTATAATGAAAGAGAACCAGTTATCTCAAATAAGAACGGAAAAAAAGTGATTCAAACGATGTTTCCAAACTTCAAAAAAAAATTTTTTTCTTTTAGAGATTCTTTGCGCATAATATGCTTTACTGAGGCTATCAAACTAGTATAATGAAAGAGAACCAGTTATCTCAAATAAGAACGGAAAAAAAGTGATTCTAACGAAGTTTCCAAACTTCGAAAAAATTTTTTTTTCTTTTCGAGATTCTTTGCGCATAATATGCTTTACTGAGGCTATCAAACTAGTATAATGAAAGAGAACCAGTTATCTCAAATAAGAACGGAAAAAAAGTGATTCTAAAGAAGTTTCCAAACTTCGAAAAAAATTTTTTTTCTTTTCGAGATTCTTTGCGCATAATATGCTTTACTGAAGCTATCAAACTAGTATAATGAAAGAGAACCAGTTATCTCAAATAAGAACGGAAAAAAAGTGATTCTAAAGAAGTTTCCAAACTTCGAAAAAAAATTTTTTTCTTTTCGAGATTCTTTGCGCATAATATGCTTTACTGAGGCTATCAAACTAGTATAATGAAAGAGAAACAGTTATCTCAAATAAGAACGGAAAAAAAGTGATTCAAACGAAGTTTCCAAACCTCGAAAAAAAATGTTTTTCTTTTCGAGATTCTTTGCGCATAATATGCTTTTCTACGGCTATCAAACTAGTAAAATGAAAGAGAACCAGTTATCTCGAATAAGAACGGAAAAAAAGTGATTGTAACGAAGTTTCAAAACTTCAAAAAAAATTTTTTTTCTTTTCGAGATTCTTTGCGCATAATATGCTTTACTGAGGCTATCAAACTAGTATAATGTAAGAGAACCAGTTATCTCAAATAAGAACGGAAAAAAAGTGATTCTAACGAAGTTTCCAAACTTCGAAAAAAAATGTTTTTCTTTTCGAGATTCTTTGCGCTAAATATGCTTTTCTGAGGCTATCAAACTAGTATAATGAAAGAGAACCAGTTATCTCAAATAAGAACAGAAAAAAAGTGATTCTAAAGAAGTTTCCAAACTTCGAAAAAAAAATTTTGTCTTTTCGAGATTCTTTGCGCATAATATGCTTTACTGAGGCTATCAAACTAGTATAATGAAAGAGAACCAGTTATCTCAAATAAGAACAGAAAAAAGGTGATTCTAAAGAAGTTTCCAAACTTCGAAAAAAATTTTTTTTCTTTTCAAGATTCTTTGCGCATAATATGCTTTACTGAGGCTATCAAACTAGTATAATGAAAGAGAACCAGTTATCTCAAATAAGAACGGAAAAAAAGTGATTCAAACGAAGTTTCCAAACTTCGAAAAAAAATGTTTTTCTTTTCGAGATTCTTTGCGCATAATATGCTTTACTGAGGCTATCAAACTAGTATAATGAAAGAGAACCAGTTATCTCAAATAAGAACGGAAAAAAAGTGATTCTAAAGAAGTTTCCAAACTTCGAAAAAAAAATTTTTTCTTTTCGAGATTCTTTGCGCATAATATGCTTTACTGAGGCTATCAAACTAGTATAATGAAAGAGAACCAGTTATCTCAAATAAGAACGGAAAAAAATTGATTCTAAAGAAGTTTCCAAACTTCGAAAAAGAATTTTTTCTTTTCGAGATTCTTTGCGCATAATATGCTTTACTGAGGCTATCAAACTAGTATAATGAAAGAGAACGAGTTATCTTAAATAAGAACGGAAAAAAAGTGATTCAAACGAAGATTCCAAACTTCGAAAAAATTGTTTTTCTTTTCGAGATTCTTTGCGCATAATATGCTTTACTGAGGCTATCAAACTAGTATAATGTAAGAGAACAAGTTATCTCAAATAAGAACGGAAAAAAAGTGATTCAAACGAAGTTTCCAAACTTCGAAAAAAATGTTTTTCTTTTCGAGATTCTTTGAGCATAATATGCTTTTCTGAGGCTATCAAACTAGTATAATGAAAGAGAACTAGTTATTTCAAATAAGAACGGAAAAAAAGTGATTCAAACGAAGTTTCCAAACTTCGAAAAAAAATGTTTTTCTTTTCGAGATTCTTTGCGCATAATATACTTTTCTACGGCTATCAAACTAGTAAAATGAAAGAGAACCAGTTATCTCCAATAAGAACGGAAAAAAAGTGATTCTAACGAAGTTTCCAAACTTCGAAAAAAAATGTTTTTCTTTTAGAGATTCTTTGCGCATAATATGCTTTTCTGAGGCTATCAAACTAGTATAATGATAGAGAACCAGTTATCTCCAATAAGAACGGAAAAAAAGTGATTCTAACGAAGTTTCCAAACTTCGAAAAAAAATTTTTTTTCTTTTTGAGATTCTTTGCGCATAATATGCTTTACTGAGGCTATCAAACTAATATAATGAAAGAGAAACAGTTATCTCAAATAAGAACGGAAAAAAATGATTCAAACGAAGTTTCCAAACTTCGAAAAAAAATGTTTTTCTTTTCGAGATTCTTTGCGCTAAATATGCTTTTCTGAGGCTATCAAACTAGTATAATGAAAGAGAACCAGTTATCTCAAATAAGAACAGAAAAAAGTGATTCTAAAGAAGTTTCCAAACTTCGAAAAAAAAATTTTTTCTTTTCGAGATTCTTTGCGCATTATATGCTTTTCTGAGGCTATCAAAGTAGTATTATAAAAGAGAACCAGTTATCTCAAATAAGAACGGAAAAAAAGTGATTCTAAAGAAGTTTCCAAACTTCGAAAAAAATTTTTTTTCTTTTCGAGATTCTTTGCGCATAATATGCTTTACTGAGGCTATCAAACTAGTATAATGAAAGAGAACCAGTTATCTCAAATAAGAACGGAAAAAAAGAAATTCTAAAGAAGTTTCCAAACTTCGAAAAAAAATTTTTTTCTTTTCGAGATTCTTTGCGCATAATATGCTTTACTGAGGCTATCAAACTAGTATAATGAAAGAGAAACAGTTATCTCAAATAAGAACGGAAAAAAAGTGATTCAAACGAAGTTTCCAAACCTCGAAAAAAATTTTTTTTCTTTTCGAGATTCTTTGCGCATAATATGCTTTTCTGAGGCTATCAAACTAGTATAATATAAGATAACCAGTTATCTCAAATAAGAACGGGAAAAAAGTGATTCTAACGAAGTTTCCAAACTTCGAAAAAAATTTTTTTTTCTTTTCGTGATTCTTTGCGCTAAATATGCTTTTCTGAGGCTATCAAAGTAGTATTATAAAAGAGAACACGTTATCTCAAATAAGAACAGAAAAAAGGTGATTCTAAAGAAGTTTCCAAACTTCAAAAAAAAATTTTTTTCTTTTCGATATTCTTTGCGCATAATATGCTTTACTGAGGCTATCAAACTACTATAATGAAAGAGAACCAGTTATCTCAAATAAGAACGGAAAAAAAGTGATTCAAACGATGTTTCCAAACTTCAAAAAAAAATTTTTTCTTTTAGAGATTCTTTGCGCATAATATGCTTTACTGAGGCTATCAAACTAGTATAATGAAAGAGAACCAGTTATCTCAAATAAGAACGGAAAAAAAGTGATTCTAACGAAGTTTCCAAACTTCGAAAAAAATTTTTTTTATTTTCGAGATTCTTTGCGCATAATATGCTTTACTGAGGCTATCAAACTAGTATAATGAAAGAGAACCAGTTATCTCAAATAAGAACAGAAAAAAAGTGATTCTAAAGAAGTTTCCAAACTTCGAAAAAAAATTTTTTTCTTTTCGAGATTCTTTGCGCATAATATGCTTTACTGAGGCTATCAAACTAGTATAATGAAAGAGAACCTGTTATTTCAAATAAGAACGGAAAAAAGTGATTAAAACGAAGTTTCCAAACTTCGAAAAAAAATGTTTTTCTTTTCGAGATTCTTTGCGCATAATATACTTTTCTACGGCTATCAAACTAGTAAAATGAAAGAGAACCAGTTATCTCGAATAAGAACGGAAAAAAAGTGATTGTAACGAAGTTTCCAAACTTCGAAAAAAATTTTTTTTCTTTTCGAGATTCTTTGCGCATAATATTATTTACTGAGGCTATCAAACTAGTATAATGTAAGAGAACCAGTTATCTCAAATAAGAACGGAAAAAGGGATTCTAACGAAGTTTCCAAACTTCGAAAAAAATTTTTTTTTCTTTTCGTGATTTTTGCGCTAAATATGCTTTTCTGAGGCTATCAAAGTAGTATTATAAAAGAGAACACGTTATCTCAAATAAGAACAGAAAAAAGGTGATTCTAAAGAAGTTTCCAAACTTCAAAAAAAATTTTTTTTCTTTTCGAGATTCTTTGCGCATAATATGCTTTACTGAGGCTATCAAACTAGTATAATAAAAGAGAACCAGTTATCTCAAATAAGAACGGAAAAAAAGTGATTCAAACGATGTTTCCAAACTTCGAAAAAAATTTTTTTTCTTTTAGAGATTCTTTGCGCATATATGCTTTACTGAGGCTATCAAACTAGTATAATGAAAGAGAACCAGTTATCTCAAATAAGAACGGAAAAAAAGTGATTCAAACGAAGTTTCCAAACTTTGAAAAAAAATGTTTTTCTTTTCGAGATTCTTTGCGCATAATATGCTTTTCTACGGCTATCAAACTAGTAAAATGAAAGAGAACCAGTTATCTCGAATAAGAACGGAAAAAAAGTGATTGTAACGAAGTTTCCAAACTTCAAAAAAAATTTTTTTTCTTTTCGAGATTCTTTGCGCATAATATGCTTTACTGAGGCTATCAAACTAGTATAATGTAAGAGAACCAGTTATCTCAAATAAGAACGGAAAAAAAGTGATTCTAACGAAGTTTCCAAACTTCGAAAAAATATGTTTTTCTTTTCGAGATTCTTTGCGCTAAATATGCTTTTCTGAGGCTATCAAACTAGTATAATGAAAGAGAACCAGTTATCTCAAATAAGAACAGAAAAAAAAAATGATTCTAAAGAAGTTTCCAAACTTCGAAAAAAAAATTTTGTCTTTTCGAGATTCTTTGCGCATAATATGCTTTACTGAGGCTATCAAACTAGTATAATGAAAGAGAACCAGTTATCTCAAATAAGAACAGAAAAAAAGTGATTCTAAAGAAGTTTCCAAACTTCGAAAAAATTTTTTTTTCTTTTCGAGATTCTTTGCGCATAAAATGCTTTACTGAGGCTATCAAACTAGTATAATGAAAGAGAACCAGTTATCTCAAATAAGAACGGAAAAAAAGTGATTCAAACGAAGTTTCCAAACTTTGAAAAAAAAATGTTTTTCTTTTCGAGATTCTTTGCGCATAATATGCTTTTCTGAGGCTATCAAACTAGTATAATGAAAGAGAACTAGTTATTTCAAAAAAGAACGGAAAAAAAGTGATTCAAACGAAGTTTCCAAACTTCGAAAAAAATTTTTTTTCTTTTCGAGATTCTTTGCGCGTAATATACTTTTCTACGGCTATCAAACTAGTAAAATGAAAGAGAACCAGTTATCTGGAATAAGAACGGAAAAAAAAGTGATTCTAACGAAGTTTCCAAACTTCGAAAAAAAATGTTTTTCTTTTCGAGATTCTTTGCGCATAATATGCTTTTCTGAGGCTATCAAAGTAGTATTATAAAAGAGAACCAGTTATCTCAAATAAGAACGGAAAAAAAGTGATTCTAAAGAAGTTTCCAAACTTCGAAAAAAATTTTTTTTCTTTTCGAGATTCTTTGCGCATAATATGCTTTACTGAAGCTATCAAACTAGTATAATGAAAGAGAACCAGTTATCTCAAATAAGAACAGAAAAAAAGTGATTCTAAAGAAGTTTCCAAACTTCGAAAAAAAATTTTTTTCTTTTCGAGATTCTTTGCGCATAATATGCTTTACTGAGGCTATCGAACTAGTATAATGAAAGAGAACCAGTTATCTCAAATAAGAACGGAAAAAAAGTGATTCTAAAGAAGTTTCCAAACTTCGAAAAAAAATTTTTTTCTTTTCGAGATTCTTTGCGCATAATATGCTTTACTGAGGCTATCAAACTAGTATAATGAAAGAGAAACAGTTATCTCAAATAAGAACGGAAAAAAAGTGATTCAAACGAAGTTTCCAAACCTCGAAAAAAAATTTTTTTCTTTTCGAGATTCTTTGCGCATAATATGCTTTTCTGAGGCTATCAAACTAGTATAATATAAGATAACCAGTTATCTCAAATAAGAACGGGAAAAAAGTGATTCTAACGAAGTTTCCAAACTTTGAAAAAAAATGTTTTTCTTTTCGAGATTCTTTGCGCATAATATGCTTTTCTGAGGCTATCAAACTAGTATAATGAAAGAGAACTAGTTATTTCAAATAAGAACGGAAAAAAAGTGATTCAAACGAAGTTTCCAAACTTCGAAAAAAAATGTTTTTCTTTTCGAGATTCTTTGCGCATAATATACTTTTCTACGGCTATCAAACTAGTAAAATGAAAGAGAACCAGTTATCTCGAATAAGAACGGAAAAAAAGTGATTCTAACGAAATTTCCAAACTTCGAAAAAAAATGTTTCTCTTTTTTTGAGATTCTTTGCGCATTATATGCTTTTCTGAGGCTATCAAAATAGTATTATAAAAGAGAACCAGTTATCTATAATAAGAACGGAAACAAATTGATTCTAAAGAAGTTTCCAAACTTCGAAAAAAAATGTTTTTCTTTTCGAGATTCTTTGCGCATAATATACTTTTCTACGGCTATCAAACTAGTAAAATGAAAGAGAACCAGTTATCTCGAATAAGAACGGAAAAATTGTGATTGTAACGAAGATTCCAAACGTCGAAAAAATTTTTTTTTCTTTTCGAGATTCTTTGCGCATAATATGCTTTACTGAGGCTATCAAACTAGTATAATGTAAGAGAACCAGTTATCTCAAATAAGAACGGAAAAAAAGTGATTCTAAAGAAGTTTCCAAACTTCGAAAAAAATTTTTTTTCTTATCGAGATTCTTTGCGCATAATATGCTTTACTGAAGCTATCAAACTAGTATAATGAAAGAGAACCAGTTATCTCAAATAAGAACAGAAAAAAAGTGATTCTAAAGAAGTTTCCAAACTTCGAAAAAAAATTTTTTTCTTTTCGAGATTCTTTGCGCATAATATGCTTTACTGAGGCTATCAAACTAGTATAATGAAAGAGAACCAGTTATCTCAAATAAGAACGGAAAAAAAGTGATTCTAAAGAAGTTTCCAAACTTCGAAAAAAATTTTTTTTCTTTTCGAGATTCTTTGCGCATAATATGCTTTACTGAGGCTATCAAACTAGTATAATGAAAGAGAAACAGTTATCTCAAATAAGAACGGAAAAAAAGTGATTCAAACGAAGTTTCCAAACCTCGAAAAAAAATGTTTTTCTTTTCGAGATTCTTTGCGCATAATATGCTTTTCTGAGGCTATCAAACTAGTATAATGAAAGATAACCAGTTATCTCAAATAAGAACGGGAAAAAAAGTGATTCTAACGAAGTTTCCAAACTTCGAAAAAAATTTTTTTTTCTTTTCGTGATTTTTGCGCTAAATATGCTTTTCTGAGGCTATCAAAGTAGTATTATAAAAGAGAACACGTTATCTCAAATAAGAACAGAAAAAAGGTGATTCTAAAGAAGTTTCCAAACTTCAAAAAAAATTTTTTTTCTTTTCGAGATTCTTTGCGCATAATATGCTTTACTGAGGCTATCAAACTAGTATAATGAAAGAGAACCAGTTATCTCAAATAAGAACGGAAAAAAAGTGATTCAAACGATGTTTCCAAACTTTGAAAAAAAATGTTTTTCTTTTCGAGATTCTTTGCGCATAATATGCTTTTCTACGGCTATCAAACTAGTAAAATGAAAGAGAACCAGTTATCTCGAATAAGAACGGAAAAAAAAGTGATTGTAACGAAGTTTCCAAACTTCAAAAAAAATTTTTTTTCTTTTCGAGATTCTTTGCGCATAATATGCTTTACTGAGGCTATCAAACTAGTATAATGTAAGAGAACCAGTTATCTCAAATAAGAACGGAAAAAAAGTAATTCTAACGAAGTTTCCAAACTTCGAAAAAAAATGTTTTTCTTTTCGAGATTCTTTGCGCTAAATATGCTTTTCTGAGGCTATCAAACTAGTATAATGAAAGAGAACCAGTTATCTCAAATAAGAACAGAAAAAAAGTGATTCTAAAGAAGTTTCCAAACTTCGAAAAAAAAATTTTGTATTTTCGAGATTCTTTGCGCATAATATGCTTTACTGAGGCTATCAAACTAGTATAATGAAAGAGAACCAGTTATCTGAAATAAGAACAGAAAAAAAGTGATTCTAAAGAAGTTTCCAAACTTCGAAAAAAATTTTTTTTCTTTTCGAGATTCTTTGCGCATAAAATGCTTTACTGAGGCTATCAAACTAGTATAATGAAAGAGAACCAGTTATCTCAAATAAGAACGGAAAAAAAGTGATTCAAACGAAGTTTCCAAACTTTGAAAAACAATGTGCTTTTCTGAGGCTATCAAACTAGTATAATGAAAGAGAACTAGTTATTTCAAATAAGAACGGAAAAAAAGTGATTCAAACGAAGTTTCCAAACTTCGAAAAAATTTTTTTTTTCTTTTCGTGATTCTTTGCGCTAAATATGCTTTTCTGAGGCTATCAAAGTAGTATTATAAAAGAGAACCAGTTATCTCAAATAAGAACAGAAAAAAAGTGATTCTAAATAAGTTTCCAAACTTCGAAAAAAATTTTTTTTCTTTTCGAGATTCTTTGCGCATAATATGCTTTACTGAGGCTATCAAACTAATATAATGAAAGAGAAACAGTTATCTCAAATAAGAACGGAAAAAAATAATTCAAACGAAGTTTCCAAACTTCGAAAAAAAATGTTTTTCTTTTCGAGATTCTTTGCGCATAATATGCTTTACTGAGGCTATCAAACTAGTATAATGAAAGAGAACCAGTTATCTCAAATAAGAACGGAAAAAAAGTGATTCTAAAGAAGTTTCCAAACTTCGAAAAAAATTTTTTTTCTTTTCGAGATTCTTTGCGCATAATATACTTTTCTACGGCTATCAAACTAGTATAATGTAAGAGAACCAGTTATCTCAAATAAGAACGGAAAAAAAGTGATTCAAACGAAGTTTCCAAACTTCGAAAAAAAATGTTTTTCTTTTCGAGATTCTTTGCGCATAATATGCTTTTCTGAGGCTATCAAACTAGTATAATGAAAGAGAACCAGTTATTTCAAATAAGAACGGAAAAAAGTGATTCAAACGAAGTTTCCAAACTTCGAAAAAAAATGTTTTTCTTTTCGAGATTCTTTGCGCATAATATTCTTTTCTACGGCTATCAAACTAGTAAAAGGAAAGAGAACCAGTTATCTCGAATAAGAACGGAAAAAAAGTGATTGTAACGAAGTTTCCAAACTTCGAAAAAAATTTTTTTTCTTTTCGAGATTCTTTGCGCATAATATGCTTTACTGAGGCTATCAAACTAGCATAATGAAAGAGAACCAGTTATCTCAATTAAGAACGGAAAAAAAGTGATTCTAACGAAGTTTCCAAACTTCGAAAAAAATTTTTTTTCTTTTCGAGATTCTTTGCGCATAATATGCTTTACTGAGGCTATCAAACTAGGATAATGAAAGAGAACCAGTTATCTCAAATAAGAACCGAAAAAAAGTGATTGTAAAGAAGTTTCCAAACTTCGAAAAAAAATTTTTTTCTTTTCGAGATTCTTTGCGCATAATATGCTTTACTGAGGCTATCAAACTAGTATAATGAAAGAGAACCAGTTATCTCAAATAAGAACGGAAAAAAAGTGATTCTAAAGAAGTTTCCAAAGTTCGAAAAAAAATTTTTTTCTTTTCGAGATTCTTTGCGCATAATATGCTTTTCTGAGGCTATCAAACTAGTATAATGAAAGAGAACCAGTTATCTCAAATAAGAACGGAAAAAAAGTGATTCTAACGAAGTTTCCAAACTTCGAAAAAAATTTTTTTTCTTTTCGAGATTCTTTGCGCATAATATGCTTTACTGAGGATATCAAACTAGTATAATGAAAGAGAACCAGTTATCTCAAATAAGAACAGAAAAAAAGTGATTCTAAAGAAGTTTCCAAACTTCGAAAAAAAATTTTTTTCTTTTCGACATTCTTTGCGCATAATATGCTTTACTGAGGCTATCAAACTAGTATAATGAAAGAGAACCAGTTATTTCAAATAAGAACGGAAAAAAGTGATTCAAACGAAGTTTCCAAACTTCGAAAAAAAATGTTTTTCTTTTCGAGATTCTTTGCGCATAATATACTTTTCTACGGCTATCAAACTAGTAAAATGAAAGAGAACCAGTTATCTCGAATAAGAACGGAAAAAAAGTGATTGTAACGAAGTTTCCAATCTTCGAAAAAAATTTTTTTTCTTTTCGAGATTCTTTGCGCATAATATGCTTTTCTGAGGCTATCAAACTAGTATAATGAAAGAGAACTAGTTATTTCAAATAAGAACGGAAAAAAAGTGATTCAAACGAAGTTTCCAAACTTCGAAAAAAAATTTTTTCTTTTCGAGATTCTTTGCGCATAATATACCTTTCTACGGCTATCAAACTAGTAAAATGAAAGAGAACCAGTTATCTCGAATAAGAACGGAAAAAAAGTGATTCTAACGAAGTTTCCAAACTTCGAAAAAAAATGTTTTTCTTTACGAGATTCTTTGCGCATTATATGCTTTTCTGAGGCTATCAAACTAGTATAATGAAAGAGAACCAGTTATCTCAAATAAGAACGGAAAAAAAGTGATTCTAACGAAGTTTCCATACTTCGAAAAAAAATTTTTTTCTTTTAGAGATTCTTTGCGCATAATATGCTTTACTGAGGCTATCAAACTAGTATAATGAAAGAGAACCAGTTATCTCAAATAAGAACAGAAAAAAAGTGATTCTAAAGAAGTTTCCAAATTTCGAAAAAAAATTTTTTTCTTTTCGAGATTCTTTGCGCATAATATGCTTTACTGAGGCTATCAAACTAGTATAATGAAAGAGAACCAGTTATTTCAAATAAGAACGCAAAAAAATGATTAAAACGAAGTTTCCAAACTTCGAAAAAAAATGTTTTTCTTTTCGAGATTCTTTGCGCATAATATGCTTTTCTGAGGCTATCAAACTAGTATAATGAAAGAGAACTAGTTATTTCAAATAAGAACGGAAAAAAAGTGATTCAAACGAAGTTTCCAAACTTCGAAAAAAAATTTTTTCTTTTCGAGATTCTTTGCGCATAATATACTTTTCTACGGCTATCAAACTAGTAAAATGAAAGAGAACCAGTTATCTCGAATAAGAACGGAAAAAAAGTGATTCTAACGAAGTTTCCATACTTCGAAAAAAAATTTTTTTCTTTTCGAGATTCTTTGCGCATAATATGCTTTACTGAGGCTATCAAACTAGTATAATGAAAGAGAACCAGTTATCTCAAATAAGAACAGAAAAAAAGTGATTCTAAAGAAGTTTCCAAATTTCGAAAAAAAATTTTTTTCTTTTCGAGATTCTTTGCGCATAATATGCTTTACTGAGGCTATCAAACTAGTATAATGAAAGAGAACCAGCTATTTCAAATAAGAACGGAAAAAAGTGATTAAAACGAAGTTTCCAAACTTCGAAAAAAAATGTTTTTCTTTTCGAGATTCTTTGCGCATAATATACTTTTCTAAGGCTATCAAACTAGTATAATGAAAGAGAACCAGTTATCTCAAATAAGAACAGAAAAAAAGTGATTCTAAAGAAGTTTCCAAACTTCGAAAAAAAAATTTTGTCTTTTCGAGATTCTTTGCGCATAATATGCTTTACTGAGGCTATCAAACTAGTATAATGAAAGAGAACCAGTTATCTCAAATAAGAACAGAAAAAAAGTGATTCTAAAGAAGTTTCCAAACTTCGAAAAAAAATGTTTTTCTTTTCGAGATTCTTTGCGCATAATATGCTTTACTGAGGCTATCAAACTAGTATAATGAAAGAGAACCAGTTATCTCAAATAAGAACGGCATAAAAGTGATTCTAACGAAGTTTCGAAACTTCGAAAAAATTTTTTTTTCTTTTCAAGATTCTTTGCGCATAATATGCTTTTCTGAGGCTATCAAACTAGTATAATGAAAGAGAACCAGTTATTTCAAATAAGAACGGAAAAAAGTGATTCAAACGAAGTTTCCAAACTTCGAAAAAAAATGTTTTTCTTTACGAGATTCTTTGCGCATAATATACTTTTCTACGGCTATCAAACTAGTAAAATGAAAGAGAACCAGTTATCTCGAATAAGAACGGAAAAAAAGTGATTGTAACGAAGTTTCCAAACTTCGAAAAAAATTTTTTTTCTTTTCGAGATTCTTTGCGCATAATATGCCTTACTGAGGCTATCAAACTAGTATAATGAAAGAGAACCAGTTATCTCAAATAAGAACAGAAAAAAAGTAATTGTAAAGAAGTTTCCAAACTTCGAAAAAAATTTTTTTTCTTTTCGAGATTGTTTGCGCATAATATGCTTTACTGAGGCTATCAAACTAGTATAATGAAAGAGAAACAGTTATCTCAAATAAGAATGGAAAAAAAGTGATTCAAACGAAGTTTCCAAACCTCGAAAAAAATTTTTTTTTCTTTTCGTGATTCTTTGCGCTAAATATGCTTTTCTGAGGCTATCAAAGTAGTATTATAAAAGAGAACACGTTATCTCAAATAAGAACAGAAAAAAGGTGATTCTAAAGAAGTTTCCAAACTTCGAAAAAAATTTTTTTTCTTTTCGAGATTCTTTGCGCATAATATGCTTTACTGAGGCTATCAAACTAGTATAATGAAAGAGAACCAGTTATCTCAAATAAGAACGGAAAAAAAGTGATTCAAACGAAGTTTCCAAACTTCGAAAAAAAATGTTTTTCTTTTCGAGATTCTTTGCGCATAATATGCTTTACTGAGGCTATCAAACTAGTATAATGAAAGAGAACCAGTTATCTCAAATAAGAACGGAAAAAAAGTGATTCTAAAGAAGTTTCCAAACTTCGAAAAAAAAATTTTTTCTTTTCGAGATTCTTTGCGCATAATATGCTTTACTGAGGCTATCAAACTAGTATAATGAAAGAGAACCAGTTATCTCAAATAAGAACGGAAAAAAATTGATTCTAAAGAAGTTTCCAAACTTCGAAAAAAATTTTTTTCTTTTCGAGATTCTTTGCGCATAATATGCTTTACTGAGGCTATCAAACTAGTATTATGAAAGAGAACGAGTTATCTCAAATAAGAACGGAAAAAAAGTGATTCAAACGAAGTTTCGAAACTTCGAAAAAAATGTTTTTCTTTTCGAGATTCTTTGCGCATAATATGCTTTACTGAGGCTATTTAACTAGTATAATGTAAGAGAACCAGTTATCTCAAATAAGAACGGAAAAAAAGTGATTCAAACGAAGTTTCCAAATTTCGAAAAAAAATTTTTTTCTTTTCGAGATTCTTTGCGCATAATATGCTTTACTGAGGCTATCAAACTAGTATAATGAAAGAGAACCAGTTATTTCAAATAAGAACGGAAAAAAGTGATTAAAACGAAGTTTCCAAACTTCGAAATAAAATGTTTTTCTTTTCGAGATTCTTTGCGCATAATATACTTTTCTAAGGCTATCAAACTAGTAAAATGAAAGAGAACCAGTTATCTCGAATAAGAACGGAAAAAAAGTGATTGTAACGAAGTTTCCAAATTTCGAAAAAAATTTTTTTTCTTTTCGAGATTCTTTGCGCATAATATGCTTTACTGAGGCTATCAAACTAGTATAATGTAAGAGAACCAGTTATCTCAAATAAGAACGGAAAAAAAGTGATTATAACGAAATTTCCAAACTTCGAAAAAAATTTTTTTTCTTTTCGTGATTGTTTGCGCTAAATATGCTTTTCTGAGGCTATCAAACTAGTATAATGAAAGAGAACCAGTTATCTCAAATAAGAACAGAAAAAAAGTGATTCTAAAGAAGTTTCCAAACTTCGAAAAAAAAATTTTGTCTTTTCGAGATTCTTTGCGCATAATATGCTTTACTGAGGCTATCAAACTAGTATAATGAAAGAGAACCAGTTATCTCAAATAAGAACAGAAAAAAAGTGATTCTAAAGAAGTTTCCAAAGTTCGAAAAAAAATGTTTTTCTTTTCGAGATTCTTTGCGCATAATATGCTTTACTGAGGCTATCAAACTAGTATAATGAAAGAGAACCAGTTATCTCAAATAAGAACGGGAAAAAAGTGATTCTAACGAAGTTTCGAAACTTCGAAAAAATTTTTTTTTCTTTTCGAGATTCTTTGCGCATAATATGCTATACTGAGGCTATCAAACTAGTATAATGTAAGAGAACCAGTTATCTCAAATAAGAACGGAAAAAAAGTGATTCAAACGAAGTTTCCAAACTTCGAAAAAAAATGTTTTTCTTTTCGAGATTCTTTGCGCATAATATGCTTTTCTGAGGCTATCAAACTAGTATCATGAAAGAGAACCAGTTATTTCAAATAAGAACGGAAAAAAGTGATTCAAACGAAGTTTCCAAACTTCGAAAAAAAATGTTTTTCTTTACGAGATTCTTTGCGCATAATATACTTTTCTACGGCTATCAAACTAGTAAAATGAAAGAGAACCAGTTATCTCGAATAAGAACGGAAAAAAAGTGATTGTAACGAAGTTTCCAAACTTCGAAAAAAATTTTTTTTCTTTTCGAGATTCTTTGCGCATAATATGCTTTACTGAGGCTATCAAACTAGTATAATGAAAGAGAACCAGTTATCTCAAATAAGAACAGAAAAAAGGTGATTCTAAAGAAGTTTCCAAACTTCGAAAAAAATTTTTTTTCTTTTCGAAATTCTTTGCGCATAATATGCTTTACTGAGGCTATCAAACTAGTATAATGAAAGAGAACTAGTTATCTCAAATAAGAACGGAAAAAAAGTGATTCAAACGAAGTTTCCAAACTTCGAAAAAAAATGTTTTTCTTTTCGAGATTCTTTGCGCATAATATGCTTTACTGAGGCTATCAAACTAGTATAATGAAAGAGAACGAGTTATCTCAAATAAGAACGGAAAAAAAGTGATTCAAACGAAGTTTCCAAACTTCGAAAAAAATGTTTTTCTTTTCGAGATTCTTTGCGCATAATATGCTTAACTGAGGCTATCAAACTAGTATAATGAAAGAGAACCAGTTATCTCAAATAAGAACGGAAAAAAGTGATTCAAACGAAGTTTCCAAACTTCGAAAAAAATTGTTTTTCTTTTCGAGATTCTTTGCGCATAATATGCTTTTCTGAGGCTATCAAACTAGTATAATGAAAGAGAACCAGTTATTTCAAATAAGAACGGAAAAAAGTGATTCAAACGAAGTTTGAACTTCGAAAAAAAATGTTTTTCTTTTCGAGATTCTTTGCGCATAATATACTTTTCTACGGCTATCAAACTAGTAAAATGAAAGAGAACCAGTTATCTCGAATAAGAACGGAAAAAAAGTGATTGTAACGAAGTTTCCAAACTTCGAAAAAAATTTTTTTTCTTTTCGAGATTATTTGCGCATAGTATGCTTTACTGAGGCTATCAAACTAGTATAATGAAAGAGAACCAGTTATCTCAAATAAGAAAGGAAAAAAAGTGATTCTAACGAAGTTTCCAAACTTCGAAAAAAACTTTTTTTCTTTTCGAGATTCTTTGCGCATAATATGCTTTACTGAGGCTATCAAACTAGTATAATGAAAGAGAACCAGTTATCTCAAATAAGAACAGAAAAAAAGTAATTGTAAAGAAGTTTCCATACTTCGAAAAAAAATTTTTTTCTTTTCGAGATTCTTTGCGCATAATATCCTTTACTGAGGCTATCAAACTAGTATAATGAAAGAGAACCAGTTATCTCAAATAAGAACGGAAAAAAAGTGATTCTAAAGAAGTTTCCAAACTTCGAAAAAAAATTTTTTTCTTTTCGAGATTCTTTGCGCATAATATGCTTTACTGAGGCTATCAAACTAGTATAATGAAAGAGAAACAGTTATCTCAAATAAGAACGGAAAAAAAGTGATTCAAACGAAGTTTCCAAACCTCGAAAAAAAATGTTTTTCTTTTCGATATTCTTTGCGCTAAATATGCTTTTCTGAGGCTATCAAACTAGTATAATGAAAGAGAACCAGTTATCTCAAATAAGAACGGGAAAAAAGTGATTCTAACGAAGTTTCCAAACTTCGAAAAAATTTTTTTTTTCTTTTCGTGATTCTTTGCGCTAAATATGCTTTTCTGAGGCTATCAAAGTAGTATTATAAAAGAGAACACGTTATCTCAAATAAGAACAGAAAAAAGGTGATTCTAAAGAAGTTTCCAAACTTCGAAAAAAATTTTTTTCTTTTCGAGATTCTTTGCGCATAATATGCTTTACTGAGGCTATCAAACTAGTATAATGAAAGAGAACCAGTTATCTCAAATAAGAACGGAAAAAAAGTGATTCAAACGAAGTTTCCAAACTTCGAAAAAAAATGTTTTTCTTTTCGAGATTCTTTGCGCATAATATGCTTTACTGAGGCTATCAAACTAGTATAATGAAAGAGAACCAGTTATCTCAAATAAGAACGGAAAAAAAGTGATTCAAACGAAGTTTCCAAACTTCGAAAAAAATGTTTTTCTTTTCGAGATTCTTTGCGCATAATATGCTTTTCTGAGGCTATCAAACTAGTATAATGAAAGAGAACTAGTTATTTCAAATAAGAACGGAAAAAAAGTGATTCAAACGAAGTTTCCAAACTTCGAAAAAAAATGTTTTTCTTTTCGAGATTCTTTGCGCATAATATACTTTTCTACGGCTATCAAACTAGTAAAATGAAAGAGAACCAGTTATTTCCAATAAGAACGGAAAAAAAGTGATTCTAACGTAGTTTCCAAACTTCGAAAAAAAATTTTTTTTCTTTTCGTGATTCTTTGCGCTAAATATGCTTTTCTGAGGCTATCAAAATAGAATTATAAAAGAGAACCAGTTATCTCAAATAAGAACAGAAAAAAAGTGATTCTAAAGAAGTTTCCAAACTTCGAAAAAAAAATTTTTTCTTTTTGAGATTCTTTGCGCATAATATGCTTTACTGAGGCTATCAAACTAATATAATGAAAGAGAAACAGTTATCTCAAATAAGAACGGAAAAAAATGATTCAAACGAAGTTTCCAAACTTCGAAAAAAAATGTTTTTCTTTTCGAGATTCTTTGCGCTAAATATGCTTTTCTGAGGCTATCAAACTAGTATAATGAAAGAGAACCAGTTATCTCAAATAAGAACAGAAAAAAGTGATTCTAAAGAAGTTTCCAAACTTCGAAAAAAAAATTTTTTCTTTTCGAGATTCTTTGCGCATTATATGCTTTTCTGAGGCTATCAAAGTAGTATTATAAAAGAGAACCAGTTATCTCAAATAAGAACGGAAAAAAAGTGATTCAAACGAAGTTTCCAAACCTCGAAAAAAATTTTTTTTCTTTTCGAGATTCTTTGCGCATAATATGCTTTTCTGAGGCTATCAAACTAGTATAATGAAAGAGAACCAGTTATCTCAAATAAGAACCGAAAAAAAGTGATTCTAAAGAAGTTTCCAAACTTCGAAAAAAAATTTTTTTCTTTTCGAGATTCTTTGCGCATAATATGCTTTACTGAGGCTATCAAACTAGTATAATGAAAGAGAACCTGTTCTTTCAAATAAGAACGGAAAAAAGTGATTAAAACGAAGTTTCCAAACTTCGAAAAAAAATTTTTTTCTTTTCGAGATTCTTTGGGCATAATATACTTTTCTACGGCTATCAAACTAGTAAAATGAAAGAGAACCAGTTATCTCGAATAAGAACGGAAAAAAAGTGATTGTAACGAAGTTTCCAAACTTCGAAAAAAATTTTTTTTCTTTTCGAGATTCTTTGCGCATAATATGCTTTACTGAGGCTATCAAACTAGTATAATGTAAGAGAACCAGTTATCTCAAATAAGAACGGAAAAAAAGTGATTCTAACGAAGTTTCCAAACTTCGAAAAAAAATTTTTTTCTTTTCGTGATTGTTTGCGCTAAATATGCATTTCTGAGGCTATCAAACTAGTATAATGAAAGAGAACCAGTTATCTCAAATAAGAACAGAAAAAAAGTGATTCTAAAGAAGTTTCCAAACTTCGAAAAAAAATTTTTTTCTTTTCGAGATTCTTTGCGCATAATATGCTTTACTGAGGCTATCAAACTAGTATAATGAGAGAGAACCAGTTATTTCAAATAAGAACGGAAAAAAGTGATTAAAACGAAGTTTCATAACTTCGAAAAAAAATGTTTTTCTTTTCGAGATTCCTTGCACATAATATACTTTTCTACGGCTATCAAACTAGTAAAATGAAAGAGAACCAGTTATCTCCAATAAGAACGGAAAAAAAGTGATTGTAACGAAGTTTCCAAATTTCGAAAAAAATTTTTTTTCTTTTCGAGATTCTTTGCGCATAATATGCTTTACTGAGGCTATCAAACTAGTATAATGTAAGAGAACCAGTTATCTCAAATAAGAACGGAAAAAAAGTGATTCAAACGAAGTTTCCAAACTTTGAAAAAAAATGTTTTTCTTTTCGTGATTGTTTGCGCTAAATATGCTTTTCTGAGGCTATCAAACTAGTATAATGAAAGAGAACTAGTTATTTCAAATAAGAACGGAAAAAAAGTGATTCAAACGAAGTTTCCAAACTTCGAAAAAAAATGTTTTTCTTTTCGAGATTCTTTGCGCATAATATACTTTTCTACGGCTATCAAACTAGTAAAATGAAAGAGAACCAGTTATCTCGAATAAGAACGGAAAAAAAGTGATTCTAACGAAGTTTCCAAACTTCGAAATAAAATGTTTCTCTTTTCGAGATTGTTTGCGCATTATATGCTTTTCTGAGGCTATCAAAGTAGTATTATAAAAGAGAACCAGTTATCTCAAATAAGAACGGAAAAAAAGTGATTCTAAAGAAGTTTCCAAACTTCGAAAAAAATTTTTTTTCTTTTCGAGATTCTTTGCGCATAATATACTTTTCTACGGCTATCAAACTAGTAAAATGAAAGAGAACCAGTTATCTCGAATAAGAACGGAAAAAAAAGTGATTCTAACGAAGTTTCCAAACTTCGAAAAAAAATGTTTTTCTTTTCGAGATTCTTTGCGCATAATATGCTTTACTGAGGCTATCAAACTAGTATAATGAAAGAGAACCAGTTATCTCAAATAAGAACGAAAACAAATTGATTCTAAAGAAGTTTCCAAACTTCAAAAAAAATGTTTTTCTTTTCGAGATTCTTTGCGCATTATATACTTTTCTACGGCTATCAAACTAGTAAAATGAAAGAGAACCAGTTATCTCGAATAAGAACGGAAAAATTGTGATTGTAACGAAGTTTCCAAACGTCGAAAAAAATTTTTTTTCTTTTCGAGATTCTTTGCGCATAATATGCTTTACTGAGGCTATCAAACTAGTATAATGAAAGAGAACCAGTTATCTCAAATAAGAACGGAAAAAAAGTGATTCTAAAGAAGTTTCCAAACTTCGAAAAAAAATTTTTTTCTTATCGGGATTCTTTGCGCATAATATGCTTTACTGAAGCTATCAAACTAGTATAATGAAAGAGAACCAGTTATCTCAAATAAGAACAGAAAAAAAGGGATTCTAAAGAAGTTTCCAAACTTCGAAAAAAAATTTTTTTCTTTTCGAGATTCTTTGCGCATAATATGCTTTACTGAGGCTATCAAACTAGTATAATGAAAGAGAACCAGTTATCTCAAATAAGAACGGAAAAAAAGTGATTCTAAAGAAGTTTCCAAACTTCGAAAAAAAAATTTTTTCTTTTCGAGATTCTTTGCGCATAATATGCTTTACTGAGGCTATCAAACTAGTATAATGAAAGAGAAACAGTTATCTCAAATAAGAACGGAAAAAAAGTGATTCAAACGAAGTTTCCAAACCTCGAAAAAAAATGTTTTTCTTTTCGAGATTCTTTGCGCATAATATGCTTTTCTGAGGCTATCAAACTAGTATAATGAAAGTTAACCAGTTAAATCAAATAAGAACGGGAAAAAAAGTGATTCTAACGAAGTTTCCAAACTTCGAAAAAAATTTTTTTTTCTTTTCGTGATTCTTTGCGCTAAATATGCTTTTCTGAGGCTATCAAAGTAGTATTATAAAAGAGAACACGTTATCTCAAATAAGAACAGAAAAAAGGTGATTCTAAAGAAGTTTCCAAACTTCAAAAAAAATTTTTTTTCTTTTCGAGATTCTTTGCGCATAATATGCTTTACTGAGGCTATCAAACTAGTATAATGAAAGAGAACCAGTTATCTCAAATAAGAACGGAAAAAAAGTGATTCAAACGATGTTTCCAAACTCGAAAAAAAATTTTTTTCTTTTAGAGATTCTTTGCGCATAATATGCTTTACTGAGGCTATCAAACTAGTATAATGAAAGAGAACCAGTTATCTCAAATAAGAACGGAAAAAAAGTGATTCTAACGAAGTTTCCAAACTTCGAAAAAATTTTTTTTTCTTTTCGAGATTCTTTGCGCATAATATGCTTTACTGAGGCTATCAAACTAGTATAATGAAAGAGAACCAGTTATCTCAAATAAGAACAGAAAAAAAGTGATTCTAAAGAAGTTTCCAAACTTCGAAAAAAAATTTTTTTCTTTTCGAGATTCTTTGCGCATAATATGCTTTACTGAGGCTATCAAACTAGTATAATGAAAGAGAACCTGTTATTTCAAATAAGAACGGAAAAAAGTGATTAAAACGAAGTTTCCAAACTTCGAAAAAAAATGTTTTTCTTTTCGAGATTCTTTGCGCATAATATACTTTTCTACGGCTATCAAACTAGTAAAATGAAAGAGAACCAGTTATCTCGAATAAGAACGGAAAAAAAGTGATTGTAACGAAGTTTCCAAAATTCGAAAAAAATTTTTTTTCTTTTCGAGATTCTTTGTGCATAATATGCTTTACTGAGGCAATCAAACTAGTATAATGTAAGAGAACCAGTTATCTCGAATAAGAACGGAAATAAAAGGGATTCTAACGAAGTTTCCAAACTTCGAAAAAAAATGTTTTTCTTTTCGAGATTCTTTGCGCATAATATGCTTTACTGAGGCTATCAAACTAGTATAATGAAAGAGAACCAGTTATCTCAAATAAGAACGAAAACAAATTGATTCTAAAGAAGTTTCCAAACTTCGAAAAAAAATGTTTTTCTTTTCGAGATTCTTTGCGCATAATATGCTTTACTGAGGCTATCAAACTAGTATAATGAAAGAGAACCAGTTATCTCAAATAAGAACGGAAAAAAAGTGATTCTAACGAAGTTTCCAAACTTCGAAAAAATTTTTTTTTTCTTTTCGTGATTCTTTGCGCTAAATATGCTTTTCTGAGGCTATCAAAGTAGTATTATAAAAGAGAACCAGTTATCTCAAATAAGAACAGAAAAAAAGTGATTCTAAATAAGTTTCCAAACTTCGAAAAAAAATTTTTTTCTATTCGAGATTCTTTGCGCATAATATGCTTTACTGAGGCTATCAAACTAATATAATGAAAGAGAAACAGTTATCTCAAATAAGAACGGAAAAAAATGATTCAAACGAAGTTTCCAAACTTCGAAAAAAAATGTTTTTCTTTTCGAGATTCTTTGCGCTAAATATGCTTTTCTGAGGCTATCAAACTAGTATTATAAAAGAGAACCAGTTATCTCAAATAAGAACGGAAAAAAAGTGATTCTAAAGAAGTTTCCAAACTTCGAAAAAAATTTTTTTTCTTTTCGAGATTCTTTGCGCATAATATACTTTTCTACGGCTATCAAACTAGTATAATGTAAGAGAACCAGTTATCTCAAATAAAAAAGGAAAAAAAGTGATTCAAACGAAGTTTCCAAACTTCGAAAAAAAATGTTTTTCTTTAAGAGATTCTTTGCGCATAATATGCTTTTCTGAGGCTATCAAACTAGTATAATGAAAGAGAACCAGTTATTTCAAATAAGAACGGAAAAAAGTGATTCAAAAGAAGTTTCCAAACTTCGAAAAAAAATGTTTTTCTTTTCGAGATTCTTTGCGCATAATATACTTTTCTACGGCTATCAAACTAGTAAAATGAAAGAGAACCAGTTATCTCGAATAAGAACGGAAAAAAAGTGATTGTAACGAAGTTTCCAAACTTCGAAAAAAATTTTTTTTCTTTTCGAGATTCTTTGCGCATAATATGCTTTACTGAGGCTATCAAACTAGTATAATGAAAGAGAACCAGTTATCTCAAATAAGAACGGAAAAAAAGTGATTCTAAAGAAGTTTCCAAACTTCGAAAAAAATTTTTTTTCTTTTCGAGATTCTTTGCGCATAATATGCTTTACTGAGGCTATCAAACTAGTATAATGAAAGAGAACCAGTTATCTCAAATAAGAACAGAAAAAAAGTGATTGTAAAGAAGTTTCCAAACTTCGAAAAAAAATTTTTTTCTTTTCGAGATTCTTTGCGCATAATATGCTTTACTGAGGCTATCAAACTAGTATAATGAAAGAGAACCAGTTATCTCAAATAAGAACGGAAAAAAAAGTGATTCCAAAGAAGTTTCCAAACTTCGAAAAAAAATTTTTTTCTTTTCGAGATTCTTTGCGCATAATATGCTTTACTGAGGCTATCAAACTAGTATAATGAAAGAGAACCAGTTATCTCAAATAAGAACGGAAAAAAAGTGATTCAAACGAAGTTTCCAAACTACGAAAAAAAATGTTTTTCTTTTCGAGATTCTTTGCGCATAATATGCTTTACTGAGGCTATCAAACTAGTATAATGAAAGAGAACCAGTTATCTCAAATAAGAACGGAAAAAAAGTGATTCTAACGAAGTTTCCAAACTTCGAAAAATTTTTTTTTTCTTTTCGAGATTCTTTGCGCATAATATGCTTTACTGAGGCTATCAAACTAGTATAATGAAAGAGAACCAGTTATCTCAAATAAGAACGGAAAAAAAGTGATTCTAACGAAGTTTCCAAACTTCGAAAAAATTTTTTTTTCTTTTCGAGATTCTTTGCGCATAATATGCTTTACTGAGGCTATCAAACTAGTATAATGAAAGAGAACTAGTTATCTCAAATAAGAACAGAAAAAAAGTGATTCTAAAGAAGTTTCCAAACTTCGAAAAGAAATTTTTTTCTTTTCGAGATTCTTTGCGCATAATATGCTTTACTGAGGCTATCAAACTAGTATAATGAAAGAGAACCAGTTATTTCAAATAAGAACGGAAAAAAGTGATTCAAACGAAGTTTCCAAACTTCGAAAAAAAATGTTTTTCTTTTCGAGATTCTTTGCGCATAATATACTTTTCTACGGCTATCAAACTAGTATAATGTAAGAGAACCAGTTATCTCAAATAAGAACGGAAAAAAAGTGATTCTAACGAAGTTTCCAAACTTAGAAAAAAAATGTTTTTCTTTACGAGATTCTTTGCGCATAATATGCTTTTCTGAGGCTATCAAACTAGTATAATGAAAGAGAACCAGTTATCTCAAACAAGAAGGGAAAAAAAGTGATTCTAACGAAGTTTCCAAACATCGAAAAAAATTTTTTTTCTTTTCGAGATCTTTGCGCATAATATGCTTTACTGAGGCTATCAAACTAGTATAATGAAAGAGAACCAGTTATCTCAAATAAGAACAGAAAAAAAGTGATTGTAAAAAAGTTTCCAAACTTCGAAAAAAAATTTTTTTCTTTTCGAGATTCTTTGCGCATAATATGCTTTACTGAGGCTATCAAACTAGTATAATGAAAGAGAACCAGTTATCTCAAATAAGAACGGAAAAAAAGTGATTCTAAAGAAGTTTCCAAACTTCGAAAAAAAATTTTTTTCTTTTCGAGATTCTTTGCGCATAATATGCTTTACTGAGGCTATCAAACTAGTATAATGAAAGAGAACCAGTTATCTCAAATAAGAACGGAAAAAAAGTGATTCAAACGAAGTTTCCAAACTTCGAAAAAAAATGTTTTTCTTTTCGAGATTCTTTGCGCATAATATGCTTTACTGAGGCTATCAAACTAGTATAATGAAAGAGAACCAGTTATCTCAAATAAGAACGGAAAAAAAGTGATTCTAACGAAGTTTCCAAACTTCGAAAAATTTTTTTTTTCTTTTCGAGATTCTTTGCGCATAATATGCTTTACTGAGGCTATCAAACTAGTATAATGAAAGAGAACCAGTTATCTCAAATAAGAACGGAAAAAAAGTGATTCTAACGAAGTTTCCATACTTCGAAAAAATTTTTTTTTCTTTTCGAGATTCTTTGCGCATAATATGCTTTACTGAGGCTATCAAACTAGTATAATGAAAGAGAACCAGTTATTTCAAATAAGAACGGAAAAAAGTGATTCAAACGAAGTTTCCAAACTTCGAAAAAAAATGTTTTTCTTTTCGAGATTATTTGCGCATAATATACTTTTCTACGGCTATCAAACTAGTAAAATGAAAGAGAACCAGTTATCTCGAATAAGAACGGAAAAAAAGTGATTGTAACGAAGTTTCCAAACTTCGAAAAAAATTTTTTTTCTTTTCGAGATTCTTTGCGCATAATATGCTTTACTGAGGCTATCAAACTAGTATAATGTAAGAGAACCAGTTATCTCAAATTAGAACGGAAAAAAAGTGATTCTAACGAAGTTTCCAAACTTCGAAAAAAATTTTTTTTCTTTTCGTGATTGTTTGCGCTAAATATGCTTTTCTGAGGCTATCAAACTAGTATAATGAAAGAGAACCAGTTATCTGAAATAAGAACAGAAAAAAAGTGATTCTAAAGAAGTTTCCAAACTTCGAAAAAAAAATTTTGTCTTTTCGAGATTCTTTGCGCATAATATGCTTTACTGAGGCTATCAAACTAGTATAATGAAAGAGAACCAGTTATCTCAAATAAGAACAGAAAAAAAGTGATTCTAAAAAAGTTTCCAAACTTCGAAAAAAAATGTTTTTCTTTTCGAGATTCTTTGCGCATATTATGCTTTTCTGAGGCTATAAACTAGTATAATGAAAGAGAACTAGTTATTTCAAATAAGAACGGAAAAAAAATGATTCAAACGAAGTTTCCAAACTTCGAAAAAAAATGTTTTTCTTTTCGAGATTCTTTGCGCATAATATACTTTTCTACGGCTATCAAACTAGTAAAATGAAAGAGAACCAGTTATCTCGAATAAGAACGGAAAAAAAGTGATTCTAACGAAGTTTCCAAACTTCGAAAAAAAATGTTTTTCTTTACGAGATTCTTTGCGCATTATATGCTTTTCTGAGGCTATCAAACTAGTATAATGAAAGAGAACCAGTTATCTCAAATAAGAACGGAAAAAAAGTGATTCTAACGAAGTTTCCAAACTTCGAAAAAAAATTTCTTTCTTTTAGAGATTCTGTGCGCATAATATGCTTTACTGAGGTTATCAAACTAGTATAATGAAAGAGAACCAGTTATCTCAAATAAGAACGGAAAAAAAGTGATTCTAACGAAGTTTCCAAACTTCGAAAAATTTTTTTCTTCTTTTCGAGATTCTTTGCGCATAATATGCTTTACTGAGGCTATCAAACTAGTATAATGAAAGAGAACCAGTTATCTCAAATAAGAACAGAAAAAAAGTGATTCTAAAGAAGTTTCCAAACTACGAAAAAAATTTTTTTTCTTTTCGAGATTCTTTGCGCATAATATGCTTTACTGAGGCTATCAAACTAGTATAATGAAAGAGAACCAGTTATCTCAAATAAGAACAGAAAAAAAGTGATTCTAAATAAGTTTCCAAACTTCGAAAAAAAAATTTTTTCTTTTCGAGATTCTTTGCGCATAATATGCTTTACTGAGTCTATCAAACTAATATAATGAAACAGAAACAGTTATCTCAAATAAGAACGGAAAAAAATGATTCAAATGAAGTTTCCAAACTTCGAAAAAAAATGTTTTTCTTTTCGAGATTCTTTGCGCTAAATATGCTTTTCTGAGGCTATCAAACTAGTATAATGAAAGAGAACCAGTTATCTCAAATAAGAACAGAAAAAAGTGATTCTAAAGAAGTTTCCAAACTTCGAAAAAAAAATTTTTTCTTTTCGAGATTCTTTGCGCATTATATGCTTTTCTGAGGCTATCAAAGTAGTATTATAAAAGAGAACCAGTTATCTCAAATAAGAACGGAAAAAAAGTGATTCTAAAGAAGTTTCCAAACTTCGAAAAAATTTTTTTTTCTTTTCGAGATTCTTTGCGCATAATATACTTTTCTACGGCTATCAAACTAGTAAAATGAAAGAGAACCAGTTATCTCGAATAAGAACGGAAAAAAAAGTGATTCTAACGAAGTTTCCAAACTTCGAAAAAAAATGTTTTTCTTTTCGAGATTCTTTGCGCATAATATGCTTTACTGAGGCTATCAAACTAGTATAATGAAAGAGAAACAGTTATCTCAAATAAGAACGAAAACAAATTGATTCTAAAGAAGTTTCCAAACTTCGAAAAAAAATGTTTTTCTTTTCGAGATTCTTTGCGCATAATATGCTTTACTGAGGCTATAAAACTAGTATAATGAAAGAGAACCAGTTATCTCAAATAAGAACGGGAAAAAAGTGATTCTAACGAAGTTTCGAAACTTCGAAAAAAATTTTTTTTCTTTTCGAGATTCTTTTCGCATAATATACCTTTCTACGGCTATGAAACTAGTAAAATGAAAGAGAACCAGTTATCTCGAATAATAACGGAAAAAAAGTGATTGTAACGAAGTTTCCAAACTTCGAAAAAAAATTTTTTTCTTTTCGAGATTCTTTGCGCATAATATGCTTTACTGAGGCTATCAAACTAGTATAATGAAAGAGAACCAGTTATCTCAAATAAGAACGGAAAAAAAGTGATTCTAAAGAAGTTTCCAAACTACGAAAAAAATTTTTTTTCTTTTCGAGATTCTTTGCGCATAATATGCTTTACTGAGACTATCAAACTAGTATAATGAAAGAGAACCAGTTATCTCAAATAAGAACAGAAAAAAAGTGATTCTAAATAAGTTTCCAAACTTCGAAAAAAAAATTTTTTCTTTTCGAGATTCTTTGCGCATAATATGCTTTACTGAGTCTATCAAACTAATATAATGAAACAGAAACAGTTATCTCAAATAAGAACGGAAAAAAATGATTCAAATGAAGTTTCCAAACTTCGAAAAAAAATGTTTTTCTTTTCGAGATTCTTTGCGCTAAATATGCTTTTCTGAGGCTATCAAACTAGTATAATGAAAGAGAACCAGTTATCTCAAATAAGAACAGAAAAAAGTGATTCTAAAGAAGTTTCCAAACTTCGAAAAAAAAATTTTTTCTTTTCGAGATTCTTTGCGCATTATATGCTTTTCTGAGGCTATCAAAGTAGTATTATAAAAGAGAACCAGTTATCTCAAATAAGAACGGAAAAAAAGTGATTCTAAAGAAGTTTCCAAACTTCGAAAAAAATTTTTTTTCTTTTCGAGATTCTTTGCGCATAATATACTTTTCTACGGCTATCAAACTAGTAAAATGAAAGAGAACCAGTTATCTCGAATAAGAACGGAAAAAAAAGTGATTCTAACGAAGTTTCCAAACTTCGAAAAAAAATGTTTTTCTTTTCGAGATTCTTTGCGCATAATATGCTTTACTGAGGCTATCAAACTAGTATAATGAAAGAGAAACAGTTATCTCAAATAAGAACGAAAACAAATTGATTCTAAAGAAGTTTCCAAACTTCGAAAAAAAATGTTTTCCTTTTCGAGATTCTTTGCGCATAATATGCTTTACTGAGGCTATAAAACTAGTATAATGAAAGAGAACCAGTTATCTCAAATAAGAACGGGAAAAAAGTGATTCTAACGAAGTTTCGAAACTTCGAAAAAAATTTTTTTTCTTTTCGAGATTCTTTTCGCATAATATACCTTTCTACGGCTATGAAACTAGTAAAATGAAAGAGAACCAGTTATCTCGAATAAGAACGGAAAAAAAGTGATTGTAACGAAGTTTCCAAACTTCGAAAAAAAATTTTTTTCTTTTCGAGATTCTTTGCGCATAATATGCTTTACTGAGGCTATCAAACTAGTATAATGAAAGAGAACCAGTTATCTCAAATAAGAACGGAAAAAAAGTGATTCTAACGAAGTTTCCAAACTTCGAAAAAAATTTTTTTTCTTTTCGAGATTCTTTGCGCATAATATTCTTTACTGAGGCTATCAAACTAGTATAATGAAAGAGAACCAGTTATCTCAAATAAAAACAGAAAAAAAGTGAATGTAAAGAAGTTTCCAAACTTCGAAAAAATTTTTTTTTCTTTTTGTGATTCTTTGCGCTAAATATGCTTATCTGAGGCTATCAAAGTAGTATTATAAAAGAGAACACGTAATCTCAAATAAGAACAGAAAAAAGGTGATTCTAAAGAAGTTTCCAAACTTCGAAAAAAATTTTTTTTCTTTTCGAGATTCTTTGCGCATAATATGCTTTACTGAGGCTATCAAACTAGTATAATGAAAGAGAACCAGTTATCTCAAATAAGAACGGAAAAAAAGTGATTCAAACGAAGTTTCCAAACTTCGAAAAAAAATGTTTTTCTTTTCGAGATTCTTAGCGCATAATATGCTTTACTGAGGCTATCAAACTAGTATAATGAAAGAGAACCAGTTATCTCAAATAAGAACGGAAAAAAGTGATTCTAACGAAGTTTCCAAACTTCGAAAAAATTTTTTTTTCTTTTCGAGATTCTTTGCGCATAATATGCTTTACTGAGGCTATCAAACTAGTATAATGAAAGAGAACCAGTTATCTCAAATAAGAACAGAAAAAAAGTGATTCTAAAGAAGTTTCCAAACTTCGAAAAAAAATTTTTTTCTTTTCGAGATTCTTTGCGCATAATATGCTTTACTGAGGCTATCAAACTAGTATAATGAAAGAGAACCAGTTATCTCAAATAAGAACGGAAAAAAATTGATTCTAAAGAAGTTTCCAAACTTCGAAAAAAAAATTTTTCTTTTCGAGATTCTTTGCGCATAATATGCTTTACTGAGGCTATCAAACTAGTATAATGAAAGAGAACGAGTTATCTCAAATAAGAACGGAAAAAAAGTGATTCAAACGAAGTTTCCAAACTTCGAAAAAAATGTTTTTCTTTTCGAGATTCTTTGCGCATAATATGCTTTACTGAGGCTATCAAACTAGTATAATGTAAGAGAACCAGTTATCTCGAATAAGAACGGAAAAAAAGTGATTGTAACGAAGTTTCCAAACTTCGAAAAAAATTTTTTTTCTTTTCGAGATTCTTTGCGCATAATATGCTTTACTGAGGCTATCAAACTAGTATAATGAAAGAGAACCAGTTATTTCAAATAAGAACGGAAAAAAGTGATTCTAACGAAGTTTCCAAACTTCGAAAAAAATTTTTTTTCTTTTCGAGATTCTTTGCGCATAGTATGCTTTACTGAGGCTATCAAACTAGTATAATGAAAGAGAACCAGTTATCTCAAATAAGAACGGAAAAAAAGTGATTCAAACGAAGTTTCCAAACTTCGAAAAAAAATGTTTTTCTTTTCGAGATTCTTTGCGCATAATATGCTTTACTGAGGCTATCAAACTAGTATAATGAAAGAGAACCAGTTATCTCAAATAAGAACGGAAAAAAGTGATTCTAACGAAGTTTCCAAACTTCGAAAAATTTTTTTTTTCTTTTCGAGATTCTTTGCGCATAATATGCTTTACTGAGGCTATCAAACTAGTATAATGAAAGAGAACCAGTTATCTCAAATAACAACAGAAAAAAAGTGATTCTAAAGAAGTTTCCAAAGTTCGAAAAAAAATTTTTTTCTTTTCGAGATTCTTTGCGCATAATATGCTTTACTGAGGCTATCAAACTAGTATAATGAAAGAGAACCAGTTATCTCAAATAAGAACGGAAAAAAATTGATTCTAAAGAAGTTTCCAAACTTCGAAAAAAAAATTTTTCTTTCCGAGATTCTTTGCGCATAATATGCTTTACTGAGGCTATCAAACTGGTATAATGAAAGAGAACAAGTTATCTCAAATAAGAACGGAAAAAAAGTGATTCAAACGAAGTTTCCAAACTTCGAAAAAGATGTTTTTCTTTTCGAGATTCTTTGCGCATAATATGCTTTACTGAGGCTATCAAACTAGTATAATGTAAGAGAACCAGTTATCTCGAATAAGAACGAAAAAAAAGTGATTGTAACGAAGTTTCCAAACTTCGAAAAAAATTTTTTTTCTTTTCGAGATTCTTTGCGCATAATATGCTTTACTGAGGCTATCAAACTAGTATAATGAAAGAGAACCAGTTATCTCAAATAAGAACGGAAAAAAAGTGATTCTAACGAAGTTTCCAAACTTCGAAAAAAATTTTTTTTCTTTTCGAGATTCTTTGCGCATAATATGCTTTACTGAGGCTATCAAACTAGTATAATGAAAGAGAACCAGTTATCTCAAATAAGAACAGAAAAAAAGTGATTGTAAAGAAGTTTCCAAACTTCGAAAAAAAATTTTTTTCTTTTCGAGATTCTTTGCCCATAATATGCTTTACTGAGGCTATCAAACTAGTATAATGAAAGAGAACCAGTTATCTCAAATAAGAACGGAAAAAAAGTGATTCAAACGAAGTTTCCAAACTTCGAAAAAAAATGTTTTTCTTTTCGAGATTCTTTGCGCATAATATGCTTTACTGAGGCTATCAAACTAGTATAATGAAAGAGAACCAGTTATCTCAAATAAGAACGGAAAAAAAGTGATTCTAACGAAGTTTCGAAACTTCGAAAAAATTTTTTTTTCTTTTCGAGATTCTTTGCGCATAATATGCTTTACTGAGGCTATCAAACTAGTATAGTGAAAGAGAACCAGTTATCTCAAATAAGAACAGAAAAAAAGTGATTCTAAAGAAGTTTCCAAACTTCGAAAAAAAAATTTTGTCTTTTCGAGATTCTTTGCGCATAATATGCTTTACTGAGGCTATCAAACTAGTATAATGAAAGAGAACCAGTTATCTCAAATAAGAACAGAAAAAAAGTGATTCTAAAGAAGTTTCCAAACTTCGAAAAAAATTTTTTTTCTTTTCGAGATTCTTTGCGCATAAAATGCTTTACTGAGGCTATCAAACTAGTATAATGAAAGAGAACCAGTTATCTCAAATAAGAACGGAAAAAAAGTGATTCAAACGAAGTTTCCAAACTTCGAAAAAAAATGTTTTTCTTTTCGAGATTCTTTGCGCATAATATGCCTTTCTGAGGCTATCAAACTAGTATAATGAAAGAGAACTAGTTATTTCAAATAAGAACGGAAAAAAAGTGATTCAAACGAAGTTTCCAAACTTCGAAAAAAAATGTTTTTCTTTTCGAGATTCTTTGCGCATAATATACTTTTCTACGGCTATCAAACTAGTAAAATGAAAGAGAACCAGTTATCTCGAATAAGAACGGGAAAAAAGTGATTCTAACGAAGTTTCCAAACTTCGAAAAAAAATGTTTTTCTTTTCGAGATTCTTTGCGCATTATATGCTTTTCTGAGGCTATCAAAGTAGTATTATAAAAGAGAACCAGTTATCTCAAATAAGAACGGAAAAAAAGTGATTCTAAAGAAGTTTCCAAACTTCGAAAAAAATTTTTTTTCTTTTCGAGATTCTTTGCGCATAATATACTTTTCTACGGCTATCAAACTAGTAAAATGAAAGAGAACCAGTTATCTCGAATAAGAACGGAAAAAAAAGTGATTCTAACGAAGTTTCCAAACTTCGAAAAAAAATGTTTTTCTTTTCGAGATTCTTTGCGCATAATATGCTTTACTGAGGCTATCAAACTAGTATAATGAAAGAGAACCAGTTATCTCAAATAAGAACGGGAAAAAAGTGATTCTAACCAAGTTTCGAAACTTCGAAAAAATTTTTTTTTCTTTTCGAGATTCTTTGCGCATAATATGCTATACTGAGGCTATCAAACTAGTATAATGTAAGAGAACCAGTTATCTCAAATAAGAACGGAAAAAAAGTGATTCAAACGAAGTTTCCAAACTTCGAAAAAAAATGTTTTTCTTTTCGAGATTCTTTGCGCATAATATGCTTTTCTGAGGCTATCAAACTAGTATAATGAAAGAGAACCAGTTATTTCAAATAAGAACGGAAAAAAGTGATTCAAACGACGTTTCCAAACTTCGAAAAAAAATGTTTTTCTTTTCGAGATTCTTTGCGCATAATATACTTTTCTACGGCTATCAAACTAGTAAAATGAAAGAGAACCAGTTATCTCGAATAAGAACGGAAAAAAAGTGATTGTAACGAAGTTTCCAAACGTCGAAAAAATTTTTTTTCTTTTCGAGATTCTTTGCGCATAATATGCTTTACTGAGGCTATCAAACTAGTATAATGAAAGAGAACCAGTTATCTCAAATAAGAACGGAAAAAAAGTGATTCTAAAGAAGTTTCCAAACTTCGAAAAAAAATTTTTTTCTTTTCGAGATTCTTTGCGCATAATATGCTTTACTGAGGCTATCAAACTAGTATAATGAAAGAGAACCAGTTACTTCAAATCAGAACGGAAAAAAAGTGATTCAAACGATGTTTCCAAACTTCGAAAAAAAATGTTTTTCTTTTAGAGATTCTTTGCGCATAATATGCTTTACTGAGGGTATCAAACTAGTATAATGAAAGAGAACCAGTTATTTCAAATAAGAACGGAAAAAAGTGATTCAAACGAAGTTTCCAAACTTCGAAAAAAAATGTTTTTCTTTTCGAGATTCTTTGCGCATAATATACTTTTCTACGGCTATCAAACTAGTAAAATGAAAGAGAACCAGTTATCTCGAATAAGAACAGAAAAAAAGTGATTGTAACGAAGTTTCCAAACTTCGAAAAAAATTTTTTTTCTTTTCGAGATTCTTTGCGCATAATATGCTTTACTGAGGCTATCAAACTAGTATAATGTAAGAGAACTAGTTATCTCAAATAAGAACGGAAAAAAAGTGATTCTAACGAAGTTTCCAAACTTCGAAAAAAAATGTTTTTCTTTACGAGATTCTTTGCGCATTATATGCTTTTCTGAGGCTATCAAACTAGTATAATGAAAGAGAACCAGTTATCTCAAATAAGAACGGAAAAAAAGTGATTCTAACGAAGTTTCCAAACTTCGAAAAAAATTTTTTTTTCTTTTCGTGATTCTTTGCGCTAAATATGTTTTTCTGAGGCTATCAAAGTAGTATTATAAAAGAGAACACGTTATCTCAAATAAGAACAGAAAAAAGGTGATTCTAAAGAAGTTTCCAAACTTCGAAAAAAATTTTTTTTCTTTTCGAGATTCTTTGCGCATAATATGCTTTACTGAGGCTATCAAACTAGTATAATGAAAGAGAACCAGTTATCTCAAATAAGAACGGAAAAAAAGTGATTCTAAAGAAGTTTCCAAACTTCGAAAAAAAAATTTTTTCTTTTCGAGATTCTTTGCGCATAATATGCTTTACTGAGGCTATCAAACTCGTATAATGAAAGAGAACCAGTTATCTCAAATAAGAACGGAAAAAAATTGATTCTAAAGAAGTTTCCAAACTTCGAAAAAAAATTTTTTCTTTTCGAGATTCTTTGCGCATAATATGCTTTACTGAGGCTATCAAACTAGTATAATGCAAGAGAACGAGTTATCTCAAATAAGAACGGAAAAAAAGTGATTCAAACGAAGTTTCCAAACTTCGAAAAAAATGTTTTTCTTTTCGAGATTCTTTGCGCATAATATGCTTTACTGAGGCTATCAAACTAGTATAATGTAAGAGAACCAGTTATCTCAAATAAGAACGGAAAAAAAGTGATTCAAACGAAGTTTCCAAACTTCGAAAAAAATGTTTTTCTTTTCGAGATTCTTTGCGCATAATATGCTTTTCTGAGGTTATCGAACTAGTATAATGAAAGAGAACTAGTTATTTCAAATAAGAACGGAAAAAAAGTGATTCAAACGAAGTTTCCAAACTTCGAAAAAAAATGTTTTTCTTTTCGAGATTCTTTGCGCATAATATACTTTTCTACGGCTATCAAACTAGTAAAATGAAAGAGAACCAGTTATCTCGAATAAGAACGGAAAAAAAGTGATTCTTACGAAGTTTCCAAACTTCGAAAAAAAATGTTTTTCTTTACGAGATTCTTTGCGCATAATATGCTTTTCTGAGGGTATCAAACTAGTATAATGAAAGAGAACCAGTTATCTCAAATAAGAACGGAAAAAAGTGATTCTAACGAAGTTTCCAAACTTCGAAAAAAAATTTTTTTTCTTTTCGTGATTCTTTGCGCTAAATATGCTTTTCTGAGGCTATCAAAGTAGTATTATAAAAGACAACCAGTTATCTCAAATAAGAACGAAAACAAATTGATTCTAAAGATGTTTCCAAACTTCGAAAAAAAATGTTTTTCTTTTCGAGATTCTTTGCGCATAATATGCTTTACTGAGGCTATAAAACTAGTATAATGAAAGAGAACCAGTTATCTCAAATAAGAACGGGAAAAAAGTGATTCTAACGAAGTTTCGAAACTTCGAAAAAAATTTTTTTTCTTTTCGAGATTCTTTTCGCATAATATACCTTTCTACGGCTATGAAACTAGTAAAATGAAAGAGAACCAGTTATCTCGAATAAGAACGGAAAAAAAGTGATTGTAACGAAGTTTCCAAACTTCGAAAAAAAATTTTTTTCTTTTCGAGATTCTTTGCGCATAATATGCTTTACTGAGGCTATCAAACTAGTATAATGAAAGAGAACCAGTTATCTCAAATAAGAACGGAAAAAAAGTGATTCTAACGAAGTTTCCAAACTTCGAAAAAAATTTTTTTTCTTTTCGAGATTCTTTGCGCATAATATTCTTTACTGAGGCTATCAAACTAGTATAATGAAAGAGAACCAGTTATCTCAAATTAGAACAGAAAAAAAGTGAATGTAAAGAAGTTTCCAAACTTCGAAAAAATTTTTTTTTCTTTTCGTGATTCTTTGCGCTAAATATGCTTATCTGAGGCTATCAAAGTAGTATTACAAAAGAGAACACGTAATCTCAAATAAGAACAGAAAAAAGGTGATTCTAAAGAAGTTTCCAAACTTCGAAAAAAATTTTTTTTCTTTTCGAGATTCTTTGCGCATAATATGCTTTACTGAGGCAATCAAACTAGTATAATGAAAGAGAACCAGTTATCTCAAATAAGAACGGAAAAAAAGTGATTCAAACGAAGTTTCCAAACTTGAAAAAAAATGTTTTTCTTTTCGAGATTCTTTGCGCATAATATGCTTTACTGAGGCTATCAAACTAGTATAATGAAAGAGAACCAGTTATCTCAAATAAGAACGGAAAAAAGTGATTCTAACGAAGTTTCCAAACTTCGAAAAAATTTTTTTTTCTTTTCGAGATTCTTTGCGCATAATATGCTTTACTGAGGCTATCAAACTAGTATAATGAAAGAGAACCAGTTATCTCAAATAAGAACGGAAAAAAATTGATTCTAAAGAAGTTTCCAAACTTCGAAAAAAAAATTTTTTTTTTCGAGATTCTTTGCGCATAATATGCTTTACTGAGGCTATCAAACTAGTATAATGAAAGAGAACGAGTTATCTCAAATAAGAACGGAAAAAAAGTGATTCAAACGAAGTTTCCAAACTTCGAAAAAAATGTTTTTCTTTTCGAGATTCTTTGCGCATAATATGCTTTACTGAGGCTATCAAACTAGTATAATGTAAGAGAACCAGTTATCTCGAATAAGAACGGAAAAAAAGTGATTGTAACGAAGTTTCCAAACTTCGAAAAAAATTTTTTTTCTTTTCGAGATTCTTTGCGCATAATATGCTTTACTGAGGCTATCAAACTAGTATAATGAAAGAGAACCAGTTATTTCAAATAAGAACGGAAAAAAGTGATTCTAACGAAGTTTCCAAACTTCGAAAAAAATTTTTTTTCTTTTCGAGATTCTTTGCGCATAATATGCTTTACTGAGGCTATCAAACTAGTATAATGAAAGAGAACCAGTTATCTCAAATAAGAACGGAAAAAAAGTGATTCAAACGAAGTTTCCAAACTTCGAAAAAAAATGTTTTTCTTTTCGAGATTCTTTGCGCATAATATGCTTTACTGAGGCTATCAAACTAGTATAATGAAAGAGAACCAGTTATCTCAAATAAGAACGGAAAAAAGTGATTCTAACGAAGTTTCCAAACTTCGAAAAATTTTTTTTTTCTTTTCGAGATTCTTTGCGCATAATATGCTTTACTGAGGCTATCAAACTAGTATAATGTAAGAGAACCAGTTATCTCGAATAAGAACGGAAAAAAAGTGATTGTAACGAAGTTTCCAAACTTCGAAAAAAATTTTTTTTCTTTTCGAGATTCTTTGCGCATAATATGCTTTACTGAGGCTATCAAACTAGTATAATGAAAGAGAACCAGTTATCTCAAATAAGAACGGAAAAAAAGTGATTCTAACGAAGTTTCCAAACTTCGAAAAAAATTTTTTTTCTTTTCGAGATTCTTTGCGCATAATATGCTTTACTGAGGCTATCAAACTAGTATAATGAAAGAGAACCAGTTATCTCAAATAAGAACAGAAAAAAAGTGATTGTAAAGAAGTTTCCAAACTTCGAAAAAAAATTTTTTTCTTTTCGAGATTCTTTGCCCATAATATGCTTTACTGAGGCTATCAAACTAGTATAATGAAAGAGAACCAGTTATCTCAAATAAGAACGGAAAAAAAGTGATTCAAACGAAGTTTCCAAACTTCGAAATAAAATGTTTTTCTTTTCGAGATTCTTTGCGCATAATATGCTTTACTGAGGCTATCAAACTAGTATAATGAAAGAGAACCAGTTATCTCAAATAAGAACGGAAAAAAAGTGATTCTAACGAAGTTTCGAAACTTCGAAAAAATTTTTTTTTCTTTTCGAGATTCTTTGCGCATAATATGCTTTACTGAGGCTATCAAACTAGTATAGTGAAAGAGAACCAGTTATCTCAAATAAGAACAGAAAAAAAGTGATTCTAAAGAAGTTTCCAAACTTCGAAAAAAAAATTTTGTCTTTTCGAGATTCTTTGCGCATAATATGCTTTACTGAGGCTATCAAACTAGTATAATGAAAGAGAACCAGTTATCTCAAATAAGAACAGAAAAAAAGTGATTCTAAAGAAGTTTCCAAACTTCGAAAAAAATTTTTTTTCTTTTCGAGATTCTTTGCGCATAAAATGCTTTACTGAGGCTATCAAACTAGTATAATGAAAGAGAACCAGTTATCTCAAATAAGAACGGAAAAAAAGTGATTCAAACGAAGTTTCCAAACTTCGAAAAAAAATGTTTTTCTTTTCGAGATTCTTTGCGCATAATATGCCTTTCTGAGGCTATCAAACTAGTATAATGAAAGAGAACTAGTTATTTCAAATAAGAACGGAAAAAAAGTGATTCAAACGAAGTTTCCAAACTTCGAAAAAAAATGTTTTTCTTTTCGAGATTCTTTGCGCATAATATACTTTTCTACGGCTATCAAACTAGTAAAATGAAAGAGAACCAGTTATCTCGAATAAGAACGGGAAAAAAGTGATTCTAACGAAGTTTCCAAACTTCGAAAAAAAATGTTTTTCTTTTCGAGATTCTTTGCGCATTATATGCTTTTCTGAGGCTATCAAAGTAGTATTATAAAAGAGAACCAGTTATCTCAAATAAGAACGGAAAAAAAGTGATTCTAAAGAAGTTTCCAAACTTCGAAAAAAATTTTTTTTCTTTTCGAGATTCTTTGCGCATAATATACTTTTCTACGGCTATCAAACTAGTAAAATGAAAGAGAACCAGTTATCTCGAATAAGAACGGAAAAAAAAGTGATTCTAACGAAGTTTCCAAACTTCGAAAAAAAATGTTTTTCTTTTCGAGATTCTTTGCGCATAATATGCTTTACTGAGGCTATCAAACTAGTATAATGAAAGAGAACCAGTTATCTCAAATAAGAACGGGAAAAAAGTGATTCTAACCAAGTTTCGAAACTTCGAAAAAATTTTTTTTTCTTTTCGAGATTCTTTGCGCATAATATGCTATACTGAGGCTATCAAACTAGTATAATGTAAGAGAACCAGTTATCTCAAATAAGAACGGAAAAAAAGTGATTCAAACGAAGTTTCCAAACTTCGAAAAAAAATGTTTTTCTTTTCGAGATTCTTTGCGCATAATATGCTTTTCTGAGGCTATCAAACTAGTATAATGAAAGAGAACCAGTTATTTCAAATAAGAACGGAAAAAAGTGATTCAAACGAAGTTTCCAAACTTCGAAAAAAAATGTTTTTCTTTTCGAGATTCTTTGCGCATAATATACTTTTCTACGGCTATCAAACTAGTAAAATGAAAGAGAACCAGTTATCTCGAATAAGAACGGAAAAAAAGTGATTGTAACGAAGTTTCCAAACGTCGAAAAATTTTTTTTTCTTTTCGAGATTCTTTGCGCATAATATGCTTTACTGAGGCTATCAAACTAGTATAATGAAAGAGAACCAGTTATCTCAAATAAGAACGGAAAAAAAGTGATTCTAAAGAAGTTTCCAAACTTCGAAAAAAAATTTTTTTCTTTTCGAGATTCTTTGCGCATAATATGCTTTACTGAGGCTATCAAACTAGTATAATGAAAGAGAACCAGTTACTTCAAATCAGAACGGAAAAAAAGTGATTCAAACGATGTTTCCAAACTTCGAAAAAAAATGTTTTTCTTTTAGAGATTCTTTGCGCATAATATGCTTTACTGAGGCTATCAAACTAGTATAATGAAAGAGAACCAGTTATCTCAAATAAGAACGGAAAAAAAGTGATTCTAACGAAGTTTCCAAACTTCGAAAAAAATTTTTTTTCTTTTCGAGATTCTTTGCGCATAATATGCTTTACTGAGGGTATCAAACTAGTATAATGAAAGAGAACCAGTTATTTCAAATAAGAACGGAAAAAAGTGATTCAAACGAAGTTTCCAAACTTCGAAAAAAAATGTTTTTCTTTTCGAGATTCTTTGCGCATAATATACTTTTCTACGGCTATCAAACTAGTAAAATGAAAGAGAACCAGTTATCTCGAATAAGAACAGAAAAAAAGTGATTGTAACGAAGTTTCCAAACTTCGAAAAAAATTTTTTTTCTTTTCGAGATTCTTTGCGCATAATATGCTTTACTGAGGCTATCAAACTAGTATAATGTAAGAGAACCAGTTATCTCAAATAAGAACGGAAAAAAAGTGATTCTAACGAAGTTTCCAAACTTCGAAAAAAAATGTTTTTCTTTACGAGATTCTTTGCGCATTATATGCTTTTCTGAGGCTATCAAACTAGTATAATGAAAGAGAACCAGTTATCTCAAATAAGAACGGAAAAAAAGTGATTCTAACGAAGTTTCCAAACTTCGAAAAAAATTTTTTTTTCTTTTCGTGATTCTTTGCGCTAAATATGTTTTTCTGAGGCTATCAAAGTAGTATTATAAAAGAGAACACGTTATCTCAAATAAGAACAGAAAAAAGGTGATTCAAAAAAGTTTCCAAACTTCGAAAAAAATTTTTTTTCTTTTCGAGATTCTTTGCGCATAATATGCTTTACTGAGGCTATCAAACTAGTATAATGAAAGAGAACCAGTTATCTCAAATAAGAACGGAAAAAAAGTGATTCTAAAGAAGTTTCCAAACTTCGAAAAAAAAATTTTTTCTTTTCGAGATTCTTTGCGCATAATATGCTTTACTGAGGCTATCAAACTCGTATAATGAAAGAGAACCAGTTATCTCAAATAAGAACGGAAAAAAATTGATTCTAAAGAAGTTTCCAAACTTCGAAAAAAAATTTTTTCTTTTCGAGATTCTTTGCGCATAATATGCTTTACTGAGGCTATCAAACTAGTATAATGCAAGAGAACGAGTTATCTCAAATAAGAACGGAAAAAAAGTGATTCAAACGAAGTTTCCAAACTTCGAAAAAAATGTTTTTCTTTTCGAGATTCTTTGCGCATAATATGCTTTACTGAGGCTATCAAACTAGTATAATGTAAGAGAACCAGTTATCTCAAATAAGAACGGAAAAAAAGTGATTCAAACGAAGTTTCCAAACTTCGAAAAAAATGTTTTTCTTTTCGAGATTCTTTGCGCATAATATGCTTTTCTGAGGTTATCGAACTAGTATAATGAAAGAGAACTAGTTATTTCAAATAAGAACGGAAAAAAAGTGATTCAAACGAAGTTTCCAAACTTCGAAAAAAAATGTTTTTCTTTTCGAGATTCTTTGCGCATAATATACTTTTCTACGGCTATCAAACTAGTAAAATGAAAGAGAACCAGTTATCTCGAATAAGAACGGAAAAAAAGTGATTCTTACGAAGTTTCCAAACTTCGAAAAAAAATGTTTTTCTTTACGAGATTCTTTGCGCATAATATGCTTTTCTGAGGGTATCAAACTAGTATAATGAAAGAGAACCAGTTATCTCAAATAAGAACGGAAAAAAGTGATTCTAACGAAGTTTCCAAACTTCGAAAAAAAATTTTTTTTCTTTTCGTGATTCTTTGCGCTAAATATGCTTTTCTGAGGCTATCAAAGTAGTATTATAAAAGACAACCAGTTATCTCAAATAAGAACAGAAAAAAAGTGATTCTAAAGAAGTTTCCAAACTTCGAAAAAAAATTTTTTTCTTTCGAGATTCTTTGCGCATAATATGCTTTACTGAGGCTATCAAACTAATATAATGAAAGAGAAACAGTTATCTCAAATAAGAACGGAAAAAAATGATTCAAACGAAGTTTCCAAACTTCGAAAAAAAATGTTTTTCTTTTCGAGATTCTTTGCGCTAAATATGCTTTTCTGAGGCTATCAATCTAGTATAATGAAAGAGAACCAGTTATCTCAAATAAGAACGGAAAAAAGTGATTCTAACGAAGTTTCCAAACTTCGAAAAAAAATTTTTTTTCTTTTCGTGATTCTTTGCGCTAAATATGCTTTTCTGAGGCTATCAAAGTAGTATTATAAAAGACAACCAGTTATCTCAAATAAGAACAGAAAAAAAGTGATTCTAAAGAAGTTTCCAAACTTCGAAAAAAAATTTTTTTCTTTCGAGATTCTTTGCGCATAATATGCTTTACTGAGGCTATCAAACTAGTATAACGAAAGAGAACCAGTTATCTCAAATAAGAACGGAAAAAAAGTGATTCTAAAGAAGTTTCCAAACTTCGAAAAAAAATTTTTTTCTTTTCGACATTCTTTGCGCATAATATGCTTTACTGAGGCTATCAAACTAGTATAATGAAAAAGAAACAGTTATCTCAAATAAGAACGGAAAAAAAGTGATTCAAACGAAGTTTCCAAACCTCGAAAAAAAATGTTTTTCTTTTCGAGATTCTTTGCGCATAATATGCTTTTCTGAGGCTATCAAACTAGTATAATGAAAGATAACCAGTTATCTCAAATAAGAACGGGAAAAAAGGTGATTCTAAAGAAGTTTCCAAACTTCAAAAAAAATTTTTTTTCTTTTGGAGATTCTTTGCGCATAATATGCTTTACTGAGGCTATCAAACTAGTATAATGAAAGAGAACCAGTTATCTCAAATAAGAACGAAAACAAATTGATTCTAAAGAAGTTTCCAAACTTCGAAAAAAAATGTTTTTCTTTTCGAGATTCTTTGCGCATAATATGCTTTACTGAGGCTATAAAACTAGTATAATGAAAGAGAACCAGTTATCTCAAATAAGAACGGGAAAAAAGTGATTCTAACGAAGTTTCGAAACTTCGAAAAAAATTTTTTTTCTTTTCGAGATTCTTTTCGCATAATATACCTTTCTACGGCTATGAAACTAGTAAAATGAAAGAGAACCAGTTATCTCGAATAAGAACGGAAAAAAAGTGATTGTAACGAAGTTTCCAAACTTCGAAAAAAAATTTTTTTCTTTTCGAGATTCTTTGCGCATAATATGCTTTACTGAGGCTATCAAACTAGTATAATGAAAGAGAACCAGTTATCTCAAATAAGAACGGAAAAAAAGTGATTCTGACGAAGTTTCCAAACTTCGAAAAAAATTTTTTTTCTTTTCGAGATTCTTTGCGCATAATATTCTTTACTGAGGCTATCAAACTAGTATAATGAAAGAGAACCAGTTATCTCAAATTAGAACAGAAAAAAAGTGAATGTAAAGAAGTTTCCAAACTTCGAAAAAATTTTTTTTTCTTTTCGTGATTCTTTGCGCTAAATATGCTTATCTGAGGCTATCAAAGTAGTATTACAAAAGAGAACACGTAATCTCAAATAAGAACAGAAAAAAGGTGATTCTAAAGAAGTTTCCAAACTTCGAAAAAAATTTTTTTTCTTTTCGAGATTCTTTGCGCATAATATGCTTTACTGAGGCTATCAAACTAGTATAATGAAAGAGAACCAGTTATCTCAAATAAGAACGGAAAAAAAGTGATTCAAACGAAGTTTCCAAACTTCGAAAAAAAATGTTTTTCTTTTCGAGATTCTTTGCGCATAATATGCTTTACTGAGGCTATCAAACTAGTATAATGAAAGAGAACCAGTTATCTCAAATAAGAACGGAAAAAAGTGATTCTAACGAAGTTTCCAAACTTCGAAAAAATTTTTTTTTCTTTTCGAGATTCTTTGCGCATAATATGCTTTACTGAGGCTATCAAACTAGTATAATGAAAGAGAACCAGTTATCTCAAATAAGAACAGAAAAAAAGTGATTCTAAAGAAGTTTCCAAACTTCGAAAAAAAATTTTTTTCTTTTCGAGATTCTTTGCGCATAATATGCTTTACTGAGGCTATCAAACTAGTATAATGAAAGAGAACCAGTTATCTCAAATAAGAACGGAAAAAAATTGATTCTAAAGAAGTTTCCAAACTTCGAAAAAAAAATTTTTCTTTTCGAGATTCTTTGCGCATAATATGCTTTACTGAGGCTATCAAACTAGTATAATGAAAGAGAACGAGTTATCTCAAATAAGAACGGAAAAAAAGTGATTCAAACGAAGTTTCCAAACTTCGAAAAAAATGTTTTTCTTTTCGAGATTCTTTGCGCATAATATGCTTTACTGAGGCTATCAAACTAGTATAATGTAAGAGAACCAGTTATCTCGAATAAGAACGGAAAAAAAGTGATTGTAACGAAGTTTCCAAACTTCGAAAAAAATTTTTTTCTTTTCGAGATTCTTTGCGCATAATATGCTTTACTGAGGCTATCAAACTAGTATAATGAAAGAGAACCAGTTATTTCAAATAAGAACGGAAAAAAGTGATTCTAACGAAGTTTCCAAACTTCGAAAAAAATTTTTTTTCTTTTCGAGATTCTTTGCGCATAATATGCTTTACTGAGGCTATCAAACTAGTATAATGAAAGAGAACCAGTTATCTCAAATAAGAACGGAAAAAAAGTGATTCAAACGAAGTTTCCAAACTTCGAAAAAAAATGTTTTTCTTTTCGAGATTCTTTGCGCATAATATGCTTTACTGAGGCTATCAAACTAGTATTATGAAAGAGAACCAGTTATCTCAAATAAGAACGGAAAAAAGTGATTCTAACGAAGTTTCCAAACTTCGAAAAATTTTTTTTTTCTTTTCGAGATTCTTTGCGCATAATATGCTTTACTGAGGCTATCAAACTAGTATAATGAAAGAGAACCAGTTATCTCAAATAAGAACAGAAAAAAAGTGATTCTAAAGAAGTTTCCAAAGTTCGAAAAAAAATTTTTTTCTTTTCGAGATTCTTTGCGCATAATATGCTTTACTGAGGCTATCAAACTAGTATAATGAAAGAGAACCAGTTATCTCAAATAAGAACGGAAAAAAATTGATTCTAAAGAAGTTTCCAAACTTCGAAAAAAAAATTTTTCTTTCCGAGATTCTTTGCGCATAATATGCTTTACTGAGGCTATCAAACTGGTATAATGAAAGAGAACAAGTTATCTCAAATAAGAACGGAAAAAAAGTGATTCAAACGAAGTTTCCAAACTTCGAAAAAGATGTTTTTCTTTTCGAGATTCTTTGCGCATAATATGCTTTACTGAGGCTATCAAACTAGTATAATGTAAGAGAACCAGTTATCTCGAATAAGAACGGAAAAAAAGTGATTGTAACGAAGTTTCCAAACTTCGAAAAAAATTTTTTTTCTTTTCGAGATTCTTTGCGCATAATATACTTTACTGAGGCTATCAAACTAGTATAATGAAAGAGAACCAGTTATCTCAAATAAGAACGGAAAAAAAGTGATTCTAACGAAGTTTCCAAACTTCGAAAAAAATTTTTTTTCTTTTCGAGATTCTTTGCGCATAATATGCTTTACTGAGGCTATCAAACTAGTATAATGAAAGAGAACCAGTTATCTCAAATAAGAACAGAAAAAAAGTGATTGTAAAGAAGTTTCCAAACTTCGAAAAAAAATTTTTTTCTTTTCGAGATTCTTTGCCCATAATATGCTTTACTGAGGCTATCAAACTAGTATAATGAAAGAGAACCAGTTATCTCAAATAAGAACGGAAAAAAAGTGATTCAAACGAAGTTTCCAAACTTCGAAAAAAAATGTTTTTCTTTTCGAGATTCTTTGCGCATAATATGCTTTACTGAGGCTATCAAACTAGTATAATGAAAGAGAACCAGTTATCTCAAATAAGAACGGAAAAAAAGTGATTCTAACGAAGTTTCGAAACTTCGAAAAAATTTTTTTTTCTTTTCGAGATTCTTTGCGCATAATATGCTTTACTGAGGCTATCAAACTAGTATAGTGAAAGAGAACCAGTTATCTCAAATAAGAACAGAAAAAAAGTGATTCTAAAGAAGTTTCCAAACTTCGAAAAAAAAATTTTGTCTTTTCGAGATTCTTTGCGCATAATATGCTTTACTGAGGCTATCAAACTAGTATAATGAAAGAGAACCAGTTATCTCAAATAAGAACAGAAAAAAAGTGATTCTAAAGAAGTTTCCAAACTTCGAAAAAAATTTTTTTTCTTTTCGAGATTCTTTGCGCATAAAATGCTTTACTGAGGCTATCAAACTAGTATAATGAAAGAGAACCAGTTATCTCAAATAAGAACGGAAAAAAAGTGATTCAAACGAAGTTTCCAAACTTCGAAAAAAAATGTTTTTCTTTTCGAGATTCTTTGCGCATAATATGCCTTTCTGAGGCTATCAAACTAGTATAATGAAAGAGAACTAGTTATTTCAAATAAGAACGGAAAAAAAGTGATTCAAACGAAGTTTCCAAACTTCGAAAAAAAATGTTTTTCTTTTCGAGATTCTTTGCGCATAATATACTTTTCTACGGCTATCAAACTAGTAAAATGAAAGAGAACCAGTTATCTCGAATAAGAACGGGAAAAAAGTGATTCTAACGAAGTTTCCAAACTTCGAAAAAAAATGTTTTTCTTTTCGAGATTCTTTGCGCATTATATGCTTTTCTGAGGCTATCAAAGTAGTATTATAAAAGAGAACCAGTTATCTCAAATAAGAACGGAAAAAAAGTGATTCTAAAGAAGTTTCCAAACTTCGAAAAAAATTTTTTTTCTTTTCGAGATTCTTTGCGCATAATATACTTTTCTACGGCTATCAAACTAGTAAAATGAAAGAGAACCAGTTATCTCGAATAAGAACGGAAAAAAAAGTAATTCTAACGAAGTTTCCAAACTTCGAAAAAAAATGTTTTTCTTTTCGAGATTCTTTGCGCATAATATGCTTTACTGAGGCTATCAAACTAGTATAATGAAAGAGAACCAGTTATCTCAAATAAGAACGGGAAAAAAGTGATTCTAACCAAGTTTCGAAACTTCGAAAAAATTTTTTTTCTTTTCGAGATTCTTTGCGCATAATATGCTATACTGAGGCTATCAAACTAGAATAATGTAAGAGAACCAGTTATCTCAAATAAGAACGGAAAAAAAGTGATTCAAACGAAGTTTCCAAACTTCGAAAAAAAATGTTTTTCTTTTCGAGATTCTTTGCGCATAATATGCTTTTCTGAGGCTATCAAACTAGTATAATGAAAGAGAACCAGTTATTTCAAATAAGAACGGAAAAAAGTGATTCAAACGAAGTTTCCAAACTTCGAAAAAAAATGTTTTTCTTTTCGAGATTCTTTGCGCATAATATACTTTTCTACGGCTATCAAACTAGTAAAATGAAAGAGAACCAGTTATCTCGAATAAGAACGGAAAAAAAGTGATTGTAACGAAGTTTCCAAACGTCGAAAAAATTTTTTTCTTTTCGAGATTCTTTGCGCATAATATGCTTTACTGAGGCTATCAAACTAGTATAATGAAAGAGAACCAGTTATCTCAAATAAGAACGGAAAAAAAGTGATTCTAAAGAAGTTTCCAAACTTCGAAAAAAAATTTTTTTCTTTTCGAGATTCTTTGCGCATAATATGCTTTACTGAGGCTATCAAACTAGTATATTGAAAGAGAACCAGTTACTTCAAATCAGAACGGAAAAAAAGTGATTCAAACGATGTTTCCAAACTTCGAAAAAAAATGTTTTTCTTTTCGAGATTCTTTGCGCATAATATGCCTTTCTGAGGCTATCAAACTAGTATAATGAAAGAGAACTAGTTATTTCAAATAAGAACGGAAAAAAAGTGATTCAAACGAAGTTTCCAAACTTCGAAAAAAAATGTTTTTCTTTTCGAGATTCTTTGCGCATAATATACTTTTCTACGGCTATCAAACTAGTAAAATGAAAGAGAACCAGTTATCTCGAATAAGAACGGGAAAAAAGTGATTCTAACGAAGTTTCCAAACTTCGAAAAAAAATGTTTTTCTTTTCGAGATTCTTTGCGCATTATATGCTTTTCTGAGGCTATCAAAGTAGTATTATAAAAGAGAACCAGTTATCTCAAATAAGAACGGAAAAAAAGTGATTCTAAAGAAGTTTCCAAACTTCGAAAAAAATTTTTTTTCTTTTCGAGATTCTTTGCGCATAATATACTTTTCTACGGCTATCAAACTAGTAAAATGAAAGAGAACCAGTTATCTCGAATAAGAACGGAAAAAAAAGTGATTCTAACGAAGTTTCCAAACTTCGAAAAAAAATGTTTTTCTTTTCGAGATTCTTTGCGCATAATATGCTTTACTGAGGCTATCAAACTAGTATAATGAAAGAGAACCAGTTATCTCAAATAAGAACGGGAAAAAAGTGATTCTAACCAAGTTTCGAAACTTCGAAAAAATTTTTTTTTCTTTTCGAGATTCTTTGCGCATAATATGCTATACTGAGGCTATCAAACTAGAATAATGTAAGAGAACCAGTTATCTCAAATAAGAACGGAAAAAAAGTGATTCAAACGAAGTTTCCAAACTTCGAAAAAAAATGTTTTTCTTTTCGAGATTCTTTGCGCATAATATGCTTTTCTGAGGCTATCAAACTAGTATAATGAAAGAGAACCAGTTATTTCAAATAAGAACGGAAAAAAGTGATTCAAACGAAGTTTCCAAACTTCGAAAAAAAATGTTTTTCTTTTCGAGATTCTTTGCGCATAATATACTTTTCTACGGCTATCAAACTAGTAAAATGAAAGAGAACCAGTTATCTCGAATAAGAACGGAAAAAAAGTGATTGTAACGAAGTTTCCAAACGTCGAAAAAATTTTTTTCTTTTCGAGATTCTTTGCGCATAATATGCTTTACTGAGGCTATCAAACTAGTATAATGAAAGAGAACCAGTTATCTCAAATAAGAACGGAAAAAAAGTGATTCTAAAGAAGTTTCCAAACTTCGAAAAAAAATTTTTTTCTTTTCGAGATTCTTTGCGCATAATATGCTTTACTGAGGCTATCAAACTAGTATAATGAAAGAGAACCAGTTACTTCAAATCAGAACGGAAAAAAAGTGATTCAAACGATGTTTCCAAACTTCGAAAAAAAATGTTTTTCTTTTAGAGATTCTTTGCGCATAATATGCTTTACTGAGGCTATCAAACTAGTATAATGAAAGAGAACCAGTTATCTCAAATAAGAACGGAAAAAAAGTGATTCTAACGAAGTTTCCAAACTTCGAAAAAAATTTTTTTTCTTTTCGAGATTCTTTGCGCATAATATGCTTTACTGAGGGTATCAAACTAGTATAATGAAAGAGAACCAGTTATTTCAAATAAGAACGGAAAAAAGTGATTCAAACGAAGTTTCCAAACTTCGAAAAAAAATGTTTTTCTTTTCGAGATTCTTTGCGCATAATATACTTTTCTACGGCTATCAAACTAGTAAAATGAAAGAGAACCAGTTATCTCGTATAAGAACAGAAAAAAAGTGATTGTAACGAAGTTTCCAAACTTCGAAAAAAATTTTTTTTCTTTTCGAGATTCTTTGCGCATAATATGCTTTACTGAGGCTATCAAACTCGTATAATGAAAGAGAACCAGTTATCTCAAATAAGAACGGAAAAAAATTGATTCTAAAGAAGTTTCCAAACTTCGAAAAAAAATTTTTTCTTTTCGAGATTCTTTGCGCATAATATGCTTTACTGAGGCTATCAAACTAGTATAATGCAAGAGAACGAGTTATCTCAAATAAGAACGGAAAAAAAGTGATTCAAACGAAGTTTCCAAACTTCGAAAAAAATGTTTTTCTTTTCGAGATTCTTTGCGCATAATATGCTTTACTGAGGCTATCAAACTAGTATAATGTAAGAGAACCAGTTATCTCAAATAAGAACGGAAAAAAAGTGATTCTAACGAAGTTTCCAAACTTCGAAAAAAAATGTTTTTCTTTACGAGATTCTTTGCGCATTATATGCTTTTCTGAGGCTATCAAACTAGTATAATGAAAGAGAACCAGTTATCTCAAATAAGAACGGAAAAAAAGTGATTCTAACGAAGTTTCCAAACTTCGAAAAAAATTTTTTTTTCTTTTCGTGATTCTTTGCGCTAAATATGTTTTTCTGAGGCTATCAAAGTAGTATTATAAAAGAGAACACGTTATCTCAAATAAGAACAGAAAAAAGGTGATTCTAAAGTAGTTTCCAAACTTCGAAAAAAATTTTTTTTCTTTTCGAGATTCTTTGCGCATAATATGCTTTACTGAGGCTATCAAACTAGTATAATGAAAGAGAACCAGTTATCTCAAATAAGAACGGAAAAAAAGTGATTCTAAAGAAGTTTCCAAACTTCGAAAAAAAAATTTTTTCTTTTCGAGATTCTTTGCGCATAATATGCTTTACTGAGGCTATCAAACTCGTATAATGAAAGAGAACCAGTTATCTCAAATAAGAACGGAAAAAAATTGATTCTAAAGAAGTTTCCAAACTTCGAAAAAAAATTTTTTCTTTTCGAGATTCTTTGCGCATAATATGCTTTACTGAGGCTATCAAACTAGTATAATGCAAGAGAACGAGTTATCTCAAATAAGAACGGAAAAAAAGTGATTCAAACGAAGTTTCCAAACTTCGAAAAAAATGTTTTTCTTTTCGAGATTCTTTGCGCATAATATGCTTTACTGAGGCTATCAAACTAGTATAATGTAAGAGAACCAGTTATCTCAAATAAGAACGGAAAAAAAGTGATTCAAACGAAGTTTCCAAACTTCGAAAAAAATGTTTTTCTTTTCGAGATTCTTTGCGCATAATATGCTTTTCTGAGGTTATCGAACTAGTATAATGAAAGAGAACTAGTTATTTCAAATAAGAACGGAAAAAAAGTGATTCAAACGAAGTTTCCAAACTTCGAAAAAAAATGTTTTTCTTTTCGAGATTCTTTGCGCATAATATACTTTTCTACGGCTATCAAACTAGTAAAATGAAAGAGAACCAGTTATCTCGAATAAGAACGGAAAAAAAGTGATTCTTACGAAGTTTCCAAACTTCGAAAAAAAATGTTTTTCTTTACGAGATTCTTTGCGCATAATATGCTTTTCTGAGGGTATCAAACTAGTATAATGAAAGAGAACCAGTTATCTCAAATAAGAACGGAAAAAAGTGATTCTAACGAAGTTTCCAAACTTCGAAAAAAAATTTTTTTTCTTTTCGTGATTCTTTGCGCTAAATATGCTTTTCTGAGGCTATCAAAGTAGTATTATAAAAGACAACCAGTTATCTCAAATAAGAACAGAAAAAAAGTGATTCTAAAGAAGTTTCCAAACTTCGAAAAAAAATTTTTTTCTTTCGAGATTCTTTGCGCATAATATGCTTTACTGAGGCTATCAAACTAATATAATGAAAGAGAAACAGTTATCTCAAATAAGAACGGAAAAAAATGATTCAAACGAAGTTTCCAAACTTCGAAAAAAAATGTTTTTCTTTTCGAGATTCTTTGCGCTAAATATGCTTTTCTGAGGCTATCAATCTAGTATAATGAAAGAGAACCAGTTATCTCAAATAAGAACAGAAAAAAGTGATTCTAAAGAAGTTTCCAAACTTCGAAAAAAAAATTTTTTCTTTTCGAGATTCTTTGCGCATTATATGCTTTTCTGAGGCTATCAAAGTAGTATTATAAAAGAGAACCAGTTATCTCAAATAAGAACGGAAAAAAAGTGATTCTAAAGAAGTTTCCAAACTTCGAAAAAAATTTTTTTTCTTTTCGAGATTCTTTGCGCATAATATGCTTTACTGAGGCTATCAAACTAGTATAACGAAAGAGAACCAGTTATCTCAAATAAGAACGGAAAAAAAGTGATTCTAAAGAAGTTTCCAAACTTCGAAAAAAAATTTTTTTCTTTTCGAGATTCTTTGCGCATAATATGCTTTACTGAGGCTATCAAACTAGTATAATGAAAAAGAAACAGTTATCTCAAATAAGAACGGAAAAAAAGTGATTCAAACGAAGTTTCCAAACCTCGAAAAAAAATGTTTTTCTTTTCGAGATTCTTTGCGCATAATATGCTTTTCTGAGGCTATCAAACTAGTATAATGAAAGATAACCAGTTATCTCAAATAAGAACGGGAAAAAAGGTGATTCTAAAGAAGTTTCCAAACTTCAAAAAAAATTTTTTTTCTTTTCGAGATTCTTTGCGCATAATATGCTTTACTGAGGCTATCAAACTAGTATAATGAAAGAGAACCAGTTATCTCAAATAAGAACGGAAAAAAAGTGATTCAAACGATGATTCCAAACTTCGAAAAAAAATTTTATTCTTTTAGAGATTCTTTGCGCATAATATGCTTTACTGAGGCTATCAAACTAGTATAATGAAAGAGAACCAGTTATCTCAAATAAGAACGGAAAAAAGTGATTCTAACGAAGTTTCCAAACTTCGAAAAAATTTTTTTTTCTTTTCGAGATTCTTTGCGCATAATATGCTTTACTGAGGCTATCAAACTAGTATAATGAAAGAGAACCAGTTATCTCAAATAAGAACAGAAAAAAAGTGATTCTAAAGAAGTTTCCTAACTTCGAAAAAAAATTTTTTTCTTTTCGAGATTCTTTGCGCATAATATGCTTTACTGAGACTATCAAACTAGTATAATGAAAGAGAACCAGTTATTTCAAATAAGAACGGAAAAAAGTGATTAAAACGAAGTTTTCAAACTTCGAAAAAAAATGTTTTTCTTTTCGAGATTCTTTGCGCATAATATACTTTTCTACGGCTATCAAACTAGTAAAATGAAAGAGAACCAGTTATCTCGAATAAGAACGGAAAAAAAGTGATTGTAACGAAGTTTCCAAACTTCGAAAAAAATTTTTTTTCTTTTCGAGATTCTTTGCGCATAATATGCTTTACTGAGGCTATCAAACTAGTATAATGTAAGAGAACCAGTTATCTCAAATAAGAACGGAAAAAAAGTGATTCTAAAGAAGTTTCCAAACTTCGAAAAAAAAATTTTGTCTTTTCGAGATTCTTTGCGCATAATATACTTTACTGAGGCTACCAAACTAGTATAATGAAAGAGAACCAGTTATCTCAAATAAGAACAGAAAAAAAGTGATTCTAAAGAAGTTTCCAAACTTCGAAAAAAATTTTTTTTCTTTTCGAGATTCTTTGCGCATAAAATGCTTTACTGAGGCTATCAAACTAGTATAATGAAAGAGAACCAGTTATCTCAAATAAGAACGGAAAAAAAGTGATTCAAACGAAGTTTCCAAACTTCGAAAAAAAATGTTTTTCTTTTCGAGATTCTTTGCGCATAATATGCTTTTCTGAGGCTATCAAACTAGTATAATGAAAGAGAACTAGTTATTTCAAATAAGAACGGAAAAAAAGTGATTCAAACGAAGTTTACAAACTTCGAAAAAAAATGTTTTTCTTTTCGATTTTCTTTGCGCATAATATACTTTTCTACGGCTATCAAACTAGTAAAATGAAAGAGAACCAGTTATCTCGAATAAGAACGGAAAAAAAGTGATTCTAACGAAGTTTACAAACTTCGAAAAAAAATGTTTTTCTTTTCGAGATTCTTTGCGCATTATATGCTTTTCTGAGCCTATCAAAGTAGTATTATAAAAGAGAACCAGTTATCTCAAATAAGAACGGAAAAAAAGTGATTCTAAAGGTTTCCAAACTTCGAAAAAAATTTTTTTTCTTTTCGAGATTCTTTGCGCATAATATACTTTTCTACGGCTATTAAACTAGTAAAATCAAAGAGAACCAGTTATCTCGAATAAGAACGGAAAAAAAGTGATTCTAACGAAGTTTCCAAACTTCGAAAAAAAATGTTTTTCTTTTCGAGATTCTTTGCGCATTATATGCTTTTCTGAGGCTATCAAACTAGTATAATGAAAGAGAACCAGTTATCTCAAATAAGAACAGAAAAAAAGTGATTCTAAATAAGTTTCCAAACTTCGAAAAAAAATTTTTTTCTTTTCCAGATTCTTTGCGCATAATATGCTTTACTGAGGCTATCAAACTAGTATAATGAAAGAGAAACAGTTATCTCAAATAAGAACGGAAAAAAAGTGATTCAAACGAAGTTTCCAAACCTCGAAAAAAAATGTTTTTCTTTTCGAGATTCTTTGCGCATAATATGCTTTTCTGAGGCTATCAAACTAGTATAATGAAAGAGAACCAGTTATCTCAAATAAGAACGGGAAAAAAGTGATTCTAACGAAGTTTCCAAACTTCGAAAAAAATTTTTTTTTCTTTTCCTGATTCTTTGCGCTAAATATGCTTATCTGAGGCTATCAAAGTAGTATTATAAAAGAGAACACGTTATCTCAAATAAGAACAGAAAAAAGGTGATTCTAAAGAAGTTTCCAAACTTCGAAAAAAATTTTTTTTCTTTTCGAGATTCTTTGCGCATAATATGCTTTACTGAGGCTATCAAACTAGTATAATGAAAGAGAACCAGTTATCTCAAATAAGAACGGAAAAAAAGTGATTCAAACGAAGTTTCCAAACTTCGAAAAAAAATGTTTTTCTTTTCGAGATTCTTTGCGCATAATATGCTTTACTGAGGCTATCAAACTAGTATAATGAAAGGGAACCAGTTATCTCAAATAAGAACGGAAAAAAAGTGATTCTAACGAAGTTTCCAAACTTCGAAAAAATTTTTTTTTCTTTTCGAGATTCTTTGCGCATAATATGCTTTACTGAGGCTATCAAACTAGTATAATGAAAGAGAACTAGTTATCTCAAATAAGAACAGAAAAAAAGTGATTCTAAAGAAGTTTCCAAACTTCGAAAAAAAATTTTTTTCTTTTCGAGATTCTTTGCGCATAATATGCTTTACTGAGGCTATCAAACTGGTATAATGAAAGAGAACCAGTTATTTCAAATAAGAACGGAAAAAAGTGATTCAAACGAAGTTTCCAAACTTCGAAAAAAAATGTTTTTCTTTTCGAGATTCTTTGCGCATAATATACTTTTCTACGGCTATCAAACTAGTATAATGTAAGAGAACCAGTTATCTCAAATAAGAACGGAAAAAAAGTGATTCTAACGAAGTTTCCAAACTTAGAGAAAAAATTTTTTTCTTTACGAGATTCTTTGCGCATAATATGCTTTTCTGAGGATATCAAACTAGTATAATGAAAGAGAACCAGTTATCTCAAATAAGAACGGAAAAAAAGTGATTCTAACGAAGTTTCCAAACATCGAAAAAAATTTTTTTTCTTTTCGAGATCTTTGCGCATAATATGCTTTACTGAGGCTATCAAACTAGTATAATGAAAGAGAACCAGTTATCTCAAATAAGAACAGAAAAAAAGTGATTGTAAAAAAGTTTCCAAACTTCGAAAAAAAATTTTTTTCTTTTCGAGATTCTTTGCGCATAATATGCTTTACTGAGGCTATCAAACTAGTATAATGAAAGAGAACCAGTTATCTCAAATAAGAACGGAAAAAAAGTGATTCTAAAGAAGTTTCCAAACTTCGAAAAAAAATTTTTTTCTTTTCCAGATTCTTTGCGCATAATATGCTTTACTGAGGCTATCAAACTAGTATAATGAAAGAGAACCAGTTATCTCAAATAAGAACGGAAAAAAAGTGATTCAAACGAAGTTTCCAAACTTCGAAAAAAAATGTTTTTCTTTTCGAGATTCTTTGCGCATAATATGCTTTACTGAGGCTATCAAACTAGTATAATGAAAGAGAACCAGTTATCTCAAATAAGAACGGAAAAAAAGTGATTCTAACGAAGTTTCCAAACTTCGAAAAATTTTTTTTTTCTTTTCGAGATTCTTTGCGCATAATATGCTTTACTGAGGCTATCAAACTAGTATAATGAAAGAGAACCAGTTATCTCAAATAAGAACGGAAAAAAAGTGATTCTAACGAAGTTTCCAAACTTCGAAAAAATTTTTTTTTCTTTTCGAGATTCTTTGCGCATCATATGCTTTACTGAGGCTATCAAACTAGTATAATGAAAGAGAACCAGTTATCTCAAATAAGAACAGAATAAAAGTGATTCTAAAGAAGTTTCCAAACTTCGAAAAAAATTTTTTTTCTTTTCGAGATTCTTTGCGCATAATATGCTTTACTGAGGCTATCAAACTAGTATAATGAAAGAGAACCAGTTATTTCAAATAAGAACGGAAAAAAGTGATTCAAACGAAGTTTCCAAACTTCGAAAAAAAATGTTTTTCTTTTCGAGATTATTTGCGCATAATATACTTTTCTACGGCTATCAAACTAGTAAAATGAAAGAGAACCAGTTATCTCGAATAAGAACGGAAAAAAAGTGATTGTAACGAAGTTTCCAAACTTCGAAAAAAATTTTTTTTCTTTTCGAGATTCTTTGCGCATAATATGCTTTACTGAGGCTATCAAACTAGTATAATGTAAGAGAACCAGTTATCTCAAATTAGAACGGAAAAAAAGTGATTCTAACGAAGTTTCCAAACTTCGAAAAAAATTTTTTTTCTTTTCGTGATTGTTTGCGGTAAATATGCTTTTCTGAGGCTATCAAACTAGTATAATGAAAGAGAACCAGTTATCTCAAATAAGAACAGAAAAAAAGTGATTCTAAAGAAGTTTCCAAACTTCGAAAAAAAAATTTTGTCTTTTCGAGATTCTTTGCGCATAATATGCTTTACTGAGGCTATCAAACTAGTATAATGAAAGAGAACCAGTTATCTCAAATAAGAACAGAAAAAAAGTGATTCTAAAGAAGTTTCCAAACTTCGAAAAAAAATGTTTTTCTTTTCGAGATTCTTTGCGCATAATATGCTTTTCTGAGGCTATCAAACTAGTATAATGAAAGAGAACTAGTTATTTCAAATAAGAACGGAAAAAAAATGATTCAAACGAAGTTTCCAAACTTCGAAAAAAAATGTTTTTCTTTTCGAGATTCTTTGCGCATAATATACTTTTCTACGGCTTTCAAACTAGTAAAATGAAAGAGAACCAGTTATCTCGAATAAGAACGGAAAAAAAGTGATTCTAACGAAGTTTCCAAACTTCGAAAAAAAATGTTTTTCTTTACGAGATTCTTTGCGCATTATATGCTTTTCTGAGGCTATCAAACTAGTATAATGAAAGAGAACCAGTTATCTCAAATAAGAACAGAAAAAAAGTGATTCAAACGAAGTATCCAAACTTCGAAAAAAAATGTTTTTCTTTTCGAGATTCTTTGCGCATAATATGCTTTACTGAGGCTATCAAACTAGTATAATGAAAGAGAACCAGTTATCTCAAATAAGAACGGAAAAAAAGTGATTCTAACGAAGTTTCCAAACTTCGAAAAATTTTTTTTTTTCTTTTCGAGATTCTTTGCGCATAATATGCTTTACTGAGGCTATCAAACTAGTATAATGAAAGAGAACCAGTTATCTCAAATAAGAACGGAAAAAAAGTGATTCTAACGAAGTTTCCAAACTTCGAAAAAATTTTTTTTTCTTTTCGAGATTCTTTGCGCATAATATGCTTTACTGAGGCTATCAAACTAGTATAATGAAAGAGAACCAGTTATCTCAAATAAGAACAGAATAAAAGTGATTCTAAAGAAGTTTCCAAACTTCGAAAAAAAATTTTTTTCTTTTCGAGATTCTTTGCGCATAATATGCTTTACTGAGGCTATCAAACTAGTATAATGAAAGAGAACCAGTTATTTCAAATAAGAACGGAAAAAAGTGATTCAAACGAAGTTTCCAAACTTCGAAAAAAAATGTTTTTCTTTTCGAGATTATTTGCGCATAATATACTTTTCTACGGCTATCAAACTAGTAAAATGAAAGAGAACCAGTTATCTCGAATAAGAACGGAAAAAAAGTGATTGTAACGAAGTTTCCAAACTTCGAAAAAAATTTTTTTTCTTTTCGAGATTCTTTGCGCATAATATGCTTTACTGAGGCTATCAAACTAGTATAATGTAAGAGAACCAGTTATCTCAAATTAGAACGGAAAAAAAGTGATTCTAACGAAGTTTCCAAACTTCGAAAAAAATTTTTTTTCTTTTCGTGATTGTTTGCGCTAAATATGCTTTTCTGAGGCTATCAAACTAGTATAATGAAAGAGAACCAGTTATCTCAAATAAGAACAGAAAAAAAGTGATTCTAAAGAAGTTTCCAAACTTCGAAAAAAAAATTTTGTCTTTTCGAGATTCTTTGCGCATAATATGCTTTACTGAGGCTATCAAACTAGTATAATGAAAGAGAACCAGTTATCTCAAATAAGAACAGAAAAAAAGTGATTCTAAAAAAGTTTCCAAACTTCGAAAAAAAATGTTTTTCTTTTCGAGATTCTTTGCGCATAATATGCTTTTCTGAGGCTATCAAACTAGTATAATGAAAGAGAACTAGTTATTTCAAATAAGAACGGAAAAAAAATGATTCAAACGAAGTTTCCAAACTTCGAAAAAAAATGTTTTTTTTTTCGAGATTCTTTGCGCATAATATACTTTACTACGGCTATCAAACTAGTAAAATGAAAGAGAACCAGTTATCTCGAATAAGAACGGAAAAAAAGTGATTCTAACGAAGTTTCCAAACTTCGAAAAAAAATGTTTTTCTTTACGAGATTCTTTGCGCATTATATGCTTTACTGAGGCTATCAAACTAGTATAATGAAAGAGAACCAGTTATCTCAAATAAGAACAGAAAAAAAGTGATTCTAAAGAAGTTTCCAAACTTCGAAAAAAATTTTTTTTCTTTTCGAGATTCTTTGCGCATAATATGCTTTACTGAGGCTATCAAACTAGTATAATGAAAGAGAACCAGTTATCTCAAATAAGAACAGAAAAAAAGTGATTCTAAATAAGTTTCCAAACTTCGAAAAAAATTTTTTTTCTTTTCGAGATTCTTTGCGCATAATATACTTTTCTACGGCTATTAAACTAGTAAAATGAAAGAGAACCAGTTATCTCGAATAAGAACGGAAAAAAAAGTGATTCTAACGAAGTTTCCAAACTTCGAAAAAAAATGTTTTTCTTTTCGAGATTCTTTGCGCATAATATGCTTTACTGAGGCTATCAAACTAGTATAATGAAAGAGAACCAGTTATCTCAAATAAGAACGAAAACAAATTGATTCTAAAGAAGTTTCCAAACTTCGAAAAAAAATGTTTTTCTTTTCGAGATTCTTTGCGCATAATATGCTTTACTGAGGCTATAAAACTAGTATAATGAAAGAGAACCAGTTATCTCAAATAAGAACGGGAAAAAAGTGATTCTAACGAAGTTTCGAAACTTCGAAAAAAATTTTTTTTCTTTTCGAGATTCTTTTCGCATAATATACCTTTCTACGGCTATCAAACTAGTAAAATGAAAGAGAACCAGTTATCTCGAATAAGAACGGAAAAAAAGTGATTGTAACGAAGTTTCCAAACTTCGAAAAAAAATTTTTTTCTTTTCGAGATTCTTTGCGCATAATATGCTTTACTGAGGCTATCAAACTAGTATAATGAAAGAGAACCAGTTATCTCAAATAAGAACGGAAAAAAAGTGATTCTAACGAAGTTTCCAAACTTCGAAAAAAATTTTTTTTCTTTTCGAGATTCTTTGCGCATAATATTCTTTACTGAGGCTATCAAACTAGTATAATGAAAGAGAACCAGTTATCTCAAATTAGAACAGAAAAAAAGTGAATGTAAAGAAGTTTCCAAACTTCGAAAAAATTTTTTTTTCTTTTCGTGATTCTTTGCGCTAAATATGCTTATCTGAGGCTATCAAAGTAGTATTATAAAGAGAACACGTAATCTCAAATAAGAACAGAAAAAAGGTGATTCTAAAGAAGTTTCCAAACTTCGAAAAAAATTTTTTTTCTTTTCGAGATTCTTTGCGCATAATATGCTTTACTGAGGCTATCAAACTAGTATAATGAAAGAGAACCAGTTATCTCAAATAAGAACGGAAAAAAATTGATTCAAACGAAGTTTCCAAACTTCGAAAAAAAATGTTTTTCTTTTCGAGATTCTTTGCGCATAATATGCTTTACTGAGGCTATCAAACTAGTATAATGAAAGAGAACCAGTTATCTCAAATAAGAACGGAAAAAAGTGATTCTAACGAAGTTTCCAAACTTCGAAAAATTTTTTTTTTCTTTTCGAGATTCTTTGCGCATAATATGCTTTACTGAGGCTATCAAACTAGTATAATGAAAGAGAACCAGTTATCTCAAATAAGAACAGAAAAAAAGTGATTCTAAAGAAGTTTCCAAACTTCGAAAAAAATTTTTTTCTTTTCGAGATTCTTTGCGCATAATATGCTTTACTGAGGCTATCAAACTAGTATAATGAAAGAGAACCAGTTATCTCAAATTAGAACGGAAAATAATTGATTCTAAAGAAGTTTCCATACTTCGAAAAAAAAATTTTTCTTTTCGAGATTCTTTGCGCATAATATGCTTTACTGAGGCTATCAAACTAGTATAATAAAAGAGAACGAGTTATCTCAAATAAGAACGGAAAAAAAGTGATTCAAACGAAGTTTCCAAACTTCGAAAAAAATGTTTTTCTTTTCGAGATTCTTTGCGCATAATATGCTTTACTGAGGCTATCAAACTAGTATAATGTAAGAGAACCAGTTATCTCGAATAAGAACGGAAAAAAAGTGATTGTAACGAAGTTTCCAAACTTGGAAAAAAATTTTTTTTCTTTTCGAGATTCTTTGCGCATAATATGCTTTACTGAGGCTATCAAACTAGTATAATGAAAGAGAACCAGTTATCTCAAATAAGAACGGAAAAAAGTGATTCTAACGAAGTTTCCAAACTTCGAAAAAAATTTTTTTTCTTTTCGAGATTCTTTGCGCATAATATGCTTTACTGAGGCTATCAAACTAGTATAATGAAAGAGAACCAGTTATCTCAAATAAGAACGGAAAAAAAGTGATTCAAACGAAGTTTCCAAACTTCGAAAAAAAATGTTTTTCTTTTCGAGATTCTTTGCGCATAATATGCTTTACTGAGGCTATCAAACTAGTATAATGAAAGAGAACCAGTTATCTCAAATAAGAACGGAAAAAAGTGATTCTAACGAAGTTTCCAAACTTCGAAAAAATTTTTTTTTCTTTTCGAGATTCTTTGCGCATAATATGCTTTACTGAGGCTATCAAACTAGTATAATGAAAGAGAACCAGTTATCTCAAATAAGAACAGAAAAAAGGTGATTCTAAAGAAGTTTCCAAACTTCGAAAAAAAATTTTTTTCTTTTCGAGATTCTTTGCGCATAATATGCTTTACTGAGGCTATCAAACTAGTATAATGAAAGAGAACCAGTTATCTCAAATAAGAACGGAAAAAAATTGATTCTAAAGAAGTTTCCAAACTTCGAAAAAAAAATTTTTCTTTCCGAGATTCTTTGCGCATAATATGCTTTACTGAGGCTATCAAACTGGTATAATGAAAGAGAACGAGTTATCTCAAATAAGAACGGAAAAAAAGTGATTCAAACGAAGTTTCCAAACTTCGAAAAAGATGTTTTTCTTTTCGAGATTCTTTGCGCATAATATGCTCTACTGAGGCTATCAAACTAGTATAATGTAAGAGAACCAGTTATCTCGAATAAGAACGGAAAAAAAGTGATTGTAACGAAGTTTCCAAACTTCGAAAAAAATTTTTTTTCTTTTCGAGATTCTTTGCGTATAATATGCTTTACTGAGGCTATCAAACTAGTATAATGAAAGAGAACCAGTTATATCAAATAAGAACGGAAAAAAAGTGATTCTAACGAAGTTTCCAAACTTCGAAAAACATTTTTTTTCTTTTCGAGATTCTTTGCGCATAATATGCTTTACTGAGGCTATCAAACTAGTATAATGAAAGAGAACCAGTTATCTCAAATAAGAACAGAAAAAAAGTGATTGTAAAGAAGTTTCCAAACTTCGAAAAAAATTTTTTTTCTTTTCGAGATTCTTTGCGCATAATATGCTTTACTGAGGCTATCAAACTAGTATAATGAAAGAGAACCAGTTATCTCAAATAAGAACGGAAAAAAAGTGATTCAAACGAAGTTTCCAAACTTCGAAAAAAAATGTTTTTCTTTTCGAGATTCTTTGCGCATAATATGCTTTACTGAGGCTATCAAACTAGTATAATGAAAGAGAACCAGTTATCTCAAATAAGAACGGAAAAAAAGTGATTCTAACGAAGTTTCCAAACTTCGAAAAAATTTTTTTTTCTTTTCGAGATTCTTTGCGCATAATATGCTTTACTGAGGCTATCAAACTAGTATAGTGAAAGAGAACCAGTTATCTCAAATAAGAACAGAAAAAAAGTGATTCTAAAGAAGTTTCCAAACTTCGTAAAAAAAATTTTGTCTTTTCGAGATTCTTTGCGCATAATATGCTTTACTGAGGCTATCAAACTAGTATAATGAAAGAGAACCAGTTATCTCAAATAAGAACAGAAAAAAAGTGATTCTAAAGAAGTTTCCAAACTTCGAAAAAAATTTTTTTTCTTTTCGAGATTCTTTGCGCATAAAATGCTTTTCTGAGGCTATCAAACTAGTATAATGAAAGAGAACCAGTTATCTCAAATAAGAACGGAAAAAAAGTGATTCAAACGAAGTTTCCAAACTTCGAAAAAAAATGTTTTTCTTTTCGAGATTCTTTGCGCATAATATGCCTTTCTGAGGCTATCAAACTAGTATAATGAAAGAGAACTAGTTATTTCAAATAAGAACGGAAAAAAAGTGATTCAAACGAAGTTTACAAACTTCGAAAAAAAATGTTTTTCTTTTCGAGATTCTTTGCGCATAATATACTTTTCTACGGCTATCAAACTAGTAAAATGAAAGAGAACCAGTTATCTCGAATAAGAACGGGAAAAAAGTGATTCTAACGAAGTTTCCAAACTTCGAAAAAAAATGTTTTTCTTTTCGAGATTCTTTGCGCATTATATGCTTTTCTGAGGCTATCAAAGTAGTATTATAAAAGAGAACCAGTTATCTCGAATAAGAACGGAAAAAAAGTGATTGTAACGAAGTTACCAAACTTCGAAAAAAATTTTTTTTCTTTTCGAGATTCTTTGCGCATAATATGCTTTACTGAGGCTATCAAACCTATATAATGAAAGAGAACCAGTTATCTCAAATAAGAACGGAAAAAAAGTGATTCTAAAGAAGTTTCCAAACTTCGAAAAAAAATTTTTTTCTTTTCGAGATTCTTTGCGCATAATATGCTTTACTGAGGCTATCAAACTAGTATAATGAAAGAGAACCAGTTATCTCAAATCAGAACGGAAAAAAAGTGATTCAAACGATGTTTCCAAACTTCGAAAAAAAATGTTTTTCTTTTAGAGATTCTTTGCGCATAATATGCTTTACTGAGGCTATCAAACTAGTATAATGAAAGAGAACCAGTTATCTCAAATAAGAACGGAAAAAAAGTGATTCTAACGAAGTTTCCAAACTTCGAAAAAATTTTTTTTTCTTTTCGAGATTCTTTGCGCATAATATGCTTTACTGAGGGTATCAAACTAGTATAATGAAAGAGAACCAGTTATTTCAAATAAGAACGGAAAAAAGTGATTCAAACGAAGTTTCCAAACTTCGAAAAAAAATGTTTTTCTTTTCGAGATTCTTTGCGCATAATATACTTTTCTACGGCTATCAAACTAGTAAAATGAAAGAGAACCAGTTATCTCGAATAAGAACGGAAAAAAAGTGATTGTAACGAAGTTTCCAAACTTCGAAAAAAATTTTTTTTCTTTTCGAGATTCTTTGCGCATAATATGCTTTACTGAGGCTATCAAACTAGTATAATGTAAGAGAACCAGTTATCTCAAATAAGAACGGAAAAAAAGTGATTCTAACGAAGTTTCCAAACTTCGAAAAAAAATTTTTTCTTTACGAGATTCTTTGCGCATTATATGCTTTTCTGAGGCTATCAAACTAGTATAATGAAAGAGAACCAGTTATCTCAAATAAGAACGGAAAAAAAGTGATTCTAACGAAGTTTCCAAACTTCGAAAAAAATTTTTTTTCTTTTAAGGATTCTTTGCGCATAATATGCTTTACTGAGGCTATCAAACTAGTATAATGAAAGAGAACCAGTTATCTCAAATAAGAACGGGAAAAAAGTGATTCTAACGAAGTTTCCAAACTTCGAAAAAAATTTTTTTTTCTTTTCGTGATTCTTTGCGCTAAATATGCTTTTCTGAGGCTATCAAAGTAGTATTATAAAAGAGAACACGTTATCTCAAATAAGAACAGAAAAAAGGTGATTCTAAAGAAGTTTCCAAACTTCGAAAAAAATTTTTTTTCTTTTCGAGATTCTTTGCGCATAATATGCTTTACTGAGGCTATCAAACTAGTATAATGAAAGAGAACCAGTTATCTCAAATAAGAACGGAAAAAAGGTGATTCTAAAGAAGTTTCCAAACTTCGAAAAAAAAATTTTTTCTTTTCGAGATTCTTTGCGCATAATATGCTTTACTGAGGCTATCAAACTCGTATAATGAAAGAGAACCAGTTATCTCAAATAAGAACGGAAAAAAATTGATTCTAAAGAAGTTTCCAAACTTCGAAAAAAAATTTTTTCTTTTCGAGATTCTTTGCGCATAATATGCTTTACTGAGGCTATCAAACTAGTATAATGCAAGAGAACGAGTTATCTCAAATAAGAACGGAAAAAAAGTGATTCTAACGAAGTTTCCAAACTTCGAAAAAAATGTTTTTCTTTTCGAGATTCTTTGCGCATAATATGCTTTACTGAGGCTATCAAACTAGTATAATGTAAGAGAACCAGTTATCTCAAATAAGAACGGAAAAAAGTGATTCAAACGAAGTTTCCAAACTTCGAAAAAAATGTTTTTCTTTTCGAGATTCTTTGCGCATAATATGCTTTTCTGAGGCTATCAAACTAGTATAATGAAAGAGAACTAGTTATTTCAAATAAGAACGGAAAAAAAGTGATTCAAACGAAGTTTCCAAACTTCGAAAAAAAATGTTTTTCTTTTCGAGATTCTTTGCGCATAATATACTTTTCTACGGCTATCAAACTAGTAAAATGAAAGAGAACCAGTTATCTCGAATAAGAACGGAAAAAAAGTGATTCTTACGAAGTTTCCAAACTTCGAAAAAAAATGTTTTTCTTTACGAGATTCTTTGCGCATAATATGCTTTTCTGAGGGTATCAAACTAGTATAATGAAAGAGAACCAGTTATCTCAAATAAGAACGGAAAAAAAGTGATTCTAAAGAAGTTTCCAAACTTCGAAAAAATTTTTTTTTCTTTTCGAGATTCTTTGCGCATAATATGCTTTACTGAGGCTATCAAACTAGTATAACGAAAGAGAACCAGTTATCTCAAATAAGAACGGAAAAAAAGTGATTCTAAAGAAGTTTCCAAACTTCGAAAAAAAATTTTTTTCTTTTCGAGATTCTTTGCGCATAATATGCTTTACTGAGGCTATCAAACTAGTATAATGAAAAAGAAACAGTTATCTCAAATAAGAACGGAAAAAAAGTGATTCAAACGAAGTTTCCAAACCTCGAAAAAAAATGTTTTTCTTTTCGAGATTCTTTGCGCATAATATGCTTTTCTGAGGCTATCAAACCAGTATAATGAAAGATAACCAGTTATCTCAAATAAGAACGGGAAAAAAGTGATTCTAACGAAGTTTCCAAATTTTCGAAAAAAATTTTTTTTTCTTTTCGTGATTCTTTGCGCTAAATATGCTTTTCTGAGGCTATCAAAGTAGTATTATAAAAGAGAACACGTTATCTCAAATAAGAACAGAAAAAAGGTGATTCTAAAGAAGTTTCCAAACTTCAAAAAAAATTTTTTTTCTTTTCGAGATTCTTTGCGCATAATATGCTTTACTGAGGCTATCAAACTAGTATAATGAAAGAGAACCAGTTATCTCAAATAAGAACGGAAAAAAAGTGATTCAAACGATGTTTCCAAACTTCGAAAAAAAATTTTATTCTTTTAGAGATTCTTTGCGCATAATATGCTTTCCTGAAGCTATCAAACTAGTATAATGAAAGAGAACCAGTTATCTCAAATAAGAACGGAAAAAAAGTGATTCTAACGAAGTTTCCAAACTTCGAAAAAAATTTTTTTTCTTTTCGAGATTCTTTGCGCATAATATGCTTTACTGAGGCTATCAAACTAGTATAATGAAAGAGAACCAGTTATCTCAAATAAGAACAGAAAAAAAGTGATTCTAAAGAAGTTTCCAAACTTCGAAAAAAAATTTTTTTCTTTTCGAGATTCTTTGCGCATAATATGCTTTACTGAGACTATCAAACTAGTATAATGAAAGAGAACCAGTTATTTCAAATAAGAACGAAAAAAAATGATTAAAACGAAGTTTTCAAACTTCGAAAAAAAATGTTTTTCTTTTCGAGTATCTTTGCGCATAATATACTTTTCTACGGCTATCAAACTAGTAAATTGAAAGAGAACCAGTTATCTCGAATAAGAACGGAAAAAAAGTGATTGTAACGAAGTTTCCAAACTTCGAAAAAAATTTTTTTTCTTTTCGAGATTCTTTGCGCATAATATGCTTTACTCAGGCTATCAAACTAGTATAATGTAAGAGAACCAGTTATCTCAAATAAGAACGGAAAAAAAGTGATTCTAAAGAAGTTTCCAAACTTCGAAAAAAAAATTTTGTCTTTTCGAGATTCTTTGCGCATAATATACTTTACTGAGGCTACCAAACTAGTATAATGAAAGAGAACCAGTTATCTCAAATAAGAACAGAAAAAAAGTGATTCTAAAGAAGTTTCCAAACTTCGAAAAAAATTTTTTTTCTTTTCGAGATTCTTTGCGCATAAAATGCTTTACTGAGGCTATCAAACTAGTATAATGAAAGAGAACCAGTTATCTCAAATAAGAACGGAAAAAAAGTGATTCAAACGAAGTTTCCAAACTTCGAAAAAAAATGTTTTTCTTTTCGAGATTCTTTGCGCATAATATGCTTTTCTGAGGCTATCAAACTAGAATAATGAAAGAGAACTAGTTATTTCAAATAAGAACGGAAAAAAAGTGATTCAAACGAAGTTTCCAAACTTCGAAAAAAAATGTTTTTCTTTTCGAGATTCTTTGCGCATAATATACTTTTCTACGGCTATCAAACTAGTAAAATGAAAGAGAACCAGTTATCTCAAATAAGAACGGAAAAAAAGTGATTCTAACGAAGTTTACAAACTTCGAAAAAAAATGTTTTTCTTTTCGAGATTCATTGCGCATTATATGCTTTTCTGAGGCTATCAAAGTAGTATTATAAAAGAGAACCAGTTATCTCAAATAAGAACGGAAAAAAAGTGATTCTAAAGAAGTTTCCAAACTTCGAAAAAAATTTTTTTTCTTTTCGAGATTCTTTGCGCATTATATGCTTTTCTGAGGCTATCAAACTAGTAAAATGAAAGAGAACCAGTTATCTCGAATAAGAACGGAAAAAAAGTGATTCAAACGATGTTTCCAAACTTCGAAAAAAAATGTTTTTCTTTTAGAGATTCTTTGCGCATAATATGCTTTACTGAGGCTATCAAACTAGTATAATGAAAGAGAACCAGTTATCTCAAATAAGAACGGAAAAAAAGTGATTCTAACGAAGTTTCCAAACTTCGAAAAAAATTTTTTTTCTTTTCGAGATTCTTTGCGCATAATATGCTTTACTGAGGGTATCAAACTAGTATAATGAAAGAGAACCAGTTATTTCAAATAAGAACGGAAAAAAGTGATTCAAACGAAGTTTCCAAACTTCGAAAAAAAATGTTTTTCTTTTCGAGATTCTTTGCGCATAATATACTTTTCTACGGCTATCAAACTAGTAAAATGAAAGAGAACCAGTTATCTCGTATAAGAACAGAAAAAAAGTGATTGTAACGAAGTTTCCAAACTTCGAAAAAAATTTTTTTTCTTTTCGAGATTCTTTGCGCATAATATGCTTTACTGAGGCTATCAAACTAGTATAATGTAAGAGAACCAGTTATCTCAAATAAGAACGGAAAAAAAGTGATTCTAACGAAGTTTCCAAACTTCGAAAAAAAATGTTTTTCTTTACGAGATTCTTTGCGCATTATATGCTTTTCTGAGGCTATCAAACTAGTATAATGAAAGAGAACCAGTTATCTCAAATAAGAACGGAAAAAAAGTGATTCTAACGAAGTTTCCAAACTTCGAAAAAAATTTTTTTTTCTTTTCGTGATTCTTTGCGCTAAATATGTTTTTCTGAGGCTATCAAAGTAGTATTATAAAAGAGAACACGTTATCTCAAATAAGAACAGAAAAAAGGTGATTCTAAAGTAGTTTCCAAACTTCGAAAAAAATTTTTTTTCTTTTCGAGATTCTTTGCGCATAATATGCTTTACTGAGGCTATCAAACTAGTATAATGAAAGAGAACCAGTTATCTCAAATAAGAACGGAAAAAAAGTGATTCTAAAGAAGTTTCCAAACTTCGAAAAAAAAATTTTTTCTTTTCGAGATTCTTTGCGCATAATATGCTTTACTGAGGCTATCAAACTCGTATAATGAAAGAGAACCAGTTATCTCAAATAAGAACGGAAAAAAATTGATTCTAAAGAAGTTTCCAAACTTCGAAAAAAAATTTTTTCTTTTCGAGATTCTTTTCGCATAATATGCTTTACTGAGGCTATCAAACTAGTATAATGCAAGAGAACGAGTTATCTCAAATAAGAACGGAAAAAAAGTGATTCAAACGAAGTTTCCAAACTTCGAAAAAAATGTTTTTCTTTTCGAGATTCTTTGCGCATAATATGCTTTACTGAGGCTATCAAACTAGTATAATGTAAGAGAACCAGTTATCTCAAATAAGAACGGAAAAAAAGTGATTCAAACGAAGTTTCCAAACTTCGAAAAAAATGTTTTTCTTTTCGAGATTCTTTGCGCATAATATGCTTTTCTGAGGTTATCGAACTAGTATAATGAAAGAGAACTAGTTATTTCAAATAAGAACGGAAAAAAAGTGATTGAAACGAAGTTTCCAAACTTCGAAAAAAAATGTTTTTCTTTTCGAGATTCTTTGCGCATAATATACTTTTCTACGGCTATCAAACTAGTAAAATGAAAGAGAACCAGTTATCTCGAATAAGAACGGAAAAAAAGTGATTCTTACGAAGTTTCCAAACTTCGAAAAAAAATGTTTTTCTTTACGAGATTCTTTGCGCATAATATGCTTTTCTGAGGGTATCAAACTAGTATAATGAAAGAGAACCAGTTATCTCAAATAAGAACGGAAAAAAGTGATTCTAACGAAGTTTCCAAACTTCGAAAAAAAATTTTTTTTCTTTTCGTGATTCTTTGCGCTAAATATGCTTTTCTGAGGCTATCAAAGTAGTATTATAAAAGACAACCAGTTATCTCAAATAAGAACAGAAAAAAAGTGATTCTAAAGAAGTTTTCAAACTTCGAAAAAAAATTTTTTTCTTTCGAGATTCTTTGCGCATAATATGCTTTACTGAGGCTATCAAACTAATATAATGAAAGAGAAACAGTTATCTCAAATAAGAACGGAAAAAAATGATTCAAACGAAGTTTCCAAACTTCGAAAAAAAATGTTTTTCTTTTCGAGATTCTTTGCGCTAAATATGCTTTTCTGAGGCTATCAATCTAGTATAATGAAAGAGAACCAGTTATCTCAAATAAGAACAGAAAAAAGTGATTCTAAAGAAGTTTCCAAACTTCGAAAAAAAAATTTTTTCTTTTCGAGATTCTTTGCGCATTATATGCTTTTCTGAGGCTATCAAAGTAGTATTATAAAAGAGAACCAGTTATCTCAAATAAGAACGGAAAAAAGGTGATTCTAAAGAAGTTTCCAAACTTCGAAAAAATTTTTTTTTCTTTTCGAGATTCTTTGCGCATAATATGCTTTACTGAGGCTATCAAACTAGTATAACGAAAGAGAACCAGTTATCTCAAATAAGAACGGAAAAAAAGTGATTCTAAAGAAGTTTCCAAACTTCGAAAAAAAATTTTTTTCTTTTCGAGATTCTTTGCGCATAATATGCTTTACTGAGGCTATCAAACTAGTATAATGAAAAAGAAACAGTTATCTCAAATAAGAACGGAAAAAAAGTGATTCAAACGAAGTTTCCAAACCTCGAAAAAAAATGTTTTTCTTTTCGAGATTCTTTGCGCATAATATGCTTTTCTGAGGCTATCAAACTAGTATAATGAAAGATAACCAGTTATCTCAAATAAGAACGGGAAAAAAGGTGATTCTAAAGAAGTTTCCAAACTTCAAAAAAAATTTTTTTTCTTTTCGAGATTCTTTGCGCATAATATGCTTTACTGAGGCTATCAAACTAGTATAATGAAAGAGAACCAGTTATCTCAAATAAGAACGGAAAAAAAGTGATTCAAACGATGTTTCCAAACTTCGAAAAAAAATTTTTTTCTTTTCGAGATTCTTTGCGCATAATATGCTTTACTGAGGCTATCAAACTAGTATAATGAAAGAGAACCAGTTATCTCAAATAAGAACGGAAAAAAAGTGATTCTAACGAAGTTTCCAAACTTCGAAAAAATTTTTTTTTCTTTTCGAGATTCTTTGCGCATAATATGCTTTACTGAGGCTATCAAACTAGTATAATGAAAGAGAACCAGTTATCTCAAATAAGAACAGAATAAAAGTGATTCTAAAGAAGTTTCCAAACTTCGAAAAAAAATTTTTTTCTTTTCGAGATTCTTTGCGCATAATATGCTTTACTGAGGCTATCAAACTAGTATAATGAAAGAGAACCAGTTATTTCAAATAAGAACGGAAAAAAGTGATTCAAACGAAGTTTCCAAACTTCGAAAAAAAATGTTTTTCTTTTCGAGATTATTTGCGCATAATATACTTTTCTACGGCTATCAAACTAGTAAAATGAAAGAGAACCAGTTATCTCGAATAAGAACGGAAAAAAAGTGATTGTAACGAAGTTTCCAAACTTCGAAAAAAATTTTTTTTCTTTTCGAGATTCTTTGCGCATAATATGCTTTACTGAGGCTATCAAACTAGTATAATGTAAGAGAACCAGTTATCTCAAATTAGAACGGAAAAAAAGTGATTCTAACGAAGTTTCCAAACTTCGAAAAAAATTTTTTTTCTTTTCGTGATTGTTTGCGCTAAATATGCTTTTCTGAGGCTATCAAACTAGTATAATGAAAGAGAACCAGTTATCTCAAATAAGAACAGAAAAAAAGTGATTCTAAAGAAGTTTCCAAACTTCGAAAAAAAAATTTTGTCTTTTCGAGATTCTTTGCGCATAATATGCTTTACTGAGGCTATCAAACTAGTATAATGAAAGAGAACCAGTTATCTCAAATAAGAACAGAAAAAAAGTGATTCTAACGAAGTTTCCAAACTTCGAAAAAATTTTTTTTTCTTTTCGAGATTCTTTGCGCATAATATGCTTTACTGAGGCTATCAAACTAGTATAATGAAAGAGAACCAGTTATCTCAAATAAGAACAGAATAAAAGTGATTCTAAAGAAGTTTCCAAACTTCGAAAAAAAATTTTTTTCTTTTCGAGATTCTTTGCGCATAATATGCTTTACTGAGGCTATCAAACTAGTATAATGAAAGAGAACCAGTTATTTCAAATAAGAACGGAAAAAAGTGATTCAAACGAAGTTTCCAAACTTCGAAAAAAAATGTTTTTCTTTTCGAGATTATTTGCGCATAATATACTTTTCTATGGCTATCAAACTAGTAAAATGAAAGAGAACCAGTTATCTCGAATAAGAACGGAAAAAAAGTGATTGTAACGAAGTTTCCAAACTTCGAAAAAAATTTTTTTTCTTTTCGAGATTCTTTGCGCATAATATGCTTTACTGAGGCTATCAAACTAGTATAATGTAAGAGAACCAGTTATCTCAAATTAGAACGGAAAAAAAGTGATTCTAACGAAGTTTCCAAACTTCGAAAAAAATTTTTTTTCTTTTCGTGATTGTTTGCGCTAAATATGCTTTTCTGAGGCTATCAAACTAGTATAATGAAAGAGAACCAGTTATCTCAAATAAGAACAGAAAAAAAGTAATTCTAAAGAAGTTTCCAAACTTCGAAAAAAAAATTTTGTCTTTTCGAGATTCTTTGCGCATAATTTGCTTTACTGAGGCTATCAAACTAGTATAATGAAAGAGAACCAGTAATCTCAAATAAGAACAGAAAAAAAGTGATTCTAAAGAAGTTTCCAAACTTCGAAAAAAAATGTTTTTCTTTTCGAGATTCTTTGCGCATAATATGCTTTTCTGAGGCTATCAAACTAGTAAAATGAAAGAGAACCAGTTATCTCGAATAAGAACGGAAAAAAAGTGATTCTAACGAAGTTTCCAAACTTCGAAAAAAAATGTTTTTCTTTACGAGATTCTTTGCGCATTATATGCTTTTCTGAGGCTATCAAACTAGTATAATGAAAGAGAACCAGTTATCTCAAATAAGAACAGAAAAAAAGTGATTCAAACGAAGTTTCCAAACTTCGAAAAAAAATGTTTTTCTTTTCGAGATTCTTTGCGCATAATATGCTTTACTGAGGCTATCAAACTAGTATAATGAAAGAGAACCAGTTATCTCAAATAAGAACGGAAAAAAAGTGATTCTAACGAAGTTTCCAAACTTCGAAAAATTTTTTTTTTCTTTTCGAGATTCTTTGCGCATAATATGCTTTACTGAGGCTATCAAACTAGTATAATGAAAGAGAACCAGTTATCTCAAATAAGAACGGAAAAAAAGTGATTCTAACGAAGTTTCCAAACTTCGAAAAAATTTTTTTTTCTTTTCGAGATTCTTTGCGCATAATATGCTTTACTGAGGCTATCAAACTAGTATAATGAAAGAGAACCAGTTATCTCAAATAAGAACAGAATAAAAGTGATTCTAAAGAAGTTTCCAAACTTCGAAAAAAAATTTTTTTCTTTTCGAGATTCTTTGCGCATAATATGCTTTACTGAGGCTATCAAACTAGTATAATGAAAGAGAACCAGTTATTTCAAATAAGAACGGAAAAAAGTGATTCAAACGAAGTTTCCAAACTTCGAAAAAAAATTTTTTTCTTTTCGAGATTCTTTGCGCATAATATGCTTTACTGAGGCTATCAAACTAGTATAATGAAAGAGAACTAGTTATCTCAAATAAGAACAGAAAAAAAGTGATTCTAAAGAAGTTTCCAAACTTCGAAAAAAAATTTTTTTCTTTTCGAGATTCTTTGCGCATAATATGCTTTACTGAGGCTATCAAACTGGTATAATGAAAGAGAACCAGTTATTTCAAATAAGAACGGAAAAAAGTGATTCAAACGAAGTTTCCAAACTTCGAAAAAAAATGTTTTTCTTTTCGAGATTCTTTGCGCATAATATACTTTTCTACGGCTATCAAACTAGTATAATGTAAGAGAACCAGTTATCTCAAATAAGAACGGAAAAAAAGTGATTCTAACGAAGTTTCCAAACTTAGAGAAAAAATTTTTTTCTTTACGAGATTCTTTGCGCATAATATGCTTTTCTGAGGATATCAAACTAGTATAATGAAAGAGAACCAGTTATCTCAAATAAGAACGGAAAAAAAGTGATTCTAACGAAGTTTCCAAACATCGAAAAAAATTTTTTTTCTTTTCGAGATCTTTGCGCATAATATGCTTTACTGAGGCTATCAAACTAGTATAATGAAAGAGAACCAGTTATCTCAAATAAGAACAGAAAAAAAGTGATTGTAAAAAAGTTTCCAAACTTCGAAAAAAAATTTTTTTCTTTTCGAGATTCTTTGCGCATAATATGCTTTACTGAGGCTATCAAACTAGTATAATGAAAGAGAACCAGTTATCTCAAATAAGAACGGAAAAAAAGTGATTCTAAAGAAGTTTCCAAACTTCGAAAAAAAATTTTTTTCTTTTCCAGATTCTTTGCGCATAATATGCTTTACTGAGGCTATCAAACTAGTATAATGAAAGAGAACCAGTTATCTCAAATAAGAACGGAAAAAAAGTGATTCAAACGAAGTTTCCAAACTTCGAAAAAAAATGTTTTTCTTTTCGAGATTCTTTGCGCATAATATGCTTTACTGAGGCTATCAAACTAGTATAATGAAAGAGAACCAGTTATCTCAAATAAGAACGGAAAAAAAGTGATTCTAACGAAGTTTCCAAACTTCGAAAATTTTTTTTTTTCTTTTCGAGATTCTTTGCGCATAATATGCTTTACTGAGGCTATCAAACTAGTATAATGAAAGAGAACCAGTTATCTCAAATAAGAACGGAAAAAAAGTGATTCTAACGAAGTTTCCAAACTTCGAAAAAATTTTTTTTTCTTTTCGAGATTCTTTGCGCATAATATGCTTTACTGAGGCTATCAAACTAGTATAATGAAAGAGAACCAGTTATCTCAAATAAGAACAGAATAAAAGTGATTCTAAAGAAGTTTCCAAACTTCGAAAAAAAATTTTTTTCTTTTCGAGATTCTTTGCGCATAATATGCTTTACTGAGGCTATCAAACTAGTATAATGAAAGAGAACCAGTTATTTCAAATAAGAACGGAAAAAAGTGATTCAAACGAAGTTTCCAAACTTCGAAAAAAAATGTTTTTCTTTTCGAGATTATTTGCGCATAATATACTTTTCTACGGCTATCAAACTAGTAAAATGAAAGAGAACCAGTTATCTCGAATAAGAACGGAAAAAAAGTGATTGTAACGAAGTTTCCAAACTTCGAAAAAAATTTTTTTTCTTTTCGAGATTCTTTGCGCATAATATGCTTTACTGAGGCTATCAAACTAGTATAATGTAAGAGAACCAGTTATCTCAAATTAGAACGGAAAAAAAGTGATTCTAACGAAGTTTCCAAACTTCGAAAAAAATTTTTTTTCTTTTCGTGATTGTTTGCGCTAAATATGCTTTTCTGAGGCTATCAAACTAGTATAATGAAAGAGAACCAGTTATCTCAAATAAGAACAGAAAAAAAGTGATTCTAAAGAAGTTTCCAAACTTCGAAAAAAAAATTTTGTCTTTTCGAGATTCTTTGCGCATAATATGCTTTACTGAGGCTATCAAACTAGTATAATGAAAGAGAACCAGTTATCTCAAATAAGAACAGAAAAAAAGTGATTCTAAAGAAGTTTCCAAACTTCGAAAAAAAATGTTTTTCTTTTCGAGATTCTTTGCGCATAATATGCTTTTCTGAGGCTATCAAACTAGTAAAATGAAAGAGAACCAGTTATCTCGAATAAGAACGGAAAAAAAGTGATTCTAACGAAGTTTCCAAACTTCGAAAAAAAATGTTTTTCTTTACGAGATTCTTTGCGCATTATATGCTTTTCTGAGGCTATCAAACTAGTATAATGTAAGAGAACCAGTTATCTCAAATTAGAACGGAAAAAAAGTGATTCAAACGATGTTTCCAAACTTCGAAAAAAAATTTTATTCTTTTAGAGATTCTTTGCGCATAATATGCTTTACTGAGGCTATCAAACTAGTATAATGAAAGAGAACCAGTTATCTCAAATAAGAACGGAAAAAAGTGATTCTAACGAAGTTTCCAAACTTCGAAAAAATTTTTTTTTCTTTTCGAGATTCTTTGCGCATAATATGCTTTACTGAGGCTATCAAACTAGTATAATGAAAGAGAACCAGTTATCTCAAATAAGAACAGAAAAAAAGTGATTCTAAAGAAGTTTCCTAACTTCGAAAAAAAATTTTTTTCTTTTCGAGATTCTTTGCGCATAATATGCTTTACTGAGACTATCAAACTAGTATAATGAAAGAGAACCAGTTATCTCGAATAAGAACGGAAAAAAAGTGATTCAAACGAAGTTTCCAAACTTCGAAAAAAAATGTTTTTCTTTTCGAGATTCTTTGCGCATAATATGCTTTACTGAGGCTATCAAACTAGTATAATGAAAGAGAACCAGTTATCTCAAATAAGAACGGAAAAAAAGTGATTCTAACGAAGTTTCCAAACTTCGAAAAATTTTTTTTTTCTTTTCGAGATTCTTTGCGCATAATATGCTTTACTGAGGCTATCAAACTAGTATAATGAAAGAGAACCAGTTATCTCAAATAAGAACGGAAAAAAAGTGATTCTAACGAAGTTTCCAAACTTCGAAAAAATTTTTTTTTCTTTTCGAGATTCTTTGCGCATAATATGCTTTACTGAGGCTATCAAACTAGTATAATGAAAGAGAACCAGTTATCTCAAATAAGAACAGAATAAAAGTGATTCTAAAGAAGTTTCCAAACTTCGAAAAAAAATTTTTTTCTTTTCGAGATTCTTTGCGCATAATATGCTTTACTGAGGCTATCAAACTAGTATAATGAAAGAGAACCAGTTATCTCGAATAAGAACGGAAAAAAAGTGATTCTAACGAAGTTTCCAAACTTCGAAAAAAAATGTTTTTCTTTACGAGATTCTTTGCGCATTATATGCTTTTCTGAGGCTATCAAACTAGTATAATGTAAGAGAACCAGTTATCTCAAATTAGAACGGAAAAAAAGTGATTCAAACGATGTTTCCAAACTTCGAAAAAAAATTTTATTCTTTTAGAGATTCTTTGCGCATAATATGCTTTACTGAGGCTATCAAACTAGTATAATGAAAGAGAACCAGTTATCTCAAATAAGAACGGAAAAAAGTGATTCTAACGAAGTTTCCAAACTTCGAAAAAATTTTTTTTTCTTTTCGAGATTCTTTGCGCATAATATGCTTTACTGAGGCTATCAAACTAGTATAATGAAAGAGAACCAGTTATCTCAAATAAGAACAGAAAAAAAGTGATTCTAAAGAAGTTTCCTAACTTCGAAAAAAAATTTTTTTCTTTTCGAGATTCTTTGCGCATAATATGCTCTACTGAGACTATCAAACTAGTATAATGAAAGAGAACCAGTTATTTCAAATAAGAACGGAAAAAAGTGATTAAAACGAAGTTTTCAAACTTCGAAAAAAAATGTTTTTCTTTTCGAGATTCTTTGCGCATAATATACTTTTCTACGGCTATCAAACTAGTAAAATGAAAGAGAACCAGTTATCTCGAATAAGAACGGAAAAAAAGTGATTGTAACGAAGTTTCCAAACTTCGAAAAAAATTTTTTTTCTTTTCGAGATTCTTTGCGCATAATATGCTTTACTGAGGCTATCAAACTAGTATAATGTAAGAGAACCAGTTATCTCAAATAAGAACGGAAAAAAAGTGATTCTAAAGAAGTTTCCAAACTTCGAAAAAAAAATTTTGTCTTTTCGAGATTCTTTGCGCATAATATACTTTACTGAGGCTACCAAACTAGTATAATGAAAGAGAACCAGTTATCTCAAATAAGAACAGAAAAAAAGTGATTCTAAAGAAGTTTCCAAACTTCGAAAAAAATTTTTTTTCTTTTCGAGATTCTTTGCGCATAAAATGCTTTACTGAGGCTATCAAACTAGTATAATGAAAGAGAACCAGTTATCTCAAATAAGAACGGAAAAAAAGTGATTCAAACGAAGTTTCCAAACTTCGAAAAAAAATGTTTTTCTTTTCGAGATTCTTTGCGCATAATATGCTTTTCTGAGGCTATCAAACTAGTATAATGAAAGAGAACTAGTTATTTCAAATAAGAACGGAAAAAAGTGATTCAAACGAAGTTTACAAACTTCGAAAAAAAATGTTTTTCTTTTCGATTTTCTTTGCGCATAATATACTTTTCTACGGCTATCAAACTAGTAAAATGAAAGAGAACCAGTTATCTCGAATAAGAACGGAAAAAAAGTGATTCTAACGAAGTATACAAACTTCGAAAAAAAATGTTTTTCTTTTCGAGATTCTTTGCGCATTATATGCTTTTCTGAGGCTATCAAAGTAGTATTATAAAAGAGAACCAGTTATCTCAAATAAGAACGGAAAAAAAGTGATTCTAAAGGTTTCCAAACTTCGAAAAAAATTTTTTTTCTTTTCGAGATTCTTTGCGCATAATATACTTTTCTACGGCTATCAAACTAGTAAAATGAAAGAGAACCAGTTATCTCGAATAAGAACGGAACAAAAGTGATTCTAACGAAGTTTCCAAACTTCGAAAAAAAATGTTTTTCTTTTCGAGATTCTTTGCGCATTATATGCTTTTCTGAGGCTATCAAACTAGTATAATGAAAGAGAACCAGTTATCTCAAATAAGAACAGAAAAAAAGTGATTCTAAATAAGTTTCCAAACTACGAAAAAAAATTTTTTTCTTTTCCAGATTCTTTGCGCATAATATGCTTTACTGAGGCTATCAAACTAGTATAATGAAAGAGAAACAGTTATCTCAAATAAGAACGGAAAAAAAGTGATTCAAACGAAGTTTCCAAACCTCGAAAAAAAATGTTTTTCTTTTCGAGATTCTTTGCGCATAATATGCTTTTCTGAGGCTATCAAACTAGTATAATGAAAGAGAACCAGTTATCTCAAATAAGAACGGGAAAAAAGTGATTCTAACGAAGTTTCCAAACTTCGAAAAAAATTTTTTTTTCTTTTCCTGATTCTTTGCGCTAAATATGCTTATCTGAGGCTATCAAAGTAGTATTATAAAAGAGAACACGTTATCTCAAATAAGAACAGAAAAAAGGTGATTCTAAAGAAGTTTCCAAACTTCGAAAAAAATTTTTTTTCTTTTCGAGATTCTTTGCGCATAATATGCTTTACTGAGGCTATCAAACTAGTATAATGAAAGAGAACCAGTTATCTCAAATAAGAACGGAAAAAAAGTGATTCAAACGAAGTTTCCAAACTTCGAAAAAAAATGTTTTTCTTTTCGAGATTCTTTGCGCATAATATGCTTTACTGAGGCTATCAAACTAGTATAATGAAAGGGAACCAGTTATCTCAAATAAGAACGGAAAAAAAGTGATTCTAACGAAGTTTCCAAACTTCGAAAAAATTTTTTTTTCTTTTCGAGATTCTTTGCGCATAATATGCTTTACTGAGGCTATCAAACTAGTATAATGAAAGAGAACTAGTTATCTCAAATAAGAACAGAAAAAAAGTGATTCTAAAGAAGTTTCCAAACTTCGAAAAAAAATTTTTTTCTTTTCGAGATTCTTTGCGCATAATATGCTTTACTGAGGCTATCAAACTGGTATAATGAAAGAGAACCAGTTATTTCAAATAAGAACGGAAAAAAGTGATTCAAACGAAGTTTCCAAACTTCGAAAAAAAATGTTTTTCTTTTCGAGATTCTTTGCGCATAATATACTTTTCTACGGCTATCAAACTAGTATAATGTAAGAGAACCAGTTATCTCAAATAAGAACGGAAAAAAAGTGATTCTAACGAAGTTTCCAAACTTAGAGAAAAAATTTTTTTCTTTACGAGATTCTTTGCGCATAATATGCTTTTCTGAGGATATCAAACTAGTATAATGAAAGAGAACCAGTTATCTCAAATAAGAACGGAAAAAAAGTGATTCTAACGAAGTTTCCAAACATCGAAAAAAATTTTTTTTCTTTTCGAGATCTTTGCGCATAATATGCTTTACTGAGGCTATCAAACTAGTATAATGAAAGAGAACCAGTTATCTCAAATAAGAACAGAAAAAAAGTGATTGTAAAAAAGTTTCCAAACTTCGAAAAAAAATTTTTTTCTTTTCGAGATTCTTTGCGCATAATATGCTTTACTGAGGCTATCAAACTAGTATAATGAAAGAGAACCAGTTATCTCAAATAAGAACGGAAAAAAATTGATTCTAAAGAAGTTTCCAAACTTCGAAAAAAAATGTTTTTCTTTTCGAGATTCTTTGCGCATAATATGCTTTACTGAGGCTATCAAACTAGTATAATGAAAGAGAACCAGTTATCTCAAATAAGAACGGAAAAAAAGTGATTCTAACGAAGTTTCCAAACTTCGAAAAATTTTTTTTTTCTTTTCGAGATTCTTTGCGCATAATATGCTTTACTGAGGCTATCAAACTAGTATAATGAAAGAGAACCAGTTATCTCAAATAAGAACGGAAAAAAAGTGATTCTAACGAAGTTTCCAAACTTCGAAAAAATTTTTTTTTCTTTTCGAGATTCTTTGCGCATAATATGCTTTACTGAGGCTATCAAACTAGTATAATGAAAGAGAACCAGTTATCTCAAATAAGAACAGAATAAAAGTGATTCTAAAGAAGTTTCCAAACTTCGAAAAAAAATTTTTTTCTTTTCGAGATTCTTTGCGCATAATATGCTTTACTGAGGCTATCAAACTAGTATAATGAAAGAGAACCAGTTATTTCAAATAAGAACGGAAAAAAGTGATTCAAACGAAGTTTCCAAACTTCGAAAAAAAATGTTTTTCTTTTCGAGATTATTTGCGCATAATATACTTTTCTACGGCTATCAAACTAGTAAAATGAAAGAGAACCAGTTATCTCGAATAAGAACGGAAAAAAAGTGATTGTAACGAAGTTTCCAAACTTCGAAAAAAATTTTTTTTCTTTTCGAGATTCTTTGCGCATAATATGCTTTACTGAGGCTATCAAACTAGTATAATGTAAGAGAACCAGTTATCTCAAATTAGAACGGAAAAAAAGTGATTCTAACGAAGTTTCCAAACTTCGAAAAAATTTTTTTTTCTTTTCGTGATTGTTTGCGCTAAATATGCTTTTCTGAGGCTATCAAACTAGTATAATGAAAGAGAACCAGTTATCTCAAATAAGAACAGAAAAAAAGTGATTCTAAAGAAGTTTCCAAACTTCGAAAAAAAAATTTTGTCTTTTCGAGATTCTTTGCGCATAATATGCTTTACTGAGGCTATCAAACTAGTATAATGAAAGAGAACCAGTAATCTCAAATAAGAACAGAAAAAAAGTGATTCTAAAGAAGTTTCCAAACTTCGAAAAAAAATGTTTTTCTTTTCGAGATTCTTTGCGCATAATATGCTTTTCTGAGGCTATCAAACTAGTAAAATGAAAGAGAACCAGTTATCTCGAATAAGAACGGAAAAAAAGTGATTCTAACGAAGTTTCCAAACTTCGAAAAAAAATGTTTTTCTTTACGAGATTCTTTGCGCATTATATGCTTTTCTGAGGCTATCAAACTAGTATAATGAAAGAGAACCAGTTATCTCAAATAAGAACAGAAAAAAAGTGATTCAAACGAAGTTTCCAAACTTCGAAAAAAAATGTTTTTCTTTTCGAGATTCTTTGCGCATAATATGCTTTACTGAGGCTATCAAACTAGTATAATGAAAGAGAACCAGTTATCTCAAATAAGAACGGAAAAAAAGTGATTCTAACGAAGTTTCCAAACTTCGAAAAATTTTTTTTTTCTTTTCGAGATTCTTTGCGCATAATATGCTTTACTGAGGCTATCAAACTAGTATAATGAAAGAGAACCAGTTATCTCAAATAAGAACGGAAAAAAAGTGATTCTAACGAAGTTTCCAAACTTCGAAAAAATTTTTTTTTCTTTTCGAGATTCTTTGCGCATAATATGCTTTACTGAGGCTATCAAACTAGTATAATGAAAGAGAACCAGTTATCTCAAATAAGAACAGAATAAAAGTGATTCTAAAGAAGTTTCCAAACTTCGAAAAAAAATTTTTTTCTTTTCGAGATTCTTTGCGCATAATATGCTTTACTGAGGCTATCAAACTAGTATAATGAAAGAGAACCAGTTATTTCAAATAAGAACGGAAAAAAGTGATTCAAACGAAGTTTCCAAACTTCGAAAAAAAATTTTTTTCTTTTCGAGATTCTTTGCGCATAATATGCTTTACTGAGGCTATCAAACTAGTATAATGAAAGAGAACTAGTTATCTCAAATAAGAACAGAAAAAAAGTGATTCTAAAGAAGTTTCCAAACTTCGAAAAAAAATTTTTTTCTTTTCGAGATTCTTTGCGCATAATATGCTTTACTGAGGCTATCAAACTGGTATAATGAAAGAGAACCAGTTATTTCAAATAAGAACGGAAAAAAGTGATTCAAACGAAGTTTCCAAACTTCGAAAAAAAATGTTTTTCTTTTCGAGATTCTTTGCGCATAATATACTTTTCTACGGCTATCAAACTAGTATAATGTAAGAGAACCAGTTATCTCAAATAAGAACGGAAAAAAAGTGATTCTAACGAAGTTTCCAAACTTAGAGAAAAAATTTTTTTCTTTACGAGATTCTTTGCGCATAATATGCTTTTCTGAGGATATCAAACTAGTATAATGAAAGAGAACCAGTTATCTCAAATAAGAACGGAAAAAAAGTGATTCTAACGAAGTTTCCAAACATCGAAAAAAATTTTTTTTCTTTTCGAGATCTTTGCGCATAATATGCTTTACTGAGGCTATCAAACTAGTATAATGAAAGAGAACCAGTTATCTCAAATAAGAACAGAAAAAAAGTGATTGTAAAAAAGTTTCCAAACTTCGAAAAAAAATTTTTTTCTTTTCGAGATTCTTTGCGCATAATATGCTTTACTGAGGCTATCAAACTAGTATAATGAAAGAGAACCAGTTATCTCAAATAAGAACGGAAAAAAAGTGATTCTAAAGAAGTTTCCAAACTTCGAAAAAAAATTTTTTTCTTTTCCAGATTCTTTGCGCATAATATGCTTTACTGAGGCTATCAAACTAGTATAATGAAAGAGAACCAGTTATCTCAAATAAGAACGGAAAAAAAGTGATTCAAACGAAGTTTCCAAACTTCGAAAAAAAATGTTTTTCTTTTCGAGATTCTTTGCGCATAATATGCTTTACTGAGGCTATCAAACTAGTATAATGTAAGAGAACCAGTTATCTCAAATTAGAACGGAAAAAAAGTGATTCTAACGAAGTTTCCAAACTTCGAAAAAAATTTTTTTTCTTTTCGTGATTGTTTGCGCTAAATATGCTTTTCTGAGGCTATCAAACTAGTATAATGAAAGAGAACCAGTTATCTCAAATAAGAACAGAAAAAAAGTGATTCTAAAGAAGTTTCCAAACTTCGAAAAAAAAATTTTGTCTTTTCGAGATTCTTTGCGCATTATATGCTTTACTGAGGCTATCAAACTAGTATAATGAAAGAGAACCAGTTATCTCAAATAAGAACAGAAAAAAAGTGATTCTAAAGAAGTTTCCAAACTTCGAAAAAAAATGTTTTTCTTTTCGAGATTCTTTGCGCATAATATGCTTTTCTGAGGCTATCAAACTAGTATAATGAAAGAGAACTAGTTATTTCAAATAAGAACGGAAAAAAAATGATTCAAACGAAGTTTCCAAACTTCGAAAAAAAATGTTTTTCTTTTCGAGATTCTTTGCGCATAATATACTTTACTACGGCTATCAAACTAGTAAAATGAAAGAGAACCAGTTATCTCGAATAAGAACGGAAAAAAAGTGATTCTAACGAAGTTTCCAAACTTCGAAAAAAAATGTTTTTCTTTACGAGATTCTTTGCGCATTATATGCTTTACTGAGGCTATCAAACTAGTATAATGAAAGAGAACCAGTTATCTCAAATAAGAACAGAAAAAAAGTGATTGTAAAGAAGTTTCCAAACTTCGAAAAAAATTTTTTTTCTTTTCGAGATTCTTTGCGCATAATATGCTTTACTGAGGCTATCAAACTAGTATAATGAAAGAGAACCAGTTATCTCAAATAAGAACAGAAAAAAAGTGATTCTAAATAAGTTTCCAAACTTCGAAAAAAATTTTTTTTCTTTTCGAGATTCTTTGCGCATAATATACTTTTCTACGGCTATTAAACTAGTAAAATGAAAGAGAACCAGTTATCTCGAATAAGAACGGAAAAAAAAGTGATTCTAACGAAGTTTCCAAACTTCGAAAAAAAATGTTTTTCTTTTCGAGATTCTTTGCGCATAATATGCTTTACTGAGGCTATCAAACTAGTATAATGAAAGAGAACCAGTTATCTCAAATAAGAACGAAAACAAATTGATTCTAAAGAAGTTTCCAAACTTCGAAAAAAAATGTTTTTCTTTTCGAGATTCTTTGCGCATAATATGCTTTACTGAGGCTATAAAACTAGTATAATGAAAGAGAACCAGTTATCTCAAATAAGAACGGGAAAAAAGTGATTCTAACGAAGTTTCGAAACTTCGAAAAAAATTTTTTTTCTTTTCGAGATTCTTTTCGCATAATATACCTTTCTACGGCTATCAAACTAGTATAATGAAAGAGAACCAGTTATCTCGAATAAGAACGGAAAAAAAGTGATTGTAACGAAGTTTCCAAACTTCGAAAAAAAATTTTTTTCTTTTCGAGATTCCTAGCGCATAATATGCTTTACTGAGGCTATCAAACTAGTATAATGAAAGAGAACCAGTTATCTCAAATAAGAACGGAAAAAAAGTGATTCTAACGAAGTTTCCAAACTTCGAAAAAAATTTTTTTTCTTTTCGAGATTCTTTGCGCATAATATTCTTTACTGAGGCTATCAAACTAGTATAATGAAAGAGAACCAGTTATCTCAAATTAGAACAGAAAAAAAGTGAATGTAAAGAAGTTTCCAAACTTCGAAAAAATTTTTTTTTCTTTTCGTGATTCTTTGCGCTAAATATGCTTATCTGAGGCTATCAAAGTAGTATTATAAAGAGAACACGTAATCTCAAATAAGAACAGAAAAAAGGTGATTCTAAAGAAGTTTCCAAACTTCGAAAAAAATTTTTTTTCTTTTCGAGATTCTTTGCGCATAATATGCTTTACTGAGGCTATCAAACTAGTATAATGAAAGAGAACCAGTTATCTCAAATAAGAACGGAAAAAAAGTGATTCAAACGAAGTTTCCAAACTTCGAAAAAAAATGTTTTTCTTTTCGAGATTCTTTGCGCATAATATGCTTTACTGAGGCTATCAAACTAGTATAATGAAAGAGAACCAGTTATCTCAAATAAGAACGGAAAAAAGTGATTCTAACGAAGTTTCCAAACTTCGAAAAATTTTTTTTTTCTTTTCGAGATTCTTTGCGCATAATATGCTTTACTGAGGCTATCGAACTAGTATAATGAAAGAGAACCAGTTATCTCAAATAAGAACAGAAAAAAAGTGATTCTAAAGAAGTTTCCAAACTTCGAAAAAAATTTTTTTCTTTTCGAGATTCTTTGCGCATAATATGCTTTACTGAGGCTATCAAACTAGTATAATGAAAGAGAACCAGTTATCTCAAATAAGAACGGAAAATAATTGATTCTAAAGAAGTTTCCATACTTCGAAAAAAAAATTTTTCTTTTCGAGATTCTTTGCGCATAATATGCTTTACTGAGGCTATCAAACTAGTATAATAAAAGAGAACGAGTTATCTCAAATAAGAACGGAAAAAAAGTGATTCAAACGAAGTTTCCAAACTTCGAAAAAAATGTTTTTCTTTTCGAGATTCTTTGCGCATAATATGCTTTACTGAGGCTATCAAACTAGTATAATGTAAGAGAACCAGTTATCTCGAATAAGAACGGAAAAAAAGTGATTGTAACGAAGTTTCCAAACTTGGAAAAAAATTTTTTTTCTTTTCGAGATTCTTTGCGCATAATATGCTTTACTGAGGCTATCAAACTAGTATAATGAAAGAGAACCAGTTATCTCAAATAAGAACGGAAAAAAGTGATTCTAACGAAGTTTCCAAACTTCGAAAAAAATTTTTTTTCTTTTCGAGATTCTTTGCGCATAATATGCTTTACTGAGGCTATCAAACTAGTATAATGAAAGAGAACCAGTTATCTCAAATAAGAACGGAAAAAAAGTGATTCAAACGAAGTTTCCAAACTTCGAAAAAAAATGTTTTTCTTTTCGAGATTCTTTGCGCATAATATGCTTTACTGAGGCTATCAAACTAGTATAATGAAAGAGAACCAGTTATCTCAAATAAGAACGGAAAAAAGTGATTCTAACGAAGTTTCCAAACTTCGAAAAAATTTTTTTTTCTTTTCGAGATTCTTTGCGCATAATATGCTTTACTGAGGCTATCAAACTAGTATAATGAAAGAGAACCAGTTATCTCAAATAAGAACAGAAAAAAAGTGATTCTAAAGAAGTTTCCAAACTTCGAAAAAAAATGTTTTTCTTTTCGAGATTCTTTGCGCATAATATGCTTTTCTGAGGCTATCAAACTAGTATAATGAAAGAGAACTAGTTATTTCAAATAAGAACGGAAAAAAAATGATTCAAACGAAGTTTCCAAACTTCGAAAAAAAATGTTTTTCTTTTCGAGATTCTTTGCGCATAATATACTTTACTACGGCTATCAAACTAGTAAAATGAAAGAGAACCAGTTATCTCGAATAAGAACGGAAAAAAAGTGATTCTAACGAAGTTTCCAAACTTCGAAAAAAAATGTTTTTCTTTACGAGATTCTTTGCGCATTATATGCTTTACTGAGGCTATCAAACTAGTATAATGAAAGAGAACCAGTTATCTCAAATAAGAACAGAAAAAAAGTGATTCTAAAGAAGTTTCCAAACTTCGAAAAAAATTTTTTTTCTTTTCGAGATTCTTTGCGCATAATATGCTTTACTGAGGCTATCAAACTAGTATAATGAAAGAGAACCAGTTATCTCAAATAAGAACAGAAAAAAAGTGATTCTAAATAAGTTTCCAAACTTCGAAAAAAATTTTTTTTCTTTTCGAGATTCTTTGCGCATAATATACTTTTCTACGGCTATTAAACTAGTAAAATGAAAGAGAACCAGTTATCTCGAATAAGAACGGAAAAAAAAGTGATTCTAACGAAGTTTCCAAACTTCGAAAAAAAATGTTTTTCTTTTCGAGATTCTTTGCGCATAATATGCTTTACTGAGGCTATCAAACTAGTATAATGAAAGAGAACCAGTTATCTCAAATAAGAACGAAAACAAATTGATTCTAAAGAAGTTTCCAAACTTCGAAAAAAAATGTTTTTCTTTTCGAGATTCTTTGCGCATAATATGCTTTACTGAGGCTATAAAACTAGTATAATGAAAGAGAACCAGTTATCTCAAATAAGAACGGGAAAAAAGTGATTCTAACGAAGTTTCGAAACTTCGAAAAAAATTTTTTTTCTTTTCGAGATTCTTTTCGCATAATATACCTTTCTACGGCTATCAAACTAGTATAATGAAAGAGAACCAGTTATCTCGAATAAGAACGGAAAAAAAGTGATTGTAACGAAGTTTCCAAACTTCGAAAAAAAATTTTTTTCTTTTCGAGATTCTTTGCGCATAATATGCTTTACTGAGGCTATCAAACTAGTATAATGAAAGAGAACCAGTTATCTCAAATAAGAACGGAAAAAAAGTGATTCTAACGAAGTTTCCAAACTTCGAAAAAAATTTTTTTTCTTTTCGAGATTCTTTGCGCATAATATTCTTTACTGAGGCTATCAAACTAGTATAATGAAAGAGAACCAGTTATCTCAAATTAGAACAGAAAAAAAGTGAATGTAAAGAAGTTTCCAAACTTCGAAAAAATTTTTTTTTCTTTTCGTGATTCTTTGCGCTAAATATGCTTATCTGAGGCTATCAAAGTAGTATTATAAAGAGAACACGTAATCTCAAATAAGAACAGAAAAAAGGTGATTCTAAAGAAGTTTCCAAACTTCGAAAAAAATTTTTTTTCTTTTCGAGATTCTTTGCGCATAATATGCTTTACTGAGGCTATCAAACTAGTATAATGAAAGAGAACCAGTTATCTCAAATAAGAACGGAAAAAAAGTGATTCAAACGAAGTTTCAAAACTTCGAAAAAAAATGTTTTTCTTTTCGAGATTCTTTGCGCATAATATGCTTTACTGAGGCTATCAAACTAGTATAATGAAAGAGAACCAGTTATCTCAAATAAGAACGGAAAAAAGTGATTCTAACGAAGTTTCCAAACTTCGAAAAATTTTTTTTTTCTTTTCGAGATTCTTTGCGCATAATATGCTTTACTGAGGCTATCAAACTAGTATAATGAAAGAGAACCAGTTATCTCAAATAAGAACAGAAAAAAAGTGATTCTAAAGAAGTTTCCAAACTTCGAAAAAAATTTTTTTCTTTTCGAGATTCTTTGCGCATAATATGCTTTACTGAGGCTATCAAACTAGTATAATGAAAGAGAACCAGTTATCTCAAATAAGAACGGAAAATAATTGATTCTAAAGAAGTTTCCATACTTCGAAAAAAAAATTTTTCTTTTCGAGATTCTTTGCGCATAATATGCTTTACTGAGGCTATCAAACTAGTATAATAAAAGAGAACGAGTTATCTCAAATAAGAACGGAAAAAAAGTGATTCAAACGAAGTTTCCAAACTTCGAAAAAAATGTTTTTCTTTTCGAGATTCTTTGCGCATAATATGCTTTACTGAGGCTATCAAACTAGTATAATGTAAGAGAACCAGTTATCTCGAATAAGAACGGAAAAAAAGTGATTGTAACGAAGTTTCCAAACTTGGAAAAAAATTTTTTTTCTTTTCGAGATTCTTTGCGCATAATATGCTTTACTGAGGCTATCAAACTAGTATAATGAAAGAGAACCAGTTATCTCAAATAAGAACGGAAAAAAGTGATTCTAACGAAGTTTCCAAACTTCGAAAAAAATTTTTTTTCTTTTCGAGATTCTTTGCGCATAATATGCTTTACTGAGGCTATCAAACTAGTATAATGAAAGAGAACCAGTTATCTCAAATAAGAACGGAAAAAAAGTGATTCAAACGAAGTTTCCAAACTTCGAAAAAAAATGTTTTTCTTTTCGAGATTCTTTGCGCATAATATGCTTTACTGAGGCTATCAAACTAGTATAATGAAAGAGAACCAGTTATCTCAAATAAGAACGGAAAAAAGTGATTCTAACGAAGTTTCCAAACTTCGAAAAAATTTTTTTTTCTTTTCGAGATTCTTTGCGCATAATATGCTTTACTGAGGCTATCAAACTAGTATAATGAAAGAGAACCAGTTATCTCAAATAAGAACAGAAAAAAGGTGATTCTAAAGAAGTTTCCAAACTTCGAAAAAAAATTTTTTTCTTTTCGAGATTCTTTGCGCATAATATGCTTTACTGAGGCTATCAAACTAGTATAATGAAAGAGAACCAGTTATCTCAAATAAGAACGGAAAAAAATTGATTCTAAAGAAGTTTCCAAACTTCGAAAAAAAAATTTTTCTTTCCGAGATTCTTTGCGCATAATATGCTTTACTGAGGCTATCAAACTGGTATAATGAAAGAGAACGAGTTATCTCAAATAAGAACGGAAAAAAAGTGATTCAAACGAAGTTTCCAAACTTCGAAAAAGATGTTTTTCTTTTCGAGATTCTTTGCGCATAATATGCTCTACTGAGGCTATCAAACTAGTATAATGTAAGAGAACCAGTTATCTGGAATAAGAACGGAAAAAAAGTGATTGTAACGAAGTTTCCAAACTTCGAAAAAAATTTTTTTTCTTTTCGAGATTCTTTGCGTATAATATGCTTTACTGAGGCTATCAAACTAGTATAATGAAAGAGAACCAGTTATATCAAATAAGAACGGAAAAAAAGTGATTCTAACGAAGTTTCCAAACTTCGAAAAACATTTTTTTTCTTTTCGAGATTCTTTGCGCATAATATGCTTTACTGAGGCTATCAAACTAGTATAATGAAAGAGAACCAGTTATCTCAAATAAGAACAGAAAAAAAGTGATTGTAAAGAAGTTTCCAAACTTCGAAAAAAATTTTTTTTCTTTTCGAGATTCTTTGCGCATAATATGCTTTACTGAGGCTATCAAACTAGTATAATGAAAGAGAACCAGTTATCTCAAATAAGAACGGAAAAAAAGTGATTCAAACGAAGTTTCCAAACTTCGAAAAAAAATGTTTTTCTTTTCGAGATTCTTTGCGCATAATATGCTTTACTGAGGCTATCAAACTAGTATAATGAAAGAGAACCAGTTATCTCAAATAAGAACGGAAAAAAAGTGATTCTAACGAAGTTTCCAAACTTCGAAAAAATTTTTTTTTCTTTTCGAGATTCTTTGCGCATAATATGCTTTACTGAGGCTATCAAACTAGTATAGTGAAAGAGAACCAGTTATCTCAAATAAGAACAGAAAAAAAGTGATTCTAAAGAAGTTTCCAAACTTCGAAAAAAAAATTTTGTCTTTTCGAGATTCTTTGCGCATAATATGCTTTACTGAGGCTATCAAACTAGTATAATGAAAGAGAACCAGTTATCTCAAATAAGAACAGAAAAAAAGTGATTCTAAAGAAGTTTCCAAATTTCGAAAAAAATTTTTTTTCTTTTCGAGATTCTTTGCGCATAAAATGCTTTTCTGAGGCTATCAAACTAGTATAATGAAAGAGAACCAGTTATCTCAAATAAGAACGGAAAAAAAGTGATTCAAACGAAGTTTCCAAACTTCGATAAAAAATGTTTTTCTTTTCGAGATTCTTTGCGCATAATATGCCTTTCTGAGGCTATCAAACTAATATAATGAAAGAGAACTAGTTATTTCAAATAAGAACGGAAAAAAAGTGATTCAAACGAAGTTTCCAAACTTCGAAAAAAAATGTTTTTCTTTTCGAGATTCTTTGCGCATAATATACTTTTCTACGGCTATCAAACTAGTAAAATGAAAGAGAACCAGTTATCTCGAATAAGAACGGAAAAAAAGTGATTGTAACGAAGTTTCCAAACTTCGAAAAAAATTTTTTTTCTTTTCGAGATTCTTTGCGCATAATATGCTTTACTGAGGCTATCAAACTAGTATAATGTAAGAGAACCAGTTATCTCAAATAAGAACGGAAAAAAAGTGATTCTAACGAAGTTTCCAAACTTCGAAAAAAAATTTTTTCTTTACGAGATTCTTTGCGCATTATATGCTTTTCTGAGGCTATCAAACTAGTATAATGAAAGAGAACCAGTTATCTCAAATAAGAACGGGAAAAAAGTGATTCTAACGAAGTTTCCAAACTTCGAAAAAAATTTTTTTTTCTTTTCGTGATTCTTTGCGCTAAATATGCTTTTCTGAGGCTATCAAAGTAGTATTATAAAAGAGAACACGTTATCTCAAATAAGAACAGAAAAAAGGTGATTCTAAAGAAGTTTCCAAACTTCGAAAAAAATTTTTTTTCTTTTCGAGATTCTTTGCGCATAATATGCTTTACTGAGGCTATCAAACTAGTATAATGAAAGAGAACCAGTTATCTCAAATAAGAACGGAAAAAAGGTGATTCTAAAGAAGTTTCCAAACTTCGAAAAAAAAATTTTTTCTTTTCGAGATTCTTTGCGCATAATATGCTTTACTGAGGCTATCAAACTCGTATAATGAAAGAGAACCAGTTATCTCAAATAAGAACGGAAAAAAATTGATTCTAAAGAAGTTTCCAAACTTCGAAAAAAAATTTTTTCTTTTCGAGAGTCTTTGCGCATAATATGCTTTACTGAGGCTATCAAACTAGTATAATGCAAGAGAACGAGTTATCTCAAATAAGAACGGAAAAAAAGTGATTCTAACGAAGTTTCCAAACTTCGAAAAAAATGTTTTTCTTTTCGAGATTCTTTGCGCATAATATGCTTTACTGAGGCTATCAAACTAGTATAATGTAAGAGAACCAGTTATCTCAAATAAGAACGGAAAAAAAGTGATTCAAACGAAGTTTCCAAACTTCGAAAAAAATGTTTTTCTTTTCGAGATTCTTTGCGCATAATATGCTTTTCTGAGGCTATCAAACTAGTATAATGAAAGAGAACTAGTTATTTCAAATAAGAACGGAAAAAAAGTGATTCAAACGAAGTTTCCAAACTTCGAAAAAAAATGTTTTTCTTTTCGAGATTCTTTGCGCATAATATACTTTTCTACGGCTATCAAACTAGTAAAATGAAAGAGAACCAGTTATCTCGAATAAGAACGGAAAAAAAGTGATTCTTACGAAGTTTCCAAACTTCGAAAAAAAATGTTTTTCTTTACGAGATTCTTTGCGCATAATATGCTTTTCTGAGGGTATCAAACTAGTATAATGAAAGAGAACCAGTTATCTCAAATAAGAACGGAAAAAAAGTGATTCTAACGAAGTTTCCAAACTTCGAAAAAAAATTTTTTTTCTTTTCGTGATTCTTTGCGCTAAATATGCTTTTCTGAGGCTATCAAAGTAGTATTATAAAAGACAACCAGTTATCTCAAATAAGAACAGAAAAAAAGTGATTATAAAGAAGTTTCCAAACTTCGAAAAAAAATTTTTTTCTTTTCGAGATTCTTTGCGCATAATATGCTTTACTGAGGCTATCAAACTAATATAATGAAAGAGAAACAGTTATCTCAAATAAGAACGGAAAAAAATGATTCAAACGAAGTTTCCAATCTTCGAAAAAAAATGTTTTTCTTTCCGAGATTCTTTGCGCTAAATATGCTTTTCTGAGGCTATCAATCTAGTATAATGAAAGAGAACCAGTTATCTCAAATAAGAACAGAAAAAAGTGATTCTAAAGAAGTTTCCAAACTTCGAAAAAAAATTTTTTTCTTTTCGAGATTCTTTGCGCATTATATGCTTTTCTGAGGCTATCAAAGTAGTATTATAAAAGAGAACCAGTTATCTCAAATAAGAACAGAAAAAAAGTGATTCTAAAGAAGTTTCCAAACTTCGAAAAAATTTTTTTTTCTTTTCGAGATTCTTTGCGCATAATATGCTTTACTGAGGCTATCAAACTAGTATAACGAAAGAGAACCAGTTATCTCAAATAAGAACGGAAAAAAAGTGATTCTAAAGAAGTTTCCAAACTTCGAAAAAAAATTTTTTTCTTTTCGAGATTCTTTGCGCATAATATGCTTTACTGAGGCTATCAAACTAGTATAATGAAAAAGAAACAGTTATCTCAAATAAGAACGGAAAAAAAGTGATTCAAACGAAGTTTCCAAACCTCGAAAAAAAATGTTTTTCTTTTCGAGATTCTTTGCGCATAATATGCTTTTCTGAGGCTATCAAACCAGTATAATGAAAGATAACCAGTTATCTCAAATAAGAACGGGAAAAAAGTGATTCTAACGAAGTTTCCAAATTTTCGAAAAAAATTTTTTTTTCTTTTCGTGATTCTTTGCGCTAAATATGCTTTTCTGAGGCTATCAAAGTAGTATTATAAAAGAGAACACGTTATCTCAAATAAGAACAGAAAAAAGGTGATTCTAAAGAAGTTTCCAAACTTCAAAAAAAATTTTTTTTCTTTTCGAGATTCTTTGCGCATAATATGCTTTACTGAGGCTATCAAACTAGTATAATGAAAGAGAACCAGTTATCTCAAATAAGAACGGAAAAAAAGTGATTCAAACGATGTTTCCAAACTTCGAAAAAAAATTTTATTCTTTTAGAGATTCTTTGCGCATAATATGCTTTACTGAGGCTATCAAACTAGTATAATGAAAGAGAACCAGTTATCTCAAATAAGAACGGAAAAAAAGTGATTCTAACGAAGTTTCCAAACTTCGAAAAAATTTTTTTTTCTTTTCGAGATTCTTTGCGCATAATATGCTTTACTGAGGCTATCAAACTAGTATAATGAAAGAGAACCAGTTATCTCAAATAAGAACAGAAAAAAAGTGATTCTAAAGAAGTTTCCAAACTTCGAAAAAAAATTTTTTTCTTTTCGAGATTCTTTGCGCATAATATGCTTTACTGAGACTATCAAACTAGTATAATGAAAGAGAACCAGTTATTTCAAATAAGAACGAAAAAAAATGATTAAAACAAAGTTTTCAAACTTCGAAAAAAAATGTTTTTCTTTTCGAGTATCTTTGCGCATAATATACTTTTCTACGGCTATCAAACTAGTAAAATGAAAGAGAACCAGTTATCTCGAATAAGAACGGAAAAAAAGTGATTGTAACGAAGTTTCCAAACTTCGAAAAAAATTTTTTTTCTTTTCGAGATTCTTTGCGCATAATATGCTTTACTCAGGCTATCAAACTAGTATAATGAAAGAGAACCAGTTATCTCAAATAAGAACAGAAAAAAAGTGATTCTAAAGAAGTTTCCAAACTTCGAAAAAAATTTTTTTTCTTTTCGAGATTCTTTGCGCATAAAATGCTTTACTGAGGCTATCAAACTAGTATAATGAAAGAGAACCAGTTATCTCAAATAAGAACGGAAAAAAAGTGATTCAAACGAAGTTTCCAAACTTCGAAAAAAAATGTTTTTCTTTTCGAGATTCTTTGCGCATAATATGCTTTTCTGAGGCTATCAAACTAGAATAATGAAAGAGAACTAGTTATTTCAAATAAGAACGGAAAAAAAGTGATTCAAACGAAGTTTCCAAACTTCGAAAAAAAATGTTTTTCTTTTCGAGATTCTTTGCGCATAATATACTTTTCTACGGCTATCAAACTAGTAAAATTAAAGAGAACCAGTTATCTCAAATAAGAACGGAAAAAAAGTGATTCTAACGAAGTTTACAAACTTCGAAAAAAAATGTTTTTCTTTTCGAGATTCATTGCGCATTATATGCTTTTCTGAGGCTATCAAAGTAGTATTATAAAAGAGAACCAGTTATCTCAAATAAGAACGGAAAAAAAGTGATTCTAAAGAAGTTTCCAAACTTCGAAAAAAATTTTTTTTCTTTTCGAGATTCTTTGCGCATAATATACTTTTCTACGGCTATCAAACTAGTAAAATGAAAGAGAACCAGTTATCTCGAATAAGAACGGAAAAAAGTGATTCTAACGAAGTTTCCAAACTTCGAAAAAAAATGTTTTTCTTTACGAGATTCTTTGCGCATTATATGCTTTTCTGAGGCTATCAAACTAGTAAAATGAAAGAGAACCAGTTATCTCGAATAAGAACGGAAAAAAAGTGATTCTAACGAAGTTTACAAACTTCGAAAAAAAATTTTTTTCTTTTCCAGATTCATTGCGCATTATATGCTTTTTTTGAGGCTATCAAAGTAGTATTATAAAAGAGAACCAGTTATCTCAAATAAGAACGGAAAAAAAGTGATTCTAAAGAAGTTTCCAAACTTCGAAAAAAATTTTTTTTCTTTTCGAGATTCTTTGCGCATAATATTATTTTCTACGGCTATCATACTAGTAAAATGAAAGAGAACCAGTTATCTCGAATAAGAACGGAAAAAAAAGTGATTCTAACGAAGTTTCCAAACTTCGAAAAAAATTTTTTTTCTTTTCGAGATTCTTTGCGCATAATATGCTTTACTGAGGCTATCAAACTAGTATAATGAAAGAGAACCAGTTATCTCAAATAAGAACGGAAAAAAAGTGATTCTAACGAAGTTTCCAAACTTCGAAAAAAATTTTTTTTCTTTTCGAGATTCTTTGCGCATAATATTTTTTACTGAGGCTATCAAACTAGTATAATGAAAGAGAACCAGTTATCTCAAATTAGAACAGAAAAAAAGTGAATGTAAAGAAGTTTCCAAACTTCGAAAAAAAATTTTTTTCTTTTCGAGATTCTTTGCCCATAATATGCTTTACTGAGGCTATCAAACTAGTATAATGAAAGAGAACCAGTTATCTCAAATAAGAACGGAAAAAAAGTGATTCTACAGAAGTTTCCAAACTTCGAAAAAAAATTTTTTTCTTTTCCAGATTCTTTGCGCATAATATGCTTTACTGAGGCTATCAAACTAGTATAATGAAAGAGAAACAGTTATCTCAAATAAGAACGGAAAAAAAGTGATTCAAACGAAGTTTCCAAACCTCGAAAAAAAATGTTTTTCTTTTCGAGATTCTTTGCGCATAATATGCTTTTCTGAGGCTATCAAACTAGTATAATGAAAGAGAACCAGTTATCTCCAATAAGAACGGGAAAAAAGTGATTCTAACGAAGTTTCCAAACTTCGAAAAAAATTTTTTTTTCTTTTCGTGATTCTTTGCGCTAAATATGCTTATCTGAGGCTATCAAAGTAGTATTATAAAAGAGAACACGTTATCTCAAATAAGAACAGAAAAAGGTGATTCTAAAGAAGTTTCCAAACTTCGAAAAAAATTTTTTTTCTTTTCGAGATTCTTTGCGCATAATATGCTTTACTGAGGCTATCAAACTAGTATAATGAAAGAGAACCAGTTATCTCAAATAAGAACGGAAAAAAAGTGATTCAAACGAAGTTTCCAAACTTCGAAAAAAAATGTTTTTCTTTTCGAGATTCTTTGCGCATAATATGCTTTACTGAGGCTATCAAACTAGTATAATGAAAGAGAACCAGTTATCTCAAATAAGAACGGAAAAAAAGTGATTCTAACGAAGTTTCCAAACTTCGAAAAAATTTTTTTTTCTTTTCGAGATTCTTTGCGCATAATATGCTTTACTGAGGCTATCAAACTAGTATAATGAAAGAGAACCAGTTATCTCAAATAAGAACAGAAAAAAAGTGATTCTAAAGAAGTTTCCAAACTTTGAAAAAAAAATTTTTTCTTTTCGAGATTCTTTGCGCATAATATGCCTTACTGAGGCTATCAAACTAGTATAATGAAAGAGAACCAGTTATCTCAAATAAGAACAGAAAAAAAGTGATTCTAAAGAAGTTTCCAAACTTCGAAAAAAAATTTTTTTCTTTTCGAGATTCTTTGCGCATAATATGCTTCACTGAGACTATCAAACTAGTATAATGAAAGAGAACCAGTTATTTCAAATAAGAACGGAAAAAAGTGATTAAAACGAAGTTTTCAAACTTCGAAAAAAAATGTTTTTCTTTTCGAGATTCTTTGCGCATAATATACTTTTCTAAGGCTATCAAACTAGTAAAATGAAAGAGAACCAGTTATCTCGAATAAGAACGGAAAAAAAGTGATTGTAACGAAGTTTCCAAACTTCGAAAAAAATTTTTTTTCTTTTCGAGATTCTTTGCGCATAATATGCTTTACTGAGGCTATCAAACTAGTATAATGTAAGAGAACCAGTTATCTCAAATAAGAACGGAAAAAAAGTGATTCTAAAGAAGTTTCCAAACTTCGAAAAAAAAATTTTGTCTTTTCGAGATTCTTTGCGCATAATATACTTTACTGAGGCTACCAAACTAGTATAATGAAAGAGAACCAGTTATCTCAAATAAGAACAGAAAAAAAGTGATTCTAAAGAAGTTTCCAAACTTCGAAAAAAATTTTTTTTCTTTTCGAGATTCTTTGCGCATAAAATGCTTTTCTGAGGCTATCAAACCAGTATAATGAAAGATAACCAGTTATCTCAAATAAGAACGGGAAAAAAGTGATTCTAACGAAGTTTCCAAATTTTCGAAAAAAATTTTTTTTTCTTTTCGTGATTCTTTGCGCTAAATATGCTTTTCTGAGGCTATCAAAGTAGTATTATAAAAGAGAACACGTTATCTCAAATAAGAACGGAAAAAAAGTGATTCAAACGATGTTTCCAAACTTCGAAAAAAAATTTTATTCTTTTAGAGATTCTTTGCGCATAATATGCTTTACTGAGGCTATCAAACTAGTATAATGAAAGAGGACCAGTTATCTCAAATAAGAACGGAAAAAAAGTGATTCTAACGAAGTTTCCAAACTTCGAAAAAATTTTTTTTTCTTTTCGAGATTCTTTGCGCATAATATGCTTTACTGAGGCTATCAAACTAGTATAATGAAAGAGAACCAGTTATCTCAAATAAGAACAGAAAAAAAGTGATTCTAAAGAAGTTTCCAAACTTCGAAAAAAAATTTTTTTCTTTTCGAGATTCTTTGCGCATAATATGCTTTACTGAGACTATCAAACTAGTATAATGAAAGAGAACCAGTTATTTCAAATAAGAACGAAAAAAAATGATTAAAACGAAGTTTTCAAACTTCGAAAAAAAATGTTTTTCTTTTCGAGTATCTTTGCGCATAATATACTTTTCTACGGCTATCAAACTAGTAAAATGAAAGAGAACCAGTTATCTCGAATAAGAACGGAAAAAAAGTGATTGTAACGAAGTTTCCAAACTTCGAAAAAAATTTTTTTTCTTTTCGAGATTCTTTGCGCATAATATGCTTTACTCAGGCTATCAAACTAGTATAATGTAAGAGAACCAGTTATCTCAAATAAGAACGGAAAAAAAGTGATTCTAAAGAAGTTTCCAAACTTCGAAAAAAAAATTTTGTCTTTTCGAGATTCTTTGCGCATAATATACTTTACTGAGGCTACCAAACTAGTATAATGAAAGAGAACCAGTTATCTCAAATAAGAACAGAAAAAAAGTGATTCTAAAGAAGTTTCCAAACTTCGAAAGAAATTTTTTTTCTTTTCGAGATTCTTTGCGCATAAAATGCTTTACTGAGGCTATCAAACTAGTATAATGAAAGAGAACCAGTTATCTCAAATAAGAACGGAAAAAAAGTGATTCAAACGAAGTTTCCAAACTTCGAAAAAAAATGTTTTTCTTTTCGAGATTCTTTGCGCATAATATGCTTTTCTGAGGCTATCAAACTAGAATAATGAAAGAGAACTAGTTATTTCAAATAAGAACGGAAAAAAAGTGATTCAAACGAAGTTTCCAAACTTCGAAAAAAAATGTTTTTCTTTTCGAGATTCTTTGCGCATAATATACTTTTCTACGGCTATCAAACTAGTAAAATGAAAGAGAACCAGTTATCTCAAATAAGAACGGAAAAAAAGTGATTCTAACGAAGTTTACAAACTTCGAAAAAAAATGTTTTTCTTTTCGAGATTCATTGCGCATTATATGCTTTTCTGAGGCTATCAAAGTAGTATTATAAAAGAGAACCAGTTATCTCAAATAAGAACGGAAAAAAAGTGATTCTAAAGAAGTTTCCAAACTTCGAAAAAAATTTTTTTTCTTTTCGAGATTCTTTGCGCATAATATACTTTTCTACGGCTATCAAACTAGTAAAATGAAAGAGAACCAGTTATCTCGAATAAGAACGGAAAAAAGTGATTCTAACGAAGTTTCCAAACTTCGAAAAAAAATGTTTTTCTTTACGAGATTCTTTGCGCATAATATTATTTTCTACGGCTATCATACTAGTAAAATGAAAGAGAACCAGTTATCTCGAATAAGAACGGAAAAAAAAGTGATTCTAACGAAGTTTCCAAACTTCGAAAAAAATTTTTTTTCTTTTCGAGATTCTTTGCGCATAATATGCTTTACTGAGGCTATCAAACTAGTATAATGAAAGAGAACCAGTTATCTCAAATAAGAACGGAAAAAAAGTGATTCTAACGAAGTTTCCAAACTTCGAAAAAAATTTTTTTTCTTTTCGAGATTCTTTGCGCATAATATGCTTTACTGAGACTATCAAACTAGTATAATGAAAGAGAACCAGTTATTTCAAATAAGAACGAAAAAAAATGATTAAAACGAAGTTTTCAAACTTCGAAAAAAAATGTTTTTCTTTTCGAGTATCTTTGCGCATAATATACTTTTCTACGGCTATCAAACTAGTAAAATGAAAGAGAACCAGTTATCTCGAATAAGAACGGAAAAAAAGTGATTGTAACGAAGTTTCCAAACTTCGAAAAAAATTTTTTTTCTTTTCGAGATTCTTTGCGCATAATATGCTTTACTCAGGCTATCAAACTAGTATAATGTAAGAGAACCAGTTATCTCAAATAAGAACGGAAAAAAAGTGATTCTAAAGAAGTTTCCAAACTTCGAAAAAAAAATTTTGTCTTTTCGAGATTCTTTGCGCATAATATACTTTACTGAGGCTACCAAACTAGTATAATGAAAGAGAACCAGTTATCTCAAATAAGAACAGAAAAAAAGTGATTCTAAAGAAGTTTCCAAACTTCGAAAAAAATTTTTTTTCTTTTCGAGATTCTTTGCGCATAAAATGCTTTACTGAGGCTATCAAACTAGTATAATGAAAGAGAACCAGTTATCTCAAATAAGAACGGAAAAAAAGTGATTCAAACGAAGTTTCCAAACTTCGAAAAAAAATGTTTTTCTTTTCGAGATTCTTTGCGCATAATATGCTTTTCTGAGGCTATCAAACTAGAATAATGAAAGAGAACTAGTTATTTCAAATAAGAACGGAAAAAAAGTGATTCAAACGAAGTTTCCAAACTTCGAAAAAAAATGTTTTTCTTTTCGAGATTCTTTGCGCATAATATACTTTTCTACGGCTATCAAACTAGTAAAATTAAAGAGAACCAGTTATCTCAAATAAGAACGGAAAAAAAGTGATTCTAACGAAGTTTACAAACTTCGAAAAAAAATGTTTTTCTTTTCGAGATTCATTGCGCATTATATGCTTTTCTGAGGCTATCAAAGTAGTATTATAAAAGAGAACCAGTTATCTCAAATAAGAACGGAAAAAAAGTGATTCTAAAGAAGTTTCCAAACTTCGAAAAAAATTTTTTTTCTTTTCGAGATTCTTTGCGCATAATATACTTTTCTACGGCTATCAAACTAGTAAAATGAAAGAGAACCAGTTATCTCGAATAAGAACGGAAAAAAGTGATTCTAACGAAGTTTCCAAACTTCGAAAAAAAATGTTTTTCTTTACGAGATTCTTTGCGCATTATATGCTTTTCTGAGGCTATCAAACTAGTAAAATGAAAGAGAACCAGTTATCTCGAATAAGAACGGAAAAAAAGTGATTCTAATGAAGTTTACAAACTTCGAAAAAAAATTTTTTTCTTTTCCAGATTCTTTGCGCATTATATGCTTTTTTTGAGGCTATCAAAGTAGTATTATAAAAGAGAACCAGTTATCTCAAATAAGAACGGAAAAAAAGTGATTCTAAAGAAGTTTCCAAACTTCGAAAAAAATTTTTTTTCTTTTCGAGATTCTTTGCGCATAATATTATTTTCTACGGCTATCATACTAGTAAAATGAAAGAGAACCAGTTATCTCGAATAAGAACGGAAAAAAAAGTGATTCTAACGAAGTTTCCAAACTTCGAAAAAAATTTTTTTTCTTTTCGAGATTCTTTGCGCATAATATGCTTTACTGAGGCTATCAAACTAGTATAATGAAAGAGAACCAGTTATCTCAAATAAGAACGGAAAAAAAGTGATTCTAACGAAGTTTCCAAACTTCGAAAAAAATTTTTTTTCTTTTCGAGATTCTTTGCGCATAATATTTTTTACTGAGGCTATCAAACTAGTATAATGAAAGAGAACCAGTTATCTCAAATTAGAACAGAAAAAAAGTGAATGTAAAGAAGTTTCCAAACTTCGAAAAAAAATTTTTTTCTTTTCGAGATTCTTTGCCCATAATATGCTTTACTGAGGCTATCAAACTAGTATAATGAAAGAGAACCAGTTATCTCAAATAAGAACGGAAAAAAAGTGATTCTACAGAAGTTTCCAAACTTCGAAAAAAAATTTTTTTCTTTTCCAGATTCTTTGCGCATAATATGCTTTACTGAGGCTATCAAACTAGTATAATGAAAGAGAAACAGTTATCTCAAATAAGAACGGAAAAAAAGTGATTCAAACGAAGTTTCCAAACCTCGAAAAAAAATGTTTTTCTTTTCGAGATTCTTTGCGCATAATATGCTTTTCTGAGGCTATCAAACTAGTATAATGAAAGAGAACCAGTTATCTCCAATAAGAACGGGAAAAAAGTGATTCTAACGAAGTTTCCAAACTTCGAAAAAAATTTTTTTTTCTTTTCGTGATTCTTTGCGCTAAATATGCTTATCTGAGGCTATCAAAGTAGTATTATAAAAGAGAACACGTTATCTCAAATAAGAACAGAAAAAGGTGATTCTAAAGAAGTTTCCAAACTTCGAAAAAAATTTTTTTTCTTTTCGAGATTCTTTGCGCATAATATGCTTTACTGAGGCTATCAAACTAGTATAATGAAAGAGAACCAGTTATCTCAAATAAGAACGGAAAAAAAGTGATTCAAACGAAGTTTCCAAACTTCGAAAAAAAATGTTTTTCTTTTCGAGATTCTTTGCGCATAATATGCTTTACTGAGGCTATCAAACTAGTATAATGAAAGAGAACCAGTTATCTCAAATAAGAACGGAAAAAAAGTGATTCTAACGAAGTTTCCAAACTTCGAAAAAATTTTTTTTTCTTTTCGAGATTCTTTGCGCATAATATGCTTTACTGAGGCTATCAAACTAGTATAATGAAAGAGAACCAGTTATCTCAAATAAGAACAGAAAAAAAGTGATTCTAAAGAAGTTTCCAAACTTTGAAAAAAAAATTTTTTCTTTTCGAGATTCTTTGCGCATAATATGCCTTACTGAGGCTATCAAACTAGTATAATGAAAGAGAACCAGTTATCTCAAATAAGAACAGAAAAAAAGTGATTCTAAAGAAGTTTCCAAACTTCGAAAAAAAATTTTTTTCTTTTCGAGATTCTTTGCGCATAATATGCTTCACTGAGACTATCAAACTAGTATAATGAAAGAGAACCAGTTATTTCAAATAAGAACGGAAAAAAGTGATTAAAACGAAGTTTTCAAACTTCGAAAAAAAATGTTTTTCTTTTCGAGATTCTTTGCGCATAATATACTTTTCTAAGGCTATCAAACTAGTAAAATGAAAGAGAACCAGTTATCTCGAATAAGAACGGAAAAAAAGTGATTGTAACGAAGTTTCCAAACTTCGAAAAAAATTTTTTTTCTTTTCGAGATTCTTTGCGCATAATATGCTTTACTGAGGCTATCAAACTAGTATAATGTAAGAGAACCAGTTATCTCAAATAAGAACGGAAAAAAAGTGATTCTAAAGAAGTTTCCAAACTTCGAAAAAAAAATTTTGTCTTTTCGAGATTCTTTGCGCATAATATACTTTACTGAGGCTACCAAACTAGTATAATGAAAGAGAACCAGTTATCTCAAATAAGAACAGAAAAAAACTGATTCTAAAGAAGTTTCCAAACTTCGAAAAAAATTTTTTTTCTTTTCGAGATTCTTTGCGCATAAAATGCTTTTCTGAGGCTATCAAACCAGTATAATGAAAGATAACCAGTTATCTCAAATAAGAACGGGAAAAAAGTGATTCTAACGAAGTTTCCAAATTTTCGAAAAAAATTTTTTTTTCTTTTCGTGATTCTTTGCGCTAAATATGCTTTTCTGAGGCTATCAAAGTAGTATTATAAAAGAGAACACGTTATCTCAAATAAGAACAGAAAAAAGGTGATTCTAAAGAAGTTTCCAAACTTCAAAAAAAATTTTTTTTCTTTTCGAGATTCTTTGCGCATAATATGCTTTACTGAGGCTATCAAACTAGTATAATGAAAGAGAACCAGTTATCTCAAATAAGAACGGAAAAAAAGTGATTCAAACGATGTTTCCAAACTTCGAAAAAAAATTTTATTCTTTTAGAGATTCTTTGCGCATAATATGCTTTACTGAGGCTATCAAACTAGTATAATGAAAGAGAACCAGTTATCTCAAATAAGAACGGAAAAAAAGTGATTCTAACGAAGTTTCCAAACTTCGAAAAAATTTTTTTTTCTTTTCGAGATTCTTTGCGCATAATATGCTTTACTGAGGCTATCAAACTAGTATAATGAAAGAGAACCAGTTATCTCAAATAAGAACAGAAAAAAAGTGATTCTAAAGAAGTTTCCAAACTTCGAAAAAAAATTTTTTTCTTTTCGAGATTCTTTGCGCATAATATGCTTTACTGAGACTATCAAACTAGTATAATGAAAGAGAACCAGTTATTTCAAATAAGAACGAAAAAAAATGATTAAAACGAAGTTTTCAAACTTCGAAAAAAAATGTTTTTCTTTTCGAGTATCTTTGCGCATAATATACTTTTCTACGGCTATCAAACTAGTAAAATGAAAGAGAACCAGTTATCTCGAATAAGAACGGAAAAAAAGTGATTGTAACGAAGTTTCCAAACTTCGAAAAAAATTTTTTTTCTTTTCGAGATTCTTTGCGCATAATATGCTTTACTCAGGCTATCAAACTAGTATAATGTAAGAGAACCAGTTATCTCAAATAAGAACGGAAAAAAAGTGATTCTAAAGAAGTTTCCAAACTTCGAAAAAAAAATTTTGTCTTTTCGAGATTCTTTGCGCATAATATACTTTACTGAGGCTACCAAACTAGTATAATGAAAGAGAACCAGTTATCTCAAATAAGAACAGAAAAAAAGTGATTCTAAAGAAGTTTCCAAACTTCGAAAGAAATTTTTTTTCTTTTCGAGATTCTTTGCGCATAAAATGCTTTACTGAGGCTATCAAACTAGTATAATGAAAGAGAACCAGTTATCTCAAATAAGAACGGAAAAAAAGTGATTCAAACGAAGTTTCCAAACTTCGAAAAAAAATGTTTTTCTTTTCGAGATTCTTTGCGCATAATATGCTTTTCTGAGGCTATCAAACTAGAATAATGAAAGAGAACTAGTTATTTCAAATAAGAACGGAAAAAAAGTGATTCAAACGAAGTTTCCAAACTTCGAAAAAAAATGTTTTTCTTTTCGAGATTCTTTGCGCATAATATACTTTTCTACGGCTATCAAACTAGTAAAATGAAAGAGAACCAGTTATCTCAAATAAGAACGGAAAAAAAGTGATTCTAACGAAGTTTACAAACTTCGAAAAAAAATGTTTTTCTTTTCGAGATTCATTGCGCATTATATGCTTTTCTGAGGCTATCAAACTAGTATTATAAAAGAGAACCAGTTATCTCAAATAAGAACGGAAAAAAAGTGATTCTAAAGAAGTTTCCAAACTTCGAAAAAAATTTTTTTTCTTTTCGAGATTCTTTGCGCATAATATACTTTTCTACGGCTATCAAACTAGTAAAATGAAAGAGAACCAGTTATCTCGAATAAGAACGGAAAAAAGTGATTCTAACGAAGTTTCCAAACTTCGAAAAAAAATGTTTTTCTTTACGAGATTCTTTGCGCATTATATGCTTTTCTGAGGCTATCAAACTAGTAAAATGAAAGAGAACCAGTTATCTCGAATAAGAACGGAAAAAAAGTGATTCTAACGAAGTTTACAAACTTCGAAAAAAAATTTTTTTCTTTTCCAGATTCTTTGCGCATTATATGCTTTTTTTGAGGCTATCAAAGTAGTATTATAAAAGAGAACCAGTTATCTCAAATAAGAACGGAAAAAAAGTGATTCTAAAGAAGTTTCCAAACTTCGAAAAAAATTTTTTTTCTTTTCGAGATTCTTTGCGCATAATATTATTTTCTACGGCTATCATACTAGTAAAATGAAAGAGAACCAGTTATCTCGAATAAGAACGGAAAAAAAAGTGATTCTAACGAAGTTTCCAAACTTCGAAAAAAATTTTTTTTCTTTTCGAGATTCTTTGCGCATAATATGCTTTACTGAGGCTATCAAACTAGTATAATGAAAGAGAACCAGTTATCTCAAATAAGAACGGAAAAAAAGTGATTCTAACGAAGTTTCCAAACTTCGAAAAAAATTTTTTTTCTTTTCGAGATTCTTTGCGCATAATATTTTTTACTGAGGCTATCAAACTAGTATAATGAAAGAGAACCAGTTATCTCAAATTAGAACAGAAAAAAAGTGAATGTAAAGAAGTTTCCAAACTTCGAAAAAAAATTTTTTTCTTTTCGAGATTCTTTGCCCATAATATGCTTTACTGAGGCTATCAAACTAGTATAATGAAAGAGAACCAGTTATCTCAAATAAGAACGGAAAAAAAGTGATTCTACAGAAGTTTCCAAACTTCGAAAAAAAATTTTTTTCTTTTCCAGATTCTTTGCGCATAATATGCTTTACTGAGGCTATCAAACTAGTATAATGAAAGAGAAACAGTTATCTCAAATAAGAACGGAAAAAAAGTGATTCAAACGAAGTTTCCAAACCTCGAAAAAAAATGTTTTTCTTTTCGAGATTCTTTGCGCATAATATGCTTTTCTGAGGCTATCAAACTAGTATAATGAAAGAGAACCAGTTATCTCCAATAAGAACGGGAAAAAAGTGATTCTAACGAAGTTTCCAAACTTCGAAAAAAATTTTTTTTTCTTTTCGTGATTCTTTGCGCTAAATATGCTTATCTGAGGCTATCAAAGTAGTATTATAAAAGAGAACACGTTATCTCAAATAAGAACAGAAAAAGGTGATTCTAAAGAAGTTTCCAAACTTCGAAAAAAATTTTTTTTCTTTTCGAGATTCTTTGCGCATAATATGCTTTACTGAGGCTATCAAACTAGTATAATGAAAGAGAACCAGTTATCTCAAATAAGAACGGAAAAAAAGTGATTCAAACGAAGTTTCCAAACTTCGAAAAAAAATGTTTTTCTTTTCGAGATTCTTTGCGCATAATATGCTTTACTGAGGCTATCAAACTAGTATAATGAAAGAGAACCAGTTATCTCAAATAAGAACGGAAAAAAAGTGATTCTAACGAAGTTTCCAAACTTCGAAAAAATTTTTTTTTCTTTTCGAGATTCTTTGCGCATAATATGCTTTACTGAGGCTATCAAACTAGTATAATGAAAGAGAACCAGTTATCTCAAATAAGAACAGAAAAAAAGTGATTCTAAAGAAGTTTCCAAACTTTGAAAAAAAAATTTTTTCTTTTCGAGATTCTTTGCGCATAATATGCCTTACTGAGGCTATCAAACTAGTATAATGAAAGAGAACCAGTTATCTCAAATAAGAACAGAAAAAAAGTGATTCTAAAGAAGTTTCCAAACTTCGAAAAAAAATTTTTTTCTTTTCGAGATTCTTTGCGCATAATATGCTTCACTGAGACTATCAAACTAGTATAATGAAAGAGAACCAGTTATTTCAAATAAGAACGGAAAAAAGTGATTAAAACGAAGTTTTCAAACTTCGAAAAAAAATGTTTTTCTTTTCGAGATTCTTTGCGCATAATATACTTTTCTAAGGCTATCAAACTAGTAAAATGAAAGAGAACCAGTTATCTCGAATAAGAACGGAAAAAAAGTGATTGTAATGAAGTTTCCAAACTTCGAAAAAAATTTTTTTTCTTTTCGAGATTCTTTGCGCATAATATGCTTTACTGAGGCTATCAAACTAGTATAATGTAAGAGAACCAGTTATCTCAAATAAGAACGGAAAAAAAGTGATTCTAAAGAAGTTTCCAAACTTCGAAAAAAAAATTTTGTCTTTTCGAGATTCTTTGCGCATAATATACTTTACTGAGGCTACCAAACTAGTATAATGAAAGAGAACCAGTTATCTCAAATAAGAACAGAAAAAAAGTGATTCTAAAGAAGTTTCCAAACTTCGAAAAAAATTTTTTTTCCTTTCGAGATTCTTTGCGCATAAAATGCTTTACTGAGGCTATCAAACTAGTATAATGAAAGAGAACCAGTTATCTCAAATAAGAACGGAAAAAAAGTGATTCAAACGAAGTTTCCAAACTTCGAAAAAAAATGTTTTTCTTTTCGAGATTCTTTGCGCATAATATGCTTTTCTGAGGCTATCAAACTAGTATAATGAAAGAGAACTAGTTATTTCAAATAAGAACGGAAAAAAAGTGATTCAAACGAAGTTTCCAAACTTCGAAAAAAATGTTTTTCTTTTCGAGATTCTTTGCGCATAATATGCTTTACTGAGGCTATCAAACTAGTATAATGAAAGAGAACCAGTTATCTCAAATAAGAACGGAAAAAAGTGATTCTAACGAAGTTTCCAAACTTCGAAAAAATTTTTTTTTCTTTTCGAGATTCTTTGCGCATAATATGCTTTACTGAGGCTATCAAACTAGTATAATGAAAGAGAACCAGTTATCTCAAATAAGAACAGAAAAAAGGTGATTCTAAAGAAGTTTCCAAACTTCGAAAAAAAATTTTTTTCTTTTCGAGATTCTTTGCGCATAATATGCTTTACTGAGGCTATCAAACTAGTATAATGAAAGAGAACCAGTTATCTCAAATAAGAACGGAAAAAAATTGATTCTAAAGAAGTTTCCAAACTTCGAAAAAAAAATTTTTCTTTCCGAGATTCTTTGCGCATAATATGCTTTACTGAGGCTATCAAACTGGTATAATGAAAGAGAACGAGTTATCTCAAATAAGAACGGAAAAAAAGTGATTCAAACGAAGTTTCCAAACTTCGAAAAAGATGTTTTTCTTTTCGAGATTCTTTGCGCATAATATGCTCTACTGAGGCTATCAAACTAGTATAATGTAAGAGAACCAGTTATCTCGAATAAGAACGGAAAAAAAGTGATTGTAACGAAGTTTCCAAACTTCGAAAAAAATTTTTTTTCTTTTCGAGATTCTTTGCGTATAATATGCTTTACTGAGGCTATCAAACTAGTATAATGAAAGAGAACCAGTTATATCAAATAAGAACGGAAAAAAAGTGATTCTAACGAAGTTTCCAAACTTCGAAAAACATTTTTTTTTTTTCGAGATTCTTTGCGCATAATATGCTTTACTGAGGCTATCAAACTAGTATAATGAAAGAGAACCAGTTATCTCAAATAAGAACAGAAAAAAAGTGATTGTAAAGAAGTTTCCAAACTTCGAAAAAAATTTTTTTTCTTTTCGAGATTCTTTGCGCATAATATGCTTTACTGAGGCTATCAAACTAGTATAATGAAAGAGAACCAGTTATCTCAAATAAGAACGGAAAAAAAGTGATTCAAACGAAGTTTCCAAACTTCGAAAAAAAATGTTTTTCTTTTCGAGATTCTTTGCGCATAATATGCTTTACTGAGGCTATCAAACTAGTATAATGAAAGAGAACCAGTTATCTCAAATAAGAACGGAAAAAAAGTGATTCTAACGAAGTTTCCAAACTTCGAAAAAATTTTTTTTTCTTTTCGAGATTCTTTGCGCATAATATGCTTTACTGAGGCTATCAAACTAGTATAGTGAAAGAGAACCAGTTATCTCAAATAAGAACAGAAAAAAAGTGATTCTAAAGAAGTTTCCAAACTTCGAAAAAAAAATTTTGTCTTTTCGAGATTCTTTGCGCATAATATGCTTTACTGAGGCTATCAAACTAGTATAATGAAAGACAACCAGTTATCTCAAATAAGAACAGAAAAAAAGTGATTCTAAAGAAGTTTCCAAACTTCGAAAAAAATTTTTTTTCTTTTCGAGATTCTTTGCGCATAAAATGCTTTTCTGAGGCTATCAAACTAGTATAATGAAAGAGAACCAGTTATCTCAAATAAGAACGGAAAAAAAGTGATTCAAACGAAGTTTCCAAACTTCGAAAAAAAATGTTTTTCTTTTCGAGATTCTTTGCGCATAATATGCCTTTATGAGGCTATCAAACTAGTATAATGAAAGAGAACTAGTTATTTCAAATAAGAACGGAAAAAAAGTGATTCAAACGAAGTTTCCAAACTTCGAAAAAAAATGTTTTTCTTTTCGAGATTCTTTGCGCATAATATACTTTTCTACGGCTATCAAACTAGTAAAATGAAAGAGAACCAGTTATCTCGAATAAGAACGGGAAAAAAGTGATTCTAACGAAGTTTCCAAACTTCGAAAAAAAATGTTTTTCTTTTCGAGATTCTTTGCGCATTATATGCTTTTCTGAGGCTATCAAAGTAGTATTATAAAAGAGAACCAGTTATCTCGAATAAGAACGGAAAAAAAGTGATTGTAACGAAGTTTCCAAACTTCGAAAAAAATTTTTTTTCTTTTCGAGATTCTTTGCGCATAATATGCTTTACTGAGGCTATCAAACTAGTATAATGAAAGAGAACCAGTTATCTCAAATAAGAACGGAAAAAAAGTGATTCTAAAGAAGTTTCCAAACTTCGAAAAAAAATTTTTTTCTTTTCGAGATTCTTTGCGCATAATATGCTTTACTGAGGCTATCAAACTAGTATAATGAAAGAGAACCAGTTATCTCAAATCAGAACGGAAAAAAAGTGATTCAAACGATGTTTCCAAACTTCGAAAAAAAATGTTTTTCTTTTAGAGATTCTTTGCGCATAATATGCTTTACTGAGGCTATCAAACTAGTATAATGAAAGAGAACCAGTTATCTCAAATAAGAACGGAAAAAAAGTGATTCTAACGAAGTTTCCAAACTTCGAAAAAATTTTTTTTTCTTTTCGAGATTCTTTGCGCATAATATGCTTTACTGAGGGTATCAAACTAGTATAATGAAAGAGAACCAGTTATTTCAAATAAGAACGGAAAAAAGTGATTCAAACGAAGTTTCCAAACTTCGAAAAAAAATGTTTTTCTTTTCGAGATTCTTTGCGCATAATATACTTTTCTACGGCTATCAAACTAGTAAAATGAAAGAGAACCAGTTATCTCGAATAAGAACGGAAAAAAGTGATTGTAACGAAGTTTCCAAACTTCGAAAAAAATTTTTTTTCTTTTCGAGATTCTTTGCGCATAATATGCTTTACTGAGGCTATCAAACTAGTATAATGTAAGAGAACCAGTTATCTCAAATAAGAACGGAAAAAAAGTGATTCTAACGAAGTTTCCAAACTTCGAAAAAAAATTTTTTCTTTACGAGATTCTTTGCGCATTATATGCTTTTCTGAGGCTATCAAACTAGTATAATGAAAGAGAACCAGTTATCTCAAATAAGAACGGAAAAAAAGTGATTCTAACGAAGTTTCCAAACTTCGAAAAAAATTTTTTTTCTTTTAAGGATTCTTTGCGCATAATATGCTTTACTGAGGCTATCAAACTAGTATAATGAAAGAGAACCAGTTATCTCAAATAAGAACGGGAAAAAAGTGATTCTAACGAAGTTTCCAAACTTCGAAAAAAATTTTTTTTTCTTTTCGTGATTCTTTGCGCTAAATATGCTTTTCTGAGGCTATCAAAGTAGTATTATAAAAGAGAACACGTTATCTCAAATAAGAACAGAAAAAAGGTGATTCTAAAGAAGTTTCCAAACTTCGAAAAAAATTTTTTTTCTTTTCGAGATTCTTTGCGCATAATATGCTTTACTGAGGCTATCAAACTAGTATAATGAAAGAGAACCAGTTATCTCAAATAAGAACGGAAAAAAGGTGATTCTAAAGAAGTTTCCAAACTTCGAAAAAAAAATTTTTTCTTTTCGAGATTCTTTGCGCATAATATGCTTTACTGAGGCTATCAAACTCGTATAATGAAAGAGAACCAGTTATCTCAAATAAGAACGGAAAAAAATTGATTCTAAAGAAGTTTCCAAACTTCGAAAAAAAATTTTTTCTTTTCGAGATTCTTTGCGCATAATATGCTTTACTGAGGCTATCAAACTAGTATAATGCAAGAGAACGAGTTATCTCAAATAAGAACGGAAAAAAAGTGATTCAAACGAAGTTTCCAAACTTCGAAAAAAATGTTTTTCTTTTCCAGATTCTTTGCGCATAATATGCTTTACTGAGGCTATCAAACTAGTATAATGTAAGAGAACCAGTTATCTCAAATAAGAACGGAAAAAAAGTGATTCAAACGAAGTTTCCAAACTTCGAAAAAAATGTTTTTCTTTTCGAGATTCTTTGCGCATAATATGCTTTTCTGAGGCTATCAAACTAGTATAATGAAAGAGAACTAGTTATTTCAAATAAGAACGGAAAAAAAGTGATTCAAACGAAGTTTCCAAACTTCGAAAAAAAATGTTTTTCTTTTCGAGATTCTTTGCGCATAATATACTTTTCTACGGCTATCAAACTAGTAAAATGAAAGAGAACCAGTTATCTCGAATAAGAACGGAAAAAAAGTGATTCTTACGAAGTTTCCAAACTTCGAAAAAAAATGTTTTTCTTTACGAGATTCTTTGCGCATAATATGCTTTTCTGAGGGTATCAAACTAGTATAATGAAAGAGAACCAGTTATCTCAAATAAGAACGGAAAAAAAGTGATTCTAACGAAGTTTCCAAACTTCGAAAAAAAATTTTTTTTCTTTTCGTGATTCTTTGCGCTAAATATGCTTTTCTGAGGCTATCAAAGTAGTATTATAAAAGACAACCAGTTATCTCAAATAAGAACAGAAAAAAAGTGATTATAAAGAAGTTTCCAAACTTCGAAAAAAAATTTTTTTCTTTTCGAGATTCTTTTCGCATAATATGCTTTACTGAGGCTATCAAACTAATATAATGAAAGAGAAACAGTTATCTCAAATAAGAACGGAAAAAAATGATTCAAACGAAGTTTCCAATCTTCGAAAAAAAATGTTTTTCTTTCCGAGATTCTTTGCGCTAAATATGCTTTTCTGAGGCTATCAATCTAGTATAATGAAAGAGAACCAGTTATCTCAAATAAGAACAGAAAAAAGTGATTCTAAAGAAGTTTCCAAACTTCGAAAAAAAATTTTTTTTTTTCGAGATTCTTTGCGCATTATATGCTTTTCTGAGGCTATCAAAGTAGTATTATAAAAGAGAACCAGTTATCTCAAATAAGAACGGAAAAAAAGTGATTCTAAAGAAGTTTCCAAACTTCGAAAAAAATTTTTTTTCTTTTCGAGATTCTTTGCGCATAATATGCTTTACTGAGGCTATCAAACTAGTATAACGAAAGAGAACCAGTTATCTCAAATAAGAACGGAAAAAAAGTGATTCTAAAGAAGTTTCCATACTTCGAAAAAAAATTTTTTTCTTTTCGAGATTCTTTGCGCATAATATGCTTTACTGAGGCTATCAAACTAGTATAATGAAAAAGAAACAGTTATCTCAAATAAGAACGGAAAAAAAGTGATTCAAACGAACTTTCCAAACCTCGAAAAAAAATGTTTTTCTTTTCGAGATTCTTTGCGCATAATATGCTTTTCTGAGGCTATCAAACCAGTATAATGAAAGATAACCAGTTATCTCAAATAAGAACGGGAAAAAAGTGATTCTAACGAAGTTTCCAAATTTTCGAAAAAAATTTTTTTTTCTTTTCGTGATTCTTTGCGCTAAATATGCTTTTCTGAGGCTATCAAAGTAGTATTATAAAAGAGAACACGTTATCTCAAATAAGAACAGAAAAAAGGTGATTCTAAAGAAGTTTCCAAACTTCAAAAAAAATTTTTTTTCTTTTCTAGATTCTTTGCGCATAATATGCTTTACTGAGGCTATCAAACTAGTATAATGAAAGAGAACCAGTTATCTCAAATAAGAACGGAAAAAAAGTGATTCTAACGAAGTTTCCAAACTTCGAAAAATTTTTTTTTTCTTTTCGAGATTCTTTGCGCATAATATGGTTTACTGAGGCTATCAAACTAGTATAATGAAAGAGAACCAGTTATCTCAAATAAGAACAGAAAAAAAGTGATTCTAAAGAAGTTTCCAAACTTCGAAAAAAAATTTTTTTCCTTTCGAGATTCTTTGCGCATAATATGCTTTACTGAGACTATCAAACTAGTATAATGAAAGAGAACCAGTTATTTCAAATAAGAACGAAAAAAAATGATTAAAACGAAGTTTTCAAACTTCGAAAAAAAATGTTTTTCTTTTCGAGTATCTTTGCGCATAATATACTTTTCTACGGCTATCAAACTAGTAAAATGAAAGAGAACCAGTTATCTCGAATAAGAACGGAAAAAAAGTGATTGTAACGAAGTTTCCAAACTTCGAAAAAAATTTTTTTTCTTTTCGAGATTCTTTGCGCATAATATGCTTTACTCAGGCTATCAAACTAGTATAATGTAAGAGAACCAGTTATCTCAAATAAGAACGGAAAAAAAGTGATTCTAAAGAAGTTTCCAAACTTCGAAAAAAAAATTTTGTCTTTTCGAGATTCTTTGCGCATAATATACTTTACTGAGGCTACCAAACTAGTATAATGAAAGAGAACCAGTTATCTCAAATAAGAACAGAAAAAAAGTGATTCTAAAGAAGTTTCCAAACTTCGAAAAAAATTTTTTTTCTTTTCGAGATTCTTTGCGCATAAAATGCTTTACTGAGGCTATCAAACTAGTATAATGAAAGAGAACCAGTTATCTCAAATAAGAACGGAAAAAAAGTGATTCAAACGAAGTTTCCAAACTTCGAAAAAAAATGTTTTTCTTTTCGAGATTCTTTGCGCATAATATGCTTTTCTGAGGCTATCAAACTAGAATAATGAAAGAGAACTAGTTATTTCAAATAAGAACGGAAAAAAAGTGATTCAAACGAAGTTTCCAAACTTCGAAAAAAAATGTTTTTCTTTTCGAGATTCTTTGCGCATAATATACTTTTCTACGGCTATCAAACTAGTAAAATGAAAGAGAACCAGTTATCTCGAATAAGAACGGAAAAAAAGTGATTCTAACGAAGTTTACAAACTTCGAAAAAAAATGTTTTTCTTTTCGAGATTCATTGCGCATTATATGCTTTTCTGAGGCTATCAAAGTAGTATTATAAAAGAGAACCAGTTATCTCAAATAAGAACGGAAAAAAAGTGATTCTAAAGAAGTTTCCAAACTTCGAAAAAAATTTTTTTTCTTTTCGAGATTCTTTGCGCATAATATACTTTTCTACGGTTATCAAACTAGTAAAATGAAAGAGAACCAGTTATCTCGAATAAGAACGGAAAAAAAGTGATTCTAACGAAGTTTCCAAACTTCGAAAAAAAATGTTTTTCTTTACGAGATTCTTTGCGCATTATATGCTTTTCTGAGGCTATCAAACTAGTAAAATGAAAGAGAACCAGTTATCTCGAATAAGAACGGAAAAAAAGTGATTCTAACGAAGTTTACAAACTTCGAAAAAAAATTTTTTTCTTTTCCAGATTCTTTGCGCATTATATGCTTTTTTTGAGGCTATCAAAGTAGTATTATAAAAGAGAACCAGTTATCTCAAATAAGAACGGAAAAAAAGTGATTCTAAAGAAGTTTCCAAACTTCGAAAAAAATTTTTTTTCTTTTCGAGATTCTTTGCGCATAATATTATTTTCTACGGCTATCATACTAGTAAAATGAAAGAGAACCAGTTATCTCGAATAAGAACGGAAAAAAAAGTGATTCTAACGAAGTTTCCAAACTTCGAAAAAAATTTTTTTTCTTTTCGAGATTCTTTGCGCATAATATGCTTTACTGAGGCTATCAAACTAGTATAATGAAAGAGAACCAGTTATCTCAAATAAGAACGGAAAAAAAGTGATTCTAACGAAGTTTCCAAACTTCGAAAAAAATTTTTTTTCTTTTCGAGATTCTTTGCGCATAATATTTTTTACTGAGGCTATCAAACTAGTATAATGAAAGAGAACCAGTTATCTCAAATTAGAACAGAAAAAAAGTGAATGTAAAGAAGTTTCCAAACTTCGAAAAAAAATTTTTTTCTTTTCGAGATTCTTTGCCCATAATATGCTTTACTGAGGCTATCAAACTAGTATAATGAAAGAGAACCAGTTATCTCAAATAAGAACGGAAAAAAAGTGATTCTACAGAAGTTTCCAAACTTCGAAAAAAAATTTTTTTCTTTTCCAGATTCTTTGCGCATAATATGCTTTACTGAGGCTATCAAACTAGTATAATGAAAGAGAAACAGTTATCTCAAATAAGAACGGAAAAAAAGTGATTCAAACGAAGTTTCCAAACCTCGAAAAAAAATGTTTTTCTTTTCGAGATTCTTTGCGCATAATATGCTTTTCTGAGGCTATCAAACTAGTATAATGAAAGAGAACCAGTTATTTCAAATAAGAACGAAAAAAAATGATTAAAACGAAGTTTTCAAACTTCGAAAAAAAATGTTTTTCTTTTCGAGTATCTTTGCGCATAATATACTTTTCTACGGCTATCAAACTAGTAAAATGAAAGAGAACCAGTTATCTCGAATAAGAACGGAAAAAAAGTGATTGTAACGAAGTTTCCAAACTTCGAAAAAAATTTTTTTTCTTTTCGAGATTCTTTGCGCATAATATGCTTTACTCAGGCTATCAAACTAGTATAATGTAAGAGAACCAGTTATCTCAAATAAGAACGGAAAAAAAGTGATTCTAACGAAGTTTCCAAACTTCGAAAAAAATTTTTTTTTCTTTTCGTGATTCTTTGCGCTAAATATGCTTATCTGAGGCTATCAAAGTAGTATTATAAAAGAGAACACGTTATCTCAAATAAGAACAGAAAAAGGTGATTCTAAAGAAGTTTCCAAACTTCGAAAAAAATTTTTTTTCTTTTCGAGATTCTTTGCGCATAATATGCTTTACTGAGGCTATCAAACTAGTATAATGAAAGAGAACCAGTTATCTCAAATAAGAACGGAAAAAAAGTGATTCAAACGAAGTTTCCAAACTTCGAAAAAAAATGTTTTTCTTTTCGAGATTCTTTGCGCATAATATGCTTTACTGAGGCTATCAAACTAGTATAATGAAAGAGAACCAGTTATCTCAAATAAGAACGGAAAAAAAGTGATTCTAACGAAGTTTCCAAACTTCGAAAAAATTTTTTTTTCTTTTCGAGATTCTTTGCGCATAATATGCTTTACTGAGGCTATCAAACTAGTATAATGAAAGAGAACCAGTTATCTCAAATAAGAACAGAAAAAAAGTGATTCTAAAGAAGTTTCCAAACTTTGAAAAAAAAATTTTTTCTTTTCGAGATTCTTTGCGCATAATATGCCTTACTGAGGCTATCAAACTAGTATAATGAAAGAGAACCAGTTATCTCAAATAAGAACAGAAAAAAAGTGATTCTAAAGAAGTTTCCAAACTTCGAAAAAAAATTTTTTTCTTTTCGAGATTCTTTGCGCATAATATGCTTCACTGAGACTATCAAACTAGTATAATGAAAGAGAACCAGTTATTTCAAATAAGAACGGAAAAAAGTGATTAAAACGAAGTTTTCAAACTTCGAAAAAAAATGTTTTTCTTTTCGAGATTCTTTGCGCATAATATACTTTTCTGAGGCTATCAAACTAGAATAATGAAAGAGAACCAGTTATCTCAAATAAGAACAGAAAAAAAGTGATTCTAAAGAAGTTTCCAAACTTCGAAAAAAAATTTTTTTCTTTTCGAGATTCTTTGCGCATAATATGCTTCACTGAGACTATCAAACTAGTATAATGAAAGAGAACCAGTTATTTCAAATAAGAACGGAAAAAAGTGATTAAAACGAAGTTTTCAAACTTCGAAAAAAAATGTTTTTCTTTTCGAGATTCTTTGCGCATAATATACTTTTCTGAGGCTATCAAACTAGAATAATGAAAGAGAACTAGTTATTTCAAATAAGAACGGAAAAAAAGTGATTCAAACGAAGTTTCCAAACTTCGAAAAAAAATGTTTTTCTTTTCGAGATTCTTTGCGCATAATATACTTTTCTACGGCTATCAAACTAGTAAAATGAAAGAGAACCAGTTATCTCGAATAAGAACGGAAAAAAAGTGATTCTAACGAAGTTTACAAACTTCGAAAAAAAATGTTTTTCTTTTCGAGATTCATTGCGCATTATATGCTTTTCTGAGGCTATCAAAGTAGTATTGTAAAAGAGAACCAGTTATCTCAAATAAGAACGGAAAAAAAGTGATTCTAAAGAAGTTTCCAAACTTCGAAAAAAATTTTTTTTCTTTTCGAGATTCTTTGCGCATAATATACTTTTCTACGGCTATCAAACTAGTAAAATGAAAGAGAACCAGTTATCTCGAATAAGAACGGAAAAAAAGTGATTCTAACGAAGTTTCCAAACTTCGAAAAAAAATGTTTTTCTTTACGAGATTCTTTGCGCATTATATGCTTTTCTGAGGCTATCAAACTAGTAAAATGAAAGAGAACCAGTTATCTCGAATAAGAACGGAAAAAAAGTGATTCTACAGAAGTTTCCAAACTTCGAAAAAAAATTTTTTTCTTTTCCAGATTCTTTGCGCATAATATGCTTTACTGAGGCTATCAAACTAGTATAATGAAAGAGAAACAGTTATCTCAAATAAGAACGGAAAAAAAGTGATTCAAACGAAGTTTCCAAACCTCGAAAAAAAATGTTTTTCTTTTCGAGATTCTTTGCGCATAATATGCTTTTCTTAGGCTATCAAACTAGTATAATGAAAGAGAACCAGTTATTTCAAATAAGAACGAAAAAAAATGATTAAAACGAAGTTTTCAAACTTCGAAAAAAAATGTTTTTCTTTTCGAGTATCTTTGCGCATAATATACTTTTCTACGGCTATCAAACTAGTAAAATGAAAGAGAACCAGTTATCTCGAATAAGAACGGAAAAAAAGTGATTGTAACGAAGTTTCCAAACTTCGAAAAAAATTTTTTTTCTTTTCGAGATTCTTTGCGCATAATATGCTTTACTCAGGCTATCAAACTAGTATAATGTAAGAGAACCAGTTATCTCAAATAAGAACGGAAAAAAAGTGATTCTAACGAAGTTTCCAAACTTCGAAAAAAATTTTTTTTTCTTTTCGTGATTCTTTGCGCTAAATATGCTTATCTGAGGCTATCAAAGTAGTATTATAAAAGAGAACACGTTATCTCAAATAAGAACAGAAAAAGGTGATTCTAAAGAAGTTTCCAAACTTCGAAAAAAATTTTTTTTCTTTTCGAGATTCTTTGCGCATAATATTTTTTACTGAGGCTATCAAACTAGTATAATGAAAGAGAACCAGTTATCTCAAATTAGAACAGAAAAAAAGTGAATGTAAAGAAGTTTCCAAACTTCGAAAAAAAATTTTTTTCTTTTCGAGATTCTTTGCCCATAATATGCTTTACTGAGGCTATCAAACTAGTATAATGAAAGAGAACCAGTTATCTCAAATAAGAACGGAAAAAAAGTGATTCTACAGAAGTTTCCAAACTTCGAAAAAAAATTTTTTTCTTTTCCAGATTCTTTGCGCATAATATGCTTTACTGAGGCTATCAAACTAGTATAATGAAAGAGAAACAGTTATCTCAAATAAGAACGGAAAAAAAGTGATTCAAACGAAGTTTCCAAACCTCGAAAAAAAATGTTTTTCTTTTCGAGATTCTTTGCGCATAATATGCTTTCCTTAGGCTATCAAACTAGTATAATGAAAGAGAACCAGTTATTTCAAATAAGAACGAAAAAAAATTATGAAAACGAAGTTTTCAAACTTCGAAAAAAAATGTTTTTCTTTTCGAGTATTTTTGCGCATAATATACTTTTCTACGGCTATCAAACTAGTAAAATGAAAGAGAACCAGTTATCTCGAATAAGAACGGAAAAAAAGTGATTGTAACGAAGTTTCCAAACTTCGAAAAAAATTTTTTTTCTTTTCGAGATTCTTTGCGCATAATATGCTTTACTCAGGCTATCAAACTAGTATAATGTAAGAGAACCAGTTATCTCAAATAAGAACGGAAAAAAAGTGATTCTAACGAAGTTTCCAAACTTCGAAAAAAATTTTTTTTTCTTTTCGTGATTCTTTGCGCTAAATATGCTTATCTGAGGCTATCAAAGTAGTATTATAAAAGAGAACACGTTATCTCAAATAAGAACAGAAAAAGGTGATTCTAAAGAAGTTTCCAAACTTCGAAAAAAATTTTTTTTCTTTTCGAGATTCTTTGCGCATAATATACTTTTCTACGGCTATCAAACTAGTAAAATGAAAGAGAACCAGTTATCTCGAATAAGAACGGGAAAAAAGTGATTCTAACGAAGTTTCCAAACTTCGAAAAAAAATGTTTTTCTTTTCGAGATTCTTTGCGCATTATATGCTTTTCTGAGGCTATCAAAGTAGTATTATAAAAGAGAACCAGTTATCTCGAATAAGAACGGAAAAAAAGTGATTGTAACGAAGTTTCCAAACTTCGAAAAAATTTTTTTTTCTTTTCGAGATTCTTTGCGCATAATATGCTTTACTGAGGCTATCAAACTAGTATAATGAAAGAGAACCAGTTATCTCAAATAAGAACGGAAAAAAAGTGATTCTAAAGAAGTTTCCAAACTTCGAAAAAAAATTTTTTTCTTTTCGAGATTCTTTGCGCATAATATGCTTTACTGAGGCTATCAAACTAGTATAATGAAAGAGAACCAGTTATCTCAAATCAGAACGGAAAAAAAGTGATTCAAACGATGTTTCCAAACTTCGAAAAAAAATGTTTTTCTTTTAGAGATTCTTTGCGCATAATATGCTTTACTGAGGCTATCAAACTAGTATAATGAAAGAGAACCAGTTATCTCAAATAAGAACGGAAAAAAAGTGATTCTAACGAAGTTTCCAAACTTCGAAAAAATTTTTTTTTCTTTTCGAGATTCTTTGCGCATAATATGCTTTACTGAGGGTATCAAACTAGTATAATGAAAGAGAACCAGTTATTTCAAATAAGAACGGAAAAAAGTGATTCAAACGAAGTTTCCAAACTTCGAAAAAAAATGTTTTTCTTTTCGAGATTCTTTGCGCATAATATACTTTTCTACGGCTATCAAACTAGTAAAATGAAAGAGAACCAGTTATCTCGAATAAGAACGGAAAAAAGTGATTGTAACGAAGTTTCCAAACTTCGAAAAAAATTTTTTTTCTTTTCGAGATTCTTTGCGCATAATATGCTTTACTGAGGCTATCAAACTAGTATAATGTAAGAGAACCAGTTATCTCAAATAAGAACGGAAAAAAAGTGATTCTAACAAAGTTTCCAAACTTCGAAAAAAAATTTTTTCTTTACGAGATTCTTTGCGCATTATATGCTTTTCTGAGGCTATCAAACTAGTATAATGAAAGAGAACCAGTTATCTCAAATAAGAACGGAAAAAAAGTGATTCTAACGAAGTTTCCAAACTTCGAAAAAAATTTTTTTTCTTTTAAGGATTCTTTGCGCATAATATGCTTTACTGAGGCTATCAAACTAGTATAATGAAAGAGAACCAGTTATCTCAAATAAGAACGGGAAAAAAGTGATTCTAACGAAGTTTCCAAACTTCGAAAAAAATTTTTTTTTCTTTTCGTGATTCTTTGCGCTAAATATGCTTTTCTGAGGCTATCAAAGTAGTATTATAAAAGAGAACACGTTATCTCAAATAAGAACAGAAAAAAGGTGATTCTAAAGAAGTTTCCAAACTTCGAAAAAAATTTTTTTTCTTTTCGAGATTCTTTGCGCTAAATATGCTTTTCTGAGGCTATCAATCTAGTATAATGAAAGAGAACCAGTTATCTCAAATAAGAACAGAAAAAAGTGATTCTAAAGAAGTTTCCAAACTTCGAAAAAAAATTTTTTTTTTTCGAGATTCTTTGCGCATTATATGCTTTTCTGAGGCTATCAAAGTAGTATTATAAAAGAGAACCAGTTATCTCAAATAAGAACGGAAAAAAAGTGATTCTAAAGAAGTTTCCAAACTTCGAAAAAAATTTTTTTTCTTTTCGAGATTCTTTGCGCATAATATGCTATACTGAGGCTATCAAACTAGTATAACGAAAGAGAACCAGTTATCTCAAATAAGAACGGAAAAAAAGTGATTCTAAAGAAGTTTCCAAACTTCGAAAAAAAATTTTTTTCTTTTCGAGATTCTTTGCGCATAATATGCTTTACTGAGGCTATCAAACTAGTATAATGAAAAAGAAACAGTTATCTCAAATAAGAACGGAAAAAAAGTGATTCAAACGAAGTTTCCAAACCTCGAAAAAAAATGTTTTTCTTTTCGAGATTCTTTGCGCATAATATGCTTTTCTGAGGCTATCAAACCAGTATAATGAAAGATAACCAGTTATCTCAAATAAGAACGGGAAAAAAGTGATTCTAACGAAGTTTCCAAATTTTCGAAAAAAATTTTTTTTTCTTTTCGTGATTCTTTGCGCTAAATATGCTTTTCTAAGGCTATCAAAGTAGTATTATAAAAGAGAACACGTTATCTCAAATAAGAACAGAAAAAAGGTGATTCTAAAGAAGTTTCCAAACTTCAAAAAAAATTTTTTTTCTTTTCTAGATTCTTTGCGCATAATATGCTTTACTGAGGCTATCAAACTAGTATAATGAAAGAGAACCAGTTATCTCAAATAAGAACGGAAAAAAAGTGATTCAAACGATGTTTCCAAACTTCGAAAAAAAATTTTATTCTTTTAGAGATTCTTTGCGCATAATATGCTTTACTGAGGCTATCAAACTAGTATAATGAAAGAGAACCAGTTATCTCAAATAAGAACGGAAAAAAAGTGATTCTAACGAAGTTTCCAAACTTCGAAAAAATTTTTTTTTCTTTTCGAGATTCTTTGCGCATAATATGGTTTACTGAGGCTATCAAACTAGTATAATGAAAGAGAACCAGTTATCTCAAATAAGAACAGAAAAAAAGTGATTCTAAAGAAGTTTCCAAACTTCGAAAAAAAATTTTTTTCTTTTCGAGATTCTTTGCGCATAATATGCTTTACTGAGACTATCAAACTAGTATAATGAAAGAGAACCAGTTATTTCAAATAAGAACGAAAAAAAATGATTAAAACGAAGTTTTCAAACTTCGAAAAAAAATGTTTTTCTTTTCGAGTATCTTTGCGCATAATATACTTTTCTACGGCTATCAAACTAGTAAAATGAAAGAGAACCAGTAATCTCGAATAAGAACGGAAAAAAAGTGATTGTAACGAAGTTTCCAAACTTCGAAAAAAATTTTTTTTCTTTTCGAGATTCTTTGCGCATAATATGCTTTACTCAGGCTATCAAACTAGTATAATGTAAGAGAACCAGTTATCTCAAATAAGAACGGAAAAAAAGTGATTCTAAAGAAGTTTCCAAACTTCGAAAAAAAAATTTTGTCTTTTCGAGATTCTTTGCGCATAATATACTTTACTGAGGCTACCAAACTAGTATAATGAAAGAGAACCAGTTATCTCAAATAAGAACAGAAAAAAAGTGATTCTAAAGAAGTTTCCAAACTTCGAAAAAAATTTTTTTTCTTTTCGAGATTCTTTGCGCATAAAATGCTTTACTGAGGCTATCAAACTAGTATAATGAAAGAGAACCAGTTATCTCAAATAAGAACGGAAAAAAAGTGATTCAAACGAAGTTTCCAAACTTCGAAAAAAAATGTTTTTCTTTTCGAGATTCTTTGCGCATAATATGCTTTTCTGAGGCTATCAAACTAGAATAATGAAAGAGAACTAGTTATTTCAAATAAGAACGGAAAAAAAGTGATTCAAACGAAGTTTCCAAACTTCGAAAAAAAATGTTTTTCTTTTCGAGATTCTTTGCGCATAATATACTTTTCTACGGCTATCAAACTAGTAAAATGAAAGAGAACCAGTTATCTCGAATAAGAACGGAAAAAAAGTGATTCTAACGAAGTTTACAAACTTCGAAAAAAAATGTTTTTCTTTTCGAGATTCATTGCGCATTATATGCTTTTCTGAGGCTATCAAAGTAGTATTATAAAAGAGAACCAGTTATCTCAAATAAGAACGGAAAAAAAGTGATTCTAAAGAAGTTTCCAAACTTCGAAAAAAATTTTTTTTCTTTTCGAGATTCTTTGCGCATAATATACTTTTCTACGGCTATCAAACTAGTAAAATGAAAGAGAACCAGTTATCTCGAATAAGAACGGAAAAAAAGTGATTCTAACGAAGTTTCCAAACTTCGAAAAAAAATGTTTTTCTTTACGAGATTCTTTGCGCATTATATGCTTTTCTGAGGCTATCAAACTAGTAAAATGAAAGAGAACCAGTTATCTCGAATAAGAACGGAAAAAAAGTGATTCTAACGAAGTTTACAAACTTCGAAAAAAAATTTTTTTCTTTTCCAGATTCTTTGCGCATTATATGCTTTTTTTGAGGCTATCAAAGTAGTATTATAAAAGAGAACCAGTTATCTCAAATAAGAACGGAAAAAAAGTGATTCTAAAGAAGTTTCCAAACTTCGAAAAAAATTTTTTTTCTTTTCGAGATTCTTTGCGCATAATATTATTTTCTACGGCTATCATACTAGTAAAATGAAAGAGAACCAGTTATCTCGAATAAGAACGGAAAAAAAAGTGATTCTAACGAAGTTTCCAAACTTCGAAAAAAATTTTTTTTCTTTTCGAGATTCTTTGCGCATAATATGCTTTACTGAGGCTATCAAACTAGTATAATGAAAGAGAACCAGTTATCTCAAATAAGAACGGAAAAAAAGTGATTCTAACGAAGTTTCCAAACTTCGAAAAAAATTTTTTTTCTTTTCGAGATTCTTTGCGCATAATATTTTTTACTGAGGCTATCAAACTAGTATAATGAAAGAGAACCAGTTATCTCAAATTAGAACAGAAAAAAAGTGAATGTAAAGAAGTTTCCAAACTTCGAAAAAAAATTTTTTTCTTTTCGAGATTCTTTGCCCATAATATGCTTTACTGAGGCTATCAAACTAGTATAATGAAAGAGAACCAGTTATCTCAAATAAGAACGGAAAAAAAGTGATTCTACAGAAGTTTCCAAACTTCGAAAAAAAATTTTTTTCTTTTCCAGATTCTTTGCGCATAATATGCTTTACTGAGGCTATCAAACTAGTATAATGAAAGAGAAACAGTTATCTCAAATAAGAACGGAAAAAAAGTGATTCAAACGAAGTTTCCAAACCTCGAAAAAAAATGTTTTTCTTTTCGAGATTCTTTGCGCATAATATGCTTTTCTGAGGCTATCAAACTAGTATAATGAAAGAGAACCAGTTATTTCAAATAAGAACGAAAAAAAATGATTAAAACGAAGTTTTCAAACTTCGAAAAAAAATGTTTTTCTTTTCGAGTATCTTTGCGCATAATATACTTTTCTACGGCTATCAAACTAGTAAAATGAAAGAGAACCAGTTATCTCGAATAAGAACGGAAAAAAAGTGATTGTAACGAAGTTTCCAAACTTCGAAAAAAATTTTTTTTCTTTTCGAGATTCTTTGCGCATAATATGCTTTACTCAGGCTATCAAACTAGTATAATGTAAGAGAACCAGTTATCTCAAATAAGAACGGAAAAAAAGTGATTCTAACGAAGTTTCCAAACTTCGAAAAAAATTTTTTTTTCTTTTCGTGATTCTTTGCGCTAAATATGCTTATCTGAGGCTATCAAAGTAGTATTATAAAAGAGAACACGTTATCTCAAATAAGAACAGAAAAAGGTGATTCTAAAGAAGTTTCCAAACTTCGAAAAAAATTTTTTTTCTTTTCGAGATTCTTTGCGCATAATATGCTTTACTGAGGCTATCAAACTAGTATAATGAAAGAGAACCAGTTATCTCAAATAAGAACGGAAAAAAAGTGATTCTAACGAAGTTTCCAAACTTCGAAAAAAAATGTTTTTCTTTTCGAGATTCTTTGCGCATAATATGCTTTTCTAAGGCTATCAAAGTAGTATTATAAAAGAGAACACGTTATCTCAAATAAGAACAGAAAAAAGGTGATTCTAAAGAAGTTTCCAAACTTCAAAAAAAATTTTTTTTCTTTTCTAGATTCTTTGCGCATAATATGCTTTACTGAGGCTATCAAACTAGTATAATGAAAGAGAACCAGTTATCTCAAATAAGAACGGAAAAAAAGTGATTCAAACGATGTTTCCAAACTTCGAAAAAAAATTTTATTCTTTTAGAGATTCTTTGCGCATAATATGCTTTACTGAGGCTATCAAACTAGTATAATGAAAGAGAACCAGTTATCTCAAATAAGAACGGAAAAAAAGTGATTCTAACGAAGTTTCCAAACTTCGAAAAAATTTTTTTTTCTTTTCGAGATTCATTGCGCATAATATGGTTTACTGAGGCTATCAAACTAGTATAATGAAAGAGAACCAGTTATCTCAAATAAGAACAGAAAAAAAGTGATTCTAAAGAAGTTTCCAAACTTCGAAAAAAAATTTTTTTCTTTTCGAGATTCTTTGCGCATAATATGCTTTACTGAGACTATCAAACTAGTATAATGAAAGAGAACCAGTTATTTCAAATAAGAACGAAAAAAAATGATTAAAACGAAGTTTTCAAACTTCGAAAAAAAATGTTTTTCTTTTCGAGTATCTTTGCGCATAATATACTTTTCTACGGCTATCAAACTAGTAAAATGAAAGAGAACCAGTTATCTCGAATAAGAACGGAAAAAAAGTGATTGTAACGAAGTTTCCAAACTTCGAAAAAAATTTTTTTTCTTTTCGAGATTCTTTGCGCATAATATGCTTTACTCAGGCTATCAAACTAGTATAATGTAAGAGAACCAGTTATCTCAAATAAGAACGGAAAAAAAGTGATTCTAAAGAAGTTTCCAAACTTCGAAAAAAAAATTTTGTCTTTTCGAGATTCTTTGCGCATAATATACTTTACTGAGGCTACCAAACTAGTATAATGAAAGAGAACCAGTTATCTCAAATAAGAACAGAAAAAAAGTGATTCTAAAGAAGTTTCCAAACTTCGAAAAAAATTTTTTTTCTTTTCGAGATTCTTTGCGCATAAAATGCTTTACTGAGGCTATCAAACTAGTATAATGAAAGAGAACCAGTTATCTCAAATAAGAACGGAAAAAAAGTGATTCAAACGAAGTTTCCAAACTTCGAAAAAAAATGTTTTTCTTTTCGAGATTCTTTGCGCATAATATGCTTTTCTGAGGCTATCAAACTAGAATAATGAAAGAGAACTAGTTATTTCAAATAAGAACGGAAAAAAAGTGATTCAAACGAAGTTTCCAAACTTCGAAAAAAAATGTTTTTCTTTTCGAGATTCTTTGCGCATAATATACTTTTCTACGGCTATCAAACTAGTAAAATGAAAGAGAACCAGTTATCTCGAATAAGAACGGAAAAAAAGTGATTCTAACGAAGTTTACAAACTTCGAAAAAAAATGTTTTTCTTTTCGAGATTCATTGCGCATTATATGCTTTTCTGAGGCTATCAAAGTAGTATTATAAAAGAGAACCAGTTATCTCAAATAAGAACGGAAAAAAAGTGATTCTAAAGAAGTTTCCAAACTTCGAAAAAAATTTTTTTTCTTTTCGAGATTCTTTGCGCATAATATACTTTTCTACGGCTATCAAACTAGTAAAATGAAAGAGAACCAGTTATCTCGAATAAGAACGGAAAAAAAGTGATTCTAACGAAGTTTCCAAACTTCGAAAAAAAATGTTTTTCTTTACGAGATTCTTTGCGCATTATATGCTTTTCTGAGGCTATCAAACTAGTAAAATGAAAGAGAACCAGTTATCTCGAATAAGAACGGAAAAAAAGTGATTCTAACGAAGTTTACAAACTTCGAAAAAAAATTTTTTTCTTTTCCAGATTCTTTGCGCATTATATGCTTTTTTTGAGGCTATCAAAGTAGTATTATAAAAGAGAACCAGTTATCTCAAATAAGAACGGAAAAAAAGTGATTCTAAAGAAGTTTCCAAACTTCGAAAAAAATTTTTTTTCTTTTCGAGATTCTTTGCGCATAATATTATTTTCTACGGCTATCATACTAGTAAAATGAAAGAGAACCAGTTATCTCGAATAAGAACGGAAAAAAAAGTGATTCTAACGAAGTTTCCAAACTTCGAAAAAAATTTTTTTTCTTTTCGAGATTCTTTGCGCATAATATGCTTTACTGAGGCTATCAAACTAGTATAATGAAAGAGAACCAGTTATCTCAAATAAGAACGGAAAAAAAGTGATTCTAACGAAGTTTCCAAACTTCGAAAAAAATTTTTTTTCTTTTCGAGATTCTTTGCGCATAATATTTTTTACTGAGGCTATCAAACTAGTATAATGAAAGAGAACCAGTTATCTCAAATTAGAACAGAAAAAAGTGAATGTAAAGAAGTTTCCAAACTTCGAAAAAAAATTTTTTTCTTTTCGAGATTCTTTGCCCATAATATGCTTTACTGAGGCTATCAAACTAGTATAATGAAAGAGAACCAGTTATCTCAAATAAGAACGGAAAAAAAGTGATTCTACAGAAGTTTCCAAACTTCGAAAAAAAATTTTTTTCTTTTCCAGATTCTTTGCGCATAATATGCTTTACTGAGGCTATCAAACTAGTATAATGAAAGAGAAACAGTTATCTCAAATAAGAACGGAAAAAAAGTGATTCAAACGAAGTTTCCAAACCTCGAAAAAAAATGTTTTTCTTTTCGAGATTCTTTGCGCATAATATGCTTTTCTGAGGCTATCAAACTAGTATAATGAAAGAGAACCAGTTATTTCAAATAAGAACGAAAAAAAATGATTAAAACGAAGTTTTCAAACTTCGAAAAAAAATGTTTTTCTTTTCGAGTATCTTTGCGCATAATATACTTTTCTACGGCTATCAAACTAGTAAAATGAAAGAGAACCAGTTATCTCGAATAAGAACGGAAAAAAAGTGATTGTAACGAAGTTTCCAAACTTCGAAAAAAATTTTTTTTCTTTTCGAGATTCTTTGCGCATAATATGCTTTACTCAGGCTATCAAACTAGTATAATGTAAGAGAACCAGTTATCTCAAATAAGAACGGAAAAAAAGTGATTCTAACGAAGTTTCCAAACTTCGAAAAAAATTTTTTTTTCTTTTCGTGATTCTTTGCGCTAAATATGCTTATCTGAGGCTATCAAAGTAGTATTATAAAAGAGAACACGTTATCTCAAATAAGAACAGAAAAAGGTGATTCTAAAGAAGTTTCCAAACTTCGAAAAAAATTTTTTTTCTTTTCGAGATTCTTTGCGCATAATATGCTTTACTGAGGCTATCAAACTAGTATAATGAAAGAGAACCAGTTATCTCAAATAAGAACGGAAAAAAAGTGATTCAAACGAAGTTTCCAAACTTCGAAAAAAAATGTTTTTCTTTTCGAGATTCTTTGCGCATAATATGCTTTACTGAGGCTATCAAACTAGTATAATGAAAGAGAACCAGTTATCTCAAATAAGAACGGAAAAAAAGTGATTCTAACGAAGTTTCCAAACTTCGAAAAAATTTTTTTTTCTTTTCGAGATTCTTTGCGCATAATATGCTTTACTGAGGCTATCAAACTAGTATAATGAAAGAGAACCAGTTATCTCAAATAAGAACAGAAAAAAAGTGATTCTAAAGAAGTTTCCAAACTTTGAAAAAAAAATTTTTTCTTTTCGAGATTCTTTGCGCATAATATGCCTTACTGAGGCTATCAAACTAGTATAATGAAAGAGAACCAGTTATCTCAAATAAGAACAGAAAAAAAGTGATTCTAAAGAAGTTTCCAAACTTCGAAAAAAAATTTTTTTCTTTTCGAGATTCTTTGCGCATAATATGCTTCACTGAGACTATCAAACTAGTATAATGAAAGAGAACCAGTTATTTCAAATAAGAACGGAAAAAAGTGATTAAAACGAAGTTTTCAAACTTCGAAAAAAAATGTTTTTCTTTTCGAGATTCTTTGCGCATAATATACTTTTCTGAGGCTATCAAACTAGAATAATGAAAGAGAACTAGTTATTTCAAATAAGAACGGAAAAAAAGTGATTCAAACGAAGTTTCCAAACTTCGAAAAAAAATGTTTTTCTTTTCGAGATTCTTTGCGCATAATATACTTTTCTACGGCTATCAAACTAGTAAAATGAAAGAGAACCAGTTATCTCGAATAAGAACGGAAAAAAAGTGATTCTAACGAAGTTTACAAACTTCGAAAAAAAATGTTTTTCTTTTCGAGATTCATTGCGCATTATATGCTTTTCTGAGGCTATCAAAGTAGTATTATAAAAGAGAACCAGTTATCTCAAATAAGAACGGAAAAAAAGTGATTCTAAAGAAGTTTCCAAACTTCGAAAAAAATTTTTTTTCTTTTCGAGATTCTTTGCGCATAATATACTTTTCTACGGCTATCAAACTAGTAAAATGAAAGAGAACCAGTTATCTCGAATAAGAACGGAAAAAAAGTGATTCTAACGAAGTTTCCAAACTTCGAAAAAAAATGTTTTTCTTTTCGAGATTCTTTGCGCATAATATGCTTTACTGAGGCTATCAAACTAGTATAATGAAAGAGAACCAGTTATCTCAAATAAGAACGGAAAAAAAGTGATTCTAACGAAGTTTCCAAACTTCGAAAAAATTTTTTTTTCTTTTCGAGATTCTTTGCGCATAATATGCTTTACTGAGGCTATCAAACTAGTATAATGAAAGAGAACCAGTTATCTCAAATAAGAACAGAAAAAAAGTGATTCTAAAGAAGTTTCCAAACTTTGAAAAAAAAATTTTTTCTTTTCGAGATTCTTTGCGCATAATATGCCTTACTGAGGCTATCAAACTAGTATAATGAAAGAGAACCAGTTATCTCAAATAAGAACAGAAAAAAAGTGATTCTAAAGAAGTTTCCAAACTTCGAAAAAAAATTTTTTTCTTTTCGAGATTCTTTACGCATAATATGCTTCACTGAGACTATCAAACTAGTATAATGAAAGAGAACCAGTTATTTCAAATAAGAACGGAAAAAAGTGATTAAAACGAAGTTTTCAAACTTCGAAAAAAAATGTTTTTCTTTTCGAGATTCTTTGCGCATAATATACTTTTCTGAGGCTATCAAACTAGAATAATGAAAGAGAACTAGTTATTTCAAATAAGAACGGAAAAAAGTGATTCAATCGAAGTTTCCAAACTTCGAAAAAAAATGTTTTTCTTTTCGAGATTCTTTGCGCATAATATACTTTTCTACGGCTATCAAACTAGTAAAATGAAAGAGAACCAGTTATCTCGAATAAGAACGGAAAAAAAGTGATTCTAACGAAGTTTACAAACTTCGAAAAAAAATGTTTTTCTTTTCGAGATTCATTGCGCATTATATGCTTTTCTGAGGCTATCAAAGTAGTATTATAAAAGAGAACCAGTTATCTCAAATAAGAACGGAAAAAAAGTGATTTTAAAGAAGTTTCCAAACTTCGAAAAAAATTTTTTTTCTTTTCGAGATTCTTTGCGCATAATATACTTTTCTACGGCTATCAAACTAGTAAAATGAAAGAGAACCAGTTATCTCGAATAAGAACGGAAAAAAAGTGATTCTAACGAAGTTTCCAAACTTCGAAAAAAAATGTTTTTCTTTACGAGATTCTTTGCGCATTATATGCTTTTCTGAGGCTATCAAACTAGTAAAATGAAAGAGAACCAGTTATCTCGAATAAGAACGGAAAAAAAGTGATTCTAACGAAGTTTACAAACTTCGAAAAAAAATTTTTTTCTTTTCCAGATTCTTTGCGCATTATATGCTTTTTTTGAGGCTATCAAAGTAGTATTATAAAAGAGAACCAGTTATCTCAAATAAGAACGGAAAAAAAGTGATTCTAAAGAAGTTTCCAAACTTCGAAAAAAATTTTTTTTCTTTTCGAGATTCTTTGCGCATAATATTATTTTCTACGGCTATCATACTAGTAAAATGAAAGAGAACCAGTTATCTCGAATAAGAACGGAAAAAAAAGTGATTCTAACGAAGTTTCCAAACTTCGAAAAAAATTTTTTTTCTTTTCGAGATTCTTTGCGCATAATATGCTTTACTGAGGCTATCAAACTAGTATAATGAAAGAGAACCAGTTATCTCAAATAAGAACGGTAAAAAAGTGATTCTAACGAAGTTTCCAAACTTCGAAAAAAATTTTTTTTCTTTTCGAGATTCTTTGCGCATAATATTTTTTACTGAGGCTATCAAACTAGTATAATGAAAGAGAACCAGTTATCTCAAATTAGAACAGAAAAAAAGTGAATGTAAAGAAGTTTCCAAACTTCGAAAAAAAATTTTTTTCTTTTCGAGATTCTTTGCCCATAATATGCTTTACTGAGGCTATCAAACTAGTATAATGAAAGAGAACCAGTTATCTCAAATAAGAACGGAAAAAAAGTGATTCTACAGAAGTTTCCAAACTTCGAAAAAAAATTTTTTTCTTTTCCAGATTCTTTGCGCATAATATGCTTTACTGAGGCTATCAAACTAGTATAATGAAAGAGAAACAGTTATCTCAAATAAGAACGGAAAAAAAGTGATTCAAACGAAGTTTCCAAACCTCGAAAAAAAATGTTTTTCTTTTCGAGATTCTTTGCGCATAATATGCTTTTCTTAGGCTTTCAAACTAGTATAATGAAAGAGAACCAGTTATTTCAAATAAGAACGAAAAAAAATGATTAAAACGAAGTTTTCAAACTTCGAAAAAAAATGTTTTTCTTTTCGAGTATCTTTGCGCATAATATACTTTTCTACGGCTATCAAACTAGTAAAATGAAAGAGAACCAGTTATCTCGAATAAGAACGGAAAAAAAGTGATTGTAACGAAGTTTCCAAACTTCGAAAAAAATTTTTTTTCTTTTCGAGATTCTTTGCGCATAATATGCTTTACTCAGGCTATCAAACTAGTATAATGTAAGAGAACCAGTTATCTCAAATAAGAACGGAAAAAAAGTGATTCTAACGAAGTTTCCAAACTTCGAAAAAAATTTTTTTTTCTTTTCGTGATTCTTTGCGCTAAATATGCTTATCTGAGGCTATCAAAGTAGTATTATAAAAGAGAACACGTTATCTCAAATAAGAACAGAAAAAGGTGATTCTAAAGAAGTTTCCAAACTTCGAAAAAAATTTTTTTTCTTTTCGAGATTCTTTGCGCATAATATGCTTTACTGAGGCTATCAAACTAGTATAATGAAAGAGAACCAGTTATCTCAAATAAGAACGGAAAAAAAGTGATTCAAACGAAGTTTCCAAACTTCGAAAAAAAATGTTTTTCTTTTCGAGATTCTTTGCGCATAATATGCTTTACTGAGGCTATCAAACTAGTATAATGAAAGAGAACCAGTTATCTCAAATAAGAACGGAAAAAAAGTGATTCTAACGAAGTTTCCAAACTTCGAAAAAATTTTTTTTTCTTTTCGAGATTCTTTGCGCATAATATGCTTTACTGAGGCTATCAAACTAGTATAATGAAAGAGAACCAGTTATCTCAAATAAGAACAGAAAAAAAGTGATTCTAAAGAAGTTTCCAAACTTTGAAAAAAAAATTTTTTCTTTTCGAGATTCTTTGCGCATAATATGCCTTACTGAGGCTATCAAACTAGTATAATGAAAGAGAACCAGTTATCTCAAATAAGAACAGAAAAAAAGTGATTCTAAAGAAGTTTCCAAACTTCGAAAAAAAATTTTTTTCTTTTCGAGATTCTTTGCGCATAATATGCTTCACTGAGACTATCAAACTAGTATAATGAAAGAGAACCAGTTATTTCAAATAAGAACGGAAAAAAGTGATTAAAACGAAGTTTTCAAACTTCGAAAAAAAATGTTTTTCTTTTCGAGATTCTTTGCGCATAATATACATTTCTAAGGCTATCAAACTAGTAAAATGAAAGAGAACCAGTTATCTCGAATAAGAACGGAAAAAAAGTGATTGAAACGAAGTTTCCAAACTTCGAAAAAAATTTTTTTTCTTTTCGAGATTCTTTGCGCATAATATGCTTTACTGAGGCTATCAAACTAGTATAATGTAAGAGAACCAGTTATCTCAAATAAGAACGGAAAAAAAGTGATTCTAAAGAAGTTTCCAAACTTCGAAAAAAAAATTTTGTCTTTTCGAGATTCTTTGCGCATAATATACTTTACTGAGGCTACCAAACTAGTATAATGAAAGAGAACCAGTTATCTCAAATAAGAACCGAAAAAAAGTGATTCTAAAGAAGTTTCCAAACTTCGAAAAAAATTTTTTTTCTTTTCGAGATTCTTTGCGCATAAAATGCTTTACTGAGGCTATCAAACTAGTATAATGAAAGAGAACCAGTTATCTCAAATAAGAACGGAAAAAAAGTGATTCAAACGAAGTTTCCAAACTTCGAAAAAAAATGTTTTTCTTTTCGAGATTCTTTGCGCATAATATACTTTTCTACGGCTATCAAACTAGTAAAATGAAAGAGAACCAGTTATCTCGAATAAGAACGGGAAAAAAGTGATTCTAACGAAGTTTCCAAACTTCGAAAAAAAATGTTTTTCTTTTCGAGATTCTTTGCGCATTATATGCTTTTCTGAGGCTATCAAAGTAGTATTATAAAAGAGAACCAGTTATCTCGAATAAGAACGGAAAAAAAATGATTGTAACGAAGTTTCCAAACTTCGAAAAAAATTTTTTTTCTTTTCGAGATTCTTTGCGCATAATATGCTTTACTCAGGCTATCAAACTAGTATAATGAAAGAGAACCAGTTATCTCAAATAAGAACGGAAAAAAAGTGATTCTAAAGAAGTTTCCAAACTTCGAAAAAAAATTTTTTTCTTTTCGAGATTCTTTGCGCATAATATGCTTTACTGAGGCTATCAAACTAGTATAATGAAAGAGAACCAGTTATCTCAAATCAGAACGGAAAAAAAGTGAATCAAACGATGTTTCCAAACTTCGAAAAAAAATGTTTTTCTTTTAGAGATTCTTTGCGCATAATATGCTTTACTGAGGCTATCAAACTAGTATAATGAAAGAGAACCAGTTATCTCAAATAAGAACGGAAAAAAAGTGATTCTAACGAAGTTTCCAAACTTCGAAAAAATTTTTTTTTCTTTTCGAGATTCTTTGCGCATAATATGCTTTACTGAGGGTATCCAACTAGTATAATGAAAGAGAACCAGTTATTTCAAATAAGAACGGAAAAAAGTGATTCAAACGAAGTTTCCAAACTTCGAAAAAAAATGTTTTTCTTTTCGAGATTCTTTGCGCATAATATACTTTTCTACGGCTATCAAACTAGTAAAATGAAAGAGAACCAGTTATCTCGAATAAGAACGGAAAAAAGTGATTGTAACGAAGTTTCCAAACTTCGAAAAAAATTTTTTTTCTTTTCGAAATTCTTTGCGCATAATATGCTTTACTGAGGCTATCAAACTAGTATAATGTAAGAGAACCAGTTATCTCAAATAAGAACGGAAAAAAAGTGATTCTAACGAAGTTTCCAAACTTCGAAAAAAAATTTTTTCTTTACGAGATTCTTTGCGCATTATATGCTTTTCTGAGGCTATCAAACTAGTATAATGAAAGAGAACCAGTTATCTCAAATAAGAACGGAAAAAAAGTGATTCTAACGAAGTTTCCAAACTTCGAAAAAAATTTTTTTTCTTTTAAGGATTCTTTGCGCATAATATGCTTTACTGAGGCTATCAAACTAGTATAATGAAAGAGAACCAGTTATCTCAAATAAGAACGGGAAAAAAGTGATTCTAACGAAGTTTCCAAACTTCGAAAAAAATTTTTTTTTCTTTTCGTGATTCTTTGCGCTAAATATGCTTTTCTGAGGCTATCAAAGTAGTATTATAAAAGAGAACACGTTATCTCAAATAAGAACAGAAAAAAGGTGATTCTAAAGAAGTTTCCAAACTTCGAAAAAAATTTTTTTTCTTTTCGAGATTCTTTGCGCATAATATGCTTTACTGAGGCTATCAAACTAGTATAATGAAAGAGAACCAGTTATCTCAAATAAGAACGGAAAAAAGGTGATTCTAAAGAAGTTTCCAAACTTCGAAAAAAAAATTTTTTCTTTTCGAGATTCTTTGCGCATAATATGCTTTACTGAGGCTATCAAACTCGTATAATGAAAGAGAACCAGTTATCTCAAATAAGAACGGAAAAAAATTGATTCTAAAGAAGTTTCCAAACTTCGAAAAAAAATTTTTTCTTTTCGAGATTCTTTGCGCATAATATGCTTTACTGAGGCTATCAAACTAGTATAATGCAAGAAAACGAGTTATCTCAAATAAGAACGGAAAAAAAGTGATTCAAACGAAGTTTCCAAACTTCGAAAAAAATGTTTTTCTTTTCGAGATTCTTTGCGCATAATATGCTTTACTGAGGCTATCAAACTAGTATAATGTAAGAGAACCAGTTATCTCAAATAAGAACGGAAAAAAAGTGATTCAAACGAAGTTTCCAAACTTCGAAAAAAATGTTTTTCTTTTCGAGATTCTTTGCGCATAATATGCTTTTCTGAGGCTATCAAACTAGTATAATGAAAGAGAACTAGTTATTTCAAATAAGAACGGAAAAAAAGTGATTCAAACGAAGTTTCCAAACTTCGAAAAAAAATGTTTTTCTTTTCGAGATTCTTTGCGCATAATATACTTTTCTACGGCTATCAAACTAGTAAAATGAAAGAGAACCAGTTATCTCGAATAAGAACGGAAAAAAAGTGATTCTTACGAAGTTTCCAAACTTCGAAAAAAAATGTTTTTCTTTACGAGATTCTTTGCGCATAATATGCTTTTCTGAGGGTATCAAACTAGTATAATGAAAGAGAACCAGTTATCTCAAATAAGAACGGAAAAAAAGTGATTCTAACGAAGTTTCCAAACTTCGAAAAAAAATTTTTTTTCTTTTCGTGATTCTTTGCGCTAAATATGCTTTTCTGAGGCTATCAAAGTAGTATTATAAAAGACAACCAGTTATCTCAAATAAGAACAGAAAAAAAGTGATTATAAAGAAGTTTCCAAACTTCGAAAAAAAATTTTTTTCTTTTCGAGAGTCTTTGCGCATAATATGCTTTACTGAGGCTATCAAACTAATATAATGAAAGAGAAACAGTTATCTCAAATAAGAACGGAAAAAAATGATTCAAACGAAGTTTCCAATCTTCGAAAAAAAATGTTTTTCTTTCCGAGATTCTTTGCGCTAAATATGCTTTTCTGAGGCTATCAATCTAGTATAATGAAAGAGAACCAGTTATCTCAAATAAGAACAGAAAAAAGTGATTCTAAAGAAGTTTCCAAACTTCGAAAAAAAATTTTTTTCTTTTCGAGATTCTTTGCGCATTATATGCTTTTCTGAGGCTATCAAAGTAGTATTATAAAAGAGAAGCAGTTATCTCAAATAAGAACGGAAAAAAAGTGATTCTAAAGAAGTTTCCAAACTTCGAAAAAATTTTTTTTTCTTTTCGAGATTCTTTGCGCATAATATGCTTTACTGAGGCTATCAAACTAGTATAACGAAAGAGAACCAGTTATCTCAAATAAGAACGGAAAAAAAGTGATTCTAAAGAAGTTTCCAAACTTCGAAAAAAAATTTTTTTCTTTTCGAGATTCTTTGCGCATAATATGCTTTACTGAGGCTATCAAACTAGTATAATGAAAAAGAAACAGTTATCTCAAATAAGAACGGAAAAAAAGTGATTCAAACGAAGTTTCCAAACCTCGAAAAAAAATGTTTTTCTTTTCGAGATTCTTTGCGCATAATATGCTTTTCTGAGGCTTTCAAACCAGTATAATGAAAGATAACCAGTTATCTCAAATAAGAACGGGAAAAAAGTGATTCTAACGAAGTTTCCAAATTTTCGAAAAAAATTTTTTTTTCTTTTCGTGATTCTTTGCGCTAAATATGCTTTTCTGATGCTATCAAAGTAGTATTATAAAAGAGAACACGTTATCTCAAATAAGAACAGAAAAAAGGTGATTCTAAAGAAGTTTCCAAACTTCAAAAAAATTTTTTTTTCTTTTCGAGATTCTTTGCGCATAATATGCTTTACTGAGGCTATCAAACTAGTATAATGAAAGAGAACCAGTTATCTCAAATAAGAACGGAAAAAAAGTGATTCAAACGATGTTTCCAAACTTCGAAAAAAAATTTTATTCTTTTAGAGATTCTTTGCGCATAATATGCTTTACTGAGGCTATCAAACTAGTATAATGAAAGAGAACCAGTTATCTCAAATAAGAACGGAAAAAAAGTGATTCTAACGAAGTTTCCAAACTTCGAAAAAATTTTTTTTTCTTTTCGAGATTCTTTGCGCATAATATGCTTTACTGAGGCTATCAAACTAGTATAATGAAAGAGAACCAGTTATCTCAAATAAGAACAGAAAAAAAGTGATTCTAAAGAAGTTTCCAAACTTCGAAAAAAATTTTTTTTCTTTTCGAGATTCTTTGCGCATAATATGCTTTACTGAGACTATCAAACTAGTATAATGAAAGAGAACCAGTTATTTCAAATAAGAATGAAAAAAAATGATTAAAACGAAGTTTTCAAACTTCGAAAAAAAATGTTTTTCTTTTCGAGTATCTTTGCGCATAATATACTTTTCTACGGCTATCAAACTAGTAAAATGAAAGAGAACCAGTTATCTCGAATAAGAACGGAAAAAAAGTGATTGTAACGAAGTTTCCAAACTTCGAAAAAAATTTTTTTTCTTTTCGAGATTCTTTGCGCATAATATGCTTTACTCAGGCTATCAAACTAGTATAATGTAAGAGAACCAGTTATCTCAAATAAGAACGGAAAAAAAGTGATTCTAACGAAGTTTCCAAACTTCGAAAAAAAATTTTTTCTTTACGAGATTCTTTGCGCATTATATGCTTTTCTGAGGCTATCAAACTAGTATAATGAAAGAGAACCAGTTATCTCAAATAAGAACGGAAAAAAAGTGATTCTAACGAAGTTTCCAAACTTCGAAAAAAATTTTTTTTCTTTTAAGGATTCTTTGCGCATAATATGCTTTACTGAGGCTATCAAACTAGTATAATGAAAGAGAACCAGTTATCTCAAATAAGAACGGGAAAAAAGTGATTCTAACGAAGTTTCCAAACTTCGAAAAAAATTTTTTTTTCTTTTCGTGATTCTTTGCGCTAAATATGCTTTTCTGAGGCTATCAAAGTAGTATTATAAAAGAGAACACGTTATCTCAAATAAGAACAGAAAAAAGGTGATTCTAAAGAAGTTTCCAAACTTCGAAAAAAATTTTTTTTCTTTTCGAGATTCTTTGCGCATAATATGCTTTACTGAGGCTATCAAACTAGTATAATGAAAGAGAACCAGTTATCTCAAATAAGAACGGAAAAAAGGTGATTCTAAAGAAGTTTCCAAACTTCGAAAAAAAAATTTTTTCTTTTCGAGATTCTTTGCGCATAATATGCTTTACTGAGGCTATCAAACTCGTATAATGAAAGAGAACCAGTTATCTCAAATAAGAACGGAAAAAAATTGATTCTAAAGAAGTTTCCAAACTTCGAAAAAAAATTTTTTCTTTTCGAGATTCTTTGCGCATAATATGCTTTACTGAGGCTATCAAACTAGTATAATGCAAGAGAACGAGTTATCTCAAATAAGAACGGAAAAAAAGTGATTCAAACGAAGTTTCCAAACTTCGAAAAAAATGTTTTTCTTTTCGAGATTCTTTGCGCATAATATGCTTTTCTGAGGCTATCAAAGTAGTATTATCAAAGAGAAGCAGTTATCTCAAATAAGAACGGAAAAAAAGTGATTCTAAAGAAGTTTCCAAACTTCGAAAAAATTTTTTTTTCTTTTCGAGATTCTTTGCGCATAATATGCTTTACTGAGGCTATCAAACTAGTATAACGAAAGAGAACCAGTTATCTCAAATAAGAACGGAAAAAAAGTGATTCTAAAGAAGTTTCCAAACTTCGAAAAAAAATTTTTTTCTTTTCGAGATTCTTTGCGCATAATATGCTTTACTGAGGCTATCAAACTAGTATAATGAAAAAGAAACAGTTATCTCAAATAAGAACGGAAAAAAAGTGATTCAAACGAAGTTTCCAAACCTCGAAAAAAAATGTTTTTCTTTTCGAGATTCTTTGCGCATAATATGCTTTTCTGAGGCTTTCAAACCAGTATAATGAAAGATAACCAGTTATCTCAAATAAGAACGGGAAAAAAGTGATTCTAACGAAGTTTCCAAATTTTCGAAAATAATTTTTTTTTCTTTTCGTGATTCTTTGCGCTAAATATGCTTTTCTGATGCTATCAAAGTAGTATTATAAAAGAGAACACGTTATCTCAAATAAGAACAGAAAAAAGGTGATTCTAAAGAAGTTTCCAAACTTCAAAAAAAATTTTTTTTCTTTTCGAGATTCTTTGCGCATAATATGCTTTACTGAGGCTATCAAACTAGTATAATGAAAGAGAACCAGTTATCTCAAATAAGAACGGAAAAAAAGTGATTCAAACGATGTTTCCAAACTTCGAAAAAAAATTTTATTCTTTTAGAGATTCTTTGCGCATAATATGCTTTACTGAGGCTATCAAACTAGTATAATGAAAGAGAACCAGTTATCTCAAATAAGAACGGAAAAAAAGTGATTCTAACGAAGTTTCCAAACTTCGAAAAAATTTTTTTTTCTTTTCGAGATTCTTTGCGCATAATATGCTTTACTGAGGCTATCAAACTAGTATAATGAAAGAGAACCAGTTATCTCAAATAAGAACAGAAAAAAAGTGATTCTAAAGAAGTTTCCAAACTTCGAAAAAAATTTTTTTTCTTTTCGAGATTCTTTGCGCATAATATGCTTTACTGAGACTATCAAACTAGTATAATGAAAGAGAACCAGTTATTTCAAATAAGAACGAAAAAAAATGATTAAAACGAAGTTTTCAAACTTCGAAAAAAAATGTTTTTCTTTTCGAGTATCTTTGCGCATAATATACTTTTCTACGGCTATCAAACTAGTAAAATGAAAGAGAACCAGTTATCTCGAATAAGAACGGAAAAAAAGTGATTGTAACGAAGTTTCCAAACTTCGAAAAAAATTTTTTTTCTTTTCGAGATTCTTTGCGCATAATATGCTTTACTCAGGCTATCAAACTAGTATAATGTAAGAGAACCAGTTATCTCAAATAAGAACGGAAAAAAAGTGATTCTAAAGAAGTTTCCAAACTTCGAAAAAAAAATTTTGTCTTTTCGAGATTCTTTGCGCATAATATACTTTACTGAGGCTACCAAACTAGTATAATGAAAGAGAACCAGTTATCTCAAATAAGAACAGAAAAAAAGTGATTCTAAAGAAGTTTCCAAACTTCGAAAAAAATTTTTTTTCTTTTCGAGATTCTTTGCGCATAAAATGCTTTACTGAGGCTATCAAACTAGTATAATGAAAGAGAACCAGTTATCTCAAATAAGAACGGAAAAAAAGTGATTCAAACGAAGTTTCCAAACTTCGAAAAAAAATGTTTTTCTTTTCGAGATTCTTTGCGCATAATATGCTTTTCTGAGGCTATCAAACTAGAATAATGAAAGAGAACTAGTTATTTCAAATAAGAACGGAAAAAAAGTGATTCAAACGAAGTTTCCAAACTTCGAAAAAAAATGTTTTTCTTTTCGAGATTCTTTGCGCATAATATACTTTTCTACGGCTATCAAACTAGTAAAATGAAAGAGAACCAGTTATCTCAAATAAGAACGGAAAAAAAGTGATTCTAACGAAGTTTACAAACTTCGAAAAAAAATGTTTTTCTTTTCGAGATTCATTGCGCATAATATGCTTTACTGAGGCTATCAAACTAGTATAATGCAAGAGAACGAGTTATCTCAAATAAGAACGGAAAAAAAGTGATTCAAACGAAGTTTCCAAACTTCGAAAAAAATGTTTTTCTTTTCGAGATTCTTTGCGCATAATATGCTTTTCTGAGGCTATCAAAGTAGTATTATCAAAGAGAAGCAGTTATCTCAAATAAGAACGGAAAAAAAGTGATTCTAAAGAAGTTTCCAAACTTCGAAAAAATTTTTTTTTCTTTTCGAGATTCTTTGCGCATAATATGCTTTACTGAGGCTATCAAACTAGTATAACGAAAGAGAACCAGTTATCTCAAATAAGAACGGAAAAAAAGTGATTCTAAAGAAGTTTCCAAACTTCGAAAAAAAATTTTTTTCTTTTCGAGATTCTTTGCGCATAATATGCTTTACTGAGGCTATCAAACTAGTATAATGAAAAAGAAACAGTTATCTCAAATAAGAACGGAAAAAAAGTGATTCAAACGAAGTTTCCAAACCTCGAAAAAAAATGTTTTTCTTTTCGAGATTCTTTGCGCATAATATGCTTTTCTGAGGCTTTCAAACCAGTATAATGAAAGATAACCAGTTATCTCAAATAAGAACGGGAAAAAAGTGATTCTAACGAAGTTTCCAAATTTTCGAAAATAATTTTTTTTTCTTTTCGTGATTCTTTGCGCTAAATATGCTTTTCTGATGCTATCAAAGTAGTATTATAAAAGAGAACACGTTATCTCAAATAAGAACAGAAAAAAGGTGATTCTAAAGAAGTTTCCAAACTTCAAAAAAAATTTTTTTTCTTTTCGAGATTCTTTGCGCATAATATGCTTTACTGAGGCTATCAAACTAGTATAATGAAAGAGAACCAGTTATCTCAAATAAGAACGGAAAAAAAGTGATTCAAACGATGTTTCCAAACTTCGAAAAAAAATTTTATTCTTTTAGAGATTCTTTGCGCATAATATGCTTTACTGAGGCTATCAAACTAGTATAATGAAAGAGAACCAGTTATCTCAAATAAGAACGGAAAAAAAGTGATTCTAACGAAGTTTCCAAACTTCGAAAAAATTTTTTTTTCTTTTCGAGATTCTTTGCGCATAATATGCTTTACTGAGGCTATCAAACTAGTATAATGAAAGAGAACCAGTTATCTCAAATAAGAACAGAAAAAAAGTGATTCTAAAGAAGTTTCCAAACTTCGAAAAAAATTTTTTTTCTTTTCGAGATTCTTTGCGCATAATATGCTTTACTGAGACTATCAAACTAGTATAATGAAAGAGAACCAGTTATTTCAAATAAGAACGAAAAAAAATGATTAAAACGAAGTTTTCAAACTTCGAAAAAAAATGTTTTTCTTTTCGAGTATCTTTGCGCATAATATACTTTTCTACGGCTATCAAACTAGTAAAATGAAAGAGAACCAGTTATCTCGAATAAGAACGGAAAAAAAGTGATTGTAACGAAGTTTCCAAACTTCGAAAAAAATTTTTTTTCTTTTCGAGATTCTTTGCGCATAATATGCTTTACTCAGGCTATCAAACTAGTATAATGTAAGAGAACCAGTTATCTCAAATAAGAACGGAAAAAAAGTGATTCTAAAGAAGTTTCCAAACTTCGAAAAAAAAATTTTGTCTTTTCGAGATTCTTTGCGCATAATATACTTTACTGAGGCTACCAAACTAGTATAATGAAAGAGAACCAGTTATCTCAAATAAGAACAGAAAAAAAGTGATTCTAAAGAAGTTTCCAAACTTCGAAAAAAATTTTTTTTCTTTTCGAGATTCTTTGCGCATAAAATGCTTTACTGAGGCTATCAAACTAGTATAATGAAAGAGAACCAGTTATCTCAAATAAGAACGGAAAAAAAGTGATTCAAACGAAGTTTCCAAACTTCGAAAAAAAATGTTTTTCTTTTCGAGATTCTTTGCGCATAATATGCTTTTCTGAGGCTATCAAACTAGAATAATGAAAGAGAACTAGTTATTTCAAATAAGAACGGAAAAAAAGTGATTCAAACGAAGTTTCCAAACTTCGAAAAAAAATGTTTTTCTTTTCGAGATTCTTTGCGCATAATATACTTTTCTACGGCTATCAAACTAGTAAAATGAAAGAGAACCAGTTATCTCAAATAAGAACGGAAAAAAAGTGATTCTAACGAAGTTTACAAACTTCGAAAAAAAATGTTTTTCTTTTCGAGATTCATTGCGCATTATATGCTTTTCTGAGGCTATCTAAGTAGTATTATAAAAGAGAACCAGTTATCTCAAATAAGAACGGAAAAAAAGTGATTCTAAAGAAGTTTCCAAACTTCGAAAAAAATTTTTTTTCTTTTCGAGATTCTTTGCGCATAATATACTTTTCTACGGCTATCAAACTAGTAAAATGAAAGAGAACCAGTTATCTCGAATAAGAACGGAAAAAAAGTGATTCTAACGAAGTTTCCAAACTTCGAAAAAAAATGTTTTTCTTTACGAGATTCTTTGCGCATTATATGCTTTTCTGAGGCTATCAAACTAGTAAAATGAAAGAGAACCAGTTATCTCGAATAAGAACGGAAAAAAAGTGATTCTAACGAAGTTTACAAACTTCGAAAAGAAATTTTTTTCTTTTCCAGATTCTTTGCGCATTATATGCTTTTTTTGAGGCTATCAAAGTAGTATTATAAAAGAGAACCAGTTATCTCAAATAAGAACGGAAAAAAAGTGATTCTAAAGAAGTTTCCAAACTTCGAAAAAAATTTTTTTTCTTTTCGAGATTCTTTGCGCATAATATTATTTTCTACGGCTATCATACTAGTAAAATGAAAGAGAACCAGTTATCTCGAATAAGAACGGAAAAAAAAGTGATTCTAACGAAGTTTCCAAACTTCGAAAAAATTTTTTTTTCTTTTCGAGATTCTTTGCGCATAATATGCTTTACTGAGGCTATCAAACTAGTATAATGAAAGAGAACCAGTTATCTCAAATAAGAACGGAAAAAAAGTGATTCTAACGAAGTTTCCAAACTTCGAAAAAAATTTTTTTTCTTTTCGAGATTCTTTGCGCATAATATTTTTTACTGAGGCTATCAAACTAGTATAATGAAAGAGAACCAGTTATCTCAAATTAGAACAGAAAAAAAGTGAATGTAAAGAAGTTTCCAAACTTCGAAAAAAAATTTTTTTGTTTTCGAGATTCTTTGCCCATAATATGCTTTACTGAGGCTATCAAACTAGTATAATGAAAGAGAACCAGTTATCTCAAATAAGAACGGAAAAAAAGTGATTCTACAGAAGTTTCCAAACTTCGAAAAAAAATTTTTTTCTTTTCCAGATTCTTTGCGCATAATATGCTTTACTGAGGCTATCAAACTAGTATAATGAAAGAGAAACAGTTATCTCAAATAAGAACGGAAAAAAAGTGATTCAAACGAAGTTTCCAAACCTCGAAAAAAAATGTTTTTCTTTTCGAGATTCTTTGCGCATAATATGCTTTTCTGAGGCTATCAAACTAGTATAATGAAAGAGAACCAGTTATCTCCAATAAGAACGGGAAAAAAGTGATTCTAACGAAGTTTCCAAACTTCGAAAAAAATTTTTTTTTCTTTTCGTGATTCTTTGCGCTAAATATGCTTATCTGAGGCTATCAAAGTAGTATTATAAAAGAGAACACGTTATCTCAAATAAGAACAGAAAAAGGTGATTCTAAAGAAGTTTCCAAACTTCGAAAAAAATTTTTTTTCTTTTCGAGTATCTTTGCGCATAATATGCTTTACTGAGGCTATCAAACTAGTATAATGAAAGAGAACCAGTTATCTCAAATAAGAACGGAAAAAAAGTGATTCAAACGAAGTTTCCAAACTTCGAAAAAAAATGTTTTTCTTTTCGAGATTCTTTGCGCATAATATGCTTTACTGAGGCTATCAAACTAGTATAATGAAAGAGAACCAGTTATCTCAAATAAGAACGGAAAAAAAGTGATTCTAACGAAGTTTCCAAACTTCGAAAAAATTTTTTTTTCTTTTCGAGATGCTTTGCGCATAATATGCTTTACTGAGGCTATCAAACTAGTATAATGAAAGAGAACCAGTTATCTCAAATAAGAACAGAAAAAAAGTGATTCTAAAGAAGTTTCCAAACTTTGAAAAAAAAATTTTTTCTTTTCGAGATTCTTTGCGCATAATATGCCTTACTGAGGCTATCAAACTAGTATAATGAAAGAGAACCAGTTATCTCAAATAAGAACAGAAAAAAAGTGATTCTAAAGAAGTTTCCAAACTTCGAAAAAAAATTTTTTTCTTTTCGTGATTCTTTGCGCATAATATGCTTCACTGAGACTATCAAACTAGTATAATGAAAGAGAACCAGTTATTTCAAATAAGAACGGAAAAAAGTGATTAAAACGAAGTTTTCAAACTTCGAAAAAAAATGTTTTTCTTTTCGAGATTCTTTGCGCATAATATACTTTTCTACGGCTATCAAACTAGTAAAATGAAAGAGAACCAGTTATCTCGAATAAGAACGGAAAAAAAGTGATTGTAACGAAGTTTCCAAACTTCGAAAAAAATTTTTTTTCTTTTCGAGATTCTTTGCGCATAATATGCTTTACTGAGGCTATCAAACTAGTATAATGTAAGAGAACCAGTTATCTCAAATAAGAACGGAAAAAAAGTGATTCTAAAGAAGTTTCCAAACTTCGAAAAAAAAATTTTGTCTTTTCGAGATTCTTTGCGCATAATATACTTTACTGAGGCTACCAAACTAGTATAATGAAAGAGAACCAGTTATCTCAAATAAGAACAGAAAAAAAGTGATTCTAAAGAAGTTTCCAAACTTCGAAAAAAATTTTTTTTCTTTTCGAGATTCTTTGCGCATAAAATGCTTTACTGAGGCTATCAAACTAGTATAATGAAAGAGAACCAGTTATCTCAAATAAGAACGGAAAAAAAGTGATTCAAACGAAGTTTCCAAACTTCGAAAAAAAATGTTTTTCTTTTCGAGGTTCTTTGCGCATAATATGCTTTTCTGAGGCTATCAAACTAGTATAATGAAAGAGAACTAGTTATTTCAAATAAGAACGGAAAAAAAGTGATTCAAACGAAGTTTCCAAACTTCGAAAAAAATGTTTTTCTTTTCGAGATTCTTTGCGCATAATATTCTTTTCTACGGCTATCAAACTAGTAAAATGAAAGAGAACCAGTTATCTCGAATAAGAACGGAAAAAAAGTGATTCTAACGAAGTTTACAAACTTCGAAAAAAAATGTTTTTCTTTTCGAGATTCTTTGCGCATTATATGCTTTTCTGAGGCTATCAAAGTAGTATTATAAAAGAGAACCAGTTATCTCAAATAAGAACGGAAAAAAAGTGATTCTAAAGAAGTTTCCAAACTTCGAAAAAAATTTTTTTTCTTTTCGAGATTCTTTGCGCATAATATACTTTTCTACGGCTATCAAACTAATAAAATGAAAGAGAACCAGTTATCTCGAATAAGAACGGAAAAAAAGTGATTCTAACGAAGTTTCCAAACTTCGAAAAAAAATGTTTTTCTTTACGAGATTCTTTTCGCATTATATGCTTTTCTGAGGCTATCAAACTAGTATAATGAAAGAGAACCAGTTATCTCAAATAAGAACGGAAAAAAGTGATTCTAACGAAGTTTCCAAACTTCGAAAAAATTTTTTTTTCTTTTCGAGATTCTTTGCGCATAATATGCTTTACTGAGGCTATCAAACTAGTATAATGAAAGAGAACCAGTTATCTCAAATAAGAACGGAAAAAAAGTGATTCAAACGAAGTTTCCAAACTTCGAAAAAAAATGTTTTTCTTTTCGAGATTCTTTGCGCATAATATGCTTTACTGAGGCTATCAAACTAGTATAATGAGAGAGAACCAGTTATCTCAAATAAGAACGGAAAAAAGTGATTCTAACGAAATTTCCAAACTTCGAAAAAGATGTTTTTCTTTTCGAGATTCTTTGCGCATAATATGCTCTACTGAGGCTATCAAACTAGTATAATGTAAGAGAACCAGTTATCTCGAATAAGAACGGAAAAAAAGTGATTGTAACGAAGTTTCCAAACTTCGAAAAAAATTTTTTTTCTTTTCGAGATTCTTTGCGTATAATATGCTTTACTGAGGCTATCAAACTAGTATAATGAAAGAGAACCAGTTATATCAAATAAGAACGGAAAAAAAGTGATTCTAACGAAGTTTCCAAACTTCGAAAAACATTTTTTTTCTTTTCGAGATTCTTTGCGCATAATATGCTTTACTGAGGCTATCAAACTAGTATAATGAAAGAGAACCAGTTATCTCAAATAAGAACAGAAAAAAAGTGATTGTAAAGAAGTTTCCAAACTTCGAAAAAAATTTTTTTTCTTTTCGAGATTCTTTGCGCATAATATGCTTTACTGAGGCTATCAAACTAGTATAATGAAAGAGAACCAGTTATCTCAAATAAGAACGGAAAAAAAGTGATTCAAACGAAGTTTCCAAACTTCGAAAAAAAATGTTTTTCTTTTCGAGATTCTTTGCGCATAATATGCTTTACTGAGGCTATCAAACTAGTATAATGAAAGAGAACCAGTTATCTCAAATAAGAACGGAAAAAAAGTGATTCTAACGAAGTTTCGAAACTTCGAAAAAATTTTTTTTTCTTTTCGAGATTCTTTGCGCATAATATGCTTTACTGAGGCTATCAAACTAGTATAGTGAAAGAGAACCAGTTATCTCAAATAAGAACAGAAAAAAAGTGATTCTAAAGAAGTTTCCAAACTTCGAAAAAAAAATTTTGTCTTTTCGAGATTCTTTGCGCATAATATGCTTTACTGAGGCTATCAAACTAGTATAATGAAAGAGAACCAGTTATCTCAAATAAGAACAGAAAAAAAGTGATTCTAAAGAAGTTTCCAAACTTCGAAAAAAATTTTTTTTCTTTTCGAGATTCTTTGCGCATAAAATGCTTTTCTGAGGCTATCAAACTAGTATAATGAAAGAGAACCAGTTATCTCAAATAAGAACGGAAAAAAAGTGATTCAAACGAAGTTTCCAAACTTCGAAAAAAAATGTTTTTCTTTTCGAGATTCTTTGCGCATAATATGCCTTTCTGAGGCTATCAAACTAGTATAATGAAAGAGAACTAGTTATTTCAAATAAGAACGGAAAAAAAGTGATTCAAACGAAGTTTCCAAACTTCGAAAAAAAATGTTTTTCTTTTCGAGATTCTTTGCGCATAATATACTTTTCTACGGCTATCAAACTAGTAAAATGAAAGAGAACCAGTTATCTCGAATAAGAACGGGAAAAAAGTGATTCTAACGAAGTTTCCAAACTTCGAAAAAAAATGTTTTTCTTTTCGAGATTCTTTGCGCATTATATGCTTTTCTGAGGCTATCAAAGTAGTATTATAAAAGAGAACCAGTTATCTCGAATAAGAACGGAAAAAAAGTGATTGTAACGAAGTTTCCAAACTTCGAAAAAAATTTTTTTTCTTTTCGAGATTCTTTGCGCATAATATGCTTTACTGAGGCTATCAAACTAGTATAATGAAAGAGAACCAGTTATCTCAAATAAGAACGGAAAAAAAGTGATTCTAAAGAAGTTTCCAAACTTCGAAAAAAAATTTTTTTCTTTTCGAGATTCTTTGCGCATAATATGCTTTACTGAGGCTATCAAACTAGTATAATGAAAGAGAACCAGTTATCTCAAATCAGAACGGAAAAAAAGTGATTCAAACGATGTTTCCAAACTTCGAAAAAAAATGTTTTTCTTTTAGAGATTCTTTGCGCATAATATGCTTTACTGAGGCTATCAAACTAGTATAATGAAAGAGAACCAGTTATCTCAAATAAGAACGGAAAAAAAGTTATTCTAACGAAGTTTCCAAACTTCGAAAAAATTTTTTTTTCTTTTCGAGATTCTTTGCGCATAATATGCTTTACTGAGGGTATCAAACTAGTATAATGAAAGAGAACCAGTTATTTCAAATAAGAACGGAAAAAAGTGATTCAAACGAAGTTTCCAAACTTCGAAAAAAAATATTTTTCTTTTCGAGATTCTTTGCGCATAATATACTTTTCTACGGCTATCAAACTAGTAAAATGAAAGAGAACCAGTTATCTCGAATAAGAACGGAAAAAAGTGATTGTAACGAAGTTTCCAAACTTCGAAAAAAATTTTTTTTCTTTTCGAGATTCTTTGCGCATAATATGCTTTACTGAGGCTATCAAACTAGTATAATGTAAGAGAACCAGTTATCTCAAATAAGAACGGAAAAAAAGTGATTCTAACGAAGTTTCCAAACTTCGAAAAAAAATTTTTTCTTTACGAGATTCTTTGCGCATAATATGCTTTACTGAGGCTATCAAACTAGTATAATGAAAGAGAACCAGTTATCTCAAATAAGAACGGGAAAAAAGTGATTCTAACGAAGTTTCCAAACTTCGAAAAAAATTTTTTTTTCTTTTCGTGATTCTTTGCGCTAAATATGCTTTTCAAAGGCTATCAAAGTAGTATTATAAAAGAGAACACGTTATCTCAAATAAGAACAGAAAAAAGGTGATTCTAAAGAAGTTTCCAAACTTCGAAAAAAATTTTTTTTCTTTTCGAGATTCTTTGCGCATAATATGCTTTACTGAGGCTATCAAACTAGTATAATGAAAGAGAACCAGTTATCTCAAATAAGAACGGAAAAAAGGTGATTCTAAAGAAGTTTCCAAACTTCGAAAAAAAAATTTTTTCTTTTCGAGATTCTTTGCGCATAATATGCTTTACTGAGGCTATCAAACTTGTATAATGAAAGAGAACCAGTTATCTCAAATAAGAACGGAAAAAAATTGATTCTAAAGAAGTTTGCAAACTTCGAAAAAAAATTTTTTCTTTTCGAGATTCTTTGCGCATAATATGCTTTACTGAGGCTATCAAACTAGTATAATGCAAGAGAACGAGTTATCTCAAATAAGAACGGAAAAAAAGTGATTCAAACGAAGTTTCCAAACTTCGAAAAAAATGTTTTTCTTTTCGAGATTCTTTGCGCATAATATGCTTTTCTGAGGCTATCAAACTAGTATAATGAAAGAGAACTAGTTATTTCAAATAAGAACGGAAAAAAAGTGATTCAAACGAAGTTTCCAAACTTCGAAAAAAAATGTTTTTCTTTTCGAGATTCTTTGCGCATAATATACTTTTCTACGGCTATCAAACTAGTAAAATGAAAGAGAACCAGTTATCTCGAATAAGAACGGAAAAAAAGTGATTCTTACGAAGTTTCCAAACTTCGAAAAAAAATGTTTTTCTTTACGAGATTCTTTGCGCATAATATGCTTTTCTGAGGGTATCAAACTAGTATAATGAAAGAGAACCAGTTATCTCAAATAAGAACGGAAAAAAAGTGATTCTAACGAAGTTTCCAAACTTCGAAAAAAAATTTTTTTTCTTTTCGTGATTATTTGCGCTAAATATGCTTTTCTGAGGCTATCAAAGTAGTATTATAAAAGACAACCAGTTATCTCAAATAAGAACAGAAAAAAAGTGATTATAAAGAAGTTTCCAAACTTCGAAAAAAAATTTTTTTCTTTTCGAGATTCTTTTCGCATAATATGCTTTACTGAGGCTATCAAACTAATATAATGAAAGAGAAACAGTTATCTCAAATAAGAACGGAAAAAAATGATTCAAACGAAGTTTCCAATCTTCGAAAAAAAATGTTTTTCTTTCCGAGATTCTTTGCGCTAAATATGCTTTTCTGAGGCTATCAATCTAGTATAATGAAAGAGAACCAGTTATCTCAAATAAGAACAGAAAAAAGTGATTCTAAAGAAGTTTCCAAACTTCGAAAAAAAATTTTTTTCTTTTCGAGATTCTTTGCGCATTATATGCTTTTCTGAGGCTATCAAAGTAGTATTATAAAAGAGAACCAGTTATCTCAAATAAGAACGGAAAAAAAGTGATTCTAAAGAAGTTTCCAAACTTCGAAAAAAATTTTTTTTCTTTTCGAGATTCTTTGCGCATAATATGTTTTACTGAGGCTATCAAACTAGTATAACGAAAGAGAACCAGTTATCTCAAATAAGAACGGAAAAAAAGTGATTCTAAAGAAGTTTCCAAACTTCGAAAAAAAATTTTTTTCTTTTCGAGATTCTTTGCGCATAATATGCTTTACTGAGGCTATCAAACTAGTATAATGAAAAAGAAACAGTTATCTCAAATAAGAACGGAAAAAAAGTGATTCAAACGAAGTTTCCAAACCTCGAAAAAAAATGTTTTTCTTTTCGAGATTCTTTGCGCATAATATGCTTTTCTGAGGCTATCAAACCAGTATAATGAAAGATAACCAGTTATCTCAAATAAGAACGGGAAAAAAGTGATTCTAACGAAGTTTCCAAATTTTCGAAAAAAATTTTTTTTTCTTTTCGTGATTCTTTGCGCTAAATATGCTTTTCTGAGGCTATCAAAGTAGTATTATAAAAGAGAACACGTTATCTCAAATAAGAACAGAAAAAAGGTGATTCTAAAGAAGTTTCCAAACTTCAAAAAAAATTTTTTTTCTTTTCGAGATTCTTTGCGCATAATATGCTTTACTGAGGCTATCAAACTAGTATAATGAAAGAGAACCAGTTATCTCAAATAAGAACGGAAAAAAAGTGATTCTAAAGAAGTTTCCAAACTTCGAAAAAAAATTTTTTTCTTTTCGAGATTCTTTGCGCATAATATGCTTTACTGAGGCTATCAAACTAGTATAATGAAAGAGAACCAGTTATCTCAAATCAGAACGGAAAAAAAGTGATTCAAACGATGTTTCCAAACTTCGAAAAAAAATGTTTTTCTTTTAGAGATTCTTTGCGCATAATATGCTTTACTGAGGCTATCAAACTAGTATAATGAAAGAGAACCAGTTATCTCAAATAAGAACGGAAAAAAAGTGATTCTAACGAAGTTTCCAAACTTCGAAAAAATTTTTTTTTCTTTTCGAGATTCTTTGCGCATAATATGCTTTACTGAGGGTATCAAACTAGTATAATGAAAGAGAACCAGTTATTTCAAATAAGAACGGAAAAAAGTGATTCAAACGAAGTTTCCAAACTTCGAAAAAAAATGTTTTTCTTTTCGAGATTCTTTGCGCATAATATACTTTTCTACGGCTATCAAACTAGTAAAATGAAAGAGAACCAGTTATCTCGAATAAGAACGGAAAAAAGTGATTGTAACGAAGTTTCCAAACTTCGAAAAAAATTTTTTTTCTTTTCGAGATTCTTTGCGCATAATATGCTTTACTGAGGCTATCAAACTAGTATAATGTAAGAGAACCAGTTATCTCAAATAAGAACGGAAAAAAAGTGATTCTAACGAAGTTTCCAAACTTCGAAAAAAAATTTTTTCTTTACGAGATTCTTTGCGCATAATATGCTTTACTGACGCTATCAAACTAGTATAATGAAAGAGAACCAGTTATCTCAAATAAGAACGGGAAAAAAGTGATTCTAACGAAGTTTCCAAACTTCGAAAAAAATTTTTTTTTCTTTTCGTGATTCTTTGCGCTAAATATGCTTTTCAAAGGCTATCAAAGTAGTATTATAAAAGAGAACACGTTATCTCAAATAAGAACAGAAAAAAGGTGATTCTAAAGAAGTTTCCAAACTTCGAAAAAAATTTTTTTTCTTTTCGAGATTCTTTGCGCATAATATGCTTTACTGAGGCTATCAAACTAGTATAATGAAAGAGAACCAGTTATCTCAAATAAGAACGGAAAAAAGGTGATTCTAAAGAAGTTTCCAAACTTCGAAAAAAAAAATTTTTCTTTTCGAGATTCTTTGCGCATAATATGCTTTACTGAGGCTATCAAACTCGTATAATGAAAGAGAACCAGTTATCTCAAATAAGAACGGAAAAAAATTGATTCTAAAGAAGTTTCCAAACTTCGAAAAAAAATTTTTTCTTTTCGAGATTCTTTGCGCATAATATGCTTTACTGAGGCTATCAAACTAGTATAATGCAAGAGAACGAGTTATCTCAAATAAGAACGGAAAAAAAGTGATTCTTACGAAGTTTCCAAACTTCGAAAAAAAATGTTTTTCTTTACGAGATTCTTTGCGCATAATATGCTTTTCTGAGGGTATCAAACTAGTATAATGAAAGAGAACCAGTTATCTCAAATAAGAACGGAAAAAAAGTGATTCTAACGAAGTTTCCAAACTTCGAAAAAAATTTTTTTTCTTTTCGTGATTCTTTGCGCTAAATATGCTTTTCTGAGGCTATCAAACTAGTAAAATGAAAGAGAACCAGTTATCTCGAATAAGAACGGAAAAAAGTGATTGTAACGAAGTTTCGAAACTTCGAAAAAAATTTTTTTTCTTTTCGAGATTCTTTGCGCATAATATGCTTTACTGAGGCTATCAAACTAGTATAATGTAAGAGAACCAGTTATCTCAAATAAGAACGGAAAAAAAGTGATTCTAACGAAGTTTCCAAACTTCGAAAAAAAATTTTTTCTTTACGAGATTCTTTGCGCATAATATGCTTTACTGAGGCTATCAAACTAGTATAATGAAAGAGAACCAGTTATCTCAAATAAGAACGGGAAAAAAGTGATTCTAACGAAGTTTCCAAACTTCGAAAAAAATTTTTTTTTCTTTTCGTGATTCTTTGCGCTAAATATGCTTTTCAAAGGCTATCAAAGTAGTATTATAAAAGAGAACACGTTATCTCAAATAAGAACAGAAAAAAGGTGATTCTAAAGAAGTTTCCAAACTTCGAAAAAAATTTTTTTTCTTTTCGAGATTCTTTGCGCATAATATGCTTTACTGAGGCTATCAAACTAGTATAATGAAAGAGAACCAGTTATCTCAAATAAGAACGGAAAAAAGGTGATTCTAAAGAAGTTTCCAAACTTCGAAAAAAAAATTTTTTCTTTTCGAGATTCTTTGCGCATAATATGCTTTACTGAGGCTATCAAACTTGTATAATGAAAGAGAACCAGTTATCTCAAATAAGAACGGAAAAAAATTGATTCTAAAGAAGTTTGCAAACTTCGAAAAAAAATTTTTTCTTTTCGAGATTCTTTGCGCATAATATGCTTTACTGAGGCTATCAAACTAGTATAATGCAAGAGAACGAGTTATCTCAAATAAGAACGGAAAAAAAGTGATTCAAACGAAATTTCCAAACTTCGAAAAAAATGTTTTTCTTTTCGAGATTCTTTGCGCATAATATGCTTTACTGAGGCTATCAAACTAGTATAATGTAAGAGAACCAGTTATCTCAAATAAGAACGGAAAAAAAGTGATTCAAACGAAGTTTCCAAACTTCGAAAAAAATGTTTTTCTTTTCGAGATTCTTTGCGCATAATATGCTTTTCTGAGGCTATCAAACTAGTATAATGAAAGAGAACTAGTTATTTCAAATAAGAACGGAAAAAAAGTGATTCAAACGAAGTTTCCAAACTTCGAAAAAAAATGTTTTTCTTTTCGAGATTCTTTGCGCATAATATCCTTTTCTACGGCTATCAAACTAGTAAAATGAAAGAGAACCAGTTATCTCGAATAAGAACGGAAAAAAAGTGATTCTTACGAAGTTTCCAAACTTCGAAAAAAAATGTTTTTCTTTACGAGATTCTTTGCGCATAATATGCTTTTCTGAGGGTATCAAACTAGTATAATGAAAGAGAACCAGTTATCTCAAATAAGAACGGAAAAAAAGTGATTCTAACGAAGTTTCCAAACTTCGAAAAAAAATTTTTTTTCTTTTCGTGATTATTTGCGCTAAATATGCTTTTCTGAGGCTATCAAAGTAGTATTATAAAAGACAACCAGTTATCTCAAATAAGAACAGAAAAAAAGTGATTATAAAGAAGTTTCCAAACTTCGAAAAAAAATTTTTTTCTTTTCGAGATTCTTTTCGCATAATATGCTTTACTGAGGCTATCAAACTAATATAATGAAAGAGAAACAGTTATCTCAAATAAGAACGGAAAAAAATGATTCAAACGAAGTTTCCAATCTTCGAAAAAAAATGTTTTTCTTTCCGAGATTCTTTGCGCTAAATATGCTTTTCTGAGGCTATCAATCTAGTATAATGAAAGAGAACCAGTTATCTCAAATAAGAACAGAAAAAAGTGATTCTAAAGAAGTTTCCAAACTTCGAAAAAAAATTTTTTTCTTTTCGAGATTCTTTGCGCATTATATGCTTTTCTGAGGCTATCAAAGTAGTATTATAAAAGAGAACCAGTTATCTCAAATAAGAACGGAAAAAAAGTGATTCTAAAGAAGTTTCCAAACTTCGAAAAAAATTTTTTTTCTTTTCGAGATTCTTTGCGCATAATATGTTTTACTGAGGCTATCAAACTAGTATAACGAAAGAGAACCAGTTATCTCAAATAAGAACGGAAAAAAAGTGATTCTAAAGAAGTTTCCAAACTTCGAAAAAAAATTTTTTTCTTTTCGAGATTCTTTGCGCATAATATGCTTTACTGAGGCTATCAAACTAGTATAATGAAAAAGAAACAGTTATCTCAAATAAGAACGGAAAAAAAGTGATTCAAACGAAGTTTCCAAACCTCGAAAAAAAATGTTTTTCTTTTCGAGATTCTTTGCGCATAATATGCTTTTCTGAGGCTATCAAACCAGTATAATGAAAGATAACCAGTTATCTCAAATAAGAACGGGAAAAAAGTGATTCTAACGAAGTTTCCAAATTTTCGAAAAAAATTTTTTTTTCTTTTCGTGATTCTTTGCGCTAAATATGCTTTTCTGAGGCTATCAAAGTAGTATTATAAAAGAGAACACGTTATCTCAAATAAGAACAGAAAAAAGGTGATTCTAAAGAAGTTTCCAAACTTCAAAAAAAATTTTTTTTCTTTTCGAGATTCTTTGCGCATAATATGCTTTACTGAGGCTATCAAACTAGTATAATGAAAGAGAACCAGTTATCTCAAATAAGAACGGAAAAAAAGTGATTCTAAAGAAGTTTCCAAACTTCGAAAAAAAATTTTTTTCTTTTCGAGATTCTTTGCGCATAATATGCTTTACTGAGGCTATCAAACTAGTATAATGAAAGAGAACCAGTTATCTCAAATCAGAACGGAAAAAAAGTGATTCAAACGATGTTTCCAAACTTCGAAAAAAAATGTTTTTCTTTTAGAGATTCTTTGCGCATAATATGCTTTACTGAGGCTATCAAACTAGTATAATGAAAGAGAACCAGTTATCTCAAATAAGAACGGAAAAAAAGTGATTCTAACGAAGTTTCCAAACTTCGAAAAAATTTTTTTTTCTTTTCGAGATTCTTTGCGCATAATATGCTTTACTGAGGGTATCAAACTAGTATAATGAAAGAGAACCAGTTATTTCAAATAAGAACGGAAAAAAGTGATTCAAACGAAGTTTCCAAACTTCGAAAAAAAATGTTTTTCTTTTCGAGATTCTTTGCGCATAATATACTTTTCTACGGCTATCAAACTAGTAAAATGAAAGAGAACCAGTTATCTCGAATAAGAACGGAAAAAAGTGATTGTAACGAAGTTTCCAAACTTCGAAAAAAATTTTTTTTCTTTTCGAGATTCTTTGCGCATAATATGCTTTACTGAGGCTATCAAACTAGTATAATGTAAGAGAACCAGTTATCTCAAATAAGAACGGAAAAAAAGTGATTCTAACGAAGTTTCCAAACTTCGAAAAAAAATTTTTTCTTTACGAGATTCTTTGCGCATAATATGCTTTACTGAGGCTATCAAACTAGTATAATGAAAGAGAACCAGTTATCTCAAATAAGAACGGGAAAAAAGTGATTCTAACGAAGTTTCCAAACTTCGAAAAAAATTTTTTTTTCTTTTCGTGATTCTTTGCGCTAAATATGCTTTTCAAAGGCTATCAAAGTAGTATTATAAAAGAGAACACGTTATCTCAAATAAGAACAGAAAAAAGGTGATTCTAAAGAAGTTTCCAAACTTCGAAAAAAATTTTTTTTCTTTTCGAGATTCTTTGCGCATAATATGCTTTACTGAGGCTATCAAACTAGTATAATGAAAGAGAACCAGTTATCTCAAATAAGAACGGAAAAAAGGTGATTCTAAAGAAGTTTCCAAACTTCGAAAAAAAAATTTTTTCTTTTCGAGATTCTTTGCGCATAATATGCTTTACTGAGGCTATCAAACTCGTATAATGAAAGAGAACCAGTTATCTCAAATAAGAACGGAAAAAAATTGATTCTAAAGAAGTTTCCAAACTTCGAAAAAAAATTTTTTCTTTTCGAGATTCTTTGCGCATAATATGCTTTACTGAGGCTATCAAACTAGTATAATGCAAGAGAACGAGTTATCTCAAATAAGAACGGAAAAAAAGTGATTCTTACGAAGTTTCCAAACTTCGAAAAAAAATGTTTTTCTTTACGAGATTCTTTGCGCATAATATGCTTTTCTGAGGGTATCAAACTAGTATAATGAAAGAGAACCAGTTATCTCAAATAAGAACGGAAAAAAAGTGATTCTAACGAAGTTTCCAAACTTCGAAAAAAAATTTTTTTTCTTTTCGTGATTCTTTGCGCTAAATATGCTTTTCTGAGGCTATCAAAGTAGTATTATAAAAGACAACCAGTTATCTCAAATAAGAACAGAAAAAAAGTGATTATAAAGAAGTTTCCAAACTTCGAAAAAAAATTTTTTTCTTTTCGAGATTCTTTTCGCATAATATGCTTTACTGAGGCTATCAAACTAATATAATGAAAGAGAAACAGTTATCTCAAATAAGAACGGAAAAAAATGATTCAAACGAAGTTTCCAATCTTCGAAAAAAAATGTTTTTCTTTCCGAGATTCTTTGCGCTAAATATGCTTTTCTGAGGCTATCAATCTAGTATAATGAAAGAGAACCAGTTATCTCAAATAAGAACAGAAAAAAGTGATTCTAAAGAAGTTTCCAAACTTCGAAAAAAAATTTTTTTCTTTTCGAGATTCTTTGCGCATTATATGCTTTTCTGAGGCTATCAAAGTAGTATTATAAAAGAGAACCAGTTATCTCAAATAAGAACGGAAAAAAAGTGATTCTAAAGAAGTTTCCAAACTTCGAAAAAAATTTTTTTTCTTTTCGAGATTCTTTGCGCATAATATGCTTTACTGAGGCTATCAAACTAGTATAACGAAAGAGAACCAGTTATCTCAAATAAGAACGGAAAAAAAGTGATTCTAAAGAAGTTTCCAAACTTCGAAAAAAAATTTTTTTCTTTTCGAGATTCTTTGCGCATAATATGCTTTACTGAGGCTATCAAACTAGTATAATGAAAAAGAAACAGTTATCTCAAATAAGAACGGAAAAAAAGTGATTCAAACGAAGTTTCTAAACCTCGAAAAAAAATGTTTTTCTTTTCGAGATTCTTTGCGCATAATATGCTTTTCTGAGGCTATCAAACCAGTATAATGAAAGATAACCAGTTATCTCAAATAAGAACGGGAAAAAAGTGATTCTAACGAAGTTTCCAAATTTTCGAAAAAAATTTTTTTTTCTTTTCGTGATTCTTTGCGCTAAATATGCTTTTCTGAGGCTATCAAAGTAGTATTATAAAAGAGAACACGTTATCTCAAATAAGAACAGAAAAAAGGTGATTCTAAAGAAGTTTCCAAACTTCAAAAAAAATTTTTTTTCTTTTCGAGATTCTTTGCGCATAATATGCTTTACTGAGGCTATCAAACTAGTATAATGAAAGAGAACCAGTTATCTCAAATAAGAACGGAAAAAAAGTGATTCAAACGATGTTTCCAAACTTCGAAAAAAAATTTTATTCTTTTAGAGATTCTTTGCGCATAATATGCTTTACTGAGGCTATCAAACTAGTATAATGAAAGAGAACCAGTTATCTCAAATAAGAACGGAAAAAAAGTGATTCTAACGAAGTTTCCAAACTTCGAAAAAATTTTTTTTTCTTTTCGAGATTCTTTGCGCATAATATGCTTTACTGAGGCTATCAAACTAGTATAATGAAAGAGAACCAGTTATCTCAAATAAGAACAGAAAAAAAGTGATTCTAAAGAAGTTTCCAAACTTCGAAAAAAAATTTTTTTCTTTTCGAGATTCTTTGCGCATAATATGCTTTACTGAGACTATCAAACTAGTATAATGAAAGAGAACCAGTTATTTCAAATAAGAACGAAAAAAAATGATTAAAACGAAGTTTTCAAACTTCGAAAAAAAATGTTTTTCTTTTCGAGTATCTTTGCGCATAATATACTTTTCTACGGCTATCAAACTAGTAAAATGAAAGAGAACCAGTTATCTCGAATAAGAACGGAAAAAAAGTGATTGTAACGAAGTTTCCAAACTTCGAAAAAAATTTTTTTTCTTTTCGAGATTCTTTGCGCATAATATGCTTTACTCAGGCTATCAAACTAGTATAATGTAAGAGAACCAGTTATCTCAAATAAGAACGGAAAAAAAGTGATTCTAAAGAAGTTTCCAAACTTCGAAAAGAAAATTTTGTCTTTTCGAGATTCTTTGCGCATGATATACTTTACTGAGGCTACCAAACTAGTATAATGAAAGAGAACCAGTTATCTCAAATAAGAACAGAAAAAAAGTGATTCTAAAGAAGTTTCCAAACTTCGAAAAAAATTTTTTTTCTTTTCGAGATTCTTTGCGCATAAAATGCTTTACTGAGGCTATCAAACTAGTATAATGAAAGAGAACCAGTTATCTCAAATAAGAACGGAAAAAAAGTGATTCAAACGAAGTTTCCAAACTTCGAAAAAAAATGTTTTTCTTTTCGAGATTCTTTGCGCATAATATGCTTTTCTGAGGCTATCAAACTAGAATAATGAAAGAGAACTAGTTATTTCAAATAAGAACGGAAAAAAAGTGATTCAAACGAAGTTTCCAAACTTCGAAAAAAAATGTTTTTCTTTTCGAGATTCTTTGCGCATAATATACTTTTCTACGGCTATCAAACTAGTAAAATGAAAGAGAACCAGTTATCTCGAATAAGAACGGAAAAAAAGTGATTCTAACGAAGTTTACAAACTTCGAAAAAAAATGTTTTTCTTTTCGAGATTCATTGCGCATTATATGCTTTTCTGAGGCTATCAAAGTAGTATTATAAAAGAGAACCAGTTATCTCAAATAAGAACGGAAAAAAAGTGATTCTAAAGAAGTTTCCAAACTTCGAAAAAAATTTTTTTTCTTTTCGAGATTCTTTGCGCATAATATACTTTTCTACGGCTATCAAACTAGTAAAATGAAAGAGAACCAGTTATCTCGAATAAGAACGGAAAAAAAGTGATTCTAACGAAGTTTCCAAACTTCGAAAAAAAATGTTTTTCTTTACGAGATTCTTTGCGCATTATATGCTTTTCTGAGGCTATCAAACTAGTAAAATGAAAGAGAACCAGTTATCTCGAATAAGAACGGAAAAAAAGTGATTCTAACGAAGTTTACAAACTTCGAAAAAAAATTTTTTTCTTTTCGAGATTCTTTGCGCATTATATGCTTTTTTTGAGGCTATCAAAGTAGTATTATAAAAGAGAACCAGTTATCTCAAATAAGAACGGAAAAAAAGTGATTCAAACGAAGTTTCCAAACTTCGAAAAAAAATGTTTTTCTTTTCGAGATTCTTTGCGCATAATATGCTTTACTGAGGCTATCAAACTAGTATAATGAGAGAGAACCAGTTATCTCAAATAAGAACGGAAAAAAGTGATTCTAACGAAATTTCCAAACTTCGAAAAAATTTTTTTTTCTTTTCGAGATTCTTTGCGCATAATATGCTTTACTGAGGCTATCAAACTAGTATAATGAAAGAGAACCAGTTATCTCAAATAAGAACAGAAAAAAGGTGATTCTAAAGAAGTTTCCAAACTTCGAAAAAAAATTTTTTTCTTTTCGAGATTCTTTGCGCATAATATGCTTTACTGAGGCTATCAAACTAGTATAATGAAAGAGAACCAGTTATCTCAAATAAGAACGGAAAAAAATTGATTCTAAAGAAGTTTCCAAACTTCGAAAAAAAAATTTTTCTTTCCGAGATTCTTTGCGCATAATATGCTTTACTGAGGCTATCAAACTGGTATAATGAAAGAGAACGAGTTATCTCAAATAAGAACGGAAAAAAAGTGATTCAAACGAAGTTTCCAAACTTCGAAAAAGATGTTTTTCTTTTCGAGATTCTTTGCGCATAATATGCTCTACTGAGGCTATCAAACTAGTATAATGTAAGAGAACCAGTTATCTCGAATAAGAACGGAAAAAAAGTGATTGTAACGAAGTTTCCAAACTTCGAAAAAAATTTTTTTTCTTTTCGAGATTCTTTGCGTATAATATGCTTTACTGAGGCTATCAAACTAGTATAATGAAAGAGAACCAGTTATATCAAATAAGAACGGAAAAAAAGTGATTCTAACGAAGTTTCCAAACTTCGAAAAACATTTTTTTTCTTTTCGAGATTCTTTGCGCATAATATGCTTTACTGAGGCTATCAAACTAGTATAATGAAAGAGAACCAGTTATCTCAAATAAGAACAGAAAAAAAGTGATTGTAAAGAAGTTTCCAAACTTCGAAAAAAATTTTTTTTCTTTTCGAGATTCTTTGCGCATAATATGCTTTACTGAGGCTATCAAACTAGTATAATGAAAGAGAACCAGTTATCTCAAATAAGAACGGAAAAAAAGTGATTCAAACGAAGTTTCCAAACTTCGAAAAAAAATGTTTTTCTTTTCGAGATTCTTTGCGCATAATATGCTTTACTGAGGCTATCAAACTAGTATAATGAAAGAGAACCAGTTATCTCAAATAAGAACGGAAAAAAAGTGATTCTAACGAAGTTTCGAAACTTCGAAAAAATTTTTTTTTCTTTTCGAGATTCTTTGCGCATAATATGCTTTACTGAGGCTATCAAACTAGTATAGTGAAAGAGAACCAGTTATCTCAAATAAGAACAGAAAAAAAGTGATTCTAAAGAAGTTTCCAAACTTCGAAAAAAAAATTTTGTCTTTTCGAGATTCTTTGCGCATAATATGCTTTACTGAGGCTATCAAACTAGTATAATGAAAGAGAACCAGTTATCTCAAATAAGAACAGAAAAAAAGTGATTCTAAAGAAGTTTCCAAACTTCGAAAAAAATTTTTTTTCTTTTCGAGATTCTTTGCGCATAAAATGCTTTTCTGAGGCTATCAAACTAGTATAATGAAAGAGAACCAGTTATCTCAAATAAGAACGGAAAAAAAGTGATTCAAACGAAGTTTCCAAACTTCGAAAAAAAATGTTTTTCTTTTCGAGATTCTTTGCGCATAATATGCCTTTCTGAGGCTATCAAACTAGTATAATGAAAGAGAACTAGTTATTTCAAATAAGAACGGAAAAAAAGTGATTCAAACGAAGTTTCCAAACTTCGAAAAAAAATGTTTTTCTTTTCGAGATTCTTTGCGCATAATATACTTTTCTACGGCTATCAAACTAGTAAAATGAAAGAGAACCAGTTATCTCGAATAAGAACGGGAAAAAAGTGATTCTAACGAAGTTTCCAAACTTCGAAAAAAAATGTTTTTCTTTTCGAGATTCTTTGCGCATTATATGCTTTTCTGAGGCTATCAAAGTAGTATTATAAAAGAGAACCAGTTATCTCGAATAAGAACGGAAAAAAAGTGATTGTAACGAAGTTTCCAAACTTCGAAAAAAATTTTTTTTCTTTTCGAGATTCTTTGCGCATAATATGCTTTACTGAGGCTATCAAACTAGTATAATGAAAGAGAACCAGTTATCTCAAATAAGAACGGAAAAAAAGTGATTCTAAAGAAGTTTCCAAACTTCGAAAAAAAATTTTTTTCTTTTCGAGATTCTTTGCGCATAATATGCTTTACTGAGGCTATCAAACTAGTATAATGAAAGAGAACCAGTTATCTCAAATCAGAACGGAAAAAAAGTGATTCAAACGATGTTTCCAAACTTCGAAAAAAAATGTTTTTCTTTTAGAGATTCTTTGCGCATAATATGCTTTACTGAGGCTATCAAACTAGTATAATGAAAGAGAACCAGTTATCTCAAATAAGAACGGAAAAAAAGTTATTCTAACGAAGTTTCCAAACTTCGAAAAAATTTTTTTTTCTTTTCGAGATTCTTTGCGCATAATATGCTTTACTGAGGGTATCAAACTAGTATAATGAAAGAGAACCAGTTATTTCAAATAAGAACGGAAAAAAGTGATTCAAACGAAGTTTCCAAACTTCGAAAAAAAATATTTTTCTTTTCGAGATTCTTTGCGCATAATATACTTTTCTACGGCTATCAAACTAGTAAAATGAAAGAGAACCAGTTATCTCGAATAAGAACGGAAAAAAGTGATTGTAACGAAGTTTCCAAACTTCGAAAAAAATTTTTTTTCTTTTCGAGATTCTTTGCGCATAATATGCTTTACTGAGGCTATCAAACTAGTATAATGTAAGAGAACCAGTTATCTCAAATAAGAACGGAAAAAAAGTGATTCTAACGAAGTTTCCAAACTTCGAAAAAAAATTTTTTCTTTACGAGATTCTTTGCGCATAATATGCTTTACTGAGGCTATCAAACTAGTATAATGAAAGAGAACCAGTTATCTCAAATAAGAACGGGAAAAAAGTGATTCTAACGAAGTTTCCAAACTTCGAAAAAAATTTTTTTTTCTTTTCGTGATTCTTTGCGCTAAATATGCTTTTCAAAGGCTATCAAAGTAGTATTATAAAAGAGAACACGTTATCTCAAATAAGAACAGAAAAAAGGTGATTCTAAAGAAGTTTCCAAACTTCGAAAAAAATTTTTTTTCTTTTCGAGATTCTTTGCGCATAATATGCTTTACTGAGGCTATCAAACTAGTATAATGAAAGAGAACCAGTTATCTCAAATAAGAACGGAAAAAAGGTGATTCTAAAGAAGTTTCCAAACTTCGAAAAAAAAATTTTTTCTTTTCGAGATTCTTTGCGCATAATATGCTTTACTGAGGCTATCAAACTTGTATAATGAAAGAGAACCAGTTATCTCAAATAAGAACGGAAAAAAATTGATTCTAAAGAAGTTTGCAAACTTCGAAAAAAAATTTTTTCTTTTCGAGATTCTTTGCGCATAATATGCTTTACTGAGGCTATCAAACTAGTATAATGCAAGAGAACGAGTTATCTCAAATAAGAACGGAAAAAAAGTGATTCAAACGAAGTTTCCAAACTTCGAAAAAAATGTTTTTCTTTTCGAGATTCTTTGCGCATAATATGCTTTACTGAGGCTATCAAACTAGTATAATGTAAGAGAACCAGTTATCTCAAATAAGAACGGAAAAAAAGTGATTCAAACGAAGTTTCCAAACTTCGAAAAAAATGTTTTTCTTTTCGAGATTCTTTGCGCATAATATGCTTTTCTGAGGCTATCAAACTAGTATAATGAAAGAGAACTAGTTATTTCAAATAAGAACGGAAAAAAAGTGATTCAAACGAAGTTTCCAAACTTCGAAAAAAAATGTTTTTCTTTTCGAGATTCTTTGCGCATAATATACTTTTCTACGGCTATCAAACTAGTAAAATGAAAGAGAACCAGTTATCTCGAATAAGAACGGAAAAAAAGTGATTCTTACGAAGTTTCCAAACTTCGAAAAAAAATGTTTTTCTTTACGAGATTCTTTGCGCATAATATGCTTTTCTGAGGGTATCAAACTAGTATAATGAAAGAGAACCAGTTATCTCAAATAAGAACGGAAAAAAAGTGATTCTAACGAAGTTTCCAAACTTCGAAAAAAAATTTTTTTTCTTTTCGTGATTATTTGCGCTAAATATGCTTTTCTGAGGCTATCAAAGTAGTATTATAAAAGACAACCAGTTATCTCAAATAAGAACAGAAAAAAAGTGATTATAAAGAAGTTTCCAAACTTCGAAAAAAAATTTTTTTCTTTTCGAGATTCTTTTCGCATAATATGCTTTACTGAGGCTATCAAACTAATATAATGAAAGAGAAACAGTTATCTCAAATAAGAACGGAAAAAAATGATTCAAACGAAGTTTCCAATCTTCGAAAAAAAATGTTTTTCTTTCCGAGATTCTTTGCGCTAAATATGCTTTTCTGAGGCTATCAATCTAGTATAATGAAAGAGAACCAGTTATCTCAAATAAGAACAGAAAAAAGTGATTCTAAAGAAGTTTCCAAACTTCGAAAAAAAATTTTTTTCTTTTCGAGATTCTTTGCGCATTATATGCTTTTCTGAGGCTATCAAAGTAGTATTATAAAAGAGAACCAGTTATCTCAAATAAGAACGGAAAAAAAGTGATTCTAAAGAAGTTTCCAAACTTCGAAAAAAAATTTTTTTCTTTTCGAGATTCTTTGCGCATAATATGCTTTACTGAGGCTATCAAACTAGTATAATGAAAAAGAAACAGTTATCTCAAATAAGAACGGAAAAAAAGTGATTCAAACGAAGTTTCCAAACCTCGAAAAAAAATGTTTTTCTTTTCGAGATTCTTTGCGCATAATATGCTTTTCTGAGGCTATCAAACCAGTATAATGAAAGATAACCAGTTATCTCAAATAAGAACGGGAAAAAAGTGATTCTAACGAAGTTTCCAAATTTTCGAAAAAAATTTTTTTTTCTTTTCGTGATTCTTTGCGCTAAATATGCTTTTCTGAGGCTATCAAAGTAGTATTATAAAAGAGAACACGTTATCTCAAATAAGAACAGAAAAAAGGTGATTCTAAAGAAGTTTCCAAACTTCAAAAAAAATTTTTTTTCTTTTCGAGATTCTTTGCGCATAATATGCTTTACTGAGGCTATCAAACTAGTATAATGAAAGAGAACCAGTTATCTCAAATAAGAACGGAAAAAAAGTGATTCTAAAGAAGTTTCCAAACTTCGAAAAAAAATTTTTTTCTTTTCGAGATTCTTTGCGCATAATATGCTTTACTGAGGCTATCAAACTAGTATAATGAAAGAGAACCAGTTATCTCAAATCAGAACGGAAAAAAAGTGATTCAAACGATGTTTCCAAACTTCGAAAAAAAATGTTTTTCTTTTAGAGATTCTTTGCGCATAATATGCTTTACTGAGGCTATCAAACTAGTATAATGAAAGAGAACCAGTTATCTCAAATAAGAACGGAAAAAAAGTGATTCTAACGAAGTTTCCAAACTTCGAAAAAATTTTTTTTTCTTTTCGAGATTCTTTGCGCATTATATGCTTTACTGAGGGTATCAAACTAGTATAATGAAAGAGAACCAGTTATTTCAAATAAGAACGGAAAAAAGTGATTCAAACGAAGTTTCCAAACTTCGAAAAAAAATGTTTTTCTTTTCGAGATTCTTTGCGCATAATATACTTTTCTACGGCTATCAAACTAGTAAAATGAAAGAGAACCAGTTATCTCGAATAAGAACGGAAAAAAGTGATTGTAACGAAGTTTCCAAACTTCGAAAAAAATTTTTTTTCTTTTCGAGATTCTTTGCGCATAATATGCTTTACTGAGGCTATCAAACTAGTATAATGTAAGAGAACCAGTTATCTCAAATAAGAACGGAAAAAAAGTGATTCTAACGAAGTTTCCAAACTTCGAAAAAAAATTTTTTCTTTACGAGATTCTTTGCGCATAATATGCTTTACTGAGGCTATCAAACTAGTATAATGAAAGAGAACCAGTTATCTCAAATAAGAACGGGAAAAAAGTGATTCTAACGAAGTTTCCAAACTTCGAAAAAAATTTTTTTTTCTTTTCGTGATTCTTTGCGCTAAATATGCTTTTCAAAGGCTATCAAAGTAGTATTATAAAAGAGAACACGTTATCTCAAATAAGAACAGAAAAAAGGTGATTCTAAAGAAGTTTCCAAACTTCGAAAAAAATTTTTTTTCTTTTCGAGATTCTTTGCGCATAATATGCTTTACTGAGGCTATCAAACTAGTATAATGAAAGAGAACCAGTTATCTCAAATAAGAACGGAAAAAAGGTGATTCTAAAGAAGTTTCCAAACTTCGAAAAAAAAATTTTTTCTTTTCGAGATTCTTTGCGCATAATATGCTTTACTGAGGCTATCAAACTCGTATAATGAAAGAGAACCAGTTATCTCAAATAAGAACGGAAAAAAATTGATTCTAAAGAAGTTTCCAAACTTCGAAAAAAAATTTTTTCTTTTCGAGATTCTTTGCGCATAATATGCTTTACTGAGGCTATCAAACTAGTATAATGCAAGAGAACGAGTTATCTCAAATAAGAACGGAAAAAAAGTGATTCTTACGAAGTTTCCAAACTTCGAAAAAAAATGTTTTTCTTTACGAGATTCTTTGCGCATAATATGCTTTTCTGAGGGTATCAAACTAGTATAATGAAAGAGAACCAGTTATCTCAAATAAGAACGGAAAAAAAGTGATTCTAACGAAGTTTCCAAACTTCGAAAAAAAATTTTTTTTCTTTTCGTGATTCTTTGCGCTAAATATGCTTTTCTGAGGCTATCAAAGTAGTATTATAAAAGACAACCAGTTATCTCAAATAAGAACAGAAAAAAAGTGATTATAAAGAAGTTTCCAAACTTCGAAAAAAAATTTTTTTCTTTTCGAGATTCTTTTCGCATAATATGCTTTACTGAGGCTATCAAACTAATATAATGAAAGAGAAACAGTTATCTCAAATAAGAACGGAAAAAAATGATTCAAACGAAGTTTCCAATCTTCGAAAAAAAATGTTTTTCTTTCCGAGATTCTTTGCGCTAAATATGCTTTTCTGAGGCTATCAATCTAGTATAATGAAAGAGAACCAGTTATCTCAAATAAGAACAGAAAAAAGTGATTCTAAAGAAGTTTCCAAACTTCGAAAAAAAATTTTTTTCTTTTCGAGATTCTTTGCGCATTATATGCTTTTCTGAGGCTATCAAAGTAGTATTATAAAAGAGAACCAGTTATCTCAAATAAGAACGGAAAAAAAGTGATTCTAAAGAAGTTTCCAAACTTCGAAAAAAATTTTTTTTCTTTTCGAGATTCTTTGCGCATAATATGCTTTTCTGAGGCTATCAAAGTAGCATTATAAAAGAGAACCAGTTATCTCAAATAAGAACGGAAAAAAAGTGATTCTAAAGAAGTTTCCAAACTTCGAAAAAAATTTTTTTTCTTTTCGAGATTCTTTGCGCATAATATGCTTTACTGAGGCTATCAAACTAGTATAACGAAAGAGAACCAGTTATCTCAAATAAGAACGGAAAAAAAGTGATTCTAAAGAAGTTTCCAAACTTCGAAAAAAAATTTTTTTCTTTTCGAGATTCTTTGCGCATAATATGCTTTACTGAGGCTATCAAACTAGTATAATGAAAAAGAAACAGTTATCTCAAATAAGAACGGAAAAAAAGTGATTCAAACGAAGTTTCCAAACCTCGAAAAAAAATGTTTTTCTTTTCGAGATTCTTTGCGCATAATATGCTTTTCTGAGGCTATCAAACCAGTATAATGAAAGATAACCAGTTATCTCAAATAAGAACGGGAAAAAAGTGATTCTAACGAAGTTTCCAAATTTTCGAAAAAAATTTTTTTTTCTTTTCGTGATTCTTTGCGCTAAATATGCTTTTCTGAGGCTATCAAAGTAGTATTATAAAAGAGAACACGTTATCTCAAATAAGAACAGAAAAAAGGTGATTCTAAAGAAGTTTCCAAACTTCAAAAAAAATTTTTTTTCTTTTCGAGATTCTTTGCGCATAATATGCTTTACTGAGGCTATCAAACTAGTATAATGAAAGAGAACCAGTTATCTCAAATAAGAACGGAAAAAAAGTGATTCAAACGATGTTTCCAAACTTCGAAAAAAAATTTTATTCTTTTAGAGATTCTTTGCGCATAATATGCTTTACTGAGGCTATCAAACTAGTATAATGAAAGAGAACCAGTTATCTCAAATAAGAACGGAAAAAAAGTGATTCTAACGAAGTTTCCAAACTTCGAAAAAATTTTTTTTTCTTTTCGAGATTCTTTGCGCATAATATGCTTTACTGAGGCTATCAAACTAGTATAATGAAAGAGAACCAGTTATCTCAAATAAGAACAGAAAAAAAGTGATTCTAAAGAAGTTTCCAAACTTCGAAAAAAAATTTTTTTCTTTTCGAGATTCTTTGCGCATAATATGCTTTACTGAGACTATCAAACTAGTATAATGAAAGAGAACCAGTTATTTCAAATAAGAACGAAAAAAAATGATTAAAACGAAGTTTTCAAACTTCGAAAAAAAATGTTTTTCTTTTCGAGTATCTTTGCGCATAATATACTTTTCTACGGCTATCAAACTAGTAAAATGAAAGAGAACCAGTTATCTCGAATAAGAACGGAAAAAAAGTGATTGTAACGAAGTTTCCAAACTTCGAAAAAAATTTTTTTTCTTTTCGAGATTCTTTGCGCATAATATGCTTTACTCAGGCTATCAAACTAGTATAATGTAAGAGAACCAGTTATCTCAAATAAGAACGGAAAAAAAGTGATTCTAAAGAAGTTTCCAAACTTCGAAAAGAAAATTTTGTCTTTTCGAGATTCTTTGCGCATAATATACTTTACTGAGGCTACCAAACTAGTATAATGAAAGAGAACCAGTTATCTCAAATAAGAACAGAAAAAAAGTGATTCTAAAGAAGTTTCCAAACTTCGAAAAAAATTTTTTTTCTTTTCGAGATTCTTTGCGCATAAAATGCTTTACTGAGGCTATCAAACTAGTATAATGAAAGAGAACCAGTTATCTCAAATAAGAACGGAAAAAAAGTGATTCAAACGAAGTTTCCAAACTTCGAAAAAAAATGTTTTTCTTTTCGAGATTCTTTGCGCATAATATGCTTTTCTGAGGCTATCAAACTAGAATAATGAAAGAGAACTAGTTATTTCAAATAAGAACGGAAAAAAAGTGATTCAAACGAAGTTTCCAAACTTCGAAAAAAAATGTTTTTCTTTTCGAGATTCTTTGCGCATAATATACTTTTCTACGGCTATCAAACTAGTAAAATGAAAGAGAACCAGTTATCTCGAATAAGAACGGAAAAAAAGTGATTCTAACGAAGTTTACAAACTTCGAAAAAAAATGTTTTTCTTTTCGAGATTCATTGCGCATTATATGCTTTTCTGAGGCTATCAAAGTAGTATTATAAAAGAGAACCAGTTATCTCAAATAAGAACGGAAAAAAAGTGATTCTAAAGAAGTTTCCAAACTTCGAAAAAAATTTTTTTTCTTTTCGAGATTCTTTGCGCATAATATACTTTTCTACGGCTATCAAACTAGTAAAATGAAAGAGAACCAGTTATCTCGAATAAGAACGGAAAAAAAGTGATTCTAACGAAGTTTCCAAACTTCGAAAAAAAATGTTTTTCTTTACGAGATTCTTTGCGCATTATATGCTTTTCTGAGGCTATCAAACTAGTAAAATGAAAGAGAACCAGTTATCTCGAATAAGAACGGAAAAAAAGTGATTCTAACGAAGTTTACAAACTTCGAAAAAAAATTTTTTTCTTTTCCAGATTCTTTGCGCATTATATGCTTTTTTTGAGGCTATCAAAGTAGTATTATAATAGAGAACCAGTTATCTCAAATAAGAACGGAAAAAAAGTGATTCTAAAGAAGTTTCCAAACTTCGAAAAAAATTTTTTTTCTTTTCGAGATTCTTTGCGCATAATATTATTTTCTACGGCTATCATACTAGTAAAATGAAAGAGAACCAGTTATCTCGAATAAGAACGGAAAAAAAAGTGATTCTAACGAAGTTTCCAAACTTCGAAAAAAATTTTTTTTCTTTTCGAGATTCTTTGCGCATAATATGCTTTACTGAGGCTATCAAACTAGTATAATGAAAGAGAACCAGTTATCTCAAATAAGAACGGAAAAAAAGTGATTCTAACGAAGTTTCCAAACTTCGAAAAAAATTTTTTTTCTTTTCGAGATTCTTTGCGCATAATATTTTTTACTGAGGCTATCAAACTAGTATAATGAAAGAGAACCAGTTATCTCAAATTAGAACAGAAAAAAAGTGAATGTAAAGAAGTTTCCAAACTTCGAAAAAAAATTTTTTTCTTTTCGAGATTCTTTGCCCATAATATGCTTTACTGAGGCTATCAAACTAGTATAATGAAAGAGAACCAGTTATCTCAAATAAGAACGGAAAAAAAGTGATTCTACAGAAGTTTCCAAACTTCGAAAAAAAATTTTTTTCTTTTCCAGATTCTTTGCGCATAATATGCTTTACTGAGGCTATCAAACTAGTATAATGAAAGAGAAACAGTTATCTCAAATAAGAACGGAAAAAAAGTGATTCAAACGAAGTTTCCAAACCTCGAAAAAAAATGTTTTTCTTTTCGAGATTCTTTGCGCATAATATGCTTTTCTGAGGCTATCAAACTAGTATAATGAAAGAGAACCAGTTATTTCAAATAAGAACGAAAAAAAATGATTAAAACGAAGTTTTCAAACTTCGAAAAAAAATGTTTTTCTTTTCGAGTATCTTTGCGCATAATATACTTTTCTACGGCTATCAAACTAGTAAAATGAAAGAGAACCAGTTATCTCGAATAAGAACGGAAAAAAAGTGATTGTAACGAAGTTTCCAAACTTCGAAAAAAATTTTTTTTCTTTTCGAGATTCTTTGCGCATAATATGCTTTACTCAGGCTATCAAACTAGTATAATGTAAGAGAACCAGTTATCTCAAATAAGAACGGAAAAAAAGTGATTCTAACGAAGTTTCCAAACTTCGAAAAAAATTTTTTTTTCTTTTCGTGATTCTTTGCGCTAAATATGCTTATCTGAGGCTATCAAAGTAGTATTATAAAAGAGAACACGTTATCTCAAATAAGAACAGAAAAAGGTGATTCTAAAGAAGTTTCCAAACTTCGAAAAAAATTTTTTTTCTTTTCGAGATTCTTTGCGCATAATATGCTTTACTGAGGCTATCAAACTAGTATAATGAAAGAGAACCAGTTATCTCAAATAAGAACGGAAAAAAAGTGATTCAAACGAAGTTTCCAAACTTCGAAAAAAAATGTTTTTCTTTTCGAGATTCTTTGCGCATAATATGCTTTACTGAGGCTATCAAACTAGTATAATGAAAGAGAACCAGTTATCTCAAATAAGAACGGAAAAAAAGTGATTCTAACGAAGTTTCCAAACTTTGAAAAAAAAATTTTTTCTTTTCGAGATTCTTTGCGCATAATATGCCTTACTGAGGCTATCAAACTAGTATAATGAAAGAGAACCAGTTATCTCAAATAAGAACAGAAAAAAAGTGATTCTAAAGAAGTTTCCAAACTTCGAAAAAAAATTTTTTTCTTTTCGAGATTCTTTGCGCATAATATGCTTCACTGAGACTATCAAACTAGTATAATGAAAGAGAACCAGTTATTTCAAATAAGAACGGAAAAAAGTGATTAAATCGAAGTTTTCAAACTTCGAAAAAAAATGTTTTTCTTTTCGAGATTCTTTGCGCATAATATACTTTTCTAAGGCTATCAAACTAGTAAAATGAAAGAGAACCAGTTATCTCGAATAAGAACGGAAAAAAAGTGATTGTAACGAAGTTTCCAAACTTCGAAAAAAATTTTTTTTCTTTTCGAGATTCTTTGCGCATAATATGCTTTACTGAGGCTATCAAACTAGTATAATGTAAGAGAACCAGTTATCTCAAATAAGAACGGAAAAAAAGTGATTCTAAAGAAGTTTCCAAACTTCGAAAAAAAAATTTTGTCTTTTCGAGATTCTTTGCGCATAATATACTTTACTGAGGCTACCAAACTAGTATAATGAAAGAGAACCAGTTATCTCAAATAAGAACAGAAAAAAAGTGATTCTAAAGAAGTTTCCAAACTTCGAAAAAAATTTTTTTTCTTTTCGAGATTCTTTGCGCATAAAATGCTTTACTGAGGCTATCAAACTAGTATAATGAAAGAGAACCAGTTATCTCAAATAAGAACGGAAAAAAAGTGATTCAAACGAAGTTTCCAAACTTCGAAAAAAAATGTTTTTCTTTTCGAGATTCTTTGCGCATAATATGCTTTTCTGAGGCTATCAAAAGAGTATAATGAAAGAGAACTAGTTATTTCAAATAAGAACGGAAAAAAAGTGATTCAAACGAAGTTTCCAAACTTCGAAAAAAATGTTTTTCTTTTCGAGATTCTTTGCGCATAATATACTTTTCTACGGCTATCAAACTAGTAAAATGAAAGAGAACCAGTTATCTCGAATAAGAACGGAAAAAAAGTGATTCTAACGAAGTTTACAAACTTCGAAAAAAAATGTTTTTCTTTTCGAGATTCTTTGCGCATTATATGCTTTTCTGAGGCTATCAAAGTAGTATTATAAAAGAGAACCAGTTATCTCAAATAAGAACGGAAAAAAAGTGATTCTAAAGAAGTTTCCAAACTTCGAAAAAAATTTTTTTTCTTTTCGAGATTCTTTGCGCATAATATACTTTTCTACGGCTATCAAACTAATAAAATGAAAGAGAACCAGTTATCTCGAATAAGAACGGAAAAAAAGTGATTCTAACGAAGTTTCCAAACTTCGAAAAAAAATGTTTTTCTTTACGAGATTCTTTTCGCATTATATGCTTTTCTGAGGCTATCAAACTAGTATAATGAAAGAGAACCAGTTATCTCAAATAAGAACGGAAAAAAAGTGATTCTAACGAAGTTTCCAAACTTCGAAAAAAAATTTTTTTTCTTTTCGTGATTCTTTGCGCTAAATATGCTTTTCTGAGGCTATCAAACTAGTATAATGAAAGAGAACCAGTTATCTCAAATAAGAACAGAAAAAAAGTGATTCTAAATAAGTTTCCAAACTTCGAAAAAATTTTTTTTTCTTTTCGAGATTCTTTGCGCATAATATGCTTTACTGAGGCTATCAAACTAGTATAATGAAACAGAAACAGTTATCTCAAATAAGAACGGAAAAAAAGTGATTCAAACGAAGTTTCCAAACTTCGAAAAAAAATGTTTTTCTTTTCGAGATTCTTTGCGCATAATATGCTTTACTGAGGCTATCAAACTAGTATAATGAAAGAGAACCAGTTATCTCAAATAAGAACGGAAAAAAAGTGATTCAAACGAAGTTTCCAAACTTCGAAAAAAATGTTTTTCTTTTCGAGATTCTTTGCGCATAATATGCTTTTCTGAGGCTATCAAACTAGTATAATGAAAGAGAACTAGTTATTTCAAATAAGAACGGAAAAAAAGTGATTCAAACGAAGTTTCCAAACTTCGAAAAAAAATGTTTTTCTTTTCGAGATTCTTTGCGCATAATATACTTTTCTACGGCTATCAAACTAGTAAAATGAAAGAGAACCAGTTATTTCCAATAAGAACGGAAAAAAAGTGATTCTAACGAAGTTTCCAAACTTCGAAAAAAAATTTTTTTTCTTTTCGTGATTCTTTGCGCTAAATATGCTTTTCTGAGGCTATCAAAGTAGTATTATAAAAGAGAACCAGTTATCTCAAATAAGAACAGAAAAAAAGTGATTCTAAAGAAGTTTCCAAACTTCGAAAAAAAAATTTTTTCTTTTTGAGATTCTTTGCGCATAATATGCTTTACTGAGGCTATCAAACTAATATAATGAAAGAGAAACAGTTATCTCAAATAAGAACGGAAAAAAATGATTCAAACGAAGTTTCCAAACTTCGAAAAAAAATGTTTTTCTTTTCGAGATTCTTTGCGCTAAATATGCTTTTCTGAGGCTATCAAACTAGTATAATGAAAGAGAACCAGTTATCTCAAATAAGAACAGAAAAAAGTGATTCTAAAGAAGTTTCCAAACTTCGAAAAAAAAATTTTTTCTTTTCGAGATTCTTTGCGCATTATATGCTTTTCTGAGGCTATCAAAGTAGTATTATAAAAGAGAACCAGTTATCTCAAATAAGAACGGAAAAAATGTGATTCTAAAGAAGTTTCCAAACTTCGAAAAATTTTTTTTTTCTTTTCGAGATTCTTTGCGCATAATATGCTTTACTGAAGCTATCAAACTAGTATAATGAAAGAGAACCAGTTATCTCAAATAAGAACAGAAAAAAAGTGATTCTAAAGAAGTTTCCAAACTTCGAAAAAAAATTTTTTTCTTTTCGAGATTCTTTGCGCATAATATGCTTTACTGAGGCTATCAAACTAGTATAATGAAAGAGAACCAGTTATCTCAAATAAGAACAGAAAAAAAGTGATTCTAAAGAAGTTTCCAAACTTCGAAAAAAAACTTTTTTCTTTTCGAGATTCTTTGCGCATAATATGCTTTACTGAGGCTATCAAACTAGTATAATGAAAGAGAAGCAGTTATCTCAAATAAGAACGGAAAAAAAGTGATTCAAACGAAGTTTCCAAACCTCGAAAAAAATTTTTTTTCTTTTCGAGATTCTTTGCGCATAATATGCTTTTCTGAGGCTATCAAACTAGTATAATGAAAGAGAACCAGTTATCTAAAATAAGAACAGAAAAAAAGTGATTCTAAAGAAGTTTCCAAACTTCGAAAAAAAATTTTTTTCTTTTCGAGATTCTCTGCGCATAATATGCTTTACTGAGGCTATCAAACTAGTATAATGAAAGAGAACCTGTTCTTTCAAATAAGAACGGAAAAAAGTGATTAAAACGAAGTTTCCAAACTTCGAAAAAAAATTTTTTTCTTTTCGAGATTCTTTGGGCATAATATACTTTTCTACGGCTATCAAACTAGTAAAATGAAAGAGAACCAGTTATCTCGAATAAGAACGGAAAAAAAGTGATTGTAACGAAGTTTCCAAACTTCGAAAAAAATTTTTTTTCTTTTCGAGATTCTTTGCGCATAATATGCTTTACTGAGGCTATCAAACTAGTATAATGTAAGAGAACCAGTTATCTCAAATAAGAACGGAAAAAAAGTGATTCTAACGAAGTTTCCACTCTTCGAAAAAATTTTTTTTTCTTTTCGTGATTGTTTGCGCTAAATATGCTTTTCTGAGGCTATCAAACTAGTATAATGAAAGAGAACCAGTTATCTCAAATAAGAACAGAAAAAAAGTGATTCTAAAGTAGTTTCCAAACTTCGAAAAAAAATTTTTTTCTTTTCGAGATTCTTTGCGCATAATATGCTTTACTGAGGCTATCAAACTAGTATAATGAGAGAGAACCAGTTATTTCAAATAAGAACGGAAAAAAGTGATTAAAACGAAGTTTCCAAACTTCGAAAAAAAATGTTTTTCTTTTCGAGATTCCTTGAGCATAATATACTTTTCTACGGCTATCAAACTAGTAAAATGAAAGAGAACCAGTTATCTCCAATAAGAACGGAAAAAAAGTGATTGTAACGAAGTTTCCAAATTTCGAAAAAAATTTTTTTTCTTTTCGAGATTCTTTGCGCATAATATGCTTTACTGAGGCTATCAAACTAGTATAATGTAAGAGAACCAGTTATCTCAAATAAGAACGGAAAAAAAGTGATTATAACGAAGTTTCCAAACTTCAAAAAAAATTTTTTTTCTTTTCGTGATTGTTTGCGCTAAATATGCTTTTCTGAGGCTATCAAAGTAGTATTATAAAAGAGAACACGTTATCTCAAATAAGAACAGAAAAAAGGTGATTCTAAAGAAGTTTCCAAACTTCGAAAAAAATTTTTTTTCTTTTCGAGATTCTTTGCGCATAATATGCTTTACTGAGGCTATCAAACTAGTATAATGAAAGAGAACCAGTTATCTCAAATAAGAACGGAAAAAAAGTGATTCAAACGAAGTTTCCAAACTTCGAAAAAACTGTTTTTCTTTTCGAGATTCTTTGCGCATAATATGCTTTACTGAGGCTATCAAACTAGTATAATGAAAGAGAACCAGTTATCTCAAATAAGAACGGAAAAAAAGTGATTCTAAAGAAGTTTCCAAACTTCGAAAAAAAAATTTTTTCTTTTCGAGATTCTTTGCGCATAATATGCTTTACTGAGGCTATCAAACTAGTATAATGAAAGAGAACCAGTTATCTCAAATAAGAACGGAAAAAAATTGATTCTAAAGAAGTTTCCAAACTTCGAAAAAAATTTTTTTCTTTTCGAGATTCTTTGCGCATAATATGCTTTACTGAGGCTATCAAAGTAGTATTATAAAGGAGAACCAGTTATCTCAAATAAGAACAGAAAAAAAGTGATTCTAAAGAAGTTTCCAAACTTCGAAAAAAAATTTTTTTCTTTTTGAGATTCTTTGCGCATAATATGCTTTACTGAGGCTATCAAACTAATATAATGAAAGAGAAACAGTTATCTCAAATAAGAACGGAAAAAAATGATTCAAACGAAGTTTCCAAACTTCGAAAAAAAATGTTTTTCTTTTCGAGATTCTTTGCGCATTATATGCTTTTCTGAGGCTATCAAAGTAGTATTATAAAAGAGAACCAGTTATCTCAAATAAGAACGGAAAAAAAGTGATTCTCAAGAAGTTTCCAAACTTCGAAAAAAAATTTTTTTCTTTTCGAGATTCTTTGCGCATAATATGCTTCACTGAGACTATCAAACTAGTATAATGAAAGAGAACCAGTTATTTCAAATAAGAACGGAAAAAAGTGATTAAAACGAAGTTTTCAAACTTCGAAAAAAAATGTTTTTCTTTTCGAGATTCTTTGCGCATAATATACTTTTCTACGGCTATCAAACTAGTAAAATGAAAGAGAACCAGTTATCTCGAATAAGAACGGAAAAAAAGTGATTGTAACGAAGTTTCCAAACTTCGAAAAAAATTTTTTTTCTTTTCGAGATTCTTTGCGCATAATATGCTTTACTGAGGCTATCAAACTAGTATAATGTAAGAGAACCAGTTATCTCAAATAAGAACGGAAAAAAAGTGATTCTAAAGAAGTTTCCAAACTTCGAAAAAAAAATTTTGTCTTTTCGAGATTCTTTGCGCATAATATACTTTACTGAGGCTACCAAACTAGTATAATGAAAGAGAACCAGTTATCTCAAATAAGAACAGAAAAAAAGTGATTCTAAAGAAGTTTCCAAACTTCGAAAAAAATTTTTTTTCTTTTCGAGATTCTTTGCGCATAAAATGCTTTACTGAGGCTATCAAACTAGTATAATGAAAGAGAACCAGTTATCTCAAATAAGAACGGAAAAAAAGTGATTCAAACGAAGTTTCCAAACTTCGAAAAAAAATGTTTTTCTTTTCGAGATTCTTTGCGCATAATATGCTTTTCTGAGGCTATCAAACTAGTATAATGAAAGAGAACTAGTTATTTCAAATAAGAACGGAAAAAAAGTGATTCAAACGAAGTTTCCAAACTTCGAAAAAAATGTTTTTCTTTTCGAGATTCTTTGCGCATAATATACTTTTCTACGGCTATCAAACTAGTAAAATGAAAGAGAACCAGTTATCTCGAATAAGAACGGAAAAAAAGTGATTCTAACGAAGTTTACAAACTTCGAAAAAAAATGTTTTTCTTTTCGAGATTCTTTGCGCATTATATGCTTTTCTGAGGCTATCAAAGTAGTATTATAAAAGAGAACCAGTTATCTCAAATAAGAACGGAAAAAAAGTGATTCTAAAGAAGTTTCCAAACTTCGAAAAAAATTTTTTTTCTTTTCGAGATTCTTTGCGCATAATATACTTTTCTACGGCTATCAAACTAATAAAATGAAAGAGAACCAGTTATCTCGAATAAGAACGGAAAAAAAGTGATTCTAACGAAGTTTCCAAACTTCGAAAAAAAATGTTTTTCTTTACGAGATTCTTTTCGCATTATATGCTTTTCTGAGGCTATCAAACTAGTATAATGAAAGAGAACCAGTTATCTCAAATAAGAACGGAAAAAAAGTGATTCTAACGAAGTTTCCAAACTTCGAAAAAAAATTTTTTTTCTTTTCGTGATTCTTTGCGCTAAATATGCTTTTCTGAGGCTATCAAACTAGTATAATGAAAGAGAACCAGTTATCTCAAATAAGAACAGAAAAAAAGTGATTCTAAATATATTTCCAAACTTCGAAAAAAATTTTTTTTCTTTTCGAGATTCTTTGCGCATAATATGCTTTACTGAGGCTATCAAACTAGTATAATGAAACAGAAACAGTTATTTCAAATAAGAACGGAAAAAAAGTGATTCAAACGAAGTTTCCAAACTTCGAAAAAAAATGTTTTTCTTTTCGAGATTCTTTGCGCATAATATGCTTTACTGAGGCTATCAAACTAGTATAATGAAAGAGAACCAGTTATCTCAAATAAGAACGGAAAAAAAGTGATTCAAACGAAGTTTCCAAACTTCGAAAAAAATGTTTTTCTTTTCGAGATTCTTTGCGCATAATATGCTTTTCTGAGGCTATCAAACTAGTATAATGAAAGAGAACTAGTTATTTCAAATAAGAACGGAAAAAAAGTGATTCAAACGAAGTTTCCAAACTTCGAAAAAAAATGTTTTTCTTTTCGAGATTCTTTGCGCATAATATACTTTTCTACGGCTATCAAACTAGTAAAATGAAAGAGAACCAGTTATTTCCAATAAGAACGGAAAAAAAGTGATTCTAACGAAGTTTCCAAACTTCGAAAAAAAATTTTTTTTCTTTTCGTGATTCTTTGCGCTAAATATGCTTTTCTGAGGCTATCAAAGTAGTATTATAAAAGAGAACCAGTTATCTCAAATAAGAACAGAAAAAAAGTGATTCTAAAGAAGTTTCCAAACTTCGAAAAAAAAATTTTTTCTTTTTGAGATTCTTTGTGCATAATATGCTTTACTGAGGCTATCAAACTAATATAATGAAAGAGAAACAGTTATCTCAAATAAGAACGGAAAAAAATGATTCAAACGAAGTTTCCAAACTTCGAAAAAAAATGTTTTTCTTTTCGAGATTCTTTGCGCTAAATATGCTTTTCTGAGGCTATCAAACTAGTATAATGAAAGAGAACCAGTTATCTCAAATAAGAACAGAAAAAAGTGATTCTAAAGAAGTTTCCAAACTTCGAAAAAAAAATTTTTTCTTTTCGAGATTCTTTGCGCATTATATGCTTTTCTGAGGCTATCAAAGTAGTATTATAAAAGAGAACCAGTTATCTCAAATAAGAACGGAAAAAAAGTGATTCTAAAGAAGTTTCCAAACTTCGAAAAAATTTTTTTTTCTTTTCGAGATTCTTTGCGCATAATATGCTTTACTGAAGCTATCAAACTAGTATAATGAAAGAGAACCAGTTATCTCAAATAAGAACAGAAAAAAAGTGATTCTAAAGAAGTTTCCAAACTTCGAAAAAAAATTTTTTTCTTTTCGAGATTCTTTGCGCATAATATGCTTTACTGAGGCTATCAAACTAGTATAATGAAAGAGAACCAGTTATCTCAAATAAGAACGGAAAAAAAGTGATTCAAACGAAGTTTCCAAACTTCGAAAAAAATGTTTTTCTTTTCGAGATTCTTTGCGCATAATATGCTTTACTGAGGCTATCAAACTAGTATAATGAAAGAGAACCAGTTATCTCAAATAAGAACGGAAAAAAAGTGATTCTAAAGAAGTTTCCAAACTTCGAAAAAAAAATTTTTTCTTTTCGAGATTCTTTGCGCATAATATGCTTTACTGAGGCTATCAAACTAGTATAATGAAAGAGAACCAGTTATCTCAAATAAGAACGGAAAAAAATTGATTCTAAAGAAGTTTCCAAACTTCGAAAAAAATTTTTTTCTTTTCGAGATTCTTTGCGCATAATATGCTTTACTGAGGCTATCAAACTAGTATTATGAAAGAGAACGAGTTATCTCAAATAAGAACGGAAAAAAAGTGATTCAAACGAAGTTTCCAAACTTCGAAATAAAATTTTTTTTCTTTTCGTGATTCTTTGCGCTAAATAAGCTTTTCTGAGGCTATCAAAGTAGTATTATAAAGGAGAACCAGTTATCTCAAATAAGAACAGAAAAAAAGTGATTCTAAAGAAGTTTCCAAACTTCGAAAAAAAATTTTTTTCTTTTTGAGATTCTTTGCGCATAATATGCTTTACTGAGGCTATCAAACTAATATAATGAAAGAGAAACAGTTATCTCAAATAAGAACGGAAAAAAATGATTCAAACGAAGTTTCCAAACTTCGAAAAAAAATGTTTTTCTTTTCGAGATTCTTTGCGCATTATATGCTTTTCTGAGGCTATCATACAAGTATAATGAAAGAGAACCAGTTATCTCAAATAAGAACAGAAAAAAGTGATTCCAAAGAAGTTTCCAAACTTCGAAAAAAAAATTTTTTCTTTTCGAGATTCTTTGCGCATTATATGCTTTTCTGAGGCTATCAAAGTAGTATTATAAAAGAGAACCAGTTATCTCAAATAAGAACGGAAAAAAAGTGATTCTCAAGAAGTTTCCAAACTTCGAAAAAAAATTTTTTTCTTTTCGAGATTCTTTGCGCATAATATGCTTCACTGAGACTATCAAACTAGTATAATGAAAGAGAACCAGTTATTTCAAATAAGAACGGAAAAAAGTGATTAAAACGAAGTTTTCAAACTTCGAAAAAAAATGTTTTTCTTTTCGAGATTCTTTGCGCATAATATACTTTTCTACGGCTATCAAACTAGTAAAATGAAAGAGAACCAGTTATCTCGAATAAGAACGGAAAAAAAGTGATTGTAACGAAGTTTCCAAACTTCGAAAAAAATTTTTTTTCTTTTCGAGATTCTTTGCGCATAATATGCTTTACTGAGGCTATCAAACTAGTATAATGTAAGAGAACCAGTTATCTCAAATAAGAACGGAAAAAAAGTGATTCTAAAGAAGTTTCCAAACTTCGAAAAAAAAATTTTGTCTTTTCGAGATTCTTTGCGCATAATATACTTTACTGAGGCTACCAAACTAGTATAATGAAAGAGAACCAGTTATCTCAAATAAGAACAGAAAAAAAGTGATTCTAAAGAAGTTTCCAAACTTCGAAAAAAATTTTTTTTCTTTTCGAGATTCTTTGCGCATAAAATGCTTTACTGAGGCTATCAAACTAGTATAATGAAAGAGAACCAGTTATCTCAAATAAGAACGGAAAAAAAGTGATTCAAACGAAGTTTCCAAACTTCGAAAAAAAATGTTTTTCTTTTCGAGATTCTTTGCGCATAATATGCTTTTCTGAGGCTATCAAACTAGTATAATGAAAGAGAACTAGTTATTTCAAATAAGAACGGAAAAAAAGTGATTCAAACGAAGTTTCCAAACTTCGAAAAAAATGTTTTTCTTTTCGAGATTCTTTGCGCATAATATACTTTTCTACGGCTATCAAACTAGTAAAATGAAAGAGAACCAGTTATCTCGAATAAGAACGGAAAAAAAGTGATTCTAACGAAGTTTACAAACTTCGAAAAAAAATGTTTTTCTTTTCGAGATTCTTTGCGCATTATATGCTTTTCTGAGGCTATCAAAGTAGTATTATAAAAGAGAACCAGTTATCTCAAATAAGAACGGAAAAAAAGTGATTCTAAAGAAGTTTCCAAACTTCGAAAAAAATTTTTTTTCTTTTCGAGATTCTTTGCGCATAATATACTTTTCTACGGCTATCAAACTAATAAAATGAAAGAGAACCAGTTATCTCGAATAAGAACGGAAAAAAAGTGATTCTAACGAAGTTTCCAAACTTCGAAAAAAAATGTTTTTCTTTACGAGATTCTTTTCGCATTATATGCTTTTCTGAGGCTATCAAACTAGTATAATGAAAGAGAACCAGTTATCTCAAATAAGAACGGAAAAAAAGTGATTCTAACGAAGTTTCCAAACTTCGAAAAAAAATTTTTTTTCTTTTCGTGATTCTTTGCGCTAAATATGCTTTTCTGAGGCTATCAAACTAGTATAATGAAAGAGAACCAGTTATCTCAAATAAGAACAGAAAAAAAGTGATTCTAAATAAGTTTCCAAACTTCGAAAAAAATTTTTTTTCTTTTCGAGATTCTTTGCGCATAATATGCTTTACTGAGGCTATCAAACTAGTATAATGAAAGAGAACCAGTTATCTCAAATAAGAACGGAAAAAAAGTGATTCAAACGAAGTTTCCAAACTTCGAAAAAAATGTTTTTCTTTTCGAGATTCTTTGCGCATAATATGCTTTTCTGAGGCTATCAAACTAGTATAATGAAAGAGAACTAGTTATTTCAAATAAGAACGGAAAAAAAGTGATTCAAACGAAGTTTCCAAACTTCGAAAAAAAATGTTTTTATTTTCGAGATTCTTTGCGCATAATATACTTTTCTACGGCTATCAAACTAGTAAAATGAAAGAGAACCAGTTATTTCCAATAAGAACGGAAAAAAAGTGATTCTAACGAAGTTTCCAAACTTCGAAAAAAAATTTTTTTTCTTTTCGTGATTCTTTGCGCTAAATATGCTTTTCTGAGGCTATCAAAGTAGTATTATAAAAGAGAACCAGTTATCTCAAATAAGAACAGAAAAAAAGTGATTCTAAAGAAGTTTCCAAACTTCGAAAAAAAAATTTTTTCTTTTTGAGATTCTTTGTGCATAATATGCTTTACTGAGGCTATCAAACTAATATAATGAAAGAGAAACAGTTATCTCAAATAAGAACGGAAAAAAATGATTCAAACGAAGTTTCCAAACTTCGAAAAAAAATGTTTTTCTTTTCGAGATTCTTTGCGCTAAATATGCTTTTCTGAGGCTATCAAACTAGTATAATGAAAGAGAACCAGTTATCTCAAATAAGAACAGAAAAAAGTGATTCTAAAGAAGTTTCCAAACTTCGAAAAAAAAATTTTTTCTTTTCGAGATTCTTTGCGCATTATATGCTTTTCTGAGGCTATCAAAGTAGTATTATAAAAGAGAACCAGTTATCTCAAATAAGAACGGAAAAAAAGTGATTCTAAAGAAGTTTCCAAACTTCGAAAAAATTTTTTTTTCTTTTCGAGATTCTTTGCGCATAATATGCTTTACTGAAGCTATCAAACTAGTATAATGAAAGAGAACCAGTTATCTCAAATAAGAACAGAAAAAAAGTGATTCTAAAGAAGTTTCCAAACTTCGAAAAAAAATTTTTTTCTTTTCGAGATTCTTTGCGCATAATATGCTTTACTGAGGCTATCAAACTAGTATAATGAAAGAGAACCAGTTATCTCAAATAAGAACGGAAAAAAAGTGTTTCTAAAGAAGTTTCCAAACTTCGAAAAAAAACTTTTTTCTTTTCGAGATTCTTTGCGCATAATATGCTTTACTGAGGCTATCAAACTAGTATAATGAAAGAGAAGCAGTTATCTCAAATAAGAACGGAAAAAAAGTGATTCAAACGAAGTTTCCAAACCTCGAAAAAAATTTTTTTTCTTTTCGAGATTCTTTGCGCATAATATGCTTTTCTGAGGCTATCAAACTAGTATAATGAAAGAGAACCAGTTATCTCAAATAAGAACAGAAAAAAAGTGATTCTAAAGAAGTTTCCAAACTTCGAAAAAAAATTTTTTTCTTTTCGAGATTCTTTGCACATAATATGCTTTACTGAGGCTATCAAACTAGTATAATGAAAGAGAACCTGTTCTTTCAAATAAGAACGGAAAAAAGTGATTAAAACGAAGTTTCCAAACTTCGAAAAAAAATTTTTTTCTTTTCGAGATTCTTTGGGCATAATATACTTTTCTACGGCTATCAAACTAGTAAAATGAAAGAGAACCAGTTATCTCGAATAAGAACGGAAAAAAAGTGATTGTAACGAAGTTTCCAAACTTCGAAAAAAAAATTTTTTTTCTTTTCGAGATTCTTTGCGCATAATATGCTTTACTGAGGCTATCAAACTAGTATAATGTAAGAGAACCAGTTATCTCAAATAAGAACGGAAAAAAAGTGATTCTAAAGAAGTTTCCAAACTTCGAAAAAATTTTTTTTTCTTTTCGAGATTCTTTGCGCATAATATGCTTTACTGAAGCTATCAAACTAGTATAATGAAAGAGAACCAGTTATCTCAAATAAGAACAGAAAAAAAGTGATTCTAAAGAAGTTTCCAAACTTCGAAAAAAAATTTTTTTCTTTTCGAGATTCTTTGCGCATAATATGCTTTACTGAGGCTATCAAACTAGTATAATGAAAGAGAACCAGTTATCTCAAATAAGAACGGAAAAAAAGTGTTTCTAAAGAAGTTTCCAAACTTCGAAAAAAAACTTTTTTCTTTTCGAGATTCTTTGCGCATAATATGCTTTACTGAGGCTATCAAACTAGTATAATGAAAGAGAAGCAGTTATCTCAAATAAGAACGGAAAAAAAGTGATTCAAACGAAGTTTCCAAACCTCGAAAAAAATTTTTTTTCTTTTCGAGATTCTTTGCGCATAATATGCTTTTCTGAGGCTATCAAACTAGTATAATGAAAGAGAACCAGTTATCTCAAATAAGAACAGAAAAAAAGTGATTCTAAAGAAGTTTCCAAACTTCGAAAAAAAATTTTTTTCTTTTCGAGATTCTTTGCACATAATATGCTTTACTGAGGCTATCAAACTAGTATAATGAAAGAGAACCTGTTCTTTCAAATAAGAACGGAAAAAAGTGATTAAAACGAAGTTTCCAAACTTCGAAAAAAAATTTTTTTCTTTTCGAGATTCTTTGGGCATAATATACTTTTCTACGGCTATCAAACTAGTAAAATGAAAGAGAACCAGTTAGTTATCTCGAATAAGAACGGAAAAAAAGTGATTGTAACGAAGTTTCCAAACTTCGAAAAAAATTTTTTTTCTTTTCGAGATTCTTTGCGCATAATATGCTTTACTGAGGCTATCAAACTAGTATAATGTAAGAGAACCAGTTATCTCAAATAAGAACGGAAAAAAAGTGATTCTAACGAAGTTTCCACTCTTCGAAAAAAATTTTTTTTCTTTTCGTGATTGTTTGCGCTAAATATGCTTTTCTGAGGCTATCAAACTAGTATAATGAAAGAGAACCAGTTATCTCAAATAAGAACAGAAAAAAAGTGATTCTAAAGTAGTTTCCAAACTTCGAAAAAAAATTTTTTTCTTTTCGAGATTCTTTGCGCATAATATGCTTTACTGAGGCTATCAAACTAGTATAATGAGAGAGAACCAGTTATTTCAAATAAGAACGGAAAAAAGTGATTAAAACGAAGTTTCCAAACTTCGAAAAAAAATGTTTTTCTTTTCGAGATTCCTTGCGCATAATATGCTTTACTGAGGCTATCAAACTAGTATAATGTAAGAGAACCAGTTATCTCAAATAAGAACGGAAAAAAAGTGATTATAACGAAGTTTCCAAACTTCAAAAAAAATTTTTTTTCTTTTCGTGATTGTTTGCGCTAAATATGCTTTTCTGAGGCTATCAAAGTAGTATTATAAAAGAGAACACGTTATCTCAAATAAGAACAGAAAAAAGGTGATTCTAAAGAAGTTTCCAAACTTCGAAAAAAATTTTTTTTCTTTTCGAGATTCTTTGCGCATAATATTCTTTACTGAGGCTATCAAACTAGTATAATGAAAGAGAACCAGTTATCTCAAATAAGAACGGAAAAAAAGTGATTCAAACGAAGTTTCCAAACTTCGAAAAAAATGTTTTTCTTTTCGAGATTCTTTGCGCATAATATGCTTTACTGAGGCTATCAAACTAGTATAATGAAAGAGAACCAGTTATCTCAAATAAGAACGGAAAAAAAGTGATTCTAAAGAAGTTTCCAAACTTCGAAAAAAAAATTTTTTCTTTTCGAGATTCTTTGCGCATAATATGCTTTACTGAGGCTATCAAACTAGTATAATGAAAGAGAACCAGTTATCTCAAATAAGAACGGAAAAAAATTGATTCTAAAGAAGTTTCCAAACTTCGAAAAAAATTTTTTTCTTTTCGAGATTCTTTGCGCATAATATGCTTTACTGAGGCTATCAAACTAGTATTATGAAAGAGAACGAGTTATCTCAAATAAGAACGGAAAAAAAGTGATTCAAACGAAGTTTCCAAACTTCGAAAAAAATGTTTTTCTTTTCGAGATTCTTTGCGCATAATATGCTTTACTGAGGCTATCAAACTAGTATAATGTAAGAGAACCAGTTATCTCAAATAAGAACGATAAAAAAGTGATTCAAACAAAGTTTCCAAACTTCGAAAAAAATGTTTTTCTTTTCGAGATTCTTTGCGCATAATATGCTTTTCTGAGGCTATCAAACTAGTATAATGAAAGAGAACTAGTTATTTCAAATAAGAACGGAAAAAAAGTGATTCAAACGAAGTTTCCAAACTTCGAAAAAAAATGTTTTTCTTTTCGAGATTCTTTGCGCATAATATACTTTTCTACGGCTATCAAACTAGTAAAATGAAAGAGAACCAGTTATCTCCAATAAGAACGGAAAAAAAGTGATTCTAACGAAGTTTCCAAACTTCGAAAAAAATGTTTTTCTTTACGAGATTCTTTGCGCATAATATGCTTTTCTGAGGCTATCAAACTAGTATAATGAAAGAGAACTAGTTATTTCAAATAAGAACGGAAAAAAAGTGATTCAAACGAAGTTTCCAAACTTCGAAAAAAAATGTTTTTATTTTCGAGATTCTTTGCGCATAATATACTTTTCTACGGCTATCAAACTAGTAAAATGAAAGAGAACCAGTTATTTCCAATAAGAACGGAAAAAAAGTGATTCTAACGAAGTTTCCAAACTTCGAAAAAAAATTTTTTTTCTTTTCGTGATTCTTTGCGCTAAATATGCTTTTCTGAGGCTATCAAAGTAGTATTATAAAAGAGAACCAGTTATCTCAAATAAGAACAGAAAAAAAGTGATTCTAAAGAAGTTTCCAAACTTCGAAAAAAAAATTTTTTCTTTTTGAGATTCTTTGTGCATAATATGCTTTACTGAGGCTATCAAACTAATATAATGAAAGAGAAACAGTTATCTCAAATAAGAACGGAAAAAAATGATTCAAACGAAGTTTCCAAACTTCGAAAAAAAATGTTTTTCTTTTCGAGATTCTTTGCGCTAAATATGCTTTTCTGAGGCTATCAAACTAGTATAATGAAAGAGAACCAGTTATCTCAAATAAGAACAGAAAAAAGTGATTCTAAAGAAGTTTCCAAACTTCGAAAAAAAAATTTTTTCTTTTCGAGATTCTTTGCGCATTATATGCTTTTCTGAGGCTATCAAAGTAGTATTATAAAAGAGAACCAGTTATCTCAAATAAGAACGGAAAAAAAGTGATTCTAAAGAAGTTTCCAAACTTCGAAAAAATTTTTTTTTCTTTTCGAGATTCTTTGCGCATAATATGCTTTACTGAAGCTATCAAACTAGTATAATGAAAGAGAACCAGTTATCTCAAATAAGAACAGAAAAAAAGTGATTCTAAAGAAGTTTCCAAACTTCGAAAAAAAATTTTTTTCTTTTCGAGATTCTTTGCGCATAATATGCTTTACTGAGGCTATCAAACTAGTATAATGAAAGAGAACCAGTTATCTCAAATAAGAACGGAAAAAAAGTGTTTCTAAAGAAGTTTCCAAACTTCGAAAAAAAACTTTTTTCTTTTCGAGATTCTTTGCGCATAATATGCTTTACTGAGGCTATCAAACTAGTATAATGAAAGAGAAGCAGTTATCTCAAATAAGAACGGAAAAAAAGTGATTCAAACGAAGTTTCCAAACCTCGAAAAAAATTTTTTTTCTTTTCGAGATTCTTTGCGCATAATATGCTTTTCTGAGGCTATCAAACTAGTATAATGAAAGAGAACCAGTTATCTCAAATAAGAACAGAAAAAAAGTGATTCTAAAGAAGTTTCCAAACTTCGAAAAAAAATTTTTTTCTTTTCGAGATTCTTTGCACATAATATGCTTTACTGAGGCTATCAAACTAGTATAATGAAAGAGAACCTGTTCTTTCAAATAAGAACGGAAAAAAGTGATTAAAACGAAGTTTCCAAACTTCGAAAAAAAATTTTTTTCTTTTCGAGATTCTTTGGGCATAATATACTTTTCTACGGCTATCAAACTAGTAAAATGAAAGAGAACCAGTTATCTCGAATAAGAACGGAAAAAAAGTGATTGTAACGAAGTTTCCAAACTTCGAAAAAAAAATTTTTTTTCTTTTCGAGATTCTTTGCGCATAATATGCTTTACTGAGGCTATCAAACTAGTATAATGTAAGAGAACCAGTTATCTCAAATAAGAACGGAAAAAAAGTGATTCTAAAGAAGTTTCCAAACTTCGAAAAAATTTTTTTTTCTTTTCGAGATTCTTTGCGCATAATATGCTTTACTGAAGCTATCAAACTAGTATAATGAAAGAGAACCAGTTATCTCAAATAAGAACAGAAAAAAAGTGATTCTAAAGAAGTTTCCAAACTTCGAAAAAAAATTTTTTTCTTTTCGAGATTCTTTGCGCATAATATGCTTTACTGAGGCTATCAAACTAGTATAATGAAAGAGAACCAGTTATCTCAAATAAGAACGGAAAAAAAGTGTTTCTAAAGAAGTTTCCAAACTTCGAAAAAAAACTTTTTTCTTTTCGAGATTCTTTGCGCATAATATGCTTTACTGAGGCTATCAAACTAGTATAATGAAAGAGAAGCAGTTATCTCAAATAAGAACGGAAAAAAAGTGATTCAAACGAAGTTTCCAAACCTCGAAAAAAATTTTTTTTCTTTTCGAGATTCTTTGCGCATAATATGCTTTTCTGAGGCTATCAAACTAGTATAATGAAAGAGAACCAGTTATCTCAAATAAGAACAGAAAAAAAGTGATTCTAAAGAAGTTTCCAAACTTCGAAAAAAAATTTTTTTCTTTTCGAGATTCTTTGCACATAATATGCTTTACTGAGGCTATCAAACTAGTATAATGAAAGAGAACCTGTTCTTTCAAATAAGAACGGAAAAAAGTGATTAAAACGAAGTTTCCAAACTTCGAAAAAAAATTTTTTTCTTTTCGAGATTCTTTGGGCATAATATACTTTTCTACGGCTATCAAACTAGTAAAATGAAAGAGAACCAGTTATCTCGAATAAGAACGGAAAAAAAGTGATTGTAACGAAGTTTCCAAACTTCGAAAAAAATTTTTTTTCTTTTCGAGATTCTTTGCGCATAATATGCTTTACTGAGGCTATCAAACTAGTATAATGTAAGAGAACCAGTTATCTCAAATAAGAACGGAAAAAAAGTGATTCTAACGAAGTTTCCACTCTTCGAAAAAAATTTTTTTTCTTTTCGTGATTGTTTGCGCTAAATATGCTTTTCTGAGGCTATCAAACTAGTATAATGAAAGAGAACCAGTTATCTCAAATAAGAACAGAAAAAAAGTGATTCTAAAGTAGTTTCCAAACTTCGAAAAAAAATTTTTTTCTTTTCGAGATTCTTTGCGCATAATATGCTTTACTGAGGCTATCAAACTAGTATAATGAGAGAGAACCAGTTATTTCAAATAAGAACGGAAAAAAGTGATTAAAACGAAGTTTCCAAACTTCGAAAAAAAATGTTTTTCTTTTCGAGATTCCTTGCGCATAATATACTTTTCTACGGCTATCAAACTAGTAAAATGAAAGAGAACCAGTTATCTCCAATAAGAACGGAAAAAAAGTGATTGTAACGAAGTTTCCAAATTTCGAAAAAAATTTTTTTTCTTTTCGAGATTCTTTGCGCATAATATGCTTTACTGAGGCTATCAAACTAGTATAATGTAAGAGAACCAGTTATCTCAAATAAGAACGGAAAAAAAGTGATTATAACGAAGTTTCCAAACTTCAAAAAAAATTTTTTTTCTTTTCGTGATTGTTTGCGCTAAATATGCTTTTCTGAGGCTATCAAAGTAGTATTATAAAAGAGAACACGTTATCTCAAATAAGAACAGAAAAAAGGTGATTCTAAAGAAGTTTCCAAACTTCGAAAAAAATTTTTTTTCTTTTCGAGATTCTTTGCGCATAATATGCTTTACTGAGGCTATCAAACTAGTATAATGAAAGAGAACCAGTTATCTCAAATAAGAACGGAAAAAAAGTGATTCAAACGAAGTTTCCAAACTTCGAAAAAAATGTTTTTCTTTTCGAGATTCTTTGCGCATAATATGCTTTACTGAGGCTATCAAACTAGTATAATGAAAGAGAACCAGTTATCTCAAATAAGAACGGAAAAAAAGTGATTCTAAAGAAGTTTCCAAACTTCGAAAAAAAAATTTTTTCTTTTCGAGATTCTTTGCGCATAATATGCTTTACTGAGGCTATCAAACTAGTATAATGAAAGAGAACCAGTTATCTCAAATAAGAACGGAAAAAAATTGATTCTAAAGAAGTTTCCAAACTTCGAAAAAAATTTTTTTCTTTTCGAGATTCTTTGCGCATAATATGCTTTACTGAGGCTATCAAACTAGTATTATGAAAGAGAACGAGTTATCTCAAATAAGAACGGAAAAAAAGTGATTCAAACGAAGTTTCCAAACTTCGAAAAAAATGTTTTTCTTTTCGAGATTCTTTGCGCATAATATGCTTTACTGAGGCTATCAAACTAGTATAATGTAAGAGAACCAGTTATCTCAAATAAGAACGATAAAAAAGTGATTCAAACAAAGTTTCCAAACTTCGAAAAAAATGTTTTTCTTTTCGAGATTCTTTGCGCATAATATGCTTTTCTGAGGCTATCAAACTAGTATAATGAAAGAGAACTAGTTATTTCAAATAAGAACGGAAAAAAAGTGATTCAAACGAAGTTTCCAAACTTCGAAAAAAAATGTTTTTCTTTTCGAGATTCTTTGCGCATAATATACTTTTCTACGGCTATCAAACTAGTAAAATGAAAGAGAACCAGTTATCTCCAATAAGAACGGAAAAAAAGTGATTCTAACGAAGTTTCCAAACTTCGAAAAAAATTTTTTTCTTTACGAGATTCTTTGCGCATAATATGCTTTTCTGAGGCTATCAAACTAGTATAATGATAGAGAACCAGTTATCTCAAATAAGAACGGAAAAAAAGTGATTCTAACGAAGTTTCCAAACTTCGAAAAAAAATTTTTTTTCTTTTCGTGATTCTTTGCGCTAAATAAGCTTTTCTGAGGCTATCAAAGTAGTATTATAAAGGAGAACCAGTTATCTCAAATAAGAACAGAAAAAAAGTGACTCTAAAGAAGTTTCCAAACTTCGAAAAAAAATTTTTTTCTTTTTGAGATTCTTTGCGCATAATATGCTTTACTGAGGCTATCAAACTAATATAATGAAAGAGAAACAGTTATCTCAAATAAGAACGGAAAAAAATGATTCAAACGAAGTTTCCAAACTTCGAAAAAAAATGTTTTTCTTTTCGAGATTCTTTGCGCATTATATGCTTTTCTGAGGCTATCATACTAGTATAATGAAAGAGAACCAGTTATCTCAAATAAGAACAGAAAAAAGTGATTCTAAAGAAGTTTCCAAACTTCGAAAAAAAAATTTTTTCTTTTCGAGATTCTTTGCGCATTATATGCTTTTCTGAGGCTATCAAAGTAGTATTATAAAAGAGAACCAGTTATCTCAAATAAGAACGGAAAAAAAGTGATTCTCAAGAAGTTTCCAAACTTCGAAAAAAAATTTTTTTCTTTTCGAGATTCTTTGCGCATAATATGCTTTAGGCTATCAAACTAGTATAATGAAAGAGAACCTGTTCTTTCAAATAAGAACGGAAAAAAGTGATTAAAACGAAGTTTCCAAACTTCGAAAAAAAATTTTTTTCTTTTCGAGATTCTTTGCGCATAATATGCTTTACTGAGGCTATCAAACTAGTATAATGTAAGTGAACCAGTTATCTCAAATAAGAACGGAAAAAAAGGGATTCTAACGAAGTTTCCAAACTTCGAAAAAAATTTTTTTTCTTTTCGTGATTGTTTGCGCTAAATATGCTTTTCTGAGGCTATCAAACTAGTATAATGAAAGAGAACCAGTTATCTCAAATAAGAACAGAAAAAAAGTGATTCTAAAGAAGTTTCCAAACTTCGAAAAAAAAATTTTGTCTTTTCGAGATTCTTTGCGCATAATATGCTTTACTGAGGCTATCAAACTAGTATAATGAAAGAGAACCAGTTAATTCAAATAACAACGGAAAAAAAGTGATTCTAAAGAAGTTTCCAAACTTCGAAAAAAATTTTTTTTCTTTTCGAGATTCTTTGCGCATAAAATGCTTTACTGAGGCTATCAAACTAGTATAATGAAAGAGAACCAGTTATCTCAAATAAGAACGGAAAAAAAGTGATTCAAACGAAGTTTCCAAACTTTGAAAAAAAATGTTTTTCTTTTCGAGATTCTTTGCGCATAATATGCTTTTCTGAGGCTATCAAACTAGTATAATGAAAGAGAACTAGTTATTTCAAATAAGAACGGAAAAAAAGTGATTCAAACGAAGTTTCCAAACTTCGAAAAAAAATGTTTTTCTTTTCGAGATTCTTTGCGCATAATATACTTTTCTACGGCTATCAAACTAGTAAAATGAAAGAGAACCAGTTATCTCGAATAAGAACGGAAAAAAAGTGATTCTAACGAAGTTTCCAAACTTCGAAATAAAATGTTTCTCTTTTCGAGATTGTTTGCGCATTATATGCTTTTCTGAGGCTATCAAAGTAGTATTATAAAAGAGAACCAGTTATCTCAAATAAGAACGGAAAAAAAGTGATTCTAAAGAAGTTTCCAAACTTCGAAAAAAATTTTTTTTCTTTTCGAGATTCTTTGCGCATACTATACTTTTCTACGGCTATCAAACTAGTAAAATGAAAGAGAACCAGTTATCTCGAATAAGAACGGAAAAAAAAGTGATTCTAACGAAGTTTCCAAACTTCGAAAAAAAATGTTTTTCTTTTCGAGATTCTTTGCGCATAATATGCTTTACTGAGGCTATCAAACTAGTATAATGAAAGAGAACCAGTTATCTCAAATAATAACGAAAACAAATTGATTCTAAAGAAGTTTCCAAACTTCAAAAAAAATGTTTTTCTTTTCGAGATTCTTTGCGCATTATATACTTTTCTACGGCTATCAAACTAGTAAAATGAAAGAGAACCAGTTATCTCGAATAAGAACGGAAAAATTGTGATTGTAACGAAGTTTCCAAACGTCGAAAAAAATTTTTTTTCTTTTCGAGATTCTTTGCGCATAATATGCTTTACTGAGGCTATCAAACTAGTATAATGAAAGAGAACCAGTTATCTCAAATAAGAACGGAAAAAAAGTGATTCTAAAGAAGTTTCCAAACTTCGAAAAAAATTTTTTTTCTTTTCGAGATTCTTTGCGCATAATATGCTTTACTGAAGCTATCAAACTAGTATAATGAAAGAGAACCAGTTATCTCAAATAAGAACAGAAAAAAAGGGATTCTAAAGAAGTTTCCAAACTTCGAAAAAAAATTTTTTTCTTTTCGAGATTCTTTGCGCATAATATGCTTTACTGAGGCTATCAAACTAGTATAATGAACGAGAACCAGTTATCTCAAATAAGAACGAAAAAAAAGTGATTCTAAAGAAGTTTCCAAACTTCGAAAAAAAATTTTTTTCTTTTCGAGATTCTTTGCGCATAATATGCTTTACTGAGGCTATCAAACTAGTATAATGAAAGAGAAACAGTTATCTCAAATAAGAACGGAAAAAAAGTGATTCAAACGAAGTTTCCAAACCTCGAAAAAAAATGTTTTTCTTTTCGAGATTCTTTGCGCATAATATGCTTTTCTATCAAACTAGTATAATGAAAGTTAACCAGTTAAATCAAATAAGAACGGGAAAAAAAGTGATTCTAACGAAGTTTCCAAACTTCGAAAAAAATTTTTTTTTCTTTTCGTGATTCTTTGCGCTAAATATGCTTTTCTGAGGCTATCAAAGTAGTATTATAAAAGAGAACACGTTATCTCAAATAAGAACAGAAAAAAGGTGATTCTAAAGAAGTTTCCAAACTTCAAAAAAAATTTTTTTTCATTTCGAGATTCTTTGCGCATAATATGCTTTACTGAGGCTATCAAACTAGTATAATGAAAGAGAACCAGTTATCTCAAATAAGAACGGAAAAAAAGTGATTCAAACGATGTTTCCAAACTCGAAAAAAAATTTTTTTCTTTTAGAGATTCTTTGCGCATAATATGCTTTACTGAGGCTATCAAACTAGTATAATGAAAGAGAACCAGTTATCTCAAATAAGAACGGAAAAAAAGTGATTCTAACGAAGTTTCCAAACTTCGAAAAAATTTTTTTTTCTTTTCGAGATTCTTTGCGCATAATATGCTTTACTGAGGCTATCAAACTAGTATAATGAAAGAGAACCAGTTATCTCAAATAAGAACAGAAAAAAAGTGATTCTAAAGAAGTTTCCAAACTTCGAAAAAAAATTTTTTTCTTTTCGAGATTCTTTGCGCATAATATGCTTTACTGAGGCTATCAAACTAGTATAATGAAAGAGAACCTGTTATTTCAAATAAGAACGGAAAAAAGTGATTAAAACGAAGTTTCCAAACTTCGAAAAAAAATGTTTTTCTTTTCGAGATTCTTTGCGCATAATATACTTTTCTACGGCTATCAAACTAGTAAAATGAAAGAGAACCAGTTATCTCGAATAAGAAGGGAAAAAAAGTGATTGTAACGAAGATTCCAAACTTCGAAAAAAATTTTTTTTCTTTTCGAGATTCTTTGCGCATAATATGCTTTACTGAGGCAATCAAACTAGTATAATGAAAGAGAACCAGTTATCTCAAATAAGAACGAAAACAAATTGATTCTAAAGAAGTTTCCAAACTTCAAAAAAAATGTTTTTCTTTTCGAGATTCTTTGCGCATTATATACTTTTCTACGGCTATCAAACTAGTAAAATGAAAGAGAACCAGTTATCTCGAATAAGAACGGAAAAATTGTGATTGTAACGAAGTTTCCAAACGTCGAAAAAAATTTTTTTTCTTTTCGAGAATCTTTGCGCATAATATGCTTTACTGAGGCTATCAAACTAGTATAATGAAAGAGAACCAGTTATCTCAAATAAGAACGGAAAAAAAGTTATTCTAAAGAAGTTTCCAAACTTCGAAAAAAATTTTTTTTCTTTTCGAGATTCTTTGCGCATAATATGCTTTACTGAAGCTATCAAACTAGTAAAATGAAAGAGAACCAGTTATCTCCAATAAGAACGGAAAAAAAGTGATTGTAACGAAGTTTCCAAATTTCGAAAAAAATTTTTTTTCTTTTCGAGATTCTTTGCGCATAATATGCTTTACTGAGGCTATCAAACTAGTATAATGTAAGAGAACCAGTTATCTCAAATAAGAACGGAAAAAAAGTGATTATAACGAAGTTTCCAAACTTCAAAAAAAATTTTTTTTCTTTTCGTGATTGTTTGCGCTAAATATGCTTTTCTGAGGCTATCAAAGTAGTATTATAAAAGAGAACACGTTATCTCAAATAAGAACAGAAAAAAGGTGATTCTAAAGAAGTTTCCAAACTTCGAAAAAAATTTTTTTTCTTTTCGAGATTCTTTGCGCATAATATGCTTTACTGAGGCTATCAAACTAGTATAATGAAAGAGAACCAGTTATCTCAAATAAGAACGGAAAAAAAGTGATTCAAACGAAGTTTCCAAACTTCGAAAAAAATGTTTTTCTTTTCGAGATTCTTTGCGCATAATATGCTTTACTGAGGCTATCAAACTAGTATAATGAAAGAGAACCAGTTATCTCAAATAAGAACGGAAAAAAAGTGATTCTAAAGAAGTTTCCAAACTTCGAAAAAAAAATTTTTTCTTTTCGAGATTCTTTGCGCATAATATGCTTTACTGAGGCTATCAAACTAGTATAATGAAAGAGAACCAGTTATCTCAAATAAGAACGGAAAAAAATTGATTCTAAAGAAGTTTCCAAACTTCGAAAAAAATTTTTTTCTTTTCGAGATTCTTTGCGCATAATATGCTTTACTGAGGCTATCAAACTAGTATTATGAAAGAGAACGAGTTATCTCAAATAAGAACGGAAAAAAAGTGATTCAAACGAAGTTTCCAAACTTCGAAAAAAATGTTTTTCTTTTCGAGATTCTTTGCGCATAATATGCTTTACTGAGGCTATCAAACTAGTATAATGTAAGTGAACCAGTTATCTCAAATAAGAACGGAAAAAAAGGGATTCTAACGAAGTTTCCAAACTTCGAAAAAAATTTTTTTTCTTTTCGTGATTGTTTGCGCTAAATATGCTTTTCTGAGGCTATCAAACTAGTATAATGAAAGAGAACCAGTTATCTCAAATAAGAACAGAAAAAAAGTGATTCTAAAGAAGTTTCCAAACTTCGAAAAAAAAATTTTGTCTTTTCGAGATTCTTTGCGCATAATATGCTTTACTGAGGCTATCAAACTAGTATAATGAAAGAGAACCAGTTAATTCAAATAACAACGGAAAAAAAGTGATTCTAAAGAAGTTCCAAACTTCGAAAAAAATTTTTTTTCTTTTCGAGATTCTTTGCGCATAAAATGCTTTACTGAAGCTATCAAACTAGTATAATGAAAGAGAACCAGTTATCTCAAATAAGAACGGAAAAAAAGTGATTCAAACGAAGTTTCCAAACTTTGAAAAAAAATGTTTTTCTTTTCGAGATTCTTTGCGCATAATATGCTTTTCTGAGGCTATCAAACTAGTATAATGAAAGAGAACTAGTTATTTCAAATAAGAACGGAAAAAAAGTGATTCAAACGAAGTTTCCAAACTTCGAAAAAAAATGTTTTTCTTTTCGAGATTCTTTGCGCATAATATACTTTTCTACGGCTATCAAACTAGTAAAATGAAAGAGAACCAGTTATCTCGAATAAGAACGGAAAAAAAGTGATTCTAACGAAGTTTCCAAACTTCGAAATAAAATGTTTCTCTTTTCGAGATTGTTTGCGCATTATATGCTTTTCTGAGGCTATCAAAGTAGTATTATAAAAGAGAACCAGTTATCTCAAATAAGAACGGAAAAAAAGTGATTCTAAAGAAGTTTCCAAACTTCGAAAAAAATTTTTTTTCTTTTCGAGATTCTTTGCGCATACTATACTTTTCTACGGCTATCAAACTAGTAAAATGAAAGAGAACCAGTTATCTCGAATAAGAACGGAAAAAAAAGTGATTCTAACGAAGTTTCCAAACTTCGAAAAAAAATGTTTTTCTTTTCGAGATTCTTTGCGCATAATATGCTTTACTGAGGCTATCAAACTAGTATAATGAAAGAGAACCAGTTATCTCAAATAAGAACGAAAACAAATTGATTCTAAAGAAGTTTCCAAACTTCAAAAAAAATGTTTTTCTTTTCGAGATTCTTTGCGCATTATATACTTTTCTACGGCTATCAAACTAGTAAAATGAAAGAGAACCAGTTATCTCGAATAAGAACGGAAAAATTGTGATTGTAACGAAGTTTCCAAACGTCGAAAAAAATTTTTTTTCTTTTCGAGATTCTTTGCGCATAATATGCTTTACTGAGGCTATCAAACTAGTATAATGAAAGAGAACCAGTTATCTCAAATAAGAACGGAAAAAAAGTGATTCTAAAGAAGTTTCCAAACTTCGAAAAAAATTTTTTTTCTTTTCGAGATTCTTTGCGCATAATATGCTTTACTGAAGCTATCAAACTAGTATAATGAAAGAGAACCAGTTATCTCAAATAAGAACAGAAAAAAAGGGATTCTAAAGAAGTTTCCAAACTTCGAAAAAAAATTTTTTTCTTTTCGAGATTCTTTGCGCATAATATGCTTTACTGAGGCTATCAAACTAGTATAATGAACGAGAACCAGTTATCTCAAATAAGAACGGAAAAAAAGTGATTCTAAAGAAGTTTCCAAACTTCGAAAAAAAATTTTTTTCTTTTCGAGATTCTTTGCGCATAATATGCTTTACTGAGGCTATCAAACTAGTATAATGAAAGAGAAACAGTTATCTCAAATAAGAACGGAAAAAAAGTGATTCAAACGAAGTTTCCAAACCTCGAAAAAAAATGTTTTTCTTTTCGAGATTCTTTGCGCATAATATGCTTTTCTATCAAACTAGTATAATGAAAGTTAACCAGTTAAATCAAATAAGAACGGGAAAAAAAGTGATTCTAACGAAGTTTCCAAACTTCGAAAAAAATTTTTTTTTCTTTTCGTGATTCTTTGCGCTAAATATGCTTTTCTGAGGCTATCAAAGTAGTATTATAAAAGAGAACACGTTATCTCAAATAAGAACAGAAAAAAGGTGATTATAAAGAAGTTTCCAAACTTCAAAAAAAATTTTTTTTCTTTTCGAGATTCTTTGCGCATAATATGCTTTACTGAGGCTATCAAACTAGTATAATGAAAGAGAACCAGTTATCTCAAATAAGAACGGAAAAAAAGTGATTCAAACGATGTTTCCAAACTCGAAAAAAAATTTTTTTCTTTTAGAGATTCTTTGCGCATAATATGCTTTACTGAGGCTATCAAACTAGTATAATGAAAGAGAACCAGTTATCTCAAATAAGAACGGAAAAAAAGTGATTCTAACGAAGTTTCCAAACTTCGAAAAAATTTTTTTTTCTTTTCGAGATTCTTTGCGCATAATATGCTTTACTGAGGCTATCAAACTAGTATAATGAAAGAGAACCAGTTATCTCAAATAAGAACAGAAAAAAAGTGATTCTAAAGAAGTTTCCAAACTTCGAAAAAAAATTTTTTTCTTTTCGAGATTCTTTGCGCATAATATGCTTTACTGAGGCTATCAAACTAGTATAATGAAAGAGAACCTGTTATTTCAAATAAGAACGGAAAAAAGTGATTAAAACGAAGTTTCCAAACTTCGAAAAAAAATGTTTTTCTTTTCGAGATTCTTTGCGCATAATATACTTTTCTACGGCTATCAAACTAGTAAAATGAAAGAGAACCAGTTATCTCGAATAAGAACGGAAAAAAAGTGATTGTAACGAAGATTCCAAACTTCGAAAAAAATTTTTTTTCTTTTCGAGATTCTTTGCGCATAATATGCTTTACTGAGGCAATCAAACTAGTATAATGAAAGAGAACCAGTTATCTCAAATAAGAACGAAAACAAATTGATTCTAAAGAAGTTTCCAAACTTCAAAAAAAATGTTTTTCTTTTCGAGATTCTTTGCGCATTATATACTTTTCTACGGCTATCAAACTAGTAAAATGAAAGAGAACCAGTTATCTCGAATAAGAACGGAAAAATTGTGATTGTAACGAAGTTTCCAAACGTCGAAAAAAATTTTTTTTCTTTTCGAGAATCTTTGCGCATAATATGCTTTACTGAGGCTATCAAACTAGTATAATGAAAGAGAACCAGTTATCTCAAATAAGAACGGAAAAAAAGTGATTCTAAAGAAGTTTCCAAACTTCGAAAAAAATTTTTTTTCTTTTCGAGATTCTTTGCGCATAATATGCTTTACTGAAGCTATCAAACTAGTATAATGAAAGAGAACCAGTTATCTCAAATAAGAACAGAAAAAAAGGGATTCTAAAGAAGTTTCCAAACTTCGAAAAAAAATTTTTTTCTTTTCGAGATTCTTTGCGCATAATATGCTTTACTGAGGCTATCAAACTAGTATAAGGAACGAGAACCAGTTATCTCAAATAAGAACGGAAAAAAAGTGATTCTAAAGAAGTTTCCAAACTTCGAAAAAAAATTTTTTTCTTTTCGAGATTCTTTGCGCATAATATGCTTTACTGAGGCTATCAAACTAGTATAATGAAAGAGAAACAGTTATCTCAAATAAGAACGGAAAAAAAGTGATTCAAACGAAGTTTCCAAACCTCGAAAAAAAATGTTTTTCTTTTCGAGATTCTTTGCGCATAATATGCTTTTCTGAGGCTATCAAACTAGTATAATGAAAGTTAACCAGTTAAATCAAATAAGAACGGGAAAAAAAGTGATTCTAACGAAGTTTCCAAACTTCGAAAAAATTTTTTTTTTCTTTTCGTGATTCTTTGCGCTAAATATGCTTTTCTGAGGCTATCAAAGTAGTATTATAAAAGAGAACACGTTATCTCAAATAAGAACAGAAAAAAGGTGATTCTAAAGAAGTTTCCAAACTTCAAAAAAAATTTTTTTTCTTTTCGAGATTCTTTGCGCATAATATGCTTTACTGAGGCTATCAAACTAGTATAATGAAAGAGAACCAGTTATCTCAAATAAGAACGGAAAAAAAGTGATTCAAACGATGTTTCCAAACTCGAAAAAAAATTTTTTTCTTTTAGAGATTCTTTGCGCATAATATGCTTTACTGAGGCTATCAAACTAGTATAATGAAAGAGAACCAGTTATCTCAAATAAGAACGGAAAAAAAGTGATTCTAACGAAGTTTCCAAACTTCGAAAAAATTTTTTTTTCTTTTCGAGATTCTTTGCGCATAATATGCTTTACTGAGGCTATCAAACTAGTATAATGAAAGAGAACCAGTTATCTCAAATAAGAACAGAAAAAAAGTGATTCTAAAGAAGTTTCCAAACTTCGAAAAAAAATTTTTTTCTTTTCGAGATTCTTTGCGCATAATATGCTTTACTGAGGCTATCAAACTAGTATAATGAAAGAGAACCTGTTATTTCAAATAAGAACGGAAAAAAGTGATTAAAACGAAGTTTCCAAACTTCGAAAAAAAATGTTTTTCTTTTCGAGATTCTTTGCGCATAATATACTTTTCTACGGCTATCAAACTAGTAAAATGAAAGAGAACCAGTTATCTCGAATAAGAACGGAAAAAAAGTGATTGTAACGAAGTTTCCAAACTTCGAAAAAAATTTTTTTTCTTTTCGAGATTCTTTGCGCATAATATGCTTTACTGAGGCAATCAAACTAGTATAATGTAAGAGAACCAGTTATCTCGAATAAGAACGGAAAAAAAAGTGATTCTAACGAAGTTTCCAAACTTCGAAAAAAAATGTTTTTCTTTTCGAGATTCTTTGCGCATAATATGCTTTACTGAGGCTATCAAACTAGTATAATGAAAGAGAACCAGTTATCTCAAATAAGAACGAAAACAAATTGATTCTAAAGAAGTTTCCAAACTTCGAAAAAAAATGTTTTTCTTTTCGAGATTCTTTGCGCATAATATGCTTTACTGAGGCTATCAAACTAGTATAATGAAAGAGAACCAGTTATCTCAAATAAGAACGGAAAAAAAGTGATTCTAACGAAGTTTCCAAACTTCGAAAAAATTTTTTTTTTCTTTTCGTGATTCTTTGCGCTAAATATGCTTTTCTGAGGCTATCAAAGTAGTATTATAAAAGAGAACCAGTTATCTCAAATAAGAACAGAAAAAAAGTGATTCTAAATAAGTTTCCAAACTTCGAAAAAAAATTTTTTTCTATTCGAGATTCTTTGCGCTTAATATGCTTTACTGAGGCTATCAAACTAATATAATGAAAGAGAAACAGTTATCTCAAATAAGAACGGAAAAAAAGTGATTCTAAAGAAGTTTCCAAACTTCGAAAAAATTTTTTTTTCTTTTCGAGATTCTTTGCGCATAATATGCTTTACTGAAGCTATCAAACTAGTATAATGAAAGAGAACCAGTTATCTCAAATAAGAACAGAAAAAAAGTGATTCTAAAGAAGTTTCCAAACTTCGAAAAAAAATTTTTTTCTTTTCGAGATTCTTTGCGCATAATATGCTTTACTGAGGCTATCAAACTAGTATAATGAAAGAGAACCAGTTATCTCAAATAAGAACGGAAAAAAAGTGATTCTAAAGAAGTTTCCAAACTTCGAAAAAAAACTTTTTTCTTTTCGAGATTCTTTGCGCATAATTTGCTTTACTGAGGCTATCAAACTAGTATAATGAAAGAGAAGCAGTTATCTCAAATAAGAACGGAAAAAAAGTGATTCAAACGAAGTTTCCAAACCTCGAAAAAAATTTTTTTTCTTTTCGAGATTCTTTGCGCATAATATGCTTTTCTGAGGCTATCAAACTAGTATAATGAAAGAGAACCAGTTATCTCAAATAAGAACACAAAAAAAGTGATTCTAAAGAAGTTTCCAAACTTCGAAAAAAAATTTTTTTCTTTTCGAGATTCTTTGCGCATAATATGCTTTACTGAGGCTATCAAACTAGTATAATGAAAGAGAACCTGTTCTTTCAAATAAGAACGGAAAAAAGTGATTAAAACGAAGTTTCCAAACTTCGAAAAAAAATTTTTTTCTTTTCGAGATTCTTTGGGCATAATATACTTTTCTACGGCTATCAAAGTAGTAAAATGAAAGAGAACCAGTTATCTCGAATAAGAACGGAAAAAAAGTGATTGTAACGAAGTTTCCAAACTTCGAAAAAAATTTTTTTTCTTTACGAGATTCTTTGCGCATAATATGCTTTACTGAGGCTATCAAACTAGTATAATGTAAGAGAACCAGTTATCTCAAATAAGAACGGAAAAAAAGTGATTCTAACGAAGTTTCCACTCTTCGAAAAAAATTTTTTTTCTTTTCGTGATTGTTTGCGCTAAATATGCTTTTCTGAGGCTATCAAACTAGTATAATGAAAGAGAACCAGTTATCTCAAATAAGAACAGAAAAAAAGTGATTCTAAAGTAGTTTCCAAACTTCGAAAAAAAATTTTTTTCTTTTCGAGATTCTTTGCGCATAATATGCTTTACTGAGGCTATCAAACTAGTATAATGAGAGAGAACCAGTTATTTCAAATAAGAACGGAAAAAAGTGATTAAAACGAAGTTTCCAAACTTCGAATAAAAATGTTTTTCTTTTCGAGATTCCTTGCGCATAATATACTTTTCTACGGCTATCAAACTAGTAAAATGAAAGAGAACCAGTTATCTCCAATAAGAACGGAAAAAAAGTGATTGTAACGAAGTTTCCAAATTTCGAAAAAAATATTTTTTCTTTTCGAGATTCTTTGCGCAGAATATGCTTTACTGAGGCTATCAAACTAGTATAATGTAAGAGAACCAGTTATCTCAAATAAGAACGGAAAAAAAGTGATTATAACGAAGTTTCCAAACTTCAAAAAAAATTTTTTTTCTTTTCGTGATTGTTTGCGCTAAATATGCTTTTCTGAGGCTATCAAAGTAGTATTATAAAAGAGAACACGTTATCTCAAATAAGAACAGAAAAAAGGTGATTCTAAAGAAGTTTCCAAACTTCGAAAAAAATTTTTTTTCTTTTCGAGATTCTTTGCGCATAATATGCTTTACTGAGGCTATCAAACTAGTATAATGAAAGAGAACCAGTTATCTCAAATAAGAACGGAAAAAAAGTGATTCAAACGAAGTTTCCAAACTTCGAAAAAAATGTTTTTCTTTTCGAGATTCTTTGCGCATAATATGCTTTACTGAGGCTATCAAACTAGTATAATGAGAGAGAACCAGTTATCTCAAATAAGAACGGAAAAAAAGTGATTCTAAAGAAGTTTCCAAACTTCGAAAAAAAAATTTTTTCTTTTCGAGATTCTTTGCGCATAATATGCTTTACTGAGGCTATCAAACTAGTATAATGAAAGAGAACCAGTTATCTCAAATAAGAACGGAAAAAAATTGATTCTAAAGAAGTTTCCAAACTTCGAAAAAAATTTTTTTCTTTTCGAGATTCTTTGCGCATAATATGCTTTACTGAGGCTATCAAACTAGTATTATGAAAGAGAACGAGTTATCTCAAATAAGAACGGAAAAAAAGTGATTCAAACGAAGTTTCCAAACTTCGAAAAAAATGTTTTTCTTTTCGAGATTCTTTGCGCATAATATGCTTTACTGAGGCTATCAAACTAGTATAATGTAAGAGAACCAGTTATCTCAAATAAGAACGGAAAAAAAGTGATTCAAACAAAGTTTCCAAACTTCGAAAAAAATGTTTTTCTTTTCGAGATTCTTTGCGCATAATATGCTTTTCTGAGGCTATCAAACTAGTATAATGAAAGAGAACTAGTTATTTCAAATAAGAACGGAAAAAAAGTGATTCAAACGAAGTTTCCAAACTTCGAAAAAAAATGTTTTTCTTTTCGAGATTCTTTGCGCATAATATACTTTTCTACGGCTATCAAACCAGTAAAATGAAAGAGAACCAGTTATCTCCAATAAGAACGGAAAAAAAGTGATTCTAACGAAGTTTCCAAACTTCGAAAAAAATTTTTTTCTTTACGAGATTCTTTGAGCATAATATGCTTTTCTGAGGCTATCAAACTAGTATAATGATAGAGAACCAGTTATCTCAAATAAGAACGGAAAAAAAGTGATTCTAACGAAGTTTCCAAACTTCGAAAAAAAATTTTTTTTCTTTTCGTGATTCTTTGCGCTAAATAAGCTTTTCTGAGGCTATCAAAGTAGTATTATAAAGGAGAACCAGATATCTCAAATAAGAACAGAAAAAAAGTGATTCTAAAGAAGTTTCCAAACTTCGAAAAAAAATTTTTTTCTTTTCGAGATTCTTTGCGCATAATATGCTTTAGGCTATCAAACTAGTATAATGAAAGAGAACCTGTTCTTTCAAATAAGAACGGAAAAAAGTGATTAAAACGAAGTTTCCAAACTTCGAAAAAAAATTTTTTTCTTTTCGAGATTCTTTGGGCATAATATACTTTTCTACGGCTATCAAACTAGTAAAATGAAAGAGAACCAGTTATCTCGAATAAGAACGGAAAAAAAGTGATTGTAACGAAGTTTCCAAACTTCGAAAAAAATTTTTTTTCTTTTCGAGATTCTTTGCGCATAATATGCTTTACTGAGGCTATCAAACTAGTATAATGTAAGAGAACCAGTTATCTCAAATAAGAACGGAAAAAAAGTTATTCTAACGAAGTTTCCAAACTTCGAAAAAAATTTTTTTTCTTTTCGTGATTGTTTGCGCTAAATATGCTTTTCTGAGGCTATCAAACTAGTATAATGAAAGAGAACCAGTTATCTCAAATAAGAACAGAAAAAAAGTGATTCTAAAGAAGTTTCCAAACTTCGAAAAAAAAATTTTGTCTTTTCGAGATTCTTTGCGCATAATATGCTTTACTGAGGCTATCAAACTAGTATAATGAAAGAGAACCAGTTAATTCAAATAACAACGGAAAAAAAGTGATTCTAAAGAAGTTTCCAAACTTCGAAAAAAATTTTTTTTCTTTTCGAGATTCTTTGCGCATAAAATGCTTTACTGAGGCTATCAAACTAGTATAATGAAAGAGAACCAGTTATCTCAAATAAGAACGGAAAAAAAATGATTCAAACGAAGTTTCCAAACTTTGAAAAAAAATGTTTTTCTTTTCGAGATTCTTTGCGCATAATATGCTTTTCTGAGGCTATCAAACTAGTATAATGAAAGAGAACTAGTTATTTCAAATAAGAACGGAAAAAAAGTGATTCAAACGAAGTTTCCAAACTTCGAAAAAAAATGTTTTTCTTTTCGAGATTCTTTGCGCATAATATACTTTTCTACGGCTATCAAACTAGTAAAATGAAAGAGAACCAGTTATCTCGAATAAGAACGGAAAAAAAGTGATTCTAACGAAGTTTCCAAACTTCGAAAAAAAATGTTTTTCTTTTCGAGATTCTTTGCGCATAATATGCTTTACTGAGGCTATCAAACTAGTATAATGAAAGAGAACCAGTTATCTCAAATAAGAACGAAAACAAATTGATTCTAAAGAAGTTTCCAAACTTCAAAAAAAATGTTTTTCTTTTCGAGATTCTTTGCGCATTATATACTTTTCTACGGCTATCAAACTAGTAAAATGAAAGAGAACCAGTTATCTCGAATAAGAACGGAAAAATTGTGATTGTAACGAAGTTTCCAAACGTCGAAAAAAATTTTTTTTCTTTTCGAGATTCTTTGCGCATAATATGCTTTACTGAGGCTATCAAACTAGTATAATGAAAGAGAACCAGTTATCTCAAATAAGAACGGAAAAAAAGTGATTCTAAAGAAGTTTCCAAACTTCGAAAAAAATTTTTTTTCTTTTCGAGATTCTTTGCGCATAATATGCTTTACTGAAGCTATCAAACTAGTATAATGAAAGAGAACCAGTTATCTCAAATAAGAACAGAAAAAAAGGGATTCTAAAGAAGTTTCCAAACTTCGAAAAAAAATTTTTTTCTTTTTGAGATTCTTTGCGCATAATATGCTTTACTGAGGCTATCAAACTAGTATAATGAACGAGAACCAGTTATCTCAAATAAGAACGGAAAAAAAGTGATTCTAAAGAAGTTTCCAAACTTCGAAAAAAAATTTTTTTCTTTTCGAGATTCTTTGCGCATAATATGCTTTACTGAGGCTATCAAACTAGTATAATGAAAGAGAAACAGTTATCTCAAATAAGAACGGAAAAAAAGTGATTCAAACGAAGTTTCCAAACCTCGAAAAAAAATGTTTTTCTTTTCGAGATTCTTTGCGCATAATATGCTTTTCTGAGGCTATCAAACTAGTATAATGAAAGTTAACCAGTTAAATCAAATAAGAACGGGAAAAAAAAGTGATTCTAACGAAGTTTCCAAACTTCGAAAAAAATTTTTTTTTCTTTTCGTGATTCTTTGCGCTAAATATGCTTTTCTGAGGCTATCAAAGTAGTATTATAAAAGAGAACACGTTATCTCAAATAAGAACAGAAAAAAGGTGATTCTAAAGAAGTTTCCAAACTTCAAAAAAAATTTTTTTTCTTTTCGAGATTCTTTGCGCATAATATGCTTTACTGAGGCTATCAAACTAGTATAATGAAAGAGAACCAGTTATCTCAAATAAGAACGGAAAAAAAGTGATTCAAACGATGTTTCCAAACTCGAAAAAAAATTTTTTTCTTTTAGAGATTCTTTGCGCATAATATGCTTTACTGAGGCTATCAAACTAGTATAATGAAAGAGAACCAGTTATCTCAAATAAGAACGGAAAAAAAGTGATTCTAACGAAGTTTCCAAACTTCGAAAAAATTTTTTTTTCTTTTCGAGATTCTTTGCGCATAATATGCTTTACTGAGGCTATCAAACTAGTATAATGAAAGAGAACCAGTTATCTCAAATAAGAACAGAAAAAAAGTGATTCTAAAGAAGTTTCCAAACTTCGAAAAAAAATTTTTTTCTTTTCGAGATTCTTTGCGCATAATATGCTTTACTGAGGCTATCAAACTAGTATAATGAAAGAGAACCTGTTATTTCAAATAAGAACGGAAAAAAGTGATTAAAACGAAGTTTCCAAACTTCGAAAAAAAATGTTTTTCTTTTCGAGATTCTTTGCGCATAATATACTTTTCTACGGCTATCAAACTAGTAAAATGAAAGAGAACCAGTTATCTCGAATAAGAACGGAAAAAAAGTGATTGTAACGAAGTTTCCAAACTTCGAAAAAAATTTTTTTTCTTTTCGAGATTCTTTGCGCATAATATGCTTTACTGAGGCAATCAAACTAGTATAATGAAAGAGAACCAGTTATCTCAAATAAGAACGAAAACAAATTGATTCTAAAGAAGTTTCCAAACTTCAAAAAAAATGTTTTTCTTTTCGAGATTCTTTGCGCATTATATACTTTTCTACGGCTATCAAACTAGTAAAATGAAAGAGAACCAGTTATCTCGAATAAGAACGGAAAAATTGTGATTGTAACGAAGTTTCCAAACGTCGAAAAAATGTTTTTTTCTTTTCGAGATTCTTTGCGCATAATATGCTTTACTGAGGCTATCAAACTAGTATAATGAAAGAGAACCAGTTATCTCAAATAAGAACGGAAAAAAAGTGATTCTAAAGAAGTTTCCAAACTTCGAAAAAAATTTTTTTTCTTTTCGAGATTCTTTGCGCATAATATGCTTTACTGAAGCTATCAAACTAGTATAATGAAAGAGAACCAGTTATCTCTAATAAGAACAGAAAAAAAGGGATTCTAAAGAAGTTTCCAAACTTCGAAAAAAAATTATTTTCTTTTCGAGATTCATTGCGCATAATATGCTTTACTGAGGCTATCAAACTAGTATAATGAACGAGAACCAGTTATCTCAAATAAGAACGGAAAAAAAGTGATTCTAAAGAAGTTTCCAAACTTCGAAAAAAAATTTTTTTCTTTTCGAGATTCTTTGCGCATAATATGCTTTACTGAGGCTATCAAACTAGTATAATGAAAGAGAAACAGTTATCTCAAATAAGAACGGAAAAAAAGTGATTCAAACGAAGTTTCCAAACCTCGAAAAAAAATGTTTTTCTTTTCGAGATTCTTTGCGCATAATATGCTTTTCTGAGGCTATCAAACTAGTATAATGAAAGTTAACCAGTTAAATCAAATAAGAACGGGAAAAAAAGTGATTCTAACGAAGTTTCCAAACTTCGAAAAAAATTTTTTTTTCTTTTCGTGATTCTTTGCGCTAAATATGCTTTTCTGAGGCTATCAAAGTAGTATTATAAAAGAGAACACGTTATCTCAAATAAGAACAGAAAAAAGGTGATTCTAAAGAAGTTTCCAAACTTCAAAAAAAATTTTTTTTCTTTTCGAGATTCTTTGCGCATAATATGCTTTACTGAGGCTATCAAACTAGTATAATGAAAGAGAACCAGTTATCTCAAATAAGAACGGAAAAAAAGTGATTCAAACGATGTTTCCAAACTCGAAAAAAAATTTTTTTCTTTTAGAGATTCTTTGCGCATAATATGCTTTACTGAGGCTATCAAACTAGTATAATGAAAGAGAACCAGTTATCTCAAATAAGAACGGAAAAAAAGTGATTCTAACGAAGTTTCCAAACTTCGAAAAAATTTTTTTTTCTTTTCGAGATTCTTTGCGCATAATATGCTTTACTGAGGCTATCAAACTAGTATAATGAAAGAGAACCAGTTATCTCAAATAAGAACAGAAAAAAAGTGATTCTAAAGAAGTTTCCAAACTTCGAAAAAAAATTTTTTTCTTTTCGAGATTCTTTGCGCATAATATGCTTTACTGAGGCTATCAAACTAGTATAATGAAAGAGAACCTGTTATTTCAAATAAGAACGGAAAAAAGTGATTAAAACGAAGTTTCCAAACTTCGAAAAAAAATGTTTTTCTTTTCGAGATTCTTTGCGCATAATATACTTTTCTACGGCTATCAAACTAGTAAAATGAAAGAGAACCAGTTATCTCGAATAAGAACGGAAAAAAAGTGATTGTAACGAAGTTTCCAAACTTCGAAAAAAATTTTTTTTCTTTTCGAGATTCTTTGCGCATAATATGCTTTACTGAGGCAATCAAACTAGTATAATGTAAGAGAACCAGTTATTTCGAATAAGAACGGAAAAAAAAGTGATTCTAACGAAGTTTCCAAACTTCGAAAAAAAATGTTTTTCTTTTCGAGATTCTTTGCGCATAATATGCTTTACTGAGGCTATCAAACTAGTATAATGAAAGAGAACCAGTTATCTCAAATAAGAACGAAAACAAATTGATTCTAAAGAAGTTTCCAAACTTCGAAAAAAAATGTTTTTCTTTTCGAGATTCTTTGCGCATAATATGCTTTACTGAGGCTATCAAACTAGTATAATGAAAGAGAACCAGTTATCTCAAATAAGAACGGAAAAAAAGTGATTCTAACGAAGTTTCCAAACTTCGAAAAAAAATTTTTTTCTTTTCGAGATTCTTTGCGCATAATATGCTTTACTGAGGCTATCAAACTAGTATAATGAAAGAGAAACAGTTATCTCAAATAAGAACGGAAAAAAAGTGATTCAAACGAAGTTTCCAAACCTCGAAAAAAAATGTTTTTCTTTTCGAGATTCTTTGCGCATAATATGCTTTTCTGAGGCTATCAAACTAGTATAATGAAAGTTAACCAGTTAAATCAAATAAGAACGGGAAAAAAAGTGATTCTAACGAAGTTTCCAAACTTCGAAAAAAATTTTTTTTTCTTTTCGTGATTCTTTGCGCTAAATATGCTTTTCTGAGGCTATCAAAGTAGTATTATAAAAGAGAACACGTTATCTCAAATAAGAACAGAAAAAAGGTGATTCTAAAGAAGTTTCCAAACTTCAAAAAAAATTTTTTTTCTTTTCGAGATTCTTTGCGCATAATATGCTTTACTGAGGCTATCAAACTAGTATAATGAAAGAGAACCAGTTATCTCAAATAAGAACGGAAAAAAAGTGATACAAACGATGTTTCCAAACTCGAAAAAAAATTTTTTTCTTTTAGAGATTCTTTGCGCATAATATGCTTTACTGAGGCTATCAAACTAGTATAATGAAAGAGAACCAGTTATCTCAAATAAGAACGGAAAAAAAGTGATTCTAACGAAGTTTCCAAACTTCGAAAAAATTTTTTTTTCTTTTCGAGATTCTTTGCGCATAATATGCTTTACTGAGGCTATCAAACTAGTATAATGAAAGAGAACCAGTTATCTCAAATAAGAACAGAAAAAAAGTGATTCTAAAGAAGTTTCCAAACTTCGAAAAAAAATTTTTTTCTTTTCGAGATTCTTTGCGCATAATATGCTTTACTGAGGCTATCAAACTAGTATAATGAAAGAGAACCTGTTATTTCAAATAAGAACGGAAAAAAGTGATTAAAACTAAGTTTCCAAACTTCGAAAAAAAATGTTTTTCTTTTCGAGATTCTTTGCGCATAATATACTTTTCTACGGCTATCAAACTAGTAAAATGAAAGAGAACCAGTTATCTCGAATAAGAACGGAAAAAAAGTGATTGTAACGAAGTTTCCAAACTTCGAAAAAAATTTTTTTTCTTTTCGAGATTCTTTGCGCATAATATGCTTTACTGAGGCAATCAAACTAGTATAATGAAAGAGAACCTGTTATTTCAAATAAGAACGGAAAAAAGTGATTAAAACTAAGTTTCCAAACTTCGAAAAAAAATGTTTTTCTTTTCGAGATTCTTTGCGCATAATATACTTTTCTACGGCTATCAAACTAGTAAAATGAAAGAGAACCAGTTATCTCGAATAAGAACGGAAAAAAAAGTGATTCAAACGAAGTTTCCAAACTTCGAAAAAAAATGTTTTTCTTTTCGAGATTCTTTGCGCATAATATACTTTTCTACGGCTATCAAACCAGTAAAATGAAAGAGAACCAGTTATCTCCAATAAGAACGGAAAAAAAGTGATTCTAACGAAGTTTCCAAACTTCGAAAAAAATTTTTTTCTTTACGAGATTCTTTGAGCATAATATGCTTTTCTGAGGCTATCAAACTAGTATAATGATAGAGAACCAGTTATCTCAAATAAGAACGGAAAAAAAGTGATTCTAACGAAGTTTCCAAACTTCGAAAAAAAATTTTTTTTCTTTTCGTGATTCTTTGCGCTAAATAAGCTTTTCTGAGGCTATCAAAGTAGTATTATAAAGGAGAACCAGTTATCTCAAATAAGAACAGAAAAAAAGTGATTCTAAAGAAGTTTCCAAACTTCGAAAAAAAATTTTTTTCTTTTCGAGATTCTTTGCGCATAATATGCTTTAGGCTATCAAACTAGTATAATGAAAGAGAACCTGTTCTTTCAAATAAGAACGGAAAAAAGTGATTAAAACGAAGTTTCCAAACTTCGAAAAAAAATTTTTTTCTTTTCGAGATTCTTTGGGCATAATATACTTTTCTACGGCTATCAAACTAGTAAAATGAAAGAGAACCAGTTATCTCGAATAAGAACGGAAAAAAAGTGATTGTAACGAAGTTTCCAAACTTCGAAAAAAATTTTTTTTCTTTTCGAGATTCTTTGCGCATAATATGCTTTACTGAGGCTATCAAACTAGTATAATGTAAGAGAACCAGTTATCTCAAATAAGAACGGAAAAAAAGTGATTCTAACGAAGTTTCCAAACTTCGAAAAAAATTTTTTTTCTTTTCGTGATTGTTTGCGCTAAATATGCTTTTCTGAGGCTATCAAACTAGTATAATGAAAGAGAACCAGTTATCTCAAATAAGAACAGAAAAAAAGTGATTCTAAAGAAGTTTCCAAACTTCGAAAAAAAAATTTTGTCTTTTCGAGATTCTTTGCGCATAATATGCTTTACTGAGGCTATCAAACTAGTATAATGAAAGAGAACCAGTTAATTCAAATAACAACGGAAAAAAAGTGATTCTAAAGAAGTTTCCAAACTTCGAAAAAAATTTTTTTTCTTTTCGAGATTCTTTGCGCATAAAATGCTTTACTGAGGCTATCAAACTAGTATAATGAAAGAGAACCAGTTATCTCAAATAAGAACGGAAAAAAAATGATTCAAACGAAGTTTCCAAACTTTGAAAAAAAATGTTTTTCTTTTCGAGATTCTTTGCGCATAATATGCTTTTCTGAGGCTATCAAACTAGTATAATGAAAGAGAACTAGTTATTTCAAATAAGAACGGAAAAAAAGTGATTCAAACGAAGTTTCCAAACTTCGAAAAAAAATGTTTTTCTTTTCGAGATTCTTTGCGCATAATATACTTTTCTACGGCTATCAAACTAGTAAAATGAAAGAGAACCAGTTATCTCGAATAAGAACGGAAAAAAAGTGATTCTAACGAAGTTTCCAAACTTCGAAATAAAATGTTTCTCTTTTCGAGATTGTTTGCGCATTATATGCTTTTCTGAGGCTATCAAAGTAGTATTATAAAAGAGAACCAGTTATCTCAAATAAGAACGGAAAAAAAGTGATTCTAAAGAAGTTTCCAAACTTCGAAAAAAATTTTTTTTCTTTTCGAGATTCTTTGCGCATAATATACTTTTCTACGGCTATCAAACTAGTAAAATGAAAGAGAACCAGTTATCTCGAATAAGAACGGAAAAAAAAGTGATTCTAACGAAGTTTCCAAACTTCGAAAAAAAATGTTTTTCTTTTCGAGATTCTTTGCGCATAATATGCTTTACTGAGGCTATCAAACTAGTATAATGAAAGAGAACCAGTTATCTCAAATAAGAACGAAAACAAATTGATTCTAAAGAAGTTTCCAAACTTCAAAAAAAATGTTTTTCTTTTCGAGATTCTTTGCGCATTATATACTTTTCTACGGCTATCAAACTAGTAAAATGAAAGAGAACCAGTTATCTCGAATAAGAACGGAAAAATTGTGATTGTAACGAAGTTTCCAAACGTCGAAAAAAATTTTTTTTCTTTTCGAGATTCTTTGCGCATAATATGCTTTACTGAGGCTATCAAACTAGTATAATGAAAGAGAACCAGTTATCTCAAATAAGAACGGAAAAAAAGTGATTCTAAAGAAGTTTCCAAACTTCGAAAAAAATTTTTTTTCTTTTCGAGATTCTTTGCGCATAATATGCTTTACTGAAGCTATCAAACTAGTATAATGAAAGAGAACCAGTTATCTCAAATAAGAACAGAAAAAAAGGGATTCTAAAGAAGTTTCCAAACTTCGAAAAAAAATTTTTTTCTTTTCGAGATTCTTTGCGCATAATATGCTTTACTGAGGCTATCAAACTAGTATAATGAACGAGAACCAGTTATCTCAAATAAGAACGGAAAAAAAGTGATTCTAAAGAAGTTTCCAAACTTCGAAAAAAAATTTTTTTCTTTTCGAGATTCTTTGCGCATAATATGCTTTACTGAGGCTATCAAACTAGTATAATGAAAGAGAAACAGTTATCTCAAATAAGAACGGAAAAAAAGTGATTCAAACGAAGTTTCCAAACCTCGAAAAAAAATGTTTTTCTTTTCGAGATTCTTTGCGCATAATATGCTTTTCTGAGGCTATCAAACTAGTATAATGAAAGTTAACCAGTTAAATCAAATAAGAACGGGAAAAAAAAGTGATTCTAACGAAGTTTCCAAACTTCGAAAAAAATTTTTTTTTCTTTTCGTGATTCTTTGCGCTAAATATGCTTTTCTGAGGCTATCAAAGTAGTATTATAAAACAGAACACGTTATCTCAAATAAGAACAGAAAAAAGGTGATTCTAAAGAAGTTTCCAAACTTCAAAAAAAATTTTTTTTCTTTTCGAGATTCTTTGCGCATAATATGCTTTACTGAGGCTATCAAACTAGTATAATGAAAGAGAACCAGTTATCTCAAATAAGAACGGAAAAAAAGTGATTCAAACGATGTTTCCAAACTCGAAAAAAAATTTTTTTCTTTTAGAGATTCTTTGCGCATAATATGCTTTACTGAGGCTATCAAACTAGTATAATGAAAGAGAACCAGTTATCTCAAATAAGAACGGAAAAAAAGTGATTCTAACGAAGTTTCCAAACTTCGAAAAAATTTTTTTTTCTTTTCGAGATTCTTTGCGCATAATATGCTTTACTGAGGCTATCAAACTAGTATAATGAAAGAGAACCAGTTATCTCAAATAAGAACAGAAAAAAAGTGATTCTAAAGAAGTTTCCAAACTTCGAAAAAAAATTTTTTTCTTTTCGAGATTCTTTGCGCATAATATGCTTTACTGAGGCTATCAAACTAGTATAATGAAAGAGAACCTGTTATTTCAAATAAGAACGGAAAAAAGTGATTAAAACGAAGTTTCCAAACTTCGAAAAAAAATGTTTTTCTTTTCGAGATTCTTTGCGCATAATATACTTTTCTACGGCTATCAAACTAGTAAAATGAAAGAGAACCAGTTATCTCGAATAAGAACGGAAAAAAAGTGATTAAAACGAAGTTTCCAAACTTCGAAAAAAAATGTTTTTCTTTTCGAGATTCTTTGCGCATAATATACTTTTCTACGGCTATCAAACTAGTAAAATGAAAGAGAACCAGTTATCTCGAATAAGAACGGAAAAAAAGTGATTGTAACGAAGTTTCCAAACTTCGAAAAAAATTTTTTTTCTTTTCGAGATTCTTTGCGCATAATATGCTTTACTGAGGCAATCAAACTAGTATAATGAAAGAGAACCAGTTATCTCAAATAAGAACGAAAACAAATTGATTCTAAAGAAGTTTCCAAACTTCAAAAAAAATGTTTTTCTTTTCGAGATTCTTTGCGCATTATATACTTTTCTACGGCTATCAAACTAGTAAAATGAAAGAGAACCAGTTATCTCGAATAAGAACGGAAAAATTGTGATTGTAACGAAGTTTCCAAACGTCGAAAAAATTTTTTTTTCTTTTCGAGATTCTTTGCGCATAATATGCTTTACTGAGGCTATCAAACTAGTATAATGAAAGAGAACCAGTTATCTCAAATAAGAACGGAAAAAAAGTGATTCTAAAGAAGTTTCCAAACTTCGAAAAAAATTTTTTTTCTTTTCGAGATTCTTTGCGCATAATATGCTTTACTGAAGCTATCAAACTAGTATAATGAAAGAGAACCAGTTATCTCAAATAAGAACAGAAAAAAAGGGATTCTAAAGAAGTTTCCAAACTTCGAAAAAAAATTATTTTCTTTTCGAGATTCTTTGCGCATAATATGCTTTACTGAGGCTATCAAACTAGTATAATGAACGAGAACCAGTTATCTCAAATAAGAACGGAAAAAAAGTGATTCTAAAGAAGTTTCCAAACTTCGAAAAAAAATTTTTTTCTTTTCGAGATTCTTTGCGCATAATATGCTTTACTGAGGCTATCAAACTAGTATAATGAAAGAGAAACAGTTATCTCAAATAAGAACGGAAAAAAAGTGATTCAAACGAAGTTTCCAAACCTCGAAAAAAAATGTTTTTCTTTTCGAGATTCTTTGCGCATAATATGCTTTTCTGAGGCTATCAAACTAGTATAATGAAAGTTAACAAGTTAAATCAAATAAGAACGGGAAAAAAAGTGATTCTAACGAAGTTTCCAAACTTCGAAAAAAATTTTTTTTTCTTTTCGTGATTCTTTGCGCTAAATATGCTTTTCTGAGGCTATCAAAGTAGTATTATAAAAGAGAACACGTTATCTCAAATAAGAACAGAAAAAAGGTGATTCTAAAGAAGTTTCCAAACTTCAAAAAAAATTTTTTTTCTTTTCGAGATTCTTTGCGCATAATATGCTTTACTGAGGCTATCAAACTAGTATAATGAAAGAGAACCAGTTATCTCAAATAAGAACGGAAAAAAAGTGATTCAAACGATGTTTCCAAACTCGAAAAAAAATTTTTTTCTTTTAGAGATTCTTTGCGCATAATATGCTTTACTGAGGCTATCAAACTAGTATAATGAAAGAGAACCAGTTATCTCAAATAAGAACGGAAAAAAAGTGATTCTAACGAAGTTTCCAAACTTCGAAAAAATTTTTTTTTCTTTTCGAGATTCTTTGCGCATAATATGCTTTACTGAGGCTATCAAACTAGTATAATGAAAGAGAACCAGTTATCTCAAATAAGAACGGAAAAAAAGTGATTCTAAAGAAGTTTCCAAACTTCGAAAAAAATTTTTTTCTTTTCGAGATTCTTTGCGCATAATATGCTTTACTGAGGCTATCAAACTAGTATAATGAAAGAGAACCTGTTATTTCAAATAAGAACGGAAAAAAGTGATTAAAACGAAGTTTCCAAACTTCGAAAAAAAATGTTTTTCTTTTCGAGATTCTTTGCGCATAATATACTTTTCTACGGCTATCAAACTAGTAAAATGAAAGAGAACCAGTTATCTCGAATAAGAACGGAAAAAAAGTGATTGTAACGAAGTTTCCAAACTTCGAAAAAAATTTTTTTTCTTTTCGAGATTCTTTGCGCATAATATGCTTTACTGAGGCAATCAAACTAGTATAATGTAAGAGAACCAGTTATCTCGAATAAGAACGGAAAAAAAAGCGATTCTAACGAAGTTTCCAAACTTCGAAAAAAAATGTTTTTCTTTTCGAGATTCTTTGCGCATAATATGCTTTACTGAGGCTATCAAACTAGTATAATGAAAGAGAACCAGTTATCTCAAATAAGAACGAAAACAAATTGATTCTAAAGAAGTTTCCAAACTTCGAAAAAAAATGTTTTTCTTTTCGAGATTCTTTGCGCATAATATGCTTTACTGAGGCTATCAAACTAGTATAATGAAAGAGAACCAGTTATCTCAAATAAGAACGGAAAAAAAGTGATTCTAACGAAGTTTCCAAACTTCGAAAAAAAATTTTTTTCTTTTCGAGATTCTTTGCGCATAATATGCTTTACTGAGGCTATCAAACTAGTATAATGAAAGAGAAACAGTTATCTCAAATAAGAACGGAAAAAAAGTGATTCAAACGAAGTTTCCAAACCTCGAAAAAAAATGTTTTTCTTTTCGAGATTCTTTGCGCATAATATGCTTTTCTGAGGCTATCAAACCAGTATAATGAAAGTTAACCAGTTAAATCAAATAAGAACGGGAAAAAAAGTGATTCTAACGAAGTTTCCAAACTTCGAAAAAAATTTTTTTTTCTTTTCGTGATTCTTTGCGCTAAATATGCTTTTCTGAGGCTATCAAAGTAGTATTATAAAAGAGAACACGTTATCTCAAATAAGAACAGAAAAAAGGTGATTCTAAAGAAGTTTCCAAACTTCAAAAAAAATTTTTTTTCTTTTCGAGATTCTTTGCGCATAATATGCTTTACTGAGGCTATCAAACTAGTATAATGAAAGAGAACCAGTTATCTCAAATAAGAACGGAAAAAAAGTGATACAAACGATGTTTCCAAACTCGAAAAAAAATTTTTTTCTTTTAGAGATTCTTTGCGCATAATATGCTTTACTGAGGCTATCAAACTAGTATAATGAAAGAGAACCAGTTATCTCAAATAAGAACGGAAAAAAAGTGATTCTAACGAAGTTTCCAAACTTCGAAAAAATTTTTTTTTCTTTTCGAGATTCTTTGCGCATAATATGCTTTACTGAGGCTATCAAACTAGTATAATGAAAGAGAACCAGTTATCTCAAATAAGAACAGAAAAAAAGTGATTCTAAAGAAGTTTCCAAACTTCGAAAAAAAATTTTTTTCTTTTCGAGATTCTTTGCGCATAATATGCTTTACTGAGGCTATCAAACTAGTATAATGAAAGAGAACCTGTTATTTCAAATAAGAACGGAAAAAAGTGATTAAAACTAAGTTTCCAAACTTCGAAAAAAAATGTTTTTCTCTTCGAGATTCTTTGCGCATAATATACTTTTCTACGGCTATCAAACTAGTAAAATGAAAGAGAACCAGTTATCTCGAATAAGAACGGAAAAAAAGTGATTGTAACGAAGTTTCCAAACTTCGAAAAAAATTTTTTTTCTTTTCGAGATTCTTTGCGCATAATATGCTTTACTGAGGCAATCAAACTAGTATAATGTAAGAGAACCAGTTATCTCGAATAAGAACGGAAAAAAAAGTGATTCTAACGAAGTTTCCAAACTTCGAAAAAAAATGTTTTTCTTTTCGAGATTCTTTGCGCTAAATATGCTTTTCTGAGGCTATCAAAGTAGTATTATAAAAGAGAACCAGTTATCTCAAATAAGAACAGAAAAAAAGTGATTCTAAATAAGTTTCCAAACTTCGAAAAAAAATTTTTTTCTATTCGAGATTCTTTGCGCTTAATATGCTTTACTGAGGCTATCAAACTAATATAATGAAAGAGAAACAGTTATCTCAAATAAGAACGGAAAAAAAGTGATTCTAAAGAAGTTTCCAAACTTCGAAAAAATTTTTTTTTCTTTTCGAGATTCTTTGCGCATAATATGCTTTACTGAAGCTATCAAACTAGTATAATGAAAGAGAACCAGTTATCTCAAATAAGAACAGAAAAAAAGTGATTCTAAAGAAGTTTCCAAACTTCGAAAAAAAATTTTTTTCTTTTCGAGATTCTTTGCGCATAATATGCTTTACTGAGGCTATCAAACTAGTATAATGAAAGAGAACCAGTTATCTCAAATAAGAACGGAAAAAGAGTGATTCAAACGAAGTTTCCAAACCTCGAAAAAAAATGTTTTTCTTTTCGAGATTCTTTGCGCATAATATGCTTTTCTGAGGCTATCAAACTAGTATAATGAAAGTTAACCAGTTAAATCAAATAAGAACGGGAAAAAAAGTGATTCTAACGAAGTTTCCAAACTTCGAAAAAAATTTTTTTTTCTTTTCGTGATTCTTTGCGCTAAATATGCTTTTCTGAGGCTATCAAAGTAGTATTATAAAAGAGAACACGTTATCTCAAATAAGAACAGAAAAAAGGTGATTCTAAAGAAGTTTCCAAACTTCAAAAAAAATTTTTTTTCTTTTCGAGATTCTTTGCGCATAATATGCTTTACTGAGGCTATCAAACTAGTATAATGAAAGAGAACCAGTTATCTCAAATAAGAACGGAAAAAAAGTGATACAAACGATGTTTCCAAACTCGAAAAAAAATTTTTTTCTTTTAGAGATTCTTTGCGCATAATATGCTTTACTGAGGCTATCAAACTAGTATAATGAAAGAGAACCAGTTATCTCAAATAAGAACGGAAAAAAAGTGATTCTAACGAAGTTTCCAAACTTCGAAAAAATTTTTTTTTCTTTTCGAGATTCTTTGCGCATAATATGCTTTACTGAGGCTATCAAACTAGTATAATGAAAGAGAACCAGTTATCTCAAATAAGAACAGAAAAAAAGTGATTCTAAAGAAGTTTCCAAACTTCGAAAAAAAATTTTTTTTTTTCGAGATTCTTTGCGCATAATATGCTTTACTGAGGCTATCAAACTAGTATAATGAAAGAGAACCTGTTATTTCAAATAAGAACGGAAAAAAGTGATTAAAACTAAGTTTCCAAACTTCGAAAAAAAATGTTTTTCTTTTCGAGATTCTTTGCGCATAATATACTTTTCTACGGCTATCAAACTAGTAAAATGAAAGAGAACCAGTTATCTCGAATAAGAACGGAAAAAAAGTGATTGTAACGAAGTTTCCAAACTTCGAAAAAAATTTTTTTTCTTTTCGAGATTCTTTGCGCATAATATGCTTTACTGAGGCAATCAAACTAGTATAATGTAAGAGAACCAGTTATCTCGAATAAGAACGGAAAAAAAAGTGATTCTAACGAAGTTTCCAAACTTCGAAAAAAAATGTTTTTCTTTTCGAGATTCTTTGCGCATAATATGCTTTACTGAGGCTATCAAACTAGTATAATGAAAGAGAACCAGTTATCTCAAATAAGAACGAAAACAAATTGATTCTAAAGAAGTTTCCAAACTTCGAAAAAAAATGTTTTTCTTTTCGAGATTCTTTGCGCATAATATGCTTTACTGAGGCTATCAAACTAGTATAATGAAAGAGAACCAGTTATCTCAAATAAGAACGGAAAAAAAGTGATTCTAACGAAGTTTCCAAACTTCGAAAAAATTTTTTTTTTCTTTTCGTGATTCTTTGCGCTAAATATGCTTTTCTGAGGCTATCAAAGTAGTATTATAAAAGAGAACCAGTTATCTCAAATAAGAACAGAAAAAAAGTGATTGTAAATAAGTTTCCAAACTTCGAAAAAAAATTTTTTTCTATTCGAGATTCTTTGCGCTTAATATGCTTTACTGAGGCTATCAAACTAATATAATGAAAGAGAAACAGTTATCTCAAATAAGAACGGAAAAAAAGTGATTCTAAAGAAGTTTCCAAACTTCGAAAAAATTTTTTTTTCTTTTCGAGATTCTTTGCGCATAATATGCTTTACTGAAGCTATCAAACTAGTATAATGAAAGAGAACAAGTTATCTCAAATAAGAACAGAAAAAAAGTGATTCTAAAGAAGTTTCCAAACTTCGAAAAAAAATTTTTTTCTTTTCGAGATTCTTTGCGCATAATATGCTTTACTGAGGCTATCAAACTAGTATAATGAAAGAGAACCAGTTATCTCAAATAAGAACGGAAAAAAAGTGATTCTAAAGAAGTTTCCAAACTTCGAAAAAAAACTTTTTTCTTTTCGAGATTCTTTGCGCATAATTTGCTTTACTGAGGCTATCAAACTAGTATAATGAAAGAGAAGCAGTTATCTCAAATAAGAACGGAAAAAAAGTGATTCAAACGAAGTTTCCAAACCTCGAAAAAAATTTTTTTTCTTTTCGAGATTCTTTGCGCATAATATGCTTTTCTGAGGCTATCAAACTAGTATAATGAAAGAGAACCAGTTATCTCAAATAAGAACACAAAAAAAGTGATTCTAAAGAAGTTTCCAAACTTCGAAAAAAAATTTTTTTCTTTTCGAGATTCTTTGCGCATAATATGCTTTACTGAGGCTATCAAACTAGTATAATGAAAGAGAACCTGTTCTTTCAAATAAGAACGGAAAAAAGTGATTAAAACGAAGTTTCCAAACTTCGAAAAAAAATTTTTTTCTTTTCGAGATTCTTTGGGCATAATATACTTTTCTACGGCTATCAAAGTAGTAAAATGAAAGAGAACCAGTTATCTCGAATAAGAACGGAAAAAAAGTGATTGTAACGAAGTTTCCAAACTTCGAAAAAAATTTTTTTTCTTTTCGAGATTCTTTGCGCATAATATGCTTTACTGAGGCTATCAAACTAGTATAATGTAAGAGAACCAGTTATCTCAAATAAGAACGGAAAAAAAGTGATTCTAACGAAGTTTCCACTCTTCGAAAAAAATTTTTTTTCTTTTCTTGATTGTTTGCGCTAAATATGCTTTTCTGAGGCTATCAAACTAGTATAATGAAAGAGAACCAGTTATCTCAAATAAGAACAGAAAAAAAGTGATTCTAAAGTAGTTTCCAAACTTCGAAAAAAAATTTTTTTCTTTTCGAGATTCTTTGCGCATAATATGCTTTACTGAGGCTATCAAACTAGTATAATGAGAGAGAACCAGTTATTTCAAATAAGAACGGAAAAAAGTGATTAAAACGAAGTTTCCAAACTTCGAATAAAAATGTTTTTCTTTTCGAGATTCCTTGCGCATAATATACTTTTCTACGGCTATCAAACTAGTAAAATGAAAGAGAACCAGTTATCTCCAATAAGAACGGAAAAAAAGTGATTGTAACGAAGTTTCCAAATTTCGAAAAAAATTTTTTTTCTTTTCGAGATTCTTTGCGCAGAATATGCTTTACTGAGGCTATCAAACTAGTATAATGTAAGAGAACCAGTTATCTCAAATAAGAACGGAAAAAAAGTGATTATAACGAAGTTTCCAAACTTCAAAAAAAAGTTTTTTTCTTTTCGTGATTGTTTGCGCTAAATATGCTTTTCTGAGGCTATCAAAGTAGTATTATAAAAGAGAACACGTTATCTCAAATAAGAACAGAAAAAAGGTGATTCTAAAGAAGTTTTAAACTTCGAAAAAAATTTTTTTTCTTTTCGAGATTCTTTGCGCATAATATGCTTTACTGAGGCTATCAAACTAGTATAATGAAAGAGAACCAGTTATCTCAAATAAGAACGGAAAAAAAGTGATTCAAACGAAGTTTCCAAACTTCGAAAAAAATGTTTTTCTTTTCGAGATTCTTTGCGCATAATATGCTTTACTGAGGCTATCAAACTAGTATAATGAAAGAGAACCAGTTATCTCAAATAAGAACGGAAAAAAAGTGATTCTAAAGAAGTTTCCAAACTTCGAAAAAAAAATTTTTTCTTTTCGAGATTCTTTGCGCATAATATGCTTTACTGAGGCTATCAAACTAGTATAATGAAAGAGAACCAGTTATCTCAAATAAGAACGGAAAAAAATTGATTCTAAAGAAGTTTCCAAACTTCGAAAAAAATTTTTTTCTTTTCGAGATTCTTTGCGCATAATATGCTTTACTGAGGCTATCAAACTAGTATTATGAAAGAGAACGAGTTATCTCAAATAAGAACGGAAAAAAAGTGATTCAAACGAAGTTTCCAAACTTCGAAAAAAATGTTTTTCTTTTCGAGATTCTTTGCGCATAATATGCTTTACTGAGGCTATCAAACTAGTATAATGTAAGAGAACCAGTTATCTCAAATAAGAACGGAAAAAAAGTGATTCAAACAAAGTTTCCAAACTTCGAAAAAAATGTTTTTCTTTTCGAGATTCTTTGCGCATAATATGCTTTTCTGAGGCTATCAAACTAGTATAATGAAAGAGAACTAGTTATTTCAAATAAGAACGGAAAAAAAGTGATTCAAACGAAGTTTCCAAACTTCGAAAAAAAATGTTTTTCTTTTCGAGATTCTTTGCGCATAATATACTTTTCTACGGCTATCAAACTAGTAAAATGAAAGAGAACCAGTTATCTCAAATAAGAACGGAAAAAAAGTGATTGTAACGAAGTTTCCAAACTTCGAAAAAAAATTTTTTTCTTTTCGAGATTCTTTGCGCATAATATGCTTTAGGCTATCAAACTAGTATAATGAAAGAGAACCTGTTCTTTCAAATAAGAACGGAAAAAAAGTGATTCTAACGAAGTTTCCAAACTTCGAAAAAAATTTTTTTTCTTTTCGTGATTGTTTGCGCTAAATATGCTTTTCTGAGGCTATCAAACTAGTATAATGAAAGAGAACCAGTTATCTCAAATAAGAACAGAAAAAAAGTGATTCTAAAGAAGTTTCCAAACTTCGAAAAAAAAATTTTGTCTTTTCGAGATTCTTTGCGCATAATATGCTTTACTGAGGCTATCAAACTAGTATAATGAAAGAGAACCAGTTAATTCAAATAACAACGGAAAAAAAGTGATTCTAAAGAAGTTTCCAAACTTCGAAAAAAATTTTTTTTCTTTTCGAGATTCTTTGCGCATAAAATGCTTTACTGAGGCTATCAAACTAGTATAATGAAAGAGAACCAGTTATCTCAAATAAGAACGGAAAAAAAATGATTCAAACGAAGTTTCCAAACTTTGAAAAAAAATGTTTTTCTTTTCGAGATTCTTTGCGCATAATATGCTTTTCTGAGGCTATCAAACTAGTATAATGAAAGAGAACTAGTTATTTCAAATAAGAACGGAAAAAAAGTGATTCAAACGAAGTTTCCAAACTTCGAAAAAAAATGTTTTTCTTTTCGAGATTCTTTGCGCATAATATACTTTTCTACGGCTATCAAACTAGTAAAATGAAAGAGAACCAGTTATCTCGAATAAGAACGGAAAAAAAGTGATTCTAACGAAGTTTCCAAACTTCGAAATAAAATGTTTCTCTTTTCGAGATTGTTTGCGCATTATATGCTTTTCTGAGGCTATCAAAGTAGTATTATAAAAGAGAACCAGTTATCTCAAATAAGAACGGAAAAAAAGTGATTCTAAAGAAGTTTCCAAACTTCGAAAAAAATTTTTTTTCTTTTCGAGATTCTTTGCGCATAATATACTTTTCTACGGCTATCAAACTAGTAAAATGAAAGAGAACCAGTTATCTCGAATAAGAACGGAAAAAAAAGTGATTCTAACGAAGTTTCCAAACTTCGAAAAAAAATGTTTTTCTTTTCGAGATTCTTTGCGCATAATATGCTTTACTGAGGCTATCAAACTAGTATAATGAAAGAGAACCAGTTATCTCAAATAAGAACGAAAACAAATTGATTCTAAAGAAGTTTCCAAACTTCAAAAAAAATGTTTTTCTTTTCGAGATTCTTTGCGCATTATATACTTTTCTACGGCTATCAAACTAGTAAAATGAAAGAGAACCAGTTATCTCGAATAAGAACGGAAAAATTGTGATTGTAACGAAGTTTCCAATCGTCGAAAAAAATTTTTTTTCTTTTCGAGATTCTTTGCGCATAATATGCTTTACTGAGGCTATCAAACTAGTATAATGAAAGAGAACCAGTTATCTCAAATAAGAACGGAAAAAAAGTGATTCTAAAGAAGTTTCCAAACTTCGAAAAAAATTTTTTTTCTTTTCGAGATTCTTTGCGCATAATATGCTTTACTGAAGCTATCAAACTAGTATAATGAAAGAGAACCAGTTATCTCAAATAAGAACAGAAAAAAAGGGATTCTAAAGAAGTTTCCAAACTTCGAAAAAAAATTTTTTTCTTTTCGAGATTCTTTGCGCATAATATGCTTTACTGAGGCTATCAAACTAGTATAATGAACGAGAACCAGTTATCTCAAATAAGAACGGAAAAAAAGTGATTCTAAAGAAGTTTCCAAACTTCGAAAAAAAATTTTTTTCTTTTCGAGATTCTTTGCGCATAATATGCTTTTCTGAGGCTATCAAACTAGTATAATGAAAGTTAACCAGTTAAATCAAATAAGAACGGGAAAAAAAGTGATTCTAACGAAGTTTCCAAACTTCGAAAAAAATTTTTTTTTCTTTTCGTGATTCTTTGCGCTAAATATGCTTTTCTGAGGCTATCAAAGTAGTATTATAAAAGAGAACACGTTATCTCAAATAAGAACAGAAAAAAGGTGATTCTAAAGAAGTTTCCAAACTTCAAAAAAAATTTTTTTTCTTTTCGAGATTCTTTGCGCATAATATGCTTTACTGAGGCTATCAAACTAGTATAATGAAAGAGAACCAGTTATCTCAAATAAGAACGGAAAAAAAGTGATTCAAACGATGTTTCCAAACTCGAAAAAAAATTTTTTTCTTTTAGAGATTCTTTGCGCATAATATGCTTTACTGAGGCTATCAAACTAGTATAATGAAAGAGAACCAGTTATCTCAAATAAGAACGGAAAAAAAGTGATTCTAACGAAGTTTCCAAACTTCGAAAAATTTTTTTTTTCTTTTCGAGATTCTTTGCGCATAATATGCTTTACTGAGGCTATCAAACTAGTATAATGAAAGAGAACCAGTTATCTCAAATAAGAACAGAAAAAAAGTGATTCTAAAGAAGTTTCCAAACTTCGAAAAAAAATTTTTTTCTTTTCGAGATTCTTTGCGCATAATATGCTTTACTGAGGCTATCAAACTAGTATAATGAAAGAGTACCTGTTATTTCAAATAAGAACGGAAAAAAGTGATTAAAACGAAGTTTCCAAACTTCGAAAAAAAATGTTTTTCTTTTCGAGATTCTTTGCGCATAATATACTTTTCTACGGCTATCAAACTAGTAAAATGAAAGAGAACCAGTTATCTCGAATAAGAACGGAAAAAAAGTGATTGTAACGAAGTTTCCAAACTTCGAAAAAAATTTTTTTTCTTTTCGAGATTCTTTGCGCATAATATGCTTTACTGAGGCAATCAAACTAGTATAATGAAAGAGAACCAGTTATCTCAAATAAGAACGAAAACAAATTGATTCTAAAGAAGTTTCCAAACTTCAAAAAAAATGTTTTTCTTTTCGAGATTCTTTGCGCATTATATACTTTTCTACGGCTATCAAACTAGTAAAATGAAAGAGAACCAGTTATCTCGAATAAGAACGGAAAAATTGTGATTGTAACGAAGTTTCCAAACGTCGAAAAAATTTTTTTTTCTTTTCGAGATTCTTTGCGCATAATATGCTTTACTGAGGCTATCAAACTAGTATAATGAAAGAGAACCAGTTATCTCAAATAAGAACGGAAAAAAAGTGATTCTAAAGAAGTTTCCAAACTTCGAAAAAAATTTTTTTTCTTTTCGAGATTCTTTGCGCATAATATGCTTTACTGAAGCTATCAAACTAGTATAATGAAAGAGAACCAGTTATCTCAAATAAGAACAGAAAAAAAGGGATTCTAAAGAAGTTTCCAAACTTCGAAAAAAAATTATTTTCTTTTCGAGATTCTTTGCGCATAATATGCTTTACTGAGGCTATCAAACTAGTATAATGAACGAGAACCAGTTATCTCAAATAAGAACGGAAAAAAAGTGATTCTAAAGAAGTTTCCAAACTTCGAAAAAAAATTTTTTTCTTTTCGAGATTCTTTGCGCATAATATGCTTTACTGAGGCTATCAAACTAGTATAATGAAAGAGAAACAGTTATCTCAAATAAGAACGGAAAAAAAGTGATTCAAACGAAGTTTCCAAACCTCGAAAAAAAATGTTTTTCTTTTCGAGATTCTTTGCGCATAATATGCTTTTCTGAGGCTATCAAACTAGTATAATGAAAGTTAACCAGTTAAATCAAATAAGAACGGGAAAAAAAGTGATTCTAACGAAGTTTCCAAACTTCGAAAAAAATTTTTTTTTCTTTTCGTGATTCTTTGCGCTAAATATGCTTTTCTGAGGCTATCAAAGTAGTATTATAAAAGAGAACACGTTATCTCAAATAAGAACAGAAAAAAGGTGATTCTAAAGAAGTTTCCAAACTTCAAAAAAAATTTTTTTTCTTTTCGAGATTCTTTGCGCATAATATGCTTTACTGAGGCTATCAAACTAGTATAATGAAAGAGAACCAGTTATCTCAAATAAGAACGGAAAAAAAGTGATTCAAACGATGTTTCCAAACTCGAAAAAAAATTTTTTTCTTTTAGAGATTCTTTGCGCATAATATGCTTTACTGAGGCTATCAAACTAGTATAATGAAAGAGAACCAGTTATCTCAAATAAGAACGGAAAAAAAGTGATTCTAACGAAGTTTCCAAACTTCGAAAAAATTTTTTTTTCTTTTCGAGATTCTTTGCGCATAATATGCTTTACTGAGGCTATCAAACTAGTATAATGAAAGAGAACCAGTTATCTCAAATAAGAACAGAAAAAAAGTGATTCTAAAGAAGTTTCCAAACTTCGAAAAAAAATTTTTTTCTTTTCGAGATTCTTTGCGCATAATATGCTTTACTGAGGCTATCAAACTAGTATAATGAAAGAGAACCTGTTATTTCAAATAAGAACGGAAAAAAGTGATTAAAACGAAGTTTCCAAACTTCGAAAAAAAATGTTTTTCTTTTCGAGATTCTTTGCGCATAATATACTTTTCTACGGCTATCAAACTAGTAAAATGAAAGAGAACCAGTTATCTCGAATAAGAACGGAAAAAAAGTGATTGTAACGAAGTTTCCAAACTTCGAAAAAAATTTTTTTTCTTTTCGAGATTCTTTGCGCATAATATGCTTTACTGAGGCAATCAAACTAGTATAATGTAAGAGAACCAGTTATCTCGAATAAGAACGGAAAAAAAAGTGATTCTAACGAAGTTTCCAAACTTCGAAAAAAAATGTTTTTCTTTTCGAGATTCTTTGCGCATAATATGCTTTACTGAGGCTATCAAACTAGTATAATGAAAGAGAACCAGTTATCTCAAATAAGAACGAAAACAAATTGATTCTAAAGAAGTTTCCAAACTTCGAAAAAAAATGTTTTTCTTTTCGAGATTCTTTGCGCATAATATGCTTTACTGAGGCTATCAAACTAGTATAATGAAAGAGAACCAGTTATCTCAAATAAGAACGGAAAAAAAGTGATTCTAACGAAGTTTCCAAACTTCGAAAAAATTTTTTTTTTCTTTTCGTGATTCTTTGCGCTAAATATGCTTTTCTGAGGCTATCAAAGTAGTATTATAAAAGAGAACCAGTTATCTCAAATAAGAACAGAAAAAAAGTGATTCTAAATAAGTTTCCAAACTTCGAAAAAAAATTTTTTTCTATTCGAGATTCTTTGCGCATAATATGCTTTACTGAGGCTATCAAACTAATATAATGAAAGAGAAACAGTTATCTCAAATAAGAACGGAAAAAAATGATTCAAACGAAGTTTCCAAACTTCGAAAAAAAATGTTTTTCTTTTCGAGATTCTTTGCGCTAAATATGCTTTTCTGAGGCTATCAAACTAGTATAATGAAAGAGAACCAGTTATCTCAAATAAGAACAGAAGAAAGTGATTCTAAAGAAGTTTCCAAACTTCGAAAAAAAAATTTTTTCTTTTCGAGATTCTTTGCGCATTATATGCTTTTCTGAGGCTATCAAAGTAGTATTATAAAAGAGAACCAGTTATCTCAAATAAGAACGGAAAAAAAGTGATTCTAAAGAAGTTTCCAAACTTCGAAAAAAATTTTTCCTTCTTTTCGAGATTCTTTGCGCATAATATACTTTTCTACGGCTATCAAACTAGTATAATGTAAGAGAACCAGTTATCTCAAATAAGAACGGAAAAAAAGTGATTCAAACGAAGTTTCCAAACTTCGAAAAAAAATGTTTTTCTTTAAGAGATTCTTTGCGCATAATATGCTTTTCTGAGGCTATCAAACTAGTATAATGAAAGAGTACCAGTTATTTCAAATAAGAACGGAAAAAAGTGATTCAAAAGAAGTTTCCAAACTTCGAAAAAAAATGTTTTTCTTTTCGAGATTCTTTGCGCATAATATACTTTTCTACGGCTATCAAACTAGTAAAATGAAAGAGAACCAGTTATCTCGAATAAGAACGGAAAAAATGTGATTGTAACGAAGTTTCCAAACTTCGAAAAAAATTTTTTTTCTTTTCGAGATTCTTTGCGCATAATATGCTTTACTGAGGCTATCAAACTAGTATAATGAAAGAGAACCAGTTATCTCAAATAAGAACGGAAAAAAAGTGATTCTAAAGAAGTTTCCAAACTTCGAAAAAAATTTTTTTTCTTTTCGAGATTCTTTGCGCATAATATGCTTTACTGAGGCTATCAAACTAGTATAATGAAAGAGAACCAGTTATCTCAAATAAGAACAGAAAAAAAGTGATTGTAAAGAAGTTTCCAAACTTCGAAAAAAAATTTTTTTCTTTTCGAGATTCTTTGCGCATAATATGCTTTACTGAGGCTATCAAACTAGTATAATGAAAGAGAACCAGTTATCTCAAATAAGAACGGAAAAAAAAGTGATTCCAAAGAAGTTTCCAAACTTCGAAAAAAAATTTTTTTCTTTTCGAGATTCTTTGCGCATAATATGCTTTACTGAGGCTATCAAACTAGTATAATGAAAGAGAACCAGTTATCTCAAATAAGAACGGAAAAAAAGTGATTCAAACGAAGTTTCCAAACTACGAAAAATAATGTTTTTCTTTTCGAGATTCTTTGCGCATAATATGCTTTACTGAGGCTATCAAACTGGTATAATGAAAGAGAACCAGTTATCTAAAATAAGAACGGAAAAAAAGTGATTCTAACGAAGTTTCCAAACTTCGAAAAATTTTTTTTTTCTTTTCGAGATTCTTTGCGCATCATATGCTTTACTGAGGCTATCAAACTAGTATAATGAAAGAGAACCAGTTATCTCAAATAAGAACGGAAAAAAATTGATTCTAACGAAGTTTCCAAACTTCGAAAAAATTTTTTTTTCTTTTCGAGATTCTTTGCGCATAATATGCTTTACTGAGGCTATCAAACTAGTATAATGAAAGAGAACTAGTTATCTCAAATAAGAACAGAAAAAAAGTGATTCTAAAGAAGTTTCCAAACTTCGAAAAAAAATTTTTTTCTTTTCGAGATTCTTTGCGCATAATATGCTTTACTGAGGCTATCAAACTAGTATAATGAAAGAGAACCAGTTATTTCAAATAAGAACGGAAAAAAGTGATTCAAACGAAGTTTCCAAACTTCGAAAAAAAATGTTTTTCTTTTCGAGATTCTTTGTGCATAATATACTTTTCTACGGCTATCAAACTAGTATAATGTAAGAGAACCAGTTATCTCAAATAAGAACGGAAAAAAAGTGATTGTAACGAAGTTTCCAAACTTCGAAAAAAATTTTTTTTCTTTTCGAGATTCTTTGCGCATAATATGCTTTACTGAGGCAATCAAACTAGTATAATGTAAGAGAACCAGTTATCTCGAATAAGAACGGAAAAAAAAGTGATTCTAACGAAGTTTCCAAACTTCGAAAAAAAATGTTTTTCTTTTCGAGATTCTTTGCGCATAATATGCTTTACTGAGGCTATCAAACTAGTATAATGAAAGAGAACCAGTTATCTCAAATAAGAACGAAAACAAATTGATTCTAAAGAAGTTTCCAAACTTCGAAAAAAAATGTTTTTCTTTTCGAGATTCTTTGCGCATAATATGCTTTACTGAGGCTATCAAACTAGTATAATGAAAGAGAACCAGTTATCTCAAATAAGAACGGAAAAAAAGTGATTCTAACGAAGTTTCCAAACTTCGAAAAAATTTTTTTTTTCTTTTCGTGATTCTTTGCGCTAAATATGCTTTTCTGAGGCTATCAAAGTAGTATTATAAAAGAGAACCAGTTATCTCAAATAAGAACAGAAAAAAAGTGATTCTAAATAAGTTTCCAAACTTCGAAAAAAAATTTTTTTCTATTCGAGATTCTTTGCGCATAATATGCTTTACTGAGGCTATCAAACTAATATAATGAAAGAGAAACAGTTATCTCAAATAAGAACGGAAAAAAATGATTCAAACGAAGTTTCCAAACTTCGAAAAAAAATGTTTTTCTTTTCGAGATTCTTTGCGCTAAATATGCTTTTCTGAGGCTATCAAACTAGTATAATGAAAGAGAACCAGTTATCTCAAATAAGAACAGAAGAAAGTGATTCTAAAGAAGTTTCCAAACTTCGAAAAAAAAATTTTTTCTTTTCGAGATTCTTTGCGCATTATATGCTTTTCTGAGGCTATCAAAGTAGTATTATAAAAGAGAACCAGTTATCTCAAATAAGAACGGAAAAAAAGTGATTCTAAAGAAGTTTCCAAACTTCGAAAAAAATTTTTCCTTCTTTTCGAGATTCTTTGCGCATAATATACTTTTCTACGGCTATCAAACTAGTATAATGTAAGAGAACCAGTTATCTCAAATAAGAACGGAAAAAAAGTGATTCAAACGAAGTTTCCAAACTTCGAAAAAAAATGTTTTTCTTTAAGAGATTCTTTGCGCATAATATGCTTTTCTGAGGCTATCAAACTAGTATAATGAAAGAGTACCAGTTATTTCAAATAAGAACGGAAAAAAGTGATTCAAAAGAAGTTTCCAAACTTCGAAAAAAAATGTTTTTCTTTTCGAGATTCTTTGCGCATAATATACTTTTCTACGGCTATCAAACTAGTAAAATGAAAGAGAACCAGTTATCTCGAATAAGAACGGAAAAAATGTGATTGTAACGAAGTTTCCAAACTTCGAAAAAAATTTTTTTTCTTTTCGAGATTCTTTGCGCATAATATGCTTTACTGAGGCTATCAAACTAGTATAATGAAAGAGAACCAGTTATCTCAAATAAGAACGGAAAAAAAGTGATTCTAAAGAAGTTTCCAAACTTCGAAAAAAATTTTTTTTCTTTTCGAGATTCTTTGCGCATAATATGCTTTACTGAGGCTATCAAACTAGTATAATGAAAGAGAACCAGTTATCTCAAATAAGAACAGAAAAAAAGTGATTGTAAAGAAGTTTCCAAACTTCGAAAAAAAAATTTTTTCTTTTCGAGATTCTTTGCGCATAATATGCTTTACTGAGGCTATCAAACTAGTATAATGAAAGAGAACCAGTTATCTCAAATAAGAACGGAAAAAAAAGTGATTCCAAAGAAGTTTCCAAACTTCGAAAAAAAATTTTTTTCTTTTCGAGATTCTTAGCGCATAATATGCTTTACTGAGGCTATCAAACTAGTATAATGAAAGAGAACCAGTTATCTCAAATAAGAACGGAAAAAAAGTGATTCAAACGAAGTTTCCAAACTACGAAAAATAATGTTTTTCTTTTCGAGATTCTTTGCGCATAATATGCTTTACTGAGGCTATCAAACTGGTATAATGAAAGAGAACCAGTTATCTAAAATAAGAACGGAAAAAAAGTGATTCTAACTAAGTTTCCAAACTTCGAAAAATTTTTTTTTTCTTTTCGAGATTCTTTGCGCATCATATGCTTTACTGAGGCTATCAAACTAGTATAATGAAAGAGAACCAGTTATCTCAAATAAGAACGGAAAAAAATTGATTCTAACGAAGTTTCCAAACTTCGAAAAAATTTTTTTTTCTTTTCGAGATTCTTTGCGCATAATATGCTTTACTGAGGCTATCAAACTAGTATAATGAAAGAGAACCAGTTATTTCAAATAAGAACGGAAAAAAGTGATTCAAACGAAGTTTCCAAACTTCGAAAAAAAATGTTTTTCTTTTCGAGATTCTTTGTGCATAATATACTTTTCTACGGCTATCAAACTAGTATAATGTAAGAGAACCAGTTATCTCAAATAAGAACGGAAAAAAAGTGATTCTAACGAAGTTTCCAAACTTAGAAAAAAAATGTTTTTCTTTACGAGATTCTTTGCGCATAATATGCTTTTCTGAGGCTATCAAACTAGTATAATGAAAGAGAACCAGTTATCTCAAATAAGAAGGGAAAAAAAGTGATTCTAACGAAGTTTCCAAACATCGAAAAAAATTTTTTTTCTTTTCGAGATCTTTGCGCATAATATGCTTCTACTGAGGCTATCAAACTAGTATAATGAAAGAGAACCAGTTATCTCAAATAAGAACAGAAAAAAAGTGATTCTAAAGAAGTTTCCAAACTTCGAAAAAAAATTTTTTTCTTTTTGAGATTCTTTGCGCATAATATGCTTTACTGAGGCTATCAAACTAATATAATGAAAGAGAAACAGTTATCTCAAATAAGAACGGAAAAAAAGTGATTCTCAAGAAGTTTCCAAACTTCGAAAAAAAATTTTTTTCTTTTCGAGATTCTTTGCCCATAATATGCTTTACTGAGGCTATCAAACTAGTATAATGAAAGAGAACCTGTTCTTTCAAATAAGAACGGAAAAAAGTGATTAATACGAAGTTTCCAAACTTCGAAAAAAAATTTTTTTCTTTTCGAGATTCTTTGGGCATAATATACTTTTCTACGGCTATCAAACTAGTAAAATGAAAGAGAACCAGTTATCTCGAATAAGAACGGAAAAAAAGTGATTGTAACGAAGTTTCCAAACTTCGAAAAAAATTTTTTTTCTTTTCGAGATTCTTTGCGCATAATATGCTTTACTGAGGCTATCAAACTAGTATAATGTAAGAGAACCAGTTTTCTCAAATAAGAACGGAAAAAATGTGATTCTAACGAAGTTTCCAAACTTCGAAAAAAATTTTTTTTCTTTTCGTGATTGTTTGCGCTAAATATGCTTTTCTGAGGCTATCAAACTAGTATAATGAAAGAGAACCAGTTATCTCAAATAAGAACAGAAAAAAAGTGATTCTAAAGAAGTTTCCAAACTTCGAAAAAAAAATTTTGTCTTTTCGAGATTCTTTGCGCATAATATGCTTTACTGAGGCTATCAAACTAGTATAATGAAAGAGAACCAGTTATCTCAAATAACAACGGAAAAAAAGTGATTCTAAAGAAGTTTCCAAACTTCGAAAAAAATTTTTTTTCTTTTCGAGATTCTTTGCGCATAAAATGCTTTACTGAGGCTATCAAACTAGTATAATGAAAGAGAACCAGTTATCTCAAATAAGAACGGAAAAAAAGTGATTCAAACGAAGTTTCCAAACTTTGAAAAAAAATGTTTTTCTTTTCGAGATTCTTTGCGCATAATATGCTTTTCTGAGGCTATCAAACTAGTATAATGAAAGAGAACTAGTTATTTCAAATAAGAACGGAAAAAAAGTGATTCAAACGAAGTTTCCAAACTTCGAAAAAAAATGTTTTTCTTTTCGAGATTCTTTACGCATAATATACTTTTCTACGGCTATCAAACTAGTAAAATGAAAGAGAACCAGTTATCTCGAATAAGAACGGAAAAAAAGTGATTCTAACGAAGTTTCCAAACTTCGAAATAAAATGTTTCTCTTTTCGAGATTGTTTGCGCATAATATGCTTTACTGAGGCTATCAAACTAGTATAATGAAAGAGAACCAGTTATCTCAAATAAGAACGAAAACAAATTGATTCTAAAGAAGTTTCCAAACTTCGAAAAAAAATGTTTTTCTTTTCGAGATTCTTTGCGCATAATATGCTTTACTGAGGCTATCAAACTAGTATAATGAAAGAGAACCAGTTATCTCAAATAAGAACGGAAAAAAAGTGATTCTAACGAAGTTTCCAAACTTCGAAAAAATTTTTTTTTTCTTTTCGTGATTCTTTGCGCTAAATATGCTTTTCTGAGGCTATCAAAGTAGTATTATAAAAGAGAACCAGTTATCTCAAATAAGAACAGAAAAAAAGTGATTCTAAATAAGTTTCCAAACTTCGAAAAAAAATTTTTTTCTATTCGAGATTCTTTGCGCATAATATGCTTTACTGAGGCTATCAAACTAATATAATGAAAGAGAAACAGTTATCTCAAATAAGAACGGAAAAAAATGATTCAAACGAAGTTTCCAAACTTCGAAAAAAAATGTTTTTCTTTTCGAGATTCTTTGCGCTAAATATGCTTTTCTGAGGCTATCAAACTAGTATAATGAAAGAGAACCAGTTATCTCAAATAAGAACAGAAGAAAGTGATTCTAAAGAAGTTTCCAAACTTCGAAAAAAAAATTTTTTCTTTTCGAGATTCTTTGCGCATTATATGCTTTTCTGAAGCTATCAAAGTAGTATTATAAAAGAGAACCAGTTATCTCAAATAAGAACGGAAAAAAAGTGATTCTAAAGAAGTTTCCAAACTTCGAAAAAAATTTTTTTTCTTTTCGAGATTCTTTGCGCATAATATACTTTTCTACGGCTATCAAACTAGTATAATGTAAGAGAACCAGTTATCTCAAATAAGAACGGAAAAAAAGTGATTCAAACGAAGTTTCCAAACTTCGAAAAAAAATGTTTTTCTTTAAGAGATTCTTTGCGCATAATATGCTTTTCTGAGGCTATCAAACTAGTATAATGAAAGAGAACCAGTTATTTCAAATAAGAACGGAAAAAAGTGATTCAAAAGAAGTTTCCAAACTTCGAAAAAAAATGTTTTTCTTTTCGAGATTCTTTGCGCATAATATACTTTTCTACGGCTATCAAACTAGTAAAATGAAAGAGAACCAGTTATCTCGAATAAGAACGGAAAAAATGTGATTGTAACGAAGTTTCCAAACTTCGAAAAAAATTTTTTTTCTTTTCGAGATTCTTTGCGCATAATATGCTTTACTGAGGCTATCAAAGTAGTATAATGAAAGAGAACCAGTTATCTCAAATAAGAACGGAAAAAAAGTGATTCTAAAGAAGTTTCCAAATTTCGAAAAAAATTTTTTTTCTTTTCGAGATTCTTTGCGCATAAGATGCTTTACTGAGGCTATCAAACTAGTATAATGAAAGAGAACCAGTTATCTCAAATAAGAACAGAAAAAAAGTGATTGTAAAGAAGTTTCCAAACTTCGAAAAAAAATTTTTTTCTTTTCGAGATTCTTTGCGCATAATATGCTTTACTGAGGCTATCAAACTAGTATAATGAAAGAGAACCAGTTATCTCAAATAAGAACGGAAAAAAAAGTGATTCCAAAGAAGTTTCCAAACTTCGAAAAAAAATTTTTTTCTTTTCGAGATTCTTTGCGCATAATATGCTTTACTGAGGCTATCAAACTAGTATAATGAAAGAGAACCAGTTATCTCAAATAAGAACGGAAAAAAAGTGATTCAAACGAAGTTTCCAAACTACGAAAAAAAATGTTTTTCTTTTCGAGATTCTTTGCGCATAATATGCTTTACTGAGGCTATCAAACTGGTATAATGAAAGAGAACCAGTTATCTAAAATAAGAACGGAAAAAAAGTGATTCTAACGAAGTTTCCAAACTTCGAAAAATTTTTTTTTTCTTTTCGAGATTCTTTGCGCATAATATGCTTTACTGAGGCTATCAAACTAGTATAATGAAAGAGAACCAGTTATCTCAAATAAGAACGGAAAAAAATTGATTCTAACGAAGTTTCCAAACTTCGAAAAAATTTTTTTTTCTTTTCGAGATTCTTTGCGCATAATATGCTTTACTGAGGCTATCAAACTAGTATAATGAAAGAGAACTAGTTATCTCAAATAAGAACAGAAAAAAAGTGATTCTAAAGAAGTTTCCAAACTTCGAAAAAAAATTTTTTTCTTTTCGAAATTCTTTGCGCATAATATGCTTTACTGAGGCTATCAAACTAGTATAATGAAAGAGAACCAGTTATTTCAAATAAGAACGGAAAAAAGTGATTCAAACGAAGTTTCCAAACTTCGAAAAAAAATGTTTTTCTTTTCGAGATTCTTTGCGCATAATATACTTTTCTACGGCTATCAAACTAGTATAATGTAAGAGAACCAGTTATCTCAAATAAGAACGGAAAAAAAGTGATTATAACGAAGTTTCCAAACTTAGAAAAAAAATGTTTTTCTTTACGAGATTCTTTGCGCATAATATGCTTTTCTGAGGCTATCAAACTAGTATAATGAAAGAGAACCAGTTATCTCAAATAAGAAGGGAAAAAAAGTGATTCTAACGAAGTTTCCAAACATCGAAAAAAATTTTTTTTCTTTTCGAGATCTTTGCGCATAATATGCTTTACTGAGGCTATCAAACTAGTATAATGAAAGAGAACCAGTTATCTCAAATAAGAACAGAAAAAAAGTGATTGTAAAAAAGTTTCCAAACTTCGAAAAAAAATTTTTTTCTTTTCGAGATTCTTTGCGCATAATATGCTTTACTGAGGCTATCAAACTAGTATAATGAAAGAGAACCAGTTATCTCAAATAAGAACGGAAAAAAAGTGATTCTAAAGAAGTTTCCAAACTTCGAAAAAAATTTTTTTTCTTTTCGAGATTCTTTGCGCATAATATGCTTTACTGAGGCTATCAAACTAGTATAATGAAAGAGAACCAGTTATCTCAAATAAGAACGGAAAAAAAGTGATTCAAACGAAGTTTCCAAACTTCGAAAAAAAATGTTTTTCTTTTCGAGATTCTTTGCGCATAATATGCTTTACTGAGGCTATCAAACTAGTATAATAAAGAGAACCAGTTATCTCAAATAAGAACGGAAAAAAAGTGATTCTAACGAAGTTTCCAAACTTCGAAAAATTTTTTTTTTCTTTTCGAGATTCTTTGCGCATAATATGCTTTACTGAGGCTATCAAACTAGTATAATGAAAGAGAACCAGTTATCTCAAATAAGAACGGAAAAAAAGTGATTCTAACGAAGTTTCCAAACTTCGAAAAAATTTTTTTTTCTTTTCGAGATTCTTTGCGCATAATATGCTTTACTGAGGCTATCAAACTAGTATAATGAAAGAGAACGAGTTATCTCAAATAAGAACAGAAAAAAAGTGATTCTAAAGAAGTTTCCAAACTTCGAAAAAAAATTTTTTTCTTTTCGAGATTCTTTGCGCATAATATGCTTTACTGAGGCTATCAAACTAGTATAATGAAAGAGAACCAGTTATTTCAAATAAGAACGGAAAAAAGTGATTCAAACGAAGTTTCCAAACTTCGAAAAAAAATGTTTTTCTTTTCGAGATTATTTGCGCATAATATACTTTTCTACGGCTATCAAATTAGTAAAATGAAAGAGAACCAGTTATCTCGAATAAGAACGGAAAAAAAGTGATTGTAACGAAGTTTCCAAACTTCGAAAAAAATTTTTTTTCTTTTCGAGATTCTTTGCGCATAATATGCTTTACTGAGGCTATCAAACTAGTATAATGTAAGAGAACCAGTTATCTCAAATTAGAACGGAAAAAAAGTGATTCTAACGAAGTTTCCAAACTTCGAAAAAAATTTTTTTTCTTTTCGTGATTGTTTGCGCTAAATATGCTTTTCTGAGGCTATCAAACTAGTATAATGAAAGAGAACCAGTTATCTCAAATAAGAACAGAAAAAAAGTGATTCTAAAGAAGTTTCCAAACTTCGAAAAAAAAATTTTGTGTTTTCGAGATTCTTTGCGCATAATATGCTTTACTGAGGCTATCAAACAAGTATAATGAAAGAGAACCAGTTATCTCAAATAAGAACAGAAAAAAAGTGATTCTAAAGAAGTTTCCAAACTTCGAAAAAAAATGTTTTTCTTTTCGAGATTCTTTGCGCATAATATGCTTTTCTGAGGCTATAAACTAGTATAATGAAAGAGAACTAGTTATTTCAAATAAGAACGGAAAAAAAATGATTCAAACGAAGTTTCCAAACTTCGAAAAAAAATGTTTTTCTTTTCGAGATTCTTTGCGCATAATATACTTTTCTACGGCTATCAAACTAGTAAAATGAAAGAGAACCAGTTATCTCGAATAAGAACGGAAAAAAAGTGATTCTAACGAAGTTTCCAAACTTCGAAAAAAAATGTTTTTCTTTACGAGATTCTTTGCGCATTATATGCTTTTCTGAGGCTATCAAACTAGTATAATGAAAGAGAACCAGTTATCTCAAATAAGAACGGAAAAAAAGTGATTCTAACGAAGTTTCCAAACTTCGAAAAAAAATTTCTTTCTTTTAGAGATTCTTTGCGCATAATATGCTTAACTGAGACTATCAAACTAGTATAATGAAAGAGAACCAGTTATCTCAAATAAGAACGGAAAAAAAGTGATTCTAAAGAAGTTTCCAAACTTCGAAAAAAATTTTTTTTCTTTTCGAGATTCTTTGCGCATAATATACTTTTCTACGGCTATCAAACTAGTATAATGTAAGAGAACCAGTTATCTCAAATAAGAACGGAAAAAAAGTGATTCAAACGAAGTTTCCAAACTTCGAAAAAAAATGTTTTTCTTTAAGAGATTCTTTGCGCATAATATGCTTTTCTGAGGCTATCAAACTAGTATAATGAAAGAGAACCAGTTATTTCAAATAAGAACGGAAAAAAGTGATTCAAAAGAAGTTTCCAAACTTCGAAAAAAAATGTTTTTCTTTTCGAGATTCTTTGCGCATAATATACTTTTCTACGGCTATAAACTAGTAAAATGAAAGAGAACCATTTATCTCGAATAAGAACGGAAAAAATGTGATTGTAACGAAGTTTCCAAACTTTGAAAAAAATTTTTTTTCTTTTCGAGATTCTTTGCGCATAATATGCTTTACTGAGGCTATCAAACTAGTATAATGAAAGAGAACCAGTTATCTCAAATAAGAACGGAAAAAAAGTGATTGTAAAGAAGTTTCCAAACTTCGAAAAAAAATTTTTTTCTTTTCGAGATTCTTTGCGCATAATATGCTTTACTGAGGCTATCAAACTAGTATAATGAAAGAGATCCAGTTATCTCAAATAAGAACGGAAAAAAAAGTGATTCCAAAGAAGTTTCCAAACTTCGAAAAAAAATTTTTTTCTTTTCGAGATTCTTTGCGCATAATATGCTTTACTGAGGCTATCAAACTAGTATAATGAAAGAGAACCAGTTATCTCAAATAAGAACGGAAAAAAAGTGATTCAAACGAAGTTTCCAAACTACGAAAAAAAATGTTTTTCTTTTCGAGATTCTTTGCGCATAATATGCTTTACTGAGGCTATCAAACTGGTATAATGAAAGAGAACCAGTTATCTAAAATAAGAACGGAAAAAAAGTGATTCTAACGAAGTTTCCAAACTTCGAAAAATTTTTTTTTTCTTTTCGAGATTCTTTGCGCATAATATGCTTTACTGAGGCTATCAAACTAGTATAATGAAAGAGAACCAGTTATCTCAAATAAGAACGGAAAAAAATTTATTCTAACGAAGTTTCCAAACTTCGAAAAAATTTTTTTTTCTTTTCGAGATTCTTTGCGCATAATATGCTTTACTGAGGCTATCAAACTAGTATAATGAAAGAGAACTAGTTATCTCAAATAAGAACAGAAAAAAAGTGATTCTAAAGAAGTTTCCAAACTTCGAAAAAAAATTTTTTTCTTTTCGAGATTCTTTGCGCATAATATGCTTTACTGAGGCTATCAAACTAGTATAATGAAAGAGAACCAGTTATTTCAAATAAGAACGGAAAAAAGTGATTCAAACGAAGTTTCCAAACTTCGAAAAAAAATGTTTTTCTTTTCGAGATTCTTTGCGCATAATATACTTTTCTACGGCTATCAAACTAGTATAATGTAAGAGAACCAGTTATCTCAAATAAGAACGGAAAAAAAGTGATTATAACGAAGTTTCCAAACTTAGAAAAAAAATGTTTTTCTTTACGAGATTCTTTGCGCATAATATGCTTTTCTGAGGCTATCAAACTAGTATAATGAAAGAGAACCAGTTATCTCAAATAAGAAGGGAAAAAAAGTGATTCTAACGAAGTTTCCAAACATCGAAAAAAATTTTTTTTCTTTTCGAGATCTTTGCGCATAATATGCTTTACTGAGGCTATCAAACTAGTATAATGAAAGAGAACCAGTTATCTCAAATAAGAACAGAAAAAAAGTGATTGTATAAAAGTTTCCAAACTTCGAAAAAAAATTTTTTTCTTTTCGAGATTCTTTGCGCATAATATGCTTTACTGAGGCTATCAAACTAGTATAATGAAAGAGAACCAGTTATCTGAAATAAGAACGGAAAAAAAGTGATTCTAAAGAAGTTTCCAAACTTCGAAAAAAAATTTTTTTCTTTTCGAGATTCTTTGCGCATAATATGCTTTACTGAGGCTATCAAACTAGTATAATGAAAGAGAACCAGTTATTTCCAATAAGAACGGAAAAAAGTGATTCAAACGAAGTTTCCAAACTTCGAAAAAAAATGTTTTTCTTTTCGAGATTCTTTGCGCATAATATACTTTTCTACGGCTATCAAACTAGTAAAATGAAAGAGAACCAGTTATCTCGAATAAGAACGGAAAAATTGTGATTGTAACGAAGTTTCCAAACGTCGAAAAAAATTTTTTTTCTTTTCGAGATTCTTTGCGCATAATATGCTTTACTGAGGCTATCAAAGTAGTATTATAAAAGAGAACCAGTTATCTCAAATAAGAACAGAAAAAAAGTGATTCTAAAGAAGTTTCCAAACTTCGAAAAAAATTTTTTTTTCTTATCGAGATTCTTTGCGCATAATATGCTTTACTGAAGCTATCAAACTAGTATAATGAAAGAGAACCAGTTATCTCAAATAAGAACAGAAAAAAAGTGATTCTAAAGAAGTTTCCAAACTTCGAAAAAAAAATTTTTTCTTTTCGAGATTCTTTGCGCATAATATGCTTTACTGAGGCTATCAAACTAGTATAATGAAAGAGAAACAGTTATCTCAAATAAGAACGGAAAGAAAGTGATTCAAACGAAGTTTCCAAATCTCGAAAAAAATGTTTTTCTTTTCGAGATTCTTTACGCATAATATGCTTTTCTGAGGCTATCAAACTAGTATAATGAAAGATAACCAGTTATCTCAAATAAGAACGGGAAAAAAGTGATTCTACCGAAGTTTCCAAACTTCGAAAAATTTTTTTTTTTCTTTTCGTGATACTTTGCGCTAAATATGCTTTTCTGAGGCTATCAAAGTAGTATTATAAAAGAGAACACGTTATCTCAAATAAGAACAGAAAAAAGGTGATTCTAAAGAAGTTTCCAAACTTCAAAAAAAATTTTTTTTCTTTTCGAGATTCTTTGCGCATAATATGCTTTACTGAGGCTATCAAACTAGTATAATGAAAGAGAACCAGTTATCTCAAATAAGAACGGAAAAAAAGTGATTCAAACGATGTTTCCAAACTTCGAAAAAAAATTTTTTTCTTTTAGAGATTCTTTGCGCATAATATACTTTTCTACGGCTATCAAACTAGTAAAATGAAAGAGAACCAGTTATCTCGAATAAGAACGGAAAAAAAGTGATTGTAACGAAGTTTCCAAACTTCGAAAAAAATTTTTTTTCTTTTCGAGATTCTTTGCGCATAATATGCTTTACTGAGGCTATCAAACTAGTATAATGTAAGATAACCAGTTATCTCAAATAAGAACGGAAAAAAAGTGATTCTAACGAAGTTTCCAAACTTCGAAAAAAATTTTTTTTCTTTTCGTGATTGTTTGCGCTAAATATGCTTTTCTGAGGCTATCAAACTAGTATAATGAAAGAGAACCAGTTATCTCAAATAAGAACAGAAAAAAAGTGATTCTAAAGAAGTTTCCAAACTTCGAAAAAAAAATTTTGTCTTTTCGAGATTCTTTGCGCATAATATGCTTTACTGAGGCTATCAAACTAGTATAATGAAAGAGAACCAGTTATCTCAAATAAGAACAGAAAAAAAGTGATTCTAAAGAAGTTTCCAAACTTCGAAAAAAATTTTTTTTCTTTTCGAGATTCTTTGAGCATAAAATGCTTTACTGAGGCTATCAAACTAGTATAATGAAAGAGAACCAGTTATCTCAAATAAGAACGGAAAAAAAGTGATTCAAACGAAGTTTCCAAACTTGGAAAAAAAATGTTTTTCTTTTCGAGATTCTTTGCGCATAATATGCTTTTCTGAGGCTATCAAACTAGTATAATGAAAGAGAGCTAGTTATTTCAAATAAGAACGGAAAAAAAAGTGATTCAAACGAAGTTTCCAAACTTCGAAAAAAAATGTTTTTCTTTTCGAGATTCTTTGCGCATAATATACTTTTCTACGGCTATCAAACTAGTAAAATGAAAGAGAACCAGTTATCTCGAATAAGAATGGAAAAAAAAAATGATTCTAACGAAGTTTCCAAACTTCGAAAAAAAATGTTTTTCTTTTCGAGATTCTTTGCGCATTATATGCTTTTCTGAGGCTATCAAAGTAGTATTATAAAAGTGAACCAGTTATCTCCAATAAGAACGGAAAAACAGTGATTCTAAGGAAGTTTCCAAACTTCGAAAAAAATTTTTTTTCTTTTCGAGATTCTTTGCGCATAATATACTTTTCTACGGCTATCAAACTAGTAAAATGAAAGAGAACCAGTTATCTCGAATAAGAACGGAAAAAAAAGTGATTCTAACGAAGTTTCCAAACTTCGAAAAAAAATGTTTTTCTTTTCGAGATTCTTTGCGCATAATATGCTTTACTGAGGCTATCAAACTAGTATAATGAAAGAGAACCAGTTATCTCAAATAAGAACGAAAACAAATTGATTCTAATGAAGTTTCCAAACTTCGAAAAAAATGTTTTTCTTTTCGAGATTCTTTGCGCATAATATGCTATACTGAGGCTATCAAACTAGTATAATGTAAGAGAACCAGTTATCTCAAATAAGAACGGAAAAAAAGTGATTAAAACGAAGTTTCCAAACTTCGAAAAAAAATGTTTTTCTTTTCGAGATTCTTTGCGCATAATATGCTTTTCTGAGGCTATCAAACTAGTATAATGAAAGAGAACCAGTTATTTCCAATAAGAACGGAAAAAAGTGATTCAAACGAAGTTTCCAACTTCGAAAAAAAATGTTTTTCTTTTCGAGATTCTTTGCGCATAATATACTTTTCTACGGCTATCAAACTAGTAAAATGAAAGAGAACCAGTTATCTCGAATAAGAACGGAAAAATTGTGATTGTAACGAAGTTTCCAAACGTCGAAAAAAATTTTTTTTCTTTTCGAGATTCTTTGCGCATAATATGCTTTACTGAGGCTATCAAACTAGTATAATGAAAGAGAACCAGTTATCTCAAATAAGAACGGAAAAAAAGTGATTCTAAAGAAGTTTCCAAACTTCGAAAAAAATTTTTTTTCTTTTCGAGATTCTTTGCGCATAATATGCTTTACTGAAGCTATCAAACTAGTATAATGAAAGAGAACCAGTTATCTCAAATAAGAACAGAAAAAAAGTGATTCTAAAGAAGTTTCCAAACTTCGAAAAATAATTTTGTTCTTTTCGAGATTCTTTGCGCATAATATGCTTTACTGAGGCTATCAAACTAGTATAATAAAAGAGAACCAGTTATCTCAAATAAGAACGGAAAAAAAGTGATTCTAACGAAGTTTCCAAACTTCGAAAAAAATTTTTTTTCTTTTCGCGATTCTTTGCGCATAATATCCTTTACTGAGGCTATCAAACTAGTATAATGAAAGAGAACCAGTTATCTCAAATAAGAACGGAAAAAAAGTGATTCTAACGAAGTTTCCAAACTTCGAAAAAAATTTTTTTTCTTTTCGAGATTCTTTGCGCATAAAATGCTTTACTGAGGCTATCAAACTAGTATAATGAAAGAGAACCAGTTATCTCAAATAAGAACGGAAAAAAAGTGATTCAAACGAAGTTTCCAAACTTTGAAAAAAAATGTTTTTCTTTTCGAGATTCTTTGCGCATAATATGCTTTTCTGAGGCTATCAAACTAGTATAATGAAAGAGAACTAGTTATTTCAAATAAGAACGGAAAAAAAAGTGATTCAAACGAAGTTTCCAAACTTCGAAAAAAAATGTTTTTCTTTTCGAGATTCTTTGCGCATAATATACTTTTCTACGGCTATCAAACTAGTAAAATGAAAGAGAACCAGTTATCTCGAATAAGAACGGAAAAAAAGTGATTCTAACGAAGTTTCCAAACTTCGAAAAAAATTTTTTTTCTTTTCGAGATTCTTTGCGCATAATATGCTTTACTGAGGCTATCAAACTAGTATAATGAAAGAGAACCAGTTATCTCAAATAAGAACGGAAAAAAAGTGATTCTATCGAAGTTTCCAAACTTCGAAAAAAATTTTTTTTCTTTTCGAGATTCTTTGCTCATAATATGCTTTACTGAGGCTATCAAACTAGTATAATGAAAGAGAACAAGTTATCTCAAATAAGAACAGAAAAAAAGTAATTGTAAAGAAGTTTCCAAACTTCCAAAAAAAATTTTTTTCTTTTCGAGATTCTTTGCGCATAATATGCTTTACTGAGGCTATCAAACTAGTATAATGAAAGAGAACCAGTTATCTCAAATAAGAACGGAAAAATTTTGATTCTAAAGAAGTTTCCAAACTTCGAAAAAAAATGTTTTTCTTTTCGAGATTCTTTGCGCATAATATGCTATACTGAGGCTATCAAACTAGTATAAGGTAGGAACCAGTTATCTCAAGTAAGAACGGAAAAAAAGTGATTCAAACGAAGTTTCCAAACTTCGAAAAAAAATGTTTTTCTTTTCGAGATTCTTTGCGCATAATATGCTTTTCTGAGGCTATCAAACTAGTATAATGAAAGAGAACCAGTTATTTCCAATAAGAAGGGAAAAAAGTGATTCAAACGAAGTTTCCAAACTTCGAAAAAAAATGTTTTTCTTTTCGAGATTCTTTGCGCATAATATACTTTTCTACGGCTATCAAACTAGTAAAATGAAAGAGAACCAGTTATCTCGAATAAGAACGGAAAAATTGTGATTGTAACGAAGTTTCCAAACGTCGAAAAAAATTTTTTTTCTTTTCGAGATTCTTTGCGCAAAATATACTTTTCTACGGCTATCAAACTAGTAAAATGAAAGAGAACCAGTTATCTCGAATAAGAACGGAAAAAAAGTGATTCTAACGAAGTTTCCAAACTTCGAAAAAAAATGTTTTTCTTTTCGAGATTCTTTGCGCATAATATACTTTTCTACGGCTATCAAACTAGTAAAATGAAAGAGAACCAGTTATCTCGAATAAGAACGGAAAAAAAGTGATTCTAACGAAGTTTCCAAACTTCGAAAAAAATTTTTTTTCTTTTTGAGATTCTTTGCGCATAATATGCTTTACTGAGGCTATCAAACTAGTATAATGAAAGAGAACCAGTTATCTCAAATAAGAACGGAAAAAAAGTGATTCTATCGAAGTTTCCAAACTTCGAAAAAAATTTTTTTTCTTTTCGAGATTCTTTGCTCATAATATGCTTTACTGAGGCTATCAAACTAGTATAATGAAAGAGAACCAGTTATCTCAAATAAGAACAGAAAAAAAGTAATTGTAAAGAAGTTTCCAAACTTTGAAAAAAAATTTTTTTCTTTTCGAGATTCTTTGCGCATAATATGCTTTACTGAGGCTATCAAACTAGTATAATGAAAGAGAACCAGTTATCTCAAATAAGAACGGAAAAAAATTGATTCTAAAGAAGTTTCCAAACTTCGAAAAAAAATGTTTTTCTTTTCGAGATTCTTTGCGCATAATATGCTATACTGAGGCTATCAAACTAGTATAAGGTAAGAGAACCAGTTATCTCAAGTAAGAACGGAAAAAAAGTGATTCAAACGAAGTTTCCAAACTTCGAAAAAAAATGTTTTTCTTTTCGAGATTCTTTGCGCATAATATGCTTTTCTGAGGCTATCAAACTAGTATAATGAAAGAGAACCAGTTATTTCCAATAAGAAGGGAAAAAAGTGATTCAAACGAAGTTTCCAAACTTCGAAAAAAAATGTTTTTCTTTTCGAGATTCTTTGCGCATAATATACTTTTCTACGGCTATCAAACTAGTAAAATGAAAGAGAACCAGTTATCTCGAATAAGAACGGAAAAATTGTGATTGTAACGAAGTTTCCAAACGTCGAAAAAAATTTTTTTTCTTTTCGAGATTCTTTGCGCAAAATATGATTTACTGAGGCTATCAAAGTAGTATTATAAAAGAGAATACGTTATCTCAAATAAGAACAGAAAAAAGGTGATTCTAAAGAAGTTTCCAAACTTTGAAAAAAAATGTTTTTCTTTTCGAGATTCTTTGCGCATAATATGCTTTTCTGAGGCTATCAAACTAGTATAATGAAAGAGAACTAGTTATTTCAAATAAGAACGGAAAAAAAAGTGATTCAAACGAAGTTTCCAAACTTCGAAAAAAAATGTTTTTCTTTTCGAGATTCTTTGCGCATAATATACTTTTCTACGGCAAACTAGTAAAATGAAAGAGAACCAGTTATCTCGAATAAGAACGAAAAAAAGTGATTCTAACGAAGTTTCCAAACTTTGAAAAAAAATGTTTTTCTTTTCGAGATTCTTTGCGCATAATATGCTTTTCTGAGGCTATCAAACTAGTATAATGAAAGAGAACTAGTTATTTCAAATAAGAACGGAAAAAAAGTGATTCAAACGAAGTTTCCAAACTTCGAAAAAAAATGTTTTTCTTTTCGAGATTCTTTGCGCATAATATACTTTTCTACGGCTATCAAACTAGTAAAATGAAAGAGAACCAGTTATCTCGAATAAGAACGGAAAAAAAGTGATTCTAACGAAGTTTCCAAACTTCGAAATAAAATGTTTCTCTTTTCGAGATTGTTTGCGCATAATATGCTTTACTGAGGCTATCAAACTAGTATAATGAAAGAGAACCAGTTATCTCAAATAAGAACGAAAACAAATTGATTCTAAAGAAGTTTCCAAACTTCGAAAAAAAATGTTTTTCTTTTCGAGATTCTTTGCGCATAATATGCTTTACTGAGGCTATCAAACTAGTATAATGAAAGAGAACCAGTTATCTCAAATAAGAACGGAAAAAAAGTTATTCTAACGAAGTTTCCAAACTTCGAAAAAATTTTTTTTTTCTTTTCGTGATTCTTTGCGCTAAATATGCTTTTCTGAGGCTATCAAAGTAGTATTATAAAAGAGAACCAGTTATCTCAAATAAGAACAGAAAAAAAGTGATTCTAAATAAGTTTCCAAACTTCGAAAAAAAATTTTTTTCTATTCGAGATTCTTTGCGCATAATATGCTTTACTGAGGCTATCAAACTAATATAATGAAAGAGAAACAGTTATCTCAAATAAGAACGGAAAAAAATGATTCAAACGAAGTTTCCAAACTTCGAAAAAAAATGTTTTTCTTTTCGAGATTCTTTGCGCTAAATATGCTTTTCTGAGGCTATCAAACTAGTATAATGAAAGAGAACCAGTTATCTCAAATAAGAACAGAAGAAAGTGATTCTAAAGAAGTTTCCAAACTTCGAAAAAAAAATTTTTTCTTTTCGAGATTATTTGCGCATTATATGCTTTTCTGAGGCTATCAAAATAGTATTATAAAAGAGAACCAGTTATCTCAAATAAGAACGGAAAAAAAGTGATTCTAAAGAAGTTTCCAAACTTCGAAAAAAATTTTTTTTCTTTTCGAGATTCTTTGCGCATAATATACTTTTCTACGGCTATCAAACTAGTATAATGTAAGAGAACCAGTTATCTCAAATAAGAACGGAAAAAAAGTGATTCAAACGAAGTTTCCAAACTTCGAAAAAAAATGTTTTTCTTTAAGAGATTCTTTGCGCATAATATGCTTTTCTGAGGCTATCAAACTAGTATAATGAAAGAGAACCAGTTATTTCAAATAAGAACGGAAAAAAGTGATTCAAAAGAAGTTTCCAAACTTCGAAAAAAAATGTTTTTCTTTTCGAGATTCTTTGCGCATAATATACTTTTCTACGGCTATCAAACTAGTAAAATGAAAGAGAACCAGTTATCTCGAATAAGAACGGAAAAAATGTGATTGTAACGAAGTTTCCAAACTTCGAAAAAAATTTTTTTTCTTTTCGAGATTCTTTGCGCATAATATGCTTTACTGAGGCTATCAAACTAGTATAATGAAAGAGAACCAGTTATCTCAAATAAGAACGGAAAAAAAGTGATTCTAAAGAAGTTTCCAAATTTCGAAAAAAATTTTTTTTCTTTTCGAGATTCTTTGCGCATAAGATGCTTTACTGAGGCTATCAAACTAGTATAATGAAAGAGAACCAGTTATCTCAAATAAGAACAGAAAAAAAGTGATTGTAAAGAAGTTTCCAAACTTCGAAAAAAAATTTTTTTCTTTTCGAGATTCTTTGCGCATAATATGCTTTACTGAGGCTATCAAACTAGTATAATGAAAGAGAACCAGTTATCTCAAATAAGAACGGAAAAAAAAGTGATTCCAAAGAAGTTTCCAAACTTCGAAAAAAAATTTTTTTCTTTTCGAGATTCTTTGCGCATAATATGCTTTACTGAGGCTATCAAACTAGTATAATGAAAGAGAACCAGTTATCACAAATAAGAACGGAAAAAAAGTGATTCAAACGAAGTTTCCAAACTACGAAAAAAAATGTTTTTCTTTTCGAGATTCTTTGCGCATAATATGCTTTACTGAGGCTATCAAACTGGTATAATGAAAGAGAACCAGTTATCTAAAATAAGAACGGAAAAAAAGTGATTCTAACGAAGTTTTCAAACTTCGAAAAATTTTTTTTTTCTTTTCGAGATTCTTTGCGCATAATATGCTTTACTGAGGCTATCAAACTAGTATAATGAAAGAGAACCAGTTATCTCAAATAAGAACGGAAAAAAATTGATTCTAACGAAGTTTCCAAACTTCGAAAAAATTTTTTTTTCTTTTCGAGATTCTTTGCGCATAATATGCTTTACTGAGGCTATCAAACTAGTATAATGAAAGAGAACTAGTTATCTCAAATAAGAACAGAAAAAAAGTGATTCTAAAGAAGTTTCCAAACTTCGAAAAAAAATTTTTTTCTTTTCGAAATTCTTTGCGCATAATATGCTTTACTGAGGCTATCAAACTAGTATAATGAAAGAGAACCAGTTATTTCAAATAAGAACGGAAAAAAGTGATTCAAACGAAGTTTCCAAACTTCGAAAAAAAATGTTTTTCTTTTCGAGATTCTTTGCGCATAATATACTTTTCTACGGCTATCAAACTAGTATAATGTAAGAGAACCAGTTATCTCAAATAAGAACGGAAAAAAAGTGATTATAACGAAGTTTCCAAACTTAGAAAAAAAATGTTTTTCTTTACGAGATTCTTTGCGCATAATATGCTTTTCTGAGGCTATCAAACTAGTATAATGAAAGAGAACCAGTTATCTCAAATAAGAACGGAAAAAAAGTGATTCTAAAGAAGTTTCCAAACTTCGAAAAAAATTTTTTTTCTTTTCGAGATTCTTTGCGCATAATATGCTTTACTGAGGCTATCAAACTAGTATAATGAAAGAGAACCAGTTATCTCAAATAAGAACGGAAAAAAAGTGATTCAAACGAAGTTTCCAAACTTCGAAAAAAAATGTTTTTCTTTTCGAGATTCTTTGCGCATAATATGCTTTACTGAGGCTATCAAACTAGTATAATAAAGAGAACCAGTTATCTCAAATAAGAACGGAAAAAAAGTGATTCTAACGAAGTTTCCAAACTTCGAAAAATTTTTTTTTTCTTTTCGAGATTCTTTGCGCATAATATGCTTTACTGAGGCTATCAAACTAGTATAATGAAAGAGAACCAGTTATCTCAAATAAGAACGGAAAAAAAGTGATTCTAACGAAGTTTCCAAACTTCGAAAAAATTTTTTTTTCTTTTCGAGATTCTTTGCGCATAATATGCTTTACTGAGGCTATCAAACTAGTATAATGAAAGAGAACGAGTTATCTCAAATAAGAACAGAAAAAAAGTGATTCTAAAGAAGTTTCCAAACTTCGAAAAAAAATTTTTTTCTTTTCGAGATTCTTTGCGCATAATATGCTTTACTGAGGCTATCAAACTAGTATAATGAAAGAGAACCAGTTATTTCAAATAAGAACGGAAAAAAGTGATTCAAACGAAGTTTCCAAACTTCGAAAAAAAATGTTTTTCTTTTCGAGATTATTTGCGCATAATATACTTTTCTACGGCTATCAAATTAGTAAAATGAAAGAGAACCAGTTATCTCGAATAAGAACGGAAAAAAAGTGATTGTAACGAAGTTTCCAAACTTCGAAAAAAATTTTTTTTCTTTTCGAGATTCTTTGCGCATAATATGCTTTACTGAGGCTATCAAACTAGTATAATGTAAGAGAACCAGTTATCTCAAATTAGAACGGAAAAAAAGTGATTCTAACGAAGTTACCAAACTTCGAAAAAAATTTTTTTTCTTTTCGTGATTGTTTGCGCTAAATATGCTTTTCTGAGGCTATCAAACTAGTATAATGAAAGAGAACCAGTTATCTCAAATAAGAACAGAAAAAAAGTGATTCTAAAGAAGTTTCCAAACTTCGAAAAAAAAATTTTGTGTTTTCGAGATTCTTTGCGCATAATATGCTTTACTGAGGCTATCAAACAAGTATAATGAAAGAGAACCAGTTATCTCAAATAAGAACAGAAAAAAAGTGATTCTAAAGAAGTTTCCAAACTTCGAAAAAAAATGTTTTTCTTTTCGAGATTCTTTGCGCATAATATGCTTTTCTGAGGCTATAAACTAGTATAATGAAAGAGAACTAGTTATTTCAAATAAGAACGGAAAAAAAATGATTCAAACGAAGTTTCCAAACTTCGAAAAAAAATGTTTTTCTTTTCGAGATTCTTTGCGCATAATATACTTTTCTACGGCTATCAAACAAGTAAAATGAAAGAGAACCAGTTATCTCGAATAAGAACGGAAAAAAAGTGATTCTAACGAAGTTTCCAAACTTCGAAAAAAAATGTTTTTCTTTACGAGATTCTTTGCGCATTATATGCTTTTCTGAGGCTATCAAACTAGTATAATGAAAGAGAACCAGTTATCTCAAATAAGAACGGAAAAAAAGTGATTCTAACGAAGTTTCCAAACTTCGAAAAAAAATTTCTTTCTTTTAGAGATTCTTTGCGCATAATATGCTTTACTGAGACTATCAAACTAGTATAATGAAAGAGAACCAGTTATCTCAAATAAGAACGGAAAAAAAGTGATTCTAAAGAAGTTTCCAAACTTCGAAAAAATTTTTTTTTCTTTTCGAGATTCTTTGCGCATAATATACTTTTCTACGGCTATCAAACTAGTATAATGTAAGAGAACCAGTTATCTCAAATAAGAACGGAAAAAAAGTGATTCAAACGAAGTTTCCAAACTTCGAAAAAAAATGTTTTTCTTTAAGAGATTCTTTGCGCATAATATGCTTTTCTGAGGCTATCAAACTAGTATAATGAAAGAGAACCAGTTATTTCAAATAAGAACGGAAAAAAGTGATTCAAAAGAAGTTTCCAAACTTCGAAAAAAAATGTTTTTCTTTTCGAGATTCTTTGCGCATAATATACTTTTCTACGGCTATCAAACTAGTAAAATGAAAGAGAACCAGTTATCTCGAATAAGAACGGAAAAAATGTGATTGTAACGAAGTTTCCAAACTTCGAAAAAAATTTTTTTTCTTTTCGAGATTCTTTGCGCATAATATGCTTTACTGAGGCTATCAAACTAGTATAATGAAAGAGAACCAGTTATCTCAAATAAGAACGGAAAAAAAGTGATTCTAAAGAAGTTTCCAAACTTCGAAAAAAATTTTTTTTCTTTTCGAGATTCTTTGCGCATAATATGCTTTACTGAGGCTATCAAACTAGTATAATGAAAGAGAACCAGTTATCTCAAATAAGAACAGAAAAAAAGTGATTGTAAAGAAGTTTCCAAACTTCGAAAAAAAATTTTTTTCTTTTCGAGATTCTTTGCGCATAATATGCTTTACTGAGGCTATCAAACTAGTATAATGAAAGAGATCCAGTTATCTCAAATAAGAACGGAAAAAAAAGTGATTCCAAAGAAGTTTCCAAACTTCGAAAAAAAATTTTTTTCTTTTCGAGATTCTTTGCGCATAATATGCTTTACTGAGGCTATCAAACTAGTATAATGAAAGAGAACCAGTTATCTCAAATAAGAACGGAAAAAAAGTGATTCAAACGAAGTTTCCAAACTACGAAAAAAAATGTTTTTCTTTTCGAGATTCTTTGCGCATAATATGCTTTACTGAGGCTATCAAACTGGTATAATGAAAGAGAACCAGTTATCTAAAATAAGAACGGAAAAAAAGTGATTCTAACGAAGTTTCCAAACTTCGAAAAATTTTTTTTTTCTTTTCGAGATTCTTTGCGCATAATATGCTTTACTGAGGCTATCAAACTAGTATAATGAAAGAGAACCAGTTATCTCAAATAAGAACGGAAAAAAATTTATTCTAACGAAGTTTCCAAACTTCGAAAAAATTTTTTTTTCTTTTCGAGATTCTTTGCGCATAATATGCTTTACTGAGGCTATCAAACTAGTATAATGAAAGAGAACTAGTTATCTCAAATAAGAACAGAAAAAAAGTGATTCTAAAGAAGTTTCCAAACTTCGAAAAAAAATTTTTTTCTTTTCGAGATTCTTTGCGCATAATATGCTTTACTGAGGCTATCAAACTAGTATAATGAAAGAGAACCAGTTATTTCAAATAAGAACGGAAAAAAGTGATTCAAACGAAGTTTCCAAACTTCGAAAAAAAATGTTTTTCTTTTCGAGATTCTTTGCGCATAATATACTTTTCTACGGCTATCAAACTAGTATAATGTAAGAGAACCAGTTATCTCAAATAAGAACGGAAAAAAAGTGATTATAACGAAGTTTCCAAACTTAGAAAAAAAATGTTTTTCTTTACGAGATTCTTTGCGCATAATATGCTTTTCTGAGGCTATCAAACTAGTATAATGAAAGAGAACCAGTTATCTCAAATAAGAAGGGAAAAAAAGTGATTCTAACGAAGTTTCCAAACATCGAAAAAAATTTTTTTTCTTTTCGAGATCTTTGCGCATAATATGCTTTACTGAGGCTATCAAACTAGTATAATGAAAGAGAACCAGTTATCTCAAATAAGAACAGAAAAAAAGTGATTGTAAAAAAGTTTCCAAACTTCGAAAAAAAATTTTTTTCTTTTCGAGATTCTTTGCGCATAATATGCTTTACTGAGGCTATCAAACTAGTATAATGAAAGAGAACCAGTTATCTGAAATAAGAACGGAAAAAAAGTGATTCTAAAGAAGTTTCCAAACTTCGAAAAAAAATTTTTTTCTTTTCGAGATTCTTTGCGCATAATATGCTTTACTGAGGCTATCAAACTAGTATAATGAAAGAGAACCAGTTATTTCCAATAAGAACGGAAAAAAGTGATTCAAACGAAGTTTCCAAACTTCGAAAAAAAATGTTTTTCTTTTCGAGATTCTTTGCGCATAATATACTTTTCTACGGCTATCAAACTAGTAAAATGAAAGAGAACCAGTTATCTCGAATAAGAACGGAAAAATTGTGATTGTAACGAAGTTTCCAAACGTCGAAAAAAACTTTTTTTCTTTTCGAGATTCTTTGCGCATAATATGCTTTACTGAGGCTATCAAAGTAGTATTATAAAAGAGAACCAGTTATCTCAAATAAGAACAGAAAAAAAGTGATTCTAAAGAAGTTTCCAAACTTCGAAAAAAATTTTTTTTCTTTTCGAGATTCTTTGCGCATAATATGCTTTACTGAAGCTATCAAACTAGTATAATGAAAGAGAACCAGTTATCTCAAATAAGAACAGAAAAAAAGTGATTCTAAAGAAGTTTCCAAACTTCGAAAAAAAAATTTTTTCTTTTCGAGATTCTTTGCGCATAATATGCTTTACTGAGGCTATCAAACTAGTATAATGAAAGAGAAACAGTTATCTCAAATAAGAACGGAAAGAAAGTGATTCAAACGAAGTTTCCAAATCTCGAAAAAAATGTTTTTCTTTTCGAGATTCTTTACGCATAATATGCTTTTCTGAGGCTATCAAACTAGTATAATGAAAGATAACCAGTTATCTCAAATAAGAACGGGAAAAAAGTGATTCTACCGAAGTTTCCAAACTTCGAAAAATTTTTTTTTTTCTTTTCGTGATACTTTGCGCTAAATATGCTTTTCTGAGGCTATCAAAGTAGTATTATAAAAGAGAACACGTTATCTCAAATAAGAACAGAAAAAAGGTGATTCTAAAGAAGTTTCCAAACTTCAAAAAAAATTTTTTTTCTTTTCGAGATTCTTTGCGCATAATATGCTTTACTGAGGCTATCAAACTAGTATAATGAAAGAGAACCAGTTATCTCAAATAAGAACGGAAAAAAAGTGATTCAAACGATGTTTCCAAACTTCGAAAAAAAATTTTTTTCTTTTAGAGATTCTTTGCGCATAATATACTTTTCTACGGCTATCAAACTAGTAAAATGAAAGAGAACCAGTTATCTCGAATAAGAACGGAAAAAAAGTGATTGTAACGAAGTTTCCAAACTTCGAAAAAAATTTTTTTTCTTTTCGAGATTCTTTGCGCATAATATGCTTTACTGAGGCTATCAAACTAGTATAATGTAAGAGAACCAGTTATCTCAAATAAGAACGGAAAAAAAGTGATTCTAACGAAGTTTCCAAACTTCGAAAAAAATTTTTTTTCTTTTCGTGATTGTTTGCGCTAAATATGCTTTTCTGAGGCTATCAAACTAGTATAATGAAAGAGAACCAGTTATCTCAAATAAGAACAGAAAAAAAGTGATTCTAAAGAAGTTTCCAAACTTCGAAAAAAAAATTTTGTCTTTTCGAGATTCTTTGCGCATAATATGCTTTACTGAGGCTATCAAACTAGTATAATGAAAGAGAACCAGTTATCTCAAATAAGAACAGAAAAAAAGTGATTCTAAAGAAGTTTCCAAACTTCGAAAAAATTTTTTTTTCTTTTCGAGATTCTTTGAGCATAAAATGCTTTACTGAGGCTATCAAACTAGTATAATGAAAGAGAACCAGTTATCTCAAATAAGAACGGAAAAAAAGTGATTCAAACGAAGTTTCCAAACTTGGAAAAAAAATGTTTTTCTTTTCGAGATTCTTTGCGCATAATATGCTTTTCTGAGGCTATCAAACTAGTATAATGAAAGAGAGCTAGTTATTTCAAATAAGAACGGAAAAAAAAGTGATTCAAACGAAGTTTCCAAACTTCGAAAAAAAATGTTTTTCTTTTCGAGATTCTTTGCGCATAATATACTTTTCTACGGCTATCAAACTAGTAAAATGAAAGAGAACCAGTTATCTCGAATAAGAACGGAAAAAAAAATGATTCTAACGAAGTTTCCAAACTTCGAAAAAAAATGTTTTTCTTTTCGAGATTCTTTGCGCATTATATGCTTTTCTGAGGCTATCAAAGTAGTATTATAAAAGTGAACCAGTTATCTCCAATAAGAACGGAAAAACAGTGATTCTAAGGAAGTTTCCAAACTTCGAAAAAAATTTTTTTTCTTTTCGAGATTCTTTGCGCATAATATACTTTTCTACGGCAATCAAACTAGTAAAATGAAAGAGAACCAGTTATCTCGAATAAGAACGGAAAAAAAAGTGATTCTAACGAAGTTTCCAAACTTCGAAAAAAAATGTTTTTCTTTTCGAGATTCTTTGCGCATAATATGCTTTACTGAGGCTATCAAACTAGTATAATGAAAGAGAACCAGTTATCTCAAATAAGAACGAAAACAAATTGATTCTAATGAAGTTTCCAAACTTCGAAAAAAAATGTTTTTCTTTTCGAGATTCTTTGCGCATAATATGCTATACTGAGGCTATCAAACTAGTATAATGTAAGAGAACCAGTTATCTCAAATAAGAACGGAAAAAAAGTGATTAAAACGAAGTTTCCAAACTTCGAAAAAAAATGTTTTTCTTTTCGAGATTCTTTGCGCATAATATGCTTTTCTGAGGCTATCAAACTAGTATAATGAAAGAGAACCAGTTATTTCCAATAAGAACGGAAAAAAGTGATTCAAACGAAGTTTCCAACTTCGAAAAAAAATGTTTTTCTTTTCGAGATTCTTTGCGCATAATATACTTTTCTACGGCTATCAAACTAGTAAAATGAAAGAGAACCAGTTATCTCGAATAAGAACGGAAAAATTGTGATTGTAACGAAGTTTCCAAACGTCGAAAAAAATTTTTTTTCTTTTCGAGATTCTTTGCGCATAATATGCTTTACTGAGGCTATCAAACTAGTATAATGAAAGAGAACCAGTTATCTCAAATAAGAACGGAAAAAAAGTGATTCTAAAGAAGTTTCCAAACTTCGAAAAAAATTTTTTTTCTTTTCGAGATTCTTTGCGCATAATATGCTTTACTGAAGCTATCAAACTAGTATAATGAAAGAGAACCAGTTATCTCAAATAAGAACAGAAAAAAAGTGATTCTAAAGAAGTTTCCAAACTTCGAAAAATAATTTTGTTCTTTTCGAGATTCTTTGCGCATAATATGCTTTACTGAGGCTATCAAACTAGTATAATAAAAGAGAACCAGTTATCTCAAATAAGAACGGAAAAAAAGTGATTCTAACGAAGTTTCCAAACTTCGAAAAAAATTTTTTTTCTTTTCGCGATTCTTTGCGCATAATATCCTTTACTGAGGCTATCAAACTAGTATAATGAAAGAGAACCAGTTATCTCAAATAAGAACGGAAAAAAAGTGATTCTAACGAAGTTTCCAAACTTCGAAAAAAATTTTTTTTCTTTTCGAGATTCTTTGCGCATAAAATGCTTTACTGAGGCTATCAAACTAGTATAATGAAAGAGAACCAGTTATCTCAAATAAGAACGGAAAAAAAGTGATTCAAACGAAGTTTCCAAACTTTGAAAAAAAATGTTTTTCTTTTCGAGATTCTTTGCGCATAATATGCTTTTCTGAGGCTATCAAACTAGTATAATGAAAGAGAACTAGTTATTTCAAATAAGAACGGAAAAAAAAGTGATTCAAACGAAGTTTCCAAACTTCGAAAAAAAATGTTTTTCTTTTCGAGATTCTTTGCGCATAATATACTTTTCTACGGCTATCAAACTAGTAAAATGAAAGAGAACCAGTTATCTCGAATAAGAACGGAAAAAAAGTGATTCTAACGAAGTTTCCAAACTTCGAAAAAAATTTTTTTTCTTTTCGAGATTCTTTGCGCATAATATGCTTTACTGAGGCTATCAAACTAGTATAATGAAAGAGAACCAGTTATCTCAAATAAGAACGGAAAAAAAGTGATTCTATCGAAGTTTCCAAACTTCGAAAAAAATTTTTTTTCTTTTCGAGATTCTTTGCTCATAATATGCTTTACTGAGGCTATCAAACTAGTATAATGAAAGAGAACCAGTTATCTCAAATAAGAACAGAAAAAAAGTAATTGTAAAGAAGTTTCCAAACTTCCAAAAAAAATTTTTTTCTTTTCGAGATTCTTTGCGCATAATATGCTTTACTGAGGCTATCAAACTAGTATAATGAAAGAGAACCAGTTATCTCAAATAAGAACGGAAAAATTTTGATTCTAAAGAAGTTTCCAAACTTCGAAAAAAAATGTTTTTCTTTTCGAGATTCTTTGCGCATAATATGCTATACTGAGGCTATCAAACTAGTATAAGGTAAGAGAACCAGTTATCTCAAGTAAGAACGGAAAAAAAGTGATTCAAACGAAGTTTCCAAACTTCGAAAAAAAATGTTTTTCTTTTCGAGATTCTTTGCGCATAATATGCTTTTCTGAGGCTATCAAACTAGTATAATGAAAGAGAACCAGTTATTTCCAATAAGAAGGGAAAAAAGTGATTCAAACGAAGTTTCCAAACTTCGAAAAAAAATGTTTTTCTTTTCGAGATTCTTTGCGCATAATATACTTTTCTACGGCTATCAAACTAGTAAAATGAAAGAGAACCAGTTATCTCGAATAAGAACGGAAAAATTGTGATTGTAACGAAGTTTCCAAACGTCGAAAAAAATTTTTTTTCTTTTCGAGATTCTTTGCGCAAAATATACTTTTCTACGGCTATCAAACTAGTAAAATGAAAGAGAACCAGTTATCTCGAATAAGAACGGAAAAAAAGTGATTCTAACGAAGTTTCCAAACTTGGAAAAAAAATGTTTTTCTTTTCGAGATTCTTTGCGCATAATATACTTTTCTACGGCTATCAAACTAGTAAAATGAAAGAGAACCAGTTATCTCGAATAAGAACGGAAAAAAAGTGATTCTAACGAAGTTTCCAAACTTCGAAAAAAATTTTTTTTCTTTTTGAGATTCTTTGCGCATAATATGCTTTACTGAGGCTATCAAACTAGTATAATGAAAGAGAACCAGTTATCTCAAATAAGAACGGAAAAAAAGTGATTCTATCGAAGTTTCCAAACTTCGAAAAAAATTTTTTTTCTTTTCGAGATTCTTTGCTCATAATATGCTTTACTGAGGCTATCAAACTAGTATAATGAAAGAGAACCAGTTATCTCAAATAAGAAGAGAAAAAAAGTAATTGTAAAGAAGTTTCCAAACTTCCAAAAAAAATTTTTTTCTTTTCGAGATTCTTTGCGCATAATATGCTTTACTGAGGCTATCAAACTAGTATAATGAAAGAGAACCAGTTATCTCAAATAAGAACGGAAAAAAATTGATTCTAAAGAAGTTTCCAAACTTCGAAAAAAAATGTTTTCTTTTCGAGATTCTTTGCGCATAATATGCTATACTGAGGCTATCAAACTAGTATAAGGTAAGAGAACCAGTTATCTCAAGTAAGAACGGAAAAAAAGTGATTCAAACGAAGTTTCCAAACTTCGAAAAAAAATGTTTTTCTTTTCGAGATTCTTTGCGCATAATATGCTTTTCTGAGGCTATCAAACTAGTATAATGAAAGAGAACCAGTAATTTCCAATAAGAAGGGAAAAAAGTGATTCAAACGAAGTTTCCAAACTTCGAAAAAAAATGTTTTTCTTTTCGAGATTCTTTGCGCATAATATACTTTTCTACGGCTATCAAACTAGTAAAATGAAAGAGAACCAGTTATCTCGAATAAGAACGGAAAAATTGTGATTGTAACGAAGTTTCCAAACGTCGAAAAAAATTTTTTTTCTTTTCGAGATTCTTTGCGCAAAATATGATTTACTGAGGCTATCAAAGTAGTATTATAAAAGAGAATACGTTATCTCAAATAAGAACAGAAAAAAGGTGATTCTAAAGAAGTTTCCAAACTTTGAAAAAAAATGTTTTTCTTTTCGAGATTCTTTGCGCATAATATGCTTTTCTGAGGCTATCAAACTAGTATAATGAAAGAGAACTAGTTATTTCAAATAAGAACGGAAAAAAAAGTGATTCAAACGAAGTTTCCAAACTTCGAAAAAAAATGTTTTTCTTTTCGAGATTCTTTGCGCATAATATACTTTTCTACGGCTATCAAACTAGTAAAATGAAAGAGAACCAGTTATCTCGAATAAGAACGGAAAAAAAGTGATTCTATCGAAGTTTCCAAACTTCGAAAAAAATTTTTTTTCTTTTCGAGATTCTTTGCGCATAATATGCTTTACTGAGGCTATCAAACTAGTATAATGAAAGAGAACCAGTTATCTCAAATAAGAACAGAAAAAAAGTAATTGTAAAGAAGTTTCCAAACTTCCAAAAAAAATTTTTTTCTTTTCGAGATTCTTTGCGCATAATATGCTATACTGAGGCTATCAAACTAGTATAAGGTAAGAGAACCAGTTATCTCAAGTAAGAACGGAAAAAAAGTGATTCAAACGAAGTTTCCAAACTTCGAAAAAAAATGTTTTTCTTTTCGAGATTCTTTGCGCATAATATGCTTTTCTGAGGCTATCAAACTAGTATAATGAAAGAGAACCAGTTATTTCCAATAAGAAGGGAAAAAAGTGATTCAAACGAAGTTTCCAAACTTCGAAAAAAAATGTTTTTCTTTTCGAGATTCTTTGCGCATAATATACTTTTCTACGGCTATCAAACTAGTAAAATGAAAGAAAACCAGTTATCTCGAATAAGAACGGAAAAATTGTGATTGTAACGAAGTTTCCAAACGTCGAAAAAAATTTTTTTTCTTTTCGAGATTCTTTGCGCAAAATATGCTTTACTGAGGCTATCAAAGTAGTATTATAAAAGAGAACACGTTATCTCAAATAAGAACAGAAAAAAGGTGATTCTAAAGAAGTTTCCAAACTTTGAAAAAAAATGTTTTTCTTTTCGAGATTCTTTGCGCATAATATGCTTTTCTGAGGCTATCAAACTAGTATAATGAAAGAGAACTAGTTATTTCAAATAAGAACGGAAAAAAAAGTGATTCAAACGAAGTTTCCAAACTTCGAAAAAAAATGTTTTTCTTTTCGAGATTCTTTGCGCATAATATACTTTTCTACGGCAAACTAGTAAAATGAAAGAGAACCAGTTATCTCGAATAAGAACGGAAAAAAAGTGATTCTAACGAAGTTTCCAAACTTCGAAAAAAATTTTTTTTCTTTTCGAGATTCTTTGCGCATAATATGCTTTACTGAGGCTATCAAACTAGTATAATGAAAGAGAACCAGTTATCTCAAATAAGAACGGAAAAAAAGTGATTCTATCGAAGTTTCCAAACTTCGAAAAAATTTTTTTTTCTTTTCGAGATTCTTTGCGCATAATATGCTTTACTGAGGCTATCAAACTAGTATAATGAAAGAGAACCAGTTATCTCAAATAAGAACAGAAAAAAAGTAATTGTAAAGAAGTTTCCAAACTTCGAAAAAAAATTTTTTTCTTTTCGAGATTCTTTGCGCATAATATGCTTTACTGAGGCTATCAAACTAGTATAATGAAAGAGAACCAGTTATCTCAAATAAGAACGGAAAAAAATTGATTCTAAAGAAGTTTCCAAACTTCGAAAAAAAATATTTTTCTTTTCGAGATTCTTTGCGCATAATATGCTATACTGAGGCTATCAAACTAGTATAATGTAAGAGAACCAGTTATCTCAAATAAGAACGGAAAAAAAGTGATTCAAACGAAGTTTCCAAACTTCGAAAAAAAATGTTTTTCTTTTCGAGATTCTTTGCGCATAATATGCTTTTCTGAGGCTATCAAACTAGTATAATGAAAGAGAACCAGTTATTTCCAATAAGAACGGAAAAAAGTGATTCAAACGAAGTTTCCAAACTTCGAAAAAAAATGTTTTTCTTTTCGAGATTCTTTGCGCATAATATACTTTTCTACGGCTATCAAACTAGTAAAATGAAAGAGAACCAGTTATCTCGAATAAGAACGGAAAAATTGTGATTGTAACGAAGTTTCCAAACGTCGAAAAAAATTTTTTTTCTTTTCGAGATTCTTTGCGCATAATATGCTTTACTGAGGCTATCAAAGTAGTATTATAAAACAGAACCAGTTATCTCAAATAAGAACGGAAAAAAAGTGATTCTAAAGAAGTTTCCAAACTTCGAAAAAAATTTTTTTTCTTTTCGAGATTCTTTGCGCATAATATGCTTTACTGAAGCTATCAAACTAGTATAATGAAAGAGAACCAGTTATCTCAAATAAGAATAGAAAAAAAGTGATTCTAAAGAAGTTTCCAAACTTCGAAAAAAATTTTTTTTCTTTTCGAGATTCTTTGCGCATAATATGCTTTACTGAGGCTATCAAACTAGTATAATGAAAGAGAACCAGTTATCTCAAATAAGAACGGAAAAAAAGTGATTCTAAAGAAGTTTCCAAACTTCGAAAAAAAAATTTTTTCTTTTCGAGATTCTTTGCGCATAATATGCTTTACTGAGGCTATCAAACTAGTATAATGAAAGAGAAACAGTTATCTCAAATAAGAACGGAAAGAAAGTGATTCAAACGAAGTTTCCAAATCTCGAAAAAAAATGTTTTTCTTTTCGAGATTCTTTACGCATAATATGCTTTTCTGAGGCTATCAAACTAGTATAATGAAAGAGAACTAGTTATTTCAAATAAGAACGGAAAAAAAAGTGATTCAAACGAAGTTTCCAAACTTCGAAAAAAAATGTTTTTCTTTTCGAGATTCTTTGCGCATAATATACTTTTCTACGGCTATCAAACTAGTAAAATGAAAGAGAACCAGTTATCTCGAATAAGAACGGAAAAAAAGTGATTCTAACGAAGTTTCCAAACTTCGAAAAAAATTTTTTTTCTTTTTGAGATTCTTTGCGCATAATATGCTTTACTGAGGCTATCAAACTAGTATAATGAAAGAGAACCAGTTATCTCAAATAAGAACGGAAAAAAAGTGATTCTATCGAAGTTTCCAAACTTCGAAAAAAATTTTTTTTCTTTTCGAGATTCTTTGCTCATAATATGCTTTACTGAGGCTATCAAACTAGTATAATGAAAGAGAACCAGTTATCTCAAATAAGAACAGAAAAAAAGTAATTGTAAAGAAGTTTCCAAACTTCCAAAAAAATTTTTTTTCTTTTCGAGATTCTTTGCGCATAATATGCTTTACTGAGACTATCAAACTAGTATAATGAAAGAGAACCAGTTATCTCAAATAAGAACGGAAAAAAATTGATTCTAAAGAAGTTTCCAAACTTCGAAAAAAAATGTTTTTCTTTTCGAGATTCTTTGCGCATAATATGCTATACTGAGGCTATCAAACTAGTATAAGGTAAGAGAACCAGTTATCTCAAGTAAGAACGGAAAAAAAGTGATTCAAACGAAGTTTCCAAACTTCGAAAAAAAATGTTTTTCTTTTCGAGATTCTTTGCGCATAATATGCTTTTCTGAGGCTATCAAACTAGTATAATGAAAGAGAACCAGTTATTTCCAATAAGAAGGGAAAAAAGTGATTCAAACGAAGTTTCCAAACTTCGAAAAAAAATGTTTTTCTTTTCGAGATTCTTTGCGCATAATATACTTTTCTACGGCTATCAAACTAGTAAAATGAAAGAGAACCAGTTATCTCGAATAAGAACGGAAAAATTGTGATTGTAACGAAGTTTCCAAACGTCGAAAAAAATTTTTTTTCTTTTCGAGATTCTTTGCGCAAAATATGCTTTACTGAGGCTATCAAAGTAGTATTATAAAAGAGAACACGTTATCTCAAATAAGAACAGAAAAAAGGTGATTCTAAAGAAGTTTCCAAACTTTGAAAAAAAATGTTTTTCTTTTCGAGATTCTTTGCGCATAATATGCTTTTCTGAGGCTATCAAACTAGTATAATGAAAGAGAACTAGTTATTTCAAATAAGAACGGAAAAAAAAGTGATTCAAACGAAGTTTCCAAACTTCGAAAAAAAATGTTTTTCTTTTCGAGATTCTTTGCGCATAATATACTTTTCTACGGCAAACTAGTAAAATGAAAGAGAACCAGTTATCTCGAATAAGAACGAAAAAAAGTGATTCTAACGAAGTTTCCAAACTTCGAAAAAAATTTTTTTTCTTTTCGAGATTCTTTGCGCATAATATCATTTACTGAGGCTATCAAACTAGTATAATGAAAGAGAACCAGTTATCTCAAATAAGAACGGAAAAAAAGTGATTCTAACGAAGTTTCCAAACTTCGAAAAAAATTTTTTTTCTTTTCGAGATTCTTTGCGCATAAAATGCTTTACTGAGGCTATCAAACTAGTATAATGAAAGAGAACCAGTTATCTCAAATAAGAACGGAAAAAAAGTGATTCAAACGAAGTTTCCAAACTTTGAAAAAAAATGTTTTTCTTTTCGAGATTCTTTGCCTATAATATGCTTTTCTGAGGCTATCAAACTAGTATAATGAAAGAGAACTAGTTATTTCAAATAAGAACGGAAAAAAAAGTGATTCAAACGAAGTTTCCAAACTTCGAAAAAAATGTTTTTCTTTTCGAGATTCTTTGCGCATAATATACTTTTCTACGGCTATCAAACTAGTAAAATGAAAGAGAACCAGTTATCTCGAATAAGAACGGAAAAAAAGTGATTCTAACGAAGTTTCCAAACCTCGAAAAAAATTTTTTTTCTTTTTGAGATTCTTTGCGCATAATATGCTTTACTGAGGCTATCAAACTAGTATAATGAAAGAGAACCAGTTATCTCAAATAAGAACGGAAAAAAAGTGATTCTATCGAAGTTTCCAAACTTCGAAAAAAAATGTTTTTCTTTTCGAGATTCTTTGCGCATAATATACTTTTCTACGGCTATCAAACTAGTAAAATGAAAGAGAACCAGTTATCTCGAATAAGAACGGAAAAATTGTGATTGTAACGAAGTTTCCAAACGTCGAAAAAAATTTTTTTTCTTTTCGAGATTCTTTGCGCATAATATGCTTTACTGAGGCTATCAAAGTAGTATTATAAAACAGAACCAGTTATCTCAAATAAGAACGGAAAAAAAGTGATTCTAAAGAAGTTTCCAAACTTCGAAAAAAATTTTTTTTCTTTTCGAGATTCTTTGCGCATAATATGCTTTACTGAAGCTATCAAACTAGTATAATGAAAGAGAACCAGTTATCTCAAATAAGAATAGAAAAAAAGTGATTCTAAAGAAGTTTCCAAACTTCGAAAAAAATTTTTTTTCTTTTCGAGATTCTTTGCGCATAATATGCTTTACTGAGGCTATCAAACTAGTATAATGAAAGAGAACCAGTTATCTCAAATAAGAACGGAAAAAAAGTGATTCTAAAGAAGTTTCCAAACTTCGAAAAAAAAATTTTTTCTTTTCGAGATTCTTTGCGCATAATATGCTTTACTGAGGCTATCAAACTAGTATAATGAAAGAGAAACAGTTATCTCAAATAAGAACGGAAAGAAAGTGATTCAAACGAAGTTTCCAAATCTCGAAAAAAAATGTTTTTCTTTTCGAGATTCTTTACGCATAATATGCTTTTCTGAGGCTATCAAACTAGTATAATGAAAGATAACCAGTTATCTCAAATAAGAACGGGAAAAAAGTGATTCTACCGAAGTTTCCAAACTTCGAAAAAATTTTTTTTTTTTTCGTGATTCTTTGCGCTAAATATGCTTTTCTGAGGCTATCAAAGTAGTATTATAAAAGAGAACACGTTATCTCAAATAAGAACAGAAAAAAGGTGATTCTAAAGAAGTTTCCAAACTTAAAAAATTTTTTTTCTTTTCGAGATTCTTTGCGCATAATATGCTTTACTGAGGCTATCAAACTAGTATAATGAAAGAGAACCAGTTATCTCAAATAAGAACGGAAAAAAAGTGATTCAAACGATGTTTCCAAACTTCGAAAAAAAATTTTTTTCTTTTAGAGATTCTTTGCGAATAATATACTTTTCTACGGCTATCAAACTAGTAAAATGAAAGAGAACCAGTTATCTCGAATAAGAACGGAAAAAAAGTGATTGTAACGAAGTTTCCAAACTTCGAAAAAAATTTTTTTTCTTTTCGAGATTCTTTGCGCATAATATGCTTTTCTGAGGCTATCAAAGTAGTATTATAAAAGAGAACCAGTTATCTCAAATAAGAACGGAAAAAAAGTGATTCTAAAGAAGTTTCCAAACTTCGAAAAAAATTTTTTTTCTTTTCGAGATTCTTTGCGCATAATATGCTTTACTGAAGCTATCAAACTAGTATAATGAAAGAGAACCAGTTATCTCAAATAAGAATAGAAAAAAAGTGATTCTAAAGAAGTTTCCAAACTTCGAAAAAAATTTTTTTTCTTTTCGAGATTCTTTGCGCATAATATGCTTTACTGAGGCTATCAAACTAGTATAATGAAAGAGAACCAGTTATCTCAAATAAGAACGGAAAAAAAGTGATTCTAAAGAAGTTTCCAAACTTCGAAAAAAAAATTTTTTCTTTTCGAGATTCTTTGCGCATAATATGCTTTACTGAGGCTATCAAACTAGTATAATGAAAGAGAAACAGTTATCTCAAATAAGAACGGAAAGAAAGTGATTCAAACGAAGTTTCCAAATCTCGAAAAAAAATGTTTTTCTTTTCGAGATTCTTTACGCATAATATGCTTTTCTGAGGCTATCAAACTAGTATAATGAAAGATAACCAGTTATCTCAAATAAGAACGGGAAAAAAGTGATTCTACCGAAGTTTCCAAACTTCGAAAAATTTTTTTTTTCTTTTCGTGATTCTTTGCGCTAAATATGCTTTTCTGAGGCTATCAAAGTAGTATTATAAAAGAGAACACGTTATCTCAAATAAGAACAGAAAAAAGGTGATTCTAAAGAAGTTTCCAAACTTAAAAAATTTTTTTTCTTTTCGAGATTCTTTGCGCATAATATGCTTTACTGAGGCTATCAAACTAGTATAATGAAAGAGAACCAGTTATCTCAAATAAGAACGGAAAAAAAGTGATTCAAACGATGTTTCCAAACTTCGAAAAAAAATTTTTTTCTTTTAGAGATTCTTTGCGCATAATATACTTTTCTACGGCTATCAAACTAGTAAAATGAAAGAGAACCAGTTATCTCGAATAAGAACGGAAAAAAAGTGATTGTAACGAAGTTTCCAAACTTCGAAAAAAATTTTTTTTCTTTTCGAGATTCTTTGCGCATAATATGCTTTTCTGAGGCTATCAAAGTAGTATTATAAAAGAGAACCAGTTATCTCAAATAAGAACGGAAAAAAAGTGATTCTAAAGAAGTTTCCAAACTTCGAAAAAAATTTTTTTTCTTTTCGAGATTCTTTGCGCATAATATGCTTTACTGAACCTATCAAACTAGTATAATGAAAGAGAACCAGTTATCTCAAATAAGAACAGAAAAAAAGTGATTCTAAAGAAGTTTCAAAACTTCGAAAAAAAATTGTTTTTCTTTTCGAGATTCTTTGCGCATAATATGCTTTACTGAGGCTATCAAACTAGTATAATGAAAGAGAACCAGTTATCTCAAATAAGAACGAAAACAAATAGATTCTAAAGAAGTTTCCAAACTTCGAAAAAAAATGCTTTTCTTTTCGAGATTCTTTGCGCATAATATGCTATACTGAGGCTATCAAACTAGTATAATGTAAGAGAACCAGTTATCTCAAATAAGAACGGAAAAAAGTGATTCAAACGAAGTTTCCAACTTCGAAAAAAAATGTTTTTCTTTTCGAGATTCTTTGCGCATAATATACTTTTCTACGGCTATCAAACCAGTAAAATGAAAGAGAACCAGTTATCTCTAATAAGAACGGAAAAATTGTGATTGTAACGAAGTTTCCAAACGTCGAAAAAAATTTTTTTTCTTTTCGAGATTCTTTGCGCATAATATGCTTTACTGAGGGATAATGAAAGAGAACCAGTTATCTCAAATAAGAATGGAAAAAAAGTGATTCTAAAGAAGTTTCCAAACTTCGAAAAAAATTTTTTTTCTTTTCGAGATTCTTTGCGCATAATATGCTTTACTGAAGCTATCAAACTAGTAAAATGAAAGAGAACCAGTTATCTCGAATAAGAACGGAAAAAATTGATTCTAACGAAGTTTCCAAACTTCGAAAAAAAATGTTTTTCTTTTCGAGATTCTTTGCGCATAATATGCTTTACTGAGGCTATCAAACTAGTATAATGAAAGAGAACCAGTTATCTCAAATAAGAACGAAAACAAATTGATTCTAAAGAAGTTTCCAAACTTCGAAAAAAAATGCTTTTCTTTTCGAGATTCTTTGCGCATAATATGCTATACTGAGGCTATCAAACTAGTATAATGTAAGAGAACCAGTTATCTCAAATAAGAACGGAAAAAAAGTGATTCAAACGAAGTTTCCAAACTTCGAAAGAAAATGTTTTTCTTTTCGAGATTCTTTGCGCATAATATGCTTTTCTGATGCTATCAAACTAGTATAATGAAAGAGAACCAGTTATTTCCAATAAGAACGGAAAAAAGTGATTCAAACGAAGTTTCCAACTTCGAAAAAAAATGTTTTTCTTTTCGAGATTCTTTGCGCATAATATACTTTTCTACGGCTATCAAACTAGTAAAATGAAAGAGAACCAGTTATCTCGAATAAGAACGGAAAAATTGTGATTGTAACGAAGTTTCCAAACGTCGAAAAAAATTTTTTTTCTTTTCGAGATTCTTTGCGCATAATATGCTTTACTGAGGCTATCAAACTAGTATAATGAAAGAGAACCAGTTATCTCAAATAAGAACGGAAAAAAAGTGATTCTAAAGAAGTTTCCAAACTTCGAAAAATAATTTTTTTCTTTTCGAGATTCTTTGCGCATAATATGCTTTACTGAGGCTATCAAACTAGTATAATGAAAGAGAACCAGTTATCTCAAATAAGAACGGAAAAAAAGTGATTCTAACGAAGTTTCCAAACTTCGAAAAAAATTTTTTTTCTTTTCGAGATTCTTTGCGCATAAAATGCTTTACTGAGGCTATCAAACACAATAATGAAAGAGAACCAGTTATCTCAAACAAGAACGGAAAAAAAGTGATTCAAACGAAGTTTCCAAACTTTGAAAAAAAATGTTTTTCTTTTCGAGATTCTTTGCGCATAATATGCTTTTCTGAGGCTATCAAACTAGTATAATGAAAGAGAACTAGTTATTTCAAATAAGAACGGAAAAAAAAGTGATTCAAACGAAGTTTCCAAACTTCGAAAAAAAATGTTTTTCTTTTCGAGATTCTTTGCGCATAATATACTTTTCTACGGCTATCAAACTAGTAAAATGAAAGAGAACCAGTTATCTCGAATAAGAACGGAAAAAAAGTGATTCAAACGAAGTTTCCAAACTTCGAAAAAAAATGTTTTTCTTTTCGAGATTCTTTGCGCATAATATGCTTTTCTGAGGCTATCAAACTGGTATAATGAAAGAGAACCAGTTATTTCCAATAAGAACGGAAAAAAGTGATTCAAACGAAGTTTCCAAACTTCGAAAAAAAATGTTTTTCTTTTCGAGATTCTTTGCGCATAATATACTTTTCTACGGCTATCAAACTAGTAAAATGAAAGAGAACCAGTTATCTCGAATAAGAACGGAAAAATTGTGATTGTAACGAAGTTTCCAAACGTCGAAAAAAATTTTTTTTCTTTTCGAGATTCTTTGCGCATAATATGCTTTACTGAGGCTATCAAAGTAGTATTATAAAACAGAACCAGTTATCTCAAATAAGAACGGAAAAAAAGTGATTCTAAAGAAGTTTCCAAACTTCGAAAAAAATTTTTTTTCTTTTCGAGATTCTTTGCGCATAATATGCTTTACTGAAGCTATCAAACTAGTATAATGAAAGAGAACCAGTTATCTCAAATAAGAACAGAAACAAAGTGATTCTAAAGAAGTTTCCAAACTTCGAAAAAAAATTTTTTTCTTTTCGAGATTCTTTGCGCATAATATGCTTTACTGAGGCTATCAAACTAGTATAATGAAAGAGAACCAGTTATCTCAAATAAGAACGGAAAAAAAGTGATTCTAAAGAAGTTTCCAAACTTCGAAAAAAAAATTTTTTCTTTTCGAGATTCTTTGCGCATAATATGCTTTACTGAGGCTATCAAACTAGTATAATGAAAGAGAAACAGTTATCTCAAATAAGAACGGAAAGAAAGTGATTCAAACGAAGTTTCCAAATCTCGAAAAAAAATGTTTTTCTTTTCGAGATTCTTTACGCATAATATGCTTTTCTGAGGCTATCAAACTAGTATAATGAAAGATAACCAGTTATCTCAAATAAGAACGGGAAAAAAGTGATTCTACCGAAGTTTCCAAACTTCGAAAAAATTTTTTTTTTTCTTTTCGTGATTCTTTGCGCTAAATATGCTTTTCTGAGGCTATCAAAGTAGTATTATAAAAGAGAACACGTTATCTCAAATAAGAACAGAAAAAAGGTGATTCTAAAGAAGTTTCCAAACTTCGAAAGAAAATGTTTTTCTTTTCGAGATTCTTTGCGCATAATATGCTTTTCTGATGCTATCAAACTAGTATAATGAAAGAGAACCAGTTATTTCCAATAAGAACGGAAAAAAGTGATTCAAACGAAGTTTCCAACTTCGAAAAAAAATGTTTTTCTTTTCGAGATTCTTTGCGCATAATATACTTTTCTACGGCTATCAAACTAGTAAAATGAAAGAGAACCAGTTATCTCAAATAAGAACGGAAAAGAAGTGATTCTAACGAAGTTTCCAAACTTCGAAAAAAATTTTTTTTCTTTTCGAGATTCTTTGCGCATAAAATGCTTTACTGAGGCTATCAAACACAATAATGAAAGAGAACCAGTTATCTCAAACAAGAACGGAAAAAAAGTGATTCAAACGAAGTTTCCAAACTTTGAAAAAAAATGTTTTTCTTTTCGAGATTCTTTGCGCATAATATGCTTTTCTGAGGCTATCAAACTAGTATAATGAAAGAGAACTAGTTATTTCAAATAAGAACGGAAAAAAAAGTGATTCAAACGAAGTTTCCAAACTTCGAAAAAAATTTTTTTTCTTTTCGAGATTCTTTGCGCATAATATGCTTTACTGAGGCTATCAAACTAGTATAATGAAAGAGAACCAGTTATCTCAAATAAGAACGGAAAAAAAGTGATTCTATCGAAGTTTCCAAACTTCGAAAAAAATTTTTTTTCTTTTCGAGATTCTTTGCTCATAATATGCTTTACTGAGGCTATCAAACTAGTATAATGAAAGAGAACCAGTTATCTCAAATAAGAACAGAAAAAAAGTAATTGTAAAGAAGTTTCCAAACTTCCAAAAAAAATTTTTTTCTTTTCGAGATTCTTTGCGCATAATATGCTTTACTGAGGCTATCAAACTAGTATAATGAAAGAGAACCAGTTATCTCAAATAAGAACGGAAAAATTTTGATTCTAAAGAAGTTTCCAAACTTCGAAAAAAAATGTTTTTCTTTTCGAGATTCTTTGCGCATAATATGCTATACTGAGGCTATCAAACTAGTATAAGGTAAGAGAACCAGTTATCTCAAGTAAGAACGGAAAAAAAGTGATTCAAACGAAGTTTCCAAACTTCGAAAAAAAATGTTTTTCTTTTCGAGATTCTTTGCGCATAATATGCTTTTCTGAGGCTATCAAACTAGTATAATGAAAGAGAACCAGTTATTTCCAATAAGAAGGGAAAAAAGTGATTCAAACGAAGTTTCCAAACTTCGAAAAAAAATGTTTTTCTTTTCGAGATTCTTTGCGCATAATATACTTTTCTACGGCTATCAAACTAGTAAAATGAAAGAGAACCAGTTATCTCGAATAAGAACGGAAAAATTGTGATTGTAACGAAGTTTCCAAACGTCGAAAAAAATTTTTTTTCTTTTCGAGATTCTTTGCGCAAAATATACTTTTCTACGGCTATCAAACTAGTAAAATGAAAGAGAACCAGTTATCTCGAATAAGAACGGAAAAAAAGTGATTCTAACGAAGTTTCCAAACTTGGAAAAAAAATGTTTTTCTTTTCGAGATTCTTTGCGCATAATATACTTTTCTACGGCTATCAAACTAGTAAAATGAAAGAGAACCAGTTATCTCGAATAAGAACGGAAAAAAAGTGATTCTAACGAAGTTTCCAAACTTCGAAAAAAATTTTTTTTCTTTTTGAGATTCTTTGCGCATAATATGCTTTACTGAGGCTATCAAACTAGTATAATGAAAGAGAACCAGTTATCTCAAATAAGAACGGAAAAAAAGTGATTCTATCGAAGTTTCCAAACTTCGAAAAAAATTTTTTTTCTTTTCGAGATTCTTTGCTCATAATATGCTTTACTGAGGCTATCAAACTAGTATAATGAAAGAGAACCAGTTATCTCAAATAAGAAGAGAAAAAAAGTAATTGTAAAGAAGTTTCCAAACTTCCAAAAAAAATTTTTTTCTTTTCGAGATTCTTTGCGCATAATATGCTTTACTGAGGCTATCAAACTAGTATAATGAAAGAGAACCAGTTATCTCAAATAAGAACGGAAAAAAATTGATTCTAAAGAAGTTTCCAAACTTCGAAAAAAAATGTTTTTCTTTTCGAGATTCTTTGCGCATAATATGCTATACTGAGGCTATCAAACTAGTATAAGGTAAGAGAACCAGTTATCTCAAGTAAGAACGGAAAAAAAGTGATTCAAACGAAGTTTCCAAACTTCGAAAAAAAATGTTTTTCTTTTCGAGATTCTTTGCGCATAATATGCTTTTCTGAGGCTATCAAACTAGTATAATGAAAGAGAACCAGTAATTTCCAATAAGAAGGGAAAAAAGTGATTCAAACGAAGTTTCCAAACTTCGAAAAAAAATGTTTTTCTTTTCGAGATTCTTTGCGCATAATATACTTTTCTACGGCTATCAAACTAGTAAAATGAAAGAGAACCAGTTATCTCGAATAAGAACGGAAAAATTGTGATTGTAACGAAGTTTCCAAACGTCGAAAAAAATTTTTTTTCTTTTCGAGATTCTTTGCGCAAAATATGATTTACTGAGGCTATCAAAGTAGTATTATAAAAGAGAATACGTTATCTCAAATAAGAACAGAAAAAAGGTGATTCTAAAGAAGTTTCCAAACTTTGAAAAAAAATGTTTTTCTTTTCGAGATTCTTTGCGCATAATATGCTTTTCTGAGGCTATCAAACTAGTATAATGAAAGAGAACTAGTTATTTCAAATAAGAACGGAAAAAAAAGTGATTCAAACGAAGTTTCCAAACTTCGAAAAAAAATGTTTTTCTTTTCGAGATTCTTTGCGCATAATATGCTTTTCTGAGGCTATCAAACTAGTATAATGAAAGAGAACTAGTTATTTCAAATAAGAACGGAAAAAAAAGTGATTCAAACGAAGTTTCCAAACTTCGAAAAAAAATGTTTTTCTTTTCGAGATTCTTTGCGCATAATATACTTTTCTACGGCTATCAAACTAGTAAAATGAAAGAGAACCAGTTATCTCGAATAAGAACGGAAAAAAAGTGATTCTAACGAAGTTTCCAAACTTCGAAAAAAATTTTTTTTCTTTTCGAGATTCTTTGCGCATAATATGCTTTACTGAGGCTATCAAACTAGTATAATGAAAGAGAACCAGTTATCTCAAATAAGAACGGAAAAAAAGTGATTCTATCGAAGTTTCCAAACTTCGAAAAAAATTTTTTTTCTTTTCGAGATTCTTTGCTCATAATATGCTTTACTGAGGCTATCAAACTAGTATAATGAAAGAGAACCAGTTATCTCAAATAAGAACAGAAAAAAAGTAATTGTAAAGAAGTTTCCAAACTTCCAAAAAAAATTTTTTTCTTTTCGAGATTCTTTGCGCATAATATGCTTTACTGAGGCTATCAAACTAGTATAATGAAAGAGAACCAGTTATCTCAAATAAGAACGGAAAAATTTTGATTCTAAAGAAGTTTCCAAACTTCGAAAAAAAATGTTTTTCTTTTCGAGATTCTTTGCGCATAATATGCTATACTGAGGCTATCAAACTAGTATAAGGTAAGAGAACCAGTTATCTCAAGTAAGAACGGAAAAAAAGTGATTCAAACGAAGTTTCCAAACTTCGAAAAAAAATGTTTTTCTTTTCGAGATTCTTTGCGCATAATATGCTTTTCTGAGGCTATCAAACTAGTATAATGAAAGAGAACCAGTTATTTCCAATAAGAAGGGAAAAAAGTGATTCAAACGAAGTTTCCAAACTTCGAAAAAAAATGTTTTTCTTTTCGAGATTCTTTGCGCATAATATACTTTTCTACGGCTATCAAACTAGTAAAATGAAAGAGAACCAGTTATCTCGAATAAGAACGGAAAAATTGTGATTGTAACGAAGTTTCCAAACGTCGAAAAAAATTTTTTTTCTTTTCGAGATTCTTTGCGCAAAATATACTTTTCTACGGCTATCAAACTAGTAAAATGAAAGAGAACCAGTTATCTCGAATAAGAACGGAAAAAAAGTGATTCTAACGAAGTTTCCAAACTTGGAAAAAAAATGTTTTTCTTTTCGAGATTCTTTGCGCATAATATACTTTTCTACGGCTATCAAACTAGTAAAATGAAAGAGAACCAGTTATCTCGAATAAGAACGGAAAAAAAGTGATTCTAACGAAGTTTCCAAACTTCGAAAAAAATTTTTTTTCTTTTTGAGATTCTTTGCGCATAATATGCTTTACTGAGGCTATCAAACTAGTATAATGAAAGAGAACCAGTTATCTCAAATAAGAACGGAAAAAAAGTGATTCTATCGAAGTTTCCAAACTTCGAAAAAAATTTTTTTTCTTTTCGAGATTCTTTGCTCATAATATGCTTTACTGAGGCTATCAAACTAGTATAATGAAAGAGAACCAGTTATCTCAAATAAGAAGAGAAAAAAAGTAATTGTAAAGAAGTTTCCAAACTTCCAAAAAAAATTTTTTTCTTTTCGAGATTCTTTGCGCATAATATGCTTTACTGAGGCTATCAAACTAGTATAATGAAAGAGAACCAGTTATCTCAAATAAGAACGGAAAAAAATTGATTCTAAAGAAGTTTCCAAACTTCGAAAAAAAATGTTTTTCTTTTCGAGATTCTTTGCGCATAATATGCTATACTGAGGCTATCAAACTAGTATAAGGTAAGAGAACCAGTTATCTCAAGTAAGAACGGAAAAAAAGTGATTCAAACGAAGTTTCCAAACTTCGAAAAAAAATGTTTTTCTTTTCGAGATTCTTTGCGCATAATATGCTTTTCTGAGGCTATCAAACTAGTATAATGAAAGAGAACCAGTAATTTCCAATAAGAAGGGAAAAAAGTGATTCAAACGAAGTTTCCAAACTTCGAAAAAAAATGTTTTTCTTTTCGAGATTCTTTGCGCATAATATACTTTTCTACGGCTATCAAACTAGTAAAATGAAAGAGAACCAGTTATCTCGAATAAGAACGGAAAAATTGTGATTGTAACGAAGTTTCCAAACGTCGAAAAAAATTTTTTTTCTTTTCGAGATTCTTTGCGCAAAATATGATTTACTGAGGCTATCAAAGTAGTATTATAAAAGAGAATACGTTATCTCAAATAAGAACAGAAAAAAGGTGATTCTAAAGAAGTTTCCAAACTTTGAAAAAAAATGTTTTTCTTTTCGAGATTCTTTGCGCATAATATGCTTTTCTGAGGCTATCAAACTAGTATAATGAAAGAGAACTAGTTATTTCAAATAAGAACGGAAAAAAAAGTGATTCAAACGAAGTTTCCAAACTTCGAAAAAAAATGTTTTTCTTTTCGAGATTCTTTGCGCATAATATACTTTTCTACGGCTATCAAACTAGTAAAATGAAAGAGAACCAGTTATCTCGAATAAGAACGGAAAAAAAGTGATTCTATCGAAGTTTCCAAACTTCGAAAAAAATTTTTTTTCTTTTCGAGATTCTTTGCGCATAATATGCTTTACTGAGGCTATCAAACTAGTATAATGAAAGAGAACCAGTTATCTCAAATAAGAACAGAAAAAAAGTAATTGTAAAGAAGTTTCCAAACTTCCAAAAAAAATTTTTTTCTTTTCGAGATTCTTTGCGCATAATATGCTATACTGAGGCTATCAAACTAGTATAAGGTAAGAGAACCAGTTATCTCAAGTAAGAACGGAAAAAAAGTGATTCAAACGAAGTTTCCAAACTTCGAAAAAAAATGTTTTTCTTTTCGAGATTCTTTGCGCATAATATGCTTTTCTGAGGCTATCAAACTAGTATAATGAAAGAGAACCAGTTATTTCCAATAAGAAGGGAAAAAAGTGATTCAAACGAAGTTTCCAAACTTCGAAAAAAAATGTTTTTCTTTTCGAGATTCTTTGCGCATAATATACTTTTCTACGGCTATCAAACTAGTAAAATGAAAGAAAACCAGTTATCTCGAATAAGAACGGAAAAATTGTGATTGTAACGAAGTTTCCAAACGTCGAAAAAAATTTTTTTTCTTTTCGAGATTCTTTGCGCAAAATATGCTTTACTGAGGCTATCAAAGTAGTATTATAAAAGAGAACACGTTATCTCAAATAAGAACAGAAAAAAGGTGATTCTAAAGAAGTTTCCAAACTTTGAAAAAAAATGTTTTTCTTTTCGAGATTCTTTGCGCATAATATGCTTTTCTGAGGCTATCAAACTAGTATAATGAAAGAGAACTAGTTATTTCAAATAAGAACGGAAAAAAAAGTGATTCAAACGAAGTTTCCAAACTTCGAAAAAAAATGTTTTTCTTTTCGAGATTCTTTGCGCATAATATACTTTTCTACGGCAAACTAGTAAAATGAAAGAGAACCAGTTATCTCGAATAAGAACGGAAAAAAAGTGATTCTAACGAAGTTTCCAAACTTCGAAAAAAATTTTTTTTCTTTTCGAGATTCTTTGCGCATAATATGCTTTACTGAGGCTATCAAACTAGTATAATGAAAGAGAACCAGTTATCTCAAATAAGAACGGAAAAAAAGTGATTCTATCGAAGTTTCCAAACTTCGAAAAAATTTTTTTTTCTTTTCGAGATTCTTTGCGCATAATATGCTTTACTGAGGCTATCAAACTAGTATAATGAAAGAGAACCAGTTATCTCAAATAAGAACAGAAAAAAAGTAATTGTAAAGAAGTTTCCAAACTTCGAAAAAAAATTTTTTTCTTTTCGAGATTCTTTGCGCATAATATGCTTTACTGAGGCTATCAAACTAGTATAATGAAAGAGAACCAGTTATCTCAAATAAGAACGGAAAAAAATTGATTCTAAAGAAGTTTCCAAACTTCGAAAAAAAATATTTTTCTTTTCGAGATTCTTTGCGCATAATATGCTATACTGAGGCTATCAAACTAGTATAATGTAAGAGAACCAGTTATCTCAAATAAGAACGGAAAAAAAGTGATTCAAACGAAGTTTCCAAACTTCGAAAAAAAATGTTTTTCTTTTCGAGATTCTTTGCGCATAATATGCTTTTCTGAGGCTATCAAACTAGTATAATGAAAGAGAACCAGTTATTTCCAATAAGAACGGAAAAAAGTGATTCAAACGAAGTTTCCAAACTTCGAAAAAAAATGTTTTTCTTTTCGAGATTCTTTGCGCATAATATACTTTTCTACGGCTATCAAACTAGTAAAATGAAAGAGAACCAGTTATCTCGAATAAGAACGGAAAAATTGTGATTGTAACGAAGTTTCCAAACGTCGAAAAAAATTTTTTTTCTTTTCGAGATTCTTTGCGCATAATATGCTTTACTGAGGCTATCAAAGTAGTATTATAAAACAGAACCAGTTATCTCAAATAAGAACGGAAAAAAAGTGATTCTAAAGAAGTTTCCAAACTTCGAAAAAAATTTTTTTTCTTTTCGAGATTCTTTGCGCATAATATGCTTTACTGAAGCTATCAAACTAGTATAATGAAAGAGAACCAGTTATCTCAAATAAGAATAGAAAAAAAGTGATTCTAAAGAAGTTTCCAAACTTCGAAAAAAATTTTTTTTCTTTTCGAGATTCTTTGCGCATAATATGCTTTACTGAGGCTATCAAACTAGTATAATGAAAGAGAACCAGTTATCTCAAATAAGAACGGAAAAAAAGTGATTCTAAAGAAGTTTCCAAACTTCGAAAAAAAAATTTTTTCTTTTCGAGATTCTTTGCGCATAATATGCTTTACTGAGGCTATCAAACTAGTATAATGAAAGAGAAACAGTTATCTCAAATAAGAACGGAAAGAAAGTGATTCAAACGAAGTTTCCAAATCTCGAAAAAAAATGTTTTTCTTTTCGAGATTCTTTACGCATAATATGCTTTTCTGAGGCTATCAAACTAGTATAATGAAAGAGAACTAGTTATTTCAAATAAGAACGGAAAAAAAAGTGATTCAAACGAAGTTTCCAAACTTCGAAAAAAAATGTTTTTCTTTTCGAGATTCTTTGCGCATAATATACTTTTCTACGGCTATCAAACTAGTAAAATGAAAGAGAACCAGTTATCTCGAATAAGAACGGAAAAAAAGTGATTCTAACGAAGTTTCCAAACTTCGAAAAAAATTTTTTTTCTTTTTGAGATTCTTTGCGCATAATATGCTTTACTGAGGCTATCAAACTAGTATAATGAAAGAGAACCAGTTATCTCAAATAAGAACGGAAAAAAAGTGATTCTATCGAAGTTTCCAAACTTCGAAAAAAATTTTTTTTCTTTTCGAGATTCTTTGCTCATAATATGCTTTACTGAGGCTATCAAACTAGTATAATGAAAGAGAACCAGTTATCTCAAATAAGAACAGAAAAAAAGTAATTGTAAAGAAGTTTCCAAACTTCCAAAAAAATTTTTTTTCTTTTCGAGATTCTTTGCGCATAATATGCTTTACTGAGACTATCAAACTAGTATAATGAAAGAGAACCAGTTATCTCAAATAAGAACGGAAAAAAATTGATTCTAAAGAAGTTTCCAAACTTCGAAAAAAAATGTTTTTCTTTTCGAGATTCTTTGCGCATAATATGCTATACTGAGGCTATCAAACTAGTATAAGGTAAGAGAACCAGTTATCTCAAGTAAGAACGGAAAAAAAGTGATTCAAACGAAGTTTCCAAACTTCGAAAAAAAATGTTTTTCTTTTCGAGATTCTTTGCGCATAATATGCTTTTCTGAGGCTATCAAACTAGTATAATGAAAGAGAACCAGTTATTTCCAATAAGAAGGGAAAAAAGTGATTCAAACGAAGTTTCCAAACTTCGAAAAAAAATGTTTTTCTTTTCGAGATTCTTTGCGCATAATATACTTTTCTACGGCTATCAAACTAGTAAAATGAAAGAGAACCAGTTATCTCGAATAAGAACGGAAAAATTGTGATTGTAACGAAGTTTCCAAACGTCGAAAAAAATTTTTTTTCTTTTCGAGATTCTTTGCGCAAAATATGCTTTACTGAGGCTATCAAAGTAGTATTATAAAAGAGAACACGTTATCTCAAATAAGAACAGAAAAAAGGTGATTCTAAAGAAGTTTCCAAACTTTGAAAAAAAATGTTTTTCTTTTCGAGATTCTTTGCGCATAATATGCTTTTCTGAGGCTATCAAACTAGTATAATGAAAGAGAACTAGTTATTTCAAATAAGAACGGAAAAAAAAGTGATTCAAACGAAGTTTCCAAACTTCGAAAAAAAATGTTTTTCTTTTCGAGATTCTTTGCGCATAATATACTTTTCTACGGCAAACTAGTAAAATGAAAGAGAACCAGTTATCTCGAATAAGAACGAAAAAAAGTGATTCTAACGAAGTTTCCAAACTTCGAAAAAAATTTTTTTTCTTTTCGAGATTCTTTGCGCATAATATCATTTACTGAGGCTATCAAACTAGTATAATGAAAGAGAACCAGTTATCTCAAATAAGAACGGAAAAAAAGTGATTCTAACGAAGTTTCCAAACTTCGAAAAAAATTTTTTTTCTTTTCGAGATTCTTTGCGCATAAAATGCTTTACTGAGGCTATCAAACTAGTATAATGAAAGAGAACCAGTTATCTCAAATAAGAACGGAAAAAAAGTGATTCAAACGAAGTTTCCAAACTTTGAAAAAAAATGTTTTTCTTTTCGAGATTCTTTGCCTATAATATGCTTTTCTGAGGCTATCAAACTAGTATAATGAAAGAGAACTAGTTATTTCAAATAAGAACGGAAAAAAAAGTGATTCAAACGAAGTTTCCAAACTTCGAAAAAAATGTTTTTCTTTTCGAGATTCTTTGCGCATAATATACTTTTCTACGGCTATCAAACTAGTAAAATGAAAGAGAACCAGTTATCTCGAATAAGAACGGAAAAAAAGTGATTCTAACGAAGTTTCCAAACCTCGAAAAAAATTTTTTTTCTTTTTGAGATTCTTTGCGCATAATATGCTTTACTGAGGCTATCAAACTAGTATAATGAAAGAGAACCAGTTATCTCAAATAAGAACGGAAAAAAAGTGATTCTATCGAAGTTTCCAAACTTCGAAAAAAAATGTTTTTCTTTTCGAGATTCTTTGCGCATAATATACTTTTCTACGGCTATCAAACTAGTAAAATGAAAGAGAACCAGTTATCTCGAATAAGAACGGAAAAATTGTGATTGTAACGAAGTTTCCAAACGTCGAAAAAAATTTTTTTTCTTTTCGAGATTCTTTGCGCATAATATGCTTTACTGAGGCTATCAAAGTAGTATTATAAAACAGAACCAGTTATCTCAAATAAGAACGGAAAAAAAGTGATTCTAAAGAAGTTTCCAAACTTCGAAAAAAATTTTTTTTCTTTTCGAGATTCTTTGCGCATAATATGCTTTACTGAAGCTATCAAACTAGTATAATGAAAGAGAACCAGTTATCTCAAATAAGAATAGAAAAAAAGTGATTCTAAAGAAGTTTCCAAACTTCGAAAAAAATTTTTTTTCTTTTCGAGATTCTTTGCGCATAATATGCTTTACTGAGGCTATCAAACTAGTATAATGAAAGAGAACCAGTTATCTCAAATAAGAACGGAAAAAAAGTGATTCTAAAGAAGTTTCCAAACTTCGAAAAAAAAATTTTTTCTTTTCGAGATTCTTTGCGCATAATATGCTTTACTGAGGCTATCAAACTAGTATAATGAAAGAGAAACAGTTATCTCAAATAAGAACGGAAAGAAAGTGATTCAAACGAAGTTTCCAAATCTCGAAAAAAAATGTTTTTCTTTTCGAGATTCTTTACGCATAATATGCTTTTCTGAGGCTATCAAACTAGTATAATGAAAGATAACCAGTTATCTCAAATAAGAACGGGAAAAAAGTGATTCTACCGAAGTTTCCAAACTTCGAAAAAATTTTTTTTTTTTTCGTGATTCTTTGCGCTAAATATGCTTTTCTGAGGCTATCAAAGTAGTATTATAAAAGAGAACACGTTATCTCAAATAAGAACAGAAAAAAGGTGATTCTAAAGAAGTTTCCAAACTTAAAAAATTTTTTTTCTTTTCGAGATTCTTTGCGCATAATATGCTTTACTGAGGCTATCAAACTAGTATAATGAAAGAGAACCAGTTATCTCAAATAAGAACGGAAAAAAAGTGATTCAAACGATGTTTCCAAACTTCGAAAAAAAATTTTTTTCTTTTAGAGATTCTTTGCGAATAATATACTTTTCTACGGCTATCAAACTAGTAAAATGAAAGAGAACCAGTTATCTCGAATAAGAACGGAAAAAAAGTGATTGTAACGAAGTTTCCAAACTTCGAAAAAAATTTTTTTTCTTTTCGAGATTCTTTGCGCATAATATGCTTTTCTGAGGCTATCAAAGTAGTATTATAAAAGAGAACCAGTTATCTCAAATAAGAACGGAAAAAAAGTGATTCTAAAGAAGTTTCCAAACTTCGAAAAAAATTTTTTTTCTTTTCGAGATTCTTTGCGCATAATATGCTTTACTGAAGCTATCAAACTAGTATAATGAAAGAGAACCAGTTATCTCAAATAAGAATAGAAAAAAAGTGATTCTAAAGAAGTTTCCAAACTTCGAAAAAAATTTTTTTTCTTTTCGAGATTCTTTGCGCATAATATGCTTTACTGAGGCTATCAAACTAGTATAATGAAAGAGAACCAGTTATCTCAAATAAGAACGGAAAAAAAGTGATTCTAAAGAAGTTTCCAAACTTCGAAAAAAAAATTTTTTCTTTTCGAGATTCTTTGCGCATAATATGCTTTACTGAGGCTATCAAACTAGTATAATGAAAGAGAAACAGTTATCTCAAATAAGAACGGAAAGAAAGTGATTCAAACGAAGTTTCCAAATCTCGAAAAAAAATGTTTTTCTTTTCGAGATTCTTTACGCATAATATGCTTTTCTGAGGCTATCAAACTAGTATAATGAAAGATAACCAGTTATCTCAAATAAGAACGGGAAAAAAGTGATTCTACCGAAGTTTCCAAACTTCGAAAAATTTTTTTTTTCTTTTCGTGATTCTTTGCGCTAAATATGCTTTTCTGAGGCTATCAAAGTAGTATTATAAAAGAGAACACGTTATCTCAAATAAGAACAGAAAAAAGGTGATTCTAAAGAAGTTTCCAAACTTAAAAAATTTTTTTTCTTTTCGAGATTCTTTGCGCATAATATGCTTTACTGAGGCTATCAAACTAGTATAATGAAAGAGAACCAGTTATCTCAAATAAGAACGGAAAAAAAGTGATTCAAACGATGTTTCCAAACTTCGAAAAAAAATTTTTTTCTTTTAGAGATTCTTTGCGCATAATATACTTTTCTACGGCTATCAAACTAGTAAAATGAAAGAGAACCAGTTATCTCGAATAAGAACGGAAAAAAAGTGATTGTAACGAAGTTTCCAAACTTCGAAAAAAATTTTTTTTCTTTTCGAGATTCTTTGCGCATAATATGCTTTTCTGAGGCTATCAAAGTAGTATTATAAAAGAGAACCAGTTATCTCAAATAAGAACGGAAAAAAAGTGATTCTAAAGAAGTTTCCAAACTTCGAAAAAAATTTTTTTTCTTTTCGAGATTCTTTGCGCATAATATGCTTTACTGAACCTATCAAACTAGTATAATGAAAGAGAACCAGTTATCTCAAATAAGAACAGAAAAAAAGTGATTCTAAAGAAGTTTCAAAACTTCGAAAAAAAATTGTTTTTCTTTTCGAGATTCTTTGCGCATAATATGCTTTACTGAGGCTATCAAACTAGTATAATGAAAGAGAACCAGTTATCTCAAATAAGAACGAAAACAAATAGATTCTAAAGAAGTTTCCAAACTTCGAAAAAAAATGCTTTTCTTTTCGAGATTCTTTGCGCATAATATGCTATACTGAGGCTATCAAACTAGTATAATGTAAGAGAACCAGTTATCTCAAATAAGAACGGAAAAAAGTGATTCAAACGAAGTTTCCAACTTCGAAAAAAAATGTTTTTCTTTTCGAGATTCTTTGCGCATAATATACTTTTCTACGGCTATCAAACCAGTAAAATGAAAGAGAACCAGTTATCTCTAATAAGAACGGAAAAATTGTGATTGTAACGAAGTTTCCAAACGTCGAAAAAAATTTTTTTTCTTTTCGAGATTCTTTGCGCATAATATGCTTTACTGAGGGATAATGAAAGAGAACCAGTTATCTCAAATAAGAATGGAAAAAAAGTGATTCTAAAGAAGTTTCCAAACTTCGAAAAAAATTTTTTTTCTTTTCGAGATTCTTTGCGCATAATATGCTTTACTGAAGCTATCAAACTAGTAAAATGAAAGAGAACCAGTTATCTCGAATAAGAACGGAAAAAATTGATTCTAACGAAGTTTCCAAACTTCGAAAAAAAATGTTTTTCTTTTCGAGATTCTTTGCGCATAATATGCTTTACTGAGGCTATCAAACTAGTATAATGAAAGAGAACCAGTTATCTCAAATAAGAACGAAAACAAATTGATTCTAAAGAAGTTTCCAAACTTCGAAAAAAAATGCTTTTCTTTTCGAGATTCTTTGCGCATAATATGCTATACTGAGGCTATCAAACTAGTATAATGTAAGAGAACCAGTTATCTCAAATAAGAACGGAAAAAAAGTGATTCAAACGAAGTTTCCAAACTTCGAAAGAAAATGTTTTTCTTTTCGAGATTCTTTGCGCATAATATGCTTTTCTGATGCTATCAAACTAGTATAATGAAAGAGAACCAGTTATTTCCAATAAGAACGGAAAAAAGTGATTCAAACGAAGTTTCCAACTTCGAAAAAAAATGTTTTTCTTTTCGAGATTCTTTGCGCATAATATACTTTTCTACGGCTATCAAACTAGTAAAATGAAAGAGAACCAGTTATCTCGAATAAGAACGGAAAAATTGTGATTGTAACGAAGTTTCCAAACGTCGAAAAAAATTTTTTTTCTTTTCGAGATTCTTTGCGCATAATATGCTTTACTGAGGCTATCAAACTAGTATAATGAAAGAGAACCAGTTATCTCAAATAAGAACGGAAAAAAAGTGATTCTAAAGAAGTTTCCAAACTTCGAAAAATAATTTTTTTCTTTTCGAGATTCTTTGCGCATAATATGCTTTACTGAGGCTATCAAACTAGTATAATGAAAGAGAACCAGTTATCTCAAATAAGAACGGAAAAAAAGTGATTCTAACGAAGTTTCCAAACTTCGAAAAAAATTTTTTTTCTTTTCGAGATTCTTTGCGCATAAAATGCTTTACTGAGGCTATCAAACACAATAATGAAAGAGAACCAGTTATCTCAAACAAGAACGGAAAAAAAGTGATTCAAACGAAGTTTCCAAACTTTGAAAAAAAATGTTTTTCTTTTCGAGATTCTTTGCGCATAATATGCTTTTCTGAGGCTATCAAACTAGTATAATGAAAGAGAACTAGTTATTTCAAATAAGAACGGAAAAAAAAGTGATTCAAACGAAGTTTCCAAACTTCGAAAAAAAATGTTTTTCTTTTCGAGATTCTTTGCGCATAATATACTTTTCTACGGCTATCAAACTAGTAAAATGAAAGAGAACCAGTTATCTCGAATAAGAACGGAAAAAAAGTGATTCAAACGAAGTTTCCAAACTTCGAAAAAAAATGTTTTTCTTTTCGAGATTCTTTGCGCATAATATGCTTTTCTGAGGCTATCAAACTGGTATAATGAAAGAGAACCAGTTATTTCCAATAAGAACGGAAAAAAGTGATTCAAACGAAGTTTCCAAACTTCGAAAAAAAATGTTTTTCTTTTCGAGATTCTTTGCGCATAATATACTTTTCTACGGCTATCAAACTAGTAAAATGAAAGAGAACCAGTTATCTCGAATAAGAACGGAAAAATTGTGATTGTAACGAAGTTTCCAAACGTCGAAAAAAATTTTTTTTCTTTTCGAGATTCTTTGCGCATAATATGCTTTACTGAGGCTATCAAAGTAGTATTATAAAACAGAACCAGTTATCTCAAATAAGAACGGAAAAAAAGTGATTCTAAAGAAGTTTCCAAACTTCGAAAAAAATTTTTTTTCTTTTCGAGATTCTTTGCGCATAATATGCTTTACTGAAGCTATCAAACTAGTATAATGAAAGAGAACCAGTTATCTCAAATAAGAACAGAAACAAAGTGATTCTAAAGAAGTTTCCAAACTTCGAAAAAAAATTTTTTTCTTTTCGAGATTCTTTGCGCATAATATGCTTTACTGAGGCTATCAAACTAGTATAATGAAAGAGAACCAGTTATCTCAAATAAGAACGGAAAAAAAGTGATTCTAAAGAAGTTTCCAAACTTCGAAAAAAAAATTTTTTCTTTTCGAGATTCTTTGCGCATAATATGCTTTACTGAGGCTATCAAACTAGTATAATGAAAGAGAAACAGTTATCTCAAATAAGAACGGAAAGAAAGTGATTCAAACGAAGTTTCCAAATCTCGAAAAAAAATGTTTTTCTTTTCGAGATTCTTTACGCATAATATGCTTTTCTGAGGCTATCAAACTAGTATAATGAAAGATAACCAGTTATCTCAAATAAGAACGGGAAAAAAGTGATTCTACCGAAGTTTCCAAACTTCGAAAAAATTTTTTTTTTTCTTTTCGTGATTCTTTGCGCTAAATATGCTTTTCTGAGGCTATCAAAGTAGTATTATAAAAGAGAACACGTTATCTCAAATAAGAACAGAAAAAAGGTGATTCTAAAGAAGTTTCCAAACTTCGAAAGAAAATGTTTTTCTTTTCGAGATTCTTTGCGCATAATATGCTTTTCTGATGCTATCAAACTAGTATAATGAAAGAGAACCAGTTATTTCCAATAAGAACGGAAAAAAGTGATTCAAACGAAGTTTCCAACTTCGAAAAAAAATGTTTTTCTTTTCGAGATTCTTTGCGCATAATATACTTTTCTACGGCTATCAAACTAGTAAAATGAAAGAGAACCAGTTATCTCAAATAAGAACGGAAAAGAAGTGATTCTAACGAAGTTTCCAAACTTCGAAAAAAATTTTTTTTCTTTTCGAGATTCTTTGCGCATAAAATGCTTTACTGAGGCTATCAAACACAATAATGAAAGAGAACCAGTTATCTCAAACAAGAACGGAAAAAAAGTGATTCAAACGAAGTTTCCAAACTTTGAAAAAAAATGTTTTTCTTTTCGAGATTCTTTGCGCATAATATGCTTTTCTGAGGCTATCAAACTAGTATAATGAAAGAGAACTAGTTATTTCAAATAAGAACGGAAAAAAAAGTGATTCAAACGAAGTTTCCAAACTTCGAAAAAAAATGTTTTTCTTTTCGAGATTCTTTGCGCATAATATACTTTTCTACGGCTATCAAACTAGTAAAATGAAAGAGAACCAGTTATCTCGAATAAGAACGGAAAAAAAGTGATTCTAACGAAGTTTCCAAACTTCGAAAAAAATTTTTTTTCTTTTCGAGATTCTTTGCGCATAATATGCTTTACTGAGGCTATCAAACTAGTATAATGAAAGAGAACCAGTTATCTCAAATAAGAACGGAAAAAAAGTGATTCTATCGAAGTTTCCAAACTTCGAAAAAAATTTTTTTTCTTTTCGAGATTCTTTGCGCATAATATGCTTTACTGAGGCTATCAAACTAGTATAATGAAAGAGAACCAGTTATCTCAAATAAGAACGGAAAAAAATTGATTCTAAAGAAGTTTCCAAACTTCGAAAAAAAATGTTTTTCTTTTCGAGATTCTTTGCGCATAATATGCTATACTGAGGCTATCAAACTAGTATAATGTAAGAGAACCAGTTATCTCAAATAAGAACGGAAAAAAAGTGATTCAAACGAAGTTTCCAAACTTCGAAAAAAAATGTTTTTCTTTTCGAGATTCTTTGCGCATAATATGCTTTTCTGAGGCTATCAAACTGGTATAATGAAAGAGAACCAGTTATTTCCAATAAGAACGGAAAAAAGTGATTCAAACGAAGTTTCCAAACTTCGAAAAAAAATGTTTTTCTTTTCGAGATTCTTTGCGCATAATATACTTTTCTACGGCTATCAAACTAGTAAAATGAAAGAGAACCAGTTATCTCGAATAAGAACGGAAAAATTGTGATTGTAACGAAGTTTCCAAACGTCGAAAAAAATTTTTTTTCTTTTCGAGATTCTTTGCGCATAATATGCTTTACTGAGGCTATCAAAGTAGTATTATAAAACAGAACCAGTTATCTCAAATAAGAACGGAAAAAAAGTGATTCTAAAGAAGTTTCCAAACTTCGAAAAAAATTTTTTTTCTTTTCGAGATTCTTTGCGCATAATATGCTTTACTGAAGCTATCAAACTAGTATAATGAAAGAGAACCAGTTATCTCAAATAAGAACAGAAACAAAGTGATTCTAAAGAAGTTTCCAAACTTCGAAAAAAAATTTTTTTCTTTTCGAGATTCTTTGCGCATAATATGCTTTACTGAGGCTATCAAACTAGTATAATGAAAGAGAACCAGTTATCTCAAATAAGAACGGAAAAAAAGTGATTCTAAAGAAGTTTCCAAACTTCGAAAAAAAAATTTTTTCTTTTCGAGATTCTTTGCGCATAATATGCTTTACTGAGGCTATCAAACTAGTATAATGAAAGAGAAACAGTTATCTCAAATAAGAACGGAAAGAAAGTGATTCAAACGAAGTTTCCAAATCTCGAAAAAAAATGTTTTTCTTTTCGAGATTCTTTACGCATAATATGCTTTTCTGAGGCTATCAAACTAGTATAATGAAAGATAACCAGTTATCTCAAATAAGAACGGGAAAAAAGTGATTCTACCGAAGTTTCCAAACTTCGAAAAAATTTTTTTTTTTCTTTTCGTGATTCTTTGCGCTAAATATGCTTTTCTGAGGCTATCAAAGTAGTATTATAAAAGAGAACACGTTATCTCAAATAAGAACAGAAAAAAGGTGATTCTAAAGAAGTTTCCAAACTTCAAAAAAAATTTTTTTTCTTTTCGAGATTCTTTGCGCATAATATGCTTTACTGAGGCTATCAAACTAGTATAATGAAAGAGAACCAGTTATCTCAAATAAGAACGGAAAAAAAGTGATTCAAACGATGTTTCCAAACTTCGAAAAAAAATTTTTTTCTTTTAGAGATTCTTTGCGCATAATATACTTTTCTACGGCTATCAAACTAGTAAAATGAAAGCGAACCAGTTATCTCGAATAAGAACGGAAAAAAAGTGATTGTAACGAAGTTTCCAAACTTCGAAAAAAATTTTTTTTCTTTTCGAGATTCTTTGCGCATAATATGCTTTTCTGAGGCTATCAAAGTAGTATTATAAAAGAGAACCAGTTATCTCAAATAAGAACAGAAAAAAAGTGATTCTAAAGAAGTTTCAAAACTTCGAAAAAAAATTTTTTTCTTTTCGAGATTCTTTGCGCATAATATGCTTTACTGAGTTTATCAAACTAGTATAATGAAAGAGAACCAGTTATCTCAAATAAGGACGGGAAAAAAGTGATTCTAACGAAGTTTCCAAACTTCGAAAAAAAATTTTTTTTCTTTTCGTGATTCTTTGCGCTAAATATGCTTTTCTGAGGCTATCAAAGTAGTATTATAAAAGAGAACACGTTATCTCAAATAAGAACAGAAAAAAGGTGATTCTAAAGAAGTTTCCAAACTTCGAAAAAAATTTTTTTTCTTTTCGAGATTCTTTGCGCATAATATGCTTTACTGAGGCTATCAAACTAGTATAATGAAAGAGAACCAGTTATCTCAAATAAGAACGGAAAAAAAGTGATTCTAACGAAGTTTCCAAACTTCGAAAAAAATTTTTTTTTTTTCTAGATTCTTTGTGCATAATATGCTTTACTGAGGTTATCAAACTAGTATAATGAAAGAGAACCAGTTATCTCAAATAAGAACGAAAACAAATTGATTCTAAAGAAGTTTCCAAACTTCGAAAAAAAATGTTTTTCTTTTCGAGATTCTTTGCGCATAATATGCTTTACTGAGGCTATCAAACTAGTATAATGAAAGAGAACCAGTTATCTCAAATAAGAACGGAAAAAAAGTGATTCTAACGAAGTTTCCAAACTTCGAAAAGATGTTTTTTTTCTTTTCGTGATTCTTTGCGCTAAATATGCTTTTCTGAGGCTATCAAAGTAGTATTATAAAAGAGAACCAGTTATCTCAAATAAGAACAGAAAAGAAGTGATTCTAAATAAGTTTCCAAACTTCGAAAAAAAATTTTTTTCTTTTCGAGATTCTTTGCGCATAATATGCTTTACTGAGGCTATCAAACTAATATAATGAAAGAGAAACAGTTATCTCAAATAAGAACGGATAAAATGATTCAAACGAAGTTTCCAAACTTCGAAAAAAAATGTTTTTCTTTTCGAGATTCTTTGCGCTAAATATGCTTTTCTGAGGCTATCAAACTAGTATAATGAAAGAGAACCAGTTATCTCAAATAAGAACAGAAAAAAGTGATTCTAAAGAAGTTTCCAAACTTCGAAAAAAAAATTTTTTCTTTCCGAGATTCTTTGCGCATAATATACTTTTCTACGGCTATCAAACTAGTATAATGTAAGAGAACCAGTTATCTCAAATAAGAACGGAAAAAAAGTGATTCAAACGAAGTTTCCAAACTTCGAAAAAAAATGTTTTTCTTTTCGAGATTCTTTGCGCATAATATGCTTTTCTGAGGCTATCAAACTAGTATAATGAAAGAGAACCAGTTATTTCAAATAAGAACGGAAAAAAGTGATTCAAACGAAGTTTCCAAACTTCGAAAAAAAATGTTTTTCTTTTCGAGATTCTTTGCGCATAATATACTTTTCTACGGCTATCAAACTAGTAAAATGAAAGACAACCAGTTATCTCGAATAAGAACGGAAAAAAAGTGATTGTAACGAAGTTTCCAAACTTCGAAAAAATTTTTTTTTCTTTTCGAGATTCTTTGCGCATAATATGCTTTACTGAGGCTATCAAACTAGTATAATGAAAGAGAACCAGTTATCTCAAATAAGAACAGAAAAAAAGTGATTGTAAAGAAGTTTCCAAACTTCGAAAAAAAATTTTTTTCTTTTCGAGATTCTTTGCGCATAATATGCTTTACTGAGGCTATCAAACTAGTATAATGAAAGAGAACCAGTTATCTCAAATAAGAACGGAAAAAAAGTGATTCTAAAGAAGTTTCCAAACTTCGAAAAAAAATTTTTTTCTTTTCGAGATTCTTTGCGCATAATATGCTTTACTGAGGCTATCAAACTAGTATAATGAAAGAGAACCAGTTATCTCAAATAAGAACGGAAAAAAAGTGATTCTAACGAAGTTTCCAAACTTCGAAAATTTTTTTTTTTCTTTTCGAGATTCTTTGCGCATAATATGCTTTACTGAAGCTATCAAACTAGTATAATGAAAGAGAACCAGTTATCTCAAATAAGAACGGAAAAAAAGTGATTCTAACGAAGTTTCCAAACTTCGAAAAAAATTTTTTTTCCTTTCGAGATTCTTTGCGCATAATATGCTTTACTGAGGCTATCAAACTAGTATAATGAAAGAGAACCAGTTATCTCAAATAAGAACAGAAAAAAAGTGATTCTAAAGAAGTTTCCAAACTTCGAAAAAAATTTTTTTTCTTTTCGAGATTCTTTGCGCATAATATGCTTTATTGAGGCTATCAAACTAGTATAATGAAAGAGAACCAGTTATTTCAAATAAGAACGGAAAAAAGTGATTCAAACGAAGTTTCCAAACTTCGAAAAAAAAAGGTTTTTCTTTTCGAGATTCTTTGCGCATAATATGCTTTTCTGAGGCTATCAAACTAGTATAATGAAAGAGAACCAGTTATCTCAAATAAGAACGGAAAAAAAGTGATTCTAACGAAGTTTCCAAACTTCGAAAAAAATTTTTTTTCTTTTCGAGATTCTTTGCGCATAATATGCTTTACTGAGGGTATCAAACTAGTATAATGAAAGAGAACCAGTTATCTCAAATAAGAACAGCAAAAAGTGATTGTAAAGAAGTTTCCAAACTTCGAAAAAAAATTTGTTTCTTTTCGAGATTCTTTGCGCATAATATGCTTTACTGAGGCTATCAAACTAGTATAATGAAAGAGAACCAGTTATCTCAAATAAGAACGGAAAAAAAGTGATTCTAAAGAAGTTTCCAAACTTCGAAAAAAAATTTTTTCTTTTCGAGAGTCTTTGCGCATAATATGCTTTACTGAGGCTATCAAACTAGTATAATGAAAGAGAACTAGTTATTTCAAATAAGAACGGAAAAAAAAGTGATTCAAACGAAGTTTCCAAACTTCGAAAAAAAATGTTTTTCTTTTCGAGATTCTTTGCGCATAATATACTTTTCTACGGCTATCAAACTAGTAAAATGAAAGAGAACCAGTTATCTCGAATAAGAACGGAAAAAAAGTGATTCAAACGAAGTTTCCAAACTTCGAAAAAAAATGTTTTTCTTTTCGAGATTCTTTGCGCATAATATGCTTTTCTGAGGCTATCAAACTGGTATAATGAAAGAGAACCAGTTATTTCCAATAAGAACGGAAAAAAGTGATTCAAACGAAGTTTCCAAACTTCGAAAAAAAATGTTTTTCTTTTCGAGATTCTTTGCGCATAATATACTTTTCTACGGCTATCAAACTAGTAAAATGAAAGAGAACCAGTTATCTCGAATAAGAACGGAAAAATTGTGATTGTAACGAAGTTTCCAAACGTCGAAAAAAATTTTTTTTCTTTTCGAGATTCTTTGCGCATAATATGCTTTACTGAGGCTATCAAAGTAGTATTATAAAACAGAACCAGTTATCTCAAATAAGAACGGAAAAAAAGTGATTCTAAAGAAGTTTCCAAACTTCGAAAAAAAATTTTTTTCTTTTCGAGATTCTTTGCGCATAATATGCTTTACTGAGGCTATCAAACTAGTATAATGAAAGAGAACCAGTTATCTCAAATAAGAACGGAAAAAAAGTGATTCTAAAGAAGTTTCCAAACTTCGAAAAAAAAATTTTTTCTTTTCTTGATTCTTTGCGCATAATATGCTTTACTGAGGCTATCAAACTAGTATAATGAAAGAGAAACAGTTATCTCAAATAAGAACGGAAAGAAAGTGATTCAAACGAAGTTTCCAAATCTCGAAAAAAAATGTTTTTCTTTTCGAGATTCTTTACGCATAATATGCTTTTCTGAGGCTATCAAACTAGTATAATGAAAGATAACCAGTTATCTCAAATAAGAACGGGAAAAAAGTGATTCTACCGAAGTTTCCAAACTTCGAAAAAAATTTTTTTTTTCTTTTCGTGATTCTTTGCGCTAAATATGCTTTTCTGAGGCTATCAAAGTAGTATTATAAAAGAGAACACGTTATCTCAAATAAGAACAGAAAAAAGGTGATTCTAAAGAAGTTTCCAAACTTCGAAAGAAAATGTTTTTCTTTTCGAGATTCTTTGCGCATAATATGCTTTTCTGATGCTATCAAACTAGTATAATGAAAGAGAACCAGTTATTTCCAATAAGAACGGAAAAAAGTGATTCAAACGAAGTTTCCAACTTCGAAAAAAAATGTTTTTCTTTTCGAGATTCTTTGCGCATAATATACTTTTCTACGGCTATCAAACTAGTAAAATGAAAGAGAACCAGTTATCTCGAATAAGAACGGAAAAATTGTGATTGTAACGAAGTTTCCAAACGTCGAAAAAAATTTTTTTTCTTTTCGAGATTCTTTGCGCATAATATGCTTTACTGAGGCTATCAAACTAGTATAATGAAAGAGAACCAGTTATCTCAAATAAGAACGGAAAAAAAGTGATTCTAAAGAAGTTTCCAAACTTCGAAAATAATTTTTTTTCTTTTCGAGATTCTTTGCGCATAATATGCTTTACTGAAGCTATCAAACTAGTATAATGAAAGAGAACCAGTTATCTCAAATAAGAACAGAAAAAAAGTGATTCTAAAGAAGTTTCCAAACTTCGAAAAATAATTTTTTTCTTTTCGAGATTCTTTGCGCATAATATGCTTTACTGAGGCTATCAAACTAGTATAATGAAAGAGAACCAGTTATCTCAAATAAGAACGGAAAAAAAGTGATTCTAACGAAGTTTCCAAACTTCGAAAAAAATTTTTTTTCTTTTCGAGATTCTTTGCGCATAAAATGCTTTACTGAGGCTATCAAACACAATAATGAAAGAGAACCAGTTATCTCAAACAAGAACGGAAAAAAAGTGATTCAAACGAAGTTTCCAAACTTTGAAAAAAAATGTTTTTCTTTTCGAGATTCTTTGCGCATAATATGCTTTTCTGAGGCTATCAAACTAGTATAATGAAAGAGAACTAGTTATTTCAAATAAGAACGGAAAAAAAAGTGATTCAAACGAAGTTTCCAAACTTCGAAATAAAATGTTTTTCTTTTCGAGATTCTTTGCGCATAATATACTTTTCTACGGCTATCAAACTAGTAAAATGAAAGAGAACCAGTTATCTCGAATAAGAACGGAAAAAAAGTGATTCTAACGAAGTTTCCAAACTTCGAAAAAAATTTTTTTTCTTTTCGAGATTCTTTACGCATAATATGCTTTACTGAGGCTATCAAACTAGTATAATGAAAGAGAACCAGTTATCTCAAATAAGAACGGAAAAAAAGTGATTCTATCGAAGTTTCCAAACTTCGAAAAAAATTTTTTTTCTTTTCGAGATTCTTTGCGCATAATATGCTTTACTGAGGCTATCAAACTAGTATAATGAAAGAGAACCAGTTATCTCAAATAAGAACGGAAAAAAATTGATTCTAAAGAAGTTTCCAAACTTCGAAAAAAAATGTTTTTCTTTTCGAGATTCTTTGCGCATAATATGCTATACTGAGGCTATCAAACTAGTATAATGTAAGAGAACCAGTTATCTCAAATAAGAACGGAAAAAAAGTGATTCAAACGAAGTTTCCAAACTTCGAAAAAAAATGTTTTTCTTTTCGAGATTCTTTGCGCATAATATGCTTTTCTGAGGCTATCAAACTGGTATAATGAAAGAGAACCAGTTATTTCCAATAAGAACGGAAAAAAGTGATTCAAACGAAGTTTCCAAACTTCGAAAAAAAATGTTTTTCTTTTCGAGATTCTTTGCGCATAATATACTTTTCTACGGCTATCAAACTAGTAAAATGAAAGAGAACCAGTTATCTCGAATAAGAACGGAAAAATTGTGATTGTAACGAAGTTTCCAAACGTCGAAAAAAATTTTTTTTCTTTTCGAGATTCTTTGCGCATAATATGCTTTACTGAGGCTATCAAAGTAGTATTATAAAACAGAACCTGTTATCTCAAATAAGAACGGAAAAAAAGTGATTCTAAAGAAGTTTCCAAACTTCGAAAAAAATTTTTTTTCTTTTCGAGATTCTTTGCGCATAATATGCTTTACTGAAGCTATCAAACTAGTATAATGAAAGAGAACCAGTTATCTCAAATAAGAACAGAAACAAAGTGATTCTAAAGAAGTTTCCAAACTTCGAAAAAAAATTTTTTTCTTTTCGAGATTCTTTGCGCATAATATGCTTTACTGAGGCTATCAAACTAGTATAATGAAAGAGAACCAGTTATCTCAAATAAGAACGGAAAAAAAGTGATTCTAAAGAAGTTTCCAAACTTTGAAAAAAAATGTTTTTCTTTTCGAGATTCTTTGCGCATAATATGCTTTTCTGAGGCTATCAAACTAGTATAATGAAAGAGAACTAGTTATTTCAAATAAGAACGGAAAAAAAAGTGATTCAAACGAAGTTTCCAAACTTCGAAAAAAAATGTTTTTCTTTTCGAGATTCTTTGCGCATAATATACTTTTCTACGGCAAACTAGTAAAATGAAAGAGAACCAGTTATCTCGAATAAGAACGAAAAAAAGTGATTCTAACGAAGTTTCCAAACTTCGAAAAAAATTTTTTTTCTTTTCGAGATTCTTTGCGCATAATATCCTTTACTGAGGCTATCAAACTAGTATAATGAAAGAGAACCAGTTATCTCAAATAAGAACGGAAAAAAAGTGATTCTAACGAAGTTTCCAAACTTCGAAAAAAATTTTTTTTCTTTTCGAGATTCTTTGCGCATAAAATGCTTTACTGAGGCTATCAAACTAGTATAATGAAAGAGAACCAGTTATCTCAAATAAGAACGGAAAAAAAGTGATTCAAACGAAGTTTCCAAACTTTGAAAAAAAATGTTTTTCTTTTCGAGATTCTTTGCGCATAATATGCTTTTCTGAGGCTATCAAACTAGTATAATGAAAGAGAACTAGTTATTTCAAATAAGAACGGAAAAAAAAGTGATTCAAACGAAGTTTCCAAACTTCGAAAAAAAATGTTTTTCTTTTCGAGATTCTTTGCGCATAATATACTTTTCTACGGCTATCAAACTAGTAAAATGAAAGAGAACCAGTTATCTCGAATAAGAACGGAAAAAAAGTGATTCTAACGAAGTTTCCAAACTTCGAAAAAAATTTTTTTTCTTTTTGAGATTCTTTGCGCATAATATGCTTTACTGAGGCTATCAAACTAGTATAATGAAAGAGAACCAGTTATCTCAAATAAGAACGGAAAAAAAGTGATTCTATCGAAGTTTCCAAACTTCGAAAAAAAATGTTTTTCTTTTCGAGATTCTTTGCGCATAATATACTTTTCTACGGCTATCAAACTAGTAAAATGAAAGAGAACCAGTTATCTCGAATAAGAACGGAAAAATTGTGATTGTAACGAAGTTTCCAAACGTCGAAAAAAATTTTTTTTCTTTTCGAGATACTTTGCGCATAATATGCTTTACTGAGGCTATCAAAGTAGTATTATAAAACAGAACCAGTTGTCTCAAATAAGAACGGAAAAAAAGTGATTCTAAAGAAGTTTCCAAACTTCGAAAAAAATTTTTTTTCTTTTCGAGATTCTTTGCGCATAATATGCTTTACTGAAGCTATCAAACTAGTATAATGAAAGAGAACCAGTTATCTCAAATAAGAATAGAAAAAAAGTGATTCTAAAGAAGTTTCCAAACTTCGAAAAAAATTTTTTTTCTTTTCGAGATTCTTTGCGCATAATATGCTTTACTGAGGCTATCAAACTAGTATAATGAAAGAGAACCAGTTATCTCAAATAAGAACGGAAAAAAAGTGATTCTAAAGAAGTTTCCAAACTTCGAAAAAAAAATTTTTTCTTTTCGAGATTCTTTGCGCATAATATGCTTTACTGAGGCTATCAAACTAGTATAATGAAAGAGAAACAGTTATCTCAAATAAGAACGGAAAGAAAGTGATTCAAACGAAGTTTCCAAATCTCGAAAAAAAATGTTTTTCTTTTCGAGATTCTTTACGCATAATATGCTTTTCTGAGGCTATCAAACTAGTATAATGAAAGATAACCAGTTATCTCAAATAAGAACGGGAAAAAAGTGATTCTACCGAAGTTTCCAAACTTCGAAAAAATTTTTTTTTTTTTTCGTGATTCTTTGCGCTAAATATGCTTTTCTGAGGCTATCAAAGTAGTATTATAAAAGAGAACACGTTATCTCAAATAAGAACAGAAAAAAGGTGATTCTAAAGAAGTTTCCAAACTTAAAAAATTTTTTTTCTTTTCGAGATTCTTTGCGCATAATATGCTTTACTGAGGCTATCAAACTAGTATAATGAAAGAGAACCAGTTATCTCAAATAAGAACGGAAAAAAAGTGATTCAAACGATGTTTCCAAACTTCGAAAAAAAATTTTTTTCTTTTAGAGATTCTTTGCGAATAATATACTTTTCTACGGCTATCAAACTAGTAAAATGAAAGAGAACCAGTTATCTCGAATAAGAACGGAAAAAAAGTGATTGTAACGAAGTTTCCAAACTTCGAAAAAAATTTTTTTTCTTTTCGAGATTCTTTGCGCATAATATGCTTTTCTGAGGCTATCAAAGTAGTATTATAAAAGAGAACCAGTTATCTCAAATAAGAACGGAAAAAAAGTGATTCTAAAGAAGTTTCCAAACTTCGAAAAAAATTTTTTTTCTTTTCGAGATTCTTTGCGCATAATATGCTTTACTGAAGCTATCAAACTAGTATAATGAAAGAGAACCAGTTATCTCAAATAAGAATAGAAAAAAAGTGATTCTAAAGAAGTTTCCAAACTTCGAAAAAAATTTTTTTTCTTTTCGAGATTCTTTGCGCATAATATGCTTTACTGAGGCTATCAAACTAGTATAATGAAAGAGAACCAGTTATCTCAAATAAGAACGGAAAAAAAGTGATTCTAAAGAAGTTTCCAAACTTCGAAAAAAAAATTTTTTCTTTTCGAGATTCTTTGCGCATAATATGCTTTACTGAGGCTATCAAACTAGTATAATGAAAGAGAAACAGTTATCTCAAATAAGAACGGAAAGAAAGTGATTCAAACGAAGTTTCCAAATCTCGAAAAAAAATGTTTTTCTTTTCGAGATTCTTTACGCATAATATGCTTTTCTGAGGCTATCAAACTAGTATAATGAAAGATAACCAGTTATCTCAAATAAGAACGGGAAAAAAGTGATTCTACCGAAGTTTCCAAACTTCGAAAAAATTTTTTTTTTCTTTTCGTGATTCTTTGCGCTAAATATGCTTTTCTGAGGCTATCAAAGTAGTATTATAAAAGAGAACACGTTATCTCAAATAAGAACAGAAAAAAGGTGATTCTAAAGAAGTTTCCAAACTTAAAAAATTTTTTTTCTTTTCGAGATTCTTTGCGCATAATATGCTTTACTGAGGCTATCAAACTAGTATAATGAAAGAGAACCAGTTATCTCAAATAAGAACGGAAAAAAAGTGATTCAAACGATGTTTCCAAACTTCGAAAAAAAATTTTTTTCTTTTAGAGATTCTTTGCGCATAATATACTTTTCTACGGCTATCAAACTAGTAAAATGAAAGAGAACCAGTTATCTCGAATAAGAACGGAAAAAAAGTGATTGTAACGAAGTTTCCAAACTTCGAAAAAAATTTTTTTTCTTTTCGAGATTCTTTGCGCATAATATGCTTTTCTGAGGCTATCAAAGTAGTATTATAAAAGAGAACCAGTTATCTCAAATAAGAACGGAAAAAAAGTGATTCTAAAGAAGTTTCCAAACTTCGAAAAAAATTTTTTTTCTTTTCGAGATTCTTTGCGCATAATATGCTTTACTGAAGCTATCAAACTAGTATAATGAAAGAGAACCAGTTATCTCAAATAAGAACAGAAAAAAAGTGATTCTAAAGAAGTTTCAAAACTTCGAAAAAAAATTGTTTTTCTTTTCGAGATTCTTTGCGCATAATATGCTTTACTGAGGCTATCAAACTAGTATAATGAAAGAGAACCAGTTATCTCAAATAAGAACGAAAACAAATAGATTCTAAAGAAGTTTCCAAACTTCGAAAAAAAATGCTTTTCTTTTCGAGATTCTTTGCGCATAATATGCTATACTGAGGCTATCAAACTAGTATAATGTAAGAGAACCAGTTATCTCAAATAAGAACGGAAAAAAAGTGATTCAAACGAAGTTTCCAAACTTCGAAAAAAAATGTTTTTCTTTTCGAGATTCTTTGCGCATAATATGCTTTTCTGAGGCTATCAAACTAGTATAATGAAAGAGAACCAGTTATTTCCAATAAGAACGGAAAAAAGTGATTCAAACGAAGTTTCCAACTTCGAAAAAAAATGTTTTTCTTTTCGAGATTCTTTGCGCATAATATACTTTTCTACGGCTATCAAACCAGTAAAATGAAAGAGAACCAGTTATCTCTAATAAGAACGGAAAAATTGTGATTGTAACGAAGTTTCCAAACGTCGAAAAAAATTTTTTTTCTTTTCGAGATTCTTTGCGCATAATATGCTTTACTGAGGGATAATGAAAGAGAACCAGTTATCTCAAATAAGAATGGAAAAAAAGTGATTCTAAAGAAGTTTCCAAACTTCGAAAAAAATTTTTTTTCTTTTCGAGATTCTTTGCGCATAATATGCTTTACTGAAGCTATCAAACTAGTAAAATGAAAGAGAACCAGTTATCTCGAATAAGAACGGAAAAAATTGATTCTAACGAAGTTTCCAAACTTCGAAAAAAAATGTTTTTCTTTTCGAGATTCTTTGCGCATAATATGCTTTACTGAGGCTATCAAACTAGTATAATGAAAGAGAACCAGTTATCTCAAATAAGAACGAAAACAAATTGATTCTAAAGAAGTTTCCAAACTTCGAAAAAAAATGCTTTTCTTTTCGAGATTCTTTGCGCATAATATGCTATACTGAGGCTATCAAACTAGTATAATGTAAGAGAACCAGTTATCTCAAATAAGAACGGAAAAAAAGTGATTCAAACGAAGTTTCCAAACTTCGAAAGAATATGTTTTTCTTTTCGAGATTCTTTGCGCATAATATGCTTTTCTGATGCTATCAAACTAGTATAATGAAAGAGAACCAGTTATTTCCAATAAGAACGGAAAAAAGTGATTCAAACGAAGTTTCCAACTTCGAAAAAAAATGTTTTTCTTTTCGAGATTCTTTGCGCATAATATACTTTTCTACGGCTATCAAACTAGTAAAATGAAAGAGAACCAGTTATCTCGAATAAGAACGGAAAAATTGTGATTGTAACGAAGTTTCCAAACGTCGAAAAAAATTTTTTTTCTTTTCGAGATTCTTTGCGCATAATATGCTTTACTGAGGCTATCAAACTAGTATAATGAAAGAGAACCAGTTATCTCAAATAAGAACGGAAAAAAAGTGATTCTAAAGAAGTTTCCAAACTTCGAAAAATAATTTTTTTCTTTTCGAGATTCTTTGCGCATAATATGCTTTACTGAGGCTATCAAACTAGTATAATGAAAGAGAACCAGTTATCTCAAATAAGAACGGAAAAAAAGTGATTCTAACGAAGTTTCCAAACTTCGAAAAAAATTTTTTTTCTTTTCGAGATTCTTTGCGCATAAAATGCTTTACTGAGGCTATCAAACACAATAATGAAAGAGAACCAGTTATCTCAAACAAGAACGGAAAAAAAGTGATTCAAACGAAGTTTCCAAACTTTGAAAAAAAATGTTTTTCTTTTGAGATTCTTTGCGCATAATATGCTTTTCTGAGGCTATCAAACTAGTATAATGAAAGAGAACTAGTTATTTCAAATAAGAACGGAAAAAAAAGTGATTCAAACGAAGTTTCCAAACTTCGAAAAAAAATGTTTTTCTTTTCGAGATTCTTTGCGCATAATATACTTTTCTACGGCTATCAAACTAGTAAAATGAAAGAGAACCAGTTATCTCGAATAAGAACGGAAAAAAAGTGATTCAAACGAAGTTTCCAAACTTCGAAAAAAAATGTTTTTCTTTTCGAGATTCTTTGCGCATAATATGCTTTTCTGAGGCTATCAAACTGGTATAATGAAAGAGAACCAGTTATTTCCAATAAGAACGGAAAAAAGTGATTCAAACGAAGTTTCCAAACTTCGAAAAAAAATGTTTTTCTTTTCGAGATTCTTTGCGCATAATATACTTTTCTACGGCTATCAAACTAGTAAAATGAAAGAGAACCAGTTATCTCGAATAAGAACGGAAAAATTGTGATTGTAACGAAGTTTCCAAACGTCGAAAAAAATTTTTTTTCTTTTCGAGATTCTTTGCGCATAATATGCTTTACTGAGGCTATCAAAGTAGTATTATAAAACAGAACCAGTTATCTCAAATAAGAACGGAAAAAAAGTGATTCTAAAGAAGTTTCCAAACTTCGAAAAAAATTTTTTTTCTTTTCGAGATTCTTTGCGCATAATATGCTTTACTGAAGCTATCAAACTAGTATAATGAAAGAGAACCAGTTATCTCAAATAAGAACAGAAACAAAGTGATTCTAAAGAAGTTTCCAAACTTCGAAAAAAAATTTTTTTCTTTTCGAGATTCTTTGCGCATAATATGCTTTACTGAGGCTATCAAACTAGTATAATGAAAGAGAACCAGTTATCTCAAATAAGAACGGAAAAAAAGTGATTCTAAAGAAGTTTCCAAACTTCGAAAAAAAATTTTTTCTTTTCGAGATTCTTTGCGCATAATATGCTTTACTGAGGCTATCAAACTAGTATAATGAAAGAGAAACAGTTATCTCAAATAAGAACGGAAAGAAAGTGATTCAAACGAAGTTTCCAAATCTCGAAAAAAAATGTTTTTCTTTTCGAGATTCTTTACGCATAATATGCTTTTCTGAGGCTATCAAACTAGTATAATGAAAGATAACCAGTTATCTCAAATAAGAACGGGAAAAAAGTGATTCTACCGAAGTTTCCAAACTTCGAAAAAATTTTTTTTTTTCTTTTCGTGATTCTTTGCGCTAAATATGCTTTTCTGAGGCTATCAAAGTAGTATTATAAAAGAGAACACGTTATCTCAAATAAGAACAGAAAAAAGGTGATTCTAAAGAAGTTTCCAAACTTCGAAAGAAAATGTTTTTCTTTTCGAGATTCTTTGCGCATAATATGCTTTTCTGATGCTATCAAACTAGTATAATGAAAGAGAACCAGTTATTTCCAATAAGAACGGAAAAAAGTGATTCAAACGAAGTTTCCAACTTCGAAAAAAAATGTTTTTCTTTTCGAGATTCTTTGCGCATAATATACTTTTCTACGGCTATCAAACTAGTAAAATGAAAGAGAACCAGTTATCTCAAATAAGAACGGAAAAAAAGTGATTCTAACGAAGTTTCCAAACTTCGAAAAAAATTTTTTTTCTTTTCGAGATTCTTTGCGCATAAAATGCTTTACTGAGGCTATCAAACACAATAATGAAAGAGAACCAGTTATCTCAAACAAGAACGGAAAAAAAGTGATTCAAACGAAGTTTCCAAACTTTGAAAAAAAATGTTTTTCTTTTCGAGATTCTTTGCGCATAATATGCTTTTCTGAGGCTATCAAACTAGTATAATGAAAGAGAACTAGTTATTTCAAATAAGAACGGAAAAAAAAGTGATTCAAACGAAGTTTCCAAACTTCGAAAAAAAATGTTTTTCTTTTCGAGATTCTTTGCGCATAATATACTTTTCTACGGCTATCAAACTAGTAAAATGAAAGAGAACCAGTTATCTCGAATAAGAACGGAAAAAAAGTGATTCTAACGAAGTTTCCAAACTTCGAAAAAAATTTTTTTTCTTTTCGAGATTCTTTGCGCATAATATGCTTTACTGAGGCTATCAAACTAGTATAATGAAAGAGAACCAATTATCTCAAATAAGAACGGAAAAAAAGTGATTCTAAAGAAGTTTCCAAACTTCGAAAATAATTTTTTTTCTTTTCGAGATTCTTTGCGCATAATATGCTTTACTGAAGCTATCAAACTAGTATAATGAAAGAGAACCAGTTATCTCAAATAAGAACAGAAAAAAAGTGATTCTAAAGAAGTTTCCAAACTTCGAAAAATAATTTTTTTCTTTTCGAGATTCTTTGCGCATAATATGCTTTACTGAGGCTATCAAATTAGTATAATGAAAGAGAACCAGTTATCTCAAATAAGAACGGAAAAAAAGTGATTCTAACGAAGTTTCCAAACTTCGAAAAAAATTTTTTTTCTTTTCGAGATTCTTTGCGCATAAAATGCTTTACTGAGGCTATCAAACACAATAATGAAAGAGAACCAGTTATCTCAAACAAGAACGGAAAAAAAGTGATTCAAACGAAGTTTCCAAACTTTGAAAAAAAATGTTTTTCTTTTCGAGATTCTTTGCGCATAATATGCTTTTCTGAGGCTATCAAACTAGTATAATGAAAGAGAACTAGTTATTTCAAATAAGAACGGAAAAAAAAGTGATTCAAACGAAGTTTCCAAACTTCGAAATAAAATGTTTTTCTTTTCGAGATTCTTTGCGCATAATATACTTTTCTACGGCTATCAAACTAGTAAAATGAAAGAGAACCAGTTATCTCGAATAAGAACGGAAAAAAAGTGATTCTAACGAAGTTTCCAAACTTCGAAAAAAATTTTTTTTCTTTTCGAGATTCTTTGCGCATAATATGCTTTACTGAGGCTATCAAACTAGTATAATGAAAGAGAACCAGTTATCTCAAATAAGAACGGAAAAAAAGTGATTCTAACGAAGTTTCCAAACTTCGAAAAAAATTTTTTTTCTTTTCGAGATTCTTTGCGCATAATATGCTTTACTGAGGCTATCAAACTAGTATAATGAAAGAGAACCAGTTATCTCAAATAAGAACGGAAAAAAATTGATTCTAAAGAAGTTTCCAAACTTCGAAAAAAAATGTTTTTCTTTTCGAGATTCTTTGCGCATAATATGCTATACTGAGGCTATCAAACTAGTATAATGTAAGAGAACCAGTTATCTCAAATAAGAACGGAAAAAAAGTGATTCAAACGAAGTTTCCAAACTTCGAAAAAAAATGTTTTTCTTTTCGAGATTCTTTGCGCATAATATGCTTTTCTGAGGCTATCAAACTGGTATAATGAAAGAGAACCAGTTATTTCCAATAAGAACGGAAAAAAGTGATTCAAACGAAGTTTCCAAACTTCGAAAAAAAATGTTTTTCTTTTCGAGATTCTTTGCGCATAATATACTTTTCTACGGCTATCAAACTAGTAAAATGAAAGAGAACCAGTTATCTCGAATAAGAACGGAAAAATTGTGATTGTAACGAAGTTTCCAAACGTCGAAAAAAATTTTTTTTCTTTTCGAGATTCTTTGCGCATAATATGCTTTACTGAGGCTATCAAAGTAGTATTATAAAACAGAACCAGTTATCTCAAATAAGAACGGAAAAAAAGTGATTCTAAAGAAGTTTCCAAACTTCGAAAAAAATTTTTTTTCTTTTCGAGATTCTTTGCGCATAATATGCTTTACTGAAGCTATCAAACTAGTATAATGAAAGAGAACCAGTTATCTCAAATAAGAACAGAAACAAAGTGATTCTAAAGAAGTTTCCAAACTTCGAAAAAAAATTTTTTTCTTTTCGAGATTCTTTGCGCATAATATGCTTTACTGAGGCTATCAAACTAGTATAATGAAAGAGAACCAGTTATCTCAAATAAGAACGGAAAAAAAGTGATTCTAAAGAAGTTTCCAAACTTTGAAAAAAAATGTTTTTCTTTTCGAGATTCTTTGCGCATAATATGCTTTTCTGAGGCTATCAAACTAGTATAATGAAAGAGAACTAGTTATTTCAAATAAGAACGGAAAAAAAAGTGATTCAAACGAAGTTTCCAAACTTCGAAAAAAAATGTTTTTCTTTTCGAGATTCTTTGCGCATAATATACTTTTCTACGGCAAACTAGTAAAATGAAAGAGAACCAGTTATCTCGAATAAGAACGAAAAAAAGTGATTCTAACGAAGTTTCCAAACTTCGAAAAAAATTTTTTTTCTTTTCGAGATTCTTTGCGCATAATATCCTTTACTGAGGCTATCAAACTAGTATAATGAAAGAGAACCAGTTATCTCAAATAAGAACGGAAAAAAAGTGATTCTAACGAAGTTTCCAAACTTCGAAAAAAATTTTTTTTCTTTTCGAGATTCTTTGCGCATAAAATGCTTTACTGAGGCTATCAAACTAGTATAATGAAAGAGAACCAGTTATCTCAAATAAGAACGGAAAAAAAGTGATTCAAACGAAGTTTCCAAACTTTGAAAAAAAATGTTTTTCTTTTCGAGATTCTTTGCGCATAATATGCTTTTCTGAGGCTATCAAACTAGTATAATGAAAGAGAACTAGTTATTTCAAATAAGAACGGAAAAAAAAGTGATTCAAACGAAGTTTCCAAACTTCGAAAAAAAATGTTTTTCTTTTCGAGATTCTTTGCGCATAATATACTTTTCTACGGCTATCAAACTAGTAAAATGAAAGAGAACCAGTTATCTCGAATAAGAACGGAAAAAAAGTGATTCTAACGAAGTTTCCAAACTTCGAAAAAAATTTTTTTTCTTTTTGAGATTCTTTGCGCATAATATGCTTTACTGAGGCTATCAAACTAGTATAATGAAAGAGAACCAGTTATCTCAAATAAGAACGGAAAAAAAGTGATTCTATCGAAGTTTCCAAACTTCGAAAAAAAATGTTTTTCTTTTCGAGATTCTTTGCGCATAATATACTTTTCTACTGCTATCAAACTAGTAAAATGAAAGAGAACCAGTTATCTCGAATAAGAACGGAAAAATTGTGATTGTAACGAAGTTTCCAAACGTCGAAAAAAATTTTTTTTCTTTTCGAGATTCTTTGCGCATAATATGCTTTACTGAGGCTATCAAAGTAGTATTATAAAACAGAACCAGTTATCTCAAATAAGAACGGAAAAAAAGTGATTCTAAAGAAGTTTCCAAACTTCGAAAAAAATTTTTTTTCTTTTCGAGATTCTTTGCGCATAATATGCTTTACTGAAGCTATCAAACTAGTATAATGAAAGAGAACCAGTTATCTCAAATAAGAATAGAAAAAAAGTGATTCTAAAGAAGTTTCCAAACTTCGAAAAAAATTTTTTTTCTTTTCGAGATTCTTTGCGCATAATATGCTTTACTGAGGCTATCAAACTAGTATAATGAAAGAGAACCAGTTATCTCAAATAAGAACGGAAAAAAAGTGATTCTAAAGAAGTTTCCAAACTTCGAAAAAAAAATTTTTTCTTTTCGAGATTCTTTGCGCATAATATGCTTTACTGAGGCTATCAAACTAGTATAATGAAAGAGAAACAGTTATCTCAAATAAGAACGGAAAGAAAGTGATTCAAACGAAGTTTCCAAATCTCGAAAAAAAATGTTTTTCTTTTCGAGATTCTTTACGCATAATATGCTTTTCTGAGGCTATCAAACTAGTGTAATGAAAGATAACCAGTTATCTCAAATAAGAACGGGAAAAAAGTGATTCTACCGAAGTTTCCAAACTTCGAAAAAATTTTTTTTTTTTTCGTGATTCTTTGCGCTAAATATGCTTTTCTGAGGCTATCAAAGTAGTATTATAAAAGAGAACACGTTATCTCAAATAAGAACAGAAAAAAGGTGATTCTAAAGAAGTTTCCAAACTTAAAAAATTTTTTTTCTTTTCGAGATTCTTTGCGCATAATATGCTTTACTGAGGCTATCAAACTAGTATAATGAAAGAGAACCAGTTATCTCAAATAAGAACGGAAAAAAAGTGATTCAAACGATGTTTCCAAACTTCGAAAAAAAATTTTTTTCTTTTAGAGATTCTTTGCGAATAATATACTTTTCTACGGCTATCAAACTAGTAAAATGAAAGAGAACCAGTTATCTCGAATAAGAACGGAAAAAAAGTGATTGTAACGAAGTTTCCAAACTTCGAAAAAAATTTTTTTTCTTTTCGAGATTCTTTGCGCATAATATGCTTTTCTGAGGCTATCAAAGTAGTATTATAAAAGAGAACCAGTTATCTCAAATAAGAACGGAAAAAAAGTGATTCTAAAGAAGTTTCCAAACTTCGAAAAAAATTTTTTTTCTTTTCGAGATTCTTTGCGCATAATATGCTTTACTGAAGCTATCAAACTAGTATAATGAAAGAGAACCAGTTATCTCAAATAAGAATAGAAAAAAAGTGATTCTAAAGAAGTTTCCAAACTTCGAAAAAAATTTTTTTTCTTTTCGAGATTCTTTGCGCATAATATGCTTTACTGAGGCTATCAAACTAGTATAATGAAAGAGAACCAGTTATCTCAAATAAGAACGGAAAAAAAGTGATTCTAAAGAAGTTTCCAAACTTCGAAAAAAAAATTTTTTCTTTTCGAGATTCTTTGCGCATAATATGCTTTACTGAGGCTATCAAACTAGTATAATGAAAGAGAAACAGTTATCTCAAATAAGAACGGAAAGAAAGTGATTCAAACGAAGTTTCCAAATCTCGAAAAAAAATGTTTTTCTTTTCGAGATTCTTTACGCATAATATGCTTTTCTGAGGCTATCAAACTAGTATAATGAAAGATAACCAGTTATCTCAAATAAGAACGGGAAAAAAGTGATTCTACCGAAGTTTCCAAACTTCGAAAAAATTTTTTTTTTCTTTTCGTGATTCTTTGCGCTAAATATGCTTTTCTGAGGCTATCAAAGTAGTATTATAAAAGAGAACACGTTATCTCAAATAAGAACAGAAAAAAGGTGATTCTAAAGAAGTTTCCAAACTTAAAAAATTTTTTTTCTTTTCGAGATTCTTTGCGCATAATATGCTTTACTGAGGCTATCAAACTAGTATAATGAAAGAGAACCAGTTATCTCAAATAAGAACGGAAAAAAAGTGATTCAAACGATGTTTCCAAACTTCGAAAAAAAATTTTTTTCTTTTAGAGATTCTTTGCGCATAATATACTTTTCTACGGCTATCAAACTAGTAAAATGAAAGAGAACCAGTTATCTCGAATAAGAACGGAAAAAAAGTGATTGTAACGAAGTTTCCAAACTTCGAAAAAAATTTTTTTTCTTTTCGAGATTCTTTGCGCATAATATGCTTTTCTGAGGCTATCAAAGTAGTATTATAAAAGAGAACCAGTTATCTCAAATAAGAACGGAAAAAAAGTGATTCTAAAGAAGTTTCCAAACTTCGAAAAAAATTTTTTTTCTTTTCGAGATTCTTTGCGCATAATATGCTTTACTGAAGCTATCAAACTAGTATAATGAAAGAGAACCAGTTATCTCAAATAAGAACAGAAAAAAAGTGATTCTAAAGAAGTTTCAAAACTTCGAAAAAAAATTGTTTTTCTTTTCGAGATTCTTTGCGCATAATATGCTTTACTGAGGCTATCAAACTAGTATAATGAAAGAGAACCAGTTATCTCAAATAAGAACGAAAACAAATAGATTCTAAAGAAGTTTCCAAACTTCGAAAAAAAATGCTTTTCTTTTCGAGATTCTTTGCGCATAATATGCTATACTGAGGCTATCAAACTAGTATAATGTAAGAGAACCAGTTATCTCAAATAAGAACGGAAAAAAAGTGATTCAAACGAAGTTTCCAAACTTCGAAAAAAAATGTTTTTCTTTTCGAGATTCTTTGCGCATAATATGCTTTTCTGAGGCTATCAAACTAGTATAATGAAAGAGAACCAGTTATTTCCAATAAGAACGGAAAAAAGTGATTCAAACGAAGTTTCCAACTTCGAAAAAAAATGTTTTTCTTTTCGAGATTCTTTGCGCATAATATACTTTTCTACGGCTATCAAACCAGTAAAATGAAAGAGAACCAGTTATCTCTAATAAGAACGGAAAAATTGTGATTGTAACGAAGTTTCCAAACGTCGAAAAAAATTTTTTTTCTTTTCGAGATTCTTTGCGCATAATATGCTTTACTGAGGGATAATGAAAGAGAACCAGTTATCTCAAATAAGAATGGAAAAAAAGTGATTCTAAAGAAGTTTCCAAACTTCGAAAAAAATTTTTTTTCTTTTCGAGATTCTTTGCGCATAATATGCTTTACTGAAGCTATCAAACTAGTAAAATGAAAGAGAACCAGTTATCTCGAATAAGAACGGAAAAAATTGATTCTAACGAAGTTTCCAAACTTCGAAAAAAAATGTTTTTCTTTTCGAGATTCTTTGCGCATAATATGCTATACTGAGGCTATCAAACTAGTATAATGTAAGAGAACCAGTTATCTCAAATAAGAACGGAAAAAAAGTGATTCAAACGAAGTTTCCAAACTTCGAAAGAAAATGTTTTTCTTTTCGAGATTCTTTGCGCATAATATGCTTTTCTGATGCTATCAAACTAGTATAATGAAAGAGAACCAGTTATTTCCAATAAGAACGGAAAAAAGTGATTCAAACGAAGTTTCCAACTTCGAAAAAAAATGTTTTTCTTTTCGAGATTCTTTGCGCATAATATACTTTTCTACGGCTATCAAACTAGTAAAATGAAAGAGAACCAGTTATCTCGAATAAGAACGGAAAAATTGTGATTGTAACGAAGTTTCCAAACGTCGAAAAAAATTTTTTTTCTTTTCGAGATTCTTTGCGCATAATATGCTTTACTGAGGCTATCAAACTAGTATAATGAAAGAGAACCAGTTATCTCAAATAAGAACGGAAAAAAAGTGATTCTAAAGAAGTTTCCAAACTTCGAAAAATAATTTTTTTCTTTTCGAGATTCTTTGCGCATAATATGCTTTACTGAGGCTATCAAACTAGTATAATGAAAGAGAACCAGTTATCTCAAATAAGAACGGAAAAAAAGTGATTCTAACGAAGTTTCCAAACTTCGAAAAAAATTTTTTTTCTTTTCGAGATTCTTTGCGCATAAAATGCTTTACTGAGGCTATCAAACACAATAATGAAAGAGAACCAGTTATCTCAAACAAGAACGGAAAAAAAGTGATTCAAACGAAGTTTCCAAACTTTGAAAAAAAATGTTTTTCTTTTCGAGATTCTTTGCGCATAATATGCTTTTCTGAGGCTATCAAACTAGTATAATGAAAGAGAACTAGTTATTTCAAATAAGAACGGAAAAAAAAGTGATTCAAACGAAGTTTCCAAACTTCGAAAAAAAATGTTTTTCTTTTCGAGATTCTTTGCGCATAATATACTTTTCTACGGCTATCAAACTAGTAAAATGAAAGAGAACCAGTTATCTCGAATAAGAACGGAAAAAAAGTGATTCAAACGAAGTTTCCAAACTTCGAAAAAAAATGTTTTTCTTTTCGAGATTCTTTGCGCATAATATGCTTTTCTGAGGCTATCAAACTGGTATAATGAAAGAGAACCAGTTATTTCCAATAAGAACGGAAAAAAGTGATTCAAACGAAGTTTCCAAACTTCGAAAAAAAATGTTTTTCTTTTCGAGATTCTTTGCGCATAATATACTTTTCTACGGCTATCAAACTAGTAAAATGAAAGAGAACCAGTTATCTCGAATAAGAACGGAAAAATTGTGATTGTAACGAAGTTTCCAAACGGCGAAAAAAATTTTTTTTCTTTTCGAGATTCTTTGCGCATAATATGCTTTACTGAGGCTATCAAAGTAGTATTATAAAACAGAACCAGTTATCTCAAATAAGAACGGAAAAAAAGTGATTCTAAAGAAGTTTCCAAACTTCGAAAAAAATTTTTTTTCTTTTCGAGATTCTTTGCGCATAATATGCTTTACTGAAGCTATCAAACTAGTATAATGAAAGAGAACCAGTTATCTCAAATAAGAACAGAAACAAAGTGATTCTAAAGAAGTTTCCAAACTTCGAAAAAAAATTTTTTTCTTTTCGAGATTCTTTGCGCATAATATGCTTTACTGAGGCTATCAAACTAGTATAATGAAAGAGAACCAGTTATCTCAAATAAGAACGGAAAAAAAGTGATTCTAAAGAAGTTTCCAAACTTCGAAAAAAAAATTTTTTCTTTTCGAGATTCTTTGCGCATAATATGCTTTACTGAGGCTATCAAACTAGTATAATGAAAGAGAAACAGTTATCTCAAATAAGAACGGAAAGAAAGTGATTCAAACGAAGTTTCCAAATCTCGAAAAAAAATGTTTTTCTTTTCGAGATTCTTTACGCATAATATGCTTTTCTGAGGCTATCAAACTAGTATAATGAAAGATAACCAGTTATCTCAAATAAGAACGGGAAAAAAGTGATTCTACCGAAGTTTCCAAACTTCGAAAAAAATTTTTTTTTTCTTTTCGTGATTCTTTGCGCTAAATATGCTTTTCTGAGGCTATCAAAGTAGTATTATAAAAGAGAACACGTTATCTCAAATAAGAACAGAAAAAAGGTGATTCTAAAGAAGTTTCCAAACTTCGAAAGAAAATGTTTTTCTTTTCGAGATTCTTTGCGCATAATATGCTTTTCTGATGCTATCAAACTAGTATAATGAAAGAGAACCAGTTATTTCCAATAAGAACGGAAAAAAGTGATTCAAACGAAGTTTCCAACTTCGAAAAAAAATGTTTTTCTTTTCGAGATTCTTTGCGCATAATATACTTTTCTACGGCTATCAAACTAGTAAAATGAAAGAGAACCAGTTATCTCAAATAAGAACGGAAAAAAAGTGATTCTAACGAAGTTTCCAAACTTCGAAAAAAATTTTTTTTCTTTTCGAGATTCTTTGCGCATAAAATGCTTTACTGAGGCTATCAAACACAATAATGAAAGAGAACCAGTTATCTCAAACAAGAACGGAAAAAAAGTGATTCAAACGAAGTTTCCAAACTTTGAAAAAAAATGTTTTTCTTTTCGAGATTCTTTGCGCATAATATGCTTTTCTGAGGCTATCAAACTAGTATAATGAAAGAGAACTAGTTATTTCAAATAAGAACGGAAAAAAAAGTGATTCAAACGAAGTTTCCAAACTTCGAAAAAAAATGTTTTTCTTTTCGAGATTCTTTGCGCATAATATACTTTTCTACGGCTATCAAACTAGTAAAATGAAAGAGAACCAGTTATCTCGAATAAGAACGGAAAAAAAGTGATTCTAACGAAGTTTCCAAACTTCGAAAAAAATTTTTTTTCTTTTCGAGATTCTTTGCGCATAATATGCTTTACTGAGGCTATCAAACTAGTATAATGAAAGAGAACCAGTTATCTCAAATAAGAACGGAAAAAAAGTGATTCTATCGAAGTTTCCAAACTTCGAAAAAAATTTTTTTTCTTTTCGAGATTCTTTGCGCATAATATGCTTTACTGAGGCTATCAAACTAGTATAATGAAAGAGAACCAGTTATCTCAAATAAGAACGGAAAAAAATTGATTCTAAAGAAGTTTCCAAACTTCGAAAAAAAATGTTTTTCTTTTCGAGATTCTTTGCGCATAATATGCTATACTGAGGCTATCAAACTAGTATAATGTAAGAGAACCAGTTATCTCAAATAAGAACGGAAAAAAAGTGATTCAAACGAAGTTTCCAAACTTCGAAAAAAAATGTTTTTCTTTTCGAGATTCTTTGCGCATAATATGCTTTTCTGAGGCTATCAAACTGGTATAATGAAAGAGAACCAGTTATTTCCAATAAGAACGGAAAAAAGTGATTCAAACGAAGTTTCCAAACTTCGAAAAAAAATGTTTTTCTTTTCGAGATTCTTTGCGCATAATATACTTTTCTACGGCTATCAAACTAGTAAAATGAAAGAGAACCAGTTATCTCGAATAAGAACGGAAAAATAGTGATTGTAACGAAGTTTCCAAACGTCGAAAAAAATTTTTTTTCTTTTCGAGATTCTTTGCGCATAATATGCTTTACTGAGGCTATCAAAGTAGTATTATAAAACAGAACCAGTTATCTCAAATAAGAACGGAAAAAAAGTGATTCTAAAGAAGTTTCCAAACTTCGAAAAAAATTTTTTTTCTTTTCGAGATTCTTTGCGCATAATATGCTTTACTGAGGCTATCAAACTAGTATAATGAAAGAGAACCAGTTATCTCAAATAAGAACGGAAAAAAAGTGATTCTAAAGAAGTTTCCAAACTTCGAAAAAAAAATTTTTTCTTTTCGAGATTCTTTGCGCATAATATGCTTTACTGAGGCTATCAAACTAGTATAATGAAAGAGAAACAGTTATCTCAAATAAGAACGGAAAGAAAGTGATTCAAACGAAGTTTCCAAATCTCGAAAAAAAATGTTTTTCTTTTCGAGATTCTTTACGCATAATATGCTTTTCTGAGGCTATCAAACTAGTATAATGGAAAGATAACCAGTTATCTCAAATAAGAACGGGAAAAAAGTGATTCTACCGAAGTTTCCAAACTTCGAAAAAATTTTTTTTTTTTCTTTTCGTGATTCTTTGCGCTAAATATGCTTTTCTGAGGCTATCAAAGTAGTATTATAAAAGAGAACACGTTATCTCAAATAAGAACAGAAAAAAGGTGATTCTAAAGAAGTTTCCAAACTTCAAAAAAAATTTTTTTTCTTTTCGAGATTCTTTGCGCATAATATGCTTTACTGAGGCTATCAAACTAGTATAATGGAAGAGAACCAGTTATCTCAAATAAGAACGGAAAAAAAGTGATTCAAACGATGTTTCCAAACTTCGAAAAAAAATTTTTTTCTTTTAGAGATTCTTTGCGCATAATATACTTTTCTACGGCTATCAAACTAGTAAAATGAAAGCGAACCAGTTATCTCGAATAAGAACGGAAAAAAAGTGATTGTAACGAAGTTTCCAAACTTCGAAAAAAATTTTTTTTCTTTTCGAGATTCTTTGCGCATAATATGCTTTACTGAGGTTATCAAACTAGTATAATGAAAGAGAACCAGTTATCTCAAATAAGAACGAAAACAAATTGATTCTAAAGAAGTTTCCAAACTTCGAAAAAAAATGTTTTTCTTTTCGAGATTCTTTGCGCATAATATGCTTTACTGAGGCTATCAAACTAGTATAATGAAAGAGAACCAGTTATCTCAAATAAGAACGGAAAAAAAGTGATTCTAACGAAGTTTCCAAACTTCGAAAAGATGTTTTTTTTCTTTTCGTGATTCTTTGCGCTAAATATGCTTTTCTGAGGCTATCAAAGTAGTATTATAAAAGAGAACCAGTTATCTCAAATAAGAACAGAAAAGAAGTGATTCTAAATAAGTTTCCAAACTTCGAAAAAAAATGTTTTTCTTTTCGAGATTCTTTGCGCTAAATATGCTTTTCTGAGGCTATCAAACTAGTATAATGAAAGAGAACCAGTTATCTCAAATAAGAACAGAAAAAAGTGATTCTAAAGAAGTTTCCAAACTTCGAAAAAAAAATTTTTTCTTTCCGAGATTCTTTGCGCATAATATACTTTTCTACGGCTATCAAACTAGTATAATGAAAGAGAACCAGTTATTTCAAATAAGAACGGAAAAAAGTGATTCAAACGAAGTTTCCAAACTTCGAAAAAAAATGTTTTTCTTTTCGAGATTCTTTGCGCATAATATACTTTTCTACGGCTATCAAACTAGTAAAATGAAAGAGAACCAGTTATCTCGAATAAGAACGGAAAAAAAGTGATTGTAACGAAGTTTCCAAACTTCGAAAAAATTTTTTTTTCTTTTCGAGATTCTTTGCGCATAATATGCTTTACTGAGGCTATCAAACTAGTATAATGAAAGAGAACCAGTTATCTCAAATAAGAACAGAAAAAAAGTGATTGTAAAGAAGTTTCCAAACTTCGAAAAAAAATTTTTTTCTTTTCGAGATTCTTTGCGCATAATATGCTTTACTGAGGCTATCAAACTAGTATAATGAAAGAGAACCAGTTATCTCAAATAAGAACGGAAAAAAAGTGATTCTAAAGAAGTTTCCAAACTTCGAAAAAAAATTTTTTTCTTTTCGAGATTCTTTGCGCATAATATGCTTTACTGAGGCTATCAAACTAGTATAATGAAAGAGAACCAGTTATCTCAAATAAGAACGGAAAAAAAGTGATTCTAACGAAGTTTCCAAACTTCGAAAATTTTTTTTTTTCTTTTCGAGATTCTTTGCGCATAATATGCTTTACTGAAGCTATCAAACTAGTATAATGAAAGAGAACCAGTTATCTCAAATAAGAACGGAAAAAAAGTGATTCTAACGAAGTTTCCAAACTTCGAAAAAAATTTTTTTTCCTTTCGAGATTCTTTGCGCATAATATGCTTTACTGAGGCTATCAAACTAGTATAATGAAAGAGAACCAGTTATCTCAAATAAGAACAGAAAAAAAGTGATTCTAAAGAAGTTTCCAAACTTCGAAAAAAATTTTTTTTCTTTTCGAGATTCTTTGCGCATAATATGCTTTATTGAGGCTATCAAACTAGTATAATGAAAGAGAACCAGTTATTTCAAATAAGAACGGAAAAAAGTGATTCAAACGAAGTTTCCAAACTTCGAAAAAAAAAGGTTTTTCTTTTCGAGATTCTTTGCGCATAATATGCTTTTCTGAGGCTATCAAACTAGTATAATGAAAGAGAACCAGTTATCTCAAATAAGAACGGAAAAAAAGTGATTCTAACGAAGTTTCCAAACTTCGAAAAAAATTTTTTTTCTTTTCGAGATTCTTTGCGCATAATATGCTTTACTGAGGGTATCAAACTAGTATAATGAAAGAGAACCAGTTATCTCAAATAAGAACAGAAAAAAAGTGATTGTAAAGAAGTTTCCAAACTTCGAAAAAAAATTTTTTTCTTTTCGAGATTCTTTGCGCATAATATGCTTTACTGAGGCTATCAAACTAGTATAATGAAAGAGAACCAGTTATCTCAAATAAGAACGGAAAAAAAGTGATTCTAAAGAAGTTTCCAAACTTCGAAAAAAAATTTTTTCTTTTCGAGAGTCTTTGCGCATAATATGCTTTACTGAGGCTATCAAACTAGTATAATGAAAGAGAACTAGTTATTTCAAATAAGAACGGAAAAAAAAGTGATTCAAACGAAGTTTCCAAACTTCGAAAAAAAATGTTTTTCTTTTCGAGATTCTTTGCGCATAATATACTTTTCTACGGCTATCAAACTAGTAAAATGAAAGAGAACCAGTTATCTCGAATAAGAACGGAAAAAAAGTGATTCAAACGAAGTTTCCAAACTTCGAAAAAAAATGTTTTTCTTTTCGAGATTCTTTGCGCATAATATGCTTTTCTGAGGCTATCAAACTGGTATAATGAAAGAGAACCAGTTATTTCCAATAAGAACGGAAAAAAGTGATTCAAACGAAGTTTCCAAACTTCGAAAAAAAATGTTTTTCTTTTCGAGATTCTTTGCGCATAATATACTTTTCTACGGCTATCAAACTAGTAAAATGAAAGAGAACCAGTTATCTCGAATAAGAACGGAAAAATTGTGATTGTAACGAAGTTTCCAAACGTCGAAAAAAATTTTTTTTCTTTTCGAGATTCTTTGCGCATAATATGCTTTACTGAGGCTATCAAAGTAGTATTATAAAACAGAACCAGTTATCTCAAATAAGAACGGAAAAAAAGTGATTCTAAAGAAGTTTCCAAACTTCGAAAAAAAATTTTTTTCTTTTCGAGATTCTTTGCGCATAATATGCTTTACTGAGGCTATCAAACTAGTATAATGAAAGAGAACCAGTTATCTCAAATAAGAACGGAAAAAAAGTGATTCTAAAGAAGTTTCCAAACTTCGAAAAAAAAATTTTTTCTTTTCGAGATTCTTTGCGCATAATATGCTTTACTGAGGCTATCAAACTAGTATAATGAAAGAGAAACAGTTATCTCAAATAAGAACGGAAAGAAAGTGATTCAAACGAAGTTTCCAAATCTCGAAAAAAAATGTTTTTCTTTTCGAGATTCTTTACGCATAATATGCTTTTCTGAGGCTATCAAACTAGTATAATGAAAGATAACCAGTTATATCAAATAAGAACGGGAAAAAAGTGATTCTACCGAAGTTTCCAAACTTCGAAAAAATTTTTTTTTTTCTTTTCGTGATTCTTTGCGCTAAATATGCTTTTCTGAGGCTATCAAAGTAGTATTATAAAAGAGAACACGTTATCTCAAATAAGAACAGAAAAAAGGTGATTCTAAAGAAGTTTCCAAACTTCGAAAGAAAATGTTTTTCTTTTCGAGATTCTTTGCGCATAATATGCTTTTCTGATGCTATCAAACTAGTATAATGAAAGAGAACCAGTTATTTCCAATAAGAACGGAAAAAAGTGATTCAAACGAAGTTTCCAACTTCGAAAAAAAATGTTTTTCTTTTCGAGATTCTTTGCGCATAATATACTTTTCTACGGCTATCAAACTAGTAAAATGAAAGAGAACCAGTTATCTCGAATAAGAACGGAAAAATTGTGATTGTAACGAAGTTTCCAAACGTCGAAAAAAATTTTTTTTCTTTTCGAGATTCTTTGCGCATAATATGCTTTACTGAGGCTATCAAACTAGTATAATGAAAGAGAACCAGTTATCTCAAATAAGAACGGAAAAAAAGTGATTCTAAAGAAGTTTCCAAACTTCGAAAATAATTTTTTTTCTTTTCGAGATTCTTTGCGCATAATATGCTTTACTGAAGCTATCAAACTAGTATAATGAAAGAGAACCAGTTATCTCAAATAAGAACAGAAAAAAAGTGATTCTAAAGAAGTTTCCAAACTTCGAAAAATAATTTTTTTCTTTTCGAGATTCTTTGCGCATAATATGCTTTACTGAGGCTATCAAACTAGTATAATGAAAGAGAACCAGTTATCTCAAATAAGAACGGAAAAAAAGTGATTCTAACGAAGTTTCCAAACTTCGAAAAAAATTTTTTTTCTTTTCGAGATTCTTTGCGCATAAAATGCTTTACTGAGGCTATCAAACACAATAATGAAAGAGAACCAGTTATCTCAAACAAGAACGGAAAAAAAGTGATTCAAACGAAGTTTCCAAACTTTGAAAAAAAATGTTTTTCTTTTCGAGATTCTTTGCGCATAATATGCTTTTCTGAGGCTATCAAACTAGTATAATGAAAGAGAAATAGTTATTTCAAATAAGAACGGAAAAAAAAGTGATTCAAACGAAGTTTCCAAACTTCGAAAAAAAATGTTTTTCTTTTCGAGATTCTTTGCGCATAATATACTTTTCTACGGCTATCAAACTAGTAAAATGAAAGAGAACCAGTTATCTCGAATAAGAACGGAAAAATTGTGATTGTAACGAAGTTTCCAAACGTCGAAAAAAATTTTTTTTCTTTTCGAGATTCTTTGCGCATAATATGCTTTACTGAGGCTATCAAAGTAGTATTATAAAACAGAACCAGTTATCTCAAATAAGAACGGAAAAAAAGTGATTCTAAAGAAGTTTCCAAACTTCGAAAAAAATTTTTTTTCTTTTCGAGATTCTTTGCGCATAATATGCTTTACTGAGGCTATCAAACTAGTATAATGAAAGAGAACCAGTTATCCCAAATAAGAACGGAAAAAAAGTGATTCTAAAGAAGTTTCCAAACTTCGAAAAAAAAATTTTTTCTCTTCGAGATTCTTTGCGCATAATATGCTTTACTGAGGCTATCAAACTAGTATAATGAAAGAGAAACAGTTATCTCAAATAAGAACGGAAAGAAAGTGATTCAAACGAAGTTTCAAAATCTCGAAAAAAAATGTTTTTCTTTTCGAGATTCTTTACGCATAATATGCTTTTCTGAGGCTATCAAACTAGTATAATGAAAGATAACCAGTTATCTCAAATAAGAACGGGAAAAAAGTGATTCTACCGAAGTTTCCAAACTTCGAAAAAAATTTTTTTTTTCTTTTCGTGATTCTTTGCGCTAAATATGCTTTTCTGAGGCTATCAAAGTAGTATTATAAAAGAGAACACGTTATCTCAAATAAGAACAGAAAAAAGGTGATTCTAAAGAAGTTTCCAAACTTCAAAAAAAATTTTTTTTCTTTTCGAGATTCTTTGCGCATAATATGCTTTACTGAGGCTATCAAACTAGTATAATGAAAGAGAACCAGTTATCTCAAATAAGAACGGAAAAAAAGTGATTCAAACGATGTTTCCAAACTTCGAAAAAAATTTTTTTTCTTTTCGAGATTCTTTGCGCATAATATGCTTTTCTGAGGCTATCAAAGTAGTATTATAAAAGAGAACCAGTTATCTCAAATAAGAACGGAAAAAAAGTGATTCTAAAGAAGTTTCCAAACTTCGAAAAAAATTTTTTTTCTTTTCGAGATTCTTTGCGCATAATATGCTTTACTGAAGCTATCAAACTAGTATAATGAAAGAGAACCAGTTATCTCAAATAAGAACAGAAAAAAAGTGATTCTAAAGAAGTTTCAAAACTTCGAAAAAAAATTTTTTTCTTTTCGAGATTCTTTGCGCATAATATGCTTTACTGAGTTTATCAAACTAGTATAATGAAAGAGAACCAGTTATCTCAAATAAGAACGGAAAAAAAGTGATTCTAAAGAAGTTTCCAAACTTCGAAAAAAAATTTTTTTCTTTTCGAGATTCTTTGCGCATAATATGCTTTACTGAGGCTATCAAACTAGTATAATGAAAGAGAACCAGTTATCTCAAATAAGAACCTAAAAAAAGTGATTCAAACGAAGTTTCCAAACTTCGAAAAAAAATGTTTTTCTTTTCGAGATTCTTTGCGCATAATATGCTTTTCTGAGGCTATCAAACTAGTATAATGAAAGATAACCAGTTATCTCAAATAAGGACGGGAAAAAAGTGATTCTAACGAAGTTTCCAAACTTCGAAAAAAAATTTTTTTTCTTTTCGTGATTCTTTGCGCTAAATATGCTTTTCTGAGGCTATCAAAGTAGTATTATAAAAGAGAAAACGTTAAATCAAATAAGAACAGAAAAAAGGTGATTCTAAAGAAGTTTCCAAACTTCGAAAAAAATTTTTTTTCTTTTCGAGATTCTTTGCGCATAATATGCTTTACTGAGGCTATCAAACTAGTATAATGAAAGAGAACGAGTTATCTCAAATAAGAACGGAAAAAAAGTGATTCTAACGAAGTTTCCAAACTTCGAAAAAATTTTTTTTTTTTTTCTAGATTCTTTGTGCATAATATGCTTTACTGAGGTTATCAAACTAGTATAATGAAAGAGAACCAGTTATCTCAAATAAGAACGAAAACAAATTGATTCTAAAGAAGTTTCCAAACTTCGAAAAAAAATGTTTTTCTTTTCGAGATTCTTTGCGCATAATATGCTTTACTGAGGCTATCAAACTAGTATAATGAAAGAGAACCAGTTATCTCAAATAAGAACGGAAAAAAAGTGATTCTAACGAAGTTTCCAAACTTCGAAAAGATGTTTTTTTTCTTTTCGTGATTCTTTGCGCTAAATATGCTTTTCTGAGGCTATCAAAGTAGTATTATAAAAGAGAACCAGTTATCTCAAATAAGAACAGAAAAGAAGTGATTCTAAATAAGTTTCCAAACTTCGAAAAAAAATTTTTTTCTTTTCGAGATTCTTTGCGCATAATATGCTTTACTGAGGCTATCAAACTAATATAATGAAAGAGAAACAGTTATCTCAAATAAGAACGGATAAAATGATTCAAACGAAGTTTCCAAACTTCGAAAAAAAATGTTTTTCTTTTCGAGATTCTTTGCGCTAAATATGCTTTTCTGAGGCTATCAAACTAGTATAATGAAAGAGAACCAGTTATCTCAAATAAGAACAGAAAAAAGTGATTCTAAAGAAGTTTCCAAACTTCGAAAAAAAAATTTTTTCTTTCCGAGATTCTTTGCGCATAATATACTTTTCTACGGCTATCAAACTAGTATAATGTAAGAGAACCAGTTATCTCAAATAAGAACGGAAAAAAAGTGATTCAAACGAAGTTTCCAAACTTCGAAAAAAAATGTTTTTCTTTTCGAGATTCTTTGCGCATAATATGCTTTTCTGAGGCTATCAAACTAGTATAATGAAAGAGAACCAGTTATTTCAAATAAGAACGGAAAAAAGTGATTCAAACGAAGTTTCCAAACTTCGAAAAAAAATGTTTTTCTTTTCGAGATTCTTTGCGCATAATATACTTTTCTACGGCTATCAAACTAGTAAAATGAAAGAGAACCAGTTATCTCGAATAAGAACGGAAAAAAAGTGATTGTAACGAAGTTTCCAAACTTCGAAAAAATTTTTTTTTCTTTTCGAGATTCTTTGCGCATAATATGCTTTACTGAGGCTATCAAACTAGTATAATGAAAGAGAACCAGTTATCTCAAATAAGAACAGAAAAAAAGTGATTGTAAAGAAGTTTCCAAACTTCGAAAAAAAATTTTTTTCTTTTCGAGATTCTTTGCGCATAATATGCTTTACTGAGGCTATCAAACTAGTATAATGAAAGAGAACCAGTTATCTCAAATAAGAACGGAAAAAAAGTGATTCTAAAGAAGTTTCCAAACTTCGAAAAAAAATTTTTTTCTTTTCGAGATTCTTTGCGCATAATATGCTTTACTGAGGCTATCAAACTAGTATAATGAAAGAGAACCAGTTATCTCAAATAAGAACGGAAAAAAAGTGATTCTAACGAAGTTTCCAAACTTCGAAAATTTTTTTTTTTCTTTTCGAGATTCTTTGCGCATAATATGCTTTACTGAAGCTATCAAACTAGTATAATGAAAGAGAACCAGTTATCTCAAATAAGAACGGAAAAAAAGTGATTCTAACGAAGTTTCCAAACTTCGAAAAAAATTTTTTTTCCTTTCGAGATTCTTTGCGCATAATATGCTTTACTGAGGCTATCAAACTAGTATAATGAAAGAGAACCAGTTATCTCAAATAAGAACAGAAAAAAAGTGATTCTAAAGAAGTTTCCAAACTTCGAAAAAAATTTTTTTTCTTTTCGAGATTCTTTGCGCATAATATGCTTTATTGAGGCTATCAAACTACTATAATGAAAGAGAACCAGTTATTTCAAATAAGAACGGAAAAAAGGGATTCAAACGAAGTTTCCAAACTTCGAAAAAAAAAGGTTTTTCTTTTCGAGATTCTTTGCGCATAATATGCTTTTCTGAGGCTATCAAACTAGTATAATGAAAGAGAACCAGTTATCTCAAATAAGAACGGAAAAAAAGTGATTCTAACGAAGTTTCCAAACTTCGAAAAAAATTTTTTTTCTTTTCGAGATTCTTTGCGCATAATATGCTTTACTGAGGGTATCAAACTAGTATAATGAAAGAGAACCAGTTATCTCAAATAAGAACAGAAAAAAAGTGATTGTAAAGAAGTTTCCAAACTTCGAAAAAAAATTTTTTTCTTTTCGAGATTCTTTGCGCATAATATGCTTTACTGAGGCTATCAAACTAGTATAATGAAAGAGAACCAGTTATCTCAAATAAGAACGGAAAAAAAGTGATTCTAAAGAAGTTTCCAAACTTCGAAAAAAAATTTTTTCTTTTCGAGAGTCTTTGCGCATAATATGCTTTACTGAGGCTATCAAACTACTATAATGAAAGAGAACCAGTTATCTCAAATAAGAACGGAAAAAAAGTGATTCAAACGAAGTTTCCAAACTTCGCAAAAAAATGTTTTTCTTTTCGAGATTCTTTGCGCATAATATCCTTTACTGTGGCTATCAAACTAGTATAATGAAAGAGAACCAGTTATCTCGAATAAGAACGGAAAAAAAGTGATTGTAACGAAGTTTCCAAACTTCGAAAAAAATTTTTTTTCTTTTCGAGATTCTTTGCGCATAATATGCTTTACTGAGTCTATCAAACTAGTATAATGAAAGAGAACCAGTTATCTCAAATAAGAACGGAAAAAAAGTGATTCTAACGAAGTTTCTAAACTTCGAAAAAAATTTTTTTTCTTTTCGAGATTCTTTTCGCATAATATGCTTTACTGAGGCTATCAAACTAGTATAATGAAAGAGAACCAGTTATCTCAAATAAGAACAGAAAAAAAGTAATTGTAAAGAAGTTTCCAAACTTCGAAAAAAAATTTTTTTCTTTTCGAGATTCTTTGCGCATAATATGCTTTACTGAGGCTATCAAACTAGTATAATGAAAGAGAAACAGTTATCTCAAATAAGAACGGAAAAAAAGTGATTCAAACGAAGTTTCCAAACCTCGAAAAAAAATGTTTTTCTTTTCGATATTCTTTGCGCAAAATATGCCTTTCTGAGGCTATCAAACTAGTATAATGAAAGAGAACCAGTTATCTCAAATAAGAACGGGAAAAAAGTGATTCTAAAGAAGTTTCCAAACTTGAAAAAAAAATTTTTTCTTTTCGAGATTCTTTGCGCATAATATGCTTTACTGAGGCTATCAAACTAGTATAATGAAAGAGAACCAGTTATCTCAAATAAGAACGGAAAAAAATTGATTCTAAAGAAGTTTCCAAACTTCGAAAAAAAATTTTTTCTTTTCGAGATTCTTTGCCCATAATATGCTTTACTGAGGCTATCAAACTAGTATAATGAAAGAGAACCAGTTATCTCAAATAAGAACGGAAAAAAAGTGATTCAAACGAAGTTTCCAAACTTCGAAAAAAATGTTTTTCTTTTCGAGATTCTTTGCGCATAATATGCTTTACTGAGGCTATCAAACTAGTATAATGTAAGAGAACAAGTTATCTCAAATAAGAACGGAAAAAAAGTGATTCAAACGAAGTTTCCAAACTTCGAAAAAAATGTTTTTCTTTTCGAGATTCTTTGCGCATAATATGCTTTTCTGAGGCTATCAAACTAGTATAATGAAAGAGAACTAGTTATTTCAAATAAGAACGGAAAAAAAGTGATTCAAACGAAGTTTCCAAACTTCGAAAAAAAATGTTTTTCTTTTCGAGATTCTTTGCGCATAATATACTTTTCTACGGCTATCAAACTAGTAAAATGAAAGAGAACCAGTTATCTCCAATAAGAACGGAAAAAAAGTGATTCAAACGAAGTTTCCAAACTTCGAAAAAAAATGTTTTTCTTTTCGAGATTCTTTGCGCATAATATACTTTTCTACGGCTATCAAACTAGTAAAATGAAAGAGAACCAGTTATCTCCAATAAGAACGGAAAAAAAGTGATTCTAACGAAGTTTCCAAACTTCGAAAAAAATGTTTTTCTTTACGAGATTCTTTGCGCATAATATGCTTTTCTGAGGCTATCAAACTAGTATAATGATAGAGAACCAGTTATCTCCAATAAGAACGGAAAAAAAGTGATTCTAACGAAGTTTCCAAATTTCGAAAAAAAATTTTTTTCTTTTCGAGATTCTTTGCGCATAATATGCTTTACTGAGGCTATCAAACTAGTATAATGAAAGAGAACCAGTTATCTCAAATAAGAACGGAAAAAAAGTGATTCAAACGAAGTTTCCAAACTTCGAAAAAAATGTTTTTCTTTTCGAGATTCTTTGCGCATAATATGCTTTTCTGAGGCTATGAAACTAGTATAATGAAAGAGAACTAGTTATTTCAAATAAGAACGGAAAAAAAGTGATTCAAACGAAGTTTCCAAACTTCGAAAAAAAATGTTTTTCTTTTCGAGATTCTTTGCGCATAATATACTTTTCTACGGCTATCAAACTAGTAAAATGAAAGAGAACCAGTTATTTCAAATAAGAACGGAAAAAAGTGATTAAAACGAAGTTTCCAAACTTCGAAAAAAAATGTTTTTCTTTTCGAGATTCTTTGCGCATAATATACTTTTCTACGGCTATCAAACTAGTAAAATGAAAGAGAACCAGTTATCTCCAATAAGAACGGAAAAAAAGTGATTGTAACGAAGTTTCCAAATTTCGAAAAAAATTTTTTTTCTTTTCGAGATTCTTTGCGCATAATATGCTTTACTGAGGCTATCAAACTAGTATAATGTAAGAGAACCAGTTATCTAAAATAAGAACGGAAAAAAAGTAATTATAACGAAGTTTCCAAACTTCAAAAAAAATTTTTTTTCTTTTCGTGATTGTTTGCGCTAAATATGCTTTACTGAGGCTATCAAACTAGTATAATGAAAGAGAACCAGTTATCTCAAATAAGAACGTAAAAAAAGTGATTCTAACGAAGTTTCTAAACTTCGAAAAAAATTTTTTTTCTTTTCGAGATTCTTTGCGCATAATATGCTTTACTGAGGCTATCAAACTTGTATAATGAAAGAGAACCAGTTATCTCAAATAAGAACAGAAAAAAAGTAATTGTAAAGAAGTTTCCAAACTTCGAAAAAAAAATTTTTTCTTTTCGAGATTCTTTGCGCATAATATGCTTTACTGAGGCTATCAAACTAGTATAATGAAAGAGAACCAGTTTTCTCAAATAAGAACGGAAAAAAAGTGATTCTAAAGAAGTTTCCAAACTTCGAAAAAAATTTTTTTTCTTTTCGAGATTCTTTGCGCATAATATGCTTTTCTGAGGCTATCAAACTAGTATAATGAAAGAGAACCAGTTATCTCAAATAAGAACGGGAAAAAAGTGATTCTAACGAAGTTTCCAAACTTCGAAAAAAATTTTTTTTTCTTTTCGTGATTCTTTGCGCTAAATATGCTTTTCTGAGGCTATCAAAGTAGTATTATAAAAGAGAACACGTTATCTCAAATAAGAACAGAAAAAAGGTGATTCTAAAGAAGTTTCCAAACTTCGAAAAAAATTTTTTTTCTTTTCGAGATTCTTTGCGCATAATATGCTTTACTGAGGCTATCAAACTAGTATAATGAAAGAGAACCAGTTATCTCAAACAAGAACGGAAAAAAAGTGATTCAAACGAAGTTTCCAAACTTCGAAAAAAAATGTTTTCCTTTTCGAGATTCTTTGCGCATAATATGCTTTACTGAGGCTATCAAACTAGTATAATGAAAGAGAACCAGTTATCTCAAATAAGAACGGAAAAAAAGTGATTCTAAAGAAGTTTCCAAACTTCGAAAAAAAAATTTTTTCTTTTCGAGATTCTTTGCGCATAATATGCTTTACTGAGGCTATCAAACTAGTATAATGAAAGAGAACCAGTTATCTCAAATAAGAACGGAAAAAAATTGATTCTAAAGAAGTTTCCAAACTTCGAAAAAAAATTTTTTCTTTTCGTGATTCTTTGCGCTAAATATGCTTTTCTGAGGCTATCAAAGTAGTATTATAAAAGAGAACCAGTTATCTCAAATAAGAACAGAAAAAAAGTGATTCTAAAGAAGTTTCCAAACTTCGAAAAAAAATTTTTTTCTTTTCGAGATTCTTTGCGCATAATATGCTTTACTGAGGCTATCAAACTAGTATAATGAAAGAGAACCAGTTATCTCAAATAAGAACGGAAAAAAAGTTATTCAAACGAAGTTTACAAACTTCGAAAAAAATTTTTTTTCTTTTCGAGATTCTTTTCGCATAATATGCTTTACTGAGGCTATCAAACTAGTATAATGAAAGAGAACCAGTTATCTCAAATAAGAACAGAAAAAAAGTAATTGTAAAGAAGTTTCCAAACTTCGAAAAAAAATTTTTTTCTTTTCGAGATTCTTTGCGCATAATATGCTTTACTGATGCTATCAAACTAGTATAATGAAAGAGAAACAGTTATCTCAAATAAGAACGGAAAAAAAGTGATTCAAACGAAGTTTCCAAACCTCGAAAAAAAATGTTTTTCTTTTCGATATTCTTTGCGCAAAATATGCTTTTCTGAGGCTATCAAACTAGTATAATGAAAGAGAACCAGTTATCTCAAATAAGAACGGGAAAAAAGTGATTTTTACGAAGTTTCCAAACTTCGAAAAAAATTTTTTTTTCTTTTCGTGATTCTTTGCGCTAAATATGCTTTTCTGAGGCTATCAAAGTAGTATTATAAAAGAGAACACGTTATCTTAAATAAGAACAGAAAAAAGGTGATTCTAAAGAAGTTTCCAAACTTCGAAAAAAATTTTTTTTCTTTTCGAGATTCTTTGCGCATAATATGCTTTACTGAGGCTATCAAACTAGTATAATGAAGAGAACCAGTTATCTCAAATAAGAACGGAAAAAAAGTGATTCAAACGAAGTTTCCAAACTTCGAAAAAAAATGTTTTTCTTTTCGAAATTCTTTGCGCATAATATGCTTTACTGAGGCTATCAAACTAGTATAATGAAAGAGAACCAGTTATCTCAAATAAGAACGGAAAAAAAGTGATTCTAAAGAAGTTTCCAAACTTGAAAAAAAAATTTTTTCTTTTCGAGATTCTTTGCGCATAATATGCTTTACTGAGGCTATCAAACTAGTATAATGAAAGAGAACCAGTTATGTCAAATAAGAACGGAAAAAAATTGATTCTAAAGAAGTTTCCAAACTTCGAAAAAAAATTTTTTCTTTTCGAGATTCTTTGCCCATAATATGCTTTACTGAGGCTATCAAACTAGTATAATGAAAGAGAACCAGTTATCTCAAATAAGAACGGAAAAAAAGTGATTCAAACGAAGTTTCCAAACTTCGAAAAAAATGTTTTTCTTTTCGAGATTCTTTGCGCATAATATGCTTTACTGAGGCTATCAAACTAGTATAATGTAAGAGAACAAGTTATCTCAAATAAGAACGGAAAAAAAGTGATTCAAACGAAGTTTCCAAACTTCGAAAAAAATGTTTTTCTTTTCGAGATTCTTTGCGCATAATATGCTTTTCTGAGGCTATCAAACTAGTATAATGAAAGAGAACTAGTTATTTCAAATAAGAACGGAAAAAAAGTGATTCAAACGAAGTTTCCAAACTTCGAAAAAAAATGTTTTTCTTTTCGAGATTCTTTGCGCATAATATACTTTTCTACGGCTATCAAACTAGTAAAATGAAAGAGAACCAGTTATCTCCAATAAGAACGGAAAAAAAGTGATTCTAACGAAGTTTCCAAACTTCGAAAAAAATGTTTTTCTTTACGAGATTCATTGCGCATAATATGCTTTTCTGAGGCTATCAAACTAGTATAATGATAGAGAACCAGTTATCTCCAATAAGAACGGAAAAAAAGTGATTCTAACGAAGTTTCCAAATTTCGAAAAAAAATTTTTTTCTTTTCGAGATTCTTTGCGCATAATATGCTTTACTGAGGCTATCAAACTAGTATAATGAAAGAGAACAAGTTATCTCAAATAAGAACGGAAAAAAAGTGATTCAAACGAAGTTTCCAAACTTCGAAAAAAATGTTTTTCTTTTCGAGATTCTTTGCGCATAATATGCTTTTCTGAGGCTATCAAACTAGTATAATGAAAGAGAACCAGTTATCTCAAATAAGAACAGAAAAAAGTGATTCTAAAGAAGTTTCCAAACTTCGAAAAAAAAATTTTTTCTTTTCGAGATTCTTTGCGCATAATATACTTTTCTACGGCTATCAAACTAGTATAATGTAAGAGAACCAGTTATCTCAAATAAGAACGGAAAAAAAGTGATTCAAACGAAGTTTCCAAACTTCGAAAAAAAATGTTTTTCTTTTCGAGATTCTTTGCGCATAATATGCTTTTCTGAGGCTATCAAACTAGTATAATGAAAGAGAACCAGTTATTTCAAATAAGAACGGAAAAAAGTGATTCAAACGATGTTTCCAAACTTCGAAAAAAAATGTTTTTCTTTTCGAGATTCTTTGCGCATAATATACTTTTCTACGGCTATCAAACTAGTAAAATGAAAGAGAACCAGTTATCTCGAATAAGAACGGAAAAAAAGTGATTGTAACGAAGTTTCCAAACTTCGAAAAAATTTTTTTTCTTTTCGAGATTCTTTGCGCATAATATGCTTTACTGAGGCTATCAAACTAGTATAATGAAAGAGAACCAGTTATCTCAAATAAGAACAGAAAAAAAGTGATTGTAAAGAAGTTTCCAAACTTCGAAAAAAAATTTTTTTCTTTTCGAGATTCTTTGCTTATAATATGCTTTACTGAGGCTATCAAACTAGTATAATGAAAGAGAACCAGTTATCTCAAATAAGAACGGAAAAAAAGTGATTCTAAAGAAGTTTCCAAACTTCGAAAAAAAATTTTTTTCTTTTCGAGATTCTTTGCGCATAATATGCTTTACTGAGGCTATCAAACTAGTATAATGAAAGAGAACCAGTTATCTCAAATAAGAACGGAAAAAAAGTGATTCTAACGAAGTTTCCAAACTTCGAAAATTTTTTTTTTTCTTTTCGAGATTCTTTGCGCATAATATGCTTTACTGAAGCTATCAAACTAGTATAATGAAAGAGAACCAGTTATCTCAAATAAGAACGGAAAAAAAGTGATTCTAACGAAGTTTCCAATCTTCGAAATAAATTTTTTTTCCTTTCGAGTTTCTTTGCGCATAATATGCTTTACTGAGGCTATCAAACTAGTATAATGAAAGAGAACCAGTTATCTCAAATAAGAACAGAAAAAAAGTGATTCTAAAGAAGTTTCCAAACTTCGAAAAAAATTTTTTTTCTTTTCGAGATTCTTTGCGCATAATATGCTTTATTGAGGCTATCAAACTAGTATAATGAAAGAGAACCAGTTAAATTAAAATAAGAACGGAAAAAAGTGATTCAAACGAAGTTTCCAAACTTCGAAAAAAAAAGGTTTTTCTTTTCGAGATTCTTTGCGCATAATATGCTTTTCTGAGGCTATCAAACTAGTATAATGAAAGAGAACCAGTTATCTCAAATAAGAACGGAAAAAAAGTGATTCTAACGAAGTTTCCAAACTTCGAAAAAAATTTTTTTTCTTTTCGAGATTCTTTGCGCATAATATGCTTTACTGAGGCTATCAAACTAGTATAATGAAAGAGAACCAGTTATCTCAAATAAGAACGGAAAAAAAGTGATTCTAAAGAAGTTTCCAAACTTCGAAAAAAAATTTTTTTCTTTTCGAGAGTCTTTGCGCATAATATGCTTTACTGAGGCTATCAAACTACTTTAATGAAAGAGAACCAGTTATCTCAAATAAGAACGGAAAAAAAGTGATTCAAACGAAGTTTCCAAACTTCGCAAAAAAATGTTTTTCTTTTCGAGATTCTTTGCGCATAATATGCTTTACTGTGGCTATCAAACTAGTATAATGAAAGAGAACCAGTTATCTCGAATAAGAACGGAAAAAAAGTGATTGTAACGAAGTTTCCAAACTTCGAAAAAAATTTTTTTTCTTTTCGAGATTCTTTGCGCATAATATGCTTTACTGAGGCTATCAAACTAGTATAATGAAAGAGAACCAGTTATCTCAAATAAGAACGGAAAAAAAGTGATTCTAACGAAGTTTCTAAACTTCGAAAAAAATTTTTTTTCTTTTCGAGATTCTTTTCGCATAATATGCTTTACTGAGGCTATCAAACTAGTATAATGAAAGAGAACCAGTTATCTCAAATAACAACGGGAAAAAAGTGATTCTAACGAAGTTTCCAAACTTCGAAAAAAATTTTTTTTTCTTTTCGTGATTCTTTGCGCTAAATATGCTTTTCTGAGGCTATCAAAGTAGTATTATAAAAGAGAACACGTTATCTCAAATAAGAACAGAAAAAAGGTGATTCTAAAGAAGTTTCCAAACTTCGAAAAAAATTTTTTTTCTTTTCGAGATTCTTTGCGCATAATATGCTTTACTGAGGCTATCAAACTAGTATAATGAAAGAGAACCAGTTATCTCAAATAAGAACGGAAAAAAAGTGATTCAAACGAAGTTTCCAAACTTCGAAAAAAAATGTTTTTCTTTTCGAAATTCTTTGCGCATAATATGCTTTACTGAGGCTATCAAACTAGTATAATGAAAGAGAACCAGTTATCTCAAATAAGAACGGAAAAAAAGTGATTCTAAAGAAGTTTCCAAACTTGAAAAAAAAATTTTTTCTTTTCGAGATTCTTTGCGCATAATATGCTTTACTGAGGCTATCAAACTAGTATAATGAAAGAGAACCAGTTATCTCAAATAAGAACGGAAAAAAATTGATTCTAAAGAAGTTTCCAAACTTCGAAAAAAAATTTTTTCTTTTCGAGATTCTTTGCCCATAATATGCTTTACTGAGGCTATAAAACTAGTATAATGAAAGAGAACCAGTTATCTCAAATAAGAACGGAAAAAAAGTGATTCAAACGAAGTTTCCAAACTTCGAAAAAAATGTTTTTCTTTTCGAGATTCTTTGCGCATAATATGCTTTACTGAGGCTATCAAACTAGTATTATGTAAGAGAACAAGTTATCTCAAATCAGAACGGAATAAAAGTGATTCAAACGAAGTTTCCAAACTTCGAAAAAAATGTTTTTCTTTTCGAGATTCTTTGCGCATAATATGCTTTTCTGAGGCTATCAAACTAGTATAATGAAAGAGAACTAGTTATTTCAAATAAGAACGGAAAAAAAGTGATTCAAACGAAGTTTCCAAACTTCGAAAAAAAATGTTTTTCTTTTCGAGATTCTTTGCGCATAATATACTTTTCTACGGCTATCAAACTAGTAAAATGAAAGAGAACCAGTTATCTCCAATAAGAACGGAAAAAAAGTGATTCTAACGAAGTTTCCAAACTTCGAAAAAAATGTTTTTCTTTACGAGATTCTTTGCGCATAATATGCTTTTCTGAGGCTATCAAACTAGTATAATGATAGAGAACCAGTTATCTCCAATAAGAACGGAAAAAAAGTGATTCTAACGAAGTTTCCAAATTTCGAAAAAAAATTTTTTTCTTTTCGAGATTCTTTGCGCATAATATGCTTTACTGAGGCTATCAAACTAGTATAATGAAAGAGAACAAGTTATCTCAAATAAGAACGGAAAAAAAGTGATTCAAACGAAGTTTCCAAACTTCGAAAAAAATGTTTTTCTTTTCGAGATTCTTTGCGCATAATATGCTTTTCTGAGGCTATCAAACTAGTATAATGTAAGAGAACAAGTTATCTCAAATAAGAACGGAAAAAAAGTGATTCAAACGAAGTTTCCAAACTTCGAAAAAAATGTTTTTCTTTTCGAGATTCTTTGCGCATAATATGCTTTTCTGAGGCTATCAAACTAGTATAATGAAAGAGAACCAGTTATTTCAAATAAGAACGGAAAAAAGTGATTAAAACGAAGTTTCCAAACTTCGAAAAAAAATGTTTTTCTTTTCGAGATTCTTTGCGCATAATATACTTTTCTACGGCTATCAAACTAGTAAAATGAAAGAGAACCAGTTATCTCCAATAAGAACGGAAAAAAAGTGATTGTAACGAAGTTTCCAAACTTCGAAAAAAATTTTTTTTCTTTTCGAGATTCTTTGCGCATAATATGTTTTACTGAGGATATCAAACTAGTATAATGTAAGAGAACCAGTTATCTAAAATAAGAACGGAAAAAAAGTGATTATAACGAAGTTTCCAAACTTCAAAAAAAATTTTTTTTCTTTTCGTGATTGTTTGCGCTAAATATGCTTTTCTGAGGCTATCAAACTAGTATAATGAAAGAGAACCAGTTATCTCAAATAAGAACAGAAAAAAGTGATTCTAAAGAAGTTTCCAAAATTCGAAAAAAAAATTTTGTCTTTTCGAGATTCTTTGCGCATAATATGATTTATGAGGCTATCAAACTAGTATAATGAAAGAGAACCAGTTATCTCAAATAAGAACAGAAAAAAAGTGATTCTAAAGAAGTTTCCAAACTTCGAAAAAAAATGTTTTTCTTTTCCAGATTCTTTGCGCATAATATGCTTTACTGTGGCTATCAAACTAGTATAATGAAAGAGAACCAGTTATCTCAAATAAGAACGGGAAAAAAGTGATTCTAACGAAGTTTCGAATCTTCGAAAAAATTTTTTTTTCTTTTCGAGATTCTTTGCGATTAATATGCTATACTGAGGCTATCAAACTAGTATATGTAAGAGAACCAGTTATCTCAAATAAGAACCAAAAAAAAGTGATTCAAACGAAGTTTCCAAACTTCGAAAAAAAATGTTTTTCTTTTCGAGATTCTTTGCGCATAATATGCTTTTCTGAGGCTATCAAACTAGTATAATGAAAGAGAACCAGTTATTTCAAATAGGAACGGAAAAAAGTGATTCAAACGAAGTTTGAACTTCGAAAAAAAATGTTTTTCTTTTCGAGATTCTTTGCGCATAATATACTTTTCTACGGCTATCAAACTAGTAAAATGAAAGAGAACCAGTTATCTCGAATAAGAACGGAAAAAAAGTGATTGTAACGAAGTTTCCAAACTTCGAAAAAAATTTTTTTTCTTTTCGAGATTCTTTGCGCATAATATGCTTTACTGAGGCTATCAAACTAGTATAATGAAAGAGAACCAGTTATCTCAAATAAGAACGGAAAAAAAATGTGATTCTAACGAAGTTTCTAAACTTCGAAAAAAATTTTTTTTCTTTTCGAGATTCTTTGCGCATAATATGCTTTACTGAGGCTATCAAACTTGTATAATGAAAGAGAACCAGTTATCTCAAATAAGAACAGAAAAAAAGTAATTGTAAAGAAGTTTCCAAACTTCGAAAAAAAAATTTTTTCTTTTCGAGATTCTTTGCGCATAATATGCTTTACTGAGGCTATCAAACTAGTATAATGAAAGAGAACCAGTTATCTCAAATAAGAACGGAAAAAAAGTGATTCTAAAGAAGTTTCCAAACTTCGAAAAAAATTTTTTTTCTTTTCGAGATTCTTTGCGCATAATATGCTTTTCTGAGGCTATCAAACTAGTATAATGAAAGAGAACCAGTTATCTAAAATAAGAACGGGAAAAAAGTGATTCTAACGAAGTTTCCAAACTTCGAAAAAAATTTTTTTTTCTTTTCGTGATTCTTTGCGCTAAATATGCTTTTCTGAGGCTATCAAAGTAGTATTATAAAAGAGAACACGTTATCTCAAATAAGAACAGAAAAAAGGTGATTCTAAAGAAGTTTCCAAACTTCGAAAAAAATTTTTTTTCTTTTCGAGATTCTTTGCGCATAATATGCTTTACTGAGGCTATCAAACTAGTATAATGAAAGAGAACCAGTTATCTCAAATAAGAACGGAAAAAAAGTGATTCAAACGAAGTTTCCAAACTTCGAAAAAAAATGTTTTCCTTTTCGAGATTCTTTGCGCATAATATGCTTTACTGAGGCTATCAAACTAGTATAATGAAAGAGAACCAGTTATCTCAAATAAGAACGGAAAAAAAGTGATTCTAAAGAAGTTTCCAAACTTCGAAAAAAAAATTTTTTCTTTTCGAGATTCTTTGCGCATAATATGCTTTACTGAGGCTATCAAACTAGTATAATGAAAGAGAACCAGTTATCTCAAATAAGAACGGAAAAAAATTGATTCTAAAGAAGTTTCCAAACTTCGAAAAAAAATTTTTTCTTTTCGTGATTCTTTGCGCTAAATATGCTTTTCTGAGGCTATCAAAGTAGTATTATAAAAGAGAACCAGTTATCTCAAATAAGAACAGAAAAAAAGTGATTCTAAAGAAGTTTCCAAACTTCGAAAAAAAATTTTTTTCTTTTCGAGATTCTTTGCGCATAATATGCTTTACTGAGGCTATCAAACTAGTATAATGAAAGAGAACCAGTTATCTCAAATAAGAACGGAAAAAAAGTTATTCAAACGAAGTTTACAAACTTCGAAAAAAATTTTTTTTCTTTTCGAGATTCTTTTCGCATAATATGCTTTACTGAGGCTATCAAACTAGTATAATGAAAGAGAACCAGTTATCTCAAATAAGAACAGAAAAAAAGTAATTGTAAAGAAGTTTCCAAACTTCGAAAAAAAATTTTTTTCTTTTCGAGATTCTTTGCGCATAATATGCTTTACTGAGGCTATCAAACTAGTATAATGAAAGAGAAACAGTTATCTCAAATAAGAACGGAAAAAAAGTGATTCAAACGAAGTTTCCAAACCTCGAAAAAAAATGTTTTTCTTTTCGATATTCTTTGCGCAAAATATGCTTTTCTGAGGCTATCAAACTAGTATAATGAAAGAGAACCAGTTATCTCAAATAAGAACGGGAAAAAAGTGATTCTAACGAAGTTTCCAAACTTCGAAAAAAATTTTTTTTTCTTTTCGTGATTCTTTGCGCTAAATATGCTTTTCTGAGGCTATCAAAGTAGTATTATAAAAGAGAACACGTTATCTCAAATAAGAACAGAAAAAAGGTGATTCTAAAGAAGTTTCCAAACTTCGAAAAAAATTTTTTTTCTTTTCGAGATTCTTTGCGCATAATATGCTTTACTGAGGCTATCAAACTAGTATAATGAAAGAGAACCAGTTATCTCAAATAAGAACGGAAAAAAAGTGATTCAAACGAAGTTTCCAAACTTCGAAAAAAAATGTTTTTCTTTTCGAAATTCTTTGCGCATAATATGCTTTACTGAGGCTATCAAACTAGTATAATGAAAGAGAACCAGTTATCTCAAATAAGAACGGAAAAAAAGTGATTCTAAAGAAGTTTCCAAACTTGAAAAAAAAATTTTTTCTTTTCGAGATTCTTTGCGCATAATATGCTTTACTGAGGCTATCAAACTAGTATAATGAAAGAGAACCAGTTATGTCAAATAAGAACGGAAAAAAATTGATTCTAAAGAAGTTTCCAAACTTCGAAAAAAAATTTTTTCTTTTCGAGATTCTTTGCCCATAATATGCTTTACTGAGGCTATCAAACTAGTATAATGAAAGAGAACCAGTTATCTCAAATAAGAACGGAAAAAAAGTGATTCAAACGAAGTTTCCAAACTTCGAAATAATGTTTTTCTTTTCGAGATTCTTTGCGCATAATATGCTTTACTGAGGCTATCAAACTAGTATAATGTAAGAGAACAAGTTATCTCAAATAAGAACGGAAAAAAAGTGATTCAAACGAAGTTTCCAAACTTCGAAAAAAATGTTTTTCTTTTCGAGATTCTTTGCGCATAATATGCTTTTCTGAGGCTATCAAACTAGTATAATGAAAGAGAACTAGTTATTTCAAATAAGAAAGGAAAAAAAGTGATTCAAACGAAGTTTCCAAACTTCGAAAAAAAATGTTTTTCTTTTCGAGATTCTTTGCGCATAATATACTTTTCTACGGCTATCAAACTAGTAAAATGAAAGAGAACCAGTTATCTCCAATAAGAACGGAAAAAAAGTGATTCTAACGAAGTTTCCAAACTTCGAAAAAAATGTTTTTCTTTACGAGATTCTTTGCGCATAATATGCTTTTCTGAGGCTATCAAACTAGTATAATGATAGAGAACCAGTTATCTCCAATAAGAACGGAAAAAAAGTGATTCTAACGAAGTTTCCAAATTTCGAAAAAAAATTTTTTTCTTTTCGAGATTCTTTGCGCATAATATGCTTTACTGAGGCTATCAAACTAGTATAATGAAAGAGAACAAGTTATCTCAAATAAGAACGGAAAAAAAGTGATTCAAACGAAGTTTCCAAACTTCGAAAAAAATGTTTTTCTTTTCGAGATTCTTTGCGCATAATATGCTTTTCTGAGGCTATCAAACTAGTATAATGAAAGAGAACTAGTTATTTCAAATAAGAACGGAAAAAAAGTGATTCAAACGAAGTTTCCAAACTTCGAAAAAAAATGTTTTTCTTTTCGAGATTCTTTGCGCATAATATACTTTTCTACGGCTATCAAACTAGTAAAATGAAAGAGAACCAGTTATTTCAAATAAGAACGGAAAAAAGTGATTAAAACGAAGTTTCCAAACTTCGAAAAAAAATGTTTTTCTTTTCGAGATTCTTTGCGCATAATATACTTTTCTACGGCTATCAAACTAGTAAAATGAAAGAGAACCAGTTATCTCCAATAAGAACGGAAAAAAAGTGATTGTAACGAAGTTTCCAAATTTCGAAAAAAATTTTTTTTCTTTTCGAGATTCTTTGCGCATAATATGCTTTACTGAGGCTATCAAACTAGTATAATGTAAGAGAACCAGTTATCTAAAATAAGAACGGAAAAAAAGTGATTATAACGAAGTTTCCAAACTTCAAAAAAAATTTTTTTTCTTTTCGTGATTGTTTGCGCTAAATATGCTTTTCTGAGGCTATCAAACTAGTATAATGAAAGAGAACCAGTTATCTCAAATAAGAACAGAAAAAAGTGATTCTAAAGAAGTTTCCAAAATTCGAAAAAAAAATTTTGTCTTTTCGAGATTCTTTGCGCATAATATGATTTACTGAGGCTATCAAACTAGTATAATGAAAGAGAACCAGTTATCTCAAATAAGAACAGAAAAAAAGTGATTCTAAAGAAGTTTCTAATCTTCGAAAAAATTTTTTTTTCTTTTCGAGATTCTTTGCGATTAATATGCTATACTGAGGCTATCAAACTAGTATATGTAAGAGAACCAGTTATCTCAAATAAGAACGGAAAAAAAGTGATTCAAACGAAGTTTCCAAATTTCGAAAAAAAATGTTTTTCTTTTCGAGATTCTTTGCGCATAATATGCTTTTCTGAGGCTATCAAACTAGTATAATGAAAGAGAACCAGTTATTTCAAATAGGAACGGAAAAAAGTGATTCAAACGAAGTTTGAACTTCGAAAAAAAATGTTTTTCTTTTCGAGATTCTTTGCGCATAATATACTTTTCTACGGCTATCAAACTAGTAAAATGAAAGAGAACCAGTTATCTCGAATAAGAACGGAAAAAAAGTGATTGTAACGAAGTTTCCAAACTTCGAAAAAAAAATTTTTTCTTTTCGAGATTCTTTGCGCATAATATGCTTTACTGAGGCTATCAAACTAGTATAATGAAAGAGAACCAGTTATCTCAAATAAGAACGGAAAAAAAGTGATTCTAAAGAAGTTTCCAAACTTCGAAAAAAATTTTTTTTCTTTTCGAGATTCTTTGCGCATAATATGCTTTTCTGAGGCTATCAAACTAGTATAATGAAAGAGAACCAGTTATCTCAAATAAGAACGGGAAAAAAGTGATTCTAACGAAGTTTCCAAACTTCGAAAAAAATTTTTTTTTCTTTTCGTGATTCTTTGCGCTAAATATGCTTTTCTGAGGCTATCAAAGTAGTATTATAAAAGAGAACACGTTATCTCAAATAAGAACAGAAAAAAGGTGATTCTAAAGAAGTTTCCAAACTTCGAAAAAAATTTTTTTTCTTTTCGAGATTCTTTGCGCATAATATGCTTTACTGAGGCTATCAAACTAGTATAATGAAAGAGAACCAGTTATCTCAAATAAGAACGGAAAAAAAGTGATTCAAACGAAGTTTCCAAACTTCGAAAAAAAATGTTTTCCTTTTCGAGATTCTTTGCGCATAATATGCTTTACTGAGGCTATCAAACTAGTATAATGAAATAGAACCAGTTATCTCAAATAAGAACGGAAAAAAAGTGATTCTAAAGAAGTTTCCAAACTTCGAAAAAAAAATTTTTTCTTTTCGAGATTCTTTGCGCATAATATGCTTTACTGAGGCTATCAAACTAGTATAATGAAAGAGAACCAGTTATCTCAAATAAGAACGGAAAAAAATTGATTCTAAAGAAGTTTCCAAACTTCGAAAAAAAATTTTTTCTTTTCGTGATTCTTTGCGCTAAATATGCTTTTCTGAGGCTATCAAAGTAGTATTATAAAAGAGAACCAGTTATCTCAAATAAGAACAGAAAAAAAGTGATTCTAAAGAAGTTTCCAAACTTCGAAAAAAAATTTTTTTCTTTTCGAGATTCTTTGCGCATAATATGCTTTACTGAGGCTATCAAACTAGTATAATGAAAGAGAACCAGTTATCTCAAATAAGAACGGAAAAAAAGTTATTCAAACGAAGTTTACAAACTTCGAAAAAAAATGTTTTTTTTTTCGAGATTCTTTGCGCATAATATGCTTTTCTGAGGCTATCAAACTAGTATAATGAAAGAGAACCAGTTATTTTAAATAAGAACGTAAAAAAGTGATTCAAACGAAGGTTCTTAAACTTGAAAAAAAATGTTTTTCTTTTCAAAATTCTTTGCGCATAACATACTTTTCTACGGCTATCAAACTAGTAAAATGAAAGAGAACCAGTTATCTCGAATAAGAGCGGAAAAAAAGTGATTCTAACGAAGTTTCCAAACTTCGAAAAAAAATGTTTTTCTTTACGAGATTCTTTGCGCATAATAGCTTTTCCGAGGCTATAAAACTAGTATAATGAAAGAGAACCAGTTATCTCAAATAAGAACGGAAAGAAAGTGATTCTAACGAAGTTTCCAAACTTCGAAAAAAATTTTTTTTTCTTTTCGAGATTCTTTGCGCATTATATGTATTTCTGAGGCTATCAAAGTAGTATTATAAAAGAGAACCAGTTATCTCAAATAAGAACGGAAAAAAAGTGATTCTAAGGAAGTTTCCAAACTTCGAAAAAATTTTTTTTTCCTTTCGAGATTCTTTGCGCATAATATACTTTTCTACGGCTATCAAACTAGTAAAATGAAAGAGAACCAGTTATCTCGAATAAGAACGGAAAAAAAAGTGATTCTAACGAAGTTTCCAAACTTCGAAAAAAAATGTTTTTCTTTTCGAGATTCTTTGCGCATAATATGCTTTACTGAGGCTATCAAACTAGTATAATGAAAGAGAACCAGTTATCTCAAATAAGAACGGGAAAAAAGTGATTCTAACGAAGTTTCCAAACTTCGAAAAAAATTTTTTTTTCTTTTCGTGATTCTTTGCACTAAATATGCTTTTCTGAGGCTATCAAAGTAGTATAATGAAAGAGAACCAGTTATCTCAAATAAGAACGGAAAAAAAGTGATTCTAACGAAGTTTCTAAACTTCGAAAAAAATTTTTTTTCTTTTCGAGATTCTTTGCGCATAATATGCTTTACTGAGGCTATCAAACTTGTATAATGAAAGAGAACCAGTTATCTCAAATAAGAACAGAAAAAAAGTAATTGTAAAGAAGTTTCCAAACTTCGAAAAAAAAATGTTTTCTTTTCGAGATTCTTTGCGCATAATATGCTTTACTGAGGCTATCAAACTAGTATAATGAAAGAGAACCAGTTATCTCAAATAAGAACGGAAAAAAAGTTATTCAAACGAAGTTTACAAACTTCGAAAAAAAATGTTTTTTTTTTCGAGATTCTTTGCGCATAATATGCTTTTCTGAGGCTATCAAACTAGTATAATGAAAGAGAACCAGTTATTTTAAATAAGAACGTAAAAAAGTGATTCAAACGAAGGTTCTTAAACTTGAAAAAAAATGTTTTTCTTTTCAAAATTCTTTGCGCATAACATACTTTTCTACGGCTATCAAACTAGTAAAATGAAAGAGAACCAGTTATCTCGAATAAGAGCGGAAAAAAAGTGATTCTAACGAAGTTCCCAAACTTCGAAAAAAAATGTTTTTCTTTACGAGATTCTTTGCGCATAATAGCTTTTCCGAGGCTATAAAACTAGTATAATGAAAGAGAACCAGTTATCTCAAATAAGAACGGAAAGAAAGTGATTCTAACGAAGTTTCCAAACTTCGAAAAAAATTTTTTTTCTTTTCGAGATTCTTTGCCCATAATATGCTTTACTGAGGCTATCAAACTAGTATAATGAAAGAGAACCAGTTATCTCAAATAAGAACGGAAAAAAAGTGATTCTAAAGAAGTTTCCAAACTTCGAAAAAATTTTTTTTTCTTTTCGAGATTCTTTGCGCATAATATACTTTTCTACGGCTATCAAACTAGTAAAATGAAAGAGAACCAGTTATCTCGAATAAGAACGGAAAAAAAAGTGATTCTAACGAAGTTTCCAAACTTCGAAAAAAAATGTTTTTCTTTTCGAGATTCTTTGCGCATAATATGCTTTACTGAGGCTTTCAAACTAGTATAATGAAAGAGAACCAGTTATCTCAAATAAGAACGGGAAAAAAGTGATTCTAACGAAGTTTCCAAACTTCGAAAAAAATTTTTTTTTCTTTTCGTGATTCTTTGCACTAAATATGCTTTTCTGAGGCTATCAAAGTAGTATTATAAAAGAGAACCAGTTATCTCAAATAAGAACAGAAAAAAAGTGATTCTAAAGAAGTTTCCAAACTTCGAAAAAAATTTTTTTTCTTTTAGAGATTCTTTGCGCATAATATGCTTTACTGAGGCTATCAAACTAGTATAATGAAAGAGAACCAGTTATCTCGAATAAGAGCGGAAAAAAAGTGATTCTAACGAAGTTTCCAAACTTCGAAAAAATTTTTTTTTCTTTTCGAGATTCTTTGCGCATAATATGCATTTCTGAGGCTATCAAACTAGTATAATGAAAGAGAACCAGTTATTTTAAATAAGAACGTAAAAAAGTGATTCAAACGAAGGTTCTTAAACTTGAAAAAAAATGTTTTTCTTTTCAAAATTCTTTGCGCATAACATACTTTTCTGCGGCTATCAAACTAGTAAAATGAAAGAGAACCAGTTATCTCGAATAAGAACGGAAAAATTGAGATTGTAACGAAGTTTCCAAACGTCGAAAAAAATTTTTTTTCTTTTCGAGATTCTTTGCGCATAATATGCTTTACTGAGGCTATCAAACTAGTATAATGAAATAGAACCAGTTATCTCAAATAAGAACGGAAAAAAAGTGATTCTAAAGAAGTTTCCAAACTTCGAAAAAAACTTTTTTTCTTTTCGAGATTCTTTGCGCATAATATGCTTTACTGAAGCTATCAAACTAGTATAATGAAAGAGAACCAGTTATCTCAAATAAGAACGGAAAAAAAGTGATTCTAAAGAAGTTTCCAAACTTCGAAAAAAATTTTTTTTCTTTTCGAGATTCTTTGCGCATAATATGCTTTACTGAGGCTATCAAACTAGTATAATGAAAGAGAAACAGTTATCTCAAATAAGAACGGAAAAAAAGTGATTCAAACGAAGTTTCCAAACCTCGAAAAAAAATGTTTTTCTTTTCGAGATTCTTTGCGCATAATATGCTTTTCTGAGGCTATCAAACTAGTATAATGAAAGATAACCAGTTATCTCAAATAAGAACGGGAAAAAAGTGATTCTAACGAAGTTTCCAAACTTCGAAAAAATTTTTTTTTTCTTTTCGAGATTCTTTGCGCATAAAATGCTTTACTGAGGCTATCAAACACAATAATGAAAGAGAACCAGTTATCTCAAACAAGAACGGAAAAAAAGTGATTCAAACGAAGTTTCCAAACTTTGAAAAAAAATGTTTTTCTTTTCGAGATTCTTTGCGCATAATATGCTTTTCTGAGGCTATCAAACTAGTATAATGAAAGAGAACTAGTTATTTCAAATAAGAACGGAAAAAAAAGTGATTCAAACGAAGTTTCCAAACTTCGAAATAAAATGTTTTTCTTTTCGAGATTCTTTGCGCATAATATACTTTTCTACGGCTATCAAACTAGTAAAATGAAAGAGAACCAGTTATCTCGAATAAGAACGGAAAAAAAGTGATTCTAACGAAGTTTCCAAACTTCGAAAAAAATTTTTTTTCTTTTCGAGATTCTTTGCGCATAATATGCTTTACTGAGGCTATCAAACTAGTATAATGAAAGAGAACCAGTTATCTCAAATAAGAACGGAAAAAAAGTGATTCTATCGAAGTTTCCAAACTTCGAAAAAAATTTTTTTTCTTTTCGAGATTCTTTGCGCATAATATGCTTTACTGAGGCTATCAAACTAGTATAATGAAAGAGAACCAGTTATCTCAAATAAGAACGGAAAAAAATTGATTCTAAAGAAGTTTCCAAACTTCGAAAAAAAATGTTTTTCTTTTCGAGATTCTTTGCGCATAATATGCTATACTGAGGCTATCAAACTAGTATAATGTAAGAGAACCAGTTATCTCAAATAAGAACGGAAAAAAAGTGATTCAAACGAAGTTTCCAAACTTCGAAAAAAAATGTTTTTCTTTTCGAGATTCTTTGCGCATAATATGCTTTTCTGAGGCTATCAAACTGGTATAATGAAAGAGAACCAGTTATTTCCAATAAGAACGGAAAAAAGTGATTCAAACGAAGTTTCCAAACTTCGAAAAAAAATGTTTTTCTTTTCGAGATTCTTTGCGCATAATATACTTTTCTACGGCTATCAAACTAGTAAAATGAAAGAGAACCAGTTATCTCGAATAAGAACGGAAAAATTGTGATTGTAACGAAGTTTCCAAACGTCGAAAAAAATTTTTTTTCTTTTCGAGATTCTTTGCGCATAATATGCTTTACTGAGGCTATCAAAGTAGTATTATAAAACAGAACCAGTTATCTCAAATAAGAACGGAAAAAAAGTGATTCTAAAGAAGTTTCCAAACTTCGAAAAAAATTTTTTTTCTTTTCGAGATTCTTTGCGCATAATATGCTTTACTGAAGCTATCAAACTAGTATAATGAAAGAGAACCAGTTATCTCAAATAAGAACAGAAACAAAGTGATTCTAAAGAAGTTTCCAAACTTCGAAAAAAAATTTTTTTCTTTTCGAGATTCTTTGCGCATAATATGCTTTACTGAGGCTATCAAACTAGTATAATGAAAGAGAACCAGTTATCTCAAATAAGAACGGAAAAAAAGTGATTCTAAAGAAGTTTCCAAACTTTGAAAAAAAATGTTTTTCTTTTCGAGATTCTTTGCGCATAATATGCTTTTCTGAGGCTATCAAACTAGTATAATGAAAGAGAACTAGTTATTTCAAATAAGAACGGAAAAAAAAGTGATTCAAACGAAGTTTCCAAACTTCGAAAAAAAATGTTTTTCTTTTCGAGATTCTTTGCGCATAATATACTTTTCTACGGCAAACTAGTAAAATGAAAGAGAACCAGTTATCTCGAATAAGAACGAAAAAAAGTGATTCTAACGAAGTTTCCAAACTTCGAAAAAAATTTTTTTTCTTTTCGAGATTCTTTGCGCATAATATCCTTTACTGAGGCTATCAAACTAGTATAATGAAAGAGAACCAGTTATCTCAAATAAGAACGGAAAAAAAGTGATTCTAACGAAGTTTCCAAACTTCGAAAAAAATTTTTTTTCTTTTCGAGATTCTTTGCTCATAAAATGCTTTACTGAGGCTATCAAACTAGTATAATGAAAGAGAACCAGTTATCTCAAATAAGAACGGAAAAAAAGTGATTCAAACGAAGTTTCCAAACTTTGAAAAAAAATGTTTTTCTTTTCGAGATTCTTTGCGCATAATATGCTTTTCTGAGGCTATCAAACTAGTATAATGAAAGAGAACTAGTTATTTCAAATAAGAACGGAAAAAAAAGTGATTCAAACGAAGTTTCCAAACTTCGAAAAAAAATGTTTTTCTTTTCGAGATTCTTTGCGCATAATATACTTTTCTACGGCTATCAAACTAGTAAAATGAAAGAGAACCAGTTATCTCGAATAAGAACGGAAAAAAAGTGATTCTAACGAAGTTTCCAAACTTCGAAAAAAATTTTTTTTCTTTTTGAGATTCTTTGCGCATAATATGCTTTACTGAGGCTATCAAACTAGTATAATGAAAGAGAACCAGTTATCTCAAATAAGAACGGAAAAAAAGTGATTCTATCGAAGTTTCCAAACTTCGAAAAAAAATGTTTTTCTTTTCGAGATTCTTTGCGCATAATATACTTTTCTACGGCTATCAAACTAGTAAAATGAAAGAGAACCAGTTATCTCGAATAAGAACGGAAAAATTGTGATTGTAACGAAGTTTCCAAACGTCGAAAAAAATTTTTTTTCTTTTCGAGATTCTTTGCGCATAATATGCTTTACTGAGGCTATCAAAGTAGTATTATAAAACAGAACCAGTTATCTCAAATAAGAACGGAAAAAAAGTGATTCTAAAGAAGTTTCCAAACTTCGAAAAAAATTTTTTTTCTTTTCGAGATTCTTTGCGCATAATATGCTTTACTGAAGCTATCAAACTATTATAATGAAAGAGAACCAGTTATCTCAAATAAGAATAGAAAAAAAGTGATTCTAAAGAAGTTTCCAAACTTCGAAAAAAATTTTTTTTCTTTTCGAGATTCTTTGCGCATAATATGCTTTACTGAGGCTATCAAACTAGTATAATGAAAGAGAACCAGTTATCTCAAATAAGAACGGAAAAAAAGTGATTCTAAAGAAGTTTCCAAACTTCGAAAAAAAAATTTTTTCTTTTCGATTTTCTTTGCGCATAATATGCTTTACTGAGGCTATCAAACTAGTATAATGAAAGAGAAACAGTTATCTCAAATAAGAACGGAAAGAAAGTGATTCAAACGAAGTTTCCAAATCTCGAAAAAAAATGTTTTTCTTTTCGAGATTCTTTACGCATAATATGCTTTTCTGAGGCTATCAAACTAGTATAATGAAAGATAACCAGTTATCTCAAATAAGAACGGGAAAAAAGTGATTCTACCGAAGTTTCCAAACTTCGAAAAAATTTTTTTTTTTTTCGTGATTCTTTGCGCTAAATATGCTTTTCTGAGGCTATCAAAGTAGTATTATAAAAGAGAACACGTTATCTCAAATAAGAACAGAAAAAAGGTGATTCTAAAGAAGTTTCCAAACTTAAAAAATTTTTTTTCTTTTCGAGATTCTTTGCGCATAATATGCTTTACTGAGGCTATCAAACTAGTATAATGAAAGAGAACCAGTTATCTCAAATAAGAACGGAAAAAAAGTGATTCAAACGATGTTTCCAAACTTCGAAAAAAAATTTTTTTCTTTTAGAGATTCTTTGCGAATAATATACTTTTCTACGGCTATCAAACTAGTAAAATGAAAGAGAACCAGTTATCTCGAATAAGAACGGAAAAAAAGTGATTGTAACGAAGTTTCCAAACTTCGAAAAAAATTTTTTTTCTTTTCGAGATTCTTTGCGCATAATATGCTTTTCTGAGGCTATCAAAGTAGTATTATAAAAGAGAACCAGTTATCTCAAATAAGAACGGAAAAAAAGTGATTCTAAAGAAGTTTCCAAACTTCGAAAAAAATTTTTTTTCTTTTCGAGATTCTTTGCGCATAATATGCTTTACTGAAGCTATCAAACTAGTATAATGAAAGAGAACCAGTTATCTCAAATAAGAATAGAAAAAAAGTGATTCTAAAGAAGTTTCCAAACTTCGAAAAAAATTTTTTTTCTTTTCGAGATTCTTTGCGCATAATATGCTTTACTGAGGCTATCAAACTAGTATAATGAAAGAGAACCAGTTATCTCAAATAAGAACGGAAAAAAAGTGATTCTAAAGAAGTTTCCAAACTTCGAAAAAAAAATTTTTTCTTTTCGAGATTCTTTGCGCATAATATGCTTTACTGAGGCTATCAAACTAGTATAATGAAAGAGAAACAGTTATCTCAAATAAGAACGGAAAGAAAGTGATTCAAACGAAGTTTCCAAATCTCGAAAAAAAATGTTTTTCTTTTCGAGATTCTTTACGCATAATATGCTTTTCTGAGGCTATCAAACTAGTATAATGAAAGATAACCAGTTATCTCAAATAAGAACGGGAAAAAAGTGATTCTACCGAAGTTTCCAAACTTCGAAAAATTTTTTTTTTTCTTTTCGTGATTCTTTGCGCTAAATATGCTTTTCTGAGGCTATCAAAGTAGTATTATAAAAGAGAACACGTTATCTCAAATAAGAACAGAAAAAAGGTGATTCTAAAGAAGTTTCCAAACTTAAAAAATTTTTTTTCTTTTCGAGATTCTTTGCGCATAATATGCTTTACTGAGGCTATCAAACTAGTATAATGAAAGAGAACCAGTTATCTCAAATAAGAACGGAAAAAAAGTGATTCAAACGATGTTTCCAAACTTCGAAAAAAAATTTTTTTCTTTTAGAGATTCTTTGCGCATAATATACTTTTCTACGGCTATCAAACTAGTAAAATGAAAGAGAACCAGTTATCTCGAATAAGAACGGAAAAAAAGTGATTGTAACGAAGTTTCCAAACTTCGAAAAAAATTTTTTTTCTTTTCGAGATTCTTTGCGCATAATATGCTTTTCTGAGGCTATCAAAGTAGTATTATAAAAGAGAACCAGTTATCTCAAATAAGAACGGAAAAAAAGTGATTCTAAAGAAGTTTCCAAACTTCGAAAAAAATTTTTTTTCTTTTCGAGATTCTTTGCGCATAATATGCTTTACTGAAGCTATCAAACTAGTATAATGAAAGAGAACCAGTTATCTCAAATAAGAACAGAAAAAAAGTGATTCTAAAGAAGTTTCAAAACTTCGAAAAAAAATTGTTTTTCTTTTCGAGATTCTTTGCGCATAATATGCTTTACTGAGGCTATCAAACTAGTATAATGAAAGAGAACCAGTTATCTCAAATAAGAACGAAAACAAATAGATTCTAAAGAAGTTTCCAAACTTCGAAAAAAAATGCTTTTCTTTTCGAGATTCTTTGCGCATAATATGCTATACTGAGGCTATCAAACTAGTATAATGTAAGAGAACCAGTTATCTCAAATAAGAACGGAAAAAAAGTGATTCAAACGAAGTTTCCAAACTTCGAAAAAAAATGTTTTTCTTTTCGAGATTCTTTGCGCATAATATGCTTTTCTGAGGCTATCAAACTAGTATAATGAAAGAGAACCAGTTATTTCCAATAAGAACGGAAAAAAGTGATTCAAACGAAGTTTCCAACTTCGAAAAAAAATGTTTTTCTTTTCGAGATTCTTTGCGCATAATATACTTTTCTACGGCTATCAAACCAGTAAAATGAAAGAGAACCAGTTATCTCTAATAAGAACGGAAAAATTGTGATTGTAACGAAGTTTCCAAACGTCGAAAAAAATTTTTTTTCTTTTCGAGATTCTTTGCGCATAATATGCTTTACTGAGGGATAATGAAAGAGAACCAGTTATCTCAAATAAGAATGGAAAAAAAGTGATTCTAACGAAGTTTCCAAACTTCGAAAAAAATTTTTTTTCTTTTCGAGATTCTTTGCGCATAATATGCTTTACTGAAGCTATCAAACTAGTAAAATGAAAGAGAACCAGTTATCTCGAATAAGAACGGAAAAAATTGATTCTAACGAAGTTTCCAAACTTCGAAAAAAAATGTTTTTCTTTTCGAGATTCTTTGCGCATAATATGCTATACTGAGGCTATCAAACTAGTATAATGTAAGAGAACCAGTTATCTCAAATAAGAACGGAAAAAAAGTGATTCAAACGAAGTTTCCAAACTTCGAAAGAAAATGTTTTTCTTTTCGAGATTCTTTGCGCATAATATGCTTTTCTGATGCTATCAAACTAGTATAATGAAAGAGAACCAGTTATTTCCAATAAGAACGGAAAAAAGTGATTCAAACGAAGTTTCCAACTTCGAAAAAAAATGTTTTTCTTTTCGAGATTCTTTGCGCATAATATACTTTTCTACGGCTATCAAACTAGTAAAATGAAAGAGAACCAGTTATCTCGAATAAGAACGGAAAAATTGTGATTGTAACGAAGTTTCCAAACGTCGAAAAAAATTTTTTTTCTTTTCGAGATTCTTTGCGCATAATATGCTTTACTGAGGCTATCAAACTAGTATAATGAAAGAGAACCAGTTATCTCAAATAAGAACGGAAAAAAAGTGATTCTAAAGAAGTTTCCAAACTTCGAAAAATAATTTTTTTCTTTTCGAGATTCTTTGCGCATAATATGCTTTACTGAGGCTATCAAACTAGTATAATGAAAGAGAACCAGTTATCTCAAATAAGAACGGAAAAAAAGTGATTCTAACGAAGTTTCCAAACTTCGAAAAAAATTTTTTTTCTTTTCGAGATTCTTTGCGCATAAAATGCTTTACTGAGGCTATCAAACACAATAATGAAAGAGAACCAGTTATCTCAAACAAGAACGGAAAAAAAGTGATTCAAACGAAGTTTCCAAACTTTGAAAAAAAATGTTTTTCTTTTCGAGATTCTTTGCGCATAATATGCTTTTCTGAGGCTATCAAACTAGTATAATGAAAGATAACCAGTTATCTCAAATAAGAACGGGAAAAAAGTGATTCTACCGAAGTTTCCAAACTTCGAAAAAAAATGTTTTTCTTTTCGAGATTCTTTGCGCATAATATGCTTTTCTGAGGCTATCAAACTGGTATAATGAAAGAGAACCAGTTATTTCCAATAAGAACGGAAAAAAGTGATTCAAACGAAGTTTCCAAACTTCGAAAAAAAATGTTTTTCTTTTCGAGATTCTTTGCGCATAATATACTTTTCTACGGCTATCAAACTAGTAAAATGAAAGAGAACCAGTTATCTCGAATAAGAACGGAAAAAAAGTGATTCAAACGAAGTTTCCAAACTTCGAAAAAAATTTTTTTTCTTTTCGAGATTCTTTGCGCATAATATGCTTTACTGAAGCTATCAAACTAGTATAATGAAAGAGAACCAGTTATCTCAAATAAGAACAGAAACAAAGTGATTCTAAAGAAGTTTCCAAACTTCGAAAAAAAATTTTTTTCTTTTCGAGATTCTTTGCGCATAATATGCTTTACTGAGGCTATCAAACTAGTATAATGAAAGAGAACCAGTTATCTCAAATAAGAACGGAAAAAAAGTGATTCTAAAGAAGTTTCCAAACTTCGAAAAAAAAATTTTTTCTTTTCGACATTCTTTGCGCATAATATGCTTTACTGAGGCTATCAAACTAGTATAATGAAAGAGAAACAGTTATCTCAAATAAGAACGGAAAGAAAGTGATTCAAACGAAGTTTCCAAATCTCGAAAAAAAATGTTTTTCTTTTCGAGATTCTTTACGCATAATATGCTTTTCTGAGGCTATCAAACTAGTATAATGAAAGATAACCAGTTATCTCAAATAAGAACGGGAAAAAAGTGATTCTACCGAAGTTTCCAAACTTCGAAAAAATTTTTTTTTTTCTTTTCGTGATTCTTTGCGCTAAATATGCTTTTCTGAGGCTATCAAAGTAGTATTATAAAAGAGAACACGTTATCTCAAATAAGAACAGAAAAAAGGTGATTCTAAAGAAGTTTCCAAACTTCGAAAGAAAATGTTTTTCTTTTCGAGATTCTTTGCGCATAATATGCTTTTCTGATGCTATCAAACTAGTATAATGAAAGAGAACCAGTTATTTCCAATAAGAACGGAAAAAAGTGATTCAAACGAAGTTTCCAACTTCGAAAAAAAATGTTTTTCTTTTCGAGATTCTTTGCGCATAATATACTTTTCTACGGCTATCAAACTAGTAAAATGAAAGAGAACCAGTTATCTCAAATAAGAACGGAAAAAAAGTGATTCTAACGAAGTTTCCAAACTTCGAAAAAAATTTTTTTTCTTTTCGAGATTCTTCTCGCATAAAATGCTTTACTGAGGCTATCAAACACAATAATGAAAGAGAACCAGTTATCTCAAACAAGAACGGAAAAAAAGTGATTCAAACGAAGTTTCCAAACTTTGAAAAAAAATGTTTTTCTTTTCGAGATTCTTTGCGCATAATATGCTTTTCTGAGGCTATCAAACTAGTATAATGAAAGAGAACTAGTTATTTCAAATAAGAACGGAAAAAAAAGTGATTCAAACGAAGTTTCCAAACTTCGAAAAAAAATGTTTTTCTTTTCGAGATTCTTTGCGCATAATATACTTTTCTACGGCTATCAAACTAGTAAAATGAAAGAGAACCAGTTATCTCGAATAAGAACGGAAAAAAAGTGATTCTAACGAAGTTTCCAAACTTCGAAAAAAATTTTTTTTCTTTTCGAGATTCTTTGCGCATAATATGCTTTACTGAGGCTATCAAACTAGTATAATGAAAGAGAACCAGTTATTTCCAATAAGAACGGAAAAAAGTGATTCAAACGAAGTTTCCAAACTTCGAAAAAAAATGTTTTTCTTTTCGAGATTCTTTGCGCATAATATACTTTTCTACGGCTATCAAACTAGTAAAATGAAAGAGAACCAGTTATCTCGAATAAGAACGGAAAAAAAGTGATTCAAACGAAGTTTCCAAACTTCGAAAAAAATTTTTTTTCTTTTCGAGATTCTTTGCGCATAATATGCTTTACTGAAGCTATCAAACTAGTATAATGAAAGAGAACCAGTTATCTCAAATAAGAACAGAAACAAAGTGATTCTAAAGAAGTTTCCAAACTTCGAAAAAAAATTTTTTTCTTTTCGAGATTCTTTGCGCATAATATGCTTTACTGAGGCTATCAAACTAGTATAATGAAAGAGAACCAGTTATCTCAAATAAGAACGGAAAAAAAGTGATTCTAAAGAAGTTTCCAAACTTCGAAAAAAAAATTTTTTCTTTTCGAGATTCTTTGCGCATAATATGCTTTACTGAGGCTATCAAACTAGTATAATGAAAGAGAAACAGTTATCTCAAATAAGAACGGAAAGAAAGTGATTCAAACGAAGTTTCCAAATCTCGAAAAAAAATGTTTTTCTTTTCGAGATTCTTTACGCATAATATGCTTTTCTGAGGCTATCAAACTAGTATAATGAAAGATAACCAGTTATCTCAAATAAGAACGGGAAAAAAGTGATTCTACCGAAGTTTCCAAACTTCGAAAAAATTTTTTTTTTTCTTTTCGTGATTCTTTGCGCTAAATATGCTTTTCTGAGGCTATCAAAGTAGTATTATAAAACAGAACACGTTATCTCAAATAAGAACAGAAAAAAGGTGATTCTAAAGAAGTTTCCAAACTTCGAAAGAAAATGTTTTTCTTTTCGAGATTCTTTGCGCATAATATGCTTTTCTGATGCTATCAAACTAGTATAATGAAAGAGAACCAGTTATTTCCATTAAGAACGGAAAAAAGTGATTCAAACGAAGTTTCCAACTTCGAAAAAAAATGTTTTTCTTTTCGAGATTCTTTGCGCATAATATACTTTTCTACGGCTATCAAACTAGTAAAATGAAAGAGAACCAGTTATCTCAAATAAGAACGGAAAAAAAGTGATTCTAACGAAGTTTCCAAACTTCGAAAAAAATTTTTTTTCTTTTCGAGATTCTTCTCGCATAAAATGCTTTACTGAGGCTATCAAACACAATAATGAAAGAGAACCAGTTATCTCAAACAAGAACGGAAAAAAAGTGATTCAAACGAAGTTTCCAAACTTTGAAAAAAAATGTTTTTCTTTTCGAGATTCTTTGCGCATAATATGCTTTTCTGAGGCTATCAAACTAGTATAATGAAAGAGAACTAGTTATTTCAAATAAGAACGGAAAAAAAAGTGATTCAAACGAAGTTTCCAAACTTCGAAAAAAAATGTTTTTCTTTTCGAGATTCTTTGCGCATAATATACTTTTCTACGGCTATCAAACTAGTAAAATGAAAGAGAACCAGTTATCTCGAATAAGAACGGAAAAAAAGTGATTCTAACGAAGTTTCCAAACTTCGAAAAAAATTTTTTTTCTTTTCGAGATTCTTTGCGCATAATATGCTTTACTGAGGCTATCAAACTAGTATAATGAAAGAGAACCAGTTATCTCAAATAAGAACGGAAAAAAAGTGATTCTATCGAAGTTTCCAAACTTCGAAAAAAATTTTTTTTCTTTTCGAGATTCTTTGCGCATAATATGCTTTACTGAGGCTATCAAACTAGTATAATGAAAGAGAACCAGTTATCTCAAATAAGAACGGAAAAAAATTGATTCTAAAGAAGTTTCCAAACTTCGAAAAAAAATGTTTTTCTTTTCGAGATTCTTTGCGCATAATATGCTATACTGAGGCTATCAAACTAGTATAATGTAAGAGAACCAGTTATCTCAAATAAGAACGGAAAAAAAGTGATTCAAACGAAGTTTCCAAACTTCGAAAAAAAATGTTTTTCTTTTCGAGATTCTTTGCGCATAATATGCTTTTCTGAGGCTATCAAACTGGTATAATGAAAGAGAACCAGTTATTTCCAATAAGAACGGAAAAAAGTGATTCAAACGAAGTTTCCAAACTTCGAAAAAAAATGTTTTTCTTTTCGAGATTCTTTGCGCATAATATACTTTTCTACGGCTATCAAACTAGTAAAATGAAAGAGAACCAGTTATCTCGAATAAGAACGGAAAAATAGTGATTGTAACGAAGTTTCCAAACGTCGAAAAAAATTTTTTTTCTTTTCGAGATTCTTTGCGCATAATATGCTTTACTGAGGCTATCAAAGTAGTATTATAAAACAGAACCAGTTATCTCAAATAAGAACGGAAAAAAAGTGATTCTAAAGAAGTTTCCAAACTTCGAAAAAAATTTTTTTTCTTTTCGAGATTCTTTGCGCATAATATGCTTTACTGAAGCTATCAAACTAGTATAATGAAAGAGAACCAGTTATCTCAAATAAGAACAGAAACAAAGTGATTCTAAAGAAGTTTCCAAACTTCGAAAAAAAATTTTTTTCTTTTCGAGATTCTTTGCGCATAATATGCTTTACTGAGGCTATCAAACTAGTATAATGAAAGAGAACCAGTTATCTCAAATAAGAACGGAAAAAAAGTGATTCTAAAGAAGTTTCCAAACTTCGAAAAAAAAATTTTTTCTTTTCGAGATTCTTTGCGCATAATATGCTTTACTGAGGCTATCAAACTAGTATAATGAAAGAGAAACAGTTATCTCAAATAAGAACGGAAAGAAAGTGATTCAAACGAAGTTTCCAAATCTCGAAAAAAAATGTTTTTCTTTTCGAGATTCTTTACGCATAATATGCTTTTCTGAGGCTATCAAACTAGTATAATGGAAAGATAACCAGTTATCTCAAATAAGAACGGGAAAAAAGTGATTCTACCGAAGTTTCCAAACTTCGAAAAAATTTTTTTTTTTCTTTTCGTGATTCTTTGCGCTAAATATGCTTTTCTGAGGCTATCAAAGTAGTATTATAAAAGAGAACAGGTTATCTCAAATAAGAACAGAAAAAAGGTGATTCTAAAGAAGTTTCCAAACTTCAAAAAAAATTTTTTTTCTTTTCGAGATTCTTTGCGCATAATATGCTTTACTGAGGCTATCAAACTAGTATAATGGAAGAGAACCAGTTATCTCAAATAAGAACGGAAAAAAAGTGATTCAAACGATGTTTCCAAACTTCGAAAAAAAATTTTTTTCTTTTAGAGATTCTTTGCGCATAATATACTTTTCTACGGCTATCAAACTAGTAAAATGAAAGCGAACCAGTTATCTCGAATAAGAACGGAAAAAAAGTGATTGTAACGAAGTTTCCAAACTTCGAAAAAAATTTTTTTTCTTTTCGAGATTCTTTGCGCATAATATGCTTTACTGAGGTTATCAAACTAGTATAATGAAAGAGAACCAGTTATCTCAAATAAGAACGAAAACAAATTGATTCTAAAGAAGTTTCCAAACTTCGAAAAAAAATGTTTTTCTTTTCGAGATTCTTTGCGCATAATATGCTTTACTGAGGCTATCAAACTAGTATAATGAAAGAGAACCAGTTATCTCAAATAAGAACGGAAAAAAAGTAATTCTAACGAAGTTTCCAAACTTCGAAAAGATGTTTTTTTTCTTTTCGTGATTCTTTGCGCTAAATATGCTTTTCTGAGGCTATCAAAGTAGTATTATAAAAGAGAACCAGTTATCTCAAATAAGAACAGAAAAGAAGTGATTCTAAATAAGTTTCCAAACTTCGAAAAAAAATTTTTTTCTTTTCGAGATTCTTTGCGCATAATATGCTTTACTGAGGCTATCAAACTAATATAATGAAAGAGAAACAGTTATCTCAAATAAGAACGGATAAAATGATTCAAACGAAGTTTCCAAACTTCGAAAAAAAATGTTTTTCTTTTCGAGATTCTTTGCGCTAAATATGCTTTTCTGAGGCTATCAAACTAGTATAATGAAAGAGAACCAGTTATCTCAAATAAGAACAGAAAAAAGTGATTCTAAAGAAGTTTCCAAACTTCGAAAAAAAAATTTTTTCTTTCCGAGATTCTTTGCGCATAATATACTTTTCTACGGCTATCAAACTAGTATAATGAAAGAGAACCAGTTATTTCAAATAAGAACGGAAAAAAGTGATTCAAACGAAGTTTCCAAACTTCGAAAAAAAATGTTTTTCTTTTCGAGATTCTTTGCGCATAATATACTTTTCTACGGCTATCAAACTAGTAAAATGAAAGAGAACCAGTTATCTCGAATAAGAACGGAAAAAAAGTGATTGTAACGAAGTTTCCAAACTTCGAAAAAATTTTTTTTTCTTTTCGAGATTCTTTGCGCATAATATGCTTTACTGAGGCTATCAAACTAGTATAATGAAAGAGAACCAGTTATCTCAAATAAGAACGGAAAAAAAGTGATTCTAAAGAAGTTTCCAAACTTCGAAAAAAAATTTTTTTCTTTTCGAGATTCTTTGCGCATAATATGCTTTACTGAGGCTATCAAACTAGTATAATGAAAGAGAACCAGTTATCTCAAATAAGAACGGAAAAAAAGTGATTCTAAAGAAGTTTCCAAACTTCGAAAAATAATTTTTTTCTTTTCGAGATTCTTTGCGCATAATATGCTTTACTGAGGCTATCAAACTAGTATAATGAAAGAGAACCAGTTATCTCAAATAAGAACGGAAAAAAAGTGATTCTAACGAAGTTTCCAAACTTCGAAAAAAATTTTTTTTCTTTTCGAGATTCTTTGCGCATAAAATGCTTTACTGAGGCTATCAAACACAATAATGAAAGAGAACCAGTTATCTCAAACAAGAACGGAAAAAAAGTGATTCAAACGAAGTTTCCAAACTTTGAAAAAAAATGTTTTTCTTTTCGAGATTCTTTGCGCATAATATGCTTTTCTGAGGCTATCAAACTAGTATAATGAAAGAGAACTAGTTATTTCAAATAAGAACGGAAAAAAAAGTGATTCAAACGAAGTTTCCAAACTTCGAAAAAAAATGTTTTTCTTTTCGAGATTCTTTGCGCATAATATACTTTTCTACGGCTATCAAACTAGTAAAATGAAAGAGAACCAGTTATCTCGAATAAGAACGGAAAAAAAGTGATTCAAACGAAGTTTCCAAACTTCGAAAAAAAATGTTTTTCTTTTCGAGATTCTTTGCGCATAATATGCTTTTCTGAGGCTATCAAACTGGTATAATGAAAGAGAACCAGTTATTTCCAATAAGAACGGAAAAAAGTGATTCAAACGAAGTTTCCAAACTTCGAAAAAAAATGTTTTTCTTTTCGAGATTCTTTGCGCATAATATACTTTTCTACGGCTATCAAACTAGTAAAATGAAAGAGAACCAGTTATCTCGAATAAGAACGGAAAAATTGTGATTGTAACGAAGTTTCCAAACGTCGAAAAAAATTTTTTTTCTTTTCGAGATTCTTTGCGCATAATATGCTTTACTGAGGCTATCAAAGTAGTATTATAAAACAGAACCAGTTATCTCAAATAAGAACGGAAAAAAAGTGATTCTAAAGAAGTTTCCAAACTTCGAAAAAAATTTTTTTTCTTTTCGAGATTCTTTGCGCATAATATGCTTTACTGAAGCTATCAAACTAGTATAATGAAAGAGAACCAGTTATCTCAAATAAGAACAGAAACAAAGTGATTCTAAAGAAGTTTCCAAACTTCGAAAAAAAATTTTTTTCTTTTCGAGATTCTTTGCGCATAATATGCTTTACTGAGGCTATCAAACTAGTATAATGAAAGAGAACCAGTTATCTCAAATAAGAACGGAAAAAAAGTGATTCTAAAGAAGTTTCCAAACTTCGAAAAAAAAATTTTTTCTTTTCGAGATTCTTTGCGCATAATATGCTTTACTGAGGCTATCAAACTAGTATAATGAAAGAGAAACAGTTATCTCAAATAAGAACGGAAAGAAAGTGATTCAAACGAAGTTTCCAAATCTCGAAAAAAAATGTTTTTCTTTTCGAGATTCTTTACGCATAATATGCTTTTCTGAGGCTATCAAACTAGTATAATGAAAGATAACCAGTTATCTCAAATAAGAACGGGAAAAAAGTGATTCTACCGAAGTTTCCAAACTTCGAAAAAATTTTTTTTTTTCTTTTCGTGATTCTTTGCGCTAAATATGCTTTTCTGAGGCTATCAAAGTAGTATTATAAAAGAGAACACGTTATCTCAAATAAGAACAGAAAAAAGGTGATTCTAAAGAAGTTTCCAAACTTCGAAAGAAAATGTTTTTCTTTTCGAGATTCTTTGCGCATAATATGCTTTTCTGATGCTATCAAACTAGTATAATGAAAGAGAACCAGTTATTTCCAATAAGAACGGAAAAAAGTGATTCAAACGAAGTTTCCAACTTCGAAAAAAAATGTTTTTCTTTTCGAGATTCTTTGCGCATAATATACTTTTCTACGGCTATCAAACTAGTAAAATGAAAGAGAACCAGTTATCTCAAATAAGAACGGAAAAAAAGTGATTCTAACGAAGTTTCCAAACTTCGAAAAAAATTTTTTTTCTTTTCGAGATTCTTCTCGCATAAAATGCTTTACTGAGGCTATCAAACACAATAATGAAAGAGAACCAGTTATCTCAAACAAGAACGGAAAAAAAGTGATTCAAACGAAGTTTCCAAACTTTGAAAAAAAATGTTTTTCTTTTCGAGATTCTTTGCGCATAATATGCTTTTCTGAAGTTATCAAACTAGTATAATGAAAGAGAACTAGTTATTTCAAATAAGAACGGAAAAAAAAGTGATTCAAACGAAGTTTCCAAACTTCGAAAAAAATGTTTTTCTTTTCGAGATTCTTTGCGCATAATATACTTTTCTACGGCTATCAAACTAGTAAAATGAAAGAGAACCAGTTATCTCGAATAAGAACGGAAAAAAAGTGATTCTAACGAAGTTTCCAAACTTCGAAAAAAATTTTTTTTCTTTTCGAGATTCTTTGCGCATAATATGCTTTACTGAGGCTATCAAACTAGTATAATGAAAGAGAACCAGTTATCTCAAATAAGAACGGAAAAAAAGTGATTCTATCGAAGTTTCCAAACTTCGAAAAAAATTTTTTTTCTTTTCGAGATTCTTTGCGCATAATATGCTTTACTGAGGCTATCAAACTAGTATAATGAAAGAGAACCAGTTATCTCAAATAAGAACGGAAAAAAATTGATTCTAAAGAAGTTTCCAAACTTCGAAAAAAAATGTTTTTCTTTTCGAGATTCTTTGCGCATAATATGCTATACTGAGGCTATCAAACTAGTATAATGTAAGAGAACCAGTTATCTCAAATAAGAACGGAAAAAAAGTGATTCAAACGAAGTTTCCAAACTTCGAAAAAAAATGTTTTTCTTTTCGAGATTCTTTGCGCATAATATGCTTTTCTGAGGCTATCAAACTGGTATAATGAAAGAGAACCAGTTATTTCCAATAAGAACGGAAAAAAGTGATTCAAACGAAGTTTCCAAACTTCGAAAAAAAATGTTTTTCTTTTCGAGATTCTTTGCGCATAATATACTTTTCTACGGCTATCAAACTAGTAAAATGAAAGAGAACCAGTTATCTCGAATAAGAACGGAAAAATAGTGATTGTAACGAAGTTTCCAAACGTCGAAAAAAATTTTTTTTCTTTTCGAGATTCTTTGCGCATAATATGCTTTACTGAGGCTATCAAAGTAGTATTATAAAACAGAACCAGTTATCTCAAATAAGAACGGAAAAAAAGTGATTCTAAAGAAGTTTCCAAACTTCGAAAAAAATTTTTTTTCTTTTCGAGATTCTTTGCGCATAATATGCTTTACTGAAGCTATCAAACTAGTATAATGAAAGAGAACCAGTTATCTCAAATAAGAACAGAAACAAAGTGATTCTAAAGAAGTTTCCAAACTTCGAAAAAAATTTTTTTCTTTTCGAGATTCTTTGCGCATAATATGCTTTACTGAGGCTATCAAACTAGTATAATGAAAGAGAACCAGTTATCTCAAATAAGAACGGAAAAAAAGTGATTCTAAAGAAGTTTCCAAACTTCGAAAAAAAAATTTTTTCTTTTCGAGATTCTTTGCGCATAATATGCTTTACTGAGGCTATCAAACTAGTATAATGAAAGAGAAACAGTTATCTCAAATAAGAACGGAAAGAAAGTGATTCAAACGAAGTTTCCAAATCTCGAAAAAAAATGTTTTTCTTTTCGAGATTCTTTACGCATAATATGCTTTTCTGAGGCTATCAAACTAGTATAATGGAAAGATAACCAGTTATCTCAAATAAGAACGGGAAAAAAGTGATTCTACCGAAGTTTCCAAACTTCGAAAAAATTTTTTTTTTTCTTTTCGTGATTCTTTGCGCTAAATATGCTTTTCTGAGGCTATCAAAGTAGTATTATAAAAGAGAACACGTTATCTCAAATAAGAACAGAAAAAAGGTGATTCTAAAGAAGTTTCCAAACTTCAAAAAAAATTTTTTTTCTTTTCGAGATTCTTTGCGCATAATATGCTTTACTGAGGCTATCAAACTAGTATAATGGAAGAGAACCAGTTATCTCAAATAAGAACGGAAAAAAAGTGATTCAAACGATGTTTCCAAACTTCGAAAAAAAATTTTTTTCTTTTAGAGATTCTTTGCGCATAATATACTTTTCTACGGCTATCAAACTAGTAAAATGAAAGCGAACCAGTTATCTCGAATAAGAACGGAAAAAAAGTGATTGTAACGAAGTTTCCAAACTTCGAAAAAAATTTTTTTTCTTTTCGAGATTCTTTGCGCATAATATGCTTTACTGAGGTTATCAAACTAGTATAATGAAAGAGAACCAGTTATCTCAAATAAGAACGAAAACAAATTGATTCTAAAGAAGTTTCCAAACTTCGAAAAAAAATGTTTTTCTTTTCGAGATTCTTTGCGCATAATATGCTTTACTGAGGCTATCAAACTAGTATAATGAAAGAGAACCAGTTATCTCAAATAAGAACGGAAAAAAAGTAATTCTAACGAAGTTTCCAAACTTCGAAAAGATGTTTTTTTTCTTTTCGTGATTCTTTGCGCTAAATATGCTTTTCTGAGGCTATCAAAGTAGTATTATAAAAGAGAACCAGTTATCTCAAATAAGAACAGAAAAGAAGTGATTCTAAATAAGTTTCCAAACTTCGAAAAAAAATTTTTTTCTTTTCGAGATTCTTTGCGCATAATATGCTTTACTGAGGCTATCAAACTAATATAATGAAAGAGAAACAGTTATCTCAAATAAGAACGGATAAAATGATTCAAACGAAGTTTCCAAACTTCGAAAAAAAATGTTTTTCTTTTCGAGATTCTTTGCGCTAAATATGCTTTTCTGAGGCTATCAAACTAGTATAATGAAAGAGAACCAGTTATCTCAAATAAGAACAGAAAAAAGTGATTCTAAAGAAGTTTCCAAACTTCGAAAAAAAAATTTTTTCTTTCCGAGATTCTTTGCGCATAATATACTTTTCTACGGCTATCAAACTAGTATAATGAAAGAGAACCAGTTATTTCAAATAAGAACGGAAAAAAGTGATTCAAACGAAGTTTCCAAACTTCGAAAAAAAATGTTTTTCTTTTCGAGATTCTTTGCGCATAATATACTTTTCTACGGCTATCAAACTAGTAAAATGAAAGAGAACCAGTTATCTCGAATAAGAACGGAAAAAAAGTGATTGTAACGAAGTTTCCAAACTTCGAAAAAATTTTTTTTTCTTTTCGAGATTCTTTGCGCATAATATGCTTTACTGAGGCTATCAAACTAGTATAATGAAAGAGAACCAGTTATCTCAAATAAGAACGGAAAAAAAGTGATTCTAAAGAAGTTTCCAAACTTCGAAAAAAAATTTTTTTCTTTTCGAGATTCTTTGCGCATAATATGCTTTACTGAGGCTATCAAACTAGTATAATGAAAGAGAACCAGTTATCTCAAATAAGAACGGAAAAAAAGTGATTCTAAAGAAGTTTCCAAACTTCGAAAAATAATTTTTTTCTTTTCGAGATTCTTTGCGCATAATATGCTTTACTGAGGCTATCAAACTAGTATAATGAAAGAGAACCAGTTATCTCAAATAAGAACGGAAAAAAAGTGATTCTAACGAAGTTTCCAAACTTCGAAAAAAATTTTTTTTCTTTTCGAGATTCTTTGCGCATAAAATGCTTTACTGAGGCTATCAAACACAATAATGAAAGAGAACCAGTTATCTCAAACAAGAACGGAAAAAAAGTGATTCAAACGAAGTTTCCAAACTTTGAAAAAAAATGTTTTTCTTTTCGAGATTCTTTGCGCATAATATGCTTTTCTGAGGCTATCAAACTAGTATAATGAAAGAGAACTAGTTATTTCAAATAAGAACGGAAAAAAAAGTGATTCAAACGAAGTTTCCAAACTTCGAAAAAAAATGTTTTTCTTTTCGAGATTCTTTGCGCATAATATACTTTTCTACGGCTATCAAACTAGTAAAATGAAAGAGAACCAGTTATCTCGAATAAGAACGGAAAAAAAGTGATTCAAACGAAGTTTCCAAACTTCGAAAAAAAATGTTTTTCTTTTCGAGATTCTTTGCGCATAATATGCTTTTCTGAGGCTATCAAACTGGTATAATGAAAGAGAACCAGTTATTTCCAATAAGAACGGAAAAAAGTGATTCAAACGAAGTTTCCAAACTTCGAAAAAAAATGTTTTTCTTTTCGAGATTCTTTGCGCATAATATACTTTTCTACGGCTATCAAACTAGTAAAATGAAAGAGAACCAGTTATCTCGAATAAGAACGGAAAAATTGTGATTGTAACGAAGTTTCCAAACGTCGAAAAAAATTTTTTTTCTTTTCGAGATTCTTTGCGCATAATATGCTTTACTGAGGCTATCAAAGTAGTATTATAAAACAGAACCAGTTATCTCAAATAAGAACGGAAAAAAAGTGATTCTAAAGAAGTTTCCAAACTTCGAAAAAAATTTTTTTTCTTTTCGAGATTCTTTGCGCATAATATGCTTTACTGAAGCTATCAAACTAGTATAATGAAAGAGAACCAGTTATCTCAAATAAGAACAGAAACAAAGTGATTCTAAAGAAGTTTCCAAACTTCGAAAAAAAATTTTTTTCTTTTCGAGATTCTTTGCGCATAATATGCTTTACTGAGGCTATCAAACTAGTATAATGAAAGAGAACCAGTTATCTCAAATAAGAACGGGAAAAAAGTGATTCTACCGAAGTTTCCAAACTTCGAAAAAATTTTTTTTTTTCTTTTCGTGATTCTTTGCGCTAAATATGCTTTTCTGAGGCTATCAAAGTAGTATTATAAAAGAGAACACGTTATCTCAAATAAGAACAGAAAAAAGGTGATTCTAAAGAAGTTTCCAAACTTCGAAAGAAAATGTTTTTCTTTTCGAGATTCTTTGCGCATAATATGCTTTTCTGATGCTATCAAACTAGTATAATGAAAGAGAACCAGTTATTTCCAATAAGAACGGAAAAAAGTGATTCAAACGAAGTTTCCAACTTCGAAAAAAAATGTTTTTCTTTTCGAGATTCTTTGCGCATAATATACTTTTCTACGGCTATCAAACTAGTAAAATGAAAGAGAACCAGTTATCTCAAATAAGAACGGAAAAAAAGTGATTCTAACGAAGTTTCCAAACTTCGAAAAAAATTTTTTTTCTTTTCGAGATTCTTCTCGCATAAAATGCTTTACTGAGGCTATCAAACACAATAATGAAAGAGAACCAGTTATCTCAAACAAGAACGGAAAAAAAGTGATTCAAACGAAGTTTCCAAACTTTGAAAAAAAATGTTTTTCTTTTCGAGATTCTTTGCGCATAATATGCTTTTCTGAGGCTATCAAACTAGTATAATGAAAGAGAACTAGTTATTTCAAATAAGAACGGAAAAAAAAGTGATTCAAACGAAGTTTCCAAACTTCGAAAAAAAATGTTTTTCTTTTCGAGATTCTTTGCGCATAATATACTTTTCTACGGCTATCAAACTAGTAAAATGAAAGAGAACCAGTTATCTCGAATAAGAACGGAAAAAAAGTGATTCTAACGAAGTTTCCAAACTTCGAAAAAAATTTTTTTTCTTTTCGAGATTCTTTGCGCATAATATGCTTTACTGAGGCTATCAAACTAGTATAATGAAAGAGAACCAGTTATCTCAAATAAGAACGGAAAAAAAGTGATTCTATCGAAGTTTCCAAACTTCGAAAAAATTTTTTTTTCTTTTCGAGATTCTTTGCGCATAATATGCTTTACTGAGGCTATCAAACTAGTATAATGAAAGAGAACCAGTTATCTCAAATAAGAACGGAAAAAAATTGATTCTAAAGAAGTTTCCAAACTTCGAAAAAAAATGTTTTTCTTTTCGAGATTCTTTGCGCATAATATGCTATACTGAGGCTATCAAACTAGTATAATGTAAGAGAACCAGTTATCTCAAATAAGAACGGAAAAAAAGTGATTCAAACGAAGTTTCCAAACTTCGAAAAAAAATGTTTTTCTTTTCGAGATTCTTTGCGCATAATATGCTTTTCTGAGGCTATCAAACTGGTATAATGAAAGAGAACCAGTTATTTCCAATAAGAACGGAAAAAAGTGATTCAAACGAAGTTTCCAAACTTCGAAAAAAAATGTTTTTCTTTTCGAGATTCTTTGCGCATAATATACTTTTCTACGGCTATCAAACTAGTAAAATGAAAGAGAACCAGTTATCTCGAATAAGAACGGAAAAATAGTGATTGTAACGAAGTTTCCAAACGTCGAAAAAAATTTTTTTTCTTTTCGAGATTCTTTGCGCATAATATGCTTTACTGAGGCTATCAAAGTAGTATTATAAAACAGAACCAGTTATCTCAAATAAGAACGGAAAAAAAGTGATTCTAAAGAAGTTTCCAAACTTCGAAAAAAATTTTTTTTCTTTTCGAGATTCTTTGCGCATAATATGCTTTACTGAAGCTATCAAACTAGTATAATGAAAGAGAACCAGTTATCTCAAATAAGAACAGAAACAAAGTGATTCTAAAGAAGTTTCCAAACTTCGAAAAAAAATTTTTTTCTTTTCGAGATTCTTTGCGCATAATATGCTTTACTGAGGCTATCAAACTAGTATAATGAAAGAGAACCAGTTATCTCAAATAAGAACGGAAAAAAAGTGATTCTAAAGAAGTTTCCAAACTTCGAAAAAAAAATTTTTTCTTTTCGAGATTCTTTGCGCATAATATGCTTTACTGAGGCTATCAAACTAGTATAATGAAAGAGAAACAGTTATCTCAAATAAGAACGGAAAGAAAGTGATTCAAACGAAGTTTCCAAATCTCGAAAAAAAATGTTTTTCTTTTCGAGATTCTTTACGCATAATATGCTTTTCTGAGGCTATCAAACTAGTATAATGGAAAGATAACCAGTTATCTCAAATAAGAACGGGAAAAAGGTGATTCTACCGAAGTTTCCAAACTTCGAAAAAATTTTTTTTTTTCTTTTCGTGATTCTTTGCGCTAAATATGCTTTTCTGAGGCTATCAAAGTAGTATTATAAAAGAGAACACGTTATCTCAAATAAGAACAGAAAAAAGGTGATTCTAAAGAAGTTTCCAAACTTCAAAAAAAATTTTTTTTCTTTTCGAGATTCTTTGCGCATAATATGCTTTACTGAGGCTATCAAACTAGTATAATGGAAGAGAACCAGTTATCTCAAATAAGAACGGAAAAAAAGTGATTCAAACGATGTTTCCAAACTTCGAAAAAAAATTTTTTTCTTTTAGAGATTCTTTGCGCATAATATACTTTTCTACGGCTATCAAACTAGTAAAATGAAAGCGAACCAGTTATCTCGAATAAGAACGGAAAAAAAGTGATTGTAACGAAGTTTCCAAACTTCGAAAAAAATTTTTTTTCTTTTCGAGATTCTTTGCGCATAATATGCTTTACTGAGGTTATCAAACTAGTATAATGAAAGAGAACCAGTTATCTCAAATAAGAACGAAAACAAATTGATTCTAAAGAAGTTTCCAAACTTCGAAAAAAAATGTTTTTCTTTTCGAGATTCTTTGCGCATAATATGCTTTACTGAGGCTATCAAACTAGTATAATGAAAGAGAACCAGTTATCTCAAATAAGAACGGAAAAAAAGTAATTCTAACGAAGTTTCCAAACTTCGAAAAGATGTTTTTTTTCTTTTCGTGATTCTTTGCGCTAAATATGCTTTTCTGAGGCTATCAAAGTAGTATTATAAAAGAGAACCAGTTATCTCAAATAAGAACAGAAAAGAAGTGATTCTAAATAAGTTTCCAAACTTCGAAAAAAAATTTTTTTCTTTTCGAGATTCTTTGCGCATAATATGCTTTACTGAGGCTATCAAACTAATATAATGAAAGAGAAACAGTTATCTCAAATAAGAACGGATAAAATGATTCAAACGAAGTTTCCAAACTTCGAAAAAAAATGTTTTTCTTTTCGAGATTCTTTGCGATAAATATGCTTTTCTGAGGCTATCAAACTAGTATAATGAAAGAGAACCAGTTATCTCAAATAAGAACAGAAAAAAGTGATTCTAAAGAAGTTTCCAAACTTCGAAAAAAAAATTTTTTCTTTCCGAGATTCTTTGCGCATAATATACTTTTCTACGGCTATCAAACTAGTATAATGAAAGAGAACCAGTTATTTCAAATAAGAACGGAAAAAAGTGATTCAAACGAAGTTTCCAAACTTCGAAAAAAAATGTTTTTCTTTTCGAGATTCTTTGCGCATAATATACTTTTCTACGGCTATCAAACTAGTAAAATGAAAGAGAACCAGTTATCTCGAATAAGAACGGAAAAAAAGTGATTGTAACGAAGTTTCCAAACTTCGAAAAAATTTTTTTTTCTTTTCGAGATTCTTTGCGCATAATATGCTTTACTGAGGCTATCAAACTAGTATAATGAAAGAGAACCAGTTATCTCAAATAAGAACGGAAAAAAAGTGATTCTAAAGAAGTTTCCAAACTTCGAAAAAAAATTTTTTTCTTTTCGAGATTTTTGCGCATAATATGCTTTACTGAGGCTATCAAACTAGTATAATGAAAGAGAACCAGTTATCTCAAATAAGAACGGAAAAAAAGTGATTCTAACGAAGTTTCCAAACTTCGAAAATTTTTTTTTTTCTTTTCGAGATTCTTTGCGCATAAAATGCTTTACTGAAGCTATCAAACTAGTATAATGAAAGAGAACCAGTTATCTCAAATAAGAACGGAAAAAAAGTGATTCTAACGAAGTTTCCAAACTTCGAAAAAAATTTTTTTTCCTTTCGAGATTCTTTGCGCATAATATGCTTTACTGAGGCTATCAAACTAGTATAATGAAAGAGAACCAGTTATCTCAAATAAGAACAGAAAAAAAGTGATTCTAAAGAAGTTTCCAAACTTCGAAAAAAATTTTTTTTCTTTTCGAGATTCTTTGCGCATAATATGCTTTATTGAGGCTATCAAACTAGTATAATGAAAGAGAACCAGTTATTTCAAATAAGAACGGAAAAAAGTGATTCAAACGAAGTTTCCAAACTTCGAAAAAAAAAGGTTTTTCTTTTCGAGATTCTTTGCGCATAATATGCTTTTCTGAGGCTATCAAACTAGTATAATGAAAGAGAACCAGTTATCTCAAATAAGAACGGAAAAAAAGTGATTCTAACGAAGTTTCCAAACTTCGAAAAAAATTTTTTTTCTTTTCGAGATTCTTTGCGCATAATATGCTTTACTGAGGGTATCAAACTAGTATAATGAAAGAGAACCAGTTATCTCAAATAAGAACAGAAAAAAAGTGATTGTAAAGAAGTTTCCAAACTTCGAAAAAAAATTTTTTTCTTTTCGAGATTCTTTGCGCATAATATGCTTTACTGAGGCTATCAAACTAGTATAATGAAAGAGAACCAGTTATCTCAAATAAGAACGGAAAAAAAGTGATTCTAAAGAAGTTTCCAAACTTCGAAAAAAAATTTTTTCTTTTCGAGAGTCTTTGCGCATAATATGCTTTACTGAGGCTATCAAACTAGTATAATGAAAGAGAACTAGTTATTTCAAATAAGAACGGAAAAAAAAGTGATTCAAACGAAGTTTCCAAACTTCGAAAAAAAATGTTTTTCTTTTCGAGATTCTTTGCGCATAATATACTTTTCTACGGCTATCAAACTAGTAAAATGAAAGAGAACCAGTTATCTCGAATAAGAACGGAAAAAAAGTGATTCAAACGAAGTTTCCAAACTTCGAAAAAAAATGTTTTTCTTTTCGAGATTCTTTGCGCATAATATGCTTTTCTGAGGCTATCAAACTGGTATAATGAAAGAGAACCAGTTATTTCCAATAAGAACGGAAAAAAGTGATTCAAACGAAGTTTCCAAACTTCGAAAAAAAATGTTTTTCTTTTCGAGATTCTTTGCGCATAATATACTTTTCTACGGCTATCAAACTAGTAAAATGAAAGAGAACCAGTTATCTCGAATAAGAACGGAAAAATTGTGATTGTAACGAAGTTTCCAAACGTCGAAAAAAATTTTTTTTCTTTTCGAGATTCTTTGCGCATAATATGCTTTACTGAGGCTATCAAAGTAGTATTATAAAACAGAACCAGTTATCTCAAATAAGAACGGAAAAAAAGTGATTCTAAAGAAGTTTCCAAACTTCGAAAAAAAATTTTTTTCTTTTCGAGATTCTTTGCGCATAATATGCTTTACTGAGGCTATCAAACTAGTATAATGAAAGAGAACCAGTTATCTCAAATAAGAACGGAAAAAAAGTGATTCTAAAGAAGTTTCCAAACTTCGAAAAAAAAATTTTTTCTTTTCGAGATTCTTTGCGCATAATATGCTTTACTGAGGCTATCAAACTAGTATAATGAAAGAGAAACAGTTATCTCAAATAAGAACGGAAAGAAAGTGATTCAAACGAAGTTTCCAAATCTCGAAAAAAAATGTTTTTCTTTTCGAGATTCTTTACGCATAATATGCTTTTCTGAGGCTATCAAACTAGTATAATGAAAGATAACCAGTTATCTCAAATAAGAACGGGAAAAAAGTGATTCTACCGAAGTTTCCAAACTTCGAAAAAATTTTTTTTTTTTCTTTTCGTGATTCTTTGCGCTAAATATGCTTTTCTGAGGCTATCAAAGTAGTATTATAAAAGAGAACACGTTATCTCAAATAAGAACAGAAAAAAGGTGATTCTAAAGAAGTTTCCAAACTTCGAAAGAAAATGTTTTTCTTTTCGAGATTCTTTGCGCATAATATGCTTTTCTGATGCTATCAAACTAGTATAATGAAAGAGAACCAGTTATTTCCAATAAGAACGGAAAAAAGTGATTCAAACGAAGTTTCCAACTTCGAAAAAAAATGTTTTTCTTTTCGAGATTCTTTGCGCATAATATACTTTTCTACGGCTATCAAACTAGTAAAATGAAAGAGAACCAGTTATCTCGAATAAGAACGGAAAAATTGTGATTGTAACGAAGTTTCCAAACGTCGAAAAAAATTTTTTTTCTTTTCGAGATTCTTTGCGCATAATATGCTTTACTGAGGCTATCAAACTAGTATAATGAAAGAGAACCAGTTATCTCAAATAAGAACGGAAAAAAAGTGATTCTAAAGAAGTTTCCAAACTTCGAAAATAATTTTTTTTCTTTTCGAGATTCTTTGCGCATAATATGCTTTACTGAAGCTATCAAACTAGTATAATGAAAGAGAACCAGTTATCTCAAATAAGAACAGAAAAAAAGTGATTCTAAAGAAGTTTCCAAACTTCGAAAAATAATTTTTTTCTTTTCGAGATTCTTTGCGCATAATATGCTTTACTGAGGCTATCAAACTAGTATAATGAAAGAGAACCAGTTATCTCAAATAAGAACGGAAAAAAAGTGATTCTAACGAAGTTTCCAAACTTCGAAAAAAATTTTTTTTCTTTTCGAGATTCTTTGCGCATAAAATGCTTTACTGAGGCTATCAAACACAATAATGAAAGAGAACCAGTTATCTCAAACAAGAACGGAAAAAAAGTGATTCAAACGAAGTTTCCAAACTTTGAAAAAAAATGTTTTTCTTTTCGAGATTCTTTGCGCATAATATGCTTTTCTGAGGCTATCAAACTAGTATAATGAAAGAGAACTAGTTATTTCAAATAAGAACGGAAAAAAAAGTGATTCAAACGAAGTTTCCAAACTTCGAAAAAAAATGTTTTTCTTTTCGAGATTCTTTGCGCATAATATACTTTTCTACGGCTATCAAACTAGTAAAATGAAAGAGAACCAGTTATCTCGAATAAGAACGGAAAAATTGTGATTGTAACGAAGTTTCCAAACGTCGAAAAAAATTTTTTTTCTTTTCGAGATTCTTTGCGCATAATATGCTTTACTGAGGCTATCAAAGTAGTATTATAAAACAGAACCAGTTATCTCAAATAAGAACGGAAAAAAAGTGATTCTAAAGAAGTTTCCAAACTTCGAAAAAAGTTTTTTTTCTTTTCGAGATTCTTTGCGCATAATATGCTTTACTGAAGCTATCAAACTAGTATAATGAAAGAGAACCAGTTATCTCAAATAAGAACAGAAACAAAGTGATTCTAAAGAAGTTTCCAAACTTCGAAAAAAAATTTTTTTCTTTTCGAGATTCTTTGCGCATAATATGCTTTACTGAGGCTATCAAACTAGTATAATGAAAGAGAACCAGTTATCTCAAATAAGAACGGAAAAAAAGTGATTCTAAAGAAGTTTCCAAACTTCGAAAAAAAAATTTTTTCTTTTCGAGATTCTTTGCGCATAATATGCTTTACTGAGGCTATCAAACTAGTATAATGAAAGAGAAACAGTTATCTCAAATAAGAACGGAAAGAAAGTGATTCAAACGAAGTTTCAAAATCTCGAAAAAAAATGTTTTTCTTTTCGAGATTCTTTACGCATAATATGCTTTTCTGAGGCTATCAAACTAGTATAATGAAAGATAACCAGTTATCTCAAATAAGAACGGGAAAAAAGTGATTCTACCGAAGTTTCCAAACTTCGAAAAAATTTTTTTTTTTCTTTTCGTGATTCTTTGCGCTAAATATGCTTTTCTGAGGCTATCAAAGTAGTATTATAAAAGAGAACACGTTATCTCAAATAAGAACAGAAAAAAGGTGATTCTAAAGAAGTTTCCAAACTTCAAAAAAAATTTTTTTTCTTTTCGAGATTCTTTGCGCATAATATGCTTTACTGAGGCTATCAAACTAGTATAATGAAAGAGAACCAGTTATCTCAAATAAGAACGGAAAAAAAGTGATTCAAACGATGTTTCCAAACTTCGAAAAAAATTTTTTTTCTTTTCGAGATTCTTTGCGCATAATATGCTTTTCTGAGGCTATCAAAGTAGTATTATAAAAGAGAACCAGTTATCTCAAATAAGAACGGAAAAAAAGTGATTCTAAAGAAGTTTCCAAACTTCGAAAAAAATTTTTTTTCTTTTCGAGATTCTTTGCGCATAATATGCTTTACTGAAGCTATCAAACTAGTATAATGAAAGAGAACCAGTTATCTCAAATAAGAACAGAAAAAAAGTGATTCTAAAGAAGTTTCAAAACTTCGAAAAAAAATTTTTTTCTTTTCGAGATTCTTTGCGCATAATATGCTTTACTGAGTTTATCAAACTAGTATAATGAAAGAGAACCAGTTATCTCAAATAAGAACGGAAAAAAAGTGATTCTAAAGAAGTTTCCAAACTTCGAAAAAAAATTTTTTTCTTTTCGAGATTCTTTGCGCATAATATGCTTTACTGAGGCTATCAAACTAGTATAATGAAAGAGAACCAGTTATCTCAAATAAGAACCTAAAAAAAGTGATTCAAACGAAGTTTCCAAACTTCGAAAAAAAATGTTTTTCTTTTCGAGATTCTTTGCGCATAATATGCTTTTCTGAGGCTATCAAACTAGTATAATGAAAGATAACCAGTTATCTCAAATAAGGACGGGAAAAAAGTGATTCTAACGAAGTTTCCAAACTTCGAAAAAAAATTTTTTTTCTTTTCGTGATTCTTTGCGCTAAATATACTTTTCTGAGGCTATCAAAGTAGTATTATAAAAGAGAACACGTTAAATCAAATAAGAACAGAAAAAAGGTGATTCTAAAGAAGTTTCCAAACTTCGAAAAAAATTTTTTTTCTTTTCGAGATTCTTTGCGCATAATATGCTTTACTGAGGCTATCAAACTAGTATAATGAAAGAGAACCAGTTATCTCAAATAAGAACGGAAAAAAAGTGATTCTAACGAAGTTTCCAAACTTCGAAAAAATTTTTTTTTTTTTTCTAGATTCTTTGTGCATAATATGCTTTACTGAGGTTATCAAACTAGTATAATGAAAGAGAACCAGTTATCTCAAATAAGAACGAAAACAAATTGATTCTAAAGAAGTTTCCAAACTTCGAAAAAAAATGTTTTTCTTTTCGAGATTCTTTGCGCATAATATGCTTTACTGAGGCTATCAAACTAGTATAATGAAAGAGAACCAGTTATCTCAAATAAGAACGGAAAAAAAGTGATTCTAACGAAGTTTCCAAACTTCGAAAAGATGTTTTTTTTCTTTTCGTGATTCTTTGCGCTAAATATGCTTTTCTGAGGCTATCAAAGTAGTATTATAAAAGAGAACCAGTTATCTCAAATAAGAACAGAAAAGAAGTGATTCTAAATAAGTTTCCAAACTTCGAAAAAAAATTTTTTTCTTTTCGAGATTCTTTGCGCATAATATGCTTTACTGAGGCTATCAAACTAATATAATGAAAGAGAAACAGTTATCTCAAATAAGAACGGATAAAATGATTCAAACGAAGTTTCCAAACTTCGAAAAAAAATGTTTTTCTTTTCGAGATTCTTTGCGCTAAATATGCTTTTCTGAGGCTATCAAACTAGTATAATGAAAGAGAACCAGTTATCTCAAATAAGAACAGAAAAAAGTGATTCTAAAGAAGTTTCCAAACTTCGAAAAAAAAATTTTTTCTTTCCGAGATTCTTTGCGCATAATATACTTTTCTACGGCTATCAAACTAGTATAATGTAAGAGAACCAGTTATCTCAAATAAGAACGGAAAAAAAGTGATTCAAACGAAGTTTCCAAACTTCGAAAAAAAATGTTTTTCTTTTCGAGATTCTTTGCGCATAATATGCTTTTCTGAGGCTATCAAACTAGTATAATGAAAGAGAACCAGTTATTTCAAATAAGAACGGAAAAAAGTGATTCAAACGAAGTTTCCAAACTTCGAAAAAAAATGTTTTTCTTTTCGAGATTCTTTGCGCATAATATACTTTTCTACGGCTATCAAACTAGTAAAATGAAAGAGAACCAGTTATCTCGAATAAGAACGGAAAAAAAGTGATTGTAACGAAGTTTCCAAACTTCGAAAAAATTTTTTTTTCTTTTCGAGATTCTTTGCGCATAATATGCTTTACTGAGGCTATCAAACTAGTATAATGAAAGAGAACCAGTTATCTCAAATAAGAACAGAAAAAAAGTGATTGTAAAGAAGTTTCCAAACTTCGAAAAAAAATTTTTTTCTTTTCGAGATTCTTTGCGCATAATATGCTTTACTGAGGCTATCAAACTAGTATAATGAAAGAGAACCAGTTATCTCAAATAAGAACGGAAAAAAAGTGATTCTAAAGAAGTTTCCAAACTTCGAAAAAAAATTTTTTTCTTTTCGAGATTCTTTGCGCATAATATGCTTTACTGAGGCTATCAAACTAGTATAATGAAAGAGAACCAGTTATCTCAAATAAGAACGGAAAAAAAGTGATTCTAACGAAGTTTCCAAACTTCGAAAATTTTTTTTTTTCTTTTCGAGATTCTTTGCGCATAATATGCTTTACTGAAGCTATCAAACTAGTATAATGAAAGAGAACCAGTTATCTCAAATAAGAACGGAAAAAAAGTGATTCTAACGAAGTTTCCAAACTTCGAAAAAAATTTTTTTTCCTTTCGAGATTCTTTGCGCATAATATGCTTTACTGAGGCTATCAAACTAGTATAATGAAAGAGAACCAGTTATCTCAAATAAGAACAGAAAAAAAGTGATTCTAAAGAAGTTTCCAAACTTCGAAAAAAATTTTTTTTCTTTTCGAGATTCTTTGCGCATAATATGCTTTATTGAGGCTATCAAACTACTATAATGAAAGAGAACCAGTTATTTCAAATAAGAACGGAAAAAAGGGATTCAAACGAAGTTTCCAAACTTCGAAAAAAAAAGGTTTTTCTTTTCGAGATTCTTTGCGCATAATATGCTTTTCTGAGGCTATCAAACTAGTATAATGAAAGAGAACCAGTTATCTCAAATAAGAACGGAAAAAAAGTGATTCTAACGAAGTTTCCAAACTTCGAAAAAAATTTTTTTTCTTTTCGAGATTCTTTGCGCATAATATGCTTTACTGAGGGTATCAAACTAGTATAATGAAAGAGAACCAGTTATCTCAAATAAGAACAGAAAAAAAGTGATTGTAAAGAAGTTTCCAAACTTCGAAAAAAAATTTTTTTCTTTTCGAGATTCTTTGCGCATAATATGCTTTACTGAGGCTATCAAACTAGTATAATGAAAGAGAACCAGTTATCTCAAATAAGAACGGAAAAAAAGTGATTCTAAAGAAGTTTCCAAACTTCGAAAAAAAATTTTTTCTTTTCGAGAGTCTTTGCGCATAATATGCTTTACTGAGGCTATCAAACTACTATAATGAAAGAGAACCAGTTATCTCAAATAAGAACGGAAAAAAAGTGATTCAAACGAAGTTTCCAAACTTCGCAAAAAAATGTTTTTCTTTTCGAGATTCTTTGCGCATAATATCCTTTACTGTGGCTATCAAACTAGTATAATGAAAGAGAACCAGTTATCTCGAATAAGAACGGAAAAAAAGTGATTGTAACGAAGTTTCCAAACTTCGAAAAAAATTTTTTTTCTTTTCGAGATTCTTTGCGCATAATATGCTTTACTGAGTCTATCAAACTAGTATAATGAAAGAGAACCAGTTATCTCAAATAAGAACGGAAAAAAAGTGATTCTAACGAAGTTTCTAAACTTCGAAAAAAATTTTTTTTCTTTTCGAGATTCTTTTCGCATAATATGCTTTACTGAGGCTATCAAACTAGTATAATGAAAGAGAACCAGTTATCTCAAATAAGAACAGAAAAAAAGTAATTGTAAAGAAGTTTCCAAACTTCGAAAAAAAATTTTTTTCTTTTCGAGATTCTTTGCGCATAATATGCTTTACTGAGGCTATCAAACTAGTATAATGAAAGAGAAACAGTTATCTCAAATAAGAACGGAAAAAAAGTGATTCAAACGAAGTTTCCAAACCTCGAAAAAAAATGTTTTTCTTTTCGATATTCTTTGCGCAAAATATGCCTTTCTGAGGCTATCAAACTAGTATAATGAAAGAGAACCAGTTATCTCAAATAAGAACGGGAAAAAAGTGATTCTAAAGAAGTTTCCAAACTTGAAAAAAAAATTTTTTCTTTTCGAGATTCTTTGCGCATAATATGCTTTACTGAGGCTATCAAACTAGTATAATGAAAGAGAACCAGTTATCTCAAATAAGAACGGAAAAAAATTGATTCTAAAGAAGTTTCCAAACTTCGAAAAAAAATTTTTTCTTTTCGAGATTCTTTGCCCATAATATGCTTTACTGAGGCTATCAAACTAGTATAATGAAAGAGAACCAGTTATCTCAAATAAGAACGGAAAAAAAGTGATTCAAACGAAGTTTCCAAACTTCGAAAAAAATGTTTTTCTTTTCGAGATTCTTTGCGCATAATATGCTTTACTGAGGCTATCAAACTAGTATAATGTAAGAGAACAAGTTATCTCAAATAAGAACGGAAAAAAAGTGATTCAAACGAAGTTTCCAAACTTCGAAAAAAATGTTTTTCTTTTCGAGATTCTTTGCGCATAATATGCTTTTCTGAGGCTATCAAACTAGTATAATGAAAGAGAACTAGTTATTTCAAATAAGAACGGAAAAAAAGTGATTCAAACGAAGTTTCCAAACTTCGAAAAAAAATGTTTTTCTTTTCGAGATTCTTTGCGCATAATATACTTTTCTACGGCTATCAAACTAGTAAAATGAAAGAGAACCAGTTATCTCCAATAAGAACGGAAAAAAAGTGATTCTAACGAAGTTTCCAAACTTCGAAAAAAATGTTTTTCTTTACGAGATTCTTTGCGCATAATATGCTTTTCTGAGGCTATCAAACTAGTATAATGATAGAGAACCAGTTATCTCCAATAAGAACGGAAAAAAAGTGATTCTAACGAAGTTTCCAAATTTCGAAAAAAAATTTTTTTCTTTTCGAGATTCTTTGCGCATAATATGCTTTACTGAGGCTATCAAACTAGTATAATGAAAGAGAACAAGTTATCTCAAATAAGAACGGAAAAAAAGTGATTCAAACGAAGTTTCCAAACTTCGAAAAAAATGTTTTTCTTTTCGAGATTCTTTGCGCATAATATGCTTTTCTGAGGCTATGAAACTAGTATAATGAAAGAGAACTAGTTATTTCAAATAAGAACGGAAAAAAAGTGATTCAAACGAAGTTTCCAAACTTCGAAAAAAAATGTTTTTCTTTTCGAGATTCTTTGCGCATAATATACTTTTCTACGGCTATCAAACTAGTAAAATGAAAGAGAACCAGTTATTTCAAATAAGAACGGAAAAAAGTGATTAAAACGAAGTTTCCAAACTTCGAAAAAAAATGTTTTTCTTTTCGAGATTCTTTGCGCATAATATACTTTTCTACGGCTATCAAACTAGTAAAATGAAAGAGAACCAGTTATCTCCAATAAGAACGGAAAAAAAGTGATTGTAACGAAGTTTCCAAATTTCGAAAAAAATTTTTTTTCTTTTCGAGATTCTTTGCGCATAATATGCTTTACTGAGGCTATCAAACTAGTATAATGTAAGAGAACCAGTTATCTAAAATAAGAACGGAAAAAAAGTAATTAAACGAAGTTTCCAAACTTCAAAAAAAATTTTTTTTCTTTTCGTGATTGTTTGCGCTAAATATGCTTTACTGAGGCTATCAAACTAGTATAATGAAAGAGAACCAGTTATCTCAAATAAGAACGGAAAAAAAGTGATTCTAACGAAGTTTCTAAACTTCGAAAAAAATTTTTTTTCTTTTCGAGATTCTTTGCGCATAATATGCTTTACTGAGGCTATCAAACTTGTATAATGAAAGAGAACCAGTTATCTCAAATAAGAACAGAAAAAAAGTAATTGTAAAGAAGTTTCCAAACTTCGAAAAAAAAATTTTTTCTTTTCGAGATTCTTTGCGCATAATATGCTTTACTGAGGCTATCAAACTAGTATAATGAAAGAGAACCAGTTTTCTCAAATAAGAACGGAAAAAAAGTGATTCTAAAGAAGTTTCCAAACTTCGAAAAAAATTTTTTTTCTTTTCGAGATTCTTTGCGCATAATATGTTTTTCTGAGGCTATCAAACTAGTATAATGAAAGAGAACCAGTTATCTCAAATAAGAACGGGAAAAAAGTGATTCTAACGAAGTTTCCAAACTTCGAAAAAAATTTTTTTTTCTTTTCGTGATTCTTTGCGCTAAATATGCTTTTCTGAGGCTATCAAAGTAGTATTATAAAAGAGAACACGTTATCTCAAATAAGAACAGAAAAAAGGTGATTCTAAAGAAGTTTCCAAACTTCGAAAAAAATTTTTTTTCTTTTCGAGATTCTTTGCGCATAATATGCTTTACTGAGGCTATCAAACTAGTATAATGAAAGAGAACCAGTTATCTCAAACAAGAACGGAAAAAAAGTGATTCAAACGAAGTTTCCAAACTTCGAAAAAAAATGTTTTCCTTTTCGAGATTCTTTGCGCATAATATGCTTTACTGAGGCTATCAAACTAGTATAATGAAAGAGAACCAGTTATCTCAAATAAGAACGGAAAAAAAGTGATTCTAAAGAAGTTTCCAAACTTCGAAAAAAAAATTTTTTCTTTTCGAGATTCTTTGCGCATAATATGCTTTACTGAGGCTATCAAACTAGTATAATGAAAGAGAACCAGTTATCTCAAATAAGAACGGAAAAAAATTGATTCTAAAGAAGTTTCCAAACTTCGAAAAAAAATTTTTTCTTTTCGTGATTCTTTGCGCTAAATATGCTTTTCTGAGGCTATCAAAGTAGTATTATAAAAGAGAACCAGTTATCTCAAATAAGAACAGAAAAAAAGTGATTCTAAAGAAGTTTCCAAACTTCGAAAAAAAATTTTTTTCTTTTCGAGATTCTTTGCGCATAATATGCTTTACTGAGGCTATCAAACTAGTATAATGAAAGAGAACCAGTTATCTCAAATAAGAACGGAAAAAAATTTATTCAAACGAAGTTTACAAACTTCGAAAAAAATTTTTTTTCTTTTCGAGATTCTTTTCGCATAATATGCTTTACTGAGGCTATCAAACTAGTATAATGAAAGAGAACCAGTTATCTCAAATAAGAACAGAAAAAAAGTAATTGTAAAGAAGTTTCCAAACTTCGAAAAAAAATTTTTTTCTTTTCGAGATTCTTTGCGCATAATATGCTTTACTGATGCTATCAAACTAGTATAATGAAAGAGAAACAGTTATCTCAAATAAGAACGGAAAAAAAGTGATTCAAACGAAGTTTCCAAACCTCGAAAAAAAATGTTTTTCTTTTCGATATTCTTTGCGCAAAATATGCTTTTCTGAGGCTATCAAACTAGTATAATGAAAGAGAACCAGTTATCTCAAATAAGAACGGGAAAAAAGTGATTTTTACGAAGTTTCCAAACTTCGAAAAAAATTTTTTTTTCTTTTCGTGATTCTTTGCGCTAAATATGCTTTTCTGAGGCTATCAAAGTAGTATTATAAAAGAGAACACGTTATCTTAAATAAGAACAGAAAAAAGGTGATTCTAAAGAAGTTTCCAAACTTCGAAAAAAATTTTTTTTCTTTTCGAGATTCTTTGCGCATAATATGCTTTACTGAGGCTATCAAACTAGTATAATGAAGAGAACCAGTTATCTCAAATAAGAACGGAAAAAAAGTGATTCAAACGAAGTTTCCAAACTTCGAAAAAAAATGTTTTTCTTTTCGAAATTCTTTGCGCATAATATGCTTTACTGAGGCTATCAAACTAGTATAATGAAAGAGAACCAGTTATCTCAAATAAGAACGGAAAAAAAGTGATTCTAAAGAAGTTTCCAAACTTCGAAAAAAGTTTTTTTTCTTTTCGAGATTCTTTGCGCATAATATGCTTTACTGAAGCTATCAAACTAGTATAATGAAAGAGAACCAGTTATCTCAAATAAGAACAGAAACAAAGTGATTCTAAAGAAGTTTCCAAACTTCGAAAAAAAATTTTTTTCTTTTCGAGATTCTTTGCGCATAATATGCTTTACTGAGGCTATCAAACTAGTATAATGAAAGAGAACCAGTTATCTCAAATAAGAACGGAAAAAAAGTGATTCTAAAGAAGTTTCCAAACTTCGAAAAAAAAATTTTTTCTTTTCGAGATTCTTTGCGCATAATATGCTTTACTGAGGCTATCAAACTAGTATAATGAAAGAGAAACAGTTATCTCAAATAAGAACGGAAAGAAAGTGATTCAAACGAAGTTTCAAAATCTCGAAAAAAAATGTTTTTCTTTTCGAGATTCTTTACGCATAATATGCTTTTCTGAGGCTATCAAACTAGTATAATGAAAGATAACCAGTTATCTCAAATAAGAACGGGAAAAAAGTGATTCTACCGAAGTTTCCAAACTTCGAAAAAATTTTTTTTTTTCTTTTCGTGATTCTTTGCGCTAAATATGCTTTTCTGAGGCTATCAAAGTAGTATTATAAAAGAGAACACGTTATCTCAAATAAGAACAGAAAAAAGGTGATTCTAAAGAAGTTTCCAAACTTCAAAAAAAATTTTTTTTCTTTTCGAGATTCTTTGCGCATAATATGCTTTACTGAGGCTATCAAACTAGTATAATGAAAGAGAACCAGTTATCTCAAATAAGAACGGAAAAAAAGTGATTCAAACGATGTTTCCAAACTTCGAAAAAAATTTTTTTTCTTTTCGAGATTCTTTGCGCATAATATGCTTTTCTGAGGCTATCAAAGTAGTATTATAAAAGAGAACCAGTTATCTCAAATAAGAACGGAAAAAAAGTGATTCTAAAGAAGTTTCCAAACTTCGAAAAAAATTTTTTTTCTTTTCGAGATTCTTTGCGCATAATATGCTTTACTGAAGCTATCAAACTAGTATAATGAAAGAGAACCAGTTATCTCAAATAAGAACAGAAAAAAAGTGATTCTAAAGAAGTTTCAAAACTTCGAAAAAAAATTTTTTTCTTTTCGAGATTCTTTGCGCATAATATGCTTTACTGAGTTTATCAAACTAGTATAATGAAAGAGAACCAGTTATCTCAAATAAGAACGGAAAAAAAGTGATTCTAAAGAAGTTTCCAAACTTCGAAAAAAAATTTTTTTCTTTTCGAGATTCTTTGCGCATAATATGCTTTACTGAGGCTATCAAACTAGTATAATGAAAGAGAACCAGTTATCTCAAATAAGAACCTAAAAAAAGTGATTCAAACGAAGTTTCCAAACTTCGAAAAAAAATGTTTTTCTTTTCGAGATTCTTTGCGCATAATATGCTTTTCTGAGGCTATCAAACTAGTATAATGAAAGATAACCAGTTATCTCAAATAAGGACGGGAAAAAAGTGATTCTAACGAAGTTTCCAAACTTCGAAAAAAAATTTTTTTTCTTTTCGTGATTCTTTGCGCTAAATATACTTTTCTGAGGCTATCAAAGTAGTATTATAAAAGAGAACACGTTAAATCAAATAAGAACAGAAAAAAGGTGATTCTAAAGAAGTTTCCAAACTTCGAAAAAAATTTTTTTTCTTTTCGAGATTCTTTGCGCATAATATGCTTTACTGAGGCTATCAAACTAGTATAATGAAAGAGAACCAGTTATCTCAAATAAGAACGGAAAAAAAGTGATTCTAACGAAGTTTCCAAACTTCGAAAAAATTTTTTTTTTTTTTCTAGATTCTTTGTGCATAATATGCTTTACTGAGGTTATCAAACTAGTATAATGAAAGAGAACCAGTTATCTCAAATAAGAACGAAAACAAATTGATTCTAAAGAAGTTTCCAAACTTCGAAAAAAAATGTTTTTCTTTTCGAGATTCTTTGCGCATAATATGCTTTACTGAGGCTATCAAACTAGTATAATGAAAGAGAACCAGTTATCTCAAATAAGAACGGAAAAAAAGTGATTCTAACGAAGTTTCCAAACTTCGAAAAGATGTTTTTTTTCTTTTCGTGATTCTTTGCGCTAAATATGCTTTTCTGAGGCTATCAAAGTAGTATTATAAAAGAGAACCAGTTATCTCAAATAAGAACAGAAAAGAAGTGATTCTAAATAAGTTTCCAAACTTCGAAAAAAAATTTTTTTCTTTTCGAGATTCTTTGCGCATAATATGCTTTACTGAGGCTATCAAACTAATATAATGAAAGAGAAACAGTTATCTCAAATAAGAACGGATAAAATGATTCAAACGAAGTTTCCAAACTTCGAAAAAAAATGTTTTTCTTTTCGAGATTCTTTGCGCTAAATATGCTTTTCTGAGGCTATCAAACTAGTATAATGAAAGAGAACCAGTTATCTCAAATAAGAACAGAAAAAAGTGATTCTAAAGAAGTTTCCAAACTTCGAAAAAAAAATTTTTTCTTTCCGAGATTCTTTGCGCATAATATACTTTTCTACGGCTATCAAACTAGTATAATGTAAGAGAACCAGTTATCTCAAATAAGAACGGAAAAAAAGTGATTCAAACGAAGTTTCCAAACTTCGAAAAAAAATGTTTTTCTTTTCGAGATTCTTTGCGCATAATATGCTTTTCTGAGGCTATCAAACTAGTATAATGAAAGAGAACCAGTTATTTCAAATAAGAACGGAAAAAAGTGATTCAAACGAAGTTTCCAAACTTCGAAAAAAAATGTTTTTCTTTTCGAGATTCTTTGCGCATAATATACTTTTCTACGGCTATCAAACTAGTAAAATGAAAGAGAACCAGTTATCTCGAATAAGAACGGAAAAAAAGTGATTGTAACGAAGTTTCCAAACTTCGAAAAAATTTTTTTTTCTTTTCGAGATTCTTTGCGCATAATATGCTTTACTGAGGCTATCAAACTAGTATAATGAAAGAGAACCAGTTATCTCAAATAAGAACAGAAAAAAAGTGATTGTAAAGAAGTTTCCAAACTTCGAAAAAAAATTTTTTTCTTTTCGAGATTCTTTGCGCATAATATGCTTTACTGAGGCTATCAAACTAGTATAATGAAAGAGAACCAGTTATCTCAAATAAGAACGGAAAAAAAGTGATTCTAAAGAAGTTTCCAAACTTCGAAAAAAAATTTTTTTCTTTTCGAGATTCTTTGCGCATAATATGCTTTACTGAGGCTATCAAACTAGTATAATGAAAGAGAACCAGTTATCTCAAATAAGAACGGAAAAAAAGTGATTCTAACGAAGTTTCCAAACTTCGAAAATTTTTTTTTTTCTTTTCGAGATTCTTTGCGCATAATATGCTTTACTGAAGCTATCAAACTAGTATAATGAAAGAGAACCAGTTATCTCAAATAAGAACGGAAAAAAAGTGATTCTAACGAAGTTTCCAAACTTCGAAAAAAATTTTTTTTCCTTTCGAGATTCTTTGCGCATAATATGCTTTACTGAGGCTATCAAACTAGTATAATGAAAGAGAACCAGTTATCTCAAATAAGAACAGAAAAAAAGTGATTCTAAAGAAGTTTCCAAACTTCGAAAAAAATTTTTTTTCTTTTCGAGATTCTTTGCGCATAATATGCTTTATTGAGGCTATCAAACTACTATAATGAAAGAGAACCAGTTATTTCAAATAAGAACGGAAAAAAGGGATTCAAACGAAGTTTCCAAACTTCGAAAAAAAAAGGTTTTTCTTTTCGAGATTCTTTGCGCATAATATGCTTTTCTGAGGCTATCAAACTAGTATAATGAAAGAGAACCAGTTATCTCAAATAAGAACGGAAAAAAAGTGATTCTAACGAAGTTTCCAAACTTCGAAAAAAATTTTTTTTCTTTTCGACATTCTTTGCGCATAATATGCTTTACTGAGGGTATCAAACTAGTATAATGAAAGAGAACCAGTTATCTCAAATAAGAACAGAAAAAAAGTGATTGTAAAGAAGTTTCCAAACTTCGAAAAAAAATTTTTTTCTTTTCGAGATTCTTTGCGCATAATATGCTTTACTGAGGCTATCAAACTAGTATAATGAAAGAGAACCAGTTATCTCAAATAAGAACGGAAAAAAAGTGATTCTAAAGAAGTTTCCAAACTTCGAAAAAAAATTTTTTCTTTTCGAGAGTCTTTGCGCATAATATGCTTTACTGAGGCTATCAAACTACTATAATGAAAGAGAACCAGTTATCTCAAATAAGAACGGAAAAAAAGTGATTCAAACGAAGTTTCCAAACTTCGCAAAAAAATGTTTTTCTTTTCGAGATTCTTTGCGCATAATATCCTTTACTGTGGCTATCAAACTAGTATAATGAAAGAGAACCAGTTATCTCGAATAAGAACGGAAAAAAAGTGATTGTAACGAAGTTTCCAAACTTCGAAAAAAATTTTTTTTCTTTTCGAGATTCTTTGCGCATAATATGCTTTACTGAGTCTATCAAACTAGTATAATGAAAGAGAACCAGTTATCTCAAATAAGAACGGAAAAAAAGTGATTCTAACGAAGTTTCTAAACTTCGAAAAAAATTTTTTTTCTTTTCGAGATTCTTTTCGCATAATATGCTTTACTGAGGCTATCAAACTAGTATAATGAAAGAGAACCAGTTATCTCAAATAAGAACAGAAAAAAAGTAATTGTAAAGAAGTTTCCAAACTTCGAAAAAAAATTTTTTTCTTTTCGAGATTCTTTGCGCATAATATGCTTTACTGAGGCTATCAAACTAGTATAATGAAAGAGAAACAGTTATCTCAAATAAGAACGGAAAAAAAGTGATTCAAACGAAGTTTCCAAACCTCGAAAAAAAATGTTTTTCTTTTCGATATTCTTTGCGCAAAATATGCCTTTCTGAGGCTATCAAACTAGTATAATGAAAGAGAACCAGTTATCTCAAATAAGAACGGGAAAAAAGTGATTCTAAAGAAGTTTCCAAACTTGAAAAAAAAATTTTTTCTTTTCGAGATTCTTTGCGCATAATATGCTTTACTGAGGCTATCAAACTAGTATAATGAAAGAGAACCAGTTATCTCAAATAAGAACGGAAAAAAATTGATTCTAAAGAAGTTTCCAAACTTCGAAAAAAAATTTTTTCTTTTCGAGATTCTTTGCCCATAATATGCTTTACTGAGGCTATCAAACTAGTATAATGAAAGAGAACCAGTTATCTCAAATAAGAACGGAAAAAAAGTGATTCAAACGAAGTTTCCAAACTTCGAAAAAAATGTTTTTCTTTTCGAGATTCTTTGCGCATAATATGCTTTACTGAGGCTATCAAACTAGTATAATGTAAGAGAACAAGTTATCTCAAATAAGAACGGAAAAAAAGTGATTCAAACGAAGTTTCCAAACTTCGAAAAAAATGTTTTTCTTTTCGAGATTCTTTGCGCATAATATGCTTTTCTGAGGCTATCAAACTAGTATAATGAAAGAGAACTAGTTATTTCAAATAAGAACGGAAAAAAAGTGATTCAAACGAAGTTTCCAAACTTCGAAAAAAAATGTTTTTCTTTTCGAGATTCTTTGCGCATAATATACTTTTCTACGGCTATCAAACTAGTAAAATGAAAGAGAACCAGTTATCTCCAATAAGAACGGAAAAAAAGTGATTCTAACGAAGTTTCCAAACTTCGAAAAAAATGTTTTTCTTTACGAGATTCTTTGCGCATAATATGCTTTTCTGAGGCTATCAAACTAGTATAATGATAGAGAACCAGTTATCTCCAATAAGAACGGAAAAAAAGTGATTCTAACGAAGTTTCCAAATTTCGAAAAAAAATTTTTTTCTTTTCGAGATTCTTTGCGCATAATATGCTTTACTGAGGCTATCAAACTAGTATAATGAAAGAGAACAAGTTATCTCAAATAAGAACGGAAAAAAAGTGATTCAAACGAAGTTTCCAAACTTCGAAAAAAATGTTTTTCTTTTCGAGATTCTTTGCGCATAATATGCTTTTCTGAGGCTATGAAACTAGTATAATGAAAGAGAACTAGTTATTTCAAATAAGAACGGAAAAAAAGTGATTCAAACGAAGTTTCCAAACTTCGAAAAAAAATGTTTTTCTTTTCGAGATTCTTTGCGCATAATATACTTTTCTACGGCTATCAAACTAGTAAAATGAAAGAGAACCAGTTATTTCAAATAAGAACGGAAAAAAGTGATTAAAACGAAGTTTCCAAACTTCGAAAAAAAATGTTTTTCTTTTCGAGATTCTTTGCGCATAATATACTTTTCTACGGCTATCAAACTAGTAAAATGAAAGAGAACCAGTTATCTCCAATAAGAACGGAAAAAAAGTGATTGTAACGAAGTTTCCAAATTTCGAAAAAAATTTTTTTTCTTTTCGAGATTCTTTGCGCATAATATGCTTTACTGAGGCTATCAAACTAGTATAATGTAAGAGAACCAGTTATCTAAAATAAGAACGGAAAAAAAGTAATTAAACGAAGTTTCCAAACTTCAAAAAAAATTTTTTTTCTTTTCGTGATTGTTTGCGCTAAATATGCTTTACTGAGGCTATCAAACTAGTATAATGAAAGAGAACCAGTTATCTCAAATAAGAACGGAAAAAAAGTGATTCTAACGAAGTTTCTAAACTTCGAAAAAAATTTTTTTTCTTTTCGAGATTCTTTGCGCATAATATGCTTTACTGAGGCTATCAAACTTGTATAATGAAAGAGAACCAGTTATCTCAAATAAGAACAGAAAAAAAGTAATTGTAAAGAAGTTTCCAAACTTCGAAAAAAAAATTTTTTCTTTTCGAGATTCTTTGCGCATAATATGCTTTACTGAGGCTATCAAACTAGTATAATGAAAGAGAACCAGTTTTCTCAAATAAGAACGGAAAAAAAGTGATTCTAAAGAAGTTTCCAAACTTCGAAAAAAATTTTTTTTCTTTTCGAGATTCTTTGCGCATAATATGTTTTTCTGAGGCTATCAAACTAGTATAATGAAAGAGAACCAGTTATCTCAAATAAGAACGGGAAAAAAGTGATTCTAACGAAGTTTCCAAACTTCGAAAAAAATTTTTTTTTCTTTTCGTGATTCTTTGCGCTAAATATGCTTTTCTGAGGCTATCAAAGTAGTATTATAAAAGAGAACACGTTATCTCAAATAAGAACAGAAAAAAGGTGATTCTAAAGAAGTTTCCAAACTTCGAAAAAAATTTTTTTTCTTTTCGAGATTCTTTGCGCATAATATGCTTTACTGAGGCTATCAAACTAGTATAATGAAAGAGAACCAGTTATCTCAAACAAGAACGGAAAAAAAGTGATTCAAACGAAGTTTCCAAACTTCGAAAAAAAATGTTTTCCTTTTCGAGATTCTTTGCGCATAATATGCTTTACTGAGGCTATCAAACTAGTATAATGAAAGAGAACCAGTTATCTCAAATAAGAACGGAAAAAAAGTGATTCTAAAGAAGTTTCCAAACTTCGAAAAAAAAATTTTTTCTTTTCGAGATTCTTTGCGCATAATATGCTTTACTGAGGCTATCAAACTAGTATAATGAAAGAGAACCAGTTATCTCAAATAAGAACGGAAAAAAATTGATTCTAAAGAAGTTTCCAAACTTCGGAAAAAAATTTTTTCTTTTCGTGATTCTTTGCGCTAAATATGCTTTTCTGAGGCTATCAAAGTAGTATTATAAAAGAGAACCAGTTATCTCAAATAAGAACAGAAAAAAAGTGATTCTAAAGAAGTTTCCAAACTTCGAAAAAAAATTTTTTTCTTTTCGAGATTCTTTGCGCATAATATGCTTTACTGAGGCTATCAAACTAGTATAATGAAAGAGAACCAGTTATCTCAAATAAGAACGGAAAAAAATTTATTCAAACGAAGTTTACAAACTTCGAAAAAAATTTTTTTTCTTTTCGAGATTCTTTTCGCATAATATGCTTTACTGAGGCTATCAAACTAGTATAATGAAAGAGAACCAGTTATCTCAAATAAGAACAGAAAAAAAGTAATTGTAAAGAAGTTTCCAAACTTCGAAAAAAAATTTTTTTCTTTTCGAGATTCTTTGCGCATAATATGCTTTACTGATGCTATCAAACTAGTATAATGAAAGAGAAACAGTTATCTCAAATAAGAACGGAAAAAAAGTGATTCAAACGAAGTTTCCAAACCTCGAAAAAAAATGTTTTTCTTTTCGATATTCTTTGCGCAAAATATGCTTTTCTGAGGCTATCAAACTAGTATAATGAAAGAGAACCAGTTATCTCAAATAAGAACGGGAAAAAAGTGATTTTTACGAAGTTTCCAAACTTCGAAAAAAATTTTTTTTTCTTTTCGTGATTCTTTGCGCTAAATATGCTTTTCTGAGGCTATCAAAGTAGTATTATAAAAGAGAACACGTTATCTTAAATAAGAACAGAAAAAAGGTGATTCTAAAGAAGTTTCCAAACTTCGAAAAAAATTTTTTTTCTTTTCGAGATTCTTTGCCCATAATATGCTTTACTGAGGCTATCAAACTAGTATAATGAAAGAGAACCAGTTATCTCAAATAAGAACGGAAAAAAAGTGATTCAAACGAAGTTTCCAAACTTCGAAAAAAATGTTTTTCTTTTCGAGATTCTTTGCGCATAATATGCTTTACTGAGGCTATCAAACTAGTATAATGTAAGAGAACAAGTTATCTCAAATAAGAACGGAAAAAAAGTGATTCAAACGAAGTTTCCAAACTTCGAAAAAAATGTTTTTCTTTTCGAGATTCTTTGCGCATAATATGCTTTTCTGAGGCTATCAAACTAGTATAATGAAAGAGAACTAGTTATTTCAAATAAGAACGGAAAAAAAGTGATTCAAACGAAGTTTCCAAACTTCGAAAAAAAATGTTTTTCTTTTCGAGATTCTTTGCGCATATTATACTTTTCTACGGCTATCAAACTAGTAAAATGAAAGAGAACCAGTTATCTCCAATAAGAACGGAAAAAAAGTGATTCTAACGAAGTTTCCAAACTTCGAAAAAAATGTTTTTCTTTACGAGATTCATTGCGCATAATATGCTTTTCTGAGGCTATCAAACTAGTATAATGATAGAGAACCAGTTATCTCCAATAAGAACGGAAAAAAAGTGATTCTAACGAAGTTTCCAAATTTCGAAAAAAAATTTTTTTCTTTTCGAGATTCTTTGCGCATAATATGCTTTACTGAGGCTATCAAACTAGTATAATGAAAGAGAACAAGTTATCTCAAATAAGAACGGAAAAAAAGTGATTCAAACGAAGTTTCCAAACTTCGAAAAAAATGTTTTTCTTTTCGAGATTCTTTGCGCATAATATGCTTTTCTGAGGCTATCAAACTAGTATAATGAAAGAGAACCAGTTATCTCAAATAAGAACAGAAAAAAGTGATTCTAAAGAAGTTTCCAAACTTCGAAAAAAAAATTTTTTCTTTTCGAGATTCTTTGCGCATAATATACTTTTCTACGGCTATCAAACTAGTATAATGTAAGAGAACCAGTTATCTCAAATAAGAACGGAAAAAAAGTGATTCAAACGAAGTTTCCAAACTTCGAAAAAAAATGTTTTTCTTTTCGAGATTCTTTGCGCATAATATGCTTTTCTGAGGCTATCAAACTAGTATAATGAAAGAGAACCAGTTATTTCAAATAAGAACGGAAAAAAGTGATTCAAACGATGTTTCCAAACTTCGAAAAAAAATGTTTTTCTTTTCGAGATTCTTTGCGCATAATATACTTTTCTACGGCTATCAAACTAGTAAAATGAAAGAGAACCAGTTATCTCGAATAAGAACGGAAAAAAAGTGATTGTAACGAAGTTTCCAAACTTCGAAAAAATTTTTTTTCTTTTCGAGATTCTTTGCGCATAATATGCTTTACTGAGGCTATCAAACTAGTATAATGAAAGAGAACCAGTTATCTCAAATAAGAACAGAAAAAAAGTGATTGTAAAGAAGTTTCCAAACTTCGAAAAAAAATTTTTTTCTTTTCGAGATTCTTTGCGCATAATATGCTTTACTGAGGCTATCAAACTAGTATAATGAAAGAGAACCAGTTATCTCAAATAAGAACGGAAAAAAAGTGATTCTAAAGAAGTTTCCAAACTTCGAAAAAAAATTTTTTTCTTTTCGAGATTCTTTGCGCATAATATGCTTTACTGAGGCTATCAAACTAGTATAATGAAAGAGAACCAGTTATCTCAAATAAGAACGGAAAAAAAGTGATTCTAACGAAGTTTCCAAACTTCGAAAATTTTTTTTTTTCTTTTCGAGATTCTTTGCGCATAATATGCTTTACTGAAGCTATCAAACTAGTATAATGAAAGAGAACCAGTTATCTCAAATAAGAACGGAAAAAAAGTGATTCTAACGAAGTTTCCAATCTTCGAAATAAATTTTTTTTCCTTTCGAGTTTCTTTGCGCATAATATGCTTTACTGAGGCTATCAAACTAGTATAATGAAAGAGAACCAGTTATCTCAAATAAGAACAGAAAAAAAGTGATTCTAAAGAAGTTTCCAAACTTCGAAAAAAATTTTTTTTCTTTTCGAGATTCTTTGCGCATAATATGCTTTATTGAGGCTATCAAACTAGTATAATGAAAGAGAACCAGTTAAATTAAAATAAGAACGGAAAAAAGTAATTCAAACGAAGTTTCCAAACTTCGAAAAAAAAAGGTTTTTCTTTTCGAGATTCTTTGCGCATAATATGCTTTTCTGAGGCTATCAAACTAGTATAATGAAAGAGAACCAGTTATCTCAAATAAGAACGGAAAAAAAGTGATTCTAACGAAGTTTCCAAACTTCGAAAAAAATTTTTTTTCTTTTCGAGATTCTTTGCGCATAATATGCTTTACTGAGGCTATCAAACTAGTATAATGAAAGAGAACCAGTTATCTCAAATAAGAACGGAAAAAAAGTGATTCTAAAGAAGTTTCCAAACTTCGAAAAAAAATTTTTTTCTTTTCGAGAGTCTTTGCGCATAATATGCTTTACTGAGGCTATCAAACTACTTTAATGAAAGAGAACCAGTTATCTCAAATAAGAACGGAAAAAAAGTGATTCAACCGAAGTTTCCAAACTTCGCAAAAAAATGTTTTTCTTTTCGAGATTCTTTGCGCATAATATGCTTTACTGTGGCTATCAAACTAGTATAATGAAAGAGAACCAGTTATCTCGAATAAGAACGGAAAAAAAGTGATTGTAACGAAGTTTCCAAACTTCGAAAAAAATTTTTTTTCTTTTCGAGATTCTTTGCGCATAATATGCTTTACTGAGGCTATCAAACTAGTATAATGAAAGAGAACCAGTTATCTCAAATAAGAACGGAAAAAAAGTGATTCTAACGAAGTTTCTAAACTTCGAAAAAAATTTTTTTTCTTTTCGAGATTCTTTTCGCATAATATGCTTTACTGAGGCTATCAAACTAGTATAATGAAAGAGAACCAGTTATCTCAAATAAGAACGGGAAAAAAGTGATTCTAACGAAGTTTCCAAACTTCGAAAAAAATTTTTTTTTCTTTTCGTGATTCTTTGCGCTAAATATGCTTTTCTGAGGCTATCAAAGTAGTATTATAAAAGAGAACACGTTATCTCAAATAAGAACAGAAAAAAGGTGATTCTAAAGAAGTTTCCAAACTTCGAAAAAAATTTTTTTTCTTTTCGAGATTCTTTGCGCATAATATGCTTTACTGAGGCTATCAAACTAGTATAATGAAAGAGAACCAGTTATCTCAAATAAGAACGGAAAAAAAGTGATTCAAACGAAGTTTCCAAACTTCGAAAAAAAATGTTTTTCTTTTCGAAATTCTTTGCGCATAATATGCTTTACTGAGGCTATCAAACTAGTATAATGAAAGAGAACCAGTTATCTCAAATAAGAACGGAAAAAAAGTGATTCTAAAGAAGTTTCCAAACTTGAAAAAAAAATTTTTTCTTTTCGAGATTCTTTGCGCATAATATGCTTTACTGAGGCTATCAAACTAGTATAATGAAAGAGAACCAGTTATCTCAAATAAGAACGGAAAAAAATTGATTCTAAAGAAGTTTCCAAACTTCGAAAAAAAATTTTTTCTTTTCGAGATTCTTTGCCCATAATATGCTTTACTGAGGCTATAAAACTAGTATAATGAAAGAGAACCAGTTATCTCAAATAAGAACGGAAAAAAAGTGATTCAAACGAAGTTTCCAAACTTCGAAAAAAATGTTTTTCTTTTCGAGATTCTTTGCGCATAATATGCTTTACTGAGGCTATCAAACTAGTATTATGTAAGAGAACAAGTTATCTCAAATCAGAACGGAATAAAAGTGATTCAAACGAAGTTTCCAAACTTCGAAAAAAATGTTTTTCTTTTCGAGATTCTTTGCGCATAATATGCTTTACTGAGGCTATCAAACTAGTATAATGAAGAGAACCAGTTATCTCAAATAAGAACGGAAAAAAAGTGATTCAAACGAAGTTTCCAAACTTCGAAAAAAAATGTTTTTCTTTTCGAAATTCTTTGCGCATAATATGCTTTACTGAGGCTATCAAACTAGTATAATGAAAGAGAACCAGTTATCTCAAATAAGAACGGAAAAAAAGTGATTCTAAAGAAGTTTCCAAACTTGAAAAAAAAATTTTTTCTTTTCGAGATTCTTTGCGCATAATATGCTTTACTGAGGCTATCAAACTAGTATAATGAAAGAGAACCAGTTATGTCAAATAAGAACGGAAAAAAATTGATTCTAAAGAAGTTTCCAAACTTCGAAAAAAAATTTTTTCTTTTCGAGATTCTTTGCCCATAATATGCTTTACTGAGGCTATCAAACTAGTATAATGAAAGAGAACCAGTTATCTCAAATAAGAACGGAAAAAAAGTGATTCAAACGAAGTTTCCAAACTTCGAAAAAAATGTTTTTCTTTTCGAGATTCTTTGCGCATAATATGCTTTACTGAGGCTATCAAACTAGTATAATGTAAGAGAACAAGTTATCTCAAATAAGAACGGAAAAAAAGTGATTCAAACGAAGTTTCCAAACTTCGAAAAAAATGTTTTTCTTTTCGAGATTCTTTGCGCATAATATGCTTTTCTGAGGCTATCAAACTAGTATAATGAAAGAGAACTAGTTATTTCAAATAAGAACGGAAAAAAAGTGATTCAAACGAAGTTTCCAAACTTCGAAAAAAAATGTTTTTCTTTTCGAGATTCTTTGCGCATATTATACTTTTCTACGGCTATCAAACTAGTAAAATGAAAGAGAACCAGTTATCTCCAATAAGAACGGAAAAAAAGTGATTCTAACGAAGTTTCCAAACTTCGAAAAAAATGTTTTTCTTTACGAGATTCATTGCGCATAATATGCTTTTCTGAGGCTATCAAACTAGTATAATGATAGAGAACCAGTTATCTCCAATAAGAACGGAAAAAAAGTGATTCTAACGAAGTTTCCAAATTTCGAAAAAAAATTTTTTTCTTTTCGAGATTCTTTGCGCATAATATGCTTTACTGAGGCTATCAAACTAGTATAATGAAAGAGAACAAGTTATCTCAAATAAGAACGGAAAAAAAGTGATTCAAACGAAGTTTCCAAACTTCGAAAAAAATGTTTTTCTTTTCGAGATTCTTTGCGCATAATATGCTTTTCTGAGGCTATCAAACTAGTATAATGAAAGAGAACCAGTTATCTCAAATAAGAACAGAAAAAAGTGATTCTAAAGAAGTTTCCAAACTTCGAAAAAAAAATTTTTTCTTTTCGAGATTCTTTGCGCATAATATACTTTTCTACGGCTATCAAACTAGTATAATGTAAGAGAACCAGTTATCTCAAATAAGAACGGAAAAAAAGTGATTCAAACGAAGTTTCCAAACTTCGAAAAAAAATGTTTTTCTTTTCGAGATTCTTTGCGCATAATATGCTTTTCTGAGGCTATCAAACTAGTATAATGAAAGAGAACCAGTTATTTCAAATAAGAACGGAAAAAAGTGATTCAAACGATGTTTCCAAACTTCGAAAAAAAATGTTTTTCTTTTCGAGATTCTTTGCGCATAATATACTTTTCTACGGCTATCAAACTAGTAAAATGAAAGAGAACCAGTTATCTCGAATAAGAACGGAAAAAAAGTGATTGTAACGAAGTTTCCAAACTTCGAAAAAATTTTTTTTCTTTTCGAGATTCTTTGCGCATAATATGCTTTACTGAGGCTATCAAACTAGTATAATGAAAGAGAACCAGTTATCTCAAATAAGAACAGAAAAAAAGTGATTGTAAAGAAGTTTCCAAACTTCGAAAAAAAATTTTTTTCTTTTCGAGATTCTTTGCGCATAATATGCTTTACTGAGGCTATCAAACTAGTATAATGAAAGAGAACCAGTTATCTCAAATAAGAACGGAAAAAAAGTGATTCTAAAGAAGTTTCCAAACTTCGAAAAAAAATTTTTTTCTTTTCGAGATTCTTTGCGCATAATATGCTTTACTGAGGCTATCAAACTAGTATAATGAAAGAGAACCAGTTATCTCAAATAAGAACGGAAAAAAAGTGATTCTAACGAAGTTTCCAAACTTCGAAAATTTTTTTTTTTCTTTTCGAGATTCTTTGCGCATAATATGCTTTACTGAAGCTATCAAACTAGTATAATGAAAGAGAACCAGTTATCTCAAATAAGAACGGAAAAAAAGTGATTCTAACGAAGTTTCCAATCTTCGAAATAAATTTTTTTTCCTTTCGAGTTTCTTTGCGCATAATATGCTTTACTGAGGCTATCAAACTAGTATAATGAAAGAGAACCAGTTATCTCAAATAAGAACAGAAAAAAAGTGATTCTAAAGAAGTTTCCAAACTTCGAAAAAAATTTTTTTTCTTTTCGAGATTCTTTGCGCATAATATGCTTTATTGAGGCTATCAAACTAGTATAATGAAAGAGAACCAGTTAAATTAAAATAAGAACGGAAAAAAGTAATTCAAACGAAGTTTCCAAACTTCGAAAAAAAAAGGTTTTTCTTTTCGAGATTCTTTGCGCATAATATGCTTTTCTGAGGCTATCAAACTAGTATAATGAAAGAGAACCAGTTATCTCAAATAAGAACGGAAAAAAAGTGATTCTAACGAAGTTTCCAAACTTCGAAAAAAATTTTTTTTCTTTTCGAGATTCTTTGCGCATAATATGCTTTACTGAGGCTATCAAACTAGTATAATGAAAGAGAACCAGTTATCTCAAATAAGAACGGAAAAAAAGTGATTCTAAAGAAGTTTCCAAACTTCGAAAAAAAATTTTTTTCTTTTCGAGAGTCTTTGCGCATAATATGCTTTACTGAGGCTATCAAACTACTTTAATGAAAGAGAACCAGTTATCTCAAATAAGAACGGAAAAAAAGTGATTCAACCGAAGTTTCCAAACTTCGCAAAAAAATGTTTTTCTTTTCGAGATTCTTTGCGCATAATATGCTTTACTGTGGCTATCAAACTAGTATAATGAAAGAGAACCAGTTATCTCGAATAAGAACGGAAAAAAAGTGATTGTAACGAAGTTTCCAAACTTCGAAAAAAATTTTTTTTCTTTTCGAGATTCTTTGCGCATAATATGCTTTACTGAGGCTATCAAACTAGTATAATGAAAGAGAACCAGTTATCTCAAATAAGAACGGAAAAAAAGTGATTCTAACGAAGTTTCTAAACTTCGAAAAAAATTTTTTTTCTTTTCGAGATTCTTTTCGCATAATATGCTTTACTGAGGCTATCAAACTAGTATAATGAAAGAGAACCAGTTATCTCAAATAAGAACGGGAAAAAAGTGATTCTAACGAAGTTTCCAAACTTCGAAAAAAATTTTTTTTTCTTTTCGTGATTCTTTGCGCTAAATATGCTTTTCTGAGGCTATCAAAGTAGTATTATAAAAGAGAACACGTTATCTCAAATAAGAACAGAAAAAAGGTGATTCTAAAGAAGTTTCCAAACTTCGAAAAAAATTTTTTTTCTTTTCGAGATTCTTTGCGCATAATATGCTTTACTGAGGCTATCAAACTAGTATAATGAAAGAGAACCAGTTATCTCAAATAAGAACGGAAAAAAAGTGATTCAAACGAAGTTTCCAAACTTCGAAAAAAAATGTTTTTCTTTTCGAAATTCTTTGCGCATAATATGCTTTACTGAGGCTATCAAACTAGTATAATGAAAGAGAACCAGTTATCTCAAATAAGAACGGAAAAAAAGTGATTCTAAAGAAGTTTCCAAACTTGAAAAAAAAATTTTTTCTTTTCGAGATTCTTTGCGCATAATATGCTTTACTGAGGCTATCAAACTAGTATAATGAAAGAGAACCAGTTATCTCAAATAAGAACGGAAAAAAATTGATTCTAAAGAAGTTTCCAAACTTCGAAAAAAAATTTTTTCTTTTCGAGATTCTTTGCCCATAATATGCTTTACTGAGGCTATAAAACTAGTATAATGAAAGAGAACCAGTTATCTCAAATAAGAACGGAAAAAAAGTGATTCAAACGAAGTTTCCAAACTTCGAAAAAAATGTTTTTCTTTTCGAGATTCTTTGCGCATAATATGCTTTACTGAGGCTATCAAACTAGTATTATGTAAGAGAACAAGTTATCTCAAATCAGAACGGAATAAAAGTGATTCAAACGAAGTTTCCAAACTTCGAAAAAAATGTTTTTCTTTTCGAGATTCTTTGCGCATAATATGCTTTTCTGAGGCTATCAAACTAGTATAATGAAAGAGAACTAGTTATTTCAAATAAGAACGGAAAAAAAGTGATTCAAACGAAGTTTCCAAACTTCGAAAAAAAATGTTTTTCTTTTCGAGATTCTTTGCGCATAATATACTTTTCTACGGCTATCAAACTGGTAAAATGAAAGAGAACCAGTTATCTCCAATAAGAACGGAAAAAAAGTGATTCTAACGAAGTTTCCAAACTTCGAAAAAAATGTTTTCTTTACGAGATTCTTTGCGCATAATATGCTTTTCTGAGGCTATCAAACTAGTATAATGATAGAGAACCAGTTATCTCCAATAAGAACGGAAAAAAAGTGATTCTAACGAAGTTTCCAAATTTCGAAAAAAAATTTTTTTCTTTTCGAGATTCTTTGCGCATAATATGCTTTACTGAGGCTATCAAACTAGTATAATGAAAGAGAACAAGTTATCTCAAATAAGAACGGAAAAAAAGTGATTCAAACGAAGTTTCCAAACTTCGAAAAAAATGTTTTTCTTTTCGAGATTCTTTGCGCATAATATGCTTTTCTGAGGCTATCAAACTAGTATAATGTAAGAGAACAAGTTATCTCAAATAAGAACGGAAAAAAAGTGATTCAAACGAAGTTTCCAAACTTCGAAAAAAATGTTTTTCTTTTCGAGATTCTTTGCGCATAATATGCTTTTCTGAGGCTATCAAACTAGTATAATGAAAGAGAACCAGTTATTTCAAATAAGAACGGAAAAAAGTGATTAAAACGAAGTTTCCAAACTTCGAAAAAAAATGTTTTTCTTTTCGAGATTCTTTGCGCATAATATACTTTTCTACGGCTATCAAACTAGTAAAATGAAAGAGAACCAGTTATCTCCAATAAGAACGGAAAAAAAGTGATTGTAACGAAGTTTCCAAACTTCGAAAAAAATTTTTTTTCTTTTCGAGATTCTTTGCGCATAATATGTTTTACTGAGGATATCAAACTAGTATAATGTAAGAGAACCAGTTATCTAAAATAAGAACGGAAAAAAAGTGATTATAACGAAGTTTCCAAACTTCAAAAAAAATTTTTTTTCTTTTCGTGATTGTTTGCGCTAAATATGCTTTTCTGAGGCTATCAAACTAGTATAATGAAAGAGAACCAGTTATCTCAAATAAGAACAGAAAAAAGTGATTCTAAAGAAGTTTCCAAAATTCGAAAAAAAAATTTTGTCTTTTCGAGATTCTTTGCGCATAATATGATTTATGAGGCTATCAAACTAGTATAATGAAAGAGAACCAGTTATCTCAAATAAGAACAGAAAAAAAGTGATTCTAAAGAAGTTTCCAAACTTCGAAAAAAAATGTTTTTCTTTTCCAGATTCTTTGCGCATAATATGCTTTACTGTGGCTATCAAACTAGTATAATGAAAGAGAACCAGTTATCTCAAATAAGAACGGGAAAAAAGTGATTCTAACGAAGTTTCGAATCTTCGAAAAAATTTTTTTTTCTTTTCGAGATTCTTTGCGATTAATATGCTATACTGAGGCTATCAAACTAGTATATGTAAGAGAACCAGTTATCTCAAATAAGAACCAAAAAAAAGTGATTCAAACGAAGTTTCCAAACTTCGAAAAAAAATGTTTTTCTTTTCGAGATTCTTTGCGCATAATATGCTTTTCTGAGGCTATCAAACTAGTATAATGAAAGAGAACCAGTTATTTCAAATAGGAACGGAAAAAAGTGATTCAAACGAAGTTTGAACTTCGAAAAAAAATGTTTTTCTTTTCGAGATTCTTTGCGCATAATATACTTTTCTACGGCTATCAAACTAGTAAAATGAAAGAGAACCAGTTATCTCGAATAAGAACGGAAAAAAAGTGATTGTAACGAAGTTTCCAAACTTCGAAAAAAATTTTTTTTCTTTTCGAGATTCTTTGCGCATAATATGCTTTACTGAGGCTATCAAACTAGTATAATGAAAGAGAACCAGTTATCTCAAATAAGAACGGAAAAAAAATGTGATTCTAACGAAGTTTCTAAACTTCGAAAAAAATTTTTTTTCTTTTCGAGATTCTTTGCGCATAATATGCTTTACTGAGGCTATCAAACTTGTATAATGAAAGAGAACCAGTTATCTCAAATAAGAACAGAAAAAAAGTAATTGTAAAGAAGTTTCCAAACTTCGAAAAAAAAATTTTTTCTTTTCGAGATTCTTTGCGCATAATATGCTTTACTGAGGCTATCAAACTAGTATAATGAAAGAGAACCAGTTATCTCAAATAAGAACGGAAAAAAAGTGATTCTAAAGAAGTTTCCAAACTTCGAAAAAAATTTTTTTTCTTTTCGAGATTCTTTGCGCATAATATGCTTTTCTGAGGCTATCAAACTAGTATAATGAAAGAGAACCAGTTATCTAAAATAAGAACGGGAAAAAAGTGATTCTAACGAAGTTTCCAAACTTCGAAAAAAATTTTTTTTTCTTTTCGTGATTCTTTGCGCTAAATATGCTTTTCTGAGGCTATCAAAGTAGTATTATAAAAGAGAACACGTTATCTCAAATAAGAACAGAAAAAAGGTGATTCTAAAGAAGTTTCCAAACTTCGAAAAAAATTTTTTTTCTTTTCGAGATTCTTTGCGCATAATATGCTTTACTGAGGCTATCAAACTAGTATAATGAAAGAGAACCAGTTATCTCAAATAAGAACGGAAAAAAAGTGATTCAAACGAAGTTTCCAAACTTCGAAAAAAAATGTTTTCCTTTTCGAGATTCTTTGCGCATAATATGCTTTACTGAGGCTATCAAACTAGTATAATGAAAGAGAACCAGTTATCTCAAATAAGAACGGAAAAAAAGTGATTCTAAAGAAGTTTCCAAACTTCGAAAAAAAAATTTTTTCTTTTCGAGATTCTTTGCGCATAATATGCTTTACTGAGGCTATCAAACTAGTATAATGAAAGAGAACCAGTTATCTCAAATAAGAACGGAAAAAAATTGATTCTAAAGAAGTTTCCAAACTTCGAAAAAAAATTTTTTCTTTTCGTGATTCTTTGCGCTAAATATGCTTTTCTGAGGCTATCAAAGTAGTATTATAAAAGAGAACCAGTTATCTCAAATAAGAACAGAAAAAAAGTGATTCTAAAGAAGTTTCCAAACTTCGAAAAAAAATTTTTTTCTTTTCGAGATTCTTTGCGCATAATATGCTTTACTGAGGCTATCAAACTAGTATAATGAAAGAGAACCAGTTATCTCAAATAAGAACGGAAAAAAAGTTATTCAAACGAAGTTTACAAACTTCGAAAAAAATTTTTTTTCTTTTCGAGATTCTTTTCGCATAATATGCTTTACTGAGGCTATCAAACTAGTATAATGAAAGAGAACCAGTTATCTCAAATAAGAACAGAAAAAAAGTAATTGTAAAGAAGTTTCCAAACTTCGAAAAAAAATTTTTTTCTTTTCGAGATTCTTTGCGCATAATATGCTTTACTGAGGCTATCAAACTAGTATAATGAAAGAGAAACAGTTATCTCAAATAAGAACGGAAAAAAAGTGATTCAAACGAAGTTTCCAAACCTCGAAAAAAAATGTTTTTCTTTTCGATATTCTTTGCGCAAAATATGCTTTTCTGAGGCTATCAAACTAGTATAATGAAAGAGAACCAGTTATCTCAAATAAGAACGGGAAAAAAGTGATTCTAACGAAGTTTCCAAACTTCGAAAAAAATTTTTTTTTCTTTTCGTGATTCTTTGCGCTAAATATGCTTTTCTGAGGCTATCAAAGTAGTATTATAAAAGAGAACACGTTATCTCAAATAAGAACAGAAAAAAGGTGATTCTAAAGAAGTTTCCAAACTTCGAAAAAAATTTTTTTTCTTTTCGAGATTCTTTGCGCATAATATGCTTTACTGAGGCTATCAAACTAGTATAATGAAAGAGAACCAGTTATCTCAAATAAGAACGGAAAAAAAGTGATTCAAACGAAGTTTCCAAACTTCGAAAAAAAATGTTTTTCTTTTCGAAATTCTTTGCGCATAATATGCTTTACTGAGGCTATCAAACTAGTATAATGAAAGAGAACCAGTTATCTCAAATAAGAACGGAAAAAAAGTGATTCTAAAGAAGTTTCCAAACTTGAAAAAAAAATTTTTTCTTTTCGAGATTCTTTGCGCATAATATGCTTTACTGAGGCTATCAAACTAGTATAATGAAAGAGAACCAGTTATGTCAAATAAGAACGGAAAAAAATTGATTCTAAAGAAGTTTCCAAACTTCGAAAAAAAATTTTTTCTTTTCGAGATTCTTTGCCCATAATATGCTTTACTGAGGCTATCAAACTAGTATAATGAAAGAGAACCAGTTATCTCAAATAAGAACGGAAAAAAAGTGATTCAAACGAAGTTTCCAAACTTCGAAATAATGTTTTTCTTTTCGAGATTCTTTGCGCATAATATGCTTTACTGAGGCTATCAAACTAGTATAATGTAAGAGAACAAGTTATCTCAAATAAGAACGGAAAAAAAGTGATTCAAACGAAGTTTCCAAACTTCGAAAAAAATGTTTTTCTTTTCGAGATTCTTTGCGCATAATATGCTTTTCTGAGGCTATCAAACTAGTATAATGAAAGAGAACTAGTTATTTCAAATAAGAACGGAAAAAAAGTGATTCAAACGAAGTTTCCAAACTTCGAAAAAAAATGTTTTTCTTTTCGAGATTCTTTGCGCATAATATACTTTTCTACGGCTATCAAACTAGTAAAATGAAAGAGAACCAGTTATTTCAAATAAGAACGGAAAAAAGTGATTAAAACGAAGTTTCCAAACTTCGAAAAAAAATGTTTTTCTTTTCGAGATTCTTTGCGCATAATATACTTTTCTACGGCTATCAAACTAGTAAAATGAAAGAGAACCAGTTATCTCCAATAAGAACGGAAAAAAAGTGATTGTAACGAAGTTTCCAAATTTCGAAAAAAATTTTTTTTCTTTTCGAGATTCTTTGCGCATAATATGCTTTACTGAGGCTATCAAACTAGTATAATGTAAGAGAACCAGTTATCTAAAATAAGAACGGAAAAAAAGTGATTATAACGAAGTTTCCAAACTTCAAAAAAAATTTTTTTTCTTTTCGTGATTGTTTGCGCTAAATATGCTTTTCTGAGGCTATCAAACTAGTATAATGAAAGAGAACCAGTTATCTCAAATAAGAACAGAAAAAAGTGATTCTAAAGAAGTTTCCAAAATTCGAAAAAAAAATTTTGTCTTTTCGAGATTCTTTGCGCATAATATGATTTACTGAGGCTATCAAACTAGTATAATGAAAGAGAACCAGTTATCTCAAATAAGAACAGAAAAAAAGTGATTCTAAAGAAGTTTCTAATCTTCGAAAAAATTTTTTTTTCTTTTCGAGATTCTTTGCGATTAATATGCTATACTGAGGCTATCAAACTAGTATATGTAAGAGAACCAGTTATCTCAAATAAGAACGGAAAAAAAGTGATTCAAACGAAGTTTCCAAATTTCGAAAAAAAATGTTTTTCTTTTCGAGATTCTTTGCGCATAATATGCTTTTCTGAGGCTATCAAACTAGTATAATGAAAGAGAACCAGTTATTTCAAATAGGAACGGAAAAAAGTGATTCAAACGAAGTTTGAACTTCGAAAAAAAATGTTTTTCTTTTCGAGATTCTTTGCGCATAATATACTTTTCTACGGCTATCAAACTAGTAAAATGAAAGAGAACCAGTTATCTCGAATAAGAACGGAAAAAAAGTGATTGTAACGAAGTTTCCAAACTTCGAAAAAAATTTTTTTTCTTTTCGAGATTATTTGCGCATAATATGCTTTACTGAGGCTATCAAACTAGTATAATGAAAGAGAACCAGTTATCTCAAATAAGAACGGAAAAAAAGTGATTCTAACGAAGTTTCTAAACTTCGAAAAAAATTTTTTTTCTTTTCGAGATTCTTTGCGCATAATATGCTTTACTGAGGCTATCAAACTTGTATAATGAAAGAGAACCAGTTATCTCAAATAAGAACAGAAAAAAAGTAATTGTAAAGAAGTTTCCAAACTTCGAAAAAAAAATTTTTTCTTTTCGAGATTCTTTGCGCATAATATGCTTTACTGAGGCTATCAAACTAGTATAATGAAAGAGAACCAGTTATCTCAAATAAGAACGGAAAAAAAGTGATTCTAAAGAAGTTTCCAAACTTCGAAAAAAATTTTTTTTCTTTTCGAGATTCTTTGCGCATAATATGCTTTTCTGAGGCTATCAAACTAGTATAATGAAAGAGAACCAGTTATCTCAAATAAGAACGGGAAAAAAGTGATTCTAACGAAGTTTCCAAACTTCGAAAAAAATTTTTTTTTCTTTTCGTGATTCTTTGCGCTAAATATGCTTTTCTGAGGCTATCAAAGTAGTATTATAAAAGAGAACACGTTATCTCAAATAAGAACAGAAAAAAGGTGATTCTAAAGAAGTTTCCAAACTTCGAAAAAAATTTTTTTTCTTTTCGAGATTCTTTGCGCATAATATGCTTTACTGAGGCTATCAAACTAGTATAATGAAAGAGAACCAGTTATCTCAAATAAGAACGGAAAAAAAGTGATTCAAACGAAGTTTCCAAACTTCGAAAAAAAATGTTTTCCTTTTCGAGATTCTTTGCGCATAATATGCTTTACTGAGGCTATCAAACTAGTATAATGAAAGAGAACCAGTTATCTCAAATAAGAACGGAAAAAAAGTGATTCTAAAGAAGTTTCCAAACTTCGAAAAAAAAATTTTTTCTTTTCGAGATTCTTTGCGCATAATATGCTTTACTGAGGCTATCAAACTAGTATAATGAAAGAGAACCAGTTATCTCAAATAAGAACGGAAAAAAATTGATTCTAAAGAAGTTTCCAAACTTCGAAAAAAAAATTTTTCTTTTCGTGATTCTTTGCGCTAAATATGCTTTTCTGAGGCTATCAAAGTAGTATTATAAAAGAGAACCAGTTATCTCAAATAAGAACAGAAAAAAAGTGATTCTAAAGAAGTTTCCAAACTTCGAAAAAAATTTTTTTTCTTTTCGAGATTCTTTGCGCATAATATGCTTTACTGAGGCTATCAAACTAGTATAATGAAAGAGAACCAGTTATCTCAAATAAGAACGGAAAAAAAGTTATTCAAACGAAGTTTACAAACTTCGAAAAAAAATGTTTTTTTTTTCGAGATTCTTTGCGCATAATATGCTTTTCTGAGGCTATCAAACTAGTATAATGAAAGAGAACCAGTTATTTTAAATAAGAACGTAAAAAAGTGATTCAAACGAAGGTTCTTAAACTTGAAAAAAAATGTTTTTCTTTTCAAAATTCTTTGCGCATAACATACTTTTCTACGGCTATCAAACTAGTAAAATGAAAGAGAACCAGTTATCTCGAATAAGAGCGGAAAAAAAGTGATTCTAACGAAGTTTCCAAACTTCGAAAAAAAATGTTTTTCTTTACGAGATTCTTTGCGCATAATAGCTTTTCCGAGGCTATAAAACTAGTATAATGAAAGAGAACCAGTTATCTCAAATAAGAACGGAAAGAAAGTGATTCTAACGAAGTTTCCAAACTTCGAAAAAAATTTTTTTTTCTTTTCGAGATTCTTTGCGCATTATATGTATTTCTGAGGCTATCAAAGTAGTATTATAAAAGAGAACCAGTTATCTCAAATAAGAACGGAAAAAAAGTGATTCTAAGGAAGTTTCCAAACTTCGAAAAAATTTTTTTTTCCTTTCGAGATTCTTTGCGCATAATATACTTTTCTACGGCTATCAAACTAGTAAAATGAAAGAGAACCAGTTATTTCAAATAAGAACGGAAAAAAGTGATTAAAACGAAGTTTCCAAACTTCGAAAAAAAATGTTTTTCTTTTCGAGATTCTTTGCGCATAATATACTTTTCTACGGCTATCAAACTAGTAAAATGAAAGAGAACCAGTTATCTCCAATAAGAACGGAAAAAAAGTGATTGTAACGAAGTTTCCAAATTTCGAAAAAAATTTTTTTTCTTTTCGAGATTCTTTGCGCATAATATGCTTTACTGAGGCTATCAAACTAGTATAATGTAAGAGAACCAGTTATCTAAAATAAGAACGGAAAAAAAGTGATTATAACGAAGTTTCCAAACTTCAAAAAAAATTTTTTTTCTTTTCGTGATTGTTTGCGCTAAATATGCTTTTCTGAGGCTATCAAACTAGTATAATGAAAGAGAACCAGTTATCTCAAATAAGAACAGAAAAAAGTGATTCTAAAGAAGTTTCCAAAATTCGAAAAAAAAATTTTGTCTTTTCGAGATTCTTTGCGCATAATATGATTTACTGAGGCTATCAAACTAGTATAATGAAAGAGAACCAGTTATCTCAAATAAGAACAGAAAAAAAGTGATTCTAAAGAAGTTTCTAATCTTCGAAAAAATTTTTTTTTCTTTTCGAGATTCTTTGCGATTAATATGCTATACTGAGGCTATCAAACTAGTATATGTAAGAGAACCAGTTATCTCAAATAAGAACGGAAAAAAAGTGATTCAAACGAAGTTTCCAAATTTCGAAAAAAAATGTTTTTCTTTTCGAGATTCTTTGCGCATAATATGCTTTTCTGAGGCTATCAAACTAGTATAATGAAAGAGAACCAGTTATTTCAAATAGGAACGGAAAAAAGTGATTCAAACGAAGTTTGAACTTCGAAAAAAAATGTTTTTCTTTTCGAGATTCTTTGCGCATAATATACTTTTCTACGGCTATCAAACTAGTAAAATGAAAGAGAACCAGTTATCTCGAATAAGAACGGAAAAAAAGTGATTGTAACGAAGTTTCCAAACTTCGAAAAAAATTTTTTTTCTTTTCGAGATTATTTGCGCATAATATGCTTTACTGAGGCTATCAAACTAGTATAATGAAAGAGAACCAGTTATCTCAAATAAGAACGGAAAAAAAGTGATTCTAACGAAGTTTCTAAACTTCGAAAAAAATTTTTTTTCTTTTCGAGATTCTTTGCGCATAATATGCTTTACTGAGGCTATCAAACTTGTATAATGAAAGAGAACCAGTTATCTCAAATAAGAACAGAAAAAAAGTAATTGTAAAGAAGTTTCCAAACTTCGAAAAAAAAATTTTTTCTTTTCGAGATTCTTTGCGCATAATATGCTTTACTGAGGCTATCAAACTAGTATAATGAAAGAGAACCAGTTATCTCAAATAAGAACGGAAAAAAAGTGATTCTAAAGAAGTTTCCAAACTTCGAAAAAAATTTTTTTTCTTTTCGAGATTCTTTGCGCATAATATGCTTTTCTGAGGCTATCAAACTAGTATAATGAAAGAGAACCAGTTATCTCAAATAAGAACGGGAAAAAAGTGATTCTAACGAAGTTTCCAAACTTCGAAAAAAATTTTTTTTTCTATTCGTGATTCTTTGCGCTAAATATGCTTTTCTGAGGCTATCAAAGTAGTATTATAAAAGAGAACACGTTATCTCAAATAAGAACAGAAAAAAGGTGATTCTAAAGAAGTTTCCAAACTTCGAAAAAAATTTTTTTTCTTTTCGAGATTCTTTGCGCATAATATGCTTTACTGAGGCTATCAAACTAGTATAATGAAAGAGAACCAGTTATCTCAAATAAGAACGGAAAAAAAGTGATTCAAACGAAGTTTCCAAACTTCGAAAAAAAATGTTTTCCTTTTCGAGATTCTTTGCGCATAATATGCTTTACTGAGGCTATCAAACTAGTATAATGAAAGAGAACCAGTTATCTCAAATAAGAACGGAAAAAAAGTGATTCTAAAGAAGTTTCCAAACTTCGAAAAAAAAATTTTTTCTTTTCGAGATTCTTTGCGCATAATATGCTTTACTGAGGCTATCAAACTAGTATAATGAAAGAGAACCAGTTATCTCAAATAAGAACGGAAAAAAATTGATTCTAAAGAAGTTTCCAAACTTCGAAAAAAAAATTTTTCTTTTCGTGATTCTTTGCGCTAAATATGCTTTTCTGAGGCTATCAAAGTAGTATTATAAAAGAGAACCAGTTATCTCAAATAAGAACAGAAAAAAAGTGATTCTAAAGAAGTTTCCAAACTTCGAAAAAAATTTTTTTTCTTTTCGAGATTCTTTGCGCATAATATGCTTTACTGAGGCTATCAAACTAGTATAATGAAAGAGAACCAGTTATCTCAAATAAGAACGGAAAAAAAGTTATTCAAACGAAGTTTACAAACTTCGAAAAAAAATGTTTTTTTTTTCGAGATTCTTTGCGCATAATATGCTTTTCTGAGGCTATCAAACTAGTATAATGAAAGAGAACCAGTTATTTTAAATAAGAACGTAAAAAAGTGATTCAAACGAAGGTTCTTAAACTTGAAAAAAAATGTTTTTCTTTTCAAAATTCTTTGCGCATAACATACTTTTCTACGGCTATCAAACTAGTAAAATGAAAGAGAACCAGTTATCTCGAATAAGAGCGGAAAAAAAGTGATTCTAACGAAGTTTCCAAACTTCGAAAAAAAATGTTTTTCTTTACGAGATTCTTTGCGCATAATAGCTTTTCCGAGGCTATAAAACTAGTATAATGAAAGAGAACCAGTTATCTCAAATAAGAACGGAAAGAAAGTGATTCTAACGAAGTTTCCAAACTTCGAAAAAAATTTTTTTTTCTTTTCGAGATTCTTTGCGCATTATATGTATTTCTGAGGCTATCAAAGTAGTATTATAAAAGAGAACCAGTTATCTCAAATAAGAACGGAAAAAAAGTGATTCTAAGGAAGTTTCCAAACTTCGAAAAAATTTTTTTTTCCTTTCGAGATTCTTTGCGCATAATATACTTTTCTACGGCTATCAAACTAGTAAAATGAAAGAGAACCAGTTATCTCGAATAAGAACGGAAAAAAAAGTGATTCTAACGAAGTTTCCAAACTTCGAAAAAAATGTTTTTCTTTTCGAGATTCTTTGCGCATAATATGCTTTACTGAGGCTATCAAACTAGTATAATGAAAGAGAACCAGTTATCTCAAATAAGAACGGGAAAAAAGTGATTCTAACGAAGTTTCCAAACTTCGAAAAAAATTTTTTTTTCTTTTCGTGATTCTTTGCACTAAATATGCTTTTCTGAGGCTATCAAAGTAGTATAATGAAAGAGAACCAGTTATCTCAAATAAGAACGGAAAAAAAGTGATTCTAACGAAGTTTCTAAACTTCGAAAAAAATTTTTTTTCTTTTCGAGATTCTTTGCGCATAATATGCTTTACTGAGGCTATCAAACTTGTATAATGAAAGAGAACCAGTTATCTCAAATAAGAACAGAAAAAAAGTAATTGTAAAGAAGTTTCCAAACTTCGAAAAAAAAATGTTTTCTTTTCGAGATTCTTTGCGCATAATATGCTTTACTGAGGCTATCAAACTAGTATAATGAAAGAGAACCAGTTATCTCAAATAAGAACGGAAAAAAAGTTATTCAAACGAAGTTTACAAACTTCGAAAAAAAATGTTTTTTTTTTCGAGATTCTTTGCGCATAATATGCTTTTCTGAGGCTATCAAACTAGTATAATGAAAGAGAACCAGTTATTTTAAATAAGAACGTAAAAAAGTGATTCAAACGAAGGTTCTTAAACTTGAAAAAAAATGTTTTTCTTTTCAAAATTCTTTGCGCATAACATACTTTTCTACGGCTATCAAACTAGTAAAATGAAAGAGAACCAGTTATCTCGAATAAGAGCGGAAAAAAAGTGATTCTAACGAAGTTCCCAAACTTCGAAAAAAAATGTTTTTCTTTACGAGATTCTTTGCGCATAATAGCTTTTCCGAGGCTATAAAACTAGTATAATGAAAGAGAACCAGTTATCTCAAATAAGAACGGAAAGAAAGTGATTCTAACGAAGTTTCCAAACTTCGAAAAAATTTTTTTTTCTTTTCGAGATTCTTTGCCCATAATATGCTTTACTGAGGCTATCAAACTAGTATAATGAAAGAGAACCAGTTATCTCAAATAAGAACGGAAAAAAAGTGATTCTAAAGAAGTTTCCAAACTTCGAAAAAATTTTTTTTTCTTTTCGAGATTCTTTGCGCATAATATACTTTTCTACGGCTATCAAACTAGTAAAATGAAAGAGAACCAGTTATCTCGAATAAGAACGGAAAAAAAAGTGATTCTAACGAAGTTTCCAAACTTCGAAAAAAAATGTTTTTCTTTTCGAGATTCTTTGCGCATAATATGCTTTACTGAGGCTATCAAACTAGTATAATGAAAGAGAACCAGTTATCTCAAATAAGAACGGGAAAAAAGTGATTCTAACGAAGTTTCCAAACTTCGAAAAAAATTTTTTTTTCTTTTCGTGATTCTTTGCACTAAATAAGCTTTTCTGAGGCTATCAAAGTAGTATTATAAAAGAGAACCAGTTATCTCAAATAAGAACAGAAAAAAAGTGATTCTAAAGAAGTTTCCAAACTTCGAAAAAAATTTTTTTTCTTTTAGAGATTCTTTGCGCATAATATGCTTTACTGAGGCTATCAAACTAGTATAATGAAAGAGAACCAGTTATCTCGAATAAGAGCGGAAAAAAAGTGATTCTAACGAAGTTTCCAAACTTCGAAAAAATTTTTTTTTCTTTTCGAGATTCTTTGCGCATAATATGCATTTCTGAGGCTATCAAACTAGTATAATGAAAGAGAACCATTTATTTTAAATAAGAACGTAAAAAAGTGATTCAAACGAAGGTTCTTAAACTTGAAAAAAAATGTTTTTCTTTTCAAAATTCTTTGCGCATAACATACTTTTCTGCGGCTATCAAACTAGTAAAATGAAAGAGAACCAGTTATCTCGAATAAGAACGGAAAAATTGAGATTGTAACGAAGTTTCCAAACGTCGAAAAAAATTTTTTTTCTTTTCGAGATTCTTTGCGCATAATATGCTTTACTGAGGCTATCAAACTAGTATAATGAAATAGAACCAGTTATCTCAAATAAGAACGGAAAAAAAGTGATTCTAAAGAAGTTTCCAAACTTCGAAAAAAATTTTTTTTCTTTTCGAGATTCTTTGCGCATAATATGCTTTACTGAAGCTATCAAACTAGTATAATGAAAGAGAACCAGTTATCTCAAATAAGAACGGAAAAAAAGTGATTCTAAAGAAGTTTCCAAACTTCGAAAAAAATTTTTTTTCTTTTCGAGATTCTTTGCGCATAATATGCTTTACTGAGGCTATCAAACTAGTATAATGAAAGAGAAACAGTTATCTCAAATAAGAACGGAAAAAAAGTGATTCAAACGAAGTTTCCAAACCTCGAAAAAAAATGTTTTTCTTTTCGAGATTCTTTGCGCATAATATGCTTTTCTGAGGCTATCAAACTAGTATAATGAAAGATAACCAGTTATCTCAAATAAGAACGGGAAAAAAGTGATTCTAACGAAGTTTCCAAACTTCGAAAAAATTTTTTTTTTCTTTTCGTGATTCTTTGCGCTAAATATGCTTTTCTGAGGCTATCAAAGTAGTATTATAAAAGAGAACACGTTATCTCAAATAAGAACAGAAAATAGGTGATTCTAAAGAAGTTTCCAAACTTCAAAAAAAATTTTTTTTCTTTTCGAGATTCTTTGCGCATAATATGCTTTACTGAGGCTATCAAACTAGTATAATGAAAGAGAACCAGTTATCTCGAATAAGAACAGAAAAAAAGTGATTCTAAAGAAGTTTCCAAACTTCATAAAAAAAATTTTTTTCTTTTCGAGATTCTTTGCGCATAATATGCTTTACTGAGGCTATCAAACTAGTATAATGAAAGAGAACCTGTTATTTCAAATAAGAACGGAAAAAAGTGATTAAAACGAAGTTTCCAAACTTCGAAAAAAAATGTTTTTCTTTTCGAGATTCTTTGCGCATAATATGCTTTACTGAGGCTATCAAACTAGTATAATGAAAGAGAACCAGTTATCTCAAATAAGAACGGGAAAAAAGTGATTCTAACGAAGTTTCGAAACTTCGAAAAAATTTTTTTTTCTTTTCGAGATTCTTTGCGCATAATATGCTTTTCTGAGGCTATCAAACTAGTATAATGAAAGAGAACCAGTTATTTCCAATAAGAACGGAAAAAAGTGATTCAAACGAAGTTTCCAAACTTCGAAAAAAAATGTTTTTCTTTTCGAGATTCTTTGCGCATAATATGCTTTTCTGAGGCTATCAAACTAGTATAATGAAAGAGAACCAGTTATTTCAAATAGGAACGGAAAAAAGTGATTCAAACGAAGTTTGAACTTCGAAAAAAAATGTTTTTCTTTTCGAGATTCTTTGCGCATAATATACTTTTCTACGGCTATCAAACTAGTAAAATGAAAGAGAACCAGTTATCTCGAATAAGAACGGAAAAAAAGTGATTGTAACGAAGTTTCCAAACTTCGAAAAAAATTTTTTTTCTTTTCGAGATTCTTTGCGCATAATATGCTTTACTGAGGCTATCAAACTAGTATAATGAAAGAGAACCAGTTATCTCAAATAAGAACGGAAAAAAGTGATTCTAAAGAAGTTTCTAAACTTCGAAAAAAATTTTTTTTCTTTTCGAGATTCTTTGCGCATAATATGCTTTACTGAGGCTATCAAACTTGTATAATGAAAGAGAACCAGTTATCTCAAATAAGAACAGAATAAAAGTAATTGTAAAGAAGTTTCCAAACTTCGAAAAAAAATTTTTTTCTTTTCGAGATTCTTTGCGCATAATATGCTTTACTGAGGCTATCAAACTAGTATAATGAAAGAGAACCAGTTATCTCAAATAAGAACGGAAAAAAAGTGATTCTAAAGAAGTTTCCAAACTTCGAAAAAAATTTTTTTTTCTTTTCGTGATTCTTTGCGCTAAATATGCTTTTCTGAGGCTATCAAAGTAGTATTATAAAAGAGAACACGTTATCTCAAATAAGAACAGAAAAAAGGTGATTCTAAAGAAGTTTCCAAACTTCGAAAAAAATTTTTTTTCTTTTCGAGATTCTTTGCGCATAATATGCTTTACTGAGGCTATCAAACTAGTATAATGAAAGAGAACCAGTTATCTCAAATAAGAACGGAAAAAAAGTGATTCAAACGAAGTTTCCAAACTTCGAAAAAAAATGTTTTCCTTTTCGAGATTCTTTGCGCATAATATGCTTTACTGAGGCTATCAAACTAGTATAATGAAAGAGAACCAGTTATCTCAAATAAGAACGGGAAAAAAGTGATTCTAACGAAGTTTCCAAACTTCGAAAAAAATTTTTTTTTCTTTTCGTGATTCTTTGCACTAAATATGCTTTTCTGAGGCTATCAAAGTAGTATTATAAAAGAGAACCAGTTATCTCAAATAAGAACAGAAAAAAAGTGATTCTAAAGAAGTTTCCAAACTTCGAAAAAAATTTTTTTTCTTTTCGAGATTCTTTGCGCATAATATGCTTTACTGAGGCTATCAAACTAGTATAATGAAAGAGAACCAGTTATCTCGAATAAGAGCGGAAAAAAAGTGATTCTAACGAAGTTTCCAAACTTCGAAAAAAATTTTTTTTCTTTTCGAGATTCTTTGCGCATAATATGCATTTCTGAGGCTATCAAACTAGTATAATGAAAGAGAACCAGTTATTTTAAATAAGAACGTAAAAAAGTGATTCAAACGAAGGTTCTTAAACTTGAAAAAAAATGTTTTTCTTTTCAAAATTCTTTGCGCATAACATACTTTTCTGCGGCTATCAAACTAGTAAAATGAAAGAGAACCAGTTATCTCGAATAAGAACGGAAAAATTGAGATTGTAACGAAATTTCCAAACGTCGAAAAAAATTTTTTTTCTTTTCGAGATTCTTTGCGCATAATATGCTTTACTGAGGCTATCAAACGAGTATAATGAAATAGAACCAGTTATCTCAAATAAGAACGGAAAAAAAGTGATTCTAAAGAAGTTTCCAAACTTCGAAAAAAATTTTTTTTCTTTTCGAGATTCTTTGCGCATAATATGCTTTACTGAAGCTATCAAACTAGTATAATGAAAGAGAACCAGTTATCTCAAATAAGAACGGAAAAAAAGTGATTCTAAAGAAGTTTCCAAACTTCGAAAAAAATTTTTTTTCTTTTCGAGATTCTTTGCGCATAATATGCTTTACTGAGGCTATCAAACTAGTATAATGAAAGAGAAACAGTTATCTCAAATAAGAACGGAAAAAAAGTGATTCAAACGAAGTTTCCAACCCTCGAAAAAAAATGTTTTTCTTTTCGAGATTCTTTGCGCATAATATGCTTTTCTGAGGCTATCAAACTAGTATAATGAAAGATAACCAGTTATCTCAAATAAGAACGGGAAAAAAGTGATTCTAACGAAGTTTCCAAACTTCGAAAAAATTTTTTTTCTTTTCGAGATTCTTTGCGCATAATATGCTTTACTGAGGCTATCAAACTAGTATAATGAAAGAGAACCAGTTATCTCGAATAAGAACAGAAAAAAAGTGATTCTAAAAAGTTTCCAAACTTCATAAAAAAAATTTTTTTCTTTTCGAGATTCTTTGCGCATAATATGCTTTACTGAGGCTATCAAACTAGTATAATGAAAGAGAACCTGTTATTTCAAATAAGAACGGAAAAAAGTGATTAAAAGGAAGTTTCCAAACTTCGAAAAAAAATGTTTTTCTTTTCGAGATTCTTTGCGCATAATATGCTTTACTGAGGCTATCAAACTAGTATAATGAAAGAGAACCAGTTATCTCAAATAAGAACGGGAAAAAAGTGATTCTAACGAAGTTTCGAAACTTCAAAAAATTTTTTTTTCTTTTCGAGATTCTTTGCGCATAATATGCTTTTCTGAGGCTATCAAACTAGTATAATGAAAGACAACCAGTTATTTCCAATAAGAACGGAAAAAAGTGTTTCAAACGAAGTTTCCAAACTTCGAAAAAAAATGTTTTTCTTTTCGAGATTCTTTGCGCATAATATACTTTTCTACGGCTATCAAACTAGTAAAATGAAATAGAACCAGTTATCTCGAATAAGAACGGGAAAATTGTGATTGTATCGAAGTTTCCAAACGTCGAAAAAAATTTTTTTTCTTTTCGAGATTCTTTGCGCATAATATGCTTTACTGAGGCTATCAAACTAGTATAATGAAAGAGAACCAGTTATCTCAAATAAGAACGGAAAAAAAGTGATTTTAAGAAGTTTCCAAACTTCGAAAAAAATTTTTTTTCTTTTCGAGATTCTTTGCGCATAATATGCTTTACTGAAGCTATCAAACTAGTATAATGAAAGAGAACCAGTTATTTTAAATAAGAACGTAAAAAAGTGATTCAAACGAAGGTTCTTAAACTTGAAAAAAAATGTTTTTCTTTTCAAAATTCTTTGCGCATAACATACTTTTCTGCGGCTATCAAACTAGTAAAATGAAAGAGAACCAGTTATCTCGAATAAGAACGGAAAAATTGAGATTGTAACGAAGTTTCCAAACGTCGAAAAAAATTTTTTTTCTTTTCGAGATTCTTTGCGCATAATATGCTTTACTGAGGCTATCAAACTAGTATAATGAAATAGAACCAGTTATCTCAAATAAGAACGGAAAAAAAGTGATTCTAAAGAAGTTTCCAAACTTCGAAAAAAATTTTTTTTCTTTTCGAGATTCTTTGCGCATAATATGCTTTACTGAAGCTATCAAACTAGTATAATGAAAGAGAACCAGTTATCTCAAATAAGAACGGAAAAAAAGTGATTCAAACGAAGTTTCCAACCCTCGAAAAAAAATGTTTTTCTTTTCGAGATTCTTTGCGCATAATATGCTTTTCTGAGGCTATCAAACTAGTATAATGAAAGATAACCAGTTATCTCAAATAAGAACGGGAAAAAAGTGATTCTAACGAAGTTTCCAAACTTCGAAAAAATTTTTTTTTTCTTTTCGTGATTCTTTGCGCTAAATATGCTTTTCTGAGGCTATCAAAGTAGTATTATAAAAGAGAACACGTTATCTCAAATAAGAACAGAAAAAAGGTGATTCTAAAGAAGTTTCCAAACTTCAAAAAAAATTTTTTTTCTTTTCGAGATTCTTTGCGCATAATATGCTTTACTGAGGCTATCAAACTAGTATAATGAAAGAGAACCAGTTATCTCGAATAAGAACAGAAAAAAAGTGATTCTAAAGAAGTTTCCAAACTTCATAAAAAAAATTTTTTTCTTTTCGAGATTCTTTGCGCATAATATGCTTTACTGAGGCTATCAAACTAGTATAATGAAAGAGAACCTGTTATTTCAAATAAGAACGGAAAAAAGTGATTAAAACGAAGTTTCCAAACTTCGAAAAAAAATGTTTTTCTTTTCGAGATTCTTTGCGCATAATATGCTTTACTGAGGCTATCAAACTAGTATAATGAAAGAGAACCAGTTATCTCAAATAAGAACGGGTAAAAAGTGATTCTAACGAAGTTTCGAAACTTCAAAAAATTTTTTTTTCTTTTCGAGATTCTTTGCGCATAATATGCTTTTCTGAGGCTATCAAACTAGTATAATGAAAGAGAACCAGTTATTTCCAATAAGAACGGAAAAAAGTGTTTCAAACGAAGTTTCCAAACTTCGAAAAAAAATGTTTTTCTTTTCGAGATTCTTTGCGCATAATATACTTTTCTACGGCTATCAAACTAGTAAAATGAAATAGAACCAGTTATCTCGAATAAGAACGGGAAAATTGTGATTGTATCGAAGTTTCCAAACGTCGAAAAAAATTTTTTTTCTTTTCGAGATTCTTTGCGCATAATATGCTTTTCTGAGGCTATCAAACTAGTATAATGAAAGAGAACCAGTTATCTCAAATAAGAACGGAAAAAAAGTGATTCTAAAGAAGTTTCCAAACTTCGAAAAAAATTTTTTTTCTTTTCGAGATTCTTTGCGCATAATATGCTTTACTGAAGCTATCAAACTAGTATAATGAAAGAGAACCAGTTATCTCAAATAAGAACAGAAAAAAAGTGATTCTAAAGAAGTTTCCAAACTTCGAAAAAAAATTTTTTTCTTTTCGAGATTCTTTGCGCATAATATGCTTTACTGAGTTTATCAAACTAGTATAATGAAAGAGAACCAGTTATCTCAAATAAGAACGGAAAAAAAGTGATTCTAAAGAAGTTTCCAAACTTCGAAAAAAAATTTTTTTCTTTTCGAGATTCTTTGCGCATAATATGCTTTACTGAGGCTATCAAACTAGTATAATGAAAGAGAAACAGTTATCTCAAATAAGAACGGAAAAAAAGTGATTCAAACGAAGTTTCCAAACCTAGAAAAAAAATGTTTTTCTTTTCGAGATTCTTTGCGCATAATATGCTTTTCTGAGGCTATCAAACTAGTATAATGAAAGATAACCAGTTATCTCAAATAAGGACGGGAAAAAAGTGATTCTAACGAAGTTTCCAAACTTCGAAAAAAATTTTTTTTTCTTTTCGTGATTCTTTGCGCTAAATATGCTTTACTGAGGCTATCAAACTAGTATAATGAAAGAGAACCAGTTATCTCAAATAAGAACGGAAAAAAAGTTATTCAAACGAAGTTTACAAACTTCGAAAAAAAATGTTTTTTTTTTCGAGATTCTTTGCGCATAATATGCTTTTCTGAGGCTATCAAACTAGTATAATGAAAGAGAACCAGTTATTTTAAATAAGAACGTAAAAAAGTGATTCAAACGAAGGTTCTTAAACTTGAAAAAAAATGTTTTTCTTTTCAAAATTCTTTGCGCATAACACACTTTTCTACGGCTATCAAACTAGTAAAATGAAAGAGAACCAGTTATCTCGAATAAGAGCGGAAAAAAAGTGATTCTAACGAAGTTTCCAAACTTCGAAAAAAAATGTTTTTCTTTACGAGATTCTTTGCGCATAATAGCTTTTCCGAGGCTATAAAACTAGTATAATGAAAGAGAACCAGTTATCTCAAATAAGAACGGAAAAAAAGTGATTCAAACGAAGTTTCCAAACCTCGAAAAAAAATGTTTTTCTTTTCGAGATTCTTTGCGCATAATATGCTTTTCTGAGGCTATCAAACTAGTATAATGAAAGATAACCAGTTATCTCAAATAAGGACGGGAAAAAAGTGATTCTAACGAAGTTTCCAAACTTCGAAAAAAATTTTTTTTTCTTTTCGTGATTCTTTGCGCTAAATATGCTTTTCTGAGGCTATCAAAGTAGTATTATAAAAGAGAACACGTTATCTCAAATAAGAACAGAAAAAAGGTGATTCTAAAGAAGTTTCCAAACTTCGAAAAAAATTTTTTTTCTTTTCGAGATTCTTTGCGCATAATATGCTTTACTGAGGCTATCAAACTAGTATAATGAAAGAGAACCAGTTATCTCAAATAAGAACGGAAAAAAAGTGATTCAAACGAAGTTTCCAAACTTCGAAAAAAAATGTTTTCCTTTTCGAGAATCTTTGCGCATAATATGCTTTACTGAGGCTATCAAACTAGTATAATGAAAGAGAACCAGTTATCTCAAATAAGAACGGAAAAAAAGTGATTCTAAAGAAGTTTCCAAACTTCGAAAAAAAAATTTTTTCTTTTCGAGATTCTTTGCGCATAATATGCTTTACTGAGGCTATCAAACTAGTATAATGAAAGAGAACCAGTTATCTCAAATAAGAACGGAAAAAAATTGATTCTAAAGAAGTTTCCAAACTTCGAAAAAAAAATTTTTCTTTTCGAGATTCTTTGCCCATAATATGCTTTACTGAGGCTATCAAACTAGTATAATGAAAGAGAACCAGTTATCTCAAATAAGAACGGAAAAAAAGTGATTCAAACGAAGTTTCCAAACTTCGAAAAAAATGTTTTTCTTTTCGAGATTCTTTGCGCATAATATGCTTTACTGAGGCTATCAAACTAGTATTATGTAAGAGAACAAGTTATCTCAAATAAGAACGGAATAAAAGTGATTCAAACGAAGTTTCCAAACTTCGAAAAAAATGTTTTTCTTTTCGAGATTCTTTGCGCATAATATGCTTTTCTGAGGCTATCAAACTAGTATAATGAAAGAGAACTAGTTATTTCAAATAAGAACGGAAAAAAAGTGATTCAAACGAAGTTTCCAAACTTCGAAAAAAAATGTTTTTCTTTTCGAGATTCTTTGCGCATAATATACTTTTCTACGGCTATCAAACTAGTAAAATGAAAGAGAACCAGTTATCTCCAATAAGAACGGAAAAAAAGTGATTCTAACGAAGTTTCCAAACTTCGAAAAAAATGTTTTTCTTTACGAGATTCTTTGCGCATAATATGCTTTTCTGAGGCTATCAAACTAGTATAATGATAGAGAACCAGTTATCTCCAATAAGAACGGAAAAAAAGTGATTCTAACGAAGTTTCCAAATTTCGAAAAAAAATTTTTTTCTTTTCGAGATTCTTTGCGCATAATATGCTTTACTGAGGCTATCAAACTAGTATAATGAAAGAGAACAAGTTATCTCAAATAAGAACGGAAAAAAAGTGATTTAAACGAAGTTTCCAAACTTCGAAAAAAATGTTTTTCTTTTCGAGATTCTTTGCGCATAATATGCTTTTCTGAGGCTATCAAACTAGTATAATGAAAGAGAACCAGTTATTTCAAATAAGAACGGAAAAAAAGTGATTCAAACGAAGTTTCCAAACTTCGAAAAAAAATGTTTATCTTTTCGAGATTCTTTGCGCATAATATACTTTTCTACGGCTATCAAACTAGTAAAATGAAAGAGAACCAGTTATTTCAAATAAGAACGGAAAAAAGTGATTAAAACGAAGTTTCCAAACTTCGAAAAAAAATGTTTTTCTTTTCGAGATTCTTTGCGCATAATATACTTTTCTACGGCTATCAAACTAGTAAAATGAAAGAGAACCAGTTATCTCCAATAAGAACGGAAAAAAAGTGATTGTAACGAAGTTTCCAAATTTCGAAAAAAATTTTTTTTCTTTTCGAGATTCTTTGCGCATAATATGCTTTACTGAGGCTATCAAACTAGTATAATGTAAGAGAACCAGTTATCTAAAATAAGAACGGAAAAAAAGTGATTATAACGAAGTTTCCAAACTTCAAAAAAAATTTTTTTTCTTTTCGTGATTGTTTGCGCTAAATATGCTTTTCTGAGGCTATCAAACTAGTATAATGAAAGAGAACCAGTTATCTCAAATAAGAACAGAAAAAAGTGATTCTAAAGAAGTTTCCAAAATTCGAAAAAAAAATTTTGTCTTTTCGAGATTCTTTGCGCATAATATGATTTATGAGGCTATCAAACTAGTATAATGAAAGAGAACCAGTTATCTCAAATAAGAACAGAAAAAAAGTGATTCTAAAGAAGTTTCCAAACTTCGAAAAAAAATGTTTTTCTTTTCCAGATTCTTTGCGCATAATATGCTTTACTGTGGCTATCAAACTAGTATAATGAAAGAGAACCAGTTATCTCAAATAAGAACGGGAAAAAAGTGATTCTAACGAAGTTTCGAATCTTCGAAAAAATTTTTTTTTCTTTTCGAGATTCTTTGCGATTAATATGCTATACTGAGGCTATCAAACTAGTATATGTAAGAGAACCAGTTATCTCAAATAAGAACCAAAAAAAAGTGATTCAAACGAAGTTTCCAAACTTCGAAAAAAAATGTTTTTCTTTTCGAGATTCTTTGCGCATAATATGCTTTTCTGAGGCTATCAAACTAGTATAATGAAAGAGAACCAGTTATTTCAAATAGGAACGGAAAAAAGTGATTCAAACGAAGTTTGAACTTCGAAAAAAAATGTTTTTCTTTTCGAGATTCTTTGCGCATAATATACTTTTCTACGGCTATCAAACTAGTAAAATGAAAGAGAACCAGTTATCTCGAATAAGAACGGAAAAAAAGTGATTGTAACGAAGTTTCCAAACTTCGAAAAAAATTTTTTTTCTTTTCGAGAATCTTTGCGCATAATATGCTTTACTGAGGCTATCAAACTAGTATAATGAAAGAGAACCAGTTATCTCAAATAAGAACGGAAAAAAAATGTGATTCTAACGAAGTTTCTAAACTTCGAAAAAAATTTTTTTTCTTTTCGAGATTCTTTGCGCATAATATGCTTTACTGAGGCTATCAAACTTGTATAATGAAAGAGAACCAGTTATCTCAAATAAGAACAAAAAAAAAGTAATTGTAAAGAAGTTTCCAAACTTCGAAAAAAAAATTTTTTCTTTTCGAGATTCTTTGCGCATAATATGCTTTACTGAGGCTATCAAACTAGTATAATGAAAGAGAACCAGTTATCTCAAATAAGAACGGAAAAAAAGTGATTCTAAAGAAGTTTCCAAAATTCGAAAAAAATTTTTTTTCTTTTCGAGATTCTTTGCGCATAATATGCTTTTCTGAGGCTATCAAACTAGTATAATGAAAGAGAACCAGTTATCTCAAATAAGAACGGGAAAAAAGTGATTCTAACGAAGTTTCCAAACTTCGAAAAAAATTTTTTTTTCTTTTCGTGATTCTTTGCGCTAAATATGCTTTTCTGAGACTATCAAAGTAGTATTATAAAAGAGAACACGTTATCTCAAATAAGAACAGAAAAAAGGTGATTCTAAAGAAGTTTCCAAACTTCGAAAAAAATTTTTTTTCTTTTCGAGATTCTTTGCGCATAATATGCTTTACTGAGGCTATCAAACTAGTATAATGAAAGAGAACCAGTTATCTCAAATAAGAACGGAAAAAAAGTGATTCAAACGAAGTTTCCAAACTTCGAAAAAAAATGTTTTTCTTTTCGAAATTCTTTGCGCATAATATGCTTTACTGAGGCTATCAAACTAGTATAATGAAAGAGAACCAGTTATCTCAAATAAGAACGGAAAAAAAGTGATTCTAAAGAAGTTTCCAAACTTGAAAAAAAAAATTTTTCTTTTCGAGATTCTTTGCGCATAATATGCTTTACTGAGGCTATCAAACTAGTATAATGAAAGAGAACCAGTTATGTCAAATAAGAACGGAAAAAAATTGATTCTAAAGAAGTTTCCAAACTTCGAAAAAAAATTTTTTCTTTTCGAGATTCTTTGCCCATAATATGCTTTACTGAGGCTATCAAACTAGTATAATGAAAGAGAACCAGTTATCTCAAATAAGAACGGAAAAAAAGTGATTCAAACGAAGTTTCCAAACTTCGAAATAATGTTTTTCTTTTCGAGATTCTTTGCGCATAATATGCTTTACTGAGGCTATCAAACTAGTATAATGTAAGAGAACAAGTTATCTCAAATAAGAACGGAAAAAAAGTGATTCAAACGAAGTTTCCAAACTTCGAAAAAAATGTTTTTCTTTTCGAGATTCTTTGCGCATAATATGCTTTTCTGAGGCTATCAAACTAGTATAATGAAAGAGAACTAGTTATTTCAAATAAGAACGGAAAAAAAGTGATTCAAACGAAGTTTCCAAACTTCGAAAAAAAATGTTTTTCTTTTCGAGATTCTTTGCGCATAATATACTTTTCTACGGCTATCAAACTAGTAAAATGAAAGAGAACCAGTTATCTCCAATAAGAACGGAAAAAAAGTGATTCTAACGAAGTTTCCAAACTTCGAAAAAAATGTTTTTCTTTACGAGATTCTTTGCGCATAATATGCTTTTCTGAGGCTATCAAACTAGTATAATGATAGAGAACCAGTTATCTCCAATAAGAACGGAAAAAAAGTGATTCTAACGAAGTTTCCAAATTTCGAAAAAAAATTTTTTTCTTTTCGAGATTCTTTGCGCATAATATGCTTTACTGAGGCTATCAAACTAGTATAATGAAAGAGAACCAGTTATCTCGAATAAGAACAGAAAAAAAGTGATTCTAAAGAAGTTTCCAAACTTCATAAAAAAATTTTTTTTCTTTTCGAGATTCTTTGCGCATAATATGCTTTACTGAGGCTATCAAACTAGTATAATGAAAGAGAACCTGTTATTTCAAATAAGAACGGAAAAAAGTGATTAAAACGAAGTTTCCAAACTTCGAAAAAAAATGTTTTTCTTTTCGAGATTCTTTGCGCATAATATGCTTTACTGAGGGTATCAAACTAGTATAATGAAAGAGAACCAGTTATCTCAAATAAGAACGGGAAAAAAGTGATTCTAACGAAGTTTCGAAACTTCAAAAAATTTTTTTTTCTTTTCGAGATTCTTTGCGCATAATATGCTTTTCTGAGGCTATCAAACTAGTATAATGAAAGAGAACCAGTTATTTCCAATAAGAACGGAAAAAAGTGTTTCAAACGAAGTTTCCAAACTTCGAAAAAAAATGTTTTTCTTTTCGAGATTCTTTGCGCATAATATACTTTTCTACGGCTATCAAACTAGTAAAATGAAATAGAACCAGTTATCTCGAATAAGAACGGGAAAATTGTGATTGTATCGAAGTTTCCAAACGTCGAAAAAAATTTTTTTTCTTTTCGAGATTCTTTGCGCATAATATGCTTTACTGAGGCTATCAAACTAGTATAATGAAAGAGAACCAGTTATCTCAAATAAGAACGGAAAAAAAGTGATTCTAAAGAAGTTTCCAAACTTCGAAAAAAATTTTTTTTCTTTTCGAGATTCTTTGCGCATAATATGCTTTACTGAAGCTATCAAACTAGTATAATGAAAGAGAACCAGTTATCTCAAATAAGAACAGAAAAAAAGTGATTCTAAAGAAGTTTCCAAACTTCGAAAAAAAATTTTTTTCTTTTCGAGATTCTTTGCGCATAATATGCTTTACTGAGTTTATCAAACTAGTATAATGAAAGAGAACCAGTTATCTCAAATAAGAACGGAAAAAAAGTGATTCTAAAGAAGTTTCCAAACTTCGAAAAAAAATTTTTTTCTTTTCGAGATTCTTTGCGCATAATATGCTTTACTGAGGCTATCAAACTAGTATAATGAAAGAGAAACAGTTATCTCAAATAAGAACGGAAAAAAAGTGATTCAAACGAAGTTTCCAAACCTCGAAAAAAAATGTTTTTCTTTTCGAGATTCTTTGCGCATAATATGCTTTTCTGAGGCTATCAAACTAGTATAATGAAAGATAACCAGTTATCTCAAATAAGGACGGGAAAAAAGTGATTCTAACGAAGTTTCCAAACTTCGAAAAAAATTTTTTTTTCTTTTCGTGATTCTTTGCGCTAAATATGCTTTACTGAGGCTATCAAACTAGTATAATGAAAGAGAACCAGTTATCTCAAATAAGAACGGAAAAAAAGTTATTCAAACGAAGTTTACAAACTTCGAAAAAAAATGTTTTTTTTTTCGAGATTCTTTGCGCATAATATGCTTTTCTGAGGCTATCAAACTAGTATAATGAAAGAGAACCAGTTATTTTAAATAAGAACGTAAAAAAGTGATTCAAACGAAGGTTCTTAAACTTGAAACAAAATGTTTTTCTTTTCAAAATTCTTTGCGCATAACATACTTTTCTACGGCTATCAAACTAGTAAAATGAAAGAGAACCAGTTATCTCGAATAAGAGCGGAAAAAAAGTGATTCTAACGAAGTTTCCAAACTTCGAAAAAAAATGTTTTTCTTTACGAGATTCTTTGCGCATAATACCTTTTCCGAGGCTATAAAACTAGTATAATGAAAGAGAACCAGTTATCTCAAATAAGAACGGAAAGAAAGTGATTCTAACGAAGTTTCCAAACTTCGAAAAAAATTTTATTTTCTTTTCGAGATTCTTTGCGCATTATATGTATTTCTGAGGCTATCAAACTAGTATAATGAAAGAGAAACAGTTATCTCAAATAAGAACGGAAAAAAAGTGATTCAAACGAAGTTTCCAAACCTCGAAAAAAAATGTTTTTCTTTTCGAGATTCTTTGCGCATAATATGCTTTTCTGAGGCTATCAAACTAGTATAATGAAAGATAACCAGTTATCTCAAATAAGGACGGGAAAAAAGTGATTCTAACGAAGTTTCCAAACTTCGAAAAAAATTTTTTTTTCTTTTCGTGATTCTTTGCGCTAAATATGCTTTTCTGAGGCTATCAAAGTAGTATTATAAAAGAGAACACGTTATCTCAAATAAGAACAGAAAAAAGGTGATTCTAAAGAAGTTTCCAAACTTCGAAAAAAATTTTTTTTCTTTTCGAGATTCTTTGCGCATAATATGCTTTACTGAGGCTATCAAACTAGTATAATGAAAGAGAACCAGTTATCTCAAATAAGAACGGAAAAAAAGTGATTCAAACGAAGTTTCCAAACTTCGAAAAAAAATGTTTTCCTTTTCGAGAATCTTTGCGCATAATATGCTTTACTGAGGCTATCAAACTAGTATAATGAAAGAGAACCAGTTATCTCAAATAAGAACGGAAAAAAAGTGATTCTAAAGAAGTTTCCAAACTTCGAAAAAAAAATTTTTTCTTTTCGAGATTCTTTGCGCATAATATGCTTTACTGAGGCTATCAAACTAGTATAATGAAAGAGAACCAGTTATCTCAAATAAGAACGGAAAAAAATTGATTCTAAAGAAGTTTCCAAACTTCGAAAAAAAAATTTTTCTTTTCGAGATTCTTTGCCCATAATATGCTTTACTGAGGCTATCAAACTAGTATAATGAAAGAGAACCAGTTATCTCAAATAAGAACGGAAAAAAAGTGATTCAAACGAAGTTTCCAAACTTCGAAAAAAATGTTTTTCTTTTCGAGATTCTTTGCGCATAATATGCTTTACTGAGGCTATCAAACTAGTATTATGTAAGAGAACAAGTTATCTCAAATAAGAACGGAATAAAAGTGATTCAAACGAAGTTTCCAAACTTCGAAAAAAATGTTTTTCTTTTCGAGATTCTTTGCGCATAACATGCTTTTCTGAGGCTATCAAACTAGTATAATGAAAGAGAACTAGTTATTTCAAATAAGAACGGAAAAAAAGTGATTCAAACGAAGTTTCCAAGCTTCGAAAAAAAATGTTTTTCTTTTCGAGATTCTTTGCGCATAATATACTTTCCTACGGCTATCAAACCAGTAAAATGAAAGAGAACCAGTTATCTCCAATAAGAACGGAAAAAAAGTGATTCTAACGAAGTTTCCAAACTTCGAAAAAAATGTTTTTCTTTACGAGATTCTTTGCGCATAATATGCTTTTCTGAGGCTATCAAACTAGTATAATGATAGAGAACCAGTTATCTCCAATAAGAACGGAAAAAAAGTGATTCTAACGAAGTTTCCAAATTTCGAAAAAAAATTTTTTTCTTTTCGAGATTCTTTGCGCATAATATGCTTTACTGAGGCTATCAAACTAGTATAATGAAAGAGAACAAGTTATCTCAAATAAGAACGGAAAAAAAGTGATTTAAACGAAGTTTCCAAACTTCGAAAAAAATGTTTTTCTTTTCGAGATTCTTTGCGCATAATATGCTTTTCTGAGGCTATCAAACTAGTATAATGAAAGAGAACCAGTTATTTCAAATAAGAACGGAAAAAAAGTGATTCAAACGAAGTTTCCAAACTTCGAAAAAAAATGTTTATCTTTTCGAGATTCTTTGCGCATAATATACTTTTCTACGGCTATCAAACTAGTAAAATGAAAGAGAACCAGTTATTTCAAATAAGAACGGAAAAAAGTGATTAAAACGAAGTTTCCAAACTTCGAAAAAAAATGTTTTTCTTTTCGAGATTCTTTGCGCATAATATACTTTTCTACGGCTATCAAACTAGTAAAATGAAAGAGAACCAGTTATCTCCAATAAGAACGGAAAAAAAGTGATTGTAACGAAGTTTCCAAATTTCGAAAAAAATTTTTTTTCTTTTCGAGATTCTTTGCGCATAATATGCTTTACTGAGGCTATCAAACTAGTATAATGTAAGAGAACCAGTTATCTAAAATAAGAACGGAAAAAAAGTGATTATAACGAAGTTTCCAAACTTCAAAAAAAATTTTTTTTCTTTTCGTGATTGTTTGCGCTAAATATGCTTTTCTGAGGCTATCAAACTAGTATAATGAAAGAGAACCAGTTATCTCAAATAAGAACAGAAAAAAGTGATTCTAAAGAAGTTTCCAAAATTCGAAAAAAAAATTTTGTCTTTTCGAGATTCTTTGCGCATAATATGATTTATGAGGCTATCAAACTAGTATAATGAAAGAGAACCAGTTATCTCAAATAAGAACAGAAAAAAAGTGATTCTAAAGAAGTTTCCAAACTTCGAAAAAAAATGTTTTTCTTTTCCAGATTCTTTGCGCATAATATGCTTTACTGTGGCTATCAAACTAGTATAATGAAAGAGAACCAGTTATCTCAAATAAGAACGGGAAAAAAGTGATTCTAACGAAGTTTCGAATCTTCGAAAAAATTTTTTTTTCTTTTCGAGATTCTTTGCGATTAATATGCTATACTGAGGCTATTAAACTAGTATATGTAAGAGAACCAGTTATCTCAAATAAGAACCAAAAAAAAGTGATTCAAACGAAGTTTCCAAACTTCGAAAAAAAATGTTTTTCTTTTCGAGATTCTTTGCGCATAATATGCTTTTCTGAGGCTATCAAACTAGTATAATGAAAGAGAACCAGTTATTTCAAATAGGAACGGAAAAAAGTGATTCAAACGAAGTTTGAACTTCGAAAAAAAATGTTTTTCTTTTCGAGATTCTTTGCGCATAATATACTTTTCTACGGCTATCAAACTAGTAAAATGAAAGAGAACCAGTTATCTCGAATAAGAACGGAAAAAAAGTGATTGTAACGAAGTTTCCAAACTTCGAAAAAAATTTTTTTTCTTTTCGAGATTCTTTGCGCATAATATGCTTTACTGAGGCTATCAAACTAGTATAATGAAAGAGAACCAGTTATCTCAAATAAGAACGGAAAAAAAATGTGATTCTAACGAAGTTTCTAAACTTCGAAAAAAATTTTTTTTCTTTTCGAGATTCTTTGCGCATAATATGCTTTAGTGAGGCTATCAAACTTGTATAATGAAAGAGAACCAGTTATCTCAAATAAGAACAGAAAAAAAGTAATTGTAAAGAAGTTTCCAAACTTCGAAAAAAAAATTTTTTCTTTTCGAGATTCTTTGCGCATAATATGCTTTACTGAGGCTATCAAACTAGTATAATGAAAGAGAACCAGTTATCTCAAATAAGAACGGAAAAAAAGTGATTCTAAAGAAGTTTCCAAACTTCGAAAAAAATTTTTTTTCTTTTCGAGATTCTTTGCGCATAATATGCTTTTCTGAGGCTATCAAACTAGTATAATGAAAGAGAACCAGTTATCTCAAATAAGAACGGGAAAAAAGTGATTCTAACGAAGTTTCCAAACTTCGAAAAAAATTTTTTTTTCTTTTCGTGATTCTTTGCGCTAAATATGCTTTTCTGAGGCTATCAAAGTAGTATTATAAAAGAGAACACGTTATCTCAAATAAGAACAGAAAAAAGGTGATTCTAAAGAAGTTTCCAAACTTCGAAAAAAATTTTTTTTCTTTTCGAGATTCTTTGCGCATAATATGCTTTACTGAGGCTATCAAACTAGTATAATGAAAGAGAACCAGTTATCTCAAATAAGAACGGAAAAAAAGTGATTCAAACGAAGTTTCCAAACTTCGAAAAAAAATGTTTTCCTTTTCGAGATTCTTTGCGCATAATATGCTTTACTGAGGCTATCAAACTAGTATAATGAAAGAGAACCAGTTATCTCAAATAAGAACGGAAAAAAAGTGATTCTAAAGAAGTTTCCAAACTTCGAAAAAAATTTTTTTTCTTTTCGAGATTCTTTGCGCATAATATGCTTTACTGAGGCTATCAAACTAGTATAATGAAAGAGAACCAGTTATCTCAAATAAGAACGGAAAAAAAGTGATTCAAACGAAGTTTCCAAACTTCGAAAAAAAATGTTTTCCTTTTCGAGATTCTTTGCGCATAATATGCTTTACTGAGGCTATCAAACTAGTATAATGAAAGAGAACCAGTTATCTCAAATAAGAACGGAAAAAAAGTGATTCTAAAGAAGTTTCCAAACTTCGAAAAAAAAATTTTTTCTTTTCGAGATTCTTTGCGCATAATATGCTTTACTGAGGCTATCAAACTAGTATAATGAAAGAGAACCAGTTATCTCAAATAAGAACGGAAAAAAATTGATTCTAAAGAAGTTTCCAAACTTCGAAAAAAAATTTTTTCTTTTCGTGATTCTTTGCGCTAAATATGCTTTTCTGAGGCTATCAAAGTAGTATTATAAAAGAGAACCAGTTATCTCAATAAGAACAGAAAAAAAGTGATTCTAAAGAAGTTTCCAAACTTCGAAAAAAAATTTTTTTCTTTTCGAGATTCTTTGCGCATAATATGCTTTACTGAGGCTATCAAACTAGTATAATGAAAGAGAACCAGTTATCTGAAATAAGAACGGAAAAAAAGTTATTCAAACGAAGTTTACAAACTTCGAAAAAAATTTTTTTTCTTTTCGAGATTCTTTTCGCATAATATGCTTTACTGAGGCTATCAAACTAGTATAATGAAAGAGAACCAGTTATCTCAAATAAGAAGAGAAAAAAAGTAATTGTAAAGAAGTTTCCAAACTTCGAAAAAAAATTTTTTTCTTTTCGAGATTCTTTGCGCATAATATGCTTTACTGAGGCTATCAAACTAGTATAATGAAAGAGAAACAGTTATCTCAAATAAGAACGGAAAAAAAGTGATTCAAACGAAGTTTCCAAACCTCGAAAAAAAATGTTTTTCTTTTCGATATTCTTTGCGCAAAATATGCTTTTCTGAGGCTATCAAACTAGTATAATGAAAGAGAACCAGTTATCTCAAATAAGAACGGGAAAAAAGTGATTCTAACGAAGTTTCCAAACTTCAAAAAAAATTTTTTTTTCTTTTCGTGATTCTTTGCGCTAAATATGCTTTTCTGAGGCTATCAAAGTAGTATTATAAAAGAGAACACGTTATCTCAAATAAGAACAGAAAAAAGGTGATTCTAAAGAAGTTTCCAAACTTCGAAAAAAATTTTTTTTCTTTTCGAGATTCTTTGCGCATAATACGCTTTACTGAGGCTATCAAACTAGTATAATGAAAGAGAACCAGTTATCTCAAATAAGAACGGAAAAAAAGTGATTCAAACGAAGTTTCCAAACTTCGAAAAAAAATGTTTTTCTTTTCGAAATTCTTTGCGCATAATACGCTTTACTGAGGCTATCAAACTAGTATAATGAAAGAGAACCAGTTATCTCAAATAAGAACGGAAAAAAAGTGATTCTAAAGAAGTTTCCAAACTTGAAAAAAAAATTTTTTCTTTTCGAGATTCTTTGCGCATAATATGCTTTACTGAGGCTATCAAACTAGTATAATGAAAGAGAACCAGTTATGTCAAATAAGAACGGAAAAAAATTGATTCTAAAGAAGTTTCCAAACTTCGAAAAAAAATTTTTTCTTTTCGAGATTCTTTGCCCATAATATGCTTTACTGAGGCTATCAAACTAGTATAATGAAAGAGAACCAGTTATCTCAAATAAGAACGGAAAAAAAGTGATTCAAACGAAGTTTCCAAACTTCGAAATAATGTTTTTCTTTTCGAGATTCTTTGCGCATAATATGCTTTATTGAGGCTATCAAACTAGTATAATGTAAGAGAACAAGTTATCTCAAATAAGAACGGAAAAAAAGTGATTCAAACGAAGTTTCCAAACTTCGAAAAAAATGTTTTTCTTTTCGAGATTCTTTGCGCATAATATGCTTTTCTGAGGCTATCAAACTAGTATAATGAAAGAGAACTAGTTATTTCAAATAAGAACGGAAAAAAAGTGATTCAAACGAAGTTTCCAAACTTCGAAAAAAAATGTTTTTCTTTTCGAGATTCTTTGCGCATAATATACTTTTCTACGGCTATCAAACTAGTAAAATGAAAGAGAACCAGTTATCTCCAATAAGAACGGAAAAAAAGTGATTCTAACGAAGTTTCCAAACTTCGAAAAAAATGTTTTTCTTTACGAGATTCTTTGCGCATAATATGCTTTTCTGAGGCTATCAAACTAGTATAATGATAGAGAACCAGTTATCTCCAATAAGAACGGAAAAAAAAGTGATTCTAACGAAGTTTCCAAATTTCGAAAAAAAATTTTTTTCTTTTCGAGATTCTTTGCGCATAATATGCTTTACTGAGGCTATCAAACTAGTATAATGAAAGAGAACAAGTTATCTCAAATAAGAACGGAAAAAAAGTGATTCAAACGAAGTTTCCAAACTTCGAAAAAAATGTTTTTCTTTTCGAGATTCTTTGCGCATAATATGCTTTTCTGAGGCTATCAAACTAGTATAAAGAAAGAGAACTAGTTATTTCAAATAAGAACGGAAAAAAAGTGATTCAAACGAAGTTTCCAAACTTCGAAAAAAAATGTTTTTCTTTTCGAGATTCTTTGCGCATAATATACTTTCCTACGGCTATCAAACTAGTAAAATGAAAGAGAACCAGTTATTTCAAATAAGAACGGAAAAAAGTGATTAAAACGAAGTTTCCAAACTTCGAAAAAAAATGTTTTTCTTTTCGAGATTCTTTGCGCATAATATACTTTTCTACGGCTATCAAACTAGTAAAATGAAAGAGAACCAGTTATCTCCAATAAGAACGGAAAAAAAGTGATTGTAACGAAGTTTCCAAATTTCGAAAAAATTTTTTTTTCTTTTCGAGATTCTTTGCGCATAATATGCTTTACTGAGGCTATCAAACTAGTATAATGTAAGAGAACCAGTTATCTAAAATAAGGACGGAAAAAAAGTGATTATAACGAAGTTTCCAAACTTCAAAAAAAATTTTTTTTCTTTTCGTGATTGTTTGCGCTAAATATGCTTTTCTGAGGCTATCAAACTAGTATAATGAAAGAGAACCAGTTATCTCAAATAAGAACAGAAAAAAGTGATTCTAAAGAAGTTTCCAAAATTCGAAAAAAAAATTTTGTCTTTTCGAGATTCTTTGCGCATAATATGATTTACTGAGGCTATCAAACTAGTATAATGAAAGAGAACCATTTATCTCAAATAAGAACAGAAAAAAAGTGATTCTAAAGAAGTTTCCAAACTTCGAAAAAAAATGTTTTTCTTTTCGAGATTCTTTGCGCATAATATGCTTTACTGTGGCTATCAAACTAGTATAATGAAAGAGAACCAGTTATCTCAAATAAGAACGGGAAAAAAGTGATTCTAACGAAGTTTCGAATCTTCGAAAAAATTTTTTTTTCTTTTCGAGATTCTTTGCGATTAATATGCTATACTGAGGCTATCAAACTAGTATATGTAAGAGAACCAGTTATCTCAAATAAGAACGGAAAAAAAGTGATTCAAACGAAGTTTCCAAACTTCGAAAAAAAATGTTTTTCTTTTCGAGATTCTTTGCGCATAATATGCTTTTCTGAGGCTATCAAACTAGTATAATGAAAGAGAACCAGTTATTTCAAATAGGAACGGAAAAAAGTGATTCAAACGAAGTTTGAACTTCGAAAAAAAATGTTTTTCTTTTCGAGATTCTTTGCGCATAATATACTTTTCTACGGCTATCAAACTAGTAAAATGAAAGAGAACCAGTTATCTCGAATAAGAACGGAAAAAAAGTGATTGTAACGAAGTTTCCAAACTTCGAAAAAAATTTTTTTTCTTTTCGAGATTCTTTGCGCATAATATGCTTTACTGAGGCTATCAAACTAGTATAATGAAAGAGAACCAGTTATCTCAAATAAGAACGGAAAAAAAGTGATTCAAACGAAGTTTCCAAACTTCGAAAAAAAATGTTTTCCTTTTCGAGATTCTTTGCGCATAATATGCTTTACTGAGGCTATCAAACTAGTATAATGAAAGAGAACCAGTTATCTCAAATAAGAACGGAAAAAAAGTGATTCTAAAGAAGTTTCCAAACTTCGAAAAAAAAATTTTTTCTTTTCGAGATTCTTTGCGCATAATATGCTTTACTGAGGCTATCAAACTAGTATAATGAAAGAGAACCAGTTATCTCAAATAAGAACGGAAAAAAATTGATTCTAAAGAAGTTTCCAAACTTCGAAAAAAAATTTTTTCTTTTCGTGATTCTTTGCGCTAAATATGCTTTTCTGAGGCTATCAAAGTAGTATTATAAAAGAGAACCAGTTATCTCAAATAAGAACAGAAAAAAAGTGATTCTAAAGAAGTTTCCAAACTTCGAAAAAAAATTTTTTTCTTTTCGAGATTCTTTGCGCATAATATGCTTTACTGAGGCTATCAAACTAGTATAATGAAAGAGAACCAGTTATCTCAAATAAGAACGGAAAAAAAGTTATTCAAACGAAGTTTACAAACTTCGAAAAAAAATGTTTTTTTTTTCGAGATTCTTTGCGCATAATATGCTTTTCTGAGGCTATCAAACTAGTATAATGAAAGAGAACCAGTTATTTTAAATAAGAACGTAAAAAAGTGATTCAAACGAAGGTTCTTAAACTTGAAAAAAAATGTTTTTCTTTTCAAAATTCTTTGCGCATAACATACTTTTCTACGGCTATCAAACTAGTAAAATGAAAGAGAACCAGTTATCTCGAATAAGAGCGGAAAAAAAGTGATTCTAACGAAGTTTCCAAACTTCGAAAAAAAATGTTTTTCTTTACGAGATTCTTTGCGCATAATAGCTTTTCCGAGGCTATAAAACTAGTATAATGAAAGAGAACCAGTTATCTCAAATAAGAACGGAAAGAAAGTGATTCTAACGAAGTTTCCAAACTTCGAAAAAAATTTTTTTTTCTTTTCGAGATTCTTTGCGCATTATATGTATTTCTGAGGCTATCAAAGTAGTATTATAAAAGAGAACCAGTTATCTCAAATAAGAACGGAAAAAAAGTGATTCTAAGGAAGTTTCCAAACTTCGAAAAAATTTTTTTTTCTTTTCGAGATTCTTTGCGCATAATATACTTTTCTACGGCTATCAAACTAGTAAAATGAAAGAGAACCAGTTATCTCGAATAAGAACGGAAAAAAAAGTGATTCTAACGAAGTTTCCAAACTTAAAAAAAAATGTTTTTCTTTTCGAGATTCTTTGCGCATAATATGCTTTACTGAGGCTATCAAACTAGTATAATGAAAGAGAACCAGTTATCTCAAATAAGAACGGGAAAAAAGTGATTCTAACGAAGTTTCCAAACTTCGAAAAAAATTTTTTTTTCTTTTCGTGATTCTTTGCACTAAATATGCTTTTCTGAGGCTATCAAAGTAGTATAATGAAAGAGAACCAGTTATCTCAAATAAGAACGGAAAAAAAGTGATTCTAACGAAGTTTCTAAACTTCGAAAAAAATTTTTTTTCTTTTCGAGATTCTTTGCGCATAATATGCTTTACTGAGGCTATCAAACTTGTATAATGAAAGAGAACCAGTTATCTCAAATAAGAACAGAAAAAAAGTAATTGTAAAGAAGTTTCCAAACTTCGAAAAAAAAATGTTTTCTTTTCGAGATTCTTTGCGCATAATATGCTTTACTGAGGCTATCAAACTAGTATAATGAAAGAGAACCAGTTATCTCAAATAAGAACGGAAAAAAAGTTATTCAAACGAAGTTTACAAACTTCGAAAAAAAATGTTTTTTTTTTCGAGATTCTTTGCGCATAATATGCTTTTCTGAGGCTATCAAACTAGTATAATGAAAGAGAACCAGTTATTTTAAATAAGAACGTAAAAAAGTGATTCAAACGAAGGTTCTTAAACTTGAAAAAAAATGTTTTTCTTTTCAAAATTCTTTGCGCATAACATACTTTTCTACGGCTATCAAACTAGTAAAATGAAAGAGAACCAGTTATCTCGAATAAGAGCGGAAAAAAAGTGATTCTAACGAAGTTCCCAAACTTCGAAAAAAAATGTTTTTCTTTACGAGATTCTTTGCGCATAATAGCTTTTCCGAGGCTATAAAACTAGTATAATGAAAGAGAACCAGTTATCTCAAATAAGAACGGAAAGAAAGTGATTCTAACGAAGTTTCCAAACTTAGAAAAAATTTTTTTTTCTTTTCGAGATTCTTAGCGCATTATATGTATTTCTGAGGCTATCAAAGTAGTATTATAAAAGAGAACCAGTTATCTCAAATAAGAACGGAAAAAAAGTGATTCTAAAGAAGTTTCCAAACTTCGAAAAAAAATTTTTTCTTTTCGAAATTCTTTGCCCATAATATGCTTTACTGAGGCTATCAAACTAGTATAATGAAAGAGAACCAGTTATCTCAAATAAGAACGGAAAAAAAGTGATTCAAACGAAGTTTCCAAACTTCGAAATAATGTTTTTCTTTTCGAGATTCTTTGCGCATAATATGCTTTACTGAGGCTATCAAACTAGTATAATGTAAGAGAACAAGTTATCTTAAATAAGAACGGAAAAAAAGTGATTCAAACGAAGTTTCCAAACTTCGAAAAAAATGTTTTTCTTTTCGAGATTCTTTGCGCATAATATGCTTTTCTGAGGCTATCAAACTAGTATAATGAAAGAGAACTAGTTATTTCAAATAAGAACGGAAAAAAAGTGATTCAAACGAAGTTTCCAAACTTCGAAAAAAAATGTTTTTCTTTTCGAGATTCTTTGCGCATAATATACTTTTCTACGGCTATCAAACTAGTAAAATGAAAGAGAACCAGTTATCTCCAATAAGAACGGAAAAAAAGTGATTCTAACGAAGTTTCCAAACTTCGAAAAAAATGTTTTTCTTTACGAGATTCTTTGCGCATAATATGCTTTTCTGAGGCTATCAAACTAGTATAATGATAGAGAACCAGTTATCTCCAATAAGAACGGAAAAAAAGTGATTCTAACGAAGTTTCCAAATTTCGAAAAAAAATTTTTTTCTTTTCGAGATTCTTTGCGCATAATATGCTTTACTGAGGCTATCAAACTAGTATAATGAAAGAGAACCAGTTATCTCGAATAAGAACAGAAAAAAAGTGATTCTAAAGAAGTTTCCAAACTTCATAAAAAAATTTTTTTTCTTTTCGAGATTCTTTGCGCATAATATGCTTTACTGAGGCTATCAAACTAGTATAATGAAAGAGAACCTGTTATTTCAAATAAGAACGGAAAAAAGTGATTAAAACGAAGTTTCGAAACTTCAAAAAATTTTTTTTTCTTTTCGAGATTCTTTGCGCATAATATGCTTTTCTGAGGCTATCAAACTAGTATAATGAAAGAGAACCAGTTATTTCCAATAAGAACGGAAAAAAGTGTTTCAAACGAAGTTTCCAAACTTCGAAAAAAAATGTTTTTCTTTTCGAGATTCTTTGCGCATAATATACTTTTCTACGGCTATCAAACTAGTAAAATGAAATAGAACCAGTTATCTCGAATAAGAACGGGAAAATTGTGATTGTATCGAAGTTTCCAAACGTCGAAAAAAATTTTTTTTCTTTTCGAGATTCTTTGCGCATAATATGCTTTACTGAGGCTATCAAACTAGTATAATGAAAGAGAACCAGTTATCTCAAATAAGAACGGAAAAAAAGTGATTCTAAAGAAGTTTCCAAACTTCGAAAAAAATTTTTTTTCTTTTCGAGATTCTTTGCGCATAATATGCTTTACTGAAGCTATCAAACTAGTATAAAGAAAGAGAACCAGTTATCTCAAATAAGAACAGAAAAAAAGTGATTCTAAAGAAGTTTCCAAACTTCGAAAAAAAATTTTTTTCTTTTCGAGATTCTTTGCGCATAATATGCTTTACTGAGTTTATCAAACTAGTATAATGAAAGAGAACCAGTTATCTCAAATAAGAACGGAAAAAAAGTGATTCTAAAGAAGTTTCCAAACTTCGAAAAAAAATTTTTTTCTTTTCGAGATTCTTTGCGCATAATATGCTTTACTGAGGCTATCAAACTAGTATAATGAAAGAGAAAGTTATCTCAAATAAGAACGGAAAAAAAGTGATTCAAACGAAGTTTCCAAACCTCGAAAAAAAATGTTTTTCTTTTCGAGATTCTTTGCGCATAATATGCTTTTCTGAGGCTATCAAACTAGTATAATGAAAGATAACCAGTTATCTCAAATAAGGACGGGAAAAAAGTGATTCTAACGAAGTTTCCAAACTTCGAAAAAAATTTTTTTTTCTTTTCGTGATTCTTTGCGCTAAATATGCTTTACTGAGGCTATCAAACTAGTATAATGAAAGAGAACCAGTTATCTCAAATAAGAACGGAAAAAAAGTTATTCAAACGAAGTTTACAAACTTCGAAAAAAAATGTTTTTTTTTTCGAGATTCTTTGCGCATAATATGCTTTTCTGAGGCTATCAAACTAGTATAATGAAAGAGAACCAGTTATTTTAAATAAGAACGTAAAAAAGTGATTCAAACGAAGGTTCTTAAACTTGAAAAAAAATGTTTTTCTTTTCAAAATTCTTTGCGCATAACATACTTTTCTACGGCTATCAAACTAGTAAAATGAAAGAGAACCAGTTATCTCGAATAAGAGCGGAAAAAAAGTGATTCTAACGAAGTTTCCAAACTTCGAAAAAAAATGTTTTTCTTTACGAGATTCTTTGCGCATAATACCTTTTCCGAGGCTATAAAACTAGTATAATGAAAGAGAACCAGTTATCTCAAATAAGAACGGAAAGAAAGTGATTCTAACGAAGTTTCCAAACTTCGAAAAAAATTTTATTTTCTTTTCGAGATTCTTTGCGCATTATATGTATTTCTGAGGCTATCAAACTAGTATAATGAAAGAGAAACAGTTATCTCAAATAAGAACGGAAAAAAAGTGATTCAAACGAAGTTTCCAAACCTCGAAAAAAAATGTTTTTCTTTTCGAGATTCTTTGCGCATAATATGCTTTTCTGAGGCTATCAAACTAGTATAATGAAAGATAACCAGTTATCTCAAATAAGGACGGGAAAAAAGTGATTCTAACGAAGTTTCCAAACTTCGAAAAAAATTTTTTTTTCTTTTCGTGATTCTTTGCGCTAAATATGCTTTTCTGAGGCTATCAAAGTAGTATTATAAAAGAGAACACGTTATCTCAAATAAGAACAGAAAAAAGGTGATTCTAAAGAAGTTTCCAAACTTCGAAAAAAATTTTTTTTCTTTTCGAGATTCTTTGCGCATAATATGCTTTACTGAGGCTATCAAACTACTATAATGAAAGAGAACCAGTTATCTCAAATAAGAACGGAAAAAAAGTGATTCAAACGAAGTTTCCAAACTTCGAAAAAAAATGTTTTCCTTTTCGAGAATCTTTGCGCATAATATGCTTTACTGAGGCTATCAAACTAGTATAATGAAAGAGAACCAGTTATCTCAAATAAGAACGGAAAAAAAGTGATTCTAAAGAAGTTTCCAAACTTCGAAAAAAAAATTTTTTCTTTTCGAGATTCTTTGCGCATAATATGCTTTACTGAGGCTATCAAACTAGTATAATGAAAGAGAACCAGTTATCTCAAATAAGAACGGAAAAAAATTGATTCTAAAGAAGTTTCCAAACTTCGAAAAAAAAATTTTTCTTTTCGAGATTCTTTGCCCATAATATGCTTTACTGAGGCTATCAAACTAGTATAATGAAAGAGAACCGGTTATCTCAAATAAGAACGGAAAAAAAGTGATTCAAACGAAGTTTCCAAACTTCGAAAAAAATGTTTTTCTTTTCGAGATTCTTTGCGCATAATATGCTTTACTGAGGCTATCAAACTAGTATTATGTAAGAGAACAAGTTATCTCAAATAAGAACGGAATAAAAGTGATTCAAACGAAGTTTCCAAACTTCGAAAAAAATGTTTTTCTTTTCGAGATTCTTTGCGCATAATATGCTTTTCTGAGGCTATCAAACTAGTATAATGAAAGAGAACTAGTTATTTCAAATAAGAACGGAAAAAAAGTGATTCAAACGAAGTTTCCAAGCTTCGAAAAAAAATGTTTTTCTTTTCGAGATTCTTTGCGCATAATATACTTTCCTACGGCTATCAAACCAGTAAAATGAAAGAGAACCAGTTATCTCCAATAAGAACGGAAAAAAAGTGATTCTAACGAAGTTTCCAAACTTCGAAAAAAATGTTTTTCTTTACGAGATTCTTTGCGCATAATATGCTTTTCTGAGGCTATCAAACTAGTATAATGATAGAGAACCAGTTATCTCCAATAAGAACGGAAAAAAAATGATTCTAACGAAGTTTCCAAATTTCGAAAAAAAATTTTTTTCTTTTCGAGATTCTTTGCGCATAATATGCTTTACTGAGGCTATCAAACTAGTATAATGAAAGAGAACAAGTTATCTCAAATAAGAACGGAAAGAAAGTGATTCTAACGAAGTTTCCAAACTTCGAAAAAAATTTTTTTTTCTTTTCGAGATTCTTTGCGCATTATATGTATTTCTGAGGCTATCAAAGTAGTATTATAAAAGAGAACCAGTTATCTCAAATAAGAACGGAAAAAAAGTGATTCTAAGGAAGTTTCCAAACTTCGAAAAAATTTTTTTTTCTTTTCGAGATTCTTTGCGCATAATATACTTTTCTACGGCTATCAAACTAGTAAAATGAAAGAGAACCAGTTATCTCGAATAAGAACGGAAAAAAAAGTGATTCTAACGAAGTTTCCAAACTTAAAAAAAAAATGTTTTTCTTTTCGAGATTCTTTGCGCATAATATGCTTTACTGAGGCTATCAAACTAGTATAATGAAAGAGAACCAGTTATCTCAAATAAGAACGGGAAAAAAGTGATTCTAACGAAGTTTCCAAACTTCGAAAAAAATTTTTTTTTCTTTTCGTGATTCTTTGCACTAAATATGCTTTTCTGAGGCTATCAAAGTAGTATAATGAAAGAGAACCAGTTATCTCAAATAAGAACGGAAAAAAAGTGATTCTAACGAAGTTTCTAAACTTCGAAAAAAATTTTTTTTCTTTTCGAGATTCTTTGCGCATAATATGCTTTACTGAGGCTATCAAACTTGTATAATGAAAGAGAACCAGTTATCTCAAATAAGAACAGAAAAAAAGTAATTGTAAAGAAGTTTCCAAACTTCGAAAAAAAAATGTTTTCTTTTCGAGATTCTTTGCGCATAATATGCTTTACTGAGGCTATCAAACTAGTATAATGAAAGAGAACCAGTTATCTCAAATAAGAACGGAAAAAAAGTTATTCAAACGAAGTTTACAAACTTCGAAAAAAAATGTTTTTTTTTTCGAGATTCTTTGCGCATAATATGCTTTTCTGAGGCTATCAAACTAGTATAATGAAAGAGAACCAGTTATTTTAAATAAGAACGTAAAAAAGTGATTCAAACGAAGGTTCTTAAACTTGAAAAAAAATGTTTTTCTTTTCAAAATTCTTTGCGCATAACATACTTTTCTACGGCTATCAAACTAGTAAAATGAAAGAGAACCAGTTATCTCGAATAAGAGCGGAAAAAAAGTGATTCTAACGAAGTTCCCAAACTTCGAAAAAAAATGTTTTTCTTTACGAGATTCTTTGCGCATAATAGCTTTTCCGAGGCTATAAAACTAGTATAATGAAAGAGAACCAGTTATCTCAAATAAGAACGGAAAGAAAGTGATTCTAACGAAGTTTCCAAACTTAGAAAAAATTTTTTTTTCTTTTCGAGATTCTTTGCGCATTATATGTATTTCTGAGGCTATCAAAGTAGTATTATAAAAGAGAACCAGTTATCTCAAATAAGAACGGAAAAAAAGTGATTCTAAAGAAGTTTCCAAACTTCGAAAAAAAATTTTTTCTTTTCGAGATTCTTTGCCCATAATATGCTTTACTGAGGCTATCAAACTAGTATAATGAAAGAGAACCAGTTATCTCAAATAAGAACGGAAAAAAAGTGATTCAAACGAAGTTTCCAAACTTCGAAATAATGTTTTTCTTTTCGAGATTCTTTGCGCATAATATGCTTTACTGAGGCTATCAAACTAGTATAATGTAAGAGAACAAGTTATCTCAAATAAGAACGGAAAAAAAGTGATTCAAACGAAGTTTCCAAACTTCGAAAAAAATGTTTTTCTTTTCGAGATTCTTTGCGCATAATATGCTTTTCTGAGGCTATCAAACTAGTATAATGAAAGAGAACTAGTTATTTCAAATAAGAACGGAAAAAAAGTGATTCAAACGAAGTTTCCAAACTTCGAAAAAAAATGTTTTTATTTTCGAGATTCTTTGCGCATAATATACTTTTCTACGGCTATCAAACTAGTAAAATGAAAGAGAACCAGTTATCTCCAATAAGAACGGAAAAAAAGTGATTCTAACGAAGTTTCCAAACTTCGAAAAAAATGTTTTTCTTTACGAGATTCTTTGCGCATAATATGCTTTTCTGAGGCTATCAAACTAGTATAATGATAGAGAACCAGTTATCTCCAATAAGAACGGAAAAAAAGTGATTCTAACGAAGTTTCCAAATTTCGAAAAAAAATTTTTTTCTTTTCGAGATTCTTTGCGCATAATATGCTTTACTGAGGCTATCAAACTAGTATAATGAAAGAGAACCAGTTATCTCGAATAAGAACAGAAAAAAAGTGATTCTAAAGAAGTTTCCAAACTTCATAAAAAAATTTTTTTTCTTTTCGAGATTCTTTGCGCATAATATGCTTTACTGAGGCTATCAAACTAGTATAATGAAAGAGAACCTGTTATTTCAAATAAGAACGGAAAAAAGTGATTAAAACGAAGTTTCCAAACTTCGAAAAAAAATGTTTTTCTTTTCGAGATTCTTTGCGCATAATATGCTTTACTGAGGCTATCAAACTAGTATAATGAAAGAGAACCAGTTATCTCAAATAAGAACGGGAAAAAAGTGATTCTAACGAAGTTTCGAAACTTCAAAAAATTTTTTTTTCTTTTCGAGATTCTTTGCGCATAATATGCTTTTCTGAGGCTATCAAACTAGTATAATGAAAGAGAACCAGTTATTTCCAATAAGAACGGAAAAAAGTGTTTCAAACGAAGTTTCCAAACTTCGAAAAAAAATGTTTTTCTTTTCGAGATTCTTTGCGCATAATATACTTTTCTACGGCTATCAAACTAGTAAAATGAAATAGAACCAGTTATCTCGAATAAGAACGGGAAAATTGTGATTGTATCGAAGTTTCCAAACGTCGAAAAAAATTTTTTTTCTTTTCGAGATTCTTTGCGCATAATATGCTTTACTGAGGCTATCAAACTAGTATAATGAAAGAGAACCAGTTATCTCAAATAAGAACGGAAAAAAAGTGATTCTAAAGAAGTTTCCAAACTTCGAAAAAAATTTTTTTTCTTTTCGAGATTCTTTGCGCATAATATGCTTTACTGAAGCTATCAAACTAGTATAATGAAAGAGAACCAGTTATCTCAAATAAGAACGGAAAAAAAGTGATTCTAAAGAAGTTTCCAAACTTCGAAAAAAAATTTTTTTCTTTTCGAGATTCTTTGCGCATAATATGCTTTACTGAGGCTATCAAACTAGTATAATGAAAGAGAAACAGTTATCTCAAATAAGAACGGAAAAAAAGTGGTTCAAACGAAGTTTCCAAACCTCGAAAAAAAATGTTTTTCTTTTCGAGATTCTTTGCGCATAATATGCTTTTCTGAGGCTATCAAACTAGTATAATGAAAGATAACCAGTTATCTCAAATAAGGACGGGAAAAAAGTGATTCTAACGAAGTTTCCAAACCTCGAAAAAAAATGTTTTTCTTTTCGAGATTCTTTGCGCATAATATGCTTTTCTGAGGCTATCAAACTAGTATAATGAAAGATAACCAGTTATCTCAAATAAGGACGGGAAAAAAGTGATTCTAACGAAGTTTCCAAACTTCGAAAAAAATTTTTTTTTCTTTTCGTGATTCTTTGCGCTAAATATGCTTTACTGAGGCTATCAAACTAGTATAATGAAAGAGAACCAGTTATCTCAAATAAGAACGGAAAAAAAGTTATTCAAACGAAGTTTACAAACTTCGAAAAAAAATGTTTTTTTTTTCGAGATTCTTTGCGCATAATATGCTTTTCTGAGGCTATCAAACTAGTATAATGAAAGAGAACCAGTTATTTTAAATAAGAACGTAAAAAAGTGATTCAAACGAAGGTTCTTAAACTTGAAAAAAAATGTTTTTCTTTTCAAAATTCTTTGCGCATAACATACTTTTCTACGGCTATCAAACTAGTAAAATGAAAGAGAACCAGTTATCTCGAATAAGAGCGGAAAAAAAGTGATTCTAACGAAGTTTCCAAACTTCGAAAAAAAATGTTTTTCTTTACGAGATTCTTTGCGCATAATACCTTTTCCGAGGCTATAAAACTAGTATAATGAAAGAGAACCAGTTATCTCAAATAAGAACGGAAAGAAAGTGATTCTAACGAAGTTTCCAAACTTCGAAAAAAATTTTATTTTCTTTTCGAGATTCTTTGCGCATTATATGTATTTCTGAGGCTATCAAACTAGTATAATGAAAGAGAAACAGTTATCTCAAATAAGAACGGAAAAAAAGTGATTCAAACGAAGTTTCCAAACCTCGAAAAAAAATGTTTTTCTTTTCGAGATTCTTTGCGCATAATATGCTTTTCTGAGGCTATCAAACTAGTATAATGAAAGATAACCAGTTATCTCAAATAAGGACGGGAAAAAAGTGATTCTAACGAAGTTTCCAAACTTCGAAAAAAATTTTTTTTTCTTTTCGTGATTCTTTGCGCTAAATATGCTTTTCTGAGGCTATCAAAGTAGTATTATAAAAGAGAACACGTTATCTCAAATAAGAACAGAAAAAAGGTGATTCTAAAGAAGTTTCCAAACTTCGAAAAAAATTTTTTTTCTTTTCGAGATTCTTTGCGCATAATATGCTTTACTGAGGCTATCAAACTAGTATAATGAAAGAGAACCAGTTATCTCAAATAAGAACGGAAAAAAAGTGATTTAAACGAAGTTTCCAAACTTCGAAAAAAAATGTTTTCCTTTTCGAGAATCTTTGCGCATAATATGCTTTACTGAGGCTATCAAACTAGTATAATGAAAGAGAACCAGTTATCTCAAATAAGAACGGAAAAAAAGTGATTCTAAAGAAGTTTCCAAACTTCGAAAAAAAAATTTTTTCTTTTCGAGATTCTTTGCGCATAATATGCTTTACTGAGGCTATCAAACTAGTATAATGAAAGAGAACCAGTTATCTCAAATAAGAACGGAAAAAAATTGATTCTAAAGAAGTTTCCAAACTTCGAAAAAAAAATTTTTCTTTTCGAGATTCTTTGCCCATAATATGCTTTACTGAGGCTATCAAACTAGTATAATGAAAGAGAACCAGTTATCTCAAATAAGAACGGAAAAAAAGTGATTCAAACGAAGTTTCCAAACTTCGAAAAAAATGTTTTTCTTTTCGAGATTCTTTGCGCATAATATGCTTTACTGAGGCTATCAAACTAGTATTATGTAAGAGAACAAGTTATCTCAAATAAGAACGGAATAAAAGTGATTCAAACGAAGTTTCCAAACTTCGAAAAAAATGTTTTTCTTTTCGAGATTCTTTGCGCATAATATGCTTTTCTGAGGCTATCAAACTAGTATAATGAAAGAGAACTAGGTATTTCAAATAAGAACGGAAAAAAAGTGATTCAAACGAAGTTTCCAAGCTTCGAAAAAAAATGTTTTTCTTTTCGAGATTCTTTGCGCATAATATACTTTCCTACGGCTATCAAACCAGTAAAATGAAAGAGAACCAGTTATCTCCAATAAGAACGGAAAAAAAGTGATTCTAACGAAGTTTCCAAACTTCGAAAAAAATGTTTTTCTTTACGAGATTCTTTGCGCATAATATGCTTTTCTGAGGCTATCAAACTAGTATAATGATAGAGAACCAGTTATCTCCAATAAGAACGGAAAAAAAGTGATTCTAACGAAGTTTCCAAATTTCGAAAAAAAATTTTTTTCTTTTCGAGATTCTTTGCGCATAATATGCTTTACTGAGGCTATCAAACTAGTATAATGAAAGAGAACAAGTTATCTCAAATAAGAACGGAAAAAAAGTGATTTAAACGAAGTTTCCAAACTTCGAAAAAAATGTTTTTCTTTTCGAGATTCTTTGCGCATAATATGCTTTTCTGAGGCTATCAAACTAGTATAATGAAAGAGAACCAGTTATTTCAAATAAGAACGGAAAAAAAGTGATTCAAACGAAGTTTCCAAACTTCGAAAAAAAATGTTTATCTTTTCGAGATTCTTTGCGCATAATATACTTTTCTACGGCTATCAAACTAGTAAAATGAAAGAGAACCAGTTATTTCAAATAAGAACGGAAAAAAGTGATTAAAACGAAGTTTCCAAACTTCGAAAAAAAATGTTTTTCTTTTCGAGATTCTTTGCGCATAATATACTTTTCTACGGCTATCAAACTAGTAAAATGAAAGAGAACCACTTATCTCCAATAAGAACGGAAAAAAAGTGATTGTAACGAAGTTTCCAAATTTCGAAAAAAATTTTTTTTCTTTTCGAGATTCTTTGCGCTTAATATGCTTTACTGAGGCTATCAAACTAGTATAATGTAAGAGAACCAGTTATCTAAAATAAGAACGGAAAAAAAGTGATTATAACGAAGTTTCCAAACTTCAAAAAAAATTTTTTTTTTTTCGTGATTGTTTGCGCTAAAAATGCTTTTCTGAGGATATCAAACTAGTATAATGAAAGAGAACCAGTTATCTCAAATAAGAACAGAAAAAAGTGATTCTAAAGAAGTTTCCAAAATTCGAAAAAAAAATTTTGTCTTTTCGAGATTCTTTGCGCATAATATGATTTATGAGGCTATCAAACTAGTATAATGAAAGAGAACCAGTTATCTCAAATAAGAACAGAAAAAAAGTGATTCTAAAGAAGTTTCCAAACTTCGAAAAAAAATGTTTTTCTTTTCCAGATTCTTTGCGCATAATATGCTTTACTGTGGCTATCAAACTAGTATAATGAAAGAGAACCAGTTATCTCAAATAAGAACGGGAAAAAAGTGATTCTAACGAAGTTTCGAATCTTCGAAAAAATTTTTTTTTCTTTTCGAGATTCTTTGCGATTAATATGCTATACTGAGGCTATTAAACTAGTATATGTAAGAGAACCAGTTATCTCAAATAAGAACCAAAAAAAAGTGATTCAAACGAAGTTTCCAAACTTCGAAAAAAAATGTTTTTCTTTTCGAGATTCTTTGCGCATAATATGCTTTTCTGAGGCTATCAAACTAGTATAATGAAAGAGAACCAGTTATTTCAAATAGGAACGGAAAAAAGTGATTCAAACGAAGTTTGAACTTCGAAAAAAAATGTTTTTCTTTTCGAGATTCTTTGCGCATAATATACTTTTCTACGGCTATCAAACTAGTAAAATGAAAGAGAACCAGTTATCTCGAATAAGAACGGAAAAAAAGTGATTGTAACGAAGTTTCCAAACTTCGAAAAAAATTTTTTTTCTTTTCGAGATTCTTTGCGCATAATATGCTTTACTGAGGCTATCAAACTAGTATAATGAAAGAGAACCAGTTATCTCAAATAAGAACGGAAAAAAAATGTGATTCTAACGAAGTTTCTAAACTTCGAAAAAAATTTTTTTTCTTTTCGAGATTCTTTGCGCATAATATGCTTTACTGAGGCTATCAAACTTGTATAATGAAAGAGAACCAGTTATCTCAAATAAGAACAGAAAAAAAGTAATTGTAAAGAAGTTTCCAAACTTCGAAAAAAAAATTTTTTCTTTTCGAGATTCTTTGCGCATAATATGCTTTACTGAGGCTATCAAACTAGTATAATGAAAGAGAACCAGTTATCTCAAATAAGAACGGAAAAAAAGTGATTCTAAAGAAGTTTCCAAACTTCGAAAAAAATTTTTTTTCTTTTCGAGATTCTTTGCGCATAATATGCTTTTCTGAGGCTATCAAACTAGTATAATGAAAGAGAACCAGTTATCTCAAATAAGAACGGGAAAAAAGTGATTCTAACGAAGTTTCCAAACTTCGAAAAAAATTTTTTTTTCTTTTCGTGATTCTTTGCGCTAAATATGCTTTTCTGAGGCTATCAAAGTAGTATTATAAAAGAGAACACGTTATCTCAAATAAGAACAGAAAAAAGGTGATTCTAAAGAAGTTTCCAAACTTCGAAAAAAATTTTTTTTCTTTTCGAGATTCTTTGCGCATAATATGCTTTACTGAGGCTATCAAACTAGTATAATGAAAGAGAACCAGTTATCTCAAATAAGAACGGAAAAAAAGTGATTCTAAAGAAGTTTCCAAACTTCGAAAAAAAAATTTTTTCTTTTCGAGATTCTTTGCGCATAATATGCTTTACTGAGGCTATCAAACTAGTATAATGAAAGAGAACCAGTTATCTCAAATAAGAACGGAAAAAAATTGATTCTAAAGAAGTTTCCAAACTTCGAAAAAAAAAATTTTTCTTTTCGAGATTCTTTGCCCATAATATGCTTTACTGAGGCTATCAAACTAGTATAATGAAAGAGAACCAGTTATCTCAAATAAGAACGGAAAAAAAGTGATTCAAACGAAGTTTCCAAACTTCGAAAAAAATGTTTTTCTTTTCGAGATTCTTTGCGCATAATATGCTTTACTGAGGCTATCAAACTAGTATTATGTAAGAGAACAAGTTATCTCAAATAAGAACGGAATAAAAGTGATTCAAACGAAGTTTCCAAACTTCGAAAAAAATGTTTTTCTTTTCGAGATTCTTTGCGCATAATATGCTTTTCTGAGGCTATCAAACTAGTATAATGAAAGAGAACTAGTTATTTCAAATAAGAACGGAAAAAAAGTGATTCAAACGAAGTTTCCAAGCTTCGAAAAAAAATGTTTTTCTTTTCGAGATTCTTTGCGCATAATATACTTTCCTACGGCTATCAAACCAGTAAAATGAAAGAGAACCAGTTATCTCCAATAAGAACGGAAAAAAAGTGATTCTAACGAAGTTTCCAAACTTCGAAAAAAATGTTTTTCTTTACGAGATTCTTTGCGCATAATATGCTTTTCTGAGGCTATCAAACTAGTATAATGATAGAGAACCAGTTATCTCCAATAAGAACGGAAAAAAAGTGATTCTAACGAAGTTTCCAAATTTCGAAAAAAAATTTTTTTCTTTTCGAGATTCTTTGCGCATAATATGCTTTACTGAGGCTATCAAACTAGTATAATGAAAGAGAACAAGTTATCTCAAATAAGAACGGAAAAAAAGTGATTTAAACGAAGTTTCCAAACTTCGAAAAAAATGTTTTTCTTTTCGAGATTCTTTGCGCATAATATGCTTTTCTGAGGCTATCAAACTAGTATAATGAAAGAGAACCAGTTATTTCAAATAAGAACGGAAAAAAAGTGATTCAAACGAAGTTTCCAAACTTCGAAAAAAAATGTTTATCTTTTCGAGATTCTTTGCGCATAATATACTTTTCTACGGCTATCAAACTAGTAAAATGAAAGAGAACCAGTTATTTCAAATAAGAACGGAAAAAAGTGATTAAAACGAAGTTTCCAAACTTCGAAAAAAAATGTTTTTCTTTTCGAGATTCTTTGCGCATAATATACTTTTCTACGGCTATCAAACTAGTAAAATGAAAGAGAACCAGTTATCTCCAATAAGAACGGAAAAAAAGTGATTGTAACGAAGTTTCCAAATTTCGAAAAAAATTTTTTTTCTTTTCGAGATTCTTTGCGCATAATATGCTTTACTGAGGCTATCAAACTAGTATAATGTAAGAGAACCAGTTATCTAAAATAAGAACGGAAAAAAAGTGATTATAACGAAGTTTCCAAACTTCAAAAAAAATTTTTTTTTTTTCGTGATTGTTTGCGCTAAATATGCTTTTCTGAGGATTACAAACTAGTATAATGAAAGAGAACCAGTTATCTCAAATAAGAACAGAAAAAAGTGATTCTAAAGAAGTTTCCAAAATTCGAAAAAAAAATTTTGTCTTTTCGAGATTCTTTGCGCATAATATGATTTATGAGGCTATCAAACTAGTATAATGAAAGAGAACCAGTTATCTCAAATAAGAACAGAAAAAAAGTGATTCTAAAGAAGTTTCCAAACTTCGAAAAAAAATGTTTTTCTTTTCCAGATTCTTTGCGCATAATATGCTTTACTGTGGCTATCAAACTAGTATAATGAAAGAGAACCAGTTATCTCAAATAAGAACGGGAAAAAAGTGATTCTAACGAAGTTTCGAATCTTCGAAAAAATTTTTTTTTCTTTTCGAGATTCTTTGCGATTAATATGCTATACTGAGGCTATTAAACTAGTATATGTAAGAGAACCAGTTATCTCAAATAAGAACCAAAAAAAAGTGATTCAAACGAAGTTTCCAAACTTCGAAAAAAAATGTTTTTCTTTTCGAGATTCTTTGCGCATAATATGCTTTTCTGAGGCTATCAAACTAGTATAATGAAAGAGAACCAGTTATTTCAAATAGGAACGGAAAAAAGTGATTCAAACGAAGTTTGAACTTCGAAAAAAAATGTTTTTCTTTTCGAGATTCTTTGCGCATAATATACTTTTCTACGGCTATCAAACTAGTAAAATGAAAGAGAACCAGTTATCTCGAATAAGAACGGAAAAAAAGTGATTGTAACGAAGTTTCCAAACTTCGAAAAAAATTTTTTTTCTTTTCGAGATTATTTGCGCATAATATGCTTTACTGAGGCTATCAAACTAGTATAATGAAAGAGAACCAGTTATCTCAAATAAGAACGGAAAAAAAATGTGATTCTAACGAAGTTTCTAAACTTCGAAAAAAATTTTTTTTCTTTTCGAGATTCTTTGCGCATAATATGCTTTACTGAGGCTATCAAACTTGTATAATGAAAGAGAACCAGTTATCTCAAATAAGAACAGAAAAAAAGTAATTGTAAAGAAGTTTCCAAACTTCGAAAAAAAAATTTTTTCTTTTCGAGATTCTTTGCGCATAATATGCTTTACTGAGGCTATCAAACTAGTATAATGAAAGAGAACCAGTTATCTCAAATAAGAACGGAAAAAAAGTGATTCTAAAGAAGTTTCCAAACTTCGAAAAAAATTTTTTTTCTTTTCGAGATTCTTTGCGCATAATATGCTTTTCTGAGGCTATCAAACTAGTATAATGAAAGAGAACCAGTTATCTCAAATAAGAACGGGAAAAAATTGATTCTAACGAAGTTTCCAAACTTCGAAAAAAATTTTTTTTTCTTTTCGTGATTCTTTGCGCTAAATATGCTTTTCTGAGGCTATCAAAGTAGTATTATAAAAGAGAACACGTTATCTCAAATAAGAACAGAAAAAAGGTGATTCTAAAGAAGTTTCCAAACTTCGAAAAAAATTTTTTTTCTTTTCGAGATTCTTTGCGCATAATATGCTTTACTGAGGCTATCAAACTAGTATAATGAAAGAGAACCAGTTATCTCAAATAAGAACGGAAAAAAAGTGATTCAAACGAAGTTTCCAAACTTCGAAAAAAAATGTTTTCCTTTTCGAGATTCTTTGCGCATAATATGCTTTACTGAGGCTATCAAACTAGTATAATGAAAGAGAACCAGTTATCTCAAATAAGAACGGAAAAAAAGTGATTCTAAAGAAGTTTCCAAACTTCGAAAAAAATTTTTTTTCTTTTCGAGATTCTTTGCGCATAATATGCTTTACTGAGGCTATCAAACTAGTATAATGAAAGAGAACCAGTTATCTCAAATAAGAACGGAAAAAAAGTGATTCAAACGAAGTTTCCAAACTTCGAAAAAAAATGTTTTCCTTTTCGAGATTCTTGGCGCATAATATGCTTTACTGAGGCTATCAAACTAGTATAATGAAAGAGAACCAGTTATCTCAAATAAGAACGGAAAAAAAGTGATTCTAAAGAAGTTTCCAAACTTCGAAAAAAAAATTTTTTCTTTTCGAGATTCTTTGCGCATAATATGCTTTACTGAGGCTATCAAACTAGTATAATGAAAGAGAACCAGTTATCTCAAATAAGAACGGAAAAAAATTGATTCTAAAGAAGTTTCCAAACTTCGAAAAAAAATTTTTTCTTTTCGTGATTCTTTGCGCTAAATATGCTTTTCTGAGGCTATCAAAGTAGTATTATAAAAGAGAACCAGTTATCTCAAATAAGAACAGAAAAAAAGTGATTCTAAAGAAGTTTCCAAACTTCGAAAAAAAATTTTTTTCTTTTCGAGATTCTTTGCGCATAATATGCTTTACTGAGGCTATCAAACTAGTATAATGAAAGAGAACCAGTTATCTCAAATAAGAACGGAAAAAAAGTAATTCAAACGAAGTTTACAAACTTCGAAAAAAATTTTTTTTCTTTTCGAGATTCTTTTCGCATAATATGCTTTACTGAGGCTATCAAACTAGTATAATGAAAGAGAACCAGTTATCTCAAATAAGAACAGAAAAAAAGTAATTGTAAAGAAGTTTCCAAACTTCGAAAAAAAATTTTTTTCTTTTCGAGATTCTTTGCGCATAATATGCTTTACTGAGGCTATCAAACTAGTATAATGAAAGAGAAACAGTTATCTCAAATAAGAACGGAAAAAAAGTGATTCAAACGAAGTTTCCAAACCTCGAAAAAAAATGTTTTTCTTTTCGATATTCTTTGCGCAAAATATGCTTTTCTGAGGCTATCAAACTAGTATAATGAAAGAGAACCAGTTATCTCAAATAAGAACGGGAAAAAAGTGATTCTAACGAAGTTTCCAAACTTCGAAAAAAATTTTTTTTTCTTTTCGTGATTCTTTGCGCTAAATATGCTTTTCTGAGGCTATCAAAGTAGTATTATAAAAGAGAACACGTTATCTCAAATAAGAACAGAAAAAAGGTGATTCTAAAGAAGTTTCCAAACTTCGAAAAAAATTTTTTTTCTTTTCGAGATTCTTTGCGCATAATATGCTTTACTGAGGCTATCAAACTAGTATAATGAAAGAGAACCAGTTATCTCAAATAAGAACGGAAAAAAGGTGATTCAAACGAAGTTTCCAAACTTCGAAAAAAAATGTTTTTCTTTTCGAAATTCTTTGCGCATAATATGCTTTACTGAGGCTATCAAACTAGTATAATGAAAGAGAACCAGTTATCTCAAATAAGAACGGAAAAAAAGTGATTCTAAAGAAGTTTCCAAACTTGAAAAAAAAATTTTTTCTTTTCGAGATTCTTTGCGCATAATATGCTTTACTGAGGCTATCAAACTAGTATAATGAAAGAGAACCAGTTATGTCAAATAAGAACGGAAAAAAATTGATTCTAAAGAAGTTTCCAAACTTCGAAAAAAAATTTTTTCTTTTCGAGATTCTTTGCCCATAATATGCTTTACTGAGGCTATCAAACTAGTATAATGAAAGAGAACCAGTTATCTCAAATAAGAACGGAAAAAAAGTGATTCAAACGAAGTTTCCAAACTTCCAAATAATGTTTTTCTTTTCGAGATTCTTTGCGCATAATATGCTTTATTGAGGCTATCAAACTAGTATAATGTAAGAGAACAAGTTATCTCAAATAAGAACGGAAAAAAAGTGATTCAAACGAAGTTTCCAAACTTCGAAAAAAATGTTTTTCTTTTCGAGATTCTTTGCGCATAATATGCTTTTCTGAGGCTATCAAACTAGTATAATGAAAGAGAACTAGTTATTTCAAATAAGAACGGAAAAAAAGTGATTCAAACGAAGTTACCAAACTTCGAAAAAAAATGTTTTTCTTTTCGAGATTCTTTGCGCATAATATACTTTTCTACGGCTATCAAACTAGTAAAATGAAAGAGAACCAGTTATCTCCAATAAGAACGGAAAAAAAGTGATTCTAACGAAGTTTCCAAACTTCGAAAAAAATGTTTTTCTTTACGAGATTCTTTGCGCATAATATGCTTTTCTGAGGCTATCAAACTAGTATAATGATAGAGAACCAGTTATCTCCAATAAGAACGGAAAAAAAAGTGATTCTAACGAAGTTTCCAAATTTCGAAAAAAAATTTTTTCTTTTCGAGATTCTTTGCGCATAATATGCTTTACTGAGGCTATCAAACTAGTATAATGAAAGAGAACAAGTTATCTCAAATAAGAACGGAAAAAAAGTGATTCAAACGAAGTTTCCAAACTTCGAAAAAAATGTTTTTCTTTTCGAGATTCTTTGCGCATAATATGCTTTTCTGAGGCTATCAAACTAGTATAAAGAAAGAGAACTAGTTATTTCAAATAAGAACGGAAAAAAAGTGATTCAAACGTAGTTTCCAAACTTCGAAAAAAAATGTTTTTCTTTTCGAGATTCTTTGCGCATAATATACTTTTCTACGGCTATCAAACTAGTAAAATGAAAGAGAACCAGTTATTTCAAATAAGAACGGAAAAAAGTGATTAAAACGAAGTTTCCAAACTTCGAAAAAAAATGTTTTTCTTTTCGAGATTCTTTGCGCATAATATACTTTTCTACGGCTATCAAACTAGTAAAATGAAAGAGAACCAGTTATCTCCAATAAGAACGGAAAAAAAGTGATTGTAACGAAGTTTCCAAATTTCGAAAAAAATTTTTTTTCTTTTCGAGATTCTTTGCGCATAATATGCTTTACTGAGGCTATCAAACTAGTATAATGTAAGAGAACCAGTTATCTAAAATAAGAACGGAAAAAAAGTGATTATAACGAAGTTTCCAAACTTCAAAAAAAATTTTTTTTCTTTTCGTGATTGTTTGCGCTAAATATGCTTTTCTGAGGCTATCAAACTAGTATAATGAAAGAGAACCAGTTATCTCAAATAAGAACAGAAAAAAGTGATTCTAAAGAAGTTTCCAAAATTCGAAAAAAAAATTTTGTCTTTTCGAGATTCTTTGCGCATAATATGATTTACTGAGGCTATCAAACTAGTATAATGAAAGAGAACCAGTTATCTCAAATAAGAACAGAAAAAAAGTGATTCTAAAGAAGTTTCCAAACTTCGAAAAAAAATGTTTTTCTTTTCGAGATTCTTTGCGCATAATATGCTTTACTGTGGCTATCAAACTAGTATAATGAAAGAGAACCAGTTATCTCAAATAAGAACGGGAAAAAAGTGATTCTAACGAAGTTTCGAATCTTCGAAAAAATTTTTTTTTCTTTTCGAGATTCTTTGCGATTAATATGCTATACTGAGGCTATCAAACTAGTATATGTAAGAGAACCAGTTATCTCAAATAAGAACGGAAAAAAAGTGATTCAAACGAAGTTTCCAAACTTCGAAAAAAAATGTTTTTCTTTTCGAGATTCTTTGCGCATAATATGCTTTTCTGAGGCTATCAAACTAGTATAATGAAAGAGAACCAGTTATTTCAAATAGGAACGGAAAAAAGTGATTCAAACGAAGTTTGAACTTCGAAAAAAAATGTTTTTCTTTTCGAGATTCTTTGCGCATAATATACTTTTCTACGGCTATCAAACTAGTAAAATGAAAGAGAACCAGTTATCTCGAATAAGAACGGAAAAAAAGTGATTGTAACGAAGTTTCCAAACTTCGAAAAAAATTTTTTTTCTTTTCGAGATTCTTTGCGCATAATATGCTTTACTGAGGCTATCAAACTAGTATAATGAAAGAGAACCAGTTATCTCAAATAAGAACGGAAAAAAAGTGATTCTAACGAAGTTTCTAAACTTCGAAAAAAATTTTTTTTCTTTTCGAGATTCTTTGCGCATAATATGCTTTACTGAGGCTATCAAACTTGTATAATGAAAGAGAACCAGTTATCTCAAATAAGAACAGAAAAAAAGTAATTGTAAAGAAGTTTCCAAACTTCGAAAAAAAAATTTTTTCTTTTCGAGATTCTTTGCGCATAATATGCTTTTCTGAGGCTATCAAACTAGTATAATGAAAGAGAACCAGTTATCTCAAATAAGAACGGGAAAAAAGTGATTCTAACGAAGTTTCCAAACTTCGAAAAAAATTTTTTTTTCTTTTCGTGATTCTTTGCGCTAAATATGCTTTTCTGAGGCTATCAAAGTAGTATTATAAAAGAGAACACGTTATCTCAAATAAGAACAGAAAAAAGGTGATTCTAAAGAAGTTTCCAAACTTCGAAAAAAATTTTTTTTCTTTTCGAGATTCTTTGCGCATAATATGCTTTACTGAGGCTATCAAACTAGTATAATGAAAGAGAACCAGTTATCTCAAATAAGAACGGAAAAAAAGTGATTCAAACGAAGTTTCCAAACTTCGAAAAAAAATGTTTTCCTTTTCGAGATTCTTTGCGCATAATATGCTTTACTGAGGCTATCAAACTAGTATAATGAAAGAGAACCAGTTATCTCAAATAAGAACGGAAAAAAAGTGATTCTAAAGAAGTTTCCAAACTTCGAAAAAAAAATTTTTTCTTTTCGAGATTCTTTGCGCATAATATGCTTTACTGAGGCTATCAAACTAGTATAATGAAAGAGAACCAGTTATCTCAAATAAGAACGGAAAAAAATTGATTCTAAAGAAGTTTCCAAACTTCGAAAAAAAATTTTTTCTTTTCGTGATTCTTTGCGCTAAATATGCTTTTCTGAGGCTATCAAAGTAGTATTATAAAAGAGAACCAGTTATCTCAAATAAGAACAGAAAAAAAGTGATTCTAAAGAAGTTTCCAAACTTCGAAAAAAAATTTTTTTCTTTTCGAGATTCTTTGCGCATAATATGCTTTACTGAGGCTATCAAACTAGTATAATGAAAGAGAACCAGTTATCTCAAATAAGAACGGAAAAAAAGTTATTCAAACGAAGTTTACAAACTTCGAAAAAAAATGTTTTTTTTTTCGAGATTCTTTGCGCATAATATGCTTTTCTGAGGCTATCAAACTAGTATAATGAAAGAGAACCAGTTATTTTAAATAAGAACGTAAAAAAGTGATTCAAACGAAGGTTCTTAAACTTGAAAAAAAATGTTTTTCTTTTCAAAATTCTTTGCGCATAACATACTTTTCTACGGCTATCAAACTAGTAAAATGAAAGAGAACCAGTTATCTCGAATAAGAGCGGAAAAAAAGTGATTCTAACGAAGTTTCCAAACTTCGAAAAAAAATGTTTTTCTTTACGAGATTCTTTGCGCATAATAGCTTTTCCGAGGCTATAAAACTAGTATAATGAAAGAGAACCAGTTATCTCAAATAAGAACGGAAAGAAAGTGATTCTAACGAAGTTTCCAAACTTCGAAAAAAATTTTTTTTTCTTTTCGAGATTCTTTGCGCATTATATGTATTTCTGAGGCTATCAAAGTAGTATTATAAAAGAGAACCAGTTATCTCATATAAGAACGGAAAAAAAGTGATTCTAAGGAAGTTTCCAAACTTCGAAAAAATTTTTTTTTCTTTTCGAGATTCTTTGCGCATAATATACTTTTCTACGGCTATCAAACTAGTAAAATGAAAGAGTACCAGTTATCTCGAATAAAAACGGAAAAATTGAGATTGTAACGAAGTTTCCAAACGTCGAAAAAAAATGTTTTTCTTTTCGAGATTCTTTGCGCATAATATGCTTTACTGAGGCTATCAAACTAGTATAATGAAAGAGAACCAGTTATCTCAAATAAGAACGGGAAAAAAGTGATTCTAACGAAGTTTCCAAACTTCGAAAAAAATTTTTTTTTCTTTTCGTGATTCTTTGCACTAAATATGCTTTTCTGAGGCTATCAAAGTAGTATAATGAAAGAGAACCAGTTATCTCAAATAAGAACGGAAAAAAAGTGATTCTAACGAAGTTTCTAAACTTCGAAAAAAATTTTTTTTCTTTTCGAGATTCTTTGCGCATAATATGCTTTACTGAGGCTATCAAACTTGTATAATGAAAGAGAACCAGTTATCTCAAATAAGAACAGAAAAAAAGTAATTGTAAAGAAGTTTCCAAACTTCGAAAAAAAAATGTTTTCTTTTCGAGATTCTTTGCGCATAATATGCTTTACTGAGGCTATCAAACTAGTATAATGAAAGAGAACCAGTTATCTCAAATAAGAACGGAAAAAAAGTTATTCAAACGAAGTTTACAAACTTCGAAAAAAAATGTTTTTTTTTTCGAGATTCTTTGCGCATAATATGCTTTTCTGAGGCTATCAAACTAGTATAATGAAAGAGAACCAGTTATTTTAAATAAGAACGTAAAAAAATGATTCAAACGAAGGTTCTTAAACTTGAAAAAAAATGTTTTTCTTTTCAAAATTCTTTGCGCATAACATACTTTTCTACGGCTATCAAACTAGTAAAATGAAAGAGAACCAGTTATCTCGAATAAGAGCGGAAAAAAAGTGATTCTAACGAAGTTCCCAAACTTCGAAAAAAAATGTTTTTCTTTACGAGATTCTTTGCGCATAATAGCTTTTCCGAGGCTATAAAACTAGTATAATGAAAGAGAACCAGTTATCTCAAATAAGAACGGAAAGAAAGTGATTCTAACGAAGTTTCCAAACTTAGAAAAAATTTTTTTTTCTTTTCGAGATTCTTTGCGCATTATATGTATTTCTGAGGCTATCAAAGTAGTATTATAAAAGAGAACCAGTTATCTCAAATAAGAACGGAAAAAAAGTGATTCTAAAGAAGTTTCCAAACTTCGAAAAAATTTTTTTTTCTTTTCGAGATTCTTTGCGCATAATATACTTTTCTACGGCTATCAAACTAGTAAAATGAAAGAGAACCAGTTATCTCGAATAAGAACGGAAAAAAAAGTGATTCTAACGAAGTTTCCAAACTTCGAAAAAAAATGTTTTTCTTTTCGAGATTTTTTGCGCATAATATGCTTTACTGAGGCTATCAAACTAGTATAATGAAAGAGAACCAGTTATCTCAAATAAGAACGGGAAAAAAGTGATTCTAACGAAGTTTCCAAACTTCGAAAAAAATTTTTTTTTCTTTTCGTGATTCTTTGCACTAAATATGCTTTTCTGAGGCTATCAAAGTAGTATTATAAAAGAGAACCAGTTATCTCAAATAAGAACAGAAAAAAAGTGATTCTAAAGAAGTTTCCAAACTTCGAAAAAAATTTTTTTTCTTTTAGAGATTCTTTGCGCATAATATGCTTTACTGAGGCTATCGAACTAGTATAATGAAAGAGAACCAGTTATCTCGAATAAGAGCGGAAAAAAAGTGATTCTAACGAAGTTTCCAAACTTCGAAAAAATTTTTTTTTCTTTTCGAGATTCTTTGCGCATAATATGCATTTCTGAGGCTATCAAACTAGTATAATGAAAGAGAACCAGTTATTTTAAATAAGAACGTAAAAAAGTGATTCAAACGAAGGTTCTTAAACTTGAAAAAAAATGTTTTTCTTTTCAAAATTCTTTGCGCATAACATACTTTTCTGCGGCTTTCAAACTAGTAAAATGAAAGAGAACCAGTTATCTCGAATAAAAACGGAAAAATTGAGATTGTAACGAAGTTTCCAAACGTCGAAAAAAATTTTTTTTCTTTTCGAGATTCTTTGCGCATAATATGCTTTACTGAGGCTATCAAACTAGTATAATGAAATAGAACCAGTTATCTCAAATAAGAACGGAAAAAAAGTGATTCTAAAGAAGTTTCCAAACTTCGAAAAAAATTTTTTTTCTTTTCGAGATTCTTTGCGCATAATATGCTTTACTGAAGCTATCAAACTAGTATAATGAAAGAGAACCAGTTATCTCAAATAAGAACGGAAAAAAAGTGATTCTAAAGAAGTTTCCAAACTTCGAAAAAAATTTTTTTTCTTTTCGAGATTCTTTGCGCATAATATGCTTTACTGAGGCTATCAAACTAGTATAATGAAAGAGAAACAGTTATCTCAAATAAGAACGGAAAAAAAGTGATTCAAACGAAGTTTCCAAACCTCGAAAAAAAATGTTTTTCTTTTCGAGATTCTTTGCGCATAATATGCTTTTCTGAGGCTATCAAACTAGTATAATGAAAGATAACCAGTTATCTCAAATAAGAACGGGAAAAAAGTGATTCTAACGAAGTTTCCAAACTTCGAAAAAATTTTTTTTTTCTTTTCGTGATTCTTTGCGCTAAATATGCTTTTCTGAGGCTATCAAAGTAGTATTATAAAAGAGAACACGTTATCTCAAATAAGAACAGAAAATAGGTGATTCTAAAGAAGTTTCCAAACTTCAAAAAAAATTTTTTTTCTTTTCGAGATTCTTTGCGCATAATATGCTTTACTGAGGCTATCAAACTAGTATAATGAAAGAGAACCAGTTATCTCGAATAAGAACAGAAAAAAAGTGATTCTAAAGAAGTTTCCAAACTTCATAAAAAAAATTTTTTTCTTTTCGAGATTCTTTGCGCATAATATGCTTTACTGAGGCTATCAAACTAGTATAATGAAAGAGAACCTGTTATTTCAAATAAGAACGGAAAAAAGTGATTAAAACGAAGTTTCCAAACTTCGAAAAAAAATGTTTTTCTTTTCGAGATTCTTTGCGCATAATATGCTTTACTGAGGCTATCAAACTAGTATAATGAAAGAGAACCAGTTATCTCAAATAAGAACGGGAAAAAAGTGATTCTAACGAAGTTTCGAAACTTCGAAAAAATTTTTTTTTCTTTTCGAGATTCTTTGCGCATAATATGCTTTTCTGAGGCTATCAAACTAGTATAATGAAAGAGAACCAGTTATTTCCAATAAGAACGGAAAAAAGTGATTCAAACGAAGTTTCCAAACTTCGAAAAAAAATGTTTTTCTTTTCGAGATTCTTTGCGCATAATATGCTTTTCTGAGGCTATCAAACTAGTATAATGAAAGAGAACCAGTTATTTCAAATAGGAACGGAAAAAAGTGATTCAAACGAAGTTTGAACTTCGAAAAAAAATGTTTTTCTTTTCGAGATTCTTTGCGCATAATATACTTTTCTACGGCTATCAAACTAGTAAAATGAAAGAGAACCAGTTATCTCGAATAAGAACGGAAAAAAAGTGATTGTAACGAAGTTTCCAAACTTCGAAAAAAATTTTTTTTCTTTTCGAGATTCTTTGCGCATAATATGCTTTACTGAGGCTATCAAACTAGTATAATGAAAGAGAACCAGTTATCTCAAATAAGAACGGAAAAAAAGTGATTCTAAAGAAGTTTCTAAACTTCGAAAAAAATTTTTTTTCTTTTCGAGATTCTTTGCGCATAATATGCTTTACTGAGGCTATCAAACTTGTATAATGAAAGAGAACCAGTTATCTCAAATAAGAACAGAAAAAAAGTAATTGTAAAGAAGTTTCCAAACTTCGAAAAAAAAATTTTTTCTTTTCGAGATTCTTTGCGCATAATATGCTTTACTGAGGCTATCAAACTAGTATAATGAAAGAGAACCAGTTATCTCAAATAAGAACGGAAAAAAAGTGATTCTAAAGAAGTTTCCAAACTTCGAAAAAAATTTTTTTTTCTTTTCGTGATTCTTTGCGCTAAATATGCTTTTCTGAGGCTATCAAAGTAGTATTATAAAACAGAACACGTTATCTCAAATAAGAACAGAAAAAAGGTGATTCTAAAGAAGTTTCCAAACTTCGAAAAAAATTTTTTTTCTTTTCGAGATTCTTTGCGCATAATATGCTTTACTGAGGCTATCAAACTAGTATAATGAAAGAGAACCAGTTATCTCAAATAAGAACGGAAAAAAAGTGATTCAAACGAAGTTTCCAAACTTCGAAAAAAAATGTTTTCCTTTTCGAGATTCTTTGCGCATAATATGCTTTACTGAGGCTATCAAACTAGTATAATGAAAGAGAACCAGTTATCTCAAATAAGAACGGGAAAAAAGTGATTCTAACGAAGTTTCCAAACTTCGAAAAAAATTTTTTTTTCTTTTCGTGATTCTTTGCACTAAATATGCTTTTCTGAGGCTATCAAAGTAGTATTATAAAAGAGAACCAGTTATCTCAAATAAGAACAGAAAAAAAGTGATTCTAAAGAAGTTTCCAAACTTCGAAAAAAATTTTTTTTCTTTTCGAGATTCTTTGCGCATAATATGCTTTACTGAGGCTATCAAACTAGTATAATGAAAGAGAACCAGTTATCTCGAATAAGAGCGGAAAAAAAGTGATTCTAACGAAGTTTCCAAACTTCATAAAAAAAATTTTTTTCTTTTCGAGATTCTTGGGGCATAATATGCTTTACTGAGGCTATCAAACTAGTATAATGAAAGAGAACCTGTTATTTCAAATAAGAACGGAAAAAAGTGATTAAAAGGAAGTTTCCAAACTTCGAAAAAAAATGTTTTTCTTTTCGAGATTCTTTGCGCATAATATGCTTTACTGAGGCTATCAAACTAGTATAATGAAAGAGAACCAGTTATCTCAAATAAGAACGGGAAAAAAGTGATTCTAACGAAGTTTCGAAACTTCAAAAAATTTTTTTTTCTTTTCGAGATTCTTTGCGCATAATATGCTTTTCTGAGGCTATCAAACTAGTATAATGAAAGACAACCAGTTATTTCCAATAAGAACGGAAAAAAGTGTTTCAAACGAAGTTTCCAAACTTCGAAAAAAAATGTTTTTCTTTTCGAGATTCTTTGCGCATAATATACTTTTCTACGGCTATCAAACTAGTAAAATGAAATAGAACCAGTTATCTCGAATAAGAACGGGAAAATTGTGATTGTATCGAAGTTTCCAAACGTCGAAAAAAATTTTTTTTCTTTTCGAGATTCTTTGCGCATAATATGCTTTACTGAGGCTATCAAACTAGTATAATGAAAGAGAACCAGTTATCTCAAATAAGAACGGAAAAAAAGTGATTTTAAGAAGTTTCCAAACTTCGAAAAAAATTTTTTTTCTTTTCGAGATTCTTTGCGCATAATATGCTTTACTGAAGCTATCAAACTAGTATAATGAAAGAGAACCAGTTATTTTAAATAAGAACGTAAAAAAGTGATTCAAACGAAGGTTCTTAAACTTGAAAAAAAATGTTTTTCTTTTCAAAATTCTTTGCGCATAACATACTTTTCTGCGGCTATCAAACTAGTAAAATGAAAGAGAACCAGTTATCTCGAATAAGAACGGAAAAATTGAGATTGTAACGAAGTTTCCAAACGTCGAAAAAAATTTTTTTTCTTTTCGAGATTCTTTGCGCATAATATGCTTTACTGAGGCTATCAAACTAGTATAATGAAATAGAACCAGTTATCTCAAATAAGAACGGAAAAAAAGTGATTCTAAAGAAGTTTCCAAACTTCGAAAAAAATTTTTTTTCTTTTCGAGATTCTTTGCGCATAATATGCTTTACTGAAGCTATCAAACTAGTATAATGAAAGAGAACCAGTTATCTCAAATAAGAACGGAAAAAAAGTGATTCAAACGAAGTTTCCAACCCTCGAAAAAAAATGTTTTTCTTTTCGAGATTCTTTGCGCATAATATGCTTTTCTGAGGCTATCAAACTAGTATAATGAAAGATAACCAGTTATCTCAAATAAGAACGGGAAAAAAGTGATTCTAACGAAGTTTCCAAACTTCGAAAAAATTTTTTTTTTCTTTTCGTGATTCTTTGCGCTAAATATGCTTTTCTGAGGCTATCAAAGTAGTATTATAAAAGAGAACACGTTATCTCAAATAAGAACAGAAAAAAGGTGATTCTAAAGAAGTTTCCAAACTTCAAAAAAAATTTTTTTTCTTTTCGAGATTCTTTGCGCATAATATGCTTTACTGAGGCTATCAAACTAGTATAATGAAAGAGAACCAGTTATCTCGAATAAGAACAGAAAAAAAGTGATTCTAAAGAAGTTTCCAAACTTCATAAAAAAAATTTTTTTCTTTTCGAGATTCTTTGCGCATAATATGCTTTACTGAGGCTATCAAACTAGTATAATGAAAGAGAACCTGTTATTTCAAATAAGAACGGAAAAAAGTGATTAAAACGAAGTTTCCAAACTTCGAAAAAAAATGTTTTTCTTTTCGAGATTCTTTGCGCATAATATGCTTTACTGAGGCTATCAAACTAGTATAATGAAAGAGAACCAGTTATCTCAAATAAGAACGGGAAAAAAGTGATTCTACCGAAGTTTCGAAACTTCAAAAAATTTTTTTTTCTTTTCGAGATTCTTTGCGCATAATATGCTTTTCTGAGGCTATCAAACTAGTATAATGAAAGAGAACCAGTTATTTCCAATAAGAACGGAAAAAAGTGTTTCAAACGAAGTTTCCAAACTTCGAAAAAAAATGTTTTTCTTTTCGAGATTCTTTGCGCATAATATACTTTTCTACGGCTATCAAACTAGTAAAATGAAATAGAACCAGTTATCTCGAATAAGAACGGGAAAATTGTGATTGTATCGAAGTTTCCAAACGTCGAAAAAAATTTTTTTTCTTTTCGAGATTCTTTGCGCATAATATGCTTTACTGAGGCTATCAAACTAGTATAATGAAAGAGAACCAGTTATCTCAAATAAGAACGGAAAAAAAGTGATTCTAAAGAAGTTTCCAAACTTCGAAAAAAATTTTTTTTCTTTTCGAGATTCTTTGCGCATAATATGCTTTACTGAAGCTATCAAACTAGTATAATGAAAGAGAACCAGTTATCTCAAATAAGAACAGAAAAAAAGTGATTCTAAAGAAGTTTCCAAACTTCGAAAAAAAATTTTTTTCTTTTCGAGATTCTTTGCGCATAATATGCTTTACTGAGTTTATCAAACTAGTATAATGAAAGAGAACCAGTTATCTCAAATAAGAACGGAAAAAAAGTGATTCTAAAGAAGTTTCCAAACTTCGAAAAAAAATTTTTTTCTTTTCGAGATTCTTTGCGCATAATATGCTTTACTGAGGCTATCAAACTAGTATAATGAAAGAGAAACAGTTATCTCAAATAAGAACGGAAAAAAAGTGATTCAAACGAAGTTTCCAAACCTCGAAAAAAAATGTTTTTCTTTTCGAGATTCTTTGCGCATAATATGCTTTTCTGAGGCTATCAAACTAGTATAATGAAAGATAACCAGTTATCTCAAATAAGGACGTGAAAAAAGTGATTCTAACGAAGTTTCCAAACTTCGAAAAAAATTTTTTTTTCTTTTCGTGATTCTTTGCGCTAAATATGCTTTACTGAGGCTATCAAACTAGTATAATGAAAGAGAACCAGTTATCTCAAATAAGAACGGAAAAAAAGTTATTCAAACGAAGTTTACAAACTTCGAAAAAAAATGTTTTTTTTTTCGAGATTCTTTGCGCATAATATGCTTTTCTGAGGCTATCAAACTAGTATAATGAAAGAGAACCAGTTATTTTAAATAAGAACGTAAAAAAGTGATTCAAACGAAGGTTCTTAAACTTGAAAAAAAATGTTTTTCTTTTCAAAATTCTTTGCGCATAACATACTTTTCTACGGCTATCAAACTAGTAAAATGAAAGAGAACCAGTTATCTCGAATAAGAGCGGAAAAAAAGTGATTCTAACGAAGTTTCCAAACTTCGAAAAAAAATGTTTTTCTTTACGAGATTCTTTGCGCATAATAGCTTTTCCGAGGCTATAAAACTAGTATAATGAAAGAGAACCAGTTATCTCAAATAAGAACGGAAAGAAAGTGATTCTAACGAAGTTTCCAAACTTCGAAAAAAATTTTATTTTCTTTTCGAGATTCTTTGCGCATTATATGTATTTCTGAGGCTATCAAACTAGTATAATGAAAGAGAAACAGTTATCTCAAATAAGAACGGAAAAAAAGTGATTCAAACGAAGTTTCCAAACCTCGAAAAAAAATGTTTTTCTTTTCGAGATTCTTTGCGCATAATATGCTTTTCTGAGGCTATCAAACTAGTATAATGAAAGATAACCAGTTATCTCAAATAAGGACGGGAAAAAAGTGATTCTAACGAAGTTTCCAAACTTCGAAAAAAATTTTTTTTTCTTTTCGTGATTCTTTGCGCTAAATATGCTTTTCTGAGGCTATCAAAGTAGTATTATAAAAGAGAACACGTTATCTCAAATAAGAACAGAAAAAAGGTGATTCTAAAGAAGTTTCCAAACTTCGAAAAAAATTTTTTTTCTTTTCGAGATTCTTTGCGCATAATATGCTTTACTGAGGCTATCAAACTAGTATAATGAAAGAGAACCAGTTATCTCAAATAAGAACGGAAAAAAAGTGATTCAAACGAAGTTTCCAAACTTCGAAAAAAAATGTTTTCCTTTTCGAGAATCTTTGCGCATAATATGCTTTACTGAGGCTATCAAACTAGTATAATGAAAGAGAACCAGTTATCTCAAATAAGAACGGAAAAAAAGTGATTCTAAAGAAGTTTCCAAACTTCGAAAAAAAAATTTTTTCTTTTCGAGATTCTTTGCGCATAATATGCTTTACTGAGGCTATCAAACTAGTATAATGAAAGAGAACCAGTTATCTCAAATAAGAACGGAAAAAAATTGATTCTAAAGAAGTTTCCAAACTTCGAAAAAAAAATTTTTCTTTTCGTGATTCTTTGCGCTAAATATGCTTTTCTGAGGCTATCAAAGTAGTATTATAAAAGAGAACCAGTTATCTCAAATAAGAACAGAAAAAAAGTGATTCTAAAGAAGTTTCCAAACTTCGAAAAAAAATTTTTTTCTTTTCGAGATTCTTTGCGCATAATATGCTTTACTGAGGCTATCAAACTAGTATAATGAAAGAGAACCAGTTATCTCAAATAAGAACGGAAAAAAAGTTATTCAAACGAAGTTTACAAACTTCGAAAAAAAATGTTTTTTTTTTCGAGATTCTTTGCGCATAATATGCTTTTCTGAGGCTATCAAACTAGTATAATGAAAGAGAACCAGTTATTTTAAATAAGAACGTAAAAAAGTGATTCAAACGAAGGTTCTTAAACTTGAAAAAAAATGTTTTTCTTTTCAAAATTCTTTGCGCATAACATACTTTTCTACGGCTATCAAACTAGTAAAATGAAAGAGAACCAGTTATCTCGAATAAGAGCGGAAAAAAAGTGATTCTAACGAAGTTTCCAAACTTCGAAAAAAAATGTTTTTCTTTACGAGATTCTTTGCGCATAATAGCTTTTCCGAGGCTATAAAACTAGTGTAATGAAAGAGAACCAGTTATCTCAAATAAGAACGGAAAGAAAGTGATTCTAACGAAGTTTCCAAACTTCGAAAAAAATTTTTTTTTCTTTTCGAGATTCTTTGCGCATTATATGTATTTCTGAGGCTATCAAATTAGTATTATAAAAGAGAACCAGTTATCTCAAATAAGAACGGAAAAAAAGTGATTCTAAAGAAGTTTCCAAACTTCGAAAAAATTTTTTTTTCTTTTCGAGATTCTTTGCGCATAATATACTTTTCTACGGCTATCAAACTAGTAAAATGAAAGAGAACCAGTTATCTCGAATAAAACGGAAAAAAAAGTGATTCTAACGAAGTTTCCAAACTTCGAAAAAAAATGTTTTTCTTTTCGAGATTCTTTGCGCATAATATGCTTTACTGAGGCTATCAAACTAGTATAATGAAAGAGAACCAGTTATCTCAAATAAGAGCGGGAAAAAAGTGATTCTAACGAAGTTTCCAAACTTCGAAAAAAATTTTTATTTCTTTTCGTGATTCTTTGCACTAAATATGCTTTTCTGAGGCTATCAAAGTAGTATTATAAAAGAGAACCACTTATCTCAAATAAGAACAGAAAAAAAGTGATTCTAAAGAAGTTTCCAAACTTCGAAAAAAATTTTTTTTCTTTTCGAGATTCTTTGCGCATAATATGCTTTACTGAGGCTATCAAACTAGTATAATGAAAGAGAACCAGTTATCTCGAATAAGAGCGGAAAAAAAGTGATTCTAACGAAGTTTCCAAACTTCGAAAAAAAAATTTTTTTTCTTTTCGAGATTCTTTGCGCATAATATGCATTTCTGAGGCTATCAAACTAGTATAATGAAAGAGAACCAGTTATTTTAAATAAGAACGTAAAAAAGTGATTCAAACGAAGGTTCTTAAACTTGAAAAAAAATGTTTTTCTTTTCAAAATTCTTTGCGCATAACATACTTTTCTGCGGCTATCAAACTAGTAAAATGAAAGAGAACCAGTTATCTCGAATAAGAACGGAAAAATTGAGATTGTAACGAAGTTTCCAAACGTCGAAAAAAATTTTTTTTCTTTTCGAGATTCTTTGCGCATAATATGCTTTACTGAGGCTATCAAACTAGTATAATGAAATAGAACCAGTTATCTCAAATAAGAACGGAAAAAAAGTGATTCTAAAGAAGTTTCGAAACTTCGAAAAAAATTTTTTTTCTTTTCGAGATTCTTTGCGCATAATATGCTTTACTGAAGCTATCAAACTAGTATAATGAAAGAGAACCAGTTATCTCAAATAAGAACGGAAAAAAAGTGATTCTAAAGAAGTTTCCAAACTTAAAAAAAAATTTTTTTTCTTTTCGAGATTCGTTGCGCATAATATGCTTTACTGAGGCTATCAAACTAGTATAATGAAAGAGAAACAGTTATCTCAAATAAGAACGGAAAAAAAGTGATTCAATAGAAGTTTCCAAACCTCGAAAAAAAATGTTTTTCTTTTCGAGATTCTTTGCGCATAATATGCTTTTCTGAGGCTATCAAACTAGTATAATGAAAGAGAAACAGTTATCTCAAATAAGAACGGAAAAAAAGTGATTCAAACGAAGTTTCCAAACCTCGAAAAAAAATGTTTTTCTTTTCGAGATTCTTTGCGCATAATATGCTTTTCTGAGGCTATCAAACTAGTATAATGAAAGATAACCAGTTATCTCAAATAAGAACGGGAAAAAAGTGATTCTAACGAAGTTTCCAAACTTCGAAAAAAATTTTATTTTCTTTTCGAGATTCTTTGCGCATTATATGTATTTCTGAGGCTATCAAACTAGTATAATGAAAGAGAAACAGTTATCTCAAATAAGAACGGAAAAAAAGTGATTCAAACGAAGTTTCCAAACCTCGAAAAAAAATGTTTTTCTTTTCGAGATTCTTTGCGCATAATATGCTTTTCTGAGGCTATCAAACTAGTATAATGAAAGATAACCAGTTATCTCAAATAAGGACGGGAAAAAAGTGATTCTAACGAAGTTTCCAAACTTCGAAAAAAATTTTTTTTTCTTTTCGTGATTCTTTGCGCTAAATATGCTTTTCTGAGGCTATCAAAGTAGTATTATAAAAGAGAACACGTTATCTCAAATAAGAACAGAAAAAAGGTGATTCTAAAGAAGTTTCCAAACTTCGAAAAAAATTTTTTTTCTTTTCGAGATTCTTTGCGCATAATATGCTTTACTGAGGCTATCAAACTAGTATAATGAAAGAGAACCAGTTATCTCAAATAAGAACGGAAAAAAAGTGATTCAAACGAAGTTTCCAAACTTCGAAAAAAAATGTTTTCCTTTTCGAGAATCTTTGCGCATAATATGCTTTACTGAGGCTATCAAACTAGTATAATGAAAGAGAACCAGTTATCTCAAATAAGAACGGAAAAAAAGTGATTCTAAAGAAGTTTCCAAACTTGGAAAAAAAAATTTTTTCTTTTCGAGATTCTTTGCGCATAATATGCTTTACTGAGGCTATCAAACTAGTATAATGAAAGAGAACCAGTTATCTCAAATAAGAACGGAAAAAAATTGATTCTAAAGAAGTTTCCAAACTTCGAAAAAAAAATTTTTCTTTTCGTGATTCTTTGCGCTAAATATGCTTTTCTGAGGCTATCAAAGTAGTATTATAAAAGAGAACCAGTTATCTCAAATAAGAACAGAAAAAAAGTGATTCTAAAGAAGTTTCCAAACTTCGAAAAAAAATTTTTTTCTTTTCGAGATTCTTTGCGCATAATATGCTTTACTGAGGCTATCAAACTAGTATAATGAAAGAGAACCAGTTATCTCAAATAAGAACGGAAAAAAAGTTATTCAAACGAAGTTTACAAACTTCGAAAAAAAATGTTTTTTTTTTCGAGATTCTTTGCGCATAATATGCTTTTCTGAGGCTATCAAACTAGTATAATGAAAGAGAACCAGTTATTTTAAATAAGAACGTAAAAAAGTGATTCAAACGAAGGTTCTTAAACTTGAAAAAAAATGTTTTTCTTTTCAAAATTCTTTGCGCATAACATACTTTTCTGCGGCTATCAAACTAGTAAAATGAAAGAGAACCAGTTATCTCTAATAAGAACGGAAAAATTGAGATTGTAACGAAGTTTCCAAACGTCGAAAAAAATTTTTTTTCTTTTCGAGATTCTTTGCGCATAATATGCTTTACTGAGGCTATCAAACTAGTATAATGAAATAGAACCAGTTATCTCAAATAAGAACGGAAAAAAAGTGATTCTAAAGAAGTTTCCAAACTTCGAAAAAAATTTTTTTTCTTTTCGAGATTCTTTGCGCATAATATGCTTTACTGAAGCTATCAAACTAGTATAATGAAAGAGAACCAGTTATCTCAAATAAGAACGGAAAAAAAGTGATTCAAACGAAGTTTCCAACCCTCGAAAAAAAATGTTTTTCTTTTCGAGATTCTTTGCGCATAATATGCTTTTCTGAGGCTATCAAACTAGTATGATGAAAGATAACCAGTTATCTCAAATAAGAACGGGAAAAAAGTGATTCTAACGAAGTTTCCAAACTTCGAAAAAATTTTTTTTTTCTTTTCGTGATTCTTTGCGCTAAATATGCTTTTCTGAGGCTATCAAAGTAGTATTATAAAAGAGAACACGTTATCTCAAATAAGAACAGAAAAAAGGTGATTCTAAAGAAGTTTCCAAACTTCAAAAAAAATTTTTTTTCTTTTCGAGATTCTTTGCGCATAATATGCTTTACTGAGGCTATCAAACTAGTATAATGAAAGAGAACCAGTTATCTCGAATAAGAACAGAAAAAAAAGTGATTCTAAAGAAGTTTCCAAACTTCATAAAAAAAATTTTTTTCTTTTCGAGATTCTTTACGCATAATATGCTTTACTGAGGCTATCAAACTAGTATAATGAAAGAGAACCTGTTATTTCAAATAAGAACGGAAAAAAGTGATTAAAACGAAGTTTCCAAACTTCGAAAAAAAATGTTTTTCTTTTCGAGATTCTTTGCGCATAATATGCTTTACTGAGGCTATCAAACTAGTATAATGAAAGAGAACCAGTTATCTCAAATAAGAACGGGAAAAAAGTGATTCTAACGAAGTTTCGAAACTTCAAAAAATTTTTTTTTCTTTTCGAGATTCTTTGCGCATAATATGCTTTTCTGAGGCTATCAAACTAGTATAATGAAAGAGAACCAGTTATTTCCAATAAGAACGGAAAAAAGTGTTTCAAACGAAGTTTCCAAACTTCGAAAAAAAATGTTTTTCTTTTCGAGATTCTTTGCGCATAATATACTTTTCTACGGCTATCAAACTAGTAAAATGAAATAGAACCAGTTATCTCGAATAAGAACGGGAAAATTGTGATTGTATCGAAGTTTCCAAACGTCGAAAAAAATTTTTTTTCTTTTCGAGATTCTTTGCGCATAATATGCTTTACTGAGGCTGTCAAACTAGTATAATGAAAGAGAACCAGTTATCTCAAAAAAGAACGGAAAAAAAGTGATTCTAAAGAAGTTTCCAAACTTCGAAAAAAATTTTTTTTCTTTTCGAGATTCTTTGCGCATAATATGCTTTACTGAAGCTATCAAACTAGTATAATGAAAGAGAACCAGTTATCTCAAATAAGAACAGAAAAAAAGTGATTCTAAAGAAGTTTCCAAACTTCGAAAAAAAATTTTTTTCTTTTCGAGATTCTTTGCGCATAATATGCTTTACTGAGTTTATCAAACTAGTATAATGAAAGAGAACCAGTTATCTCAAATAAGAACGGAAAAAAAGTGATTCTAAAGAAGTTTCCAAACTTCGAAAAAAAATTTTTTTCTTTTCGAGATTCTTTGCGCATAATATGCTTTACTGAGGCTATCAAACTAGTATAATGAAAGAGAAACAGTTATCTCAAATAAGAACGGAAAAAAAGTGATTCAAACGAAGTTTCCAAACCTCGAAAAAAAATGTTTTTCTTTTCGAGATTCTTTGCGCATAATATGCTTTTCTGAGGCTATCAAACTAGTATAATGAAAGAGAACCAGTTATCTCAAATAAGAACGGGAAAAAAGTGATTCTAACGAAGTTTCGAAACTTCAAAAAATTTTTTTTTCTTTTCGAGATTCTTTGCGCATAATATGCTTTTCTGAGGCTATCAAACTAGTATAATGAAAGAGAACCAGTTATTTCCAATAAGAACGGAAAAAAGTGTTTCAAACGAAGTTTCCAAACTTCGAAAAAAAATGTTTTTCTTTTCGAGATTCTTTGCGCATAATATACTTTTCTACGGCTATCAAACTAGTAAAATGAAATAGAACCAGTTATCTCGAATAAGAACGGGAAAATTGTGGTTGTATCGAAGTTTCCAAACGTCGAAAAAAATTTTTTTTCTTTTCGAGATTCTTTGCGCATAATATGCTTTACTGAGGCTGTCAAACTAGTATAATGAAAGAGAACCAGTTATCTCAAAAAAGAACGGAAAAAAAGTGATTCTAAAGAAGTTTCCAAACTTCGAAAAAAATTTTTTTTCTTTTCGAGATTCTTTGCGCATAATATGCTTTACTGAAGCTATCAAACTAGTATAATGAAAGAGAACCAGTTATCTCAAATAAGAACAGAAAAAAAGTGATTCTAAAGAAGTTTCCAAACTTCGAAAAAAAATTTTTTTCTTTTCGAGATTCTTTGCGCATAATATGCTTTACTGAGTTTATCAAACTAGTATAATGAAAGAGAACCAGTTATCTCAAATAAGAACGGAAAAAAGTGATTCTAACGAAGTTTCCAAACTTCGAAAAAAATTTTTTTTTCTTTTCGTGATTCTTTGCGCTAAATATGCTTTACTGAGGCTATCAAACTAGTATAATGAAAGAGAACCAGTTATCTCAAATAAGAACGGAAAAAAAGTTATTCAAACGAAGTTTACAAACTTCGAAAAAAAATGTTTTTTTTTTCGAGATTCTTTGCGCATAATATGCTTTTCTGAGGCTATCAAACTAGTATAATGAAAGAGAACCAGTTATTTTAAATAAGAACGTAAAAAAGTGATTCAAACGAAGGTTCTTAAACTTGAAAAAAAATGTTTTTCTTTTCAAAATTCTTTGCGCATAACATACTTTTCTACGGCTATCAAACTAGTAAAATGAAAGAGAACCAGTTATCTCGAATAAGAGCGGAAAAAAAGTGATTCTAACGAAGTTTCCAAACTTCGAAAAAAAATGTTTTTCTTTACGAGATTCTTTGCGCATAATAGCTTTTCCGAGGCTATAAAACTAGTATAATGAAAGAGAACCAGTTATCTCAAATAAGAACGGAAAGAAAGTGATTCTAACGAAGTTTCCAAACTTCGAAAAAAATTTTATTTTCTTTTCGAGATTCTTTGCGCATTATATGTATTTCTGAGGCTATCAAACTAGTATAATGAAAGAGAAACAGTTATCTCAAATAAGAACGGAAAAAAAGTGATTCAAACGAAGTTTCCAAACCTCGAAAAAAAATGTTTTTCTTTTCGAGATTCTTTGCGCATAATATGCTTTTGTGAGGCTATCAAACTAGTATAATGAAAGATAACCAGTTATCTCAAATAAGGACGGGAAAAAAGTGATTCTAACGAAGTTTCCAAACTTCGAAAAAAATTTTTTTTTCTTTTCGTGATTCTTTGCGCTAAATATGCTTTTCTGAGGCTATCAAAGTAGTATTATAAAAGAGAACACGTTATCTCAAATAAGAACAGAAAAAAGGTGATTCTAAAGAAGTTTCCAAACTTCGAAAAAAATTTTTTTTCTTTTCGAGATTCTTTGCGCATAATATGCTTTACTGAGGCTATCAAACTAGTATAATGAAAGAGAACCAGTTATCTCAAATAAGAACGGAAAAAAAGTGATTCAAACGAAGTTTCCAAACTTCGAAAAAAAATGTTTTCCTTTTCGAGAATCTTTGCGCATAATATGCTTTACTGAGGCTATCAAACTAGTATAATGAAAGAGAACCAGTTATCTCAAATAAGAACGAAAAAAAAGTGATTCTAAAGAAGTTTCCAAACTTCGAAAAAAAAATTTTTTCTTTTCGAGATTCTTTGCGCATAATATGCTTTACTGAGGCTATCAAACTAGTATAATGAAAGAGAACCAGTTATCTCAAATAAGAACGGAAAAAAATTGATTCTAAAGAAGTTTCCAAACTTCGAAAAAAAAATTTTTCTTTTCGTGATTCTTTGCGCTAAATATGCTTTTCTGAGGCTATCAAAGTAGTATTATAAAAGAGAACCAGTTATCTCAAATAAGAACAGAAAAAAAGTGATTCTAAAGAAGTTTCCAAACTTCGAAAAAAAATTTTTTTCTTTTCGAGATTCTTTGCGCATAATATGCTTTACTGAGGCTATCAAACTAGTATAATGAAAGAGAACCAGTTATCTCAAATAAGAACGGAAAAAAAGTTATTCAAACGAAGTTTACAAACTTCGAAAAAAAATGTTTTTTTTTTCGAGATTCTTTGCGCATAATATGCTTTTCTGAGGCTATCAAACTAGTATAATGAAAGAGAACCAGTTATTTTAAATAAGAACGTAAAAAAGTGATTCAAACGAAGGTTCTTAAACTTGAAAAAAAATGTTTTTCTTTTCAAAATTCTTTGCGCATAACATACTTTTCTACGGCTATCAAACTAGTAAAATGAAAGAGAACCAGTTATCTCGAATAAGAGCGGAAAAAAAGTGATTCTAACGAAGTTTCCAAACTTCGAAAAAAAATGTTTTTCTTTACGAGATTCTTTGCGCATAATAGCTTTTCCGAGGCTATAAAACTAGTGTAATGAAAGAGAACCAGTTATCTCAAATAAGAACGGAAAGAAAGTGATTCTAACGAAGTTTCCAAACTTCGAAAAAAATTTTTTTTTCTTTTCGAGATTCTTTGCGCATTATATGTATTTCTGAGGCTATCAAATTAGTATTATAAAAGAGAACCAGTTATCTCAAATAAGAACGGAAAAAAAGTGATTCTAAAGAAGTTTCCAAACTTCGAAAAAATTTTTTTTTCTTTTCGAGATTCTTTGCGCTAAATATACTTTTCTACGGCTATCAAACTAGTAAAATGAAAGAGAACCAGTTATCTCGAATAAGAACGGAAAAAAAAGTGATTCTAACGAAGTTTCCAAACTTCGAAAAAAAATGTTTTTCTTTTCGAGATTCTTTGCGCATAATATGCTTTACTGAGGCTATCAAACTAGTATAATGAAAGAGAACCAGTTATCTCAAATAAGAACGGGAAAAAAGTGATTCTAACGAAGTTTCCAAACTTCGAAAAAAATTTTTATTTCTTTTCGTGATTCTTTGCACTAAATATGCTTTTCTGAGGCTATCAAAGTAGTATTATAAAAGAGAACCAGTTATCTCAAATAAGAACAGAAAAAAAGTGATTCTAAAGAAGTTTCCAAACTTCGAAAAAAATTTTTTTTCTTTTCGAGATTCTTTGCGCATAATATGCTTTACTGAGGCTATCAAACTAGTATAATGAAAGAGAACCAGTTATCTCGAATAAGAGCGGAAAAAAAGTGATTCTAACGAAGTTTCCAAACTTCGAAAAAATTTTTTTTTCTTTTCGAGATTCTTTGCGCATAATATGCATTTCTGAGGCTATCAAACTAGTATAATGAAAGAGAACCAGTTATTTTAAATAAGAACGTAAAAAAGTGATTCAAACGAAGGTTCTTAAACTTGAAAAAAAATGTTTTTCTTTTCAAAATTCTTTGCGCATAACATACTTTTCTGCGGCTATCAAACTAGTAAAATGAAAGAGAACCAGTTATCTCGAATAAGAACGGAAAAATTGAGATTGTAACGAAGTTTCCAAACGTCGAAAAAAATTTTTTTTCTTTTCGAGATTCTTTGCGCATAATATGCTTTACTGAGGCTATCAAACTAGTATAATGAAATAGAACCAGTTATCTCAAATAAGAACGGAAAAAAGTGATTCTAAAGAAGTTTCGAAACTTCGAAAAAAATTTTTTTTCTTTTCGAGAATCTTTGCGCATAATATGCTTTACTGAAGCTATCAAACTAGTATAATGAAAGAGAACCAGTTATCTCAAATAAGAACGGAAAAAAAGTGATTCTAAAGAAGTTTCCAAACTTAAAAAAAAATTTTTTTTCTTTTCGAGATTCGTTGCGCATAATATGCTTTACTGAGGCTATCAAACTAGTATAATGAAAGAGAAACAGTTATCTCAAATAAGAACGGAAAAAAAGTGATTCAAACGAAGTTTCCAAACCTCGAAAAAAAATGTTTTTCTTTTCGAGATTCTTTGCGCATAATATGCTTTTCTGAGGCTATCAAACTAGTATAATGAAAGATAACCAGTTATCTCAAATAAGAACGGGAAAAAAGTGATTCTAACGAAGTTTCCAAACTTCGAAAAAATTTTTTTTTTCTTTTCGTGATTCTTTGCGCTAAATATGCTTTTCTGAGGCTATCAAAGTAGTATTATAAAAGAGAACACGTTATCTCAAATAAGAACAGAAAAAAGGTGATTCTAAAGAAGTTTCCAAACTTCAAAAAAAATTTTTTTTCTTTTCGAGATTCTTTGCGCATAATATGCTTTACTGAGGCTAAAAAACTAGTATAATGAAAGAGAACCAGTTATCTCGAATAAGAACAGAAAAAAAGTGATTCTAAAGAAGTTTCCAAACTTCATAAAAAAAATTTTTTTCTTTTCGAGATTCTTTGCGCATAATATGCTTTACTGAGGCTATCAAACTAGTATAATGAAAGAGAACCTGTTATTTCAAATAAGAACGGAAAAAAGTGATTAAAACGAAGTTTCCAAACTTCGAAAAAAAATGTTTTTCTTTTCGAGAGTCTTTGCGCATAATATGCTTTACTGAGGCTATCAAACTAGTATAATGAAAGAGAACCAGTTATCTCAAATAAGAACGGGAAAAAAGTGATTCTAACGAAGTTTCGAAACTTCGAAAAAATTTTTTTTTCTTTTCGAGATTCTTTGCGCATAATATGCTTTTCTGAGGCTATCAAACTAGTATAATGAAAGAGAAACAGTTATCTCAAATAAGAACGGAAAAAAAGTGATTCAAACGAAGTTTCCAAACCTCGAAAAAAAATGTTTTTCTTTTCGAGATTCTTTGCGCATAATATGCTTTTCTGAGGCTATCAAACTAGTATAATGAAAGATAACCAGTTATCTCAAATAAGAACGGGAAAAAAGTGATTCTAACGAAGTTTCCAAACTTCGAAAAAAATTTTATTTTCTTTTCGAGATTCTTTGCGCATTATATGTATTTCTGAGGCTATCAAACTAGTATAATGAAAGAGAAACAGTTATCTCAAATAAGAACGGAAAAAAAGTGATTCAAACGAAGTTTCCAAACCTCGAAAAAAAATGTTTTTCTTTTCGAGATTCTTTGCGCATAATATGCTTTTCTGAGGCTATCAAACTAGTATAATGAAAGATAACCAGTTATCTCAAATAAGGACGGGAAAAAAGTGATTCTAACGAAGTTTCCAAACTTCGAAAAAAATTTTTTTTTCTTTTCGTGATTCTTTGCGCTAAATATGCTTTTCTGAGGCTATCAAAGTAGTATTATAAAAGAGAACACGTTATCTCAAATAAGAACAGAAAAAAGGTGATTCTAAAGAAGTTTCCAAACTTCGAAAAAAATTTTTTTTCTTTTCGAGATTCTTTGCGCATAATATGCTTTACTGAGGCTATCAAACTAGTATAATGAAAGAGAACCAGTTATCTCAAATAAGAACGGAAAAAAAGTGATTCAAACGAAGTTTCCAAACTTCGAAAAAAAATGTTTTCCTTTTCGAGAATCTTTGCGCATAATATGCTTTACTGAGGCTATCAAACTAGTATAATGAAAGAGAACCAGTTATCTCAAATAAGAACGGAAAAAAAGTGATTCTAAAGAAGTTTCCAAACTTGGAAAAAAAAATTTTTTCTTTTCGAGATTCTTTGCGCATAATATGCTTTACTGAGGCTATCAAACTAGTATAATGAAAGAGAACCAGTTATCTCAAATAAGAACGGAAAAAAATTGATTCTAAAGAAGTTTCCAAACTTCGAAAAAAAAATTTTTCTTTTCGTGATTCTTTGCGCTAAATATGCTTTTCTGAGGCTATCAAAGTAGTATTATAAAAGAGAACCAGTTATCTCAAATAAGAACAGAAAAAAAGTGATTCTAAAGAAGTTTCCAAACTTCGAAAAAAAATTTTTTTCTTTTCGAGATTCTTTGCGCATAATATGCTTTACTGAGGCTATCAAACTAGTATAATGAAAGAGAACCAGTTATCTCAAATAAGAACGGAAAAAAAGTTATTCAAACGAAGTTTACAAACTTCGAAAAAAAATGTTTTTTTTTTCGAGATTCTTTGCGCATAATATGCTTTTCTGAGGCTATCAAACTAGTATAATGAAAGAGAACCAGTTATTTTAAATAAGAACGTAAAAAAGTGATTCAAACGAAGGTTCTTAAACTTGAAAAAAAATGTTTTTCTTTTCAAAATTCTTTGCGCATAACATACTTTTCTGCGGCTATCAAACTAGTAAAATGAAAGAGAACCAGTTATCTCTAATAAGAACGGAAAAATTGAGATTGTAACGAAGTTTCCAAACGTCGAAAAAAATTTTTTTTCTTTTCGAGATTCTTTGCGCATAATATGCTTTACTGAGGCTATCAAACTAGTATAATGAAATAGAACCAGTTATCTCAAATAAGAACGGAAAAAAAGTGATTCTAAAGAAGTTTCCAAACTTCGAAAAAAATTTTTTTTCTTTTCGAGATTCTTTGCGCATAATATGCTTTACTGAAGCTATCAAACTAGTATAATGAAAGAGAACCAGTTATCTCAAATAAGAACGGAAAAAAAGTGATTCAAACGAAGTTTCCAACCCTCGAAAAAAAATGTTTTTCTTTTCGAGATTCTTTGCGCATAATATGCTTTTCTGAGGCTATCAAACTAGTATGATGAAAGATAACCAGTTATCTCAAATAAGAACGGGAAAAAAGTGATTCTAACGAAGTTTCCAAACTTCGAAAAAATTTTTTTTTTCTTTTCGTGATTCTTTGCGCTAAATATGCTTTTCTGAGGCTATCAAAGTAGTATTATAAAAGAGAACACGTTATCTCAAATAAGAACAGAAAAAAGGTGATTCTAAAGAAGTTTCCAAACTTCAAAAAAAATTTTTTTTCTTTTCGAGATTCTTTGCGCATAATATGCTTTACTGAGGCTATCAAACTAGTATAATGAAAGAGAACCAGTTATCTCGAATAAGAACAGAAAAAAAAGTGATTCTAAAGAAGTTTCCAAACTTCATAAAAAAAATTTTTTTCTTTTCGAGATTCTTTACGCATAATATGCTTTACTGAGGCTATCAAACTAGTATAATGAAAGAGAACCTGTTATTTCAAATAAGAACGGAAAAAAGTGATTAAAACGAAGTTTCCAAACTTCGAAAAAAAATGTTTTTCTTTTCGAGATTCTTTGCGCATAATATGCTTTACTGAGGCTATCAAACTAGTATAATGAAAGAGAACCAGTTATCTCAAATAAGAACGGGAAAAAAGTGATTCTAACGAAGTTTCGAAACTTCAAAAAATTTTTTTTTCTTTTCGAGATTCTTTGCGCATAATATGCTTTTCTGAGGCTATCAAACTAGTATAATGAAAGAGAACCAGTTATTTCCAATAAGAACGGAAAAAAGTGTTTCAAACGAAGTTTCCAAACTTCGAAAAAAAATGTTTTTCTTTTCGAGATTCTTTGCGCATAATATACTTTTCTACGGCTATCAAACTAGTAAAATGAAATAGAACCAGTTATCTCGAATAAGAACGGGAAAATTGTGATTGTATCGAAGTTTCCAAACGTCGAAAAAAATTTTTTTTCTTTTCGAGATTCTTTGCGCATAATATGCTTTACTGAGGCTGTCAAACTAGTATAATGAAAGAGAACCAGTTATCTCAAAAAAGAACGGAAAAAAAGTGATTCTAAAGAAGTTTCCAAACTTCGAAAAAAATTTTTTTTCTTTTCGAGATTCTTTGCGCATAATATGCTTTACTGAAGCTATCAAACTAGTATAATGAAAGAGAACCAGTTATCTCAAATAAGAACAGAAAAAAAGTGATTCTAAAGAAGTTTCCAAACTTCGAAAAAAAATTTTTTTCTTTTCGAGATTCTTTGCGCATAATATGCTTTACTGAGTTTATCAAACTAGTATAATGAAAGAGAACCAGTTATCTCAAATAAGAACGGAAAAAAAGTGATTCTAAAGAAGTTTCCAAACTTCGAAAAAAAATTTTTTTCTTTTCGAGATTCTTTGCGCATAATATGCTTTACTGAGGCTATCAAACTAGTATAATGAAAGAGAAACAGTTATCTCAAATAAGAACGGAAAAAAAGTGATTCAAACGAAGTTTCCAAACCTCGAAAAAAAATGTTTTTCTTTTCGAGATTCTTTGCGCATAATATGCTTTTCTGAGGCTATCAAACTAGTATAATGAAAGAGAACCAGTTATCTCAAATAAGAACGGGAAAAAAGTGATTCTAACGAAGTTTCGAAACTTCAAAAAATTTTTTTTTCTTTTCGAGATTCTTTGCGCATAATATGCTTTTCTGAGGCTATCAAACTAGTATAATGAAAGAGAACCAGTTATTTCCAATAAGAACGGAAAAAAGTGTTTCAAACGAAGTTTCCAAACTTCGAAAAAAAATGTTTTTCTTTTCGAGATTCTTTGCGCATAATATACTTTTCTACGGCTATCAAACTAGTAAAATGAAATAGAACCAGTTATCTCGAATAAGAACGGGAAAATTGTGGTTGTATCGAAGTTTCCAAACGTCGAAAAAAATTTTTTTTCTTTTCGAGATTCTTTGCGCATAATATGCTTTACTGAGGCTGTCAAACTAGTATAATGAAAGAGAACCAGTTATCTCAAAAAAGAACGGAAAAAAAGTGATTCTAAAGAAGTTTCCAAACTTCGAAAAAAATTTTTTTTCTTTTCGAGATTCTTTGCGCATAATATGCTTTACTGAAGCTATCAAACTAGTATAATGAAAGAGAACCAGTTATCTCAAATAAGAACAGAAAAAAAGTGATTCTAAAGAAGTTTCCAAACTTCGAAAAAAAATTTTTTTCTTTTCGAGATTCTTTGCGCATAATATGCTTTACTGAGTTTATCAAACTAGTATAATGAAAGAGAACCAGTTATCTCAAATAAGAACGGAAAAAAGTGATTCTAACGAAGTTTCCAAACTTCGAAAAAAATTTTTTTTTCTTTTCGTGATTCTTTGCGCTAAATATGCTTTACTGAGGCTATCAAACTAGTATAATGAAAGAGAACCAGTTATCTCAAATAAGAACGGAAAAAAAGTTATTCAAACGAAGTTTACAAACTTCGAAAAAAAATGTTTTTTTTTTCGAGATTCTTTGCGCATAATATGCTTTTCTGAGGCTATCAAACTAGTATAATGAAAGAGAACCAGTTATTTTAAATAAGAACGTAAAAAAGTGATTCAAACGAAGGTTCTTAAACTTGAAAAAAAATGTTTTTCTTTTCAAAATTCTTTGCGCATAACATACTTTTCTACGGCTATCAAACTAGTAAAATGAAAGAGAACCAGTTATCTCGAATAAGAGCGGAAAAAAAGTGATTCTAACGAAGTTTCCAAACTTCGAAAAAAAATGTTTTTCTTTACGAGATTCTTTGCGCATAATAGCTTTTCCGAGGCTATAAAACTAGTATAATGAAAGAGAACCAGTTATCTCAAATAAGAACGGAAAGAAAGTGATTCTAACGAAGTTTCCAAACTTCGAAAAAAATTTTATTTTCTTTTCGAGATTCTTTGCGCATTATATGTATTTCTGAGGCTATCAAACTAGTATAATGAAAGAGAAACAGTTATCTCAAATAAGAACGGAAAAAAAGTGATTCAAACGAAGTTTCCAAACCTCGAAAAAAAATGTTTTTCTTTTCGAGATTCTTTGCGCATAATATGCTTTTGTGAGGCTATCAAACTAGTATAATGAAAGATAACCAGTTATCTCAAATAAGGACGGGAAAAAAGTGATTCTAACGAAGTTTCCAAACTTCGAAAAAAATTTTTTTTTCTTTTCGTGATTCTTTGCGCTAAATATGCTTTTCTGAGGCTATCAAAGTAGTATTATAAAAGAGAACACGTTATCTCAAATAAGAACAGAAAAAAGGTGATTCTAAAGAAGTTTCCAAACTTCGAAAAAAATTTTTTTTCTTTTCGAGATTCTTTGCGCATAATATGCTTTACTGAGGCTATCAAACTAGTATAATGAAAGAGAACCAGTTATCTCAAATAAGAACGGAAAAAAAGTGATTCAAACGAAGTTTCCAAACTTCGAAAAAAAATGTTTTCCTTTTCGAGAATCTTTGCGCATAATATGCTTTACTGAGGCTATCAAACTAGTATAATGAAAGAGAACCAGTTATCTCAAATAAGAACGAAAAAAAAGTGATTCTAAAGAAGTTTCCAAACTTCGAAAAAAAAATTTTTTCTTTTCGAGATTCTTTGCGCATAATATGCTTTACTGAGGCTATCAAACTAGTATAATGAAAGAGAACCAGTTATCTCAAATAAGAACGGAAAAAAATTGATTCTAAAGAAGTTTCCAAACTTCGAAAAAAAAATTTTTCTTTTCGTGATTCTTTGCGCTAAATATGCTTTTCTGAGGCTATCAAAGTAGTATTATAAAAGAGAACCAGTTATCTCAAATAAGAACAGAAAAAAAGTGATTCTAAAGAAGTTTCCAAACTTCGAAAAAAAATTTTTTTCTTTTCGAGATTCTTTGCGCATAATATGCTTTACTGAGGCTATCAAACTAGTATAATGAAAGAGAACCAGTTATCTCAAATAAGAACGGAAAAAAAGTTATTCAAACGAAGTTTACAAACTTCGAAAAAAAATGTTTTTTTTTTCGAGATTCTTTGCGCATAATATGCTTTTCTGAGGCTATCAAACTAGTATAATGAAAGAGAACCAGTTATTTTAAATAAGAACGTAAAAAAGTGATTCAAACGAAGGTTCTTAAACTTGAAAAAAAATGTTTTTCTTTTCAAAATTCTTTGCGCATAACATACTTTTCTACGGCTATCAAACTAGTAAAATGAAAGAGAACCAGTTATCTCGAATAAGAGCGGAAAAAAAGTGATTCTAACGAAGTTTCCAAACTTCGAAAAAAAATGTTTTTCTTTACGAGATTCTTTGCGCATAATAGCTTTTCCGAGGCTATAAAACTAGTGTAATGAAAGAGAACCAGTTATCTCAAATAAGAACGGAAAGAAAGTGATTCTAACGAAGTTTCCAAACTTCGAAAAAAATTTTTTTTTCTTTTCGAGATTCTTTGCGCATTATATGTATTTCTGAGGCTATCAAATTAGTATTATAAAAGAGAACCAGTTATCTCAAATAAGAACGGAAAAAAAGTGATTCTAAAGAAGTTTCCAAACTTCGAAAAAATTTTTTTTTCTTTTCGAGATTCTTTGCGCTAAATATACTTTTCTACGGCTATCAAACTAGTAAAATGAAAGAGAACCAGTTATCTCGAATAAGAACGGAAAAAAAAGTGATTCTAACGAAGTTTCCAAACTTCGAAAAAAAATGTTTTTCTTTTCGAGATTCTTTGCGCATAATATGCTTTACTGAGGCTATCAAACTAGTATAATGAAAGAGAACCAGTTATCTCAAATAAGAACGGGAAAAAAGTGATTCTAACGAAGTTTCCAAACTTCGAAAAAAATTTTTATTTCTTTTCGTGATTCTTTGCACTAAATATGCTTTTCTGAGGCTATCAAAGTAGTATTATAAAAGAGAACCAGTTATCTCAAATAAGAACAGAAAAAAAGTGATTCTAAAGAAGTTTCCAAACTTCGAAAAAAATTTTTTTTCTTTTCGAGATTCTTTGCGCATAATATGCTTTACTGAGGCTATCAAACTAGTATAATGAAAGAGAACCAGTTATCTCGAATAAGAGCGGAAAAAAAGTGATTCTAACGAAGTTTCCAAACTTCGAAAAAATTTTTTTTTCTTTTCGAGATTCTTTGCGCATAATATGCATTTCTGAGGCTATCAAACTAGTATAATGAAAGAGAACCAGTTATTTTAAATAAGAACGTAAAAAAGTGATTCAAACGAAGGTTCTTAAACTTGAAAAAAAATGTTTTTCTTTTCAAAATTCTTTGCGCATAACATACTTTTCTGCGGCTATCAAACTAGTAAAATGAAAGAGAACCAGTTATCTCGAATAAGAACGGAAAAATTGAGATTGTAACGAAGTTTCCAAACGTCGAAAAAAATTTTTTTTCTTTTCGAGATTCTTTGCGCATAATATGCTTTACTGAGGCTATCAAACTAGTATAATGAAATAGAACCAGTTATCTCAAATAAGAACGGAAAAAAGTGATTCTAAAGAAGTTTCGAAACTTCGAAAAAAATTTTTTTTCTTTTCGAGAATCTTTGCGCATAATATGCTTTACTGAAGCTATCAAACTAGTATAATGAAAGAGAACCAGTTATCTCAAATAAGAACGGAAAAAAAGTGATTCTAAAGAAGTTTCCAAACTTAAAAAAAAATTTTTTTTCTTTTCGAGATTCGTTGCGCATAATATGCTTTACTGAGGCTATCAAACTAGTATAATGAAAGAGAAACAGTTATCTCAAATAAGAACGGAAAAAAAGTGATTCAAACGAAGTTTCCAAACCTCGAAAAAAAATGTTTTTCTTTTCGAGATTCTTTGCGCATAATATGCTTTTCTGAGGCTATCAAACTAGTATAATGAAAGATAACCAGTTATCTCAAATAAGAACGGGAAAAAAGTGATTCTAACGAAGTTTCCAAACTTCGAAAAAATTTTTTTTTTCTTTTCGTGATTCTTTGCGCTAAATATGCTTTTCTGAGGCTATCAAAGTAGTATTATAAAAGAGAACACGTTATCTCAAATAAGAACAGAAAAAAGGTGATTCTAAAGAAGTTTCCAAACTTCAAAAAAAATTTTTTTTCTTTTCGAGATTCTTTGCGCATAATATGCTTTACTGAGGCTAAAAAACTAGTATAATGAAAGAGAACCAGTTATCTCGAATAAGAACAGAAAAAAAGTGATTCTAAAGAAGTTTCCAAACTTCATAAAAAAAATTTTTTTCTTTTCGAGATTCTTTGCGCATAATATGCTTTACTGAGGCTATCAAACTAGTATAATGAAAGAGAACCTGTTATTTCAAATAAGAACGGAAAAAAGTGATTAAAACGAAGTTTCCAAACTTCGAAAAAAAATGTTTTTCTTTTCGAGAGTCTTTGCGCATAATATGCTTTACTGAGGCTATCAAACTAGTATAATGAAAGAGAACCAGTTATCTCAAATAAGAACGGGAAAAAAGTGATTCTAACGAAGTTTCGAAACTTCGAAAAAATTTTTTTTTCTTTTCGAGATTCTTTGCGCATAATATGCTTTTCTGAGGCTATCAAACTAGTATAATGAAAGAGAACCAGTTATTTCCAATAAGAACGGAAAAAAGTGATTCAAACGAAGTTTCCAAACTTCGAAAAAAAATGTTTTTCTTTTCGAGATTCTTTGCGCATAATATACTTTTCTACGGCTATCAAACTAGTAAAATGAAAGAGAACCAGTTATCTCGAATAAGAACGGGAAAATTGTGATTGTATCGAAGTTTCCAAACGTCGAAAAAAATTTTTTATCTTTTCGAGATTCTTTGCGCATAATATGCTTTACTGAGGCTATCAAACTAGTATAATGAAAGAGAACCAGTTATCTCAAATAAGAACGGAAAAAAAGTGATTCTAAAGAAGTTTCCAAACTTCGAAAAAAATTTTTTTTCTTTTCGAGATTCTTTGCGCATAATATGCCTTACTGAAGCTATCAAACTAGTATAATGAAAGAGAACCAGTTATCTCAAATAAGAACAGAAAAAAAGTGATTCTAAAGAAGTTTCCAAACTTCGAAAAAAATTTTTTTTCTTTTCGAGATTCTTTGCGCATAATATGCTTTACTGAGTTTATCAAACTAGTATAATGAAAGAGAACCAGTTATCTCAAATAAGAACGGAAAAAAAGTGATTCTAAAGAAGTTTCCAAACTTCGAAAAAAAATTTTTTTCTTTTCGAGATTCTTTGCGCATAATATGCTTTACTGAGGCTATCAAACTAGTATAATGAAAGAGAAACAGTTATCTCAAATAAGAACGGAAAAAAAGTGATTCAAACGAAGTTTCCAAACCTCGAAAAAAATGTTTTTCTTTTCGAGATTCTTTGCGCATAATATGCTTTTCTGAGGCTATCAAACTAGTATAATGAAAGATAACCAGTTATCTCAAATAAGGACGGGAAAAAAGTGATTCTAACGAAGTTTCCAAACTTCGAAAAAAATTTTTTTTTCTTTTCGTGATTCTTTGCGCTAAATATGCTTTTCTGAGGCTATCAAAGTAGTATTATAAAAGAGAACACGTTATCTCAAATAAGAACAGAAAAAAGGTGATTCTAAAGAAGTTTCCAAACTTCGAAAAAAATTTTTTTTCTTTTCGAGATTCTTTGCGCATAATATGCTTTACTGAGGCTATCAAACTAGTATAATGAAAGAGAACCAGTTATCTCAAATAAGAACGGAAAAAAAGTGATTCAAACGAAGTTTCCAAACTTCGAAAAAAATTTTTTCCTTTTCGAGAATCTTTGCGCATAATATGCTTTACTGAGGCTATCAAACTAGTATAATGAAAGAGAACCAGTTATCTCAAATAAGAACGGAAAAAAAGTGATTCTAAAGAAGTTTCCAAACTTCGAAAAAAAAATTTTTTCTTTTCGAGATTCTTTGCGCATAATATGCTTTACTGAGGCTATCAAACTAGTATAATGAAAGAGAACCAGTTATCTCAAATAAGAACGGAAAAAAATTGATTCTAAAGAAGTTTCCAAACTTCGAAAAAAAAATTTTTCTTTTCGTGATTCTTTGCGCTAAATATGCTTTTCTGAGGCTATCAAAGTAGTATTATAAAAGAGAACCAGTTATCTCAAATAAGAACAGAAAAAAAGTGATTCTAAAGAAGTTTCCAAACTTCGAAAAAAATTTTTTTTCTTTTCGAGATTCTTTGCGCATAATATGCTTTACTGAGGCTATCAAACTAGTATAATGAAAGAGAACCAGTTATCTCGAATAAGAGCGGAAAAAAAGTGATTCTAACGAAGTTTCCAAACTTCGAAAAAATTTTTTTTTCTTTTCGAGATTCTTTGCGCATAATATGCATTTCTGAGGCTATCAAACTAGTATAATGAAAGAGAACCAGTTATTTTAAATAAGAACGTAAAAAAGTGATTCAAACGAAGGTTCTTAAACTTGAAAAAAAATGTTTTTCTTTTCAAAATTCTTTGCGCATAACATACTTTTCTGCGGCTATCAAACTAGTAAAATGAAAGAGAACCAGTTATCTCGAATAAGAACGGAAAAATTGAGATTGTAACGAAGTTTCCAAACGTCGAAAAAAATTTTTTTTCTTTTCGAGATTCTTTGCGCATAATATGCTTTACTGAGGCTATCAAACTAGTATAATGAAATAGAACCAGTTATCTCAAATAAGAACGGAAAAAAGTGATTCTAAAGAAGTTTCGAAACTTCGAAAAAAATTTTTTTTCTTTTCGAGAATCTTTGCGCATAATATGCTTTACTGAAGCTATCAAACTAGTATAATGAAAGAGAACCAGTTATCTCAAATAAGAACGGAAAAAAAGTGATTCTAAAGAAGTTTCCAAACTTAAAAAAAAATTTTTTTTCTTTTCGAGATTCGTTGCGCATAATATGCTTTACTGAGGCTATCAAACTAGTATAATGAAAGAGAAACAGTTATCTCAAATAAGAACGGAAAAAAAGTGATTCAAACGAAGTTTCCAAACCTCGAAAAAAAATGTTTTTCTTTTCGAGATTCTTTGCGCATAATATGCTTTTCTGAGGCTATCAAACTAGTATAATGAAAGATAACCAGTTATCTCAAATAAGAACGGGAAAAAAGTGATTCTAACGAAGTTTCCAAACTTCGAAAAAATTTTTTTTTTCTTTTCGTGATTCTTTGCGCTAAATATGCTTTTCTGAGGCTATCAAAGTAGTATTATAAAAGAGAACACGTTATCTCAAATAAGAACAGAAAAAAGGTGATTCTAAAGAAGTTTCCAAACTTCAAAAAAAATTTTTTTTCTTTTCGAGATTCTTTGCGCATAATATGCTTTACTGAGGCTAAAAAACTAGTATAATGAAAGAGAACCAGTTATCTCGAATAAGAACAGAAAAAAAGTGATTCTAAAGAAGTTTCCAAACTTCATAAAAAAAATTTTTTTCTTTTCGAGATTCTTTGCGCATAATATGCTTTACTGAGGCTATCAAACTAGTATAATGAAAGAGAACCTGTTATTTCAAATAAGAACGGAAAAAAGTGATTAAAACGAAGTTTCCAAACTTCGAAAAAAAATGTTTTTCTTTTCGAGAGTCTTTGCGCATAATATGCTTTACTGAGGCTATCAAACTAGTATAATGAAAGAGAACCAGTTATCTCAAATAAGAACGGGAAAAAAGTGATTCTAACGAAGTTTCGAAACTTCGAAAAAATTTTTTTTTCTTTTCGAGATTCTTTGCGCATAATATGCTTTTCTGAGGCTATCAAACTAGTATAATGAAAGAGAACCAGTTATTTCCAATAAGAACGGAAAAAAGTGATTCAAACGAAGTTTCCAAACTTCGAAAAAAAATGTTTTTCTTTTCGAGATTCTTTGCGCATAATATACTTTTCTACGGCTATCAAACTAGTAAAATGAAAGAGAACCAGTTATCTCGAATAAGAACGGGAAAATTGTGATTGTATCGAAGTTTCCAAACGTCGAAAAAAATTTTTTATCTTTTCGAGATTCTTTGCGCATAATATGCTTTACTGAGGCTATCAAACTAGTATAATGAAAGAGAACCAGTTATCTCAAATAAGAACGGAAAAAAAGTGATTCTAAAGAAGTTTCCAAACTTCGAAAAAAATTTTTTTTCTTTTCGAGATTCTTTGCGCATAATATGCCTTACTGAAGCTATCAAACTAGTATAATGAAAGAGAACCAGTTATCTCAAATAAGAACAGAAAAAAAGTGATTCTAAAGAAGTTTCCAAACTTCGAAAAAAATTTTTTTTCTTTTCGAGATTCTTTGCGCATAATATGCTTTACTGAGTTTATCAAACTAGTATAATGAAAGAGAACCAGTTATCTCAAATAAGAACGGAAAAAAAGTGATTCTAAAGAAGTTTCCAAACTTCGAAAAAAAATTTTTTTCTTTTCGAGATTCTTTGCGCATAATATGCTTTACTGAGGCTATCAAACTAGTATAATGAAAGAGAAACAGTTATCTCAAATAAGAACGGAAAAAAAGTGATTCAAACGAAGTTTCCAAACCTCGAAAAAAATGTTTTTCTTTTCGAGATTCTTTGCGCATAATATGCTTTTCTGAGGCTATCAAACTAGTATAATGAAAGATAACCAGTTATCTCAAATAAGGACGGGAAAAAAGTGATTCTAACGAAGTTTCCAAACTTCGAAAAAAATTTTTTTTTCTTTTCGTGATTCTTTGCGCTAAATATGCTTTTCTGAGGCTATCAAAGTAGTATTATAAAAGAGAACACGTTATCTCAAATAAGAACAGAAAAAAGGTGATTCTAAAGAAGTTTCCAAACTTCGAAAAAAATTTTTTTTCTTTTCGAGATTCTTTGCGCATAATATGCTTTACTGAGGCTATCAAACTAGTATAATGAAAGAGAACCAGTTATCTCAAATAAGAACGGAAAAAAAGTGATTCAAACGAAGTTTCCAAACTTCGAAAAAAATTTTTTCCTTTTCGAGAATCTTTGCGCATAATATGCTTTACTGAGGCTATCAAACTAGTATAATGAAAGAGAACCAGTTATCTCAAATAAGAACGGAAAAAAAGTGATTCTAAAGAAGTTTCCAAACTTCGAAAAAAAAATTTTTTCTTTTCGAGATTCTTTGCGCATAATATGCTTTACTGAGGCTATCAAACTAGTATAATGAAAGAGAACCAGTTATCTCAAATAAGAACGGAAAAAAATTGATTCTAAAGAAGTTTCCAAACTTCGAAAAAAAAATTTTTCTTTTCGTGATTCTTTGCGCTAAATATGCTTTTCTGAGGCTATCAAAGTAGTATTATAAAAGAGAACCAGTTATCTCAAATAAGAACAGAAAAAAAGTGATTCTAAAGAAGTTTCCAAACTTCGAAAAAAAATTTTTTTCTTTTCGAGATTCTTTGCGCATAATATGCTTTACTGAGTTTATCAAACTAGTATAATGAAAGAGAACCAGTTATCTCAAATAAGAACGGAAAAAAAGTGATTCTAAAGAAGTTTCCAAACTTCGAAAAAAAATTTTTTTCTTTTCGAGATTCTTTGCGCATAATATGCTTTACTGAGGCTATCAAACTAGTATAATGAAAGAGAAACAGTTATCTCAAATAAGAACGGAAAAAAAGTGATTCAAACGAAGTTTCCAAACCTCGAAAAAAATGTTTTTCTTTTCGAGATTCTTTGCGCATAATATGCTTTTGTGAGGCTATCAAACTAGTATAATGAAAGATAACCAGTTATCTCAAATAAGGACGGGAAAAAAGTGATTCTAACGAAGTTTCCAAACTTCGAAAAAAATTTTTTTTTCTTTTCGTGATTCTTTGCGCTAAATATGCTTTTCTGAGGCTATCAAAGTAGTATTATAAAAGAGAACACGTTATCTCAAATAAGAACAGAAAAAAGGTGATTCTAAAGAAGTTTCCAAACTTCGAAAAAAATTTTTTTTCTTTTCGAGATTCTTTGCGCATAATATGCTTTACTGAGGCTATCAAACTAGTATAATGAAAGAGAACCAGTTATCTCAAATAAGAACGGAAAAAAAGTGATTCAAACGAAGTTTCCAAACTTCGAAAAAAAATGTTTTCCTTTTCGAGAATCTTTGCGCATAATATGCTTTACTGAGGCTATCAAACTAGTATAATGAAAGAGAACCAGTTATCTCAAATAAGAACGGAAAAAAAGTGATTCTAAAGAAGTTTCCAAACTTCGAAAAAAAAATTTTTTCTTTTCGAGATTCTTTGCGCATAATATGCTTTACTGAGGCTATCAAACTAGTATAATGAAAGAGAACCAGTTATCTCAAATAAGAACGGAAAAAAATTGATTCTAAAGAAGTTTCCAAACTTCGAAAAAAAAATTTTTCTTTTCGTGATTCTTTGCGCTAAATATGCTTTTCTGAGGCTATCAAAGTAGTATTATAAAAGAGAACCAGTTATCTCAAATAAGAACAGAAAAAAAGTGATTCTAAAGAAGTTTCCAAACTTCGAAAAAAAATTTTTTTCTTTTCGAGATTCTTTGCGCATAATATGCTTTACTGAGGCTATCAAACTAGTATAATGAAAGAGAACCAGTTATTTTAAATAAGAACGTAAAAAAGTGATTCAAACGAAGGTTCTTAAACTTGAAAAAAAATGTTTTTCTTTTCAAAATTCTTTGCGCATAACATACTTTTCTACGGCTATCAAACTAGTAAAATGAAAGAGAACCAGTTATCTCGAATAAGAGCGGAAAAAAAGTGATTCTAACGAAGTTTCCAAACTTCGAAAAAAAATGTTTTTCTTTACGAGATTCTTTGCGCATAATAGCTTTTCCGAGGCTATAAAACTAGTGTAATGAAAGAGAACCAGTTATCTCAAATAAGAACGGAAAGAAAGTGATTCTAACGAAGTTTCCAAACTTCGAAAAAAATTTTTTTTTCTTTTCGAGATTCTTTGCGCATTATATGTATTTCTGAGGCTATCAAATTAGTATTATAAAAGAGAACCAGTTATCTCAAATAAGAACGGAAAAAAAGTGATTCTAAAGAAGTTTCCAAACTTCGAAAAAATTTTTTTTTCTTTTCGAGATTCTTTGCGCTAAATATACTTTTCTACGGCTATCAAACTAGTAAAATGAAAGAGAACCAGTTATCTCGAATAAGAACGGAAAAAAAAGTGATTCTAACGAAGTTTCCAAACTTCGAAAAAAAATGTTTTTCTTTTCGAGATTCTTTGCGCATAATATGCTTTACTGAGGCTATCAAACTAGTATAATGAAAGAGAACCAGTTATCTCAAATAAGAACGGGAAAAAAGTGATTCTAACGAAGTTTCCAAACTTCGAAAAAAATTTTTATTTCTTTTCGTGATTCTTTGCACTAAATATGCTTTTCTGAGGCTATCAAAGTAGTATTATAAAAGAGAACCAGTTATCTCAAATAAGAACAGAAAAAAAGTGATTCTAAAGAAGTTTCCAAACTTCGAAAAAAATTTTTTTTCTTTTCGAGATTCTTTGCGCATAATATGCTTTACTGAGGCTATCAAACTAGTATAATGAAAGAGAACCAGTTATCTCGAATAAGAGCGGAAAAAAAGTGATTCTAACGAAGTTTCCAAACTTCGAAAAAATTTTTTTTTCTTTTCGAGATTCTTTGCGCATAATATGCATTTCTGAGGCTATCAAACTAGTATAATGAAAGAGAACCAGTTATTTTAAATAAGAACGTAAAAAAGTGATTCAAACGAAGGTTCTTAAACTTGAAAAAAAATGTTTTTCTTTTCAAAATTCTTTGCGCATAACATACTTTTCTGCGGCTATCAAACTAGTAAAATGAAAGAGAACCAGTTATCTCGAATAAGAACGGAAAAATTGAGATTGTAACGAAGTTTCCAAACGTCGAAAAAAATTTTTTTTCTTTTCGAGATTCTTTGCGCATAATATGCTTTACTGAGGCTATCAAACTAGTATAATGAAATAGAACCAGTTATCTCAAATAAGAACGGAAAAAAGTGATTCTAAAGAAGTTTCGAAACTTCGAAAAAAATTTTTTTTCTTTTCGAGAATCTTTGCGCATAATATGCTTTACTGAAGCTATCAAACTAGTATAATGAAAGAGAACCAGTTATCTCAAATAAGAACGGAAAAAAAGTGATTCTAAAGAAGTTTCCAAACTTAAAAAAAAATTTTTTTTCTTTTCGAGATTCGTTGCGCATAATATGCTTTACTGAGGCTATCAAACTAGTATAATGAAAGAGAAACAGTTATCTCAAATAAGAACGGAAAAAAAGTGATTCAAACGAAGTTTCCAAACCTCGAAAAAAAATGTTTTTCTTTTCGAGATTCTTTGCGCATAATATGCTTTTCTGAGGCTATCAAACTAGTATAATGAAAGATAACCAGTTATCTCAAATAAGAACGGGAAAAAAGTGATTCTAACGAAGTTTCCAAACTTCGAAAAAATTTTTTTTTTCTTTTCGTGATTCTTTGCGCTAAATATGCTTTTCTGAGGCTATCAAAGTAGTATTATAAAAGAGAACACGTTATCTCAAATAAGAACAGAAAAAAGGTGATTCTAAAGAAGTTTCCAAACTTCAAAAAAAATTTTTTTTCTTTTCGAGATTCTTTGCGCATAATATGCTTTACTGAGGCTAAAAAACTAGTATAATGAAAGAGAACCAGTTATCTCGAATAAGAACAGAAAAAAAGTGATTCTAAAGAAGTTTCCAAACTTCATAAAAAAAATTTTTTTCTTTTCGAGATTCTTTGCGCATAATATGCTTTACTGAGGCTATCAAACTAGTATAATGAAAGAGAACCTGTTATTTCAAATAAGAACGGAAAAAAGTGATTAAAACGAAGTTTCCAAACTTCGAAAAAAAATGTTTTTCTTTTCGAGAGTCTTTGCGCATAATATGCTTTACTGAGGCTATCAAACTAGTATAATGAAAGAGAACCAGTTATCTCAAATAAGAACGGGAAAAAAGTGATTCTAACGAAGTTTCGAAACTTCGAAAAAATTTTTTTTTCTTTTCGAGATTCTTTGCGCATAATATGCTTTTCTGAGGCTATCAAACTAGTATAATGAAAGAGAACCAGTTATTTCCAATAAGAACGGAAAAAAGTGATTCAAACGAAGTTTCCAAACTTCGAAAAAAAATGTTTTTCTTTTCGAGATTCTTTGCGCATAATATACTTTTCTACGGCTATCAAACTAGTAAAATGAAAGAGAACCAGTTATCTCGAATAAGAACGGGAAAATTGTGATTGTATCGAAGTTTCCAAACGTCGAAAAAAATTTTTTATCTTTTCGAGATTCTTTGCGCATAATATGCTTTACTGAGGCTATCAAACTAGTATAATGAAAGAGAACCAGTTATCTCAAATAAGAACGGAAAAAAAGTGATTCTAAAGAAGTTTCCAAACTTCGAAAAAAATTTTTTTTCTTTTCGAGATTCTTTGCGCATAATATGCCTTACTGAAGCTATCAAACTAGTATAATGAAAGAGAACCAGTTATCTCAAATAAGAACAGAAAAAAAGTGATTCTAAAGAAGTTTCCAAACTTCGAAAAAAATTTTTTTTCTTTTCGAGATTCTTTGCGCATAATATGCTTTACTGAGTTTATCAAACTAGTATAATGAAAGAGAACCAGTTATCTCAAATAAGAACGGAAAAAAAGTGATTCTAAAGAAGTTTCCAAACTTCGAAAAAAAATTTTTTTCTTTTCGAGATTCTTTGCGCATAATATGCTTTACTGAGGCTATCAAACTAGTATAATGAAAGAGAAACAGTTATCTCAAATAAGAACGGAAAAAAAGTGATTCAAACGAAGTTTCCAAACCTCGAAAAAAATGTTTTTCTTTTCGAGATTCTTTGCGCATAATATGCTTTTCTGAGGCTATCAAACTAGTATAATGAAAGATAACCAGTTATCTCAAATAAGGACGGGAAAAAAGTGATTCTAACGAAGTTTCCAAACTTCGAAAAAAATTTTTTTTTCTTTTCGTGATTCTTTGCGCTAAATATGCTTTTCTGAGGCTATCAAAGTAGTATTATAAAAGAGAACACGTTATCTCAAATAAGAACAGAAAAAAGGTGATTCTAAAGAAGTTTCCAAACTTCGAAAAAAATTTTTTTTCTTTTCGAGATTCTTTGCGCATAATATGCTTTACTGAGGCTATCAAACTAGTATAATGAAAGAGAACCAGTTATCTCAAATAAGAACGGAAAAAAAGTGATTCAAACGAAGTTTCCAAACTTCGAAAAAAATTTTTTCCTTTTCGAGAATCTTTGCGCATAATATGCTTTACTGAGGCTATCAAACTAGTATAATGAAAGAGAACCAGTTATCTCAAATAAGAACGGAAAAAAAGTGATTCTAAAGAAGTTTCCAAACTTCGAAAAAAAAATTTTTTCTTTTCGAGATTCTTTGCGCATAATATGCTTTACTGAGGCTATCAAACTAGTATAATGAAAGAGAACCAGTTATCTCAAATAAGAACGGAAAAAAATTGATTCTAAAGAAGTTTCCAAACTTCGAAAAAAAAATTTTTCTTTTCGTGATTCTTTGCGCTAAATATGCTTTTCTGAGGCTATCAAAGTAGTATTATAAAAGAGAACCAGTTATCTCAAATAAGAACAGAAAAAAAGTGATTCTAAAGAAGTTTCCAAACTTCGAAAAAAAATTTTTTTCTTTTCGAGATTCTTTGCGCATAATATGCTTTACTGAGGCTATCAAACTAGTATAATGAAAGAGAACCAGTTATCTCGAATAAGAACGGAAAAATTGAGATTGTAACGAAGTTTCCAAACGTCGAAAAAAATTTTTTTTCTTTTCGAGATTCTTTGCGCATAATATGCTTTACTGAGGCTATCAAACTAGTATAATGAAATAGAACCAGTTATCTCAAATAAGAACGGAAAAAAAGTGATTCTAAAGAAGTTTCGAAACTTCGAAAAAAATTTTTTTTCTTTTCGAGATTCTTTGCGCATAATATGCTTTACTGAAGCTATCAAACTAGTATAATGAAAGAGAACCAGTTATCTCAAATAAGAACGGAAAAAAAGTGATTCTAAAGAAGTTTCCAAACTTCGAAAAAAATTTTTTTTCTTTTCGAGATTCGTTGCGCATAATATGCTTTACTGAGGCTATCAAACTAGTATAATGAAAGAGAAACAGTTATCTCAAATAAGAACGGAAAAAAAGTGATTCAAACGAAGTTTCCAAACCTCGAAAAAAAATGTTTTTCTTTTCGAGATTCTTTGCGTATAATATGCTTTTCTGAGGCTATCAAACTAGTATAATGAAAGATAACCAGTTATCTCAAATAAGAACGGGAAAAAAGTGATTCTAACGAAGTTTCCAAACTTCGAAAAAATTTTTTTTTTCTTTTCGTGATTCTTTGCGCTAAATATGCTTTTCTGAGGCTATCAAAGTAGTATTATAAAAGAGAACACGTTATCTCAAATAAGAACAGAAAAAAGGTGATTCTAAAGAAGTTTCCAAACTTCAAAAAAAATTTTTTTTCTTTTCGAGATTCTTTGCGCATAATATGCTTTACTGAGGCTATCAAACTAGTATAATGAAAGAGAACCAGTTATCTCGAATAAGAACAGAAAAAAAGTGATTCTAAAGAAGTTTCCAAACTTCATAAAAAAAATTTTTTTCTTTTCGAGATTCTTTGCGCATAATATGCTTTACTGAGGCTATCAAACTTGTATAATGAAAGAGAACCTGTTATTTCAAATAAGAACGGAAAAAAGTGATTAAAACGAAGTTTCCAAACTTCGAAAAAAAATGTTTTTCTTTTCGAGATTCTTTGCGCATAATATGCTTATCTGAGGCTATCAAACTAGTATAATGAAAGAGAACCAGTTATCTCAAATAAGAACGGGAAAAAAGTGATTCTAACGAAGTTTCGAAACTTCGAAAAAATTTTTTTTTCTTTTCGAGATTCTTTGCGCATAATATGCTTTTCTGAGGCTATCAAACTAGTATAATGAAAGAGAACCAGTTATTTCCAATAAGAACGGAAAAAAGTGATTCAAACGAAGTTTCCAAACTTCGAAAAAAAATGTTTTTCTTTTCAAGATTCTTTGCGCATAATATACTTTTCTACGGCTATCAAACTAGTAAAATGAAAGAGAACCAGTTATCTCGAATAAGAACGGGAAAATTGTGATTGTATCGAAGTTTCCAAACGTCGAAAAAAATTTTTTTTCTTTTCGAGATTCTTTGCGCATAATATGCTTTACTGAGGCTATCAAACTAGTATAATGAAAGAGAACCAGTTATCTCAAATAAGAACGGAAAAAAAGTGAATCTAAAGAAGTTTCCAAACTTCGAAAAAAATTTTTTTTCTTTTCGAGATTCTTTGCGCATAATATGCTTTACTGAAGCTATCACACTAGTATAATGAAAGAGAACCAGTTATCTCAAATAAGAACAAAAAAAAGTGATTCTAAAGAAGTTTCCAAACTTCGAAAAAAAATTTTTTTCTTTTCGAGATTCTTTGCGCATAATATGCTTTACTGAGGCTATCAAACTAGTATAATGAAAGAGAACCAGTTATCTCAAATAAGAACGGAAAAAAAGTGATTCTAAAAAAGTTTCCAAACTTCGAAAAAAAATTTTTTTCTTTTCGAGATTCTTTGCGCATAATATGCTTTACTGAGGCTATCAAACTAGTATAATGAAAGAGAAACAGTTATCTCAAATAAGAACGGAAAAAAAGTGATTCAAACGAAGTTTCCAAACCTCGAAAAAAAATGTTTTTCTTTTCGAGATTCTTTGCGCATAATATGCTTTTCTGAGGCTATCAAACTAGTATAATGAAAGATAACCAGTTATCTCAAATAAGGACGGGAAAAAAGTGATTCTAACGAAGTTTCCAAACTTCGAAAAAAATTTTTTTTTCTTTTCGTGATTCTTTGCGCTAAATATGCTTTTCTGAGGCTATCAAAGTAGTATTATAAAAGAGAACACGTTATCTCAAATAAGAACAGAAAAAATGTGATTCTAAAGAAGTTTCCAAACTTCGAAAAAAATTTTTTTTCTTTTCGAGATTCTTTGCGCATAATATGCTTTACTGAGGCTATCAAACTAGTATAATGAAAGAGAACCAGTTATCTCAAATAAGAACGGAAAAAAAGTGATTCAAACGAAGTTTCCAAACTTCGAAAAAAAATGTTTTCCTTTTCGAGAATCTTTGCGCATAATATGCTTTACTGAGGCTATCAAACTAGTATAATGAAAGAGAACCAGTTATCTCAAATAAGAACGGAAAAAAAGTGATTCTAAAGAAGTTTCCAAACTTCGAAAAAAAAATTTTTTCTTTTCGAGATTCTTTGCGCATAATATGCTTTACTGAGGCTATCAAACTAGTATAATGAAAGAGAACCAGTTATCTCAAATAAGAACGGAAAAAAATTGATTCTAAAGAAGTTTCCAAACTTCGAAAAAAAAATTTTTCTTTTCGTGATTCTTTGCGCTAAATATGCTTTTCTGAGGCTATCAAAGTAGTATTATAAAAGAGAACCAGTTATCTCAAATAAGAACAGAAAAAAAGTGATTCTAAAGAAGTTTCCAAACTTCGAAAAAAAAATTTTTTCTTTTCGAGATTCTTTGCGCATAATATGCTTTACTGAGGCTATCAAACTAGTATAATGAAAGAGAACCAGTTATCTCAAATAAGAACGGAAAAAAAGTTATTCATACGAAGTTTACAAACTTCGAAAAAAAATGTTTTTTTTTTCGAGATTCTTTGCGCATAATATGCTTTTCTGAGGCTATCAAACTAGTATAATGAAAGAGAACCAGTTATTTTAAATAAGAACGTAAAAAAGTGATTCAAACGAAGGTTCTTAAACTTGAAAAAAAATGTTTTTCTTTTCAAAATTCTTTGCGCATAACATACTTTTCTACGGCTATCAAACTAGTAAAATGAAAGAGAACCAGTTATCTCAAATAAGAACGGAAAAAAATTGATTCTAAAGAAGTTTCCAAACTTCGAAAAAAAAATTTTTCTTTTCGTGATTCTTTGCGCTAAATATGCTTTTCTGAGGCTATCAAAGTAGTATTATAAAAGAGAACCAGTTATCTCAAATAAGAACAGAAAAAAAGTGATTCTAAAGAAGTTTCCAAACTTCGAAAAAAAATTTTTTTCTTTTCGAGATTCTTTGCGCATAATATGCTTTACTGAGGCTATCAAACTAGTATAATGAAAGAGAACCAGTTATCTCAAATAAGAACGGAAAAAAAGTTATTCAAACGAAGTTTACAAACTTCGAAAAAAAATGTTTTTTTTTTCGAGATTCTTTGCGCATAATATGCTTTTCTGAGGCTATCAAACTAGTATAATGAAAGAGAACCAGTTATTTTAAATAAGAACGTAAAAAAGTGATTCAAACGAAGGTTCTTAAACTTGAAAAAAAATGTTTTTCTTTTCAAAATTCTTTGCGCATAACATACTTTTCTGCGGCTATCAAACTAGTAAAATGAAAGAGAACCAGTTATCTCTAATAAGAACGGAAAAATTGAGATTGTAACGAAGTTTCCAAACGTCGAAAAAAATTTTTTTTCTTTTCGAGATTCTTTGCGCATAATATGCTTTACTGAAGCTATCAAACTAGTATAATGAAAGAGAACCAGTTATCTCAAATAAGAACGGAAAAAAAGTGATTCTAAAGAAGTTTCCAAACTTCGAAAAAAATTTTTTTTCTTTTCGAGATTCGTTGCGCATAATATGCTTTACTGAGGCTATCAAACTAGTATAATGAAAGAGAAACAGTTATCTCAAATAAGAACGGAAAAAAAGTGATTCAAACGAAGTTTCCAAACCTCGAAAAAAAATGTTTTTCTTTTCGAGATTCTTTGCGTATAATATGCTTTTCTGAGGCTATCAAACTAGTATGATGAAAGATAACCAGTTATCTCAAATAAGAACGGGAAAAAAGTGATTCTAACGAAGTTTCCAAACTTCGAAAAAATTTTTTTTTTCTTTTCGTGATTCTTTGCGCTAAATATGCTTTTCTGAGGCTATCAAAGTAGTATTATAAAAGAGAACACGTTATCTCAAATAAGAACAGAAAAAAGGTGATTCTAAAGAAGTTTCCAAACTTCAAAAAAAATTTTTTTTCTTTTCGAGATTCTTTGCGCATAATATGCTTTACTGAGGCTATCAAACTAGTATAATGAAAGAGAACCAGTTATCTCGAATAAGAACAGAAAAAAAGTGATTCTAAAGAAGTTTCCAAACTTCATAAAAAAAATTTTTTTCTTTTCGAGATTCTTTGCGCATAATATGCTTTACTGAGGCTATCAAACTAGTATAATGAAAGAGAACCTGTTATTTCAAATAAGAACGGAAAAAAGTGATTAAAACGAAGTTTCCAAACTTCGAAAAAAAATGTTTTTCTTTTCGAGATTCTTTGCGCATAATATGCTTATCTGAGGCTATCAAACTAGTATAATGAAAGAGAACCAGTTATCTCAAATAAGAACGGGAAAAAAGTGATTCTAACGAAGTTTCGAAACTTCGAAAAAATTTTTTTTTCTTTTCGAGATTCTTTGCGCATAATATGCTTTTCTGAGGCTATCAAACTAGTATAATGAAAGAGAACCAGTTATTTCCAATAAGAACGGAAAAAAGTGATTCAAACGAAGTTTCCAAACTTCGAAAAAAAATGTTTTTCTTTTCAAGATTCTTTGCGCATAATATACTTTTCTACGGCTATCAAACTAGTAAAATGAAAGAGAACCAGTTATCTCGAATAAGAACGGGAAAATTGTGATTGTATCGAAGTTTCCAAACGTCGAAAAAAATTTTTTTTCTTTTCGAGATTCTTTGCGCATAATATGCTTTACTGAGGCTATCAAACTAGTATAATGAAAGAGAACCAGTTATCTCGAATAAGAACGGGAAAATTGTGATTGTATCGAAGTTTCCAAACTTCGAAAAAAATTTTTTTTCTTTTCGAGATTCTTTGCGCATAATATGCTTTACTGAAGCTATCAAACTAGTATAATGAAAGAGAACCAGTTATCTCAAATAAGAACAGAAAAAAAGTGATTCTAAAGAAGTTTCCAAACTTCGAAAAAAAATTTTTTTCTTTTCGAGATTCTTTGCGCATAATATGCTTTACTGAGGCTATCAAACTAGTATAATGAAAGAGAACCAGTTATCTCAAATAAGAACGGAAAAAAAGTGATTCTAAAAAAGTTTCCAAACTTCGAAAAAAAATTTTTTTCTTTTCGAGATTCTTTGCGCATAATATGCTTTACTGAGGCTATCAAACTAGTATAATGAAAGAGAAACAGTTATCTCAAATAAGAACGGAAAAAAAGTGATTCAAACGAAGTTTCCAAACCTCGAAAAAAAATGTTTTTCTTTTCGAGATTCTTTGCGCATAATATGCTTTTCTGAGGCTATCAAACTAGTATAATGAAAGATAACCAGTTATCTCAAATAAGGACGGGAAAAAAGTGATTCTAACGAAGTTTCCAAACTTCGAAAAAAATTTTTTTTTCTTTTCGTGATTCTTTGCGCTAAATATGCTTTTCTGAGGCTATCAAAGTAGTATTATAAAAGAGAACACGTTATCTCAAATAAGAACAGAAAAAATGTGATTCTAAAGAAGTTTCCAAACTTCGAAAAAAATTTTTTTTCTTTTCGAGATTCTTTGCGCATAATATGCTTTACTGAGGCTATCATACTAGTATAATGAAAGAGAACCAGTTATCTCAAATAAGAACGGAAAAAAAGTGATTCAAACGAAGTTTCCAAACTTCGAAAAAAAATGTTTTCCTTTTCGAGAATCTTTGCGCATAATATGCTTTACTGAGGCTATCAAACTAGTATAATGAAAGAGAACCAGTTATCTCAAATAAGAACGGAAAAAAAGTGATTCTAAAGAAGTTTCCAAACTTCGAAAAAAAAATTTTTTCTTTTCGAGATTCTTTGCGCATAATATGCTTTACTGAGGCTATCAAACTAGTATAATGAAAGAGAACCAGTTATCTCAAATAAGAACGGAAAAAAATTGATTCTAAAGAAGTTTCCAAACTTCAAAAAAAAAATTTTTCTTTTCGTGATTCTTTGCGCTAAATATGCTTTTCTGAGGCTATCAAAGTAGTATTATAAAAGAGAACCAGTTATCTCAAATAAGAACAGAAAAAAAGTGATTCTAAAGAAGTTTCCAAACTTCGAAAAAAAAATTTTTTCTTTTCGAGATTCTTTGCGCATAATATGCTTTACTGAGGCTATCAAACTAGTATAATGAAAGAGAACCAGTTATCTCAAATAAGAACGGAAAAAAAGTTATTCATACGAAGTTTACAAACTTCGAAAAAAAATGTTTTTTTTTTCGAGATTCTTTGCGCATAATATGCTTTTCTGAGGCTATCAAACTAGTATAATGAAAGAGAACCAGTTATTTTAAATAAGAACGTAAAAAAGTGATTCAAACGAAGGTTCTTAAACTTGAAAAAAAATGTTTTTCTTTTCAAAATTCTTTGCGCATAACATACTTTTCTACGGCTATCAAACTAGTAAAATGAAAGAGAACCAGTTATCTCAAATAAGAACGGAAAAAAATTGATTCTAAAGAAGTTTCCAAACTTCGAAAAAAAAATTTTTCTTTTCGTGATTCTTTGCGCTAAATATGCTTTTCTGAGGCTATCAAAGTAGTATTATAAAAGAGAACCAGTTATCTCAAATAAGAACAGAAAAAAAGTGATTCTAAAGAAGTTTCCAAACTTCGAAAAAAAATTTTTTTCTTTTCGAGATTCTTTGCGCATAATATGCTTTACTGAGGCTATCAAACTAGTATAATGAAAGAGAACCAGTTATCTCAAATAAGAACGGAAAAAAAGTTATTCAAACGAAGTTTACAAACTTCGAAAAAAAATGTTTTTTTTTTCGAGATTCTTTGCGCATAATATGCTTTTCTGAGGCTATCAAACTAGTATAATGAAAGAGAACCAGTTATTTTAAATAAGAACGTAAAAAAGTGATTCAAACGAAGGTTCTTAAACTTGAAAAAAAATGTTTTTCTTTTCAAAATTCTTTGCGCATAACATACTTTTCTGCGGCTATCAAACTAGTAAAATGAAAGAGAACCAGTTATCTCTAATAAGAACGGAAAAATTGAGATTGTAACGAAGTTTCCAAACGTCGAAAAAAATTTTTTTTCTTTTCGAGATTCTTTGCGCATAATATGCTTTACTGAGGCTATCAAACTAGTATAATGAAATAGAACCAGTTATCTCAAATAAGAACGGAAAAAAAGTGATTCTAAAGAAGTTTCCAAACTTCGAAAAAAATTTTTTTTCTTTTCGAGATTCTTTGCGCATAATATGCTTTACTGAAGCTATCAAACTAGTATAATGAAAGAGAACCAGTTATCTCAAATAAGAACGGAAAAAAAGTGATTCAAACGAAGTTTCCAACCCTCGAAAAAAAATGTTTTTCTTTTCGAGATTCTTTGCGCATAATATGCTTTTCTGAGGCTATCAAACTAGTATGATGAAAGATAACCAGTTATCTCAAATAAGAACGGGAAAAAAGTGATTCTAACGAAGTTTCCAAACTTCGAAAAAATTTTTTTTTTCTTTTCGTGATTCTTTGCGCTAAATATGCTTTTCTGAGGCTATCAAAGTAGTATTATAAAAGAGAACACGTTATCTCAAATAAGAACAGAAAAAAGGTGATTCTAAAGAAGTTTCCAAACTTCAAAAAAAATTTTTTTTCTTTTCGAGATTCTTTGCGCATAATATGCTTTACTGAGGCTATCAAACTAGTATAATGAAAGAGAACCAGTTATCTCGAATAAGAACAGAAAAAAAGTGATTCTAAAGAAGTTTCCAAACTTCATAAAAAAATTTTTTTTCTTTTCGAGATTCTTTACGCATAATATGCTTTACTGAGGCTATCAAACTAGTATAATGAAAGAGAACCTGTTATTTCAAATAAGAACGGAAAAAAGTGATTAAAACGAAGTTTCCAAACTTCGAAAAAAAATGTTTTTCTTTTCGAGATTCTTTGCGCATAATATGCTTTACTGAGGCTATCAAACTAGTATAATGAAAGAGAACCAGTTATCTCAAATAAGAACGGGAAAAAAGTGATTCTAACGAAGTTTCGAAACTTCAAAAAATTTTTTTTTCTTTTCGAGATTCTTTGCGCATAATATGCTTTTCTGAGGCTATCAAACTAGTATAATGAAAGAGAACCAGTTATTTCCAATAAGAACGGAAAAAAGTGTTTCAAACGAAGTTTCCAAACTTCGAAAAAAAAATGTTTTTCTTTTCGAGATTCTTTGCGCATAATATACTTTTCTACGGCTATCAAACTAGTAAAATGAAATAGAACCAGTTATCTCGAATAAGAACGGGAAAATTGTGATTGTATCGAAGTTTCCAAACGTCGAAAAAAATTTTTTTTCTTTTCGAGATTCTTTGCGCATAATATGCTTTACTGAGGCTATCAAACTAGTATAATGAAAGAGAACCAGTTATCTCAAATAAGAACGGAAAAAAAGTGATTCTAAAGAAGTTTCCAAACTTCGAAAAAAATTTTTTTTCTTTTCGAGTTTCTTTGCGCATAATATGCTTTACTGAAGCTATCAAACTAGTATAATGAAAGAGAACCAGTTATCTCAAATAAGAACAGAAAAAAAGTGATTCTAAAGAAGTTTCCAAACTTCGAAAAAAAATTTTTTTCTTTTCGAGATTCTTTGCGCATAATATGCTTTACTGAGTTTATCAAACTAGTATAATGAAAGAGAACCAGTTATCTCAAATAAGAACGGAAAAAAAGTGATTCTAAAGAAGTTTCCAAACTTCGAAAAAAAATTTTTTTCTTTTCGAGATTCTTTGCGCATAATATGCTTTACTGAGGCTATCAAACTAGTATAATGAAAGAGAAACAGTTATCTCAAATAAGAACGGAAAAAAAGTGATTCAAACGAAGTTTCCAAACCTCGAAAAAAAATGTTTTTCTTTTCGAGATTCTTTGCGCATAATATGCTTTTCTGAGGCTATCAAACTAGTATAATGAAAGATAACCAGTTATCTCAAATAAGGACGGGAAAAAAGTGATTCTAACGAAGTTTCCAAACTTCGAAAAAAATTTTTTTTTCTTTTCGTGATTCTTTGCGCTAAGTATGCTTTACTGAGGCTATCAAACTAGTATAATGAAAGAGAACCAGTTATCTCAAATAAGAACGGAAAAAAAGTTATTCAAACGAAGTTTACAAACTTCGAAAAAAAATGTTTTTTTTTTCGAGATTCTTTGCGCATTATATGCTTTTCTGAGGCTATCAAACTAGTATAATGAAAGAGAACCAGTTATTTTAAATAAGAACGTAAAAAAGTGATTCAAACGAAGGTTCTTAAACTTGAAAAAAAATGTTTTTCTTTTCAAAATTCTTTGCGCATAACATACTTTTCTACGGCTATCAAACTAGTAAAATGAAAGAGAACCAGTTATCTCGAATAAGAGCGGAAAAAAAGTGATTCTAACGAAGTTTCCAAACTTCGAAAAAAAATGTTTTTCTTTACGAGATTCTTTGCGCATAATAGCTTTTCCGAGGCTATAAAACTAGTATAATGAAAGAGAACCAGTTATCTCAAATAAGAACGGAAAGAAAGTGATTCTAACGAAGTTTCCAAACTTCGAAAAAAATTTTATTTTCTTTTCGAGATTCTTTGCGCATTATATGTATTTCTGAGGCTATCAAACTAGTATAATGAAAGAGAAACAGTTATCTCAAATAAGAACGGAAAAAAAGTGATTCAAACGAAGTTTCCAAACCTCGAAAAAAAATGTTTTTCTTTTCGAGATTCTTTGCGCATAATATGCTTTTCTGAGGCTATCAAACTAGTATAATGAAAGATAACCAGTTATCTCAAATAAGGACGGGAAAAAAGTGATTCTAACGAAGTTTCCAAACTTCGAAAAAAATTTTTTTTTCTTTTCGTGATTCTTTGCGCTAAATATGCTTTTCTGAGGCTATCAAAGTAGTATTATAAAAGAGAACACGTTATCTCAAATAAGAACAGAAAAAAGGTGATTCTAAAGAAGTTTCCAAACTTCGAAAAAAATTTTTTTTCTTTTCGAGATTCTTTGCGCATAATATGCTTTACTGAGGCTATCAAACTAGTATAATGAAAGAGAACCAGTTATCTCAAATAAGAACGGAAAAAAAGTGATTCAAACGAAGTTTCCAAACTTCGAAAAAAAATGTTTTCCTTTTCGAGAATCTTTGCGCATAATATGCTTTACTGAGGCTATCAAACTAGTATAATGAAAGAGAACCAGTTATCTCAAATAAGAACGGAAAAAAAGTGATTCTAAAGAAGTTTCCAAACTTCGAAAAAAAAATTTTTTCTTTTCGAGATTCTTTGCGCATAATATGCTTTACTGAGGCTATCAAACTAGTATAATGAAAGAGAACCAGTTATCTCAAATAAGAACGGAAAAAAATTGATTCTAAAGAAGTTTCCAAACTTCGAAAAAAAAATTTTTCTTTTCGTGATTCTTTGCGCTAAATATGCTTTTCTGAGGCTATCAAAGTAGTATTATAATAGAGAACCAGTTATCTCAAATAAGAACAGAAAAAAAGTGATTCTAAAGAAGTTTCCAAACTTCGAAAAAAAATTTTTTTCTTTTCGAGATTCTTTGCGCATAATATGCTTTACTGAGGCTATCAAACTAGTATAATGAAAGAGAACCAGTTATCTCAAATAAGAACGGAAAAAAAGTTATTCAAACGAAGTTTACAAACTTCGAAAAAAAATGTTTTTTTTTTCGAGATTCTTTGCGCATAATATGCTTTTCTGAGGCTATCAAACTAGTATAATGAAAGAGAACCAGTAATTTTAAATAAGAACGTAAAAAAGTGATTCAAACGAAGGTTCTTAAACTTGAAAAAAAATGTTTTTCTTTTCAAAATTCTTTGCGCATAACATACTTTTCTACGGCTATCAAACTAGTAAAATGAAAGAGAACCAGTTATCTCGAATAAGAGCGGAAAAAAAGTGATTCTAACGAAGTTTCCAAACTTCGAAAAAAAATGTTTTTCTTTACGAGATTCTTTGCGCATAATAGCTTTTCCGAGGCTATAAAACTAGTGTAATGAAAGAGAACCAGTTATCTCAAATAAGAACGGAAAGAAAGTGATTCTAACGAAGTTTCCAAACTTCGAAAAAAATTTTTTTTTCTTTTCGAGATTCTTTGCGCATTATATGTATTTCTGAGGCTATCAAATTAGTATTATAAAAGAGAACCAGTTATCTCAAATAAGAACGGAAAAAAAGTGATTCTAAAGAAGTTTCCAAACTTCGAAAAAATTTTTTTTTCTTTTCCAGATTCTTTGCGCTAAATATACTTTTCTACGGCTATCAAACTAGTAAAATGAAAGAGAACCAGTTATCTCGAATAAGAACGGAAAAAAAAGTGATTCTAACGAAGTTTCCAAACTTCGAAAAAAAATGTTTTTCTTTTCGAGATTCTTTGCGCATAATATGCTTTACTGAGGCTATCAAACTAGTATAATGAAAGAGAACCAGTTATCTCAAATAAGAACGGGAAAAAAGTGATTCTAACGAAGTTTCCAAACTACGAAAAAAATTTTTATTTCTTTTCGTGATTCTTTGCACTAAATATGCTTTTCTGAGGCTATCAAAGTAGTATTATAAAAGAGAACCAGTTATCTCAAATAAGAACAGAAAAAAAGTGATTCTAAAGAAGTTTCCAAACTTCGAAAAAAATTTTTTTTCTTTTCGAGATTCTTTGCGCATAATATGCTTTACTGAGGCTATCAAACTAGTATTTTGAAAGAGAACCAGTTATCTCGAATAAGAGCGGAAAAAAAGTGATTCTAACGAAGTTTCCAAACTTCGAAAAAATTTTTTTTTCTTTTCGAGATTCTTTGCGCATAATATGCATTTCTGAGGCTATCAAACTAGTATAATGAAAGAGAACCAGTTATTTTAAATAAGAACGTAAAAAAGTGATTCAAACGAAGGTTCTTAAACTTGAAAAAAAATGTTTTTCTTTTCAAAATTCTTTGCGCATAACATACTTTTCTGCGGCTATCAAACTAGTAAAATGAAAGAGAACCAGTTATCTCGAATAAGAACGGAAAAATTGAGATTGTAACGAAGTTTCCAAACGTCGAAAAAAATTTTTTTTCTTTTCGAGATTCTTTGCGCATAATATGCTTTACTGAGGCTATCAAACTATTATAATGAAATAGAACCAGTTATCTCAAATAAGAACGGAAAAAAAGTGATTCTAAAGAAGTTTCGAAACTTCGAAAAAAATTTTTTTTCTTTTCGAGAATCTTTGCGCATAATATGCTTTACTGAAGCTATCAAACTAGTATAATGAAAGAGAACCAGTTATCTCAAATAAGAACGGAAAAAAAGTGATTCTAAAGAAGTTTCCAAACTTAAAAAAAAATTTTTTTTCTTTTCGAGATTCGTTGCGCATAATATGCTTTACTGAGGCTATCAAACTAGTATAATGAAAGAGAAACAGTTATCTCAAATAAGAACGGAAAAAAAGTGATTCAAACGAAGTTTCCAAACCTCGAAAAAAAATGTTTTTCTTTTCGAGATTCTTTGCGCATAATATGCTTTTCTGAGGCTATCAAACTAGTATAATGAAAGATAACCAGTTATCTCAAATAAGAACGGGAAAAAAGTGATTCTAACGAAGTTTCCAAACTTCGAAAAAATTTTTTTTTTCTTTTCGTGATTCTTTGCGCTAAATATGCTTTTCTGAGGCTATCAAAGTAGTATTATAAAAGAGAACACGTTATCTCAAATAAGAACAGAAAAAAGGTGATTCTAAAGAAGTTTCCAAACTTCAAAAAAAATTTTTTTTCTTTTCGAGATTCTTTGCGCATAATATGCTTTACTGAGGCTAAAAAACTAGTATAATGAAAGAGAACCAGTTATCTCGAATAAGAACAGAAAAAAAGTGATTCTAAAGAAGTTTCCAAACTTCATAAAAAAAATTTTTTTCTTTTCGAGATTCTTTGCGCATAATATGCTTTACTGAGGCTATCAAACTAGTATAATGAAAGAGAACCTGTTATTTCAAATAAGAACGGAAAAAAGTGATTAAAACGAAGTTTCCAAACTTCGAAAAAAAATGTTTTTCTTTTCGAGATTCTTTGCGCATAATATGCTTTACTGAGGCTATCAAACTAGTATAATGAAAGAGAACCAGTTATCTCAAATAAGAACGGGAAAAAAGTGATTCTAACGAAGTTTCGAAACTTCGAAAAAATTTTTTTTCCTTTTCGAGATTCTTTGCGCATAATATGCTTTTCTGAGGCTATCAAACTAGTATAATGAAAGAGAACCAGTTATTTCCAATAAGAACGGAAAAAAGTGATTCAAACGAAGTTTCCAAACTTCGAAAAAAAATGTTTTTCTTTTCGAGATTCTTTGCGCATAATATACTTTTCTACGGCTATCAAACTAGTAAAATGAAAGAGAACCAGTTATCTCGAATAAGAACGGGAAAATTGTGATTGTATCGAAGTTTCCAAACGTCGAAAAAAATTTTTTTTCTTTTCGAGATTCTTTGCGCATAATATGCTTTACTGAGGCTATCAAACTAGTATAATGAAAGAGAACCAGTTATCTCAAATAAGAACGGAAAAAAAGTGATTCTAAAGAAGTTTCCAAACTTCGAAAAAAATTTTTTTTCTTTTCGAGATTCTTTGCGCATAATATGCCTTACTGAAGCTATCAAACTAGTATAATGAAAGAGAACCAGTTATCTCAAATAAGAACAGAAAAAAAGTGATTCTAAAGAAGTTTCCAAACTTCGAAAAAAATTTTTTTTCTTTTCGAGATTCTTTGCGCATAATATGCTTTACTGAGTTTATCAAACTAGTATAATGAAAGAGAACCAGTTATCTCAAATAAGAACGGAAAAAAAGTGATTCTAAAGAAGTTTCCAAACTTCGAAAAAAAATTTTTTTCTTTTCGAGATTCTTTGCGCATAATATGCTTTACTGAGGCTATCAAACTAGTATAATGAAAGAGAAACAGTTATCTCAAATAAGAACGGAAAAAAAGTGATTCAAACGAAGTTTCCAAACCTCGAAAAAAATGTTTTTCTTTTCGAGATTCTTTGCGCATAATATGCTTTTCTGAGGCTATCAAACTAGTATAATGAAAGATAACCAGTTATCTCAAATAAGGACGGGAAAAAAGTGATTCTTACGAAGTTTCCAAACTTCGAAAAAAATTTTTTTTTCTTTTCGTGATTCTTTGCGCTAAATATGCTTTTCTGAGGCTATCAAAGTAGTATTATAAAAGAGAACACGTTATCTCAAATAAGAACAGAAAAAAGGTGATTCTAAAGAAGTTTCCAAACTTCCAAAAAAATTTTTTTTCTTTTCGAGATTCTTTGCGCATAATATGCTTTACTGAGGCTATCAAACTAGTATAATGAAAGAGAACCAGTTATCTCAAATAAGAACGGAAAAAAAGTGATTCAAACGAAGTTTCCAAACTTCGAAAAAAAATGTTTTCCTTTTCGAGAATCTTTGCGCATAATATGCTTTACTGAGGCTATCAAACTAGTATAATGAAAGAGAACCAGTTATCTCAAATAAGAACGGAAAAAAAGTGATTCTAAAGAAGTTTCCAAACTTCGAAAAAAAAATTTTTTCTTTTCGAGATTCTTTGCGCATAATATGCTTTACTGAGGCTATCAAACTAGTATAATGAAAGAGAACCAGTTATCTCAAATAAGAACGGAAAAAAATTGATTCTAAAGAAGTTTCCAAACTTCGAAAAAAAAATTTTTCTTTTCGTGATTCTTTGCGCTAAATATGCTTTTCTGAGGCTATCAAAGTAGTATTATAAAAGAGAACCAGTTATCTCAAATAAGAACAGAAAAAAAGTGATTCTAAAGAAGTTTCCAAACTTCGAAAAAAAATTTTTTTCTTTTCGAGATTCTTTGCTAATAATATGCTTTACTGAGGCTATCAAACTAGTATAATGAAAGAGAACCAGTTATCTCGAATAAGAACGGAAAAATTGAGATTGTAACGAAGTTTCCAAACGTCGAAAAAAATTTTTTTTCTTTTCGAGATTCTTTGCGCATAATATGCTTTACTGAGGCTATCAAACTAGTATAATGAAATAGAACCAGTTATCTCAAATAAGAACGGAAAAAAAGTGATTCTAAAGAAGTTTCGAAACTTCGAAAAAAATTTTTTTTCTTTTCGAGATTCTTTGCGCATAATATGCTTTACTGAAGCTATCAAACTAGTATAATGAAAGAGAACCAGTTATCTCAAATAAGAACGGAAAAAAAGTGATTCTAAAGAAGTTTCCAAACTTCGAAAAAAATTTTTTTTCTTTTCGAGATTCGTTGCGCATAATATGCTTTACTGAGGCTATCAAACTAGTATAATGAAAGAGAAACAGTTATCTCAAATAAGAACGGAAAAAAAGTGATTCAAACGAAGTTTCCAAACCTCGAAAAAAAATGTTTTTCTTTTCGAGATTCTTTGCGTATAATATGCTTTTCTGAGGCTATCAAACTAGTATAATGAAAGATAACCAGTTATCTCAAATAAGAACGGGAAAAAAGTGATTCTAACGAAGTTTCCAAACTTCGAAAAAATTTTTTTTTTCTTTTCGTGATTCTTTGCGCTAAATATGCTTTTCTGAGGCTATCAAAGTAGTATTATAAAAGAGAACACGTTATCTCAAATAAGAACAGAAAAAAGGTGATTCTAAAGAAGTTTCCAAACTTCAAAAAAAATTTTTTTTCTTTTCGAGATTCTTTGCGCATAATATGCTTTACTGAGGCTATCAAACTAGTATAATGAAAGAGAACCAGTTATCTCGAATAAGAACAGAAAAAAAGTGATTCTAAAGAAGTTTCCAAACTTCATAAAAAAAATTTTTTTCTTTTCGAGATTCTTTGCGCATAATATGCTTTACTGAGGCTATCAAACTAGTATAATGAAAGAGAACCTGTTATTTCAAATAAGAACGGAAAAAAGTGATTAAAACGAAGTTTCCAAACTTCGAAAAAAAATGTTTTTCTTTTCGAGATTCTTTGCGCATAATATGCTTTACTGAGGCTATCAAACTAGTATAATGAAAGAGAACCAGTTATCTCAAATAAGAACGGGAAAAAAGTGATTCTAACGAAGTTTCGAAACTTCGAAAAAATTTTTTTTTCTTTTCGAGATTCTTTGCGCATAATATGCTTTTCTGAGGCTATCAAACTAGTATAATGAAAGAGAACCAGTTATTTCCAATAAGAACGGAAAAAAGTGATTCAAACGAAGTTTCCAAACTTCGAAAAAAAATGTTTTTCTTTTCAAGATTCTTTGCGCATAATATACTTTTCTACGGCTATCAAACTAGTAAAATGAAAGAGAACCAGTTATCTCGAATAAGAACGGGAAAATTGTGATTGTATCGAAGTTTCCAAACGTCGAAAAAAATTTTTTTTCTTTTCGAGATTCTTTGCGCATAATATGCTTTACTGAGGCTATCAAACTAGTATAATGAAAGAGAACCAGTTATCTCAAATAAGAACGGAAAAAAAGTGAATCTAAAGAAGTTTCCAAACTTCGAAAAAAATTTTTTTTCTTTTCGAGATTCTTTGCGCATAATATGCTTTACTGAAGCTATCAAACTAGTATAATGAAAGAGAACCAGTTATCTCAAATAAGAACAGAAAAAAAGTGATTCTAAAGAAGTTTCCAAACTTCGAAAAAAAATTTTTTTCTTTTCGAGATTCTTTGCGCATAATATGCTTTACTGAGGCTATCAAACTAGTATAATGAAAGAGAACCAGTTATCTCAAATAAGAACGGAAAAAAAGTGATTCTAAAAAAGTTTCCAAACTTCGAAAAAAAATTTTTTTCTTTTCGAGATTCTTTGCGCATAATATGCTTTACTGAGGCTATCAAACTAGTATAATGAAAGAGAAACAGTTATCTCAAATAAGAACGGAAAAAAAGTGATTCAAACGAAGTTTCCAAACCTCGAAAAAAAATGTTTTTCTTTTCGAGATTCTTTGCGCATAATATGCTTTTCTGAGGCTATCAAACTAGTATAATGAAAGATAACCAGTTATCTCAAATAAGGACGGGAAAAAAGTGATTCTAACGAAGTTTCCAAACTTCGAAAAAAATTTTTTTTTCTTTTCGTGATTCTTTGCGCTAAATATGCTTTTCTGAGGCTATCAAAGTAGTATTATAAAAGAGAACACGTTTACTCAAATAAGAACAGAAAAAATGTGATTCTAAAGAAGTTTCCAAACTTCGAAAAAAATTTTTTTTCTTTTCGAGATTCTTTGCGCATAATATGCTTTACTGAGGCTATCAAACTAGTATAATGAAAGAGAACCAGTTATCTCAAATAAGAACGGAAAAAAAGTGATTCAAACGAAGTTTCCAAACTTCGAAAAAAAATGTTTTCCTTTTCGAGAATCTTTGCGCATAATATGCTTTACTGAGGCTATCAAACTAGTATAATGAAAGAGAACCAGTTATCTCAAATAAGAACGGAAAAAAAGTGATTCTAAAGAAGTTTCCAAACTTCGAAAAAAAAATTTTTTCTTTTCGAGATTCTTTGCGCATAATATGCTTTACTGAGGCTATCAAACTAGTATAATGAAAGAGAACCAGTTATCTCAAATAAGAACGGAAAAAAATTGATTCTAAAGAAGTTTCCAAACTTCGAAAAAAAAATTTTTCTTTTCGTGATTCTTTGCGCTAAATATGCTTTTCTGAGGCTATCAAAGTAGTATTATAAAAGAGAACCAGTTATCTCAAATAAGAACAGAAAAAAAGTGATTCTAAAGAAGTTTCCAAACTTCGAAAAAAAATTTTTTTCTTTTCGAGATTCTTTGCGCATAATATGCTTTACTGAGGCTATCAAACTAGTATAATGAAAGAGAACCAGTTATCTCAAATAAGAACGGAAAAAAAGTTATTCAAACGAAGTTTACAAACTTCGAAAAAAAATGTTTTTTTTTTCGAGATTCTTTGCGCATAATATGCTTTTCTGAGGCTATCAAACTAGTATAATGAAAGAGAACCAGTTATTTTAAATAAGAACGTAAAAAAGTGATTCAAACGAAGGTTCTTAAACTTGAAAAAAAATGTTTTTCTTTTCAAAATTCTTTGCGCATAACATACTTTTCTACGGCTATCAAACTAGTAAAATGAAAGAGAACCAGTTATCTCGAATAAGAGCGGAAAAAAAGTGATTCTAACGAAGTTTCCAAACTTCGAAAAAAAATGTTTTTCTTTACGAGATTCTTAGCGCATAATAGCTTTTCCGAGGCTATAAAACTAGTATAATGAAAGAGAACCAGTTATCTCGAATAAGAACGGAAAAAAAAGTGATTCTAACGAAGTTTCCAAACTTCGAAAAAAAATGTTTTTCTTTTCGAGATTCTTTGCGCATAATATGCTTTAATGAGGCTATCAAACTAGTATAATGAAAGAGAACCAGTTATCTCAAATAAGAACGGGAAAAAAGTGATTCTAACGAAGTTTCCAACCTTCGAAAAAAATTTTTTTTTCTTTTCGTGATTCTTTGCACTAAATATGCTTTTCTGAGGCTATCAAAGTAGTATTATAAAAGAGAACCAGTTATCTCAAATAAGAACAGAAAAAAAGTGATTCTAAAGAAGTTTCCAAACTTCGAAAAAATTTTTTTTTCTTTTCGAGATTCTTTGCGCATAATATGCTTTACTGAGGCTATCAAACTAGTATAATGAAAGAGAACCAGTTATCTCGAATAAGAGCGGAAAAAAAGTGATTCTAACGAAGTTTCCAAACTTCGAAAAAATTTTTTTTTCTTTTCGAGATTCTTTGCGCATAATATGCATTTCTGAGGCTATCAAACTAGTATAATGAAAGAGAACCAGTTATTTTAAATAAAAACGTAAAAAAGTGATTCAAACGAAGGTTCTTAAACTTGAAAAAAAATGTTTTTCTTTTCAAATATCTTTGCGCATAACATACTTTTCTGCGGCTATCAAACTAGTAAAATGAAAGAGAACCAGTTATCTCGAATAAGAACGGAAAAATTGAGATTGTAACGAAGTTTCCAAACGTCGAAAAAAATTTTTTTTCTTTTCGAGATTCTTTGCGCATAATATGCTTTACTGAGGCTATCAAACTAGTATAATGAAATAGAACCAGTTATCTCAAATAAGAACGGAAAGAAAGTGATTCTAAAGAAGTTTCCAAACTTCGAAAAAATTTTTTTTTCTTTTCGAGATTCTTTGCGCATAATATGCTTTACTGAAGCTATCAAACTAGTATAATGAAAGAGAACCAGTTATCTCAAATAAGAACGGAAAAAAAGTGATTCTAAAGAAGTTTCCAAACTTCGAAAAAAATTTTTTTTCTTTTCGAGATTCTTTGCGCATAATATGCTTTACTGAGGCTATCAAACTTGTATAATGAAAGAGAAACAGTTATCTCAAATAAGAACGGAAAAAAAGTGATTCAAACGAAGTTTCCAACCCTCGAAAAAAAATGTTTTTCTTTTCGAGATTCTTTGCGCATAATATGCTTTTCTGAGGCTATCAAACTAGTATAATGAAAGATAACCAGTTATGTCAAATAAGAACGGGAAAAAAGTGATTCTAACGAAGTTTCCAAACTTCGAAAAAATTTTTTTTTCCTTTTCGTGATTCTTTGCGCTAAATATGCTTTTCTGAGGCTATCAAAGTAGTATTATAAAAGAGAACCAGTTATCTCAAATAAGAACAGAAAAAAAGTGATTCTAAAGAAGTTTCCAAACTTCGAAAAAAAAATTTTTTCTTTTCGAGATTCTTTGCGCATAATATGCTTTACTGAGGCTATCAAACTAGTATAATGAAAGAGAACCAGTTATCTCAAATAAGAACGGAAAAAAAGTTATTCATACGAAGTTTACAAACTTCGAAAAAAAATGTTTTTTTTTTCGAGATTCTTTGCGCATAATATGCTTTTCTGAGGCTATCAAACTAGTATAATGAAAGAGAACCAGTTATTTTAAATAAGAACGTAAAAAAGTGATTCAAACGAAGGTTCTTAAACTTGAAAAAAAATGTTTTTCTTTTCAAAATTCTTTGCGCATAACATACTTTTCTACGGCTATCAAACTAGTAAAATGAAAGAGAACCAGTTATCTCAAATAAGAACGGAAAAAAATTGATTCTAAAGAAGTTTCCAAACTTCGAAAAAAAAATTTTTCTTTTCGTGATTCTTTGCGCTAAATATGCTTTTCTGAGGCTATCAAAGTAGTATTATAAAAGAGAACCAGTTATCTCAAATAAGAACAGAAAAAAAGTGATTCTAAAGAAGTTTCCAAACTTCGAAAAAAAATTTTTTTCTTTTCGAGATTCTTTGCGCATAATATGCTTTACTGAGGCTATCAAACTAGTATAATGAAAGAGAACCAGTTATCTCAAATAAGAACGGAAAAAAAGTTATTCAAACGAAGTTTACAAACTTCGAAAAAAAATGTTTTTTTTTTCGAGATTCTTTGCGCATAATATGCTTTTCTGAGGCTATCAAACTAGTATAATGAAAGAGAACCAGTTATTTTAAATAAGAACGTAAAAAAGTGATTCAAACGAAGGTTCTTAAACTTGAAAAAAAATGTTTTTCTTTTCAAAATTCTTTGCGCATAACATACTTTTCTGCGGCTATCAAACTAGTAAAATGAAAGAGAACCAGTTATCTCTAATAAGAACGGAAAAATTGAGATTGTAACGAAGTTTCCAAACGTCGAAAAAAATTTTTTTTCTTTTCGAGATTCTTTGCGCATAATATGCTTTACTGAGGCTATCAAACTAGTATAATGAAATAGAACCAGTTATCTCAAATAAGAACGGAAAAAAAGTGATTCTAAAGAAGTTTCCAAACTTCGAAAAAAATTTTTTTTCTTTTCGAGATTCTTTGCGCATAATATGCTTTACTGAAGCTATCAAACTAGTATAATGAAAGAGAACCAGTTATCTCAAATAAGAACGGAAAAAAAGTGATTCAAACGAAGTTTCCAACCCTCGAAAAAAAATGTTTTTCTTTTCGAGATTCTTTGCGCATAATATGCTTTTCTGAGGCTATCAAACTAGTATGATGAAAGATAACCAGTTATCTCAAATAAGAACGGGAAAAAAGTGATTCTAACGAAGTTTCCAAACTTCGAAAAAATTTTTTTTTTCTTTTCGTGATTCTTTGCGCTAAATATGCTTTTCTGAGGCTATCAAAGTAGTATTATAAAAGAGAACACGTTATCTCAAATAAGAACAGAAAAAAGGTGATTCTAAAGAAGTTTCCAAACTTCAAAAAAAATTTTTTTTCTTTTCGAGATTCTTTGCGCATAATATGCTTTACTGAGGCTATCAAACTAGTATAATGAAAGAGAACCAGTTATCTCGAATAAGAACAGAAAAAAAGTGATTCTAAAGAAGTTTCCAAACTTCATAAAAAAATTTTTTTTCTTTTCGAGATTCTTTACGCATAATATGCTTTACTGAGGCTATCAAACTAGTATAATGAAAGAGAACCTGTTATTTCAAATAAGAACGGAAAAAAGTGATTAAAACGAAGTTTCCAAACTTCGAAAAAAAATGTTTTTCTTTTCGAGATTCTTTGCGCATAATATGCTTTACTGAGGCTATCAAACTAGTATAATGAAAGAGAACCAGTTATCTCAAATAAGAACGGGAAAAAAGTGATTCTAACGAAGTTTCGAAACTTCAAAAAATTTTTTTTTCTTTTCGAGATTCTTTGCGCATAATATGCTTTTCTGAGGCTATCAAACTAGTATAATGAAAGAGAACCAGTTATTTCCAATAAGAACGGAAAAAAGTGTTTCAAACGAAGTTTCCAAACTTCGAAAAAAAAATGTTTTTCTTTTCGAGATTCTTTGCGCATAATATACTTTTCTACGGCTATCAAACTAGTAAAATGAAATAGAACCAGTTATCTCGAATAAGAACGGGAAAATTGTGATTGTATCGAAGTTTCCAAACGTCGAAAAAAATTTTTTTTCTTTTCGAGATTCTTTGCGCATAATATGCTTTACTGAGGCTATCAAACTAGTATAATGAAAGAGAACCAGTTATCTCAAATAAGAACGGAAAAAAAGTGATTCTAAAGAAGTTTCCAAACTTCGAAAAAAATTTTTTTTCTTTTCGAGTTTCTTTGCGCATAATATGCTTTACTGAAGCTATCAAACTAGTATAATGAAAGAGAACCAGTTATCTCAAATAAGAACAGAAAAAAAGTGATTCTAAAGAAGTTTCCAAACTTCGAAAAAAAATTTTTTTCTTTTCGAGATTCTTTGCGCATAATATGCTTTACTGAGTTTATCAAACTAGTATAATGAAAGAGAACCAGTTATCTCAAATAAGAACGGAAAAAAAGTGATTCTAAAGAAGTTTCCAAACTTCGAAAAAAAATTTTTTTCTTTTCGAGATTCTTTGCGCATAATATGCTTTACTGAGGCTATCAAACTAGTATAATGAAAGAGAAACAGTTATCTCAAATAAGAACGGAAAAAAAGTGATTCAAACGAAGTTTCCAAACCTCGAAAAAAAATGTTTTTCTTTTCGAGATTCTTTGCGCATAATATGCTTTTCTGAGGCTATCAAACTAGTATAATGAAAGATAACCAGTTATCTCAAATAAGGACGGGAAAAAAGTGATTCTAACGAAGTTTCCAAACTTCGAAAAAAATTTTTTTTTCTTTTCGTGATTCTTTGCGCTAAGTATGCTTTACTGAGGCTATCAAACTAGTATAATGAAAGAGAACCAGTTATCTCAAATAAGAACGGAAAAAAAGTTATTCAAACGAAGTTTACAAACTTCGAAAAAAAATGTTTTTTTTTTCGAGATTCTTTGCGCATTATATGCTTTTCTGAGGCTATCAAACTAGTATAATGAAAGAGAACCAGTTATTTTAAATAAGAACGTAAAAAAGTGATTCAAACGAAGGTTCTTAAACTTGAAAAAAAATGTTTTTCTTTTCAAAATTCTTTGCGCATAACATACTTTTCTACGGCTATCAAACTAGTAAAATGAAAGAGAACCAGTTATCTCGAATAAGAGCGGAAAAAAAGTGATTCTAACGAAGTTTCCAAACTTCGAAAAAAAATGTTTTTCTTTACGAGATTCTTTGCGCATAATAGCTTTTCCGAGGCTATAAAACTAGTATAATGAAAGAGAACCAGTTATCTCAAATAAGAACGGAAAGAAAGTGATTCTAACGAAGTTTCCAAACTTCGAAAAAAATTTTATTTTCTTTTCGAGATTCTTTGCGCATTATATGTATTTCTGAGGCTATCAAACTAGTATAATGAAAGAGAAACAGTTATCTCAAATAAGAACGGAAAAAAAGTGATTCAAACGAAGTTTCCAAACCTCGAAAAAAAATGTTTTTCTTTTCGAGATTCTTTGCGCATAATATGCTTTTCTGAGGCTATCAAACTAGTATAATGAAAGATAACCAGTTATCTCAAATAAGGACGGGAAAAAAGTGATTCTAACGAAGTTTCCAAACTTCGAAAAAAATTTTTTTTTCTTTTCGTGATTCTTTGCGCTAAATATGCTTTTCTGAGGCTATCAAAGTAGTATTATAAAAGAGAACACGTTATCTCAAATAAGAACAGAAAAAAGGTGATTCTAAAGAAGTTTCCAAACTTCGAAAAAAATTTTTTTTCTTTTCGAGATTCTTTGCGCATAATATGCTTTACTGAGGCTATCAAACTAGTATAATGAAAGAGAACCAGTTATCTCAAATAAGAACGGAAAAAAAGTGATTCAAACGAAGTTTCCAAACTTCGAAAAAAAATGTTTTCCTTTTCGAGAATCTTTGCGCATAATATGCTTTACTGAGGCTATCAAACTAGTATAATGAAAGAGAACCAGTTATCTCAAATAAGAACGGAAAAAAAGTGATTCTAAAGAAGTTTCCAAACTTCGAAAAAAAAATTTTTTCTTTTCGAGATTCTTTGCGCATAATATGCTTTACTGAGGCTATCAAACTAGTATAATGAAAGAGAACCAGTTATCTCAAATAAGAACGGAAAAAAATTGATTCTAAAGAAGTTTCCAAACTTCGAAAAAAAAATTTTTCTTTTCGTGATTCTTTGCGCTAAATATGCTTTTCTGAGGCTATCAAAGTAGTATTATAAAAGAGAACCAGTTATCTCAAATAAGAACAGAAAAAAAGTGATTCTAAAGAAGTTTCCAAACTTCGAAAAAAAATTTTTTTCTTTTCGAGATTCTTTGCGCATAATATGCTTTACTGAGGCTATCAAACTAGTATAATGAAAGAGAACCAGTTATCTCAAATAAGAACGGAAAAAAAGTTATTCAAACGAAGTTTACAAACTTCGAAAAAAAATGTTTTTTTTTTCGAGATTCTTTGCGCATAATATGCTTTTCTGAGGCTATCAAACTAGTATAATGAAAGAGAACCAGTTATTTTAAATAAGAACGTAAAAAAGTGATTCAAACGAAGGTTCTTAAACTTGAAAAAAAATGTTTTTCTTTTCAAAATTCTTTGCGCATAACATACTTTTCTACGGCTATCAAACTAGTAAAATGAAAGAGAACCAGTTATCTCGAATAAGAGCGGAAAAAAAGTGATTCTAACGAAGTTTCCAAACTTCGAAAAAAAATGTTTTTCTTTACGAGATTCTTAGCGCATAATAGCTTTTCCGAGGCTATAAAACTAGTATAATGAAAGAGAACCAGTTATCTCGAATAAGAACGGAAAAAAAAGTGATTCTAACGAAGTTTCCAAACTTCGAAAAAAAATGTTTTTCTTTTCGAGATTCTTTGCGCATAATATGCTTTAATGAGGCTATCAAACTAGTATAATGAAAGAGAACCAGTTATCTCAAATAAGAACGGGAAAAAAGTGATTCTAACGAAGTTTCCAACCTTCGAAAAAAATTTTTTTTTCTTTTCGTGATTCTTTGCACTAAATATGCTTTTCTGAGGCTATCAAAGTAGTATTATAAAAGAGAACCAGTTATCTCAAATAAGAACAGAAAAAAAGTGATTCTAAAGAAGTTTCCAAACTTCGAAAAAATTTTTTTTTCTTTTCGAGATTCTTTGCGCATAATATGCTTTACTGAGGCTATCAAACTAGTATAATGAAAGAGAACCAGTTATCTCGAATAAGAGCGGAAAAAAAGTGATTCTAACGAAGTTTCCAAACTTCGAAAAAATTTTTTTTTCTTTTCGAGATTCTTTGCGCATAATATGCATTTCTGAGGCTATCAAACTAGTATAATGAAAGAGAACCAGTTATTTTAAATAAAAACGTAAAAAAGTGATTCAAACGAAGGTTCTTAAACTTGAAAAAAAATGTTTTTCTTTTCAAATATCTTTGCGCATAACATACTTTTCTGCGGCTATCAAACTAGTAAAATGAAAGAGAACCAGTTATCTCGAATAAGAACGGAAAAATTGAGATTGTAACGAAGTTTCCAAACGTCGAAAAAAATTTTTTTTCTTTTCGAGATTCTTTGCGCATAATATGCTTTACTGAGGCTATCAAACTAGTATAATGAAATAGAACCAGTTATCTCAAATAAGAACGGAAAGAAAGTGATTCTAAAGAAGTTTCCAAACTTCGAAAAAATTTTTTTTTCTTTTCGAGATTCTTTGCGCATAATATGCTTTACTGAAGCTATCAAACTAGTATAATGAAAGAGAACCAGTTATCTCAAATAAGAACGGAAAAAAAGTGATTCTAAAGAAGTTTCCAAACTTCGAAAAAAATTTTTTTTCTTTTCGAGATTCTTTGCGCATAATATGCTTTACTGAGGCTATCAAACTTGTATAATGAAAGAGAAACAGTTATCTCAAATAAGAACGGAAAAAAAGTGATTCAAACGAAGTTTCCAACCCTCGAAAAAAAATGTTTTTCTTTTCGAGATTCTTTGCGCATAATATGCTTTTCTGAGGCTATCAAACTAGTATAATGAAAGATAACCAGTTATGTCAAATAAGAACGGGAAAAAAGTGATTCTAACGAAGTTTCCAAACTTCGAAAAAATTTTTTTTTCCTTTTCGTGATTCTTTGCGCTAAATATGCTTTTCTGAGGCTATCAAAGTAGTATTATAAAAGAGAACCAGTTATCTCAAATAAGAACAGAAAAAAAGTGATTCTAAAGAAGTTTCCAAACTTCGAAAAAAAAATTTTTTCTTTTCGAGATTCTTTGCGCATAATATGCTTTACTGAGGCTATCAAACTAGTATAATGAAAGAGAACCAGTTATCTCAAATAAGAACGGAAAAAAAGTTATTCATACGAAGTTTACAAACTTCGAAAAAAAATGTTTTTTTTTTCGAGATTCTTTGCGCATAATATGCTTTTCTGAGGCTATCAAACTAGTATAATGAAAGAGAACCAGTTATTTTAAATAAGAACGTAAAAAAGTGATTCAAACGAAGGTTCTTAAACTTGAAAAAAAATGTTTTTCTTTTCAAAATTCTTTGCGCATAACATACTTTTCTACGGCTATCAAACTAGTAAAATGAAAGAGAACCAGTTATCTCAAATAAGAACGGAAAAAAATTGATTCTAAAGAAGTTTCCAAACTTCGAAAAAAAAATTTTTCTTTTCGTGATTCTTTGCGCTAAATATGCTTTTCTGAGGCTATCAAAGTAGTATTATAAAAGAGAACCAGTTATCTCAAATAAGAACAGAAAAAAAGTGATTCTAAAGAAGTTTCCAAACTTCGAAAAAAAATTTTTTTCTTTTCGAGATTCTTTGCGCATAATATGCTTTACTGAGGCTATCAAACTAGTATAATGAAAGAGAACCAGTTATCTCAAATAAGAACGGAAAAAAAGTTATTCAAACGAAGTTTACAAACTTCGAAAAAAAATGTTTTTTTTTTCGAGATTCTTTGCGCATAATATGCTTTTCTGAGGCTATCAAACTAGTATAATGAAAGAGAACCAGTTATTTTAAATAAGAACGTAAAAAAGTGATTCAAACGAAGGTTCTTAAACTTGAAAAAAAATGTTTTTCTTTTCAAAATTCTTTGCGCATAACATACTTTTCTGCGGCTATCAAACTAGTAAAATGAAAGAGAACCAGTTATCTCTAATAAGAACGGAAAAATTGAGATTGTAACGAAGTTTCCAAACGTCGAAAAAAATTTTTTTTCTTTTCGAGATTCTTTGCGCATAATATGCTTTACTGAGGCTATCAAACTAGTATAATGAAATAGAACCAGTTATCTCAAATAAGAACGGAAAAAAAGTGATTCTAAAGAAGTTTCCAAACTTCGAAAAAAATTTTTTTTCTTTTCGAGATTCTTTGCGCATAATATGCTTTACTGAAGCTATCAAACTAGTATAATGAAAGAGAACCAGTTATCTCAAATAAGAACGGAAAAAAAGTGATTCAAACGAAGTTTCCAACCCTCGAAAAAAAATGTTTTTCTTTTCGAGATTCTTTGCGCATAATATGCTTTTCTGAGGCTATCAAACTAGTATGATGAAAGATAACCAGTTATCTCAAATAAGAACGGGAAAAAAGTGATTCTAACGAAGTTTCCAAACTTCGAAAAAATTTTTTTTTTCTTTTCGTGATTCTTTGCGCTAAATATGCTTTTCTGAGGCTATCAAAGTAGTATTATAAAAGAGAACACGTTATCTCAAATAAGAACAGAAAAAAGGTGATTCTAAAGAAGTTTCCAAACTTCAAAAAAAATTTTTTTTCTTTTCGAGATTCTTTGCGCATAATATGCTTTACTGAGGCTATCAAACTAGTATAATGAAAGAGAACCAGTTATCTCGAATAAGAACAGAAAAAAAGTGATTCTAAAGAAGTTTCCAAACTTCATAAAAAAATTTTTTTTCTTTTCGAGATTCTTTACGCATAATATGCTTTACTGAGGCTATCAAACTAGTATAATGAAAGAGAACCTGTTATTTCAAATAAGAACGGAAAAAAGTGATTAAAACGAAGTTTCCAAACTTCGAAAAAAAATGTTTTTCTTTTCGAGATTCTTTGCGCATAATATGCTTTACTGAGGCTATCAAACTAGTATAATGAAAGAGAACCAGTTATCTCAAATAAGAACGGGAAAAAAGTGATTCTAACGAAGTTTCGAAACTTCAAAAAATTTTTTTTTCTTTTCGAGATTCTTTGCGCATAATATGCTTTTCTGAGGCTATCAAACTAGTATAATGAAAGAGAACCAGTTATTTCCAATAAGAACGGAAAAAAGTGTTTCAAACGAAGTTTCCAAACTTCGAAAAAAAAATGTTTTTCTTTTCGAGATTCTTTGCGCATAATATACTTTTCTACGGCTATCAAACTAGTAAAATGAAATAGAACCAGTTATCTCGAATAAGAACGGGAAAATTGTGATTGTATCGAAGTTTCCAAACGTCGAAAAAAATTTTTTTTCTTTTCGAGATTCTTTGCGCATAATATGCTTTACTGAGGCTATCAAACTAGTATAATGAAAGAGAACCAGTTATCTCAAATAAGAACGGAAAAAAAGTGATTCTAAAGAAGTTTCCAAACTTCGAAAAAAATTTTTTTTCTTTTCGAGTTTCTTTGCGCATAATATGCTTTACTGAAGCTATCAAACTAGTATAATGAAAGAGAACCAGTTATCTCAAATAAGAACAGAAAAAAAGTGATTCTAAAGAAGTTTCCAAACTTCGAAAAAAAATTTTTTTCTTTTCGAGATTCTTTGCGCATAATATGCTTTACTGAGTTTATCAAACTAGTATAATGAAAGAGAACCAGTTATCTCAAATAAGAACGGAAAAAAAGTGATTCTAAAGAAGTTTCCAAACTTCGAAAAAAAATTTTTTTCTTTTCGAGATTCTTTGCGCATAATATGCTTTACTGAGGCTATCAAACTAGTATAATGAAAGAGAAACAGTTATCTCAAATAAGAACGGAAAAAAAGTGATTCAAACGAAGTTTCCAAACCTCGAAAAAAAATGTTTTTCTTTTCGAGATTCTTTGCGCATAATATGCTTTTCTGAGGCTATCAAACTAGTATAATGAAAGATAACCAGTTATCTCAAATAAGGACGGGAAAAAAGTGATTCTAACGAAGTTTCCAAACTTCGAAAAAAATTTTTTTTTCTTTTCGTGATTCTTTGCGCTAAGTATGCTTTACTGAGGCTATCAAACTAGTATAATGAAAGAGAACCAGTTATCTCAAATAAGAACGGAAAAAAAGTTATTCAAACGAAGTTTACAAACTTCGAAAAAAAATGTTTTTTTTTTCGAGATTCTTTGCGCATTATATGCTTTTCTGAGGCTATCAAACTAGTATAATGAAAGAGAACCAGTTATTTTAAATAAGAACGTAAAAAAGTGATTCAAACGAAGGTTCTTAAACTTGAAAAAAAATGTTTTTCTTTTCAAAATTCTTTGCGCATAACATACTTTTCTACGGCTATCAAACTAGTAAAATGAAAGAGAACCAGTTATCTCGAATAAGAGCGGAAAAAAAGTGATTCTAACGAAGTTTCCAAACTTCGAAAAAAAATGTTTTTCTTTACGAGATTCTTTGCGCATAATAGCTTTTCCGAGGCTATAAAACTAGTATAATGAAAGAGAACCAGTTATCTCAAATAAGAACGGAAAGAAAGTGATTCTAACGAAGTTTCCAAACTTCGAAAAAAATTTTATTTTCTTTTCGAGATTCTTTGCGCATTATATGTATTTCTGAGGCTATCAAACTAGTATAATGAAAGAGAAACAGTTATCTCAAATAAGAACGGAAAAAAAGTGATTCAAACGAAGTTTCCAAACCTCGAAAAAAAATGTTTTTCTTTTCGAGATTCTTTGCGCATAATATGCTTTTCTGAGGCTATCAAACTAGTATAATGAAAGATAACCAGTTATCTCAAATAAGGACGGGAAAAAAGTGATTCTAACGAAGTTTCCAAACTTCGAAAAAAATTTTTTTTTCTTTTCGTGATTCTTTGCGCTAAATATGCTTTTCTGAGGCTATCAAAGTAGTATTATAAAAGAGAACACGTTATCTCAAATAAGAACAGAAAAAAGGTGATTCTAAAGAAGTTTCCAAACTTCGAAAAAAATTTTTTTTCTTTTCGAGATTCTTTGCGCATAATATGCTTTACTGAGGCTATCAAACTAGTATAATGAAAGAGAACCAGTTATCTCAAATAAGAACGGAAAAAAAGTGATTCAAACGAAGTTTCCAAACTTCGAAAAAAAATGTTTTCCTTTTCGAGAATCTTTGCGCATAATATGCTTTACTGAGGCTATCAAACTAGTATAATGAAAGAGAACCAGTTATCTCAAATAAGAACGGAAAAAAAGTGATTCTAAAGAAGTTTCCAAACTTCGAAAAAAAAATTTTTTCTTTTCGAGATTCTTTGCGCATAATATGCTTTACTGAGGCTATCAAACTAGTATAATGAAAGAGAACCAGTTATCTCAAATAAGAACGGAAAAAAATTGATTCTAAAGAAGTTTCCAAACTTCGAAAAAAAAATTTTTCTTTTCGTGATTCTTTGCGCTAAATATGCTTTTCTGAGGCTATCAAAGTAGTATTATAATAGAGAACCAGTTATCTCAAATAAGAACAGAAAAAAAGTGATTCTAAAGAAGTTTCCAAACTTCGAAAAAAAATTTTTTTCTTTTCGAGATTCTTTGCGCATAATATGCTTTACTGAGGCTATCAAACTAGTATAATGAAAGAGAACCAGTTATCTCAAATAAGAACGGAAAAAAAGTTATTCAAACGAAGTTTACAAACTTCGAAAAAAAATGTTTTTTTTTTCGAGATTCTTTGCGCATAATATGCTTTTCTGAGGCTATCAAACTAGTATAATGAAAGAGAACCAGTAATTTTAAATAAGAACGTAAAAAAGTGATTCAAACGAAGGTTCTTAAACTTGAAAAAAAATGTTTTTCTTTTCAAAATTCTTTGGGCATAACATACTTTTCTACGGCTATCAAACTAGTAAAATGAAAGAGAACCAGTTATCTCGAATAAGAGCGGAAAAAAAGTGATTCTAACGAAGTTTCCAAACTTCGAAAAAAAATGTTTTTCTTTACGAGATTCTTTGCGCATAATAGCTTTTCCGAGGCTATAAAACTAGTGTAATGAAAGAGAACCAGTTATCTCAAATAAGAACGGAAAGAAAGTGATTCTAACGAAGTTTCCAAACTTCGAAAAAAATTTTTTTTTCTTTTCGAGATTCTTTGCGCATTATATGTATTTCTGAGGCTATCAAATTAGTATTATAAAAGAGAACCAGTTATCTCAAATAAGAACGGAAAAAAAGTGATTCTAAAGAAGTTTCCAAACTTCGAAAAAATTTTTTTTTCTTTTCCAGATTCTTTGCGCTAAATATACTTTTCTACGGCTATCAAACTAGTAAAATGAAAGAGAACCAGTTATCTCGAATAAGAACGGAAAAAAAAGTGATTCTAACGAAGTTTCCAAACTTCGAAAAAAAATGTTTTTCTTTTCGAGATTCTTTGCGCATAATATGCTTTACTGAGGCTATCAAACTAGTATAATGAAAGAGAACCAGTTATCTCAAATAAGAACGGGAAAAAAGTGATTCTAACGAAGTTTCCAAACTTCGAAAAAAATTTTTATTTCTTTTCGTGATTCTTTGCACTAAATATGCTTTTCTGAGGCTATCAAAGTAGTATTATAAAAGAGAACCAGTTATCTCAAATAAGAACAGAAAAAAAGTGATTCTAAAGAAGTTTCCAAACTTCGAAAAAAATTTTTTTTCTTTTCGAGATTCTTTGCGCATAATATGCTTTACTGAGGCTATCAAACTAGTATAATGAAAGAGAACCAGTTATCTCGAATAAGAGCGGAAAAAAAGTGATTCTAACGAAGTTTCCAAACTTCGAAAAAATTTTTTTTTCTTTTCGAGATTCTTTGCGCATAATATGCATTTCTGAGGCTATCAAACTAGTATAATGAAAGAGAACCAGTTATTTTAAATAAGAACGTAAAAAAGTGATTCAAACGAAGGTTCTTAAACTTGAAAAAAAATGTTTTTCTTTTCAAAATTCTTTGCGCATAACATACTTTTCTGCGGCTATCAAACTAGTAAAATGAAAGAGAACCAGTTATCTCGAATAAGAACGGAAAAATTGAGATTGTAACGAAGTTTCCAAACGTCGAAAAAAATTTTTTTTCTTTTCGAGATTCTTTGCGCATAATATGCTTTACTGAGGCTATCAAACTATTATAATGAAATAGAACCAGTTATCTCAAATAAGAACGGAAAAAAAGTGATTCTAAAGAAGTTTCGAAACTTCGAAAAAAATTTTTTTTCTTTTCGAGAATCTTTGCGCATAATATGCTTTACTGAAGCTATCAAACTAGTATAATGAAAGAGAACCAGTTATCTCAAATAAGAACGGAAAAAAAGTGATTCTAAAGAAGTTTCCAAACTTAAAAAAAAATTTTTTTTCTTTTCGAGATTCGTTGCGCATAATATGCTTTACTGAGGCTATCAAACTAGTATAATGAAAGAGAAACAGTTATCTCAAATAAGAACGGAAAAAAAGTGATTCAAACGAAGTTTCCAAACCTCGAAAAAAAATGTTTTTCTTTTCGAGATTCTTTGCGCATAATATGCTTTTCTGAGGCTATCAAACTAGTATAATGAAAGATAACCAGTTATCTCAAATAAGAACGGGAAAAAAGTGATTCTAACGAAGTTTCCAAACTTCGAAAAAATTTTTTTTTTCTTTTCGTGATTCTTTGCGCTAAATATGCTTTTCTGAGGCTATCAAAGTAGTATTATAAAAGAGAACACGTTATCTCAAATAAGAACAGAAAAAAGGTGATTCTAAAGAAGTTTCCAAACTTCAAAAAAAATTTTTTTTCTTTTCGAGATTCTTTGCGCATAATATGCTTTACTGAGGCTAAAAAACTAGTATAATGAAAGAGAACCAGTTATCTCGAATAAGAACAGAAAAAAAGTGATTCTAAAGAAGTTTCCAAACTTCATAAAAAAAATTTTTTTCTTTTCGAGATTCTTTGCGCATAATATGCTTTACTGAGGCTATCAAACTAGTATAATGAAAGAGAACCTGTTATTTCAAATAAGAACGGAAAAAAGTGATTAAAACGAAGTTTCCAAACTTCGAAAAAAAATGTTTTTCTTTTCGAGATTCTTTGCGCATAATATGCTTTACTGAGGCTATCAAACTAGTATAATGAAAGAGAACCAGTTATCTCAAATAAGAACGGGAAAAAAGTGATTCTAACGAAGTTTCGAAACTTCGAAAAAATTTTTTTTCCTTTTCGAGATTCTTTGCGCATAATATGCTTTTCTGAGGCTATCAAACTAGTATAATGAAAGAGAACCAGTTATTTCCAATAAGAACGGAAAAAAGTGATTCAAACGAAGTTTCCAAACTTCGAAAAAAAATGTTTTTCTTTTCGAGATTCTTTGCGCATAATATACTTTTCTACGGCTATCAAACTAGTAAAATGAAAGAGAACCAGTTATCTCGAATAAGAACGGGAAAATTGTGATTGTATCGAAGTTTCCAAACGTCGAAAAAAATTTTTTTTCTTTTCGAGATTCTTTGCGCATAATATGCTTTACTGAGGCTATCAAACTAGTATAATGAAAGAGAACCAGTTATCTCAAATAAGAACGGAAAAAAAGTGATTCTAAAGAAGTTTCCAAACTTCGAAAAAAATTTTTTTTCTTTTCGAGATTCTTTGCGCATAATATGCCTTACTGAAGCTATCAAACTAGTATAATGAAAGAGAACCAGTTATCTCAAATAAGAACAGAAAAAAAGTGATTCTAAAGAAGTTTCCAAACTTCGAAAAAAATTTTTTTTCTTTTCGAGATTCTTTGCGCATAATATGCTTTACTGAGTTTATCAAACTAGTATAATGAAAGAGAACCAGTTATCTCAAATAAGAACGGAAAAAAAGTGATTCTAAAGAAGTTTCCAAACTTCGAAAAAAAATTTTTTTCTTTTCGAGATTCTTTGCGCATAATATGCTTTACTGAGGCTATCAAACTAGTATAATGAAAGAGAAACAGTTATCTCAAATAAGAACGGAAAAAAAGTGATTCAAACGAAGTTTCCAAACCTCGAAAAAAATGTTTTTCTTTTCGAGATTCTTTGCGCATAATATGCTTTTCTGAGGCTATCAAACTAGTATAATGAAAGATAACCAGTTATCTCAAATAAGGACGGGAAAAAAGTGATTCTTACGAAGTTTCCAAACTTCGAAAAAAATTTTTTTTTCTTTTCGTGATTCTTTGCGCTAAATATGCTTTTCTGAGGCTATCAAAGTAGTATTATAAAAGAGAACACGTTATCTCAAATAAGAACAGAAAAAAGGTGATTCTAAAGAAGTTTCCAAACTTCCAAAAAATTTTTTTTTCTTTTCGAGATTCTTTGCGCATAATATGCTTTACTGAGGCTATCAAACTAGTATAATGAAAGAGAACCAGTTATCTCAAATAAGAACGGAAAAAAAGTGATTCAAACGAAGTTTCCAAACTTCGAAAAAAAATGTTTTCCTTTTCGAGAATCTTTGCGCATAATATGCTTTACTGAGGCTATCAAACTAGTATAATGAAAGAGAACCAGTTATCTCAAATAAGAACGGAAAAAAAGTGATTCTAAAGAAGTTTCCAAACTTCGAAAAAAAAATTTTTTCTTTTCGAGATTCTTTGCGCATAATATGCTTTACTGAGGCTATCAAACTAGTATAATGAAAGAGAACCAGTTATCTCAAATAAGAACGGAAAAAAATTGATTCTAAAGAAGTTTCCAAACTTCGAAAAAAAAATTTTTCTTTTCGTGATTCTTTGCGCTAAATATGCTTTTCTGAGGCTATCAAAGTAGTATTATAAAAGAGAACCAGTTATCTCAAATAAGAACAGAAAAAAAGTGATTCTAAAGAAGTTTCCAAACTTCGAAAAAAAATTTTTTTCTTTTCGAGATTCTTTGCTAATAATATGCTTTACTGAGGCTATCAAACTAGTATAATGAAAGAGAACCAGTTATCTCGAATAAGAACGGAAAAATTGAGATTGTAACGAAGTTTCCAAACGTCGAAAAAAATTTTTTTTCTTTTCGAGATTCTTTGCGCATAATATGCTTTACTGAGGCTATCAAACTAGTATAATGAAATAGAACCAGTTATCTCAAATAAGAACGGAAAAAAAGTGATTCTAAAGAAGTTTCGAAACTTCGAAAAAAATTTTTTTTCTTTTCGAGATTCTTTGCGCATAATATGCTTTACTGAAGCTATCAAACTAGTATAATGAAAGAGAACCAGTTATCTCAAATAAGAACGGAAAAAAAGTGATTCTAAAGAAGTTTCCAAACTTCGAAAAAAATTTTTTTTCTTTTCGAGATTCGTTGCGCATAATATGCTTTACTGAGGCTATCAAACTAGTATAATGAAAGAGAAACAGTTATCTCAAATAAGAACGGAAAAAAAGTGATTCAAACGAAGTTTCCAAACCTCGAAAAAAAATGTTTTTCTTTTCGAGATTCTTTGCGTATAATATGCTTTTCTGAGGCTATCAAACTAGTATAATGAAAGATAACCAGTTATCTCAAATAAGAACGGGAAAAAAGTGATTCTAACGAAGTTTCCAAACTTCGAAAAAATTTTTTTTTTCTTTTCGTGATTCTTTGCGCTAAATATGCTTTTCTGAGGCTATCAAAGTAGTATTATAAAAGAGAACACGTTATCTCAAATAAGAACAGAAAAAAGGTGATTCTAAAGAAGTTTCCAAACTTCAAAAAAAATTTTTTTTCTTTTCGAGATTCTTTGCGCATAATATGCTTTACTGAGGCTATCAAACTAGTATAATGAAAGAGAACCAGTTATCTCGAATAAGAACAGAAAAAAAGTGATTCTAAAGAAGTTTCCAAACTTCATAAAAAAAATTTTTTTCTTTTCGAGATTCTTTGCGCATAATATGCTTTACTGAGGCTATCAAACTAGTATAATGAAAGAGAACCTGTTATTTCAAATAAGAACGGAAAAAAGTGATTAAAACGAAGTTTCCAAACTTCGAAAAAAAATGTTTTTCTTTTCGAGATTCTTTGCGCATAATATGCTTTACTGAGGCTATCAAACTAGTATAATGAAAGAGAACCAGTTATCTCAAATAAGAACGGGAAAAAAGTGATTCTAACGAAGTTTCGAAACTTCGAAAAAATTTTTTTTTCTTTTCGAGATTCTTTGCGCATAATATGCTTTTCTGAGGCTATCAAACTAGTATAATGAAAGAGAACCAGTTATTTCCAATAAGAACGGAAAAAAGTGATTCAAACGAAGTTTCCAAACTTCGAAAAAAAATGTTTTTCTTTTCAAGATTCTTTGCGCATAATATACTTTTCTACGGCTATCAAACTAGTAAAATGAAAGAGAACCAGTTATCTCGAATAAGAACGGGAAAATTGTGATTGTATCCAAGTTTCCAAACGTCGAAAAAAATTTTTTTTCTTTTCGAGATTCTTTGCGCATAATATGCTTTACTGAGGCTATCAAACTAGTATAATGAAAGAGAACCAGTTATCTCAAATAAGAACGGAAAAAAAGTGAATCTAAAGAAGTTTCCAAACTTCGAAAAAAATTTTTTTTCTTTTCGAGATTCTTTGCGCATAATATGCTTTACTGAAGCTATCAAACTAGTATAATGAAAGAGAACCAGTTATCTCAAATAAGAACAGAAAAAAAGTGATTCTAAAGAAGTTTCCAAACTTCGAAAAAAAATTTTTTTCTTTTCGAGATTCTTTGCGCATAATATGCTTTACTGAGGCTATCAAACTAGTATAATGAAAGAGAACCAGTTATCTCAAATAAGAACGGAAAAAAAGTGATTCTAAAAAAGTTTCCAAACTTCGAAAAAAAATTTTTTTCTTTTCGAGATTCTTTGCGCATAATATGCTTTACTGAGGCTATCAAACTAGTATAATGAAAGAGAAACAGTTATCTCAAATAAGAACGGAAAAAAAGTGATTCAAACGAAGTTTCCAAACCTCGAAAAAAAATGTTTTTCTTTTCGAGATTCTTTGCGCATAATATGCTTTTCTGAGGCTATCAAACTAGTATAATGAAAGATAACCAGTTATCTCAAATAAGGACGGGAAAAAAGTGATTCTAACGAAGTTTCCAAACTTCGAAAAAAATTTTTTTTTCTTTTCGTGATTCTTTGCGCTAAATATGCTTTTCTGAGGCTATCAAAGTAGTATTATAAAAGAGAACACGTTTACTCAAATAAGAACAGAAAAAATGTGATTCTAAAGAAGTTTCCAAACTTCGAAAAAAATTTTTTTTCTTTTCGAGATTCTTTGCGCATAATATGCTTTACTGAGGCTATCAAACTAGTATAATGAAAGAGAACCAGTTATCTCAAATAAGAACGGAAAAAAAGTGATTCAAACGAAGTTTCCAAACTTCGAAAAAAAATGTTTTCCTTTTCGAGAATCTTTGCGCATAATATGCTTTACTGAGGCTATCAAACTAGTATAATGAAAGAGAACCAGTTATCTCAAATAAGAACGGAAAAAAAGTGATTCTAAAGAAGTTTCCAAACTTCGAAAAAAAAATTTTTTCTTTTCGAGATTCTTTGCGCATAATATGCTTTACTGAGGCTATCAAACTAGTATAATGAAAGAGAACCAGTTATCTCAAATAAGAACGGAAAAAAATTGATTCTAAAGAAGTTTCCAAACTTCGAAAAAAAAATTTTTCTTTTCGTGATTCTTTGCGCTAAATATGCTTTTCTGAGGCTATCAAAGTAGTATTATAAAAGAGAACCAGTTATCTCAAATAAGAACAGAAAAAAAGTGATTCTAAAGAAGTTTCCAAACTTCGAAAAAAAATTTTTTTCTTTTCGAGATTCTTTGCGCATAATATGCTTTACTGAGGCTATCAAACTAGTATAATGAAAGAGAACCAGTTATCTCAAATAAGAACGGAAAAAAAGTTATTCAAACGAAGTTTACAAACTTCGAAAAAAAATGTTTTTTTTTTCGAGATTCTTTGCGCATAATATGCTTTTCTGAGGCTATCAAACTAGTATAATGAAAGAGAACCAGTTATTTTAAATAAGAACGTAAAAAAGTGATTCAAACGAAGGTTCTTAAACTTGAAAAAAAATGTTTTTCTTTTCAAAATTCTTTGCGCATAACATACTTTTCTACGGCTATCAAACTAGTAAAATGAAAGAGAACCAGTTATCTCGAATAAGAGCGGAAAAAAAGTGATTCTAACGAAGTTTCCAAACTTCGAAAAAAAATGTTTTTCTTTACGAGATTCTTAGCGCATAATAGCTTTTCCGAGGCTATAAAACTAGTATAATGAAAGAGAACCAGTTATCTCGAATAAGAACGGAAAAAAAAGTGATTCTAACGAAGTTTCCAAACTTCGAAAAAAAATGTTTTTCTTTTCGAGATTCTTTGCGCATAATATGCTTTAATGAGGCTATCAAACTAGTATAATGAAAGAGAACCAGTTATCTCAAATAAGAACGGGAAAAAAGTGATTCTAACGAAGTTTCCAACCTTCGAAAAAAATTTTTTTTTCTTTTCGTGATTCTTTGCACTAAATATGCTTTTCTGAGGCTATCAAAGTAGTATTATAAAAGAGAACCAGTTATCTCAAATAAGAACAGAAAAAAAGTGATTCTAAAGAAGTTTCCAAACTTCGAAAAAAATTTTTTTTCTTTTCGAGATTCTTTGCGCATAATATGCTTTACTGAGGCTATCAAACTAGTATAATGAAAGAGAACCAGTTATCTCGAATAAGAGCGGAAAAAAAGTGATTCTAACGAAGTTTCCAAACTTCGAAAAAATTTTTTTTTCTTTTCGAGATTCTTTGCGCATAATATGCATTTCTGAGGCTATCAAACTAGTATAATGAAAGAGAACCAGTTATTTTAAATAAGAACGTAAAAAAGTGATTCAAACGAAGGTTCTTAAACTTGAAAAAAAATGTTTTTCTTTTCAAATATCTTTGCGCATAACATACTTTTCTGCGGCTATCAAACTAGTAAAATGAAAGAGAACCAGTTATCTCGAATAAGAACGGAAAAATTGAGATTGTAACGAAGTTTCCAAACGTCGAAAAAAATTTTTTTTCTTTTCGAGATTCTTTGCGCATAATATGCTTTACTGAGGCTATCAAACTAGTATAATGAAATAGAACCAGTTATCTCAAATAAGAACGGAAAGAAAGTGATTCTAAAGAAGTTTCCAAACTTCGAAAAAATTTTTTTTTCTTTTCGAGATTCTTTGCGCATAATATGCTTTACTGAAGCTATCAAACTAGTATAATGAAAGAGAACCAGTTATCTCAAATAAGAACGGAAAAAAAGTGATTCTAAAGAAGTTTCCAAACTTCGAAAAAAATTTTTTTTCTTTTCGAGATTCTTTGCGCATAATATGCTTTACTGAGGCTATCAAACTTGTATAATGAAAGAGAAACAGTTATCTCAAATAAGAACGGAAAAAAAGTGATTCAAACGAAGTTTCCAACCCTCGAAAAAAAATGTTTTTCTTTTCGAGATTCTTTGCGCATAATATGCTTTTCTGAGGCTATCAAACTAGTATAATGAAAGATAACCAGTTATGTCAAATAAGAACGGGAAAAAAGTGATTCTAACGAAGTTTCCAAACTTCGAAAAAATTTTTTTTTCCTTTTCGTGATTCTTTGCGCTAAATATGCTTTTCTGAGGCTATCAAAGTAGTATTATAAAAGAGAACACGTTATCTCAAATAAGAACAGAAAAAAGGTGATTCTAAAGAAGTTTCCAAACTTCAAAAAAAATTTTTTTTCTTTTCGAGATTCTTTGCGCATAATATGCTTTACTGAGGCTATCAAACTAGTATAATGAAAGAGAACCAGTTATCTCGAATAAGAACAGAAAAAAAGTGATTCTAAAGAAGTTTCCAAACTTCATAAAAAAAATTTTTTTCTTTTCGAGATTCTTTGCGCATAATATGCTTTACTGAGGCTATCAAACTAGTATAATGAAAGAGAACCTGTTATTTCAAATAAGAACGGAAAAAAGTGATTAAAACGAAGTTTCCAAACTTCGAAAAAAAATGTTTTTCTTTTCGAGATTCTTTGCGCATAATATGCTTTACTGAGGCTATCAAACTAGTATAATGAAAGAGAACCAGTTATCTCAAATAAGAACGGGAAAAAAGTGATTCTAACGAAGTTTCGAAACTTCGAAAAAATTTTTTTTTCTTTTCGAGATTCTTTGCGCATAATATGCTTTTCTGAGGCTATCAAACTAGTATAATGAAAGAGAACCAGTTATTTCCAATAAGAACGGAAAAAAGTGTTTCAAACGAAGTTTCCAAACTTCGAAAAAAAATGTTTTTCTTTTCGAGATTCTTTGCGCATAATATACTTTTCTACGGCTATCAAACTAGTAAAATGAAAGAGAACCAGTTATCTCGAATAAGAACGGGAAAATTGTGATTGTATCGAAGTTTCCAAACGTCGAAAAAAATTTTTTTTCTTTTCGAGATTCTTTGCGCATAATATGCTTTACTGAGGCTATCAAACTAGTATAATGAAAGAGAACCAGTTATCTCAAATAAGAACGGAAAAAAAGTGATTCTAAAGAAGTTTCCAAACTTAGAAAAAAATTTTTTTTCTTTTCGAGATTCTTTGCGCATAATATGCTTTACTGAAGCTATCAAACTAGTATAATGAAAGAGAACCAGTTATCTCAAATAAGAACAGAAAAAAAGTGATTCTAAAGAAGTTTCCAAACTTCGAAAAAAAATTTTTTTCTTTTCGAGATTCTTTGCGCATAATATGCTTTACTGAGTTTATCAAACTAGTATAATGAAAGAGAACCAGTTATCTCAAATAAGAACGGAAAAAAAGTGATTCTAAAGAAGTTTCCAAACTTCGAAAAAAAATTTTTTTCTTTTCGAGATTCTTTGCGCATAATATGCTTTACTGAGGCTATCAAACTAGTATAATGAAAGAGAACCAGTTATCTCAAATAAGAACGGAAAAAAATTGATTCTAAAGAAGTTTCCAAACTTCGAAAAAAAAATTTTTCTTTTCGTGATTCTTTGCGCTAAATATGCTTTTCTGAGGCTATCAAAGTAAAAGAGAACCAGTTATCTCGAATAAGAGCGGAAAAAAAGTGATTCTAACGAAGTTTCCAAACTTCGAAAAAAAATGTTTTTCTTTACGAGATTCTTTGCGCATAATAGCTTTTCCGAGGCTATAAAACTAGTATAATGAAAGAGAACCAGTTATCTCAAATAAGAACGGAAAGAAAGTGATTCTAACGAAGTTTCCAAACTTCGAAAAAAATTTTTTTTTCTTTTCGAGATTCTTTGCGCATTATATGTATTTCTGAGGCTATCAAAGTAGTATTATAAAAGAGAACCAGTTATCTCAAATAAGAACGGAAAAAAAGTGATTCTAAAGAAGTTTCCAAACTTCGAAAAAATTTTTTTTTCTTTTCGAGATTCTTTGCGCATAATATACTTTTCTACGGCTATCAAACTAGTAAAATGAAAGAGAACCAGTTATCTCGAATAAGAACGGAAAAAAAAGTGATTCTAACGAAGTTTCCAAACTTCGAAAAAAAATGTTTTTCTTTTCGAGATTCTTTGCGCATAATATGCTTTACTGAGGCTATCAAACTAGTATAATGAAAGAGAACCAGTTATCTCAAATAAGAACGGGAAAAAAGTGATTCTAACGAAGTTTCCAAACTTCGAAAAAAATTTTTATTTCTTTTCGTGATTCTTTGCACTAAATATGCTTTTCTGAGGCTATCAAAGTAGTATTATAAAAGAGAACCAGTTATCTCAAATAAGAACAGAAAAAAAGTGATTCTAAAGAAGTTTCCAAACTTCGAAAAAAATTTTTTTTCTTTTCGAGATTCTTTGCGCATAATATGCTTTACTGAGGCTATCAAACTAGTATAATGAAAGAGAACCAGTTATCTCGAATAAGAGCGGAAAAAAAGTGATTCTAACGAAGTTTCCAAACTTCGAAAAAATTTTTTTTTCTTTTCGAGATTCTTTGCGCATAATATGCATTTCTGAGGCTATCAAACTAGTATAATGAAAGAGAACCAGTTATTTTAAATAAGAACGTATAAAAGTGATTCAAACGAAGGTTCTTAAACTTGAAAAAAAATGTTTTTCTTTTCAAAATTCTTAGCGCATAACATACTTTTCTGCGGCTATCAAACTAGTAAAATGAAAGAGAACCAGTTATCTCGAATAAGAACGGAAAAATTGAGATTGTAACGAAGTTTCCAAACGTCGAAAAAAATTTTTTTTCTTTTCGAGATTCTTTGCGCATAATATGCTTTACTGAGGCTATCAAACTAGTATAATGAAATAGAACCAGTTATCTCAAATAAGAACGGAAAAAAAGTGATTCTAAAGAAGTTTCGAAACTTCGAAAAAAATTTTTTTTCTTTTCGAGATTCTTTGCGCATAATATGCTTTACTGAAGCTATCAAACTAGTATAATGAAAGAGAACCAGTTATCTCAAATAAGAACGGAAAAAAAGTGATTCTAAAGAAGTTTCCAAACTTCGAAAAAAATTTTTTTTCTTTTCGAGATTCTTTGCGCATAATATGCTTTACTGAGGCTATCAAACTAGTATAATGAAAGAGAAACAGTTATCTCAAATAAGAACGGAAAAAAAGTGATTCAAACGAAGTTTCCAAACCTCGAAAAAAAATGTTTTTCTTTTCGAGATTCTTTGCGCATAATATGCTTTTCTGAGGCTATCAAACTAGTATAATGAAAGATAACCAGTTATCTCAAATAAGAACGGGAAAAAAGTGATTCTAACGAAGTTTCCAAACTTCGAAAAATTTTTTTTTTTCTTTTCGTGATTCTTTGCGCTAAATATGCTTTTCTGAGGCTATCATAGTAGTATTATAAAAGAGAACACGTTATCTCAAATAAGAACAGAAAAAAGGTGATTCTAAAGAAGTTTCCAAACTTCGAAAAAAATTTTTTTTCTTTTCGAGATTCTTTGCGCATAATATGCTTTACTGAGGCTATCAAACTAGTATAATGAAAGAGAACCAGTTATCTCAAATAAGAACGGAAAAAAAGTGATTCAAACGAAGTTTCCAAACTTCGAAAAAAAATGTTTTCCTTTTCGAGAATCTTTGCGCATAATATGCTTTACTGAGGCTATCAAACTAGTATAATGAAAGAGAACCAGTTATCTCAAATAAGAACGGAAAAAAAGTGATTCTAAAGAAGTTTCCAAACTTCGAAAAAAAAATTTTTTCTTTTCGAGATTCTTTGCGCATAATATGCTTTACTGAGGCTATCAAACTAGTATAATGAAAGAGAACCAGTTATCTCAAATAAGAACGGAAAAAAATTGATTCTAAAGAAGTTTCCAAACTTCGAAAAAAAAATTTTTCTTTTCGTGATTCTTTGCGCTAAATATGCTTTTCTGAGGCTATCAAAGTAAAAGAGAACCAGTTATCTCGAATAAGAGCGGAAAAAAAGTGATTCTAACGAAGTTTCCAAACTTCGAAAAAAAATGTTTTTCTTTACGAGATTCTTTGCGCATAATAGCTTTTCCGAGGCTATAAAACTAGTATAATGAAAGAGAACCAGTTATCTCAAATAAGAACGGAAAGAAAGTGATTCTAACGAAGTTTCCAAACTTCGAAAAAAATTTTTTTTTCTTTTCGAGATTCTTTGCGCATTATATGTATTTCTGAGGCTATCAAAGTAGTATTATAAAAGAGAACCAGTTATCTCAAATAAGAACGGAAAAAAAGTGATTCTAAAGAAGTTTCCAAACTTCGAAAAAATTTTTTTTTCTTTTCGAGATTCTTTGCGCATAATATACTTTTCTACGGCTATCAAACTAGTAAAATGAAAGAGAACCAGTTATCTCGAATAAGAACGGAAAAAAAAGTGATTCTAACGAAGTTTCCAAACTTCGAAAAAAAATGTTTTTCTTTTCGAGATTCTTTGCGCATAATATGCTTTTCTGAGGCTATCAAACTAGTATAATGAAAGAGAACCAGTTATCTCAAATAAGAACGGGAAAAAAGTGATTCTAACGAAGTTTCCAAACTTCGAAAAAAATTTTTATTTCTTTTCGTGATTCTTTGCACTAAATATGCTTTTCTGAGGCTATCAAAGTAGTATTATAAAAGAGAACCAGTTATCTCAAATAAGAACAGAAAAAAAGTGATTCTAAAGAAGTTTCCAAACTTCGAAAAAAATTTTTTTTCTTTTCGAGATTCTTTGCGCATAATATGCTTTACTGAGGCTATCAAACTAGTATAATGAAAGAGAACCAGTTATCTCGAATAAGAGCGGAAAAAAAGTGATTCTAACGAAGTTTCCAAACTTCGAAAAAATTTTTTTTTCTTTTCGAGATTCTTTGCGCATAATATGCATTTCTGAGGCTATCAAACTAGTATAATGAAAGAGAACCAGTTATTTTAAATAAGAACGTAAAAAAGTGATTCAAACGAAGGTTCTTAAACTTGAAAAAAAATGTTTTTCTTTTCAAAATTCTTAGCGCATAACATACTTTTCTGCGGCTATCAAACTAGTAAAATGAAAGAGAACCAGTTATCTCGAATAAGAACGGAAAAATTGAGATTGTAACGAAGTTTCCAAACGTCGAAAAAAATTTTTTTTCTTTTCTAGATTCTTTGCGCATAATATGCTTTACTGAGGCTATCAAACTAGTATAATGAAATAGAACCAGTTATCTCAAATAAGAACGGAAAAAAAGTGATTCTAAAGAAGTTTCGAAACTTCGAAAAAAATTTTTTTTCTTTTCGAGATTCTTTGCGCATAATATGCTTTACTGAAGCTATCAAACTAGTATAATGAAAGAGAACCAGTTATCTCAAATAAGAACGGAAAAAAAGTGATTCTAAAGAAGTTTCCAAACTTCGAAACAAATTTTTTTTCTTTTCGAGATTCTTTGCGCATAATATGCTTTACTGAGGCTATCAAACTAGTATAATGAAAGAGAAACAGTTATCTCAAATAAGAACGGAAAAAAAGTGATTCAAACGAAGTTTCCAAACCTCGAAAAAAAATGTTTTTCTTTTCGAGATTCTTTGCGCATAATATGCTTTTCTGAGGCTATCAAACTAGTATAATGAAAGATAACCAGTTATCTTAAATAAGAACGGGAAAAAAGTGATTCTAACGAAGTTTCCAAACTTCGAAAAAATTTTTTTTTTCTTTTCGTGATTCTTTGCGCTAAATATGCTTTTCTGAGGCTATCAAAGTAGTATTATAAAAGAGAACACGTTATCTCAAATAAGAACAGAAAAAAGGTGATTCTAAAGAAGTTTCCAAACTTCAAAAAAAATTTTTTTTCTTTTCGAGATTCTTTGCGCATAATATGCTTTACTGAGGCTATCAAACTAGTATAATGAAAGAGAACCAGTTATCTCGAATAAGAACAGAAAAAAAGTGATTCTAAAGAAGTTTCCAAACTTCATAAAAAAAATTTTTTTCTTTTCGAGATTCTTTGCGCATAATATGCTTTACTGAGGCTATCAAACTAGTATAATGAAAGAGAACCTGTTATTTCAAATAAGAACGGAAAAAAGTGATTAAAACGAAGTTTCCAAACTTCGAAAAATAATGTTTTTCTTTTCGAGATTCTTTGCGCATAATATGCTTTACTGAGGCTATCAAACTAGTATAATGAAAGAGAACCAGTTATCTCAAATAAGAACGGGAAAAAAGTGATTCTAACGAAGTTTCGAAACTTCGAAAAAAATTTTTTTTCTTTTCGAGATTCTTTGCGCATAATATGCTTTTCTGAGGCTATCAAACTAGTATAATGAAAGAGAACCAGTTATTTCCAATAATAACGGAAAAAAGTGATTCAAACGAAGTTTCCAAACTTCGAAAAAAAATGTTTTTCTTTTCGAGATTCTTTGCGCATAATATACTTTTCTACGGCTATCAAACTAGTAAAATGAAAGAGAACCAGTTATCTCGAATAAGAACGGAAAAATTGTGATTGTATCGAAGTTTCCAAACGTCGAAAAAAATTTTTTTTCTTTTCGAGATTCTTTGCGCATAATATGCTTTACTGAGGCTATCAAACTAGTATAATGAAAGAGAACCATTTATCTCAAATAAGAACGGAAAAAAAGTGATTCTAAAGAAGTTTGCAAACTTCGAAAAAAATTTTTTTTCTTTTCGAGATTCTTTGCGCATAATATGCTTTACTGAAGCTATCAAACTAGTATAATGAAAGAGAACCAGTTATCTCAAATAAGAACAGAAAAAAAGTGATTCTAAAGAAGTTTCCAAACTTCGAAAAAAAATTTTTTTCTTTTCGAGATTCTTTGCGCATAGTATGCTTTACTGAGTTTATCAAACTAGTATAATGAAAGAGAACCAGTTATCTCAAATAAGAACGGAAAAAAAGTGATTCTAAAGAAGTTTCCAAACTTCGAAAAAAAATTTTTTTCTTTTCGAGATTCTTTGCGCATAATATGCTTTACTGAGGCTATGAAACTAGTATAATGAAAGAGAAACAGTTATCTCAAATAAGAACGGAAAAAAAGTGATTCAAACGAAGTTTCCAAACCTCGAAAAAAAATGTTTTTCTTTTCGAGATTCTTTGCGCATAATATGCTTTTCTGAGCCTATCAAACTAGTATAATGAAAGATAACCGGTTATCTCAAATAAGGACGGGAAAAAAGTGATTCTAACGAAGTTTCCAAACTTCGAAAAAAATTTTTTTTTCTTTTCGTGATTCTTTGCGCTAAATATGCTTTTCTGAGGCTATCAAAGTAGTATTATAAAAGAGAACACGTTATCTCAAATAAGAACAGAAAAAAGGTGATTCTAAAGAAGTTTCCAAACTTCAAAAAAAATTTTTTTTCTTTTCGAGATTCTTTGCGCATAATATGCTTTACTGAGGCTATCAAACTAGTATAATGAAAGAGAACCAGTTATCTCAAATAAGAACGGAAAAAAAGTGATTCAAACGATGTTTCCAAACTTCGAAAAAAAATTTTTTTCTTTTAGAGATTCTTTGCGCATAATATGCTTTACTGAGGCTATCAAACTAGTATAATGAAAGAGAACCAGTTATCTCAAATAAGAACGAAAACAAATTGATTCTAAAGAAGTTTCCAAACTTCGAAAAAAAATGTTTTTCTTTTCGAGATTCTTTGCGCATAATATGCTTTACTGAGGCTATCAAACTAGTATAAGGAAAGAGAACCAGTTATCTCAAATAAGAACGGATAAAATGATTCAAACGAAGTTTCCAAACTTCGAAAAAAAATGTTTTTCTTTTCGAGATTCTTTGCGCTAAATATGCTTTTCTGAGGCTATCAAACTAGTATAATGAAAGAGAACCAGTTATCTCAAATAAGAACAGAAAAAAGTGATTCTAAAGAAGTTTCCAAACTTCTAAAAAAAAATTTTTTCTTTTCGAGATTCTTTGCGCATAATATACTTTTCTACGGCTATCAAACTAGTATAATGTAAGAGAACCAGTTATCTCAAATAAGAACGGAAAAAAAGTGATTCAAACGAAGTTTCCAAACTTCGAAAAAAAATGTTTTTCTTTTCGAGATTCTTTGCGCATAATATGCTTTTCTGAGGCTATCACTCTAGTATAATGAAAGAGAACCAGTTATTTCAAATAAGAACGGAAAAAAGTGATTCAAACGAAGTTTCCAAACTTCGAAAAAAAATGTTTTTCTTTTCGAGATTCTTTGCGCATAATATACTTTTCTACGGCTATCAAACTAGTAAAATGAAAGAGAACCAGTTATCTCGAATAAGAACGGAAAAAAAGTGATTGTAACGAAGTTTCCAAACTTCGAAAAAAATTTTTTTTCTTTTCGAGATTCTTTGCGCATAATATGCTTTACTGAGGCTATCAAACTAGTATAATGAAAGAGAACCAGTTATCTCAAATAAGAACAGAAAAAAAGTGATTGTAAAAAAGTTTCCAAACTTCGAAAAAAAATTTTTTTCTTTTCGAGATTCTTTGCGCATAATATGCTTTACTGAGGCTATCAAACTAGTATAATGAAAGAGAACCTGTTATCTCAAATAAGAACGGAAAAAAAGTGATTCTAAAGAAGTTTCCAAACTTCGAAAAAAAATTTTTTTCTTCTCGTGATTCTTTGCGCATAATATGCTTTACTGAGGCTATCAAACTAGTATAATGAAAGAGAACTAGTTATCTCAAATAAGAACGGAAAAAAAGTGATTCTAACGAAGTTTCCAAACTTCGAAAATTTTTTTTTTTCTTTTCGAGATTCTTTGCGCATAATATGCTTTACTGAAGCTATCAAACTAGTATAATGAAAGAGAACCAGTTATCTCAAATAAGAACGGAAAAAAAGTGATTCTAACGAAGTTTCCAAACTTCGAAAAAAATTTTTTTTCTTTTCGAGATTCTTTGCGCATAATATGCTTTACTGAGGCTATCAAACTAGTATAATGAAAGAGAACCAGTTATCTCAAATAAGAACAGAAAAAAAGTGATTCTAAAGAAGTTTCCAAACTTCGAAAAAAAATTTTTTTCTTTTCGAGATTCTTTGCGCATAATATGCTTTTCTGAGGCTATCAAACTAGTATAATGAAAGAGAACCAGTTATCTCAAATAAGAACGGAAAAAAAGTGATTCTAACGAAGTTTCCAAACTTCGAAAAAAATTTTTTTTCTTTTCGAGATTCTTTGCGCATAATATGCTTTACTGAGGCTATCAAACTAGTATAATGAAAGAGAACCAGTTATCTCAAATAAGAACGGAAAAAAAGTGATTCTAAAGAAGTTTCCAAACTTCGAAAAAAATTTTTTTTCTTTTCGAGATTCTTTGCGCATAATATGCTTTACTGAGGCTATCAAACTAGTATAATGAAAGAGAAACAGTTATCTCAAATAAGAACGGAAAAAAAAGTGATTCAAACGAAGTTTCCAAACCTCGAAAAAAAATGTTTTCCTTTTCGAGAATCTTTGCGCATAATATGCTTTACTGAGGCTATCAAACTAGTATAATGAAAGAGAACCAGTTATCTCAAATAAGAACGGAAAAAAAGTGATTCTAAAGAAGTTTCCAAACTTCGAAAAAAAATTTTTTTCTTTTCGAGATTCTTTGCGCATAATATGCTTTACTGAGGCTATCAAACTAGTATAATGAAAGAGAACCAGTTATCTCAAATAAGAACGGAAAAAAAGTGATTCAAACGAAGTTTGCAAACTTCGCAAAAAAATGTTTTTCTTTTCGAGATTCTTTGTGCATAATATGCTTTACTGTGGCTATCAAACTAGTATAATGAAAGAGAACCAGTTATCTCGAATAAGAACGGAAAAAAAGTGATTGTAACGAAGTTTCCAAACTTCGAAAAAAATTTTTTTTCTTTTCGAGATTCTTTGCGCATAATATGCTTTACTGAGGCTATCAAACTAGTATAATGAAAGAGAACCAGTTATCTCAAATAAGAACGGAAAAAAAGTGATTCTAACGAAGTTTCTAAACTTCGAAAAAAATTTTTTTTCTTTTCGAGATTCTTTGCGCATAATATGCTTTACTGAGGCTATCAAACTAGTATAATGAAAGAGAACCAGTTATCTCAAATAAGAACAGAAAAAAAGTAATTGTAAAGAAGTTTCCAAACTTCGAAAAAAAATTTTTTTCTTTTCGAGATTCTTTGCGCATAATAAATATGCTTTACTGAGGCTATCAAACTAGTATAATGAAAGAGAACCAGTTATCTCAAATAAGAACGGAAAAAAAGTGATTCTAAAGAAGTTTCCAAACTTCGAAAAAAAATTTTTTTCTTTTCGAGATTCTTTGCGCATAATATGCTTTACTGAGGCTATCAAACTAGTATAATGAAAGAGAAACAGTTATCTCAAATAAGAACGGAAAAAAAGTGATTCAAACGAAGTTTCCAAACCTCGAAAAAAAATGTTTTTCTTTTCGATATTCTTTGCGCAAAATATGCTTTTCTGAGGCTATCAAACTAGTATAATGAAAGAGAACCAGTTATCTCAAATAAGAACGGGAAAAAAGTGATTCTAACGAAGTTTCCAAACTTCGAAAAAATTTTTTTTTCTTTTCGTGATTCTTTGCGCTAAATATGCTTTTCTGAGGCTATCAAAGTAGTATTATAAAAGAGAACACGTTATCTCAAATAAGAACAGAAAAAGGGTGATTCTAAAGAAGTTTCCAAACTTCGAAAAAAATTTTTTTTCTTTTCGAGATTCTTTGCGCATAATGTGCTTTACTGAGGCTATCAAACTAGTATAATGAAAGAGAACCAGTTATCTCAAATAAGAACGGAAAAAAAGTGATTCAAACGAAGTTTCCAAACTTCGAAAAAAAATGTTTTTCTTTTCGAAATTCTTTGCGCATAATATGCTTTACTGAGGCTATCAAACTAGTATAATGAAAGAGAACCAGTTATCTCAAATAAGAACGGAAAAAAAGTGATTCTAAAGAAGTTTCCAAACTTGAAAAAAAAATTTTTTCTTTTCGAGATTCTTTGCGCATAATATGCTTTACTGAGGCTATCAAACTAGTATAATGAAAGAGAACCAGTTATCTCAAATAAGAACGGAAAAAAATTGATTCTAAAGAAGTTTCCAAACTTCGAAAAAAAATTTTTTCTTTTCGAGATTCTTTGCGCATAATATGCTTTACTGAGGCTATCAAACTAGTATAATGTAAGAGAACAAGTTATCTCAAATAAGAACGGAAAAAAAGTGATTCAAACGAAGTTTCCAAACTTCGAAAAAAATGTTTTTCTTTTCGAGATTCTTTGCGCATAATATGCTTTTCTGAGGCTATCAAACTAGTATAATGAAAGAGAACTAGTTATTTCAAATAAGAACGGAAAAAAAGTGATTCAAACGAAGTTTCCAAACTTCGAAAAAAAATGTTTTTCTTTTCGAGATTCTTTGCGCATAATATACTTTTCTACGGCTATCAAACTAGTAAAATGAAAGAGAACCAGTTATCTCCAATAAGAACGGAAAAAAAGTGATTCAAACGAAGTTTCCAAACTTCGAAAAAAAATTTTTTTCTTTTCGAGATTCTTTGCGCATAATATACTTTTCTACGGCTATCAAACTAGTAAAATGAAAGAGAACCAGTTATCTCGAATAAGAACGGGAAAATTGTGATTGTATCGAAGTTTCCAAACGTCGAAAAAAATTTTTTTTCTTTTCGAGATTCTTTGCGCATAATATGCTTTACTGAGGCTATCAAACTAGTATAATGAAAGAGAACCAGTTATCTCAAATAAGAACGGAAAAAAAGTGATTCTAAAGAAGTTTCCAAACTTCGAAAAAAATTTTTTTTCTTTTCGAGATTCTTTGCGCATAATATGCTTTACTGAAGCTATCAAACTAGTATAATGAAAGAGAACCAGTTATCTCAAATAAGAACAGAAAAAAAGTGATTCTAAAGAAGTTTCCAAACTTCGAAAAAAAATTTTTTTCTTTTCGAGATTCTTTGCGCATAATATGCTTTACTGAGTTTATCAAACTAGTATAATGAAAGAGAACCAGTTATCTCAAATAAGAACGGAAAAAAAGTGATTCTAAAGAAGTTTCCAAACTTCGAAAAAAAATTTTTTTCTTTTCGAGATTCTTTGCGCATAATATGCTTTACTGAGGCTATCAAACTAGTATAATGAAAGAGAAACAGTTATCTCAAATAAGAACGGAAAAAAAAGTGATTCAAACGAAGTTTCCAAACCTCGAAAAAAAATGTTTTTCTTTTCGAGATTCTTTGCGCATAATATGCTTTTCTGAGGCTATCAAACTAGTATAATGAAAGATAACCAGTTATCTCAAATAAGGACGGGAAAAAAGTGATTCTAACGAAGTTTCCAAACTTCGAAAAAAATTTTTTTTTCTTTTCGTGATTCTTTGCGCTAAATATGCTTTTCTGAGGCTATCAAAGTAGTATTATAAAAGAGAACACGTTATCTCAAATAAGAACAGAAAAAAGGTGATTCTAAAGAAGTTTCCAAACTTCGAAAAAAATTTTTTTTCTTTTCGAGATTCTTTGCGCATAATATGCTTTACTGAGGCTATCAAACTAGTATAATGAAAGAGAACCAGTTATCTCAAATAAGAACGGAAAAAAAGTGATTCAAACGAAGTTTCCAAACTTCGAAAAAAAATGTTTTCCTTTTCGAGAATCTTTGCGCATAATATGCTTTACTGAGGCTATCAAACTAGTATAATGAAAGAGAACCAGTTATCTCAAATAAGAACGGAAAAAAAGTGATTCTAAAGAAGTTTCCAAACTTCGAAAAAAAAATTTTTTCTTTTCGAGATTCTTTGCGCATAATATGCTTTACTGAGGCTATCAAACTAGTATAATGAAAGAGAACCAGTTATCTCAAATAAGAACGGAAAAAAATTGATTCTAAAGAAGTTTCCAAACTTCGAAAAAAAAATTTTTCTTTTCGTGATTCTTTGCGCTAAATATGCTTTTCTGAGGCTATCAAAGTAGTATTATAAAAGAGAACCAGTTATCTCAAATAAGAACAGAAAAAAAGTGATTCTAAAGAAGTTTCCAAACTTCGAAAAAAAATTTTTTTCTTTTCGAGATTCTTTGCGCATAATATGCTTTACTGAGGCTATCAAACTAGTATAATGAAAGAGAACCAGTTATCTCAAATAAGAACGGAAAAAAAGTGATTCAAACGAAGTTTCCAAACTTCGAAAAAAAATGTTTTCCTTTTCGAGAATCTTTGCGCATAATATGCTTTACTGAGGCTATCAAACTAGTATAATGAAAGAGAACCAGTTATCTCAAATAAGAACGGAAAAAAAGTGATTCTAAAGAAGTTTCCAAACTTCGAAAAAAAAATTTTTTCTTTTCGATATTCTTTGCGCATAATATGCTTTACTGAGGCTATCAAACTAGTATAATGAAAGAGAACCAGTTATCTCAAATAAGAACGGAAAAAAAGTGATTCTAAAGAAGTTTCCAAACTTCGAAAAAAAATTTTTTTCTTTTCGAGAGTCTTTGCGCATAATATGCTTTACTGAGGCTATCAAACTAGTATAATGAAAGAGAACCAGTTATCTCAAATAAGAACAGAAAAAAAGTGATTGTAAAGAAGTTTCCAAACTTCGAAAAAAAATTTTTTTCTTTTCGAGATTCTTTGCGCATAATATGCTTTACTGAGGCTATCAAACTAGTATAATGAAAGAGAACCTGTTATCTCAAATAAGAACGGAAAAAAAGTGATTCTAAAGAAGTTTCCAAACTTCGAAAAAAAATTTTTTTCTTTTCGTGATTCTTTGCGCATAATATGCTTTACTGAGGCTATCAAACTAGTATAATGAAAGAGAACTAGTTATCTCAAATAAGAACGGAAAAAAAGTGATTCTAACGAAGTTTCCAAACTTCGAAAATTTTTTTTTTTCTTTTCGAGATTCTTTGCGCATAATATGCTTTACTGAAGCTATCAAACTAGTATAATGAAAGAGAACCAGTTATCTCAAATAAGAACGGAAAAAAAGTGATTCTAACGAAGTTTCCAAACTTCGAAAAAAATTTTTTTTCTTTTCGAGATTCTTTGCGCATAATATGCTTTACTGAGGCTATCAAACTAGTATAATGAAAGAGAACCAGTTATCTCAAATAAGAACAGAAAAAAAGTGATTCTAAAGAAGTTTCCAAACTTCGAAAAAAAATGTTTTTCTTTTCGAGATTCTTTGCGCATAATATGCTTTTCTGAGGCTATCAAACTAGTATAATGAAGGAGAACCAGTTATCTCAAATAAGAACGGAAAAAAAGTGATTCTAACGAAGTTTCCAAACTTCGAAAAAAATTTTTTTTCTTTTCGAGATTCTTTGCGCATAATATGCTTTACTGAGGGTATCAAACTAGTATAATGAAAGATAACCAGTTATCTCAAATAAGAACAGAAAAAAAGTGATTGTAAAGAAGTTTCCAAACTTCGAAAAAAAATTTTTTTCTTTTCGATATTCTTTGCGCATAATATGCTTTACTGAGGCTATCAAACTAGTATAATGAAAGAGAACCAGTTATCTCAAATAAGAACGGAAAAAAAGTGATTCTAAAGAAGTTTCCAAACTTCGAAAAAAAATTTTTTTCTTTTCGAGAGTCTTTGCGCATAATATGCTTTACTGAGGCTATCAAACTAGTATAATGAAAGAGAACCAGTTATCTCAAATAAGAACGGAAAAAAAGTGATTCAAACGAAGTTTCCAAACTTCGCAAAAAAATGTTTTTCTTTTCGAGATTCTTTGTGCATAATATGCTTTACTGTGGCTATCAAACTAGTATAATGAAAGAGAACCAGTTATCTCGAATAAGAACGGAAAAAAAGTGATTGTAACGAAGTTTCCAAACTTCGAAAAAAATTTTTTTTCTTTTCGAGATTCTTTGCGCATAATATGCTTTACTGAGGCTATCAAACTAGTATAATGAAAGAGAACCAGTTATCTCAAATAAGAACGGAAAAAAAGTGATTCTAACGAAGTTTCTAAACTTCGAAAAAAATTTTTTTTCTTTTCGAGATTCTTTGCGCATAATATGCTTTACTGAGGCTATCAAACTAGTATAATGAAAGAGAACCAGTTATCTCAAATAAGAACAGAAAAAAAGTAATTGTAAAGAAGTTTCCAAACTTCGAAAAAAAATTTTTTTCTTTTCGAGATTCTTTGCGCATAATAAATATGCTTTACTGAGGCTATCAAACTAGTATAATGAAAGAGAACCAGTTATCTCAAATAAGAACGGAAAAAAAGTGATTCTAAAGAAGTTTCCAAACTTCGAAAAAAAATTTTTTTCTTTTCGAGATTCTTTGCGCATAATATGCTTTACTGAGGCTATCAAACTAGTATAATGAAAGAGAAACAGTTATCTCAAATAAGAACGGAAAAAAAGTGATTCAAACGAAGTTTCCAAACCTCGAAAAAAAATGTTTTTCTTTTCGATATTCTTTGCGCAAAATATGCTTTTCTGAGGCTATCAAACTAGTATAATGAAAGAGAACCAGTTATCTCAAATAAGAACGGGAAAAAAGTGATTCTAACGAAGTTTCCAAACTTCGAAAAAATTTTTTTTTCTTTTCGTGATTCTTTGCGCTAAATATGCTTTTCTGAGGCTATCAAAGTAGTATTATAAAAGAGAACACGTTATCTCAAATAAGAACAGAAAAAGGGTGATTCTAAAGAAGTTTCCAAACTTCGAAAAAAATTTTTTTTCTTTTCGAGATTCTTTGCGCATAATGTGCTTTACTGAGGCTATCAAACTAGTATAATGAAAGAGAACCAGTTATCTCAAATAAGAACGGAAAAAAAGTGATTCAAACGAAGTTTCCAAACTTCGAAAAAAAATGTTTTTCTTTTCGAAATTCTTTGCGCATAATATGCTTTACTGAGGCTATCAAACTAGTATAATGAAAGAGAACCAGTTATCTCAAATAAGAACGGAAAAAAAGTGATTCTAAAGAAGTTTCCAAACTTGAAAAAAAAATTTTTTCTTTTCGAGATTCTTTGCGCATAATATGCTTTACTGAGGCTATCAAACTAGTATAATGAAAGAGAACCAGTTATCTCAAATAAGAACGGAAAAAAATTGATTCTAAAGAAGTTTCCAAACTTCGAAAAAAAATTTTTTCTTTTCGAGATTCTTTGCGCATAATATGCTTTACTGAGGCTATCAAACTAGTATAATGTAAGAGAACAAGTTATCTCAAATAAGAACGGAAAAAAAGTGATTCAAACGAAGTTTCCAAACTTCGAAAAAAATGTTTTTCTTTTCGAGATTCTTTGCGCATAATATGCTTTTCTGAGGCTATCAAACTAGTATAATGAAAGAGAACTAGTTATTTCAAATAAGAACGGAAAAAAAGTGATTCAAACGAAGTTTCCAAACTTCGAAAAAAAATGTTTTTCTTTTCGAGATTCTTTGCGCATAATATACTTTTCTACGGCTATCAAACTAGTAAAATGAAAGAGAACCAGTTATCTCCAATAAGAACGGAAAAAAAGTGATTCAAACGAAGTTTCCAAACTTCGAAAAAAAATTTTTTTCTTTTCGAGATTCTTTGCGCATAATATACTTTTCTACGGCTATCAAACTAGTAAAATGAAAGAGAACCAGTTATCTCGAATAAGAACGGGAAAATTGTGATTGTATCGAAGTTTCCAAACGTCGAAAAAAATTTTTTTTCTTTTCGAGATTCTTTGCGCATAATATGCTTTACTGAGGCTATCAAACTAGTATAATGAAAGAGAACCAGTTATCTCAAATAAGAACGGAAAAAAAGTGATTCTAAAGAAGTTTCCAAACTTCGAAAAAAATTTTTTTTCTTTTCGAGATTCTTTGCGCATAATATGCTTTACTGAAGCTATCAAACTAGTATAATGAAAGAGAACCAGTTATCTCAAATAAGAACAGAAAAAAAGTGATTCTAAAGAAGTTTCCAAACTTCGAAAAAAAATTTTTTTCTTTTCGAGATTCTTTGCGCATAATATGCTTTACTGAGTTTATCAAACTAGTATAATGAAAGAGAACCAGTTATCTCAAATAAGAACGGAAAAAAAGTGATTCTAAAGAAGTTTCCAAACTTCGAAAAAAAATTTTTTTCTTTTCGAGATTCTTTGCGCATAATATGCTTTACTGAGGCTATCAAACTAGTATAATGAAAGAGAAACAGTTATCTCAAATAAGAACGGAAAAAAAAGTGATTCAAACGAAGTTTCCAAACCTCGAAAAAAAATGTTTTTCTTTTCGAGATTCTTTGCGCATAATATGCTTTTCTGAGGCTATCAAACTAGTATAATGAAAGATAACCAGTTATCTCAAATAAGGACGGGAAAAAAGTGATTCTAACGAAGTTTCCAAACTTCGAAAAAAATTTTTTTTTCTTTTCGTGATTCTTTGCGCTAAATATGCTTTTCTGAGGCTATCAAAGTAGTATTATAAAAGAGAACACGTTATCTCAAATAAGAACAGAAAAAAGGTGATTCTAAAGAAGTTTCCAAACTTCGAAAAAAATTTTTTTTCTTTTCGAGATTCTTTGCGCATAATATGCTTTACTGAGGCTATCAAACTAGTATAATGAAAGAGAACCAGTTATCTCAAATAAGAACGGAAAAAAAGTGATTCAAACGAAGTTTCCAAACTTCGAAAAAAAATGTTTTCCTTTTCGAGAATCTTTGCGCATAATATGCTTTACTGAGGCTATCAAACTAGTATAATGAAAGAGAACCAGTTATCTCAAATAAGAACGGAAAAAATGTGATTCTAAAGAAGTTTCCAAACTTCGAAAAAAAAATTTTTTCTTTTCGAGATTCTTTGCGCATAATATGCTTTACTGAGGCTATCAAACTAGTATAATGAAAGAGAACCAGTTATCTCAAATAAGAACGGAAAAAAATTGATTCTAAAGAAGTTTCCAAACTTCGAAAAAAAAATTTTTCTTTTCGTGATTCTTTGCGCTAAATATGCTTTTCTGAGGCTATCAAAGTAGTATTATAAAAGAGAACCAGTTATCTCAAATAAGAACAGAAAAAAAGTGATTCTAAAGAAGTTTCCAAACTTCGAAAAAAAATTTTTTTCTTTTCGAGATTCTTTGCGCATAATATGCTTTACTGAGGCTATCAAACTAGTATAATGAAAGAGAACCAGTTATCTCAAATAAGAACGGAAAAAAAGTTATTCAAACGAAGGTTCTTAAACTTGAAAAAAAATGTTTTTCTTTTCAAAATTCTTTGCGCATAACATACTTTTCTACGGCTATCAAACTAGTAAAATGAAAGAGAACCAGTTATCTCGAATAAGAATGGAAAAAAAGTGATTCTAAGGAAGTTTCCAAATTTCGAAAAAAAATTTTTTTCTTTTCGAGATTCTTTGCGCATAATATGCTTTTCTGAGGTTATCAAACTAATATAATGAAAGAGAACCAGTTATCTCAAATAAGAACGGAAAAAAAGTGATTTTAACGAAGTTTCCAAACTTCGAAAAAAAATTCTTTTCTTTTCGAGATTCTTTGCGCATAATATGCTTTTCTGAGGTTATCAAACTAATATAATGAAAGAGAACCAGTTATCTCGTATAAGAACGGAAAAAAAGTGATTCTATGGAAGTTTCCAAACTTCGAAAAATTTTTTTTTCTTTTCGAGATCTTATCGCTAAATATGCTTTTCTGAGGCTATCAAACTAGTATAATGAAAGAGAACCAGTTATCTAGAATAAGAACGGAAAAAAAGTGATTCTAATGAAGTTTCCAAACTTCGAAAAATTTTTTTTTTCTATTCGAGATTGTTTGCGCATAATATGCTTTTCTGAGGCTGTCAAACAGGTATAATGAAAGAGAACCAGTTATCTCGAATAAGAACGGAAAAAAAGTGATTCTAATGACGTTTCAAATCTTCGAAAAAATTTTTTTTTCCTTTCCAGATTCTTTGCGCATAATATGCTTTTCTGAGGCTATCAAACTAGTATAATGAAAGAGAACCAGTTTTCTCGAATAAGAACGGAAAAGAAGTGATTCTAATGAAGTTTCCATACTTCGAAAAAAATGTTTTTTCTTTTCGAGATTCTTTCCGCATAATATGCGTTTCTACAGCTATCAAACTAGTATAATGAAAGAGAACCAGTTATCTCGAATAAGAACGGAAAAAAAGTGATTCTAATGACGTTTCAAATCTTCGAAAAAAAAATTTTTCTTTTCGAGATTCTTTGCGTATAATATGCTTTTCTGAGGCTATCAAACTAGTATAATGAAAGAGAACCAGTTATCTCGAATAAGAACGGAAAAAAAGTGATTCTAATGAAGTTTCCAAACTTCGAAAAAATTTTTTTTTCTTTTCGAGATTCTTTGCGCATAATATGCTTTTCTACAGCTATCAAACTAGCAAAATGAAAGAGAACCAGTTATCTCGTATAAGAACGGAAAAAAAGTAATTCTAATGAAGTTTCCAAACTTCAAAAAAAAATTTTTTTTCTTTTCGAGATTCTTTGCGCACATATGCTTTTCTACAGTATCAAACTAGTATAATGAAAGAGAACCAGTTATCTCGAATAAGAACGGAAAAAAAGTGATTCTAATGAAGTTTCAAAATTATGAACATCTTTTTTTTCTTTTCGAGATTCTTTGCGCATAATATGCTTTTCTACAGCTATCAAACTAGCAAAATGAAAGAGAACCAGTTATCTCGTACAAGAACGGAAAAAAAGTGATTCTATAGAAGTTTCCAAACTTGGAAAAAAAAATTTTCTTTTCGAGATTCTTTGCGCATAATATGCTTTTCTGAGGCTATCAAACTAGGTATAATGAAAGAGAACCAGTTATCTCGAATAAGAACGGAAAAAAAGTGATTCTGATGAAGTTCCCAAACTTCGAAAAATTTTTTTTTTTCTTTTCGAGATTCTTTGCGCATAATAAGCTTCTCTGAGGCTATCAAACTAGTATTATGAAAGAGAACCAGTTATCCCGAATAAGAACGGAAAAAATGTGATTCTAATGAAGTTTCCGAACTTCGAAAAAAATTTCTTTCTTTTCGAGATTCTTTGCGCATAATATGCTTTTCTGAGGCTATCAAACTAGTATAATGAAAGAGAACCAGTTATCTCGAATAAGAACGGAAAAAAAGTGATTCTAATGATGTTTCCAAACTTCGAAAAAAATTTTTTTTCTTTTCGCGATTCTTTGCGCATAATATGCTTTTCTGAGGCTATCAAACTAGTATAATGAAAGAGAACCAGTTATCTCGAATAAGAACGGAAAAAAAGTGATTCTAATGAAGTTTCCAAACTTCGAAAAAAATTTTTTTTCTTTTCCAATTTCTTTGCGCATCACATGCTTTTCTACAGCTATCAAACTAGCAAAATGAAAGAGAACCAGTTATCTCGTATAAGAACGGAAAAAATTGATTCAAATGAAGTTTCCAAACTTGGAAAAAAAATTTTTCTTTTCGAGATTCTTTGCGCATAATATGCTTTTCTGAGGCTATCAAACTAGTATAATGAAAGAGAACCAGTTATTTTAAATAAGAACGTAAAAAAGTGATTCAAACGAAGGTTCTTAAACTTGAAAAAAAATGTTTTTCTTTTCAAAATTCTTTGCGCATAACATACTTTTCTACGGCTATCAAACTAGTAAAATGAAAGAGAACCAGTTATCTCGAATAAGAGCGGAAAAAAAGTGATTCTAACGAAGTTTCCAAACTTCGAAAAAAAATGTTTTTCTTTACGAGATTCTTAGCGCATAATAGCTTTTCCGAGGCTATAAAACTAGTATAATGAAAGAGAACCAGTTATCTCGAATAAGAACGGAAAAAAAAGTGATTCTAACGAAGTTTCCAAACTTCGAAAAAAAATGTTTTTCTTTTCGAGATTCTTTGCGCATAATATGCTTTAATGAGGCTATCAAACTAGTATAATGAAAGAGAACCAGTTATCTCAAATAAGAACGGGAAAAAAGTGATTCTAACGAAGTTTCCAACCTTCGAAAAAAATTTTTTTTTCTTTTCGTGATTCTTTGCACTAAATATGCTTTTCTGAGGCTATCAAAGTAGTATTATAAAAGAGAACCAGTTATCTCAAATAAGAACAGAAAAAAAGTGATTCTAAAGAAGTTTCCAAACTTCGAAAAAATTTTTTTTTCTTTTCGAGATTCTTTGCGCATAATATGCTTTACTGAGGCTATCAAACTAGTATAATGAAAGAGAACCAGTTATCTCGAATAAGAGCGGAAAAAAAGTGATTCTAACGAAGTTTCCAAACTTCGAAAAAATTTTTTTTTCTTTTCGAGATTCTTTGCGCATAATATGCATTTCTGAGGCTATCAAACTAGTATAATGAAAGAGAACCAGTTATTTTAAATAAGAACGTAAAAAAGTGATTCAAACGAAGGTTCTTAAACTTGAAAAAAAATGTTTTTCTTTTCAAATATCTTTGCGCATAACATACTTTTCTGCGGCTATCAAACTAGTAAAATGAAAGAGAACCAGTTATCTCGAATAAGAACGGAAAAATTGAGATTGTAACGAAGTTTCCAAACGTCGAAAAAAATTTTTTTTCTTTTCGAGATTCTTTGCGCATAATATGCTTTACTGAGGCTATCAAACTAGTATAATGAAATAGAACCAGTTATCTCAAATAAGAACGGAAAGAAAGTGATTCTAAAGAAGTTTCCAAACTTCGAAATAATTTTTTTTTCTTTTCGAGATTCTTTGCGCATAATATGCTTTACTGAAGCTATCAAACTAGTATAATGAAAGAGAACCAGTTATCTCAAATAAGAACGGAAAAAAAGTGATTCTAAAGAAGTTTCCAAACTTCGAAAAAAATTTTTTTTCTTTTCGAGATTCTTTGCGCATAATATGCTTTACTGAGGCTATCAAACTTGTATAATGAAAGAGAAACAGTTATCTCAAATAAGAACGGAAAAAAAGTGATTCAAACGAAGTTTCCAACCCTCGAAAAAAAATGTTTTTCTTTTCGAGATTCTTTGCGCATAATATGCTTTTCTGAGGCTATCAAACTAGTATAATGAAAGATAACCAGTTATGTCAAATAAGAACGGGAAAAAAGTGATTCTAACGAAGTTTCCAAACTTCGAAAAAATTTTTTTTTCCTTTTCGTGATTCTTTGCGCTAAATATGCTTTTCTGAGGCTATCAAAGTAGTATTATAAAAGAGAACACGTTATCTCAAATAAGAACAGAAAAAAGGTGATTCTAAAGAAGTTTCCAAACTTCAAAAAAAATTTTTTTTCTTTTCGAGATTCTTTGCGCATAATATGCTTTACTGAGGCTATCAAACTAGTATAATGAAAGAGAACCAGTTATCTCGAATAAGAACAGAAAAAAAGTGATTCTAAAGAAGTTTCCAAACTTCATAAAAAAAATTTTTTTCTTTTCGAGATTCTTTGCGCATAATATGCTTTACTGAGGCTATCAAACTAGTATAATGAAAGAGAACCTGTTATTTCAAATAAGAACGGAAAAAAGTGATTAAAACGAAGTTTCCAAACTTCGAAAAAAAATGTTTTTCTTTTCGAGATTCTTTGCGCATAATATGCTTTACTGAGGCTATCAAACTAGTATAATGAAAGAGAACCAGTTATCTCAAATAAGAACGGGAAAAAAGTGATTCTAACGAAGTTTCGAAACTTCGAAAAAATTTTTTTTTCTTTTCGAGATTCTTTGCGCATAATATGCTTTTCTGAGGCTATCAAACTAGTATAATGAAAGAGAACCAGTTATTTCCAATAAGAACGGAAAAAAGTGTTTCAAACGAAGTTTCCAAACTTCGAAAAAAAATGTTTTTCTTTTCGAGATTCTTTGCGCATAATATACTTTTCTACGGCTATCAAACTAGTAAAATGAAAGAGAACCAGTTATCTCGAATAAGAACGGGAAAATTGTGATTGTATCGAAGTTTCCAAACGTCGAAAAAAATTTTTTTTCTTTTCGAGATTCTTTGCGCATAATATGCTTTACTGAGGCTATCAAACTAGTATAATGAAAGAGAACCAGTTATCTCAAATAAGAACGGAAAAAAAGTGATTCTAAAGAAGTTTCCAAACTTAGAAAAAAATTTTTTTTCTTTTCGAGATTCTTTGCGCATAATATGCTTTACTGAAGCTATCAAACTAGTATAATGAAAGAGAACCAGTTATCTCAAATAAGAACAGAAAAAAAGTGATTCTAAAGAAGTTTCCAAACTTCGAAAAAAAATTTTTTTCTTTTCGAGATTCTTTGCGCATAATATGCTTTACTGAGTTTATCAAACTAGTATAATGAAAGAGAACCAGTTATCTCAAATAAGAACGGAAAAAAAGTGATTCTAAAGAAGTTTCCAAACTTCGAAAAAAAATTTTTTTCTTTTCGAGATTCTTTGCGCATAATATGCTTTACTGAGGCTATCAAACTAGTATAATGAAAGAGAACCAGTTATCTCAAATAAGAACGGAAAAAAATTGATTCTAAAGAAGTTTCCAAACTTCGAAAAAAAAATTTTTCTTTTCGTGATTCTTTGCGCTAAATATGCTTTTCTGAGGCTATCAAAGTAAAAGAGAACCAGTTATCTCGAATAAGAGCGGAAAAAAAGTGATTCTAACGAAGTTTCCAAACTTCGAAAAAAAATGTTTTTCTTTACGAGATTCTTTGCGCATAATAGCTTTTCCGAGGCTATAAAACTAGTATAATGAAAGAGAACCAGTTATCTCAAATAAGAACGGAAAGAAAGTGATTCTAACGAAGTTTCCAAACTTCGAAAAAAATTTTTTTTTCTTTTCGAGATTCTTTGCGCATTATATGTATTTCTGAGGCTATCAAAGTAGTATTATAAAAGAGAACCAGTTATCTCAAATAAGAACGGAAAAAAAGTGATTCTAAAGAAGTTTCCAAACTTCGAAAAAATTTTTTTTTCTTTTCGAGATTCTTTGCGCATAATATACTTTTCTACGGCTATCAAACTAGTAAAATGAAAGAGAACCAGTTATCTCGAATAAGAACGGAAAAAAAAGTGATTCTAACGAAGTTTCCAAACTTCGAAAAAAAATGTTTTTCTTTTCGAGATTCTTTGCGCATAATATGCTTTACTGAGGCTATCAAACTAGTATAATGAAAGAGAACCAGTTATCTCAAATAAGAACGGGAAAAAAGTGATTCTAACGAAGTTTCCAAACTTCGAAAAAAATTTTTATTTCTTTTCGTGATTCTTTGCACTAAATATGCTTTTCTGAGGCTATCAAAGTAGTATTATAAAAGAGAACCAGTTATCTCAAATAAGAACAGAAAAAAAGTGATTCTAAAGAAGTTTCCAAACTTCGAAAAAAATTTTTTTTCTTTTCGAGATTCTTTGCGCATAATATGCTTTACTGAGGCTATCAAACTAGTATAATGAAAGAGAACCAGTTATCTCGAATAAGAGCGGAAAAAAAGTGATTCTAACGAAGTTTCCAAACTTCGAAAAAATTTTTTTTTCTTTTCGAGATTCTTTGCGCATAATATGCATTTCTGAGTCTATCAAACTAGTATAATGAAAGAGAACCAGTTATTTTAAATAAGAACGTAAAAAAGTGATTCAAACGAAGGTTCTTAAACTTGAAAAAAAATGTTTTTCTTTTCAAAATTCTTAGCGCATAACATACTTTTCTGCGGCTATCAAACTAGTAAAATGAAAGAGAACCAGTTATCTCGAATAAGAACGGAAAAATTGAGATTGTAACGAAGTTTCCAAACGTCGAAAAAAATTTTTTTTCTTTTCGAGATTCTTTGCGCATAATATGCTTTACTGAGGCTATCAAACTAGTATAATGAAATAGAACCAGTTATCTCAAATAAGAACGGAAAAAAAGTGATTCTAAAGAAGTTTCGAAACTTCGAAAAAAATTTTTTTTCTTTTCGAGATTCTTTGCGCATAATATGCTTTACTGAAGCTATCAAACTAGTATAATGAAAGAGAACCAGTTATCTCAAATAAGAACGGAAAAAAAGTGATTCTAAAGAAGTTTCCAAACTTCGAAAAAAATTTTTTTTCTTTTCGAGATTCTTTGCGCATAATATGCTTTACTGAGGCTATCAAACTAGTATAATGAAAGAGAAACAGTTATCTCAAATAAGAACGGAAAAAAAGTGATTCAAACGAAGTTTCCAAACCTCGAAAAAAAATGTTTTTCTTTTCGAGATTCTTTGCGCATAATATGCTTTTCTGAGGCTATCAAACTAGTATAATGAAAGATAACCAGTTATCTCAAATAAGAACGGGAAAAAAGTGATTCTAACGAAGTTTCCAAACTTCGAAAAATTTTTTTTTTTCTTTTCGTGATTCTTTGCGCTAAATATGCTTTTCTGAGGCTATCATAGTAGTATTATAAAAGAGAACACGTTATCTCAAATAAGAACAGAAAAAAGGTGATTCTAAAGAAGTTTCCAAACTTCGAAAAAAATTTTTTTTCTTTTCGAGATTCTTTGCGCATAATATGCTTTACTGAGGCTATCAAACTAGTATAATGAAAGAGAACCAGTTATCTCAAATAAGAACGGAAAAAAAGTGATTCAAACGAAGTTTCCAAACTTCGAAAAAAAATGTTTTCCTTTTCGAGAATCTTTGCGCATAATATGCTTTACTGAGGCTATCAAACTAGTATAATGAAAGAGAACCAGTTATCTCAAATAAGAACGGAAAAAAAGTGATTCTAAAGAAGTTTCCAAACTTCGAAAAAAAAATTTTTTCTTTTCGAGATTCTTTGCGCATAATATGCTTTACTGAGGCTATCAAACTAGTATAATGAAAGAGAACCAGTTATCTCAAATAAGAACGGAAAAAAATTGATTCTAAAGAAGTTTCCAAACTTCGAAAAAAAAATTTTTCTTTTCGTGATTCTTTGCGCTAAATATGCTTTTCTGAGGCTATCAAAGTAAAAGAGAACCAGTTATCTCGAATAAGAGCGGAAAAAAAGTGATTCTAACGAAGTTTCCAAACTTCGAAAAAAAATGTTTTTCTTTACGAGATTCTTTGCGCATAATAGTTTTCCGAGGCTATAAAACTAGTATAATGAAAGAGAACCAGTTATCTCAAATAAGAACGGAAAGAAAGTGATTCTAACGAAGTTTCCAAACTTCGAAAAAAATTTTTTTTTCTTTTCGAGATTCTTTGCGCATTATATGTATTTCTGAGGCTATCAAAGTAGTATTATAAAAGAGAACCAGTTATCTCAAATAAGAACGGAAAAAAAGTGATTCTAAAGAAGTTTCCAAACTTCGAAAAAATTTTTTTTTCTTTTCGAGATTCTTTGCGCATAATATACTTTTCTACGGCTATCAAACTAGTAAAATGAAAGAGAACCAGTTATCTCGAATAAGAACGGAAAAAAAAGTGATTCTAACGAAGTTTCCAAACTTCGAAAAAAAATGTTTTTCTTTTCGAGATTCTTTGCGCATAATATGCTTTACTGAGGCTATCAAACTAGTATAATGAAAGAGAACCAGTTATCTCAAATAAGAACGGGAAAAAAGTGATTCTAACGAAGTTTCCAAACTTCGAAAAAAATTTTTATTTCTTTTCGTGATTCTTTGCACTAAATATGCTTTTCTGAGGCTATCAAAGTAGTATTATAAAAGAGAACCAGTTATCTCAAATAAGAACAGAAAAAAAGTGATTCTAAAGAAGTTTCCAAACTTCGAAAAAAATTTTTTTTCTTTTCGAGATTCTTTGCGCATAATATGCTTTACTGAGGCTATCAAACTAGTATAATGAAAGAGAACCAGTTATCTCGAATAAGAGCGGAAAAAAAGTGATTCTAACGAAGTTTCCAAACTTCGAAAAAATTTTTTTTTCTTTTCGAGATTCTTTGCGCATAATATGCATTTCTGAGGCTATCAAACTAGTATAATGAAAGAGAACCAGTTATTTTAAATAAGAACGAAAAAAAGTGATTCAAACGAAGGTTCTTAAACTTGAAAAAAAATGTTTTTCTTTTCAAAATTCTTAGCGCATAACATACTTTTCTGCGGCTATCAAACTAGTAAAATGAAAGAGAACCAGTTATCTCGAATAAGAACGGAAAAATTGAGATTGTAACGAAGTTTCCAAACGTCGAAAAAAATTTTTTTTCTTTTCTAGATTCTTTGCGCATAATATGCTTTACTGAGGCTATCAAACTAGTATAATGAAATAGAACCAGTTATCTCAAATAAGAACGGAAAAAAAGTGATTCTAAAGAAGTTTCGAAACTTCGAAAAAAATTTTTTTTCTTTTCGAGATTCTTTGCGCATAATATGCTTTACTGAAGCTATCAAACTAGTATAATGAAAGAGAACCAGTTATCTCAAATAAGAACGGAAAAAAAGTGATTCTAAAGAAGTTTCCAAACTTCGAAACAAATTTTTTTTCTTTTCGAGATTCTTTGCGCATAATATGCTTTACTGAGGCTATCAAACTAGTATAATGAAAGAGAAACAGTTATCTCAAATAAGAACGGAAAAAAAGTGATTCAAACGAAGTTTCCAAACCTCGAAAAAAAATGTTTTTCTTTTCGAGATTCTTTGCGCATAATATGCTTTTGTGAGGCTATCAAACTAGTATAATGAAAGATAACCAGTTATCTTAAATAAGAACGGGAAAAAAGTGATTCTAACGAAGTTTCCAAACTTCGAAAAAATTTTTTTTTTCTTTTCGTGATTCTTTGCGCTAAATATGCTTTTCTGAGGCTATCAAAGTAGTATTATAAAAGAGAACACGTTATCTCAAATAAGAACAGAAAAAAGGTGATTCTAAAGAAGTTTCCAAACTTCAAAAAAAATTTTTTTTCTTTTCGAGATTCTTTGCGCATAATATGCTTTACTGAGGCTATCAAACTAGTATAATGAAAGAGAACCAGTTATCTCGAATAAGAACAGAAAAAAGGTGATTCTAAAGAAGTTTCCAAACTTCATAAAAAAAATTTTTTTCTTTTCGAGATTCTTTGCGCATAATATGCTTTACTGAGGCTATCAAACTAGTATAATGAAAGAGAACCTGTTATTTCAAATAAGAACGGAAAAAAGTGATTAAAACGAAGTTTCCAAACTTCGAAAAATAATGTTTTTCTTTTCGAGATTCTTTGCGCATAATATGCTTTACTGAGGCTATCAAACTAGTATAATGAAAGAGAACCAGTTATCTCAAATAAGAACGGGAAAAAAGTGATTCTAACGAAGTTTCGAAACTTCGAAAAAAATTTTTTTTCTTTTCGAGATTCTTTGCGCATAATATGCTTTTCTGAGGCTATCAAACTAGTATAATGAAAGAGAACCAGTTATTTCCAATAATAACGGAAAAAAGTGATTCAAACGAAGTTTCCAAACTTCGAAAAAAAATGTTTTTCTTTTCGAGATTCTTTGCGCATAATATACTTTTCTACGGCTATCAAACTAGTAAAATGAAAGAACCAGTTATCTCGAATAAGAACGGAAAAATTGTGATTGTATCGAAGTTTCCAAACGTCGAAAAAAATTTTTTTTCTTTTCGAGATTCTTTGCGCATAATATGCTTTACTGAGGCTATCAAACTAGTATAATGAAAGAGAACCATTTATCTCAAATAAGAACGGAAAAAAAGTGATTCTAAAGAAGTTTGCAAACTTCGAAAAAAATTTTTTTTCTTTTCGAGATTCTTTGCGCATAATATGCTTTACTGAAGCTATCAAACTAGTATAATGAAAGAGAACCAGTTATCTCAAATAAGAACAGAAAAAAAGTGATTCTAAAGAAGTTTCCAAACTTCGAAAAAAAATTTTTTTCTTTTCGAGATTCTTTGCGCATAGTATGCTTTACTGAGTTTATCAAACTAGTATAATGAAAGAGAACCAGTTATCTCAAATAAGAACGGAAAAAAAGTGATTCTAAAGAAGTTTCCAAACTTCGAAAAAAAATTTTTTTCTTTTCGAGATTCTTTGCGCATAATATGCTTTACTGAGGCTATGAAACTAGTATAATGAAAGAGAAACAGTTATCTCAAATAAGAACGGAAAAAAAGTGATTCAAACGAAGTTTCCAAACCTCGAAAAAAAATGTTTTTCTTTTCGAGATTCTTTGCGCATAATATGCTTTTCTGAGCCTATCAAACTAGTATAATGAAAGATAACCGGTTATCTCAAATAAGGACGGGAAAAAAGTGATTCTAACGAAGTTTCCAAACTTCGAAAAAAATTTTTTTTTCTTTTCGTGATTCTTTGCGCTAAATATGCTTTTCTGAGGCTATCAAAGTAGTATTATAAAAGAGAACACGTTATCTCAAATAAGAACAGAAAAAAGGTGATTCTAAAGAAGTTTCCAAACTTCAAAAAAAATTTTTTTTCTTTTCGAGATTCTTTGCGCATAATATGCTTTACTGAGGCTATCAAACTAGTATAATGAAAGAGAACCAGTTATCTCAAATAAGAACGGAAAAAAAGTGATTCAAACGATGTTTCCAAACTTCGAAAAAAAATTTTTTTCTTTTAGAGATTCTTTGCGCATAATATGCTTTACTGAGGCTATCAAACTAGTATAATGAAAGAGAACCAGTTATCTCAAATAAGAACGGAAAAAAAGTGATTCTAACGAAGTTTCCAAACTTCGAAAAAATTTTTTTTTTTTTTCTAGATTCTTTGCGCATAATATGCTTTACTGAGGCTATCAAACTAGTATAATGAAAGAGAACCAGTTATCTCAAATAAGAACGAAAACAAATTGATTCTAAAGAAGTTTCCAAACTTCGAAAAAAAATGTTTTTCTTTTCGAGATTCTTTGCGCATAATATGCTTTACTGAGGCTATCAAACTAGTATAAGGAAAGAGAACCAGTTATCTCAAATAAGAACGGATAAAATGATTCAAACGAAGTTTCCAAACTTCGAAAAAAAATGTTTTTCTTTTCGAGATTCTTTGCGCTAAATATGCTTTTCTGAGGCTATCAAACTAGTATAATGAAAGAGAACCAGTTATCTCAAATAAGAACAGAAAAAAGTGATTCTAAAGAAGTTTCCAAACTTCTAAAAAAAAATTTTTTCTTTTCGAGATTCTTTGCGCATAATATACTTTTCTATGGCTATCAAACTAGTATAATGTAAGAGAACCAGTTATCTCAAATAAGAACGGAAAAAAAGTGATTCAAACGAAGTTTCCAAACTTCGAAAAAAAATGTTTTTCTTTTCGAGATTCTTTGCGCATAATATGCTTTTCTGAGGCTATCACTCTAGTATAATGAAAGAGAACCAGTTATTTCAAATAAGAACGGAAAAAAGTGATTCAAACGAAGTTTCCAAACTTCGAAAAAAAATGTTTTTCTTTTCGAGATTCTTTGCGCATAATATACTTTTCTACGGCTATCAAACTAGTAAAATGAAAGAGAACCAGTTATCTCGAATAAGAACGGAAAAAAAGTGATTGTAACGAAGTTTCCAAACTTCGAAAAAAATTTTTTTTCTTTTCGAGATTCTTTGCGCATAATATGCTTTACTGAGGCTATCAAACTAGTATAATGAAAGAGAACCAGTTATCTCAAATAAGAACAGAAAAAAAGTGATTGTAAAAAAGTTTCCAAACTTCGAAAAAAAATTTTTTTCTTTTCGAGATTCTTTGCGCATAATATGCTTTACTGAGGCTATCAAACTAGTATAATGAAAGAGAACCTGTTATCTCAAATAAGAACGGAAAAAAAGTGATTCTAAAGAAGTTTCCAAACTTCGAAAAAAAATTTTTTTCTTTTCGTGATTCTTTGCGCATAATATGCTTTACTGAGGCTATCAAACTAGTATAATGAAAGAGAACTAGTTATCTCAAATAAGAACGGAAAAAAAGTGATTCTAACGAAGTTTCCAAACTTCGAAAATTTTTTTTTTTCTTTTCGAGATTCTTTGCGCATAATATGCTTTACTGAAGCTATCAAACTAGTATAATGAAAGAGAACCAGTTATCTCAAATAAGAACGGAAAAAAAGTGATTCTAACGAAGTTTCCAAACTTCGAAAAAAATTTTTTTTCTTTTCGAGATTCTTTGCACATAATATGCTTTACTGAGGCTATCAAACTAGTATAATGAAAGAGAACCAGTTATCTCAAATAAGAACAGAAAAAAAGTGATTCTAAAGAAGTTTCCAAACTTCGAAAAAAAATTTTTTTCTTTTCGAGATTCTTTGCGCATAATATGCTTTTCTGAGGCTATCAAACTAGTATAATGAAAGAGAACCAGTTATCTCAAATAAGAACGGGAAAAAAGTGATTCTAACGAAGTTTCGAAACTTCGAAAAAAATTTTTTTTCTTTTCGAGATTCTTTGCGCATAATATGCTTTTCTGAGGCTATCAAACTAGTATAATGAAAGAGAACCAGTTATTTCCAATAATAACGGAAAAAAGTGATTCAAACGAAGTTTCCAAACTTCGAAAAAAAATGTTTTTCTTTTCGAGATTCTTTGCGCATAATATACTTTTCTACGGCTATCAAACTAGTAAAATGAAAGAGAACCAGTTATCTCGAATAAGAACGGAAAAATTGTGATTGTATCGAAGTTTCCAAACGTCGAAAAAAATTTTTTTTCTTTTCGAGATTCTTTGCGCATAATATGCTTTACTGAGGCTATCAAACTAGTATAATGAAAGAGAACCATTTATCTCAAATAAGAACGGAAAAAAAGTGATTCTAAAGAAGTTTGCAAACTTCGAAAAAAATTTTTTTTCTTTTCGAGATTCTTTGCGCATAATATGCTTTACTGAAGCTATCAAACTAGTATAATGAAAGAGAACCAGTTATCTCAAATAAGAACAGAAAAAAAGTGATTCTAAAGAAGTTTCCAAACTTCGAAAAAAAATTTTTTTCTTTTCGAGATTCTTTGCGCATAGTATGCTTTACTGAGTTTATCAAACTAGTATAATGAAAGAGAACCAGTTATCTCAAATAAGAACGGAAAAAAAGTGATTCTAAAGAAGTTTCCAAACTTCGAAAAAAAATTTTTTTCTTTTCGAGATTCTTTGCGCATAATATGCTTTACTGAGGCTATGAAACTAGTATAATGAAAGAGAAACAGTTATCTCAAATAAGAACGGAAAAAAAGTGATTCAAACGAAGTTTCCAAACCTCGAAAAAAAATGTTTTTCTTTTCGAGATTCTTTGCGCATAATATGCTTTTCTGAGCCTATCAAACTAGTATAATGAAAGATAACCGGTTATCTCAAATAAGGACGGGAAAAAAGTGATTCTAACGAAGTTTCCAAACTTCGAAAAAAATTTTTTTTTCCTATCGTGATTCTTTGCGCTAAATATGCTTTTCTGAGGCTATCAAAGTAGTATTATAAAAGAGAACACGTTATCTCAAATAAGAACAGAAAAAAGGTGATTCTAAAGAAGTTTCCAAACTTCAAAAAAAATTTTTTTTCTTTTCGAGATTCTTTGCGCATAATATGCTTTACTGAGGCTATCAAACTAGTATAATGAAAGAGAACCAGTTATCTCAAATAAGAACGGAAAAAAAGTGATTCAAACGATGTTTCCAAACTTCGAAAAAAAATTTTTTTCTTTTAGAGATTCTTTGCGCATAATATGCTTTACTGAGGCTATCAAACTAGTATAATGAAAGAGAACCAGTTATCTCAAATAAGAACGGAAAAAAAGTGATTCTAACGAAGTTTCCAAACTTCGAAAAAATTTTTTTTTTTTTTCTAGATTCTTTGCGCATAATATGCTTTACTGAGGCTATCAAACTAGTATAATGAAAGAGAACCAGTTATCTCAAATAAGAACGAAAACAAATTGATTCTAAAGAAGTTTCCAAACTTCGAAAAAAAATGTTTTTCTTTTCGAGATTCTTTGCGCATAATATGCTTTACTGAGGCTATCAAACTAGTATAAGGAAAGAGAACCAGTTATCTCAAATAAGAACGGATAAAATGATTCAAACGAAGTTTCCAAACTTCGAAAAAAAATGTTTTTCTTTTCGAGATTCTTTGCGCTAAATATGCTTTTCTGAGGCTATCAAACTAGTATAATGAAAGAGAACCAGTTATCTCAAATAAGAACAGAAAAAAAGTGATTGTAAAGAAGTTTCCAAACTTCGAAAAAAAATTTTTTTCTTTTCGATATTCTTTGCGCATAATATGCTTTACTGAGGCTATCAAACTAGTATAATGAAAGAGAACCAGTTATCTCAAATAAGAACGGAAAAAAAGTGATTCTAAAGAAGTTTCCAAACTTCGAAAAAAAATTTTTTTCTTTTCGAGAGTCTTTGCGCATAATATGCTTTACTGAGGCTATCAAACTAGTATAATGAAAGAGAACCAGTTATCTCAAATAAGAACAGAAAAAAAGTGATTGTAAAGAAGTTTCCAAACTTCGAAAAAAAATTTTTTTCTTTTCGAGATTCTTTGCGCATAATATGCTTTACTGAGGCTATCAAACTAGTATAATGAAAGAGAACCTGTTATCTCAAATAAGAACGGAAAAAAAGTGATTCTAAAGAAGTTTCCAAACTTCGAAAAAAAATTTTTTTCTTTTCGTGATTCTTTGCGCATAATATGCTTTACTGAGGCTATCAAACTAGTATAATGAAAGAGAACTAGTTATCTCAAATAAGAACGGAAAAAAAGTGATTCTAACGAAGTTTCCAAACTTCGAAAATTTTTTTTTTTCTTTTCGAGATTCTTTGCGCATAATATGCTTTACTGAAGCTATCAAACTAGTATAATGAAAGAGAACCAGTTATCTCAAATAAGAACGGAAAAAAAGTGATTCTAACGAAGTTTCCAAACTTCGAAAAAAATTTTTTTTCTTTTCGAGATTCTTTGCGCATAATATGCTTTACTGAGGCTATCAAACTAGTATAATGAAAGAGAACCAGTTATCTCAAATAAGAACAGAAAAAAAGTGATTCTAAAGAAGTTTCCAAACTTCGAAAAAAAATGTTTTTCTTTTCGAGATTCTTTGCGCATAATATGCTTTTCTGAGGCTATCAAACTAGTATAATGAAGGAGAACCAGTTATCTCAAATAAGAACGGAAAAAAAGTGATTCTAACGAAGTTTCCAAACTTCGAAAAAAATTTTTTTTCTTTTCGAGATTCTTTGCGCATAATATGCTTTACTGAGGGTATCAAACTAGTATAATGAAAGATAACCAGTTATCTCAAATAAGAACAGAAAAAAAGTGATTGTAAAGAAGTTTCCAAACTTCGAAAAAAAATTTTTTTCTTTTCGATATTCTTTGCGCATAATATGCTTTACTGAGGCTATCAAACTAGTATAATGAAAGAGAACCAGTTATCTCAAATAAGAACGGAAAAAAAGTGATTCTAAAGAAGTTTCCAAACTTCGAAAAAAAATTTTTTTCTTTTCGAGAGTCTTTGCGCATAATATGCTTTACTGAGGCTATCAAACTAGTATAATGAAAGAGAACCAGTTATCTCAAATAAGAACGGAAAAAAAGTGATTCAAACGAAGTTTCCAAACTTCGCAAAAAAATGTTTTTCTTTTCGATATTCTTTGTGCATAATATGCTTTACTGTGGCTATCAAACTAGTATAATGAAAGAGAACCAGTTATCTCGAATAAGAACGGAAAAAAAGTGATTGTAACGAAGTTTCCAAACTTCGAAAAAAATTTTTTTTCTTTTCGAGATTCTTTGCGCATAATATGCTTTACTGAGGCTATCAAACTAGTATAATGAAAGAGAACCAGTTATCTCAAATAAGAACGGAAAAAAAGTGATTCTAACGAAGTTTCTAAACTTCGAAAAAAATTTTTTTTCTTTTCGAGATTCTTTGCGCATAATATGCTTTACTGAGGCTATCAAACTAGTATAATGAAAGAGAACCAGTTATCTCAAATAAGAACAGAAAAAAAGTAATTGTAAAGAAGTTTCCAAACTTCGAAAAAAAATTTTTTTCTTTTCGAGATTCTTTGCGCATAATAAATATGCTTTACTGAGGCTATCAAACTAGTATAATGAAAGAGAACCAGTTATCTCAACTAAGAACGGAAAAAAAGTGATTCTAAAGAAGTTTCCAAACTTCGAAAAAAAATTTTTTTCTTTTCGAGATTCTTTGCGCATAATATGCTTTACTGAGGCTATCAAACTAGTATAATGAAAGAGAAACAGTTATCTCAAATAAGAACGGAAAAAAAGTGATTCAAACGAAGTTTCCAAACCTCGAAAAAAAATGTTTTTCTTTTCGATATTCTTTGCGCAAAATATGCTTTTCTGAGGCTATCAAACTAGTATAATGAAAGAGAACCAGTTATCTCAAATAAGAACGGGAAAAAAGTGATTCTAACGAAGTTTCCAAACTTCGAAAAAATTTTTTTTTCTTTTCGTGATTCTTTGCGCTAAATATGCTTTTCTGAGGCTATCAAAGTAGTATTATAAAAGAGAACACGTTATCTCAAATAAGAACAGAAAAAGGGTGATTCTAAAGAAGTTTCCAAACTTCGAAAAAAATTTTTTTTCTTTTCGAGATTCTTTGCGCATAATGTGCTTTACTGAGGCTATCAAACTAGTATAATGAAAGAGAACCAGTTATCTCAAATAAGAACGGAAAAAAAGTGATTCAAACGAAGTTTCCAAACTTCGAAAAAAAATGTTTTTCTTTTCGAAATTCTTTGCGCATAATATGCTTTACTGAGGCTATCAAACTAGTATAATGAAAGAGAACCAGTTATCTCAAATAAGAACGGAAAAAAAGTGATTCTAAAGAAGTTTCCAAACTTGAAAAAAAAATTTTTTCTTTTCGAGATTCTTTGCGCATAATATGCTTTACTGAGGCTATCAAACTAGTATAATGAAAGAGAACCAGTTATCTCAAATAAGAACGGAAAAAAATTGATTCTAAAGAAGTTTCCAAACTTCGAAAAAAAATTTTTTCTTTTCGAGATTCTTTGCGCATAATATGCTTTACTGAGGCTATCAAACTAGTATAATGTAAGAGAACAAGTTATCTCAAATAAGAACGGAAAAAAAGTGATTCAAACGAAGTTTCCAAACTTCGAAAAAAATGTTTTTCTTTTCGAGATTCTTTGCGCATAATATGCTTTTCTGAGGCTATCAAACTAGTATAATGAAAGAGAACTAGTTATTTCAAATAAGAACGGAAAAAAAGTGATTCAAACGAAGTTTCCAAACTTCGAAAAAAAATGTTTTTCTTTTCGAGATTCTTTGCGCATAATATACTTTTCTACGGCTATCAAACTAGTAAAATGAAAGAGAACCAGTTATCTCCAATAAGAACGGAAAAAAAGTGATTCAAACGAAGTTTCCAAACTTCGAAAAAAAATTTTTTTCTTTTCGAGATTCTTTGCGCATAATATACTTTTCTACGGCTATCAAACTAGTAAAATGAAAGAGAACCAGTTATCTCGAATAAGAACGGGAAAATTGTGATTGTATCGAAGTTTCCAAACGTCGAAAAAAATTTTTTTTCTTTTCGAGATTCTTTGCGCATAATATGCTTTACTGAGGCTATCAAACTAGTATAATGAAAGAGAACCAGTTATCTCAAATAAGAACGGAAAAAAAGTGATTCTAAAGAAGTTTCCAAACTTCGAAAAAAATTTTTTTTCTTTTCGAGATTCTTTGCGCATAATATGCTTTACTGAAGCTATCAAACTAGTATAATGAAAGAGAACCAGTTATCTCAAATAAGAACAGAAAAAAAGTGATTCTAAAGAAGTTTCCAAACTTCGAAAAAAAATTTTTTTCTTTTCGAGATTCTTTGCGCATAATATGCTTTACTGAGTTTATCAAACTAGTATAATGAAAGAGAACCAGTTATCTCAAATAAGAACGGAAAAAAAGTGATTCTAAAGAAGTTTCCAAACTTCGAAAAAAAATTTTTTTCTTTTCGAGATTCTTTGCGCATAATATGCTTTACTGAGGCTATCAAACTAGTATAATGAAAGAGAAACAGTTATCTCAAATAAGAACGGAAAAAAAGTGATTCAAACGAAGTTTCCAAACTTCGAAAAAAAATGTTTTCCTTTTCGAGAATCTTTGCGCATAATATGCTTTACTGAGGCTATCAAACTAGTATAATGAAAGAGAACCAGTTATCTCAAATAAGAACGGAAAAAAAGTGATTCTAAAGAAGTTTCCAAACTTCGAAAAAAAAATTTTTTCTTTTCGAGATTCTTTGCGCATAATATGCTTTACTGAGGCTATCAAACTAGTATAATGAAAGAGAACCAGTTATCTCAAATAAGAACGGAAAAAAATTGATTCTAAAGAAGTTTCCAAACTTCGAAAAAAAAATTTTTCTTTTCGTGATTCTTTGCGCTAAATATGCTTTTCTGAGGCTATCAAAGTAGTATTATAAAAGAGAACCAGTTATCTCAAATAAGAACAGAAAAAAAGTGATTCTAAAGAAGTTTCCAAACTTCGAAAAAAAATTTTTTTCTTTTCGAGATTCTTTGCGCATAATATGCTTTACTGAGGCTATCAAACTAGTATAATGAAAGAGAACCAGTTATCTCAAATAAGAACGGAAAAAAAGTTATTCAAACGAAGGTTCTTAAACTTGAAAAAAAATGTTTTTCTTTTCAAAATTCTTTGCGCATAACATACTTTTCTACGGCTATCAAACTAGTAAAATGAAAGAGAACCAGTTATCTCGAATAAGAATGGAAAAAAAGTGATTCTAAGGAAGTTTCCAAATTTCGAAAAAAAATTTTTTTCTTTTCGAGATTCTTTGCGCATAATATGCTTTTCTGAGGTTATCAAACTAATATAATGAAAGAGAACCAGTTATCTCAAATAAGAACGGAAAAAAAGTGATTTTAACGAAGTTTCCAAACTTCGAAAAAAAATTCTTTTCTTTTCGAGATTCTTTGCGCATAATATGCTTTTCTGAGGTTATCAAACTAATATAATGAAAGAGAACCAGTTATCTCGTATAAGAACGGAAAAAAAGTGATTCTATGGAAGTTTCCAAACTTCGAAAAATTTTTTTTTCTTTTCGAGATCTTATCGCTAAATATGCTTTTCTGAGGCTATCAAACTAGTATAATGAAAGAGAACCAGTTATCTAGAATAAGAACGGAAAAAAAGTGATTCTAATGAAGTTTCCAAACTTCGAAAAATTTTTTTTTTCTATTCGAGATTGTTTGCGCATAATATGCTTTTCTGAGGCTGTCAAACAGGTATAATGAAAGAGAACCAGTTATCTCGAATAAGAACGGAAAAAAAGTGATTCTAATGACGTTTCAAATCTTCGAAAAAATTTTTTTTTCCTTTCGAGATTCTTTGCGCATAATATGCTTTTCTGAGGCTATCAAACTAGTATAATGAAAGAGAACCAGTTTTCTCGAATAAGAACGGAAAAGAAGTGATTCTAATGAAGTTTCCATACTTCGAAAAAAATGTTTTTTCTTTTCGAGATTCTTTCCGCATAATATGCGTTTCTACAGCTATCAAACTAGTATAATGAAAGAGAACCAGTTATCTCGAATAAGAACGGAAAAAAAGTGATTCTAATGACGTTTCAAATCTTCGAAAAAAAAATTTTTCTTTTCGAGATTCTTTGCGTATAATATGCTTTTCTGAGGCTATCAAACTAGTATAATGAAAGAGAACCAGTTATCTCGAATAAGAACGGAAAAAAAGTGATTCTAATGAAGTTTCCAAACTTCGAAAAAATTTTTTTTTCTTTTCGAGATTCTTTGCGCATAATATGCTTTTCTACAGCTATCAAACTAGCAAAATGAAAGAGAACCAGTTATCTCGTATAAGAACGGAAAAAAAGTAATTCTAATGAAGTTTCCAAACTTCAAAAAAAAATTTTTTTTCTTTTCGAGATTCTTTGCGCACATATGCTTTTCTACAGTATCAAACTAGTATAATGAAAGAGAACCAGTTATCTCGAATAAGAACGGAAAAAAAGTGATTCTAATGAAGTTTCAAAATTATGAACATCTTTTTTTTCTTTTCGAGATTCTTTGCGCATAATATGCTTTTCTACAGCTATCAAACTAGCAAAATGAAAGAGAACCAGTTATCTCGTACAAGAACGGAAAAAAAGTGATTCTATAGAAGTTTCCAAACTTGGAAAAAAAAATTTTCTTTTCGAGATTCTTTGCGCATAATATGCTTTTCTGAGGCTATCAAACTAGGTATAATGAAAGAGAACCAGTTATCTCGAATAAGAACGGAAAAAAAGTGATTCTGATGAAGTTCCCAAACTTCGAAAAATTTTTTTTTTTCTTTTCGAGATTCTTTGCGCATAATAAGCTTCTCTGAGGCTATCAAACTAGTATTATGAAAGAGAACCAGTTATCCCGAATAAGAACGGAAAAAATGTGATTCTAATGAAGTTTCCGAACTTCGAAAAAAATTTCTTTCTTTTCGAGATTCTTTGCGCATAATATGCTTTTCTGAGGCTATCAAACTAGTATAATGAAAGAGAACCAGTTATCTCGAATAAGAACGGAAAAAAAGTGATTCTAATGATGTTTCCAAACTTCGAAAAAAATTTTTTTTCTTTTCGCGATTCTTTGCGCATAATATGCTTTTCTGAGGCTATCAAACTAGTATAATGAAAGAGAACCAGTTATCTCGAATAAGAACGGAAAAAAAGTGATTCTAATGAAGTTTCCAAACTTCGAAAAAAATTTTTTTTCTTTTCCAATTTCTTTGCGCATCACATGCTTTTCTACAGCTATCAAACTAGCAAAATGAAAGAGAACCAGTTATCTCGTATAAGAACGGAAAAAATTGATTCAAATGAAGTTTCCAAACTTGGAAAAAAAATTTTTCTTTTCGAGATTCTTTGCGCATAATATGCTTTTCTGAGGCTATCAAACTAGTATAATGAAAGAGAACCAGTAATCTCGAATAAGAACGGAAAAAAAGTGATTCTGATGAAGTTTCCAAACTTCGAAAAAAATTTTTTTTCTTTTCGAGATTCTTTGCGCATAATATGCTTTTCTGAGGCTATCAAACTAGTATTATGAAAGAGAACCAGTTATCTCGAATAAGAACGGAAAAAATGTGATTCTAATGAAGTTTCCGAACTTCGAAAAAAATTTCTCTCTTTTTGAGATTCTTTGCGCATAATATGCTTTTCTGAGGCTATCAAACTAGTATAATGAAAGAGAACCAGTTATCTCGAATAAGAAAGGAAAAAAAGTGATTATAATGATGTTTCCAAACTTCGAAAAAAATTTTTTTTCTTTTCGAAATTCTTTGCGCATAATATGCTTTTCTGAGGCTATCAAACTATTATAACGAAAGAGAACCAGTTATCTCGAATAAGAATGGAAAAAAAGTGATTCTAATGAAGTTTCCAAACTTCGAAAAAAAATTTTTTTCTTTTCGAATTTCTTTGCGCATAATATGCTTTTCTACAGCTATCAAACTAGCAAAATAAAAGAGAACCAGTTATCTCGTATAAGAACGGAAAAAAAGGGATTCTAATGAGGTTTCCAAACTTCGAAAAAAATTTTTTTCTTTTCGAGAATCTTTGCGCATAATATGCTTTTCTACAGCTATCAAACTAGTATAATGAAAGAGAACCAGTTATCTCGAATAAGAACGGAAAAAAAGTGATTCTAATGAAGTTTCAAAATTATGAAAAACTTTTTTTTTCTTTTCGAGATTCTTTGCGCATAATATGCTTTTCTACAGCTATCAAACTAGTATAATGAAAGAGAACCAGTTATCTCAAATAAGAACGGCAAAAAAGTGATTCTAACGAAGTTTCCAAACTTCGAAAAAAAATTTTTTTCTTTTCGAGATTCTTTGCGCATAATATGCTTTTCTGAGGCTATCATACTAGTATTATGAAAGAGAACCAGTTATCTCGAATAAGAACGGAAAAAATGTGATTCTAATGAAGTTTCAGAACTTCGAAAAAAATTTCTTTCTTTTCGAGATTCTTTGCTCATAATATGCTTTTCTGAGGCTATCAAACTAGTATAATGAAAGAGAACCAGTTATCTCGAATAAGAACGGAAAAAAAGTGATTCTAATGAAGTTTCCAAACTTCGAAAAAATTTTTTTTCTTTTCGAGATTCTTTGCGCATAATATGCTTTTCTACAGCTATCAAACTAGCAAAATGAAAGAGAACCAGTTATCTCATATAAGAACGGAAAAAAAGTGATTCTAACGAAGTTTCCAAACTTCGAAAAAATTTTTTTTTCTTTTCGAGATTCTTTGCGCATAATATGCTTTACTGAGGTTATCAAACTAGTATAATGAAAGAGAACCAGTTATCTCAAATAAGAACGGAAAAAAAGTGATTCAAACGAAGTTTCCAAACTTCGAAAAAAAATTTATTTCTTTTCGAGATATTTTGCGCATAATATGCTTTTCTGAGGCTATCAAACTAGTACAATGAAAGAGAACCAGTTATCTCAAATAAGAACGGCAAAAAAGTGATTCTAACGAAGTTTCCAAACTTCGAAAAAAATTTTTTTTCTTTTCGAGATTCTTTGCGCATAATATGCTTTTCTGAGGCTATCAAACTAGTATAATGAAAAAGAACCAGTTATCTCAAATAAGAATGGAAAAAAAGTGATTCTAATGAAGTTTCCAAACTTGGAAAAAAAATTTTTTCCTTTTCGAGATTCTTTGCGCATAATATGCTTTTCTGAGGCTATCAAACTAGTATAATGAAAGAGAACCAGTTATCTCAAATAAGAACGGAAAAAAGTGATTCTAACGAAGTTTCCAAACTTGGAAAAAAAATTTTTCATTTGGAGATTCTTTGCGCATATGCTTTTCTGAGGCTATCAAAATAGTATAATGAAAGAGAACCAGTTATCTCATACAAGAACGGAAAAAAAGTGATTCTAACGAAGTTTCCAAACATCGAAAAAAAATTTTTTTATTTTCGAGATTCTTTGCGCATAATATGCTTTTCTGAGGCTATCAAACTAGTATAATGAAAGAGAACCAGTTATCTCAAATAAGAATGGAAAAAAAGTGATTCTAAGGAAGTTCCCAAACTTCGAAAAAAATTTTTTTTGCGCATAATATGCTTTTCTGAAGCTATCACACTAGTACAACGAAAGAGAACCAGTTATCTCAAATAAGAACGGCAAAAAAGTGATTCTAACGAAGTTTCCAAACTTCGAAAAAAAAATTTTTTCTTTTCGAGATTCTTTGCGCATAATATGCTTTTCTGAGGCTATCAAACTAGTATAATGAAAGAGAACCAGTTATCTCAAATAAGAATGGAAAAAAAGTGATTCTAATGAAGTTTCCAAACTTCGAAAAAATTTTTTTTTCTTTTCGAGATTCTTTGGGCATAATATGCTTTTCTGAGGCTATCAAACTAGTATAATGAAAGAGAACCAGTTATCTCAAATAAGAAGGGAAAAAAAGTGATTTTCAGGAAGTTTCCAAACTTCGAAAAAAAATTTTTATTTTCGAGATTCTTTGCGCATAATATGCTTTTCTGAGCCTATCAAACAAGAGAACCAGTTATCTCATATAAGAACGGAAAAAAAGTTATTCTAACGAAGTTTCCAAACTTCGAAAAAAATTTTTTTCTTTTCGAGATTCTTTGCGCATAATATGCTTTACTGAGGCTATCAAACTAGTATAATGAAAGAGAACCAGTTATCTCAAATAAGAATGGAAAGAAAGTGATTCTAAGGAAGTTTCCAAACTTCGAAAAAAATTTTTTTTCATTTCGAGATTCTTTGTGCTTAATATGCTTTTCTGAGGCTATAGAACTAGTATAATGAAAGAGAACCAGTTATCTCAAATAAGAACGGAAAAAAAGGGATTCTAACGAAGTTCCCAAACTTCGAAAAAAATTTTTTTTCTTTTCGAGATTCTTTGCGCATAATATGCTTTTCTGAGGCTATCAAAGTAGTATAATGAAAGAAAACCAGTTATCTAAATAAGAACGGAAAAAAAGTGATTCTAACGAAGTTTCCAAACTTCGAAAAAAAATTTTTTTCTTTTCGAGATTCTTTGCGCATAATATGCTTTTCTGAGGCTATCAAACTAGTATAATGAAAGAGAACCAGTTATCTCAAATAAGAATGGAAAAAAAGTGATTCTAAGGAAGTTTCCAAACTTCGAAAAGAAATTTTTTTCATTTCGAGATTCTTTGCGCATAATATGCTTTACTGAGGCTATCAAACTAGTATAATGAAAGAGAACCAGTTATCTCAAATACGAACGGAAAAAAAGTGATTCTAATGAAGTTTCCAAAATTCGAAAAATTTTTTTTTTCTTTTCGAGATTCTTTGCGCATAATATGCTTTTCTGAGGGTATCAAACAAGTAAAATGATAGAGAACCAGTTATCTCAAATAAGAACGGACAAAAGTGATTCTAACGAAGTTTCCAAACTTCGAAAAAAAATTTTTTCTTTTCGAGATTATGTTCGCATAATATGCTTTTCTGAGGCTATCAAACTAGTATAATGAAAGAGAACCAGTTATCTCAAATAGGGAATGGAAAAAAAGTGATTCTAAGGAAGTTTCCAAACTTCGAAAAAAAATTTTTTTCATTTCGAGATTCTTTGCGCATAATATGCTTTTCTGAGGCTATCAAACTAGTATAATGAAAGAGAACCAGTTATATCAAATAAGAACGGAAAAAAGTGATTCTAACGAAGTTTCCAAACTTCGAAAAAAAATCTTTTCTTTTCGAGATTATGATCGCATAATATGCTTTTCTGAGGCTATCAAACTAGTATAATGAAAGAGAACCAGTTATCTCAAATAGGGAATGGAAAAAAAGTGATTCTAAGGAAGTTTCCAAACTTCGAAAAAAAAATTTTTTCATTTCGAGATTCTTTGCGCATAATATGCTTTTCTGAGGCTATCAAACTAGTATAATGAAAGAGAACCAGTTATATCAAATAAGAACGGAAAAAAAGTGATTCTAACGAAGTTTCCAAACTTCCAAAAAATTTTTTTCTTTTCGAGAATCTTTGCGCATAATATGCTTTTCTACAGCTATCAAACTAGTATAATGAAAGAGAACCAGTTATCTCGAATAAGAACGGAAAAAAAGTGATTCTAATGAAGTTTCAAAATTATGAAACACTTTTTTTTTCTTTTCGAGATTCATTGCGCATAATATGCTTTTCTGAGGCTATCAAACTAGTATAATGAAAGAGAACCAGTTATCTCGAATAAGAACGGAAAAAAAGTGATTCTAATGAATTTTCCAAACTTCGAAAAAAATTTTTTTCTTTTCGAGATTCTTTGCGCATAATATGCTTTTCTGAGGCTATCAAACTAGTATAATGAAAGAGAACCAGTTATCTCGAATAAGAACGGAAAAAAAGTGATTCTAATGAAGTTTCCGAACTTCGAAAAAATTTTTTTTTCTTTTCGAGATTCTTTGAGCATAATATGCTTTTCTGAGGCTATCAAACTAGTATAATGAAAGAGAACCAGTTATCTCGAATAACAACGGAAAAAACGTGATTCCAATGAAGTTTCCAAACTTTGAAAAAAATTTTTTTCTTTTAGAGATTCTTTGCGCATAATATGCTTTTCTGATGCTATCAAACTAGTATAATGAAAGAGAACCAGTTATCTCGAATAAGAACGGAAAAAAAGTGATTCTAATGAAGTTTCCAAACATCGAAAAAAAAATTTTTCTTTTCGAGATTCTTTGCGCATAATATGCTTTTCTACAGCTATCAAACTAGTATAATGAAAGAGAACCAGTTAACTCGAATAAGAACGGAAAAAAGTGATTCTAATGAAGTTTCAAAATTTTGAAAAACTTTTTTTTTCTTTTCGAGATTCTTTGCGCATAAAATGTTTTCTACAGCTATCAAAGTAGCAAAATGAAAGAGAACCAGTTATCTCGTATAAGAACGGAAAAAAAGTGATTCCAATGAAGTTTCCAAACTTCGAAAAAAAAAATTTTTTTTTCGAGATTCTTTGGGCATAATGTGCTTTTCTGAGGCTATCAAACTAGTATAATGAAAGAGAACCAGTTATCTGGTATAAAAACGGAAAAAAAGTGATTCAAATGAAGTTTCCAAACTTCAAAAATTTTTTTTTTTCTTTTCGAGATTCTTTGCGCACGATATGCTTTTCTAAGGCTATCAAACTAGTATATTGAAAGAGAACCAGTTATCTCGATTAAGAACGGAAAAAAGTGATAAATGATGTTTCCAACAATCGAAATATATATTTTCTTTCTGCGAATTTTTCTTCATTTTATGGTTTTCTATGGCTATCAAACTAGTACAATGAAAGAGAATCAGTTATCTCAAATAAGAACGGAAAAAAAGTGATTGTAATGAACTTTACAAACTGAAACATTTGTTTTTCTTTTCGAGATTCTTTCCGCATAATATGCTTTTCTACAGCTATCAAACTAGCAAAATGAAAGAGAACCAGTTATCTCGAGTAAGAACGGAAAAAAAGTGATTCTAATGAAGTTTCAAAATTTTGAAAAACTTTTTTTTTTTTGAGATTCTTTGCGCATAATATGCTTTTCTACAGCTATGAAACTAGCAAAATGAAAGAGAACCAGTTATGTCGAATAAGAACGGAAAAAGAAGTGATTCTAATGAAGTTTCCAAACTTCAAAAAAAAAATTTTTTCTTTTCCAGATTCTTTGCGCATAATATGCTTTTCTGTGGTTATCAAAATAGTTTAATGAAAGAGAACCAGTTATCTCGTATAAAAACGGGAAAAAAGTGATTGAAATGAAGTTTCCAAACTTCAAAAAAAATTTTTTTCTTTTCGAGATTCTTTGCGCATAATATGCTTTTCTGAGGCTATCAAACTAGTATAATGAAAGAGAACCAGTTATCTCGAATAAGAACGGAAAAAAAGTGATTCTAATGAAGTGTCCAAACTTCGAAAAAAAATTTTTTCTTTTAGAGATTCTTTGGGCATGATATGCTTTTCTACAGCTATCTAACTAGTATAATGAAAGAGAACCAGTTATCTCGAATAAGAACGGAAAAAAAGTGATTCTAATGTAGTTTCCAAACATCGAAAAAATTTTTTTTCTTTTAGAGATTCTTTGCGCATAATATGCTTTTCTACAGCTATCAAACTAGTATAATGAAAGAGAACCAGTTATCTCGAATAAGAACGGAAAAAAAGTGATTCTAATGAAGTTTCAAAATTTTGAAAAACTTTTTTTTTCTTTTCGAGATTCTTTGCGCATAATATGCTTTTCTACAGCTATCAAACTAGCAAAATGAAAGAGAACCAGTTAAGTCGTATAAGATCGGAAAAAAAGTGATACCAATGAAGTTTACAAACTTCGAAAAAAAATTTTTTCTTTTCCAGATTCTTTGCGCATAATATGCTTTTCTGTGGCTATCAAACTAGTATAATGAAAGAGAACCAGTTATCTCGTATAAAAACGGTAAAAAAGTGATTCAAATTAAGTTTCCAAACTTCAAAAAAATTTTTTTTCTTTTCCAGATTCTTTGCGCATAATATGCTTTTCTAAGGCTATCAAACTAGTATAATGAAAGGGAACCAGTTATCTCGATTAAGAACGGAAAAAAAGTGATAAATGATGTTTCCAACAATCGAAATATATATTTTCTTGCCGCGAATTTTTCTTCATTTTATGGTTTTCTATGGCTATCAAACTAGTATAATGAAAGAGAATCAGTTATCTCAAATAAGAACGGAAAAAAAGTGATTGTAATGAACTTTACAAACTGAAAAAATATGTTTTTCTTTTCGAGATTCTTTCCGCATAATATGGTTTTCTACAGCTATCAAACTAGCAAAATGAAAGAGAACCAGTTATCTCGAGTAAGAACGGAAAAAAAGTGATTCTAATGAAGTTTCAAAATTTTGAAAAACTGTTTTTTTCTTTTCGAGATTGTTTGCGCATAATATGCTTTTCTACAGCTATGAAACTAGCAAAATAAAAGAGAACCAGCTATCTCGAATAAGAACGGAAAAAAAGTTATTCTAATGAAGTTTCCAAACTTCGAAAAAAAATTTTTTTTTTTTCGAGATTCTTTGCGCATGATATGCTTTTCTGAGGCTATCAAACTAGTATAATGAAAGAGAACCAGTTATCTCGAATAAGAACGGAAAAAAAGTTATTCTAATGAAGTTTCCAAACTTCGAAAAAAAATTTTTTCTTTTCGAGATTCTTTGCGCATAATATGCCTTTTTGAGGCTATCAAACTAGTATAATGAAAGAGAACCAGTTATCTCGAATAAGAACGGAAAGAAAGTGATAAATGAAGTTTCCAACCATCGAAATATATCTTTTCTTGTCGCGAATTTGTCTTCATTTTATGGTAGTCTATGGCTATCAAACTTGTATAATGAAAGAGAATCAGCTATCTCGTATAAGAACGGAAAAAAGTGATTCAAATGAAGTTTCCAAACTTCAAAAAAGTTTTTTTTCTTTTCGAGATTCTTTGCGCATAATATGCTTTTCTGAGGCTATCAAACTAGTATAATGAAAGAGAACCAGTTATCTCGAATAAGAACGGAAAAAAAGTGATTCTAATGAAGTTTCCAAACTTCGAAAAATTTTTTTTTTCTTTTCGAAATTCTTTGCGCATAATATGCTTTTCTGAGGCTATCAAACTAGTATAATGAAAGAGAACCAGTTATCTCGAATAAGAACGGAAAAAAAGTGATTCTAATGAAGTTTCCGAACATCGAAAAATTTTTTTTTCTTTTCGAGATTCTTTACCCATAATATGCTTTTCTGAGGCTATCAAACTAGTATAATTAAAGAGAACGAGGTATCTCGAATAAGAACGGAAAAAAAAGTGATTCTAATGAAGATTCCAATTTTGAAAAAAATTTTTTTTCTTTTCGAGATTCTTTGCGCATAATATGCTTTTCTGAGGCTATCAAACAAGTATAATGAAAGAGAACCAGTTATCTCGAATAAGAACGGAAAAAAAGTGATTCCAATGAAGTTTCCAAACTTCGAAAAATTTTTTTTTCTTTTAGAGATTCTTTGCGCTTAATATGCTTTTCTGATGCTATCAAACTAGTGTAATGAAAGAGAACCAGTTATCTCGAATAAGAACGGAAAAAAAGTGATTCTAATGAAGTTTCCAAACATCGAAAAATTTTTTTTTCTTTTCGAAATTCTTTGCGCATAATATGCTTTTCTACAGCTATCAAACTAGTATTATGAAAGATAACCAGTTATCTCGAATAAGAACGGAAAAAAAAGTGATTCTAATGAAGTTTCAAAATTTTGAAAAACTTTTTTTTTCTTTTCGAGATTCTTTGCGCATAATATGCTTTTCTACAGCTATCAAACTAGCAAAATGAAAGAGAACCAGTTATCGCGTATAAGAACGGAAAAAAAGTGATATTAATGAAGTTTCCAAACTTCGAAACAAATTTTTTCCTTTCCAGATTCTTTGCGCATAATATGGCTTTCTGAGGCTATCAAACTAGTATAATGAAAGAAAACCAGTTATCTCGAATAAGAAAGGAAAAAAAGTGATTCTAATGAAGTTTCCAAACTTCGAAAAAAATTTTTTTTCTTTTCGTAATTCATTGCGCATAATATGCTTTCTGAGGCTATCAAACTAGTATAATGAAAGAGAACCAGTTATCTCGAAACAGAACGGATAAAATGTGATTCTAATGAAGTTTCCAAACTTCGTTAAAAATTTTTTTTCTTTTCGAGATTCTTTGCGCATAATATGCTTTACTGATGGTATCAAACTAGTATAATGAAAGAGAACCAGTTATCTCGAATAAGAACGGAAAAAAGTGATTCTAATGAAGTTTCCAAATATCGAAAAAAATTTTATTCTTTTCGAGATTCTTTGCGCATAATATGCTTTTCAACAGCTATCAAACTAGTATAAAGAAAGAGAACCAGTTATCTCGAATAAGAACGGAAAAAAGTGATTCTAACGAAGTTTCCAAACTTCGAAAAAAATTTTTTTTCTTTTCGAGATTCCTTGCGCATAATATGCTTTTCTGAGACTATCAAACAAGTATAATGAAAGAGAACCAGTTATCTCGAATAAGAACGGAAAAAAGGTGATTCTAATGAAGTTTCAAAACATCGAAAAAATTTTTTTTCTCTTCGAGATTCCTTGCGCATAATATGCTTTTCTGAGGCTATCAAACTAGTATAATGAAAGAGAACCAGTTATCTCGAATAAGAACGGAAAAAAAGTGATTCTAATGAAGTTTCAAAATTTTGATAAACTTTTTTTTTCTTTTCGAGATTCTTTGCGCATAATATGCTTTTCTACAGCTATCAAACTAGCAAAATGAAAGAGAACCAGTTATCTCGTATAAGAACGGAAAAAAAGTGATTCCAATGAAGTTTCCAAACTTCGAAAAAAATTTTTTTCTTTTCGAGATTTTTTGCGCATATTATGCTTTTCTGTGGCTATCGAACTAGTATATTGAAAGAGAACCAGTTATCTCGAATAAGAACGGAAAAAAAGTGATAAATGAAGTTTCCAACCATCGAAATATATCTTTTCTTGCCGCGAATTTTTCTTCATTTTATGGTTTTCTATGGCTATCAAACTAGTATAATGAAAGAGAAGCAGTTATCTCAAATAAGAATGGAGAAAATTTGATTCATAAGAATTTTCCAAACATCAAAAAAATTTTTTTTCTTTTCGAGTTTCTTTCCGCATAATATGCCTTTCTACATCTATCAAACTAGCAATATGAAAGAGAACCAGTTATCTCAAATAAGAACGGAAAAAAATTGATTCTCTTGGATTTTCCAACCTTCGAAAATTTTTTTTTTCTTTTCCAAATTCTTTCCGCGTAATACGCCATTCTAAGGCTATCAAACTAGTATAATGAAAGAGAACTAGTTATCTCAAATAAGAACGGAAAAAAGTGATTCTAATGAAGTTTCCAAACTTTGAAAAAAAATTTTTTTTCTTTTGGAGATTCTTTCCGCATAATATGCTTTTCTACAGCTATCAAACTAGCAAAATGAAAGACAACCAATTATCTCAAATAAGAACGGAAAAAAAGTGATTCTAATGAAGTTTCCAACCATCGAAATAAATCTTTTCTTTTCGCGAATCTTTCTTCATTTTATGGTTTTCTATGGCTATCAAACTAGAGAGAAGCAGTTATCTCAAATAAGAATGGAGAAAAATTGATTCATAAGAATTTTCCAAACATCAAAAAAAATTTTTTTCTTTTCGAGATTCTTTCCGCATAATATACTTTTCTAAGGCTATGAAACTAGTATAATGAAAGAGAACGAGTTATCTCGAATAAGAACGGAAAATATGTGATTCTAATGAAGTTTCCAAATATCGAAAATTTTTTTTTTTTCTTTTCGAGATTCTTTGCGCATAATATGCTTTTCCGATGCTATCAAACTAGTATAATGAAAGAGAACCAGTTATCTCGAATAAGAACGGAAAATAGTGATTCTAATGAAGTTTCCAAATATCGAAAAAAATTTTTTTCTTTTCGAGATTCTTTGCGCATAATATGCTTTTCTACAGCTATCAAAACAGTATAAAGAAAGAACCAGTTATCTCGAATAAGAATGGAAAAGAAGTGATTCTAACGAAGTTTCCAAACTTCGAAAAAAATTTTTTTTCTTTTCGAGATTCTTTGCGCATAATATGATTTTCTGAGGCTATCAAACTAGTATAATAAAAGAGAACCAGTTATCTCGAATAAGAACGGAAAAAAAGTGATAAATGAAGTTTCCAACCTGCGAAATATATCTTTTCTTGCCTCGAATTTTTCTTCATTTTATGGTTTTCTATGGCTATCAAACTAGTATAATGAAAGAGAAGCAGTTATCTCAAATAAGAATGGAGAAAATTTGATTCATAAGAATTTTCCAAACATCAAAGAAATTTTTTTCTTTTCAAGTTTCTTTCCGCATAATATGCTTTTCTACAGCTATCAAACTAGCAAACTGAAAGAGAACCAGTTATATCAAATAAGAACGGGAAAAAAGTGATTCTTATGAAGTTTCCAACCATCGAAATAAATCTTTTCTTTTCGCGAATCTTTCTTCATTTTATGGTTTTCTATGGCTATCAAACTAGTATAATGAAACAGAACCAATTATCTCAAATAAGAATGGAAAAAAATTTATTCACAAGGATTTTCCAAACATCAAAAAAATTTTTCTTTTTTTCCAGATTCTTTCAGCATAATAAGCTTTTCTAAGGCTATCAAACTAGTATAATGAAAGAGAATCAGTTATCTCAATTAAGAAAGGAAAAAAAGTGATTCTAATTAAGTTTCCAAACTTTGAAAAAAAATTTTTTTTTTCGAGATTCTTTCCGCATAATATGCCTTTCTACATCTATCAAACTAGTATAATGAAAGAGAACCAGTTATCTCGAATAAGAACGGAAAATAAGTGATAAATGAAGTTTCCAACCATCGAAATATATCTTTTCTTGCCGCGAATTTTTCTTCATTTTATGTTTTTCTATGGCTATCAAACTAGTATAATGAAAGAGAAGCAGTTATCTCAAATAAGAATGGAGAAAATTTGATTCATAAGAATTTTCCAAACATCAAAAAAATTTTGTTTCTTTTCGAGTTTCTTTCCGCATAATATGCCTTTCTACATCTATCAAACTAGCAATATGAAAGAGAACCAGTTATCTCAAATAAGAACGGAAAAAAATTGATTCTCTTGGATTTTCCAACCTTCGAAAAATTTTTTTTCTTTTCCAAATTCTATCCGCGTAATACGCCATTCTAAGGCTATCAAACTAGTATAATGAAAGAACACTAGTTATCTCAAATAAGAACGGAAAAAATTGATTCTAATGAAGTTTCCAAACTTTGAAAAAAAATTTTTTTACTTTCGAGATTCTTTCCGCATAATATGCTTTTCTACAGCTATCAAACTAGCAGAATGTAAGAGAACCAGTTATCTCATATAAGAACGAAAAAAAGTTGATTCTCTTGGATTTTCCAACCATCGAAAAAAAATTTTTTTCTTTTGGAGATTCTTTCCGCATAATATGCTTTTCTACAGCTATCAAACTAGCAAAATGAAAGACAACCAAATATCTCAAATAAGAACGGAAAAAAAGTGATTCTAATGAAGTTTCCAACCATCGAAATAAATCTTTTCTTCTCGCGAATCTTTCTTCATTTTATGGTTTTCTATGGCTATCAAACTAGAGAGAAGCAGTTATCTCAAATAAGAATGGAGAAAAATTGATTCATAAGAATTTTCCAAACATCAAAAAAAATTTTTTTCTTTTCGAGATTCTTTCCGCATAATATACTTTTCTAAGGCTATCAAACTAGTATAATGAAAGAGAACGAGTTATCTCGAATAAGAACGGAAAATATGTGATTCTAATGAAGTTTCCAAACATCGAAAATTTTTTTTTTTCTTTTCGAGATTCTTTGCGCATAATATGCATTTCCGATGCTATCAAAGTAGTATAATGAAAGAGAACCAGTTATCTCGAATAAGAACGGAAAAAAGTGATTCTAATGAAGTTTCCAAATATCGAAAAAAATTTTTTTCTTTTCGAGATTCTTTGCGCATAATATGCTTTTCTACAGCTATCAAAATAGTATAAAGAAAGAGAACCAGTTATCTCGAATAAGAATGGAAAAAAAGTGATTCTAACGAAGTTTCCAAACTTCGAAAAAAATTTTTTTTTTTTCGAGATTCTTTGCGCATAATATAATTTTCTGAAGCTATCAACCTAGTAGTATAAAAAAAAAGAACCAGTTATCTCGAATAAGAACGGAAAAAAAGTGATAAATGAAGTTTCCAACCATCGAAATATATCTTTTCTTGCCGCGAATTTTTCTTCATTTTATGGTTTTCTATGGCTATCAAATTAGTATAATGAAAGAGAAGCAGTTATCTCAAATATGAATGGAGAAAAATTGATTCATAAGAATTTTGCAAACATCAAAAAAATTTTTTTCATTTCAAGTTTCTTTCCGCATAATATGCTTTTCTACAGGTATCAAACTAGCAAACTGAAAGAGAACGAGTTATATCAAACAAGAACATGAAAAAAGTGATTCTTATGAAGTTTCCAACCATCGAAATAAATCTTTTCTTTTCGCGAATCTTTCTTCATTTTATGGTTTTCTATGGCTATCAAACTAGTATAATGAAACAGAACCAATTATCTCAAATAAGAATGGAAAAAAATTTATTCACAAGGATATTCCAAACATCAAAAAATTTTTTCTTTTTTTCCAGATTCTTTCAGCATAATATGCTTTTCTAAGGCTATCAAACTAGTATAATGAAAGAGAATCAGTTATCTCAATTAAGAAAGGAAAAAAAGTGATTCTAATTAAGTTTCCAAACTTTGAAAAAAAATTTTTTTTTTCGAGATTCTTTCCGCATAATATGCCTTTCTACATCTATCAAACTAGCAATATGAAAGAGAACCAGTTATCTCAAATAAAAACGGAAAAAAATTGATTCTCTTGGATTGTCCAAACTTCGAAAATTTTTTTTTTCTTTTCCAAATTCCTTCCGCGTAATATGCCATTCTAAGGCTATCAAACTAGTATAATGAAAGAGAACTAGTTATCTCAAATAAGAACGGAAAAAATTCATTCTAATGAAGTTTCCAAACTTTGAAAAAACATTTCTTTACTTTCGAGATTTTTTCCGCATAATATGCTTTTCTACAGCTATCAAACTAGCAAAATGTAAGAGAACCAGTTATCTCATATAAGAACGAAAAAAAGTTGATTCTCTTGGATTTTCCAACCATCGAAAACATTTTTTTTTCTTTTGGAAATTCTTTCCGCATAATATGCTTTTCTACAGCTATCAAACTAGCAAAATGAAAGAGAACCAATTATCTCAAATAAGAACGGAAAAAAAGTGATTCTAATGAAGTTTCCAACCACCAAATAAATCCTTTCTTTTCGCGAATCTTTCTTCATTTTATGGTTTTCTATGGCTATCAAACTAGAATAATGAAAGAGGACCAGTTATCTCGAATAAGAACGGAAAAAAAGTGATTCTAATGAAGTTTCCAAACTTCGAAAAAATTTGTTTTTCTTTTCGAGATTCTTTGCGCATAATATGCTTTTCTGAGGCTATCAAACTAGTATAATAAAGAGAACCAGTTATCTCGTATAAGAACGGAAAAAAAGTGATTCAAATGAAGTTTCCAAACTTCAAAAAATTTTTTTTTCTTTTCGAGATTCTTTGCGCATAATACGCTTTTCTGAGGCTATCAAACTAGTATAATGAAAGAGAACCAGTTATCTCGAATAAGAACGGAAAAAAAGTGATAAATGAAGTTTCCAACCATTGAAATATATCTTTTCTTGCCGCGAATTTTTCTTCATTTTATGGTTTTCTATGGCTATCAAACTAGTATAATGAAAGAGAAGCAGTTATCTCAAATAAGAATGGAGAAATAATGATTCATAAGAATTTTCCAAACATCAAAAAAATTTTTTTTCTTTTCGAGTTTCTTTCCGCATAATATGCTTTTCTACACCTATCAAACTAGCAAAATGTAAGAGAACCAGTTATCTCATATAAGAACGAAAAAAAGTTGATTATCTAGGATTTTCCAACCATCGAATAAAATTTTTTTTCTTTTGGAGATTCTTTCCGCATAATATGCTTTTCTACAGCTATCAAACTAGCAAAATGAAAGAGAACCAATTATCTCAAATAAGAACGGAAAAAAAGTGATTCTATTGAAGTTTCCAACCATCGAAATAATACTTTTCTTTTCGCGAATCTTTCTTAATTTTATGGTTTTCTATGGCTATCAAACTAGAGAGAAGCAGTTATCTCAAATAAGAATGGAGAAAAATTGATTAATAAGAATTTTCCAAACATCAAAAAAAATTTTTTTCTTTTCGAGTTTCTTTCCGCATAATATGCTTTTCTACACCTATCAAACTAGCAAAATGAAAGAGATCCAGTTATCTCAAATAAGAACGGAATAAAAGTGTAATGAAGTTTCCAACCATCGAAATAAATCTTTTCTTTTCGCGAATCTTTCTTCATTTTATTGTTTTCTATGGCTACCAAACTAGAGAGAAGCAGTTATCTCAAATAAGAATGGAGAAAAATTGATTCATAAGAATTTTCCAAACATCAAAAAAAATTTTTTTTCTTTTCGAGTTTCTTTCCGCATAATATGCTTTTCTAAGGCTATCAAACTAGTATAATGAAAGAGAATCAGTTATCTCAAATAAGAACGGATAAAAAGTGATTGTAATGAAGTTTACAAACTATGAAAAAATTTGTTTTTCTTTTCGAGATTCTTTCCGCATAATATGCTTTTCTACAGCTATCAAACTAGCAAAATGAAAGAGAATCAGTTATCTCAAATAAGAACGGAAAAAAAGTGATTCTAATGAAGTTTCCAAACTTCGAAAAAATTTGTTTTTCTTTTCGAGATTCTTTGCGCATAATATGCTTTTCTGAGGCTATCAAACTAGTATAATAAAGAGAACCCGTTATCTCGTATAAGAACGGAAAAAAAGTGATTCAAATGAAGTTTCCAAACTTCAAAAAATTTTTTTTTCTTTTCGAGATTCTTTGCGCATAATACGCTTTTCTGAGGCTATCAAACTAGTATAATGAAAGAGAACCAGTTATCTCGAATAAGAACGGAAAAAATGTGATAAATGAAGTTTTCAACCATCGAAATATATCTTTTCTTGCCGCGAATTTTTCTTCATTTTATGGTTTTCTATGGCTATCAAACTAGTATAATGAAAGAGAAGCAGTTATGTCAAATAAGAATGGAGAAAAAATGATTCATAAGAATTTTCCAAACACGAAAAAAAATTTTTTTCTTTTCGAGTTTCTTTCCGCATAATATGCTTTTCTACACCTATCAAACTAGCAAAATGAAAGAGAACCAGTTATCTCAAATAAGAAGTGAATAAAAGTGTAATGAAGTTTCCAACCATTAAAATAAATCTTTTCTTTTCGCGAATCTTTCTTCATTTTATGGTTTTCTATGGCTACCAAACTAGAGAGAAGCAGTTATGTCAAATAAGAATGGAGAAAAATTGATTCATAAGGATTTTCCAAACATCAAAAAAAATTTTTTTTCTTTTCCAGATTCTTTCCTCATAATATGCATTTCTACAGCTATCAAACTAGCAAAATGAAATTGAACCAGTTATCACATATAAGAACAAAAAAACGTTTATTCTATTGGATTTTCTAACCTTCGAAAAAAATTTTTTTTTCTTTTCGAGATTCTTTCCGCATAATATGATTTTCTACAGCTATCAAACTAGCAAAATGAAAGAGAACCAGTCATCTCAAATAAGAACGGAAAAAAAGTGATTCTAATGACGTTTCTAACCTTCGAAATAAAGCTTTTCTTTTCGCGAATCTTTCTTCATTTTATGGTTTTCTACGGCTATCAAACAAGTATATAGAAAGGGAACCAGTTATCTCAATTAAGAATGCAAAAAAAATGATTCATAAGAATTCTCCAAACATCAAAAAAAAAATTTTTTTCTTTTCGAGTTTCTTTCCGCATAATATGCTTTTCTAAGGCTATCAAACTAGTATAATGAAAGAGAATCAGTTATCTCAAATAAGAACGGAAAAAAAAGATAGAAATGAAGTTTCGAACCATCGAAATAAATCTTTTCTTTTCGCGAATCTTTCTTAATTTTATGGTTTTCTATGGCTATCAAACTAGAGAGAAGCAGTTATCTCAAATAAGAATGGAGAAAAATTGATTAATAAGAATTTTCCAAACATCATAAAAAAATTTTTTCTTTTCGAGTTTCTTTCCGCATAATATGCTTTACTGAGGCTATCAAACTAGTATAATGAAAGAGAACCAGTTATCTCAAATAAGAACGGAAAAAAAGTGATTCAAACGAAGTTTCCAAACTTCGAAAAAAAATTTATTTCTTTTCGAGATATTTTGCGCATAATATGCTTTTCTGAGGCTATCAAACTAGTACAATGAAAGAGAACCAGTTATCTCAAATAAGAACGGCAAAAAAGTGATTCTAACGAAGTTTCCAAACTTCGAAAAAAATTTTTTTTCTTTTCGAGATTCTTTGCGCATAATATGCTTTTCTGAGGCTATCAAACTAGTATAATGAAAAAGAACCAGTTATCTCAAATAAGAATGGAAAAAAAGTGATTCTAATGAAGTTTCCAAACTTGGAAAAAAATTTTTTTCCTTTTCGAGATTCTTTGCGCATAATATGCTTTTCTGAGGCTATCAAACTAGTATAATGAAAGAGAACCAGTTATCTGAAATAAGAACGGAAAAAAGTGATTCTAACGAAGTTTCCAAACTTGGAAAAAAAGTTTTTCATTTCGAGATTCTTTGCGCATATGCTTTTCTGAGGCTATCAAAATAGTATAATGAAAGAGAACCAGTTATCTCATACAAGAACGGAAAAAAAGTGATTCTAACGAAGTTTCCAAACATCGAAAAAAAATTTTTTTATTTTCGAGATTCTTTGCGCATAATATGCTTTTCTGAGGCTATCAAACTAGTATAATGAAAGAGAACCAGTTATCTCAAATAAGAATGGAAAAAAAGTGATTCTAAGGAAGTTCCCAAACTTCGAAAAAAATTTTTTTTGCGCATAATATGCTTTTCTGAGCCTATCAAACAAGAGAACCAGTTATCTCATATAAGAACGGAAAAAAAGTTATTCTAACGAAGTTTCCAAACTTCGAAAAAAATTTTTTTCTTTTCGAGATTCTTTGCGCATAATATGCTTTACTGAGGCTATCAAACTAGTATAATGAAAGAGAACCAGTTATCTCAAATAAGAATGGAAAGAAAGTGATTCTAAGGAAGTTTCCAAACTTCGAAAAAAATTTTTTTTCATTTCGAGATTCTTTGTGCTTAATATGCTTTTCTGAGGCTATAGAACTAGTATAATGAAAGAGAACCAGTTATCTCAAATAAGAACGGAAAAAAAGGGATTCTAACGAAGTTCCCAAACTTCGAAAAAAATTTTTTTTCTTTTCGAGATTCTTTGCGCATAATATGCTTTACTGAGGCTATCAAACTAGTATAATGAAAGAGAATCAGTTATCTCAAATAAGAACGGAAAAAAGTGATTCAAACGAAGTTTCCAAACTTCGAAAAAAAATTTTTTCTTTTCGAGATTCTTTGCGCATAATATGCTTTTCTGAGGCTATCAAAGTAGTATAATGAAAGAAAACCAGTTATCTAAATAAGAACGGAAAAAAAGTGATTCTAACGAAGTTTCCAAACTTCGAAAAAAAATTTTTTTCTTTTCGAGATTCTTTGCGCATAATATGCTTTTCTGAGGCTATCAAACTAGTATAATGAAAGAGAACCAGTTATCTCAAATAAGAATGGAAAAAAAGTGATTCTAAGGAAGTTTCCAAACTTCGAAAAGAAATTTTTTTCATTTCGAGATTCTTTGCGCATAATATGCTTTTCTGAGGCTATCAAACTAGTATAATGAAAGAGAACCAGTTATATCAAATAAGAACGGAAAAAAGTGATTCTAACGAAGTTTCCAAACTTCGAAAAAAAATCTTTTCTTTTCGAGATTATGTTCGCATAATATGCTTTTCTGAGGCTATCAAACTAGTATAATGAAAGAGAACCAGTTATCTCAAATAGGGAATGGAAAAAAAGTGATTCTAAGGAAGTTTCCAAACTTCGAAAAAAAAATTTTTTCATTTCGAGATTCTTTGCGCATAATATGCTTTTCTGAGGCTATCAAACTAGTATAATGAAAGAGAACCAGTTATATCAAATAAGAACGGAAAAAAAGTGATTCTAACGAAGTTTCCAAACTTCCAAAAAATTTTTTTCTTTTCGAGAATCTTTGCGCATAATATGCTTTTCTACAGCTATCAAACTAGTATAATGAAAGAGAACCAGTTATCTCGAATAAGAACGGAAAAAAAAAGATTCTAATGAAGTTTCAAAATTATGAAACACTTTTTTTTTCTTTTCGAGATTCATTGCGCATAATATGCTTTTCTGAGGCTATCAAACTAGTATAATGAAAGAGAACCAGTTATCTCGAATAAGAACGGAAAAAAAGTGATTCTAATGAATTTTCCAAACTTCGAAAAAAATTTTTTTCTTTTCGAGATTCTTTGCGCATAATATGCTTTTCTGAGGCTATCAAACTAGTATAATGAAAGAGAACCAGTTATCTCGAATAAGAACGGAAAAAAAGTGATTCTAATGAAGTTTCCGAACTTCGAAAAAATTTTTTTTTCTTTTCGAGATTCTTTGCGCATAATATGCTTTTCTGAGGCTATCAAACTAGTATAATGAAAGAGAACCAGTTATCTCGAATAACAACGGAAAAAACGTGATTCCAATGAAGTTTCCAAACTTTGAAAAAAATTTTTTTCTTTTAGAGATTCTTTGCGCATAATATGCTTTTCTGATGCTATCAAACTAGTATAATGAAAGAGAACCAGTTATCTCGAATAAGAACGGAAAAAAAGTGATTCTAATGAAGTTTCCAAACATCGAAAAAAATTTTTTTCTTTTCGAAATTCTTTGCGCATAATATGCTTTTCTACAGCTATCAAACTAGTATAATGAAAGAGAACCAGTTATCTCGAATAAGAACGGAAAAAAAATGATTCTAATGAAGTTTCAAAATTTTGAAAAACTTTTTTTTTCTTTTCGAGATTCTTTGCGCATAATATGCTTTTCTACAGCTATCAAACTAGCAAAATGAAAGAGAACCAGTTATCTCGTATAAGAACGGAAAAAAAGGATATTAATGAAGTTTCCAAACTTCGAAACAAGTTTTTTCCTTTCCAGATTCTTTGCGCATAATATGGCTTTCTGAGGCTATCAAACTAGTATAATGAAAGAGAACCAGTTATCTCGAATAAGAAAGGAAAAAAAGTGGTTCTAATGAAGTTTCCAAACTTCGAAAAAAATTTTTTTTCTTTTCGAGATTCTTTGCGCATAATAAGCTTTTCTGAGGCTATAAAACTAGTATAATGAAAGGGAACAAGTTATCTCGAATAAGAACGGAAAAAAGTTATTCTAATGATTTTTCCAAACTTCGAAAAAAATTTTTTTCTTTTCGAGATTCTTAGCGCATAATATGCTTTTTTACAGCTATCAAACTAGTATAATGAAAGAGAACCAGTTATCTCGAATAAAAACGGAAACAAAGTGATTCTAATGAAGTTTCCAAACTTCGAAAAAAATTTTTTTTCTTTTCGAGATTCTATGCGCATAATATGCTTTTCTGATGCTATGAAACTAGTATAATGAAAGAGAACCAGTTATCTCGAATAAGAACGGAAAAAAAGTGATTCTAATGAAGTTTCCAAACATCGAAAAAAAATTTTTTCTTTTCGAGATTCTTTGCGCATAATATGCTTTTCTACAGCTATCAAACTAGTATAATGAAAGAGAACCAGTTAACTCGAATATGAACGGAAAAAAGTGATTCTAATGAAGTTTCAAAATTTTGAAAAACTTTTTTTTTCTTTTCGAGATTCTTTGCGCATAAAATGCTTTTCTACAGCTATCAAATAGCAAAATGAAAGAGAACCAGTTATCTCGTATAAGAACGGAAAAAAGTGATTCCAATGAAGTTTCCAAACTTCGAAAAAAAAATTTTTTTTTCGAGATTCTTTGCGCATAATATGCTTTTCTGAGGCTATCAAACTAGTATAATGAAAGAGAACCAGTTATCTCAAATAAGAATGGAAAAAAAGTGATTCTAAGGAAGTTTCCAAACTTCGAAAAGAAATTTTTTTCATTTCGGGATTCTTTGCGCATAATATGCTTTACTGAGGCTATCAAACTAGTATAATGAAAGAGAACCAGTTATCTCAAATACGAACGGAAAAAAAGTGATTCTAATGAAGTTTCCAAACTTCGAAAAATTTTTTTTTTCTTTTCGAGATTCTTTGCGCATAATATGCTTTTCTGAGGCTATCAAACAAGTAAAATGATAGAGAACCAGTTATCTCAAATAAGAACGGAAAAAAGTGATTCTAACGAAGTTTCCAAACTTCGAAAAAAAATTTTTTCTTTTCGAGATTATGTTCGCATAATATCCTTTTCTGAGGCTATCAAACTAGTATAATGAAAGAGAACCAGTTATCTCAAATAGGGAATGGAAAAAAAGTGATTCTAAGGAAGTTTCCAAACTTCGAAAAAAAAATTTTTTCATTTCGAGATTCTTAGCGCATAATATGCTTTTCTGAGGCTATCAAACTAGTATAATGAAAGAGAACCAGTTATATCAAATAAGAACGGAAAAAAGTGATTCTAACGAAGTTTCCAAACTTCGAAAAAAAATCTTTTCTTTTCGAGATTATGTTCGCATAATATGCTTTTCTGAGGCTATCAAACTAGTATAATGAAAGAGAACCAGTTATCTCAAATAGGGAATGGAAAAAAAGTGATTCTAAGGAAGTTTCCAAACTTCGAAAAAAAAATTTTTTCATTTCGAGATTCTTTGCGCATAATATGCTTTTCTGAGGCTATCAAACTAGTATAATGAAAGAGAACCAGTTATATCAAATAAGAACGGAAAAAAAGTGATTCTAACGAAGTTTCCAAACTTCCAAAAAATTTTTTTCTTTTCGAGAATCTTTGCGCATAATATGCTTTTCTACAGCTATCAAACTAGTATAATGAAAGAGAACCAGTTATCTCGAATAAGAACGGAAAAAAAGTGATTCTAATGAAGTTTCAAAATTATGAAACACTTTTTTTTTCTTTTCGAGATTCATTGCGCATAATATGCTTTTCTGAGGCTATCAAACTAGTATAATGAAAGAGAACCAGTTATCTCGAATAAGAACGGAAAAAAAGTGATTCAAACGAAGTTTCCAAACTTCGAAAAAAATTTTTTTCTTTTCGAGATTCTTTGCGCATAATATGCTTTTCTGAGGCTATCAAACTAGTATAATGAAAGAGAACCAGTTATCTCGAATAAGAACGGAAAAAAAGTGATTCTAATGAAGTTTCCGAACTTCGAAAAAATTTTTTTTTCTTTTCGAGATTCTTTGCGCATAATATGCTTTTCTGAGGCTATCAAACTAGTATAATGAAAGAGAACCAGTTATCTCGAATAACAACGGAAAAAACGTGATTCCAATGAAGTTTCCAAACTTTGAAAAAAATTTTTTTCTTTTAGAGATTCTTTGCGCATAATATGCTTTTCTGATGCTATCAAACTAGTATAATGAAAGAGAACCAGTTATCTCGAATAAGAACGGAAAAAAAGTGATTCTAATGAAGTTTCCAAACATCGAAAAAAATTTTTTTCTTTTCGAAATTCTTTGCGCATAATATGCTTTTCTACAGCTATCAAACTAGTATAATGAAAGAGAACCAGTTATCTCGAATAAGAACGGAAAAAAAATGATTCTAATGAAGTTTCAAAATTTTGAAAAACTTTTTTTTTCTTTTCGAGATTCTTTGCGCATAATATGCTTTTCTACAGCTATCAAACTAGCAAAATGAAAGAGAACCAGTTATCTCGTATAAGAACGGAAAAAAAGGATATTAATGAAGTTTCCAAACTTCGAAACAAGTTTTTTCCTTTCCAGATTCATTGCGCATAATATGGCTTTCTGAGGCTATCAAACTAGTATAATGAAAGAGAACCAGTTATCTCGAATAAGAAAGGAAAAAAAGTGGTTCTAATGAAGTTTCCAAACTTCGAAAAAAATTTTTTTTCTTTTCGAGATTCTTTGCGCATAATAAGCTTTTCTGAGGCTATAAAACTAGTATAATGAAAGGGAACAAGTTATCTCGAATAAGAACGGAAAAAAGTTATTCTAATGATTTTTCCAAACTTCGAAAAAAATTTTTTTCTTTTCGAGATTCTTAGCGCATAATATGCTTTTTTACAGCTATCAAACTAGTATAATGAAAGAGAACCAGTTATCTCGAATAAAAACGGAAACAAAGTGATTCTAATGAAGTTTCCAAACTTCGAAAAAAATTTTTTTTCTTTTCGAGATTCTATGCGCATAATATGCTTTTCTGATGCTATCAAACTAGTATAATGAAAGAGAACCAGTTATCTCGAATAAGAACGGAAAAAAAGTGATTCTAATGAAGTTTCCAAACATCGAAAAAAAATTTTTTCTTTTCGAGATTCTTTGCGCATAATATGCTTTTCTACAGCTATCAAACTAGTATAATGAAAGAGAACCAGTTAACTCGAATATGAACGGAAAAAAGTGATTCTAATGAAGTTTCAAAATTTTGAAAAACTTTTTTTTTCTTTTCGAGATTCTTTGCGCATAAAATGCTTTTCTACAGCTATCAAAGTAGCAAAATGAAAGAGAACCAGTTATCTCGTATAAGAACGGAAAAAAGTGATTCCAATGAAGTTTCCAAACTTCGAAAAAAAAAATTTTTTTTTCGAGATTCTTTGGGCATAATGTGCTTTTCTGAGGCTATCAAACTAGTATAATGAAAGAGAACCAGTTATCTCGTATAAAAACGGAAAAAAAGTGATTCAAATGAAGTTTCCAAACTTCAAAAAATTTTTTTTTTCTTTTCGAGATTCTTTGCGCATAATATGCTTTTCTAAGGCTATCAAACTAGTATAATGAAAGAGAACCAGTTATCTCGATTAAGAACGGAAAAAAGTGATAAATGATGTTTCCAACAATCGAAATATATATTTTCTTGCCGCGAATTTTTCTTCATTTTATGGTTTTCTATGGCTATCAAACTAGTATAATGAAAGAGAATCAGTTATCTCAAATAAGAACGGAAAAAAAGTGATTGTAATGAACTTTACAAACTGAAACATTTGTTTTTCTTTTCGAGATTCTTTCCGCATAATATGTTTTTCTACAGCTATCAAACTAGCAAAATGAAAGAGAACCAGTTATCTCGAGTAAGAACGGAAAAAAAGTGATTCTAATGAAGTTTCAAAATTTTGAAAAACTTTTTTTTTTTTGAGATTCTTTGCGCATAATATGCTTTTCTACAGCTATGAAACTAGCAAAATGAAAGAGAACCAGTTATGTCGAATAAGAACGGAAAAAGAAGTGATTCTAATGAAATTTCCAAACTTCAAAAAAAAAATTTTTTCTTTTCCAGATTCTTTGCGCATAATATGCTTTTCTGTGGTTATCAAAATAGTTTAATGAAAGAGAACCAGTTATCTCGTATAAAAACGGGAAAAAAGTGATTGAAATGAAGTTTCCAAACTTCAAAAAAAATTTTTTTCTTTTCGAGATTCTTTGCGCATAATATGCTTTTCTGAGGCTATCAAACTAGTATAATGAAAGAGAACCAGTTATCTCGAATAAGAACGGAAAAAAAGTGATTCTAATGAAGTGTCCAAACTTCGAAAAAAAATTTTTTCTTTTAGAGATTCTTTGGGCATGATATGCTTTTCTACAGCTATCAAACTAGTATAATGAAAGAGAACCAGTTATCTCGAATAAGAACGGAAAAAAAGTGATTCTAATGTAGTTTCCAAACATCGAAAAAATTTTTTTTCTTTTAGAGATTCTTTGCGCATAATATGCTTTTCTACAGCTATCAAACTAGTATAATGAAAGAGAACCAGTTATCTCGAATAAGAACGGAAAAAAAGTGATTCTAATGAAGTTTCAAAATTTTGAAAAACTTTTTTTTTCTTTTCGAGATTCCTTGTGCATAATATGCTTTTCTACAGCTATCAAACTAGCAAAATGAAAGAGAACCAGTTAAGTCGTATAAGATCGGAAAAAAAGTGATACCAATGAAGTTTACAAACTTCGAAAAAAAATTTTTTCTTTTCCAGATTCTTTGCGCATAATATGCTTTTCTGTGGCTATCAAACTAGTATAATGAAAGAGAACCAGTTATCTCGTATAAAAACGGTAAAAAAGTGATTCAAATTAAGTTTCCAAACTTCAAAAAAATTTTTTTTCTTTTCCAGATTCTTTGCGCATAATATGCTTTTCTAAGGCTATCAAACTAGTATAATGAAAGGGAACCAGTTATCTCGATTAAGAACGGAAAAAAAGTGATAAATGATGTTTCCAACAATCGAAATATATATTTTCTTGCCGCGAATTTTTCTTCATTTTATGGTTTTCTATGGCTATCAAACTAGTATAATGAAAGAGAATCAGTTATCTCAAATAAGAACGGAAAAAAAGTGATTGTAATGAACTTTACAAACTGAAAAAATATGTTTTTCTTTTCGAGATTCTTTCCGCATAATATGGTTTTCTACAGCTATCAAACTAGCAAAATGAAAGAGAACCAGTTATCTCGAGTAAGAACGGAAAAAAAGTGATTCTAATGAAGTTTCAAAATTTTGAAAAACTGTTTTTTTCTTTTCGAGATTGTTTGCGCATAATATGCTTTTCTACATCTATGAAACTAGCAAAATAAAAGAGAACCAGCTATCTCGAATAAGAACGGAAAAAAAGTTATTCTAATGAAGTTTCCAAACTTCGAAAAAAAATTTTTTTTTTTTCGAGATTCTTTGCGCATGATATGCTTTTCTGAGGCTATCAAACTAGTATAATGAAAGAGAACCAGTTATCTCGAATAAGAACGGAAAAAAAGTTATTCTAATGAAGTTTCCAAACTTCGAAAAAAAATTTTTTCTTTTCGAGATTCTTTGCGCATAATATGCCTTTTTGAGGCTATCAAACTAGTATAATGAAAGAGAACCAGTTATCTCGAATAAGAACGGAAAGAAAGTGATAAATGAAGTTTCCAACCATCGAAATATATCTTTTCTTGTCGCGAATTTGTCTTCATTTTATGGTAGTCTATGGCTATCAAACTTGTATAATGAAAGAGAATCAGCTATCTCGTATAAGAACGGAAAAAAGTGATTCAAATGAAGTTTCCAAACTTCAAAAAAGTTTTTTTTCTTTTCGAGATTCTTTGCGCATAATATGCTTTTCTGAGGCTATCAAACTAGTATAATGAAAGAGAACCAGTTATCTCGAATAAGAACGGAAAAAAAGTGATTCTAATGAAGTTTCCAAACTTCGAAAATTTTTTTTTTTCTTTTCGAAATTCTTTGCGCATAATATGCTTTTCTGAGGCTATCAAACTAGTATAATGAAAGAGAACCAGTTATCTCGAATAAGAACGGAAAAAAAGTGATTCTAATGAAGTTTCCGAACATCGAAAAATTTTTTTTTTCTTTTCGAGATTCTTTACCCATAATATGCTTTTCTGAGGCTATCAAACTAGTATAATGAAAGAGAACGAGGTATCTCGAATAAGAACGGAAAAAAAAGTGATTCTAATGAAGATTCCAATTTTGAAAAAAATTTTTTTTCTTTTCGAGATTCTTTGCGCATAATATGCTTTTCTGAGGCTATCAAACAAGTATAATGAAAGAGAACCAGTTATCTCGAATAAGAACGGAAAAAAAGTGATTCCAATGAAGTTTCCAAACTTCGAAAAAATTTTTTTTCTTTTAGAGATTCTTTGCGCTTAATATGCTTTTCTGATGCTATCAAACTAGTATAATGAAAGAGAACCAGTTATCTCGAATAAGAACGGAAAAAAAGTGATTCTAATGAAGTTTCCAAACATCGAAAAATTTTTTTTTCTTTTCGAAATTCTTTGCGCATAATATGCTTTTCTACAGCTATCAAACTAGTTATTTGAAAGAGAACCAGTTATCTCGAATAAGAACGGAAAAAAAAGTGATTCTAATGAAGTTTCAAAATTTTGAAAAACTTTTTTTTTCTTTTCGAGATTCTTAGCGCATAATATGCTTTTCTACAGCTATCAAACTAGCAAAATGAAAGAGAACCAGTTATCGCGTATAAGAACGGAAAAAAAGTGATATTAATGAAGTTTCCAAACTTCGAAACAAATTTTTTCCTTTCCAGATTCTTTGCGCATAATATGGCTTTCTGAGGCTATCAAACTAGTATAATGAAAGAGAACCAGTTATCTCGAATAAGAAAGGAAAAAAAGTGATTCAAATGAAGTTTCCAAACTTCGAAAAAAATTTTTTTTCTTTTCGTAATTCATTGCGCATAATATGCTTTCTGAGGCTATCAAACTAGTATAATGAAAGAGAACCAGTTATCTCGAAACAGAACGGAAAAAATGTGATTCTAATGAAGTTTCCAAACTTCGTTAAAAATTTTTTTTCTTTTCGAGATTCTTTGCGCATAATATGCTTTACTGATGGTATCAAACTAGTATAATGAAAGAGAACCAGTTATCTCGAATAAGAACGGAAAAAAGTGATTCTAATGAAGTTACCAAATATCGAAAAAAATTTTATTCTTTTCGAGATTCTTTGCGCATAATATGCTTTTCAACAGCTATCAAACTAGTATAAAGAAAGAGAACCAGTTATCTCGAATAAGAACGGAAAAAAGTGATTCTAACGAAGTTTCCAAACTTCGAAAAAAATTTTTTTTCTTTTCGAGATTCCTTGCGCATAATATGCTTTTCTGAGACTATCAAACAAGTATAATGAAAGAGAACCAGTTATCTCGAATAAGAACGGAAAAAAAGTGATAAATGAAGTTTCCAACCATCGAAATATATCTTTTCTTGCCGCGAATTTTTCTTCATTTTATGGTTTTCTATGGCTATCAAACTAGTATAATGAAAGAGAAGCAGTTATCTCAAATAAGAATGGAGAAAATTTGATTCATAAGAATTTTCCAAACATCAAAAAAATTTTTTTTCTTTTCGAGTTTCTTTCCGCATAATATGCCTTTCTACATCTATCAAACTAGCAATATGAAAGAGAACCAGTTATCTCAAATAAGAACGGAAAAAAATTGATTCTCTTGGATTTTCCAACCTTCGAAAATTTTTTTTTTCTTTTCCAAATTCTTTCCGCGTAATACGCCATTCTAAGGCTATCAAACTAGTATAATGAAAGAGAACTAGTTATCTCAAATAAGAACGGAGAAAAGTGATTCTAATGAAGTTTCCAAACTTTGAAAAAAAATTTTTTTACTTTCGAGATTCTTTCCGCATAATATGCTTTTCTACAGCTATCAAACTAGCAAAATGTAAGAGAACCAGTTATCTCATATAAGAACGAAAAAAAGTTGATTCTCTTGGATTTTCCAACCATCGAAAAAAATTTTTTTTCTTTTGGAGATTCTTTCCGCATAATATGCTTTTCTACAGCTATCAAACTAGCAAAATGAAAGGCAACCAATTATCTCAAATAAGAACGGAAAAAAAGTGATTCTAATGAAGTTTCCAACCATCGAAATAAATCTTTTCTTTTCGCGAATCTTTCTTCATTTTATGGTTTTCTATGGCTATCAAACTAGAGAGAAGCAGTTATCTCAAATAAGAATGGAGAAAAATTGATTCATAAGAATTTTCCAAACATCAAAAAAAATTTTTTTCTTTTCGAGATTCTTTCCGCATAATATACTTTTCTAAGGCTATGAAACTAGTATAATGAAAGAGAACGAGTTATCTCGAATAAGAACGGAAAATATGTGATTCTAATGAAGTTTCCAAATATCGAAAAATTTTTTTTTTTTTCGAGATTCTTTGCGCATAATATGCTTTTCCGATGCTATCAAACTAGTATAATGAAAGAGAACCAGTTATCTCGAATAAGAACGGAAAATAGTGATTCTAATGAAGTTTCCAAATATCGAAAAAAATTTTTTTCTTTTCGAGATTCTTTGCGCATAATATGCTTTTCTACAGCTATCAAAACAGTATAAAGAAAGAGAACCAGTTATCTCGAATAAGAATGGAAAAGAAGTGATTCTAACGAAGTTTCCAAACTTCGAAAAAAATTTTTTTTCTTTTCGAGATTCTTTGCGCATAATATGATTTTCTGAGGCTATCAAACTAGTATAATAAAAGAGAACCAGTTATCTCGAATAAGAACGGAAAAAAAGTGATAAATGAAGTTTCCAACCTGCGAAATATATCTTTTCTTGCCTCGAATTTTTCTTCATTTTATGGTTTTCTATGGCTATCAAACTAGTATAATGAAAGAGAAGCAGTTATCTCAAATAAGAATGGAGAAAATTTGATTCATAAGAATTTTCCAAACATCAAAGAAATTTTTTTCTTTTCAAGTTTCTTTCCGCATAATATGCTTTTCTACAGCTATCAAACTAGCAAACTGAAAGAGAACCAGTTATATCAAATAAGAACGGGAAAAAAGTGATTCTTATGAAGTTTCCAACCATCGAAATAAATCTTTTCTTTTCGCGAATCTTTCTTCATTTTATGGTTTTCTATGGCTATCAAACTAGTATAATGAAACAGAACCAATTATCTCAAATAAGAATGGAAAAAAATTTATTCACAAGGATTTTCCAAACATCAAAAAATTTTTCTTTTTTTCCAGATTCTTTCAGCATAATAAGCTTTTCTAAGGCTATCAAACTAGTATAATGAAAGAGAATCAGTTATCTCAATTAAGAAAGGAAAAAAAGTGATTCTAATTAAGTTTCCAAACTTTGAAAAAAAATTTTTTTTTTCGAGATTCTTTCCGCATAATATGCCTTTCTACATCTATCAAACTAGTATAATGAAAGAGAACCAGTTATCTCGAATAAGAACGGAAAATAAGTGATAAATGAAGTTTCCAACCATCGAAATATATCTTTTCTTGCCGCGAATTTTTCTTCATTTTATGGTTTTCTATGGCTATCAAACTAGTATAATGAAAGAGAAGCAGTTATCTCAAATAAGAATGGAGAAAATTTGATTCATAAGAATTTTCCAAACATCAAAAAAATTTTTTTTCTTTTCGAGTTTCTTTCCGCATAATATGCCTTTCTACATCTATCAAACTAGCAATATGAAAGAGAACCAGTTATCTCAAATAAGAACGGAAAAAAATTGATTCTCTTGGATTTTCGAACCTTCGAAAAATTTTTTTTCTTTTCCAAATTCTATCCGCGTAATACGCCATTCTAAGGCTATCAAACTAGTATAATGAAAGAACACTAGTTATCTCAAATAAGAACGGAAAAAATTGATTCTAATGAAGTTTCCAAACTTTGAAAAAAAATTTTTTTACTTTCGAGATTCTTTCCGCATAATATGCTTTTCTACAGCTATCAAACTAGCAGAATGTAAGAGAACCAGTTATCTCATATAAGAACGAAAAAAAGTTGATTCTCTTGGATTTTCCAACCATCGAAAAAAAATTTTTTTCTTTTGGAGATTCTTTCCGCATAATATGCTTTTCTACAGCTATCAAACTAGCAAAATGAAAGACAACCAAATATCTCAAATAAGAACGGAAAAAAAGTGATTCTAATGAAGTTTCCAACCATCGAAATAAATCTTTTCTTCTCGCGAATCTTTCTTCATTTTATGGTTTTCTATGGCTATCAAACTAGAGAGAAGCAGTTATCTCAAATAAGAATGGAGAAAAATTGATTCATAAGAATTTTCCAAACATCAAAAAAAATTTTTTTCTTTTCGAGATTCTTTCCGCATAATATACTTTTCTAAGGCTATCAAACTAGTATAATGAAAGAGAACGAGTTATCTCGAATAAGAACGGAAAATATGTGATTCTAATGAAGTTTCCAAACATCGAAAATTTTTTTTTTTCTTTTCGAGATTCTTTGCGCATAATATGCATTTCCGATGCTATCATACTAGTATAATGAAAGAGAACCAGTTATCTCGAATAAGAACGGAAAAAAGTGATTCTAATGAAGTTTCCAAATATCGAAAAAAATTTTTTTCTTTTCGAGATTCTTTGCGCATAATATGCTTTTCTACAGCTATCAAAATAGTATAAAGAAAGAGAACCAGTTATCTCGAATAAGAATGGAAAAAAAGTGATTCTAACGAAGTTTCCAAACTTCGAAAAAAATTTTTTTTTTTTCGAGATTCTTTGCGCATAATATAATTTTCTGAAGCTATCAAACTAGTATAATAAAAGAGAACCAGTTATCTCGAATAAGAACGGAAAAAAAGTGATAAATGAAGTTTCCAACCATCGAAATATATCTTTTCTTGCCGCGAATTTTTCTTCATTTTATGGTTTTCTATGGCTATCAAATTAGTATAATGAAAGAGAAGCAGTTATCTCAAATAAGAATGGAGAAAAATTGATTCATAAGAATTTTCCAAACATCAAAAAAATTTTTTTCATTTCAAGTTTCTTTCCGCATAATATGCTTTTCTACAGCTATCAAACTAGCAAACTGAAAGAGAACGAGTTATATCAAACAAGAACATGAAAAAAGTGATTCTTATGAAGTTTTCAACCATCGAAATAAATCTTTTCTTTTCGCGAATCTTTCTTCATTTTATGGTTTTCTATGGCTATCAAACTAGTATAATGAAACAGAACCAATTATCTCAAATAAGAATGGAAAAAAATTTATTCACAAGGATATTCCAAACATCAAAAAATTTTTTCTTTTTTTCCAGATTCTTTCAGCATAATATGCTTTTCTAAGGCTATCAAACTAGTATAATGAAACAGAATCAGTTATCTCAATTAAGAAAGGAAAAAAAGTGATTCTAATTAAGTTTCCAAACTTTGAAAAAAAATTTTTTTTTTCGAGATTCTTTCCGCATAATATGCCTTTCTACATCTATCAAACTAGCAATATGAAAGAGAACCAGTTATCTCAAATAAAAACGGAAAAAAATTGATTCTCTTGGATTGTCCAAACTTCGAAAATTTTTTTTTTCTTTTCCAAATTCCTTCCGCGTAATATGCCATTCTAAGGCTATCAAACTAGTATAATGAAAGAGAACTAGTTATCTCAAATAAGAACGGAAAAAATTGATTCTAATGAAGTTTCCAAACTTTGAAAAAACATTTCTTTACTTTCGAGATTTTTTCCGCATAATATGCTTTTCTACAGCTATCAAACTAGCAAAATGTAAGAGAACCAGTTATCTCATATAAGAACGAAAAAAAGTTGATTCTCTTGGATTTTCCAACCATCGAAAAAATTTTTTTTTCTTTTGGAGATTCTTTCCGCATAATATGCTTTTCTACAGCTATCAAACTAGCAAAATGAAAGAGAACCAATTATCTCAAATAAGAACGGAAAAAAAGTGATTCTAATGAAGTTTCCAACCACCAAATAAATCCTTTCTTTTCGCGAATCTTTCTTCATTTTATGGTTTTCTATGGCTATCAAACTAGAATAATGAAAGAGGACCAGTTATCTCGAATAAGAACGGAAAAAAAGTGATTCTAATGAAGTTTCCAAACTTCGAAAAAATTTGTTTTTCTTTTCGAGATTCTTTGCGCATAATATGCTTTTCTGAGGCTATCAAACTAGTATAATAAAGAGAACCAGTTATCTCGTATAAGAACGGAAAAAAAGTGATTCAAATGAAGTTTCCAAACTTCAAAAAATTTTTTTTTCTTTTCGAGATTCTTTGCGCATAATACGCTTTTCTGAGGCTATCAAACTAGTATAATGAAAGAGAACCAGTTATCTCGAATAAGAACGGAAAAAAAGTGATAAATGAAGTTTCCAACCATTGAAATATATCTTTTCTTGCCGCGAATTTTTCTTCATTTTATGGTTTTCTATGGCTATCAAACTAGTATAATGAAAGAGAAGCAGTTATCTCAAATAAGAATGGAGAAATAATGATTCATAAGAATTTTCCAAACATCAAAAAAATTTTTTTTCTTTTCGAGTTTCTTTCCGCATAATATGCTTTTCTACACCTATCAAACTAGCAAAATGTAAGAGAACCAGTTATCTCATATAAGAACGAAAAAAAGTTGATTATCTAGGATTTTCCAACCATCGAATAAAATTTTTTTTCTTTTGGAGATTCTTTCCGCATAATATGCTTTTCTACAGCTATCAAACTAGCAAAATGAAAGAGAACCAATTATCTCAAATAAGAACGGAAAAAAAGTGATTCTATTGAAGTTTCCAACCATCGAAATAATACTTTTCTTTTCGCGAATCTTTCTTAATTTTATGGTTTTCTATGGCTATCAAACTAGAGAGAAGCAGTTATCTCAAATAAGAATGGAGAAAAATTGATTAATAAGAATTTTCCAAACATCAAAAAAAATTTTTTTCTTTTCGAGTTTCTTTCCGCATAATATGCTTTTCTACACCTATCAAACTAGCAAAATGAAAGAGATCCAGTTATCTCAAATAAGAACGGAATAAAAGTGTAATGAAGTTTACAACCATCGAAATAAATCTTTTCTTTTCGCGAATCTTTCTTCATTTTATTGTTTTCTATGGCTACCAAACTAGAGAGAAGCAGTTATCTCAAATAAGAATGGAGAAAAATTGATTCATAAGAATTTTCCAAACATCAAAAAAAATTTTTTTTCTTTTCGAGTTTCTTTCCGCATAATATGCTTTTCTAAGGCTATCAAACTAGTATAATGAAAGAGAATCAGTTATCTCAAATAAGAACGGATAAAAAGTGATTGTAATGAAGTTTACAAACTATGAAAAAATTTGTTTTTCTTTTCGAGATTCTTTCCGCATAATATGCTTTTCTACAGCTATCAAACTAGCAAAATGAAAGAGAATCAGTTATCTCAAATAAGAACGGAAAAAAAGTGATTCTAATGAAGTTTCCAAACTTCGAAAAAATTTGTTTTTCTTTTCGAGATTCTTTGCGCATAATATGCTTTTCTGATACTATCAAACTAGTATAATAAAGAGAACCAGTTATCTCGTATAAGAACGGAAAAAAAGTGATTCAAATGAAGTTTCCAAACTTCAAAAAATTTTTTTTTCTTTTCGAGATTCTTTGCGCATAATACGCTTTTCTGAGGCTATCAAACTAGTATAATGAAAGAGAACCAGTTATCTCGAATAAGAACGGAAAAAATGTGATAAATGAAGTTTTCAACCATCGAAATATATCTTTTCTTTTCGCGAATCTTTCTTCATTTTATGGTTTTCTATGGCTACCAAACTAGAGAGAAGCAGTTATGTCAAATAAGAATGGAGAAAAATTGATTCATAAGGATTTTCCAAACATCAAAAAAAATTTTTTTTCTTTTCCAGATTCTTTCCTCATAATATGCATTTCTACAGCTATCAAACTAGCAAAATGAAATTGAACCAGTTATCTCATATAAGAACAAAAAAACGTTTATTCTATTGGATTTTCTAACCTTCGAAAAAAATTTTTTTTTCTTTTCGAGATTCTTTCCGCATAATATGATTTTCTACAGCTATCAAACTAGCAAAATGAAAGAGAACCAGTTATCTCAAATAAGAACGGAAAAAAAGTGATTCTAATGACGTTTCTAACCTTCGAAATAAAGCTTTTCTTTTCGCTAATCTTTCTTCATTTTATGGTTTTCTACGGCTATCAAACAAGTATATAGAAAGGGAACCAGTTATCTCAATTAAGAATGCAAAAAAAATGATTCATAAGAATTCTCCAAACATCAAAAAAAAAATTTTTTTCTTTTCGAGTTTCTTTCCGCATAATATGCTTTTCTAAGGCTATCAAACTAGTATAATGAAAGAGAATCAGTTATCTCAAATAAGAACGGAAAAAAAAGATAGAAATGAAGTTTCGAACCATCGAAATAAATCTTTTCTTTTCGCGAATCTTTCTTCATTTATGGTTTTCTATGGCTATCAAACTAGAGAGAAGCAGTTATCTCAAATAAGAATGGAGAAAAATTGATTCATAAGAATTTTGGAAACATCAAAAAAAAATTTTTTTCTTTTCGAGTTTCTTTCCGCAGAATATGCTTTTCTACAGCTATCAAACTAGCAAAATGAAAGAGAACCAGTTATCTGAAATAAGAACGGGAAAAAAGTGATTCTAATGAAGTTTCCAACCATCGAAATAAATCTTATGTTTTCGCTAACCTTTCTTCATTTTATGGTTTTCTACGACTATCAAACAAGTATAATGAAAGAGAACCAGTTATCTCAAATAAGAATGCAAAAAAAGTGATAAATGAAGTTTCCAACCATCGAAATATATCTTTTCTTGCCGCGAATTTTTCTTCATTTTATGGTAGTCTATGGCTATCAAACTTGTATAATGAAAGAGAACTAGTTATCTCGTATAAGAACGGAAAAAAGTGATTCAAATGAAGTTTCCAAACTTCAAAAAAGTTTTTTTTCTTTTCGAGATTCTTTGCGCATAATATGCTTTTCTGAGGCTATCAAACTAGTATAATGAAAGAGAACCAGTTATCTCGAATAAGAACGGAAAAAAAGTGATTCTAATGAATTTTCCAAACTTCGAAAAAAATTTTTTTCTTTTCGAGATTCTTTGCGCATAATATGCTTTTCTGAGGCTATCAAACTAGTATAATGAAAGAGAACCAGTTATCTCGAATAAGAACGGAAAAAAAAGTGATTCTAATGAAGTTTCCAATTTTGAAAAATTTATTTTTTCTTTTCGAGATTCTTTGCGCATAATATGCTTTTCTGAGGCTATCAAACTAGTATAATGAAAGAGAACCAGTTATCTCGAATAAGAACGGAAAAAACGTGATTCCAATGAAGTTTCCAAACTTTGAAAAAAATTTTTTTCTTTTAGAGATTCTTTGCGCATAATATGCTTTTCTGATGCTATCAAACTAGTATAATGAAAGAGAACCAGTTATCTCGAATAAGAACGGAAAAAAAGTGATTCTAATGAAGTTTCCAAACATCGAAAAAAATTTTTTTCTTTTCGAAATTCTTTGCGCATAATATGCTTTTCTACAGCTATCAAACTAGTATAATGAAAGAGAACCAGTTATCTCGAATAAGAAAGGAAAAAAGTGATTCTAATGAAGTTTCCAAACTTCGAAAAAAATTTTTTTTCTTTTCGAGATTCTTTGCGCATAATATGCTTTTCTGAGGCTATAAAACTAGTATAATGAAAGGGAACAAGTTATCTCGAATAAGAACGGAAAAAAAGTTATTCTAATGAAGTTTCCAAACTTCGAAAAAAATTTTTTTCTTTTCGAGATTCTTAGCGCATAATATGCTTTTTTACAGCTATCAAACTAGTATAATGAAAGAGAACCAGTTATCTCGAATAAAAACGGAAACAAAGTGATTCTAATGAAGTTTCCAAACTTCAAAAGAAATTTTTTTTCTTTTCGAGATTCTATGCGTATAATATGCTTTTCTGATGCTATCAAACTAGTATAATGAAAGAGAACCAGTTATCTCGAATAAGAACGGAAAAAAAGTGATTCTAATGAAGTTTCCAAACATCGAAAAAAAATTTTTTCTTTTCGAGATTCTTTGCGCATAATATGCTTCTCTACAGCTATCAAACTAGTATAATGAAAGAGAACCAGTTATCTCGATTAAGAACGGAAAAAAGTGATAAATGATGTTTCCAACAATCGAAATATATATTTTCCTGCCGCGAATTTTTCTTCATTTTATGGTTTTCTATGGCTATCAAACTAGTATAATGAAAGAGAATCAGTTATCTCAAATAAGAACGGAAAAAAAGTGATTGTAATGAACTTTACAAACTGAAAAAATTTGTTTTTCTTTTCGAGATTCTTTCCGCATAATATGCTTTTCTACAGCTATCAAACTAGCAAAATGAAAGAGAACCAGTTATCTCGAGTAAGAACGGAAAAAAAGTGATTCTAATGAAGTTTCAAAATTTTGAAAAACTTTTTTTTTTTTGAGATTCTTTGCGCATAATATGCTTTTCTACAGCTATGAAACTAGCAAAATGAAAGAGAACCAGTTATCTCGAATAAGAACGGAAAAAAAGTGATTCTAATGAAGTTTCCAAACTTCGAAAAAAAATTTTTTCTTTTCCAGATTCTTTGCGCATAATATGCTTTTCTGTGGTTATCAAAATAGTTTAATGAAAGAGAACCAGCTATCTCGTATAAAAACGGAAAAAAAGTGATTGTTATGAAGTTTCCAAACTTCAAAAAAAATTTTTTTCTTTTCGAGATTCTTTGCGCATAATATGCTTTTCTGAGGCTATCAAACTAGTATAATGAAAGAGAACCAGTTATCTCGAATAAAAACGGAAAAAAAGTGATTCTAATGAAGTGTCCAAACTTCGAAAAAAATTTTTTTCTTTTAGAGATTCTTTGGGCATAATATGCTTTTCTACAGCTATCAAACTAGTATAATGAAAGAGAACCAGTTATCTCGAATAAGAACGGAAAAAAAGTGATTCTAATGAAGTTTCAAAATTTTGAAAAACTGTTTTTTTCTTTTCGAGATTCTTTGCGCATAATATGCTTTTCTACAGCTATGAAACTAGCAAAATAAAAGAGAACCAGCTATCTCGAATAAGAACGGAAAAAAAGTTATTCTAATGAAGTTTCCAAACATCGAAAAATTTTTTTTTTCTTTTCGAGATTCTTTGCGCATAATATGCTTTTCTGAGGCTATCAAACTAGTATAAAGAAAGAGAACCAGTTATGTTGAATAAGAACGGAAAAAAAGTGATTCTAATGAAGTTTCCAAACTTCGAAAAAATTTTTTTTTTTTTTTCGAGATTCTTTGCGCATGATATGCTTTTCTGAGGCTATCAAACTAGTATAATGAAAGAGAACCAGTTATCTCGAATAAGAACGGAAAAAAAGTTATTCTAATCAAGTTTCCAAACTTCGAAAAAAAATTTTTTCTTTTCGAGATTCTTTGCGCATAATATGCCTTTTTGAGGCTATCAAACTAGTATAATGAAAGAGAACCAGTTATCTTGAATAAGAACGGAAAGAAAGTGATAAATGAAGTTTCCAACCATCGAAATATATCTTTTCTTGCCGCGAATTTTTCTTCATTTTATGGTAGTCTATGGCTATCAAACTTGTATAATGAAAGAGAACCAGTTATCTCGTATAAGAACGGAAAAAAGTGATTCAAATGAAGTTTCCAAACTTCAAAAAAGTTTTTTTTCTTTTCGAGATTCTTTGCGCATAATATGCTTTTCTGAGGCTATCAAACTAGTATAATGAAAGAGAACCAGTTATCTCGAATAAGAACGGAAAAAAAGTGATTCTAATGAAGTTTCCAAACTTCGAAAATTTTTTTTTTTCTTTTCGAGATTCTTTGCGCATAATATGCTTTTCTGAGGCTATCAAACTGGTATAATGAAAGAGAACCAGTTATCTCGAATAAGAACGGAAAAAAAGTGATTCTAATGAAGTTTCCGAACTTCGAAAAATTTTTTTTTTCTTTTCGAGATTCTTTGCCCATAATATGCTTTTCTGAGGCTATCAAACTAGTATAATGAAAGAGAACGAGGTATCTCGAATAAGAACGGAAAAAAAAGTGATTCTAATGAAGATTCCAATTTTGAAAAAATTTTTTTTTCTTTTCGAGTTTCTTTGCGCATAATATGCTTTTCTGAGGCTATCAAACTAGTATAATGAAAGAGAACCAGTTATCTCGAATAAGAACGGAAAAAAAGTGATTCCAATGAAGTTTCCAAACTTCGAAAAAATTTTTTTTCTTTTAGAGATTCTTTGCACTTAATATGCTTTTCTGATGCTATCAAACTAGTATAATGAAAGAGAACCAGTTATCTCGAATAAGAACGGAAAAAAAGTGATTCTAATGAAGTTTCCAAACATCGAAAAATTTTTTTTTCTTTTCGAAATTCTTTGCGCATAATATGCTTTTCTACAGCTATCAAACTAGTATAATGAAAGAGAACCAGTTATCTCGATTAAGAACGGAAAAAAAGTGATTCTAATGAAGTTTCAAAATTTTGAAAAACTTTTTTTTTCTTTTCGAGATTCTTTGCGCATAATATGCTTTTCTACAGCTATCAAACTAGCAAATTGAAAGAGAACCAGTTATCGCGTATAAGAACGGAAAAAAAGTGATATTAATGAAGTTTCCAAACTTCGAAACAAATTATTTCCTTTCCAGATTCTTTGCGCATAATATGGCTTTCTGAGGCTATCAAACTAGTATAATGAAAGAGAACCAGTTATCTCGAATAAGAAAGGAAAAAAAGTGATTCTAATGAAGTTTCCAAACTTCGAAAAAAATTTTTTTTCTTTTCGTAATTCATTTCGCATAATATGCTTTCTGAGGCTATCAAACTAGTATAATGAAAGAGAACCAGTTATCTCGAAACAGAACGGAAAAAATGTGATTCTAATGAAGTTTCAAAATTTTGAAAATTTTCTTTTCTTTTCGAGATTCTTTGCGCATAAAATGCTTTTCTACAACTATCAAAGTAGCAAAATGAAAGAGAACCAGTTATCTCGTATAAGAACGGAAAAAAGTGATTCTAATGAAGTTTCCAAACATCGAAAAAAATTTTATTCTTTTCGAGATTCTTTGCGCATAATATGCTTTTCAACAGCTATCAAACTAGTATAAAGAAAGAGAACCAGTTATCTCGAATAAGAACGGAAAAAAGTGATTCTAACGAAGTTTCCAAACTTCGAAAAAAATTTTTTTTCTTTTCGAGATTCTTTGCGCATAATATGCTTTTCTGAGGCTATCAAACAAGTATAATGAAAGAGAACCAGTTATCTCGAATAAGAACGGAAAAAAGGTGATTCTAATGAAGTTTCAAAACTTCGAAAAAAATTTTTTTCTTTTCGAGATTCCTTGCGCATAATATGCTTTTCTGAGGCTATCAAACTAGTATAATAAAAGAGAACCAGTTATCTCGAATAAGAACGGAAAAAAAGTGATTCTAATGAAGTTTCAAAATTTTGATAAACTTTTTTTTTCTTTTCGAGATTCTTTGCGCATAATATGCTTTTCTACAGCTATCAAACTAGCAAAATGAAAGAGAACCAGTTATCTCGTATAAGAACGGAAAAAAAGTGATTCCAATGAAGTTTCCAAACTTCGAAAAAAATTTTTTTCTTTTCGAGATTTTTTGCGCATATTATGCTTTTCTGTGGCTATCAAACTAGCAATATGAAAGAGAACCAGTTATATCAAATAAGAACGGAAAAAAATTGATTCTCTTGGATTTTCCAACCTTCGAAAATTTTTTTTTTCTTTTCCAAATTCTTTCCGCGTAATACGCCATTCTAAGGCTATCAAACTAGTATAATGAAAGAGAACTAGTTATCTCAAATAAGAACGGAAAAAATTGATTCTAATGAAGTTTCCAAACTTTGAAAAAAAATTTTTTTACTTTCGAGATTCTTTCCGCATAATATGCTTTTCTACAGCTATCAAACTAGCAAAATGTAAGAGAACCAGTTATCTCATATAAGAACGAAAAAAAGTTGATTCTCTTGGATTTTCCAACCATCGAAAAAAATTTTTTTTCTTTTGGAGATTCTTTCCGCATAATATGCTTTTCTACAGCTATCAAACTAGCAAAATGAAAGACAACCAATTATCTCAAATAAGAACGGAAAAAAAGTGATTCTAATGAAGTTTCCAACCATCGAAATAAATATTTTCTTTTCGCGAATCTTTCTTCATTTTATGATTTTCTATGGCTATCAAACTAGAGAGAAGCAGTTATCTCAAATAAGAATGGAGAAAAATTAATTCATAAGAATTTTCCAAACATCAAAAAAAATTTTTTTCTTTTCGAGATTCTTTCCGCATAATATACTTTTCTAAGGCTATCAAACTAGTATAATGAAAGAGAACGAGTTATCTCGAATAAGAACGGAAAATATGTGATTCTAATGAAGTTTCCAAACATCGAAAATTTTTTTTTTTCTTTTCGAGATTCTTTGCGCATAATATGCTTTTCCGATGCTATCAAACTAGTATAATGAAAGAGAACCAGTTATCTCGAATAAGAACGGAAATAAGTGATTCTAATGAAGTTTCCAAATATCGAAAAAAATTTTTTTCTTTTCGAGATTCTTTGCGCATAATATGCTTTTCTACAGCTATCAAAATAGTATAAAGAAAGAGAACCAGTTATCTCGAATAAGAATGGAAAAAAAGTGATTCTAACGAAGTTTCCAAACTTCGAAAAAATTTTTTTTTCTTTTCGAGATTCTTTGCGCATAATATGATTTTCTGAGGCTATCAAACTAGTATAATAAAAGAGAACCAGTTATCTCGAATAAGAACGGAAAAAAAGTGATAAATGAAGTTTCCAACCATCGAAATATATCTTTTCTTGCCTCGAATTTTTCTTCATTTTATGGTTTTCTATGGCTATCAAACTAGTATAATGAAACAGAACCAATTATCTCAAATAAGAATGGAAAAAAATTTATTCACAAGGATTTTCCAAACATCAAAGAAATTTTTCTTTTTTTCCAGATTCTTTCAGCATAATATGCCTTTCTACATCTATCAAACTAGTATAATGAAAGAGAACCAGTTATCTCGAATAAGAACGGAAAAAAAGTGATAAATGAAGTTTCCAACCATCGAAATATATCTTTTCTTGCCGCGAATTTTTCTTAATTTTATGGTTTTCTATGCCTATCAAACTAGTATAATGAAAGAGAAGTAGTTATCTCAAATAAGAATGGAGAAAATTTGATTCATAAGAATTTTCCAAACATCAAAAAAATTTTTTTTCTTTTCGAGTTTCTTTCCGCATAATATGCCTTTCTACATCTATGAAACTAGCAATATGAAAGAGAACCAGTTATCTCAAATAAGAACGGAAAAAAATTGATTCTGTTGGATTTTCCAACCTTCGAAAATTTTTTTTTTCTTTTCCAAATTCTATCCGCGTAATACGCCATTCTAAGGCTATCAAACTAGTATAATGAAAGAACACTAGTTATCTCAAATAAGAACGGAAAAAATTGATTCTTATGAAGTTTCCAACCATCGAAATAAATCTTTTCTTTTCGCGAATCTTTCTTCATTTTATGGTTTTCTATGGCTATCAAACTAGTATAATGAAACAGAACCAATTATCTCAAATAAGAATGGAAAAAAATTTATTCACAAGGATATTCCAAACATCAAAAAAATTTTTCTTTTTTTCCAGATTCTTTCAGCATAATATGCTTTTCTAAGGCTATCAAACTAGAATAATGAAAGAGAATCAGTTATCTCAATTAAGAAAGGAAAAAAAGTGATTCTAATTAAGTTTCCAAACTTTGAAAAAAAAATTTTTTTTTCGAGATTCTTTCCGCATAATATGCATTTCTACATCTATCAAACTAGCAATATGAAAGAGAACCAGTTATCTCAAATAAAAACGGAAAAAAATTGATTCTCTTGGATTGTCCAACCTTCGAAAATTTTTTTTTTCTTTTCCAAATTCTTTCCGCGTAATATGCCATTCTAAGGCTATCAAACTAGTATAATGAAAGAGAACTAGTTATCTCAAATAAGAACGGAAAAAATTGATTCTAATAAAGTTTCCAAACTTTGAAAAAACATTTCTTTACTTTCGAGATTTTTTCCGCATAATATGCTTTTCTACAGCTATCAAACTAGCAAAATGTAAGAGAACCAGTTATCTCATATAAGAACGAAAAAAAGTTGATTCTCTTGGATTTTCCAACCATCGAAAAATTTTTTTTTTCTTTTGGAGATTCTTTCCGCATAATATGCTTTTCTACAGCTATCAAACTAGCAAAATGAAAGAGAACCAATTATCTCAAATAAGAACGGAAAAAAAGTGATTTTAATGAAGTTTCCAACCACCAAATAAATCTTTTCTTTTCGCGAATCTTTCTTCATTTTATGGTTTTCTATGGCTATCAAACTAGAGGGAAGCAGTTATCTCCAATAAGAATGGAGAAAAATTGATTCATAAGAATTTTCCAAACATCAAAAAAAATTTTTTTTCTTTTCGAGATTCTTTCCGCATAATATGCTTTTCTACAGCTATCAAACTAGCAAAATGAAAGAGAACCAGTTATCTCAAATAAGAACGGAATAAAAGTGATTGTAATGAAGTTTCCAACCATCGAAATAAATCTTTTTTTTTCGCGAATCTTTCTTCATTTTATGGTTTTCTATGGCTATCAAACTAGAATAATGAAAGAGGACCAGTTATCTCGAATAAGAACGGAAAAAAAGTGATTCTAATGAAGTTTCCAAACTTCGAAAAAATTTGTTTTTCTTTTCGAGATTCTTTGCGCATAATATGCTTTTCTGAGGCTATCAAACTAGTATAATAAAGAGAACCAGTTATCTCGTATAAGAACGGAAAAAAAGTGATTCAAATGAAGTTTCCAAACTTCAAAAAATTTTTTTTTCTTTTCGAGATTCTTTGCGCATAATACGCTTTTCTGAGGCTATCAAACTAGTATAATGAAAGAGAACCAGTTAAATCGAATAAGAACGGAAAAAAAGTGATAAATGAAGTTTCCAACCATCGAAATATATCTTTTCTTGCCGCGAATTTTTCTTCATTTTATGGTTTTCTATGGCTATCAAACTAGTATAATGAAAGAGAAGCAGTTGTCTCAAATAAGAATGGAGAAATAATGATTCATAAGAATTTTCATAACATCAAAAAAAAATTTTTTCTTTTCGAGTTTCTTTCCGCATAATATGCTTTTCTACACCTATCAAACTAGCAAAATGTAAGAGAACCAGTTATCTCATATAAGAACGAAAAAAAGTTGATTATCTAGGATTTTCCAACCATCGAAAAAAATTTTTTTTCTTTTGGAGATTCTTTCCGCATAATATGCTTTTCTACAGCTATCAAACTTGCAAAATGAAAGAGAACCAATTATCTCAATTAAGAACGGAAAAAAAGTGATTCTAATGAAGTTTCCAACCATCGAAATAATACTTTTCTTTTCGCGAATCTTTCTTAATTTTATGGTTTTCTATGGCTATCAAACTAGAGAGAAGCAGTTATCTCAAATAAAAATGGAGAAAAATTGATTCATAAGAATTTTCCAAACATCAAAAAAAATTTTTTTCTTTTCGAGTTTCTTTCCGCATAATATGCTTTTCTACACCTATCAAACTAGCAAAATGAAAGAGATCCAGTTATCTCAAATAAGAACGGAATAAAAGTGATTCTAATGAAGTTTCCAAACTTCGAAAAAATTTGTTTTTCTTTTCGAGAATCTTTGCGCATAATATGCTTTTCTGAGGCTATCAAACTAGTATAATAAAGAGAACCAGTTATCTCGTATAAGAACGGAAAAAAAGTGATTCAAATGAAGTTTCCAAACTTCAAAAAATTTTTTTTTCTTTTCGAGATTCTTTGCGCATAATACGCTTTTCTGAGGCTATCAAACTAGTATAATGAAAGAGAACCAGTTATCTCGAATAAGAACGGAAAAAAAGTGATAAATGAAGTTTTCAACCATCGAAATATATCTTTTCTTGCCGCGAATTTTTCTTCATTTTATGGTTTTCTATGGCTATCAAACTAGTATAATGAAAGAGAAGCAGTTATCTCAAATAAGAATGGAGAAAAAATGATTCATAAGAATTTTCCAAACACCAAAAAAAATTTTTTTCCTTTCGAGTTTCTTTCCGCATAATATGCTTTTCTACACCTATCAAACTAGCAAAATGAAAGAGAACCAGTTATCTCAAATAAGAACGCAATAAAAGTGTAATGAAGTTTCCAACCATCGAAATAAATCTTTTCTTTTCGCGAATCTTTCTTCATTTTATGGTTTACTATGGCTACCAAACTAGAGAGAAGCAGTTATCTCAAATAAGAATGGAGAAAAATTGATTCATAAGGATTTTCCAAACATCAAAAAAAATTTTTTTTCTTTTCCAGATTCTTTCCGCATAATATGCTTTTCTAAGGCTATCAAACTAGTATAATGAAAGAGAATCAGTTATCTGAAATAAGAAAGGAAAAAAAGTGATTCTAATAATGTTTCTAAACTTTGAAAAAAAATTTTTTTTTTCGAGATTCTTTCCGCATAATATGCCATTTCTATGGCTATCAAACTAGTATAATTAAAGAGAACTAATTATCTCAAATAAGAATGGAAAAAAAAAATATTCATAAGGATTTTCCAAACATCAAAAAAAAATTTTTTTCTTTTCGAGATTCTTTCCTCATAATATGCATTTCTACAGCTATCAAACTAGCAAAATGAAATTGAACCAGTTATCTCATATAAGAACAAAAAAAAACGTTTATTCTATTGGATTTTCTAACCTTCGAAAAAAATTTTTTTTCTTTTCGAGATCCTTTCCGCATAATATGGTTTTCTACAGCTATCAAACTAGCAAAATGAAAGAGAACCAGTTATCTCAAATAAGAAGGGAAAAAAAGTGATTCTAATGACGTTTCTAACCTTCGAAATAAAGCTTTTCTTTTCGCGAATCTTTCTTCATTTTATGGTTTTCTACGGCTATCAAAAAAGTATATAGAAAGGGAACCAGTTATCTCAATTAAGAATGCAAAAAAATTGATTCATAAGATTTCTCCAAACATCAAAAAGAAAATTTTTTTCTTTTCGAGTTTCTTTCCGCATAATATGCTTTTCTAAGGCTATCAAACTAGTATAATGAAAGAGAATCAGTTATCTCAAATAAGAACGGAAAAAAAAGATAGAAATGAAGTTTCGAACCATCGAAATAAATCATTTCTTTTCGCGAATCTTTCTTCATTTATGGTTTTCTATGGCTATCAAACTAGAGAGAAGCAGTTATCTCAAATAAGAATGGAGAAAAATTGATTCATAAGAATTTTGGAAACATCAAAAAAAAATTTTTTTCTTTTCGAGTTTCTTTCCGCATAATATGCTTTTCTACAGCTATCAAACTAGCAAAATGAAAGAGAACCAGTTATCTGAAATAAGAACGGTAAAAAAGTGATTCTAATGAAGTTTCCAACCATCGAAATAAATCTTTAGTTTTCGCTAACCTTTCTTCATTTTATGGTTTTCTACGACTATCAAACAAGTATAATGAAAGAGAACCAGTTATCTCATATAAAAATGCAAAAAAATTGATTCATAAGGATTTTCTAAACCTGAAAATAAAATTTTTTTTTTCGAGATTCTTTCCGCATAATATGCTTTTCTAAGGCTATCAAAATAGTATAATGAAAGAGAACCATTTATCTCAAATAAGAACGGAAAAAAAGTGATTCTAATGAAGTTTCCAACCTTCGAAAAATTTTTTCATCTTTTCGTGATTCTTTCCGCATAATATGCTTTTCTACAGCTATCAAACTAGCAAATGAAAGAGAACCAGTTATATCAAATAAGAACGGAAAAAAAGTGATTGTAATGAAGTTTACAAACTGATAAAATTTGTTTTTCTTTTCGAGATTCTTTCCGCATAATATGCTTTTCTACAGCTATCAAACTAGCAAAATGAAATAGAACCAGTTATCTCGAATAAGAACAGAAAAAAAGTGATTCAAATGAAGTTTCAAAATTTTGAAAAACTTTTTTTTTCTTTTCGAGATTCTTTGCGCATAATATGCTTTTCTACAGCTATCAAACTAGCAAAATGAAAGAGAACCAGCTATCTCGTATAAGAACGGAAAAAGAGTGATTCTAATGAAGTTTCAAAACTTCGAAAAAAATTTTTTTCTTTTCGAGATTCTTTGCGCATAATATGCCTTTCTGAGGCTATCAAACTAGTATAATGAAAGAGAACCAATTATGTCAAATAAGAACGGAAAAAAAGTGATTCTAATAAAGTTTCCAAACTTCGAAAAAAATTTTTTTTCTTTTCGAGATTCATTGCGCATAATATGCTTTTCTGAGGCTATCAAACTAGTATAATGAAAGAGAACCAGTTATCTCGAATAAGAACGGAAAAAAAGTGACTCTAATGAAGTTTCCAAACTTCGAAAAATTTTTTTTTTCTTTTCGAGTTTCTTTGCGCATAATATGCTTTTCTGAGGCTATCAAACTAGTATAATGAAAGAGAACCAGTTATCTCATATAAGAACGAAAAAAAGTTGATTCTCTTGGATTTTCCAACAATCGAAAAATTTTTTTTTTCTTTTGGAGATTCTTTCCGCATAATATGCTTTTCTACAGCTATCAAACTAGCAAAATGAAAGAGAACCAATTATCTCAAATAAGAACGGAAAAAAAGTGATTTTAATGAAGTTTCCAACCACCAAATAAATCTTTTCTTTTCGCGAATCTTTCTTCATTTTATGGTTTTCTATGGCTATCAAACTAGAGGGAAGCAGTTATCTCCAATAAGAATGGAGAAAAATTGATTCATAAGAATTTTCCAAACATCAAAAAAAATTTTTTTTCTTTTCGAGATTCTTTCCGCATAATATGCTTTTCTACAGCTATCAAACTAGCAAAATGAAAGAGAACCAGTTATCTCAAATAAGAACGGAATAAAAGTGATTGTAATGAAGTTTCCAACCATCGAAATAAATCTTTTTTTTTCGCGAATCTTTCTTCATTTTATGGTTTTCTATGGCTATCAAACTAGAATAATGAAAGAGGACCAGTTATCTCGAATAAGAACGGAAAAAAAGTGATTCTAATGAAGTTTCCAAACTTCGAAAAAATTTGTTTTTCTTTTCGAGATTCTTTGCGCATAATATGCTTTTCTGAGGCTATCAAACTAGTATAATAAAGAGAACCAGTTATCTCGTATAAGAACGGAAAAAAAGTGATTCAAATGAAGTTTCCAAACTTCAAAAAATTTTTTTTTCTTTTCGAGATTCTTTGCGCATAATACGCTTTTCTGAGGCTATCAAACTAGTATAATGAAAGAGAACCAGTTATCTCGAATAAGAACGGAAAAAAAGTGATAAATGAAGTTTCAAACCATCGAAATATATCTTTTCTTGCCGCGAATTTTTCTTCATTTTATGGTTTTCTATGGCTATCAAACTAGTATAATGAAAGAGAAGCAGTTGTCTCAAATAAGAATGGAGAAATAATGATACATAAGAATTTTCCAAACATCAAAAAAAATTTTTTTCTTTTCGAGTTTCTTTGCGCATAATATGCTTTTCTACACCTATCAAACTAGCAAAATGTAAGAGAACCAGTTATCTCATATAAGAACGAAAAAAAGTTGATTATCTAGGATTTTCCAACCATCGAAAAAAATTTTTTTTCTTTTGGAGATTCTTTCCGCATAATATGCTTTTCTACAGCTATCAAACTAGCAAAATGAAAGAGATCCAGTTATCTCAAATAAGAACGGAATAAAAGTGATTCTAATGAAGTTTCCAAACTTCGAAAAAATTTGTTTTTCTTTTCGAGATTCTTTGCGCATAATATGCTTTTCTGAGGCTATCAAACTAGTATAATAAAGAGAACCAGTTATCTCGTATAAGAACGGAAAAAAAGTGATTCAAATGAAGTTTCCAAACTTCAAAAAATTTCTTTTTCTTTTCGAGATTCTTTGCGCATAATACGCTTTTCTGAGGCTATCAAACTAGTATAATGAAAGAGAACCAGTTATCTCGAATAAGAACGGAAAAAAAGTGATAAATGAAGTTTTCAACCATCGAAATATATCTTTTCTTGCCGCGAATTTTTCTTCATTTTATGGTTTTCTATGGCTATCAAACTAGTATAATGAAAGAGAAGCAGTTATCTCAAATAAGAATTGAGAAAAAATGATTCATAAGAATTTTCCAAACACCAAAAAAAATTTTTTTCTTTTCGAGTTTCTTTCCGCATAATATGCTTTTCTACACCTATCAAACTAGCAAAATGAAAGAGAACCAGTTATCTCAAATAAGAACGCAATAAAAGTTTAATGAAGTTTCCAACCATCGAAATAAATCTTTTCTTTTCGCGAATCTTTCTTCATTTTATGGTTTACTATGGCTACCAAACTAGAGAGAAGCAGTTATCTCAAATAAGAATGGAGAAAAATTGATTCATAAGGATTTTCCAAACTTCAAAAAAAATTTTTTTTCTTTTCCAGATTCTTTCCGCATAATATGCTTTTCTAAGGCTATCAAACTAGTATAATGAAAGAGAATCAGTTATCTGAAATAAGAAAGGAAAAAAAGTGATTCTAATAATGTTTCTAAACTTTGAAAAAAAATTTTTTTTTTCGAGATTCTTTCCGCATAATATGCCTTTTCTATGGCTATCAAACTAGTATAATTAAAGAGAACTAATTATCTCAAATAAGAATGGAAAAAAAAATATTCATAAGGATTTTCCAAACATCAAAAAAAAATTTTTTTCTTTTCGAGATTCTTTCCTCATAATATGCATTTCTACAGCTATCAAACTAGCAAAATGAAATTGAACCAGTTATCTCATATAAGAACAAAAAAACGTTTATTCTATTGGATTTTCTAACCTTCGAAAAAAATTTTTTTTCTTTTCGAGATCCTTTCCGCATAATATGGTTTTCTACAGCTATCAAACTAGCAAAATGAAAGAGAACCAGTTATCTCAAATAAGAAGGGAAAAAAAGTGATTCTAATGACGTTTCTAACCTTCGAAATAAAGCTTTTCTTTTCGCGAATCTTTCTTCATTTTATGGTTTTCTACGGCTATCAAAAAAGTATATAGAAAGGGAACCAGTTATCTCAATTAAGAATGCAAAAAAATTGATTCATAAGATTTCTCCAAACATCAAAAAGAAAATTTTTTTCTTTTCGAGTTTCTTTCCGCATAATATGCTTTTCTAAGGCTATCAAACTAGTATAATGAAAGAGAATCAGTTATCTCAAATAAGAACGGAAAAAAAAGATAGAAATGAAGTTTCGAACCATCGAAATAAATCATTTCTTTTCGCGAATCTTTCTTCATTTATGGTTTTCTATGGCTATCAAACTAGAGAGAAGCAGTTATCTCAAATAAGAATGGAGAAAAATTGATTCATAAGAATTTTGGAAACATCAAAAAAAAATTTTTTTCTTTTCGAGTTTCTTTCCGCAGAATATGCTTTTCTAAGGCTATCAAACTAGTATAATGAAAGAGAATCAGTTATCTCAAATAAGAACGGAAAAAAAGTGATTCTAATGAAGTTTCCAAACTTTGAAAAAAATTTTTTTTTTCTTTTCGAGATTCTTTCCGCATAATATGCTTTTCTACAGCTATCAAACTAGCAAAATGAAAGAGAACCAGTTATCTGAAATAAGAACGGGAAAAAAGTGATTCTAATGAAGTCTCCAACCATCGAAATAAATCTTTAGTTTTCGCTAACCTTTCTTCATTTTATGGTTTTCTACGACTATCAAACAAGTATAATGAAAGAGAACCAGTTATCTCATATAAGAATGCAAAAAAATTGATTCATAAGGATTTTCTAAACCTGAAAATAAAATTTTTTTCTTTTCGAGATTCTTTCCGCATAATATGCTTTTCTGAGGCTATCAAAATAGTATAATGAAAGAGAACCATTTATCTCAAATAAGAACGGAAAAAAAGTGATTCTAATGAAGTTTCCAACCTTCGAAAAATTTTTTCATCTTTTCGTGATTCTTTCCGCATAATATGCTTTTCTACAGCTATCAAACTAGCAAATGAAAGAGAACCAGTTATATCAAATAAGAACGGAAAAAAAGTGATTGTAATGAAGTTTACAAACTGAAAAAATTTGTTTTTCTTTTCGAGATTCTTTCCGCATAATATGCTTTTCTACAGCTATCAAACTAGCAAAATGAAATAGAACCAGTTATCTCGAATAAGAACGGAAAAAAAGTGATTCAAATGAAGTTTCAAAATTTTGAAAAACTTTTTTTTTCTTTTCGAGATTCTTTGCGCATAATATGCTTTTCTACAGCTATCAAACTAGCAAAATGAAAGAGAACCAGCTATCTCGTATAAGAACGGAAAAAGAGTGATTCTAATGAAGTTTCAAAACTTCGAAAAAAATTTTTTTCTTTTCGAGATTCTTTGCGCATAATATGCCTTTCTGAGGCTATCAAACTAGTATAATGAAAGAGAACCAGTTATGTCAAATAAGAACGGAAAAAAAGTGATTCTAATAAAGTTTCCAAACTTCGAAAAAAATTTTTTTTCTTTTCGAGATTCATTGCGCATAATATGCTTTTCTGAGGCTATCAAACTAGTATAATGAAAGAGAACCAGTTATCTCGAATAAGAACGGAAAAAAAGTGACTCTAATGAAGTTTCCAAACTTCGAAAAATTTTTTTTTTCTTTTCGAGTTTCTTTGCGCATAATATGCTTTTCTGAGGCTATCAAACTAGTATAATGAAAGAGAACCAGTTATCTCGAATAAGAACGGAAAAAAAGTGATTCTAATGAAGTTTGCAAACTTCGAAAAATTTTTTTTTTCTTTTCGAGATTCTTTGCGCATAATATGCTTTTCTGAGGCTATCAAACAAGTATAATGAAAGGGAACAAGTTATCTCGAATAAGAACCAATAAAAAGTTATTCTAATGAAGTTTCCAAACTTCGAAAAAAATTTTTTTCTTTTCGAGATTCTTTGCGCATAATATGCTTTTCTACAGCTATGAAACTAGTATAATGAAAGAGAACCAGGTATCTCGAATAAGAACGGAAACAAAGTGATTCTAATGAAGTTTCCAAACTTTGAAATAATTTTTTTTCTTTTCGAGATTCTATGCGCATAATATGCTTTTCTGATGCTATCAAACTAGTATAATGAAAGAGAACCAGTTATCTCGAATAAGAACGGAAAAAAGTGATTCTAACGAAGTTTCAAAATTTTCAAAAACTTTTTTTTTCTTTTCGAGATTCTTTGCGCATAATATGCTTTTCTACAGCTATCAAAGTAGCAAAATGAAAGAGAACCAGTTATCTCGTATAAGAACGGAAAAATGTGATTCCAATGAAGTTTCCAAACTTCGAAAAAAATTTTTTTCTTTTCGAGATTCTTTGCGCATAATATGCTTTTCTGTGGCTATCTATCAAACTAGTATAATGAAAGAGAACCAGTTATCTCGTATAAGAACGGAAAAAAAGTGATTCAAATGAAGTTTCCAAACTTCAAAAAATTTTTTTTATTCTTTTCGAGATTCTTTACGCATAATGTGCTTTTCTGAGGCTATCAAAGTAGTATAATGAAAGAGAACCAGTTATGTCGAATAAGAACGGAAAAAAAGTGATTCTAATGAAGTTTCAAAATTTGGAAAAACTTTTTTTTTTCTTTTCGAGATTCTTTGCGCATAATATGCTTTTCTATAGCTATCAAACTAGCAAAATGAAAGAGAACCAGTTATATCGTATAAGAACGGAAAAAAAGTGATACCAATGAAGTTTCCAAACTTCGAAAAAAAATTTTTCTTTTCCAGATTCTTTGCGCATAATATGCTTTTCTGTGGCTATCAAACTAGTATAATGAAAGAGAACCAGTTATCTCGTATAAGAACGGAAAAAAAGTGATTCAAATGAAGTTTCCAAACTTCAAAAAAATTTTTTTTCTTTTCGAGATTCTTTGCGAATAATATGCTTTTCTGAGGCTATCAAACTAGTATAATGAAAGAGAACCAGTTATCTCGAATAAGAACGGAAAAAAAGTGATTCTAATGAAGTTTCCAAACTTCGAAAAACATTTTTTTTCTTTTCGTAATTCATTGCGCATAATAAGCTTTTCTGAGGCTATCAAACTAGTATAATGAAAGAGAACCAGTTATCTCGAAACAGAACGGAAAAAAATGTGATTCTAATGAAGTTTCCAAACTTCGAAAAATTTTTTTTTTCTTTTCGAGATTCTTTGCGCATATAATGCTTTTCTGATGCTATCAAACTGGTATAATGAAAGAGAACCAGTTATCTCGAATAAGAACGGAAAAAAAGTGATAAATGAAGTTTCCAACCATCGAAATATATATTTTCTTGCCGCGAATTTTTCTTCATTTTATGGCTTTCTATGGCTATCAAACTAGTATAATGAAAGAGAAGCAGTTAACTCAAATAAGAATGGAGAAAAATTGATTCTCTTGGATTTTCCAACCTTCGAAAATTTTTTTTTTCTTTTCCAAATTCTTTCCGCGTAATATGCCATTCTAAGGCTATCAAACTAGTATAATGAAAGAGAACTAGTTATCTCAAATAAGAACGGAAAAAATTGATTCTAATGAAGTTTCCAAACTTTGAAAAAAAATTTTTTTACTTTCGAGATTTTTTCCGCATAATATGCTTTTCTACAGCTATCAAACTAGCAAAATGTAAGAGAACCAGTTATCTCATATAAGAACGAAAAAAAGTTGATTCTCTTGGATTTTCCAAGCATCGAAAAAAATTTTTTTTCTTTTGGAGATTCTTTCCGCATAATATGCTTTTCTACAGCTATCAAACTAGCAAAATGAAAGAGAACCAATTATCTCAAATAAGAACGGAAAAAAAGTGATTCTAATGAAGTTTCCAACCATCGAAATAAATCTTTTCTTTTCGCGAATCTTTCTTCATTTTATGGTTTTCTATGGCTATCAAACTAGAGAGAAGCAGTTATCTCAAACAAGAATGGAGAAAAATTGATTCATAAGAATTTTCCAAACATCAAAAAAAATTTTTTTCTTTCCGAGTTTCTTTCTGCATAATATACTTTTCTAAGGCTATCAAACTAGTATAATGAAAGAGAACGTGTTATCTCAAATAAGAACGGAAAAAATGTGATTCTAATGAAGTTTCCAAACATCGAAAAAAAATTTTTTTCTTTTCGAGATTCTTTGCGCATAATATGCTTTTCCGATGCTATCAAACTAGTATAATGAAAGAGAACCAGTTATCTCGAATAAGAACGGAAAAAAGTGATTCTAATGAAGTTTCCAAACATCGAAAAAAAATTTTTTTTTTCGAGATTCTTTGCGCATAATATGCTTTTCTACAGCTATCAAAATAGTATAAAGAAAGAGAACCAGTTATCTCGAATAAGAACGGAAAAAAAGTGATTCTAACGAAGTTTCCAAACTTGGAAAAAATTTTTTTTTCTTTTCGAGATTCTTTGCGCATAATATGCTTTTCTGAGGCTATCAAACTAGTATAATGAAAGAGAAGCAGTTATCTAAAATAAGAATGGAGAAAAATTGATTCATAAGAATTTTCCAAACATCAAAAAAATTTTTTTCTTTTCGAGTTTCCTTCCGCATAATATGCTTTTCTACAGCTATCAAACTATCAAAATGAAAGAGAACCAGTTATTTCAAATAAGAACGGAATAAAAGTGTAATGAAGTATCCAACCATCAATATAAATCTTTTCTTTTCGCGAATCTTTCTTCATTTTATGGTTTTCTAAGGCTATCAAACAAGTATAATGAAAGAGAACCAGTTATCTCAAATAAGAATGCAAAAAAATTGATTCATAAGATTTTTCCAAACATTAAAAAAAATTTTTTTTTTTTCCAGATTCTTTCCGCATAATATGCTTTTCTAAGGGTATCAAACTACTATAATGAAAGAGAACCAGTTATATCAAATAAGAACGGGAAAAAAGTGATTCTTATGAAGTTTCCAAACATCGAAATAAATCTTTTCTTTTCGCGAATCTTTCTTCATTTTATGGTTTTCTATGGCTATCAAATTAGTATAATGAAACAGAACCAATTATCTCAAATAAGAACGGAAAAAAATTGATTCTCTTGGATTTTCCAACCTTCGAAAATTTTTTTTTTCTTTTCCAAATTCTTTCCGCGTAATATGCCATTCTAAGGCTAGCAAACTAGTATAATGAAAGAGAACTAGTTATCTCAAAGAAGAACGGAAAAAATTGATTCTAATGAAGTTTCCAAACTTTGAAAAAAAATTTTTTTACTTTCGAGATTCTTTCCGCATTATATGCTTTTCTACAGCTATCAAACTAGCAAAATGTAGGAGAACCAGTTATCTCATATAAGAACGAAAAAAAGTTGATTCTCTAGGATTTTCCAACCATCGAAAAAATTTTTTTTTCTTTTGGAGATTCTTTCCGCATAATATGCTTTTCTACAGCTATCAAACTAGCAAAATGAAAGAGAACCAATTATCTCAAATAAGAACGGAAAAAAAAGTGATTCTAATGAAGTTTCCAACCATCGAAATAATACTTTTCTTTTCGCGAATCTTTCTTCATTTTCTTCATTTTATCATTCTAGAGAGAAGCAGATATCTCAAATAAGAATGGAGAAAAATTGATTCATAAGAATTTTCCAAACATCAAAAAAATTTTTTTTTCTTTTAGAGATTCTTTCCGCATAATATGCTTTTCTAAGTCTATCAAACTAGCAAAATGAAAAAGAACCAGTTATCTCAAATAAGAACGGAATAAAAGTGATTGTAATGAAGTTTCCAACCATCGAAATAAATCTTTTCTTTTCGCGAATCTTTCTTCATTTTATGGTTTTCTATGGCTATCAAACAAGTATAATGTAAGAAAACCAGTTATCTCAAATAAGAATGCAAAAAAATTGATTCATAAGAATTTTCCAAACATCAAAAAAAAATTATTTTCTTTTAGAGATTCTTTCCGCATAATATGCTTTTCTAGGGCTATCAAACTACTATAATGAAAGAGAACCAGTTATCTCAAATAAGGACGGAAAAAAAGTGATTCTAATGAAGTTTCCAACCTTCGAAAAAATTTTTTCTTCTTTTCGAGATTCTGTCCGCATAATATGCTTTTCTACAGCTATCAAACTATCAAAATGAAAGAGAACCAGTTATCTCAAATAAGAACGGAATAAAAGTGATATAAACGAAGTTTCTAACCATCGAAATAAATGTTTTCCTTTCGCGAATCTTTCTTCATTTTATGGTTTTCTATGGCTATCAAACTAGAATAATGAAAGAGGACTAGTTATCTCGAATAAGAACGGAAAAAAAGTGATTCTAATGAAGTTTCCAAACTTCAAAAAAAATTTTTTTCTTTTCGAGATTCTTTGCGCATAATATGCTTTTCTGAGGCTATCAAACTAGTATAATGAAAGAGAATCAGTTATCTCGAATAAGAACGGAAAAAAAGTGAATCTAATGAAGTGTCCAAACTTCGAAAAAAAATTTTTTCTTTTAGAGATTCTTTGGGCATAATATGCTTTTCTACAGCTATCAAACTAGTATAATGAAAGAGAACCAGTTATCTCTACTAAGAACGGAAAAAAAGTTATTCTAATGTAGTTTCCAAACATCGAAAAAAATATTTTTCTTTTAGAAATTCTTTGCGCATAATATGCTTTTCTACAGCTATCAAACTAGTATAATGAAAGAGAACCAGTTATCTCGAATAAGAACGGAAAAAAAGTGATTCTAATTAAGTTTCCAAACTTCGAAAAAAATTTTTATCTTTTCGAGATTCTTTGCGCCTAATATGCTTTTCTGAGGCTATCAAATTAGTATAATGAAAGAGAAGCAGTTATCTCGAATAAGAACGGAAAAAAAGTGATTCTAATGAAGTTTCCAAACTTCGAAATAATTTTTTTTTTCTTTTCGAGATTCTTTGCGCATAATATGCTTTTCTGAGTCTATCAAACTAGTATAATGAAAGAGAACCAGTTATCTCGAATAAGAACGGAAAAAAAGTGATTCTAATGAAGTTTCCAAACTTCGTAAAAATTTTTTTTTCTGTTCCAGATTCTTTGCGCATAATATGCTTTTCTGAGGCTATCAAACTGGTATAATGAAAGAGAACGAGTTATCTCGAATAAGAACGGAAAAAGAAGTGATTCTAATGAAGTTTCCAAACTTCGAAAAAAATTTTTTTTCTTTTCGAGATTCTTTGCGCATAATATGCTTTTCTGAGGCTATCAAACTAGTATATGAAAGAGAATCAGTTATCTCAATTAAGAACGGAAAAAAAGTGATTGTAATGAAGTTTACAAACTATGAAAAAATTTGTTTTTCTTTTCGAGATTCTTTCCGCATAATATGGTTTTCTACAGCTATCAAACTAGCAAAATGAAAAAGAACCAGTTATCTCAAATAAGAACGGAATAAAAGTGATTGTAATGAAGTTTCCAACCATCGAAATAAATCTTTTCTTTTCGCGAATCTTTCTTCATTTTATGGTTTTCTATGGCTATCAAACAAGTATAATGTAAGAAAACCAGTTATCTCAAATAAGAATGCAAAAAAATTGATTCATAAGAATTTTCCAAACATCAAAAAAAAATTTTTTTCTTTTAGAGATTCTTTCCGCATAATATGCTTTTCTAAGGCTATCAAACTACTATAATGAAAGAGAACCAGTTATCTCAAATAAGGACGGAAAAAAAGTGATTCTAATGAAGTTTCCAACCTTCGAAAAAAATTTTTCTTCTTTTCGAGATTCTGTCCGCATAATATGCTTTTCTACAGCTATCAAACTATCAAAATGAAAGAGAACCAGTTATCTCAAATAAGAACGGAATAAAAGTGATATAAACGAAGTTTCTAACCATCGAAATAAATGTTTTCCTATAGCGAATCTTTCTTCATTTTATGGTTTTCTATGGCTATCAAACTAGAATAATGAAAGAGGACTAGTTATCTCGAATAAGAACGGAAAAAAAGTGATTCTAATGAAGTTTCCAAACTTCGAAAAAAATTTTTTTTTTCCAGATTCTTTGCGCATAAATTGCTTTTCTGTGGTTATCAAAATAGTTTAATGAAAGAGAACCAGTTATCTCGTATAAAAACGGAAGAAAAGTGATTCAAATAAAGTTTCCAAACTTCAAAAAAAATTTTTTTCTTTTCGAGATTCTTTGCGCATAATATGCTTTTCTGAGGCTATCAAACCAGTATAATGAAAGAGAATCAGTTATCTCGAATAAGAACGGAAAAAAAGTGAATCTAATGAAGTGTCCAAACTTCGAAAAAAAATTTTTTCTTTTAGAGATTTTTTCGGCATAATATGCTTTTCTACAGCTATCAAACTAGTATAATGAAAGAGAACCAGTTATCTCGACTAAGAACGGAAAAAAAGTGATTCTAATGTAGTTTCCAAACATCGAAAAAAATTTTTTTATTTTAGAGATTCTTTGCGCATAATATGCTTTTCTACAGCTATCAAACTAGTATAATGAAAGAGAACCAGTTATCTCGAATAAGAACGGAAAAAAAGTGATTGTAATGAAGTTTCAAAATTTTGAAAAACTTTTTTTTTTTTTCTATATTCTTTGCGCATAATATGCTTTTCTACAGCTATCAAACTAGCAAAATGAAAGAGAACCAGTTATCTCGTATAAGAACGGAAAAAAAGTGATACCAATGAAGTTTACAAACTTCGAAAAAAAATTTTTTCTTTTCCAGATTCTTTGCGCATAATATGCTTTTCTGTGGCTATCAAACTAGTATAATGAAAGAGAACCAGTTATCTCGTATAAAAACGGAAAAAAAGTGATTCAAATGAAGTTTCCAACAATCGAAATATATATTTTCTTGCCGCGAATTTTTCTTCATTTTATGGTTTTCTATGGCTATCAAACTAGTATAATGAAAGAGAATCAGTTTTCTCAAATAAGAACGGAAAAAAAGTGATTGTAATGAACTTTACAAACTGAAAAAATTTGTTTTTCTTTTCGAGATTCTTTCCGCATAATATGCTTTTCTACAGCTATCAAACAAGCAAAATGAAAGAGAACCAGCTATCTCGAATAAGAACGGAAAAAAAGTTATTCTAATGAAGTTTCCAAACTTCGAAAAAAATTTTTTTTCTTTTCGAGATTCTTTGCGCATAATATGCTTTTCTGAGGCTATCAAACTAGTATAAAGAAAGAGAACCAGTTATGTTGAATAAGAACGGAAAAAAAGTGATTCTAATGAAATTTCCAAACTTCAAAAAATTTTTTTTTCTTTTCGAGATTCTTTGCGCATGATATGCTTTTCTGAGGCTATCAAACTAGTATAATGAAAGAGAACCAGTTATCTCGAATAAGAACGGAAAAAAAGTTATTCTAATGAAGTTTCCAAACTTCGAAAAAAATTTTTTACTTTTCGAGATTCTTTGCGCATAATATGCCTTTCTGAGGCTATCAAACTAGTATAATGAAAGAGAACCAGTTATCTCGAATAAGAACGGAAAAAAAGTGATTCTAATAAAGTTTCCAAATTCGAAAAAAATTTTTTTTCTTTTCGAGATTCATTGAGCATAATATGCTTTTCTGAGGCTATCATTCTAGTATAATGAAAGAGAACCAGTTATCTCGAATAAGAACGGAAAAAAAGTGATTCTAATGAAGTTTCCAAACTTCGAAAAAAATTTTTATCTTTTCGAGATTCTTTGCGCCTAATATGCTTTTCTGAGGCTATCAAATTAGTATAATGAAAGAGAACCAGTTATCTCGAATAAGAACGGAAAAAAAGTGATTCTAATGAAGTTTCCAAACTTCAAAAAATTTTTTTTTCTTTTCGAGATTCTTTGCGCATAATACGCTTTTCTGAGGCTATCAAACTAGTATAATGAAAGAGAACCAGTTATCTCGAATAAGAACGGAAAAAAAGTGATAAATGAAGTTTCAAACCATCGAAATATATCTTTTCTTGCCGCGAATTTTTCTTCATTTTATGGTTTTCTATGGCTATCAAACTAGTATAATGAAAGAGAAGCAGTTGTCTCAAATAAGAATGGAGAAATAATGATACATAAGAATTTTCCAAACATCAAAAAAAATTTTTTTCTTTTCGAGTTTCTTTGCGCATAATATGCTTTTCTACACCTATCAAACTAGCAAAATGTAAGAGAACCAGTTATCTCATATAAGAACGAAAAAAAGTTGATTATCTAGGATTTTCCAACCATCGAAAAAAATTTTTTTTCTTTTGGAGATTCTTTCCGCATAATATGCTTTTCTACAGCTATCAAACTAGCAAAATGAAAGAGATCCAGTTATCTCAAATAAGAACGGAATAAAAGTGATTCTAATGAAGTTTCCAAACTTCGAAAAAATTTGTTTTTCTTTTCGAGATTCTTTGCGCATAATATGCTTTTCTGAGGCTATCAAACTAGTATAATAAAGAGAACCAGTTATCTCGTATAAGAACGGAAAAAAAGTGATTCAAATGAAGTTTCCAAACTTCAAAAAATTTCTTTTTCTTTTCGAGATTCTTTGCGCATAATACGCTTTTCTGAGGCTATCAAACTAGTATAATGAAAGAGAACCAGTTATCTCGAATAAGAACGGAAAAAAAGTGATAAATGAAGTTTTCAACCATCGAAATATATCTTTTCTTGCCGCGAATTTTTCTTCATTTTATGGTTTTCTATGGCTATCAAACTAGTATAATGAAAGAGAAGCAGTTATCTCAAATAAGAATGGAGAAAAAATGATTCATAAGAATTTTCCAAACACCAAAAAAAATTTTTTTCTTTTCGAGTTTCTTTCCGCATAATATGCTTTTCTACACCTATCAAACTAGCAAAATGAAAGAGAACCAGTTATCTCAAATAAGAACGCAATAAAAGTTTAATGAAGTTTCCAACCATCGAAATAAATCTTTTCTTTTCGCGAATCTTTCTTCATTTTATGGTTTACTATGGCTACCAAACTAGAGAGAAGCAGTTATCTCAAATAAGAATGGAGAAAAATTGATTCATAAGGATTTTCCAAACATCAAAAAAAATTTTTTTTCTTTTCCAGATTCTTTCCGCATAATATGCTTTTCTAAGGCTATCAAACTAGTATAATGAAAGAGAATCAGTTATCTGAAATAAGAAAGGAAAAAAAGTGATTCTAATAATGTTTCTAAACTTTGAAAAAAAATTTTTTTTTTCGAGATTCTTTCCGCATAATATGCCTTTTCTATGGCTATCAAACTAGTATAATTAAAGAGAACTAATTATCTCAAATAAGAATGGAAAAAAAAATATTCATAAGGATTTTCCAAACATCAAAAAAAAATTTTTTTCTTTTCGAGATTCTTTCCTCATAATATGCATTTCTACAGCTATCAAACTAGCAAAATGAAATTGAACCAGTTATCTCATATAAGAACAAAAAAACGTTTATTCTATTGGATTTTCTAACCTTCGAAAAAAATTTTTTTTCTTTTCGAGATCCTTTCCGCATAATATGGTTTTCTACAGCTATCAAACTAGCAAAATGAAAGAGAACCAGTTATCTCAAATAAGAAGGGAAAAAAAGTGATTCTAATGACGTTTCTAACCTTCGAAATAAAGCTTTTCTTTTCGCGAATCTTTCTTCATTTTATGGTTTTCTACGGCTATCAAAAAAGTATATAGAAAGGGAACCAGTTATCTCAATTAAGAATGCAAAAAAATTGATTCATAAGATTTCTCCAAACATCAAAAAGAAAATTTTTTTCTTTTCGAGTTTCTTTCCGCATAATATGCTTTTCTAAGGCTATCAAACTAGTATAATGAAAGAGAATCAGTTATCTCAAATAAGAACGGAAAAAAAAGATAGAAATGAAGTTTCGAACCATCGAAATAAATCATTTCTTTTCGCGAATCTTTCTTCATTTATGGTTTTCTATGGCTATCAAACTAGAGAGAAGCAGTTATCTCAAATAAGAATGGAGAAAAATTGATTCATAAGAATTTTGGAAACATCAAAAAAAAATTTTTTTCTTTTCGAGTTTCTTTCCGCAGAATATGCTTTTCTAAGGCTATCAAACTAGTATAATGAAAGAGAATCAGTTATCTCAAATAAGAACGGAAAAAAAGTGATTCTAATGAAGTTTCCAAACTTTGAAAAAAAATTTTTTTTTCTTTTCGAGATTCTTTCCGCATAATATGCTTTTCTACAGCTATCAAACTAGCAAAATGAAAGAGAACCAGTTATCTGAAATAAGAACGGGAAAAAAGTGATTCTAATGAAGTCTCCAACCATCGAAATAAATCTTTAGTTTTCGCTAACCTTTCTTCATTTTATGGTTTTCTACGACTATCAAACAAGTATAATGAAAGAGAACCAGTTATCTCATATAAGAATGCAAAAAAATTGATTCATAAGGATTTTCTAAACCTGAAAATAAAATTTTTTTCTTTTCGAGATTCTTTCCGCATAATATGCTTTTCTGAGGCTATCAAAATAGTATAATGAAAGAGAACCATTTATCTCAAATAAGAACGGAAAAAAAGTGATTCTAATGAAGTTTCCAACCTTCGAAAAATTTTTTCATCTTTTCGTGATTCTTTCCGCATAATATGCTTTTCTACAGCTATCAAACTAGCAAATGAAAGAGAACCAGTTATATCAAATAAGAACGGAAAAAAAGTGATTGTAATGAAGTTTACAAACTGAAAAAATTTGTTTTTCTTTTCGAGATTCTTTCCGCATAATATGCTTTTCTACAGCTATCAAACTAGCAAAATGAAATAGAACCAGTTATCTCGAATAAGAACGGAAAAAAATGATTCAAATGAAGTTTCAAAATTTTGAAAAACTTTTTTTTTCTTTTCGAGATTCTTTGCGCATAATATGCTTTTCTACAGCTATCAAACTAGCAAAATGAAAGAGAACCAGCTATCTCGTATAAGAACGGAAAAAGAGTGATTCTAATGAAGTTTCAAAACTTCGAAAAAAATTTTTTTCTTTTCGAGATTCTTTGCGCATAATATGCCTTTCTGAGGCTATCAAACTAGTATAATGAAAGAGAACCAGTTATGTCAAATAAGAACGGAAAAAAAGTGATTCTAATAAAGTTTCCAAACTTCGAAAAAAATTTTTTTTCTTTTCGAGATTCATTGCGCATAATATGCTTTTCTGAGGCTATCAAACTAGTATAATGAAAGAGAACCAGTTATCTCGAATAAGAACGGAAAAAAAGTGACTCTAATGAAGTTTCCAAACTTCGAAAAATTTTTTTTTTCTTTTCGAGTTTCTTTGCGCATAATATGCTTTTCTGAGGCTATCAAACTAGTATAATGAAAGAGAACCAGTTATCTCGAATAAGAACGGAAAAAAAGTGATTCTAATGAAGTTTGCAAACTTCGAAAAATTTTTTTTTTCTTTTCGAGATTCTTTGCGCATAATATGCTTTTCTGAGGCTATCAAACAAGTATAATGAAAGGGAACAAGTTATCTCGAATAAGAACCAATAAAAAGTTATTCTAATGAAGTTTCCAAACTTCGAAAAAAATTTTTTTCTTTTCGAGATTCTTTGCGCATAATATGCTTTTCTACAGCTATGAAACTAGTATAATGAAAGAGAACCAGGTATCTCGAATAAGAACGGAAACAAAGTGATTCTAATGAAGTTTCCAAACTTTGAAATAATTTTTTTTCTTTTCGAGATTCTATGCGCATAATATGCTTTTCTGATGCTATCAAACTAGTATAATGAAAGAGAACCAGTTATCTCGAATAAGAACGGAAAAAAGTGATTCTAACGAAGTTTCAAAATTTTCAAAAACTTTTTTTTTCTTTTCGAGATTCTTTGCGCATAATATGCTTTTCTACAGCTATCAAAGTAGCAAAATGAAAGAGAACCAGTTATCTCGTATAAGAACGGAAAAATGTGATTCCAATGAAGTTTCCAAACTTCGAAAAAAAATTTTTTCTTTTCGAGATTCTTTGCGCATAATATGCTTTTCTGTGGCTATCTATCAAACTAGTATAATGAAAGAGAACCAGTTATCTCGTATAAGAACGGAAAAAAAGTGATTCAAATGAAGTTTCCAAACTTCAAAAAATTTTTTTTATTCTTTTCGAGATTCTTTACGCATAATGTGCTTTTCTGAGGCTATCAAAGTAGTATAATGAAAGAGAACCAGTTATGTCGAATAAGAACGGAAAAAAAGTGATTCTAATGAAGTTTCAAAATTTGGAAAAACTTTTTTTTTTCTTTTCGAGATTCTTTGCGCATAATATGCTTTTCTATAGCTATCAAACTAGCAAAATGAAAGAGAACCAGTTATATCGTATAAGAACGGAAAAAAAGTGATACCAATGAAGTTTCCAAACTTCGAAAAAAAATTTTTCTTTTCCAGATTCTTTGCGCATAATATGCTTTTCTGTGGCTATCAAACTAGTATAATGAAAGAGAACCAGTTATCTCGTATAAGAACGGAAAAAAAGTGATTCAAATGAAGTTTCCAAACTTCAAAAAAATTTTTTTTCTTTTCGAGATTCTTTGCGAATAATATGCTTTTCTGAGGCTATCAAACTAGTATAATGAAAGAGAACCAGTTATCTCGAATAAGAACGGAAAAAAAGTGATTCTAATGAAGTTTCCAAACTTCGAAAAACATTTTTTTTCTTTTCGTAATTCATTGCGCATAATAAGCTTTTCTGAGGCTATCAAACTAGTATAATGAAAGAGAACCAGTTATCTCGAAACAGAACGGAAAAAAATGTGATTCTAATGAAGTTTCCAAACTTCGAAAAATTTTTTTTTTCTTTTCGAGATTCTTTGCGCATATAATGCTTTTCTGATGCTATCAAACTGGTATAATGAAAGAGAACCAGTTATCTCGAATAAGAACGGAAAAAAAGTGATAAATGAAGTTTCCAACCATCGAAATATATATTTTCTTGCCGCGAATTTTTCTTCATTTTATGGCTTTCTATGGCTATCAAACTAGTATAATGAAAGAGAAGCAGTTAACTCAAATAAGAATGGAGAAAAATTGATTCTCTTGGATTTTCCAACCTTCGAAAATTTTTTTTTTCTTTTCCAAATTCTTTCCGCGTAATATGCCATTCTAAGGCTATCAAACTAGTATAATGAAAGAGAACTAGTTATCTCAAATAAGAACGGAAAAAATTGATTCTAATGAAGTTTCCAAACTTTGAAAAAAAATTTTTTTACTTTCGAGATTTTTTCCGCATAATATGCTTTTCTACAGCTATCAAACTAGCAAAATGTAAGAGAACCAGTTATCTCATATAAGAACGAAAAAAAGTTGATTCTCTTGGATTTTCCAAGCATCGAAAAAAATTTTTTTTCTTTTGGAGATTCTTTCCGCATAATATGCTTTTCTACAGCTATCAAACTAGCAAAATGAAAGAGAACCAATTATCTCAAATAAGAACGGAAAAAAAGTGATTCTAATGAAGTTTCCAACCATCGAAATAAATCTTTTCTTTTCGCGAATCTTTCTTCATTTTATGGTTTTCTATGGCTATCAAACTAGAGAGAAGCAGTTATCTCAAACAAGAATGGAGAAAAATTGATTCATAAGAATTTTCCAAACATCAAAAAAAATTTTTTTCTTTCCGAGTTTCTTTCTGCATAATATACTTTTCTAAGGCTATCAAACTAGTATAATGAAAGAGAACGTGTTATCTCAAATAAGAACGGAAAAAATGTGATTCTAATGAAGTTTCCAAACATCGAAAAAAAATTTTTTTCTTTTCGAGATTCTTTGCGCATAATATGCTTTTCCGATGCTATCAAACTAGTATAATGAAAGAGAACCAGTTATCTCGAATAAGAACGGAAAAAAGTGATTCTAATGAAGTTTCCAAACATCGAAAAAAAATTTTTTTTTTCGAGATTCTTTGCGCATAATATGCTTTTCTACAGCTATCAAAATAGTATAAAGAAAGAGAACCAGTTATCTCGAATAAGAACGGAAAAAAAGTGATTCTAACGAAGTTTCCAAACTTCGAAAAAATTTTTTTTTCTTTTCGAGATTCTTTGCGCATAATATGCTTTTCTGAGGCTATCAAACTAGTATAATGAAAGAGAAGCAGTTATCTAAAATAAGAATGGAGAAAAATTGATTCATAAGAATTTTCCAAACATCAAAAAAATTTTTTTCTTTTCGAGTTTCCTTCCGCATAATATGCTTTTCTACAGCTATCAAACTATCAAAATGAAAGAGAACCAGTTATTTCAAATAAGAACGGAATAAAAGTGTAATGAAGTATCCAACCATCAATATAAATCTTTTCTTTTCGCGAATCTTTCTTCATTTTATGGTTTTCTAAGGCTATCAAACAAGTATAATGAAAGAGAACCAGTTATCTCAAATAAGAATGCAAAAAAATTGATTCATAAGATTTTTCCAAACATTAAAAAAAATTTTTTTTTTTTCCAGATTCTTTCCGCATAATATGCTTTTCTAAGGGTATCAAACTACTATAATGAAAGAGAACCAGTTATATCAAATAAGAACGGGAAAAAAGTGATTCTTATGAAGTTTCCAAACATCGAAATAAATCTTTTCTTTTCGCGAATCTTTCTTCATTTTATGGTTTTCTATGGCTATCAAATTAGTATAATGAAACAGAACCAATTATCTCAAATAAGAACGGAAAAAAATTGATTCTCTTGGATTTTCCAACCTTCGAAATTTTTTTTTTCTTTTCCAAATTCTTTCCGCGTAATATGCCATTCTAAGGCTAGCAAACTAGTATAATGAAAGAGAACTAGTTATCTCAAAGAAGAACGGAAAAAATTGATTCTAATGAAGTTTCCAAACTTTGAAAAAAAATTTTTTTACTTTCGAGATTCTTTCCGCATTATATGCTTTTCTACAGCTATCAAACTAGCAAAATGTAGGAGAACCAGTTATCTCATATAAGAACGAAAAAAAGTTGATTCTCTAGGATTTTCCAACCATCGAAAAAATTTTTTTTTCTTTTGGAGATTCTTTCCGCATAATATGCTTTTCTACAGCTATCAAACTAGCAAAATGAAAGAGAACCAATTATCTCAAATAAGAACGGAAAAAAAAGTGATTCTAATGAAGTTTCCAACCATCGAAATAATACTTTTCTTTTCGCGAATCTTTCTTCATTTTCTTCATTTTATCATTCTAGAGAGAAGCAGATATCTCAAATAAGAATGGAGAAAAATTGATTCATAAGAATTTTCCAAACATCAAAAAAATTTTTTTTTCTTTTAGAGATTCTTTCCGCATAATATGCTTTTCTAAGTCTATCAAACTAGCAAAATGAAAAAGAACCAGTTATCTCAAATAAGAACGGAATAAAAGTGATTGTAATGAAGTTTCCAACCATCGAAATAAATCTTTTCTTTTCGCGAATCTTTCTTCATTTTATGGTTTTCTATGGCTATCAAACAAGTATAATGTAAGAAAACCAGTTATCTCAAATAAGAATGCAAAAAAATTGATTCATAAGAATTTTCCAAACATCAAAAAAAAATTATTTTCTTTTAGAGATTCTTTCCGCATAATATGCTTTTCTAGGGCTATCAAACTACTATAATGAAAGAGAACCAGTTATCTCAAATAAGGACGGAAAAAAAGTGATTCTAATGAAGTTTCCAACCTTCGAAAAAATTTTTTCTTCTTTTCGAGATTCTGTCCGCATAATATGCTTTTCTACAGCTATCAAACTATCAAAATGAAAGAGAACCAGTTATCTCAAATAAGAACGGAATAAAAGTGATATAAACGAAGTTTCTAACCATCGAAATAAATGTTTTCCTTTCGCGAATCTTTCTTCATTTTATGGTTTTCTATGGCTATCAAACTAGAATAATGAAAGAGGACTAGTTATCTCGAATAAGAACGGAAAAAAAGTGATTCTAATGAAGTTTCCAAACTTCAAAAAAAATTTTTTTCTTTTCGAGATTCTTTGCGCATAATATGCTTTTCTGAGGCTATCAAACTAGTATAATGAAAGAGAATCAGTTATCTCGAATAAGAACGGAAAAAAAGTGAATCTAATGAAGTGTCCAAACTTCGAAAAAAAATTTTTTCTTTTAGAGATTCTTTGGGCATAATATGCTTTTCTACAGCTATCAAACTAGTATAATGAAAGAGAACCAGTTATCTCTACTAAGAACGGAAAAAAAGTTATTCTAATGTAGTTTCCAAACATCGAAAAAAATATTTTTCTTTTAGAAATTCTTTGCGCATAATATGCTTTTCTACAGCTATCAAACTAGTATAATGAAAGAGAACCAGTTATCTCGAATAAGAACGGAAAAAAAGTGATTCTAATTAAGTTTCCAAACTTCGAAAAAAATTTTTATCTTTTCGAGATTCTTTGCGCCTAATATGCTTTTCTGAGGCTATCAAATTAGTATAATGAAAGAGAAGCAGTTATCTCGAATAAGAACGGAAAAAAAGTGATTCTAATGAAGTTTCCAAACTTCGAAATAATTTTTTTTTTCTTTTCGAGATTCTTTGCGCATAATATGCTTTTCTGAGTCTATCAAACTAGTATAATGAAAGAGAACCAGTTATCTCGAATAAGAACGGAAAAAAAGTGATTCTAATGAAGTTTCCAAACTTCGTAAAAATTTTTTTTTCTGTTCCAGATTCTTTGCGCATAATATGCTTTTCTGAGGCTATCAAACTGGTATAATGAAAGAGAACGAGTTATCTCGAATAAGAACGGAAAAAGAAGTGATTCTAATGAAGTTTCCAAACTTCGAAAAAAATTTTTTTTCTTTTCGAGATTCTTTGCGCATAATATGCTTTTCTGAGGCTATCAAACTAGTATATGAAAGAGAATCAGTTATCTCAATTAAGAACGGAAAAAAAGTGATTGTAATGAAGTTTACAAACTATGAAAAAATTTGTTTTTCTTTTCGAGATTCTTTCCGCATAATATGGTTTTCTACAGCTATCAAACTAGCAAAATGAAAAAGAACCAGTTATCTCAAATAAGAACGGAATAAAAGTGATTGTAATGAAGTTTCCAACCATCGAAATAAATCTTTTCTTTTCGCGAATCTTTCTTCATTTTATGGTTTTCTATGGCTATCAAACAAGTATAATGTAAGAAAACCAGTTATCTCAAATAAGAATGCAAAAAAATTGATTCATAAGAATTTTCCAAACATCAAAAAAAAATTTTTTTCTTTTAGAGATTCTTTCCGCATAATATGCTTTTCTAAGGCTATCAAACTACTATAATGAAAGAGAACCAGTTATCTCAAATAAGGACGGAAAAAAAGTGATTCTAATGAAGTTTCCAACCTTCGAAAAAAATTTTTCTTCTTTTCGAGATTCTGTCCGCATAATATGCTTTTCTACAGCTATCAAACTATCAAAATGAAAGAGAACCAGTTATCTCAAATAAGAACGGAATAAAAGTGATATAAACGAAGTTTCTAACCATCGAAATAAATGTTTTCCTTTAGCGAATCTTTCTTCATTTTATGGTTTTCTATGGCTATCAAACTAGAATAATGAAAGAGGACTAGTTATCTCGAATAAGAACGGAAAAAAAGTGATTCTAATGAAGTTTCCAAACTTCGAAAAAAATTTTTTTTTTCCAGATTCTTTGCGCATAAATTGCTTTTCTGTGGTTATCAAAATAGTTTAATGAAAGAGAACCAGTTATCTCGTATAAAAACGGAAGAAAAGTGATTCAAATAAAGTTTCCAAACTTCAAAAAAAGTTTTTTTCTTTTCGAGATTCTTTGCGCATAATATGCTTTTCTGAGGCTATCAAACCAGTATAATGAAAGAGAATCAGTTATCTCGAATAAGAACGGAAAAAAAGTGAATCTAATGAAGTGTCCAAACTTCGAAAAAAAATTTTTTCTTTTAGAGATTTTTTCGGCATAATATGCTTTTCTACAGCTATCAAACTAGTATAATGAAAGAGAACCAGTTATCTCGACTAAGAACGGAAAAAAAGTGATTCTAATGTAGTTTCCAAACATCGAAAAAATTTTTTTATTTTAGAGATTCTTTGCGCATAATATGCTTTTCTACAGCTATCAAACTAGTATAATGAAAGAGAACCAGTTATCTCGAATAAGAACGGAAAAAAAGTGATTGTAATGAAGTTTCAAAATTTTGAAAAACTTTTTTTTTTTTTCTATATTCTTTGCGCATAATATGCTTTTCTACAGCTATCAAACTAGCAAAATGAAAGAGAACCAGTTATCTGGTATAAGAACGGAAAAAAAGTGATACCAATGAAGTTTACAAACTTCGAAAAAAAATTTTTTCTTTTCCAGATTCTTTGCGCATAATATGCTTTTTTGTGGCTATCAAACTAGTATAATGAAAGAGAACCAGTTATCTCGTATAAAAACGGAAAAAAAGTGATTCAAATGAAGTTTCCAACAATCGAAATATATATTTTCTTGCCGCGAATTTTTCTTCATTTTATGGTTTTCTATGGCTATCAAACTAGTATAATGAAAGAGAATCAGTTTTCTCAAATAAGAACGGAAAAAAAGTGATTGTAATGAACTTTACAAACTGAAAAAATTTGTTTTTCTTTTCGAGATTCTTTCCGCATAATATGCTTTTCTACAGCTATCAAACAAGCAAAATGAAAGAGAACCAGCTATCTCGAATAAGAACGGAAAAAAAGTTATTCTAATGAAGTTTCCAAACTTCGAAAAAAATTTTTTTTCTTTTCGAGATTCTTTGCGCATAATATGCTTTTCTGAGGCTATCAAACTAGTATAAAGAAAGAGAACCAGTTATGTTGAATAAGAACGGAAAAAAAGTGATTCTAATGAAATTTCCAAACTTCGAAAAAATTTTTTTTTCTTTTCGAGATTCTTTGCGCATGATATGCTTTTCTGAGGCTATCAAACTAGTATAATGAAAGAGAACCAGTTATCTCGAATAAGAACGGAAAAAAAGTTATTCTAATGAAGTTTCCAAACTTCGAAAAAAATTTTTTACTTTTCGAGATTCTTTGCGCATAATATGCCTTTCTGAGGCTATCAAACTAGTATAATGAAAGAGAACCAGTTATCTCGAATAAGAACGGAAAAAAAGTGATTCTAATAAAGTTTCCAAATTCGAAAAAAATTTTTTTTCTTTTCGAGATTCATTGAGCATAATATGCTTTTCTGAGGCTATCATTCTAGTATAATGAAAGAGAACCAGTTATCTCGAATAAGAACGGAAAAAAAGTGATTCTAATGAAGTTTCCAAACTTCGAAAAAAATTTTTATCTTTTCGAGATTCTTTGCGCCTAATATGCTTTTCTGAGGCTATCAAATTAGTATAATGAAAGAGAACCAGTTATCTCGAATAAGAACGGAAAAAAAGTGATTCTAATGAAGTTTCCAAACTTCGAAATAATTTTTTTCTCTTTTCGAGATTCTTTGCGCATAATATGCTTTTCTGAGTCTATCAAATTAGTATAATGAAAGAGAACCAGTTATCTCGAATAAGAACGGAAAAAAAAGTGATTCTAATGAAGTTTCCAAACTTCGTAAAAATTTTTTTTTCTTTTCGAGATTCTTTGCGCATAATATGCTTTTCTGAGGCCATCAAACTGGTATAATGAAAGAGAACGAGTTATCTCGAATAAGAACGGAAAAAGAAGTGATTCTAATGAAGTTTCCAAACTTCGAAAAATTTTTTTTTCTTTTCGAGATTCTTTGCGCATAATATGCTTTTCTGAGGCTATAAAACTAGTATAATGAAAGGGAACAAGTTATCTCGAATAAGAACGGAAAAAAAGTTATTCTAATGAAGTTTCCAAACTTCGAAAAAAATTTTTTTCTTTTCGAGATTCTCAGCGCATAATATGCTTTTTTACAGCTATCAAACTAGTATAATGAAAGAGAACCAGTTATCTCGAATAAAAACGGAAACAAAGTGATTCTAATGAAATTTCCAAACTTCGAAAAAAAATTTTTTTCTTTTCGAGATTCTATGCGCATAATATGCTTTTCTGATGCTATCAAACTAGTATAATGAAAGAGAACCAGTTATCTCGAATAAGAACGGAAAAAAGTGATTCTAATGAAGTTTCCAAACATCGAAAAAAATTTTTTTCTTTTCGAGATTCTTTGCGCATAAAATGCTTTTCTACAACTATCAAAGTAGCAAAATGAAAGTGATTCCAATGAAGTTTCCAAACTTCGAAAAAAAAATTTTTTTTTCCTGATTCTTTGCGCATAATGTGCTTTTCTGAGGCTATCAAACTAGTATAATGAAAGAGAACCAGTTATCTCGAATAAGAACAGAAAAAAAGTGATAAATGAAGTTTCCAACCATCGAAATATATCTTTTCTTGCCGCGAATTTTTCTTCATTTTATGGCAGTCTATGGCTATCAAACTTGTATAATGAAAGAGAACCAGTTATCTCGAATAAGAACGGAAAAAAAAGTGAATCTAATGAAGTGTCCAAACTTCGAAAAAAATTTTTTTCTTTTAGAGATTCTTTGGGCATAATATGCTTTTCTACAGCTATCAAACTAGTATAATGAAAGATAACCAGAAAGATAAGAACGGAAAAAAAGTGATTCTAATGTAGTTTCCAAACATCGAAAAAAATTTTTTTCTTTTAGAGATTCTTTGCGCATAGTATGCTTTTCTACAGCTATCAAACTAGTATAATGAAAGAGAACCAGTTATCTCGAATAAGAACGGAAAAAAAGTGATTGTAATGAAGTTTCAAAATTTTGAAAAACTTTTTTTTTCTTTTCCAGATTCTTTGCGCATAATATGCTTTTCTACAGCTATCAAACTAGCAAAATGAAAGAGAACCAGTTATCTCGTATAAGAACGGAAAAAAAGTGATAGCAATGAAGTTTACAAACTTCGAAAAAAAATTTTTTCTTTTCCAGATTCTTTGCGCATAATATGCTTTTCGGTGGCTATCAAACTAGTATAATGAAAGAGAACCAGTTATCTCGTATAAAAACGGAAAAAAAGTGATTCAAATGAAGTTTCCAAACTTCAAAAAAAATTTTTTTCTTTTCGAGATTCTTTGCGCATAATATGCTTTTCTAAGGCTATCAAACTAGTATAATGAAAGAGAACCAGTTATCTCGATTAAGAACGGAAAAAAAGTGATAAATGATGTTTCCAACAATCGAAATATATATTTTCTTGCCGCGAATTTTTCTTCATTTTATGGTTTTCTATGGCTATCAAACTAGTATAATGAAAGAGAATCAGTTATCTCAAATAAGAACGGAAAAAAAGTGATTGTAATGAACTTTACAAACTGAAAAAATTTGTTTTTCTTTTCGAGATTCTTTCCGCATAATATGCTTTTCTACAGCTATCAAACTAGCAAAATGTAAGAGAACCAGTTATCTCGAGTAAGAACGGAAAAAAAGTGATTCTAATGAAGTTTCAAAATTTTGAAAACCTTTTTTTTTCTTTTCGAGATTCTTTGCGCATAATATGCTTTTCTACAGCTATCAAACGAGCAAAATGAAAGAGAACCAGCTATCTCGAATAAGAACGGAAAAAAAGTTATTCTAATGAAGTTTCTAACCTTCGAAATAAAGCTTTTCTTTTCGCGAATCTTTCTTCATTTTATGGTTTTCTACGGCTATCAAAAAAGTATATAGAAAGGGAACCAGTTATCTCAATTAAGAATGCAAAAAAATTGATTCATAAGATTTCTCCAAACATCAAAAAGAAAATTTTTTTCTTTTCGAGTTTCTTTCCGCATAATATGCTTTTCTAAGGCTATCAAACTAGTATAATGAAAGAGAATCAGTTATCTCAAATAAGAACGGAAAAAAAAGATAGAAATGAAGTTTCGAACCATCGAAATAAATCATTTCTTTTCGCGAATCTTTCTTCATTTATGGTTTTCTATGGCTATCAAACTAGAGAGAAGCAGTTATCTCAAATAAGAATGGAGAAAAATTGATTCATAAGAATTTTGGAAACATCAAAAAAAAATTTTTTTCTTTTCGAGTTTCTTTCCGCAGAATATGCTTTTCTAAGGCTATCAAACTAGTATAATGAAAGAGAATCAGTTATCTCAAATAAGAACGGAAAAAAAGTGATTCTAATGAAGTTTCCAAACTTTGAAAAAAAATTTTTTTTTCTTTTCGAGATTCTTTCCGCATAATATGCTTTTCTACAGCTATCAAACTAGCAAAATGAAAGAGAACCAGTTATCTGAAATAAGAACGGGAAAAAAGTGATTCTAATGAAGTCTCCAACCATCGAAATAAATCTTTAGTTTTCGCTAACCTTTCTTCATTTTATGGTTTTCTACGACTATCAAACAAGTATAATGAAAGAGAACCAGTTATCTCATATAAGAATGCAAAAAAATTGATTCATAAGGATTTTCTAAACCTGAAAATAAAATTTTTTTCTTTTCGAGATTCTTTCCGCATAATATGCTTTTCTGAGGCTATCAAAATAGTATAATGAAAGAGAACCATTTATCTCAAATAAGAACGGAAAAAAAGTGATTCTAATGAAGTTTCCAACCTTCGAAAAATTTTTTCATCTTTTCGTGATTCTTTCCGCATAATATGCTTTTCTACAGCTATCAAACTAGCAAATGAAAGAGAACCAGTTATATCAAATAAGAACGGAAAAAAAGTGATTGTAATGAAGTTTACAAACTGAAAAAATTTGTTTTTCTTTTCGAGATTCTTTCCGCATAATATGCTTTTCTACAGCTATCAAACTAGCAAAATGAAATAGAACCAGTTATCTCGAATAAGAACGGAAAAAAAGTGATTCAAATGAAGTTTCAAAATTTTGAAAAACTTTTTTTTTCTTTTCGAGATTCTTTGCGCATAATATGCTTTTCTACAGCTATCAAACTAGCAAAATGAAAGAGAACCAGCTATCTCGTATAAGAACGGAAAAAGAGTGATTCTAATGAAGTTTCAAAACTTCGAAAAAAATTTTTTTCTTTTCGAGATTCTTTGCGCATAATATGCCTTTCTGAGGCTATCAAACTAGTATAATGAAAGAGAACCAGTTATGTCAAATAAGAACGGAAAAAAAGTGATTCTAATAAAGTTTCCAAACTTCGAAAAAAATTTTTTTTCTTTTCGAGATTCATTGCGCATAATATGCTTTTCTGAGGCTATCAAACTAGTATAATGAAAGAGAACCAGTTATCTCGAATAAGAACGGAAAAAAAGTGACTCTAATGAAGTTTCCAAACTTCGAAAAATTTTTTTTTTCTTTTCGAGTTTCTTTGCGCATAATATGCTTTTCTGAGGCTATCAAACTAGTATAATGAAAGAGAACCAGTTATCTCGAATAAGAACGGAAAAAAAGTGATTCTAATGAAGTTTGCAAACTTCGAAAAATTTTTTTTTTCGTTTCGAGATTCTTTGCGCATAATATGCTTTTCTGAGGCTATCAAACAAGTATAATGAAAGGGAACAAGTTATCTCGAATAAGAACCAATAAAAAGTTATTCTAATGAAGTTTCCAAACTTCGAAAAAAATTTTTTTCTTTTCGAGATTCTTTGCGCATAATATGCTTTTCTACAGCTATGAAACTAGTATAATGAAAGAGAACCAGGTATCTCGAATAAGAACGGAAACAAAGTGATTCTAATGAAGTTTCCAAACTTTGAAATAATTTTTTTTCTTTTCGAGATTCTATGCGCATAATATGCTTTTCTGATGCTATCAAACTAGTATAATGAAAGAGAACCAGTTATCTCGAATAAGAACGGAAAAAAGTGATTCTAACGAAGTTTCAAAATTTTCAAAAACTTTTTTTTTCTTTTCGAGATTCTTTGCGCATAATATGCTTTTCTACAGCTATCAAAGTAGCAAAATGAAAGAGAACCAGTTATCTCGTATAAGAACGGAAAAATGTGATTCCAATGAAGTTTCCAAACTTCGAAAAAAAATTTTTTCTTTTCGAGATTCTTTGCGCATAATATGCTTTTCTGTGGCTATCTATCAAACTAGTATAATGAAAGAGAACCAGTTATCTCGTATAAGAACGGAAAAAAAGTGATTCAAATGAAGTTTCCAAACTTCAAAAAATTTTTTTTATTCTTTTCGAGATTCTTTACGCATAATGTGCTTTTCTGAGGCTATCAAAGTAGTATAATGAAAGAGAACCAGTTATGTCGAATAAGAACGGAAAAAAAGTGATTCTAATGAAGTTTCAAAATTTGGAAAAACTTTTTTTTTTCTTTTCGAGATTCTTTGCGCATAATATGCTTTTCTATAGCTATCAAACTAGCAAAATGAAAGAGAACCAGTTATATCGTATAAGAACGGAAAAAAAGTGATACCAATGAAGTTTCCAAACTTCGAAAAAAAATTTTTCTTTTCCAGATTCTTTGCGCATAATATGCTTTTCTGTGGCTATCAAACTAGTATAATGAAAGAGAACCAGTTATCTCGTATAAGAACGGAAAAAAAGTGATTCAAATGAAGTTTCCAAACTTCAAAAAAATTTTTTTTCTTTTCGAGATTCTTTGCGAATAATATGCTTTTCTGAGGCTATCAAACTAGTATAATGAAAGAGAACCAGTTATCTCGAATAAGAACGGAAAAAAAGTGATTCTAATGAAGTTTCCAAACTTCGAAAAACATTTTTTTTCTTTTCGTAATTCATTGCGCATAATAAGCTTTTCTGAGGCTATCAAACTAGTATAATGAAAGAGAACCAGTTATCTCGAAACAGAACGGAAAAAAATGTGATTCTAATGAAGTTTCCAAACTTCGAAAAATTTTTTTTTTCTTTTCGAGATTCTTTGCGCATATAATGCTTTTCTGATGCTATCAAACTGGTATAATGAAAGAGAACCAGTTATCTCGAATAAGAACGGAAAAAAAGTGATAAATGAAGTTTCCAACCATCGAAATATATATTTTCTTGCCGCGAATTTTTCTTCATTTTATGGCTTTCTATGGCTATCAAACTAGTATAATGAAAGAGAAGCAGTTAACTCAAATAAGAATGGAGAAAAATTGATTCTCTTGGATTTTCCAACCTTCGAAAATTTTTTTTTTCTTTTCCAAATTCTTTCCGCGTAATATGCCATTCTAAGGCTATCAAACTAGTATAATGAAAGAGAACTAGTTATCTCAAATAAGAACGGAAAAAATTGATTCTAATGAAGTTTCCAAACTTTGAAAAAAAATTTTTTTACTTTCGAGATTTTTTCCGCATAATATGCTTTTCTACAGCTATCAAACTAGCAAAATGTAAGAGAACCAGTTATCTCATATAAGAACGAAAAAAAGTTGATTCTCTTGGATTTTCCAAGCATCGAAAAAAATTTTTTTTCTTTTGGAGATTCTTTCCGCATAATATGCTTTTCTACAGCTATCAAACTAGCAAAATGAAAGAGAACCAATTATCTCAAATAAGAACGGAAAAAAAGTGATTCTAATGAAGTTTCCAACCATCGAAATAAATCTTTTCTTTTCGCGAATCTTTCTTCATTTTATGGTTTTCTATGGCTATCAAACTAGAGAGAAGCAGTTATCTCAAACAAGAATGGAGAAAAATTGATTCATAAGAATTTTCCAAACATCAAAAAAAATTTTTTTCTTTCCGAGTTTCTTTCTGCATAATATACTTTTCTAAGGCTATCAAACTAGTATAATGAAAGAGAACGTGTTATCTCAAATAAGAACGGAAAAAATGTGATTCTAATGAAGTTTCCAAACATCGAAAAAAAATTTTTTTCTTTTCGAGATTCTTTGCGCATAATATGCTTTTCCGATGCTATCAAACTAGTATAATGAAAGAGAACCAGTTATCTCGAATAAGAACGGAAAAAAGTGATTCTAATGAAGTTTCCAAACATCGAAAAAAAATTTTTTTTTTCGAGATTCTTTGCGCATAATATGCTTTTCTACAGCTATCAAAATAGTATAAAGAAAGAGAACCAGTTATCTCGAATAAGAACGGAAAAAAAGTGATTCTAACGAAGTTTCCAAACTTCGAAAAAATTTTTTTTTCTTTTCGAGATTCTTTGCGCATAATATGCTTTTCTGAGGCTATCAAACTAGTATAATGAAAGAGAAGCAGTTATCTAAAATAAGAATGGAGAAAAATTGATTCATAAGAATTTTCCAAACATCAAAAAAATTTTTTTCTTTTTGAGTTTCCTTCCGCATAATATGCTTTTCTACAGCTATCAAACTATCAAAATGAAAGAGAACCAGTTATTTCAAATAAGAACGGAATAAAAGTGTAATGAAGTATCCAACCATCAATATAAATCTTTTCTTTTCGCGAATCTTTCTTCATTTTATGGTTTTCTAAGGCTATCAAACAAGTATAATGAAAGAGAACCAGTTATCTCAAATAAGAATGCAAAAAAATTGATTCATAAGATTTTTCCAAACATTAAAAAAAATTTTTTTTTTTTCCAGATTCTTTCCGCATAATATGCTTTTCTAAGGGTATCAAACTACTATAATGAAAGAGAACCAGTTATATCAAATAAGAACGGGAAAAAAGTGATTCTTATGAAGTTTCCAAACATCGAAATAAATCTTTTCTTTTCGCGAATCTTTCTTCATTTTATGGTTTTCTATGGCTATCAAATTAGTATAATGAAACAGAACCAATTATCTCAAATAAGAACGTAAAAAAATTGATTCTCTTGGATTTTCCAACCTTCGAAAATTTTTTTTTTCTTTTCCAAATTCTTTCCGCGTAATATGCCATTCTAAGGCTAGCAAACTAGTATAATGAAAGAGAACTAGTTATCTCAAAGAAGAACGGAAAAAATTGATTCTAATGAAGTTTCCAAACTTTGAAAAAAAATTTTTTTACTTTCGAGATTCTTTCCGCATTATATGCTTTTCTACAGCTATCAAACTAGCAAAATGTAGGAGAACCAGTTATCTCATATAAGAACGGAAAAAAGTTGATTCTAATGAAGTTTCCAACCATCGAAATAATACTTTTCTTTTCGCGAATCTTTCTTCATTTTCTTCATTTTATCATTCTAGAGAGAAGCAGATATCTCAAATAAGAATGGAGAAAAATTGATTCATAAGAATTTTCCAAACATCAAAAAAATTTTTTTTTCTTTTAGAGATTCTTTCCGCATAATATGCTTTTCTAAGTCTATCAAACTAGCAAAATGAAAAAGAACCAGTTATCTCAAATAAGAACGGAATAAAAGTGATTGTAATGAAGTTTCCAACCATCGAAATAAATCTTTTCTTTTCGCGAATCTTTCTTCATTTTATGGTTTTCTATGGCTATCAAACAAGTATAATGTAAGAAAACCAGTTATCTCAAATAAGAATGCAAAAAAATTGATTCATAAGAATTTTCCAAACATCAAAAAAAAATTATTTTCTTTTAGAGATTCTTTCCGCATAATATGCTTTTCTAGGGCTATCAAACTACTATAATGAAAGAGAACCAGTTATCTCAAATAAGGACGGAAAAAAAGTGATTCTAATGAAGTTTCCAACCTTCGAAAAAATTTTTTCTTCTTTTCGAGATTCTGTCCGCATAATATGCTTTTCTACAGCTATCAAACTATCAAAATGAAAGAGAACCAGTTATCTCAAATAAGAACGGAATAAAAGTGATATAAACGAAGTTTCTAACCATCGAAATAAATGTTTTCCTTTCGCGAATCTTTCTTCATTTTATGGTTTTCTATGGCTATCAAACTAGAATAATGAAAGAGGACTAGTTATCTCGAATAAGAACGGAAAAAAAGTGATTCTAATGAAGTTTCCAAACTTCAAAAAAAATTTTTTTCTTTTCGAGATTCTTTGCGCATAATATGCTTTTCTGAGGCTATCAAACTAGTATAATGAAAGAGAATCAGTTATCTCGAATAAGAACGGAAAAAAAGTGAATCTAATGAAGTGTCCAAACTTCGAAAAAAAATTTTTTCTTTTAGAGATTCTTTGGGCATAATATGCTTTTCTACAGCTATCAAACTAGTATAATGAAAGAGAACCAGTTATCTCTACTAAGAACGGAAAAAAAGTTATTCTAATGTAGTTTCCAAACATCGAAAAAAATTTTTTTCTTTTAGAAATTCTTTGCGCATAATATGCTTTTCTACAGCTATCAAACTAGTATAATGAAAGAGAACCAGTTATCTCGAATAAGAACGGAAAAAAAGTGATTCTAATTAAGTTTCCAAACTTCGAAAAAAATTTTTATCTTTTCGAGATTCTTTGCGCCTAATATGCTTTTCTGAGGCTATCAAATTAGTATAATGAAAGAGAAGCAGTTATCTCGAATAAGAACGGAAAAAAAGTGATTCTAATGAAGTTTCCAAACTTCGAAATAATTTTTTTTTTCTTTTCGAGATTCTTTGCGCATAATATGCTTTTCTGAGTCTATCAAACTAGTATAATGAAAGAGAACCAGTTATCTCGAATAAGAACGGAAAAAAAGTGATTCTAATGAAGTTTCCAAACTTCGTAAAAATTTTTTTTTCTGTTCCAGATTCTTTGCGCATAATATGCTTTTCTGAGGCTATCAAACTGGTATAATGAAAGAGAACGAGTTATCTCGAATAAGAACGGAAAAAGAAGTGATTCTAATGAAGTTTCCAAACTTCGAAAAAAATTTTTTTTCTTTTCGAGATTCTTTGCGCATAATATGCTTTTCTGAGGCTATCAAACTAGTATATGAAAGAGAATCAGTTATCTCAATTAAGAACGGAAAAAAAGTGATTGTAATGAAGTTTACAAACTATGAAAAAATTTGTTTTTCTTTTCGAGATTCTTTCCGCATAATATGGTTTTCTACAGCTATCAAACTAGCAAAATGAAAAAGAACCAGTTATCTCAAATAAGAACGGAATAAAAGTGATTGTAATGAAGTTTCCAACCATCGAAATAAATCTTTTCTTTTCGCGAATCTTTCTTCATTTTATGGTTTTCTATGGCTATCAAACAAGTATAATGTAAGAAAACCAGTTATCTCAAATAAGAATGCAAAAAAATTGATTCATAAGAATTTTCCAAACATCAAAAAAAAATTTTTTTCTTTTAGAGATTCTTTCCGCATAATATGCTTTTCTAAGGCTATCAAACTACTATAATGAAAGAGAACCAGTTATCTCAAATAAGGACGGAAAAAAAGTGATTCTAATGAAGTTTCCAACCTTCGAAAAAAATTTTTCTTCTTTTCGAGATTCTGTCCGCATAATATGCTTTTCTACAGCTATCAAACTATCAAAATGAAAGAGAACCAGTTATCTCAAATAAGAACGGAATAAAAGTGATATAAACGAAGTTTCTAACCATCGAAATAAATGTTTTCCTTTAGCGAATCTTTCTTCATTTTATGGTTTTCTATGGCTATCAAACTAGAATAATGAAAGAGGACTAGTTATCTCGAATAAGAACGGAAAAAAAGTGATTCTAATGAAGTTTCCAAACTTCGAAAAAAATTTTTTTTTTCCAGATTCTTTGCGCATAAATTGCTTTTCTGTGGTTATCAAAATAGTTTAATGAAAGAGAACCAGTTATCTCGTATAAAAACGGAAGAAAAGTGATTCAAATAAAGTTTCCAAACTTCAAAAAAAATTTTTTTCTTTTCGAGATTCCTTGCGCATAATATGCTTTTCTGAGGCTATCAAACCAGTATAATGAAAGAGAATCAGTTATCTCGAATAAGAACGGAAAAAAAGTGAATCTAATGAAGTGTCCAAACTTCGAAAAAAAATTTTTTCTTTTAGAGATTTTTTCGGCATAATATGCTTTTCTACAGCTATCAAACTAGTATAATGAAAGAGAACCAGTTATCTCGACTAAGAACGGAAAAAAAGTGATTCTAATGTAGTTTCCAAACATCGAAAAAAATTTTTTTATTTTAGAGATTCTTTGCGCATAATATGCTTTTCTACAGCTATCAAACTAGTATAATGAAAGAGAACCAGTTATCTCGAATAAGAACGGAAAAAAAGTGATTGTAATGAAGTTTCAAAATTTTGAAAAACTTTTTTTTTTTTTCTATATTCTTTGCGCATAATATGCTTTTCTACAGCTATCAAACTAGCAAAATGAAAGAGAACCAGTTATCTCGTATAAGAACGGAAAAAAAGTGATACCAATGAAGTTTACAAACTTCGAAAAAAAATTTTTTCTTTTCCAGATTCTTTGCGCATAATATGCTTTTCTGTGGCTATCAAACTAGTATAATGAAAGAGAACCAGTTATCTCGTATAAAAACGGAAAAAAAGTGATTCAAATGAAGTTTCCAACAATCGAAATATATATTTTCTTGCCGCGAATTTTTCTTCATTTTATGGTTTTCTATGGCTATCAAACTAGTATAATGAAAGAGAATCAGTTTTCTCAAATAAGAACGGAAAAAAAGTGATTGTAATGAACTTTACAAACTGAAAAAATTTGTTTTTCTTTTCGAGATTCTTTCCGCATAATATGCTTTTCTACAGCTATCAAACAAGCAAAATGAAAGAGAACCAGCTATCTCGAATAAGAACGGAAAAAAAGTTATTCTAATGAAGTTTCCAAACTTCGAAAAAAATTTTTTTTCTTTTCGAGATTCTTTGCGCATAATATGCTTTTCTGAGGCTATAAAACTAGTATAAAGAAAGAGAACCAGTTATGTTGAATAAGAACGGAAAAAAAGTGATTCTAATGAAATTTCCAAACTTCGAAAAAATTTTTTTTTCTTTTCGAGATTCTTTGCGCATGATATGCTTTTCTGAGGCTATCAAACTAGTATAATGAAAGAGAACCAGTTATCTCGAATAAGAACGGAAAAAAAGTTATTCTAATGAAGTTTCCAAATTCGAAAAAAATTTTTTTTCTTTTCGAGATTCATTGAGCATAATATGCTTTTCTGAGGCTATCATTCTAGTATAATGAAAGAGAACCAGTTATCTCGAATAAGAACGGAAAAAAAGTGATTCTAATGAAGTTTCCAAACTTCGAAAAAAATTTTTATCTTTTCGAGATTCTTTGCGCCTAATATGCTTTTCTGAGGCTATCAAATTAGTATAATGAAAGAGAACCAGTTATCTCGAATAAGAACGGAAAAAAAGTGATTCTAATGAAGTTTCCAAACTTCGAAATAATTTTTTTCTCTTTTCGAGATTCTTTGCGCATAATATGCTTTTCTGAGTCTATCAAATTAGTATAATGAAAGAGAACCAGTTATCTCGAATAAGAACGGAAAAAAAGTGATTCTAATGAAGTTTCCAAACTTCGTAAAAATTTTTTTTTCTTTTCGAGATTCTTTGCGCATAATATGCTTTTCTGAGGCCATCAAACTGGTATAATGAAAGAGAACGAGTTATCTCGAATAAATACGGAAAAAGAAGTGATTCTAATGAAGTTTCCAAACTTCGAAAATTTTTTTTTTCTTTTCGAGATTCTTTGCGCATAATATGCTTTTCTGAGGCTATAAAACTAGTATAATGAAAGGGAACAAGTTATCTCGAATAAGAACGGAAAAAAAGTTATTCTAATGAAGTTTCCAAACTTCGAAAAAAAATTTTTTCTTTTCGAGATTCTCAGCGCATAATATGCTTTTTTACAGCTATCAAACTAGTATAATGAAAGAGAACCAGTTATCTCGAATAAAAACGGAAACAAAGTGATTCTAATGAAATTTCCAAACTTCAAAAAAAAATTTTTTTCTTTTCGAGATTCTATGCGCATAATATGCTTTTCTGATGCTATCAAACTAGTATAATGAAAGAGAACCAGTTATCTCGAATAAGAACGGAAAAAAGTGATTCTAATGAAGTTTCCAAACATCGAAAAAAATTTTTTTCTTTTCGAGATTCTTTGCGCATAAAATGCTTTTCTACAACTATCAAAGTAGCAAAATGAAAGAGAACCAGTTATCTCGTATAAGAACGGAAAAAGTGATTCCAATGAAGTTTCCAAACTTCGAAAAAAAATTTTTTTTTTCCTGATTCTTTGCGCATAATGTGCTTTTCTGAGGCTATCAAACTAGTATAATGAAAGAGAACCAGTTATCTCGAATAAGAACAGAAAAAAAGTGATAAATGAAGTTTCCAACCATCGAAATATATCTTTTCTTGCCGCGAATTTTTCTTCATTTTATGGCAGTCTATGGCTATCAAACTTGTATAATGAAAGAGAACCAGTTATCTCGTATAAGAACGGAAAAAAGTGATTCAAATGAACTTTCCAAACTTCAAAAAAAATTTTTTTCTTTTCGAGATTCTTTGCGCATAATATGCTTTTCTGTGGTTATCAAAATAGTTTAATGAAAGAGAACCAGTTATCTCGTATAAAAACGGAAAAAAAGTGATTCAAATGAAGTTTCCAAACTTCAAAAAAATTTTTTTCTTTTCGAGATTCTTTGCGCATAATATGCTTTTCTGAGGCTATCAAACTAGTATAATGAAAGAGAACCAGTTATCTCGAATAAGAATGGAAAAAAAAGTGAATCTAATGAAGTGTCCAAACTTCGAAAAAAATTTTTTTCTTTTAGAGATTCTTTGGGCATAATATGCTTTTCTACAGCTATCAAACTAGTATAATGAAAGATAACCAGTTATCTCGACTAAGAACGGAAAAAAAGTGATTCTAATGTAGTTTCCAAACATCGAAAAAAATTTTTTTCTTTTAGAGATTCTTTGCGCATAGTATGCTTTTCTACAGCTATCAAACTAGTATAATGAAAGAGAACCAGTTATCTCGAATAAGAACGGAAAAAAAGTGATTGTAATGAAGTTTCAAAATTTTGAAAAACTTTTTTTTTCTTTTCCAGATTCTTTGCGCATAATATGCTTTTCTACAGCTATCAAACTAGCAAAATGAAAGAGAACCAGTTATCTCGTATAAGAACGGAAAAAAAGTGATAGCAATGAAGTTTACAAACTTCGAAAAAAAATTTTTTCTTTTCCAGATTCTTTGCGCATAATATGCTTTTCGGTGGCTATCAAACTAGTATAATGAAAGAGAACCAGTTATCTCGTATAAAAACGGAAAAAAAGTGATTCAAATGAAGTTTCCAAACTTCAAAAAAAATTTTTTTCTTTTCGAGATTCTTTGCGCATAATATGCTTTTCTAAGGCTATCAAACTAGTATAATGAAAGAGAACCAGTTATCTCGATTAAGAACGGAAAAAAAGTGATAAATGATGTTTCCAACAATCGAAATATATATTTTCTTGCCGCGAATTTTTCTTCATTTTATGGTTTTCTATGGCTATCAAACTAGTATAATGAAAGAGAATCAGTTATCTCAAATAAGAACGGAAAAAAAGTGATTGTAATGAACTTTACAAACTGAAAAAATTTGTTTTTCTTTTCGAGATTCTTTCCGCATAATATGCTTTTCTACAGCTATCAAACTAGCAAAATGTAAGAGAACCAGTTATCTCGAGTAAGAACGGAAAAAAAGTGATTCTAATGAAGTTTCAAAATTTTGAAAACCTTTTTTTTTCTTTTCGAGATTCTTTGCGCATAATATGCTTTTCTACAGCTATCAAACGAGCAAAATGAAAGAGAACCAGCTATCTCGAATAAGAACGGAAAAAAAGTTATTCTAATGAAGTTTCCAAACTTCGAAAAAAATTTTTTTTCTTTTCGAGATTCTTTGCGCATAATATGCTTTTCTGAGGCTATCAAACTAGTATAAAGAAAGAGAACCAGTTATGTTGAATAAGAACGGAAAAAAAGTGATTCTAATGAAGTTTCCAAATATCGAAAAATTTTTTTTTTCTTTTCGAGATTCTTTGCGCATGATATGCTTTTCTGAGGCTATCAAACTAGTATAATGAAAGAGAACCAGTTATCTCGAATAAGAACGGAAAAAAAGTTATTCTAATGAAGTTTCCAAACTTCGAAAAAAATTTTTTACTTTTCGAGATTCTTTGCGCATAATATGCCTTTCTGAGGCTATCAAACTAGTATAATGAAAGAGAACCAGTTATCTCGAATAAGAACGGAAAAAAAGTGATTCTAATAAAGTTTCCAAATTCGAAAAAATTTTTTTTTCTTTTCGAGATTCATTGAGCATAATATGCTTTTCTGAGGCTATCAAACTAGTATAATGAAAGAGAACCAGTTATCTCGAATAAGAACGGAAAAAAAGTGATTCTAATGAAGTTTCGAAACTTCGAAAAAAATTTTTATCTTTTCGAGATTCTTTGCGCCTAATATGCTTTTCTGAGGCTATCAAATTAGTATAATGAAAGAGAACCAGTTATCTCGAATACGAACGGAAAAAAAGTGATTCTAATGAAGTTTCCAAACTTCGAAATAATTTTTTTTTCTTTTCGAGAATCTTTGCGCATAATATGCTTTTCTGAGTCTATCAAACTAGTATAATGAAAGAGAACCAGTTATCTCGAATAAGAACGGAAAAAAAGTGATTCTAATGAAGTTTCCAAACTTCGTAAAAATTTTTTTTTCTTTTGGAGATTCTTTGCGCATAATATGCTTTTCTGAGGCCATCAAACTGGTATAATGAAAGAGAACGAGTTATCTCGAATAAGAACGGAAAAAGAAGTGATTCTAATGAAGTTTCCAAACTTCGAAAAATTTTTTTTTCTTTTCGAGATTCTTTGCGCATAATATGCTTTTCTGAGGCTATAAAACTAGTATAATGAAAGGGAACAAGTTATCTCGAATAAGAACGGAAAAAAAGTTATTCTAATGAAGTTTCCAAACTTCGAAAAAAATTTTTTTCTTTTCGAGATTCTCAGCGCATAATATGCTTTTCTAAGTCTATCAAACTAGCAAAATGAAAAAGAACCAGTTATCTCAAATAAGAACGGAATAAAAGTGATTGTAATGAAGTTTCCAACCATCGAAATAAATCTTTTCTTTTCGCGAATCTTTCTTCATTTTATGGTTTTCTATGGCTATCAAACAAGTATAATGTAAGAAAACCAGTTATCTCAAATAAGAATGCAAAAAAATTGATTCATAAGAATTTTCCAAACATCAAAAAAAAATTATTTTCTTTTAGAGATTCTTTCCGCATAATATGCTTTTCTAGGGCTATCAAACTACTATAATGAAAGAGAACCAGTTATCTCAAATAAGGACGGAAAAAAAGTGATTCTAATGAAGTTTCCAACCTTCGAAAAAATTTTTTCTTCTTTTCGAAATTCTGTCCGCATAATATGCTTTTCTACAGCTATCAAACTATCAAAATGAAAGAGAACCAGTTATCTCAAATAAGAACGGAATAAAAGTGATATAAACGAAGTTTCTAACCATCGAAATAAATGTTTTCCTTTCGCGAATCTTTCTTCATTTTATGGTTTTCTATGGCTATCAAACTAGAATAATGAAAGAGGACTAGTTATCTCGAATAAGAACGGAAAAAAAGTGATTCTAATGAAGTTTCCAAACTTCAAAAAAAATTTTTTTCTTTTCGAGATTCTTTGCGCATAATATGCTTTTCTGAGGCTATCAAACTAGTATAATGAAAGAGAATCAGTTATCTCGAATAAGAACGGAAAAAAAGTGAATCTAATGAAGTGTCCAAACTTCGAAAAAAAAGTTTTTCTTTTAGAGATTCCTTGGGCATAATATGCTTTTCTACAGCTATCAAACTAATATAATGAAAGAGAACCAGTTATCTCGACTAAGAACGGAAAAAAAGTTATTCTAATGTAGTTTCCAAACATCGAAAAAAATTTTTTTCTTTTAGAAATTCTTTGCGCATAATATGCTTTTCTACAGCTATCAAACTAGTATAATGAAAGAGAACCAGTTATCTCGAATAAGAACGGAAAAAAAGTGATTCTAATTAAGTTTCCAAACTTCGAAAAAAATTTTTATCTTTTCGAGATTCTTTGCGCCTAATATGCTTTTCTGAGGCTATCAAATTAGTATAATGAAAGAGAAGCAGTTATCTCGAATAAGAACGGAAAAAAAGTGATTCTAATGAAGTTTCCAAACTTCGAAATAATTTTTTTTTTCTTTTCGAGATTCTTTGCGCATAATATGCTTTTCTGAGTCTATCAAACTAGTATAATGAAAGAGAACCAGTTATCTCGAATAAGAACGGAAAAAAAGTGATTCTAATGAAGTTTCCAAACTTCGTAAAAATTTTTTTTTCTGTTCCAGATTCTTTGCGCATAATATGCTTTTCTGAGGCTATCAAACTGGTATAATGAAAGAGAACGAGTTATCTCGAATAAGAACGGAAAAAGAAGTGATTCTAATGAAGTTTCCAAACTTCGAAAAAATTTTTTTTTCTTTTCGAGATTCTTTGCGCATAATATGCTTTTCTGAGGCTATCAAACTAGTATATGAAAGAGAATCAGTTATCTCAAATAAGAACGGAAAAAAAGTGATTGTAATGAAGTTTACAAACTATGAAAAAATTTGTTTTTCTTTTCGAGATTCTTTCCGCATAATATGGTTTTCTACAGCTATCAAACTAGCAAAATGAAAAAGAACCAGTTATCTGAAATAAGAACGGAATAAAAGTGATTGTAATGAAGTTTCCAACCATCGAAATAAATCTTTTCTTTTCGCGAATCTTTCTTCATTTTATGGTTTTCTATGGCTATCAAACAAGTATAATGTAAGAAAACCAGTTATCTCAAATAACAATGCAAAAAAATTGATTCATAAGAATTTTCCAAACATCAAAAAAAAAATTTTTTTCTTTTAGAGATTCTTTCCGCATAATATGCTTTTCTAAGGCTATCAAACTACTATAATGAAAGAGAACCAGTTATCTCAAATAAGGACGGAAAAAAAGTGATTCTAATGAAGTTTCCAACCTTCGAAAAAATTTTTTCTTCTTTTCGAGATTCTGTCCGCATAATATGCTTTTCTACAGCTATCAAACTATCAAAATGAAAGAGAACCAGTTATCTCAAATAAGAACGGAATAAAAGTGATATAAACGAAGTTTCTAACCATCGAAATAAATGTTTTCCTTTAGCGAATCTTTCTTCATTTTATGGTTTTCTATGGCTATCAAACTAGAATAATGAAAGATGACTAGTTATCTCGAATAAGAACGGAAAAAAAGTGATTCTAATGAAGTTTCCAAACTTCGAAAAAAATTTTTTTTTTCCAGATTCTTTGCGCATAAATTGCTTTTCTGTGGTTATCAAAATAGTTTAATGAAAGAGAACCAGTTATCTCGTATAAAAACGGAAGAAAAGTGATTCAAATAAAGTTTTCAAACTTCAAAAAAAATTTTTTTCTTTTCGAGATTCTTTGCGCATAATATGCTTTTCTGAGGCTATCAAACCAGTATAATGAAAGAGAATCAGTTATCTCGAATAAGAACGGAAAAAAAGTGAATCTAATGAAGTGTCCAAACTTCGAAAAAAAAATTTTTCTTTTAGAGATTCTTTGGGCATAATATGCTTTTCTACAGCTATCAAACTAGTATAATGAAAGAGAACCAGTTATCTCGACTAAGAACGGAAAAAAAGTGATTCTAATGTAGTTTCCAAACATCGAAAAAAATTTTTTTATTTTAGAGATTCTTTGCGCATAATATGCTTTTCTACAGCTATCAAACTAGTATAATGAAAGAGAACCAGTTATCTCGAATAAGAACGGAAAAAAAGTGATTGTAATGAAGTTTCAAAATTTTGAAAAACTTTTTTTTTCTTTTCGAGATTCTTTGCGCATAATATGCTTTTCTACAGCTATCGAACTAGCAAAATGAAAGAGAACCAGTTATCTCGTATAAGAACGGAAAAAAAGTGATACCAATGAAGTTTACAAACTTCGAAAAAAAATTTTTTCTTTTCCAGATTCTTTGCGCATAATATGCTTTTCTGTGGCTATCAAACTAGTATAAAGAAAGAGAACCAGTTATGTTGAATAAGAACGGAAAAAAAGTGATTCTAATGAAGTTTCCAAACTTCGAAAAAATTTTTTTTTCTTTTCGAGATTGTTTGCGCATGATATGCTTTTCTGAGGCTATCAAACTAGTATAATGAAAGAGAACCAGTTATCTCGAATAAGAACGGAAAAAAAGTTATTCTAATGAAGTTTCCAAACTTCGAAAAAAATTTTTTACTTTTCGAGATTCTTTGCGCATAATATGCCTTTCTGAGGCTATCAAACTAGTATAATGAAAGAGAACCAGTTATCTCGAATAAGAACGGAAAAAAAGTGATTCTAATAAAGTTTCCAAATTCGAAAAAAAATTTTTTTCTTTTCGAGATTCATTGAGCATAATATGCTTTTCTGAGGCTATCATTCTAGTATAATGAAAGAGAACCAGTTATCTCGAATAAGAACGGAAAAAAAGTGATTCTAATGAAGTTTCCAAACTTCGAAAAAAATTTTTATCTTTTCGAGATTCTTTGCGCCTAATATGCTTTTCTGAGGCTATCAAATTAGTATAATGAAAGAGAACCAGTTATCTCGAATAAGAACGGAAAAAAAGTGATTCTAATGAAGTTTCCAAACTTCGAAATAATTTTTTTCTCTTTTCGAGATTCTTTGCGCATAATATGCTTTTCTGAGTCTATCAAACTAGTATAATGAAAGAGAACCAGTTATCTCGATTAAGAACGGAAAAAAAGTGATTCTAATGAAGTTTCCAAACTTCGTAAAAATTTTTTTTTCTTTTCGAGATTCTTTGCGCATAATATGCTTTTCTGAGGCCATCAAACTGGTATAATGAAAGAGAACGAGTTATCTCGAATAAGAACGGAAAAAGAAGTGATTCTAATGAAGTTTCCAAACTTCGAAAAATTTTTTTTTCTTTTCGAGATTCTTTGCGCATAATATGCTTTTCTGAGGCTATAAAACTAGTATAATGAAAGGGAACAAGTTATCTCGAATAAGAACGGAAAAAAAGTTATTCTAATGAAGTTTCCAAACTTCGAAAAAAATTTTTTTCTTTTCGAGATTCTCAGCGCATAATATGCTTTTTTACAGCTATCAAACTAGTATAATGAAAGAGAACCAGTTATCTCGAATAAAAACGGAAACAAAGTGATTCTAATGAAATTTCCAAACTTCGAAAAAAAATTTTTTTCTTTTCGAGATTCTATGCGCATAATATGCTTTTCTGATGCTATCAAACTAGTATAATGAAAGAGAACCAGTTATCTCGAATAAGAACGGAAAAAAGTGATTCTAATGAAGTTTCCAAACATCGAAAAAAATTTTTTTCTTTTCGAGATTCTTTGCGCATAATATGCTTTTCTACAGCTATCAAACTAGTATAATGAAAGAGAACCAGTTAACTCGAATAAGAACGGAAAAAAGTGATTCTAATGAAGTTTCAAAATTTTGAAAAATTTTTTTTTCTTTTCGAGATTCTTTGCGCATAAAATGCTTTTCTACAACTATCAAAGTAGCAAAATGAAAGACAACCAGTTATCTCGTATAAGAACGGAAAAAAGTGATTCCAATGAAGTTTCCAAACTTCGAAAAAAAAATTTTTTTTTCCTGATTCTTTGCGCATAATGTGCTTTTCTGAGGCTATCAAACTAGTATAATGAAAGAGAACCAGTTATCTCGAATAAGAACAGAAAAAAAGTGATAAATGAAGTTTCCACCCATCGAAATATATCTTTTCTTGCCGCGAATTTTTCTTCATTTTATGGCAGTCTATGGCTATCAAACTTGTATAATGAAAGAGAACCAGTTATCTCGTATAAGAACGGAAAAAAGTGATTCAAATGAACTTTCCAAACTTCAAAAAAGTTTTTTTTCTTTTCGAGATTCTTTGCGCATAATATGCTTTTCTGTGGTTATCAAAATAGTTTAATGAAAGAGAACCACTTATCTCGTATAAAAACGGAAAAAAAGTGATTCAAATGAAGTTTCCAAACTTCAAAAAAAATTTTTTTCTTTTCGAGATTCTTTGCGCATAATATGCTTTTCTGAGGCTATCAAACTAGTATAATGAAAGAGAACCAGTTATCTCGAGTAAGAACGGAAAAAAAGTGATTCTAATGTAGTTTCCAAACATCGAAAAAAATTTTTTTCTTTTAATGATTCTTTGCGCATAGTATGCTTTTCTACAGCTATAAAACTAGTATAATGAAAGAGAACCAGTTATCTCGAATAAGAACGGAAAAAAAGTGATTGTAATGAAGTTTCAAAATTTTGAAAAACTTTTTTTTTCTTTTCCAGATTCTTTGCGCATAATATGCTTTTCTACAGCTATCAAACTAGCAAAATGAAAGAGAACCAGTTATCTCGTATAAGAACGGAAAAAAGTGATACCAATGAAGTTTACAAACTTCGAAAAAAAATTTTTTCTTTTCCAGATTCTTTGCGCATAATATGCTTTTCGGTGGCTATCAAACTAGTATAATGAAAGAGAACCAGTTATCTCGTATAAAAACGGAAAAAAAGTGATTCAAATGAAGTTTCCAAACTTCAAAAAAAATTTTTTTCTTTTCGAGATTCTTTGCGCATAATATGCTTTTCTAAGGCTATCAAACTAGTATAATGAAAGAGAACCAGTTATCTCGATTAAGAACGGAAAAAAAGTGATTGTAATGAACTTTACAAACTGAAAAAATTTGTTTTTCTTTTCGAGATTCTTTCCGCATAATATGCTTTTCTACAGCTATCAAACTAGCAAAATGTAAGAGAACCAGTTATCTCGAGTAAGAACGGAAAAAAAGTGATTCTAATGAAGTTTCAAAATTTTGAAAACCTTTTTTTTTCTTTTCGAGATTCTTTGCGCATAATATGCTTTTCTACAGCTATCAAACGAGCAAAATGAAAGAGAACCAGCTATCTCGAATAAGAACGGAAAAAAAGTTATTCTAATGAAGTTTCCAAACTTCGAAAAAAATTTTTTTTCTTTTCGAGATTCTTTGCGCATAATATGCTTTTCTGAGGCTATCAAACTAGTATAAAGAAAGAGAACCAGTTATGTTGAATAAGAACGGAAAAATAGTGATTCTAATGAAGTTTCCAAATATCGAAAAAAATTTTTTTTCTTTTCGAGATTCTTTGCGCATGATATGCTTTTCTGAGGCTATCAAACTAGTATAATGAAAGAGAACCAGTTATCTCGAATAAGAACGGAAAAAAAGTTATTCTAATGAAGTTTCCAAACTTCGAAAAAAATTTTTTACTTTTCGAGATTCTTTGAGCCTAATATGCTTTTCTGAGGCTATCAAATTAGTATAATGAAAGAGAACCAGTTATCTCGAATACGAACGGAAAAAAAGTGATTCTAATAAAGTTTCCAAATTCTAAAAAATTTTTTTTTCTTTTCGAAATTCATTTAGCATAATATGCTTTTCTGAGTCTATCAAACTAGTATAATGAAAGAGAACCAGTTATCTCGAATAAGAACGGAAAAAAAGTGATTCTAATGAAGTTTCCAAACTTCGTAAAAATTTTTTTTTCTTTTCGAGATTCTTTGCGCATAATATGCTTTTCTGAGGCTATAAAACTAGTATAATGAAAGGGAACAAGTTATCTCGTATAAGAAGGGAAAAAAAGTTATTCTAATGAAGTTTCCAAACTTCGAAAAAAATTTTTTTCTTTTCGAGATTCTCAGCGCATAATATGCTTTTTTACAGCTATCAAACTAGTATAATGAAAGAGAACCAGTTATCTCGAATAAAAACGGAAACAAAGTGATTCTAATGAAATTTCCAAACTTCGAAAAAAATTTTTTTTCTTTTCGAGATTCTATGCGCATAATATGCTTTTCTGATGCTATCAAACTAGTATAATGAAAGAGAACCAGTTATCTCGAATAAGAACGGAAAAAAGTGATTCTAATGAAGTTTCCAAACATCGAAAAAAATTTTTTTCTTTTCGAGATTCTTTGCGCATAATATGCTTTTCTACAGCTATCAAACTAGTATAATGAAAGAGAACCAGTTAACTCGAATAAGAACGGAAAAAAGTGATTCTAATGAAGTTTCAAAATTTTGAAAAATTTTTTTTTCTTTTCGAGATTCTTTGCGCATAAAATGCTTTTCTACAACTATCAAAGTAGCAAAATGAAAGAGAACCAGTTATCTCGTATAAGAACGGAAAAAAGTGATTCCAATGAAGTTTCCAAACTTCGAAAAAAAAATTTTTTTTCCTGATTCTTTGCGCATAATGTGCTTTTCTGAGGCTATCAAACTAGTATAATGAAAGAGAACCAGTTATCTCGAATAAGAACAGAAAAAAAGTGATAAATGAAGTTTCCAACCATCGAAATATATCTTTTCTTGCCGCGAATTTTTCTTCATTTTATGGTAGTCTATGGCTATCAAACTTGTATAATGAAAGAGAACCAGTTATCTCGTATAAGAACGGAAAAAAGTGATTCAAATGAACTTTCCAAACTTCAAAAAAGTTTTTTTTCTTTTCGAGATTCTTTGCGCATAATATGCTTTTCTGTGGTTATCAAAATAGTTTAATGAAATAGAACCAGTTATCTCGTATAAAAACGGAAAAAAAGTGATTCAAATGAAGTTTCCAAACTTCAAAAAAAATTTTTTTCTTTTCGAGATTCTTTGCGCATAATATGCTTTTCTGAGGCTATCAAACTAGTATAATGAAAGAGAACCAGTTATCTCGAATAAGAACGGAAAAAAAGTGAATCTAATGAAGTGTCCAAACTTCGAAAAAAATTTTTTTCTTTTAGAGATTCTTTGGGCATAATATGCTTTTCTACAGCTATCAAACTAGTATAATGAAAGAGAACCAGTTATCTCGACTAAGAACGGAAAAAAAGTGATTCTAATGTAGTTTCCAAACATCGAAAAAAATTTTTTTCTTTTAGAGATTCTTTGCGCATAATATGCTTTTCTACAGCTATCAAACTAGTATAATGAAAGAGAACCAGTTATCTCGAATAAGAACGGAAAAAAAGTGATTGTAATGAAGTTTCAAAATTTTGAAAAACTTTTTTTTTCTTTTCCAGATTCTTTGCGCATAATATGCTTTTCTACAGCTATCAAACTAGCAAAATGAAAGAGAACCAGTTATCTCGTATAAGAACGGAAAAAAAGTGATACCAATGAAGTTTACAAACTTCGAAAAAAAATTTTTTCTTTTCCAGATTCTTTGCGCATAATATGCTTTTCGGTGGCTATCAAACTAGTATAATGAAAGAGAACCAGTTATCTCGTATAAAAACGGAAAAAAAGTGATTCAAATGAAGTTTCCAAACTTCAAAAAAAATTTTTTTCTTTTCGAGATTCTTTGCGCATAATATGCTTTTCTAAGGCTATCAAACTAGTATAATGAAAGAGAACCAGTTATCTCGATTAAGAACGGAAAAAAAGTGATAAATGATGTTTCCAACAATCGAAATATATATTTTCTTGCCGCGAATTTTTCTTCATTTTATGGTTTGCTATGGCTATCAAACTAGTATAATGAAAGAGAATCAGTTATCTCAAATAAGAACGGAAAAAAAGTGATTCTAATGAACTTTACAAACTGAAAAAATTTGTTTTTCTTTTCGAGATTCTTTCCGCATAATATGCTTTTCTACAGCTATCAAACTAGCAAAATGTAAGAGAACCAGTTATCTCGAGTAAGAACGGAAAAAAAGTGATTCTAATGAAGTTTAAAAATTTTGAAAACCTTTTTTTTTCTTTTCGAGATTCCTTGCGCATAATATGCTTTTCTACAGCTATCAAACGAGCAAAATGAAAGAGAACCAGCTATCTCGAATAAGAACGGAAAAAAAGTTATTCTAATGAAGTTTCCAAACTTCGAAAAAAATTTTTTTTCTTTTCGAGATTCTTTGCGCATAATATGCTTTTCTGAGGCTATCAAACTAGTATAAAGAAAGAGAACCAGTTATGTTGAATAAGAACGGAAAAAAAGTGATTCTAATGAAGTTTCCAAATATCGAAAAAATTTTTTTTTCTTTTCGAGATTCTTTGCGCATGATATGCTTTTCTGAGGCTATCAAACTAGTATAATGAAAGAGAACCAGTTATCTCGAATAAGAACGGAAAAAAAGTTATTCTAATGAAGTTTCCAAACTTCGAAAAAAATTTTTTACTTTTCGAGATTCTTTGCGCCTAATATGCTTTTCTGAGGCTATCAAATTAGTATAATGAAAGAGAACCAGTTATCTCGAATACGAACGGAAAAAAAGTGATTCTAATAAAGTTTCCAAATTCGAAAAAATTTTTTTTTCTTTTCGAAATTCATTGAGCATAATATGCTTTTCTGAGTCTATCAAACTAGTATAATGAAAGAGAACCAGTTATCTCGAATAAGAACGGAAAAAAAGTGATTCTAATGAAGTTTCCAAACTTCGTAAAAATTTTTTTTTCTTTTCGAGATTCTTTGCGCATAATATGCTTTTCTGAGGCCATCAAACTGGTATAATGAAAGAGAACGAGTTATCTCGAATAAGAACGGAAAAAGAAGTGATTCTAATGAAGTTTCCAAACTTCGAAAAATTTTTTTTTCTTTTCGAGATTCTTTGCGCATAATATGCTTTTCTGAGGCTATAAAACTAGTATAATGAAAGGGAACAAGTTATCTCGAATAAGAAGGGAAAAAAAGTTATTCTAATGAAGTTTCCAAACTTCGAAAAAATTTTTTTTCTTTTCGAGATTCTCAGCGCATAATATGCTTTTTTACAGCTATCAAACTAGTATAATGAAAGAGAACCAGTTATCTCGAATAAAAACGGAAACAAAGTGATTCTAATGAAATTTCCAAACTTCGAAAAAAATTTTTTTTCTTTTCGAGATTCTATGCGCATAATATGCTTTTCTGATGCTATCAAACTAGTATAATGAAAGAGAACCAGTTATCTCGAATAAGAACGGAAAAAAGTGATTCTAATGAAGTTTCCAAACATCGAAAAAAATTTTTTTCTTTTCGAGATTCTTTGCGCATAATATGCTTTTCTACAGCTATCAAACTAGTATAATGAAAGAGAACCAGTTAACTCGAATAAGAACGGAAAAAAGTGATTCTAATGAAGTTTCAAAATTTTGAAAAATTTTTTTTTCTTTTCGAGATTCTTTGCGCATAAAATGCTTTTCTACAACTATCAAAGTAGCAAAATGAAAGAGAACCAGTTATCTCGTATAAGAACGGAAAAAAGTGATTCCAATGAAGTTTCCAAACTTCGAAAAAAAAATTTTTTTTCCTGATTCTTTGCGCATAATGTGCTTTTCTGAGGCTATCAAACTAGTATAATGAAAGAGAACCAGTTATCTCGAATAAGAACAGAAAAAAAGTGATAAATGAAGTTTCCAACCATCGAAATATATCTTTTCTTGCCGCGAATTTTTCTTCATTTTATGGTAGTCTATGGCTATCAAACTTGTATAATGAAAGAGAACCAGTTATCTGGTATAAGAACGGAAAAAAGTGATTCAAATGAACTTTCCAAACTTCAAAAAAGTTTTTTTTCTTTTCGAGATTCTTTGCGCATAATATGCTTTTCTGTGGTTATCAAAATAGTTTAATGAAATAGAACCAGTTATCTCGTATAAAAACGGAAAAAAAGTGATTCAAATGAAGTTTCCAAACTTCAAAAAAAATTTTTTTCTTTTCTAGATTCTTTGCGCATAATATGCTTTTCTGAGGCTATCAAACTAGTATAATGAAAGAGAACCAGTTATCTCGAATAAGAACGGAAAAAAAGTGAATCTAATGAAGTGTCCAAACTTCGAAAAAAATTTTTTTCTTTTAGAGATTCTTTGGGCATAATATGCTTTTCTACAGCTATCAAACTAGTATAATGAAAGAGAACCAGTTATCTCGACTAAGAACGGAAAAAAAGTGATTCTAATGTAGTTTCCAAACATCGAAAAAAATTTTTTTCTTTTAGAGATTCTTTGCGCATAATATGCTTTTCTACAGCTATCAAACTAGTATAATGAAAGAGAACCAGTTATCTCGAATAAGAACGGAAAAAAAGTGATTCTAATTAAGTTTCCAAACTTCGAAAAAAATTTTTATCTTTTCGAGATTCTTTGCGCCTAATATGCTTTTCTGAGGCTATCAAATTAGTATAATGAAAGAGAAGCAGTTATCTCGAATAAGAACGGAAAAAAAGTGATTCTAATGAAGTTTCCAAACTTCGTAAAAATTTTTTTTTCTGTTCCAGATTCTTTGCGCATAATATGCTTTTCTGAGGCTATCAAACTGGTATAATGAAAGAGAACGAGTTATCTCGAATAAGAACGGAAAAAGAAGTGATTCTAATGAAGTTTCCAAACTTCGAAAAAATTTTTTTTTCTTTTCGAGATTCTTTGCGCATAATATGCTTTTCTGAGGCTATCAAACTAGTATAATGAAAGAGAACTAGTTATCTCAAATAAGAACGGAAAAAATTGATTCTAATGAAGTTTCCAAACTTTGAAAAAAAATTTTTTTACTTTCGAGATTCTTTCCGCATAATATGCTTTTCTACAGCTATCAAACTAGCAAAATGTAGGAGAACCAGTTATCTCATATAAGAACGAAAAAAAGTTGATTCTCTAGGATTTTCCAACCATCGAAAAAATTTTTTTTTCTTTTGGAGATTCTTTCCGCATAATATGCTTTTCTACAGCTATTAAACTAGCAAAATGAAAGAGAACCAATTATCTCAAATAAGAACGGAAAAAAAGTGATTCTAATGAAGTTTCCAACCATCGAAATAATACTTTTCTTTTCGCGAATCTTTCTTCATTTTCTTCATTTTATCATTCTAGAGAGAAGCAGTTATCTCAAATAAGAATGGAGAAAAATTGATTCATAAGAAATTTCCAAACATCAAAAAAAATTTTTTTTCTTTTCGAATTTCTTTCCGCATAATATGCTTTTCTAAGGCTATCAAACTAGTATATGAAAGAGAATCAGTTATCTCAAATAAGAACGGAAAAAAAGTGATTGTAATGAAGTTTACATACTATGAAAAAATTTGTTTTTCTTTTCGAGATTCTTTCCGCATAATATGCTTTTCTACAGCTATCAAACTAGCAAAATGAAAGAGAACCAGTTACCTCAAATAAGAACGGAATAAAAGTGATTGTAATGAAGTTTCCAACCATCGAAATAAATCTTTTCTTTTCGCGAATCTTTCTTCATTTTATGGTTTTCTATGGCTATCAAACAAGTATAATGTAAGAAAACCAGTTATCTCAAATAAGAATGCAAAAAAATTGATTCATAAGAATTTTCCAAACATCAAAAAAAAATTTTTTTCTTTTCGAGATTCTTTCCGCATAATATGCTTTTCTAAGGCTATCAAACTACTATAATGAAAGAGAACCAGTTATCTCAAATAAGGACGGAAAAAAAGTGATTGTAATGAAGTTTCCAACCTTCGATAAAATTTTTTCTTTTTGAGATTCTGTCCGCATAATATGCTTTTCTGAGGCTATCAAACTAGTATAATGAAAGATTACGAGTTATCTCGAATAAGAACGGAAAAAAAGTAATTCTAATGAAGTTTCCAAACTTCGAAAAAAATTTTTTTTCTTTTCGAGAATCTTTGCGCATAATATGCTTTTCTACAGCTATCAAACTGGTATAATGAAAGAGAACCAGTTATCTCGAATAAGAACGGAAAAGAAGTGATTCAAAGGAAGTTTCCAAACATCGAAAAAAAATTTTTTCTTTTCGAGATTATTTGCGCATAATATGCTTTTCTACAGCTATCAAACTAGTATAAAGAAAGAGAACCAGTTATCTCGAATAAGAACGGAAAAAAAGTGATTCTATCGAAGTTTCCAAACTTCGAAATTTTTTTTTTTTCTTTTCGAGATTCTTTGGGCATAATATGCTTTTCTGAGGCTATCAAACTAGTATAATGAAAGAGAACCAGTTATCTGGAATTAGAACGGAATAAAAGTGATTCTAATGAAGTTTCCAAACTTCGAAAAAAATTTTTTTTCTTTTCGAGATTCTTTGCGCATAATATGATTTTCTGAGGCTATCAAACAAGTATAATGAAAGAGAACCAGTTATCTCAAATAAGAATGCAAAAAAATTGATTCATATGAATTTTCCAAACATCAAAAAGAATTATTTTTTTTCGAGATTCTTTCGGCATAATATGCTTTTCTAAGGCTATCAAACTACTATAATGAAAGAGAACCAGTTATATCAAATAAGAACGGGAAAAAAGTGATTCTTATGAAGTTTCCAACCATCGAAATAAATCTTTTCTTTTCGTGAATCTTTCTTCATTTTATGGTTTCTATGGCTATCAAATTAGTATAATGAAAGAGAATCAGTTATCACAAATAAGAACGGAAAAAAAGTGATTGTAATGAACTTTACAAACTGAAAAAATTTGTTTTTCTTTTCGAGATTCTTTCCGCATAATATGCTTTTCTACAGCTATCAAACTAGCAAAATGAAAGAGAACCAGTTATCTCGAGTAAGAACGGAAAAAAAGTGATTCTAATGAAGTTTCAAAATTTTGAAAAACTTTTTTTTTCTTTTCGAGATTCTTTGCGCATAATATGCTTTTCTACAGCTATCAAACTAGCAAAATGAAAGAGAACCAGCTATCTCGTATAAGAACGGAAAAAAAGTTATTCTAATGAAGTTTCCAAACTTCGAAAAAATTTTTTTTTTCTTTTCGAGATTCTTTGCGCATAATATGCTTTTCTGAGGCTATCAAACTAGTATAAAGAAAGAGAACCAGTTATGTTGAATAAGAACGGAAAAAAAGTGATTCTAATGAAGTTTCCAAACTTCGAAAAAAATTTTTTTTTTTTTCGAGATTCTTTGCGCATGATATGCTTTTCTGAGGCTATCAAACTAGTATAATGAAAGAGAACCAGTTATCTCGAATAAGAACGGAAAAAAAGTTATTCTAATGAAGTTTCCTAACTTCGAAAAAAATTTTTTTCTTTTCGAGATTCTTTGCGAATAATATGCCTTTCTGAGGCTATCAAACTAGTATAATGAAAGAGAACCAGTTATCTCGAATAAGAACGGAAAAAAAGTGATTCTAATAAAGTTTCCAAACTTCGAAAAATTTTTTTTCTTTTCGAGATTCTTTGCGCATAATATGCTTTTCTGTGGCTATCAAACTAGTATAATGAAAGAGAACGAGTTATCTCGAATAAGAACGGAAAAAAAGTGATTCTAATGAAGTTTCCAAACTTCGAAAAAATTTTTTTTTCTTTTGGAGATTCTTTGCGCATAATATGCTTTTCTGAGGCTATCAAACTAGTATAATGAAAGAGAACCAGTTATCTCGAATAAGAACGGAAAAAAAGTTATTCTAATGAAGATTCCAAACTTCCAAAAAAATTTTTTTCTTTTCGAGATTCTTTGAGCATAATATGCTTTTCTGAGGCTATCAAACAAGTTTAATGAAAGAGAACCAGTTATCTCAAATAAGAATGCAAAAAAATTGATTCATAAGAATTTTCCAAACATCAAAAAAAAATTTTTTTTTTTCGAGATTCTTTCGGCATAATATGCTTTTCTAAGGCTATCAAACTACTATAATGAAAGAGAACCAGTTATATCAAATAAGAACGGGAAAAAAGTGATTCTTATGAAGTTTCCAACCATGGAAATAAATCTTTTCTTTTCGCGAATCTTTCTTCATTTTATGGTTTTCTATGGCTATCAAACTAGTATAATGAAACAGAACCAATTATCTCAAATAAGAATGGAAAAAAATTTATTCACAAGGATTTTCCAAACATCAAAAAAAATTTTCTTTTTTTCCAGATTCTTTCCGCATAATATGCTTTTCTAAGGGTATCAAACTAGTATAATGAAAGAGAACCAGTTATCTCGAATAAGAACGGAAAAAAGTGATTCTAATGAAGTTTCCAAACTTCGAAAAAATTTTTTTTTCTTTTCGTAATTCATTGCGCATAATATGCTTTTCTGAGGCTATCAAACTAGTATAATGAAAGAGAACCAGTTATCTCGAAACAGAACGGAAAAAATGTGATAAATGAAGTTTCCAACCATCGAAATATATATATTCTTTTCGCGAATCTTTCTTCATTTTCTTCATTTTATCATTCTAGAGAGAAGCAGTTATCTCAAATAAGAATGGATAAAAATTGATTCATAAGAATTTTCCAAATATCAAAAAAAATTTTTTTTCTTTTCGAGTTTCTTTCCGCATAATATGCTTTTCTAAGGCTATCAAACTAGTATATGAAAGAGAATCAGTTATCTCAAATAAGAACGGAAAAAAAGTGATTGTAATGAAGTTTACAAACTATGAAAAAATTTGTTTTTCATTTCGAGATTCTTTCCGCATAATATACTTTTCTGTGGCTATCTATCAAACTAGTATAATGAAAGAGAACCAGTTATCTCGTATAAGAACGGAAAAAAAGTGATTCAAATGAAGTTTCCAAACTTCAAAAAATTTTTTTTATTCTTTTCGAGATTCTTTGCGCATAATGTGCTTTTCTGAGGCTATCATACTTGTATAATGAAAGAGAACCAGTTATCTCGAATAAGAACGGAAAAAAAGTGATTCTAATGAAGTTACCAAATTTCGAAAAAATTTTTTTTCTTTTCGAGATTCTTTGCGCATAATATGCTTTTGTGAGGCTATCAAACTAGTACAATGAAAGAGAACCAGTTATCTCGAATAAGAACGGAAAAAAAGTGATTCTAATGAAGTTTCCAAACATCGAAAAAATTTTTTTCTTTTCGAGATTCTTTGCGCATAATATGCTTTTCTACAGCTATCAAACTAGTATAATGAAAGAGAACCAGTTATCTCGTATAAGAACGGAAAAAAAGTGATTCAAATGAAGTTTCCAAACTTCAAAAAAATTTTTTTTCTTTTCGAGATTCTTTGCGAATAATATGCTTTTCTGAGGCTATCAAACTAGTATAATGAAAGAGAACCAGTTATCTCGAATAAGAACGGAAAAAAAGTGATAAATGATGTTTCCAACAATCGAAATATATATTTTCTTGCAGCGAATTTTTCTTCATTTTATGGTTTTCTGAGGCTATCAAACTAGTATATTGAAAGAGAACCAGTTATCTCGAATAAGAACGGAAATAAAGTGATTCTAATGAAGTTTCCAAACATCAAAAAAAATTTTTTCTTTTCGAGATTCTTTGCGCATAATATGCTTTTCTACAGCTATCAAACTATCAAAATGAAAGAGAACCAGTTATCTCGAATAAGAACGGAAAAAAAGTGATTCTAATGAAGTTTCCAAACATCGAAAAAATTTTTTTCTTTTCGAGATTCTTTGCGCATAATATGCTTTTCTACAGCTATCAAACTAGTATAATGAAAGAGAACCGGTTATCTCGAATAAGAACGGAAAAATGTTATTCTAATGAAGATTCCAAACTTCGAAAAAATTTTTTTTCTTTTCGAGATTCTTTGCGCATAATATGCCTTTCTGAGGCTATCAAACTAGTATAATGAAAGAGAACGAGTTATCTCGAATAAGAACGGAAAAAAAGTGATTCTAATGAAGTTTCCAAACTTCGAAAAAAAATTTTTTCTTTTCGAGATTCTTTGCGCATAATATGCTTTACTGAGGCTATCAAACTAGTATAATGAAAGAGAACCAGTTATCTCGAATAAGAACGGAAAAAAAGTGATTCTAATGAAGTTTCCAAACTTCGAAAAAATTTTTTTCCTTTTCGTAATTCATTGCGCATAATATGATTTTCTGAGGCTATCAAACTAGTATAATGAAAGAGAACCAGTTATCTCGAAACAGAACGGAAAAAATGTGATTCTAATGAAGTTTCCAAACTTCGAAAAAATTTTTTTTTCTTTTCGAGATTCTTTGCACATAATATGCTTTTCTGATGCTATCAAACTGGTATAATGAAAGAGAACCAGTTATCTCGAATAAGAACGGAAAAAAGTGATTCTAATGAAGTTTCCAAACATCGAAAAAAAATTTTTTCTTTTCGAGATTCTTTGATCATAATATGCTTTTCTACAGGTATCAAACTAGTATAAAGAAAGAGAACCAGTTATCTCGAATAAGAACGGAAAAAAAGTGATTCTAACGAAGTTTCCAAACTTCGAAAACAATTTTTTTTCTTTTCGAGATTCTTTGCGCATAATATGCTTTTCTGAGGCTATCAAACTAGTACAATGAAAGAGAACCAGTTATCTCGAATAAGAACGGAAACAAAGTGATTCTAATGAAGTTTCCAAACTTCGAAAAAAATTTTTTTTCTTTTCGAGATTCTATGCGCATAATATGCTTTTCTGATGCTATCAAACTAGTATAATGAAAGAGAACCAGTTATCTCGAATAAGAACGGGAAAAAGTGATTCTAAAGAAGTTTCAAAATTTTGAAAAACTTTTTTTTTCTTTTCGAGATTCTTTGCGCATAATATGCTTTTCTACAGCTATCAAAGTAGCAAAATGAAAGAGAACCAGTTATCTCGTATAAGAACGGAAAAATGTGATTCCAATGAAGTTTCCAAACTTCGAAAAAAAATTTTTTCTTTTCGAGATTCTTTGCGCATAATATGCTTTCCTGTGGCTATCTATCAAACTAGTATAATGAAAGAGAACCAGTTATCTCGTATAAGAACGGAAAAAAAGTGATTCAAATGAAGTTTCCAAACTTCAAAAATTTTTTTTTATTCTTTTCGAGATTCTTTGCGCATAATGTGCTTTTCTGAGGCTATCAAACTAGTATAATGAAAGAGAACCAGTTATCTCGAATAAGAATGGAAAAAAAAGTGATTCTAATGAAGTTTTCAATTTTGAAAAAATTTTTTTTTCTTTTCGAGATTCTTTGGGCATAATATGCTTTTCTGAGGCTATCAAACTAATATAATGAAAGAGAACCAGTTATCTCGAATAACAACGGAAAAAAAGTGATTCCAATGAAGTTTCCAAACTTCGAAAAAAATTTTTTTCTTTTAGAGATTCTTTGCGCATAATATGCTTTTCTACAGCTATCAAACTAGTATAATGAAAGAGAACCAGTTATCTCGAATTAGAACGGAAAAAAAGTGATTATAATGAAGTTTCCAAACTTCGAAAAAATTTTTTTTTCTTTTCGAGATTGTTTGCGCATAATATGCTTTTCTGATGCTATCAAAATAGTATAATGAAAGAGAACCAGTTATCTCGAATAAGAACGGAAAAAAAGTGATTCTAATGAAGTTTCCAAACATCGAAAAAATTTTTTTTCTTTTCGAGATTCTTTGCGCATAATATGCTTTTCTACAGCTATCAAACTAGTATAATGAAAGAGAACCAGTTATCTCGAATAAGAACGGAAAAAAAGTGATTCTAATGGAGTTTCCAAACTTCGAAAAAAATTTTTTTCTTTTCGAGATTCTTTGCGCATAATATGCTTTTCTACAGCTATCAAACTAGTATAATGAAAGAGAACCAGTTATATCGAATAAGAACGGAAACAAAGTGATTCTAATGAAGTTTCCAAACTTCGAAAAAAATTTTTTTTCTTTTCGAGATTCTTTGCGCATAATATGCTTTTCTACAGCTATCAAACCAGTATAATGAAAGAGAACCAGTTATCTCGAATAAGAACGGAAAAAAAGTGATTCTAATGAAGTTTCAAAATTTTGAAAAACTTTTTTTTTCTTTTCGAGATTCTTTGCGCATAATATGCTTTTCTACAGCTATCAAACTAGCAAAATGAAAGAGAACCAGTTATCTCGTATAAGAACGGAAAAAAAGTGATACCAATGAAGTTTCCAAACTTCGAAAAAAAAATTTTTCTTTTCCAGATTCTTTGCGCATAATATGCTTTTCTGTGGCTATCAAACTAGTATAATGAAAGAGAACCAGTTATCTCGTATAAGAACGGAAAAAAGTGATTCAAATGAAGTTTCCAAACTTCAAAAAATTTTTTTTCTTTTCCAGATTCTTTGCGAATAATATGCTTTTCTGAGACTATCAAACTAGTATAATGGAAGAGAACCAGTTATCTCGAATAAGAACGGAAAAAAAGTGATAAATGATGTTTCCAACAATCGAAATATATATTTTCTTGCAGCGAATTTTTCTTCATTTTAAGGTTTTCTATGGCTATCAAACTAGTAAAATGAAAGAGAATCAGTTATCTCAAACAAGAACGGAAAAAAAGTGATTGTAATGAAGTTTACAAACTGAAAAAGTTTGTTTTTCTTTTCGAGATTCTTTCCGTATAATATGCTTTTCTACAGCTATCAAACTAGCAAAATGAAAGAGAACCAGTTATCTCGAATAAGAACGGAAAAAAATTGATTCTAATGAATTTTCAAAATTTTGAAAAACTTTTTTTTTTCTTTTCGAGATTCTTTGCGCATAATATGCTTTTCTACAGCTATCAAACTATCAAAATGAAAGAGAACCAGCTATCTCGTATAAGAACGGAAAAAAAGTGATTCTAATGAAGTTTCCAAACACCAAAAAAATTTTTTTTCTTTTGGAGATTCTTTGCCCATAATATGCTTTTCTGAGGCTATCAAACCAGTATAATGAAAGAGAACCAGTTATCTCGAATAAGAACGGAAAAAAAGTGATTCTAATGAAGTTTCCAAACTTAGAAAAAAATTTTTTTTCTTTTCGAGATTCTTTGCACATAATATGCTTTTCTGAGCCAGCAAACTAGCAAAATGAAAGAGGAACCAGTTATCTCAAATAAGAACGGAAAAAAAGTGATAAATGAAGTTTCCAACCATCGAAATATATCTTTTCTTGCCGCGAATTTTTCTTCATTTTATGGTTTTCTATGGCTATCAAACTAGTATAATGAAAGAGAAGCAGTTATCTCAAATAAGAATGGAGAAAAATTTATTCATAAGAATTTTCCAAACATCAAAAAAAATTTTTTTCTTTTCGAGTTTCTTTCCGCATAATATGCTTTTCTACACCTATAAAACTAGCAAAATGAAAGAGAACCAGTTATCTCAAATAAGAACGGAATAAAAGTGTAATGAAGTTTCCAACCATCGAAATAAATCTTTTCTTTTCGCGAATCTTTCTTCATTTTATGGTTTTCTATGGCTACCAAACTAGAGAGAAGCAGTTATCTCAAATAAGAATGGAGAAAAATTGATTCATAATTATTTTCCAAATATCAATAAATTTTTTTTTTCTTTTCGAGTTTCTTTGTGCATAATATGCTTTTCTAAGGCTATCAAACTACTATAATGAAAGAGAACCAGTTATCTCAAATAAGGACGAAAAAAAGTGATTGTAATGAAGTTTCCAACCTTCGATAAAATTTTTTCTTTTTGAGATTCTGTCCGCATAATATGCTTTTCTACAGCTATCAAACTAGGAAAATGAAAGAGAACCATTTATCTCAAATAAGAACGGAATAAAAGTGATATAAATGAAGTTTCTAACCATCGAAATAAATGTTTTCCTTTCGCGAATCTTTCTTTATTTTATGGTTTTCTATGGCTACCAAACTAGAATAATGAAAGAGGACCAGTTATCTCGAATAAGAACGGAAAAAAAGTGATTCTAATGAAGTTTCCAAACTTCGAAAAAAATTTTTTTTCTTTTCGAGAATCTTTGCACATAATATGCTTTTCTACAGCTATCCACCTAGTATAATGAAAGAGAACCAGTTATGTTGAATAAGAACGGAAAAAAAGTGATTCTAAGGAAGTTTCCAAACATCGAATAAAATTTTTTTCTCTTCTAGATTCTTTGCGCATAATATGCTTTTCTACAGCTATCAAACTAGTATAAAGAAAGAGAACCAGTTATCTGGAATAAGAACGGAAAAAAAGTGATTCTATCGAAGTTTCCAAACTTCGAAAACTTTTTTTTTTCTTTTCGAGATTCTTTGCGCATAATATGCCTTTCTGAGGCTATCAAACTAGTATAATGAAAGAGAACCAGTTATCTCGAAAAAGAACGGAAAAAAAGTGATTCTAATAAAGTTTCCAAACTTCGAAAAAAATTTTTTTTCTTTTCGAGATTCATTGCGCATAATATGCTTTTCTGAGGCTATCAAACTAGTATAATGAAAGAGAACCAGTTATCTAAAATAAGAATGGAGAAAAATTGATTCATAAGAATTTTCCAAACATCAAAAAAATGTTTTTCTTTTCGAGTTTCTTTCCGCATAATATGCTTTTCTACAGCTATCAAACTATCAAAATGAAAGAGAACCAGTTATTTCAAATAAGAACGGAATAAAAGTGTAATGAAGTATCCAACCATCAATATAAATCTTTTCTTTTCGCGAATCTTTCTTCATTTTATGGTTTTCTAAGGCTATCAAACAAGTATAATGAAAGAGAACCAGTTATCTCAAATAAGAATGCAAAAAAATTGATTCATAAGATTTTTCCAAACATTAAAAAATTTTTTTTTTTTTTTTCGAGATTCTTTCCGCATAATATGCTTTTCTAAGGGTATCAAACTACTATAATGAAAGAGAACCAGTTATATCAAATAAGAACGGGATAAAAGTGATTCTTATGAAGTTTCCAACCATCGAAATAAATCTTTTCTTTTCGCGAATCTTTCTTCACTTTATGGTTTTCTATGGCTATCAAACTAGTATAATGAAACAGAACCAATTATCTCAAATAAGAATGGAAAAAAATTTATTCACAAGGATTTTCCAAACATCAAAAAAAAATTTTTTTCTTTTAGAGATTCTTTCCGCATAAAATGCTTTTCTAAGGCTATCAAACTACTATCATGAAAGAGAACCAGTTATCTCAAATAAGGACGGAAAAAAAGTGATTCTCTTGGATTTTCCACCTTCGAAATTTTTTTTTTCTTTTCCAAATTCTTTCCGCGTAATATGCCATTCTAAGGCTATGAAACTAGTATAATGAACGAGAACTAGTTATCTCAAATAAGAACAGAAAAAATTGATTCTAATGAAGTTTCCAAACTTTGAAAAAAAATTTTTTTACTTTCGAGATTCTTTCCGCATAATATGCTTTTCTACAGCTATCAAACTAGCAAAACGTAAGAGAACCAGTTATCTCATATAAGAACGAAAAAAAGTTGATTCTCTTGGATTTTCCAAGCATCGAAAAAAAATTTTTTTCTTTTGGAGATTCTTTCCGCATAATATGCTTTTCTACAGCTATCAAACTAGCAAAATTAAAGTGAACCAATTATCTCAAATAAGAACGGAAAAAAAGTGATTCTAATGAAGTTTCCAACCATCGAAATAAATCTTTTCTTTTCGCGAATCTTTCTTCATTTTATGGTTTTCTATGGGTATCAAACTAGAGAGAAGCAGTTATCTCAAATAAGAATGGAGAAAAATTGATTCATAAGAATTTTCCAAACATCAAAAAAAATTTTTTTCTTTTCGAGTTTCTTTCCGCATAATATACTTTTCTAAGGCTATCAAACTAGTATAATGAAAGAGAACCAGTTATCTCGAATAAGAACGGAATAAAAGTGTAATGAAGTATCCAACCATCAATATAAATCTTTTCTTTTCGCGAATCTATCTTCATTTTATGGTTTTCTATGGCTATCAAACAAGTATAATGTAAGAAAACCAGTTATCTCAAATAAGAATGCAAAAAAATTGATTCATAAGGTTTTTCCAAACATGAAAATAAAATTTCTTTCTTTTCGAGATTCTTTCCGCATAATATGCTTTTCTAAGGCTATCAAAATAGTATAATGAAAGAGAACCATTTATCTCAAATAAGAACGGAAAAAAAGTGATTCTAATGAAGTTTCCAACCTTCGAAAAATTTTTTCATCTCTCCGTGATTCTTTCCGCATAATATGCTTTTCTACAGCTATCAAACTAGCAAATGAAAGAGAACCAGTTATATAAAAAATAAGAACGGAAAAAAAGTGATTGTAATGAAGTTTACAAACTGAAAAAATTTGTTTTTCTTCTCGAGATTCTTTCCGCATAATATGCTTTTCTACAGCTATCAAACTAGCAAAATGAAAGAGAACCAGCTATCTCGTATAAGAACGGAAAAAAGTGATTCTAATGAAGTTTCAAAACTTCGAAAAAAATTTTTTTCTTTTCGAGATTCTTTGCACATAATATGCTTTTCTGGGGCTATCAAACTAGTATAATGAAAGAGAACCAGTTATCTCGAATAAGAACGGAAAAAGTTATTCTAATGAAGTTTCCAAACTTCGAAAAAAATTTTTTTCTTTTCCAGATTCTTTGCGCATAATATGCCTTTCTGAGGCTATCAAACTAGTATAATGAAAGAGAACCAGTTATGTCGAATAAGAACGGAAAAAAAGTGATTCTAATAAAGTTTCCAAACTTCGAAAAATTTTTTTTTTCTTTTCGAGATTCATTGCGCATAATATGCTTTTCTGAGGCTATCAAACTAGTATAATGAAAGAGAACCAGTTATCTTGAATAAGAACGGAAAAAAAGTGATTCTAATGAAGTTTCCAAACTTCGAAAAAAATTTTTTTCTTTTCGAGATCCTTTGCGCATAATATGCTTTTCTGAGGCTATCAAACTAGTATAATGAAAGAGAACCAGTTATCTCGAATAAGAACGGAAAAAAAGTGATTCTAATGAAGTTTCCAAACTTCGAAAAATTTTTTTTTTCTTTTCGAGTTTCTTTGCGCATAATATGCTTTTCTGAGGCTATCAAACTAGTATAATGAAAGAGAACCAGTTATCTCGAATAAGAACGGAAAAAAAGTGATTCTAATGAAGTTTCCAAACTTCGAAAAATTTTTTTTTTCTTTTCGAGATTCTTTGCGCATAATATGCTTTTCTGAGGCTATCAAACTAGTATAATGAAAGAGAACGAGTTATCTCGAATAAGACGGAAAAAAAAGTGATTCTAATGAAGTTTGCAAACTTCGAAAAAATATTTTTTTTTTTCGAGATTCTTTGCGCAAAATATGCTTTTCTGAGGCTATCAAACAAGTATAATAAAAGGGAACAAGTTATCTCGAATAAGAACGGAAAAAAAGTTATTCTAATGAAGTTTCCAAACTTCGAAAAAAATTTTTTTCTTTTCGAGATTCTTTGCGCATAATATGCTTTTCTACAGCTATCAAACTAGTATAATGAAAGAGAACCAGTTATCTCGAATAAGAACGGAAACAAAGTGATTCTAATGAAGTTTCCAAACTTCGAAAAAAATTTTTTTTCTTTTCGAGATTCTATGCGCATAATATGCTTTTCTACAGCTATCAAAGTAGCAAAATGAAAGAGAACCAGTTATCTCGTATAAGAACGGAAAAATGTGATTCCAATGAAGTTTCCAAACTTCGAAAAAAAATTTTTTCTTTTCGAGATTCTTTGCGCATAATATGCTTTTCGGTGGCTATCTATCAAACTAGTATAATGAAAGAGAACCAGTTATCTCGTATAAGAACGGAAAAAAAGTGATTCAAATGAAGTTTCCAAACTTCAAAAAACTTTTTTTATTCTCTTCGAGATTCTTTGCGCATAATGTGCTTTTCTGAGGCTATCAACCTAGTATAATGAAAGAGAACCAGTTATCTCGGATAAGAACGGAAAAAAAGTGATTCTAATGAAGTTTCCAAATTTCGAAAAACCTTTTTTTCTTTTCTAGATTCTTTGCGCATAATATGCTTTTCTGAGGCTATCAAACCAGTACAATGAAAGAGAACCAGTTATCTCGAATAAGAACGGAAAATAAGTGATTCTAATGAAGTTTCCAAACTTCGAAAAATTTTTTTTTTCTTTTCGAGATTCTTTGCGCATAATATGCTTTTCTGATGCTATCAAACTAGTATAATGAAAGAGAACGAGTTATCTCCAATAAGAACGGAAAAAAAAGTGATTCTAATGAAGTTTCAAAATTTTGAAAAACTTTTTTTTTCTTTTCGAGATTCTTTGCGCATAATATGCTTTTCTACAGCTATCAAACTAGCAAAATGAAAGAGAACCAGTTATCTCGAATAAGAACGGAAAAAAAGTAATAAATGATGTTTCCAACAATCGAAATATATATTTTCTTGCCGCGAATTTTTCTTCATTTTATGGTTTTCTATGGCTATCAAACTAGTAAAATGAAAGAGAATCAGTTATCTCAAATAAGAACGGAAAAAAAGTGATTGTAATGAAGTTTACAAACTGAAAAAGTTTGTTTTTCTTTTCGAGATTCTTTCCGCATAATATGCTATTCTACAGCTATCAAACTAGCAAAATGAAAGAGAACCAGTTATCTCGAATAAGAACGGAAAAAAAGTTATTCTAATGAAGATTCCAAACTTCGAAAAAAATTTTTTTCTTTTCGAGATTCTTTGCGCATAATATGCCTTTCTGAGGCTATCAAACTAGTATAATGAAAGAGAACCAGTTATATCGAATAAGAACGGAAAAAAAGTGATTCTAATGAAGTTTCCAAAGTTCGAAAAAAAATTTTTTCTTTTCGAGATTCTTTGCGCATAATATGCTTTTCTGAGGCTATCAAACTAGTATAATGAAAGATAACCAGTTATCTCGAATAAGAACGGAAAAAAGTGATTCTAATGAAGTTTCCAAACTTCGAAAAAAATTTTTTTTCTTTTCGTAATTCATTGCGCATAATATGATTTTCTGAGGCTATCAAACTAGTATAATGAAAGAGAACCAGTTATCTCGAAACAGAACGGAAAAAATGTGATTCTAATGAAGTTTCCAAACTTCGAAAAAAATTTTTTTCTTTTCGAGATTCTTTGCGCATAATATGCTTTTCTGATGCTATCACACTGGTATAATGAAAGAGAAGCAGTTATCTCGAATAAAAACGGAAAAAAGTGATTCAAATGAAGTTTCCAAACATCGAAAAAAATTTTTTTCTTTTCGAGATTCTTTGCGCATAATATGCTTTTCTACAGCTATCAAACTAGTATAAAGAAAGAGAACCAGTTATCTCGAATAAGAACGGAAAAAAAGTGATTCTAACGAAGTTTCCAAACTTCGAAAAAAATTTTTTTTCTTTTCGAGATTCTTTGCGCATAATATGCTTTTCTGAGGCTATCAAACTAGCATAATGAAAGAGAACCAGTTATCTCTAATAAGAACGGAAAAAAGGTGATTCTAATGAAGTTTCCAAACTTCGAAAAAAATTTTTTTCTTTTCGAGATTCTTTGCGCATAATATGCTTTTCTACAGCTATCAAACTAGTATAATGAAAGAGAACCAGTTATCTCGAATAAGAACGGAAACAAAGTGATTCTAATGAAGTTTCCAATCTTCGAAAAAAATTTTTTTTCTTTTCGAGATTCTATGCGCATAATATGCTTTTCTGATGCTATCAAACTAGTATAATGAAAGAAAACCAGTTATCTCGAATAAGAACGGAAAAAAGTGATTCTAAAGAAGTTTCAAAATTTTGAAAACCTTTTTTTTTCTTTTCGAGATTCTTTGCGCATAATATGCTTTTCTACAGCTATCAAAGTAGCAAAATGAAAGAGAACCAGTTATCTCGTATAAGAACGGAAAAATGTGATTCCAATGAAGTTTCCAAACTTAAAAAAAAATTTTTTTCTTTTCGAGATTCTTTGCGCATAATATGCTTTTCTGAGGCTATCAAACTAGTATAATAAAAGAGAACCAGTTATCTCGAATAAGAACGGAAGAAAAGAGATTCTAATGAAGTTTCCAAACTTAGAAAAAAATTTTTTTTCTTTTCGAGAATCTTTGTGCATAATATGCTGTTCTGAGGCTATCAAACTAGTATAATGAAAGAGAACGAGTTATCTCGAATAAGAACGGAAAAAAAAGTGATTCTAATGAAGTTTCCAATTTTGAAAATTTTTTTTTTTCTTTTCGAGATTCCTTGCGCATAATATGCTTTTCTGAGGCTATCAAACTAGTATAATGAAAGACAACCAGTTATCTCGAATACGAAAGGAAAAAAAGTGATTCAAATGAAGTTTCCAAACTTCAAAAAAATTTTTTTTCTTTTCGAGATTCTTTGCGCATAATATGCTTTTCTGAGGCTATCAAACTAGTTAAATGAAAGAGAACCAGTTATCTCGAATAAGAACGGAAAAAAAGTGATGAATGATGTTTCCAACAATCGAAATATATATTTTCTTGCCGCGAATTTTTCTTCATTTTATGGTTTTCTATGGCTATCAAACTAGTATAATGAAAGAGAATCAGTTATCTCAAATAAGAACGGAAAAAAAGTGATTGTAATGAAGTTTACAAACTGAAAAAGTTTGTTTTTCTTTTCGAGATTCTTTCCGCATAATATGCTTTTCTACAGCTATCAAACTAGCAAAATGAAAGAGAACCAGTTATCTCGAATAAGAACGGAAAAAAAGTGATTCTAATGAAGTTTCAAAATAATGAAAAACTTTTTTTTTCTTTTCGAGATTCTTTGCGCATAATATGCTTTTCTACAGCTATCAAACTAGCAAAATGAAAGAGAACCAGCTATCTCGTATAAGAACGGAAAAAAGTGATTCTAATGAATTTTCCAAACTTCGAAAAAAATTTTTTTCTTTTCGAGATTTTTTGGGCATAACATGCTTTTCTGAGGCTATCAAACTAGTATAATGAAAGAGAACCAGTTATCTCGAATAAGAACGGAAAAAAAGTGATTCTAATGAAGTTTCCAAACTTCGAAAAAAAATTTTTTTCTTTTGGAGATTCTTTGCGCATAATATGCTTTTCTGAGGCTATCAAACTAGTATAATGAAAGAGAACCAGTTATCTCGAATAAGAACGGAAGAAAAGAGATTCTAATGAAGTTTCCAAACTTCGAAAAAAATTTTTTTCTTTTCGAGAATCTTTGTGCATAATATGCTTTTCTGAGGCTATCAAACTAGTATAATGAAAGAGAACCAGTTATCTCGAATAAGAACGGAAAAAAAGTGATTCTAATGAAGTTTCCAAACTTCGAAAAAATTTTTTTTTCTTTTCGAGATTCTTTACACATAATATGCTTTTCTGAGGCTATCAAACTAGTATAATGAAAGAGAACCAGTTATCTCGAATAAGAACGGAAAAAAAGTTATTCTAATGAAGATTCCAAACTTCGAAAAAAATTTTTTTCTTTTCGAGATTCTTTGCGCATAATATGCCTTTCTGAGGCTATCAAACTAGTATAATGAAAGAGAACCAGTTATCTCGAATAAGAACGGAAAAAAAGTGATTCTAATGAAGTTTCCAAACTTCAAAAAAAATTTTTTCTTTTCGAGATTCTTTGCGCATAATATGCTTTTCTGAGGCTATCAAACTAGTATAATGAAAGAGAACCAGTTATCTCGAATAAGAACGGAAAAAAAGTTATTCTGATGAAGTTTCCAAACTTCGAAAAAAATTTTTTCTTTTCGAGATTCTTTGCGCATAATATGGCTTTCTGAGGCTATCAAACTAGTATAATGAAAGAGAACCAGTTATCTCGAATAAGAACGGAAAAAAAGTGATTCTAATGAAGTTTACAAACTGAAAAAGTTTGTTTTTCTTTTCGATATTCTTTCCGCATAATATGCTTTTCTACAGCTATCAAACTAGCAAAATGAAAGAGAACCAGCTATCTCGTATAAGAACGGAAAAAAAGTGATTCTAATGAAGTTTCCAAACTTCGAAAAATTTTTTTTTTCCTTTGGAGATTCTTTGCGCATAATATGCTTTTCTGAGGCTAACAAACTAGTATAATGAAAGAGAACCAGTTATCTCGAATAAGAACGGAAGAAAAGAGATTCTAATGAAGTTTCCAAACTTCGAAAAAATTTTTTTTTCTTTTCGAGATTCTTTGTGCATAATATGTTTTTCTGAGGCTATCAAACTAGTATAATGAAAGAGAACCAGTTATCTCGAATAAGAACGGAAAAAAAGTGATTCTAATGAAGTTTCCAAACTTCGAAAAAAATTTTTTTTCTTTTCGAGATTCTTTGCACATAATATGCTTTTCTGAGGCTATCAAACTAGTATAATGAAAGAGAACGAGTTATCTCGAATAAGAACGGAAAAAAAAGTGATTCTAATGAAGTTTCCAATTTTGAAAATTTTTTTTTTTCTTTTCGAGATTCCTTGCGCATAATATGCTTTTCTGAGGCTATCAAACTAGTATAATGAAAGACAACCAGTTATCTCGAATACGAAAGGAAAAAAAGTGATTCAAATGAAGTTTCCAAACTTCAAAAAAATTTTTTTTCTTTTCGAGATTCTTTGCGCATAATATGCTTTTCTGAGGCTATCAAACTAGTTAAATGAAAGAGAACCAGTTATCTCGAATAAGAACGGAAAAAAAGTGATGAATGATGTTTCCAACAATCGAAATATATATTTTCTTGCCGCGAATTTTTCTTCATTTTATGGTTTTCTATGGCTATCAAACTAGTATAATGAAAGAGAATCAGTTATCTCAAATAAGAACGGAAAAAAAGTGATTGTAATGAAGTTTACAAACTGAAAAAGTTTGTTTTTCTTTTCGAGATTCTTTCCGCATAATATGCTTTTCTACAGCTATCAAACTAGCAAAATGAAAGAGAACCAGTTATCTCGAATAAGAACGGAAAAAAAGTGATTCTAATGAAGTTTCAAAATAATGAAAAACTTTTTTTTTCTTTTCGAGATTCTTTGCGCATAATATGCTTTTCTACAGCTATCAAACTAGCAAAATGAAAGAGAACCAGCTATCTCGTATAAGAACGGAAAAAAGTGATTCTAATGAATTTTCCAAACTTCGAAAAAAATTTTTTTCTTTTCGAGATTTTTTGGGCATAACATGCTTTTCTGAGGCTATCAAACTAGTATAATGAAAGAGAACCAGTTATCTCGAATAAGAACGGAAAAAAAGTGATTCTAATGAAGTTTCCAAACTTCGAAAAAAAATTTTTTTCTTTTGGAGATTCTTTGCGCATAATATGCTTTTCTGAGGCTATCAAACTAGTATAATGAAAGAGAACCAGTTATCTCGAATAAGAACGGAAGAAAAGAGATTCTAATGAAGTTTCCAAACTTCGAAAAAAATTTTTTTCTTTTCGAGAATCTTTGTGCATAATATGCTTTTCTGAGGCTATCAAACTAGTATAATGAAAGAGAACCAGTTATCTCGAATAAGAACGGAAAAAAAGTGATTCTAATGAAGTTTCCAAACTTCGAAAAAATTTTTTTTTTCTTTTCGAGATTCTTTACACATAATATGCTTTTCTGAGGCTATCAAACTAGTATAATGAAAGAGAACCAGTTATCTCGAATAAGAACGGAAAAAAAGTTATTCTAATGAAGATTCCAAACTTCGAAAAAAATTTTTTTCTTTTCGAGATTCTTTGCGCATAATATGCCTTTCTGAGGCTATCAAACTAGTATAATGAAAGAGAACCAGTTATCTCGAATAAGAACGGAAAAAAAGTGATTCTAATGAAGTTTCCAAACTTCAAAAAAAATTTTTTCTTTTCGAGATTCTTTGCGCATAATATGCTTTTCTGAGGCTATCAAACTAGTATAATGAAAGAGAACCAGTTATCTCGAATAAGAACGGAAAAAAAGTTATTCTGATGAAGTTTCCAAACTTCGAAAAAAATTTTTTCTTTTCGAGATTCTTTGCGCATAATATGGCTTTCTGAGGCTATCAAACTAGTATAATGAAAGAGAACCAGTTATCTCGAATAAGAACGGAAAAAAAGTGATTCTAATGAAGTTTACAAACTGAAAAAGTTTGTTTTTCTTTTCGATATTCTTTCCGCATAATATGCTTTTCTACAGCTATCAAACTAGCAAAATGAAAGAGAACCAGCTATCTCGTATAAGAATGGAAAAAAAGTGATTCTAATGAAGTTTCCAAACTTCGAAAAAATTTTTTTTTCCTTTGGAGATTCTTTGCGCATAATATGCTTTTCTGAGGCTAACAAACTAGTATAATGAAAGAGAACCAGTTATCTCGAATAAGAACGGAAGAAAAGAGATTCTAATGAAGTTTCCAAACTTCGAAAAAATTTTTTTTTCTTTTCGAGATTCTTTGTGCATAATATGTTTTTCTGAGGCTATCAAACTAGTATAATGAAAGAGAACCAGTTATCTCGAATAAGAACGGAAAAAAAGTGATTCTAATGAAGTTTCCAAACTTCGAAAAAAATTTTTTTTCTTTTCGAGATTCTTTGCACATAATATGCTTTTCTGAGGCTATCAAACTAGTATAATGAAAGAGAACCAGTTATCTCGAATAAGAACGGAAAAAAAGTTATTCTAATGAAGATTCCAAACTTCGAAAAAATTTTTTTCTTTTCGAGATTCTTTGCGCATAATATGCCTTTCTGAGGCTATCAAACTAGTATAATGAAAGAGAACCAGTTATCTCGAATAAGAACGGAAAAAAAGTGATTCTAATGAAGTTTCCAAACTTCGAAAAAAATTTTTTTCTTTTCGAGATTCTTTGCGCATAATATGCTTTTCTGAGGCTATCAAACTAGTATAATGAAAGAGAACCAGTTATCTCGAATAAGAACGGAAAAAAAATTATTCTGATGAAGTTTCCAAACTTCGAAAAAAATTTTTTTCTTTTCGAGATTCTTTGCGCATAATATGGCTTTCTGAGGCTATCAAACTAGTGTAATGAAAGAGAACCAGTTATCTCGAATAAGAACGGAAAAAAAGTGATTCTAATGAAGTTTCCAAACTTCGAAAAAATTTTTTTTTCTTTTCGTAATTCATTGCGCATAATATGCTTTTCTGAGGCTATCAAACTAGTATAATGAAAGAGAACCAGTTATCTCGAAACAGAACGGAAAAAATGTGATTCTAATGAAGTTTCTAAACTTCGAAAAAAATTTTTTTTCTTTTCGAAATTCTTTGCGAATAATATGCTTTTCTGATGCTATCAAACTGGTATAATGAAAGAGAACCAGTTATCTCGAATAAGAACGGAAAAAAGTGATTCTAAAGAAGTTTCAAAATTTTGAAAAACTTTTTTTTTTCTTTTCGAGATTCTTTGCGCATAATATGCTTTTCTACAGCTATCAAATTAGCAAAATGAAAGAGAACCAGTTATCTAGTATAAGAACAAAAAAATTTGTTACCAATGAAGTTTCCAAACTTCGAAAAAAAATTTTTTCTTTTCGAGATTCTTTGCGCATAATATGCCTTTCTGAGGCTATCAAACTAGTATAATGAAAGAGAACCAGTTATCTCGAATAAGAACGGAAAAAAAGTGATTCTAATGAAGTTTCCAAACTTTGAAAAAAATGTTTTTCTTTTCGAGATTCTTTGCGCATAATATGGCTTTCTGAGGCTATCAAACTAGTATAATGAAAGAGAACCAGTTATCTCGAATAAGAACGGGAAAAAAGTGATTCTAATGAAGTTTCCAACAATCGAAATATATATTCTCTTGCCGCGAATTTTTCTTCATTTTATGGTTTTCTATGGCTATCAAACTAGTATAATGAAAGAGAATCAGTTATCTCAAATAAGAACGGAAAAAAAGTGATTGTAATGAAGTTTACAAACTGAAAAAGTTTGTTTTTCTTTTCGATATTCTTTCCGCATAATATGCTTTTCTAAAGCTATCAAACTAGCAAAATGAAAGAGAACCAGTTATCTCGAATAAGAACGGAAAAAAAGTGATTCTAATGAAGTTTCAAAATTTTGAAAAACTTTTTTTTTCTTTTCTAGATTCTTTGCGCATAATATGCTTTTCTACAGCTATCAAACTAGCACAATGAAAGAGAACCAGCTATCTCGTATAAGAACGGAAAAAAAGTGATTCAAATGAAGTTTCCAAACTTCAAAAAATTTTTTTTATTCTTTTCGAGATTCTTTGCGCATAATGTGCTTTTCTGAGGCTATCAAACTAGTATATTGAAAGAGAACCAGTTATCTCGAATAAGAACGGAAATAAAGTGATTCTAATGAAGTTTCCAAACATCAAAAAAAATTTTTTCTTTTCGAGATTCTTTGCGCATAATATGCTTTTCTACAGCTATCAAACTAGTATAATGAAAGAGAACCAGTTATCTCGAATAAGAACGGAAAGAAAGTGATTCTAATGAAGTTTCAAAATTTTGAAAAACTTTTTTTTTCTTTTCGAGATTCTTTGCGCATAATATGCTTTTCTACAGCTATCAAACTAGCAAAATGAAAGAGAACCAGTTATCTCGTATAAGAACGGAAAAAAAGTGATACCAATGAAGTTTCCAAACTTCGAAAAAAAAATTTTTCTTTTCTAGATTCTTTGCGCATAATATGCTTTTCTGTGGCTATCAATCTAGTATAATGAAAGAGAACCAGTTATCTCGTATAAGAACGGAAAAAAAGTGATTCAAATGAAGTTTCCAAACTTCAAATAATTTTTTTTCTTTTGGAGATTCTTTGCGCATAATATGCTTTTCTGAGGCTATCAAACTAGTATAATGAAAGAGAACCAGTTATCTCGTATAAGAACGGAAAAAAAGTGATTCAAATGAAGTTTCCAAACTTCAAAAAATTTTTTTATTCTTTTCGAGATTCTTTGCGCATAATGTGTTTTTCTGAGGCTATCAAACTAGTATAATGAAAGAGAACCAGTTATCTCGAATAAGAACGGAAAAAGTGATTCTAATGAAGTTTCCAAATTTCGAAAAAAAATGTTTTCTTTTCGAGATTCTTTGCGCATAATATGCTTTTGTGAGGCTATCAAACTAGTACAATGAAAGAGAACCAGTTATCTCGAATAAGAACGCAAAAAAAGTGATTCTAATGAAGTTTCCAAACATCGAAAAAAATTTTTTTCTTTTCGAGATTCTTTGCGCATAATATGCTTTTCTACAGCTATCAAACTAGTATAATGAAAGAGAACCAGTTATCTCGAATAAGAACGGAAAAAAAGTGATTCTAATGAAGTTTCAAAATTTTGAAAAACTTTTTTTTTTTCTTTTCGAGATTCTTTGCGCATAATATGCTTTTCTACAGCTATCAAACTAGCAAAATGAAAGAGAACCAGTTATCTCGTATAAGAACGGAAAAAAAGTGATACCAATGAAGTTTCCAAACTTCGAAAAAAAGTTTTTCTTTTCCAGATTCTTTGCGCATAATATGCTTTTCTGTGGCTATCAAACTAGTATAATGAAAGAGAACCAGTTATCTCGTATAAGAACGGAAAAAAAGTGATTCAAATGAAGTTTCCAAACTTCAAAAAAATTTTTTTTCTTTTCGAGATTCTTTGCGAATAATATGCTTTTCTGGGGCTATCAAACTAGTATAATGAAAGAGAACCAGTTATCTCGAATAAGAACGGAAAAAAAGTGATAAATGATGTTTCCAACAATCGAAATATATATTTTCTTTCAGCGAATTTTTCTTCATTTTATGGTTTTCTATGGCTATCAAACTAGTAAAATGAAAGAGAATCAGTTATCTCAAATAAGAACGGAAAAAAAGTGATTGTAATAAAGTTTACAAACTGAAAAAGTTTGTTTTTCTTTTCGAGATTCTTTCCGTATAATATGCTTTTCTACAGCTATCAAACTAGCAAAATGAAAGAGAACCAGTTATCTCGAATAAGAACGGAAAAAAAGTGATTCTAATGAAGTTTCAAAATTTTGAAAAACTTCTTTTTTCTTTTCGAGATTCTTTGTGCATAATATGCTTTTCTGAGGCTATCAAACTAGTATAATGAAAGAGAACCAGTTTTCTCGAATAAGAACGGAAAAAAAGTGATTCTAATGAAGTTTCCAAACTTCGAAAAAAATTTTTTTTCTTTTCGAGATTCTTTGCACATAATATGCTTTTCTGAGGCTATCAAACTAGTATAATGAAAGAGAACCAGTTATCTCGAATAAGAACGGAAAAAAGGTTATTCTAATGAAGATTCCAAACTTCGAAAAAAATTTTTTTCTTTTCGAGATTCTTTGCGCATAATATGCCTTTCTGAGGCTATCAAAATAGTATAATGAAAGAGAACCAGTTATCTCGAATAAGAACGGAAAAAAAGTGATTCTAATGAAGTTTCCAAACTTCGAAAAAAAATTTTTTCTTTTCGAGATTCTTTGCGCATAATATGCTTTTCTGAGGCTATCAAACTAGTATAATGAAAGAGAACCAGTTATCTCGAATAAGAACGGAAAAAAAGTGATTCTAATGAAGTTTCCAAACTTCGAAAAAATTTTTTTTTCTTTTCGTAATTCATTGCGCATAATATGATTTTCTGAGGCTATCAAAATAGTATAATGAAAGAGAACCAGTTTTCTCGAAACAGAACGGAAAAAATGTGCTTCTAATGAAGTTTCCAAACTTCGAAAAAAAATTTTTTTCTTTTCGAGATTCTTTGCGCATAATATGCTTTTCTGATGCTATCAAACTGGTATAATGAAAGAGAACCAGTTATCTCGAATAAGAACGGAAAAAAGTGATTCTAAAGAAGTTTCCAAACATCGAAAAAAATTTTTTTCTTTTCGAGATTCTTTGCGCATAATATGCTTTTCTACAGCTATCAAACTAGTATAAAGAAAGAGAACCAGTTATCTCGAAAAGAACGGAAAAAAAGTGATTCTAACGAAGTTTCCAAACTTCGAAAAAAATTTTTTTTCTTTTCGAGATTCTTTGCGCATAATATGCTTTTCTGAGGCTATCAAACTAGTATAATGAAAGAGAACCAGTTATCTCGAATAAGAACGGAAACAAAGTGATTCTAATGAAGTTTCAAAACTTCGAAAAAATTTTTTTTTCTTTTCGAGATTCTATGCGCATAATATGCTTTTCTGATGCTATCAAACTAGTATAATGAAAGAGAACCAGTTATCTCGAATAAGAACGGAAAAAGTGATTCTAATGAAGTTTCCAAACTTCGAAAAAAATTTTTTTCTTTTCGAGATTCTTTGCGCATAATATGCTTTTGTGAGGCTATCAAACTAGTATAATGAAAGAGAACCAGTTATCTCGAATAAGAACGGAAAAAAAGTGATTCTAATGAAGTTTCCAAACTTCGAAAAAAATTTTTTTTCTTTTCGTAATTCATTGCGCATAATATGCTTTTCTGAGGCTATCAAACTGGTATAATGAAAGAGAACCAGATATCTCGAATAAGAACGGAAAAAAGTGATTCTAAAAAAGTTTCAAAATTATGAAAAACTTTTTTTTTCTTTTCGAGATTCTTTGCGCATAATATGCTTTTCTACAGCTATCAAAGTAGCAAAATGAAAGAGAACCAGTTATCTCGTATAAGAACGGAAAAATGTGATTCCAATGAAGTTTCCAAACTTCGAAAAAAAATTTTTTCTTTTCGAGATTCTTTGCGCATAATATGCTTTTCTGTGGCTATCTATCAAACTAGTATAATGAAAGAGAACCAGTTATCTCGTATAAGAACGGAAAAAAAGTTATTCAAATTAAGTTTCCAAACTGCAAAAAATTTTTTTTATTCTTTTCGAGATTCTTTCCGCATAATGTGCTTTTCTGAGGCTATCAAACTAGTATAATGAAAGAGAACCAATTATCTCGAATAAGAACGGAAAAAAAGTGATTCTAATGAAGTTTCCAAACTTCGAAAAAAAATTTTTTCTTTTCGAGATTCTTTGCGCATAATATGCTTTTGTGATGCTATCAAACTAGTACAATGAAAGAGAACCAGTTATCTCGAATAAGAACGAAAAAAAAGTGATTCTCATTAAGTTTCCAATTTTGAAAAATTTTTTTTTTCTTTTCGAGATTCTTTGCGCATAATATGCTTTTCTGAGGCTATCAAACTAGTATAATGAAAGAGAACCAGTTATCTCGAATAAGAACGGAAAAAAAGTGATTCTAATGAAGTTTCCAAACTTCGAAAAAAATTTTTTTTCTTTCCGAGATTCTTTGCGCATAATATGCTTTTCTGCGGCTATCTATCAAACTAGTATAATGAAAGACAACCAGTTATCTCGTATAAGAACGGAAAAAAAGTGATTCAAATATAGTTTCCAAACTTCAAAAAATTTTTTTTAATCTTTTCAAATTCTTTGCGCATAATCTGCTTTTCTGAGGCTATCAAACTAGTATAATGAAAGAGAACCAGTTATCTCGAATAAGAACGGAAAAAAAGTGATTCTAATGAAGTTTCCAAATTTCGAAAAAAAATTTTTTCTTTTCGAGATTATTTGCGCATAATATGCTTTTGTGAGGCTATCAAACTAGTACAATGAAAGAGAACCAGTTATCTCGAATAAGAACGGGAAAAAGTGATTCTAAAGAAGTTTCAAAATTTTGAAAAACTTTTTTTTTCATTTCGAGATTCTTTGCGCATAATATGCTTTTGTGAGGCTATCAAACTAGTACAATGAAAGAGAACCAGTTATCTCGAATAAGAACGGGAAAAAGTGATTCTAAAGTAGTTTCAAAATTTTGAAAAACTTATTCTTTCATTTCGAGATTCTTTGCGCATAATATGCTTTTCTACAGCTATCAAAGTAGCAAAATGAAAGAGAACCAGTTATCTCGTATAAGAACGGAAAAATGTGATTCCAATGAAGTTTCCAAACTTCGAAAAAAAATTTTTTCTTTTCGAGATTCTTTGCGCATAATATGCTTTTCTACAGCTATCAAAGAAGCAAAATGAAAGAGAACCAGTTATCTCGTATAAGAACGGAAAAATGTGATTCCAATGAAGTTTCCAAACTTCGAAAAAAAATTTTTTCTTTTCGAGATTCTTTGCGCATAATATGCTTTTCTGTGGCTATCTATCAAACTAGTATAATGAAAGAGAACCAGTTATCTCGTATAAGAACGGAAAAAAAGTGATTCAAATGAAGTTTCCAAAATTCAAAAAAATTTTTTTATTCTTTTCGAGATTCTTTGCGCATAATGTGCTTTTCTGAGGCTATTAAACTAGTATAATGAAAGAGAACCAGTTATCTCGAATAAGAACGGAAAAAAAGTGATTCTAATGAAGTTTCCAAACTTCGAAAAAAAATTTTTTCTTTTCGAGATTCTTTGGGCATAATATGCTTTTGTGAGGCTATCAAACTAGTACAATGAAAGAGAACCAGTTATCTCGAATAAGAACGGAAAAAAAGTGATTCTAATGAAGTTTCCAAACTTCGAAAAAAGTTTTTTTTTCTTTTCGAGATTCTTTGCGCATAATATGCTTTTCTGAGGCTATCAAACTAGTATAATGAAAGAGAAATTGTTATCTCGAATAAGAAAGGAAAAAAAAGTGATTCTAATGAAGTTTCCAATTTTGAAAAAATTTCTTTTTCTTTTCGAGATTCTTTGGGCATAATATGCTTTTCTGAGGCTATCAAACTAGTATAATGAAAGAGAACCAGTTATCTCGAATAAGAACGGAAACAAAGTGATTCTAATGAAGTTTCCAAACTTCGAAAAAAATTTTTTTTCTTTTCGAGATTCTATGCGCATAATATGCTTTTCTGATGCTATCAAACTAGTATAATGAAAGAGAACCAGTTATCTCGAATAAGAACGGGAAAAAGTGATTCTAAAGAAGTTTCAAAATTTTGAAAAACTTTTTTTTTCTTTTCGAGATTCTTTGCGCATAATATGCTTTTCTACAGCTATCAAAGTAGCAAAATGAAATAGAACCAGTTATCTCGTATAAGAACGGAAAAATGTGATTCCAATGAAGTTTCCAAACTTCGAAAAAAAATTTTTTCTTTTCGAGATTCTTTGCGCATAATATGCTTTTCTGTGGCTATCTATCAAAATAGTATAATGAAAGAGAACCAGTTATCTCGTATAAGAACGGAAAAAAAGTGATTCAAATGAAGTTTCCAAACTTCAAAAAAATTTTTTTATTCTTTTCGCGATTCTTTGCGCATAATGTGCTTTTCTGAGGCTATCAAACTAGTATAATGAAAGAGAACCAGTTATCTCGAATAAGAACGGAAAAAAAATGATTCTAATGAAGTTTCCAAACTTCGAAAAAAATTTTTTTCTTTTCGAGATTCTTTGCGCATAATATGCTTTTGTGAGGCTATCAAACTAGTACAATGAAAGAGAACCAGTTATCTCGAATAAGAACGGAAAAAAAGTGATTCTAATGAAGTTTCCAAACTTCGAAAAATTTTTTTTTTTCTTTTCGAGATTCTTTGCGCATAATATGCTTTTCTGAGGCTATCAAACTAGTATAATGAAAGAGAACGAGTTATCTCGAATAAGAAAGGAAAAAAAAGTGATTCTAATGAAGTTTCCAATTTTGAAAATTTTTTTTTTTCTTTTGGAGATTCTTTGGGCAAAATATGCTTTTCTGAGGATATCAGACTAGTATAATGAAAGAGAACCAGTTATCTCGAATAAGAACGGAAAAAAAGTGATTCCAATGAAGTTTCCAAACTTCGAAAAAAATTTTTTTCTTTTAGAGATTCTTTGCGCATAATATGCTTTTCTACAGCTATCAAACTAGTATAATGAAAGAGAACCAGTTATCTCGAATAAGAACGGAAAAAAAGTGATTCTAATGAAGAATCCATACTTCGAAAAAAATTTTTTTTTCTTTTCGAGATTCTTTGCGCATAATATGCTTTTCTGATGCTATCAAAATAGTATAATGAAAGAGAACCAGTTATCTCGAATAAGAACGGAAAAAAAGTGATTCTAATGAAGTTTCCAAACATCGAAAAAATTTTTTTTCTTTTCGAGATTCTTTGCGCATAATATGCTTTTCTACAGCTATCAAACTAGTATAATGAAAGAGAACCAGTTATCTCGAATAAGAACGGAAAAAAAGTGATTCTAATGAAGTTTCCAAACTTCGAAAAAAATTTTTTTCTTTTCGAGATTCTTTGCGCATAATATGCTTTTCTACAGCTATCAAACTAGTATAATGAAAGAGAACCAGTTATCTCGAATAAGAACGGAAACAAAGTGATTCTAATGAAGTTTCCAAATTTCGAAAAAAATTTTTTTTCTTTTCGAGATTCTATGCGCATAATATGTTTTTCTGATGCTATCAAACTAGTATAATGAAAGAGAACCAGTTATCTCGAATAAGAACGGAAAAAAGTGATTCTAATGAAGTTTCAAAATTTTGAAAAACTTTTATTTACTTTTCGAGATTCTTTGCGCATAATATGCTTTTCTACAGCTATCAAAGTAGCAAAATGAAAGAGAACCAGTTATCTCGTATAAGAACGGAAAAATGTGATTCCAATGAAGTTTCCAAACTCCAGAAAAAAAAATTTCTTTTCGAGATTCTTTGCGCATAATATGCTTTTCTGTGGCTATCTATCAAACTAGTATAATGAAAGACAACCAGTTATCTCGTATAAGAACGGAAAAAAGTGATTCAAATATAGTTTCCAAACTTCAAAAAAATTTTTTTATTCTTTTCAAATTCTTTGCGCATAATGTGCTTTTCTGAGGCTATCAAACTAGTATAATGAAAGAGAACCAGTTATCTCGAATAAGAACGGAAAAAAAGTGATTCTAATGAAGTTTCCAAATTTCGAAAAAAAAATTTTTCTTTTCGAGATTCTTTGCGCATAATATGCTTTTGTGAGGCTATCAAACTAGTACAATGAAAGAGAACCAGTTATCTCGAATAAGAACGGAAAAAAAGTGATTCAAATGAAGTTTCCAAACATCGAAAAAAATTTTTTTCTTTTCGAGATTCTTTGCGCATAATATGCTTTTCTACAGCTATCAAACTAGTATAATGAAAGAGAACCAGTTATCTCGAATAAGAACGGGAAAAAGTGATTCTAAAGAAGTTTCAAAATTTTGAAAAACTTTTTTTTTCTTTTCGAGATTCTTTGCGCATAATATGCTTTTCTACAGCTATCAAAGTAGCAAAATGAAAGAGAACCAGTTATCTCGTATAAGAACGGAAAAATGTGATTCCAATGAAGTTTCCAAACTTCGAAAAAAAATTTTTTCTTTTCGAGATTCTTTGCGCATAATATGCTTTTCTGTGGCTATCTATCAAACTAGTATAATGAAAGAGAATCAGTTATCTCGTATAAGAACGGAAAAAAAGTGATTCAAATGAAGTTTCCAAAATTCCAAAAAAATTTTTTATTCTTTTCGAGATTCTTTGCGCATAATGTGCTTTTCTGAGGCTATCAAACTAGTATAATGAAAGAGAACCAGTTATCTCGAATAAGAACGGAAAAAAAGTGATTCTAATGAAGTTTCCAAACTTCCAAAAAAATTTTTTTCTTTTCGAGATTCTTTGCGCATAATATGCTTTTGTGAGGCTATCAAACTAGTACAATGAAAGAGAACCAGTTATCTCGAATAAGAACGGAAAAAAAGTGATTCTAATGAAGTTTCCAATCTTCGAAAAAAATTTTTTTTTCTTTTCGAGATTCTTTGCGCATAATATGCTTTTCTGAGGCTATCAAACTAGTATAATGAAAGAGAACGAGTTATCTCGAATAAGAAAGGAAAAAAAGCTGATTCTAATGAAGTTTCCAATTTTGAAAAAATTTCTTTTTCTTTTCGAGATTCTATGGGCATAATATGCTTTTCTGAGGCTATCAAACTAGTATAATGAAAGAGAACCAGTTATCTCGAATAAGAACGGAAAAAAAGTGATTCCAATGAAGTTTCCAAACTTCGAAAAAAATTTTTTTCTTTTAGAGATTCTTTGCGCATAATATGCTTTTCTACATCTATCAAACTAGTATAATGAAAGAGAACCAGTTATCTCGAATAAGAACGGAAAAAAAGTGATAAATGATGTTTCCAACAATCGAAATATATATTTTCTTGCAGCGAATTTTTCTTCATTTTATGGTTTTCTATGGCTATCAAACTAGTAAAATGAAAGAGAATCAGTTATCTCAAATAAGAACGGAAAAAAAGTGATTGTAATGAAGTTTACAAACTGAAAAAGTTTGTTTTTCTTTTCGAGATTCTTTACGTATAATATGCTTTTCTACAGCTATCAAACTAGCAAAATGAAATAGAACCAGTTATCTCGAATAAGAACGGAAAAAAAGTGATTCTAATGAAGTTTCAAAATTTTGAAAAACTTTTTTTTTCTTTTCGAGATTCTTTGCGCATAATATGCTTTTCTACAGCTATCAAACTAGCAAAATGAAAGAGAACCAGCTATCTCGTATAAGAACGGAAAAAAAGTGATTCTAATGAATTTTCCAAACTTCGAAAAAAATGTTTTTCTTTTCGAGATTTTTTGCGCATATGCTTTTCTGAGGCTATCAAACTAGTATAATGAAAGAGAACCAGTTATCTCGAATAAGAACGGAAAAAAAGTGATTCTAATGAAGTTTCCAAACTTCGAAAAAAAAATTTTTTCTTTTGGAGATTCTTTGCCCATAATATGCTTTTCTGAGGCTATCAAATTAGTATAATGAAAGAGAACCAGTTATCTCGAATAAGAACGGAAGAAAAGAGATTCTAATGAAGTTTCCAAACTTCGAAAAAAATTTTTTTTCTTTTCGAGATTCTTTGTGCATAATATGCTTTTCTGAGGCTATCAAACTAGTATAATGAAAGAGAACCAGTTATCTCGAATAAGAACGGAAAAAAGTGATTATAATGAAGTTTCCAAACTTCGAAAAAAATTTTTTTTCTTTTCGAGATTCTTTGCACATAATATGCTTTTCTGAGGCTATCAAACTAGTATAATGAAAGAGAACCAGTTATCTCGAATAAGAACGGAAAAAAAGTTATTCTAATGAAGATTCCAAACCTCGAAAAAAATTTTTTTTCTTTTCGAGATTCTTTGCGCATAATATGCCTTTCTGAGGCTATCAAACTAGTATAATGAAAGAGAACGAGTTATCTCGAATAAGAAAGAAAAAAAAAGTGATTCTAATGAAGTTTCCAATTTTGAAAATTTTTTTTTTTCTTTTCGAGATTCTTTGGGCAAAATATGCTTTTCTGAGGATATCAGACTAGTATAATGAAAGAGAACCAGTTATCTCGAATAAGAACGGAAAAAAAGTGATTCTAATGAAGTTTCCAAACATCGAAAAAATTTTTTTTCTTTTCGAGATTCTTTGCGCATAATATGCTTTTCTACAGCTATCAAACTAGTATAATGAAAGAGAACCAGTTATCTCGAATAAGAACGGAAAAAAAGTGATTCTAATGAAGTTTCCAAACTTCGAAAAAAATTTTTTCTTTTCGAGATTCTTTGCGCATAATATGCTTTTCTACAGCTATCAAACTAGTATAATGAAAGAGAACCAGTTATCTCGAATAAGAACGGAAACAAAGTGATTCTAATGAAGTTTCCAAATTTCGAAAAAAATTTTTTTTCTTTTCGAGATTCTATGCGCATAATATGTTTTTCTGATGCTATCAAACTAGTATAATGAAAGAGAACCAGTTATCTCGAATAAGAACGGAAAAAAGTGATTCTAATGAAGTTTCAAAATTTTGAAAAACTTTTATTTACTTTTCGAGATTCTTTGCGCATAATATGCTTTTCTACAGCTATCAAAGTAGCAAAATGAAAGAGAACCAGTTATCTCGTATAAGAACGGAAAAATGTGATTCCAATGAAGTTTCCAAACTCCAGAAAAAAAATTTCTTTTCGAGATTCTTTGCGCATAATATGCTTTTCTGTGGCTATCTATCAAACTAGTATAATGAAAGACAACCAGTTATCTCGTATAAGAACGGAAAAAAGTGATTCAAATATAGTTTCCAAACTTCAAAAAAAATTTTTTATTCTTTTCAAATTCTTTGCGCATAATGTGCTTTTCTGAGGCTATCAAACTAGTATAATGAAAGAGAACCAGTTATCTCGAATAAGAACGGAAAAAAAGTGATTCTAATGAAGTTTCCAAATTTCGAAAAAAAAAATTTTCTTTTCGAGATTCTTTGCGCATAATATGCTTTTGTGAGGCTATCAAACTAGTACAATGAAAGAGAACCAGTTATCTCGAATAAGAACGGAAAAAAAGTGATTCTAATGAAGTTTCCAAACATAAAAAAAATTTTTTTCTTTTCGAGATTCTTTGCGCATAATATGCTTTTCTACAGCTATCAAACTAGTATAATGAAAGAGAACCAGTTATCTCGAATAAGAACGGGAAAAAGTGATTCTAAAGAAGTTTCAAAATTTTGAAAAACTTTTTTTTTCTTTTCGAGATTCTTTGCGCATAATATGCTTTTCTACAGCTATCAAAGTAGCAAAATGAAAGAGAACCAGTTATCTCGTATAAGAACGGAAAAATGTGATTCCAATGAAGTTTCCAAACTTCGAAAAAAAATTTTTTCTTTTCGAGATTCTTTGCGCATAATATGCTTTTCTGTGATTATCTATCAAACTAGTATAATGAAAGAGAATCAGTTATCTCGTATAAGAACGGAAAAAAAGTGATTCAAATGAAGTTTCCAAAATTCCAAAAAAAATTTTTATTCTTTTCGAGATTCTTTGCGCATAATGTGCTTTTCTGAGGCTATCAAACTAGTATAATGAAAGAGAACCAGTTATCTCGAATAAGAACGGAAAAAAAGTGATTCTAATGAAGTTTCCAAACTTCCAAAAAAATTTTTTTCTTTTCGAGATTCTTTGCGCATAATATGCTTTTGTGAGGCTATCAAACTAGTACAATGAAAGAGAACCAGTTATCTCGAATAAGAACGGAAAAAAAGTGATTCTAATGAAGTTTCCAATCTTCGAAAAATTTTTTTTTTTCTTTTCGAGATTCTTTGCGCATAATATGCTTTTCTGAGGCTATCAAACTAGTATAATGAAAGAGAACGAGTTATCTCGAATAAGAAAGGAAAAAAAAGTGATTCTAATGAAGTTTCCAATTTTGAAAAAATTTCTTTTTCTTTTCGAGATTCTTTGGGCATAATATGCTTTTCTGAGGCTATCAAACTAGTATAATGAAAGAGAACCAGTTATCTCGAATAAGAACGGAAAAAAAGTGATAAATGATGTTTCCAACAATCGAAATATATATTTTCTTGCAGCGAATTTTTCTTCATTTTATGGTTTTCTATGGCTATCAAACTAGTAAAATGAAAGAGAATCAGTTATCTCAAATAAGAACGGAAAAAAAGTGATTGTAATGAAGTTTACAAACTGAAAAAGTTTGTTTTTCTTTTCGAGATTCTTTATGTATAATATGCTTTTCTACAGCTATCAAACTAGCAAAATGAAATAGAACCAGTTATCTCGAATAAGAACGGAAAAAAAGTGATTCTAATGAAGTTTCAAAATTTTGAAAAACTTTTTTTTTCTTTTCGAGATTCTTTGCGCATAATATGCTTTTCTACAGCTATCAAACTAGCAAAATGAAAGAGAACCAGCTATCTCGTATAAGAACGGAAAAAAAGTGATTCTAATGAATTTTCCAAACTTCGAAAAAAATGTTTTTCTTTTCGAGATTTTTTGCGCATATGCTTTTCTGAGGCTATCAAACTAGTATAATGAAAGAGAACCAGTTATCTCGAATAAGAACGGAAAAAAAGTGATTCTAATGAAGTTTCCAAACTTCGAAAAAAAATTTTTTTCTTTTGGAGATTCTTTGCCCATAATATGCTTTTCTGAGGCTATCAAATTAGTATAATGAAAGAGAACCAGTTATCTCGAATAAGAACGGAAGAAAAGAGATTCTAATGAAGTTTCCAAACTTCGAAAAAAATTTTTTTTCTTTTCGAGATTCTTTGTGCATAATATGCTTTTCTGAGGCTATCAAACTAGTATAATGAAAGAGAACCAGTTATCTCGAATAAGAACGGAAAAAAGTGATTATAATGAAGTTTCCAAACTTCGAAAAAAATTTTTTTTCTTTTCGAGATTCTTTGCACATAATATGCTTTTCTGAGGCTATCAAACTAGTATAATGAAAGAGAACCAGTTATCTCGAATAAGAACGGAAAAAAAGTTATTCTAATGAAGATTCCAAACCTCGAAAAAATTTTTTTTTCTTTTCGAGATTCTTTGCGCATAATATGCCTTTCTGAGGCTATCAAACTAGTATAATGAAAGAGAACCAGTTATCTCGAATAAGAACGGAAAAAAGTGATTCTAATGAAGTTTCCAAACTACGAAAAAAATTTTTTTCTTTTCCAGATTCTTTGCGCATAATATGCTTTTCTGAGGCTATCAAACTAGTATAATGAAATAGAACCAGTTATCTCGAATAAGAACGTGAAATAAAGTGATTCTAATGAAGTTTCCAAACTTCGAAAAAAAATTTTTTTCTTTTCGTAATTCATTGCGCATAATATGATTTTCTGAGGCTATCAAACTAGTATAATGAAAGAGAACCAGTTATCTCGAAACAGAACGGAAAAAATGTGATTCTAATGAAGTTTCCAAACTTCGAAAAAAAATTTTTTTCTTTTCGAGATTCTTTGCGCATAATATGCTTTTCTGATGCTATCAAACTGGTATAATGAAAGAGAACCAGTTATCTCGAATAAGAACGGAAAAAAGTGATTCTAATGAAGTTTCAAAACATCGAAAAATTTTTTTTTCTTTTCGAGATTCTTTGCGCATAATATGCTTTTCTACAGCTATCAAACTAGTATAAAGAAAGAGAACCAGTTATCTCGAATAAGAACGGAAAAAAAGTGATTCTAACGAAGTTTCCAAACTTCGAAAAAAATTTTTTTTCTTTTCGAGATTCTTTGCGCATAATATGCTTTTCTGAGGCTATCAAACTAGTATAATGAAAGAGAACCAGTTATCTCGAATAAGAACGGAAAAAAAGTGATTCAAATGAAGTTTCCAAACTTCAAAAAAATTTTTTTATTCTTTTCGAGATTCTTTGCGCATAATGTGCTTTTCTGAGGCTATCAAACTAGTATAATGAAAGAGAACCTGGTATCTCGAATAAGAACGGAAAAAAAATGATTCTAATGAAGTTTCCAAACTTCGAAAAAATTTTTTTTCTTTTCGATATTCTTTGCGCATAATATGCTTTTGTGAGGCTATCAAACTAGTACAATGAAAGAGAACCAGTTATCTCGAATAAGAACGGAAAAAAAGTGATTCTAATGAAGTTTCCAAACTTCGAAAAATTTTTTTTTTTCTTTTGGAGATTCTTTGCGCATAATATGCTTTTCTGAGGCTATCAAACTAGTATAATGAAAGAGAACGAGTTATCTCGAATAAGAAAGGAAAAAAAAGTGATTCTAATGAAGTTTCCAATTTTGAAAAATTTTTTTTTTCTTTTCGAGATTCTTTGGGCAAAATATGCTTTTCTGAGGATATCAGACTAGTATAATGAAAGAGAACCAGTTATCTCGAATAAGAACGGAAAAAAAGTGATTCCAATGAAGGTTCCAAACTTCGAAAAAAATTTTTTTCTTTTAGAGATTCTTTGCGCATAATATGCTTTTCTACAGCTATCAAACTAGTATAATTAAAGAGAACCAGTTATCTCGAATAAGAACGGAAAAAAAGTGATTCTAATGAAGAATCCAAACTTCGAAAAAATTTTTTTTTTCTTTTCGAGATTCTTTGCGCATAATATGCTTTTCTGATGCTATCAAAATGGTATAATGAAAGAGAACCAGTTATCTCGAATAAGAACGGAAAAAAAGTGATTCTAATTAAGTTTCCAAACATCGAAAAAATTTTTTTTCTTTTCGAGATTCTTTGCGCATAATATGCTTTTCTACAGCTATCAAACTAGTATAATGAAAGAGAACCAGTTATCTCGAATAAGAACGGAAAAAAAGTGATTCTAATGAAGTTTCCAAACTTCGAAAAAAATTTTTTTCTTTTCGAGATTCTTTGCGCATAATATGCTTTTCTACAGCTATCAAACTAGTATAATGAAAGAGAACCAGTTATCTCGAATAAGAACGGAAACAAAGTGATTCTAATGAAGTTTCCAAATTTCGAATTAAATTTTTTTTCTTTTCGAGATTCTATGCGCATAATATGTTTTTCTGATGCTATCAAACTAGTATAATGAAAGAGAACCAGTTATCTCGAATAAGAACGGAAAAAAGTGATTCTAATGAAGTTTCAAAATTTTGAAAAACTTTTATTTACTTTTCGAGATTCTTTGCGCATAATATGCTTTTCTACAGCTATCAAAGTAGCAAAATGAAAGAGAACCAGTTATCTCGTATAAGAACGGAAAAATGTGATTCCAATGAAGTTTCCAAACTCCAGAAAAAAAATTTTCTTTTCGAGATTCTTTGCGCATAATATGCTTTTCTGTGGCTATCTATCAAACTAGTATATTGAAAGACAACCAGTTATCTCGTATAAGAACGGAAAAAAGTGATTCAAATATAGTTTCCAAACTTCAAAAAAATTTTTTTATTCTTTTCAAATTCTTTGCGCATAATGTGCTTTTCTGAGGCTATCAAACTAGTATAATGAAAGAGAACCAGTTATCTCGAATAAGAACGGAAAAAAAGTGATTCTAATGAAGTTTCCAAATTTCGAAAAAAAAATTTTTCTTTTCGAGATTCTTTGCGCATAATATGCTTTTGTGAGGCTATCAAACTAGTACAATGAAAGAGAACCAGTTATCTCGAATAAGAACGGAAAAAAAGTGATTCTAATGAAGTTTCCAAACATCGAAAAAAATTTTTTTTTTTCGAGATTCTTTGCGCATAATATGCTTTTCTACAGCTATCAAACTAGTATAATGAAAGAGAACCAGTTATCTCGAATAAGAACGGGAAAAAGTGATTCTAAAGAAGTTTCAAAATTTTGAAAAAGTTTTTTTTTCTTTTCGAGATTCTTTGCGCATAATATGCTTTTCTACAGCTATCAAAGTAGCAAAATGAAAGAGAACCAGTTATCTCGTATAAGAACGGAAAAATGTGATTCCAATGAAGTTTCCAAACTTGGAAAAAAAATTTTTTCTTTTCGATATTCTTTGCGCATAATATGCTTTTCTGTGGCTATCTATCAAACTAGTATAATGAAAGAGAATCAGTTATCTCGTATAAGAACGGAAAAAAAGTGATTCAAATGAAGTTTCCAAAATTCCAAAAAAATTTTTTACTCTTTTCGAGATTCTTTGCGCATAATGTGCTTTTCTGAGGCTATCAAACTAGTATAATGAAAGAGAACCAGTTATCTCGAATAAGAACGGAAAAAAAGTGATTCTAATGAAGTTTCCAAACTTCCAAAAAAATTTTTTTCTTTTCGAGATTCTTTGCGCATAATATGCTTTTGTGAGGCTATCAAACTAGTACAATGAAAGAGAACCAGTTATCTCGAATAAGAACGGAAAAAAGTGATTCTAATGAAGTTTCCAATCTTCGAAAAAAATTTTTTTTTCTTTTCGAGATTCTTTGCGCATAATATGCTTTTATGAGGCTATCAAACTAGTATAATGAAAGAGAACGAGTTATCTCGAATAAGAAAGGAAAAAAAAGTGATTCTAATGAAGTTTCCAATTTTGAAAAAATTTCTTTTTCTTTTCGAGATTCTTTGGGCATAATATGCTTTTCTGAGGCTATCAAACTAGTATAATGAAAGAGAACCAGTTATCTCGAATAAGAACGGAAAAAAAGTGATTCCAATGAAGTTTCCAAACTTCGAAAAAAATTTTTTTCTTTTAGAGATTCTTTGCGCATAATATGCTTTTCTACATCTATCAAACTAGTATAATGAAAGAGAACCAGTTATCTCGAATAAGAACGGAAAAAAAGTGATAAATGATGTTTCCAACAATCGAAATATATATTTTCTTGCAGCGAATTTTTCTTCTTTTTTTGGTTTTCTATGGCTATCAAACTAGTAAAATGAAAGAGAATCAGTTATCTCAAATAAGAACGGAAAAAAAGTGATTGTAATGAAGTTTACAAACTGAAAAAGTTTGTTTTTCTTTTCGAGATTCTTTACGTATAATATGCTTTTCTACAGCTATCAAACTAGCAAAATGAAATAGAACCAGTTATCTCGAATAAGAACGGAAAAAAAGTGATTCTAATGAAGTTTCAAAATTTTGAAAAACTTTTTTTTTCTTTTCGAGATTCTTTGCGCATAATATGCTTTTCTACAGCTATCAAACTAGCAAAATGAAAGAGAACCAGCTATCTCGTATAAGAACGGAATAAAAGTGATTCTAATGAATTTTCCAAACTTCGAAAAAAATGTTTTTCTTTTCGAGATTTTTTGCGCATATGCTTTTCTGAGGCTATCAAACTAGTATAATGAAAGAGAACCAGTTATCTCGAATAAGAACGGAAAAAAAGTGATTCTAATGAAGTTTCCAAACTTCGAAAAAAAATTTTTTTCTTTTGGAGATTCTTTGCCCATAATATGCTTTTCTGAGGCTATCAAATTAGTATAATGAAAGAGAACCAGTTATCTCGAATAAGAACGGAAGAAAAGAGATTCTAATGAAGTTTCCAAACTTCGAAAAAAATTTTTTTTCTTTTCGAGATTCTTTGTGCATAATATGCTTTTCTGAGGCTATCAAACTAGTATAATGAAAGAGAACCAGTTATCTCGAATAAGAACGGAAAAAAAGTTATTCTAATGAAGATTCCAAACCTCGAAAAAATTTTTTTTTCTTTTCGAGATTCTTTGCGCATTATATGCCTTTCTGAGGCTATCAAACTAGTATAATGAAAGAGAACCAGTTATCTCGAATAAGAACGGAAAAAAGTGATTCTAATGAAGTTTCCAAACTTCGAAAAAAGTTTTTTTCTTTTCCAGATTCTTTGCGCATAATATGCTTTTCTGAGGCTATCAAACTAGTATAATGAAAGAGAACCAGTTATCTCGAATAAGAACGTGAAAAAAAGTGATTCTAATGAAGTTTCCAAACTTCGAAAAAATTTTTTTTCTTTTCGTAATTCATTGCGCATAATATGATTTTCTGAGGCTATCAAACTAGTATAATGAAAGAGAACCAGTTATCTCGAAACAGAACGGAAAAAATGTGATTCTAATGAAGTTTCCAAACTTCGAAAAAAAATTTTTTTCTTTTCGAGATTCTTTGCGCATAATATGCTTTTCTGATGCCATCAAACTGGTATAATGAAAGAGAACCAGTTATCTCGAATAAGAACGGAAAAAAGTGATTCTAATGAAGTTTCAAAACATCGAAAAAATTTTTTTTCTTTTCGAGATTCTTTGCGCATAATATGCTTTTCTACAGCTATCAAACTAGTATAAAGAAAGAGAACCAGTTATCTCGAATAAGAACGGAAAAAAAGTGATTCTAACGAAGTTTCCAAACTTCGAAAAAAATTTTTTTTCTTTTCGAGATTCTTTGTGCATAATATGCTTTTCTGAGGCTATCAAACTAGTATAATGAAAGAGAACCAGTTATCTCGAATAAGAACGGAAAAAAGGTGATTCTAATGAAGTTTCAAAACTTCGAATAAAAATTTTTTTCTTTTCGAGATTCCTTGCGCATAATATGCTTTTCTGAGGTTATCAAACTAGTATAATGAAAGAGAACCAGTTATCTCGAATAAGAACGGAAAAAAAGTGATTCTAATGAAGTTTCAAAATTTTGAAAAACTTTTTTTTTCTTTTCGAGATTCTTTGCGCATAATATGCTTTTCTACAGCTATCAAACTAGCAAAATGAAAGAGAACCAGTTATCTCGTATAAGAACGGAAAAAAAGTGATTCTAATGAAGTTTCAAAATTTTGAAAAACTTTTTTTTTCTTTTCGAGATTATTTGCACATAATATGTTTTTCTGAGGCTATCAAACTAGTATAATGAAAGAGAACCAGTTATCTCGAATAAGAACGGAAAAAAAGGTATTCTAATGAAGATTCCAAACTTCCAAAAAAATGTTTTTCTTTGCGAGATTCTTTGCGCATAATATGCTTTTCTGAGGCTATCAAACAAGTATAATGAAAGAGAACCAGTTATCTCAAATAAGAATGCAAAAAAATTGATTCATAAGAATTTTCCAAACATCAAAAAAAAATTTTTTTTTTTTCGAGATTCTTTCGGCATAATATGCTTTTCTAAGACTATCAAACTACTATAATGAAAGAGAACCAGTTATATCAAATAAGAACGGGAAAAAAGTGATTCTAATAAAGTTTCCAAACTTTGAAAAACATTTTTTTTTTTTCGAGATTCTTTCCGCATAATATGCCTTTCTAAATCTATCAAACTAGCAATATGAAAGAGAACCAGTTATCTCAAATAAGAACGGAAAAAAAGTGATTCTAATGAAGTTTCAAAATTTTGAAAAACTTTTTTTTTCTTTTCGAGATTCTTTGCGCATAATATGCTTTTCTACAGCTATCAAACTAGCAAAATGAAAGAGAACCAGCTATCTCGTATAAGAACGGAATAAAAGTGATTCTAATGAATTTTCCAAACTTCGAAAAAAATGTTTTTCTTTTCGAGATTTTTTGCGCATATGCTTTTCTGAGGCTATCAAACTAGTATAATGAAAGAGAACCAGTTATCTCGAATAAGAACGGAAAAAAAGTGATTCTAATGAAGTTTCCAAACTTCGAAAAAAAATTTTTTTCTTTTGGAGATTCTTTGCCCATAATATGCTTTTCTGAGGCTATCAAATTAGTATAATGAAAGAGAACCAGTTATCTCGAATAAGAACGGAAGAAAAGAGATTCTAATGAAGTTTCCAAACTTCGAAAAAAATTTTTTTTCTTTTCGAGATTCTTTGTGCATAATATGCTTTTCTGAGGCTATCAAACTAGTATAATGAAAGAGAACCAGTTATCTCGAATAAGAACGGAAAAAAAGTTATTCTAATGAAGATTCCAAACCTCGAAAAAAATTTTTTTTCTTTTCGAGATTCTTTGCGCATAATATGCCTTTCTGAGGCTATCAAACTAGTATAATGAAAGAGAACCAGTTATCTCGAATAAGAACGGAAAAAAGTGATTCTAATGAAGTTTCCAAACTTCGAAAAAAATTTTTTTCTTTTCCAGATTCTTTGCTCATAATATGCTTTTCTGAGGCTATCAAACTAGTATAATGAAAGAGAACCAGTTATCTCGAATAAGAACGTGAAAAAAAGTGATTCTAATGAAGTTTCCAAACTTCGAAAAAAATTTTTTTTCTTTTCGTAATTCATTGCGCATAATATGATTTTCTGAGGCTATCAAACTAGTATAATGAAAGAGAACCAGTTATCTCGAAACAGAACGGAAAAAATGTGATTCTAATGAAGTTTCCAAACTTCGAAAAAAAATTTTTTTCTTTTCGAGATTCTTTGCGCATAATATGCTTTTCTGATGCTATCAAACTGGTATAATGAAAGAGAACCAGTTATCTCGAATAAGAACGGAAAAAAGTGATTCTAATGAAGTTTCAAAACATCGAAAAAATTTTTTTTCTTTTCGAGATTCTTTGCGCATAATATGCTTTTCTACAGCTATCAAACTAGTATAAAGAAAGAGAACCAGTTATCTCGAATAAGAACGGAAAAAAAGTGATTCTAACAAAGTTTCCAAACTTCGAAAAAAATTTTTTTTCTTTTCGAGATTCTTTGTGCATAATATGCTTTTCTGAGGCTATCAAACTAGTATAATGAAAGAGAACCAGTTATCTCGAATAAGAACGGAAAAAAGGTGATTCTAATGAAGTTTCAAAACTTCGAATAAAAATTTTTTTCTTTTCGAGATTCCTTGCGCATAATATGCTTTTCTGAGGTTATCAAACTAGTATAATGAAAGAGAACCAGTTATCTCGAATAAGAACGGAAAAAAAGTGATTCTAATGAAGTTTCAAAATTTTGAAAAACTTTTTTTTTCTTTTCGAGATTCTTTGCGCATAATATGCTTTTCTACAGCTATCAAACTAGCAAAATGAAAGAGAACCAGTTATCTCGTATAAGAACGGAAAAAAAGTGATTCTAATGAAGTTTCAAAATTTTGAAAAACTTTTTTTTTCTTTTCGAGATTCTTTGCACATAATATGTTTTTCTGAGTCTATCAAACTAGTATAATGAAAGAGAACCAGTTATCTCGAATAAGAACGGAAAAAAAGGTATTCTAATGAAGATTCCAAACTTCCAAAAAAATGTTTTTCTTTGCGAGATTCTTTGCGCATAATATGCTTTTCTGAGGCTATCAAACAAGTATAATGAAAGAGAACCAGTTATCTCAAATAAGAATGCAAAAAAATTGATTCATAAGAATTTTCCAAACATCAAAAAAAAATTTTTTTTTTTTCGAGATTCTTTCGGCATAATATGCTTTTCTAAGGCTATCAAACTACTATAATGAAAGAGAACCAGTTATATCAAATAAGAACGGGAAAAAAGTGATTCTAATAAAGTTTCCAAACTTTGAAAAACATTTTTTTTTTTTCGAGATTCTTTCCGCATAATATGCCTTTCTAAATCTATCAAACTAGCAATATGAAAGAGAACCAGTTATCTCAAATAAGAACGGAAAAAAAGTGATTCTCTTGGATTTTCCAACCTTAGAATATTTTTTTTTTCTTTTCCAAATTCTTTCCGCGTAATATGCCATTCTAAGGCTGTCAAACTAGTATAATGAAAGAGAATTAGTTATCTCAAATAAGAACGGAAAAAATTGATACTAATGAAGTTTCCAAACTTTGAAAAAAAATTTTTTTACTTTCGAGATTCTTTCCGCATAATATGCTTTTCTACTGCTATCAAACTAGCAAAATGTAAGAGAAGCAGTTATCTCATATAAGAACGAAAAAAAGTTGATTCTCTAGGATTTTCCAACCATCGAAATAATACTTTTCTTTTCGCAAATCTTTCTTCATTTTATGGTTTTCTATGGCTGTCAAACTAGAGAGAAGCAGTTACCTCAAATAAGAATGGAGAAAAATTGATTCATAAGAATTTTCCAAACATCAAAAAAATTTTTTTTTCTTTTCGAGTTTCTTTCCGCATAATATGCTTTTCTGAGGCTATCAAACTAGTATAATGAAAGGGAACAAGTTATCTCGAATAAGAACGGAAAAAAAGTGATTCTAATGAAGTTTCCAAACTTCGAAAAAAATTTTTTTTCTTTTCGAGATTCTTTGCGCATAATGTGCTTTTCTGATGCTATCAAAATAGTATAATGAAAGAGAACCAGTTATCTCGAATAAGAACGGAAAAAAAGTGATTCTAATGAAGTTTCCAAACATCGAAAAAAATTTTTTTCTTTTCGAGATTCTTTGCGCATAATATGCTTTTCTACAGCTATCAAACTAGTATAATGAAAGAGAACCAGTTATCTCGAATAAGAACGGAAAAAAAGTGATTCTAATGAAGTTTCAAAATTTTGAAAAACGTTTTTTTTCTTTTCGAGATTCTTTGCGCATAATATGCTTTTCTACAGCTATCAAACTAGCAAAATGAAAGAGAACCAGTTATATCGTATAAGAACGGAAAAAAGTGATACCAATGAAGTTTCCAAACTTCGAAAAAAAATTTTTTCTTTTCCAGATTCTTTGCGCATAATATGCTTTTCTGTGGCTATCAAACTAGTATAATGAAAGAGAACCAGTTATCTCGTATAAGAACAGAAAAAAAGTGATTCAGATGAAGTTTCCAAACTTCAAATAATTTTTATTCTTTTCGAGATTCTTTGCGCATAATATGCTTTTTTGAGGCTATCAAACTAGTATAATGAAAGAGAACCAGTTATCTCGAATAAGAACGGAAAAAAGTGATAAATGATGTTTCCAACAATCGAAATATATATTTACTTGCCGCGAATTTTTCTTCATTTTATGGTTTTCTATGTCTATCAAACTAGTATAATGAAAGAGAATCAGTTAACCCCAAAAAGAACGGAAAAATAGTGATTGTAATGAAGTTTCCAATTTTGAAACAATTTTTTTTTCTTTTCGAGATTCTTTGTGCATAATATGCTTTTCTGAGGCTATCAAACTACTATAATGAAAGAGAACCAGTTATCTCGAATAAGAACGGAAAAAAAGTGATTCAAATGAAGTTTCCAAACTTCAAAAAAAATTTTTTTCTTTTCGAGATTCTTTGCGCATAATATGCTTTTCTGAGGCTATCAAACTAGTTAAATGAAAGAGAACCAGTTATCTCGAATAAGAACGGAAAAAAAGTGATGAATGATGTTTCCAACAATCGAAATATATATTTTCTTGCCGCGAATTTTTCTTCATTTTATGGTTTTCTATGGCTATCAAACTAGTATAATGAAAGAGAATCAGTTATCTCAAATAAGAACGGAAAAAAAGTGATTGTAATGAAGTTTACAAACTGAAAAAGTTTGTTTTTCTTTTCGAGATTCTTTCCGCATAATATGCTTTTCTACAGCTATCAAACCAGCAAAATGAAAGAGAACCAGTTATCTCGAATAAGAACGGAAAAAAAGTGATTCTAATGAAGTTTCAAAATTTTGAAAAACTTTTTTTTTCTTTTCGAGATTCTTTGCGCATAATATGCTTTTCTACAGCTATCAATCTAGGAAAATGAAAGAGAACCAGCTATCTCGTATAAGAACGGAAAAAAAGTGATTCTAATGAATTTTCCAAACTTCGAAAAAAAATTTTGTCTTTTCGAGATTTTTTGCGCATAACATGCTTTTCTGAGGCTATCAAACTAGTATAATGAAAGAGAACCAGTTATCTCGAATAAGAACGGAAAAAAAGTGATTCTAATGAAGTTTCCAAACTTCGAAAAAAATTTTTTTTCTTTTGGAGATTCTTTGCGCATAATATGCTTATCTGAGGCTATCAAACTAGTATAATGAAAGAGAACCAGTTATATCGAATAAGAACGGAAGAAAAGAGATTCTAATTAAGTTTCCAAACTTCGAAAAAAAATTTTTTCTTTTCGAGATTCTTTGGGCATAATATGCTTTTCTGAGGCTATCAAACTAGTATAATGAAAGAGAAACTGTTATCTCGAATAAGAACGGAAAAAAAGTGATTCTAATGAAGTTTCCAATTTTGAAAAAATTTTTTTCTCTTTTCGAGATTCTTTGCGCATAATATGCTTTTCTGAGGCTATCAAACTAGTATAATGAAAGAGAACCAGTTATCTCGAATAAGAACGGAAAAAAAGTGATTCCAATGAAGTTTCCAAACTTCGAAAAAAATTTTTTTCTTTTAGAGATTCTTTGCGCATAATATGCTTTTCTACAGCTATCAAACTAGTATAATGAAAGAGAACCAGTTATCTCGAATAAGAACGGAAAAAAAGTGATTCTCTTGAAGTTTCCAAACTTCGAAAAAAATTTTTTTTCTTTTCGAGATTCTTTGCGCATAATGTGCTTTTCTGATGCTATCAAAATAGTATAATGAAAGAGAACCAGTTATCTCGAATAAGAACGGAAAAAAAGTGATTCTAATGAAGTTTCCAAACATCGAAAAAAATTTTTTTCTTTTCGAGATTCTTTGCGCATAATATGCTTTTCTACAGCTATCAAACTAGTATAATGAAAGAGAACCAGTTATCTCGAATAAGAACGGAAAAAAAGTGATTCTAATGAATTTTCAAAATTTTGAAAAACGTTTTTTTTCTTTTCGAGATTCTTTGCGCATAATATGCTTTTCTACAGCTATCAAACTAGCAAAATAAAAGAGAACCAGTTATCTCGTATAAGAACGGAAAAAAAGTGATACCAATGAAGTTTCCAAACTTCGAAAAAAATTTTTTCATTTCCAGATTCTTTGCGCATAATATGCTTTTCTGTGGCTATCAAACTAGTATAATGAAAGAGAACCAGTTATCTCGTATAAGAACAGAAAAAAAGTGATTCAGATGAAGTTTCCAAACTTCAAATAATTATTATTCTTTTCGAGATTCTTTGCGCATAATATGCTTTTCTGAGGGTATCAAACTAGTATAATGAAAGAGAACCAGTTATCTCGAATAAGAACGGAAAAAAGTGATAAATGATGTTTCCAACAATCGAAATATATATTTACTTGCCGCGAATTTTTCTTCATTTTATGGTTTTCTATGTCTATCAAACTAGTATAATGAAAGAGAATCAGTTATCTCAAATAAGAACGGAAAAAAAGTGATTGTAATGAAGTTTACAAACTGAAAAAGTTTGTTTTTCTTTTCGAGATTCTTTCCGCATAATATGCTTTTCTACAACTATCAAACTAGCAAAATGAAAGAGAACCAGTTATCTCGAATAAGAACGGAAAAAAAGTGATTCTAATGAAGTTTCAAAATTTTGAAAAACTTTTTTTTTCTTTTCGAGATTCTTTGCGCATAATATGCTTTTCTACAGCTATCAAACTAGCAAAATGAAAGAGAACCAGCTATATCGTATAAGAACGGAAAAAAAGTGATTCTAATGAATTTTCCAAACTTCGAAAAAAAATTTTTTCTTTTCGAGATTTTTTGCGCATAACATGCTTTTCTGAGGCTATCAAACTAGTATAATGAAAGAGAACCAGTTATCTCGAATAAGAACGGAAAAAAAGTGATTCTAATGAAGTTTCCAAACTTCGAAAAAAATTTTTTTTCTTTTGGAGATTCTTTGCGAATAATATGCTTTTCTGAGGCTATCAAACTAGTATAATAAAAGAGAACCAGTTATCTCGAATAGGAACGGAAGAAAAGGGATTCTAATGAAGTTTCCAAACTTCGAAAAAATTTTTTTTCTTTTCGAGATTCTTTGCGCATAATATGCTTTTCTGAGGCTATCAAACAAGTATAATGAATGAGAACCAGTTATCTCAAATAAGAATGCAAAAAAATTGATTCATAAGAATTTTCCAAACATCAATAAAAAAATTTTTTTTTTTCGAGATTCTTTCGGCATAATATGCTTTTCTGAGGCTATCAAACTAGTATAATGAAAGGGAACAAGTTGTCTCGAATAAGAACGGAAAAAAAGTGATTCTAATGAAGTTTCCAAACTTCGAAAAAAATTTTTTTTCTTTTCGAGATTCTTTGCGCATAATGTGCTTTTCTGATGCTATCAAAATAGTATAATGAAAGAGAACCAGTTATCTCGAATAAGAACGGAAAAAAAGTGATTCTAATGAAGTTTCCAAACATCGAAAAAAATTTTTTTCTTTTCGAGATTCTTTGCGCATAATATGCTTTTCTACAGCTATCAAACTAGTATAATGAAAGAGAACCAGTTATCTCGAATAAGAACGGAAAAAAAGTGATTCTAATGAAGTTTCAAATTTTGAAAAACGTTTTTTTTCTTTTCGAGATTCTTTGCGCATAATATGCTTTTCTACAGCTATCAAAGTAGCAAAATGAAAGAGAACCAGTTATCTCGTATAAGAACGGAAAAAAAGTGATACCAATGAAGTTTCCAAACTTCGAAAAAAAATTTTTTCTTTTCCAGATTCTTTGCGCATAATATGCTTTTCTGTGGCTATCAAACTAGTATAATGAAAGAGAACCAGTTATCCCGTATAAGAACAGAAAAAAAGTGATTCAGATGAAGTTTCCAAACTTCAAATAATTTTTATTCTTTTCGAGATTCTTTGCGCATAATATGCTTTTCTGAGGCTATCAAACTAGTATAATGAAAGAGAACCAGTTATCTCGAATAAGAACGGAAAAAAAGTGATAAATGATGTTTCCAACAATCGAAATATATATTTACTTGCCGCGAATTTTTCTTCATTTTATGGTTTTCTATGTCTATCAAACTAGTATAATGAAAGAGAATCAGTTATCTCAAATAAGAACGGAAAAAAAGTGATTGTAATGAAGTTTCCAATTTTGAAACAATTTTTTTTTATTTTCGAGATTCTTTGTGCATAATATGCTTTTCTGAGGCTATCAAACTACTATAATGAAAGAGAACCAGTTATCTCGAATAAGAACGGAAAAAAAGTGATTCAAATGAAGTTTCCAAACTTCAAAAAAATTTTTTTTCTTTTCGAGATTCTTTGCGCATAATATGCTTTTCTGAGGCTATCAAACTAGTTAAATGAAAGAGAACCAGTTATCTCGAATAAGAACGGAAAAAAAGTGATGAATGATGTTTCCAACAATCGAAATATATATATTCTTGCCGCGAATTTTTCTTCATTTTATGGTTTTCTATGGCTATCAAACTAGTATAATGAAAGAGAATCAGTTATCTCAAATAAGAACGGAAAAAAAGTGATTGTAATGAAGTTTACAAACTGAAAAAGTTTGTTTTTCTTTTCGAGATTCTTTCCGCATAATATGCTTTTCTACAGCTATCAAACCAGCAAAATGAAAGAGAACCAGTTATCTCGAATAAGAACGGAAAAAAAGTGATTCTAATGAAGTTTCAAAATTTTGAAAAACTTTTTTTTTCTTTTCGAGATTCTTTGCGCATAATATGCTTTTCTACAGCTATCAATCTAGCAAAATGAAAGAGAACCAGCTATCTCGTATAAGAACGGAAAAAAAGTGATTCTGATGAATTTTCCAAACTTCGAAAAAAAATTTTTTCTTTTCGAGATTTTTTGCGCATAACATGCTTTTCTGAGGCTATCAAACTAGTATAATGAAAGAGAACCAGTTATATCGAATAAGAACGGAAGAAAAGAGATTCTAATTAAGTTTCCAAACTTCGAAAAAAAATTTTTTCTTTTCGAGATTCTTTGGGCATAATATGCTTTTCTGAGGCTATCAAACTAGTATAATGAAAGAGAACCAGTTATCTCGAATATGAACGGAAAAAAAGTGATTCTAATGAAGTTTCCAATTTTGAAAAAATTTTTTTTGCTTTTCGAGATTCTTTGCGCATAATATGCTTTTCTGAGGCTATCAAACTAGTATAATGAAAGAGAACCAGTTATCTCGAATAAGAACGGAAAAAAAGTGATTCCAATGAAGTTTCCAAACTTCGAAAAAAATTTTTTTCTTTTAGAGATTCTTTGCGCATAATATGCTTTTCTACAGCTATCAAACTAGTATAATGAAAGAGAACCAGTTATCTCGAATAAGAACGGAAAAAAAGTGATTCTCTTGAAGTTTCCAAACTTCGAAAAAAATTTTTTTTCTTTTCGAGATTCTTTGCGCATAATGTGCTTTTCTGATGCTATCAAAATAGTATAATGAAAGAGAACCAGTTATCTCGAATAAGAACGGAAAAAAAGTGATTCTAATGAAGTTTCCAAACATCGAAAAAAATTTTTTTCTTTTCGAGATTCTTTGCGCATAATATGCTTTTCTACAGCTATCAAACTAGTATAATGAAAGAGAACCAGTTATCTCGAATAAGAACGGAAAAAAAGTGATTCTAATGAATTTTCAAAATTTTGAAAAACGTTTTTTTTCTTTTCGAGATTCTTTGCGCATAATATGCTTTTCTACAGCTATCAAACTAGCAAAATAAAAGAGAACCAGTTATCTCGTATAAGAACGGAAAAAAAGTGATACCAATGAAGTTTCCAAACTTCGAAAAAAATTTTTTTCTTTTCCAGATTCTTTGCGCATAATATGCTTTTCTGTGGCTATCAAACTAGTATAATGAAAGAGAACCAGTTATCTCGTATAAGAACAGAAAAAAAGTGATTCAGATGAAGTTTCCAAACTTCAAATAATTTTTATTCTTTTCGAGATTCTTTGCGCATAATATGCTTTTCTGAGGGTATCAAACTAGTATAATGAAAGAGAACCAGTTATCTCGAATAAGAACGGAAAAAAGTGATAAATGATGTTTCCAACAATCGAAATATATATTTACTTGCCGCGAATTTTTCTTCATTTTATGGTTTTCTATGTCTATCAAACTAGTATAATGAAAGAGAATCAGTTATCTCAAATAAGAACGGAAAAAAAGTGATTGTAATGAAGTTTACAAACTGAAAAAGTTTGTTTTTCTTTTCGAGATTCTTTCCGCATAATATGCTTTTCTACAACTATCAAACTAGCAAAATGAAAGAGAACCAGTTATCTCGAATAAGAACGGAAAAAAAGTGATTCTAATGAAGTTTCAAAATTTTGAAAAACTTTTTTTTTCTTTTCGAGATTCTTTGCGCATAATATGCTTTTCTACAGCTATCAAACTAGCAAAATGAAAGAGAACCAGCTATCTCGTATAAGAACGGAAAAAAAGTGATTCTAATGAATTTTCCAAACTTCTCAAAAAAAATTTTTTCTTTTCGAGATTTTTTGCGCATAACATGCTTTTCTGAGGCTATCAAACTAGTATAATGAAAGAGAACCAGTTATCTCGAATAAGAACGGAAAAAAAAGTGATTCTAATGAAGTTTCCAAACTTCGAAAAAAATTTTTTTCCTTTTGGAGATTCTTTGCGAATAATATGCTTTTCTGAGGCTATCAAACTAGTATAATAAAAGAGAACCAGTTATCTCGAATAGGAACGGAAGAAAAGAGATTCTAATGAAGTTTCCAAACATCAATAAAAAAATTTTTTTTTTTCGAGATTCTTTCGGCATAATATGCTTTTCTAAGGCTATCAAACTACTATAATGAAAGAGAACCAGTTATATCAAATAAGAACGGGAAAAAAGTGATTCTTATGAAGTTTCCAACCATCGAAATAAATCTTTTCTTTTCGCGAATCTTTCTTCATTTTATGGTTTTCTATGGCTATCAAACTAGTATAATGAAACAGAACCAATTACCTCAAATAAGAATGGAAAAAAATTTATTCACAAGGATTTTCCAAACATCAAAAAAAATTTTCTTTTTTTCCAGATTCTTTCGGCATAATATGCTTTTCTGAGGCTATCAAACTAGTATAATGAAAGAGAACCAGTTATCTCTAATTAGAAGGGAAAAAAGTGATTCTAATGAAGTTTCCAAACTTCGAAAAAATTTTTTTTTCTTTTCGAGATTCTTTGCGCATAATATGCTTTTCTGAGGCTATCGAACAAGTATAATGAAAGAGAACCAGTTATCTCGAATAAGAACGGAAAAAAGGTGATTCTAATGAATTTTCAAAACTTCAAAAAATTTTTTTTTTCTTTTCGAGATTCCTTGCGCATAATATGCTTTTCTGAGGATATCAAACTAGTATAATGAAAGAGAAGCAGTTATCTCGAATAAGAACGGAAAAAAATTGATTCTAATGAAGTTTCAAAATTTTGAAAAACTTTTTTTTTCTTTTCGAGATTCTTTGCGCATAATATGCTTTTCTACAGCTATCAAACTAGCAAAATGAAAGAGAACCAGTTATCTGGTATAAGAACGGAAAAAAAGTGATTCTAATGAAGTTTCAAAATTTTGAAAAACTTTTTTTTTCTTTTCGAGATTCTTTGCGCATAATATGCTTTTCTACAGCTATCAAACTAGCAAAATGAAAGAGAACCAGTTATCTCGTATAAGAACGGAAAAATAGTGATTCCAATGAAGTTTCCAAACTTCGAAAAAAAATTTTTTCTTTTCGAGATTTTTTGCGCATAATATGCTTTTCTGTGGCTATCAAACTAGTATAATGAAAGAGAACCAGTTATCTCGAATAAGAACGGAAAAAAAGTGATAAATGAAGTTTCCAACCATCGAAATATATATTTTCCTGCCACGAATTTTTCTTCATTTTATGGTTTTCTATGGCTATCAAACTAGTATAATGAAAGAGAAGCAGTTATCTCAAATAAGAATGGAAAAAAATTTATTCACAAGGATTTTCCAAACATCAAAAAAATTTTTCTTTTTTTCCAGATTCTTTCCGCATAATATGCTTTTCTAAGGCTATCAAACTAGTATAATGAAAGAGAATCAGTTATCTCAATTAAGAAAGGAAAAAAAGTGATTCTAATTAAGTTTCCAAACTTTGAAAAAAAATTTTTTTTTCGAGATTCTTTCCGTATAATATGCCTTTCTACATCTATCAAACTAGCAATATGAAAGAGAACCAGTTATCTCAAATAAGAACGGAAAAAAATTGATTCTCTTGGATTTTCCAACCTTCGAAAATTTTTTTTTCTTTTCCAAATTCTTTCCGCGTAATATGCCATTCTAAGGCTATCAAACTAGTATAATGAAAGAAAACTAGTTATCTCAAATAAGAACGGAAAAAATTGATTCTAATGAAGTTTCCAAACTTTGAAAAAAAATTTTTTTACTTTCGAGATTCTTTCCGCATAATATGCTTTTCTACAGCTATCAAACTAGCAAAATGTAAGAGAACCAGTTATCTCATATAAGAACGAAAAAAAGTTGATTCTCTTGGATTTTCCAACCATTGAAAAAAATTTTTTTTCTTTTGGAGATTCTTTCTGCATAATATGCTTTTCTACAGCTATCAAACTAGCAAAATGAAAGAGAACCAATTATCTCAAATAAGAATGGAAAAAAAGTGATTCTAATGAAGTTTCCAACCATCGAAATAAATCTTTTCTTTTCGCGAATCTTTCCTCATTTTATGGTTTTCTATGGCTATCAAACTAGAGAGAAGCAGTTATCTCAAATAAGAATGGAGAAAAATTGATTCATAAGAATTTTCCAAACATCAAAAAAAATTTTTTTCTTTTCGAGTTTCTTTCCGCATAATATACTTTTCTAAGGTTATCAAACTAGTATAATGAAAGAGAACCAGTTATCTCGAATAAGAACGGAAAAAATGTGATTTTAATGAAGTTTCCAAACATCGAAAAAATTTTTTTTTCTTTTCGAGATTCTTTGCGCATAATATGCTTTTCCGATGCTATCAAACTAGTATAATGAAAGAGAACCAGTTATCTCGAATAAGAACGGAAAAAAGTGATTCTAATGAAGTTTCCAAACATCGAAAAAAATTTTTTTCTTTTCGAGATTCTTTGCGCATAATATGCTTTTCTACAGCTATCAAAATAGTATAAAGAAAGAGAACCAGTTATCTCGAATAAGAACGGAAAAAAAGTGATTCTAACGAAGTTTCCAAACTAGGAAAAAATTTTTTTTTCTTTTCGAGATTCTTTGCGCATAATATGCTTTTCTGAAGCTATCAAACTAGTATAATGAAAGAGAACCAGTTATCTCGAATAAGAACGGAAAAAAAGTGATTCTAATGAAGTTTCCAATCTTCAAAAAATTTTTTTTTCTTTTCGAGATTCTTTGCGCATAATATGATTTTCTGAGGCTATCAAACTAGTATAATGAAAGAGAACCAATTATCTCGAATAAGAACGGAAAAAAAGTGATAAATGAAGTTTCCAACCATCGAAATAAATCTTTTCTTTTCGCGAATCTTTCTTCATTTTATGGTTTTCTATGGCTATCAAACTAGTATAATGAAACAGAACCAATTATCTCAAATAAGAATGGAAAAAAATTTATTCACAAGGATTTCCAAACATTAAATTTTTTTTTTTTTTTCCAGATTCTTTCGGCATAATATGCTTTTCTAAGGCTATTAAACTAGTATAATGAAAGAGAATCAGTTATCTCAATTAAGAAAGCAAAAAAGTGATTCTAATAGAGTTTCTAAACTTTGAAAAAAAAATTTTTTTTTTCGAGATTCTTTCCGCATAATATGCCTTTCTACATCTATCAAACTAGCAATATGAAAGAGAACCAGTTATCTCAAATAAGAACGGAAAAGAATTGATTCTCTTTGATTTTCCAACCTTCGAAAATTTTTTTTTTCTTTTCCAAATTCTTTCCGCGTAATATGCCATTCTAAGGCTATCAAACTAGTATAATGAAAGAGAACTAGTTATCTCAAATAAGAACGGAAAAAATTGATTCTAATGAAGTTTCCAAACTTTGAAAAAAAATTTTTTTACTCTCGAGATTCTTTTCGCATAATATGCTTTTCTACAGCTATCAAACTAGCAAAATGTAAGAGAACCAGTTATCTCATATAAGAACGAAAAAAAGTTGATTCTCTAGGATTTTCCAACCATCGAAAAAAATTTTTTTTCTTTTGGAGATTCTTTCCGCATAATATGCTTTTCTACAGCTATCAAACTAGCAAAATGAAAGAGAACCAATTATCTCAAATAAGAACGGAAAAAAAGTGATTCTAATGAAGTTTCCAACCATCGAAATAATACTTTTCTTTTCGCGTATCTTTCTTCATTTTATGGTTTTCTATGGCTATCAAACTAGAGAGAAGGAGTTATCTCAAATAAGAATGGAGAAAAATTGATTCATAAGAATTTTCCAAACATCAAAAAAAATTTTTTTTCTTTTCGAGTTTCTTTCCGCATAATATGCTTTTCTAAGGCTATCAAACTAGTATATGAAAGAGAATCAGTTATCTCAAATAAGAACGGAAAAAAAGTGATTGTAATGAAGTTTACAAACTATGAAAAAATTTGTATTTCTTTGCGAGATTCTTTCCGCATAATATGCTTTTCTACAGCTATCAAACTAGCAAAATGAAAGAGAACCAGTTATCTCAAATAAGAACGGAATAAAAGTGATTGTAATGAAGTTTCCAACCATCGAAATAAATCTATTCTTTTCGCGAATCTTTCTTCATTTTATTGTTTTCTATGGCTATCAAACAAGTATAATGTAAGAAAACCAGTTATCTCAAATAAGAATGCAAAAAAATTGATTCATAAGAATTTTCCAAACATCAAAAAAAAATTTTTTTCTTTTCGAGATTCTTTCCGCATAATATGCTTTTCTAAGGCTATCAAACTACTATAATGAAAGAGAACCAGTTATCTCAAATAAGGACGGAAAAAAAGTGATTCTAATGAAGTTTCTAACCATGGAAAAAAATTTTTTTTCTTTTGGAGATTTTTTCCGCATAATATGCTTTTCTACAGCTATCAAACTAGCAAAATGAAAGACAACCAGTTATCTCAAATAAGAACGGAATAAAAGTGATTGTAATGAAGTTTCCAAATATCGAAATAAATCTTTTCTTTTCGCGAATCTTTCTTCATTTTATGGTTTTCTATGGCTATCAAACTAGAATAATGAAAGAGGACCAGTTATCTCGAATAAGAACGGAAAAAAAGTGATTCTAATGAAATTTCCAACCATCGAAATAAATCTTTTCTTTTCGCGAATCTTTATTCATTTTATGGTTTTCTATTGCTATCAAACTAGTATAATTAAAGAGAACTAATTATCTCAAATAAGAATGGAAAAAAAATATTTATAAGGATATTCCAAACATCAAAAAAAATTTTTTTTCTTTCCGAGATTCTTTCCTCATAATATGCATTTCTACAGCTATCAAACTAGCAAAATGAAATAGAACCAGTTATCTCATATAAGAACAAAAAAAAGTTTATTCTCTTGGATTTTCCAACCTTCGAAACAATTTTTTTTCTTTTCGAGATTCTTGCCGCATAATATGCTTTTCTACAGCTATCAAACTAGCAAAATGAAAGAGACCAGTTATATCAAATAAGAACGGGAAAAAAGTGATATAAATGAAGTTTCCAACCATCGAAATAAATCTTTTCTTTTCGCGAATCTTTCTTCATTTTATGGTTTTGCTATGGTTATCAAACTAGAGAGAAGCAGTTATTTCAAATAAGAATGGAGAAAAATTGATTCAAAAGGATTTTCCAAACATCAAAAAATTTTTTTTTCTTTTCCAGATTCTTTCCGCATAATATGCTTTTCTAAGGCTATCAAACTAGTATAATGAAAGAGAATCAGTTATCTGAAATAAGAAAGGAAAAAAGTAATTCTAATAATGTTTCCAAACTTTGAAAAAAATTTTTTTTCTTTTCGAGATTCTCTCCGCATAATATGCTTTTCTACAGCTTTCAAACTAGCAAAATGAAAGAGAACCAGTTATATCAAATAAGAACGGGAAATATGTGATGTAAATGAAGTTTGCAACCATCGAAATAAATCTTTTCTTTTCGCGAATCTTTCTTCATTTTATGGTTTTCTGTGGCTGTCAAACTAGAGAGAAGCAGTTATCTCAAATAAGAATGGAGAAAAATTGATTCATAAGAATTTTCGAAACAACAAAAAAAATTTTTTTTCTTTTAGAGATTCTTTCAACATAATATGCTTTTCTACAGCTATCAATTTAGCCAGTTATATCAAATAAGAACGGAAAAAAAGTGATATAAATGAAGTTTCTAACCATCGAAATAAATCTTTTCCTTTCGCGAATCTTTCTTCATTTTATAGTTTTCTACGACTGTCAAACAAGTATAATGAAAGAGAACCAGTTATCTCAAATAAGAACGGAAAAAAAGTGATTCTAATGATGTTTCAAAATTTTGAAAAACTTTTTTTTTCTTTTCGAGATTCTTTGCGCATAATATGCTTTTCTACAGCTATCAAACTAGCAAAATGAAAGATAACCAGTTATCTCGTATAAGAACGGAAAAAAGTGATTCCAATGAAGTTACCAAACTTCAAAAAAAATTTTTTTCTTTTCGAGATTCTTTGCGCATAATATGCCTTTCTGTGGCTATCAAACTAGTATAATGAAAGAGAACCAGTTATCTCGTATAAGAACGGAAAAAAAGTGATTTAAATGAATTTTCCAAACTTCAAAAAAAAATTTTTTCTTTTCGAGATTCTTTACGCATAATATGCTTTTCTGAGGCTATCAAACTAGTATAATGAAAGAGAACCAGTTATCTCGAATAAGAACGGAAAAAAAGTGATAAATGAAGTTTCCAACCATCGAAATATATCTTTTCTTGTCGCGAATTTTTCTTCATTTTATGGTTTTCTATGGCTATCAAACTAGTATAATGAAAGAGAAGCAGTTATCCCAAATAAGAATGGAGAAAAATTGATTCATAAGAATTTTCCAAACATCAAAAAAAAAAATTTTTTTTTTCGAGATTCTTTCCGCATAATATGCTTTTCTAAGGCTATCAAACTACTATAATGAAAGAGAACCAGTTATATCAAATAAGAAGGGGAAAAAAGTGTTTCTTATGAAGTTTCCAACCATCGAAATAAATCTTTTCTTTTCGCGAATCTTTCTTCATTTTATGGTTTTCTATGGCTATCAAACTAGTATAATGAAACAAAACCAATTATCTCAAATAAGAATGGAAAAAAATTTATTCACAAGGATTTTCCAAACATAAAAAAAAATGTTCTTTTTTTCCAAATTCTTTCCGCGTAATATGCCATTCTCAGGCTATCAAACTAGTATAATGAAAGAGAACTAGTTATCTCAAATAAGAACGGAAAAAATTGATTCTAATGAAGTTTCCAAACTTTGAAAAAAAAAAATTTTAATTTCGAGATTCTTTCCGCATAATATGGTTTTCTACAGCTACCAAACTAGCAAAATGAAAGAGAACCAATTATCTCAATTAAGAACGGAAAAAAAGTGATTCTAATGAAGTTTCCAACCATCGAAATAAATCTTTTCTTTTCGCGAATCTTTCTTCATTCTATGGTTTTCTATGGCTATCAAACTAGAGAGAAGCAGTTATCTCAAATAAGAATGGAGAAAAATTGATTCATAATAATTTTCCAAACATCAAAAAAAATTTTTTTTCTTTTCGAGTTTCTTTCCGCATAATATGCTTTTCTAAGGCTATCAAACTAGTATAATGAAAGAGAATCAGTTATCTCAAATAAGAACGGAAAAAAAGTGATTCTAATGAAGTTTCCAAACTTTGAAAGAAATTTTTTTTTTCTTTTCGTGATTCTTTCCGCATAATATGCTTTTCTACAGCTATCAAACTAGCAAATGAAAGAGAACCAGTTATATCAAATAAGAACGGAAAAAAAGTGATATCAATGAAGTTTCTAATCATCGAAATAAATCTTTTCCCTTCGCGAATCTTTCATCATTTTATGGTTTTCTATGGCTATCAAACTAGAATAATGAAAGAGGACCAGTTATTTCAAATAAGAACGGAAAAAATTGATTCTCTCTGATTTTCAAACCTTCGAAAAAAATTTTTTTTCTTTTCGAGATTCCTTCCGCATAATATGCTTTTCTACAGCTATCAAACTAGCAAAATGAAAGGGAACGAATTATCTCAAATAAGAACGGAAAAAAAGTGATTCTAATGAAGTTTCCAACCATCGAAATAAATCTTTTCTTTTCGCGAACCTTTATTCATTTTATGGTGTTCTATGGCTATCAAACTAGAGAGAAGCTGTTATCTCAAATAAGAATGGAGAAAAATTGATTCATAAGAATTTTCCAAACATCAAAAAAAAATTTTCTTCTTTTCGAGATTCTTTCTGCAAAATATGCTTTTCTACAGCTATCAAACTAGCAAAATTCAAGAGAACCAGTTATCTCAAATAAGAATGGAAAAAAATTGATTCATAAGAATTTTCCAAACATCAAAAAAATTTTTTTTCATTTCGAGAGTCTTTCCGCACAATATGCTTTTATACAGCTATCAATTGAGCAAAATGAAAGAGAACCAGTTATTTCAAATAAGAACGGAAAAAAAGTGATTCTAAGGTAGTTTCCAACCATCAATATAAATCTAATCTTTTCGCGAATCTTTCTTCATTTTATGGTTTTCTACGGCTATCAAACAAATATAATGAAAGAGAACCAGTTATCTCAAATAAGAATGGAAAAAATTGATTCATAAGGATTTTCCAAACATCTAAAAAATTTTTTTTTCTTTTCGAAATTCTTTTCGCATAATATGCTTTTCTAAGGCTATCAAAATAGTATATTGAAAGAGAACCAGTTATCTCAATTAAGAATGGAAAAAATTGATTCATAATGATTTTCCAAACATTCAAAAATATTTTTTTTTCTTTTCGAGATATTTTCCGCATAATATGCTTTTCTACAGCTATCAAACTAGCAAAATGAAAGAGAACCAGTTATCTAAAATAAGAACGGAAAAAAAGTGATTCTAATGAAGTTTCCAAATTTTGAAAAAATTTTTTTTTCTTTTCGAGATTCTTTCCGCATAATATGCTTTTCTACAGCTATCAAACTAGCAAAATGAAAGAGAACCATTTATCTCAAATAAGAACGGAAAAAAGTGATTCTAATGAAGTTTCCAACCATCGAAATAAATCTTTTCTTTTCGCGAAACATTCTTCATTTTATGGTTTTCGTTGGCTATCAAACTAGTATAACGAAAGAGAACCAGTTATCTCAAATAAGAATGGAAAAAAATAGATCCATAAGGATTTTCCAAACATCAAAAAAAAATTTTTTTCTTTTCGAGAGTCTTTCCGCATAATATGCTTTTCTAAGGCTATCAAACTAGTACCATGAAGAAGAATCAGTTATCTCAAATAAGAACGGAAAAAAAGTTATTCTAATGAAGTTTCCAACCTTCGAAAAAAATTTCTTTTCTTTTTAGATTCTTTCCGCTTAATATGCTTTTCTACAGCTATCAAACTAGCAAAGTGAAAGAGAACCAGTTATATCAAATAAGAACGGAAAAATAGTGATGTAAATGAAGTTTCCAACCATCGAAATAAATTTTTCTTTTCGCGAATCTTTCATCATTTTATGGTTTTATACAGCTATCAAACTAGCAAAATGAAAGATAACCAGTTATCTCAAATAAGAACGGAAAAAAAGTGATTCTAATGAAGTTTCCAACCATCGAAATAAATCTTTTCTTTTCGCGAATCTTTCTTTATTTTATGGTTTTCTACGGCTATCAAACAAGTATAATGAAAGGGAACCAGTTATCTCAAATAAGAATGCAAAAAAATTGATTCATAAAGATTTTCCAAACATCAAAAGAATTTTTTTTTCTTTTCGAGATTCTTTCCACCATAATATCCTTTTCTAAGGCTATCAGACTAGTATAATGAAAGAGAACCTGTTATCTCAAATAAGAACGGTAAAAAAGTGATTTTAATGAAGTTTCCAACAATCGAAATAAATCTTTTCTTTTCGAGAATCTTTCTTCATTTTATGGTTTTATACAGCTATCAAACTAGCAAAATGAAAGAGAACCAGTTATCTCAAATAAGAACGGAAAAAAAGTGATTCTAATGAAGTTTCCAACCATCGAAATAAATCTTTTCCTTTCGCGAATCATTCTTCATTTTATGGTTTTCTATGGCTATCAAACTAGAATATTGAAAGAGGACCAGTTACTTCAAATAAGAATGGAAAATAATTGATTCTCTTGGATTTTCCAACCTTCGAAAATTTTTTTTTTCTTTTCGAAATTCTTTCCGCATAGCCTTTCTAAGGCTATCAAACTAATATAATGAAAGAGAACTAGTTGTCTCAAATAAGAACGGAAAAAATTGATTCTAATGAAGTTTCCAAACTTTGAAAATTTTTTTTTTTATTTTCGAGATTCTATCCGCATAATACGCTTTTCTACAGCTATCAAACTAGCAAAATGAAACAGAACCAGTTATCTCAATTAAGAACGGAAAATTAGTGATTCTAATGAAGTTTCCAACCATCAAAATAAATCTTTTCCTTTCGCGAATCTTTCTTCATTTTATGGTTTTCCATGTCTATCAAACTAGTATAGTGAAAGAGAACCAGTTATCTCAAATAAAAATTGAAAAAAATTGATTCATAAGTATTTTCCAAGCATCAAAAATAAATTTTTTTTCTTTTCGAGATTCTTCCAGATTAATATGCTTTTCTAAGGCTATCAAATTAGCAAAATGAAAGAGAACCAGTTATCTCAAATAAGAACGGAAAAATGTGATTCTAATGAAGTTTGCAACCATCGAAATAAATCTTTTCTTTTCTTGAAACTTTCTTCATTTTATGGTTTTCTATGGCTATCAAACTAGTATAAAGAAAGAGGACCAGTTATCTCAATTAAGAATGGAAAAAATTGATTCATAATGATTTTCCAAACATCCAAAAAATTTTTTTTTCTTTTCGAGATTCTTTCCGCATAATATGCTTTTCTACAGGTATCAAAATAGCAAAATGAAAGAGAACGTATTATCTCAAATAAGAACGGAAAAAAAGTGATTCTAATGAAGTTTCCAACCATCGAAATAAATCTTTTCTTTTCGCGAATCTTTGTTCATTTTATGGTGTTCTACGGCTATCAAACAAGTATATAGAAAGGGAACCAGTTATCTCAATTAAGAATGCAAAAAAATTGATTCATAAGGATTCTCCAAACTTAAAAAAAAATTTTTTTGTTTTCGAGTTTCTTTCCGCATAATATGCTTTTCTAAGGCTATCAAACTAGTATAATGAAAGAGAATCAGTTATGTCAAATAAGAAAGGAAAAAAAGTGATTCTAATAAAGTTTCCAAACTTTGAAAAAAAATTTTTTTTTTTCGTGATTCTTTCCGCATAATATGCCTTTCTACATCTATCAAACTAGCAATATGAAACTGAACCAGTTATCTCCTATAAGAACGGAAAAAAATTGATTCTCTTGGATTTTCCAACCTTCGAAAAAAATTTTTTTTCTTTTCGAGATTCTTTCCGGATAATAGGCTTTTCTACAGCTATCAAACTAGCAAAATGAAAGAGAACCAGTTATCACAAATAAGAACGGAAAAAAAGTGATTCTAATGACGTTTCCAACCTTCGAAATAAATCTTTTCTTTTCGCGAATTCTTTATTTTATGGTTTTCTACGGCTATCAAACAAGTATGTAGAATGGGAACCAGTTATCTCGAATAAGAATGCAAAAAAATTGATTCATGAGGATTTTCCAAACATCAAAAAAAAATTTTTTTCTTTTCGATATTCTTTCCGCATAATATGCTTTTCTAAGGCTATAAAAGTAGTATAATGAAAGAGAATCAGTTATCTCAAATAAGAACGGAAAAAAAGTGATTCTAATGAAGTTTCCAAAATTTGAAAAAAAAATTTTTTTCTTTTAGAGATTTTTTCCGCATAAAATGCTTTTCTACAGCTATCAAACTAGCACAATGAAAGAGAACCAGTTATCTCAAATAAGAACGGAAAAAAGTGATTCTAATGAAGTTTCCAACCATCTAAATAAATCTTTTCTTTTCGCGAATCTTTCTTCATTTTATGGTTTTCTATGGATATCAAAATAGTATAATGAAAAAGAAGCAGTTATCTCAAATAAGAATGGAAAAAAATTGATTCATAAGTATTTTCCAAACATCAAAACAAAATTTTTTTCTTTTCGAGATACTTTCCGCATAATATGCTTTTCTAAGGCTATCAAACTAGTATAATGAAAGAGAATCAGTTATCTCAAATAAGAATGCAAAAAAATTGATTCGTAAGGATATTCCAAACATCAAAAATATATTTTTTTCTTTTCGAGATTCTTTCCGCATATTTGATAGCTTTTCTACAGCTATCAAACTAGCAAAATGAAAGAGAACCAGTTATATCAAATGAGAACGGAAAAAAAGTGATATAAATGAAGTTTCCAACCATCGAAATAAATCTTTTTTTTCCTGAATATTTCTTCATTTTATGGTTTACTACGGCTATCAAACAAGTATATAGAAAGGGAACCAGTTATCTCAAATAACAATGCAAAAAAATTGATTCACAAGGATTTTCCAAACATCAAAATAAATTTTTTTTCTTTTCGAGATTCTTTCCTCATAATATGCTTTTCTACAACTATCAAACCAGCAAAATGAAAGAGAACCAGTTATCTCAAATAAGTACGGAATAAAAGTGATTGTAATGAATTTTCCAACCATCGAAATAAATCTTTTCTTTTCGAGATTCTTTCCGCATAATATGCTTTTCTACAGCTATCAAACTAGCAAAATGAAAGAGAACCAGTTATCTAAAATAAGAACGGAAAAAAAAAGATTCTAATGAAGTTTCCAAATTTTGAAAAAAATTTTTTTTCTTTTCGAGATTCTTTCCGCATAATATGCTTTTCTACAGCTATCGAACTAGTAAAATGAAAGAGAACCATTTATCTCAAATAAGAACGGAAAAAAGTGATTCTAATGAAGTTTCCAACCATCGAAATAAATCTTTTCTTTTCGCGAAACATTCTTCATTTTATGGTTTTCTATGGCTATCAAAATAGTATAACGAAAGAGAACCAGTTATCTCAAATAAGAATGGAAAAAAATAGATCCATAAGGATTTTCCGAACATCAAAAAAAAATTTTTTTCTTTTCGAGAGTCTTTCCGCATAATATGCTTTTCTAAGGCTATCAAACTAGTACCATGAAGAAGAATCAGTTATCTCAAATAAGAACGGAAAAAAAGTTATTCTAATGAAGTTTCCAAACATCAAAAAATTTTTTTTTTCTTTTCGAGATTCTTTCCACCATAATATCCTTTTCTAAGGCTATCAGACTAGTATAATGAAAGAGAACCTGTTATCTCAAATAAGAACGGTAAAAAAGTGATTTTAATGAAGTTTCCAACAATCGAAATAAATCTTTTCTTTTCGCGAATCTTTCTTCATTTTATGGTTTTATACAGCTATCAAACTAGCAAAATGAAAGAGAACCAGTTATCTCAAATAAGAACGGAAAAGAAGTGATTCTAATGAAGTTTCCAACCATCGAAATAAATCTTTTCCTTTCGCGAATTATTCTTCATTTTATGGTTTTCTATGGCTATCAAACTAGAATAATGAAAGAGGACCAGTTACTTCAAATAAGAATGGAAAATAATTGATTCTCTTGGATTTTCCAACCTTCGAAAATTTTTTTTTTTTTCGAAATTCTTTCCGCATAGCCTTTCTAAGGCTATCAAACTAATATAATGAAAGAGAACTAGTTGTCTCAAATAAGAACGGAAAAAATTGATTCTAATGAAGTTTCCAAACTTTGAAAATTTTTTTTTTTATTTTCGAGATTCTATCCGCATAATACGCTTTTCTACAGCTATCAAACTAGCAAAATGAAACAGAACCAGTTATCTCAATTAAGAACGGAAAATTAGTGATTCTAATGAAGTTTCCAACCATCAAAATAAATCTTTTCCTTTCGCGAATCTTTCTTCATTTTATGGTTTTCCATGTCTATCAAACTAGTATAATGAAAGAGAACCAGTTATCTCAAATAAAAATTGAAAAAAATTGATTCATAAGTATTTTCCAAGCATCAAAAATAATTTTTTTTTCTTTTCGAGATTCTTCCAGATTAATATGCTTTTCTAAGGCTATCAAACTAGCATAATGAAAGAGAACCAGTTATCTCAAATAAGAACGGAAAAATGTGATTCCAATGAAGTTTGCAACCATCGAAATAAATCTTTTCCTTTCGCGAATCATTCTTCATTTTATGGTTTTCTATGGCTATCAAACTAGTATAAAGAAAGAGGACCAGTTATCTCAATTAAGAATGGAAAAAATTGATTCATAATGATTTTCCAAACATCCAAAAATTTTTTTTTTCTTTTCGAGATTCTTTCCGCATAATATGCTTTGCTACAGCTATCAAACTAGCAAAATGAAAGAGAACCAGTTATCTTGAATAAGAACGGAAAAAAAGTGATTCTAATGAAGTTTCCAAACTTTCAAAAATTTTTTTTTTCTTTTCGAGATTCTTTCCGCATAATATGCTTTTCTACAGCTATCAAACTAGCAAAGTGAAAGAGAACCAGTTATATCAAATACAAACGGAAAAAAAGTGATATAAATGAAGTTTCCAACCATCGAAATAAATCATTTCTTTTCGCGAATCTTTCTTCATTTTTTGGTTTTCTACAGCTATCAAACTAGCAAAATGAAAGATAACCAGTTATCTCAAATAAGAATGCAAAAAATTTGATTCTAAGGATTTTCCAAACATCAAAAAAAAAATTGTTTCTTATCGAGATTCTTTCCATTAAAATACCCTTTTCTAAGGCTATCCAACTAGTATAATGAAAGAGAACCTTATATCTCAAATAAGAACGGAAAAAAAGTGATTCTAATGAAGTTTCCAACCATTGAAATAAATCTTTTCTTTTCGCGAACCTTTCTTCATTTTATGGTTTTCTATGGCTATCAAACTAGCAAAATGAAAGAGAACCAGTCATTTCAACAAGAACGGAAAAAAGTGATTCTAATGAAGTTTCCAACCATCGAAATAAATCCTTTCTTTTCGCGAATCTTTCTTCATTTTATGGTTTTCTATGGCTATCAAACTAGTATAATGAAAAAGAAGCAGTTATCACGTATAAGAATGGAGAAAAATTGATTAACAAGAATTTTCCAAACATCAAAAACAAATTTTTTTCTATTCGAGTTTCTTTACGAATATGCTTTTCTAAGGCTATCAAACTAGTATAATGAAAGAGAATCAGTTATCTCAAATAAGAAAGAAAAAAAAGTGATTCTAATAAAGTTTCCAAACTTTGAAAAAAAATTTTTTTTTTTTCGAGATTCTTTCCGCAAAATATTCCTTTCTACATTTATCAAACTAGCAATATGAAAGAGCACCAGTTATCTCATATAAGAACGGAAAAGAATTGATTCTCTTGGATTTTCCAACCTTCGAAAAAAATATGTTTTCTTTTCGAGATTCTTTCCGCATAATAATTTCTACAGCTATCAAAATGACAAAATGAAAGAGAGCCAGTTATCTCAAATAAGAACGCAAAAAAATTGATTCTATTGGATTTTCTAACTTTTGGAAAAAAATTTTTTTTCTTTTCGAGATTCTTTCCGCATAATATGATTTTCTACAGCTATCAAACTAGCAAAATGAAAGAGAACCAGTTATCTCAAATAAGAACGGAATAAAAGTGATTCTAATGACGTTTCTAACCTTAGAAATAAATCTTTTCTTTTCGCGAATCTTTCTTCATTTTATGGATTTCTACGGCTATCAAACAAGTATATAGAAAGGGAACCAGTTATCTCAATTAGGAATGCAAAAAAATTGATTCATAAGGATTCTCCAAACTTTGAAAAAAAAATTTTTTCTTTTTCAGATTCTTTCCGCATAATATGCTTTTCTACAGCTATCAAACTAGCAAAATGAAAGAGAACCAGTTATCTCAAAGAAGAATGCAGAATAATTGATTCATAAGGATTTTCCAAACATCAAAAAAATTTTTTTTCTTTTCGAGATTATTTCCGCATAATATGCCTTTCTAAGGCTATCAAACTAGTATAATGAAAGAGAATCAGTTATCTCAAATAAGAACGGAAAAAAATTGATTCTAATGAAGTTTCCAAAATTTGAAAAAAAAATTTTTTTCTTTTCGAGATTTTTTCCGCATAAAATGCTTTTCTACAGCTATCAAACTAGCACAATGAAAGAGAACCAGTTATCTCAAATAAGAACGGAAAAAAAGTGATTCTAATGAAGTTTCCAACCATCTAAATAAATCTTTTCTTTTCGCGAATCTTTCTTCATTTTATGGTTTTCTATGGCTATCAAAATAGTATAATGAAAAAGAAGCAGTTATCTCAAATAAGAATGGAAAAAAATTGATTCATAAGAATTTTCCAAACATCAAAACAAAATTTTTTTCTTTTCGAGATTCTTTCCGCATAATATGCTTTTCTAAGGCTATCAAACTAGTATAATGAAAGAGAATCAGTTATCTCAAATAAGAATGCAAAAAAATTGATTCGTAAGGATATTCCAAACATCAAAAAAATATTTTTTTCTTTTCGAGATTCTTTCCGCATATTTGATAGCTTTTCTACAGCTATCAAACTAGCAAAATGAAAGAGAACCAGTTATATCAAATAAGAACGGAAAAAAAGTGATATAAATGAAGTTTCCAACCATCGAAATAAATCTTTTCTTTTCGCGAATCTCTCTTGATTTTATGGTTTTCTATGGCTATCAAACTAGTATAATGAAAGAGATGCAGTTATCTCAAATTAAAATGGAGAAAAATTGATTCATAAGAAGTTTCCAAAGATCAAAAAAAAATTTTTTTCTTTTCGATATTCTTTCCGCATAATATGCTTTTCTACAGCTATCAAACCAGCAAAATGAAAGAGAACCAATTACTTCAAATAAGAACGGAAAAAAAGTGATTCTAATGAAATTTCCAACCATCGAAATAAATCCTCTCTTTTCACGAATCTTTCTTCATTTTATGGTTTTCTATGGCCATCAAACTAGAGAGAAGCAGTTATCTCAAATAAGAATGGAGAAAAATTGATTCATAAGAATTTTCCAAACATCAAAAATATTTTTTTTTTCGAGATTCTTCCAGCTTAATATGCTTTTCTAATGCTATCAAACTAGTATAATGAAAGAGAACCAGTTATCTCAAATAAGAATGGAAAAAAATTGATTCATAAGGATTTTCCAAACATCGAAAAATTTTTTTTTTCTTTTCGAGATACTTTCCTCATAATATCCCTTTCTAATGCTATCAAACTAGCACAATGAAAGAGAACCAGTTATCTCAAATAAGAACGGAAAAAAAGTGATTCTAATGAAGTTTCCAACCATCTAAATAAATCTTTTCTTTTCGCGAATCTTTCTTCATTTTATGGTTTTCTATGGCTATCAAAATAGTATAATGAAAAAGAAGCAGTTATCTCAAATAAGAATGGAAATAAATTGATTCATAAGAATTTTCCAAACATCAAAACAAAATTTTTTTCTTTTCGAGATTCTTTCCGCATAATATGCTTTTCTAAGGCTATCAAACTAGTATAATGAAAGAGAATCAGTTATCTCAAATAAGAATGCAAAAAAATTGATTCGTAAGGATATTCCAAACATCAAAAATATTTTTTTCTTTTCGAGATTCTTTCCGCATATTTGATAGCTTTTCTACAGCTATCAAACTAGTAAAATGAAAGATAACCAGTTATATCAAATAAGAACGGAAAAAAAGTGATATAAATGAAGTTTCCAACCATCGAAATAAATCTTTTCTTTTCGCGAATCTTTCTTGATTTTATGGTTTTCTATGGCTATCAAACTAGTATAATGAAAGAGATGCAGTTATCTCAAATAAAAATGGAGAAAATATGATTCATAAGAAGTTTCCAAACATCAAAAAAAATTTTTTTTCTTTTCGAGTTTATTTCCGCATAATATGCTTTTGTAAGGCTATCAAATTAGTATATTGAAAGAGAATCAGTTATCTCAAATAAGAACGGAAAAAAAGTGATTCTCTTGGATTTTCCAACCTTCGAAAAAATGTTTTTATCTTTTTCGAGATTCTTTCCGCATAATATGCTTTTCTACAGCTATCAAACTAGCAAAATGAAAGAGAACCAGTTATATCAAATAAGAACGGAAAAAAATTGATATAAATGAAGTTTCCAACCATCGAAATAAATCTTTTTTTTCCTGAATATTTCTTCATTTTATGGTTTTCTACGGCTATCAAACAAGTATATAGAAAGGGAACCAGTTATCTCAAATAACAATGCAAAAAAATTGATTCACAAGGATTTTCCAAACATCAAAATAAATTTTTTTTCTTTTCGAGATTCTTTCCTCATAATATGCTTTTCTACAACTATCAAACCAGCAAAATGAAAGAGAACCAGTTATCTCAAATAAGTACGGAATAAAAGTGATTGTAATGAATTTTCCAACCATCGAAATAAATCTTTTCTTTTCGCGAATCTTTCTTCATTTTATGGTTTTCTACGGCTATCAAACAAGTATAATGAAAGAGAACCAGTTATCTCAAATAAGAATGCAAAAAAATTGATTCATAAGGATTTTCCAAACATCAAAAAAAAATTTTTTTCTTTTCGAGATTCCTTCCGCATATGCTTTTCCAAGGCAATCAAACTAGTATAATGAAAGAGAACCAGTTATCTCAAATAAGGACGGAAAAAAAGTGATTCTAAAGAAGTTTCCAACCTTCGAAAAAATGTTTTCTTCTTTTCGAGATTCTTTCCGCAAAATATGCTTTTCTACAGCTATCAAACTAGCAAAATGCAAGAGAATCAGTTATCTCAAATAAGAATGGAAAAAAATTGATTCATAAGAATTTTCCAAACATCAAAAAAAATTTTTTTCATTTCGAGATTCTTTCCGCACAATATGCTTTTATACAGCTATCAATTGAGCAAAATGAAAGAGAACCAGTTATTTCAAATAAGAACGGAAAAAAACTGATTCTAAGGAAGTTTCCAACCATCAAAATAAATCTAATCTTTTCGCGAATCTTTCTTCATTTTATGGTTTTCTACGGCTATCAAACAAGTACAATGAAAGAGAACCAGTTATCTCAAATAAGAATGGAAAAAATTGATTCATAAGGATTTTCCAAATATCTAAAAAATTTTTTTTTCTTTTCGAAATTCTTTCCGCATAATATGCTTTTCTAAGGCTATCAAAATAGTATATTGAAAGAGAACCAGTTATCTCAATTAAGAATGGAAAAAATTGATTCATAATGATTTTCCAAACATTCAAAAATATTTTTTTTTCTTTTCGAGATTCTTTCCGCATAATATGCTTTTCTACAGCTATCAAACTAGCAAAATGAAAGAGAACCAGTTATCTAAAATAAGAACGGAAAAAAAGTGATTCTAATGAAGTTTCCAAATTTTGAAAAAATTTTTTTTTCTTTTCGAGATTCTTTCCGCATAATATGCTTTTCTACAGCTATCAAACTAGCAAAATGAAAGAGAACCATTTATCTCAAATAAGAACGGAAAAAAGTGATTCTAATGAAGTTTCCAACCATCGAAATAAATCTTTTCTTTTCGCGAAACATTCTTCATTTTATGGTTTTCGTTGGCTATCAAACTAGTATAACGAAAGAGAACCAGTTATCTCAAATAAGAATGGAAAAAAATAGATCCATAAGGATTTTCCAAACATCAAAAAAAAATTTTTTTCTTTTCGAGAGTCTTTCCGCATAATATGCTTTTCTAAGGCTATCAAACTAGTACCATGAAGAAGAATCAGTTATCTCAAATAAGAACGGAAAAAAAGTTATTCTAATGAAGTTTCCAACCTTCGAAAAAAATTTCTTTTCTTTTCAGATTCTTTCCGCTTAATATGCTTTTCTACAGCTATCAAACTAGCAAAGTGAAAGAGAACCAGTTATATCAAATAAGAACGGAAAAATAGTGATGTAAATGAAGTTTCCAACCATCGAAATAAATCTTTTCTTTTCGCGAATCTTTCATCATTTTATGGTTTTATACAGCTATCAAACTAGCAAAATGAAAGATAACCAGTTATCTCATATAAGAACGGAAAAAAAGTGATTCTAATGAAGTTTCCAACCATCGAAATAAATCTTTTCTTTTCGCGAATCTTTCTTCATTTTATGGTTTTCTACGGCTATCAAACAAGTATAATGAAAGGGAACCAGTTATCTCAAATAAGAATGCAAAAAAATTGATTCATAAAGATTTTCCAAACATCAAAAGAATTTTTTTTTCTTTTCGAGATTCTTTCCACCATAATATCCTTTTCTAAGGCTATCAGACTAGTATAATGAAAGAGAACCTGTTATCTCAAATAAGAACGGTAAAAAAGTGATTTTAATGAAGTTTCCAACAATCGAAATAAATCTTTTCTTTTCGAGAATCTTTCTTCATTTTATGGTTTTATACAGCTATCAAACTAGCAAAATGAAAGAGAACCAGTTATCTCAAATAAGAACGGAAAAAAAGTGATTCTAATGAAGTTTCCAACCATCGAATTAAATCTTTTCCTTTCGCGAATCATTCTTCATTTTATGGTTTTCTATGGCTATCAAACTAGAATAATGAAAGAGGACCAGTTACTTCAAATAAGAATGGAAAATAATTGATTCTCTTGGATTTTCCAACCTTCGAAAATTTTTTTTTTCTTTTCGAAATTCTTTCCGCATAACCTTTCTAAGGCTATCAAACTAATATAATGAAAGAGAACTAGTTGTCTCAAATAAGAACGGAAAAAATTGATTCTAATGAAGTTTCCAAACTTTGAAAATTTTTTTTTTTATTTTCGAGATTCTATCCGCATAATACGCTTTTCTACAGCTATCAAACTAGCAAAATGAAACAGAACCAGTTATCTCAATTAAGAACGGAAAATTAGTGATTCTAATGAAGTTTCCAACCATCAAAATAAATCTTTTCCTTTCGCGAATCTTTCTTCATTTTATGGTTTTCCATGTCTATCAAACTAGTATAGTGAAAGAGAACCAGTTATCTCAAATAAAAATTGAAAAAAATTGATTCATAAGTATTTTCCAAGCATCAAAAATAATTTTTTTTTCTTTTCGAGATTCTTCCAGATTAATATGCTTTTCTAAGGCTATCAAATTAGCAAAATGAAAGAGAACCAGTTATCTCAAATAAGAACGGAAAAATGTGATTCTAATGAAGTTTGCAACCATCGAAATAAATCTTTTCTTTTCTTGAAACTTTCTTCATTTTATGGTTTTCTATGGCTATCAAACTAGTATAAAGAAAGAGGACCAGTTATCTCAATTAAGAATGGAAAAAATTGATTCATAATGATTTTCCAAACATCCAAAAAATTTTTTTTTCTTTTCGAGATTCTTTCCGCATAATATGCTTTTCTTCAGCTATCAAACTAGCAAAATGAAAGAGAACCAGTTATCTTAAATAAGAATGCAAAAAATTTGATTCTAAGGATTTTCCAAACATCAAAAAAAAAATTGTTTCTTATCGAGATTCTTTCCACTAAAATACCCTTTTCTAAGGCTATCCAACTAGTATAATGAAAGAGAACCTTATATCTCAAATAAGAACGGAAAAAAAGTGATTCTAATGAAGTTTCCAACCATTGAAATAAATCTTTTCTTTTCGCGAATCTTTCTTCATTTTATGGTTTTCTATGGCTATCAAACTAGCAAAATGAAAGAGAACCAGTCATCTCAACAAGAACGGAAAAAAGTGATTCTAATGAAGTTTCCAACCATCGAAATAAATCCTTTCTTTTCGCGAATCTTTCTTCATTTTATGGTTTTCTATGGCTATCAAACTAGTATAATGAAAAAGAAGCAGTTATCACGTATAAGAATGGAGAAAAATTGATTAACAAGAATTTTCCAAACATCAAAAACAAATTTTTTTCTATTCGAGTTTCTTTACGAATATGCTTTTCTAAGGCTATCAAACTAGTATAATGAAAGAGAATCAGTTATCTTAAATAAGAACGGAAAAAAAGTGATTCTAATGAAGTTTCCAAACTTTCAAAAAATTTTTTTTTCTTTTCGAAATTCTTTCCGCATAATATGCTTTTCTAAGGCTATCAAAATAGTATATTGAAAGAGAACCAGTTATCTCAAATAAGAATGGAAAAAATTGATTCATAATAATTTTCCAAACATTCAAAAATATTTTTTTTTCTTTTCGAGATTCTTTCCGCATAATATGCTTTTCTACAGCTATCAAACTAGCAAAATGAAAGAGAACCAGTTATCTAAAATAAGAACGGAAAAAAAGTGATTCTAATGAAGTTTCCAAATTTTGAAAAAATTTTATTTTCTTTTCGAGATTCTTTCCGCATAATATGTTTTTCTACAGCTATCAAACTAGCAAAATGAAAGAGAACCAGTTATCTCAAAGAAGAATGCAAAATAATTGATTCATAACGATTTTCCAAACATGAATATAAAATTTTTTTCTATTCGAGATTCTTTCCGCATAATATGCTTTTCTAAGGCTATCAAACTAGCAAGATGAAAGAGAACCAGTTATATCAAATAAGAACGGAAAAAAGTGATATAAATGAAGTTTCTAACCATGGAAATATATCTTTTCCTTTCGGGAATCTTTCTTCATTTTATGGTTTTCTATGGCTATCAAACTAGAATAATGAAAGAGGACCAGTTATTTCAAATAAGAATGGAAAATAATTGATTCTCTGGGTATTTCTAACCTTCGAAAATTTTTTTTTTCTTTTCCAAATTCTTTCCGCGTAATATGCCATTCTAAGGCTATCAAACTAGTATAATGAAAGAGAACTAGTTATATCAAATAAGAATGGAAAAAATTGATTCTCTTGGTTTTTCGAACCTTCGAAAAAATTTTTTTTTTCTTTTCGAGATTCTTTCCGCATAATATGCTTTTCATCAGGTATCAAAATAGCAAAATGAAAGAGAACGTATTATCTCAAATAAGAACGGAAAAAAAGTGATTCTAATGAAGTTTCCAACCATCGAAATAAATCTTTTCTTTTCGCGAATCTTTGTTCATTTTATGGTGTTCTACGGCTATCAAACAAGTATATAGAAAGGGAACCAGTTATCTCAATTAAGAATGCAAAAAAATTGATTCATAAGGATTCTCCAAACTTAAAAAAAAATTTTTTTGTTTTCGAGTTTCTTTCCGCATAATATGCTTTTCTAAGGCTATCAAACTAGTATAATGAAAGAGAATCAGTTATCTCAAATAAGAAAGAAAAAAAAGTGATTCTAATAAAGTTTCCAAACTTTGAAAAAAAATTTTTTTTTTTTCCAGATTCTTTCCGCAAAATATTCCTTTCTACATTTATCAAACTAGCAATATGAAAGAGCACCAGTTATCTCATATAAGAACGGAAAAGAATTGATTCTCTTGGATTTTCCAACCTTCGAAAAAAATATGTTTTCTTTTCGAGATTCTTTCCGCATAATAATTTCTACAGCTATCAAAATGGCAAAATGAAAGAGAGCCAGTTAAATCAAATAAGAACGCAAAAAAATTGATTCTATTGGATTTTCTAACTTTTGGAAAAAAATTTTTTTTCTTTTCGAGATTCTTTCCGCATAATATGATTTTCTACAGCTATCAAACTAGCAAAATGAAAGAGAACCAGTTATCTCAAATAAGAACGGAATAAAAGTGATTCTAATGACGTTTCTAACCTTAGAAATAAATCTTTTCTTTTCGCGAATCTTTCTTCATTTTATGGTTTTCTACGGCTATCAAACAAGTATATAGAAAGGGAACCAGTTATCTCAATTAGGAATGCAAAAAAATTGATTCATAAGGATTCTCCAAACTTTGAAAAAAAAATTTTTTCTTTTTCAGATTCTTTCCGCATAATATGCTTTTCTACAGCTATCAAACTAGCAAAATGAAAGAGAACCAGTTATCTCAAAGAAGAATGCAAAATAATTGATTCATAAGGATTTTCCAAACATCAAAAAAAAATTTTTTTCTTTTCGAGATTATTTCCGCATAATATGCCTTTCTAAGGCTATCAAACTAGTATAATGAAAGAGAATCAGTTATCTCAAATAAGAACGGAAAAAAATTAATTCTAAATAAGTTTCCAAAATTTGAAAAAAAAATTTTTTTCTTTTCGAGATACTTTCCTCATAATATCCCTTTCTAATGCTATCAAACTAGCACAATGAAAGAGAACCAGTTATCTCAAATAAGAACGGAAAAAAAGTGATTCTAATGAAGTTTCCAACCATCTAAATAAATCTTTTCTTTTCGCGAATCTTTCTTCATTTTATGGTTTTCTATGGCTATCAAAATAGTATAATGAAAAAGAAGCAGTTATCTCAAATAAGAATGGAAATAAATTGATTCATAAGAATTTTCCAAACATCAAAACAAAATTTTTTTCTTTTCGAGATTCTTTCCGCATAATATGCTTTTCTAAGGCTATCAAACTAGTATAATGAAAGAGAATCAGTTATCTCAAATAAGAATGCAAAAAAATTGATTCGTAAGGATATTCCAAACATCAAAAATATTTTTTTCTTTTCGAGATTCTTTCCGCATATTTGATAGCTTTTCTACAGCTATCAAACTAGTAAAATGAAAGATAACCAGTTATATCAAATAAGAACGGAAAAAAAGTGATATAAATGAAGTTTCCAACCATCGAAATAAATCTTTTCTTTTCGCGAATCTTTCTTGATTTTATGGTTTTCTATGGCTATCAAACTAGTATAATGAAAGAGATGCAGTTATCTCAAATAAAAATGGAGAAAAATTGATTCATAAGAAGTTTCCAAACATCAAAAAAAAATTTTTTTCTTTTCGAGTTTATTTCCGCATAATATGCTTTTGTAAGGCTATCAAATTAGTATATTGAAAGAGAATCAGTTATCTCAAATAAGAACGGAAAAAAAGTGATTCTCTTGGATTTTCCAACCTTCGAAAAAATGTTTTTATCTTTTTCGAGAACCTTTCCGCATAATATGCTTTTCTACAGCTATCAAACTAGCAAAATGAAAGAGAACCAGTTATATCAAATAAGAACGGAAAAAAATTGATATAAATGAAGTTTCCAACCATCGAAATAAATCTTTTTTTTCCTGAATATTTCTTCATTTTATGGTTTTCTACGGCTATCAAACAAGTATATAGAAAGGGAACCGGTTATCTCAAATAACAATGCAAAAAAATTGATTCACAAGGATTTTCCAAACATCAAAATAAATTTTTTTTCTTTTCGAGATTCTTTCCTCATAATATGCTTTTCTACAACTATCAAACCAGCAAAATGAAAGAGAACCAGTTATCTCAAATAAGTACGGAATAAAAGTGATTGTAATGAATTTTCCAACCATCGAAATAAATCTTTTCTTTTCGCGAATCTTTCTTCATTTTATGGTTTTCTACGGCTATCAAACAAGTATAATGAAAGAGAACCAGTTATCTCAAATAAGAATGCAAAAAAATTGATTCATAAGGATTTTCCAAACATCAAAAAAAAATTTTTTTCTTTTCGAGATTCCTTCCGCATATGCTTTTCCAAGGCTATCAAACTAGTATAATGAAAGAGAACCAGTTATCTCAAATAAGGACGGAAAAAAAGTGATTCTAAAGAAGTTTCCAACCTTCGAAAAAATGTTTTCTTCTTTTCGAGATTCTTTCCGCAAAATATGCTTTTCTACAGCTATCAAACTAGCAAAATGCAAGAGAATCAGTTATCTCAAATAAGAATGGAAAAAAATTGATTCATAAGAATTTTCCAAACATCAAAAAAAATTTTTTTCATTTCGAGATTCTTTCCGCACAATATGCTTTTATACAGCTATCAATTGAGCAAAATGAAAGAGAACCAGTTATTTCAAATAAGAACGGAAAAAAACTGATTCTAAGGAAGTTTCCAACCATCAAAATAAATCTAATCTTTTCGCGAATCTTTCTTCATTTTATGGTTTTCTACGGCTATCAAACAAGTACAATGAAAGAGAACCAGTTATCTCAAATAAGAATGGAAAAAATTGATTCATAAGGATTTTCCAAACATCTAAAAAATTTTTTTTTCTTTTCGAAATTCTTTCCGCATAATATGCTTTTCTAAGGCTATCAAAATAGTATATTGAAAGAGAACCAGTTATCTCAATTAAGAATGGAAAAAATTGATTCATAATGATTTTCCAAACATTCAAAAATATTTTTTTTTCTTTTCGAGATTCTTTCCGCATAATATGCTTTTCTACAGCTATCAAACTAGCAAAATGAAAGAGAACCAGTTATCTAAAATAAGAACGGAAAAAAAGTGATTCTAATGAAGTTTCCAAATTTTGAAAAAATTTTTTTTTCTTTTCGAGATTCTTTCCGCATAATATGCTTTTCTACAGCTATCAAACTAGCAAAATGAAAGAGAACCATTTATCTCAAATAAGAACGGAAAAAAGTGATTCTAATGAAGTTTCCAACCATCGAAATAAATCTTTTCTTTTGGCGAAACATTCTTCATTTTATGGTTTTCGTTGGCTATCAAACTAGTATAACGAAAGAGAACCAGTTATCTCAAATAAGAATGGAAAAAAATAGATCCATAAGGATTTTCCAAACATCAAAAAAAAATTTTTTTCTTTTCGAGAGTCTTTCCGCATAATATGCTTTTCTAAGGCTATCAAACTAGTACCATGAAGAAGAATCAGTTATCTCAAATAAGAACGGAAAAAAAGTTATTCTAATGAAGTTTCCAACCTTCGAAAAAAATTTCTTTTCTTTTTAGATTCTTTCCGCTTAATATGCTTTTCTACAGTTATCAAACTAGCAAAGTGAAAGAGAACCAGTTATATCAAATAAGAACGGAAAAATAGTGATGTAAATGAAGTTTCCAACCATCGAAATAAATTTTTCTTTTCGCGAATCTTTCATCATTTTATGGTTTTATACAGCTATCAAACTAGCAAAATGAAAGATAACCAGTTATCTCAAATAAGAACGGAAAAAAAGTGATTCTAATGAAGTTTCCAACCATCGAAATAAATCTTTTCTTTTCGCGAATCTTTCTTCATTTTATGGTTTTCTACGGCTATCAAACAAGTATAATGAAAGGGAACCAGTTATCTCAAATAAGAATGCAAAAAAATTGATTCATAAAGATTTTCCAAACATCAAAAGAATTTTTTTTTCTTTTCGAGATTCTTTCCACCATAATATCCTTTTCTAAGGCTATCAGACTAGTATAATGAAAGAGAACCTGTTATCTCAAATAAGAACGGTAAAAAAGTGATTTTAATGAAGTTTCCAACAATCGAAATAAATCTTTTCTTTTCGAGAATCTTTCTTCATTTTATGGTTTTATACAGCTATCAAACTAGCAAAATGAAAGAGAACCAGTTATCTCAAATAAGAACGGAAAAAAAGTGATTCTAATGAAGTTTCCAACCATCGAAATAAATCTTTTCCTTTCGCGAATCATTCTTCATTTTATGGTTTTCTATGGCTATCAAACTAGAATATTGAAAGAGGACCAGTTACTTCAAATAAGAATGGAAAATAATTGATTCTCTTGGATTTTTAAACCTTCGAAAATTTTTTTTTTCTTTTCGAAATTCTTTCCGCATAGCCTTTCTAAGGCTATCAAACTAATATAATGAAAGAGAACTAGTTGTCTCAAATAAGAACGGAAAAAATTGATTCTAATGAAGTTTCCAAACTTTGAAAATTTTTTTTTTTATTTTCGAGATTCTATCCGCATAATACGCTTTTCTACAGCTATCAAACTAGCAAAATGAAACAGAACCAGTTATCTCAATTAAGAACGGAAAATTAGTGATTCTAATGAAGTTTCCAACCATCAAAATAAATCTTTTCCTTTCGCGAATCTTTCTTCATTTTATGGTTTTCCATGTCTATCAAACTAGTATAGTGAAAGAGAACCAGTTATCTCAAATAAAAATTGAAATAATTGATTCATAAGTATTTTCCAAGCATCAAAAATAAATTTTTTTTCTTTTCGAGATTCTTCCAGATTAATATGCTTTTCTAAGGCTATCAAATTAGCAAAATGAAAGAGAACCAGTTATCTCAAATAAGAACGGAAAAATGTGATTCTAATGAAGTTTGCAACCATCGAAATAAATCTTTTCTTTTCTTGAAACTTTCTTCATTTTATGGTTTTCTATGGCTATCAAACTAGTATAAAGAAAGAGGACCAGTTATCTCAATTAAGAATGGAAAAAATTGATTCATAATGATTTTCCAAACATCCAAAAAATTTTTTTTTCTTTTCGAGATTCTTTCCGCATAATATGCTTTTCTACAGGTATCAAAATAGCAAAATGAAAGAGAACGTATTATCTCAAATAAGAACGGAAAAAAAGTGATTCTAATGAAGTTTCCAACCATCGAAATAAATCTTTTCTTTTCGCGAATCTTTGTTCATTTTATGGTGTTCTACGGCTATCAAACAAGTATATAGAAAGGGAACCAGTTATCTCAATTAAGAATGCAAAAAAATTGATTCATAAGGATTCTCCAAACTTAAAAAAAAATTTTTTTGTTTTCGAGTTTCTTTCCGCATAATATGCTTTTCTAAGGCTATCAAACTAGTATAATGAAAGAGAATCAGTTATGTCAAATAAGAAAGGAAAAAAAGTGATTCTAATAAAGTTTCCAAACTTTGAAAAAAAATTTTTTTTTTCGTGATTCTTTCCGCATAATATGCCTTTCTACATCTATCAAACTAGCAATATGAAACTGAACCAGTTATCTCCTATAAGAACGGAAAAAAATTGATTCTCTTGGATTTTCCAACCTTCGAAAAAAATTTTTTTTCTTTTCGAGATTCTTTCCGGATAATAGGCTTTTCTACAGCTATCAAACTAGCAAAATGAAAGAGAACCAGTTATCACAAATAAGAACGGAAAAAAAGTGATTCTAATGACGTTTCCAACCTTCGAAATAAATCTTTTCTTTTCGCGAATTCTTTATTTTATGGTTTTCTACGGCTATCAAACAAGTATGTAGAATGGGAACCAGTTATCTCGAATAAGAATGCAAAAAAATTGATTCATGAGGATTTTCCAAACATCAAAAAAAAATTTTTTTCTTTTCGATATTCTTTCCGCATAATATGCTTTTCTAAGGCTATCAAACTAGTATAATGAAAGAGAATCAGTTATCTCAAATAAGAACGGAAAAAAAGTGATTCTAATGAAGTTTCCAAAATTTGAAAAAAAAATTTTTTTCTTTTAGAGATTTTTTCCGCATAAAATGCTTTTCTACAGCTATCAAACTAGCACAATGAAAGAGAACCAGTTATCTCAAATAAGAACGGAAAAAAGTGATTCTAATGAAGTTTCCAACCATCTAAATAAATCTTTTCTTTTCGCGAATCTTTCTTCATTTTATGGTTTTCTATGGATATCAAAATAGTATAATGAAAAAGAAGCAGTTATCTCAAATAAGAATGGAAAAAAATTGATTCATAAGTATTTTCCAAACATCAAAACAAAATTTTTTTCTTTTCGAGATACTTTCCGCATAATATGCTTTTCTAAGGCTATCAAACTAGTATAATGAAAGAGAATCAGTTATCTCAAATAAGAATGCAAAAAAATTGATTCGTAAGGATATTCCAAACATCAAAAATATATTTTTTTCTTTTCGAGATTCTTTCCGCATATTTGATAGCTTTTCTACAGCTATCAAACTAGCAAAATGAAAGAGAACCAGTTATATCAAATGAGAACGGAAAAAAAGTGATATAAATGAAGTTTCCAACCATCGAAATAAATCTTTTTTTTCCTGAATATTTCTTCATTTTATGGTTTTCTACGGCTATCAAACAAGTATATAGAAAGGGAACCAGTTATCTCAAATAACAATGCAAAAAAATTGATTCACAAGGATTTTCCAAACATCAAAATAAATTTTTTTTCTTTTCGAGATTCTTTCCTCATAATATGCTTTTCTACAACTATCAAACCAGCAAAATGAAAGAGAACCAGTTATCTCAAATAAGTACGGAATAAAAGTGATTGTAATGAATTTTCCAACCATCGAAATAAATCTTTTCTTTTCGAGATTCTTTCCGCATAATATGCTTTTCTACCACTATCAAACTAGCAAAATGAAAGAGAACCAGTTATCTAAAATAAGAACGGAAAAAAAAAGATTCTAATGAAGTTTCCAAATTTTGAAAAAAATTTTTTTTCTTTTCGAGATTCTTTCCGCATAATATGCTTTTCTACAGCTATCGAACTAGCAAAATGAAAGAGAACCATTTATCTCAAATAAGAACGGAAAAAAGTGATTCTAATGAAGTTTCCAACCATCGAAATAAATCTTTTCTTTTCGCGAAACATTCTTCATTTTATGGTTTTCTATGGCTATCAAACTAGTATAACGAAAGAGAACCAGTTATCTCAAATAAGAATGGAAAAAAATAGATCCATAAGGATTTTCCGAACATCAAAAAAAAATTTTTTTCTTTTCGAGAGTCTTTCCGCATAATATGCTTTTCTAAGGCTATCAAACTAGTACCATGAAGAAGAATCAGTTATCCCAAATAAGAACGGAAAAAAAGTTATTCTAATGAAGTTTCCAAACATCAAAAAATTTTTTTTTTCTTTTCGAGATTCTTTCCACCATAATATCCTTTTCTAAGGCTATCAGACTAGTATAATGAAAGAGAACCTGTTATCTCAAATAAGAACGGTAAAAAAGTGATTTTAATGAAGTTTCCAACAATCGAAATAAATCTTTTCTTTTCGCGAATCTTTCTTCATTTTATGGTTTTATACAGCTATCAAACTAGCAAAATGAAAGAGAACCAGTTATCTCAAATAAGAACGGAAAAGAAGTGATTCTAATGAAGTTTCCAACCATCGAAATAAATCTTTTCCTTTCGCGAATTATTCTTCATTTTATGGTTTTCTATGGCTATCAAACTAGAATAATGAAAGAGGACCAGTTACTTCAAATAAGAATGGAAAATAATTGATTCTCTTGGATTTTCCAACCTTCGAAAATTTTTTTTTTTTTTCGAAATTCTTTCCGCATAGCCTTTCTAAGGCTATCAAACTAATATAATGAAAGAGAACTAGTTGTCTCAAATAAGAACGGAAAAAATTGATTCTAATGAAGTTTCCAAACTTTGAAAATTTTTTTTTTTATTTTCGAGATTCTATCCGCATAATACGCTTTTCTACAGCTATCAAACTAGCAAAATGAAACAGAACCAGTTATCTCAATTAAGAACGGAAAATTAGTGATTCTAATGAAGTTTCCAACCATCAAAATAAATCTTTTCCTTTCGCGAATCTTTCTTCATTTTATGGTTTTCCATGTCTATCAAACTAGTATAATGAAAGAGAACCAGTTATCTCAAATAAAAATTGAAAAAAATTGATTCATAAGTATTTTCCAAGCATCAAAAATAATTTTTTTTTCTTTTCGAGATTCTTCCAGATTAATATGCTTTTCTAAGGCTATCAAACTAGCAAAATGAAAGAGAACCAGTTATCTCAAATAAGATCGGAAAAATGTGATTCTAATGAAGTTTGCAACCATCGAAATAAATCTTTTCCTTTCGCGAATCATTCTTCATTTTATGGTTTTCTATGGCTATCAAACTAGTATAAAGAAAGAGGACCAGTTATCTCAATTAAGAATGGAAAAAATTGATTCATAATGATTTTCCAAACATCCAAAAAATTTTTTTTTCTTTTCGAGATTCTTTCCGCATAATATGCTTTGCTACAGCTATCAAACTAGCAAAATGAAAGAGAACCAGTTATATTGAATAAGAACGGAAAAAAAGTGATTCTAATGAAGTTTCCAAACTTTCAAAAATTTTTTTTTTCTTTTCGAGATTCTTTCCGCATAATATGCTTTTCTACAGCTATCAAACTAGCAAAGTGAAAGAGAACCAGTTATATCAAATACAAACGGAAAAAAAGTGATATAAATGAAGTTTCCAACCATCGAAATAAATCATTTCTTTTCGCGAATCTTTCTTCATTTTTTGGTTTTCTACAGCTATCAAACTAGCAAAATGAAAGATAACCAGTTATCTCAAATAAGAATGCAAAAAATTTGATTCTAAGGATTTTCCAAACATCAAAAAAAAAATTGTTTCTTATCGAGATTCTTTCCATTAAAATACCCTTTTCTAAGGCTATCCAACTAGTATAATGAAAGAGAACCTTATATCTCAAATAAGAACGGAAAAAAAGTGATTCTAATGAAGTTTCCAACCATTGAAATAAATCTTTTCTTTTCGCGAACCTTTCTTCATTTTATGGTTTTCTATGGCTATCAAACTAGCAAAATGAAAGAGAACCAGTCATCTCAACAAGAACGGAAAAAAGTGATTCTAATGAAGTTTCCAACCATCGAAATAAATCCTTTCTTTTCGCGAATCTTTCTTCATTTTATGGTTTTCTATGGCTATCAAACTAGTATAATGAAAAAGAAGCAGTTATCACGTATAAGAATGGAGAAAAATTGATTAACAAGAATTTTCCAAACATCAAAAACAAATTTTTTTCTATTCGAGTTTCTTTACGAATATGCTTTTCTAAGGCTATCAAACTAGTATAATGAAAGAGAATCAGTTATCTCAAATAAGAAAGAAAAAAAAGTGATTCTAATAAATTTTCCAAACTTTGAAAAAAAATTTTTTTTTTTTCGAGATTCTTTCCGCAAAATATTCCTTTCTACATTTATCAAACTAGCAATATGAAAGAGCACCAGTTATCTCATATAAGAACGGAAAAGAATTGATTCTCTTGGATTTTCCAACCTTCGAAAAAAATATGTTTTCTTTTCGAGATTCTTTCCGCATAATAATTTCTACAGCTATCAAAATGACTAAATGAAAGAGAGCCAGTTATCTCAAATAAGAACGCAAAAAAATTGATTCTATTGGATTTTCTAACTTTTGGAAAAAAATTTTTTTTCTTTTCGAGATTCTTTCCGCATAATATGATTTTCTACAGCTATCAAACTAGCAAAATGAAAGAGAACCAGTTATCTCAAATAAGAACGGAATAAAAGTGATTCTAATGACGTTTCTAACCTTAGAAATAAATCTTTTCTTTTCGCGAATCTTTCTTCATTTTATGGATTTCTACGGCTATCAAACAAGTATATAGAAAGGGAACCAGTTATCTCAATTAGGAATGCAAAAAAATTGATTCATAAGGATTCTCCAAACTTTGAAAAAAAAATTTTTTCTTTTTCAGATTCTTTCCGCATAATATGCTTTTCTACAGCTATCAAACTAGCAAAATGAAAGAGAACCAGTTATCTCAAAGAAGAATGCAAAATAATTGATTCATAAGGATTTTCCAAACATCAAAAAAAATTTTTTTTCTTTTCGAGATTATTTCCGCATAATATGCCTTTCTAAGGCTATCAAACTAGTATAATGAAAGAGAATCAGTTATCTCAAATAAGAACGGAAAAAAATTGATTCTAATGAAGTTTCCAAAATTTGAAAAAAAAATTTTTTTCTTTTCGAGATTTTTTCCGCATAAAATGCTTTTCTACAGCTATCAAACTAGCACAATGAAAGAGAACCAGTTATCTCAAATAAGAACGGAAAAAAAGTGATTCTAATGAAGTTTCCAACCATCTAAATAAATCTTTTCTTTTCGCGAATCTTTCTTCATTTTATGGTTTTCTATGGCTATCAAAATAGTATAATGAAAAAGAAGCAGTTATCTCAAATAAGAATGGAAAAAAATTGATTCATAAGAATTTTCCAAACATCAAAACAAAATTTTTTTCTTTTCGAGATTCTTTCCGCATAATATGCTTTTCTAAGGCTATCAAACTAGTATAATGAAAGAGAATCAGTTATCTCAAATAAGAATGCAAAAAAATTGATTCGTAAGGATATTCCAAACATCAAAAAAATATTTTTTTCTTTTCGAGATTCTTTCCGCATATTTGATAGCTTTTCTACAGCTATCAAACTAGCAAAATGAAAGAGAACCAGTTATATCAAATAAGAACGGAAAAAAAGTGATATAAATGAAGTTTCCAACCATCGAAATAAATCTTTTCTTTTCGCGAATCTCTCTTGATTTTATGGTTTTCTATGGCTATCAAACTAGTATAATGAAAGAGATGCAGTTATCTCAAATTAAAATGGAGAAAAATTGATTCATAAGAAGTTTCCAAAGATCAAAAAAAAATTTTTTTCTTTTCGAGATTCTTTCCGCATAATATGCTTTTCTACAGCTATCAAACTAGCAAAATGAAAGAGAACCAATTACTTCAAATAAGAACGGAAAAAAAGTGATTCTAATGAAATTTCCAACCATCGAAATAAATCCTCTCTTTTCACGAATCTTTCTTCATTTTATGGTTTTCTATGGCCATCAAACTAGAGAGAAGCAGTTATCTCAAATAAGAATGGAGAAAAATTGATTCATAAGAATTTTCCAAACATCAAAAATATTTTTTTTTTTCGAGATTCTTCCAGCTTAATATGCTTTTCTAATGCTATCAAACTAGTATAATGAAAGAGAACCAGTTATCTAAAATAAGAATGGAAAAAAATTGATTCATAAGGATTTTCCAAACATCGAAAAATTTTTTTTTTCTTTTCGAGATACTTTCCTCATAATATCCCTTTCTAATGCTATCAAACTAGCACAATGAAAGAGAACCAGTTATCTCAAATAAGAACGGAAAAAAAGTGATTCTAATGAAGTTTCCAACCATCTAAATAAATCTTTTCTTTTCGCGAATCTTTCTTCATTTTATGGTTTTCTATGGCTATCAAAATAGTATAATGAAAAAGAAGCAGTTATCTCAAATAAGAATGGAAATAAATTGATTCATAAGAATTTTCCAAACATCAAAACAAAATTTTTTTCTTTCCGAGATTCTTTCCGCATAATATGCTTTTCTAAGGCTATCAAACTAGTATAATGAAAGAGAATCAGTTATCTCAAATAAGAATGCAAAAAAATTGATTCGTAAGGATATTCCAAACATCAAAAATATTTTTTTCTTTTCGAGATTCTTTCCGCATATTTGATAGCTTTTCTACAGCTATCAAACTAGTAAAATGAAAGATAACCAGTTATATCAAATAAGAACGGAAAAAAAGTGATATAAATGAAGTTTCCAACCATCGAAATAAATCTTTTCTTTTCGCGAATCTTTCTTGATTTTATGGTTTTCTATGGCTATCAAACTAGTATAATGAAAGAGATGCAGTTATCTCAAATAAAAATGGAGAAAAATTGATTCATAAGAAGTTTCCAAACATCAAAAAAAAATTTTTTTCTTTTCGAGTTTATTTCCGCATAATATGCTTTTGTAAGGCTATCAAATTAGTATATTGAAAGAGAATCAGTTATCTCAAATAAGAACGGAAAAAAAGTGATTCTCTTGGATTTTCCAACCTTCGAAAAAATGTTTTTATCTTTTTCGAGATTCTTTCCGCATAATATGCTTTTCTACAGCTATCAAACTAGCAAAATGAAAGAGAACCAGTTATATCAAATAAGAACGGAAAAAAATTGATATAAATGAAGTTTCCAACCATCGAAATAAATCTTTTTTTTCCTGAATATTTCTTCATTTTATGGTTTTCTACGGCTATCAAACAAGTATATAGAAAGGGAACCAGTTATCTCAAATAACAATGCAAAAAAATTGATTCACAAGGATTTTCCAAACATCAAAATAAATTTTTTTTCTTTTCGAGATTCTTTCCTCATAATATGCTTTTCTACAACTATCAAACCAGCAAATGAAAGAGAACCAGTTATCTCAAATAAGTACGGAATAAAAGTGATTGTAATGAATTTTCCAACCATCGAAATAAATCTTTTCTTTTCGCGAATCTTTCTTCATTTTATGGTTTTCTACGGCTATCAAACAAGTATAATGAAAGAGAACCAGTTATCTCAAATAAGAATGCAAAAAAATTGATTCATAAGGATTTTCCAAACATCAAAAAAAAATTTTTTCTTTTCGAGATTCCTTCCGCATATGCTTTTCCAAGGCTATCAAACTAGTATAATGAAAGAGAACCAGTTATCTCAAATAAGGACGGAAAAAAAGTGATTCTAAAGAAGTTTCCAACCTTCGAAAAAATGTTTTCTTCTTTTCGAGATTCTTTCCGCAAAATATGCTTTTCTACAGCTATCAAACTAGCAAAATGCAAGAGAATCAGTTATCTCAAATAAGAATGGAAAAAAATTGATTCATAAGAATTTTCCAAACATCAAAAAAATTTTTTTTTATTTCGAGATTCTTTCCGCACAATATGCTTTTATACAGCTATCAATTGAGCAAAATGAAAGAGAACCAGTTATTTCAAATAAGAACGGAAAAAAACTGATTCTAAGGAAGTTTCCAACCATCAAAATAAATCTAATCTTTTCGCGAATCTTTCTTCATTTTATGGTTTTCTACGGCTATCAAACAAGTACAATGAAAGAGAACCAGTTATCTCAAATAAGAATGGAAAAAATTGATTCATAAGGATTTTCCAAACATCTAAAAATTTTTTTTTTTCTTTTCGAAATTCTTTCCGCATAATATGCTTTTCTAAGGCTATCAAAATAGTATATTGAAAGAGAACCAGTTATCTCAATTAAGAATGGAAAAAATTGATTCATAATGATTTTCCAAACATTCAAAAATATTTTTTTTTCTTTTCGAGATTCTTTCCGCATAATATGCTTTTCTACAGCTATCAAACTAGCAAAATGAAAGAGAACCAGTTATCTAAAATAAGAACGGAAAAAAAGTGATTCTAATGAAGTTTCCAAATTTTGAAAAAATTTTTTTTTCTTTTCGAGATTCTTTCCGCATAATATGCTTTTCTACAGCTATCAAACTAGCAAAATGAAAGAGAACCATTTATCTCAAATAAGAACGGAAAAAAGTGATTCTAATGAAGTTTCCAACCATCGAAATAAATCTTTTCTTTTCGCGAAACATTCTTCATTTTATGGTTTTCGTTGGCTATCAAACTAGTATAACGAAAGAGAACCAGTTATCTCAAATAAGAATGGAAAAAAATAGATCCATAAGGATTTTCCAAACATCAAAAAAAAATTTTTTTCTTTTCGAGAGTCTTTCCGCATAATATGCTTTTCTAAGGCTATCAAACTAGTACCATGAAGAAGAATCAGTTATCTCAAATAAGAACGGAAAAAAAGTTATTCTAATGAAGTTTCCAACCTTCGAAAAAAATTTCTTTTCTTTTCAGATTCTTTCCGCTTAATATGCTTTTCTACAGCTATCAAACTAGCAAAGTGAAAGAGAACCAGTTATATCAAATAAGAACGGAAAAATAGTGATGTAAATGAAGTTTCCAACCATCGAAATAAATCTTTTCTTTTCGCGAATCTTTCATCATTTTATGGTTTTATACAGCTATCAAACTAGCAAAATGAAAGATAACCAGTTATCTCAAATAAGAACGGAAAAAAAGTGATTCTAATGAAGTTTCCAACCATCGAAATAAATCTTTTCTTTTCGCGAATCTTTCTTCATTTTATGGTTTTCTACGGCTATCAAACAAGTATAATGAAAGGGAACCAGTTATCTCAAATAAGAATGCAAAAAAATTGATTCATAAAGATTTTCCAAACATCAAAAGAATTTTTTTTTCTTTTCGAGATTCTTTCCACCATAATATCCTTTTCTAAGGCTATCAGACTAGTATAATGAAAGAGAACCTGTTATCTCAAATAAGAACGGTAAAAAAGTGATTTTAATGAAGTTTCCAACAATCGAAATAAATCTTTTCTTTTCGAGAATCTTTCTTCATTTTATGGTTTTATACAGCTATCAAACTAGCAAAATGAAAGAGAACCAGTTATCTCAAATAAGAACGGAAAAAAAGTGATTCTAATGAAGTTTCCAACCATCGAAATAAATCTTTTCCTTTCGCGAATCATTCTTCATTTTATGGTTTTCTATGGTTATCAAACTAGAATAATGAAAGAGGACCAGTTACTTCAAATAAGAATGGAAAATAATTGATTCTCTTGGATTTTCCAACCTTCGAAAATTTTTTTTTTCTTTTCGAAATTCTTTCCGCATAGCCTTTCTAAGGCTATCAAACTAATATAATGAAAGAGAACTAGTTGTCTCAAATAAGAACGGAAAAAATTGATTCTAATGAAGTTTCCAAACTTTGAAAATTTTTTTTTTTATTTTCGAGATTCTATCCGCATAATACGCTTTTCTACAGCTATCAAACTAGCAAAATGAAACAGAACCAGTTATCTCAATTAAGAACGGAAAATTAGTGATTCTAATGAAGCTTCCAACCATCAAAATAAATCTTTTCCTTTCGCGAATCTTTCTTCATTTTATGGTTTTCCATGTCTATCAAACTAGTATAGTGAAAGAGAACCAGTTATCTCAAATAAAAATTGAAAATAATTGATTCATAAGTATTTTCCAAGCATCAAAAATAATTTTTTTTTCTTTTCGAGATTCTTCCAGATTAATATGCTTTTCTAAGGCTATCAAATTAGCAAAATGAAAGAGAACCAGTTATCTCAAATAAGAACGGAAAAATGTGATTCTAATGAAGATTGCAACCACCGAAAAAAATCTTTTCTTTTCTTGAAACTTTCTTCATTTTATGGTTTTCTATGGCTATCAAACTAGTATAAAGAAAGAGGACCAGTTATCTCAATTAAGAATGGAAAAAATTGATTCATAATGATTTTCCAAACATCCAAAAAATTTTTTTTTCTTTTCGAGATTCTTTCCGCATAATATGCTTTTCTTCAGCTATCAAACTAGCAAAATGAAAGAGAACCAGTTATCTTAAATAAGAACGGAAAAAAAGTGATTCTAATGAAGTTTCCAAACTTTCAAAATTTTTTTTTTTTCTTTTCGAGATTCTTTCCGCATAATATGCTTTTCTACAGCTATCAAACTAGCAAAGTGAAAGAGAACCAGTTATATCAAATACAAACGGAATAAAAGTGATATAAATGAAGTTTCCAACCATCGAAATAAATCATTTCTTTTCGCGAATCTTTCTTCATTTTTTGGTTTTCTACAGCTATCAAACTAGCAAAATGAAAGATAACCGGTTATCTTAAATAAGAATGCAAAAAATTTGATTCTAAGGATTTTCCAAACATCAAAAAAAAAATTGTTTCTTATCGAGATTCTTTCCACTAAAATACCCTTTTCTAAGGCTATCCAACTAGTATAATGAAAGAGAACCTTATATCTCAAATAAGAACGGAAAAAAAGTGATTCTAATGAAGTTTCCAACCATTGAAATAAATCTTTTCTTTTCGCGAATCTTTCTTCATTTTATGGTTTTCTATGGCTATCAAACTAGCAAAATGAAAGAGAACCAGTCATCTCAACAAGAACGGAAAAAAGTGATTCTAATGAAGTTTCCAACCATCGAAATAAATCCTTTCTTTTCGCGAATCTTTCTTCATTTTATGGTTTTCTATGGCTATCAAACTAGTATAATGAAAAAGAAGCAGTTATCACGTATAAGAATGGAGAAAAATTGATTAACAAGAATTTTCCAAACATCAAAAACAAATTTTTTTCTATTCGAGTTTCTTTACGAATATGCTTTTCTAAGGCTATCAAACTAGTATAATGAAAGAGAATCAGTTATCTTAAATAAGAACGGAAAAAAAGTGATTCTAATGAAGTTTCCAAACTTTCAAAAAATTTTCTTTTCTTTTCGAAATTCTTTCCGCATAATATGCTTTTCTAAGGCTATCAAAATAGTGTATTGAAAGAGAACCAGTTATCTCAAATAAGAATGGAAAAAATTGATTCATAATAATTTTCCAAACATTCAAAAATATTTTTTTTTCTTTTCGAGATTCTTTCCGCATAATATGCTTTTCTACAGCTATCAAACTAGCAAAATGAAAGAGAACCAGTTATCTAAAATAAGAACGGAAAAAAAGTGATTCTAATGATGTTTCCAAATTTTGAAAAAATTTTATTTTCTTTTCGAGATTCTTTCCGCATAATATGTTTTTCTACAGCTATCAAACTAGCAAAATGAAAGAGAACCAGTTATCTCAAAGAAGAATGCAAAATAATTTATTCATAACGATTTTCCAAACATGAATATAAAATTTTTTTCTATTCGAGATTCTTTCCGCATAATATGCTTTTCTAAGGCTATCAAACTAGCAAAATGAAAGAGAACCAGTTATATCAAATAAGAACGGAAAAAAGTGATATAAATGAAGTTTCTAACCATGGAAATATATCTTTTCCTTTCGCGAATCTTTCTTCATTTTATGGTTTTCTATGGCTATCAAACTAGAATAATGAAAGAGGACCAGTTATTTCAAATAAGAATGGAAAATAATTGATTCTCTGGGTATTTCTAACCTTCGAAAATTTTTTTTTTCTTTTCCAAATTCTTTCCGCGTAATATGCCATTCTAAGGCTATCAAACTAGTATAATGAAAGAGAACTAGTTATATCAAATAAGAATGGAAAAAATTGATTCTCTTGGATTTTCGAACCTTCGAAAAATTTTTTTTTTTCTTTTCGAGATTCTTTCCGCATAATATGCTTTTCATCAGGTATCAAAATAGCAAAATGAAAGAGAACGTATTATCTCAAATAAGAACGGAAAAAAAGTGATTCTAATGAAGTTTCCAACCATCGAAATAAATCTTTTCTTTTCGCGAATCTTTGTTCATTTTATGGTGTTCTACGGCTATCAAACAAGTATATAGAAAGGGAACCAGTTATCTCAATTAAGAATGCAAAAAAATTGATTCATAAGGATTCTCCAAACTTAAAAAAAAATTTTTTTGTTTTCGAGTTTCTTTCCGCATAATATGCTTTTCTAAGGCTATCAAACTAGTATAATGAAAGAGAATCAGTTATCTCAAATAAGAAAGGAAAAAAAGTGATTCTAATAAAGTTTCCAATCTTTGAAAAAAATTTTTTTTTTTTCGAGATTCTTTCCGCATAATATGCCTTTCTACATCTATCAAACTAGCAATATGAAACTGAACCAGTTATCTCCTATAAGAACGGAAAAAAATTGATTCTCTTGGATTTTCCAACCTTCGAAAAAAAATTTTTTTCTTTTCGAGATTCTTTCCGGATAATAGGCTTTTCTACAGCTATCAAACTAGCAAAATGAAAGAGAACCAGTTATCACAAATAAGAACGGAAAAAAAGTGATTCTAATGACGTTTCCAACCTTCGAAATAAATCTTTTCTTTTCGCGAATTCTTTATTTTATGGTTTTCTACGGCTATCAAACAAGTATGTAGAATGGGAACCAGTTATCTCGAATAAGAATGCAAAAAAATTGATTCATGAGGATTTTCCAAACATCAAAAAAAAATTTTTTTCTTTTCGATATTCTTTCCGCATAATATGCTTTTCTAAGGCTATCAAAATAGTATAATGAAAGAGAATCAGTTATCTCAAATAAGAACGGAAAAAAAGTGATTCTAATGAAGTTTCCAAAATTTGAAAAAAAAATTTTTTAATTTAGAGATTTTTTCCGCATAAAATGCTTTTCTACAGCTATCAAACTAGCACAATGAAAGAGAACCAGTTATCTCAAATAAGAACGGAAAAAAAGTGATTCTAATGAAGTTTCCAACCATCTAAATAAATCTTTTCTTTTCGCGAATCTTTCTTCATTTTATGGTTTTCTATGGATATCAAAATAGTATAATGAAAAAGAAGCAGTTATCTCAAATAAGAATGGAAAAAAATTGATTCATAAGTATTTTCCAAACATCAAAACAAAATTTTTTTCTTTTCGAGATACTTTCCGCATAATATCCTTTTCTAAGGCTATCAAACTAGTATAATGAAAGAGAATCAGTTATCTCAAATAAGAATGCAAAAAAATTGATTCGTAAGGATATTCCAAACATCAAAAATATATTTTTTTCTTTTCGAGATTCTTTCCGCATATTTGATAGCTTTTCTACAGCTATCAAACTAGCAAAATGAAAGAGAACCAGTTATATCAAATAAGAACGGAAAAAAAGTGATATAAATGACGTTTCCAACCATCGAAATAAATCTTTTTTTTCCTGAATATTTCTTCGTTTTATGGTTTTCTACGGCTATCAAACAAGTATATAGAAAGGGAACCAGTTATCTCAAATAACAATGCAAAAAAATTGATTCACAAGGATTTTCCAAACATCAAAATAAATTTTTTTTCTTTTCGAGATTCTTTCCTCATAATATGCTTTTCTACAACTATCAAACCAGCAAAATGAAAGAGAACCAGTTATCTCAAATAAGTACGGAATAAAAGTGATTGTAATGAGTTTTCCAACCATCGAAATAAATCTTTTCTTTTCGCGAATCTTTCTTCATTTTATGGTTTTCTACGGCTATCAAACAAGTATAATGAAAGAGAACCAGTTATCTCAAATAAGAATGCAAAAAAATTGATTCATAATGATTTTCCAAACATCCAAAAAATTTTTTTTTCTTTTCGAGATTCTTTCCGCATAATATGCTTTTCTACAGCTATCAAACTAGCAAAATGAAAGAGAACCAGTTATCTTAAATAAGAACGGAAAAAAAGTGATTCTAATGAAGTTTCCAAACTTTGAAAAAATTTTTTTTTCTTTTCGAGATTCTTTCCGCATAATATGCTTTTCTACAGCTATCAAACTAGCAAAGTGAAAGAGTACCAGTTATATCAAATACGAACGGAAAAAAAGTGATATAAATGAAGTTTCCAACCATCGAAATAAATCATTTTTTTCGCGAATCTTTCTTCATTTTTTGGTTTTCTACAGGTATCAAACTAGCAAAATGAAAAATAACCAGTTATCTCAAATAAGAATGCAATAAATTTGATTCTAAGGATTTTCCAAACATCAAAAAAAATTTGTTTCTTATCGAGATTCTTTCCACTAAAATACCCTTTTCTAAGGCTATCCAACTAGTATAATGAAAGAGAACCTTATATCTCAAATAAGAACGGAAAAAAAGTGATTCTAATGAAGTTTCCAACCATTGAAATAAATCTTTTCTTTTCGCGAATCTTTCTTCATTTTATGGTTTTCTATGGCTATCAAACTAGCAAAATGAAAGAGAACCAGTCATCTCAACAAGAACGGAAAAAAGTGATTCTAATGAAGATTCCAACCATCGAAATTAATCCTTTATTTTCGCGAATCTTTCTTCATTTTATGGTTTTCTATGGCTATCAAACTAGTATAATGAAAAAGAAGCAGTTATCACGTATAAGAATGGAGAAAAATTGATTAACAAGAATTTTCCAAACATCAAAAACAAATTTTTTTCTATTCGAGTTTCTTTACGAATATGCTTTTCTAAGGCTATCAAACTAGTATAATGAAAGAGAATCTGTTATCTCAAATAAGAACGGAATAAAAGTGATTCTAATGAAGTTTCCAAACTTTGAAAAAAAATTTTTTTTCTTTTCGAGATTCTTTCTGCATAATATGCTTTTCTACAGCTATCAAACTAGCAAAATGAAAGAGAACCAGTTATCTCCAATAAGAACGGAAAAAAATTGATTTTATTGGATTTTCCAACCTTCGAAAAAAATTTTTTTTCTTTTCGAGATTCTTTCCGCATAATATGCTTTTCTACAGCTATCAAACTAGCAAAATGAAAGAGAACCAGTTATCTCAAATAAGAACGGAAAAAAAGTGATTCTAATGAAATTTCCAACCATCGAAATAAATCTTTTCTTTTCGCGGATCTTTCTTCATTTTATGGTTTTCTACGGCTATCAAACAAGTATAATGAAAGGGAACCAGTTATCTCAAATATGAATGCAAAAAAATTGATTCATAAGGATTTTCCAAACATCAAAAAAAAATTTTTTTCTTTTCGAGATTCTTTCCACCATAATATCCTTTTCTAAGGCTATCAAACTAGTATAATGAAAGAGAACCAGCTATCTCAAATAAGAACGGAAAAAAAGTGATTTTAATGAAGTTTCCAACCATCGAAACAAATCTTCTTTTCGAGAATCTTTCTTCATTTTTTGGTTTCCTATGGCTATCAAACTAGTTTAATTAAAGAGAACTAACCTAACCTAAGCTAAACTAGTCTAACCTAACCTAAACGAAACTAAACTAAACTAAATTATAAACTAAACCATAAACTAAACTAAACTATAAACTAAACTATAAACTAAACTAAACTAAACTATAAACTAGACTAAATTAAACTAAACTAACCTAACCTAACCTAAGCTAAGGAAAACTAAACTAACCTAAAGTAACATAAGTTAACCTAACCTAACCTAAACTACACTAACTTAACCTGACCTAACCTAAACTAAACTAACCTAACCTAACCTAACCTAACCTAAAATAACCTAACCTAAGCTAAGCTAAACTAAACTAACCTAACCTAACATTAACTAACATAACCTAACCTAAACTGAACTAAACTAAACTAACCAAACCTAACTTAACCTAAAATAACCTAACCTAAGCTAAGCTAAACTAAACTAACCTAACCTAACATAAACTAATATAACCTAACCTAACATAAACTTAACTAAACTAACCTAACCCAACCTAAGCTAACCTTACCTAACCTAACCTAAACTAAACTAAACTAAACTAATCTATAAACTAAACTATAAACTAATCTCTAAATTAAACTAAACTATAAAATAAACTAAAATAAACTAAACTAATCTAAATTAACTAACCTAACCTATTCTAACCTAACCTAAGCTAAACTAGACTAACCTAACCTAAACTAAACTAAACTAAACTAAACTATAAACTAAACTAAACTAATCTATAAACAAAACTAAACTAAACTGAACTAAACTAACCTAACCTAACCTAACATAAACTTAACTAAACTAAACTAACCTAACCCAACCTAAGCTAACCTTTCCTAACCTAACCTAAACTTAACTAAATGAAACTAAACTATAAACTAATCTCTAAATTAAACTAAACTATAAACTAAACTAAAATAAACTAAACTAAGCTAAATTAACCAACCTAACCTATTCTAACCTAACCTAAGCTAAACTAGACTAACCTAACCTAAACTAAACTAAACTAAACTAAATTATAAACTAAACCATAAACTAAATTAAACTATAAACTAAACTATAAACTAAACTAAACTAAACTATAAACTAGACTAAACTAAACTAAACTAACCTAACCTAACCTAAGCTAAGGTAAAGTAAACTAACCTAACCTAACCTGACCTAAACTAAACTAAACTAACCTAACTTATAAACTAAGCTATAAACTAAACTAAACCAAATTATAAACTAAACTAGAAACTAAACTAAACTAAACTATAAACTAAACTAAACTAAATTATACTAATCTAACCTAACCTAAACTAAACTAACCTAACCTAACCTAACCTAACATAACCTAAACTAAACTAAACTAAAATATAAAATAAACTGTAAACTAAACTATACTATAAACTAAATTATAAACTAAACTAAACTAAACTAAACTAACCTAACCTAACCTAATCTAACATAAATTAAACTAAATTATAAACAAAGCGAAACTAAACTAACCTAACCTAATATAAACTAAACTAAACTAAATTATAAACTAAACGAAACTAAACTAAACTAAACTAACCTAAAGTAACATAAGTTAACCTAACCTAACCTAAACTACACTAACTTAACCTAACCTAACCTAAACTGAACTAAACCAAACTAACCTAACCTAACCTAACCTAAAATAACCTAACCTAAGCTAAGCTAAACTAAACTTACCTAACCTAACCTAAACTAAACTAATCTAAACTATAAACTAAACTATAAACTAATTTATAAATTAAACTAAACTATTAACTAAAATATAATAAACTAAACTAAGCTAAACTATCTAACCTAACATAACCTAACCTAAAATAACCTAACCTAAGCTAAGCTAAACTAAACTAACCTAACCTAACATAAACTAACATAACCTAACCTAACCTAAACTAATCTAAAGTAAACTAAACTAATCTAATATAAACTAAACAAACTTAAACTATAAACTGTAATATAAACTAAACTAAACTAACCTAACCTAAACTAAACCAAAATAAACTAAATTAAATTCAACTAAATGAAACTAAACTAAACTACACTAACCTAACCTAGCCTAACCTAACATAATCTAATCTAAACTAAAATAAACTAACCTAACCTAACCTTAACTAACCTAAACTAAACTAAACTAAACCAAACTAAACTAAACTATAAACTAAAATATAAATTAACCTGTAAACTATACTAAACTATAAACTACACGAAACTAATATAAACTATACTAAAGTAACCTAACCTAACCTAAGCTAAGCTAAACTAAACTAACCTAACCTAACCTAAAGTAAACTAAATTAAACTAAATTATAAACTAAAATATAAACCAAATTAAACCAAACTACATATTAAACTATAAACTAAACTAAGCTAAACTATAAATTAAACTAAACTAAACTAACCTAACCTAACCTAAACTAACCTAACCTAACCGAAACTAAACTAACCCAACCTAACATAACCTAAACTAAACTAAACTAAACTATAAAATAAACTATAAATGAAACTAAACTAAACTATATTATAAACTAAATTATAAACTAAACTAAATTAAACTAAACTAAGCTAACCTAACCTAAGTTAAACTAAACTAAACTAAATTATAAAATAAACGAAACTAAACTAACCTTACCTAACCTAACCTAACCTAACATAAACTAAACTAAACAAAATTATAAACTAAACGAAACTAAACAAAACTAAACTAAACTAACCTAAAGTAACATAACCTAACCTAACCTAACCTAAACTAAACTAAACTAACCTGACCTACCTTAAACTAAAACTAAACTAAACAAAACTATAAACTAAACTATAAACTAAAGTAAATTAACTAAACTAAAATAAACTAACCTAACCTAACCTAACCTAAACTAAACTAACCTAACCTAACCTAAACTAAACTAAACTTATCTATTATAAACTAAACTAAACAATAAATTAAAATATAAACTAAACTAAACTAAAGTAAGCTAAACTAACTTAACGTAAACTAAACTAAACTAACCTAACCTAGCCTAAACTAAACTAAAATAAACTAAATAAAATTCAAGTAAACTAAACTAAACTACACTAACCTAACCTAACCAAACCTAACATAATCTAATCTAAACTAAAATAAAATAACCTAAACTAATCTAACCTTACCTAACCTAACCTAAACTAAACTAAACTAAACCAAACTAAACTAAACTATAAAATAAAATATAAACTAATTTATAAACTAAACTAATATATAAACTAAACTAAACTAAAATAAACTTAGCTAAACTAACTACCCTTACCTAACCTAACCTATACTAACTTAACCTAACCTATACTAAACTTACCTTACCTAACCTAACATAACCTTAACTAAACTAAACTATAAAATAAACTATAAACTAAACTAAACTAAACTATACTATAAACTAAATTATAAACTAAACTAAACTAAACTAACCTAACCTAACCTAACATAAACTAAACTAAACTAAATTATAAACTAAACGAAACTAAACTAACCTAACCTATGCTAACCTAACATAACATAAACTAAACTAAACTAAATTATAAACTAAACAAAACTAAAACTAAACTAACCTAAAGTAACATAACATAACCTAACCTAAACTAAACTAACCTAACCTAACCTAACCTAACCTAAAGTAAACTAAACTAATCTAATATAAACTAAACTGAACAATAAATTAAAATATAAAATAAACTTAACTAAACTAAACTAAGCTAAATTAACTTAACCTAAACTAAACTAAACTAAACTAACCTAACCTGGCCTAAACTAAACTAAAATAAACTAAATTAAATTCAAGTAAACTAAACTAAACTACACTAACCTAACCTAACCTAACGTAACATAATCTAATCTAAACTAAAACAAACAAACCTAAAGTAATCTAACCTTACCTAACCTAACCTACACTAAAGTAAACCAAATTAAACTAAACTATAAACTAAAATATAAACTAATTTATAAACTAAACTAATCTATAAACTAAACTAAACTAACCTAACCTAAATTAGACTAAACTAAACTAAAGTAAATTCAACTAAACTAAACCTAAATACACTAACCCAACCTAACCTAATCTAACATAAACTAAACTAAACTAACCTAAGATAACTTAACCTAAATTAAACTAAACTAAACTAAACTGTACTAAACTATAAACAAAACGATAAACTATACTATATATTAAACTGAACTAAAGTAAACTAAACTAAATTAATTTTACCTAACCTAACCTAAACTAAACTAAACTAACCTAACCTAACCTAAACTAAATTAAACTAATCTAAACCAAACGAAATTAAACTATAAACTAAACTAAACTAAACTATAAACTACACTAAACTAATCTATAAACTAAACTAACCTATCCTAAATTAAACTAAACTAAACTAAGGTAACCTAACCTAACCTAATCTAACTTAAGCTAAACTAAAGTAAACTAACCTAACCTAACATAAACTAACCTAACCTAAACTAAACTAAACTTACCTAACCTAACCTAACCTAACCTAACCTAAACTAAACTAAACAAAACTAAAGTAAACTAAACTAAATTAAACTATAAACTATACTAAACTATAAACTAAACTAAACTAAACTATAAACAGAACTAAACTAAAGCGAACTAAACTAACCTAACATAACATAAACTAAACTATAAATTAAACTATAAACTAATCTATAAATTAAACTAAACTATAAATTACACTAAAATAAACTAAACTAAGCTAAACTATCTACCCTATCCTAACCTAACCTAACCTAACCTAACCTAAGCTGAACTAAACTAACCTAACCTAAACTAACCTAACCTAAACTAACCTAACCTAAACTAACATAACCTAAGCTAAACTAAACTAAACTAAACTATAAACTAAACTATAAACTAAACTAAACTATACTATAAACTAAATTATAAACTAAACTAAACTAAACTAACCTAAAGTAATATAACCTAAACTAAACTAACCTAACCTAACCTAAACTAAACTAACCTGACCTAACCTAACCTAAACAAAACTAAACTAAACTAAACTAAACTAAATTAAAATAAACTAACCTAACCTAACCTAACCTAAACTAAACTAACCTAAAGTTACCTAACCTAAACTAAACTAAACTATACTAAACTAATGTAATATAAACTAAACTAAATTAAACTATAAACTAAAATATAAACTAAACTAAACTAAACTAACCTAACTTAAACTAGACTAAAATAAACTAAATTGAATTCAACTAAATGAAACTAAACTAAACTATACTAACCTAAACTAACCTAACCTAACATAATCTAATCTAAACAAAAATAAACTAACCTAACCGAACTTAACCTAACCTTTCCTAACCTAAACTAAACTAAACTAAACTAAACTAAATTAAACCAAACTAAACTAAACTATAAACTAAAATATAAATTAATCTGTAAACTAATCTAAACTATAAACTAATTTATAAATTAAACTAAACTTTAAACTAAAATAAAATAAACTAAACTAAGCTAAACTATCTAACCTAACCTAACCTAACCTAAAATAACCTAACCTAAGCTAAGCTAAACTAAGCTAACCTAACCCAACATAAACTAACATAACCTAACCTAAACTAAACTAAACTAAACTAACCTTACCTAACCTAACCTAACCTATACTAAACTAAACAAAACTAAACTAAACTAAACTAAACTATAAACTAAACTAAACTAAACTGTAAACAAAACTAAACTAAACTGAAGTAAACTAACCTAACCTAACCTAACATAAACTTAACTAAACTAAACTAACCTAACCCAACCTAAGCTAACCTTACCTAACCTAACCTAAACTTAACAAAATTTAACTAAATTATAAACTAATCTCTAAAATAAACTAAACTATAAACTAAACTAAACTAAACTAAACTAAGCTAAATTAACTAACCTAACCTATTCTAAACTAAAATAAAGAAACATAAGTTAACCTAACCTAACCTAAACTACACTAACTTAACCTGACCTAACCAAAAGTATACTAACCTAACCTAACCTAACCTAACCTAACCTAAAATAACCTAACCTAATCTAAGCTAAACTAAACTAACATAACCTAACATATACTAACATAACCTAACCTAAACTGAACTAAACTTAACTAACCTTACCTAACCTAACCTATACTAAACTAAACAAAACAAAACTAAACTAAACTAAACTATAAACTGAACTAAACTAACCTAACCTAACCTAACCTAACATAAACTTAACTAAACTAAACTAAACTAACCCAACCTAAGCTAACCTTACCTAACCTAACCTAAACTAAACTAAACAAAACTAAACGATAAACTAAACTATAAAGTAATCTGTAAATTAAACTAAACCATAAACTAAACTAAAATAAACTAAACTAAGCTAAATTAACTAACCTAACCTATTCTAACCTAACCTAAGCTAAACTAGACTTACCTAACCTAAACTAAACTAAACTAAATTATAAACTAAACCATTAACTAAACTAAACTAAACTATAAACTAAACTAAACTATAAACTAAACTAAACTAAACTAAACTAACCTAACCTAACCTAACCTAAGGTAAGCTAAACTAAACTAACCTAACCTAACCTGAACTAAACTATACTAAACTAAACTATAAATTAAACTAAACCAAATTATAAACTAAACTATAAACTAAAAAAAACTAAACTATAAACTAAACTAAACTAAATTCAACTAACCTAACCTAACCTAAACTAAACTAAACTAACCTAACCTAACATAACCTAACATAACCTAAACTAAACTAAACTAAAATATAAAATAAACTATAAACTAAACTAAAATATATTATAAACTAAATTATAAACTAAACTAAACTAAACTAAACTAAAGTAACCTAACCTAACCTAACCCAACATAAACTAACCTAATTATAAACTAAACGAAACTAAACTAACCTAACCTAACCTAATATAAACTAAACTAAACTAAATTATAAACTAAACGAAACTAAACTAAACTAAACCTAAAGTAACATAACTTAACCTAACCTAACCTAAACTAAACTAACTTAACCTGACCTAACCTAAACTAAACTAAACTAAACTAAACTATTAACTAAACTATAAACTAAAGTAAATTAACCAAAATAAAATAAACTAACCTAACCTAACCTAACCTAAACTAAACTAAACTAAGATAATATAAGCTAAAATAAACAATAAATTAAAATATAAACTAAACTAAACTATACTAAACTAAGTTAACCTTACTTAACCTATCCTTAACTATACTAAACTAAACTAAACTTACCTAACCTAACCTAAACTAAACAAAAATAAACTACATTAAATTCAACTAAACTAAAATAAACTACACTAACCTAACCTAACCTTACCTAACCTAACCTAAACTAAACTCAACCAAACTAAACTAAACTATAAACTAAAATATAAGCTATTCTATAAATTAAACTAAACTATAAACTAAACTAAACTAAACCAAATTAAATTCAACTAAACTAAACTACACTAATCTAACCTAACCTAACCTAACATAATCTAAACTAAACTAAAATAAACTAACCTAACCTAAACTAACCTAACCTTACCTAACCTAACCTAAACTAAACTAAACTAAACGAAACTTAACTAAACTATAAAGCAAAATATAAACTAATCTATAAACTAAACTAAACTATAAACTAAAGGAAACTAAATTAAACTATACTAAACTAAACTAACCTAACATAAACAAATCTAACCTAACCTAAAATAAACTAAACTAAACTAAATTTAACTATAAACTAAACTAAATTAAACTATAAACACAACTAAACTAAACTGAACTAAACTAACCTAACCTAACCTAACTTAAACTTAACTAAACTAAACTACCCTAACCTAACCTAACCTAACCAAACCTAACCTAACCTAAACTAAACTAAAATAAACTAAACTAAACTAAACTAACTAACCTAACCTAACCTAACCTAACCTAAGATAAACTAAACTAACCTAAATTAACCTAACCTAACCTAACGTAACCTAAACTAAACTAAACTAACCTACCTAACCTAACATAAATTAAACTAAACTAAATTATAAACTAAACGAAACTAAACTAAATTAAACTAAGCTAAAGTAACATAACCTAACATAAATTAACCTAACCTAACCTAACCTAAACTAAACTAAACTAAACTAACCTAACCTAACCTAACCTAAACTAAACTAACCTAACCCAAATTAACCTAAACAAAACTAAACTAAACTAAACTAACCTAACCTAACCTAACATAAACTAAACTAAACTAAATTAAATAAAACTAAACTAAACTAAACGAAATTAAACTATACATCAAACTATAAAATAAGCTACACTAAACTATAAACTAAAATATAAACTAATCTAAACTAAACTAACCTAACCTAAACTAAACTAAAATAAACTAAATTAAATTCAACTAAATGAAACTAAACTAAACTACACTAACCTAACCTAACCTAAACTAACCTAACATAATCTAATCCAAACAAAAATAAACTAACCTAAACTAATCTAACCTTACCTAACCAAACCTAAACTAAACTAAACTAAACCAAACTAAACTAAAATATAAACTAATTTATAAACTAAACTAATCTATAAACTAAACTAAACTAAACTAAACTTAGCTAAACTAACTAAACTTACCGAAAATAGCCTAACCTAATCTAAGCTTAACTAAAGTAACCTAACCTAAACCAACATAAATCAAACTAAACTAAATTATAAAGTAAACCATAAACTAAACTAAACAAAAGTTAATTCTAAACTATAAATTAACTAAACTATAAACTAAACTAAACTAAACTAAACTAACCTCACCTAACCTAATTTAAACTAAACTAAACTAACTTAACCTAACCTAAACTAAACTAAACTAAACTAAACTATAAACACAGTTATAAACTAAACTAAACTAAACTAAACTAACATAACGTAACCTAAACTACAATAAAATAAACTAAAATAAGTTCATCTAAACTAAACCTTACTACACTAACCTCACCTAACCTAACCTAACATAAACTAAACTAAATTGACCTAACCTAACCTAACGTAAACTAAACTAAACTATACGAAACAAAACTAAATAAAACTAAACTAAACTAAACGAAATTAAACTATACACCAAACTATAAAATAAGCTAAACTAAACTATAAATTAAACTATGAACTAAACTAAACTACTAAACTATAAGGTAAACTAAACTAAATTAAACTCAACTAATCTAAACTAACCTAAGCTTACTAAACTAACCTAACCTAAACTAACTTAACCTAATATAAACTAAACTAAACTAACCTAACGTAACATAAGTTAGGCTAAGTTAAACTAAACTAACGTAACCTAAAATAAACTAAACTAAACCAATCTATATACTAAACTATAAACTAAACTAAGCTAAACTATAAACTAAACTATACTAAACTGAACTAACCTAACCTAAACTAACTTAACCTAACATATACTAAACTTACCTTATCTAACCTAACATAACCTAAACTAATCTAAAGTATAAAATAAACTACATTAGACTAAACTAAACTATACTATAAACTAAATTATAAACTAAACTAAACTAAACTAAACTAACCTAACCTAACCTAACCTAAACTAAACTAAACTAAATTATAAACTAAACGTAACTAAACTAACCTAACATAACCTAACCTAACCTAACATAAACTAAACTAAACTCAATTATACACTAAACGAAACAAAACAAAACTAAACCAAACTAACCTAAAGTAACATAACCTAAGCTAACCTAAACTAAACTAAACTTACCTGACCTAACCTAAACCAAAACTAAATTAATCTATACTATAAACTAAACTATAAACTAAAGTAAATTAACTAAACTAAAATAAACTAACCTAACCTAACCTAAATTAAACTAACATAACCTAACCTAACCTAAACTAAACTAAACTAAACTAATCTAATATAAACTAAACTAAACAATAAATTAAAATATAAACTAAACTAATCCATAAACTAAACTAAACTAAACTTAGCTAAACTAACTAACCTTACCTAATGTAGCATAACGTAATCTAAGCTAAACTAAACTAACCTAACCTAAACAAAAATAAACAAAACTAAACTAAATTATAAAGTAAACTATAAACTAAACTAAACAAAACTATATTCTAAAATATAAATTAACTAAATTATAAACTAAACTAAACTAAACTAAACTAACCTAACCTATCCTAACACAACCTAAACTAAGCTAAACTAACCTAACCTAACCTAACCTAACCTAAACGAAACTAAGCTAAACTGAACTAAACTAAACTAAATTAAACAATAATCTAAACTAAACTTAACTATAAATTAAACTATAAACTAAACTAAACTATAAACAATACTAAACCAAACTGAACTAAACTAACCTAACCTAACCTAACATAAACTTAACTAAACTAAACTAACTTAACCTCACCCAACCTAACCTTACCTAACCTAACCTAAACTAAACTATAAGCGAAACTATACTTAACTATAAATTAAACACTAAACTTAACTACACCAAACTCACCTAACCTAACATAAACACAACTAACACACCTAACCTAACCTAACCTAAATTAAACTAAACTAAAATAAACTAACCCAACCTAACCTAACCTAATCTAATCTAAACTAAAATAAACTAACCTAACCTAACGTAACCTAACCTTACCTATTCTAACCTAAACTAATCTAAACTAAAAAAACTAAACTAAACCATAAACCAAAATATAAACTAATCTATAAACTAAACTAAACTATAAACTAAACGAAACTAAAATAAACTATACTAAAATAAACTAACCTAACCTAACCTAAACTAAACTAACATAACCTAACCTAACCTAAACTAAACTAAACTAATTTAATATAAACTAAACTAAACAATAAATTAAAATATAAACTAAACTTAACTAAACTAAACTAAGCAAAACTAACTTAACCTAAACTAAACTAAACTAACCTAACCTGACCTAAAATAAACAAAAATAAACTAAATTAAATTCAAGTAAACTAAACTAAACTACACTAACCTAACCTAACCTAACATAATCTAATGTAAACTAAAATAAACTAACCTAAACTAATCTAACCTTACCTTACCTAACCTAAACTAAACTAAACTATAAACTAATTTATAAACTAAACTAATCTATAAACTAAACTAAACTAAACTAACCTAAGATAACTTAACCTAAATTAAACTAAACTATGCTAAACTATAAACAAAACGATAAACTATACTATATATTAAACTGAACTAAAGTAAACTAAACTAAATTAATTTTACCTAACCTAACCTAAACTAAACTAAACTAACCTAACCTAACCCAAACGAAATTAAACTATAAACTGAAGTAAACTAAACTAAACTCAACTAAACTAAACTAACCTAACCTAACTTAACATAACCTAACCTAAACTAAACTAAACTAACGTAACCTAATATAACCTACCCTAAACTAAAATAAATTAAATTAATTAAACTATAAACTAAACTAAACTACATACTAAACGATACCTCACTCAACTAAAATAAACTAAACTAAACTACACTAAACTAAACTAAACCATAAACTAAACTATAAACTAAACTATAAACTAATTTATAAATTAAACTAAACTATAAATTATAGTAAAAAAAACAAAACTAAACTAAGCTAACCTAACTAACCTAACCTAACGTAACCTAAGCTAAGCTATCTAAACTAACTTAACTTAACCTAACCTAAACTAAACTAAAATAAACTAAACTAAACTATGAACTAAACTGAACTAAACTATAAACTAAACTAAACTAAAGTTAACCAAACTAACGTAACCTAACCTAAACTAAATTAAACTAAACTAAACTAAACTAAGCTAACTTAACCTAACCTAAACTAACCTAATCTAACCAAAGCTAAGCTAAACTAAACTAACCTAACCTAACATAAACTAACCTTACCTAACCTAAACTAACCTTACCTAACCTAACCTAAACTAAACTAAACTAAACAAAACTACACTAAACTAAACTAAATTAAACTATAAACTTAACTAAACTGTAAACTAAACTTTAAACTAAACAAGACTAAACTATAAAAAAAACTAATCTAAACTGAACTAAACTTACCTAACCTAACCTAACATAAACTTAACTAAACTAAACTACCCTAACCTAACCTAACCTAACCTAAACTAAACAAAACGAAACTAAACTATAAACTAAACTATAAACTAATCTATAAATTAAACTAAACTATAAACTAAACTAAAATAAACTAAACTAAACTAAACTAACTAACCTAACCTAACCGAACCTAACCTAAGCTACGCTAAACTAAACTAACCTAACAAAACCTGAACTAAACTAAACTAAACTAAACTAAACTAAATTATAAACTAAACTATAAACTAATATAAACTAACCTAACCTAACCTAACCTAAACTAAAATAACCTAACCTAAGCTAACCTAACCTAAACTAAACGAAACTATAAAAAACTATAAACTAAACTAAACAAAACTATACTATAAACTAAATTATAAACTAAACTAATGTAAACTAAACTAACCTCAACTAACCTAACCTAACCTCACCTAACCTAACATAAACTAAACTAAACTAAATTATAAACTAAACGAAACTAAACTAAACTAAACTAAATTAAACTAAACTAACCTAAAGTAACATAATCTAACCTAACCTAACCTAACCTAAACTAAGATAAACTCAACTAACCTAACCGAACCTGAACTAAACTAAACTAAACTAAACAATAAACTAAAGCAAACTAAACTAAACTAAAATAAACTAATCTAACTTAACCTAACCTAACCTAACCTAACCTAAACAAATCTAATATAAACTAAACAAAACTATAAACTAAAATATAAACTAAACTAAACTAAATAACCTAACCTAAACTAAAGTAAAATAAACTAGATTAAATTCAACTAAACTAAACTAAACTAAACGCCACTAACCTAACCTAACGTAACCTAATCTAATCTAAACTAAAATAAACTAACCTAACCTAACGTAACCTAACCTTACCTATTCTAACCTAAACTAATCTAAACTAAACAAACTAAACTGAACTATAAACTAAAATATAAACTAATCTATAAACTAAACTGAACTATAAACTAAACGAAAATAAAATAAACTAAACTAAACTAACCTAACCTAAACTTACCTAACCTAACCTAAACTAAATTAATCTAAGCTATAAACTAAACTATAAACTAATTTATAAATTAAACTAAGCTATAAACTAAAATAAAATAAACTAAACTAAGCTAAACTATCTAACCTAACCTAAACTAAATTAACCTAACCTAAGCTAAGCTAAATTAAACTAACCTAACCTAACATAAACTAACATAACCTAACCTAAACTAAACTAAACTAAAGTAACCTTACCTAACCTAACCTAAACTATACTAAACTAAACTAAACTAAACTAAACTATAAACTAAACTAAACTAAACTATAAAAAAAACTAAACTAAACTCAACTAAACTAACCTAACCTAACCTAACATAAACTTAATTGAACTAAACTAACCTAACCCAACCTAAGCTAACCTTACCTAACCTAACCTAAACTTAACTAAATGAAACTAAACTATAAACTAATCTCTAAATTAAACTAAACTAAAATAAACTAAACTAAGCTAAATTAACTAACCTAACCTATTCTAACCTAACCTAAGCTAAACTAGTCTAACCTAACCTAAACTAAACTAAACTAAACTAAATTATAAACTAAACCATAAACAAAACTAAACTATAAACTAAACTATAAACTAAACTAAACTATAAACTAGACTAAATTAAACTAAACTAACCTAACCTAACCTAAGCTAAGGAAAACTAAACTAACCTAAAGTAACATAAGTTAACCTAACCTAACCTAAACTACACTAACTTAACCTGACCTAACCTAAACTAAACTAACCTAACCTAACCTAACCTAACCTAAAATAACCTAACCTAAGCTAAGCTAAACTAAACTAACGTAACCTAACATAAACTAACATAACCTAACCTAAACTGAACTAAACTAAACTAACCAAACCTAACCTAACCTAACCTAAAATAACCTAACCTAAGCTAAGCTAAACTAAACTAACCTAACCTAACATAAACTAATATAACCTAACCTAAAGTGAACTAAACTAAACTAACCTTACCTAACATAACCTATACTAAACTAAACAAAACAAAACTAAACTAAACTATAAACTGAACTAAACCAACCTAACCTAACATAAACTTAACTAAACTAACCTAACCCAACCTAAGCTAACCTTACCTAACCTAACCTAATCTAAACTAAACGAAACTAATCTATAAACTAATCTCTAAATTAAACTAAACTATAAAATAAACTAAAATAAACTAAACTAAGCTAAGGTAAAGTAAACTAACCTAACCTATTCTAACCTAACCTATGCTAAACTAGACTAACCTAACCTAAACTAAACTAAACTATAAACTATACTAAACTAATCTATAAACAAAACTAAACTAAACATAACTAAACTAACCTAACCTAACCTAACATAAACTTAACTAAACTAAACTAACCTAACCCAACCTAAGCTAACCTTACCTAACCTAACCTAAACTTAACTAAATGAAACTAAACTATAAACTAATCTCTAAATTAAACTAAACTATAAACTAAACTAAAATAAACTAAACTAAGCTAAATTAACTAACCTAACCTATTCTAACCTAACCTAAGCTAAACTAGACTAACCTAACCTAAACTAAACTAACCTAAATTATAAACTAAACCATAAACTAAATTAAACTATAAACTAAACTATAAACTAAACTAAACTAAACTATAAACTAGACTAAACTAAACTAAACTAACCTAACCTAACCTAAGCTAAGGTAAAGTAAACTAACCTAACCTAACCGGATCTAAACTAAACTAAACTAACCTAACTTATAAACTAAGGTATAAACTAAACTAAACCAAATTATAAACTAAACTATAAACTAAACTAAACTAAATTATACTAATCTACCCTAACCTAAACTAAACTAACCTAACCTAACCTAACCTAACATAACCTAAACTAAACTAAACTAAAATATAAAATAAACTGTAAACTAAACTATACTATAAACTAAATTATAAACTAAACTAAACTAAACTAAACTAACCTAACCTAACCTAATCTAACATAAATTAAACTAAATTATAAACAAAGCGAAACTAAACTAACCTAACCTAACATAAACTAAACTAAACTAAATTATAAACTAAACGAAACTAAACTAAACTAAACTAACCTAAAGTAACATAAGTTAACCTAACCTAACCTAAACTACACTAACTTAACCTAACCTAACCTAAACTGAACTAAACCAAACTAACCTAATCTAACCTAACCTAAAATAACCTAACCTAAGCTAAGCTAAACTAAACTTACCTAACCTAACCTAAACTAAACTAATCTAAACTATAAACTAAACTATAAACTAATTTATAAATTAAACTAAACTATTAACTAAAATAAAATAAACTAAACTAAGCTAAACTATCTAACCTAACCTAAACTAACCTAAGCTAAGCTAAACTAAACTAACCTAACCTAACATAAACTAACATAACCTAACCTAACCTAAACTAATCTAAAGTAAACTAAACTAATCTAATATAAACTAAACAAACTTGAACTATAAACTCTAATATAAACTAAACTAAACTAACCTAACCTAAACTAAAATAAAATAAACTAAATTAAATTCAACTAAATGAAACTAAACTAAACTACACTAACCTAACCTAGCCTAACCTAACATAATCTAGTCTAAACTAAAATAAACTAACCTAACCTAACCTAATATAAACTAAACTAAACTAAATTATAAACTAAACGAAACTAAACTAAACTAAACCTAAAGTAACATAACTTAACCTAACCTAACCTAAACTAAACTAACTTAACCTGACCTAACCTAAACTAAACTAAACTAAACTATTAACTAAACTTTAAACTAAAGTAAATTAACCAAAATAAAATAAACTAACCTAACCTAACCTAACCTAAACTAAACTAAACTAAGATAATATAAGCTAAAATAAACAATAAATTAAAATATAAACTAAACTAAACTATACTAAACTAAGTTAACCTTACTTAACCTATCCTTAACTATACTAAACTAAACTAAACTAACCTAACCTAACCTAAACTAAACAAAAATAAACTACATTAAATTCAACTAAACTAAAATAAACTACACTAACCTAACCTAACCTTACCTAACCTAACCTAAACTAAACTCAACCAAACTAAACTAAACTATAAACTAAAATATAAGCTAATCTATAAATTAAACTAAACTATAAACTAAACTAAACTAAACCAAATTAAATTCAACTAAACTAAACTACACTAATCTAACCTAACCTAACCTAACATAATCTAAACTAAACTAAAATAAACTAACCTAACCTAACCTAACCTTACCTAACCTAACCTAAACTAAACTAAACTAAACGAAACTTAACTAAACTATAAAGCAAAATATAAACTAATCTATAAACTAAACTAAACTATAAACTAAAGGAAACTAAATTAAACTATACTAAACTAAATTAACCTAACATAAACAAATCTAACCTAACCTAAAATAAACTAAACTAAACTAAATTAAACTATAAACTAAACTAAATTAAACTATAAACACAACTAAACTAAACTGAACTAAACTAACCTAAAATAACCTAACTTAAACTTAACTAAACTAAACTACCCTAACCTAACCTAACCTAACCAAACCTAACCTAACCTAAACTAAACTAAAATAAACTAAACTAAACTAAACTAACTAACCTAACCTAACCTAACCTAACCTACGCTAAACTAAACTAACCTAAATTAACCTAACCTAACCTAACGTAACCTAAACTAAACTAAACTAACCTACCTAACCTAACATAAATTAAACTAAACTAAATTATAAACTAAACGAAACTAAACTAAATTAAACTAAGCTAAAGTAACATAACCTAACATAAATTAACCTAACCTAACCTAACCTAAACTAAACTAAACTAAACTAACCTAACCTAACCTAACCTTAACTAAACTAACCTAACCTAAATTAACCTAAACAAAACTAATCTACACTAAACTAACCTAACCTAACCTAACATAAACTAAACTAAACTAAACTAAATAAAACTAAACTAAACTAAACGAAATTAAACTATACATCAAACTATAAAATAAGCTACACTAAACTATAAACTAAAATATAAACTAATCTAAACTAAACTAACCTAACCTAAACTAAACTAAAATAAACTAAATTAAATTCAACTAAATGAAACTAAACTAAACTACACTAACCTAACCTAACCTAAACTAACCTAACATAATCTAATCTAAACAAAAATAAACTAACCTAAACTAATCTAACCTTACCTAACCAAACCTAAACTAAACTAAACTAAACCAAACTAAACTAAACTACAACCTAAAATATAAACTTATTTATAAACTAAACTAATCTATAAACTAAACTAAACTAAACTAAACTTAGCTAAACTAACTAACCTTACCGAAAATAGCCTAACCTAATCTAAGCTTAACTAAAGTAACCTAACCTAAACCAACATAAATCAAACTAAACTAAATTATAAAGTAAACCATAAACTAAACTAAACAAAAGTTAATTCTAAACTATAAATTAACTAAACTGTAAACTAAACTAAACTAAACTAACCTCACCTAACCTAATTTAAACTAAATTAAACTAACCTAACCTAACCTAAACTAAACTAAACTAAACTAAACTATAAACACAGTTATAAACTAAACTAAACTAAACTAAACTAACATAACGTAACCTAAACTACAATAAAATAAACTAAAATAAGTTCATCTAAACTAAACCTTACCACACTAACCTCACCTAACCTAACCTAACATAAACTAAACTAAATTGACCTAACCTAACCTAACGTAAACTAAACTAAACTATACGAAACAAAACTAAATAAAACTAAACTAAACTAAACGAAATTAAACTATACACCAAACTATAAAATAAGCTAAACTAAACTATAAATTAAACTATGAACTAAACTAAACTACTAAACTATAAGGTAAACTAAACTAAATTAAACTCAACTAATCTAAACTAACCTAAGCTTACTAAACTAACCTAACCTTAACTAACCTAACCTAATATAAACTAAACTAAACTAACCTAACATAACATAAGTTAGGCTAAGCTAAACTAAACTAACCTAACCTAAAATAAACTAAACTAAACCAAACTATATACTAAACTATAAACTAAACTAAGCTAAACTATAAACTAAACTATACTAAACTGAACTAACCTAACCTAAACTAACTTAACCTAACCTATACTAAACTTACCTTATCTAACCTAACATAACCTAAACTAATCTAAAGTATAAAATAAACTACAAACTAGACTAAACTAAACTATACTATAAACTAAATTATAAACTAAACTAAACTAAACTAAACTAACCTAACCTAACCTAACCTAAACTAAACTAAACTAAATTATAAACTAAACGTAACTAAACTAACCTAACATAACCTAACCTAACATAAACTAAACTAAACTCAATTATACACTAAACGAAACAAAACAAAACTAAACCAAACTAACCTAAAGTAACATAACCTAAGCTAACCTAAACTAAACTAAACTAACCTGACCTAACCTAAACCAAAACTAAATTAATCTATACTATAAACTAAACTATAAACTAAAGTAAATTAACTAAACTAAAATAAACTAACCTAACCTAACCTAAATTAAACTAATATAACCTAACCTAACCTAAACTAAACTAAACTAAACTAATCTAATATAAACTAAACTAAACAATAAATTAAAATATAAACTAAACTAATCTATAAACTAAACTAAACTAAACTAAACTTAGCTAAACTAACTAACCTTACCTAATGTAGCATAACGTAATCTAAGCTAAACTAAACTAACCTAACCTATACAAAAATAAACCAAACTAAACTAAATTATAAAGTAAACTATAAACTAAACTAAACAAAACTATATTCTAAACTATAAATTAACTAAATTATAAACTAAACTAAACTAAACTAAACTAACCTAACCTATCCTAACAGAACCTAAACTAAGCTAAACTAACCTAACCTAACCTAACCTAACCTAAACGAAACTAAGCTAAACTGAACTAAACTAAACTAAATTAAACAATAATCTAAACTAAACTTAACTATAAATTAAACTATAAACTAAACTAAACTATAAACAATACTAAACCAAACTGAACTAAACTAACCTAACCTAACCTAACATAAACTTAACTAAACTAAACTAACTTAACCTCACCCAACCTAACCTTACATAACCTAACCTAAACTAAACTATAAGCGAAACTATACTTAACTATAAATTAAACACTAAACTAAACTACACCAAACTCACCTAACCTAACATAAACACAACTAACACACCTAACCTAACCTAACCTAAATTAAACTAAGCTAAAATAAACTAACCCAACCTAACCTAACCTAACCTAAACTAAACTAAACTGACCTAACCTATCCTAAACAAAACTAAACTAAACTAAACTATAAGCAAAACTATTAACTAAAGTAAACTAAAATAAACTAACCTAACCTAACCTAACCTAACCTAAAATAATCTAATATAAACTAAACTAAACTAAACTATAAACTAAAATATAAACTAAACTAAACTAAACTAAATAACCTAACCTAAACTAAACTAAAATAAACTAGATTAAATTCAACTAAACTAAACTATACTAACCTAACCTAACCTAACCTAATATAATCTAATCTAAACTAAAATAAACTAACCTAACCTAACGTAACCTAACCTTACCTATTCTAACCTAAACTAAACTAAACTAAACAAACTAAACTAAACTATATACTAAAATATAAACTAATCTATAAACTAAACTGAACTATAAACTAAACGAAACTAAAATAAACTATACTAAACTAAACTAACCTAACCTAAACATACCTCACCTAACCTAAACTAAACTAAACTAAACTATAAACTAAACTATTAATTAATTTATAAATTAAACTAAACTATAAACTAAAATAAAATAAACTGAACTAAGCTAAACTAACTAACATAACCTAACCTAACCTAACCTAAAATAACCTAACCTAAGCTAAGCTAAACTAAACTAACCTAACCTAACATAAACTAAACTAAACTGACCTAACCTAACCTAACGTAAACTAAACTAAACTATACGAAACAAAACTAAATAAAACTAAACTAAACTAAACGAAATTAAACTATACACCAAACTAAAAAATAAGCTAAACTAAACTATAAATTAAACTATAAACTAAACTACTAAACTATAAGGTAAACTAAACTAAATTAAACTCAAATAATCTAAACTAACCTAAGCTTACTAAACTAACCTAACCTAAACTAACCTAACCTAATATAAACTAAACTAAACTAACCTAACCTAACATAAGCTAGGCTAAGCTAAACTAAACTAACCTAACCTAAGATAAAATAAACTAAACTAAAATATAAACTAAAGTATAAACTAAACTAAACCAAACTATATACTAAACTATAAACTAAACTAAGCTAAACTATAAACTAAACTATACTAAACTAAACTAACCTAACGTAACCTAACCTAAACTAACTTATCCTAACCTATACTAAACTTACCTTACCTAACCTAATATAACCTAAACTAATTTAAAGTATAAAATAAACTATAAACTAAACTAAACTAAACTATACTATAAACTAAATTATAAACTAAACTAAACTAAACTAAACTAACCTAACCTAACCTAAACTAAACTAAACTAAATTATAAACTAAACGTAACTAAACTAACCTAACATAACCTAACCTAACATAAACTAAACTAAACTCAATTATAAACTAAACGAAACTAAACAAAACTAAACTAAACTAACCTAAATTAACATAACCTAACCTAACCTAAACTAAACTAAACTAACCTGACCTAACCTAAACCAAAACTAAATTAATCTATACTATAAACTAAACTATAAACTAAAGTAAATTAACTAAACTAAACTAAACTAACATAAATTAACCTAAACTAAACTAAACTAATCTAATATAAACTAAACTAAACAATAAATTAAAATATAAACAAAACTTAACTAAACTAAACTAAGCAAAACCAACTTAACCTAAAATAAACTAAACTAAACTAACCTAACCTGACCTAAAATAAACTAAAATAAACTAAATTAAATTCAAGTAAACTAAACTAAACTACACTAACCTAACCTAACCTAACATAATCTAATCTAAACTAAAATAAACTAACCTAAACTAATCTAACCTTACCTAACCTAACCTAAACTAAACTAAACTAAACTATAAACTAATTTATAAACTAAACTAATCTATAAACTAAACTAAACTAACCTAAGATAACTTAACCCAAATTAAACTAAACTAAACTAAACTATACTAAACTATAAAAAAACGATAAAATATACTATATATTAAACTATAAACTGAAGTAAACTAAACTAACTCAACTAAACTAAACTAACCTAACCTAACTTAACATAACCTAACCTAAACTAAACTAAACTAACGTAACCTAACATAACCTACCCTAAACTAAAATAAATTAAATTAATTAAACTATAAACTAAACTAAACTATATACTAAACGAAACCTCACTCAACTAAACTAAACTAAACTAAACTACACTAAACTAAACTAAACCATAAACTAAACTATAAACTAAACTATAAATTAATTAATAAATTAAACTAAACTATAAATTATAGTAAAATAAACAAAAATAAACTAAGCTAAACTAACTAACCTAACCTAACCTAACCTAAGCTAAGCTATCTAAACTAACCTTACCCAACCTAACCTAAACTAAACTAAACTAAACAAAACTACACTAAACTAAACTAAATTAAACTATAAACTGAACTAAACTGTAAACTAAACTTTAAACTAAACAAGACTAAACTATAAACAAAACTAAACTAAACTAAACTAAACTTACCTAACCTAACCTAACATAAACTTAACTAAACTAAACTACCCTAACCTAACCTAACCTAATCTAACCTTACCTAACCTAACCTAAACTAAACTATAAACTAAACTATAAACTAATCGATAAATTAAACTAAACTATAAACTAAACTATAATAAACTAAACTAAACTAAACTAACTAACCTAACCTAACCGAACCTAACCTAAGCTACGCTAAACTAAACTAACCTAACAAAACCTGAACTAAACTAAACTAAACTAAACTAAACTAAATTATAAACTAAACTATAAAATAATATAAACTAACCTAACCTAACCTAACCTAAACTAAACTAACCTAACCTAAGCTAACCTAACCTAAACTAAACTAAACTATAAAAAAACTATAAACTAAACTAAACAAAACTATACTATAAACTAAATTATAAACTAAACTAATGTAAACAAAACTAACCTCAACTAACCTAACCTAACCTCACCTAACCTAACATAAACTAAACTAAACTAAATTATAAACTAAACGAAACTAAACTAAACTAAACTAAATTAAACTAAACTAACCTAAAGTAACCTAACCTAACCTAACCTAACCTAAACTAAAATAACTCAACTAACCTAACCTAACATAACCCAACCTAACCTAAACTAAACTAAACTAACCTAACCGAACGTAAACTAAACTAAACTAAACTAAACTATAAACTAAACTATAAACTAAAGTAAACTAAATTAAACTAAAATAAACTAACCTAATTTACCTAAACAAAACTAACACACCTAACCTAACCTAAACAAAACTAAACTATACTAACCTAACCTAACATAACCCAACCTAACCTAAACTAAACTAAACTAAACTATAAACTAAACTATAAACTAAAGTAAACTAAACTAAACTAAAATAAACTAACCTAACCTAACCTAAACAAACCTAACACACCTAACCTAACCTAACCTAAACTAAACTCAACTAAACTAAACTAACCTAACATAACCTAACATAAACTATACTAAACTAAACTGACCTAACCTATCCTAAACAAAACTAAACTAAACTATAAGCTAAACTATAAACTAAAGTAAACTAAACTAAACTAAAATAAACTAATCTAACCTAACCTAACCTAACCTAACCTAACCTAACCCAACCTAAACTAATCTAATATAAACTAAACTAAACTAAATAACCTAACCTAAACTAAAGTAAAATAAACTAGATTCAATTCAACTAAACTAAACGCCACTAACCTAACCTAACCTAACCTAACCTAATCTAATCTAAACTAAAATAAACTAACCTAACCTAACGTAACCTAACCTTACCTATTCTAACCTAAACTAATCTAAACTAAACAAACTAAACTAAACCAAAAACCAAAATATAAACTAATCTATAAACTAAACTGAACTATAAACAAACGAAACTAAAATAAACTATACTAAAATAAACTAACCTAACCTAACCTAACCTAAACTAAACTAACATAACCTAACCTAACCTAAACTAAACTAAACTAATCTAATATAAACTAAACTAAACAATAAATTAAAATATAAACTAAACTTAACTAAACTAAACTAAACTAACCTAACCTGAACTAAAATAAACAAAAATAAACTAAATTAAATTCAAGTAAACTAAACTAAACTACACTAACCTAACCTAACCTAACATAATCTAATCTAAACTAAAATAAACTAACCTAAACTAATCTAACCTTACCTTACCTAATCTAAACTAAACTAAACTATAAACTAATTTATAAACTAAACTAATCTATAAACTAAACTAAACTAAACTAATCTAAGATAACTTAACCTAAATTAAACTAAACTATACTAAACTATAAACAAAACGATAAACTATACTATATATTAAACTGAACTAAAGTAAACTAAACTAAATTAATTTTACCTAACCTAACCTAAACTAAACTAAACTAACCTAACCTAACCCAAACGAAATTAAACTATAAACTGAAGTAAACTAAACTAAACTCAACTAAACTAAACTAACCTAACCTAACTTAACATAACCTAACCTAAACTAAACTAAACTAAAGTAACCTAACATAACCTACCCTAAACTAAAATAAATTAAATTAATTAAACTATAAACTAAACTAAACTATATACTAAACGATACCTCACTCAACTAAGCTAAACTAAACTAAACTACACTAAACTAAACTAAACCATAAACTAAACTATAAACTAAACTATAAACTAAACTATAAACTAATTTATAAATTAAAATAAACTATAAATTATAGTAAAAAAAACAAAAGTAAACTAAGCTAACCTAACTAACCTAACCTAACGTAACCTAAGCTAAGCTATCTAAACTAACTTAACTTAACCTAACCTAAACTAAACTAAACTAAAATAAACTAAACTAAACTATGAACTAAACTGAACTAAACTATAAACTAAACTAAACTAAAGTTAACTAACCTAACGTAACCTAACCTAAACTAAATTAAACTAAACTAAACTAAACTAAGCTAACTTAACCTAACCTAAACTAACATAACCTAATCTAAGCTAAGCTAAACTAAACTAACCTAACCTAACATAAACTAACCTAACCTAACCTAAACTAACCTTACCTAACCTAACCTAAACTAAACTAAACTAAACAAAACTACACTAAACTAAACTAAATTAAACTATAAACTTAACTAAACTGTAAACTAAACTTTAAACTAAACAAGACTAAACTATAAACAAAACTAAATTAAACTGAACTAAACTTACCTAATCTAACCTAACATAAACTTAACTAAACTAAACTACCCTAACCTAACCAAACCTAACCTAACCTAAACTAAACTAAACGAAACTAAACTATAAACTAAACTATAAACTAATCTATAAATTAAACTAAACTATAAACTAAACTAAAATAAACTAAACTAAACTAAACTAACTAACCTAACCTAACCGAACCTAACCTAAGCTACGCTAAACTAAACTAACCTAACAAAACCTGAACTAAACTAAACTAAACTAAACTAAATTATAAACTAAACTATAAACTAATATAAACTAACCTAACCTAACCTAACCTAAACTAAACTAACCTAACCTAAGCTAACCTAACCTAAACTAAACTAAACTATAAAAAACTATAAACTAAACTAAACAAAACTATACTATAAACTAAATTATAAACTAAACTAATGTAAACTAAACTAACCTCAACTAACCTAACCTAACCTCACCTAACCTAACATAAACTAAACTAAACTAAATTATAAACTAAACGAAACTAAACTAAACTAAACTAAATTAAACTAAACTAACCTAAAGTAACATAACCTAACCTAACCTAACCTAACCTAAACTAAAATAAACTCAACTAACCTAACCGAACCTGAACTAAACTAAACTAAACCAAACTATAAACTAAAGTAAACTAAATTAAACTAAAATAAACTAACCTAATTTACCTAAACAAAACTAACACACCTAACCTAACCTAAACAAAACTAAACTGACCTAACCTATCCTAAACAAAACAAAACTAAACTAAACTATAAGCTAAACTATAAACTAAAGTAAACTAAACTAAACTAAAATAAACTAATCTAAATTAACCTAACCTAACCTAACCTAACCTAAACAAATCTAATATAAACTAAACTAAACTATAAACTAAAATATATACAAAACTAAACTAAATAACCTAACCTAAACTAAAGTAAAATAAACTAGATTAAATTCAACTAAACTAAACTAAACTAAACGCCAATAACCTTACCTAATGTAACCTAATCTAATCTAAACTAAAATAAACTAACCTAACCTAACGTAACCTAACCTTACCTATTCTAACCTAAACTAATCTAAACTAAACAAAGTAAACTGAACTATAAACTAAAATATAAACTAATCTATAAACTAAACTGAACTATAAACTAAACGAAAATAAAATAAACTATACTAAACTAAACTAACCTAACCTAAACTTACCTAACCTAACCTAAACTAAACTAATCTAAGCTATAAACTAAACTATTAACTAATTTATAAATTAAACTAAATTATAAACTAAAATAAAATAAACTAAACTAAGCTAAACTATCTAACCTAACCTAACCTAAATTAACCTAACCTAAGCTAAGCTAAATTAAACTAACCTAACCTAACATAAACTAACATAATCTAACCTAAACTAAACTAAACTAAAGTAACCTAACCTAACCAAACCTAACCTATACTAAACTAAACAAAACTAAACTAAACTAAACTAAACTATAAACTAAACTAAACTAAACTATAAAAAAACTAAACTAAACTCAACTAAACTAACCTAACCTAACCTACCATAAACTTAACTAAACTAAACTAACCTAACCCAACCTAAGCTAACCTTACGTAACCTAACCTAAACTTAACTAAATGAAACTAAACTATAAACTAATCTCTAAATTAAACTAAACTATAAACTAAACTAAAATAAACTAAACTAAGCTAAATTAACTAACCTAACCTATTCTAACCTAACCTAAGCTAAACTAGACTAAACTAAACTAAATTATAAACTAAACCATAAACTAAATTAAAACTATAAACTAAACTATAAACTAAACTAAACTAAACTATAAACTAGACTAAATTAAACTAAACTAACCTAACCTAACCTAAGCTAATGAAAACTAAACTAACCTAAGGTAACATAAGTTAACCTAACCTAACCTAAACTACACTAACTTAACCTGACCTAACCTAAACTAAAATAACCTAACCTAACCTAACCTAACCTAAAATAACCTAACCTAAGCTAAGCTAAACTAAACTAACCTAACCTAACATAAACTAACATAACCTAACCTAAACTGAACTAAACTAAACTAACCAAACCTGACCTAAAATAAACTAAAATAAACTAAATTAAATTCAAGTAAACTAAACTAAACTACACTAACCTAACCTAACCTAACCTAACATAATCTAATCTAAACTAAAATAAACTAACCTAAACTAATCTAACCTTACCTAACCTAACCTAAACTAAACTAAACTAAACTATAAACTAATTTATAAACTAAACTAATCTATAAACTAAACTAAACTAACCTAAGATAACTTAACCCAAATTAAACTAAACTAAACTAAACTATACTAAACTATAAAAAAACGATAAAATATACTATATATTAAACTATAAACTGAAGTAAACTAAACTAACTCAACTAAACTAAACTAACCTAACCTAACTTAACATAACCTAACCTAAACTAAACTAAACTAACGTAACCTAACATAACCTACCCTAAACTAAAATATATTAAATTAATTAAACTATAAACTAAACTAAACTATATACTAAACGAAACCTCACTCAACTAAACTAAACTAAACTAAACTACACTAAACTAAACTAAACCATAAACTAAACTATAAACTAAACTATAAATTAATTTATAAATTAAACTAAACTATAAATTATAGTAAAATAAACAAAAATAAACTAAGCTAAACTAATTAACCTAACCTAACCTAACCTAAGCTAAGCTATCTAAACTAACCTTACCCAACCTAACCTAAACTAAACTAAACTAAACAAAACTACACTAAACTAAACTAAATTATACTATAAACTGAACTAAACTGTAAACTAAACTTTAAACTAAACAAGACTAAACTATAAACAAAACTAAACTAAACTAAACTAAACTTACCTAACCTAACCTAACATAAACTTAACTAAACTAAACTACCCTAACCTAACCTAACCTAATCTAACCTTACCTAACCTAACCTAAACTAAACTAAACGAAACTAAACTATAAACTAAACTATAAACTAATCGATAAATTAAACTAAACTATAAACTAAACTATAATAAACTAAACTAAACTAAACTAACTAACCTAACCTAACCGAACCTAACCTAAGCTACGCTAAACTAAACTAACCTAACAAAACCTGAACTAAACTAAACTAAACTAAACTAAACTAAATTATAAACTAAACTATAAAATAATATAAAATAACCTAACCTAACCTAACCTAAACTAAACTAACCTAACCTAAGCTAACCTAACCTAAACTAAACTAAACTATAAAAAAACTATAAACTAAACTAAACAAAACTATACTATAAACTAAATTATAAACTAAACTAATGTAAACAAAACTAACCTCAACTAACCTAACCTAACCTCACCTAACCTAACATAAACTAAACTAAACTAAATTATAAACTAAACGAAACTAAACTAAACTAAACTAAATTAAACTAAACTAACCTAAAGTAACCTAACCTAACCTAACCTAACCTAACCTAAACTAAAATAACTCAACTAACCTAACCTAACATAACCCAACCTAACCTAAACTAAACTAAACTAACCTAACCGAACGTAAACTAAACTAAACTAAACTAAACTATAAACTAAACTATAAACTAAAGTAAACTAAATTAAACTAAAATAAACTAACCTAATTTACCTAAACAAAACTAACACACCTAACCTAACCTAAACAAAACTAAACTATACTAACCTAAACTAACATAACCCAACCTAACCTAAACTAAACTAAACTAAACTATAAACTAAACTATAAACTAAAGTAAACTAAACTAAACTAAAATAAACTAACCTAACCTAACCTAAACAAACCTAACACACCTAACCTAACCTAACCTAAACTAAACTCAACTAAACTAAACTAACCTAACATAACCTAACCTAACCTATACTAAACTAAACTGACCTAACCTATCCTAAACAAAACTAAACTAAACTATAAGCTAAACTATAAACTAAAGTAAACTAAACTAAACTAAAATAAACTAATCTAACCTAACCTAACCTAACCTAACCTAACCCAACCTAAACTAATCTAATATAAACTAAACTAAACTAAACTATAAACTAAAATATAAACTAAACTAAACTAAATAACCTAACCTAAACTAAAGTAAAATAAACTAGATTCAATTCAACTAAACTAAACTAAACTAAACGCCACTAACCTAACCTAACCTAACCTAACCTAATCTAATCTAAACTAAAATAAACTAACCTAACCTAACGTAACCTAACCTTACCTATTCTAACCTAAACTAATCTAAACTAAACAAACTAAACTAAACCATAAACCAAAATATAAACTAATCTATAAACTAAACTGAACTATAAACTAACGAAACTAAAATAAACTATACTAAAATAAACTAACCTAACCTAACCTAACCTAAACTAAACTAACATAACCTAACCTAACCTAAACTAAACTAAACTAATCTAATATAAACTAAACTAAACAATAAATTAAAATATAAACTAAACTTAACTAAACTAAACTAAACTAACCTAACCTGAACTAAAATAAACAAAAATAAACTAAATTAAATTCAAGTAAACTAAACTAAACTACACTAACCTAACCTAACCTAACATAATCTAATCTAAACTAAAATAAACTAACCTAAACTAATCTAACCTTACCTTACCTAATCTAAACTAAACTAAACTATAAACTAATTTATAAACTAAACTAATCTATAAACTAAACTAAACTAAACTAATCTAAGATAACTTAACCTAAATTAAACTAAACTATACTAAACTATAAACAAAACGATAAACTATACTAAATATTAAACTGAACTAAAGTAAACTAAACTAAATTAATTTTACCTAACCTAACCTAAACTAAACTAAACTAACCTAACCTAACCCAAACGAAATTAAACTATAAAATGAAGTAAACTAAACTAAACTCAACTAAACTAAACTAACCTAACCTAACTTAACATAACCTAACCTAAACTAAACTAAACTAAAGTAACCTAACATAACCTACCCTAAACTAAAATAAATTAAATTAATTAAACTATAAACTAACCGAACTATATACTAAACGATACCTCACTCAACTAAACTAAACTAAACTAAACTACACTAAACTAAACTAAACCATAAACTAAACTATAAACTAATTTATAAATTAAAATAAACTATAAATTATAGTAAAAAAAACAAAACTAAACTAAGCTAACCTAACTAACCTAACCTAACGTAACCTAAGCTAAGCTATCTAAACTAACTTAACTTAACCTAACCTAAACTAAACTAAACTAAAATAAACTAAACTAAACTGTGAACTAAACTGAACTAAACTATAAACTAAACTCAACTAAAGTTAACTAACCTAACGTAACCTAACCTAAACTAAATTAAACTAAACTAAACTAAACTAAGCTAACTTAACCTAACCTAAACTAACCTAACCTAATCTAAGCTAAGCTAAACTAAACTAACCTAACCTAACATAAACTAACCTAACCTAACCTAAACTAACCTTACCTAACCTAACCTAAACTAAACTAAACTAAACAAAACTACACTAAACTAAACTAAATTAAACTATAAACTTAACTAAACTGTAAACTAAACTTTAAACTAAACAAGACTAAACTATAAACAAAACTAAATTAAACTGATCTAAACTTACCTAATCTAACCTAACATAAACTTAACTAAACTAAACTACCCTAACCTAACCAAACCTAACCTAACCTAAACTAAACTAAACGAAACTAAACTATAAACTAAACTATAAACTAATCTATAAATTAAACTAAACTTTAAACTAAACTAAAATAAACTAAACTAAACTAAACTAACTAACCTAACCTAACCGAACCTAACCTAAGCTACGCTAAACTAAACTAACCTAACAAAACCTGAACTAAACTAAACTAAACTAAACTAAATTATAAACTAAACTATAAACTAATATAAACTAACCTAACCTAACCTAACCTAAACTAAACTAACCTAACCTAAGCTAACCTAACCTAAACTAAACTAAACTATAAAAAACTGTAAACTAAACTAAACAAAACTATACTATAAACTAATATATAAACTAAACTAATGTAAACTAAACTAACCTCAACTAACCTAACCTAACCTCACCTAACCTAACATAAACTAAACTAAACTAAATTATAAACTAAACGAAACTAAACTAAACTAAACTAAATTAAACTAAACTAACCTAAAGTAACATAACCTAACCTAACCTAACCTAACCTAACCTAAACTAAAATAAACTCAACTAACCTAACCGAACCTGAACTAAACTAAACTAAACTAAACTATAAACTAAAGTAAACTAAATTAAACTAAAATAAACTAACCTAATTTACCTAAACAAAACTAACACACCTAACCTAACCTAAACAAAACTAAACTGACCTAACCTATCCTAAACAAAACAAAACTAAACTAAACTATAAGCTAAACTATAAACTAAAGTAAACTAAACTAAGCTAAAATAAACTAATCTAACTTAACCTAACCTAACCTAACCTAACCTAACCTAAACAAATCTAATATAAACTAAACTAAACTATAAACTAAAATATATACTAAACTAAACTAAATAACCTAACCTAAACTAAAGTAAAATAAACTAGATTAAATTCAACTAAACTAAACTAAACTAAACGCCAATAACCTAACCTAACGTAACCTAATCTAATCTAAACTAAAATAAACTAACCTAACCTAACGTAACCTAACCTTACCTATTCTAACCTAAACTAATCTAAACTAAACAAACTAAACTGAACTATAAACTAAAATATAAACTAATCTATAAACTAAACTGAACTATAAACTAAACGAAAATAAAATAAACTATACTAAATTAAACTAACCTAACCTAAACTTACCTAACCTAACCTAAACTAAACTAATCTAAGCTATAAACTAAACTATAAACTAATTTATAAATTAAACTAAATTATAAACTAAAATAAAATAAACTAAACTAAGCTAAACTATCTAACCTAACCTAACCTAAATTAAACTAACCTAACCTAACATAAACTAACATAATCTAACCTAAACTAAACTAAACTAAAGTAACCTTACCTAACCTAACCTAACCTATACTAAACTAAACAAAACTAAACTAAACTAAACTAAACTATAAACTAAACTAAACTAAACTATAAAAAACTAAACTAAACTCAACTAAACTAACCTAACCTAACCTAACATAAACTTAACTAAACTAAACTAACCTAACCCAACCTAAGCTAACCTTACGTAACCTAACCTAAACTTAACTAAATGAAACTAAACTATAAACTAATCTCTAAATTAAACTAAACTATAAACTAAACTAAAATAAACTAAACTAAGCTAAATTAACTAACCTAACCTATTCTAACCTAACCTAAGCTAAACTAGTCTAACCTAACCTAAACTAAACTAAACTAAACTAAATTATAAACTAAACCATAAACTAAACTAAACTATAAACTAAACTATAAACTAAACTAAACTAAACTATAAACTAGACTAAATTAAACTAAACTAACCTAACCTAACCTAAGCTAATGAAAACTAAACTAACCTAAAGTAACATAAGTTAACCTAACCTAACCTAAACTACACTAACTTAACCTGACCTAACCTAAACTAAAATAACCTAACCTAACCTAACCTAACCTAAAATAACCTAACCTAAGCTAAGCTAAACTAAACTAACCTAACCTAACATAAACTAACATAACCTAACCTAAACTGAACTAAACTAAACTAACAAAACCTAACCTAACCTAAAATAACCTAACCTAAGCTAAGCTAAACTAAACTAACCTAACCTAACATAAACTAATATAACCTAACCTAAAGTGAACTAAACTAAACTAACCTTACCTAACATAACCTATACTAAACTAAACTTAACAAAACTAAACTAAACTAAACTATAAACTGAACTAAACTAACCTAACCTAACATAAACTTAACTAAACTAACCTAACCCAACCTAAGCTAACCTTACCTAACCTAACCTAAACTAAACTAAACGAAACTAATCTATAAACTAAACTATAAACTAATCTCTAAATTAAACTAAACTATAAAATAAACTAAAATAAACTAAGCTAAGCTAAATTAACTAACCTAACCTATTCTAACCTAACCTAAGCTAAACTAGACCAACCTAACCTAAACTAAACTAAACTAAACTATAAACTAAACTAAACTAATCTATAAACAAAACTAAACTAAACTGAACTAAACTAACCTAACCTAACCTAACATAAACTTAACTAAACTAAACTAACCTAACCCAACCTAAGCTAACCTTACCTAACGTAACCTAAACTTAACTAAATGAAACTAAACTATAAACTAATCTCTAAATTAAACTAAACTATAATCTAAACTAAAATAAACTAAACTAAGCTAAATTAACTAACCTAACCTATTCTAACCTAACCTAAGCTAAACTAGACTAACCTAACCTAAACTAAACTAAACTAAACTAAATTATAAACTAAACCATAAACTAAATTAAACTATAAACTAAACTATAAACTAAACTAAACTATAAACTAGACTAAACTAAACTAAACTAACCTAACCTAAGCTAAGGTAAAGTAAACTAACCTAACCTAACCTGACCTAAACTAAACTAAACTAACCTAACTTATAAACTAAGCTATAAACTAAACTAAACCAAATTATAAACTAAACTATAAACTAAACTAAACTAAATTATACTAATCTAACCTAACCTAAACTAAACTAACCTAACCTAACCTAACCTAACATAACCTAAACTAAACTAAACTAAAATATAAAATAAACTGTAAACTAAACTATACTATAAACTAAATTATAAACTAAACTAAACTAAACTAAACTAACCTAACCTAACCTAATCTAACATAAATTAAACTAAATTATAAACAAAGCGAAACTAAACTAACCTAACCTAATATAAACTAAACTAAACTAAATTATAAACTAAACGAAACTAAACTAAACTAAACTAACCTAAAGTAACATAAGTTAACCTAACCTAACCTAAACTACACTAACTTAACCTAACCTAACCTAAACTGAACTAAACCAAACTAACCTAACCTAACCTAACCTAAAATAACCTAACCTAAGCTAAGCTAAACTAAATTTACCTAACCTAACCTAAACTAAACTAATCTAAACTATAAACTAAACTATAAACTAATTTATAAATTAAACTAAACTATTAACTAAAATAAAATAAACTAAACTAAGCTAAACTATCTAACCTAACCTAACCTAACCTAAAATAACCTAACCTAAGCTAAGCTAAACTAAACTAACCTAACCTAACATAAACTAACATAACCTAACCTAACCTAAACTAATCTAAAGTAAACTAAACTAATCTAATATAAACTAAACAAACTTAAACTATAAACTATAATATAAACTGAACTAAACTAACCTAACCTAAACTAAACTAAAATAAACTAAATTAAATTCAACTAAATGAAACTAAACTAAACTACACTAACCTAACCTAGCCTAACCTAACATAATCTAATCTAAACTAAAATAAACTAACCTAACATAACCTTAACTAACCTAAACTAAACTAAACTAAACTAAACTAAACCAAACTAAACTAAACTATAAACTAAAATATAAATTAACCTGTAAACTATACTAAACTATAAACTACACGAAACTAATATAAACTATACTAAACTAACCTAACATAACCTAAGCTAAGTTAAACTAAACTCACCTAACCTAACCTAAAGTAAACTAAATTAAACTAAATTATAAACTAAAATATAAACTAAATTAAACCAAAATACATATTAAACTATAAACTAAACTAAGCTAAACTATAATTTAAACTAAACTAAACTAACCTAACCTAACCTAAACTCACCTAACCTAACCGAAACTAAACTAACCCAACCTAACCTAACATAACCTAAACTAAACTAAACTAAACTATAAAATAAACTATAAATGAAAATAAACTAAACTATACTATAAACTAAATTATAAACTAAACTAAACTAAACTAAGCTAACCTAACCTAAGTTAAACTAAACTAAACTAAATTATAAAATAAACGAAACTAAACTAACCTTACCTAACCTAACCTAACCTAACATAAACTAAACTAAACAAAATTATAAACTAAACGAAACTAAACAAAACTAAACTAAACTAACCTAAAGTAACATAACCTAACCTAACCTAACCTAAACTTAACTAAACTAACCTGACCTACCCTAAACTAAAACTAAACTAAACAAAACTATAAACTAAACTATAAACTAAAGTAAATTAACTAAACTAAAATAAACTAACCTATCCTAACCTAACCTAAACTAAACTAACCTAACCTAACATAACCTAAACTAAACTAAACTAATCTAATATAAACTAAACTAAACAATAAATTAAAATATAAACTAAACTTAACTAAACTAAACTAAACTAACCTAACCTGAACTAAAATAAACAAAAATAAACTAAATTAAATTCAAGTAAACTAAACTAAACTACACTAACCTAACCTAACCTAACATAATCTAATCTAAACTAAAATAAACTAACCTAAACTAATCTAACCTTAACTTACCTAATCTAAACTAAACTAAACTATAAACTAATTTATAAACTAAACTAATCTATAAACTAAACTAAACTAAACTAATCTAAGATAACTTAACCTAAATTAAACTAAACTATACTAAACTATAAACAAAACGATAAACTATACTATATATTAAACTGAACTAAAGTAAACTAAACTAAATTAATTTTACCTAACCTAACCTAAACTAAACTAAACTAACCTAACCTAACCCAAACGAAATTAAACTATAAAATGAAGTAAACTAAACTAAACTCAACTAAACTAAACTAACCTAACCTAACTTAACATAACCTAACCTAAACTAAACTAAACTAAAGTAACCTAACATAACCTACCCTAAACTAAAATAAATTAAATTAATTAAACTATAAACTAAACTAAACTATATACTAAACGATACCTCACTCAACTAAACTAAACTAAACTAAACTACACTAAACTAAACTAAACCATAAACTAAACTATAAACTAAACTATAAACTAAACTATAAACTAATTTATAAATTAAAATAAACTATAAATTATAGTAAAAAAAACAAAACTAAACTAAGCTAACCTAACTAACCTAACCTAACGTAACCTAAGCTAAGCTATCTAAACTAACTTAACTTAACCTAACCTAAACTAAACTAAACTAACCTAACCTAACCCAAACGAAATTAAACTATAAAATGAAGTAAACTAAACTAAACTCAACTAAACTAAACTAACCTAACCTAACTTAACATAACCTAACCTAAACTAAACTAAACTAAAGTAACCTAACATAACCTACCCTAAACTAAAATAAATTAAATTAATTAAACTATAAACTAAACTAAACTATATACTAAACGATACCTCACTCAACTAAACTAAACTAAACTAAACTACACTAAACTAAACTAAACCATAAACTAAACTATAAACTAAACTATAAACTAAACTATAAACTAATTTATAAATTAAAATAAACTATAAATTATAGTAAAAAAAACAAAACTAAACTAAGCTAACCTAACTAACCTAACCTAACGTAACCTAAGCTAAGCTATCTAAACTAACTTAACTTAACCTAACCTAAACTAAACTAAACTAAACTAAACTAAACTAAACTGTGAACTAAACTGAACTAAACTATAAACTAAACTAAACTAAAGTTAACTAACCTAACGTAACCTAACCTAAACTAAATTAAACTAAACTAAACTAAACTAAGCTAACTTAACCTAACCTAAACCAACCTAACCTAATCTAAGCTAAGCTAAACTAAACTAACCTAACCTAACAAAAATCAACCTAACCTAACCTAAACTAACCTTACCTAACCTAACCTAAACTAAACTAAACTAAACAAAACTACACTAAACTAAACTAAATTAAACTATAAACTTAACTAAACTGTAAACTAAACTTTAAACTAAACAAGACTAAACTATAAACAAAACTAAATTAAACTGAACTAAACTTACCTAATCTAACCTAACATAAACTTAACTAAACTAAACTACCCTAACCTAACCAAACATAACCTAACCTAAACTAAACTAAACGAAACTAAACTATAAACTAAACTATAAACTAATCTATTAATTAAACTAAACTATAAACTAAACTAAAATAAACTAAACTAAACTAAACTAACTAACCTAACCTAACCGAACCTAACCTAAGCTACGCTAAACTAAACTAACCTAACAAAACCTGAACTAAACTAAACTAAACTAAACTAAATTATAAACTAAACTATAAACTAATATAAACTAACCTAACCTAACCTAAACTAAACTAACCTAACCTAAGCTAACCTAACCTAAACTAAACTAAACTATAAAAAACTATAAACTAAACTAAACAAAACTATACTATAAACTAAATTATAAACTAAACTAATGTAAACTAAACTAACCTCAACTAACCTAACCTAACCTCACCTAACCTAACATAAACTAAACTAAACTAAATTATAAACTAAACGAAACTAAACTAAACTAAACTAAATTAAACTAAACTAACCTAAAGTAACATAACCTAACCTAACCTAACCTAACCTAAACTAAAATAAACTCAACTAACCTAACCGAACCTGAACTAAACTAAACTAAACTAAACTATAAACTAAAGTAAACTAAATTAAACTAAAATAAACTAACCTAATTTACCTAAACAAAACTAACACACCTAACCTAACCTAAACAAAACTAAACTGACCTAACCTATCCTAAACAAAACAAAACTAAACTAAACTATAAGCTAAACTATAAACTAAAGTAAACTAAACTAAACTAAAATAAACTAATCTAACTTAACCTAACCTAACCTAACCTAAACAAATCTAATATAAACTAAACTAAACTATAAACTAAAATATATACTAAACTAAACTAAATAACCTAACCTAAACTAAAGTAAAATAAACTAGATTAAATTCAACTAAACTAAACTAAACTAAACGCCAATAACCTAACCTAACGTAACCTAATCTAATCTAAACTAAAATAAACTAACCTAACCTAACGTAACCTAACCTTACCTATTCTAACCTAAACTAATCTAAACTAAACAAACTAAACTGAACTATAAACTAAAATATAAACTAATCTATAAACTAAACAGAACTATAAACTAAACGAAAATAAAATAAACTATACTAAACTAAACTAACCTAACCTAAACTTACCTAACCTAACCTAAACTAAACTAATCTAAGCTATAAACTAAACTATACACTAATTTATAAATTAAACTAAATTATAAACTAAAATAAAATAAACTAAACTAAGCTAAACTATCTAACGTAACCTAACCTAAATTAAACTAACCTAACCTAACATAAACTAACATAATCTAACCTAAACTAAACTAAACTAAAGTAAACTTACCTAACCTAACCTAACCTATACTAAACTAAACAAAACTAAACTAAACTAAACTAAACTATAAACTAAACTAAACTAAACTATAAAAAAACTAAACTAAACTCAACTAAACTAACCTAACCTAACCTAACATAAACTTAACTAAACTAAACTAACCTAACCCAACCTAAGCTAACCTTACGTACCCTAACCTAAACTTAACTAAATGAAACTAAACTATAAACTAATCTCTAAATTAAACTTAACTATAAACTAAACTAAAATAAACTAAACTAAGCTAAATTAACTAACCTAACCTATTCTAACCTAACCTAAGCTAAACTAGTCTAACCTAACCTAAACTAAACTAAACTAAACTAAATTATAAACTAAACCATAAACTAAACTAAACTATAAACTAAACTATAAACTAAACTAAACTAAACTATAAACTAGACTAAATTAAACTAAACTAACCTAACCTAACCTAAGCTAATGAAAACTAAACTAACCTAAAGTAACATAAGTTAACCTAACCTAACCTAAACTACACTAACTTAACCTGACCTAACCTAAACTAAAATAACCTAACCTAACCTAACCTAACCTAAAATAACCTAACCTAAGCTAACCTAAAGTAAACTAACCTAACCTAACATAAACTAACATAACCTAACCTAAACTGAACTAAACTAAACTAACCAAACCTAACCTAACCTAAAATAACCTAACCTAAGCTAAGCTAAACTAAACTAACCTAACCTAACATAAACTAATATAACCTAACCTAAAGTGAACTAAACTAAACTAACCTTACCTAACATAACCTATACTAAACTTAACAAAACAAAACTAAACTAAACTAAACTATAAACTGAACTAAACTAACCTAACCTAACATAAACTTAACTAAACTAACCTAACCCAACCTAAGCTAACCTTACCTAACCTAACCTAAACTAAACTAAACGAAACTAATCTATAAACTAAACTATAAACTAATCTCTAAATTAAACTAAACTATAAAATAAACTAAAATAAACTAAGCTAAGCTAAATTAACTAACCTAACCTATTCTAACCTAACCTAAGCTAAACTAGACCAACCTAACCTAAACTAAACTAAACTAAACTATAAACTAAACTAAACTAATCTATAAACAAAACTAAACTAAACTGAACTAAACTAACCTAACCTAACCTAACATAAACTTAACTAAACTAAACTAACCTAACCCAACCTAAGCTAACCTTACCTAACGTAACCTAAACTTAACTAAATGAAACTAAACTATAAACTAATCTCTAAATTAAACTAAACTATAATCTAAACTAAAATAAACTAAACAAAGCTAAATTAACTAACCTAACCTATTCTAACCTAACCTAAGCTAAACTAGACTAACCTAACCTAAACTAAACTAAACTAAATTATAAACTAAACCATAAACTAAATTAAACTATAAACTAAACTATAAACTAAACTAAACTAAACTATAAACTACTAAACTAAACTAACCTAACCTAACCTAAGCTAAGGTAAAGTAAACTAACCTAACCTAACCTGACCTAAACTAAACTAAACTAACCTAACTTATAAACTAAGCTATAAACTAAACTAAACCAAATTATAAACTAAACTATAAACTAAACTAAACTAAACTATAAACTAAACTAAACTAAATTATACTAATCTAACCTAACCTAAACTAAACTAACCTAACCTAACCTAACCTAACATAACCTAAACTAAACTAAACTAAAATATAAAATAAACTGTAAACTAAACTATACTATAAACTAAATTATAAACTAAACTAAACTAAACTAAACTAACCTAACCTAACCTAATCTAACATAAATTAAACTAAATTATAAACAAAGCGAAACTAAACTAACCTAACCTAATATAAACTAAACTAAACTAAATTATAAACTAAACGAAACTAAACTAAACTAAACTAACCTAAAGTAACATAAGTTAACCTAACCTAACCTAAACTACACTAACTTAACCTAACCTAACCTAAACTGAACTAAACCAAACTAACCTAACCTAACCTAACCTAAAATAACCTAACCTAAGCTAAGCTAAACTAAATTTACCTAACCTAACCTAAACTAAACTAATCTAAACTATAAACTAAACTATAAACTAATTTATAAATTAAACTAAACTATTAACTAAAATAAAATAAACTAAACTAAGCTAAACTATCTAACCTAACCTAACCTAACCTAAAATAACCTAACCTAAGCTAAGCTAAACTAAACTAACCTAACCTAACATAAACTAACATAACCTAACCTAACCTAAACTAATCTAAAGTAAACTAAACTAATCTAATATAAACTAAACAAACTTAAACTATAAACTGTAATATAAACTAAACTAAACTAACCTAACCTAAACTAAACTAAAATAAACTAAATTAAATTCAACTAAATGAAACTAAACTAAACTACACTAACCTTACCTAGCCTAACCTAACATAATCTAATCTAAACTAAAATAAACTAACCCAACCTAACCTTAACTAACCTAAACTAAACTAAACTAAACTAAACTAAACCAAACTAAACTAAACTATAAACTAAAATATAAATTAACCTGTAAACTATACTAAACTATAAACTACACGAAACTAATATAAACTATACTAAACTAACCTAACATAACCTAAGCTAAGCTAAACTAAACTAACCTAACCTAACCTAAAGTAAACTAAATTAAACTAAATTATAAACTAAAATATAAACTAAATTAAACCAAAATACATATTAAACTATAAACTAAACTAAGCTAAACTATAAATTAAACTAAACTAAACTAACCTAACCTAACCTAAACTAACCTAACCTAACCGAAACTAAACTAACCCAACCTAACCTAACATAACCTAAACTAAACTAAACTAAACTATAAAATAAACTATAAATGAAACTAAACTAAACTATACTATAAACTAAATTATAAACTAAACTAAACTAAACTAAGCTAACCTAACCTAAGTTAAACTAAACTAAACTAAATTATAAAATAAACGAAACTAAACTAACCTTACCTAACCTAACCTAACCTAACATAAACTAAACTAAACAAAATTATAAACTAAACGAAACTAAACAAAACTAAACTAAACTAACCTAAAGTAACATAACCTAACCTAACCTAACCTAAACTTAACTAAACTAACCTGACCTACTCTAAACTAAAACTAAACTAAACAAAACTATAAACTAAACTATAAACTAAAGTAAATTAACTAAACTAAAATAAACTAACCTAACCTAACCTAACCTAAACTAAACTAACCTAACCTAACCTAAACTAAACTAAACTAATCTATTATAAACTAAACTAAACAATAAATTAAAATATAAACTAAACTAAACTAAACTAAGCTAATCTAACTTAACGTAAACTAAACTAAACTAACCTAACCTAGCCTAAACTAAACTAAAATAAACTAAATAAAATTCAAGTAAACTAAACTAATCTACACTAACCTAACCTAACCAAACCTAACATAATCTAATCTAAACTAAAATAAAATAACCTAAACTAATATAACCTTACCTAACCTAACCTAAACTAAACTAAACTAAACCAAACTAAACTAAACTATAAAATAAAATATAAACTAATTTATAAACTAAATTAATCTATAAACTCAACTAAACTAAACTAAACTTAGCTAAACTAACTAACCTTACCGAAAATAGCCTAACCTAATCTAAGCTTAACTAAAGTAACCTAACCTAAACCAACATAAATCAAACTAAACTAAATAATAAAGTAAACCATAAACTAAACTAAACAAAAGTTAATTCTAAACCTTAAATTAACTAAACTATAAACTAAACTAAACTAAACTAAACTAACCTCACCTAACCTAATTTAAACTAAACTAAACTAACCTAACCTAACCTAAACTAAACTAAACTAAACTAAACTATAAACACAGTTATAAACTAAACTAAACTAAACTAAACTAACATAACGTAACCTAAACTACAATAAAATAAACTAAAATAAGTTCATCTAAACTAAACCTTACTACACTAACCTCACCTAACCTAACCTAACATAAACTAAACTAAATTGACCTAACCTAACCTAACGTAAACTAAACTAAACTATACGAAACAAAACTAAATAAAACTAAACTAAACTAAACGAAATTAAACTATACACCAAACTATAAAATAAGCTAAACTAAACTATAAATTAAACTATGAACTAAACTAAACTACTAAACTATAAGGTAAACTAAACTAAATTAAACTCAACTATTCTAAACTAAATTAAGCTTACTAAACTAACCTAACCTAAACTAACCTAACCTAATATAAACTAAACTAAACTAACCTAACGTAACATAAGTTAGGCTAAGCTAAACTAAACTAAACTAACCTAAAATAAACTAAACTAAACCAAACTATATACTAAACTATAAACTAAACTATACTAAACTGAACTAACCTAACCTAAACTAACTTAACCTAACATATACTAAACTTACCTTATCTAACCTAACATAACCTAAACTAATCTAAAGTATAAAATAAACTACAAACTAGACTAAACTAAACTATACTATAAACTAAATTATAAACTAAACTAAACTAAACTAAACTAACCTAACCTAACCTAACCTAAACTAAACTAAACTAAATTATAAACTAAACGTAACTAAACTAACCTAACATAACCTAACCTAACCTAACATAAACTAAACTAAACTCAATTATACACTAAACGAAACAAAACAAAACTAAACCAAACTAACCTAAAGTAACATAACCTAAGCTAACCTAAACTAAACTAAACTAACCTGACCTAACCTAAACCAAAACTAAATTAATCTATACTATAAACTAAACTATAAACTAAAGTAAATTAACTAAACTAAAATAAACTAACCTAACCTAACCTAAATTAAACTAACATAACCTAACCTAACCTAAACTAAACTAAACTAAACTAATCTAATATAAACTAAACTAAACAATAAATTAAAATATAAACTAAACTAATCTATAAACTAAACTAAACTAAACTAAACTTAGCTAAACTAACCTTACCTAATGTAGCATAACGTAATCTAAGCTAAACTAAACTAACCTAACCTAAACAAAAATAAACAAAACTAAACTAAATTATAAAGTAAACTATAAACTAAACTAAACAAAACTATATTCTAAAATATAAATTAACTAAATTATAAACTAAACTAAACTAAACTAAACTAACCTAACCTATCCTAACACAACCTAAACTAAGCTAAACTAACCTAACCTAACCTAACCTAACCTAAACGAAACTAAGCTAAACTGAACTAAACTAAACTAAATTAAACAATAATCTAAACTAAACTTAACTATAAATTAAACTATAAACTAAACTAAACTATAAACAATACTAAACCAAACTGAACTAAACTAACCTAACCTAACCTAACATAAACTTAACTAAACTAAACTAACTTAACCTCACCCAACCTAACCTTACCTAACCTAACCTAAACTAAACTATAAGCGAAACTATACTTAACTATAAATTAAACACTAAACTAAACTACACCAAACTCACCTAACCTAACATAAACACAACTAACACACCTAACCTAACCTAACCTAAATTAAACTAAATTAAAATAAACTAACCCAACCTAACCTAACCTAACCTAAACTAAACTAAACTGACCTAACCTATCCTAAACAAAACTAAACTAAACTAAACTATAAGCAAAACTATTAACTAAAGTAAACTAAAGTAAACTAAAATAAACTAACCTAACCTAACCTAACCTAAGCTAAAATAATCTAATATAAACTAAACTAAACTAAACTATAAACTAAAATATAAACTAAACTAAACTAAACTAAATAACCTAACCTAAACTAAACTAAAATATACTAGATTAAATTCAACTAAACTAAACTAAACTATACTAACCTAACCAAACCTAACCTAACCTAACATAATCTAATCTAAACTAAAATAAACTAACCTAACCTAACGTAACCTAACCTTACCTATTCTAACCTAAACTAAACTAAACTAAACAAACTAAACTAAACAATATACTAAAATATAAACTAATCTATAAACTAAACTGAACTATAAACTAAACGAAACTAAAATAAACTATACTAAACTAAACTAACCTAACCTAAATTAAAGTAAACTAAAATAAACTAACCCAACCTAACCTAACCTAACCTAAACTAAACTAAACTGACCTAACCTATCCTAAACAAAACTAAACTAAACTAAACTATAAGCAAAACTATTAACTAAAATAAACTAAAGTAAACTAAAATAAACTAACCTAACCTAACCTAACCTAACCTAAAATAATCTAATATAAACTAAACTAAACTAAACTATAAACTAAAATATAAACTAAACTAAACTAAACTAAATAACCTAACCTAAACTAAACTAAAATAAACTAGATTAAATTCAACTAAACTAAACTAAACTATACTAACCTAACCTAACCTAACCTAACCTAACATAATCTAATCTAACTAAAATAAACTAACCTAACCTAACGTAACCTAACCTTACCTATTCTAACCTAAACTAAACTAAACTAAACAAACTAAACTAAACTATATACTAAAATATAAACTAATCTATAAACTAAACTGAACTATAAACTAAACGAAACTAAAATAAACTATACTAAACTAAACTAACCTAACCTAAACATACCTCACCTAACCTAAACTAAACTAAACTAAACTATAAACTAAACTATTAATTAATTTATAAATTAAACTAAACTATAAACTAAAATAAAATAAACTGAACTAAGCTAAACTAACTAACATAACCTAACCTAACCTAACCTAAAATAACCTAACCTAAGCTAAGCTAAACTAAACTAACCTAACCTAACATAAACTAAACTAAACTGACCTAACCTAACCTAACGTAAACTAAACTAAACTATACGAAACAAAACTAAATAAAACTAAACTAAACTAAACGAAATTAAACTATACACCAAACTAAAAAATAAGCTAAACTAAACTATAAATTAAACTATAAACTAAACTACTAAACTATAAGGTAAACTAAACTAAATTAAACTCAAATAATCTAAACTAACCTAAGCTTACTAAACTAACCTAACCTAAACTAACCTAACCTAATATAAACTAAACTAAACTAACCTAACCTAACATAAGCTAGGCTAAGCTAAACTAAACTAACCTAACCTAAGATAAAATAAACTAAACTAAAATATAAACTAAAGTATAAACTAAACTAAACCAAACTATATACTAAACTATAAACTAAACTAAGCTAAACTATAAACTAAACTATACTAAACTAAACTAACCTAACGTAACCTAACCTAAACTAACTTATCCTAACCTATACTAAACTTACCTTACCTAACCTAATATAACCTAAACTAATTTAAAGTATAAAATAAACTATAAACTAAACTAAACTAAACTATACTATAAACTAAATTATAAACTAAACTAAACTAAACTAAACTAACCTAACCTAAACTAAACTAAACTAAATTATAAACTAAACGTAACTAAACTAACCTAACATAACCTAACCTAACATAAACTAAACTAAACTCAATTATAAACTAAACGAAACTAAACAAAACTAAACTAAACTAACCTAAATTAACATAACCTAACCTAACCTAAACTAAACTAAACTAACCTGACCTAACCTAAACCAAAACTAAATTAATCTATACTATAAACTAAACTATAAACTAAAGTAAATTAACTAAACTAAAATAAACTAACCTAACCTAACCTAACCTAAACTAAACTAACATAAATTAACCTAAACTAAACTAATCTAATATAAACTAAACTAAACAATAAATTAAAATATAAACAAAACTTAACTAAACTAAACTAAGCAAAACCAACTTAACCTAAAATAAACTAAACTAAACTAACCTAACCTGACCTAAAATAAACTAAAATAAACTAAATTAAATTCAAGTAAACTAAACTAAACTACACTAACCTAACCTAACCTAACATAATCTAATCTAAACTAAAATAAACTAACCTAAACTAATCTAACCTTACCTAACCTAACCTAAACTAAACTAAACTAAACTATAAACTAATTTATAAACTAAACTAATCTATAAACTAAACTAAACTAACCTAAGATAACTTAACCCAAATTAAACTAAACTAAAATAAACTATACTAAACTATAAAAAAACGATAAAATATACTATATATTAAACTATAAACTGAAGTAAACTAAACTAACTCAACTAAACTAAACTAACCTAACCTAACTTAACATAACCTAACCTAAACTAAACTAAACTAACGTAACCTAACATAACCTACCCTAAACTAAAATAAATTAAATTAATTAAACTATAAACTAAACTAAACTATATACTAAACGAAACCTCACTCAACTAAACTAAACTAAACTAAACTACACTAAACTAAACTAAACCATAAACTAAACTATAAACTAAACTATAAATTAATTAATAAATTAAACTAAACTATAAATTATAGTAAAATAAACAAAAATAAACTAAGCTAAACTAACTAACCTAACCTAACCTAACCTAAGCTAAGCTATCTAAACTAACCTTACCCAACCTAACCTAAACTAAACTAAACAAAACTACACTAAACTAAAATAATTAAACTATAAACTGAAATAAACTGTAAACTAAACTTTAAACTAAACAAGACTAAACTATAAACAAAACTAAACTAAACTAAACTAAACTTACCTAACCTAACCTAACATAAACTTAACTAAACTAAACTACCCTAACCTAACCTAACCTAATCTAACCTCACCTAACCTAACCTAAACTAAACTAAACTAAATTATAAACTAAACGAAACTAAACTAAACTAAACTAAATTAAACTAAACTAACCTAAAGTAACCTAACCTAACCTAACCTAACCTAAACTAAAATAACTCAACTAACCTAACCTAACATAACCCAACCTAACCTAAACTAAACTAAACTAACCTAACCGAACGTAAACTAAACTAAACTAAACTAAACTATAAACTAAACTATAAACTAAAGTAAACTAAATTAAACTAAAATAAACTAACCTAATTTACCTAAACAAAACTAACACACCTAACCTAACCTAAACAAAACTAAACTATACTAACCTAACCTAACATAACCCAACCTAACCTAAACTAAACTAAACTAAACTATAAACTAAACTATAAACTAAAGTAAACTAAACTAAACTAAAATAAACTAACCTAACCTAACCTAAACAAACCTAACACACCTAACCTAACCTAACCTAAACTAAACTCAACTAAACTAAACTAACCTAACATAACCTAACCTAACCTATACTAAACTAAACTGACCTAACCTATCCTAAACAAAACTAAACTAAACTATAAGCTAAACTATAAACTAAAGTAAACTAAACTAAACTAAAATAAACTAATCTAACCTAACCTAACCTAACCTAACCTAACCCAACCTAAACTAATCTAATATAAACTAAACTAAACTAAATAACCTAACCTAAACTAAAGTAAAATAAACTAGATTCAATTCAACTAAACTAAACGCCACTAACCTAACCTAACCTAACCTAACCTAATCTAATCTAAACTAAAATAAACTAACCTAACCTAACGTAACCTAACCTTACCTATTCTAACCTAAACTAATCTAAACTAAACAAACTAAACTAAACCATAAACCAAAATATAAACTAATCTATAAACTAAACTGAACTATAAACAAACGAAACTAAAATAAACTATACTAAAATAAACTAACCTAACCTAACCTAACCTAAACTAAACTAACATAACCTAACCTAACCTAAACTAAACTAAACTAATCTAATATAAACTAAACTAAACAATAAATTAAAATATAAACTAAACTTAACTAAACTAAACTAAACTAACCTAACCTGAACTAAAATAAACAAAAATAAACTAAATTAAATTCAAGTAAACTAAACTAAACTACACTAACCTAACCTAACCTAACATAATCTAATCTAAACTAAAATAAACTAACCTAAACTAATCTAACCTTACCTTACCTAATCTAAACTAAACTAAACTATAAACTAATTTATAAACTAAACTAATCTATAAACTAAACTAAACTAAACTAATCTAAGATAACTTAACCTAAATTAAACTAAACTATACTAAACTATAAACAAAACGATAAACTATACTATATATTAAACTGAACTAAAAAAAACTAAACTAAATTAATTTTACCTAACCTAACCTAAACTAAACTAAACTAACCTAACCTAACCCAAACGAAATTAAACTATAAACTGAAGTAAACTAAACTAAACTCAACTAAACTAAACTAACCTAACCTAACTTAACATAACCTAACCTAAACTAAACTAAACTAAAGTAACCTAACATAACCTACCCTAAACTAAAATAAATTAAATTAATTAAACTATAAACTAAACTAAACTATATACTAAACGATACCTCACTCAACTAAACTAAACTAAACTAAACTACACTAAACTAAACTAAACCATAAACTAAACTATAAACTAAACTATAAACTAAACTATAAACTAATTTATAAATTAAAATAAACTATAAATTATAGTAAAAAAAACAAAAGTAAACTAAGCTAACCTAACTAACCTAACCTAACGTAACCTAAGCTAAGCTATCTAAACTAACTTAACTTAACCTAACCTAAACTAAACTAAACTAAAATAAACTAAACTAAACTATGAACTAAACTGAACTAAACTATAAACTAAACTAAACTAAAGTTAACTAACCTAACGTAACCTAACCTAAACTAAATTAAACTAAACTAAACTAAACTAAGCTAACTTAACCTAACCTAAACTAACCTAACCTAATCTAAGCTAAGCTAAACTAAACTAACCTAACCTAACATAAACTAACCTAACCTAACCTAAACTAACCTTACCTAACCTAACCTAAACTAAACTAAACTAAACAAAACTACACTAAACTAAACTAAATTAAACTATAAACTTAACTAAACTGTAAACTAAACTTTAAACTAAACAAGACTAAACTATAAACAAAACTAAATTAAACTGAACTAAACTTACCTAATCTAACCTAACATAAACTTAACTAAACTAAACTACCCTAACCTATCCAAACCTAACCTAACCTAAACTAAACTAAACGAAACTAAACTATAAACTAAACTATAAACTAATCTATAAATTAAACTAAACTATAAACTAAACTAAAATAAACTAAACTAAACTAAACTAACTAACCTAACCTAACCGAACCTAACCTAAGCTACGCTAAACTAAACTAACCTAACAAAACCTGAACTAAACTAAACTAAACTAAACTAAATTATAAACTAAACTATAAACTAATATAAACTAACCTAACCTAACCTAACCTAAACTAAACTAACCTAACCTAAGCTAACCTAACCTAAACTAAACTAAACTATAAAAAACTATAAACTAAACTAAACAAAACTATACTATAAACTAAATTATAAACTAAACTAATGTAAACTAAACTAACCTCAACTAACCTAACCTAACCTCACCTAACCTAACATAAACTAAACTAAACTAAATTATAAACTAAACGAAACTAAACTAAACTAAACTAAATTAAACTAAACTAACCTAAAGTAACATAACCTAACCTAACCTAACCTAAACTAAAATAAACTCAACTAACCTAACCGAACCTGAACTAAACTAAACTAAACTAAACTATAAACTAAAGTAAACTAAATTAAACTAAAATAAACTAACCTAATTTACCTAAACAAAACTAACACACCTAACCTAACCTAAACAAAACTAAACTGACCTAACCTATCCTAAACAAAACAAAACTAAACTAAAATATAAGCTAAACTATAAACTAAAGTAAACTAAACTAAACTAAAATAAACTAATCTAACTTAACCTAACCTAACCTAACCTAACCTAACCTAACCTAAACAAATCTAATATAAACTAAACTAAACTATAAACTAAAATATATACAAAACTAAACTAAATAACCTAACCTAAACTAAAGTAAAATAAACTAGATTAAATTCAACTAAACTAAACTAAACTAAACGCCAATAACCTTACCTAATGTAACCTAATCTAATCTAAACTAAAATAAACTAACCTAACCTAACGTAACCTAACCTTACCTATTCTAACCTAAACTAATCTAAACTAAACAAAGTAAACTGAACTATAAACTAAAATATAAACTAATCTATAAACTAAACTGAACTATAAACTAAACGAAAATAAAATAAACTATACTAAACTAAACTAACCTAACCTAAACTTACCTAACCTAACCTAAACTAAACTAATCTAAGCTATAAACTAAACTATTAACTAATTTATAAATTAAACTAAATTATAAACTAAAATAAAATAAACTAAACTAAGCTAAACTATCTAACCTAACCTAACCTAAATTAACCTAACCTAAGCTAAGCTAAATTAAACTAACCTAACCTAACATAAACTAACATAATCTAACCTAAACTAAACTAAACTAAAGTAACCTAACCTAACCAAACCTAACCTATACTAAACTAAACAAAACTAAACTAAACTAAACTAAACTATAAACTAAACTAAACTAAACTATAAAAAAACTAAACTAAACTCAACTAAACTAACCTAACCTAACCTACCATAAACTTAACTAAACTAAACTAACCTAACCCAACCTAAGCTAACCTTACGTAACCTAACCTAAACTTAACTAAATGAAACTAAACTATAAACTAATCTCTAAATTAAACTAAACTATAAACTAAACTAAAATAAACTAAACTAAGCTAAATTAACTAACCTAACCTATTCTAACCTAACCTAAGCTAAACTAGACTAAACTAAACTAAATTATAAACTAAACCATAAACTAAATTAAAACTATAAACTAAACTATAAACTAAACTAAACTAAACTATAAACTAGACTAAATTAAACTAAACTAACCTAACCTAACCTAAGCTAATGAAAACTAAACTAACCTAAGGTAACATAAGTTAACCTAACCTAACCTAAACTACACTAACTTAACCTGACCTAACCTAAACTAAAATAACCTAACCTAACCTAACCTAACCTAAAATAACCTAACCTAAGCTAAGCTAAACTAAACTAACCTAACCTAACATAAACTAACATAACCTAACCTAAACTGAACTAAACTAAACTAACCAAACCTGACCTAAAATAAACTAAAATAAACTAAATTAAATTCAAGTAAACTAAACTAAACTACACTAACCTAACCTAACCTAACCTAACATAATCTAATCTAAACTAAAATAAACTAACCTAAACTAATCTAACCTTACCTAACCTAACCTAAACTAAACTAAACTAAACTATAAACTAATTTATAAACTAAACTAATCTATAAACTAAACTAAACTAACCTAAGATAACTTAACCCAAATTAAACTAAACTAAACTAAACTATACTAAACTATAAAAAAACGATAAAATATACTATATATTAAACTATAAACTGAAGTAAACTAAACTAACTCAACTAAACTAAACTAACCTAACCTAACTTAACATAACCTAACCTAAACTAAACTAAACTAACGTAACCTAACATAACCTACCCTAAACTAAAATATATTAAATTAATTAAACTATAAACTAAACTAAACTATATACTAAACGAAACCTCACTCAACTAAACTAAACTAAACTAAACTACACTAAACTAAACTAAACCATAAACTAAACTATAAACTAAACTATAAATTAATTTATAAATTAAACTAAACTATAAATTATAGTAAAATAAACAAAAATAAACTAAGCTAAACTAATTAACCTAACCTAACCTAACCTAAGCTAAGCTATCTAAACTAACCTTACCCAACCTAACCTAAACTAAACTAAACTAAACAAAACTACACTAAACTAAACTAAATTATACTATAAACTGAACTAAACTGTAAACTAAACTTTAAACTAAACAAGACTAAACTATAAACAAAACTAAACTAAACTAAACTAAACTTACCTAACCTAACCTAACATAAACTTAACTAAACTAAACTACCCTAACCTAACCTAACCTAATCTAACCTTACCTAACCTAACATAAACTAAACTAAACGAAACTAAACTATAAACTAAACTATAAACTAATCGATAAATTAAACTAAACTATAAACTAAACTATAATAAACTAAACTAAACTAAACTAACTAACCTAACCTAACCGAACCTAACCTAAGCTACGCTAAACTAAACTAACCTAACAAAACCTGAACTAAACTAAACTAAACTAAACTAAACTAAATTATAAACTAAACTATAAAATAATATAAAATAACCTAACCTAACCTAACCTAAACTAAACTAACCTAACCTAAGCTAACCTAACCTAAACTAAACTAAACTATAAAAAAACTATAAACTAAACTAAACAAAACTATACTATAAACTAAATTATAAACTAAACTAATGTAAACAAAACTAACCTCAACTAACCTAACCTAACCTCACCTAACCTAACATAAACTAAACTAAACTAAATTATAAACTAAACGAAACTAAACTAAACTAAACTAAATTAAACTAAACTAACCTAAAGTAACCTAACCTAACCTAACCTAACCTAACCTAAACTAAAATAACTCAACTAACCTAACCTAACATAACCCAACCTAACCTAAACTAAACTAAACTAACCTAACCGAACGTAAACTAAACTAAACTAAACTAAACTATAAACTAAACTATAAACTAAAGTAAACTAAATTAAACTAAAATAAACTAACCTAATTTACCTAAACAAAACTAACACACCTAACCTAACCTAAACAAAACTAAACTATACTAACCTAAACTAACATAACCCAACCTAACCTAAACTAAACTAAACTAAACTATAAACTAAACTATAAACTAAAGTAAACTAAACTAAACTAAAATAAACTAACCTAACCTAACCTAAACAAACCTAACACACCTAACCTAACCTAACCTAAACTAAACTCAACTAAACTAAACTAACCTAACATAACCTAACCTAACCTATACTAAACTAAACTGACCTAACCTATCCTAAACAAAACTAAACTAAACTATAAGCTAAACTATAAACTAAAGTAAACTAAACTAAACTAAAATAAACTAATCTAACCTAACCTAACCTAACCTAACCTAACCCAACCTAAACTAATCTAATATAAACTAAACTAAACTAAACTATAAACTAAAATATAAACTAAACTAAACTAAATAACCTAACCTAAACTAAAGTAAAATAAACTAGATTCAATTCAACTAAACTAAACTAAACTAAACGCCACTAACCTAACCTAACCTAACCTAACCTAATCTAATCTAAACTAAAATAAACTAACCTAACCTAACGTAACCTAACCTTACCTATTCTAACCTAAACTAATCTAAACTAAACAAACTAAACTAAACCATAAACCAAAATATAAACTAATCTATAAACTAAACTGAACTATAAACTAACGAAACTAAAATAAACTATACTAAAATAAACTAACCTAACCTAACCTAACCTAAACTAAACTAACATAACCTAACCTAACCTAAACTAAACTAAACTAATCTAATATAAACTAAACTAAACAATAAATTAAAATATAAACTAAACTTAACTAAACTAAACTAAACTAACCTAACCTGAACTAAAATAAACAAAAATAAACTAAATTAAATTCAAGTAAACTAAACTAAACTACACTAACCTAACCTAACCTAACATAATCTAATCTAAACTAAAATAAACTAACCTAAACTAATCTAACCTTACCTTACCTAATCTAAACTAAACTAAACTATAAACTAATTTATAAACTAAACTAATCTATAAACTAAACTAAACTAAACTAATCTAAGATAACTTAACCTAAATTAAACTAAACTATACTAAACTATAAACAAAACGATAAACTATACTAAATATTAAACTGAACTAAAGTAAACTAAACTAAATTAATTTTACCTAACCTAACCTAAACTAAACTAAACTAACCTAACCTAACCCAAACGAAATTAAACTATAAAATGAAGTAAACTAAACTAAACTCAACTAAACTAAACTAACCTAACCTAACTTAACATAACCTAACCTAAACTAAACTAAACTAAAGTAACCTAACATAACCTACCCTAAACTAAAATAAATTAAATTAATTAAACTATAAACTAACCGAACTATATACTAAACGATACCTCACTCAACTAAACTAAACTAAACTAAACTACACTAAACTAAACTAAACCATAAACTAAACTATAAACTAATTTATAAATTAAAATAAACTATAAATTATAGTAAAAAAAACAAAACTAAACTAAGCTAACCTAACTAACCTAACCTAACGTAACCTAAGCTAAGCTATCTAAACTAACTTAACTTAACCTAACCTAAACTAAACTAAACTAAAATAAACTAAACTAAACTGTGAACTAAACTGAACTAAACTATAAACTAAACTCAACTAAAGTTAACTAACCTAACGTAACCTAACCTAAACTAAATTAAACTAAACTAAACTAAACTAAGCTAACTTAACCTAACCTAAACTAACCTAACCTAATCTAAGCTAAGCTAAACTAAACTAACCTAACCTAACATAAACTAACCTAACCTAACCTAAACTAACCTTACCTAACCTAACCTAAACTAAACTAAACTAAACAAAACTACACTAAACTAAACTAAATTAAACTATAAACTTAACTAAACTGTAAACTAAACTTTAAACTAAACAAGACTAAACTATAAACAAAACTAAATTAAACTGATCTAAACTTACCTAATCTAACCTAACATAAACTTAACTAAACTAAACTACCCTAACCTAACCAAACCTAACCTAACCTAAACTAAACTAAACGAAACTAAACTATAAACTAAACTATAAACTAATCTATAAATTAAACTAAACTTTAAACTAAACTAAAATAAACTAAACTAAACTAAACTAACTAACCTAACCTAACCGAACCTAACCTAAGCTACGCTAAACTAAACTAACCTAACAAAACCTGAACTAAACTAAACTAAACTAAACTAAATTATAAACTAAACTATAAACTAATATAAACTAACCTAACCTAACCTAACCTAAACTAAACTAACCTAACCTAAGCTAACCTAACCTAAACTAAACTAAACTATAAAAAACTATAAACTAAACTAAACAAAACTATACTATAAACTAATATATAAACTAAACTAATGTAAACTAAACTAACCTCAACTAACCTAACCTAACCTCACCTAACCTAACATAAACTAAACTAAACTAAATTATAAACTAAACGAAACTAAACTAAACTAAACTAAATTAAACTAAACTAACCTAAAGTAACATAACCTAACCTAACCTAACCTAACCTAACCTAAACTAAAATAAACTCAACTAACCTAACCGAACCTGAACTAAACTAAACTAAACTAAACTATAAACTAAAGTAAACTAAATTAAACTAAAATAAACTAACCTAATTTACCTAAACAAAACTAACACACCTAACCTAACCTAAACAAAACTAAACTGACCTAACCTATCCTAAACAAAACAAAACTAAACTAAACTATAAGCTAAACTATAAACTAAAGTAAACTAAACTAAGCTAAAATAAACTAATCTAACTTAACCTAACCTAACCTAACCTAACCTAACCTAAACAAATCTAATATAAACTAAACTAAACTATAAACTAAAATATATACTAAACTAAACTAAATAACCTAACCTAAACTAAAGTAAAATAAACTAGATTAAATTCAACTAAACTAAACTAAACTAAACGCCAATAACCTAACCTAACGTAACCTAATCTAATCTAAACTAAAATAAACTAACCTAACCTAACGTAACCTAACCTTACCTATTCTAACCTAAACTAATCTAAACTAAACAAACTAAACTGAACTATAAACTAAAATATAAACTAATCTATAAACTAAACTGAACTATAAACTAAACGAAAATAAAATAAACTATACTAAATTAAACTAACCTAACCTAAACTTACCTAACCTAACCTAAACTAAACTAATCTAAGCTATAAACTAAACTATAAACTAATTTATAAATTAAACTAAATTATAAACTAAAATAAAATAAACTAAACTAAGCTAAACTATCTAACCTAACCTAACCTAAATTAAACTAACCTAACCTAACATAAACTAACATAATCTAACCTAAACTAAACTAAACTAAAGTAACCTTACCTAACCTAACCTAACCTATACTAAACTAAACAAAACTAAACTAAACTAAACTAAACTATAAACTAAACTAAACTAAACTATAAAAAACTAAACTAAACTCAACTAAACTAACCTAACCTAACCTAACATAAACTTAACTAAACTAAACTAACCTAACCCAACCTAAGCTAACCTTACGTAACCTAACCTAAACTTAACTAAATGAAACTAAACTATAAACTAATCTCTAAATTAAACTAAACTATAAACTAAACTAAAATAAACTAAACTAAGCTAAATTAACTAACCTAACCTATTCTAACCTAACCTAAGCTAAACTAGTCTAACCTAACCTAAACTAAACTAAACTAAACTAAATTATAAACTAAACCATAAACTAAACTAAACTATAAACTAAACTATAAACTAAACTAAACTAAACTATAAACTAGACTAAATTAAACTAAACTAACCTAACCTAACCTAAGCTAATGAAAACTAAACTAACCTAAAGTAACATAAGTTAACCTAACCTAACCTAAACTACACTAACTTAACCTGACCTAACCTAAACTAAAATAACCTAACCTAACCTAACCTAACCTAAAATAACCTAACCTAAGCTAAGCTAAACTAAACTAACCTAACATAAACTAACATAACCTAACCTAAACTGAACTAAACTAAACTAACAAAACCTAACCTAACCTAAAATAACCTAACCTAAGCTAAGCTAAACTAAACTAACCTAACCTAACATAAACTAATATAACCTAACCTAAAGTGAACTAAACTAAACTAACCTTACCTAACATAACCTATACTAAACTAAACTTAACAAAACTAAACTAAACTAAACTATAAACTGAACTAAACTAACCTAACCTAACATAAACTTAACTAAACTAACCTAACCCAACCTAAGCTAACCTTACCTAACCTAACCTAAACTAAACTAAACGAAACTAATCTATAAACTAAACTATAAACTAATCTCTAAATTAAACTAAACTATAAAATAAACTAAAATAAACTAAGCTAAGCTAAATTAACTAACCTAACCTATTCTAACCTAACCTAAGCTAAACTAGACCAACCTAACCTAAACTAAACTAAACTAAACTATAAACTAAACTAAACTAATCTATAAACAAAACTAAACTAAACTGAACTAAACTAACCTAACCTAACCTAACATAAACTTAACTAAACTAAACTAACCTAACCCAACCTAAGCTAACCTTACCTAACGTAACCTAAACTTAACTAAATGAAACTAAACTATAAACTAATCTCTAAATTAAACTAAACTATAATCTAAACTAAAATAAACTAAACTAAGCTAAATTAACTAACCTAACCTATTCTAACCTAACCTAAGCTAAACTAGACTAACCTAACCTAAACTAAACTAAACTAAACTAAATTATAAACTAAACCATAAACTAAATTAAACTATAAACTAAACTATAAACTAAACTAAACTATAAACTAGACTAAACTAAACTAAACTAACCTAACCTAAGCTAAGGTAAAGTAAACTAACCTAACCTAACCTGACCTAAACTAAACTAAACTAACCTAACTTATAAACTAAGCTATAAACTAAACTAAACCAAATTATAAACTAAACTATAAACTAAACTAAACTAAATTATACTAATCTAACCTAACCTAAACTAAACTAACCTAACCTAACCTAACCTAACATAACCTAAACTAAACTAAACTAAAATATAAAATAAACTGTAAACTAAACTATACTATAAACTAAATTATAAACTAAACTAAACTAAACTAAACTAACCTAACCTAACCTAATCTAACATAAATTAAACTAAATTATAAACAAAGCGAAACTAAACTAACCTAACCTAATATAAACTAAACTAAACTAAATTATAAACTAAACGAAACTAAACTAAACTAAACTAACCTAAAGTAACATAAGTTAACCTAACCTAACCTAAACTACACTAACTTAACCTAACCTAACCTAAACTGAACTAAACCAAACTAACCTAACCTAACCTAACCTAAAATAACCTAACCTAAGCTAAGCTAAACTAAATTTACCTAACCTAACCTAAACTAAACTAATCTAAACTATAAACTAAACTATAAACTAATTTATAAATTAAACTAAACTATTAACTAAAATAAAATAAACTAAACTAAGCTAAACTATCTAACCTAACCTAACCTAACCTAAAATAACCTAACCTAAGCTAAGCTAAACTAAACTAACCTAACCTAACATAAACTAACATAACCTAACCTAACCTAAACTAATCTAAAGTAAACTAAACTAATCTAATATAAACTAAACAAACTTAAACTATAAACTATAATATAAACTGAACTAAACTAACCTAACCTAAACTAAACTAAAATAAACTAAATTAAATTCAACTAAATGAAACTAAACTAAACTACACTAACCTAACCTAGCCTAACCTAACATAATCTAATCTAAACTAAAATAAACTAACCTAACATAACCTTAACTAACCTAAACTAAACTAAACTAAACTAAACTAAACCAAACTAAACTAAACTATAAACTAAAATATAAATTAACCTGTAAACTATACTAAACTATAAACTACACGAAACTAATATAAACTATACTAAACTAACCTAACATAACCTAAGCTAAGTTAAACTAAACTCACCTAACCTAACCTAAAGTAAACTAAATTAAACTAAATTATAAACTAAAATATAAACTAAATTAAACCAAAATACATATTAAACTATAAACTAAACTAAGCTAAACTATAATTTAAACTAAACTAAACTAACCTAACCTAACCTAAACTCACCTAACCTAACCGAAACTAAACTAACCCAACCTAACCTAACATAACCTAAACTAAACTAAACTAAACTATAAAATAAACTATAAATGAAAATAAACTAAACTATACTATAAACTAAATTATAAACTAAACTAAACTAAACTAAGCTAACCTAACCTAAGTTAAACTAAACTAAACTAAATTATAAAATAAACGAAACTAAACTAACCTTACCTAACCTAACCTAACCTAACATAAACTAAACTAAACAAAATTATAAACTAAACGAAACTAAACAAAACTAAACTAAACTAACCTAAAGTAACATAACCTAACCTAACCTAACCTAAACTTAACTAAACTAACCTGACCTACCCTAAACTAAAACTAAACTAAACAAAACTATAAACTAAACTATAAACTAAAGTAAATTAACTAAACTAAAATAAACTAACCTATCCTAACCTAACCTAAACTAAACTAACCTAACCTAACATAACCTAAACTAAACTAAACTAATCTAATATAAACTAAACTAAACAATAAATTAAAATATAAACTAAACTTAACTAAACTAAACTAAACTAACCTAACCTGAACTAAAATAAACAAAAATAAACTAAATTAAATTCAAGTAAACTAAACTAAACTACACTAACCTAACCTAACCTAACATAATCTAATCTAAACTAAAATAAACTAACCTAAACTAATCTAACCTTAACTTACCTAATCTAAACTAAACTAAACTATAAACTAATTTATAAACTAAACTAATCTATAAACTAAACTAAACTAAACTAATCTAAGATAACTTAACCTAAATTAAACTAAACTATACTAAACTATAAACAAAACGATAAACTATACTATATATTAAACTGAACTAAAGTAAACTAAACTAAATTAATTTTACCTAACCTAACCTAAACTAAACTAAACTAACCTAACCTAACCCAAACGAAATTAAACTATAAAATGAAGTAAACTAAACTAAACTCAACTAAACTAAACTAACCTAACCTAACTTAACATAACCTAACCTAAACTAAACTAAACTAAAGTAACCTAACATAACCTACCCTAAACTAAAATAAATTAAATTAATTAAACTATAAACTAAACTAAACTATATACTAAACGATACCTCACTCAACTAAACTAAACTAAACTAAACTACACTAAACTAAACTAAACCATAAACTAAACTATAAACTAAACTATAAACTAAACTATAAACTAATTTATAAATTAAAATAAACTATAAATTATAGTAAAAAAAACAAAACTAAACTAAGCTAACCTAACTAACCTAACCTAACGTAACCTAAGCTAAGCTATCTAAACTAACTTAACTTAACCTAACCTAAACTAAACTAAACTAACCTAACCTAACCCAAACGAAATTAAACTATAAAATGAAGTAAACTAAACTAAACTCAACTAAACTAAACTAACCTAACCTAACTTAACATAACCTAACCTAAACTAAACTAAACTAAAGTAACCTAACATAACCTACCCTAAACTAAAATAAATTAAATTAATTAAACTATAAACTAAACTAAACTATATACTAAACGATACCTCACTCAACTAAACTAAACTAAACTAAACTACACTAAACTAAACTAAACCATAAACTAAACTATAAACTAAACTATAAACTAAACTATAAACTAATTTATAAATTAAAATAAACTATAAATTATAGTAAAAAAAACAAAACTAAACTAAGCTAACCTAACTAACCTAACCTAACGTAACCTAAGCTAAGCTATCTAAACTAACTTAACTTAACCTAACCTAAACTAAACTAAACTAAACTAAACTAAACTAAACTGTGAACTAAACTGAACTAAACTATAAACTAAACTAAACTAAAGTTAACTAACCTAACGTAACCTAACCTAAACTAAATTAAACTAAACTAAACTAAACTAAGCTAACTTAACCTAACCTAAACCAACCTAACCTAATCTAAGCTAAGCTAAACTAAACTAACCTAACCTAACAAAAATCAACCTAACCTAACCTAAACTAACCTTACCTAACCTAACCTAAACTAAACTAAACTAAACAAAACTACACTAAACTAAACTAAATTAAACTATAAACTTAACTAAACTGTAAACTAAACTTTAAACTAAACAAGACTAAACTATAAACAAAACTAAATTAAACTGAACTAAACTTACCTAATCTAACCTAACATAAACTTAACTAAACTAAACTACCCTAACCTAACCAAACATAACCTAACCTAAACTAAACTAAACGAAACTAAACTATAAACTAAACTATAAACTAATCTATAAATTAAACTAAACTATAAACTAAACTAAAATAAACTAAACTAAACTAAACTAACTAACCTAACCTAACCGAACCTAACCTAAGCTACGCTAAACTAAACTAACCTAACAAAACCTGAACTAAACTAAACTAAACTAAACTAAATTATAAACTAAACTATAAACTAATATAAACTAACCTAACCTAACCTAAACTAAACTAACCTAACCTAAGCTAACCTAACCTAAACTAAACTATAAAAAACTATAAACTAAACTAAACAAAACTATACTATAAACTAAATTATAAACTAAACTAATGTAAACTAAACTAACCTCAACTAACCTAACCTAACCTCACCTAACCTAACATAAACTAAACTAAACTAAATTATAAACTAAACGAAACTAAACTAAACTAAACTAAATTAAACTAAACTAACCTAAAGTAACATAACCTAACCTAACCTAACCTAACCTAAACTAAAATAAACTCAACTAACCTAACCGAACCTGAACTAAACTAAACTAAACTAAACTATAAACTAAAGTAAACTAAATTAAACTAAAATAAACTAACCTAATTTACCTAAACAAAACTAACACACCTAACCTAACCTAAACAAAACTAAACTGACCTAACCTATCCTAAACAAAACAAAACTAAACTAAACTATAAGCTAAACTATAAACTAAAGTAAACTAAACTAAACTAAAATAAACTAATCTAACTTAACCTAACCTAACCTAACCTAACCTAACCTAACCTAAACAAATCTAATATAAACTAAACTAAACTATAAACTAAAATATATACTAAACTAAACTAAATAACCTAACCTAAACTAAAGTAAAATAAACTAGATTAAATTCAACTAAACTAAACTAAACTAAACGCCAATAACCTAACCTAACGTAACCTAATCTAATCTAAACTAAAATAAACTAACCTAACCTAACGTAACCTAACCTTACCTATTCTAACCTAAACTAATCTAAACTAAACAAACTAAACTGAACTATAAACTAAAATATAAACTAATCTATAAACTAAACAGAACTATAAACTAAACGAAAATAAAATAAACTATACTAAACTAAACTAACCTAACCTAAACTTACCTAACCTAACCTAAACTAAACTAATCTAAGCTATAAACTAAACTATAAACTAATTTATAAATTAAACTAAATTATAAACTAAAATAAAATAAACTAAACTAAGCTAAACTATCTAACGTAACCTAACCTAAATTAAACTAACCTAACCTAACATAAACTAACATAATCTAACCTAAACTAAACTAAACTAAAGTAAACTTACCTAACCTAACCTAACCTATACTAAACTAAACAAAACTAAACTAAACTAAACTAAACTATAAACTAAACTAAACTAAACTATAAAAAAACTAAACTAAACTCAACTAAACTAACCTAACCTAACCTAACATAAACTTAACTAAACTAAACTAACCTAACCCAACCTAAGCTAACCTTACGTACCCTAACTTAAACTTAACTAAATGAAACTAAACTATAAACTAATCTCTAAATTAAACTTAACTATAAACTAAACTAAAATAAACTAAACTAAGCTAAATTAACTAACCTAACCTATTCTAACCTAACCTAAGCTAAACTAGTCTAACCTAACCTAAACTAAACTAAACTAAACTAAATTATAAACTAAACCATAAACTAAACTAAACTATAAACTAAACTATAAACTAAACTAAACTAAACTATAAACTAGACTAAATTAAACTAAACTAACCTAACCTAACCTAAGCTAATGAAAACTAAACTAACCTAAAGTAACATAAGTTAACCTAACCTAACCTAAACTACACTAACTTAACCTGACCTAACCTAAACTAAAATAACCTAACCTAACCTAACCTAACCTAAAATAACCTAACCTAAGCTAAGCTAAAGTAAACTAACCTAACCTAACATAAACTAACATAACCTAACCTAAACTGAACTAAACTAAACTAACCAAACCTAACCTAACCTAAAATAACCTAACCTAAGCTAAGCTAAACTAAACTAACCTAACCTAACATAAACTAATATAACCTAACCTAAAGTGAACTAAACTAAACTAACCTTACCTAACATAACCTATACTAAACTTAACAAAACAAAACTAAACTAAACTAAACTATAAACTGAACTAAACTAACCTAACCTAACATAAACTTAACTAAACTAACCTAACCCAACCTAAGCTAACCTTACCTAACCTAACCTAAACTAAACTAAACGAAACTAATCTATAAACTAAACTATAAACTAATCTCTAAATTAAACTAAACTATAAAATAAACTAAAATAAACTAAGCTAAGCTAAATTAACTAACCTAACCTATTCTAACCTAACCTAAGCTAAACTAGACCAACCTAACCTAAACTAAACTAAACTAAACTATAAACTAAACTAAACTAATCTATAAACAAAACTAAACTAAACTGAACTAAACTAACCTAACCTAACCTAACATAAACTTAACTAAACTAAACTAACCTAACCCAACCTAAGCTAACCTTACCTAACGTAACCTAAACTTAACTAAATGAAACTAAACTATAAACTAATCTCTAAATTAAACTAAACTATAATCTAAACTAAAATAAACTAAACAAAGCTAAATTAACTAACCTAACCTATTCTAACCTAACCTAAGCTAAACTAGACTAACCTAACCTAAACTAAACTAAACTAAATTATAAACTAAACCATAAACTAAATTAAACTATAAACTAAACTATAAACTAAACTAAACTAAACTATAAACTACTAAACTAAACTAACCTAACCTAACCTAAGCTAAGGTAAAGTAAACTAACCTAACCTAACCTGACCTAAACTAAACTAAACTAACCTAACTTATAAACTAAGCTATAAACTAAACTAAACCAAATTATAAACTAAACTATAAACTAAAATAAACTAAACTATAAACTAAACTAAACTAAATTATACTAATCTAACCTAACCTAAACTAAACTAACCTAACCTAACCTAACCTAACATAACCTAAACTAAACTAAACTAAAATATAAAATAAACTGTAAACTAAACTATACTATAAACTAAATTATAAACTAAACTGAACTAAACCAAACTAACCTAACCTAACCTAACCTAAAATAACCTAACCTAAGCTAAGCTAAACTAAATTTACCTAACCTAACCTAAACTAAACTAATCTAAACTATAAACTAAACTATAAACTAATTTATAAATTAAACTAAACTATTAACTAAAATAAAATAAACTAAACTAAGCTAAACTATCTAACCTAACCTAACCTAACCTAAAATAACCTAACCTAAGCTAAGCTAAACTAAACTAACCTAACCTAACATAAACTAACATAACCTAACCTAACCTAAACTAATCTAAAGTAAACTAAACTAATCTAATATAAACTAAACAAACTTAAACTATAAACTGTAATATAAACTAAACTAAACTAACCTAACCTAAACTAAACTAAAATAAACTAAATTAAATTCAACTAAATGAAACTAAACTAAACTACACTAACCTTACCTAGCCTAACCTAACATAATCTAATCTAAACTAAAATAAACTAACCCAACCTAACCTTAACTAACCTAAACTAAACTAAACTAAACTAAACTAAACCAAACTAAACTAAACTATAAACTAAAATATAAATTAACCTGTAAACTATACTAAACTATAAACTACACGAAACTAATATAAACTATACTAAACTAACCTAACATAACCTAAGCTAAGCTAAACTAAACTAACCTAACCTAACCTAAAGTAAACTAAATTAAACTAAATTATAAACTAAAATATAAACTAAATTAAACCAAAATACATATTAAACTATAAACTAAACTAAGCTAAACTATAAATTAAACTAAACTAAACTAACCTAACCTAACCTAAACTAACCTAACCTAACCGAAACTAAACTAACCCAACCTAACCTAACATAACCTAAACTAAACTAAACTAAACTATAAAATAAACTATAAATGAAACTAAACTAAACTATACTATAAACTAAATTATAAACTAAACTAAACTAAACTAAGCTAACCTAACCTAAGTTAAACTAAACTAAACTAAATTATAAAATAAACGAAACTAAACTAACCTTACCTAACCTAACCTAACCTAACATAAACTAAACTAAACAAAATTATAAACTAAACGAAACTAAACAAAACTAAACTAAACTAACCTAAAGTAACATAACCTAACCTAACCTAACCTAAACTTAACTAAACTAACCTGACCTACTCTAAACTAAAACTAAACTAAACAAAACTATAAACTAAACTATAAACTAAAGTAAATTAACTAAACTAAAATAAACTAACCTAACCTAACCTAACCTAAACTAAACTAACCTAACCTAACCTAAACTAAACTAAACTAATCTATTATAAACTAAACTAAACAATAAATTAAAATATAAACTAAACTAAACTAAACTAAGCTAATCTAACTTAACGTAAACTAAACTAAACTAACCTAACCTAGCCTAAACTAAACTAAAATAAACTAAATAAAATTCAAGTAAACTAAACTAATCTACACTAACCTAACCTAACCAAACCTAACATAATCTAATCTAAACTAAAATAAAATAACCTAAACTAATATAACCTTACCTAACCTAACCTAAACTAAACTAAACTAAACCAAACTAAACTAAACTATAAAATAAAATATAAACTAATTTATAAACTAAATTAATCTATAAACTCAACTAAACTAAACTAAACTTAGCTAAACTAACTAACCTTACCGAAAATAGCCTAACCTAATCTAAGCTTAACTAAAGTAACCTAACCTAAACCAACATAAATCAAACTAAACTAAATAATAAAGTAAACCATAAACTAAACTAAACAAAAGTTAATTCTAAACCTTAAATTAACGAAACTATAAACTAAACTAAACTAAACTAAACTAACCTCACCTAACCTAATTTAAACTAAACTAAACTAACCTAACCTAACCTAAACTAAACTAAACTAAACTAAACTATAAACACAGTTATAAACTAAACTAAACTAAACTAAACTAACATAACGTAACCTAAACTACAATAAAATAAACTAAAATAAGTTCATCTAAACTAAACCTTACTACACTAACCTCACCTAACCTAACCTAACATAAACTAAACTAAATTGACCTAACCTAACCTAACGTAAACTAAACTAAACTATACGAAACAAAACTAAATAAAACTAAACTAAACTAAACGAAATTAAACTATACACCAAACTATAAAATAAGCTAAACTAAACTATAAATTAAACTATGAACTAAACTAAACTACTAAACTATAAGGTAAACTAAACTAAATTAAACTCAACTATTCTAAACTAAATTAAGCTTACTAAACTAACCTAACCTAAACTAACCTAACCTAATATAAACTAAACTAAACTAACCTAACGTAACATAAGTTAGGCTAAGCTAAACTAAACTAAACTAACCTAAAATAAACTAAACTAAACCAAACTATATACTAAACTATAAACTAAACTATACTAAACTGAACTAACCTAACCTAAACTAACTTAACCTAACATATACTAAACTTACCTTATCTAACCTAACATAACCTAAACTAATCTAAAGTATAAAATAAACTACAAACTAGACTAAACTAAACTATACTATAAACTAAATTATAAACTAAACTAAACTAAACTAAACTAACCTAACCTAACCTAACCTAAACTAAACTAAACTAAATTATAAACTAAACGTAACTAAACTAACCTAACATAACCTAACCTAACCTAACATAAACTAAACTAAACTCAATTATACACTAAACGAAACAAAACAAAACTAAACCAAACTAACCTAAAGTAACATAACCTAAGCTAACCTAAACTAAACTAAACTAACCTGACCTAACCTAAACCAAAACTAAATTAATCTATACTATAAACTAAACTATAAACTAAAGTAAATTAACTAAACTAAAATAAACTAACCTAACCTAACCTAAATTAAACTAACATAACCTAACCTAACCTAAACTAAACTAAACTAAACTAATCTAATATAAACTAAACTAAACAATAAATTAAAATATAAACTAAACTAATCTATAAACTAAACTAAACTAAACTAAACTTAGCTAAACTAACCTTACCTAATGTAGCATAACGTAATCTAAGCTAAACTAAACTAACCTAACCTAAACAAAAATAAACAAAACTAAACTAAATTATAAAGTAAACTATAAACTAAACTAAACAAAACTATATTCTAAAATATAAATTAACTAAATTATAAACTAAACTAAACTAAACTAAACTAACCTAACCTATCCTAACACAACCTAAACTAAGCTAAACTAACCTAACCTAACCTAACCTAACCTAAACGAAACTAAGCTAAACTGAACTAAACTAAACTAAATTAAACAATAATCTAAACTAAACTTAACTATAAATTAAACTATAAACTAAACTAAACTATAAACAATACTAAACCAAACTGAACTAAACTAACCTAACCTAACCTAACATAAACTTAACTAAACTAAACTAACTTAACCTCACCCAACCTAACCTTACCTAACCTAACCTAAACTAAACTATAAGCGAAACTATACTTAACTATAAATTAAACACTAAACTAAACTACACCAAACTCACCTAACCTAACATAAACACAACTAACACACCTAACCTAACCTAACCTAAATTAAACTAAATTAAAATAAACTAACCCAACCTAACCTAACCTAACCTAAACTAAACTAAACTGACCTAACCTATCCTAAACAAAACTAAACTAAACTAAACTATAAGCAAAACTATTAACTAAAGTAAACTAAAGTAAACTAAAATAAACTAACCTAACCTAACCTAACCTAAGCTAAAATAATCTAATATAAACTAAACTAAACTAAACTATAAACTAAAATATAAACTAAACTAAACTAAACTAAATAACCTAACCTAAACTAAACTAAAATATACTAGATTAAATTCAACTAAACTAAACTAAACTATATTAACCTAACCAAACCTAACCTAACCTAACATAATCTAATCTAAACTAAAATAAACTAACCTAACCTAACGTAACCTAACCTTACCTATTCTAACCTAAACTAAACTAAACTAAACAAACTAAACTAAACAATATACTAAAATATAAACTAATCTATAAACTAAACTGAACTATAAACTAAACGAAACTAAAATAAACTATACTAAACTAAACTAACCTAACCTAAATTAAAGTAAACTAAAATAAACTAACCCAACCTAACCTAACCTAACCTAAACTAAACTAAACTGACCTAACCTATCCTAAACAAAACTAAACTAAACTAAACTATAAGCAAAACTATTAACTAAAATAAACTAAAGTAAACTAAAATAAACTAACCTAACCTAACCTAACCTAACCTAAAATAATCTAATATAAACTAAACTAAACTAAACTATAAACTAAAATATAAACTAAACTAAACTAAACTAAATAACCTAACCTAAACTAAACTAAAATAAACTAGATTAAATTCAACTAAACTAAACTAAACTATACTAACCTAACCTAACCTAACCTAACCTAACATAATCTAATCTAACTAAAATAAACTAACCTAACCTAACGTAACCTAACCTTACCTATTCTAACCTAAACTAAACTAAACTAAACAAACTAAACTAAACTATATACTAAAATATAAACTAATCTATAAACTAAACTGAACTATAAACTAAACGAAACTAAAATAAACTATACTAAACTAAACTAACCTAACCTAAACATACCTCACCTAACCTAAACTAAACTAAACTAAACTATAAACTAAACTATTAATTAATTTATAAATTAAACTAAACTATAAACTAAAATAAAATAAACTGAACTAAGCTAAACTAACTAACATAACCTAACCTAACCTAACCTAAAATAACCTAACCTAAGCTAAGCTAAACTAAACTAACCTAACCTAACATAAACTAAACTAAACTGACCTAACCTAACCTAACGTAAACTAAACTAAACTATACGAAACAAAACTAAATAAAACTAAACTAAACTAAACGAAATTAAACTATACACCAAACTAAAAAATAAGCTAAACTAAACTATAAATTAAACTATAAACTAAACTACTAAACTATAAGGTAAACTAAACTAAATTAAACTCAAATAATCTAAACTAACCTAAGCTTACTAAACTAACCTAACCTAAACTAACCTAACCTAATATAAACTAAACTAAACTAACCTAACCTAACATAAGCTAGGCTAAGCTAAACTAAACTAACCTAACCTAAGATAAAATAAACTAAACTAAAATATAAACTAAAGTATAAACTAAACTAAACCAAACTATATACTAAACTATAAACTAAACTAAGCTAAACTATAAACTAAACTATACTAAACTAAACTAACCTAACGTAACCTAACCTAAACTAACTTATCCTAACCTATACTAAACTTACCTTACCTAACCTAATATAACCTAAACTAATTTAAAGTATAAAATAAACTATAAACTAAACTAAACTAAACTATACTATAAACTAAATTATAAACTAAACTAAACTAAACTAAACTAACCTAACCTAACCTAAACTAAACTAAACTAAATTATAAACTAAACGTAACTAAACTAACCTAACATAACCTAACCTAACATAAACTAAACTAAACTCAATTATAAACTAAACGAAACTAAACAAAACTAAACTAAACTAACCTAAATTAACATAACCTAACCTAACCTAAACTAAACTAAACTAACCTGACCTAACCTAAACCAAAACTAAATTAATCTATACTATAAACTAAACTATAAACTAAAGTAAATTAACTAAACTAAAATAAACTAACCTAACCTAACCTAACCTAAACTAAACTAACATAAATTAACCTAAACTAAACTAATCTAATATAAACTAAACTAAACAATAAATTAAAATATAAACAAAACTTAACTAAACTAAACTAAGCAAAACCAACTTAACCTAAAATAAACTAAACTAAACTAACCTAACCTGACCTAAAATAAACTAAAATAAACTAAATTAAATTCAAGTAAACTAAACTAAACTACACTAACCTAACCTAACCTAACATAATCTAATCTAAACTAAAATAAACTAACCTAAACTAATCTAACCTTACCTAACCTAACCTAAACTAAACTAAACTAAACTATAAACTAATTTATAAACTAAACTAATCTATAAACTAAACTAAACTAACCTAAGATAACTTAACCCAAATTAAACTAAACTAAAATAAACTATACTAAACTATAAAAAAACGATAAAATATACTATATATTAAACTATAAACTGAAGTAAACTAAACTAACTCAACTAAACTAAACTAACCTAACCTAACTTAACATAACCTAACCTAAACTAAACTAAACTAACGTAACCTAACATAACCTACCCTAAACTAAAATAAATTAAATTAATTAAACTATAAACTAAACTAAACTATATACTAAACGAAACCTCACTCAACTAAACTAAACTAAACTAAACTACACTAAACTAAACTAAACCATAAACTAAACTATAAACTAAACTATAAATTAATTAATAAATTAAACTAAACTATAAATTATAGTAAAATAAACAAAAATAAACTAAGCTAAACTAACTAACCTAACCTAACCTAACCTAAGCTAAGCTATCTAAACTAACCTTACCCAACCTAACCTAAACTAAACTAAACTAAACAAAACTACACTAAACTAAACTAAATTAAACTATAAACTGAACTAAACTGTAAACTAAACTTTAAACTAAACAAGACTAAACTATAAACAAAACTAAACTAAACTAAACTAAACTTACCTAACCTAACCTAACATAAACTTAACTAAACTAAACTACCCTAACCTAACCTAACCTAATCTAACCTTACCTAACCTAACCTAAACTAAACTAAACGAAACTAAACTATAAACTAAACTATAAACTAATCGATAAATTAAACTAAACTATAAACTAAACTATAATAAACTAAACTAAACTAAACTAACTAACCTAACCTAACCGAACCTAACCTAAGCTACGCTAAACTAAACTAACCTAACAAAACCTGAACTAAACTAAACTAAACTAAACTAAACTAAATTATAAACTAAACTATAAAATAATATAAACTAACCTAACCTAACCTAACCTAAACTAAACTAAACTGACCTAACCTATCCTAAACAAAACTAAACTAAACTAAACTATAAGCAAAACTATTAACTAAAATAAACTAAAGTAAACTAAAATAAACTAACCTAACCTAACCTAACCTAACCTAAAATAATCTAATATAAACTAAACTAAACTAAACTATAAACTAAAATATAAACTAAACTAAACTAAACTAAATAACCTAACCTAAACTAAACTAAAATAAACTAGATTAAATTCAACTAAACTAAACTAAACTATACTAACCTAACCTAACCTAACCTAACCTAACATAATCTAATCTAACTAAAATAAACTAACCTAACCTAACGTAACCTAACCTTACCTATTCTAACCTAAACTAAACTAAACTAAACAAACTAAACTAAACTATATACTAAAATATAAACTAATCTATAAACTAAACTGAACTATAAACTAAACGGAACTAAAATAAACTATACTAAACTAAACTAACCTAACCTAAACATACCTCACCTAACCTAAACTAAACTAAACTAAACTATAAACTAAACTATTAATTAATTTATAAATTAAACTAAACTATAAACTAAAATAAAATAAACTGAACTAAGCTAAACTAACTAACATAACCTAACCTAACCTAACCTAAAATAACCTAACCTAAGCTAAGCTAAACTAAACTAACCTAACCTAACATAAACTAAACTAAACTGACCTAACCTAACCTAACGTAAACTAAACTAAACTATACGAAACAAAACTAAATAAAACTAAACTAAACTAAACGAAATTAAACTATACACCAAACTAAAAAATAAGCTAAACTAAACTATAAATTAAACTATAAACTAAACTACTAAACTATAAGGTAAACTAAACTAAATTAAACTCAAATAATCTAAACTAACCTAAGCTTACTAAACTAACCTAACCTAAACTAACCTAACCTAATATAAACTAAACTAAACTAACCTAACCTAACATAAGCTAGGCTAAGCTAAACTAAACTAACCTAACCTAAGATAAAATAAACTAAACTAAAATATAAACTAAAGTATAAACTAAACTAAACCAAACTATATACTAAACTATAAACTAAACTAAGCTAAACTATAAACTAAACTATACTAAACTAAACTAACCTAACGTAACCTAACCTAAACTAACTTATCCTAACCTATACTAAACTTACCTTACCTAACCTAATATAACCTAAACTAATTTAAAGTATAAAATAAACTATAAACTAAACTAAACTAAACTATACTATAAACTAAATTATAAACTAAACTAAACTAAACTAAACTAACCTAACCTAACCTAAACTAAACTAAACTAAATTATAAACTAAACGTAACTAAACTAACCTAACATAACCTAACCTAACATAAACTAAACTAAACTCAATTATAAACTAAACGAAACTAAACAAAACTAAACTAAACTAACCTAAATTAACATAACCTAACCTAACCTAAACTAAACTAAACTAACCTGACCTAACCTAAACCAAAACTAAATTAATCTATACTATAAACTAAACTATAAACTAAAGTAAATTAACTAAACTAAAATAAACTAACCTAACCTAACCTAACCTAAACTAAACTAACATAAATTAACCTAAACTAAACTAATCTAATATAAACTAAACTAAACAATAAATTAAAATATAAACAAAACTTAACTAAACTAAACTAAGCAAAACCAACTTAACCTAAAATAAACTAAACTAAACTAACCTAACCTGACCTAAAATAATCTAAAATAAACTAAATTAAATTCAAGTAAACTAAACTAAACTACACTAACCTAACCTAACCTAACATAATCTAATCTAAACTAAAATAAACTAACCTAAACTAATCTAACCTTACCTAACCTAACCTAAACTAAACTAAACTAAACTATAAACTAATTTATAAACTAAACTAATCTATAAACTAAACTAAACTAACCTAAGATAACTTAACCCAAATTAAACTAAACTAAAATAAACTATACTAAACTATAAAAAAACGATAAAATATACTATATATTAAACTATAAACTGAAGTAAACTAAACTAACTCAACTAAACTAAACTAACCTAACCTAACTTAACATAACCTAACCTAAACTAAACTAAACTAACGTAACCTAACATAACCTACCCTAAACTAAAATAAATTAAATTAATTAAACTATAAACTAAACTAAACTATATACTAAACGAAACCTCACTCAACTAAACTAAACTAAACTAAACTACACTAAACTAAACTAAACCATAAACTAAACTATAAACTAAACTATAAATTAATTAATAAATTAAACTAAACTATAAATTATAGTAAAATAAACAAAAATAAACTAAGCTAAACTAACTAACCTAACCTAACCTAACCTAAGCTAAGCTATCTAAACTAACCTTACCCAACCTAACCTAAACTAAACTAAACTAAACAAAACTACACTAAACTAAACTAAATTAAACTATAAACTGAACTAAACTGTAAACTAAACTTTAAACTAAACAAGACTAAACTATAAACAAAACTAAACTAAACTAAACTAAACTTACCTAACCTAACCTAACATAAACTTAACTAAACTAAACTACCCTAACCTAACCTAACCTAATCTAACCTTACCTAACCTAACCTAAACTAAACTAAACGAAACTAAACTATAAACTAAACTATAAACTAATCGATAAATTAAACTAAACTATAAACTAAACTATAATAAACTAAACTAAACTAAACTAACTAACCTAACCTAACCGAACCTAACCTAAGCTACGCTAAACTAAACTAACCTAACAAAACCTGAACTAAACTAAACTAAACTAAACTAAACTAAATTATAAACTAAACTATAAAATAATATAAACTAACCTAACCTAACCTAACCTAAACTAAACTAACCTAACCTAAGCTAACCTAACCTAAACTAAACTAAACTATAAAAAAACTATAAACTAAACTAAACAAAACTATACTATAAACTAAATTATAAACTAAACTAATGTAAACAAAACTAACCTCAACTAACCTAACCTAACCTCACCTAACCTAACATAAACTAAACTAAACTAAATTATAAACTAAACGAAACTAAACTAAACTAAACTAAATTAAACTAAACTAACCTAAAGTAACCTAACCTAACCTAACCTAACCTAAACTAAAATAACTCAACTAACCTAACCTAACATAACCCAACCTAACCTAAACTAAACTAAACTAACCTAACCGAACGTAAACTAAACTAAACTAAACTAAACTATAAACTAAACTATAAACTAAAGTAAACTAAATTAAACTAAAATAAACTAACCTAATTTACCTAAACAAAACTAACACACCTAACCTAACCTAAACAAAACTAAACTATACTAACCTAACCTAACATAACCCAACCTAACCTAAACTAAACTAAACTAAACTATAAACTAAACTATAAACTAAAGTAAACTAAACTAAACTAAAATAAACTAACCTAACCTAACCTAAACAAACCTAACACACCTAACCTAACCTAACCTAAACTAAACTCAACTAAACTAAACTAACCTAACATAACCTAACCTAACCTATACTAAACTAAACTGACCTAACCTATCCTAAACAAAACTAAACTAAACTATAAGCTAAACTATAAACTAAAGTAAACTAAACTAAACTAAAATAAACTAATCTAACCTAACCTAACCTAACCTAACCTAACCCAACCTAAACTAATCTAATATAAACTAAACTAAACTAAATAACCTAACCTAAACTAAAGTAAAATAAACTAGATTCAATTCAACTAAACTAAACGCCACTAACCTAACCTAACCTAACCTAACCTAATCTAATCTAAACTAAAATAAACTAACCTAACCTAACGTAACCTAACCTTACCTATTCTAACCTAAACTAATCTAAACTAAACAAACTAAACTAAACCATAAACCAAAATATAAACTAATCTATAAACTAAACTGAACTATAAACAAACGAAACTAAAATAAACTATACTAAAATAAACTAACCTAACCTAACCTAACCTAAACTAAACTAACATAACCTAACCTAACCTAAACTAAACTAAACTAATCTAATATAAACTAAACTAAACAATAAATTAAAATATAAACTAAACTTAACTAAACTAAACTAAACTAACCTAACCTGAACTAAAATAAACAAAAATAAACTAAATTAAATTCAAGTAAACTAAACTAAACTACACTAACCTAACCTAACCTAACATAATCTAATCTAAACTAAAATAAACTAACCTAAACTAATCTAACCTTACCTTACCTAATCTAAACTAAACTAAACTATAAACTAATTTATAAACTAAACTAATCTATAAACTAAACTAAACTAAACTAATCTAAGATAACTTAACCTAAATTAAACTAAACTATACTAAACTATAAACAAAACGATAAACTATACTATATATTAAACTGAACTAAAAAAAACTAAACTAAATTAATTTTACCTAACCTAACCTAAACTAAACTAAACTAACCTAACCTAACCCAAACGAAATTAAACTATAAACTGAAGTAAACTAAACTAAACTCAACTAAACTAAACTAACCTAACCTAACTTAACATAACCTAACCTAAACTAAACTAAACTAAAGTAACCTAACATAACCTACCCTAAACTAAAATAAATTAAATTAATTAAACTATAAACTAAACTAAACTATATACTAAACGATACCTCACTCAACTAAACTAAACTAAACTAAACTACACTAAACTAAACTAAACCATAAACTAAACTATAAACTAAACTATAAACTAAACTATAAACTAATTTATAAATTAAAATAAACTATAAATTATAGTAAAAAAAACAAAAGTAAACTAAGCTAACCTAACTAACCTAACCTAACGTAACCTAAGCTAAGCTATCTAAACTAACTTAACTTAACCTAACCTAAACTAAACTAAACTAAAATAAACTAAACTAAACTATGAACTAAACTGAACTAAACTATAAACTAAACTAAACTAAAGTTAACTAACCTAACGTAACCTAACCTAAACTAAATTAAACTAAACTAAACTAAACTAAGCTAACTTAACCTAACCTAAACTAACCTAACCTAATCTAAGCTAAGCTAAACTAAACTAACCTAACCTAACATAAACTAACCTAACCTAACCTAAACTAACCTTACCTAACCTAACCTAAACTAAACTAAACTAAACAAAACTACACTAAACTAAACTAAATTAAACTATAAACTTAACTAAACTGTAAACTAAACTTTAAACTAAACAAGACTAAACTATAAACAAAACTAAATTAAACTGAACTAAACTTACCTAATCTAACCTAACATAAACTTAACTAAACTAAACTACCCTAACCTATCCAAACCTAACCTAACCTAAACTAAACTAAACGAAACTAAACTATAAACTAAACTATAAACTAATCTATAAATTAAACTAAACTATAAACTAAACTAAAATAAACTAAACTAAACTAAACTAACTAACCTAACCTAACCGAACCTAACCTAAGCTACGCTAAACTAAACTAACCTAACAAAACCTGAACTAAACTAAACTAAACTAAACTAAATTATAAACTAAACTATAAACTAATATAAACTAACCTAACCTAACCTAACCTAAACTAAACTAACCTAACCTAAGCTAACCTAACCTAAACTAAACTAAACTATAAAAAACTATAAACTAAACTAAACAAAACTATACTATAAACTAAATTATAAACTAAACTAATGTAAACTAAACTAACCTCAACTAACCTAACCTAACCTCACCTAACCTAACATAAACTAAACTAAACTAAATTATAAACTAAACGAAACTAAACTAAACTAAACTAAATTAAACTAAACTAACCTAAAGTAACATAACCTAACCTAACCTAACCTAACCTAACCTAAAATAAACTCAACTAACCTAACCGAACCTGAACTAAACTAAACTAAACTAAACTATAAACTAAAGTAAACTAAATTAAACTAAAATAAACTAACCTAATTTACCTAAACAAAACTAACACACCTAACCTAACCTAAACAAAACTAAACTGACCTAACCTATCCTAAACAAAACAAAACTAAACTAAAATATAAGCTAAACTATAAACTAAAGTAAACTAAACTAAACTAAAATAAACTAATCTAACTTAACCTAACCTAACCTAACCTAACCTAACCTAACCTAAACAAATCTAATATAAACTAAACTAAACTATAAACTAAAATATATACTAAACTAAACTAAATAACCTAACCTAAACTAAAGTAAAATAAACTAGTTTAAATTCAACTAAACTAAACTAAACTAAACGCCAATAACCTTACCTAATGTAACCTAATCTAATCTAAACTAAAATAAACTAACCTAACCTAACGTAACCTAACCTTACCTATTCTAACCTAAACTAATCTAAACTAAACAAAGTAAACTGAACTATAAACTAAAATATAAACTAATCTATAAACTAAACTGAACTATAAACTAAACGAAAATAAAATAAACTATACTAAACTAAACTAACCTAACCTAAACTTACCTAACCTAACCTAAACTAAACTAATCTAAGCTATAAACTAAACTATAAACTAATTTATAAATTAAACTAAATTATAAACTAAAATAAAATAAACTAAACTAAGCTAAACTATCTAACCTAACGTAACCTAAATTAACCTAACCTAAGCTAAGCTAAATTAAACTAACCTAACCTAACATAAACTAACATAATCTAACCTAAACTAAACTAAACTAAAGTAACCTTACCTAACCTAACCTAACCTATACTAAACTAAACAAAACTAAACTAAACTAAACTAAACTATAAACTAAACTAAACTAAACTATAAAAAAACTAAACTAAACTCAACTAAACTAACCTAACCTAACCTACCATAAACTTAACCAAACTAAACTAACCTAACCCAACCTAAGCTAACCTTACGTAACCTAACCTAAACTTAACTAAATGAAACTAAACTATAAACTAATCTCTAAATTAAACTAAACTATAAACTAAACTAAAATAAACTAAACTAAGCTAAATTAACTAACCTAACCTATTCTAACCTAACCTAAGCTAAACTAGACTAAACTAAACTAAATTATAAACTAAACCATAAACTAAACTAAACTATAAACTAAACTATAAACTAAACTAAACTAAACTATAAACTAGACTAAATTAAACTAAACTAACCTAACCTAACCTAAGCTAATGAAAACTAAACTAACCTAAAGTAACATAAGTTAACCTAACCTAACCTAAACTACACTAACTTAACCTGACCTAACCTAAACTAAAATAACCTAACCTAACCTAACCTAACCTAAAATAACCTAACCTAAGCTAAGCTAAACTAAACTAACCTAACCTAACATAAACTAACATAACCTAACCTAAACTGAACTAAACTAAACTAACCAAACCTGACCTAAAATAAACTAAAATAAACTAAATTAAATTCAAGTAAACTAAACTAAACTACACTAACCTAACCTAACCTAACCTAACATAATCTAATCTAAACTAAAATAAACTAACCTAAACTAATCTAACCTTACCTAACCTAACCTAAACTAAACTAAACTAAACTATAAACTTATTTATAAACTAAACTAATCTATAAACTAAACTAAACTAACCTAAGATAACTTAACCCAAATTAAACTAAACTAAACTAAACTATACTAAACTATAAAAAAACGATAAAATATACTATATATTAAACTATAAACTGAAGTAAACTAAACTAACTCAACTAAACTAAACTAACCTAACCTAACTTAACATAACCTAACCTAAACTAAACTAAACTAACGTAACCTAACATAACCTACCCTAAACTAAAATAAATTAAATTAATTAAACTATAAACTAAACTAAACTATATACTAAACGAAACCTCACTCAACTAAACTAAACTAAACTAAACTACACTAAACTAAACTAAACCATAAACTAAACTATAAACTAAACTATAAATTAATTTATAAATTAAACTAAACTATAAATTATAGTAAAATAAACAAAAATAAACTAAGCTAAACTAACTAACCTAACCTAACCTAACCTAAGCTAAGCTATCTAAACTAACCTTACCCAACCTAACCTAAACTAAACTAAACTAAACAAAACTACACTAAACTAAACTAAATTATACTATAAACTGAACTAAACTGTAAACTAAACTTTAAACTAAACAAGACTAAACTATAAACAAAACTAAACTAAACTAAACTAAACTTACCTAACCTAACCTAACATAAACTTAACTAAACTAAACTACCATAACCTAACCTAACCTAATCTAACCTTACCTAACCTAACCTAAACTAAACTAAACGAAACTAAACTATAAACTAAACTATAAACTAATCGATAAATTAAACTAAACTATAAACTAAACTATAATAAACTAAACTAAACTAAACTAACTAACCTAACCTAACCGAACCTAACCTAAGCTACGCTAAACTAAACTAACCTAACAAAACCTGAACTAAACTAAACTAAACTAAACTAAACTAAATTATAAACTAAACTATAAAATAATATAAAATAACCTAACCTAACCTAAACTAAACTAACCTAACCTAAGCTAACCTAACCTAAACTAAACTAAACTATAAAAAAACTATAAACTAAACTATAAACTAATTTATAAATTAAACTAAACTATTAACTAAAATAAAATAAACTAAACTAAGCTAAACTATCTAACCTAACCTAACCTAACCTAAAATAACCTAACCTAAGCTAAGCTAAACTAAACTAACCTAACCTAACATAAACTAACATAACCTAACCTAACCTAAACTAATCTAAAGTAAACTAAACTAATCTAATATAAACTAAACAAACTTAAACTATAAACTATAATATAAACTAAACTAAACTAACCTAACCTAAACTAAACTAAAATAAACTAAATTAAATTCAACTAAATGAAACTAAACTAAACTACACTAACCTAACCTAGCCTAACCTAACATAATCTAATCTAAACTAAAATAAACTAACCTAACATAACCTTAACTAACCTAAACTAAACTAAACTAAACTAAACTAAACCAAACTAAACTAAACTATAAACTAAAATATAAATTAACCTGTAAACTATACTAAACTATAAACTACACGAAACTAATATAAACTATACTAAACTAACCTAACATAACCTAAGCTAAGCTAAACTAAACTCACCTAACCTAACCTAAAGTAAACTAAATTAAACTAAATTATAAACTAAAATATAAACTAAATTAAACCAAAATACATATTAAACTATAAACTAAACTAAGCTAAACTATAAATTAAACTAAACTAAACTAACCTAACCTAACCTAAACTCACCTAACCTAACCGAAACTAAACTAACCCAACCTAACCTAACATAACCTAAACTAAACTAAACTAAACTATAAAATAAACTATAAATGAAAATAAACTAAATTATACTATAAACTAAATTATAAACTAAACTAAACTAAACTAAGCTAACCTAACCTAAGTTAAACTAAACTAAACTAAATTATAAAATAAACGAAACTAAACTAACCTTACCTAACCTAACCTAACCTAACATAAACTAAACTAAACAAAATTATAAACTAAACGAAACTAAACAAAACTAAACTAAACTAACCTAAAGTAACATAACCTAACCTAACCTAACCTAAACTTAACTAAACTAACCTGACCTACCCTAAACTAAAACTAAACTAAACAAAACTATAAACTAAACTATAAACTAAAGTAAATTAACTAAACTAAAATAAACTAACCTATCCTAACCTAACCTAAACTAAACTAACCTAACCTAACATAACCTAAACTAAACTAAACTAATCTAATATAAACTAAACTAAACAATAAATTAAAATATAAACTAAACTTAACTAAACTAAACTAAACTAACCTAACCTGAACTAAAATAAACAAAAATAAACTAAATTAAATTCAAGTAAACTAAACTAAACTACACTAACCTAACCTAACCTAACATAATCTAATCTAAACTAAAATAAACTAACCTAAACTAATCTAACCTTACCTTACCTAATCTAAACTAAACTAAACTATAAACTAATTTATAAACTAAACTAATCTATAAACTAAACTAAACTAAACTAATCTAAGATAACTTAACCTAAATTAAACTAAACTATACTAAACTATAAACAAAACGATAAACTATACTATATATTAAACTGAACTAAAGTAAACTAAACTAAATTAATTTTACCTAACCTAACCTAAACTAAACTAAACTAACCTAACCTAACCCAAACGAAATTAAACTATTAAATGAAGTAAACTAAACTAAACTCAACTAAACTAAACTAACCTAACCTAACTTAACATAACCTAACCTAAACTAAACTAAACTAAAGTAACCTAACATAACCTACCCTAAACTAAAATAAATTAAATTAATTAAACTATAAACTAAACTAAACTATATACTAAACGATACCTCACTCAACTAAACTAAACTAAACTAAACTACACTAAACTAAACTAAACCATAAACTAAACTATAAACTAAACTATAAACTAAACTATAAACTAATTTATAAATTAAAATAAACTATAAATTATAGTAAAAAAAACAAAACTAAACTAAGCTAACCTAACTAACCTAACCTAACGTAACCTAAGCTAAGCTATCTAAACTAACTTAACTTAACCTAACCTAAACTAAACTAAACTAAACTAAACTAAACTAAACTGTGAACTAAACTGAACTAAACTATAAACTAAACTAAACTAAAGTTAACTAACCTAACGTAACCTAACGTAAACTAAATTAAACTAAACTAAACTAAACTAAGCTAACTTAACCTAACCTAAACTAACCTAACCTAATCTAAGCTAAGCTAAACTAAACTAACCTAACCTAACAAAAATCAACCTAACCTAACCTAAACTAACCTTACCTAACCTAACCTAAACTAAACTAAACTAAACAAAACTACACTAAACTAAACTAAATTAAACTATAAACTTAACTAAACTGTAAACTAAACTTTAAACTAAACAAGACTAAACTATAAACAAAACTAAATTAAACTGAACTAAACTTACCTAATCTAACCTAACATAAACTTAACTAAACTAAACTACCCTAACCTAACCAAACCTAACCTAACCTAAACTAAACTAAACGAAACTAAACTATAAACTAAACTATAAACTAATCTATAAATTAAACTAAACTATAAACTAAACTAAAATAAACTAAACTAAACTAAACTAACTAACCTAACCTAACCGAACCTAACCTAAGCTACGCTAAACTAAACTAACCTAACAAAACCTAAACTAAACTAAACTAAACTAAACTAAATTATAAACTAAACTATAAACTAATATAAACTAACCTAACCTAACCTAAACTAAACTAACCTAACCTAACCTAAGCTAACCTAAACTAAACTAAACTATAAAAAACTATAAACTAAACTAAACAAAACTATACTATAAACTAAATTATAAACTAAACTAATGTAAACTAAACTAACCTCAACTAACCTAACCTAACCTCACCTAACCTAACATAAACTAAACTAAACTAAATTATAAACTAAACGAAACTAAACTAAACTAAACTAAATTAAACTAAACTAACCTAAAGTAACATAACCTAACCTAACCTAACCTAACCTAACCTAAACTAAAATAAACTCAACTAACCTAACCGAACCTGAACTAAACTAAACTAAACTAAACTATAAACTAAAGTAAACTAAATTAAACTAAAATAAACTAACCTAATTTACCTAAACAAAACTAACACACCTAACCTAACCTAAACAAAACTAAACTGACCTAACCTATCCTAAACAAAACAAAACTAAACTAAACTATAAGCTAAACTATAAACTAAAGTAAACTAAACTAAACTAAAATAAACTAATCTAACTTAACCTAACCTAACCTAACCTAAACAAATCTAATATAAACTAAACTAAACTATAAACTAAAATATATACTAAACTAAACTAAATAACCTAACCTAAACTAAAGTAAAATAAACTAGATTAAATTCAACTAAACTAAACTAAACTAAACGCCAATAACCTAACCTAACGTAACCTAATCTAATCTAAACTAAAATAAACTAACCTAACCTAACGTAACCTAACCTTACCTATTCTAACCTAAACTAATCTAAACTAAACAAACTAAACTGAACTATAAACTAAAATATAAACTAATCTATAAACTAAACTGAACTATAAACTAAACGAAAATAAAATAAACTATACTAAACTAAACTAACCTAACCTAAACTTACCTAACCTAACCTAAACTAAACTAATCTAAGCTATAAACTAAACTATAAACTAATTTATAAATTAAACTAAATTATAAACTAAACTAAAATAAACTAAACTAAGCTAAACTATCTAACCTAACCTAACCTAAATTAAACTAACCTAACCTAACATAAACTAACATAATCTAACCTAAACTAAACTAAACTAAAGTAACCTTACCTAACCTAACCTAACCTATACTAAACTAAACAAAACTAAACTAAACTAAACTAAACTATAAACTAAACTAAACTAAACTATAAAAAAACTAAACTAAACTCAACTAAACTAACCTAACCTAACCTAACATAAACTTAACTAAACTAAACTAACCTAACCCAACCTAAGCTAACCTTACGTACCCTAACCTAAACTTAACTAAATGAAACTAAACTATAAACTAATCTCTAAATTAAACTTAACTATAAACTAAACTAAAATAAACTAAACTAAGCTAAATTAACTAACCTAACCTATTCTAACCTAACCTAAGCTAAACTAGTCTAACCTAACCTAAACTAAACTAAACTAAACTAAATTATAAACTAAACCATAAACTAAACTAAAATATAAACTAAACTATAAACTAAACTAAACTAAACTATAAACTAGACTAAATTAAACTAAACTAACCTAACCTAACCTAAGCTAATGAAAACTAAACTAACCTAAAGTAACATAAGTTAACCTAACCTAACCTAAACTACACTAACTTAACCTGACCTAACCTAAACTAAAATAACCTAACCTAACCTAACCTAACCTAAAATAACCTAACCTAAGCTAAGCTAAACTAAACTAACCTAACCTAACATAAACTAACATAACCTAACCTAAACTGAACTAAACTAAACTAACCAAACCTAACCTAACCTAAAATAACCTAACCTAAGCTAAGCTAAACTAAACTAACCTAACCTAACATAAACTAATATAACCTAACCTAAAGTGAACTAAACTAAAGTAACCTTACCTAACATAACCTATACTAAACTTAACAAAACAAAACTAAACTAAACTAAACTATAAACTGAACTAAACTAACCTAACCTAACATAAACTTAACTAAACTAACCTAACCCAACCTAAGCTAACCTTACCTAACCTAACCTAAACTAAACTAAACGAAACTAATCTATAAACTAAACTATAAACTAATCTCTAAATTAAACTAAACTATAAAATAAACTAAAATAAACTAAGCTAAGCTAAATTAACTAACCTAACCTATTCTAACCTAACCTAAGCTAAACTAGACCAACCTAACCTAAACTAAACTAAACTAAACTATAAACTAAACTAAACTAATCTATAAACAAAACTAAACTAAACTGAACTAAACTAACCTAACCTAACCTAACATAAACTTAACTAAACTAAACTAACCTAACCCAACCTAAGCTAACCTTACCTAACGTAACCTAAACTTAACTAAATGAAACTAAACTATAAACTAATCTCTAAATTAAACTAAACTATAATCTAAACTAAAATAAACTAAACAAAGCTAAATTAACTAACCTAACCTATTCTAACCTAACCTAAGCTAAACTAGACTAACCTAACCTAAACTAAACTAAACTAAACTAAATTATAAACTAAACCATAAACTAAATTGAACTATAAACTAAACTATAAACTAAACTAAACTAAACTATAAACTACTAAACTAAACTAACCTAACCTAACCTAAGCTAAGGTAAAGTAAACTAACCTAACCTAACCTGACCTAAACTAAACTAAACTAACCTAACTTATAAACTAAGCTATAAACTAAACTAAACCAAATTATAAACTAAACTATAAACTAAACTAAACTAAACTATAAACTAAACTAAACTAAATTATACTAATCTAACCTAACCTAAACTAAACTAACCTAACCTAACCTAACCTAACATAACCTAAACTAAACTAAACTAAAATATAAAATAAACTGTAAACTAAACTATACTATAAACTAAATTATAAACTAAACTAAACTAAACTAAACTAACCTAACCTAACCTAATCTAACATAAATTAAACTAAATTATAAACAAAGCGAAACTAAACTAACCTAACCTAACCTAATATAAACTAAACTAAACTAAATTATAAACTAAACGAAACTAAACTAAACTAAACTAACCTAAAGTAACATAAGTTAACCTAACCTAACCTAAACTACACTAACTTAACCTAACCTAACCTAAACTGAACTAAACCAAACTAACCTAACCTAACCTAACCTAAAATAACCTAACCTAAGCTAAGCTAAACTAAATTTACCTAACCTAACCTAAACTAAACTAATCTAAACTATAAACTAAACTATAAACTAATTTATAAATTAAACTAAACTATTAACTAAAATAAAATAAACTAAACTAAGCTAAACTATCTAACCTAACCTAACCTAACCTAAAATAACCTAACCTAAGCTAAGCTAAACTAAACTAACCTAACCTAACATAAACTAACATAACCTAACCTAACCTAAACTAATCTAAAGTAAACTAAACTAATCTAATATAAACTAAACAAACTTAAACTATAAACTGTAATATAAACTAAACTAAACTAACCTAACCTAACCTTAACTAACCTAAACTAAACTAAACTAAACTAAACTAAACCAAACTAAACTAAACTATAAACTAAAATATAAATTAACCTGTAAACTATACTAAACTATAAACTACACGAAACTAATATAAACTATACTAAACTAACCTAACATAACCTAAGCTAAGCTAAACTAAACTAACCTAACCTAACCTAAAGTAAACTAAATTAAACTAAATTATAAACTAAAATATAAACTAAATTAAACCAAAATACATATTAAACTATAAACTAAACTAAGCTAAACTATAAATTAAACTAAACTAAACTAACCTAACCTAACCTAAACTAACCTAACCTAACCGAAACTATACTAACCCAACCTAACCTAACATAACCTAAACTAAACTAAACTAAACTATAAAATAAACTATAAATGAAACTAAACTAAACTATACTATAAACTAAATTATAAACTAAACTAAACTAAACTAAGCTAACCTAACCTAAGTTAAACTAAACTAAACTAAATTATAAAATAAACGAAACTAAACTAACCTTACCTAACCTAACCTAACCTAACATAAACTAAACAAAACAAAATTATAAACTAAACGAAACTAAACAAAACTAAACTAAACTAACCTAAAGTAACATAACCTAACCTAACCTAACCTAAACTTAACTAAACTAACCTGACCTACTCTAAACTAAAACTAAACTAAACAAAACTATAAACTAAACTATAAACTAAAGTAAATTAACTAAACTAAAATAAACTAACCTAACCTAACCTAACCTAAACTAAACTAACCTAACCTAACCTAAACTAAACTAAACTAATCTATTATAAACTAAACTAAACAATAAATTAAAATATAAACTAAACTAAACTAACCTAACCTAACCTAAAGTAAACTAAATTAAACTAAATTATAAACTAAAATATAAACTAAATTAAACCAAAATACATATTAAACTATAAACTAAACTAAGCTAAACTATAAATTAAACTAAACTAAACTAACCTAACCTAACCTAAACTAACCTAACCTAACCGAAACTAAACTAACCCAACCTAACCTAACATAACCTAAACTAAACTAAACTAAACTATAAAATAAACTATAAATGAAACTAAACTAAACTATACTATAAACTAAATTATAAACTAAACTAAACTAAACTAAGCTAACCTAACCTAAGTTAAACTAAACTAAACTAAATTATAAAATAAACGAAACTAAACTAACCTTACCTAACCTAACCTAACCTAACATAAACTAAACTAAACAAAATTATAAACTAAACGAAACTAAACAAAACTAAACTAAACTAACCTAAAGTAACATAACCTAACCTAACCTAACCTAAACTTAACTAAACTAACCTGACCTACTCTAAACTAAAACTAAACTAAACAAAACTATAAACTAAACTATAAACTAAAGTAAATTAACTAAACTAAAATAAACTAACCTAACCTAACCTAACCTAAACTAAACTAACCTAACCTAACCTAAACTAAACTAAACTAATCTATTATAAACTAAACTAAACAATAAATTAAAATATAAACTAAACTAAACTAAACTAAGCTAATCTAACTTAACGTAAACTAAACTAAACTAACCTAACCTAGCCTAAACTAAACTAAAATAAACTAAATAAAATTCAAGTAAACTAAACTAATCTACACTAACCTAACCTAACCAAACCTAACATAATCTAATCTAAACTAAAATAAAATAACCTAAACTAATATAACCTTACCTAACCTAACCTAAACTAAACTAAACTAAACCAAACTAAACTAAACTATAAAATAAAATATAAACTAATTTATAAACTAAATTAATCTATAAACTCAACTAAACTAAACTAAACTTAGCTAAACTAACTAACCTTACCGAAAATAGCCTAACCTAATCTAAGCTTAACTAAAGTAACCTAACCTAAACCAACATAAATCAAACTAAACTAAATAATAAAGTAAACCATAAACTAAACTAAACAAAAGTTAATTCTAAACCTTAAATTAACGAAACTATAAACTAAACTAAACTAAACTAAACTAACCTCACCTAACCTAATTTAAACTAAACTAAACTAACCTAACCTAACCTAAACTAAACTAAACTAAACTAAACTATAAACACAGTTATAAACTAAACTAAACTAAACTAAACTAACATAACGTAACCTAAACTACAATAAAATAAACTAAAATAAGTTCATCTAAACTAAACCTTACTACACTAACCTCACCTAACCTAACCTAACATAAACTAAACTAAATTGACCTAACCTAACCTAACGTAAACTAAACTAAACTATACGAAACAAAACTAAATAAAACTAAACTAAACTAAACGAAATTAAACTATACACCAAACTATAAAATAAGCTAAACTAAACTATAAATTAAACTATGAACTCAACTAAACTACTAAACTATAAGGTAAACTAAACTAAATTAAACTCAACTAATCTAAACTAAATTAAGCTTACTAAACTAACCTAACCTAAACTAACCTAACCTAATATAAACTAAACTAAACTAACCTAACGTAACATAAGTTAGGCTAAGCTAAACTAAACTAACCTAACCTAAAATAAACTAAACTAAACCAAACTATATACTAAACTATAAACTAAACTAAGCTAAACTATAAACTAAACTATACTAAACTGAACTAACCTAACCTAAACTAACTTAACCTAACCTATACTAAACTTACCTTATCTAACCTAACATAACCTAAACTAATCTAAAGTATAAAATAAACTACAAACTAGACTAAACTAAACTATACTATAAACTAAATTATAAACTAAACTAAACTAAACTAAACTAACCTAACCTAACCTAAACTAAACTAAACTAAATTATAAACTAAACGTAACTAAACTAACCTAACATAACCTAACCTAACATAAACTAAACTAAACTCAATTATACACTAAACGAAACAAAACAAAACTAAACCAAACTAACCTAAAGTAACATAACCTAAGCTAACCTAAACTAAACTAAACTAAACTAACCTGACCTAACCTAAACCAAAACTAAATTAATCTATACTATAAACAAAACTATAAACTAAAGTAAATTAACTAAACTAAAATAAACTAACCTAACCTAACCTAAATTAAACTAACATAACCTAACCTAACCGAAACTAAACTAAGCTAAACTAATCTAATATAAACTAAACTAAACAATAAATTAAAATATAAACTAAACTAATCGATAAACTAAACTAAACTAAACTAAACTTAACTAAACTAACTAACCTTACCTATTGTAGCATAACGTAATCTAAGCTAAACTAAACTAACCTAACCTAAACAAAAATAAACCAAACTAAACTAAATTATAAAGTAAACTATAAACTAAACTAAACAAAACTATATTCTAAACTATAAATTAACTAAATTATAAACTAAACTAAACTAAACTAAACTAACCTAACCTATCCTAACACAACCTAAACTAAGCTAAACTAACCTAACCTAACCTAACCGAACCTAACCGAAACTAAGCTAAACTGAACTAAACTAAACTAAATTAAACAATAATCTAAACTAAACTTAACTATAAATTAAACTATAAACTAAACTAAACTATAAACAATACTAAACCAAACTCAACTAAACTAACCTAACCTAACCTAACATAAAATTAACTAAACTAAACTAACTTAACCTCACCCAACCTAACCTAACCTCACCTCACCTCACCTAACCTAACCTAAACTAAACTATAAGCGAAACTATACTTAACTATAAATTAAACACTAAACTAAACTACACCAAACTCACCTAACCTAACATAAACACAACTAACACACCTAACCTAACCTAACCTAAATTAAACTAAACTAAAATAAACTAACCCAACCTAACCTAACCTAACCTAAACTAAACTAAACTGACCTAACCTATCCTAAACAAAACTAAACTAAACTAAACTATAAGCAAAACTATTAACTAAAGTAAACTAAAGTAAACTAAAATAAACTAACCTAACCTAACCTAACCTAAGCTAAAATAATCTAATATAAACTAAACTAAACTAAACTATAAACTAAAATATAAACTAAACTAAACTAAACTAAATAACTTAACCTAAACTAAATATAAAATAAACTAGATTAAATTCAACTAAACTAAACTAAACTATACTAACCTAAACTAACCTAACCTAACCTAACATAATCTAATTTAACTAAAATAAACTAACCTAACCTAACGTAACCTAACCTTACCTATTCTAACCTAAACTAAACTAAAATAAACAAACTAAACTAAACTATATACTAAAATATAAACTAATCTATAAACTAAACTGAACTATAAACTAATCTATAAACTAAACTGAACTATAAACTAAACGAAACTAAAATAAACTATACTAAACTAAACTAACCTAACCTAAACATACCTCACCTAACCTAAACTAAACTAAACTAAACTATAAACTAAACTATTAATTAATTTATAAATTAAACTAAACTATAAACTAAAATAAAATAAACTGAACTAAGCTAAACTAACTAACATAACCTAACCTAACCTAACCTAACCTAAAATAACCTAACCTAAGCTAAGCTAAACTAAACTAACCTAACCTAACATAAACTAAACTAAACTGACCTAACCTAACCTAACGTAAACTAAACTAAACTATACGAAACAAAACTAAATAAAACTAAACTAAACTAAACGAAATTAAACTATACACCAAACTAAAAAATAAGCTAAACTCTACTATAAATTAAACTATAAACTAAACTAAACTACTAAACTATAAGGTAAACTAAACTAAATTAAACTCAACTAATCTAAACTAACCTAAGCTTACTAAACTAACCTAACATAACCTAACCTAACATAAACTAAACTAAACTCAATTATAAACTAAACGAAACTAAACAAAACTAAACTAAACTAACCTAAAGTAACATAACCTAACCTAACCTAAACTAAACTAAACTAACCTGACCTAACCTAAACCAAAACTAAATTAATTTATACTATAAACTAAACTATAAACTAAAGTAAATTAACTAAACTAAAATAAACTAACCTAACCTAACCTAACCTAAACTAAACTAACATAAATTAACCTAAACTAAACTAAACTAATCTAATATAAACTAAACTAAACTAACCTAAGATAACTTAACCTAAATTAAACTAAACTAAACTAAACTATACTAAACTATAAAAATCGATGAAATATACTATATATTAAACTATAAACTGAAGTAAACTAAACTAAACTCAACTAAACTAAACTAACCTAACCTAACTTAACATAACCTAACCTAAACTAAACTAAACTAACGTAACCTAACATAACTTACCCTAAACTAAAATAAATTAAATTAATTAAAATATAAACTAAACTAAACTATATACTAAACGATACCTCACTCAACTAAACTAAACTAAACTAAACTACATTAAACTAAACTAAACCATAAACTAAACTATAAACTAAACTATAAATTAATTTATAAATTAAACTAAACTATAAATTATAGTAAAATAAACAAAACTAAACTAAGCTAAACTAACTAACCTAACCTAACCTAACCTAAGCTAAGCTATCTAAACTAACCTTACCCAACCTAACCTAAACTAAACTAAACTAAACAAAACTACACTAAACTAAACTAAATTAAACTATAAACTGAACTAAACTTTAAACTAAACAAGACTAAACTATAAACAAAACTAAACTAAACTAAACTAAACTTACCTAACCTAACCTAACATAAACTTAACTAAACTAAACTACCCTAACCTAACCTAACCGAATCTAACCTTACCTAACCTAACCTAAACTGAACTAAACGAAACTGAACTATAAACTAAACTATAAACTAATCGATAAATTAAACTAAACTATAAACTAAACTAAAATAAACTAAACTAAACTAAACTAACCTAACAAAACCTGAACTAAACTAAACTAAACTAAACTAAACTAAATTATAAACTAAACTATAAAATAATATAAACTAACCTAACCTAACCTAACCTAAACTAAACTAACCTAACCTAAGCTAACCTAACCTAAACTAAACTAAACTATAAAAAAACTATAAACCAAACTAAACAAAACTATACTATAAACTAAATTATAAACTAAACTAATGTAAACTAAACTAACCTCAACTAACCTAACCTAACCTTACCTAACCTAACATAAACTAAACTAAACTAAATTATAAACTAAACGAAACTAAACTAAATTAAACTAAATTAAACTAAACTAACCTAAAGTAACATAACCTAACCTAACCTAACCTAACCTAAACTAAAATAACTCAACTAACCTAACCTAACCTAACCCAACCTAACCCAAACTAAACTAAACTAACCTAACCGAACCTAAACTAAACTAAACTAAAGTAAACTAAACTATAAACTAAACTATAAACTAAAGTAAACTAAATTAAACTAAAATAAACTAACCTAATTTACCTAAACAAAACTAACACACCTAACCTAACCTAAACAAAACTAAACTATACTAACCTAACCTAACATAACCCAACCTAACCTAACCTAAACTAAACTAAACTATAAACTAAAGTAAACTAAACTAAACTAAAAAAAACTAACCTAACCTAACCTAAACAAACCTAACACACCTAACCTAACCTAACCTAAACTAAACTCAACTAAACTAAACTAACCTAACATAACCTAACCTAACCTAAACTAAACTAAACTGACCTAACCTATCCTAAACAAAACTAAACTAAACTATAAGCTAAACTATAAACTAAAGTAAACTAAACTAAACTAAAATAAACTAATCTAACCTAACCTAACCTAACCTAACCTAACCTAACCTAAACTAATCTAATATAAACTAAACTAAACTAAACTATAAACTAAAATATAAACTAAACTAAACTAAATAACCTAACCTAAACTAAAGTAAAATAAACTAGATTCAATTCAACTAAACTAAACTTAACTAAACGCCACTAACCTAACCTAACCTAACCTAATCTAATCTAAACTAAAATAAACTAACTTAACCTAACGTAACCTAACCTTACCTATTCTAACCTAAACTAATCTAAAATAAACAAACTAATCTAAACCATAAACCAAAATATAAACTAATCTATAAACTAAACTGAACTATAAACTAAACGAAACTAAAATAAGCTATACTAAAATAAACTAACCTAACCTAACCTAAACTAAACTAACATAACCTAACCTAACCTAAACTAAACTAAACTAATCTAATATAAACTAAACTAAACAATAAATTAAAATATAAACTAAACTTAACTAAACTAAACTAAGCAAAACTAACTTAACCTAAACTAAACTAAACTAACCTAACCTGACCTAAAATAAACAAAAATAAACTAAATTAAATTCAAGTAAACTAAACTAAACTACACTAACAAACTAACCTAACATAATCTAATCTAAACTAAAATAAACTAACCTAAACTAATCTAACCTTACCTTACCTAACCTAAACTAAACTAAACTAATCTATAAACTAAACTAAACTAAACTAACCTAAGATAACTTAACCTAAATTAAACTAAACTATACTAAACGATAAACAAAACGATAAACTATACTATATATTAAATTGAACTAAAGTAAACTAAACTAAATTAATTTTACCTAACCTAACCTAAATTAAACAAACTAACCTAACCTAACCCAAACGAAATTAAACTGTAAACTGAAGTAAACTAAACTAAACTCAACTAAACTAAACTAACCTAACCTAACTTAACATAACCTAACCTAAACTAAACTAAACTAACGTAACCTAACATAACCTACCCTAAACTAAAATAAATTAAATTAATTAAACTATAAACTAAACTAAACTATATACTAAACGATACCTCACTCAACTAAACTAAACTAAACTAAACTACACTAAACCATATACTAAACTATAAACTAAACTATAAACTAAATTATAAACTAATTTATAAATTAAACTAAACTATAAATTATAGTAAAAAAAACAAAACTAAACAAAGCTAACCTAACTAACCTAACGTAACCTAATCTAAGGTATCTAAACTAACTTAACTTAACCTAACCTAAACTAAACTAAACTAAAATAAACTAAACTAAACTATGAACTAAACTGAACTAAACTATAAACTAAACTAAACTAAAGTTAACTAACCTAACGTAACCTAACCTAAACTAAATTAAACTAAACTAAACTAAACTAAGCTAACTTAACCTAACCTAAACTAACCTAACCTAACCTAAGCTAAGCTAAACTAAACTAACCTCACCTAACATAAACTAACCTTACCTAACCTAAATTAACCTTACCTAACCTAACCTAAACTAAACTAAACTAAACAAAACTACACTAAACTAAACTAAATTAAACTATAAACTTAACTAAACTGTAAACTAAACTTTAAAATAAACAAGACTAAACTATAAACAAAACTAAATTAAACTGAACTAAACTTACCTAACCTAACTTAACATAAACTTAACTAAACTAAACTACCCTAACCTAACCTAACCTAACCTAAACTAAATTAAACGAAACTAAATTATAAACTAAACCATAAACTAAACTAAACTATAAACTAAACTAAACTATAAACTAAACTAAACTAAACTATAAACTAGACTAAATTAAACTAAACTAACCTAACCTAACCTAAGCTAAGGAAAACTAAACTAACCTAAAGTAACATAAGTTAACTTAACCTAACCTAAACTACACTAACTTAACCTGACCTAACCTAAACTAAACTAACCTAACCTAACCTAACCTAAAATAACCTAACCTAAGCTAAGCTAAACTAAACTAACGTAACCTAACATAAACTAACATAACCTAACCTAAACTGAACTAAACTAAACTAACCAAACCTAACCTAACCTAAAATAACCTAACCTAAGATAAGCTAAACTAAACTAACCTAACCTAACATAAACTAATATAACCTAACCTAAAGTGAACTAAACTAAACTAACCTTACCTAACATAACCTATACTAAAATAAACAAAACAAAACTAAACTAAACTAAACTATAAACTGAACTAAATTAACCTAACCTAACATAAACTTAACTAAACTAACCTAACCCAACCTAAGCTAACCTTACCTAACCTAACCTAAACTAAACTAAACGAAACTAATCTATAAACTAAACTATAAACTAATCTCTAAATTAAACTAAACTATAAAATAAACTAAAATAAACTAAACTAAGCTAAATTAACTAACCTAACCTATTCTAACCTAACCTAAGCTAAACTAGACTAACCTAACCTAAACTAAACTAAACTAAACTAAACTAAACTATAAACTAAACTAAACTAATCTATAAACAAAACTAAACTAAACTGAACTAAACTAACCTAACCTAACCTAACATAAACTTAACTAAACTAAACTAACCTAACCCAACCTAAGCTAACCTTACCTAACCTAACCTAAACTTAACTAAATGAAACTAAACTATAAACTAATCTCTAAATTAAACTAAACTATAAACTAAACTAAAATAAACTAAACTAAGCTAAATTAACTAACCTAACCTATTCTAACCTAACCTAAGCTAAACTAGACTAACCTAACCTAAACTAAACTAAACTAAACTAAATTATAAACTAAACCATAAACTAAATTAAACTATAAACTAAACTATAAACTAAACTAAACTAAACTATAAACTAGACTAAACTAAACTAAACTAACCTAACCTAACCTAAGCTAAGGTAAAGTAAACTAACCTAACCTAACCTGACCTAAACTAAACTAAACTAACCTAACTTATAAACTAAGCTATAAACTAAACTAAACCAAATTATAAACTAAACTATAAACTAAACTAAACTAAACTATAAACTAAACTAAACTAAATTATACTAATCTAACCTAACCTAAACTAAACTAACCTAACCTAACATAGCCTAAACTAAACTAAACTAAAATATAAAATAAACTGTAAACTAAACTATACTATAACCTAAATTATAAACTAAACTAAACTAAACTAAACTAACCTAACCTAACCTAATCTAACATAAATTAAACTAAATTATAAACAAAGCGAAACTAAACTAACCTAACCTAATATAAACTAAACTAAACTAAATTATAAACTAAACGAAACTAAACTAAACTAAACTAACCTAAAGTAACATAAGTTAACCTAACCTAACCTAAACCACACTGACTTAACCTAACCTAACCTAAACTGAACTAAACCAAGCTAATCTAACCTAACCTAACCTAAAATAACCTAACCTAAGCTAAGCTAAACTAAACTTACCTAACCTAACCTAAACTAAACTAATCTAAACTATAAACTAAACTATAAACTAAATTATAAATTAAACTAAACTATTAACTAAAATAAAATAAACTAAACTAAGCTAAACTATCTAACCTAACCTAACCTAACCTAAGCTAACCTAAACTAAACTAACCTAACCTAACATAAACTAACATAACCTAACCTAACCTAAACTAATCTAAAGTAAACTAAACTAATCTAATATAAACTAAACAAACTTAAACTATAAACTCTAATATAAACTAAACTAAACTAACCTAACCTAAACTAAACTAAAATAAACTAAATTAAATTCAACTAAATGAAACTAAACTAAACTACACTAACCTAACCTAGCCTAACCTAACATAATCTAATCTAAACTAAAATAAACTAACCTAACCTAACCTTAACTAACCTAAACTAAACTAAACTAAACTAAACCAAACTAAAGTAAACTATAAACTAAAATATAAATTAACCTGTAAACTATACTAAACTATAAACCACACGAAACTAATATAAACTATACTAAACTAACCTAACCTAACCTAAGCTAAGCTAAACTAAACTAACCTAACCTAACCTAAAGAAAACTAAATTAAACTAAATTATAAACTAAAATATAAACTAAATTAAACCAAACTACATATTAAACTATAAACTAAACTAAGCTAAACTATAAATTAAACTAAACTAAACTAACCTAACCTAACCTAAACTAACCTAACCTAACCGAAACTAAACTAACCCAACCTAACCTAACATAACCTAAACTAAACTAAACTAAACTATAAAATAAACTATAAATGAAACTAAACTAAACTATACTATAAACTAAATTATAAACTAAACTAAACTAAACTAAACTAAGCTAACCTAACCTAAGTTAAACTAAACTAAACTAAATTATAAAAAAAACGAAACCAAACTAACCTTACCTAACCTAACCTAACCTAACATAAACTAAACTAAACAAAATTACAAACTAAACGAAACTAAACAAAACTAAACTAAACTAACCTAAAGTAACATAACCTAACCTAACCTAACCTAAACTAAACTAAACTAACCTGACCTACCCTAAACTAAAACTAAACTAAACAAAACTATAAACTAAACTATAAACTAAAGTAAATTAACTAAACTAAAATAAACTAACCTAACCTAACCTAAACTAAACTAACATAACCTAACCTAACCTAAACTAAACTAAACTAATCTATTATAAACTAAACTAAACAATAAATTAAAATATAAACTAAACTAAACTAAACTAAGCTAAACTAACTTAACGTAAACTAAACTAAACTAACCTAACCTAGCCTAAACTAAACTAAAATAAACTAAATAAAATTCAAGTAAACTAAACTAAACTACACTAACCTAACCTAACCAAACCTAACATAATCTAATCTAAACTAAAATAAAATAACCTAAACTAATATAACCTTACCTAACCTAACCTAAACTAAACTAAACTAAACCAAACTAAACTAAACTATAAAATAAAATATAAACTAATTTATAAACTAAACTAATCTATAAACTAAACTAAACTAAACTAAACTTAGCTAAACTAACTAACCTTACCTAACCTAACCTAAACTAACTTAACCTAACCTATACTAAACTTACCTTACCTAACCTAACATAACCTAAACTAAACTATAAAATAAACTATAAACTAAACTAAACTAAACTAAACTATACTATAAACTAAATTATAAACTAAACTAAACTAAACTAAACTAACCTAACCTAACCTAACCTAACCTAACATAAACTAAACTAAATTATAAACTAAACGAAACTAAACTAACCTAACCTATGCTAACCTAACATAACATAAACTAAACTAAACTAAATTATAAACTAAACAAAACTAAAACTAAACTAACCTAAAGTAACATAACATAACCTAACCTAAACTAAACTAACCTAATCTAACCTAACCTAAAGTAAACTAAACTAATCTAATATAAACTAAACTAAACAATAAATTAAAATATAAAATAAACTTAACTAAACTAAACTAAGCTAAACTAACTTAACCTAAACTAAACTAAACTAAACTAACCTAACCTGGCCAAAACTAAACTAAAATAAACTAAATTAAATTCAAGTAAACTAAACAAAACTACACTAACCTAACCTAACCTAACGTAACATAATCTAATCTAAACTAAAACAAACTAACCTAAATTAATCTAACCTTACCTAACCTAACCTAAACTAAAGTAAACCAAATTAAACTAAACTATAAACTAAAATATAAACTAATTTATAAACTAAACTAATCTATAAACTAAACTAAACTAACCTAACCTAAATTAGACTAAACTAAACTAAAGTAAATTCAACTAAACTAAACCTAAATACACTAACCCAACCTAACCTAATCTAACATAAACTAAACTAAACTAAACTAACCTAAGATAACTTAACCTAAATTAAACTAAACTAAACTAAATTGTACTAAACTATAAACAAAACGATAAACTATACTATATATTAAACTGAACTAAAGTAAACTAAACTAAATTAATTTTACCTAACCTAACCTAAACTAAACTAAACTAACCTAACCTAACCTAAACTAAATTAAACTAATCTAAACTAAACGAAATTAAACTATAAACTAAACTAAACTAAACTCAACTAAACTAAACTGACCTAACCTAACTTAACCTGACCTTACCTAAACTAAACTATACTAACCTAACCTAACATAACCTACCCTAAACTAAACTAAACTAAATTAATTAAACTATAAACTAAACTGAACCATAAACTAAACGATACCTCACTAAACTAAACTAAACTACACTAAACTAAACTAAACCATAAAATAAACTATAAACTAAACTATAAACTAAGCTATAAACTAAACTAAACTAAACTATAAACTACACTAAACTAATCTATAAACTAAACTAACCTATCCTAAATTAAACTAAACTAAACTAAGCTAAGCTAACCTAACCTAACCTAACTTAAGCTAAACTAAACTAAACTAACCTAACCTAACATAAACTAACCTAACCTAACCTAACCTAACCTAAACTAAACTAATATAAACTAAACTATAAACTAAAGTAAACTAAATTAAACTAAAATAAACTAACCTAATTTACCTAAACAAAACTAACACACCTAACCTAACCTAAACAAAACTAAACTGACCTAACCTATCCTAAACAAAACAAAACTAAACTAAACTATAAGCTAAACTATAAACTAAAGTAAACTAAACTAAACTAAAATAAACTAATCTAACTTAACCTAACCTAACCTAACCTAACCTAAACAAATCTAATATAAACTAAACTAAACTATAAACTAAAATATAAACTAAACTAAACTAAATAACCTAACCTAAACTAAAGTAAAATAAACTAGATTAAATTCAACTAAACTAAACTAAACTAAAGGCCACTAACCTAACCTAACGTAACCTAATATAATCTAAACTAAATTAAACCAAAATACATATTAAACTATAAACTAAACTAAGCTAAACTATAAATTAAACTAAACTAAACTAACCTAACCTAACCTAACCTAACCTAACCTAACCTAAGCTAAACTAAACTAACCTAAGCTAAACTAACCTAACCTAAACTAACCTAACCTAAACTAACCTAACCTAAGCTAAACTAAACTAAACTAAACTATAAACTAAACTATAAACTAAACTAAACTATACTATAAACTAAATTATAAACTAAACTAAACTAAACTAACCTAAAGTAATATAACCTAAACTAAACTAACCTAACGTAACCTAAACTAATCTAACCTGACCTAACCTAACCTAAACAAAACTAAACTAAACTAAACTAAACTAAACTAAAATAAACTAACCTAACCTAACCTAACCTAAACTAAACTAACCTAAAGTAATCTAACCTAAACTAAACTAAACTATACTAAAATAATGTAATATAAACTAAACTAAACAAAAAAAAATATAAACTAAAATATAAACTAAACTAAACTAAACTAACCTAACTTAAACTAAACTAAAATAAACTAAATTAAATTCAACTAAATGAAACTAAACTAAACTATACTAACCTAAACTAACCTAACCTAACATAATCTAATCTAAACTAAAATAAACTAACCTAACCGAACTTAACCTAACCTTTCCTAACCTAAACTAAACTAAACTAAACTAAATTAAACCAAACTAAACTAAACTATAAACTAAAATATAAATTAATCTGTAAACTAATCTAAACTATAAACTAATTTATAAATTAAACTAAACTTTAAACTAAAATAAAATAAACTAAACTAAGCTAAACTATCTAACCTAACCTAACCTAACCTAAAATAACCTAACCTAAGCTAAGCTAAACTAAACTAACCTAACCCAACATAAACTAACATAACCTAACCTAAACTAAACTAAACTAAACTAACCTTACCTAACCTAACCTAACCTAACCTATACTAAACTAAAGAAAACTAAACTAAACTAAACTAAACTATAAACTAAACTAAACTAAACTATAAAAAAAACTAAACTAAACTTAAGTAAACTAACCTAACCTAACCTAAACTTAACAAAATTTAACTAAACTATAAACTAATCTCTAAAATAAACTAAACTATAAACTAAACTAAACTAAACTAAACTAAGCTAAATTAACTAACCTAACCTATTCTAAACTAAAATAAAGTAACATAAGTTAATCTTACCTAACCTAAACTACACTAACTTAACCTGACCTAACCAAAAGTAAACTAAACTAACCTAACCTAACCTAAAATAACCTAACCTAAGCTAAGCTAAACTAAACTAACATAACCTAACATAAACTAACATAACCTAACCTAAACTGAACTAAACTTAACTAACCTAACCTAACCTAAAATAACCTAACCTAAGCTAAGCTAAACTAAACTAACCTAACCTAACATAAACTAATATAACCTAACCTAAATTGAACTAAACTAAACTAACCTTACCTAACCTAACCTATACTAAACTAAACAAAACTAAACTAAACTAAACTAAACTATAAACTGAACTAAACTAACCTAACCTAACCTAACATAAACTTAACTAAACTAAACTAAACTAACCCAACCTAAGCTAACCTTACCTAACCTAACCTAAACTAAACTAAACAAAACTAAAAGATAAACTAAACTATAAAGTAATCTGTAAATTAAACTAAACTATAAACTAAACTAAAATAAACTAAACTAAGCTAAATTAACTAACCTAACCTATTCTAACCTAACCTAAGCTAAACTAGACTAACCTAACCTAAACTAAACTAAACTAAATTATAAACTAAACCATTAACTAAACTAAACTAAACTATAAACTAAACTAAACTATAAACTAAACTAAACTAAACTAAACTAAACTAAACCAACCTAACCTAACCTAACCTAAGGTAAGCTAAAATAAACTAACCTAACCTAACCTGAACTAGACTAAACTAAACTAAACTATAAATTAAACTAAACCAATTATAAACTAAACTATAAACTAAACAAAACTAAACTATAAACTAAACTAAACTAAATTCAACTAACCTAACCTAACCTAACCTAAACTAAACTAACCTAACCTAACATAACCTAACATAACCTAAACTAAACTAAACTAAAATATAAAATAAACTGTAAACTAAAATAAACTATACTATAAACTAAATTATAAACTAAACTAAACTAAACTAAACTAAAGTAACCTAACCTAACCTAACCCAACATAAACTAACCTAATTATAAACTAAACGAAACTAAACTAACCTAACCTAACCTAATATAAACTAAACTAAACTAAATTATAAACTAAACGAAACTGAACTAAACTAAACCTAAAGTAACATAACTTAAACTAACCTAACCTAAACTAAACTAACTTAACCTGACCTAACCTAAACTAAACTAAACTAAACTAAACTATTAACTAAACTATAAACTAAAGTAAATTAACCAAAATAAAATAAACTAACCTAACCTAACCTAACCTAAACGAAACTAAACTAAGATAATATAAGCTAAAATGAACAATAAATTAAAATATAAACTAAACTATACTAAACTAATTTAACCTTACTTAACCTATCCTTAACTATACTAAACTAAACTAAACTAACCTAACCTAACCTAAACTAAACAAAAATAAACTACATTAAATTCAACTAAACTAAAATAAACTACACTAACCTAACCTAACCTTACCTAACCTAACCTAAACTAATCTAAACTAAACAAACTAAACTGAACTATAAACTAAAATATAACCTAATCTATAAACTAAACTGAACTATAAACTAAACGAAAATAAAATAAACTATACTAAACTAAACTAACCTAACCTAAACTTACCTAACCTAACCTAAACTAAACTAATCTAAGCTATAAACTAAACTATAAACTAATTTATAAATTAAACTAAATTATAAACTAAAATAAAATAAACTAAACTAAGCTAAACTATCTAACCTAACCTAACCTAAATTAACCTAACCTAAGCTAAGCTAAATTAAACTAACCTAACCTAACATAAACTAACATAACCTAACCTAAACTAAACTAAACTGAAGTAACCTTACCTAACCTAACCTAACCTATACTAAACTAAACAAAACTAAACTAAACTAAACTATAAACTAAACTAAACTAAACTATAAAAAAACTAAACTAAACTCAACTAAACTAACCTAACCTAACCTAACATAAACTTAACTAAACTAAACTAACCTAACCCAACCTAAGCTAATCTTACCTAACCTAACCTAAACTTAACTAAATGAAACTAAACTATAAACTAATCTCTAAATTAAACTAAACTATAAACTAAACTAAAACAAACTAAACTAAGCTAAATTAACTAACCTAACCTATTCTAACCTTACCTAAGCTAAACTAGTCTAACCTAACCTAAACTAAACTAAACTAAACTAAATTATAAACTAAACCATAAACTAAACTAAACTATAAACTAAACTATAAACTAAACTAAACTAAACTATAAACTAGACTAAATTAAACTAAACTAACCTAACATAACCTAAGCTAAGGAAAACTAAACGAACCTAAAGTAACATAAGTTAACCTAACCTAACCTAAACTACACTAACTTAACCTGACCTAACCTAAACTAAAATAACCTAACCTAACCTAACCTAACCTAAAATAACCTAACCTAAGCTAAGCTAAACTAAACTAACCTAACCTAACATAAACTAACATAACCTAACCTAAACTGAACTAAACTAAACTAACCAAACCTAACCTAACCTAAAATAACCTAACCTAAGCTAAGCTAAACTAAACTAACCTAACCTAACATAAACTAATATAACCTAACTTAAAGTGAACTAAACTAAACTAACCTTACCTAACATAACCTATACTAAAATAAACAAAACAAAACTAAACTAAAATAAACAAAACAAAACTAAACTAAACTAAACTATAAACTGAACTAAACTAACCTAACCTAACATAAACTTAACTAAACTAACCTAACCCAACCTAAGCTAACCTTACCTAACCTAACCTAAACTAAACTAAACGAAACTAATCTATAAACTAAACTATAAACTAATCTCTAAATTAAACTAAACTATAAAATAAACTAAACTAAGCTAAATTAACTAACCTAACCTATTCTAACCTAACCTAAGCTAAACTAGACTAACCTAACCTAAACTAAACTAAACTAAACTATAAACTAGACTAAACTAATCTATAAACAAAACTAAACTAAACTGAACTAAACTAACCTAACCTAACATAAACTTAACTAAACTAAACTAACCTAACCCAACCTAAGCTAACCTTACCTAACCTAACCTAAACTTAACTAAATGAAACTAAACTATAAACTAAACTCTAAATTAAACTAAACTATAATCAAAACTAAAATAAACTAAACTAAGCTAAATTAACTAACCTAACCTATTCTAACCTAACCTAAGCTAAACTAGACTAACCTAACCTAAACTAAACTAAACTAAACTAAATTATAAACTAAACCATAAACTAAATTAAACTATAAACTAAACTATAAACTAAACTAAACTAAACTATAAACTAGACTAAACTAAACTAAACTAACCTAACCTAACCTAAGCTAAGGTAAAGAAAACTAACCTAACCTAACCTGACCTAAACTAAACTAAACTAACCTAACTTATAAACTAAGCTATAAACTAAACTAAACCAAATTATAAACTAAACTATAAACTAAACTAAACTAAACTATAAACTAAACTAAACTAAATTATACTAATCTAACCTAACCTAAACTAAACTAACCTAACCTAACCTAACCTAACATAACCTAAACTAAACTAAACTAAAATATAAAATAAACTGTAAACTAAACTATACTATAAACTAAATTATAAACTAAACTAAACTAAACTAAACTAACCTAACCTAACCTAATCTAACATAAATTAAACTAAATTATAAACAAAGCGAAACTAAACTAACCTAACCTAATATAAACTAAACTAAACTAAATTATAAACTAAACGAAACTAAACTAAACTAAACTAACCTAAAGTAACATAAGTTAACCTAACCTAACCTAAACTACACTAACTTAACCTAACCTAACCTAAACTGAACTAAACCAAACTAACCTAACCTAACCTAACCTAAAATAACCTAACCTAAGCTAAGCTAAACTAAACTTACCTAACCTAACCTAAACTAAAATAATCTAAACTATAAACTAAACTATAAACTAATTTATAAATTAAACTAAACTATTAACTAAAATAAAATAAACTAAACTAAGCTAAACTATCTAACCTAACCTAACCTAACCTAACATAATCTAATCTAAACTAAAATAAACTAACCCATCCTAACCTTAACTAACCTAAACTAAACTAAACTAAACTAAACTAAACCAAACTAAACTAAACTATAAACTAAAATATAAATTAACCTGTAAACTATACTAAACTATAAACTACACGAAACTAATATAAACTATACAAAACTAACCTAACCTAACCTAAGCTAAGCTAAACTAAACTAACCTAACCTAACCTAAAGTAAACTAAATTAAACTAAATTATAAACTAAAATATAAACTAAATTAAACCAAACTACATATTAAACTATAAACTAAACTAGGCTAAACTATAAATTAAACTAAACTAAACTAACCTAACCTAACCTAAACTAACCTAACCTAAACTAAACTAAACTATAAAAAAACTATAAACTAAACTAAACAAAACTATACTATAAACTAAATTATAAACTAAACTAATGTAAACAAAACTAACCTCAACTAACCTAACCTAACCTCACCTAACCTAACATAAACTAAACTAAACTAAATTATAAACTAAACGAAACTAAACTAAACTAAACTAAATTAAACTAAACTAACCTAAAGTAACCTAACCTAACCTAACCTAACCTAACCTAAACTAAAATAACTCAACTAACCTAACCTAACATAACCCAACCTAACCTAAACTAAACTAAACTAACCTAACCGAACGTAAACTAAACTAAACTAAACTAAACTATAAACTAAACTATAAACTAAAGTAAACTAAATTAAACTAAAATAAACTAACCTAATTTACCTAAACAAAACTAACACACCTAACCTAACCTAAACAAAACTAAACTATACTAACCTAAACTAACATAACCCAACCTAACCTAAACTAAACTAAACTAAACTATAAACTAAACTATAAACTAAAGTAAACTAAACTAAACTAAAATAAACTAACCTAACCTAACCTAAACAAACCTAACACACCTAACCTAACCTAACCTAAACTAAACTCAACTAAACTAAACTAACCTAACATAACCTAACCTAACCTATACTAAACTAAACTGACCTAACCTATCCTAAACAAAACTAAACTAAACTATAAGCTAAACTATAAACTAAAGTAAACTAAACTAAACTAAAATAAACTAATCTAACCTAACCTAACCTAACCTAACCTAACCCAACCTAAACTAATCTAATATAAACTAAACTAAACTAAACTATAAACTAAAATATAAACTAAACTAAACTAAATAACCTAACCTAAACTAAAGTAAAATAAACTAGATTCAATTCAACTAAACTAAACTAAACTAAACGCCACTAACCTAACCTAACCTAACCTAACCTAATCTAATCTAAACTAAAATAAACTAACCTAACCTAACGTAACCTAACCTTACCTATTCTAACCTAAACTAATCTAAACTAAACAAACTAAACTAAACCATAAACCAAAATATAAACTAATCTATAAACTAAACTGAACTATAAACTAACGAAACTAAAATAAACTATACTAAAATAAACTAACCTAACCTAACCTAACCTAAACTAAACTAACATAACCTAACCTAACCTAAACTAAACTAAACTAATCTAATATAAACTAAACTAAACAATAAATTAAAATATAAACTAAACTTAACTAAACTAAACTAAACTAACCTAACCTGAACTAAAATAAACAAAAATAAACTAAATTAAATTCAAGTAAACTAAACTAAACTACACTACCCTAACCTAACCTAACATAATCTAATCTAAACTAAAATAAACTAACCTAAACTAATCTAACCTTACCTTACCTAATCTAAACTAAACTAAACTATAAACTAATTTATAAACTAAACTAATCTATAAATTAAACTAAACTAAACTAATCTAAGATAACTTAACCTAAATTAAACTAAACTATACTAAACTATAAACAAAACGATAAACTATACTAAATATTAAACTGAACTAAAGTAAACTAAACTAAATTAATTTTACCTAACCTAACCTAAACTAAACTAAACTAACCTAACCTAACCCAAACGAAATTAAACTATAAAATGAAGTAAACTAAACTAAACTCAACTAAACTAAACTAACCTAACCTAACTTAACATAACCTAACCTAAACTAAACTAAACTAAAGTAACCTAACATAACCTACCCTAAACTAAAATAAATTAAATTAATTAAACTATAAACTAACCGAACTATATACTAAACGATACCTCACTCAACTAAACTAAACTAAACTAAACTACACTAAACTAAACTAAACCATAAACTAAACTATAAACTAATTTATAAATTAAAATAAACTATAAATTATAGTAAAAAAAACAAAACTAAACTAAGCTAACCTAACTAACCTAACCTAACGTAACCTAAGCTAAGCTATCTAAACTAACTTAACTTAACCTAACCTAAACAAAACTAAACTAAACTAAACTAAACTAAACTGTGAACTAAACTGAACTAAACTATAAACTAAACTAAACTAAAGTTAACTAACCTAACGTAACCTAACCTAAACTAAATTAAACTAAACTAAACTAAACTAAGCTAACTTAACCTAACCTAAACCAACCTAACCTAATCTAAGCTAAGCTAAACTAAACTAACCTAACCTAACAAAAATCAACCTAACCTAACCTAAACTAACCTTACCTAACCTAACCTAAACTAAACTAAACTAAACAAAACTACACTAAACTAAACTAAATTAAACTATAAACTTAACTAAACTGTAAACTAAACTTTAAACTAAACAAGACTAAACTATAAACAAAACTAAATTAAACTGAAATAAACTTACCTAATCTAACCTAACATAAACTTAACTAAACTAAACTACCCTAACCTAACCAAACATAACCTAACCTAAACTAAACTAAACGAAACTAAACTATAAACTAAACTATAAACTAATCTATAAATTAAACTAAACTATAAACTAAACTAAAATAAACTAAACTAAACTAAACTAACTAACCTAACCTAACCGAACCTAACCTAAGCTACGCTAAACTAAACTAACCTAACAAAACCTGAACTAAACTAAACTAAACTAAACCAAATTATAAACTAAACTATAAACTAATATAAACTAACCTAACCTAACCTAAACTAAACTAACCTAACCTAAGCTAACCTAACCTAAACTAAACTAAACTATAAAAAACTATAAACTAAACTAAACAAAACTATACTATAAACTAAATTATAAACTAAACTAATGTAAACTAAACTAACCTCAACTAACCTAACCTAACCTCACCTAACCTAACATAAACTAAACTAAACTAAATTATAAACTAAACGAAACTAAACTAAACTAAACTAAATTAAACTAAACTAACCTAAAGTAACATAACCTAACCTAACCTAACCTAAACTAAAATAAACTCAACTAACCTAACCGAACCTGAACTAAACTAAACTAAACTAAACTATAAACTAAAGTAAACTAAATTAAACTAAAATAAACTAACCTAATTTACCTAAACAAAACTAACACACCTAACCTAACCTAAACAAAACTAAACTGACCTAACCTATCCTAAACAAAACAAAACTAAACTAAACTATAAGCTAAACTATAAACTAAAGTAAACTAAACTAAACTAAAATAAACTAATCTAACTTAACCTAACCTAACCTAACCTAACCTAAACAAATCTAATATAAACTAAACTAAACTATAAACTAAAATATATACTAAACTAAACTAAATAACCTAACCTAAACTAAAGTAAAATAAACTAGATTAAATTCAACTAAACTAAACTAAACTAAACGCCAATAACCTAACCTAACGTAACCTAATCTAATCTAAACTAAAATAAACTAACCTAACCTAACGTAACCTAACCTTACCTATTCTAACCTAAACTAATCTAAACTAAACAAACTAAACTGAACTATAAACTAAAATATAAACTAATCTATAAACTAAACAGAACTATAAACTAAACGAAAATAAAATAAACTATACTAAACTAAACTAACCTAACCTAAACTTACCTAACCTAACCTAAACTAAACTAATCTAAGCTATAAACTAAACTATAAACTAATTTATAAATTAAACTAAATTATAAACTAAAATAAAATAAACTAAACTAAGCTAAACTATCTAACGTAACCTAACCTAAATTAAACTAACCTAACCTAACATAAACTAACATAATCTAACCTAAACTAAACTAAACTAAAGTAAACTTACCTAACCTAACCTAACCTATACTAAACTAAACAAAACTAAACTAAACTAAACTAAACTATAAACTAAACTAAACTAAACTATAAAAAAACTAAACTAAACTCAACTAAACTAACCTAACCTAACCTAACATAAACTTAACTAAACTAAACTAACCTAACCCAACCTAAGCTAACCTTACGTACCCTAACCTAAACTTAACTAAATGAAACTAAACTATAAACTAATCTCTAAATTAAACTTAACTATAAACTAAACTAAAATAAACTAAACTAAGCTAAATTAACTAACCTAACCTATTCTAACCTAACCTAAGCTAAACTAGTCTAACCTAACCTAAACTAAACTAAACTAAACTAAATTATAAACTAAACCATAAACTAAACTAAACTATAAACTAAACTATAAACTAAACTAAACTAAACTATAAACTAGACTAAATTAAACTAAACTAACCTAACCTAACCTAAGCTAATGAAAACTAAACTAACCTAAAGTAACATAAGTTAACCTAACCTAACCTAAACTACACTAACTTAACCTGACCTAACCTAAACTAAAATAACCTAACCTAACCTAACCTAACCTAAAATAACCTAACCTAAGCTAAGCTAAAGTAAACTAACCTAACCTAACATAAACTAACATAACCTAACCTAAACTGAACTAAACTAAACTAACCAAACCTAACCTAACCTAAAATAACCTAACCTAAGCTAAGCTAAACTAAACTAACCTAACCTAACATAAACTAATATAACCTAACCTAAAGTGAACTAAACTAAACTAACCTTACCTAACATAACCTATACTAAACTTAACAAAACAAAACTAAACTAAACTAAACTATAAACTGAACTAAACTAACCTAACCTAACATAAATTTAACTAAACTAACCTAACCCAACCTAAGCTAACCTTACCTAACCTAACCTAAACTAAACTAAACGAAACTAATCTATAAACTAAACTATAAACTAATCTCTAAATTAAACTAAACTATAAAATAAACTAAAATAAACTAAGCTAAGCTAAATTAACTAACCTAACCTATTCTAACCTAACCTAAGCTAAACTAGACCAACCTAACCTAAACTAAACTAAACTAAACTATAAACTAAACTAAACTAATCTATAAACAAAACTAAACTAAACTGAACTAAACTAACCTAACCTAACCTAACATAAACTTAACTAAACTAAACTAACCTAACCCAACCTAAGCTAACCTTACCTAACGTAACCTAAACTTAACTAAATGAAACTAAACTATAAACTAATCTCTAAATTAAACTAAACTATAATCTAAACTAAAATAAACTAAACAAAGCTAAATTAACTAACCTAACCTATTCTAACCTAACCTAAGCTAAACTAGACTAACCTAACCTAAACTAAACTAAACTAAATTATAAACTAAACCATAAACTAAATTAAACTATAAACTAAACTATAAACTAAACTAAACTAAACTATAAACTACTAAACTAAACTAACCTAACCTAACCTAAGCTAAGGTAAAGTAAACTAACCTAACCTAACCTGACCTAAACTAAACTAAACTAACCTAACTTATAAACTAAGCTATAAACTAAACTAAACCAAATTATAAACTAAACTATAAACTAAACTAAACTAAACTATAAACTAAACTAAACTAAATTATACTAATCTAACCTAACCTAAACTAAACTAACCTAACCTAACCTAACCTAACATAACCTAAACTAAACTAAACTAAAATATAAAATAAACTGTAAACTAAACTATACTATAAACTAAATTATAAACTAAACTAAACTAAACTAAACTAACCTAACCTAACCTAATCTAACATAAATTAAACTAAATTATAAACAAAGCGAAACTAAACTAACCTAACCTAATATAAACTAAACTAAACTAAATTATAAACTAAACGAAACTAAACTAAACTAAACTAACCTAAAGTAACATAAGTTAACCTAACCTAACCTAAACTACACTAACTTAACCTAACCTAACCTAAACTGAACTAAACCAAACTAACCTAACCTAACCTAACCTAAAATAACCTAACCTAAGCTAAGCTAAACTAAATTTACCTAACCTAACCTAAACTAAACTAATCTAAACTATAAACTAAACTATAAACTAATTTATAAATTAAACTAAACTATTAACTAAAATAAAATAAACTAAACTAAGCTAAACTATCTAACCTAACCTAACCTAACCTAAAATAACCTAACCTAAGCTAAGCTAAACTAAACTAACCTAACCTAACATAAACTAACATAACCTAACCTAACCTAAACTAATCTAAAGTAAACTAAACTAATCTAATATAAACTAAACAAACTTAAACTATAAACTGTAATATAAACTAAACTAAACTAACCTAACCTAAACTAAACTAAAATAAACTAAATTAAATTCAACTAAATGAAACTAAACTAAACTACACTAACCTTACCTAGCCTAACCTAACATAATCTAATCTAAACTAAAATAAACTAACCCAACCTAACCTTAACTAACCTAAACTAAACTAAACTAAACTAAACTAAACCAAACTAAACTAAACTATAAACTAAAATATAAATTAACCTGTAAACTATACTAAACTATAAACTACACGAAACTAATATAAACTATACTAAACTAACCTAACATAACCTAAGCTAAGCTAAACTAAACTAACCTAACCTAACCTAAAGTAAACTAAATTAAACTAAATTATAAACTAAAATATAAACTAAATTAAACCAAAATACATATTAAACTATAAACTAAACTAAGCTAAACTATAAATTAAACTAAACTAAACTAACCTAACCTAACCTAAACTAACCTAACCTAACCGAAACTAAACTAACCCAACCTAACCTAACATAACCTAAACTAAACTAAACTAAACTATAAAATAAACTATAAATGAAACTAAACTAAACTATACTATAAACTAAATTATAAACTAAACTAAACTAAACTAAGCTAACCTAACCTAAGTTAAACTAAACTAAACTAAATTATAAAATAAACGAAACTAAACTAACCTTACCTAACCTAACCTAACCTAACATAAACTAAACTAAACAAAATTATAAACTAAACGAAACTAAACAAAACTAAACTAAACTAACCTAAAGTAACATAACCTAACCTAACCTAACCTAAACTTAACTAAACTAACCTGACCTACTCTAAACTAAAACTAAACTAAACAAAACTATAAACTAAACTATAAACTAAAGTAAATTAACTAAACTAAAATAAACTAACCTAACCTAACCTAACCTAAACTAAACTAACCTAACCTAACCTAAACTAAACTAAACTAATCTATTATAAACTAAACTAAACAATAAATTAAAATATAAACTAAACTAAACTAAACTAAGCTAATCTAACTTAACGTAAACTAAACTAAACTAACCTAACCTAGCCTAAACTAAACTAAAATAAACTAAATAAAATTCAAGTAAACTAAACTAATCTACACTAACCTAACCTAACCAAACCTAACATAATCTAATCTAAACTAAAATAAAATAACCTAAACTAATATAACCTTACCTAACCTAACCTAAACTAAACTAAACTAAACCAAACTAAACTAAACTATAAAATAAAATATAAACTAATTTATAAACTAAATTAATCTATAAACTCAACTAAACTAAACTAAACTTAGCTAAACTAACTAACCTTACCGAAAATAGCCTAACCTAATCTAAGCTTAACTAAAGTAACCTAACCTAAACCAACATAAATCAAACTAAACTAAATAATAAAGTAAACCATAAACTAAACTAAACAAAAGTTAATTCTAAACCTTAAATTAACTAAACTATAAACTAAACTAAACTAAACTAAACTAACCTCACCTAACCTAATTTAAACTAAACTAAACTAACCTAACCTAACCTAAACTAAACTAAACTAAACTAAACTATAAACACAGTTATAAACTAAACTAAACTAAACTAAACTAACATAACGTAACCTAAACTACAATAAAATAAACTAAAATAAGTTCATCTAAACTAAACCTTACTACACTAACCTCACCTAACCTAACCTAACATAAACTAAACTAAATTGACCTAACCTAACCTAACGTAAACTAAACTAAACTATACGAAACAAAACTAAATAAAACTAAACTAAACTAAACGAAATTAAACTATACACCAAACTATAAAATAAGCTAAACTAAACTATAAATTAAACTATGAACTAAACTAAACTACTAAACTATAAGGTAAACTAAACTAAATTAAACTCAACTATTCTAAACTAAATTAAGCTTACTAAACTAACCTAACCTAAACTAACCTAACCTAATATAAACTAAACTAAACTAACCTAACGTAACATAAGTTAGGCTAAGCTAAACTAAACTAAACTAACCTAAAATAAACTAAACTAAACCAAACTATATACTAAACTATAAACTAAACTATACTAAACTGAACTAACCTAACCTAAACTAACTTAACCTAACATATACTAAACTTACCTTATCTAACCTAACATAACCTAAACTAATCTAAAGTATAAAATAAACTACAAACTAGACTAAACTAAACTATACTATAAACTAAATTATAAACTAAACTAAACTAAACTAAACTAACCTAACCTAACCTAACCTAAACTAAACTAAACTAAATTATAAACTAAACGTAACTAAACTAACCTAACATAACCTAACCTAACCTAACATAAACTAAACTAAACTCAATTATACACTAAACGAAACAAAACAAAACTAAACCAAACTAACCTAAAGTAACATAACCTAAGCTAACCTAAACTAAACTAAACTAACCTGACCTAACCTAAACCAAAACTAAATTAATCTATACTATAAACTAAACTATAAACTAAAGTAAATTAACTAAACTAAAATAAACTAACCTAACCTAACCTAAATTAAACTAACATAACCTAACCTAACCTAAACTAAACTAAACTAAACTAATCTAATATAAACTAAACTAAACAATAAATTAAAATATAAACTAAACTAATCTATAAACTAAACTAAACTAAACTAAACTTAGCTAAACTAACCTTACCTAATGTAGCATAACGTAATCTAAGCTAAACTAAACTAACCTAACCTAAACAAAAATAAACAAAACTAAACTAAATTATAAAGTAAACTATAAACTAAACTAAACAAAACTATATTCTAAAATATAAATTAACTAAATTATAAACTAAACTAAACTAAACTAAACTAACCTAACCTATCCTAACACAACCTAAACTAAGCTAAACTAACCTAACCTAACCTAACCTAACCTAAACGAAACTAAGCTAAACTGAACTAAACTAAACTAAATTAAACAATAATCTAAACTAAACTTAACTATAAATTAAACTATAAACTAAACTAAACTATAAACAATACTAAACCAAACTGAACTAAACTAACCTAACCTAACCTAACATAAACTTAACTAAACTAAACTAACTTAACCTCACCCAACCTAACCTTACCTAACCTAACCTAAACTAAACTATAAGCGAAACTATACTTAACTATAAATTAAACACTAAACTAAACTACACCAAACTCACCTAACCTAACATAAACACAACTAACACACCTAACCTAACCTAACCTAAATTAAACTAAATTAAAATAAACTAACCCAACCTAACCTAACCTAACCTAAACTAAACTAAACTGACCTAACCTATCCTAAACAAAACTAAACTAAACTAAACTATAAGCAAAACTATTAACTAAAGTAAACTAAAGTAAACTAAAATAAACTAACCTAACCTAACCTAACCTAAGCTAAAATAATCTAATATAAACTAAACTAAACTAAACTATAAACTAAAATATAAACTAAACTAAACTAAACTAAATAACCTAACCTAAACTAAACTAAAATATACTAGATTAAATTCAACTAAACTAAACTAAACTATACTAACCTAACCAAACCTAACCTAACCTAACATAATCTAATCTAAACTAAAATAAACTAACCTAACCTAACGTAACCTAACCTTACCTATTCTAACCTAAACTAAACTAAACTAAACAAACTAAACTAAACAATATACTAAAATATAAACTAATCTATAAACTAAACTGAACTATAAACTAAACGAAACTAAAATAAACTATACTAAACTAAACTAACCTAACCTAAATTAAAGTAAACTAAAATAAACTAACCCAACCTAACCTAACCTAACCTAAACTAAACTAAACTGACCTAACCTATCCTAAACAAAACTAAACTAAACTAAACTATAAGCAAAACTATTAACTAAAATAAACTAAAGTAAACTAAAATAAACTAACCTAACCTAACCTAACCTAACCTAAAATAATCTAATATAAACTAAACTAAACTAAACTATAAACTAAAATATAAACTAAACTAAACTAAACTAAATAACCTAACCTAAACTAAACTAAAATAAACTAGATTAAATTCAACTAAACTAAACTAAACTATACTAACCTAACCTAACCTAACCTAACCTAACATAATCTAATCTAACTAAAATAAACTAACCTAACCTAACGTAACCTAACCTTACCTATTCTAACCTAAACTAAACTAAACTAAACAAACTAAACTAAACTATATACTAAAATATAAACTAATCTATAAACTAAACTGAACTATAAACTAAACGAAACTAAAATAAACTATACTAAACTAAACTAACCTAACCTAAACATACCTCACCTAACCTAAACTAAACTAAACTAAACTATAAACTAAACTATTAATTAATTTATAAATTAAACTAAACTATAAACTAAAATAAAATAAACTGAACTAAGCTAAACTAACTAACATAACCTAACCTAACCTAACCTAAAATAACCTAACCTAAGCTAAGCTAAACTAAACTAACCTAACCTAACATAAACTAAACTAAACTGACCTAACCTAACCTAACGTAAACTAAACTAAACTATACGAAACAAAACTAAATAAAACTAAACTAAACTAAACGAAATTAAACTATACACCAAACTAAAAAATAAGCTAAACTAAACTATAAATTAAACTATAAACTAAACTACTAAACTATAAGGTAAACTAAACTAAATTAAACTCAAATAATCTAAACTAACCTAAGCTTACTAAACTAACCTAACCTAAACTAACCTAACCTAATATAAACTAAATTAAACTAACCTAACCTAACATAAGCTAGGCTAAGCTAAACTAAACTAACCTAACCTAAGATAAAATAAACTAAACTAAAATATAAACTAAAGTATAAACTAAACTAAACCAAACTATATACTAAACTATAAACTAAACTAAGCTAAACTATAAACTAAACTATACTAAACTAAACTAACCTAACGTAACCTAACCTAAACTAACTTATCCTAACCTATACTAAACTTACCTTACCTAACCTAATATAACCTAAACTAATTTAAAGTATAAAATAAACTATAAACTAAACTAAACTAAACTATACTATAAACTAAATTATAAACTAAACTAAACTAAACTAAACTAACCTAACCTAACCTAAACTAAACTAAACTAAATTATAAACTAAACGTAACTAAACTAACCTAACATAACCTAACCTAACATAAACTAAACTAAACTCAATTATAAACTAAACGAAACTAAACAAAACTAAACTAAACTAACCTAAATTAACATAACCTAACCTAACCTAAACTAAACTAAACTAACCTGACCTAACCTAAACCAAAACTAAATTAATCTATACTATAAACTAAACTATAAACTAAAGTAAATTAACTAAACTAAAATAAACTAACCTAACCTAACCTAACCTAAACTAAACTAACATAAATTAACCTAAACTAAACTAATCTAATATAAACTAAACTAAACAATAAATTAAAATATAAACAAAACTTAACTAAACTAAACTAAGCAAAACCAACTTAACCTAAAATAAACTAAACTAAACTAACCTAACCTGACCTAAAATAAACTAAAATAAACTAAATTAAATTCAAGTAAACTAAACTAAACTACACTAACCTAACCTAACCTAACATAATCTAATCTAAACTAAAATAAACTAACCTAAACTAATCTAACCTTACCTAACCTAACCTAAACTAAACTAAACTAAACTATAAACTAATTTATAAACTAAACTAATCTATAAACTAAACTAAACTAACCTAAGATAACTTAACCCAAATTAAACTAAACTAAAATAAACTATACTAAACTATAAAAAAACGATAAAATATACTATATATTAAACTATAAACTGAAGTAAACTAAACTAACTCAACTAAACTAAACTAACCTAACCTAACTTAACATAACCTAACCTAAACTAAACTAAACTAACGTAACCTAACATAACCTACCCTAAACTAAAATAAATTAAATTAATTAAACTATAAACTAAACTAAACTATATACTAAACGAAACCTCACTCAACTAAACTAAACTAAACTAAACTACACTAAACTAAACTAAACCATAAACTAAACTATAAACTAAACTATAAATTAATTAATAAATTAAACTAAACTATAAATTATAGTAAAATAAACAAAAATAAACTAAGCTAAACTAACTAACCTAACCTAACCTAACCTAAGCTAAGCTATCTAAACTAACCTTACCCAACCTAACCTAAACTAAACTAAACTAAACAAAACTACACTAAACTAAACTAAATTAAACTATAAACTGAACTAAACTGTAAACTAAACTTTAAACTAAACAAGACTAAACTATAAACAAAACTAAACTAAACTAAACTAAACTTACCTAACCTAACCTAACATAAACTTAACTAAACTAAACTACCCTAACCTAACCTAACCTAATCTAACCTTACCTAACCTAACCTAAACTAAACTAAACGAAACTAAACTATAAACTAAACTATAAACTAATCGATAAATTAAACTAAACTATAAACTAAACTATAATAAACTAAACTAAACTAAACTAACTAACCTAACCTAACCGAACCTAACCTAAGCTACGCTAAACTAAACTAACCTAACAAAACCTGAACTAAACTAAACTAAACTAAACTAAACTAAATTATAAACTAAACTATAAAATAATATAAACTAACCTAACCTAACCTAACCTAAACTAAACTAACCTAACCTAAGCTAACCTAACCTAAACTAAACTAAACTATAAAAAAACTATAAACTAAACTAAACAAAACTATACTATAAACTAAATTATAAACTAAACTAATGTAAACAAAACTAACCTCAACTAACCTAACCTAACCTCACCTAACCTAACATAAACTAAACTAAACTAAATTATAAACTAAACGAAACTAAACTAAACTAAACTAAATTAAACTAAACTAACCTAAAGTAACCTAACCTAACCTAACCTAACCTAAACTAAAATAACTCAACTAACCTAACCTAACATAACCCAACCTAACCTAAACTAAACTAAACTAACCTAACCGAACGTAAACTAAACTAAACTAAACTAAACTATAAACTAAACTATAAACTAAAGTAAACTAAATTAAACTAAAATAAACTAACCTAATTTACCTAAACAAAACTAACACACCTAACCTAACCTAAACAAAACTAAACTATACTAACCTAACCTAACATAACCCAACCTAACCTAAACTAAACTAAACTAAACTATAAACTAAACTATAAACTAAAGTAAACTAAACTAAACTAAAATAAACTAACCTAACCTAACCTAAACAAACCTAACACACCTAACCTAACCTAACCTAAACTAAACTCAACTAAACTAAACTAACCTAACATAACCTAACCTAACCTATACTAAACTAAACTGACCTAACCTATCCTAAACAAAACTAAACTAAACTATAAGCTAAACTATAAACTAAAGTAAACTAAACTAAACTAAAATAAACTAATCTAACCTAACCTAACCTAACCTAACCTAACCCAACCTAAACTAATCTAATATAAACTAAACTAAACTAAATAACCTAACCTAAACTAAAGTAAAATAAACTAGATTCAATTCAACTAAACTAAACGCCACTAACCTAACCTAACCTAACCTAACCTAATCTAATCTAAACTAAAATAAACTAACCTAACCTAACGTAACCTAACCTTACCTATTCTAACCTAAACTAATCTAAACTAAACAAACTAAACTAAACCATAAACCAAAATATAAACTAATCTATAAACTAAACTGAACTATAAACAAACGAAACTAAAATAAACTATACTAAAATAAACTAACCTAACCTAACCTAACCTAAACTAAACTAACATAACCTAACCTAACCTAAACTAAACTAAACTAATCTAATATAAACTAAACTAAACAATAAATTAAAATATAAACTAAACTTAACTAAACTAAACTAAACTAACCTAACCTGAACTAAAATAAACAAAAATAAACTAAATTAAATTCAAGTAAACTAAACTAAACTACACTAACCTAACCTAACCTAACATAATCTAATCTAAACTAAAATAAACTAACCTAAACTAATCTAACCTTACCTTACCTAATCTAAACTAAACTAAACTATAAACTAATTTATAAACTAAACTAATCTATAAACTAAACTAAACTAAACTAATCTAAGATAACTTAACCTAAATTAAACTAAACTATACTAAACTATAAACAAAACGATAAACTATACTATATATTAAACTGAACTAAAAAAAACTAAACTAAATTAATTTTACCTAACCTAACCTAAACTAAACTAAACTAACCTAACCTAACCCAAACGAAATTAAACTATAAACTGAAGTAAACTAAACTAAACTCAACTAAACTAAACTAACCTAACCTAACTTAACATAACCTAACCTAAACTAAACTAAACTAAAGTAACCTAACATAACCTACCCTAAACTAAAATAAATTAAATTAATTAAACTATAAACTAAACTAAACTATATACTAAACGATACCTCACTCAACTAAACTAAACTAAACTAAACTACACTAAACTAAACTAAACCATAAACTAAACTATAAACTAAACTATAAACTAAACTATAAACTAATTTATAAATTAAAATAAACTATAAATTATAGTAAAAAAAACAAAAGTAAACTAAGCTAACCTAACTAACCTAACCTAACGTAACCTAAGCTAAGCTATCTAAACTAACTTAACTTAACCTAACCTAAACTAAACTAAACTAAAATAAACTAAACTAAACTATGAACTAAACTGAACTAAACTATAAACTAAACTAAACTAAAGTTAACTAACCTAACGTAACCTAACCTAAACTAAATTAAACTAAACTAAACTAAACTAAGCTAACTTAACCTAACCTAAACTAACCTAACCTAATCTAAGCTAAGCTAAACTAAACTAACCTAACCTAACATAAACTAACCTAACCTAACCTAAACTAACCTTACCTAACCTAACCTAAACTAAACTAAACTAAACAAAACTACACTAAACTAAACTAAATTAAACTATAAACTTAACTAAACTGTAAACTAAACTTTAAACTAAACAAGACTAAACTATAAAAAAAACTAAATTAAACTGAACTAAACTTACCTAATCTAACCTAACATAAACTTAACTAAACTAAACTACCCTAACCTATCCAAACCTAACCTAACCTAAACTAAACTAAACGAAACTAAACTATAAACTAAACTATAAACTAATCTATAAATTAAACTAAACTATAAACTAAACTAAAATAAACTAAACTAAACTAAACTAACTAACCTAACCTAACCGAACCTAACCTAAGCTACGCTAAACTAAACTAACCTAACAAAACCTGAACTAAACTAAACTAAACTAAACTAAATTATAAACTAAACTATAAACTAATATAAACTAACCTAACCTAACCTAACCTAAACTAAACTAACCTAACCTAAGCTAACCTAACCTAAACTAAACTAAACTATAAAAAACTATAAACTAAACTAAACAAAACTATACTATAAACTAAATTATAAACTAAACTAATGTAAACTAAACTAACCTCAACTAACCTAACCTAACCTCACCTAACCTAACATAAACTAAACTAAACTAAATTATAAACTAAACGAAACTAAACTAAACTAAACTAAATTAAACTAAACTAACCTAAAGTAACATAACCTAACCTAACCTAACCTAACCTAACCTAAACTAAAATAAACTCAACTAACCTAACCGAACCTGAACTAAACTAAACTAAACTAAACTATAAACTAAAGTAAACTAAATTAAACTAAAATAAACTAACCTAATTTACCTAAACAAAACTAACACACCTAACCTAACCTAAACAAAACTAAACTGACCTAACCTATCCTAAACAAAACAAAACTAAACTAAACTATAAGCTAAACTATAAACTAAAGTAAACTAAACTAAACTAAAATAAACTAATCTAACTTAACCTAACCTAACCTAACCTAACCTAACCTAACCTAAACAAATCTAATATAAACTAAACTAAACTATAAACTAAAATATATACTAAACTAAACTAAATAACCTAACCTAAACTAAAGTAAAATAAACTAGATTAAATTCAACTAAACTAAACTAAACTAAACGCCAATAACCTTACCTAATGTAACCTAATCTAATCTAAACTAAAATAAACTAACCTAACCTAACGTAACCTAACCTTACCTATTCTAACCTAAACTAATCTAAACTAAACAAAGTAAACTGAACTATAAACTAAAATATAAACTAATCTATAAACTAAACTGAACTATAAACTAAACGAAAATAAAATAAACTATACTAAACTAAACTAACCTAACCTAAACTTACCTAACCTAACCTAAACTAAACTAATCTAAGCTATAAACTAAACTATAAACTAATTTATAAATTAAACTAAATTATAAACTAAAATAAAATAAACTAAACTAAGCTAAACTATCTAACCTAACCTAACCTAAATTAACCTAACCTAAGCTAAGCTAAATTAAACTAACCTAACCTAACATAAACTAACATAATCTAACCTAAACTAAACTAAACTAAAGTAACCTTACCTAACCTAACCTAACCTATACTAAACTAAACAAAACTAAACTAAACTAAACTAAACTATAAACTAAACTAAACTAAACTATAAAAAAACTAAACTAAACTCAACTAAACTAACCTAACCTAACCTACCATAAACTTAACCAAACTAAACTAACCTAACCCAACCTAAGCTAACCTTACGTAACCTAACCTAAACTTAACTAAATGAAACTAAACTATAAACTAATCTCTAAATTAAACTAAACTATAAACTAAACTAAAATAAACTAAACTAAGCTAAATTAACTAACCTAACCTATTCTAACCTAACCTAAGCTAAACTAGACTAAACTAAACTAAATTATAAACTAAACCATAAACTAAACTAAACTATAAACTAAACTATAAACTAAACTAAACTAAACTATAAACTAGACTAAATTAAACTAAACTAACCTAACCTAACCTAAGCTAATGAAAACTAAACTAACCTAAAGTAACATAAGTTAACCTAACTTAACCTAAACTACACTAACTTAACCTGACCTAACCTAAACTAAAATAACCTAACCTAACCTAACCTAACCTAAAATAACCTAACCTAAGCTAAGCTAAACTAAACTAACCTAACCTAACATAAACTAACATAACCTAACCTAAACTGAACTAAACTAAACTAACCAAACCTGACCTAAAATAAACTAAAATAAACTAAATTAAATTCAAGTAAACTAAACTAAACTACACTAACCTAACCTAACCTAACCTAACATAATCTAATCTAAACTAAAATAAACTAACCTAAACTAATCTAACCTTACCTAACCTAACCTAAACTAAACTAAACTAAACTATAAACTAATTTATAAACTAAACTAATCTATAAACTAAACTAAACTAACCCAAGATAACTTAACCCAAATTAAACTAAACTAAACTAAACTATACTAAACTATAAAAAAACGATAAAATATACTACATATTAAACTATAAACTGAAGTAAACTAAACTAACTCAACTAAACTAAACTAACCTAACCTAACTTAACATAACCTAACCTAAACTAAACTAAACTAACGTAACCTAACATAACCTACCCTAAACTAAAATAAATTAAATTAATTAAACTATAAACTAAACTAAACTATATACTAAACGAAACCTCACTCAACTAAACTAAACTAAACTAAACTACACTAAACTAAACTAAACCATAAACTAAACTATAAACTAAACTATAAATTAATTTATAAATTAAACTAAACTATAAATTATAGTAAAATAAACAAAAATAAACTAAGCTAAACTAACTAACCTAACCTAACCTAACCTAAGCTAAGCTATCTAAACTAACCTTACCCAACCTAACCTAAACTAAACTAAACTAAACAAAACTACACTAAACTAAACTAAATTATACTATAAACTGAACTAAACTGTAAACTAAACTTTAAACTAAACAAGACTAAACTATAAACAAAACTAAACTAAACTAAACTAAACTTACCTAACCTAACCTAACATAAACTTAACTAAACTAAACTACCATAACCTAACCTAACCTAATCTAACCTTACCTAACCTAACCTAAACTAAACTAAACGAAACTAAACTATAAACTAAACTATAAACTAATCGATAAATTAAACTAAACTATAAACTAAACTATAATAAACTAAACTAAACTAAACTAACTAACCTAACCTAACCGAACCTAACCTAAGCTACGCTAAACTAAACTAACCTAACAAAACCTGAACTAAACTAAACTAAACTAAACTAAACTAAATTATAAACTAAACTATAAAATAATATAAAATAACCTAACCTAACCTAAACTAAACTAACCTAACCTAAGCTAACCTAACCTAAACTAAACTAAACTATAAAAAAACTATAAACTAAACTATAAACTAATTTATAAATTAAACTAAACTATTAACTAAAATAAAATAAACTAAACTAAGCTAAACTATCTAACCTAACCTAACCTAACCTAAAATAACCTAACCTAAGCTAAGCTAAACTAAACTAACCTAACCTAACATAAACTAACATAACCTAACCTAACCTAAACTAATCTAAAGTAAACTAAACTAATCTAATATAAACTAAACAAACTTAAACTATAAACTATAATATAAACTAAACTAAACTAACCTAACCTAAACTAAACTAAAATAAACTAAATTAAATTCAACTAAATGAAACTAAACTAAACTACACTAACCTAACCTAGCCTAACCTAACATAATCTAATCTAAACTAAAATAAACTAACCTAACATAACCTTAACTAACCTAAACTAAACTAAACTAAACTAAACTAAACCAAACTAAACTAAACTATAAACTAAAATATAAATTAACCTGTAAACTATACTAAACTATAAACTACACGAAACTAATATAAACTATACTAAACTAACCTAACATAACCTAAGCTAAGCTAAACTAAACTCACCTAACCTAACCTAAAGTAAACTAAATTAAACTAAATTATAAACTAAAATATAAACTAAATTAAACCAAAATACATATTAAACTATAAACTAAACTAAGCTAAACTATAAATTAAACTAAACTAAACTAACCTAACCTAACCTAAACTCACCTAACCTAACCGAAACTAAACTAACCCAACCTAACCTAACATAACCTAAACTAAACTAAACTAAACTATAAAATAAACTATAAATGAAAATAAACTAAATTATACTATAAACTAAATTATAAACTAAACTAAACTAAACTAAGCTAACCTAACCTAAGTTAAACTAAACTAAACTAAATTATAAAATAAACGAAACTAAACTAACCTTACCTAACCTAACCTAACCTAACATAAACTAAACTAAACAAAATTATAAACTAAACGAAACTAAACAAAACTAAACTAAACTAACCTAAAGTAACATAACCTAACCTAACCTAACCTAAACTTAACTAAACTAACCTGACCTACCCTAAACTAAAACTAAACTAAACAAAACTATAAACTAAACTATAAACTAAAGTAAATTAACTAAACTAAAATAAACTAACCTATCCTAACCTAACCTAAACTAAACTAACCTAACCTAACATAACCTAAACTAAACTAAACTAATCTAATATAAACTAAACTAAACAATAAATTAAAATATAAACTAAACTTAACTAAACTAAACTAAACTAACCTAACCTGAACTAAAATAAACAAAAATAAACTAAATTAAATTCAAGTAAACTAAACTAAACTACACTAACCTAACCTAACCTAACATAATCTAATCTAAACTAAAATAAACTAACCTAAACTAATCTAACCTTACCTTACCTAATCTAAACTAAACTAAACTATAAACTAATTTATAAACTAAACTAATCTATAAACTAAACTAAACTAAGCTAATCTAAGATAACTTAACCTAAATTAAACTAAACTATACTAAACTATAAACAAAACGATAAACTATACTATATATTAAACTGAACTAAAGTAAACTAAACTAAATTAATTTTACCTAACCTAACCTAAACTAAACTAAACTAACCTAACCTAACCCAAACGAAATTAAACTATTAAATGAAGTAAACTAAACTAAACTCAACTAAACTAAACTAACCTAACCTAACTTAACATAACCTAACCTAAACTAAACTAAACTAAAGTAACCTAACATAACCTACCCTAAACTAAAATAAATTAAATTAATTAAACTATAAACTAAACTAAACTATATACTAAACGATACCTCACTCAACTAAACTAAACTAAACTAAACTACACTAAACTAAACTAAACCATAAACTAAACTATAAACTAAACTATAAACTAAACTATAAACTAATTTATAAATTAAAATAAACTATAAATTATAGTAAAAAAAACAAAACTAAACTAAGCTAACCTAACTAACCTAACCTAACGTAACCTAAGCTAAGCTATCTAAACTAACTTAACTTAACCTAACCTAAACTAAACTAAACTAAACTAAACTAAACTAAACTGTGAACTAAACTGAACTAAACTATAAACTAAACTAAACTAAAGTTAACTAACCTAACGTAACCTAACGTAAACTAAATTAAACTAAACTAAACTAAACTAAGCTAACTTAACCTAACCTAAACTAACCTAACCTAATCTAAGCTAAGCTAAACTAAACTAACCTAACCTAACAAAAATCAACCTAACCTAACCTAAACTAACCTTACCTAACCTAACCTAAACTAAACTAAACTAAACAAAACTACACTAAACTAAACTAAATTAAACTATAAACTTAACTAAACTGTAAACTAAACTTTAAACTAAACAAGACTAAACTATAAACAAAACTAAATTAAACTGAACTAAACTTACCTAATCTAACCTAACATAAACTTAACTAAACTAAACTACCCTAACCTAACCAAACCTAACCTAACCTAAACTAAACTAAACGAAACTAAACTATAAACTAAACTATAAACTAATCTATAAATTAAACTAAACTATAAACTAAACTAAAATAAACTAAACTAAACTAAACTAACTAACCTAACCTAACCGAACCTAACCTAAGCTACGCTAAACTAAACTAACCTAACAAAACCTAAACTAAACTAAACTAAACTAAACTAAATTATAAACTAAACTATAAACTAATATAAACTAACCTAACCTAACCTAAACTAACCTAACCTAAACTAAACTAAACTATAAAAAACTATAAACTAAACTAAACAAAACTATACTATAAACTAAATTATAAACTAAACTAATGTAAACTAAACTAACCTCAACTAACCTAACCTAACCTCACCTAACCTAACATAAACTAAACTAAACTAAATTATAAACTAAACGAAACTAAACTAAACTAAACTAAATTAAACTAAACTAACCTAAAGTAACATAACCTAACCTAACCTAACCTAACCTAACCTAAACTAAAATAAACTCAACTAACCTAACCGAACCTGAACTAAACTAAACTAAACTAAACTATAAACTAAAGTAAACTAAATTAAACTAAAATAAACTAACCTAATTTACCTAAACAAAACTAACACACCTAACCTAACCTAAACAAAACTAAACTGACCTAACCTATCCTAAACAAAACAAAACTAAACTAAACTATAAGCTAAACTATAAACTAAAGTAAACTAAACTAAACTAAAATAAACTAATCTAACTTAACCTAACCTAACCTAACCTAACCTAAACAAATCTAATATAAACTAAACTAAACTATAAACTAAAATATATACTAAACTAAACTAAATAACCTAACCTAAACTAAAGTAAAATAAACTAGATTAAATTCAACTAAACTAAACTAAACTAAACGCCAATAACCTAACCTAACGTAACCTAATCTAATCTAAACTAAAATAAACTAACCTAACCTAACGTAACCTAACCTTACCTATTCTAACCTAAACTAATCTAAACTAAACAAACTAAACTGAACTATAAACTAAAATATAAACTAATCTATAAACTAAACTGAACTATAAACTAAACGAAAATAAAATAAACTATACTAAACTAAACTAACCTAACCTAAACTTACCTAACCTAACCTAAACTAAACTAATCTAAGCTATAAACTAAACTATAAACTAATTTATAAATTAAACTAAATTATAAACTAAACTAAAATAAACTAAACTAAGCTAAACTATCTAACCTAACCTAACCTAAATTAAACTAACCTAACCTAACATAAACTAACATAATCTAACCTAAACTAAACTAAACTAAAGTAACCTTACCTAACCTAACCTAACCTATACTAAACTAAACAAAACTAAACTAAACTAAACTAAACTATAAACTAAACTAAACTAAACTATAAAAAAACTAAACTAAACTCAACTAAACTAACCTAACCTAACCTAACATAAACTTAACTAAACTAAACTAACCTAACCCAACCTAAGCTAACCTTACGTACCCTAACCTAAACTTAACTAAATGAAACTAAACTATAAACTAATCTCTAAATTAAACTTAACTATAAACTAAACTAAAATAAACTAAACTAAGCTAAATTAACTAACCTAACCTATTCTAACCTAACCTAAGCTAAACTAGTCTAACCTAACCTAAACTAAACTAAACTAAACTAAATTATAAACTAAACCATAAACTAAACTAAAATATAAACTAAACTATAAACTAAACTAAACTAAACTATAAACTAGACTAAATTAAACTAAACTAACCTAACCTAACCTAAGCTAATGAAAACTAAACTAACCTAAAGTAACATAAGTTAACCTAACCTAACCTAAACTACACTAACTTAACCTGACCTAACCTAAACTAAAATAACCTAACCTAACCTAACCTAACCTAAAATAACCTAACCTAAGCTAAGCTAAACTAAACTAACCTAACCTAACATAAACTAACATAACCTAACCTAAACTGAACTAAACTAAACTAACCAAACCTAACCTAACCTAAAATAACCTAACCTAAGCTAAGCTAAACTAAACTAACCTAACCTAACATAAACTAATATAACCTAACCTAAAGTGAACTAAACTAAACTAACCTTACCTAACATAACCTATACTAAACTTAACAAAACAAAACTAAACTAAACTAAACTATAAACTGAACTAAACTAACCTAACCTAACATAAACTTAACTAAACTAACCTAACCCAACCTAAGCTAACCTTACCTAACCTAACCTAAACTAAACTAAACGAAACTAATCTATAAACTAAACTATAAACTAATCTCTAAATTAAACTAAACTATAAAATAAACTAAAATAAACTAAGCTAAGCTAAATTAACTAACCTAACCTATTCTAACCTAACCTAAGCTAAACTAGACCAACCTAACCTAAACTAAACTAAACTAAACTATAAACTAAACTAAACTAATCTATAAACAAAACTAAACTAAACTGAACTAAACTAACCTAACCTAACCTAACATAAACTTAACTAAACTAAACTAACCTAACCCAACCTAAGCTAACCTTACCTAACGTAACCTAAACTTAACTAAATGAAACTAAACTATAAACTAATCTCTAAATTAAACTAAACTATAATCTAAACTAAAATAAACTAAACAAAGCTAAATTAACTAACCTAACCTATTCTAACCTAACCTAAGCTAAACTAGACTAACCTAACCTAAACTAAACTAAACTAAACTAAATTATAAACTAAACCATAAACTAAATTGAACTATAAACTAAACTATAAACTAAACTAAACTAAACTATAAACTACTAAACTAAACTAACCTAACCTAACCTAAGCTAAGGTAAAGTAAACTAACCTAACCTAACCTGACCTAAACTAAACTAAACTAACCTAACTTATAAACTAAGCTATAAACTAAACTAAACCAAATTATAAACTAAACTATAAACTAAACTAAACTAAACTATAAACTAAACTAAACTAAATTATACTAATCTAACCTAACCTAAACTAAACTAACCTAACCTAACCTAACCTAACATAACCTAAACTAAACTAAACTAAAATATAAAATAAACTGTAAACTAAACTATACTATAAACTAAATTATAAACTAAACTAAACTAAACTAAACTAACCTAACCTAACCTAATCTAACATAAATTAAACTAAATTATAAACAAAGCGAAACTGAACTAACCTAACCTAACCTAATATAAACTAAACTAAACTAAATTATAAACTAAACGAAACTAAACTAAACTAAACTAACCTAAAGTAACATAAGTTAACCTAACCTAACCTAAACTACACTAACTTAACCTAACCTAACCTAAACTGAACTAAACCAAACTAACCTAACCTAACCTAACCTAAAATAACCTAACCTAAGCTAAGCTAAACTAAATTTACCTAACCTAACCTAAACTAAACTAATCTAAACTATAAACTAAACTATAAACTAATTTATAAATTAAACTAAACTATTAACTAAAATAAAATAAACTAAACTAAGCTAAACTATCTAACCTAACCTAACCTAACCTAAAATAACCTAACCTAAGCTAAGCTAAACTAAACTAACCTAACCTAACATAAACTAACATAACCTAACCTAACCTAAACTAATCTAAAGTAAACTAAACTAATCTAATATAAACTAAACAAACTTAAACTATAAACTGTAATATAAACTAAACTAAACTAACCTAACCTAACCTTAACTAACCTAAACTAAACTAAACTAAACTAAACTAAACCAAACTAAACTAAACTATAAACTAAAATATAAATTAACCTGTAAACTATACTAAACTATAAACTACACGAAACTAATATAAACTATACTAAACTAACCTAACATAACCTAAGCTAAGCTAAACTAAACTAACCTAACCTAACCTAAAGTAAACTAAATTAAACTAAATTATAAACTAAAATATAAACTAAATTAAACCAAAATACATATTAAACTATAAACTAAACTAAGCTAAACTATAAATTAAACTAAACTAAACTAACCTAACCTAACCTAAACTAACCTAACCTAACCGAAACTAAACTAACCCAACCTAACCTAACATAACCTAAACTAAACTAAACTAAACTATAAAATAAACTATAAATGAAACTAAACTAAACTATACTATAAACTAAATTATAAACTAAACTAAACTAAACTAAGCTAACCTAACCTAAGTTAAACTAAACTAAACTAAATTATAAAATAAACGAAACTAAACTAACCTTACCTAACCTAACCTAACCTAACATAAACTAAACTAAACAAAATTATAAACTAAACGAAACTAAACAAAACTAAACTAAACTAACCTAAAGTAACATAACCTAACCTAACCTAACCTAAACTTAACTAAACTAACCTGACCTACTCTAAACTAAAACTAAACTAAACAAAACTATAAACTAAACTATAAACTAAAGTAAATTAACTAAACTAAAATAAACTAACCTAACCTAACCTAACCTAAACTAAACTAACCTAACCTAACCTAAACTAAACTAAACTAATCTATTATAAACTAAACTAAACAATAAATTAAAATATAAACTAAACTAAACTAACCTAACCTAACCTAAAGTAAACTAAATTAAACTAAATTATAAACTAAAATATAAACTAAATTAAACCAAAATACATATTAAACTATAAACTAAACTAAGCTAAACTATAAATTAAACTAAACTAAACTAACCTAACCTAACCTAAACTAACCTAACCTAACCGAAACTAAACTAACCCAACCTAACCTAACATAACCTAAACTAAACTAAACTAAACTATAAAATAAACTATAAATGAAACTAAACTAAACTATACTATAAACTAAATTATAAACTAAACTAAACTAAACTAAGCTAACCTAACCTAAGTTAAACTAAACTAAACTAAATTATAAAATAAACGAAACTAAACTAACCTTACCTAACCTAACCTAACCTAACATAAACTAAACTAAACAAAATTATAAACTAAACGAAACTAAACAAAACTAAACTAAACTAACCTAAAGTAACATAACCTAACCTAACCTAACCTAAACTTAACTAAACTAACCTGACCTACTCTAAACTAAAACTAAACTAAACAAAACTATAAACTAAACTATAAACTAAAGTAAATTAACTAAACTAAAATAAACTAACCTAACCTAACCTAACCTAAACTAAACTAACCTAACCTAACCTAAACTAAACTAAACTAATCTATTATAAACTAAACTAAACAATAAATTAAAATATAAACTAAACTAAACTAAACTAAGCTAATCTAACTTAACGTAAACTAAACTAAACTAACCTAACCTAGCCTAAACTAAACTAAAATAAACTAAATAAAATTCAAGTAAACTAAACTAATCTACACTAACCTAACCTAACCAAACCTAACATAATCTAATCTAAACTAAAATAAAATAACCTAAACTAATATAACCTTACCTAACCTAACCTAAACTAAACTAAACTAAACCAAACTAAACTAAACTATAAAATAAAATATAAACTAATTTATAAACTAAATTAATCTATAAACTCAACTAAACTAAACTAAACTTAGCTAAACTAACTAACCTTACCGAAAATAGCCTAACCTAATCTAAGCTTAACTAAAGTAACCTAACCTAAACCAACATAAATCAAACTAAACTAAATAATAAAGTAAACCATAAACTAAACTAAACAAAAGTTAATTCTAAACCTTAAATTAACGAAACTATAAACTAAACTAAACTAAACTAAACTAACCTCACCTAACCTAATTTAAACTAAACTAAACTAACCTAACCTAACCTAAACTAAACTAAACTAAACTAAACTATAAACACAGTTATAAACTAAACTAAACTAAACTAAACTAACATAACGTAACCTAAACTACAATAAAATAAACTAAAATAAGTTCATCTAAACTAAACCTTACTACACTAACCTCACCTAACCTAACCTAACATAAACTAAACTAAATTGACCTAACCTAACCTAACGTAAACTAAACTAAACTATACGAAACAAAACTAAATAAAACTAAACTAAACTAAACGAAATTAAACTATACACCAAACTATAAAATAAGCTAAACTAAACTATAAATTAAACTATGAACTCAACTAAACTACTAAACTATAAGGTAAACTAAACTAAATTAAACTCAACTAATCTAAACTAAATTAAGCTTACTAAACTAACCTAACCTAAACTAACCTAACCTAATATAAACTAAACTAAACTAACCTAACGTAACATAAGTTAGGCTAAGCTAAACTAAACTAACCTAACCTAAAATAAACTAAACTAAACCAAACTATATACTAAACTATAAACTAAACTAAGCTAAACTATAAACTAAACTATACTAAACTGAACTAACCTAACCTAAACTAACTTAACCTAACCTATACTAAACTTACCTTATCTAACCTAACATAACCTAAACTAATCTAAAGTATAAAATAAACTACAAACTAGACTAAACTAAACTATACTATAAACTAAATTATAAACTAAACTAAACTAAACTAAACTAACCTAACCTAACCTAAACTAAACTAAACTAAATTATAAACTAAACTAAACTAAACTAACCTAACCTAACCTAATCTAACATAAATTAAACTAAATTATAAACAAAGCGAAACTAAACTAACCTAACCTAACCTAATATAAACTAAACTAAACTAAATTATAAACTAAACGAAACTAAACTAAACTAAACTAACCTAAAGTAACATAAGTTAACCTAACCTAACCTAAACTACACTAACTTAACCTAACCTAACCTAAACTGAACTAAACCAAACTAACCTAACCTAACCTAACCTAAAATAACCTAACCTAAGCTAAGCTAAACTAAATTTACCTAACCTAACCTAAACTAAACTAATCTAAACTATAAACTAAACTATAAACTAATTTATAAATTAAACTAAACTATTAACTAAAATAAAATAAACTAAACTAAGCTAAACTATCTAACCTAACCTAACCTAACCTAAAATAACCTAACCTAAGCTAAGCTAAACTAAACTAACCTAACCTAACATAAACTAACATAACCTAACCTAACCTAAACTAATCTAAAGTAAACTAAACTAATCTAATATAAACTAAACAAACTTAAACTATAAACTGTAATATAAACTAAACTAAACTAACCTAACCTAACCTTAACTAACCTAAACTAAACTAAACTAAACTAAACTAAACCAAACTAAACTAAACTATAAACTAAAATATAAATTAACCTGTAAACTATACTAAACTATAAACTACACGAAACTAATATAAACTATACTAAACTAACCTAACATAACCTAAGCTAAGCTAAACTAAACTAACCTAACCTAACCTAAAGTAAACTAAATTAAACTAAATTATAAACTAAAATATAAACTAAATTAAACCAAAATACATATTAAACTATAAACTAAACTAAGCTAAACTATAAATTAAACTAAACTAAACTAACCTAACCTAACCTAAACTAACCTAACCTAACCGAAACTAAACTAACCCAACCTAACCTAACATAACCTAAACTAAACTAAACTAAACTATAAAATAAACTATAAATGAAACTAAACTAAACTATACTATAAACTAAATTATAAACTAAACTAAACTAAACTAAGCTAACCTAACCTAAGTTAAACTAAACTAAACTAAATTATAAAATAAACGAAACTAAACTTACCTTACCTAACCTAACCTAACCTAACATAAACTAAACTAAACAAAATTATAAACTAAACGAAACTAAACAAAACTAAACTAAACTAACCTAAAGTAACATAACCTAACCTAACCTAACCTAAACTTAACTAAACTAACCTGACCTACTCTAAACTAAAACTAAACTAAACAAAACTATAAACTAAACTATAAACTAAAGTAAATTAACTAAACTAAAATAAACTAACCTAACCTAACCTAACCTAAACTAAACTAACCTAACCTAACCTAAACTAAACTAAACTAATCTATTATAAACTAAACTAAACAATAAATTAAAATATAAACTAAACTAAACTAACCTAACCTAACCTAAAGTAAACTAAATTAAACTAAATTATAAACTAAAATATAAACTAAATTAAACCAAAATACATATTAAACTATAAACTAAACTAAGCTAAACTATAAATTAAACTAAACTAAACTAACCTAACCTAACCTAAACTAACCTAACCTAACCGAAACTAAACTAACCCAACCTAACCTAACATAACCTAAACTAAACTAAACTAAACTATAAAATAAACTATAAATGAAACTAAACTAAACTATACTATAAACTAAATTATAAACTAAACTAAACTAAACTAAGCTAACCTAACCTAAGTTAAACTAAACTAAACTAAATTATAAAATAAACGAAACTAAACTAACCTTACCTAACCTAACCTAACCTAACATAAACTAAACTAAACAAAATTATAAACTAAACGAAACTAAACAAAACTAAACTAAACTAACCTAAAGTAACATAACCTAACCTAACCTAACCTAAACTTAACTAAACTAACCTGACCTACTCTAAACTAAAACTAAACTAAACAAAACTATAAACTAAACTATAAACTAAAGTAAATTAACTAAACTAAAATAAACTAACCTAACCTAACCTAACCTAAACTAAACTAACCTAACCTAACCTAAACTAAACTAAACTAATCTATTATAAACTAAACTAAACAATAAATTAAAATATAAACTAAACTAAACTAAACTAAGCTAATCTAACTTAACGTAAACTAAACTAAACTAACCTAACCTAGCCTAAACTAAACTAAAATAAACTAAATAAAATTCAAGTAAACTAAACTAATCTACACTAACCTAACCTAACCAAACCTAACATAATCTAATCTAAACTAAAATAAAATAACCTAAACTAATATAACCTTACCTAACCTAACCTAAACTAAACTAAACTAAACCAAACTAAACTAAACTATAAAATAAAATATAAACTAATTTATAAACTAAATTAATCTATAAACTCAACTAAACTAAACTAAACTTAGCTAAACTAACTAACCTTACCGAAAATAGCCTAACCTAATCTAAGCTTAACTAAAGTAACCTAACCTAAACCAACATAAATCAAACTAAACTAAATAATAAAGTAAACCATAAACTAAACTAAACAAAAGTTAATTCTAAACCTTAAATTAACGAAACTATAAACTAAACTAAACTAAACTAAACTAACCTCACCTAACCTAATTTAAACTAAACTAAACTAACCTAACCTAACCTAAACTAAACTAAACTAAACTAAACTATAAACACAGTTATAAACTAAACTAAACTAAACTAAACTAACATAACGTAACCTAAACTACAATAAAATAAACTAAAATAAGTTCATCTAAACTAAACCTTACTACACTAACCTCACCTAACCTAACCTAACATAAACTAAACTAAATTGACCTAACCTAACCTAACGTAAACTAAACTAAACTATACGAAACAAAACTAAATAAAACTAAACTAAACTAAACGAAATTAAACTATACACCAAACTATAAAATAAGCTAAACTAAACTATAAATTAAACTATGAACTCAACTAAACTACTAAACTATAAGGTAAACTAAACTAAATTAAACTCAACTAATCTAAACTAAATTAAGCTTACTAAACTAACCTAACCTAAACTAACCTAACCTAATATAAACTAAACTAAACTAACCTAACGTAACATAAGTTAGGCTAAGCTAAACTAAACTAACCTAACCTAAAATAAACTAAACTAAACCAAACTATATACTAAACTATAAACTAAACTAAGCTAAACTATAAACTAAACTATACTAAACTGAACTAACCTAACCTAAACTAACTTAACCTAACCTATACTAAACTTACCTTATCTAACCTAACATAACCTAAACTAATCTAAAGTATAAAATAAACTACAAACTAGACTAAACTAAACTATACTATAAACTAAATTATAAACTAAACTAAACTAAACTAAACTAACCTAACCTAACCTAAACTAAACTAAACTAAATTATAAACTAAACGTAACTAAACTAACCTAACATAACCTAACCTAACATAAACTAAACTAAACTCAATTATACACTAAACGAAACAAAACAAAACTAAACCAAACTAACCTAAAGTAACATAACCTAAGCTAACCTAAACTAAACTAAACTAAACTAACCTGACCTAACCTAAACCAAAACTAAATTAATCTATACTATAAACTAAACTATAAACTAAAGTAAATTAACTAAACTAAAATAAACTAACCTAACCTAACCTAAATTAAACTAACATAACCTAACCTAACCGAAACTAAACTAAGCTAAACTAATCTAATATAAACTAAACTAAACAATAAATTAAAATATAAACTAAACTAATCGATAAACTAAACTAAACTAAACTAAACTTAGCTAAACTAACTAACCTTACCTATTGTAGCATAACGTAATCTAAGCTAAACTAAACTAACCTAACCTAAACAAAAATAAACCAAACTAAACTAAATTATAAAGTAAACTATAAACTAAACTAAACAAAACTATATTCTAAACTATAAATTAACTAAATTATAAACTAAACTAAACTAAACTAAACTAACCTAACCTATCCTAACACAACCTAAACTAAGCTAAACTAACCTAACCTAACCTAACCGAACCTAACCGAAACTAAGCTAAACTGAACTAAACTAAACTAAATTAAACAATAATCTAAACTAAACTTAACTATAAATTAAACTATAAACTAAACTAAACTATAAACAATACTAAACCAAACTCTACTAAACTAACCTAACCTAACCTAACATAAAATTAACTAAACTAAACTAACTTAACCTCACCCAACCTAACCTAACCTCACCTCACCTCACCTAACCTAACCTAAACTAAACTATAAGCGAAACTATACTTAACTATAAATTAAACACTAAACTAAACTACACCAAACTCACCTAACCTAACATAAACACAACTAACACACCTAACCTAACCTAACCTAAATTAAACTAAACTAAAATAAACTAACCCAACCTAACCTAACCTAACCTAAACTAAACTAAACTGACCTAACCTATCCTAAACAAAACTAAACTAAACTAAACTATAAGCAAAACTATTAACTAAAGTAAACTAAAGTAAACTAAAATAAACTAACCTAACCTAACCTAACCTAAGCTAAAATAATCTAATATAAACTAAACTAAACTAAACTATAAACTAAAATATAAACTAAACTAAACTAAACTAAATAACTTAACCTAAACTAAATATAAAATAAACTAGATTAAATTCAACTAAACTAAACTAAACTATACTAACCTAAACTAACCTAACCTAACCTAACATAATCTAATTTAACTAAAATAAACTAACCTAACCTAACGTAACCTAACCTTACCTATTCTAACCTAAACTAAACTAAAATAAACAAACTAAACTAAACTATATACTAAAATATAAACTAATCTATAAACTAAACTGAACTATAAACTAAACGAAACTAAAATAAACTATACTAAACTAAACTAACCTAACCTAAACATACCTCACCTAACCTAAACTAAACTAAACTAAACTATAAACTAAACTATTAATTAATTTATAAATTAAACTAAACTATAAACTAAAATAAAATAAACTGAACTAAGCTAAACTAACTAACATAACCTAACCTAACCTAACCTAACCTAAAATAACCTAACCTAAGCTAAGCTAAACTAAACTAACCTAACCTAACATAAACTAAACTAAACTGACCTAACCTAACCTAACGTAAACTAAACTAAACTATACGAAACAAAACTAAATAAAACTAAACTAAACTAAACGAAATTAAACTATACACCAAACTATAAAATAAGCTAAACTAAACTATAAATTAAACTATGAACTCAACTAAACTACTAAACTATAAGGTAAACTAAACTAAATTAAACTCAACTAATCTAAACTAAATTAAGCTTACTAAACTAACCTAACCTAAACTAACCTAACCTAATATAAACTAAACTAAACTAACCTAACGTAACATAAGTTAGGCTAAGCTAAACTAAACTAACCTAACCTAAAATAAACTAAACTAAACCAAACTATATACTAAACTATAAACTAAACTAAGCTAAACTATAAACTAAACTATACTAAACTGAACTAACCTAACCTAAACTAACTTAACCTAACCTATACTAAACTTACCTTATCTAACCTAACATAACCTAAACTAATCTAAAGTATAAAATAAACTACAAACTAGACTAAACTAAACTATACTATAAACTAAATTATAAACTAAACTAAACTAAACTAAACTAACCTAACCTAACCTAAACTAAACTAAACTAAATTATAAACTAAACGTAACTAAACTAACCTAACATAACCTAACCTAACATAAACTAAACTAAACTCAATTATACACTAAACGAAACAAAACAAAACTAAACCAAACTAACCTAAAGTAACATAACCTAAGCTAACCTAAACTAAACTAAACTAAACTAACCTGACCTAACCTAAACCAAAACTAAATTAATCTATACTATAAACTAAACTATAAACTAAAGTAAATTAACTAAACTAAAATAAACTAACCTAACCTAACCTAAATTAAACTAACATAACCTAACCTAACCGAAACTAAACTAAGCTAAACTAATCTAATATAAACTAAACTAAACAATAAATTAAAATATAAACTAAACTAATCGATAAACTAAACTAAACTAAACTAAACTTAGCTAAACTAACTAACCTTACCTATTGTAGCATAACGTAATCTAAGCTAAACTAAACTAACCTAACCTAAACAAAAATAAACCAAACTAAACTAAATTATAAAGTAAACTATAAACTAAACTAAACAAAACTATATTCTAAACTATAAATTAACTAAATTATAAACTAAACTAAACTAAACTAAACTAACCTAACCTATCCTAACACAACCTAAACTAAGCTAAACTAACCTAACCTAACCTAACCGAACCTAACCGAAACTAAGCTAAACTGAACTAAACTAAACTAAATTAAACAATAATCTAAACTAAACTTAACTATAAATTAAACTATAAACTAAACTAAACTATAAACAATACTAAACCAAACTCTACTAAACTAACCTAACCTAACCTAACATAAAATTAACTAAACTAAACTAACTTAACCTCACCCAACCTAACCTAACCTCACCTCACCTCACCTAACCTAACCTAAACTAAACTATAAGCGAAACTATACTTAACTATAAATTAAACACTAAACTAAACTACACCAAACTCACCTAACCTAACATAAACACAACTAACACACCTAACCTAACCTAACCTAAATTAAACTAAACTAAAATAAACTAACCCAACCTAACCTAACCTAACCTAAACTAAACTAAACTGACCTAACCTATCCTAAACAAAACTAAACTAAACTAAACTATAAGCAAAACTATTAACTAAAGTAAACTAAAGTAAACTAAAATAAACTAACCTAACCTAACCTAACCTAAGCTAAAATAATCTAATATAAACTAAACTAAACTAAACTATAAACTAAAATATAAACTAAACTAAACTAAACTAAATAACTTAACCTAAACTAAATATAAAATAAACTAGATTAAATTCAACTAAACTAAACTAAACTATACTAACCTAAACTAACCTAACCTAACCTAACATAATCTAATTTAACTAAAATAAACTAACCTAACCTAACGTAACCTAACCTTACCTATTCTAACCTAAACTAAACTAAAATAAACAAACTAAACTAAACTATATACTAAAATATAAACTAATCTATAAACTAAACTGAACTATAAACTAAACGAAACTAAAATAAACTATACTAAACTAAACTAACCTAACCTAAACATACCTCACCTAACCTAAACTAAACTAAACTAAACTATAAACTAAACTATTAATTAATTTATAAATTAAACTAAACTATAAACTAAAATAAAATAAACTGAACTAAGCTAAACTAACTAACATAACCTAACCTAACCTAACCTAACCTAAAATAACCTAACCTAAGCTAAGCTAAACTAAACTAACCTAACCTAACATAAACTAAACTAAACTGACCTAACCTAACCTAACGTAAACTAAACTAAACTATACGAAACAAAACTAAATAAAACTAAACTAAACTAAACGAAATTAAACTATACACCAAACTAAAAAATAAGCTAAACTCTACTATAAATTAAACTATAAACTAAACTAAACTACTAAACTATAAGGTAAACTAAACTAAATTAAACTCAACTAATCTAAACTAACCTAAGCTTACTAAACTAACCTAACATAACCTAACCTAACATAAACTAAACTAAACTCAATTATAAACTAAACGAAACTAAACAAAACTAAACTAAACTAACCTAAAGTAACATAACCTAACCTAACCTAAACTAAACTAAACTAACCTGACCTAACCTAAACCAAAACTAAATTAATTTATACTATAAACTAAACTATAAACTAAAGTAAATTAACTAAACTAAAATAAACTAACCTAACCTAACCTAACCTAAACTAAACTAACATAAATTAACCTAAACTAAACTAAACTAATCTAATATAAACTAAACTAAACTAACCTAAGATAACTTAACCTAAATTAAACTAAACTAAACTAAACTATACTAAACTATAAAAATCGATGAAATATACTATATATTAAACTATAAACTGAAGTAAACTAAACTAAACTCAACTAAACTAAACTAACCTAACCTAACTTAACATAACCTAACCTAAACTAAACTAAACTAACGTAACCTAACATAACCTACCCTAAACTAAAATAAATTAAATTAATTAAAATATAAACTAAACTAAACTATATACTAAACGATACCTCACTCAACTAAACTAAACTAAACTAAACTACATTAAACTAAACTAAACCATAAACTAAACTATAAACTAAACTATAAATTAATTTATAAATTAAACTAAACTATAAATTATAGTAAAATAAACAAAACTAAACTAAGCTAAACTAACTAACCTAACCTAACCTAACCTAAGCTAAGCTATCTAAACTAACCTTACCCAACCTAACCTAAACTAAACTAAACTAAACAAAACTACACTAAACTAAACTAAATTAAACTATAAACTGAACTAAACTTTAAACTAAACAAGACTAAACTATAAACAAAACTAAACTAAACTAAACTAAACTTACCTAACCTAACCTAACATAAACTTAACTAAACTAAACTACCCTAACCTAACCTAACCGAATCTAACCTTACCTAACCTAACCTAAACTGAACTAAACGAAACTGAACTATAAACTAAACTATAAACTAATCGATAAATTAAACTAAACTATAAACTAAACTAAAATAAACTAAACTAAACTAAACTAACCTAACAAAACCTGAACTAAACTAAACTAAACTAAACTAAACTAAATTATAAACTAAACTATAAAATAATATAAACTAACCTAACCTAACCTAACCTAAACTAAACTAACCTAACCTAAGCTAACCTAACCTAAACTAAACTAAACTATAAAAAAACTATAAACCAAACTAAACAAAACTATACTATAAACTAAATTATAAACTAAACTAATGTAAACTAAACTAACCTCAACTAACCTAACCTAACCTTACCTAACCTAACATAAACTAAACTAAACTAAATTATAAACTAAACGAAACTAAACTAAATTAAACTAAATTAAACTAAACTAACCTAAAGTAACATAACCTAACCTAACCTAACCTAACCTAAACTAAAATAACTCAACTAACCTAACCTAACCTAACCCAACCTAACCCAAACTAAACTAAACTAACCTAACCGAACCTAAACTAAACTAAACTAAACTAAACTAAACTATAAACTAAACTATAAACTAAAGTAAACTAAATTAAACTAAAATAAACTAACCTAATTTACCTAAACAAAACTAACACACCTAACCTAACCTAAACAAAACTAAACTATACTAACCTAACCTAACATAACCCAACCTAACCTAACCTAAACTAAACTAAACTATAAACTAAAGTAAACTAAACTAAACTAAAAAAAACTAACCTAACCTAACCTAAACAAACCTAACACACCTAACCTAACCTAACCTAAACTAAACTCAACTAAACTAAACTAACCTAACATAACCTAACCTAACCTAAACTAAACTAAACTGACCTAACCTATCCTAAACAAAACTAAACTAAACTATAAGCTAAACTATAAACTAAAGTAAACTAAACTAAACTAAAATAAACTAATCTAACCTAACCTAACCTAACCTAACCTAACCTAACCTAAACTAATCTAATATAAACTAAACTAAACTAAACTATAAACTAAAATATAAACTAAACTAAACTAAATAACCTAACCTAAACTAAAGTAAAATAAACTAGATTCAATTCAACTAAACTAAACTTAACTAAACGCCACTAACCTAACCTAACCTAACCTAATCTAATCTAAACTAAAATAAACTAACTTAACCTAACGTAACCTAACCTTACCTATTCTAACCTAAACTAATCTAAAATAAACAAACTAATCTAAACCATAAACCAAAATATAAACTAATCTATAAACTAAACTGAACTATAAACTAAACGAAACTAAAATAAGCTATACTAAAATAAACTAACCTAACCTAACCTAAACTAAACTAACATAACCTAACCTAACCTAAACTAAACTAAACTAATCTAATATAAACTAAACTAAACAATAAATTAAAATATAAACTAAACTTAACTAAACTAAACTAAGCAAAACTAACTTAACCTAAACTAAACTAAACTAACCTAACCTGACCTAAAATAAACAAAAATAAACTAAATTAAATTCAAGTAAACTAAACTAAACTACACTAACAAACTAACCTAACATAATCTAATCTAAACTAAAATAAACTAACCTAAACTAATCTAACCTTACCTTACCTAACCTAAACTAAACTAAACTAATCTATAAACTAAACTAAACTAAACTAACCTAAGATAACTTAACCTAAATTAAACTAAACTATACTAAACTATAAACAAAACGATAAACTATACTATATATTAAATTGAACTAAAGTAAACTAAACTAAATTAATTTTACCTAACCTAACCTAAATTAAACAAACTAACCTAACCTAACCCAAACGAAATTAAACTGTAAACTGAAGTAAACTAAACTAAACTCAACTAAACTAAACTAACCTAACCTAACTTAACATAACCTAACCTAAACTAAACTAAACTAACGTAACCTAACATAACCTACCCTAAACTAAAATAAATTAAATTAATTAAACTATAAACTAAACTAAACTATATACTAAACGATACCTCACTCAACTAAACTAAACTAAACTAAACTACACTAAACCATATACTAAACTATAAACTAAACTATAAACTAAATTATAAACTAATTTATAAATTAAACTAAACTATAAATTATAGTAAAAAAAACAAAACTAAACAAAGCTAACCTAACTAACCTAACGTAACCTAATCTAAGCTATCTAAACTAACTTAACTTAACCTAACCTAAACTAAACTAAACTAAAATAAACTAAACTAAACTATGAACTAAACTGAACTAAACTATAAACTAAACTAAACTAAAGTTAACTAACCTAACGTAACCTAACCTAAACTAAATTAAACTAAACTAAACTAAACTAAGCTAACTTAACCTAACCTAAACTAACCTAACCTAACCTAAGCTAAGCTAAACTAAACTAACCTCACCTAACATAAACTAACCTTACCTAACCTAAATTAACCTTACCTAACCTAACCTAAACTAAACTAAACTAAACAAAACTACACTAAACTAAACTAAATTAAACTATAAACTTAACTAAACTGTAAACTAAACTTTAAAATAAACAAGACTAAACTATAAACAAAACTAAATTAAACTGAACTAAACTTACCTAACCTAACTTAACATAAACTTAACTAAACTAAACTACCCTAACCTAACCTAACCTAACCTAAACTAAATTAAACGAAACTAAATTATAAACTAAACCATAAACTAAACTAAACTATAAACTAAACTAAACTATAAACTAAACTAAACTAAACTATAAACTAGACTAAATTAAACTAAACTAACCTAACCTAACCTAAGCTAAGGAAAACTAAACTAACCTAAAGTAACATAAGTTAACTTAACCTAACCTAAACTACACTAACTTAACCTGACCTAACCTAAACTAAACTAACCTAACCTAACCTAACCTAAAATAACCTAACCTAAGCTAAGCTAAACTAAACTAACGTAACCTAACATAAACTAACATAACCTAACCTAAACTGAACTAAACTAAACTAACCAAACCTAACCTAACCTAAAATAACCTAACCTAAGATAAGCTAAACTAAACTAACCTAACCTAACATAAACTAATATAACCTAACCTAAAGTGAACTAAACTAAACTAACCTTACCTAACATAACCTATACTAAAATAAACAAAACAAAACTAAACTAAACTAAACTATAAACTGAACTAAATTAACCTAACCTAACATAAACTTAACTAAACTAACCTAACCCAACCTAAGCTAACCTTACCTAACCTAACCTAAACTAAACTAAACGAAACTAATCTATAAACTAAACTATAAACTAATCTCTAAATTAAACTAAACTATAAAATAAACTAAAATAAACTAAACTAAGCTAAATTAACTAACCTAACCTATTCTAACCTAACCTAAGATAAACTAGACTAACCTAACCTAAACTAAACTAAACTAAACTAAACTAAACTATAAACTAAACTAAACTAATCTATAAACAAAACTAAACTAAACTGAACTAAACTAACCTAACCTAACCTAACATAAACTTAACTAAACTAAACTAACCTAACCCAACCTAAGCTAACCTTACCTAACCTAACCTAAACTTAACTAAATGAAACTAAACTATAAACTAATCTCTAAATTAAACTAAACTATAAACTAAACTAAAATAAACTAAACTAAGCTAAATTAACTAACCTAACCTATTCTAACCTAACCTAAGCTAAACTAGACTAACCTAACCTAAACTAAACTAAACTAAACTAAATTATAAACTAAACCATAAACTAAATTAAACTATAAACTAAACTATAAACTAAACTAAACTAAACTATAAACTAGACTAAACTAAACTAAACTAACCTAACCTAACCTAAGCTAAGGTAAAGTAAACTAACCTAACCTAACCTGACCTAAACTAAACTAAACTAACCTAACTTATAAACTAAGCTATAAACTAAACTAAACCAAATTATAAACTAAACTATAAACTAAACTAAACTAAACTATAAACTAAACTAAACTAAATTATACTAATCTAACCTAACCTAAACTAAACTAACCTAACCTAACATAGCCTAAACTAAACTAAACTAAAATATAAAATAAACTGTAAACTAAACTATACTATAACCTAAATTATAAACTAAACTAAACTAAACTAAACTAACCTAACCTAACCTAATCTAACATAAATTAAACTAAATTATAAACAAAGCGAAACTAAACTAACCTAACCTAATATAAACTAAACTAAACTAAATTATAAACTAAACGAAACTAAACTAAACTAAACTAACCTAAAGTAACATAAGTTAACCTAACCTAACCTAAACCACACTGACTTAACCTAACCTAACCTAAACTGAACTAAACCAAGCTAATCTAACCTAACCTAACCTAAAATAACCTAACCTAAGCTAAGCTAAACTAAACTTACCTAACCTAACCTAAACTAAACTAATCTAAACTATAAACTAAACTATAAACTAAATTATAAATTAAACTAAACTATTAACTAAAATAAAATAAACTAAACTAAGCTAAACTATCTAACCTAACCTAACCTAACCTAAGCTAAGCTAAACTAAACTAACCTAACCTAACATAAACTAACATAACCTAACCTAACCTAAACTAATCTAAAGTAAACTAAACTAATCTAATATAAACTAAACAAACTTAAACTATAAACTCTAATATAAACTAAACTAAACTAACCTAACCTAAACTAAACTAAAATAAACTAAATTAAATTCAACTAAATGAAACTAAACTAAACTACACTAACCTAACCTAGCCTAACCTAACATAATCTAATCTAAACTAAAATAAACTAACCTAACCTAACCTTAACTAACCTAAACTAAACTAAACTAAACTAAACCAAACTAAAGTAAACTATAAACTAAAATATAAATTAACCTGTAAACTATACTAAACTATAAACCACACGAAACTAATATAAACTATACTAAACTAACCTAACCTAACCTAAGCTAAGCTAAACTAAACTAACCTAACCTAACCTAAAGAAAACTAAATTAAACTAAATTATAAACTAAAATATAAACTAAATTAAACCAAACTACATATTAAACTATAAACTAAACTAAGCTAAACTATAAATTAAACTAAACTAAACTAACCTAACCTAACCTAAACTAACCTAACCTAACCGAAACTAAACTAACCCAACCTAACCTAACATAACCTAAACTAAACTAAACTAAACTATAAAATAAACTATAAATGAAACTAAACTAAACTATACTATAAACTAAATTATAAACTAAACTAAACTAAACTAAACTAAGCTAACCTAACCTAAGTTAAACTAAACTAAACTAAATTATAAAAAAAACGAAACCAAACTAACCTTACCTAACCTAACCTAACCTAACATAAACTAAACTAAACAAAATTACAAACTAAACGAAACTAAACAAAACTAAACTAAACTAACCTAAAGTAACATAACCTAACCTAACCTAACCTAAACTAAACTAAACTAACCTGACCTACCCTAAACTAAAACTAAACTAAACAAAACTATAAACTAAACTATAAACTAAAGTAAATTAACTAAACTAAAATAAACTAACCTAACCTAACCTAAACTAAACTAACATAACCTAACCTAACCTAAACTAAACTAAACTAAACTAATCTATTATAAACTAAACTAAACAATAAATTAAAATATAAACTAAACTAAACTAAACTAAGCTAAACTAACTTAACGTAAACTAAACTAAACTAACCTAACCTAGCCTAAACTAAACTAAAATAAACTAAATAAAATTCAAGTAAACTAAACTAAACTACACTAACCTAACCTAACCAAACCTAACATAATCTAATCTAAACTAAAATAAAATAACCTAAACTAATATAACCTTACCTAACCTAACCTAAACTAAACTAAACTAAACCAAACTAAACTAAACTATAAAATAAAATATAAACTAATTTATAAACTAAACTAATCTATAAACTAAACTAAACTAAACTAAACTTAGCTAAACTAACTAACCTTACCTAACCTAACCTAAACTAACTTAACCTAACCTATACTAAACTTACCTTACCTAACCTAACATAACCTAAACTAAACTATAAAATAAACTATAAACTAAACTAAACTAAACTAAACTATACTATAAACTAAATTATAAACTAAACTAAACTAAACTAAACTAACCTAACCTAACCTAACCTAACCTAACATAAACTAAACTAAATTATAAACTAAACGAAACTAAACTAACCTAACCTATGCTAACCTAACATAACATAAACTAAACTAAACTAAATTATAAACTAAACAAAACTAAAACTAAACTAACCTAAAGTAACATAACATAACCTAACCTAAACTAAACTAACCTAATCTAACCTAACCTAAAGTAAACTAAACTAATCTAATATAAACTAAACTAAACAATAAATTAAAATATAAAATAAACTTAACTAAACTAAACTAAGCTAAACTAACTTAACCTAAACTAAACTAAACTAAACTAACCTAACCTGGCCAAAACTAAACTAAAATAAACTAAATTAAATTCAAGTAAACTAAACAAAACTACACTAACCTAACCTAACCTAACGTAACATAATCTAATCTAAACTAAAACAAACTAACCTAAATTAATCTAACCTTACCTAACCTAACCTAAACTAAAGTAAACCAAATTAAACTAAACTATAAACTAAAATATAAACTAATTTATAAACTAAACTAATCTATAAACTAAACTAAACTAACCTAACCTAAATTAGACTAAACTAAACTAAAGTAAATTCAACTAAACTAAACCTAAATACACTAACCCAACCTAACCTAATCTAACATAAACTAAACTAAACTAAACTAACCTAAGATAACTTAACCTAAATTAAACTAAACTAAACTAAATTGTACTAAACTATAAACAAAACGATAAACTATACTATATATTAAACTGAACTAAAGTAAACTAAACTAAATTAATTTTACCTAACCTAACCTAAACTAAACTAAACTAACCTAACCTAACCTAAACTAAATTAAACTAATCTAAACTAAACGAAATTAAACTATAAACTAAACTAAACTAAACTCAACTAAACTAAACTGACCTAACCTAACTTAACCTGACCTTACCTAAACTAAACTATACTAACCTAACCTAACATAACCTACCCTAAACTAAACTAAACTAAATTAATTAAACTATAAACTAAACTGAACCATAAACTAAACGATACCTCACTAAACTAAACTAAACTACACTAAACTAAACTAAACCATAAAATAAACTATAAACTAAACTATAAACTAAGCTATAAACTAAACTAAACTAAACTATAAACTACACTAAACTAATCTATAAACTAAACTAACCTATCCTAAATTAAACTAAACTAAACTAAGTTAAGCTAACCTAACCTAACCTAACTTAAGCTAAACTAAACTAAACTAACCTAACCTAACATAAACTAACCTAACCTAACCTAACCTAACCTAAACTAAACTAATATAAACTAAACTATAAACTAAAGTAAACTAAATTAAACTAAAATAAACTAACCTAATTTACCTAAACAAAACTAACACACCTAACCTAACCTAAACAAAACTAAACTGACCTAACCTATCCTAAACAAAACAAAACTAAACTAAACTATAAGCTAAACTATAAACTAAAGTAAACTAAACTAAACTAAAATAAACTAATCTAACTTAACCTAACCTAACCTAACCTAACCTAAACAAATCTAATATAAACTAAACTAAACTATAAACTAAAATATAAACTAAACTAAACTAAATAACCTAACCTAAACTAAAGTAAAATAAACTAGATTAAATTCAACTAAACTAAACTAAACTAAAGGCCACTAACCTAACCTAACGTAACCTAATATAATCTAAACTAAATTAAACCAAAATACATATTAAACTATAAACTAAACTAAGCTAAACTATAAATCAAACTAAACTAAACTAACCTAACCTAACCTAACCTAACCTAACCTAACCTAAGCTAAACTAAACTAACCTAAGCTAAACTAACCTAACCTAAACTAACCTAACCTAAACTAACCTAACCTAAGCTAAACTAAACTAAACTAAACTATAAACTAAACTATAAACTAAACTAAACTATACTATAAACTAAATTATAAACTAAACTAAACTAAACTAACCTAAAGTAATATAACCTAAACTAAACTAACCTAACGTAACCTAAACTAATCTAACCTGACCTAACCTAACCTAAACAAAACTAAACTAAACTAAACTAAACTAAACTAAAATAAACTAACCTAACCTAACCTAACCTAAACTAAACTAACCTAAAGTAATCTAACCTAAACTAAACTAAACTATACTAAAATAATGTAATATAAACTAAACTAAACAAAAAAAAATATAAACTAAAATATAAACTAAACTAAACTAAACTAACCTAACTTAAACTAAACTAAAATAAACTAAATTAAATTCAACTAAATGAAACTAAACTAAACTATACTAACCTAAACTAACCTAACCTAACATAATCTAATCTAAACTAAAATAAACTAACCTAACCGAACTTAACCTAACCTTTCCTAACCTAAACTAAACTAAACTAAACTAAATTAAACCAAACTAAACTAAACTATAAACTAAAATATAAATTAATCTGTAAACTAATCTAAACTATAAACTAATTTATAAATTAAACTAAACTTTAAACTAAAATAAAATAAACTAAACTAAGCTAAACTATCTAACCTAACCTAACCTAACCTAAAATAACCTAACCTAAGCTAAGCTAAACTAAACTAACCTAACCCAACATAAACTAACATAACCTAACCTAAACTAAACTAAACTAAACTAACCTTACCTAACCTAACCTAACCTAACCTATACTAAACTAAAGAAAACTAAACTAAACTAAACTAAACTATAAACTAAACTAAACTAAACTATAAAAAAAACTAAACTAAACTTAAGTAAACTAACCTAACCTAACCTAAACTTAACAAAATTTAACTAAACTATAAACTAATCTCTAAAATAAACTAAACTATAAACTAAACTAAACTAAACTAAACTAAGCTAAATTAACTAACCTAACCTATTCTAAACTAAAATAAAGTAACATAAGTTAATCTTACCTAACCTAAACTACACTAACTTAACCTGACCTAACCAAAAGTAAACTAAACTAACCTAACCTAACCTAAAATAACCTAACCTAAGCTAAGCTAAACTAAACTAACATAACCTAACATAAACTAACATAACCTAACCTAAACTGAACTAAACTTAACTAACCTAACCTAACCTAAAATAACCTAACCTAAGCTAAGCTAAACTAAACTAACCTAACCTAACATAAACTAATATAACCTAACCTAAATTGAACTAAACTAAACTAACCTTACCTAACCTAACCTATACTAAACTAAACAAAACAAAACTAAACTAAACTAAACTATAAACTGAACTAAACTAACCTAACCTAACCTAACATAAACTTAACTAAACTAAACTAAACTAACCCAACCTAAGCTAACCTTACCTAACCTAACCTAAACTAAACTAAACAAAACTAAAAGATAAACTAAACTATAAAGTAATCTGTAAATTAAACTAAACTATAAACTAAACTAAAATAAACTAAACTAAGCTAAATTAACTAACCTAACCTATTCTAACCTAACCTAAGCTAAACTAGACTAACCTAACCTAAACTAAACTAAACTAAATTATAAACTAAACCATTAACTAAACTAAACTAAACTATAAACTAAACTAAACTATAAACTAAACTAAACTAAACTAAACTAAACTAAACCAACCTAACCTAACCTAACCTAAGGTAAGCTAAAATAAACTAACCTAACCTAACCTGAACTAGACTAAACTAAACTAAACTATAAATTAAACTAAACCAATTATAAACTAAACTATAAACTAAACAAAACTAAACTATAAACTAAACTAAACTAAATTCAACTAACCTAACCTAACCTAACCTAAACTAAACTAACCTAACCTAACATAACCTAACATAACCTAAACTAAACTAAACTAAAATATAAAATAAACTGTAAACTAAAATAAACTATACTATAAACTAAATTATAAACTAAACTAAACTAAACTAAACTAAAGTAACCTAACCTAACCTAACCCAACATAAACTAACCTAATTATAAACTAAACGAAACTAAACTAACCTAACCTAATATAAACTAAACTAAACTAAATTATAAACTAAACGAAACTGAACTAAACTAAACCTAAAGTAACATAACTTAAACTAACCTAACCTAAACTAAACTAACTTAACCTGACCTAACCTAAACTAAACTAAACTAAACTAAACTATTAACTAAACTATAAACTAAAGTAAATTAACCAAAATAAAATAAACTAACCTAACCTAACCTAACCTAAACGAAACTAAACTAAGATAATATAAGCTAAAATGAACAATAAATTAAAATATAAACTAAACTATACTAAACTAATTTAACCTTACTTAACCTATCCTTAACTATACTAAACTAAACTAAACTAACCTAACCTAACCTAAACTAAACAAAAATAAACTACATTAAATTCAACTAAACTAAAATAAACTACACTAACCTAACCTAACCTTACCTAACCTAACCTAAACTAATCTAAACTAAACAAACTAAACTGAACTATAAACTAAAATATAACCTAATCTATAAACTAAACTGAACTATAAACTAAACGAAAATAAAATAAACTATACTAAACTAAACTAACCTAACCTAAACTTACCTAACCTAACCTAAACTAAACTAATCTAAGCTATAAACTAAACTATAAACTAATTTATAAATTAAACTAAATTATAAACTAAAATAAAATAAACTAAACTAAGCTAAACTATCTAACCTAACCTAACCTAAATTAACCTAACCTAAGCTAAGCTAAATTAAACTAACCTAACCTAACATAAACTAACATAACCTAACCTAAACTAAACTAAACTGAAGTAACCTTACCTAACCTAACCTATACTAAACTAAACAAAACTAAACTAAACTAAACTATAAACTAAACTAAACTAAACTATAAAAAAACTAAACTAAACTCAACTAAACTAACCTAACCTAACCTAACATAAACTTAACTAAACTAAACTAACCTAACCCAACCTAAGCTAATCTTACCTAACCTAACCTAAACTTAACTAAATGAAACTAAACTATAAACTAATCTCTAAATTAAACTAAACTATAAACTAAACTAAAACAAACTAAACTAAGCTAAATTAACTAACCTAACCTATTCTAACCTTACCTAAGCTAAACTAGTCTAACCTAACCTAACCTAAACTAAACTAAACTAAACTAAATTATAAACTAAACCATAAACTAAACTAAACTATAAACTAAACTATAAACTAAACTAAACTAAACTATAAACTAGACTAAATTAAACTAAACTAACCTAACATAACCTAAGCTAAGGAAAACTAAACGAACCTAAAGTAACATAAGTTAACCTAACCTAACCTAAACTACACTAACTTAACCTGACCTAACCTAAACTAAAATAACCTAACCTAACCTAACCTAACCTAAAATAACCTAACCTAAGCTAAGCTAAACTAAACTAACCTAACCTAACATAAACTAACATAACCTAACCTAAACTGAACTAAACTAAACTAACCAAACCTAACCTAACCTAAAATAACCTAACCTAAGCTAAGCTAAACTAAACTAACCTAACCTAACATAAACTAATATAACCTAACTTAAAGTGAACTAAACTAAACTAACCTTACCTAACATAACCTATACTAAAATAAACAAAACAAAACTAAACTAAAATAAACAAAACAAAACTAAACTAAACTAAACTATAAACTGAACTAAACTAACCTAACCTAACATAAACTTAACTAAACTAACCTAACCCAACCTAAGCTAACCTTACCTAACCTAACCTAAACTAAACTAAACGAAACTAATCTATAAACTAAACTATAAACTAATCTCTAAATTAAACTAAACTATAAAATAAACTAAACTAAGCTAAATTAACTAACCTAACCTATTCTAACCTAACCTAAGCTAAACTAGACTAACCTAACCTAAACTAAACTAAACTAAACTATAAACTAGACTAAACTAATCTATAAACAAAACTAAACTAAACTGAACTAAACTAACCTAACCTAACATAAACTTAACTAAACTAAACTAACCTAACCCAACCTAAGCTAACCTTACCTAACCTAACCTAAACTTAACTAAATGAAACTAAACTATAAACTAAACTCTAAATTAAACTAAACTATAATCAAAACTAAAATAAACTAAACTAAGCTAAATTAACTAACCTAACCTATTCTAACCTAACCTAAGCTAAACTAGACTAACCTAACCTAAACTAAACTAAACTAAACTAAATTATAAACTAAACCATAAACTAAATTAAACTATAAACTAAACTATAAACTAAACTAAACTAAACTATAAACTAGACTAAACTAAACTAAACTAACCTAACCTAACCTAAGCTAAGGTAAAGTAAACTAACCTAACCTAACCTGACCTAAACTAAACTAAACTAACCTAACTTATAAACTAAGCTATAAACTAAACTAAACCAAATTATAAACTAAACTATAAACTAAACCACACTAAACTATAAACTAAACTAAACTAAATTATACTAATCTAACCTAACCTAAACTAAACTAACCTAACCTAACCTAACCTAACATAACCTAAACTAAACTAAACTAAAATATAAAATAAACTGTAAACTAAACTATACTATAAACTAAATTATAAACTAAACTAAACTAAAGTAAACTAACCTAACCTAACCTAATCTAACATAAATTAAACTAAATTATAAACAAAGCGAAACTAAACTAACCTAACCTAATATAAACTAAACTAAACTAAATTATAAACTAAACGAAACTAAACTAAACTAAACTAACCTAAAGTAACATAAGTTAACCTAACCTAACCTAAACTACACTAACTTAACCTAACCTAACCTAAACTGAACTAAACCAAACTAACCTAACCTAACCTAACCTAAAATAACCTAACCTAAGCTAAGCTAAACTAAACTTACCTAACCTAACCTAAACTAAAATAATCTAAACTATAAACTAAACTATAAACTAATTTATAAATTAAACTAAACTATTAACTAAAATAAAATAAACTAAACTAAGCTAAACTATCTAACCTAACCTAACCTAACATAATCTAATCTAAACTAAAATAAACTAACCCATCCTAACCTTAACTAACCTAAACTAAACTAAACTAAACTAAACTAAACCAAACTAAACTAAACTATAAACTAAAATATAAATTAACCTGTAAACTATACTAAACTATAAACTACACGAAACTAATATAAACTATACAAAACTAACCTAACCTAACCTAAGCTAAGCTAAACTAAACTAACCTAACCTAACCTAAAGTAAACTAAATTAAACTAAATTATAAACTAAAATATAAACTAAATTAAACCAAACTACATATTAAACTATAAACTAAACTAGGCTAAACTATAAATTAAACTAAACTAAACTAACCTAACCTAACCTAAACTAACCTAACCTAACCGAAACTAAACTAACCCAACCTAACCTAACATAACCTAAACTAAACTAAACTATAAAATAAACTATAAATGAAACTAAACTAAACTATACTATAAACTAAATTATAAACGAAACTAAACTAAACTAAACTAAGCTAACCTAACCTAAGTTAAAGTAAATTAACTAAATTATAAAATAAACGAAACTAAACTAACCTTACCTAACCTAACCTAACCTAACATAAACTAAACTAAACAAAATTATAAACTAAACGAAACTAAACAAAACTAAACTAAACTAACCTAAAGTAACATAACCTAACCTAACCTAACCTAAACTAAACTAAACTAACCTGACCTACCCTAAACTAAAACTAAACTAAACAAAACTATAAACTAAACTATAAACTAAAGTAAATTAACTAAACTAAAATAAACTAACCTAACCTAACCTAACCTAAACTAAACTAACCTAACCTCACCTAAACTAAAGTAAACTAATCTATTATAAACTAAACTAAACAATAAATTAAAATATAAACTAAACTAAACTAAACTAAGCTAAACTAACTTAACGTAAACTAAACTAAACTAACCTAACCTAGCCTAAACTAAACTAAAATAAACTAAATAAAATTCAAGTAAACTAAACTAAACTACACTAACCTAACCTAACCAAACCTAACATAATCTAATCTAAACTAAAATAAAATAACCTAAACTAATCTAACCTTACCTAACCTAACCTAAACTAAACTAAACTAAACCAAACTAAACTAAACTATAAAATAAAATATAAACTAATTTATAAACTAAACTAATCTATAAACTAAACTAAACTAAACTAAACTTAGCTAAACTAACTAACGTTACCTAACCTAACCTATACTAACTTAACCTAACCTATACTAAACTTACCTTACCTAACCTAACATAACCTAAACTAAACTAAACTATAAAATAAACTATAAACTAAACTAAACTAAACTAAACTATACTATAAACTAAATTTTAAACTAAACTAAACTAAACTAAACTAACCTAACCTAACCTAACCTAACCTAACATAAACTAAACTAAACTAAATTATAAACTAAACCAAACTAAAACTAAACTAACCTAAAGTAACATAACATAACCTAACCTAAACTAAACTAACCTAACCTAACCTAACCTAACCTAAAGTAAACTAAACTAATCTAATATAAACTAAACTAAACAATAAATTAAAATATAAAATAAACTTAACTAAACTAAACTAAGCTAAACTAACTTAACCTAAACTAAACTAAACTAAACTAACCTAACCTGGCCTAAACTAAACTAAAATAAACTAAATTAAATTCAAGTAAACTAAACTAAACTACACTAACCTAACCTAACCTAACGTAACATAATCTAATCTAAACTAAAACAAACTAACCTAAATTAATCTAACCTTACCTAACCTAACCAAAACTAAAGTAAACCAAATAAAACTAAACTATACACTAAAATATAAACTAATTTATAAACTAAACTAATCTATAAACTAAACTAAACTAACCTAACCTAAATTAGACTAAACTAAACTAAAGTAAATTCAACTAAACTAAACCTAAATACACCAACCCAACCTAACCTAATCTAACATAAACTAAACTAAACTAAACTAACCTAAGATAACTTAACCTAAATTAAACTGAACTAAACTAAACTGTACTAAACTATAAACAAAACGATAAACTATACTATATATTAAACTGAACTAAAGTAAACTAAACTAAATTAATTTTACCTAACCTAACCTAAACTAAACTAAACTAACCTAACCTAACCTAAACTAAATTTTACTAATCTAAACTAAACGAAATTAAACTATAAACTAAACTAAACTAAACTCAACTAAACTAAACTGACCTAACCTAACTTAACCTGGCCTTACCTAAACTAAACTATACTAACCTAACCTAACATAACCTACCCTAAACTAAACTAAACTAAATTAATTAAACTATAAACTAAACTAAACTATAAACTAAAATATAAATTAATCTGTAAACTAATCTAAACTATAAACTAATTTATAAATTAAACTAAACTTTAAACTAAAATAAAATAAACTAAACTAAGCTAAACTATCTAACCTAACCTAACCTAACCTAAAATAACCTAACCTAAGCTAAGCTAAACTAAACTAACCTATACTAAACTAAAGAAAACTAAACTAAACTAAACTAAACTATAAACTAAACTAAACTAAACTATAAAAAAAACTAAACTAAACTGAAGTAAACTAACCTAACCTAACCTAAACTTAACAAAATTTAACTAAACTATAAACTAATCTCTAAAATAAACTAAACTATAAACTAAACTAAACTAAACTAAACTAAGCTAAATTAACTAACCTAACCTATTCTAAACTAAAATAAAGTAACATAAGTTAATCCAACCTAAAATAAACTACACTAACTTAACCTGACCTAACCAAAAGTAAACTAACCTAACCTAACCTAACCTAAAATAACCTAACCTAAGCTAAGCTAAACTAAACTAACATAACCTAACATAAACTAACATAACCTAACCTAAACTGAACTAAACTTAACTAACTTAACCTAACCTAAAATAACCTAACCTAAGCTAAGCTAAACTAAACTAACCTAACCTAACATAAACTAATATAACCTAACCTAAATTGAACTAAACTAAACTAACCTTACCTAGCCTAACCTATACTAAACTAAACAAAACAAAACTAAACTAAACTAAACTATAAACTGAACTAAACTAACCTAACCTAACCTAACATAAACTTAACTAAACTAAACTAAACTAACCCAACCTAAGCTAACCTTACCTAACCTAACCTAAACTAAACTAAACAAAACTAAACGATAAACTAAACTATAAAGTAATCTGTAAATTAAACTAAACTATAAACTAAACTAAAATAAACTAAACTAAGCTAAATTAACTAACCTAACCTATTCTAACCTAACCTAAGCTAAACTAGACTAACCTAACCTAAACTAAACTAAACTAAATTATAAACTAAACCATTAACTAAACTAAACTAAACTATAAACTAAACTAAACTATAAACTAAACTAAACTAAACTAAACCAACCTAACCTAACCTAACCTAAGGTAAGCTAAAATAAACTAACCTAACCTAACCTGAACTAGACTAAACTAAACTAAACTATAAATTAAACTAAACCAATTATAAACTAAACTATAAACTAAACAAAACTAAACTATAAACTAAACTAAACTAAATTCAACTAACCTAACCTAACCTAACCTAAACTAAACTAACCTAACCTAACATAACCTAACATAACCTAAACTAAACTAAACTAAATTATAAAATAAACTGTAAACTAAAATAAACTATACTATAAACTAAATTATAAACTAAACTAAACTAAACTAAAATAAAGTAACCTAACCTAACCTAACCCAACATAAACTAACCTAATTATAAACTAAACGAAACTAAACTAACCTAACCTAACCTAATATAAACTAAACTAAACTAAATTATAAACTAAACGAAACTAAACTAAACTAAACCTAAAGTAACATAACTTAAACTAACCTAACCTAAACTAAACTAACTTAACCTGACCTAACCTAAACTAAACTAAACTAAACTAAACTATTAACTAAACTATAAACTAAAGTAAATTAACCAAAATAAAATAAAATAACCTAACCTAACCTAACCTAAACTAAACTAAACTAAACTAAGATAATATAAGCTAAAATGAACAATAAATTAAAATATAAACTAAACTATACTAAACTAATTTAACCTTACTTAACCTATCCTTAACTATACTAAACTAAACTAAACTAACCTAACCTAACCTAAACTAAACAAAAATAAACTACATTAAATTCAACTAAACTAAAATAAACTACACTAACCTAACCTAACCTTACCTAACCTAACCTAAACTAAACTCAACCAAACTAAACTAAACTATAAACTAAAATATAAGCTAATCTATAAACTAAACTAAACCAAATTAAATTCAACTAAACTAAACTACACTAATCTAACCTAACCTAACCTAACATAATCTAAACTAAACTAAAATAAACTAACCTAACCTAAACTAACCTAACCTTACCTAACCTAACCTAAACTAAACTAAACTAAACGAAACTTAACTAAACTATAAAGCAAAATATAAACTAATCTATAAACTAAACTAAACTATAAACTAAAGGAAACTAAATTAAACTATACTAAACTAAACTAACCTAACATAAACAAATCTAACCTAACCTAAAATAAACTAAACTAAACTAAATTTAACTATAAACTAAACTAAATTAAACTATAAACACAACTAAACTAAACTGAACTAAACTAACCTAACCTAACCTAACTTAAACTTAACTAAACTAAACTACCCTAACCTAACCTAACCTAACCAAACCTAACCTAACCTAAACTAAACTAAAATAAACTAAACTAAACTAAACTAACTAACCTAACCTAACCTAACCTAACCTAACCTAAGCTAAACTAAACTAACCTAAATTAACCTAACCTAACCTAACCTAAACTAAACTAAACTAACCTACCTAACCTAACATAAATTAAACTAAACTAAATTATAAACTAAACGAAACTAAACTAAATTAAACTAAGCTAAAGTAACATAACCTAACATAAATTAACCTAACCTAACCTAACCTAAACCAAACTAAACTAAACTAACCTAACCTAACCTAACCTAAACTAAACTAACCTAACCTAAATTAACCTAAACAAAACTAAACTAAACTAAACTAACCTAACCTAACTTAACATAAACTAAACTAAACTAAATAAAACTAAACTAAACTAAACGAAATTAAACTATACATCAAACTATAAAATAAGCTACACTAAACTATAAACTAAAATATAAACTAATCTAAACTAAACTAACCTAACCTAAACTAAACTAAAATAAACTAAATTAAATTCAACTAAATGAAACTAAACTAAACTACACTAATCTAACCTAACCTAAACTAACCTAACATAATCTAATCTAAACAAAAATAAACTAACCTAAACTAATCTAACCTTACCTAACCAAACCTAAACTAAACTAAACTAAACCAAACTAAACTAAACTACAAACTAAAATATAAACTAATTTATAAACTAAACTAATCTATAAACTAAACTAAACTAAACTAAACTTAGCTAAACTAACTAACCTTACCGAAAATAGCCTAACCTAATCTAAGCTTAACTAAAGTAACCTAACCTAAACCAACATAAATCAAACTAAACTAAATTATAAAGTAAACCATAAACTAAACTAAACAAAAGTTAATTCTAAACTATAAATTAACTAAACTATAAACTAAACTAAACTAAACTAAACTAACCTCACCTAACCTAATTTAAACTAAACTAAACTAACTTAACCTAACCTAAACTAAACTAAACTAAACTAAACTATAAACACAGTTATAAACTAAACTAAACTAAACTAAACTAACATAACGTAACCTAAACTACAATAAAATAAACTAAAATAAGTTCATCTAAACTAAACCTTACTACACTAACCTCACCTAACCTAACCTAACATAAACTAAACTAAATTGACCTAACCTAACCTAACGTAAACTAAACTAAACTATACGAAACAAAACTAAATAAAACTAAACTAAACTAAACGAAATTAAACTATACACCAAACTATAAAATAAGCTAAACTAAACTATAAATTAAACTATGAACTAAACTAAACTACTAAACTATAAGGTAAACTAAACTAAATTAAACTCAACTAATCTAAACTAACCTAAGCTTACTAAACTAACCTAACCTAAACTAACCTAACCTAATATAAACTAAACTAAACTAACCTAACGTAACATAAGTTAGGCTAAGCTAAACTAAACTAACCTAACCTAAAATAAACTAAACTAAACCAAACTATATACTAAACTATAAACTAAACTATACTAAACTGAACTAACCTAACCTAAACTAACTTAACCTAACATATACTAAACTTACCTTATCTAACCTAACATAACCTAAACTAATCTAAAGTATAAAATAAACTACAAACTAGACTAAACTAAACTATACTATAAACTAAATTATAAACTAAACTAAACTAAACTAAACTAAACTAACCTAACCTAACCTAAACTAAACTAAACTAAATTATAAACTAAACGTAACTAAACTAACCTAACATAACCTAACCTAACCTAACATAAACTAAACTAAACTCAATTATACACTAAACGAAACAAAACAAAACTAAACCAAACTAACCTAAAGTAACATAACCTAAGCTAACCTAAACTAAACTAAACTAACCTGACCTAACCTAAACCAAAACTAAATTAATCTATACTATAAACTAAACTATAAACTAAAGTAAATTAACTAAACTAAAATAAACTAACCTAACCTAACCTAAATTAAACTAACATAACCTAACCTAACCTAACCTAAACTAAACTAAACTAATCTAATATAAACTAAACTAAACAATAAATTAAAATATAAACTAAACTAATCTATAAACTAAACTAAACTAAACTAAACTTAGCTAAACTAACCTTACCTAATGTAGCATAACGTAATCTAAGCTAAACTAAACTAACCTAACCTAAACAAAAATAAACAAAACTAAACTAAATTATAAAGTAAACTATAAACTAAACTAAACAAAACTATATTCTAAAATATAAATTAACTAAATTATAAACTAAACTAAACTAAACTAAACTAACCTAACCTATCCTAACACAACCTAAACTAAGCTAAACTAACCTAACCTAACCTAACCTAACCTAAACGAAACTAAGCTAAACTGAACTAAACTAAACTAAATTAAACAATAATCTAAACTAAACTTAACTATAAATTAAACTATAAACTAAACTAAACTATAAACAATACTAAACCAAACTGAACTAAACTAACCTAACCTAACCTAACATAAACTTAACTAAACTAAACTAACTTAACCTCACCCAACCTAACCTTACCTAACCTAACCTAAACTAAACTATAAGCGAAACTATACTTAACTATAAATTAAACACTAAACTAAACTACACCAAACTCACCTAACCTAACATAAACACAACTAACACACCTAACCTAACCTAACCTAAATTAAACTAAATTAAAATAAACTAACCCAACCTAACCTAACCTAACCTAAACTAAACTAAACTGACCTAACCTATCCTAAACAAAACTAAACTAAACTAAACTATAAGCAAAACTATTAACTAAAGTAAACTAAAGTAAACTAAAATAAACTAACCTAACCTAACCTAACCTAAGCTAAAATAATCTAATATGAACTAAACTAAACTAAACTATAAACTAAAATATAAACTAAACTAAACTAAACTAAATAACCTAACCTAAACTAAACTAAAATATACTAGATTAAATTCAACTAAACTAAACTAAACTATACTAACCTAACCAAACCTAACCTAACCTAACATAATCTAATCTAAACTAAAATAAACTAACCTAACCTAACGTAACCTAACCTTACCTATTCTAACCTAAACTAAACTAAACTAAACAAACTAAACTAAACAATATACTAAAATATAAACTAATCTATAAACTAAACTGAACTATAAACTAAACGAAACTAAAATAATCTATACTAAACTAAACTAACCTAACCTAAATTAAAGTAAACTAAAATAAACTAACCCAACCTAACCTAACCTAACCTAAACTAAACTAAACTGACCTAACCTATCCTAAACAAAACTAAACTAAACTAAACTATAAGCAAAACTATTAACTAAAGTAAACTAAAGTAAACTAAAATAAACTAACCTAACCTAACCTAACCTAACCTAAAATAATCTAATATAAACTAAACTAAACTAAACTATAAACTAAAATATAAACTAAACTAAACTAAACTAAATAACCTAACCTAAACTAAACTAAAATAAACTAGATTAAATTCAACTAAACTAAACTAAACTATACTAACCTAACCTAACCTAACCTAACCTAACATAATCTAATCTAAACTAAAATAAACTAACCTAACCTAACGTAACCTAACCTTACCTATTCTAACCTAAACTAAACTAAACTAAACAAAATAAACTAAACTATATACTAAAATATAAACTAATCTATAAACTAAACTGAACTATAAACTAAACGAAACTAAAATAAACTATACTAAACTAAACTAACCTAACCTAAACATACCTCACCTAACCTAAACTAAACTAAACTAAACAATTAATTTATAAATTAAACTAAACTATAAACTAAAATAAAATAAACTGAACTAAGCTAAACTAACAAACATAACCTAACCTAACCTAACCTAACCTAAAATAACCTAACCTAAGCTAAGCTAAACTAAACTAACCTAACCTAACATAAACTAAACTAAACTAAACTAACCTAACCTAACATATACTAAACTAAACTGACCTAACCTAACCTAACGTAAACTAAACTAAACTATACGAAACAAAACTAAATAAAACTAAACTAAACTAAACGATATTAAACTATACACCAAACTAAAAAATAAGCTAAACTAAACTATAAATTAAACTATAAACTAAACTAAACTACTAAACTAAAAAGTAAACTAAACTAAATTAAACTCAACTAATCTAAACTAACCTAAGCTTACTAAACTAACCTAACCTAAACTAACCTAACCTAATATAAACTAAACTAAACTAACCTAACCTAACATAAGCTAGGCTAAGCTAAACTAAACTAACCTAACCTAAGATAAAATAAACTAAACTAAAATATAAACTAAAGTATAAACTAAACTAAACCAAACTATATACTAAACTATAAACTAAACTAAGCTAAACTATAAACTAAACTATACTAAACTAAACTAACCTAACGTAACCTAACCTAAACTATCTTATCCTAACCTATACTAAACTTACCTTACCTAACCTAACATAACCTAAACTAATTTAAAGTATAAAATAAACTATAAACTAAACTAAACTAAACTATACTATAAACTAAATTATAAACTAAACGAAACTAAACAAAACTAAACTAAACTAACCCAAAGTAACATAACCTAACCTAACCTAAACTAAACTAAACTAACGTGACCTAACCTAAACCAAATCTAAATTAATCTATACTATAAACTAAACTATAAACTAAAGTAAATTAACTAAACTAAAATAAACTAACCTAACCTAAACTAAACTAACATAAATTAACCTAAACTAAACTAAACTAATCTAATATAAACTAAACTAAACAATAAATTAAAATATAAACAAAACTTAACTAAACTAAACTAAGCAAAACTAACTTAACCTAAAATAAACTAAACTAAACTAACCTAACCTGACCTAAAATAAACTAAAATAATCTAAATTAAATTCAAGTAAACTAAACTAAACTACACTAACCTAACCTAACCTAACATAATCTAATCTAAACTAAAATAAACTAACCTAAACTAATCTAACCTTACCTAACCTAACCTAAACTAAACTAAACTAAACTATAAACTAATTTATAAACTAAACTAATCTATAAACTAAACTAAACTAACCTAAGATAACTTAACATAAATTAAACTAAACTAAACTAAATTATACTAAACTATAAAAAAACGATAAAATATACTATATATTAAACTATAAACTGAAGTAAACTAAACTAAACTCAACTAAACTAAACTAACCTAACCTAACTTAACATAACCTAACCTAAACTAAACTAAACTAACGTAACCTAACATAACCTACCCTAAACTAAAATAAATTAAATTAATTAAAATATAAACTAAACTAAACTATATACTAAACGATACCTCACTCAACTAAACTATACTAAACTAAACTACACTAAACTAAACTAAACCATAAACTAAACTATAAACTAAACTATAAATTAATTTATAAATTAAACTAAACTATAAATTATAGTAAAATAAACAAAACTAAACTAAGCTAAACTATTTAACCTAACCTAACCTAACCTAAGCTAGGCTATCTAAACTAACCTTACCCAACCTAACCTAAACTAAACTAAACTAAACAAAACTACACTAAACTAAACTAAATTAAACTTTAAACTGAACTAAACTGTAAACTAAACTTTAAACTAAACAAGACTAAACTATAAACAAAACTAAACTAAACTAAACTTACCTAACCTAACCTAACATAAACTTAACTAAACTAAACTACCCTAACCTAACCTAACCTAATCTAACCTTACCTAACCTAACCTAAACTAAACTAAACGAAACTAAACTATAAACTAAACTATAAACTAATCGATAAATTAAACTAAACTATAAACTAAACTAAAATAAACTAAACTAAACTAAACTAACTAACCTAACCTAACCGAACCTAACCTAAGCTACGCTAAACTAAACTAACCTAACAAAACCTGAACTAAACTAAACTAAACTAAACTAAACTAAATTATAAACTAAACTATAAAATAATATAAACTAACCTAACCTAACCTAACCTAAACTAAACTAACCTAACCTAAGCTAACCTAACCTAAACTAAACTAAACTATAAAAAAACTATAAACTAAACTAAACAAAACTATACTATAAACTAAATTATAAACTAAACTAATGTAAACTAAACTAACCTCAACTAACCTAACCTAACCTCACCTAACCTAACATAAACTAAACTAAACTAAATTATAAACTAAACGAAACTAAACTAAACAAAACTAAATTAAACTAAACTAACCTAAAGTAACATAACCTAACCTAACCTAACCTAAACTAAGATAAACTCAACTAACCTAACCGAACCTGAACTAAACTAAACTAAACTAAACTATAAACTAAAGCAAACTAAACTAAACTAAAATAAACTAATCTAACTTAACCTAACCTAACCTAACCTAACCTAAACAAATCTAATATAAACTAAACTAAACTATAAACTAAAATATAAACTAAACTAAACTAAATAACCTAACCTAAACTAAAGTAAAATAAACTAGATTAAATTCAACTAAACTAAACTAAACTAAACGCCACTAACCTAACCTAACGTAACCTAGTCTAATCTAAACTAAAATAAACTAACCTAACCTAACGTAACCTAACCTTACCTATTCTAAGCTAAACTAATCTAAACTAAACAAACTAAACTGAACTATAAACTAAAATATAAACTAATCTATAAACTAAACTGAACTATAAACTAAACGAAAATAAAATAAACTAAACTAAACTTACCTAACCTAAACCTACCTAACCTAACCTAAACTAAACTAATCTAAGCTATAAACTAAACTATAAACTAATTTATAAATTAAACTAAATTATAAACTAAAATAAAATAAACTAAACTAAGCTAAACTATCTAACCTAACCTAAACTAAATTAACCTAACCTAAGCTAAGCTAAATTAAACTAACCTAACCTAACATAAACTAACATAACCTAACCTAAACTAAACTAAACTAAAGTAACCTTACCTAACCTAACCTAACCTATACTAAACTAAACTAAACTAAACTAAACTAAACTATAAACTAAACTAAACTAAACTATACAAAAAACTAAACTAAACTCAACTAAACTAACCTAACCTAACCTAACATAAACTTAATTGAACTAAACTAACCTAACCCAACCTAAGCTAACCTTACCTAACCTAACCTAAACTTAACTAAATGAAACTAAACTATAAACTAATCTCTAAATTAAACTAAACTAAAATAAACTAAACTAAGCTAAATTAACTAACCTAACCTATTCTAACCTAACCTAAGATAAACTAGTCTAACCTAACCTAAACTAAACTAAACTAAACTAAATTATAAACTAAACCATAAACTAAACTAAACTATAAACTAAACTATAAACTAAACTAAACTAAACTATAAACTAGACTAAATTAAACTAAACTAACCTAACCTAACCTAAGCTAAGGAAAACTAAACTAACCTAAAGTAACATAAGTTAACCTAACCTAACCTAAACTACACTAACTTAACCTGACCTAACCTAAACTAAACTAACCTAACCTAACCTAACCTAACCTAAAATAACCTAACCTAAGCTAAGCTAAACTAAACTAACGTAACCTAACATAAACTAACATAACCTAACCTAAACTGAACTAAACTAAACTAACCAAACCTAACCTAACCTAAAATAACCTAACCTAAGCTAAGCTAAACTAAACTAGCCTAACCTAACATAAACTAATATAACCTAACCTAAAGTGAACTAAACAAACCTACCCTTACCTAACATAACCTATACTAAACTAAACAAAACAAAACTAAACTAAACTATAAACTGAACTAAACTAACCTAACCTAACAAAAACTTAACTAAACTAACCTAACCCAACCTAAGCTAACCTTACCTAACCTAACCTAAACTAAACTAAACGAAACTAATCTATAAACTAATCTCTAAATTAAACTAAACTATAAAATAAACTAAAATAAACTAAACTAAGCTAAGGTAAAGTAAACTAACCTAACCTATTCTAACCTAACCTAAGCTAAACTAGACTAACCTAACCTAAACTAAACTAAACTAAACTGTAAACTATACTAAACTAATCTATAAACAAAACTAAACTAAACTGAACTAAACTAACCTAACCTAACCTAACATAAACTTAACTAAACTAAACTAACCTAACCCAACCTAAGCTAACCTTACCTAACCTAACCTAAACTTAACTAAATGAAACTAAACTATAAACTAATCTCTAAATTAAACTAAACTATAAACTAAACTAAAATAAACTAAACTAAGCTAAATTAACTAACCTAACCTATTCTAACCTAACCTAAGCTAAACTAGACTAACCTAACCTAAACTAAACTAAACTAAATTATAAACTAAACCATAAACTAAATTAAACTATAAACTAAACTATAAACTAAACTAAACTAAACTATAAACTAGACTAAACTAAACTAAACTAACCTAACCTAACCTAAGCTAAGGTAAAGTAAACTAACCTAACCTAACCTGACCTAAACTAAACTAAACTAACCTAACTTATAAACTAAGCTATAAACTAAACTAAACCAAATTATAAACTAAACTATAAACTAAACTAAACTAAATTATAAACTAAACTAAACTAAATTATACTAATCTAACCTAACCTAAACTTAACTAACCTAACCTAACCTAACCTAACATAACCTAAACTAAACTAAACTAAAATATAAAATAAACTGTAAACTAAACTATACTATAAACTAAATTATAAACTAAACTAAACTAAACTAACCTAACCTAACCTAATCTAACATAAATTAAACTAAATTATAAACAAAGCGAAACTAAACTAACCTAACCTAATATAAACTAAACTAAACTAAATTATAAACTAAACGAAACTAAACTAAACTAAACTAACCTAAAGTAACATAAGTTAACCTAACCTAACCTAAACTACACTAACTTAACCTAACCTAACCTAAACTGAACTAAACCAAACTAACCTAATCTAACCTAACCTAAAATAACCCAACCTAAGCTAAGCTAAACTATACTTACCTAACCTAACCTAAACTAAACTAATCTAAACTATAAACTAAACTATAAACTAATTTATAAATTAAACTAAACTATTAACTAAAATAAAATAAACTAAACTAAGCTAAACTATCTAACCTAACCTAAACTAACCTAAGCTAAGCTAAACTAAACTAACCTAACCTAACATAAACTAACATAACCTAACCTAACCTAAACTAATCTAAAGTAAACTAAACTAATCTAATATAAACTAAACAAACTTAAACTATAAACTCTAATATAAACTAAACTAAACTAACCTAACCTAAACTAAAATAAAATAAACTAAATTAAATTCAACTAAATGAAACTAAACTAAACTACACTAACCTAACCTAGCCTAACCTAACATAATCTAGTCTAAACTAAAATAAACTAACCTAACCTAACCTAATATAAACTAAACTAACCTAAATTATAAACTAAACGAAACTAAACTAAACTAAACCTAAAGTAACATAACTTAACCTAACCTAACCTAAACTAAACTAACTTAACCTGACCTAACCTAAACTAAACTAAACTAAACTATTAACTAAACTATAAACTAAAGTAAATTAGCCAAAATAAAATAAACTAACCTAACCTAACCTAACCTAAACTAAACTAAACTAAGATAATATAAGCTAAAATAAACAATAAATTAAAATATAAACTAAACTAAACTATACTAAACTAAGGTAACCTTACTTAACCTATCCTTAACTATACTAAACTAAACTAAACTAACCTAACCTAACCTAAACTAAACAAAAATAAACTACATTAAATTCAACTAAACTAAAATAAACTACACCAACCTAACCTAACCTTACCTAACCTAACCTAAACTAAACTCAACCAAACTAAACTAAACGATAAACTAAAATATAAGCTAATCTATAAATATAACTAAACTATAAACTAAACTAAACTAAACCAAATTAAATTCAACTAAACTAAACTACACTAATCTAACCTAACCTAACCTAACATAATCTAAACTAAACTAAAATAAACTAACCTAACCTAACCTAACCTAACCTTACCTAACCTAACCTAAACTAAACTAAACTAAACGAAACTTAACTAAACTATAAAGCAAAATATAAACTAATCTATAAACTAAACTAAACTATAAACTAAAGGAAACTAAATTAAACTATACTAAACTAAACTAACCTAACATAAACAAATCTAACCTAACCTAAAATAAACTAAACTAAACTAAAGTAAACTATAAAAACAACTAAACTAAACTGAACTAAACTAACCTAAAATAACCTAACTTAAATAAACTAAACTACCCTAACCTAACCTAACCTAACCAAACCTAACCTAACCTAAACTAAACTAAAATAAACTAAACTAAACTAAACTAAACTAACTAACCTAACCTAACCTAACCTAACCTAACCTACGCTAAACTAAACTAACCTAAATTAACCTAACCTAACCTAACGTAACCTAAACTAAACTAAACTAACCTACCTAACCTAACATAAATTAAACTAAACTAAATTATAAACTAAACGAAACTAAACTAAATTAAACTAAGCTAAAGTAACATAACCTAACATAAATTAACCTAACCTAACCTAACCTAAACTAAACTAAACTAAACTAACCTAACCTAACCTAACCTTAACTAAACTAACCTAACCTAAATTAACCTAAACAAAACTAAACTAAACTAAACTAACCTAACCTAACCTAACATAAACTAAACTAAACTAAACTAAATAAAACTAAATTAAACTAAACGAAATTAAACTATACATCAAACTATAAAATAAGCTACACTAAGCTATAAACTAAAATATAAACTAATCTAAACTAAACTAACCTAACCTAAACTAAACTAAAATAAACTAAATTAAATTCAACTAAATGAAACTAAACTAAACTACACTAACCTAACCTAACCTAAACTAACCTAACATAATCTAATCTAAACAAAAATAAACTAACCTAAACTAATCTAACCTTACCTAACCAAACCTAAACTAAACTAAACTAAACCAAACTAAACTAAACTACAACCTAAAATATAAACTAATTTATAAACTAAACTAATCTATAAACTAAACTAAACTAAACTAAACTTAGCTAAACTAACTAACCTTACCGAAAATAGCCTAACCTAATCTAAGCTTAACTAAAGTAACCTAACCTAAACCAACATAAATCAAACTAAACTAAATTATAAAGTAAACCATAAACTAAACTAAACAAAAGTTAATTCTAAACTATAAATTAACTAAACTGTAAACTAAACTAAACTAAACTAACCTCACCTAACCTAATTTAAACTAAACTAAACTAACCTAACCTAACCTAAACTAAACTAAACTAAACTAAACTATAAACACAGTTATAAACTAAACTAAACTAAACTAAACTAACATAACGTAACCTAAACTACAATAAAATAAACTAAAATAAGTTCATCTAAACTAAACCTTACCACACTAACCTCACCTAACCTAACCTAACATAAACTAAACTAAATTGACCTAACCTAAACTAACGTAAAGTAAACTAAACTATACGAAACAAAACTAAATAAAACTAAACTAAACTAAACGAAATTAAACTATACACCAAACTATAAAATAAGCTAAACTAAACTATAAATTAAACTATGAACTAAACTAAACTACTAAACTATAAGGTAAACTAAACTAAATTAAACTCAACTAATCTAAACTAACCTAAGCTTACTAAACTAACCTAACCTAAACTAACCTAACCTAATATAAACTAAACTAAACTAACCTAACGTAACATAAGTTAGGCTAAGCTAAACTAAATTAACCTAACCTAAAATAAACTAAACTAAACCAAACTATATACTAAACTATAAACTAAACTAAGCTAAACTATAAACTAAACTATACTAAACTGAACTAACCTAACCTAAACTAACTTAACCTAACCTATACTAAACTTACCTTATCTAACCTAACATAACCTAAACTAATCTAACATAAATTAAACTAAATTATAAACAAAGCGAAACTAAACTAACCTAACCTAATATAAACTAAACTAAACTAAATTATAAACTAAACGAAACTAAACTAAACTAAACTAACCTAAAGTAACATAAGTTAACCTAACCTAACCTAAACTACACTAACTTAACCTAACCTAACCTAAACTGAACTAAACCAAACTAACCTAATCTAACCTAACCTAAAATAACCTAACCTAAGCTAAGCTAAACTAAACTTACCTAACCTAACCTAAACTAAACTAATCTAAACTATAAACTAAACTATAAACTAATTTATAAATTAAACTAAACTATTAACTAAAATAAAATAAACTAAACTAAGCTAAACTATCTAACCTAACCTAAACTAACCTAAGCTAAGCTAAACTAAACTAACCTAACCTAACATAAACTAACATAACCTAACCTAACCTAAACTAATCTAAAGTAAACTAAACTAATCTAATATAAACTAAACAAACTTAAACTATAAACTATAATATAAACTAAACTAAACTAACCTAACCTAAACTAAAATAAAATAAACTAAATTAAATTCAACTAAATGAAACTAAACTAAACTACACTAACCTAACCTAGCCTAACCTAACATAATCTAGTCTAAACTAAAATAAACTAACCTAACCTAACCTAATATAAACTAAACTAAACTAAATTATAAACTAAACGAAACTAAACTAAACTAAACCTAAAGTAACATAACTTAACCTAACCTAACCTAAACTAAACTAACATAACCTGACCTAACCTAAACTAAACTAAACTAAACTATTAACTAAACTATAAACTAAAGTAAATTAGCCAAAATAAAATAAACTAACCTAACCTAACCTAACCTAAACTAAACTAAACTAAGATAATATAAGCTAAAATAAACAATAAATTAAAATATAAACTAAACTAAACTATACTAAACTAAGTTAACCTTACTTAACCTATCCTTAACTATACTAAACTAAACTAAACTAACCTAACCTAACCTAAACTAAACAAAAATAAACTACATTAAATTCAACTAAACTAAAATAAACTACACTAACCTAACCTAACCTTACCTAACCTAACCTAAACTAAACTCAACCAAACTAAACTAAACGATAAATTAAAATATAAGCTAATCTATAAATTAAACTAAACTATAAACTAAACTAAACTAAACCAAATTAAATTCAACTAAACTAAACTACACTAATCTAACCTAACCTAACCTAACATAATCTAAACTAAACTAAAATAAACTAACCTAACCTAACCTAACCTAACCTAACCTAACCTAACCTAACCTTACCTAACCTAACCTAAACTAAACTAAACTAAACGAAACTTAACTAAACTATAAAGCAAAATATAAACTAATCTATAAACTAAACTAAACTATAAACTAAAGGAAACTAAATTAAACTATACTAAACTAAACTAACCTAAACTAAATTAAACTATAAACTAAACTAAATTAAACTATAAACACAACTAAACTAAACTGAACTAAACTAACCTAAAATAACCTAACTTAAACTTAACTAAACTAAACTACCCTAACCTAACCTAACCTAACCAAACCTAACCTAACCTAAACTAAACTAAAATAAACTAAACTAAACTAAACTAACTAACCTAACCTAACCTAACCTAACCTACGCTAAAATAAACTAACCTAAATTAACCTAACCTAACCTAACGTAACCTAAACTAAACTAAACTAACCTACCTAACCTAACATAAATTAAACTAAACTAAATTATAAACTAAACGAAACTAAACTAAATTAAACTAAGCTAAAGTAACATAACCTAACATAAATTAACCTAACCTAACCTAACCTAAACTAAACTAAACTAAACTAACCTAACCTAACCTTAACTAAACTAACCTAACCTAAATTAACCTAAACAAAACTAAACTAAACTAAACTAACCTAACCTAACCTAACATAAACTAAACTAAACTAAACTAAATAAAACTAAACTAAACTAAACGAAATTAAACTATACATCAAACTATAAAATAAGCTACACTAAACTATAAACTAAAATATAAACTAATCTAAACTAAACTAACCTAACCTAAACTAAACTAAAATAAACTAAATTAAATTCAACTAAATGAAACTAAACTAAACTACACTAACCTAACCTAACCTAAACTAACCTAACATAATCTAATCTAAACAAAAATAAACTAACCTAAACTAATCTAACCTTACCTAACCAAACCTAAACTAAACTAAACTAAACCAAACTAAACTAAACTACAACCTAAAATATAAACTAATTTATAAACTAAACTAATCTATAAACTAAACTAAACTAAACTAAACTTAGCTAAACTAACTAACCTTACCGAAAATAGCCTAAACTAATCTAAGCTTAACTAAAGTAACCTAACCTAAACCAACATAAATCAAACTAAACTAAATTATAAAGTAAACCATAAACTAAACTAAACAAACGTTAATTCTAAACTATAAATTAACTAAACTGTAAACTAAACTAAACTAAACTAACCTCACCTAACCTAATTTAAACTAAACTAAACTAACCTAACCTAACCTAAACTAAACTAAACTAAACTAAACTATAAACACAGTTATAAACTAAACTAAACTAAACTAAACTAACATAACGTAACCTAAACTACAATAAAATAAACTAAAATAAGTTCATCTAAACTAAACCTTACCACACTAACCTCACCTAACCTAACCTAACATAAACTAAACTAAATTGACCTAACCTAACCTAACGTAAACTAAACTAAACTATACGAAACAAAACTAAATAAAACTAAACTAAACTAAACGAAATTAAACTATACACCAAACTATAAAATAAGCTAAACTAAACTATAAATTAAACTATGAACTAAACTAAACTACTAAACTATAAGGTAAACTAAACTAAATTAAACTCAACTAATCTAAACTACCTAAGCTTACTAAACTAACCTAACCTAAACTAACCTAACCTAATATAAACTAAACTAAACTAACCTAACGTAACATAAGTTAGGCTAAGCTAAACTAAACTAACCTAACCTAAAATAAACTAAACTAAACCAAACTATATACTAAACTATAAACTAAACTAAGCTAAACTATAAACTAAACTATACTAAACTGAACTAACCTAACCTAAACTAACTTAACCTAACCTATACTAAACTTACCTTATCTAACCTAACATAACCTAAACTAATCTAAAGTATAAAATAAACTACAAACTAGACTAAACTAAACTATACTATAAACTAAATTATAAACTAAACTAAACTAAACTAAACTAACCTAACCTAACCTAACCTAAACTAAAATAAACTAAATTATAAACTAAACGTAACTAAACTAACCTAACATAACCTAACCTAACATAAACTAAACTAAACTCAATTATACACTAAACGAAACAAAACAAAACTAAACCAAACTAACCTAAAGTAACATAACCTAAGCTAACCTAAACTAAACTAAACTAACCTGACCTAACCTAAACCAAAACTAAATTAATCTATACTATAAACTAAACTATAAACTAAAGTAAATTAACTAAACTAAAATAAACTAACCTAACCTAACCTAAATTAAACTAACATAACCTAACCTAACCTAAACTAAACTAAACTAAACTAAACCAAACTAAACTAAACTATAAACTAAAATATAAATTAACCTGTAAACTATACTAAACTATAAACTACACGAAACTAATATAAACTATACAAAACTAACCTAACCTAACGTAAGCTAAGCTAAACTAAACTAACCTAACCTAACCTAAAGTAAACTAAATTAAACTAAATTATAAACTAAAATATAAACTAAATTAAACCAAACTACATATTAAACTATAAACTAAACTAAGCTAAACTATAAATTTTACTAAACTAAACTAACCTAACCTAACCTAAACTAACCTAACCTAACCGAAACTAAACTAACCCAACCTAACTTAACATAACCTAAACTAAACTAAACTATAAAATAAACTATAAATGAAACTAAACTAAACTATACTATAAACTAAATTATAAACTAAACTAAACTAAACTAAACTAAGCTAACCTAACCTAACCTAACATAAACTAAACTAAACTAAACTAAATAAAACTAAATTAAACTAAACGAAATTAAACTATACATCAAAATATAAAATAAGCTACACTAAACTATAAACTAAAATATAAACTAATCTAAACTAAACTAACCTAACCTAAACTAAACTAAAATAAACTAAATTAAATTCAACTAAATGAAACTAAACTAAACTACACTAACCTAACCTAACCTAAACTAACCTAACATAATCTAATCTAAACAAAAATAAACTAACCTAAACTAATCTAACCTTACCTAACCAAACCTAAACTAAACTAAACTAAACCAAACTAAACTAAACTACAACCTAAAATATAAACTAATTTATAAACTAAACTAATCTATAAACTAAACTAAACTAAACTAAACTTAGCTAAACTAACTAACCTTACCGAAAATAGCCTAACCTAATCTAAGCTTAACTAAAGTAACCTAACCTAAACCAACATAAATCAAACTAAACTAAATTATAAAGTAAACCATAAACTAAACTAAACAAAAGTTAATTCTAAACTATAAATTAACTAAACTGTAAACTAAACTAAACTAAACTAACCTCACCTAACCTAATTTAAACTAAACTAAACTAACCTAACCTAACCTAAACTAAACTAAACTAAACTAAACTATAAACACAGTTATAAACTAAACTAAACTAAACTAAACTAACATAACGTAACCTAAACTACAATAAAATAAACTAAAATAAGTTCATCTAAACTAAACCTTACCACACTAACCTCACCTAACCTAACCTAACATAAACTAAACTAAATTGACCTAACCTAAACTAACGTAAAGTAAACTAAACTATACGAAACAAAACTAAATAAAACTAAACTAAACTAAACGAAATTAAACTATACACCAAACTATAAAATAAGCTAAACTAAACTATAAATTAAACTATGAACTAAACTAAACTACTAAACTATAAGGTAAACTAAACTAAATTAAACTCAACTAATCTAAACTAACCTAAGCTTACTAAACTAACCTAACCTAAACTAACCTAACCTAATATAAACTAAACTAAACTAACCTAACGTAACATAAGTTAGGCTAAGCTAAACTAAATTAACCTAACCTAAAATAAACTAAACTAAACCAAACTATATACTAAACTATAAACTAAACTAAGCTAAACTATAAACTAAACTATACTAAACTGAACTAACCTAACCTAAACTAACTTAACCTAACCTATACTAAACTTACCTTATCTAACCTAACATAACCTAAACTAATCTAACATAAATTAAACTAAATTATAAACAAAGCGAAACTAAACTAACCTAACCTAATATAAACTAAACTAAACTAAATTATAAACTAAACGAAACTAAACTAAACTAAACTAACCTAAAGTAACATAAGTTAACCTAACCTAACCTAAACTACACTAACTTAACCTAACCTAACCTAAACTGAACTAAACCAAACTAACCTAATCTAACCTAACCTAAAATAACCTAACCTAAGCTAAGCTAAACTAAACTTACCTAACCTAACCTAAACTAAACTAATCTAAACTATAAACTAAACTATAAACTAATTTATAAATTAAACTAAACTATTAACTAAAATAAAATAAACTAAACTAAGCTAAACTATCTAACCTAACCTAAACTAACCTAAGCTAAGCTAAACTAAACTAACCTAACCTAACATAAACTAACATAACCTAACCTAACCTAAACTAATCTAAAGTAAACTAAACTAATCTAATATAAACTAAACAAACTTAAACTATAAACTATAATATAAACTAAACTAAACTAACCTAACCTAAACTAAAATAAAATAAACTAAATTAAATTCAACTAAATGAAACTAAACTAAACTACACTAACCTAACCTAGCCTAACCTAACATAATCTAGTCTAAACTAAAATAAACTAACCTAACCTAACCTAATATAAACTAAACTAAACTAAATTATAAACTAAACGAAACTAAACTAAACTAAACCTAAAGTAACATAACTTAACCTAACCTAACCTAAACTAAACTAACATAACCTGACCTAACCTAAACTAAACTAAACTAAACTATTAACTAAACTATAAACTAAAGTAAATTAGCCAAAATAAAATAAACTAACCTAACCTAACCTAACCTAAACTAAACTAAACTAAGATAATATAAGCTAAAATAAACAATAAATTAAAATATAAACTAAACTAAACTATACTAAACTAAGTTAACCTTACTTAACCTATCCTTAACTATACTAAACTAAACTAAACTAACCTAACCTAACCTAAACTAAACAAAAATAAACTACATTAAATTCAACTAAACTAAAATAAACTACACTAACCTAACCTAACCTTACCTAACCTAACCTAAACTAAACTCAACCAAACTAAACTAAACGATAAATTAAAATATAAGCTAATCTATAAATTAAACTAAACTATAAACTAAACTAAACTAAACCAAATTAAATTCAACTAAACTAAACTACACTAATCTAACCTAACCTAACCTAACATAATCTAAACTAAACTAAAATAAACTAACCTAACCTAACCTAACCTAACCTAACCTAACCTAACCTAACCTTACCTAACCTAACCTAAACTAAACTAAACTAAACGAAACTTAACTAAACTATAAAGCAAAATATAAACTAATCTATAAACTAAACTAAACTATAAACTAAAGGAAACTAAATTAAACTATACTAAACTAAACTAACCTAAACTAAATTAAACTATAAACTAAACTAAATTAAACTATAAACACAACTAAACTAAACTGAACTAAACTAACCTAAAATAACCTAACTTAAACTTAACTAAACTAAACTACCCTAACCTAACCTAACCTAACCAAACCTAACCTAACCTAAACTAAACTAAAATAAACTAAACTAAACTAAACTAACTAACCTAACCTAACCTAACCTAACCTACGCTAAAATAAACTAACCTAAATTAACCTAACCTAACCTAACGTAACCTAAACTAAACTAAACTAACCTACCTAACCTAACATAAATTAAACTAAACTAAATTATAAACTAAACGAAACTAAACTAAATTAAACTAAGCTAAAGTAACATAACCTAACATAAATTAACCTAACCTAACCTAACCTAAACTAAACTAAACTAAACTAACCTAACCTAACCTTAACTAAACTAACCTAACCTAAATTAACCTAAACAAAACTAAACTAAACTAAACTAACCTAACCTAACCTAACATAAACTAAACTAAACTAAACTAAATAAAACTAAACTAAACTAAACGAAATTAAACTATACATCAAACTATAAAATAAGCTACACTAAACTATAAACTAAAATATAAACTAATCTAAACTAAACTAACCTAACCTAAACTAAACTAAAATAAACTAAATTAAATTCAACTAAATGAAACTAAACTAAACTACACTAACCTAACCTAACCTAAACTAACCTAACATAATCTAATCTAAACAAAAATAAACTAACCTAAACTAATCTAACCTTACCTAACCAAACCTAAACTAAACTAAACTAAACCAAACTAAACTAAACTACAACCTAAAATATAAACTAATTTATAAACTAAACTAATCTATAAACTAAACTAAACTAAACTAAACTTAGCTAAACTAACTAACCTTACCGAAAATAGCCTAACCTAATCTAAGCTTAACTAAAGTAACCTAACCTAAACCAACATAAATCAAACTAAACTAAATTATAAAGTAAACCATAAACTAAACTAAACAAAAGTTAATTCTAAACTATAAATTAACTAAACTGTAAACTAAACTAAACTAAACTAACCTCACCTAACCTAATTTAAACTAAACTAAACTAACCTAACCTAACCTAAACTAAACTAAACTAAACTAAACTATAAACACAGTTATAAACTAAACTAAACTAAACTAAACTAACATAACGTAACCTAAACTACAATAAAATAAACTAAAATAAGTTCATCTAAACTAAACCTTACCACACTAACCTCACCTAACCTAACCTAACATAAACTAAACTAAATTGACCTAACCTAACCTAACGTAAACTAAACTAAACTATACGAAACAAAACTAAATAAAACTAAACTAAACTAAACGAAATTAAACTATACACCAAACTATAAAATAAGCTAAACTAAACTATAAATTAAACTATGAACTAAACTAAACTACTAAACTATAAGGTAAACTAAACTAAATTAAACTCAACTAATCTAAACTACCTAAGCTTACTAAACTAACCTAACCTAAACTAACCTAACCTAATATAAACTAAACTAAACTAACCTAACGTAACATAAGTTAGGCTAAGCTAAACTAAACTAACCTAACCTAAAATAAACTAAACTAAACCAAACTATATACTAAACTATAAACTAAACTAAGCTAAACTATAAACTAAACTATACTAAACTGAACTAACCTAACCTAAACTAACTTAACCTAACCTATACTAAACTTACCTTATCTAACCTAACATAACCTAAACTAATCTAAAGTATAAAATAAACTACAAACTAGACTAAACTAAACTATACTATAAACTAAATTATAAACTAAACTAAACTAAACTAAACTAACCTAACCTAACCTAACCTAAACTAAAATAAACTAAATTATAAACTAAACGTAACTAAACTAACCTAACATAACCTAACCTAACATAAACTAAACTAAACTCAATTATACACTAAACGAAACAAAACAAAACTAAACCAAACTAACCTAAAGTAACATAACCTAAGCTAACCTAAACTAAACTAAACTAACCTGACCTAACCTAAACCAAAACTAAATTAATCTATACTATAAACTAAACTATAAACTAAAGTAAATTAACTAAACTAAAATAAACTAACCTAACCTAACCTAAATTAAACTAACATAACCTAACCTAACCTAAACTAAACTAAACTAAACTAAACCAAACTAAACTAAACTATAAACTAAAATATAAATTAACCTGTAAACTATACTAAACTATAAACTACACGAAACTAATATAAACTATACAAAACTAACCTAACCTAACCTAAGCTAAGCTAAACTAAACTAACCTAACCTAACCTAAAGTAAACTAAATTAAACTAAATTATAAACTAATATATAAACTAAATTAAACCAAACTACATATTAAACTATAAACTAAACTAAGCTAAACTATAAATTTTACTAAACTAAACTAACCTAACCTAACCTAAACTAACCTAACCTAACCGAAACTAAACTAACCCAACCTAACCTAACATAACCTAAACTAAACTAAACTATAAAATAAACTATAAATGAAACTAAACTAAACTATACTATAAACTAAATTATAAACTAAACTAAACTAAACTAAACTAAGCTAACCTAACCTAAGTTAAACTAAACTAAACTAAATTATAAAATAAACGAAACTAAACTAACCTTACCTAACCTAACCTAACCTAACATAAACTAAACTAAACAAAATTATAAACAAAACGAAACTAAACAAAACTAAACTAAACTAACCTAAAGTAACATAACCTAACCTAACCTAACCTAAACTAAACTAAACTAACCTGACCTACCCTAAACTAAAACTAAACTAAACAAAACTATAAACTAAACTATAAACTAAAGTAAATTAACTAAACTAAAATAAACTAACCTAACCTAACCTAACCTAAACTAAACTAACCTAACCTCACCTAAACTAAACTAAACTAATCTATTATAAACTAAACTAAACAATAAATTAAAATATAAACTAAACTAAACTAAACTAAGCTAAACTAACTTAACGTAAACTAAACTAAACTAACCTAACCTAGCCTAAACTAAACTAAACTAAACTAAATAAAATTCAAGTAAACTAAACTAAACTACACTAACCTAACCTAACCAAACCTAACATAATCTAATCTAAACTAAAATAAAATAACCTAAACTAATCTAACCTTACCTAACCTAACCTAAACTAAACTAAACTAAACCAAACTAAACTAAACTATAAAATAAAATATAAACTAATTTATAAACTAAACTAATCTATAAACTAAACTAAACTAAACTAAACTTAGCTAAACTAACTAACCTTACCTAACCTAACCTATACTAACTTAACCTAACCTATACTAAACTTACCTTACCTAACCTAACATAACCTAAACTAAACTAAACTATAAAATAAACTATAAACTAAACTAAACTAAACTAAACTATACTATAAACTAAATTTTAAACTAAACTAAACTAAACTAAACTAACCTAACCTAACCTAACCTAACCTAACATAAACTAAACTAAACTAAATTATAAACTAAACCAAACTAAAACTAAACTAACCTAAAGTAACATAACATAACCTAACCTAAACTAAACTAACCTAACCTAACCTAACCTAACCTAAAGTAAACTAAACTAATCTAATATAAACTAAACTAAACAATAAATTAAAATATAAAATAAACTTAACTAAACTAAACTAAGCTAAACTAACTTAACCTAAACTAAACTAAACTAAACTAACCTAACCTGGCCTAAACTAAACTAAAATAAACTAAATTAAATTCAAGTAAACTAAACTAAACTACACTAACCTAACCTAACCTAACGTAACATAATCTAATCTAAACTAAAACAAACTAACCTAAATTAATCAAACCTTACCTAACCTAACCAAAACTAAAGTAAACCAAATAAAACTAAACTATACACTAAAATATAAACTAATTTATAAACTAAACTAATCTATAAACTAAACTAAACTAACCTAACCTAAATTAGACTAAACTAAACTAAAGTAAATTCAACTAAACTAAACCTAAATACACCAACCCAACCTAACCTAATCTAACATAAACTAAACTAAACTAAACTAACCTAAGATAACTTAACCTAAATTAAACTGAACTAAACTAAACTGTACTAAACTATAAACAAAACGATAAACTATACTATATATTAAACTGAACTAAAGTAAACTAAACTAAATTAATTTTACCTAACCTAACCTAAACTAAACTAAACTAACCTAACCTAACCTAAACTAAATTTTACTAATCTAAACTAAACGAAATTAAACTATAAACTAAACTAAACTAAACTCAACTAAACTAAACTGACCTAACCTAACTTAACCTGGCCTTACCTAAACTAAACTATACTAACCTAACCTAACATAACCTACCCTAAACTAAACTAAACTAAATTAATTAAACTATAAACTAAACTAAACTATAAACTAAACGATACCTCCCTAAACTAAACTAAACTACACTAAACTAAACTAAACCATAAAATAAACTATAAACTAAACTATAAACTAAGCTATAAACTAAACTAAACTATAAACTACACTAAACTAATCTATAAACTAAGCTAACCTATCCTAAATTAAACTAAACTAAACTAAGCTAACCTAACCTAACCTAACCTAACTTAAGCTAAACTAAACTAAACTAACCTAACCTAACATAAACTAACCTAAACTAAACTAAACTAAACTTTCCTAACCTAACCTAACCTAACCTAACCTAACCTAAACTAAACTAAACAAAACTAAAGTAAACTAAACTAAATTAAGCTATAAACTATACTAAACTATAAACTAAACTAAACTAAACTATAAACAGAACTAAACTAAAGTGAACTAAACTAACCTAACCTAACATAAACTAAACTATAAATTAAACTATAAACTAATCTATAAATTAAACTAAACTATAAATTACACTAAAATAAACTAAACTAAGCTAAACTATCTACCCTATCCTAACCTAACCTAACCTAACCTAACCTAACCTAAGCTAAACTAAACTAACCTAAGCTAAACTAACCTAACCTAAACTAACCTAACCTAAACTAACCTAACCTAAGCTAAACTAAACTAAACTAAACTATAAACTAAACTATAAACTAAACTAAACTATACTATAAACTAAATTATAAACTAAACTAAACTAAACTAACCTAAAGTAATATAACCTAAACTAAACTAACCTAACCTAACCTAAACTAATCTAACCTGACCTAACCTAACCTAAACAAAACTAAACTAAACTAAACTAAACTAAACTAAAATAAACTAACCTAACCTAACCTAACCTAAACTAAATTTTACTAATCTAAACTAAACGAAATTAAACTATAAACTAAACTAAACTAAACTCAACTAAACTAAACTGACCTAACCTAACTTAACCTGGCCTTACCTAAACTAAACTATACTAACCTAACCTAACATAACCTACCCTAAACTAAACTAAACTAAATTAATTAAACTATAAACTAAACTAAACTATAAACTAAACGATACCTCCCTAAACTAAACTAAACTACACTAAACTAAACTAAACCATAAAATAAACTATAAACTAAACTATAAACTAAGCTATAAACTAAACTAAACTAAACTATAAACTACACTAAACTAATCTATAAACTAAGCTAACCTATCCTAAATTAAACTAAACTAAACTAAGCTAACCTAACCTAACCTAACCTAACTTAAGCTAAACTAAACTAAACTAACCTAACCTAACATAAACTAACCTAAACTAAACTAAACTAAACTTTCCTAACCTAACCTAAATTAACCTAACCTAACCTAAACTAAACTAAACAAAACTAAAGTAAACTAAACTAAATTAAACTATAAACTATACTAAACTATAAACTAAACTAAACTAAACTATAAACAGAACTAAACTAAAGTGAACTAAACTAACCTAACCTAACATAAACTAAACTATAAATTAAACTATAAACTAATCTATAAATTAAACTAAACTATAAATTACACTAAAATAAACTAAACTAAGCTAAACTATCTACCCTATCCTAACCTAACCTAACCTAACCTAACCTAACCTAAGCTAAACTAAACTAACCTAAGCTAAACTAACCTAACCTAAACTAACCTAACCTAAACTAACCTAACCTAAGCTAAACTAAACTAAACTAAACTATAAACTAAACTATAAACTAAACTAAACTATACTATAAACTAAATTATAAACTAAACTAAACTAAACTAACCTAAAGTAATATAACCTAAACTAAACTAACCTAACCTAACCTAAACTAATCTAACCTGACCTAACCTAACCTAAACAAAACTAAACTAAACTAAACTAAACTAAACTAAAATAAACTAACCTAACCTAACCTAACCTAAACTAAACTAACCTAAAGTAATCTAACCTAAACTAAACTAAACTATACTAAAATAATGTAATATAAACTAAACTAAACAAAAAAAAATATAAACTAAAATATAAACTAAACTAAACTAAACTAACCTAACTTAAACTAAACTAAAATAAACTAAATTAAATTCAACTAAATGAAACTAAACTAAACTATACTAACCTAAACTAACCTAACCTAACATAATCTAATCTAAACTAAAATAAACTAACCTAACCGAACTTAACCTAACCTTTCCTAACCTAAACTAAACTAAACTAAACTAAATTAAACCAAACTAAACTAAACTATAAACTAAAATATAAATTAATCTGTAAACTAATCTAAACTATAAACTAATTTATAAATTAAACTAAACTTTAAACTAAAATAAAATAAACTAAACTAAGCTAAACTATCTAACCTAACCTAACCTAACCTAAAATAACCTAACCTAAGCTAAGCTAAACTAAACTAACCTAACCCAACATAAACTAACATAACGTAACCTAAACTAAACTAAACTAAACTAACCTTACCTAACCTAACCTAACCTAACCTACACTAAACTAAAGAAAACTAAACTAAACTAAACTAAACTATAAACTAAACTAAACTAAACTATAAAAAAACTAAACTAAACTGAAGTAAACTAACCTAACCTAACCTAAACTTAACAAAATTTAACTAAACTATAAACTAATCTCTAAAATAAACTAAACTATAAACTAAACTAAACTAAACTAAACTAAGCTAAATTAACTAACCTAACCTATTCTAAACTAAAATAAAGTAACATAAGTTAATCCAACCTAACCTAAACTACACTAACTTAACCTGACCTAACCAAAAGTAAACTAACCTAACCTAACCTAACCTAAAATAACCTAACCTAAGCTAAGCTAAACTAAACTAACATAACCTAACATAAACCAACATAACCTAACCTAAACTGAACTAAACTTAACTAACCTAACCTAACCTAAAATAACCTAAGCTAAGCTAAACTAAACTAACCTAACCTAACATAAACTAATATAACCTAACCTAAATTGAACTAAACTAAACTAACCTTACATAACCTAACCTATACTAAACTAAACAAAACAAAACTAAACTAAACTAAACTATAAACTGAACTAAACTAACCTAACCAAACCTAACATAAACTTAACTAAACTAAACTAAACTAACCCAACCTAAGCTAACCTTACCTAACCTAACCTAAACTAAACTAAACAAAACTAAACGATAAACTAAACTATAAAGTAATCTGTAAATTAAACTAAACTATAAACTAAACTAAAATAAACTAAACTAAGCTAAATTAACTAACCTAACCTATTCTAACCTAACCTAAGCTAAACTAGACTAACCTAACCTAAACTAAACTAAACTAAATTATAAACTAAACCATTAACTAAACTAAACTAAACTATAAACTAAACTAAACTATAAACTAAACTAAACTAAACTAAACTAAACCAACCTAACCTAACCTAACCTAAAGTAAGCTAAAATAAACTAACCTAACCTAACCTGAACTAGACTAAACTAAACTAAACTATAAATTAAACTAAACCAATTATAAACTAAACTATAAACTAAACAAAACTAAACTATAAACTAAACTAAACTAAATTCAACTAACCTAACCTAACCTAACCTAAACTAAACTAACCTAACCTAACATAACCTAACATAACCTAAACTAAACTAAACTAAAATATAAAATAAACTGTAAACTAAAATAAACTATACTATAAACTAAATTATAAACTAAACTAAACTAAACTAAACTAAAGTAACCTAACCTAACCTAACCCAACATAAACTAACCTAATTATAAACTAAACGAAACTAAACTAACCTAACCTAACCTAATATAAACTAAACTAAACTAAATTATAAACTAAACGAAACTAAACTAAACTAAACCTAAAGTAACATAACTTAAACTAACCTAACCTAAACTAAACTAACTTAACCTGACCTAACCTAAACTAAACTAAACTAAACTATTAACTAAACTATAAACTAAAGTAAATTAACCAAAATAAAATAAACTAACCTAACCTAACCTAACCTAAACTAAACTAAACTAAGATAATATAAGCTAAAATGAACAATAAATTAAAATATAAACTAAACTATACTAAACTAATTTAACCTTACTTAACCTATCCTTAACTATACTAAACTAAACTAAACTAACCTAACCTAACCTAAACTAAACAAAAATAAACTACATTAAATTCAACTAAACTAAAATAAACTACACTAACCTAACCTAACCTTACCTAACCTAACCTAAACTAAACTCAACCAAACTAAACTAAACTATAAATTAAATATAAGCTAATCTATAAACTAAACTAAACCAAATTAAATTCAACTAAACTAAACTACACTAATCTAACCTAACCTAACCTAACATAATCTAAACTAAACTAAAATAAACTAACCTAACCTAAACTAACCTAACCTTACCTAACCTAACCTAAACTAAACTAAACTAAACGAAACTTAACTAAACTATAAAGCAAAATATAAACTAATCTATAAACTAAACTAAACTATAAACTAAAGGAAACTAAATTAAACTATACTAAACTAAACTAACCTAACATAAACAAATCTAACCTAACCTAAAATAAACTAAACTAAACTAAATTTAACTATAAACTAAACTAAATTAAACTATAAACACAACTAAACTAAACTGAACTAAACTAACCTAACCTAACCTAACTTAAACTTAACTAAACTAAACTACCCTAACCTAACCTAACCTAACCAAACCTAACCTAACCTAAACTAAACTAAAATAAACTAAACTAAACTAAACTAACTAACCTAACCTAACCTAACCTAACCTAACCTAAGCTAAACTAAACTAACCTAAATTAACCTAACCTAACCTAACGTAACCTAAACTAAACTAAACTAACCTACCTAACCTAACATAAATTAAACTAAACTAAATTATAAACTAAACGAAACTAAACTAAATTAAACTAAGCTAAAGTAACATAACCTAACATAAATTAACCTAACCTAACCTAACCTAAACCAAACTAAACTAAACTAACCTAACCTAACCTAACCTAAACTAAACTAACCTAACCTAAATTAACCTAAACAAAACTAAACTTAACTAAACTAACCTAACCTAACTTAACATAAACTAAACTAAACTAAACTAAATAAAACTAAACTAAACTAAACGAAATTAAACTATACATCAAACTATAAAATAAGCTACACTTAACTATAAACTAAAATATAAACTAATCTAAACTAAACTAACCTAACCTAAACTAAACTAAAATAAACTAAATTAAATTCAACTAAATGAAACTAAACTAAACTACACTAATCTAACCTAACCTAAACTAACCTAACATAATCTAATCTAAACAAAAATAAACTAACCTAAACTAATCTAACCTTACCTAACCAAACCTAAACTAAACTAAACTAAACCAAACTAAACTAAACTACAAACTAAAATATAAACTAATTTATAAACTAAACTAATCTATAAACTAAACTAAACTAAACTAAACTTAGCTAAACTAACTAACCTTACCGAAAATAGCCTAACCTAATCTAAGCTTAACTAAAGTAACCTAACCTAAACCAACATAAATCAAACTAAACTAAATTATAAAGTAAACCATAAACTAAACTAAACAAAAGTTAATTCTAAACTATAAATTAACTAAACTATAAACTAAACTAAACTAAACTAAACTAACCTCACCTAACCTAATTTAAACTAAACTAAACTAACTTAACCTAACCTAAACTAAACTAAACTAAACTAAACTATAAACACAGTTATAAACTAAACTAAACTAAACTAAACTAACATAACGTAACCTAAACTACAATAAAATAAACTAAAATAAGTTCATCTAAACTAAACCTTACTACACTAACCTCACCTAACCTAACCTAACATAAACTAAACTAAATTGACCTAACCTAACCTAACGTAAACTAAACTAAACTATACGAAACAAAACTAAATAAAACTAAACTAAACTAAACGAAATTAAACTATACACCAAACTATAAAATAAGCTAAACTAAACTATAAATTAAACTATGAACTAAACTAAACTACTAAACTATAAGGTAAACTAAACTAAATTAAACTCAACTAATCTAAACTAACCTAAGCTTACTAAACTAATCTAACCTAAACTAACCTAACCTAATATAAACTAAACTAAACTAACCTAACGTAACATAAGTTAGGCTAAGCTAAACTAAACTAACCTAACCTAAAATAAACTAAACTAAACCAAACTATATACTAAACTATAAACTAAACTATACTAAACTGAACTAACCTAACCTAAACTAACTTAACCTAACATATACTAATCTTACCTTATCTAACCTAACATAACCTAAACTAATCTAAAGTATAAAATAAACTACAAACTAGACTAAACTAAACTATACTATAAACTAAATTATAAACTAAACTAAAATAAACTAAACTAACCTAACCTAACCTAACCTAAACTAAACTAAACTAAATTATAAACTAAACGTAACTAAACTAACCTAACATAACCTAACCTAACCTAACATAAGCTAAACTAAACTCAATTATACACTAAACGAAACAAAACAAAACTAAACCAAACTAACCTAAAGTAACATAACCTAAGCTAACCGAAACTAAACTAAACTAACCTGACCTAACCTAAACCAAAACTAAAATAATCTATACTATAAACTAAACTATAAACTAAAGTAAATTAACTAAACTAAAATAAACTAACCTAACCTAACCTAAATTAAACTAACATAACCTAACCTAACCTAAACTAAACTAAACTAAACTAATCTAATATAAACTAAACTAAACAATAAATTAAAATATAAACTAAACTAATCTATAAACTAAACTGAACTAAACTAAACTTAGCTAAACTAACTAACCTTACCTAATGTAGCATAACGTAATCTAAGCTAAACTAAACTAACCTAACCTAAACAAAAATAAACAAAACTAAACTAAATTATAAAGTAAACTATAAACTAAACTAAACAAAACTATATTCTAAAATATAAATTAACTAAATTATAAACTAAACTAAACTAAACTAAACTAACCTAACCTATCCTAACACAACCTAAACTAAGCTAAACTAACCTAACCTAACCTAACCTAAACGAAACTAAGCTAAACTGAACTAAACTAAACTAAATTAAACAATAATCTAAACTAAACTTAACTATAAATTAAACTATAAACTAAACTAAACTATAAACAATACTAAACCAAACTGAACTAAACTAACCTAACCTAACCTAACATAAACTTCACTAAACTAAACTAACTTAACCTCACCCAACCTAACCTTACCTAACCTAACCTAAACTAAACTATAAGCGAAACTATACTTAACTATAAATTAAACACTAAACTAAACTACACCAAACTCACCTAACCTAACATAAACACAACTAACACACCTAACCTAACCTAACCTAAATTAAACTAAATTAAAATAAACTAACCCAACCTAACCTAACCTAACCTAAACTAAACTAAACTGACCTAACCTATCCTAAACAAAACTAAACTAAACTAAACTATAAGCAAAACTATTAACTAAAGTAAACTAAATTAAACTAAAATAAACTAACCTAACCTAACCTAAGCTAAAATAATCTAATATAAACTAAACTAAACTAAACTATAAACTAAAATATAAACTAAACTAAACTAAACTAAATAACCTAACCTAAACTAAACTAAAATATACTAGATTAAATTCAACTAAACTAAACTAAACTATACTAACCTAACCAAACCTAACCTAACCTAACATAATCTAATCTAAACTAAAATAAACTAACCTAACCTAACGTAACCTAACCTTACCTATTCTAACCTAAACTAAACTAAACTAAACAAACTAAACTAAACAATATACTAAAATATAAACTAATCTATAAACTAAACTGAACTATAAACTAAACGAAACTAAAATAAACTATACTAAACTAAACTAACCTAACCTAAATTAAAGTAAACTAAAATAAACTAACACAACCTAACCTAACCTAACCTAAACTAAACTAAACTGACCTAACCTATCCTAAACAAAACTAAACTAAACTAAACTATAAGCAAAACTATTAACTAAAGTAAACTAAAGTAAACTAAAATAAACTAACCTAACCTAACCTAACCTAACCTAAAATAATCTAATATAAACTAAACTAAACTAAACTATAAACTAAAATATAAACTAAACTAAACTAAACTAAATAACCTAACCTAAACTAACCTAACCTAACATAATCTAATCTAAACTAAAATAAACTAACCTAACCTAACGTAACCTAACCTTACCTATTCTAACCTAAACTAAACTAAACTAAACAAAATAAACTAAACTATATACTAAAATATAAACTAATCTATAAACTAAACTGAACTATAAACTAAACGAAACTAAAATAAACTATACTAAACTAAACTAACCTAACCTAAACATACCTCACCTAACCTAAACTAAACTAAACTAAACAATTAATTTATAAATTAAACTAAACTATAAACTAAAATAAAATAAACTGAACTAAGCTAAACTAACTAACATAACCTAACCTAACCTAACCTAACCTAAAATAACCTAACCTAAGCTAAGCTAAACTAAACTAACCTAACCTAACATAAACTAAACTAAACTAAACTAACCTAACCTAACATAAACTAAACTAAACTGACCTAACCTAACCTAACGTAAACTAAACTAAACTATACGAAACAAAACTAAATAAAACTAAACTAAACTAAACGATATTAAACTATACACCAAACTAAAAAATAAGCTAAACTAAACTATAAATTAAACTATAAACTAAACTAAACTACTAAACTATAAGGTAAACTAAACTAAATTAAACTCAACTAATCTAAACTAACCTAAGCTTACTAAACTAACCTAACCTAAACTAACCTAACCTAATATAAACTAAACTAAACTAACCTAACCTAACATAAGCTAGGCTAAGCTAAACTAAACTAACCTAACCTAAGATAAAATAAACTAAACTAAAATATAAACTAAAGTATAAACTAAACTAAACCAAACTATATACTAAACTATAAACTAAACTAAGCTAAACTATAAACTAAACTAACCTAACGTAACCTAACCTAAACTATCTTATCCTAACCTATACTAAACTTACCTTACCTAACCTAACATAACCTAAACTAATTTAAAGTATAAAATAAACTATAAACTAAACTAAACTAAACTATACTATAAACTAAATTATAAACTAAACTAAACTAAACTAAACTAACCTAACCTAACCTTAACTAAACTAAACTCAATTATAAACTAAACGAAACTAAACAAAACTAAACTAAACTAACCTAAAGTAACATAACCTAACCTAACCTAAACTAAACTAAACTAACCTGACCTAACCTAAACCAAAACTAAATTAATCTATACTATAAACTAAACTATAAACTAAAGTAAATTAACTAAACTAAAATAAACTAACCTAACCTAAACTAAACTAACATAAATTAACCTAAACTAAACTAAACTAATCTAATATAAACTAAACTAAACAATAAATTAAAATATAAACAAAACTTAACTAAACTAAACTAAGCAAAACTAACTTAACCTAAAATAAACTAAACTAAACTAACCTAACCTGACCTAAAATAAACTAAAATAATCTAAATTAAATTCAAGTAAACTAAACTAAACTACACTAACCTAACCTAACCTAACATAATCTAATCTAAACTAAAATAAACTAACCTAAACTAATCTAACCTTACCTAACCTAACCTAAACTAAACTAAACTAAACTATAAACTAATTTATAAACTAAACTAATCTATAAACTAAACTAAACTAACCTAAGATAACTTAACATAAATTAAACTAAACTAAACTAAATTATACTAAACTATAAAAAAACGATAAAATATACTATATATTAAACTATAAACTGAAGTAAACTAAACTAAACTCAACTAAACTAAACTAACCTAACCTAACTTAACATAACCTAACCTAAACTAAACTAAACTAACGTAACCTAACATAACCTACCCTAAACTAAAATAAATTAAATTAATTAAAATATAAACTAAACTAAACTATATACTAAACGATACCTCACTCAACTAAACTATACTAAACTAAACTACACTAAACTCTACTAAACCATAAACTAAACTATAAACTAAACTATAAATTAATTTATAAATTAAACTAAACTATAAATTATAGTAAAATAAACAAAACTAAACTAAGCTAAACTATTTAACCTAACCTAACCTAACCTAAGCTAAGCTATCTAAACTAACCTTACCCAACCTAACCTAAACTAAACTAAACTAAACAAAACTACACTAAACTAAACTAAATTAAACTTTAAACTGAACTAAACTGTAAACTAAACTTTAAACTAAACAAGACTAAACTATAAACAAAACTAAACTAAACTAAACTAAACTTACCTAACCTAACCTAACATAAACTTAACTAAACTAAACTACCCTAACCTAACCTAACCTAATCTAACCTTACCTAACCTAACCTAAACTAAACTAAACGAAACTAAACTATAAACTAAACTATAAACTAATCGATAAATTAAACTAAACTATAAACTAAACTAAAATAAACTAAACTAAACTAACTAACCTAACCTAACCGAACCTAACCTAAGCTACGCTAAACTAAACTAACCTAACAAAACCTGAACTAAACTAAACTAAACTAAACTAAACTAAATTATAAACTAAACTATAAAATAATATAAACTAACCTAACCTAACCTAACCTAAACTAAACTAACCTAACCTAAGCTAACCTAACCTAAACTAAACTAAACTATAAAAAAACTATAAACTAAACTAAACAAAACTATACTATAAACTAAACTATGAACTAAACTAATGTAAACTAAACTAACCTCAACTAACCTAACCTAACCGCACCTAACCTAACATAAACTAAACTAAACTAAATTATAAACTAAACGAAACTAAACTAAACTAAACTAAATTAAACTAAACTAACCTAAAGTAACATAACCTAACCTAACCTAACCTAACCTAAACTAAGATAAACTCAACTAACCTAACCGAACCTGAACTAAACTAAACTAAACTAAACTATAAACTAAAGCAAACTAAACTAAACTAAAATAAACTAATCTAACTTAACCTAACCTAACCTAACCTAACCTAAACAAATCTAATATAAACTAAACTAAACTATAAACTAAAATATAAACTAAACTAAACTAAATAACCTAACCTAAACTAAAGTAAAATAAACTAGATTAAATTCAACTAAACTAAACTAAACTAAACGCCACTAACCTAACCTAACGTAACCTAATCTAATCTAAACTAAAATAAACTAACCTAACCTAACGTAACCTAACCTTACCTATTCTAAGCTAAACTAATCTAAACTAAACAAACTAAACTGAACTATAAACTAAAATATAAACTAATCTATAAACTAAACTGAACTATAAACTAAACGAAAATAAAATAAACTAAACTAAACTAACCTAACCTAAACCTACCTAACCTAACCTAAACTAAACTAATCTAAGCTATAAACTAAACTATAAACTAATTTATAAATTAAACTAAATTATAAACTAAAATAAAATAAACTAAACTAAGCTAAACTATCTAACCTAACCTAAACTAAATTAACCTAACCTAAGCTAAGCTAAATTAAACTAACCTAACCTAACATAAACTAACATAACCTAACCTAAACTAAACTAAACTAAAGTAACCTTACCTAACCTAACCTAACCTAGACTAAACTAAACTAAACTAAACTAAACTATAAACTAAACTAAACTAAACTATACAAAAAACTAAACTAAACTCAACTAAACTAACCTAACCTAACCTAACATAAACTTAATTGAACTAAACTAACCTAACCCAACCTAAGCTAACCTTACCTAACCTAACCTAAACTTAACTAAATGAAACTAAACTATAAACTAATCTCTAAATTAAACTAAACTAAAATAAACTAAACTAAGCTAAATTAACTAACCTAACCTATTCTAACCTAACCTAAGCTAAACTAGTCTAACCTAACCTAAACTAAACTAAACTAAACTAAATTATAAACTAAACCATAAACTAAACTAAACTATAAACTAAACTATAAACTAAACTAAACTAAACTATAAACTAGACTAAATTAAACTAAACTAACCTAACCTAACCTAAGCTAAGGAAAACTAAACTAACCTAAAGTAACATAAGTTAACCTAACCTAACCTAAACTACACTAACTTAACCTGACCTAACCTAAACTAAACTAACCTAACCTAACCTAACCTAACCTAAAATAACCTAACCTAAGCTAAGCTAAACTAAACTAACGTAACCTAACATAAACTAACATAACCTAACCTAAACTGAACTAAACTAAACTAACCAAACCTAACCTAACCTAAAATAACCTAACCTAAGCTAAGCTAAACTAAACTAACCTAACCTAACATAAACTAATATAACCTAACCTAAAGTGAACTAAACTAACCTAACCTTACCTAACATAACCTTTACTAAACTAAACAAAACAAAACTAAACTAAACTATAAACTGAACTAAACTAACCTAACCTAACATAAACTTAACTAAACTAACCTAACCCAACCTAAGCTAACCTTACCTAACCTAACCTTAACTAAACTAAACGAAACTAATCTATAAACTAATCTCTAAATTAAACTAAACTATAAAATAAACTAAAATAAACTAAACTAAGCAAAGGTAAAGTAAACTAACCTAACCTATTCTAACCTAACCTAAGCTAAACTAGACTAACCTAACCTAAACTAAACTAAACTAAACTATAAACTATACTAAACTAATCTATAAACAAAACTAAACTAAACTGAACTAAACTAACCTAACCTAACCTAACATAAACTTAACTAAACTAAACTAACCTAACCCAACCTAAGCTAACCTTACCTAACCTAACCTAAACTTAACTAAATGAAACTAAACTATAAACTAATCTCTAAATTAAACTAAACTATAAACTAAACTAAAATAAACTAAACTAAGCTAAATTAACTAACCTAACCTATTCTAACCTAACCTAAGCTAAACTAGACTAACCTTACCTAAACTAAACTAAACTAAACTAAATTATAAACTAAACCATAAACTAAATTAAACTATAAACTAAACTATAAACTAAACTAAACTATAAACTAGACTAAACAAAACTAAACTAACCTAACCTAACCTAAGCTAAGGTAAAGTAAACTAACCTAACCTAACCTGACCTAAACTAAACTAAACTAACCTAACTTATAAACTAAGCTATAAACTAAACTAAACCAAATTATAAACTAAACTATAAACTAAACTAAACTAAATTATAAACTAAACTAAACTAAATTATACTAATCTAACCTAACCTAAACTTAACTAACCTAACCTAACCTAACCTAACATAACCTAAACTAAACTAAACTAAAATATAAAATAAACTGTAAACTAAACTATACTATAAACTAAATTATAAACTAAACTAAACTAAACTAACCTAACCTAACCTAATCTAACATAAATTAAACTAAATTATAAACAAAGCGAAACTAAACTAACCTAACCTAATATAAACTAAACTAAACTAAATTATAAACTAAACGAAACTAAACTAAACTAAACTAACCTAAAGTAACATAAGTTAACCTAACCTAACCTAAACTACACTAACTTAACCTAACCTAACCTAAACTGAACTAAACCAAACTAACCTAATCTAACCTAACCTAAAATAACCTAACCTAAGCTAAGCTAAACTAAACTTACCTAACCTAACCTAAACTAAACTAATCTAAACTATAAACTAAACTATAAACTAATTTATAAATTAAACTAAACTATTAACTAAAATAAAATAAACTAAACTAAGCTAAACTATCTAACCTAACCTAAACTAACCTAAGCTAAGCTAAACTAAACTAACCTAACCTAACATAAACTAACATAACCTAACCTAACCTAAACTAATCTAAAGTAAACTAAACTAATCTAATATAAACTAAACAAACTTAAACTATAAACTCTAATATAAACTAAACTAAACTAACCTAACCTAAACTAAAATAAAATAAACTAAATTAAATTCAACTAAATGAAACTAAACTAAACTACACTAACCTAACCTAGCCTAACCTAACATAATCTAGTCTAAACTAAAATAAACTAACCTAACCTAACCTAATATAAACTAAACTAACCTAAATTATAAACTAAACGAAACTAAACTAAACTAAACCTAAAGTAACATAACTTAACCTAACCTAACCTAAACTAAACTAACTTAACCTGACCTAACCTAAACTAAACTAAACTAAACTATTAACTAAACTATAAACTAAAGTAAATTAGCCAAAATAAAATAAACTAACCTAACCTAACCTAAACTAAACTAAACTAAGATAATATAAGCTAAAATAAACAATAAATTAAAATATAAACTAAACTAAACTATACTAAACTAAGTTAACCTTACTTAACCTATCCTTAACTATACTAAACTAAACTAAACTAACCTAACCTAACCTAATCTAAACAAAAATAAACTACATTAAATTCAACTAAACTAAAATAAACTACACCAACCTAACCTAACCTTACCTAACCTAACCTAAACTAAACTCAACCAAACTAAACTAAACGATAAACTAAAATATAAGCTAATCTATAAATTAAACTAAACTATAAACTAAACTAAACTAAACCAAATTAAATTCAACTAAACTAAACTACACTAATCTAACCTAACCTAACCTAACATAATCTAAACTAAACTAAAATAAACTAACCTAACCTAACCTAACCTAACCTAACCTTACCTAACCTAACCTAAACTAAACTAAACTAAACGAAACTTAACTAAACTATAAAGCAAAATATAAACTAATCTATAAACTAAACTAAACTATAAACTAAAGGAAACTAAATTAAACTATACTAAACTAAACTAACCTAACATAAACAAATCTAACCTAACCTAAAATAAACTAAACTAAACTAAATTAAACTATAAACTAAACTAAATTAAACTATAAAAACAACTAAACTAAACTGAACTAAACTAACCTAAAATAACCTAACTTAAACTTAAATAAACTACACTACCCTAACCTAACCTAACCTAACCAAACCTAACCTAACCTAAACTAAACTAAACTAAACTAAACTAAACTAAACTAAACTAACTAACCTAACCTAACCTAACCTAACCTAACCTACGCTAAACTAAACTAACCTAAATTAACCTAACCTAACCTAACGTAACCTAAACTAAACTAAACTAACCTACCTAACCTAACATAAATTAAACTAAACTAAATTATAAACTAAACGAAACTAAACTAAATTAAACTAAGCTAAAGTAACATAACCTAACATAAATTAACCAAACCTAACCTAACCTAAACTAAACTAAACTAAACTAACCTAACCTAACCTAACCTTAACCAAACTAACCTAACCTAAATTAACCTAAACAAAACTAAACTAAACTAAACTAACCTAACCTAACCTAACATAAACTAAACTAAACTAAACTAAATAAAACTAAACTAAACTAATCGAAATTAAACTATACATCAAACTATAAAATAAGCTACACTAAACTATAAACTAAAATATAAACTAATCTAAACTAAACTAACCTAACCTAAACTAAACTAAAATAAACTAAATTAAATTCAACTAAATGAAACTAAACTAAACTACACTAACCTAACCTAACCTAAACTAACCTAACATAATCTAATCTAAACAAAAATAAACTAACCTAAACTAATATAACCTTACCTAACCAAACCTAAACTAAACTAAACTAAACCAAACTAAACTAAACTACAACCTAAAATATAAACTAATTTATAAACTAAACTAATCTATAAACTAAACTAAACTAAACTAAACTTAGCTAAACTAACTAACCTTACCGAAAATAGCCTAACCTAATCTAAGCTTAACTAAAGTAACCTAACCTAAACCAACATAAATCAAACTAAACTAAATTATAAAGTAAACCATAAACTAAACTAAACAAAAGTTAATTCTAAACTATAAATTAACTAAACTGTAAACTAAACTAAACTAAACTAACCTCACCTAACCTAATTTAAACTAAACTAAACTAACCTAACCTAACCTAAACTAAACTAAACTAAACTAAACTATAAACACAGTTATAAACTAAACTAAACTAAACTAAACTAACATAACGTAACCTAAACTACAATAAAATAAACTAAAATAAGTTCATCTAAACTAAACCTTACCACACTAACCTCACCTAACCTAACCTAACATAAACTAAACTAAATTGACCTAACCTAACCTAACGTAAACTAAACTAAACTGTACGAAACAAAACTAAATAAAACTAAACTAAACTAAACGAAATTAAACTATACACCAAACTATAAAATAAGCTAAACTAAACTATAAATTAAACTATGAACTAAACTAAACTACTAAACTATAAGGTAAACTAAACTAAATTAAACTCAACTAATCTAAACTAACCTAAGCTTACTAAACTAACCTAACCTAAACTAACCTAACCTAATATAAACTAAACTAAACTAACCTAACGTAACATAAGTTAGGCTAAGCTAAACTAAATTAACCTAACCTAAAATAAACTAAACTAAACCAAACTATATACTAAACTATAAACTAAACTAAGCTAAACTATAAACTAAACTATACTAAACTGAACTAACCTAACCTAAACTAACTTAACCTAACCTATACTAAACTTACCTTATCTAACCTAACATAACCTAAACTAATCTAACATAAATTAAACTAAATTATAAACAAAGCGAAACTAAACTAACCTAACCTAATATAAACTAAACTAAACTAAATTATAAACTAAACGAAACTAAACTAAACTAAACTAACGTAAAGTAACATAAGTTAACCTAACCTAACCTAAACTACACTAACTTAACCTAACCTAACCTAAACTGAACTAAACCAAACTAACCTAATCTAACCTAACCTAAAATAACCTAACCTAAGCTAAGCTAAACTAAACTTACCTAACCTAACCTAAACTAAACTAATCTAAACTATAAACTAAACTATAAACTAATTTATAAATTAAACTAAACTATTAACTGAAATAAAATAAACAAACTAAGCTAAACTATCTAACCTAACCTAAACTAACCTAAGCTAAGCTAAACTAAACTAACCTAACCTAACATAAACTAACATAACCTAACCTAACCTAAACTAATCTAAAGTAAACTAAACTAATCTAATATAAACTAAACAAACTTAAACTATAAACTCTAATATAAACTAAACTAAACTAACCTAACCTAAACTAAAATAAAATAAACTAAATTAAATTCAACTAAATGAAACTAAACTAAACTACACTAACCTAACCTAGCCTAACCTAACATAATCTAGTCTAAACTAAAATAAACTAACCTAACCTAACCTTATATAAACTAAACTAAACTAAATTATAAACTAAACGAAACTAAACTAAACTAAACCTAAAGTAACATAACTTAACCTAACCTAACCTAAACTAAACTAACTTAACCTGACCTAACCTAAACTAAACTAAACTAAACTATTAACTAAACTATAAACTAAAGTAAATTAGCCAAAATAAAATAAACTAACCTAACCTAACCTAACCTAAACTAAACTAAACTAAGATAATATAAGCTAAAATAAACAATAAATTAAAATATAAACTAAACTATACTAAACTAAGTTAACCTTACTTAACCTATCTTAACTATACTAAACTAAACTAAACTAACCTAACCTAACCTAAACTAAACAAAAATAAACTACATTAAATTCAACTAAACTAAAATAAACTACACTAACCTAACCTAACCTTACCTAACCTAACCTAAACTAAACTCAACCAAACTAAACTAAACGATAAATTAAAATATAAGCTAATCTATAAATTAAACTAAACTATAAACTAAACTAAACTAAACCAAATTAAATTCAACTAAACTAAACTACACTAATCTAACCTAACCTAACCTAACATAATCTAAACTAAACTAAAATAAACTAACCTAACCTAACCTAACCTAACCTAACCTAACCTAACCTTACCTAACCTAACCTAAACTAAACTAAACTAAACGAAACTTAACTAAACTATAAAGCAAAATATAAACTAATCTATAAACTAAACTAAACTATAAACTAAAGGAAACTTAATTAAACTATACTAAACTAAACTAACCTAAACTAAATTAAACTATAAACTAAACTAAATTAAACTATAAACACAACTAAACTAAACTGAACTAAACTAACCTAAAATAACCTAACTTAAACTTAACTAAACTAAACTACCCTAACCTAACCTAACCTAACCAAACCTAAAGTAACCTAAACTAAACTAAAATAAACTAAACTAAACTAAACTAACTAACCTAACCTAAACTAACTTAACCTAACCTATACTAAACTTACCTTATCTAACCTAACATAACCTAAACTAATCTAAAGTATAAAATAAACTACAAACTAGACTAAACTAAACTATACTATAAACTAAATTATAAACTAAACTAAACTAAACTAACCTAACCTAACCTAACCTAAACTAAACTAAACTAAATTATAAACTAAACGTAACTAAACTAACCTAACATAACCTAACCTAACATAAACTAAACTAAACTCAATTATACACTAAACGAAACCAAACAAAACTAAACCAAACTAACCTAAAGTAACATAACCTAAGCTAACCTAAACTAAACTAAACTAACCTGACCTAACCTAAACCAAAACTAAATTAATCTATACTATAAACTAAACTATAAACTAAAGTAAATTAACTAAACTAAAATAAACTAACCTAACCTAACCTAAATTAAACTAACATAACCTAACCTAACCTAAACTAAACTAAACTAAACTAATCTAATATAAACTAAACTAAACAATAAATTAAAATATAAACTAAACTAATCTATAAACTAAACTAAACTAAACTAAACTTAGCTAAACTAACTAACCTTACCTAATGTAGCATAACGTAATCTAAGCTAAACTAAACTAACCTAACCTAAACAAAAATAAACCAAACTAAACTAAATTATAAAGTAAACTATAAACTAAACTAAACAAAACTATATTCTAAACTATAAATTAACTAAATTATAAACTAAACTAAACTAAACTAAACTAACCTAACCTATCCTAACAGAACCTAAACTAAGCTAAACTAACCTAACCTAACCTAACCTAACCGAAACTAAGCTAAACTGAACTAAACTAAACTAAATTAAACAATAATCTAAACTAAACTTAACTATAAATTAAACTATAAACTAAACTAAACTATAAACAATACTAAACCAAACTGAACTAAACTAACCTAACCTAACATAAACTTAACTAAACTAAACTAACTTAACCTCACCCAACCTAACCTTACATAACCTAACCTAAACTAAACTATAAGCGAAACTATACTTAACTATAAATTAAACACTAAACTAAACTACACCAAACTCACCTAACCTAACATAAACACAACTAACACACCTAACCTAACCTAACTTAAATTAAACTAAACTAAAATAAACTAACCCAACCTAACCTAACCTAACCTAAACTAAACTAAACTGACCTAACCTATCCTAAACAAAACTAAACTAAACTATAAGCAAAACTATTAACTAAAGTAAACTAAAGTAAACTAAAATAAACTAACCTAACATAACCTAACCTAAAATAATTTAATATAAACTAAACTAAACTAAACTATAAACTAAAATATAAACTAAACTAAACTAAACTAAATAACCTAACCTAAACTAAACTAAAATAAACTAGATTAAATTCAACTAAACTAAACTAAACTATACTAACCTAACCTAACCTAACCTAACCTAATATAATCTAATCTAAACTAAAATAAACTAACCTAACCTAACGTAACCTAACCTTACCTATTCTAACCTAAACTAAACTAAACTAAACAAACTAAACCAAACAAACTAAACTAAACTATATACTAAAATATAAACTAATCTATAAACTAAACTGAACTATAAACTAAACGAAACTAAAATAAACTATACTAAACTAAACTAACCTAACCTAAACATACCTCACCTAACCTAAACTAAACTAAACTAAACTATAAACTAAACTATTAATTAATTTATAAATTAAACTAAACTATAAACTAAAATAAAATAAACTGAACTAAGCTAAACTAACTAACATAACCTAACCTAACCTAACCTAAAATAACCTAACCTAAGCTAAGCTAAACTAAACTAACCTAACCTAACATAAACTAAACTAAACTGACCTAACCTAACCTAACGTAAACTAAACTAAACTATACGAAACAAAACTAAATAAAACTAAACTAAACTAAACGAAATTAAACTATACACCAAACTAAAAAATAAGCTAAACTAAACTATAAATTAAACTAAAAACTAAACTACTAAACTATAAGGTAAACTAAACTAAATTAAACTCAAATAATCTAAACTAACCTAAGCCTACTAAACTAACCTAACCTAAACTAACCTAACCTAATATAAACTACACTAAACTAACCTAATCTAACATAAGCTAGGCTAAGCTAAACTAAACTAACCTAACCTAAGATAAAATAAACTAAACTAAAATATAAACTAAAGTATAAACTAAACTAAACCAAACTATATACTAAACTATAAACTAAACTAAGCTAAACTATAAACTAAACTATACTAAACTAAACTAACCTAACGTAACCTAACCTAAACTAACTTATCCTAACCTATACTAAACTTACCTTACCTAACCTAATATAACCTAAACTAATTTAAAGTATAAAATAAACTATAAACTAAACTAAACTAAACTATACTATAAACTAAATTATAAACTAAACTAAACTAAACTAAACTAACCTAACCTAACCTAAACTAAACTAAACTAAATTATAAACTAAACGTAACTAAACTAACCTAACATAACCTAACCTAACATAAACTAAACTAAACTCAATTATAAACTAAACGAAACTAAACAAAACTAAACTAAACTAACCTAAATTAACATAACCTAACCTAACCTAAACTAAACTAAACTAACCTGACCTAACCTAAACCAAAACTAAATTAATCTATACTATAAACTAAACTATAAACTAAAGTAAATTAACTAAACTAAAATAAACTAACCTAACCTAACCTAACCTAAACTAAACTAACATAAATTAACCTAAACTAAACTAAACTAATCTAATATAAACTAAACTAAACAATAAATTAAAATATAAACAAAACTTAACTAAACTAAACTAAGCAAAACCAACTTAACCTAAAATAAACTAAACTAAACTAACCTAACCTGACCTAAAATAAACTAAAATAAACTAAATTAAATTCCAGTAAACTAAACTAAACTACACTAACCTAACCTAACCTAACATAATCTAATCTAAACTAAAATAAACTAACCTAAACTAATCTAACCTTACCTAACCTAACCTAAACTAAAATAAACTAAACTATAAACTAATTTATAAACTAAACTAATCTATAAACTAAACTAAACTAACCCAAGATAACTTAACCCAAATTAAACTAAACTAAACTAAACTATACTAAACTATAAAAAACGATAAAATATACTATATATTAAACTATAAACTGAAGTAAACTAAACTAACTCAAATAAACTAAACTAACCTAACCTAACTTAACATAACCTAACCTAAACTAAACTAAACTAACGTAACCTAACATAACTTACCCTAAACTAAAATAAATTAAATTAATTAAACTATAAACTAAACTAAACTATATACTAAACGAAACCTCACTCAACTAAACTAAACTAAACTAAACTACACTAAACTAAACTAAACCATAAACTAAACTATAAACTAAACTATAAATTAATTTATAAATTAAACTAAACTATAAATTATAGTAAAATAAACAAAAATAAACTAAGCTAAACTAACTAACCTAACCTAACCTAACCTAAGCTAAGCTATCTAAACTAACCTTACCCAACCTAAACTAAACTAAACTAAACTAAACAAAACTACACTAAACTAAACTAAACCATAAACTAAACTATAAACTAAACTATAAACTAAAATAAAATAAACTGAACTAAGCTAAACTAACATAACCTAACCTAACCTAACCTAAAATAACCTAACCTAAGCTAAGCTAAACTAAACTAACCTAACCTAACATAAACTAAACTAATCTCACCTTACCTTACCTAATGTAAACTAAACTAAACTATAAACTAATTTATAAACTAAACTAATCTATAAACTAAACTAAACTAAACTAATCTAAGATAACTTAACCTAAATTAAACTAAACTATACTAAACTATAAACAAAACGATAAACTATACTATATATTAAACTGAACTAAAGTAAACTAAACTAAATTAATTTTACCTAACCTAACCTAAACTAAACTAAACTAACCTAACCTAACCCAAACGAAATTAAACTATAAACTGAAGTAAACTAAACTAAACTCAACTAAACTAAACTAACCTAACCTAACTTAACATAACCTAACCTAAACTAAACTAAACTAAAGTAACCTAACATAACCTACCCTAAACTAAAATAAATTAAATTAATTAAACTATAAACTAAACTAAACTATATACTAAACGATACCTCACTCAACTAAACTAAACTAAACTAAACTACACTAAACTAAACTAAACCATAAACTAAACTATAAACTAAACTATAAACTAAACTATAAACTAATTTATAAATTAAAATAAACTATAAATTATAGTAAAAAAAACAAAACTAAACTAAGCTAACCTAACTAACCTAACCTAACGTAACCTAAGCTAAGCTATCTAAACTAACTTAACTTAACCTAACCTAAACTAAACTAAACTAAAATAAACTAAACTAAACTATGAACTAAACTGAACTAAACTATAAACTAAACTAAACTAAAGTTAACTAACCTAACGTAACCTAACCTAACATAAACTAACCTAACCTAACCTAAACTAACCTTACCTAACCTAACCTAAACTAAACTAAACTAAACAAAACTACACTAAACTAAACAAAATTAAACTATAAACTTAACTAAACTGTAAACTAAACTTTAAACTAAACAAGACTAAACTATAAACAAAACTAAATTAAACTGAACTAAACTTACCTAATCTAACCTAACATAAACTTAACTAAACTAAACTACCCTAACCTAACCAAACCTAACCTAACCTAAACTAAACTAAACGAAACTAAACTATAAACTAAACTATAAACTAATCTATAAATTAAACTAAACTATAAACTAAACTAAAATAAACTAAACTAAACTAAACTAACTAACCTAACCTAACCGAACCTAACCTAAGCTACGCTAAACTAAACTAACCTAACAAAACCTGAACTAAACTAAACTAAACTAAACTAAATTATAAACTAAACTATAAACTAATATAAACTAACCTAACCTAACCTAACCTAAACTAAACTAACCTAACCTAAGCTAACCTAACCTAAACTAAACTAAACTATAAAAAACTATAAACTAAACTAAACAAAACTATACTATAAACTAAATTATAAACTAAACTAATGTAAACTAAACCAACCTCAACTAACCTAACCTAACCTCACCTAACCTAACATAAACTAAACTAAACTAAATTATAAACTAAACGAAACTAAACTAAACTAAACTAAATTAAACTAAACTAACCTAAAGTAACATAACCTAACCTAACCTAACCTAACCTAACCTAACCTAACCTAAACTAAAATAAACTCAACTAACATAATCGAACCTGAACTAAACTAAACTAAACTAAACTATAAACTAAAGTAAACTAAATTAAATTAAAATAAACTAACCTAATTTACCTAAACAAAACTAACACACCTAACCTAACCTAAACAAAACTAAACTGACCTAACCTATCCTAAACAAAACAAAACTAAACTAAACTATAAGCTAAACTATAAACTAAAGTAAACTAAACTAAACTAAAATAAACTAATCTAACTTAACCTAACCTAACCTAACCTAACCTAAACAAATCTAATATAAAGTAAACTAAACTATAAACTAAAATATATACTAAACTAAACTAAATAACCTAACCTAAACTAAAGTAAAATAAACTAGATTAAATTCAACTAAACTAAACTAAACTAAACGCCAATAACCTAACCTAACGTAACCTAATCTAATCTAAACTAAAATAAACTAACCTAACCTAACGTAACCTAACCTTACCTATTCTAACGTAAACTAATCTAAACTAAACAAACTAAACTGAACTATAAACTAAAATATAAACTAATCTATAAACTAAACTGAACTATAAACTAAACGAAAATAAAATAAACTATACTAAACTAAACTAACCTAACCTAAACTTACCTAACCTAACCTAAACTAAACTAATCTAAGCTATAAACTAAACTATAAACTAATTTATAAATTAAACTAAATTATAAACTAAAATAAAATAAACTAAACTAAGCTAAACTATCTAACCTAACCTAACCTAAATTAACCTAACCTAAGCTAAGCTAAATTAAACTAACCTAACCTAACATAAACTAACATAATCTAACCTAAACTAAACTAAACTAAAGTAACCTTACCTAACCTAACCTAACCTATACTAAACTAAACAAAACTAAACTAAACTAAACTAAACTATAAACTAAACTAAACTAAATTATAAAAAAACTAAACTAAACTCAACTAAACTAACCTAACCTAACCTAACATAAACTTAACTAAACTAAACTAACCTAACCCAACCTAAGCTAACCTTACCTAACCTAACCTAAACTTAACTAAATGAAACTAAACTATAAACTAATCTCTAAATTAAACTAAACTATAAACTAAACTAAAATAAACTAAACTAAGCTAAATTAACTAACCTAACCTATTCTAACCTAACCTAAGCTAAATTAGTCTAACCTAACCTAAACTAAACTAAACTAAACTAAATTATAAACTAAACCATAAACTAAACTAAACTATAAACTAAACTAAACTAAACTATAAACTAGACTAAATTAAACTAAACTAACCTAACCTAACCTAAGCTAATGAAAACTAAACTAACCTAAAGTAACATAAGTTAACCTAACCTAACCTAAACTACACTAACTTAACCTGACCTAACCTAAACTAAAATAACCTAACCTAACCTAACCTAACCTAAAATAACCTAACCTAAGCTAAGCTAAACTAAACTAACGTAACCTAACATAAACTAACATAACCTAACCTAAACTGAACTAAACTAAACTAACCAAACGTAACCTAACCTAAAATAACCTAACCTAAGCTAAGCTAAACTAAACTAACCTAACCTAACATAAACTAATATAACCTAACCTAAAGTGAACTAAACTAAACTAACCTTACCTAACATAACCTATACTAAACTAAACAAAACAAAACTAAACTAAACTAAACTATAAACTGAACTAAACTAACCTAACCTAACATAAACTTAACTAAACTAACCTAACCCAACCTAAGCTAACCTTACCTAACCTAACCTAAACTAAACTAAACGAAACTAATCTATAAACTAAACTATAAACTAATCTCTAAATTAAACTAAACTATAAAATAAACTAAAATAAACTAAGCTAAGCTAAATTAACTAACCTAACCTATTCTAACCTAACCTAAGCTAAACTAGACCAACCTAACCTAAACTAAACTAAACTAAACTATAAACTAAACTAAACTAATCTATAAACAAAACTAAACTAAACTGAACTAAACTAACCTAACCTAACCTAACATAAACTTAACTAAACTAAACTAACCTAACCCAACCTAAGCTAACCTTACCTAACGTAACCTAAACTTAACTAAATGAAACTAAACTATAAACTAATCTGTAAATTAAACTAAACTATAATCTAAACTAAAATAAACTAAACTAAGCTAAATTAACTAACCTAACCTATTCTAACCTAACCTAAGCTAAACTAGACTAACCTAACCTAAACTAAACTAAACTAAACTAAATTATAAACTAAACCATAAACTAAATTAAACTATAAACTAAACTATAAACTAAACTAAACTAAACTATAAACTAGACTAAACTAAACTAAACTAACCTAACCTAACCTAAGCTAAGGTAAAGTAAACTAACCTAACCTAACCTGACCTAAACTAAACTAAACTAACCTAACTTATAAACTAAGCTATAAACTAAACTAAACCAAATTATAAACTAAACTATAAACTAAACTAAACTAAACTATAAACTAAACTAAACTAAATTATACTAATCTAACCTAACCTAAACTAAACTAACCTAACCTAACCTAACCTAACATAACCTAAACTAAACTAAATTAAAATATAAAATAAACTGTAAACTGAACTATACTATAAACTAAATTATAAACTAAACTAAACTAAACTAAACTAACCTAACCTAACCTAATCTAACATAAATTAAACTAAATTATAAACAAAGCGAAACTAAACTAACCTAACCTAATATAAACTAAACTAAACTAAATTATAAACTAAACGAAACTAAACTAAACTAAACTTACCTAAAGTAACATAAGTTAACCTAACCTAACCTAAACTACACTAACTTAACCTAACCTAACCTAAACTGAACTAAACCAAACTAACCTAACCTAACCTAACCTAAAATAACCTAACCTAAGCTAAGCTAAACTAAATTTACCTAACCTAACCTAAACTAAACTAATCTAAACTATAAACTAAACTATAAACCAATTTATAAATTAAACTAAACTATTAACTAAAATAAAATAAACTAAACCAAGCTAAACTATCTAACCTAACCTAACCTAACCTAAAATAACCTAACCTAAGCTAAGCTAAACTAAACTAACCTAACCTAACATAAACTAACATAACCTAACCTAACCTAAACTAATCTAAAGTAAACTAAACTAATCTAATATAAACTAAACAAACTTAAACTATAAACTGTAATATAAACTAAACTAAACTAACCTAACCTAAACTAAACTAAAATAAACTAAATTAAATTCAACTAAATGAAATTAAACTAAACTACACTAACCTAACCTAGCCTAACCTAACATAATCTAATCTAAACTAAAATAAACTAACCTAACCTAACCTTAACTAACCTAAACTAAACTAAACTAAACTGAACCAAACTAAACTAAACTATAAACTAAAATATAAATTAACCTGTAAACTATACTAAACTATAAACTACACGAAACTAATATAAACTATACTAAACTAACCTAACCTAACCTAAGCTAAGCTAAACTAAACTAACCTCACCTAACCTAAAGTAAACTAAATTAAACTAAATTATAAACTAAAATATAAACTAAATTAAACCAAAATACATATTAAACTATAAACTAAACTAAGCTAAACTATAAATTAAACTAAACTAAACTAACCTAACCTAACCTAAACTAACCTAACCTAACCGAAACTAAAATAACCCAACCTAACCTAACATAACCTAAACTAAACTAAACTAAACTATAAAATAAACTATAAATGAAACTAAACTAAACTATACTATAAACTAAATTATAAACTAAACTAAACTAAACTAAGCTAACCTAACCTAAGTTAAACTAAACTAAACTAAATTATAAAATAAACGAAACTAAACTAACCTTACCTAACCTAACCTAACCTAACATAAACTAAACTAAACAAAATTATAAACTAAACGAAACTAAACAAAACTAAAATAAACTAACCTAAATTAACATAACCTAACCTAACCTAACCTTAACTAAACTAAACTAACCTGACCTACCCTAAACTAAAACTAAACCAAACAAAACTATAAACTAAGCTATAAACTAAAGTAAATTAACTAAACTAAAATAAAATAACCTAACCTAACCTAACCTAAACTAAACTAACCTAACCTAACCTAAACTAAACTAAACTAATCTATTATAAACTAAACTAAACAATAAATTAAAATATAAACTAAAATAAACTACACTAAACTAATCTAACTTAACGTAAACTAAACTAAACTAACCTAACCTAGCCTAAACTAAACTAAAATAAACTAAATAAAATTCAAGTAAATTAAACTAATCTACACTAACCTAACCTAACCAAACCTAACATAATCTAATCTAAACTAAAATAAAATAACCTAAACTAATCTAACCTTACCTAACCTAACCTAAACTAAACTAAACTAAACCAAACTAAACTAAACTATAAAATAAAATATAAACTAATTTATAAACTAAATTAATCTATAAACTAAACTAAACTAAACTAAACTTAGCTAAACTAACTAACCTTACCAAACCTAACCTATACTAACTTAACCTAACCTATACTAAACTTACCTTACCTAACCTAACATAACCTAAACTAAACTAAACTATAAAATAAACTATAAACTAAACTAAACTAACTAAACTATACTATAAACTAAATTATAAACTAAACTAAACTAAACTAAACTAACCTAACCTAACCTAACCTAACCTAACCTAACCTAACATAAACTAAACTAAACTAAATTATAAACTAAACCAAACTAAAACTAAACTAACCTAAAGTAACATAACATAACCTAACCTAAACTAAACTAACCTAACCTAACCTAACCTAAAGTAAACTAACCTAATCTAATATAAACTAAACTAAACAATAAATTAAAATATAAAATAAACTTAACTAAACTAAACTAAGCTAAACTAACTTAACCTAAACTAAACTAAACTAAACTAACCTAACCTGGCCTAAACTAAACTAAAATAAACTAAATTAAATTCAAGTAAACTAAACTAAACTACACTAACCTCACCTAACCTAACGTAACATAATCTAATCTAAACTAAAACAAACTAACCTAAAGTAATCTAACCTTACCTAACCTAACCTAAACTAAAGTAAACCAAATAAAACTAAACTATACACTAAAATATAAACTAATTTATAAACTAAACTAATCTATAAACTAAACTAACCTAACCTAAATTAGACTAAACTAAACTAAAGTAAATTCAACTAAACTAAACCTAAATACACTAACCCAACCTAACCTATTCTAACATAAACTAAACTAAACTAAACTAACCTAAGATAACTTAACCTAAATTAAACTAAACTAAACTAAACTGTACTAAACTATAAACAAAACGATAAACTATACTATATATTAAACTGAACTAAAGTAAACTAAACTAAATTAATTTTACCTAACCTAACCTAAACTAAACTAAACTAACCTAACCTAACCCAAACTAAATTAAACTAATCTAAACTAAACGAAATTAAACTATAAACTAAACTAAACTAAACTAAACTCAACTAAACTAAACTGACCTAACCTAACTTAACCTGGCCTTACCTAAACTAAACTATACTAACCTAACCTAACATAACCTACCCTAAACTAAACTAAACTAAATTAATTAAACTATAAACTAAACTAAACTATAATCTAAACGATACCTCACTAAACTAAACTAAACTACACTAAACTAAACTAAACCATAAAATAAACTATAAACTAAACTATAAACTAAGCTATAAACTAAACTAAACTAAACTATAAACTACACTAAACTAATCTATAAACTAAACTAACCTATCCTAAATTAAACTAAACTAAACTAAGCTAACCTAACCTAACCTAACCTAACTTAAGCTAACTTAAACTAAACTAACCTAACCTAACATAAACTAACCTAACCTAAACTAAACTAAACTTTCCTAACCTAACATAACCTAACCTAACCTAAACTAAACTAAACAAAACTAAAGTAAACTAAACTAAATTAAACTATAAACTATACTAAACTATAAACTAAACTAAACTAAACTATAAACAGAACTAAACTAAAGTGAACTAAACTAACCTAACCTAACATAAACTAAACTATAAATTAAACTATAAACTAATCTATAAATTAAACTAAACTATAAATTACAGTAAAATAAACTAAACTAAGCTAAACTATCTACCCTATCCTAACCTAACCTAACCTAACCTAACCTAACCTAAGCTAAACTAAACTAACCTAACCTAAACTAACCTAACCTAAACTAACCTAACCTAAGCTAAACTAAACTAAACTAAACTATAAACTAAACTATAAACTAAACTAAACTATGCTATAAACTAAATTATAAACTAAACTAAACTAAACTAACCTAAAGTAATATAACCTAAACTAAACTAACCTGACCTAACCTAACCTAAACAAAACTAAACTAAACTAAACTAAACTAAAATAAACTAACCTAACCTAACCTAACCTAAACTAAACTAACCTAAAGTAATCTAATCTAAACTAAACTAAACTATACTAAACTAATGTAATATAAACTAAACTAAATTAAACTATAAACAAAAATATAAACTAAACTAAACTAAACTAACCTAACTTAAACTAAACTAAAATAAACTAAATTAAATTCAACTAAATGAAACTAAACTAAACTATACTAACCTAAACAAACCTAACCTAACATAATCTAATCTAAACTAAAATAAACTAACCTAACCGAACTTAACCTAACCTTTCCTAACCTAAACTAAACTTAACTAAACTAAATTAAACCAAACTAAACTATAAACTAAAATATAAATTAATCTGTAAACTAATCTAATCTATAAATTAATTTATAAATTAAACTAAACTTTAAACTAAAATAAAATAACCTAAACTAAGCTAAACTATCTAACCTAACCTAACCTAAAATAACCTAACCTAAGCTAAGCTAAACTAAACTAACATAACCCAACATAAACTAACATAACCTAAACTAAACTAAACTAAACTAACCTTACCTAACCTAACCTAACCTAACCTATACTAAACTAAACAAAACTAAACTAAACTAAACTAAACTATAAACTAAACTAAACTAAACTATAAACAAAACTAAACTAAACTGAAGTAAACTAACCTAACCTAACCTAACATAAACTTAACTAAACTAAACTAACCTAACCCAACCTAAGCTAACCTTACCTAACCTAACCTAAACTTAACAAAATTTAACTAAACTATAAACTAATCTCTAAATTAAACTAAACTAAAATAAACTAAACTAAGCTAAATTAACTAACCTAACCTATTCTAACCTAACCTAAGCTAAACTAGTCTAACCTAACCTAAACTAAACTAAACTAAACTAAATTATAAACTAAACCATAAACTAAACTAAACTATAAACTAAACTAAACTAAACTATAAACTAGACTAAATTAAACTAAACTAACCTAACCTAACCTAAGCTAAGGAAAACTAAACTAACCTAAAGTAACATAAGTTAACCTAACCTAACCTAAACTACACTAACTTAACCTGACCTAACCTAAACTAAACTAACCTAACCTAACCTAACCTAACCTAAAATAACCTAACCTAAGCTAAGCTAAACTAAACTAACGTAACCTAACATAAACTAACATAACCTAACCTAAACTGAACTAAACTAAACTAACCAAACCTAACCTAACCTAAAATAACCTAACCTAAGCTAAGCTAAACTAAACTAACCTAACCTAACATAAACTAATATAACCTAACCTAAAGTGAACTAAACTAACCTAACCTTACCTAACATAACCTTTACTAAACTAAACAAAACAAAACTAAACTAAACTATAAACTGAACTAAACTAACCTAACCTAACATAAACTTAACTAAACTAACCTAACCCAACCTAAGCTAACCTTACCTAACCTAACCTTAACTAAACTAAACGAAACTAATCTATAAACTAATCTCTAAATTAAACTAAACTATAAAATAAACTAAAATAAACTAAACTAAGCAAAGGTAAAGTAAACTAACCTAACCTATTCTAACCTAACCTAAGCTAAACTAGACTAACCTAACCTAAACTAAACTAAACTAAACTATAAACTATACTAAACTAATCTATAAACAAAACTAAACTAAACTGAACTAAACTAACCTAACCTAACCTAACATAAACTTAACTAAACTAAACTAACCTAACCCAACCTAAGCTAACCTTACCTAACCTAACCTAAACTTAACTAAATGAAACTAAACTATAAACTAATCTCTAAATTAAACTAAACTATAAACTAAACTAAAATAAACTAAACTAAGCTAAATTAACTAACCTAACCTATTCTAACCTAACCTAAGCTAAACTAGACTAACCTAACCTAAACTAAACTAAACTAAACTAAATTATAAACTAAACCATAAACTAAATTAAACTATAAACTAAACTATAAACTAAACTAAACTAAACTATAAACTAGACTAAACTAAACTAAACTAACCTAACCTAACCTAAGCTAAGGTAAAGTAAACTAACCTAACCTAACCTGACCTAAACTAAACTAAACTAACCTAACTTATAAACTAAGCTATAAACTAAACTAAACCAAATTATAAACTAAACTATAAACTAAACTAAACTAAATTATAAACTAAACTAAACTAAATTATACTAATCTAACCTAACCTAAACTTAACTAACCTAACCTAACCTAACCTAACATAACCTAAACTAAACTAAACTAAAATATAAAATAAACTGTAAACTAAACTATACTATAAACTAAATTATAAACTAAACTAAACTAAACTAACCTAACCTAACCTAATCTAACATAAATTAAACTAAATTATAAACAAAGCGAAACTAAACTAACCTAAAGTAATATAAACTAAACTAAACTAAATTATAAACTAAACGAAACTAAACTAAACTAAACTAACCTAAAGTAACATAAGTTAACCTAACCTAACCTAAACTACACTAACTTAACCTAACCTAACCTAAACTGAACTAAACCAAACTAACCTAATCTAACCTAACCTAAAATAACCTAACCTAAGCTAAGCTAAACTAAACTTACCTAACCTAACCTAAACTAAACTAATCTAAACTATAAACTAAACTATAAACTAATTTATAAATTAAACTAAACTATTAACTAAAATAAAATAAACTAAACTAAGCTAAACTATCTAACCTAACCTAAACTAACCTAAGCTAAGCTAAACTAAACTAACCTAACCTAAACTAAAATAAAATAAACTAAATTAAATTCAACTAAATGAAACTAAACTAAACTACACTAACCTAACCTAGCCTAACCTAACATAATCTAGTCTAAACTAAAATAAACTAACCTAACCTAACCTAATATAAACTAAACTAACCTAAATTATAAACTAAACGAAACTAAACTAAACTAAACCTAAAGTAACATAACTTAACCTAACCTAACCTAAACTAAACTAACTTAACCTGACCTAACCTAAACTAAACTAAACTAAACTATTAACTAAACTATAAACTAAAGTAAATTAGCCAAAATAAAATAAAGTAACCTAACCTAACCTAACCTAAACTAAACTAAACTAAGATAATATAAGCTAAAATAAACAATAAATTAAAATATAAACTAAACTAAACTATACTAAACTAAGTTAACCTTACTTAACCTATCCTTAACTATACTAAACTAAACTAAACTAACCTAACCTAACCTAAACTAAACAAAAATAAACTACATTAAATTCAACTAAACTAAAATAAACTACACCAACCTAACCTAACCTTACCTAACCTAACCTAAACTAAACTCAACCAAACTAAACTAAACGATAAACTAAAATATAAGCTAATCTATAAATTAAACTAAACTATAAACTAAACTAAACTAAACCAAATTAAATTCAACTAAACTAAACTACACTAATCTAACCTAACCTAACCTAACATAATCTAAACTAAACTAAAATAAACTAACCTAACCTAACCTAACCTAACCTAACCTTACCTAACCTAACCTAAACTAAACTAAACTAAACGAAACTTAACTAAACTATAAAGCAAAATATAAACTAATCTATAAACTAAACTAAACTATAAACTAAAGGAAACTAAATTAAACTATACTAAACTAAACTAACCTAACATAAACAAATCTAACCTAACCTAAAATAAACTAAACTAAACTAAATTAAACTATAAACTAAACTAAATTAAACTATAAAAACAACTAAACTAAACTGAACTAAACTAACCTAAAATAACCTAACTTAAACTTAAATAAACTACACTACCCTAACCTAACCTAACCTAACCAAACCTAACCTAACCTAAACTAAACTAAAATAAACTAAACTAAACTAAACTAAACTAACTAACCTAACCTAACCTAACCTAACCTAACCTACGCTAAACTAAACTAACCTAAATTAACCTAACCTAACCTAACGTAACCTAAACTAAACTAAACTAACCTACCTAACCTAACATAAATTAAACTAAACTAAATTATAAACTAAACGAAACTAAACTAAATTAAACTAAGCTAAAGTAACATAACCTAACATAAATTAACCAAACCTAACCTAACCTAAACTAAACTAAACTAAACTAACCTAACCTAACCTAACCTTAACCAAACTAACCTAACCTAAATTAACCTAAACAAAACTAAACTAAACTAAACTAACCTAACCTAACCTAACATAAACTAAACTAAACTAAACTAAATAAAACTAAACTAAACTAATCGAAATTAAACTATACATCAAACTATAAAATAAGCTACACTAAACTATAAACTAAAATATAAACTAATCTAAACTAAACTAACCTAACCTAAACTAAACTAAAATAAACTAAATTAAATTCAACTAAATGAAACTAAACTAAACTACACTAACCTAACCTAACCTAAACTAACCTAACATAATCTAATCTAAACAAAAATAAACTAACCTAAACTAATCTAACCTTACCTAACCAAACCTAAACTAAACTAAACTAAACCAAACTAAACTAAACTACAACCTAAAATATAAACTAATTTATAAACTAAACTAATCTATAAACTAAACTAAACTAAACTAAACTTAGCTAAACTAACTAACCTTACCGAAAATAGCCTAACCTAATCTAAGCTTAACTAAAGTAACCTAACCTAAACCAACATAAATCAAACTAAACTAAATTATAAAGTAAACCATAAACTAAACTAAACAAAAGTTAATTCTAAACTATAAATTAACTAAACTGTAAACTAAACTAAACTAAACTAACCTCACCTAACCTAATTTAAACTAAACTAAACTAACCTAACCTAACCTAAACTAAACTAAACTAAACTAAACTATAAACACAGTTATAAACTAAACTAAACTAAACTAAACTAACATAACGTAACCTAAACTACAATAAAATAAACTAAAATAAGTTCATCTAAACTAAACCTTACCACACTAACCTCACCTAACCTAACCTAACATAAACTAAACTAAATTGACCTAACCTAACCTAACGTAAACTAAACTAAACTATACGAAACAAAACTAAATAAAACTAAACTAAACTAAACGAAATTAAACTATACACCAAACTATAAAATAAGCTAAACTAAACTATAAATTAAACTATGAACTAAACTAAACTACTAAACTATAAGGTAAACTAAACTAAATTAAACTCAACTAATCTAAACTAACCTAAGCTTACTAAACTAACCTAACCTAAACTAACCTAACCTAATATAAACTAAACTAAACTAACCTAACGTAACATAAGTTAGGCTAAGCTAAACTAAATTAACCTAACCTAAAATAAACTAAACTAAACCAAACTATATACTAAACTATAAACTAAACTAAGCTAAACTATAAACTAAACTATACTAAACTGAACTAACCTAACCTAAACTAACTTAACCTAACCTATACTAAACTTACCTTATCTAACCTAACATAACCTAAACTAATCTAACATAAATTAAACTAAATTATAAACAAAGCGAAACTAAACTAACCTAACCTAATATAAACTAAACTAAACTAAATTATAAACTAAACGAAACTAAACTAAACTAAACTAACCTAAAGTAACATAAGTTAACCTAACCTAACCTAAACTACACTAACTTAACCTAACCTAACCTAAACTGAACTAAACCAAACTAACCTAATCTAACCTAACCTAAAATAACCTAACCTAAGCTAAGCTAAACTAAACTTACCTAACCTAACCTAAACTAAACTAATCTAAACTATAAACTAAACTATAAACTAATTTATAAATTAAACTAAACTATTAACTAAAATAAAATAAACTAAACTAAGCTAAACTATCTAACCTAACCTAAACTAACCTAAGCTAAGCTAAACTAAACTAACCTAACCTAACATAAACTAACATAACCTAACCTAACCTAAACTAATCTAAAGTAAACTAAACTAATCTAATATAAACTAAACAAACTTAAACTATAAACTCTAATATAAACTAAACTAAACTAACCTAACCTAAACTAAAATAAAATAAACTAAATTAAATTCAACTAAATGAAACTAAACTAAACTACACTAACCTAACCTAGCCTAACCTAACATAATCTAGTCTAAACTAAAATAAACTAACCTAACCTAACCTTATATAAACTAAACTAAACTAAATTATAAACTAAACGAAACTAAACTAAACTAAACCTAAAGTAACATAACTTAACCTAACCTAACCTAAACTAAACTAACTTAACCTGACCTAACCTAAACTAAACTAAACTAAACTATTAACTAAACTATAAACTAAAGTAAATTAGCCAAAATAAAATAAACTAACCTAACCTAACCTAACCTAAACTAAACTAAACTAAGATAATATAAGCTAAAATAAACAATAAATTAAAATATAAACTAAACTATACTAAACTAAGTTAACCTTACTTAACCTATCTTAACTATACTAAACTAAACTAAACTAACCTAACCTAACCTAAACTAAACAAAAATAAACTACATTAAATTCAACTAAACTAAAATAAACTACACTAACCTAACCTAACCTTACCTAACCTAACCTTACCTAACCTAACCTAAACTAAACTCAACCAAACTAAACTAAACGATAAACTAAAATATAAGCTAATCTATAAATTAAACTAAACTATAAACTAAACTAAACTAAACCAAATTAAATTCAACTAAACTAAACTACACTAATCTAACCTAACCTAACCTAACATAATCTAAACTAAACTAAAATAAACTAACCTAACCTAACCTAACCTAACCTTACCTAACCTAACCTAAACTAAACTAAACTAAACGAAACTTAACTAAACTATAAAGCAAAATATAAACTAATCTATAAACTAAACTAAACTATAAACTAAAGGAAACTTAATTAAACTATACTAAACTAAACTAACCTAAACTAAATTAAACTATAAACTAAACTAAATTAAACTATAAACACAACTAAACTAAACTGAACTAAACTAACCTAAAATAACCTAACTTAAACTTAACTAAACTAAACTACCCTAACCTAACCTAACCTAACCAAACCTAACCTAACCTAAACTAAACTAAAATAAACTAAACTAAACTAAACTAACTAACCTAACCTAACCTAACCTAACCTACGCTAAAATAAACTAACCTAAATTAACCTAACCTAACCTAACGTAACCTAAACTAAACTAAACTAACCTACCTAACCTAACATAAATTAAACTAAACTAAATTATAAACTAAACGAAACTAAACTAAATTAAACTAAGCTAAAGTAACATAACCTAACATAAATTAACCTAACCTAACCTAACCTAAACTAAACTAAACTAAACTAACCTAACCTAACCTTAACTAAACTAACCTAACCTAAATTAACCTAAACAAAACTAAACTAAACTAAACTAACCTAACCTAACCTAACATAAACTAAACTAAACTAAACTAAATAAAACTAAACTAAACTAAACGAAATTAAACTATACATCAAACTATAAAATAAGCTACACTAAACTATAAACTAAAATATAAACTAATCTAAACTAAACTAACCTAACCTAAACTAAACTAAAATAAACTAAATTAAATTCAACTAAATGAAACTAAACTAAACTACACTAACCTAACCTAACCTAAACTAACCTAACATAATCTAATCTAAACAAAAATAAACTAACCTAAACTAATCTAACCTTACCTAACCAAACCTAAACTAAACTAAACTAAACCAAACTAAACTAAACTACAACCTAAAATATAAACTAATTTATAAACTAAACTAATCTATAAACTAAACTAAACTAAACTAAACTTAGCTAAACTAACTAACCTTACCGAAAATAGCCTAACCTAATCTAAGCTTAACTAAAGTAACCTAACCTAAACCAACATAAATCAAACTAAACTAAATTATAAAGTAAACCATAAACTAAACTAAACAAAAGTTAATTCTAAACTATAAATTAACTAAACTGTAAACTAAACTAAACTAAACTAACCTCACCTAACCTAATTTAAACTAAACTAAACTAACCTAACCTAACCTAACCTAAACTAAACTAAACTAAACTAAACTATAAACACAGTTATAAACTAAACTAAACTAAACTAACATAACGTAACCTAAACTACAATAAAATAAACTAAAATAAGTTCATCTAAACTAAACCTTACCACACTAACCTCACCTAACCTAACCTAACATAAACTAAACTAAATTGACCTAACCTAACCTAACGTAAACTAAACTAAACTATACGAAACAAAACTAAATAAAACTAAACTAAACTAAACGAAATTAAACTATACACCAAACTATAAAATAAGCTAAACTAAACTATAAATTAAACTATGAACTAAACTAAACTACTAAACTATAAGGTAAACTAAACTAAATTAAACTCAACTAATCTAAACTAACCTAAGCTTACTAAACTAACCTAACCTAAACTAACCTAACCTAATATAAACTAAACTAAACTAACCTAACGTAACATAAGTTAGGCTAAGCTAAACTAAATTAACCTAACCTAAAATAAACTAAACTAAACCAAACTATATACTAAACTATAAACTAAACTAAGCTAAACTATAAACTAAACTATACTAAACTGAACTAACCTAACCTAAACTAACTTAACCTAACCTATACTAAACTTACCTTATCTAACCTAACATAACCTAAACTAATCTAAAGTATAAAATAAACTACAAACTAGACTAAACTAAACTATACTATAAACTAAATTATAAACTAAACTAAACTAAACTAACCTAACCTAACCTAACCTAAACTAAACTAAACTAAATTATAAACTAAACGTAACTAAACTAACCTAACATAGCCTAACCTAACATAAACTAAACTAAACTCAATTATACACTAAACGAAACCAAACAAAACTAAACCAAACTAACCTAAAGTAACATAACCTAAGCTAACCTAAACTAAACTAAACTAACCTGACCTAACCTAAACCAAAACTAAATTAATCTATACTATAAACTAAACTATAAACTAAAGTAAATTAACTAAACTAAAATAAACTAACCTAACCTAACCTAAATTAAACTAACATAACCTAACCCAACCTAAACTAAACTAAACTAAACTAATCTAATATAAACTAAACTAAACAATAAATTAAAATATAAACTAAACTAATCTATAAACTAAACTAAACTAAACTAAACTTAGCTAAACTAACTAACCTTACCTAATGTAGCATAACGTAATCTAAGCTAAACTAAACTAACCTAACCTAAACAAAAATAAACCAAACTAAACTAAATTATAAAGTAAACTATAAACTAAACTAAACAAAACTATATTCTAAACTATAAATTAACTAAATTATAAACTAAACTAAACTAAACTAAACTAACCTAACCTATCCTAACAGAACCTAAACTAAGCTAAACTAACCTAACCTAACCTAACCTAACCGAAACTAAGCTAAACTGAACTAAACTAAACTAAATTAAACAATAATCTAAACTAAACTTAACTATAAATTAAACTATAAACTAAACTAAACTATAAACAATACTAAACCAAACTGAACTAAACTAACCTAACCTAACCTAACATAAACTTAACTAAACTAAACTAACTTAACCTCACCCAACCTAACCTTACATAACCTAACCTAAACTAAACTATAAGCGAAACTATACTTAACTATAAATTAAACACTAAACTAAACTACACCAAACTCACCTAACCTAACATAAACACAACTAACACACCTAACCTAACCTAACCTAAATTAAACTAAACTAAAATAAACTAACCCAACCTAACCTAACCTAACCTAAACTAAACTAAACTGACCTAACCTATCCTAAACAAAACTAAACTAAACTATAAGCAAAACTATTAACTAAAGTAAACTAAAGTAAACTAAAATAAACTAACCTAACCTAACCTAACCTAAAATAATTTAATATAAACTAAACTAAACTAAACTATAAACTAAAATATAAACTAAACTAAACTAAACTAAATAACCTAACCTAAACTAAACTAAAATAAACTAGATTAAATTCAACTAAACTAAACTAAACTATACTAACCTAACCTAACCTAACCTAACCTAATATAATCTAATCTAAACTAAAATAAACTAACCTAACCTAACGTAACCTAACCTTACCTATTCTAACCTAAACTAAACTAAACTAAACAAACTAAACCAAACAAACTAAACTAAACTATATACTAAAATATAAACTAATCTATAAACTAAACTGAACTATAAACTAAACGAAACTAAAATAAACTGTACTAAACTAAACTAACCTAACCTAAACATACCTCACCTAACCTAAACTAAACTAAACTAAACTATAAACTAAACTATTAATTAATTTATAAATTAAACTAAACTATAAACTAAAATAAAATAAACTGAACTAAGCTAAACTAACTAACATAACCTAACCTAACCTAACCTAAAATAACCTAACCTAAGCTAAGCTAAACTAAACTAACCTAACCTAACATAAACTAAACTAAACTGACCTAACCTAACCTAACGTAAACTAAACTAAACTATACGAAACAAAACTAAATAAAACTAAACTAAACTAAACGAAATTAAACTATACACCAAACTAAAAAATAAGCTAAACTAAACTGTAAATTAAACTAAAAACTAAACTACTAAACTATAAGGTAAACTAAACTAAATTAAACTCAAATAATCTAAACTAACCTAAGCCTACTAAACTAACCTAACCTAAACTAACCTAACCTAATATAAACTACACTAAACTAACCTAATCTAACATAAGCTAGGCTAAGCTAAACTAAACTAACCTAACCTAAGATAAAATAAACTAAACTAAAATATAAACTAAAGTATAAACTAAACTAAACCAAACTATATACTAAACTATAAACTAAACTAAGCTAAACTATAAACTAAACTATACTAAACTAAACTAACCTAACGTAACCTAACCTAAACTAACTTATCCTAACCTATACTAAACTTACCTTACCTAACCTAATATAACCTAAACTAATTTAAAGTATAAAATAAACTATAAACTAAACTATACTAAACTATACTATAAACTAAATTATAAACTAAACTAAACTAAACTAAACTAACCTAACCTAACCTAAACTAAACTAAACTAAATTATAAACTAAACGTAACTAAACTAACCTAACATAACCTAACCTAACATAAACTAAACTAAACTCAATTATAAACTAAACGAAACTAAACAAAACTAAACTAAACTAACCTAAATTAACATAACCTAACCTAACCTAAACTAAACTAAACTAACCTGACCTAACCTAAACCAAAACTAAATTAATCTATACTATAAACTAAACTATAAACTAAAGTAAATTAACTAAACTAAAATAAACTAACCTAACCTAACCTAACCTAAACTAAACTAACATAAATTAACCTAAACTAAACTAAACTAATCTAATATAAACTAAACTAAACAATAAATTAAAATATAAACAAAACTTAACTAAACTAAACTAAGCAAAACCAACTTAACCTAAAATAAACTAAACTAAACTAACCTAACCTGACCTAAAATAAACTAAAATAAACTAAATTAAATTCCAGTAAACTAAACTAAACTACACTAACCTAACCTAACCTAACATAATCTAATCTAAACTAAAATAAACTAACCTAAACTAATCTAACCTTACCTAACCTAACCTAAACTAAAATAAACTAAACTATAAACTAATTTATAAACTAAACTAATCTATAAACTAAACTAAACTAACCTAAGATAACTTAACCCAAATTAAACTAAACTAAACTAAACTATACTAAACTATAAAAATCGATAAAATATACTATATATTAAACTATAAACTGAAGTAAACTAAACTAACTCAACTAAACTAAACTAACCTAACCTAACTTAACATAACCTAACCTAAACTAAACTAAACTAACGTAACCTAACATAACTTACCCTAAACTAAAATAAATTAAATTAATTAAACTATAAACTAAACTAAACTATATACTAAACGAAACCTCACTCAACTAAACTAAACTAAACTAAACTACACTAAACTAAACTAAACCATAAACTAAACTATAAACTAAACTATAAATTAATTTATAAATTAAACTAAACTATAAATTATAGTAAAATAAACAAAAATAAACTAAGCTAAACTAACTAACCTAACCTAACCTAACCTAAGCTAAGCTATCTAAACTAACCTTACCCAACCTAAACTAAACTAAACTAAACTAAACAAAACTACACTAAACTAAACTAAACCATAAACTAAACTATAAACTAAACTATAAACTAAAATAAAATAAACTGAACTAAGCTAAACTTACATAACCTAACCTAACCTAACCTAAAATAACCTAACCTAAGCTAAGCTAAACTAAACTAACCTAACCTAACATAAACTAAACTAATCTAACCTTACCTTACCTAATGTAAACTAAACTAAACTATAAACTAATTTATAAACTAAACTAATCTATAAACTAAACTAAACTAAACTAATCTAAGATAACTTAACCTAAATTAAACTAAACTATACTAAACTATAAACAAAACGATAAACTATACTATATATTAAACTGAACTAAAGTAAACTAAACTAAATTAATTTTACCTAACCTAACCTAAACTAAACTAAACTAACCTAACCTAACCCAAACGAAATTAAACTATAAACTGAAGTAAACTAAACAAAACTCAACTAAACTAAACTAACCTAACCTAACTTAACATAACCTAACCTAAACTAAACTAAACTAAAGTAACCTAACATAACCTACCCTAAACTAAAATAAATTAAATTAATTAAACTATAAACTAAACTAAACTATATACTAAACGATACCTCACTCAACTAAACTAAACTAAACTAAACTACACTAAACTAAACTAAACCATAAACTAAACTATAAACTAAACTATAAACTAAACTATAAACTAATTTATAAATTAAAATAAACTATAAATTATAGTAAAAAAAACAAAACTAAACTAAGCTAACCTAACTAACCTAACCTAACGTAACCTAAGCTAAGCTATCTAAACTAACTTAACTTAACCTAACCTAAACTAAACTAAACTAAAATAAACTAAACTAAACTATGAACTAAACTGAACTAAACTATAAACTAAACTAAACTAAAGTTAACTAACCTAACGTAACCTAACCTAACATAAACTAACCTAACCTAACCTAAACTAACCTTACCTAACCTAACCTAAACTAAACTAAACTAAACAAAACTACACTAAACTAAACTAAATTAAACTATAAACTTAACTAAACTGTAAACTAAACTTTAAACTAAACAAGACTAAACTATAAACAAAACTAAATTAAACTGAACTAAACTTACCTAATCTAACCTAACATAAACTTAACTAAACTAAACTACCCTAACCTAACCAAACCTAACCTAACCTAAACTAAACTAAACGAAACTAAACTATAAACTAAACTATAAACTAATCTATAAATTAAACTAAACTATAAACTAAACTAAAATAAACTAAACTAAACTAAACTAACTAACCTAACCTAACCGAACCTAACCTAAGCTACGCTAAACTAAACTAACCTAACAAAACCTGAACTAAACTAAACTAAACTAAACTAAATTATAAACTAAACTATAAACTAATATAAACTAACCTAACCTAACCTAACCTAAACTAAACTAACCTAACCTAAGCTAACCTAACCTAAACTAAACTAAACTATAAAAAACTATAAACTAAACTAAACAAAACTATACTATAAACTAAATTATAAACTAAACTAATGTAAACTAAACCAACCTCAACTAACCTAACCTAACCTCACCTAACCTAACATAAACTAAACTAAACTAAATTATAAACTAAACGAAACTAAACTAAACTAAACTAAATTAAACTAAACTAACCTAAAGTAACATAACCTAACCTAACCTAACCTAACCTAACCTAACCTAACCTAAACTAAAATAAACTCAACTAACATAACCGAACCTGAACTAAACTAAACTAAACTAAACTATAAACTACAGTAAACTAAATTAAATTAAAATAAACTAACCTAATTTACCTAAACAAAACTAACACACCTAACCTAACCTAAACAAAACTAAACTGACCTAACCTATCTTAAACAAAACAAAACTAAACTAAACTATAAGCTAAACTATAAACTAAAGTAAACTAAACTAAACTAAAATAAACTAATCTAACTTAACCTAACCTAACCTAACCTAACCTAAACAAATCTAATATAAAGTAAACTAAACTATAAACTAAAATATATACTAAACTAAACTAAATAACCTAACCTAAACTAAAGTAAAATAAACTAGATTAAATTCAACTAAACTAAACTAAACTAAACGCCAATAACCTAACCTAACGTAACCTAATCTAATCTAAACTAAAATAAACTAACCTAACCTAACGTAACCTAACCTTACCTATTCTAACCTAAACTAATCTAAACTAAACAAACTAAACTGAACTATAAACTAAAATATAAACTAATCTATAAACTAAACTGAACTATAAACTAAACGAAAATAAAATAAACTATACTAAACTAAACTAACCTAACCTAAACTTACCTAACCTAACCTAAACTAAACTAATCTAAGCTATAAACTAAACTATAAACTAATTTTAAATTAAACTAAATTATAAACTAAAATAAAATAAACTAAACTAAGCTAAACTATCTAACCTAACCTAACCTAAATTAACCTAACCTAAGCTAAGCTAAATTAAACTAACCTAACCTAACATAAACTAACATAATCTAACCTAAACTAAACTAAACTAAAGTAACCTTACCTAACCTAACCTAACCTATATTAACTAAACAAAACTAAACTAAACTAAACTAAACTATAAACTAAACTAAACTAAATTATAAAAAAACTAAACTAAACTCAACTAAACTAACCTAACCTAACCTAACATAAACTTAACTAAACTAAACTAACCTAACCCAACCTAAGCTAACCTTACCTAACCTAACCTAAACTTAACTAAATGAAACTAAACTATAAACTAATCTCTAAATTAAACTAAACTATAAACTAAACTAAAATAAACTAAACTAAGCTAAATTAACTAACCTAACCTATTCTAACCTAACCTAAGCTAAATTAGTCTAACCTAAACTAAACTAAACTAAACTAAACTAAATTATAAACTAAACCATAAACTAAACTAAACTATAAACTAAACTAAACTAAACTATAAACTAGACTAAATTAAACTAAACTAACCTAACCTAACCTAAGCTAATGAAAACTAAACTAACCTAAAGTAACATAAGTTAACCTAACCTAACCTAAACTACACTAACTTAACCTGACCTAACCTAAACTAAAATAACCTAACCTAACCTAACCTAACCTAAAATAACCTAACCTAAGCTAAGCTAAACTAAACTAACGTAACCTAACATAAACTAACATAACCTAACCTAAACTGAACTAAACTAAACTAACCAAACGTAACCTAACCTAAAATAACCTAACCTAAGCTAAGCTAAACTAAACTAACCTAACCTAACATAAACTAATATAACCTAACCAAAAGTGAACTAAACTAAACTAACCTTACCTAACATAACCTATACTAAACTAAACAAAACAAAACTAAACTAAACTAAACTATAAACTGAACTAAACTAACCTAACCTAACATAAACTTAACTAAACTAACCTAACCCAACCTAAGCTAACCTTACCTAACCTAACCTAAACTAAACTAAACGAAACTAATCTATAAACTAAACTATAAACTAATCTCTAAATTAAACTAAACTATAAAATAAACTAAAATAAACTAAGCTAAGCTAAATTAACTAACCTAACCTATTCTAACCTAACCTAAGCTAAACTAGACCAACCTAACCTAAACTAAACTAAACTAAACTATAAACTAAACTAAACTAATCTATAAACAAAACTAAACTAAACTGAACTAAACTAAACTAACCTAACCTAACATAAACTTAACTAAACTAAACTAACCTAACCCAACCTAAGCTAACCTTACCTAACGTAACCTAAACTTAACTAAATGAAACTAAACTATAAACTAATCTCTAAATTAAACTAAACTATAATCTAAACTAAAATAAACTAAACTAAGCTAAATTAACTAACCTAACCTATTCTAACCTAACCTAAGCTAAACTAGACTAACCTAACCTAAACTAAACTAAACTAAACTAAATTATAAACTAAACCATAAACTAAATTAAACTATAAACTAAACTATAAACTAAACTAAACTAAACTATAAACTAGACTAAACTAAACTAAACTAACCTAACCTAACCTAAGCTAAGGTAAAGTAAACTAACCTAACCTAACCTGACCTAAACTAAACTAAACTAACCTAACTTATAAACTAAGCTATAAACTAAACTAAACCAAATTATAAACTAAACTATAAACTAAACTAAACTAAACTATAAACTAAACTAAACTAAATTATACTAATCTAACCTAACCTAAACTAAACTAACCTAACCTAACCTAACCTAACATAACCTAAACTAAACTAAATTAAAATATAAAATAAACTGTAAACTGAACTATACTATAAACTAAATTATAAACTAAACTAAACTAAACTAAACTAACCTAACCTAACCTAATCTAACATAAATTAAACTAAATTATAAACAAAGCGAAACTAAACTAACCTAACCTAATATAAACTAAACTAAACTAAATTATAAACTAAACGAAACTAAACTAAACTAAACTTACCTAAAGTAACATAAGTTAACCTAACCTAACCTAAACTACACTAACTTAACCTAACCTAACCTAAACTGAACTAAACCAAACTAACCTAACCTAACCTAACCTAAAATAACCTAACCTAAGCTAAGCTAAACTAAATTTACCTAACCTAACCTAAACTAAACTAATCTAAACTATAAACTAAACTATAAACTAATTTATAAATTAAACTAAACTATTAACTAAAATAAAATAAACTAAACCAAGCTAAACTATCTAACCTAACCTAACCTAACCTAAAATAACCTAACCTAAGCTAAGCTAAACTAAACTAACCTAACCTAACATAAACTAACATAACCTAACCTAACCTAAACTAATCTAAAGTAAACTAAACTAATCTAATATAAACTAAACAAACTTAAACTATAAACTGTAATATAAACTAAACTAAACTAACCTAACCTAAACTAAACTAAAATAAACTAAATTAAATTCAACTAAATGAAATTAAACTAAACTACACTAACCTAACCTAGCCTAACCTAACATAATCTAATCTAAACTAAAATAAACTAACCTAACCTAACATTAACTAACCTAAACTAAACTAAACTAAACTGAACCAAACTAAACTAAACTATAAACTAAAATATAAATTAACCTGTAAACTATACTAAACTATAAACTACACGAAACTAATATAAACTATACTAAACTAACCTAACCTAACCTAAGCTAAGCTAAACTAAACTAACCTAACCTAACCTAAAGTAAACTAAATTAAACTAAATTATAAACTAAAATATAAACCTAATTAAACCAAAATACATATTAAACTATAAACTAAACTAAGCTAAACTATAAATTAAACTAAACTAAACTAACCTAACCTAACCTAAACTAACCTAACCTAACCGAAACTAAAATAACCCAACCTAACCTAACATAACCTAAACTAAACTAAACTAAACTATAAAATAAACTATAAATGAAACTAAACTAAACTATACTATAAACTAAATTATAAACTAAACTAAACTAAACTAAGCTAACCTAACCTAAGTTAAACTAAACTAAACTAAATTATAAAATAAACGAAACTAAACTAACCTTACCTAACCTAACCTAACCTAACATAAACTAAACTAAACAAAATTATAAACTAAACGAAACTAAACAAAACTAAAATAAACTAACCTAAAGTAACATAACCTAACCTAACCTAACCTAAACTAAACTAAACTAACCTGACCTACCCTAAACTAAAACTAAACCAAACAAAACTATAAACTAAGCTATAAACTAAAGTAAATTAACTAAACTAAAATAAAATAACCTAACCTAACCTAACCTAAACTAAACTAACCTAACCTAACCTAAACTAAACTAAACTAATCTATTATAAACTAAACTAAACAATAAATTAAAATATAAACTAAAATAAACTAAACTAAACTAATCTAACTTAACGTAAACTAAACTAAACTAACCTAACCTAGCCTAAACTAAACTAAAATAAACTAAATAAAATTCAAGTAAACTAAACTAATCTACACTAACCTAACCTAACCAAACCTAACATAATCTAATCTAAACTAAAATAAAATAACCTAAACTAATCTAACCTTACCTAACCTAACCTAAACTAAACTAAACTAAACCAAACTAAACTAAACTATAAAATAAAATATAAACTAATTTATAAACTAAATTAATCTATAAACTAAACTAAACTAAACTAAACTTAGCTAAACTAACTAACCTTACCAAACCTAACCTATACTAACTTAACCTAACCTATACTAAACTTACCTTACCTAACCTAACATAACCTAAACTAAACTAAACTATAAAATAAACTATAAACTAAACTAAACTAACTAAACTATACTATAAACTAAATTATAAACTAAACTAAACTAAACTAAACTAACCTAACCTAACCTAACCTAACCTAACCTAACATAAACTAAACTAAACTAAATTATAAACTAAACCAAACTAAAACTAAACTAACCTAAAGTAACATAACATAACCTAACCTAAACTAAACTAACCTAACCTAACCTAACCTAAAGTAAACTAACCTAATCTAATATAAACTAAACTAAACAATAAATTAAAATATAAAATAAACTTAACTAAACTAAACTAAGCTAAACTAACTTAACCTAAACTAAACTAAACTAAACTAACCTAACCTGGCCTAAACTAAACTAAAATAAACTAAATTAAATTCAAGTAAACTAAACTAAACTACACTAACCTCACCTAACCTAACGTAACATAATCTAATCTAAACTAAAACAAACTAACCTAAAGTAATCTAACCTTACCTAACCTAACCTAAACTAAAGTAAACCAAATAAAACTAAACTATACACTAAAATATAAACTAATTTATAAACTAAACTAATCTATAAACTAAACTAACCTAACCTAAATTAGACTAAACTAAACTAAAGTAAATTCAACTAAACTAAACCTAAATACACTAACCCAACCTAACCTATTCTAACATAAACTAAACTAAACTAAACTAACCTAAGATAACTTAACCTAAATTAAACTAAACTAAACTAAACTGTACTAAACTATAAACAAAACGATAAACTATACTATATATTAAACTGAACTAAAGTAAACTAAACTAAATTAATTTTACCTAACCTAACCTAAACTAAACTAAACTAACCTAACCTAACCCAAACTAAATTAAACTAATCTAAACTAAACGAAATTAAACTATAAACTAAACTAAACTAAACTAAACTCAACTAAACTAAACTGACCTAACCTAACTTAACCTGGCCTTACCTAAACTAAACTATACTAACCTAACCTAACATAACCTACCCTAAACTAAACTAAACTAAATTAATTAAACTATAAACTAAACTAAACTATAATCTAAACGATACCTCACTAAACTAAACTAAACTACACTAAACTAAACTAAACCATAAAATAAACTATAAACTAAACTATAAACTAAGCTATAAACTAAACTAAACTAAACTATAAACTACACTAAACTAATCTATAAACTAAACTAACCTATCCTAAATTAAACTAAACTAAACTAAGCTAACCTAACCTAACCTAACCTAACTTAAGCTAACTTAAACTAAACTAACCTAACCTAACATAAACTAACCTAACCTAAACTAAACTAAACTTTCCTAACCTAACATAACCTAACCTAACCTAAACTAAACTAAACAAAACTAAAGTAAACTAAACTAAATTAAACTATAAACTATACTAAACTATAAACTAAACTAAACTAAACTATAAACAGAACTAAACTAAAGTGAACTAAACTAACCTAACCTAACATAAACTAAACTATAAATTAAACTATAAACTAATCTATAAATTAAACTAAACTATAAATTACACTAAAATAAACTAAACTAAGCTAAACTATCTACCCTATCCTAACCTAACCTAACCTAACCTAACCTAACCTAAGCTAAACTAAACTAACCTAACCTAAACTAACCTAACCTAAACTAACCTAACCTAAGCTAAACTAAACTAAACTAAACTATAAACTAAACTATAAACTAAACTAAACTATGCTATAAACTAAATTATAAACTAAACTAAACTAAACTAACCTAAAGTAATATAACCTAAACTAAACTAACCTGACCTAACCTAACCTAAACAAAACTAAACTAAACTAAACTAAACTAAAATAAACTAACCTAACCTAACCTAACCTAAACTAAACTAACCTAAAGTAATCTAATCTAAACTAAACTAAACTATACTAAACTAATGTAATATAAACTAAACTAAATTAAACTATAAACAAAAATATAAACTAAACTAAACTAAACTAACCTAACTTAAACTAAACTAAAATAAACTAAATTAAATTCAACTAAATGAAACTAAACTAAACTATACTAACCTAAACAAACCTAACCTAACATAATCTAATCTAAACTAAAATAAACTAACCTAACCGAACTTAACCTAACCTTTCCTAACCTAAACTAAACTTAACTAAACTAAATTAAACCAAACTAAACTAAACTATAAACTTAAATATAAATTAATCTGTAAACTAATCTAATCTATAAACTAATTTATAAATTAAACTAAACTTTAAACTAAAATAAAATAACCTAAACTAAGCTAAACTATCTAACCTAACGTAACCTAAAATAACCTAACCTAAGCTAAGCTAAACTAAACTAACATAACCCAACATAAACTAACATAACCTAAACTAAACTAAACTAAACTAAACTAACCTTACCTAACCTAACCTAACCTAACCTATACTAAACTAAACAAAACTAAACTAAACTAAACTAAACTATAAACTAAACTAAACTAAACTATAAACAAAACTAAACTAAACTGAAGAAAACTAACCTAACCTAACCTAACATAAACTTAACTAAACTAAACTAACCTAACCCAACCTAAGCTAACCTTACCTAACCTAACCTAAACTTAACAAAATTTAACTAAACTATAAACTAATCTCTAAAATAAACTAAACTATAAACTAAACTAAACTAAACTAAACTAAGCTAAATTAACTAACCTAACCTATTCTAAACTAAAATAAAGTAACATAAGTTAATCTAACCTAACCTAAACTACACTAACTTAACCTGACCTAACCAAAAGTAAACTAACCTAACCTAACCTAACCTAAAATAACCTAACCTAAGCTAAGCTAAACTAAACTAACATAACCTAACATAAACTAACATAACCTAACCTAAACTGAACTAAACTTAACTAACCTAACCTAACCTAAAATAACCTAACCTAAGCTAAGCTGAACTAAACTAACCTAACTTAACATAAACTAATATAACCTAACCTAAATTGAACTAAACTAAACTAACCTTACCTAACCTAACCTTACCTAACCTAACCTAAACTAAACTAAACAAAACTAAACGATAAACTAAACTAAAAAGTAATCTGTAAATTAAACTAAACTATAAACTAAACTAAAATAAACTAAACTAAGCTAAATTAGCTAACCTAACCTATTCTAACCTAACCTAAGCTAAACTAGACTAACCTAACCTAAACTAAACTAAAATAAATTATAAACTAAACCATTAACTAAACTAAACTAAACTATAAACTAAACTAAACTATAAACTAAACTAAACTAAACTAAACTAAACCAACCTAACCTAACCTAACCTAAGGTAAGCTAAACTAAACTAACCTAACCTAACCTGAACTGGACTAAACTAAACTAAACTATAAATTAAACTAAACCAAATTATAAACTAAACTATAAACTAAACAAAACTAAACTATAAACTAAACTAAACTAAATTCAACTAACCTAACCTAACCTAACCTAAACTAAACTAACCTAACCTAACATAACCTAACATAACCTAAACTAAACTAAACTAAAATATAAAATAAACTATAAACTAAAATAAACTATACTATAAACTAAATTATAAACTAAACTAAACTAAACTAAACTAAAGTAACCTAACCTAACCTAACCTAACCCAACATAAACTAACCTAATTATAAACTAAACGAAACTAAACTAACCTAACCTAAACTAATATAAACTAAACTAAACTAAATTATAAACTAAACGAAACTAAACTAAACTAAACCTAAAGTAACATAACTTAACCTAACCTAACCTAAACTAAACTAACTTAACCTGACCTAACCTAAACTAAACTAAACTAAACTAAACTATTAACTAAACTATAAACTAAAGTAAATTAACCAAAATAAAATAAACTAACCTAACCTAACCTAACCTAAACTAAACTAAACTAAGATAATATAAGCTAAAATGAACAATAAATTAAAATATAAACTAAACTATACTAAACTAATTTAACCTTACTTAACCTATCCTTAACTATACTAAACTAAACTAAACTAAACTAACCTAACCTAAACTAAACAAAAATAAACTACATTAAATTCAACTAAACTAAAATTAACTACACTAACCTAACCTAACCTTACCTAACCTAACCTAAACTAAACTCAACCAAACTAAACTAAACTATAAATTAAAATATAAGCTAATCTATAAACTAAACTAAACCAAATTAAATTCAACTAAACTAAACTACACTAATCTAACCTAACCTAACCTAACATAATCTAAACTAAACTAAAATAAACTAACCTAACCTAACCTAACCTAACCTAACCTAAACTAAACTAAACTAAACGAAACTTAACTAAACTATAAAGCAAAATATAAACTAATCTATAAACTAAACTAAACTATAAACTAAAGGAAACTAAATTAAACTATACTAAACTAAACTAACCTAACATAAACAAATCTAACCTAACCTAAAATAAACTAAACTAAACTAAATTAAACTATAAACTAAACTAAATTAAACTATAAACACAACTAAACTAAACTGAACTAAACTAACCTAACCTAACCTAACTTAACTAAACTAAACTACCCTAGCCTAACCTAACCTAACCAAACCTAACCTAACCTAAACTAAACTAAAATAAACTAAACTAAACTAAACTAACTAACCTAACCTAACCTAACCTAACCTAAGCTAAACTAAACTAACCTAAATTAACCTAACCTAACCTAACGTAGCCTAAACTAAACTAAACTAACCTACCTAACCTAACATACATTAAACTAAACTAAATTATAAACTAAACGAAACTAAACTAAATTAAACTAAGCTAAAGTAACATAACCTAACATAAATTAACCTAACCTAACCTAACCTAAACTAAACTAAACTAAACTAACCTAACCTAACCTAACCTAAACTAAACTACCTAACCTAAATTAACCTAAACAAAACTAAACTAAACTAAACTAAACTAACCTAACCTAACCTAACATAATCTAAACTAAACTAAACTAAATAAAACTAAACTAAACTAAACGAAATTAAACTATACATCAAACTATAAAATAAGCTACACTAAACTATAAACTAAAATATAAACTAATCTAAACTAAACTAACCTAACCTAAACTAAACTAAAATAAACTAAATTAAATTCAACTAAATGAAACTAAACTAAACTACACTAACCTAACCTAACCTAAACTAACCTAACATAATCTAATCTAAACAAAAATAAACTAACCTAAACTAATCTAACCTTACCTAACCAAACCTAAACTAAACTAAACTAAACCAAACTAAACTAAACTACAAACTAAAATATAAACTAATTTATAAACTAAACTAATCTATAAACTCAACTAAACTAAACTAAACTTAGCTAAACTAACTAACCTTACCGAAAATAGCCTAACCTAATCTAAGCTTAACTAAAGTAACCTAACCTAAACCAACATAAATCAAACTAAACTAAATTATAAAGTAAACCATAAACTAAACTAAACAAAAGTTAATTCTAAATTATAAATTAACCAAACTATAAACTAAACTAAACTAAACTAACCTCACCTAACCTAATTTAAACTAAACTAAACTAACCTAACCTAACCTAAACTAAACTAAACTAAACTAAACTATAAACACAGTTATAAACTAAACTAAACTAAACTAAACTAACATAACGTAACCTAAACTACAATAAAATAAACTAAAATAAGTTCATCTAAACTAAACCTTACTACACTAACCTCACCTAACCTAACCTAACATAAACTAAACTAAATTGACCTAACCTAACCTAACGTAAACTAAACTAAACTATACGAAACAAAACTAAATAAAACCAAACTAAACTAAACGAAATTAAACTATACACCAAACTATAAAATAAGCTAAACTAAACTATAAATTAAACTATGAACTAAACTAAACTACTAAACTATAAGGTAAACTAAACTAAATTAAACTCAACTAATCTAAACTAACCTAAGCTTACTAAACTAACCTAACCTAAACTAACCTAACCTAATATAAACTAAACTAAACTAACCTAACGTAACATAAGTTAGGCTAAGCTAAACTAAACTAACCTAACCTAAAATAAACTAAACTGAACCAAACTATATACTAAACTATAAACTAAACTAAGCTAAACTATAAACTAAACTATATTAAACTGAACTAACCTAACCTAAACTAACTTAACCTAACCTATACTAAACTTACCTTATCTAACCTAACATAACCTAAACTAATCTAAAGTATAAAATAAACTACAAACTAGACTAAACTAAACTATACTATAAACTAAATTATAAACTAAACTAAACTAAACTAAACTAACCTAACCTAACCTATCCTAAACTAAACTAAACTAAATTATAAACTAAACGTAACTAAACTAACCTAACATAACCTAACCTAACATAAAGTAAACTAAACTCAATTATACACTAAACGAAACAAAACAAAACTATACCAAACTAACCTAAAGTAACATAACCTAAGCTAACCTAAACTAAACTAAACTAAACTAACCTGACCTAACCTAAACCAAAACTAAATTAATCTATACTATAAACTAAACTATAAACTAAAGTAAATTAACTAAACTAAAATAAACTAACCTAACCTAACCTAAATTAAACTAACATAACCTAACCTAACCTAAACTAAACTAAACTAATCTAATATAAACTAAACTAAACAATAAATTAAAATATAAACTAAACTAATCTATAAACTAAACTAAACTAAACTAAACTTAGCTAAACTAACTAACCTTACCTATTGTAGCATAACGTAATCTAAGCTAAACTAAACTAACCTAACCTAAACAAAAATAAACCAAACTAAACTAAATTATAAAGTAAACTATAAACTAAACTAAACAAAACTATATTCTAAACTATAAATTAACTAAATTATAAACTAAACTAAACTAAACTAAACTAACCTAACCTATCCTAACACAACCTAAACTAAGCTAAACTAACCTAACCTAACCTAACCGAACCTAACCGAAACTAAGCTAAACTGAACTAAACTAAACTAAATTAAACAATAATCTAAACTAAACTTAACTATAAATTAAACTATAAACTAAACTAAACTATAAACAATACTAAACCAAACTGAACTAAACTAACCTAACCTAACCTAACATAAAATTAACTAAACTAAACTAACTTAACCTCACCCAACCTAACCTTACCTAACCTAACCTAAACTAAACTATAAGCGAAACTATACTTAACTATAAATTAAACACTAAACTAAACTACACCAAACTCACCTAACCTAACATAAACACAACTAACACACCTAACCTAACCTAACCTAAATTAAACTAAACTAAAATAAACTAACCCAACCTAACCTAACCTAACCTAAACTAAACTAAACTGACCTAACCTATCCTAAACAAAACTAAACTAAACTAAACTATAAGCAAAACTATTAACTAAAGTAAACTAAAGTAAACTAAAATAAACTAACCTAACCTAACCTAAAATAATCTAATATAAACTAAACTAAACTAAACTATAAACTAAAATATGAACTAAACTAAACTAAACTAAACTAAATAACTTAACCTAAACTAAACTAAAATAAACTAGATTAAATTCAACTAAACTAAACTAAACTATACTAACCTAACCTAACCTAACCTAACCTAACATAATCTAATCTAAACTAAAATAAACTAACCTAACCTAACGTAACCTAACCTTACCTATTCTAACCTAAACTAAACTAAACTAAACTAAACAAACTAAACTAAACTATATACTAAAATATAAACTAATCTATAAACTAAACTGAACTATAAACTAAACGAAACTAAAATAAACTATACTAAACTAAACTAACCTAACCTAAACATACCTCACCTAACCTAAACTAAACTAAACTAAACTATAAACTAAACTATTAATTAATTTATAAATTAAACTAAACTATAAACTAAAATAAAATAAACTGAACTAAGCTAAACTAACTAACATAACCTAACCTAACCTAACCTAACCTAAAATAACCTAACCTAAGCTAAGCTAAACTAAACTAACCTAACCTAACATAAACTAAACTAAACTGACCTAACCTAACCTAACGTAAACTAAACTAAACTATACGAAACAAAACTAAATAAAACTAAACTAAACGAAATTAAACTATACACCAAACTAAAAAATAAGCTAAACTCTACTATAAATTAAACTATAAACTAAACTAAACTACTAAACTATAAGGTAAACTAAACTAAATTAAACTCAACTAATCTAAACTAACCTAAGCTTACTAAACTAACCTAACTTAATATAAACTAAACACAACTAACCTAACCTAACATAAGCTAGGCTAAGCTAAACTAAACTAACCTAACCTAAAATAAAATAAACTAAACTAAAATATAAACTAAAGTATAAATTAAACTAAACCAAACTATATACTAAACTATAAACTAAACTAAGCTAAACTATAAACTAAACTATACTAAACTAAACTAACCTAACGTAACCTAACCTAAACTAACTTATCCTAACCTATACTAAACTTACCTTACCTAACCTACCATAACCTAAACTAATTTAAAGTATAAAATAAACTATAAACTAAACTAAACTAAACTATACTATAAACTAAATTATAAACTAAACTAAACTAAACTAAACTAACCTAACCTAACCTAAACTAAACTAACCTAAACTAAACTAAACTAAATTATAAACTAAACGTAACTAAACTAACCTAACATAAACTAACCTAACATAAACTAAACTAAACTCAATTATAAACTAAACGAAACTAAACAAAACTAAACTAAACTAACCTAAAGTAACATAACCTAACCTAACCTAAACTAAACTAAACTAACCTGACCTAACCTAAACCAAAACTAAATTAATTTATACTATAAACTAAACTATAAACTAAAGTAAATTAACTAAACTAAAATAAACTAACCTAACCTAACCTAACCTAAACTAAACTAACATAATTAAACTAAACTAATCTAATATAAACTAAACTAAACAATAAATTAAAATATAAACAAAACTTAACTAAACTAAACTAAGCAAAACTAACTTAACCTAAAATAAACTAAACTAAACTAACCTAACCTGACCTAAAATAAACTAAAATAAACTAAATTAAATTCAAGTAAACTACACTAACCTAACCTAACCTAACCTAACATAATCTAATCTAAACTAAAATAAACTAACCTAAACTAATCTAACCTTACCTAACCTAACCTAAACTAAACCAAACTAAACTATAAACTAATTTATAAACTAAACTAAACTAACCTAAGATAACTTAACCTAAATTAAACTAAACTAAACTAAACTATACTAAACTATAAAAAAACGATGAAATATACTATATATTAAACTATAAACTGAAGTAAACTAAACTAAACTCAACTAAACTAAACTAACCTAACCTAACTTAACATAACCTAACCTAAACTAAACTAAACTAACGTAACCTAACATAACCTACCCTAAACTAAAATAAATTAAATTAATTAAAATATAAACTAAACTAAACTATATACTAAACGATACCTCACTCAACTAAACTAAACTAAACTAAACTACATTAAACTAAACTAAACCATAAACTAAACTATAAACTAAACTATAAATTAATTTATAAATTAAACTAAACTATAAATTATAGTAAAATAAACAAAACTAAACTAAGCTAAACTAACTAACCTTACCTAACCTAACCTAAGCTAAGCTATCTAAACTAACCTTACCTAACCTTACCTAAACTAAACTAAACTAAACTAAACTAAATTAAACCAAACTAAACTAAACTATAAACTAAAATATAAATTAATCTGTAAACTAATCTAAACTATAAACTAATTTATAAATTAAACTAAACTTTAAACCAAAATAAAATAAACTAAACTAAGCTAAACTATCTAACCTAACCTAACCTAACCTAAAATAACCTAACCTAAGCTAAGCTAAACTAAACTTACCTAACCCAACATAAACTAACATAACCTAACCTAAACTAAACTAAACTAACCTTACCTAACCTAACCTAACCTAACCTATACTAAACTAAACAAAACTAAACTAAACTAAACTAAACTATAAACTAAACTAAACTAAACTATAAACAAAACTAAACTAAACTGAAGTAAACTAACCTAACCTAACCTAACATAAACTTAACTAAACTAAACTAACCTAACCCAACCTAAGCTAACCTTACCTAACCTAATCTAAACTTAACAAAATTTAACTAAACTATAAACTAATCTCTAAAATAAACTAAACTATAAACTAAACTAAACTAAACTAAACTACGCTAAATTAACTAACCTAACCTATTCTAAACTAAAATAAAGTAACATAAGTTAATCTAACCTAACCTAAACTACACTAACTTAACCTGACCTAACCAAAAGTAAACTAACCTAACCTAACCTAACCTAACCTAAAATAACCTAACCTAAGCTAAGCTAAACTAAACTAACATAACCTAACATAAACTAACATAACCTAACCTAAACTGAACTAAACTTAACTATCCTAACCTAACCTAAAATAACCTAACCTAAGCTAAGCTAAACTAAACTAACCTAACCTAACATAAACTAATATAACCTAACCTAAATTGAACTAAACTAAACTAACCTTACCTAACCTAACCTATACTAAACTAAACAAAAGAAAACTAAACTCAACTATAAACTGAACTAAACTAACCTAACCTAACCTAACCTAACATAAACTTAACTAAACTAAACTAAACTAACCCAACCTAAGCTAACCTTACCTAACCTAACCTAAACTAAACTAAACAAAACTAAACGATAAACTAAACTATAAAGTAATCTGTAAATTAAACTAAACTATAAACTAAACTAAAATAAACTAAACTAAGCTAAATTAACTAACCTAACCTATTCTAACCTAACCTAAGCTAAACTAGACTAACCTAACCTAAACTAAACTAAACTAAATTATAAACTAAACCATTAACTAAACTAAACTAAACTATAAACTAAACTAAACTATAAACTAAACTAAACTAAACTAAACCAACCTAACCTAACCTAACCTAAGGTAAGCTAAACTAAACTAACCTAACCTAACCTGAACTAGACTAAACTAAACTAAACTATAAATTAAACTAAACCAAATTATAACTAAACTATAAACTAAACAAAACTAAACTATAAACTAAACTAAACTAAATTCAACTAACCTAACCTAACCTAACCTAAACTAAACTAACCTAACCTAACATAACCTAACATAACCTAAACTAAACTAAACTAAAATATAAAAAAAACTATAAACTAAAATAAACTATACTATAAACTAAATTATAAACTAAACTAAACTAAACTAAACTAAAGTAACCTAACCTAACCTAACCCAACATAAACTAACCTAATTATAAACTAAACGAAACTAAACTAACCTAACCTAACCTAATATAAACTAAACTAAACTAAATTATAAACTAAACGAAACTAAACTAAACTAAACCTAAAGTAACATAACTTAACCTAACCTAACCTAAACTAAACTAACTTAACCTGACCTAACCTAAACTAAACTAAACTAAACTAAACTATTAACTAAACTATAAACTAAAGTAAATTAACCAAAATAAAATAACCTAACCTAACCTAACCTAACCTAAACTAAACTAAACTAAGATAATATAAGCTAAAATAAACAATAAATTAAAATATAAACTAAACTATACTAAACTAAGTTAACCTTACTTAACCTATCCTTAACTATACTAAACTAAACTAAACTAACCTAACCTAACCTAAACTAAACAAAAATAAACTACATTAAATTCAACTAAACTAAAATAAACTACACTAACCTAACCTAACCTTACCTAACCTAACCTAAACTAAACTCAACCAAACTAAATTAAACTATAAACTAAAATATAAGCTAATCTATAAACTAAACTAAACCAAATTAAATTCAACTAAACTAAACTACACTAATCTAACCTAACCTAACCTAACATAATCTAAACTAAACTAAAATAAACTAACCTAACCTAACCTAACCTTACCTAACCTAACATAACTAAACTAAACGAAACGAAACTTAACTAAACTATAAAGCAAAATATAAACTAATCTATAAACTAAACTAAACTATAAACTAAAGGAAACTAAATTAAACTATACTAAACTATACTAACATAACATAAACAAATCTAACCTAACCTAAAATAAACTAAACTAAACTAAATTAAACTATAAACTAAATTAAATTAAACTATAAACACAACTAAACTAAACTGAACTAAACTAACCTAACCTAACCTAACTTAAACTTAACTAAACTAAACTACCCTAGCCTAACCTAACCTAACCAAACCTAACCTAACCTAAACTAAACTAAAATAAACTAAACTAAACTAAACTAACTAACCTAACCTAACCTAAACTAACCTAAGCTAAACTAAACTAACCTAAATTAACCTAACCTAACCTAACGTAACCTAAACTAAACTAAACTAACCTACCTAACCTAACATACATTAAACTAAACTAAATTATAAACTAAACGAAACTAAACTAAATTAAACTAAGCTAAAGTAACATAACCAAACATAAATTAACCTAACCTAACCTAACCTAAACTAAACTAAACTAAACTAACCTAACCTAACCTAACCTAAACTAAACTACCTAACCTAAATTAACCTAAACAAAACTAAACTAAACTAAACTAACCTAACCTAACCTAACATAAACTAAACTAAACTAAATAAAACTAAACTAAACTAAACGAAATTAAACTATACATCAAACTATAAAATAAGCTACACTAAACTATAAACTAAAATATAAACTAATCTAAACTAAACTAACCTAACCTAAACTAAACTAAAATAAACTAAATTAAATTCAACTAAATGAAACTAAACTAAACTACACTAACCTAACCTAACCTAAACTAACCTAACATAATCTAATCTAAACAAAAATAAACTAACCTAAACTAATCTAACCTTACCTAACCAACCCTAAACTAAACTAAAATAAACCAAACTAAACTAAACTACAAACTAAAATATAAACTAATTTATAAACTAAACTAATCTATAAACTCAACTAAACTAAACTAAACTTAGCTAAACTAACTAACCTTACCGAAAATAGCCTAACCTAATCTAAGCTTAACTAAAGTAACCTAACCTAAACCAACATAAATCAAACTAAACTAAATTATAAAGTAAACCATAAACTAAACTAAACAAAAGTTAATTCTAAACTATAAATTAACTAAACTATAAACTAAACTAAACTAAACTAAACTAACCTCACCTAACCTAATTTAAACTAAACTAAACTAACCTAACCTAACCTAAACTAAACTAAACTAAACTAAACTATAAACACAGTTATAAACTAAACTAAACTAAACTAACATAACGTAACCTAAACTACAATAAAATAAACTAAAATAAGTTCATCTAAACTAAACCTTACTACACTAACCTCACCTAACCTAACCTAACATAAACTAAACTAAATTGACCTAACCTAACCTAACGTAAACTAAACTAAACTATACCAAACTAAACTAAATAAAACTAAACTAAACTAAACGAAATTAAACTATACACCAAACTATAAAATAAGCTAAACTAAACTATAAATTAAACTATGAACTAAACTAAACTACTAAACTATAAGGTAAACTAAACTAAATTAAACTCAACTAATCTAAACTAACCTAAGCTTACTAAACTAACCTAACCTAAACTAACCTAACCTAATATAAACTAAATTAAACTCACCTAACGTAACATAAGTTAGGCTAAGCTAAACTAAACTAACCTAACCTAAAATAAACTAAACTAAACCAAACTATATACTAAACTATAAACTAAACTAAGCTAAACTATAAACTAAACTATACTAAACTGAACTAACCTAACCTAAACTAACTTAACCTAACCTATACTAAACTTACCTTATCTAACCTAACATAACCTAAACTAATCTAATGTATAAAATAAACTACAAACTAGACTAAACTAAACTATACTATAAACTAAATTATAAACTAAACTAAACTAAACTAAACTAACCTAACCTAACCTAACCTAAACTAAACTAAACTAAATTATAAACTAAACGTAACTAAACTAACCTAACATAACCTAACCTAACATAAACTAAACTAAACTCAATTATACACTAAACGAAACAAAACAAAACTAAACCAAACTAACCTAAAGTAACATAACCTAAGCTAACCTAAACTAAACTAAACTAAACTAACCTGACCTAACCTAAACCAAAACTAAATTAATCTATACTATAAACTAAACTATAAACTAAAGTAAATTAACTAAACTAAAATAAACTAACCTAACCTAACCTAAATTAAACTAACATAACCTAACCTAACCTAAACTAAACTAAACTAAACTAATCTAATATAAACTAAACTAAACAATAAATTAAAATATAAACCAAACTAATCTATAAACTAAACTAAACTAAACTAAACTTAGCTAAACTAACTAACCTTACCTAATGTAGCATAACGTAATCTAAGCTAAACTAAACTAACCTAACCTAAACAAAAATAAACCAAACTAAACTAAATTATAGAGTAAACTATAAACTAAACTAAACAAAACTATATTCTAAACTATAAATTAACTAAATTATAAACTAAACTAAACAAAACTAAACTAACCTAACCTATCCTAACACAACCTAAACTAAGCTAATATAACCTAACCTAACCTAACCTAACCGAAACTAAGCTAAACTGAACTAAACTAAACTAAATTAAACAATAATCTAAACTAAACTTAACTATAAATTAAACTATAAACTAAACTAAACTATAAACAATACTAAACCAAACTGAACTAAACTAACCTAACCTAACCTAACATAAAATTAACTAAACTAAACTAACTTAACCTCACCCAACCTAACCTTACCTAACCTAACCTAAACTAAACTATAAGCGAAACTATACTTAACTATAAATTAAACACTAAACTAAACTACACCAAACTCACCTAACCTAACATAAACACAACTAACACACCTAACCTAACCTAACCTAAATTAAAATAAACTAAAATAAACTAACCCAACCTAACCTAACCTAACCTAAACTAAACTAAACTGACCTAACCTATCCTAAACAAAACTAAACTAAACTAAACTATAAGCAAAACTATTAACTAAAGTAAACTAAAGTAAACTAAAATAAACTAACCTAACCTAACCTAACCTAACCTAAAATAATCTAATATAAACTAAACTAAACTAAACTATAAACTAAAATATAAACTAAACTAAACTAAACTAAACTAAATAACTTAACCTAAACTAAACTAAAATAAACTAGATTAAATTCAACTAAACTAAACTAAACTATACTAACCTAACCTAACCTAACCTAACCTAACATAATCTAATCTAAACTAAAATAAACTAACCTAACCTAACGTAACCTAACCTTACCTATTCTAACCTAAACTAAACTAAACTAAACAAACTAAACTAAACTATATACTAAAATATAAACTAATCTATAAACTAAACTGAACTATAAACTAAACGAAACTAAAATAAACTATACTAAACTAAACTAACCTAACCTAAACATACCTCACCTAACCTAAACTAAACTAAACTAAACTATAAACTAAACTATTAATTAATTTATAAATTAAACTAAACTATAAACTAAAATAAAATAAACTGAACTAAGCTAAACTAACTAACATAACCTAACCTAACCTAACCTAACCTAGCCTAACCTAAAATAACCTAACCTAAGCTAAGCTAAACTAAACTAACCTAACCTAACATAAACTAAACTAAACTGACCTAACCTAACCTAACGTAAACTAAACTAAACTATACGAAACAAAACTAAATAAAACTAAACTAAACTAAACGAAATTAAACTATACACCAAACTAAAAAATAAGCTAAACTAAACTATAAATTAAACTATAAAGTAAACTAAACTACTAAACTATAAGGTAAACTAAACTAAATTAAACTCAACTAATCTAAACTAACCTAAGCTTACTAAACTAACCTAACCTAAACTAACCTAACTTAATATAAACTAAACTAAACTAACCTAACCTAACATAAGCTAGGCTAAACTAAACTAAACTAACCTAACCTAAGATAAAATAAACTAAACTAAAATATAAACTAAAGTATAAACTAAACTAAACCAAACTATATACTAAACTATAAACTAAACTAAGCTAAACTATAAACTAAACTATACTAAACTAAACTAACCTAACGTAACCTAACCTAAACTAACTTATCCTAACCTATACTAAACTTACCTTACCTAACCTAACATAACCTAAACTAATTTAAAGTATAAAATAAACTATAAAATAAACTAAACTAAACTATACTATAAACTAAATTATAAACTAAACTAAAGTAAACTAAACTAACCTAACCTAACCTAAACTAAACTAAACTAAATTATAAACTAAACGTAACTAAACTAACCTAACATAATCTAACCTAACATAAACTAAACTAAACTCAATTATAAACTAAACGAAAATAAACAAAACTAAACTAAACTAACCTAAAGTAACATAACATAACCTAACCTAAACTAAACTAAACTAACCTGACCTAACCTAAACCAAAACTAAATTAATTTATACTATAAACTAAACTATAAACTAAAGTAAATTAACTAAACTAAAATAAACTAACCTAACCTAACCTAACCTAAACTAAACTAACATAATTAAACTAAACTAATCTAATATAAACTAAACTAAACAATAAATTAAAATATAAACAAAACTTAACTAAACTAAACTAAGCAAAACTAACTTAACCTAAAATAAACTTAACTAAACTAACCTAACCTGACCTAAAATAAACTAAAATAAACTAAATTAAATTCAAGTAAACTACACTAACCTAACCTAACCTAACCTAACATAATCTAATCTAAACTAAAATAAACTAACCTAAACTAATCTAACCTTACCTAACCTAACCTAAACTAAACTAAACTAAACTATAAACTAATTTATAAACTAAACTAATCTATAAACTAAACTAAACTAACCTAAGATAACTTAACCTAAATTAAACTAAACTAAACTAAACTATACTAAACTATAAAAAACGATGAAATATACTATATATTAAACTATAAACTGAAGTAAACTAAACTAAACTCAACTAAACTAAACTAACCTAACCTAACTTAACATAACCTAACCTAAACTAAACTAAACTAACGTAACCTAACATAACCTACCCTAAATTAAAATAAATTAAATTAATTAAAATATAAACTAAACTAAACTATATACTAAACGATACCTCACTCAACTAAACTAAACTAAACTAAACTACATTAAATTAAACTAAACCATAAACTAAACTATAAACTAAACTATAAATTAATTTATAAATTAAACTAAACTATAAATTATAGTAAAATAAACAAAACTAAACTAAGCTAAACTAACTAACCTAACCTAACCTAACCTAAGCTAAGCTATCTAAACTAACCTTACCCAACCTAACCTAAACTAAACTAAACTAAACAAAACTACACTAAACTAAACTAAATTAAACTATAAACTGAACTAAACTTTAAACTAAACAAGACTAAACTATAAACAAAACTAAACTAAACTAAACTAAACTTACCTAACCTAACCTAACATAAACTTAACTAAACTAAACTACCCTAACCTAACCTAACCGAATCTAACCTTACCTAACCTAACCTAAACTGAACTAAACGAAATTGAACTATAAACTAAACTATAAACTAATCGATAAATTAAACTAAACTATAAACTAAACTAAAATAAACTAAACTAAACTAAATTAACCTAACAAAACCTGAACTAAACTAAACTAAACTAAACTAAACTAAATTATAAACTAAACTATAAAATAATATAAACTAACCTAACCTAACCTAACCTAAACTAAACTAACCTAACCTAAGCTAACCTAACCTAAACTAAACTAAACTATAAAAAAACTATAAACTAAACTAAACAAAACTATACTATAAACTAAATTATAAACTAAACTAATGTAAACTAAACTAACCTCAACTAACCTAACCTAACCTCACCTAACCTAACATAAACTAAACTAAACTAAATTATAAACTAAACGAAACTAAACTAAATTAAACTAAATTAAACTAAACTAACCTAAAGTAACATAACCTAACCTAACCTAACCTAACCTAAACTAAAATAACTCAACTAACCTAACCTAACCTAACCCAACCTAACCTAAACTAAACTAAACTAACCTAACCGAACCTAAACTAAACTAAACTAAACTAAACTAAACTATAAATTAAACTATAAACTAAAGTAAACTAAATTAAACTAAAATAAACTAACCTAATTTACCTAAACAAAACTAACACACCTAACCTAACCTAAACAAAACTAAACTATACTAACCTAACCTAACATAACCCAACCTAACCTAACATAAACTAAACTAAACTAAATTATAAACTAAACCAAACTAAAACTAAACTAACCTAAAGTAACATAACATAACCTAACCTAAACTAAACTAACCTAACCTAACCTAACCTAACCTAAAGTAAACTAAACTAATCTAATATAAACTAAACTAAACAATAAATTAAAATATAAAATAAACTTAACTAAACTAAACTAAGCTAAACTAACTTAACCTAAACTAAACTAAACTAAACTAACCTAACCTGGCCTAAACTAAACTAAAATAAACTAAATTAAATTCAAGTAAACTAAACTAAACTACACTAACCTAACCTAACCTAACGTAACATAATCTAATCTAAACTAAAACAAACTAACCTAAAGTAATCTAACCTTACCTAACCTAACCAAAACTAAAGTAAACCAAATAAAACTAAACTATACACTAAAATATAAACTAATTTATAAACTAAACTAATCTATAAACTAAAATAAACTAACCTAACCTAAATTAGACTAAACTAAACTAAAGTAAATTCAACTAAACTAAACCTAAATACACCAACCCAACCTAACCTAATCTAACATAAACTAAACTAAACTAAACTAACCTAAGATAACTTAACCTAAATTAAACTGAACTAAACTAAACTGTACTAAACTATAAACAAAACGATAAACTATACTATATATTAAACTGAACTAAAGTAAACTAAACTAAATTAATTTTACCTAACCTAACCTAAACTAAACTAAACTAACCTAACCTAACCTAAACTAAATTAAACTAATCTAAACTAAACGAAATTAAACTATAAACTAAACTAAACTAAACTCAACTAAACTAAACTGACCTAACCTAACTTAACCTGGCCTTACCTAAACTAAACTATACTAACCTAACCTAACATAACCTACCCTAAACTAAACTAAACTAAATTAATTAAACTATAAACTAAACTAAACTATAAACTAAACGATACCTCACTAAACTAAACTAAACTACACTAAACTAAACTAAACCATAAAATAAACTATAAACTAAACTATAAACTAAGCTATAAACTAAACTAAACTAAACTATAAACTACACTAAACTAATCTATAAACTAAGCTAACCTATCCTAAATTAAACTAAACTAAACTAAGCTAACCTAACCTAACCTAACCTAACTTAAGCTAAACTAAACTAAACTAACCTAACCTAACATAAACTAACCTAACCTAAACTAAACTAAACTTTCCTAACCTAACCTAACCTAACCTAACCTAACCTAACCTAAACTAAACTAAACAAAACTAAAGTAAACTAAACTAAATTAAACTATAAACTATACTAAACTATAAACTAAACTAAACTAAACTATAAACAGAACTAAACTAAAGTGAATTAAACTAACCTAACCTAACATAAACTAAACTATAAATTAAACTATAAACTAATCTATAAATTAAACTAAACTATAAATTACACTAAAATAAACTAAACTAAGCTAAACTATCTACCCTATCCTAACCTAACCTAACCTAACCTAACCTAACCTAAGCTAAACTAAACTAACCTAAGCCAAACTAACCTAACCTAAACTAACCTAACCTAAACTAACCTAACCTAAGCTAAACTAAACTAAACTAAACTATAAACTAAACTATAAACTAAACTAAACTATACTATAAACTAAATTATAAACTAAACTAAACTAAACTAACCTAAAGTAATATAACCTAAACTAAACTAACCTAACCTAACCTAAACTAAACTAACCTGACCTCACCTAACCTAAACAAAACTAAACTAAACTAAACTAAACTAAACTAAAATAAACTAACCTAACCTAACCTAACCTAAACTAAACTAACCTAAAGTAATCTAACCTAAACTAAACTAAACTATACAATATAAACTAAACTAAACAAAAAAAAATATAAACTAAAATATAAACTAAACTAAACTAAACTAACCTAACTTAAACTAAACTAAAATAAACTAAATTAAATTCAACTAAATGAAACTAAACTAAACTATACTAACCTAAACTAACCTAACCTAACATAATCTAATCTAAACTAAAATAAACTAACCTAACCGAACTTAACCTAACCTTTCCTAACCTAAACTAAACTAAACTAAACTAAATTAAACCAAACTAAACTAAACTATAAACTAAAATATAAATTAATCTGTAAACTAATCTAAACTATAAACTAATTTATAAATTAAACTAAACTTTAAACTAAAATAAAATAAACTAAACTAAGCTAAACTATCTAACCTAACCTAACCTAACCTAAAATAACCTAACCTAAGCTAAGCTAAACTAAACTAACCTAACCCAACATAAACTAACATAACCTAACCTAAACTAAACTAAACTAAACTAACCTTACCTAACCTAACCTAACCTAACCTATACTAAACTAAAGAAAACTAAACTAAACTAAACTAAACTATAAACTAAACTAAACTAAACTATAAACAAAACTAAACTAAACTGAAGTAAACTAACCTAACCTAACCTAAACTTAACAAAATTTAACTAAACTATAAACTAATCTCTAAAATAAACTAAACTATAAACTAAACTAAACTAAACTAAACTAAGCTAAATTAACTAACCTAACCTATTCTAAACTAAAATAAAGTAACATAAGTTAATCCAACCTAACCTAAACTACACTAACTTAACCTGACCTAACCAAAAGTAAACTAACCTAACCTAACCTAACCTAAAATAACCTAACCTAAGCTAAGCTAAACTAAACTAACATAACCTAACATAAACTAACATAACCTAACCTAAACTGAACTAAACTTAACTAACCTAACCTAACCTAAAATAACCTAACCTAAGCTAAGCTAAACTAAACTAACCTAACCTAACATAAACTAATATAACCTAACCTAAATTGAACTAAACTAAACTAACCTTACCTAACCTAACCTATACTAAACTAAACAAAACAAAACTAAACTAAACTAAACTATAAACTGAACTAAACTAACCTAACCTAACCTAACATAAACTTAACTAAACTAAACTAAACTAACCCAAACTAAGCTACCCTTACCTAACCTAACCTAATCTAAACTAAACAAAACTAAACGATAAACTAAACTATAAAGTAATCTGTAAATTAAACTAAACTATAAACTAAACTAAAATAAACTAAACTAAGCTAAATTAACTAACCTAACCTAAGCTAAACTAGACTAACCTAACCTAAACTAAACTAAACTAAATTATAAACTAAACCATTAACTAAACTAAACTAAACTATAAACTAAACTAAACTATAAACTAAACTAAACTAAACTAAACTAAACCAACCTAACCTAACCTAACCTAAGGTAAGCTAAAATAAACTAACCTAACCTAACCTGAACTAGACTAAACTAAACTAAACTATAAATTAAACTAAACCAATTATAAACTAAACTATAAACTAAACAAAACTAAACTATAAACTAAACTAAACTAAATTCAACTAACCTAACCTAACCTAAACTAAACTAACCTAACCTAACATAACCTAACATAACCTAAACTAAACTAAACTAAAATATAAAATAAACTGTAAACTAAAATAAACTATACTATAAACTAAATTATAAACTAAACTAAACTAAACTAAACTAAAGTAACCTAACCTAACCTAACCCAACATAAACTAACCTAATTATAAACTAAACGAAACTAAACTAACCTAACCTAACCTAATATAAACTAAACTAAACTAAATTATAAACTAAACGAAACTAAACTAAACTAAACCTAAAGTAACATAACTTAAACTAACCTAACCTAAACTAAACTAACTTAACCTGACCTAACCTAAACTAAACTAAACTAAACTAAACTATTAACTAAACTATAAACTAAAGTAAATTAACCAAAATAAAATAAACTAACCTAACCTAACCTAACCTAAACTAAACTAAACTAAGATAATATAAGCTAAAATGAACAATAAATTAAAATATAAACTAAACTATACTAAACTAATTTAACCTTACTTAACCTATCCTTAACTATACTAAACTAAACTAAACTAACCTAACCTAACCTAAACTAAACAAAAATAAACTACATTAAATTCAACTAAACTAAAATAAACTACACTAACCTAACCTAACCTTACCTAACCTAAACTAAACTCAACCAAACTAAACTAAACTATAAACTAAAATATAAGCTAATCTATAAACTAAACTAAACCAAATTAAATTCAACTAAACTAAACTACACTAATCTAACCTAACCTAACCTAACATAATCTAAACTAAACTAAAATAAACTACACCAACCTAACCTAACCTTACCTAACCTAACCTAAACTAAACTCAACCAAACTAAACTAAACGATAAACTAAAATATAAGCTAATCTATAAATTAAACTAAACTATAAACTAAACTAAACTAAACCAAATTAAATTCAACTAAACTAAACTACACTAATCTAACCTAACCTAACCTAACATAATCTAAACTAAACTAAAATAAACTAACCTAACCTAACCTAACCTAACCTTACCTAACCTAACCTAAACTAAACTAAACTAAACGAAACTTAACTAAACTATAAAGCAAAATATAAACTAATCTATAAACTAAACTAAACTATAAACTAAAGGAAACTAAATTAAACTATACTAAACTAAACTAACCTAACATAAACAAATCTAACCTAACCTAAAATAAACTAAACTAAACTAAATTTAACTATAAACTAAAGTAAATTAAACTATAAACACAACTAAACTAAACTGAACTAAACTAACCTAACCTAACCTAACTTAAACTTAACTAAACTAAACTACCCTAACCTAACCTAACCTAACCAAACCTAACCTAACCTAAACTAAACTAAAATAAACTAAACTAAACTAAACTAACTAACCTAACCTAACCTAACCTAACCTAACCTAAGCTAAACTAAACTAACCTAAATTAACCTAACCTAACCTAACGTAACCTAAACTAAACTAAACTAACCTACCTAACCTAACATAAATTAAACTAAACTAAATTATAAACTAAACGAAACTAAACTAAATTAAACTAAGCTAAAGTAACATAACCTAAGATAAATTAACCTAACCTAACCTAACCTAAACCAAACTAAACTAAACTAACCTAACCTAACCTAACCTAAACTAAACTAACCTAACCTAAATTAACCTAAACAAAACTAAACTAAACTAAACTAACCTAACCTAACTTAACACAAACTAAACTAAACTAAACTAAATAAAACTAAACTAAACTAAACGAAATTAAACTATACATCAAACTATAAAATAAGCTACACTAAACTATAAACTAAAATATAAACTAATCTAAACTAAACTAACCTAACCTAAACTAAACTAAAATAAACTAAATTAAATTCAACTAAATGAAATTAAACTAAACTACACTAACCTAACCTAACCTAATCTAACCTAACATAATCTAATCTAAACAAAAATAAACTAACCTAAACTAATCTAACCTTACCTAACCAAACCTAAACTAAACTAAACTAAACCAAACTAAACTAAACTACAAACTAAAATATAAACTAGTTTATAAACTAAACTAATCTATAAACTAAACTAAACTAAACTAAACTTAGCTAAACTAACTAACCTTACCGAAAATAGCCTAACCTAATCTAAGCTTAACTAAAGTAACCTAACCTAAACCAACATAAATCAAACTAAACTAAATTATAAAGTAAACCATAAACTAAACTAAACAAAAGTTAATTCTAAACTATAAATTAACTAAACTATAAACTAAACTTAACTAAACTAAACTAACCTCACCTAACCTAATTTAAACTAAACTAAACTAACCTAACCTAACCTAAACTAAACTAAACTAAACTAAACTATAAACACAGTTATAAACTAAACTAAACTAAACTAACATAACGTAACCTAAACTACAATAAAATAAACTAAAATAAGTTCATCTAAACTAAACCTTACTACACTAACCTCACCTAACCTAACCTAACATAAACTAAACTAAATTGACCTAACCTAACCTAACGTAAACTAAACTAAACTATACGAAACAAAACTAAATAAAACTAAACTAAACTAAACGAAATTAAACTATACACCAAACTATAAAATAAGCTAAACTAAACTATAAATTAAACTATGAACTAAACTAAACTACTAAACTATAAGGTAAACTAAACTAAATTAAACTCAACTAATCTAAACTAACCTAAGCTTACTAAACTAACCTAACCTAAACTAACCTAACCTAATATAAACTAAACTAAACTAACCTAACGTAACATAAGTTAGGCTAAGCTAAACTAAACTAACCTAACCTAAAATAAACTAAACTAAACCAAACTATATACTAAACTATAAACTAAACTATACTAAACTGAACTAACCTAACCTAAACTAACTTAACCTAAACTAAACTAAACAATAAATTAAAATATAAACTAAACTAATCTATAAACTAAACTAAACTAAACTTAGCTAAACTAACTAACCTTACCTAATGTAGCATAACGTAATCTAAGCTAAACTAAACTAACCTAACCTAAACAAAAATAAACAAAACTAAACTAAATTATAAAGTAAACTATAAACTAAACTAAACAAAACTATATTCTAAAATATATATTAACTAAATTATAAACTAAACTAAACTAAACTAAACTAACCTAACCTATCCTAACACAACCTAAACTAAGCTAAACTAACCTAACCTAACCTAACCTAACCTAAACGAAACTAAGCTAAACTGAACTAAACTAAACTAAATTAAACAATAATCTAAACTAAACTTAACTATAAATTAAACTATAAACTAAACTAAACTATAAACAATACTAAACCAAACTGAACTAAACTAACCTAACCTAACCTAACATAAACTTAACTAAACTAAACTAACTTAACCTCACCCAACCTAACCTTACCTAACCTAACCTAAACTAAACTATAAGCGAAACTATACTTAACTATAAATTAAACACTAAACTAAACTACACCAAACTCACCTAACCTAACATAAACACAACTAACACACCTAACCTAACCTAACCTAAATTAAACTAAATTAAAATAAACTAACCCAACCTAACCTAACCTAACCTAAACTAAACTAAACTGACCTAACCTATCCTAAACAAAACTAAACTAAACTAAACTATAAGCAAAATTATTAACTAAAGTAAACTAAAGTAAACTAAAATAAACTAACCTAACCTAACCTAACCTAAGCTAAAATAATCTAATATAAACTAAACTAAACTAAACTATAAACTAAAATATAAACTAAACTAAACTAAACTAAATAACCTAACCTAAACTAAACTAAAATATACTAGATTAAAATCAACTAAACTAAACTAAACTATACTAACCTAACCAAACCTAACCTAACCTAACATAATCTAATCTAAACTAAAATAAACTAACCTAACCTAACGTAACCTAACCTTACCTATTCTAACCTAAATTAAACTAAACTAAACAAACTAAACTAAACAATATACTAAAATATAAACTAATCTATAAACTAAACTGAACTATAAACTAAACGAAACTAAAATAAACTATACTAAACTAAACTAACCTAACCTAAATTAAAGTAAACTAAAATAAACTAACCCAACCTAACCTAACCTAACCTAAACTAAACTAAACTGACCTAACCTATCCTAAACAAAACTAAACTAAACTAAATTATAAGCAAAACTATTAACTAAAGTAAACTAAAGTAAACTAAAATAAACTAACCTAACCTAACCTAACCTAACCTAAAATAATCTAATATAAACTAAACTAAACTAAACTATAAACTAAAATATAAACTAAACTAAACTAAATAACCTAACCTAAACTAAACTAAAATAAACTAGATTAAATTCAACTAAACTAAACTAAACTATACTAACCTAACCTAACCTAACCTAACCTAACATAATCTAATCTAAACTAAAATAAACTAACCTAACCTAACGTAACCAAACCTTACCTATTCTAACCTAAACTAAACTAAACTACACAAAATAAACTAAACTATATACTAAAATATAAACTAATCTATAAACTAAACTGAACTATAAACTAAACGAAACTAAAATAAACTATACTAAACTCAACTAACCTAACCTAAACATACCTCACCTAACCTAAACTAAACTAAACTAAACAATTAATTTATAAATTAAACTAAACTATAAACTAAAATAAAATAAACTGAACTAAGCTAAACTAACTAACATAACCTAACCTAACCTAACCTAACCTAAAATAACCTAACCTAAGCTAAGCTAAACTAAACTAACCTAACCTAACATAAACTAAACTAAACTAAAGTAACCTAACCTAACATAAACTAAACTAAACTGACCTAACCTAACCTAACGTAAACTAAACTAAACTATACGAAACAAAACTAAATAAAATTAAACTAAACTAAACGATATTAAACTATACACCAAACTAAAAAATAAGCTAAACTAAACTATAAATTAAACTATAAACTAAACTAAACTACTAAACTATAAGGTAAACTAAACTAAATTAAACTCAACTAATCTAAACTAACCTAAGCTTACTAAACTAACCTAACCTAAACTAACCTAACCTAATATAAACTAAACTAAACTAACCTAACCTAACATAAGCTAGGCTAAGCTAAACTAAACTAACCTAACCTAAGATAAAATAAACTAAACTAAAATATAAACTAAAGTATAAACTAAACTAAACCAAACTATATACTAAACTATAAACTAAACTAAGCTAAACTATAAACTAAACTATACTAAACTAAACTAACCTAACGTAACCTAACCTAAACTATCTTATCCTAACCTATTATAAAAACTTACCTTACCTAACCTAACATAACCTAAACTAATTTAAAGTATAAAATAAACTATAAACTAAACTAAACTAAACTATACTATAAACTAAATTATAAACTAAACTAAACTAAACTAAACTAACCTAACCTAACCTAAACTAAACTAAACTCAATTATAAACTAAACGAAACTAAAAAAAACTAAACTAAACTAACCTAAAGTAACATAACCTAACCTAACCTAAACTAAACTAAACTAACCTGACCTAACCTAAACCAAAACTAAATTAATCTATACTATAAACTAAACTATAAACTAAAGTAAATTAACTAAACTAAAATAAACTAACCTAACCTAAACTAAACTAACATAAATTAACCTAAACTAAACTAAACTAATCTAATATAAACTAAACTAAACAATAAATTAAAATATAAACAAAACTTAACTAAACTAAACTAAGCAAAACTAACTTAACCTAAAATAAACTAAACTAAATTAACCTAACCTGACCTAAAATAAACTAAAATAATCTAAATTAAATTCAAGTAAACTAAACTAAACTACACTAACCTAAATTAACCTAACATAATCTAATCTAAACTAAAATAAACTAACCTAAACTAATCTAACCTTACCTAACCTAACCTAAACTAAACTAAACTATAAACTTATTTATAAACTAAACTAATCTATAAACTAAACTAAACTAACCTAAGATAACTTAACATAAATTAAACTAAAATAAACTAAACTATACTAAACTATAAAAAACGATAAAATATACTATATATTAAACTATAAACTGAAGTAAACTAAACTAAACTCAACTAAACTAAACTAACCTAACCTAACTTAACATAACCTAACCTAAACTAAACTAAACTAACGTAACCTAACATAACCTACCCTAAACTAAAATAAATTAAATTAATTAAAATATAAACTAAACTAAACTATATACTAAACGATACCTCACTCAACTAAACTATACTAAACTAAACTACACTAAACTAAACTAAACCATAAATTAAACTATAAACTAAACTATAAATTAATTTATAAATTAAACTAAACTATAAATTATAGTAAAATAAACAAAACTAAACTAAGCTAAACTATTTAACCTAACCTAACCTAACCTAAGCTAAGCTATCTAAACTAACCTTACCCAACCTAACCTAAACTAAACTAAACTAAACAAAACTACACTAAACTAAACTAAATTAAACTTTAAACTGAACTAAACTGTAAACTAAACTTTAAACTAAACAAGACTAAACTATAAACAAAACTAAACTAAACTAAACTAAACTTACCTAACCTAACCTAACATAAACTTAACTAAACTAAACTACCCTAACCTAACCTAACCTAATCTAACCTTACCTAACCTAACCTAAACTAAACTAAACGAAACTAAACTATAAACTAAACTATAAACTAATCGATAAATTAAACTAAACTATAAACTAAACTAAAATAAACTAAACTAAACTAAACTAACTAACCTAACCTAACCGAACCTAACCTAAGCTACGCTAAACTAAACTAACCTAACAAAACCTGAACTAAACTAAACTAAACTAAACTAAATTATAAACTAAACTATAAAATAATATAAACTAACCTAACCTAACCTAACCTAAACTAAACTAACCTAACCTAAGCTAACCTAACCTAAACTAAACTAAACTATAAAAAAACTATAAACTAAACTAAACAAAACTATACTATAAACTAAATTATAAACTAAACTAATGTAAACTAAACTAACCTCAACTAACCTAACCTAACCTCACCTAACCTAACATAAACTAAACTAAACTAAATTATAAACTAAACGAAACTAAACTAAACTAAACTAAATTAAACTAAACTAACCTAAAGTAACATAACCTAATTTAACCTAACCTAACCTAAACTAAAATAACTCAACTAACCTAACCTAACATAACCCAACCTAACCTAAACTAAACTAAACTAACCTAACCGAACATAAACTAAACTAAACTAAACTAAACTATAAACTAAACTATAAACTAAAGTAAACTAAATTAAACTAAAATAAACTAACCTAATTTACCTAAACAAAACTAACACACCTAACCTAACCTAAACAAAACTAAACTATACTAACCTAACCTAACATAAACCAACCTAACTAAACTAAACTAAACTATAAACTAAACTATAAACTAAAGTAAACTAAACTAAACTAAAATAAACTAACCTAACCTAAACAAATCTAACACACCTAACCTAACCTAACCTAAACTAAACTCAACTAAACTAAACTAACCTAACATAACCTAACCTAACCTAAACTAAACTAAACTGACCTAACCTATCCTAAACAAAACTAAACTAAACTATAAGCTAAACTATAAACTAAAGTAAACTAAACTAAACTAAAATAAACTAATCTAACCTAACCTAACCTAACCTAACCTAACCTAAACTAATCTAATATAAACTAAACTAAACTAAACTATAAACTAAAATATAAACTAAACTAAACTAAATAACCTAACCTAAACTAAAGTAAAATAAACTAGATTCAAATCAACTAAACTAAACTAAACTAAACGCCACTAACCTAACCTAACCTAACCCAACCTAATCTAATCTAAACTAAAATAAACTAACCTAACCTATTGTAACCTAACCTTACCTATTCTAACCTAAACTAATCTAAACTAAAAAAACTAAACTAAACCATAAACCAAAATATAAACTAATCTATAAACTAAACTAAACTATAAACTAAACGAAACTAAAATAAACTATACTAAAATAAACTAACCTAACCTAACCTAACCTAAACTAAACTAACATAACCTAACCTAACCTAAACTAAACTAAACTAATCTAATATAAATTAAACTAAACAATAAATTAAAATATAAACTAAACTTAACTAAACTAAACTAAGCTAAACTAACTTAACCTAAACTAAACTAAACTAACCTAACCTGACCTAAAATAAACAAAAATAAACTAAATTAAATTCAAGTAAACTAAACTAAACTACACTAACCTAACCTAACATAATCTAATGTAAACTAAAATAAACTAACCTAAACTAATCTAACCTTACCTTACCTAACCTAAACTAAACTAAACTATAAACTAATTTATAAACTAAACTAATCTATAAACTAAACTAAACTAACCTAAGATAACTTAACCTAAATTAAACTAAACTATACTAAACTATAAACAAAACGATAAACTATACTATATATTAAACTGAACTAAAGTAAACTAAACTAAATTAATTTTACCTAACCTAACCTAAACTAAACTAAACCAACCTAACCTAACCCAAAGGAAATTAAACTATAAACTGAAGTAAACTAAACTAAACTCAACTAAACTAAACTAACCTAACCTAACTTAACATAACCTAACCTAAACTAAACTAAACTAACGTAACCTAACATAACCTGACCTAAACTAAAATAAATTAAATTAATTAAACTATAAACTAAACTAAACTACATACTAAACGATACCTCACTTAACTAAAATAAACTAAACTAAACTACACTAAACTAAACTAAACCATAAACTAAACTATAAACTAAACTATAAACTAATTTATAAATTAAACTAAACTATAAATTATAGTAAAAACAACAAAACTAAACTAAGCTAACCTAACTAACCTAACCTAACGTAACCTAAGCTAAGCTATCTAAACTAACTTAACTTAACCTAACCTAAACTAAACTAAACTAAACTAAACTAAACTATGAACTAAACTGAACTAAACTATAAACTAAACTAAACTAAAGTTATCTAACCTAACGTAACCTAACCTAAACTAAATTAAACTAAACTAAACTAAACTAAGCTAACTTAACCTAACCTAAACTAACCTAATCTAACCAAAGCTAAGCTAAACTAAACTAACCTAACCTAACATAAACTAACCTTACCTAACCTAAACTAACCTTACCTAACCTAACCTAAACTAAACTAAACTAAACAAAACTACACTAAACAAAACTAAATTAAACTATAAACTTAACTAAACTGTAAACTAAACTTTAAACTAAACAAGACTAAACTATAAAAAAAACTAAACTAAACTGAACTAAACTTACCTAACCTAACCTAACATAAACTTAACTAAACTAAACTACCCTAACCTAACCTAACCTAACCTAAACTAAACAAAACGAAACTAAACTATAAACTAAACTACAAACTAATCTATAAATTAAACTAAACTATAAACTAAACTAAACTAAACTAAACTAACTAACCTAACCTAACCGAACCTAACCTAAGCTACGCTAAACTAAACTAACGTAACAAAACCTGAACTAAACTAAACTAAACTAAACTAAACTAAATTATAAACTAAACTATAAACTAATATAAACTAACCTAACCTAACCTAACCTAAACTAAAATAACCTAACCTAAGCTAACCTAACCTAAACTAAACGAAACTATAAAAAACTATAAACTAAACTAAACAAAACTATACTATAAACTAAATTATAAACTAAACTAATGTAAACTAAACTAACCTCAACTAACCTAACCTAACCTCACCTAACCTAACATAAACTAAACTAAACTAAATTATAAACTAAACGAAACTAAACTAAACTAAACTAAATTAAACTAAACTAACCTAAAGTAACATAACCTAACCTAACCTAACCTAACCTAAACTAAGATAAACTCAACTAACCTAACCGAACCTGAACTAAACTAAACTAAACTAAACTATAAACTAAAGCATACTAAACTAAACTAAAATAAACTAATATAACTTAACCTAACCTAACCTAACCTAACCTAAACAAATCTAATATAAACTAAACTAAACTATAAACTAAAATATAAACTAAACTAAACTAAATAACCTAACCTAAACTAAAGTAAAATAAACTAGATTAAATTCAACTAAACTAAACTAAACTAAACGCCACTAACCTAACCTAACGTAACCTAATCTAATCTAAACTAAAATAAACTAACCTAACCTAACGTAACCTAACCTTACCTATTCTAAGCTAAACTAATCTAAACTAAACAAACTAAACTGAACTATAAACTAAAATATAAACTAATCTATAAACTAAACGAAAATAAAATAAACTAAACTAACCTAACCTAAACTTACCTAACCTAACGTAAACTAAACTAATCTAAGCTATAAACTAAACTATAAACTAATTTATAAATTAAACTAAACTATAAACTAAAATAAAATAAACTAAACTAAGCTAAACTATCTAACCTAACCTAATCTAAATTAACCTAACCTAAGCTAAGCTAAATTAAACTAACCTAACCTAACATAAACTAACATAACCTAACCTAAACTAAACTAAACTAAAGTAACCTTACCTAACCTAACCTAACCTATACTAAACTAAACTAAACTAAACTAAACTAAACTATAAACTAAACTAAACTAAACTATAAAAAAAACTAAACTAAACTCAACTAAACTAACCTAACTTAACCTAACATAAACTTAATTGAACTAAACTAACCTAACCCAACCTAAGCTAACCTTACCTAACCTAACCTAAACTTAACTAAATGAAACTAAACTATAAACTAATCTCTAAATTAAACTAAACTAAAATAAATTAAACTAAGCTAAATTAACTAACCTAACCTATTCTAACCTAACCTAAGCTAAACTAGTCTAACCTAACCTAAACTAAACTAAACTAAATTATAAACTAAACCATAAACTAAACTAAACCATAAACTAAACTATAAACTAAACTAAACTAAACTATAAACTAGACTAAATTAAACTAAACTAACCTAACCTAACCTAAGCTAAGGAAAACTAAACTAACCTAAAGTAACATAAGTTAACCTAACCGAACCTAAACTACACTAACTTAACCTGACCTAACCTAAACTAAACTAACCTAACCTAACCTAACCTAACCTAACCTAAAATAACCTAACCTAAGCTAAGCTAAACTAAACTAACGTAACCTAACATAAACTAACATAACCTAACCTAAACTGAACTAAACTAAACTAACCAAACCTAACCTAAAATAACCTAACCTAAGCTAAGCTAAACTAAACTAACCTAACCTAACATAAACTAATATAACCTAACCTAAAGTGAACTAAACTAAACTAACCTTACCTAACATAACCTATACTAAACTAAACAAAACAAAACTAAACTAAACTATAAACTGAACTAAACTAACCTAACCTAACATAAACTTAACTAAACTAACCTAACCCAACCTAAGCTAACCTTACCTAACCTAACCTAAACTAAACTAAACGAAACTAATCTATAAACTAATCTCTAAATTAAACTAAACTATAAAATAAACTAAAATAAACTAAACTAAGCTAAGGTAAAGTAAACTAACCTAACCTATTCTAACCTAACCTAAGCTAAACTAGACTAACCTAACCTAAACTAAACTAAACTAAACTATAAACTATACTAAACTAATCTATAAACAAAACTAAACTAAACTGAACTAAACTAACCTAACCTAACCTAACATAAACTTAACTAAACTAAACAAATTAACCCAACCTAAGCTAACCTTACCTAACCTAACCTAAACTTAACTAAATGAAACTAAACTATAAACTAATCTCTAAATTAAACTAAACTATAAACTAAACTAAAATAAACTAAACTAAGCTAAATTAACTAACCTAACCTATTCTAACCTAACCTAAGCTAAACTAGACTAACCTAACCTAAACTAAACTAAACTAAACTAAATTATAAACTAAACCATAAACTAAATTAAACTATAAACTAAACTATAAACTAAACTAAACTAAACTAACCTAACCTAACCTAAGCTAAGGTAAAGTAAACTAACCTAACCTAACCTGACCTAAACTAAACTAAACTAACCTAACTTATAAACTAAGCTATAAACTAAACTAAACCAAATTATAAACTAAACTATAAACTAAACTAAACTAAATTATAAACTAAACTAAACTAAATTATACTAATCTAACCTAACCTAAACTAAACTAACCTAACCTAACCTAACCTAACATAACCTAAACTAAACTAAACTAAAATATAAAATAAACTGTAAACTAAACTATACTATAAACTAAATTATAAACTAAACTAAACTAAACTAACCTAACCTAATCTAACATAAATTAAACTAAATTATAAACAAAGCGAAACTAAACTAACCTAACCTAATATAAACTAAACTAAACTAAATTATAAACTAAACGAAATTAAACTAAACTAAACTAACCTAAAGTAACATAAGTTAACCTAACCTAACCTAAACTACACTAACTTAACCTAACCTAACCTAAACTGAACTAAACCAAACTAACCTAATCTAACCTAACCTAAAATAACCTAACCTAAGCTAAGCTAAACTAAACTTACCTAACCTAACCTAAACTAAACTAATCTAAAGTATAAACTAAATTATAAACTAATTTATAAATTAAACTAAACTATTAACTAAAATAAAATAAACTAAACTAAGCTAAACTATCTAACCTAACCTAAACTAACCTAAGCTAAGCTAAACTAAACTAAGCTAACCTAACATAAACTAACATAACCTAACCTAACCTAAACTAATCTAAAGTAAACTAAACTAATCTAATATAAACTAAACAAACTTAAACTATAAACTCTAATATAAACTAAACTAAACTAACCTAACCTAAACTAAAATAAAATAAACTAAATTAAATTCAACTAAATGAAACTAAACTAAACTACACTAACCTAACCTAGCCTAACCTAACATAATCTAGTCTAAACTAAAATAAACTAACCTAACCTAACCTAATATAAACTAAACTAACCTAAATTATAAACTAAACGAAACTAAACTAAACTAAACCTAAAGTAACATAACTTAACCTAACCTAACCTAAACTAAACTAACTTAACCTGACCTAACCTAAACTAAACTAAACTAAACTATTAACTAAACTATAAACTAAAGTAAATTAGCCAAAATAAAATAAACTAACCTAACCTAACCTAACCTAAACTAAACTAAACTAAGATAATATAAGCTAAAATAAACAATAAATTAAAATATAAACTAAACTAAACTATACTAAACTAAGTTAACCTTACTTAACCTATCCTTAACTATACTAAACTAAACTAAACTAACCTAACCTAACCTAAACTAAACAAAAATAAACTACATTAAATTCAACTAAACTAAAATAAACTACACCAACCTAACCTAACCTTACCTAACCTAACCTAAACAAAACTCAACCAAACTAAACTAAACGATAAACTAAAATATAAGCTAATCTATAAATTAAACTAAACTATAAACTAAACTAAACTAAACCAAATTAAATTCAACTAAACTAAACTACACTAATCTAACCTAACCTAACCTAACATAATCTAAACTAAACTAAAATAAACTAACCTAACCTAACCTAACCTAACCTTACCTAACCTAACCTAAACTAAACTAAACTAAACGAAACTTAACTAAACTATAAAGCAAAATATAAACTAATCTATAAACTAAACTAAACTATAAACTAAAGGAAACTAAATTAAACTATACTAAACTAAACTAACCTAACATAAACAAATCTAACCTAACCTAAAATAAACTTAACTAAACTAAATTAAACTATAAACTAACCTAATTAAACTATAAAAACAACTAAACTAAACTGAACTAAACTAACCTAAAATAACCTAACTTAAACTTAACTAAACTAAACTACCCTAACCTAACCTAACCTAACCAAACCTAACCTAACCTAAACTAAACTAAAATAAACTAAACTAAACTAAACTAACTAACCTAACCTAACCTAACCTAACCTAACCTACGCTAAACTAAACTAACCTAAATTAACCTAACCTAACCTAACGTAACCTAAACTAAACTAAACTAACCTACCTAACCTAACATAAATTAAACTAAACTAAATTATAAACTAAACGAAACTAAACTAAATTAAACTAAGCTAAAGTAACATAACCTAACATAAATTAACCTAACCTAACCTAACCTAAACTAAACTAAACTAAACTAACCTAACCTAACCTAAACTTAACTAAACTAACCTAACCTAAATTAACCTAAACAAAACTAAACTAAACTAAACTAACCTAACCTAACCTAACATAAACTAAACTAAACTAAACTAAATAAAACTAAACTAAACTAAACGAAATTAAACTATACATCAAACTATAAAATAAGCTACACTAAACTATAAACTAAAATATAAACTAATCTAAACTAAACTAACCTAACCTAAACTAAACTAAAATAAACTAAATTAAATTCAACTAAATGAAACTAAACTAAACTACACTAACCTAACCTAACCTAAACTAACCTAACATAATCTAATCTAAACAAAAATAAACTAACCTAAACTAATCTAACCTTACCTAACCAAACCTAAACTAAACTAAACTAAACCAAACTAAACTAAACTACAACCTAAAATATAAACTAATTTATAAACTAAACTAATCTATAAACTAAACTAAACTAAACTAAACTTAGCTAAACTAACTAACCTTACCGAAAATAGCCTAACCTAATCTAAGCTTAACTAAAGTAACCTAACATAAACCAACATAAATCAAACTAAACTAAATTATAAAGTAAACCATAAACTAAACTAAACAAAAGTTAATTCTAAACTATAAATTAACTAAACTGTAAACTAAACTAAACTAAACTAACCTCACCTAACCTAATTTAAACTAAACTAGACTAACCTAACCTAACCTAAACTAAACTAAACTAAACTAAACTATAAACACAGTTATAAACTAAACTAAACTAAACTAAACTAACATAACGTAACCTAAACTACAATAAAATAAACTAAAATAAGTTCATCTAAATTAAACCTTACCACACTAACCTCACCTAACCTAACCTAACATAAACTAAACTAAATTGACCTAACCTAACCTAACGTAAACTAAACTAAACTATACGAAACAAAACTAAATAAAACTAAACTAAACTAAACGAAATTAAACTATACACCAAACTATAAAATAAGCTAAACTAAACTATAAATTAAACTATGAACTAAACTAAACTACTAAACTATAAGGTAAACTAAACTAAATTAAACTCAACTAATCTAAACTAACCTAAGCTTACTAAACTAACCTAACCTAAACTAACCTAACCTAATATAAACTAAACTAAACTAACCTAACGTAACATAAGTTAGGCTAAGCTAAACTAAACTAACCTAACCTAAAATAAACTAAACTGAACCAAACTATATACTGAACTATAAACTAAACTAAGCTAAACTATAAACTAAACTATATTAAACTGAACTAACCTAACCTAAACTAACTTAACCTAACCTATACTAAACTTACCTTATCTAACCTAACATAACCTAAACTAATCTAACATAAATTAAACTAAATTATAAACAAAGCGAAACTAAACTAACCTAACCTAATATAAACTAAACTAAACTAAATTATAAACTAAACGAAACTAAACTAAACTAAACTAACCTAAAGTAACATAAGTTAACCTAACCTAACCTAAAGTACACTAACTTTCCCTAACCTAACCTAAACTGAACTAAACCAAACTAACCTAATCTAACCTAACCTAAAATAACCTAACCTAAGCTAAGCTAAACTAAACTTACCTAACCTAACCTAAACTAAACTAATCTAAACTATAAACTAAACTATAAACTAATTTATAAATTAAACTAAACTATTAACTAAAATAAAATAAACTAAACTAAGCTAAACTATCTAACCTAACCTAAACTAACCTAAGCTAAGCTAAACTAAACTAACCTAACCTAACATAAACTAACATAACCTAACCTAACCTAAACTAATCTAAAGTAAACTAAACTAATCTAATATAAACTAAACAAACTTAAACTATAAACTCTAATATAAACTAAACTAAACTAACCTAACCTAAACTAAAATAAAATAAACTAAATTAAATTCAACTAAATGAAACTAAACTAAACTACACTAACCTAACCTAGCCTAACCTAACATAATCTAGTCTAAACTAAAATAAACTAACCTAACCTAACCTAATATAAACTAAACTAAACTAAATTATAAACTAAACGAAACTAAACTAAACTAAACCTAAAGTAACATAACTTAACCTAACCTAACCTAAACTAAACTAACTTAACCTGACCTAACCTAAACTAAACTAAACTAAACTAAACTATTAACTAAACTATAAACTAAAGTAAATTAACCAAAATAAAATAAACTAACCTAACCTAACCTAACCTAAACTAAACTAAACTAAGATAATATAAGCTAAAATGAACAATAAATTAAAATATAAACTAAACTATACTAAACTAATTTAACCTTACTTAACCTATCCTTAACTATACTAAACTAAACTAAACTAAACTAACCTAACCTAAACTAAACAAAAATAAACTACATTAAATTCAACTAAACTAAAATAAACTACACTAACCTAACCTAACCTTACCTAACCTAACCTAAACTAAACTCAACCAAACTAAACTAAACTATAAACTAAAATATAAGCTAATCTATAAACTAAACTAAACCAAATTAAATTCAACTAAACTAAACTACACTAATCTAACCTAACCAAACCTAACATAATCGAAACTAAACTAAAATAAACTAACCTAACCTAACCTAACCTAACCTTACCTAACCTAACCTAAACTAAACTAAACTAAACGAAACTTAACTAAACTATAAAGCAAAATATAAACTAATCTATAAACTAAACTAAACTATAAACTAAAGGAAACTAAATTAAACTATACTAAACTAAACTAACCTAACATAAACAAATCTAACCTAACCTAAAATAAACTAAACTAAACTAAATTAAACTATAAACTAAACTAAATTAAACTATAAACACAACTAAACTAAACTGAACTAAACTAACCTAACCTAACCTAACTTAAACTTAACTAAACTAAACTACCCTAGCCTAACCTAACCTAACCAAACCTAACCTAACCTAAACTAAACTAAAATAAACTAAACTAAACTAAACTAACTAACCTAACCTAACCTAACCTAACCTAAGCTAAACTAAACTAACCTAAATTAACCTAACCTAACCTAACGTAACCTAAACTAAACTAAACTAACCTACCTAACCTAACATACATTAAACTAAACTAAATTATAAACTAAACGAAACTAAACTAAATTAAACTAAGCTAAAGTAACATAACCTAACATAAATTAACCTAACCTAACCTAACCTAAACTAAACTAAACTAAACTAACCTAACCTAACCTAACCTAAACTAAACTACCTAACCTAAATTAACCTAAACAAAACTAAACTAAACTAAACTAACCTAACCTAACCTAACATAAACTAAACTAAACTAAACTAAATAAAACTAAACTAAACAAAACGAAATTAAACTATACATTAAACTATAAAATAAGCTACACTAAACTATAAACTAAAATATAAACTAATCTAAACTAAACTAACCTAACCTAAACTAAACTAAAATAAACTAAATTAAATTCAACTAAATGAAACTAAACTAAACTACACTAACCTAACCTAACCTAAACTAACCTAACATAATCTAATCTAAACAAAAATAAACTAACCTAAACTAATCTAACCTTACCTAACCAAACCTAAACTAAACTAAACTAAACCAAACTAAACTAAACTACAAACTAAAATATAAACTAATTTATAAACTAAACTAATCTATAAACTAAACTAAACTAAACTAAACTTAGCTAAACTAACTAACCTTACCGAAAATAGCCTAACCTAATCTAAGCTTAACTAAAGTAACCTAACCTAAACCAACATAAATCAAACTAAACTAAATTATAAAGTAAACCATAAACTAAACTAAACAAAAGTTAATTCTAAACTATAAATTAACTAAACTATAAACTAAACTAAACTAAACTAACCTCACCTAACCTAATTTAAACTAAACTAAACTAACCTAACCTAACCTAAACTAAACTAAACTAAACTAAACTATAAAGACAGTTATAAACTAAACTAAACTAAACTAAACTAACATAACGTAACCTAAACTACAATAAAATAAACTAAAATAAGTTCATCTAAACTAAACCTTACTACACTAACCTCACCTAACCTAACCTAACATAAACTAAACTAAATTGACCTAACCTAACCTAACGTAAACTAAACTAAACTATACGAAACAAAACTAAATAAAACTAAACTAAACTAAACGAAATTATACTATACACCAAACTATAAAATAAGCTAAACTAAACTATAAATTAAACTATGAACTAAACTAAACTACTAAACTATAAGGTAAACTAAACTAAATTAAACTCAACTAATCTAAACTAACCTAAGCTTACTAAACTAACCTAACCTAAACTAACCTAACCTAATATAAACTAAACTAAACTAACCTAACGTAACATAAGTTAGGCTAAGCTAAACTAAACGAACCTAACCTAAAATAAACTAAACTGAACCAAACTATATACTAAACTATAAACTAAACTAAGCTAAACTATAAACTAAACTATACTAAACTGAACTAACCTAACCTAAACTAACTTAACCGAACCTATACTAAACTTACCTTATCTAACCTAACATAACCTAAACTAATCTAAAGTATAAAATAAACTACAAACTAGACTAAACTAAACTATACTATAAACTAAATTATAAACTAAACTAAACTAAACTAACCTAACCTAACCTAACCTAAACTAAACTAAACTAAATTATAAACTAAACGTAACTAAACTAACCTAACATAACCTAACCTAACATAAACTAAACTAAACTCAATTATACACTAAACGAAACAAAACAAAACTAAACCAAACTAACCTAAAGTAACATAACCTAAGCTAACCTAAACTAAACTAAACTAAACTAACCTGACCTAACCTAAACCAAAACTAAATTAATCTATACTATAAACTAAACCATAAACTAAAGTAAATTAACTAAACTAAAATAAACTAACCTAACCTAACCTAAATTAAACTAACATAACCTAACCTAACCTAAACTAAACTAAACTAAACTAATCTAATATAAACTAAACTAAACAATAAATTAAAATATAAACTAAACTAATCTATAAACTAAACTAAACTAAACTAAACTTAGCTAAACTAACTAACCTTACCTATTGTAGCATAACGTAATCTAAGCTAAACTAAACTAACCTAACCTAAACAAAAATAAACCAAACTAAACTAAATAATAAAGTAAACTATAAACTAAACTAAACAAAATTATATTCTAAACTATAAATTAACTAAATTATAAACTAAACTAAACTAAACTAAACTAACCTAACCTATCCTAACACAACCTAAACTAAGCTAAACTAACCTAACCTAACCTAACCTAACCTAACCGAAACTAAGCTAAACTGAACTAAACTAAACTAAATTAAACAATAATCTAAACTAAACTTAACTATAAATTAAACTATAAACTAAACTAAACTATAAACAATACTAAACCAAACTGAACTAAACTAACCTAACCTAACCTAACATAAAATTAACTAAACTAAACTAACTTAACCTCACCCAACCTAACCTTACCTAACCTAACCTAAACTAAACTATAAGCGAAACTATACTTAACTATAAATTAAACACTAAACTAAACTACACCAAACTCACCTAACCTTACATAAACACAACTAACACACCTAACCTAACCTAACCTAAATTAAAATAAACTAAAATAAACTAACCCAACCTAACCTAACCTAACCTAAACTAAACTAAACTGACCTAACCTATCCTAAACAAAACTAAACAAAACTAAACTATAAGCAAAACTATTAACTAAAGTAAACTAAAGTAAACTAAAATAAACTAACCTAACCTAACCTAACCTAACCTAAAATAATCTAATATAAACTAAACTAAACTAAACTATAAACTAAAATATAAACTAAACTAAACTAAACTAAACTAAATAACTTAACCTAAACTAAACTAAAATAAACTAGATTAAATTCAACTAAACTAAACTAAACTATACTAACCTAACCTAACCTAACCTAACCTAACATAATCTAATCTAAACTAAAATAAACTAACCTAACCTAACGTAACCTAACCTTACCTATTCTAACCTAAACTAAACTAAACTAAACAAACGAAACTAAACTATATACTAAAATATAAACTAATCTATAAACTAAACTGAACTATAAACTAAACGAAACTAAAATAAACTATACTAAACTAAACTAACCTAACCTAAACATACCTCACCTAACCTAAACTATACTAAACTAAACTATAAACTAAACTATTAATTAATTTATAAATTAAACTAAACTATAAACTAAAATAAAATAAACTGAACTAAGCTAAACTAACTAACATAACCTAACCTAACCTAACCTAACCTAAAATAACCTAACCTAAGCTAAGCTAAACTAAACTAACCTAACCTAACATAAACTAAACTAAACTGACCTAACCTAACCTAACGTAAACTAAACTAAACTATACGAAACAAAACTAAATAAAACTAAACTAAACTAAACGAAATTAAACTATACACCAAACTAAAAAATAAGCTAAACTAAACTATAAATTAAACTATAAAGTAAACTAAACTACTAAACTATAAGGTAAACTAAACTAAATTAAACTCAACTAATCTAAACTAACCTAAGCTTACTAAACTAACCTAACCTAAACTAACCTAACTTAATATAAACTAAACTAAACTAACCTAACCTAACATAAGCTAGGCTAAGCTAAACTAAACTAAGCTAACCTAAGATAAAATAAACTAAACTAAAATATAAACTAAAGTATAAACTAAACTAAACCAAACTATATACTAAACTATAAACTAAACTAAGCTAAACTATAAACTAAACTATACTAAACTAAACTAACCTAACGTAACCTAACCTAAACTAACTTATCCTAACCTATACTAAACTTACCTTACCTAACCTAACATAACCTAAACTAATTTAAAGTATAAAATAAACTATAAACTAAACTAAACTAAACTATACTATAAACTAAATTATAAACTAAACTAAAGTAAACTAAACTAACCTAACCTAACCTAAACTAAACTAAACTAAATTATAAACTAAACGTAACTAAACTAACCTAACATAACCTAACCTAACATAAACTAAACTAAACTCAATTATAAACTAAACGAAAATAAACAAAACTAAACTAAACTAACCTAAAGTAACATAACCTAACCTAACCTAAACTAAACTAAACTAACCTGACCTAACCTAAACCAAAACTAAATTAATTTATACTATAAACTAAACTATAGACTAAAGTAAATTAACTAAACTAAAATAAACTAACCTAACCTAACCTAACCTAAACTAAACTAACATAAATTAACCTAAACTAAACTAAACTAATCTAATATAAACTAAACTAAACAATAAATTAAAATATAAACAAAACTTAACTAAACTAAACTAAGCAAAACTAACTTAACCTAAAATAAACTAAACTAAACTAACCTAACCTGACCTAAAATAAACTAAAATAAACTAAATTAAATTCAAGTAAACTACACTAACCTAACCTAACCTAACATAATCTAATCTAAACTAAAATAAACTAACCTAAACTAATCTAACCTTACCTAACCTAACCTAAACTAAACTAAACTAAACTACAAACTAATTTATAAACTAAACTAATCTATAAACTAAACTAAACTAACTTAAGATAACTTAACCTAAATTAAACTAAACTAAACTAAACTATACTAAACTATAAAAAACGATGAAATATACTATATATTAAACTATAAACTGAAGTAAACTAAACTAAACTCAACTAAATTAAACTAACCTAACCTAACTTAACATAACCTAACCTAAACTAAACTAAACTAACGTAACCTAACATAACCTACCCTAAACTAAAATAAATTAAATTAATTAAAATATAAACTAAACTAAACTATATACTAAACGATACCTCACTCAACTAAACTAAACTAAACTAAACTACATTAAACTAAACTAAACCATAAACTAATCTATAAACTAAACTATAAATTAATTTATAAATTAAACTAAACTATAAATTATAGTAAAATAAACAAAACTAAACTAAGCTAAACTAACTAACCTAACCTAACCTAACCTAAGCTAAGCTATCTAAACTAACCTTACCCAACCTAACCTAAACTAAACTAAACTAAACAAAACTACACTAAACCAAACTAAATTAAACTATAAACTGAACTAAACTTTAAACTAAACAAGACTAAACTATAAACAAAACTAAACTAAACTAAACTAAACTTACCTAACCTAACCTAACATAAACTTAACTAAACTAAACTACCCTAACCTAACCTAACCGAATCTAACCTTACCTAACCTAACCTAAACTGAACTAAACGAAACTGAACTATAAACTAAACTATAAACTAATCGATAAATTAAACTAAAATAAACTAAACTAAACTAAACTAAACTAACCTAACAAAACCTGAACTAAACTAAACTAAACTAAACTAAACTAAATTATAAACTAAACTATAAAATAATATAAACTAACCTAACCTAACCTAACCTAAACTAAACTAACCTAACCTAAGCTAACCTAACCTAAACTAAACTAAACTATAAAAAACTATAAACTAAACTAAACAAAACTATACTATAAACTAAATTATAAACTAAACTAATGTAAACTAAACTAACCTCAACTAACCTAACCTAACCTCACCTAACCTAACATAAATTAAACTAAACTAAATTATAAACTAAACGAAACTAAACTAAATTAAACTAAATTAAACTAAACTAACCTAAAGTAACATAACCTAACCTAACCTAACCTAACCTAAACTAAAATAACTCAACTAACCTAACCTAACCTAACCCAACCTAACCTAAACTAAACTAAACTAACCTAACCGAACCTAAACTAAACTAAACTAAACTAAACTAAACTAAACTATAAATTAAACTATAAACTAAAGTAAACTAAATTAAACTAAAATAAACTAACCTAATTTACCTAAACAAAACTAACACACCTAACCTAACCTAAACAAAACTAAACTATACTAACCTAACCTAACATAACCCAACCTAACCTAAACTGAACTAAACTAAACTATAAACTAAAGTAAACTAAACTAAACTAAAATAAACTAACCTAACCTAACCTAAACAAACCTAACACACCTAACCTAACCTAACCTAAACTAAACTCAACTAAACTAAACTAACCTAACATAACCTAACCCAAACTAAACTAAACTGACCTAACCTATCCTAAACAAAACTAAACTAAACTATAAGCTAAACTATAAACTAAAGTAAACTAAAATAAACTAAAATAAACTAATCTAACCTAACCTAACCTAACCTAACCTAACCTAAACTAATCTAATATAAACTAAACTAAACTAAACTATAAACTAAAATATAAACTAAACTAAACTAAATAACCTAACCTAAACTAAAGTAAAATAAACTAGATTCAATTCAACTAAACTAAACTAAACTAAACGCCACTAACCTAACCTAACCTAACCTAACCTAATCTAATCTAAACTAAAATAAACTAACTTAACCTAACGTAACCTAACCTTACCTATTCTAACCTAAACTAATCTAAAATAAACAAACTAATCTAAACCATAAACCAAAATATAAACTAATCTATAAACTAAACTGAACTATAAACTAAACGAAACTAAAATAAACTATACTAAAATAAACTAACCTAACCTAAACTAAACTAACATAACCTAACCTAACCTAAACTAAACTAAACTAATCTAATATAAACTAAACTAAACAATAAATTAAAATATAAACTAAACTTAACTAAACTAAACTAAGCAAAACTAACTTAACCTAAACTAAACTAAACTAACCTAACCTGACCTAAAATAAACAAAAATAAACTAAATTAAATTCAAGTAAACTAAACTAAACTACACTAACTAACCTAACCTAACATAATCTAATCTAAACTAAAATAAACTAACCTAAACTAATCTAACCTTACCTTACCTAACCTAAACTAAACTAAACTAAACTATAAACTAATTTATAAACTAAACTAATCTATAAACTAAACTAAACTAAACTAACCTAAGATAACTTAACCTAAATTAAACTAAACTATACTAAACTATAAACAAAACGATAAACTATACTATATATTAAACTGAACTAAAGTAAACTAAACTAAATTAATTTTACCTAACCTAACCTAAACTAAACTAAACTAACCTAACCTAACCCAAACGAAATTAAACTGTAAACTGAAGTAAACTAAACTAAACTCAACTAAACTAAACTAACCTAACCTAACTTAACACAACCTAACCTAAACTAAACTAAACTAACGTAACCTAACATAACCTACCCTAAACTAAATTAAATTAAATTAATTAAACTATAAACTAAACTAAACAAAACTATATACTAAACGATACCTCACTCAACTAAACTAAACTAAACTAAACTACACTAAACTAAATAAAACCATAAACTAAACTATAAACTAAACTATAAACTAAATTATAAACTAATTTATAAATTAAACTAAACTATAAATTATAGTAAAAAAAACAAAACTAAACTAAGCTAACCTAACTAACCTAACCTAACGTAACCTAATCTAAGCTATCTAAACTAACTTAACTTAACCTAACCTAAACTAAACTAAACTAAAATAAACTAAACTAAACTATGAACTAAACTGAACTAAACTATAAACTAAACTAAACTAAAGTTAACTAACCTAACGTAACCTAACCTAAACTAAATTAAACTAAACTAAACTAAACTAAGCTAACTTAACCTAACCTAAACTAACCTAACCTAACCTAAGTTAAGCTAAACTAAACTAACCTAACCTAACATAAACTAACCTTACCTAACCTAAATTAACCTTACCTAACCTAACCTAAACTAAACTAAACTAAACAAAACTACACTAAACTAAACTAAATTAAACTATAAACTTAAGTAAACTGTAAACTAAACTTTAAACTAAACAAGACTAAACTATAAACAAAACTAAATTAAACTGAACTAAACTTACCTAACCTAACCTAACATAAACTTAACTAAACTAAACTACCCTAACCTAACCTAACCTAAACTAAACTAAACGAAACTAAATTATAAACTAAACCATAAACTAAACTAAACTATAAACTAAACTAAACTATAAACTAAAATAAACTAAACTATAAACTAGACTAAATTAAACTAAACTAACCTAACCTAACCTAAGCTAAGGAAAACTAAACTAACCTAAAGTAACATAAGTTAACTTAACCTAACCTAAACTACACTAACTTAACCTGACCTAACCTAAACTAAACTAACCTAAAATAACCTAACCTAAAATAACCTAACCTAAGCTAAGCTAAACTAAACTAACCTAACCTAACATAAACTAACATAACCTAACCTAAACTGAACTAAACTAAACTAACCAAACCTAACCTAACCTAAAATAACTTAACCTAAGATAAGCTAAACTAAACTAACCTAACCTAACATAAACTAATATAACCTAACCTAAAGTGAACTAAACTAAACTAACCTTACCTAACATAACCTATACTAAAATAAACAAAACAAAACTAAACAAAACTATAAACTGAACTAAACTAACCTAACCTAACATAAACTTAACTAAACTAACCTAACCCAACCTAAGCTAACCTTACCTAACCTAACCTAAACTAAACTAAACGAAACTAATCTATAAACTAAATTATAAACTAATCTCTAAATTAAACTAAACTATAAAATAAACTAAAATAAACTAAACTAAGCTAAATTAACTAACCTAACCTATTCTAACCTAACCTAAGCTAAACTAGACTAACCTAACCTAAACTAAACTAAACTAAACTAAACTATAAACTAAACTAAACTAATCTATAAACAAAACTAAACTAAACTGAACTAAACTAACCTAACCTAACCAAACATAAACTTAACTAAACTAAACTAACCTAACCCAACCTAAGCTAACCTTACCTAACCTAACCTAAACTTAACTAAATGAAACTAAACTATAAACTAATCTCTAAATTAAACTAAACTATAAACTAAACTAAAATAAACTAAACTAAGCTTAATTAACTAACCTAACCTATTCTAACCTAACCTAAGCTAAACTAGACTAACCTAACCTAAACTAAACTAAACTAAACTAAATTATAAACTAAACCATAAACTAAATTAAACTATAAACTAAACTATAAACTAAACTATACTAAACTATAAACTAGACTAAACTAAACTAAACTAACCTAACCTAACCTAAGCTAAGGTAAAGTAAACTAACCTAACCTAACCTGACCTAAACTAAACTAAACTAACCTAACTTATAAACTAAGCTATAAACTAAACTAAACCAAATTATAAACTAAACTATAAACTAAACTAAACTAAACTATAAACTAAACTAAACTATTTTATACTAATCTAACCTAACCTAAACTAAACTAACCTAACCTAACATAACCTAAACTAAACTAAACTAAAATATAAAATAAACTGTAAACTAAACTATACTATAAACTAAATTATAAACTAAACTAAACTAAACTAAACTAACCTAACCTAACCTAATCTAACATAAATTAAACTAAATTATAAACAAAGCGAAACTAAACTAACCTAACCTAATATAAACTAAACTAAACTAAATTATAAACTAAACGAAACTAAACTAAACTAAACTAACCTAAAGTAACATAAGTTAACCTAACCTAACCTAAACTACACTAACTTAACCTAACCTAACCTAAACTGAACTAAACCAAACTAACCTAACCTAACCTAACCTAAAATAACCTAACCTAAGCTAAGCTAAACTAAACTTACCTAACCTAACCTAAACTAAACTAATCTAAACTATAAACTAAACTATAAACTAAATTATAAATTAAACTAAATTAATAACTAAAATAAAATAAACTAAACTAAGCTAAACTATCTAACCTTACCTAACCTAACCTAACCTAAGCTAAGCTAAACTAAACTAACCTAACCTAACATAAACTAACATAACCTAACCTAACCTAAACTAATCTAAAGTAAACTAAACTAATCTAATATAAACTAAACAAACTTAAACTATAAACTCTAATATAAACTAAACTAAACTAACCTAACCTAAACTAAACTAAAATGAACTAAATTAAATTCAACTAAATGAAACTAAACTAAACTACACTAACCTAACCTAGCCTAACCTAACATAATCTAATCTAAACTAAAATAAACTAACCTAACCTAAACTTAACTAACCTAAACTAAACTAAACTAAACTAAACTAAACCAAACTAAACTAAACTATAAACTAAAATATAAATTAACCTGTAAACTATACTAAACTATAAACTACACGAAACTAATATAAACTATACTAAACTAACCTAACCTAACCTAAGCTAAGCTAAACTAAACTAACCTAACCTAACCTAAAGTAAACTAAATTAAACTAAATTATAAACTAAAATATAAACTAAATTAAACCAAACTACATATTAAACTATAAACTAAACTAAGCTAAACTATAAATTAAACTACACTAAACTAACCTAACCTAACCTAAACTAACCTAACCTAACCGAAACTAAACTAACCCAACCTAACCTAACATAACCTAAACTAAACTAAACTAAACTATAAAATAAACTATAAATGAAACTAAACTAAACTATACTATAAACTAAATTATAAACTAAACTAAACTAAACTAAACTAAGCTAACCTAACCTAAGTTAAACTAAACTAAACTAAATTATAAAATAAACGAAACTAAACTAACCTTACCTAACCTAACCTAACCTAACATAAACTAAACTAAACAAAATTATAAACTAAACGAAACTAAACAAAACTAAACTAAACTAACCTAAAGTAACATAACCTAACCTAACCTAACTTAAACTAAACTAAACTAACCTGACCTACCCTAAACTAAAACTAAACTAAACAAAACTATAAACTAAACTATAAACTAAAGTAAATTAACTAAACTAAAATAAACTAACCTAACCTAACCTAACCTAAACTAAACTAACCTAACCTAACCTAAACTAAACTAAACTAATCTATTATAAACTAAACTAAACAATAAATTAAAATATAAACTAAACTAAACTAAACTAAGCTAAACTAACTTAACGTAAACTAAACTAAACTAACCTAACCTAGCCTAAACTAAACTAAAATAAACTAAATAAAATTCAAGTAAACTAAACTAAACTACACTAACCTAACCTAACCAAACCTAACATAATCTAATCTAAACTAAAATAAAATAACCTAAACTAATCTAACTTTACCTAACCTAACCTAAACTAAACTAAACTAAACCAAACTAAACTAAACTATAAAATAAAATATAAACTAATTTATAAACTAAACTAATCTATAAACTAAACTAAACTAAACTAAACTTAGCTAAACTAACTAACGTTACCTAACCTAACCTATACTAACTTAACCTAACCTATACTAAACTTACCTTACCTAACCTAAAATAACCTAAACTAAACTAAACTATAAAATAAACTATAAACTAAACTAAACTAAACTATACTATAAACTAAATTTTAAACTAAACTAAACTAAACTAAACTAACCTAACCTAACCTAACCTAACCTAACATAAACTAAACTAAACTAAATTATAAACTAAACCAAACTAAAACTAAACTAACCTAAAGTAACATAACATAACCTAACCTAAACTAAACTAACCTAACCTAACCTAACCTAACCTAAAGTAAACTAAACTAATCTAATATAAACTAAACTAAACAATAAATTAAAATATAAAATAAACTTAACTAAACTAAACTAACCTAAACTAACTTAACCTAAACTAAACTAAACTAAACTAACCTAACCTGGCCTAAACTAAACTAAAATAAACTAAATTAAATTCAAGTAAACTAAACTAAACTACACTAACCTAACCTAACCTAACGTAACATAATCTAATCTAAACTAAAACAAACTAACCTAAAGTAATCTAACTTTACCTAACCTAACCAAAACTAAAGTAAACCAAATAAAACTAAACTATACACTAAAATATGAACTAATTTATAAACTAAACTAATCTATAAACTAAACTAAACTAACCTAACCTAAATTAGACTAAACTAAACTAAAGTAAATTCAACTAAACTAAACCTAAATACACTAACCCAACCTAACCTAATCTAACATAAACTAAACTAAACTAAACTAACCTAAGATAACTTAACCTAAATTAAACTAAACTCAACTAAACTGTACTAAACTATAAACAAAACGATAAACTATACTATATATTAAACTGAACTAAAGTAAACTAAACTAAATTAATTTTACCTAACCTAACCTAAACTAAACTAAACTAACCTAACCTAACCTAAACTAAATTAAACTAATCTAAACTAAACGAAATTAAACTATAAACTAAACTAAACTAAACTCAACTAAACTAAACTGACCTAACCTAACTTAACATGGCCTTACCTAAACTAAACTAGACTAACCTAACCTAACATAACCTACCCTAAACTAAACTAAACTAAATTAATTAAACTATAAACTAAACTAAACTATAAACTAAACGATACCTCACTAAACTAAACTAAACTACACTAAACTAAACTAAACATAAAACAAACTATAAACTAAACTATAAACTAAGCAATAAACTAAACTAAACTAAACTATATACTACACTAAACTAATCTATAAACTAAGCTAACCTATCCTAAATTAAACTAAACTAAACTAAGCTAACCTAACCTAACCTAACTTAAGCTAAACTAAACTAAACTAACCTAACCTAACATAAACTAACCTAACCTAAACTAAACTAAACTTTCCTAACCTAACCTAACCTAACCTAACCTAAACTAAACTAAACAAAACTAAAGTAAACTAAACTAAATTAAACTATAAACTATACTAAACTATAAACTAAACTAAACTAAACTATAAACAGAACTAAACTAAAGTGAACTAAACTAACCTAACCTAACATAAACTAAACTATAAATTAAACTATAAACTAATCTATAAATTAAACTAAACTATAAATTACACTAAAATAAACTAAACTAAGCTAAACTATCTACCCTATACTAACCTAACCTAACCTAACCTAACCTAATCTAAACTAAACTAACCTAAGCTAAACTAACCTAACCTAAACTAACCTAACCTAAACTAACCTAACCTAAGCTAAACTAAACTAAACTAAACTATAAACTAAACTATAAACTAAACTAAACTAAACTAACCTTAAGTAATATAACCTAAACTAAACTAACCTAACCTAACCTAAACTAAACTAACCTGACCTAACCTAACCTAAACAAAACTAAACTAAACTAAACTAAACTAAACTAAAAAAACTAACCTAACCTAACCTAACCTAAACTAAACTAACCTAAAGTAACCTAACCTAAACTAAACTAAACTATACTAAATTAATGTAATATAAACTAAACTAAATTAAACTATAAACTAAAATATAAACTAAACTAAACTAAACTAACCTAACTTAAACTAAACTAAAATAAACTAAATTAAATTCAACTAAATGAAACTAAACTAAACTATACTAACCTAAACTAACCTAACCTAACATAATCTAATCTAAACTAAAATAAACTAACCTAACCGAACTTAACCTAACCTTTCCTAACCTAAACTAAACTAAACTAAACTAAATTAAACCAAACTAAACTAAACTATAAACTAAAATATAAATTAATCTGTAAACTAATCTAAACTATAAACTAATTTATAAATTAAACTAAACTTTAAACTAAAATAAAATAAACTAAACTAAGCTAAACTATCTAACCTAACCTAAATTAACCTAAAATAACCTAACCTAAGCTAAGCTAAACTAAACTAACCTAACCCAACATAAACTAACATAACCTAAACTAAACTAAACTAAACTAAACTAACCTTACCTAACCTAACCTAACCTAACCTATACTAAACTAAAGAAAACTAAACTAAACTAAACTAAACTATAAACTAAACTAAACTAAACTATAAACAAAACTAAACTAAACTGAAGTAAACTAACCTAACCTAACCTAACATAAACTTAACTAAACTAAACTAACCTAACCCAACCTAAGCTAACATTACCTAACCTAACCTAAACTTAACAAAATTTAACTAAACTATAAACTAATCTCTAAAATAAACTAAACTATAAACTAAACTAAACTAAACTAAACTAAGCTAAATTAACTAACCTAACCTATTCTAAACTAAAATAAAGTAACATAAGTTAATCCAACCTAACCTAAACTACACTAACTTAACCTGACCTAACCAAAAGTAAACTAACCTAACCTAACCTAACCTAAAATAACCTAACCTTAGCTAAGCTAAAGTAAACTAACATAACCTAACATAAACTAACATAACCTAACCTAAACTGAACTAAACTTAACTAACCTAACCTAACCTAAAATAACCTAACCTAAGCTAAGCTAAACTAAACTAACCTAACCTAACATAAACTAATATAACCTAACCTAAATTGAACTAAACTAAACTAACCTTACCTAACCTAACCTATACTAAACTAAACAAAACAAAACTAAACTAAACTAAACTATAAACTGAACTAAACTAACCTAGCCTAACCTAACATAAACTTAACTAAACTAAACTATACTAACCCAACCTAAGCTAACCTTACCTAACCTAACTTAAACTAAACTAAACAAAACTAAACGATAAACTAAACTATAAAGTAATCTGTAAATTAAACTAAACTATAAACTAAACTAAAATAAACTAAACTAAGCTAAATTAACTAACCTAACCTATTCTAACCTAACCTAAGCTAAACTAGACTAACCTAACCTAAACTAAACTAAACTAAATTATAAACTAAACCATTAACTAAACTAAACTAAACTATAAACTAAACTAAACTATAAACTAAACTAAACTAAACTAAACCAACCTAACCTAACCTAACCTAAGGTAAGCTAAAATAAACTAACCTAACCTAACCTGAACTAGACTAAACTAAACTAAACTATAAATTAAACTAAACTAATTATAAACTAAACTATAAACTAAACAAAACTAAACTATAAATTAAACTAAACTAAATTCAACTAACCTAACCTAACCTAACCTAAACTAAACTAACCTAACCTAACATAACCTAACATAACCTAAACTAAACTAAACTAAAATATAAAATAAACTATAAACTAAAATAAACTATACTATAAACTAAATTATAAACTAAACTAAACTAAACTAAACTAAAGTAACCTAACCTAACCTAACCCAACATAAACTAACCTAATTATAAACTAAACGAAACTAAACTAACCTAACCTAACCTAATATAAACTAAACTAAACTAAATTATAAACTAAACGAAACTAAACTAAACTAAACCTAAAGTAACATAACTTAAACTAACCTAACCTAAACTAAACTAACTTAACCTGACCTAACCTAAACTAAACTAAACTAAACTAAACTATTAACTAAACTATAAACTAAAGTAAATTAACCAAAATAAAATAAACTAACCTAACCTAACCTAACCTAAACTAAACTAAACTAAGATAATATAAGCTAAAATGAACAATAAATTAAAATATAAACTAAACTATACTAAACTAATTTAACCTTACTTAACCTATCCTTAACTATACTAAACTAAACTAAACTAACCTAACCTAACCTAAACTAAACAAAAATAAACTACATTAAATTCAACTAAACTAAAATAAACTACACTAACCTAACCTAACCTTACCTAACCTAATCTAAACTAAACTCAACCAAACTAAACTAAACTATAAACTAAAATATAAGCTAATCTATAAACTAAACTAAACCAAATTAAATTCAACTAAACTAAACTACACTAATCTAACCTAACCTAACCTAACATAATCTAAACTAAACTAAAATAAACTAACCTAACCTAACCTAACCTAACCTTACCTAACCTAACCTAAACTAAACTAAACTAAACGAAACTTAACTAAACTATAAAGCAAAATATAAACTAATCTATAAACTAAACTAAACTATAAACTAAAGGAAACTAAATTAAACTATACTAAACTAAACTAACCTAACATAAACAAATCTAACCTAACCTAAAATAAACTAAACTAAATTAAACTATAAACTAAACTAAATTAAACTATAAACACAACTAAACTAAACTGAACTAAACTAACCTAACCTAACCTAACTTAAACTTAACTAAACTAAACTACCCTAGCCTAACCTAACCTAACCAAACCTAACCTAACCTAAACTAAACTAAAATAAACTAAACTAAACTAAACTAACTAACCTAACCTAACCTAACCTAACCTAACCTAACCTAAGCTAAACTAAACTAACCTAAATTAACCTAACCTAACCTAACGTAACCTAAACTAAACTAAACTAACCTACCTAACTCAACATACATTAAACTAAACTAAATTATAAACTAAACGAAACTAAACTAAATTAAACTAAGCTAAAGTAACATAACCTAACATAAATTAACCTAACCTTACCTAACCTAAACTAAACTAAACTAAACTAACCTAACCTAACCTAACCTAAACTAAACTACCTAACCTAAATTAACCTAAACAAAATTAACTAAACTAAACTAAACTAACCTAACCTAACCTAACATAAACTAAACTAAACAAAACTAAATAAAATTAAACTAAACTAAACGAAATTAAACTATACAAAAAACTATAAAATAAGCTACACTAAACTATACACTAAAATATAAACTAATCTAAACTAAACTAACCTAACCTAAACTAAACAAAAATAAACTAAATTAAATTCAACTAAATGAAACTAAACTAAACTACACTAACCTAACCTAACCTAAACTAACCTAACATAATCTAATCTAAACAAAAATAAACTAACCTAAACTAATCTAACCTTACCTAACCAAACCTAAACTAAACTAAACTAAACCAAACTAAACTCAACTACAAACTAAAATATAAACTAATTTATAAACTAAACTAATCTATAAACTAAACTAAACTAAACTAAACTTAGCTAAACTAACTAACCTTACCGAAAATAGCCTAACCTAATCTAAGCTTAACTAAAGTAACCTAACCTAAACCAACATAAATCAAACTAAACTAAATTATAAAGTAAACCATAAACTAAACTAAACAAAAGTTAATTCTAAACTATAAATTAACTAAACTATAAACTAAACTAAACTAAACTAAACTAACCTCACCTAACCTAATTTAAACTAAACTAAACTAACCTAACCTAACCTAAACTAAACTAAACTAAACTAAACTATAAACACAGTTATAAACTAAACTAAACTAAACTAAACTAACATAACGTAACCTAAACTACAATAAAATAAACTAAAATAAGTTCATCTAAACTAAACCTTACTACACTAACCTCACCTAACCTAACCTAACATAAACTAAACTAAATTGACCTAACCTAACCTAACGTAAACTAAACTAAACTATACGAAACAAAACTAAATAAAACTAAACTAAACTAAACGAAATTAAACTATACACTAACTATAAAATAAGCTAAACTAAACTATAAATTAAACTATGAACTAAACTAAACTACTAAACTATAAGGTAAACTAAACTAAATTAAACTCAACTAATCTAAACTAACCTAAGCTTACTAAACTAACCTAACCTAAACTAACCTAACCTAATATAAACTAAACTAAACTAACCTAACGTAACATAAGTTAGGCTAAGCTAAACTAAACTAACCTAACCTAAAATAAACTAAACTAAACCAAACTATATACTAAATTATAAACTAAACTAAGCTAAACTATAAACTAAACTATACTAAACTGAACTAACCTAACCTAAACTAACTTAACCTAACCTATACTAAACTTACCTTATCTAACCTAACATAACCTAAACTAATCTAAAGTATAAAATAAACTACAAACTAGACTAAACTAAACTATACTATAAACTAAATTATAAACTAAACTAAACTAAACTAAACTAACCTAACCTAACCTAACCTAAACTAAACTAAACTAAATTATAAACTAAACGTAACTAAACTAACCTAACATAACCTAACCTAACATAAACTAAACTAAACTCAATTATACACTAAACGAAACAAAACAAAACTAAACCAAACTAACCTAAAGTAACATAACCTAAGCTAACCTAAACTAAACTAAACTAAACTAACCTGACCTAACCTAAACCAAAACTAAATTAATCTATACTATAAACTAAACTATAAACTAAAGTAAATTAACTAAACTAAAATAAACTAACCTAACCTAACCTAAATTAAACTAACATAACCTAACCTAACCTAAACTAAACTAAACTAAACTAATCTAATAAAAACTAAACTAAACAATAAATTAAAATATAAACTAAATTAAATCTATAAACTAAACTAAACTAAACTAAACTTAGCGAAACTAACTAACCTTACCTAATGTAGCATAACGTAATCTAAGCTAAACTAAACTAACCTAACCTAAACAAAAATAAACCAAACTAAACTAAATTATAAAGTAAACTATAAACTAAACTAAACAAAACTATATTCTAAACTATAAATTAACTAAATTATAAACTAAACTAAACTAAACTAAACTAACCTAACCTATCCTAACACAACCTAAACTAAGCTAAACTAACCTAACCTAACCTAACCTAACCGAAACTAAGCTAAACTGAACTAAACTAAACTAAATTAAACAATAATCTAAACTAAACTTAACTATAAATTAAACTATAAACTAAACTAAACTATAAACAATACTAAACCAAACTGAACTAAACTAACCTAACCTAACCTAACATAAAATTAACTAAACTAAACTAACTTAACCTCACCCAACCTAACCTTACCTAACCTAACCTAAACTAAACTATAAGCGAAACTATACTTAACTATAAATTAAACACTAAACTAAACTACACCAAACTCACCTAACCTAACATAAACACAACTAACACACCTAACCTAACCTAACCTAAATTAAACTAAACTAAAATAAACTAACCCAACCTAACCTAACCTAACCTAAACTAAACTAAACTGACCTAACCTATCCTAAACAAAACTAAACTAAACTAAACTATAAGCAAAACTATTAACTAAAGTAAACTAAAGTAAACTAAAATAAACTAACCTAACCTAACCTAACCTAACCTAAAATAATCGAATATAAACTAAACTAAACTAAACTATAAACTAAAATATAAACTAAACTAAACTAAACTAAACTAAATAACTTAACCTAAACTAAACTAAAATAAACTAGATTAAATTCAACTAAACTAAACTAAACTATACTAACCTAACCTAACCTAACCTAACCTAACATAATCTAATCCAAACTAAAATAAACTAACCTAACCTAACCTAACGTAACCTAACCTTACCTATACTAACCTAAACTAAACTAAACTAAACAAACTAAACTAAACTATATACTAAAATATAAACTAATCTATAAACTAAACTGAACTATAAACTAAACGAAACTAAAATAAACTATACTAAACTAAACTAACCTAACCTAAACATACCTCACCTAACCTAAACTAAACTAAACTAAACTATAAACTAAACTATTAATTAATTTTTAATTAAACTAAACTATAAACTAAAATAAAATAAACTGAACTAAGCTAAACTAACATAACCTAACCTAACCTAACCTAACCTAAAATAATCTAACCTAAGCTATGCTAAACTAAACTAACCTAACCTAACATAAACTAAACTAAACTGACCTAACCTAACCTAACGTAAACTAAACTAAACTATACGAAACAAAACTAAATAAAACTAAACTAAACTAAACGAAATTAAACTATACACCAAACTAAAAAATAAGCTAAACTAAACTATAAATTAAACTATAAACTAAACTAAACTACTAAACTATAAGGTAAACTAAACTAAATTAAACTCAACTAATCTAAACTAACCTAAGCTTACTAAACTAATCTAACCTAAACTAACCTAACTTAATATAAACTAATCTAAACTAACCTAACCTAACATAAGCTAGGCTAAGCTAAATTAAACTAACCTAACCTAAGATAAAATAAACTAAACTAAAATATAAACTAAAGTATAAACTAAACTAAACCAAACTATATACTAAACTATAAACTAAACTAAGCTAAACTATAAACTAAACTATACTAAACTAAACAAACCTAACGTAACCTAACCTAAACTAACTTATCCTAACCTATACTAAACTTACCTTACCTAACCTAACATAACCTAAACTAATTTAAAGTATAAAATAAACTATAAACTAAACTAAACTAAACTATACTATAAACTAAATTATAAACTAAACTAAACTAAACTAACCTAACCTAACCTAAACTATACTAAACTAAATTATAAACTAAACGTAACTAAACTAACCTAACATAACCTAACCTAACATAAACTAAACTAAACTCAATTATAAACTAAACGAAACTAAACAAAACTAAACTAAACTAACCTAAAGTAACATAACCTAACCTAACCTAAACTAAACTAAACTAACCTGACCTAACCTAAACCAAAACTAAATTAATTTATACTATAAACTAAACTATAAACTAAAGTAAATTAACTAAACTAAAATAAACTAACCTAACCTAACCTAACCTAAACTAAACTAACATAAATTAACCTAAACTAAACTAAACTAATCTAATATAAACTAAACTAAACAATAAATTAAAATATAAACAAAACTTAACTAAACTAAACTAAGCAAAACTAACTTAACCTAAAATAAACTAAACTAAACTAACCTAACCTGACCTAAAATAAACTAAAATAATCTAAATTAAATTCAAGTAAACTAATGTAAACTACACTAACCTAACCTAACATAATCTAATCTAAACTAAAATAAACTAACCTAAACTAATCTAACCTTACCTAACCTAACCTAAACTAAACTAAACTAAACTATAAACTAATTTATAAACTAAACTAATCTATAAACTAAACTAAACTAACCTAAGATAACTTAACCTAAATTAAACTAAACTAAACTAAACTATACTAAACTATAAAAAAACGACAAAATATACTATATATTAAACTATAAACTGAAGTAAACTAAACTAAACTCAACTAAACTAAACTAACCTAACCTAACTTAACATAACCTAACCTAAACTAAACTAAACTAACGTAACCTAACATAACCTACCCTAAACTAAAATAAATTAAATTAATTAAAATATAAACTAAACTAAACTATATACTAAACGATACCTCACTCAACTAAACTAAACTAAACTAAACTACACTAAACTAAACTAAACCATAAACTAAACTATAAACTAAACTATAAATTAATTTATAAATTAAACTAAACTATAAATTATAGTAAAATAAACAAAACTAAACTAAGCTAAACTAACTAACCTAACCTAACCTAACCTAAGCTAAGCTATCTAAACTAACCTTACCCAACCTAACCTAAACTAAACTAAACTAAACAAAACTACACTAAACTAAACTAATTTAAACTATAAACTGAACTAAACTTTAAAGTAAACAAGACTAAACTATAAACAAAACTAAACTAAACTAAACTAAACTTACCTAACCTAACCTAACATAAACTTAACTAAACTAAACTACCCTAACCTAACCTAACCTAATCTAACCTTACCTAACCTAACCTAAACTAAACTAAACGAAACTAAACTATAAACTAAACTATAAACTAATCGATAAATTAAACTAAACTATAAACTAAACTAAACTATAAACTAAACTAAAATAAACTAAACTAAGCTAAATTAACTAACCTAACCTATTCTAACCTAACCTAAGCTAAAATAGTCTAACCTAACCTAAACTAATATAAACTAAATTATAAACTAAACCATAAACTAAACTAAACTATAAACTAAACTATAAACTAAACTAAACTAAACTATAAACTAGACTAAATTAAACTAAACTAACCTAACCTAACCTAAGCTAAGGAAAACTAAACTAACCTAAAGTAACATAAGTTAACCTAACCTAACCTAAACTACACTAACTTAACCTGACCTAACCTAAACTAAAATAACCTAACCTAACCTAACGTATCCTTATATAACCTAACCTAAGCTAAACTAAACTAAACTAACCTAACCTAACATAAACTAACATAACCTAACCTAAACTGAACTAAACTAAACTAACCAAACCTAACCTAACCTAAAATAACCTAACCTAAGCTAAGCTAAACTAAACTAACCTAACCTAACATAAACTAATATAACCTAACCTAAAGTGAACTAAACTAAACTAACCTTACCTAACATAACCTATACTAAACTAAACAAAACAAAACTAAACTAAACTAAACTATAAACTGAACTAAACTAACCTAACCTAACATAAACCTAACTAAACTAACCTAACCCAACCTAAGCTAACCTTACCTAACCTAACCTAAACTAAACTAAACGAAACTAATCTATAAACTAAACTATAAACTAATCTCTAAATTAAACTAAACTATAAAATAAACTACAAAAAAACTAAACTAAGCTAAATTAACTAACCTAACCTATTCTAACCTAACCTAAGCTAAACTAGACTAACCTAACCTAAACTAAACTAAACTAAACTAAACTATAAACTAAACTAATCTATAAACAAAACTAAACTAAATTGAACTAAACTAACCTAACCTAACCTAACATAAACTTAACTAAACTAAACTAACCTAACCCAAAATAAGCTAACCTTACCTAACCTAACCTAAACTTAACTAAATGAAACTAAACTATAAACTAATCTCTAAATTAAACTAAACTATAAATTAAACTAAAATAAACTATACTAAGCTAAATTAACTAACCTAACCTATTCTAACCTAACCTAAGGTAAACTAGACTAACCTAACCTAAACTAAACTAAACTAAACTAAATTATAAACTAAACCATAAACTAAATTAAACTATAAACTAAACTATAAACTAAACTAAACTAAACTATAAACTAGACTAAACTAAACTAAACTAACCTAACCTAACCTAAGCTAAGGTAAAGTAAACTAACCTAAATTAACCTGACCTAAACTAAACTAACCTAACTTATTAACTAAGCTATAAACTAAACTAAACCAAATTATAAACTAAACTATAAACTAAACTAAACTAAACTATAAACTGAACTAAACTAAAATATACTAATCTAACCTAACCTAAACTAAACTAACCTAACCTAACCTAACCTAACATAACCTAAACTAAACTAAACTAAAATATAAAATAAACTGTAAACTAAACTATACTATAAACTAAATTATAAACTAAACTAAACTAAACAAAACTAACCTAACCTAACCTAATCTAACATAAATTAAACTAAATTATAAACAAAGCGAAACTAAACTAACCTAACCTAATATAAACTAAACTAAACTAAATTATAAACTAAACGAAACAAACTAAACTAAACTAACCTAAAGTAACATAAGTTAACCTAACCTAACCTAAACTACACTAACTTAACCTAACCTAACCTAAACTGAACTAAACCAAACTAACCTAACCTAACCTAACCTAAAATAACCTAACCTAAGCTAAGCTAAACTAAACTTAGATAACCTAACCTAAACTAAACTAATCTAAACTATAAACTAAACTATAAACTAATTTATAAATTAAACTAAACTATTAACTAAAATAAAAAAACTAAACTAAGCTAAACTATCTAACCTAACCTAACCTAACCTAAAATAACCTAACCTAAGCTAAGCTAAAGTAAACTAACCTAACCTAACATAAACTAACATAACCTAACCTAACCTAAACTAATCTAAAGTAAACTAAACTAATCTAATATAAACTAAACAAACTTAAACTATAAACTCTAATATAAACTAAACTAAACTAACCTAACCTAAACTAAACTAAAATAAACTAAATTAAATACAACTAAATGAAACTAAACTAAACTACACCAACCTAACCTAGCCTAACCTAACATAATCTAATCTAAACTAAAATAAACTAACCTAACCTAACCTTAACTAACCTAAACTAAACTAAACTAAACTAAACCAAACTAAACTAAACTATAAACTAAAATATAAATTAACCTGTAAACTATACTAAACTATAAACTACACGAAACTAATATAAACTATACTAAACTAACCTAACCTAACCTAAGCTAAGCTAAACTAAACTAACCTAACCTAACCTAAAGTAAACTAAATTAAACTATATTATAAACTAAAATATAAACTAAATTAAACCAAACTACATATTAAACTATAAACTAAACTAAGCTAAACTATAAATTAAACTAAACTAAACTAACCTAACCTAACCTAAACTAACCTAACCTAACCGAAACTAAACTAACCCAACCTAACCTAACATAACGTAAACTAAACTAAACTAAACTATAAAATAAACTATACATGAAACTAAACTAAACTATACTATAAACTAAATTATAAACTAAACTAAACTAAGCTAAACTAAGCTAACCTAACCTAGGTTAAACTAAACTAAACTAAATTATAAAATAAACGAAACTAAACTAACCTTACCTAACCTAACCTAACCTAACATAAACTAAACTACACAAAATTATAAACTAAACGAAACTAAACAAAACTAAACTAAACTAACCTAAAGTAACATAAACTAACCTAACCTAACCTAAACTAAACTAAACTAACCTGACCTACCCTAAACTAAAACTAAACTAAACAAAACTATAAACCAAACTATAAACTAAAGTAAATTAACTAAACTAAAACAAACTAACCTAACCTAACCTAACCTAAACTAAACTAACCTAACCTAACCTAAACTAAACTAAACTAATCTATTATAAACTAAACTAAACAATAAATTAAAATATAAACTAAACTAAACTAAACTAAGCTAAACTAACTTAACGTAAACTAAACTAAACTAACCTAACCTAGCCTAAACTAAACTAAAATAAACTAAATAAAATTCAAGTAAACTAAACTACACTACACTAACCTAACCTAAACAAACCTAACATAATCTAATCTAAAATAAAATAAAATAACCTAAACTAATCTAACCTTACCTAACCTAACCTAAACTAAACTAAACTAAACCAAACTAAACTAAACTATAAAATAAAATATAAACTAATTTATAAACTAAACTAATCTATTAACTAAACTAAACTAAACTAAACTTAGCTAAACTAAGTAACCTTACCTAACCTAACCTAAACTAACTTAACCTAACCTATACTAAACTTACCTTACCTAACCTAACATAACCTAAACTAAACTAAACTATAAAATAAACTATAAACTAAACTAAACTAAACTATACTATAAACTAAATTATAAACTGAACTAAACTAAACTAAACTAACCTAACGTAACCTAACCTAACATAAACAAAACTAAACTAAATTATAAACTAAACGAAACTAAACTAACATATCCTATGCTAACCTAACATAACATAAACTAAACTAAACTAAATTATAAACTAAACAAAACTAAAACTAAACTAACCTAAAGTAACATAACATAACCTAACCTAAACTAAACTAACCTAACCTAACCTAACCTAACCTAAAGTAAACTAAACTAATCTAATATAAACTAAACTAAACAATAAATTAAAATATAAAATAAACTTAACTAAACTAAACTAAGCTAAACTAACTTAACCTAAACTAAACTAAACTAAACTAACTTAACCTGGCCTAAATTAAACTAAAATAAACTAAATTAAATTCAAGTAAACTAAACTAAACTACACTAACCTAACCTAACCTAACGTAACATAATCTAATCTAAAATAAAACAAACTAACCTAAAGTAATCTAACCTTACCTAACCTAACCTAAACTAAAGTAAACCAAATTAAACTAAACTATAAACTAAAATATAAACTAATTTATAAACTAAACTAATATATAAACTAAACTAAACTAGCCTAACCTAAATTAGACTAAACTAAACTAAAGTAAATTCAACTAAACTAAACCTAAATACACTAACCCAACCTAACCTAATCTAACATACACTAAACTAATCTAAACTAACCTAAGATAACTTAACCTAAATTAAACTAAACTAAACTAAACTGTACTAAACTATAAACAAAACGATAAACTATACTATATATATTAAACTGAACTAAAGTAAACTAAACTAAATTAATTTTACCTAACCTAACCTAAACTAAACTAAACTAACCTAACCTAACCTAAACTAAATTAAACTAATCTAAACTAAACGAAATTAAACTATAAACTAAACTAAACTAAACTCAACCAAACTAAACTGACCTAACCTAACTTAACCTGACCTTACCTAAACTAAACTATACTAACCTAACCTAACATAACCTACCCTAAACTAAACTAAACTAAATTAATTAAACTATAAACTAAACTAAACTATAAACTAAACAATACCTCACTAAACTAAACTAAACTACTTTAAACTAAATTAAACCATAAAATAAACTATAAACTAAACTATAAACTAAGCTATAATCTAAACTAAACTAAACTATAAACTACACTAAACTAATCTATAAACTAAACTAACCTATCCTAAATTAAACTAAACTAAACTAAGCTAACCTAACCTAACCTAACCTAACTTAAGCTAAACTAAACTAAACTAACCTAACCTAACATAAACTAACCTAACCTAACCTAAACTAAACTAAACTTACCTAACCTAACATAACCTAACCTAACCTAAACTAAACTAAACAAAACTAAAGTAAACTAAACTAAATTAAACTATAAACTATACTAAACTATAAACTAAACTAAACTAAACTATAAACAGAACTAAACTAAAGTGAACTAAACTAACCTAACCTAACATAAACTAAACTATAAATTAAACTATAAACTAATCTATAAATTAAACTAAACTATAAATTACACTAAAATAAACTAAACTAAGCTAAACTATCTACCCTATCCTAACCTAACCTAAAATAACCTAACCTAAGCTAAGCTAAACTAAACTAACCTAACCCAACATAAACTAACATAACCTAACCTAAACTAAACTAAACTAAACTAACCTTACCTAACCTAACCTAACCTAACCTATACTAAACTAAACAAAACTAAACTAAACTAAACTAAACTATAAACTAAACTAAACTAAACTATAAACAAAACTAAACTAAACTAAAGTAAACTAACCTAACCTAACCTAACATAAACTTAACTAAACTAAACTAACCTAACCCAACCTAAGCTAACCTTACCTAACCTAACCTAAACTTAACAAAATTTAACTAAACTAAAACTAATCTCTAAAATAAACTAAACTATAAACTAAACTAAACTAAACTAAACTAAACTGAGCTAAATTAACTAACCTAACCAATTCTAAACTAACCTAAAGTAACATAAGTTAACCTAACCTAACCTAAACTACACTAACTTAACCTGACCTAACCAAAAGTAAAATAACCTAACCTAACCTAACCTAACCTAACCTAACCTAAAATAACCTAAGCTAAGCTAAACTAAACTAAACTAACATAACCTAACATAAACTAACATAACCTAACCTAAACTGAACTAAACTTAACTAACCTAACCTAACCTAAAATAACCTAACCTAAGCTAAGCTAAACTAAACTAACCTAACCTAACATAAACTAATATAACCTAACCTAAACTGAACTAAACTAAACTAACCTTACCTAACCTAACCTATACTAAACTAAACAAAACAAAACTAAACTAAACTAAACTATAAACTGAACTAAACTAGCCTAACCTAACCTAACCTAACATAAACTTAACTAAACTAAACTAAACTAACCCAACCTAAGCTACCCTTACCTAACCTAACCTAAACTAAACTAAACAAATCTAAACGATAAACTGAACTACAAGGTAATCTGTAAGTTAAACTAAACTATAAACTAAACTAAAATAAACTAAACTAAGCTAAATTAACTAACCTAACCTATTCTAACCTAACCTAAGCTAAACTAGACCAACCTAACCTAAACTAAACTAAACTAAATTATAAACCATACCATTAACTAAATTAAACTAAACTATAAACTAAACTAAACTATAAACTAAAATAAACTAAACTAAACTAACCTAACCCAAATTATAAACTAAACTATAAACTAAACTATAAACTAAACTAAACCAAATTATAAACTAAACTATAAACTAAACAAAACTAAACTATAAACTAAATTGAACTAAATTCAACTAACCTAACCTAACCTAACCTAACCTAAACTAAACTAACCTAACCTAACATAACCTAAACTAAACTAAAATATAAAATAAACTATAAACTAAACTAAACTATACTATAAACTAAATTATATACTAAACTAAACTAAACTAAACTAACCTAACCTAACCTAACCTAACATAAACTAACCTAATTATAAACTAAACGAAACTAAACTAACCTAAACCTAAAGTAACATAACTTAACCTAACCTAACCTAAACTAAATTAACTTAACCTGACCTAACCTAACCTAAACTAAACTAAACTAAACTATAAACTAAATTAATTAACCAAAATAAAATAAACTAACCTAAACTAACCTAACCTAAACTAAACTAAACTAATGTAATATAAGCTAAAATAAACAATAAATTAAAATATAAACTAAACTAAACTATACTAAACTAAGTAAACCTTACTTAACCTAACCTTAACTATACTAAACTAAACTAAACTAACCTAACCTAACCTAAACTAAACAAAAATAAACTACATTAAATTCAACTAAACTAAAATAAACTACACTAACCTAACCTAACCTTACCTAACCTAACCTAAACTAAACTCAACCAAACTAAACTAAACTATAAACTAAAATATAAGCTAATCTATAAATTAAACTAAACTATAAACTAAACTAAACTAAACCAAATTAAATTCAACTAAACTAAACTACACTAATCTAACCTAACCTAACCTAACATAATCTAAACTAAACTAAAATAAACTAACCTAACCTAACCTAACCTAACCTTACCTAACCTAACATAAACTAAACTAAACTAAACCAAACTTAACTAAACTATAAAGCAAAATATAAACTAATCTATAAACTAAACTAAACTATAAACTAAAGGAAACTAAATTAAACTATACTAAACTAAACTAACCTAACATAAACAAATCTAACCTAACCTAAAATAAACTAAACTAAACTAAATTAAACTATAAACTAAACTAAACTAAACTATAAACACAACTAATATAAACTGAACTAAACTAACCTAACCTAACTTAAACTTAACTAAACTAAACTACCCTAACGTAACCTAACGTAACCAAACCTAACCTAACCTAAACTAAACTAAAATAAACTAAACTAAACTAAACTAACTAACCTAACCTAACCTAACCTAACCTAACCTAAGCTAAACTAAACTAACCTAAATTAACCTAACCTAACCTAACGTAACCTAAACTAAACTAAACTAACTTACCTAATCTAACATAAATTAAACTAAACTAAATTATAAACTAAACGAAACTAAACTAAACTAAGGTAAGCTAAAGTATCATAACCTAACATAAATTAACCTAACCTAACCTAAACTAAACTAAACTAACCTAACCTAACCTAACCTAAACTAAACTAACCTAACCTAAATTAACCTAAACAAAACTAAACTAAACTAAACTAACCTAACCTAACCTAACATAAACTAAACTAAACTAAATAAAACTAAACTAAACTAAACGAAATTAAACTATACACCAAACTATAAAATAAGCTAAACTAAACTATAAACTAAAATATAAACTAATGTAAACTAAACTAACCTAACCTAAACTAAACTAAAATAAACTAAATTAAATTCAACTAAATGAAACTAAACTAAACTACACTAACCTAACATAACCTAACCTAACCTAACATAATCTAATCTAAACAAAAATAAACTAACCTAAACTAATCTAACCTTACCTAACCAAACCTAAACTAAACTAAACTAAACCAAACTAAACTAAACTACAAACTAAAATATAAACTAATTTATAAACTAAACTAATCTATAAACTAAACTAAACTAAACTAAACCTAGCTAAACTAACTAACGTTACCGAAAATAGCCTAACCTATTCTAAGCTAAACTAAACTAACCTAACCTAAACCAACATAAACCAAACTAAACTAAATTATAAAGTAAACCATAAACTAAACTAAACAAAACTTAATTCTAAACTATAAATTATCTAAACTATAAACTAAACTATACTAAACTAAACTAACCTCACCTAACCTAATTTAAACTAAACTAACCTAACCTAACCTAAACTAAACTAAACTAAACTAAATTAAACTATAAACTGAACTAAACTGTAAACTAAACTTTAAACTAAACTAAACTAAACTATAAACACAACTAAACTAAACTGAACTAAACTAACCTAACCTAACAAACTTAACTAAACTACCCTAACCTAACCTAACCTAACCAAACCTAACCTAACCTAACCTAAACTAAACTAAAATAAACTAAACTAAACTAAACTAACTAACGTAACCTAACCTAACCTAACCTAACCTAAGCTAAACTAAACTAACCTAAATTAACCTAACCTAACCTAACGTAACCTAAACTAAACTAAACTAACTTACCTAACTTAACATAAATTAAACTAAACTAAATTATAAACTAAACGAAACTAAACTAAACTAAACTAAGCTAAAGTAACATAACCTAACATAAATTAACCTAACCTAACCTAAACTAAACTAAACTAACGTAACCTAACCTAACCTAAACTAAACTAACCTAACCTAAATTAACCTAAACAAAACTAAACTAAACTAAACTAACCTAACCTAACCTAACATAAACTAAACTAAACTAAATAAAACTAAACTAAACTAAACGAAATTAAACTATACACCAAACTATAAAATAAGCTAAACTAAACTATAAACTAAAATATAAACTAATGTAAACTAAACTAACCTAACCTAAACTAAACTAAAATAAACTAAATTAAATTCAACTAAATGAAACTAAACTAAACTACACTAACCTAACATAACCTAACCTAACCTAACATAATCTAATTTAAACAAAAATAAACTAACCTAAACTAATCTAACCTTACCTAACCAAACCTAAACTAAACTAAACTAAACCAAACTAAACTAAACTACAAACTAAAATATAAACTAATTTATAAACTAAACTAATCTATAAACTAAACTAAACTAAACTAAACCTAGCTAAACTAACTAACGTTACCGAAAATAGCCTAACCTAATCTAAGCTAAACTAAACCAACCTAACCTAAACCAACATAAACCAAACTAAACTAAATTATAAAGTAAACCATAAACTAAACTAAACAAAACTTAATTCTAAACTATAAATTATCTAAACTATAAACTAAACTATACTAAACTAAACTAACCTCACCTAACCTAATTTAAACTAAACTAACCTAACCTAACCTAAACTAAACTAAACTAAACTAAATTAAACTATAAACTGAACTAAACTGTAAACTAAACTTTAAACTAAACTAAACTAAACTATAAACACAACTAAACTAAACTGAACTAAACTAACCTAACCTAACAAACTTAACTAAACTACCCTAACCTAACCTAACCTAACCAAACCTAACCTAACCTAACCTAAACTAAACTAAAATAAACTAAACTAAACTAAACTAACTAACCTAACCTAACCTAACCTAACCTAACCTAAGCTAAACTAAACTAACCTAAATTAACCTAACCTAACCTAACGTAACCTAAACTAAACTAAACTAACTTACCTAACCTAACATAAATTAAACTAAACTAAATTATAAACTAAACGAAACTAAGCTAAACTAAACTAAGCTAAAGTAACATAACCTAACATAAATTAACCTAACCTAACCTAAACTAAACTAAACTAACGTAACCTAACCTAACCTAAACTAAACTAACCTAACCTAAATTAACCTAAACAAAACTAAACTAAACTAAACTAACCTAACCTAACCTAACATAAACTAAACTAAACTAAATAAAACTAAACTAAACTAAACGAAATTAAACTATACACCAAACTATAAAATAAGCTAAACTAAACTATAAACTAAAATATAAACTAATCTAAACTAAACTAACCTAACCTAAACTAAACTAAAATAAACTAAATTAAATTCAACTAAATGAAACTAAACTAAACTACACTAACCTAACCTAACCTAACCTAACCTAACCTAACATAATCTAATCTAAACAAAAATAAACTAACCTAAACTAATCTAACCTTACCTAACCAAACCTAAACTAAACTAAACCAAACTAAACTAAACTACAAACTAAAATATAAACTAATTTATAAACTAAACTAATCTATAAACTAAACTAAACTAAACTAAACTTAGCTAAACTAACTAACCTTACCGAAAATAGCCTAACCTAATCTAAGCTAAACTAAACTAACCTAACCTAAACCGACATAAACCAAACTAAACTAAATTATAAAGTAAACCATAAACTAAACTAAACAAAACTTAATTCTAAACTATAAATTAACTAAACTATAAACTAAACTATACTAAACTATCCTAACCTCACCTAACCTAATTTAAACTAAACTAAACTAACCTAACCTAACCTAAACTAAACTAAACTAAACTATAAACACAGTTATAAACTAAACTAAACTAAACTAAACTAACATAACGTAACCTAAACTACAATAAAATAAACTAAACTAAGTACATCTAAACTAAACCTAACTACACTAACCTAACCTAACCTAACCTAACCTAACATAAGCTAAACTAAATTGACCTCACCTAACCTAACGTAAACTAAACTAAACTATACGAAACAAAACTAAATAAAACTAAACTAAACTAAACGAAATTAAACTATACACCAAACTATAAACTAAAGTAAATTAACTAAACTAAAATAAACTAACCTAACCTAACCTTACTTAAACTAAACTACACTAATCTAATATAAACTAAACTAAACAATAAATTAAAATATAAATTAAACTTAACTAAACTAAACTAAGCTAAACTAACTTGACTTAAACTAAACTAAACTAAGCTAACCGAACCTGACCTAAACTAAACTAAAATAAACTAAATTAAATTCAAGTAAACTAAACTAAACTACACTAACCTAACCTAACCTAACCTAACATAATCTAATCTAAACTAAAATAAAGTAACCTAAACTAATCTAACCTTACCTAACCTAACCTAAACTAAACTAAACCATACTAAACTAAACTATAAACTAAAATATAAACTAATTTATAAACTAAACTAATCTATAAACTAAACTAAACTTAACTATAAACAACACTAAACTAAACTGAACTAAACTAACCTAACCTAACTTAAACTTAACTAAACTAAACTAACCTAACCTAACCTAACTTAAACTAAACTAAACTAAACTAAATAAAACTAAACTAAACTAAACGAAATTAAACTATACATCATACTATAAAATAAGCTACACTAAACTATAAACTAAAATATAAACTAATCTAAACTAAACTAACCTAACCTAAACTAAACTAATATAAACTAAATTAAATTCAACTAAATGAAACTAAACTAAACTACACTAACCTAACCTAACCTAACCTAACCTAACCTAACATAATCTAATCTATCACAAAAATAAACTAACCTAAACTAATCTAACCTTACCTAACCAAACCTAAACTAAACTAAACCAAACTAAACTAAACTACCAACTAAAATATAAACTAATTTATAAACTAAACTAATCTATAAACTAAACTAAACTAAACTAAACTTAGCTAAACTAACTAACCTTACCGAAAATAGCCTAACCTAATCTAAGCTAAACTAAAGTAACCTAACCTAAACCAACATAAACCAAACTAAACTAAATTATAAAATAAACCATAAACTAAACTAAACTAAAGTTAATTCTAAACTATAAATTAACTAAACTATAAACTAAACTAAACTAAACTAAACTAACCTCACCTAACCTAATTTAAACTAAACTAAACTAACCTAACCTAACCTAAACTAAACTAAACTATAAACACAGTTATAAACTAAACTAAACTAAACTAAACTAACATAACGTAACCTAAACTACAATAAAATAAACTAAAATAAGTTCATCTAAACTAAACCTAACTACACTAACCTCACCTAACCTAACCTAACATAAACTAAACTAAATTGACCTAACCTAACCTAACGTAAACTAAACTAAACTATACGAAACAAAACTAAATAAAACTAAACTAAACTAAACGAAATTAAACTATACACCAAACTATAAACTAAAGTAAATGAACTAAACTAAAATAAACTAACCTAACCTAACCTAAACTAAAGTAAACTAAACTAATCTAATATAAACTAAACTAAACAATAAATTAAAATATAAACTAAACTTAACTAAACTAAACTAAGCTAAACTAACTTGACCTAAACTAAACTAAACTAAGCTAACCTAATCTGACCTAAACTAAACTAAAATAAACTAAATTAAATTCAAGTAAACTAAACTAAACTACACTAACCTAACCTAACCTAACCTAACATAATCTAATCTAAACTAAAATAAAGTAACCTAAACTAATCTAATCTTACCCAACCTAACCTAAACTAAACTAAACCATACTAAACTATAAACTAAAATATAAACTAATTTATAAACTAAACTAATCTATAAACTAAACTAAACTTAACTATAAACAAAACTAAACTAAACTGAACTAAACTAACCTAAACTAACCTAACCTAAACTTACGTAACCTAACCTAAAATAAACTAAACTATAAACTAAACTATAAACTAAAGTAAAATAAACAAAACTAAACAAATCCAAACTAACTAACCTAACCTAACCTAACCTAAGCTAAGCTATCTAAGCTCACCTAACCTAACCTAAACTAAACTAAAATAAAATAAACTAAAGTATAAACTAAAGTATAAACTAAACTAAAGTAAACTATAAACTAAACTATAAACTAAACTGAACTAAACTATAAATTAAACTAAAGTTAACTAACCTAACCTAACCAAACCTAACGTAAATTAAACTTAACTAAACTAAACTAAGCTAACTTAACATAACCTAAACTAACCTAACCTAACCTAACCTAAGCTAAGCTAAACTAAACTAACTTAACCTAACATAACTAACCTAACCTAACCTAAACTAACCTTACCTAACCTAACCTAAACTAAACTAAACTAAATTAAACTATAAACTGAACTAAACTGTAAACTAAACTTTAAACTAAACTAAACTAAACTATAAACACAACTAAACTAAACTGAACTAAACTAACCTAACCTAACCTAACTTAAACTTAACTAAACTAAACTACCCTAACCTAACCTAACCTAACCAAACCTTAAATAACCTAACCTAAACTAAACTAAAATAAACTAAACTAAACTAAACTAACTAACCTAACCTAACCTAACTTAATTAAACTAAACTACCCTAACCTAACCTAACCTAACCAAACCTAACCTAACCTAAACTAAACTAAACTAAAATAAACTAAACTAAACTAAACTAACTAACCTAACCTAACCTAACCTAACCTAACCTAAGCTAAACTAAACTAACCTAAATTAACATAACCTAACCTAACGTAACCTAAAATAAACTAAACTAACCTGCCTAACCTAACATAAATTAAACTAAACTGAATTATAAACTAAACAAAACTAAACTAAACTAAACTAAACTAAGCTAAAGTAACATAACCTAACATAAATTAACCTAACCTAACCTAACCTAAACTAAACTAAACTAAACTAACCTAACCTAACCTAACCTAAACTAAACTAACCTAACCTAAATTAACCTAAACAAAACTAAACTAATCTAAACTAACCTAACCTAACCTAACATAAACTAGACTAAACTAAACTAAATAAAACTAAACTAAACTAAACGAATTTAAACTATACACCAAACTATAAAATAAAATACACTAAACTATAAACTAAAATATAAACTAATCTAAACTAATCTAACCTAACCTAAACTAAACTAAAATAAACTAAATTAAATTCAACTAAATGAAACTAAACTAAACTACACTAACCTAACCTAACATAATCTAATCTAAACAAAAATAAACTAACCTAAACTAATCTAACCTTACCTAACCAAACTTAAACTAAACTAAACCAAACTAAACTAAACTACAAACTAAAATATAAACTAATTTATAAACTAAACTAATCTATAAACTAAACTAAACTAAACTAAACTTAGCTGAACTAACTAAACTAACCTCACCTAACCTAATTTAAACTAAACTAAACTAACCTAACATAACCTAAACTAAACTAAACTAAACTAAACTATAAACACAGTTATAAACTAAACTTAACTAAACTAACATAACGTAACCTAAACTACAATAAAATAAACTAAACTAAGTACATCTAAACTAAACCTAACTACACTAACCTAACCTAACCTAACCTAACATAAACTAAACTAAATTCACCTCACGTAACCTAACGTAAACTAAACTAAACTATACGAAACAAAACTAAATAAAACTAAACTAAACTAAACGAAATTAAACTATACACCAAACTATAAACTAAAGTAAATTAACTAAACTAAAATAAACTAACCTAACCTAACCTAACCTAAACTAAACTACACTAATCTAATATAAACTAAACTAAACAATAAATTTAAATATAAACTAAACTTAACTAAACTAAACTAAGCTAAACTAACTTGACCTAAACTAAACTAAACTAAGCTAACCGAACCTGACCTAAACTAAACTAAAATAAAGTAAATTAAATTCAAGTAAACTAAACTAAACTACACTAACCTAACCTAACCTAACCTAACATAATCTAATCTAAACTAAAATAAAGTAACCTAAACTAATCTAACCTTACCTAACCTAACCTAAACTAAACTAAACCATACTAAACTAAACTATAAACTAAAATATAAACTAAACTAATTTATAAACTAAACTAATCTATAAACTAAACTAAACTTAACTATAAACAAAACTAAACTAAACTGAACTAAACTAACCTAAACTAACCTAACCTAAACTTACGTAACCTAACCTAAACTAAACTAAACTATAAACTAAACTATAAACTAATTTATAAATTAAACTAAACTATAAACTAAAGTAAAATAAACAAAACTAAACTAAGCCAAACTAACTAACCTAACCTAACCTAACCTAAGCTAAGCTATCTAAACTCACCTAACCTAACCTAAACTAAACTAAAATAAAATAAACTAAAGTATAAACTAAAGTATAAACTAAACTAAAGTAAACTATAAACTAAACTATAAACTAAACTGAACTAAACTATAAATTAAACTAAAGTTAACTAAACTAACCTAACCAAACCTAACATAAATTAAACTAAACTAAACTAAACTAAGCTAACTTAACCTAACCTAAACAAACCTAACCTAACCTAACCTAAGCTAAGCTAAACTAAACTAATTTAACCTAACATAACTAACCTAACCTAACCTAAACTAACCTTACCTAACCTAACCTAAACTAAACTAAACTAAATTAAACTATAAACTGAACTAAACTGTAAACTAAACTTTAAACTAAACTAAACTAAACTATAAACACAACTAAACTAAACTGAACTAAACTAACCTAACCTAACCTAACTTAAACTTAACTAAACTAAACTACCCTAACCTAACCTAACCTAACCAAACCTAACCTAACCTAACCTAAACTAAACTAAAATAAACTAAACTAAACTAAACTAACTAACCTAACCTAACCTAACCTAACCTAACCTAAGCTAAACTAAACTAACCTAAATTAACCTAACCTAACCTAACGTAACCTAAACTAAACTAAACTAACTTACCTAATCTAACATAAATTAAACTAAACTAAATTATAAACTAAACGAAACTAAACTAAACTAAGGTAAGCTAAAGTATCATAACCTAACATAAATTAACCTAACCTAACCTAAACTAAACTAAACTAACCTAACCTAATCTAACCTAAACTAAACTAACCTAACCTAAATTAACCTAAACAAAACTAAACTAAACTAAACTAACCTAATCTAACCTAACATAAACTAAACTAAACTAAATAAAACTAAACTAAACTAAACGAAATTAAACTATACACCAAACTATAAAATAAGCTAAACTAAACTATAAACTAAAATATAAACTAATGTAAACTAAACTAACCTAACCTAACATAACCTAACCTAACCTAACATAATCTAATCTAAACAAAAATAAACTAACCTAAACTAATCTAACCTTACCTAACCAAACCTAAATTAAACTAAACTAAACCAAACTAAACTAAACTACAAACTAAAATATAAACTAATTTATAAACTAAACTAATCTATAAACTAAACTAAACTAAACTAAACTTAGCTAAACTAACTAACGTTACCGAAAATAGCCTAACCTAATCTAAGCTAAACTAAACTAACCTAACCTAAACCAACATAAACCAAACTAAACTAAATTATAAAGTAAACCATAAACTAAACTAAACAAAACTTAATTCTAAACTATAAATTATCTAAACTATAAACTAAACTATACTAAACTAAACTAACCTCACCTAACCTAATTTAAACTAAACTAACCTAACCTAACCTAACCTAAACTAAACTAAACTAAACTGTAAACACAGTTATAATCTAAACTAAACTAAAATAACATAACGTAACCTAAACTACAATAAAATAAACTAAACTAAGTTCATCTAAACTAAACCTAACTACACTAACCTAACCTAACCTAACGTAACATAAACTAAACTAAATTGACCTAACCTACCTAACGTAAACTAAACTAAACTATACGAAACAAAACTAAATAAAACTAAACTAAACTAAACGAAATTAAACTATACACCACACTATAAACTAAAGTAAATTAACTAAACTAAAATAAACTATTAACCTAACCTAACCTAAACTAAACTAAACTAATCTAATATAAACTAAACTAAACAATAAATTAAAATTTAAACTAAACTTAACTAAACTAAACTAAGCTAAACTAACTTGACCTAAACTAAACTAAACTAAGCTAACCTAACCTGACCTAAACTAAACTAAAATAAACTAAATTAAATTCAAGTAAACTAAACTAAACTACACTAACCTAACCTAACCTAACCTAACATAATCTAATCTAAACTAAAATAAAGTAACCTAAACTAATCTAACCTTACCTAACCTAACCTAAACTAAACTAAACCATACTAAACTAAACTATAAACTAAAATAGAAACTAATTTATAAACTAAACTAATCTATAAACTAAACTAAACTTAACTATAAACAAAACTAAACTAAACTGAACTAAACTAACCTAAACTAACCTAACCTAAACTTACGTAACCTAACCTAAAATAAACTAAACTATAAACTAAACTATAAACTAATTTATAAATTAAAATAAACTATAAACTAAAGTAAAATAAACAGAACTAAACTAAGCCAAACTAACTAACCTAACCTAACCTAACCTAAGCTAAGCTATCTAAACTCACCTAACCTAACCTAAACTAAACTAAAATAAAATAAACTAAAGTATAAACTAAAGTATAAACTAAACTAAAGTAAACTATAAACTAAACTATAAACTAAACTGAACTAAACTATAAATTAAACTAATGTTAACTAACCTAACCTAACCAAACCTAACGTAAATTAAACTAAACTGAACTAAACTAAGCTAACTTAACCTTACCTAAACTAACCTAACCTAACCTAACCTAAGCTAAGCTAAACTAAACTAACTTAACCTAACATTACTAACCTAACCTAACCTAAACTAACCTTACCTAACCTAACCTAAACTAAACTAAACTAAACTAAATTAAACTATAAACTGAACTAAACTGTAAACTAAACTTTAAACTAAACTAAACTAAACTATAAACACAACTAAACTAAACTGAACTAAACTAACCTAACCTAACAAACTTAACTAAACTACCCTAACCTAACCTAACCTAACCAAACCTAACCTAACCTAACCTAAACTAAACTAAAATAAACTAAACTAAACTAAACTAACTAACCTAACCTAACCTAACCTAACCTAAGCTAAACTAAACTAACCTAAATTAACCTAACCTAACCTAACGTAACCTAAACTAAACTAAACTAACTTACCTAACCTAACATAAATTAAACTAAACTAAATTATAAACTAAACGAAACTAAACTAAACTAAACTAAGCTAAAGTAACATAACCTAACATAAATTAACCTAACCTAACCTAAACTAAACTAAACTAACCTAACCTAACCTAACCTAAACTAAACTAACCTAACCTAAATTAACCTAAACAAAACTAAACTAAACTAAACTAACCTAACCTAACCTAACATAAACTAAACTAAACTAAATAAAACTAAACTAAACTAAACGAAATTAAACTATACACCAAACTATAAAATAAGCTAAACTAAACTATAAACTAAAATATAAACAAATCTAAACTAAACTAACCTAACCTAAATTAAACTAAAATAAACTAAATTAAATTCAACTAAATGAAACTAAACTAAACTACACTAACCTAACCTAACCTAACCTAACCTAACATAATCTAATCTAAACAAAAATAAACTAACCTAAACTAATCTAACCTTACCTAACCAAACCTAAACTAAACTAAACCAAACTAAACTAAACTACAAACTAAAATATAAACTAATTTATAAACTAAACTAATCTATAAACTAAACTAAACTAAACTAAACTTAGCTAAACTAACTAACCTTACCGAAAATAGCCTAACCTAATCTAAGCTAAACTAAACTAACCTAACCTAAACCGACATAAACCAAACTAAACTAAATTATAAAGTAAACCATAAACTAAACTAAACAAAACTTAATTCTAAACTATAAATTAACTAAACTATAAACTAAACTATACTAAACTATCCTAACCTCACCTAACCTAATTTAAACTAAACTAAACTAAACTAAACTATAAACACAGTTATAAACAAAACTAAACTAAACTAAACTAACATAACGTAACCTAAACTACAATAAAATAAACTAAACTAAGTACATATAAACTAAACCTAACTACACTCACCTAACCTAACCTAACCTAACCTAACTAAATTGACCTCACCTAACCTAACGTAAACTAAACTAAACTATACGAAACAAAACTAAATAAAACTAAACTAAACTAAACGAAATTAAACTATACACCAAACTATAAACTAAAGTAAATTAACTAAACTAAAATAAACTAACCTAACCTAACCTTACCTAAACTAAACTACACTAATCTAATATAAACTAAACTAAACAATAAATTAAAATATAAACTAAACTTAACTAAACTAAACTAAGCTAAACTAACTTGACTTAAACTAAACTAAACTAAGCTAACCGAACCTGACCTAAACTAAACTAAAATAAACTAATCTAAACTAAAATAAAGAAACCTAAACTAATCTAACCTTACCTAACCTAACCTAAACTAAACTAAACCATACTAAACTAAACTATAAACTAAAATATAAACTAATTTATAAACTAAACTAATCTATAAACTAAACTAAACTTAACTATAAACAAAACTAAACTAAACTGAACTAAAATAACCTAAACTAACCTAACCTAAACTTACGTAACCTAACTTAAACTAAACTATAAACTAAACTATAAACTAAACTAAAGTAAACTATAAACTAAACTATAAACTAAACTGAACTAAACTATAAATTAAACTAAAGTTAACTAACCTAACCGAACCAAACCTAACGTAAATTAAACTAAATTAAAGTAAACTAAAGTATAAACTAAAGTATAAACTAAACTAAAGTAAACTATAAACTAAACTATAAACTAAACTGAACTAAACTATAAATTAAACTAAAGTTAACTAACCTAACCGAACCAAACCTAACGTAAATTAAACTAAATTAAAGTAAACTAAGCTAACTTAACCTAACCTAAACTAACCTAACCTAAGCTAAGCTAAACTAAACTAACTTAACCTAACATAACTAACCTAACCTAACCTAAACTAACCTTACCTAACTTAACCTAAACTAAACTAAACTAAATTAAACTATAAACTGAACTAAACTGTAAACTAAACTTTAAACTAAATTAAACTAAACTATAAACACAACTAAACTAAACTGAACTAAACTAACCTAACCTAATCTAACTTAAACTTAACTAAACTAAACTACCCTAACCTAACCTAACCTAACCAAACCTAACATATCCTAACCTAAACTAAACTAAAATAAACTAAACTAAACTAAACTAACTAACCTAACCTAACCTAACCTAACCTAACCTAACCTAGGCTAAACTAAACTAACCTAAATTAACCTAACCTAACCTAACGTAACCTAAACTAAGCTAAACTAACCTACCTAACCTAACATAAATTAAACTAAACTAAATTATAAACTAAACGAAACTAAACTATACTAAACTAAGCTTAAGTAACATAACCTAACATAAATTAACCTAACCTAACCTAACCTAAACTAAACTAAAATAAACTAACCTAACCTAACCTAACCTAAACTAAACTAACCTAACCTAAATTAACCTAAACAAAACTAAACTAAACAAAACTACCCTAACCTAACCTAATATAAACTAAACTAAACTAAACTAAATAAAACTAAACTAAACTAAACGAAATGAAACTATACACCAAACTATAAAACAAGCTACACTAAACTATAAACTAAAATATAAACTAATCTAAACTAAACTAACCTAACCTAAACTAAACTAAAATAAACTAAATTAAATTCAACTAAATGAAACTAAACTAAACTACACTAACCTAACCTAACCTAACCTAACCTAACATAATCTAATCTAAACAAAAATAAACTAACCTAAACTAATCTAACCTTACCTAACCAAACCTAAACTAAACTAAACTACAAACTAAAATATAAACTAATTTATAAACTAAACTAATCTATAAACTAAACTAAACTAAACTAAACTTAGCTAAACTAACTAACCTTACCGCAAATAGCCTAACCTAATCTAAGCTAAACTAAACTAACCTAACCTAATCCAACATAAACCAAACTAAACTAAATTATAAAGTAAACCATAAACTAAACTAAACAAAACTTAATTCTAAACTATAAATTAACTAAACTATAAACTAAACTATACTAAACTAAACTAACCTCACCTAACCTAATTTAAACTAAACTAAACTAACCTAACCTAACCTAACCTAAACTAAACTAAACTAAACTATAAACACAGTTATAAACTAAACTAAACTAAACTAAACTAACATAACGTAACCTAAAATACAATAAAATAAACTAAACTAAGTACATCTAAACTAAACCTAACTACACTAACCTAACCTAACCTAACCTAACCTAACATAAGCTAAACTAAATTGACCTCACCTAACCTAACGTAAACTAAACTAAACTATACGAAACAAAACTAAATAAAACTAAACTAAACTAAACGAAATTAAACTATACACCAAACTATAAACTAAAGTAAATTAACTAAACTAAAATAAACTAACCTAACCTAACCTTACTTAAACTAAACTACACTAATCTAATATAAACTAAACTAAACAATAAATTAAAATATAAATTAAACTTAACTAAACTAAACTAAGCTAAACTAACTTGACTTAAACTAAACTAAACTAAGCTAACCGAACCTGACCTAAACTAAACTAAAATAAACTAAATTAAATTCAAGTAAACTAAACTAAACTACACTAACCTAACCTAACCTAACCTAACATAATCTAATCTAAACTAAAATAAAGTAACCTAAACTAATCTAACCTTACCTAACCTAACCTAAACTAAACTAAACCATACTAAACTAAACTATAAACTAAAATATAAACTAATTTATAAACTAAACTAATCTATAAACTAAACTAAACTTAACTATAAACAACACTAAACTAAACTGAACTAAACTAACCTAACCTAACTTAAACTTAACTAAACTAAACTAACCTAACCTAACCTAACATAAACTAAACTAAACTAAACTAAATAAAACTAAACTAAACTAAACGAAATTAAACTATACATCATACTATAAAATAAGCTACACTAAACTATAAACTAAAATATAAACTAATCTAAACTAAACTAACCTAACCTAAACTAAACTAATATAAACTAAATTAAATTCAACTAAATGAAACTAAACTAAACTACACTAACCTAACCTAACCTAACCTAACCTAACCTAACCTAACATAATCTAATCTAAACAAAAATAAACTAACCTAAACTAATCTAACCTTACCTAACCAAACCTAAACTAAACTAAACCAAACTAAACTAAACTACCAACTAAAATATAAACTAATTTATAAACTAAACTAATCTATAAACTAAACTAAACTAAACTAAACTTAGCTAAACTAACTAACCTTACCGAAAATAGCCTAACCTAATCTAAGCTAAACTAAAGTAACCTAACCTAAACCAACATAAACCAAACTAAACTAAATTATAAAATAAACCATAAACTAAACTAAACTAAAGTTAATTCTAAACTATAAATTAACTAAACTATAAACTAAACTAAACTAAACTAAACTAACCTCACCTAACCTAATTTAAACTAAACTAAACTAACCTAACCTAACCTAAACTAAACTAAACTATAAACACAGTTATAAACTAAACTAAACTAAACTAAACTAACATAACGTAACCTAAACTACAATAAAATAAACTAAACTAAGTTCATCTAAACTAAACCTAACTACACTAACCTAACCTAACCTAACCTAACATAAACTAAACTAAATTGACCTAACCTAACCTAACGTAAACTAAACTAAACTATACGAAACAAAACTAAATAAAACTAAACTAAACTAAACGAAATTAAACTATACACCAAACTATAAACTAAAGTAAATTAACTAAACTAAAATAAACTAACCTAACCTAACCTAAACTAAACTAAACTAATCTAATATAAACTAAACTAAACAATAAATTAAAATATAAACTAAACTTAACTAAACTAAGCTAAACTAACTTGACCTAAACTAAACTAAACTAAGCTAACCTAACCTGACCTAAACTAAACTAAAATAAACTAAATTAAATTCAAGTAAATTAAACTAAACTACACTAACCTAAACTAACCTAACCTAACATAATCTAATCTAAACTAAAATAAAGTAACCTAAACTAATCTAACCTTACCTAACCTAACCTAAACTAAACTAAACCATACTAAACTAAACTATAAACTAAAATATAAACTAATGTATAAACTAAACTAATCTATAAACTAAACTAAACTTAATTATAAACTAAACTAAACTAAACTGGACTAAACTAACCTAAACTAACCTAACCTAAACTTACGTAACCTAACCTAAACTAAACTAAACTATAAACTAAACTATAAACTAATTTATAAATTAAACTAAACTATAAACTAAAGTAAAATAAACAAAACTAAACTAAGCCAAACTAACTAACCTAACCTAACCTAACCTAAGCTAAGCTATCTAAACTCACCTAACCTAACCTAAACCAAACTAAAATAAAATAAACTAAAGTATAAACTAAAGTATAAACTAAACTAAAGTAAACTATAAACTAAACTATAAACTAAACTGAACTAAACTATAAATTAAACTAAAGTTAACTAACCTAACCTAACCAAACCTATCGTAAATTAAATTAAACTAAACTAAACTAAGCTAACTTAACCTAAACTAACCTAACCTAACCTAACCTAAGCTAAGCTAAACTAAACTAACTTAACCTAACATAACTAACCTAACCTAACCTAAACTAACCTTACCTAACCTAACCTAAACTAAACTAAACTAAATTAAACTATAAACTGAACTAAACTGTAAACTAAATTTTAAACTAAACTAAACTAAACCATAAACACAACTAAACTAAACGGAACTAAACTAACCTAACCTAACCTAACTTAAACTTAACTAAACTAAACTACCCTAACCTAACCTAACCTAACCAAACCTAACCTAACCTAACCTAAACTACACTAAAATAAACTAAACTAAACTAAACTAAACTAACTAACCTAACCTAACCTAACCTAACCTAACCTAACCTAAGCTAAACTAAACTAACCTAAATTAACCTAACCTAACCTAACGTAACCTAAACTATACTAAACTAACCTACCTAACCTAACATTAATTAAACTAAACTAAATTATAAACTAAACGAAACTAAACTAAACTAAACTAAGCTAAAGTAACATAACCTAACATAAATTAACCTAACCTAACCTAACCTAAACTAAACTAAACTAACCTAACCTAACCTAACCTAAACTAAACTAACTTAACCTAAATTAACCTAAACAAAACTAAACTAAACTAAACTAACCTAACCTAACATAAACTAAAATAAACTAAACTAAATAAAACTAAACTAAACTAAACGAAATTAAACTATACACCAAACTATAAAATAAGCTACACTAAACTATAAACTAAAATATAAACTAATTTAAAAAAAACTAACCTAACCTAAACTAAACTAAAATAAACTAAATTAAATTCAACTAAATGAAACTAAACTAAACTACACTAACCTAACCTAACCTAACCTAACCTAACCTAACATAATCTAATCTAAACAAAAATAAACTAACCTAAACTAATCTAACCTTACCTAACCAAACCTAAACTAAACTAAACTAAACCAAACTAAACTAAACTACAAACTAAAATATAATCTAATTTATAAACTAAACTAATCTATAAACTAAACTAAACTAAACTAAACTTAGCTAAACTAACTAACCTTACCGAAAATAGCCTAACCTAATCTAAGCTAAACTAAACTAACCTAACCTAAACCAACATAAACCAAACTAAACTAAATTATAAAGTAAACCATAAACTAAACTAAACAAAACTTAATTCTAAACTATAAATTAACTAAACTATAAACTAAACTATACTAAACTAAACTAACCTCACCTAACCTAATTTAAACTAAACTAAACTAAACTATAAACACAGTTATAAACTAAATTAAACTAAACTAAACTAACATAACGTAACCTAAACTACAATAAAATAAACTAAACTAAGTTCATCTAAACTAAACCTAACTACACTAACCTAACCTAACCTAACATAAACTAAACTAAATTGACCTAACCTAACCTAACGTAAACTAAACTAAACTATACGAAACAAAACTAAATAAAACTAAACTAAACTAAACGAAATTAAACTATACACCAAACTATAAACTAAAGTAAATTAACTAAACTAAAATAAACTAACCTAACGTAACCTAACCTAAACTAAACTAAACTAATCTAATATAAACTAAACTAAACAATAAATTAAAATATAAACTAAACTTAACTAAACTAAACTAAGCTAAACTAACTTGACCTAAACTAAACTAAACTAAGCTAACCTAACCTGATCTAAACTAAAGTAAAATAAACTAAATTAAATTCAAGTAAACTAAACTAAACTAAACTAACTAACCTAACCTAACCTAACCGTACCTAATCTAACCTAAGCTAAACTAAACTAACCTAAATCAACCTAACCTAACCTAACGAAACCTAAACTAAACTAAACTAACCTACCTAACCTAACATAAATTAAACTAAACTAAATTATAAACTAAACGAAACTAAACTAAACTAAACTAAGCTAAAGTAACACAACCTAACATAAATTAACCTAACCTAACTTAACCTAAACTAAACTAAACTAAACTAACCTTCCCTAACCTTCCCAAAACTAAACTAAACTAACCTAAATTAACCTAAACAAAACTAAACTAAACTAAACTAACCTAACCTAACCTAACATAAACTAAACTAAACTAAACTAAATAAAACTAAACTAAACTAAACGAAATTAAACTATACACCAAACTATAAAATAAGCTACACTAAACTATAAACTAAAATATAAACTAATCTAAACTAAACTAACCTAACCTAAACTAAACTAAAATAAACTAAATTAAATTCAACTAAATGTAACTAAACTAAACTACACTAACCTAACCTAACCTAACCTAACATAATCTAATCTAAACAAAAATAAACTAACCTAAACTAATCTAACCTTACCTAACCAAACCTAAACTAAACTAAACTAAACCAAACTAAACTAAACTACAAACTAAAATATAAACTAATTTATAAATTAAACTAATCTATAAACTAAACTAAACTAAACTAAACTTAGCTCAACTAACTGACCTTACCGAAAATAGCCTAACCTAATCTAAGCTAAACTAAACTAACCTAACCTAAACCAACATAAACCAAACTAAACTAAATTATAAAGTAAACCATAAACTAAACTAAACAAAACTTAATTCTAAACTATAAATTAACTAAACTATAAACTAAACTATACTAAACTAAACTAACCTCACCTAACCTAATTTAAACTAAACTAACCTAACCTAACCTAACCTAACCTAACCTTAACTAAACTAAACTAAACTATAAACACAGTTATAAACTAAACTAAACTAAACTAAACTAAACTAACATAACGTAACCTAAACTACAATAAAATAAACTAAACTAAGTTCATCTAAACTAAACCTAACTACACTAACCTAACCTAACCTAACCTAACATAAACTAAACTAAATTACCTAACCTAACCTAACGTAAACTAAACTAAACTATACGAAAAAAAACTAAATAAAACTAAACTAAACTAAACGAAATTAAACTATACACCAAACTATAAACTAAAGTAAATGAACTAAACTAAAATAAACTAACCTAACCTAACCTAACCTAAACTAAACTAAACTAATCTAATATAAACTAAACTAAACAATAAATTAAAATATAAACTAAACTTAACTAAACTAAACTAAGCCAAACTAACTTGACCTAAACTAAACTAAACTAAGCTAACCTAACCTGACGTAAAATAAACTAAAATAAACTAAATTAAATTCAAGTAAACTAAACTAAACTACACTCACCTAACTTAACCTAACCTAACATAATCTAATCTAAACTAAAATAAAGTAACCTAAACTAATCTAACCTTACCTAACCTAACCTAAACTAAACTAAACCATACTAAACTAAACTATAAACTAAAATATAAACTAATTTATAAACTAAACTAATCTATAAACTAAACTAAACTTAACTATAAACAAAACTAAACTAAACTGAACTAAACTAACCTAAACTAACCTAACCTAAACTTACGTAACCTAACCTAAACTAAACTAAACTATAAACTAAACTATAAACTAATTTATAAATTAAACTAAACTATAAACTAAAGTAAAATAAACAAAACTAAACTAAGCCAAACTAACTAACCTAACCTAACCTAACCTAAGCTAAGCTATCTAAACTCACCTAACCTAACCTAAACTAAACTAAAATAAAATAAACTAAAGTATAAACTAAAGTATAAACTAAACTAAAGTAAACTATAAACTAAACTATAAACTAAACTGAACTAAACTATAAATTAAACTAAAGTTAACTAACCTAACCTATCCAAACCTAACGTAAATTAAACTAAACTAAACTAAACTAGGCTAACTTAACCTAACCTAAACTAACCTAACCTAACCTAACCTAACCTAAGCTAAACTAAACTAACTTAACCTAACATAACTAACCTAACCTAACCTAAACTAACTTTACCTAACCTAACCTAAACTAAATTAAACTATAAACTGAACTAAACTGTAAACTAAACTTTAAACTAAACTAAACTAAACTATCAAAACAACTAAACTAAACTGAACTAAACTAACCTAACCTAACCTAACTTAAACTTAACTAAACTAAACTACCCTAACCTAACCTAACCTAACGAAACCTAACCTAACCTAACCTAAACTAAACTAAAATAAACTAAACTAAACTAAACTAACTAACCTAACCTAACCTAACCTAACCTAACCTAAGCTAAACTAAACTAACCTAAATTAACCTAACCTAACCTAACGTAACCTAAACTAAACTAAACTAACCTACCTAACCTAACATAAATTAAACTAAACTAAATTATAAACTAAACGAAACTAAACTAAACTAAACTAAGCTAAAGTAACATAACCTAACATAAATTAACCTAACCTAACCTAACCTAAACTAAACTAAACTAAACTAACCTAACCTAACCTAACCTAAACTAAACTAACCTAACCTAAATTAACTTAAACAAAACTAAACTAAACTAAACTAACCTAACCTAACCTAACATAAACTAAACTAAACTAAACTAAATAAAACTAAACTAAACTAAACGAAATGAAACTATACACCAAACTATAAAACAAGCTACACTAAACTATAAACTAAAATATAAACTAATCTAAACTAAACTAACCTAACCTAAACTAAACTAAAATAAACTAAATTAAATTCAACTAAATGAAACTAAACTAAACTACACTAACCTAACCTAACCTAACCTAACCTAACATAATCTAAACTAAACCAAAATATACTAACCTAAACTAATCTAACCTTACCTAACCAAACCTAAACTAAACTAAACTAAACTTACCTAACCTAACCTAACCTAACCTAAACTAAACTAACCTAACCTAAATTAACCTAAACAAAACTAAACTAAACTAAACTAACCTAATCTAACCTAACATAAACTAAACTAAACTAAATAAAACTAAACCAAACTAAACGAAATTAAACTATACACCAAACTATAAAATAAGCTACACTAAACTATAAACTAAAATATAAACTAATTTAAAAAAAACTAACCTAACCTAAACTAAACTAAAATAAACTAAATTAAATTCAACTAAATGAAACTAAACTAAACTACACTAACCTAACCTAACCTAACCTAACCTAATATAATCATAATCTAAACCAAAATAAACTAACCTAAACTAATCTAACCTTACCTAACCATTCCTAAACTAAACTAAACTAAACCAAACTAAACTAAACTACAAACTAAAATATAAACTAATTTATAAACTAAACTAATCTATTAACTACACTAAACCAAACTAAACTTACCTAAACTAACTAACCTTACCGAAAACAGCCTAACCTAATCTAAGCTAAACTAAACTAACCTAACCTTAAACCAACATAAACCAAACTAAACTAAATTATAAAGTAAACCATAAACTAAACTAAACAAAACTTAATTCTAAACTATAAATTAACTAACTATAAACTAAACTATACTAAACTAAACTAACCTCACCTAACCTAATTTAAACTAAACTAAACTAAACTATAAACACAGTTATAAACTAAACTAAACTAAACTAAACTAACATAACGTAACCTAAACTACAATAAAATAAACTAAACTAAGTTCATGTAAACTAAACCTAACTACACTAACCTAACCTAACCTAACATAAACTAAACTAAATTGACCTAACCTAACCTAACGTAAACTAAACTAAACTATACGAAACAAAACTAAATAAAACTAAACTAAACGAAATTAAACTATACACCAAACTATAAACTAAAGTAAATTAACTAAACTAAAATAATCTTACCTAACCTAACCTAACCTAAACTAAACTAAACTAATCTAATATAAACTAAACTAAACAATAAATTAAAGTATAAACTAAACTTAACTAAACTAAACTAAGCTAAACTAACTTGACCCAAACTAAACTAAATTAAGCTAACCTAACCTGACCTAAACTAAACTAAAATAAACTAAATTAAATTCAAGTAAACTAAACTAAACTACACTAACCTAACCTAACCTAACCTAACATAATCTAATCTAAACTAAAATAAAGTAACCTAAACTAATCTAACCTTACCTAACCTAACCTAACCTAAACTAAACCATACTAAACTAAACTATAAACTAAAATATAAACTAATTTATAAACTAAACTAATCTATAAACTAAACTAAACTTAACTATAAACAAAACTAAACTGAACTAAACTAACCTAAACTAACCTAACCTAAACTTACGTAACCTAACCTAAACTAAACTACACTATAAACTAAACTATAAACTAATTTATAAATTAAACTAAACTATAAACTAAAGTAAAATAAACAAAACTAAACTAAGCCAAACTAACTAACCTAACCTAACCTAACCTAAGCTAAGCTATCTAAACTCACCTAACCTAACCTAAACTAAACTAAAATAAAATAAACTAAAGTATAAACTAAAGTATAAACTAAACTAAAGTAAACTATAAACTAAACTATAAACTAAACTGAACTAAACTATAAATTAAACTAAAGTTAACTAACCTATCCTAACCAAACCTAACGTAAATTAAACTAAACTAAACTAAAATAAGCTAACTTAACCTAACCTAAACTAACCTAACCTAACCTAACCTAAGCTAAACTAAACTAACTTAACCTAACATAACTAACCTAACCTAACCTAAACTAACCTTACCTAACCTAACCTAAACTAAACTAAACTAAATTAAACTATAAACTGTACTAAACTGTAAACTAAACTTTAAACTAAACTAAACTAAACTATAAACACAACTAAACTAATCTATAAACAAAACTAAACTAAACTGAACTAAACTAACCTAACCTAACCTAACATAAACTTAACTAAACTAAACTAACCTAACCCAACCTAAGCTAACCTTACCTAACCTAACCTAAACTTAACTAAATGAAACTAAACTATAAACTAATCTCTAAATTAAACTAAACTATAAACTAAACTAAAATAAACTAAACTAAGCTAAATTAACTAACCTAACCTATTCTAACCTAACCTAAGCTAAACTAGACTAACCTAACCTAAACTAAACTAAACTAAACTAAATTATAAACTAAACCATAAACTAAATTAAACTATAAACTAAACTATAAACTAAACTAAACTAAACTATAAACTAGACTAAACTAAACTAAACTAACCTAACCTAACCTAAGCTAAGGTAAAGTAAACTAACCTAACCTAACCTGACCTAAACTAAACTAAACTAACCTAACTTATAAACTAAGCTATAAACTAAACTAAACCAAATTATAAACTAAACTATAAACTAAACTAAACTAAATTATAAACTAAACTAAACTAAATTATACTAATCTAACCTAACCTAAACTAAACTAACCTAACCTAACCTAACCTAACATAACCTAAACTAAACTAAACTAAAATATAAAATAAACTGTAAACTAAACTATACTATAAACTAAATTATAAACTAAACTAAACTAAACTAACCTAACCTAACCTAATCTAACATAAATTAAACTAAATTATAAACAAAGCGAAACTAAACTAACCTAACCTAATATAAACTAAACTAAACTAAATTATAAACTAAACGAAATTAAACTAAACTAAACTAACCTAAAGTAACATAAGTTAACCTAACCTAACCTAAACTACACTAACTTAACCTAACCTAACCTAAACTGAACTAAACCAAACTAACCTAATCTAACCTAACCTAAAATAACCTAACCTAAGCTAAGCTAAACTAAACTTACCTAACCTAACCTAAACTAAACTAATCTAAACTATAAACTAAACTATAAACTAATTTATAAATTAAACTAAACTATTAACTAAAATAAAATAAACTAAACTAAGCTAAACTATCTAACCTAACCTAAACTAACCTAAGCTAAGCTAAACTAAACTAACCTAACCTAACATAAACTAACATAACCTAACCTAACCTAAACTAATCTAAAGTAAACTAAACTAATCTAATATAAACTAAACAAACTTAAACTATAAACTCTAATATAAACTAAACTAAACTAACCTAACCTAAACTAAAATAAAATAAACTAAATTAAATTCAACTAAATGAAACTAAACTAAACTACACTAACCTAACCTAGCCTAACCTAACATAATCTAGTCTAAACTAAAATAAACTAACCTAACCTAACCTAATATAAACTAAACTAACCTAAATTATAAACTAAACGAAACTAAACTAAACTAAACCTAAAGTAACATAACTTAACCTAACCTAACCTAAACTAAACTAACTTAACCTGACCTAACCTAAACTAAACTAAACTAAACTATTAACTAAACTATAACTAAAGTAAATTAGCCAAAATAAAATTAACTAACCTAACCTAACCTAACCTAAACTAAACTAAACTAAGATAATATAAGCTAAAATAAACAATAAATTAAAATATAAACTAAACTAAACTATACTAAACTAAGTTAACCTTACTTAACCTATCCTTAACTATACTAAACTAAACTAAACTAACCTAACCTAACCTAAACTAAACAAAAATAAACTACATTAAATTCAACTAAACTAAAATAAACTACACCAACCTAACCTAACCTTACCTAACCTAACCTAAACTAAACTCAACCAAACTAAACTAAACGATAAACTAAAATATAAGCTAATCTATAAATTAAACTAAACTATAAACTAAACTAAACCAAATTAAATTCAACTAAACTAAACTACACTAATCTAACCTAACCTAACCTAACATAATCTAAACTAAACTAAAATAAACTAACCTAACCTAACCTAACCTAACCTTACCTAACCTAACCTAAACTAAACTAAACTAAACGAAACTTAACTAAACTATAAAGCAAAATATAAACTAATCTATAAACTAAACTAAACTATAAACTAAAGGAAACTTAATTAAACTATACTAAACTAAACTAACCTAACATAAACAAATCTAACCTAACCTAAAATAAACTAAACTAAACTAAATTAAACTATAAACTAAACTAAATTAAACTATAAAAACAACTAAACTAAACTGAACTAAACTAACCTAAAATAACCTAACTTAAACTTAACTAAACTAAACTACCCTAACCTAACCTAACCTAACCAAACCTAACCTAACCTAAACTAAACTAAAATAAACTAAACTAAACTAAACTAACTAACCTAACCTAACCTAACCTAACCTAACCTACGCTAAACTAAACTAACCTAAATTAACCTAACCTAACCTAACGTAACCTAAACTAAACTAAACTAACCTACCTAACCTAACATAAATTAAACTAAACTAAATTATAAACTAAACGAAACTAAACTAAATTAAACTAAGCTAAAGTAACATAACCTAACATAAATTAACCTAACCTAACCTAACCTAAACTAAACTAAACTAAACTAACCTAACCTAACCTAACCTTAACTAAACTAACCTAACCTAAATTAACCTAAACAAAACTAAACTAAACTAAACTAACCTAACCTAACCTAACATAAACTAAACTAAACTAAACTAAATAAAACTAAACTAAACTAAACGAAATTAAACTATACATCAAACTATAAAATAAGCTACACTAAACTATAAACTAAAATATAAACTAATCTAAACTAAACTAACCTAACCTAAACTAAACTAAAATAAACTAAATTAAATTCAACTAAATGAAACTAAACTAAACTACACTAACCTAACCTAACCTAAACTAACCTAACATAATCTAATCTAAACAAAAATAAACTAACCTAAACTAATCTAACCTTACCTAACCAAACCTAAACTAAACTAAACTAAACCAAACTAAACTAAACTACAACCTAAAATATAAACTAATTTATAAACTAAACTAATCTATAAACTAAACTAAACTAAACTAAACTTAGCTAAACTAACTAACCTTACCGAAAATAGCCTAACCTAATCTAAGCTTAACTAAAGTAACCTAACATAAACCAACATAAATCAAACTAAACTAAATTATAAAGTAAACCATAAACTAAACTAAACAAAAGTTAATTCTAAACTATAAATTAACTAAACTGTAAACTAAACTAAACTAAACTAACCTCACCTAACCTAATTTAAACTAAACTAAACTAACCTAAACTAAACTAAACTAAACTAAACTATAAACACAGTTATAAACTAAACTAAACTAAACTAAACTAACATAACGTAACCTAAACTACAATAAAATAAACTAAAATAAGTTCATCTAAACTAAACCTTACCACACTAACCTCACCTAACCTAACCTAACATAAACTAAACTAAATTGACCTAACCTAACCTAACGTAAACTAAACTAAACTATACGAAACAAAACTAAATAAAACTAAACTAAACTAAACGAAATTAAACTATACACCAAACTATAAAATAAGCTAAACTAAACTATAAATTAAACTATGAACTAAACTAAACTACTAAACTATAAGGTAAACTAAACTAAATTAAACTCAACTAATCTAAACTAACCTAAGCTTACTAAACTAACCTAACCTAAACTAACCTAACCTAATATAAACTAAACTAAACTAACCTAACGTAACATAAGTTAGGCTAAGCTAAACTAAACTAACCTAACCTAAAATAAACTAAACTAAACCAAACTATATACTAAACTATAAACTAAACTAAGCTAAACTATAAACTAAACTATACTAAACTGAACTAACCTAACCTAAACTAACTTAACCTAACCTATACTAAACTTACCTTATCTAACCTAACATAACCTAAACTAATCTAACATAAATTAAACTAAATTATAAACAAAGCGAAACTAAACTAACCTAACCTAATATAAACTAAACTAAACTAAATTATAAACTAAACGAAACTAAACTAAACTAAACTAACCTAAAGTAACATAAGTTAACCTAACCTAACCTAAACTACACTAACTTAACCTAACCTAACCTAAACTGAACTAAACCAAACTAACCTAATCTAACCTAACCTAAAATAACCTAACCTAGGCTAAGCTAAACTAAACTTACCTAACCTAACCTAAACTAAACTAATCTAAACTATAAACTAAACTATAAACTAATTTATAAATTAAACTAAACTATTAACTAAAATAAAATAAACTAAACTAAGCTAAACTATCTAACCTAACCTAAACTAACCTAAGCTAAGCTAAACTAAACTAACCTAACCTAACATAAACTAACATAACCTATCCTAACCTAAACTAATCTAAAGTAAACTAAACTAATCTAATATAAACTAAACAAACTTAAACTATAAACTCTAATATAAACTAAACTAAACTAACCTAACCTAAACTAAAATAAAATAAACTAAATTAAATTCAACTAAATGAAACTAAACTAAACTACACTAACCTAACCTAGCCTAACCTAACATAATCTAGTCTAAACTAAAATAAACTAACCTAACCTAACCTAATATAAACTAAACTAAACTAAATTATAAACTAAACGAAACTAAACTAAACTAAACCTAAAGTAACATAACTTAACCTAACCTAACCTAAACTAAACTAACTTAACCTGACCTAACCTAAACTAAACTAAACTAAACTAAACTATTAACTAAACTATAAACTAAAGTAAATTAACCAAAATAAAATAAACTAACCTAACCTAACCTAACCTAAACTAAACTAAACTAAGATAATATAAGCTAAAATGAACAATAAATTAAAATATAAACTAAACTATACTAAACTAATTTAACCTTACTTAACCTATCCTTAACTATACTAAACTAAACTAAACTAAACTAACCTAACCTAAACTAAACAAAAATAAACTACATTAAATTCAACTAAACTAAAATAAACTACACTAACCTAACCTAACCTTACCTAACCTAACCTAAACTAAACTCAACCAAACTAAACTAAACTATAAACTAAAATATAAGCTAATCTATAAACTAAACTAAACCAAATTAAATTCAACTAAACTAAACTACACTAATCTAACCTAACCTAACCTAACATAATCTAAACTAAACTAAAATAAACTAACCTAACCTAACCTAACCTAACCTTACCTAACCTAACCTAAACTAAACTAAACTAAACGAAACTTAACTAAACTATAAAGCAAAATATAAACTAATCTATAAACTAAACTAAACTATAAACTAAAGGAAACTAAATTAAACTATACTAAACTAAACTAACCTAACATAAACAAATCTAACCTAACCTAAAATAAACTAAACTAAACTAAATTAAACTATAAACTAAACTAAATTAAACTATAAACACAACTAAACTAAACTGAACTAAACTAACCTAACCTAACCTAACTTAAACTTAACTAAACTAAACTACCCTAGCCTAACCTAACCTAACCAAACCTAACCTAACCTAAACTAAACTAAAATAAACTAAACTAAACTAAACTAACTAACCTAACCTAACCTAACCTAACCTAAGCTAAACTAAACTAACCTAAATTAACCTAACCTAACCTAACGTAACCTAAACTAAACTAAACTAACCTACCTAACCTAACATACATTAAACTAAACTAAATTATAAACTAAACGAAACTAAACTAAATTAAACTAAGCTAAAGTAACATAACCTAACATAAATTAACCTAACCTAACCTAACCTAAACTAAACTAAACTAAACTAACCTAACCTAACCTAACCTAAACTAAACTACCTAACCTAAATTAACCTAAACAAAACTAAACTAAACTAAACTAACCTAACCTAACCTAACATAAACTAAACTAAACTAAACTAAATAAAACTAAACTAAACTAAACGAAATTAAACTATACATTAAACTATAAAATAAGCTACACTAAACTATAAACTAAAATATAAACTAATCTAAACTAAACTAACCTAACCTAAACTAAACTAAAATAAACTAAATTAAATTCAACTAAATGAAACTAAACTAAACTACACTAACCTAACCTAACCTAAACTAACCTAACATAATCTAATCTAAACAAAAATAAACTAACCTAAACTAATCTAACCTTACCTAACCAAACCTAAACTAAACTAAACTAAACCAAACTAAACTAAACTACAAACTAAAATATAAACTAATTTATAAACTAAACTAATCTATAAACTAAACTAAACTAAACTAAACTTAGCTAAACTAACTAACCTTACCGAAAATAGCCTAACCTAATCTAAGCTTAACTAAAGTAACCTAACCTAAACCAACATAAATCAAACTAAACTAAATTATAAAGTAAACCATAAACTAAACTAAACAAAAGTTAATTCTAAACTATAAATTAACTAAACTATAAACTAAACTAAACTAAACTAACCTCACCTAACCTAATTTAAACTAAACTAAACTAACCTAACCTAACCTAAACTAAACTAAACTAAACTAAACTATAAAGACAGTTATAAACTAAACTAAACTAAACTAAACTAACATAACGTAACCTAAACTACAATAAAATAAACTAAAATAAGTTCATCTAAACTAAACCTTACTACACTAACCTCACCTAACCTAACCTAACATAAACTAAACTAAATTGACCTAACCTAACCTAACGTAAACTAAACTAAACTATACGAAACAAAACTAAATAAAACTAAACTAAACTAAACGAAATTATACTATACACCAAACTATAAAATAAGCTAAACTAAACTATAAATTAAACTATGAACTAAACTAAACTACTAAACTATAAGGTAAACTAAACTAAATTAAACTCAACTAATCTAAACTAACCTAAGCTTACTAAACTAACCTAACCTAAACTAACCTAACCTAATATAAACTAAACTAAACTAACCTAACGTAACATAAGTTAGGCTAAGCTAAACTAAACGAACCTAACCTAAAATAAACTAAACTGAACCAAACTATATACTAAACTATAAACTAAACTAAGCTAAACTATAAACTAAACTATACTAAACTGAACTAACCTAACCTAAACTAACTTAACCGAACCTATACTAAACTTACCTTATCTAACCTAACATAACCTAAACTAATCTAAAGTATAAAATAAACTACAAACTAGACTAAACTAAACTATACTATAAACTAAATTATAAACTAAACTAAACTAAACTAACCTAACCTAACCTAACCTAAACTAAACTAAACTAAATTATAAACTAAACGTAACTAAACTAACCTAACATAACCTAACCTAACATAAACTAAACTAAACTCAATTATACACTAAACGAAACAAAACAAAACTAAACCAAACTAACCTAAAGTAACATAACCTAAGCTAACCTAAACTAAACTAAACTAAACTAACCTGACCTAACCTAAACCAAAACTAAATTAATCTATACTATAAACTAAACCATAAACTAAAGTAAATTAACTAAACTAAAATAAACTAACCTAACCTAACCTAAATTAAACTAACATAACCTAACCTAACCTAAACTAAACTAAACTAAACTAATCTAATATAAACTAAACTAAACAATAAATTAAAATATAAACTAAACTAATCTATAAACTAAACTAAACTAAACTAAACTTAGCTAAACTAACTAACCTTACCTATTGTAGCATAACGTAATCTAAGCTAAACTAAACTAACCTAACCTAAACAAAAATAAACCAAACTAAACTAAATTATAAAGTAAACTATAAACTAAACTAAACAAAACTATATTCTAAACTATAAATTAACTAAATTATAAACTAAACTAAACTAAACTAAACTAACCTAACCTATCCTAACACAACCTAAACTAAGCTAAACTAACCTAACCTAACCTAACCAAACCTAACCGAAACTAAGCTAAACTGAACTAAACTAAACTAAATTAAACAATAATCTAAACTAAACTTAACTATAAATTAAACTATAAACTAAACTAAACTATAAACAATACTAAACCAAACTGAACTAAACTAACCTAACCTAACCTAACATAAAATTAACTAAACTAAACTAACTTAACCTCACCCAACCTAACCTTACCTAACCTAACCTAAACTAAACTATAAGCGAAACTATACTTAACTATAAATTAAACACTAAACTAAACTACACCAAACTCACCTAACCTTACATAAACACAACTAACACACCTAACCTAACCTAACCTAAATTAAAATAAACTAAAATAAACTAACCCAACCTAACCTAACCTAACCTAAACTAAACTAAACTGACCTAACCTATCCTAAACAAAACTAAACAAAACTAAACTATAAGCAAAACTATTAACTAAAGTAAACTAAAGTAAACTAAAATAAACTAACCTAACCTAACCTAACCTAACCTAAAATAATCTAATATAAACTAAACTAAACTAAACTATAAACTAAAATATAAACTAAACTAAACTAAACTAAACTAAATAACTTAACCTAAACTAAACTAAAATAAACTAGATTAAATTCAACCAAACTAAACTAAACTATACTAACCTAACCTAACCTAACCTAACCTAACATAATCTAATCTAAACTAAAATAAACTAACCTAACCTAACGTAACCTAACCTTACCTATTCTAACCTAAACTAAACTAAACTAAACAAACGAAACTAAACTATATACTAAAATATAAACTAATCTATAAACTAAACTGAACTATAAACTAAACGAAACTAAAATAAACTATACTAAACTAAACTAACCTAACCTAAACATACCTCACCTAACCTAAACTAAACTAAACTAAACTATAAACTAAACTATTAATTAATTTATAAATTAAACTAAACTATAAACTAAAATAAAATAAACTGAACTAAGCTAAACTAACTAACATAACCTAACCTAACCTAACCTAACCTAAAATAACCTAACCTAAGCTAAGCTAAACTAAACTAACCTAACCTAACATAAACTAAACTAAACTGACCTAACCTAACCTAACGTAAACTAAACTAAACTATACGAAACAAAACTAAATAAAACTAAACTAAACTAAACGAAATTAAACTATACACCAAAATAAAAAATAAGCTAAACTAAACTATAAATTAAACTATAAAGTAAACTAAACTACTAAACTATAAGGTAAACTAAACTAAATTAAACTCAACTAATCTAAACTAACCTAAGCTTACTAAACTAACCTAACCTAAACTAACCTAACTTAATATAAACTAAACTAAACTAACCTAACCTAACATAAGCTAGGCTAAGCTAAACTAAACTAAGCTAACCTAAGATAAAATAAACTAAACTAAAATATAAACTAAAGTATAAACTAAACTAAACCAAACTATATACTAAACTATAAACTAAACTAAGCTAAACTATAAACTAAACTATACTAAACTAAACTAACCTAACGTAACCTAACCTAAACTAACTTATCCTAACCTATACTAAACTTACCTTACCTAACCTAACATAACCTAAACTAATTTAAAGTATAAAATAAACTATAAACTAAACTAAAATAAACTATACTATAAACTAAATTATAAACTAAACTAAAGTAAACTAAACTAACCTAACCCAACCTAAACTAAACTAAACTAAATTATAAACTAAACGTAACTAAACTAACCTAACATAACCTAACCTAACATAAACTAAACTAAACTCAATTATAAACTAAACGAAAATAAACAAAACTAAACTAAACTAACCTAAAGTAACATAACCTAACCTAACCTAAACTAAACTAAACTAACCTGACCTAACCTAAACCAAAACTAAATTAATTTATACTATAAACTAAACTATAGACTAAAGTAAATTAACTAAACTAAAATAAACTAACCTAACCTAACCTAACCTAAACTAAACTAACATAAATTAACCTAAACTAAACTAAACTAATCTAATATAAACTAAACTAAACAATAAATTAAAATATAAACAAAACTTAACTAAACTAAACTAAGCAAAACTAACTTAACCTAAAATAAACTAAACTAAACTAACCTAACCTGACCTAAAATAAACTAAAATAAACTAAATTAAATTCAAGTAAACTACACTAACCTAACCTAACCTAACATAATCTAATCTAAACTAAAATAAACTAACCTAAACTAATCTAACCTTACCTAACCTAACCTAAACTAAACTAAACTAAACTACAAACTAATTTATAAACTAAACTAATCTATAAACTAAACTAAACTAACCTAAGATAACTTAACCTAAATTAAACTAAACTAAACTAAACTATACTAAACTATAAAAAACGATGAAATATCTATATATTAAACTATAAACTGAAGTAAACTAAACTATACTCAACTAAATTAAACTAACCTAACCTAACTTAACATAACCTAACCTAAACTAAACTAAACTAACGTAACCTAACATAACCTACCCTAAACTAAAATAAATTAAATTAATTAAAATATAAACTAAACTAAACTATATACTAAACGATACCTCACTCAACTAAACTAAACTAAACTAAACTACATTAAACTAAACTAAACCATAAACTAAACTATAAACTAAACTATAAATTAATTTATAAATTAAACTAAACTATAAATTATAGTAAAATAAACAAAACTAAACTAAGCTAAACTAACTAACCTAACCTAACCTAACCTAAGCTAAGCTATCTAAACTATCCTTACCCAACCTAACCTAAACTAAACTAAACTAAACAAAACTACACTAAACTAAACTAAATTAAACTATAAACTGAACTAAACTTTAAACTAAACAAGACTAAACTATAAACAAAACTAAACTAAACTAAACTAAACTTACCTAACCTAACCTAACATAAACTTAACTAAACTAAACTACCCTAACCTAACCTAACCGAATCTAACCTTACCTAACCTAACCTAAACTGAACTAAACGAAACTGAACTATAAACTAAACTATAAACTAATCGATAAATTAAACTAAAATAAACTAAACTAAACTAAACTAAACTAACCTAACAAAACCTGAACTAAACTAAACTAAACTAAACTAAACTAAATTATAAACTAAACTATAAAATAATATAAACTAACCTAACCTAACCTAACCTAAACTAAACTAACCTAACCTAAGCTAACCTAACCTAAACTAAACTAAACTATAAAAAAACTATAAACTAAACTAAACAAAACTATACTATAAACTAAATTATAAACTAAACTAATGTAAACTAAACTAACCTCAACTAACCTAACCTAACCTCACCTAACCTAACATAAATTAAACTAAACTAAATTATAAACTAAACGAAACTAAACTAAATTAAACTAAATTAAACTAAACTAACCTAAAGTAACATAACCTAACCTAACCTAACCTAACCTAAACTAAAATAACTCAACTAACCTAACCTAACCTAACCCAACCTAACCTAAACTAAACTAAACTAACCTAACCGAACCTAAACTAAACTAAACTAAACTAAACTAAACTAAACTATAAATTAAACTATAAACTAAAGTAAACTAAATTAAACTAAAATAAACTAACCTAATTTACCTAAACAAAACTAACACACCTAACCTAACCTAAACAAAACTAAACTATACTAACCTAACCTAACATAACCCAACCTAACCTAAACTGAACTAAACTAAACTATAAACTAAAGTAAACTAAACTAAACTAAAATAAACTAACCTAACCTAACCTAAACAAACCTAACACACCTAACCTAACCTAACCTAAACTAAACTCAACTAAACTAAACTAACCTAACATAACCTAACCTAAACTAAACTAAACTGACCTCACCTATCCTAAACAAAACTAAACTAAACTATAAGCTAAACTATAAACTAAAGTAAACTAAAATAAACTAAAATAAACTAATCTAACCTAACCTAACCTAACCTAACCTAACCTAAACTAATCTAATATAAACTAAACTAAACTAAACTATAAACTAAAATATATACTAAACTAAACTAAATAACCTAACCTAAACTAAAGTAAAATAAACTAGATTCAATTCAACTAAACTAAACTAAACTAAACGCCACTAACCTAACCTAACCTAACCTAACCTAATCTAATCTAAACTAAAATAAACTAACTTAACCTAACGTAACCTAACCTTACCTATTCTAACCTAAACTAATCTAAAATAAACAAACTAATCTAAACCATAAACCAAAATATAAACTAATCTATAAACTAAACTGAACTATAAACTAAACGAAACTAAAATAAACTATACTAAAATAAACTAACCTAACCTAACCTAAACTAAACTAACATAACCTAACCTAACCTAAACTAAACTAAACTAATCTAATATAAACTAAACTAAACAATAAATTAAAATATAAACTAAACTTAACTAAACTAAACTAAGCAAAACTAACTCAACCTAAACTAAACTAAACTAACCTAACCTGACCTAAAATAAACAAAAATAAACTAAATTAAATTCAAGTAAACTAAACTAAACTACACTAACTAACCTAACCTAACATAATCTAATCTAAACTAAAATAAACTAACCTAAACTAATCTAACCTTACCTTACCTAACCTAAACTAAACTAAACTAAACTATAAACTAATTTATAAACTAAACTAATCTATAAACTAAACTAAACTAAACTAACCTAAGATAACTTAACCTAAATTAAACTAAACTATACTAAACTATAAACAAAACGATAAACTATACTATATATTAAACTGAACTAAAGTAAACTAAACTAAATTAATTTTACCTAACCTAACCTAAACTAAACTAAACTAACCTAACCTAACCCAAACGAAATTAAACTGTAAACTGAAGTAAACTAAACTAAACTCAACTAAACTAAACTAACCTAACCTAACTTAACACAACCTAACCTAAACTAAACTAAACTAACGTAACCTAACATAACCTACCCTAAACTAAATTAAATTAAATTAATTAAACTATAAACTAAACTAAACTAAACTATATACTAAACGATACCTCACTCAACTAAACTAAACTAAACTAAACTACACTAAACTAAATAAAACCATAAACTAAACTATAAACTAAACTATAAACTAAATTATAAACTAATTTATAAATTAAACTAAACTATAAATTATAGTAAAAAAAACAAAACTAAACTAAGCTAACCTAACTAACCTAACCTAACGTAACCTAATCTAAGCTATCTAAACTAACTTAACTTAACCTAACCTAAACTAAACTAAACTAAAATAAACTAAACTAAACTATGAACTAAACTGAACTAAACTATAAACTAAACTAAACTAAAGTTAACTAACCTAACGTAACCTAACCTAAACTAAATTAAACTAAACTAAACTAAACTAAGCTAACTTAACCTAACCTAAACTAACCTAACCTAACCTAAGTTAAGCTAAACTAAACTAACCTAACCTAACATAAACTAACCTTACCTAACCTAAATTAACCTTACCTAACCTAACCTAAACTAAACTAAACTAAACAAAACTACACTAAACTAAACTAAATTAAACTATAAACTTAACTAAACTGTAAACTAAACTTTAAACTAAACAAGACTAAACTATAAACAAAACTAAATTAAACTGAACTAAACTTACCTAACCTAACCTAACATAAACTTAACTAAACTAAACTACCCTAACCTAACCTAACCTAAACTAAACTAAACGAAACTAAATTATAAACTAAACCATAAACTAAACTAAACTATAAACTAAACTAAACTATAAACTAAAATAAACTAAACTATAAACTAGACTAAATTAAACTAAACTAACCTAACCTAACCTAAGCTAAGGAAAACTAAACTAACCTAAAGTAACATAAGTTAACTTAACCTAACCTAAACTACACTAACTTAACCTGACCTAACCTAAACTAAACTAACCTAACCAAACCTAACCTAAAATAACCTAACCTAAGCTAAGCTAAACTAAACTAACGTAACCTAACATAAACTAACATAACCTAACCTAAACTGAACTAAACTAAACTAACCAAACCTAACCTAACCTAAAATAACCTAACCTAAGATAAGCTAAACTAAACTAACCTAACCTAACATAAACTAATATAACCTAACCTAAAGTGAACTAAACTAAACTAACCTTACCTAACATAACCTATACTAAAATAAACAAAACAAAACTAAACTAAACTATAAACTGAACTAAACTAACCTAACCTAACATAAACTTAACTAAACTAACCTAACCCAACCTAAGCTAACCTTACCTAACCTAACCTAAACTAAACTAAACGAAACTAATCTATAAACTAAATTATAAACTAATCTCTAAATTAAACTAAACTATAAAATAAACTAAAATAAACTAAACTAAGCTAAATTAACTAACCTAACCTATTCTAACCTAACCTAAGCTAAACTAGACTAACCTAACCTAAACTAAACTAAACTAAACTAAACTATAAACTAAACTAAACTAATCTATAAACAAAACTAAACTAAACTGAACTAAACTAACCTAACCTAACCAAACATAAACTTAACTAAACTAAACTAACCTAACCCAACCTAAGCTAACCTTACCTAACCTAACCTAAACTTAACTATATGAAACTAAACTATAAACTAATCTCTAAATTAAACTAAACTATAAACTAAACTAAAATAAACTAAACTAAGCTTAATTAACTAACCTAACCTATTCTAACCTAACCTAAGCTAAACTAGACTAACCTAACCTAAACTAAACTAAACTAAACTAAATTATAAACTAAACCATAAACTAAATTAAACTATAAACTAAACTATAAACTAAACTAAACTAAACTATAAACTAGACTAAACTAAACTAAACTAACCTAACCTAACCTAAGCTAAGGTAAAGTAAACTAACCTAACCTAACCTGACCTAAACTAAACTAAACTAACCTAACTTATGAACTAAGCTATAAACTAAACTAAACCAAATTATAAACTAAACTATAAACTAAACTAAACTAAACTATAAACTAAACTAAACTATTTTATACTAATCTAACCTAACCTAAACTAAACTAACCTAACCTAACATAACCTAAACTAAACTAAACTAAAATATAAAATAAACTGTAAACTAAACTATACTATAAACTAAATTATAAACTAAACTAAACTAAACTAAACTAACCTAACCTAACCTAATCTAACATAAATTAAACTAAATTATAAACAAAGCGAAACTAAACTAACCTAACCTAATATAAACTAAACTAAACTAAATTATAAACTAAACGAAACTAAACTAAACTAAACTAACCTAAAGTAACATAAGTTAACCTAACCTAACCTAAACTACACTAACTTAACCTAACCTAACCTAAACTGAACTAAACCAAACTAACCTAACCTAACCTAACCTAAAATAACCTAACCTAAGCTAAGCTAAACTAAACTTACCTAACCTAACCTAAACTAAACTAATCTAAACTATAAACTAAACTATAAACTAAATTATAAATTAAACTAAATTATTAACTAAAATAAAATAAACTAAACTAAGCTAAACTATCTAACCTAACCTAACCTAACCTAACCTAAGCTAAGCTAAACTAAACTAACCTAACCTAACATAAACTAACATAACCTAACCTAACCTAAACTAATCTAAAGTAAACTAAACTAATCTAATATAAACTAAACAAACTTAAACTATAAACTCTAATATAAACTAAACTAAACTAACCTAACCTAAACTAAACTAAAATAAACTAAATTAAATTCAACTAAATGAAACTAAACTAAACTACACTAACCTAACCTAGCCTAACCTAACATAATCTAATCTAAACTAAAATAAACTAACCTAACCTAAACTTAACTAACCTAAACTAAACTAAACTAAACTAAACTAAACCAAACTAAACTAAACTATAAACTAAAATATAAATTAACCTGTAAACTATACTAAACTATAAACTACACGAAACTAATATAAACTATACTAAACTAACCTAACCTAACCTAAGCTAAGCTAAACTAAACTAACCTAACCTAACCTAAAGTAAACTAAATTAAACTAAATTATAAACTAAAATATAAACTAAATTAAACCAAACTACATATTAAACTATAAACTAAACTAAGCTAAACTATAAATTAAACTACACTAAACTAACCTAACCTAACCTAAACTAACCTAACCTAACCGAAACTAAACTAACCCAACCTAACCTAACATAACCTAAACTAAACTAAACTAAACTATAAAATAAACTATAAATAAAACTAAACTAAACTATACTATAAACTAAATTATAAACTAAACTAAACTAAACTAAACTAAGCTAACCTAACCTAAGTTAAACTAAACTAAACTAAATTATAAAATAAACGAAACTAAACTAACCTTACCTAACCTAACCTAACCTAACATAAACTAAACTAAACAAAATTATAACCTAACCTAACCTAACTTAAACTAAACTAAACTAACCTGACCTACCCTAAACTAAAACTAAACTAAACAAAACTATAAACTAAACTATAAACTAAAGTAAATTAACTAAACTAAAATAAACTAACCTAACCTAACCTAACCTAAACTAAACTAACCTAACCTAACCTAAACTAAACTAAACTAATCTATTATAAACTAAACTAAACAATAAATTAAAATATAAACTAAACTAAACTAAACTAAGCTAAACTAACTTAACGTAAACTAAACTAAACTAACCTAACCTAGCCTAAACTAAACTAAAATAAACTAAATAAAATTCAAGTAAACTAAACTAAACTACACTAACCTAACCTAACCAAACCTAACATAATCTAATCTAAACTAAAATAAAATAACCTAAACTAATCTAACCTTACCTAACCTAACCTAAACTATACTAAACTAAACCAAACTAAACTAAACTATAAAATAAAATATAAACTAATTTATAAACTAAACTAATCTATAAACTAAACTAAACTAAACTAAACTTAGCTAAACTAACTAACGTTACCTAACCTAACCTATACTAACTTAACCTAACCTATACTAAACTTACCTTACCTAACCTAACATAACCTAAACTAAACTAAACTATAAAATAAACTATAAACTAAACTAAACTAAACTATACTATAAACTAAATTTTAAACTAAACTAAACTAAACTAAACTAACCTAACCTAACCTAACCTAACCTAACATAAACTAAACTAAACTAAATTATAAACTAAACCAAACTAAAACTAAACTAACCTAAAGTAACATAACATAACCTAACCTAAACTAAACTAACCTAACCTAACCTAACCTAACCTAAAGTAAACTAAACTAATCTAATATAAACTAAACTAAACAATAAATTAAAATATAAAATAAACTTAACTAAACTAAACTAAGCTAAACTAACTTAACCTAAACTAAACTAAACTAAACTAACCTAACCTGGCCTAAACTAAACTAAAATAAACTAAATTAAATTCAAGTAAACTAAACTAAACTACACTAACCTAACCTAACCTAACTTAACATAATCTAATCTAAACTAAAACAAACTAACCTAAAGTAATCTAACTTTACCTAACCTAACCAAAACTAAAGTAAACCAAATAAAACTAAACTATACACTAAAATATAAACTAATTTATAAACTAAACTAATCTATAAACTAAACTAAACTAACCTAACCTAAATTAGACTAAACTAAACTAAAGTAAATTCAACTAAACTAAACCTAAATACACTAACCCAACCTAACCTAATCTAACATAAACTAAACTAAACTAAACTAACCTAAGATAACTTAACCTAAATTAAACTAAACTAAACTAAACTGTACTAAACTATAAACAAAACGATAAACTATACTATATATTAAACTGAACTAAAGTAAACTAAACTAAATTAATTTTACCTAAACTAACCTAAACTAAACTAAACTAACCTAACCTAACCTAAACTAAATTAAACTAATCTAAACTAAACGAAATTAAACTATAAACTAAACTAAACTAAACTCAACTAAACTAAACTGACCTAACCTAACTTAACATGGCCTTACCTAAACTAAACTAGACTAACCTAACCTAACATAACCTACCCTAAACTAAACTAAACTAAATTAATTAAACTATAAACTAAACTAAACTATAAACTAAACGATACCTCACTAAACTAAACTAAACTACACTAAACTAAACTAAACCATAAAACAAACTATAAACTAAACTATAAACTAAGCAATAAACTAAACTAAACTAAACTATAAACTACACTAAACTAATCTATAAACTAAGCTAACCTATCCTAAATTAAACTAAACTAAACTAAGCTAACCTAACCTAACCTAACTTAAGCTAAACTAAACTAAACTAACCTAACCTAACATAAACTAACCTAACCTAAACTAAACTAAACTTTCCTAACCTAACCTAACCTAACCTAACCTAAACTAAACTAAACAAAACTAAAGTAAACTAAACTAAATTAAACTATAAACTATACTAAACTATAAACTAAACTAAACTAAACTATAAACAGAACTAAACTAAAGTGAACTAAACTAACCTAACCTAACATAAACTAAACTATAAATTAAACTATAAACTAATCTATAAATTAAACTAAACTATAAATTACACTAAAATAAACTAAACTAAGCTAAACTATCTACCCTATACTAACCTAACCTAACCTAACCTAACCTAATCTAAACTAAACTAACCTAAGCTAAACTAACCTAACCTAAACTAACCTAACCTAAACTAACCTAACCTAAGCTAAACTAAACTAAACTAAACTATAAACTAAACTATAAACTAAACTAAACTAAACTAACCTTAAGTAATATAACCTAAACTAAACTAACCTAACCTAACCTAAACTAAACTAACCTGACCTAACCTAACCTAAACAAAACTAAACTAAACTAAACTAAACTAAACTAAAAAAACTAACCTAACCTAACCTAACCTAAACTAAACTAACCTAAAGTAACCTAACCTAAACTAAACTAAACTATACTAAATTAATGTAATATAAACTAAACTAAATTAAACTATAAACTAAAATATAAACTAAACTAAACAAAACTAACCTAACTTAAACTAAACTAAAATAAACTAAATTAAATTCAACTAAATGAAACTAAACTAAACTATACTAACCTAAACTAACCTAACCTAACATAATCTAATCTAAACTAAAATAAACTAACCTAACCGAACTTAACCTAACCTTTCCTAACCTAAACTAAACTAAACTAAACTAAATTAAACCAAACTAAACTAAACTATAAACTAAAATATAAATTAATCTGTAAACTAATCTAAACTATAAACTAATTTATAAATTAAACTAAACTTTAAACTAAAATAAAATAAACTAAACTAAGCTAAACTATCTAACCTAACCTAAATTAACCTAAAATAACCTAACCTAAGCTAAGCTAAACTAAACTAACCTAACCCAACATAAACTAACATAACCTAAACTAAACTAAACTAAACTAAACTAACCTTACCTAACCTAACCTAACCTAACCTATACTAAACTAAAGAAAACTAAACTAAACTAAACTAAACTATAAACTAAACTAAACTAAACTATAAACAAAACTAAACTAAACTGAAGTAAACTAACCTAACCTAACCTAACATAAACTTAACTAAACTAAACTAACCTAACCCAACCTAAGCTAACATTACCTAACCTAACCTAAACTTAACAAAATTTAACTAAACTATAAACTAATCTCTAAAATAAACTAAACTATAAACTAAACTAAACTAAACTAAACTAAGCTAAATTAACTAACCTAACCTATTCTAAACTAAAATAAAGTAACATAAGTTAATCCAACCTAACCTAAACTACACTAACTTAACCTGACCTAACCAAAAGTAAACTAACCTAACCTAACCTAACCTAAAATAACCTAACCTTAGCTAAGCTAAAGTAAACTAACATAACCTAACATAAACTAACATAACCTAACCTAAACTGAACTAAACTTAACTAACCTAACCTAACCTAAAATAACCTAACCTAAGCTAAGCTAAACTAAACTAACCTAACCTAACATAAACTAATATAACCTAACCTAAATTGAACTAAACTAAACTAACCTTACCTAACCTAACCTATACTAAACTAAACAAAACAAAACTAAACTAAACTAAACTATAAACTGAACCAAACTAACCTAGCCTAACCTAACATAAACTTAACTAAACTAAACTATACTAACCCAACCTAAGCTAACCTTACCTAACCTAACTTAAACTAAACTAAACAAAACTAAACGATAAACTAAACTATAAAGTAATCTGTAAATTAAACTAAACTATAAACTAAACTAAAATAAACTAAACTAAGCTAAATTAACTAACCTAACCTATTCTAACCTAACCTAAGCTAAACTAGACTAACCTAACCTAAACTAAACTAAACTAAATTATAAACTAAACCATTAACTAAACTAAACTAAACTATAAACTAAACTAAACTATAAACTAAACTAAACTAAACTAAACCAACCTAACCTAACCTAACCTAAGGTAAGCTAAAATAAACTAACCTAACCTAACCTGAACTAGACTAAACTAAACTAAACTATAAATTAAACTAAACTAATTATAAACTAAACTATAAACTAAACAAAACTAAACTATAAATTAAACTAAACTAAATTCAACTAACCTAACCTAACCTAACCTAAACTAAACTAACCTAACCTAACATAACCTAACATAACCTAAACTAAACTAAACTAAAATATAAAATAAACTATAAACTAAAATAAACTATACTATAAACTAAATTATAAACTAAACTAAACTAAACTAAACTAAAGTAACCTAACCTAACCTAACCCAACATAAACTAACCTAATTATAAACTAAACGAAACTAAACTAACCTAACCTAACCTAATATAAACTAAACTAAACTAAATTATAAACTAAACGAAACTAAACTAAACTAAACCTAAAGTAACATAACTTAAACTAACCTAACCTAAACTAAACTAACTTAACCTGACCTAACCTAAACTAAACTAAACTAAACTAAACTATTAACTAAACTATAAACTAAAGTAAATTAACCAAAATAAAATAAACTAACCTAACCTAACCTAACCTAAACTAAACTAAACTAAGATAATATAAGCTAAAATGAACAATAAATTAAAATATAAACTAAACTATACTAAACTAATTTAACCTTACTTAACCTATCCTTAACTATACTAAACTAAACTAAACTAACCTAACCTAACCTAAACTAAACAAAAATAAACTACATTAAATTCAACTAAACTAAAATAAACTACACTAACCTAACCTAACCTTACCTAACCTAATCTAAACTAAACTCAACCAAACTAAACTAAACTATAAACTAAAATATAAGCTAATCTATAAACTAAACTAAACCAAATTAAATTCAACTAAACTAAACTACACTAATCTAACCTAACCTAACCTAACATAATCTAAACTAAACTAAAATAAACTGACCTAACCTAACCTAACCTAACCTTACCTAACCTAACCTAAACTAAACTAAACTAAACGAAACTTAACTAAACTATAAAGCAAAATATAAACTAATCTATAAACTAAACTAAACTATAAACTAAAGGAAACTAAATTAAACTATACTAAACTAAACTAACCTAACATAAACAAATCTAACCTAACCTAAAATAAACTAAACTAAATTAAACTATAAACTAAACTAAATTAAACTATAAACACAACTAAACTAAACTGAACTAAACTAACCTAACCTAACCTAACTTAAACTTAACTAAACTAAACTACCCTAGCCTAACCTAACCTAACCAAACCTAACCTAACCTAAACTAAACTAAAATAAACTAAACTAAACTAAACTAACTAACCTAACCTAACCTAACCTAACCTAACCTAAGCTAAACTAAACTAACCTAAATTAACCTAACCTAACCTAACGTAACCTAAACTAAACTAAACTAACCTACCTAACTCAACATACATTAAACTAAACTAAATTATAAACTAAACGAAACTAAACTAAATTAAACTAAGCTAAAGTAACATAACCTAACATAAATTAACCTAACCTTACCTAACCTAAACTAAACTAAACTAAACTAACCTAACCTAACCTAACCTAAACTAAACTACCTAACCTAAATTAACCTAAACAAAATTAACTAAACTAAACTAAACTAACCTAACCTAACCTAACATAAACTAAACTAAACAAAACTAAATAAAATTAAACTAAACTAAACGAAATTAAACTATACAAAAAACTATAAAATAAGCTACACTAAACTATACACTAAAATATAAACTAATCTAAACTAAACTAACCTAACCTAAACTAAACAAAAATAAACTAAATTAAATTCAACTAAATGAAACTAAACTAAACTACACTAACCTAACCTAACCTAAACTAACCTAACATAATCTAATCTAAACAAAAATAAACTAACCTAAACTAATCTAACCTTACCTAACCAAACCTAAACTAAACTAAACTAAACCAAACTAAACTCAACTACAAACTAAAATATAAACTAATTTATAAACTAAACTAATCTATAAACTAAACTAAACTAAACTAAACTTAGCTAAACTAACTAACCTTACCGAAAATAGCCTAACCTAATCTAAGCTTAACTAAAGTAACCTAACCTAAACCAACATAAATCAAACTAAACTAAATTATAAAGTAAACCATAAACTAAACTAAACAAAAGTTAATTCTAAACTATAAATTAACTAAACTATAAACTAAACTAAACTAAACTAAACTAACCTCACCTAACCTAATTTAAACTAAACTAAACTAACCTAACCTAAACTAAACTAAACTAAACTAAACTATAAACACAGTTATAAACTAAACTAAACTAAACTAAACTAACATAACGTAACCTAAACTACAATATAATAAACTAAAATAAGTTCATCTAAACTAAACCTTACTACACTAACCTCACCTAACCTAACCTAACATAAACTAAACTAAATTGACCTAACCTAACCTAACGTAAACTAAACTAAACTATACGAAACAAAACTAAATAAAACTAAACTAAACTAAACGAAATTAAACTATACACTAACTATAAAATAAGCTAAACTAAACTATAAATTAAACTATGAACTAAACTAAACTACTAAACTATAAGGTAAACTAAACTAAATTAAACTCAACTAATCTAAACTAACCTAAGCTTACTAAACTAACCTAACCTAAACTAACCTAACCTAATATAAACTAAACTAAACTAACCTAACGTAACATAAGTTAGGCAAAGCTAAACTAAACTAACCTAACCTAAAATAAACTAAACTAAACCAAACTATATACTAAATTATAAACTAAACTAAGCTAAACTATAAACTAAACTATACTAAACTGAACTAACCTAACCTAAACTAACTTAACCTAACCTATACTAAACTTACCTTATCTAACCTAACATAACCTAAACTAATCTAAAGTATAAAATAAACTACAAACTAGACTAAACTAAACTATACTATAAACTAAATTATAAACTAAACTAAACTAAACTAAACTAACCTAACCTAACCTAACCTAAACTAAACTAAACTAAATTATAAACTAAACGTAACTAAACTAACCTAACATAACCTAACCTAACATAAACTAAACTAAACTCAATTATACACTAAACGAAACAAAACAAAACTAAACCAAACTAACCTAAAGTAACATAACCTAAGCTAACCTAAACTAAACTAAACTAAACTAACCTGACCTAACCTAAACCAAAATTAAATTAATCTATACTATAAACTAAACTATAAACTAAAGTAAATTAACTAAACTAAAATAAACTAACCTAACCTAACCTAAATTAAACTAACATAACCTAACCTAACCTAAACTAAACTAAACTAAACTAATCTAATATAAACTAAACTAAACAATAAATTAAAATATAAACTAAATTAAATCTATAAACTAAACTAAACTAAACTAAACTTAGCGAAACTAACTAACCTTACCAAATGTAGCATAACGTAATCTAAGCTAAACTAAACTAACCTAACCTAAACAAAAATAAACCAAACTAAACTAAATTATAAAGTAAACTATAAACTAAACTAAACAAAACTATATTCTAAACTATAAATTAACTAAATTATAAACTAAACTAAACTAAACTAAACTAACCTAACCTATCCTAACACAACCTAAACTAAGCTAAACTAACCTAACCTAACCTAACCTAACCGAAACTAAGCTAAACTGAACTAAACTAAACTAAATTAAACAATAATCTAAACTAAACTTAACTATAAATTAAACTATAAACTAAACTAAACTATAAACAATACTAAACCAAACTGAACTAAACTAACCTAACCTAACCTAACATAAAATTAACTAAACTAAACTAACTTAACCTCACCCAACCTAACCTTACCTAACCTAACCTAAACTAAACTATAAGCGAAACTATACTTAACTATAAATTAAACACTAAACTAAACTACACCAAACTCACCTAACCTAACATAAACACAACTAACACACCTAACCTAACCTAACCTAAATTAAACTAAACTAAAATAAACTAACCCAACCTAACCTAACCTAACCTAAACTAAACTAAACTGACCTAACCTATCCTAAACAAAACTAAACTAAACTAAACTATAAGCAAAACTATTAACTAAAGTAAACTAAAGTAAACTAAAATAAACTAACCTAACCTAACCTAACCTAACCTAAAATAATCTAATATAAACTAAACTAAACTAAACTATAAACTAAAATATAAACTAAACTAAACTAAACTAAACTAAATAACTTAACCTAAACTAAACTAAAATAAACTAGATTAAATTCAACTAAACTAAACTAAACTATACTAACCTAACCTAACCTAACCTAACCTAACATAATCTAATCCAAACTAAAATAAACTAACCTAACCTAACCTAACGTAACCTAACCTTACCTATTCTAACCTAAACTAAACTAAACTAAACAAACTAAACTAAACTATATACTAAAATATAAACTAATCTATAAACTAAACTGAACTATAAACTAAACGAAACTAAAATAAACTATACTAAACTAAACTAACCTAACCTAAACATACCTCACCTAACCTAAACTAAACTAAACTAAACTATAAACTAAACTATTAATTAATTTTTAATTAAACTAAACTATAAACTAAAATAAAATAAACTGAACTAAGCTAAACTAACATAACCTAACCTAACCTAACCTAACCTAAAATAATCTAACCTAAGCTATGCTAAACTAAACTAACCTAACCTAACATAAACTAAACTAAACTGACCTAACCTAACCTAACGTAAACTAAACTAAACTATACGAAACAAAACTAAATAAAACTAAACTAAACTAAACGAAATTAAACTATACACCAAACTAAAAAATAAGCTAAACTAAACTATAAATTAAACTATAAACTAAACTAAACTACTAAACTATAAGGTAAACTAAACTAAATTAAACTCAACTAATCTAAACTAACCTAAGCTTACTAAACTAATCTAACCTAAACTAACCTAACTTAATATAAACTAATCTAAACTAACCTAACCTAACATAAGCTAGGCTAAGCTAAATTAAACTAACCTAACCTAAGATAAAATAAACTAAACTAAAATATAAACTAAAGTATAAACTAAACTAAACCAAACTATATACTAAACTATAAACTAAACTAAGCTAAACTATAAACTAAACTATACTAAACTAAACAAACCTAACGTAACCTAACCTAAACTAACTTATCCTAACCTATACTAAACTTACCTTACCTAACCTAACATAACCTAAACTAATTTAAAGTATAAAATAAACTATAAACTAAACTAAACTAAACTATACTATAAACTAAATTATAAACTAAACTAAACTAAACTAACCTAACCTAACCTAAACTATACTAAACTAAATTATAAACTAAACGTAACTAAACTAACCTAACATAACCTAACCTAACATAAACTAAACTAAACTCAATTATAAACTAAACGAAACTAAACAAAACTAAACTAAACTAACCTAAAGTAACATAACCTAACCTAACCTAAACTAAACTAAACTAACCTGACCTAACCTAAACCAAAACTAAATTAATTTATACTATAAACTAAACTATAAACTAAAGTAAATTAACTAAACTAAAATAAACTAACCTAACCTAACCTAACCTAAACTAAACTAACATAAATTAACCTAAACTAAACTAAACTAATCTAATATAAACTAAACTAAACAATAAATTAAAATATAAACAAAACTTAACTAAACTAAACTAAGCAAAACTAACTTAACCTAAAATAAACTAAACTAAACTAACCTAACCTGACCTAAAATAAACTAAAATAATCTAAATTAAATTCAAGTAAACTAATGTAAACTACACTAACCTAACCTAACATAATCTAATCTAAACTAAAATAAACTAACCTAAACTAATCTAACCTTACCTAACCTAACCTAAACTAAACTAAACTAAACTATAAACTAATTTATAAACTAAACTAATCTATAAACTAAACTAAACTAACCTAAGATAACTTAACCTAAATTAAACTAAACTAAACTAAACTATACTAAACTATAAAAAAACGACAAAATATACTATATATTAAACTATAAACTGAAGTAAACTAAACTAAACTCAACTAAACTAAACTAACCTAACCTAACTTAACATAACCTAACCTAAACTAAACTAAACTAACGTAACCTAACATAACCTACCCTAAACTAAAATAAATTAAATTAATTAAAATATAAACTAAACTAAACTATATACTAAACGATACCTCACTCAACTAAACTAAACTAAACTAAACTACACTAAACTAAACTAAACCATAAACTTAACTATAAACTAAACTATAAATTAATTTATAAATTAAACTAAACTATAAATTATAGTAAAATAAACAAAACTAAACTAAGCTAAACTAACTAACCTAACCTAACCTAACCTAAGCTAAGCTATCTAAACTAACCTTACCCAACCTAACCTAAACTAAACTAAACTAAACAAAACTACACTAAACTAAACTAAATTAAACTATAAACTGAACTAAACTTTAAAGTAAACAAGACTAAACTATAAACAAAACTAAACTAAACTAAACTAAACTTACCTAACCTAACCTAACATAAACTTAACTAAACTAAACTACCCTAACCTAACCTAACCTAATCTAACCTTACCTAACCTAACCTAAACTAAACTAAACGAAACTAAACTATAAACTAAACTATAAACTAATCGATAAATTAAACTAAACTATAAACTAAACTAAAATAAACTAAACTAAGCTAAATTAACTAACCTAACCTATTCTAACCTAACCTAAGCTAAAATAGTCTAACCTAACCTAAACTAATATAAACTAAATTATAAACTAAACCATAAACTAAACTAAACTATAAACTAAACTATAAACTAAACTAAACTAAACTATAAACTAGACTAAATTAAACTAAACTAACCTAACCTAACCTAAGCTAAGGAAAACTAAACTAACCTAAAGTAACATAAGTTAACCTAACCTAACCTAAACTACACTAACTTAACCTGACCTAACCTAAACTAAAATAACCTAACCTAACCTAACGTATCCTAAAATAACCTAACCTAAGCTAAACTAAACTAAACTAACCTAACCTAACATAAACTAACATAACCTAACCTAAACTGAACTAAACTAAACTAACCAAACCTAACCTAACCTAAAATAACCTAACCTAAGCTAAGCTAAACTAAACTAACCTAACCTAACATAAACTAATATAACCTAACCTAAAGTGAACTAAACTAAACTAACCTTACCTAACATAACCTATACTAAACTAAACAAAACAAAACTAAACTAAACTAAACTATAAACTGAACTAAACTAACCTAACCTAACATAAACCTAACTAAACTAACCTAACCCAACCTAAGCTAACCTTACCTAACCTAACCTAAACTAAACTAAACGAAACTAATCTATAAACTAAACTATAAACTAATCTCTAAATTAAACTAAACTATAAAATAAACTACAAAAAAACTAAACTAAGCTAAATTAACTAACCTAACCTATTCTAACCTAACCTAAGCTAAACTAGACTAACCTAACCTAAACTAAACTAAACTAAACTAAACTATAAACTAAACTAATCTATAAAATAAACTAAACTAAATTGAACTAAACAAACCTAACCTAACCTAACATAAACTTAACTAAACTAAACTAACCTAACCCAAAATAAGCTAACCTTACCTAACCTAACCTAAACTTAACTAAATGAAACTAAACTATAAACTAATCTCTAAATTAAACTAAACTATAAATTAAACTAAAATAAACTATACTAAGCTAAATTAACTAACCTAACCTATTCTAACCTAACCTAAGGTAAACTAGACTAACCTAACCTAAACTAAACTAAACTAAACTAAATTATAAACTAAACCATAAACTAAATTAAACTATAAACTAAACTATAAACTAAACTAAACTAAACTATAAACTAGACTAAACTATACTAAACTAACCTAACCTAACCTAAGCTAAGGTAAAGTAAACTAACCTAAATTAACCTGACCTAAACTAAACTAAACTAACCTAACTTATTAACTAAGCTATAAACTAAACTAAACCAAATTATAAACTAAACTATAAACTAAACTAAACTAAACTATAAACTGAACTAAACTAAAATATACTAATCTAACCTAACCTAAACTAAACTAACCTAACCTAACCTAACCTAACATAACCTAAACTAAACTAAACTAAAATATAAAATAAACTGTAAACTAAACTATACTATAAACTAAATTATAAACTAAACTAAACTAAACAAAACTAACCTAACCTAACCTAATCTAACATAAATTAAACTAAATTATAAACAAAGCGAAACTAAACTAACCTAACCTAATATAAACTAAACTAAACTAAATTATAAACTAAACGAAACAAACTAAACTAAACTAACCTAAAGTAACATAAGTTAACCTAACCTAACCTAAACTACACTAACTTAACCTAACCTAACCTAAACTGAACTAAACCAAACTAACCTAACCTAACCTAACCTAAAATAACCTAACCTAAGCTAAGCTAAACTAAACTTACCTAACCTAACCTAAACTAAACTAATCTAAACTATAAACTAAACTATAAACTAATTTATAAATTAAACTAAACTATTAACTAAAATAAAAAAACTAAACTAAGCTAAACTATCTAACCTAACCTAACCTAACCTAAAATAACCTAACCTAAGCTAAGCTAAAGTAAACTAACCTAACCTAACATAAACTAACATAACCTAACCTAACCTAAACTAATCTAAAGTAAACTAAACTAATCTAATATAAACTAAACAAACTTAAACTATAAACTCTAATATAAACTAAACTAAACTAACCTAACCTAAACTAAACTAAAATAAACTAAATTAAATACAACTAAATGAAACTAAACTAAACTACACTAACCTAACCTAGCCTAACCTAACATAATCTAATCTAAACTAAAATAAACTAACCTAACCTAACCTTAACTAACCTAAACTAAACTAAACTAAACTAAACCAAACTACACTAAACTATAAACTAAAATATAAATTAACCTGTAAACTATACTAAACTATAAACTACACGAAACTAATATAAACTATACTAAACTAACCTAACCTAACCTAAGCTAAGCTAAACTAAACTAACCTAACCTAACCTAAAGTAAACTAAATTAAACTATATTATAAACTAAAATATAAACTAAATTAAACCAAACTACATATTAAACTATAAACTAAACTAAGCTAAACTATAAATTAAACTAAACTAAACTAACCTAACCTAACCTAAACTAACCTAACCTAACCGAAACTAAACTAACCCAACCTAACCTAACATAACGTAAACTAAACTAAACTAAACTATAAAATAAACTATACATGAAACTAAACTAAACTATACTATAAACTAAATTATAAACTAAACTAAACTAAACTAAACTAAGCTAACCTAACCTAGGTTAAACTAAACTAAACTAAATTATAAAATAAACGAAACTAAACTAACCTTACCTAACCTAACCTAACCTAACATAAACTAAACTACACAAAATTATAAACTAAACGAAACTAAACAAAACTAAACTAAACTAACCTAAAGTAACATAAACTAACCTAACCTAACCTAAACTAAACTAAACATACCTGACCTACCCTAAACTAAAATTAACTAAACAAAACTATAAACCAAACTATAAACTAAAGTAAATTAACTAAACTAAAACAAACTAACCTAACCTAACCTAACCTAAACTAAACTAACCTAACCTAACCTAAACTAAACTAAACTAATCTATTATAAACTAAACTAAACAATAAATTAAAATATAAACTAAACTAAACTAAACTAAGCTAAACTAACTTAACGTAAACTAAACTAAACTAACCTAACCTAGCCTAAACTAAACTAAAATAAACTAAATAAAATTCAAGTAAACTAAACTACACTACACTAACCTAACCTAAACAAACCTAACATAATCTAATCTAAAATGAAATAAAATAACGTAAACTAATCTAACCTTACCTAACCTAACCTAAACTAAACTAAACCAAACTAAACTAAACTATAAAATAAAATATAAACTAATTTATAAACTAAACTAATCTATTAACTAAACTAAACTAAACTAAACTTAGCTAAACTAAGTAACCTTACCTAACCTAACCTAAACTAACTTAACCTAACCTATACTAAACTTACCTTACCTAACCTAACATAACCTAAACTAAACTAAACTATAAAATAAACTATAAACTAAACTAAACTAAACTATACTATAAACTAAATTATAAACTAAACTAAACTAAACTAAACTAACCTAACGTAACCTAACCTAACATAAACTAAACTAAACTAAATTATAAACTAAACGAAACTAAACTAACATATCCTATGCTAACCTAACATAACATAAACTAAACTAAACTAAATTATAAACTAAACAAAACTAAAACTAAACTAACCTAAAGTAACATAACATAACCTAACCTAAACTAAACTAACCTAACCTAACCTAACCTAACCTAAAGTAAACTAAACTAATCTAATATAAACTAAACTAAACAATAAATTAAAATATAAAATAAACTTAACTAAACTAAACTAAGCTAAACTAACTTAACCTAAACTAAACTAAACTAAACTAACTTAACCTGGCCTAAATTAAACTAAAATAAACTAAATTAAATTCAAGTAAACTAAACTAAACTACACTAACCTAACCTAACCTAACGTAACATAATCTAATCTAAAATAAAACAAACTAACCTAAAGTAATCTAACCTTACCTAACCTAACCTAAACTAAAGTAAACCAAATTAAACTAAACTATAAACTAAAATATAAACTAATTTATAAACTAAACTAATATATAAACTAAACTAAACTAGCCTAACCTAAATTAGACTAAACTAAACTAAAGTAAATTCAACTAAACTAAACCTAAATACACTAACCCAACCTAACCTAATCTAACATACACTAAACTAATCTAAACTAACCTAAGATAACTTAACCTAAATTAAACTAAACTAAACTAAACTGTACTAAACTATAAACAAAACGATAAACTATACTATATATATTAAACTGAACTAAAGTAAACTAAACTAAATTAATTTTACCTAACCTAACCTAAACTAAACTAAACTAACCTAACCTAACCTAAACTAAATTAAACTAATCTAAACTAAACGAAATTAAACTATAAACTAAACTAAACTAAACTCAACCAAACTAAACTGACCTAACCTAACTTAACCTGACCTTACCTAAACTAAACTATACTAACCTAACCTAACATAACCTACCCTAAACTAAACTAAACTAAATTAATTAAACTATAAACTAAACTAAACTATAAACTAAACAATACCTCACTAAACTAAACTAAACTACTTTAAACTAAATTAAACCATAAAATAAACTATAAACTAAACTATAAACTAAGCTATAATCTAAACTAAACTAAACTATAAACTACACTAAACTAATCTATAAACTAAACTAACCTATCCTAAATTAAACTAAACTAAACTAAGCTAACCTAACCTAACCTAACCTAACTTAAGCTAAACTAAACTAAACTAACCTAACCTAACATAAACTAACCTAACCTAACCTAAACTAAACTAAACTTACCTAACCTAACATAACCTAACCTAACCTAAACTAAACTAAACAAAACTAAAGTAAACTAAACTAAATTAAACTATAAACTATACTAAACTATAAACTAAACTAAACTAAACTATAAACAGAACTAAACTAAAGTGAACTAAACTAACCTAACCTAACATAAACTAAACTATAAATTAAACTATAAACTAATCTATAAATTAAACTAAACTATAAATTACACTAAAATAAACTAAACTAAGCTAAACTATCTACCCTATCCTAACCTAACCTAAAATAACCTAACCTAAGCTAAGCTACACTAAACTAACCTAACCCAACATAAACTAACATAACCTAACCTAAACTAAACTAAACTAAACTAACCTTACCTAACCTAACCTAACCTAACCTATACTAAACTAAACAAAACTAAACTAAACTAAACTAAACTATAAACTAAACTAAACTAAACTATAAACAAAACTAAACTAAACTAAAGTAAACTAACCTAACCTAACCTAACATAAACTTAACTAAACTAAACTAACCTAACCCAACCTAAGCTAACCTTACCTAACCTAACCTAAACTAAACTAAACAAATCTAAACGATAAACTGAACTACAAAGTAATCTGTAAGTTAAACTAAACTATAAACTAAACTAAAATAAACTAAACTAAGCTAAATTAACTAACCTAACCTATTCTAACCTAACCTAAGCTAAACTAGACCAACCTAACCTAAACTAAACTAAACTAAATTATAAACCATACCATTAACTAAATTAAACTAAACTATAAACTAAACTAAACTATAAACTAAAATAAACTAAACTAAACTAACCTAACCCAAATTATAAACTAAACTATAAACTAAACTATAAACTAAACTAAACCAAATTATAAACTAAACTATAAACTAAACAAAACTAAACTATAAACTAAATTGAACTAAATTCAACTAACCTAACCTAACCTAACCTAACCTAAACTAAACTAACCTAACCTAACATAACCTAAACTAAACTAAACTAAAATATAAAATAAACTATAAACTAAACTAAACTATACTATAAACTAAATTATATACTAAACTAAACTAAACTAAACTAACCTAACCTAACCTAACCTAACATAAACTAACCTAATTATAAACTAAACGAAACTAAACTAACCTAAACCTAAAGTAACATAACTTAACCTAACCTAACCTAAACTAAATTAACTTAACCTGACCTAACCTAACCTAAACTAAACTAAACTAAACTATAAACTAAATTAATTAACCAAAATAAAATAAACTAACCTAAACTAACCTAACCTAAACTAAACTAAACTAATGTAATATAAGCTAAAATAAACAATAATTTAAAATATAAACTAAACTAAACTATACTAAACTAAGTAAACCTTACTTAACCTAACCTTAACTATACTAAACTAAACTAAACTAACCTAACCTAACCTAAACTAAACAAAAATAAACTACATTAAATTCAACTAAACTAAAATAAACTACACTAACCTAACCTAACCTTACCTAACCTAACCTAAACTAAACTCAACCAAACTAAACTAAACTATAAACTAAAATATAAGCTAATCTATAAATTAAACTAAACTATAAACTAAACTAAACTAAACCAAATTAAATTCAACTAAACTAAACTACACTAATCTAACCTAACCTAACCTAACATAATCTAAACTAAACTAAAATAAACTAACCTAACCTAACCTAACCTAACCTTACCTAACCTAACATAAACTAAACTAAACTAAACCAAACTTAACTAAACTATAAAGCAAAATATAAACTAATCTATAAACTAAACTAAACTATAAACTAAAGGAAACTAAATTAAACTATACTAAACTAAACTAACCTAACATAAACAAATCTAACCTAACCTAAAATAAACTAAACTAAATTAAACTATAAACTAAACTAAACTAAACTATAAACACAACTAATATAAACTGAACTAAACTAACCTAACCTAACTTAAACTTAACTAACCTAAACTACACTAACTTAACCTAACCTAACCTAAACTGAACTAAACCAAACTAACCTAACCTAACCTAAAATAACCTAACCTAAGCCAAGCTAAACTAAACTTACCTAACCTAACCTAAACTAAACTAATCTAAACTATAAACTAAACTATAAACTAATTTATAAATTAAACTAAACTATTAACTAAAATAAAAAAACTAAACTAAGCTAAACTATCTAACCTAACCTAACCTAACCTAAAATAACCTAACCTAAGCTAAGCTAAAGTAAACTAACCTAACCTAACATAAACTAACATAACCTAACCTAACCTAAACTAATCTAAAGTAAACTAAACTAATCTAATATAAACTAAACAAACTTAAACTATAAACTCTAATATAAACTAAACTAAACTAACCTAACCTAAACTAAACTAAAATAAACTAAATTAAATACAACTAAATGAAACTAAACTAAACTACACTAACCTAACCTAGCCTAACCTAACATAATCTAATCTAAACTAAAATAAACTAACCTAACCTAACCTTAACTAACCTAAACTAAACTAAACTAAACTAAACCAAACTAAACTAAACTATAAACTAAAATATAAATTAACCTGTAAACTATACTAAACTATAAACTACACGAAACTAATATAAACTATACTAAACTAACCTAACCTAACCTAAGCTAAGCTAAACTAAACTAACCTAACCTAACCTAAAGTAAACTAAATTAAACTATATTATAAACTAAAATATAAACTAAATTAAACCAAACTACATATTAAACTATAAACTAAACTAAGCTAAACTATAAATTAAACTAAACTAAACTAACCTAACCTAACCTAAACTAACCTAACCTAACCGAAACTAAACTAACCCAACCTAACCTAACATAACGTAAACTAAACTAAACTAAACTATAAAATAAACTATACATGAAACTAAACTAAACTATACTATAAACTAAATTATAAACTAAACTAAACTAAACTAAACTAAGCTAACCTAACCTAGGTTAAACTAAACTAAACTAAATTATAAAATAAACGAAACTAAACTAACCTTACCTAACCTAACCTAACCTAACATAAACTAAACTACACAAAATTATAAACTAAACGAAACTAAACAAAACTAAACTAAACTAACCTAAAGTAACATAAACTAACCTAACCTAACCTAAACTAAACTAAACTAACCTGACCTACCCTAAACTAAAACTAAACTAAACAAAACTATAAACCAAACTATAAACTAAAGTAAATTAACTAAACTAAAACAAACTAACCTAACCTAACCTAACCTAAACTAAACTAACCTAACCTAACCTAAACTAAACTAAACTAATCTATTATAAACTAAACTAAACAATAAATTAAAATATAAACTAAACTAAACTAAACTAAGCTAAACTAACTTAACGTAAACTAAACTAAACTAACCTAACCTAGCCTAAACTAAACTAAAATAAACTAAATAAAATTCAAGTAAACTAAACTACACTACACTAACCTAACCTAACCAAACCTAACATAATCTAATCTAAAATAAAATAAAATAACCTAAACTAATCTAACCTTACCTAACCTAACCTAAACTAAACTAAACTAAACCAAACTAAACTAAACTATAAAATAAAATATAAACTAATTTATAAACTAAACTAATCTATTAACTAAACTAAACTAAACTAAACTTAGCTAAACTAAGTAACCTTACCTAACCTAACCTAAACTAACTTAACCTAACCTATACTAAACTTACCTTACCTAACCTAACATAACCTAAACTAAACTAAACTATAAAATAAACTATAAACTAAACTAAACTAAACTATACTATAAACTAAATTATAAACTAAACTAAACTAAACTAAACTAACCTAACGTAACCTAACCTAACATAAACTAAACTAAACTAAATTATAAACTAAACGAAACTAAACTAACATATCCTATGCTAACCTAACATAACATAAACTAAACTAAACTAAATTATAAACTAAACAAAACTAAAACTAAACTAACCTAAAGTAACATAACATAACCTAACCTAAACTAAACTAACCTAACCTAACCTAACCTAACCTAAAGTAAACTAAACTAATCTAATATATACTAAACTAAACAATAAATTAAAATATAAAATAAACTTAACTAAACTAAACTAAGCTAAACTAAATTAAACCTAAACTAAACTAAACTAAACTAACTTAACCTCGCCTAAATTAAACTAAAATAAACTAAATTAAATTCAAGTAAACTAAACTAAACTACACTAACCTAACCTAACCTAACGTAACATAATCTAATCTAAAATAAAACAAACTAACCTAAAGTAATCTAACCTTACCTAACCTAACCTAAACTAAAGTAAACCAAATTAAACTAAACTATAAACTAAAATATAAACTAATTTATAAACTAAACTAATATATAAACTAAACTAAACTAGCCTAACCTAAATTAGACTAAACTAAACTAAAGTAAATTCAACTAAACTAAACCTAAATACACTAACCCAACCTAACCTAATCTAACATACACTAAACTAATCTAAACTAACCTAAGATAACTTAACCTAAATTAAACTAAACTAAACTAAACTGTACTAAACTATAAACAAAACGATAAACTATACTATATATATTAAACTGAACTAAAGTAAACTAAACTAAATTAATTTTACCTAACCTAACCTAAACTAAACTAAACTAACCTAACCTAACCTAAACTAAATTAAACTAATCTAAACTAAACGAAATTAAACTATAAACTAAACTAAACTAAACTCAACCAAACTAAACTGACCTAACCTAACTTAACCTGACCTTACCTAAACTAAACTATACTAACCTAACCTAACATAACCTACCCTAAACTAAACTAAACTAAATTAATTAAACTATAAACTAAACTAAACTATAAACTAAACAATACCTCACTAAACTAAACTAAACTACTTTAAACTAAATTAAACCATAAAATAAATTATAAACTAAACTATAAACTAAGCTATAATCTAAACTAAACTAAACTATAAACTACACTAAACTAATCTATAAACTAAACTAACCTATCCTAAATTAAACTAAACTAAACTAAGCTAACCTAACCTAACCTAACCTAACTTAAGCTAAACTAAACTAAACTAACCTAACCTAACATAAACTAACCTAACCTAACCTAAACTAAACTAAACTTACCTAACCTAACATAACCTAACCTAACCTAAACTAAACTAAACAAAACTAAAGTAAACTAAACTAAATTAAACTATAAACTATACTAAACTATAAACTAAACTAAACTAAACTATAAACAGAACTAAACTAAAGTGAACTAAACTAACCTAACCTAACATAAACTAAACTATAAATTAAACTATAAACTAATCTATAAATTAAACTAAACTATAAATTACACTAAAATAAACTAAACTAAGCTAAACTATCTACCCTATCCTAACCTAACCTAAAATAACCTAACCTAAGCTAAGCTAAACTAAACTAACCTAACCCAACATAAACTAACATAACCTAACCTAAACTAAACTAAACTAAACTAACCTTACCTAACCTAACCTAACCTAACCTATACTAAACTAAACAAAACTAAACTAAACTAAACTAAACTATAAACTAAACTAAACTAAACTATAAACAAAACTAAACTAAACTAAAGTAAACTAACCTAACCTAACCTAACATAAACTTAACTAAACTAAACTAACCTAACCCAACCTAAGCTAACCTTACCTAACCTAACCTAAACTTAACAAAATTTAACTAAACTAAAACTAATCTCTAAAATAAACTAAACTATAAACTAAACTAAACTAAACTAAACTAAACTAAGCTAAATTAACTAACCTAACCAATTCTAAACTAACCTAAAGTAACATAAGTTAACCTAACCTAACCTAAACTACACTAACTTAACCTGACCTAACCAAAAGTAAAATAACCTAACCTAACCTAATCTAACCTAACCTAACCTAACCTAACCTAACCTAAAATAACCTAAGCTAAGCTAAACTAAACTAAACTAACATAACCTAACATAAACTAACATAACCTAACCTAAACTGAACTAAACTTAACTAACCTAACCTAACCTAAAATAACCTAACCTAAGCTAAGCTAAACTAAACTAACCTAACCTAACATAAACTAATATAACCTAACCTAAACTGAACTAAACTAAACTAACCTTACCTAACCTAACCTATACTAAACTAAACAAAACAAAACTAAACTAAACTAAACTATAAACTGAACTAAACTAACCTAACCTAACCTAACCTAACATAAACTTATTTAAACTAAACTAAACTAACCCAACCTAAGCTACCCTTACCTAACCTAACCTAAACTAAACTAAACAAATCTAAACGATAAACTGAACTACAAGGTAATCTGTAAGTTAAACTAAACTATAAACTAAACTAAAATAAACTAAACTAAGCTAAATTAACTAACCTAACCTATTCTAACCTAACCTAAGCTAAACTAGACCAACCTAACCTAAACTAAACTAAACTAAATTATAAACCATACCATTAACTAAATTAAACTAAACTATAAACTAAACTAAACTAAACTATAAACTAAACTAAACTAAACTATAAACTAAAATAAACTAAACTAAACTAACCTAACCCAAATTATAAACTAAACTATAAACTAAACTATAAACTAAACTAAACCAAATTATAAACTAAACTATAAACTAAACAAAACTAAACTATAAACTAAATTGAACTAAATTCAACTAACCTAACCTAACCTAACCTAACCTAAACTAAACTAACCTAACCTAACATAACCTAAACTAAACTAAACTAAAATATAAAATAAACTATAAACTAAACTAAACTATACTATAAACTAAATTATATACTAAACTAAACTAAACTAAACTAACCTAACCTAACCTAACCTAACATAAACTAACCTAATTATAAACTAAACGAAACTAAACTAACCTAAACCTAAAGTAACATAACTTAACCTAACCTAACCTAAACTAAATTAACTTAACCTGACCTAACCTAACCTAAACTAAACTAAACTAAACTATAAACTAAAGTAAATTAACCAAAATAAAATAAACTAACCTAAACTAACCTAACCTAAACTAAACTAAACTAATGTAATATAAGCTAAAATAAACAATAAATTAAAATATAAACTAAACTAAACTATACTAAACTAAGTAAACCTTACTTAACCTAACCTTAACTATACTAAACTAAACTAAACTAACCTAACCTAACCTAAACTAAACAAAAATAAACTACATTAAATTCAACTAAACTAAAATAAACTACACTAACCTAACCTAACCTTACCTAACCTAACCTAAACTAAACTCAACCAAACTAAACTAAACTATAAACTAAAATATAAGCTAATCTATAAATTAAACTAAACTATAAACTAAACTAAACTAAACCAAATTAAATTCAACTAAACTAAACTACACTAATCTAACCTAACCTAACCTAACATAATCTAAACTAAACTAAAATAAACTAACCTAACCTAACCTAACCTAACCTTACCTAACCTAACATAAACTAAACTAAACTAAACCAAACTTAACTAAACTATAAAGCAAAATATAAACTAATCTATAAACTAAACTAAACTATAAACTAAAGGAAACTAAATTAAACTATACTAAACTAAACTAACCTAACATAAACAAATCTAACCTAACCTAAAATAAACTAACCTAAACTAAATTAAACTATAAACTAAACTAAACTAAACTATAAACACAACTAATATAAACTGAACTAAACTAACCTAACCTAACTTAAACTTAACTAAACTAAACTACCCTAACGTAACCTAACGTAACCAAACCTAACCTAACCTAAACTAAACTAAAATAAACTAAACTAAACTAAACTAACTAACCTAACCTAACCTAACCTAACCTAACCTAAGCTAAACTAAACTAACCTAAATTAACCTAACCTAACCTAACGTAACCTAAACTAAACTAAACTAACTTACCTAATCTAACATAAATTAAACTAAACTAAATTATAAACTAAACGAAACTAAACTAAACTAAGGTAAGCTAAAGTATCATAACCTAACATAAATTAACCTAACCTAACCTAAACTAAACTAAACTAACCTAACCTAATCTAACCTAAACTAAACTAACCTAACCTAAATTAACCTAAACAAAACTAAACTAAACTAAACTAACATAACGTAACCTAAACTACAATAAAATAAACTATACTAAGTACATCTAAACTAAACCTAACTACACTAACCTAACCTAACCTAACCTAACCTAACATAAGCTAAACTAAATTGACCTCACCTAACCTAACGTAAACTAAACTAAACTATACGAAACAAAACTAAATAAAACTAAACTAAACTAAACGAAATTAAACTATACACCAAACTATAAACTAAAGTAAATTAACTAAACTAAAATAAACTAACCTAACCTAACCTTACTTAAACTAAACTACACTAATCTAATATAAACTAAACTAAACAATAAATTAAAATATAAATTAAACTTAACTAAACTAAACTAAGCTAAACTAACTTGACTTAAACTAAACTAAACTAAGCTAACCGAACCTGACCTAAACTAAACTAAAATAAACTAAATTAAATTCAAGTAAACTAAACTAAACTACACTAACCTAACCTAACCTAACCTAACATAATCTAATCTAAACTAAAATAAAGTAACCTAAACTAATCTAACCTTTCCTAACCTAACCTAAACTAAACTAAACCATACTAAACTAAACTATAAACTAAAATATAAACTAATTTATAAACTAAACTAATCTATAAACTAAACTAAACTTAACTATAAACAACACTAAACTAAACTGAACTAAACTAACCTAACCTAACTTAAACTTAACTAAACTAAACTAACCTAACCTAACCTAACTTAAACTAAACTAAACTAAACTAAATAAAACTAAACTAAACTAAACGAAATTAAACTATACATCATACTATAAAATAAGCTACACTAAACTATAAACTAAAATATAAACTAATCTAAACTAAACTAACCTAACCTAAACTAAACTAATATAAACTAAATTAAATTCAACTAAATGAAACTAAACTAAACTACACTAACCTAACCTAACCTAACCTAACCTAACCTAACCTAACATAATCTAATCTAAACAAAAATAAACTAACCTAAACTAATCTAACCTTACCTAACCAAACCTAAACTAAACTAAACCAAACTAAACTAAACTACCAACTAAAATATAAACTAATTTATAAACTAAACTAATCTATAAACTAAACTAAACTAAACTAAACTTAGCTAAACTAACTAACCTTACCGAAAATAGCCTAACCTAATCTAAGCTAAACTAAAGTAACCTAACCTGAACCAACATAAACCAAACTAAACTAAATTATAAAATAAACCATAAACTAAACTAAACTAAAGTTAATTCTAAACTATAAATTAACTAAACTATAAACTAAACTAAACTAAACTAAACTAACCTCACCTAACCTAATTTAAACTAAACTAAACTAACCTAACCTAACCTAAACTAAACTAAACTATAAACACAGTTATAAACTAAACTAAACTAAACTAAACTAACATAACGTAACCTAAACTACAATAAAATAAACTAAAATAAGTTCATCTAAACTAAACCTAACTACACTAACCTCACCTAACCTAACCTAACATAAACTAAACTAAATTGACCTAACCTAACCTAACGTAAACTAAACTAAACTATACGAAACAAAACTAAATAAAACTAAACTAAACTAAACGAAATTAAACTATACACCAAACTATAAACTAAAGTAAATGAACTAAACTAAAATAAACTAACCTAACCTAACCTAAACTAAAGTAAACTAAACTAATCTAATATAAACTAAACTAAACAATAAATTAAAATATAAACTAAACTTAACTAAACTAAACTAAGCTAAACTAACTTGACCTAAACTAAACTAAACTAAGCTAACCTAATCTGACCTAAACTAAACTAAAATAAACTAAATTAAATTCAAGTAAACTAAACTAAACTACACTAACCTAACCTAACCTAACCTAACATAATCTAATCTAAACTAAAATAAAGTAACCTAAACTAATCTAATCTTACCCAACCTAACCTAAACTAAACTAAACCATACTAAACTATAAACTAAAATATAAACTAATTTATAAACTAAACTAATCTATAAACTAAACTAAACTTAACTATAAACAAAACTAAACTAAACTGAACTAAACTAACCTAAACTAACCTAACCTAAACTTACGTAACCTAACCTAAAATAAACTAAACTATAAACTAAACTATAAACTAAAGTAAAATAAACAAAACTAAACAAATCCAAACTAACTAACCTAACCTAACCTAACCTAAGCTAAGCTATCTAAGCTCACCTAACCTAACCTAAACTAAACTAAAATAAAATAAACTAAAGTATAAACTAAAGTATAAACTAAACTAAAGTAAACTATAAACTAAACTATAAACTAAACTGAACTAAACTATAAATTAAACTAAAGTTAACTAACCTAACCTAACCAAACCTAACGTAAATTAAACTTAACTAAACTAAACTAAGCTAACTTAACATAACCTAAACTAACCTAACCTAACCTAACCTAAGCTAAGCTAAAGTAAACTAACTTAACCTAACATAACTAACCTAACCTAACCTAAACTAACCTTACCTAACCTAACCTAAACTAAACTAAACTAAATTAAACTATAAACTGAACTAAACTGTAAACTAAACTTTAAACTATACTAAACTAAACTATAAACACAACTAAACTAAACTGAACTAAACTAACCTAACCTAACCTAACTTAAACTTAACTAAACTAAACTACCCTAACCTAACCTAACCTAACCAAACCTTAAATAACCTAACCTAAACTAAACTAAAATAAACTAAACTAAACTAAACTAACTAACCTAACCTAACCTAACTTAATTAAACTAAACTACCCTAACCTAACCTAACCTAACCAAACCTAACCTAACCTAAACTAAACTAAACTAAAATAAACTAAACTAAACTAAACTAACTAACCTAACCTAACCTAACCTAACCTAACCTAAGCTAAACTAAACTAACCTAAATTAACATAACCTAACCTAACGTAACCTAAAATAAACTAAACTAACCTGCCTAACCTAACATAAATTAAACTAAACTGAATTATAAACTAAACAAAACTAAACTAAACTAAACTAAACTAAGCTAAAGTAACATAACCTAACATAAATTAACCTAACCTAACCTAACCTAAACTAAACTAAACTAAACTAACCTAACCTAACCTAACCTAAACTAAACTAACCTAACCTAAATTAACCTAAACAAAACTAAACTAATCTAAACTAACCTAACCTAACCTAACATAAACTAGACTAAACTAAACTAAATAAAACTAAACTAAACTAAACGAATTTAAACTATACACCAAACTATAAAATAAAATACACTAAACTATAAACTAAAATATAAACTAATCTAAACTAATCTAACCTAACCTAAACTAAACTAAAATAAACTAAATTAAATTCAACTAAATGAAACTAAACTAAACTACACTAACCTAACCTAACCTAACATAATCTAATCTAAACAAAAATAAACTAACCTAAACTAATCTAACCTTACCTAACCAAACTTAAACTAAACTAAACCAAACTAAACTAAACTACAAACTAAAATATAAACTAATTTATAAACTAAACTAATCTATAAACTAAACTAAACTAAACTAAACTTAGCTGAACTAACTAAACTAACCTCACCTAACCTAATTTAAACTAAACTAAACTAACCTAACATAACCTAAACTAAACTAAACTAAACTAAACTATAAACACAGTTATAAACTAAACTTAACTAAACTAACATAACGTAACCTAAACTACAATAAAATAAACTAAACTAAGTACATCTAAACTAAACCTAACTACACTAACCTAACCTAACCTAACCTAACATAAACTAAACTAAATTGACCTCACGTAACCTAACGTAAACTAAACTAAACTATACGAAACAAAACTAAATAAAACTAAACTAAACTAAACGAAATTAAACTATACACCAAACTATAAACTAAAGTAAATTAACTAAACTAAAATAAACTAACCTAACCTAACCTAACCTAAACTAAACTACACTAATCTAATATAAACTAAACTAAACAATAAATTTAAATATAAACTAAACTTAACTAAACTAAACTAAGCTAAACTAACTTGACCTAAACTAAACTAAACTAAGCTAACCGAACCTGACCTAAACTAAACTAAAATAAACTAAATTAAATTCAAGTAAACTAAACTAAACTACACTAACCTAACCTAACCTAACCTAACATAATCTAATCTAAACTAAAATAAAGTAACCTAAACTAATCTAACCTTACCTAACCTAACCTAAACTAAACTAAACCATACTAAACTAAACTATAAACTAAAATATAAACTAATTTATAAACTAAACTAATCTATAAACTAAACTAAACTTAACTATAAACAAAACTAAACTAAACTGAACTAAACTAACCTAAACTAACCTAACCTAAACTTACGTAACCTAACCTAAACTAAACTAAACTATAAACTAAACTATAAACTAATTTATAAATTAAACTAAACTATAAACTAAAGTAAAATAAACAAAACTAAACTAAGCCAAACTAACTAACCTAACCTAACCTAACCTAAGCTAAGCTATCTAAACTCACCTAACCTAACCTAAACTAAACTAAAATAAAATAAACTAAAGTATAAACTAAAGTATAAACTAAACTAAAGTAAACTATAAACTAAACTATAAACTAAACTGAACTAAACTATAAATTAAACTAAAGTTAACTAAACTAACCTAACCAAACCTAACATAAATTAAACTAAACTAAACTAAACTAAGCTAACTTAACCTAACCTAAACAAACCTAACCTAACCTAACCTAAGCTAAGCTAAACTAAACTAATTTAACCTAACATAACTAACCTAACCTAACCTAAACTAACCTTACCTAACCTAACCTAAACTAAACTAAACTAAATTAAACTATAAACTGAACTAAACTGTAAACTAAACTTTAAACTAAACTAAACTAAACTATAAACACAACTAAACTAAACTGAACTAAACTAACCTAACCTAACCTAACTTAAACTTAACTAAACTAAACTACCCTAACCTAACCTAACCTAACCAAACCTAACCTAACCTAACCTAAACTAAACTAAAATAAACTAAACTAAACTAAACTAACTAACCTAACCTAACCTAACCTAACCTAACCTAAGCTAAACTAAACTAACCTAAATTAACCTAACCTAACCTAACGTAACCTAAACTAAACTAAACTAACTTACCTAATCTAACATAAATTAAACTAAACTAAATTATAAACTAAACGAAACTAAACTAAACTAAGGAAAGCTAAAGTATCATAACCTAACATAAATTAACCTAACCTAACCTAAACTAAACTAAACTAACCTAACCTAATCTAACCTAAACTAAACTAACCTAACCTAAATTAACCTAAACAAAACTAAACTAAACTAAACTAACCTAATCTAACCTAACATAAACTAAACTAAACTAAATAAAACTAAACTAAACTAAACGAAATTAAACTATACACCAAACTATAAAATAAGCTAAACTAAACTATAAACTAAAATATAAACTAATGTAAACTAAACTAACCTAACCTAACATAACCTAACCTAACCTAACATAATCTAATCTAAACAAAAATAAACTAACCTAAACTAATCTAACCTTACCTAACCAAACCTAAATTAAACTAAACTAAACCAAACTAAATTAAACTACAAACTAAAATATAAACTAATTTATAAACTAAACTAATCTATAAACTAAACTAAACTAAACTAAACTTAGCTAAACTAACTAACGTTACCGAAAATAGCCTAACCTAATCTAAGCTAAACTAAACTAACCTAACCTAAACCAACATAAACCAAACTAAACTAAATTATAAAGTAAACCATAAACTAAACTAAACAAAACTTAATTCTAAACTATAAATTATCTAAACTATAAACTAAACTATACTAAACTAAACTAACCTCACCTAACCTAATTTAAACTAAACTAACCTAACCTAACCTAACCTAAACTAAATTAAACTAAACTGTAAACACAGTTATAAACTAAACTAAACTAAAATAACATAACGTAACCTAAACTACAATAAAATAAACTAAACTAAGTTCATCTAAACTAAACCTAACTACACTAACCTAACCTAACCTAACGTAACATAAACTAAACTAAATTGACCTAACCTACCTAACGTAAACTAAACTAAACTATACGAAACAAAACTAAATAAAACTAAACTAAACTAAACGAAATTAAACTATACACCACACTATAAACTAAAGTAAATTAACTAAACTAAAATAAACTATTAACCTAACCTAACCTAAACTAAACTAAACTAATCTAATATAAACTAAACTAAACAATAAATTAAAATTTAAACTAAACTTAACTAAACTAAACCAAGCTAAACTAACTTCACCTAAACTAAACTAAACTAAGCTAACCTAACCTGACCTAAACTAAACTAAAATAAACTAAATTAAATTCAAGTAAACTAAACTAAACTACACTAACCTAACCTAACCTAACCTAACATAATCTAATCTAAACTAAAATAAAGTAACCTAAACTAATCTAACCTTACCTAACCTAACCTAAACTAAACTAAACCATACTAAACTAAACTATAAACTAAAATAAAAAACTAATTTATAAACTAAACTAATCTATAAACTAAACTAAACTTAACTATAAACAAAACTAAACTAAACTGAACTAAACTAACCTAAACTAACCTAACCTAAACTTACGTAACCTAACCTAAAATAAACTAAACTATAAACTAAACTATAAACTAATTTATAAATTAAACTAAACTATAAACTAAAGTAAAATAAACAGAACTAAACTAAGCCAAACTAACTAACCTAACCTAACCTAACCTAAGCTAAGCTATCTAAACTCACCTAACCTAACCTAAACTAAACTAAAATAAAATAAACTAAAGTATAAACTAAAGTATAAACTAAACTAAAGTAAACTATAAACTAAACTATAAACTAAACTGAACTAAACTATAAATTAAACTAAAGTTAACTAACCTAACCTAACCAAACCTAACGTAAATTAAACTAAACTGAACTAAACTAAGCTAACTTAACCTTACCTAAACTAACCTAACCTAACCTAACCTAAGCTAAGCTAAACTAAACTAACTTAACCTAACATTACTAACCTAACCTAACCTAAACTAACCTTACCTAACCTAACCTAAACTAAACTAAACTAAACTAAATTAAACTATAAACTGAACTAAACTGTAAACTAAACTTTAAACTAAACTAAACTAAACTATAAACACAACTAAACTAAACTGAACTAAACTAACCTAACCTAACAAACTTAACTAAACTACCCTAACCTAACCTAACCTAACCAAACCTAACCTAACCTAACCTAAACTAAACTAAAATAAACTAAACTAAACTAAACTAACTAACCTAACCTAACCTAACCTAACCTAAGCTAAACTAAACTAACCTAAATTAACCTAACCTAACCTAACGTAACCTAAACTAAACTAAACTAACTTTCCTAACCTAACATAAATTAAACTAAACTAAATTATAAACTAAACGAAACTAAACTAAACTAAACTAAGCTAAAGTAACATAACCTAACATAAATTAACCTAACCTAACCTAAACTAAACTAACCTAACCTAACCTAACCTAAACTAAACTAACCTAACCTAAATTAACCTAAACAAAACTAAACTAAACTAAACTAACCTAACCTAACCTAACATAAACTAAACTAAACTAAATAAAACTAAACTAAACTAAACGAAATTAAACTATACACCAAACTATAAAATAAGCTAAACTAAACTATAAACTAAAATATAAACAAATCTAAACTAAACTAACCTAACCTAAATTAAACTAAAATAAACTAAATTAAATTCAACTAAATGAAACTAAACTAAACTACACTAACCTAACCTAACCTAACCTAACCTAACATAATCTAATCTAAACAAAAATAAACTAACCTAAACTAATCTAACCTTACCTAACCAAACCTAAACTAAACTAAACCAAACTAAACTAAACTACAAACTAAAATATAAACTAATTTATAAACTAAACTAATCTATAAACTAAACTAAACTAAACTAAACTTAGCTAAACTAACTAACCTTACCGAAAATAGCCTAACCTAATCTAAGCTAAACTAAACTAACCTAACCTAAACCGACATAAACCAAACTAAACTAAATTATAAAGTAAACCATAAACTAAACTAAACAAAACTTAATTCTAAACTATAAATTAACTAAACTATAAACTAAACTATACTAAACTATCCTAACCTCACCTAACCTAATTTAAACTAAACTAAACTAACCTAACCTAACCTAAACTAAACTAAACTAAACTATAAACACAGTTATAAACTAAACTAAACTAAACTAAACTAACATAACGTAACCTAAACTACAATAAAATAAACTAAACTAAGTACATATAAACTAAACCTAACTACACTAACCTAACCTAACCTAACCTAACCTAACTAAATTGACCTCACCTAACCTAACGTAAACTAAACTAAACTATACGAAACAAAACTAAATAAAACTAAACTAAACTAAACGAAATTAAACTATACACCAAACTATAAACTAAAGTAAATGAACTAAACTAAAATAAACTAACCTAACCTAACCTTACCTAAACTAAACTACACTAATCTAATATAAACTAAACTAAACAATAAATTAAAATATAAACTAAACTTAACTAAACTAAACTAAGCTAAACTAACTTGACTTAAACTAAACTAAACTAAGCTAACCGAACCTGACCTAAACTAAACTAAAATAAACTAAATTAAATTCAAGTAAACTAAACTAAACTACACTAACCTAACCTAACCTAACCTAACATAATCTAATCTAAACTAAAATAAAGAAACCTAAACTAATCTAACCTTACCTAACCTAACCTAAACTAAACTAAACCATACTAAACTAAACTATAAACTAAAATATAAACTAATTTATAAACTAAACTAATCTATAAACTAAACTAAACTTAACTATAAACAAAACTAAACTAAACTGAACTAAACTAACCTAAACTAACCTAACCTAAACTTACGTAACCTAACCTAAACTAAACTAAACTATAAACTAAACTATAAACTAAACTAAAGTAAACTATAAACTAAACTATAAACTAAACTGAACTAAACTATAAATTAAACTAAAGTTAACTAACCTAACCGAACCAAACCTAACGTAAATTAAACTAAATTAAAGTAAACTAAAGTATAAACTAAAGTATAAACTAAACTAAAGTAAACTATAAACTAAACTATAAACTAAACTGAACTAAACTATAAATTAAACTAAAGTTAACTAACCTAACCGAACCAAACCTAACGTAAATTAAACTAAATTAAAGTAAACTAAGCTAACTTAACCTAACCTAAACTAACCTAACCTAAGCTAAGCTAAACTAAACTAACTTAACCTAACATAACTAACCTAACCTAACCTAAACTAACCTTACCTAACTTAACCTAAACTAAACTAAACTAAATTAAACTATAAACTGAACTAAACTGTAAACTAAACTTTAAACTAAATTAAACTAAACTATAAACACAACTAAACTAAACTGAACTAAACTAACCTAACCTAATCTAACTTAAACTTAACTAAACTAAACTACCCTAACCTAACCTAACCTAACCAAACCTAACATATCCTAACCTAAACTAAACTAAAATAAACTAAACTAAACTAAACTAACTAACCTAACCTAACCTAACCTAACCTAACCTAACCTAGGCTAAACTAAACTAACCTAAATTAACCTAACCTAACCTAACGTAACCTAAACTAAACTAACCTACCTAACCTAACATAAATTAAACTAAACTAAATTATAAACTAAACGAAACTAAACTATACTAAACTAAGCTTAAGTAACATAACCTAACATAAATTAACCTAACCTAACCTAACCTAAACTAAACTAAAATAAACTAACCTAACCTAACCTAACCTAAACTAAACTAACCTAACCTAAATTAACCTAAACAAAACTAAACTAAACAAAACTACCCTAACCTAACCTAATATAAACTAAACTAAACTAAATAAAACTAAACTAAACTAAACGAAATGAAACTATACACCAAACTATAAAACAAGCTACACTAAACTATAAACTAAAATATAAACTAATCTAAACTAAACTAACCTAACCTAAACTAAACTAAAATAAACTAAATTAAATTCAACTAAATGAAACTAAACTAAACTACACTAACCTAACCTAACCTAACCTAACCTAACATAATCTAATCTAAACAAAAATAAACTAACCTAAACTAATCTAACCTTACCTAACCAAACCTAAACTAAACTAAACTACAAACTAAAATATAAACTAATTTATAAACTAAACTAATCTATAAACTAAACTAAACTAAACTAAACTTAGCTAAACTAACTAACCTTACCGCAAATAGCCTAACCTAATCTAAGCTAAACTAAACTAACCTAACCTAATCCAACATAAACCAAACTAAACTAAATTATAAAGTAAACCATAAACTAAACTAAACAAAACTTAATTCTAAACTATAAATTAACTAAACTATAAACTAAACTATACTAAACTAAACTAACCTCACCTAACCTAATTTAAACTAAACTAAACTAACCTAACCTAACCTAACCTAAACTAAACTAAATTAAACTATAAACACAGTTATAAACTAAACTAAACTAAACTAAACTAACATAACGTAACCTAAACTACAATAAAATAAACTAAACTAAGTACATCTAAACTAAACCTAACTACACTAACCTAACCTAACCTAACCTAACCTAACATAAGCTAAACTAAATTGACCTCACCTAACCTAACGTAAACTAAACTAAACTATACGAAACAAAACTAAATAAAACTAAACTAAACTAAACGAAATTAAACTATACACCAAACTATAAACTAAAGTAAATTAACTAAACTAAAATAAACTAACCTAACCTAACCTTACTTAAACTAAACTACACTAATCTAATATAAACTAAACTAAACAATAAATTAAAATATAAATTAAACTTAACTAAACTAAACTAAGCTAAACTAACTTGACTTAAACTAAACTAAACTAAGCTAACCGAACCTGACCTAAACTAAACTAAAATAAACTAAATTAAATTCAAGTAAACTAAACTAAACTACACTAACCTAACCTAACCTAACCTAACATAATCTAATCTAAACTAAAATAAAGTAACCTAAACTAATCTAACCTTACCTAACCTAACCTAAACTAAACTAAACCATACTAAACTAAACTATAAACTAAAATATAAACTAATTTATAAACTAAACTAATCTATAAACTAAACTAAACTTAACTATAAACAACACTAAACTAAACTGAACTAAACTAACCTAACCTAACTTAAACTTAACTAAACTAAACTAACCTAACCTAACCTAACATAAACTAAACTAAACTAAACTAAATAAAACTAAACTAAACTAAACGAAATTAAACTATACATCATACTATAAAATAAGCTACACTAAACTATAAACTAAAATATAAACTAATCTAAACTAAACTAACCTAACCTAAACTAAACTAATATAAACTAAATTAAATTCAACTAAATGAAACTAAACTAAACTACACTAACCTAACCTAACCTAACCTAACCTAACCTAACATAATCTAATCTAAACAAAAATAAACTAACCTAAACTAATCTAACCTTACCTAACCAAACCTAAACTAAACTAAACCAAACTAAACTAAACTACCAACTAAAATATAAACTAATTTATAAACTAAACTAATCTATAAACTAAACTAAACTAAACTAAACTTAGCTAAACTAACTAACCTTACCGAAAATAGCCTAACCTAATCTAAGCTAAACTAAAGTAACCTAACCTAAACCAACATAAACCAAACTAAACTAAATTATAAAATAAACCATAAACTAAACTAAACTAAAGTTAATTCTAAACTATAAATTAACTAAACTATAAACTAAACTAAACTAAACTAAACTAACCTCACCTAACCTAATTTAAACTAAACTAAACTAACCTAACCTAACCTAAACTAAACTAAACTATAAACACAGTTATAAACTAAACTAAACTAAACTAAACTAACATAACGTAACCTAAACTGCAATAAAATAAACGAAAATAAGTTCATCTAAACTAAACCTAACTACACTAACCTCACCTAACCTAACCTAACATAAACTAAACTAAATTGACCTAACCTAACCTAACGTAAACTAAACTAAACTATACGAAACAAAACTAAATAAAACTAAAATAAACTAAACGAAATTAAACTATACACCAAACTATAAACTAAAGTAAATGAACTAAACTAAAATAAACTAACCTAACCTAACCTAAACTAAACTAAACTAAACTAATCTAATATAAACTAAACTAAACAATAAATTAAAATATAAACTAAACTTAACTAAACTAAACTAAGCTAAACTAACTTGACCTAAACTAAACTAAACTAAGCTAACCTAATCTGACCTAAACTAAACTAAAATAAACTAAATTAAATTCAAGTAAACTAAACTAAACTACACTAACCTAACCTAACCTAACCTAACATAATCTAATCTAAACTAAAATAAAGTAACCTAAACTAATCTAATCTTACCCAACCTAACCTAAACTAAACTAAACCATACTAAACTATAAACTAAAATATAAACTAATTTATAAACTAAACTAATCTATAAACTAAACTAAACTTAACTATAAACAAAACTAAACTAAACTGAACTAAACTAACCTAAACTAACCTAACCTAAACTTACGTAACCTAACCTAAAATAAACTAAACTATAAACTAAACTATAAACTAAAGTAAAATAAACAAAACTAAACAAATCCAAACTAACTAACCTAACCTAACCTAACCTAAGATAAGCTATCTAAGCTCACCTAACCTAACCTAAACTAAACTAAAATAAAATAAACTAAAGTATAAACTAAAGTATAAACTAAACTAAAGTAAACTATAAACTAAACTATAAACTAAACTGAACTAAACTATAAATTAAACTAAAGTTAACTAACCTAACCTAACCAAACCTAACGTAAATTAAACTTAACTAAACTAAACTAAGCTAACTTAACATAACCTAAACTAACCTAACCTAACCTAACCTAAGCTAAGCTAAACTAAACTAACTTAACCTAACATAACTAACCTAACCTAACCTAAACTAACCTTACCTAACCTAACCTAAACTAAACTAAACTAAATTAAACTATAAACTGAACTAAACTGTAAACTAAACTTTAAACTAAACTAAACTAAACTATAAACACAACTAAACTAAACTGAACTAAACTAACCTAACCTAACCTAACTTAAACTTAAATAAACTAAACTACCCTAACCTAACCTAACCTAACCAAACCTTAAATAACCTAACCTAAACTAAACTAAAATAAACTAAACTAAACTAAACTAACTAACCTAACCTAACCTAACTTAATTAAACTAAACTACCCTAACCTAACCTAACCTAACCAAACCTAACCTAACCTAAACTAAACTAAACTAAAATAAACTAAACTAAACTAAACTAACTAACCTAACCTAACATAACCTAACCTAACCTAAGCTAAACTAAACTAACCTAAATTAACATAACCTAACCTAACGTTACCTAAAATAAACTAAACTAACCTGCCTAACCTAACATAAATTAAACTAAACTGAATTATAAACTAAACAAAACTAAACTAAACTAAACTAAACTAAGCTAAAGTAACATAACCTAACATAAATTAACCTAACCTAACCTAACCTAAACTAAACTAAACTAAACTAACCTAACCTAACCTAACCTAAACTAAACTAACCTAACCTAAATTAACCTAAACAAAACTAAACTAATCTAAACTAACCTAACCTAACCTAACATAAACTAAACTAAACTAAACTAAATAAAACTAAACTAAACTAAACGAATTTAAACTATACACCAAACTATAAAATAAAATACACTAAACTATAAACTAAAATATAAACTAATCTAAACTAATCTAACCTAACCTAAACTAAACTAAAATAAAGTAAATTAAATTCAACTAAATGAAACTAAACTAAACTACACTAACCTAACCTAACCTAACATAATCTAATCTAAACAAAAATAAACTAACCTAAACTAATCTAACCTTACCTAACCAAACTTAAACTAAACTAAACCAAACTAAACTAAACTACAAACTAAAATATAAACTAATATATAAACTAAACTAATCTATAAACTAAACTAAACTAAACTAAACTTAGCTGAACTAACTAAACTAACCTCACCTAACCTAATTTAAACTAAACTAAACTAACCTAACATAACCTAAACTAAACTAAACTAAACTAAACTATAAACACAGTTATAAACTAAACTTAACTAAACTAACATAACGTAACCTAAACTACAATAAAATAAACTAAACTAAGTACATCTAAACTAAACCTAACTACACTAACCTAACCTAACCTAACCTAACATAAACTAAACTAAATTGACCTCACGTAACCTAACGTAAACTAAACTAAACTATACGAAACAAAACTAAATAAAACTAAACTAAACTAAACGAAATTAAACTATACACCAAACTATAAACTAAAGTAAATTAACTAAACTAAAATAAACTAACCTAACCTAACCTAACCTAAACTAAACTACACTAATCTAATATAAACTAAACTAAACAATAAATTTAAATATAAACTAAACTTAACTAAACTAAACTAAGCTAAACTAACTTGACCTAAACTAAACTAAACTAAGCTAACCGAACCTGACCTAAACTAAACTAAAATAAACTAAATTAAATTCAAGTAAACTAAACTAAACTACACTAACCTAACCTAACCTAACCTAACATAATCTAATCTAAACTAAAATAAAGTAACCTAAACTAATCTAACCTTACCTAACCTAACCTAAACTAAACTAAACCATACTAAACTAAACTATAAACTAAAATATAAACTAATTTATAAACTAAACTAATCTATAAACTAAACTAAACTTAACTATAAACAAAACTAAACTAAACTGAACTAAACTAACCTAAACTAACCTAACCTAAACTTACGTAACCTAACCTAAACTAAACTAAACTATAAACTAAACTATAAACTAATTTATAAATTAAACTAAACTATAAACTAAAGTAAAATAAACAAAACTAAACTAAGCCAAACTAACTAACCTAACCTAACCTAACCTAAGCTAAGCTATCTAAACTCACCTAACCTAACCTAAACTAAACTAAAATAAAATAAACTAAAGTATAAACTAAAGTATAAACTAAACTAAAGTAAACTATAAACTAAACTATAAACTAAACTGAACTAAACTATAAATTAAACTAAAGTTAACTAAACTAACCTAACCAAACCTAACATAAATTAAACTAAACTAAACTAAACTAAGCTAACTTAACCTAACCTAAACAAACCTAACCTAACCTAACCTAAGCTAAGCTAAACTAAACTAATTTAACCTAACATAACTAACCTAACCTAACCTAAACTAACCTTACCTAACCTAACCTAAACTAAACTAAACTAAATTAAACTATAAACTGAACTAAACTGTAAACTAAATTTAAACTAAACTAAACTAAACTATAAACACAACTAAACTAAACTGAACTAACCTAACCTAACCAAACCTAACCTAACCTAACCTAAACTAAACTAAAATAAACTAAACTAAACTAAACTAACTAACCTAACCTAACCTAACCTAACCTAAGCTAAACTAAACTAACCTAAATTAACCTAACCTAACCTAACGTAACCTAAACTAAACTAAACTAACTTACCTAATCTAACATAAATTAAACTAAACTAAATTATAAACTAAACGAAACTAAACTAAACTAAGGTAAGCTAAAGTATCATAACCTAACATAAATTAACCTAACCTAACCTAAACTAAACTAAACTAACCTAACCTAATCTAACCTAAACTAAACTAACCTAACCTAAATTAACCTAAACAAAACTAAACTAAACTAAACTAACCTAATCTAACCTAACATAAACTAAACTAAACTAAATAAAACTAAACTAAACTAAACGAAATTAAACTATACACCAAACTATAAAATAAGCTAAACTAAACTATAAACTAAAATATAAACTAATGTAAACTAAACTAACCTAACCTAACATAACCTAACCTAACCTAACATAATCTAATCTAAACAAAAATAAACTAACCTAAACTAATCTAACCTTACCTAACCAAACCTAAACTAAACTAAACTAAACCAAACTAAACTAAACTACAAACTAAAATATAAACTAATTTATAAACTAAACTAATCTATAAACTAAACTAAACTAAACTAAACTTAGCTAAACTAACTAACGTTACCGAAAATAGCCTAACCTAATCTAAGCTAAACTAAACTAACCTAACCTAAACCAACATAAACCAAACTAAACTAAATTATAAAGTAAACCATAAACTAAACTAAACAAAACTTAATTCTAAACTATAAATTATCTAAACTATAAACTAAACTATACTAAACTAAACTAACCTCACCTAACCTAATTTAAACTAAACTAACCTAACCTAACCTAACCTAAACTAAACTAAACTAAACTGTAAACACAGTTATAAACTAAACTAAACTAAAATAACATAACGTAACCTAAACTACAATAAAATAAACTAAACTAAGTTCATCTAAACTAAACCTAACTACACTAACCTAACCTAACCTAACGTAACATAAACTAAACTAAATTGACCTAACCTACCTAACGTAATCTAAACTAAACTATACGAAACTAAACTAAATAAAACTAAACTAAACTAAACGAAATTAAACTATACACCACACTATAAACTAAAGTAAATTAACTAAACTAAAATAAACTATTAACCTAACCTAACCTAAACTAAACTAAACTAATCTAATATAAACTAAAATAAAGTAACCTAAACTAATCTAACCTTACCTAACCTAACCTAAACTAAACTAAACCATACTAAACTAAACTATAAACTAAAATAGAAACTAATTTATAAACTAAACTAATCTATAAACTAAACTAAACTTAACTATAAACAAAACTAAACTAAACTGAACTAAACTAACCTAAACTAACCTAACCTAAACTTACGTAACCTAACCTAAAATAAACTAAACTATAAACTAAACTATAAACTAATTTATAAATTAAACTAAACTATAAACTAAAGTAAAATAAACAGAACTAAACTAAGCCAAACTAACTAACCTAACCTAACCTAAGCTAAGCTATCTAAACTCACCTAACCTAACCTAAACTAAACTAAAATAAAATAAACTAAAGTATAAACTAAAGTATAAACTAAACTAAAGTAAACTATAAACTAAACTATAAACTAAACTGAACTAAACTATAAATTAAACTAAAGTTAACTAACCTAACCTAACCAAACCTAACGTAAATTAAACTAAACTGAACTAAACTAAGCTAACTTAACCTTACCTAACCAAACCTAACCTAACCTAACCTAAACTAAACTAAAATAAACTAAACTAAACTAAACTAACTAACCTAACCTAACCTAACCTAACCTAAGCTAAACTAAACTAACCTAAATTAACCTAACCTAACCTAACGTAACCTAAACTAAACTAAACTAACTTACCTAACCTAACATAAATTAAACTAAACTAAATTATAAACTAAACGAAACTAAACTAAACTAAACTAAGCTAAAGTAACATAACCTAACATAAATTAACCTAACCTAACCTAAACTAAACTAAACTAACCTAACCTAACCTAACCTAAACTAAACTAACCTAACCTAAATTAACCTAAACAAAACTAAACTAAACTAAACTAACCTAACCTAACCTAACATAAACTAAACTAAACTAAATAAAACTAAACTAAACTAAACGAAATTAAACTATACACCAAACTATAAAATAAGCTAAACTAAACTATAAACTAAAATATAAACTAATCTAAACTAAACTAACCTAACCTAAATTAAACTAAAATAAACTAAATTAAATTCAACTAAATGAAACTAAACTAAACTACACTAACCTAACCTAACCTAACCTAACCTAACATAATCTAATCTAAACAAAAATAAACTAACCTAAACTAATCTAACCTTACCTAACCAAACCTAAACTAAACTAAACCAAACTAAACTAAACTACAAACTAAAATATAAACTAATTTATAAACTAAACTAAACTAAACTTAGCTAAACTAACTAACCTTACCGAAAATAGCCTAACCTAATCTAAGCTAAACTAAACTAACCTAACCTAAACCGACATAAACCAAATTAAACTAAATTATAAAGTAAACCATAAACTAAACTAAACAAAACTTAATTCTAAACTATAAATTAACTAAACTATAAACTAAACTATACTAAACTATCCTAACCTCACCTAACCTAAATTAAACTAAACTAAACTAACCTAACCTAACCTAAACTAAACTAAACTAAACTATAAACACAGTTATAAACTAAACTAAACTAAACTAAACTAACATAACGTAACCTAAACTACAATAAAATAAACTAAACTAAGTACATATGAACTAAACCTAACTACACTAACCTAACCTAACCTAACCTAACCTAACATAAGCTAAACTAAATTGACCTCACCTAACCTAACGTAAACTAAACTAAACTATACGAAACAAAACTAAATAAAACTAAACTAAACTAAACGAAATTAAACTATACACCAAACTATAAACTAAAGTAAATGAACTAAACTAAAATAAACTAACCTAACCTAACCTTACCTAAACTAAACTACACTAATCTAATATAAACTAAACTAAACAATAAATTAAAATATAAACTAAACTTAACTAAACTAAACTAAGCTAAACTAACTTGACTTAAACTAAACTAAACTAAGCTAACCGAACCTGACCTAAACTAAACTAAAATAAACTAAATTAAATTCAAGTAAACTAAACTAAACTACACTAACCTAACCTAACCTAACCTAACATAATCTAATCTAAACTAAAATAAAGAAACCTAAACTAATCTAACCTTACCTAACCTTACCTAAACTAAACTAAACCATACTAAACTAAACTATAAACTAAAATATAAACTAATTTATAAACTAAACTAATCTATAAACTAAACTAAACTTAACTATAAACAAAACTAAACTAAACTGAACTAAACTAACCTAAACTAACCTAACCTAAACTTACGTAACCTAACCTAAACTAAAGTAAACTATAAACTAAACTATAAACTAAACTGAACTAAACTATAAATTAAACTAAAGTTAACTAACCTAACCGAACCAAACCTAACGTAAATTAAACTAAATTAAAGTAAACTAAAGTATAAACTAAAGTAAACTATAAACTAAACTATAAACTAAACTGAACTAAACTATAAATTAAACTAAAGTTAACTAACCTAACCGAACCAAACCTAACGTAAATTAAACTAAATTAAAGTAAACTAAGCTAACTTAACCTAACCTAAACTAACCTAACCTAAGCTAAGCTAAACTAAACTAACTTAACCTAACATAACTAACCTAACCTAACCTAAACTAACCTTACCTAACTTAACCTAAACTAAACTAAACTAAATTAAACTATAAACTGAACTAAACTGTAAACTAAACTTTAAACTAAATTAAACTAAACTATAAACACAACTAAACTAAACTGAACTAAACTAACCTAACCTAATCTAACTTAAACTTAACTAAACTAAACTACCCTAACCTAACCTAACCTAACCAAACCTAACATATCCTAACCTAAACTAAACTAAAATAAACTAAACTAAACTAAACTAACTAACCTAACCTAACCTAACCTAACCTAGGCTAAACTAAACTAACCTAAATTAACCTAACCTAACCTAACGTAACCTAAACTAAACTAAACTAACCTACCTAACCTAACATAAATTAAACTAAACTAAATTATAAACTAAACGAAACTAAACTATACTAAACTAAGCTTAAGTAACATAACCTAACATAAATTAACCTAACCTAACCTAACCTAAACTAAACTAAAATAAACTAACCTAACCTAACCTAACCTAAACTAAACTAACCTAACCTAAATTAACCTAAACAAAACTAAACTAAACAAAACTACCCTAACCTAACCTAATATAAACTAAACTAAACTAAACTAAATAAAACTAAACTAAACTAAACGAAATGAAACTATACACCAAACTATAAAACAAGCTACACTAAACTATAAACTAAAATATAAACTAATCTAAACTAAACTAACCTAACCTAAATTAAACTAAAATAAACTAAATTAAATTCAACTAAATGAAACTAAACTAAACTACACTAACCTAACCTAACCTAACCTAACCTAACATAATCTAATCTAAACAAAAATAAACTAACCTAAACTAATCTAACCTTACCTAACCAAACCTAAACTAAACTAAACCAAACTAAACTAAACTACAAACTAAAATATAAACTAATTTATAAACTAAACTAATCTATAAACTAAACTAAACTAAACTAAACTTAGCTAAACTAACTAACCTTACCGAAAATAGCCTAACCTAATCTAAGCTAAACTAAACTAACCTAACCTAAACCGACATAAACCAAACTAAACTAAATTATAAAGTAAACCATAAACTAAACTAAACAAAACTTAATTCTAAACTATAAATTAACTAAACTATAAACTAAACTATACTAAACTATCCTAACCTCACCTAACCTAATTTAAACTAAACTAAACTAACCTAACCTAACCTAAACTAAACTAAACTAAACTATAAACACAGTTATAAACTAAACTAAACTAAACTAAACTAACATAACGTAACCTAAACTACAATAAAATAAACTAAACTAAGTACATATAAACTAAACCTAACTACACTAACCTAACCTAACCTAACCTAACCTAACTAAATTGACCTCACCTAACCTAACGTAAACTAAACTAAACTATACGAAACAAAACTAAATAAAACTAAACTAAACTAAACGAAATTAAACTATACACCAAACTATAAACTAAAGTAAATGAACTAAACTAAAATAAACTAACCTAACCTAACCTTACCTAAACTAAACTACACTAATCTAATATAAACTAAACTAAACAATAAATTAAAATATAAACTAAACTTAACTAAACTAAACTAAGCTAAACTAACTTGACTTAAACTAAACTAAACTAAGCTAACCGAACCTGACCTAAACTAAACTAAAATAAACTAAATTAAATTCAAGTAAACTAAACTAAACTACACTAACCTAACCTAACCTAACCTAACATAATCTAATCTAAACTAAAATAAAGAAACCTAAACTAATCTAACCTTACCTAACCTAACCTAAACTAAACTAAACCATACTAAACTAAACTATAAACTAAAATATAAACTAATTTATAAACTAAACTAATCTATAAACTAAACTAAACTTAACTATAAACAAAACTAAACTAAACTGAACTAAACTAACCTAAACTAACCTAACCTAAACTTACGTAACCTAACCTAAACTAAACTAAACTATAAACTAAACTATAAACTAAACTAAAGTAAACTATAAACTAAACTATAAACTAAACTGAACTAAACTATAAATTAAACTAAAGTTAACTAACCTAACCGAACCAAACCTAACGTAAATTAAACTAAATTAAAGTAAACTAAAGTATAAACTAAAGTATAAACTAAACTAAAGTAAACTATAAACTAAACTATAAACTAAACTGAACTAAACTATAAATTAAACTAAAGTTAACTAACCTAACCGAACCAAACCTAACGTAAATTAAACTAAATTAAAGTAAACTAAGCTAACTTAACCTAACCTAAACTAACCTAACCTAAGCTAAGCTAAACTAAACTAACTTAACCTAACATAACTAACCTAACCTAACCTAAACTAACCTTACCTAACTTAACCTAAACTAAACTAAACTAAATTAAACTATAAACTGAACTAAACTGTAAACTAAACTTTAAACTAAATTAAACTAAACTATAAACACAACTAAACTAAACTGAACTAAACTAACCTAACCTAATCTAACTTAAACTTAACTAAACTAAACTACCCTAACCTAACCTAACCTAACCAAACCTAACATATCCTAACCTAAACTAAACTAAAATAAACTAAACTAAACTAAACTAACTAACCTAACCTAACCTAACCTAACCTAACCTAACCTAGGCTAAACTAAACTAACCTAAATTAACCTAACCTAACCTAACGTAACCTAAACTAAACTAAACTAACCTACCTAACCTAACATAAATTAAACTAAACTAAATTATAAACTAAACGAAACTAAACTATACTAAACTAAGCTTAAGTAACATAACCTAACATAAATTAACCTAACCTAACCTAACCTAAACTAAACTAAAATAAACTAACCTAACCTAACCTAACCTAAACTAAACTAACCTAACCTAAATTAACCTAAACAAAACTAAACTAAACAAAACTACCCTAACCTAACCTAATATAAACTAAACTAAACTAAACTAAATAAAACTAAACTAAACTAAACGAAATGAAACTATACACCAAACTATAAAACAAGCTACACTAAACTATAAACTAAAATATAAACTAATCTAAACTAAACTAACCTAACCTAAATTAAACTAAAATAAACTAAATTAAATTCAACTAAATGAAACTAAACTAAACTACACTAACCTAACCTAACCTAACCTAACCTAACATAATCTAATCTAAACAAAAATAAACTAACCTAAACTAATCTAACCTTACCTAACCAAACCTAAACTAAACTAAACCAAACTAAACTAAACTACAAACTAAAATATAAACTAATTTATAAACTAAACTAATCTATAAACTAAACTAAACTAAACTAAACTTAGCTAAACTAACTAACCTTACCGAAAATAGCCTAACCTAATCTAAGCTAAACTAAACTAACCTAACCTAAACCGACATAAACCAAACTAAACTAAATTATAAAGTAAACCATAAACTAAACTAAACAAAACTTAATTCTAAACTATAAATTAACTAAACTATAAACTAAACTATACTAAACTATCCTAACCTCACCTAACCTAATTTAAACTAAACTAAACTAACCTAACCTAACCTAAACTAAACTAAACTAAACTATAAACACAGTTATAAACTAAACTAAACTAAACTAAACTAACATAACGTAACCTAAACTACAATAAAATAAACTAAACTAAGTACATATAAACTAAACCTAACTACACTAACCTAACCTAACCTAACCTAACCTAACTAAATTGACCTCACCTAACCTAACGTAAACTAAACTAAACTATACGAAACAAAACTAAATAAAACTAAACTAAACTAAACGAAATTAAACTATACACCAAACTATAAACTAAAGTAAATGAACTAAACTAAAATAAACTAACCTAACCTAACCTTACCTAAACTAAACTACACTAATCTAATATAAACTAAACTAAACAACAAATTAAAATATAAACTAAACTTAACTAAACTAAACTAAGCTAAACTAACTTGACTTAAACTAAACTAAACTAAGCTAACCGAACCTGACCTAAACTAAACTAAAATAAACTAAATTAAATTCAAGTAAACTAAACTAAACTACACTAACCTAACCTAACCTAACCTAACATAATCTAATCTAAACTAAAATAAAGAAACCTAAACTAATCTAACCTTACCTAACCTAACCTAAACTAAACTAAACCATACTAAACTAAACTATAAACTAAAATATAAACTAATTTATAAACTAAACTAATCTATAAACTAAACTAAACTTAACTATAAACACAACTAAACTAAACTGAACTAAACTAACCTAAACTAACCTAACCTAAACTTACGTAACCTAACCTAAACTAAACTAAACTATAAACTAAACTATAAACTAAACTAAAGTAAACTATAAACTAAACTATAAACTAAACTGAACTAAACTATAAATTAAACTAAAGTTAACTAACCTAACCGAACCAAACCTAACGTAAATTAAACTAAATTAAAGTAAACTAAAGTATAAACTAAAGTATAAACTAAACTAAAGTAAACTATAAACTAAACTATAAACTAAACTGAACTAAACTATAAATTAAACTAAAGTTAACTAACCTAACCGAACCAAACCTAACGTATATTAAACTAAATTAAAGTAAACTAAGCTAACTTAACCTAACCTAAACTAACCTAACCTAAGCTAAGCTAAACTAAACTAACTTAACCTAACATAACTAACCTAACCTAACCTAAACTAACCTTACCTAACTTAACCTAAACTAAACTAAACTAAATTAAACTATAAACTGAACTAAACTGTAAACTAAACTTTAAACTAAATTAAACTAAACTATAAACACAACTAAACTAAACTGAACTAAACTAACCTAACCTAATCTAACTTAAACTTAACTAAACTAAACTACCCTAACCTAACCTAACCTAACCAAACCTAACATATCCTAACCTAAACTAAACTAAAATAAACTAAACTAAACTAAACTAACTAACCTAACCTAACCTAACCTAACCTAACCTAACCTAGGCTAAACTAAACTAACCTAAATTAACCTAACCTAACCTAACGTAACCTAAACTAAACTAAACTAACCTACCTAACCTAACATAAATTAAACTAAACTAAATTATAAACTAAACGAAACTAAACTATACTAAACTAAGCTTAAGTAACATAACCTAACATAAATTAACCTAACCTAACCTAACCTAAACTAAACTAAAATAAACTAACCTAACCTAACCTAACCTAAACTAAACTAACCTAACCTAAATTAACCTAAACAAAACTAAACTAAACAAAACTACCCTAACCTAACCTAATATAAACTAAACTAAACTAAACTAAATAAAACTAAACTAAACTAAACGAAATGAAACTATACACCAAACTATAAAACAAGCTACACTAAACTATAAACTAAAATATAAACTAATCTAAACTAAACTAACCTAACGTAAACTAAACTAAAATAAACTAAATTAAATTCAACTAAATGAAACTAAACTAAACTACACTAACCTAACCTAACCTAACCTAACCTAACATAATCTAATCTAAACAAAAATAAACTAACCTAAACTAATCTAACCTTACCTAACCAAACCTAAACTAAACTAAACTACAAACTAAAATATAAACTAATTTATAAACTAAACTAATCTATAAACTAAACTAAACTAAACTAAACTTAGCTAAACTAACTAACCTTACCGCAAATAGCCTAACCTAATCTAAGCTAAACTAAACTAACCTAACCTAATCCAACATAAACCAAACTAAACTAAATTATAAAGTAAACCATAAACTAAACTAAACAAAACTTAATTCTAAACTATAAATTAACTAAACTATAAACTAAACTATACTAAACTAAACTAACCTCACCTAACCTAATTTAAACTAAACTAAACTAACCTAACCTAACCTAACCTAAACTAAACTAAACTAAACTATAAACACAGTTATAAACTAAACTAAACTAAACTAAACTAACATAACGTAACCTAAACTACAATAAAATAAACTAAACTAAGTTCATCTAAACTAAACCTAACTACACTAACCTAACCTAACCTAACCTAACATAAACTAAACTAAATTGACCTAACCTAACCTAACGTAAACTAAACTAAACTATACGAAACAAAACTAAATAAAACTAAACTAAACTAAACGAAATTAAACTATACACCAAACTATAAACTAAAGTAAATTAACTAAACTAAAATAAACTAACCTAACCTAACCTAACCTAAACTAAACTAAACTAATCTAATATAAACTAAACTAAACAATAAATTAAAATATAAACTAAACTTAACTAAACTAAGCTAAACTAACTTGACCTAAACTAAACTAAACTAAGCTAACCTAACCTGACCTAAACTAAACTAAAATAAACTAAATTAAATTCAAGTAAATTAAACTAAACTACACTAACCTAACCTAACCTAACCTAACATAATCTAATCTAAACTAAAATAAAGTAACCTAAACTAATCTAACCTTACCTAACCTAACCTAAACTAAACTAAACCATACTAAACTAAACTATAAACTAAAATATAAACTAATGTATAAACTAAACTAATCTATAAACTAAACTAAACTTAATTATAAACTAAACTAAACTAAACTGGACTAAACTAACCTAAACTAACCTAACCTAAACTTACGTAACCTAACCTAAACTAAACTAAACTATAAACTAAACTATAAACTAATTTATAAATTAAACTAAACTATAAACTAAAGTAAAATAAACAAAACTAAACTAAGCCAAACTAACTAACCTAACCTAACCTAACCTAAGCTAAGCTATCTAAACTCACCTAACCTAACCTAAACCAAACTAAAATAAAATAAACTAAAGTATAAACTAAAGTATAAACTAAACTAAAGTAAACTATAAACTAAACTATAAACTAAACTGAACTAAACTATAAATTAAACTAAAGTTAACTAACCTAACCTAACCAAACCTATCGTAAATTAAATTAAACTAAACTAAACTAAGCTAACTTAACCTAAACTAACCTAACCTAACCTAACCTAAGCTAAGCTAAACTAAACTAACTTAACCTAACATAACTAACCTAACCTAACCTAAACTAACCTTACCTAACCTAACCTAAACTAAACTAAACTAAATTAAACTATAAACTGAACTAAACTGTAAACTAAATTTTAAACTAAACTAAACTAAACCATAAACACAACTAAACTAAACGGAACTAAACTAACCTAACCTAACCTAACTTAAACTTAACTAAACTAAACTACCCTAACCTAACCTAACCTAACCAAACCTAACCTAACCTAACCTAAACTACACTAAAATAAACTAAACTAAACTAAACTAAACTAACTAACCTAACCAAACCTAACCTAACCTAACCTAACCTAAGCTAAACTAAACTAACCTAAATTAACCTAACCTAACCTAACGTAACCTAAACTATACTAAACTAACCTACCTAACCTAACATTAATTAAACTAAACTAAATTATAAACTAAACGAAACTAAACTAAACTAAACTAAGCTAAAGTAACATAACCTAACATAAATTAACCTAACCTAACCTAACCTAAACTAAACTAAACTAACCTAACCTAACCTAACCTAAACTAAACTAACTTAACCTAAATTAACCTAAACAAAACTAAACTAAACTAAACTAACCTAACCTAACATAAACTAAAATAAACTAAACTAAATAAAACTAAACTAAACTAAACGAAATTAAACTATACACCAAACTATAAAATAAGCTACACTAAACTATAAACTAAAATATAAACTAATTTAAAAAAAACTAACCTAACCTAAACTAAACTAAAATAAACTAAATTAAATTCAACTAAATGAAACTAAACTAAACTACACTAACCTAACCTAACCTAACCTAACCTAACCTAACATAATCTAATCTAAACAAAAATAAACTAACCTAAACAAATCTAACCTTACCTAACCAAACCTAAACTAAACTAAACTAAACCAAACTAAACTAAACTACAAACTAAAATATAATCTAATTTATAAACTAAACTAATCTATAAACTAAACTAAACTAAACTAAACTTAGCTAAACTAACTAACCTTACCGAAAATAGCCTAACCTAATCTAAGCTAAACTAAACTAACCTAACCTAAACCAACATAAACCAAACTAAACTAAATTATAAAGTAAACCATAAACTAAACTAAACAAAACTTAATTCTAAACTATAAATTAACTAAACTATAAACTAAATTATACTAAACTAAACTAACCTCACCTAACCTAATTTAAACTAAACTAAACTAAACTATAAACACAGTTATAAACTAAATTAAACTAAACTAAACTAACATAACATAACCTAAACTACAATAAAATAAACTAAACTAAGTTCATCTAAACTAAACCTAACTACACTAACCTAACCTAACCTAACCTAACATAAACTAAACTAAATTGACCTAACCTAACCTAACGTAAACTAAACTAAACTATACGAAACAAAACTAAATAAAACTAAACTAAACTAAACGAAATTAAACTATACACCAAACTATAAACTAAAGTAAATTAACTAAACTAAAATAAACTAACCTAACGTAACCTAACCTAAACTAAACTAAACTAATCTAATATAAACTAAACTAAACAATAAATTAAAATATAAACTAAACTTAACTAAACTAAACTAAGCTAAACTAACTTGACCTAAACTAAACTAAACTAAGCTAACCTAACCTGATCTAAACTAAAGTAAAATAAACTAAATTAAATTCAAGTAAACTAAACTAAACTACACTAACCTAACCTAACCTAACCTAACATAATCTAATCTAAACTAAAATAAAGTAACCTAAACTAATCTTACCTTACCTAACCTAACCTAAACTAAACTAAACCATACTAAACTAAACTATAAACTAAAATATTAACTAATTTATAAACTAAACTAATCTATAAACTAAACTAAACTTAACTATAAACAAAACTAAACTAAACTGGACTAAACTATCCTAAACTAACCTAACCTAAACTTACGTAACCTAACCTAAACTAAACTAAACTATAAACTAAAGTATAAACTAATTTATAAATTAAACTAAACTATAAACTAAAGTAAAATAAACAAAACTAAACTAAGCCAAACTAACTAACCTAACCTAACCTAACCTAAGCTAAGCTATCTAAACTCACCTAACCTAACCTAAACTAAACTAAAATAAAATAAACTAAAGTATAAACTAAAGTATAAACTAAACTAAATTAAACTATAAACTAAACTATAAACTAAACTGAACTAAACTATAAATTAAACTAAAGTTAACTAACCTATCCTAACCAAACCTAACGTAAATTAAACTAAACTAAACTAAACTAAGCTAACTTAACCTAACCTAAACTAACCTAACCTAACCTAACCTAAGCTAAACTAAACTAACTTAACCTAACATAACTAACCTAACCTAACCTAAACTAACCTTACCTAACCTAACCTAAACTAAACTAAACTAAATTAAACTATAAACTGTACTAAACTGTAAACTAAACTTTAAACTAAACTAAACTAAACTATAAACACAACTAAACTGAACTGAACTAAACTAACCTAACCTAACTTAACTAAACTAAACTACCCTAACCTAACCTAACCAAACCTAACCTAACCTAAACTAAACTAAACTAAAATAAACTAAACTAAACTAACTAACCTAACCTAACCTAACCTAACCCAACCTAAGCCTAACTAAACTAACCTAAATTAACCTAACCTAACCTAACGTAACCTAAACTAAACTAAACTAACCTGCCTAACCTAACATAAATTAAACTAAACTGAATTATAAACTAAACGAAACTAAACTAAACTAAACTAAGCTAAAGTAACATAACCTAACATAAATTAACCTAACCTAACCTAACCTAAACTAAACTAAAATAAACTAACCTAACCTAACCTAACATAAACTAAATAAAACTAAACTAAACTAAACGAAATTAAACTATATACACCAAACTATAAAATAAGCTACACTAAACTATAAACTAAAATATAAACTAATCTAAACTAAACTAACCTAACCTAAACTAAACTAAAATAAACTAAATTAAATTCACCTAAATGAAACTAAACTAAATTACACTAACCTAACCTAACCTAACCTAACCTAACATAATCTAATCTAAACAAAAATAAACTAACCTAAACTAATCTAACCTTACCTAAAATAACCTAAATTAAACTAAACCATACTAAACTAAACTATAAACTAAAATATAAACTAATTTATAAACTAAACCAATCTATAAACTAAACTAAACTTAACTATAAACAAAACTAAACTAAACTGGACTAAACTAACCTAAACTAACCTAACCTAAACTTACGTAACCTAACCTAAACTAAACTAAACTATAAACTAAACTATAAACTAATTTATAAATTAAACTAAACTATAAACTAAAGTAAAATAAACAAAACTAAACTAAGCAAACTAACTAACCTAACCTAACCTAACCTAAGCAAAGCTATCTAAACTCACCTAACCTAACCTAAACTAAACTAAAATAAAATAAACTAAAGTATAAACTAAAGTATAAACTAAACTATAGTAAACTATAAACTAAACTATAAACTAAACTGAACTAAACTATAAATTAAAGTAAAGTTAACTAACCTATCCTAACCAAACCTAACGTAAATTAAACTAAACTAAACTAAACTAAGCTAACTTAACCTAACCTAAACTAACCTAACCTAACCAAACCTAACCTAACCTAAACTAAACTAAACTAAAATAAACTAAGCTAAACTAAACTAACCTAAATTAACCTAACCTAATCTAACCTAACCTAACCGTACCTAATCTAACCTAAGCTAAACTAAACTAACCTAAATCAACCTAACCTAACCTAACGAAACCTAAACTAAACTAAACTAACCTACCTAACCTAACATAAATTAAACTAAACTAAATTATAAACTAAACGAAACTAAACTAAACTAAACTAAGCTAAAGTAACATAACCTAACATAAATTAACCTAACCTAACTTAACCTAAACTAAACTAAACTAAACTAACCTTCCCTAACCTTACCAAAACTAAACTAAACTAACCTAAATTAACCTAAACAAAACTAAACTAAACTAAACTAACCTAACCTAACCTAACATAAACTAAACTAAACTAAACTAAATAAAACTAAACTAAACTAAACGAAATTAAACTATACACCAAACTATAAAATAAGCTACACTAAACTATAAACTAAAATATAAACTAATCTAAACTAAACTAACCTAACCTAAACTAAACTAAAATAAACTAAATTAAATTCAACTAAATGTAACTAAACTAAACTACACTAACCTAACCTAACCTAACCTAACATAATCTAATCTAAACAAAAATAAACTAACCTAAACTAATCTAACCTTACCTAACCAAACCTAAACTAAACTAAACTAAACCAAACTAAACTAAACTACAAACTAAAATATAAACTAATTTATAAATTAAACTAATCTATAAACTAAACTAAACTAAACTAAACTTAGCTCAACTAACTGACCTTACCGAAAATAGCCTAACCTAATCTAAGCTAAACTAAACTAACCTAACCTAAACCAACATAAACCAAACTAAACTAAATTATAAAGTAAACCATAAACTAAACTAAACAAAACTTAATTCTAAACTATAAATTAACTAAACTATAAACTAAACTATACTAAACTAAACTAACCTCACCTAACCTAATTTAAACTAAACTAACCTAACCTAACCTAACCTAACCTAACCTTAACTAAACTAAACTAAACTATAAACACAGTTATAAACTAAACTAAACTAAACTAAACTAACATAACGTAACCTAAACTACAATAAAATAAACTAAACTAAGTTCATCTAAACTAAACCTAACTGCACTAACCTAACCTAACCTAACCTAACATAAACTAAACTAAATTACCTAACCTAACCTAACGTAAACTAAACTAAACTATACGAAAAAAAACTAAATAAAACTAAACTAAACTAAACGAAATTAAACTATACACCAAACTATAAACTAAAGTAAATGAACTAAACTAAAATAAACTAACCTAACCTAACCTAACCTAAACTAAACTAAACTAATCTAATATAAACTAAACTAAACAATAAATTAAAATATAAACTAAACTTAACTAAACTAAACTAAGCTAAACTAACTTGACCTAAACTAAACTAAACTAAGCTAACCTAACCTGACGTAAAATAAACTAAAATAAACTAAATTAAATTCAAGTAAACTAAACTAAACTACACTCACCTAACTTAACCTAACCTAACATAATCTAATCTAAACTAAAATAAAGTAACCTAAACTAATCTAACCTTACCTAACCTAACCTAAACTAAACTAAACCATACTAAACTAAACTATAAACTAAAATATAAACTAATTTATAAACTAAACTAATCTATAAACTAAACTAAACTTAACTATAAACAAAACTAAACTAAACTGAACTAAACTAACCTAAACTAACCTAACCTAAACTTACGTAACCTAACCTAAACTAAACTAAACTATAAACTAAACTATAAACTAATTTATAAATTAAACTAAACTATAAACTAAAGTAAAATAAACAAAACTAAACTAAGCCAAACTAACTAACCTAACCTAACCTAACCTAAGCTAAGCTATCTAAACTCACCTAACCTAACCTAAACTAAACTAAAATAAAATAAACTAAAGTATAAACTAAAGTATAAACTAAACTAAAGTAAACTATAAACTAAACTATAAACTAAACTGAACTAAACTATAAATTAAACTAAAGTTAACTAACCTAACCTATCCAAACCTAACGTAAATTAAACTAAACTAAACTAAACTAGGCTAACTTAACCTAACCTAAACTAACCTAACCTAACCTAACCTAACCTAAGCTAAACTAAACTAACTTAACCTAACATAACTAACCTAACCTAACCTAAACTAACTTTACCTAACCTAACCTAAACTAAATTAAACTATAAACTGAACTAAACTGTAAACTAAACTTTAAACTAAACTAAACTAAACTATCAAAACAACTAAACTAAACTGAACTAAACTAACCTAACCTAACCTAACTTAAACTTAACTAAACTAAACTACCCTAACCTAACCTAACCTAACCTAACGAAACCTAACCTAACCTAACCTAAACTAAACTAAAATAAACTAAACTAAACTAAACTAACTAACCTAACCTAACCTAACCTAACCTAACCTAAGCTAAACTAAACTAACCTAAATTAACCTAACCTAACGTAACCTAAACTAAACTAAACTAACCTACCTAACCTAACATAAATTAAACTAAACTAAATTATAAACTAAACGAAACTAAACTAAACTAAACTAAGCTAAAGTAACATAACCTAACATATTTTAACCTAACCTAACCTAACCTAAACTAAACTAAACTAAACTAACCTAACCTAACCTAACCTAAACTAAACTAACCTAACCTAAATTAACTTAAACAAAACTAAACTAAACTAAACTAACCTAACCTAACCTAACATAAACTAAACTAAACTAAACTAAATAAAACTAAACTAAACTAAACGAAATGAAACTATACACCAAACTATAAAACAAGCTACACTAAACTATAAACTAAAATATAAACTAATCTAAACTAAACTAACCTAACCTAAACTAAACTAAAATAAACTAAATTAAATTCAACTAAATGAAACTAAACTAAACTACACTAACCTAACCTAACCTAACCTAACCTAACATAATCTAAACTAAACCAAAATATACTAACCTAAACTAATCTAACCTTACCTAACCAAACCTAAACTAAACTAAACTACAAACTAAAATATAAACTAATTTATAAACTAAACTAATCTATAAACTAAACTAAACTAAACTAAACTTCGCTAAACTAACTAACCTTACCGAAAATAGCCTAACCTAATCTAAGCTAAACTAAACTAACCTAACCTAATCCAACATAAACCAAACTAAACTAAATTATAAAGTAAACCATAAACTAAACTAAACAAAACTTAATTCTAAACTATAAATTAACTAAACTATAAACTAAACAATACTAAACTAAACTAACCTCACCTAACCGAATTTAAACTAAACTAAACTAACCTAACCTAACCTAAACTAAACTAAACTAAACTATAAACACAGTTATAAACTAAACTAAACTAAACTCAACTAACATAACGTAACCTAAACTACAATAAAATAGACTAAACTAAGTTCATCTAAACTAAACCTAACTACACTAACCTAACCTAACCTAACCTAACATAAACTAAACTAAATTGACCTAACCTAACCTAACGTAAACTAAACTAAACTATACGAAATAAAACTAAATAAAACTAAACTAAACTAAACGAAATTAAACTATACACCAAACTATAAACTAAAGTAAATTAACTAAACTAAAATAAACTAACCTAACCTAACCTAACCTAAACTAAACTAAACTAATCTAATATAAACTAAACTAAACAATAAATTAAAATATAAACTAAACTTAACTAAACTAAACTAAGCTAAACTAACTTGACCTAAACTAAACTAAACTAAGCTAACCTAACCTGACCTAATCTAAACTAAAATAAACTAAATTAAATTCAAGTAAACGAAACTAAACTACACTAACCTAACTTAACCTAAGCTAACATAATCTAATCTAAACTAAAATAAAGTAACCTAAACTAATCTAACCTTACCTAACCTAACCTAAACTAAACTAAACCATACTAAACTAAACTATAAACTAAAATATAAACTAATTTATAAACTAAACTAACCTATAAACTAAACTAAACTTAACTATAAACAAAACTAAACTAAACTGAACTAAACTAACCTAAACTATCCTAACCTAAACTTACGTAACCTAACCTAAACTAAACTAAACTATAAACTAAACTACAAACTAATTTATAAATTAAACTAAACTATAAACTAAAGTAAAATAAACAAAACTAAACTAAGCCAAACTAACTAACCTAACCTAACCTAACCTAAGCTAAGCTATCTAAACTCACCTAACCTAACCTAAACTAAACTAAAATAAAATAAACTGAAGCATAAACTAAAGTATAAACTAAACCAATATAAACTATAAACTAAACTATAAACTAAACTGAACTAAACTATAAATTAAACTAAAGTTAACTAACCTAACCTAACCAAACCTAACGTAAATTAAACTAAACTAAACTAAACTAAACTAAACTAAATAACTTAACCTAAACTAAACTAAAATAAACTAGATTAAATTCAACTAAACTAAACTAAACTATACTAACCTAACCTAACCTAACCTAACCTAACATAATCTAATCCAAACTAAAATAAACTAACCTAACCTAACCTAACGTAACCTAACCTTACCTATTCTAACCTAAACTAAACTAAACTAAACAAACTAAACTAAACTATATACTAAAATATAAACTAATCTATAAACTAAACTGAACTATAAACTAAACGAAACTAAAATAAACTATACTAAACTAAACTAACCTAACCTAAACATACCTCACCTAACCTAAACTAAACTAAACTAAACTATAAACTAAACTATTAATTAATTTTTAATTAAACTAAACTATAAACTAAAATAAAATAAACTGAACTAAGCTAAACTAACATAACCTAAACTAAACTAAACTAAGATAATATAAGCTAAAATGAACAATAAATTAAAATATAAACTAAACTATACTAAACTAATTTAACCTTACTTAACCTATCCTTAACTATACTAAACTAAACTAAACTAAACTAACCTAACCTAAACTAAACAAAAATAAACTACATTAAATTCAACTAAACTAAAATAAACTACACTAACCTAACCTAACCTTACCTAACCTAACCTAAACTAAACTCAACCAAACTAAACTAAACTATAAACTAAAATATAAGCTAATCTATAAACTAAACTAAACCAAATTAAATTCAACTAAACTAAACTACACTAATCTAACCTAACCTAACCTAACATAATCTAAACTAAACTAAAATAAACTAACCTAACCTAACCTAACCTAACCTTACCTAACCTAACCTAAACTAAACTAAACTAAACGAAACTTAACTAAACTATAAAGCAAAATATAAACTAATCTATAAACTAAACTAAACTATAAACTAAAGGAAACTAAATTAAACTATACTAAACTAAACTAACCTAACATAAACAAATCTAACCTAACCTAAAATAAACTAAACTAAACTAAATTAAACTATAAACTAAACTAAATTAAACTATAAACACAACTAAACTAAACTGAACTAAACTAACCTAACCTAACCTAACTTAAACTTAACTAAACTAAACTACCCTAGCCTAACCTAACCTAACCAAACCTAACCTAACCTAAACTAAACTAAAATAAACTAAACTAAACTAAACTAACTAACCTAACCTAACCTAACCTAACCTAACCTAAGCTAAACTAAACTAACCTAAATTAACCTAACCTAACCTAACGTAACCTAAACTAAACTAAACTAACCTACCTAACTCAACATACATTAAACTAAACTAAATTATAAACTAAAGGAAACTAAACTAAATTAAACTAAGCTAAAGTAACATAACCTAACATAAATTAACCTAACCTTACCTAACCTAAACTAAACTAAACTAAACTAACCTAACCTAACCTAACCTAAACTAAACTACCTAACCTAAATTAACCTAAACAAAATTAAGTAAACTAAACTAAACTAACCTAACCTAACCTAACATAAACTAAACTAAACAAAACTAAATAAAATTAAACTAAACTAAACGAAATTAAACTATACAAAAAACTATAAAATAAGCTACACTAAACTATACACTAAAATATAAACTAATCTAAACTAAACTAACCTAACCTAAACTAAACAAAAATAAACTAAATTAAATTCAACTAAATGAAACTAAACTAAACTACACTAACCTAACCTAACCTAAACTAACCTAACATAATCTAATCTAAACAAAAATAAACTAACCTAAACTAATCTAACCTTACCTAACCAAACCTAAACTAAACTAAACTAAACCAAACTAAACTCAACTACAAACTAAAATATAAACTAATTTATAAACTAAACTAATCTATAAACTAAACTAAACTAAACTAAACTTAGCTAAACTAACTAACCTTACCGAAAATAGCCTAACCTAATCTAAGCTTAACTAAAGTAACCTAACCTAAACCAACATAAATCAAACTAAACTAAATTATAAAGTAAACCATAAACTAAACTAAACAAAAGTTAATTCTAAACTATAAATTAACTAAACTATAAACTAAACTAAACTAAACTAAACTAACCTCACCTAACCTAATTTAAACTAAACTAAACTAACCTAACCTAACCTAAACTAAACTAAACTAAACTAAACTATAAACACAGTTATAAACTAAACTAAACTAAACTAAACTAACATAACGTAACCTAAACTACAATAAAATAAACTAAAATAAGTTCATCTAAACTAAACCTTACTACACTAACCTCACCTAACCTAACCTAACATAAACTAAACTAAATTGACCTAACCTAACCTAAAGTAAACTAAACTAAACTATACGAAACAAAACTAAATAAAACTAAACTAAACTAAACGAAATTAAACTATACACTAACTATAAAATAAGCTAAACTAAACTATAAATTAAACTATGAACTAAACTAAACTACTAAACTATAAGGTAAACTAAACTAAATTAAACTCAACTAATCTAAACTAACCTAAGCTTACTAAACTAACCTAACCTAAACTAACCTAACCTAATATAAACTAAACTAAACTAACCTAACGTAACATAAGTTAGGCTAAGCTAAACTAAACTAACCTAACCTAAAATAAACTAAACTAAACCAAACTATATACTAAATTATAAACTAAACTAAGCTAAACTATAAACTAAACTATACTAAACTGAACTAACCTAACCTAAACTAACTTAACCTAACCTATACTAAACTTACCTTATCTAACCTAACATAACCTAAACTAATCTAAAGTATAAAATAAACTACAAACTAGACTAAACTAAACTATACTATAAACTAAATTATAAACTAAACTAAACTAAACTAAACTAACCTAACCTAACCTAACCTAAACTAAACTAAACTAAATTATAAACTAAACGTAACTAAACTAACCTAACATAACCTAACCTAACATAAACTAAACTAAACTCAATTATACACTAAACGAAACAAAACAAAACTAAACCAAACTAACCTAAAGTAACATAACCTAAGCTAACCTAAACTAAACTAAACTAAACTAACCTGACCTAACCTAAACCAAAACTAAATTAATCTATACTATAAACTAAACTATAAACTAAAGTAAATTAACTAAACTAAAATAAACTAACCTAACCTAACCTAAATTAAACTAACATAACCTAACCTAACCTAAACTAAACTAAACTAAACTAATCTAATATAAACTAAACTAAACAATAAATTAAAATATAAACTAAATTAAATCTATAAACTAAACTAAACTAAACTAAACTTAGCGAAACTAACTAACCTTACCTAATGTAGCATAACGTAATCTAAGCTAAACTAAACTAACCTAACCTAAACAAAAATAAACCAAACTAAACTAAATTATAAAGTAAACTATAAACTAAACTAAACAAAACTATATTCTAAACTATAAATTAACTAAATTATAAACTAAACTAAACTAAACTAAACTAACCTAACCTATCCTAACACAACCTAAACTAAGCTAAACTAACCTAACCTAACCTAACCTAACCGAAACTAAGCTAAACTGAACTAAACTAAACTAAATTAAACAATAATCTAAACTAAACTTAACTATAAATTAAACTATAAACTAAACTAAACTATAAACAATACTAAACCAAACTGAACTAAACTAACCTAACCTAACCTAACATAAAATTAACTAAACTAAACTAACTTAACCTCACCCAACCTAACCTTACCTAACCTAACCTAAACTAAACTATAAGCGAAACTATACTTAACTATAAATTAAACACTAAACTAAACTACACCAAACTCACCTAACCTAACATAAACACAACTAACACACCTAACCTAACCTAACCTAAATTAAACTAAACTAAAATAAACTAACCCAACCTAACCTAACCTAACCTAAACTAAACTAAACTGACCTAACCTATCCTAAACAAAACTAAACTAAACTAAACTATAAGCAAAACTATTAACTAAAGTAAACTAAAGTAAACTAAAATAAACTAACCTAACCTAACCTAACCTAACCTAAAATAATCTAATATAAACTAAACTAAACTAAACTATAAACTAAAATATAAACTAAACTAAACTAAACTAAACTAAATAACTTAACCTAAACTAAACTAAAATAAACTAGATTAAATTCAACTAAACTAAACTAAACTATACTAACCTAACCTAACCTAACCTAACCTAACATAATCTAATCCAAACTAAAATAAACTAACCTAACCTAACCTAACGTAACCTAACCTTACCTATTCTAACCTAAACTAAACTAAACTAAACAAACTAAACTAAACTATATACTAAAATATAAACTAATCTATAAACTAAACTGAACTATAAACTAAACGAAACTAAAATAAACTATACTAAACTAAACTAACCTAACCTAAACATACCTCACCTAACCTAAACTAAACTAAACTAAACTATAAACTAAACTATTAATTAATTTTTAATTAAACTAAACTATAAACTAAAATAAAATAAACTGAACTAAGCTAAACTAACATAACCTAACCTAACCTAACCTAACCTAAAATAATCTAACCTAAGCTATGCTAAACTAAACTAACCTAACCTAACATAAAGTAAACTAAACTGACCTAACCTAACCTAACGTAAACTAAACTAAACTATACGAAACAAAACTAAATAAAACTAAACTAAACTAAACGAAATTAAACTATACACCAAACTAAAAAATAAGCTAAACTAAACTATAAATTAAACTATAAACTAAACTAAACTACTAAACTATAAGGTAAACTAAACTAAATTAAACTCAACTAATCTAAACTAACCTAAGCTTACTAAACTAATCTAACCTAAACTAACCTAACTTAATATAAACTAATCTAAACTAACCTAACCTAACATAAGCTAGGCTAAGCTAAATTAAACTAACCTAACCTAAGATAAAATAAACTAAACTAAAATATAAACTAAAGTATAAACTAAACTAAACCAAACTATATACTAAACTATAAACTAAACTAAGCTAAACTATAAACTAAACTATACTAAACTAAACAAACCTAACGTAACCTAACCTAAACTAACTTATCCTAACCTATACTAAACTTACCTTACCTAACCTAACATAACCTAAACTAATTTAAAGTATAAAATAAACTATAAACTAAACTAAACTAAACTATACTATAAACTAAATTATAAACTAAACTAAACTAAACTAAACTAACCTAACCTAACCTAAACTATACTAAACTAAATTATAAACTAAACGTAACTAAACTAACCTAACATAACCTAACCTAACATAAACTAAACTAAACTCAATTATAAACTAAACGAAACTAAACAAAACTAAACTAAACTAACCTAAAGTAACATAACCTAACCTAACCTAAACTAAACTAAACTAACCTGACCTAACCTAAACCAAAACTAAATTAATTTATACTATAAACTAAACTATAAACTAAAGTAAATTAACTAAACTAAAATAAACTAACCTAACCTAACCTAACCTAAACTAAACTAACATAAATTAACCTAAACTAAACTAAACTAATCTAATATAAACTAAACTAAACAATAAATTAAAATATAAACAAAACTTAACTAAACTAAACTAAGCAAAACTAACTTAACCTAAAATAAACTAAACTAAACTAACCTAACCTGACCTAAAATAAACTAAAATAATCTAAATTAAATTCAAGTAAGCTAAACTAAACTACACTAACCTAACCTAACATAATCTAATCTAAACTAAAATAAACTAACCTAAACTAATCTAACCTTACCTAACCTAACCTAAACTAAACTAAACTAAACTATAAACTAATTTATAAACTAAACTAATCTATAAACTAAACTAAACTAACCTAAGATAACTTAACCTAAATTAAACTAAACTAAACTAAACTATACTAAACTATAAAAAAACGACAAAATATACTATATATTAAACTATAAACTGAAGTAAACTAAACTAAACTCAACTAAACTAAACTAACCTAACCTAACTTAACATAACCTAACCTAAACTAAACTAAACTAACGTAACCTAACATAACCTACCCTAAACTAAAATAAATTAAATTAATTAAAATATAAACTAAACTAAACTATATACTAAACGATACCTCACTCAACTAAACTAAACTAAACTAAACTACACTAAACTAAACTAAACCATAAACTAAACTATAAACTAAATTATAAATTAATTTATAAATTAAACTAAACTATAAATTATAGTAAAATAAACAAAACTAAACTAAGCTAAACTAACTAACCTAACCTAACCTAACCTAAGCTAAGCTATCTAAACTAACCTTACCCAACCTAACCTAAACTAAACTAAACTAAACAAAACTACACTAAACTAAACTAAATTAAACTATAAACTGAACTAAACTTTAAAGTAAAAAAGACTAAACTATAAACAAAACTAAACTAAACTAAACTAAACTTACCTAACCTAACCTAACATAAACTTAACTAAACTAAACTACCCTAACCTAACCTAACCTAATCTAACCTTACCTAACCTAACCTAAACTAAACTAAACGAAACTAAACTATAAACTAAACTATAAACTAATCGATAAATTAAACTAAACTATAAACTAAACTAAAATAAACTAAACTAAGCTAAATTAACTAACCTAACCTATTCTAACCTAACCTAAGCTAAAATAGTCTAACCTAACCTAAACTAATATAAACTAAATTATAAACTAAACCATAAACTAAACTAAACTATAAACTAAACTATAAATTAAACTAAACTAAACTATAAACTAGACTAAATTAAACTAAACTAACCTAACCTAACCTAAGCTAAGGAAAACTAAACTAACCTAAAGTAACATAAGTTAACCTAACCTAACCTAAACTACACTAACTTAACCTGACCTAACCTAAACTAAAATAACCTAACCTAACCTAACGTATCCTAAAATAACCTAACCTAAGCTAAACTAAACTAAACTAACCTAACCTAACATAAACTAACATAACCTAACCTAAACTGAACTACACTAAACTAACCAAACCTAACCTAACCTAAAATAACCTAACCTAAGCTAAGCTAAACTAAACTAACCTAACCTAACATAAACTAATATAACCTAACCTAAGGTGAACTAAACTAAACTAACCTTACCTAACATAACCTATACTAAACTAAACAAAACAAAACTAAACTAAACTAAACTATAAACTGAACTAAACTAACCTAACCTAACATAAACTTAACTAAACTAACCTAACCCAACCTAAGCTAACCTTACCTAACCTAACCTAAACTAAACTAAACGAAACTAATCTATAAACTAAACTATAAACTAATCTCTAAATTAAACTAAACTATAAAATAAACTACAAAAAAACTAAACTAAGCTAAATTAACTAACCTAACCTATTCTAACCTAACCTAAGCTAAACTAGACTAACCTAACCTAAACTAAACTAAACTAAACTAAACTATAAACTAAACTAATCTATAAACAAAACTAAACTAAATTGAACTAAACTAACCTAACCTAACCTAACATAAACTTAACTAAACTAAACTAACCTAACCCAAAATAAGCTAACCTTACCTAACCTAACCTAAACTTAACTAAATGAAACTAAACTATAAACTAATCTCTAAATTAAACTAAACTATAAATTAAACTAAAATAAACTATACTAAGCTAAATTAACTAACCTAACCTATTCTAACCTAACCTAAGGTAAACTAGACTAACCTAACCTAAACTAAACTAAACTAAATTATAAACTAAACCATAAACTAAATTAAACTATAAACTAAACTATAAACTAAACTAAACTAAACTATAAACTAGACTAAACTAAACTAAACTAACCTAACCTAACCTAAGCTAAGGTAAAGTAAACTAACCTAAATTAACCTGACCTAAACTAAACTAAACTAACCTAACTTATTAACTAAGCTATAAACTAAACTAAACCAAATTATAAACTAAACTATAAACTAAACTAAACTAAACTATAAACTGAACTAAACTAAAATATACTAATCTAACCTAACCTAAACTAAACTAACCTAACCTAACCTAACCTAACATAACCTAAACTAAACTAAACTAAAATATAAAATAAACTGTAAACTAAACTATACTATAAACTAAATTATAAACTAAACTAAACTAAACAAAACTAACCTAACCTAACCTAATCTAACATAAATTAAACTAAATTATAAACAAAGCGAAACTAAACTAACCTAACCTAATATAAACTAAACTAAACTAAATTATAAACTAAACGAAACAAACTAAACTAAACTAACCTAAAGTAACATAAGTTAACCTAACCTATCCTAAACTACACTAACTTAACCTAACCTAACCTAAACTGAACTAAACCAAACTAACCTAACCTAACCTAACCTAAAATAACCTAACCTAAGCTAAGCTAAACTAAACTTACCTAACCTAACCTAAACTAAACTAATCTAAACAATAAACTAAACTATAAACTAATTTATAAATTAAACTAAACTATTAACTAAAATAAAAAAACTAAACTAAGCTAAACTATCTAACCTAACCTAACCTAACCTAAAATAACCTAACCTAAGCTAAGCTAAAGTAAACTAACCTAACCTAACATAAACTAACATAACCTAACCTAACCTAAACTAATCTAAAGTAAACTAAACTAATCTAATATAAACTAAACAAACTTAAACTATAAACTCTAATATAAACTAAACTAAACTAACCTAACCTAAACTAAACTAAAATAAACTAAATTAAATACAACTAAATGAAACTAAACTAAACTACACTAACCTAACCTAGCCTAACCTAACATAATCTAATCTAAACTAAAATAAACTAACCTAACCTAACCTTAACTAACCTAAACTAAACTAAACTAAACTAAACCAAACTAAACTAAACTATAAACTAAAATATAAATTAACCTGTAAACTATACTAAACTATAAACTACACGAAACTAATATAAACTATACTAAACTAACCTAACCTAACCTAAGCTAAGCTAAACTAAACTAACCTAACCTAACCTAAAGTAAACTAAATTAAACTATATTATAAACTAAAATATAAACTAAATTAAACCAAACTACATATTAAACTATAAACTAAACTAAGCTAAACTATAAATTAAACTAAACTAAACTAACCTAACCTAACCTAAACTAACCTAACCTAACCGAAACTAAACTAACCCAACCTAACCTAACATAACGTAAACTAAACTAAACTAAACTATAAAATAAACTATACATGAAACTAAACTAAACTATACTATAAACTAAATTATGAACTAAACTAAACTAAACTAAACTGAGCTAACCTAACCTAGGTTAAACTAAACTAAACTGAATTATAAAATAAACGAAACTAAACCAACCTTACCTAACCTAACCTAACCTAACATAAACTAAACTACACAAAATTATAAACTAAACGAAACTAAACAAAACTAAACTAAACTAACCTAAAGTAACATAAACTAACCTAACCTAACCTAAACTAAACTAAACTAACCTGACCTACCCTAAACTAAAACTAAACTAAACAAAACTATAAACCAAACTATAAACTAAAGTAAATTAACTAAACTAAAACAAACTAACCTAACCTAACCTAACCTAAACTAAACTAACCTAACCTAACCTAAACTAAACTAAACTAATCTATTATAAACTAAACTAAACAATAAATTAAAATATAAACTAAACTAAACTAAACTAAGCTAAACTAACTTAACGTAAACTAAACTAAACTAACCTAACCTAGCCTAAACTAAACTAAAATAAACTAAATAAAATTCAAGTAAACTAAACTACACTACACTAACCTAACCTAACCAAACCTAACATAATCTAATCTAAAATAAAATAAAATAACCTAAACTAATCTAACCTTACCTAACCTAACCTAAACTAAACTAAACTAAACCAAACTAAACTAAACTATAAAATAAAATATAAACTAATTTATAAACTAAACTAATCTATTAACTAAACTAAACTAAACTAAACTTAGCTAAACTAAGTAACCTTACCTAACCTAACCTAAACTAACTTAACCTAACCTATACTAAACTTACCTTACCTAACCTAACATAACCTAAACTAAACTAAACTATAAAATAAACTATAAACTAAACTAAACTAAACTATACTATAAACTAAATTATAAACTAAACTAAACTAAACTAAACTAACCTAACGTAACCTAACCTAACATAAACTAAACTAAACTAAATTATAAACTAAACGAAACTAAACTAACATATCCTATGCTAACCTAACATAACATAAACTAAACTAAACTAAATTATAAACTAAACAAAACTAAAACTAAACTAACCTAAAGTAACATAACATAACCTAACCTAAACTAAACTAACCTAACCTAACCTAACCTAACCTAAAGTAAACTAAACTAATCTAATATAAACTAAACTAAACAATAAATTAAAATATAAAATAAACTTAACTAAACTAAACTAAGCTAAACTAACTTAACCTAAACTAAACTAAACTAAACTAACTTAACCTGGCCTAAATTAAACTAAAATAAACTAAATTAAATTCAAGTAAACTAAACTAAACTACACTAACCTAACCTAACCTAACGTAACATAATCTAATCTAAAATAAAACAAACTAACCTAAAGTAATCTAACCTTACCTAACCTAACCTAAACTAAAGTAAACCAAATTAAACTAAACTATAAACTAAAATATAAACTAATTTATAAACTAAACTAATATATAAACTAAACTAAACTAGCCTAACCTAAATTAGACTAAACTAAACTAAAGTAAATTCAACTAAACTAAACCTAAATACACTAACCCAACCTAACCTAATCTAACATACACTAAACTAATCTAAACTAACCTAAGATAACTTAACCTAAATTAAACTAAACTAAACTAAACTGTACTAAACTATAAACAAAACGATAAACTATACTATATATATTAAACTGAACTAAAGTAAACTAAACTAAATTAATTTTACCTAACCTAACCTAAACTAAACTAAACTAACCTAACCTAACCTAAACTAAATTAAACTAATCTAAACTAAACGAAATTAAACTATAAACTAAACTAAACTAAACTCAACCAAACTAAACTGACCTAACCTAACTTAACCTGACCTTACCTAAACTAAACTATACTAACCTAACCTAACATAACCTACCCTAAACTAAACTAAACTAAATTAATTAAACTATAAACTAAACTAAACTATAAACTAAACAATACCTCACTAAACTAAACTAAACTACTTTAAACTAAATTAAACCATAAAATAAACTATAAACTAAACTATAAACTAAGCTATAATCTAAACTAAACTAAACTATAAACTACACTAAACTAATCTATAAACTAAACTAACCTATCCTAAATTAAACTAAATTAAACTAAGCTAACCTAACCTAACCTAACCTAACTTAAGCTAAACTAAACTAAACTAACCTAACCTAACATAAACTAACCTAACCTAACCTAAACTAAACTAAACTTACCTAACCTAACATAACCTAACCTAACCTAAACTAAACTAAACAAAACTAAAGTAAACTAAACTAAATTAAACTATAAACTATACTAAACTATAAACTAAACTAAACTAAACTATAAACAGAACTAAACTAAAGTGAACTAAACTAACCTAACCTAACATAAACTAAACTATAAATTAAACTATAAACTAATCTATAAATTAAACTAAACTATAAATTACACTAAAATAAACTAAACTAAGCTAAACTATCTACCCTATCCTAACCTAACCTAAAATAACCTAACCTAAGCTAAGCTAAACTAAACTAACCTAACCCAACATAAACTAACATAACCTAACCTAAACTAAACTAAACTAAACTAACCTTACCTAACCTAACCTAACCTAACCTATACTAAACTAAACAAAACTAAACTAAACTAAACTAAACTATAAACTAAACTAAACTAAACTATAAACAAAACTAAACTAAACTAAAGTAAACTAACCTAACCTAACCTAACATAAACTTAACTAAACTAAACTAACCTAACCCAACCTAAGCTAACCTTACCTAACCTAACCTAAACTTAACAAAATTTAACTAAACTAAAACTAATCTCTAAAATAAACTAAACTATAAACTAAACTAAACTAAACTAAACTAAGCTAAATTAACTAACCTAACCAATTCTAAACTAACCTAAAGTAACATAAGTTAACCTAACCTAACCTAAACTACACTAACTTAACCTGACCTAACCAAAAGTAAAATAACCTAACCTAACCTAACCTAACCTAACCTAACCTAACCTAAAATAACCTAAGCTAAGCTAAACTAAACTAAACTAACATAACCTAACATAAACTAACATAACCTAACCTAAACTGAACTAAACTTAACTAACCTAACCTAACCTAAAATAACCTAACCTAAGCTAAGCTAAACTAAACTAACCTAACCTAACATAAACTAATATAACCTAACCTAAACTGAACTAAACTAAACTAACCTTACCTAACCTAACCTATACTAAACTAAACAAAACAAAACTAAACTAAACTAAACTATAAACTGAACTAAACTAACCTAACCTAACCTAACCTAACATAAACTTAACTAAACTAAACTAAACTAACCCAACCTAAGCTACCCTTACCTAACCTAACCTAAACTAAGCTAAACAAATCTAAACGATAAACTGAACTACAAAGTAATCTGTAAGTTAAACTAAACTATAAACTAAACTAAAATAAACTAAACTAAGCTAAATTAACTAACCTAACCTATTCTAACCTAACCTAAGCTAAACTAGACCAACCTAACCTAAACTAAACTAAACTAAATTATAAACCATACCATTAACTAAATTAAACTAAACTATAAACTAAACTAAACTATAAACTAAAATAAACTAAACTAAACTAGCCTAACCCAAATTATAAACTAAACTATAAACTAAACTATAAACTAAACTAAACCAAATTATAAACTAAACTATAAACTAAACAAAACTAAACTATAAACTAAATTGAACTAAATTCAACTAACCTAACCTAACCTAACCTAACCTAAACTAAACTAACTTAACCTAACATAACCTAAACTAAACTAAATTAAAATATAAAATAAACTATAAACTAAACTAAACTATACTATAAACTAAATTATATAATAAACTAAACTAAACTAAACTAACCTAACCTAACCTAACATAAACTAACCTAATTATAAACTAAACGAAACTAAACTAACCTAAACCTAAAGTAACATAACTTAACCTAACCTAACCTAAACTAAATTAACTTAACCTGACCTAACCTAACCTAAACTAAACTAAACTAAACTATAAACTAAATTAATTAACCAAAATAAAATAAACTAACCTAAACTAACCTAACCTAAACTAAACTAAACTAAAGTAATATAAGCTAAAATAAACAATAAATTAAAATATAAACTAAACTAAACTATACTAAACTAAGTAAACCTTACTTAACCTAACCTTATCTATACTAAACTAAACTAAACTAACCTAACCTAACCTAAACTAAACAAAAATAAACTACATTAAATTCAACTAAACTAAAATAAACTACACTAACCTAACCTAACCTTACCTAACCTAACCTAAACTAAACTCAACCAAACTAAACTAAACTATAAACTAAAATATAAGCTAATCTATAAATTAAACTAAACTATAAACTAAACTAAACTAAACCAAATTAAATTCAACTAAACTAAACTACACTAATCTAACCTAACCTAACCTAACATAATCTAAACTAAACTAAAATAAACTAACCTAACCTAACCTAACCTAACCTTACCTAACCTAACATAAACTAAACTAAACTAAACCAAACTTAACTAAACTATAAAGCAAAATATAAACTAATCTATAAACTAAACTAAACTATAAACTAAAGGAAACTAAATTAAACTATACTAAACTAAACTAACCTAACATAAACAAATCTAACCTAACCTAAAATAAACTAAACTAAACTAAATTAAACTATAAACTAAACTAAACTAAACTATAAACACAACTAATATAAACTGAACTAAACTAACCTAACCTAACTTAAACTTAACTAAACTAAACTACCCTAACGTAACCTAACCTAACATAAACTAAACTAAACTAAACTAAAATATAAAATAAACTGTAAACTAAACTATACTATAAACTAAATTATAAACTAAACTAAACTAAACAAAACTAACCTAACCTAACCTAATCTAACATAAATTAAACTAAATTATAAACAAAGCGAAACTAAACTAACCTAACCTAATATAAACTAAACTAAACTAAATTATAAACTAAACGAAACAAACTAAACTAAACTAACCTAAAGTAACATAAGTTAACCTTACCTAACCTAAACTACACTAACTTAACCTAACCTAACCTAAACTGAACTAAACCAAACTAACCTAACCTAACCTAACCTAAAATAACCTAACCTAAGCTAAGCTAAACTAAACTTACCTAACCTAACCTAAACTAAACTAATCTAAACTATAAACTAAACTATAAACTAATTTATAAATTAAACTAAACTATTAACTAAAATAAAAAAACTAAACTAAGCTAAACTATCTAACCTAACCTAACCTAACCTAAAATAACCTAACCTAAGCTAAGCTAAAGTAAACTAACCTAACCTAACATAAACTAACATAACCTAACCTAACCTAAACTAATCTAAAGTATACTAAACTAATCTAATATAAACTAAACAAACTTAAACTATAAACTCTAATATAAACTAAACTAAACTAACCTAACCTAAACTAAACTTAAATAAACTAAATTAAATACAACTAAATGAAACTAAACTAAACTACACTAACCTAACCTAGCCTAACCTAACATATTCTAACCTAAACTAAAATAAACTAACCTAACCTAACCTTAACTAACCTAAACTAAACTAAACTAAACCAAACTAAACTAAACTATAAACTAAAATATAAATTAACCTGTAAACTATACTAAACTATAAACTACACGAAACTAATATAAACTATACTAAACTAACCTAACCTAACCTAAGCTAAGCTAAACTAAACTAACCTAACCTAACCTAAAGTAAACTAAATTAAACTATATTATAAACTAAAATATAAACTAAATTAAACCAAACTACATATTAAACTATAAACTAAACTAAGCTAAACTATAAATTAAACTAAACTAAACTAACCTAACCTAACCTAAACTAACCTAACCTAACCGAAACTAAACTAACCCAACCTAACCTAACATAACGTAAACTAAACTAAACTAAACTAAATTATAAAATAAACGAAACTAAACTAACCTTACCTAACCTAACCTAACCTAACATAAACTAAACTACACAAAATTATAAACTAAACGAAACTAAACAAAACTAAACTAAACTAACCTAAAGTAACATAAACTAACCTAACCTAACCAAAACTAAACTAAACTAACCTGACCTACCCTAAACTAAAACTAAACTAAACAAAACTATAAACCAAACTATAAACTAAAGTAAATTAACTAAACTAAAACAAACTAACCTAACCTAACCTAACCTAAACTAAACTAACCTAACCTAACCTAAACTAAACTAAACTAATCTATTATAAACTAAACTAAACAATAAATTAAAATATAAACTAAACTAAACTAAACTAAGCTAAACTAACTTAACGTAAACTAAACTAAACTAACCTAACCTAGCCTAAACTAAACTAAAATAAACTAAATAAAATTCAAGTAAACTAAACTACACTACACTAACCTAACCTAACCAAACCTAACATAATCTAATCTAAAATAAAATAAAATAACCTAAACTAATCTAACCTTACCTAACCTAACCTAAACTAAACTAAACTAAACCAAACTAAACTAAACTATAAAATAAAATATAAACTAATTTATAAACTAAACTAATCTATTAACTAAACTAAACTAAACTAAACTTAGCTAAACTAAGTAACCTTACCTAACCTAACCTAAACTAACTTAACCTAACCTATACTAAACTTACCTTACCTAACCTAACATAACCTAAACTAAACTAAACTATAAAATAAACTATAAACTAAACTAAACTAAAGTATACTATAAACTAAATTATAAACTAAACTAAACTAAACTAAACTAACCTAACGTAACCTAACCTAACATAAACTAAACTAAACTAAATTATAAACTAAACGAAACTAAACTAACATATCCTATGCTAACCTAACATAACATAAACTAAACTAAACTAAATTATAAACTAAACAATACTAAAACTAAACTAACCTAAAGTAACATAACATAACCTAACCTAAACTAAACTAACCTAACCTAACCTAACCTAACCTAAAGTAAACTAAACTAATCTAATATAAACTAAACTAAACAATAAATTAAAATATAAAATAAACTTAACTAAACTAAACTAAGCTAAACTAACTTAACCTAAACTAAACTAAACTAAACTAACTTAACCTGGCCTAAATTAAACTAAAATAAACTAAATTAAATTCAAGTAAACTAAACTAAATTACACTAACCTAACCTAACCTAACGTAACATAATCTAATCTAAAATAAAACAAACTAACCTAAAGTAATCTAACCTTATCTAACCTAACCTAAACTAAAGTAAACCAAATTAAACTAAACTATAAACTAAAATATAAACTAATTTATAAACTAAACTAATATATAAACTAAACTAAACTAGCCTAACCTAAATTAGACTAAACTAAACTAAAGTAAATTCAACTAAACTAAACCTAAATACACTAACCCAACCTAACCTAATCTAACATACACTAAACTAATCTAAACTAACCTAAGATAACTTAACCTAAATTAAACTAAACTAAACTAAACTGTACTAAACTATAAACAAAACGATAAACTATACTATATATATTAAACTGAACTAAAGTAAACTAAACTAAATTAATTTTACCTAACCTAACCTAAACTAAACTAAACTAACCTAACCTAACCTAAACTAAATTAAACTAATCTAAACTAAACGAAATTAAACTATAAACTAAACTAAACTAAACTCAACCAAACTGAACTGACCTAACCTAACTTAACCTGACCTTACCTAAACTAAACTATACTAACCTAACCTAACATAACCTACCCTAAACTAAACTAAACTAAATTAATTAAACTATAAACTAAACTAAACTATAAACTAAACAATACCTCACTAAACTAAACTAAACTACTTTAAACTAAATTAAACCATAAAATAAACTATAAACTAAACTATAAACTAAGCTATAATCTAAACTAAACTAAACTATAAACTACACTAAACTAATCTATAAACTAAACTAACCTATCCTAAATTAAACTAAACTAAACTAAGCTAACCTAACCTAACCTAACCTAACTTAAGCTAAACTAAACTAAACTAACCTAACCTAACATAAACTAACCTAACCTAACCTAAACTAAACTAAACTTACCTAACCTAACATAACCTAACCTAACCTAAACTAAACTAAACAAAACTAAAGTAAACTAAACTAAATTAAACTATAAACTATACTAAACTATAAACTAAACTAAACTAAACTATAAACAGAACTAAACTAAAGTGAACTAAACTAACCTAACCTAACATAAACTAAACTATAAATTAAACTATAAACTAATCTATAAATTAAACTAAACTATAAATTACACTAAAATAAACTAAACTAAGCTAAACTATCTACCCTATCCTAACCTAACCTAAAATAACCTAACCTAAGCTAAGCTAAACTAAACTAACCTAACCCAACATAAACTAACATAACCTAACCTAAACTAAACTAAACTAAACTAACCTTACCTAACCTAACCTAACCTAACCTATACTAAACTAAACAAAACTAAACTAAACTAAACTAAACTATAAACTAAACTAAACTAAACTATAAACAAAACTAAACTAAACTAAAGTAAACTAACCTAACCTAACCTAACATAAACTTAACTAAACTAAACTAACCTAACCCAACCTAAGCTAACCTTACCTAACCTAACCTAAACTTAACAAAATTTAACTAAACTAAAACTAATCTCTAAAATAAACTAAACTATAAACTAAACTAAACTAAACTAAACTAAACTAAGCTAAATTAACTAACCTAACCAATTCTAAACTAACCTAAAGTAACATAAGTTAACCTAACCTAACCTAAACTACACTAACTTAACCTGACCTAACCAAAAGTAAAATAACCTAACCTAACCTAACCTAACCTAACCTAACCTAAAATAACCTAAGCTAAGCTAAACTAAACTAAACTAACATAACCTAACATAAACTAACATAACCTAACCTAAACTGAACTAAACTTAACTAACCTAACCTAACCTAAAATAACCTAACCTAAGCTAAGCTAAACTAAACTAACCTAACCTAACATAAACTAATATAACCTAACCTAAACTGAACTAAACTAAACTAACCTTACCTAACCTAACCTATACTAAACTAAACAAAACAAAACTAAACTAAACTAAACTATAAACTGAACTAAACTAACCTAACCTAACCTAACCTAACATAAACTTAACTAAACTAAACTAAACTAACCCAACCTAAGCTACCCTTACCTAACCTAACCTAAACTAAACTAAACAAATCTAAACGATAAACTGAACTACAAGGTAATCTGTAAGTTAAACTAAACTATAAACTAAACTAAAATAAACTAAACTAAGCTAAATTAACTAACCTAACCTATTCTAACCTAACCTAAGCTAAACTAGACCAACCTAACCTAAACTAAACTAAACTAAATTATAAACCATACCATTAACTAAATTAAACTAAACTATAAACTAAACTAAACTAAACTATAAACTAAAATAAACTAAACTAAACTAACCTAACCCAAATTATAAACTAAACTATAAACTAAACTATAAACTAAACTAAACCAAATTATAAACTAAACTATAAACTAAACAAAACTAAACTATAAACTAAATTGAACTAAATTCAACTAACCTAACCTAACCTAACCTAACCTAAACTAAACTAACCTAACCTAACATAACCTAAACTAAACTAAACTAAAATATAAAATAAACTATAAACTAAACTAAACTATACTATAAACTAAATTATATACTAAACTAAACTAAACTAAACTAACCTAACCTAACCTAACCTAACATAAACTAACCTAATTATAAACTAAACGAAACTAAACTAACCTAAACCTAAAGTAACATAACTTAACCTAACCTAACCTAAACTAAATTAACTTAACCTGACCTAACCTAACCTAAACTAAACTAAACTAAACTATAAACTAAAGTAAATTAACCAAAATAAAATAAACTAACCTAAACTAACCTAACCTAAACTAAACTAAACTAATGTAATATAAGCTAAAATAAACAATAAATTAAAATATAAACTAAACTAAACTATACTAAACTAAGTAAACCTTACTTAACCTAACCTTAACTATACTAAACTAAACTAAACTAACCTAACCTAACCTAAACTAAACAAAAATAAACTACATTAAATTCAACTAAACTAAAATAAACTACACTAACCTAACCTAACCTTACCTAACCTAACCTAAACTAAACTCAACCAAACTAAACTAAACTATAAACTAAAAGATAAGCTAATCTATAAATTAAACTAAACTATAAACTAAACTAAACTAAACCAAATTAAATTCAACTAAACTAAACTACACTAATCTAACCTAACCTAACCTAACATAATCTAAACTAAACTAAAATAAACTAACCTAACCTAACCTAACCTAACCTTACCTAACCTAACATAAACTAAACTAAACTAAACCAAACTTAACTAAACTATAAAGCAAAATATAAACTAATCTATAAACTAAACTAAACTATAAACTAAAGGAAACTAAATTAAACTATACTAAACTAAACTAACCTAACATAAACAAATCTAACCTAACCTAAAATAAACTAAACTAAACTAAATTAAACTATAAACTAAACTAAACTAAACTATAAACACAACTAATATAAACTGAACTAAACTAACCTAACCTAACTTAAACTTAACTAAACTAAACTACCCTAACGTAACCTAACGTAACCAAACCTAACCTAACCTAAACTAAACTAAAATAAACTAAACTAAACTAAACTAACTAACCTAACCTAACCTAACCTAACCTAACCTAAGCTAAACTAAACTAACCTAAATTAACCTAACCTAACCTAACGTAACCTAAACTAAACTAAACTAACTTACCTAATCTAACATAAATTAAACTAAACTAAATTATAAACTAAACGAAACTAAACTAAACTAAGGTAAGCTAAAGTATCATAACCTAACATAAATTAACCTAACCTTACCTAAACTAAACTAAACTAACCTAACCTAATCTAACCTAAACTAAACTAACCTAACCTAAATTAACCTAAACAAAACTAAACTAAACTAAACTAACCTAACCTAACCTAACCTAACATAAACTAAACTAAACTAAATAAAACTAAACTAAACTAAACGAAATTAAACTATACACCAAACTATAAAATAAGCTAAACTAAACTATAAACTAAAATATAAACTAATGTAAACTAAACTAACCTAACCTAAACTAAACTAAAATAAACTAAATTAAATTCAACTAAATGAAACTAAACTAAACTACACTAACCTAACATAACCTAACCTAACCTAACATAATCTAATCTAAACAAAAATAAACTAACCTAAACTAATCTAACCTTACCTAACCAAACCTAAACTAAACTAAACTAAACCAAACTAAACTAAACTACAAACTAAAATATAAACTAATTTATAAACTAAACTAATCTATAAACTAAACTAAACTAAACTAAACCTAGCTAAACTAACTAACGTTACCGAAAATAGCCTAACCTAATCTAAGCTAAACTAAACTAACCTAACCTAAACCAACATAAACCAAACTAAACTAAATTATAAAGTAAACCATAAACTAAACTAAACAAAACTTAATTCTAAACTATAAATTATCTAAACTATAAACTAAACTATACTAAACTAAACTAACGTCACCTAACCTAATTTAAACTAAACTAACCTAACCTAACCTAAACTAAACTAAACTAAACTAAATTAAACTATAAACTGAACTAAACTGTAAACTAAACTTTAAACTAAACTAAACTAAACTATAAACACAACTAAACTAAACTGAACTAAACTAACCTAACCTAACAAACTTAACTAAACTACCCTAACCTAACCTAACCTAACCAAACCTAACCTAACCTAACCTAAACTAAACTAAAATAAACTAAACTAAACTAAACTAACTAACCTAACCTAACCTAACCTAACCTAACCTAAGCTAAACTAAACTAACCTAAATTAACCTAAACTAACCTAACGTAACCTAAACTAAACTAAACTAACTTACCTAACCTAACATAAATTAAACTAAACTAAATTATAAACTAAACGAAACTAAACTAAACTAAACTAAGCTAAAGTAACATAACCTAACATAAATTAACCTAACCTAACCTAAACTAAACTAAACTAACGTAACCTAACCTAACCTAAACTAAACTAACCTAACCTAAATTAACCTAAACAAAACTAAACTAAACTAAACTAACCTAACCTAACCTAACATAAACTAAACTAAACTAAATAAAACTAAACTAAACTAAACGAAATTAAACTATACACCAAACTATAAAATAAGCTAAACTAAACTATAAACTAAAATATAAACTAATCTAAACTAAACTAACCTAACCTAAACTAAACTAAAATAAACTAAATTAAATTCAACTAAATGAAACTAAACTAAACTACACTAACCTAACCTAACCTAACCTAACCTAACCTAACATAATCTAATCTAAACAAAAATAAACTAACCTAAACTAATCTAACCTTACCTAACCAAACCTAAACTAAACTAAACCAAACTAAACTAAACTACAAACTAAAATATAAACTAATTTATAAACTAAACTAATCTATAAACTAAACTAAACTAAACTAAACTTAGCTAAACTAACTAACCTTACCGAAAATAGCCTAACCTAATCTAAGCTAAACTAAACTAACCTAACCTAAACCGACATAAACCAAACTAAACTAAATTATAAAGTAAACCATAAACTAAACTAAACAAAACTTAATTCTAAACTATAAATTAACTAAACTATAAACTAAACTATACTAAACTATCCTAACCTCACCTAACCTAATTTAAACTAAAATAAACTAACCTAACCTAACCTAAACCAAACTAAACTAAACTATAAACACAGTTATAAACTAAACTAAACTAAACTAAACTAACATAACGTAACCTAAACTACAATAAAATAAACTAAACTAAGTACATCTAAACTAAACCTAACTACACTAACCTAACCTAACCTAACCTAACCTAACATAAGCTAAACTAAATTGACCTCACCTAACCTAACGTAAACTAAACTAAACTATACGAAACAAAACTAAATAAAACTAAACTAAACTAAACGAAATTAAACTATACACCAAACTATAAACTAAAGTAAATTAACTAAACTAAAATAAACTAACCTAATCTAACCTTACTTAAACTAAACTACACTAATCTAATATAAACTAAACTAAACAATAAATTAAAATATAAATTAAACTTAACTAAACTAAACTAAGCTAAACTAACTTGACTTAAACTAAACTAAACTAAGCTAACCGAACCTGACCTAAACTAAACTAAAATAAACTAAATTAAATTCAAGTAAACTAAACTAAACTACACTAACCTAACCTAACCTAACCTAACATAATCTAATCTAAACTAAAATAAAGTAACCTAAACTAATCTAACCTTACCTAACCTAACCTAAACTAAACTAAACCATACTAAACTAAACTATAAACTAAAATATAAACTAATTTATAAACTAAACTAATCTATAAACTAAACTAAACTTAACTATAAACAACACTAAACTAAACTGAACTAAACTAACCTAACCTAACTTAAACTTAACTAAACTAAACTAACCTAACCTAACCTAACATAAACTAAACTAAACTAAACTAAATAAAACTAAACTAAACTAAACGAAATTAAACTATACATCATACTATAAAATAAGCTACACTAAACTATAAACTAAAATATAAACTAATCTAAACTAAACTAACCTAACCTAAACTAAACTAATATAAACTAAATTAAATTCAACTAAATGAAACTAAACTAAACTACACTAACCTAACGTAACCTAACCTAACCTAACCTAACATAATCTAATCTAAACAAAAATAAACTAACCTAAACTAATCTAACCTTACCTAACCAAACCTAAACTAAACTAAACCAAACTAAACTAAACTACCAACTAAAATATAAACTAATTTATAAACTAAACTAATCTATAAACTAAACTAAACTAAACTAAACTTAGCTAAACTAACTAACCTTACCGAAAATAGCCTAACCTAATCTAAGCTAAACTAAAGTAACCTAACCTAAACCAACATAAACCAAACTAAACTAAATTATAAAATAAACCATAAACTAAACTAAACTAAAGTTAATTCTAAACTATAAATTAACTAAACTATAAACTAAACTAAACTAAACTAAACTAACCTCACCTAACCTAATTTAAACTAAACTAAACTAACCTAACCTAACCTAAACTAAACTAAACTATAAACACAGTTATAAACTAAACTAAACTAAACTAAACTAACATAACGTAACCTAAACTACAATAAAATAAACTAAAATAAGTTCATCTAAACTAAACCTAACTACACTAACCTCACCTAACCTAACCTAACATAAACTAAACTAAATTGACCTAACCTAACCTAACGTAAACTAAACTAAACTATACGAAACAAAACTAAATAAAACTAAACTAAACTAAACGAAATTAAACTATACACCAAACTATAAACTAAAGTAAATGAACTAAACTAAAATAAACTAACCTAACCTAACCTAAACTAAACTAAACTAAACTAATCTAATATAAACTAAACTAAACAATAAATTAAAATATAAACTAAACTTAACTAAACTAAACTAAGCTAAACTAACTTGACCTAAACTAAACTAAACTAAGCTAACCTAATCTGACCTAAACTAAACTAAAATAAACTAAATTAAATTCAAGTAAACTAAACTAAACTACACTAACCTAACCTAACCTAACCTAACATAATCTAATCTAAACTAAAATAAAGTAACCTAAACTAATCTAATCTTACCCAACCTAACCTAAACTAAACTAAACCATACTAAACTATAAACTAAAATATAAACTAATTTATAAACTAAACTAATCTATAAACTAAACTAAACTTAACTATAAACAAAACTAAACTAAACTGAACTAAACTAACCTAAACTAACCTAACCTAAACTTACGTAACCTAACCTAAAATAAACTAAACTATAAACTAAACTATAAACTAAAGTAAAATAAACAAAACTAAACAAATCCAAACTAACTAACCTAACCTAACCTAACCTAAGCTAAGCTATCTAAGCTCACCTAACCTAACCTAAACTAAACTAAAATAAAATAAACTAAAGTATAAACTAAAGTATAAACTAAACTAAAGTAAACTATAAACTAAACTATAAACTAAACTGAACTAAACTATAAATTAAACTAAAGTTAACTAACCTAACCTAACCAAACCTAACGTAAATTAAACTTAACTAAACTAAACTAAGCTAACTTAACATAACCTAAACTAACCTAACCTAACCTAACCTAAGCTAAGCTAAACTAAACTAACTTAACCTAACATAACTAACCTAACCTAACCTAAACTAACCTTACCTAACCTAACCTAAACTAAACTAAACTAAATTAAACTATAAACTGAACTAAACTGTAAACTAAACTTTAAACTAAACTAAACTAAACTATAAACACAACTAAACTAAACTGAACTAAACTAACCTAACCTAACCTAACTTAAACTTAACTAAACTAAACTACCCTAACCTAACCTAACCTAACCAAACCTTAAATAACCTAACCTAAACTAAACTAAAATAAACTAAACTAAACTAAACTAACTAACCTAACCTAACCTAACTTAATTAAACTAAACTACCCTAACCTAACCTAACCTAACCAAACCTAACCTAACCTAAACTAAACTAAACTAAAATAAACTAAACTAAACTAAACTAACTAACCTAACCTAACCTAACCTAACCTAACCTAAGCTAAACTAAACTAACCTAAATTAACATAACCTAACCTAACGTAACCTAAAATAAACTAAACTAACCTGCCTAACCTAACATAAATTAAACTAAACTGAATTATAAACTAAACAAAACTAAACTAAACTAAACTAAACTAAGCTAAAGTAACATAACCTAACATAAATTAACCTAACCTAACCTAACCTAAACTAAACTAAACTAAACTAACCTAACCTAACCTAACCTAAACTAAACTAACCTAACCTAAATTAACCTAAACAAAACTAAACTAATCTAAACTAACCTAACCTAACCTAACATAAACTAAACTAAACTAAACTAAATAAAACTAAACTAAACTAAACGAATTTAAACTATACACCAAACTATAAAATAAAATACACTAAACTATAAACTAAAATATAAACTAATCTAAACTAATCTAACCTAACCTAAACTAAACTAAAATAAACTAAATTAAATTCAACTAAATGAAACTAAACTAAACTACACTAACCTAACCTAACCTAACATAATCTAATCTAAACAAAAATAAACTAACCTAAACTAATCTAACCTTACCTAACCAAACTTAAACTAAACTAAACCAAACTAAACTAAACTACAAACTAAAATATAAACTAATTTATAAACTAAAATAATCTATAAACTAAACTAAACTAAACTAAACATAGCTGAACTAACTAAACTAACCTCACCTAACCTAATTTAAACTAAACTAAACTAACCTAACATAACCTAAACTAAACTAAACTAAACTAAACTATAAACACAGTTATAAACTAAACTTAACTAAACTAACATAACGTAACCTAAACTACAATAAAATAAACTAAACTAAGTACATCTAAACTAAACCTAACTACACTAACCTAACCTAACCTAACCTAACATAAACTAAACTAAATTGACCTCACGTAACCTAACGTAAACTAAACTAAACTATACGAAACAAAACTAAATAAAACTAAACTAAACTAAACGAAATTAAACTATACACCAAACTATAAACTAAAGTAAATTAACTAAACTAAAATAAACTAACCTAACCTAACCTAACCTAAACTAAACTACACTAATCTAATATAAACTAAACTAAACAATAAATTTAAATATAAACTAAACTTAACTAAACTAAACTAAGCTAAACTAACTTGACCTAAACTAAACTAAACTAAGCTAACCGAACCTGACCTAAACTAAACTAAAATAAACTAAATTAAATTCAAGTAAACTAAACTAAACTACACTAACCTAACCTAACCTAACCTAACATAATCTAATCTAAACTAAAATAAAGTAACCTAAACTAATCTAACCTTACCTAACCTAACCTAAACTAAACTAAACCATACTAAACTAAACTATAAACTAAAATATAAACTAATTTATAAACTAAACTAATCTATAAACTAAACTAAACTTAACTATAAACAAAACTAAACTAAACTGAACTAAACTAACCTAAACTAACCTAACCTAAACTTACGAAACCTAACCTAAACTAAACTAAACTATAAACTAAACTATAAACTAATTTATAAATTAAACTAAACTATAAACTAAAGTAAAATAAACAAAACTAAACTAAGCCAAACTAACTAACCTAACCTAACCTAACCTAAGCTAAGCTATCTAAACTCACCTAACCTAACCTAAACTAAACTAAAATAAAATAAACTAAAGTATAAACTAAAGTATAAACTAAACTAAAGTAAACTATAAACTAAACTATAAACTAAACAAAACTAAACTATAAATTAAACTAAAGTTATCTAAACTAACCTAACCAAACCTAACATAAATTAAACTAAACTAAACTAAACTAAGCTAACTTAACCTAACCTAAACAAACCTAACCTAACCTAACCTAAGCTAAGCTAAACTAAACTAATTTAACCTAACATAACTAACCTAACCTAACCTAAACTAACCTTACCTAACCTAACCTAAACTAAACTAAACTAAATTAAACTATAAACTGAACTAAACTGTAAACTAAACTTTAAACTAAACTAAACTAAACTATAAACACAACTAAACTAAACTGAACTAAACTAACCTAACCTAACCTAACTTAAACTTAACTAAACTAAACTACCCTAACCTAACCTAACCTAACCAAACCTAACCTAACCTAACCTAAACTAAACTAAAATAAACTAAACTAAACTAAACTAACTAACCTAACCTAACCTAACCTAACCTAACCTAAGCTAAACTAAACTAACCTAAATTAACCTAACCTAACCTAACGTAACCTAAACTAAACTAAACTAACTTACCTAATCTAACATAAATTAAACTAAACTAAATTATAAACTAAACGAAACTAAACTAAACTAAGGTAAGCTAAAGTATCATAACCTAACATAAATTAACCTAACCTAACCTAACTAAACTAAACTAACCTAACCTAATCTAACCTAAACTAAACTAACCTAACCTAAAATAACCTAAACAAAACTAAACTACACTAACCTAACCTAACCAAACCTAACATAATCTAATCTAAACTAAAATAAAATAACCTAAACTAATCTAACCTTACCTAACCTAACCTAAACTAAACTAAACTAAACCAAACTAAACTAAACTATAAAATAAAATATAAACTAATTTATAAACTAAACTAATCTATAAACTAAACTAAACTAAACTAAACTTAGCTAAACTAACTAACGTTACCTAACCTAACCTATACTAACTTAACCTAACCTATACTAAACTTACCTTACCTAACCTAACATAACCTTAACTAAACTAAACTATAAAATAAACTATAAACTAAACTAAACTAAACTATACTATAAACTAAATTTTAAACTAAACTAAACTAAACTAAACTAACCTAACCTAACCTAACCTAACCTAACATAAACTAAACTAAACTAAATTATAAACTAAACCAAACTAAAACTAAACTAACCTAAAGTAACATAACATAACCTAACCTAAACTAAACTAACCTAACCTAACCTAACCTAAAGTAAACTAAACTAATCTAATATAAACTAAACTAAACAATAAATTAAAATATAAAATAAACTTAACTAAACTAAACTAAGCTAAACTAACTTAACCTAAACTAAACTAAACTAAACTAACCTAACCTGGCCTAAACTAAACAAAATAAACTAAATTAAATTCAAGTAAACTAAACTAAACTACACTAACCTAACCTAACCTAACGTAACATAATCTAATCTAAACTAAAACAAACTAACCTAAAGTAATCTAACTTTACCTAACCTAACCAAAACTAAAGTAAACCAAATAAAACTAAACTATACACTAAAATATAAACTAATTTATAAACTAAACTAATCTATAAACTAAACTAAACTAAGCTAACCTAAATTAGACTAAACTAAACTAAAGTAAATTCAACTAAACTAAACCTAAATACACTAACCCAACCTAACCTAATCTAACATAAACTAAACTAAACTAAACTAACCTAAGATAACTTAACCTAAATTAAACTAAACTAAACTAAACTGTACTAAACTATAAACAAAACGATAAACTATACTATATATTAAACTGAACTAAAGTAAACTAAACTAAATTAATTTTACCTAAACTAACCTAAACTAAACTAAACTAACCTAACCTAACCTAAACTAAATTAAACTAATCTAAACTAAACGAAATTAAACTATAAACTAAACTAAACTAAACTCAACTAAACTAAACTGACCTAACCTAACTTAACATGGCCTTACCTAAACTAAACTAGACTAACCTAACCTAACATAACCTACCCTAAACTAAACTAAACTAAATAAATTAAACTATAAACTAAACTAAACTATAAACTAAACGATACCTCACTAAACTAAACTAAACTACACTAAACTAAACTAAACCATAAAACAAACTATAAACTAAACTATAAACTAAGCAATAAACTAAACTAAACTAAACTATAAACTACACTAAACTAATCTATAAATTAAGCTAACCTATCCTAAATTAAACTAAACTAAACTAAGCTAAGCTAACCTAACCTAACTTAAGCTAAACTAAACTAAACTAACCTAACCTAACATAAACTAACCTAACCTAAACTAAACTAAACTTTCCTAACCTAACCTAACCTAACCTAACCTAAACTAAACTAAACAAAATTAAGTAAACTAAACTAAATTAAACTATAAACTATACTAAACTATAAACTAAACTAAACTAAACTATAAACAGAACTAAACTAAAGTGAACTAAACTAACCTAACCTAACATAAACTAAACTATAAATTAAACTATAAACTAATCTATAAATTAAACTAAACTATAAATTACACTAAAATAAACTAAACTAAGCTAAACTATCTACCCTATACTAACCTAACCTAACCTAACCTAACCTAATCTAAACTAAACTAACCTAAGCTAAACTAACCTAACCTAAACTAACCTAACCTAAACTAACCTAACCTAAGCTAAACTAAACTAAACTAAACTATAAACTAAACTATAAACTAAACTAAACTAAACTAACCTTAAGTAATATAACCTAAACTAAACTAACCTAACCTAACCTAAACTAAACTAACCTGACCTAACCTAACCTAAACAAAACTAAACTAAACTAAACTAAACTAAACTAAAAAAACTAACCTAACCTAACCTAACCTAAACTAAACTAACCTAAAGTAACCTAACCTAAACTAAACTAAACTATACTAAATTAATGTAATATAAACTAAACTAAATTAAACTATAAACTAAAATATAAACTAAACTAAACTAAACTAACCTAACTTAAACTAAACTAAAATAAACTAAATTAAATTCAACTAAATGAAACTAAACTAAACTATACTAACCTAAACTAACCTAACCTAACATAATCTAATCTAAACTAAAATAAACTAACCTAACCGAACTTAACCTAACCTTTCCTAACCTAAACTAAACTAAACTAAACTAAATTAAACCAAACTAAACTAAACTATAAACTAAAATATAAATTAATCTGTAAACTAATCTAAACTATAAACTAATTTATAAATTAAACTAAACTTTAAACTAAAATAAAATAAACTAAACTAAGCTAAACTATCTAACCTAACCTAACCTAACCTAAAATAACCTAACCTAAGCTAAGCTAAACTAAACTAACCTAACCCAACATAAACTATCATAACCTAAACTAAACTAAACTAAACTAAACTAACCTTACCTAACCTAACCTAACCTAACCTATACTAAACTAAAGAAAACTGAACTAAACTAAACTAAACTATAAACTAAACTAAACTAAACTATAAACAAAACTAAACTAAACTGAAGTAAACTAACCTAACCTAACCTAACATAAACTTAACTAAACTAAACTAACCTAACCCAACCTAAGCTAACATTACCTAACCTAACCTAAACTTAACAAAATTTAACTACACTATAAACTAATCTCTAAAATAAACTAAACTATAAACTAAAGTAAACTAAACTAAACTAAGCTAAATTAACTAACCTAACCTATTCTAAACTAAAATAAAGTAACATAAGTTAATCCAACCTAACCTAAACTACACTAACTTAACCTGACCTAACCAAAAGTAAACTAACCTAACCTAACCTAACCTAAAATAACCTAACCTTAGCTAAGCTAAAGTAAACTAACATAACCTAACATAAACTAACATAACCTAACCTAAACTGAACTAAACTTAACTAACCTAACCTAACCTAAAATAACCTAACCTAAGCTAAGCTAAACTAAACTAACCTAACCTAACATAAACTAATATAACCTAACCTAAATTGAACTAAACTAAACTAACCTTACCTAACCTAACCTATACTAAACTAAACAAAACAAAACTAAACTAAACTAAACTATAAACTGAACTAAACTAACCTAGCCTAACCTAACATAAACTTAACTAAACTAAACTATACTAACCCAACCTAAGCTAACCTTACCTAACCTAACTTAAACTAAACTAAACAAAACTAAACGATAAACTAAACTATAAAGTAATCTGTAAATTAAACTAAACTATAAACTAAACTAAAATAAACTAAACTAAGCTAAATTAACTAACCTAACCTATTCTAACCTAACCTAAGCTAAACTAGACTAACCTAACCTAAACTAAACTAAACTAAATTATAAACTAAACCAAACTAAACTATAAACTAAACTAAACTATAAACTAAACTAAACTAAACTAAACCAACCTAACCTAACCTAACCTAAGGTAAGCTAAAATAAACTAACCTAACCTAACCTGAACTAGACTAAACTAAACTAAACTATAAATTAAACTAAACTAATTATAAACTAAACTATAAACTAAACAAAACTAAACTATAAATTAAACTAAACTAAATTCAACTAACCTAACCTAACCTAACCTAAACTAAACTAACCTAACCTAACATAACCTAACATAACCTAAACTAAACTAAACTAAAATATAAAATAAACTATAAACTAAAATAAACTATACTATAAACTAAATTATAAACTAAACTAAACTAAACTAAACTAAAGTAACCTAACCTAACCTAACCCAACATAAACTAACCTAATTATAAACTAAACGAAACTAAACTAACCTAACCTAACCTAATATAAACTAAACTAAACTAAATTATAAACTAAACGAAACTAAACTAAACTAAACCTAAAGTAACATAACTTAAACTAACCTAACCTAAACTAAACTAACTTAACCTGACCTAACCTAAACTAAACTAAACTAAACTAAACTATTAACTAAACTATAAACTAAAGTAAATTAACCAAAATAAAATAAACTAACCTAACCTAACCTAACCTAAACTAAACTAAACTAAGATAATATAAGCTAAAATGAACAATAAATTAAAATATAAACTAAACTATACTAAACTAATTTAACCTTACTTAACGTATCCTTAACTATACTAAACTAAACTAAACTAACCTAACCTAACCTAAACTAAACAAAAATAAACTACATTAAATTCAACTAAACTAAAATAAACTACACTAACCTAACCTAACCTTACCTAACCTAACCTAAACTAAACTCAACCAAACTAAACTAAACTATAAACTAAAATATAAGCTAATCTATAAACTAAACTAAACCAAATTAAATTCAACTAAACTAAACTACACTAATCTAACCTAACCTAACCTAACATAATCTAAACTAAACTAAAATAAACTAACCTAACCTAACCTAACCTAACCTTACCTAACCTAACCTAAACTAAACTAAACTAAACGAAACTTAACTAAACTATAAAGCAAAATATAAACTAATCTATAAACTAAACTAAACTATAAACTAAAGGAAACTAAATTAAACTATACTAAACTAAACTAACCTAACATAAACAAATCTAACCTAACCTAAAATAAACTAAACTAAATTAAACTATAAACTAAACTAAATTAAACTATAAACACAACTAAACTAAACTGAACTAAACTAACCTAACCTAACCTAACTTAAACTTAACTAAACTAAACTACCCTAGCCTAACCTAACCTAACCAAACCTAACCTAACCTAAACTAAACTAAAATAAACTAAACTAAACTAAACTAACTAACCTAACCTAACCTAACCTAACCTAACCTAAGCTAAACTAAACTAACCTAAATTAACCTAACCTAACCTAACGTAACCTAAACTAAACTAAACTAACCTACCTAACTCAACATACATTAAACTAAACTAAATTATAAACTAAACGAAACTAAACTAAATTAAACTAAGCTAAAGTAACATAACCTAACATAAATTAACCTAACCTTACCTAACCTAAACTAAACTACCTAACCTAAATTAACCTAAACAAAATTAACTAAACTAAACTAAACTAACCTAACCTAACATAAACTAAACTAAACAAAACTAAATAAAATTAAACTAAACTAAACGAAATTAAACTATACAAAAAACTATAAAATAAGCTACACTAAACTATACACTAAAATATAAACTAATCTAAACTAAACTAACCTAACCTAAACTAAACAAAAATAAACTAAATTAAATTCAACTAAATGAAACTAAACTAAACTACACTAACCTAACCTAACCTAAACTAACCTAACATAATCTAATCTAAACAAAAATAAACTAACCTAAACTAATCTAACCTTACCTAACCAAACCTAAACTAAACTAAACTAAACCAAACTAAACTCAACTACAAACTAAAATATAAACTAATTTATAAACTAAACTAATCTATAAACTAAACTAAACTAAACTAAACTTAGCTAAACTAACTAACCTTACCGAAAATAGCCTAACCTAATCTAAGCTTAACTAAAGTAACCTAACCTAAACCAACATAAATCAAACTAAACTAAATTATAAAGTAAACCATAAACTAAACTAAACAAAAGTTAATTCTAAACTATAAATTAACTAAACTATAAACTAAACTAAACTAAACTAAACTAACCTCACCTAACCTAATTTAAACTAAACTAAACTAACCTAACCTAACCTAAACTAAACTAAACTAAACTAAACTATAAACACAGTTATAAACTAAACTAAACTAAACTAAACTAACATAACGTAACCTAAACTACAATAAAATAATCTAAAATAAGTTCATCTAAACTAAACCTTACTACACTAACCTCACCTAACCTAACCTAACATAAACTAAACTAAATTGACCTAACCTAACCTAACGTAAACTAAACTAAACTATACGAAACAAAACTAAATAAAACTAAACTAAACTAAACGAAATTAAACTATACACTAACTATAAAATAAGCTAAACTAAACTATAAATTAAACTATGAACTAAACTAAACTACTAAACTATAAGGTAAACTAAACTAAATTAAACTCAACTAATCTAAACTAACCTAAGCTTACTAAACTAACCTAACCTAAACTAACCTAACCTAAACTAACCTAACCTAATATAAACTAAACTAAACTAACCTAACGTAACATAAGTTAGGCTAAGCTAAACTAAACTAACCTAACCTAAAATAAACTAAACTAAACCAAACTATATACTAAATTATAAACTAAACTAAGCTAAACTATAAACTAAACTATACTAAACTGAACTAACCTAACCTAAACTAACTTAACCTAACCTATACTAAACTTACCTTATCTAACCTAACATAACCTAAACTAATCTAAAGTATAAAATAAACTACAAACTAGACTAAACTAAACTATACTATAAACTAAATTATAAACTAAACTAAACTAAACTAAACTAACCTAACCTAACCTAACCTAAACTAAACTAAACTAAATTATAAACTAAACGTAACTAAACTAACCTAACATAACCTAACCTAACATAAACTAAACTAAACTCAATTATACACTAAACGAAACAAAACAAAACTAAACCAAACTAACCTAAAGTAACATAACCTAAGCTAACCTAAACTAAACTAAACTAAACTAACCTGACCTAACCTAAACCAAAACTAAATTAATCTATAATATAAACTAAACTATAAACTAAAGTAAATTAACTAAACTAAAATAAACTAACCTAACCTAACCTAAATTAAACTAACATAACCTAACCTAACCTAAACTAAACTAAACTAAACTAATCTAATATAAACTAAACTAAACAATAAATTAAAATATAAACTAAATTAAATCTATAAACTAAACTAAACTAAACTAAACTTAGCGAAACTAACTAACCTTACCTAATGTAGCATAACGTAATCTAAGCTAAACTAAACTAACCTAACCTAAACAAAAATAAACCAAACTAAACTAAATTATAAAGTAAACTATAAACTAAACTAAACAAAACTATATTCTAAACTATAAATTAACTAAATTATAAACTAAACTAAACTAAACTAAACTAACCTAACCTATCCTAACACAACCTAAACTAAGCTAAACTAACCTAACCTAACCTAACCTAACCGAAACTAAGCTAAACTGAACTAAACTAAACTAAATTAAACAATAATCTAAACTAAACTTAACTATAAATTAAACTATAAACTAAACTAAACTATAAACAATACTAAACCAAACTGAACTAAACTAACCTAACCTAACATAAAATTAACTAAACTAAACTAACTTAACCTCACCCAACCTAACCTTACCTAACCTAACCTAAACTAAACTATAAGCGAAACTATACTTAACTATAAATTAAACACTAAACTAAACTACACCAAACTCACCTAACCTAACATAAACACAACTAACACACCTAACCTAACCTAACCTAAATTAAACTAAACTAAAATAAACTAACCCAACCTAACCTAACCTAACCTAAACTAAACTAAACTGACCTAACCTATCCTAAACAAAACTAAACTAAACTAAACTATAAGCAAAACTATTAACTAAAGTAAACTAAAGTAAACTAAAATAAACTAACCTAACCTAACCTAACCTAACCTAAAATAATCTAATATAAACTAAACTAAACTAAACTATAAACTAAAATATAAACTAAACTAAACTAAACTAAACTAAATAACTTAACCTAAACTAAACTAAAATAAACTAGATTAAATTCAACTAAACTAAACTAAACTATACTAACCTAACCTAACCTAACCTAACATAATCTAATCCAAACTAAAATAAACTAACCTAACCTAACCTAACGTAACCTAACCTTACCTATTCTAACCTAAACTAAACTAAACTAAACAAACTAAACTAAACTATATACTAAAATATAAACTAATCTATAAACTAAACTGAACTATAAACTAAACGAAACTAAAATAAACTATACTAAACTAAACTAACCTAACCTAAACATACCTCACCTAACCTAAACTAAACTAAACTAAACTATAAACTAAACTATTAATTAATTTTTAATTAAACTAAACTATAAACTAAAATAAAATAAACTGAACTAAGCTAAACTAACATAACCTAACCTAACCTAACCTAACCTAACCTAAAATAATCTAACCTAAGCTATGCTAAACTAAACTAACCTAACCTAACATAAACTAAACTAAACTGACCTAACCTAACCTAACGTAAACTAAACTAAACTATACGAAACAAAACTAAATAAAACTAAACTAAACTAAACGAAATTAAACTATACACCAAACTAAAAAATAAGCTAAACTAAACTATGAATTAAACTATAAACTAAACTAAACTACTAAACTATAAGGTAAACTAAACTAAATTAAACTCAACTAATCTAAACTAACCTAAGCTTACTAAACTAATCTAACCTAAACTAACCTAACTTAATATAAACTAATCTAAACTAACCTAACCTAACATAAGCTAGGCTAAGCTAAATTAAACTAACCTAACCTAAGATAAAATAAACTAAACTAAAATATATACTAAAGTATAAACTAAACTAAACCAAACTATATACTAAACTATAAACTAAACTAAGCTAAACTATAAACTAAACTATACTAAACTAAACAAACCTAACGTAACCTAACCTAAACTAACTTATCCTAACCTATACTAAACTTACCTTACCTAACCTAACATAACCTAAACTAATTTAAAGTATAAAATAAACTATAAACTAAACTAAACTAAACTATACTATAAACTAAATTATAAACTAAACTAAACTAAACTAAACTAACCTAACCTAACCTAAACTATACTAAACTAAATTATAAACTAAACGTAACTAAACTAACCTAACATAACCTAACCTAACATAAACTAAACTAAACTCAATTATAAACTAAACGAAACTAAACAAAACTAAACTAAACTAACCTAAAGTAACATAACCTAACCTAACCTAATCTAAACTAAACTAACCTGACCTAACCTAAACCAAAACTAAATTAATTTATACTATAAACTAAACTATAAACTAAAGTAAATTAACTAAACTAAAATAAACTAACCTAACCTAACCTAACCTAAACTAAACTAACATAAATTAACCTAAACTAAACTAAACTAATCTAATATAAACTAAACTAAACAATAAATTAAAATATAAACAAAACTTAACTAAACTAAACTAAGCAAAACTAACTTAACCTAAAATAAACTAAACTAAACTAACCTAACCTGACCTAAAATAAACTAAAATAATCTAAATTAAATTCAAGTAAGCTAAACTAAACTACACTAACCTAACCTAACATAATCTAATCTAAACTAAAATAAACTAACCTAAACTAATCTAACCTTACCTAACCTAACCTAAACTAAACTAAACTAAACTATAAACTAATTTATAAACTAAACTAATCTATAAACTAAACTAAACTAACCTAAGATAACTTAACCTAAATTAAACTAAACTAAACTAAACTATACTAAACTATAAAAAAACGACAAAATATACTATATATTAAACTATAAACTGAAGTAAACTAAACTAAACTCAACTAAACTAAACTAACCTAACCTAACTTAACATAACCTAACCTAAACTAAACTAAACTAACGTAACCTAACATAACCTACCCTAAACTAAAATAAATTAAATTAATTAAAATATAAACTAAACTAAACTATATACTAAACGATACCTCACTCAACTAAACTAAACTAAACTAAACTACACTAAACTAAACTAAACCATAAACTAAACTATAAACTAAACTATAAATTAATTTATAAATTAAACTAAACTATAAATTATAGTAAAATAAACAAAACTAAACTAAGCTAAACTAACTAACCTAACCTAACCTAACCTAAGCTAAGCTATCTAAACTAACCTTACCCAACCTAACCTAAACTAAACTAAACTAAACAAAACTACACTAAACTAAACTAAATTAAACTATAAACTGAACTAAACTTTAAAGTAAACAAGACTAAACTATAAACAAAACTAAACTAAACTAAACTAAACTTACCTAACCTAACCTAACATAAACTTAACTAAACTAAACTACCCTAACCTAACCTAACCTAATCTAACCTTACCTAACCTAACCTAAACTAAACTAAACGAAACTAAACTATAAACTAAACTATAAACTAATCGATAAATTAAACTAAACTATAAACTAAACTAAAATAAACTAAACTAAGCTAAATTAACTAACCTAACCTATTCTAACCTAACCTAAGCTAAAATAGTCTAACCTAACCTAAACTAATATAAACTAAATTATAAACTAAACCATAAACTAAACTAAACTATAAACTAAACTATAAACTAAACTAAACTAAACTATAAACTAGACTAAATTAAACTAAACTAACCTAACCTAACCTAAGCTAAGGAAAACTAAACTAACCTAAAGTAACATAAGTTAACCTAACCTAACCTAAACTACACTAACTTAACCTGACCTAACCTAAACTAAAATAACCTAACCTAACCTAACGTATCCTAAAATAACCTAACCTAAGCTAAACTAAACTAAACTAACCTAACCTAACATAAACTAACATAACCTAACCTAAACTGAACTAAACTAAACTAACCTAACCCAACCTAAGCTAACCTTACCTAACCTAACCTAAACTAAACTAAACGAAACTAATCTATAAACTAAACTATAAACTAATCTCTAAATTAAACTAAACTATAAAATAAACTACAAAAAAACTAAACTAAGCTAAATTAACTAACCTAACCTATTCTAACCTAACCTAAGCTAAACTAGACTAACCTAACCTAAACTAAACTAAACTAAACTAAACTATAAACTAAACTAATCTATAAACAAAACTAAACTAAATTGAACTAAACTAACCTAACCTAACCTAACATAAACTTAACTAAACTAAACTAACCTAACCCAAAATAAGCTAACCTTACCTAACCTAACCTAAACTTAACTAAATGAAACTAAACTATAAACTAATCTCTAAATTAAACTAAACTATAAATTAAAATAAATTAAACTATACTAAGCTAAATTAACTAACCTAACCTATTCTAACCTAACCTAAGGTAAACTAGACTAACCTAACCTAAACTAAACTAAACTAAATTATAAACTAAACCATAAACTAAATTAAACTATAAACTAAACTATAAACTAAACTAAACTAAACTATAAAGTAGACTAAACTAAACTAAACTAACCTAACCTAACCTAAGCTAAGGTAAAGTAAACTAACCTAAATTAACCTGACCTAAACTAAACTAAACTAACCTAACTTATTAACTAAGCTATAAACTAAACTAAACCAAATTATAAACTAAACTATAAACTAAACTAAACTAAACTATAAACTGAACTAAACTAAAATATACTAATCTAACCTAAGCTAAACTAAACTAACCTAACCTAACCTAACCTAACATAACCTAAACTAAACTAAACTAAAATATAAAATAAACTGTAAACTAAACTATACTATAAACTAAATTATAAACTAAACTAAACTAAACAAAACTAACCTAACCTAACCTAATCTAACATAAATTAAACTAAATTATAAACAAAGCGAAACTAAACTAACCTAACCTAATATAAACTAAACTAAACTAAATTATAAACTAAACGAAACAAACTAAACTAAACTAACCTAAAGTAACATAAGTTAACCTAACCTAACCTAAACTACACTAACTTAACCTAACCTAACCTAAACTGAACTAAACCAAACTAACCTAACCTAACCTAACCTAAAATAACCTAACCTAAGCTAAGCTAAACTAAACTTACCTAACCTAACCTAAACTAAACTAATCTAAACTATAAACTAAACTATAAACTAATTTATAAATTAAACTAAACTATTAACTAAAATAAAAAAACTAAACTAAGCTAAACTATCTAACCTAACCTAACCTAACCTAAAATAACCTAACCTAAGCTAAGCTAAAGTAAACTAACCTAACCTAACATAAACTAACATAACCTAACCTAACCTAAACTAATCTAAAGTAAACTAAACTAATCTAATATAAACTAAACAAACTTAAACTATAAACTCTAATATAAACTAAATTAAACTAACCTAACCTAAACTAAACTAAAATAAACTAAATTAAATACAACTAAATGAAACTAAACTAAACTACACTAACCTAACCTAGCCTAACCTAACATAATCTAATCTAAACTAAAATAAACTAACCTAACCTAACCTTAACTAACCTAAACTAAACTAAACTAAACTAAACCAAACTAAACTAAACTATAAACTAAAATATAAATTAACCTGTAAACTATACTAAACTATAAACTACACGAAACTAATATAAACTATACTAAACTAACCTAACCTAACCTAAGCTAAGCTAAACTAAACTAACCTAACCTAACCTAAAGTAAACTAAATTAAACTATATTATAAACTAAAATATAAACTAAATTAAACCAAACTACATATTAAACTATAAACTAAACTAAGCTAAACTATAAATTAAACTAAACTAAACTAACCTAACCTAACCTAAACTAACCTAACCTAACCGAAACTAAACTAACCCAACCTAACCTAACACAACGTAAACTAAACTAAACTAAACTATAAAATAAACTATACATGAAACTAAACTAAACTATACTATAAACTAAATTATGAACTAAACTAAACTAAACTAAACTGAGCTAACCTAACCTAGGTTAAACTAAACTAAACTGAATTATAAAATAAACGAAACTAAACCAACCTTACCTAACCTAACCTAACCTAACATAAACTAAACTACACAAAATTATAAACTAAACGAAACTAAACAAAACTAAACTAAACTAACCTAAAGTAACATAAACTAACCTAACCTAACCTAAACTAAACTAAACTAACCTGACCTACCCTAAACTAAAACTAAACAAAACAAAACTATAAACCAAACTATAAACTAAAGTAAATTAACTAAACTAAAACAAACTAACCTAACCTAACCTAACCTAACCTAAACTAAACTAAACTAATCTATTATAAACTAAACTAAACAATAAATTAAAATATAAACTAAACTAAACTAAACTAAGCTAAACTAACTTAACGTAAACTAAACTAAACTAACCTAACCTAGCCTAAACTAAACTAAAATAAACTAAATAAAATTCAAGTAAACTAAACTACACTACACTAACCTAACCTAAACAAACCTAACATAATCTAATCTAAAATAAAATAAAATAACCTAAACTAATCTAACCTTACCTAACCTAACCTAAACTAAACTAAACTAAACCAAACTAAACTAAACTATAAAATAAAATATAAACTAATTTATAAACTAAACTAATCTATTAACTAAACTAAACTAAACTAAACTTAGCTAAACTAAGTAACCTTACCTAACCTAACCTAAACTAACTTAACCTAACCTATACTAAACTTACCTTACCTAACCTAACATAACCTAAACTAAACTAAACTATAAAATAAACTATAAACTAAACTAAACTAAACTATACTATAAACTAAATTATAAACTAAACTAAACTAAACTAAACTAACCTAACGTAACCTAACCTAACATAAACTAAACTAAACTAAATTATAAACTAAACGAAACTAAACTAACATATCCTATGCTAACCTAACATAACATAAACTAAACTAAACTAAATTATAAACTAAACAAAACTAAAACTAAACTAACCTAAAGTAACATAACATAACCTAACCTAAACTAAACTAACCTAACCTAACCTAACCTAACCTAACCTAAAGTAAACTAAACTAATCTAATATAAACTAAACTAAACAATAAATTAAAATATAAAATAAACTTAACTAAACTAAACTAAGCTAAACTAACTTAACCTAAACTAAACTAAACTAAACTAACTTAACCTGGCCTAAATTAAACTAAAATAAACTAAATTAAATTCAAGTAAACTAAACTAAACTACACTAACCTAACCTAACCTAACGTAACATAATCTAATCTAAAATAAAACAAACTAACCTAAAGTAATCTAACCTTACCTAACCTAACCTAAACTAAAGTAAACCAAATTAAACTAAACTATAAACTAAAATATAAACTAATTTATAAACTAAACTAATATATAAACTAAACTAAACTAGCCTAACCTAAATTAGACTAAACTAAACTAAAGTAAATTCAACTAAACTAAACCTAAATACACTAACCCAACCTAACCTAATCTAACATACACTAAACTAATCTAAACTAACCTAAGATAACTTAACCTAAATTAAACTAAACTAAACTAAACTGTACTAAACTATAAACAAAACGATAAACTATACTATATATATTAAACTGAACTAAAGTAAACTAAACTAAATTAATTTTACCTAACCTAACCTAAACTAAACTAAACTAACCTAACCTAACCTAAACTAAATTAAACTAATCTAAACTAAACGAAATTAAACTATAAACTAAACTAAACTAAACTCAACCAAACTAAACTGACCTAACCTAACTTAACCTGACCTTACCTAAACTAAACTATACTAACCTAACCTAACATAACCTACCCTAAACTAAACTAAACTAAATTAATTAAACTATAAACTAAACTAAACTATAAACTAAACAATACCTCACTAAACTAAACTAAACTACTTTAAACTAAATTAAACCATAAAATAAACTATAAACTAAACTATAAACTAAGCTATAATCTAAACTAAACTAAACTATAAACTACACTAAACTAATCTATAAACTAAACTAACCTATCCTAAATTAAACTAAACTAAACTAAGCTAACCTAACCTAACCTAACCTAACTTAAGCTAAACTAAACTAAACTAACCTAACCTAACATAAACTAACCTAACCTAACCTAAACTAAACTAAACTTACCTAACCTAACATAACCTAACCTAACCTAAACTAAACTAAACAAAACTAAAGTAAACTAAACTAAATTAAACTATAAACTATACTAAACTATAAACTAAACTAAACTAAACTATAAACAGAACTAAACTAAAGTGAACTAAACTAACCTAACCTAACATAAACTAAACTATAAATTAAACTATAAACTAATCTATAAATTAAACTAAACTATAAATTACACTAAAATAAACTAAACTAAGCTAAACTATCTACCCTATCCTAACCTAACCTAAAATAACCTAACCTAAGCTAAGCTACACTAAACTAACCTAACCCAACATAAACTAACATAACCTAACCTAAACTAAACTAAACTAAACTAACCTTACCTAACCTAACCTAACCTAACCTATACTAAACTAAACAAAACTAAACTAAACTAAACTAAACTATAAACTAAACTAAACTAAACTATAAACAAAACTAAACTAAACTAAAGTAAACTAACCTAACCTAACCTAACATAAACTTAACTAAACTAAACTAACCTAACCCAACCTAAGCTAACCTTACCTAACATAACCTAAACTAAACTAAACAAATCTAAACGATAAACTGAACTACAAAGTAATCTGTAAGTTAAACTAAACTATAAACTAAACTAAAATAAACTAAACTAAGCTAAATTAACTAACCTAACCTATTCTAACCTAACCTAAGCTAAACTAGACCAACCTAACCTAAACTAAACTAAACTACATTATAAACCATACCATTAACTAAATTAAACTAAACTATAAACTAAACTAAACTATAAACTAAAATAAACTAAACTAAACTAACCTAACCCAAATTATAAACTAAACTATAAACTAAACTATAAACTAAACTAAACCAAATTATAAACTAAACTATAAACTAAACAAAACTAAACTATAAACTAAATTGAACTAAATTCAACTAACCTAACCTAACCTAACCTAACCTAAACTAAACTAACCTAACCTAACATAACCTAAACTAAACTAAACTAAAATATAAAATAAACTATAAACTAAACTAAACTATACTATAAACTAAATTATATACTAAACTAAACTAAACTAAACTAACCTAACCTAACCTAACCTAACATAAACTAACCTAATTAAAAACTAAACGAAACTAAACTAACCTAAACCTAAAGTAACATAACTTAACCTAACCTAACCTAAACTAAATTAACTTAACCTGACCTAACCTAACCTAAACTAAACTAAACTAAACTATAAACTAAATTAATTAACCAAAATAAAATAAACTAACCTAAACTAACCTAACCTAAACTAAACTAAACTAATGTAATATAAGCTAAAATAAACAATAAATTAAAATATAAACTAAACTAAACTATACTAAACTAAGTAAACCTTACTTAACCTAACCTTAACTATACTAAACTAAATTAAACTAACCTAACCTAACCTAAACTAAACAAAAATAAACTACATTAAATTCAACTAAACTAAAATAAACTACACTAACCTAACCTAACCTTACCTAACCTAACCTAAACTAATCTCAACCAAACTAAACTAAACTATAAACTAAAATATAAGCTAATCTATAAATTAAACTAAACTATAAACTAAACTAAACTAAACCAAATTAAATTCAACTAAACTAAACTACACTAATCTAACCTAACCTAACCTAACATAATCTAAACTAAACTAAAATAAACTAACCTAACCTAACCTAACCTAACCTTACCTAACCTAACATAAACTAAACTAAACTAAACCAAACTTAACTAAACTATAAAGCAAAATATAAACTAATCTATAAACTAAACTAAACTATAAACTAAAGGAAACTAAATTAAACTATACTAAACTAAACTAACCTAACATAAACAAATCTAACCTAACCTAAAATAAACTAAACTAAACTAAATTAAACTATAAACTAAACTAAACTAAACTATAAACACAACTAATATAAACTGAACTAAACTAACCTAACCTAACTTAAACTTAACTAAACTAAACTACCCTAACGTAACCTAACCTAACATAAACTAAACTAAACTAAACTAAAATATAAAATAAACTGTAAAATAAACTATACTATAAACTAAATTATAAACTAAACTAAACTAAACAAAACTAACCTAACCTAACCTAATCTAACATAAATTAAACTAAATTATAAACAAAGCGAAACTAAACTAACCTAACCTAATATAAACTAAACTAAACTAAATTATAAACTAAACGAAACAAACTAAACTAAACTAACCTAAAGTAACATAAGTTAACCTAACCTAACCTAAACTACACTAACTTAACCTAACCTAACCTAAACTGAACTAAACCAAACTAACCTAACCTAACCTAACCTAAAATAACCTAACCTAAGCTAAGCTAAACTAAACTTACCTAACCTAACCTAAACTAAACTAATCTAAACTATAAACTAACTATAAACTAATTTATAAATTAAACTAAACTATTAACTAAAATAAAAAAACTAAACTAAGCTAAACTATCTAACCTAACCTAACCTAACCTAAAATAAGCTAACCTAAGCTAAGCTAAAGTAAACTAACCTAACCTAACATAAACTAACATAACCTAACCTAACCTAAACTAATCTAAAGTAAACTAAACTAATCTAATATAAACTAAACAAACTTAAACTATAAACTCTAATTAAAACTAAACTAAACTAACCTAACCTAAACTAAACTAAAATAAACTAAATTAAATACAACTAAATGAAACTAAACTAAACTACACTAACCTAACCTAGCCTAACCTAACATAATCTAATCTAAACTAAAATAAACTAACCTAACCTAACCTTAACTAACCTAAACTAAACTAAACTAAACTAAACCAAACTAAACTAAACTATAAACTAAAATATAAATTAACCTGTAAACTATACTAAACTATAAACTACACGAAACTAATATAAACTATACTAAACTAACCTAACCTAACCTAAGCTAAGCTAAACTAAACTAACCTAACCTAACCTAAAGTAAACTAAATTAAACTATATTATAAACTAAAATATAAACTAAATTAAACCAAACTACATATTAAACTATAAACTAAACTAAGCTAAACTATAAATTAAACTAAACTAAACTAACCTAACCTAACCTAAACTAACCTAACCTAACCGAAACTAAACTAACCCAACCTAACCTAACATAACGTAAACTAAACTAAACTAAACTATAAAATAAACTATACATGAAACTAAACTAAACTATAATATAAACTAAATTATAAACTAAACTAAACTAAACTAAACTAAGCTAACCTAACCTAGGTTAAACTAAACTAAACTAAATTATAAAATAAACGAAACTAAACTAACCTTACCTAACCTAACCTAACCTAACATAAACTAAACTACACAAAATTATAAACTAAACGAAAGTAAACAAAACTAAACTAAACTAACCTAAAGTAACATAAACTAACCTAACCTAACCTAAACTAAACTAAACTAACCTGACCTACCCTAAACTAAAACTAAACTAAACAAAACTATAAACCAAACTATAAACTAAAGTAAATTAACTAAACTAAAACAAACTAACCTAACCTAACCTAACCTAAACTAAACTAACCTAACCTAACCTAAACTAAACTAAACTAATCTATTATAAACTAAACTAAACAATAAATTAAAATATAAACTAAACTAAACTAAACTAAGCTAAACTAACTTAACGTAAACTAAACTAAACTAACCTAACCTAGCCTAAACTAAACTAAAATAAACTAAATAAAATTCAAGTAAACTAAACTACACTACACTAACCTAACCTAACCAAACCTAACATAATCTAATCTAAAATAAAATAAAATAACCTAAACTAATCTAACCTTACCTAACCTAACCTAAACTAAACTAAACTAAACCAAACTAAACTAAACTATAAAATAAAATATAAACTAATTTATAAACTAAACTAATCTATTAACTAAACTAAACTAAACTAAACTTAGCTAAACTAAGTAACCTTACCTAACCTAACCTAAACTAACTTAACCTAACCTATACTAAAGTTACCTTACCTAACCTAACATAACCTAAACTAAACTAAACTATAAAATAAACTATAAACTAAACTAAACTAAACTATACTATAAACTAAATTATAAACTAAACTAAACTAAACTAAACTAACCTAACGTAACCTAACCTAACATAAACTAAACTAAACTAAATTATAAACTAAACGAAACTAAACTAACATATCCTATGCTAACCTAACATAACATAAACTAAACTAAACTAAATTATAAACTAAACAAAACTAAAACTAAACTAACCTAAAGTAACATAACATAACCTAACCTAAACTAAACTAACCTAACCTAACCTAACCTAACCTAAAGTAAACTAAACTAATCTAATATAAACTAAACTAAACAATAAATTAAAATATAAAATAAACTTAACTAAACTAAACTAAGCTAAACTAACTTAACCTAAACTAAACTAAACTAAACTAACTTAACCTGGCCTAAATTAAACTAAAATAAACTAAATTAAATTCAAGTAAACTAAACTAAACTACACTAACCTAACCTAACCTAACGTAACATAATCTAATCTAAAATAAAACAAACTAACCTAAAGTAATCTAACCTTACCTAACCTAACCTAAACTAAAGTAAACCAAATTAAACTAAACTATAAACTAAAATATAAACTAATTTATAAACTAAACTAATATATAAACTAAACTAAACTAGCCTAACCTAAATTAGACTAAACTAAACTAAAGTAAATTCAACTAAACTAAACCTAAATACACTAACCCAACCAAACCTAATCTAACATACACTAAACTAATCTAAACTAACCTAAGATAACTTAACCTAAATTAAACTAAACTAAACTAAACTGTACTAAACTATAAACAAAACGATAAACTATACTATATATATTAAACTGAACTAAAGTAAACTAAACTAAATTAATTTTACCTAACCTAACCTAAACTAAACTAAACTAACCTAACCTAACCTAAACTAAATTAAACTAATCTAAACTAAACGAAATTAAACTATAAACTAAACTAAACTAAACTCAACCAAACTAAACTGACCTAACCTAACTTAACCTGACCTTACCTAAACTAAACTATACTAACCTAACCTAACATAACCTACCCTAAACTAAACTAAACTAAATTAATTAAACTATAAACTAAACTAAACTATAAACTAAACAATACCTCACTAAACTAAACTAAACTACTTTAAACTAAATTAAACCATAAAATAAACTATAAACTAAACTATAAACTAAGCTATAATCTAAACTAAACTAAACTATAAACTACACTAAACTAATCTATAAACTAAACTAACCTATCCTAAATTAAACTAAACTAAACTAAGCTAACCTAACCTAACCTAACCTAACTTAAGCTAAACTAAACTAAACTAACCTAACCTAACATAAACTAACCTAACCTAACCTAAACTAAACTAAACTTACTTAACCTAACATAACCTAACCTAACCTAAACTAAACTAAACAAAACTAAAGTAAACTAAACTAAATTAAACTATAAACTATACTAAACTATAAACTAAACTAAACTAAACTATAAACAGAACTAAACTAAAGTGAACTAAACTAACCTAACCTAACATAAACTAAACTATAAATTAAACTATAAACTAATCTATAAATTAAACTAAACTATAAATTACACTAAAATAAACTAAACTAAGCTAAACTATCTACCCTATCCTAACCTAACCTAAAATAACCTAACCTAAGCTAAGCTAAACTAAACTAACCTAACCCAACATAAACTAACATAACCTAACCTAAACTAAACTAAACTAAACTAACCTTACCTAACCTAACCTAACCTAACCTATACTAAACTAAACAAAACTAAACTAAACTAAACTAAACTATAAACTAAACTAAACTAAACTAAAAACAAAACTAAACTAAACTAAAGTAAACTAACCTAACCTAACCTAACATAAACTTAACTAAACTAAACTAACCTAACCCAACCTAAGCTAACCTTACCTAACCTAACCTAAACTTAACAAAATTTAACTAAACTAAAACTAATCTCTAAAATAAACTAAACTATAAACTAAACTAAACTAAACTAAACTAAACTAAGCTAAATTAACTAACCTAACCAATTCTAAACTAACCTAAAGTAACATAAGTTAACCTAACCTAACCTAAACTACACTAACTTAACCTGACCTAACCAAAAGTAAAATAACCTAACCTAACCTAACCTAACCTAACCTAACCTAACCTAAAATAACCTAAGCTAAGCTAAACTAAACTAAACTAACATAACCTAACATAAACTAACATAACCTAACCTAAACTGAACTAAACTTAACTAACCTAACCTAACCTAAAATAACCTAACCTAAGCTAAGCTAAACTAAACTAACCTAACCTAACATAAACTAATATAACCTAACCTAAACTGAACTCAACTAAACTAACCTTACCTAACCTAACCTATACTAAACTAAATAAAACAAAACTAAACTAAACTAAACTATAAACTGAACTAAACTAACCTAACCTAACCTAACCTAACATAAACTTAACTAAACTAAACTAAACTAACCCAACCTAAGCTACCCTTACCTAACCTAACCTAAACTAAACTAAACAAATCTAAACGATAAACTGAACTACAAAGTAATCTGTAAGTTAAACTAAACTATAAACTAAACTAAAATAAACTAAACTAAGCTAAATTAACTAACCTAACCTATTCTAACCTAACCTAAGCTAAACTAGACCAACCTAACCTAAACTAAACTAAACTAAATTATAAACCATACCATTAACTAAATTAAACTAAACTATAAACTAAACTAAACTATAAACTAAAATAAACTAAACTAAACTAACCTAACCCAAATTATAAACTAAACTATAAACTAAACTATAAACTAAACTAAACCAAATTATAAACTAAACTATAAACTAAACAAAACTAAATTATAAACTAAATTGAACTAAATTCAACTAACCTAACCTAACCTAACCTAACCTAAACTAAACTAACCTAACCTAACATAACCTAAACTAAACTAAACTAAAATATAAAATAAACTATAAACTAAACTAAACTATACTATAAACTAAATTATATACTAAACTAAACTAAACTAAACTAACCTAACCTAACCTAACCTAACATAAACTAACCTAATTATAAACTAAACGAAACTAAACTAACCTAAACCTAAAGTAACATAACTTAACCTAACCTAACCTAAACTAAATTAACTTAACCTGACCTAACCTAACCTAAACTAAACTAAACTAAACTATAAACTAAAGTAAATTAACCAAAATAAAATAAACTAACCTAAACTAACCTAACCTAAACTAAACTAAACTAATGTAATATAAGCTAAAATAAACAATAAATTAAAATATAAACTAAACTAAACTATACTAAACTAAGTAAACCTTACTTAACCTAACCTTAACTATACTAAACTAAACTAAACTAACCTAACCTAACCTAAACTAAACAAAAATAAACTACATTATATTCAACTAAACTAAAATAAACTACACTAACCTAACCTAACCTTACCTAACCTAACCTAAACTAAACTCAACCAAACTAAACTAAACTATAAACTAAAATATAAGCTAATCTATAAATTAAACTAAACTATAAACTAAACTAAACTAAACCAAATTAAATTCAACTAAACTAAACTACACTAATCTAACCTAACCTAACCTAACATAATCTAAACTAAACTAAAATAAACTAACCTAACCTAACCTAACCTAACCTTACCTAACCTAACATAAACTAAACTAAACTAAACCAAACTTAACTAAACTATAAAGCAAAATATAAACTAATCTATAAACTAAACTAAACTATAAACTAAAGGAAACTAAATTAAACTATACTAAACTAAACTAACCTAACATAAACAAATCTAACCTAACCTAAAATAAACTAAACTAAACTAAATTAAACTATAAACTAAACTAAACTAAACTATAAACACAACTAATATAAACTGAACTAAACTAACCTAACCTAACTTAAACTTAACTAAACTAAACTACCCTAACGTAACCTAACGTAACCAAACCTAACCTAACCTAAACTAAACTAAAATAAACTAAACTAAACTAAACTAACTAACCTAACCTAACCTAACCTAACCTAACCTAAGCTAAACTAAACTAACCTAAATTAACCTAACCTAACCTAACGTAACCTAAACTAAACTAAACTAACTTACCTAATCTAACATAAATTAAACTAAACTAAATTATAAACTAAACGAAACTAAACTAAACTAAGGTAAGCTAAAGTATCATAACCTAACATAAATTAACCTAACCTAACCTAAACTAAACTAAACTAACCTAACCTAATCTAACCTAAACTAAACTAACCTAACCTAAATTAACCTAAACAAAACTAAACTAAACTAAACTAACCTAACCTAACCTAACATAAACTAAACTAAACTAAATAAAACTAAACTAAACTAAACGAAATTAAACTATACACCAAACTATAAAATAAGCTAAACTAAACTATAAACTAAAATATAAACTAATGTAAAATAAACTAACCTAACCTAAACTAAACTAAAATAAACTAAATTAAATTCAACTAAATGAAACTAAACTAAACTACACTAACCTAACATAACCTAACCTAACCTAACATAATCTAATCTAAACAAAATAAACTAACCTAAACTAATCTAACCTTACCTAACCAAACCTAAACTAAACTAAACCAAACTAAACTAAACTACAAACTAAAATATAAACTAATTTATAAACTAAACTAATCTATAAACTAAACTAAACTAAACTAAACTTAGCTAAACTAACTAACCTTACCGAAAATAGCCTAACCTAATCTAAGCTTAACTAAACTAACCTAACCTAAACCGACATAAACCAAACTAAACTAAATTATAAAGTAAACCATAAACTAAACTAAACAAAACTTAATTCTAAACTATAAATTAACTAAACTATAAACTAAACTATACTAAACTATCCTAACCTCACCTAACCTAATTTAAACTAAACTAAACTAACCTAACCTAACCTAAACTAAACTAAACTAAACTATAAACACAGTTATAAACTAAACTAAACTAAACTAAACTAACATAACGTAACCTAAACTACAATAAAATAAACTAAACTAAGTACATCTAAACTAAACCTAACTACACTAACCTAACCTAACCTAACCTAACCTAACATAAGCTAAACTAAATTGACCTCACCTAACCTAACGTAAACTAAACTAAACTATACGAAACAAAACTAAATAAAACTAAACTAAACTAAACGAAATTAAACTATACACCAAACTATAAACTAAAGTAAATTAACTAAACTAAAATAAACTAACCTAACCTAACCTTACTTAAACTAAACTACACTAATCTAATATAAACTAAACTAAACAATAAATTAAAATATAAATTAAACTTAACTAAACTAAACTAAGCTAAACTAACTTGACTTAAACTAAACTAAACTAAGCTAACCGAACCTGACCTAAACTAAACTAAAATAAACTAAATTAAATTCAAGTAAACTAAACTAAACTACACTAACCTAACCTAACCTAACCTAACATAATCTAATCTAAACTAAAATAAAGTAACCTAAACTAATCTAACCTTACCTAACCTAACCTAAACTAAACTAAACCATACTAAACTAAACTATAAACTAAAATATAAACTAATTTATAAACTAAACTAATCTATAAACTAAACTAAACTTAACTATAAACAACACTAAACTAAACTGAACTAAACTAACCTAACCTAACTTAAACTTAACTAAACTAAACTAACCTAACCTAACCTAACATAAACTAAACTAAACTAAACTAAATAAAACTAAACTAAACTAAACGAAATTAAACTATACATCATACTATAAAATAAGCTACACTAAACTATAAACTAAAATATAAACTAATCTAAACTAAACTAACCTAACCTAAACTAAACTAATATAAACTAAATTAAATTCAACTAAATGAAACTAAACTAAACTACACTAACCTAACCTAACCTAGCCTAACCTAACATAATCTAATCTAAACAAAAATAAACTAACCTAAACTAATCTAACCTTACCTAACCAAACCTAAACTAAACTAAACCAAACTAAACTAAACTACCAACTAAAATATAAACTAATTTATAAACTAAACTAATCTATAAACTAAACTAAACTAAACTAAACTTAGCTAAACTAACTAACCTTACCGAAAATAGCCTAACCTAATCTAAGCTAAACTAAAGTAACCTAACCTAAACCAACATAAACCAAACTAAACTAAATTATAAAATAAACCATAAACTAAACTAAACTAAAGTTAATTCTAAACTATAAATTAACTAAACTATAAACTAAACTAAACTAAACTAAACTAACCTCACCTAACATAATTTAAACTAAACTAAACTAACCTAACCTAACCTAAACTAAACTAAACTATAAACACAGTTATAAACTAAACTAAACTAAACTAAACTAACATAACGTAACCTAAACTACAATAAAATAAACTAAAATAAGTTCATCTAAACTAAACCTAACTACACTAACCTCACCTAACCTAACCTAACATAAACTAAACTAAATTGACCTGACCTAACCTAACGTAAACTAAACTAAACTATACGAAACAAAACTAAATAAAACTAAACTAAACTAAACGAAATTAAACTATACACCAAACTATAAACTAAAGTAAATGAACTAAACTAAAATAAACTAACCTAACCTAACCTAAACTAAACTAAACTAAACTAATCTAATATAAACTAAACTAAACAATAAATTAAAATATAAACTAAACTTAACTAAACTAAACTAAGCTAAACTAACTTGACCTAAACTAAACTAAACTAAGCTAACCTAATCTGACCTAAACTAAACTAAAATAAACTAAATTAAATTCAAGTAAAAAAAACTAAACTACACTAACCTAACCTAACCTAACCTAACATAATCTAATCTAAACTAAAATAAAGTAACCTAAACTAATCTAATCTTACCCAACCTAACCTAAACTAAACTAAACCATACTAAACTATAAACTAAAATATAAACTAATTTATAAACTAAACTAATCTATAAACTAAACTAAACTTAACTATAAACAAAACTAAACTAAACTGAACTAAACTAACCTAAACTAACCTAACCTAAACTTACGTAACCTAACCTAAAATAAACTAAACTATAAACTAAACTATAAACTAAAGTAAAATAAACAAAACTAAACAAATCCAAACTAACTAACCTAACCTAACCTAACCTAAGCTAAGCTATCTAAGCTCACCTAACCTAACCTAAACTAAACTAAAATAAAATAAACTAAAGTATAAACTAAAGTATAAACTAAACTAAAGTAAACTATAAACTAAACTATAAACTAAACTGAACTAAACTATAAATTAAACTAAAGTTAACTAACCTAACCTAACCAAACCTAACGTAAATTAAACTTAACTAAACTAAACTAAGCTAACTTAACATAACCTAAACTAACCTAACCTAACCTAACCTAAGCTAAGCTAAACTAAACTAACTTAACCTAACATAACTAACCTAACCTAACCTAAACTAACCTTACCTAACCTAACCTAAACTAAACTAAACTAAATTAAACTATAAACTGAACTAAACTGTAAACTAAACTTTAAACTAAACTAAACTAAACTATAAACACAACTAAACTAAACTGAACTAAACTAACCTAACCTAACCTAACTTAAACTTAACTAAACTAAACTACCCTAACCTAACCTAACCTAACCAAACCTTAAATAACCTAACCTAAACTAAACTAAAATAAACTAAACTAAACTAAACTAACTAACCTAACCTAACCTAACTTAATTAAACTAAACTACCCTAACCTAACCTAACCTAACCAAACCTAACCTAACCTAAACTAAACTAAACTAAAATAAACTAAACTAAACTAAACTAACTAACCTAACCTAACCTAACCTAACCTAACCTAAGCTAAACTAAACTAACCTAAATTAACATAACCTAACCTAACGTAACCTAAAATAAACTAAACTAACCTGCCTAACCTAACATAAATTAAACTAAACTGAATTATAAACTAAACAAAACTAAACTAAACTAAACTAAACTAAGCTAAAGTAACATAACCTAACATAAATTAACCTAACCTAACCTAACCTAAACTAAACTAAACTAAACTAACCTAACCTAACCTAACCTAAACTAAACTAACCTAACCTAAATTAACCTAAACAAAACTAAACTAATCTAAACTAACCTAACCTAACCTAACATAAACTAAACTAAACTAAACTAAATAAAACTAAACTAAACTAAACGAATTTAAACTATACACCAAACTATAAAATAAAATACACTAAACTATAAACTAAAATATAAACTAATCTAAACTAATCTAACCTAACCTAAACTAAACTAAAATAAACTAAATTAAATTCAACTAAATGAAACTAAACTAAACTACACTAACCTAACCTAACCTAACATAATCTAATCTAAACAAAAATAAACTAACCTAAACTAATCTAACCTTACCTAACCAAACTTAAACTAAACTAAACCAAACTAAACTAAACTACAAACTAAAATATAAACTAATTTATAAACTAAACTAATCTATAAACTAAACTAAACTAAACTAAACTTAGCTGAACTAACTAAACTAACCTCACCTAACCTAATTTAAACTAAACTAAACTAACCTAACATAACCTAAACTAAACTAAACTAAACTAAACTATAAACACAGTTATAAACTAAACTTAACTAAACTAACATAACGTAACCTAAACTACAATAAAATAAACTAAACTAAGTACATCTAAACTAAACCTAACTACACTAACCTAACCTAACCTTACCTAACATAAACTAAACTAAATTGACCTCACGTAACCTAACGTAAACTAAACTAAACTATACGAAACAAAACTAAATAAAACTAAACTAAACTAAACGAAATTAAACTATACACCAAACTATAAACTAAAGTAAATTAACTAAACTAAAATAAACTAACCTAACCTAACCTAACCTAAACTAAACTACACTAATCTAATATAAACTAAACTAAACAATAAATTTAAATATAAACTAAACTTAACTAAACTAAACTAAGCTAAACTAACTTGACCTAAACTAAACTAAACTAAGCTAACCGAACCTGACCTAAACTAAACTAAAATAAACTAAATTAAATTCAAGTAAACTAAACTAAACTACACTAACCTAACCTAACCTAACATAACATAATCTAATCTAAACTAAAATAAAGTAACCTAAACTAATCTAACCTTACCTAACCTAACCTAAACTAAACTAAACCATACTAAACTAAACTATAAACTAAAATATAAACTAATTTATAAACTAAACTAATCTATAAACTAAACTAAACTTAACTATAAACAAAACTAAACAGAACTGAACTAAACTAACCTAAACTAACCTAACCTAAACTTACGTAACCTAACCTAAACTAAACTAAACTATAAACTAAACTATAAACTAATTTATAAATTAAACTAAACTATAAACTAAAGTAAAATAAACAAAACTAAACTAAGCCAAACTAACTAACCTAACCTAACCTAACCTAAGCTAAGCTATCTAAACTCACCAAACCTAACCTAAACTAAACTAAAATAAAATAAACTAAAGTATAAACTAAAGTATAAACTAAACTAAAGTAAACTATAAACTAAACTATAAACTAAACTGAACTAAACTATAAATTAAACTAAAGTTAACTAAACTAACCTAACCAAACCTAACATAAATTAAACTAAACTAAACTAAACTAAGCTAACTTAACCTAACCTAAACAAACCTAACCTAACCTAACCTAAGCAAAGCTAAACTAAACTAATTTAACCTAACATAACTAACCTAACCTAACCTAAACTAACCTCACCTAACCTAACCTAAACTAAACTAAACTAAATTAAACTATAAACTGAACTAAACTGTAAACTAAACTTTAAACTAAACTAAACTAAACTATAAACACAGCTAAACTAAACTGAACTAAACTAACCTAACCTAACCTAACTTAAACTTAACTAAACTAAACTACCCTAACCTAACCTAACCTAACCAAACCTAACCTAACCTAACCTAAACTAAACTAAAATAAACTAAACTAAACTAAACTAACTAACCTAACCTAACCTAACCTAACCTAACCTAAGCTAAACTAAACTTACCTAAATTAACCTAACCTAACCTAACGTAACCTAAACTAAACTAAACTAACTTACCTAATCTAACATAAATTAAACTAAACTAAATTATAAACTAAACGAAACTAAACTAAACTAAGGTAAGCTAAAGTATCATAACCTAACATAAATTAACCTAACCTAACCTAAACTAAACTAAACTAACCTAACCTAATCTAACCTAAACTAAATTAACCTAACCTAAATTAACCTAAACAAAACTAAACTAAACTAAACTAACCTAATCTAACCTAACATAAACTAAACTAAACTAAATAAAACTAAACTAAACTAAACGAAATTAAACTATACACCAAACTATAAAATAAGCTAAACTAAACTATAAACTAAAATATAAACTAATGTAAACTAAACTAACCTAACCTAACATAACCTAACCTAACCTAACATAATCTAATCTAAACAAAAATAAACTAACCTAAACTAATCTAACCTTACCTAACCAAACCTAAACTAAACTAAACTAAACCAAACTAAACTAAACTACAAACTAAAATATAAACTAATTTATAAACTAAACTAATCTATAAACTAAACTAAACTAAACTAAACTTAGTTAAACTAACTAACGTTACCGAAAATAGCCTAACCTAATCTAAGCTAAACTAAACTAACCTAACCTAAACCAACATAAACCAAACTAAACTAAATTATAAAGTAAACCATAAACTAAACTAAACAAAACTTAATTCTAAACTACAAATTATCTAAACTATAAACTAAACTATACTAAACTAAACTAACCTCACCTAACCTAAATTAAACTAAACTAACCTAACCTAACCTAACCTAAACTAAACTAAACTAAACTGTAAACACAGTTATAAACTAAACTAAACTAAAATAACATAACGTAACCTAAACTACAATAAAATAAACTAAACTAAGTTCATCTAAACTAAACCTAACTACACTAACCTAACCTAACCTAACGTAACATAAACTAAACTAAATTGACCTAACCTACCTAACGTAAACTAAACTAAACTATACGAAACTAAACTAAATAAAACTAAACTAAACTAAACGAAATTAAACTATACACCACACTATAAACTAAAGTAAATTAACTAAACTAAAATAAACTATTAACCTAACCTAACCTAAACTAAACTAAACTAATCTAATATAAACTAAACTAAACAATAAATTAAAATTTAAACTAAACTTAACTAAACTAAACTAAGCTAAACTAACTTGACCTAAACTAAACTAAACTAAGCTAACCTAACCTGACCTAAACTAAACTAAAATAAACTAAATTAAATTCAAGTAAACTAAACTAAAATACACTAACCTAACCTAACCTAACCTAACATAATCTAATCTAAACTAAAATAAAGTAACCTAAACTAATCTAACCTTACCTAACCTAACCTAAACTAAACTAAACCATACTAAACTAAACTATAAACTAAAATAGAAACTAATTTATAAACTAAACTAATCTATAAACTAAACTAAACTTAACTATAAACAAAACTAAACTAAACTGAACTAAACTAACCTAAACTAACCTAACCTACACTTACGTAACCTAACCTAAAATAAACTAAACTATAAACTAAACTATAAACTAATTTATAAATTAAACTAAACTATAAACTAAAGTAAAATAAACAGAACTAAACTAAGCCAAAATAACTAACCTAACCTAACCTAACCTAAGCTAAGCTATCTAAACTCACCTAACCTAACCTAAACTAAACTAAAATAAAATAAACTAAAGTATAAACTAAACTAAAGTAAACTATAAACTAAACTATAAACTAAACTGAACTAAACTATAAATTAAACTAAAGTTAACTAACCTAACCTAACCAAACCTAACGTAAATTAAACTAAACTGAACTAAACTAAGCTAACTTAACCTTACCTAAACTAACCTAACCTAACCTAACCTAAGCTAAGCTAAACTAAACTAACTTAACCTAACATTACTAACCTAACCTAACCTAAACTAACCTTACTTAACCTAACCTAAACTAAACTAAACTAAACTAAATTAAACTATAAACTGAACTAAACTGTAAACTAAACTTTAAACTAAACTAAACTAAACTATAAACACAACTAAACTAAACTGAACTAAACTAACCTAACCTAACAAACTTAACTAAACTACCCTAACCTAACCTAACCTAACCAAACCTAACCTAACCTAACCTAAACTAAACTAAAATAAACTAAACTAAACTAAACTAACTAACCTAACCTAACCTAACCTAACCTAAGCTAAACTAAACTAACCTAAATTAACCTAACCTAACCTAACGTAACCTAAACTAAACTAAACTAACTTACCTAACCTAACATAAATTAAACTAAACTAAATTATAAACTAAACGAAACTAAACTAAACTAAACTAAGCTAAAGTAACATAACCTAACATAAATTAACCTAACCTAACCTAAACTAAACTAAACTAACCTAACCTAACCTAACCTAAACTAAACTAAACTAACCTAACCTAAATTAACCTAAACAAAACTAAACTAAACTAAACTAACCTAACCTAACCTAACATAAACTAAACTAAACTAAATAAAACTAAACTAAACTAAACGAAATTAAACTATACACCAAACTATAAAATAAGCTAAACTAAACTATAAACTAAAATATAAACTAATCTAAACTAAACTAACCTAACCTAAATTAAACTAAAATAAACTAAATTAAATTCAACTAAATTCAACTAAACTAAACTACACTAACCTAACCTAACCTAACCTAACCTAACCTAACATAATCTAATCTAAACAAAAATAAACTAACCTAAACTAATCTAACCTTACCTAACCAAACCTAAACTAAACTAAACCAAACTAAACTAAACTACAAACTAAAATATAAACTAATTTATAAACTAAACTAATCTATAAACTAAACTAAACTAAACTAAACTTAGCTAAACTAACTAACCTTACCGAAAATAGCCTAACCTAATCTAAGCTAAACTAAACTAACCTAACCTAAACCGACATAAACCAAACTAAACTAAATTATAAAGTAAACCATAAACTAAACTAAACAAAACTTAATTCTAAACTATAAATTAACTAAACTATAAACTAAACTATACAAAACTATCCTAACCTCACCTAACCTAATTTAAACTAAACTACACTAACCTAACCTAACCTAACCTAACATAATCTAATCTAAACTAAAATAAAGAAACCTAAACTAATCTAACCTTACCTAACCTAACCTAAACTAAACTAAACCATACTAAACTAAACTATAAACTAAAATATAAACTAATTTATAAACTAAACTAATCTATAAACTAAACTAAACTTAACTATAAACAAAACTAAACTAAACTGAACTAAACTAACCTAAACTAACCTAACCTAAACTTACGTAACCTAACCTAAACTAAACTAAACTATAAACTAAACTATAAACTAAACTAAAGTAAACTATAAACTAAACTATAAACTAAACTGAACTAAACTATAAATTAAACTAAAGTTAACTAACCTAACCGAACCAAACCTAACGTAAATTAAACTAAATTAAAGTAAACTAAAGTATAAACTAAAGTATAAACTAAACTAAAGTAAACTATAAACTAAACTATAAACTAAACTGAACTAAACTATAAATTAAACTAAAGTTAACTAACCTAACCGAACCAAACCTAACGTAAATTAAACTAAATTAAAGTAAACTAAGCTAACTTAACCTAACCTAAACTAACCTAACCTAAGCTAAGCTAAACTAAACTAACTTAACCTAACATAACTAACCTAACCTAACCTAAACTAACCTTACCTAACTTAACCTAAACTAAACTAAACTAAATTAAACTATAAACTGAACTAAACTGTAAACTAAACTTTAAACTAAATTAAACTAAACTATAAACACAACTAAACTAAACTGAACTAAACTAACCTAACCTAATCTAACTTAAACTTAACTAAACTAAACTTCCCTAACCTAACCTAACCTAACCAAACCTAACATATCCTAACCTAAACTAAACTAAAATAAACTAAACTAAACTAAACTAACTAACCTAACCTAACCTAACCTAACCTAACCTAACCTAGGCTAAACTAAACTAACCTAAATTAACCTAACCTAACCTAACGTAACCTAAACTAAACTAAACTAACCTACCTAACCTAACATAAATTAAACTAAACTAAATTATAAACTAAACGAAACTAAACTATACTAAACTAAGCTTAAGTAACATAACCTAACATAAATTAACCTAACCTAACCTAACCTAAACTAAACTAAACTAACCTAACCTAAATTAACCTAAACAAAACTAAACTAAACAAAACTACCCTAACCTAACCTAATATAAACTAAACTAAACTAAACTAAATAAAACTAAACTAAACTAAACGAAATGAAACTATACACCAAACTATAAAACAAGCTACACTAAACTATAAACTAAAATATAAACTAATCTAAACTAAACTAACCTAACCTAAACTAAACTAAAATAAACTAAATTAAATTCAACTAAATGAAACTAAACTAAACTACACTAACCTAACCTAACCTAACCTAACCTAACATAATCTAATCTAAACAAAAATAAACTAACCTAAACTAATCTAACCTTACCTAACCAAACCTAAACTAAACTAAACTACAAACTAAAATATAAACTAATTTATAAACTAAACTAATCTATAAACTAAACTAAACTAAACTAAACTTAGCTAAACTAACTAACCTTACCGCAAATAGCCTAACCTAATCTAAGCTAAACTAAACTAACCTAACCTAATCCAACATAAACCAAACTAAACTAAATTATAAAGTAAACCATAAACTAAACTAAACAAAACTTAATTCTAAACTATAAATTAACTAAACTATAAACTAAACTATACTAAACTAAACTAACCTCACCTAACCTAATTTAAACTAAACTAAACTAACCTAACCTAACCTAACCTAAACTAAACTAAACTAAACTATAAACACAGTTATAAACTAAACTAAACTAAACTAAACTAACATAACGTAACCTAAACTACAATAAAATAAACTAAACTAAGTTCATCTAAACTAAACCTAACTACACTAACCTAACCTAACCTAACCTAACATAAACTAAACTAAATTGACCTAACCTAACCTAACGTAAACTAAACTAAACTATACGAAACAAAACTAAATAAAACTAAACTTAACTAAACGAAATTAAACTATACACCAAACTATAAACTAAAGTAAATTAACTAAACTAAAATAAACTAACCTAACCTAACCTAACCTAACCTTACCTAAACTAAACTAAACTAACCTAAATTAACCTAAACAAAACTAAACTAAACTAAACTAACCTAACCTAACCTAACATAAACTAAACTAAACTAAACTAAATAAAACTAAACTAAACTAAACGAAATTAAACTATACACCAAACTATAAAATAAGCTACACTAAACTATAAACTAAAATATAAACTAATCTAAACTAAACTAACCTAACCTAAACTAAACTAAAATAAACTAAATTGAATTCAACTAAATGTAACTAAACTAAACTACACTAACCTAACCTAACCTAACCTAACATAATCTAATCTAAACAAAAATAAACTAACCTAAACTAATCTAACCTTACCTAACCAAACCTAAACTAAACTAAACTAAACCAAACTAAACTAAACTACAAACTAAAATATAAACTAATTTATAAATTAAACTAATCTATAAACTAAACTAAACTAAACTAAACTTAGCTCAACTAACTGACCTTACCGAAAATAGCCTAACCTAATCTAAGCTAAACTAAACTAACCTAACCTAAACCAACATAAACCAAACTAAACTAAATTATAAAGTAAACCATAAACTAAACTAAACAAAACTTAATTCTAAACTATAAATTAACTAAACTATAAACTAAACTATACTAAACTAAACTAACCTCACCTAACCTAATTTAAACTAAACTAAACTAACCTAACCTAACCTAACCTTAACTAAACTAAACTAAACTATAAACACAGTTATAAACTAAACTAAACTAAACTAAACTAACATAACGTAACCTAAACTACAATAAAATAAACTAAACTAAGTTCATATAAACTAAACCTAACTACACTAACCTAACCTAACCTAACCTAACATAAACTAAACTAAATTGACCTAACCTAACCTAACGTAAACTAAACTAAACTATACGAAAAAAAACTAAATAAAACTAAACTAAACTAAACGAAATTAAACTATACACCAAACTATAAACTAAAGTAAATGAACTAAACTAAAATAAACTAACCTAACCTAACCTAACCTAAACTAAACTAAACTAATCTAATATAAACTAAACTAAACAATAAATTAAAATATAAACTAAACTTAACTAAACTAAACTAAGCTAAACTAACTTGACCTAAACTAAACTAAACTAAGCTAACCTAACCTGACCTAATCTAAACTAAAATAAACTAAATTAAATTCAAGTAAACGAAACTAAACTACACTAACCTAACTTAACCTAACCTAACATAATCTAATCTAAACTAAAATAAAGTAACCTAAACTAATCTAACCTTACCTAACCTAACCTAAACTAAACTAAACCATACTAAACTAAACTATAAACTAAAATATAAACTAATTTATAAACTAAACTAATCTATAAACTAAACTAAACTTAACTATAAACAAAACTAAACTAAACTGAACTAAACTAACCTAAACTATCCTAACCTAAACTTACGTAACCTAACCTAAACTAAACTAAACTATAAACTAAACTACAAACTAATTTATAAATTAAACTAAACTATAAACTAAAGTAAAATAAACAAAACTAAACTAAGCCAAAATAACTAACCTAACCTAACCTAACCTAAGCTAAGCTATCTAAACTCACCTAACCGAACCTAAACTAAACTAAAATAAAATAAACTAAAGCATAAACTAAAGTATAAACTAAACCAATGTAAACTATAAACTAAACTATAAACTAAACTGAACTAAACTATAAATTAAACTAAAGTTAACTAACCTAACCTAACCAAACCTAACGTAAATTAAACTAAACTAAACTAAACTAAGCTAACTTAACCTAACCTAAACTAACCTTACCTAACCTAACCTAAACTAAACTAAACTAAATTAAACTATAAACTGAACTAAACTGTAAACTAAACTTTAAACTAAACTAAACTAAACTATAAAAACAACTAAACTAAACTGAACTAAACTAACCTAACCTAACCTAATTTAAACTTAACTAAACTAAACTACTCTAACCTAACCTAACCTAACCAAACCTAACCTAACCTAACCTAAACTAAACTAAAATAAACTAAACTAAACTAAACTAACTAACCTAACCTAACCTAATCTAACCTAACCTAAGCTAAACTAAACTAACCTAAATTAACGTAACCTAACCTAACGTAACCTAAACTAAACTAAACTAACCTACCTAACCTAACATAAATTAAACTAAACTAAATTATAAACTAAACGAAACTAAACTAAACTAAACTAAGCTAAAGTAACATAACCTAACATAAATTAACCTAACCTAACCTAACCTAAACTAAACTAAACTAAACTAACCTAACCTAACCTAACCTAACCTAAACTAAACTAACCTAACCTAAATTAACCTAAACAAAACTAAACTAAACTAAACTAACCTAATCTAACCTAACATAAACTAAACTAAACTAAACTAAATAAAACTAAACCAAACTAAACGAAATTAAACTATACACCAAACTATAAAATAAGCTACACTAAACTATAAACTAAAATATAAACTAATTTAAAAAAAACTAACCTAACCTAAACTAAACTAAAATAAACTAAATTAAATTCAACTAAATGAAACTAAACTAAACTACACTAACCTAACCTAACCTAACCTAACCTAATATAATCATAATCTAAACCAAAATAAACTAACCTAAACTAATCTAACCTTACCTAACCATTCCTAAACTAAACTAAACTAAACCAAACTAAACTAAACTACAAACTAAAATATAAACTAATTTATAAACTAAACTAATCTATTAACTACACTAAACCAAACTAAACTTACCTAAACTAACTAACCTTACCGAAAACAGCCTAACCTAATCTAAGCTAAACTAAACTAACCTAACCTTAAACCAACATAAACCAAACTAAACTAAATTATAAAGTAAACCATAAACTAAACTAAACAAAACTTAATTCTAAACTATAAATTAACTAACTATAAACTAAACTATACTAAACTAAACTAACCTCACCTAACCTAATTTAAACTAAACTAAACTAAACTATAAACACAGTTATAAACTAAACTAAACTAAACTAAACTAACATAACGTAACCTAAACTACAATAAAATAAACTAAACTAAGTTCATGTAAACTAAACCTAACTACACTAACCTAACCTAACCTAACCTAACATAAACTAAACTAAATTGACCTAACCTAACCTAACGTAAACTAAACTAAACTATACGAAACAAAACTAAATAAAACTAAACTAAACGAAATTAAACTATACACCAAACTATAAACTAAAGTAAATTAACTAAACTAAAATAATCTTACCTAACCTAACCTAACCTAAACTAAACTAAACTAATCTAATATAAACTAAACTAAACAATAAATTAAAGTATAAACTAAACTTAACTAAACTAAACTAAGCTAAACTAACTTGACCCAAACTAAACTAAATTAAGCTAACCTAACCTGACCTAAACTAAACTAAAATAAACTAAATTAAATTCAAGTAAACTAAACTAAACTACACTAACCTAACCTAACCTAACCTAACATAATCTAATCTAAACTAAAATAAAGTAACCTAAACTAATCTAACCTTACCTAACCTAACCTAACCTAAACTAAACCATACTAAACTAAACTATAAACTAAAATATAAACTAATTTATAAACTAAACTAATCTATAAACTAAACTAAACTTAACTATGAACAAAACTAAACTAAACTGAACTAAACTAACCTAAACTAACCTAACCTAAACTTACGTAACCTAACCTAAACTAAACTACACTATAAACTAAACTATAAACTAATTTATAAATTAAACTAAACTATAAACTAAAGTAAAATAAACAAAACTAAACTAAGCCAAACTAACTAACCTAACCTAACCTAACCTAAGCCAAGCTATCTAAACTCACCTAACCTAACCTAAACTAAACTAAAATAAAATAAACTAAAGTATAAACTAAAGTATAAACTAAACTAAAGTAAACTATAAACTAAACTATAAACTAAACTGAACTAAACTATAAATTAAACTAAAGTTAACTAAACTAACCTAACCAAACCTAACGTAAATTAAACTAAACTAAACTAAACTAAGCTAACTTAACCTAACCTAAACTAACCTAACCTAACCTAACCTAAGCTAAGCTAAACTAAACTAACTTAACCTAACATAACTAACCTAACCTAACCTAAACTAACCTTACCTAACCTAACGTAAACTAAACTAAACTAAATTAAGTTATAAACTGAACTAAACTGTAAACTAAACTTTAAACTAAACTAAACTAAACTATAAACACAACTAAACTAAACTGAACTAAACTAACCTAACCTTACCTAACTTAAACTTAACTAAACTAAACTACCCTAACCTAACCTAACCTAACCAAACCTAACCTAACCTAACCTAAACTAAACTAAAATAAACTAAACTAAACTAAACTAACTAACCTAACCTAACCTATCCTAACCTAACCTAACCTAACCTAAGCTTAACTAAACTAAACTAACCTAAATTAACCTAACCTAACCTAACGTTACCTAAACTAAACTAAACTAACCTACCTAACCTAACATAAATTAAACTAAACTAAATTATAAACTAAACGAAACTAAACTAAACTAAACTAAGCTAAAGTAACATAACCTAACATAAATTAACCTAACCTAACCTAACCTAAAATAAACTAAACTAAACTAACCTAACCTAACCTAACCTAAACTAAACTAACCTAACCTAAATTAACCTAAATAAAACTAAACTAAACTAAACTAACCTAACCTAACATAAACTAAACTAAACTAAACTAAATAAAACTAAACTAAACGAAATTAAACTATACACCAAACTATAAAATAAGCTACACTAAACTATAAACTAAAATATAAACTAATCTAAACTAAACAAACCTAACCTAAACTAAACTAAAATAAACTAAATTAAATTCACCTAAATGAAACTAAACTAAATTACACTAACCTAACCTTACCTAACCTAACCTAACATAATCTAATCTAAACAAAAATAAACTAACCTAAACTAATCTAACCTTACCTAACCAAACCTAAACTAAACTAAACTAAACCAAACTAAACTAAACTACAAACTAAAATATAAACTAATTTATAAACTAAACTAATCTATAAACTAAACTAAACTAAACTAAACTTAGCTAAACTAACTAACCTTACCGAAAATAGCCTAACCTAATCTAAGCTAAACTAAACTAACCTAACCTAAACCAACATAAACCAAACTAAACTAAATTATAAAGTAAACCATAAACTAAACTAAACAAAACTTAATTCTAAACTATAAATTAACTAAACTATAAACTAAACTATACTAAACTAAACTAACCTCACCTAACCGAATTTAAACTAAACTAAACTAACCTAACCTAACCTAACCTAACCTAAACTAAACTAAACTAAACTATAAACTAAACTAAACTAAACTAAACTAACATAACGTAACCTAAACTACAATAAAATAAACTAAACTAAGTTCATCTAAACTAAACCTAACTACACTAATCTAACCTAACCTAACATAAACTAAACTAAATTGACCTAACCTAACCTAACGTAAACTAAACTAAACTATACGAAACAAAACTAAATAAAACTAAACTAAACTAAACGAAATTAAACTATACACCAAACTATAAACTAAAGTAAATTAACTAAACTAAAATAAACTAACCTAACCTAACCTAACCTAAACTAAACTAAACTAATCTAATATAAACTAAACTAAACAATAAATTAAAATATAAACTAAACTTAACTAAACTAAACTAAGCTAAACTAACTTGACCTAAACTAAACTAAACTAAGTTAACCTAACCTGACCTAAACTAAACTAAAATAAACTAAATTAAATTCAAGTAAACTAAACTAAACTACACTAACCTAACCTAACCTAACCTAACCTAACATAATCTAATCTAAACTAAAATAAAGTAACCTAAACTAATCTAACCTTACCTAACCTAACCTAAACTAAACTAAACCATACTAAACTAAACTATAAACTAAAATATAAACTAATTTATAAACTAAACTAATCTATAAACTAAACTAAACTTAACAATAAACAAAACTAAACTAAACTGAACTAAACTAACCTAAACTATCCTAACCTAAACTTACGTAACCTAACTTAAACTAAACTAAACTATAAACTAAACTATAAATTAATTTATAAATTAAACTAAACTATAAACTAAAGTAAAATAAACAAAACTAAACTAAGTCAAATTAACTTACCTAACCTAACCTAACCTAAGCTAAGCTATCTAAACTCACCTAACCTAACCTAAACTAAACTAAAATAAAATAAACTAAAGCATAAACTAAAGTATAAACTAAACCAATGTAAACTATAAACTAAACTATAAACTAAACTGAACTAAATCTTAAATTAAACTAAAGTTAACTAACCTAACCTAACCAAACCTAACGTAAATTAAACTAAACTAAACTAAACTAAGCTAACCTAACCTAACCTAAACTAACCTAACCTAACCTAACCTAAGCTAAGCTAAACTAAACTAACTTACCCTAACATAACTACCTAACCTAACCTAAACTAACCTTACCTAACCTAACCTAAACTAAACTGAACTAAATTAAACTATAAACTGAACTAAACTGTAAACTAAACTTTAAACTAAACTAAACTAAACTATAAAAACAACTAAACTAAACTGAACTAAACTAACCTAACCTAACCTAACTTAAACTTAACTAAACTAAACTACCCTAACCTAACCTAACCTAACCAAACCTAACCTAACCTAACCTAAACTAAACTAAACTAAACTAAACTAAACTAAACTTACTAACCTAACCTAACCTAACCTAACCTAAGCTAAACTAAACTAACCTAAATTAACCTAACCTAACCTAACGTAACCTAAACTAAACTAAACTAACCTACCTAACCTAAAATAAATTAAACTAAACTAAATTATAAACTAAACGAAACTAAACTAAACTAAACTAAGCTAAAGTAACATAACCTAACATAAATTAACCTAACCTAACCTAACCTAAACTAAACTAAACTAAACTAACCTAACCTAACCTAACCTAAACTAAACTAACCTAACCTAAATTAACCTAAACAAAACTAAACTAAACTAAACTAACCTAACCTAACATAAACTAAACTAAACTAAACTAAATAAAACTAAACTAAACTAAACGAAATTAAACTATACACCAAACTATAAAATAAGCTACACTAAACTATAAACTAAAATATAAACTAATTTAAAAAAACTAACCTAACCTAAACTAAACTAAAATAAACTAAATTAAATTCAACTAAATGAAACTAAACTAAACTACACTAACCTAACCTAACCTAACCTAACCTAACATAATCTAATCTAAACCAAAATAAACTAACCTAAACTAATCTAACCTTACCTAACCATTCCTAAACTAAACTAAACTAAACCAAACTAAACTAAACTACAAACTAAAATATAAACTAATTTATAAAGTAAACTAATCTATAAACTACACTAAACTAAAATAAACTTAGCTAAACTAACTAACCTTACCGAAAATAGCCTATCCTAATCTAAGCTAAACTAAACTAACCTAACCTTAAACCAACATAGACCAAACTAAACTAAATTATAAAGTAAACCATAAACTAAACTAAACAAAACTTAATTCTAAACTATAAATTAACTAAACTATAAACTAAACTATACTAAACTAAACTAACCTCACCTAACCTAATTTAAACTAAACTAAACTAAACTATAAACACAGTTATAAACTAAACTAAACTAAACTAAACTAACATAACGTAACCTAAACTACAATAAAATAAACTAAACTAAGTTCATGTAATCTAAACCTAACTACACTAACCTAACCTAAACTAACCTAACATAAACTAAACTAAATTTTCCTAACCTAACCTAACGTAAACTAAACTAAACTATACGAAACAAAACTAAATAAAACTAAACTAAACGAAATTAAACTATACACCAAACTATAAACTAAAGTAAATTAACTAAACTAAAATAAACTTACGTAACCTAACCTAACCTAAACTAAACGGAACTAATCTAATATAAACTAAACTAAACAATAAATTAAAGTATAAACTAAACTTAACTAAACTAAACTAAGCTAAACTAAGTTGACCTAAACTAAACTAAATTAAGCTAACCTAACCTGACCTAAACTAAACTAAAATAAACTAAATTAAATTCAAGTAAACTAAACTAAACTACACTAACCTAACCTAACCTAACCTAACATAATCTAATCTAAACTAAAATAAAGTAACCTAAACTAATCTAACCTTACCTAACCTAACCTAAACTAAACTAAACCATACTAAACTAAACTATAAACTAAAATATAAACTAATTTATAAACTAAACTAATCTATAAACTAAACTAAACTTACCTATAAACAAAACTAAACTAAACTGAACTAAACTAACCTAAATTAACCTAACCTAAACTTACGTAACCTAACCTAAAGTAAACTAAACTATAAACTAATTTATAAATTAAACTAAACTATAAACTAAAGTAAAATAAACAAAACTAAACTAAGCCAAACTAACTAACCTAACCTAACCTAACATAAGCTAAGCTATCTAAACTCACCTAACCTAACTTAAACTAAACTAAAATAAAATAAACTAAAGTATAAACTAAAGTATAAACTAAACTAAAGTAAACTATAAACTAAACTATAAACTAAACTGAACTAAACTATAAATTAAACTAAAGTTAACTAACCTAACCTAACCAAACCTAACGTAAATTAAACTAAACTAAACTAAACTAAGCTAACTTAACCTAACCTAAACTAACCTAACCTAACCTAACCTAAGCTAAGCTAAACTAAACTAACTTAACCTAACATAACTAACCTAACCTAACCTAAACTAACCTTACCTAACCTAACCTAAACTAAACTAAACTAAATTAAACTATAAACTGAACTAAACTGTAAACTAAACTTTAAACTAAACTAAACTAAACTATAAACACAACTAAACTAAACTGAACTAAACTAACCTAACTTAAACTTAACTAAACTAAACTACCCTAACCTAACCTAACCTAACCAAACCTAACCTAACCTAACCTAAACTAAACTAAAATAAACTAAACTAAACTAAACTAACTAACCTAACCTAAACTATCCTAACCTAACCTAACCTAACCTAAGCTAAACTAAACTAAACTAACCTAAATTAACCTAACCTAACCTAACGTAACCTAAACTAAACTAAACTAACCTACCTAACCTAACATAAATTAAACTGAACTAAATTATAAACTAAACGAAACTAAACTAAACTAAGCTAAAGTAACATAACCTAACATAAATTAACCTAATCTAACCTAAAATAAACTAAACTAAACTAACCTAACCTAACCTAACCTAAACTAAACTAACCTAACCCAATTTAACCTAAATAAAACTAAACTAAACTAAACTAACCTAACCTAACATAAACTAAACTAAACTAAACTAAATAAAACTAAACTAAACGAAATTAAACTATACACCAAACTATAAAATAAGCTACACTAAACTATAAACTAAAATATAAACTAATCTAAACTAAACTAACCTAACCTAAACTAAACTAAAATAAACTAAATTAAATTCACCTAAATGAAACTAAACTAAATTACACTAACCTAACCTAACCTAACCTAACATAATCTAATCTAAACAAAAATAAACTAACCTAAACTAATCTAACCTTACCTAACCAAACCTAAACTAAACTAAACTAAACCAAACTAAACTAAACTACAAACTAAAATATAAACTAATTTATAAATTAAAATAATCTATAAACTAAACTGAACTAAACTAAACTTAGCTAAACTAACTAACCTTACCGAAAATAGCCTAACCTAATCTAAGCTAAACTAAACTAACCTAACCTTAAACCAACATAAACCAAACTAAACTAAATTATAAAGTAAACCATAAACTAAACTAAACAAAACTTAATTCTAAACTATAAATTAACTAAACTATAAACTAAACTATACTAAACTAAACTAACCTCACCTAACCTAATTTAAACTAAACTAAACTAACCTAACCTAACCTAACCTAAACTAAACTAAACTAAACTATAAACCCAGTTATAAACTAAACTAAACTAAACTAAACTAACATAACGTAACCTAAACTACAATAAAATAAACTAAACTAAGTTCATCTAAACTAAACCTAACTACACTAACCTAACCTAACCTAACATAAACTAAACTAAATTGACCTAACCTAACCTAACGTAAACTAAACTAAACTATACGAAACAAAACTAAATATAACTAAACTAAACTAAACGAAATTAAACTATACACCAAACTATAAACTAAAGTAAATTAACTAAACTAAAATAAACTAACCTAACCTAACCTAACCTAAACTAAACTAAACTAATCTAATATAAACTAAACTAAACAATAAATTAAAATATAAACTAAACTTAACTAAACTAAACTAAGCTAAACTAACTTGACCTAAACTAAACTAAACTAAGCTAACCTAACCTGACCTAAAATAAACTAAAATAAACTAAATTAAATTCAAGTAAACTAAACTAAACTAAACTACACTAACCTAACCTAACCTAACCTAACATAATCTAATCTAAACTAAAATAAAGTAACCTAAACTAATCTAACCTTACCTAACCTAACCTAAACTAAACTAAACCATACTAAACTAAACTATAAACTAATTTATAAACTAAACTAATCTATAAACTAAACTAAACTTAACTATAAACAAAACTAAACTAAACTGAACTAAACTACCTAAACTAACCTAACCTAACCTAACCTAAGCTAAGCTAAACTAAACTAACTTAACCTAATATAACTAACCTAACCTAACCTAAACTAACCTTACCTAACCTAACCTAAACTAAACTAAACTAAATGAAACTATAAACTGAACTAAACTGTAAAATAAACTTTAAACTAAACTAAACTAAACTATAAACACAACTAAACTAAACGGAACTAAACTAACCTAACCTAACCTAACCTAACTTAAACTTAACTAAACTAAACTACCCTAACCTAACCTAACCTAACCAAACCTAACCTAACCTAACCTAAACTATACTAAAATAAACTAAACTAAACTAAACTAACTAACCTAACCTAACCTAACCTAACCTAACCTAACCTAAGCTAAACTAAACTAACCTAAATTAACCTAACCTAACCTAACGTAACGTAAACTAAACTAAACTATACGAAACAAAACTAAATAAAACTAAACTAAACGAAATTAAACTATACACCAAACTATAAACTAAAGTAAATTAACTAAACTAAAATAAACTTACGTAACCTAACCTAACCTAAACTAAACGGAACTAATCTAATATAAACTAAACTAAACAATAAATTAAAGTATAAACTAAACTTAACTAAACTAAACTAAGCTAAACTAACTATACCTAAACTAAACTAAATTAAGCTAACCTAACCTGACCTAAACTAAACTAAAATAAACTAAATTAAATTCAAGTAAACTAAACTAAACTACACTAACCTAACCTAACCTAACCTAACATAATCTAATCTAAACTAAAATAAAGTAACCTAAACTAATCTAACCTTACCTAACCTAACCTAAACTAAACTAAACCATACTAAACTAAACTATAAACTAAAATATAAACTAATTTATAAACTAAACTAATCTATAAACTAAACTAAACTTACCTATAAACAAAACTAAACTAAACTGAACTAAACTAACCTAAACTAACCTAACCTAAACTTACGTAACCTAACCTAAAGTAAACTAAACTATAAACTAATTTATAAATTAAACTAAACTATAAACTAAAGTAAAATAAACAAAACTAAACTAAGCCAAACTAACTAACCTAACCTAACCTAACATAAGCTAAGCTATCTAAACTCACCTAACCTAACTTAAACTAAACTAAAATAAAATAAACTAAAGTATAAACTAAAGTATAAACTAAACTAAAGTAAACTATAAACTAAACTATAAACTAAACTGAACTAAACTATAAATTAAACTAAAGTTAACTAACCTAACCTAACCAAACCTAACGTAAATTAAACTAAACTAAACTAAACTAAGCTAACTTAACCTAACCTAAACTAACCTAACCTAACCTAACCTAAGCTAAGCTAAACTAAACTAACTTAACCTAACATAACTAACCTAACCTAACCTAAACTAACCTTACCTAACCTAACCTAAACTAAACTAAACTAAATTAAACTATAAACTGAACTAAACTGTAAACTAAACTTTAAACTAAACTAAACTAAACTATAAACACAACTAAACTAAACTGAACTAAACTAACCTAACTTAAACTTAACTAAACTAAACTACCCTAACCTAACCTAACCTAACCAAACCTAACCTAACCTAACCTAAACTAAACTAAAATAAACTAAACTAAACTAAACTAACTAACCTAACCTAAACTATCCTAACCTAACCTAACCTAACCTAAGCTAAACTAAACTAAACTAACCTAAATTAACCTAACCTAACCTAACGTAACCTAAACTAAACTAAACTAACCTACCTAACCTAACATAAATTAAACTAAACTAAATTATAAACTAAACGAAACTAAACTAAACTAAGCTAAAGTAACATAACCTAACATAAATTAACCTAATCTAACCTAAAATAAACTAAACTAAACTAACCTAACCTAACCTAACCTAAACTAAACTAACCTAACCCAAATTAACCAAAATAAAACTAAACTAAACTAAACTAACCTAACCTAACATAAACTAAACTAAACTAAACTAAATAAAACTAAACTAAACGAAATTAAACTATACACCAAACTATAAAATAAGCTACACTAAACTATAAACTAAAATATAAACTAATCTAAACTAAACTAACCTAACCTAAACTAAACTAAAATAAACTAAATTAAATTCACCTAAATGAAACTAAACTAAATTACACTAACCTAACCTAACCTAACCTAACATAATCTAATCTAAACAAAAATAAACTAACCTAAACTAATCTAACCTTACCTAACCAAACCTAAACTAAACTAAACTAAACCAAACTAAACTAAACTACAAACTAAAATATAAACTAATTTATAAATTAAACTAATCTATAAACTAAACTGAACTAAACTAAACTTAGCTAAACTAACTAACCTTACCGAAAATAGCCTAACCTAATCTAAGCTAAACTAAACTAACCTAACCTTAAACCAACATAAACCAAACTAAACTAAATTATAAAGTAAACCATAAACTAAACTAAACAAAACTTAATTCTAAACTATAAATTAACTAAACTATAAACTAAACTATACTAAACTAAACTAACCTCACCTAACCTAATTTAAACTAAACTAAACTAACCTAACCTAACCTAACCTAAACTAAACTAAACTAAACTATAAACACAGTTATAAACTAAACTAAACTAAACTAACATAACGTAACCTAAACTACAATAAAATAAACTAAACTAAGTTCATCTAAACTAAACCTAACTACACTAACCTAACCTAACCTAACATAAACTAAACTAAATTGACCTAACCTAACCTAACGTAAACTAAACTAAACTATACGAAACAAAACTAAATATAACTAAACTAAACTAAACGAAATTAAACTATACACCAAACTATAAACTAAAGTAAATTAACTAAACTAAAATAAACTAACCTAACCTAACCTAACCTAAACTAAACTAAACTAATCTAATATAAACTAAACTAAACAATAAATTAAAATATAAACTAAACTTAACTAAACTAAACTAAGCTAAACTAACTTGACCTAAACTAAACTAAACTAAGCTAACCTAACCTGACCTAAAATAAACTAAAATAAACTAAATTAAATTCAAGTAAACTAAACTAAACTAAACTACACTAACCTAACCTAACCTAACCTAACATAATCTAATCTAAACTAAAATAAAGTAACCTAAACTAATCTAACCTTACCTAACCTAACCTAAACTAAACTAAACCATACTAAACTAAACTATAAACTAATTTATAAACTAAACTAATCTATAAACTAAACTAAACTTAACTATAAACAAAACTAAACTAAACTGAACTAAACTACCTAAACTAACCTAACCTAACCTAACCTAAGCTAAGCTAAACAAAACTAACTTAACCTAACATAACTAACCTAACCTAACCTAAACTAACCTAACCTAACCTAACCTAACTTAAACTTAACTAAACTAAACTACCCTAACCTAACCTAACCTAACCAAACCTAACCTAACCTAACCTAAACTATACTAAAATAAACTAAACTAAACTAAACTAACTAACCTAACCTAACCTAACCTAACCTAACCTAACCTAAGCTAAACTAAACTAACCTAAATTAACCTAACCTAACCTAACGTAACCTAAACTAAACTAAACTAACCTACCTAACCTAACATAAATTAAACTAAACTAAATTATAAACTAAACGAAACTAAACTAAACTAAACTAAGCTAAAGTAACATAACCTAACATAAATTAACCTAACCTAACCTAACCTAAACTAAACTAAACTAAACTAACCTAACCTAACCTAACCTAAACTAAACTAACCTAACCTAAATTAACCTAAACAAAACTAAACTAAACTAAACTAACCTAACCTAACCTAACATAAACTAAACTAAACTAAACTAAATAAAACTAAACTAAACTGAACGAAATTAAACTATACATCAAACTATAAAATAAGCTACACTAAACTATAAACTAAAATATAAACTAATCTAAACTAAACTAACCTAACCTAAACTAAACTAAAATAAACTAAATTCAATTCAACTAAATGAAACTAAACTAAACTACACTAACCTAACCTAACCTAAACTAACCCAACATAATCTAATCTAAACAAAAATAAACTAACCTAAACTAATCTAACCTTACCTAACCAAACCTAAACTAAACTAAACTAAACCAAACTAAACTAAACTACAAACTAAAATATAAACTAATTTATAAACTAAACTAATCTATAAACTAAACTAAACTAAACTAAACTTAGCTAAACTAACTAACCTTACCGAAAATAGGCTAACCTAATCTAAGCTTAACTAAAGTAACCTAACCTAAACCAACATAAATCAAACTAAACTAAATTATAAAGTAAACCATAAACTAAACTAAACAAAAGTTAATTCTAAACTATAAATTAACTAAACTATAAACTAAACTAAACTAAACTAAACTAACCTCACCTAACCTAATTTAAACTAAACTAAACTAAACTATAAACACAGTTATAAACTAAACTAAACTAAACTAAACTAACATAACGTAACCTAAACTACAATAAAATAAACTAAAATAAGTTCATCTAAACTAAACCTTACTACACTAACCTCACCTAACCTAACCTAACATAAACTAAACTAAATTGACCTAACCTAACCTAACGTAAACTAAACTAAACTATACGAAACAAAACTAAATAAAACTAAACTAAACTAAACGAAATTAAACTATACACCAAACTATAAACTAAAGTAAATTAACTAAACTAAAATAAACTAACCTAACGTAACCTAACCTAAACTAAACTAAACTAATCTAATATAAACTAAACTAAACAATAAATTAAAATATAAACTAAACTTAACTAAACTAAACTAAGCTAAACTAACTTGACCTAAACTAAACAAAACTAAGATAACCTAACCTGACCTAAACTAAACTAAAACAAAACTAAATTAAATTCAAGTAAACTAAACTAAACTACAATAACCTAACCTAACCTAACCTAACATAATCTAATCTAAACTAAAATAAAGTAACCTAAACTAATCTAACCTTACCTAACCTAACCTAAACTAAACTAAACCATATTAAACTAAACTATAAACTAAAATATTAACTAATTTATAAACTAAACTAATCTATAAACTAACTAAACTTAACTATAAATTAAACTAAACTAAACTGAACTGAACTAACCTAAACTAACCTAACCTAAACTTACGTAACCCAACCTAAACTAAACTAAACTATAAACTAAACTATAAACTAATTTATAAATTAAAATAAACTATAAACTAAATTATAATAAACAAAACTAAACTAAGCCAAACTAACTAACCTAACCTAACCTAACATAAGCTAAGCTATCTAAACTCACCTAACCTAACCTAAACTAAACTAAAATAAAATAAACTAAATTATAAACTAAAGTATAAACTAAACTAAAGTAAACTATAAACTAAACTATAAACTAAACTGAACTAAACTATAAATTAAACTAAAGTTAACTAACCTAACCTAACCAAACCTAACGTAAATTAAACTAAACTAAACTAAACTAACCTAACTTAACCTAACCTAAACTAACCTAACCTAACCTAAGCTAAACTAAACTAACTTAACCTAACATAACTAACCTAACCTAACCTAAACTAACCTTACCTAACCTAACCTAAACTAAACTAAACTAAATTAAACTATAAACTGTACTAAACTGTAAACTAAACTTTAAACTAAACTAAACTAAACTATAAACACAACTAAACTAAACTGAACTAAACAAACTAACCTAACCTAACTTAACTAAACTAAACTACCCTAACCTAACCTAACCTAACCTAACCAAACCTAACCTAACCTAAACTAAACTAAACTAAAATAAACTAAACTAAACTAAACTAACTAACCTAACCTAACCTAACCTAACCTAACCTAAGCTAAACTAAACTAACCTAAATTAACCTAACCTAACCTAACGTAACCTAAACTAAAATAAACTAACTTACCTAACATAACATAAATTAAACTAAACTAAATTATAAACTAAACGAAACTAAACTAAACTAAACTAAGCTAAAGTAACATAACCTAACATAAATTAACCTAACCTAACCTAAACTAAACTAAACTAACCTAACCTAACCTAACCTAAACTAAACTAACCTAACCTAAATTAACCTAAACAAAACTAAACTAAACTAAACTAACCTAACCTAACCTAACATAAACTAAACTAAACTAAACTAAATAAAACTAAACTAAACTAAACGAAATTAAAATATAAACCAAACTATAAAATAAGCTACACTAAACTATAAACTAAAATATAAACTAATCTAAACTAAACTACCTTACCTAAACTAAACTAAAATAAACTAAATTAAATTCAACTAAATGAAACTAAACTAAACTACACTAACCCAACCTAACCTAACCTAACCTAACATAATCTAATCTAAACAAAAATAAACTAACCTAAACTAATCTAACCTTACCTAACCAAACCTAAACTAAACTAAACTAAACCAAACTAAACTAAACTACAAACTAAAATATAAACTAATTTATAAACTAAACTAATCTATAAACTAAACTAAACTAAACTAAACTTAGCTAAACTAACTAACCTTAACGAAAATAGCCTAACCTAATCTAAGCTAAACTAAACTAACCTAACCTAAACCAACATAAACCAAACTAAACTAAATAATAAAGTAAACCATAAACTAAACTAAACAAAACTTAATTCTAAACTATAAATTAAATAAACTATAAACTAAATTATACTAAACTAAACTAACCTCACCTAACCTAATTTAAACTAAACTAAACTAACCTAACCCAACCTAACCTAAACTAAACTAAACTAAACTATAAACACAGTTATAAACTAAACTAAACTAAACTAAACTAACATAACGCAACCTAAACTACAATAAAATAAACTAAACTAAGTTCATCTAAACTAAACCTAACTACACTAACCTAACCTAACCTCACATAAACTAAACTAAATTGACCTAACCTAACCTAACTTAAACTAAACTAAACTATACGCAACAAAACTAAATAAAACTAAACTAATCTAAACGAAATTAAACTATACACCAAACTATAAAATAAGCTAAACTAAACTATAAATTAAACTATAAACTAAAATAAACTACTAAACTATAAGGTAAACTAAACTAAATTAAACTCCACTAATCTAAACTAACCTAAGCTTACTAAACTAACCTAACCTAAACTAACCTAACCTAATATAAACTAAACTAAACTAACCTAACCTAACATAAGCTAGGCTAAGCTAAACTAAACTAACCTAACCTAAAATAAAATAAACTAAACTAAAATATAAACTAAACTATAAACTAAACTAAACCAAACTATATACTAAACTATAAACTAAACTAAGCTAAACTATAAACTAAACTATATTAAACTAAACTATCCTAACCTAACCTAACCTAAACTAATCTAAAGTATAAAATAAACTATAAACTAAACTAAACTAAACTATACTATAAACTAAATTATAAACTAAACTAAACTAAACTAAATTAACCTAACCTAACCTAAACTAAACTAAACTAAATTATAAACTAAACGTAACTAAACTAACCAAACATAACCTAACTTAACATAAACTAAACTAAACTCAATTATAAACTAAACGAAACTAAACAAAACTAAACTAAACTAACCTAAAGTAACATAACCTAACCTAACCTAAACTAAACTAAACTAACCTGACCTAACCTAAACCAAAACTAAATTAATCTATACTATAAACTAAACTATAAACTAATCTCTAAATTAAACTAAACTATAAACTAAACTAAAATAAACTAAACTAAGCTAAATTAACTAACCTAACCTATTCTAACCTAACCTAAGCTAAACTAGACTAACCTAACTTAAAATAAACTAAACTAAACTAAATTATAAACTAAACCATAAACTAAACTAAACTATAAATTAACTATAAACTAAACTATACTAAACTATAAACTAGACCAAACTAAACTAAACTAACCTAACCTAACCTAAGCTAAGGTAAACTAAACTAACCTAACCTAACCTGAACTAAACTAAACTAAACTAACCTAACTTATAAACTAAGCTATAAACTAAACTAAACCAAATTATAAACTAAACTATAAACTAAACTAAACTAAACTATAAACTAAACTAAACTAAATTATACAAATCTAACCTAACCTAAACTAAACTAACCTAACCTAACCTAACCTAACATAGCCTAAACTAAACTAAACTAAAATATAAAATAAACTATAAACTAAACTATATTATAAACTAAATTATAAACTAAACTAAATTAAACTAAACTAAACAAACCTAAACTAACCTAACCGAATATAAACTAAACTAAATTATAAACTAAACGAAACTAAACTAAACTAAACTAACCTAAAGTAACATAAGTTAACCTAACCTAAACTAAACTACAATAACTTAACCTGACCTAACATAAACTGAACTAAACCAAACTAACCTAACCCAACCTAACCTAAAATAACCTAAGCTAAGCTAAGCTAAACTAAACTTACCTAACCTAAACTAAACTAATCTATACTATAAACTAAACTATAAACTAATTTATAAATTAAACTAAACTATTAACTAAAATAGAATAAACTAAACTAAGCTAAACTAAACTAACCTAACCTAACATAAACTAACATAACCTAACCTAACCTAAACTAATCTAAACTAAATTAAACTAATCTAATATAAACTAAACAAACTTAAACTATAAACTAAAATATAAACTAAACTAAACTAACCTAACCTAAACTAAACTAAAATAAACTAAATTAAATTCAACTAAATGAAACTAAACTAAACTACACTAACCTAACCTAGCCTAACCTAACATAATCTGATCTAAACTAAATTAAACTAACCTAACCTAACCTTAACTAACCTAAACTAAACTAAACTAAACTAAACTAAACCAAACTAAACTAAACTATAAACTAAAATATAAATTAACCTGTAAACTATACTAAACTATAAACTACACGAAACTAATATAAACTATACTAAACTAACCTAACCTAACCTAAGCTAAGCTAAACTAAACTAACCTAACCTAACCTAAAGTAAACTAAACTAAACTAAATTATAAACTAAAATATAAACTAAACTAAACCAAACTACATATTAAACTATGAACTAAACTAAGCTAAACTATAAATTAAACTAAACTAAACTAACCTAACCTAACCTAAACTAACCTAACCTAACCTAAACTAAACTAACCCAACCTAACCTAACATAACCTAAACTAAACTAAACTAAACTATAAAATAAACTATAAATGAAACTAAACTAAACTATACTATAAACTAAATTATAAACTAAACTAAACTAAACTAAGCTAAACTAACTTGACCTAAACTAAATTAATTAAGCTAACCTAACCTGACCTAAACTAAACTAAAATAAACTAAATTAAATTCAAGTAAACTAAACAAAACTACACTAACCTAACCTTAAATAACCTAACATAATCTAATCTAAACTAAAATAAAGTAACCTAAACTAATCTAACCTTACCTAACCTAACCTAAACTAAACTAAACCATACTAAACTAAACTATAAACTAAAATATAAACTAATTTATAAACTAAACTAATCTATAAACTAAACTAAACTTAACTATAAACTAAACTAAACTAACCTAACCTAACCTAAAGTAAACTAAACTAAACTAAATTATAAACTAAAATATAAACTAAACTAAACCAAACTACATATTAAACTATGAACTAAACTAAGCTAAACTATAAATTAAACTAAACTAAACTAACCTAACCTAACCTAAACTAACCTAACATAACCTAAACTAAACTAAACTAAACTATAAAATAAACTGTAAATGAAATTAAACTAAACTATACTATAAACTAAATTATAAACTAAACTAAACTAAACTAAACTAAACTAAGCTAACCTAACCTAAGTTAAACTAAACTAAACTAAATTATAAAATAAACGAAACTAAACTAACCTTACCTAACCTAACCTAACCTAATATAAACTAAACTAAACTAAATTATAAACTAAACGAAACTAAACAAAACTAAACTAAACTAACCTAAAGTAACATAACTTAACCTAACCTAACCTAAACTAAACTAAACTAACCTAACCTACCCTAAACTAAAACTAAACTAAACAAAACTATAAACTAAACTATAAACTAAAGTAAATTAACTAAACTAAAATAAACTAACCTAACCTAACCTAACCTAAACTAAACTAACCTAACCTAACCTAAACTAAACTAAACTAATCTATTATAAACTAAACTAAACAATAAATTAAAATATAAATTAAACTAAACTAAGCTAAACTAACTTAACGTAAACTAAACTAAACTAACCTAACATAGCCTAAACTAAACTAAAATTAACTAAATAAAATTCAAGTAAACTAAACTAAACTACACTAACCTAACCTAACCTAACCTAACCTAATCTAATCTAAACTAAAATAAAATAACCTAAACTAATCTAACCTTACCTAACCTAACCTAAACTAAACTAAACTAAACTAAACTATAAACTAAAATATAAACTAATTTATAAACTAAACTAATCTATAAACTAAACTAAACTAAACTAAACTTAGCTAAACTAACTAACCTTACCTAATGTAGCCTAACGTAATCTAAGCTAAACTAAACTAACCTAACCTAACCAAAAATAAACCAAACTAAACTAAATTATAAAGTAAAATATAAACTAAACTAAACAAAACTATATTCTAAACTATAAATTAACTAAATTATAAACTAAACTAAACTAAACTAAACTAACCTAACCTATCCTAACACAACCTAAACTAAACTAACCTAACCTAAATTAACCTAAACAAAACTAAACTAAACTAAACTAACCTAACCTAACCTAACATAAACTAAACTAAATAAAACTAACCTAAACTAAACGAAATTAAACTATACACCAAACTATAAAATAAACCACACTAAACTATAAACTAAAAAATAAACTAATCTAAAGCAAACTAACCTAACCTAAACTAAACTAAAATAAACTAAATTAAATTCAACTAAATGAAACTAAACTAAACTACACTAACCTAACCTAACCTAACCTAACATAATCTAATCTAAAAAAAAATAAACTAACCTAAACTAATCTAACCTTACCTAACCAAACCTAAACTAAACTAAACTAAACCAAACTAAACTAAACTACAAACTAAAATATAAACTAATTTATAAACTAAACTAATTTATAAACTAATCTAAACTAAACTAAACTTAGCTAAACTAACTAACCTTACCGAAAATAGCCTAAGCTAATCTAAGCTAAACTAAACTAACCTAACCTAAACCAACATAAACCAGACTAAACTAAATTATAAAGTAAACCATAAACTAAACTAAACAAAATTTAATTCTAAATTATAAATTAACTAAACTATAAACTAAACTATACTAAACTAAACTAACCTCACCTAACCTAATTTAAACTAAACTAAATTAACCTAACCTAACCTAACCTTAACTAAACTAAACTAAACTATAAACACAGTTAGAAACTAAATTAAACTAAACTAAACTAACATAACGTAACCTAAACTACAATAAAATAAACTAAACTAAGTTCATCTAAACTAAACCTAACTACACTAACCAAACCTAACCTAACCTAACATAAACTAAACTAAATTGACCTAACGTAACCTAACGTAAACTAAACTAAACTATACGAAACAAAACTAAATAAAACTAAACTAAACTAAACGAAATTAAACTATACACCAAACTATAAACTAAAGTAAATTAACTAAACTAAAATAAACTAACCTAACGTAACCTAACCTAAACTAAACTAAACTAATCTAATATAAACTAAACTAAACAATAAATTAAAATATAAACTAAACTTAACTAAACTAAACTAAGCTAAACTAACTTGACCTAAACTAAACTAAACTAAGCTAACCTAACCTGACCTAAACTAAACTAAAATAAACTAAATTAAATTCAAGTAAACTAAACTAAACTACACTAACCTAACCTAACCTAACCTAACATAATCTAATCTAAACTAAAATAAAGTAACCAAAACTAATCTAACTTTACCTAACATAACCTAAACTAAACTAAACCATACTAAACTAAACTATAAACTAAAATATAAACTAATTTATAAACTAAACTAATCTATAAACTAAACTAAACTTAACTATTAACAAAACTAAACTAAACTGAACTAAACTAACCTAAACTAACCTAACCTAAACTTACGTAACCTAACCTAAACTAAACTAAACTATAAACTAAACTATAAACTAATTTATAAATTAAACTAAACTATAAACTAAAGTAAAATAAACAAAACTAAAATAAGCCAAACTAACTAACCAAACCTAACCTAACCTAAGCTAAGCTATCTAATCTCACCTAACCTAACCTAAACTAAACTAAAATAAAATAAACTAAAGTATAAACTAAAGTAAAACTAAACTAAAGTAAACTATAAACTAAACTATAAACTAAACTGAACTAAACTATAAATCAAACTAAAGTTAACTAACCTAACCTAACCAAACCTAACGTAAATTAAACTAAACTAAACTAAACTAAGCTAACTTAACCTTACCTAAACTAACCTAACCTAACCTAACCTAAGCTGAGCTAAACTAAACTAACTTAACCTAACATAACTAACCTAACCTAACCTAAACTAACCTCACCTAACCTAACCTAAACTAAACTAAACTAAATTAAACTATAAACTGAACTAAACTGTAAACTAAACCTTAAACTAAACTGAACTAAACTATAAACACAACTAAAATAAACTGAACTAAACAAACCTAACCTAACCTAACTTAAACTTAACTAAAGTAAACTAACCTAACCTAACCTAACCAAACCTAACCTAACCTAAACTAAACTAAACTAAAATAAACTAAGCTAAACTAAACTAACCTAAATTAACCTAACCTAACCTAACCTAACCTAACCGTACCTAATCTAACCTAAGCTAAACTAAACTAACCTAAATCAACCTAACCTAACCTAACGAAACCTAAACTAAACTAAACTAACCTACCTAACCTAACATAAATTAAACTAAACTAAATTATAAACTAAACGAAACTAAACTAAACTAAACTAAGCTAAAGTAACATAACCTAACATAAATTAACCTAACCTAACTTAACCTAATCTAAACTAAACTAAACTAACCTTCCCTAACCTTACCTAAACTAAACTAAACTAACCTAAATTAACCTAAACAAAACTAAACTAAGCTAAACTAACCTAACCTAACCTAACATAAACTAAACTAAACTAAACTAAATAAAACTAAACTAAACTAAACGAAATTAAACTATACACCAAACTATAAAATAAGCTACACTAAACTATAAATTAAAATATAAACTAATCTAAACTAAACTAACCTAACCTAAACTAAACTAAAATAAACTAAATTAAATTCAACTAAATGAAACTAAACTAAACTACACTAACCTAACCTAACCTAACCTAACATAATCTAATCTAAACAAAAATAAACTAACCTAAACTAATCTAACCTTACCTAACCAAACCTAAACTAAACTAAACTAAACCAAACTAAACTAAACTACAAACTAAAATATAAACTACTTTATAAATTAAACTAATCTATAAACTAAACTAAACTAAACTAAACTTAGCTAAACTAACTAACCTTACCGAAAATAGCCTAACCTAATCTAAGCTTAACTAAAGTAACCTAACCTAAACCAACATAAATCAAACTAAACTAAATTATAAAGTAAACCATAAACTAAACTAAACAAAACTTAATTCTAAACTATAAATTAACTAAATTATAAACTAAACTATACTAAACTAAACTAACCTCACCTAACCTAATTTAAACTAAACTAAACTAAACTATAAACACAGTTATAAACTAAACTAAACTAAACTAAACTTACATAACGTAACCTAAACTACAATAAAATAAACTAAACTAAGTTCATCTAAACTAAACCTAACTACACTAACCTAACCTAACCTAACCTAACATAAACTAAACTAAATTGACCTAACCTAACCTAACGTAAACTAAACTAAACTATACGAAACAAAACTAAATAAAACTAAACTAAACTAAACGAAATTAAACTATACACCAAACTATAAACTAAAGTAAATTAACTAAACTAAAATAAACTAACCTAACGTAACCTAACCTAAACTAAACTAAACTAATCTAATATAAACTAAACTAAACAATAAATTAAAATATAAACTAAACTTAACTAAACTAAACTAAGCTAAACTAACTTGACCTAAACTAAACTAAACTAAGCTAACCTAACCTGATCTAAACTAAACTAAAATAAACTAAATTAAATTCAAGTAAACTAAACTAAACTACACTAACCTAACCTAACCTAACCTAACATAATCTAATCTAAACTAAAATAAAGTAACCTAAACTAATCTTACCTTACCTAACCTAACCTAAACTAAACTAAACCATACTAAACTAAACTATAAACTAAAATATTAACTAATTTATAAACTAAACTAATCTATAAACTAAACTAAACTTAACTATAAACAAAACTAAACTAAACTGGACTAAACTATCCTAAACTAACCTAACATAAACTTACGTAACCTAACCTAAACTAAACTAAACTATAAACTAAACTATAAACTAATTTATAAATTAAACTAAACTATAAACTAAAGTAAAATAAACAAAACTAAACTAAGCAAAACTAACTAACCTAACCTAACCTAACCTAAGCTAAGCTATCTAAACTCACCTAACCTAACCAAAACTAAACTAAAATAAAATAAACTAAAGTATAAACTAAAGTATAAAGTAAACTAAAGTAAACTATAAACTAAACTATAAACTAAACTGAACTAAACTATAAATTAAACTAAAGTTAACTAACCTAACCTAACCAAACCTAACGTAAATTAAACTAAACTAAACTAAACTAAGCTAACTTAACCTAACCTAAACTAACCTAACCTAACCTAACCTAAGCTAAACTAAACTAACTTAACCTAACATAACTAACCTAACCTAAACTAAACTAAACTATAAACTAAACTATAAACTAATTTATAAATTAAACTAAACTATAAACTAAAGTAAAATAAACAAAACTAAACTAAGCCAAACTAACTAACCTAACCTAACCTAACCTAAGCTAAGCTATCTAAACTCATCTAACCTAACCTAAACTAAACTAAAATAAAATAAACTAAAGTATAAACTAAAGTATAAACTAAACTAAAGTAAACTATAAACTAAAATATAAACTAATCTAAACTAAACTAACCTAACCTAAACTAAACTAAAATAATCTAATCTAAACAAAAATAAACTAACCTAAACTAATCTAACCTTACCTAACCAAACCTAAACTAAACTAAACTAAACCAAACTAAACTAAACTACAAACTACAATATAAACTAATTTATAAATTAAACTAATCTATAAACTAAACTAAACTAAACTAAACTTAGCTAAACTAACTAACCTTACCGAAAATAGCCTAACCTAATCTAAGCTAAACTAAACTAACCTAACCTAAACCAACATAAACCAAACTAAACTAAATTATAAAGTAAACCATAAACTAAACTAAACAAAACTTAATTCTAAACTATAAATTAACTAAACTATAAACTAAACTATACTAAACTAAACTAACCTCACCTAACCTAATTTAAACTAAACTAAACTAACCTAACCTAACCTAAACTAAATTAAACTAAACTATAAACACAGTTATAAACTAAACTAAACTAAACTAACATAACGTAACCTAAACTACAATAAAATAAACTAAACTAAGTACATCTAAACTAAACCTAACTGCACTAACCTAACCTAACCTAACATAAGCTAAACTAAATTGACCTCACCTAACCTAACGTAAACTAAACTAAACTATACGAAACAAAACTAAATAAACCTAAACTAAACTAAACGAAATTAAACTATACACCAAACTATAAAATAAGCTAAACTAAACTATAAATTAAACTATAAACTAAAATAAACTACTAAACTATAAGGTAAACTAAACTAAATTAAACTCAACTAATCTAAACTTACCTAAGCTTACTAAACTAACCTAACCTAAACTAACCTAACCTAATATAAACTAAACTAAACTAACCTAACCTAACATAAGCTAGGCTAAGCTAAACTAAACTAACCTAACCTAAAATAAAATAAACTAAACTAAAATATAAACTAAACTATAAACTAAACTAAACCAAACTATATACTAAACTATAAACTAAACTAAGCTAAACTATAAACTAAACTATATTAAACTAAACTAACCTAACCTAACCTAACCTAAACTAATCTAAGGTATAAAATAAACTGTAAACTAAACTAAACTAAACTATACTATAAACTAGATTATAAACTAAACTAAACTAAACTAAATTAACCTAACCCAACCTAAACTAAACTAAACTAAATTATAAACTAAACGTAACTAAACTAACCTAACATAACCTAACCTAACATAAACTAAACTAAACTCAATTATAAACTAAACGAAACTAAACAAAACTAAACTAAACTAACCTAAAGTAACATAACCTAACCTAAATTAAACTAAACTAACCTGACCTAACCTAAACCAAAACTAAATTAATCTATACTATAAACTAAACTATAAACTAAAGTAAATTAACTAAACTAAAATAAACTAACCTAACCTAAACTAAACTAACATAACCTAACCTAACCTAACGTAACCTAACCTTACCTATTCTAACCTAAACTAATCTAAACTAAACAAACTAAACTGAACTATAAACTAAAATATAAACTAATCTATAAAATAAACTGAACTATAAACTAAACGAAACTAAAATAAACTATACTAAACTAAACTAACCTAACTTAAACTTACCTAACCCAACCTAAACTAAACTAATCTAAACTATAAACTAAACTATAAACTTATTTATAAATTAAACTAAACTATAAACTAAAATAAAATAAACTAAACTAAGCTAAACTATCTAACCTAACCTAACCTAACCTAAATTAACCTAACCTAACCTATACTAAACTAAACAAAACTAAACTAAACTAAACTAAACTATAAACAAAACTAAACTGAACTGAACTAATTAACCTAACCTAACCTAACATAAACTTAACTAAACTAAACTAACCTAACCTAACCTAAGCTAACCTTACCTAACCTAACCTAAACTTAACTGAATGAAACTAAACTATAAACTAATCTCTAAATTAAACTAAACTATAAACTAAACTAAAATAAACTAAACTAAGCTAAATTAATTAACCTAACCTATTCTAACCTAACCTAAGCTAAACTAGACTAACCTAACCTAAACTAAACTAAACTAAACTAAATTATAAACTAAACCATAAACTAAACTAAACTATAAACTAAACTATAAACTAAACTATACTAAACTATAAACTAGAGTAAACTAAACTAAACTAACCTAACCTAACCTAAGCTAAGCTAAGGTAAACTAAACTAACCTAACCTAACCTGAACTAAACTAAACTAAACTAACCTAACTTATAAACTAAGCTATAAACTAAACTAAACCAAATTATAAACTAAACTATAAACTAAACTAAACTAAACTATAAACTAAATTAAACTAAATTATACAAATCTAACCTAACCTAAACTAAACTAACCTAACCTAACCTAACGTAACATAGCCTAAACTAAACTAAACTAAAATATAAAATAAACTATAAACTAAACTATATTATAAACTAAATTATAAACTAAACTAAACTAAACTAAATTAAACAAACCTAAACTAACCTAACCGAATATAAACTAAACTAAATTATAAACTAAACTAAACTAAACTAACCTAAAGTAACATAAGTTAACCTAACCTAACCTAAACTACAATAACTTAACCTGACCTAACCTAAACTGAACTAAACCAAACTAACCTAACCCAACCTAACCTAAAATAACCTAACCTAAGCTAAGCTAAACTAAACTTACCTAACCTAAACTAAACTAATCTAAACTATAAACTAAACTATAAACTAATTTATAAATTAAACTAAACTATTAACTAAAATAGAATAAACTAAACTAAGCTAAACTAAACTAACATAACCTAACCTAACCTAAACTAATCTAAACTAAACTAAACTAATCTAATATAAACTAAACAAACTTAAACTATAGACTAAAATATAAGCTAAACTAAACTAACCTAACCTAAACTAAACTAAAATAAACTAAATTAAATTCAACTAAATGAAACTAAACTAAACTACACTAACCTAACCTAGCCTAACCTAACATAATCTGATCTAAACTAAATTAAACTAACCTAACCTAACCTTAACTAAACTAAACCAAACTAAATTAAAACTATAAACTAAAATATAAATTAACCTGTAAACTATACTAAACTATAAACTACACGAAACTAATATAAACTATACTAAACTAACCCAACCTAACCTAAGCTAAGCTAAACTAAACTAACCTAACCTAACCTAAAGTAAACTAAACTAAACTAAATTATAAACTAAAATATAAACTAAACTAAACCAAACTACATATTAAACTATGAACTAAACTAAGCTAAACTATAAGTTAAACTAAACTAAACTAACCTAACCTAACCTAAACTAACCTAACCTAACCTAAACTAAACTAACCCAACCTAACCTAACATAACCTAAACTAAACTAAACTAAACTATAAAATAAACTATAAATGAAACTAAACTAAACTATACTATAAACTAAATTATAAACTAAACTAAACTAAACTAAGCTAACCTAACCTAAGTTAAACTAAACTAAACTAAATTATAAAATAAACGAAACTAAACTAACCTTACCTAACCTAACCTAACCTAACATAAACTAAACTAAACTAAATTATAAACTAAACGAAACTAAACAAAACTAAACTAAACTAACCTAAAGTAACATAACCTAACCTAACCTAACCTAAACTAAACTAAACTAACCAAACCTACCCTAAACTAAAACTAAACTAAACAGAACTATAAACTAAACTATAAACTAAAGTAAATTAACTGAACTAAAATAAACTAACCTAACCTAACCTAACCTAAACTAATCTAACCTAACCTAACCTAAACTAAACTAAACTAAACTAATCTATTATAAACTAAACTAAACAATAAATTAAAATATAAACTAAACTAAACTAAGCTAAACTAACTTAACGTAAACTAAACTAAACTAACCTAACATAGCCTAAACTAAACTAAAATAAACTAAATAAAATTCAAGTAAACTACACTAAACTAAACTAACCTAACCTATCCCAACACAACCTAAACTAAACTAACCTAACCTAAATTAACCTAAACAAAACTAAACTAAACTAAACTAACCTAACCTAACATAAACTAAACTAAATAAAACTAACCTAAACTAAACAAAATTAAACTATACACCAAACTATAAAATAAACTACACTAAACTATAAACTAAAATATAAACTAATCTAAACCAAACTAACCTAACCTAAACTAAACTAAAATAAACTAAATTAAATTCAACTAAATGAAACTAAACTAAACTACACTAACCTAACCTAACCTAACCTAACATAATCTAATCTAAAAAAAAATAAACTAACCTAAACTAATCTAACCTTACCTAACCAAACCTAAACTAAACTAAACTACACCAAACTAAACTAAACTACAAACTAAAATATAAACTAATTTATAAACTAAACTAATATATAAACTAAACTAAACTAAACTTAGCTAAACTAACTAACCTTACCGAAAATAGCCTAACCTAATCTAAGCTAAACTAAACTAACCTAACCTAAACCAACATAAACCAAACTAAACTAAATTATAAAGTAAACCATAAACTAAACTAAACAAAACTTAATTCTAAACTATAAATTAACTAAACTATAAACTAAACTATACTAAACTAAACTAACCTCACCTAACCTAATTTAAACTAAACTAAACTAACCTAACCTAACCTTAACTAAACTAAACTAAACTATAAACACAGTTAGAAACTAAACTAAACTAAACTAAACTAACATAACGTAACCTAAACTACAATAAAATAAACTAAACTAAGTTCATCTAAACTAAACCTAACTACACTAACCTAACCTAACCTAACCTAACATAAACTAAACTAAATTGACCTAACGTAACCCAACGTAAACTAAACTAAACTATACGAAACAAAACTAAATAAAACTAAACTAAACTAAACGAAATTAAACTATACACCAAACTATAAACTAAAGTAAATTAACTAAACTAAAATAAACTAACCTAACCTAACCTAACCTAAACTAAACTAAACTAATCTAATATAAACTAAACTAAACAATAAATTAAAATATAAACTAAACCTAACTAAACTAAACTAAGCTAAACTAACTTGACCTAAACTAAACTAAACTAAGCTAACCTAACCTGACCTAAACTAAACTAAAATAAACTAAATTAAATTCAAGTAAACTAAACTAAACTACACTAACCTAACCTAACCTAACCTAACATAATCTAATCTAAACTAAAATAAAGTAACCTAAACTAATCTAAACTTACCTAACCTAACCTAAACTAAACTAAACCATACTAAACTAAACTATAAACTAAAATATAAACTAATTTATAAACTAAACTAATCTATAAACTAAACTAAACTTAACTATAAACAAAACTAAACTAAACTGAACTAAACTAACCTAAACTAACCTAACCTAAACTTACGTAACCTAACCTAAACTAAACTAAACTAAAATAAAATAAACTAAAGTATAAACTAAAGTATAAACTAAACTAAAGTAAACTATAAACTAAACTATAAACTAAACTGAACTAAACTATAAATTAAACTAAAGTTAACTAACCTAACCTAACCAAACCTAACGTAAATTAAACTAAACTAAACTAAACTAAGCTAACTTAACCTAACCTAAACTAACCTAACCTAACCTAACCTAAGCTAAGCTAAACTAAACTAACTTAACCTAACATAACTAACCTAACCTAACCTAAACTAACCTTACCTAACCTAACCTAAACTAAACTAAACTAAATTAAACTATAAACTGAACTAAACTGTAAACTAAACTTTAAACTAAACTAAACTAAACTATAAAAACAAATAAACTAAACTGAACTATACTAACCTAATCTAACCTAACTTAAACTTAACTAAACTAAACTACCCTAACCTAACCTAACCTAACCAAACCTAACCTAACCTAACCTAAACTAAACTAAAATAAACTAAACTAAACTAAACTAACTAACCTAACCTAACCTAACCTAACCTAAGCTAAACTAAACTAACCTAAATTAACCTAACCTAACCTAACGTAACCTAAACTAAACTAAACTAACCTACCTAACCTAACATAAATTAAACTAAACTAAATTATAAACTAAACGAAACTAAACTAAACTATACTAAGCTAAAGTAACATAACCTAACATAAATTAACCTAACCTAACTTAACCTAAACTAAACTAAACTAAACTAACCTAACCTAACCTAACCTAAACTAAACTAACCTAACCTAAATTAACCTAAACAAAACTAAACTAAACTAAACTAACCTAACCTAACCTAACATAAACTAAACTAAACTAAACTAAATAAAACTAAACTAAACTAAACGAAATTAAACTATACACCAAACTATAAAATAAGCTACACTAAACTATAAACTAAAATATAAACTAATTTAAAAAAACTAACCTAACCTAAACTAAACTAAAATAAACTAAATTAAATTCAACTAAATGAAACTAAACTAAACTACACTAACCTAACCTAACCTAACCTAACCTAACATAATCTAATCTAAACCAAAATAAACTAACCTAAACTAATCTAACCTTACCTAACCATTCCTAAACTAAACTAAACCAAACTAAACTAAACTACAAACTAAAATATAAACTAATTTATAAAGTAAACTAATCTATAAACTACATTAAACTAAACTAAAATTAGCTAAACTAACTAACCTTACCGAAAATAGCCTAACCTAATCTAAGCTAAACTAAACTAACCTAACCTTAAACCAACATAAACCAAACTAAACTAAATTATAAAGTAAACCATAAACTAAACTAATCAAAACTTAATTCTAAACTATAAATTAACTAAACTATAAACTAAACTATACTAAACTAAACTAACCTCACCTAACCTAATTTAAACTAAACTAAACTAAACTATAAACACAGTTATAAACTAATTTAAACTAAACTAAACTAACCTAACCTAACCTAACCTAAACTAAAATAAACTAAACTATAAACACAGTTATAAACTAAACCAAACTAAACTAATATAACGTAACCTAAACTACAATAAAATAAACTAAACTAAGTACATCTAAACTAAACCTAACTACACTAACCTAACCTAACCTAACCTAACATAAACTAAACTAAATTGACCTCACCTAACCTAACGTAAACTAAACTAAACTATACGAAACAAAACTAAATAAAACTAAACTAAACTAAACGAAATTAAACTATACACCAAACTATAAACTAAAGTAAATTAACTAAACTAAAATAAACTAACCTAACCTAACCTAACCTAAACTGAACTACACTAATCTAATATAAACTAAACTAAACAATAAATGAAAATATAAACTAAACTTAACTAAACTAAACTAAGCTAAACTAACTTGACCTAAACTAAACTAAACTAAGCTAACCGAACCTGACCTAAACTAAACTAATATAAACTAAATTAAATTCAAGTAAACTAAACTAAACTACACTAACGTAACCTAACCTAACCTAACACAATCTAATCTAAACTAAAATAAAGTAACCTAAACTAATCTAACCTTACCTAACCTAACCTAAACTAAACTAAACCATACTAAACTAAACTATAAACTAAAATATAAACTAATTTATAAACTAAACTAATCTATAAACTAAACTAAACTTAACTATAAACAAAACTAAACTAAACTGAACTAAACTAACCTAAACTAACCTAACCTAAACTTACGTAACCTAACCTAAACTAAACTAAACTATAAACTAAACTATAAACTAATTTATAAATTAAACTAAACTATAAACTAAAGTAAAATAAACAAAAGTAAACTATGCCAAACTAACTAACCTAACCTAACCTAACCTAAGCTAAGCTATCTAAACTCACCTAACCTAACCTAAACTAAACTAAAATAAAATAAACTAAAGTATAAACTAAAGTATAAACTAAACTAAAGTAAACTATAAACTAAACTATAAACTAAACTGAACTAAACTATAAAATAAACTAAAGTTAACTAACCTAACCTAACCAAACCTAACGTAAATTAAACTAAACTAAAATTAACTAAGCTAACTTAACCTAACCTAAACTAACCTAACCTAACCTAACCTAAGCTAAACTAAACTAACTTAACCTAACATAACTAACCTAACCTAACCTAAACTAACCTTACCTAACCTAACTAAAACTAAACTAAACTAAATTAAACTATAAACTGAACTAAACTGTAAACTAAACTTTAAACTAAACTAAACTAAACTATAAACACATCAAAACTAAACTGAACTAAACTAACCTAACCTAACCTAACTTAAACTTAACTAAACTAAACTACCCTAACCTAACCTAACCTAACCAAACCTAACCTAACCTAACCTAAACTAAACTAAAATAAACTAAACTAAACTAAACTAACTAACCTAACCTAACCTAACCTAACCTAACCTAAGCTCAACTAAACTAACCTAAATTAACCTAACCTAACGTAACCTAAACTAAACTAATCTAACCTACCTAACCTAACATAAATTAAACTAAACTAAATTATAAACTAAACGAAACTAAACTAAACTAAGCTAAAGTAACATAACCTAACATAAATTAACCTAACCTAACCTAACCTAAACTAAACTAAACTAAACTAACCTAACCTAACCTAACCTAAACTAAACTAACCTAACCTAAATTAACCTAAACAAAACTAAACTAAACTAAACCTACCTAACCTAACCTAACATAAACTAAACTAAACTAAACTAAATAAAACTAAACTAAACTAAACGAAATTAAACTATACACCAAACTATAAAATAAGCTACACTAAACTATAAACTAAAATATAAACTAATCTAAACTAAACTAACCTAACCTAAACTAAACTAAAATAAACTAAATTAAATTCAACTAAATGAAACTAAACTAAACTACACTAACCTAACCTAACCTAACCTAACATAATCTAATCTAAACAAAAATAAACTAACCTAAACTAATCTAACCTTACCTAACCAAACCTAGACTAAACTAAACTAAACCAAACTAAACTAAACTACAAACTAAAATATAAACTAATTTATAAACTAAACTAATCTATAAACTAAACTAACTTAAACTAAACTTAGCTAAACTAACTAACCTTACCGAAAATAGCCTAACCTAATCTAAGCTAAACTAAACTAACCTAACCTAAACCAACATAAACCAAACTAAACTAAATTATAAAGTAAACCATAAACTAAACTAAACAAAACTTAATTCTAAACTATAAATTAACTAAACTATAAACTAACTATACTAAACTAAACTAACCTCACCTAACCTAATTTAAACTAAACTAAACTAACCTAACCTAACCTAACCTAAACAAAACTAAACTAAACTATAAACACAGTTATAAACTAAACTAAACTAAACTAAACTAACATAACGTAACCTAAACTACAATAAAATAAACTAAACTAAGTTCATCTAAACTAAACCTAACTACACTAACCTAACCTAACCTAACCTAACATAAACTAAACTAAATTGACCTAACCTAACCTAACGTAAACTAAACTAAACTATACGAAACAAAACTAAATAAAACTAAACTAAACTAAACGAAATTAAACTATACACCAAACTATAAACTAAAGTAAATTAACTAAACTAAAATAAACTAACCTAACCTAACCTAAACTAAACTAAACTAATCTAATATAAACTAAACTAAACAATAAATTAAAATATAAACTAAACTTAACTAAACTAAACTAAGCTAAACTAACTTGACCTAAACTAAACTAAAATAAGCTAACCTAACCTGACCTAAACTAAACTAAAATAAACTAAATTAAATTCAAGTAAACTAAACTAAACTACACTAACCTAACCTAACCTATCCTAACATAATCTAATCTAAACTAAAATAAAGTAACCTAAACTAATCTAACCTTACCTAACCTAACCTAAACTAAACTAAACCATACTAAACTAAACTATAAACTAAAATATAAACTAATTTATAAACTAAACTAATCTATAAACTAAACTAAACTTAACTATTAACAAAACTAAACTAAACTGAACTAAACTAACCTAAACTAACCTAACCTAAACTTACGTAACCTAACCTAAACTAAACTAAACTAAAAAACTAAACTATAAACTAATTTATAAATTAAACTAAACTATAAACTAAAGTAAAATAAACAAAACTAAACTAAGCCAAACTAACTAACCTAACCTAACCTAACCTAAGCTAAGCTATCTAAACTCACCTATCCTAACCTAAACTAAACTAAAATAAAATAAACTAAAGTATAAACTAAAGTAAAACTAAACTAAAGTAAACTATAAACTAAACTATAAACTAAACTGAACTAAACTATAAATTAAACTAAAGTTAACTAACCTAACCTAACCAAACCTAACTTAAATTAAACTAAACTAAACTAAACTAAGCTAACTTAACCTTACCTAAACTAACCTAACCTAACCTAACCTAAGCTAAGCTAAACTAAACTAACTTAACCTAACATAACTAACCTAACCTAACCTAAACTAACCTTACCTAACCTAACCTAAACTAAACTAAACTAAATTAAACTATAAACTGAACTAAACTGTAAACTAAACTTTAAACTAAACTAAACTAAACTATAAACACAACTAAAATAAACTGAACTAAACTAACCTAACCTAACCTAACTTAAACTTAACTAAAGTAAACTACCCTAACCTAACCTAACCTAACCAAACCTAACCTAACCTAAACTAAACTAAACTAAAATAAACTAAGCTAAACTAAACTAACCTAAATTAACCTAACCTAACCTAACCTAACCTAACCGTACCTAATCTAATCTAAGCTAAACTAAACTAACCTAAATCAACCTAACCTAACCTAACGAAACCTAAACTAAACTAAACTAACCTACCTAACCCAACATAAATTAAACTAAACTAAATTATAAACTAAACGAAACTAATCTAAACTAAACTAAGCTAAAGTAACATAACCTAACATAAATTAACCTAACCTAACTTAACCTAAGCTAAACTAAACTAAACTAACCTTCCCTAACCTTACCTAAACTAAACTAAACTAACCTAAATTAACCTAAACAAAACTAAACTAAACTAAACTAACCAAACCTAACCTAACCTAAACTAAACTAAACTAAAATAAACTAAACTAAACTAAACTAACTAACCTAACCTAACCTAACCTAGCCTAACCTAACCTAACCTAAGCTAAACTAAACTAACCTAAATTAACCTAACCTAACCTAACGTAACCTAAACTAAACTAAACTAATTTACCTAACATAACATAAATTAAACTGAACTAAATTATAAACTAATCGAAACTAAACTAAACTAAACTAAGCTAAAGTAACATAACCTAACATAAATTAACCTAACCTAACCTAAACTAAACTAACCTAACCTAAATTAACCTAAACAAAACTAAACTAAACTAAACTAACCTAACCTAACCTAACATAAACTAAACTAAACTAAACTAAATAAAACTAAACTAAACTAAACGAAATTAAACTATACACCAAACTATAAAATAAGCTACACTAAACTATAAACTAAAATATAAACTAATCTAAACTAAACTAACCTAACCTAAACTAAACTAAAATAAACTAAATTACATTCAACTAAATGAAACTAAACTAAACTACACTAACCCAACCTAACCTAACCTAACCTAACCTAACATAATCTAATCTAAACAAAAATAAACTAACCTAAACTAATCTAACTTTACCTAACCAAACCTAAACTAAACTAAACTAAACCAAACTAAACTAAACTACAAACTAAAATATAAATTAATTTATAAACTAAACTAATCTATAAACTAAACTAAACTAAACTAAACTTAGCTAAACTAACTAACCTTACCGAAAATAGCCTAACCTAATCTAAGCTAAACTAAACTAACCTAACCTAAACCAACATAAACCAAACTAAACTAAATTATAAAGTAAACCATAAACTAAACTAAACAAAACTTAATTCTAAACTATAAATTAACTAAACTATAAACTAAATTATACTAAACTAAACTAACCTCACCTAACCTAATTTAAACTAAACTAAACTAACCTAACCCAACCTAACCTAAACTAAACTAAACTATAAACACAGTTATAAACTAAACTAAACTAAACTAAACTAACATAACGCAACCTAAACTACAATAAAATAAACTAAACTAAGTTCATCTAAACTAAACCTAACTACACTAACCTAACCTAACCTCACATAAACTAAACTAAATTGACCTAACCTAACCTAACGTAAACTAAACTAAACTATACGCAACAAAACTAAATAAAACTAAACTAAACTAAACGAAATTAAACTATACACCAAAATATAAAATAAGCTAAACTAAACTATAAATTAAACTATAAACTAAAATAAACTACTAAACTATAAGGTAAACTAAACTAAATTAAACTCAACTAATCTAAACTAACCTAAGCTTACTAAACTAACCTAACCTAAACTAACCTAACGTAATATAAACTAAACTAAACTAACCTAACCTAACATAAGCTAGGCTAAGCTAAACTAAACTAACCTAACCTAAAATAAAATAAACTAAACTACAATATAAACTAAACTATAAACTAAACTAAACCAAACTATATACTAAACTATAAACTAAACTAAGCTAAACTATAAACTAAACTATATTAAACTAAACTAACCTAACCTAACCTAACCTAAACTAATCTAAAGTATAAAATAAACTATAAACTAAACTAAACTAAACTATACTATAAACTAAATTATAAACTAAACTAAACTAAATTAACCTAACCTAACCTAAACTAAACTAAACTAAATTATAAACTAAACGTAACTAAACTAACCTAACCTATTCTAACCTAACCTAAGCTAAACTAGACTAACCTAACCTAAACTAAACTAAACTAAACTAAATTATAAACTAAACCATAAACTAAACTAAACTATAAACTAAACTATAAACTAAACTATACTAAACTATAAACTAGACCAAACTAAACTAAACTAACCTAACCTAACCTAAGCTAAGGTAAACTAAACTAACCTAACCTAAACTAAACTAAACTAACCTAACTTATAAACTAAGCTATAAACTAAACTAAACCAAATTATAAACTAAACTATAAACTAAACTAAACTAAACTATAAACTAAACTAAACTAAATTATACAAATCTAACCTAACCTAAACTAAACTAACCTAACCTAACCTAACCTAACCTAGCCTAAACTAAACTAAACTAAAATATAAAATAAACTATAAACTAAATTATATTATAAACTAAATTATAAACTAAACTAAATTAAACTAAACTAAACAAACCTAAACTAACCTAACCGAATATAAACTAAACTAAATTATAAACTAAACGAAACTAAACTAAACTAACCTAAAGTAACATAAGTTAACCTAACCTAACCTAAACTACAATAACTTAACCTGACCTAACCTAAACTGAACTAAACCAAACTAACCTAACCCAACCTAACCTAAAATAACCTAACCTAAGCTAAGCTAAACTAAACTTACGTAACCTAAACTAAACTAATCTATACTATAAACTAAACTATAAACTAATTTATAAATTAAACTAAACTATTAACTAAAATAGAATAAACTAAACTAAGCTAAACTAAACTTACCTAACCCAACATAAACTAACATAACCTAACCTAACCTAAACTAATCTAAACTAAACTAAACTAATCTAATATAAACTAAACAAACTTAAACTATAAACTAAAATATAAACTAAACTAAACTAACCTAACCTAAACTAAACTAAAGTAAACTAAATTAAATTCAACTAAATGAAACTAAACTAAACTACACTAACCTAACCTAGCCTAACCTAACATAATCTGATCTAAACTAAATTAAACTAACCTAACCTAACCTTAACTAACCTAAACTAAACTAAAATAAACTAAACTAAACCAAACTAAACTAAACTATAAACTAAAATGTAAATTAACCTGTAAACTATACTAAACTATAAACTACACGAAACTAATATAAACTATACTAAACTAACCTAACCTAACCTAAGCTAAGCTAAACTAAACTAACCTAACCTAACCTAAAGTAAACTAAACTAAACTAAATTATAAACTAAAATATAAATTAACTAAACCAAACTACATATTAAACTATGAACTAAACTAAGGTAAACTATAAATTAAACTAAACTAAACTAACCTAACCTAACCTAAACTAACCTAACCTAACCTAAACTAAACTAACCCAACCTAACCTAACATAACCTAAACTAAACTAAACTAAACTATAAAATAAACTATAAATGAAACTAAACTAAACTATACTATAAACTAAATTATAAACTAAACTAAACTAAACTAAACTAAACTAAGCTAACCTAACCTAAGTTAAACTAAACTAAACTAAATTATAAAATAAACGAAACTAAACTAACCTTACCTAACCTAACCTAACCTAACATAAACTAAACTAAACTAAATTATAAACTAAACTAAACTAAACAAAACTAAACTAAACTAACCTAAAGTAACATAACCTAACCTAACCTAACCTAAACTAAACTAAACTAACCTAACCTACCCTAAACTAAAACTAAACTAAACAAAACTATAAACTAAACTATAAACTAAAGTAAATTAACTAAACTAAAATAAACTAACCTAACCTAACCTAACCTAAACTAAACTAACCTAACCTAACCTAAACTAAACTAAACTAATCTGTTATAAACTAAACTAAACAATAAATTAAAATATTAATTAAACTAAACTAAGCTAAACTAACTTAACGTAAACTAAACTAAACTAACCTAACATAGCCTAAACTAAACTAAAATTAACTAAATAAAATTCAAGTAAACTAAACTAAACTACACTAACCTAACCTAACCTAACCTAACCTAATCTAATCTAAACTAAAATAAAATAACCTAAACTAATCTAACCTTACCTAACCTAACCTAAACTAAACTAAACTAAACTAAACTAAACTATAAACTAAAATATAAACTAATTTATAAACTAAACTAATCTATAAACTAAACTAAACTAAACTAAACTTAGCTAAACTAACTAACCTTACCTAATGTAGCCTAACGTAATCTAAGCTAAACTAAACTAACCTAACCTAACCAAAAATAAACCAAACTAAACTAAATTATAAAGTAAACTATAAACTAAACTAAACAAAACTGTATTCTAAACTATAAATTAACTAAATTATAAACTAAACTAAACTAAACTAAACTAACCTAACCTATCCTAACACAACCTAAACTAAACTAACCTAACCTAAATTAACCTAAACAAAACTAAACTAAACTAAACTAACCTAACCTAACCTAACATAAACTAAACTAAATAAAACTAACCTAAACTAAACGAAATTAAACTATACACCAAACTATAAAATAAACTACACTAAACTATAAACTAAAATATAAACTAATCTAAAGCAAACTAACCTAACCTAAACTAAACTAAAATAAACTAAATTAAATTCAACTAAATGAAACTAAACTAAACTACACTGACCTAACCTAACCTAACCTAACATAATCTAATCTAAAAAAAAATAAACTAACCTAAACTAATCTAACCTTACCTAACCAAACCTAAACTAAACTAAACTAAACTAAACCAAACTAAACTAAACTACAAACTAAAATATAAACTAATTTATAAACTAAACTAATCTATAAACTAATCTAAACTAAACTAAACTTAGCTAAACTAACTAACCTTACCCAAAATAGCCTAAGCTAATCTAAGCTAAACTAAACTAACCTAACCTAAACCAACATAAACCAAACTAAACTAAATTATAAAGTAAACCATAAACTAAACTAAACAAAACTTAATTCTAAACTATAAATTAACTAAACTATAAACTAAACTATATTAAACTAAACTAACCTCACCTAACCTAATTTAAACTAAACTAAACTAACCTAACCTAACCTAACCTAAACTAAAATAAACTAAACTATAAACACAGTTATAAACTAAACCAAACTAAACTAATATAACGTAACCTAAACTACAATAAAATAAACTAAACTAAGTACATCTAAACTAAACCTAACTACACTAACCTAACCTAACCTAACATAAACTAAACTAAATTGACCTCACCTAACCTAACGTAAACTAAACTAAACTATACGAAACAAAACTAAATAAAACTAAACTAAACTAAACGAAATTAAACTATACACCAAACTATAAACTAAAGTAAATTAACTAAACTAAAATAAACTAACCTAACCTAACCTAACCTAAACTGAACTACACTAATCTAATATAAACTAAACTAAACAATAAATGAAAATATAAACTAAACTTAACTAAACTAAACTAAGCTAAACTAACTTGACCTAAACTAAACTAAACTAAGCTAACCGAACCTGACCTAAACTAAACTAATATAAACTAAATTAAATTCAAGTAAACTAAACTAAACTACACTAACGTAACCTAACCTAACCTAACATAATCTAATCTAAACTAAAATAAAGTAAATTAAACTAATCTAACCTTACCTAACCTAACCTAAACTAAACTAAACCATACTAAACTAAACTATAAACTAAAATATAAACTAATTTATAAACTAAACTAATCTATAAACTAAACTAAACTTAACTATAAACAAAACTAAACTAAACTGAACTAAACTAACCTATACTAACCTAACCTAAACTTACGTAACCTAACCTAAGCTAAACTAAACTATAAACTAAACTATAAACTAATTTATAAATTAAACTAAACTATAAACTAAAGTAAAATAAACAAAACTAAACTAAGCCAAACTAACTAACCTAACCTAACCTAACCTAAGCTAAGCTAAGCTATCTAAACTCATCTAACCTAACCTAAACTAAACTAAAATCAAATAAACTAAAGTATAAACTAAAGTATAAACTAAACTAAAGTAAACTATAAACTAAAATATAAACTAATCTAAACTAAACTAACCTAACCTAAACTAAACTAAAATAAACTAAATTAAATTCAACTAAATGAAACTAAACTAAACTACACTAACCCAACCTAACCTAACCTAACATAATCTAATCTAAACAAAAATAAACTAACCTAAACTAATCTAACCTTACCTAACCAAACCTAAACTAAACTAAACTAAACCAAACTAAACTAAACTACAAACTACAATATAAACTAATTTATAAATTAAACTAATCTATAAACTAAACTAAACTAAACTAAACTTAGCTAAACTAACTAACCTTACCGAAAATAGCCTAACCTAATCTAAGCTAAACTAAACTAACCTAACCTAAACCAACATAAACCAAACTAAACTAAATTATAAAGTAAACCATAAACTAAACTAAACAAAACTTAGTTCTAAACTATAAATTAACTAAACTATAAACTAAACTATACTAAACTAAACTAACCTCACCTAACCTAATTTAAACTAAACTAAACTAACCTAATCTAACCTAAACTAAACTAAACTATAAACACAGTTATAAACTAAACTAAACTAAACTAACATAACGTAACCTAAAATACAATAAAATAAACTAAACTAAGTACATCTAAACTAAACCTAACTACACTAACCTAACCTAACCTAACATAAGCTAAACTAAATTGACCTCACCTAACCTAACGTAAACTAAACTAAACTATACGAAACAAAACTAAATAAAACTAAACTAAACTAAACGAAATTAAACTATACACCAAACTATAAAATAAGCTAAACTAAACTATAAATTAAACTATAAACTAAAATAAACTACTAAAATATTAGGTAAACTAAACTAAATTAAACTCAACTAAAATAAACTTACCTAAGCTTACTAAACTAACCTAACCTAAACTAACCTAACCTAATATAAACTAAACTAAACTAACCTAACCTAACATAAGCTAGGCTAAGCTAAACTAAACTAACCTAACCTAAAATAAAATAAACTAAACTAAAATATAAACTAAACTATAAACTAAACTAAACCAAACTATATACTAAACTATAAACTAAACTAAGCTAAACTATAAACTAAACTATATTAAACTAAACTAACCTAACCTAACCTAACCTAAACTAATCTAAAGTATAAAATAAACTATAAACTAAACTAAACTAAACTATGCTATAAACTAAATTATAAACTAAACTAAACTTAACTAAATTAACCTAACCTAACCTAAACTAAACTAAACTAAATTATAAACTAAACGTAACTAAACTAACCTAACATAACCTAACCTAACATAAACTAAACTAAACTCAATTATAAACTAAACGAAACTAAACAAAACTAAACTAAACTAACCTAAAGTAACATAACCTAACCTAAACTAAACTAAACTAACCTGACCTAACCTAAACCAAAACTAAATTAATCTATACTATAAACTAAACTATAAACTAAAGTAAATTAACTAAACTAAAATAAACTAACCTAACCTAAACTAAACTAACATAACCTAACCTAACCTAACGTAACCTAACCTTACCTATTCTAACCTAAACTAATCTAAACTAAACAAACTAAACTGAACTATAAACTAAAATATAAACTAATCTATAAAATAAACTGAACTATAAACTAAACGAAACTAAAATAAACTATACTAAACTAAACTAACCTAACTTAAACTTACCTAACCTAACCTAAACTAAACTAATCTAAACTATAAACTAAACTATAAACTTATTTATAAATTAAACTAAACTATAAACTAAAATAAAATAAACTAAACTAAGCTAAACTATCTAACCTAACCTAACCTAACCTAAATTAACCTAACCTAAGCTAAGTTAAACTAAACTAACCTAACCTAACATAAACTAACATAACCTAACCTAAACTAAACTAAACAAAACTAAACTAAACTAAACTAAACTATAAACAAAACTAAACTGAACTGAACTAATTAACCTAACCTAACCTAACATAAACTTAACTAAACTAAACTAACCTAACCCAACCTAAGCTAACCTTACCTAACCTAACCTAAACTTAACTGAATGAAACTAAACTATAAACTAATCTCTAAATTAAACTAAACTATAAACTAAACTAAAATAAAATAAACTAAGGTAAATTAACTAACCTAACCTATTCTAACCTAACCTAAGCTAAACTAGACTAACCTAACCTAAACTAAACTAAACTAAACTAAATTATAAACTAAACCATAAACTAAACTAAACTATAAACTAAACTATAAACTAAACTATACTAAACTATAAACTAGAGTAAACTAAACTAAACTAACCTAACCTAACCTAAGCTAAGGTAAACTAAACTAACATAACCTAACCTGAACTAAACTAAACTAAACTAACCTAACTTATAAACTAAGCTATAAACTAAACTAAACCAAATTATAAACTAAACTATAAACTAAACTAAACTAAACTATAAACTAAACTAAACTAAATTATGCAAATCTAACCTAACCTAAACTAAACTAACCTAACCTAACCTAACCTAACATAGCCTAAACTAAACTAAACTAAAATATAAAATAAACTATAAACTAAACTATATTATAAACTAAATTATAAACTAAACTAAACTAAACTAAACAAACCTAAACTAACCTAACCGAATATAAACTAAACTAAATTATAAACTAAACTAAACTAAACTAACCTAAAGTAACATAAGTTAACCTAACCTAACCTAAACTACAATAACTTAACCTGACCTAACCTAAACTGAACTAAACCAAACTAACCTAACCCAACCTAACCTAAAATAACCTAACCTAAGCTAAGCTAAACTAAACTTACCTAACCTAAACTAAACTAATCTAAACTATAAACTAAACTATAAACTAATTTATAAATTAAACTAAACTATTAACTAAATTACAATAAACTAAACTAAGCTAAACTAAACTAACATAACCTAACCTAACCTAAACTAATCTAAACTAAACTAAACTAATCTAATATAAACTAAACAAACTTAAACTATAAACTAAAATATAAACTAAACTAAACTAACCTAACCTAAACTAAACTAAAATAAACTAAATTAAATTCAACTAAATGAAACTAAACTAAACTACACTAACCTAACCTAGCCTAACCTAACATAATCTGATCTAAACTAAATTAAACTAACCTAACCTAACCTTAACTAAACTAAACTAAACTAAATTAAACTAAACCAAACTAAACTAAACTATAAACTAAAATATAAATTAACCTGTAAACTATACTAAAATATAAACTGCATATTAAACTATGAACTAAACTAAGCTAAACTATAAGTTAAACTAAACTAAACTAACCTAACCTAACCTAAACTAACCTAACCTAACCTAAACTAAACTAACCCAACCTAACCTAACATAACCTAAACTAAACTAAACTAAACTATAAAATAAACTATAAATGAAACTAAACTAAACTATACTATAAACTAAATTATAAACTAAACTAAACTAAACTAAACTAAACTAAGCTAACCTAACCTAAGTTAAACTAAACTAAACTAAATTATAAAATAAACGAAAGTAAACTAACCTTACCTAACCTAACCTAACCTAACATAAACTAAACTAAACTAAATTATAAACTAAACGAAACTAAACAAAACTAAACTAAACTAACCTAAAGTAACATAACCTAACCTAACCTAACCTAACCTAAACTAAACTAAACTAACCTAACCTACCCTAAACTAAAACTAAACTAAACAAAACTATAAACTAAACTATAAACTAAAGTAAATTAACTAAACTAAAATAAACTAACCTAACCTAACCTAAACTAAACTAACCTAACCTAACCTAAACTAAACTAAACTAACCTATTATAAACTAAAGTAAACAATAAATTAAAATATAAACTAAACTAAACTAACCTAACATAGCCTAAACTAAACTAAAATAAACTAAATAAAATTCAAGTAAACTAAACTAAACTACACTAACCTAACCTAACCTAACCTAATCTAATCTAAACTAAAATAAAATAACCTAAACTAATCTAACCTTACCTAACCTAACCTAAACTAAACTAAACTAAACCAAACTAAACTAAACTATAAACTAAAATATAAACTAATTTATAAACTAAACTAATCTATAAACTAAACTAAACTAAACTAAACTTAGCTAAACTAACTAACCTTACCTAATGTAGCCTAACGTAATCTAATCTAAACTAAACTAACCTAACCTAACCAAAAATAAACCAAACTAAACTAAATTATAAAGTAAACTATAAACTAAACTAAACAAAACTATATTCTAAACTATAAATTAACTAAATTATAAACTAAACTAAACTAAACTAAACTAACCTAACCTATCCTAACACAACCTAAACTAAACTAACCTAACCTAAATTAACCTAAACAAAACTAAACTAAACTAAACTAACCTAACCTAACCTAACCTAACATAAACTAAACTAAATAAAACTAACCTAAACTAAACGAAATTAAACTATACACCAAACTATAAAATAAACTACACTAAACTATAAACTAAAATATAAACTAATCTAAACCAAACTAACCTAACCTAAACTAAACTAAAATAAACTAAATTAAATTCAACTAAATGAAACTAAACTAAACTACACTAACCTAACCTAACCTAACCTAACATAATCTAATCTAAAAAAAAATAAACTAACCTAAACTAACCTAACCTTCCCTAACTTAACATAAACTAAACTAAATTGACCTAACGTAACCTAACGTAAACTAAACTAAACTATAGGAAACAAAACTAAATAAAACTAAACTAAACTAAACGAAATTAAACTATACACCAAACTATAAACTAAAGTAAATTAACTAAACTAAAATAAACTAACCTAACCTAACCTAACCTAAACTAAACTAAACTAATCTAATATAAACTAAACTAAACAATAAATTAAAATATAAACTAAACTTAACTAATATAAACTAAGCTAAACTATCTTGACCTAAACTAAACTAAAGTAAGCTAACCTAACCTGACCTAAACTAAACTAAAATAAACTAAATTAAATTCAAGTAAACTAAACTAAACTACACTAACCTAACCTAACCTAACCTAACATAATCTAATCTAAACTAAAATAAAGTAACCTAAACTAATCTAAACTTACCTAACCTAACCTAAACTAAACTAAACCATACTAAACTAAACTATAAACTAAAATATAAACTAATTTATAAACTAAACTAATCTATAAACTAAACTAAACTTAACTATAAACAAAACCAAACTAAACTGAACTAAACTAACCTAAACTAACCTAACCTAAACTTACGTAACCTAACCTAAACTAAACTAAAATAAAATAAACTAAAGTATAAACTAAAGTATAAACTACACTAAAGTAAACTATAAACTAAACTATAAACTAAACTGAACTAAACTATAAATTAAACTAAAGTTAACTAACCTAACCTAACCAAACCTAACGTAAATTAAACTAAACTAAACTAAACTAAGCTAACTTAACCTAACCTAAACTAACCTAACCTAACCTAACCTTAGCTAAGCTAAACTAAACTAACTTAACCTAACATAACTAACCTAACCTAACCTAAACTAACCTTACCTAACCTAACCTAAACTAAACTAAATTAAACTATAAACTGAACTAAACTGTAAACTAAACTTTAAACTAAACTAAACTAAACTATAAAAACAACTAAACTAAACTGAACTAAACTAACCTAACCTAACCTAACTTAAACTTAACTAAACTAAACTACCCTAACCTAACATAACCTAACCAAACCTAACCTAACCTAACCTAAACTAAACTAAAATAAACTAAACTAAACTAAACTAACTAACCTAACCTAACCTAACCTAACCTAACCTAAGCTAAACTAAACTAACCTAAATTAACCTAACCTAATCTAACGTAACCTAAACTAAACTAAACTAACCTACCTAACCTAACATAAATTAAACTAAACTAAATTATAAACTAAACGAAACTAAACTAAACTAAACTAAGCTAAAGTAACATAACCTAACATAAATTAACCTAACCTAACTTAACCTAAACTAAACTAAACTAAACTAACCTAACCTAACCTAACCTAAACTAAACTAACCTAACCTAAATTAACCTAAACAAAACTAAACTAAACTAAACTAACCTAACCTAACCTAACATAAACTAAACTAAACTAAACTAAATAAAACTAAACTAAACTAAACGAAATTAAACTATACACCAAACTATAAAATAAGCTACACTAAACTATAAACTAAAATATAAACTAATTTAAAAAAACTAACCTAACCTAAACTAAACTAAAATAAACTAAATTAAATTCAACTAAATGAAACTAAACTAAACTACACTAACCTAACCTAACCTAACCTTACCTAACATAATCTAATCGAAACAAAAATAAACTAACCTAAACTAATCTAACCTTACCTAACCAAACCTAAACTAAACTAAACTAAACCAAACTAAACTAAACTACAAACTAAAATATAAACTAATTTATAAACTAAACTAATCTATAAACTAAACTAAACTAAACTAAACTTAGCTAAACTAAATAACCTTACCGAAAATAGCCTAACCTAATCTAAGCTAAACTAAACTAACCTAACCTAAACCAACATAAACCAAACTAAACTAAATTATAAAGTAAACCATAAACTAAAATAAACAAAACTTAATTCTAAACTATAAATTAACTAAACTATAAACCAAACTATACTAAACTAAACTAACCTCACCTAACCTAATTTAAACTAAACTAAACTAAGCTAACCTAACCTAACCTAAACTAAACTAAACTAAACTATAAACACAGTTATAAACTAAACTAAACTAAACTAACATAACGTAACCTAAACTACAATAAAATAAACCAAACTAAGTACATCTAAACTAAACCTAACTACACTAACCTAACCTAACCTAACCTTACATAAACTAAACTAAATTGACCTCACCTAACCTAACGTAAACTAAACTAAACTGTACTAAACAAAACTAAATAAAACTAAACTAAACTAAACGAAATTAAACTATACACCAAACTATAAACAAAATAAATTAACTAAACTAAAATAAACTTACCTAACCTAACCTTACCTAAACTAAACTACACTAATCTAATATAAACTAAACTAAACAATAAATTAAAATATAAACTAAACTTAACTAAACTAAACTAAGCTAAACTAACTTGACCTAAACTAAACTAAACTAAGCTAACCGAACCTGACCTAAACTAAACTAAAATAAACTTAATTAAATTCAAGTAAACTAAACTAAACTACACTAACCTAACCTAACCTAACCTAACAAAATCTAATCTAAACTAAAATAAAGTAACCTAAACTAATCTAACCTTACCTAACCTAACCTAAACTAAACTAAACCATACTAAACTAAACTATAAACTAAAATATAAACTAATTTATAAACTAAACTAATCTATATACTAAACTAAACTTAACTATAAACAAAACTAAACTAAACTGAACTAAACTAACCTAAACTAACCTAACCTAAACTTACGTAACCTAACCTAAACTAAACTAAACTATAAACTAAACTATAAACTAATTTATAAATTAAACTAAACTATAAACTAAAGTAAAATAAACAAAAGTAAACTAAGCCAAACTAACTAACCTAACCTAACCTAACCTAAGCTAAGCTATCTAAACTCACCTAACCTAACCTAAACTAAACTAAAATAAAATAAACTAAAGTATAAACTAAAGTATAAACTAAACTAAAGTAAACTATAAACTAAACTATAAACTAAACTGAACTAAACTAAACTTAGCTAAACTAACTAACCTTACCGAAAATAGCCTAACCTAATCTAAGCTTAACTAAAGTAACCTAACCTAAACCAACATAAATCAAACTAAACTAAATTATAAAGTAAACCATAAACTAAACTAAACAAAATTTAATTCTAAACTATAAATTAACTAAACTATAAACTAAACTAAACTAAACTAAACTAACCTCACCTAACCTAATTTAAACTAAACTAAACTAACCTAACCTAACCTAAACTAAACTAAACTAAACTATAAACACAGTTATAAACTAAACTAAACTAAACTAAACTAACATAACGTAACCTAAACTACAATAAAATAAACTAAAATAAGTTCATCTAAACTAAACCTTACTACACTAACCTCACCTAACCTAACCTAACATAAACTAAACTACATTGACCTAACCTAACCTAACGTAAATTATACTAAACTATACGAAACAAAACTAAATAAAACTAAACTAAACTAAACGAAATTAAACTATACACCAAACTATAAACTAAAGTAAATTAACTAAATTAAAATAAACTAACCTAACGTAGCCTAACCTAAACTAATCTAATATAAACTAAACTAAACAATAAATTAAAATATAAACTAAACTTAACTAAACTAAACTAAGCTAAACTAACTTGACCTAAACTAAACAAAACTAAGCTAACCTAACCTGACCTAAACTAAACTAAAATAAACTATATTAAATTCAAGTAAACTAAACTAAACTACACTAACCTAACCTAACCTAAACTAACATAATCTAATCTAAACTAAAATAAAGTAACCTAAACTAATCTAACCTTACCTAACCTAACCTAAACTAAACTAAACCATATTAAACTAAACTATAAACTAAAATATTAACTAATTTATAAACTAAACTAATCTATAAACTAACTAAACTTAACTATAAATTAAACTAAACTAAACTGAACAGAACTAACCTAAACTAACCTAACCTAAACTTACGTAACCCAACCTAAACTAAACTAAACTATAAACTAAACTATAAACTAATTTATAAATTAAACTAAACTATAAACTAAATTAAAATAAACAAAACTAAACTAAGCCAAACTAACTAACCTAACCTAACCTAACCTAAGCTAAGCTATCTAAACTCACCTAACCTAACCTAAACTAAACTAAAATAAAATAAACTAAAGTATAAACTAAAGTATAAACTAAACTAAAGTAAACTATAAACTAAACTATAAACTAAACTGAACTAAACTATAAATTAAACTAAAGTTAACTAACCTAACCTAACCAAACCTAACGTAAATTAAACTAAACTAAACTAAACTAACCTAACTTAACCTAACCTAAACTAACCTAACCTAACCTAACCTAAGCTAAACTAAACTAACTTAACCTAACATAACTAACCTAACCTAACCTAAACTAACCTTACCTAACCTAACCTAAACTAAACTAAACTAAATTAAACTATAAACTGTACTAAACTGTAAACTAAACTTTAAACTAAACTAAACTAAACTATAAACACAACTAAACTAAACTGAACTAAACAAACTAACCTAACCTAACTTAACTAAACTAAACTACCCTAACCTAACCTAACCTAACCAAACCTAACCTAACCTAAACTAAACTAAACTAAACTAACTAACCTAACCTAACCTAACCTAACCTAACCTAAGCTAAACTAAACTAACCTAAATTAACCTAACCTAACCTAACGTAACCTAAACTAAACTAAACTAACTTACCTAACCTAACATAAATTAAACTAAACTAAATTATAAACTAAACGAAACTAAACTAAACTAAACTAAGCTAAAGTAACATAACCTAACATAAATTAATCTAACCTAACCTAAACTAAACTAAACTAACCCAACCTAACCTAACCTAAACTAAACTAACCTAACCTAAATTAACCTAAACAAAACTAAACTAAACTAAACTAACCTAACCTAACCTAACATAAACTAAACTAAACTAAACTAAATAAAACTAAACTAAACTAAACGAAATTAAACTATACACCAAACTATAAAATAAGCTACACTAAACTATAAACTAAAATATAAACTAATCTAAACTAAACTAACCTAACCTAAACTAAACTAAAATAAACTAAATTAAATTCAACTAAATGAAACTAAACTAAACTACACTAACCTAACCTAACCTAACCTTACCTAACATAATCTAATCGAAACAAAAATAAACTAACCTAAACTAATCTAACCTTACCTAACCAAACCTAAACTAAACTAAACTAAACCAAACTAAACTAAACTACAAACTAAAATATAAACTAATTTATAAACTAAACTAATCTATAAACTAAACTAAACTAAACTAAACTTAGCTAAACTAAATAACCTTACCGAAAATAGCCTAACCTAATCTAAGCTAAACTAAACTAACCTAACCTAAACCAACATAAACCAAACTAAACTAAATTATAAAGTAAACCATAAACTAAAATAAACAAAACTTAATTCTAAACTATAAATTAACTAAACTATAAACCAAACTATACTAAACTAAACTAACCTCACCTAACCTAATTTAAACTAAACTAAACTAACCTAACCTAACCTAACCTAAACAAAACTAAACTAAACTATAAACACAGTTATAAACTAAACTAAACTAAACTAAACTAACATAACGTAACCTAAACTACAATAAAATAAACTAAACTAAGTTCATCTAAACTAAACCTAACTACACTAACCTAACCTAACCTAACCTAACATAAACTAAACTAAATTGACCTAACCTAACCTAACGTAAACTAAACTAAACTATACGAAACAAAACTAAATAAAACTAAACTAAACTAAACGAAATTAAACTATACACCAAACTATAAACTAAAGTAAATTAACTAAACTAAAATAAACTAACCTAACCTAACCTAAACTAAACTAAACTAATCTAATATAAACTAAACTAAACAATAAATTAAAATATAAACTAAACTTAACTAAACTAAACTAAGCTAAACTAACTTGACCTAAACTAAACTAAAATAAGCTAACCTAACCTGACCTAAACTAAACTAAAATAAACTAAATTAAATTCAAGTAAACTAAACTAAACTACACTAACCTAACCTAACCTATCCTAACATAATCTAATCTAAACTAAAATAAAGTAACCTAAACTAATCTAACCTTACCTAACCTAACCTAAACTAAACTAAACCATACTAAACTAAACTATAAACTAAAATATAAACTAATTTATAAACTAAACTAATCTATAAACTAAACTAAACTTAACTATTAACAAAACTAAACTAAACTGAACTAAACTAACCTAAACTAACCTAACCTAAACTTACGTAACCTAACCTAAACTAAACTAAACTAAAAAACTAAACTATAAACTAATTTATAAATTAAACTAAACTATAAACTAAAGTAAAATAAACAAAACTAAACTAAGCCAAACTAACTAACCTAACCTAACCTAACCTAAGCTAAGCTATCTAAACTCACCTATCCTAACCTAAACTAAACTAAAATAAAATAAACTAAAGTATAAACTAAAGTAAAACTAAACTAAAGTAAACTATAAACTAAACTATAAACTAAACTGAACTAAACTATAAATTAAACTAAAGTTAACTAACCTAACCTAACCAAACCTAACTTAAATTAAACTAAACTAAACTAAACTAAGCTAACTTAACCTTACCTAAACTAACCTAACCTAACCTAACCTAAGCTAAGCTAAACTAAACTAACTTAACCTAACATAACTAACCTAACCTAACCTAAACTAACCTTACCTAACCTAACCTAAACTAAACTAAACTAAATTAAACTATAAACTGAACTAAACTGTAAACTAAACTTTAAACTAAACTAAACTAAACTATAAACACAACTAAAATAAACTGAACTAAACTAACCTAACCTAACCTAACTTAAACTTAACTAAAGTAAACTACCCTAACCTAACCTAACCTAACCAAACCTAACCTAACCTAAACTAAACTAAACTAAAATAAACTAAGCTAAACTAAACTAACCTAAATTAACCTAACCTAACCTAACCTAACCTAACCGTACCTAATCTAATCTAAGCTAAACTAAACTAACCTAAATCAACCTAACCTAACCTAACGAAACCTAAACTAAACTAAACTAACCTACCTAACCCAACATAAATTAAACTAAACTAAATTATAAACTAAACGAAACTAATCTAAACTAAACTAAGCTAAAGTAACATAACCTAACATAAATTAACCTAACCTAACTTAACCTAAGCTAAACTAAACTAAACTAACCTTCCCTAACCTTACCTAAACTAAACTAAACTAACCTAAATTAACCTAAACAAAACTAAACTAAACTAAACTAACCAAACCTAACCTAACCTAAACTAAACTAAACTAAAATAAACTAAACTAAACTAAACTAACTAACCTAACCTAACCTAACCTAGCCTAACCTAACCTAACCTAAGCTAAACTAAACTAACCTAAATTAACCTAACCTAACCTAACGTAACCTAAACTAAACTAAACTAATTTACCTAACATAACATAAATTAAACTGAACTAAATTATAAACTAATCGAAACTAAACTAAACTAAACTAAGCTAAAGTAACATAACCTAACATAAATTAACCTAACCTAACCTAAACTAAACTAACCTAACCTAAATTAACCTAAACAAAACTAAACTAAACTAAACTAACCTAACCTAACCTAACATAAACTAAACTAAACTAAACTAAATAAAACTAAACTAAACTAAACGAAATTAAACTATACACCAAACTATAAAATAAGCTACACTAAACTATAAACTAAAATATAAACTAATCTAAACTAAACTAACCTAACCTAAACTAAACTAAAATAAACTAAATTACATTCAACTAAATGAAACTAAACTAAACTACACTAACCCAACCTAACCTAACCTAACCTAACCTAACATAATCTAATCTAAACAAAAATAAACTAACCTAAACTAATCTAACTTTACCTAACCAAACCTAAACTAAACTAAACTAAACCAAACTAAACTAAACTACAAACTAAAATATAAATTAATTTATAAACTAAACTAATCTATAAACTAAACTAAACTAAACTAAACTTAGCTAAACTAACTAACCTTACCGAAAATAGCCTAACCTAATCTAAGCTAAACTAAACTAACCTAACCTAAACCAACATAAACCAAACTAAACTAAATTATAAAGTAAACCATAAACTAAACTAAACAAAACTTAATTCTAAACTATAAATTAACTAAACTATAAACTAAATTATACTAAACTAAACTAACCTCACCTAACCTAATTTAAACTAAACTAAACTAACCTAACCCAACCTAACCTAAACTAAACTAAACTATAAACACAGTTATAAACTAAACTAAACTAAACTAAACTAACATAACGCAACCTAAACTACAATAAAATAAACTAAACTAAGTTCATCTAAACTAAACCTAACTACACTAACCTAACCTAACCTCACATAAACTAAACTAAATTGACCTAACCTAACCTAACGTAAACTAAACTAAACTATACGCAACAAAACTAAATAAAACTAAACTAAACTAAACGAAATTAAACTATACACCAAAATATAAAATAAGCTAAACTAAACTATAAATTAAACTATAAACTAAAATAAACTACTAAACTATAAGGTAAACTAAACTAAATTAAACTCAACTAATCTAAACTAACCTAAGCTTACTAAACTAACCTAACCTAAACTAACCTAACGTAATATAAACTAAACTAAACTAACCTAACCTAACATAAGCTAGGCTAAGCTAAACTAAACTAACCTAACCTAAAATAAAATAAACTAAACTACAATATAAACTAAACTATAAACTAAACTAAACCAAACTATATACTAAACTATAAACTAAACTAAGCTAAACTATAAACTAAACTATATTAAACTAAACTAACCTAACCTAACCTAACCTAAACTAATCTAAAGTATAAAATAAACTATAAACTAAACTAAACTAAACTATACTATAAACTAAATTATAAACTAAACTAAACTAAATTAACCTAACCTAACCTAAACTAAACTAAACTAAATTATAAACTAAACGTAACTAAACTAACCTAACCTATTCTAACCTAACCTAAGCTAAACTAGACTAACCTAACCTAAACTAAACTAAACTAAACTAAATTATAAACTAAACCATAAACTAAACTAAACTATAAACTAAACTATAAACTAAACTATACTAAACTATAAACTAGACCAAACTAAACTAAACTAACCTAACCTAACCTAAGCTAAGGTAAACTAAACTAACCTAACCTAAACTAAACTAAACTAACCTAACTTATAAACTAAGCTATAAACTAAACTAAACCAAATTATAAACTAAACTATAAACTAAACTAAACTAAACTATAAACTAAACTAAACTAAATTATACAAATCTAACCTAACCTAAACTAAACTAACCTAACCTAACCTAACCTAACCTAGCCTAAACTAAACTAAACTAAAATATAAAATAAACTATAAACTAAATTATATTATAAACTAAATTATAAACTAAACTAAATTAAACTAAACTAAACAAACCTAAACTAACCTAACCGAATATAAACTAAACTAAATTATAAACTAAACGAAACTAAACTAAACTAACCTAAAGTAACATAAGTTAACCTAACCTAACCTAAACTACAATAACTTAACCTGACCTAACCTAAACTGAACTAAACCAAACTAACCTAACCCAACCTAACCTAAAATAACCTAACCTAAGCTAAGCTAAACTAAACTTACGTAACCTAAACTAAACTAATCTATACTATAAACTAAACTATAAACTAATTTATAAATTAAACTAAACTATTAACTAAAATAGAATAAACTAAACTAAGCTAAACTAAACTTACCTAACCCAACATAAACTAACATAACCTAACCTAACCTAAACTAATCTAAACTAAACTAAACTAATCTAATATAAACTAAACAAACTTAAACTATAAACTAAAATATAAACTAAACTAAACTAACCTAACCTAAACTAAACTAAAGTAAACTAAATTAAATTCAACTAAATGAAACTAAACTAAACTACACTAACCTAACCTAGCCTAACCTAACATAATCTGATCTAAACTAAATTAAACTAACCTAACCTAACCTTAACTAACCTAAACTAAACTAAAATAAACTAAACTAAACCAAACTAAACTAAACTATAAACTAAAATGTAAATTAACCTGTAAACTATACTAAACTATAAACTACACGAAACTAATATAAACTATACTAAACTAACCTAACCTAACCTAAGCTAAGCTAAACTAAACTAACCTAACCTAACCTAAAGTAAACTAAACTAAACTAAATTATAAACTAAAATATAAATTAACTAAACCAAACTACATATTAAACTATGAACTAAACTAAGGTAAACTATAAATTAAACTAAACTAAACTAACCTAACCTAACCTAAACTAACCTAACCTAACCTAAACTAAACTAACCCAACCTAACCTAACATAACCTAAACTAAACTAAACTAAACTATAAAATAAACTATAAATGAAACTAAACTAAACTATACTATAAACTAAATTATAAACTAAACTAAACTAAACTAAACTAAACTAAGCTAACCTAACCTAAGTTAAACTAAACTAAACTAAATTATAAAATAAACGAAACTAAACTAACCTTACCTAACCTAACCTAACCTAACATAAACTAAACTAAACTAAATTATAAACTAAACTAAACTAAACAAAACTAAACTAAACTAACCTAAAGTAACATAACCTAACCTAACCTAACCTAAACTAAACTAAACTAACCTAACCTACCCTAAACTAAAACTAAACTAAACAAAACTATAAACTAAACTATAAACTAAAGTAAATTAACTAAACTAAAATAAACTAACCTAACCTAACCTAACCTAAACTAAACTAACCTAACCTAACCTAAACTAAACTAAACTAATCTGTTATAAACTAAACTAAACAATAAATTAAAATATTAATTAAACTAAACTAAGCTAAACTAACTTAACGTAAACTAAACTAAACTAACCTAACATAGCCTAAACTAAACTAAAATTAACTAAATAAAATTCAAGTAAACTAAACTAAACTACACTAACCTAACCTAACCTAACCTAACCTAATCTAATCTAAACTAAAATAAAATAACCTAAACTAATCTAACCTTACCTAACCTAACCTAAACTAAACTAAACTAAACTAAACTAAACTATAAACTAAAATATAAACTAATTTATAAACTAAACTAATCTATAAACTAAACTAAACTAAACTAAACTTAGCTAAACTAACTAACCTTACCTAATGTAGCCTAACGTAATCTAAGCTAAACTAAACTAACCTAACCTAACCAAAAATAAACCAAACTAAACTAAATTATAAAGTAAACTATAAACTAAACTAAACAAAACTGTATTCTAAACTATAAATTAACTAAATTATAAACTAAACTAAACTAAACTAAACTAACCTAACCTATCCTAACACAACCTAAACTAAACTAACCTAACCTAAATTAACCTAAACAAAACTAAACTAAACTAAACTAACCTAACCTAACCTAACATAAACTAAACTAAATAAAACTAACCTAAACTAAACGAAATTAAACTATACACCAAACTATAAAATAAACTACACTAAACTATAAACTAAAATATAAACTAATCTAAAGCAAACTAACCTAACCTAAACTAAACTAAAATAAACTAAATTAAATTCAACTAAATGAAACTAAACTAAACTACACTGACCTAACCTAACCTAACCTAACATAATCTAATCTAAAAAAAAATAAACTAACCTAAACTAATCTAACCTTACCTAACCAAACCTAAACTAAACTAAACTAAACTAAACCAAACTAAACTAAACTACAAACTAAAATATAAACTAATTTATAAACTAAACTAATCTATAAACTAATCTAAACTAAACTAAACTTAGCTAAACTAACTAACCTTACCCAAAATAGCCTAAGCTAATCTAAGCTAAACTAAACTAACCTAACCTAAACCAACATAAACCAAACTAAACTAAATTATAAAGTAAACCATAAACTAAACTAAACAAAACTTAATTCTAAACTATAAATTAACTAAACTATAAACTAAACTATATTAAACTAAACTAACCTCACCTAACCTAATTTAAACTAAACTAAACTAACCTAACCTAACCTAACCTAAACTAAAATAAACTAAACTATAAACACAGTTATAAACTAAACCAAACTAAACTAATATAACGTAACCTAAACTACAATAAAATAAACTAAACTAAGTACATCTAAACTAAACCTAACTACACTAACCTAACCTAACCTAACATAAACTAAACTAAATTGACCTCACCTAACCTAACGTAAACTAAACTAAACTATACGAAACAAAACTAAATAAAACTAAACTAAACTAAACGAAATTAAACTATACACCAAACTATAAACTAAAGTAAATTAACTAAACTAAAATAAACTAACCTAACCTAACCTAACCTAAACTGAACTACACTAATCTAATATAAACTAAACTAAACAATAAATGAAAATATAAACTAAACTTAACTAAACTAAACTAAGCTAAACTAACTTGACCTAAACTAAACTAAACTAAGCTAACCGAACCTGACCTAAACTAAACTAATATAAACTAAATTAAATTCAAGTAAACTAAACTAAACTACACTAACGTAACCTAACCTAACCTAACATAATCTAATCTAAACTAAAATAAAGTAAATTAAACTAATCTAACCTTACCTAACCTAACCTAAACTAAACTAAACCATACTAAACTAAACTATAAACTAAAATATAAACTAATTTATAAACTAAACTAATCTATAAACTAAACTAAACTTAACTATAAACAAAACTAAACTAAACTGAACTAAACTAACCTATACTAACCTAACCTAAACTTACGTAACCTAACCTAAGCTAAACTAAACTATAAACTAAACTATAAACTAATTTATAAATTAAACTAAACTATAAACTAAAGTAAAATAAACAAAACTAAACTAAGCCAAACTAACTAACCTAACCTAACCTAACCTAAGCTAAGCTAAGCTATCTAAACTCATCTAACCTAACCTAAACTAAACTAAAATCAAATAAACTAAAGTATAAACTAAAGTATAAACTAAACTAAAGTAAACTATAAACTAAAATATAAACTAATCTAAACTAAACTAACCTAACCTAAACTAAACTAAAATAAACTAAATTAAATTCAACTAAATGAAACTAAACTAAACTACACTAACCCAACCTAACCTAACCTAACATAATCTAATCTAAACAAAAATAAACTAACCTAAACTAATCTAACCTTACCTAACCAAACCTAAACTAAACTAAACTAAACCAAACTAAACTAAACTACAAACTACAATATAAACTAATTTATAAATTAAACTAATCTATAAACTAAACTAAACTAAACTAAACTTAGCTAAACTAACTAACCTTACCGAAAATAGCCTAACCTAATCTAAGCTAAACTAAACTAACCTAACCTAAACCAACATAAACCAAACTAAACTAAATTATAAAGTAAACCATAAACTAAACTAAACAAAACTTAGTTCTAAACTATAAATTAACTAAACTATAAACTAAACTATACTAAACTAAACTAACCTCACCTAACCTAATTTAAACTAAACTAAACTAACCTAATCTAACCTAAACTAAACTAAACTATAAACACAGTTATAAACTAAACTAAACTAAACTAACATAACGTAACCTAAAATACAATAAAATAAACTAAACTAAGTACATCTAAACTAAACCTAACTACACTAACCTAACCTAACCTAACATAAGCTAAACTAAATTGACCTCACCTAACCTAACGTAAACTAAACTAAACTATACGAAACAAAACTAAATAAAACTAAACTAAACTAAACGAAATTAAACTATACACCAAACTATAAAATAAGCTAAACTAAACTATAAATTAAACTATAAACTAAAATAAACTACTAAAATATTAGGTAAACTAAACTAAATTAAACTCAACTAAAATAAACTTACCTAAGCTTACTAAACTAACCTAACCTAAACTAACCTAACCTAATATAAACTAAACTAAACTAACCTAACCTAACATAAGCTAGGCTAAGCTAAACTAAACTAACCTAACCTAAAATAAAATAAACTAAACTAAAATATAAACTAAACTATAAACTAAACTAAACCAAACTATATACTAAACTATAAACTAAACTAAGCTAAACTATAAACTAAACTATATTAAACTAAACTAACCTAACCTAACCTAACCTAAACTAATCTAAAGTATAAAATAAACTATAAACTAAACTAAACTAAACTATGCTATAAACTAAATTATAAACTAAACTAAACTTAACTAAATTAACCTAACCTAACCTAAACTAAACTAAACTAAATTATAAACTAAACGTAACTAAACTAACCTAACATAACCTAACCTAACATAAACTAAACTAAACTCAATTATAAACTAAACGAAACTAAACAAAACTAAACTAAACTAACCTAAAGTAACATAACCTAACCTAAACTAAACTAAACTAACCTGACCTAACCTAAACCAAAACTAAATTAATCTATACTATAAACTAAACTATAAACTAAAGTAAATTAACTAAACTAAAATAAACTAACCTAACCTAAACTAAACTAACATAACCTAACCTAACCTAACGTAACCTAACCTTACCTATTCTAACCTAAACTAATCTAAACTAAACAAACTAAACTGAACTATAAACTAAAATATAAACTAATCTATAAAATAAACTGAACTATAAACTAAACGAAACTAAAATAAACTATACTAAACTAAACTAACCTAACTTAAACTTACCTAACCTAACCTAAACTAAACTAATCTAAACTATAAACTAAACTATAAACTTATTTATAAATTAAACTAAACTATAAACTAAAATAAAATAAACTAAACTAAGCTAAACTATCTAACCTAACCTAACCTAACCTAAATTAACCTAACCTAAGCTAAGTTAAACTAAACTAACCTAACCTAACATAAACTAACATAACCTAACCTAAACTAAACTAAACAAAACTAAACTAAACTAAACTAAACTATAAACAAAACTAAACTGAACTGAACTAATTAACCTAACCTAACCTAACATAAACTTAACTAAACTAAACTAACCTAACCCAACCTAAGCTAACCTTACCTAACCTAACCTAAACTTAACTGAATGAAACTAAACTATAAACTAATCTCTAAATTAAACTAAACTATAAACTAAACTAAAATAAAATAAACTAAGGTAAATTAACTAACCTAACCTATTCTAACCTAACCTAAGCTAAACTAGACTAACCTAACCTAAACTAAACTAAACTAAACTAAATTATAAACTAAACCATAAACTAAACTAAACTATAAACTAAACTATAAACTAAACTATACTAAACTATAAACTAGAGTAAACTAAACTAAACTAACCTAACCTAACCTAAGCTAAGGTAAACTAAACTAACATAACCTAACCTGAACTAAACTAAACTAAACTAACCTAACTTATAAACTAAGCTATAAACTAAACTAAACCAAATTATAAACTAAACTATAAACTAAACTAAACTAAACTATAAACTAAACTAAACTAAATTATGCAAATCTAACCTAACCTAAACTAAACTAACCTAACCTAACCTAACCTAACATAGCCTAAACTAAACTAAACTAAAATATAAAATAAACTATAAACTAAACTATATTATAAACTAAATTATAAACTAAACTAAACTAAACTAAACAAACCTAAACTAACCTAACCGAATATAAACTAAACTAAATTATAAACTAAACTAAACTAAACTAACCTAAAGTAACATAAGTTAACCTAACCTAACCTAAACTACAATAACTTAACCTGACCTAACCTAAACTGAACTAAACCAAACTAACCTAACCCAACCTAACCTAAAATAACCTAACCTAAGCTAAGCTAAACTAAACTTACCTAACCTAAACTAAACTAATCTAAACTATAAACTAAACTATAAACTAATTTATAAATTAAACTAAACTATTAACTAAATTACAATAAACTAAACTAAGCTAAACTAAACTAACATAACCTAACCTAACCTAAACTAATCTAAACTAAACTAAACTAATCTAATATAAACTAAACAAACTTAAACTATAAACTAAAATATAAACTAAACTAAACTAACCTAACCTAAACTAAACTAAAATAAACTAAATTAAATTCAACTAAATGAAACTAAACTAAACTACACTAACCTAACCTAGCCTAACCTAACATAATCTGATCTAAACTAAATTAAACTAACCTAACCTAACCTTAACTAAACTAAACTAAACTAAATTAAACTAAACCAAACTAAACTAAACTATAAACTAAAATATAAATTAACCTGTAAACTATACTAAAATATAAACTGCATATTAAACTATGAACTAAACTAAGCTAAACTATAAGTTAAACTAAACTAAACTAACCTAACCTAACCTAAACTAACCTAACCTAACCTAAACTAAACTAACCCAACCTAACCTAACATAACCTAAACTAAACTAAACTAAACTATAAAATAAACTATAAATGAAACTAAACTAAACTATACTATAAACTAAATTATAAACTAAACTAAACTAAACTAAACTAAACTAAGCTAACCTAACCTAAGTTAAACTAAACTAAACTAAATTATAAAATAAACGAAAGTAAACTAACCTTACCTAACCTAACCTAACCTAACATAAACTAAACTAAACTAAATTATAAACTAAACGAAACTAAACAAAACTAAACTAAACTAACCTAAAGTAACATAACCTAACCTAACCTAACCTAACCTAAACTAAACTAAACTAACCTAACCTACCCTAAACTAAAACTAAACTAAACAAAACTATAAACTAAACTATAAACTAAAGTAAATTAACTAAACTAAAATAAACTAACCTAACCTAACCTAAACTAAACTAACCTAACCTAACCTAAACTAAACTAAACTAACCTATTATAAACTAAAGTAAACAATAAATTAAAATATAAACTAAACTAAACTAACCTAACATAGCCTAAACTAAACTAAAATAAACTAAATAAAATTCAAGTAAACTAAACTAAACTACACTAACCTAACCTAACCTAACCTAATCTAATCTAAACTAAAATAAAATAACCTAAACTAATCTAACCTTACCTAACCTAACCTAAACTAAACTAAACTAAACCAAACTAAACTAAACTATAAACTAAAATATAAACTAATTTATAAACTAAACTAATCTATAAACTAAACTAAACTAAACTAAACTTAGCTAAACTAACTAACCTTACCTAATGTAGCCTAACGTAATCTAATCTAAACTAAACTAACCTAACCTAACCAAAAATAAACCAAACTAAACTAAATTATAAAGTAAACTATAAACTAAACTAAACAAAACTATATTCTAAACTATAAATTAACTAAATTATAAACTAAACTAAACTAAACTAAACTAACCTAACCTATCCTAACACAACCTAAACTAAACTAACCTAACCTAAATTAACCTAAACAAAACTAAACTAAACTAAACTAACCTAACCTAACCTAACCTAACATAAACTAAACTAAATAAAACTAACCTAAACTAAACGAAATTAAACTATACACCAAACTATAAAATAAACTACACTAAACTATAAACTAAAATATAAACTAATCTAAACCAAACTAACCTAACCTAAACTAAACTAAAATAAACTAAATTAAATTCAACTAAATGAAACTAAACTAAACTACACTAACCTAACCTAACCTAACCTAACATAATCTAATCTAAAAAAAAATAAACTAACCTAAACTAACCTAACCTTCCCTAACTTAACATAAACTAAACTAAATTGACCTAACGTAACCTAACGTAAACTAAACTAAACTATAGGAAACAAAACTAAATAAAACTAAACTAAACTAAACGAAATTAAACTATACACCAAACTATAAACTAAAGTAAATTAACTAAACTAAAATAAACTAACCTAACCTAACCTAACCTAAACTAAACTAAACTAATCTAATATAAACTAAACTAAACAATAAATTAAAATATAAACTAAACTTAACTAATATAAACTAAGCTAAACTATCTTGACCTAAACTAAACTAAAGTAAGCTAACCTAACCTGACCTAAACTAAACTAAAATAAACTAAATTAAATTCAAGTAAACTAAACTAAACTACACTAACCTAACCTAACCTAACCTAACATAATCTAATCTAAACTAAAATAAAGTAACCTAAACTAATCTAAACTTACCTAACCTAACCTAAACTAAACTAAACCATACTAAACTAAACTATAAACTAAAATATAAACTAATTTATAAACTAAACTAATCTATAAACTAAACTAAACTTAACTATAAACAAAACCAAACTAAACTGAACTAAACTAACCTAAACTAACCTAACCTAAACTTACGTAACCTAACCTAAACTAAACTAAAATAAAATAAACTAAAGTATAAACTAAAGTATAAACTACACTAAAGTAAACTATAAACTAAACTATAAACTAAACTGAACTAAACTATAAATTAAACTAAAGTTAACTAACCTAACCTAACCAAACCTAACGTAAATTAAACTAAACTAAACTAAACTAAGCTAACTTAACCTAACCTAAACTAACCTAACCTAACCTAACCTTAGCTAAGCTAAACTAAACTAACTTAACCTAACATAACTAACCTAACCTAACCTAAACTAACCTTACCTAACCTAACCTAAACTAAACTAAATTAAACTATAAACTGAACTAAACTGTAAACTAAACTTTAAACTAAACTAAACTAAACTATAAAAACAACTAAACTAAACTGAACTAAACTAACCTAACCTAACCTAACTTAAACTTAACTAAACTAAACTACCCTAACCTAACATAACCTAACCAAACCTAACCTAACCTAACCTAAACTAAACTAAAATAAACTAAACTAAACTAAACTAACTAACCTAACCTAACCTAACCTAACCTAACCTAAGCTAAACTAAACTAACCTAAATTAACCTAACCTAATCTAACGTAACCTAAACTAAACTAAACTAACCTACCTAACCTAACATAAATTAAACTAAACTAAATTATAAACTAAACGAAACTAAACTAAACTAAACTAAGCTAAAGTAACATAACCTAACATAAATTAACCTAACCTAACTTAACCTAAACTAAACTAAACTAAACTAACCTAACCTAACCTAACCTAAACTAAACTAACCTAACCTAAATTAACCTAAACAAAACTAAACTAAACTAAACTAACCTAACCTAACCTAACATAAACTAAACTAAACTAAACTAAATAAAACTAAACTAAACTAAACGAAATTAAACTATACACCAAACTATAAAATAAGCTACACTAAACTATAAACTAAAATATAAACTAATTTAAAAAAACTAACCTAACCTAAACTAAACTAAAATAAACTAAATTAAATTCAACTAAATGAAACTAAACTAAACTACACTAACCTAACCTAACCTAACCTTACCTAACATAATCTAATCGAAACAAAAATAAACTAACCTAAACTAATCTAACCTTACCTAACCAAACCTAAACTAAACTAAACTAAACCAAACTAAACTAAACTACAAACTAAAATATAAACTAATTTATAAACTAAACTAATCTATAAACTAAACTAAACTAAACTAAACTTAGCTAAACTAAATAACCTTACCGAAAATAGCCTAACCTAATCTAAGCTAAACTAAACTAACCTAACCTAAACCAACATAAACCAAACTAAACTAAATTATAAAGTAAACCATAAACTAAAATAAACAAAACTTAATTCTAAACTATAAATTAACTAAACTATAAACCAAACTATACTAAACTAAACTAACCTCACCTAACCTAATTTAAACTAAACTAAACTAAGCTAACCTAACCTAACCTAAACTAAACTAAACTAAACTATAAACACAGTTATAAACTAAACTAAACTAAACTAACATAACGTAACCTAAACTACAATAAAATAAACCAAACTAAGTACATCTAAACTAAACCTAACTACACTAACCTAACCTAACCTAACCTTACATAAACTAAACTAAATTGACCTCACCTAACCTAACGTAAACTAAACTAAACTGTACTAAACAAAACTAAATAAAACTAAACTAAACTAAACGAAATTAAACTATACACCAAACTATAAACAAAATAAATTAACTAAACTAAAATAAACTTACCTAACCTAACCTTACCTAAACTAAACTACACTAATCTAATATAAACTAAACTAAACAATAAATTAAAATATAAACTAAACTTAACTAAACTAAACTAAGCTAAACTAACTTGACCTAAACTAAACTAAACTAAGCTAACCGAACCTGACCTAAACTAAACTAAAATAAACTTAATTAAATTCAAGTAAACTAAACTAAACTACACTAACCTAACCTAACCTAACCTAACAAAATCTAATCTAAACTAAAATAAAGTAACCTAAACTAATCTAACCTTACCTAACCTAACCTAAACTAAACTAAACCATACTAAACTAAACTATAAACTAAAATATAAACTAATTTATAAACTAAACTAATCTATATACTAAACTAAACTTAACTATAAACAAAACTAAACTAAACTGAACTAAACTAACCTAAACTAACCTAACCTAAACTTACGTAACCTAACCTAAACTAAACTAAACTATAAACTAAACTATAAACTAATTTATAAATTAAACTAAACTATAAACTAAAGTAAAATAAACAAAAGTAAACTAAGCCAAACTAACTAACCTAACCTAACCTAACCTAAGCTAAGCTATCTAAACTCACCTAACCTAACCTAAACTAAACTAAAATAAAATAAACTAAAGTATAAACTAAAGTATAAACTAAACTAAAGTAAACTATAAACTAAACTATAAACTAAACTGAACTAAACTAAACTTAGCTAAACTAACTAACCTTACCGAAAATAGCCTAACCTAATCTAAGCTTAACTAAAGTAACCTAACCTAAACCAACATAAATCAAACTAAACTAAATTATAAAGTAAACCATAAACTAAACTAAACAAAATTTAATTCTAAACTATAAATTAACTAAACTATAAACTAAACTAAACTAAACTAAACTAACCTCACCTAACCTAATTTAAACTAAACTAAACTAACCTAACCTAACCTAAACTAAACTAAACTAAACTATAAACACAGTTATAAACTAAACTAAACTAAACTAAACTAACATAACGTAACCTAAACTACAATAAAATAAACTAAAATAAGTTCATCTAAACTAAATCTTACTACACTAACCTCACCTAACCTAACCTAACATAAACTAAACTACATTGACCTAACCTAACCTAACGTAAATTATACTAAACTATACGAAACAAAACTAAATAAAACTAAACTAAACTAAACGAAATTAAACTATACACCAAACTATAAACTAAAGTAAATTAACTAAATTAAAATAAACTAACCTAACGTAGCCTAACCTAAACTAATCTAATATAAACTAAACTAAACAATAAATTAAAATATAAACTAAACTTAACTAAACTAAACTAAGCTAAACTAACTTGACCTAAACTAAACAAAACTAAGCTAACCTAACCTGACCTAAACTAAACTAAAATAAACTATATTAAATTCAAGTAAACTAAACTAAACTACACTAACCTAACCTAACCTAAACTAACATAATCTAATCTAAACTAAAATAAAGTAACCTAAACTAATCTAACCTTACCTAACCTAACCTAAACTAAACTAAACCATATTAAACTAAACTATAAACTAAAATATTAACTAATTTATAAACTAAACTAATCTATAAACTAACTAAACTTAACTATAAATTAAACTAAACTAAACTGAACAGAACTAACCTAAACTAACCTAACCTAAACTTACGTAACCCAACCTAAACTAAACTAAACTATAAACTAAACTATAAACTAATTTATAAATTAAACTAAACTATAAACTAAATTAAAATAAACAAAACTAAACTAAGCCAAACTAACTAACCTAACCTAACCTAACCTAAGCTAAGCTATCTAAACTCACCTAACCTAACCTAAACTAAACTAAAATAAAATAAACTAAAGTATAAACTAAAGTATAAACTAAACTAAAGTAAACTATAAACTAAACTATAAACTAAACTGAACTAAACTATAAATTAAACTAAAGTTAACTAACCTAACCTAACCAAACCTAACGTAAATTAAACTAAACTAAACTAAACTAACCTAACTTAACCTAACCTAAACTAACCTAACCTAACCTAACCTAAGCTAAACTAAACTAACTTAACCTAACATAACTAACCTAACCTAACCTAAACTAACCTTACCTAACCTAACCTAAACTAAACTAAACTAAATTAAACTATAAACTGTACTAAACTGTAAACTAAACTTTAAACTAAACTAAACTAAACTATAAACACAACTAAACTAAACTGAACTAAACAAACTAACCTAACCTAACTTAACTAAACTAAACTACCCTAACCTAACCTAACCTAACCAAACCTAACCTAACCTAAACTAAACTAAACTAAACTAACTAACCTAACCTAACCTAACCTAACCTAACCTAAGCTAAACTAAACTAACCTAAATTAACCTAACCTAACCTAACGTAACCTAAACTAAACTAAACTAACTTACCTAACCTAACATAAATTAAACTAAACTAAATTATAAACTAAACGAAACTAAACTAAACTAAACTAAGCTAAAGTAACATAACCTAACATAAATTAATCTAACCTAACCTAAACTAAACTAAACTAACCCAACCTAACCTAACCTAAACTAAACTAACCTAACCTAAATTAACCTAAACAAAACTAAACTAAACTAAACTAACCTAACCTAACCTAACATAAACTAAACTAAACTAAACTAAATAAAACTAAACTAAACTAAACGAAATTAAACTATACACCAAACTATAAAATAAGCTACACTAAACTATAAACTAAAATATAAACTAATCTAAACTAAACTAACCTAACCTAAACTAAACTAAAATAAACTAAATTAAATTCAACTAAATGAAACTAAACTAAACTACACTAACCTAACCTAACCTAACCTTACCTAACATAATCTAATCGAAACAAAAATAAACTAACCTAAACTAATCTAACCTTACCTAACCAAACCTAAACTAAACTAAACTAAACCAAACTAAACTAAACTACAAACTAAAATATAAACTAATTTATAAACTAAACTAATCTATAAACTAAACTAAACTAAACTAAACTTAGCTAAACTAAATAACCTTACCGAAAATAGCCTAACCTAATCTAAGCTAAACTAAACTAACCTAACCTAAACCAACATAAACCAAACTAAACTAAATTATAAAGTAAACCATAAACTAAAATAAACAAAACTTAATTCTAAACTATAAATTAACTAAACTATAAACCAAACTATACTAAACTAAACTAACCTCACCTAACCTAATTTAAACTAAACTAAACTAAGCTAACCTAACCTAACCTAAACTAAACTAAACTAAACTATAAACACAGTTATAAACTAAACTAAACTAAACTAACATAACGTAACCTAAACTACAATAAAATAAACTAAACTAAGTACATCTAAACTAAACCTAACTACACTAACCTAACCTAACCTAACCTTACATAAACTAAACTAAATTGACCTCACCTAACCTAACGTAAACTAAACTAAACTGTACTAAACAAAACTAAATAAAACTAAACTAAACTAAACGAAATTAAACTATACACCAAACTATAAACAAAATAAATTAACTAAACTAAAATAAACTTACCTAACCTAACCTTACCTAAACTAAACTACACTAATCTAATATAAACTAAACTAAACAATAAATTAAAATATAAACTAAACTTAACTAAACTAAACTAAGCTAAACTAACTTGACCTAAACTAAACTAAACTAAGCTAACCGAACCTGACCTAAACTAAACTAAAATAAACTTAATTAAATTCAAGTAAACTAAACTAAACTACACTAACCTAACCTAACCTAACCTAACAAAATCTAATCTAAACTAAAATAAAGTAACCTAAACTAATCTAACCTTACCTAACCTAACCTAAACTAAACTAAACCATACTAAACTAAACTATAAACTAAAATATAAACTAATTTATAAACTAAACTAATCTATATACTAAACTAAACTTAACTATAAACAAAACTAAACTAAACTGAACTAAACTAACCTAAACTAACCTAACCTAAACTTACGTAACCTAACCTAAACTAAACTAAACTATAAACTAAACTATAAACTAATTTATAAATTAAACTAAACTATAAACTAAAGTAAAATAAACAAAAGTAAACTAAGCCAAACTAACTAACCTAACCTAACCTAACCTAAGCTAAGCTATCTAAACTCACCTAACCTAACCTAAACTAAACTAAAATAAAATAAACTAAAGTATAAACTAAAGTATAAACTAAACTAAAGTAAACTATAAACTAAACTATAAACTAAACTGAACTAAACTAAACTTAGCTAAACTAACTAACCTTACCGAAAATAGCCTAACCTAATCTAAGCTTAACTAAAGTAACCTAACCTAAACCAACATAAATCAAACTAAACTAAATTATAAAGTAAACCATAAACTAAACTAAACAAAATTTAATTCTAAACTATAAATTAACTAAACTATAAACTAAACTAAACTAAACTAAACTAACCTCACCTAACCTAATTTAAACTAAACTAAACTAACCTAACCTAACCTAAACTAAACTAAACTAAACTATAAACACAGTTATAAACTAAACTAAACTAAACTAAACTAACATAACGTAACCTAAACTACAATAAAATAAACTAAAATAAGTTCATCTAAACTAAACCTTACTACACTAACCTCACCTAACCTAACCTAACATAAACTAAACTACATTGACCTAACCTAACCTAACGTAAATTATACTAAACTATACGAAACAAAACTAAATAAAACTAAACTAAACTAAACGAAATTAAACTATACACCAAACTATAAACTAAAGTAAATTAACTAAATTAAAATAAACTAACCTAACGTAGCCTAACCTAAACTAATCTAATATAAACTAAACTAAACAATAAATTAAAATATAAACTAAACTTAACTAAACTAAACTAAGCTAAACTAACTTGACCTAAACTAAACAAAACTAAGCTAACCTAACCTGACCTAAACTAAACTAAAATAAACTATATTAAATTCAAGTAAACTAAACTAAACTACACTAACCTAACCTAACCTAAACTAACATAATCTAATCTAAACTAAAATAAAGTAACCTAAACTAATCTAACCTTACCTAACCTAACCTAAACTAAACTAAACCATATTAAACTAAACTATAAACTAAAATATTAACTAATTTATAAACTAAACTAATCTATAAACTAACTAAACTTAACTATAAATTAAACTAAACTAAACTGAACAGAACTAACCTAAACTAACCTAACCTAAACTTACGTAACCCAACCTAAACTAAACTAAACTATAAACTAAACTATAAACTAATTTATAAATTAAACTAAACTATAAACTAAATTAAAATAAACAAAACTAAACTAAGCCAAACTAACTAACCTAACCTAACCTAACCTAAGCTAAGCTATCTAAACTCACCTAACCTAACCTAAACTAAACTAAAATAAAATAAACTAAAGTATAAACTAAAGTATAAACTAAACTAAAGTAAACTATAAACTAAACTATAAACTAAACTGAACTAAACTATAAATTAAACTAAAGTTAACTAACCTAACCTAACCAAACCTAACGTAAATTAAACTAAACTAAACTAAACTAACCTAACTTAACCTAACCTAAACTAACCTAACCTAACCTAACCTAAGCTAAACTAAACTAACTTAACCTAACATAACTAACCTAACCTAACCTAAACTAACCTTACCTAACCTAACCTAAACTAAACTAAACTAAATTAAACTATAAACTGTACTAAACTGTAAACTAAACTTTAAACTAAACTAAACTAAACTATAAACACAACTAAACTAAACTGAACTAAACAAACTAACCTAACCTAACTTAACTAAACTAAACTACCCTAACCTAACCTAACCTAACCAAACCTAACCTAACCTAAACTAAACTAAACTAAACTAACTAACCTAACCTAACCTAACCTAACCTAACCTAAGCTAAACTAAACTAACCTAAATTAACCTAACCTAACCTAACGTAACCTAAACTAAACTAAACTAACTTACCTAACCTAACATAAATTAAACTAAACTAAATTATAAACTAAACGAAACTAAACTAAACTAAACTAAGCTAAAGTAACATAACCTAACATAAATTAATCTAACCTAACCTAAACTAAACTAAACTAACCCAACCTAACCTAACCTAAACTAAACTAACCTAACCTAAATTAACCTAAACAAAACTAAACTAAACTAAACTAACCTAACCTAACCTAACATAAACTAAACTAAACTAAACTAAATAAAACTAAACTAAACTAAACGAAATTAAACTATACACCAAACTATAAAATAAGCTACACTAAACTATAAACTAAAATATAAACTAATCTAAACTAAACTAACCTAACCTAAACTAAACTAAAATAAACTAAATTAAATTCAACTAAATGAAACTAAACTAAACTACACTAACCTAACCTAACCTAACCTTACCTAACATAATCTAATCGAAACAAAAATAAACTAACCTAAACTAATCTAACCTTACCTAACCAAACCTAAACTAAACTAAACTAAACCAAACTAAACTAAACTACAAACTAAAATATAAACTAATTTATAAACTAAACTAATCTATAAACTAAACTAAACTAAACTAAACTTAGCTAAACTAAATAACCTTACCGAAAATAGCCTAACCTAATCTAAGCTAAACTAAACTAACCTAACCTAAACCAACATAAACCAAACTAAACTAAATTATAAAGTAAACCATAAACTAAAATAAACAAAACTTAATTCTAAACTATAAATTAACTAAACTATAAACCAAACTATACTAAACTAAACTAACCTCACCTAACCTAATTTAAACTAAACTAAACTAAGCTAACCTAACCTAACCTAAACTAAACTAAACTAAACTATAAACACAGTTATAAACTAAACTAAACTAAACTAACATAACGTAACCTAAACTACAATAAAATAAACTAAACTAAGTACATCTAAACTAAACCTAACTACACTAACCTAACCTAACCTAACCTTACATAAACTAAACTAAATTGACCTCACCTAACCTAACGTAAACTAAACTAAACTGTACTAAACAAAACTAAATAAAACTAAACTAAACTAAACGAAATTAAACTATACACCAAACTATAAACAAAATAAATTAACTAAACTAAAATAAACTTACCTAACCTAACCTTACCTAAACTAAACTACACTAATCTAATATAAACTAAACTAAACAATAAATTAAAATATAAACTAAACTTAACTAAACTAAACTAAGCTAAACTAACTTGACCTAAACTAAACTAAACTAAGCTAACCGAACCTGACCTAAACTAAACTAAAATAAACTTAATTAAATTCAAGTAAACTAAACTAAACTACACTAACCTAACCTAACCTAACCTAACATAATCTAATCTAAACTAAAATAAAGTAACCTAAACTAATCTAACCTTACCTAACCCAACCTAAACTAAACTAAACCATACTAAACTAAACTATAAACTAAAATATAAACTAATTTATAAACTAAACTAATCTATAAACTAAACTAAACTTAACTATAAACAAAACTAAACTAAACTGAACTAAAGTAACCTAAACTAACCTAACCTAAACTTACGTAACCTAACCTAAACTAAACTAAACTATAAACTAAACTATAAACTAATTTATAAATTAAACTAAACTATAAACTAAAGTAAAATAAACAAAACTAAACTAAGCCAAACTAACTAACCTAACCTAACTTAACCTAAGCAAAGCTATCTAAACTCACCTAACCTAACCTAAAATAAACTAAAATAAAATAAACTAGAGTATAAACTAAAGTATAAACTAAACTAAAGTAAACCATAAACTAAACTATAAACTAAACTGAACTAAACTATAAATTGAACTAAAGTTAACTAACCTAACCTAACCAAACCTAACGTAAATTAAACTAAACTAAACTAAACTAAGCTAACTTAACCTAACCTAAACTAACCTAACCTAACCTAACCTAAGCTAAGCTAAAATAAACTAACTTAACCTAACATAACTAACCTAACCTAACCTAAACTAACCTTACCTAACCTAACCTAAACTAAAATAAACTAAATTAAACTATAAACTGAACTAAACTGTAAACTAAACTTTACACTGAACTAAACTAAACTATAAACACAACCAAAATAAACTTAACTAAACTAACCTAACCTAACCTAACTTAAACTCAACTAAACTAAACTACCCTAACCTAACCTAACCTAACCAAACCTAACCTAACCTAACCTAACCTAAACTAAAATAAAATAAACTAAACTAAACTAAACTAACTAACCTAACCTAACCTTACCTAACCTAAGCTAAACTAAACTAACCTAAATTAACCTAACCTAACCTAACGTAACCTAAACTAAACTAAACTAACTTACCTAACCTAACATAAATTAAACTAAACTAAATTATAAACTAAACGAAACTAAACTAAACTAAACTAAGCTAAAGTAACATAACCTAACATAAATTAACCTAACCTAACCTAACCTAAACTAAACTAAACTAACCTAACCTAACCTAACCTAAACTAAACTAACCTAACCTAACCTAACATAAACTAAACTAAACTAAATAAAACTAAACTAAACTAAACGAAATTAAACTATACACCAAACTATAAAATAAGCTACACTAAACTATAAACTAAAATATAAACTAATCTAAACTAAACTAACCTAACCTAAACTAAACTAAAATAAACTAAATTAAATTCAACTAAATGAAACTAAACTAAACTACACTAACCTAACCTAACCTAACCTAACATAATCTAATTTAAACAAAAATAAACTAACCTAAACTAATCTAACCTTACCTAACCAAACCTAAACTAAACTAAACTACAAACTAAAATATAAACTAATTTATAAACTAAACTAATCTATAAACTAAACTAAACTAAACTAAACTTAGCTAAACTAACTAACCTTACCGAAAATAGCCAAACCTAATCTAAGCTAAACTAAACTAACCTAACCTAAACCAACATAAACCATACTAAACTAAATTATAAATTAAACCATAAACTAAACTAAACAAAACTTAATTCTAAACTATAAATTAACTAAACTATAAACTAAACTATACTAAACTAAACTAACCTCACCTAACCTAACCTAACCTAAACTAAACTAACATAACCTAACCTAACCTAAACTAAACTAAACTAAACTAATCCAATATAAACTAAACTAAACAATAAATTAAAATATAAACTAAACTTAACTAAACTAAACTAAGCAAAACTAACTTAACCTAAACTAAACTAAACTAACCTAACCTGACCTAAAATAAACTAAAATAAACTAAATTAAATTCAAGTAAACTAAACTAAACTACACTAACCTAACCTAACCTAACATAATCTAATCTAAACTAAAATAAACTAACCTAAACTAATCTAACCTTACCTAACCTAACCTAAACTAAACTAAACTAAACTATAAACTAATTTATAAACTAAACTAATCTATAAACTAAACTAAACTAAACTAACCTAAGATAACTTAACCTAAATTAAACTAAACTAAACTAAACTATACTAAACTATAAACAAAACGATAAAGTATATTATATATTAAACTGAACTAAAGTAAACTAAACTAAATTAATTTTACCTAACCTAACCTAAACTAAACTAAAGTAACCTAACCTAACCCAAACTAAATTAAACTAAACTAAACTAAACGAAATTAAACTATAAACTGAAGTAAACTAAACTAAACTCAACTAAACTAAACTAACCTAACCTAACTTAACATAACCTAACCTAAACTAAACTAAACTAACGTAACCTAACATAACCTAGCCTAAACTAAAATAAATTAAATTAATTAAACTATAAACTAAACTAAACTATATACTAAACGATACCTCACTCAACTAAACTAAACTAAACTATACTAAAATAAACTAAACTAAACTAAACTATAAACTAAACTATAAACTAAACTGAACTAAACTATAAACTAAACTAAACTAAAGTTAACTAACCTAACGTAACCTAACCTAAACTAAATTAAACTAAACTAAACTAAACTAAGCTAACTTAACCTAACCTAAACTAACCTAACCTAAACTAAGCTAAGCTAAACTAAACTAACCTAACCTAACATAAACTAACCTTACCTAACCTAAACTAACCTTACATAACCTAACCTAAACTAAACTAAATAAAACTAAACTAAACTAAATTAAACTATAAACTGAACTAAACTGTAAACTAAACTTTAAACTAAACAAGACTAAACTATAAACTAAACTTAACTAAACTGAACTAAACTTACCTAACCTAACCTAACATAAACTTAACTAAACTAAACTACCCTAACCTAACCTAACCTAATCTAACCTTACCTAACCTAAAATAAACTAAACGAAACTAAACTATAAACTAAACTATAAATTAATCCATAAATTAAACTAAACTATAAACTAAACTAAATTATAAACTAAACTATAAACTAATATAAACTAACCTAACCTAACCTAACCTAAACTAAACTAACCTAACCTAAGCTAACCTAACCTAAACTAAACTAAACTGTAAAAAACTATAAACTAAACTATACAAAACTATACTATAAACTAAATTATAAACTAAACTAATGTAAACTAAACTAACCTCAACTAACCTAACCTAACCTCACCTAACCTAACATAAACTAAACTAAACTAAATTATAAACTAAACGAAACTAAACTAAACTAAACTAAATTAAACTAAACTAACCTAAAGTAACATAACCTAACCTAACCTAACCTAACCTAAACCAAAATAAACTCAACTAACCTAACCTAACATAACCCATCCTAACCTAAACTAAACTAAACTAACCTAACCGAACCTAAACTAAACTAAACTAAATTAAACTAACCCAACCTAACCTAAACAAACCTAACACACCTAACCTAACCTAACCTAAACTAAACTCAACTAAACTAAACTAACCTAACATAACCTAACCTAACCTAACCTAAACTAAACTAAACTGACCTAACCTATCCTAAACAAAACAAAACTAAACTAAACTATAAGCTAAACTATAAACTAAAGTAAACTCAACTAAACTAAAATAAACTAATCTAACCTACCTAACCTAACCTAACCTAACCTAAACTAATCTAATATAAACTAAACTAAACTAAATTATAAACTAAAATATAAACTAAACTAAACTAAATAACCTAACCTAAACTAAAGTAAAATAAACTAGATTAAATTCAACTAAACTAAAGTAAACTAAACGCCACTAACCTAACCTAACCTAACCTAATTTTATCTAAACTAAAATAAACTAACCTAACCTAACGTAACCTAACCTTACCTATTCTAACCTAAACTAATCTAAACTAAACAAACTAAACTGAACTATAAACTAAAATATAAACTAATCTATAAAGTAAACTGAACTATAAACTAAACGAAACTAAAATAAACTATATTAAACTAAACTAACCTAACCTAAACTTACCTAACCTAACCTAAACTAAACTAATCTAAACTATAAACTAAAGTATAAACTAATTTATAAATTAAACTAAACTATAAACTAAAATAAAGTAAACTAAGCTAAACTATCTAACCTAACCTAACCTAACCTAAATTAACCTAACCTAAGCTAAGTTAAACTAAACTAACCTAACCTAACATAAACTAACATAACCTAACCTAAACTGAACTAAACTAAACATACCTTACCTAACCTAACCTAACCTATACTAAACTAAACAAAACTAAACTAAACTATAAACTAAACTAAACTAAACTATAAACAAAACTAAACTAAACTGAACTAAACTAACCTAACCTAACCTAACATAAACTTAACTAAACTAAACTAACCTAACCCAACCTAAGCTAACCTTACCTAACCTAACCTAAACTTAACTAAATGAAACTAAACTATAAACTAATCTCTAAATTAAACTAAACTATAAACTAAACTAAAATAAACTAAACTAAGCTAAATTAACTAACCCAACCTATTCTAACCTAACCTAAGCTAAACTAGACTAACCTAACCTAAACTAAACTAAACTAAATTATAAACTAAACCATAAACTAAACTAAACTATAAACTAAACTATAAACTAAACTATACTAAACTATAAACTACACTAAACTAAACTAAACTAACCTAACCTAACCTAAGCTAAGGTAAACTAAACTAACCTAACCTAACCTGAACTAGATTAAACTAAATTAACCTAACTTATAAACTAAGCTATAAACTAAACTAAACCAAATTATAAACTAAACTATAATCTAAACTAAACTAAACTATAAACTAAACTAAACTAAATTATACCAATCTAACCTAACCTAAACTAAACTAACCTAACCTAACCTAACCTAACATATCCTAAATTAAACTAAACTAAAATATAAAATAAACTATAAACTAATCTATATTATAAACTAAATTATAAATTAACTAAACTAAACTAAACTAAACTAACGTAAACTAACCTAACCGAATATAAACTAAACTAAATTATAAACTAAACGAAACTAAACTAAACTAAACTAACCTAAAGTAACATACGTTAACCTAACCTAACCTCACCTAAACTACACTAACTTAACCTGACCTAACCTAAACTTAACTAAACCAAACTAACCTAACCCAACCTAACCTAAAATAACCTAACCTAAGCTAAGCTAAACTAAACTTACCTAACCTAAACTAAACTAATCTAAACTATAAACTAAACTATAAACTAATTTATAAATTAAACTAAACTATTAACTAAAATAAAATAAACTAAACTAAGCTAAACTAAACTAACCTAACCTAACATAAACTAACATAACCTAACCTAACCTTAAACTAATCTAAACTAAACTAATCTAATATAAACTAAACAAACTTAAACTATAAATTAAAATATAAACTAAACTAAACTAACCTAACCTAAACTAAACTAAACTAAACTAAATTAAATTCAACTAAATGAAACTAAACTAAACTACACTAACCTAACCTAGCCTAACCTAACATAATCTGATCTAAACTAAATTAAACTAACCTAACCTAACCTTAACTAACCTAAACTAAACTAAACTAAACTAAACCAAACTAAACTAAACTATAAACTAAAATATAAATTAACCTGTAAACTATACTAAACTATAAACTACACGAAACTAACATAAGCTATACTAAACTAACCTAACCTAACCTAAGCTAAGCTAAACTAAACTAACCTAACCTTACCTAAAGTAAACTAAACTAAACTAAATTATAAACTAAAATATAAACTAAACTAAACCAAACTACATATTAAACTATAAACTAAACTAAGCTAAACTATAAATTAAACTAAACTAAACTAACCTAACCTAACCTAAACTAACCTAACCTAACCTAAACTAAACTAACCCAACCTAACCTAACATAACCTAAACTAAACTAAACTAAACTATAAAATAAACTAAAAATGAAACTAAACTACAATATACTATAAACTAAATTATAAACTAAACTAAACTAAACTAAACTAAGCTAACCTAACCTAAGTTAAACTAAACTAAACTAAATTATAAAATAAACGAAACTAAACTAACCTTACCTAACCTAACCGAACATAAACTAAACTAAACTAAATTATAAACTAAACGAAACTAAACAAAACTAAACTAAACTAACCTAAAGTAACATAACCTAACCTAACCTAACCTAAACTAAACTAAACTAACCTAACCTACCCTAAACTAAAACTAATCTAAACAAAACTATAAACTAAACTATAAACTAAAGTAAATTAACTAAACTAAAATAAACTAACCTAACCTAACCTAACCTAAACTAAACTAACCTAACCTAACCTAAACTAAACTAAACTAATCTATTATAAACTAAACTAAACAATAAATTAAAATATAAACTAAACTAAACTAAGCTAAACTAACTTAACGTAAACTAAACTAAACTAACCTAACATAGCCTAAACTAAACTAAAATAAACTAAATAAAATTCAAGTAAACTAAACTAAACTACACTAACCTAACCTAACCTAACCTAACATAATCTAATCTAAACTAAAATAAAATAACCTAAACTAATCTACCCTTACCTAACCTAACCTAAACTAAACTAAACTAAACAAACTAAACTAAACTATAAACTAAAATATAAACTAATTTATAAACTAAACTATTCTATAAACTAAACTAAACTAAACTAAACTTAGCTAAACTAACTAACCTTACCTAATGTAGCCTAACGTAATCTAAGCTAAACTAAACTAACCTAACCTAACCAAAAATAAACCAAACTAAACTAAATTATAAAGTAAACTATAAACTAAACTAAACAAAACTATATTCTAAACTATAAATTAACTAAATTATAAACTAAACTAAACTAAACTAAACTAACCTAACCTATCCTAACACAACCTAAACTAAGCTAAACTAACCTAACCTAACCTAACCTAACCTAACCGAAATTAAGCTAAACTGAACTAAACTAAACTAAATTAAACAATAATCTAAACTAAACTTAACTATAAATTAAACTATTAACTAAATTAAACTATAAACTATACTAAACCAAACTGAACTAAACTAACCTAACCTAACCTAACATAAACTTAACTAAACTAAACTAACTTAACCTCACCCAACCTAACCTTACCTAACCTTACCTAAACTAAACTATAAGCGAAACTATACTTAACTATAAATTAAACACTAAACTAAACTACACCAAACTCACCTAACCTAACATAAACACAACTAACACACCTAACCTAACCTAACCTAAACTAAACTAAACTAAAATAAACTAACCCAACCTATCCTAACCTAACCTAAACTAAACTAAACTGACCTAACCTAACCTAAACAAAACTAAACTAAACTAAACTATAAGCTAAACTATTAACTAAAGTAAACTAAACTAATCTAAAATAAACTAACCTAACCTAACCTAACCTAACCTAAACTAATCTAATATAAACTAAACTAAACTAAACTATAAAATAAAATATAAACTAAACTAAACTAAACTAAATAACCTAACCTAAACTAAACTAAAATAAACTAGATTAAATTCAACTAAACTAAACTAAACTATACTAATCTAACCTAACCTAACCTAACCTAACATAATCTAATCTAAACTAAAATAAACTAACCTAACCTAACGTAACCTAACCTTATCTTATCTAACCTAAACTAAACTAAACTAAACAAACTAAACTAAACTATTTACTAAAATATAAACTAATCTATAAACTAAACTGAACTATAAACTAAACGAAACTAAAATAAACTATACTAAACTAAACTAACCTAACCTAAACATACTTCACCTAACCTAAACTAAACTAAACTAAACTATGAACTAAACTATTAATTAATTTATAAATTAAACTAAACTATAAACTAAAATAAAATAAACTGAACTAAGCTAAATTAACTAACATAACCTAACCTAACCTAACCTAACCTAACCTAAAATAACCTAACCTAAGCTAAGCTAAACTAAACTAACCTTATCTAACATAAACTAAACTAAACTGACCTAACCTAACCTAACGTAAACTAAACTAAACTATACGAAACAAAACTAAATAAAACTAAAATAAACTAAACGAAATTAAACTATACACCAAATTAAAAAATAAGCTAAACTAAACTATAAATTAAACTATAAACTAAACTAAACTACTAAACTATAAGGTAAACTAAACTAAATTAAACTCAACTAATCTAAACTAACCTAAGCTTACTAAACTAACCTAACCTAAACTAACCTAACCTAATATAAACTAAACTAAACTAACCTAACCTAACATAAGCTAGGCTAAGCTAAATTAAACTAACCTAACCTAAGATAAAATAAACTAAACTAAAATATAAACTAAACTATAAACTAAACCAAACCAAACTATATACTAAACCATAAACTAAACTAAGCTAAACTATAACCTAAACTATACTAAACTAAACTAACCTAACCTAACCTAACCTAAACTAACTTATCCTAACCTATACTAAACTTACCTTACCTAACCTAACATAACCTAAACTAATCTAAAGTATAAAATAAACTATAAACTAAACTAAACTAAACTATACTATAAACGAAATTATAAACTAAACTAAACTAAATTAAACTAACCTAACCTAACCTAACCTAAACTAAACTAAACTAAATTATAAACTAAACGTAACTAAACTAACCTAACATAACCTAACCTAACATAAACTAAACTAAACTCAATTATAAACTAAACGAAACTAAACAAAACTAAACTAAACTAACCTAAAGTAACATAACCTAACCTAACCTAAACTAAACTAAACTAACCTGACCTAACCTAAACCAAAACTAAATTAATCTATACTATAAACTAAACTATAAACTAAAGTAAATTAACTAAACTAAAATAAACTAACCTAACCTAACCTAACCTAAACTAAACTAACATAACCTAACCTAACCTAAACTAAACTAAACTAATCTAATATAAACTAAACTAAACAATAAATTAAAATATAAACTAAACTTAACTAAACTAACCTAACCTGACCTAAAATAAACTAAAATAAACTAAATTTAATTCAAGTAAACTAAACTAAAATACACTAACCTAACCTAACCTAACATAATCTAATCTAAACTAAAATAAACTAACCTAAACTAATCTAACCCTACCTAACCTAAACTAAACTAAGCTAAACTATAAACTAATTTATAAACTAAACTAATCTATAAACTAAACTAAACTAACCTAAGATAACTTAACCTATATTAAACTAAACTAAACTAAACTATACTAAACTATAAAAAAACGATAAATTATACTATATATTAAACTGAACTAAAGTAAACTAAACTAAATTAATTTTACCTAACCTAACCTAAACTAAACTAAACTAACCTAACCTAACCCAAACTAAATTAAACTAAACTAAACTAAACGAAATTAAACTATAAACTCTAGTAAACTAAACTAAACTCAACTAAACTAAACTAACCTAACCTAACTTAACATAACCTAACCTAAACTAAACTAAACTAACGTAACCTAACATAACCTACCCTAAACTAAAATAAATTAAATTAATTAAACTATAAACTAAACTAAACTATATACTAAACGATACCTCACTCAACTAAACTAAACTAAACTAAACTAAACTACACTAAACTAAACTAAACCATAAATTAACTATAAACTAAACTATAAACTAAACTATAAACTAATTTATAAATTAAACTAAACTATAAATTATAGTAAAATAAACAAAACTAAACTAAGCTAAACTAACTAACCTAACCTAACGTAACCTAAGCTAAGCTATCTAAACTAACCTTACCTAACCTAACCTAAACTAAACTAAACTAAAAAATACTACACAAAACTAAACTAAATTAAACTATAAACTGAACTAAACTGTAAACTAAACTTTAAACTAAACAAGACTAAACTATAAACAAAACTAAACTAAACTGAACTAAACTTACCTAACCTAACCTAACATAAACTTAACTAAACTAAACTACCCTAACCTAACCTAACCTAATCTAACCTTACCTAACCTAACCTAAACTAAACTAAACGAAACTAAACTATAAACTAATCTATAAACTAATCTATAAATTAAACTAAACTATAAACTAAACTAAAATAAACTAAACTAAACTAAACTAACTAACCTAACCTAACCGAACCTAACCTAAGCTACGCTAAACTAAACTAACCTAACAAAACCTGAACTAAACTAAACTAAACTAAACTAAACTAAATTATAAACTAAACTATAAACTAATATAAACTAACCTAACCTAACCTAACCTAAGCTAACCTAACCTAAACTAAACTAAACTATAAAAAAACTATAAACTAAACTAAACAAAACTATACTATAAACTAAATTATAAACTAAACTAATGTAAACTAAACTAACCTCAACTAACCTAACCTAACCTCACCTAACCTAACATAAACTAAACTAAACTAAATTATAAACTAAACGAAACTAAACTAAACTAAACTAAATTAAACTTAACTAACCTAAAGTAACATAACCTAACCTAACCTAACCTAAACTAAAATAAACTCAACCAACCTAACCTAACATAACCCAACCTAACCTAAACTAAACTAAACTAACCTAACTGAACCAAAACTAAACTAAACTAAACTATAAACTAAACTATAAACTAAAGTAAACTAAATTAAACTAAAATAAACTAACCTAATTTACCTAAACAAAACTAACACACCTAACCTAACCTAAACAAAACTAAACTATACTAACCGAACCTAACATAACCTAACCTAACCTAAACTAAACTAAACTAAACTATAAACTAAACTATAAACTAAAGTAAACTAAACTAAACTAAAATAAACTAACATAACCTAACCTAAACAAACCTAACACACCTAACCTAACCTAACCTAAACTAAACTCAACTGAACTAAACTAAGCTAACCTAACCTAACCTAACCTAAACTAAACTAAACTGACCTAACCTATCCTAAACAAAACAAAACTAAACTAAACTATAAGCTAAACTATAAACTAAAGTAAACTAAACTAAACTAAAATAAACTAATCTAACCTAACCTAACCTAACCTAACGTAACCTAAACTAATCTAATATAAACTAAACTAAACTGAACTATAAACTAAAATATAAACTAAACTAAACTAAATAACCTAACCTAAACTAAAGTAAAATAAACTAGATTAAATTCAACTAAACTAAACTAAACTAAACGCCACTAACCTAACCTAACCTAACCTACCCTAATCTAATCTAAACTAAAATAAACTAACCTAACCTAACGTAACCTAACCTTACCTATTCTAACCTAAACTAATCTAAACTAAACAAACTAAACTAAACTATAAACCAAAATATAAACTAATCTACAAACTAAACTGAACTATAAACTAAACGAAACTAAAATAAACTATACTAAAATAAACTAACCTAACCTAAACTAAACTAACATAACCTAACGTAACCTAAACTAAACTAAACTAATCTAATATAAAGTAAACTAAACAATAAATTAAAATATAAACTAAACTTAACTAAACTAAACTAAGCAAAACTAACTTAACCTAAACTAAACTAAACTAAACTAACCTAACCTGACCTAAAATATACTAAAATAAACTAAATTAAATTCAAGTAAACTAAACTAAACTACACTAACCTAACCTAACATAACATAATCTAATCTAAACTAAAATAAACTAACCTAAACTAATCTAACCTTACCTAACCTAACCTAAACTAACATAACCTAAACTAAACTAAACTAAAATATAAAATAAACTATAAACTAAACTATACTATAAACTAAATTATAAACTAAACTAAACTAAACTAAACTAAACTAACCTAACCTAACCTAATCTAACATAAACTAAACTAAATTATAAACAAAACGAAACTAAACTAACCTAACCTAATATAAACTAAACTAAACTAAATTATAAACTAAACGAAACTAAACTAAACTAAACTAACCTAAAGTAACATAAGTTAACCTAACCTAACCTAAACTACACTAACTAAACCTGACCTAACCTAAACTAAACTAAACAAAACTAAACTATAAACTAAACTATAAAGTAATCTGTAAATTAAACTAAACTATAAACTAAACTAAAATAAACTAAACTAAGCTAAATTAACTAACCTAACCTATTCTAACCTAACCTAAGCTAAACTAGACTAACCTAACCTAAACTAAACTAAACTAAATTATAAACTAAACCATTAACTAAACTAAACTAAACTATAAACTAAGCTAAACTATAAACTAAACTAAACTAAACTAAACTAACCTAACCTAAGGTAAGCTAAACTAAACTAACCTAACCTAACCTGAACTAAACTAAACTAAACTAAACTAAATTATAAACTAAACTATAAACTAAACTTAACCAAATTATAAACTAAACTATAAACTAAACAAAACTAAACTATAAACTAAACTAAACTAAATTCAACTAACCTAACCTAACCTAACCTAAACTAAACTAACCTAACCTAACCTAACCTAACATAACCTAAACTAAACTAAACTAAAATATAAAATAAGCTATAAACTAAACTAAACTATACTATAAACTAAATTATAAACTAAACTAAACTAAACTAAACTAACCTAACCTAAGCTACCCTAACATAAACTAACCTAATTATAAACTAAACGAAACTAAACTAACCTAACCTAACCTAATATAAACTAAATTAAACTAAATTATAAACTAAACTAAACTAAACTAAACCTAAAGTAACATAACTTAACCTAACCTAACCTAAACTAAACTAACTTAACCTGACCTAACCTAAACTAAATTAAACTAAACTAAACTATAAACTAAACTATAAACTAAAGTAAATTAACCAAAATAAAATAAACTAACCTAACCTAACCTAACCTAAACTACACTAAACTAATGTAATATAAGCTAAAATAAACAATAAATTAAAATATAAACTAAACTAAACTATACTAAACTAAGTTAACCTTACTTAACCTAACCTTAACTATACTAAACTAAACTAAACTAAACTAACCTAACCTAACCTAAACTAAACAAAAATAAACTACATTAAATTCAACTAAACTAAAATAAACTACACTAACCTAACCTAACCTTACCTAACCTAACCTAAACTAAACTAAACTATAAACTAAAATATAAGCTAATCTATAAATTAAACTAAACTATAAACTAAATTAAACTAAACCAAATTAAATTCAACTAAACTAAACTACACTAATCTAACCTAACCTAACCTAACATAATCTAAACTAAACTAAAATAAACTAACCTAACCTAACCTAACCTTACCTAACCTAACCTAAACTAAACTAAACTAAACCAAACTTAACTAAACTATAAAGCAAAATATAAACTAATCTATAAACTAAACTAAACTATAAACAAAAGGAAACTAAATTAAGCTATACTAAACTAAACTAACCTAACATAAACAAATCTAACCTAACCTAAAATAAACTAAACTAAACTAAATTAAACTATAAACTAAACTAAACAAAACTAATACTAAACTAACCTAAAGTAACATAACCTAACCTAACCTAAACTAAACTAACCTAACCTAACCTAACCTAACCTAAAGTAAACTAAACTAATCTATAAACTAAACTAAACTAAACTAAACTTAGCTAAACTAGCTAACCTTACCGAAAATAGCCTAACCTAATCTAAGCTAAACTAAACTAACCTAACCTAAACCAACATAAACCAAACTAAACTAAATTATAAAGTAAACCATAAACTAAACTAAACAAAACTTAATTCTAAACTATAAATTAACTAAACTATAAACTAAACTATACTAAACTAAACTAACCTCACCTAACCTAATTTAAACTAAACTAAACTAAACTATAAACACAGTTATAAACTAAACTAAACTAAGCTAAAGTAACATAACCTAACATAAATAACCTAACCTAACCTAAACTAAACTAAACTAAACTAACCTAACCTAACCTAACCTAAACTAAACTAACCTAACCTAAATTAACCTAAACAAAACTAAACTAAACTAAACTAACCTAACCTAACCTAACATAAACTAAACTAAACTAAACTAAATAAAACTAAACTAAACTAAACGAAATTAAAATATACATCAAACTATAAAATAAGCTACACTAAACTATAAACTAAAATATAAACTAATCTAAACTAAACTAACCTAACCTAAACTAAACTAAAATAAACTAAATTAAATTCAACTAAATGAAACTAAACTAAACTACACTAACCTAACCTAACCTAAACTAACCTAACATAATCTAATCTAAACAAAAATAAACTAACCTAAACTAATCTAACCTTACCTAACCAAACCTAAACTAAACTAAACTAAACCAAACTAAACTAAACTACAAACTAAAATATAAACTAATTTATAAACTAAACTAATCTATAAACTAAACTAAACTAAACTAAACTTAGCTAAACTAACTAACCTTACCGAAAATAGCCTAACCTAATCTAAGCTTAACTAAAGTAACCTAACCTAAACCAACATAAATCAAACTAAACTAAATTATAAAGTAAACCATAAACTAAACTAAACAAAAGTTAATTCTAAACTATAAATTAACTAAACTATAAACTAAACTAAACTAAACTAAACTAACCTCACCTAACCTAATTTAAGCTAAACTAAACTAACCTAACCTAACCTAAACTAAACTAAACTAAACTATAAACACAGTTATAAACTAAACTAAACTAAACTAAACTAACATAACGTAACCTAAACTACAATAAAATAAACTAAAATAAGTTCATCTAAACTAAACCTTACTACACTAACCTCACCTAACCTAACCTAACATAAACTAAACTAAATTGACCTAACCTAACCTAACGTAAACTATACTAAACTATACGAAACAAAACTAAATAAAACTAAACTAAACTAAACGAAATTAAACTATACACCAAACTATAAACTAAAGTAAATTAACTAAATTAAAATAAACTAACCTAACGTAGCCTAACATAAACTAATCTAATATAAACTAAACTAAACAATAAATTAAAATATAAACTAAACTTAACTAAACTAAACTAAGCTAAACTAACTTGACCTAAACTAAACAAAACTAAGCTAACCTAACCTGACCTAAACTAAACTAAAATAAACTATATTAAATTCAAGTAAACTAAACTAAACTACACTAACCTAACCTAACCTAAACTACCATAATCTAATCTAAACTAAAATAAAGTAACCTAAACTAATCTAAACTAACCTAACCGAACCTAAACTAAACTAAACTAAATTAAACTAACCCAACCTAACCTAAACAAACCTAACACACCTAACCTAACCTAACCTAAACTAAACTCAACTAAACTAAACTAACCTAACATAACCTAACCTAACCTAACCTAAACTAAACTAAACTGACCTAACCTATCCTAAACAAAACAAAACTAAACTAAACTATAAGCTAAACTATAAACTAAAGTAAACTCAACTAAACTAAAATAAATTAATCTAACCTACCTAACCTAACCTAACCTAACCTAAACTAATCTAATATAAACTAAACTAAACTAAATTATAAACTAAAATATAAACTAAACTAAACTAAATAACCTAACCTAAACTAAAGTAAAATAAACTAGATTAAATTCAACTAAACTAAAGTAAACTAAACGCCACTAACCTAACCTAACCTAACCTAATTTTATCTAAACTAAAATAAACTAACCTAACCTAACGTAACCTAACCTTACCTATTCTAACCTAAACTAATTTAAACTAAACAAACTAAACTGAACTATAAACTAAAATATAAACTAATCTATAAAGTAAACTGAACTATAAACTAAACGAAACTAAAATAAACTATATTAAACTAAACTAACCTAACCTAAACTTACCTAACCTAACCTAAACTAAACTAATCTAAACTATAAACTAAAGTATAAACTAATTTATAAATTAAACTAAACTATAAACTAAAATAAAGTAAACTAAGCTAAACTATCTAACCTAACCTAACCTAACCTAAATTAACCTAACCTAAGCTAAGTTAAACTAAACTAACCTAACCTAACATAAACTAACATAACCTAACCTAAACTGAACTAAACTAAACATACCTTACCTAACCTAACCTAACCTATACTAAACTAAACAAAACTAAACTAAACTATAAACTAAACTAAACTAAACTATAAACAAAACTAAACTAAACTGAACTAAACTAACCTAACCTAACCTAACATAAACTTAACTAAACTAAACTAACCTAACCCAACCTAAGCTAACCTTACCTAACCTAACCTAAACTTAACTAAATGAAACTAAACTATAAACTAATCTCTAAATTAAACTAAACTATAAACTAAACTAAAATAAACTAAACTAAGCTAAATTAACTAACCCAACCTATTCTAACCTAACCTAAGCTAAACTAGACTAACCTAACCTAAACTAAACTAAACTAAATTATAAACTAAACCATAAACTAAACTAAACTATAAACTAAACTATAAACTAAACTATACTAAACTATAAACTACACTAAACTAAACTAAACTAACCTAACCTAACCTAAGCTAAGGTAAACTAAACTAACCTAACCTAACCTGAACTAGATTAAACTAAATTAACCTAACTTATAAACTAAGCTATAAACTAAACTAAACCAAATTATAAACTAAACTATAATCTAAACTAAACTAAACTATAAACTAAACTAAACTAAATTATACCAATCTAACCTAACCTAAACTAAACTAACCTAACCTAACCTAACATATCCTAAATTAAACTAAACTAAAATATAAAATAAACTATAAACTAATCTATATTATAAACTAAATTATAAATTAACTAAACTAAACTAAACTAAACTAACGTAAACTAACCTAACCGAATATAAACTAAACTAAATTATAAACTAAACGAAACTGAACTAAACTAAACTAACCTAAAGTAACATACGTTAACCTAACCTAACCTCACCTAAACTACACTAACTTAACCTGACCTAACCTAAACTTAACTAAACCAAACTAACCTAACCCAACCTAACCTAAAATAACCTAACCTAAGCTAAGCTAAACTAAACTTACCTAACCTAAACTAAACTAATCTAAACTATAAACTAAACTATAAACTAATTTATAAATTAAACTAAACTATTAACTAAAATAAAATAAACTAAACTAAGCTAAACTAAACTAACCTAACCTAACATAAACTAACATAACCTAACCTAACCTTAAACTAATCTAAACTAAACTAATCTAATATAAACTAAACAAACTTAAACTATAAACTAAAATATAAACTAAACTAAACTAACCTAACCTAAACTAAACTAAACTAAACTAAATTAAATTCAACTAAATGAAACTAAACTAAACTACACTAACCTAACCTAGCCTAACCTAACATAATCTGATCTAAACTAAATTAAACTAACCTAACCTAACCTTAACTAACCTAAACTAAACTAAACTAAACTAAACCAAACTAAACTAAACTATAAACTAAAATATAAATTAACCTGTAAACTATACTAAACTATAAACTACACGAAACTAACATAAACTATACTAAACTAACCTAACCTAACCTAAGCTAAGCTAAACTAAACTAACCTAACCTTACCTAAAGTAAACTAAACTAAACTAAATTATAAACTAAAATATAAACTAAACTAAACCAAACTACATATTAAACTATAAACTAAACTAAGCTAAACTATAAATTAAACTAAACTAAACTAACCTAACCTAACCTAAACTAACCTAACCTAACCTAAACTAAACTAACCCAACCTAACCTAACATAACCTAAACTAAACTAAACTAAACTATAAAATAAACTAAAAATGAAACTAAACTACAATATACTATAAACTAAATTATAAACTAAACTAAACTAAACTAAACTAAGCTAACCTAACCTAAGTTAAACTAAACTAAACTAAATTATAAAATAAACGAAACTAAACTAACCTTACCTAACCTAACCGAACATAAACTAAACTAAACTAAATTATAAACTAAACGAAACTAAACAAAACTAAACTAAACTAACCTAAAGTAACATAACCTAACCTAACCTAACCTAAACTAAACTAAACTAACCTAACCTACCCTAAACTAAAACTAATCTAAACAAAACTATAAACTAAACTATAAACTAAAGTAAATTAACTAAACTAAAATAAACTAACCTAACCTAACCTAACCTAAACTAAACTAACCTAACCTAACCTAAACTAAACTAAACTAATCTATTATAAACTAAACTAAACAATAAATTAAAATATAAACTAAACTAAACTAAGCTAAACTAACTTAACGTAAACTAAACTAAACTAACCTAACATAGCCTAAACTAAACTAAAATAAACTAAATAAAATTCAAGTAAACTAAACTAAACTACACTAACCTAACCTAACCTAACCTAACATAATCTAATCTAAACTAAAATAAAATAACCTAAACTAATCTACCCTTACCTAACCTAACCTAAACTAAACTAAACTAAACAAACTAAACTAAACTATAAACTAAAATATAAACTAATTTATAAACTAAACTATTCTATAAACTAAACTAAACTAAACTAAACTTAGCTAAACTAACTAACCTTACCTAATGTAGCCTAACGTAATCTAAGCTAAACTAAACTAACCTAACCTAACCAAAAATAAACCAAACTAAACTAAATTATAAAGTAAACTATAAACTTAACTAAACAAAATATATTCTAAACTATAAATTAACTAAATTATAAACTAAACTAAACTAAACTAAACTAACCTAACCTATCCTAACACAACCTAAACTAAGCTAAACTAACCTAACCTAACCTAACCTAACCTAACCGAAATTAAGCTAAACTGAACTAAACTAAACTAAATTAAACAATAATCTAAACTAAACTTAACTATAAATTAAACTATTAACTAAATTAAACTATAAACTATACTAAACCAAACTAAACTAAACTAACCTAACCTAACCTAACATAAACTTAACTAAACTAAACTAACTTAACCTCACCCAACCTAACCTTACCTAACCTTACCTAAACTAAACTATAAGCGAAACTATACTTAACTATAAATTAAACACTAAACTAAACTACACCAAACTCACCTAACCTAACATAAACACAACTAACACACCTAACCTAACCTAACCTAAACTAAACTAAACTAAAATAAACTAACCCAACCTATCCTAACCTAACCTAAACTAAACTAAACTGACCTAACCTAACCTAAACAAAACTAAACTAAACTAAACTATAAGCTAAACTATTAACTAAAGTAAACTAAACTAATCTAAAATAAACTAACCTAACCTAACCTAACCTAACCTAAACTAATCTAATATAAACTAAACTAAACTAAACTATAAAATAAAATATAAACTAAACTAAACTAAACTAAATAACCTAACCTAAACTAAACTAAAATAAACTAGATTAAATTCAACTAAACTAAACTAAACTATACTAATCTAACCTAACCTAACCTAACCTAACATAATCTAATCTAAACTAAAATAAACTAACCTAACCTAACGTAACCTAACCTTATCTTATCTAACCTAAACTAAACTAAACTAAACAAACTAAACTAAACTATTTACTAAAATATAAACTAATCTATAAACTAAACTGAACTATAAACTAAACGAAACTAAAATAAACTATACTAAACTAAACTAACCTAACCTAAACATACTTCACCTAACCTAAACTAAACTAAACTAAACTATGAACTAAACTATTAATTAATTTATAAATTAAACTAAACTATAAACTAAAATAAAATAAACTGAACTAAGCTAAATTAACTAACATAACCTAACCTAACCTAACCTAACCTAAAATAACCTAACCTAAGCTAAGCTAAACTAAACTAACCTTATCTAACATAAACTAAACTAAACTGACCTAACCTAACCTAACGTAAACTAAACTAAACTATACGAAACAAAACTAAATAAAACTAAAATAAACTAAACGAAATTAAACTATACACCAAATTAAAAAATAAGCTAAACTAAACTATAAATTAAACTATAAACTAAACTAAACTACTAAACTATAAGGTAAACTAAACTAAATTAAACTCAACTAATCTAAACTAACCTAAGCTTACTAAACTAACCTAACCTAAACTAACCTAACCTAATATAAACTAAACTAAACTAACCTAACCTAACATAAGCTAGGCTAAGCTAAATTAAACTAACCTAACCTAAGATAAAATAAACTAAACTAAAATATAAACTAAACTATAAACTAAACCAAACCAAACTATATACTAAACCATAAACTAAACTAAGCTAAACTATAACCTAAACTATACTAAACTAAACTAACCTAACCTAACCTAACCTAAACTAACTTATCCTAACCTATACTAAACTTACCTTACCTAACCTAACATAACCTAAACTAATCTAAAGTATAAAATAAACTATAAACTAAACTAAACTAAACTATACTATAAACGAAATTATAAACTAAACTAAACTAAATTAAACTAACCTAACCTAACCTAACCTAACCTAAACTAAACTAAACTAAATTATAAACTAAACGTAACTAAACTAACCTAACATAACCTAACCTAACATAAACTAAACTAAACTCAATTATAAACTAAACGAAACTAAACAAAACTAAACTAAACTAACCTAAAGTAACATAACCTAACCTAACCTAAACTAAACTAAACTAACCTGACCTAACCTAAACCAAAACTAAATTAATATATACTATAAACTAAACTATAAACTAAAGTAAATTAACTAAACTAAAATAAACTAACCTAACCTAACCTAACCTAAACTAAACTAACATAACCTAACCTAACCTAAACTAAACTAAACTAATCTAATATAAACTAAACTAAACAATAAATTAAAATATAAACTAAACTTAACTAAACTAACCTAACCTGACCTAAAATAAACTAAAATAAACTAAATTTAATTCAAGTAAACTAAACTAAACTACACTAACCTAACCTAACCTAACATAATCTAATCTAAACTAAAATAAACTAACCTAAACTAATCTAACCCTACCTAACCTAAACTAAACTAAGCTAAACTATAAACTAATTTATAAACTAAACTAATCTATAAACTAAACTAAACTAACCTAAGATAACTTAACCTATATTAAACTAAACTAAACTAAACTATACTAAACTATAAAAAAACGATAAATTATACTATATATTAAACTGAACTAAAGTAAACTAAACTAAATTAATTTTACCTAACCTAACCTAAACTAAACTAAACTAACCTAACCTAACCCAAACTAAATTAAACTAAACTAAACTAAACGAAATTAAACTATAAACTCTAGTAAACTAAACTAAACTCAACTAAACTAAACTAACCTAACCTAACTTAACATAACCTAACCTAAACTAAACTAAACTAACGTAACCTAACATAACCTACCCTAAACTAAAATAAATTAAATTAATTAAACTATAAACTAAACTAAACTATATACTAAACGATACCTCACTCAACTAAACTAAACTAAACTAAACTAAACTACACTAAACTAAACTAAACCATAAATTAACTATAAACTAAACTATAAACTAAACTATAAACTAATTTATAAATTAAACTAAACTATAAATTATAGTAAAATAAACAAAACTAAACTAAGCTAAACTAACTAACCTAACCTAACGTAACCTAAGCTAAGCTATCTAAACTAACCTTACCTAACCTAGCCTAAACTAAACTAAACTAAAAAATACTACACAAAACTAAACTAAATTAAACTATAAACTGAACTAAACTGTAAACTAAACTTTAAACTAAACAAGACTAAACTATAAACAAAACTAAACTAAACTGAACTAAACTTACCTAACCTAACCTAACATAAACTTAACTAAACTAAACTACCCTAACCTAACCTAACCTAATCTAACCTTACCTAACCTAACCTAAACTAAACTAAACGAAACTAAACTATAAACTAATCTATAAACTAATCTATAAATTAAACTAAACTATAAACTAAACTAAAATAAACTAAACTAAACTAAACTAACTAACCTAACCTAACCGAACCTAACCTAAGCTACGCTAAACTAAACTAACCTAACAAAACCTGAACTAAACTAAACTAAACTAAACTAAATTATAAACTAAACTATAAACTAATATAAACTAACCTAACCTAACCTAACCTAAGCTAACCTAACCTAAACTAAACTAAACTATAAAAAAACTATAAACTAAACTAAACAAAACTATACTATAAACTAAATTATAAACTAAACTAATGTAAACTAAACTAACCTCAACTAACCTAACCTAACCTCACCTAACCTAACATAAACTAAACTAAACTAAATTATAAACTAAACGAAACTAAACTAAACTAAACTAAATTAAACTTAACTAACCTAAAGTAACATAACCTAACCTAACCTAACCTAAACTAAAATAAACTCAACCAACCTAACCTAACATAACCCAACCTAACCTAAACTAAACTAAACTAACCTAACTGAACCAAAACTAAACTAAACTAAACTATAAACTAAACTATAAACTAAAGTAAACTAAATTAAACTAAAATAAACTAACCTAATTTACCTAAACAAAACTAACACACCTAACCTAACCTAAACAAAACTAAACTATACTAACCGAACCTAACATAACCTAACCTAACCTAAACTAAACTAAACTAAACTATAAACTAAACTATAAACTAAAGTAAACTAAACTAAACTAAAATAAACTAACATAACCTAACCTAAACAAACCTAACACACCTAACCTAACCTAACCTAAACTAAACTCAACTGAACTAAACTAAGCTAACCTAACCTAACCTAACCTAAACTAAACTAAACTGACCTAACCTATCCTAAACAAAACAAAACTAAACTAAACTATAAGCTAAACTATAAACTAAAGTAAACTAAACTAAACTAAAATAAACTAATCTAACCTAACCTAACCTAACCTAACGTAACCTAAACTAATCTAATATAAACTAAACTAAACTGAACTATAAACTAAAATATAAACTAAACTAAACTAAATAACCTAACCTAAACTAAAGTAAAATAAACTAGATTAAATTCAACTAAACTAAACTAAACTAAACGCCACTAACCTAACCTAACCTAACCTACCCTAATCTAATCTAAACTAAAATAAACTAACCTAACCTAACGTAACCTAACCTTACCTATTCTAACCTAAACTAATCTAAACTAAACAAACTAAACTAAACTATAAACCAAAATATAAACTAATCTACAAACTAAACTGAACTATAAACTAAACGAAACTAAAATAAACTATACTAAAATAAACTAACCTAACCTAAACTAAACTAACATAACCTAACGTAACCTAAACTAAACTAAACTAATCTAATATAAAGTAAACTAAACAATAAATTAAAATATAAACTAAACTTAACTAAACTAAACTAAGCAAAACTAACTTAACCTAAACTAAACTAAACTAAACTAACCTAACCTGACCTAAAATATACTAAAATAAACTAAATTAAATTCAAGTAAACTAAACTAAACTACACTAACCTAACCTAACATAACATAATCTAATCTAAACTAAAATAAACTAACCTAAACTAATCTAACCTTACCTAACCTAACCTAAACTAACATAACCTAAACTAAACTAAACTAAAATATAAAATAAACTATAAACTAAACTATACTATAAACTAAATTATAAACTAAACTAAACTAAACTAAACTAACCTAACCTAACCTAATCTAACATAAACTAAACTAAATTATAAACAAAACGAAACTAAACTAACCTAACCTAATATAAACTAAACTAAACTAAATTATAAACTAAACGAAACTAAACTAAACTAAACTAACCTAAAGTAACATAAGTTAACCTAACCTAACCTAAACTACACTAACTAAACCTGACCTAACCTAAACTAAACTAAACAAAACTAAACTATAAACTAAACTATAAAGTAATCTGTAAATTAAACTAAACTATAAACTAAACTAAAATAAACTAAACTAAGCTAAATTAACTAACCTAACCTATTCTAACCTAACCTAAGCTAAACTAGACTAACCTAACCTAAACTAAACTAAACTAAATTATAAACTAAACCATTAACTAAACTAAACTAAACTATAAACTAAGCTAAACTATAAACTAAACTAAACTAAACTAAACTAACCTAACCTAAGGTAAGCTAAACTAAACTAACCTAACCTAACCTGAACTAAACTAAACTAAACTAAACTAAATTATAAACTAAACTATAAACTAAACTTAACCAAATTATAAACTAAACTATAAACTAAACAAAACTAAACTATAAACTAAACTAAACTAAATTCAACTAACCTAACCTAACCTAACCTAAACTAAACTAACCTAACCTAACCTAACCTAACATAACCTAAACTAAACTAAACTAAAATATAAAATAAGCTATAAACTAAACTAAACTATACTATAAACTAAATTATAAACTAAACTAAACTAAACTAAACTAACCTAACCTAAGCTACCCTAACATAAACTAACCTAATTATAAACTAAACGAAACTAAACTAACCTAACCTAACCTAATATAAACTAAATTAAACTAAATTATAAACTAAACTAAACTAAACTAAACCTAAAGTAACATAACTTAACCTAACCTAACCTAAACTAAACTAACTTAACCTGACCTAACCTAAACTAAATTAAACTAAACTAAACTATAAACTAAACTATAAACTAAAGTAAATTAACCAAAATAAAATAAACTAACCTAACCTAACCTAACCTAAACTACACTAAACTAATGTAATATAAGCTAAAATAAACAATAAATTAAAATATAAACTAAACTAAACTATACTAAACTAAGTTAACCTTACTTAACCTAACCTTAACTATACTAAACTAAACTAAACTAAACTAACCTAACCTAACCTAAACTAAACAAAAATAAACTACATTAAATTCAACTAAACTAAAATAAACTACACTAACCTAACCTAACCTTACCTAACCTAACCTAAACTAAACTAAACTATAAACTAAAATATAAGCTAATCTATAAATTAAACTAAACTATAAACTAAATTAAACTAAACCAAATTAAATTCAACTAAACTAAACTACACTAATCTAACCTAACCTAACCTAACATAATCTAAACTAAACTAAAATAAACTAACCTAACCTAACCTAACCTTACCTAACCTAACCTAAACTAAACTAAACTAAACCAAACTTAACTAAACTATAAAGCAAAATATAAACTAATCTATAAACTAAACTAAACTATAAACAAAAGGAAACTAAATTAAGCTATACTAAACTAAACTAACCTAACATAAACAAATCTAACCTAACCTAAAATAAACTAAACTAAACTAAATTAAACTATAAACTAAACTAAACAAAACTAATACTAAACTAACCTAAAGTAACATAACCTAACCTAACCTAAACTAAACTAACCTAACCTAACCTAACCTAACCTAAAGTAAACTAAACTAATCTATAAACTAAACTAAACTAAACTAAACTTAGCTAAACTAGCTAACCTTACCGAAAATAGCCTAACCTAATCTAAGCTAAACTAAACTAACCTAACCTAAACCAACATAAACCAAACTAAACTAAATTATAAAGTAAACCATAAACTAAACTAAACAAAACTTAATTCTAAACTATAAATTAACTAAACTATAAACTAAACTATACTAAACTAAACTAACCTCACCTAACCTAATTTAAACTAAACTAAACTAAACTATAAACACAGTTATAAACTAAACTAAACTAAGCTAAAGTAACATAACCTAACATAAATAACCTAACCTAACCTAAACTAAACTAAACTAAACTAACCTAACCTAACCTAACCTAAACTAAACTAACCTAACCTAAATTAACCTAAACAAAACTAAACTAAACTAAACTAACCTAACCTAACCTAACATAAACTAAACTAAACTAAACTAAATAAAACTAAACTAAACTAAACGAAATTAAAATATACATCAAACTATAAAATAAGCTACACTAAACTATAAACTAAAATATAAACTAATCTAAACTAAACTAACCTAACCTAAACTAAACTAAAATAAACTAAATTAAATTCAACTAAATGAAACTAAACTAAACTACACTAACCTAACCTAACCTAAACTAACCTAACATAATCTAATCTAAACAAAAATAAACTAACCTAAACTAATCTAACCTTACCTAACCAAACCTAAACTAAACTAAACTAAACCAAACTAAACTAAACTACAAACTAAAATATAAACTAATTTATAAACTAAACTAATCTATAAACTAAACTAAACTAAACTAAACTTAGCTAAACTAACTAACCTTACCGAAAATAGCCTAACCTAATCTAAGCTTAACTAAAGTAACCTAACCTAAACCAACATAAATCAAACTAAACTAAATTATAAAGTAAACCATAAACTAAACTAAACAAAAGTTAATTCTAAACTATAAATTAACTAAACTATAAACTAAACTAAACTAAACTAAACTAACCTCACCTAACCTAATTTAAGCTAAACTAAACTAACCTAACCTAACCTAAACTAAACTAAACTAAACTATAAACACAGTTATAAACTAAACTAAACTAAACTAAACTAACATAACGTAACCTAAACTACAATAAAATAAACTAAAATAAGTTCATCTAAACTAAACCTTACTACACTAACCTCACCTAACCTAACCTAACATAAACTAAACTAAATTGACCTAACCTAACCTAACGTAAACTATACTAAACTATACGAAACAAAACTAAATAAAACTAAACTAAACTAAACGAAATTAAACTATACACCAAACTATAAACTAAAGTAAATTAACTAAATTAAAATAAACTAACCTAACGTAGCCTAACATAAACTAATCTAATATAAACTAAACTAAACAATAAATTAAAATATAAACTAAACTTAACTAAACTAAACTAAGCTAAACTAACTTGACCTAAACTAAACAAAACTAAGCTAACCTAACCTGACCTAAACTAAACTAAAATAAACTATATTAAATTCAAGTAAACTAAACTAAACTACACTAACCTAACCTAACCTAAACTACCATAATCTAATCTAAACTAAAATAAAGTAACCTAAACTAATCTAAACTAACCTAACCGAACCTAAACTAAACTAAACTAAATTAAACTAACCCAACCTAACCTAAACAAACCTAACACACCTAACCTAACCTAACCTAAACTAAACTCAACTAAACTAAACTAACCTAACATAACCTAACCTAACCTAACCTAAACTAAACTAAACTGACCTAACCTATCCTAAACAAAACAAAACTAAACTAAACTATAAGCTAAACTATAAACTAAAGTAAACTCAACTAAACTAAAATAAATTAATCTAACCTACCTAACCTAACCTAACCTAACCTAAACTAATCTAATATAAACTAAACTAAACTAAATTATAAACTAAAATATAAACTAAACTAAACTAAATAACCTAACCTAAACTAAAGTAAAATAAACTAGATTAAATTCAACTAAACTAAAGTAAACTAAACGCCACTAACCTAACCTAACCTAACCTAATTTTATCTAAACTAAAATAAACTAACCTAACCTAACGTAACCTAACCTTACCTATTCTAACCTAAACTAATTTAAACTAAACAAACTAAACTGAACTATAAACTAAAATATAAACTAATCTATAAAGTAAACTGAACTATAAACTAAACGAAACTAAAATAAACTATATTAAACTAAACTAACCTAACCTAAACTTACCTAACCTAACCTAAACTAAACTAATCTAAACTATAAACTAAAGTATAAACTAATTTATAAATTAAACTAAACTATAAACTAAAATAAAGTAAACTAAGCTAAACTATCTAACCTAACCTAACCTAACCTAAATTAACCTAACCTAAGCTAAGTTAAACTAAACTAACCTAACCTAACATAAACTAACATAACCTAACCTAAACTGAACTAAACTAAACATACCTTACCTAACCTAACCTAACCTATACTAAACTAAACAAAACTAAACTAAACTATAAACTAAACTAAACTAAACTATAAACAAAACTAAACTAAACTGAACTAAACTAACCTAACCTAACCTAACATAAACTTAACTAAACTAAACTAACCTAACCCAACCTAAGCTAACCTTACCTAACCTAACCTAAACTTAACTAAATGAAACTAAACTATAAACTAATCTCTAAATTAAACTAAACTATAAACTAAACTAAAATAAACTAAACTAAGCTAAATTAACTAACCCAACCTATTCTAACCTAACCTAAGCTAAACTAGACTAACCTAACCTAAACTAAACTAAACTAAATTATAAACTAAACCATAAACTAAACTAAACTATAAACTAAACTATAAACTAAACTATACTAAACTATAAACTACACTAAACTAAACTAAACTAACCTAACCTAACCTAAGCTAAGGTAAACTAAACTAACCTAACCTAACCTGAACTAGATTAAACTAAATTAACCTAACTTATAAACTAAGCTATAAACTAAACTAAACCAAATTATAAACTAAACTATAATCTAAACTAAACTAAACTATAAACTAAACTAAACTAAATTATACCAATCTAACCTAACCTAAACTAAACTAACCTAACCTAACCTAACATATCCTAAATTAAACTAAACTAAAATATAAAATAAACTATAAACTAATCTATATTATAAACTAAATTATAAATTAACTAAACTAAACTAAACTAAACTAACGTAAACTAACCTAACCGAATATAAACTAAACTAAATTATAAACTAAACGAAACTGAACTAAACTAAACTAACCTAAAGTAACATACGTTAACCTAACCTAACCTCACCTAAACTACACTAACTTAACCTGACCTAACCTAAACTTAACTAAACCAAACTAACCTAACCCAACCTAAACTAAAATAACCTAACCTAAGCTAAGCTAAACTAAACTTACCTAACCTAAACTAAACTAATCTAAACTATAAACTAAACTATAAACTAATTTATAAATTAAACTAAACTATTAACTAAAATAAAATAAACTAAACTAAGCTAAACTAAACTAACCTAACCTAACATAAACTAACATAACCTAACCTAACCTTAAACTAATCTAAACTAAACTAATCTAATATAAACTAAACAAACTTAAACTATAAACTAAAATATAAACTAAACTAAACTAACCTAACCTAAACTAAACTAAACTAAACTAAATTAAATTCAACTAAATGAAACTAAACTAAACTACACTAACCTAACCTAGCCTAACCTAACATAATCTGATCTAAACTAAATTAAACTAACCTAACCTAACCTTAACTAACCTAAACTAAACTAAACTAAACTAAACCAAACTAAACTAAACTATAAACTAAAATATAAATTAACCTGTAAACTATACTAAACTATAAACTACACGAAACTAACATAAACTATACTAAACTAACCTAACCTAACCTAAGCTAAGCTAAACTAAACTAACCTAACCTTACCTAAAGTAAACTAAACTAAACTAAATTATAAACTAAAATATAAACTAAACTAAACCAAACTACATATTAAACTATAAACTAAACTAAGCTAAACTATAAATTAAACTAAACTAAACTAACCTAACCTAACCTAAACTAACCTAACCTAACCTAAACTAAACTAACCCAACCTAACCTAACATAACCTAAACTAAACTAAACTAAACTATAAAATAAACTAAAAATGAAACTAAACTACAATATACTATAAACTAAATTATAAACTAAACTAAACTAAACTAAACTAAGCTAACCTAACCTAAGTTAAACTAAACTAAACTAAATTATAAAATAAACGAAACTAAACTAACCTTACCTAACCTAACCGAACATAAACTAAACTAAACTAAATTATAAACTAAACGAAACTAAACAAAACTAAACTAAACTAACCTAAAGTAACATAACCTAACCTAACCTAACCTAAACTAAACTAAACTAACCTAACCTACCCTAAACTAAAACTAATCTAAACAAAACTATAAACTAAACTATAAACTAAAGTAAATTAACTAAACTAAAATAAACTAACCTAACCTAACCTAACCTAAACTAAACTAACCTAACCTAACCTAAACTAAACTAAACTAATCTATTATAAACTAAACTAAACAATAAATTAAAATATAAACTAAACTAAACTAAGCTAAACTAACTTAACGTAAACTAAACTAAACTAACCTAACATAGCCTAAACTAAACTAAAATAAACTAAATAAAATTCAAGTAAACTAAACTAAACTACACTAACCTAACCTAACCTAACCTAACATAATCTAATCTAAACTAAAATAAAATAACCTAAACTAATCTACCCTTACCTAACCTAACCTAAACTAAACTAAACTAAACAAACTAAACTAAACTATAAACTAAAATATAAACTAATTTATAAACTAAACTATTCTATAAACTAAACTAAACTAAACTAAACTTAGCTAAACTAACTAACCTTACCTAATGTAGCCTAACGTAATCTAAGCTAAACTAAACTAACCTAACCTAACCAAAAATAAACCAAACTAAACTAAATTATAAAGTAAACTATAAACTTAACTAAACAAAATATATTCTAAACTATAAATTAACTAAATTATAAACTAAACTAAACTAAACTAAACTAACCTAACCTATCCTAACACAACCTAAACTAAGCTAAACTAACCTAACCTAACCTAACCTAACCTAACCGAAATTAAGCTAAACTGAACTAAACTAAACTAAATTAAACAATAATCTAAACTAAACTTAACTATAAATTAAACTATTAACTAAATTAAACTATAAACTATACTAAACCAAACTAAACTAAACTAACCTAACCTAACCTAACATAAACTTAACTAAACTAAACTAACTTAACCTCACCCAACCTAACCTTACCTAACCTTACCTAAACTAAACTATAAGCGAAACTATACTTAACTATAAATTAAACACTAAACTAAACTACACCAAACTCACCTAACCTAACATAAACACAACTAACACACCTAACCTAACCTAACCTAAACTAAACTAAACTAAAATAAACTAACCCAACCTATCCTAACCTAACCTAAACTAAACTAAACTGACCTAACCTAACCTAAACAAAACTAAACTAAACTAAACTATAAGCTAAACTATTAACTAAAGTAAACTAAACTAATCTAAAATAAACTAACCTAACCTAACCTAACCTAACCTAAACTAATCTAATATAAACTAAACTAAACTAAACTATAAAATAAAATATAAACTAAACTAAACTAAACTAAATAACCTAACCTAAACTAAACTAAAATAAACTAGATTAAATTCAACTAAACTAAACTAAACTATACTAATCTAACCTAACCTAACCTAACCTAACATAATCTAATCTAAACTAAAATAAACTAACCTAACCTAACGTAACCTAACCTTATCTTATCTAACCTAAACTAAACTAAACTAAACAAACTAAACTAAACTATTTACTAAAATATAAACTAATCTATAAACTAAACTGAACTATAAACTAAACGAAACTAAAATAAACTATACTAAACTAAACTAACCTAACCTAAACATACTTCACCTAACCTAAACTAAACTAAACTAAACTATGAACTAAACTATTAATTAATTTATAAATTAAACTAAACTATAAACTAAAATAAAATAAACTGAACTAAGCTAAATTAACTAACATAACCTAACCTAACCTAACCTAACCTAAAATAACCTAACCTAAGCTAAGCTAAACTAAACTAACCTTATCTAACATAAACTAAACTAAACTGACCTAACCTAACCTAACGTAAACTAAACTAAACTATACGAAACAAAACTAAATAAAACTAAAATAAACTAAACGAAATTAAACTATACACCAAATTAAAAAATAAGCTAAACTAAACTATAAATTAAACTATAAACTAAACTAAACTACTAAACTATAAGGTAAACTAAACTAAATTAAACTCAACTAATCTAAACTAACCTAAGCTTACTAAACTAACCTAACCTAAACTAACCTAACCTAATATAAACTAAACTAAACTAACCTAACCTAACATAAGCTAGGCTAAGCTAAATTAAACTAACCTAACCTAAGATAAAATAAACTAAACTAAAATATAAACTAAACTATAAACTAAACCAAACCAAACTATATACTAAACCATAAACTAAACTAAGCTAAACTATAACCTAAACTATACTAAACTAAACTAACCTAACCTAACCTAACCTAAACTAACTTATCCTAACCTATACTAAACTTACCTTACCTAACCTAACATAACCTAAACTAATCTAAAGTATAAAATAAACTATAAACTAAACTAAACTAAACTATACTATAAACGAAATTATAAACTAAACTAAACTAAATTAAACTAACCTAACCTAACCTAACCTAACCTAAACTAAACTAAACTAAATTATAAACTAAACGTAACTAAACTAACCTAACATAACCTAACCTAACATAAACTAAACTAAACTCAATTATAAACTAAACGAAACTAAACAAAACTAAACTAAACTAACCTAAAGTAACATAACCTAACCTAACCTAAACTAAACTAAACTAACCTGACCTAACCTAAACCAAAACTAAATTAATATATACTATAAACTAAACTATAAACTAAAGTAAATTAACTAAACTAAAATAAACTAACCTAACCTAACCTAACCTAAACTAAACTAACATAACCTAACCTAACCTAAACTAAACTAAACTAATCTAATATAAACTAAACTAAACAATAAATTAAAATATAAACTAAACTTAACTAAACTAACCTAACCTGACCTAAAATAAACTAAAATAAACTAAATTTAATTCAAGTAAACTAAACTAAACTACACTAACCTAACCTAACCTAACATAATCTAATCTAAACTAAAATAAACTAACCTAAACTAATCTAACCCTACCTAACCTAAACTAAACTAAGCTAAACTATAAACTAATTTATAAACTAAACTAATCTATAAACTAAACTAAACTAACCTAAGATAACTTAACCTATATTAAACTAAACTAAACTAAACTATACTAAACTATAAAAAAACGATAAATTATACTATATATTAAACTGAACTAAAGTAAACTAAACTAAATTAATTTTACCTAACCTAACCTAAACTAAACTAAACTAACCTAACCTAACCCAAACTAAATTAAACTAAACTAAACTAAACGAAATTAAACTATAAACTCTAGTAAACTAAACTAAACTCAACTAAACTAAACTAACCTAACCTAACTTAACATAACCTAACCTAAACTAAACTAAACTAACGTAACCTAACATAACCTACCCTAAACTAAAATAAATTAAATTAATTAAACTATAAACTAAACTAAACTATATACTAAACGATACCTCACTCAACTAAACTAAACTAAACTAAACTAAACTACACTAAACTAAACTAAACCATAAATTAACTATAAACTAAACTATAAACTAAACTATAAACTAATTTATAAATTAAACTAAACTATAAATTATAGTAAAATAAACAAAACTAAACTAAGCTAAACTAACTAACCTAACCTAACGTAACCTAAGCTAAGCTATCTAAACTAACCTTACCTAACCTAGCCTAAACTAAACTAAACTAAAAAATACTACACAAAACTAAACTAAATTAAACTATAAACTGAACTAAACTGTAAACTAAACTTTAAACTAAACAAGACTAAACTATAAACAAAACTAAACTAAACTGAACTAAACTTACCTAACCTAACCTAACATAAACTTAACTAAACTAAACTACCCTAACCTAACCTAACCTAATCTAACCTTACCTAACCTAACCTAAACTAAACTAAACGAAACTAAACTATAAACTAATCTATAAACTAATCTATAAATTAAACTAAACTATAAACTAAACTAAAATAAACTAAACTAAACTAAACTAACTAACCTAACCTAACCGAACCTAACCTAAGCTACGCTAAACTAAACTAACCTAACAAAACCTGAACTAAACTAAACTAAACTAAACTAAACTAAATTATAAACTAAACTATAAACTAATATAAACTAACCTAACCTAACCTAACCTAAGCTAACCTAACCTAAACTAAACTAAACTATAAAAAAACTATAAACTAAACTAAACAAAACTATACTATAAACTAAATTATAAACTAAACTAATGTAAACTAAACTAACCTCAACTAACCTAACCTAACCTCACCTAACCTAACATAAACTAAACTAAACTAAATTATAAACTAAACGAAACTAAACTAAACTAAACTAAATTAAACTTAACTAACCTAAAGTAACATAACCTAACCTAACCTAACCTAAACTAAAATAAACTCAACCAACCTAACCTAACATAACCCAACCTAACCTAAACTAAACTAAACTAACCTAACTGAACCAAAACTAAACTAAACTAAACTATAAACTAAACTATAAACTAAAGTAAACTAAATTAAACTAAAATAAACTAACCTAATTTACCTAAACAAAACTAACACACCTAACCTAACCTAAACAAAACTAAACTATACTAACCGAACCTAACATAACCTAACCTAACCTAAACTAAACTAAACTAAACTATAAACTAAACTATAAACTAAAGTAAACTAAACTAAACTAAAATAAACTAACATAACCTAACCTAAACAAACCTAACACACCTAACCTAACCTAACCTAAACTAAACTCAACTGAACTAAACTAAGCTAACCTAACCTAACCTAACCTAAACTAAACTAAACTGACCTAACCTATCCTAAACAAAACAAAACTAAACTAAACTATAAGCTAAACTATAAACTAAAGTAAACTAAACTAAACTAAAATAAACTAATCTAACCTAACCTAACCTAACCTAACGTAACCTAAACTAATCTAATATAAACTAAACTAAACTGAACTATAAACTAAAATATAAACTAAACTAAACTAAATAACCTAACCTAAACTAAAGTAAAATAAACTAGATTAAATTCAACTAAACTAAACTAAACTAAACGCCACTAACCTAACCTAACCTAACCTAACCTACCCTAATCTAATCTAAACTAAAATAAACTAACCTAACCTAACGTAACCTAACCTTACCTATTCTAACCTAAACTAATCTAAACTAAACAAACTAAACTAAACTATAAACCAAAATATAAACTAATCTACAAACTAAACTGAACTATAAACTAAACGAAACTAAAATAAACTATACTAAAATAAACTAACCTAACCTAAACTAAACTAACATAACCTAACGTAACCTAAACTAAACTAAACTAATCTAATATAAAGTAAACTAAACAATAAATTAAAATATAAACTAAACTTAACTAAACTAAACTAAGCAAAACTAACTTAACCTAAACTAAACTAAACTAAACTAACCTAACCTGACCTAAAATATACTAAAATAAACTAAATTAAATTCAAGTAAACTAAACTAAACTACACTAACCTAACCTAACATAACATAATCTAATCTAAACTAAAATAAACTAACCTAAACTAATCTAACCTTACCTAACCTAACCTAAACTAACATAACCTAAACTAAACTAAACTAAAATATAAAATAAACTATAAACTAAACTATACTATAAACTAAATTATAAACTAAACTAAACTAAACTAAACTAAACTAACCTAACCTAACCTAATCTAACATAAACTAAACTAAATTATAAACAAAACGAAACTAAACTAACCTAACCTAATATAAACTAAACTAAACTAAATTATAAACTAAACGAAACTAAACTAAACTAAACTAACCTAAAGTAACATAAGTTAACCTAACCTAACCTAAACTACACTAACTAAACCTGACCTAACCTAAACTAAACTAAACAAAACTAAACTATAAACTAAACTATAAAGTAATCTGTAAATTAAACTAAACTATAAACTAAACTAAAATAAACTAAACTAAGCTAAATTAACTAACCTAACCTATTCTAACCTAACCTAAGCTAAACTAGACTAACCTAACCTAAACTAAACTAAACTAAATTATAAACTAAACCATTAACTAAACTAAACTAAACTATAAACTAAGCTAAACTATAAACTAAACTAAACTAAACTAAACTAACCTAACCTAAGGTAAGCTAAACTAAACTAACCTAACCTAACCTGAACTAAACTAAACTAAACTAAACTAAATTATAAACTAAACTATAAACTAAACTTAACCAAATTATAAACTAAACTATAAACTAAACAAAACTAAACTATAAACTAAACTAAACTAAATTCAACTAACCTAACCTAACCTAACCTAAACTAAACTAACCTAACCTAACCTAACCTAACATAACCTAAACTAAACTAAACTAAAATATAAAATAAGCTATAAACTAAACTAAACTATACTATAAACTAAATTATAAACTAAACTAAACTAAACTAAACTAACCTAACCTAAGCTACCCTAACATAAACTAACCTAATTATAAACTAAACGAAACTAAACTAACCTAACCTAACCTAATATAAACTAAATTAAACTAAATTATAAACTAAACTAAACTAAACTAAACCTAAAGTAACATAACTTAACCTAACCTAACCTAAACTAAACTAACTTAACCTGACCTAACCTAAACTAAATTAAACTAAACTAAACTATAAACTAAACTATAAACTAAAGTAAATTAACCAAAATAAAATAAACTAACCTAACCTAACCTAACCTAAACTACACTAAACTAATGTAATATAAGCTAAAATAAACAATAAATTAAAATATAAACTAAACTAAACTATACTAAACTAAGTTAACCTTACTTAACCTAACCTTAACTATACTAAACTAAACTAAACTAAACTAACCTAACCTAACCTAAACTAAACAAAAATAAACTACATTAAATTCAACTAAACTAAAATAAACTACACTAACCTAACCTAACCTTACCTAACCTAACCTAAACTAAACTAAACTATAAACTAAAATATAAGCTAATCTATAAATTAAACTAAACTATAAACTAAATTAAACTAAACCAAATTAAATTCAACTAAACTAAACTACACTAATCTAACCTAACCTAACCTAACATAATCTAAACTAAACTAAAATAAACTAACCTAACCTAACCTAACCTTACCTAACCTAACCTAAACTAAACTAAACTAAACCAAACTTAACTAAACTATAAAGCAAAATATAAACTAATCTATAAACTAAACTAAACTATAAACAAAAGGAAACTAAATTAAGCTATACTAAACTAAACTAACCTAACATAAACAAATCTAACCTAACCTAAAATAAACTAAACTAAACTAAATTAAACTATAAACTAAACTAAACAAAACTAATACTAAACTAACCTAAAGTAACATAACCTAACCTAACCTAAACTAAACTAACCTAACCTAACCTAACCTAACCTAAAGTAAACTAAACTAATCTATAAACTAAACTAAACTAAATTAAACTTAGCTAAACTAGCTAACCTTACCGAAAATATCCTAACCTAATCTAAGCTAAACTAAACTAACCTAACCTAAACCAACATAAACCAAACTAAACTAAATTATAAAGTAAACCATAAACTAAACTAAACAAAACTTAATTCTAAACTATAAATTAACTAAACTATAAACTAAACTATACTAAACTAAACTAACCTCACCTAACCTAATTTAAACTAAACTAAACTAAACTATAAACACAGTTATAAACTAAACTAAACTAAGCTAAAGTAACATAACCTAACATAAATAACCTAACCTAACCTAAACTAAACTAAACTAAACTAACCTAACCTAACCTAACCTAAACTAAACTAACCTAACCTAAATTAACCTAAACAAAACTAAACTAAACTAAACTAACCTAACCTAACCTAACATAAACTAAACTAAACTAAACTAAATAAAACTAAACTAAACTAAACGAAATTAAAATATACATCAAACTATAAAATAAGCTACACTAAACTATAAACTAAAATATAAACTAATCTAAACTAAACTAACCTAACCTAAACTAAACTAAAATAAACTAAATTAAATTCAACTAAATGAAACTAAACTAAACTACACTAACCTAACCTAACCTAAACTAACCTAACATAATCTAATCTAAACAAAAATAAACTAACCTAAACTAATCTAACCTTACCTAACCAAACCTAAACTAAACTAAACTAAACCAAACTAAACTAAACTACAAACTAAAATATAAACTAATTTATAAACTAAACTAATCTATAAACTAAACTAAACTAAACTAAACTTAGCTAAACTAACTAACCTTACCGAAAATAGCCTAACCTAATCTAAGCTTAACTAAAGTAACCTAACCTAAACCAACATAAATCAAACTAAACTAAATTATAAAGTAAACCATAAACTAAACTAAACAAAAGTTAATTCTAAACTATAAATTAACTAAACTATAAACTAAACTAAACTAAACTAAACTAACCTCACCTAACCTAATTTAAGCTAAACTAAACTAACCTAACCTAACCTAAACTAAACTAAACTAAACTATAAACACAGTTATAAACTAAACTAAACTAAACTAAACTAACATAACGTAACCTAAACTACAATAAAATAAACTAAAATAAGTTCATCTAAACTAAACCTTACTACACTAACCTCACCTAACCTAACCTAACATAAACTAAACTAAATTGACCTAACCTAACCTAACGTAAACTATACTAAACTATACGAAACAAAACTAAATAAAACTAAACTAAACTAAACGAAATTAAACTATACACCAAACTATAAACTAAAGTAAATTAACTAAATTAAAATAAACTAACCTAACGTAGCCTAACATAAACTAATCTAATATAAACTAAACTAAACAATAAATTAAAATATAAACTAAACTTAACTAAACTAAACTAAGCTAAACTAACTTGACCTAAACTAAACAAAACTAAGCTAACCTAACCTGACCTAAACTAAACTAAAATAAACTATATTAAATTCAAGTAAACTAAACTAAACTACACTAACCTAACCTAACCTAAACTACCATAATCTAATCTAAACTAAAATAAAGTAACCTAAACTAATCTAAACTAACCTAACCGAACCTAAACTAAACTAAACTAAATTAAACTAACCCAACCTAACCTAAACAAACCTAACACACCTAACCTAACCTAACCTAAACTAAACTCAACTAAACTAAACTAACCTAACATAACCTAACCTAACCTAACCTAAACTAAACTAAACTGACCTAACCTATCCTAAACAAAACAAAACTAAACTAAACTATAAGCTAAACTATAAACTAAAGTAAACTCAACTAAACTAAAATAAATTAATCTAACCTACCTAACCTAACCTAACCTAACCTAAACTAATCTAATATAAACTAAACTAAACTAAATTATAAACTAAAATATAAACTAAACTAAACTAAATAACCTAACCTAAACTAAAGTAAAATAAACTAGATTAAATTCAACTAAACTAAAGTAAACTAAACGCCACTAACCTAACCTAACCTAACCTAATTTTATCTAAACTAAAATAAACTAACCTAACCTAACGTAACCTAACCTTACCTATTCTAACCTAAACTAATCTAAACTAAACAAACTAAACTGAACTATAAACTAAAATATAAACTAATCTATAAAGTAAACTGAACTATAAACTAAACGAAACTAAAATAAACTATATTAAACTAAACTAACCTAACCTAAACTTACCTAACCTAACCTAAACTAAACTAATCTAAACTATAAACTAAAGTATAAACTAATTTATAAATTAAACTAAACTATAAACTAAAATAAAGTAAACTAAGCTAAACTATCTAACCTAACCTAACCTAACCTAAATTAACCTAACCTAAGCTAAGTTAAACTAAACTAACCTAACCTAACATAAACTAACATAACCTAACCTAAACTGAACTAAACTAAACATACCTTACCTAACCTAACCTAACCTATACTAAACTAAACAAAACTAAACTAAACTATAAACTAAACTAAACTAAACTATAAACAAAACTAAACTAAACTGAACTAAACTAACCTAACCTAACCTAACATAAACTTAACTAAACTAAACTAACCTAACCCAACCTAAGCTAACCTTACCTAACCTAACCTAAACTTAACTAAATGAAACTAAACTATAAACTAATCTCTAAATTAAACTAAACTATAAACTAAACTAAAATAAACTAAACTAAGCTAAATTAACTAACCCAACCTATTCTAACCTAACCTAAGCTAAACTAGACTAACCTAACCTAAACTAAATTAAACTAAATTATAAACTAAACCATAAACTAAACTAAACTATAAACTAAACTATAAACTAAACTATACTAAACTATAAACTACACTAAACTAAACTAAACTAACCTAACCTAACCTAAGCTAAGGTAAACTAAACTAACCTAACCTAACCTGAACTAGATTAAACTAAATTAACCTAACTTATAAACTAAGCTATAAACTAAACTAAACCAAATTATAAACTAAACTATAATCTAAACTAAACTAAACTATAAACTAAACTAAACTAAATTATACCAATCTAACCTAACCTAAACTAAACTAACCTAACCTAACCTAACCTAACATATCCTAAATTAAACTAAACTAAAATATAAAATAAACTATAAACTAATCTATATTATAAACTAAATTATAAATTAACTAAACTAAACTAAACTAAACTAACGTAAACTAACCTAACCGAATATAAACTAAACTAAATTATAAACTAAACGAAACTAAACTAAACTAAACTAACCTAAAGTAACATACGTTAACCTAACCTAACCTCACCTAAACTACACTAACTTAACCTGACCTAACCTAAACTTAACTAAACCAAACTAACCTAACCCAACCTAACCTAAAATAACCTAACCGAAGCTAAGCTAAACTAAACTTACCTAACCTAAACTAAACTAATCTAAACTATAAACTAAACTATAAACTAATTTATAAATTAAACTAAACTATTAACTAAAATAAAATAAACTAAACTAAGCTAAACTAAACTAACCTAACCTAACATAAACTAACATAACCTAACCTAACCTTAAACTAATCTAAACTAAACTAATCTAATATAAACTAAACAAACTTAAACTATAAACTAAAATATAAACTAAACTAAACTAACCTAACCTAAACTAAACTAAACTAAACTAAATTAAATTCAACTAAATGAAACTAAACTAAACTACACTAACCTAACCTAGCCTAACCTAACATAATCTGATCTAAACTAAATTAAACTAACCTAACCTAACCTTAACTAACCTAAACTAAACTAAACTAAACTAAACCAAACTAAACTAAACTATAAACTAAAATATAAATTAACCTGTAAACTATACTAAACTATAAACTACACGAAACTAACATAAACTATACTAAACTAACCTAACCTAACCTAAGCTAAGCTAAACTAAACTAACCTAACCTTACCTAAAGTAAACTAAACTAAACTAAATTATAAACTAAAATATAAACTAAACTAAACCAAACTACATATTAAACTATAAACTAAATTAAGCTAAACTATAAATTAAACTAAACTAAACTAACCTAACCTAACCTAAACTAACCTAACCTAACCTAAACTAAACTAGCCCAACCTAACCTAACATAACCTAAACTAAACTAAACTAAACTATAAAATAAACTACAAATGAAACTAAACTACAATATACTATAAACTAAATTATAAACTAAACTAAACTAAACTAAACTAAGCTAACCTAACCTAAGTTAAACTAAACTAAACTAAATTATAAAATAAACGAAACTAAACTAACCTTACCTAACCTAACCGAACATAAACTAAACTAAACTAAATTATAAACTAAACGAAACTAAACAAAACTAAACTAAACTAACCTAAAGTAACATAACCTAACCTAACCTAACCTAAACTAAACTAAACTAACCTAACCTACCCTAAACTAAAACTAATCTAAACAAAACTATAAACTAAAATATAAACTAAAGTAAATTAACTAAACTAAAATAAACTAACCTAACCTAACCTAACCTAAACTAAACTAACCTAACCTAACCTAAACTAAACTAAACTAATCTATTATAAACTAAACTAAACAATAAATTAAAATATAAACTAAACTAAACTAAGCTAAACTAACTTAACGTAAACTAAACTAAACTAACCTAACATAGCCTAAACTAAACTAAAATAAACTAAATAAAATTCAAGTAAACTAAACTAAACCACACTAACCTAACCTAACCTAACCTAACCTAACATAATCTAATCTAAACTAAAATAAAATAACCTAAACTAATCTAACCTTACCTAACCTAACCTAAACTAAACTAAACTAAACAAACTAAACTAAACTATAAACTAAAATATAAACTAATTTATAAACTAAACACATCTATAAACTAAACTAAACTAAACTAAACTTAGCTAAACTAACTAACCTTACCTAATGTAGCCTAACGTAATCTAAGCTAAACTAAACTAACCTAACCTAACCAAAAATAAACCAAACTAAACTAAATTATAAAGTAAACTATAAACTAAACTAAACAAAACTATATTCTAAACTATAAATTAACTAAATTATAAACTAAACTAAACTAAACTAAACTAACCTAACCTATCCTAACACAACCTAAACTAAGCTAAACTAACCTAACCTAACCTAACCTAACCTAACCGAAATTAAGCTAAACTTAACTAAACTAAACTAAATTAAACAATAATCTAAACTAAACTTAACTATAAATTAAACTATTAACTAAATTAAACTATAAACTATACTAAACCAAACTGAACTAAACTAACCTAACCTAACCTAACATAAACTTAACTAAACTAAACTAACTTAACCTCACCCAACCTAACCTTACCTAACCTTACCTAAACTAAACTATAAGCGAAACTATACTTAACTATAAATTAAACACTAAACTAAACTACACCAAACTCACCTAACCTAACATAAACACAACTAACACACCTAACCTAACCTAACCTAAACTAAACTAAACTAAAATAAACTAACCCAACCTATCCTAACCTAACCTAAACTAAACTAAACTGACCTAACCTAACCTAAACAAAACTAAACTAAACTAAACTATAAGCTAAACTATTAACTAAAGTAAACTAAACTAATCTAAAATAAACTAACCTAACCTAACCTAACCTAACCTAACCTAAACTAATCTAATATAAACTAAACTAAACTAAACTATAAAATAAAATATAAACTAAACTAAACTAAACTAAATAACCTAACCTAAACTAAACTAAAATAAACTAGATTAAATTCAACTAAACTAAACTAAACTATACTAATCTAACCTAACCTAACCTAACCTAACATAATCTAATCTAAACTAAAATAAACTAACCTAACCTAACGTAACCTAACCTTATCTTATCTAACCTAAACTAAACTAAACTAAACAAACTAAACTAAACTATTTACTAAAATATAAACTAATCTATAAACTAAACTGAACTATAAACTAAACGAAACTAAAATAAACTATACTAAACTAAACTAACCTAACCTAAACATACTTCACCTAACCTAAACTAAACTAAACTAAACTATGAACTAAACTATTAATTAATTTATAAATTAAACTAAACTATAAACTAAAATAAAATAAACTGAACTGAGCTAAACTAACTAACATAACCTAACCTAACCTAACCTAACCTAAAATAACCTAACCTAAGCTAAGCTAAACTAAACTAACCTTATCTAACATAAACTAAACTAAACTGACCTAACCTAACCTAACGTAAACTAAACTAAACTATACGAAACAAAACTAAATAAAACTAAAATAAACTAAACGAAATTAAACTATACACCAAATTAAAAAATAAGCTAAACTAAACTATAAATTAAACTATAAACTAAACTAAACTACTAAACTATAAGGTAAACTAAACTAAATTAAACTCAACTAATCTAAACTAACCTAAGCTTACTAAACTAACCTAACCTAAACTAACCTAACCTAATATAAACTAAACTAAACTAACCTAACCTAACATAAGGTAGGCTAAGCTAAATTAAACTAACCTAACCTAAGATAAAATAAACTAAACTAAAATATAAACTAAACTATAAACTAAACCAAACCAAACTATATACTAAACCATAAACTAAACTAAGCTAAACTATAACCTAAACTATACTAAACTAAACTAACCTAACCTAACCTAACCTAAACTAACTTATCCTAACCTATACTAAACTTACCTTACCTAACCTAACATAACCTAAACTAATCTAAAGTATAAAATAAACTATAAACTAAACTAAACTAAACTATACTATAAACGAAATTATAAACTAAACTAAACTAAATTAAACTAACCTAACCTAACCTAAACTAAACTAAACTAAACTAAATTATAAACTAAACGTAACTAAACTAACCTAACATAACCTAACCTAACATAAACTAAACTAAACTCAATTATAAACTAAACGAAACTAAGCAAAACTAAACTAAACTAACCTAAAGTAACATAACCTAACTTAACCTAAACTAAACTAAACTAACCTTACCTAACCTAACCTAAACTAAACTAAACTAAACAAAACTAAACTAAACTAAACTAAATTAAACTATAAACTAAACTAAACTATAAACCAAACTATAAATTAAACTATACTAAACTATAAACAAAACTAACTAAACTGAACTAAAGTAACCTAACCTAACCTAACATAAACTTAACTAAACTAAACTATGCTAACATAACCTAACCTTACCTAACCTAACCTTAACTAAACCAAACTAAACTAAACTATAAACTAAAATATAATCCAATCTATATATTAAACTAAACCATAAACCTAACTAAAATAAACTAAACTAAGCTAAACTAACTAACCTAACTTAACTTAACATAACCTCACCAAACCTAAGCTAATCTAAAGTAAACTAACCAAACCTAACCTAAACTAAACTAAACTAAATTAAATTAAATTATAATCTAATCTATAAACTTAACTAAACTAAATTATAAACTAAACTATAAACTAAACTAAACTATAAACTAAACTAAACCAAACTAACCTAACCTAACCTAACCTAACCTAAACTAAACTGACCTAACCTAAGCTAACCTAACCTAAATTAATCTATAAAATAAACTATAAACTAAACTAAACCAAACTATACTCTAAAGTATATTATAAACAAAACTATGCTAACTGGATCTAACCTAACCTAACATAAACTAAACTAAACTAAATTATAAACTAAACGAAACTAAACTAAACTAAATTAAACTAAACTAACCTAAAGTAACCTAAACTAAACTAAACTAAACTAAACTAAACTATAAACTTAACTATAAACTAAAGTATACTAAAGTAAACTAAAATAAACTAACCTAACCTAACCTAAACTCAACTAACCAAACCTAACCAAACCTAACCTAAACTAAACTGAACTAAACTGAACTAAACTAATCTAATATAAACCAAATTAAACTAAACTATAAACTAAACTAAACTAAACTAACCTAACCTAACTTAACCTAACCTAAATTAAACTAAACTAAGCTAACCTAACCTAACCTAAACTAAGCTAAAATAAAGTAAATTAAATTCCACTAAATTAAACTAAACTAAACTACACTAACAAAACCTAACCTAACCCAACCTAAATTAAAATAAATTAAACTAAGCTAACCTAACCTAATCTAAGCTAAGCAAAACTAAACTAACCTAACCTAACCTAACCTAAACTAAATAAAACTAACCTAACCTAACCTAGCCTAAACTAAACTAAACTAAACTATAAAATAAACTATAAACTAAACAAATCTATACTAAAAACTAAATTATAAAGTAAACTAAACTAAACTAAACTTTACAAACTACTCTATAGTAACCTAAGCTAACCTAAACTAATCTAAACTAAACTAAACTAAACAAAACTATGAACTGAACTAAACTAAACTATAAACTAAATTATAAACTAAACTAAACTATAAACTAAACTGAACTAAACTAAACTTAGCTAAACTAACTAACCTTCCCTAACCTAGCCTAACCTAATATAAGCTAAACTAAACTAACCTAACCTAACCCAAAATAAACCAAACTTAACTAAATTATAAAGTAAACTATAAACTAAACTAAACAGAACTATATTCTAAACTACAAACTAAACTAAACTATAAACTAAACTATACTAAACTAAACTAAACTAACCTAACCTAACCTAACCTAACCTAACCTAACCTAACTTAAACTAAACTAAACTAACCTAACCTAACGTAACCTAATCTAAACTAAACTAAATTAAATTCAACTAAACTAAACTAAACTGCACTAATCTAACCTAACCTAACCTAATCTAAACTAAACTAAACTAAACTATAAACTAAGATATGTACTAAACTAAACTAAAATAACTAACGTAACTTAAACTACAATAAAATAAACTAAACTAAGTTCAACTAAACTAAACCTAACTACACTAACCTAACCTAACCTAACCAAACATAAACTAAACTAAACTGACCTAACCTAACCTAACCTAACCTAAAATAAACTAAACTAAACTAAATAAAACTAAACTAAACTAAACGAAATTAAACTATACACCAAACTATAAACTAAGCTAAACTAAACTATTAATTAAACTATAAACTAAACTAAACCACTTAACTATAAGGTAAACTAAACTAAATTAAATTCAACTAATCTAAACTAACTTAACCTTACTAAACTAACCTAACCTAAAATAACCTAACCTAATATAAACTAAACTAAACAAACCTAACCTAAGCTAAGCTAAGGTAAGCTAAACTAAATCAACCTAACCTAAACTAAACTAAACTAAACTAAAATATAAACCAAACTATAAACTAAACTAAACCGCATTATATACTAAACTATAAACTAAACTAAGCTAAACTATAAACTAAACTAAACAAAACTAACCTAACCTAGCCTAACCTAAACTAACTTAACCTAATCTAAACTAAACTTACCTTACCTTACCTAACATAACATAACCTAAACTAAACTAAACTAAACTATAAAATAAACTATAAACTAAACTAAACTATACAAAAATTAAATTATAAACTAAACTAAACTAAACTAACCTAACCTAACATAACCTAACATAAACTAAATTAACTAAATTATAAAGTAAACGAAACTAAACTAACCTAACCTAACCTAACCTAACATAAACTAAACTAAACTAAATTATAAACTAAACTATAAACTAAAGTAAATTAACTAAACTAAAATAAACTAACCTAACCTAACCTAACCTAAACTAAACTACCCTAACCAAACCTAACCTAACCTAAACTAAACTAAACTAATCTAATATAAACTAAACTAAACAATAAATGAAAATATAAACTAAACTTAACTAAACTAAACTAAGCTAAACTAACTTGACCTAAACTAACCTAAACTAAGCTAACCTAACCTGACCTAAACTAAACTAAAATAAACTAAATTAAATTCAAGTAAACTAAACTAAACTACACTAACCTAACCTAAGCTAACCTAACATAATCTAATCTAAACTAAAATAAAGTAACCTAAACTAATCTAACCTTACCTAACCTAACCTAAACTATACTAAACCAAACTAAACTAAACTATAAACTAAAATATAAACTAATTTATAAACTAAACTAATCTATAAACTAACTAAACTTAACTATAAATTAAACTAAACTAAACTGAACTGAACTAACCTAAACTAACCAAACCTAAACTTACGTAACCCAACCTAAACTAAACTAAACTATAAACTAAACTATAAACTAATTTATAAATTAAACTAAACTATAAACTAAACTAAAATAAACAAAACTAAACTAAGCCAAACTAACTAACCTAACCTAACCTAACCTAAGCTAAGCTATCTAAACTCACCTAACCTAACCTAAACTAAACTAAAATAAAAAACTAAAGTATAAAATAAAGTATAAATTAAACTAAAATAAACTATAAATTAAACTATAAACTAAACTGAACTAAACTATAAATTAAACTAAAGTTAACTAACCTAACCTAACCAAAACTAACGTAAATTAAACTAAACTAAACTAAACTAAGCTAACTTAACCTAACCTAAACTAACCTAACGTAACCTAACCTAAGCTAAGCTAAACTAAACTAACTTAACCTAACATAACTAACCTAACCTAACCTAAACTAACCTTACCTAACCTAACCTAAAATAAACTAAACTAAATTAAACTATAAGCTGAACTAAACTGTAAACTAAACTTTAAACTAAATTAAACTAAACTATAAACACAACTAAACTAAACTGAACTAAACTAACCTAACCTAGCCTAACGTAACCTAAACTAAATTAAACTAACCTACCTAACCTAACATAAATTAAACGAAACTAAATTATAAACTAAACGAATCTAAACTAAACTAAACTAAGCTAAAGTAACATAACCTAACATAAATTAACCTAACCTAACCTAACCTAAACTAAACTAAACTAAACTAACCTAACCTAACCTAACCTAAACTAAACTAACCTAACCTAAATTAACCTAAACAAAACTAAACTAAACTAAACTAACCTAACCTAACCTAACATAAACTAAACTAAACTAAACTAAATAAAACTAAACTAAACTAAACGAAATTAAACTATACACCAAACTATAAAATAAGCTACACTAAACTATAAACTAAAATATAAACTAATCTAAACTAAACTAACCTAACCTAAACTAAACTAAAATAAACTAAATTAAATTCAACTAAATGAAACTAAACTGAACTAAACTAACCTAACCTAACTTAACACAAACTTAACTAAACTAAACTATCCTAACTTAACCTAACCTTACCTAACCTAACCTTAACTAAACCAAACTAAACTATACTATAAACTAAAATATAATCTAATCTATAAATTAAACTAAACTATAAACTAAACTAAAATAAACTAAACTAAGCTAAGCTAACCAACCTAACCTAACCTTACCTAACCTAACCTAAACTAAACTAATCTAAACTATATACTAAACTATAAACTAATTTATAAATTAAACTAAACTATAAACTAAAATAAAATAAACTAAACTAAGCTAAACTATCTAACCTAACCTAACCTAACCTAAAATAACCTAACCTAAGCTAAGCTAAACTGAACTAACCTAACCTAACATAAACTAACATAACCTAACCTAAACTTTACTAAACTAAACTAACCTTACCTAACCTAACCTATACTAAACTAAACAAATCTAAACTAAACTAAACTAAACGATATACTAAACTAAACTAAACTATAAACAAAACTATACTAAACTGAACTAAACTAACCTAACCTAACCTAAGCTAAGGTAAACTAAACTAACCTAACCTAACATAAACTACAGTAAATTATAAACAAAACGAAACTAAACCAACCTAACCTAATATAAACTAAACTAAAATAAATTATAAACTAAACGAAACTAAACTAAACTAAACTAACCTAAAGTAAAATAAGTTAACCTAACCTAACCTAAACTACACTAACTTAACCTGACCTAACCTAAACTAAACTAACCTAACCTAACCTAACCTAACCTAACGTAAAATAACCTAACCTAAGCTAAGCTAAACTAAACTAACATAACCTAACATAAACTAACATAACCTAATCTAAACTGAACTAAACTAAACTAACCTAACCTAACTTAAAATAACCTAACCAAAGCTAAGCTAAACTAAACTTACCTAACCTAACCTAAACTAAACTAATCTAAACTATAAACTAAACTATAAACTAAATTATAAATTAAACTAAACTATAAACTAAAATAAAATAAAATAAACTAAGCTAAACTATCTAACCTAACCTAAACTAACCAAAATAAGCTAACCCAAGCTAAGCTAAACTAAACTAACCTAACCTAACATAAACTAACATAACCTAACGTAACCTAACCTAAACTAATCTAAAATAAACTAAACTAATCTAATATAAACTAAACTAACTTAAACTATAAACTAAAATATAAACTAAACTAAACTAACCTAACCTAAACTAAACTAAAATAAACAAAATTAAATTCAACTAAATGAAACTAAACTAAAGTACACTAACCTAACCTAACTTAACCTAACATAATCTAATCTAAACTAAACTAAACTAATGTAATATAAGCTAAAATAATCAATAAATTAAAATATAAACTAAACTAAACTATACTAAACTAAGTTAACCTTACTTAACCTAACCTAAACTAAACTAAACTAAACTAACCTAACCTAACCTAAACTAAACAAAAATAAATTACATTAAATTCAATTAAACTAAAATAAACTACACTTACCTAACCTAACCTAAACTAAACTAAACCAAACCAAACTAAACTATAAACTAAAATATAAGCTAATCTATACATTAAACTAAACTATAAACTAAACTAAACTAAACCAAATTAAATTCAACTAAATTAAACTACACTAATCTAACCTAACCTAACCTAACATAATCTAATCTAAACTAAAATAAACTAACCTAACCTAACCTAACCTTACCTAACCTAACCTAAACTAAACTAAACTAATCCAAACTTAACTAAACTATAAAGCAAAATATAAACTAATCTATAAACTAAACTAAACTATAAACTAAAGGAAACTAAATTAAACTATACTAAACTAAACTAACCTAACATAAACAAATCTAACCTAACCTAAAATAAACCAAACTAAACTAAACTAAATTAAACTATAAACTAAACTAAATTAAACTATAAACTAAACTATAAACTAAACTAAACTAAACTATAAACAAAACTAAACTATAAAACAATTTATAAATTAAACTAAACTATAAACTAAATTAAAATAAACTAAACTAAGCTAAACTAACTAACCCAACCTAACCTAACCTAACCTAACCTAAGCTTTACTAAACTAACCTAACCTAACCTAAACTAAACTAAACAAAACTAAATTATATTATAAAGTATAAACTAAACATAACTAAACTATAAACTATAATATAAACTAAACTAAACTTAACTAAACTAAGTTAAACTAAAGTTAACTAACCTAACCTAACCTAACCTAACCTAAATTAAACTAAACTAAACTAAGCTAACCTAACCTAACCTAACCTAAACTAAACTAAACAAAACTAAACTAAACTAAATTAAACTATAAACTAAACTAAACTATAAACCAAACTATAAACTAAACTAAACTTAACTATAAACAAACCTAACTAAATTGAACTAAACTAACCTAACCTAACCTAACATAAACTTAACTAAACTAAACTATCCTAACCTAACCTAACCTTACCTAACCTAACCTTAACTAAACCAAACTAAACTAAACTATAAACTAAAATATAATCTAATCTATAAATTAAACTAAACTATAAACTAAACTAAAATAAACTAAACTAAGCTAAACTAACTAACCTAACCTAAGTTAACCTAACCTAACGAAATCTAAGCTAAGCTAAAGTAAACTTACCAAACCTAAAATAAACTAACTAAACTAAATTAAACTAAATTATAATCTAAACTATTAACTTAACTAAACTAAATTATAAACTAAACTATAAACTAAACTAAACTATAAACTAAACTAAACCAAACTAACCTAACCTAACCTAACCTAACCTAAACTAAACTGACCTAACATAAGCTAACCTAACCTAAATTAAACTATAAAATAAACTATAAACTAAACTAAACCAAACTATACTATAAACTAAATTATAAACTAAACTAAACTAACCGGAACTAACCTAACCTAACATAAACTAAACTAAACTAAATTATAAACTAAACGAAACTAAATTAAACTAAATTAAACTAAACTAACCTAAAGTAACCTAAACTAAACTAAACTATAAACTTAACTATAAACTAAAGTAAACTAAAGTAAACTAAAATAAACTAACCTAACCTAACCTAAACTCAACTAACCTAACCTAACCAAACCTAACCTAAACTAAACTGAACTAAACTAATCTAATATAAATTAAACTAAACTAAACTATAAACTAAAATATAAACTAAACCAAACTAAACTAACCTAACCTAACTTAACCTAACCTTAATTAAACTAAACTAAGCTAACCTAACCTAACCTAAACTAAGCTAAAATAAAGTAATTTAAATTCCACTAAATTAAACTAAACTAAACTACACTAACCTAACCTAACCTAACCCAACCTAAATTAAAATAAATTAAACTAAGCTAACCTAACCTAACCTAAGCTAAGCAAAACTAAACTAACCTAACCTAACCTAAACTAAATAAAACTAACCTAACCTAACTAGCCTAAACTAAACTAAACTAAACTATAAAATGAACTATAAACTAAACTAATCTATACTAACAATTAAATTATAAAGTAAACTAAACTAAACTAAACTTTACCAAACTACTCTATTCTAACCTAAGCTAACCTAAACTAATCTAAACTAAACTAAACTAAACAAAACTATGAACTGAACTAAACTAAACTATAAACTAAATTATACACTAAACTAAACTATAAAATAAACTAAACTAAACTAAATTGTACTAAACTGAATTAACCTAACCTAACCTAACCTAACCTAACCTAAACTAAACTAAACTAACCTAACCAAACCTAATCTAAATTATACTCTACTACACTAAACTAAGCTATAAACTAAATTAGATTACAGTATAAACTAAACTATAAACTTAACTAAACTATAAAGAAAACTAAACTATAAACAAAGCTAAACTAACTAACCTAACCTAACCTAACATATACGAAACTAAACTGAACTGAACTAAACTAACCTAACCTCACCTAACATAATCTAATCTAAACTAAAATAAACTAACCTAAACTAATCTAATCTTACCTAACCTAACCTAAACTAAACTAAACAAAACTAAACACAAACTAAAATATAAACTAATTTATAAACTAAACTAATCTATAAACTAAACTTTCTAAACTAAACTTAGCTAAACTAACTAACCTTACCTAACCTAGCCTAACCTAACCTAAGCTAAACTAAACTAACCTAACCCAAAATAAACCAAACTAAACTAAATTATAAAGTAAACTATAAACTAAACTAAACAAAACTATATTCTAAACTACAAACTAAACTAAACTATAAACTAAACTATACTAAACTAAACTAAACTAACCTAACCTAACCTAACCTAACCTAACTTAAACTAAACTAAACTAACCTAACCTAACGTAACCTAATCTAAACTAAACTAAATTAAATTCAACTAAACTAAACTAAACTGCACTAATCTAACCTAACCTAACCTAACCTAACCTAAACTAAACTAAACTAAACTATAAACTAAGTTATATACTAAACTAAACTAACATAACGTAACTTAAAGTACAATAAAATAAACTAAACTAAGTTCAACTAAACTAAACCTAACTACACTAACCTAACCTAACCTAACCAAACATAAACTCAACTAAACTGACCTAACCCAACCTAACCTAACCTAAACTAAACTAAACTAAATAAAACTAAACTAAACTAAACGAAATTAAACTATACACCAAACTATAAACTAAGCTAAACTAAACTATAAATTAAACTATAAACCAAACTAAACTACTAAACTATAAGGTAAACTAAACTAACTTAACCTTACTAAACTAACCTAACCTAAAATAACCTAACCTAATATAAACTAAACTAAATTAACCTAACCTAAGCTAAGCTAAGCTAAGCTAAACTAAATCAACCTAACCTAAACTAAACTAAACTAAACTAAAATATAAACCAAACTATAAACTAAACTAAACCAAACTATATACTAAACTATAAACTAAACTAAGCTAAACTATAAACTAAACTAAACAAAACTAACCTAACCTAGCCTAACCTAAACTAACTTAACCTAACCTAAACTAAACTTACCTTACCTTACCTAACATAACATAACCTAAACTAAACTAAACTAAACTATAAAATAAACTATAAACTAAACTAAACTAAACTATACAAAAATTAAATTATAAACTAAACTAAACTAAACTAACCTAACCTAACCTAACCTAACATAAACTAAATTAACTAAATTATAAAGTAAACGAAACTAAACTAACCTAACCTAACCTAACCTAACATAAACTAAACTAAACTAAATTATAAACTAAACTATAAACTAAAGTAAATTAACTAAACTAAAATAAACTAACCTAACCTAACCTAACCTAAACTAAACTAACCTAACCAAACCTAACATAACCTAAACTAAACTAAACTAATCTAATATAAACTAAACTAAACAATAAATTAAAATATAAACTAAACTTAACTAAACTAAAATAAGCTAAACTAACTTGACCTAAACTAACCTAAACTAAGCTAACCTAACCTGACCTAAACTAAACTAAAATAAACTAAATTAAATTCAAGTAAACTAAACTAAACTACACTAACCTAACCTAACCTAACCTAACATAATCTAATCTAAACTAAAATAAAGTAACCTAAACTAATCTAACCTTACCTAACCTAACCTAAACTATACTAAACCAAACTAAACTAAACTATAAACTAAAATATAAACTAATTTATAAATTAAACTAATCTATAAACTAACTAAACTTAACTATAAATTAAACTAAACTAAACTGAACTGAACTAACCTAAACTAACCTAACCTAAACTTACGTAACCCAACCTAAACTAAACTAAACTATAAACTAATTTATAAATTAAACTAAACTATAAACTAAATTAAAATAAACAAAACTAAACTAAGCCAAACTAACTAACCTAACCTAACCTAACCTAAGCTAAGCTATCTAAACTCACCTAGCCTAACCTAAACTAAACTAAAATAAAAAAAACTAAAGTATAAAATAAAGTATAAATTAAACTAAAATAAACTATAAACTAAACTATAAACTAAACTGAACTAAACTATAAATTAAACTAAAGTTAACTAACCTAACCTAACCTAACTTAAACTTAACTAAACTAAACTACCCTAACCTAACCTAACCTAACTAAACCTAACCTAACCTAACCTAACATAAACTAAACTAAAATATGCTAAACTAAACTAACTAACCTAACCTAACCTAACCTAACCTAAGCTAAACTAAACTAACCTAAATTAACCTAACCTAACCTAACGTAACCTAAACTAAACTAAACTAACCTACCTAACCTAACATAAATTAAACGAAACTAAATTATAAACTAAACGAATCTAAACTAAACTAAACTAAGCTAAAGTAACATAACCTAACATAAATTAACCTAACCTAACCTAACCTAAACTAAACTAAACTAAACTAACCTAACCTAACCTAACCTAAACTAAACTAACCTAACCTAAATTAACCTAAACAAAACTAAACTAAACTAAACTAACCTAACCTAACCTAACATAAACTAAACTAAACTAAACTAAATAAAAGTAAACTAAACTAAACGAAATTAAACTATACACCAAACTATAAAATAAGCTACACTAAACTATAAACTAAAATATAAACTAATCTAAACTAAACTAACCTAACCTAAACTAAACTAAAATAAACTAAATTAAATTCAACTAAATGAAACTAAACTAAACTACACTAACCTAACATAACCTAACCTAACCTAACATAATCTAATCTAAACAAAAATAAACTAACCTAAACTAATCTAACCTTACCTAACCAAACCTAAACTAAACTAAACTAAACCAAATTAAACTAAACTACAAACTAAAATATAAACTAATTTATAAACTAAACTAATCTATAAACTAAACTAAACTAAACTAAACTTAGCTAAACTAACTAACCTTACCGAAAATAGCCTAACCTAATATAAGCTAAACTAAACTAACCTAACCTAAACCAACATAAACCAAACTAAACTAAATTATAAAGTAAACCATAAACTAAACTAAACAAAACTTAATTCTAAACTATAAATTAACTAAAATATAAACTAAACTAAACTAAACTAAACTAACCTCACCCAACCTAACCTAAGCTAAACTAATCTAATATAAACTAAACTAAACAAAACTATAAACTAAAATATAAACTAAACTAAACTAAATAACCTAACCTAAACTAAAGTAAAATAAACTAGATTAAATTCAACTTACCTAACCTAATCTTATCTAAACTAAAATAAACTAACCTAACCTAACGTAACTTAACCTTACCTATTCTAACCTAAACTAATCTAAACTAAACAAACTAAACTGAACTATAAACTAAAATATAAACTAATCTATAAACTAAATGAACTATAAACTAAACGAAACTAAAATAAACTATACTGAACTAAATTAACCTAACCTAAACTTACCTAACCTAACCTAAATTAAACTAATCTAAACTATAAACTAAACTATAAACTAATTTATAAATTCAACTAAACTATAAACTAAAATAAAATAAAATAAACTAAGCTAAACTATCTAACCTAACCTAACCTAACCTAAATTAACCTAACCTAAGCTAAGCTAAACTAAACTAACCTAACCTAACATAAACTAACATAACCTAACCTAAACTAAACTAAACTAAACTAACCTTACCTAACCTAACCTAACCTATACTAAACTAAACAAAACTAAACTAAACTATAAACTAAACTAAACTAAACTATAAACAAAACTAAACTAAACTGAACTAAATTAACCTAACCTAACCTAACATAAACTTAACTAAACTAAACTAACCAAACCCAACCTAAGCTAACCTTACCTAACCTAACCTAAACTTGACTAAATGAAACTAAACTATAAATTAGTCTCTAAATTAAACTAAACTATAAACTAAACTAAAATAAACTAAACTAAGTTAAATTAACTAACCTAACCTATTCTAACCTAACCTAAGCTAAACTAGACTAACCTAACCTTAACTAAACTAAACTAAACTAAATTATAAACTAAACCATAAACTAAACTAAACTATAAACTAAACTATAAACTAAACTAAACTAAACTATAAACTAGACTAAACTAAACTAAACTAACCTAACCTAACCTAAGCTAAGGTAAACTAAACTAATCTAAAGTAACATAAGTTAACCTAACCTAACCTAAACTACACTAACTTAACCTGACCTAACCTAAACTAAACTAACCTAACCTAACCTAAAATAACCTAACCTAAGCTAAGCTAAACTAAACTAACCTAACCTAACATAAACTAACATAACCTAACCTAAACTGAACTAAACTTAACTAACCTAACCTAACCTAAAATAACCTAACCTAAGCTAAGCTAAACTAAACTAACCTAACCTAACATAAACTATTATAACCTAACCTAAACTGAACTAAACTAAACTAACCTTACCTAACCTAACCTATACTAAACTAAACTAAACTAAACTATAAACTGAACTAAACTAACCTAACCTAACCTAACATAAACTTAACTAAACTAAACTAACCTAACCCAACCTAAGCTAACCTTACCTAACCTAACCTAAACTAAACTAAACGAACCTAAACTATAAACTAATCTCTAAATTAAACTAAACTATAAACTAAACTAAAATAAACTAAACTAAGCTAAATTAACTAACCTAACCTAAGCTAAACTAGACTAACCTAACCTAAACTAAACTAAACTAAACTATAAACTAAACTAAACTATACTATAAACAAAACTAAATAAACTGAACTAAACTAACCTAACCTAACCTAACATAAACTTAACTAAACTAAACTAACCTATCCCAACCTAAGCTAACCTTACCTAAACTAACCTAAACTTAACTAAATGAAACTAAACTATAAACTAATCTCTAAATTAAACAAAACTTTAAACTAAACTAAAATAAACTAAACTAAGCTAAATTAACAAACCTAACCTATTCTAACCTAACCTAAGCTAAACTAGACTAACCTAACCTAAACTAAACTAAACTAAACTAAATTATAAACTAAACCATAAACTAAACTATAAACTAAACTAAACTATAAACTAGACTAAACTAAACTAAACTAACCTAACCTAACGTAAGCTAAGGTAAACTAAACTAACCTAATCTAACCTGAACTAAACTAAACTAAACTAACCTAACTTATAAACTAAGCTATAAACTAAACTAAACCAAATTATAAACTAAACTATAAACTATACTAAACTAAACTATAAACTAAACTAAATTATACTAATCTAACCTAAACTAAACTAAACAAAACTTAATTCTAAACTATAAATTAACTAAAATATAAACTAAACTAAACTAACCTAACCTAACCTAACCTAACATAACCTAAACTAAACTAAACTAAAATATAAAATAAACTATAAACTAAACTATACTATAAACTAAATTATAAACTAAACTAAACTAAACTAACCTAACCTAACCTATCCTAACATAAACTAAACTAAATTATAAACAAAACGAAACTAAACTAACCTAACCTAATATAAACTAAACTAAACTAAATTATAAACTAAATGAAACTAAACTAAACTAAACTAACCTAAAGTAACATAAGTTAACCTAACGTAACCTAAACTACACTAACTTAACCTGACCTAACCTAAACTGAACTAAACCAACCTAACCTAACCTAACCTAACCTAAAATAACCTAACCTAAGCTAAGCTAAACTAAACTTACCTAACCTAACCTAAACTAAACTAATCTAAACTATAAACTAAACTATAAACTAATTTATAAATTAAACTAAACTATTAACTAAAATAAAATAAACTAAACTAAGCTAAACTATCTAACCTAACCTAACCTAACCTAAAATAACCTAACCTAAGCTAAGCTAAACTAAACTAACCTAACCTAACATAAACTAACATAACCTAACCTAACCAAAACTAATCTAAACTAAACTAAACTAATCTAATATAAACTAAACAAACTTAAACTGTAAACTAAAATATAAACTAAACTAAACTAACCTAACCTAAACTAAACTTAAATAAACTAAATTAAATTCAACTAAATGAAACTAAACTAAACTACACTAACCTAACCTAGCCTAACCTAAGATAATCTAATCTAAACTAAAATAAACTAACCTAACCTAACCTTAACTAACCTAAACTAAACTAAACTAAATTAAACTAAACTAAACCAAACTAAACTAAACTATAAACTAAAATATAAATTAACCTGTAAACTAAACTAAACTATAAACTATACGAAACTAATATAAACTATACTAAACTAACCTAACCTAACCTAAGCTAAGCTAAACTAAACTAACCTATAATAAACCTTAAGTAAACTAAAATAAACTAAATTATAAACTAAAATATAAACTAAACTAAACCAAACTACATATTAAACTATTAACTAAACTAAGCTAAACTATAAATTAAACTAAACTAAACTAACGTAACCTAACCTAAACTAACCTAACCTAACCTAAACTAAACTAACCCAACCTAACCTAACATAACCTAAATTAAACTAAACTAAACTATAAAGTAAACTATAAATGAAAATAAACTAAACTATACTATAAACTAAATTATAAACTAAACTAAACTAAACTAAAGTAAGCTAACCTAATCTAAGTTAAACTAAACTAAACTAAATTATAAAATAAACGAAATTAAACTAACCTTACCTAACCTAACCTAACCTAACATAAACTAAACTAAACAAAATTATAAACTAAACGAAACTAAACAAAACTAAACTAAACTAACCTAACCTAAACTAAACTAAACTAATCTATTATAAACTAAACTAAACAATAAATTAAAATATAAACTAAACTAAACTAAACTAAGCTAAACTAACTTAACGTAAACTAAACTAAACTAACCTAACCTAGCCTAAACAAAACTAAAATAAACTAAATAAAATTCAAGTAAACTAAACTAAACTACATTAACCTAACCTAACCTAACATAATCTAATCTAAACTAAAATAAAATAACCTAAACTAATCTAACTTTACCTAACCTAACCTAAACTAAACTAAACTAAACCAAACTAAACTAAACTATAAACTAAAATATAAACTAATTTATAAACTAAACTAATCTATAAACTAAACTAAACTAAACTAAACTTAGCTAAACAAACTAACCTTACCTAATGTAGCCTAACGTAATCTAAGCTAAACTAAACTAACCTAACCTAACCAAAAATAAACCAAACTAAACTAAATTATAAAGTAAACTATAAACTAAACTAAACAAAACTATATTCTAAACTATAAATTAACTAAATTGTAAACTAAACTAAACTAAACTAAACTAACCTAACCTATCCTAACCCAACCTAAACTAAGCTAAACTAACCTAACCTAACCTAACCTAACCGAAACTAAGCTAAACTGAACTAAACTAATCTAAATTAAACAATAATCTAAACTAAATTAACTATAAATTAAACTATAAACTAAACTAAACTATAAACAATACTAAACCAAACTGAACTAAACTAACCTAACCTAACTTAACATAAACTTTACTAAACTAAACTAACTTAACCTCACCCAACCTAACCTTACCTAACCTAACCTAAACTAAACTATAAGCGAAACTATACTTAACTATAAATTAAACACTAAACTAAACTACACCAAACTCACCTAACCTAACATAAACACAACTAACACACCTAACCTAACCTAAACTAAACTAAAATAAAATAAACTAACCCAACCTAACCTAACCTAACCTAAACTAAAATAAACTGACCTAACCTATCCTAAACAAAACTAAACTAAACTAAACTATAAGCTAAACTATTAACTAAAGTAAACTAAACTAAACTAAAATAAACTAACGTAACCTAACCTAACCTAACCTAAACTAATCTAATAGAACTAAACTAAACTAAACTATAAACTAAAATATAAACTAAACTAAACTAAACTAAACTAAATAACCTAACCTAATCTAAACTAAAATAAACTAGATTAAATTCAACTAAACTAAACTAAACTATACTAACCTAACCTAACCTAACCTAACATAATCTAATCTAAAGTAAAATAAACTAACCTAACCTAACGTAACCTAACCTTACCTATTCTAACCTAAACTAAACTAAACTAAACAAACTAAACTAAACTATATACTAAAATATAAACTAATCTATAAACTAAACTGAACTATAAACTAAACGAAACTAAAATAAACTATACTAAACTAAACTAACCTAACCTAAACATACCTCACCTAATCTAAACTAAACTAATCTAAACTATAAACTAAACTATTAATTAATTTATAAATTAAACTAAACTATAAACTAAAATAAAATAAACTAAACTAAGCTATACTAACTAACATAACCTAACCTAACCTAACCTAACCTAAAAAAACCTAACCTAAGCTAAGCTAAACTAAACTAACCGAACCTAACATAAACTAACATAACCTACCCTAAACTAAACTAAACTAAACTAACCTTACCTAACCTAACCTAACCTAACCTATACTAAACTAAACTAAACTAAACCAAACTAAACTAAATTATAAACTAAAATATAAGCTAATCTATAAATTAAACTAAACTATAAACTTAACTAAACTAAACTAAATTAAATTCAACTAAACTAAACTACACTAATCTAACCTAACCTAACCTAACATAAACTAACCGAAACTAAAATAAACCATACTAAATTAAACTAACCTAACCTAAACAAATCTAACCTAACCTAAACTAAACTAAACTAAACTAAACTAAATTAAACTATAAACTAAACTAAATTAAACTATAAACTAAACTTTAAACTAAACGAAACTAAACTATAAACAAAACTAAACTATAAAATAATTTATAAATTAAACTAAACTATAAACTAAACTAAAATGAACTAAACTAAGCTAAACTAACTAACCCAACCTATCCTCACCTAACCTAACCAAAATAAGCTATACTAAACTAACCTAACCTAACCTAAACTAAACTAAACAAAACTAAATTATATTATAAAGTATAAACGAAACTAAACTAAACTATAAACTAAAATATAAACTAAACTAAACTATAAACTAAACTAAACTTAACTAAACTAAAGTAAACTAAACTTGCCTAACCTAACCAAACCCAACCTAAATTAAACTAAACTAAACTAAGCTAACCTAACTTAACCTAACCTAACCTAACCTAACCTAAGCTAAGCTAAACTAAACTAACCTAACCTAACAGAAACTAACTTAACCTAACCTAAACTAAACTAAACTAAACTAACATTACCTAACCTAACCTAAACTAAACTAAACAAAACTAAACTAAACTAAACTAAATTAAACTATAAACTAAACTAAACTATAAACTAAACTAAACTATAAACCAAACTATAAACTAAACTAAACTAAACAATAAACAAAACTAACTAAACTGAACTAAACTAACCTAACCTAACTTAACATAAACTTAACTAAACTAAACTATCCTAACTTAACCTAACCTTACCTAACCTAACCTTAACTAAACCAAACTAAACTATACTATAAACTAAAATATAATCTAATCTATAAATTAAACTAAACTATAAACTAAACTAAAATAAACTAAACTAAGCTAAACTAACTAACCTAACCTAACTTAACCTAACCAAACCTAAGCTAAGCTAAACTAAACTAACCATACCTAACCTAAATTAAACTAAACTAAATTAAACTAAATTATAAACTAAACTATAAACTAAACTAAACTAAATTATAAAATAAACTATAAAATAAACTAAACTATAAACTAAACTCATCTAACCTAACCTAACCTAAACTAACATAAGCTAACCTAACCTAACCTAGGCTAAGCTAAACTAAACTAACCTAACCTAGCATAAACTAACCTAACCTAACCTAAACTAACCTTACCTAACCTAATCTAAACTAAACTAAACTAAACAAAACTAAACTAAAATAAATTAAACTAACCTAACCTAACCTAACATAAACTTAACTATACCGAACTTCCCTAACCTATCCTAACCTAACCTTACCTAACCTATCCTAAACTAAACGAAACGAAACTAAACTATAAACTAAACTATAAACTAATCTATATTATTAACTAAAATATAAAATAAACTAAAATAAACTAAATTAAATTAAACTAACTAACCTAACCTAAACTGAACTAACCTAACCTAACCTAAACTAAACTAAACTAAACTAAACTAATCTAATATAAACTAAACAAACTTAAACTATAAACTAAAATATAAACTAAACTAAACTAAACTGACCTAATATAAACTAAACTAAAATAAACTAAATTAAATTCAACTAAATGAAACTAAACTAAACCACACTAACCTAACCTAACCTAACATAATCTAAACTAAACTAAAATAAACTAACCTAACCTAACATTAACTAACCTAAACTAAACTAAACCAAATTAAACTAAACTATAAACTAAAATATAAATTAATCTGTAAACTAAACTAAACTATAAACTACACGAAACTAATATAAACTAAACTAACCTAACCTAACCTAAGCTAAGCTAAAATAAACTAACCTAACATAACCTAAACTAAACTAAACTAAACTAAATTATAAACTAAGCTATAAACTAAACTAAACCAATCTATATACTAAACTATAAACTAAACTAAGCTAAACTATAAACTAAATTAAACTAACCTAACCTAAACTAAACTAACCTAACCTAAGCTAACCTAACCAAAACTAAACTAAACTATAAAAAAACTATAAACTAAACTAAACAACACTTAACTATATACTAAATTAAAAAGTAAACTAAACTAAACTAAACTGAACTAACCTAACCTAACCTCACCTAACCTAACCTAACATAAACTAAACTAAACTAAACTAAATTATAAACTAAACGAAACTAAAAAAAACTAAACTAAATTAAACTAAACTAACCTAAAGTAACATAACCTAACCTAACCTAACATAACCCAACCTAACCTAAACTAAACTAAACTAAACTATAAACTAAACTATAAACTAAAGTAAACTAAACTAAACTAACCTAACCTATCCTAAACAAACCTAACACACCTAACCTAACCTAACCTAACCTAACCTAAACTAAGCTAAACTAAACTAACCTAACATAACCTAACTTAACGTAACCTAAACTAAACTAAACTGACATAACCTATCCTAAACAAAACAAAACTAATCTAAACTATAAGCTAAACTATAAACTAAAGTAAACTAAACTAAACGAAAATAAACTAATCTAGCCTAACCTAACCTAACCTAACCTAACCTAACCTAAACTAATCTAATATAAACTAAACTAAACTAAACTATAAACTAAAATATAACCTAACTAAACTAAACTAAATAACCTAACCTAAACTAAAGTAAAATAAACTAGATTAAATTCAACTAAACTAAAGTAAACTAAACGCCACTAACCTAACCTAACCTAACCTAACCTAATCTAATCTAAACTAAAATAAACTAACCTAACCTAACATAACCTAACCTAACCTATTCTAACCTAAACTAATCTAAACTAATCAAACTAAACTAAACTATAAACCAAAATATAAACTAATCTATAAACTAAACTGAACTATAATCTAAACGAAACTAAAATAAACTATACTAAAATAAACTAACCTAACTTAAACTTACCTAACCTAACCTAAACTAAACTAATCTGAACTATATACTAAACTATAAACTAATTTATAAATTAAACTAAACTATAAACTAAAATAAAATAAACTAAACTAAGCTAAACTATCTAACCTAACCTAACCTAAAATAACCTAAGCTAAGCTAAACTGAACTAACCTAACCTAACATAAACTAACATAACCTAACCTAAACTTTACTAAACTAAACTAACCTTACCTAACCTAACCTATACTAAACTAAACAAATCTAAACTAAACTAAACTAAACTATAAACTAAACTAAACTAAACTATAAACAAAACTATACTAAACTGAACTAAACTAACCTAACCTAACCTAAGCTAAGGTAAACTAAACTAACCTAACCTAACATAAACTACACTAAATTATAAACAAAACGAAACTAAACTAACCTAACCTAATATAAACTAAACTAAAATAAATTATAAACTAAACGAAACTAAACTAAACTAAACTAACCTAAAGTAACATAAGTTAACCTAACCTAACCTAAACTACACTAACTTAACCTGACCTAACCTAAACTAAACTAACCTAACCTAACCTAACCTAACCTAACGTAAAATAACCCAACCTAAGCTAAGCTAAACTAAACTAACATAACCTAACATAAACTAACATAACCTAATCTAAACTGAACTAAACTAAACTAACCTAACCTAACCTAACTTAAAATAACCTAACCAAAGCTAAGCTAAACTAAACTTACCTAACCTAACCTAAACTAAACTAATCTAAACTATAAACTAAACTATAAACTAAATTATAAATTAACTAAACTATAAACTAAAATAAAATAAACTAAACTAAGCTAAACTATCTAACCTAACCTAACCTAACCAAAATAACCTAACCCAAGCTAAGTTAAACTAAACTAACCTAACCTAACATAAACTAACATAACCTAACCTAACCTAACCTAAACTAATCTAAAATAAACTAAACTAATCTAATATAAACTAAACAAACTTAAACTATAAACTAAAATATAAACTAAACTAAACTAACCTAACCTAAACTAAACTAAAATAAACTAAATTAAATTCAACTAAATGAAACTAAACTAAACTACACTAACCTAACCTAACCTAACCTAACATAATCTAATCTAAACTAAACTAAACTAATGTAATATAAGCTAAAATAATCAATAAATTAAAATATAAACTAAACTAAACTATACTAAACTAAGTTAACCTTACTTAACCTAACCTAAACAAAACTAAACTAAACTAACCTAACCTAACCTAAACTAAACAAAAATAAATTACATTAAATTCAATTAAACTAAAATAAACTACACTTACCTAACCTAACCTTACCTAACCTAACCTAAACTAAACTAAACTAAACTAAACCAAACTAAACTATAAACTAAAATATAAGCTAATCTATACATTAAACTAAACTATAAACTAAACTAAACTAAACCAAAATAAATTCAACTAAACTAAACTACACTAATCTAACCTAACATAATCTAATCTAAACTAAAATAAACTAACCTAACCTAACCTAACCTTACCTAACCTAACCTAAACTAAACTAAACTAAACCAAACTTAACTAAACTATAAAGCAAAATATAAACTAATCTATAAATTAAACTAAACTATAAACTAAAGGAAATATAATTAAACTATACTAAACTAAACTAACCTAACATAAACAAATCTAACCTAACCTAAAATAAACCAAACTAAACTAAACTAAATTAAACTATAAACTAAACTAAATTAAACTATAAACTAAACTATAAACTAAACTAAACTAAACTATAAACAAAACTAAACTATAAAACAATTTATAAATTAAACTAAACTATAAACTAAATTAAAATAAACTAAACTTAGCTAAACTAACTAACCCAACCTAACCTAACCTAAACTAACCTAAGCTATACTAAACTAACCTAACCTAACCTAAACTAAACTAAACAAAACTAAATTATATTATAAAGTATAAACTAAACAAAACTAAACTATAAACTATAATATAAACTAAACTAAACTTAACTAAACTAAGTTAAACTAAAGTTAACTAACCTAACCTAACCTAACCTAACCTAAATTAAACTAAACTAAACTAAGCTAACCTAACCTAACCTAACCTAACCTAAGCAAAACTAAAGTAACCTAACCTAACATAAACCTAAACTAAACTAACCTAACCTAAGCTAACCTAACCAAAACTAAACTAAACTATAAAAAAACTATAAACTAAACTAAACAACACTATACTATATACTAAATTAAAAACTAAACTAAACTAAACTAAACTGAACTAACCTAACCTAACCTCACCTAACCTAACCTAACATAAACTAAACTAAACTAAACTAAATTATAAACTAAACGAAACTAAACAAAACTAAACTAAATTAAACTAAACTAACCTAAAGTAACATAACCTAACCTAACCTAACATAACCCAACCTAACCTAAACTAAACTAAACTAAACTATAAACTAAACTATAAACTAAAGTAAACTAAACTAAACTAACCTAACCTATCCTAAACAAACCTAACACACCTAACCTAACCTAACCTAACCTAAACTAAACTAAACTAAACTAACCTAACATAACATAACTTAACGTAACCTAAACTAAACTAAACTGACATAACCTATCCTAAACAAAACAAAACTAATCTAAACTATAAGCTAAACTATAAACTAAAGTAAACTAAACTAAACGAAAATAAACTAATCTAACCTATCCTAACCTAACCTAACCTAACCTAAACTAATCTAATATAAACTAAACTAAACTAAACTATAAACTAAAATATAAACTAACTAAACTAAACTAAATAACCTAACCTAAACTAAAGTAAAATAAACTAGATTAAATTCAACTAAACTAAAGTAAACTAAACGCCACTAACCTAACCTAACCTAACCTAACCTAATCTAATCTAAACTAAAATAAACTAACCTAACCTAACGTAACCTAACCTAACCTATTCTAACCTAAACTAATCTAAACTAATCAAACTAAACTAAACTATAAACCAAAATATAAACTAATCTATAAACTAAACTGAACTATAATCTAAACGAAACTAAAATAAACTATACTAAAATAAACTAACCTAATTTAAACTTACCTAACCTAACCTAAACTAAACTAATCTAAACTATATACTAAACTATAAACTAATTTATAAATTAAACTAAACTATAAACTAAAATAAAATAAACTAAACTAAGCTAAACTATCTAACCTAACCTAACCTAACCTAAAATTACCTAACCTAAGCTAAGCTAAACTGAACTAACCTAACCTAACATAAACTAACATAACCTAACCTAAACTTTACTAAACTAAACTAACCTTACCTAACCTAACCTATACTAAACTAAACAAATCTAAACTAAACTAAACTAAACTATAAACTAAACTAAACTAAACTATAAACAAAACTATACTAAACTGAACTAAACAAACCTAACCTAACCTAAGCTAAGGTAAACTAAACTAACCTAACCTAACATAAACTACACTAAATTATAAACAAAACGAAACTAAACTAACCTAACCTAATATAAACTAAACTAAAATAAATTATAAACTAAACGAAACTAAACTAAACTAAACTAACCTAAAGTAACATAAGTTAACCTAACCTAACCTAAACTACACTAACTTAACCTGACCTAACCTAAACTAAACTAACCTAACCTAACCTAACCTAACCTAACCTAACGTAAAATAACCCAACCTAAGCTAAGCTAAACTAAACTAACATAACCTAACATAAACTAACATAACCTAATCTAAACTGAACTAAACTAAACTAACCTAACCTAACCTAACTTAAAATAACCTAACCAAAGCTAAGCTAAACTAAACTTACCTAACCTAAACTAAACTAATCTAAACTATAAACTAAACTATAAACTAAATTATAAATTAAACTAAACTATAAACTAAAATAAAATAAACTAAACTAAGCTAAACTATCTAACCTAACCTAACCTAACCAAAATAACCTAACCCAAGCTAAGTTAAACTAAACTAACCTAACCTAACATAAACTAACATAACCTAACCTAACCTAACCTAAACTAATCTAAAATAAACTAAACTAATCTAATATAAACTAAACAAACTTAAACTATAAACTAAAATATAAACTAAACTAAACTAACCTAACCTAAACTAAACTAAAATAAACTAAATTAAATTCAACTAAATGAAACTAAACTAAACTACACTAACCTAACCTAACCTAACCTAACATAATCTAATCTAAACTAAACTAAACTAATGTAATATAAGCTAAAATAATCAATAAATTAAAATATAAACTAAACTAAACTATACTAAACTAAGTTAACCTTACTTAACCTAACCTAAACTAAACTAAACTAAACTAACCTAACCTAACCTAAACTAAACAAAAATAGATTACATTAAATTCAATTAAACTAAAATAAACTACACTTACCTAACCTAACCTTACCTAACCTTACCTAAACTAAACTAAACCAAACCAAACTAAACTATAAACTAAAATATAAGCTAATCTATACATTAAACTAAACTATAAACTAAACTAAACTAAACCAAAATAAATTCAACTAAACTAAACTACACTAATCTAACCTAACATAATCTAATCTAAGCTAAAATAAACTAACCTAACCTAACCTAACCTTACCTAACCTAACCCAAACTAAACTAAACTAAACCAAACTTAACTAAACTATAAAGAAAAATATAAACTAATCTATAAACTAAACTAAACTATAAACTAAAGGAAACTAAATTAAACTATACTAAACTAAACTAACCTAACATAAACAAATCTAACCTAACCTAAAATAAACCAAACTAAACTAAACTAAATTAAACTATAAACTAAACTAAATTAAACTATAAACTAAACTATAAACTAAACTAAACTAAACTATAAACAAAACTAAACTATAAAACAATTTATAAATTAAACTAAACTATAAACTAAATTAAAATAAACTAAACTTAGCTAAACTAACTAACCCAACCTAACCTAACCTAAACTAACCTAAGCTATACTAAACTAACCTAACCTAACCTAACCTTAACTAAACTAAACAAAACTAAATTATATTATAAAGTATAAACTAAACAAAACTAAACTATAAACTATAATATAAACTAAACTAAACTTAACTAAACTAAGTTAAACTAAAGTTAACTAACCTAACCTAACCTAACCTAAATTAAACTAAACTAAACTAAGCTAACCTAACCTAACCTAACCTAACCTAAGCAAAACTAAAGTAACCTAACCTAACATAAACTAACCTAACCTAACCTAAACTAAACTAAACTAAACTAATCTAACCTAACTTAACCTAACCTAACCTAACCTAAGCTAAGCAAAACTAAACTAACCTAACCTAACACAAACTAACCTAACCTAACCTAAACTAAACTAAACTAACCTTACCTAACCTAACCTAAACTAAACTAAACAAAACTAAACTAAATTAAACTAAATTAAACTATAAACTAAACTAAACTATAAACCAAACTATAAACTAAACTAAACTAAACTATAAACAAACCTAACTAAACTGAACTAAACTAACCTAACCTAACCTAACATAAACTTAACTAAACTAAACTATCCTAACCTAACCTAACCTTACCTAACCTAACCTTAACTAAACCAAACTAAACTAAACTATATACTAAAATATAATCTAATCTATAAATTAAACTAAACTATAAACTAAACTAAAATAAACTAAACTAAGCTAAACTAACTAACCTAACCTAACTTAACCTAACCTAACGAAATCTAAGCTAAGCTAAAGTAAACTTACCAAACCTAACCTAAACTAACTAAACTAAATTAAACTAAATTATAATCTAAACTATAAACTTAACTAAACCAAATTATAAACTAAACTATAAACTAAACTAAACTATAAACTAAACTAAACCAAACTAACCTAACCTAACCTAACCTAAACTAAACTGACCTAACCTAAGCTAACCTAACCTAAATTAAACTATAAAATAAACTATAAACTAAACTAAACCAAACTATAATATAAACTAAATTATAAACTAAACTAAACATACCGGAACTAACCTAACCTAACATAAACTAAACTAAACTAAATTATAAACTAAAAGAAACTAAACTAAACTAAATTAAACTAAACTAACCTAAAGTAACCTAAACTAAACTAAACTAAACTAAACTATAAACTTAACTATAAACTAAAGTAAACTAAAGTAAACTAAAATAAACTAACCTAACCTAACCTAAACTCAACTAACCTAACCTAACCAAACCTAACCTAAACTAAACTGAACTAAACTGAACTAAACTAATCTAATATAAATTAAACTAAACTAAACTATAAACTAAAATATAAACTAAACCAAACTAAACTAACCTAACCTAACTTAACATAACCTTAATTAAACTAAACTAAGCTAACCTAACCTAACCTAAACTAAGCTAAAATAAAGTAATTTAAATTCCACTAAATTAAACTAAACTAAACTACACTAACCTAACCTAACCTAACCCAACCTAAGTTAAAATAAATTAAACTAAGCTAACCTAACCTAACCTAAGCTAAGCAAAACTAAACTAACCTAACCTAACCTAACCTAAACTAAATAAAACTAACCTAACCTAACTAGCCTAAACTAAACTAAACTAAACTATAAAATAAACTATAAACTAAACTAATCTATACTAAAAATTAAATTATAAAGTAAACTAAACTAAACTAAACTTTACCAAACTACTCTATTCTAACCTAAGCTAACCTAAACTAATCTAAACTAAACTAAACTAAACAAAACTATGAACTGAACTAAACTAAACTATAAACTAAATTATACACTAAACTAAACCATAAACTAAACTAAACTAAACTAAACTGTACTAAACTGAATTAACCTAGCCTAACCTAACCTAACCTAACCTAACCTAAACTAAACTAAACTAAACTAACCTAACCAAACCTAATCTAAATTATACTCTACTACACTAAACTAAGCTATAAACTAAATTAGATTACACTATAAACTAAACTATAAACTTAACTAAACTATAAAGAAAACTAAACTATAAACAAAGCTAAACTAACTAACCTAACCTAACCTAACCTAACATATAACAAACTAAACTGAACTGAACTAAACTAACCTAACCTGACCTAACATAATCTAATCTAAACTAAAATAAACTAACCTAAACTAATCTAATCTTACCTAACCTAACCTAAACTAAACTAAACCAAACTAAACACAAACTAAAATATAAACTAATTTATAAACTAAACTAATCTATAAACTAAACTCAAATAAATTAAAATTAGCTAAACAAACTAAATTTACCTAACCTAGCCTAACCTAATCTAAGCTAAACTAAACTAACCTAACCCAAAATAAACCAAACTAAACTAAATTATAAAGTAAACTATAAACTAAACTAAACAAAACTATATTCTAAACTACAAACTAAACTAAACTATAAACTAAACTATACTAAACTAAACTAAACTAACCTAACCTAACCTAACCTAACCTAACTTAAACTAAACTAAACTAACCTAACCTAACATAACCTAATCTAAACTAAACTAAATTAAATTCAACTAAACTAAACTAAACTGCACTAATCTAACCTAACCTAACCTAACCTAAAATAAACTAAACTAAACTAAACTATAAACTAAGTTATATACTAAACTAAACTAACATAACGTAAGTTAAACTACAATAAAATAAACTAAACTAAGTTCAACTAAACTAAACCTAACTACACTAACCTAACCTAACCTAACCAAACATAAACTCAACTAAACTGACCTAACCCAACCTAACCTAACCTAAACTAAAATAAACTAAATAAAACTAAACTAAACTAAACGAAATTAAACTATATACCAAACTATAAACTAAGCTAAACTAAACTATAAATTAAACTATAAACCAAACTAAACTACTGAACTATAAGGTAAACTAAACTAACTTAACCTTACTAAACTAACCTAACCTAAAATAACCTAACCTAATATAAACTAAACTAAACTAACCTCACCTAAGCTAAGCTAAGCTAAGCTAAACTAAATCAACCTAACCTAAACTAAACTAAACTAAACTAAAATATAAACCAAACTATAAACTAAACTAAACCAAATTATATACTAAACTATAAACTAAACTAAGCTAAACTATAAACTAAACTAAACTAACCTAACCTAGCCTAACCTAAACTAACTTAACCTAACCTAAACTAAACTTACCTTACCTTACCTAACATAACATAACCTAAACTAAACTAAACTGAACTATAAAATAAACTATAAACTAAACTAAACTATACAAAAATTAAATTATAAACTAAACTAAACTAAACTAACCTAACCTAACCTAACCTAACATAAACTAAATTAACTAAATTATAAAGTAAACGAAACTAAACTAACCTGACCTAACCTAACCTAACATAAACTAAACTAAACTAAATTATAAACTAAACTATAAATTAAAGTAAATTAACTAAACTAAAATAAACTAACCTAACCTAACCTAACCTAAACTAAACTAACCTAACCAAACCTAACCTAACCTAAACTAAACTAAACTAAACTAATCTAATATAAACTAAACTAAACAATAAATTAAAATATAAACTAAACTTAACTAAACTAAACTAAGCTAAACTAACTTGACCTAAACTAACCTAAACTAAGCTAACCTAATCTGACCTAAACTAAACTAAAATAAACTAAATTAAATTCAAGTAAACTAAACTAAACTACACTAACCTAACCTAACCTAACATAATCTAATCTAAACTAAAATAAAGTAACCTAAACTAATCTAACCTTACCTAACCTAACCTAAACTATACTAAACCAAACTAAACTAAACTAAAAACTAAAATATAAACTAATTTATAAACTAAACTAATCTATAAACTAACTAAACTTAACTATAAATTAAACTAAACTAAACTGAACTGAACTAACCTAAACTAACCTAACCTAAACTTACGTAACCCAACCTAAACTAAACTAAACTATAAACTAAACTATAAACTAATTTATAAATTAAACTAAACTATAAACTAAATTAAAATAAACAAAACTAAACTAAGCCAAACTAACTAACCTAACCTAACCTAACCTAAGCTAAGCTATCTAAACTCACCTAACCTAACCTACACTAAACTAAAATAAAATAAACTATAGTATAAAATAAAGTATAAATTAAACTAAAATAAACTATAAACTAAACTATAAACTAAACTGAACTAAACTATAAATTAAACTAAAGTTAACTAACCTAACCTAACCAAACCTAACGTAAATTAAACTAAACTAAGCTAACTTAACCTAACCTAAACTAACCTAACGTAACCTAACCTAAGCTAAGCTAAACTAAACTAACTTAACCTAATATAACTAACCTAACGTAACCTAAACTAACCTTACCTAACCTAACCTAAAATAAACTAAACTAAATTAAACTATAAACTGAACTAAACTGTAAACTAAACTTTAAACTAAACTAAACTAAACTATAAACACAACTAAACTAAACTGAACTAAACTAACCTAACCTAACCTAACTTAAACTTAACTAAACTAAACTACCCTAACCTAACCTAACCTAACTAAACCTAACCTAACCTAACCTAACCTAAACTAAACTAAAATAAGCTAAACTAAACTAAACTAACTAACCTAACCTAACCTAACCTAAGCTAAACTAAACTAACCTAAATTAACCTAACTTAACCTAACGTAACCTAAACTAAACTAAACTAACCTACCTAACCTAACATAAATTAAACGAAACTAAATTATAAACTAAACGAATCTAAACTAAACTAAACTAAGCTAAAGTACCATAACCTAACATAAATTAACCTAACCTAACCTAACCTAAACTAAACTAAACTAAACTAACCTAACCTAACCTAACCTAACCTAAACTAAACTAACCTAACCTAAATTAACCTAAACAAAACTAAACTAAACTAAACTAACCTAACCTAACCTAACATAAACTAAACTAAACTAAACTAAATAAAACTAAACTAAACTAAACGAAATTAAAATATACACCAAACTATAAAATAAGCTACACTAAACTATAAACTAAACTATAAACTAATTTATAAATTAAACTAAATTATAAACTAAAATAAAATAAACTAAACTAATCTAAACTATCTAACCTAACCTAACCTAACCTAAATTAACCTAACCTAAGCTAAGCTAAACTAAACTAACCTAACCTAACATAAACTAACATAACCTAACCTAAACTAAACTAAACTAAACTAACCTTACCTAACCTAACCTAACCTATACTAAACTAAACAAAACTAAACTAAACTAAACTATAAACTAAACTAAACTATAAACGAAACTAAACTAAACTGAACTAAACTAACCTAACCTAACCTAACATAAACTTAACTAAACTAAACTAACCAAACCCAACCTAAGCTAACCCTACCTAACCTAACCTAAACTTAACTAAATGAAACTAAATTATAAATTAGTCTCTAAATTAAACTAAACTATAAACTAAACTAAAATAAACTAAACTAAGTTAAATTAACTAACCTAACCTAAGCTAAACTAGACTAACCTAACCTTAACTAAACTAAACTAAACTAAATTATAAACTAAACCATAAACTAAACTAAACTATAAACTAAACTATAAACTAAACTAAACTAAACTATAAACTAGACTAAACTAAACTAAACTAACCTAACCTAACCTAAGCTAAGATAAACTAAACTAACCTAAAGTAACATAAGTTAACCTAACCTAACCTAAACTACACTAACTTAACCTGACCTAACCTAAACTAAACTAACCTAACCTAACCTAAAATAACCTAACCTAAGCTAAGCTAAACTAAACTAACCTAACCTAACATAAACTAACATAACCTAACCTAAACTGAACTAAACTTAACTAACCTAACCTAACCAAAAATAACCTAACCTAAGCTAAGCTAAACTAAACTAACCTAACCTAACATAAACTATTATAACCTAACCTAAACTGAACTAAACTAAACTAACCTTACCTAACCTAACCTATACTAAACTAAACAAAACAAAACTAAACTAAACTAAACTATAAACTGAACTAAACTAACCTAACCTAACCAAACATAAACTTAACTAAACTAAACTAACCTAACCCAACCTAAGCTAACCTTACCTAACCTAACCTAAACTAAACTAAACGAAACTAAACTATAAACTAAACTAAACTAAATTATACTAACCTAACCTAAAATTAAACTAAACAAAACTTAATTCTAAATTATAAATTAACTAAAATATAAACTAAACTAAACTAACCTAACCTAACCTATCCTAACATAAACTAAACTAAATTATAAACAAAACGAAACTAAACTAACCTAACCTAATATAAACTAAACTAAACTAAATTATAAACTAAACGAAACTAAACTAAACTAAACTAACCTAAAGTAACATAAGTTAACCTAACCTAACCTAAACTACACTAACTTAACCTGACCTAACCTAAACTAAACTAACCTAACCTAACCTAAAATAACCTAACCTAAGCTAAGCTAAACTAAACTAACCTAACCTAACATAAACTAACATAACCTAACCTAAACTGAACTAAACTTAACTAACCTAACCTAACCAAAAATAACCTAACCTAAGCTAAGCTAAACTAAACTAACCTAACCTAACATAAACTATTATAACCTAACCTAAACTGAACTAAACTAAACTAACCTTACCTAACCTAACCTATACTAAACTAAACAAAACAAAACTAAACTAAACTAAACTATAAACTGAACTAAACTAACCTAACCTAACCAAACATAAACTTAACTAAACTAAACTAACCTAACCCAACCTAAGCTAACCTTACCTAACCTAACCTAAACTAAACTAAACGAAACTAAACTATAAACTAAACTAAACTAAATTATACTAATCTAACCTAAAATTAAACTAAACAAAACTTAATTCTAAACTATAAATTAACTAAAATATAAACTAAACTAAACTAACCTAACCTAACCTATCCTAACATAAACTAAACTAAATTATAAACAAAAGGAAACTAAACTAACCTAACCTAATATAAACTAAACTAAACTAAATTATAAACTAAACGAAACTAAACTAAACTAAACTAACCTAAAGTAACATAAGTTAACCTAACCTAACCTAAACTACACTAACTTAACCTGACCTAACCTAAACTGAACTAAACCAAACTAACCTAACCTAACCTAAACTAAACTAATCTAAACTATAAACTAAACTATAAACTAATTTATAAATTAAACTAAACTATTAACTAAAATAAAATAAACTAAACTAAGCTAAACTATCTAACCTAACCTAACCTAACCTAAAATAACCTAACCTAAGCTAAGCTAAACTAAACTAACCTAACCTAACATAAACTAACATAACCTAACCTAACCTAAACTAATCTAAACTAAACTAAACTAATCTAATATAAACTAAACAAAATTAAACTGTAAACTAAAATATAAACTAAAATAACTAACCTAACCTAACCTTACCTAACCTAACCTTAACTAAACCAAACTAAACTAAACTATAAACTAAAATATAATTTAATCTATAAATTAAACTAAACTAAACTATAAACAAACCTAACTAAACTGAACTAAACTAACCTAACCTAACCTAACATAAACTTAACTAAACTAAACTATCCTAACCTAACCTAACCTTACCTAACCTAACCTTAACTAAACCAAACTAAACTAAACTATAAACTAAAATATAATCTAATCTATAAATTAAACTAAACTATAAACTAAACTAAAATAAACTAAACTAAGCTAAACTAACTAACCTAACCTAACTTAACCTAACCTAACGAAATCTAAGCTAAGCTAAAGTAAACTTACCAAACCTAACCTAAACTAACTAAACTAAATTAAACTAAATTATAATCTAAACTATAAACTTAACTAAACCAAATTATAAACTAAACTATAAACTAAACTAAACTATAAACTAAACTAAACCAAACTAACCTAACCTAACCTATCCTAAACTAAACTGACCTAACCTAAGCTAACCTAACCTAAATTAAACTATAAAATAAACTATAAACTAAAATAAACCAAACTATACTATAAACTAAATTATAAACTAAACTAAACTAACCGGAACTAACCTAACCTAACATAAACTAAACTAAACTAAATTATAAACTAAACGAAACTAAACTAAACTAAATTAAACTAAACTAACCTAAAGTAACCTAAACTAAACTAAACTAAACTAAACTATAAACTTAACTATAAACTAAAGTAAACTAAAGTAAACTAAAATAAACTAACCTAACGTAACCTAAACTCAACTAACCTAACCTAACCAAACCTAACCTAAACTAAACTGAACTAAACTGAACTAAACTAATCTAATATAAATTAAACTAAACTAAACTATAAACTAAAATATAAACTAAACCAAACTAAACAAACCTAACCTAACTTAACCTAACCTTAATTAAACTAAACTAAGCTAACCTAACCTAACCTAAACTAAGCTAAAATAAAGTAATTTAAATTCCACTAAATTAAACTAAACTAAACTACACTAACCTAACCTAACCTAACCCAACCTAAATTAAAATAAATTAAACTAAGCTAACCTAACCTAACCTAAGCTAAGCAAAACTAAACTAACCTAACCTAACCTAACCTAAACTAAATAAATTTAACCTAACCTAACTAGCCTAAACTAAACTAAACTAAACTATAAAATAAACTATAAACTAAACTAATCTATACTAAAAATTAAATTATAAAGTAAACTAAACTAAACTAAACTTTACCAAACTACTCTATTCTAACCTAAGCTAACCTAAACTAATCTAAACTAAATTAAACTTAACAAAACTATGAACTGAACTAAACTAAACTATAAACTAAATTATACACTAAACTAAACTATAAAATAAACTAAACTAAACTAAACTGTACTAAACTGATTTAACCTAGCCTAACCTAACCTAACCTAACCTAAACTAAACTAAACTAAACTAACCTAACCAAACCTAATCTAAATTATACTCTACTACACTAAACTAAGCTATAAACTAAATCAGATTACACTATAAACTAAACTATAAACTTAACTGAACTATAAAAAAAACTAAACTATAAACAAAGCTAAACTAACTAACCTAACCTAACATATACCAAACTAAACTGAACTGAACTAAACTAACCTAACCTGACCTAACATAATCTAATCTAAACTAAAATAAACTAACCTAAACTAATCTAATCTTACCTAACCTAACCTAAACTAAACCAAACTAAACACAAACTAAAATATAAACTAATTTATAAACTAAACTAATCTATAAACTAAACTCAACTAAACTAAACTTAGCTAAACTAACTAACCTTACCTAACCTAGCTTAACCTAATCTAAGCTAAACTAAACTAACCTAACCCAATATAAACCAAACTAAACTAAATTATAAAGTAAACTATAAACTAAACTAAACAAAACTATATTCTAAACTACAAACTAAACTAAGCTATAAACTAAACTATACTAAACTAAACTAAACTAACCTAACCTAACCTAACCTAACTTAAACTAAACTAAACTAACCTAACCTAACGTAACCTAATCTAAACTAAACTAAATTAAATTCAACTAAACTAAACTAAACTGCACTAATCTAACCTAACCTAACATAACCTAACCTAAACTAAACTAAACTAAACTATAAACTAAGTTATATACTAAACTAAACTAACATAACGTAACTTAAACTACAATAAAATAAACTAAACTAAGTTCAACTACACTAAACCTAACTACACTAACCTAACCTAACCTCACCAAACATAAACTCAACTAAACTGACCTAACCCAACCTAACCTAACCTAAACTAAAATAAACTAAATAAAACTAAACTACACTAAACGAAATTAAACTATACACCAAACTATAAACTAAGCTAAACTAAACTATAAATTAAACTATAAACCAAAGTAAACTACTAAACTATAAGGTAAACTAAACTAACTTAACCTTACTAAACTAACCTAACCTAAAATAACCTAATCTAATATAAACTAAACTAAACTAACCTAACCTAAGCTAAGCTAAGCTAAGCTAAACTAAATCAACCTAACCTAAACTAAACTAAACTAAACTAAAATATAAACCAAACTATAAACTAAACTAAACCAAAATATATACTAAACTATAAACTAAACTAAGCTAAACTATAAACTAAACTACACTAACCTAACCTAGCCTAACCTAAACTAACTTAACCTAACCTAAACTAAACTTACCTTACCTTACCTAACATAACATAACCTAAACTAAACTAAACTAAACTATAAAATAAACTATAAACTAAACTAAACTAAACTATACAAAAATTAAATTATAAACTAAACTAAACTAAACTAACCTAACCTAACCTAACCTAACCTAACATAAACTAAATTAACTAAATTATAAACTAAACGAAACTAAACTAACCTAACCTAACCTAACCTAACCTAAACTAAACTAACCTAACCTAACCTAAACTAACCTAACCTAAACTAAACTAAACTAATCTAATATAAAATAAACTAAACAATAAATTAAAATATAAACTAAACTTAACTAAACTAAACTAAGCTAAACTATCTTGACCTAAACTAAACTAAACTAAGCTAACCTCACCTGACCTAAACTAAACTAAAATAAACTAAATTAAATTCAAGTAAACTAAACTAAACTAATCTAACCTTACCTAACCTAAACTAAACTAAACTAAACCAAACTAAACTAAACTATATCCTAAAATATAAACTAATTTATAAACTAAACTAATCTATAAACAAAACTAAACTGAACTATAAACAAAACTAAACTAAACTAAACTAAACTAACCTAAACTAACCTAACCTAAACTTACGTAACCTAACCTTAACTAAACTAAACTATAAACTAAACTATAAACTAATTTATAAATTAAACTAAATTATAAACTAAAGTAAAATAAACAAAACTAAACTTAGCCAAACTATCTAACCTAACCTAACCTAACTTAAGCTAAGCTATCTAAACTCACCTAACCTAACCTAAACTAAACTAAAATAAAATAAACTAAAGTATAAACTAAAGTATAAACTAAACTAAAGTAAACTATAAACTTAACTATAAACTAAACTGAACTAATCTATAAATTAAACTAAAGTTAACTAACCTAATCTAACCAAACCTAACGTAAATTAAACTAAACTAAACTAAACTAAGCTAACTTAACCTAACCTAAACTAACCTATCCTAACCTAACCTAAGCTAAGCTAAACTAAACTAACTTAACCTAACATAACTAACCTAACCTAACCTAAACAAACCTTACCTAACCTTACCTAAACTAAACTAAATTAAACTATAAACAGAACTAAACTGTAAACTAAACTTTAAACTAAAATAAACTAAACTATAAACACAACTAAACTAAACTGAACTAAACTAACCTAACCTAACCTAACTTAAACTTAACTAAACTAAACTACCCTAACCTAACCTAACCTAACCAAACCTAACCTAACCTAACCTAAACTAAAATAAACTAAACTAAACTAAACTAACTAACCTAACCTAACCTAACCTAAGCTAAACTAAACTAACCTAACGTAAATTAACCTAAAAAAAACTAAACTAAACTAAACTAACCTAACCTAACCTAACATAAACTAAACTAAATAAAACTAAACTAAACTAAACGAAATTAAACTATACACCAAACTATAAAATAAGCTACACTAAACTATAAACTAAAATATAAACTAATCTAAACTAAACTAACCTAACCTAAACTAAACTAAAATAAACTAAATTAAATTCAACTAAATGAAACTAAACTAAACTACACTAACCTAACCTAACCTAACCTAACCTAACCTAACCTAACATAATCTAATCTAAACAAAAATAAATTAACCTAAACTAATCTAACCTTACCTAACCAAACCTAAACTAAACTAAACCAAAGTAAACTAAACTACAAACTAAAATATAAACTAATTTATAAACTAAACTAATCTATAAACTAAACTAAACTAAACTAAACTTAGCTAAACTAACTAACCTTACCGAAAATAGCTTAACCTAATCTAACCTAAACCAACATAAACCAAACTAAACTAAATTATAAAGTAAACCATAAACTAAACTAAACAAAACTTAATTCTAAACTATAAATTAACTAAACTATAAACTAAACTAAACTAAACTAAACTAACCTCACCTAACCTAATATAAACTAAACTAACCTAACCTAACCTAAACTAAACTAAACTATAAACACAGTTATAAACTAAACTAAACTAAACTAACATAACGTAACCTAAACTACAATAAAATAAACTAAACTAAGTTCATCTAAACTAAACCTAACTACACTAACCTAACCTAACCTAACCTAACATAAACTAAACTAAACTGACCTAACCTAACCTAACGTAAACTAAACTAAACTATACGAATAAAAACTTAATAAAATTAAACTAAACTAACCTAACCTAACCTAACATAAACTAAACTAAACTAAACTAAATAAAACTAAACTAAACTAAACGAAATTAAACTATACACCAAACTATAAAATAAGCTAAACTAAACTATAAATTAAACTATAAACTAAACTAAACTACTAAACTATAATGTAAACTAAACTAAATTACACTCAACTAATCTAAACTAACCTAAGCTTACTAAACTAACCTAACCTAAACTAACATAACCTAATATAAACTAAACTAAACTAACCTAACCTAACATAAGCTAGGCTAAGCTAAACTAAACTAACCTAACCTAAAATAAAGGAAACTAAACTAAAATATAAACCAAACTATAAACTAAACTAAACCAAACTATATACTAAACTATAAACTAAACAAAGCTAAACTATAAACTAAACTATATTAAACTAAACTAACCTAACCTAACCTAAACTAACTTAACGTAACCTATACTAAACTTACCTGACCTAACCAAACATAACCTAAACTAATCTAAAGTATAAAATAAACTATAAACTAAACTAAACTAAACTATACTAAAAACTAAATTATAAACTAAACTAAACTAAACTAAACTAACCTAACCTAACCTAAACTAAACTAAACTAAATTATAAACTAAACGTAACTAAACTAACCTAACATAACCTAACCTAACATAAACTACACTAAACTCAATTATAAACTAAACGAAACTAAACAAAACTAAACTAAACTAACCTAAAGTAACATAACCTAACCTAACCTAAATTAAACTAAACTAACCTGACCTAACCTAAACCAAAACTAAATTAATCTATACTATAAACTAAACTATAAACTAAAGTAAATTAACTAAACTAAAATAAACTAACCTAACCTAACCTAACCTAACCTAAACTAAACTAACATAACCTAACCTAAACTAAACTAAACTAATCTAATATAAATTAAACTAAACAATAAATTAAAATATAAACTAAACTTAACTAAACTAAACTAAGCAAAACTATCTTAACCTAAACTAAACTAAACTAACCTAACCTAACCTAACCTAACCTAAACTAACTTAACCTAACCTATACTAAACTTACCTTACCTAACCTAACATAACCTAAACTAATCTTAAGTATAAAGTAAACTATAAACTAAACTAAACTAAACTATACTAAAAACTAAATTATAAACTAAACTAAACTAAACTAAACTAACCTAACCTAACCTAACCTAAACTAAACTAAACTAAATTATAAACTAAACGTAACTAAACTAACCTAACATATCCTAACCTAACATAAACTACACTAAACTCAATTATAAACTAAACGAAACTAAACAAAACTAAACTAAACTAACCTAAAGTAACATAACCTAACCTAACCTAAACTAAACTAAACTAACCTGACCTAACCTAAACCAAAAGTAAATTAATCTATTCTGTAAGCTAAACTATAAACTAAAGTAAATTAACTAAACTAAAATAAACTAACCTAACCTAACCTAACCTAAACTAAACTAACATAACCTAACCTAACCTAAACTAAACTAAACTAATCTAATATAAACTAAACTAAACAATAAATTAAAATATAAACTAAACTTAACTAAACTAAACTAAGCAAAACTAACTTAACCTAACCTAAACTAAACTAAACTACACTAACATAACCTAACCTAACATAATCTAATCTAAACTAAAATAAACTAACCTAAACTAATCTAACCTTACCTAACCTAACCTAAACTAAAATAAACTAAACTATAAACTAATTTATAAACTAAACTAATCTATAAAATAAACTAAACTAAACTAACCGAAGATAACTTAACCTAAATTAAACTAAACTAAACTAAACTATACTAAACTATAAACAAAACGATAAACGATACTATATATTAAACTGAACTAAAGTAAACTAAACTAAATTAATTTTACCTAACCTAACCTAAACTAAACTAAACTAACCTAACCTAACCCAAACTAAATTAAACTAAACTAAACTAAACGAAATTAAACTATAAACTGAAGTAAACTAAACTAAACTCAACTAAACTAAACTAACCTAACCTAACTTAACATAACCTAACCTAAACTAAACTAAACTAACGTAACCTATCATAACCTACCCTAAACTAAAATAAATTAAATTAATTAAACTATAAACTAAACTAAACTATATACTAAACGATACCTCACTCAACTAATTTAAACTAAACTAAACTACACTAAAATAAACTAAACCATAAACTAAACTATAAACTAAACTATAAACTAAATTATAAACTAATTTATAAATTAAACTAAACTATAAATTATAGTAAAATAAACAAAACTAAACTAAGCTAAACTAACTAACCTATCCTAACGTAACCTAAGCTAAGCTATCTAAACTAACCTAACCTAACCTAACCTAACCTAAACTAAACTAAAATAAACTAAACTAAACTAAACTATAAACTAAACTATAAACTAAGCTGAACTAAACTATAAACTAATCTAAACTAAAGTTAACTAACCTAACATAACCTAACCTAAACTAAATTAAACTAAACTAAACTAAACTAAGCTAACTTAACCAAACCTAAACTAACCTAACCTAACCTAAGCTAAGCTAAACTAAACTAAACTAACCTAACCTAACATAAACTAACCTTACCTAACCTAAACTAAGCTTACCTAACCTAACCTAAACTACTCTAAACTAAACAAAACTACACTAAACTAAACTAAATTAAACTCTAAACTGAACTAAACTGTAAACTAAACTTTAAACTAAACAAGACTAAACTATAAACAAAACTAAACTAAACTGAACTAAACTTACCTAACCTAACCTAACATAAACTTAACTAAACTAAACTACCCTAACCTAACCTAACCAAATCTAACCTTACCTAACCTAACCTAAACTAAACTAAACGAAACTAAACTATAAACTAAACTATAAACTAATCTATAAATTAAACTAAACTATAAACTAAACTAAAATAAACTAAACTAAACTAAACTAACTAACCTAACCTAACCGAACCTAACCTAAGCTACGCTAAACTAAACTAACCTAACAAAACCTGAACTAAACTAAACTAAACTAAACTAAACTAAATTATAAACTAAACTATAAACTAATATAAACTAACCTAACCTAACCTAACCTAACCTAAAGTAAACTAACCTAACCTAAGCTAACCTAACCTAAACTAAACTAAACTATAAAAATACTATAAAGTAAACTAAACAAAACTATACTATAAACTAAATTATAAACTAAACTAATGTAAACTAAACTAACCTCAACTAACCTAACCTAACCTCACCTAACCTAACATAAACTAAACTAAACTAAATTATAAACTAAACGAAACTAAACTAAACTAAACTAAATTAAACTAAACTAACCTAAAGTAACATAACCTAACCTAACCTAAACTAAAATAAACTAAACTAACCTAACCTAAACTAAACTAAACTAAACTAAACTATAAACTAAACTATAAACTAAAGTAAACTAAATTAAACTAAAATAAACTAACCTAATTTACCTAAAAAAAACTAACACACCTAACCTAACCTAAACAAAACTAAACTGACCTAACCTATCCTAAACACAACAAAACTAAACTAAACTATAAGCTAAACTATAAACTAAAGTAAACTAAACTAAACTAAAATAACCTAATCTAACCTAACCTAACCTAACCTAACCTAAACTAATCTAATATAAACTAAACTAAACTATAAACTAAAATATAAACTAAACTAAACTAAATAACCTAACCTAAACTAAAGTAAAATAAACTAGAATAAATTCAACTAAACTAAACTAAACTAAACGCCACTAACCTAACCTAACCTAACCTAATCCAATCTAAACTAAAATAAACTTACCTAACCTAACGTAACCTAACCTTACCTATTCTAACCTAAACTAATCTAAACTAAACAAACTAAAATGAACTATAAATTAAAATATAAACAAATCTTTAAACAAAACTGAACTATAAACTAAACGAAACTAAAATAAACTATACTAAACTAAACTAACCCCACCTAAACTTACCTAACCTAACCTAAACTAAACTAATCTAAGCTATAAACTAAACTAAAAACTAATTTATAAATTAAACTAAATTATAAACTAAAATAAAATAAACTAAACTAAGCTAAACTATCTAACCTAACCTAACCTAACCTAAATTAACCTAACCTAAGCTAAGGTAAACTAAACTAACCTAACCTAACCTAACATAAACTAACCTAACCTAACCTATACTAAACTAAACAAAACTAAACTAAACTAAACTATAAACTAAACTAAACTAAACTATAAAAAACTAAACTAAACTGAACTAAACTAACCTAACCTAACCTAACATAAACTTAACTAAACAAAACTAACCTAACCGAACCTAAGCTTACCTTACCTAACCTAACCTAAATTTAACTAAATGAAACTAAGCTATAAACTAATCTCTAAATTAAACTAAACTATAAACTAAACTAAAATAAACTAAACTAAGCTAAATTAACTAACCAATACCTATTCTAACCTAACCTAAGCTAAACTAGACTAACCTAACCTAAACTAAACTAAACTAAACTAAATTATAAACGAAACCATAAACTAAACTAAATTATAAACTAAACTATAAACTAAACTAAACTAAACTATAAACTAGACTAAACTAAACTAAACTAACCTAAACTAACCTAAGCTAAAGTAAACTAAACTAACCTAAAGTAACATAAGTTAACCTAACCTAACCTAAACTACACTAACTTAACCTGACCTAACCTAAACTAAACTAACCTTACCTAACCTAACATAACCTAAAATAACCTAACCTAAGCTAAGCTAAACTAAACTAACCTAATCTAACATGAACTAACATAACCTAACCTAAACTGAACTAAACTAAACTAACCTAACCTAACCTAACCTAAAATAACCTAACCTAAGCCAAGCTAAACTAAACTAACCTAACCTAACATAAACTAATATAACCAAACCTAAACTGAACTAAACTAAACTAACCTTACCTAACCTAACCTATACTAAACTAAACAAAACAAAAATAAACTAAACTAAACTATAAACTGAACTAAACTAACCTAACCTAACCTAACATAAACTTATCTAAACTAACCTAACCCAATTTAAGCTAACCTTACCTAACCTAACCTAAACTAAACTAAACGAAACTAATCTATTAACTAAACTATAAACTAATCTCTAAATTAAACTAAACTATAAACTAAACTAAAATAAACTAAACTAAGCTAAATTAACTAACCTAACCTATTCTAACCTAACCTAAGCAAAACTAGACTAACCTAACGTAAACTAAACTAAACTAAACTAAATTATAAACTAAACCATAAACTAAATTAAACTATAAAGTAAACTATAAACTAAACTAAACTAAACTATAAATTAGACTAAACTAAACTAAACTAACCTAACCTAACCTAAGCTAAGGTAAACTAAACTAACCTAACCTAACCTGAACTAAACTAAACTATACTAACCTAACTTATAAACTAAGCTATAAACTAAACTAAACAAAATTATAAACTAAACTATAAACTAAACTAAACTAAATTATACTAATCTAACCTAACCTAAACTAAACTAACCTAACCTAACCTAACTTAACATAACCTAAACTAAACTAAACTAAAATATAAAATAAACTATAAACTAAACTATACTATAAACTAAATTATAAACTAAACTAAACTAAACTAAACTAACCTAACCTAACCTAATCTAACATAAAGTAAACTAAATTATAAACAAAACGAAACTAAACTAACCTAACCTAATATAAACTAAACTAAACTAAATTATAAACTAAACGAAACTAAACTAAACTAAACTAACCTAAAGTAACATAAGTTAACCTAACCTAACCTAAACTACACTAACGTAACCTGACCTAACCTAAACTGAACTAAACCAAACTAACCTAACCTAACCTAACCTAAAATAACCTAACCTAAGCTAAGCTAAACTAAACTTACCTAACCTAACCTAAACTAATCTGATCTAAACTATAAACTAAACTATAAACTAATTTATAAATTAAACTAAACTATTAACTAAAATAAAATAAACTAAACTAAGCTAAACTATCTAACCTAACCTAACCTAACCTAAAATAACCTAACCTAAGCTAAGCTAAACTAAACTAACCTAACCTAACATAAACTAACATAACCTAACCTAACCTAAACTAATCTAAAGTAAACTAAACTAATCTAATATAAACTAAACAAACTTAAACTATAAACTAAAATATAAACTAAACTAAACTAAACTAACCTAAACTAAACTAAAAAAAACTAAATTATATTCAACTAAATGAAACTAAACTAAACTACACTATCCTAACCTAGCCTAACTTAACATAATCTAATCTAAACTAAAATAAACTAACCTAACCTAAACTTAACTAACCTAAACTAAACTAAACAAAACTAAATTATATTATAAAGTATAAACTACACAAAACTAAACTATAAACTATAATATAAACTAAACTAAACCAAACTAAACTAAATTAAATTAAAGTTAACTAACCTAACCTAACCTAACCTAACCTAAATTAAACTAAACTAAGCTAACCTAACCTAACCTAACCTAACCTAAACTGAGCAAAACTAAAGTAACCTAACCTAACATAAACTAACCTAACCTAACCTAAACTAAACTAAACTAAGCTAACCTAACTTAACCTAACCTAACCTAACCTAAGCTAAGCAAAACTAAACTAACCTAACCTAACACAAACTAACCTAACCTAACCTAAACTAAACTAAACTAAACGAACATTACCTAACCTAACCTAAACTAAACTAAACAAAACTAAACTAAACTAAACTAAATTAAACTATAAACTTAACTAAACTATAAACCAAACTATAAACTAAACTATACTAAACTATAAACAAACCTAACTAAACTGAACTAAACTAACCTAACCTAACTTAACATAAACTTAACTAAACTAAACTATCCTAAACCTAACCTAACCTTACCTAACCTAACCTTAACTAAACCAAACTAAACTAAACTATAAACTAAAATATAATCTAATCTATATATTAAACTAAACTATAAACTAAACTAAAATAAACTAAACTAAGCTAAACTAACTAACCTAACCTAACTTAACATAACCTCACCAAACCTAAGCTAAGCTAAAGTAAACTAACCAAACCTAACCTAAACTAAACTAAACTAAATTAAACTAAATTATAATCTAAACTATAAACTTAACTAAACTAAATTATAAACTAAACTATAAACTAAACTAAACTATAAACTAAACTAAACCAAACTAACCTAACCTAACCTCACCTAACCTAAACTAAACTGACCTAACCTAAGCCAACCTAACCTAAATTAAACTATAAAATAAACTATAAACTAAACTAAACCAAACTATACTCGAAAATAAATTACAAACTAAACTATGCTAACCGGAACTAACCTAAACTAACATAAACTAAACTAAACTAAATTATAATCTAAACGAAACTAAACTAAATTAAACTAAACTAACCTAAAGTAACCTAAACTAAACTAAACTAAACTAAACTAAACTATAAACTTAACTATAAACTAAAGTAAACTAAAGTAAACTAAAATAAACTAACTTAACCTAACCTAAACTCAACTAACCTAACCTAACCAAACCTAACATAAACTAAACTGAACTAAACTGAACTAAACTAATCTAGTATAAACTAAACTAAACTAAACTATAAACTAAACTAAACTAAACTAACCTAACCTAAATTAAACTAAACTAAGCTAACCTAACCTAACCTAAACTAAGCTAAAATAAAGTAAATTAAATTCCACTAAATTAAACTAAACTAAACTACACTAACATAACCTAACCTAACCCAACCTAAATTAAAATAAGTTAAACTAAGCTAACCTAACCTAATCTAAGCTAAGCAAAACTAAACTAACCTAACCTAACCTAACCTAAACTAAATAAAACTAACCTAACCTAACCTAACCTAGCCTAAACTAAACTAAACTAAACTATAAAATAAACTATAAACTAAACAAATCTATACTAAAAACTAAATTATAAAGTAAACTAAACTAAACTAAACTTAACAAACTAATCTATTCTAACCTAAGCTAACCTAAACTAATCTAAACTAAACTAAACTAAACAAAACTATGAACTGAACTAAACTAAACTATAAACTAAATTATAAATTAAACTAAACTATAAACTAAAATGAACTAAACTAAACTTAGCTAAACTAACTAACCTTACCTAACCTAACCTAACCTAATCTAAGCTAAACTAAACTAACCTAACCTAACCCAAAATAAACCAAACTAAACTAAATTATAAAGTAAACTATAAACTAAACTAAACAGAACTATATTCTAAACTACAAACTAAACTAAACTATAAACTTAACTATACTAAACTAAACTAAACTAACCTAACCTAACCTAACCTAACCTAACCTAACTTAAACTAAACTAAAATAACCTAACGTAACCTAATCTAAAATAAACTAAATTAAATTCAACTAAACTAAACTAAACTGCACTAATCTAACCTAACCTAACCTAACCTAATCTAAACTAAACTAAACTAAACTAAACTATAAACTAAGTTATATACCAAACTAAAATAAACTAACATAACGTAACTTAAACTACAATAAAATAAACTAAACTAAGTTCAACTAAACTAAACCTAACTACACTAACCTAACCTAACCTAACCAAACATAAATTAAACTAAACTGACCTAACCTAACCTAACCTAACCTAAACTAAACTGAACTAAATAAAACTAAACTAAACTAAACGAAATTAAACTATACACCAAACTATAAACTAAGCTAAACTAAACTATAAATTAAACTATAAACTAAACTAAACTACTAAACTATAAGGTAAACTAAACTAAATTAAACTGAACTAATCTAAACTAACTTAACCATACTAAACTAACCTAACCTAAAATAACCTAACCTAATATAAACTAAACTAAACTAACCTAACCTAAGCTAAGCTAAGGTAAGCTAAACTAAATCAACCTAACCTAAACTAAACTAAACTAAAATATAAACCAAACTATAAAGTAAACTAAACCAAACTATATACTAAATTATAAACTAAACTAAGCTAAACTATAAAATAAACTAAACTAAACTAACCTAACCTAGCCTAACCTAAACTAACTTAACCTAACCTAAACTAAACTTACCTTACCTTACCTAACATAACATAACCTAAACTAAACTAAAATAAACTATAAAATAAACTATAAACTAAACTAAACTAAACTATACAAAAATTAAATTGTAAACTAAACTAAACTAAACTAACCTAACCTAACCTAACATAAACTAAATTAACTAAATTATAAACTAAACGAAACTAAACTCACCTAACCTAACCTAACCTAACATAAACTAAACTAAATTATAAACTAAACGAAACTAAACAAAACTAAACTAAACTAACCTAAAGTAACATATCCTAACCTAACTTAAACTAAACTAAACTAACCTGACCTAAACTAAACTAAAACTAAATTAAACTAAACTATAAACTAAACTATAAACTAAAGTAAATTAACTAAACTAAAATAAACTAACCTAACCTAACCTAACCTAAACTAAACTAACGTAACCTAACCTATCCTAACCTAAACTAAACTAAACTAATCTAATATAAACTAAACTAAACAATAAATTAAAATATAAACTAAACTTAACTAAACTAAACTAAGCTAAACTAACTTGACCTAAACTAAACTAAACTAAGCTAACCTAACCTGACCTACACTAAACTAAAATAAACTAAATTAAATTCAAGTAAACTAAACTAAACTACACTAACCTAACCTAACCTAACCTAACATAATCTAATCTAAACTAAAATAAAGTAACCTAAACTAATCTAACCTTACCTAACCTAACCTAAACTAAACTAAACCAAACTAAACTAAACTATAAACTAAAATATAAACCAATTTATAAACAAAACTAATCTATAAACTAAACTAAACTTAACTATAAACAAAACTAAACTAAACTGAACTAAACTAACCTAAACTACCTAACCTAAACTTACGTAACCTAACCTAAACTGAACTAAACTATAAACTAAACTATAAACTAATTTATAAATTAAACTAAACTATAAACTAAAGTAAAATAAACAAAACTAAACTAAGCCAAACTAACTAACCTAACCTAACCTAACCTAAGCTAAGCTATCTAAACTCACCTAACCTAACCTAAACTAAACTAAAATAAAATAAACTAAAGTATAAACTAAAGTATAAACTAAACTAAAGTAAACTATAAACTAAACCATAAACTAAACTGAACTAAACTATAAATTAAACTAAAGTTAACTAACCTAACCTAACCAAACCTAACGTAAATTAAACTAAACTAAACTAAACTAAGCTAACTGAACCTAACCTAAACTAACATAACCTAACCTAAACTAAGCTAAGCTAAACTAAACTAACTTAACCTAACATAACTAACCTAACCTAACCTAAACTTACCTTACCTAACCTAACCTAAACTAAACTAAACTAAATTAAACTATAAACTGAACTAAACTGTAAACTAAATTTTAAACTAACCTAAACTAAACTAAAATAAACTAAACTAAACTAAACTAACTAACCTAACCTAACCTAACCTAACCTAACGTAACCTAAACTAAACTAAACTAACCTACCTAACCTAACATAAATTAAACTAAACTAAATTATAAACTAAACGAAACTAAACTAAACTAAACTAAGCTAAAGTAACATAACCTAACATAAATTAACCTAACCTAACCTAACCTAAACTAAACTAAACTAAACTAACCTAAACTAACCTGACCTAAAATAAACTAAAATAAAATAAATTAAATTCAAGTACACTAAACTAAACTACACTAACCTAACCTAACCTAACATAATCTAATCTAAACTAAAATAAACTAACCTAAATTAATCTAACCTTACCTAACCTAACCTAAACTAAACTAAACTAAACTATAAACTAATTTATAAACTAAACTAATCTATAAATTAAACTAAACTAAACTTACCTAAGATAACTTAACCTAAATTAAACTAAACTAAACTAAACTATACTAAACTATAAACAAAACGATAAACTATACTATATATTAAACTGAACTAAAGCAAACTAAACTAAATTAATTTTACCTAACCTAACCTAAACTAAACTAAAGTAACCTAACCAAAACTAAATTTAACTAAACTAAACTAAACGAAATTAAACTATAAACTGAAGTAAACTAAACTAAACTCAACTAAACTAAACTAACCTAACCTAACTTAACATAACCTAACCTAAACTAAACTAAACTAACGTAACCTAACATAACCTACGCTAAACTAAAATAAATTAAATTAATTAAACTATAAACTAAACTAAACTATATACTAAATGATACCTCACTCAACTAAACTAAACCAAAAACTAAACTATAAACTAAATTATAAACTAATTTATAAATTAAACTAAACTATAAATTATAGTAAAATAAACAAAACTAAACTACGCTAAACTAACTAACCTAACCTAACGTAACCTAAGCTAAGCTATCTAAACTAACCTAACCTAACCTAACCTAACCTAAACTAAACTAAAATAAAATAAACTAAACTAAACTAAACTATAAACTAAACTATAAACTAAACTGAACTAAACTATAAACTAAACTAAACTAAAGTTAACTAACCTAACGTAACCTTACCTAAACTAAATTAAACTAAACTAAACTAAACTAAGCTAACTTAACCTAACCTAAACTAACCTAACCTAACCTAAGCTAAGCTAAACTAAACTAACCTAACCTAACATAAACTAACCTTACCTAACCTAAACTAACCTTACCTAACCTAAACTAAACTAAACTAAACAAAACTACACTAAACTAAACTAAATTAAACTATAAACTGAACTAAACTGTAAACTAAACTTTGAACTAAACAAGACTAAACTATAAACAAAACTAAACTAAACTGAACTAAACTTACCTAACCTAACCTAACATAAACTTAACTAAACTAAACTACCCTAACCTAACCTAACCTAATCTAACCTTACCTAACCTAACCTAAACTAAACGAAACTAAACTATAAATTAATCTATAAATTAAACTAAACTATAAACTAAACTAAAATAAACTAAACTAAACTAAACTAACTAACCTAAACTAACCGAACCTAACCTAAGGTACGCTAAACTAAACTAACCTAACAAAACCTGAACTAAACTAATCTAAACTAAACTAAACTAAACTAAAATATAAACTAAACTATAAACTAATATAAACTAACCTAACCTAACCTATACTAAACTAACCTAACCTAAGCTAACCTAACCTAAACTAAACTAAACTATAAAAAAACTATAAACTAAATTAAACAAAACTATACTATAAACTAAATTATAAACTAAACTAATGTAAACTAAAGTAAACTCAACTAACCTAACCTAACCTCACCTAACCTAACATAAACTAAACTAAACTAAATTATAAACTAAACGAAACTAAACTAAACTAAATTAAACTAAACTAACCTAAAGTAACATAACCTAACCTAACCTAACCTAAACCAAAATAAACTCAACTAACCTAACCTAACATAACCCAACCTAACCTAAACTAAACTAAACTAACCTAACCGAACCTAAACTAAACTAAACTAAACTAAACTAAACTAAACTAAACTATAAACTAAACTATAAACTAAAGTAAACTAAACTAAACTAAAATAAACTAACCTAACCTAACCTAAACAAACCTAACACACCTAACCTAACCTAACCTAAACTAAACTCAACTAAACTAAACTAACCTAACATAACCTAACCTAACCTAAAGTAAACTAAACTGACCTAACCTATCCTAAACAAAACAAAACTAAACTAAACTATAAGCTAAACTATAAACTAAAGTAAACTAAACTAAACTAAAATAAACTAATCTAACCTAACTTAACCTAACCTAACCTAACCTAACCTAAACTAATCTAATATAAACTAAACTAAACTAAACTATAAACTAAAATATAAACTAAACTAAACTAAATAATCCAACCAAAACTAAAGTAAAATAAACTAGATTAAATTCAACTAAACTAAACTAAACTAAACGCCACTAACCTAACCTAACCTAACCTAATCTTATCTAAACTTAAATAAACTAACCTAACCTAACGTAACCTAACCTTACCTATTCTAACCTAAACTAATCTAAACTAAACAAACTAAACTGAACTATAAACTAAAATATAAACTAATCTATAAACTAAACTGAACTATAAACTAACCGAAACTAAAATAAACTATACTAAACTAAACTAACCTAACCTAAACTTACCTAACCTAACCTAAACTAAACTAATCTAAACTATAAACTAAACTATAAACTAATTTATAAATTAAACTAAACTATAAACTAAAATAAAATAAACTAAACTAAGCTAAACTATCTAACCTAACCTAACCTAACCTAAATTAACCTAACCTAAGCTAAGCTAAACTAAACTAACCTAACCTAACATAAACTAACAGAACCTAACATAAACTAAACTAAACTAAACTAACCTTACCTAACCTAACCTAACCTATACTAAACTAAACAAAACTAAACTAAACTAAACTAAACTATAAACTAAACTAAACTAAACTATAAACAAAACTAAAGTAAACTGAACTAAACTAACCTAACCTAACCTAACATAAACTTAACTAAACTAAACTAACCTAACCCAACCTAAGCTAACCTTACCTAACCTAACCTAAACTTAACTAAATGAAACTAAACTATAAACTAATCTCTAAATTAAACTAAACTATAAACTAAAATAAAATAAACTGAACTAACCTAAATTAACCAACCTAACCTATTCTAACCTAACCTAAGCTAAACTAGACTAACCTAACCTTAACTAAACTAAACTAAACTAAATTATAAATTAAACCATAAACTAAACTAAACTATAAACTAAACTATAAACTAAACTAAACTATAAACTAGACTAAACTAAACTAAACTAACCTAACCTAACCTAAGCTAAGGTAAACTAAATTAACCTAAAGTAACATAAGTTAACCTAACCTAACCTAAACTACACTAACTTAACCTGACCTAACCTAAACTAAACTAAAATAACCTAACCTAAGCTAAGCTAAACTAAACTAACCTAACCTAACATGAACTAACATAACCTAACCTAAACTGAACTAAACTTAACTAACCTAACCTAACCTAACCTAAAATAACCTAACCTAATCTAAGCTATACTAAACTAACATAACCTAACATAAACTAATAAAACCTAACCAAACTGAAGTAAACTAAAATAACCGTACCTAACCTAACCTATACTAAACTAAACAAAACAAAACTAAACTAAACTAAACTATAAACTGAACTAAACTAACCTAACCTAACCTAACATAAACTTAACTAAACTAAACTAACCTAACCCAACCTAAGCTAACCTTACCTAACCTAACCTAATCTAAACTAAACTTAACTAAATAAAACTAAATTATAAACTAATCTCTAAATTAAACTAAACTATAAAATAAACTAAAATAAACTTAACTAAGCTAAATTAACTAACCTAACCTATTCTAACCTAACCTAAGCTAAACTAGACTAACCTAACCTAAACTAAACTAAACTAAACTAAATTATAAACTAAACCATAAACTAAACTAAACTATAAACTAAACTATAAACTAAACTAAACTAAACTATAAACTAGACTAAACTAAATTAAACTAACCTAACCTAACCTAAGCTAAGGTAAACTAAACTAACCTAATCTAACCTGAACTAAACTAAACTAAACTAACCTAACTTATAAACTAAGCTATAAACTAAACTCAACCAAATTATAAACTAAACTATAAACTAAACTAAACTAAACTATAAACTAAACTAAACTAAATTATACTAATCTAACCTAACCTAAACTAAACTAACCTAACCTAACCTAACCTAACATAACCTAAACTAAACTAAATTAAAATATAAAATAAACTATAAACTAAACTATACTATAAACTAAATTATAAACCAAACTAAACTAAACTAAACTAAACTAACCTAACCTAACGTAACCTAACATAAACTAAACTAAATTATAAACAAAACGAAACTAAACTAACCTAACCTAATATAAACTAAACTAAACTAAATTATAAACTAAACGAAACTAAACTAAACTAACCTAAAGTAACATAAGTTAACCTAACCTAACCTAAACTACACTAACTTAACCTGACCTAACCTAAACTGAACTAAACCAAACTAACCTAACCTAACCTAACCTAAAATAACCTAACCTAAGCTAAGCTTAACTAAACTTACCTAACCAAACCTAAACTAAACTAATCTAAACTATAAACTAAACTATAAACTAATTTATAAATTGAACTAAACTATTAACTAAAATAAAATAAACTAAACTAAGCTAAACTATCTAACCTACCCTAACCTAACCTAAAATAACCTAACCTAAGCTAAGCTAAACTAAACTAACCTAACCTAACATAAACTAACATAACCTAACCTAACCTAAACTAATCTAAACTAAACTAAACTAATCTAATATAAACTAAACAAACTTAAACTATAAATTAAAATATAAACTAAACTAAACTAACCTAACCTAAACTAAACTAAAATAAACTAAATTATGTTCAACTAAATGAAACTAAACTAAACTACACTAACCTAACCTAGCCTAACCTAACATAATCTGATCTAAACTAAATTAAACTAACCTAACCTAACCTTAACTAACCTAAACTAAACTAATCTAATCTAAACTAAACCAAACTAAACTAAACTATAAACTAAAATATAAATTAACCTGTAAACTATACTAAACTATAAACTACACGAAACTAATATAAACTATACTAAACTAACCTAACCTAACCTAAGCTAAGCTAAACTAAACTAACCTAACCTAACCTAAAGTAAACTAAACTAAACTAAATTATAAACTAAAATATAAACTAAACTAAACCAAACTACATATTAAACTATAAACTAAACTAAGCTAAACTATAAATTAAACTAATCTAAACTAACCTAACCTAACCTAAACTAACCTAACCTAACCTAAACTAAACTAACCCAACCTAACCTAACATAACCTAAACTAAACTAAACTAAACTATAAAATAAACTATAAATGAAACTAAACTAAACTATACTATAAACTAAATTATAAACTAAACTAAACTAAGCTAACCTAACCTAAGTTAAACTAAACTAAACTAAATTATGAAATAAACGAAACTAAACTAATCTTACCTAACCTAACCTAACCTAACATAAACTAAACTAAACAAAATTATAAACTAAACGAAACTAAACAAAACTAAACTAAACTAACCTAAAGTAACATAAACTAACCTAATCTAACATAACCTAAACTAAACTAAACTAACCTGACCTACCCTAAACTAAAACTAAACTAAACAAAACTATAAACTAAACTATAAACTAAAGTAAATTAACTAAACTAAAATAAACTAACCTAACCTAACCTAACCTAAACTAAACTAATCTAACCTAACCTAAACTAAACTAAACTAATCTATTATAAACTAAACTAAACAATAAATTAAAATATATACTAAACTAAACCAAACTACATATTAAACTATAAACTAAACTAAGCTAAACTATAAATTAAACTAATCTAAACTAACCTAACCTAACCTAAACTAACCTAACCTAACCTAAACTAAACTAACCCAACCTAACCTAACATAACCTAAACTAAACTAAACTAAACTATAAAATAAACTATAAATGAAACTAAACTAAACTATACTATAAACTAAATTATAAACTAAACTAAACTAAGCTAACCTAACCTAAGTTAAACTAAACTAAACTAAATTATGAAATAAACGAAACTAAACTAATCTTACCTAACCTAACCTAACCTAACATAAACTAAACTAAACAAAATTATAAACTAAACGAAACTAAACAAAACTAAACTAAACTAACCTAAAGTAACATAACCTAACCTAACCTAACCTAACCTAAACTAAACTAAACTAACCTGACCTACCCTAAACTAAAACTAAACTAAACAAAACTATAAAATAAACTATAAACTAAAGTAAATTAACTAAACTAAAATAAACTAACCTAACCTAACCTAACCTAAACCAAACTAATCTAACCTAACCTAAACTAAACTAAACTAATCTATTATAAACTAAACTAAACAATAAATTAAAATATAAACTAAACTAAACTAAACTAAGCTAAACTAACTTAACGTAAACTAAACTAAACTAACCTAACCTAGCCTAAACTAAACTAAAATAAACTAAATAAAATTCAAGTAAACTAAACTAAACTACACTAACCTAACCTAACCTAACCTAACATAATCTAATCTAAACTAAAATAAAATATCCTAAACTAATCTAACCTTACCTAACCTAACCTAAACTAAACTAAACCAAACTAAACTAAACTATAAACTAAAATATAAACTAATTTATAAACTAAACTAATCTATAAACTAAACTAAACTAAACTAAACTTAGCTAAACTAACTAACCTTACCTAATGTTTTTTTTTTTGAGTAGTGTTTAACGCCCGTTTTCACTACTGAGGCACCACAGGCGGTTAACCTAATGTAGCCTAACGTAATCTTAGCTAAACTAAACTAACCTAACATAACCTAAACTAAACTAAACTAAACTAAATTATAAACTAAACTATAAACTAAACTAAACCAAACTATATACTAAACTATAAACTAAACTAAGCTAAACTATAAACTAAACTAAACTAACCTAACCTAAACTAAACTAACCTAACCTAACATATACTAAACTAACCCAACCTAACCTAACATAACCAAAACTAAACTAAACTAAACTAAACTATAAAATAAACTATAAATGAAACGAAACTAAACTATACTATAAACTAAATTATAAACTAAACTAAATTAAATTAAACTAAGCTAACCTAACCTAAGTTAAACTAAACTAAACTAAATTATAAAATAAACGATACTAAACTAACCTTACCTAACCTAACCTAACATAAACTAAACTAAACTAAATTATAATCTAAACGAAACTAAACAAAACTAAACTAAACTAAGCTGACCTACCCTAAACTAAAACTAAACTAAACTAAACTATAAACTAAACTTAAACTAAAGTAAATTAACTAAACTAAAATAAACTAACCTAACCTAACCTAACCTAAACTAAACTAACCTAACCTAACCTAACTTAAACTAAACTAATCTATTATAAACTAAACTAAACAATAAATTAAAATATAAACTAAACTAAACTAAACTAAGCTAAAATAACTTAACCTAAACTAAACTAAACTAACCTAACCTAGCCTAAACTAAACTAAAATAAACTAAATAAAATTCAAGTAAACCAAACTAAATTACACTAACCTAACCTAACCTAATCTAACATTAGCTAATCTAAACTAAAATAAAATAACCTAAACTAATCTCACCTTACCTAACCTAACCTAAACTAAACTAAACTAAACCAAACTAAACTAAACTATAAACTAAAATATAAACTAATTTATAAACTAAACTAATCTATAAACTAAACTAAACTAAACTAAACTTAGCTAAACTAACTAACCTTACCTAATGTAGCCTAACGTAATCTAAGCTAAACTAAACTAACCTAACCTAACCTAACATTAACTTAACTAAACTAAACTACCCTAACCTAACCTAACCAAACCTTACCTAACCTAACCTAAACTAAACCAAACGAAACTAAACTGTAAACTAAACTATAAACTAATCTATAAATTAAACTAAACTATAAAATAAACTAAAATAAACTAAACTAAACTAAACTAACTAACCTAAGCTAACCGAACCTAACCTAAGCTACGCTAAACTAAACTAACCTAACCTAACCTGAGCTAAACTAAACTAAACTAAACTGAATTATAAACCAAACTATAAACTAAACTAAACCAAATTATAAACTAAAAACTAAAATAAACTAAACTATAAACTAAACTAAACTAACCCTAACCTAACCTAAACTAAACTACCCTAACCTAAGCTAACCTAACCTAAACTAAACTAAACTATAAAAAAACTATAAACTAAACTAAACAACACTATACTATATACTAAATTAAAAACTAAACTAAACTAAACTAAACTAAACTAACCTAACCTAACCTCACTTAACCTAACCTAACATAAACTAAACTAAACTAAATTATAAACTAACGAAAGTAAACTAAACTAAACTAAATTAAACTAAACTAACCTAAAGTAACATAACCTAACCTAACCTAACCTAACCTAAACTAAAATAAACTCAAATAACCTAACCTAACAAAACCCAACCTAACCTAAACTAAACTATAAACTAAACTATAAACTAAAGTAAAATAAACTAAACTAACCTAACCTAAACAAACCTAACACACCTAACCTAACCTAAACTAAACTAAACTAACCTAACATAACCTAACCTAACCTAAACTAAACTAAACTGACCTAACCTATCCTAAACAAAACAAAACTAAACTAAACTATAAGCTAAACTATAAACTAAAGTAAACTAAACTAAACTAAAATAAACTAATCTAACCTAACCTAACCTAACCTAACCTAAACTAATCTAATATAAACTAAACTAAACTAAACTATAAACTAAAATATAAACTAAACTAAACTAAACTAAATAACCTAACCTAAACTAAAGTTTAATAAACTAGATTAAATTCAACTAAACTAAACTAAACTAAACGCCACTAACCTAACCTAACCTAACCTAATCTAATCTAAACTAAAATAAACTAACCTAACCTAACGTAACCTAACCTTACCTATTCTAACCTAAACTAATCTAAACTAAACAAACTAAACTAAACTATAAACCAAAATATAAACTAATCTATAAACTAAACTGAACTATAAACTAAACGAAACTAAAATAAACTATACTAAAATAAACTAACCTAACCTAAACTTACCTAACCTAACCTAAACTAAACTAATCTAAACTATAAACTAAACTATAAATTAATTTATAAATTAAACTAAACTATAAACTAAAATAAAATAAACTAAACTAAGCTAAACTATCTAACCTAACCTAACCTAACCTAAAATAACTTAACCTAAGCTAAGCTAAACTAAATTAACCTAACCTAACATAAACTAACATAACCTAACCTAAACTAAACTAAACTAAACTAACCTTACCTAACCTAACCTATACTAAACTAAACAAATCTAAACTAAACTAAACTAAACTATAAACTTAACTAAACGTAACTATAAACAAAACTATACTAAACTGAACTAAACTAACCTAACCTAACCTAAACTAAACAAAAATAAACTACATTAAATTCAATTAAACTAAAATAAACTACACTTACCTAACCTAACCTTACCTAACCTAACCTAAACTAAACTAAACCAAACAAAACTAAACTATAAACTAAAATATAAGCTAATCTATACATTAAACTAAACTATACACTAAACTAAACTAAACCAAATTAAATTCAGCTAAACTAAACTACACTAATCTAACCTAACCTAACCTAACATAATCTAATCTAAACTAAAATTAACTAACCTAAACTAACCTAACCTTACCTAACCTAACCTAAACTAAACTAAACTAAACCAAACTTAACTAAACTATAAAGCAAAATATAAATTAATCTATAAACTAAACTAAACTATAAACTAAAGGAAACTAAATTAAACTATACTAAACTAAACTAACCTAACATAAACAAATCTAACCTAACCTAAAATAAACCAAACTAAACTAAACTAAATTAAACTATAAACTAAACTAAATTAAACTATAAACTAAACTATAAACTAAACTAAACTAAACTATAAACAAAACTAAACAATAAAACAATTTATAAATTAAACTAAACTGTAAACTAAATTAAAATAAACTAAACTAAGCTAAACTAACTAACCCAACCTAACCTAACCTAACCTAACCTAAGCTATACTAAACTAACCTAACCTAACCTAAACTAAACTAAACAAAACTAAATTATATTATAAAGTATAAACTAAACAAAACTAAACTATAAACTATAATATAAACTAAACTAAACTTAACTAAACTAAATTAAACTAAAGTTAACTAACCCAACCTAACCTAACCTAACCTAAATTAAACTAAACTAAACTAAGCTAACCTAACCTAACCTAACCTAACCTAAGCAAAACTAAAGTAACCTAAACTAACATAAACTAACCTAACCTAAACTAAACTAAACTAAACTAAACTAATCTAACCTAACTTAACCTAACCTAACCTAACCTAAGCTAAGCAAAACTAAACTAACCTAACCTAACACAAACTAACCTAACCTAACCTAAACTAAACTAAACTAACCTTACCTAACCTAACCTAAACTAAATTAAACAAAACTAAACTAAACTAAACTAAATTAAACTATAAACTAAACTAAACTATAAACCAAACTATAAACTAAACTAAACTAAACTATAAACAAACCTAACTAAACTGAACTAAACTAACCTAACCTAACCTAACATAAACTTAACTAAACTAAACTATCCTAACCTAACCTAACCTTACCTAACCTAACCTTAACTAAACCAAACTAAACTAAACTATAAACTAAAATATAATCTAATCTATAAATTAAACTAAACTATAAACTAAACTAAACTATAAACTAAACTAAACCAAACTAACCTAACCTAACCTAACCTAAACCAAACTGACCTAACCTAAGCTAACCTAACCTAAATTAAACTATAAAATATACTATAAACTAAACTAAACCAAACTATATTATAAACTAAATTATAAACTAAACTAAACTAACCGGAACTAACCTAACCTAACATAAACTAAACTAAACTAAATTATAAACTAAACGAAACTAAACTAAACTAAATTAAACTAAACTAACCTAAAGTAACCTAAACTAAACTAAACTAAACTATAAACTTAAATATAAACCAAAGTAAACTAAAGTAAACTAAAATAAACTAACCTAACCTAACCTAAACTCAACTAACCTAACCTAAACTCAACTAACCTAACCTAACCAAACCTAACCTAAACTAAACTGAACTAAACTGAACTAAATTAATCTAATATAAATTAAACTAAACTAAACTATAAACTAAAATATAAACTAAACCAAACTAAACTAACCTAACCTAACTTAACCTAACCTAAATTAAACTAAACTAAGCTAACCTAACCTAACCTAAACTAAGCTAAAATAAAGTAATTTAAATTCCACTAAATTAAACTAAACTAAACTACACTAACCTAACCTAACCTAACGCAACCTAAATTAAAATAAATTAAACTAAGCTAACTTAACCTAACCTAAGCTAAGCAAAACTAAACATACCTAACCTAACCTAACCTAAACTAAATAAAACTAACCTAACCTAACTAGCCTAAACTAAACTAAACTAAACTATAAACTAAACTATAAACTAAACTAATCTATACTAAAAATTAAATTATAAATTAAACTAAACTAAACTAAACTTTACCAAACTACTCTATTCTTTCCTAAGCTAACCTAAACTAATCTAAACTAAACAAAACTAAAAAAAACTATGAACTGAACTAAACTAAACTGTAAACTAAATTATAAACTAAACTAAACTATAAAATAAAATAAACTAAACTAAACTGTACTAAACTGAATTAACCTATCCTAACCTAACCTAACCTAACCTAAACTAAACTAAACTAAACTAACCTAACCAAACCTAATCTAAATTATACTCTACTACACTAAACTAAGCTATAAACTAAATTAGATTACACTATAAACTAAACTATAAACTTAACTAAACTATAAAGAAAACTAAACTATAAACAAAGCTAAACTAACTAACCTAACCTAACCTAACCTAACATATACCAAACTAAACTGAACTGAACTAAACTAACCTAACCTGACCTAACATAATCTAATCTAAACTAAAATAAAATATCCTAAACTAATCTAACCTTACCTAACCTAACCTAAACTAAACTAAACCAAACTAAACTAAACTATAAACTAAAATATAAACTAATTTATAAACTAAACTAATCTATAAACTAAACTAAACTAAACTAAACTTAGCTAAACTAACTAACCTTACCTAATGTTTTTTTTTTTGAGTAGTGTTTAACGCCCGTTTTCACTACTGAGGCACCACAGGCGGTTAACCTAATGTAGCCTAACGTAATCTTAGCTAAACTAAACTAACCTAACATAACCTAAACTAAACTAAACTAAACTAAATTATAAACTAAACTATAAACTAAACTAAACCAAACTATATACTAAACTATAAACTAAACTAAGCTAAACTATAAACTAAACTAAACTAACCTAACCTAAACTAAACTAACCTAACCTAACATATACTAAACTAACCCAACCTAACCTAACATAACCAAAACTAAACTAAACTAAACTAAACTATAAAATAAACTATAAATGAAACGAAACTAAACTATACTATAAACTAAATTATAAACTAAACTAAATTAAATTAAACTAAGCTAACCTAACCTAAGTTAAACTAAACTAAACTAAATTATAAAATAAACGATACTAAACTAACCTTACCTAACCTAACCTAACATAAACTAAACTAAACTAAATTATAATCTAAACGAAACTAAACAAAACTAAACTAAACTAACCTGACCTACCCTAAACTAAAACTAAACTAAACTAAACTATAAACTAAACTTAAACTAAAGTAAATTAACTAAACTAAAATAAACTAACCTAACCTAACCTAACCTAAACTAAACTAACCTAACCTAACCTAACTTAAACTAAACTAATCTATTATAAACTAAACTAAACAATAAATTAAAATATAAACTAAACTAAACTAAACTAAGCTAAACTAACTTAACCTAAACTAAACTAAACTAACCTAACCTAGCCTAAACTAAACTAAAATAAACTAAATAAAATTCAAGTAAACCAAACTAAATTACACTAACCTAACCTAACCTAATCTAACATAAGCTAATCTAAACTAAAATAAAATAACCTAAACTAATCTCACCTTACCTAACCTAACCTAAACTAAACTAAACTAAACCAAACTAAACTAAACTATAAACTAAAATATAAACTAATTTATAAACTAAACTAATCTATAAACTAAACTAAACTAAACTAAACTTAGCTAAACTAACTAACCTTACCTAATGTAGCCTAACGTAATCTAAGCTAAACTAAACTAACCTAACCTAACCTAACATTAACTTAACTAAACTAAACTACCCTAACCTAACCTAACCAAACCTTACCTAACCTAACCTAAACTAAACCAAACGAAACTAAACTGTAAACTAAACTATAAACTAATCTATAAATTAAACTAAACTATAAAATAAACTAAAATAAACTAAACTAAACTAAACTAACTAACCTAAGCTAACCGAACCTAACCTAAGCTACGCTAAACTAAACTAACCTAACCTAACCTGAGCTAAACTAAACTAAACTAAACTGAATTATAAACCAAACTATAAACTAAACTAAACCAAATTATAAACTAAAAACTAAAATAAACTAAACTATAAACTAAACTAAACTAACCCTAACCTAACCTAAACTAAACTACCCTAACCTAAGCTAACCTAACCTAAACTAAACTAAACTATAAAAAAACTATAAACTAAACTAAACAACACTATACTATATACTAAATTAAAAACTAAACTAAACTAAACTAAACTAAACTAACCTAACCTAACCTCACTTAACCTAACCTAACATAAACTAAACTAAACTAAATTATAAACTAACGAAAGTAAACTAAACTAAACTAAATTAAACTAAACTAACCTAAAGTAACATAACCTAACCTAACCTAACCTAACCTAAACTAAAATAAACTCAAATAACCTAACCTAACAAAACCCAACCTAACCTAAACTAAACTATAAACTAAACTATAAACTAAAGTAAAATAAACTAAACTAACCTAACCTAAACAAACCTAACACACCTAACCTAACCTAAACTAAACTAAACTAACCTAACATAACCTAACCTAACCTAAACTAAACTAAACTGACCTAACCTATCCTAAACAAAACAAAACTAAACTAAACTATAAGCTAAACTATAAACTAAAGTAAACTAAACTAAACTAAAATAAACTAATCTAACCTAACCTAACCTAACCTAACCTAAACTAATCTAATATAAACTAAACTAAACTAAACTATAAACTAAAATATAAACTAAACTAAACTAAACTAAATAACCTAACCTAAACTAAAGTTTAATAAACTAGATTAAATTCAACTAAACTAAACTAAACTAAACGCCACTAACCTAACCTAACCTAACCTAATCTAATCTAAACTAAAATAAACTAACCTAACCTAACGTAACCTAACCTTACCTATTCTAACCTAAACTAATCTAAACTAAACAAACTAAACTAAACTATAAACCAAAATATAAACTAATCTATAAACTAAACTGAACTATAAACTAAACGAAACTAAAATAAACTATACTAAAATAAACTAACCTAACCTAAACTTACCTAACCTAACCTAAACTAAACTAATCTAAACTATAAACTAAACTATAAATTAATTTATAAATTAAACTAAACTATAAACTAAAATAAAATAAACTAAACTAAGCTAAACTATCTAACCTAACCTAACCTAACCTAAAATAACTTAACCTAAGCTAAGCTAAACTAAATTAACCTAACCTAACATAAACTAACATAACCTAACCTAAACTAAACTAAACTAAACTAACCTTACCTAACCTAACCTATACTAAACTAAACAAATCTAAACTAAACTAAACTAAACTATAAACTTAACTAAACGTAACTATAAACAAAACTATACTAAACTGAACTAAACTAACCTAACCTAACCTAAACTAAACAAAAATAAACTACATTAAATTCAATTAAACTAAAATAAACTACACTTACCTAACCTAACCTTACCTAACCTAACCTAAACTAAACTAAACCAAACAAAACTAAACTATAAACTAAAATATAAGCTAATCTATACATTAAACTAAACTATACACTAAACTAAACTAAACCAAATTAAATTCAGCTAAACTAAACTACACTAATCTAACCTAACCTAACCTAACATAATCTAATCTAAACTAAAATTAACTAACCTAAACTAACCTAACCTTACCTAACCTAACCTAAACTAAACTAAACTAAACCAAACTTAACTAAACTATAAAGCAAAATATAAATTAATCTATAAACTAAACTAAACTATAAACTAAAGGAAACTAAATTAAACTATACTAAACTAAACTAACCTAACATAAACAAATCTAACCTAACCTAAAATAAACCAAACTAAACTAAACTAAATTAAACTATAAACTAAACTAAATTAAACTATAAACTAAACTATAAACTAAACTAAACTAAACTATAAACAAAACTAAACAATAAAACAATTTATAAATTAAACTAAACTGTAAACTAAATTAAAATAAACTAAACTAAGCTAAACTAACTAACCCAACCTAACCTAACCTAACCTAACCTAAGCTATACTAAACTAACCTAACCTAACCTAAACTAAACTAAACAAAACTAAATTATATTATAAAGTATAAACTAAACAAAACTAAACTATAAACTATAATATAAACTAAACTAAACTTAACTAAACTAAATTAAACTAAAGTTAACTAACCCAACCTAACCTAACCTAACCTAAATTAAACTAAACTAAACTAAGCTAACCTAACCTAACCTAACCTAACCTAAGCAAAACTAAAGTAACCTAAACTAACATAAACTAACCTAACCTAAACTAAACTAAACTAAACTAAACTAATCTAACCTAACTTAACCTAACCTAACCTAACCTAAGCTAAGCAAAACTAAACTAACCTAACCTAACACAAACTAACCTAACCTAACCTAAACTAAACTAAACTAACCTTACCTAACCTAACCTAAACTAAATTAAACAAAACTAAACTAAACTAAACTAAATTAAACTATAAACTAAACTAAACTATAAACCAAACTATAAACTAAACTAAACTAAACTATAAACAAACCTAACTAAACTGAACTAAACTAACCTAACCTAACCTAACATAAACTTAACTAAACTAAACTATCCTAACCTAACCTAACCTTACCTAACCTAACCTTAACTAAACCAAACTAAACTAAACTATAAACTAAAATATAATCTAATCTATAAATTAAACTAAACTATAAACTAAACTAAACTATAAACTAAACTAAACCAAACTAACCTAACCTAACCTAACCTAAACCAAACTGACCTAACCTAAGCTAACCTAACCTAAATTAAACTATAAAATATACTATAAACTAAACTAAACCAAACTATATTATAAACTAAATTATAAACTAAACTAAACTAACCGGAACTAACCTAACCTAACATAAACTAAACTAAACTAAATTATAAACTAAACGAAACTAAACTAAACTAAATTAAACTAAACTAACCTAAAGTAACCTAAACTAAACTAAACTAAACTATAAACTTAAATATAAACCAAAGTAAACTAAAGTAAACTAAAATAAACTAACCTAACCTAACCTAAACTCAACTAACCTAACCTAAACTCAACTAACCTAACCTAACCAAACCTAACCTAAACTAAACTGAACTAAACTGAACTAAATTAATCTAATATAAATTAAACTAAACTAAACTATAAACTAAAATATAAACTAAACCAAACTAAACTAACCTAACCTAACTTAACCTAACCTAAATTAAACTAAACTAAGCTAACCTAACCTAACCTAAACTAAGCTAAAATAAAGTAATTTAAATTCCACTAAATTAAACTAAACTAAACTACACTAACCTAACCTAACCTAACGCAACCTAAATTAAAATAAATTAAACTAAGCTAACTTAACCTAACCTAAGCTAAGCAAAACTAAACATACCTAACCTAACCTAACCTAAACTAAATAAAACTAACCTAACCTAACTAGCCTAAACTAAACTAAACTAAACTATAAACTAAACTATAAACTAAACTAATCTATACTAAAAATTAAATTATAAATTAAACTAAACTAAACTAAACTTTACCAAACTACTCTATTCTTTCCTAAGCTAACCTAAACTAATCTAAACTAAACTAAACTAAAAAAAACTATGAACTGAACTAAACTAAACTGTAAACTAAATTATAAACTAAACTAAACTATAAAATAAAATAAACTAAACTAAACTGTACTAAACTGAATTAACCTATCCTAACCTAACCTAACCTAACCTAAACTAAACTAAACTAAACTAACCTAACCAAACCTAATCTAAATTATACTCTACTACACTAAACTAAGCTATAAACTAAATTAGATTACACTATAAACTAAACTATAAACTTAACTAAACTATAAAGAAAACTAAACTATAAACAAAGCTAAACTAACTAACCTAACCTAACCTAACCTAACATATACCAAACTAAACTGAACTGAACTAAACTAACCTAACCTGACCTAACATAATCTAATCTAAACTAAAATAAACTAACCTAAACTAATCTAATCTTACCTAACCTAACCTAAACTAAACTAAACCAAAATAAACACAAACTAAAATATAAACTAATTTATAAACTAAACTAATCTATAAACTAAACTCAACTAAACTAAACTTAGCTAAACTAACTAACCTTACCTAACCTAGCCTTACCTAATCTAAGCTAAACTAAACTAACCTAACCTAACCCAAAATAAACCAAACTAAACTAAATTATAAAGTAAACTATAAACTAAACTAAACCAAACTATATTCTAAACTACAAACTAAACTAAACTATAAAATAAACTATAGTAAACTAAACTAAACTAACCTAACCTAACCTAACTTAAACTAAACTAAACTAACCTAACCTAACGTAACCTAAAATAAACTAAACTAAATTAAATTCAACTAAACTAAACTAAACTGCACTAATCTAACCTAACCTAACCTAACCTAACCTAAACTAAACTAAACTAAACTAAACTATAAACTAAGTTATATACTAAACTAAACTAAACTAACATAACGTAACTTAAACCACAATAAAATAAACTAAACTAAGTTCAACTAAACTAAACCTAACTACACTAACCTAACCTAACCTAACCAAACATAAACTAAACTAAACTGACCTAACCTAACCTAACCTAACCTAAACTAAACTAAACTAAACTAAATAAAACTAAACTAAACTAAACGAAATTAAACTATACACCAAACTATAAACTAAGCTAAACTAAACTATAAATTAAACTATAAACTAAACTAAACTACTAAACTATAAGGTAAACTAAACTAAATTAAACTCAACTAATCTAAACTAACTTAATCTTACTAAACTAACCTAACCTAAAATAACCTAACCTAATATAAACAAAATAAACTAACCTAACCTAAGCTAAGCTAAGCTAAGCTAAACTAAATCAACCTAACCTAAACTAAACTAAACTAAACTAAAATATAAACCAAACTATAAACTAAACTAAACCAAACTATATACTAAACTATAAACTAAACTAAGCTAAACTATAAACTAAACTAAACTAAACTAACCTAACCTAACCTAAACTAAACTTACCTTACCTTACCTAACATAACATAACCTAAACTAAACTAAACTAAACTAAACTATAAAATAAACTATAAACTAAACTAAACTATACAAAAATTAAATTATAAACTAAACTAAACTAAACTAACCTAACCTAACCTAACCTAACATAAACTAAATTAACTAAATTATAAACTAAACGAAACTAAACAAATCTAAACTAAACTAACCTAAAGTAACATAACCTAACCTAACCTAAACTAAACTAAACTAAGCTGACCTAAACTAAACTAAAACTAAATTAAACTAAACTATAAACTAAACTATAATCTAAAGTAAATTAACTAAAGTAAAATAAACTAACCTAACCTAACCTAACCTAAACTAAACTAACCTAACCTAACCTAACCTAAACTAAACTAAACTAATCTAATGTAAAATAAACTAAACAATAAATTAAAATATAAACTAAACTTAACTAAACTAAACTAAGCTTAACAAACTTGACCTAAACTAAACTAAACTAAGCTAACCTCACCTGACCTAAACTAAACTAAAATAAACTAAATTAAATTCAAGTAAACTAAACTAAACTACACTAACCTAACCTAACCTAACCTAACATAATCTAATCTAAACTAAAATAAAGTAACCTAAACTAATCTAACCTTACCTAACCTAACCTAAACTAAACTAAACCAAACTAAACTAAACTATAAACTAAAATATAAACTAATTTATAAACTAAACTAATCTATAAACTAAACTAAACTGAACTATAAACAAAACTAAACTAAACTAACCTAAACTAACCTAACCTAAACTTACGTAACCTAACCTAAACTAAACTAAACTATAAACTTAACTATAAACTAATTTATAAATTAAACTAAACTATAAACTAAAGTAAAATAAACAAAACTAAACTAAGCCAAACTATCTAACCTAACCTAACCTAACCTAAGCTAAGCTATCTAAACTCACCTAACCTAACCTAAACTAAACTAAAATAAAATAAACTAAAGTATAAACTAAACTATAAACTAAACTGAACTAAACTATAAATTAAACTAAAGTTAACTAACCTAACCTAACCAAACCTAACGTAAATTAAACTAAACTAAACTAAACTAAGCTAACTTAACCTAACCTAAACTAACCTATCCTAACCTAACCTAAGCTAAGCTAAACTAAACTAACTTAACCTAACATAACTAACCTAACCTAACCTAACCTAAACTAACCTTACCTAACCTAACCTAAACTAACATTACCTAACCTAACCTAAACTAAACTAAATTAAACTATAAACTGAACTAAACTGTCAACTAAACTTTAAACTAAACTAAACTAAACTATAAACACAACTAAACTAAACTGAACTAAACTAACCTAACCTAACCTAACTTAAACTTAACTAAACTAAACTACCCTAACCTAACCTAACATAACCAAACCTAACCAAACCTAACCTAAACTAAACTAAAATAAACTAAACTAAACTAAACTAAACTGACTAACCTAACCTAACCTAACCTAACCTAACCTAAGCTAAACTAAACTAACCTAACGTAAATTAACCTAAACAAAAGTAAACTAAACTAACCTAACCTAACCTAACATAAACTAAACTAAACTAAACTAAATAAAACTAAAGTAAACTAAACGAAATTAAACTATACACCAAACTATAAAATAAGCTACACTAAACTATAAACTAAAATATAAACTAATCTAAACTAAACTAACCTAACCTAAACTAAACTAAAATAAACTAAATTAAATTCAACTAAATGAAACTAAACTAAACTACACTAACCTAACCTAACCTAACCTAACCTAACCTAACATAATCTAATCTAAACAAAAATAAACTAACCTAAACTAGTCTAACCTTACCTAACCAAACCTAAACTAAACTAAACTAAACCAAACTAAACTAAACTACAAACTAAAATATAAACTAATTTATAAACTAAACTAATCTATAAACTAAACTAAACTAAACTAAACTTAGCTAAACTAACTAAGCTTACCGAAAATAGCCTAACCTAATCTAACCTAAACCAACATAAACCAAACTAAACTAAATTATAAAGTAAACCATAAACTAAACTAAACAAAACTTAATTCTAAACTATAAATTAACTAAACTATAAACTAAACTAAACTAAACTAATCTAACCTCACCTAACCTAATTTAAACTAAACTAAACTAACCTAACCTAAACTAAACTAAACTAAACTATAAACACAGTTATAAACTAAATTAAACTAAAATAACATAACGTAACCTAAACTACAATAAAGTAAACTAAACTAAGTTCATCTAAACTAAACCTAACTACACTAACCTAACCTAACCTAACCTAACATAAACTAAACTAAACTGACCTAACCTAACCTAACGTAAACTACACTAAACTATACGAAACAAAACTAAATAAAACTAAACTAAACTAAACTAACCTAACCTAACCTAACATAAACTAAACTAAACTAAACTAAATAAAACTAAACTAAACGAAACGAAATTAAACTATACACCAAACTATAAAATAAGCTAAACTAAAATATAAATTAAACTATAAACTAAACTAAACCACTAAACTATAATGTAAACTAAACTAAATTAAACTCAACTAATCTAAACTAACCTAAGCTTACTAAACTAACCTAACCTAAACTAACCTAACCTAATATAAACTAAACTAAACTAACCTAACCTAACATAAGCTAGGCTAAGCTAAACTAAACTAACCTAACCTAAAATAAAATATAAACTAAACTATAAACTAAACTAAACCAAACTATATACTAAACTATAAACTAAACTAAGCTAAACTATAAACTAAACTATACTAAACTAAACTAACCTAACCTAACCTAACCTAAACTAACTTAACCTAACCTATACTAAACTTACCTTACCTAACCTAACATAACCTAAACTAATCTAAAGTATAAAATAAACTATAAACTAAACTAAACTAAACTATACTATAAACTAAATTAAACTAAACTAAACTAAACTAAACTAACCTAACCTAACCTAACCTAAACTAAACTAAATTATAAACTAAACGTAACTAAACTAACCTAACCTAACCTAACCTAACCTAACATAAACTACACTAAACTCAATTATAAACTAAACGAAACTAAACAAAACTAAACTAAACTAACCTAAAGTAACATAACCTAACCTAACCTAAACTAAACTAAACTAACCTGACCTAACCTAAACCAAAACTAAATTAATCTATACTATAAACTAAACTATAAACTAAAGTAAATTAACTAAACTAAAATAAACTAACCTAACCTAACCTAACCTAACCTAAACTAAACTAACATAACCTAACCTAACCTAAAATAAACTAAACTAATCTAATATAAACTAAACTAAACAATAAATTAAAATATAAACTAAACTTAACTTAACTAAACTAAGGAAAACTAACTTAACCTAAACTAAACTAAACTAAACTAACCTAACCTGACCTAAAATAAACTAAAATAAACTAAATTAAATTCAAGTAAACTAAACTAAACTACACTAACCTAACCTAACCTAACATAATCTAATCTAAACTAAACTAAACTAACCTAAACTAATCTAACCTTACCTAACCTAACCTAACCTAAACTAAACTAAACTATAAACTAATTTATAAACTTTACTAATCTATAAACTAAACTAAACTGAACTAACCAAAGTAACATAACCTAAATTAAACTAAACTAAACTAAACTATACTAAACTATAAACAAAACGATAAACTATACTATATATTAAACTGAACTAAAGTAAACTAAACTAAATTAATTTTACCTAACCTAACCTAAACAAAACTAAACTAACCTAACCTAACCCAAACTAAATTAAACTAAACTAAACTAAACGAAATTAAACTATAAACTGAAGTAAACTAAACTAAACTCAACTAAACTAAACTAACCTAACCTAACTTAACATAACCTAACCTAAACTAAACTAAACTAACGTAACCTAACATAACCTACCCTAAACTAAAATAAATTAAATTAATTAAACTATAAACTAAACTAAACTATATACTAAACGATACCTCACTCAACTAAACTAAACTAAACTAAACTACACTAAACTAAACTAAACCATAAACTAAACTATTAACTAAACTATAAACTAAACTGAACTAAACTATAAACTAAACTAAACTAAAGTTAACTAACCTAACGTAACCTAACCTAAACTAAATTAAACTAAACTAAACTAAACTAAGCTAACTTAACCTAACCTAAATTAACCTAACCTAACCTAAGCTAAGCTAAACTAAACTAACCTAACCTAACATAAACTAACCTTACATAACCTAAACTAACCTTACCTAACCTAACCTAACCTAAACTAAACTAAACAAAACTACACTAAACTAAACTAAATTAAACTATAAACTGAACTAAACTGTAAACTAAACTTTAAACTAAACAAGACTAAACTATAAACAAAACTAAACTATACCGAACTAAACTTACCTAAACTAACCTAACATAAACTTAACTAAACTAAACTACCCTAACCTAACCTAACCTAATCTAACCTTACCTAACCTAACCTAAACTAAACTAAACGAAACTAAACTATAAACTAAACTATAAACTAATCTATAAATTAAACTAAACTATAAACTAAACTAAAATAAACTAAACTAAACTAAACTAACTAACCTAACCTAACCGAACCTAACCTAAGCTACGTTAAACTAAACTAACCTAACAAAACCTGAAATAAACTAAACTAAACTAAACTAAATTATAAACAAATCTATAAACTAATATAAACTAACCTATCCTAACCTAACCTAAACTAAACTAACCTAACCTAAGCTAACCTAACCTAAACTAAACTAAACTATAAAAAAACTATAAACTAAACTAAACAAAGCTATACTATAAACTAAATTATAAACTAAACTAATGTAAACTAAACTAACCTCAACTAACCTAACCTAGCCTCACCTAACCTAACATAAACTAAACCCAACTAAATTATAAACTAAACGAAACTAAACTAAATTAAACTAAACTAACCTAAAGTAACATAATCTAACCTAACCTAACCTAACCTAAACTAAAATAACTCAACTAACCTAACCGAACCTAAACTAAACTAAACAAAACTAAACTATAAACTAAACTATAAACTAAAGTAAACTAAATTAAACTAAAATAAACTAACCTAATTTACCTAAACAAAACTAACACACCTAACATAACCTAAACAAAACTAAACTGACCTAACCTATCCTTAACAAAATAAAACTAAACTAAACTATAAGCTAAACTATAAACTAAAGTAAACTAAACTAAACTAAAATAAACTAATCCAACCTAACCTAACCTAACCTAAACTAATATAATATAAACTAAACTAAACTATAAACTAAAATATACACTAAACTAAATTAAATAACCTAACCTAAACTAAAGTAAAATAAACTATATTAAATTCAACTAAACTAAACTAAACTAAACGCCACTAACCTAACCTAACCTAACCTAATCTAATCTAAACTAAAATAAACTAACCTAACCTAAACTTACCTAACCTAACCTAAACTAAACTAATCTAAGCTATAAACTAATCTATAAACTAATTTATAAATTAAACTAAACTATAAACTAAAATAAAATAAACTAAACTAAGCTAAACTATCTAACCTAACCTAAAGTAACCTAAATTAACCTAACCTAAGCTAAGCTAAACTAAACTAACCTAACCTAACATAAACTAACATAACCTAACCTAAACTAAACTAAACTAAACTAACCTTACCTAACCTAACCTAACCTATACTAAACTAAACAAAACGAAACTAAACTAAACTAAACTATAAACTAAACTAAACTAAACTAAAAAAAAAACTAAACTAAACTGAACTAAACTAACCTAACCTAACCTAACATTAACTTAACTAAACTAAACTAACCTAACCCAACCTAAGCTAACCTTACCTAACCTAACCTAAACTTAACTAAATGAAACTAAACTATAAACTAATCTCTTAATTAAACTAAACTATAAACTAAACTAAAATAAACTAAACTAAGCTAAATTAACTAACCTAACCTATTCTAACCTAACCTAAGCTAAACTAGACTAACCTAACCTAAACTAAACTAAACTAAACTAAATTATAAACTAAACCATAAACTAAACTAAACTATAAACTAAACTATAAACTAAACTAAACTAAACTATAAACTAGACTAAACTAAAACAAACTAACCTAACCTAACCTAAGCTAAGGTAAACTAAACTAACCTAAAGTAACATAAGTTAACCTAACCTAACCTAAACTACACTAACTTAACCTGACCTAACCTAAACTAAACTAACCTAACCTAACCTAACCTAACCTAAAATAACCTAACCTAAGCTAAGCTAAACTAAACTAACCTAACCTAACATAAACTAACATAACCTAACCTAAACTGAACTAAACTAAACTAACCTAACCTAACCTAACCTAAAATAACCTAACCTAAGCTAAGCTAAACTAAACTAACCTAACCTAACATAAACTAATATAACCTAACCTAAACTGAAGTAAACTAAACTAACCTTACCTAACCTAACCTAATCTAAACTAAACAAAACAAAACTAAACTAAACTAAACTATAAACTGAACTAAACTAACCTAACCTAACCTAACATAAACTTAACTAAACTAACCTAACCCAACCTAAGCTAACCTTACCTAACCTAACCTAAACTAAACTAAACGAAACTAATCTATAAACTAAACTATAAACTAATCTCTAAATTAAACTAAACTATAAACTAAACTAAAATAAACTAAACTAAGCTAAATTAGCTAACCTAACCTATTCTAACCTAACCTAAGCTAAACTAGACTAACCTAACCTAAACTAAACTAAACTAAACTATAAACTAAACTAAACTATAAACAAAACTAAACTAAACTGAACTAAACTAACCTAACCTAACATAAACTTAACTAAACTAAACTAAACTAACTCAACCTAAGCTAACCTTACCTAACCTAACCTAAACTTAACTAAATGAAACTAAACTATAAACTAATCTCTACATTAAACTAAACTATAAACTAAAATAAATAAACTAAACTAAGCTAAATTAACTAACCTAACCTATTCTAACCTAACCTAAGCTAAACTAGACTAACCTAACCTAAACTAAACTAAACTAAATTATAAACTAAACCATAAACTAAACTAAACTATAAACTAAACTATAAACTAAACTAAACTATAAACTAGACTAAACTAAAATAAACTAACCTAACCTAACCTAAGCTAAGGTAAACTAAACTAACCTAAAGTAACATAAGTTAACCTAACCTAACCTAAACTACACTAACTTAACCTGACCTAACCTAAACTAAACTAACCTAACCTAACCTAACCTAAAATAACCTAACCTAAGCTAAGCTAAACTAAACCAACCTAACCTAACATAAACTAACATAACCTAACCTAAACTGAACTAAACTAAACTAACCTAACCTAACCTAACCTAAAATAACCTAACCTAAGCTAAGCTAAACTAAACTAACCTAACCTAACATAAACTAATATAACCTAACCTAAACTGAAGTAAACTAAACTAACCTTACCTAACCTAACCTATACTAAACTAAACAAAACAAAACTAAACTAAACTAAACTATAAACTGAACTAAACTAACCTAACCTAACCTAACATAAACTTAACTAAACTAACCTAACCCAACCTAAGCTAACCTTACCTAACCTAACCTAAACTAAACTAAACGACACTAATCTATAAACTAAACTATAAACTAATCTCTAAATTAAACTAAATTATAAACTAAACTAAAATAAACTAAACTAAGCTAAATTAGCTAACCTAACCTATTCTAACCTAACCTAAGCTAAACTAGACTAACCTAACTTAAACTAAACTAAACTAAACTATAAACTAAACTAAACTAAACTATAAACAAAACTAAACTAAACTGAACTAAACTAACCTAACCTAACATAAACTTAACTAAACTAAACTAAACTAACTCAACCTAAGCTAACCTTACCTAACCTAACCTAAACTTAACTAAATGAAACTAAACTATAAACTAATCTCTACATTAAACTAAACTATAAACTAAACTAAAATAAACTAAACTAAGCTAAATTAACTAACCTAACCTATTCTAACCTAACCTAAGCTAAACTAGACTAACCTAACCTAAACTAAATTAAACTAAATTATAAACTAAACCATAAACTAAATTATACTATAAACTAAACTATAATCTAAACTAAACTAAACTATAAACTAGACTAAACTAAACTAAACTAACCTAACCTAACCTAAGCTAAGGTATACTAAACTAACCTAACCTAACCTGAACTAAACTAAACTAAACTAACCTAACTTATAAACTAAGCTATAAACTAAACTAAACCAAATTATAAACTAAACTATAAACTAAACTAAACTATAAACTAAACTAAACTAAATTATACTAATCTAACCTAACCTAAACTAAACTAACCTAACCTAACCTAACCTAACATAACCTAAACTAAACTAAACTAAAATATAAAATAAACTATAAATAAAACTATACTATAAACTAAATTATAAACTAAACTAAACTAAAATAAACTAACCTAACCTAACCTAATCTAACATAAACTAAATTAAATTAAAAACAAAACGAAACTAAACTTACCTAACCTAATATAAACTAAACTAAACTAAATTATAAACTAAACGAAACTAAACTAAACTAAACTAACCTAAAGTAACATAAGTTAACCTAACCTAACCTAAACTACACTAACTTAACCTGACCTAACCTAAACTGAACTAAACCAAATTACCTAACCTAACCTAACCTAAACTAAGCTAAAATAAAGTAATTTAAATTCCACTAAATTAAACTAAACTAAACTACACTAACCTAACCTAACCTAACGCAACCTAAATTAAAATAAATTAAACTAAGCTAACTTACCCTAACCTAAGCTAAGCAAAACTAAACTAACCTAACCTAACCTAAACTAAATAAAACTAACCTAACCTAACTGGCCTAAACTAAACTAAACTAAACTATAAAATAAACTATAAACTAAACTAATCTATACTAAAAATTAAATTATAAAGTAAACTAAGAAAACTAAACTTTACCAAACTACTCTATTCTAACCTAAGCTAACCTAAACTAATCTAAACTAAACTAAACTAAACTATACTAAACAAAACTATGAACTGAACTAAACTAAACTGTAAACTAAATTATAAACTAAACTAAACTATAAAATGAAATAAACTAAACTAAACTGTACTAAACTGAATTAACCTAGCCTAACCTAACCTAACCTAACCTAAACTAAACTAAACTAAACTAACCTAACCAAACCTAATCTAAATTATACTCTACTACACTAAACTAAGCTATAAACTAAATTAGATTACACTATAAACTAAACTATAAACGTCACTAAACTATAAAGAAAACTAAACTATAAACAAAGCTAAACTAACTAACCTAACCTAACCTAACCTACCATATACCAAACTAAACTGAACTGAACTAAACTAACCTAACCTGACCTAACATAATCTAATCTAAACTAAAATAAACTAACCTAAACTAATCTAATCTTACCTAACCTAAACTAAACTAAACTAAACCAAACTAAACACAATCTAAAATATAAACTAGTTTATAAACTAAACTAATCTATAAACTAAACTAAACTAAACTAAACTTAGCTAAACTAACTAACCTTACCTAACCTAGCTTAACCTAATCTAAGCTAAACTAAACTAACCTAACCTAACCCAAAATAAACCAAACTAAACTAAATTATAAAGTAAACTATAAACTTAACTAAACAAAACTATATTCTAAACTACAAACTAAACTAAACTATAAACTAAACTATACTAAACTAAACTAAACTAACCTAACCTAACCTAACCTAACCTAACCTAACTTAAACTAAACTAAACTAACCTAACCTAACATAACCTAATCTAAACTAAACTAAATTAAATTCAACTAAACTAAACTAAACTGCACTAATCTAACCTAACCTAACCTAACCTAACCTAAACTAAATTAACATAACGTAACTTAAACTACAATAAAATAAACTAAACTAAGTTCAACTAAACTAAACCTAACTACACTAACCTAACGTAACCTAACCAAACATAAACTAAACCAAACTGACCTAACCTAACCTAACCTAAACTAAACTAAACTAAACTAAATAAAACTAAACTAAACTAAACGAAATTAAACTATACACCAAACTATAAACTAAGCTAAACTAAACTATAAACTGAACTAAACTGTAAACTAAACTTTAAACTAAACTAAACTAAACTATAAACACAACTAAACTAAACTGAACTAAAATAACCTAACCTAACCTAACTTAAACTTAACTAAACTAAACTACCCTAACCTAACCTAACATAACCCAACCTAACCTAACCTAACCTAAACTAAACTAAAATAAACTAAACTAAACTAATCTAAACTAACTAACCTAACCTAACCTAACCTAACCTAAGCTAAACTAAACTAACCTAACGTAAATTAACCTAAACAAAACTAAACTAAACTAGACTAACCTAACCTAACCTAACATAAACTAAACTAAACTAAACTAAATAAAACTAAAGTAAACTAAACGAAATTAAACTATACACCAAACTATAAAATAAGCTACACTAAACTATAAACTAAAATATAAACTAATCTAAACTAAACTAACCTAACCTAAACTAAACTAAAATAAACTAAATTAAATTCAACTAAATGAAACTAAACTAAACTACACTAACCTAACCTAACCTAACCTAACCTAACATAATCTAATCTAAACAAAAATAAACTAACCTAAACTAATCTAACCTTACCTATCCAAACCTAAACTAAACTAAACTAAACCAAAATTAAACTAAACTACAAACTAAAATATAAACTAATTTATAAACTAAACTAATCTATAAACTAAACTAAACTAAACTAAACTTAGCTAAACTAACTAAGCTTACCGAAAATAGCCTAACCTAATCTAACCTAAACCAACATAAACCAAACTAAACTAAATTATAAAGTAAACCATAAACTAAACTAAACAAAACTTAATTCTAAACTATAAATTAACTAAACTATAAACTAAACTAAACTAAACTAAACTAACCTCACCTAACCTAATTTAAACTATACTAAACTAACCTAACCTAACCTAAACTAAACTAAACTAAACTATAAACACAGTTATAAACTAAACTAAACTAAACTAACGTAACGTAACCTAAACTACAATAAAATTAACTAAACTAAGTTCATCTAAACTAAACCTAACTACACTAACCTAACCTAACCTAACCTAACATAAACTAAACTAAACTGACCTAACCTAACCTAACTTAAACTAAACTAAACTATACGAAACAAAACTAAATAAAACTAAACTAAACTAAACTAACCTAACCTAACCTAACATAAACAAAACTAAACTAAACTAAAAAAAACTAAACTAAACTAAACGAAATTAAACTATACACCAAACTATAATATAAGCTAAACTAAACTATAAATTAAACTATAAACTAAACTAAACTACTAAACTATAATGTAAACTAAACTAAATTAAATTCAACTAATCTAAACTAACCTAAGCTTACTAAACTAACCTAACCTAAACTAACCTAACCTAATATAAACTAAACTAAACTAACCTAACCTAACATAAGCTAGGCTAAGCTAAACTAAACTAACCTAACCTAAAATAAAATAAACTAAACTAAAATATAAACTAAACTATAAACTAAACTAAACCAAACTATATACTAAACTATAAACTAAACTAAGCTAATCTATAAACTAAACTATACTAAACTAAACTAACCTAACCTAACCTAACCTAAACTAACTTAACCTAACCTATACTAAACTTAGCTTACCTAACCTAACATAACCTAAACTAATCTAAAGTATAAAATAAACTATAAACTAAACTAAACTAAACTATACTATAAACTAAATTATAAACTAAACTAAACTAAACTAAACTAACCTAACCTAACCTAACCTAACCTAAACTAAACTAAACTAAATTATAAACTAAACGTAACTAAACTAACCTAACATAACCTAACCTAACATAAACTAAACTAAACTCAATTATAAACTAAACGAAACTAAACAAAACTAAACTAAACTAACCTAAAGTAACATAACCTAACCTAACCTAAACTAAACTAAACTAACCTGACCTAACCTAAACCAAAACTAAATTAATTTATACTATAAACTAAACTATAAACTAAAGTAAATTAACTAAACTAAAATAAACTAACCTAACCTAACCTAACCTAAACTAAACTAACATAAATTAACCTAAACTAAACTAAACTAATCTAATATAAACTAAACTAAACAATAAATTAAAATATAAACAAAACTTAACTAAACTAAACTAAGCAAAACTAACTTAACCTAAAATAAACTAAACTAAACTAACCTAACCTGACCTAAAATAAACTAAAATAAACTAAATTAAATTCAAGTAAACTAAACTACACTAACCTAACCTAACCTAACCTAACATAATCTAATCTAAACTAAACTAAACTAACCTAAACTAATCTAACCTTACCTAAACTAAAATAACCTAAATTAAACTAAACTAAACTATAAACTAATTTATAAACTAAACTAATCTATAAACTAAACTAAACTAAACTATACTAAACTATAAACAAAACGATAAACTATACTATATATTAAACTGAACTAAAGTAAACTAAACTAAATTAATTTTACCTAACCTAACCTAAACTAAACTAAACTAACCTAACCTAACCCAAACTAAATTAAACTAAACTAAACTAAACGAAATTAAACTATAAACTGAAGTAAACTAAACTAAACTCAACTAAACTAAACTAACCTAACTTAACATAACCTAACCTAAACTAAACTAAACTAACGTAACCTAACATAACCTACCCTAAACTAAAATAAATTAAATTAATTAAACTATAAACTAAACTAAACTATATACTAAACGATACCTCACTCAACTAAACTAAACTAAACTAAACTACACTAAACTAAACTAAACCATAAACTAAACTATAAACTAAACTATAAACTAAACTGAACTAAACTATAAACTAAACTAAACTAAAGTTAACTAACCTAACGTAACCTAACCTAAACTAAATTAAACTAAACCAAAACTAAACTAAGCTAACTTAACCTAACCTAAATTAACCTAACCTAAGCTAAGCTAAGCTAAACTAAACTAACCTAACCTAACATAAACTAACCTTACCTAACCTAAACTAACCTTACCTAACCTAACCTAACCTAAACTAAACTAAACTAAACAAAACTACACTAAACTAAACTAAATTAAACTATAAACTGAACTAAACTGTAAACTAAACTTTAAACTAAACAAGACTAAACTATAAACAAAACTAAACTATACTGAACTAAACTTACCTAACCTAACCTAACATAAACTTAACTAAACTAAACTACCCTAACCTAACCTAACCCAATCTAACCTTACCTAACCTAACATAAAATAATCTAAACGAAACTAAACAATAAACTAAACTATAAACTAATCTATAAATTAAACTAAACTATAAACTAAACTAAACTAAACTAAACTAAACTAAACTAACTAACCTAACCTAACCGAACCTAACCTAAGCTACGCTAAACTAAACTAACCTAACAAAACCTGAAATAAACTAAACTAAACTAAATTATAAACTAAACTATAAACTAATATAAACTAACCTAACCTAACCTAAACTAAACTAACCTAACCTAAGCTAACCTAACCTAAACTAAACTAAACTATAAAAAAACTATAAACTAAACTAAACAAAACTATACTATAAACTAAATCATAAACTAAACTAATGTAAACTAAACTAACCTCAACTAACCTAACCTAACCTCACCTAACCTAACATAAAATAAACTAAACTAAATTATAAACTAAAAGATACTAAACTAAAGTAAACTAAATTAAACTAAACTAACCTAAAGTAACATAACCTAACCTAACCTAACGTAACCTAAACTAAAATAACTCAACTAACCTAACCGAACCTAAACTAAACTAAACTAAACTAAACTATAAACTAAACTATAAACTAAAGTAAACTAAATTAAACTAAAATAAACTAACCTAATTTACCTAAACAAAACTAACACACCTAACCTAACCTAAACAAAACTAAACTGACCTAACCTATCCTTAACAAAATAAAACTAAACTAAACTATAAGCTAAACTATAAACTAAAGTAAACTAAACTAAACTAAAATAAACTAATCCAACCTAACCTAACCTAACCTAAACTAATATAATATAAACTAAACTAAACTATAAACTAAAATATACACTAAACTAAACTAAATAACCTAACCTAAACTAAAGTAAAATAAACTAGATTAAATTCAACTAAACTAAACTAAACTAAACGCCACTAACCTAACCTAATCTAATCTAAACTAAAATAAACTAACCTAACCTAAACTTACCTAACCTAACCTAAACTAAACTAATCTAAGCTATAAACTAATCTATAAACCAATTTATAAATTAAACTAAACTATAAACTAAAATAAAATAAACTAAACTAAGCTAAACTATCTAACCTAACCTAACCTAACCTAAATTAACCTAACCTAAGCTAAGCTAAACTAAACTAACCTAACCTAACATAAACTAACATAACCTAACCTAAACTAAACTAAACTAACCTTACCTAACCTAACGTAACCTAACCTATACTAAACTAAACAAAACGAAACTAAACTAAACTAAACTATAAACTAAACTAAACTAAACTAAAAAAAAAACTAAACTAAACTGAACTAAACTAACCTAACCTAACCTAACATAAACTTAACTAAACTAAACTAACCTAACCCAACCTAAGCTAACCTTACCTAACCTAACCTAAACTTAACTAAATGAAACTAAACTATAAACTAATCTCTTAATTAAACTAACCTATAAACTAAACAAAAATAAACTAAACTAAGCTAAATTAACTAACCTAACCTATTCTAACCTAACCTATACTAAACTAAACAAAACAAAACTAAACTAAACTAAACTATAAACTGAACTAAACTAACCTAACCTAACATAAACTTAACTAAACTAACCTAACCCAACCTAAGCTAACCTTACCTAACCTAACCTAAACTAAACTAAACTAAACTATAAAATAAACTATAAACTAAACTAATCTATACTAAAAATTAAATTATAAAGTAAACTAAACTAAACTTTACCAAACTACTCTATTCTAACCTAAGCTAACCTAAACTAATCTAAACTAAACTAAACTAAACAAAACTATGAACTGAACTAAACTAAACTGTAAACTAAATTATAAACTAAACTAAACTATAAAATAAAATAAACTAAACTAAACTGTACTTAACTGAATTAACCTAGCCTAACCTAAACTAACCTAACCTAAACTAAACTAAACTAAACTAACCTAACCAAACCTAATCTAAATTATGCTCTACTACACTAAACTAAGCTATAAACTAAATTAGATTACACTATAAACTAAACTATAAACTTAACTAAACTATAAAGAAAACTAAACTATAAACAAAGCTAAACTAACTAACTAACCTAACCTAACCTAACCTAACATATACCAAACTAAACTGAACTGAACTAAACTAACCTAACCTGACCTAACATAATCTAATCTAAACTAAAATAAACTAACCTAAACTAATCAAATCTTACCTAACCTAACCTAAACTAAACTAAACCAAACTAAACACAAACTAAAATATAAACTAATTTATAAACTAAACTAATCTATAAACTAAACTCAACTAAACTAAACTTAGCTAAACTAACTAACCTTACCTAACCTAGCCTAACCTAATCTAAGCTAAACTAAACTAACCTAACCTAACCCAAAATAAACCAAACTAAACTAAATTATAAAGTAAACTATAAACTTAACTAAACAAAACTATATTCTAAACTAAACTAAACTATAAACTAAACTATACTAAACTAAACTAAACTAACCTAACCTAACCTAACCTAACTTAAACTAAACTAAACTAACCTAACCTAACGTAACCTAATCTAAACTAAACTAAATTAAATTCAACTAAACTAAACTAAACTGCACTAATCTAACCTAACCTAACCTAACCTAAACTAAACTAAACTAAACTAAACTATAAACTAAGTTATATACTAAACTAAACTAAACTAATATAACGTAACTTAAACTACAATAAAATAAACTAAACTAAGTTCAACTAAACTAAACCTAACTACACTAACCTAACCTAACCTAACCAAACATAAACTAAACTAAACTGACCTAACCTAACCTAACCTAACCTAAACTAAACTAAACTAAACTAAATAAAACTAAACTAAACTAAACGAAATTAAACTATACACCAAACTATAAACTAAGCTAATCTAAACTATAAATTAAACTATAAACTAAACTAAACTACTAAACTATAAGGTAAATTAAACTAAATTAAACTCAACTAATCTAAACTAACTTAATCTTACTAAACTAACCTAACCTAAAATAACCTAACCTAATATAAACAAAATAAACTAACCTAACCTAAGCTAAGCTAAGCTAAGCTAAACTAAATCAACCTAACCTAAACTAAACTAAACTAAACTAAAATATAAACCAAACTATAAACTAAACTAAACCAAACTATATACTAAACTATAAACTAAACTAAGCTAAACTATAAACTAAACTAAACTAAACTAACATAACCTAGCCTAACCTAAACAAACTTAACCTAACCTAAACTAAACTTACCTTACCTTACCTAACATAACATAACCTAAACTAAACTAAACTAAACTAAACTATAAAATAAACTATAAACTAAACTAAACTATACAAAAATTAAATTATAAACTAAACTAAACAAAACTAACCTAACCTAACCTAACCTAACATAAACTAAATTAACTAAATTATAAACTAAACGAAACTAAACTAACCTAACCTAACCTAACCTAACATAAACTAAACTAAACTAAATTATAAACTAAACGAAACTAAACAAATCTAAACTAAACTAACCTAAAGTAACATAACCTAACCTAACCTAAATTAAACTAAACTAAGCTGACCTAAACTAAACTAAAACTAAATTAAACTAAACTATAAACTAAACTAGAAACTAAAGTAAATTAACTAAAGTAAAATAAACTAACCTAACCTAACCTAAGCTAAACTAAACTAACCTAACCTAACCTAACCTAACCTAACCTAAACTAAACTAAACTAATCTAATATAAAATAAACTAAACAATAAATTAAAATATAAACTAAACTTAACTAAACTAAACTAAGCTAAACTAACTTGACCTAAACTAAACTAAACTAAGCTAACCTCACCTGACCTAAACTAAACTAAAATAAACTAAATTAAATTCAAGTAAACTAAACTAAACTACACTAACCTAACCTAACCTAACCTAACATAATCTAATCTAAACTAAAATAAAGTAACCTAAACTAATCTAACCTTACCTAACCTAACCTAAACTAAACTAAACCAAACTAAACTAAACTATAAACCAAAATATAAACTAATCTATAAACTAAACTGAACTATAAACTAAACGAAGCTAAAATAAACTATACTAAAATAAACTAACCTAACCTAAACTAACCTAAACTAAACTAATCTAAACTATAAACTAAACAATAAACTAATTTATAAATTAAACTAAACTATAAACTAAAATAAAATAAACTAAACTAAGCTAAACTATCTAACCTAACCTAACCTAACCTAAAATAACCTAACCTAAGCTAAGCTAAACTAAACTAACCTAACCTAACATAAACTAACATAACCTAACCTAAACTTTACTAAACTAAATTAACCTTACCTAACGTAACCTATACTAAACTAAACAAATCTAAACTAAACTAAACTAAACTATAAACTAAACTAAACTAAATTTTAAAAAAACTATACTAAACTGAACTAAACTAACCTAACCTAACCTAAGCTAAGGTAAACTAAACAAACCTAACCTAACCTAACATAAGCTAAACTAAACTAAACTAAAATATAAAATAAACTATAAACTAAACTAAACTATACTATAAACTAAATTATAAACTAAACTAAACTAAACTAAACTAACCTAACCTAACATAAACTAAACTAAATTATAAACAAAACGAAACTAAACTAACCTAACCTAATATAAACTAAACTAAACTAAATTATAAACTAAACTAAACTAAACTAAACTAAACTAACCTAAAGTAACATAAGTTAACCTAACCTAACCTAAACTACACTAACTTAACCTGACCTAACCTAAACTAAACTAACATAACCTAACCTAACCTAACCTAACGTAAAATAACCTAACCTAACCTAACATAAACTAAACTAAACTAAATTATAAACTAAGCGAATCTAAACTAAATTAAATCAAACTAAACTAACCTAAAGTAACATAACCTAACCTAACGTAACGTAACCTAAACTAAACCAAACTAAACTAAACTTCCCAACCTAACCTAACCTAAACTAAAATAAACTAAACTAACCTAACCGAACTTAAACTAAACTATAAACTAAACTATAAACAAAACTAAACTAAACTAAAATAAAATAAACTAACCTAACCTAACCTGACCTAGCCTAACTAAACTAACCTAACCTAAAGTAAACTAAACTAATCTAATATTTACTAAACTAAACTAAACTATAAATGAAAATAAATTAACTAAGCTACACTAACTAACCCAACCTAACCTAACCTATCCTAACCCAACCTAAACTAAGCTAAACTAACCTGACCTAACCTAACCTAACCTAACCTATCCTAAACTAAACTAAACTCAACTAAACTAAACTAAATTAAATAATAAACTAAACTAAACTTAACTATAAATTAAACTATAAACTAAACTAAACTATAAACAATACTAAACTTAACTAAACTAAACTAACTTAACCTCACCCAACCTAACCTTACCTAACCTAACCTAAACTAAAATAAACTAAACTAAACTATAAGCGAAACTATACTTAATTATAAATTAAACACTAAAGTAAATTACACCAAACTGACCTAACCTAACCTAATCAAAACTAACATACCTAACCTAACCTAACCTAAACTAAACTAAACTAAACTAACCTAACCTAACCTAACCTAAACTAAACTAAACTGACCTAACCTATCCTAAACAAACTAAACTAAACTAAACTATAAGCTAAACTATTAACTAAACTAAACTAAACTAAAATAACCTTACCTAACCTAACCTAACCTAACTTATACTAAACTAAACTAAATTAAACCAAACTAAACTAAACTATAAACTAAAATATAAGCTAATCTATAAATTAAAATAAACTATAAAATAAAATAAACTAAACTAAATTAAATTCAACTAAACTAAACTACACTAATCTAACCTAACCTAACATAATCTAATCTAAACTAAAATAAACTAACATAACCTAACCTAACCTTAACTAACATAACCTAAACTAAACTAAACTAAACCAAACTTAAATAAACTATAAACCAAAATATAAACTAATCTATAAACTAAACTAAACTATAAACTAAACGAAACTAAAATAAACTATACTAAATTAAACTAACCTAACCTAAACAAATCTAACCTAACCTAAACTGAACTAAACTAAACTAAATTAAACTATAAAGTAAATTGAATTAAACTATAAACTAAACTATAAACTAAACTAAACTAAACTATAAACAAAACTAAATTATAAAATAATTTGTAAATTAAACTAAACTATAAACTAAACTAAAATAAACTAAACTAAGCTAAACTAACTAACCCAACCTAACCTCACCTAACCTAACCTAAACTATACTAAACTAACCTAACCTAACCTAAACTAAACTAAACCAAACTAAATTATATTATAAAGTATAAACGAAACTAAACTAAACTATAAACTATAATATTAACTAAACTAAACTATAAACTAAACTAAACTTAACTAAACTAAAGTAAACTAAACTTAACTAACCTAACCTAAACCAACCTAAATTAAACTAAACTAAACTAAGCTAACCTAACCTAACCTAATCTCACCTAAGCTAAGCAAAACTAAAGTAACCTAACCTAACATAAACTAACCTAACCTAACCTAAACTAAACTAAACTAATTTAACCTAAGCTAACCTAACCTAACCTAAGCTAAGCAAAACTAAACTAACCTAACCTAACATAAACTAACCTAACCTAACCTAAACTAAACTAAACTAATTTAACCTAAGCTAACCTAACCTAACCTAAGCTAAGCAAAACTAAACTAACCTAACCTAACATAAACTAACTTAACCTAACCTAAAATAAACTAAACTAAGCTAAACTAACTAACCTAACCTAACTTAACCTAACCTAACCAAACCTAAGCTAAGCAGAACTAAACTAACCAAATCTAACCTAACCTAACATAAACTAAACTAAACTAAATTATAAACTAAACGAAACTAAACTAAATTAAACTAAACTAAACTAAACTAACCTAACCTAACCTAACCTAACATAAACTAAATTAACTAAATTATAAACTAAACGAAACTAAACAAATCTAAACTAAACTAACCTAAAGTAACATAACCTAACCTAACCTAAACTAAACTAAACTAAGCTGACCTAAACTAAACTAAAACTAAATTAAACTAAACTATAAACTAAACTATAATCTAAAGTAAATTAACTAAAGTAAAATAAACTAACCTAACCTAACCTAACCTAAACTAAACTAACCTAACCTAACCTAACCTAAACTAAACTAAACTAATCTAATGTAAAATAAACTAAACAATAAATTAAAATATAAACTAAACTTAACTAAACTAAACTAAGCTAAACAAACTTGACCTAAACTAAACTAAACTAAGCTAACCTCACCTGACCTAAACTAAACTAAAATAAACTAAATTAAATTCAAGTAAACACAACTAAACTACACTAACCTAACCTAACCTAACCTAACATAATCTAATCTAAACTAAAATAAAGTAACCTAAACTAATCTAACCTTACCTAACCTAACCTAAACTAAACTAAACCAAACTAAACTAAACTATAAACTAAAATATAAACTAATTTATAAACTAAACTAATCTATAAACTAAACTAAACTGAACTATAAACAAAACTAAACTAAACTAACCTAAACTAACCTAACCTAAACTTACGTAACCTAACCTAAACTAAACTAAACTATAAACTTAACTATAAACTAATTTATAAATTAAACTAAACTATAAACTAAAGTAAAATAAACAAAACTAAACTAAGCCAAACTATCTAACCTAACCTAACCTAACCTAAGCTAAGCTATCTAAACTCACCTAACCTAACCTAAACTAAACTAAAATAAAATAAACTAAAGTATAAACTAAACTATAAACTAAACTGAACTAAACTATAAATTAAACTAAAGTTAACTAACCTAACCTAACCAAACCTAACGTAAATTAAACTAAACTAAACTAAACTAAGCTAACTTAACCTAACCTAAACTAACCTATCCTAACCTAACCTAAGCTAAGCTAAACTAAACTAACTTAACCTAACATAACTAACCTAACCTAACCTAAACTAACCTTACCTAACCTAACCTAAACTAACATTACCAAACCTAACCTAAACTAAACTAAATTAAACTATAAACTGAACTAAACTGTCAACTAAACTTTAAACTAAACTAAACTAAACTATAAACACAACTAAACTAAACTGAACTAAACTAACCTAACCTAACCTAACTTAAACTTAACTAAACTAAACTACCCTAACCTAACCTAACATAACCAAACCTAACCAAACCTAACCTAAACTAAACTAAAATAAACTAAACTAAACTAAACTAAACTGACTAACCTAACCTAACCTAACCTAACCTAACCTAAGCTAAACTAAACTAACCTAACGTAAATTAACCTAAACAAAAGTAAACTAAACTAACCTAACCTAACCTAACATAAACTAAACTAAACTAAACTAAATAAAACTAAAGTAAACTAAACGAAATTAAACTATACACCAAACTATAAAATAAGCTACACTAAACTATAAACTAAAATATAAACTAATCTAAACTAAACTAACCTAACCTAAACTAAACTAAAATAAACTAAATTAAATTCAACTAAATGAAACTAAACTAAACTACACTAACCTAACCTAACCTAACCTAACCTAACATAATCTAATCTAAACAAAAATAAACTAACCTAAACTAGTCTAACCTTACCTAACCAAACCTAAACTAAACTAAACTAAACCAAACTAAACTAAACTACAAACTAAAATATAAACTAATTTATAAACTAAACTAATCTATAAACTAAACTAAACCAAACTAAACTTAGCTAAACTAACTAAGCTTACCGAAAATAGCCTAACCTAATCTAACCTAAACCAACATAAACCAAACTAAACTAAATTATAAAGTAAACCATAAACTAAACTAAACAAAACTTAATTCTAAACTATAAATTAACTAAACTATAAACTAAACTAAACTAAACTAATCTAACCTCACCTAACCTAATTTAAACTAAACTAAACTAACCTAACCTAAACTAAACTAAACTAAACTATAAACACAGTTATAAACTAAATTAAACTAAAATAACATAACGTAACCTAAACTACAATAAAGTAAACTAAACTAAGTTCATCTAAACTAAACCTAACTACACTAACCTAACCTAACCTAACCTAACATAAACTAAACTAAACTGACGTAACCTAACCTAACGTAAACTACACTAAACTATACGAAACAAAACTAAATAAAACTAAACTAAACTAAACTAACCTAACCTAACCTAACATAAACTAAACTAAACTAAACTAAATAAAACTAAACTAAACGAAACGAAATTAAACTATACACCAAACTATAAAATAAGCTAAACTAAAATATAAATTAAACTATAAACTAAACTAAACCACTAAACTATAATGTAAACTAAACTAAATTAAACTCAACTAATCTAAACTAACCTAAGCTTACTAAACTAACCTAACCTAAACTAACCTAACCTAATATAAACTAAACTAAACTAACCTAACCTAACATAAGCTAGGCTAAGCTAAACTAAACTAACCTAACCTAAAATAAAATATAAACTAAACTATAAACTAAACTAAACCAAACTATATACTAAACTATAAACTAAACTAAGCTAAACTATAAACTAAACTATACTAAACTAAACTAACCTAACCTAACCTAACCTAAACTAACTTAACCTAACCTATACTAAACTTACCTTACCTAACCTAACATAACCTAAACTAATCTAAAGTATAAAATAAACTATAAACTAAACTAAACTAAACTATACTATAAACTAAATTAAACTAAACTAAACTAAACTAAACTAACCTAACCTAACCTAACCTAAACTAAACTAAATTATAAACTAAACGTAACTAAACTAACCTAACCTAACCTAACCTAACCTAACATAAACTACACTAAACTCAATTATAAACTAAACGAAACTAAACAAAACTAAACTAAACTAACCTAAAGTAACATAACCTAACCTAACCTAAACTAAACTAAACTAACCTGACCTAACCTAAACCAAAACTAAATTAATCTATACTATAAACTAAACTATAAACTAAAGTAAATTAACTAAACTAAAATAAACTAACCTAACCTAACCTAACCTAACCTAAACTAAACTAACATAACCTAACCTAACCTAAAATAAACTAAACTAATCTAATATAAACTAAACTAAACAATAAATTAAAATATAAACTAAACTTAACTTAACTAAACTAAGGAAAACTAACTTAACCTAAACTAAACTAAACTAAACTAACCTAACCTGACCTAAAATAAACTAAAATAAACTAAATTAAATTCAAGTAAACTAAACTAAACTACACTAACCTAACCTAACCTAACATAATCTAATCTAAACTAAACTAAACTAACCTAAACTAATCTAACCTTATCTAACCTAACCTAACCTAAACTAAACTAAACTATAAACTAATTTATAAACTTTACTAATCTATAAACTAAACTAAACTGAACTAACCAAAGTAACATAACCTAAATTAAACTAAACTAAACTAAACTATACTAAACTATAAACAAAACGATAAACTATACTATATATTAAACTGAACTAAAGTAAACTAAACTAAATTAATTTTACCTAACCTAACCTAAACAAAACTAAACTAACCTAACCTAACCCAAACTAAATTAAACTAAACTAAACTAAACGAAATTAAACTATAAACTGAAGTAAACTAAACTAAACTCAACTAAACTAAACTAACCTAACCTAACTTAACATAACCTAACCTAAACTAAACTAAACTAACGTAACCTAACATAACCTACCCTAAACTAAAATAAATTAAATTAATTAAACTATAAACTAAACTAAACTATATACTAAACGATACCTCACTCAACTAAACTAAACTAAACTAAACTACACTAAACTAAACTAAACCATAAACTAAACTATTAACTAAACTATAAACTAAACTGAACTAAACTATAAACTAAACTAAACTAAAGTTAACTAACCTAACGTAACCTAACCTAAACTAAATTAAACTAAACTAAACTAAACTAAGCTAACTTAACCTAACCTAAATTAACCTAACCTAACCTAAGCTAAGCTAAACTAAACTAACCTAACCTAACATAAACTAACCTTACATAACCTAAACTAACCTTACCTAACCTAACCTAACCTAAACTAAACTAAACAAAACTACACTAAACTAAAGTAAATTAAACTATAAACTGAACTAAACTGTAAACTAAACTTTAAACTAAACAAGACTAAACTATAAACAAAACTAAACTATACCGAACTAAACTTACCTAAACTAACCTAACATAAACTTAACTAAACTAAACTACCCTAACCTAACCTAACCTAATCTAACCTTACCTAACCTAACCTAAACTAAACTAAACGAAACTAAACTATAAACTAAACTATAAACTAATCTATAAATTAAACTAAACTATAAACTAAACTAAAATAAACTAAACTAAACTAAACTAACTAACCTAACCTAACCGAACCTAACCTAAGCTACGTTAAACTAAACTAACCTAACAAAACCTGAAATAAACTAAACTAAACTAAACTAAATTATAAACAAATCTATAAACTAATATAAACTAACCTATCCTAACCTAACCTAAACTAAACTAACCTAACCTAAGCTAACCTAACCTAAACTAAACTAAACTATAAAAAAACTATAAACTAAACTAAACAAAGCTATACTATAAACTAAATTATAAACTAAACTAATGTAAACTAAACTAACCTCAACTAACCTAACCTAGCCTCACCTAACCTAACATAAACTAAACTAAACTAAATTATAAACTAAACGAAACTAAACTAAATTAAACTAAACTAACCTAAAGTAACATAATCTAACCTAACCTAACCTAACCTAAACTAAAATAACTCAACTAACCTAACCGAACCTAAACTAAACTAAACAAAACTAAACTATAAACTAAACTATAAACTAAAGTAAACTAAATTAAACTAAAATAAACTAACCTAATTTACCTAAACAAAACTAACACACCTAACATAACCTAAACAAAACTAAACTGACCTAACCTATCCTTAACAAAATAAAACTAAACTAAACTATAAGCTAAACTATAAACTAAAGTAAACTAAACTAAACTAAAATAAACTAATCCAACCTAACCTAACCTAACCTAAACTAATATAATATAAACTAAACTAAACTATAAACTAAAATATACACTAAACTAAATTAAATAACCTAACCTAAACTAAAGTAAAATAAACTATATTAAATTCAACTAAACTAAACTAAACTAAACGCCACTAACCTAACCTAACCTAACCTAATCTAATCTAAACTAAAATAAACTAACCTAACCTAAACTTACCTAACCTAACCTAAACTAAACTAATCTAAGCTATAAACTAATCTATAAACTAATTTATAAATTAAACTAAACTATAAACTAAAATAAAATAAACTAAACTAAGCTAAACTATCTAACCTAACCTAAAGTAACCTAAATTAACCTAACCTAAGCTAAGCTAAACTAAACTAACCTAACCTAACATAAACTAACATAACCTAACCTAAACTAAACTAAACTAAACTAACCTTACCTAACCTAACCTAACCTATACTAAACTAAACAAAACGAAACTAAACTAAACTAAACTATAAACTAAACTAAACTAAACTAAAAAAAAAACTAAACTAAACTGAACTAAACTAACCTAACCTAACCTAACATTAACTTAACTAAACTAAACTAACCTAACCCAACCTAAGCTAACCTTACCTAACCTAACCTAAACTTAACTAAATGAAACTAAACTATAAACTAATCTCTTAATTAAACTAAACTATAAACTAAACTAAAATAAACTAAACTAAGCTAAATTAACTAACCTAACCTATTCTAACCTAACCTAAGCTAAACTAGACTAACCTAACCTAAACTAAACTAAACTAAACTAAATTATAAACTAAATCATAAACTAAACTAAACTATAAACTAAACTATAAACTAAACTAAACTAAACTATAAACTAGACTAAACTAAAATAAACTAACCTAACCTAACCTAAGCTAAGGTAAACTAAACTAACCTAAAGTAACATAAGTTAACCTAACCTAACCTAAACTACACTAACTTAACCTGACCTAACCTAAACTAAACTAACCTAACCTAACCTAACCTAACCTAAAATAACCTAACCTAAGCTAAGCTAAACTAAACTAACCTAACCTAACATAAACTAACATAACCTAACCTAAACTGAACTAAACTAAACTAACCTAACCTAACCTAACCTAAAATAACCTAACCTAAGCTAAGCTAAACTAAACTAACCTAACCTAACATAAACTAATATAACCTAACCTAAACTGAAGTAAACTAAACTAACCTTACCTAACCTAACCTAATCTAAACTAAACAAAACAAAACTAAACTAAACTAAACTATAAACTGAACTAAACTAACCTAACCTAACCTAACATAAACTTAACTAAACTAACCTAACCCAACCTAAGCTAACCTTACCTAACCTAACCTAAACTAAACTAAACGAAACTAATCTATAAACTAAACTATAAACTAATCTCTAAATTAAACTAAACTATAAACTAAACTAAAATAAACTAAACTAAGCTAAATTAGCTAACCTAACCTATTCTAACCTAACCTAAGCTAAACTAGACTAACCTAACCTAAACTAAACTAAACTAAACTATAAACTAAACTAAACTATAAACAAAACTAAACTAAACTGAACTAAACTAACCTAACCTAACATAAACTTAACTAAACTAAACTAAACTAACTCAACCTAAGCTAACCTTACCTAACCTAACCTAAACTTAACTAAATGAAACTAAACTATAAACTAATCTCTAAATTAAACTAAACTATAAACTAAAATAAATAAACTAAACTAAGCTAAATTAACTAACCTAACCTATTCTAACCTAACCTAAGCTAAACTAGACTAACCTAACCTAAACTAAACTAAACTAAACTAAATTATAAACTAAACCATAAACTAAACTAAACTATAAACTAAACTATAAACTAAACTAAACTATAAACTAGACTAAACTAAAATAAACTAACCTAACCTAACCTAAGCTAAGGTAAACTAAACTAACCTAAAGTAACATAAGTTAACCTAACCTAACCTAAACTACACTAACTTAACCTGACCTAACCTAAACTAAACTAACCTAACCTAACCTAACCTAAAATAACCTAACCTAAGCTAAGCTAAACTAAACCAACCTAACCTAACATAAACTAACATAACCTAACCTAAACTGAACTAAACTAAACTAACCTAACCTAACCTAACCTAAAATAACCTAACCTAAGCTAAGCTAAACTAAACTAACCTAACCTAACATAAACTAATATAACCTAACCTAAACTGAAGTAAACTAAACTAACCTTACCTAACCTAACCTATACTAAACTAAACAAAACAAAACTAAACTAAACTAAACTATAAACTGAACTAAACTAACCTAACCTAACCTAACATAAACTTAACTAAACTAACCTAACCCAACCTAAGCTAACCTTACCTAACCTAACCTAAACTAAACTAAACGACACTAATCTATAAACTAAACTATAAACTAATCTCTAAATTAAACTAAATTATAAACTAAACTAAAATAAACTAAACTAAGCTAAATTAGCTAACCTAACCTATTCTAACCTAACCTAAGCTAAACTAGACTAACCTAACTTAAACTAAACTAAACTAAACTATAAACTAAACTAAACTAAACTATAAACAAAACTAAACTAAACTGAACTAAACTAACCTAACCTAACATAAACTTAACTAAACTAAACTAAACTAACTCAACCTAAGCTAACCTTACCTAACCTAACCTAAATTTAACTAAATGAAACTAAACTATAAACTAATCTCTACATTAAACTAAACTATAAACTAAACTAAAATAAACTAAACTAAGCTAAATTAACTAACCTAACCTATTCTAACCTAACCTAAGCTAAACTAGACTAACCTAACCTAAACTAAATTAAACTAAATTATAAACTAAACCATAAACTAAATTATACTATAAACTAAACTATAATCTAAACTAAACTAAACTATAAACTAGACTAAACTAAACTAAACTAACCTAACCTAACCTAAGCTAAGGTATACTAAACTAACCTAACCTAACCTGAACTAAACTAAACTAAACTAACCTAACTTATAAACTAAGCTATAAACTAAACTAAACCAAATTATAAACTAAACTATAAACTAAACTAAACTATAAACTAAACTAAACTAAATTATACTAATCTAACCTAACCTAAACTAAACTAACCTAACCTAACCTAACCTAACATAACCTAAACTAAACTAAACTAAAATATAAAATAAACTATAAATAAAACTATACTATAAACTAAATTATAAACTAAACTAAACTAAAATAAACTAACCTAACCTAACCTAATCTAACATAAACTAAATTAAATTAAAAACAAAACGAAACTAAACTTACCTAACCTAATATAAACTAAACTAAACTAAATTATAAACTAAACGAAACTAAACTAAACTAAACTAACCTAAAGTAACATAAGTTAACCTAACCTAACCTAAACTACACTAACTTAACCTGACCTAACCTAAACTGAACTAAACCAAATTACCTAACCTAACCTAACCTAAACTAAGCTAAAATAAAGTAATTTAAATTCCACTAAATTAAACTAAACTAAACTACACTAACCTAACCTAACCTAACGCAACCTAAATTAAAATAAATTAAACTAAGCTAACTTACCCTAACCTAAGCTAAGCAAAACTAAACTAACCTAACCTAACCTAAACTAAATAAAACTAACCTAACCTAACTGGCCTAAACTAAACTAAACTAAACTATAAAATAAACTATAAACTAAACTAATCTATACTAAAAATTAAATTATAAAGTAAACTAAGAAAACTAAACTTTACCAAACTACTCTATTCTAACCTAAGCTAACCTAAACTAATCTAAACTAAACTAAACTAAACTATACTAAACAAAACTATGAACTGAACTAAACTAAACTGTAAACTAAATTATAAACTAAACTAAACTATAAAATGAAATAAACTAAACTAAACTGTACTAAACTGAATTAACCTAGCCTAACCTAACCTAACCTAACCTAAACTAAACTAAACTAAACTAACCTAACCAAACCTAATCTAAATTATACTCTACTACACTAAACTAAGCTATAAACTAAATTAGATTACACTATAAACTAAACTATAAACGTCACTAAACTATAAAGAAAACTAAACTATAAACAAAGCTAAACTAACTAACCTAACCTAACCTAACCTACCATATACCAAACTAAACTGAACTGAACTAAACTAACCTAACCTGACCTAACATAATCTAATCTAAACTAAAATAAACTAACCTAAACTAATCTAATCTTACCTAACCTAAACTAAACTAAACTAAACCAAACTAAACACAATCTAAAATATAAACTAGTTTATAAACTAAACTAATCTATAAACTAAACTAAACTAAACTAAACTTAGCTAAACTAACTAACCTTACCTAACCTAGCTTAACCTAATCTAAGCTAAACTAAACTAACCTAACCTAACCCAAAATAAACCAAACTAAACTAAATTATAAAGTAAACTATAAACTTAACTAAACAAAACTATATTCTAAACTACAAACTAAACTAAACTATAAACTAAACTATACTAAACTAAACTAAACTAACCTAACCTAACCTAACCTAACCTAACCTAACTTAAACTAAACTAAACTAACCTAACCTAACATAACCTAATCTAAACTAAACTAAATTAAATTCAACTAAACTAAACTAAACTGCACTAATCTAACCTAACCTAACCTAACCTAACCTAAACTAAATTAACATAACGTAACTTAAACTACAATAAAATAAACTAAACTAAGTTCAACTAAACTAAACCTAACTACACTAACCTAACGTAACCTAACCAAACATAAACTAAACCAAACTGACCTAACCTAACCTAACCTAAACTAAACTAAACTAAACTAAATAAAACTAAACTAAACTAAACGAAATTAAACTATACACCAAACTATAAACTAAGCTAAACTAAACTATAAACTGAACTAAACTGTAAACTAAACTTTAAACTAAACTAAACTAAACTATAAACACAACTAAACTAAACTGAACTAAAATAACCTAACCTAACCTAACTTAAACTTAACTAAACTAAACTACCCTAACCTAACCTAACATAACCCAACCTAACCTAACCTAACCTAAACTAAACTAAAATAAACTAAACTAAACTAATCTAAACTAACTAACCTAACCTAACCTAACCTAACCTAAGCTAAACTAAACTAAACTAAATAAAACTAAAGTAAACTAAACGAAATTAAACTATACACCAAACTATAAAATAAGCTACACTAAACTATAAACTAAAATATAAACTAATCTAAACTAAACTAACCTAACCTAAACTAAACTAAAATAAACTAAATTAAATTCAACTAAATGAAACTAAACTAAACTACACTAACCTAACCTAACCTAACCTAACCTAACATAATCTAATCTAAACAAAAATAAACTAACCTAAACTAATCTAACCTTACCTATCCAAACCTAAACTAAACTAAACTAAACCAAAATTAAACTAAACTACAAACTAAAATATAAACTAATTTATAAACTAAACTAATCTATAAACTAAACTAAACTAAACTAAACTTAGCTAAACTAACTAAGCTTACCGAAAATAGCCTAACCTAATCTAACCTAAACCAACATAAACCAAACTAAACTAAATTATAAAGTAAACCATAAACTAAACTAAACAAAACTTAATTCTAAACTATAAATTAACTAAACTATAAACTAAACTAAACTAAACTAAACTAACCTCACCTAACCTAATTTAAACTATACTAAACTAACCTAACCTAACCTAAACTAAACTAAACTAAACTATAAACACAGTTATAAACTAAACTAAACTAAACTAACGTAACGTAACCTAAACTACAATAAAATAAACTAAACTAAGTTCATCTAAACTAAACCTAACTACACTAACCTAACCTAACCTAACCTAACATAAACTAAACTAAACTGACCTAACCTAACCTAACTTAAACTAAACTAAACTATACGAAACAAAACTAAATAAAACTAAACTAAACTAAACTAACCTAACCTAACCTAACATAAACAAAACTAAACTAAACTAAATAAAACTAAACTAAACTAAACGAAATTAAACTATACACCAAACTATAATATAAGCTAAACTAAACTATAAATTAAACTATAAACTAAACTAAACTACTAAACTATAATGTAAACTAAACTAAATTAAATTCAACTAATCTAAACTAACCTAAGCTTACTAAACTAACCTAACCTAAACTAACCTAACCTAATATAAACTAAACTAAACTAACCTAACCTAACATAAGCTAGGCTAAGCTAAACTGAACTAACCTAACCTAAAATAAAATAAACTAAACTAAAATATAAACTAAACTATAAACTAAACTAAACCAAACTATATACTAAACTATAAACTAAACTAAGCTAAACTATAAACTAAACTATACTAAACTAAACTAACCTAACCTAACCTAACCTAAACTAACTTAACCTAACCTATACTAAACTTAGCTTACCTAACCTAACATAACCTAAACTAATCTAAAGTATAAAATAAACTATAAACTAAACTAAACTAAACTATACTATAAACTAAATTATAAACTAAACTAAACTAAACTAAACTAACCTAACCTAACCTAACCTAACCTAAACTAAACTAAACTAAATTATAAACTAAACGTAACTAAACTAACCTAACATAACCTAACCTAACATAAACTAAACTAAACTCAATTATAAACTAAACGAAACTAAACAAAACTAAACTAAACTAACCTAAAGTAACATAACCTAACCTAACCTAAACTAAACTAAACTAACCTGACCTAACCTAAACCAAAACTAAATTAATTTATACTATAAACTAAACTATAAACTAAAGTAAATTAACTAAACTAAAATAAACTAACCTAACCTAACCTAACCTAAACTAAACTAACATAAATTAACCTAAACTAAACTAAACTAATCTAATATAAACTAAACTAAACAATAAATTAAAATATAAACAAAACTTAACTAAACTAAACTAAGCAAAACTAACTTAACCTAAAATAAACTAAACTAAACTAACCTAACCTGACCTAAAATAAACTAAAATAAACTAAATTAAATTCAAGTAAACTAAACTAAACTACACTAACCTAACCTAACCTAACATAATCTAATCTAAACTAAACTAAACTAACCTAAACTAATCTAACCTTACCTAAACTAAAATAACCTAAATTAAACTAAACTAAACTATAAACTAATTTATAAACTAAACTAATCTATAAACTAAACTAAACTAAACTATACTAAACTATAAACAAAACGATAAACTATACTATATATTAAACTGAACTAAAGTAAACTAAACTAAATTAATTTTACCTAACCTAACCTAAACTAAACTAAACTAACCTAACCTAACCCAAACTAAATTAAACTAAACTAAACTAAACGAAATTAAACTATAAACTGAAGTAAACTAAACTAAACTCAACTAAACTAAACTAACCTAACTTAACATAACCTAACCTAAACTAAACTAAACTAACGTAACCTAACATAACCTACCCTAAACTAAAATAAATTAAATTAATTAAACTATAAACTAAACTAAACTATATACTAAACGATACCTCACTCAACTAAACTAAACTAAATTAACTACACTAAACTAAACTAAACCATAAACTAAACTATAAACTAAACTATAAACTAAACTGAACTAAACTATAAACTAAACTAAACTAAAGTTAACTAACCTAACGTAACCTAACCTAAACTAAATTAAACTAAACCAAAACTAAACTAAGCTAACTTAACCTAACCTAAATTAACCTAACCTAAGCTAAGCTAAGCTAAACTAAACTAACCTAACCTAACATAAACTAACCTTACCTAACCTAAACTAACCTTACCTAACCTAACCTAACCTAAACTAAACTAAACTAAACAAAACTACACTAAACTAAACTAAATTAAACTATAAACTGAACTAAACTGTAAACTAAACTTTAAACTAAACAAGACTAAACTATAAACAAAACTAAACTATACTGAACTAAACTTACCTAACCTAACCTAACATAAACTTAACTAAACTAAACTACCCTAACCTAACCTAACCCAATCTAACCTTACCTAACCTAACATAAAATAATCTAAACGAAACTAAACAATAAACTAAACTATAAACTAATCTATAAATTAAACTAAACTATAAACTAAACTAAACTAAACTAAACTAAACTAAACTAACTAACCTAACCTAACCGAACCTAACCTAAGCTACGCTAAACTAAACTAACCTAACAAAACCTGAAATAAACTAAACTAAACTAAATTATAAACTAAACTATAAACTAATATAAACTAACCTAACCTAACCTAAACTAAACTAACCTAACCTAAGCTAACCTAACCTAAACTAAACTAAACTATAAAAAAACTATAAACTAAACTAAACAAAACTATACTATAAACTAAATCATAAACTAAACTAATGTAAACTAAACTAACCTCAACTAACCTAACCTAACCTCACCTAACCTAACATAAACTAAACTAAACTAAATTATAAACTAAAAGATACTAAACTAAAGTAAACTAAATTAAACTAAACTAACCTAAAGTAACATAACCTAACCTAACCTAACGTAACCTAAACTAAAATAACTCAACTAACCTAACCGAACCTAAACTAAACTAAACTAAACTAAACTATAAACTAAACTATAAACTAAAGTAAACTAAATTAAACTAAAATAAACTAACCTAATTTACCTAAACAAAACTAACACACCTAACCTAACCTAAACAAAACTAAACTGACCTAACCTATCCTTAACAAAATAAAACTAAACTAAACTATAAGCTAAACTATAAACTAAAGTAAACTAAACTAAACTAAAATAAACTAATCCAACCTAACCTAACCTAACCTAAACTAATATAATATAAACTAAACTAAACTATAAACTAAAATATACACTAAACTAAACTAAATAACCTAACCTAAACTAAAGTAAAATAAACTAGATTAAATTCAACTAAACTAAACTAAACTAAACGCCACTAACCTAACCTAATCTAATCTAAACTAAAATAAACTAACCTAACCTAAACTTACCTAACCTAACCTAAACTAAACTAATCTAAGCTATAAACTAATCTATAAACCAATTTATAAATTAAACTAAACTATAAACTAAAATAAAATAAACTAAACTAAGCTAAACTATCTAACCTAACCTAACCTAACCTAAATTAACCTAACCTAAGCTAAGCTAAACTAAACTAACCTAACCTAACATAAACTAACATAACCTAACCTAAACTAAACTAAACTAACCTTACCTAACCTAACGTAACCTAACCTATACTAAACTAAACAAAACGAAACTAAACTAAACTAAACTATAAACTAAACTAAACTAAACTAAAAAAAAAACTAAACTAAACTGAACTAAACTAACCTAACCTAACCTAACATAAACTTAACTAAACTAAACTAACCTAACCCAACCTAAGCTAACCTTACCTAACCTAACCTAAACTTAACTAAATGAAACTAAACTATAAACTAATCTCTTAATTAAACTAACCTATAAACTAAACAAAAATAAACTAAACTAAGCTAAATTAACTAACCTAACCTATTCTAACCTAACCTATACTAAACTAAACAAAACAAAACTAAACTAAACTAAACTATAAACTGAACTAAACTAACCTAACCTAACATAAACTTAACTAAACTAACCTAACCCAACCTAAGCTAACCTTACCTAACCTAACCTAAACTAAACTAAACTAAACTATAAAATAAACTATAAACTAAACTAATCTATACTAAAAATTAAATTATAAAGTAAACTAAACTAAACTTTACCAAACTACTCTATTCTAACCTAAGCTAACCTAAACTAATCTAAACTAAACTAAACTAAACAAAACTATGAACTGAACTAAACTAAACTGTAAACTAAATTATAAACTAAACTAAACTATAAAATAAAATAAACTAAACTAAACTGTACTTAACTGAATTAACCTAGCCTAACCTAAACTAACCTAACCTAAACTAAACTAAACTAAACTAACCTAACCAAACCTAATCTAAATTATGCTCTACTACACTAAACTAAGCTATAAACTAAATTAGATTACACTATAAACTAAACTATAAACTTAACTAAACTATAAAGAAAACTAAACTATAAACAAAGCTAAACTGACTAACTAACCTAACCTAACCTAACCTAACATATACCAAACTAAACTGAACTGAACTAAACTAACCTAACCTGACCTAACATAATCTAATCTAAACTAAAATAAACTAACCTAAACTAATCAAATCTTACCTAACCTAACCTAAACTAAACTAAACCAAACTAAACACAAACTAAAATATAAACTAATTTATAAACTAAACTAATCTATAAACTAAACTCAACTAAACTAAACTTAGCTAAACTAACTAACCTTACCTAACCTAGCCTAACCTAATCTAAGCTAAACTAAACTAACCTAACCTAACCCAAAATAAACCAAACTAAACTAAATTATAAAGTAAACTATAAACTTAACTAAACAAAACTATATTCTAAACTAAACTAAACTATAAACTAAACTATACTAAACTAAACTAAACTAACCTAACCTAACCTAACCTAACTTAAACTAAACTAAACTAACCTAACCTAACGTAACCTAATCTAAACTAAACTAAATTAAATTCAACTAAACTAAACTAAACTGCACTAATCTAACCTAACCTAACCTAACCTAAACTAAACTAAACTAAACTAAACTATAAACTAAGTTATATACTAAACTAAACTAAACTAATATAACGTAACTTAAACTACAATAAAATAAACTAAACTAAGTTCAACTAAACTAAACCTAACTACACTAACCTAACCTAACCTAACCAAACATAAACTAAACTAAACTGACCTAACCTAACCTAACCTAACCTAAACTAAACTAAACTAAACTAAATAAAACTAAACTAAACTAAACGAAATTAAACTATACACCAAACTATAAACTAAGCTAATCTAAACTATAAATTAAACTATAAACTAAACTAAACTACTAAACTATAAGGTAAATTAAACTAAATTAAACTCAACTAATCTAAACTAACTTAATCTTACTAAACTAACCTAACCTAAAATAACCTAACCTAATATAAACAAAATAAACTAACCTAACCTAAGCTAAGCTAAGCTAAGCTAAACTAAATCAACCTAACCTAAACTAAACTAAACTAAACTAAAATATAAACCAAACTATAAACTAAACTAAACCAAACTATATACTAAACTATAAACTAAACTAAGCTAAACTATAAACTAAACTAAACTAAACTAACATAACCTAGCCTAACCTAAACAAACTTAACCTAACCTAAACTAAACTTACCTTACCTTACCTAACATAACATAACCTAAACTAAACTAAACTAAACTAAACTATAAAATAAACTATAAACTAAACTAAACTATACAAAAATTAAATTATAAACTAAACTAAACAAAACTAACCTAACCTAACCTAACCTAACATAAACTAAATTAACTAAATTATAAACTAAACGAAACTAAACTAACCTAACCAAACCTAACCTAACATAAACTAAACTAAACTAAATTATAAACTAAACGAAACTAAACAAATCTAAACTAAACTAACCTAAAGTAACATAACCTAACCTAACCTAAATTAAACTAAACTAAGCTGACCTAAACTAAACTAAAACTAAATTAAACTAAACTATAAACTAAACTAGAAACTAAAGTAAATTAACTAAAGTAAAATAAACTAACCTAACCTAACCTAAGCTAAACTAAACTAACCTAACCTAACCTAACCTAACCTAACCTAAACTAAACTAAACTAATCTAATATAAAATAAACTAAACAATAAATTAAAATATAAACTAAACTTAACTAAACTAAACTAAGCTAAACTAACTTGACCTAAACTAAACTAAACTAAGCTAACCTCACCTGACCTAAACTAAACTAAAATAAACTAAATTAAATTCAAGTAAACTAAACTAAACTACACTAACCTAACCTAACCTAACCTAACATAATCTAATCTAAACTAAAATAAAGTAACCTAAACTAATCTAACTTTACCTAACCTAACCTAAACTAAACTAAACCAAACTAAACTAAACTATAAACCAAAATATAAACTAATCTATAAACTAAACTGAACTATAAACTAAACGAAACTAAACTAAATTAAACTAAACTAACCTAAAGTAACATAATCTAACCTAACCTAACCTAACCTAAACTAAAATAACTCAACTAACCTAACCGAACCTAAACTAAACTAAACAAAACTAAACTATAAACTAAACTATAAACTAAAGTAAACTAAATTAAACTAAAATAAACTAACCTAATTTACCTAAACAAAACTAACACACCTAACATAACCTAAACAAAACTAAACTGACCTAACCTATCCTTAACAAAATAAAACTAAACTAAACTATAAGCTAAACTATAAACTAAAGTAAACTAAACTAAACTAAAATAAACTAATCCAACCTAACCTAACCTAACCTAAACTAATATAATATAAACTAAACTAAACTATAAACTAAAATATACACTAAACTAAATTAAATAACCTAACCTAAACTAAAGTAAAATAAACTATATTAAATTCAACTAAACTAAACTAAACTAAACGCCACTAACCTAACCTAACCTAACCTAATCTAATCTAAACTAAAATAAACTAACCTAACCTAAACTTACCTAACCTAACCTAAACTAAACTAATCTAAGCTATAAACTAATCTATAAACTAATTTATAAATTAAACTAAACTATAAACTAAAATAAAATAAACTAAACTAAGCTAAACTATCTAACCTAACCTAAAGTAACCTAAATTAACCTAACCTAAGCTAAGCTAAACTAAACTAACCTAACCTAACATAAACTAACATAACCTAACCTAAACTAAACTAAACTAAACTAACCTTACCTAACCTAACCTAACCTATACTAAACTAAACAAAACGAAACTAAACTAAACTAAAAAAAAAACTAAACTAAACTGAACTAAACTAACCTAACCTAACCTAACATTAACTTAACTAAACTAAACTAACCTAACCCAACCTAAGCTAACCTTACCTAACCTAACCTAAACTTAACTAAATGAAACTAAACTATAAACTAATCTCTTAATTAAACTAAACTATAAACTAAACTAAAATAAACTAAACTAAGCTAAATTAACTAACCTAACCTATTCTAACCTAACCTAAGCTAAACTAGACTAACCTAACCTAAACTAAACTAAACTAAACTAAATTATAAACTAAATCATAAACTAAACTAAACTATAAACTAAACTATAAACTAAACTAAACTAAACTATAAACTAGACTAAACTAAAATAAACTAACCTAACCTAACCTAAGCTAAGGTAAACTAAACTAACCTAAAGTAACATAAGTTAACCTAACCTAACCTAAACTACACTAACTTAACCTGACCTAACCTAAACTAAACTAACCTAACCTAACCTAACCTAACCTAAAATAACCTAACCTAAGCTAAGCTAAACTAAACTAACCTAACCTAACATAAACTAACATAACCTAACCTAAACTGAACTAAACTAAACTAACCTAACCTAACCTAACCTAAAATAACCTAACCTAAGCTAAGCTAAACTAAACTAACCTAACCTAACATAAACTAATATAACCTAACCTAAACTGAAGTAAACTAAACTAACCTTACCTAACCTAACCTAATCTAAACTAAACAAAACAAAACTAAACTAAACTAAACTATAAACTGAACTAAACTAACCTAACCTAACCTAACATAAACTTAACTAAACTAACCTAACCCAACCTAAGCTAACCTTACCTAACCTAACCTAAACTAAACTAAACGAAACTAATCTATAAACTAAACTATAAACTAATCTCTAAATTAAACTAAACTATAAACTAAACTAAAATAAACTAAACTAAGCTAAATTAGCTAACCTAACCTATTCTAACCTAACCTAAGCTAAACTAGACTAACCTAACCTAAACTAAACTAAACTAAACTATAAACTAAACTAAACTATAAACAAAACTAAACTAAACTGAACTAAACTAACCTAACCTAACATAAACTTAACTAAACTAAACTAAACTAACTCAACCTAAGCTAACCTTACCTAACCTAACCTAAACTTAACTAAATGAAACTAAACTATAAACTAATCTCTAAATTAAACTAAACTATAAACTAAAATAAATAAACTAAACTAAGCTAAATTAACTAACCTAACCTATTCTAACCTAACCTAAGCTAAACTAGACTAACCTAACCTAAACTAAACTAAACTAAACTAAATTATAAACTAAACCATAAACTAAACTAAACTATAAACTAAACTATAAACTAAACTAAACTATAAACTAGACTAAACTAAAATAAACTAACCTAACCTAACCTAAGCTAAGGTAAACTAAACTAACCTAAAGTAACATAAGTTAACCTAACCTAACCTAAACTACACTAACTTAACCTGACCTAACCTAAACTAAACTAACCTAACCTAACCTAACCTAAAATAACCTAACCTAAGCTAAGCTAAACTAAACCAACCTAACCTAACATAAACTAACATAACCTAACCTAAACTGAACTAAACTAAACTAACCTAACCTAACCTAACCTAAAATAACCTAACCTAAGCTAAGCTAAACTAAACTAACCTAACCTAACATAAACTAATATAACCTAACCTAAACTGAAGTAAACTAAACTAACCTTACCTAACCTAACCTATACTAAACTAAACAAAACAAAACTAAACTAAACTAAACTATAAACTGAACTAAACTAACCTAACCTAACCTAACATAAACTTAACTAAACTAACCTAACCCAACCTAAGCTAACCTTACCTAACCTAACCTAAACTAAACTAAACGACACTAATCTATAAACTAAACTATAAACTAATCTCTAAATTAAACTAAATTATAAACTAAACTAAAATAAACTAAACTAAGCTAAATTAGCTAACCTAACCTATTCTAACCTAACCTAAGCTAAACTAGACTAACCTAACTTAAACTAAACTAAACTAAACTATAAACTAAACTAAACTAAACTATAAACAAAACTAAACTAAACTGAACTAAACTAACCTAACCTAACATAAACTTAACTAAACTAAACTAAACTAACTCAACCTAAGCTAACCTTACCTAACCTAACCTAAATTTAACTAAATGAAACTAAACTATAAACTAATCTCTACATTAAACTAAACTATAAACTAAACTAAAATAAACTAAACTAAGCTAAATTAACTAACCTAACCTATTCTAACCTAACCTAAGCTAAACTAGACTAACCTAACCTAAACTAAATTAAACTAAATTATAAACTAAACCATAAACTAAATTATACTATAAACTAAACTATAATCTAAACTAAACTAAACTATAAACTAGACTAAACTAAACTAAACTAACCTAACCTAACCTAAGCTAAGGTATACTAAACTAACCTAACCTAACCTGAACTAAACTAAACTAAACTAACCTAACTTATAAACTAAGCTATAAACTAAACTAAACCAAATTATAAACTAAACTATAAACTAAACTAAACTATAAACTAAACTAAACTAAATTATACTAATCTAACCTAACCTAAACTAAACTAACCTAACCTAACCTAACCTAACATAACCTAAACTAAACTAAACTAAAATATAAAATAAACTATAAATAAAACTATACTATAAACTAAATTATAAACTAAACTAAACTAAAATAAACTAACCTAACCTAACCTAATCTAACATAAACTAAATTAAATTAAAAACAAAACGAAACTAAACTTACCTAACCTAATATAAACTAAACTAAACTAAATTATAAACTAAACGAAACTAAACTAAACTAAACTAACCTAAAGTAACATAAGTTAACCTAACCTAACCTAAACTACACTAACTTAACCTGACCTAACCTAAACTGAACTAAACCAAATTACCTAACCTAACCTAACCTAAACTAAGCTAAAATAAAGTAATTTAAATTCCACTAAATTAAACTAAACTAAACTACACTAACCTAACCTAACCTAACGCAACCTAAATTAAAATAAATTAAACTAAGCTAACTTACCCTAACCTAAGCTAAGCAAAACTAAACTAACCTAACCTAACCTAAACTAAATAAAACTAACCTAACCTAACTGGCCTAAACTAAACTAAACTAAACTATAAAATAAACTATAAACTAAACTAATCTATACTAAAAATTAAATTATAAAGTAAACTAAGAAAACTAAACTTTACCAAACTACTCTATTCTAACCTAAGCTAACCTAAACTAATCTAAACTAAACTAAACTAAACTATACTAAACAAAACTATGAACTGAACTAAACTAAACTGTAAACTAAATTATAAACTAAACTAAACTATAAAATGAAATAAACTAAACTAAACTGTACTAAACTGAATTAACCTAGCCTAACCTAACCTAACCTAACCTAAACTAAACTAAACTAAACTAACCTAACCAAACCTAATCTAAATTATACTCTACTACACTAAACTAAGCTATAAACTAAATTAGATTACACTATAAACTAAACTATAAACGTCACTAAACTATAAAGAAAACTAAACTATAAACAAAGCTAAACTAACTAACCTAACCTAACCTAACCTACCATATACCAAACTAAACTGAACTGAACTAAACTAACCTAACCTGACCTAACATAATCTAATCTAAACTAAAATAAACTAACCTAAACTAATCTAATCTTACCTAACCTAAACTAAACTAAACTAAACCAAACTAAACACAATCTAAAATATAAACTAGTTTATAAACTAAACTAATCTATAAACTAAACTAAACTAAACTAAACTTAGCTAAACTAACTAACCTTACCTAACCTAGCTTAACCTAATCTAAGCTAAACTAAACTAACCTAACCTAACCCAAAATAAACCAAACTAAACTAAATTATAAAGTAAACTATAAACTTAACTAAACAAAACTATATTCTAAACTACAAACTAAACTAAACTATAAACTAAACTATACTAAACTAAACTAAACTAACCTAACCTAACCTAACCTAACCTAACCTAACCTAACTTAAACTAAACTAAACTAACCTAACCTAACATAACCTAATCTAAACTAAACTAAATTAAATTCAACTAAACTAAACTAAACTGCACTAATCTAACCTAACCTAACCTAACCTAACCTAAACTAAATTAACATAACGTAACTTAAACTACAATAAAATAAACTAAACTAAGTTCAACTAAACTAAACCTAACTACACTAACCTAACGTAACCTAACCAAACATAAACTAAACCAAACTGACCTAACCTAACCTAACCTAAACTAAACTAAACTAAACTAAATAAAACTAAACTAAACTAAACGAAATTAAACTATACACCAAACTATAAACTAAGCTAAACTAAACTATAAACTGAACTAAACTGTAAACTAAACTTTAAACTAAACTAAACTAAACTATAAACACAACTAAACTAAACTGAACTAAAATAACCTAACCTAACCTAACTTAAACTTAACTAAACTAAACTACCCTAACCTAACCTAACATAACCCAACCTAACCTAACCTAACCTAAACTAAACTAAAATAAACTAAACTAAACTAATCTAAACTAACTAACCTAACCTAACCTAACCTAACCTAAGCTAAACTAAACTAAACTAAATAAAACTAAAGTAAACTAAACGAAATTAAACTATACACCAAACTATAAAATAAGCTACACTAAACTATAAACTAAAATATAAACTAATCTAAACTAAACTAACCTAACCTAAACTAAACTAAAATAAACTAAATTAAATTCAACTAAATGAAACTAAACTAAACTACACTAACCTAACCTAACCTAACCTAACCTAACATAATCTAATCTAAACAAAAATAAACTAACCTAAACTAATCTAACCTTACCTATCCAAACCTAAACTAAACTAAACTAAACCAAAATTAAACTAAACTACAAACTAAAATATAAACTAATTTATAAACTAAACTAATCTATAAACTAAACTAAACTAAACTAAACTTAGCTAAACTAACTAAGCTTACCGAAAATAGCCTAACCTAATCTAACCTAAACCAACATAAACCAAACTAAACTAAATTATAAAGTAAACCATAAACTAAACTAAACAAAACTTAATTCTAAACTATAAATTAACTAAACTATAAACTAAACTAAACTAAACTAAACTAACCTCACCTAACCTAATTTAAACTATACTAAACTAACCTAACCTAACCTAAACTAAACTAAACTAAACTATAAACACAGTTATAAACTAAACTAAACTAAACTAACGTAACGTAACCTAAACTACAATAAAATAAACTAAACTAAGTTCATCTAAACTAAACCTAACTACACTAACCTAACCTAACCTAACCTAACATAAACTAAACTAAACTGACCTAACCTAACCTAACTTAAACTAAACTAAACTATACGAAACAAAACTAAATAAAACTAAACTAAACTAAACTAACCTAACCTAACCTAACATAAACAAAACTAAACTAAACTAAATAAAACTAAACTAAACTAAACGAAATTAAACTATACACCAAACTATAATATAAGCTAAACTAAACTATAAATTAAACTATAAACTAAACTAAACTACTAAACTATAATGTAAACTAAACTAAATTAAATTCAACTAATCTAAACTAACCTAAGCTTACTAAACTAACCTAACCTAAACTAACCTAACCTAATATAAACTAAACTAAACTAACCTAACCTAACATAAGCTAGGCTAAGCTAAACTGAACTAACCTAACCTAAAATAAAATAAACTAAACTAAAATATAAACTAAACTATAAACTAAACTAAACCAAACTATATACTAAACTATAAACTAAACTAAGCTAAACTATAAACTAAACTATACTAAACTAAACTAACCTAACCTAACCTAACCTAAACTAACTTAACCTAACCTATACTAAACTTAGCTTACCTAACCTAACATAACCTAAACTAATCTAAAGTATAAAATAAACTATAAACTAAACTAAACTAAACTATACTATAAACTAAATTATAAACTAAACTAAACTAAACTAAACTAACCTAACCTAACCTAACCTAACCTAAACTAAACTAAACTAAATTATAAACTAAACGTAACTAAACTAACCTAACATAACCTAACCTAACATAAACTAAACTAAACTCAATTATAAACTAAACGAAACTAAACAAAACTAAACTAAACTAACCTAAAGTAACATAACCTAACCTAACCTAAACTAAACTAAACTAACCTGACCTAACCTAAACCAAAACTAAATTAATTTATACTATAAACTAAACTATAAACTAAAGTAAATTAACTAAACTAAAATAAACTAACCTAACCTAACCTAACCTAAACTAAACTAACATAAATTAACCTAAACTAAACTAAACTAATCTAATATAAACTAAACTAAACAATAAATTAAAATATAAACAAAACTTAACTAAACTAAACTAAGCAAAACTAACTTAACCTAAAATAAACTAAACTAAACTAACCTAACCTGACCTAAAATAAACTAAAATAAACTAAATTAAATTCAAGTAAACTAAACTAAACTACACTAACCTAACCTAACCTAACATAATCTAATCTAAACTAAACTAAACTAACCTAAACTAATCTAACCTTACCTAAACTAAAATAACCTAAATTAAACTAAACTAAACTATAAACTAATTTATAAACTAAACTAATCTATAAACTAAACTAAACTAAACTATACTAAACTATAAACAAAACGATAAACTATACTATATATTAAACTGAACTAAAGTAAACTAAACTAAATTAATTTTACCTAACCTAACCTAAACTAAACTAAACTAACCTAACCTAACCCAAACTAAATTAAACTAAACTAAACTAAACGAAATTAAACTATAAACTGAAGTAAACTAAACTAAACTCAACTAAACTAAACTAACCTAACTTAACATAACCTAACCTAAACTAAACTAAACTAACGTAACCTAACATAACCTACCCTAAACTAAAATAAATTAAATTAATTAAACTATAAACTAAACTAAACTATATACTAAACGATACCTCACTCAACTAAACTAAACTAAATTAACTACACTAAACTAAACTAAACCATAAACTAAACTATAAACTAAACTATAAACTAAACTGAACTAAACTATAAACTAAACTAAACTAAAGTTAACTAACCTAACGTAACCTAACCTAAACTAAATTAAACTAAACCAAAACTAAACTAAGCTAACTTAACCTAACCTAAATTAACCTAACCTAAGCTAAGCTAAGCTAAACTAAACTAACCTAACCTAACATAAACTAACCTTACCTAACCTAAACTAACCTTACCTAACCTAACCTAACCTAAACTAAACTAAACTAAACAAAACTACACTAAACTAAACTAAATTAAACTATAAACTGAACTAAACTGTAAACTAAACTTTAAACTAAACAAGACTAAACTATAAACAAAACTAAACTATACTGAACTAAACTTACCTAACCTAACCTAACATAAACTTAACTAAACTAAACTACCCTAACCTAACCTAACCCAATCTAACCTTACCTAACCTAACATAAAATAATCTAAACGAAACTAAACAATAAACTAAACTATAAACTAATCTATAAATTAAACTAAACTATAAACTAAACTAAACTAAACTAAACTAAACTAAACTAACTAACCTAACCTAACCGAACCTAACCTAAGCTACGCTAAACTAAACTAACCTAACAAAACCTGAAATAAACTAAACTAAACTAAATTATAAACTAAACTATAAACTAATATAAACTAACCTAACCTAACCTAAACTAAACTAACCTAACCTAAGCTAACCTAACCTAAACTAAACTAAACTATAAAAAAACTATAAACTAAACTAAACAAAACTATACTATAAACTAAATCATAAACTAAACTAATGTAAACTAAACTAACCTCAACTAACCTAACCTAACCTCACCTAACCTAACATAAACTAAACTAAACTAAATTATAAACTAAAAGATACTAAACTAAAGTAAACTAAATTAAACTAAACTAACCTAAAGTAACATAACCTAACCTAACCTAACGTAACCTAAACTAAAATAACTCAACTAACCTAACCGAACCTAAACTAAACTAAACTAAACTAAACTATAAACTAAACTATAAACTAAAGTAAACTAAATTAAACTAAAATAAACTAACCTAATTTACCTAAACAAAACTAACACACCTAACCTAACCTAAACAAAACTAAACTGACCTAACCTATCCTTAACAAAATAAAACTAAACTAAACTATAAGCTAAACTATAAACTAAAGTAAACTAAACTAAACTAAAATAAACTAATCCAACCTAACCTAACCTAACCTAAACTAATATAATATAAACTAAACTAAACTATAAACTAAAATATACACTAAACTAAACTAAATAACCTAACCTAAACTAAAGTAAAATAAACTAGATTAAATTCAACTAAACTAAACTAAACTAAACGCCACTAACCTAACCTAATCTAATCTAAACTAAAATAAACTAACCTAACCTAAACTTACCTAACCTAACCTAAACTAAACTAATCTAAGCTATAAACTAATCTATAAACCAATTTATAAATTAAACTAAACTATAAACTAAAATAAAATAAACTAAACTAAGCTAAACTATCTAACCTAACCTAACCTAACCTAAATTAACCTAACCTAAGCTAAGCTAAACTAAACTAACCTAACCTAACATAAACTAACATAACCTAACCTAAACTAAACTAAACTAACCTTACCTAACCTAACGTAACCTAACCTATACTAAACTAAACAAAACGAAACTAAACTAAACTAAACTATAAACTAAACTAAACTAAACTAAAAAAAAAACTAAACTAAACTGAACTAAACTAACCTAACCTAACCTAACATAAACTTAACTAAACTAAACTAACCTAACCCAACCTAAGCTAACCTTACCTAACCTAACCTAAACTTAACTAAATGAAACTAAACTATAAACTAATCTCTTAATTAAACTAACCTATAAACTAAACAAAAATAAACTAAACTAAGCTAAATTAACTAACCTAACCTATTCTAACCTAACCTATACTAAACTAAACAAAACAAAACTAAACTAAACTAAACTATAAACTGAACTAAACTAACCTAACCTAACATAAACTTAACTAAACTAACCTAACCCAACCTAAGCTAACCTTACCTAACCTAACCTAAACTAAACTAAACTAAACTATAAAATAAACTATAAACTAAACTAATCTATACTAAAAATTAAATTATAAAGTAAACTAAACTAAACTTTACCAAACTACTCTATTCTAACCTAAGCTAACCTAAACTAATCTAAACTAAACTAAACTAAACAAAACTATGAACTGAACTAAACTAAACTGTAAACTAAATTATAAACTAAACTAAACTATAAAATAAAATAAACTAAACTAAACTGTACTTAACTGAATTAACCTAGCCTAACCTAAACTAACCTAACCTAAACTAAACTAAACTAAACTAACCTAACCAAACCTAATCTAAATTATGCTCTACTACACTAAACTAAGCTATAAACTAAATTAGATTACACTATAAACTAAACTATAAACTTAACTAAACTATAAAGAAAACTAAACTATAAACAAAGCTAAACTGACTAACTAACCTAACCTAACCTAACCTAACATATACCAAACTAAACTGAACTGAACTAAACTAACCTAACCTGACCTAACATAATCTAATCTAAACTAAAATAAACTAACCTAAACTAATCAAATCTTACCTAACCTAACCTAAACTAAACTAAACCAAACTAAACACAAACTAAAATATAAACTAATTTATAAACTAAACTAATCTATAAACTAAACTCAACTAAACTAAACTTAGCTAAACTAACTAACCTTACCTAACCTAGCCTAACCTAATCTAAGCTAAACTAAACTAACCTAACCTAACCCAAAATAAACCAAACTAAACTAAATTATAAAGTAAACTATAAACTTAACTAAACAAAACTATATTCTAAACTAAACTAAACTATAAACTAAACTATACTAAACTAAACTAAACTAACCTAACCTAACCTAACCTAACTTAAACTAAACTAAACTAACCTAACCTAACGTAACCTAATCTAAACTAAACTAAATTAAATTCAACTAAACTAAACTAAACTGCACTAATCTAACCTAACCTAACCTAACCTAAACTAAACTAAACTAAACTAAACTATAAACTAAGTTATATACTAAACTAAACTAAACTAATATAACGTAACTTAAACTACAATAAAATAAACTAAACTAAGTTCAACTAAACTAAACCTAACTACACTAACCTAACCTAACCTAACCAAACATAAACTAAACTAAACTGACCTAACCTAACCTAACCTAACCTAAACTAAACTAAACTAAACTAAATAAAACTAAACTAAACTAAACGAAATTAAACTATACACCAAACTATAAACTAAGCTAATCTAAACTATAAATTAAACTATAAACTAAACTAAACTACTAAACTATAAGGTAAATTAAACTAAATTAAACTCAACTAATCTAAACTAACTTAATCTTACTAAACTAACCTAACCTAAAATAACCTAACCTAATATAAACAAAATAAACTAACCTAACCTAAGCTAAGCTAAGCTAAGCTAAACTAAATCAACCTAACCTAAACTAAACTAAACTAAACTAAAATATAAACCAAACTATAAACTAAACTAAACCAAACTATATACTAAACTATAAACTAAACTAAGCTAAACTATAAACTAAACTAAACTAAACTAACATAACCTAGCCTAACCTAAACAAACTTAACCTAACCTAAACTAAACTTACCTTACCTTACCTAACATAACATAACCTAAACTAAACTAAACTAAACTAAACTATAAAATAAACTATAAACTAAACTAAACTATACAAAAATTAAATTATAAACTAAACTAAACAAAACTAACCTAACCTAACCTAACCTAACATAAACTAAATTAACTAAATTATAAACTAAACGAAACTAAACTAACCTAACCAAACCTAACCTAACATAAACTAAACTAAACTAAATTATAAACTAAACGAAACTAAACAAATCTAAACTAAACTAACCTAAAGTAACATAACCTAACCTAACCTAAATTAAACTAAACTAAGCTGACCTAAACTAAACTAAAACTAAATTAAACTAAACTATAAACTAAACTAGAAACTAAAGTAAATTAACTAAAGTAAAATAAACTAACCTAACCTAACCTAAGCTAAACTAAACTAACCTAACCTAAACTAACCTAACCTAACCTAAACTAAACTAAACTAATCTAATATAAAATAAACTAAACAATAAATTAAAATATAAACTAAACTTAACTAAACTAAACTAAGCTAAACTAACTTGACCTAAACTAAACTAAACTAAGCTAACCTCACCTGACCTAAACTAAACTAAAATAAACTAAATTAAATTCAAGTAAACTAAACTAAACTACACTAACCTAACCTAACCTAACCTAACATAATCTAATCTAAACTAAAATAAAGTAACCTAAACTAATCTAACTTTACCTAACCTAACCTAAACTAAACTAAACCAAACTAAACTAAACTATAAACCAAAATATAAACTAATCTATAAACTAAACTGAACTATAAACTAAACGAAGCTAAAATAAACTATACTAAAATAAACTAACCTAACCTAAACTAACCTAAACTAAACTAATCTAAACTATAAACTAAACAATAAACTAATTTATAAATTAAACTAAACTATAAACTAAAATAAAATAAACTAAACTAAGCTAAACTATCTAACCTAACCTAACCTAACCTAAAATAACCTAACCTAAGCTAAGCTAAACTAAACTAACCTAACCTAACATAAACTAACATAACCTAACCTAAACTTTACTAAACTAAATTAACCTTACCTAACGTAACCTATACTAAACTAAACAAATCTAAACTAAACTAAACTATAAACTAAACTAAACTAAATTTTAAAAAAACTATACTAAACTGAACTAAACTAACCTAACCTAACCTAAGCTAAGGTAAACTAAACAAACCTAACCTAACCTAACATAAGCTAAACTAAACTAAACTAAAATATAAAATAAACTATAAACTAAACTAAACTATACTATAAACTAAATTATAAACTAAACTAAACTAAACTAAACTAACCTAACCTAACATAAACTAAACTAAATTATAAACAAAACGAAACTAAACTAACCTAACCTAATATAAACTAAACTAAACTAAATTATAAACTAAACTAAACTAAACTAAACTAAACTAACCTAAAGTAACATAAGTTAACCTAACCTAACCTAAACTACACTAACTTAACCTGACCTAACCTAAACTAAACTAACATAACCTAACCTAACCTAACCTAACGTAAAATAACCTAACCTAACCTAACATAAACTAAACTAAACTAAATTATAAACTAAGCGAATCTAAACTAAATTAAATCAAACTAAACTAACCTAAAGTAACATAACCTAACCTAACGTAACGTAACCTAAACTAAACCAAACTAAACTAAACTTCCCAACCTAACCTAACCTAAACTAAAATAAACTAAACTAACCTAACCGAACCTAAACTAAACTATAAACTAAACTATAAACAAAACTAAACTAAACTAAAATAAAATAAACTAACCTAACCTAACCTGACCTAGCCTAACTAAACTAACCTAACCTAAAGTAAACTAAACTAATCTAATATTTACTAAACTAAACTAAACTATAAATGAAAATAAATTAACTAAGCTACACTAACTAACCCAACCTAACCTAACCTATCCTAACCCAACCTAAACTAAGCTAAACTAACCTGACCTAACCTAACCTAACCTAACCTATCCTAAACTAAACTAAACTCAACTAAACTAAACTAAATTAAATAATAAACTAAACTAAACTTAACTATAAATTAAACTATAAACTAAACTAAACTATAAACAATACTAAACTTAACTAAACTAAACTAACTTAACCTCACCCAACCTAACCTTACCTAACCTAACCTAAACTAAAATAAACTAAACTAAACTATAAGCGAAACTATACTTAATTATAAATTAAACACTAAACTAAATTACACCAAACTGACCTAACCTAACCTAATCAAAACTAACATACCTAACCTAACCTAACCTAAACTAAACTAAACTAAACTAACCTAACCTAACCTAACCTAAACTAAACTAAACTGACCTAACCTATCCTAAACAAACTAAACTAAACTAAACTATAAGCTAAACTATTAACTAAACTAAACTAAACTAAAATAACCTTACCTAACCTAACCTAACCTAACTTATACTAAACTAAACTAAATTAAACCAAACTAAACTAAACTATAAACTAAAATATAAGCTAATCTATAAATTAAAATAAACTATAAAATAAAATAAACTAAACTAAATTAAATTCAACTAAACTAAACTACACTAATCTAACCTAACCTAACATAATCTAATCTAAACTAAAATAAACTAACATAACCTAACCTAACCTTAACTAACATAACCTAAACTAAACTAAACTAAACCAAACTTAAATAAACTATAAACCAAAATATAAACTAATCTATAAACTAAACTAAACTATAAACTAAACGAAACTAAAATAAACTATACTAAATTAAACTAACCTAACCTAAACAAATCTAACCTAACCTAAACTGAACTAAACTAAACTAAATTAAACTATAAAGTAAATTGAATTAAACTATAAACTAAACTATAAACTAAACTAAACTAAACTATAAACAAAACTAAATTATAAAATAATTTGTAAATTAAACTAAACTATAAACTAAACTAAAATAAACTAAACTAAGCTAAACTAACTAACCCAACCTAACCTCACCTAACCTAACCTAAACTATACTAAACTAACCTAACCTAACCTAAACTAAACTAAACCAAACTAAATTATATTATAAAGTATAAACGAAACTAAACTAAACTATAAACTATAATATTAACTAAACTAAACTATAAACTAAACTAAACTTAACTAAACTAAAGTAAACTAAACTTAACTAACCTAACCTAAACCAACCTAAATTAAACTAAACTAAACTAAGCTAACCTAACCTAACCTAATCTCACCTAAGCTAAGCAAAACTAAAGTAACCTAACCTAACATAAACTAACCTAACCTAACCTAAACTAAACTAAACTAATTTAACCTAAGCTAACCTAACCTAACCTAAGCTAAGCAAAACTAAACTAACCTAACCTAACATAAACTAACCTAACCTAACCTAAACTAAACTAAACTAATTTAACCTAAGCTAACCTAACCTAACCTAAGCTAAGCAAAACTAAACTAACCTAACCTAACATAAACTAACTTAACCTAACCTAAAATAAACTAAACTAAGCTAAACTAACTAACCTAACCTAACTTAACCTAACCTAACCAAACCTAAGCTAAGCAGAACTAAACTAACCAAATCTAACCTAACCTAACATAAACTAAACTAAACTAAATTATAAACTAAACGAAACTAAACTAAACTAAATTAAACTAAACTAAACTAAACTAACCTAACCTAACCTAACCTAACATAAACTAAATTAACTAAATTATAAACTAAACGAAACTAAACAAATCTAAACTAAAGTAACATAACCTAACCTAACCTAAACTAAACTAAACTAAGCTGACCTAAACTAAACTAAAACTAAATTAAACTAAACTATAAACTAAACTATAATCTAAAGTAAATTAACTAAAGTAAAATAAACTAACCTAACCTAACCTAACCTAAACTAAACTAACCTAACCTAACCTAACCTAAACTAAACTAAACTAATCTAATGTAAAATAAACTAAACAATAAATTAAAATATAAACTAAACTTAACTAAACTAAACTAAGCTAAACAAACTTGACCTAAACTAAACTAAACTAAGCTAACCTCACCTGACCTAAACTAAACTAAAATAAACTAAATTAAATTCAAGTAAACACAACTAAACTACACTAACCTAACCTAACCTAACCTAACATAATCTAATCTAAACTAAAATAAAGTAACCTAAACTAATCTAACCTTACCTAACCTAACCTAAACTAAACTAAACCAAACTAAACTAAACTATAAACTAAAATATAAACTAATTTATAAACGAAACTAATCTATAAACTAAACTAAACTGAACTATAAACAAAACTAAACTAAACTAACCTAAACTAACCTAACCTAAACTTACGTAACCTAACCTAAACTAAACTAAACTATAAACTTAACTATAAACTAATTTATAAATTAAACTAAACTATAAACTAAAGTAAAATAAACAAAACTAAACTAAGCCAAACTATCTAACCTAACCTAACCTAACCTAAGCTAAGCTATCTAAACTCACCTAACCTAACCTAAACTAAACTAAAATAAAATAAACTAAAGTATAAACTAAACTATAAGCTAAACTGAACTAAACTATAAATTAAACTAAAGTTAACTAACCTAACCTAACCAAACCTAACGTAAATTAAACTAAACTAAACTAAACTAAGCTAACTTAACCTAACCTAAACTAACCTATCCTAACCTAACCTAAGCTAAGCTAAACTAAACTAACTTAACCTAACATAACTAACCTAACCTAACCTAAACTAACCTTACCTAACCTAACCTAAACTAACATTACCAAACCTAACCTAAACTAAACTAAATTAAACTATAAACTGAACTAAACTGTCAACTAAACTTTAAACTAAACTAAACTAAACTATAAACACAACTAAACTAAACTGAACTAAACTAACCTAACCTAACCTAACTTAAACTTAACTAAACTAAACTACCCTAACCTAACCTAACATAACCAAACCTAACCAAACCTAACCTAAACTAAACTAAAATAAACTAAACTAAACTAAACTAAACTGACTAACCTAACCTAACCTAACCTAACCTAAGCTAAACTAAACTAACCTAACGTAAATTAACCTAAACAAAAGTAAACTAAACTAACCTAACCTAACCTAACATAAACTAAACTAAACTAAACTAAATAAAACTAAAGTAAACTAAACGAAATTAAACTATACACCAAACTATAAAATAAGCTACACTAAACTATAAACTAAAATATAAACTAATCTAAACTAAACTAACCTAACCTAAACTAAACTAAAATAAACTAAATTAAATTCAACTAAATGAAACTAAACTAAACTACACTAACCTAACCTAACCTAACCTAACCTAACATAATCTAATCTAAACAAAAATAAACTAACCTAAACTAGTCTAACCTTACCTAACCAAACCTAAACTAAACTAAACTAAACCAAACTAAACTAAACTACAAACTAAAATATAAACTAATTTATAAACTAAACTAATCTATAAACTAAACTAAACCAAACTAAACTTAGCTAAACTAACTAAGCTTACCGAAAATAGCCTAACCTAATCTAACCTAAACCAACATAAACCAAACTAAACTAAATTATAAAGTAAACCATAAACTAAACTAAACAAAACTTAATTCTAAACTATAAATTAACTAATCTATAAACTAAACTAAACTAAACTAATCTAACCTCACCTAACCTAATTTAAACTAAACTAAACTAACCTAACCTAAACTAAACTAAACTAAACTATAAACACAGTTATAAACTAAATTAAACTAAAATAACATAACGTAACCTAAACTACAATAAAGTAAACTAAACTAAGTTCATCTAAACTAAACCTAACTACACTAACCTAACCTAACCTAACCTAACATAAACTAAACTAAACTGACCTAACCTAACCTAACGTAAACTACACTAAACTATACGAAACAAAACTAAATAAAACTAAACTAAACTAAACTAACCTAACCTAACCTAACATAAACTAAACTAAACTAAACTAAATAAAACTAAACTAAACGAAACGAAATTAAACTATACACCAAACTATAAAATAAGCTAAACTAAAATATAAATTAAACTATAAACTAAACTAAACCACTAAACTATAATGTAAACTAAACTAAATTAAACTCAACTAATCTAAACTAACCTAAGCTTACTAAACTAACCTAACCTAAACTAACCTAACCTAATATAAACTAAACTAAACTAACCTAACCTAACATAAGCTAGGCTAAGCTAAACTAAACTAACCTAACCTAAAATAAAATATAAACTAAACTATAAACAAAACTAAACCAAACTATATACTAAACTATAAACTAAACTAAGCTAAACTATAAACTAAACTATACTAAACTAAACTAACCTAACCTAACCTAACCTAAACTAACTTAACCTAACCTATACTAAACTTACCTTACCTAACCTAACATAACCTAAACTAATCTAAAGTATAAAATAAACTATAAACTAAACTAAACTAAACTATACTATAAACTAAATTAAACTAAACTAAACTAAACTAAACTAACCTAACCTAACCTAACCTAAACTAAACTAAATTATAAACTAAACGTAACTAAACTAACCTAACCTAACCTAACCTAACCTAACATAAACTACACTAAACTCAATTATAAACTAAACGAAACTAAACAAAACTAAACTAAACTAACCTAAAGTAACATAACCTAACCTAACCTAAACTAAACTAAACTAACCTGACCTAACCTAAACCAAAACTAAATTAATCTATACTATAAACTAAACTATAAACTAAAGTAAATTAACTAAACTAAAATAAACTAACCTAACCTAACCTAACCTAACCTAAACTAAACTAACATAACCTAACCTAACCTAAAATAAACTAAACTAATCTAATATAAACTAAACTAAACAATAAATTAAAATATAAACTAAACTTAACTTAACTAAACTAAGGAAAACTAACTTAACCTAAACTAAACTAAACTAAACTAACCTAACCTGACCTAAAATAAACTAAAATAAACTAAATTAAATTCAAGTAAACTAAACTAAACTACACTAACCTAACCTAACCTAACATAATCTAATCTAAACTAAACTAAACTAACCTAAACTAATCTAACCTTACCTAACCTAACCTAACCTAAACTAAACTAAACTATAAACTAATTTATAAACTTTACTAATCTATAAACTAAACTAAACTGAACTAACCAAAGTAACATAACCTAAATTAAACTAAACTAAACTAAACTATACTAAACTATAAACAAAACGATAAACTATACTATATATTAAACTGAACTAAAGTAAACTAAACTAAATTAATTTTACCTAACCTAACCTAAACAAAACTAAACTAACCTAACCTAACCCAAACTAAATTAAACTAAACTAAACTAAACGAAATTAAACTATAAACTGAAGTAAACTAAACTAAACTCAACTAAACTAAACTAACCTAACCTAACTTAACATAACCTAACCTAAACTAAACTAAACTAACGTAACCTAACATAACCTACCCTAAACTAAAATAAATTAAATTAATTAAACTATAAACTAAACTAAACTATATACTAAACGATACCTCACTCAACTAAACTAAACTAAACTAAACTACACTAAACTAAACTAAACCATAAACTAAACTATTAACTAAACTATAAACTAAACTGAACTAAACTATAAACTAAACTAAACTAAAGTTAACTAACCTAACGTAACCTAACCTAAACTAAATTAAACTAAACTAAACTAAACTAAGCTAACTTAACCTAACCTAAATTAACCTAACCTAACCTAAGCTAAGCTAAACTAAACTAACCTAACCTAACATAAACTAACCTTACATAACCTAAACTAACCTTACCTAACCTAACCTAACCTAAACTAAACTAAACAAAACTACACTAAACTAAACTAAATTAAACTATAAACTGAACTAAACTGTAAACTAAACTTTAAACTAAACAAGACTAAACTATAAACAAAACTAAACTATACCGAACTAAACTTACCTAAACTAACCTAACATAAACTTAACTAAACTAAACTACCCTAACCTAACCTAACCTAATCTAACCTTACCTAACCTAACCTAAACTAAACTAAACGAAACTAAACTATAAACTAAACTATAAACTAATCTATAAATTAAACTAAACTATAAACTAAACTAAAATAAACTAAACTAAACTAAACTAACTAACCTAACCTAACCGAACCTAACCTAAGCTACGTTAAACTAAACTAACCTAACAAAACCTGAAATAAACTAAACTAAACTAAACTAAATTATAAACAAATCTATAAACTAATATAAACTAACCTATCCTAACCTAACCTAAACTAAACTAACCTAACCTAAGCTAACCTAACCTAAACTAAACTAAACTATAAAAAAACTATAAACTAAACTAAACAAAGCTATACTATAAACTAAATTATAAACTAAACTAATGTAAACTAAACTAACCTCAACTAACCTAACCTAACCTCACCTAACCTAACATAAGCTAAACTAAACTAAATTATAAACTAAACGAAACTAAACTAAATTAAACTAAACTAACCTAAAGTAACATAATCTAACCTAACCTAACCTAACCTAAACTAAAATAACTCAACTAACCTAACCGAACCTAAACTAAACTAAACAAAACTAAACTATAAACTAAACTATAAACTAAAGTAAACTAAATTAAACTAAAATAAACTAACCTAATTTACCTAAACAAAACTAACACACCTAACATAACCTAAACAAAACTAAACTGACCTAACCTATCCTTAACAAAATAAAACTAAACTAAACTATAAGCTAAACTATAAACTAAAGTAAACTAAACTAAACTAAAATAAACTAATCCAACCTAACCTAACCTAACCTAAACTAATATAATATAAACTAAACTAAACTATAAACTAAAATATACACTAAACTAAATTAAATAACCTAACCTAAACTAAAGTAAAATAAACTATATTAAATTCAACTAAACTAAACTAAACTAAACGCCACTAACCTAACCTAACCTAACCTAATCTAATCTAAACTAAAATAAACTAACCTAACCTAAACTTACCTAACCTAACCTAAACTAAACTAATCTAAGCTATAAACTAATCTATAAACTAATTTATAAATTAAACTAAACTATAAACTAAAATAAAATAAACTAAACTAAGCTAAACTATCTAACCTAACCTAAAGTAACCTAAATTAACCTAACCTAAGCTAAGCTAAACTAAACTAACCTAACCTAACATAAACTAACATAACCTAACCTAAACTAAACTAAACTAAACTAACCTTACCTAACCTAACCTAACCTATACTAAACTAAACAAAACGAAACTAAACTAAACTAAACTATAAACTAAACTAAACTAAACTAAAAAAAAAACTAAACTAAACTGAACTAAACTAACCTAACCTAACCTAACATTAACTTAACTAAACTAAACTAACCTAACCCAACCTAAGCTAACCTTACCTAACCTAACCTAAACTTAACTAAATGAAACTAAACTATAAACTAATCTCTTAATTAAACTAAACTATAAACTAAACTAAAATAAACTAAACTAAGCTAAATTAACTAACCTAACCTATTCTAACCTAACCTAAGCTAAACTAGACTAACCTAACCTAAACTAAACTAAACTAAACTAAATTATAAACTAAATCATAAACTAAACTAAACTATAAACTAAACTATAAACTAAACTAAACTAAACTATAAACTAGACTAAACTAAAATAAACTAACCTAACCTAACCTAAGCTAAGGTAAACTAAACTAACCTAAAGTAACATAAGTTAACCTAACCTAACCTAAACTACACTAACTTAACCTGACCTAACCTAAACTAAACTAACCTAACCTAACCTAACCTAACCTAAAATAACCTAACCTAAGCTAAGCTAAACTAAACTAACCTAACCTAACATAAACTAACATAACCTAACCTAAACTGAACTAAACTAAACTAACCTAACCTAACCTAACCTAAAATAACCTAACCTAAGCTAAGCTAAACTAAACTAACCTAACCTAACATAAACTAATATAACCTAACCTAAACTGAAGTAAACTAAACTAACCTTACCTAACCTAACCTAATCTAAACTAAACAAAACAAAACTAAACTAAACTAAACTATAAACTGAACTAAACTAACCTAACCTAACCTAACATAAACTTAACTAAACTAACCTAACCCAACCTAAGCTAACCTTACCTAACCTAACCTAAACTAAACTAAACGAAACTAATCTATAAACTAAACTATAAACTAATCTCTAAATTAAACTAAACTATAAACTAAACTAAAATAAACTAAACTAAGCTAAATTAGCTAACCTAACCTATTCTAACCTAACCTAAGCTAAACTAGACTAACCTAACCTAAACTAAACTAAACTAAACTATAAACTAAACTAAACTATAAACAAAACTAAACTAAACTGAACTAAACTAACCTAACCTAACATAAACTTAACTAAACTAAACTAAACTAACTCAACCTAAGCTAACCTTACCTAACCTAACCTAAACTTAACTAAATGAAACTAAACTATAAACTAATCTCTAAATTAAACTAAACTATAAACTAAAATAAATAAACTAAACTAAGCTAAATTAACTAACCTAACCTATTCTAACCTAACCTAAGCTAAACTAGACTAACCTAACCTAAACTAAACTAAACTAAACTAAATTATAAACTAAACCATAAACTAAACTAAACTATAAACTAAACTATAAACTAAACTAAACTATAAACTAGACTAAACTAAAATAAACTAACCTAACCTAACCTAAGCTAAGGTAAACTAAACTAACCTAAAGTAACATAAGTTAACCTAACCTAACCTAAACTACACTAACTTAACCTGACCTAACCTAAACTAAACTAACCTAACCTAACCTAACCTAAAATAACCTAACCTAAGCTAAGCTAAACTAAACCAACCTAACCTAACATAAACTAACATAACCTAACCTAAACTGAACTAAACTAAACTAACCTAACCTAACCTAACCTAAAATAACCTAACCTAAGCTAAGCTAAACTAAACTAACCTAACCTAACATAAACTAATATAACCTAACCTAAACTGAAGTAAACTAAACTAACCTTACCTAACCTAACCTATACTAAACTAAACAAAACAAAACTAAACTAAACTAAACTATAAACTGAACTAAACTAACCTAACCTAACCTAACATAAACTTAACTAAACTAACCTAACCCAACCTAAGCTAACCTTACCTAACCTAACCTAAACTAAACTAAACGACACTAATCTATAAACTAAACTATAAACTAATCTCTAAATTAAACTAAATTATAAACTAAACTAAAATAAACTAAACTAAGCTAAATTAGCTAACCTAACCTATTCTAACCTAACCTAAGCTAAACTAGACTAACCTAACTTAAACTAAACTAAACTAAACTATAAACTAAACTAAACTAAACTATAAACAAAACTAAACTAAACTGAACTAAACTAACCTAACCTAACATAAACTTAACTAAACTAAACTAAACTAACTCAACCTAAGCTAACCTTACCTAACCTAACCTAAATTTAACTAAATGAAACTAAACTATAAACTAATCTCTACATTAAACTAAACTATAAACTAAACTAAAATAAACTAAACTAAGCTAAATTAACTAACCTAACCTATTCTAACCTAACCTAAGCTAAACTAGACTAACCTAACCTAAACTAAATTAAACTAAATTATAAACTAAACCATAAACTAAATTATACTATAAACTAAACTATAATCTAAACTAAACTAAACTATAAACTAGACTAAACTAAACTAAACTAACCTAACCTAACCTAAGCTAAGGTATACTAAACTAACCTAACCTAACCTGAACTAAACTAAACTAAACTAACCTAACTTATAAACTAAGCTATAAACTAAACTAAACCAAATTATAAACTAAACTATAAACTAAACTAAACTATAAACTAAACTAAACTAAATTATACTAATCTAACCTAACCTAAACTAAACTAACCTAACCTAACCTAACCTAACATAACCTAAACTAAACTAAACTAAAATATAAAATAAACTATAAATAAAACTATACTATAAACTAAATTATAAACTAAACTAAACTAAAATAAACTAACCTAACCTAACCTAATCTAACATAAACTAAATTAAATTAAAAACAAAACGAAACTAAACTTACCTAACCTAATATAAACTAAACTAAACTAAATTATAAACTAAACGAAACTAAACTAAACTAAACTAACCTAAAGTAACATAAGTTAACCTAACCTAACCTAAACTACACTAACTTAACCTGACCTAACCTAAACTGAACTAAACCAAATTACCTAACCTAACCTAACCTAAACTAAGCTAAAATAAAGTAATTTAAATTCCACTAAATTAAACTAAACTAAACTACACTAACCTAACCTAACCTAACGCAACCTAAATTAAAATAAATTAAACTAAGCTAACTTACCCTAACCTAAGCTAAGCAAAACTAAACTAACCTAACCTAACCTAAACTAAATAAAACTAACCTAACCTAACTGGCCTAAACTAAACTAAACTAAACTATAAAATAAACTATAAACTAAACTAATCTATACTAAAAATTAAATTATAAAGTAAACTAAGAAAACTAAACTTTACCAAACTACTCTATTCTAACCTAAGCTAACCTAAACTAATCTAAACTAAACTAAACTAAACTATACTAAACAAAACTATGAACTGAACTAAACTAAACTGTAAACTAAATTATAAACTAAACTAAACTATAAAATGAAATAAACTAAACTAAACTGTACTAAACTGAATTAACCTAGCCTAACCTAACCTAACCTAACCTAAACTAAACTAAACTAAACTAACCTAACCAAACCTAATCTAAATTATACTCTACTACACTAAACTAAGCTATAAACTAAATTAGATTACACTATAAACTAAACTATAAACGTCACTAAACTATAAAGAAAACTAAACTATAAACAAAGCTAAACTAACTAACCTAACCTAACCTAACCTACCATATACCAAACTAAACTGAACTGAACTAAACTAACCTAACCTGACCTAACATAATCTAATCTAAACTAAAATAAACTAACCTAAACTAATCTAATCTTACCTAACCTAAACTAAACTAAACTAAACCAAACTAAACACAATCTAAAATATAAACTAGTTTATAAACTAAACTAATCTATAAACTAAACTAAACTAAACTAAACTTAGCTAAACTAACTAACCTTACCTAACCTAGCTTAACCTAATCTAAGCTAAACTAAACTAACCTAACCTAACCCAAAATAAACCAAACTAAACTAAATTATAAAGTAAACTATAAACTTAACTAAACAAAACTATATTCTAAACTACAAACTAAACTAAACTATAAACTAAACTATACTAAACTAAACTAAACTAACCTAACCTAACCTAACCTAACCTAACCTAACTTAAACTAAACTAAACTAACCTAACCTAACATAACCTAATCTAAACTAAACTAAATTAAATTCAACTAAACTAAACTAAACTGCACTAATCTAACCTAACCTAACCTAACCTAACCTAAACTAAATTAACATAACGTAACTTAAACTACAATAAAATAAACTAAACTAAGTTCAACTAAACTAAACCTAACTACACTAACCTAACGTAACCTAACCAAACATAAACTAAACCAAACTGACCTAACCTAACCTAACCTAAACTAAACTAAACTAAACTAAATAAAACTAAACTAAACTAAACGAAATTAAACTATACACCAAACTATAAACTAAGCTAAACTAAACTATAAACTGAACTAAACTGTAAACTAAACTTTAAACTAAACTAAACTAAACTATAAACACAACTAAACTAAACTGAACTAAAATAACCTAACCTAACCTAACTTAAACTTAACTAAACTAAACTACCCTAACCTAACCTAACATAACCCAACCTAACCTAACCTAACCTAAACTAAACTAAAATAAACTAAACTAAACTAATCTAAACTAACTAACCTAACCTAACCTAACCTAACCTAAGCTAAACTAAACTAAACTAAATAAAACTAAAGTAAACTAAACGAAATTAAACTATACACCAAACTATAAAATAAGCTACACTAAACTATAAACTAAAATATAAACTAATCTAAACTAAACTAACCTAACCTAAACTAAACTAAAATAAACTAAATTAAATTCAACTAAATGAAACTAAACTAAACTACACTAACCTAACCTAACCTAACCTAACCTAACATAATCTAATCTAAACAAAAATAAACTAACCTAAACTAATCTAACCTTACCTATCCAAACCTAAACTAAACTAAACTAAACCAAAATTAAACTAAACTACAAACTAAAATATAAACTAATTTATAAACTAAACTAATCTATAAACTAAACTAAACTAAACTAAACTTAGCTAAACTAACTAAGCTTACCGAAAATAGCCTAACCTAATCTAACCTAAACCAACATAAACCAAACTAAACTAAATTATAAAGTAAACCATAAACTAAACTAAACAAAACTTAATTCTAAACTATAAATTAACTAAACTATAAACTAAACTAAACTAAACTAAACTAACCTCACCTAACCTAATTTAAACTATACTAAACTAACCTAACCTAACCTAAACTAAACTAAACTAAACTATAAACACAGTTATAAACTAAACTAAACTAAACTAACGTAACGTAACCTAAACTACAATAAAATAAACTAAACTAAGTTCATCTAAACTAAACCTAACTACACTAACCTAACCTAACCTAACCTAACATAAACTAAACTAAACTGACCTAACCTAACCTAACTTAAACTAAACTAAACTATACGAAACAAAACTAAATAAAACTAAACTAAACTAAACTAACCTAACCTAACCTAACATAAACAAAACTAAACTAAACTAAATAAAACTAAACTAAACTAAACGAAATTAAACTATACACCAAACTATAATATAAGCTAAACTAAACTATAAATTAAACTATAAACTAAACTAAACTACTAAACTATAATGTAAACTAAACTAAATTAAATTCAACTAATCTAAACTAACCTAAGCTTACTAAACTAACCTAACCTAAACTAACCTAACCTAATATAAACTAAACTAAACTAACCTAACCTAACATAAGCTAGGCTAAGCTAAACTGAACTAACCTAACCTAAAATAAAATAAACTAAACTAAAATATAAACTAAACTATAAACTAAACTAAACCAAACTATATACTAAACTATAAACTAAACTAAGCTAAACTATAAACTAAACTATACTAAACTAAACTAACCTAACCTAACCTAACCTAAACTAACTTAACCTAACCTATACTAAACTTAGCTTACCTAACCTAACATAACCTAAACTAATCTAAAGTATAAAATAAACTATAAACTAAACTAAACTAAACTATACTATAAACTAAATTATAAACTAAACTAAACTAAACTAAACTAACCTAACCTAACCTAACCTAACCTAAACTAAACTAAACTAAATTATAAACTAAACGTAACTAAACTAACCTAACATAACCTAACCTAACATAAACTAAACTAAACTCAATTATAAACTAAACGAAACTAAACAAAACTAAACTAAACTAACCTAAAGTAACATAACCTAACCTAACCTAAACTAAACTAAACTAACCTGACCTAACCTAAACCAAAACTAAATTAATTTATACTATAAACTAAACTATAAACTAAAGTAAATTAACTAAACTAAAATAAACTAACCTAACCTAACCTAACCTAAACTAAACTAACATAAATTAACCTAAACTAAACTAAACTAATCTAATATAAACTAAACTAAACAATAAATTAAAATATAAACAAAACTTAACTAAACTAAACTAAGCAAAACTAACTTAACCTAAAATAAACTAAACTAAACTAACCTAACCTGACCTAAAATAAACTAAAATAAACTAAATTAAATTCAAGTAAACTAAACTAAACTACACTAACCTAACCTAACCTAACATAATCTAATCTAAACTAAACTAAACTAACCTAAACTAATCTAACCTTACCTAAACTAAAATAACCTAAATTAAACTAAACTAAACTATAAACTAATTTATAAACTAAACTAATCTATAAACTAAACTAAACTAAACTATACTAAACTATAAACAAAACGATAAACTATACTATATATTAAACTGAACTAAAGTAAACTAAACTAAATTAATTTTACCTAACCTAACCTAAACTAAACTAAACTAACCTAACCTAACCCAAACTAAATTAAACTAAACTAAACTAAACGAAATTAAACTATAAACTGAAGTAAACTAAACTAAACTCAACTAAACTAAACTAACCTAACTTAACATAACCTAACCTAAACTAAACTAAACTAACGTAACCTAACATAACCTACCCTAAACTAAAATAAATTAAATTAATTAAACTATAAACTAAACTAAACTATATACTAAACGATACCTCACTCAACTAAACTAAACTAAATTAACTACACTAAACTAAACTAAACCATAAACTAAACTATAAACTAAACTATAAACTAAACTGAACTAAACTATAAACTAAACTAAACTAAAGTTAACTAACCTAACGTAACCTAACCTAAACTAAATTAAACTAAACCAAAACTAAACTAAGCTAACTTAACCTAACCTAAATTAACCTAACCTAAGCTAAGCTAAGCTAAACTAAACTAACCTAACCTAACATAAACTAACCTTACCTAACCTAAACTAACCTTACCTAACCTAACCTAACCTAAACTAAACTAAACTAAACAAAACTACACTAAACTAAACTAAATTAAACTATAAACTGAACTAAACTGTAAACTAAACTTTAAACTAAACAAGACTAAACTATAAACAAAACTAAACTATACTGAACTAAACTTACCTAACCTAACCTAACATAAACTTAACTAAACTAAACTACCCTAACCTAACCTAACCCAATCTAACCTTACCTAACCTAACATAAAATAATCTAAACGAAACTAAACAATAAACTAAACTATAAACTAATCTATAAATTAAACTAAACTATAAACTAAACTAAACTAAACTAAACTAAACTAAACTAACTAACCTAACCTAACCGAACCTAACCTAAGCTACGCTAAACTAAACTAACCTAACAAAACCTGAAATAAACTAAACTAAACTAAATTATAAACTAAACTATAAACTAATATAAACTAACCTAACCTAACCTAAACTAAACTAACCTAACCTAAGCTAACCTAACCTAAACTAAACTAAACTATAAAAAAACTATAAACTAAACTAAACAAAACTATACTATAAACTAAATCATAAACTAAACTAATGTAAACTAAACTAACCTCAACTAACCTAACCTAACCTCACCTAACCTAACATAAACTAAACTAAACTAAATTATAAACTAAAAGATACTAAACTAAAGTAAACTAAATTAAACTAAACTAACCTAAAGTAACATAACCTAACCTAACCTAACGTAACCTAAACTAAAATAACTCAACTAACCTAACCGAACCTAAACTAAACTAAACTAAACTAAACTATAAACTAAACTATAAACTAAAGTAAACTAAATTAAACTAAAATAAACTAACCTAATTTACCTAAACAAAACTAACACACCTAACCTAACCTAAACAAAACTAAACTGACCTAACCTATCCTTAACAAAATAAAACTAAACTAAACTATAAGCTAAACTATAAACTAAAGTAAACTAAACTAAACTAAAATAAACTAATCCAACCTAACCTAACCTAACCTAAACTAATATAATATAAACTAAACTAAACTATAAACTAAAATATACACTAAACTAAACTAAATAACCTAACCTAAACTAAAGTAAAATAAACTAGATTAAATTCAACTAAACTAAACTAAACTAAACGCCACTAACCTAACCTAATCTAATCTAAACTAAAATAAACTAACCTAACCTAAACTTACCTAACCTAACCTAAACTAAACTAATCTAAGCTATAAACTAATCTATAAACCAATTTATAAATTAAACTAAACTATAAACTAAAATAAAATAAACTAAACTAAGCTAAACTATCTAACCTAACCTAACCTAACCTAAATTAACCTAACCTAAGCTAAGCTAAACTAAACTAACCTAACCTAACATAAACTAACATAACCTAACCTAAACTAAACTAAACTAACCTTACCTAACCTAACGTAACCTAACCTATACTAAACTAAACAAAACGAAACTAAACTAAACTAAACTATAAACTAAACTAAACTAAACTAAAAAAAAAACTAAACTAAACTGAACTAAACTAACCTAACCTAACCTAACATAAACTTAACTAAACTAAACTAACCTAACCCAACCTAAGCTAACCTTACCTAACCTAACCTAAACTTAACTAAATGAAACTAAACTATAAACTAATCTCTTAATTAAACTAACCTATAAACTAAACAAAAATAAACTAAACTAAGCTAAATTAACTAACCTAACCTATTCTAACCTAACCTATACTAAACTAAACAAAACAAAACTAAACTAAACTAAACTATAAACTGAACTAAACTAACCTAACCTAACATAAACTTAACTAAACTAACCTAACCCAACCTAAGCTAACCTTACCTAACCTAACCTAAACTAAACTAAACTAAACTATAAAATAAACTATAAACTAAACTAATCTATACTAAAAATTAAATTATAAAGTAAACTAAACTAAACTTTACCAAACTACTCTATTCTAACCTAAGCTAACCTAAACTAATCTAAACTAAACTAAACTAAACAAAACTATGAACTGAACTAAACTAAACTGTAAACTAAATTATAAACTAAACTAAACTATAAAATAAAATAAACTAAACTAAACTGTACTTAACTGAATTAACCTAGCCTAACCTAAACTAACCTAACCTAAACTAAACTAAACTAAACTAACCTAACCAAACCTAATCTAAATTATGCTCTACTACACTAAACTAAGCTATAAACTAAATTAGATTACACTATAAACTAAACTATAAACTTAACTAAACTATAAAGAAAACTAAACTATAAACAAAGCTAAACTGACTAACTAACCTAACCTAACCTAACCTAACATATACCAAACTAAACTGAACTGAACTAAACTAACCTAACCTGACCTAACATAATCTAATCTAAACTAAAATAAACTAACCTAAACTAATCAAATCTTACCTAACCTAACCTAAACTAAACTAAACCAAACTAAACACAAACTAAAATATAAACTAATTTATAAACTAAACTAATCTATAAACTAAACTCAACTAAACTAAACTTAGCTAAACTAACTAACCTTACCTAACCTAGCCTAACCTAATCTAAGCTAAACTAAACTAACCTAACCTAACCCAAAATAAACCAAACTAAACTAAATTATAAAGTAAACTATAAACTTAACTAAACAAAACTATATTCTAAACTAAACTAAACTATAAACTAAACTATACTAAACTAAACTAAACTAACCTAACCTAACCTAACCTAACTTAAACTAAACTAAACTAACCTAACCTAACGTAACCTAATCTAAACTAAACTAAATTAAATTCAACTAAACTAAACTAAACTGCACTAATCTAACCTAACCTAACCTAACCTAAACTAAACTAAACTAAACTAAACTATAAACTAAGTTATATACTAAACTAAACTAAACTAATATAACGTAACTTAAACTACAATAAAATAAACTAAACTAAGTTCAACTAAACTAAACCTAACTACACTAACCTAACCTAACCTAACCAAACATAAACTAAACTAAACTGACCTAACCTAACCTAACCTAACCTAAACTAAACTAAACTAAACTAAATAAAACTAAACTAAACTAAACGAAATTAAACTATACACCAAACTATAAACTAAGCTAATCTAAACTATAAATTAAACTATAAACTAAACTAAACTACTAAACTATAAGGTAAATTAAACTAAATTAAACTCAACTAATCTAAACTAACTTAATCTTACTAAACTAACCTAACCTAAAATAACCTAACCTAATATAAACAAAATAAACTAACCTAACCTAAGCTAAGCTAAGCTAAGCTAAACTAAATCAACCTAACCTAAACTAAACTAAACTAAACTAAAATATAAACCAAACTATAAACTAAACTAAACCAAACTATATACTAAACTATAAACTAAACTAAGCTAAACTATAAACTAAACTAAACTAAACTAACATAACCTAGCCTAACCTAAACAAACTTAACCTAACCTAAACTAAACTTACCTTACCTTACCTAACATAACATAACCTAAACTAAACTAAACTAAACTAAACTATAAAATAAACTATAAACTAAACTAAACTATACAAAAATTAAATTATAAACTAAACTAAACAAAACTAACCTAACCTAACCTAACCTAACATAAACTAAATTAACTAAATTATAAACTAAACGAAACTAAACTAACCTAACCAAACCTAACCTAACATAAACTAAACTAAACTAAATTATAAACTAAACGAAACTAAACAAATCTAAACTAAACTAACCTAAAGTAACATAACCTAACCTAACCTAAATTAAACTAAACTAAGCTGACCTAAACTAAACTAAAACTAAATTAAACTAAACTATAAACTAAACTAGAAACTAAAGTAAATTAACTAAAGTAAAATAAACTAACCTAACCTAACCTAAGCTAAACTAAACTAACCTAACCTAACCTAACCTAACCTAACCTAAACTAAACTAAACTAATCTAATATAAAATAAACTAAACAATAAATTAAAATATAAACTAAACTTAACTAAACTAAACTAAGCTAAACTAACTTGACCTAAACTAAACTAAACTAAGCTAACCTCACCTGACCTAAACTAAACTAAAATAAACTAAATTAAATTCAAGTAAACTAAACTAAACTACACTAACCTAACCTAACCTAACCTAACATAATCTAATCTAAACTAAAATAAAGTAACCTAAACTAATCTAACTTTACCTAACCTAACCTAAACTAAACTAAACCAAACTAAACTAAACTATAAACCAAAATATAAACTAATCTATAAACTAAACTGAACTATAAACTAAACGAAGCTAAAATAAACTATACTAAAATAAACTAACCTAACCTAAACTAACCTAAACTAAACTAATCTAAACTATAAACTAAACAATAAACTAATTTATAAATTAAACTAAACTATAAACTAAAATAAAATAAACTAAACTAAGCTAAACTATCTAACCTAACCTAACCTAACCTAAAATAACCTAACCTAAGCTAAGCTAAACTAAACTAACCTAACCTAACATAAACTAACATAACCTAACCTAAACTTTACTAAACTAAATTAACCTTACCTAACGTAACCTATACTAAACTAAACAAATCTAAACTAAACTAAACTAAACTATAAACTAAACTAAACTAAATTTTAAAAAAACTATACTAAACTGAACTAAACTAACCTAACCTAACCTAAGCTAAGGTAAACTAAACAAACCTAACCTAACCTAACATAAGCTAAACTAAACTAAACTAAAATATAAAATAAACTATAAACTAAACTAAACTATACTATAAACTAAATTATAAACTAAACTAAACTAAACTAAACTAACCTAACCTAACATAAACTAAACTAAATTATAAACAAAACGAAACTAAACTAACCTAACCTAATATAAACTAAACTAAACTAAATTATAAACTAAACTAAACTAAACTAAACTAAACTAACCTAAAGTAACATAAGTTAACCTAACCTAACCTAAACTACACTAACTTAACCTGACCTAACCTAAACTAAACTAACATAACCTAACCTAACCTAACCTAACGTAAAATAACCTAACCTAACCTAACATAAACTAAACTAAACTAAATTATAAACTAAGCGAATCTAAACTAAATTAAATCAAACTAAACTAACCTAAAGTAACATAACCTAACCTAACGTAACGTAACCTAAACTAAACCAAACTAAACTAAACTTCCCAACCTAACCTAACCTAAACTAAAATAAACTAAACTAACCTAACCGAACCTAAACTAAACTATAAACTAAACTATAAACAAAACTAAACTAAACTAAAATAAAATAAACTAACCTAACCTAACCTGACCTAGCCTAACTAAACTAACCTAACCTAAAGTAAACTAAACTAATCTAATATTTACTAAACTAAACTAAACTATAAATGAAAATAAATTAACTAAGCTACACTAACTAACCCAACCTAACCTAACCTATCCTAACCCAACCTAAACTAAGCTAAACTAACCTGACCTAACCTAACCTAACCTAACCTATCCTAAACTAAACTAAACTCAACTAAACTAAACTAAATTAAATAATAAACTAAACTAAACTTAACTATAAATTAAACTATAAACTAAACTAAACTATAAACAATACTAAACTTAACTAAACTAAACTAACTTAACCTCACCCAACCTAACCTTACCTAACCTAACCTAAACTAAAATAAACTAAACTAAACTATAAGCGAAACTATACTTAATTATAAATTAAACACTAAACTAAATTACACCAAACTGACCTAACCTAACCTAATCAAAACTAACATACCTAACCTAACCTAACCTAAACTAAACTAAACTAAACTAACCTAACCTAACCTAACCTAAACTAAACTAAACTGACCTAACCTATCCTAAACAAACTAAACTAAACTAAACTATAAGCTAAACTATTAACTAAACTAAACTAAACTAAAATAACCTTACCTAACCTAACCTAACCTAACTTATACTAAACTAAACTAAATTAAACCAAACTAAACTAAACTATAAACTAAAATATAAGCTAATCTATAAATTAAAATAAACTATAAAATAAAATAAACTAAACTAAATTAAATTCAACTAAACTAAACTACACTAATCTAACCTAACCTAACATAATCTAATCTAAACTAAAATAAACTAACATAACCTAACCTAACCTTAACTAACATAACCTAAACTAAACTAAACTAAACCAAACTTAAATAAACTATAAACCAAAATATAAACTAATCTATAAACTAAACTAAACTATAAACTAAACGAAACTAAAATAAACTATACTAAATTAAACTAACCTAACCTAAACAAATCTAACCTAACCTAAACTGAACTAAACTAAACTAAATTAAACTATAAAGTAAATTGAATTAAACTATAAACTAAACTATAAACTAAACTAAACTAAACTATAAACAAAACTAAATTATAAAATAATTTGTAAATTAAACTAAACTATAAACTAAACTAAAATAAACTAAACTAAGCTAAACTAACTAACCCAACCTAACCTCACCTAACCTAACCTAAACTATACTAAACTAACCTAACCTAACCTAAACTAAACTAAACCAAACTAAATTATATTATAAAGTATAAACGAAACTAAACTAAACTATAAACTATAATATTAACTAAACTAAACTATAAACTAAACTAAACTTAACTAAACTAAAGTAAACTAAACTTAACTAACCTAACCTAAACCAACCTAAATTAAACTAAACTAAACTAAGCTAACCTAACCTAACCTAATCTCACCTAAGCTAAGCAAAACTAAAGTAACCTAACCTAACATAAACTAACCTAACCTAACCTAAACTAAACTAAACTAATTTAACCTAAGCTAACCTAACCTAACCTAAGCTAAGCAAAACTAAACTAACCTAACCTAACATAAACTAACCTAACCTAACCTAAACTAAACTAAACTAATTTAACCTAAGCTAACCTAACCTAACCTAAGCTAAGCAAAACTAAACTAACCTAACCTAACATAAACTAACTTAACCTAACCTAAAATAAACTAAACTAAGCTAAACTAACTAACCTAACCTAACTTAACCTAACCTAACCAAACCTAAGCTAAGCAGAACTAAACTAACCAAATCTAACCTAACCTAACATAAACTAAACTAAACTAAATTATAAACTAAACGAAACTAAACTAAACTAAATTAAACTAAACTAAACTAAACTAACCTAACCTAACCTAACCTAACATAAACTAAATTAACTAAATGATAAACTAAACGAAACTAAACAAATCTAAACTAAAGTAACATAACCTAACCTAACCTAAACTAAACTAAACTAAGCTGACCTAAACTAAACTAAAACTAAATTAAACTAAACTATAAACTAAACTATAATCTAAAGTAAATTAACTAAAGTAAAATAAACTAACCTAACCTAACCTAACCTAAACTAAACTAACCTAACCTAACCTAACCTAAACTAAACTAAACTAATCTAATGTAAAATAAACTAAACAATAAATTAAAATATAAACTAAACTTAACTAAACTAAACTAAGCTAAACAAACTTGACCTAAACTAAACTAAACTAAGCTAACCTCACCTGACCTAAACTAAACTAAAATAAACTAAATTAAATTCAAGTAAACACAACTAAACTACACTAACCTAACCTAACCTAACCTAACATAATCTAATCTAAACTAAAATAAAGTAACCTAAACTAATCTAACCTTACCTAACCTAACCTAAACTAAACTAAACCAAACTAAACTAAACTATAAACTAAAATATAAACTAATTTATAAACGAAACTAATCTATAAACTAAACTAAACTGAACTATAAACAAAACTAAACTAAACTAACCTAAACTAACCTAACCTAAACTTACGTAACCTAACCTAAACTAAACTAAACTATAAACTTAACTATAAACTAATTTATAAATTAAACTAAACTATAAACTAAAGTAAAATAAACAAAACTAAACTAAGCCAAACTATCTAACCTAACCTAACCTAACCTAAGCTAAGCTATCTAAACTCACCTAACCTAACCTAAACTAAACTAAAATAAAATAAACTAAAGTATAAACTAAACTATAAACTAAACTGAACTAAACTATAAATTAAACTAAAGTTAACTAACCTAACCTAACCAAACCTAACGTAAATTAAACTAAACTAAACTAAACTAAGCTAACTTAACCTAACCTAAACTAACCTATCCTAACCTAACCTAAGCTAAGCTAAACTAAACTAACTTAACCTAACATAACTAACCTAACCTAACCTAAACTAACCTTACCTAACCTAACCTAAACTAACATTACCAAACCTAACCTAAACTAAACTAAATTAAACTATAAACTGAACTAAACTGTCAACTAAACTAAACTAAACTAAACTATAAACACAACTAAACTAAACTGAACTAAACTAACCTAACCTAACCTAACTTAAACTTAACTAAACTAAACTACCCTAACCTAACCTAACATAACCAAACCTAACCAAACCTAACCTAAACTAAACTAAAATAAACTAAACTAAACTAAACTAAACTGACTAACCTAACCTAACCTAACCTAACCTAAGCTAAACTAAACTAACCTAACGTAAATTAACCTAAACAAAAGTAAACTAAACTAACCTAACCTAACCTAACATAAACTAAACTAAACTAAACTAAATAAAACTAAAGTAAACTAAACGAAATTAAACTATACACCAAACTATAAAATAAGCTACACTAAACTATAAACTAAAATATAAACTAATCTAAACTAAACTAACCTAACCTAAACTAAACTAAAATAAACTAAATTAAATTCAACTAAATGAAACTAAACTAAACTACACTAACCTAACCTAACCTAACCTAACCTAACATAATCTAATCTAAACAAAAATAAACTAACCTAAACTAGTCTAACCTTACCTAACCAAACCTAAACTAAACTAAACTAAACCAAACTAAACTAAACTACAAACTAAAATATAAACTAATTTATAAACTAAACTAATCTATAAACTAAACTAAACCAAACTAAACTTAGCTAAACTAACTAAGCTTACCGAAAATAGCCTAACCTAATCTAACCTAAACCAACATAAACCAAACTAAACTAAATTATAAAGTAAACCATAAACTAAACTAAACAAAACTTAATTCTAAACTATAAATTAACTAATCTATAAACTAAACTAAACTAAACTAATCTAACCTCACCTAACCTAATTTAAACTAAACTAAACTAACCTAACCTAAACTAAACTAAACTAAACTATAAACACAGTTATAAACTAAATTAAACTAAAATAACATAACGTAACCTAAACTACAATAAAGTAAACTAAACTAAGTTCATCTAAACTAAACCTAACTACACTAACCTAACCTAACCTAACCTAACATAAACTAAACTAAACTGACCTAACCTAACCTAACGTAAACTACACTAAACTATACGAAACAAAACTAAATAAAACTAAACTAAACTAAACTAACCTAACCTAACCTAACATAAACTAAACTAAACTAAACTAAATAAAACTAAACTAAACGAAACGAAATTAAACTATACACCAAACTATAAAATAAGCTAAACTAAAATATAAATTAAACTATAAACTAAACTAAACCACTAAACTATAATGTAAACTAAACTAAATTAAACTCAACTAATCTAAACTAACCTAAGCTTACTAAACTAACCTAACCTAAACTAACCTAACCTAATATAAACTAAACTAAACTAACCTAACCTAACATAAGCTAGGCTAAGCTAAACTAAACTAACCTAACCTAAAATAAAATATAAACTAAACTATAAACAAAACTAAACCAAACTATATACTAAACTATAAACTAAACTAAGCTAAACTATAAACTAAACTATACTAAACTAAACTAACCTAACCTAACCTAACCTAAACTAACTTAACCTAACCTATACTAAACTTACCTTACCTAACCTAACATAACCTAAACTAATCTAAAGTATAAAATAAACTATAAACTAAACTAAACTAAACTATACTATAAACTAAATTAAACTAAACTAAACTAAACTAAACTAACCTAACCTAACCTAACCTAAACTAAACTAAATTATAAACTAAACGTAACTAAACTAACCTAACCTAACCTAACCTAACCTAACATAAACTACACTAAACTCAATTATAAACTAAACGAAACTAAACAAAACTAAACTAAACTAACCTAAAGTAACATAACCTAACCTAACCTAAACTAAACTAAACTAACCTGACCTAACCTAAACCAAAACTAAATTAATCTATACTATAAACTAAACTATAAACTAAAGTAAATTAACTAAACTAAAATAAACTAACCTAACCTAACCTAACCTAACCTAAACTAAACTAACATAACCTAACCTAACCTAAAATAAACTAAACTAATCTAATATAAACTAAACTAAACAATAAATTAAAATATAAACTAAACTTAACTTAACTAAACTAAGGAAAACTAACTTAACCTAAACTAAACTAAACTAAACTAACCTAACCTGACCTAAAATAAACTAAAATAAACTAAATTAAATTCAAGTAAACTAAACTAAACTACACTAACCTAACCTAACCTAACATAATCTAATCTAAACTAAACTAAACTAACCTAAACTAATCTAACCTTACCTAACCTAACCTAACCTAAACTAAACTAAACTATAAACTAATTTATAAACTTTACTAATCTATAAACTAAACTAAACTGAACTAACCAAAGTAACATAACCTAAATTAAACTAAACTAAACTAAACTATACTAAACTATAAACAAAACGATAAACTATACTATATATTAAACTGAACTAAAGTAAACTAAACTAAATTAATTTTACCTAACCTAACCTAAACAAAACTAAACTAACCTAACCTAACCCAAACTAAATTAAACTAAACTAAACTAAACGAAATTAAACTATAAACTGAAGTAAACTAAACTAAACTCAACTAAACTAAACTAACCTAACCTAACTTAACATAACCTAACCTAAACTAAACTAAACTAACGTAACCTAACATAACCTACCCTAAACTAAAATAAATTAAATTAATTAAACTATAAACTAAACTAAACTATATACTAAACGATACCTCACTCAACTAAACTAAACTAAACTAAACTACACTAAACTAAACTAAACCATAAACTAAACTATTAACTAAACTATAAACTAAACTGAACTAAACTATAAACTAAACTAAACTAAAGTTAACTAACCTAACGTAACCTAACCTAAACTAAATTAAACTAAACTAAACTAAACTAAGCTAACTTAACCTAACCTAAATTAACCTAACCTAACCTAAGCTAAGCTAAACTAAACTAACCTAACCTAACATAAACTAACCTTACATAACCTAAACTAACCTTACCTAACCTAACCTAACCTAAACTAAACTAAACAAAACTACACTAAACTAAACTAAATTAAACTATAAACTGAACTAAACTGTAAACTAAACTTTAAACTAAACAAGACTAAACTATAAACAAAACTAAACTATACCGAACTAAACTTACCTAAACTAACCTAACATAAACTTAACTAAACTAAACTACCCTAACCTAACCTAACCTAATCTAACCTTACCTAACCTAACCTAAACTAAACTAAACGAAACTAAACTATAAACTAAACTATAAACTAATCTATAAATTAAACTAAACTATAAACTAAACTAAAATAAACTAAACTAAACTAAACTAACTAACCTAACCTAACCGAACCTAACCTAAGCTACGTTAAACTAAACTAACCTAACAAAACCTGAAATAAACTAAACTAAACTAAACTAAATTATAAACAAATCTATAAACTAATATAAACTAACCTATCCTAACCTAACCTAAACTAAACTAACCTAACCTAAGCTAACCTAACCTAAACTAAACTAAACTATAAAAAAACTATAAACTAAACTAAACAAAGCTATACTATAAACTAAATTATAAACTAAACTAATGTAAACTAAACTAACCTCAACTAACCTAACCTAACCTCACCTAACCTAACATAAGCTAAACTAAACTAAATTATAAACTAAACGAAACTAAACTAAATTAAACTAAACTAACCTAAAGTAACATAATCTAACCTAACCTAACCTAACCTAAACTAAAATAACTCAACTAACCTAACCGAACCTAAACTAAACTAAACAAAACTAAACTATAAACTAAACTATAAACTAAAGTAAACTAAATTAAACTAAAATAAACTAACCTAATTTACCTAAACAAAACTAACACACCTAACATAACCTAAACAAAACTAAACTGACCTAACCTATCCTTAACAAAATAAAACTAAACTAAACTATAAGCTAAACTATAAACTAAAGTAAACTAAACTAAACTAAAATAAACTAATCCAACCTAACCTAACCTAACCTAAACTAATATAATATAAACTAAACTAAACTATAAACTAAAATATACACTAAACTAAATTAAATAACCTAACCTAAACTAAAGTAAAATAAACTATATTAAATTCAACTAAACTAAACTAAACTAAACGCCACTAACCTAACCTAACCTAACCTAATCTAATCTAAACTAAAATAAACTAACCTAACCTAAACTTACCTAACCTAACCTAAACTAAACTAATCTAAGCTATAAACTAATCTATAAACTAATTTATAAATTAAACTAAACTATAAACTAAAATAAAATAAACTAAACTAAGCTAAACTATCTAACCTAACCTAAAGTAACCTAAATTAACCTAACCTAAGCTAAGCTAAACTAAACTAACCTAACCTAACATAAACTAACATAACCTAACCTAAACTAAACTAAACTAAACTAACCTTACCTAACCTAACCTAACCTATACTAAACTAAACAAAACGAAACTAAACTAAACTAAACTATAAACTAAACTAAACTAAACTAAAAAAAAAACTAAACTAAACTGAACTAAACTAACCTAACCTAACCTAACATTAACTTAACTAAACTAAACTAACCTAACCCAACCTAAGCTAACCTTACCTAACCTAACCTAAACTTAACTAAATGAAACTAAACTATAAACTAATCTCTTAATTAAACTAAACTATAAACTAAACTAAAATAAACTAAACTAAGCTAAATTAACTAACCTAACCTATTCTAACCTAACCTAAGCTAAACTAGACTAACCTAACCTAAACTAAACTAAACTAAACTAAATTATAAACTAAACCATAAACTAAACTAAACTATAAACTAAACTATAAACTAAACTAAACTAAACTATAAACTAGACTAAACTAAAATAAACTAACCTAACCTAACCTAAGCTAAGGTAAACTAAACTAACCTAAAGTAACATAAGTTAACATAACCTAACCTAAACTACACTAACTTAACCTGACCTAACCTAAACTAAACTAACCTAACCTAACCTAACCTAACCTAAAATAACCTAACCTAAGCTAAGCTAAACTAAACTAACCTAACCTAACATAAACTAACATAACCTAACCTAAACTGAACTAAACTAAACTAACCTAACCTAACCTAACCTAAAATAACCTAACCTAAGCTAAGCTAAACTAAACTAACCTAACCTAACATAAACTAATATAACCTAACCTAAACTGAAGTAAACTAAACTAACCTTACCTAACCTAACCTAATCTAAACTAAACAAAACAAAACTAAACTAAACTATAAACTGAACTAAACTAACCTAACCCAACCTAACATAAACTTAACTAAACTAACCTAACCCAACCTAAGCTAACCTTACCTAACCTAACCTAAACTAAACTAAACGAAACTAATCTATAAACTAAACTATAAACTAATCTCTAAATTAAACTAAACTATAAACTAAACTAAAATAAACTAAACTAAGCTAAATTAGCTAACCTAACCTATTCTAACCTAACCTAAGCTAAACTAGACTAACCTAACCTAAACTAAACTAAACTAAACTATAAACTAAACTAAACTATAAACAAAACTAAACTAAACTGAACTAAACTAACCTAACCTAACATAAACTTAACTAAACTAAACTAAACTAACTCAACCTAAGCTAACCTTACCTAACCTAACCTAAACTTAACTAAATGAAACTAAACTATAAACTAATCTCTACATTAAACTAAACTATAAACTAAAATAAATAAACTAAACTAAGCTAAATTAACTAACCTAACCTATTCTAACCTAACCTAAGCTAAACTAGACTAACCTAACCTAAACTAAACTAAACTAAACTAAATTATAAACTAAACCATAAACTAAACTAAACTATAAACTAAACTATAAACTAAACTAAACTATAAACTAGACTAAACTAAAATAAACTAACCTAACCTAACCTAAGCTAAGGTAAACTAAACTAACCTAAAGTAACATAAGTTAACCTAACCTAACCTAAACTACACTAACTTAACCTGACCTAACCTAAACTAAACTAACCTAACCTAACCTAACCTAAAATAACCTAACCTAAGCTAAGCTAAACTAAACCAACCTAACCTAACATAAACTAACATAACCTAACCTAAACTGAACTAAACTAAACTAACCTAACCTAACCTAACCTAAAATAACCTAACCTAAGCTAAGCTAAACTAAACTAACCTAACCTAACATAAACTAATATAACCTAACCTAAACTGAAGTAAACTAAACTAACCTTACCTAACCTAACCTATACTAAACTAAACAAAACAAAACTAAACTAAACTAAACTATAAACTGAACTAAACTAACCTAACCTAACCTAAAATAAACTTAACTAAACTAACCTAACCCAACCTAAGCTAACCTTACCTAACCTAACCTAAACTAAACTAAACGACACTAATCTATAAACTAAACTATAAACTAATCTCTAAATTAAACTAAATTATAAACTAAACTAAAATAAACTAAACTAAGCTAAATTAGCTAACCTAACCTATTCTAACCTAACCTAAGCTAAACTAGACTAACCTAACTTAAACTAAACTAAACTAAACTATAAACTAAACTAAACTAAACTATAAACAAAACTAAACTAAACTGAACTAAACTAACCTAACCTAACATAAACTTAACTAAACTAAACTAAACTAACTCAACCTAAGCTAACCTTACCTAACCTAACCTAAACTTAACTAAATGAAACTAAACTATAAACTAATCTCTACATTAAACTAAACTATAAACTAAACTAAAATAAACTAAACTAAGCTAAATTAACTAACCTAACCTATTCTAACCTAACCTAAGCTAAACTAGACTAACCTAACCTAAACTAAATTAAACTAAATTATAAACTAAACCATAAACTAAATTATACTATAAACTAAACTATAATCTAAACTAAACTAAACTATAAACTAGACTAAACTAAACTAAACTAACCTAACCTAACCTAAGCTAAGGTATACTAAACTAACCTAACCTAACCTGAACTAAACTAAACTAAACTAACCTAACTTATAAACTAAGCTATAAACTAAACTAAACCAAATTATAAACTAAACTATAAACTAAACTAAACTATAAACTAAACTAAACTAAATTATACTAATCTAACCTAACCTAAACTAAACTAACCTAACCTAACCTAACCTAACATAACCTAAACTAAACTAAACTAAAATATAAAATAAACTATAAATAAAACTATACTATAAACTAAATTATAAACTAAACTAAACTAAAATAAACTAACCTAACCTAACCTAATCTAACATAAACTAAATTAAATTAAAAACAAAACGAAACTAAACTTACCTAACCTAATATAAACTAAACTAAACTAAATTATAAACTAAACGAAACTAAACTAAACTAAACTAACCTAAAGTAACATAAGTTAACCTAACCTAACCTAAACTACACTAACTTAACCTGACCTAACCTAAACTGAACTAAACCAAATTACCTAACCTAACCTAACCTAAACTAAGCTAAAATAAAGTAATTTAAATTCCACTAAATTAAACTAAACTAAACTACACTAACCTAACCTAACCTAACGCAACCTAAATTAAAATAAATTAAACTAAGCTAACTTACCCTAACCTAAGCTAAGCAAAACTAAACTAACCTAACCTAACCTAAACTAAATAAAACTAACCTAACCTAACTGGCCTAAACTAAACTAAACTAAACTATAAAATAAACTATAAACTAAACTAATCTATACTAAAAATTAAATTATAAAGTAAACTAAACTAAACTAAACTTTACCAAACTACTCTATTCTAACCTAAGCTAACCTAAACTAATCTAAACTAAACTAAACTAAACTATACTAAACAAAACTATGAACTGAACTAAACTAAACTGTAAACTAAATTATAAACTAAACTAAACTATAAAATAAAATAAACTAAACTAAACTGTACTAAACTGAATTAACCTAGCCTAACCTAACCTAACCTAACCTAAACTAAACTAAACTAAAATAACCTAACCAAACCTAATCTAAATTATACTCTACTACACTAAACTAAGCTATAAACTAAATTAGATTACACTATAAACTAAACTATAAACTTAACTAAACTATAAAGAAAACTAAACTATAAACAAAGCTAAACTAACTAACCTAACCTAACCTAACCTACCATATACCAAACTAAACTGAACTGAACTAAACTAACCTAACCTGACCTAACATAATCTAATCTAAACTAAAATAAACTAACCTAAACTAATCTAATCTTACCTAACCTAAACTAAACTAAACTAAACCAAACTAAACACAAACTAAAATATAAACTAGTTTATAAACTAAACTAATCTATAAACTAAACTAAACTAAACTAAACTTAGCTAAACTAACTAACCTTACCTAACCTAGCTTAACCTAATCTAAGCTAAACTAAACTAACCTAACCTAACCCAAAATAAACCAAACTAAACTAAATTATAAAGTAAACTATAAACTTAACTAAACAAAACTATATTCTAAACTACAAACTAAACTAAACTATAAACTAAACTATACTAAACTAAACTAAACTAACCTAACCTAACCTAACCTAACCTAACCTAACTTAAACTAAACTAAACTAACCTAACCTAACATAACCTAATCTAAACTAAACTAAATTAAATTCAACTAAACTAAACTAAACTGCACTAATCTAAACTAACCTAACCTAACCTAACCTAAACTAAATTAACATAACGTAACTTAAACTACAATAAAATAAACTAAACTAAGTTCAACTAAACTAAACCTAACTACACTAACCTAACGTAACCTAACCAAACATAAACTAAACCAAACTGACGTAACCTAACCTAAACTAAACTAAACTAAACTAAATAAAACTAAACTAAACTAAACGAAATTAAACTATACACCAAACTATAAACTAAGCTAAACTAAACTATAAACTGAACTAAACTGTAAACTAAACTTTAAACTAAACTAAACTAAACTATAAACACAACTAAACTAAACTGAACTAAAATAACCTAACCTAACCTAACTTAAACTTAACTAAACTAAACTACCCTAACCTAACCTAACATAACCCAACCTAACCTAACCTAACCTAAACTAAACTAAAATAAACTAAACTAAACTAAACTAAACTAACTAACCTAACCTAACCTAACCTAAACTAAACTAAAATAAACTAAACAAAACTAAACTAAACTAGACTAACCTAACCTAACCTAACATAAACTAAACTAAACTAAACTAAATAAAACTAAAGTAAACTAAACGAAATTAAACTATACACCAAACTATAAAATAAGCTACACTAAACTATAAACTAAAATATAAACTAATCTAAACTAAACTAACCTAACCTAAACTAAACTAAAATAAACTAAATTAAATTCAACTAAATGAAACTAAACTAAACTACACTAACCTAACCTAACCTAACCTAACCTAACATAATCTAATCTAAACAAAAATAAACTAACCTAAACTAATCTAACCTTACCTATCCAAACCTAAACTAAACTAAACTAAACCAAAATTAAACTAAACTACAAACTAAAATATAAACTAATTTATAAACTAAACTAATCTATAAACTAAACTAAACTAAACTAAACTTAGCTAAACTAACTAAGCTTACCGAAAATAGCCTAACCTAATCTAACCTAAACCAACATAAACCAAACTAAACTAAATTATAAAGTAAACCATAAACTAAACTAAACAAAACTTAATTCTAAACTATAAATTAACTAAACTATAAACTAAACTAAACTAAACTAAACTAACCTCACCTAACCTAATTTAAACTATACTAAACTAACCTAACCTAACCTAAACTAAACTAAACTAAACTATAAACACAGTTATAAACTAAACTAAACTAAACTAACGTAACGTAACCTAAACTACAATAAAATAAACTAAACTAAGTTCATCTAAACTAAACCTAACTACACTAACCTAACCTAACCTAACCTAACATAAACTAAACTAAACTGACCTAACCTAACCTAACTTAAATGAAACTAAACTATACGAAACAAAACTAAATAAAACTAAACTAAACTAAACTAACCTAACCTAACCTAACATAAACAAAACTAAACTAAACTAAATAAAACTAAACTAAACTAAACGAAATTAAACTATACACCAAACTAAAAAATAAGCTAAACTAAACTATAAATTAAACTATAAACTAAACTAAACTACTAAACTATAATGTAAACTAAACTAAATTAAATTCAACTAATCTAAACTAACCTAAGCTTACTAAACTAACCTAACCTAAACTAACCTAACCTAATATAAACTAAACTAAACTAACCTAACCTAACATAAGCTAGGCTAAGCTAAACTAAACTAACCTAACCTAAAATAAAATAAACTAAACTAAAATATAAACTAAACTATAAACTAAACTAAACCAAACTATATACTAAACTATAAACTAAACTAAGCTAAACTATAAACTAAACTATACTAAACTAAACTAACCTAACCTAACCTAACCTAAACTAACTTAACCTAACCTATACTAAACTTAGCTTACCTAACCTAACATAACCTAAACTAATCTAAAGTATAAAATAAACTATAAACTAAACTAAACTAAACTATACTATAAACTAAATTATAAACTAAACTAAACTAAACTAAACTAACCTAACCTAACCTAACCTAACCTAAACTAAACTAAACTAAATTATAAACTAAACGTAACTAAACTAACCTAACATAACCTAACCTAACATAAACTAAACTAAACTCAATTATAAACTAAACGAAACTAAACAAAACTAAACTAAACTAACCTAAAGTAACATAACCTAACCTAACCTAAACTAAACTAAACTAACCTGACCTAACCTAAACCAAAACTAAATTAATTTATACTATAAACTAAACTATAAACTAAAGTAAATTAACTAAACTAAAATAAACTAACCTAACCTAACCTAACCTAAACTAAACTAACATAAATTAACCTAAACTAAACTAAACTAATCTAATATAAACTAAACTAAACAATAAATTAAAATATAAACAAAACTTAACTAAACTAAACTAAGCAAAACTAACTTAACCTAAAATAAACTAAACTAAACTAACCTAACCTGACCTAAAATAAACTAAAATAAACTAAATTAAATTCAAGTAAACTAAACTAAACTACACTAACCTAACCTAACCTAACATAATCTAATCTAAACTAGACTAAACTTAACTAAACTAACCTAACCTAACCTAAGCTAAGGTAAACTAAACTAACCTAAAGTAACATAAGTTAACCTAGCCTAACCTAAACTACACTAACTTAACCTTACCTAACCTAAACTAAACTAACCTAACCTAACCTAACCTAACCTAAAATAACCTAACCTAAGCTAAGCTAAACTAAACTAACCTAACCTAACATAAACTAATATAACCTATGCTAAACTGAACTAAACTAAACTAACCTTACCTAACCTAACCTATACTAAACTAAACAAAACAAAACTAAACTAAACTAAACTATAAACTGAACTAAACTAACCTAACCTAACCTAACATAAACTTAACTAAACTAAACTAACCTAACCCAACCTAAGCTAACCTTACCTAACCTAACCTAAACTAAACTAAACGAAACTAAACTATAAACTAAACTATAAACTAATCTCTAAATTAAACTAAACTATAAACTAAACTAAAATAAACTAAACTAAGCTAAATTAACTAACCTAACCTATTCTAACCTAACCTAAGCTAAACTAGACTAACCTAACCTAAACTAAACTAAACTAAACTAAACTATAACCTAAACTAAACTAAACTATAAACAAAACTAAACTAAACTGAACTAAACTAACCTAACCTAACCTAACATAAACTTAACTAAACTAAACTAACCTAACCCAAAATAAGCTAACCTTACCTAACCTAACCTAAAATTAAATAAATGAAACTAAACTATAAACTAATCTCTAAATTAAACTAAACTATAAACTAAACTATAAAATAAACTAAACTAAGCTAAATTAACAAACCTAACCTATTCTAACCTAACCTAAGCTAAACTAGACTAACCTAACCTAAACTAAACTAAACTAAACTAAATTATAAACTAAACCATAAAATAAACTAAACTATAAACTAAACTATAAACTAAACTAAACTAAACTATAAACTAGACTAAACTAAACTAAACTAACCTAACCTAACCTAAGCTAAGGTAAACTAAACTAACCTAACCTAACCTGAACTAAACTAAACTAAACTAACCTAACTTATAAACTAAGCTATAAACTAAACTAAACCAAATTATAAACTAAACTATAAACTAAACTAAATTATAAACTAAACTAAACTAAATTATACTAATCTAACCTAACCTAAACTAAACTAACCTAACCTAACCTAACCTAACATAACCTAAACTAAACTAAACTAAAATATAAAATAAACTATAAACTAAACTATACTATAAACTAAATTATAAACTAAACTAAACTAAACTAAACTAAACTAATCTAACCTAACCTAACATAAACTAAACTAAATTATAAACAAAACGAAACTAAACTAACCTAACCTAATATAAACTAAACTAAATTAAATTATAAACTAAACGAAACTAAACTAAACTAAACTAACATAAAGTAACATAAGTTAACCTAACCTAACCTAACCTAAACTACACTAACTTAACCTGACCTAACCTAAACTGAACTAAACCAAACTAACCTAACCTAACCTAACCGAAAATAACCTAACCTAAGCTAAGCTATACTAAACTTACCTAACTTAACCTAAACTAAACCAATCTAAACTATAAACTAATCTATAAACTAATTTATAAATTAAACTAAACTATTAACTAAAATAAAATAAACTAAACTAAGCTAAACTATCTAACCTAACCTAACCTAACCTAAAATAACCTAACCTAAGCTTAGCTAAACTAAACTAAGCTAACCTAACATAAACTAACATAACCTAACCTAACCTAAACTAATCTAAACTAAACTAAACTAATCTAACATAAACTAAAAAAACTTAAACTATAAACTGAAATATAAACTAAACTAAACTAACCTAACCTAAACTAAACTAAAATAAACAAAATTAAATTCAACTAAATGTAACTAAACTAAACTATATTAACCTAACCTAGCCTAAACTAACATAATCTAATCTAAACTAAAATAAACTAACCTAACCTAACCATAACTACCCTAACCTAAACTGAACTAAACTAAACTAAACCAAACTAAATTAAACTATAAACTAAAATATAAATTAACCTGTAAACTAAAGTAAACTATAAACTACACGAAACTAATATAAACTATAGTAAACTAACCTAACCTAACCTAACCTAAGCTAAACTAAACTAATCTAACCTAACCTAACGTATACTAAACTAAACTAAATTATAAACTAAAATATAAACTAAACTAAATCAAACTACATATTAAACTATAAACTAAACTAAGCTAAACTATAAATTAAACTAAATTAACTAACCTAACCTAACCTAAACTAACCCCACCTAACCTAAACTAAACTAACCCAACATAACCTAACATAAACTTAACTAAACTAAACTAACCCTAACCTAACCTAAACTAAACTACCCTAACCTAAGCTAACCTAACCTAAACTAAACTAAACTATAAAAAAAACTATAAACTAAACTAAACAACACTATACTATATACTAAATTAAAAACTAAACTAAACTAAACTAAACTAACCTAAACTAACCTCACTTAACCTAACCTAACATAAACTAAACTAAACTAAATTATAAACTAACGAAAGTAAACTAAACTAAACTAAATTAAACTAAACTAACCTAAAGTAACATAACGTAACCTAACCTAACCTAACCTAAACTAAAATAAACTCAACTAACCTAACCTAACATAACGCAACCTAACCTAAACTAAACTATAAACTAAACTATAAACTAAAGTAAAATAAACTAAACTAACCTAACCTAAACTAAACTAACCCAACCTAACCTAACATAACCTAAACTAAACTAAACTAAACTATAAAATAAACTATAAATGAAACTAAACTAAACTATACTATAAACTAAATTATAAACTAAACTAAACTAAGCTAACCTAACCTAAGTTAAACTAAACTAAACTAAATTATGAAATAAACGAAACTAAACTAATCTTACCTAACCTAACCTAACCTAACATAAACTAAACTAAACAAAATTATAAACTAAACGAAACTAAACAAAATTAAACTAAACTAACCTAAAGTAACATAACCTAACCTAACCTAACCTAACCTAAACTAAACTAAACTAACCTGACCTACCCTAAACTAAAACTAAACTAAACAAAACTATAAACTAAACTATAAACTAAAGTAAATTAACTAAACTAAAATAAACTAACCTAACCTAACCTAAACCAAACTAATCTAACCTAACCTAAACTAAACTAAACTAATCTATTATAAACTAAACTAAACAATAAATTAAAATATAAACTAAACTAAACTAAACTAAGCTAAACTAACTTAACGTAAACTAAACTAAACTAACCTAACCTAGCCTAAACTAAACTAAAATAAACTAAATAAAATTCAAGTAAACTAAACTAAACTACACTAACCTAACCTAACCTAACCTAACATAATCTAATCTAAACTAAAATAAAATATCCTAAACTAATCTAACCTTACCTAACCTAACCTAAACTAAACTAAACCAAACTAAACTAAACTATAAACTAAAATATAAACTAATTTATAAACTAAACTAATCTATAAACTAAACTAAACTAAACTAAACTTAGCTAAACTAACTAACCTTACCTAATGTTTTTTTTTTTTTGAGTAGTGTTTAACGCCCGTTTTCACTACTGAGGCACCACAGGCGGTTAACCTAATGTAGCCTAACGTAATCTTAGCTAAACTAAACTAACCTAACCTAACCAAAAATAAACCAAACTAAACTAAATTATAAAGTAAACTATAAACTAAACTAAACAAAACTATATTCTAAACTATAAATTAACTAAATTATAAACTAAACTAAACTAAACTAACCTAACCTATCCTAACACAACCTAAACTAAGCTAAACTAACCTAACCTAACCTAACCTAACCGAAATTAAGCTAAACTGAACTAAACTAAACTAAATTAAACAATAATCTAAACTAAACTTAACTAGAAATTAAACTATAAACTAAACTAAACTATAAACAATACTAAACTAAACTGAACTAAACTAACCTAACCTAACCTAACATAAAGTTAACTAAACTAAACTAACTTAACCTCAGCCAACCTAACCTTACCTAACCTAACCTAAACTAAACTATAAGCGAAACTATACTTAACTATAAATTAAACACTAAACTAAACTACACCAAACTCACTTAAACTACACGAAACTAATATAAATTAACTAAACTAACCTAACCTAACCTGAGCTAAGCTAAACTAAACTAACCTAACATAACCTAAACTAAACTAAACTAAACTAAATTATAAACTAAACTATAAACTAAACTAAACCAAACTATATACTAAACTATAAACTAAACTAAGCTAAACTATAAACTAAACTAAACTAACCTAACCTAAACTAAACTAACCTAACCTAACCTAAACTAACCTAACCTAACCTATACTAAACTAACCCAACCTAACCTAACATAACCTAAACTAAACTAAACTAAACTAAACTATAAAATAAACTATAAATGAAACGAAACTAAGCTATACTATAAACTAAATTATAAACTAAACTAAATTAAATTAAACTAAGCTAACCTAACCTAAGTTAAACTAAACTAAACTAAATTATAAAATAAACGATACTAAACTAACCTTACCTAACCTAACCTAACCTAACATAAACTAAACTAAACTAAATTATAATCTAAACGAAACTAAACAAAACTAAACTAAACTAACCTGACCTACCCTAAACTAAAACTAAACTAAACTAATCTATAAACTAAACTATAAACTAAAGTAAATTAACTAAACTAAAATAAACTAACCTAACCTAACCTAACCTAAACTAAACTAACCTAACCTAACCTAACTTAAACTAAACTAATCTATTATAAACTAAACTAAACAATAAATTAAAATATAAACTAAACTAAACTAAACTAAGCTAAACTAACTTAACCTAAACTAAACTAAACTAACCTAACCTAGCCTAAACTAAACTAAAATAAACTAAATAAAATTCAAGTAAACTAAACTAAACTACACTAACCTAACCTAACCTAATCTAACATAAGCTAATCTAAACTAAAATAAAATAACCTAAACTAATCTCACCTTACCTAACCTAACCTAAACTAAACTAAACTAAACCAAACTAAACTAAACTATAAACTAAAATATAAACTAATTTATAAACTAAACTAATCTATAAACTAAACTAAACTAAACTAAACTTAGCTAAACTAACTAACCTTACCTAATGTAGCCTAACGTAATCTAAGCTAAACTAAACTAACCTAAATTAACCTAACATTAACTTAACTAAACTAAACTACCCTAACCTAACCTAACCAAACCTTACCTAACCTAACCTAAACTAAACCAAACGAAACTAAACTGTAAACTAAACTATAAACTAATCTATAAATTAAACTAAACTATAAAATAAACTAAAATAAACTAAACTAAACTAAACTAACTAACCTAAGCTAACCGAACCTAACCTAAGCTACGCTAAACTAAACTAACCTAACCTAACCTGAGCTAAACTAAACTAAACTAAACTGAATTATAAACCAAACTATAAACTAAACTAAACCAAATTATAAACTAAAAACTAAAATAAACTAAACTATAAACTAAACTAAACTAACCCTAACCTAACCTAAACTAAACTACCCTAACCTAAGCTAACCTAACCTAAACTAAACTAAACTATAAAAAAAACTATAAACTAAACTAAACAACACTATACTATATACTAAATTAAAAACTAAACTAAACTAAACTAAACTAAACTAACCTAACCTAACCTCACTTAACCTAACCTAACATAAACTAAACTAAACTAAATTATAAACTAACGAAAGTAAACTAAACTAAACTAAATTAAACTAAACTAACCTAAAGTAACATAACCTAACCTAACCTAACCTAACCTAAACTAAACTAAACTAAACTATAAACTAAGTTATATACTAAACTAAACTAAACTAACATAACGTAACTTAAACTACAATAAAATAAACTAAACTAAGTTCAACTAAACTAAACCTAACTACACTAACCTAACCTAACCTAACCAAACATAAACTAAACTAAACTGACCTAACCTAACCTAACCTAACCTAAACTAAACTAAACTAAACTAAATAAAACTAAACTAAACTAAACGAAATTAAACTATACACCAAACTATAAACTAAGCTAAACTAAACTATAAATTAAACTATAAACTAAACTACTTAAACTATAAGGTAAACTAAACTAAATTAAACTCAACTAATCTAAACTAACTTAATCTTACTAAACTAACCTAACCTAAAATAACCTAACCTAATATAAACAAAATAAACTAACCTAACCTAAGCTAAGCTAATCTAAGCTAAACTAAATCAACCTAACCTAAACTAAACTAAACTAAACTAAAATATAAACCAAACTATAAACTAAACTAAACCAAACTATATACTAAACTATAAACTAAACTAAGCTAAACTATAAACTAAACTAAACTAAACTAACCTAACCTAACCTAAACTAAACTTACCTTACCTTACCTAACATAACATAACCTAAACTAAACTAAACTAAACTAAACTATAAAATAAACTATAAACTAAACTAAACTATACAAAAATTAAATTATAAACTAAACTAAACTAAACTAACCTAACCTAACCTAACCTAACATAAACTAAATTAACTAAATTATAAACTAAACGAAACTAAACAAATCTAAACTAAACTAACCGAACCTAACCTAAGGTACGCTAAACTAAACTAACCTAACAAAACCTGAACTAAACTAATCTAAACTAAACTAAACTAAACTAAATTATAAACTAAACTATAAACTAATATAAACTAACCTAACCTAACCTATACTAAACTAACCTAACCTAAGCTAACCTAACCTAAACTAAACTAAACTATAAAAAAACTATAAACTAAATTAAACAAAACTATACTATAAACTAAATTATAAACTAAACTAATGTAAACTAAAGTAAACTCAACTAACCTAACCTAACCTCACCTAACCTAACATAAACTAAACTAAACTAAATTATAAACTAAACGAAACTAAACTAAACTAAATTAAACTAAACTAACCTAAAGTAACATAACCTAACCTAACCTAACCTAAACCAAAATAAACTCAACTAACCTAACCTAACATAACCCAACCTAACCTAAACTAAACTAAACTAACCTAACCGAACCTAAACTAAACTAAACTAAACTAAACTAAACTAAACTATAAACTAAACTATAAACTAAAGTAAACTAAACTAAACTAAAATAAACTAACCTAACCTAACCTAAACAAACCTAACACACCTAACCTAACCTAACCTAAACTAAACTCAACTAAACTAAACTAACCTAACATAACCTAACCTAACCTAAAGTAAACTAAACTGACCTAACCTATCCTAAACAAAACAAAACTAAACTAAACTATAAGCTAAACTATAAACTAAAGTAAACTAAACTAAACTAAAATAAACTAATCTAACCTAACCTAACCTAACCTAACCTAACCTAAACTAATCTAATATAAACTAAACTAAACTAAACTATAAACTAAAATATAAACTAAACTAAACTAAATAATCCAACCAAAACTAAAGTAAAATAAACTAGATTAAATTCAACTAAACTAAACTAAACTAAACGCCACGAACCTAAGCTAACCTAACCTAATCTTATCTAAACTTAAATAAACTAACCTAACCTAACGTAACCTAACCTTACCTATTCTAACCTAAACTAATCTAAACTAAACAAACTAAACTGAACTATAAACTAAAATATAAACTAATCTATAAACTAAACTGAACTATAAACTAACCGAAACTAAAATAAACTATACTAAACTAAACTAACCTAACCTAAACTAAACTAATCTAAACTATAAACTAAACTATAAACTAATTTATAAATTAAACTAAACTATAAACTAAAATAAAATAAACTAAACTAAGCTAAACTATCTAACCTAACCTAACCTAACCTAAATTAACCTAACCTAAGCTAAGCTAAACTAAACTAACCTAACCTAACATAAACTAACAGAACCTAACATAAACTAAACTAAACTAAACTAACCTTACCTAACCTAACCTAACCTATACTAAACTAAACAAAACTAAACTAAACTAAACTAAACTATAAACTAAACTAAACTAAACTATAAACAAAACTAAAGTAAACTGAACTAAACTAACCTAACCTAACCTAACATAAACTTAACTAAACTAAACTAACCTAACCCAACCTAAGCTAACCTTACCTAACCTAACCTAAACTTAACTAAATGAAACTAAACTATAAACTAATCTCTAAATTAAACTAAACTATAAACTAATATAAAATAAACTGAACTAACCTAAATTAACCAACCTAACCTATTCTAACCTAACCTAAGCTAAACTAGACTAACCTAACCTTAACTAAACTAAACTAAACTAAATTATAAATTAAACCATAAACTAAACTAAACTATAAACTAAACTAAACTATAAACTAGACTAAACTAAACTAAACTAACCTAACCTAACCTAAGCTAAGGTAAACTAAACTAACCTAAAGTAACATAAGTTAACCTAACCTAACCTAAACTACACTAACTTAACCTGACCTAACCTAAACTAAACTAAAATAACCTAACCTAAGCTAAGCTAAACTAAACTAACCTAACCTAACATGAACTAACATAACCTAACCTAAACTGAACTAAACTTAACTAACCTAACCTAACCTAACCTAAAATAACCTAACCTAATCTAAGCTATACTAAACTAACATAACCTAACATAAACTAATATAACCCAACCAAAACTGAAGTAAACTAAAATAACCGTACCTAACCTAACCTATACTAAACTAAACAAAACAAAACTAAACTAAACTAAACTATAAACTGAACTAAACTAACCTAACCTAACCTAACATAAACTTAACTAAACTAAACTAACCTAACCCAACCTAAGCTAACCTTACCTAACCTAACCTAATCTAAACTAAACTTAACTAAATAAAACTAAACTATAAACTAATCTCTAAATTAAACTAAACTATAAAATAAACTAAAATAAACTTAACTAAGCTAAATTAACTAACCTAACCTATTCTAACCTAACCTAAGCTAAACTAGACTAACCTAACCTAAACTAAACTAAACTAAACTAAATTATAAACTAAACCATAAACTAAACTAAACTATAAACTAAACTATAAACTAAACTAAACTAAACTATAAACTAGACTAAACTAAACTAAACTAACCTAACCTAACCTAAGCTAAGGTAAACTAAACTAACCTAATCTAACCTGAACTAAACTAAACTAAACTAACCTAACTTATAAACTAAGCTATAAACTAAACTCAACCAAATTATAAACTAAACTATAAACTAAACAAAACTAAACTATAAACTAAACTAAACTAAATTATACTAATCTAGCCTAACCTAAACTAAACTAACCTAACCTAACCTAACCTAACATAACCTAAACTAAACTAAATTAAAATATAAAATAAACTATAAACTAAACTATACTATAAACTAAATTATAAACTAAACTAAACTAAACTAAACTAAACTAACCTAACCTAACGTAACCTAACATAAACTAAACTAAATTATAAACAAAACGAAACTAAACTAACCTAACCTAATATAAACTAAACTAAACTAAATTATAAACTAAACGAAACTAAACTAAACTAACCTAAAGTAACATAAGTTAACCTAACCTAACCTAAACTACACTAACTTAACCTGACCTAACCTAAACTGAACTAAACCAAACTAACCTAACCTAACCTAACCTAAAATAACCTAACCTAAGCTAAGCTTAACTAAACTTACCTAACCAAATCTAAACTAAACTAATCTAAACTATAAACTAAACTATAAACTAATTTATAAATTAAACTAAACTATTAACTAAAATAAAATAAACTAAACTAAGCTAAACTATCTAACCTAACCTAACCTAACCTAAAATAACCTAACCTAAGCTAAGCTAAACTAAACTAACCTAACCTAACATAAACTAACATAACCTAACCTAACCTAAACTAATCTAAACTAAACTAAACTAATCTAATATAAACTAAACAAACTTAAACTATAAATTAAAATATAAACTAAACTAAACTAACCTAACCTAAACTAAACTAAAATAAACTAAATTAAGTTCAACTAAATGAAACTAAACTAAACTACACTAACCTAACCTAGCCTAACCTAACATAATCTGATCTAAACTAAATTAAACTAACCTAACCTAACCTTAACTAACCTAAACTAAACTAATCTAATCTAAACTAAACCAAACTAAACTAAACTATAAACTAAAATATAAATTAACCTGTAAACTATACTAAACTATAAACTACACGAAACTAATATAAACTATACTAAACTAACCTAACCTAACCTAAGCCAAGCTAAACTAAACTAACCTAACCTAACATAAAGTAAACTAAACTAAACTAAATTATAAACTAAAATATAAACTAAACTAAACCAAACTACATATTAAACTATAAACTAAACTAAGCTAAACTATAAATTAAACTAATCTAAACTAACCTAACCTAACCTAAACTAACCTAACCTAACCTAAACTAAACTAACCCAACCTAACCTAACATAACCTAAACTAAACTAAACTAAACTATAAAATAAACTATAAATGAAACTAAACTAAACTATACTATAAACTAAATTATAAACTAAACTAAACTAAGCTAACCTAACCTAAGTTAAACTAAACTAAACTAAATTATGAAATAAACGAAACTAAACTAATCTTACCTAACCTAACCTAACCTAACATAAACTAAACTAAACAAAATTATAAACTAAACGAAACTAAACAAAACTAAACTAAACTAACCTAAAGTAACATAAACTAACCTAACCTAACATAACCTAAACTAAACTAAACTAACCTGACCTACCCTAAACTAAAACTAAACTAAACAAAACTATAAACTAAACTATAAACTAAAGTAAATTAACTAAACTAAAATAAACTAACCTAACCTAACCTAACCTAAACTAAACTAATCTAACCTAACCTAAACTAAACTAAACTAATCTATTATAAACTAAACTAAACAATAAATTAAAATATATACTAAACTAAACCAAACTACATATTAAACTATAAACTAAACTAAGCTAAACTATAAATTAAACTAATCTAAACTAACCTAACCTAACCTAAACTAACCTAACCTAACCTAAACTAAACTAACCCAACCTAACCTAACATAACCTAAACTAAACTAAACTAAACTATAAAATAAACTATAAATGAAACTAAACTAAACTATACTATAAACTAAATTATAAACTAAACTAAACTAAGCTAACCTAACCTAAGTTAAACTAAACTAAACTAAATTATGAAATAAACGAAACTAAACTAATCTTACCTAACCTAACCTAACCTAACATAAACTAAACTAAACAAAATTATAAACTAAACGAAACTAAACAAAACTAAACTAAACTAACCTAAAGTAACATAACCTAACCTAACCTAACCTAACCTAAACTAAACTAAACTAACCTGACCTACCCTAAACTAAAACTAAACTAAACAAAACTATAAACTAAACTATAAACTAAAGTAAATTAACTAAACTAAAATAAACTAACCTAACCTAACCTAACCTAAACCAAACTAATCTAACCTAACCTAAACTAAACTAAACTAATCTATTATAAACTAAACTAAACAATAAATTAAAATATAAACTAAACTAAACTAAACTAAGCTAAACTAACTTAACGTAAACTAAACTAAACTAACCTAACCTAGCCTAAACTAAACTAAAATAAACTAAATAAAATTCAAGTAAACTAAACTAAACTACACTAACCTAACCTAACCTAACCTAACATAATCTAATCTAAACTAAAATAAAATATCCTAAACTAATCTAACCTTACCTAACCTAACCTAAACTAAACTAAACCAAACTAAACTAAACTATAAACTAAAATATAAACTAATTTATAAACTAAACTAATCTATAAACTAAACTAAACTAAACTAAACTTAGCTAAACTAACTAAACTTACCTAATGTTTTTTTTTTTGAGTAGTGTTTAACGCCCGTTTTCACTACTGAGGCACCACAGGCGGTTAACCTAATGTAGCCTAACGTAATCTTAGCTAAACTAAACTAACCTAACCTAACCAAAAATAAACCAAACTAAACTAAATTATAAAGTAAACTATAAACTAAACTAAACAAAACTATATTCTAAACTATAAATTAACTAAATTATAAACTAAACTAAACTAAACTAACCTAACCTATCCTAACACAACCTAAACTAAGCTAAACTAACCTAACCTAACCTAACCTAACCGAAACTAAGCTAAACTGAACTAAACTAAACTAAATTAAACAATAATCTAAACTAAACTTAACTAGAAATTAAACTATAAACTAAACTAAACTATAAACAATACTAAACTAAACTGAACTAAACTAACCTAACCTAACCTAACATAAACTTAACTAAACTAAACTAACTTAACCTCAGCCAACCTAACCTTACCTAACCTAACCTAAACTAAACTATAAGCGAAACTATACTTAACTATAAATTAAACACTAAACTAAACTACACCAAACTCACTTAAACTACACGAAACTAATATAAACTAAACTAAACTAACCTAAACTAACCTGAGCTAAGCTAAACTAAACTAACCTAACATAACCTAAACTAAACTAAACTAAACTAAATTATAAACTAAACTATAAACTAAACTAAACCAAACTATATACTAACTATAAACTAAACTAAGCTAAACTATAAACTAAACTAAACTAACCTAACCTAAACTAAACTAACCTAACCTAACCTAAACTAACCTAACCTAACCTATACTAAACTAACCCAACCTAACCTAACATAACCAAAACTAAACTAAACTAAACTAAACTATAAAATAAACTATAAATGAAACGAAACTAAACTATACTATAAACTAAATTATAAACTAAACTAAATTAAATTAAACTAAGCTAACCTAACCTAAGTTAAACTAAACTAAACTAAATTATAAAATAAACGATACTAAACTAACCTTACCTAACCTAACCTAACCTAACATAAACTAAACTAAACTAAATTATAATCTAAACGAAACTAAACAAAACTAAACTAAACTAACCTGACCTACCCTAAACTAAAACTAAACTAAACTAAACTATAAACTAAACTTAAACTAAAGTAAATTAACTAAACTAAAATAAACTAACCTAACCTAACCTAACCTAAACTAAACTAACCTAACCTAACCTAACTTAAACTAAACTAATCTATTATAAACTAAACTAAACAATAAATTAAAATATAAACTAAACTAAACTAAACTAAGCTAAACTAACTTAACCTAAACTAAACTAAACTAACCTAACCTAGCCTAAACTAAACTAAAATAAACTAAATAAAATTCAAGTAAACTAAACTAAACTACACTAACCTAACCTAACCTAATCTAACATAAGCTAATCTAAACTAAAATAAAATAACCTAAACTAATCTCACCTTACCTAACCTAACCTAAACTAAACTAAACTAAACCAAACTAAACTAAACTATAAACTAAAATATAAACTAATTTATAAACTAAACTAATCTATAAACTAAACTAAACTAAACTAAACTTAGCTAAACTAACTAACCTTACCTAATGTAGCCTAACGTAATCTAAGCTAAACTAAACTAACCTAACCTAACCTAACATTAACTTAACTAAACTAAACTACCCTAACCTAACCTAACCAAACCTTACCTAACCTAACCTAAACTAAACCAAACGAAACTAAACTGTAAACTAAACTATAAACTAATCTATAAATTAAACTAAACTATAAAATAAACTAAAATAAACTAAACTAAACTAAACTAACTAACCTAAGCTAACCGAACCTAACCTAAGCTACGCTAAACTAAACTAACCTAACCTAACCTGAGCTAAACTAAACTAAACTAAACTGAATTATAAACCAAACTATAAACTAAACTAAACCAAATTATAAACTAAAAACTAAAATAAACTAAACTATAAACTAAACTAAACTAACCCTAACCTAACCTAAACTAAACTACCCTAACCTAAGCTAACCTAACCTAAACTAAACTAAACTATAAAAAAAACTATAAACTAAACTAAACAACACTATACTATATACTAAATTAAAAACTAAACTAAACTAAACTAAACTAAACTAACCTAACCTAACCTCACTTAACCTAACCTAACATAAACTAAACTAAACTAAATTATAAACTAACGAAAGTAAACTAAACTAAACTAAATTAAACTAAAATAACCTAAAGTAACATAACCTAACCTAACCTAACCTAACCTGAACTAAAATAAACTCAACTAACCTAACCTAACATAACCCAACCTAACCTAAACTAAACTATAAACTAAACTATAAACTAAAGTAAAATAAACTAAACTAACCTAACCTAAACAAACCTAACACACCTAACCTAACCTAACCTAAACTAAACTAAACTAAACTAACCTAACATAACCTAACCTAACCTAAACTAAACTAAACTGACCTAACCTATCCTAAACAAAACAAAACTAAACTAAACTATAAGCTAAACTATAAATTAAAGTAAACTAAACTAAACTAAAATAAACTAATCTAACCTAACCTAACCTAACCTAACCTAACCTAAACTAATCTAATATAAACTAAACTAAACTAAACTATAAACTAAAATATAAACTAAACTAAACTAAACTAAATAACCTAACCTAAACTAAAGTTTAATAAACTAGATTAAATTCAACTAAACTAAACTAAACTAAACGCCACTAACCTAACCTAACCTAACCTAATCTAATCTAAACTAAAATAAACTAACCTAACCTAACGTAACCTAACCTTACCTATTCTAACCTAAACTAATCTAAACTAAACAAACTAAACTAAACTATAAACCAAAATATAAACTAATCTATAAACTAAACTGAACTATAAACTAAACGAAACTAAAATAAACTATACTAAAATAAACTAACCTAACCTAAACTTACCTAACCTAACCTAAACTAAACTAATCTAAACTATAAACTAAACTATAAATTAATTTATAAATTAAACTAAACTATAAACTAAAATAAAATAAACTAAACTAAGCTAAACTATCTAACCTAACCTAACCTAACCTAAAATAACTTAACCTAAGCTAAGCTAAACTAAATTAACCTAACCTAACATAAACTAACATAACCTAACCTAAACTAAACTAAACTAAACTAACCTTACCTAACCTAACCTATACTAAACTAAACAAATCTAAACTAAACTGAACTAAACTATAAATTTAACTAAACGTAACTATAAACAAAACTATACTAAACTGAACTAAACTAACCTAACCTAACCTAAACTAAACAAAAATAAACTACATTAAATTCAATTAAACTAAAATAAACTACACTTACCTAACCTAACCTTACCTAACCTAACCTAAACTAAACTAAACCAAACAAAACTAAACTATAAACTAAAATATAAGCTAATCTATACATTAAACTAAACTATACACTAAACTAAACTAAACCAAATTAAATTCAGCTAAACTAAACTACACTAATCTAACCTAACCTAACCTAACATAATCTAATCTAAACTAAAATTAACTAACCTAATCTAACCTAACCTTACCTAACCTAACCTAAACTAAACTAAACTAAACCAAACTTAACTAAACTATAAAGCAAAATGTAAATTAATCTATAAACTAAACTAAACTATAAACTAAAGGAAACTAAATTAAACTATACTAAACTAAACTAACCTAACATAAACAAATCTAACCTAACCTAAAATAAACCAAACTAAACTAAACTAAATTAAACTATAAACTAAACTAAATTAAACTATAAACTAAACTATAAACTAAACTAAACTAAACTATAAACAAAACTAAACAATAAAACAATTTATAAATTAAACTAAACTGTTAACTAAATTAAAATAAACTAAACTAAGCTAAACTAACTAACCCAACCTAACCTAACCTAACCTAACCTAAGCTATACTAAACTAACCTAACCTAACCTAAACTAAACTAAACAAAACTAAATTATATTATAAAGTATAAACTAAACAAAACTAAACTATAAACTATAATATAAACTAAACTAAACTTAACTAAACTATATTAAACTAAAGTTAACTAACCCAACCTAACCTAACCTAACCTAAATTAAACTAAACTAAACTAAGCTAACCTAACCTAACCTAACCTAACCTAAGCAAAACTAAAGTAACCTAAACTAACATAAACTAACCTAACCAAAACTAAACTAAACTAAACTAAACTAATCTAACCTAACTTAACCTAACCTAACCTAAGCTAAGCAAAACTAAACTAACCTAACCTAACACAAACTAACCTAACCTAACCTAAACTAAACTAAACTAACCTTACCTAACCTAACCTAAACTAAATTAAACAAAACTAAACTAAACTAAACTAAATTAAACTATAAACTAAACTAAACTATAAACCAAACTATAAACTAAACTAAACTAAACTATAAACAAACCTAACTAAACTGAACTAAACTAACCTAACCTAACCTAACATAAACTTAACTAAACTAAACTATCCTAACCTAACCTAACCTTACCTAACCTAACCTTAACTAAACCAAACTAAACTAAACTATAAACTAAAATATAATCTAATCTATAAATTAAACTAAACTATAAACTAAACTAAACTATAAACTAAACTAAACCAAACTAACCTAACCTAACCTAACCTAAAACAAACTGACCTAACCTAAGCTAACCTAACCTAAATTAAACTATAAAATATACTATAAACTAAACTAAACCAAACTATATTATAAACTAAATTATAAACTAAACTAAACTAACCGGAACTAACCTAACCTAACATAAACTAAACTAAACTAAATTATAAACTAAACGAAACTAAACTAAACGAAATTAAGCTAAACTTACCTAAAGTAACCTAAACTAAACTAAACTAAACTATAAACTTAACTATAAACCAAAGTAAACTAAAGTAAACTAAAATAAACTAACCTAACCTAACCTAAACTCAACTAACCTAACCTAACCAAACCTAACCTAAACTAAACTGAACTAAACTGAACTAAACTAATCTAATATAAATTAAACTAAACTAAACTATAAACTAAAATATAAACTAAACCAAACTAAACTAACCTAACCTAACTTAACCTAACCTAAATTAAACTAAACTAAGCTAACCTAACCTAACCTAAACTAAGCTAAAATAAAGTAATTTAAATTCCACTAAATTAAACTAAACTAAACTACACTAACCTAACCTAACCTAACGCAACCTAAATTAAAATAAATTAAACTAAGCTAACTTAACCTAACCTAAGCTAAGCAAAACTAAACAAACCTAACCTAACCTAACCTAAACTAAATAAAACTAACCTAACCTAACTAGCCTAAACTAAACTAAACTAAACTAAACTATAAACTAAACTATAAACTAAACTAATCTATACTAAAAATTAAATTATAAAGTAAACTAAACTAAACTAAACTTTACCAAACTACTCTATTCTAACCTAAGCTAACCTAAACTAATCTAAACTAAACTAAACTAAAAAAAACTATGAACTGAACTAAACTAAACTGTAAACTAAATTATAAACTAAACTAAACTATAAAATAAAATAAACTAAACTAAACTGTACTAAACTGAATTAACCTATCCTAACCTAACCTAACCTAACCTAAACTAAACTAAACTAAACTAACCTAACCAAACCTAATCTAAATTATACTCTACTACACTAAACTAAGCTATAAACTAAATTAGATTACACTATAAACTAAACTATAAACTTAACTAAACTATAAAGAAAACTAAAGTATAAACAAAGCTAAACTAACTAACCTAACCTAACCTAACCTAACATATACCAAACTAAACTGAACTGAACTAAACTAACCTAACCTGACCTAACATAATCTAATCTAAACTAAAATAAACTAACCTAAACTAATCTAATCTTACCTAACCTAACCTAAACTAAACTAAACCAAAATAAACACAAACTAAAATATAAACTAATTTATAAAATAAACTAATCTATAAACTAAACTCAACTAAACTAAACTTAGCTAAACTAACTAACCTTACCTAACCTAGCCTTACCTAATCTAAGCTAAACTAAACTAACCTAACCTAACCCAAAATAAACCAAACTAAACTAAATTATAAAGTAAACTATAAACTAAACTAAACCAAACTATATTCTAAACTACAAACTAAACTAAACTATAAAATAAACTATAGTAAACTAAACTAAACTAACCTAACCTAACCTAACCTAACTTAAACTAAACTAAACTAACCTAACCTAACGTAACCTAAAATAAACTAAACTAAATTAAATTCAACTAAACTAAACTAAACTGCACTAATCTAACCTAACCTAACCTAACCTAAACTAAACTAAACTAAACTAAACTATAAACTAAGTTATATACTAAACTAAACTAAACTAACATAACGTAACTTAAACTACAATAAAATAAACTAAACTAAGTTCAACTAAACTAAACCTAACTACACTAACCTAACCTAACCTAACCAAACATAAACTAAACTAAACTGACCTAACCTAACCTAACCTAACCTAAACTAAACTAAACTAAACTAAATAAAACTAAACTAAACTAAACGAAATTAAACTATACACCAAACTATAAACTAAGCTAAACTAAACTATAAATTAAACTATAAACTAAACTAAACTACTAAACTATAAGGTAAACTAAACTAAATTAAACTCAACTAATCTAAACTAACTTAATCTTACTAAACTAACCTAACCTAAAATAACCTAACCTAATATAAACAAAATAAACTAACCTAACCTAAGCTAAGCTAAGCTAAGCTAAACTAAATCAACCTAACCTAAACTAAACTAAACTAAACTAAAATATAAACCAAACTATAAACTAAACTAAACCAAACTATATACTAAACTATAAACTAAACTAAGCTAAACTATAAACTAAACTAAACTAAACTAACCTAACCTAACCTAAACTAAACTTACCTTACCTTACCTAACATAACATAACCTAAACTAAACTAAACTAAACTAAACTATAAAATAAACTATAAACTAAACTAAACTATACAAAAATTAAATTATAAACTAAACTAAACTAAACTAACCTAACCTAACCTAACCTAACATAAACTAAATTAACTAAATTATAAACTAAACGAAACTAAACAAATCTAAACTAAACTAACCTAAAGTAACATAACCTAACCTAACCTAAACTAAACTAAACTAAGCTGACCTAAACTAAACTAAAACTAAATTAAACTAAACTATAAACTAAACTATAATCTAAAGTAAATTAACTAAAGTAAAATAAACTAACCTAACCTAACCTAACCTAAACTAAACTTACCTAACCTAACCTAACCTAAACTAAACTAAACTAATCTAATATAAAATAAACTAAACAATAAATTAAAATATAAACTAAACTTAACTAAACTAAACTAAGCTAAACAAACTTGACCTAAACTAAACTAAACTAAGCTAACCTCACCTGACCTAAACTAAACTAAAATAAACTAAATTAAATTCAAGTAAACTAAACTAAACTACACTAACCTAACCTAACCTAACCTAACATAATCTAATCTAAACTAAAATAAAGTAACCTAAACTAATCTAACCTTACCTAACGTAACCTAAACTAAACTAAACCAAACTAAACTAAACTATAAACTAATTTATAAACTAAACTAATCTATAAACTAAACTAAACTGAACTATAAACAAAACTAAACTAAACTAACCTAAACTAACCTAACCTAAACTTACGTAACCTAACCTAAACTAAACTAAACTATAAACTTAACTATAAACTAATTTATAAATTAAACTAAACTATAAACTAAAGTAAAATAAACAAAACTAAACTAAGCCAAACTAGCAAACCTAACCTAACCTAACCTAAGCTAAGCTATCTAAACTCACCTAACCTAACCTAAACTAAACTAAAATAAAATAAACTAAAGTATAAACTAAAGTATAAACTAAACTAAAGTAAACTATAAACTAAACTATAAACTAAACTGAACTAAACTATAAATTAAACTAAAGTTAACTAACCTAACCTAACCAAACCTAACGTAAATTAAACTAAACTAAACTAAGCTAACTTAACCTAACCTAAACTAACCTATCCTAACCTAACCTAAGCTAAGCTAAACTAAAGTAACTTAACCTAACATAACTAACCTAACCTAACCTAAACTAACCTTACCTAACCTAACCTAAACTAACCTTACCTAACCTAACCTAAACTAAACTAAATTAAACTATAAACTGAACTAAACTGTCAACTAAACTTTAAACTAAACTAAACTAAACTATAAACACAACTAAACTAAACTGAACTAAACTAACCTAACCTAACCTAACTTAAACTTAACTAAACTAAACTACCCTAACCTAACCTAACATAACCAAACCGAACCAAACCTAACCTAAACTAAACTAAAATAAACTAAACTAAACTAAACTAAACTAACTAACCTAACCTAACCTAACCTAACCTAAGCTAAACTAAACTAACCTAACGTAAATTAACCTAAACAAAACTAAACTAAACTAACCTAACCTAACCTAACATAAACTAAACTAAACTAAACTAAATAAAACTAAAGTAAACTAAACGAAATTAAACTATACACCAAACTATAAAATAAGCTACACTAAACTATAAACTAAAATATAAACTAATCTAAACTAAACTAACCTAACCTAAACTAAACTAAAATAAACTAAATTAAATTCAACTAAATGAAACTAAACTAAACTACACTAACCTAACCTAACCTAACCTAACATAATCTAATCTAAACAAAAATAAACTAACCTAAACTAGTCTAACCTTACCTAACCAAACCTAAACTAAACTAAACTAAACCAAACTAAACTAAACTACAAACTAAAATATAAACTAATTTATAAACTAAACTAATCTATAAACTAAACTAAACTAAACTAAACTTAGCTAAACTAACTAAGCTTACCGAAAATAGCCTAACCTAATCTAACCTAAACCAACATAAACCAAACTAAACTAAATTATAAAGTAAACCATAAACTAAACTAAACAAAACTTAATTCTAAACTATAAATTAACTAAACTATAAACTAAACTAAACTAAACTAAACTAACCTCACCTAACCTAATTTAAACTAAACTAAACTAACCTAACCTAAACTAAACTAAACTAAACTATAAACACAGTTATAAACTAAATTAAACTAAACTAACATAACGTAACCTAAACTACAATAAAGTAAACTAAACTAAGTTCATCTAAACTAAACCTAACTACACTAACCTAACCTAACCTAACCTAACATAAACTAAACTAAACTGACCTAACCTAACCTAACGTAAACTAAACTAAACTATACGAAACAAAACTAAATAAAACTAAACTAAAATAAACTAACCTAACCTAACCTAACATAAACTAAACTAAACTAAACTAAATAAAACTAAACTAAACGAAACGAAATTAAACTATACACCAAACTATAAAATAAGCTAAACTAAACTATAAATGAAACTATAAACTAAACTAAACCACTAAACTATAATGTAAACTAAACTAAATTAAACTCAACTAATCTAAACTAACCTAAGCTTACTAAACTAACCTAACCTAAACTAACCTAACCTAATATAAACTAAACTAAACTAACCTAACCTAACATAAGCTAGGCTAAGCTAAACTATTCTAACCTAACCTAAAATAAAATATAAACTAAACTATAAACTAAACTAAACCAAACTATATACTAAACTATAAACTAAACTAAGCTAAACTATAAACTAAACTATACTAAACTAAACTAACCTAACCTAACCTAACCTAAACTAACTTAACCTAACCTATACTAAACTTACCTTACCTAACCTAACATAACCTAAACTAATCTAAAGTATAAAATAAACTATAAACTAAACTAAACTAAACTATACTATAAACTAAATTAAACTAAACTAAACTAAACTAAACTAACCAAACCTAACCTAACCTAAACTAAACTAAATTATAAACTAAACGTAACTAAACTAACCTAACCTAACCTAACCTAACCTAACATAAACTACACTAAACTCAATTATAAACTAAACGAAACTAAACAAAACTAAACTAAACTAACCTAAAGTAACATAACCTAACCTAACCTAAACTAAACTAAACTAACCTGACCTAACCTAAACCAAAACTAAATTAATCTATACTATAAACTAAACTATAAACTAAAGTAAATTAACTAAACTAAAATAAACTAACCTAACCTAACCTAACCTAAACTAAACTAACATAACCTAACCTAACCTAAAATAAACTAAACTAATCTAATATAAACTAAACTAAACAATAAATTAAAATATAAACTAAACTTAACTTAACTAAACTAAGCAAAACTAACTTAACCTAAAATAAACTAAACTAAACTAACCTAACCTGACCTAAAATAAACTAAAATAAACTAAATTATATTCAAGTAAACTAAACTAAACTACACTAACCTAACCTAACCTAACATAATCTAATCTAAACTAAACTAAACTAACCTAAACTAATCTAACCTTACCTAAACTAACCTAACCTAAACTAAACTAAACTAAACTATAAACTAATTTATAAACTAAACTAATCTATAAACTAAACTAAAGTGAACTAACCAATGTAACATAACCTAAATTAAACTAAACTAAACTAAACTATACTAAACTATAAACAAAACGATAAACTATACTATATATTAAACTGAACTAAAGTAAACTAAACTAAATTAATTTTACCTAACCTAACCTAAACTAAACTAAACTAACCTAACCTAACCCAAACTAAATTAAACTAAACTAAACTAAACGAAATTAAACTATAAACTGAAGTAAACTAAACTAAACTCAACTAAACTAAACTAACCTAACTTAACATAACCTAACCTAAACTAAACTAAACTAACGTAACCTAACATAACCTACCCTAAACTAAAATAAATTAAATTAATTAAACTATAAACTAAACTAAACTATATACTAAACGATACCTCACTCAACTAAACTAAACTAAACTAAACTACACTAAACTAAACTAAACCATAAACTAAACTATAAACTAAACTATAAACTAAACTGAACTAAACCATAAACTAAACTAAACTAAAGTTAACTAACCTAACGTAACGTAACCTAAACTAAATTAAACTAAACCAAAACTAAACTAAGCTAACTTAACCTAACCTAAATTAACCTAACCTAACCTAAGCTAAGCTAAACTAAACTAACCTAACCTAACATAAACTAACCTTACCTAACCTAAACTAACCTTACCTAACCTAACCTAACCTAAACTAAACTAAACTAAACAAAACTACACTAAACTAAACTAAATTAAACTATAAACTGAACTAAACTGTAAACTAAACTTTAAACTAAACAAGACTAAACTATAAACAAAACTAAACTATACTGAACTAAACTTCCTAACCTAACCTAACATAAACTTAACTAAACTAAACTACCCTAACCTAACCTAACCCAATCTAACCTTACCTAACCTAACATAAAATAATCTAAACGAAACTAAACAATAAACTAAACTATAAACTAATCTATAAATTAAACTAAACTATAAACTAAACTAAACTAAACTAAACTTAACTAACTAACCTAACCTAACCGAACCTAACCTAAGCTACGCTAAACTAAACTAACCTAACAAAACCAGAAATAAACTAAACTAAACTAAATTATAAACTAAACTATAAACTAATATAAACTAACCTAACCTAACCTAAACTAAACTAACCTAACCTAAGCTAACCTAACCTAAACTAAACTAAACTATAAAAAAACTATAAACTAAACTAAACAAAACTATATTATAAACTAAATTATAAACTAAACTAATGTAAACTAAACTAACCTCAACTAACCTAACCTAACCTCACCTAACCTAACATAAACTAAACTAAACTAAATTATAAACTAAACGAAACTAAACTAAAGTAAACTAAATTAAACTAAACTAACCTAAAGTAACATAACCTAACCTAACCTAACCTAACCTAAACTAAAATAACTCAACTAACCTAACCGAACCTAAACTAAACTAAACTAAACTAAACTATAAACTAAACTATAAACTAAAGTAAACTAAATTAAACTAAAATAAACTAACCTAATTTACCTAAACAAAACTAACACACCTAACCTAACCTAAACAAAACTAAACTGACCTAACCTATCCTTAACAAAATAAAACTAAACTAAACTATAAGCTAAACTATAAACTAAAGTAAACTAAACTAAACTAAAATAAACTAATCCAACCTAACCTAACCAAACCTAAACTAATATAATATAAACTAAACTATAAACTAAAATATACACTAAACTAAACTAAATAACCTAACCTAAACTAAAGTAAAATAAACTAGATTAAATTCAACTAAACTAAACTAATCTAAACGCCACTAACCTAACCTAATCTAATCTAAACTAAAATAAACTAACCTAACCTAAACTTACCTAACCTAACCTAAACTAAACTAATCTAAGCTATAAACTAATCTATAAACCAATTTATAAATTAAACTAAACTATAAACTAAAATAAAATAAACTAAACGAAGCTAAACTATCTAACCTAACCTAACCTAACCTAAATTAACCTAACCTAAGCTAAGCTAAACTAAACTAACCTAACCTAACATAAACTAACATAACCTAACCTAAACTAAACTAAACTAAACTAACCTTACCTAACCTAACGTAACCTAACCTATACTAAACTAAACAAAACGAAACTAAACTAAACTAAACTATAAACTAAACTAAACTAAACTAAAAAAAAAACTAAACTAAACTGAACTAAACTAACCTAACCTAACCTAACATAAACTTAACTAAACTAAACTAACCTAACCCAACCTAAGCTAACCTTACCTAACCTAACCTAAACTTAACTAAATGAAACTAAACTATAAACTAATCTCTTAATTAAACTAACCTATAAACTAAACAAAAATAAACTAAACTAAGCTAAATTAACTAACCTAACCTATTCTAACCTAACCTATACTAAACTAAACAAAACAAAACTAAACTAAACTAAACTATAAACTGAACTAAACTAACCTAACCTAACCTAACATAAACTTAACTAAACTAACCTAACCCAACCTAAGCTAACCTTACCTAACCTAACCTAAACTAAACTAAACTAAACTATAAAATAAACTATAAACTAAACTAATCTATACTAAAAATTAAATTATAAAGTAAACTAAACTAAACTTTACCAAACTACTCTATTCTAACCTAAGCTAACCTAAACTAATCTAAACTAAACTAAACTAAACAAAACTATGAACTGAACTAAACTAAACTGTAAACTAAATTATAAACTAAACTAAACTATAAAATAAAATAAACTAAACTAAACTGTACTTAACTGAATTAACCTAGCCTAACCTAAACTAACCTAACCTAAACTAAACTAAACTAAACTAACCTAACCAAACCTAATCTAAATTATGCTCTACTACACTAAACTAAGCTATAAACTAAATTAGATTACACTATAAACTAAACTATAAACTTAACTAAACTATAAAGAAAACTAAACTATAAACAAAGCTAAACTAACTAACTAACCTAATTTAACCTAACCTAACATATACCAAACTAAACTGAACTGAACTAAACTAACCTAACCTGACCTAACATAATCTAATCTAAACTAAAATAAACTAACCTAAACTAATCTAATCTTACCTAACCTAACCTAAACTAAACTAAACCAAACTAAACACAAACTAAAATATAAACTAATTTATAAACTAAACTAATCTATAAACTAAACTCAACTAAACTAAACTTAGCTAAACTAACTAACCTTACCTAACCTAGCCTAACCTAATCTAAGCTAAACTAAACTAACCTAACCTAACCCAAAATAAACCAAACTAAACTAAATTATAAAGTAAACTATAAACTTAACTAAACAAAACTATATTCTAAACTACAAACTAAACTAAACTATAAACTAAACTATACTAAACTAAACTAAACTAACCTAACCTAACCTAACCTAACTTAAACTAAACTAAACTAACCTAACCTAACGTAACCTAATCTAAACTAAACTAAATTAAATTCAACTAAACTAAACTAAACTGCACTAATCTAACCTAACCTAACCTAACCTAAACTAAACTAAACTAAACTATAAACTAAGTTATATACTAAACTAAACTAAACTAATATAACGTAACTTAAACTACAATAAAATAAACTAAACTAAGTTCAACTAAACTAAACCTAACTACACTAACCTAACCTAACCTAACCAAACATAAACTAAACTAAACTGACCTAACCTAACCTAACCTAACCTAAACTAAACTAAACTAAACTAAATAAAACTAAACTAAACTAAACGAAATTAAACTATACACCAAACTATAAACTAAGCTAATCTAAACTATAAATTAAACTATAAACTAAACTAAACTACTAAACTATAAGGTAAACTAAACTAAATTAAACTCAACTAATCTAAACTAACTTAATCTTACTAAACTAACCTAACCTAAAATAACCTAACCTAATATAAACAAAATAAACTAACCTAACCTAAGCTAAGCTAAGCTAAGCTAAACTAAATCAACCTAACCTAAACTAAACTAAACTAAACTAAAATATAAACCAAACTATAAACTAAACTAAACCAAACTATATACTAAACTATAAACTAAACTAAGCTAAACTATAAACTAAACTAAACTAAACTAACATAACCTAGCCTAACCTAAACTAACTTAACCTAACCTAAACTAAACTTACCTTACCTTACCTAACATAACATAACCTAAACTAAACTAAACTAAACTAAACTATAAAATAAACTATAAACTAAACTAAACTATACAAAAATTAAATTATAAACTAAACTAAACAAAACTAACCTAACCTAACCTAACCTAACATAAACTAAATTAACTAAATTATAAACTAAACGAAACTAAACTAACCTAACCTAACCTAACCTAACATAAACTAAACTAAACTAAATTATAAACTAAACGAAACTAAACAAATCTAAATTAAACTAACCTAAAGTAACATAACCTAACCTAACCTAAACTAAACTAAACTAAGCTGACCTAAACTAAACTAAAACTAAATTAAACTAAACTATAAACTAAACTAGAAACTAAAGTAAATTAACTAAAGTAAAATAAACTAACCTAACCTAACCTAACCTAAACTAAACTAACCTAACCTAACCTAACCTAAACTAAACTAAACTAATCTAATATAAAATAAACTAAACAATAAATTAAAATATAAACTAAACTTAACTAAACTAAACTAAGCTAAACTAACTTGACCTAAACTAAACTAAACTAAGCTAACCTCACCTGACCTAAACTAAACTAAAATAAACTAAATTAAATTCAAGTAAACTAAACTAAACTACACTAACCTAACCTAACCTAACCTAACATAATCTAATCTAAACTAAAATAAAGTAACCTAAACTAATCTAACCTTACCTAACCTAACCTAAACTAAACTAAACCAAACTAAACTAAACTATAAACCAAAATATAAACTAATCTATAAACTAAACTGAACTATAAACTAAACGAAGCTAAAATAAACTATACTAAAATAAACTAACCTAACCTAAACTTACCTAACCTACCCTAAACTAAACTAATCTAAACTATAAACTAAACAATAAACTAATTTATAAATTAAACTAAACTATAAACTAAAATAAAATAAACTAAACTAAGCTAAACTATCTAACCTAACCTAACCTAACCTAAAATAACCTAACCTAAGCTAAGCTAAACTAAACTAACCTAACCTAACATAAACTAACATAACCTAACCTAAACTTTACTAAACTAAATTAACCTTACCTAACGTAACCTATACTAAACTAAACAAATCTAAACTAAACTAAACTAAACTATAAACTAAACTAAACTAAATTTTAAAAAAACTATACTAAACTGAACTAAACTAACCTAACCTAACCTAAGCTAAGGTAAACTAAACAAACCTAACCTAACCTAACATAAGCTAAACTAAACTAAACTAAAATATAAAATAAACTATAAACTAAACTAAACTATACTATAAACTAAATTATAAACTAAACTAAACTAAACTAAACTAACCTAACCTAACATAAACTAAACTAAATTATAAACAAAACGAAACTAAACTATCCTAACCTAATATAAACTAAACTAAACTAAATTATAAACTAAACGAAACTAAACTAAACTAAACTAACCTAAAGTAACATAAGTTAACCTAACCTAACCTAAACTACACTAACTTAACCTGACCTAACCTAAACTAAACTAACATAACCTAACCTAACCTAACCTAACGTAAAATAACCTAACCTAACCTAACATAAACTAAACTAAACTAAATTATAAACTAAGCGAATCTAAACTAAATTAAATCAAACTAAACTAACCTAAAGTAACATAACCTAACCTAACGTAACGTAACCTAAACTAAACCAAACTAAACTAAACTTCCCAACCTAACCTAACCTAAACTAAAATAAACTAAACTAACCTAACCGAACCTAAACTAAACTAAACTATAAACTAAACTATAAACAAAACTAAACTAAACTAAACTAAAATAAACTAACCTAACCTAACCTGACCTAGCCTAACTAAACTAACCTAACCTAAAGTAAACTAAACTAATCTAATATTTACTAAACTAAACTAAACTATAAATGAAAATAAATTAACTAAGCTACACTAACTAACCCAACCTAACCTAACCTATCCTAACCCAACCTAAACTAAGCTAAACTAACCTGACCTAACCTAACCTAACCTAACCTATCCTAAACTAAACTAAACTCAACTAAACTAAACTAAATTAAATAATAAACTAAACTAAACTTAACTATAAATTAAACTATAAACTAAACTAAACTATAAACAATACTAAACTAAACTGAACTAAACTAACCTTACCTAACCTAACATAAACTTAACTAAACTAAACTAACTTAACCTCACCCAACCTAACCTTACCTAACCTAACCTAAACTAAAATAAACTAAACTAAACTATAAGCGAAACTATACTTAATTATAAATTAAACACTAAACTAAATTACACCAAACTGACCTAACCTAACCTAAACAAAACTAACATACCTAACCTAACCTAACCTAAACTAAACTAAACTAAACTAAACTAAATTATAAACTAAAATATAAGCTAATCTATAAATTAAACTACACTATATACTAAACTAAACTAAACCAAATTAAATTCAACTAAACTAAACTACACTAATCTAACCTAACCTAACCTAACATAATCTAATCTAAACTAAAATAAACTAACCTAACCTAACCTAACCTTACCTAACCTAACCTAAACTAAACTAAACTAAAGCAAACTTAACTAAACTATAAAGCAAAATATAAACTAATCTATAAACAAAACTATAAACTAAAGGAAACTAAATTAAACTATACTAAACTAAACTAACCTAACATAAACAAATCTAACCTAACCTAAAGTAAACCAAACTAAACTAAACTAAATTAAACTATAAACTAAACTATAAACTAAACAAAACTAAACTATAAACAAAACTAAACTATAAAACAATTTATAAATTAAACTAAACTATAAATTAATTATAATAAACTAAACTAAGCTAAACTAACTAACCCAACCTAACCTAACCTAACCTAACCTAAGCTATACCAAACTGACCTAACCTAACCTAAACTAAACTAAAATAAACTAAATTATATTATAAAGTATAAACTAAACAAAACTAAACTATAAACAATAATATAAACTAAACTAAACTTAACTAAACTAAATTAAACTAAAGTTAACTAACCTAACCTAACCTAACCTAAATTAAACTAAATTAAACTAACCTAACCTAATCTAACCTAACCTAACCTAAGCAAAACTAAAGTTACCTAACCTAACATAAACTAACCAAACCTAACCTAAACTAAACTAAACTAAACTAAACTAAACTAAGCTAACCTAACTTAACCTAACCTAACCTAACCTAAGCTAAGCAAAACTAAACTAACCTAACCTAACACAAACTAACCTAACCTAACCTATACTAAACTAACCTTACCTAACCTAACCTAAACTAAATTAAAAACAAAACTAAACTAAACTAAACTAAATTAAACTATAAACTAAACTAAACTATAAACCAAACTATAAACTAAACTAAACTAAACTATAAACAAACCTAACTAAACTGTACTAAACTAACCTAACCTAACCTAACATAAACTTAACTAAACTAAACTATCCTAACCTAACCTAACCTTACCTAACCTAACCTTAACTAAACCAAACTAAACTAAACTATAAACCAAAATATAATCTAATCTATAAATTAAACTAAACTATAAACTAAACTAAAATAAACTAAACTAAGCTAAATTAACTAACCTAACCTAATATAACCTAACCTAACGAAACCTAAGCTAAGCTAAAGTAAACTTAACAAACCTAACCTAAACTAAACTAAACTAAATTAAACTAAATTATAATCTAAACCATAAAAATAAGTAAACTAAATTATAAACTAAACTATAAACTAAACTAAACTAAACTATAAACTAAACTAAACCAAACTAACCTAACCTAACCTAACCTAACCTAAACTAAACTGACCTAACCTAAGCTAACCTAACCTAAATTAAACTATAAAATAAACTATAAACTAATCTAAACCAAACTATACTATAAACTAAATGATAAACTTAACTAAACTAACCGGAACTAACCTAACCTAACATAAACTAAACTAAACTAAATTATAGACTAAACGAAACTAAACTAAACTAAATTAAACTAAACTAACCTAAAGTAACCTAAACTAAACTATAAACTTAACTATAAACTAAAGTAAACTAAAGTAAACTAAAATAAACTAACCTAACCTAACCTAAACTCAACTAACCTAACCTAACCAAACCTAACCTAAATTAAACTGAACTAAACTGAACTAAACTAATCTAATATAAACTAAACTAAACTAAACTATAAACTAAAATATAAACTAAACTAAACTAAACTAACCTAACCTAACTTAACCTAACCTAAATTAAACTAAACTAAGCTGACCTAACCTAACCTAACCTAAACTAAGCTAAAATAAAGTAATTTAAATTCCACTAAATTAAACTAAACTAAACTACACTAACCTAACCTAACCTAACCCAACCTAAATTAAAATAAATTTAACTAAGCTAACCTAACCTAACCTAAGCTAAGCAAAACTAAACTAACCTAACCTAACCTAACCTAAACTAAATAAAACTAACCTAACCTAACTAGCCTAAACTAAACTAAACTATAAAATAAACTATAAACTAAACTAATCTATACTAAAAATTAAATTATAAAGTAAACTAAACTAAACTAAACTTTACCAAACTACTCTATTCTAACCTAAGCTAACCTAAACTAATCTAAACTAAACTAAACTAAACAAAACTATCAATTGAACTAAACTAAACTGTAAACTAAATTATAAACTAAACTAAACTATAAACTAAACTAAACTACACTAAACTGTACTAAACTAAATTAACCTAGCCTAACCTAACCTAACCTAACCTAAACTAAACTAAACTAAACTAACCTAACCAAACTTAATCTAAATTATACTCTTCTACACTAAACTAAGCTATAAACTAAATTAGATTACACTATAAACTAAACTATAAACTTAACTAAACTATAAAGAAAACTAAACTATAAACAAAGCTAAACTAACTAACCTAACCTAACCTAACATATACCAAACTAAACTGAACTAAACTAACCTAACCTGACCTAACATAATCTAATCTAAACTAAAATAAACTAACCTAAACTAATCTAATCTTACCTAACCTAACCTAAACTAAACTAAACCAAACTAAACACAAACTAAAATATAAACTAATTTATAAACTAAACTAATCTATAAACTAAACTAAACTAAACTAAACTTAGCTAAACTAACTAACCTTACCTAACCTAGCCTAACCTAATCTAAGCTAAACTAAACTAACCTAACCTAAGCTAACCTAACCTAAACTAAACTAAACTATAAAAAAACTATAAACTAAACTAAACAAAACTATATTATAAACTAAATTATAAACTAAACTAATGTAAACTAAACTAACCTCAACTAACCTAACCTAACCTCACCTAACCTAACATAAACTAAACTAAACTAAATTATAAACTAAACGAAACTAAACTAAAGTAAACTAAATTAAACTAAACTAACCTAAAGTAACATAACCTAACCTAACCTAACCTAACCTAAACTAAAATAACTCAACTAACCTAACCGAACCTAAACTAAACTAAACTAAACTAAACTAAACTATAAACTAAACTATAAACTAAAGTAAACTAAATTAAACTAAAATAAACTAACCTAATTTACCTAAACAAAACTAACACACCTAACCTAACCTAAACAAAACTAAACTGACCTAACCTATCCTTAACAAAATAAAACTAAACTAAACTATAAGCTAAACTATAAACTAAAGTAAACTAAACTAAACTAAAATAAACTAATCCAACCTAACCTAACCTAACCTAAACTAATATAATATAAACTAAACTATAAACTAAAATATACACTAAACTAAACTAAATAACCTAACCTAAACTAAAGTAAAATAAACTAGATTAAATTCAACTAAACTAAACTAATCTAAACGCCACTAACCTAACCTAATCTAATCTAAACTAAAATAAACTAACCTAACCTAAACTTACCTAACCTAACCTAAACTAAACTAATCTAAGCTATAAACTAATCTATAAACCAATTTATAAATTAAACTAAACTATAAACTAAAATAAAATAAACTAAACGAAGCTAAACTATCTAACCTAACCTAACCTAACCTAAATTAACCTAACCTAAGCTAAGCTAAACTAAACTAACCTAACCTAACATAAACTAACATAACCTAACCTAAACTAAACTAAACTAAACTAACCTTACCTAACCTAACGTAACCTAACCTATACTAAACTAAACAAAACGAAACTAAACTAAACTAAACTATAAACTAAACTAAACTAAACTAAAAAAAAAACTAAACTAAACTGAACTAAACTAACCTAACCTAACCTAACATAAACTTAACTAAACTAAACTAACCTAACCCAACCTAAGCTAACCTTACCTAACCTAACCTAAACTTAACTAAATGAAACTAAACTATAAACTAATCTCTTAATTAAACTAACCTATAAACTAAACAAAAATAAACTAAACTAAGCTAAATTAACTAACCTAACCTATTCTAACCTAACCTATACTAAACTAAACAAAACAAAACTAAACTAAACTAAACTATAAACTGAACTAAACTAACCTAACCTAACCTAACATAAACTTAACTAAACTAACCTAACCCAACCTAAGCTAACCTTACCTAACCTAACCTAAACTAAACTAAACTAAACTATAAAATAAACTATAAACTAAACTAATCTATACTAAAAATTAAATTATAAAGTAAACTAAACTAAACTTTACCAAACTACTCTATTCTAACCTAAGCTAACCTAAACTAATCTAAACTAAACTAAACTAAACAAAACTATGAACTGAACTAAACTAAACTGTAAACTAAATTATAAACTAAACTAAACTATAAAATAAAATAAACTAAACTAAACTGTACTTAACTGAATTAACCTAGCCTAACCTAAACTAACCTAACCTAAACTAAACTAAACTAAACTAACCTAACCAAACCTAATCTAAATTATGCTCTACTACACTAAACTAAGCTATAAACTAAATTAGATTACACTATAAACTAAACTATAAACTTAACTAAACTATAAAGAAAACTAAACTATAAACAAAGCTAAACTAACTAACTAACCTAATTTAACCTAACCTAACATATACCAAACTAAACTGAACTGAACTAAACTAACCTAACCTGACCTAACATAATCTAATCTAAACTAAAATAAACTAACCTAAACTAATCTAATCTTACCTAACCTAACCTAAACTAAACTAAACCAAACTAAACACAAACTAAAATATAAACTAATTTATAAACTAAACTAATCTATAAACTAAACTCAACTAAACTAAACTTAGCTAAACTAACTAACCTTACCTAACCTAGCCTAACCTAATCTAAGCTAAACTAAACTAACCTAACCTAACCCAAAATAAACCAAACTAAACTAAATTATAAAGTAAACTATAAACTTAACTAAACAAAACTATATTCTAAACTACAAACTAAACTAAACTATAAACTAAACTATACTAAACTAAACTAAACTAACCTAACCTAACCTAACCTAACTTAAACTAAACTAAACTAACCTAACCTAACGTAACCTAATCTAAACTAAACTAAATTAAATTCAACTAAACTAAACTAAACTGCACTAATCTAACCTAACCTAACCTAACCTAAACTAAACTAAACTAAACTATAAACTAAGTTATATACTAAACTAAACTAAACTAATATAACGTAACTTAAACTACAATAAAATAAACTAAACTAAGTTCAACTAAACTAAACCTAACTACACTAACCTAACCTAACCTAACCAAACATAAACTAAACTAAACTGACCTAACCTAACCTAACCTAACCTAAACTAAACTAAACTAAACTAAATAAAACTAAACTAAACTAAACGAAATTAAACTATACACCAAACTATAAACTAAGCTAATCTAAACTATAAATTAAACTATAAACTAAACTAAACTACTAAACTATAAGGTAAACTAAACTAAATTAAACTCAACTAATCTAAACTAACTTAATCTTACTAAACTAACCTAACCTAAAATAACCTAACCTAATATAAACAAAATAAACTAACCTAACCTAAGCTAAGCTAAGCTAAGCTAAACTAAATCAACCTAACCTAAACTAAACTAAACTAAACTAAAATATAAACCAAACTATAAACTAAACTAAACCAAACTATATACTAAACTATAAACTAAACTAAGCTAAACTATAAACTAAACTAAACTAAACTAACATAACCTAGCCTAACCTAAACTAACTTAACCTAACCTAAACTAAACTTACCTTACCTTACCTAACATAACATAACCTAAACTAAACTAAACTAAACTAAACTATAAAATAAACTATAAACTAAACTAAACTATACAAAAATTAAATTATAAACTAAACTAAACAAAACTAACCTAACCTAACCTAACCTAACATAAACTAAATTAACTAAATTATAAACTAAACGAAACTAAACTAACCTAACCTAACCTAACCTAACATAAACTAAACTAAACTAAATTATAAACTAAACGAAACTAAACAAATCTAAATTAAACTAACCTAAAGTAACATAACCTAACCTAACCTAAACTAAACTAAACTAAGCTGACCTAAACTAAACTAAAACTAAATTAAACTAAACTATAAACTAAACTAGAAACTAAAGTAAATTAACTAAAGTAAAATAAACTAACCTAACCTAACCTAACCTAAACTAAACTAACCTAACCTAACCTAACCTAACCTAAACTAAACTAAACTAATCTAATATAAAATAAACTAAACAATAAATTAAAATATAAACTAAACTTAACTAAACTAAACTAAGCTAAACTAACTTGACCTAAACTAAACTAAACTAAGCTAACCTCACCTGACCTAAACTAAACTAAAATAAACTAAATTAAATTCAAGTAAACTAAACTAAACTACACTAACCTAACCTAACCTAACCTAACATAATCTAATCTAAACTAAAATAAAGTAACCTAAACTAATCTAACCTTACCTAACCTAACCTAAACTAAACTAAACCAAACTAAACTAAACTATAAACCAAAATATAAACTAATCTATAAACTAAACTGAACTATAAACTAAACGAAGCTAAAATAAACTATACTAAAATAAACTAACCTAACCTAAACTTACCTAACCTACCCTAAACTAAACTAATCTAAACTATAAACTAAACAATAAACTAATTTATAAATTAAACTAAACTATAAACTAAAATAAAATAAACTAAACTAAGCTAAACTATCTAACCTAACCTAACCTAACCTAAAATAACCTAACCTAAGCTAAGCTAAACTAAACTAACCTAACCTAACATAAACTAACATAACCTAACCTAAACTTTACTAAACTAAATTAACCTTACCTAACGTAACCTATACTAAACTAAACAAATCTAAACTAAACTAAACTAAACTATAAACTAAACTAAACTAAATTTTAAAAAAACTATACTAAACTGAACTAAACTAACCTAACCTAACCTAAGCTAAGGTAAACTAAACAAACCTAACCTAACCTAACATAAGCTAAACTAAACTAAACTAAAATATAAAATAAACTATAAACTAAACTAAACTATACTATAAACTAAATTATAAACTAAACTAAACTAAACTAAACTAACCTAACCTAACATAAACTAAACTAAATTATAAACAAAACGAAACTAAACTATCCTAACCTAATATAAACTAAACTAAACTAAATTATAAACTAAACGAAACTAAACTAAACTAAACTAACCTAAAGTAACATAAGTTAACCTAACCTAACCTAAACTACACTAACTTAACCTGACCTAACCTAAACTAAACTAACATAACCTAACCTAACCTAACCTAACGTAAAATAACCTAACCTAACCTAACATAAACTAAACTAAACTAAATTATAAACTAAGCGAATCTAAACTAAATTAAATCAAACTAAACTAACCTAAAGTAACATAACCTAACCTAACGTAACGTAACCTAAACTAAACCAAACTAAACTAAACTTCCCAACCTAACCTAACCTAAACTAAAATAAACTAAACTAACCTAACCGAACCTAAACTAAACTAAACTATAAACTAAACTATAAACAAAACTAAACTAAACTAAACTAAAATAAACTAACCTAACCTAACCTGACCTAGCCTAACTAAACTAACCTAACCTAAAGTAAACTAAACTAATCTAATATTTACTAAACTAAACTAAACTATAAATGAAAATAAATTAACTAAGCTACACTAACTAACCCAACCTAACCTAACCTATCCTAACCCAACCTAAACTAAGCTAAACTAACCTGACCTAACCTAACCTAACCTAACCTATCCTAAACTAAACTAAACTCAACTAAACTAAACTAAATTAAATAATAAACTAAACTAAACTTAACTATAAATTAAACTATAAACTAAACTAAACTATAAACAATACTAAACTAAACTGAACTAAACTAACCTTACCTAACCTAACATAAACTTAACTAAACTAAACTAACTTAACCTCACCCAACCTAACCTTACCTAACCTAACCTAAACTAAAATAAACTAAACTAAACTATAAGCGAAACTATACTTAATTATAAATTAAACACTAAACTAAATTACACCAAACTGACCTAACCTAACCTAAACAAAACTAACATACCTAACCTAACCTAACCTAAACTAAACTAAACTAAACTAAACTAAATTATAAACTAAAATATAAGCTAATCTATAAATTAAACTACACTATATACTAAACTAAACTAAACCAAATTAAATTCAACTAAACTAAACTACACTAATCTAACCTAACCTAACCTAACATAATCTAATCTAAACTAAAATAAACTAACCTAACCTAACCTAACCTTACCTAACCTAACCTAAACTAAACTAAACTAAAGCAAACTTAACTAAACTATAAAGCAAAATATAAACTAATCTATAAACTAAACTATAAACTAAAGGAAACTAAATTAAACTATACTAAACTAAACTAACCTAACATAAACAAATCTAACCTAACCTAAAGTAAACCAAACTAAACTAAACTAAATTAAACTATAAACTAAACTATAAACTAAACAAAACTAAACTATAAACAAAACTAAACTATAAAACAATTTATAAATTAAACTAAACTATAAATTAATTATAATAAACTAAACTAAGCTAAACTAACTAACCCAACCTAACCTAACCTAACCTAACCTAAGCTATACCAAACTGACCTAACCTAACCTAAACTAAACTAAAATAAACTAAATTATATTATCAAGTATAAACTAAACAAAACTAAACTATAAACAATAATATAAACTAAACTAAACTTAACTAAACTAAATTAAACTAAAGTTAACTAACCTAACCTAACCTAACCTAAATTAAACTAAATTAAACTAACCTAACCTAATCTAACCTAACCTAACCTAAGCAAAACTAAAGTTACCTAACCTAACATAAACTAACCAAACCTAACCTAAACTAAACTAAACTAAACTAAACTAAACTAAGCTAACCTAACTTAACCTAACCTAACCTAACCTAAGCTAAGCAAAACTAAACTAACCTAACCTAACACAAACTAACCTAACCTAACCTATACTAAACTAACCTTACCTAACCTAACCTAAACTAAATTAAAAACAAAACTAAACTAAACTAAACTAAATTAAACTATAAACTAAACTAAACTATAAACCAAACTATAAACTAAACTAAACTAAACTATAAACAAACCTAACTAAACTGTACTAAACTAACCTAACCTAACCTAACATAAACTTAACTAAACTAAACTATCCTAACCTAACCTAACCTTACCTAACCTAACCTTAACTAAACCAAACTAAACTAAACTATAAACCAAAATATAATCTAATCTATAAATTAAACTAAACTATAAACTAAACTAAAATAAACTAAACTAAGCTAAATTAACTAACCTAACCTAATATAACCTAACCTAACGAAACCTAAGCTAAGCTAAAGTAAACTTAACAAACCTAACCTAAACTAAACTAAACTAAATTAAACTAAATTATAATCTAAACCATAAAAATAAGTAAACTAAATTATAAACTAAACTATAAACTAAACTAAACTAAACTATAAACTAAACTAAACCAAACTAACCTAACCTAACCTAACCTAACCTAAACTAAACTGACCTAACCTAAGCTAACCTAACCTAAATTAAACTATAAAATAAACTATAAACTAATCTAAACCAAACTATACTATAAACTAAATGATAAACTTAACTAAACTAACCGGAACTAACCTAACCTAACATAAACTAAACTAAACTAAATTATAGACTAAACGAAACTAAACTAAACTAAATTAAACTAAACTAACCTAAAGTAACCTAAACTAAACTATAAACTTAACTATAAACTAAAGTAAACTAAAGTAAACTAAAATAAACTAACCTAACCTAACCTAAACTCAACTAACCTAACCTAACCAAACCTAACCTAAATTAAACTGAACTAAACTGAACTAAACTAATCTAATATAAACTAAACTAAACTAAACTATAAACTAAAATATAAACTAAACTAAACTAAACTAACCTAACCTAACTTAACCTAACCTAAATTAAACTAAACTAAGCTGACCTAACCTAACCTAACCTAAACTAAGCTAAAATAAAGTAATTTAAATTCCACTAAATTAAACTAAACTAAACTACACTAACCTAACCTAACCTAACCCAACCTAAATTAAAATAAATTAAACTAAGCTAACCTAACCTAACCTAAGCTAAGCAAAACTAAACTAACCTAACCTAACCTAACCTAAACTAAATAAAACTAACCTAACCTAACTAGCCTAAACTAAACTAAACTATAAAATAAACTATAAACTAAACTAATCTATACTAAAAATTAAATTATAAAGTAAACTAAACTAAACTAAACTTTACCAAACTACTCTATTCTAACCTAAGCTAACCTAAACTAATCTAAACTAAACTAAACTAAACAAAACTATCAATTGAACTAAACTAAACTGTAAACTAAATTATAAACTAAACTAAACTATAAACTAAACTAAACTACACTAAACTGTACTAAACTAAATTAACCTAGCCTAACCTAACCTAACCTAACCTAAACTAAACTAAACTAAACTAACCTAACCAAACTTAATCTAAATTATACTCTTCTACACTAAACTAAGCTATAAACTAAATTAGATTACACTATAAACTAAACTATAAACTTAACTAAACTATAAAGAAAACTAAACTATAAACAAAGCTAAACTAACTAACCTAACCTAACCTAACATATACCAAACTAAACTGAACTAAACTAACCTAACCTGACCTAACATAATCTAATCTAAACTAAAATAAACTAACCTAAACTAATCTAATCTTACCTAACCTAACCTAAACTAAACTAAACCAAACTAAACACAAACTAAAATATAAACTAATTTATAAACTAAACTAATCTATAAACTAAACTAAACTAAACTAAACTTAGCTAAACTAACTAACCTTACCTAACCTAGCCTAACCTAATCTAAGCTAAACTAAACTAACCTAACCTAACCCAAAATAAACCAAACTAAACTAAATTATAAATTAAACTATAAACTAAACTAAACAAAACTATATTCTAAACTACAAACTAAACTAAACTATAAACTAAACTATACTAAACTAAACTAAACTAACCTAACCTAACCTAACCTAACCTAACTTAAACTAAACTAAACTAACCTAACCTAACGTAACCTAATCTAAACTAAACTAAATTAAATTCACCTAAACTAAACTAAACTGCACTAATCTAACCTAACCTAACCTAACCTAACCTAAACTAAACTAAACTAAACTATTAACTAAGTTATATACTAAACTAAACTAAACTAACATAACGTAACTTGAACTACAATAAAAACAACTAAACTAAGTTCAACTAAACTAAACCTAACTACACTAACCTAACCTAACCTAACCAAACATAAACTAAACTAAACTGACCTAACCTAACCTAACCTAACCTAACCTAACCTAAACTAAACTAAACTAAACTAAATAAAACTAAATTAAACTAAACGAAATTAAACTATACACCAAACTATAAACTAAGCTAAACTAAACTATAAATTAAACTATAAACTAAACTAAACTACTAAACTATAAGGTAAACTAAACTAAATTAAACTCAACTAATCTAAACTAACTTATCCTTACTAAACTAACCTAACCTAAAATAACCTAACCTAATATAAACTAAACTAAACTAACCTAACCTAAGCTAAGCTAAACTAAGCTAAACTAAATCAACCTAACCTAAACTAAACTAAACTAAACTAAAATATAAACCAAACTATAAACTAAACTAAACCAAACTATATACTAAACTATAAACTAAACTAAGCTAAACTAACTTGACCTAAACTAAACTAAACTAAGCTAACCTCACCTGACCTAAACTAAACTAAAATAAACTAAATTAAATTCAAGTAAACTAAACTAAACTACACTAACCTAACCTAACCTAACCTAACATAATCTAATCTAAACTAAAATAAAGTAACCTAAACTAATCTAACCTTACCTAACCTAACCTAAACTAAACTAAACCAAACTAAACTAAACTATAAACCAAAATATAAACTAATCTATAAACTAAACTGAACTATAAACTAAACGAAGCTAAAATAAACTATACTAAAATAAACTAACCTAACCTAAACTTACCTAACCTACCCTAAACTAAACTAATCTAAACTATAAACTAAACAATAAACTAATTTATAAATTAAACTAAACTATAAACTAAAATAAAATAAACTAAACTAAGCTAAACTATCTAACCTAACCTAACCTAACCTAAAATAACCTAACCTAAGCTAAGCTAAACTAAACTAACCTAACCTAACATAAACTAACATAACCTAACCTAAACTTTACTAAACTAAATTAACCTTACCTAACGTAACCTATACTAAACTAAACAAATCTAAACTAAACTAAACTAAACTATAAACTAAACTAAACTAAATTTTAAAAAAACTATACTAAACTGAACTAAACTAACCTAACCTAACCTAAGCTAAGGTAAACTAAACAAACCTAACCTAACCTAACATAAGCTAAACTAAACTAAACTAAAATATAAAATAAACTATAAACTAAACTAAACTATACTATAAACTAAATTATAAACTAAACTAAACTAAACTAAACTAACCTAACCTAACATAAACTAAACTAAATTATAAACAAAACGAAACTAAACTATCCTAACCTAATATAAACTAAACTAAACTAAATTATAAACTAAACGAAACTAAACTAAACTAAACTAACCTAAAGTAACATAAGTTAACCTAACCTAACCTAAACTACACTAACTTAACCTGACCTAACCTAAACTAAACTAACATAACCTAACCTAACCTAACCTAACGTAAAATAACCTAACCTAACCTAACATAAACTAAACTAAACTAAATTATAAACTAAGCGAATCTAAACTAAATTAAATCAAACTAAACTAACCTAAAGTAACATAACCTAACCTAACGTAACGTAACCTAAACTAAACCAAACTAAACTAAACTTCCCAACCTAACCTAACCTAAACTAAAATAAACTAAACTAACCTAACCGAACCTAAACTAAACTAAACTATAAACTAAACTATAAACAAAACTAAACTAAACTAAACTAAAATAAACTAACCTAACCTAACCTGACCTAGCCTAACTAAACTAACCTAACCTAAAGTAAACTAAACTAATCTAATATTTACTAAACTAAACTAAACTATAAATGAAAATAAATTAACTAAGCTACACTAACTAACCCAACCTAACCTAACCTATCCTAACCCAACCTAAACTAAACTAAACTAACCTGACCTAACCTAACCTAACCTAACCTATCCTAAACTAAACTAAACTCAACTAAACTAAACTAAATTAAATAATAAACTAAACTAAACTTAACTATAAATTAAACTATAAACTAAACTAAACTATAAACAATACTAAACTAAACTGAACTAAACTAACCTTACCTAACCTAACATAAACTTAACTAAACTAAACTAACTTAACCTCACCCAACCTAACCTTACCTAACCTAACCTAAACTAAAATAAACTAAACTAAACTATAAGCGAAACTATACTTAATTATAAATTAAACACTAAACTAAATTACACCAAACTGACCTAACCTAACCTAAACAAAACTAACATACCTAACCTAACCTAACCTAAACTAAACTAAACTAAACTAAACTAAATTATAAACTAAAATATAAGCTAATCTATAAATTAAACTACACTATATACTAAACTAAACTAAACCAAATTAAATTCAACTAAACTAAACTACACTAATCTAACCTAACCTAACCTAACATAATCTAATCTAAACTAAAATAAACTAACCTAACCTAACCTAACCTTACCTAACCTAACCTAAACTAAACTAAACTAAAGCAAACTTAACTAAACTATAAAGCAAAATATAAACTAATCTATAAACTAAACTATAAACTAAAGGAAACTAAATTAAACTATACTAAACTAAACTAACCTAACATAAACAAATCTAACCTAACCTAAAGTAAACCAAACTAAACTAAACTAAATTAAACTATAAACTAAACTATAAACTAAACAAAACTAAACTATAAACAAAACTAAACTATAAAACAATTTATAAATTAAACTAAACTATAAATTAATTATAATAAACTAAACTAAGCTAAACTAACTAACCCAACCTAACCTAACCTAACCTAACCTAAGCTATACCAAACTGACCTAACCTAACCTAAACTAAACTAAAATAAACTAAATTATATTATAAAGTATAAACTAAACAAAACTAAACTATAAACAATAATATAAACTAAACTAAACTTAACTAAACTAAATTAAACTAAAGTTAACTAACCTAACCTAACCTAACCTAAATTAAACTAAATTAAACTAACCTAACCTAATCTAACCTAACCTACCTAAGCAAAACTAAAGTTACCTAACCTAACATAAACTAACCAAACCTAACCTAAACTAAACTAAACTAAACTAAACTAAACTAAGCTAACCTAACTTAACCTAACCTAACCTAACCTAAGCTAAGCAAAACTAAACTAACCTAACCTAACACAAACTAACCTAACCTAACCTATACTAAACTAACCTTACCTAACCTAACCTAAACTAAATTAAAAACAAAACTAAACTAAACTAAACTAAATTAAACTATAAACTAAACTAAACTATAAACCAAACTATAAACTAAACTAAACTAAACTATAAACAAACCTAACTAAACTGTACTAAACTAACCTAACCTAACCTAACATAAACTTAACTAAACTAAACTATCCTAACCTAACCTAACCTTACCTAACCTAACCTTAACTAAACCAAACTAAACTAAACTATAAACCAAAATATAATCTAATCTATAAATTAAACTAAACTATAAACTAAACTAAAATAAACTAAACTAAGCTAAATTAACTAACCTAACCTAATATAACCTAACCTAACGAAACCTAAGCTAAGCTAAAGTAAACTTAACAAACCTAACCTAAACTAAACTAAACTAAATTAAACTAAATTATAATCTAAACCATAAAAATAAGTAAACTAAATTATAAACTAAACTATAAACTAAACTAAACTAAACTATAAACTAAACTAAACCAAACTAACCTAACCTAACCTAACCTAACCTAAACTAAACTGACCTAACCTAAGCTAACCTAACCTAAATTAAACTATAAAATAAACTATAAACTAATCTAAACCAAACTATACAATAAACTAAATGATAAACTTAACTAAACTAACCGGAACTAACCTAACCTAACATAAACTAAACTAAACTAAATTATAGACTAAACGATACTAAACTAAACTAAATTAAACTAAACTAACCTAAAGTAACCTAAACTAAACTATAAACTTAACTATAAACTAAAGTAAACTAAAGTAAACTAAAATAAACTAACCTAACCTAACCTAAACTCAACTAACCTAACCTAACCAAACCTAACCTAAATTAAACTGAACTAAACTGAACTAAACTAATCTAATATAAACTAAACTAAACTAAACTATAAACTAAAATATAAACTAAACTAAACTAAACTAACCTAACCTAACTTAACCTAACCTAAATTAAACTAAACTAAGCTGACCTAACCTAACCTAACCTAAACTAAGCTAAAATAAAGTAATTTAAATTCCACTAAATTAAACTAAACTAAACTACACTAACCTAACCTAACCTAACCCAACCTAAATTAAAATAAATTAAACTAAGCTAACCTAACCTAACCTAAGCTAAGCAAAACTAAACTAACCTAACCTAACCTAACCTAAACTAAATAAAACTAACCTAACCTAACTAGCCTAAACTAAACTAAACTATAAAATAAACTATAAACTAAACTAATCTATACTAAAAATTAAATTATAAAGTAAACTAAACTAAACTAAACTTTACCAAACTACTCTATTCTAACCTAAGCTAACCTAAACTAATCTAAACTAAACTAAACTAAACAAAACTATCAATTGAACTAAACTAAACTGTAAACTAAATTATAAACTAAACTAAACTATAAACTAAACTAAACTACACTAAACTGTACTAAACTAAATTAACCTAGCCTAACCTAACCTAACCTAACCTAAACTAAACTAAACTAAACTAACCTAACCAAACTTAATCTAAATTATACTCTTCTACACTAAACTAAGCTATAAACTAAATTAGATTACACTATAAACTAAACTATAAACTTAACTAAACTATAAAGAAAACTAAACTATAAACAAAGCTAAACTAACTAACCTAACCTAACCTAACATATACCAAACTAAACTGAACTAAACTAACCTAACCTGACCTAACATAATCTAATCTAAACTACAATAAACTAACCTAAACTAATCTAATCTTACCTAACCTAACCTAAACTAAACTAAACCAAACTAAACACAAACTAAAATATAAACTAATTTATAAACTAAACTAATCTATAAACTAAACTAAACTAAACTAAACTTAGCTAAACTAACTAACCTTACCTAACCTAGCCTAACCTAATCTAAGCTAAACTAAACTAACCTAACCTAACCCAAAATAAACCAAACTAAACTAAATTATAAATTAAACTATAAACTAAACTAAACAAAACTATATTCTAAACTACAAACTAAACTAAACTATAAACTAAACTATACTAAACTAAACTAAACTAACCTAACCTAACCTAACCTAACCTAACTTAAACTAAACTAAACTAACCTAACCTAACGTAACCTAATCTAAACTAAACTAAATTAAATTCACCTAAACTAAACTAAACTGCACTAATCTAACCTAACCTAACCTAACCTAACCTAAACTAAACTAAACTAAACTATTAACTAAGTTATATACTAAACTAAACTAAACTAACATAACGTAACTTGAACTACAATAAAAACAACTAAACTAAGTTCAACTAAACTAAACCTAACTACACTAACCTAACCTAACCTAACCAAACATAAACTAAACTAAACTGACCTAACCTAACCTAACCTAACCTAACCTAACCTAAACTAAACTAAACTAAACTAAATAAAACTAAATTAAACTAAACGAAATTAAACTATACACCAAACTATAAACTAAGCTAAACTAAACTATAAATTAAACTATAAACTAAACTAAACTACTAAACTATAAGGTAAACTAAACTAAATTAAACTCAACTAATCTAAACTAACTTATCCTTACTAAACTAACCTAACCTAAAATAACCTAACCTAATATAAACTAAACTAAACTAACCTAACCTAAGCTAAGCTAAGCTAAGCTAAACTAAATCAACCTAACCTAAACTAAACTAAACTAAACTAAAATATAAACCAAACTATAAACTAAACTAAACCAAACTATATACTAAACTATAAACTAAACTAAGCTAAACTATAAACTAAACTAAACTAAACTAACCTAAACTATCCTAACCTAAACTAACTTAACCTAACCTAAACTAAACTTACCTTACCTTACCTCACATAACATAACCTAAACTAAACTAAACTATAAAATAAACTATAAACTAAACTAAACTATACAAAAATTAAATTATAAACTAAACTAAACTAAACTAACCTAACCTAACCTAACCTAACATAAACTAAATTAACTAAATTATAAACTAAACGAAACTAAACTAACCTAACCTAACCTAACCTAACATAAACTAAACTAAACTAAATTATAAACTAAACGAAACTAAACAAAACTAAACTAAACTAACCTAAAGTAACATAACCTAACCTAACCTAAACTAAACTAAACTAAGCTGACCTAAACTAAACTAAAACTAAATTAAACTAAACTATAAACTAAACTATAAACTAAAGTAAATTAACTAAACTAAAATAAACTAACCTAACCTAACCTAACCAAAACTAAACTAACCTAACCTAACCTAAACTAACCTAACCTAATCTAAACTAAACTAAACTAATCTAATATAAACTAAACTAAACAATAAATTAAAATATAAACTAAACTTAACTAAACTAAACTAAGCTAAACTAACTTGATCTAAACTAAACTAAACTAAGCTAACCTAACCTGACCTAAACTAAACTAAAATAAACTAAATTAAATTCAAGTAAACTAAACTAAACTACACTAACCTAACCTAACCTAACCTAACATAATCTAATCTAAACTAAAATAAAGTAACCTAAACTAATCTAACCTTACCTAACCTAAACTAAACTAAACTAAACCAAACTAAACTAAACTATAAACTTAAATATAAACTAATTTATAAACTAAACTAATCTATAAACTAAACTAAACTGAACTATAAACAAAACTAAACTAAACTGAACTAAACTAACCTAAACTAACCTAACCTAAACTTACGTAACCTAACCTAAACTAAACTAAACTATAAACTAAACTGTAAACTAATTTATAAATTAAACTAAACTATAAACTAAAGTAAAATAAACAAAACTAAACTAAGCCAAACTAACTAACCTAACCTAACCTAACCTAAGCTAAGCTATCTAAACTCACCTAACCTAACCTAAACTAAACTAAAATAAAATAAACTAAAGTATAAACTAAACTAAAGTAAACTATAAACTAAACTATAAACTAAACTGAACTAAACTATAAATTAAACTAAAGTTAACTATCCTTCCCTAACCAAACCTAACGTAAATTAAACTAAACTAAACTAAACTAAGCTAACTTAACCTAACCTAAACTAACCTAACCTAACCTAAGCTAAGCTAAACTAAACTAACTTAACCTAACATAACTAACCTAACCTAACCTAAACTAACCTTACCTCACCTAACCTAAACTAAACTAAACTAAATTAAACTATAAACTGAACTAAACTGTAAACTAAATTTTAAACTAAACTAAACTAAACTATAAACACAACTAAACTAAACTGAACTAAACTAACCTAACCTAGCCTAACTTAAACTTAACTAAACTAAACTACCCTAACCTAACCTAACCTAACCAAACCTAACCTAACCTAACCTAAACTAAACTAAACTAAACTAAACTAAACTTAACTAAATAACCTAACCTAACCTAACCTAACATAAGCTAAACTAAACTAACCTAACGTAAATTAACCTAAACAAAACTAAACTAAACTAAACTAACCTAACCTAACCTAACATAAACTAAACTAAACTAAACTAAATAAAACTAAACTAAACTAAACGAAATTAAACTATACACCAAACTATAAAATAAGCTACACTAAACTATAAACTAAAATATAAACTAATTTAAACTAAACTAACCTAACCTAAACTAAACTAAAATAAACTAAATTAAATTCAACTAAATGAAACTAAACTAAACTACACTAACCTAACCTAACCTAACCTAACCTAACATAATATAATCTAAACAAAAATAAACTAACCTAAACTAATCTAACCTTACCTAACCAAACCTGAACTAAACTAAACTAAACCAAACTAAACTAAACTACAAACTAAAATATAAATTAATTTATAAACTAAACTAATCTATAAACTAAACTAAACTAAACTAAACTTAGCTAAACTAACTAACCTTACCGAAAATAGCCCAACCTAATCTAAGCTAAACTAAACTAACCTAACCTAAACCAACATAAACCAAACTAAACTAAATTATAAAGTAAACCATAAACTAAACTAAACAAAACTTAATTCTAAACTATAAATTAACAAAACCATAAACTAAACTAAACTAAACTAACCTCACCTAACCTAATTTAAACTAAACTAAACTAACCTAACCTAACCTAAACTAAACTAAACTAAACTATAAACACAGTTATAAACTAAACTAAACTAAACGAACATAACGTAACCTAAACTACAATAAAATAAACTAAACTAAGTTCATCTAAACTAAACCTAACTACACTAACCTAACCTAACCTAACCTAACAAAAACTAAACTAAACTGACCTAACCTTACCTAACGTAAACTAAACTAAACTATACGAATGAAAACTAAATAAAACTAAACTAAACTAAACGAAATTAAACTATACACCAAACTATAAAATAAGCTAAACTAAACTATAAATTAAACTATAAACTAAACCAAACTACTAAACTATAAGGTAAACTAAACTAAATTAAACTCAACTAATCTAAACTAACCTAAGGTTACTAAACTAACCTAACCTAAACTAACCTAACCTAATATAAACTAAACTAAACTAACCTAACCTAACATAAGCTAGGCTAAGCTAAACTAAACTAACCTAACCTAAAATAAAATAAACTAAACTAAAATATAAACTAAACTATAAACTAAACTAAACCAAACTATATACTAAACTATAAACTAAACTAAGCTAAACTATAAACTAAATTATACTAAACCAAAAAACTTAACTTAACCTAACCTAAACTAACTTAACCTAACCTATACTAAACTTACCTTACCTAACCTAACATAACCTAAACTAATCTAAAGTATAAAATAAACCATAAACTAAACTAAACTATACTATAAACTAAATTATAAACTAAACTAAACTAAACTAAACTAACCTAACCTAACCTAACCTAAACTAAACTAAACTAAATTATAAACTAAACGTAACTAAACTAACCTAACCTAACCTAAACTAAACTAAACTAAACTAAATTATAATCTAAACGAAACTAAACAAAACTAAACTAAACTAACCTAAAGTAACATAACCTAACCTAACCTAAACTAAACTAAACTAACCTGACCTAACCTAAACCAAAACTAAATTAATCTATACTATAAACTAAACTATAAAGTAAAGTAAATTAACTAAACCAAAATAAACTAACCTAACCTAACCTAACCTAAACTAAACTAACATAACCTAACCTAACCTAAACTAAACTAAACTAATCTAATATAAACTAAACTAAACAATAAATTAAAATATAAACTAAACTTAACAAAACTAAACTAAGGAAATTTAACTTAACCTAAACTAAACTTAACTAAACTAACATAACCTGACCTAAAATAAACTAAAATAAACTAAATTAAATTCAAGTAAACTAAACTAAACTACACTAACCTAACCTAACCTAACATAATCTAATCTAAACTAAACTAAACTAACCTAAACTAATACAACCTTACCTAACCTAATCTAACCTAAACTAAACTAAACTAAGCTATAAACTAATTTATAAACTAAACTAATCTATAAACTAAACTAAACTAAACTAACCTAAGATAACATAACCTAAATTAAACTAAACTAAACTAAACTATACTAAACTATAAACAAAACGATAAACTATACTATATATTAAACTGAACTAAAGTAAACTAAACTAAATTAATTTTACCTAACCTAACCTAAACTAAACTAAACTAACCTAACCTAACCCAAACTAAATTAAACTAAACTAAACTAAACGAAATGAAAATATAAACTGAAGTAAACTAAACTAAACTCAACTAAACTAAACTAACCTAACCTAACTTAACATAACCTAACCTAAACTAAACTAAGCTAACGTAACCTAACATAACCTACCATAAACTAAAATAAATTAAATTAATTAAACTATAAACTAAACTAAACTATATACTAAACGATACCTCACTCAACTAAACTAAACTAAACTAAACTACACTAAACTAAACTAAACCATAAACTAAACTATAAACTATACTATAAACTAAACTATAAACTAATTTATAAATTAAACTAAACTATAAATTATAGAAAATAAACAAAACTAAATTAAGCTAAACTAACTAACCTAAATTAACGTAGCCTAAGCTAAGCTATCTAAACTAACCTAACCTAACCTAACCTAACCTAAAGTAAACTAAACTAAAATAAACTAAACTAAACTAAACTATAAACTAAACTATAAACTAAACTGAACTAAACTATAAACTAAACTAAACTAAAGTTAACTAACCTAACGTAACTTAACCTAAACTAAATTAAACTAAACTAAACTAAACTATGCTAACTTAACCTAACCTAAACTAACCTAACCTAACCTAAGCTAAGCTAAACTTAACTAACCTAACCTAACATAAACTAACCTTACCTAACCTAAACTAACCTTACCTAACTAAACTAAACTAAACAAAACTACACTAAACTAAACTAAATTAAACTATAAACTGAATTAAACTGTAAACCAAACTTTAAACTAAACAAGACTAAACTATAAACAAAACTAAACTAAACTGAACTAAACTTACCTAACCTAACCTAACATAAACTTAACTAAACTAAACTACCCTAACCTAACCTAACCTAATCTAACCTTACCTAACCTAACCTAAACTAAACTAAACGAAACTAAACTATAAACTAAACTATAAACTAATATATAAATTAAACTAAACTATAAACTAAACTAAAATAAACTAAACTAAACTAAACTAACTAACCTAATCTAACCGAACCTAACCTAAGCTACGCTAAACTAAACTAACCTAACAAAACCTGAAATAAACTAAACTAAACTAAACTAAACTAAATTATAAACTAAACTATAAACTAATATAAACTAACCTAACCTAAACTAAACTAACCTAACCTAAGCTAACCTAACCTAAACTAAACTAAACTATAAAAAAACTATAAACTAAACTAAACAAAACCATACTATAAACTAAATTATAAACTAAACTAATGTAAACTAAACTAACCTAACCTAACCTAACCTAAACTAAACTAACCTAACCTAACCTAACCTAACCTAACCTAATCTAAACTAAACTAAACTACTCTAATATAAACTAAACTAAACAATAAATTAAAATATAAACTAAACTTAACTAAACTAAACTAAGCTAAACTAACTTGACCTAAACTAAACTAAACTAAGCTAACCTAACCTGACCTAAACTAAACTAAAATAAACTAAATTCAATTCAAGTAAACTAAACTAAACTACACTAACCTAACCTAACCTAACCTAACATAATCTAAACTAAAATAAAGTAACCTAAACTAATCTATACTTACCTAACCTAAACTAAACTAAACTAAACCAAATTAAACTAAACTAAAATATAAACTAACTAAACTAAACTAAATTAAACTAAACTAACCTAAAGAAACATAACCTAACCTAACCTAACCTAACCTAAACTAAAATAACTCAACTAACCTAACCGAACCTAAACTAAACTAAACTATAAACTTAAGTAAACTAAATTAAACTAAAATAAACTAACCTAATTTACCTAAACAAAACTAACACACCTAACCTAACCTAAACAAAACTAAACTGACCTAACCTATCCTTAACAAAATAAAACTAAACTAAACTATAAGCTAAACTATAAACTAAAGTAAACTAAACTAAACTAAAATAAACTAATCTAACCTAACCTAACCTAACCTAACCTAAACTAAAATAATATAAACTAAACTAAACTATAAACTAAAATATAAACTAAACTAAACTAAACTAAATAACCTAACCTAAACTAAAGTAAAATAAACTAGATTAAATTCAACTAAACTAAACTAAACTAAACGCCACTAACCTAACCTAACCTAATATAATCTAAACTAAAATAAACTAACCTAACCTAAACTTACCTAACCTAACCTAAACTAAACTAATCTAAGCTATAAACTAAACTATAAACTAATTTATAAATTAAACTAAACTATAAACTAAAATAAAATAAACTAAACTAAGCTAAACTATCTAACATAACCTAACCTAACCTAAATTAACCTAACCTAAGCTAAGCTAAACTAAACTAACCTAACCCAACCTAACCTAACCTATCCTAAGCCAACCTAACCTAACCTATCCTAAACTAAACTAAACTCAACTAAACTAAACTAAATTAAATAATAAACTAAACTAAACCTAACTATAAATTAAACTATAAACTAAACTAAACTATAAACAATACTAAACTAAACTGAACTAAACTAACCTAACCTAACCTAACATAAACTTAACTAAACTAGACTAACTTAACCTCACCCAACCTAACCTTACCTTACCTAACCTTAACTAAAATAAACTAAACTAAACTATAAGCGAAACTATACTTAATTATAAATTAAACACTAAACTAAATTACATCAAACTGACCTAACCTAACCTAAACAAAACTAACATACCTAACCTAACCTAACCTAAACTAAACTAAACTAAACTAACCTAACCTAACCTAACCTAAACTAAACTAAACTGACCTTACCTATCCTAAACAAACTAAACTAACTAAACTATAAGCTAAACTATTAACTAAACTAAACTAAACTAAACTAACCTTACCTAACCTAACCTAACTTATACTAAACTAAACTAAATTAAACCAAACTAAACTAAACTATAAACTAAAATATAAGCTAATCTATAAATTAAAATAAACTATAAAATAAAATAAACTAAACTAAATTAAATTCAACTAAACTAAACTACACTAATCTAACCTAACCTAACATAATCTAATCTAAACTAAAATAAACTAACATAACCTAACCTAACCTTAACTAACATAACCTAAACTAAACTAAACTAAACCAAACTTAAATAAACTATAAACCAAAATATAAACTAATCTATAAATTAAACTAAACTATAAACTAAACGAAACTAAAATAAACTATACTAAATTAAACTAATCTAACCTAAACAAATCTAACCTAACCTAAACTAAACTAAACTAAACTAAACTAAATTAAACTATAAAGTAAACTAAATTAAACTATAAACTAAACTATAAACTAAACTAAACTAAACTATAAACAAAACTAAACTATAAAATAATTTGTAAATTAAACTAAACTATAAACTAAACTAAAATAAACTAAACTAAACTAACTAACCCAACCTAACCTCACCTAACCTAACCTAAGCTATACTAAACTAACCTAACCTAACCTAAACTAAACTAAACCAAACTAAATTATATTATAAAGTATAAACGAAACTAAACTAAAGTATAAACTATAATATAAACTAAACTAAACTATAAACTAAACTAAACTTAACTAAGCTAAAGTAAACTAAACTTAACTAACCTAACCTTAACCAACCTAAATTAAACTAAACTAAACTAAGCTAACCTAACCTAACCTAATCTCACCTAAGCTAAGCAAAACTAAAGTAACCTAACCTAACATAAACTAACCTAACCTAACCTAAACTAAACTAAACTAATTTAACCTAAGCTAACCTAACCTAACCTAAGCTAAGCAAAACTAAACTAACCTAACCTAACATAAACTAACTTAACCTAACCTAAACTAAACTAAACTAAACTAAACCAACCTTACCTAACCTAACCTAAACTAAACTTTACTAAACTAGACTAAATTAAACTATAAACTAAACTAAACTATAAACTGAACTAAACTATAAACCAAACTATAAACTAAACTAAACTAAACTATAAACAAAACTAACTAAACTGAACTAAACTAACCTAACCTAACTTAACATAAACTTAACTAAACAAAACTATCCTAACCTAACCTATCCTTACCTAACATAACCTTAATTAAACCAAACTAAACTAAACTATAAAATAAAATATAATCTAATCTATAAATTAAACTAAACTATAAACTAAACTAAAATAAACTAAACTAAGCTAAACTAACTAATCTAACCTAACTTAACCTAACCTAACCAAACCTAAGCTAAGCAGAACTAAACTAACCAAACCTAACCTAACCTAACATAAACTAAACTAAACTAAATTATAAACTAAACGAAACTAAACTAAACTAAATTAAACTAAACTAACCTAAAGTAACCTAAACTAAACTAAACAAACCTAACCTAACCTAACCTAAACTAAACTAAACTAACCTAACCGAACCTAAACTAAACTAAACTAAACTAAACTAAACTAAACTATAAACTTAACAATAAACTAAAGTATACTAAAGTAAAGTAAAATAAACTAACATAACCTAACCTAAACTCAACTATCCTAACCTAACCAAACCTAACCTAAACTAAATTGAACTAAACTAAACTAAACTAGTCTAATATAAACTAAACTAAACTAAAATATAAACTAAAATATAAACTAAACTAAACTAAACTAACCTAACCTAACCTAACCTAACTTAACCTAACCTAAATTAAACTAAACTAAACTAAACTAACCTAACCTAACCTAAACTAAGCTAAAATAAACTAAATTAAATTCAACTAAATTAAACTAAACTAAACTACACTAACCTAACCTACCCAAACCTAACATAATCTAATGTAAACTAAAATCAACTAACCTAACCTAATCTAAACTAAACTAAACTAACCTAAGCTAACCTAACCTAACCTAAACTAAACTGCACTAAACTAAACTAAACTAAGTTAAACAATAAACTAAACTAAACTAAACTATAAACTAAACTGTAAACTAAACTATTACTAAACTAAATTATAAACAAAACTAAACTCAACTGAACTAACTTAACCTAACCTAACCTAAACTTACCTCTCCTAACCTAAACTAAACTAAACTATAAACTAATCTAAAATTAAACTAAACTATAAACTAAAATAAACTAAACTAAGCTACACTAACTAACCGAACCTAACCTAAACTAACCTAACCTAACCAAACCTAAACTAAGCTAAACTAAACTATAAAATAAAATATAAACTAAAATAAACTAAACTATACTAAACTAAATTATAAACTAAACGAAACTAAACTAACCTAACCTAACTTAAACTAAATTAAACTAAACTAAACTAAACGAAATTAAACTATAAACTAAACTAAACTAAACTAAACTCAACTAAACCAAACTAAACTAACCTAACTTAACCTAACCTAAACTAAACTAAACTAACCTAACCTAACATAACCTACCCTAAACTAAACTAAACTAAATTAATTAAACTATAAATTAAACTAAACTATAAACTAAACGATACCTCACTAAACTAAACTAAACTAAATTATAAACTAAACGAAACTAATCTAAACTATAAACTAAACTATAAATTAATTTATAAATTAAACTAAACTATAAAATAAAATAAAATAAACTAAACTAAGCTAAACTATCTAACCTAACCTAACCTAACCTAAATTAACCTAACCTAAGCTAAGCTAAACTAAACTAACCTAACCTAACATAAACTAACATAACCTAACCTAAACTAAACTAAACTAAACTAACCTTACCTAACCTAACCTATACTAAACTAAACAAAACTAAACTAAACTAAACTATAAACTAAATTAAACTAAACTATAAACAAAACTAAACTAAACTGAACTAAACTAACCTAACCTAACATAAACTTAACTAAACTATACTAACCTAAACCAACCTAAGCTAACCTTACCTAACCTAACCTAAACTTAACTAAATGAAACTAAACTATAAACTAATCACTAAATTTAACTGAACTATAAACTAAACTAAAATAAACTAAACTAAGCTAAATTAACTAACCTAACCTATTCTAACCTAACTTAAGCTAAACTAGACTAACCTAACCTAAATTAAACTATACTGAACTAAATTATAAACTAAACCATAAACTAAACTAAACTATAAACTAAACTATAAACTAAACTAAACTAAACTATAAACTAGACTAAACTTAACTAAACTAACCTAACCTAACCTCACCTAACCTAACCTAACATAAACTAAACTAAACTAAATTATAAACTAAACGAAACTAAACTAAACTAAACTAAATTAAACTAAACTAACCTAAAGTAACATAACCTAACTAACCTAACCTAACCTAACCTAAATTAAAATAAACTCAAGTAACCTAACCTAACATAACCCAACCTAACCTAAACTAAACTAAACTAACCTAACCGAACCTAAACTAAACTAAACTAAACTAAACTATAAACTAAACTATAAACTAAAGTAAACTAAACTAAACTAAAATAAACTAACCTAATTTACCTAAGCAAAACTAACCCTCCTAACCTAACCTAAACAAAACTAAACTATACTAACCTAACCTAACATAACCCAAATTAACCTAAACTAAAATAAACTAAACTATAAACTAAATTATAAACTAAAGTAAACTAAACTAAACTAAAGAAACCTAACACACCTAACCTTACCTAACCTAAACTAAACTAAACTAAACTAACCTAACATAACCTAACCTAACCTAAACTAAACTAAACTGACGTAACCTATCCTAAACAAAACAAAACTAAACTAAACTATAAGCTAAACTATAAACTAAAGTAAACTAAACTAAACTAAAATAAACTAATCTAACCTAACCTAACCTAACCTAACCTAAACTAATCTAATATAAACTAAACCAAACTAAACTATAAACTAAAATATAAACTAAACTAAACTAAACTAAATAACCTAACCTAAACTAAAGTAAAATAAACTATAGTAAATTCAACTAAACTAAACTAAACTAAACGCCACTAATCTAACCTAACCTCACCTATCCTAATCTAATCTAAACTAAAATAAGCTAACCTAACCTAACGTAACCTAACCTTACCTAGTCTAACCTGAACTAATCTAAACTAAACAAACTAAACTAAACTATAAACCAAAATTTAAACTAATCTATAAACTAAACTGAACTATAAACTAAACGAAACTAAAATAAACTATACTAAAATAAACTAATCTAACCTAAACTTACCTAACCTAACCTAAACTAAACTAATCTAAACTATAAACTAAACTATAAACTAATATATAACTTAAACTAAACTATAAACTAAAATAAAATAAACTAAACTATGCTAAACTATCTAACCTAACCTAACATAACCTAAAATAACCCAACCTAAGCTAAACTAAACTAAACTAACCTAACCTAATTTAAACTAACATAACCTAACCTAAACTTTACTAAACTAAACTAACCTTACCTAACCTAACCTATACTAAACTAAACAAATCTAAACTAAACTAAACTAAACTATAAACTAAACTAAACTAAACTATAAACAAAACTATACTAAACTGAACTAAACTAATCTAACCTAACCTAAGCTAAGGTAAACTAAACTAACCTAACCTAACCTAACATAACATAACCTAAACTAAACTAAACTAAAATATAAAATAAACTATAAACTAAACTAAATTATAATATAAAATAAATTATAAACTAAACTAAACTAAACTAAACTAACCTAACCTAACCTAACATAAACTAAACTAAATTATAAACAAAACGAAACTAAACTAACCTAACCTAATATAAACTAAACTAAACTAAATTATAAACTAAACGAAACTAAACTAAACTAAACTAACCTAAAGTAACATAAGTTAACCTAACCTAACCTAAACTACACTAACTTAACCTGACCTAACCTAAACTAAACTAACCTAACCTAACCTAACCTAACCTAAAGTAAAATAACCTAACCTAAGCTAAGCTAAACTAAACTAACCTAACCTAACATAAACTAACATAACCTAACCTAAACTGAACTAAACTAAACTAACCTAACCTAACCTAAAATATCCTAACCAAAGGTAAGCTAAACTAAACTTACCTAACCTAACCTAAACTAAACTAATCTAAACTATAAACTAAACTATAAACTAATTTATAAATTAAACTAAACTATAAACTAAAATAAAATAAACTAAACTAAGCTAAACTATCTAACCTAACCTAACCTAACCAAAATAACCTAACCCAAGCTAAGCTAAACTAAACTAACCTAACCTAACATAAACTAACATAACCTAACCTAAAATAACCTAAACTAATCTAAACTAAACTAAACTAATCTAATATAAACTAAACAAACTTAAACTATAAACTAAAATATAAACTAAACTAAACTAACCTAACCTAAACTAAACTAAAATAAACTAAATTAAATTCAACTAAATGAAACTAAACTAAACTGCACTAACCTAACCTAACCTAACCTAACATAATCTAATCTAAACTAAACTAAACTAATGTACTATAAGCTAAAATAAACAATAAATTAAAATATAAACTAAACTAAACTATACTAAACTAAGTTAACCTTTCTTAACCTAACCTAAACTAAACTAAACTAAACTAAACTAACCTAACCTAACCTAAACTAAAAAAAATAAACTACATTAAATTAAATTAAACTAAAATAAACTACACTTACCTAACCTAACCTTACCTAACCTAACCTAAACTAAACTAAACCAAACTAAACTAAACTATAAACTAAAATATAAGCTAATCTATAAATTAAACTAAACTATATACTAAACTAAACTAAACCAAATTAAATTCAACAAAACTAAACTACACTAATCTAACCTAACCTAACCTAACATAATCTAATCTAAATTAAATAAACTAACCTAACCTAACCTAACCTTAAATAACCTAACCTAAACTAAACTAAACTAAAGCAAACTTAAATAAACTATAAAGCAAAATATAAACTAATCTATAAACTAAACTAAACTAAACTATAAACTAAAGGAAACTAAATTAAACTATACTAAACTAAACTAACCTAACATAAACAAATCTAACCTAACCTAAAATAAACCAAACTAAACTAAACTAAATTAAACTATAAACTAAACTAAACTAAACTATAAACAAAACTAAACTATAAAACCATTTATAAATTAAACTAAACTATAAACTAAATTAAAATGAACTAAACTAAGCTAAACTAACTAACCCAACCTAACCTAATCTAACCTAACCTGAGCTATACTAAACTGACCTAACCTAACCTAAACTAAACTAAAATAAACTAAATTATATTATAAAGTATAAACTAAACAAAACTAAACTATAAACTATAACATAAACTAAACTAAACTTAACTAAACTAAATTAAACTAAAGTTAACTAACCTAACCTAACCTAACCTAACCTAACCTAAATTAAACTAAACTAAACTAAGCTAAGCTAACCTAACCTAACCTAACCTAAGCAAAACTAAAGTAACCTAACCTAACATAAACTAACCTAACCTAACCTAAACTAAACTAAACTAAACTAAACTAATCTAACCTAACTTAACCTAACCTAACCTAACCTAAGCTAAGCAAAACTAAACTAACCTAACCTAACACAAACTAACCTAACCTAACCTAAACTAAACTAACCTTACCTAACCTAACCTAAACAAAACTAAACAAAACTAAACTAAACTAAACTAAATTAAACTATAAACTAAACTAAACTATAAACCAAACTATAAACTAAACTAAACTAAACTATAAACAAACCTAACTAAACTGAACTAAACTAACCTAACCTAACATAAACTTAACTAAACTAAACTATCCTAAACTAACCTAACCTTACGTAACCTAACCTTAACTAAACCAAACTAAACTAAACTATAAACTAAAATTTAATCTAATCTATAAATTAAACTAAACTATAAACTAAACTAAAATAAAATAAACTAAGCTAAACTAACTAACCTAACCTAACTTAACCTAACCTAACGAAACCTAAGCTAAGCTAAAGTAAACTTACCAAACCTAACCTAAACTAAACTAAACTAAATTAAACTAAATTATAATCTACACCATAAACTTAACTAAACTAAATTATAAACTAAACTATAAACTAAACTAAACTATAAACTAAACTAAAACAAACTAACCTAACCTAATCTAACCTAAACTAAACTGACCTAACCTGAGCTATCCTAACCTAAATTAAACTATAAAATAAACTATAAACTAAACTAAACCAAACTATACTATAAACTAAATGATAAACTTAACTAAACTAACCGGAACTAACCTAACCTAACATAAACTAAACTAAACTAAATTATAAACTAAACGAAACTAAACTAAACTAAATTAAACTAAACTAACCTAAGGTAACCTAAACTAAACTAAACTAAACTAAACTATAAACTTAACTATAAACTAAAGTAAACTAAAGTAAACTAAAATGAACTAACCTAACCTAACCTAAACTCAACTAACCTAACCTAACCAAACCTAACCTAACCAAACCTAACCTAACCAAACCTAACCTAAATTAAACTGAACTAAACTGAACTAAACTAATCTAATATAAACTAAACTAAACTAAACTATAAACTAAAATATAAACTAAACTAAACTAAAATAACCTAACCTCACTTAACCTAACCTAAATTAAACTAAACTAAGCTGACCTAACCTAATCTAAACTAAGCTAAAATAAAGTAATTTAAATTCCACTAAATTAAACTAAACTAAACTACACTAACCTAACCTAACCTAACCCAACCTAAATTAAAATAAATTAAACTAAGCTAACCTAACCTAACCTAAGCTAAGCTAAACTAAACTAACCTAACCTAACCTAACCTAACCTAAACTAAATAAAACTAACCTAACCTAACTAGCCTAAACTAGACTAAACTAAACTATAAAATAAATTATAAACTAAGCTAATCTATACTAAAAATTAAATTATAAAGTAAACTAAACTAAACTAAAATTTACCAAACTACTCTATTCTAACCTAAGCTAACGTAAACTAATCTAAATTAAACTAAACTAAACAGAACTATGAATTGAACTAAACTAAACTATAAACTAAATTATAAACTAAACTAAACTAAACTAAACTGTACTAAACTAAATTAACCTAGCCTAACCTAACCTAACCTAACCTAACCTAAACTAAACTAAACTAACCTAACCAAACTTAATCTAAATTATACTCTTCTACACTAAACTAAGCTATAAACTAAATTAGATTATACTATAAACTAAACTATAAACTTAACTAAACTATAAAGAAAACTAAACTATAAACAAAGCTAAACTAACTAACCTAACCTAACCTAACCTAACATATACCAAACTAAACTAAACTAAACTAACCTAACCTAACCTAACCTAAACTAAACTAAACTAACCTAACCTAACGTAACCTAATCTAAACTAAATTAATTAAATTCAACTAAACTAAACTAAACTGCACTAATCTAACCTAACCTAACCTAACCTAACCTAAACTAAACTAAACTAAACTATAAACTAAGTTATATACTAAACTAAACTAAACTAACATAACGTAACTTGAACTACAATAAAATAAACTAAACTAAGTTCAACTAAACTAAACCTAACTACACTAACCTAACCTAACCTAACCAAACATAAACTAAACTAAACTGACCTAACCTAACCTAACCTAACCTAAACTAAACTAAACTAAACTAAATAAAACTAAACTAAACTAAACGAAATTAAACTATACACCAAACTATAAACTAAGCTAAACTAAACTATAAATTAAACTATAAACTAAACTAAACTACTAAACTATAAGGTAAACTAAACTAAATTAAACTCAACTAATCTAAACTAACTTAACCTTATTAAACTAACCTAACCTAAAATAACCTAACCTAATATAAACTAAACTAAACTAACCTAACCTAAGCTAAGCTAAGCTAAGCTAAACTAAATCAACCTAACCTAAACTAAACTAAACTAAACTAAAATATAAACCAAACTATAAACTAAACTAAACCAAACTATATACTAAACTATAAACTAAACTAAGCTAAACTATAAACTAAACTAAACTAAACTAACCTAAACTAGCCTAACCTAAACTAACTTAACCTAACCTAAACTAAACTTACCTTACCTTACCTCACATAACATAACCTAAACTAAACTAAACTAAACTATAAAATAAACTATAAACTAAACTAAACTAAAGTATACAAAAATTAAATTATAAACTAAACTAAACTAAACTAACCTAACCTAACCTAACCTAACATAAACTAAATTAACTAAATTATAAACTAAACGTAACTAAACTAACCTAACCTTACCTAACCTAACATAAACTAAACTAAACTAAATTATAAACTAAACGAAACTAAACAAAACTAAACTAAACTAACCTAAAGTAACATAACCTAACCTAACCTAAACTAAACTAAACTAAGCTGACCTAAACTAAACTAAAACTAAATTAAACTAAACTATAAACTAAACTATAAACTAAAGTAAATTAACTAAACTAAAATAAACTAACCTAACCTAACCTAACCTAAACTAAACTAACCTAACCTAACCTAACCTAACCTAATCTAAACTAAACTAAACTAATCTAATATAAACTAAACTAAACAATAAATTAAAATATAAACTAAACTTAACTAAACTAAACTAAGCTAAACTAACTTGACCTAAACTAAACTAAACTAAGCTAACCTAACCTGACCTAAACTAAACTAAAATAAACTAAATTCAATTCAAGTAAACTAAACTAAACTACACTAACCTAACCTAACCTAACCTAACATAATCTAATCTAAACTAAAATAAAGTAACCTAAACTAATCTATACTTACCTAACCTAAACTAAACTAAACTAAACCAAATTAAACTAAACTAAAATATAAACTAACTAAACTAAACTAAATTAAACTAAACTAACCTAAAGAAACATAACCTAACCTAACCTAACCTAACCTAAACTAAAATAACTCAACTAACCTAACCGAACCTAAACTAAACTAAACTATAAACTAAAGTAAACTAAATTAAACTAAAATAAACTAACCTAATTTACCTAAACAAAACTAACACACCTAACCTAACCTAAACAAAACTAAACTGACCTAACCTATCCTTAACAAAATAAAACTAAACTAAACTATAAGCTAAACTATAAACTAAAGTAAACTAAACTAAACTAAAATAAACTAATCTAACCTAACCTAACCTAACCTAACCTAAACTAAAATAATATAAACTAAACTAAACTATAAACTAAAATATAAACTAAACTAAACTAAATAACCTAACCTAAACTAAAGTAAAATAAACTAGATTAAATTCAACTAAACTAAACTAAACTAAACGCCACTAACCTAACCTAACCTAATATAATCTAAACTAAAATAAACTAACCTAACCTAAACTTACCTAACCTAACCTAAACTAAACTAATCTAAGCTATAAACTAAACTATAAACTAATTTATAAATTAAACTAAACTATAAACTAAAATAAAATAAACTAAACTAAGCTAAACTATCTAACATAACCTAACCTAACCTAAATTAACCTAACCTAAGCTAAGCTAAACTAAACTAACCTAACCCAACCTAAGCTAACCTTACCTAACCTAACCTAAACTTAACTAAATGAAACTAAACTATAAACTAATCTCTAAATTAAACTAAACTATAAACAAAACTAAAATAAACTAAACTAAGCTAAATTAACTAACCTAACCTATTCTAACCTAACCTAAGCTAAACTAGACTAACCTAACCTAAACTAAACTAAATTATAAACTAAACCATAAACTAAATTATACTATAAACTAAACTATAAACTAAACTAAACTATAAACTAGACTAAACTAAACTAAACTAACCTAACCTAACCTAAGCTAAGGTAAACTAAACTAACCTAACCTAACCTGAACTAAACTAAACTAAACTAACCTAACTTATAAACTAAGCTATAAACTAAACTAAACCAAATTATAAACTAAACTATAAACTAAACTAAACTATTAACTAAACTAAACTAAATTATACTAATCTAACCTAACCTAAACTAAACTAACCTAACCTAACCTAACCTAACATAACCTAAACTAAACTAAACTAAAATATAAAATAAACTATAAACTAAACTATACTATAAACTAAATTATAAACTAAACTAAACTAAACTAAACTAAACTAACCTAATCTAACCTAATCTAACATAAACTAAACTAAATTATAAACAAAACGAAACTAAACTATCCTAACCTAATATAAACTAAACTAAACTAAATTATAAACTAAACGAAACTAAACTAAACTAAACTAACCTAAAGTAACATAAGTTAACCTAACCTAACCTAAACTACACTAACTTAACCTGACCTTACCTAAACTGAACTAAACCAAACTAACCTAACCTAACCTAACCTAAAATAACCTAACCTAAGCTAAGCTAAACTAAACTTACCTAACCTAACCTAAACTAAACTAATCTAAACTATAAACTAAACTATAAACTAATTTATAAATTAAACTAAACTATTAACTAAAATAAAAGAAACTAAACTAAGCTAAACTATCTAACCTAACCTAACCTAACCTAAAATAACCTAACCTAAGCTAAGCTAAACTAAACAAACCTAACCTAACATAAACTAACAAAACCTAACCTAACCTAAACTAAACTAAACTAAACCAAACTAAACTATAAAATAAAATATAAACTAATTTATAAACTAAACTAATCTATAAACTAAACTAAACTAAACTAAAATTAGCTAAACCTACTAACCTTACCTAATGTAGCCTAACGTAATCTAAGCTAAACTAAACTAACCTAACCTAACCTAAACTAACTTAACCTAACCAATACTAAACTTACCTTACCTAACCTAACATAACCTAAACTAAACTAAACTATAAAATAAACTATAAACTAAACTAAACTAAACTATACTATGAACTAAATTATAAACTAAACTAAACTAAACTAAACTAACCTAACCTAACCTAACATAAACTAAACTAAACTAAATTATAAACTAAACGAAACTAAACTAACCTAACCTATGCTAACCTAACATAACATAAACTAAACTAAACTAAATTATAAACTAAACGAAACTAAACAAAACTAAAACTAAGCTAACCTAAAGTAACCTAACCTAACCTAAAGTAAACTAAACTAATCTAATATAAACTAAACTAAACAATAAATTAAAATATAAAATAAACTTAACTAAACTAAACTAAGCTAAACGAACTTAACCTAAACTAAACTAAACTATAAAATAAACTATTAACTAAACTCTACTAAACTATACTATAAACTAAATTATAAACTAAACTAAACTAAACTAACCTAACCTAACCTAACATAAACTAAACAAACTAAATTATAAACTAATCGTAACTAAACTAACCTAACCTAACCTAACATAAACTAAACTAAACTCAATTATAAACTAAACGAAACTAAACAAAACTAAACTAAACTAACCTAAAGTAACATAACCTATGCTAACTTAAACTAAACTAAACTAACCTGACCTAACCTAAACTAAAACTAAATTTATCTAGACTATAAACTAAACTATAAACTAAAGTAAATTAACTAAACAAAAATAAACTAACCTAACCTAACCTAACCTAACCTAAACTAAACTAACCTAACCTAACCTAACCTAACATAAATTAAACTAAACTAAATTATGAGCTAAGCGAATCTAAACTAAATTAAATTAAACTAAACTAACCTAAAGTAACATAACCTAACCTAACGTAACGTAACCTAACCTAAACTAAACTAAACTAAACTAAACTTACCAACCTAACCTAAACTAAAATAAACTAAACTAACCTAACCGAACCTAAACTAAACTAAACTATAAACTAAACTATAAACTAAACTAAACTAAACTAAAATAAACTAACCTAACCTAACCTGACCTAGCCTAACTAAACTAACCTAACCTAAACTAAACTAAACTAATCTAATATTTACTAAACTAAACTAAACTATAAACTAAAATAAATTAACTAAGCTACACTAACTAACCCAACCTAACCTAACCTATCCTAAGCCAACCTAACCTAACCTATCCTAAACTAAACTAAACTCAACTAAACTAAACTAAATTAAATAATAAACTAAACTAAACCTAACTATAAATTAAACTATAAACTAAACTAAACTATAAACAATACTAAACTAAACTGAACTAAACTAACCTAACCTAACCTAACATAAACTTAACTAAACTAGACTAACTTAACCTCACCCAACCTAACCTTACCTTACCTAACCTTAACTAAAATAAACTAAACTAAACTATAAGCGAAACTATACTTAATTATAAATTAAACACTAAACTAAATTACATCAAACTGACCTAACCTAACCTAAACAAAACTAACATACCTAACCTAACCTAACCTAAACTAAACTAAACTAAACTAACCTAACCTAACCTAACCTAAACTAAACTAAACTGACCTAACCTATCCTAAACAAACTAAACTAACTAAACTATAAGCTAAACTATTAACTAAACTAAACTAAACTAAACTAACCTTACCTAACCTAACCTAACTTATACTAAACTAAACTAAATTAAACCAAACTAAACTAAACTATAAACTAAAATATAAGCTAATCTATAAATTAAAATAAACTATAAAATAAAATAAACTAAACTAAATTAAATTCAACTAAACTAAACTACACTAATCTAACCTAACCTAACATAATCTAATCTAAACTAAAATAAACTAACATAACCTAACCTAACCTTAACTAACATAACCTAAACTAAACTAAACTAAACCAAACTTAAATAAACTATAAACCAAAATATAAACTAATCTATAAATTAAACTAAACTATAAACTAAACGAAACTAAAATAAACTATACTAAATTAAACTAATCTAACCTAAACAAATCTAACCTAACCTAAACTAAACTAAACTAAACTAAACTAAACTAAATTAAACTATAAAGTAAACTAAATTAAACTATAAACTAAACTATAAACTAAACTAAACTAAACTATAAACAAAACTAAACTATAAAAAAAATTGTAAATTAAACTAAACTATAAACTAAACTAAAATAAACTAAACTAAACTAACTAACCCAACCTAACCTCACCTAACCTAACCTAAGCTATACTAAACTAACCTAACCTAACCTAAACTAAACTAAACCAAACTAAATTATATTATAAAGTATAAACGAAACTAAACTAAAGTATAAACTATAATATAAACTAAACTAAACTATAAACTAAACTAAATTTAACTAAGCTAAAGTAAACTAAACTTAACTAACCTAACCTTAACCAACCTAAATTAAACTAAACTAAACTAAGCTAACCTAACCTAACCTAATCTCACCTAAGCTAAGCAAAACTAAAGTAACCTAACCTAACATAAACTAACCTAACCTAACCTAAACTAAACTAAACTAATTTAACCTAAGCTAACCTAACCTAACCTAAGCTAAGCAAAACTAAACTAACCTAACCTAACATAAACTAACTTAACCTAACCTAAACTAAACTAAACTAAACTAAACCAACCTTACCTAACCTAACCTAAACTAAACTTTACTAAACTAGACTAAATTAAACTATAAACTAAACTAAACTATAAACTGAACTAAACTATAAACCAAACTATAAACTAAACTAAACTAAACTATAAACAAAACTAACTAAACTGAACTAAACTAACCTAACCTAACTTAACATAAACTTAACTAAACAAAACTATCCTAACCTAACCTATCCTTACCTAACATAACCTTAATTAAACCAAACTAAACTAAACTATAAAATAAAATATAATCTAATCTATAAATTAAACTAAACTATAAACTAAACTAAAATAAACTAAACTAAGCTAAACTAACTAATCTAACCTAACTTAACCTAACCTAACCAAACCTAAGCTAAGCAGAACTAAACTAACCAAACCTAACCTAACCTAACATAAACTAAACTAAACTAAATTATAAACTAAACGAAACTAAACTAAACTAAATTAAACTAAACTAACCTAAAGTAACCTAAACTAAACTAAACTAACCTAACCTAACCTAACCTAAACTAAACTAAACTAACCTAACCGAACCTAAACTAAACTAAACTAAACTAAACTAAACTAAACTATAAACTTAACAATAAACTAAAGTATACTAAAGTAAAGTAAAATAAACTAACATAACCTAACCTAAACTCAACTATCCTAACCTAACCAAACCTAATCTAAACTAAATTGAACTAAACTAAACTAAACTAGTCTAATATAAACTAAACTAAACTAAAATATAAACTAAAATATAAACTAAACTAAACTAAACTAACCTAACCTAACCTAACTTAACCTAACCTAAATTAAACTAAACTAAACTTAACTAACCTAACCTAACCTAAACTAAGCTAAAATAAACTAAATTAAATTCAACTAAATTAAACTAAACTAAACTACACTAACCTAACCTACCCAAACCTAACATAATCTAATGTAAACTAAAATCAACTAACCTAACCTAATCTAAACTAAACTAAACTAACCTAAGCTAACCTAACCTAACCTAAACTAAACTGCACTAAACTAAACTAAACTAAGTTAAACAATAAACTAAACTAAACTAAACTATAAACTAAACTGTAAACTAAACTATTACTAAACTAAATTATAAACAAAACTAAACTCAACTGAACTAACTTAACCTAACCTAACCTAAACTTACCTCTCCTAACCTAAACTAAACTAAACTATAAACTAATCTAAAATTAAACTAAACTATAAACTAAAATAAACTAAACTAAGCTACACTAACTAACCGAACCTAACCTAAACTAACCTAACCTAACCAAACCTAAACTAAGCTAAACTAAACTATAAAATAAAATATAAACTAAAATAAACTAAACTATACTAAACTAAATTATAAACTAAACGAAAGTAAACTAACCTAACCTAACTTAAACTAAATTAAACTAAACTAAACTAAACGAAATTAAACTATAAACTAAACTAAACTAAACTAAACTCAACTAAACCAAACTAAACTAACCTAACTTAACCTAACCTAAACTAAACTAAACTAACCTAACCTAACATAACCTACCCTAAACTAAACTAAACTAAATTAATTAAACTATAAATTAAACTAAACTATAAACTAAACGATACCTCACTAAACTAAACTAAACTAAATTATAAACTAAACGAAACTAATCTAAACTATAAACTAAACTATAAATTAATTTATAAATTAAACTAAACTATAAAATAAAATAAAATAAACTAAACTAAGCTAAACTATCTAACCTAACCTAACCTAACCTAAATTAACCTAACCTAAGCTAAGCTAAACTAAACTAACCTAACCTAACATAAACTAACATAACCTAACCTAAACTAAACTAAACTAAACTAACCTTACCTAACCTAACCTATACTAAACTAAACAAAACTAAACTAAACTAAACTATAAACTAAATTAAACTAAACTATAAACAAAACTAAACTAAACTGAACTAAACTAACCTAACCTAACATAAACTTAACTAAACTATACTAACCTAAACCAACCTAAGCTAACCTTACCTAACCTAACCTAAACTTAACTAAATGAAACTAAACTATAAACTAATCTCTAAATTTAACTGAACTATAAACTAAACTAAAATAAACTAAACTAAGCTAAATTAACTAACCTAACCTATTCTAACCTAACTTAAGCTAAACTAGACTAACCTAACCTAAATTAAACTATACTGAACTAAATTATAAACTAAACCATAAACTAAACTAAACTATAAACTAAACTATAAACTAAACTAAACTAAACTATAAACTAGACTAAACTTAACTAAACTAACCTAACCTAACCTCACCTAACCTAACCTAACATAAACTAAACTAAACTAAATTATAAACTAAACGAAACTAAACTAAACTAAACTAAATTAAACTAAACTAACCTAAAGTAACATAACCTAACTAACCTAACCTAACCTAACCTAACCTAAATTAAAATAAACTCAAGTAACCTAACCTAACATAACCCAACCTAACCTAAACTAAACTAAACTAACCTAACCGAACCTAAACTAAACTAAACTAAACTAAACTATAAACTAAACTATAAACTAAAGTAAACTAAACTAAACTAAAATAAACTAACCTAATTTACCTAAGCAAAACTAACACTCCTAACCTAACCTAAACAAAACTAAACTATACTAACCTAACCTAACATAACCCAAATTAACCTAAACTAAAATAAACTAAACTATAAACTAAATTATAAACTAAAGTAAACTAAACTAAACTAAAGAAACCTAACACACCTAACCTTACCTAACCTAAACTAAACTAAACTAAACTAACCTAACATAACCTAACCTAACCTAAACTAAACTAAACTGACGTAACCTATCCTAAACAAAACAAAACTAAACTAAACTATAAGCTAAACTATAAACTAAAGTAAACTAAACTAAACTAAAATAAACTAATCTAACCTAACCTAACCTAACCTAACCTAAACTAATCTAATATAAACTAAACCAAACTAAACTATAAACTAAAATATAAACTAAACTAAACTAAACTAAATAACCTAACCTAAACTAAAGTAAAATAAACTATAGTAAATTCAACTAAACTAAACTAAACTAAACGCCACTAATCTAACCTAACCTAACCTATCCTAATCTAATCTAAACTAAAATAAGCTAACCTAACCTAACGTAACCTAACCTTACCTAGTCTAACCTGAACTAATCTAAACTAAACAAACTAAACTAAACTATAAACCAAAATTTAAACTAATCTATAAACTAAACTGAACTATAAACTAAACGAAACTAAAATAAACTATACTAAAATAAACTAATCTAACCTAAACTTACCTAACCTAACCTAAACTAAACTAATCTAAACTATAAACTAAACTATAAACTAATATATAACTTAAACTAAACTATAAACTAAAATAAAATAAACTAAACTATGCTAAACTATCTAACCTAACCTAACATAACCTAAAATAACCCAACCTAAGCTAAACTAAACTAAACTAACCTAACCTAATTTAAACTAACATAACCTAACCTAAACTTTACTAAACTAAACTAACCTTACCTAACCTAACCTATACTAAACTAAACAAATCTAAACTAAACTAAACTAAACTATAAACTAAACTAAACTAAACTATAAACAAAACTATACTAAACTGAACTAAACTAATCCAACCTAACCTAAGCTAAGGTAAACTAAACTAACCTAACCTAACCTAACATAACATAACCTAAACTAAACTAAACTAAAATATAAAATAAACTATAAACTAAACTAAATTATAATATAAAATAAATTATAAACTAAACTAAACTAAACTAAACTAACCTAACCTAACCTAACATAAACTAAACTAAATTATAAACAAAACGAAACTAAACTAACCTAACCTAATATAAACTAAACTAAACTAAATTATAAACTAAACGAAACTAAACTAAACTAAACTAACCTAAAGTAACATAAGTTAACCTAACCTAACCTAAACTACACTAACTTAACCTGACCTAACCTAAACTAAACTAACCTAACCTAACCTAACCTAACCTAACCTAAAGTAAAATAACCTAACCTAAGCTAAGCTAAACTAAACTAACCTAACCTAACATAAACTAACATAACCTAACCTAAACTGAACTAAACTAAACTAACCTAACCTAACCTAAAATATCCTAACCAAAGGTAAGCTAAACTAAACTTACCTAACCTAACCTAAACTAAACTAATCTAAACTATAAACTAAACTATAAACTAATTTATAAATTAAACTAAACTATAAACTAAAATAAAATAAACTAAACTAAGCTAAACTATCTAACCTAACCTAACCTAACCAAAATAACCTAACCCAAGCTAAGCTAAACTAAACTAACCTAACCTAACATAAACTAACATAACCTAACCTAAAATAACCTAAACTAATCTAAACTAAACTAAACTAATCTAATATAAACTAAACAAACTTAAACTATAAACTAAAATATAAACTAAACTAAACTAACCTAACCTAAACTAAACTAAAATAAACTAAATTAAATTCAACTAAATGAAACTAAACTAAACTGCACTAACCTAACCTAACCTAACCTAACATAATCTAATCTAAACTAAACTAAACTAATGTACTATAAGCTAAAATAAACAATAAATTAAAATATAAACTAAACTAAACTATACTAAACTAAGTTAACCTTTCTTAACCTAACCTAAACTAAACTAAACTAAACTAAACTAACCTAACCTAACCTAAACTAAAAAAAATAAACTACATTAAATTAAATTAAACTAAAATAAACTACACTTACCTAACCTAACCTTACCTAACCTAACCTAAACTAAACTAAACCAAACTAAACTAAACTATAAACTAAAATATAAGCTAATCTATAAATTAAACTAAACTATATACTAAACTAAACTAAACCAAATTAAATTCAACAAAACTAAACTACACTAATCTAACCTAACCTAACCTAACATAATCTAATCTAAACTAAAATAAACTAACCTAACCTAACCTAACCTTAAATAACCTAACCTAAACTAAACTAAACTAAAGCAAACTTAACTAAACTATAAAGCAAAATATAAACTAATCTATAAACTAAACTAAACTAAACTATAAACTAAAGGAAACTAAATTAAACTATACTAAACTAAACTAACCTAACATAAACAAATCTAACCTAACCTAAAATAAACCAAACTAAACTAAACTAAATTAAACTATAAACTAAACTAAACTAAACTATAAACAAAACTAAACTATAAAACCATTTATAAATTAAACTAAACTATAAACTAAATTAAAATAAACTAAACTAAGCTAAACTAACTAACCCAACCTAACCTAATCTAACCTAACCTGACCTATACTAAACTGACCTAACCTAACCTAAACTAAACTAAAATAAACTAAATTATATTATAAAGTATAAACTAAACAAAACTAAACTATAAACTATAACATAAACTAAACTAAACTTAACTAAACTAAATTAAACTAAAGTTAACTAACCTAACCTAACCTAACCTAACCTAACCTAAATTAAACTAAACTAAGCTAACCTAACCTAACCTAACCTAACCTAACCTAAGCAAAACTAAAGTAACCTAACCTAACATAAACTAACCTAACCTAACCTAAACTAAACTAAACTAAACTAATCTAACCTAACTTAACCTAACCTAACCTAACCTAAGCTAAGCAAAACTAAACTAACCTAACCTAACACAAACTAACCTAACCTAACCTAAACTAAACTAACCTTACCTAACCTAACCTAAACAAAACTAAACAAAACTAAACTAAACTAAACTAAATTAAACTATAAACTAAACTAAACTATAAACCAAACTATAAACTAAACTAAACTAAACTATAAACAAACCTAACTAAACTGAACTAAACTAACCTAACCTAACCTAACATAAACTTAACTAAACTAAACTATCCTAAACTAACCTAACCTTACGTAACCTAACCTTAACTAAACCAAACTAAACTAAACTATAAACTAAAATTTAATCTAATCTATAAATTAAACTAAACTATAAACTAAACTAAAATAAAATAAACTAAGCTAAACTAACTAACCTAACCTAACTTAACCTAACCTAACGAAACCTAAGCTAAGCTAAAGTAAACTTACCAAACCTAACCTAAACTAAACTAAACTAAATTAAACTAAATTATAATCTACACCATAAACTTAACTAAACTAAATTATAAACTAAACTATAAACTAAACTAAACTATAAACTAAACTAAAACAAACTAACCTAACCTAATCTAACCTAAACTAAACTGACCTAACCTGAGCTATCCTAACCTAAATTAAACTATAAAATAAACTATAAACTAACCTAAACCAAACTATACTATAAACTAAATGATAAACTTAACTAAACTAACCGGAACTAACCTAACCTAACATAAACTAAACTAAACTAAATTATAAACTAAACGAAACTAAACTAAACTAAATTAAACTAAACTAACCTAAGGTAACCTAAACTAAACTAAACTAAACTAAACTATAAACTTAACTATAAACTAAAGTAAACTAAAGTAAACTAAAATGAACTAACCTAACCTAACCTAAACTCAACTAACCTAACCTAACCAAACCTAACCTAACCAAACCTAACCTAAATTAAACTGAACTAAACTGAACTAAACTAATCTAATATAAACTAAACTAAACTAAACTATAAACTAAAATATAAACTAAACTAAACTAAAATAACCTAACCTCACTTAACCTAACCTAAATTAAACTAAACTAAGCTGACCTAACCTAATCTAAACTAAGCTAAAATAAAGTAATTTAAATTCCACTAAATTAAACTAAACTAAACTACACTAACCTAACCTAACCTAACCCAACCTAAATTAAAATAAATTAAACTAAGCTAACCTAACCTAACCTAAGCTAAGCTAAACTAAACTAACCTAACCTAACCTAACCTAAACTAAATAAAACTAACCTAACCTAACTAGCCTAAACTAGACTAAACTAAACTATAAAATAAATTATAAACTAAACTAAGCTATACTAAAAATTAAATTATAAAGTAAACTAAACTAAACTAAAATTTACCAAACTACTCTATTCTAACCTAAGCTAACGTAAACTAATCTAAATTAAACTAAACTAAACAGAACTATGAATTGAACTAAACTAAACTATAAACTAAATTATAAACTAAACTAAACTAAACTAAACTGTACTAAACTAAATTAACCTAGCCTAACCTAACCTAACCTAACCTAACCTAAACTAAACTAAACTAACCTAACCAAACTTAATCTAAATTATACTCTTCTACACTAAACTAAGCTATAAACTAAGTTAGATTATACTATAAACTAAACTATAAACTTAACTAAACTATAAAGAAAACTAAACTATAAACAAAGCTAAACTAACTAACCTAACCTAACCTAACCTAACATATACCAAACTAAACTGAACTAAACTAACCTAACCTGACCTAACATAATCTAATCTAAACTAAAATAAACTAACCTAAACTAATCTAATCTTACCTAACCTAACCTAAACTAAACTAAACCAAACTAAACACAAACTAAAATATTAACTAATTTATAAACTAAACTAATCTATAAACTGAACTAAACTAAACTAAACTTAGCTAAACTAACTAACCTTACCTAACCTAGCCTAACCTAATCTAAGCTAAACTAAACTAACCTAACCTAACCCAAAATAAACCAAACTAAACTAAATTATAAAGTAAACTATAAACTAAACTAAACAAAACTATATTCTAAACTACAAACTAAACTAAACTATAAACTAAACTATACTAAACTAAACTAAACTAACCTAACCTAACCTAACCTAAACTAAACTAAACTAACCTAACCTAACGTAACCTAATCTAAACTAAATTAATTAAATTCAACTAAACTAAACTAAACTGCACTAATCTAACCTAACCTAACCTAACCTAACCTAAACTAAACTAAACTAAACTATAAACTAAGTTATATACTAAACTAAACTAAACTAACATAACGTAACTTGAACTACAATAAAATAAACTAAACTAAGTTCAACTAAACTAAACCTAATTACACTAACCTAACCTAACCTAACCAAACATAAACTAAACTAAACTGACCTAACCTAACCTAACCTAACCTAAACTAAACTAAACTAAACTAAATAAAACTAAACTAAACTAAACGAAATTAAACTATACACCAAACTATAAACTAAGCTAAACTAAACTATAAATTAAACTATAAACTAAACTAAACTACTAAACTATAAGGTAAACTAAACTAAATTAAACTCAACTAATCTAAACTAACTTAACCTTATTAAACTAACCTAACCTAAAATAACCTAACCTAATATAAACTAAACTAAACTAACCTAACCTAAGCTAAGCTAAGCTAAGCTAAACTAAATCAACCTAACCTAAACTAAACTAAACTAAACTAAAATATAAACCAAACTATAAACTAAACTAAACCAAACTATATACTAAACTATAAACTAAACTAAGCTAAACTATAAACTAAACTAAACTAAACTAACCTAAACTAGCCTAACCTAAACTAACTTAACCTAACCTAAACTAAACTTACCTTACCTTACCTCACATAACATAACCTAAACTAAACTAAACTAAACTATAAAATAAACTATAAACTAAACTAAACTAAAGTATACAAAAATTAAATTATAAACTAAACTAAACTAAACTAACCTAACCTAACCTAACCTAACATAAACTAAATTAACTAAATTATAAACTAAACGTAACTAAACTAACCTAACCTTACCTAACCTAACATAAACTAAACTAAACTAAATTATAAACTAAACGAAACTAAACAAAACTAAACTAAACTAACCTAAAGTAACATAACCTAACCTAACCTAAACTAAACTAAACTAAGCTGACCTAAACTAAACTAAAACTAAATTAAACTAAACTATAAACTAAACTATAAACTAAAGTAAATTAACTAAACTAAAATAAACTAACCTAACCTAACCTAACCTAAACTAAACTAACCTAACCTAACCTAACCTAACCTAACCTAATCTAAACTAAACTAAACTAATCTAATATAAACTAAACTAAACAATAAATTAAAATATAAACTAAACTTAACTAAACTAAACTAAGCTAAACTAACTTGACCTAAACTAAACTAAACTAAGCTAACCTAACCTGACCTAAACTAAACTAAAATAAACTAAATTCAATTCAAGTAAACTAAACTAAACTACACTAACCTAACCTAACCTAACCTAACATAATCTAATCTAAACTAAAATAAAGTAACCTAAACTAATCTATACTTACCTAACCTAAACTAAACTAAACTAAACGAAATTAAACTAAACTATAAACTAAAATATAAACTAATTTATAAACTAAACTAATCTATAAACTAAACTAAACTGAACTATAAACAAAACTAAACTAAACTGAACTAAACTAACCTAAACTAACCTAACCTAAACTTACGTAACCTAACCTAAACTAAACTAAACTATAAACTAAACTGTAAACTAATTTATAAATTAAACTAAACTATAAACTAAAGTAAAATAAACAAAACTAAACTAAGCCAAACTAACTAACCTAACCTAACCTAACCTAAGCTAAGCTATCTAAACTCACCTAACCTAACCTAAACTAAACTAAAATAAAATAAACTAAAGTATAAACTACACTAAAGTAAACTATAAACTAAACTATAAACTAAACTGAACTAAACTATAAATTAAACTAAAGTTAACTAACCTAACCTAACCAAACCTAACGTAAATTAAACTAAACTAAACTAAACTAAGCTAACTTAACCTAACCTAAACTAACCTAACCTAACCTAACCTAAGCTAAGCTAAACTAAACTAAGTTAACCTAACATAACTAACCTAACCTAACCTAAACTAACCTTACCTCACCTAACCTAAACTAAACTAAACTAAATTAAACTATAAACTGAACTAAACTGTAAACTAAATTTTAAACTAAACTAAACTAAACTATAAACACAACTAAACTAAACTGAACTAAACTAACCTAACCTAGCCTAACTTAAACATAACTAAACTAAACTACCCTAACCTAACCTAACCTAACCAAACCTAACCTAACCTAACCTAAACTAAACTAAAATAAACTAAAGTAAACTAAACTAACTAACCTAACCTAACCTAAACTAACCTAAGCTAAACTAAACTAACCTAACGTAAATTAACCTAAACAAAACTAAACTAAACTAAACTAACCTAACCTAACATAAACTAAACTAAACTAAATAAAACTAAACTAAACTAAACTAAACTAAATAAAATTCAAGTAAACTAAACTAAACTACACTAACCTAACCTAACCTAACCTAACATAATCTAATCTAAACTAAAATAAAATATCCTAAACTAATCTAACCTTACCTAACCTAACCTAAACTAAACTAAACTAAACCAAACTAAACTAAACTATAAACTAAAATATAAACTAATTTATAAACTAAACTAATCTATAAACTAAACTAAACTAAACTAAACTTAGCTAAACTAACTAACCTTACCTAATGTTTTTTTTTTTTTGAGTAGTGTTTAACGCCCGTTTTCACTACTGAGGCACCACAGGCGGTAACCTAATGTAGCCTAACGTAATCTAAGCTAAACTAAACTAACCTAACCTAACCAAAAATAAACCAAACTAAACTAAATTATAAAGTAAACTATAAACTAAACTAAACAAAACTATATTCTAAACTATAAATTAACTAAATTATAAACTAAACTAAACTAAACTAACCTAACCTATCCTAACACAACCTAAACTAAGCTAAACTAACCTAACCTAACCTAACCTAACCGAAACTAAGCTAAACTGAACTAAACTAAACTAAATTAAACAATAATCTAAACTAAACTTAACTAGAAATTAAACTATAAACTAAACTAAACTATAAACAATACTAAACTAAACTGAACTAAACTAACCTAACCTAACCTAACATAAACCTAACTAAACTAAACTAACTTAACCTCACCCAACCTAACCTTACCTAACCTAACCTAAACTAAACTATAAGCGAAACTATACTTAACTATAAATTAAACACTAAACTAAACTACACCAAACTCACTTAAACTACACGAAACTAATATAAACTAAACTAAACTAACCTAACCTAACCTAAGCTAAGCTAAACTAAACTAACTTAACATAACCTAAACTAAACTAAACTAAACTAAATTATAAACTACACTATAAACTAAATTAAACCAAACTATATACTAAACTATAAACTAAACTAAGCTAAACTATAAACTAAACTAAACTAACCTAACCTAAACTAAACTAACCTAACCTAACCTAAACTAACCTAACCTAACCTATACTAAACTAACCCAACTTAACCTAACATAACCTAAACTAAACTAAACTAAACTAAACTATAAAATAAACTATAAATGAAACGAAACTAAACTATACTATAAACTAAATTATAAACTAAACTAAATTAAACTAAACTAAGCTAACCTAACCTAAGTTAAACTAAACTAAACTAAATTATAAAATAAACGATACTAAACTAACCTTACCTAACCTAACCTAACCTAACATAAACTAAACTAAACTAAATTATAATCTAAACGAAACGAAACAAAACTAAACTAAACTAACCTGACCTACCCTAAACTAAAACTAAACTAAACTAAACTATAAACTAAACTATAAACTAAAGTAAATTAACTAAACTAAAATAAACTAACCTAACCTAACCTAACCTAAACTAAACTAACCTAACCTAAATTAACTTAAACTAAACTAATCTATTATAAACTAAACTAAACAATAAATTAAAATATAAACTAAACTAAACTAAACTAAGCTAAACTAACTTAACCTAAACTAAACTAAACTAACCTAACCTAGCCTAAACTAAACTAAAATAAACTAAATAAAATTCAAGTAAACTAATCTAAACTACACTAACCTAACCTAACCTAATCTAACATAAGCTAATCTAAACTAAAATAAAATAACCTAAACTAATCTCACCTTACCTAACCTAACCTAAACTAAACTAAACTAAACCAAACTAAACTAAACTATAAACTAAAATATAAACTAATTTATAAACTAAACTAATCTATAAACTAAACTAAACTAAACTAAACTTAGCTAAACTAACTAACCTTACCTAATGTAGCCTAACGTAATCTAAGCTAAACTAAACTAACCTAACCTAACATTAACTTAACTAACCTAAACTAGCCTAACCTAACCTAACCAAACCTTACCTAACCTAACCTAAACTAAACCAAACGAAACTAAACTGTAAACTAAACTATAAACTAATCTATAAATTAAACTAAACTATAAAATAAACTAAAATAAACTAAACTAAACTAACTAACCTAAGCTAACCGAACCTAACCTAAGCTACCCTAAACTAAACTAACCTAACCTAACCTGAGCTAAACTAAACTAAACTAAACTGAATTATAAACTAAACTATAAACTAAACTAAACCAAATTATAAACTAAAAACTAAAATAAACTAAGCTATAAACAAAACTAAACTAACCCTAACCTAACCTAAACTAAACTACCCTAACCTAAGCTAACCTAACCTAAACTAAACTAAACTATAAAAAAAATATAAACTAAACTAAACAACACTATACTATATACTAAATTAAAAACTAAACTAAACTAAACTAAACTAAACTAACCTAACCTAACCTCACCTAACCTAACCTAACATAAACTAAACTAAACTAAATTATAAACTAAAAGAAAGTAAACTAAACTAAACTAAATTAAACTAAACTAACCTAAAGTAACATAACCTAACCTAACCTAACCTAACCTAAACTAAAATAAACTGTACTAACCTAACCTAACATAACCCAACCTAACCTAAACTAAACTATAAACTAAACTATAAACTAAAGTAAAATAAACTAAACTAACCTAACCTAAACAAACCTAACACACCTAACCTAACCTAACCTAAACTAAACTAAACTAAACTAACCTAACATAACCTAACCTAACCTAAACTAAACTAAACTGACCTAACCTATCCTAAACAAAACAAAACTAAACTAAACTATAAGCTAAACTATAAACTAAAGTAAACTAAACTAAACTAAAATAAACTAATCTAACCTAACCTAACCTAACCTAACCTAATCTAATCTAAACTAAAATAAACTAACCTAACCTAACGTAACCTAACCTTACCTATTCTAACCTAAACTAATCTAAACTAAACAAACTAAACTAAACTATAAACCAAAATATAAACTAATCTATAAACTAAACTGAACTATAAACTAAATGAAACTAAAATAAGCTATACTAAAATAAACTAACCTAACCTAAACTTACCTAACCTAACCTAAACTAAACTAATCTAAACTATAAACTAAACTATAAACTAATTTATAAATAAAACTAAACTATAAACTAAAATAATATAAACTAAACTAAGCTAAACTATCTAACCTAACCTAACCTAACCTAAAATAACCTAACCTAAGCTAAGCTAAACTAAACTAACCTAACCTAACATAAACTAACATAACCTAACCTAAACTAAACTAAACTAAACTAACCTTACCTAACCTAACCTATACTAAACTAAACAAATCTAAATAAACTAAACTAAACTATAAACTTAACTAAACGTAACTATAAACAAAACTATACTAAACTGAACTAAACTAACCTAACCTAACCTAAACTAAAGTTTAATAAACTAGATTAAATTCAACTAAACTAAAATAAACTACACTTACCTAACCTAACCTTACCTAACCTAACCTAAACTAAACTAAACCAAACAAAACTAAACTATAAACTAAAATATAAGCTAATCTATACATTAAACTAAACTATACACTAAACTAAACTAAACCAAATTAAATTCAGCTAAACTAAACTACACTAATCTAACCTAACCTAACCTAACATAATCTAATCTAAACTAAAATAAACTAACCTAACCTAACCTAACCTTACCTAACCTAACCTAAACTAAACTAAACTAAACCAAACTTAACTAAACTATAAAGCAAAATATAAATTAATCTATAAACTAAACTAAACTATAAACTAAAGGAAACTAAATTAAACTATACTAAACTAAACTAACCCAACATAAACAAATCTAACCTAACCTAAAATAAACCAAACTAAACTAAACTAAATTAAACTATAAACTAAACTAAATTAAACTATAAACTAAACTATAAACTAAATTAAACTAAACTATAAACAAAACTAAACATTAAAACAATTTATAAATTAAACTAAACTATAAACTAAATTAAAATAAACTAAACTAAGCTAAACTAACTAACCCAACCTAACCTAACCTAACCTAACCTAAGCTATACTAAACTAACCTAACCTAACCTAAACTAAACTAAACAAAACTAAATTATATTATAAAGTATAAACTAAACAAAACTAAACTATAAACTATAATATAAACTAAACTAAACTTAAATAAACTAAATTAAACTAAAGTTAACTAACCCAACCTAACCTAACCTAACCTAAATTAAACTAAACTAAACTAAGCTAACCTAACCTAACCTAACCTAACCTAAGGAAAACTAAAGTAACCTAAACTAACATAAACTAACCTAACCTAAACTAAACTAAACTAAACTAATCTAACCTAACTTAACCTAACCTAACCTAACCTAAGCAAAGCAAAACTAAACTAACCTAACCTAACACAAACTAACCTAACCTAACCTAAACTAAACTAAACTAACCTTACCTAACCTAACCTAAACTAAATTAAAAAACACTAAACTAAACTAAACTAAATTAAACTATAAACTAAACTAAACTATAAACCAAACTATAAACTAAACTAAACTAAACTATAAACAAACCTAACTAAACTGAACTAAACTAACCTAACCTAACCTAACATAAACTTAACTAAACTAAACTATCCTAACCTAACCTAACCTTACCTAACCTAACCTTAACTAAACCAAACTAAACTAAACTATAAACTAAAATATAATCTAATCTATAAATTAAACTAAACTATAAACTAAACTAAACTATAAACTAAACTAAACCAAACTAACCTAACCTAACCTAACCTAAACCAAACTGACCTAACCTAAGCTAACCTAACCTAAATTAATCTATAAAATAAACTATAAACTAAACTAAACCAAACTATATTATAAACTAAATTATAAACTAAACTAAACTAACCGGAACTAACCTAACGTAACATAAACTAAACTAAACTAAATTATAAACTAAACGAAACTAAACTAAACTAAATTAAACTAAACTAACCTAAAGTAAACTAAACTAAACTAAACTAAACTATAAACTTAAATATAAACTAAAGTAAACTAAAGTAAACTAAAATAAACTAACCTAACCTAACCTAAACTCAACTAACCTAACCTAACCAAACCTAACCTAAACTAAACTGAACTAAACTGAACTAAACTAATCTAATGTAAATTAAACTAAACTAAACTATAAACTAAAATATAAACTAAACCAAACTAAACTAACCTAACCTAACTTAACCTAACCTAAATTAAACTAAACTAAGCTAACCTAACCTAACCTAAACTAAGCTAAAATAAAGTACTTTAAATTCCACTAAATTAAACTAAACTAAACTACACTAACCTAACCTAACCTAACGCAACCTAAATTAAAATAAATTAAACTAAGCTAACTTAACCTAACCTAAGCTAAGCAAAACTAAACAAACCTAACCTAACCTAACCTAAACTAAATAAAACTAACCGAACCTAACTAGCCTAAACTAAACTAAACTAAACTATAAAATAAACTATAAACTAAACTAATCTATACTAAAAATTAAATTATAAAGTAAACTAAACTAAACTAAACTTTACCAAACTACTCTATTCTAACCTAAGCTAACCTAAACTAATCTAAACTAAACTAAACTAAACAAAACTATGAACTGAACTAAACTAAACTGTAAACTAAATTATAAACTAAACTAAACTATAAAATAAAATAAACTAAACTAAACTGTACTAAACTGAATTAACCTAGCCTAACCTAACCTAACCTAACCTAAACTAAACTAAACTAAACTAACCTAACCAAACCTAATCTAAATTATACTCTACTACACTAAACTAAGCTATAAACTAAATTAGATTACACTATAAACTAAACTATAAACTTAACTAAACTATAAAGAAAACTAAACTATAAACAAAGCTAAACTAACTAACCTAACCTAACCTAACCTAACATATACCAAACTAAACTGAACTGAACTAAACTAACCTAACCTGACCTAACATAATCTAATCTAAACTAAAATAAACTAACCTAAACTAATCTAATCTTACGTAACCTAACCTAAACTAAACTAAACCAAACTAAACACAAACTAAAATATAAACTAATTTATAAACTAAACTAATCTATAAACTAAACTCAACTAAACTAAACTTAGCTAAACTAACTAACCTTACCTAACCTAGCCTAACCTATTCTAAGCTAAACTAAACTAACCTAACCTAACCCAAAATAAAGCAAACTAAACTAAATTATAAAGTAAACTATAAACTAAACTAAACAAAACTATATTCTAAACTACAAACTAAACTAAACTATAAACTAAACTATACTAAACTAAACTAAACTAACCTAAGCTAACCTAACCTAAATTAATCTATAAAATAAACTATAAACTAAACTAAACCAAACTATATTATAAACTAAATTATAAACTAAACTAAACTAACCGGAACTAACCTAACCTAACATAAACTAAACTAAACTAAATTATAAACTAAACGAAACTAAACTAAACTAAATTAAACTAAACTAACCTAACGTAACCTAATCTAAACTAAACTAAATTAAATTCAACTAAACTAAACTAAACTGCACTAATCTAACCTAACCTAACCTAACCTAACCTAAACTAAACTAAATTAAACTAAACTATAAACTAAGTTATATACTAAACTAAACTAAACTAACATAACGTATCTTAAACTACAATAAAATAAACTAAACTAAGTTCAACTAAACTAAACCTAACTACACTAACCTAACCTAACCTAACCAAACATAAACTAAACTAAACTGACCTAACCTAACCTAACCTAACCTAAACTAAACTAAACTAAATAAATCTAAACTAAACTAAACGAAATTAAACTATACACCAAACTATAAACTAAGCTAAACTACACTATAAATTAAACTATAAACTAAACTAAACTACTAAATTATAAGGTAAACTAAACTAAATTAAACCCAACTAATCTAAACTAACTTAATCTTACTAAACTAACCTAACCTAATATAAACAAAATAAACTAACCTAACCTAAGCTAAGCTAAGCTAAGCTAAACTAAATCAACCTAACCTAAACTAAACTAAACTAAACTAAAATATAAACCAAACTATAAACTAAACTAAACCAAACTATATACTAAACAATAAACTAAACTAAGCTAAACTATAAACTAAACTAAACTAAACTAACCTAACCTAGCCTAACCTAAACTAAGTTAACCTAACCTAAACTAAACTTACCTTACCTTACCTCACATAACATAACCTAAACTAAACTAAACTAAACTAAACTATAAAATAAACTATAAACTAAACTAAATTATACAAAAATTAAATTATAAACTAAACTAAATTAAAACTAACCTAACCTAACCTAACATAAACTAAATTAACTAAATTATAAACTAAACGAAACTAAACAAATCTAAACTAAACTAACCTAAAGTAACATAACCTAACCTAACCTAAACTAAACTAAATTAAGCTGACGTAAACTAAACTAAAACTAAATTAAACTAAACTATAAACTAAACTATAAAGTAAAGTAAATTAACTAAAGTAAAATAAACTAACCTAACCTAACCTAACCTAAACTAAACTAACCTAACCTAACCTAACCTAACCTAAACTAAACTAAACTAATCTAATATAAAATAAACTAAACAATAAATTAAAATATAAACTAAACTTAACTAAACTAAACTAAGCTAAACTAACTTGACCTAAACTAAACTAAACTAAGCTAACCTCACCTGACCTAAACTAAACTAAAATAAACTAAATTAAATTCAAGTAAACTAAACTAAACTACACTAACCTAACCTAACCTAACCTAACATAATCTAATCTAAACTAAAATAAAGTAACCTAAACTAATCTAACCTTACCTAACCTAACCTAAACTAAACTAAACTAAACTAAACTATAAACTAAAATATAAACTAATTTATAAACTAAACTAATCTATAAACTAAACTAAACTGAACTATAAACAAAACTAAACTAAACTAACCTAAACTAACCTAACCTAAACTTACGTAACCTAACCTAAACTAAACTAAACTATAAACTTAACTATAAACTAATTTATAAATTAAACTAAACTATAAACTAACGTAAAATGAACAAAACTAAACTAAGCCAAACTATCTAACCTAACCTAACCTAACCTAAGCTAAGCTATCTAAACTCACCTAACCTAACCTAAACTAAACTAAAATAAAATAAACTAAAGTATAAACTAAAGTATAAACTAAACTAAAGTAAACTATAAACTAAACTATAAACTAAACTGAACTAAACTATAAATTAAACTAAAGTTAACTAACCTAACCTAACCAAACCTAACGTAAATTAAACTAAACTAAACTAAACTAAGCTAACTTAACCTAACCTAAACTAACCTATCCTAACCTAACCTAAGCTAAGCTAAACTAAACTAACTTAACCTAACATAACTAACCTAACCTAACCTAAACTAACCTTACCTAACCTAACCTAAACTAACCTTACCTAACCTAACCTAAACTAAACTAAATTAAACTATAAACTGAACTAAACTGTCAACTAAACTTTAAACTAAACTAAACTGAACTATAAACACAACTAAACTAAACTGAACTAAACTAACCTAACCTAACCTAACTTAAACTTAACTAAACTAAACTACCCTAACCTAACCTAACATAACCAAACCTAACCTAACCTAACCTAAACTAAACTAAAATAAACTAAACTAAACTGAACTAAACTAACAAACCTAACCTAACCTAACCTAAGCTAAACTAAACTAACCTAACGCAAATTAACCTAAACAAAACTAAACTAAACTAAACTAACCTAACCTAACCTAACATAAACTAAACTAAACTAAACTAAATAAAACTAATCTAAACTAAACGAAATTAAACTATACACCAAACTATAAAATAAGCTACACTAAACTATAAACTAAAATATAAACTAATCTAAACTAAACTAACCTAACCTAAACTAAACTAAAATAAACTAAATTAAATTCAACTAAATGAAACTAAACTAAACTACACTAACCTAACCTAACCTAACATAATCTAATCTAAACAAAAATAAACTAACCTAAACTAATCTAACTTTACCTAACCAAACCTAAACTAAACTAAACCAAACTAAACTAAACTACAAACTAAAATATAAACTAATTTATAAACTAAACTAATCTATAAACTAAACTAAACTAAACTAAACTTAGCTAAACTAACTAAGCTTACCGAAAATAGCCTAACCTAATCTAACCTAAACCAACATAAACCAAACTAAACTAAATTATAAAGTCAACCATAAACTAAACTAAACAAAACTTAATTCTAAACTATAAATTAACTAAACTATAAACTAAACTAAACTAAACTAAACTAACCTCACCTAACCTAATTTAAACTAAACTAAACTAACCTAACGTAAACTAGACTAAACAAAACTATAAACACAGTTATAAACTAAACTAAACTAAACTAACATAACGTAACCTAAACTACAATAAAATAAACAAACTAAGTTCATCTAAACTAAACCTAATTACACTAACCTAACCTAACCTAACATAAACTAAACTAAACTGACCTAACCTAACCTAACGTAAACTAAACTAAACTATACGAAACAAAACTAAATAAAACTAAACTAAACTAAACTAACCTAACCTAACCTAACATAAACTAAACTAAACTAAACTAAATAAAACTAAACTAAACTAAACGAAATTAAACTATACACCAAACTATAAAATAAGCTAAACTAAACTATAAATTAAACTATAAACTAAACTAAACTATTAAACTATAATGTAAACTAAACTAAATTAAACTCAACTAATCTAAACTAACCTAAGCTTACTAAACTAACCTAACCTAAACAAACCTAACCTAATATAAACTAAACTAAACTAACCTAACCTAACATAAGCTAGGCTAAGCTAAACTAAACTAACCTAACTTAAAATAAAATAAACTAAACTAAAATAAAAACTAAACTATAAACTAAACTAAACCAAACTATATACTAAACTATAAACTAAACTAAGCTAAACTATAAACTAATAAATACTAAACTAAACTAACCCAACCTAACCTAACCTAAACTAACTTAACCTAACCTATACTAAACTTACCTTACCTAACCTAACATAACCTAAACTAATCTAAAGTATAAAATAAACTATAAACTAAACTAAACTAAACTATACTATAAACTAAATTATAAATTAAACTAAACTAAACTAAACTAACCTAGCCCAACCTAACCTAAACTAAACTAAACTAAACTAAATTATAAACTAAACGTAACTAAACTAACCTAACCTAACCTAACCTAACCTAAAATAAACTACACTAAACTCAATTATAAACTAAACGAAACTAAACAAAACTAAACTAAACTAACCTAAAGTAACATAACCTAACCTAACCTAAACTAAACTAAACTAACCTGACCTAACCTAAACCAAAACTAAATTAATCTATACTATAAACTAAACTATAAACTAAAGTAAATTAACTAAACTAAAATAAACTAACCTAACCTAACCTAACCTAAACTAAACTAACATAACCTAACCTAACCTAAACTAAACTAAACTAATCTAATATAAACTAAACTAAACAATAAATTAAAATATAAACTAAACTTAACTTAACTAAACTAAGGAAAACTAACTTAACCTAAACTAAACTAAACTAAACTATAAACTAAACTAAACTACACTATAAACAAAACTAAACTAAACTGAACTAAACTAACCTAACCTAAGCTAACCTTACCTAACCTAACCTAAACTTAACTAAATGAAACTAAACTATAAACTAATCTCTACATTAAACTAAACTAAAATAAACTAAACTAAGCTAAATTAACTAACCTAACCTATTCTAACCTAACCTAAGCTAAACTAGACTAACCTAACCTAAACTAAACTATACTAAACTAAATTTAAAACTAAACCATAAACTAAACTAAACTATAAATTAAACTATAAACTAAACTAAACTAAATTATAAAATAAACGAAACTAAACTAAACTAAACTAACCTAAAGTAACATAAGTTAACCTAACCTAACCTAAACTACACTAACTTAACCTGACCTAACCTAAACTGAACTAAACCAAACTAACCTAACCTAACCTAACCTAAAATAACCTAACCTAAGATAAGCTAAACTAAACTTACCTAACCTAACCTAAACTAAACTAATCTAAACTATAAACATAACTATAAACTAATTTATAAATTAAACTAAACTATTAACTAAAATAAAATAAACTATCTAACCTAACCTAACCTAACCTAATATAACCTAACCTAAGCTAAGCTAAACTAAACTAACCTAACCTAACATAAACTAACATAACCTAACCTAACCTAAACTAATCTAAAGTAAACTAAACTAATCTAATATAAACTAAACAAACCTAAACTATAAACTAAAATATAAACTAAACTAAACAAACCTAACCTAAACTAAACTAAAATAAACTAAATTAAATTCAACTAAATGAAACTAAACAAAACTACACTAACCTAACCTAACCTAACCTAACATAATCTAATCTAAACTAAACTAAACTAATGTAATATAAGCTAAAATAAACAATAAATTAAAATATAAACTAAACTAAACTATACTAAACTAAGTTAACCTTACTTAACCTAACCTAAACTAAACTAAACTAAACTAACCTAACCTAACCTAAACTAAAGAAAAATAAACTACATTAAATTCAACTAAACTAAAATAAACTACACTTACCTAACCTAACCTTACCTAACCTAACCTAAACTAAACTAAACCAAACTAAACTAAACTATAAACTAAAATATAAGCTAATCTATAAATTATACTAAACTATAAACTAAACTAAACTAAACCAAATTAAATTCAACTAAACTAAACTACACTAATCTAACCTAACCTAACCTAACATAATCTAATCTAAACTAAAATAAACTAACCTAACCTAACCTAACCTTACCTAACCTAACCTAAACTAAACTAAACTAAACCAAACTTAACTAAACTATAAAGCAAAATATAAACTAATCTATAAACTAAACTAAACTATAAACTAAAGGAAACTAAATTAAACTATACTAAACTAAGCTAACCTAACATAAACAAATCTAACCTAAGCTAAAATAAACTAAACTAAACTAAACTAAATTAAACTATAAACTAAACTAAATTAAACTATAAACTAAACTATAAACTAAACTAAACTAATCTATAAACAAAACTAAACTATAAAAAAAATTTATAAATTAAACTAAACTATAAACTAAACTAAACTAAGCTAAACTAACAAACATAACCTAACCTAACCTAACCTAACCTAAGCTATGCTAAACTAACCTAACCTAACCTAAACTAAACTAAAATAAACTAAATTATATTATAAAGTATAAACTGAACAAAACTAAACTATAAACTATAATATAAACTAAACTAAACTTAACTAAACTAAATTAAACTAAAGTTAACTAACCTAACCTAACCTAAATTAAACTAAACTAAACTAAGCTAAGCTAACCTAACATAACCTAACCTAAGCAAAACTAAAGTAACCTAACCTAACATAAACTAACCTAACCTAACCTAAACTAAACTAAACTAAACTAAACTAAACTAAGCTAACCTAACTTAACCTAACCTAACCTAACCTAAGCTAAGCAAAACTAAACTAACCTAACCTAACACAAACTAAACTAACCTAAACTAAACTAAACTAAACTCAACTAAACTAACCTTACCTAACCTAACCTAAACTAAACTAAACTAAACTAAATTAAACTATAAACTAAACTAAACTATAAACCAAACTATAAACTAAACTAAACTAAACTATAAACAAACCTAACTAAACTGAACTAAACTAACCAAACCTAACCTAACATAAACTTAACTAAACTAAACTATCCTAACCTAACCTAACCTTACCTAACCTAACCTTAACTAAACCAAACTAAACTAAACTATAAACTAAAATATAATCTAATCTTTAATTTAAACTAAACTATAAACTAAACTAAAATAAACTAAACTAAGCTAAACTAACTAACCTAACCTAACATAACCTAACCTAACCAAACCTAAGCTAAGCTAAAGTAAACTTACCAAACCTAACCTAAACTAAACTAAACTAAATTAAACTAAATTATAATCTAAACTATTAACTTAACTAAAGTAAATTGTAAACTAAACTATAAACTAAACTAAACTATAAAATAAACTAAACCAAACTAACCTAACCTAACCTAACCTAAACTAAACTGACCTAACCCAAGCTAACCTAACCTAAATTAAACTATAAAATAAACTATAAACTAAACTAAACCAAACTATACTATAAACTAAATTATAAACTAAACTAAACTAACCGGAACTAACCTAACCTAACATAAACTAAACTAAACTAAATTATAAACTAAACGAAACTAAACTAAACTAAATTAAACTAAACTAACCTAAAGTAACCTAAACTAAACTAAACTAAACTAAACTATAAACTTAACTATAAACTAAAGTAAACTAAAGTAAACTAAAATAAACTAACCTAACCTAACCTAAACTCAACTAACCTAACCTAACCAAACCTAACCTAAACTAAACTGAACTAAACTGAACTAAACTAATCTAATATAAACTAAACTAAACTAAACTATAAACTAAAATATAAATTAAACTAAACTAAACTAACCTAACCTAACTTAATCTAACCTAAATTAAACTAAACTAAGCTAACCTAACCTAACCTAAACTAAGCTAAAATAAAGTAATTTAAATTCCACTAAATTAAACTAAACAAAACTATACTAACCTAACCTAACCTAACCCAACCTAAATTAAAATAAATTAAACTAAGCTAACCTAACCTAACCTAAGCTAAGCAAAACTAAACTAACCTAACCTAACCTAACCTAACCTAAACTAAATAAAACTAACCTAACCTAACTAGCCTAAACTAAACTAAACTATAAAATAAACTATAAACTAAACTAATCTATACTAAAAATTAAATTATAAAGTAAACTAAACTAAACTAAACTTTACCAAACTACTCTATTCTAACCTATGCTAACCTAAACTAATCTAAACTAAACTAAACTAAACAAAACTATGAACTGAAGTAAACTAAACTATAAACTAAATTATAAACTAAACTAAACTATAAACTAAACTAAACTGAACTAAACTGTACTAAACTGAATTAACCTTGCCAAACCTAACCTAACCTAACCTAAACTAAAATAAACTAAACTAACCTAACCAAACCTAATCTAAATTATACTCTACTACACTAAACTAAGCTATAAACTAAATTAGATTACACTATAAACTATACTATAAACTTAACTAAACTATAAAGAATACTGAACTATAAACAAACCTAAACTAACTAACCTAACCTAACCTAACATATACCAAACTAAACTGAACTGAACTAAACTAACCTAACCTGACCTAACATAATCTAATCTAAACTAAAATAAACTAACCTAAACTAATCTAATCTTACCTAACCTAACCTAAACTAAACTAAACCAAACTAAACACAAACTAAAATATAAACTAATTTATAAACTAAACTAATCTATAAACTAATCTAAGCTAAACTAAACTAACCTAACCTAACCCAAAATAAACCAAACTAAACTAAATTATAAAGTAAACTATAAACTGAACTAAACAAAACTATATTCTAAACTACAAACTAAACTAAACTATAAACTAAACTATACTAAACTAAACTAAACTAACCTAACCTAACCTAACCTAACCTAACTTAAACTAAACTAAACTAACCTAACCTAACGTAACCTAATCTAAACTAAACTAAAATAATTCAACTAAACAGCACTAATCTAACCTAACCTAACCTAACCTAATCTAAACTAAACTAAACTAAATTATAAACTAAGTTATATACTAAACTAAACTAAACTAACGTAACGTAACCTAAACTACAATAAAATAAACTAAACTAAGTTCAACTAAACTAAACCTAACTACACTAACCTAACCTAACCTAACCTAACATAAACTAAACTAAACTGACATAACCTAACCTAACTTAACCTAAACTAAACTAAACTAAACTAAATAAAACTAAACTAAACTAAACGAAATTAAACTATACACCAAACTATAAACTAAGCTAAAGTAAACTATAAATTAAACTATAAGCTAAACTAAACTACTAAATTATAAGGTAAACTAAACTAAATTAAACTCAACTTATCTAAACTAACTTAACCTTACTAAACTAATATAACATAAAATAACCTAACCTAATATAAACTAAACTAAACTAACCTTACCTAAGCTCAGCTAAGCTAAGCTAAACTAAATCAACCTAACCTAAACTAAACTAAATTAAAATATAAACCAAACTATTAACTAAACTAAACCAAACTATATACTAAACTATAAACTAAACTAAGCTAAACTATAACCTAAACTAACCTTACCTAACCTTACCTAAACTAAACTAAACTAAACAAAACTACACTAAACTAAACTAAATTAAACTATAAACTGAACTAAACTGTAAACTAAACTTTAAACTAAACAAGACTAAATTATAAACAAAACTAAATTAAACTGAACTAAACTTACCTAACCTAACCTAACATAAACTTAACTAAACTAAACTATCCTAACCTAACCTAACCTAATCTAACCTTACCTAACCTAACCTAAATTAAACTAAACGAAACAAACTATAAACTAAACTATAAACTAATCTATAAATTAAACTAAATTATAAACTAAACTAAAATAAACTAAACTAAACTAAACTAACTAACCTAACCTAACCGAACCTAACCTAAACTACGCTAAACTAAACTAACCTAACAAAACCTTAACTAAACTAAACTAAACTAAACTAAACTAAATTATAAACTAAACTATAAACTAAACTAAACTAAACTATAAACTAATATAAACTAACCTAACCTAACCTAAACTAAACTAACCTAACCTAAGCTAAGCTAACCTAAACTAAACTAAACTATAAAAAGCTATAAACTAAACTAAACAAAACTATACTATAAACTAAATTATAAACTAAACTAATGTAAACTAAACTAACCTCAACTAACCTAACCTAACCTCACCTAAACTAACATAACATAAACTAAACTAAACTAAATTATAAACTAAACGAAACTAAACTAAACTAAACTAAATTAAACTAAACTAACCTAAAGTAACATAACCTAACCTAACCTAACCTAACCTAACCTAAATGAAAATAAACTCAACTAACCTAACCTAACCTAAACTAAACTAAACTAACCTTACCTAACCTAACCTAAACTAAACTAAACAAAACTAAACTAAACTAAACTAAACTAAACTAAATTAAACTATAAACTAAACTAAACTAAACTATAAACAAACCTAACTAAACTGAACTAAACTAACCTAACCTAACCTAACATAAACTTAACTAAACTAAACTATCCTAACCTAACCTAACCTTACCTAACCTAACCTTAACTAAACCAAACTAAACTAAACTATATACTAAAATATAATCTAATCTATAAATTAAACTAAACTATAAACTAAACTAAAATAAACTAAACTAAGCTAAACTAACTAACATAACCGAACTTAACCTAACCTAACGAAACCTAAGCTAAGCTAAAGTAAACTTACCAAACCTAACCTAAACAAAACTAAACTCAATTAAACTAAATTATAATCTAAACCATAAACTTAACTAAACTAAATTATAAACTAAACTATAAACTAAACTAAACTATAAACTAAACTAAACCAAACTAACCTAACCTAACCTAACCTAACCTAAACTAAACTGACCTAACCTAAGCTAACCTAACCTAAATTAAACTATAAAATGAACTATAAACTAAACTAAACCAAACTATACTATAAACTAAATGATAAACTAAACTAAACTAACCGGAACTAACCTAACCTAACATAAACTAAACTAAACTAAATTATAAACTAAACGAAACTAAACTAAACTAAATTAAACTAAACTAACCTAAAGTAACCTAAACTAGACTAAACTAAACTATAAACTTAACTATAAACTAAAGTAAACTAAAGTAAACTAAAATAAACTAACCTAACCTAACCTAAACTCAACTAACCTAACCTAACCAAACCTAACCTAAATTAAACTGAACTAAACTGAAATAAACTAATCTAATATAAACTAAACTAAACTAAACTATAAACTAAAATATAAACTAAACTAAACTAAACTAACCTAACCTAACTTAAACTCACCTAAATTAATATAACTAAGCTAACCTAACCTAACCTAAACTAAGCTAAAATAAAGTAATTTAAATTCCACTAAATTAAACTAAACTAAACTACACTAACTTAACCTAACCTAACCCAACCTAAATTAAAATAAATTAAACTAAGCTAACCTAACCTAACCTAAGCTAAGCAAAACTAACCTAACCTAACCTAACCTAACCTAAACTAAATAAAACTAACCTAACCTAACTAGCCTAAACTAAACTAAACTAAACTATAAAATAAACTATAAACTAAATAAATCTATACTAAAAATTAAATTATAAAGTAAACTAAACTAAACTAAACTTTACCAAACTACTCTATTCTAACCTAAGCTAACCTAAACTAATCTAAACTAAACTAAACCAAACAAAACTATGAATTGAACTAAAATAAACTATAAACTAAATTATAAACTAAACTAAACTATAAACTAAACTAAACTAAACTAAAGTGTACTAAACTGAATTAACCTAAACTAACCTAACCTAACCTAACCTAAACTAAACTAAACTAAAATATAAACCAAAATATAAACTAAACTAAACCAAACTTTATACTAAACTATAAACTTAACTAAGCTAAACTATAAACTATAATAAACTAAACTAACCTAACCTAGCCTAACCTAAACTAACTTAACCTAACCTAAACTAAACTTACCTTACCTTACCAAACATAACATAACCTAAACTAAACTAAACTAAACTATAAAATAAACTATAAACTAAACTAAACTAAACTATACAAAAATTAAATTATAAACTAAACTAAACTAAACTAACCTAACCTAACCTAACATAAACTAAATTAACTAAATTATAAACTAAACGAAAATAAACTGACCTAACCTAACCTAACCTAACCTAACATAAATTAAACTAAACTAAATTATAAACTAAACGAAACTAAACAAAACTAAACTAAACTAACCTAAAGTAACATAACCTAACCTAACCTAAACTAAACTAAACTAAACTAAGCTGACCTAAACTAAACTAAAACTAAATTAAACTAAACTATAAACTAAACTTTAACTAAAGTAAATTAACTAAACTAAAATAAACTTACCTAACCTAACCTAACCTAAACTAAACTAACCTAACCTAACCTAACCTAACCTAAACTAAACTAAACTAATCTAATATAAACTAAACTAAACAATAAATTAAAATATAAACTAAACTTAACTAAACTAAACTAAGCTAAACTAACTTGACCTAAACTAAACTAAACTAAGCTAATCTAACCTGACCTAAACTAAACTAAAATAAAATAAATTAAATTGAAGTAAACTTAACTAAACTACACTAACCTAACCTAACCTAACCTAACATAATCTAATCTAAACTAAAATAAAGTAACCTAAACTAATCTAACCTTACCTAACCTAACCTAAACTAAACTAAACCAAACTAAACTAAACTATAAACTAAAATATAAACTAATTTATAAACTAAACTAATCTATAAACTAAACTAAACTGAACTATAAACAAAACTAAACTAAACTGAACTAAACTAACCTAAACTAACCTAACCTAACCTAACCAAACCGAACCTAACCTAAGCTACGCTAAACTAAACTAACCTAACAAAACCTGTACTAAACTAAACTAAACTAAACTAAACTAAATTATAAACTAAACTATAAACTAAACTAAACTAAATTATAAACTAATATAAACTAACCACACCTAACCTAAACTAAACTAACCTAACCTAAGCTAACCTAACCTAAACTAAACTAAACTATAAAAAAACTATAAACTAAACTAAACAAAACTATACTATAAACTAAATTATAAACTAAACTTATGCAAACTAAACTAACCTCAACTAACCTAACCTAACCTCACCTAACCTAACATAACATTAACTAAACTAAACTAAATTATAAACTAAACGAAACTAAACTAAACTAAACTAAATTAAACTAAACTAACCTAAAGTAACATAACCTAACCTAACCTAACCTAACCTAACCTTAATTAAAATAAACTCAACTAACCTAACCTAACATAACCCAACCTAACCTAAACTAAACTAAACTAACCTAACCGAACCTAAACTAAACTAAACTAAACTAAACTAAACTATAAACTAAACTATAAACTAAAGTAAACTAAACTAAGCTAAAATAAACTAACCTAATTTACCTAAACAAAACTATTACTCCTAACCTAACCTAAACAAAACTAAACTATACTAACCTAACCTAACATAACCCAACCTAACCTAAACTAAACTAAACTAAACTATAAAATAAATTATAAACTAAAGTAAACTAAACTAAACTAAAATAAAGTAACCTAACCTAACCTAAACAAACCTAACACACCTAACCTAACCTAACCTAAACTAAACTAACCTAACCTAACCTAACCTAACATAACCTAATCTAAACTAAAATAAAATAACCTAAACTAATCTCACCTTACCTAACCTATCCTAAACTAAACTAAACTAAACCAAACTAAAGTAAACTATAAACTAAAATATAAACTAATTTATAAACTAAACTAATCTATAAACTAAACTAAACTAAACTAAACTTAGCTAAACTAACTAACCTTACCTAATGTAGCCTAACGTAATCTAAGCTAAACTAAACTAACCTAACCTAACCTAACATAAACTTAACTGAACTAAACTACCCTAACCTAACCTAACCTAACCTTAACTAACCTAACCTACACTAAACTAAACGAAACTAAACTGTAAACTAAACTATAAACTAATCTATAAATTAAACTAAACTATAAACTAAACTAAAATAAACTAAACTAAACTAAACTAACTAACCTAAGCTAACCGAACCTAACCTAAGCTACGCTAAACTAAACTAACCTAACCTAACCTTAACTAAACTAAACTAAACTTAACTGAATTATAAACCAAACTATAAACTAAACAAAACCAAATTATAAACTAAAAACTAAACTAAACTAAACTATAAACTAAACTAAACTAACCCTAACATAACCTAAACTAAACTAACCTAACTTAAGCTAACCTAACCTAAACTAAACTAAACTATAAAAAAACTATAAACTAAACTAAACAACACTATACTATATACTAAATTAAAAACTAAACTAAACTAAACTAAACTAACCTAACCTAACCTCACCTAACCTAACCTAACCTAACCTAAACTAAAATAAACTCAACTAACCTAACCTAACAAAACCCAACCTAACCTAAACTAAACTAAACTATAAACTAAACTATAAACTAAAGTAAACTAAACTAACCTAACCTAACCTAAACAAACCTAACACACCTAACCTAACCTAAACTAAACTAAACTAACCTAACATAACCTTTCCTAACCTAAACTAAACCAAACTGACTTAACCTATCCTAAACAAAACAAAACTAAACTAAACTATAAGCTAAACTATAAACTAAAGTAAACTAAAAAAAACTAAAATAAACTAATCTAACCTAACCTAACCTAACCTAACCTAAACTAATCTAATATAAACTAAACTAAACTAAACTATAAACTAAAATATAAACTAAACTAAACTAAACTAAATAACCTAACCTAAACTAAAGTAAAATAATCTATATTAAATTCAACTAAACTAAACTAAACTAAACGCCACTAACCTAACCTAACCTAACCAAACCTAATCTAATCTAAATTAAAATAAACTAACCTAACCTAACGTAACCTATCCTTTCCTATTCTAACCTAAACTAATCTAAACTAAACAAACTAAACTAAACTATAAACCAAAATATAAACTAATCTATAAACTAAACTGAACTATAAACTAAACGAAGCTAAAATAAACTATACTAAAATAAACTAACCTAACCTAAACTTACCTAACCTAACCTAAACTAAACTAATCTAAACTATAAACTAAACAATAAACTAATTTATAAATTAAACTAAACTATAAACTAAAATAAAATAAACTAAACTAAGCTAAACTATCTAACCTAACCTAACCTAACCTAAAATAACCTAACCTAAGCTAAGCTAAACTAAACTAACCTAACCTAACATAAACTAACATAACCTAACCTAAACTTTACTAAACTAAATTAACCTTACCTAACGTAACCTATACTAAACTAAACAAATCTAAACTAAACTAAACTAAACTATAAACTAAACTAAACTAAATTTTAAAAAAACTATACTAAACTGAACTAAACTAACCTAACCTAACCTAAGCTAAGGTAAACTAAACTAACCTAACCTAACCTAACATAACCTAACTAAACTAAACTAAAATATAAAATTAACTATAAACTAAACTAAACTATACTATAAACTAAATTATAAACTAAACTAAACTAAACTAAACTAACCCAACCTAACCTAACATGAACTAAACTAAATTATAAACAAAACGAAACTAAACTAACCTAACCTAATATAAACTAAACTAAACTAAATTATAAACTAAACGAAACTAAACTAAACTAACCTAAAGTAACATAAGTTAACCTAACCTAACCTAAACTACACTAACTTAACCTGACCTAACCTAAACTAAACTAACCTAACCTAACCTAACCTAACCTAACGTAAAATAACCTAACCTAAGCTAAGCTAAACTAAACTAACCTAACCTAACATAAACTAACATAACCTAACCTAAACTGAACTAAACTAAACTAACCTAACCTAACCTAACATAAAATAACCTAACCAAACTAAGCTAAACTAAACTTACCTAACCTAACCTAAACTAAATTAATCTAAACTATAAACTAAACTATAAACTAATTTATAAATTAAACTAAACTAAAACTAAAATAAAATAAACTAAACTAAACTAAACTATCTAACCTAAACTAACCTAACCAAAATAACCTAACCCAAGCTAAGCTAAACTAAACTAACCTAACCTAACATAAACTAACATAACCTAACCTCACCTAACCTAAGCTATACTAAACTAACCTAACCTAACCTAAACTAAACTAAACAAAACTAAATTATATTATAAAGTATAAACTAAAAAAAACTAAACTATAAACTATAATATAAACTAAACTAAACTTAACTAAACTAAATGAAACTAAAGTTAACTAACCTAACCTTACATAACCTAACCAAAATTAAACTAAACTAAACTAAGCTAACATAACCTAACCTAACCTAACCTAACCTAACCTAAGCAAAACTAAAGTAACCTAACCTAACATAAACTAACCTAACCTAAACTGAACTAAACTAAACTAAACTAAGCTAACCTAACTTAAGCTAACCTAACCTAACCTAAGCTAAGCAAAACTAAACTAACCTAACCTAACACAAACTAACCTAACCTAACCTAAACCAAACTAATCTAAGCTATAAACTAAACTATAAACTAATTTATAAATTAAACTAAACTATAAACTAAAATAAAATAAACTAAACTACGCTAACCTATCTAACCTAACCTAAATTAACCTAACCTAAGCTAAGCTAAACTAAACTAACCTAACCTAACATAAACTAACATAACCTAACCTAAACTAAACTAAACTAAACTAACCTTACCTAACCTAACCTAACCTATACTAAACTAAACAAAACTAAACTAAACTAAACTATAAACTAAACTAAACTAAACTATAAAAAAAACTAAACTAAAGTGAACTAAACTAACCTAACCTAACCTAACATAAACTTAACTAAACTAAACTAACCTAACCCAACCTAAGCTAACCTTACCTAACCTAACCTAAACTTAATAAAATGAAACTAAACTATAAACTAATCTCTAAATTAAACTAAACTATAAACTAAACTAAAATAAACTAAACTAAGCTAAATTAACTAACCTAACCTATTCTAACCTAACCTAAGCTAAACTAGACTAACCTAACTTAACTAAACTAAACTAAATTATAAACTAAACCATAAACTAAACTAAACTATAAACTAAACTAAACTAAACTATAAACCAGACTAAACTAAACTAAACTAACCTAACCTAACCTAAGCTAAGGTAAACTAAACTAACCTAAAGTAACATAAGTTAACCTAACCTAACCAAAACTACACTAACTTAACCTGACCTAACCTAAACTAAACTAACCTAACCTAACCTAACCTAACCTAAAATAACCTAACCTAAGCTAAGCTAAACTAAACTAACCTAACCTAACATAAACAAACATAACCTAACCTAAACTGAACTAAACTAAACTAACCTAACCTAACCTAACCTAAAATAACCCAACCTAAGCTAAGCTAAACTAAACTAACCTAACCTAACATAAACTAATATAACCTAAACTAAACTGAACTATACTAAACTAACCTTACCTAACCTAACCTATACTAAACTAAACAAAACAAAACTAAACTAAAATAAACTATAAAATGAACTAAACTAACCCAACCTAACCGAACATAAACTTAACTAAACTAACCTAACCCAACCTAAGCTAACCTTACCTAACCTAACCTAAACTAAACTAAACGAAACTAATCTATAAACTAAACTATAAACTAATCTCTAAATTAAACTAAACTATAAACTAAACTAAAATAAACTAAACTAAGCTAAATTAACTAACCTAACCTAATCTAACCTAACCTAAGCTAAACTAGACTAACCTAACCTAAACTATAGTAAACTAAACTAAACTATAAACTAAACTAAACTAAACTATAAACAAAACTAAACTAAACTGAACTAAACTAACCTAACCTAACCTAACCTAAACTTAACTAAACTAAACTAACCTAACCCAACCTAAGCTAACCTTACCTAACCTAACCTAAACTTAACTAAATGAAACTAAACTATAAACTAATCTCTAAATTAAACTAAACTATAAACTGAACTAAAATAAACTAAACTAAGCTAAATTAACTAACCTAACCTATTCTAACCTAACCTAAGCTAAACTAGACTAACCTAACCTAAACTAAACGAAACTAAATTATAAACTAAACCATAAACTAAATTATACTATAAACTAAACTATAAACTAAACTAAACTAAACTATAAACTAGACTAAACTAAACTAAACTAACCTAACCTAACCTAAGCTAAGGTAAACTAAACTAACCTAACCTAACCTGAACTAAACTAAACTAAACTAACCTAACTTATAAACTAAGCTATAAACTAAACTAAACCAAATTATAAACTAAACTATAAACTAAACTAAACTATAAACTAAACTAAACTAAATTATACTAATCTAACCTAACCTAAACTAAACTAACATAACCTAACCTAACCTAACATAACCTAAACTAAACTAAACTAAAATATAAAATAAACTATAAACTAAACTATACTATAAACTAAATTATAAACTAAACTAAACTAAACTAAACTAACCTAATCTAACCTAATCTAACATAAACTAAACTAAATTATAAACAAAACGAAACTAAACTAACCTAACCTAACCTAATATAAATTAAACTAAACTAAATTTTAAACTAAACGAAACTAAACTAAACTAAACTAACCTAAAGCAACATAAGTTAACCTAACCTAACCTAAACTACACTAACTTAACCTGACCTAACCTAAACTGAACTAAACCAAACTAACCTAACCTAACCTAAAATAACCTAACCTAAGCTAAGCTAAACTAAACTTACCTAACCTAACCTAAACTAAACTAATCTAAACTATAAACTAAACTATAAAATAATTTATAAATTAAACTAAACTATTAACTAAAATAAAATAAACCAAACTAAGCTAAACTATCTAACCTAACCTAACCTAACCTAAAATAACCTTACCTAAGCTAAGCTAAACAAAACTAACCTAACCTAACATAAACTAACATAACCTAACGTAACCTAAATAAACTAAACTAAACCAAACTAAACTAAACTATAAAATAAAATATAAACTAATTTATAAACTAAACTAATCTATAAACTAAACTAAACTAAACTAAACTTAGCTAAACTAACTAACCTTACCTAATGTAGCCTAACGTAATCTAAGCTAAACTAAACTAACCTAACCTAACCTAAACTAACTTAACCTAACCTATACTAAACTTACCTTACCTAACCTAACATAACCTAAACTAAACTAAATAATAAAATAAACTATAAACTAAACTAAACTAAACTAAACTATACTATAAACTAAATTATAAACTAAACTAAACTAAACTAAACTAACCTAACCTAACCTAACATAAACTAAACTAAACTAAATTATAAACTAAACGAAACTAAACTAACCTAACCTATGCTAACCTAACATAACATAAACTAAACTAAACTAAATTATAAACTAAACGAAACTAAATAAAACTAAAACTAAACTAACCTAAAGTAACCTAACCTAACCTAAAGTAAACTAAACTAATCTAATATAAACTAAACTAAACAATAAACTAAAATATAAAATAAACTTAACTAAACTAAACTAAGCTAAACGAACTTAACCTAAACTAAACTAAACTATAAAATAAACTATTAACTAAACTAAACTAAACTATACTATAAACTAAATTATAAACTAAACTAAACTAAACTAACCTAACCTAACCTAACATAAACTAAACAAACTAAATTATAAACTAATCGTAACTAAACTAACCTAACCTAACCTAACATAACATAAACTAAACTAAACTCAATTATAAACTAAACGAAACTAAACAAAACTAAACTAAACTAACCTAAAGTAACATAACTTATGCTAACTTAAACTAAAATAAACTAACCTGACCTAACCTAAACTAAAACTAAATTTATCTAAACTATAAACTAAACTATAAACTAAAGTAAATTAACTAAACCAAAATATACTAACCTAACCTAACCTAACCTAAACTAAACTAACCTAACCTAACCTAACCTAACATAAACTAAACTAAACTAAATTATAAACTAAGCGAATCTAAACTAAATTAAATTAAACTAAACTAACCTAAAGTAACATAACCTAACCTAACGTAACGTAACCTAAACTAAACTAAACTAAACTAAACTTACCAACCTAACCTAACCTAAACTAAAATAAACTAAACTAACCTAACCGAACCTAAACTAAACTAAACTATAAACTAAACTATAAACTAAACTAAACTAAAATAAACTAACCTAACCTAACCTGACCTAGCCTAACTAAACTAACATAACCTAAACTAAACTAAACTAATCTAATATTTACTAAACTAAACTAAACTATAAACTAAAATAAATTAACTAAGCTACACTAACTAACCCAACCTAACCTAACCTAACCTATCCTAACCCAACCTAAACTAAGCTAAACTAACCTGACCTAACCTAACCTAACCTAACCTATCCTAAACTAAACTAAACTCAACTAAACTAGACTAAATTAAATAATAAACTAAACTAAACTTAACTATAAATTAAACTATAAACTAAACTAAACTATAAACAATACTAAACTAAACTGAACTAAACTAACCTAACCTAACCTAACATAAACTTAACTAAACTAAACTAACTTAACCTCACCCAACCTAACCTTACCTAACCTAACCTAAACTAAAATAAACTAAACTAAACTATAAGCGAAACTATACTTAATTATAAATTAAACACTAAACTAAATTACACCAAACTGACCTAAGCTAACCTAAACAAAACTAACATACCTAACCTAACCTAACCTAAACTAAACTAAACTAAACTAACCTAACCTAAACTAAACTAAACTGACCTAACCTATCCTAAACAAACTAAACTAAACTAAACTATAAGCTAAACTATTAACTAAACTAAACTAAACTAAACTAACCTTACCTAACCTAACCTAACCTAACTTATACTAAACTAAACTAAATTAAACCAAACTAAACTAAACTATAAACTAAAATATAAGCTAATCTATAAATTAAAATAAACTATAAAGTAAAATAAAATAAACTAAATTAAATTCAACTAAACTAAACTACACTAATCTAACCTAACCTAACATAATCTAATCTAAACTAAAATACACTAACATAACCTAACCTAACCTTAACTAACATAACCTAAACTAAACTAAACTAAACCAAACTTAAGTAAACTATAAACCAAAATATAAACTAATCTATAAACTAAACTAAACTATAAACTAAACGAAACTAAAATAAACTATACTAAATTAAACTAACCTAACCTAAACAAATCTAACCTAACCTAAACTAAACTAAACTAAACTAAATTAAACTATAAAGTAAATTGAATTAAACTATAAACTAAACTATAAACTAAACTAAACTAAACTATAAACAAAACTAAATTATAAAATAATTTGTAAATTAAACTAAACTATAAACTAAACTAAAATAAACTAAACTAAGCTAAACTAACTAACCCAACCTAACCTCACCTAACCTAACCTAAGCTATACTAAACTAACCTAACCTAACCTAAACTAAACTAAACCAAACTAAATTATATTATAAAGTATAAACGAAACTAAACTAAACTATAAACTATAATATAAACTAAACTAAACTATAAACTAAACTAAACTTAACTAAACTAAAGTAAACTAAACTTAACTAACCTAACCTAAACCAACCTAATTAAACTAAACTAAACTAAGCTAACCTAACCTAACCTAATCTCACCTAAGCTAAGCAAAACTAAAGTAACCTAACCTAACATAAACTAACCTAACCTAACCTAAACTAAACTAAACTAATTTATCCTAAGCTAACCTAACCTAACCTAAGCTAAGCATAACTAAACTAAGCTAACCTAACATAAACTAACCTAACCTAACCTAAACTAAACTAAACTAATTTAACCTAAGCTAACCTAACCTAACCTAAGCTAAGCAAAACTAAACTAACCTAACCTAACATAAACTAACTTAACCTAACCTAAAATAAACTAAACTAAGCTAAACTAACTAACCTAACCTAACTTAACCTAACCTAACCAAACCTAAGCTAAGCAGAACTAAACTAACCAAACCTAACCTAACCTAACATAAACTAAACTAAACTAAATTATAAACTAAACGAAACTAAACTAAACTAAATTAAACTAAACTAACCTAAAGTAACCTAAACTAAACTAAACTAAACTAACCTAACCTAACCTAACCTAAACTAAACTAAACTAACCTAACCGAACCTAAACTAAACTAAACTGAACTATACTAAACTAAACTATAAACTTAACAATAAACTAAAGTAAACTAAAGTAAAGTAAAATAAACTAACCTAACCTAACCTAAACTCAACTATCCTAACCTAACCAAACCTAACCTAAACTAAACTAAACTAGTCTAATATAAACTAAACTAAACTAAAATATAAACTAAACTAAACTAAACTAACCTAACCTAACCTAACCTAACTTAACCTAACCTAAATTAAACTAAACTAAACTAAACTAAACTAACCTAACCTAAACTAAGCTACAATAAACTAAATTAAATTCAACTAAATTAAACTAAGCTAAACTACACTAACCTAACCTACCCAAACCTAACATAATCTAATGTAAACTAAAATCAACTAACCTAACCTAATCTAAACTAAACTAAACTAACCTAACCTAACCTAACCTAACCTTAACTAAACTGCACTAAACTAAACTAAACTAAGTTAAACAATAAACTAAACTAAACTAAACTATAAACTAAACTGTAAACTAAATTATTACTAAACTAAATTATAAACAAAACTAAACTCAACTGAACTAACTTAACCTAACCTAACCTAAACATACCTCTCCTAACGTAAACTAAACTAAACTAAACTAAACTATAAACTAATCTAAAATTAAACTAAACTATAAACTAAAATAAACTAAACTAAGCTACACTAACTAACCGAACATAACCTAAACTAACCTAACCTAACCAAACCTAAACTAAGCTAATTTAAACTATAAAATAAAATATAAACTAAAATAAACTAAACAATACTATAAACTAAATTACAAACTAAACTAAATTAAACTAAACTAACCTAACCTAACCTAACATAAACTATACTAAACTAAATTATAAACTAAAAGAAACTAAACTAACCAAACCTAACTTAAACTAAATTAAACTAAACTAAACTAAACGAAATTAAACTATAAACTAAACTAAACTAAACTAAACTCAACTAAACCAAACTAAACTAACCTAACTTAACCTAACCTAAACTAAACTAACCTAACCTAACATAACCTACCCTAAACTAAACTAAACTAAATTAATTAAACTATAAATTAAACTAAACTATAAACTAAACGATACCTCACTAAACTAAACTAAACTAAATTATAAACTAAACGAAACTAATCTAAACTATAAACTAAACTATAAACTAATTTATAAATTAAACTAAACTATAAACTAAAATAAAATAAACTAAACTAAGCTAAACTATCTAACCTAACCTAACCTAACCTAAATTAATCTAACCTAAGCTAAGCTAAACTAAACTAACCTAACCTAACATAAACTAACATAACCTAACCTAAACTAAACTAAACTAAACTAACCTTACCTAACCTAACCTATAGTAAACTAAACAAAACTAAACTAAACTAAACTAAACTATAAACTAAACTAAACTAAACTATAAACAAAACTAAACTAAACTGAACTAAACTAACCTAACCTAACATAAACCTAACTAAACTAAACTAACCTAACCCAACCTAAGCTAACCTTACCTAACCTAACCTAAACTTAACTAAATGAAACTAAACTATAAACTAATCTCTAAATGAAACTAAACTATAAACTAAACTAAAATAAACTAAACTAAGCTAAATTAACTAACCTAACCTATTCTAACCTAACTTTAGCTAAACTAGACTAACCTAACCTAAATTAACCTAAACTGAACTAAATTATAAACTAAACCATAAACTAAACTAAACTATAAACTAAACTATAAACTAGACTAAACTTAACTAAACTAACATAACCTAACCTAAGCTAAGGTAAACTAAACTAACCTAAAGTAACATAAGTTAACCTAGCCTAACCTAAACTACACTAACTTAACCTTACCTAACCTAAACTAAACTAACCTAACCTAACTTAACCTAACCTAAAATAACCTAACCTAAGCTAAGCTAAACTAAACTAACCTAACCTAACATAAACTAATATAACCTAACCTAACCTAAGCTAAACTAGACTAACCTAACCTAAACTAAACTAAACTAAACTAAACTATAAACAAAACTAAACTAAACTGAACTAAACTAACCTAACCTAACCTAACATAAACTTAACTAAACTAAACTAACCTAACCCAAACTAAGCTAACCTTACCTAACCTAACCTAAACTTAAATAAATGAAACTAAACTATAAACTAATCTCTAAATTAAACTAAACTATAAACTAAACTAAAATAAACTAAACTAAGCTAAATTAACAAACCTAACCTATTCTAACCTAACTTAAGCTAAATTAGACTAACCTAACCTAAACTAAACTAAACTAAATTATAAACTAAACCATAAAATAAACTAAACTATAAACTAAACTATAAACTAAACTAAACTAAACTATAAACTAGACTAAACTAAACTAAACTAACCTAACCTAACCTAAGCTAAGGTAAACTAAACTAACCTAACCTAACCTGAACTAAACTAAACTAAACTAACCTAACTTATAAACTAAGCTATAAACTAAACTAAACCAAATTATAAACTAAACTATAAACTAAACTAAACTAAATTATAAACTAAACTAAACTAAATTATACTAATCTAACCTAACCTAAACTAAACTAACCTAACCTAACCTAACCTAACATAACCTAAACTAAACTAAACTAAAATATAAAATAAACTATAAACTAAACTATACTATAAACTAAATTATAAACTAAACTAAACTAAACTAAAGTAAACTAATCTAACCTAACCTAACATAAACTAAACTAAATTATAAACAAAACGAAACTAAACTAAACTAAACTAACCTAAAGTAACATAAGTTAACCTAACCTAACCTAAACTACACTAACTTAACCTGACCTAACCTAAACTGAACTAAACCAAACTAACCTAACCTAACCTAACCGAAAATAACCTAACCTAAGCTAAGCTAAACTAAACTTACCTAACCTAACCTAAACTAAACCAATCTAAACTATAAACTAATCTATAAACTAATTTATAAATTAAACTAAACTATTAACTAAAATAAAATAAACTAAACTAAGCTAAACTATCTAACCTAACCTAACCTAACCTAAAATAACCTAACCTAAGCTAAGCTAAACTAAACTAAGCTAACCTAACATAAACTAACATAACCTAACCTAACCTAAACTAATCTAAACTAAACTAAACTAATCTAACATAAACTAATAAAACTTAAACTATAAACTAAAATATAAACTAAACTAAACTAACCTAACCTAAACTAAACTAAAATAAACAAAATTAAATTCAACTAAATGTAACTAAACTAAACTACATTAACCTAACCTAGCCTAACCTAACATAATCTAATCTAAACTAAAATAAACTAACCTAACCTAACCATAACTAACCTAAACTAAACTGAACTAAACTAAACTAAACCAAACTAAACTAAACTATAAACTAAAATATAAATTAACCTGTAAACTAAAGTAAACTATAAACTACACGAAACTAATATAAACTATAGTAAACTAAACTAACCTAACCTAACCTAAGCTAAACTAAACTAACCTAACCTAACCTAAAGTAAACTAAACTAAACTAAATTATAAACTAAAATATAAACTAAACTAAATCAAACTACATATTAAACTATAAACTAAACTAAGCTAAACTACAAATTAAACTAAACTAAACTAACCTAACCTAACCTAAACTAACCCCACCTAACCTAAACTAAACTAACCCAACCTAACCTAACATAAACTTAACTAAACTAAACTACCCTAACCTAACTTAACCTAACCTTACCTAACCTAACCTAAACTAAACTAAACGAAACTAAACTGTAAACTAAACTGTAAACTAATCTATAAATTAAACTAAACTATAAACTAAACTAAAATAAACTAAACTAAACTAACCTAACTAACCTAAGCTAACCGAACCTAACCTAAGCTACGCTAAACTAATCTAACCTAACCTAACCTGAACTAAACTAAACTAAACTAAACTGAATTATAAACTAAACTATAAACTAAACTAAACCAAATTATAAACTAAAAACTAAACTAAACTAAACTATAAACTAAACTAAACTAACCCTAACCTAACCTAAACTAAACTAACCTAACCTAAGCTAACCTAACCTAAACTAAACTAAACTATAAAAAACTATAAACTAAACTAAACAACACTATACTATATACTAAATTAAAAACTAAACTAAACTAAACTAAACTAAACTAACCTAACCTAACCTCACCTAACCTAACCTAACATAAACTAAACTAAACTAAATTATAAACTAAACGAAACTAAACTAAACTAAATTAAACTAAACTAACCTAAAGTAACATAACCTAACTAACTTAACCTAACCTAAATTAAAATAAACTCAACTAACCTAACCTAACATAACCCAACCTAACCTAAACTAAACTAAACTAACCTAACCGAACCTAAACTAAACTAAACTAAACTAAACTATAAACTAAACTATAAACTAAAGTAAACTAAACTTAACTAAAATAAACTAACCTAATTTACCTAAACAAAACTAACACTCCTAACCTAAACCTAAACAAAACTAAACTATACTTACCTAACCTACCATAACCCAACCTAACCTAAACTAAACTAAACTAAACTATAAACTAAATTATAAACTAAAGTAAACTAAACTAAACTAAAGAAACCTAACACACCTAACCTAACCTAAACTAAACTAAACTAAACTAAACTAACCTAACATAACCTAACCTAACCTAAACTAAACTAAACTGACGTAACCTATCCTAAACAAAACAAAACTAAACTAAACTATAAGCTAAACTATAAACTAAAGTAAACTAAACTAAACTAAAATAAACTAATCTAACCTAACCTAACCTAACCTAACCTAAACTAATCTAATATAAACTAAACTAAACTAAACTAAATAACCTAACCTAAACTAAAGTAAAATAAACTAGAGTAAATTCAACTAAACTAAACTAAACTAAACGCCACTAACCTAACCTAACCTAACCTAATCTAATCTAAACTAAAATAAGCTAACCTAACCTAACGTAACCTAACATAAACTAAACTAAATTATAAACAAAACGAAACTAAACTAACCTAACCTAATATAAACTAAACTAAACTAAATTATAAACTAAACGAAACTAAACTAAACTAAACTAACCTGAAGTAACATAAGTTAACCTAACCTAACCTAAACTACACTAACTTAACCTGACCTAACCTAAACTAAACTAACCTAACCTAACCTAACCTAACCTAAAGTAAAATAACCTAACCTAAGCTAAGCTAAACTAAACTAACCTAACCTAACATAAACTAACATAACCTAACCTAAACTGAACTAAACTAAACTAACCTAACCTAACCTAACCTAAAATAACCTAACCAAAGGTAAGCTAAACTAAACTTACCTAACCTAACCTAAACTAAACTAATCTAAACTATAAACTAAACTATAAACTAATTTATAAATTAAACTAAACTATAAATTAAATAAAATAAACTAAACTAAGCTAAACTATCTAACCTAACCTAACCTAACCAAAATAACCTAACCCAAGCTAAGCTAAACTAAACTAACCTAACCTAACATAAACTAACATAACCTAACCTAACCTAACCTAATCTAAACTAAACTAATCTAATATAAACTAAACAAACTTAAACTATAAACTAAAATATAAACTTAACTAAACTAACCTAACCTAAACTAAACTAAAATAAACTAAATTAAATTCAACTAAATGAAACTAAACTAAACTACACTAACCTAACCTAACCTAACCTAACATAATCTAATCTAAACTAAACTAAACTAATGTACTATAAGCTAAAATAAACAATAAATTAAAATATAAACTAAACTAAACTATACTAAAATAAGTTAACCTTATTTAACCTAACCTAAACTAAACTAAACTAACCTAACCTAACCTAAACTAAACAAAAATAAACTACATTAAATTAAATTAAACTAAAATAAACTACACTTACCTAACCTAACCTTACCTAACCTAACCTAAACTAAACTAAACCAAACTAAACTAAACTATAAACTAAAATATAAGCTAATCTATAAATTAAACTAAACTATATACTAAACTAAACTAAACCAAATTAAATTCAACTAAACTAAACTACACTAATCTAACCTAACCTAACCTAACATAATCTAATCTAAACTAAAATAAACTAACCTAACCTAACCTTACCTAACCTAACCTAAACTAAACTAAACTAAAGCAAACTTAACTAAACTATAAAGCAAAATATAAACTAATCTATAAACTAAACTATAAACTAAAGGAAATTAATTAAACTATACTAAACTAAACTAACCTAACATAAACAAATCTAACCTAATCTAAAATAAACCAAACTAAACTAAACTAAATTAAACTATAAACTAAACTAAATTAAACTATAAACTAAACTATAAACTAAACAAAACTAAACTATAAAACAATTTATAAATTAAACTAAACTATAAACTAAATAATAATAAACTAAACTAAGCTAAACTAACTAACCCAACCTAACCTAACCTAACCTAACCTAAGCTATACTAAACTGACCTAACCTAACCTAAACTAAACTAAAATAAACTAAATTATATTATAAAGTATAAACTAAACAAAACTAAACTATAAACAATAATATAAACTAAACTAAACTTAACTAAACTAAATTAAACTAAAGTTAACTAACCTAACCTAACCTAACCTAAATTAAACTAAACTAAACTAACCTAACCTAATCTAACCTATCCTAACCTAAGCAAAACTAAAGTAACCTAACCTAAGATAAACTAACCTAACCTAAACTAAACTAAACTAAACTAAACTAAGCTAACCTAACTTAACCTAACCTAACCTAACCTAAGTTAAGCAAAACTAAACTAACCTAACCTAACACAAACCAACTTAACCTAACCTAAACTAAACTAACCTTACCTAACCTAACCTAAACTAAACTAAACAAAACTAAACTAAACTAAACTAAATTAAACTATAAACTAAACTAAACTATAAACCAAACTATAAACTAAACTAAACTAAACTATAAACAAACCTAACTAAACTGAACTAAACTAACCTAACCTAACCTAACATAAACTTAACTAAACTAAACTATCCTAACCTAACCTAACCTTACCTAACCTAACCTTAACTAAACCAAACTAAACTAAACTATAAACTAAAATATAATCTAATCTATAAATTAAACTAAACTATAAACTAAACTAAAATAAACTAAACTAAGCTAAACTAACTAACCTAACCTAACTTAACCTAACCTAACGAAACCTAAGCTAAGCTAAAGTAAACTTACCAAACCTAACCTAAACTAAACTAAACTAAATTAAACTAAATTATAATCTAAACCATAAACTTAAGTAAACTAAATTATAAACTAAACTATAAACTAAACTAAACTATTAACTAAACTAAACCAAACTAACCTAACCTAACCTAACCTAAACTAAACTGACCTAACCTAAGCTAACCTAACCTAAATTAAACTATAAAATAAACTATAAACTAAACTAAACCAAGCTATACTATAAACTAAATGATAAACTTAACTAAACTAACCGGAACTAACCTAACCTAACATAAACTAAACTAAACTAAATTATAAACTAAACGAAACTAAACTAAACTAAATTAAACTAAACTAACCTAAAGTAACCTAAACTAAACTAAACTAAACTAAACTGTAAACTTAACTATAAACTAAAGTAAACTAAAGTAAACTAAAATAAACTAACCTAACCTAACCTAAACTCAACTAACCTAACCTAACCAAACCTAACCTAAATTAAACTGAACTAAACTGAACTAAACTAATCTAATATAAACTAAACTAAACTAAACTATAAACTAAAATATAAACTAAACTAAACTAAACTAACCTAACCTAACTTAACCTAACCTAAATTAAACTAAACTAAGCTGACCTAACCTAACCTAACCTAAACTAAGCTAAAATAAAGTAATTTAAATTCCACTAAATTAAACTAAACTAAACTACACTAACCTAACCTAACCTAACCCAACCTAAATTAAAATAAATTAAACTAAGCTAACCTAATCTAACCTAAGCTAAGCAAAACTAAACTAACCTAACCTAACCTAACCTAAACTAAATAAAACTAACCTAACCTAACTAGCCTAAACTAAACTAAACTAAACTATAAAATAAACTATAAACTAAACTAATCTATACTAAAAATTAAATTATAAAGTAAACTAAACTAAACTAAACTTTACCAAACTACTCTATTCTAACCTAAGCTAACCTAAACGGATCTAAACTAAACTAAACTAAACAAAACTATCAATTGAACTAAACTAAACTATAAACTAAATTATAAACTAAACTAAACTATAAACTAAACTAAACTACACTAAACTGTACTAAACTAAATTAACCTAGCCTAACCTAACCTAACCTAACCTAAACTAAACTAAACTAAACTAACCTAACCAAACTTAATCTAAATTATACTCTTCTACACTAAACTAAGCTATAAACTAAATTATATTACACTATAAACTAAACTATGAACTTAACTAAACTATAAAGAAAACTAAACTATAAACAAAGCTAAACTAACTAACCTAACCTAACCTAACATATACCAAACTAAACTGAACTAAACTAACCTAACCTGACCTAACATAATCTAATCTAAACTAAAATAAACTAACCTAAACTAATCTAATCTTACCTAACCTAACCTAAACTAAACTAAACCAAACTAAACACAAACTAAAATATAAACTAATTTATAAACTAAACTAATCTATAAACTAAACTAAACTAAACTAAACTTAGCTAACTAACTAACCTTACCTAACATAGCCTAACCTAATCTAAGCTAAACTAAACTAACCTAACCTAACCCAAAATAAACCAAACTAAACTAAATTATAAATTAAACTATAAACTAAACTAAACAAAACTATATTCTAAACTACAAACTAAACTAAACTATAAACTAAACTATACTAAACTAAACTAAACTAACCTAACCTAACCTAACCTAACCTAACCTAACTTAAACTAAACTAAACTAACCTAACCTAACGTAACCTAATCTAAACTAAACTAAATTAAATTCACCTAAACTAAACTAAACTGCACTAATCTAACCTAACCTAACCTAACCTAAACTAAACTAAACTATAAACTAAGTTATATACTAAACTAAACTAATCTAACATAACGTAACTTGAACTACAATAAAAAAACTAAACTAAGTTCAACTAAACTAAACCTAACTACACTAACCTAACCTAACCTAACCAAACATAAACTAAACTAAACTGACCTAACCTAACCTAACCTAACCTAACCTAAACTAAACTAAACTAAACTAAATAAAACTAAACTAAACTAAACGAAATTAAACTATACACCAAACTATAAACTAAGCTAAACTAAACTATAAATTAAACTATAAACTAAACTAAACTACTAAACTATAAGGTAAACTAAACTAAATTAAACTCAACTAATCTAAACTAACTTATCCTTACTAAACTAACCTAACCTAATATAAACTAAACTAAACTAACCTAACCTAACCTAAGCTAAGCTAAGCTAAACTAAATCAACCTAACCTAAACTAAACTAAACTAAACTAAAATATAAACCAAACTATAAACTAAACTAAACCAAACTATATACTAAACTATAAACTAAACTAAGCTAAACTATAAACTAAACTAAACTAAACTAACCTAAACTATCCTAACCTAAACTAACTTAACCTAACCTAAACTAAACTTACCTTACCTTACCTCACATAACATAACCTAAACTAAACTAAACTAAACTATAAAATAAACTATAAACTAAACTAAACTAAACTATACAAAAATTAAATTATAAACTAAACTAAACTAAACTAACCTAACCTAACCTAACCTAACATAAACTAAATTAACTAAATTATAAACTAAACGAAACTAAACTAACCTAACCTAACCTAACCTAACCTAACATAAACTAAACTAAACTAAATTATAAACTAAACGAAACTAAACAAAACTAAACTAAACTAACCTAAAGTAACATAACCTAACCTAACCTAGACTAAACTAAACTAAGCTGACCTAAACTAAACTAAAACTAAATTAAACTAAACTATAAACTAAACTATAAACTAAAGTAAATTAACTAAACTAAAATAAACTAACCTAACCTAACTTAACCTAAACTAAACTAACCTAACCTAACCTAAACTAACCTAACCTAATCTAAACTAAACTAAACTAATCTAATATAAACTAAACTAAACAATAAATTAAAATATAAACTAAACTTAACTAAACTAAACTAAGCTAAACTAACTTGATCTAAACTAAACTAAACTAAGCTAACCTAACCTGACCTAAACTAAACTAAAATAAACTAAATTAAATTCAAGTAAACTAAACTAAACTACACTAACCTAACCTAACCTAACCTAACATAATCTAATCTAAACTAAAATAAAGTAACCTAAACTAATCTAACCTTACCTAACCTAAACTAAACTAAACTAAACCAAACTAAACTAAACTATAAACTAAAATATAAACTAATTTATAAACTAAACTAATCTATAAACTAAACTAAACTGAACTATAAACAAAACTAAACTAAACTGAACTAAACTAACCTAAACTAACCTAACCTAAACTTACGTAACCTAACCTAAACTAAACTAAACTATAAACTAAACTGTAAACTAATTTATAAATTAAACTAAACTATAAACTAAAGTAAAATAAACAAAACTAAACTAAGCCAAACTAACTAACCTAACCTAACCTAACCTAAGCTAAGCTATCTAAACTCACCTAACCTAACCTAAACTAAACTAAAATAAAATAAACTAAAGTATAAACTAAAGTAAAGTAAACTATAAACTAAACTATAAACTAAACTGAACTAAACTATAAATTAAACTAAAGTTAACTAACCTTCCCTAACCAAACCTAACGTAAATTAAACTAAACTAAACTAAACTAAGCTAACTTAACCTAACCTAAACTAACCTAACCTAACCTAACCTAAGCTAAGCTAAACTAAACTAACTTAACCTAACATAACTAACCTAACCTAACCTAAACTAACCTTACCTCACCTAACCTAAACTAAACTAAACTAAATTAAACTATAAACTGAACTAAACTGTAAACTAAATTTTAAACTAAACTAAACTAAACTATAAACACAACTAAACTAAACTGAACTAAACTAACCTAACCTAGCCTAACTTAAACTTAACTAAACTAAACTACCCTAACCTAACCTAACCTAACCAAACCTAACCTAACCTAACCTAAACTTAACTAAAATAAACTAAACTAAACTAAACTAAATAACCTAACCTAACCTAACCTAACCTAAGCTAAACTAAACTAACCTAACGTAAATTAACCTAAACAAAACTAAACTAAACTAAACTAACCTAACCTAACCTAACATAAACTAAACTAAACTAAACTAAATAAAACTAAACTAAACTAAACGAAATTAAACTATACACCAAACTATAAAATAAGCTACACTAAACTATAAACTAAAATATAAACTAATTTAAACTAAACTAACCTAACCTAAACTAAACTAAAATAAACTAAATTAAATTCAACTAAATGAAACTAAACTAAACTACACTAACCTAACCTAACCTAACCTAACCTAACCTAACATAATCTAATCTAAACAAAAATAAACTAACCTAAACTAATCTAACCTTACCTAACCAAACCTAAACTAAACTAAACTAAACCAAACTTAACTAAACTACAAACTAAAATATAAATTAATTTATAAACTAAACTAATCTATAAACTAAACTAAACTAAACTAAACTTAGCTAAACTAACTAACCTTACCGAAAATAGCCTAACCTAATCTAAGCTAAACTAAACTAACCTAACCTAAACCCACATAAACCAAACTAAACTAAATTATAAAGTAAACCATAAACTAAACTAAACAAAACTTAATTCTAAACTATAAATTAACAAAACCATAAACTAAACTAAACTAAACTAAACTAACCTCACCTAACCTAATTTAAACTAAACTAAACTAACCTAACCTAACCTAAACTAAACTAAACTAAACTATAAACACAGTTATAAACTAAACTAAACTAAACTAACATAACGTAACCTAAACTACAATAAAATAAACTAAACTAAGTTCATCTAAACTAAACCTAACTACACTAACCTAACCTAACCTAACCTAACAAAAACTAAACTAAACTGACCTAACCTAACCTAACGTAAACTAAACTAAACTATACGAAACAAAACTAAATAAAACTAAACTAAACTAAACGAAATTAAACTATACACCAAACTATAAAATAAGCTAAACTAAACTATAAATTAAACTATAAACTAAACTAAACTACTAAACTATAAGGTAAACTAAACTAAATTAAACTCAACTAATCTAAACTAACCTAAGGTTACTAAACTAACCTAACCTAAACTAACCTAACCTAATATAAACTAAACTAAACTAACCTAACCTAACATAAGCTAGGCTAAGCTAAACTAAACTAACCTAACCTAAAATAAAATAAACTAAACTATAAACTAAACTAAACCAAACTATATACTAAACTATAAACTAAACTAAGCTAAACTATAAACTAAACTATACTAAACTAAAGTAACTTAACCTAACCTAACCTAAACTAACTTAACCTAACCTATACTAAACTTACCTTACCTAACCTAACATAACCTAAACTAATCTAAAGTATAAAATAAACTATAAACTAAACTAAACTATACTATAAACTAAATTATAAACTAAACTAAACTAAACTAAACTAACCTAACCTAACCTAACCTAAACTAAACTAAACTAAATTATAAACTAAACGTAACTAAACTAACCTAACCTAACCTAACCTAAACTAAACTACACTAAATTATAATCTAAACGAAACTAAACAAAACTAAACTAAACTAACCTAAAGTAACATAACCTAACCTAACCTAAACTAAACTAAACTAACCTGACCTAACGTAAACCAAAACTAAATTAATCTATACTATAAACTAAACTATAAAGTAAAGTAAATTAACTAAACTAAAATAAACTAACCTAACCTAACCTAACCTAAACTAAACTAACATAACCTAACCTAACCTAAACTAAACTAAACTAATCTAATATAAACTAAACTAAACAATAAATTAAAATATAAACTAAACTTAACAAAACTAAACTAAGGAAATTTAACTTAACCTAAACTATACTAAACTAAACTAACCTAACCTGACCTAAAATAAACTGAAATAAACTAAATTAAATTCAAGTAAACTAAACTAAACTACACTAACCTAACCTAACCTAACATAATCTAATCTAAACTAAACTAAACTAACCTAAACTAATCTAACCTTACCTAACCTAATCTAACCTAAACTAAACTAAACTAAGCTATAAACTAATTTATAGACTAAACTAATCTATAAACTAAACTAAACTAAACTAACCTAAGATAACATAACCTAAATTAAACTAAACTAAACTAAACTATACTAAACTATAAACAAAACGATAAAATATACTATATATTAAACTGAACTAAAGTAAACTAAACTAAATTAATTTTACCTAACCTAACCTAAACTAAACTAAACTAACCTAACCTAACCCAAACTAAATTAAACTAAACTAAACTAAACGAAATGAAACTATAAACTGAAGTAAACTAAACTAAACTCAACTAAACTAAACTAACCTAACCTAACTTAACATAACCTAACCTAAACTAAACTAAACTAACGTAACCTAACATAACCTACCATAAACTAAAAAAAATTAAATTAATTAAACTATAAACTAAACTAAACTATATACTAAACGATACCTCACTCAACTAAACTAAACTAAACTAAACTACACTAAACTAAACTAAACCATAAACTAAACTATAAACTAAACTATAAACTAAACTATAAACTAAACTATAAACTAATTTATAAATTAAACTAAACTATAAATTATAGTAAAATAAACAAAACTAAACTAAGCTAAACTAACTAACATAAATTAACGTAACCTAAGCTAAGCTATCTAAACTAACCTAACCTAACCTAACCTAAAGTAAACTAAACTAAAATAAACTAAACTAAACTAAACTATAAACTAAACTATAAACTAAACTGAACTAAACTATAAACTAAACTAAACTAAAGTTAACTAACCTAACGTAACTTAACCTAAACTAAATTGAACTAAACCTAACTAAACTATGCTAACTTAACCTAACCTAAACTAACCTAACCTAACCTAAGCTAAGCTAAACTAAACTAACCAAACCTAACATAAACCAACCTTACCTAACCTAAACTAACCTTACCTAACTAAACTAAACTAAACAAAACTACACTAAACTAAACTAAATTAAACTATAAACTGAACTAAACTGTAAACCAAACTTTAAACTAAACAAGACTAAACTATAAACAAAACTAAATTAAACTGAACTAAACTTACCTAACCTAACCTAACATAAACCTAACTAAACTAAACTACCCTAACCTAACCTAACCTAATCTAACCTTACCTAACCTAACCTAAACTAAACTAAATGAAACTAAACTATAAACTAAACTATAAACTAATCTATAAATTAAACTAAACTATAAACTAAACTAAAATAAACTAAACTAAACTAACTAACCTAATCTAACCGAACCTAACCTAAGCTACGCTAAACTAAACTAACCTAACAAAACCTGAAATAAACTAAACTAAACTAAACTAAACTAAATTATAAACTAAACTATAAACTAATATAAACTAACCTAACCTAACCTAAACTAAACTAACCTAACTTAAGCTAACCTAACCTAAACTAAACTAAACTATAAAAAAACTATAAACTAAACTAAACAAAACCATACTATAAACTAAATTATAAACTAAACTAATGTAAACTAAACTAACCTCAACTAACCTAACCTAACCTCACCTAATCTAACATAAACTAAACTAAACTAAATTATAAACTAAACGAAACTAAACTAAACTAAACTAAATTAAACTAAACTAACCTAAAGTAACATAACCTAACCTAACCTAACCTAACCTAAACTAAAATAACTCAACTAACCTAACCGAACCTAAACTAAACTAAACTAAACTAAACTATAAACTAAAGTAAACTAAATTAAACTAAAATAAACTAAAATAATTTACCTAAACAAAACTAACACACCTAACCTAACCTAAACAAAACTAAACTGACCTAACCTATCCTTAACAAAATAAAACTAAACTAAACTATAAGCTAAACTATAAACTAAAGTAAACTAAACTAAACTAAAATAAGCTAATCTAACCTAACCTAACCTAACCTAAACTAAAATAATATAAACTAAACTAAACTATAAACTAAAATATAAACTAAACTAAACTAAATAACCTAACCTAAACTAAAGTAAAATAAACTAGATTAAATTCAACTAAACTAAACTAAACTAAACGCCACTAACCTAACCTAACCTAATATAATCTAAACTAAAATAAACTAACCTAACCTAAACTTACCTAACCTAACCTAAACAAAACTAAACTAAGCTATAAACTAAACTATAAACTAATTTATAAATTAAACTAAACTATAAACTAAAATAAAATAAACTAAACTAAGCTAAACTATCTAACATAACCTAACCTAACCTAAATTAACCTAACCTAAGCTAAGCTAAACTAAACTAACCTAACCCAACCTAAGCTAACCTTACCTAACCTAACCTAAACTTAACTAAATGAAACTAAACTATAAACTAATCTCTAAATTAAACTAAACTATAAACTAAACTAAAATAAACTAAACTAAGCTAAATTAACTAACCTAACCTATTCTAACCTAACCTAAGCTAAACTAGACTAACCTAACCTAAACTAAACTAAACTAAATTATAAACTAAACCATAAACTAAATTATACTATAAACTAAACTATAAACTAAACTAAACTAAACTATAAACTAGACTAAACTAAACTAAACTATAAACTAGACTAAACTAAACTAAACTATCCTAACCTAACCTAAGCTAAGGTAAACTAAACTAACCTAACCTAACCTGAACTAAACTAAACTAAACTAACCTAACTTATAAACTAAGCTATAAACTAAACTAAACCAAATTATAAACTAAACTATAAACTAAACTAAACTATAAACTAAACTAAACTAAATTATACTAATCTAACCTAACCTAAACTAAACTAACCTAACCTAACCTAACCTAACATAACCTAAACTAAACTAAACTAAAATATAAAATAAACTATAAACTAAACTATACTATAAACTAAATTATAAACTAAACTAAACTAAACTAAAGTAAACTAATCTAACCTAACCTAACATAAACTAAACTAAATTATAAACAAAACGAAACTAAACTAAACTAAACTAACCTAAAGTAACATAAGTTAACCTAACCTAACCTAAACTACACTAACTTAACCTGACCTAACCTAAACTGAACTAAACCAAACTAACCTAACCTAACCTAACCGAAAATAACCTAACCTAAGCTAAGCTAAACTAAACTTACCTAACCTAACCTAAACTAAACCAATCTAAACTATAAACTAATCTATAAACTAATTTATAAATTAAACTAAACTATTAACTAAAATAAAATAAACTAAACTAAGCTAAACTATCTAACCTAACCTAACCTAACCTAAAATAACCTAACCTAAGCTAAGCTAAACTAAACTAAGCTAACCTAACATAAACTAACATAACCTAACCTAACCTAAACTAATCTAAACTAAACTAAACTAATCTAACATAAACTAATAAAACTTAAACTATAAACTAAAATATAAACTAAACTAAACTAACCTAACCTAAACTAAACTAAAATAAACAAAATTAAATTCAACTAAATGTAACTAAACTAAACTACATTAACCTAACCTAGCCTAACCTAACATAATCTAATCTAAACTAAAATAAACTAACCTAACCTAACCATAACTAACCTAAACTAAACTGAACTAAACTAAACTAAACCAAACTAAACTAAACTATAAACTAAAATATAAATTAACCTGTAAACTAAAGTAAACTATAAACTACACGAAACTAATATAAACTATAGTAAACTAAACTAACCTAACCTAACCTAAGCTAAACTAAACTAACCTAACCTAACCTAAAGTAAACTAAACTAAACTAAATTATAAACTAAAATATAAACTAAACTAAATCAAACTACATATTAAACTATAAACTAAACTAAGCTAAACTACAAATTAAACTAAACTAAACTAACCTAACCTAACCTAAACTAACCCCACCTAACCTAAACTAAACTAACCCAACCTAACCTAACATAAACTTAACTAAACTAAACTACCCTAACCTAACTTAACCTAACCTTACCTAACCTAACCTAAACTAAACTAAACGAAACTAAACTGTAAACTAAACTGTAAACTAATCTATAAATTAAACTAAACTATAAACTAAACTAAAATAAACTAAACTAAACTAACCTAACTAACCTAAGCTAACCGAACCTAACCTAAGCTACGCTAAACTAATCTAACGTAACCTAACCTGAACTAAACTAAACTAAACTAAACTGAATTATAAACTAAACTATAAACTAAACTAAACCAAATTATAAACTAAAAACTAAACTAAACTAAACTATAAACTAAACTAAACTAACCCTAACCTAACCTAAACTAAACTAACCTAACCTAAGCTAACCTAACCTAAACTAAACTAAACTATAAAAAACTATAAACTAAACTAAACAACACTATACTATATACTAAATTAAAAACTAAACTAAACTAAACTAAACTAAACTAACCTAACCTAACCTCACCTAACCTAACCTAACATAAACTAAACTAAACTAAATTATAAACTAAACGAAACTAATCTAAACTAAATTAAACTAAACTAACCTAAAGTAACATAACCTAACTAACTTAACCTAACCTAAATTAAAATAAACTCAACTAACCTAACCTAACATAACCCAACCTAACCTAAACTAAACTAAACTAACCTAACCGAACCTAAACTAAACTAAACTAAACTAAACTATAAACTAAACTATAAACTAAAGTAAACTAAACTTAACTAAAATAAACTAACCTAATTTACCTAAACAAAACTAACACTCCTAACCTAAACCTAAACAAAACTAAACTATACTTACCTAACCTACCATAACCCAACCTAACCTAAACTAAACTAAACTAAACTATAAACTAAATTATAAACTAAAGTAAACTAAACTAAACTAAAGAAACCTAACACACCTAACCTAACCTAAACTAAACTAAACTAAACTAAACTAACCTAACATAACCTAACCTAACCTAAACTAAACTAAACTGACGTAACCTATCCTAAACAAAACAAAACTAAACTAAACTATAAGCTAAACTATAAACTAAAGTAAACTAAACTAAACTAAAATAAACTAATCTAACCTAACCTAACCTAACCTAACCTAAACTAATCTAATATAAACTAAACTAAACTAAACTAAATAACCTAACCTAAACTAAAGTAAAATAAACTAGAGTAAATTCAACTAAACTAAACTAAACTAAACGCCACTAACCTAACCTAACCTAACCTAATCTAATCTAAACTAAAATAAGCTAACCTAACCTAACGTAACCTAACATAAACTAAACTAAATTATAAACAAAACGAAACTAAACTAACCTAACCTAATATAAACTAAACTAAACTAAATTATAAACTAAACGAAACTAAACTAAACTAAACTAACCTAAAGTAACATAAGTTAACCTAACCTAACCTAAACTACACTAACTTAACCTGACCTAACCTAAACTAAACTAACCTAACCTAACCTAACCTAACCTAAAGTAAAATAACCTAACCTAAGCTAAGCTAAACTAAACTAACCTAACCTAACATAAACTAACATAACCTAACCTAAACTGAACTAAACTAAACTAACCTAACCTAACCTAACCTAAAATAACCTAACCAAAGGTAAGCTAAACTAAACTTACCTAACCTAACCTAAACTAAACTAATCTAAACTATAAACTAAACTATAAACTAATTTATAAATTAAACTAAACTATAAATTAAATAAAATAAACTAAACTAAGCTAAACTATCTAACCTAACCTAACCTAACCAAAATAACCTAACCCAAGCTAAGCTAAACTAAACTAACCTAACCTAACATAAACTAACATAACCTAACCTAACCTAACCTAATCTAAACTAAACTAATCTAATATAAACTAAACAAACTTAAACTATAAACTAAAATATAAACTTAACTAAACTAACCTAACCTAAACTAAACTAAAATAAACTAAATTAAATTCAACTAAATGAAACTAAACTAAACTACACTAACCTAACCTAACCTAACCTAACATAATCTAATCTAAACTAAACTAAACTAATGTACTATAAGCTAAAATAAACAATAAATTAAAATATAAACTAAACTAAACTATACTAAAATAAGTTAACCTTATTTAACCTAACCTAAACTAAACTAAACTAACCTAACCTAACCTAAACTAAACAAAAATAAACTACATTAAATTAAATTAAACTAAAATAAACTACACTTACCTAACCTAACCTTACCTAACCTAACCTAAACTAAACTAAACCAAACTAAACTAAACTATAAACTAAAATATAAGCTAATCTATAAATTAAACTAAACTATATACTAAACTAAACTAAACCAAATTAAATTCAACTAAACTAAACTACACTAATCTAACCTAACCTAACCTAACATAATCTAATCTAAACTAAAATAAACTAACCTAACCTAACCTTACCTAACCTAACCTAAACTAAACTAAACTAAAGCAAACTTAACTAAACTATAAAGCAAAATATAAACTAATCTATAAACTAAACTATAAACTAAAGGAAATTAATTAAACTATACTAAACTAAACTAACCTAACATAAACAAATCTAACCTAATCTAAAATAAACCAAACTAAACTAAACTAAATTAAACTATAAACTAAACTAAATTAAACTATAAACTAAACTATAAACTAAACAAAACTAAACTATAAAACAATTTATAAATTAAACTAAACTATAAACTAAATTATAATAAACTAAACTAAGCTAAACTAACTAACCCAACCTAACCTAACCTAACCTAACCTAAGCTATACTAAACTGACCTAACCTAACCTAAACTAAACTAAAATAAACTAAATTATATTATAAAGTATAAACTAAACAAAACTAAACTATAAACAATAATATAAACTAAACTAAACTTAACTAAACTAAATTAAACTAAAGTTAACTAACCTAACCTAACCTAACCTAAATTAAACTAAACTAAACTAACCTAACCTAATCTAACCTATCCTAACCTAAGCAAAACTAAAGTAACCTAACCTAAGATAAACTAACCTAACCTAAACTAAACTAAACTAAACTAAACTAAGCTAACCTAACTTAACCTAACCTAACCTAACCTAAGTTAAGCAAAACTAAACTAACCTAACCTAACACAAACCAACTTAACCTAACCTAAACTAAACTAACCTTACCTAACCTAACCTAAACTAAACTAAACAAAACTAAACTAAACTAAACTAAATTAAACTATAAACTAAACTAAACTATAAACCAAACTATAAACTAAACTAAACTAAACTATAAACAAACCTAACTAAACTGAACTAAACTAACCTAACCTAACCTAACATAAACTTAACTAAACTAAACTATCCTAACCTAACCTAACCTTACCTAACCTAACCTTAACTAAACCAAACTAAACTAAACTATAAACTAAAATATAATCTAATCTATAAATTAAACTAAACTATAAACTAAACTAAAATAAACTAAACTAAGCTAAACTAACTAACCTAACCTAACTTAACCTAACCTAACGAAACCTAAGCTAAGCTAAAGTAAACTTACCAAACCTAACCTAAACTAAACTAAACTAAATTAAACTAAATTATAATCTAAACCATAAACTTAAGTAAACTAAATTATAAACTAAACTATAAACTAAACTAAACTATTAACTAAACTAAACCAAACTAACCTAACCTAACCTAACCTAAACTAAACTGACCTAACCTAAGCTAACCTAACCTAAATTAAACTATAAAATAAACTATAAACTAAACTAAACCAAGCTATACTATAAACTAAATGATAAACTTAACTAAACTAACCGGAACTAACCTAACCTAACATAAACTAAACTAAACTAAATTATAAACTAAACGAAACTAAACTAAACTAAATTAAACTAAACTAACCTAAAGTAACCTAAACTAAACTAAACTAAACTAAACTGTAAACTTAACTATAAACTAAAGTAAACTAAAGTAAACTAAAATAAACTAACCTAACCTAACCTAAACTCAACTAACCTAACCTAACCAAACCTAACCTAAATTAAACTGAACTAAACTGAACTAAACTAATCTAATATAAACTAAACTAAACTAAACTATAAACTAAAATATAAACTAAACTAAACTAAACTAACCTAACCTAACTTAACCTAACCTAAATTAAACTAAACTAAGCTGACCTAACCTAACCTAACCTAAACTAAGCTAAAATAAAGTAATTTAAATTCCACTAAATTAAACTAAACTAAACTACACTAACCTAACCTAACCTAACCCAACCTAAATTAAAATAAATTAAACTAAGCTAACCTAATCTAACCTAAGCTAAGCAAAACTAAACTAACCTAACCTAACCTAACCTAAACTAAATAAAACTAACCTAACCTAACTAGCCTAAACTAAACTAAACTAAACTATAAAATAAACTATAAACTAAACTAATCTATACTAAAAATTAAATTATAAAGTAAACTAAACTAAACTAAACTTTACCAAACTACTCTATTCTAACCTAAGCTAACCTAAACGGATCTAAACTAAACTAAACTAAACAAAACTATCAATTGAACTAAACTAAACTATAAACTAAATTATAAACTAAACTAAACTATAAACTAAACTAAACTACACTAAACTGTACTAAACTAAATTAACCTAGCCTAACCTAACCTAACCTAACCTAAACTAAACTAAACTAAACTAACCTAACCAAACTTAATCTAAATTATACTCTTCTACACTAAACTAAGCTATAAACTAAATTATATTACACTATAAACTAAACTATGAACTTAACTAAACTATAAAGAAAACTAAACTATAAACAAAGCTAAACTAACTAACCTAACCTAACCTAACATATACCAAACTAAACTGAACTAAACTAACCTAACCTGACCTAACATAATCTAATCTAAACTAAAATAAACTAACCTAAACTAATCTAATCTTACCTAACCTAACCTAAACTAAACTAAACCAAACTAAACACAAACTAAAATATAAACTAATTTATAAACTAAACTAATCTATAAACTAAACTAAACTAAACTAAACTTAGCTAACTAACTAACCTTACCTAACATAGCCTAACCTAATCTAAGCTAAACTAAACTAACCTAACCTAACCCAAAATAAACCAAACTAAACTAAATTATAAATTAAACTATAAACTAAACTAAACAAAACTATATTCTAAACTACAAACTAAACTAAACTATAAACTAAACTATACTAAACTAAACTAAACTAACCTAACCTAACCTAACCTAACCTAACCTAACTTAAACTAAACTAAACTAACCTAACCTAACGTAACCTAATCTAAACTAAACTAAATTAAATTCACCTAAACTAAACTAAACTGCACTAATCTAACCTAACCTAACCTAACCTAAACTAAACTAAACTATAAACTAAGTTATATACTAAACTAAACTAATCTAACATAACGTAACTTGAACTACAATAAAAAAACTAAACTAAGTTCAACTAAACTAAACCTAACTACACTAACCTAACCTAACCTAACCAAACATAAACTAAACTAAACTGACCTAACCTAACCTAACCTAACCTAACCTAAACTAAACTAAACTAAACTAAATAAAACTAAACTAAACTAAACGAAATTAAACTATACACCAAACTATAAACTAAGCTAAACTAAACTATAAATTAAACTATAAACTAAACTAAACTACTAAACTATAAGGTAAACTAAACTAAATTAAACTCAACTAATCTAAACTAACTTATCCTTACTAAACTAACCTAACCTAATATAAACTAAACTAAACTAACCTAACCTAACCTAAGCTAAGCTAAGCTAAACTAAATCAACCTAACCTAAACTAAACTAAACTAAACTAAAATATAAACCAAACTATAAACTAAACTAAACCAAACTATATACTAAACTATAAACTAAACTAAGCTAAACTATAAACTAAACTAAACTAAACTAACCTAAACTATCCTAACCTAAACTAACTTAACCTAACCTAAACTAAACTTACCTTACCTTACCTCACATAACATAACCTAAACTAAACTAAACTAAACTATAAAATAAACTATAAACTAAACTAAACTAAACTATACAAAAATTAAATTATAAACTAAACTAAACTAAACTAACCTAACCTAACCTAACCTAACATAAACTAAATTAACTAAATTATAAACTAAACGAAACTAAACTAACCTAACCTAACCTAACCTAACCTAACATAAACTAAACTAAACTAAATTATAAACTAAACGAAACTAAACAAAACTAAACTAAACTAACCTAAAGTAACATAACCTAACCTAACCTAGACTAAACTAAACTAAGCTGACCTAAACTAAACTAAAACTAAATTAAACTAAACTATAAACTAAACTATAAACTAAAGTAAATTAACTAAACTAAAATAAACTAACCTAACCTAACTTAACCTAAACTAAACTAACCTAACCTAACCTAAACTAACCTAACCTAATCTAAACTAAACTAAACTAATCTAATATAAACTAAACTAAACAATAAATTAAAATATAAACTAAACTTAACTAAACTAAACTAAGCTAAACTAACTTGATCTAAACTAAACTAAACTAAGCTAACCTAACCTGACCTAAACTAAACTAAAATAAACTAAATTAAATTCAAGTAAACTAAACTAAACTACACTAACCTAACCTAACCTAACCTAACATAATCTAATCTAAACTAAAATAAAGTAACCTAAACTAATCTAACCTTACCTAACCTAAACTAAACTAAACTAAACCAAACTAAACTAAACTATAAACTAAAATATAAACTAATTTATAAACTAAACTAATCTATAAACTAAACTAAACTGAACTATAAACAAAACTAAACTAAACTGAACTAAACTAACCTAAACTAACCTAACCTAAACTTACGTAACCTAACCTAAACTAAACTAAACTATAAACTAAACTGTAAACTAATTTATAAATTAAACTAAACTATAAACTAAAGTAAAATAAACAAAACTAAACTAAGCCAAACTAACTAACCTAACCTAACCTAACCTAAGCTAAGCTATCTAAACTCACCTAACCTAACCTAAACTAAACTAAAATAAAATAAACTAAAGTATAAACTAAAGTAAAGTAAACTATAAACTAAACTATAAACTAAACTGAACTAAACTATAAATTAAACTAAAGTTAACTAACCTTCCCTAACCAAACCTAACGTAAATTAAACTAAACTAAACTAAACTAAGCTAACTTAACCTAACCTAAACTAACCTAACCTAACCTAACCTAAGCTAAGCTAAACTAAACTAACTTAACCTAACATAACTAACCTAACCTAACCTAAACTAACCTTACCTCACCTAACCTAAACTAAACTAAACTAAATTAAACTATAAACTGAACTAAACTGTAAACTAAATTTTAAACTAAACTAAACTAAACTATAAACACAACTAAACTAAACTGAACTAAACTAACCTAACCTAGCCTAACTTAAACTTAACTAAACTAAACTACCCTAACCTAACCTAACCTAACCAAACCTAACCTAACCTAACCTAAACTTAACTAAAATAAACTAAACTAAACTAAACTAAATAACCTAACCTAACCTAACCTAACCTAAGCTAAACTAAACTAACCTAACGTAAATTAACCTAAACAAAACTAAACTAAACTAAACTAACCTAACCTAACCTAACATAAACTAAACTAAACTAAACTAAATAAAACTAAACTAAACTAAACGAAATTAAACTATACACCAAACTATAAAATAAGCTACACTAAACTATAAACTAAAATATAAACTAATTTAAACTAAACTAACCTAACCTAAACTAAACTAAAATAAACTAAATTAAATTCAACTAAATGAAACTAAACTAAACTACACTAACCTAACCTAACCTAACCTAACCTAACCTAACATAATCTAATCTAAACAAAAATAAACTAACCTAAACTAATCTAACCTTACCTAACCAAACCTAAACTAAACTAAACTAAACCAAACTTAACTAAACTACAAACTAAAATATAAATTAATTTATAAACTAAACTAATCTATAAACTAAACTAAACTAAACTAAACTTAGCTAAACTAACTAACCTTACCGAAAATAGCCTAACCTAATCTAAGCTAAACTAAACTAACCTAACCTAAACCCACATAAACCAAACTAAACTAAATTATAAAGTAAACCATAAACTAAACTAAACAAAACTTAATTCTAAACTATAAATTAACAAAACCATAAACTAAACTAAACTAAACTAAACTAACCTCACCTAACCTAATTTAAACTAAACTAAACTAACCTAACCTAACCTAAACTAAACTAAACTAAACTATAAACACAGTTATAAACTAAACTAAACTAAACTAACATAACGTAACCTAAACTACAATAAAATAAACTAAACTAAGTTCATCTAAACTAAACCTAACTACACTAACCTAACCTAACCTAACCTAACAAAAACTAAACTAAACTGACCTAACCTAACCTAACGTAAACTAAACTAAACTATACGAAACAAAACTAAATAAAACTAAACTAAACTAAACGAAATTAAACTATACACCAAACTATAAAATAAGCTAAACTAAACTATAAATTAAACTATAAACTAAACTAAACTACTAAACTATAAGGTAAACTAAACTAAATTAAACTCAACTAATCTAAACTAACCTAAGGTTACTAAACTAACCTAACCTAAACTAACCTAACCTAATATAAACTAAACTAAACTAACCTAACCTAACATAAGCTAGGCTAAGCTAAACTAAACTAACCTAACCTAAAATAAAATAAACTAAACTATAAACTAAACTAAACCAAACTATATACTAAACTATAAACTAAACTAAGCTAAACTATAAACTAAACTATACTAAACTAAAGTAACTTAACCTAACCTAACCTAAACTAACTTAACCTAACCTATACTAAACTTACCTTACCTAACCTAACATAACCTAAACTAATCTAAAGTATAAAATAAACTATAAACTAAACTAAACTATACTATAAACTAAATTATAAACTAAACTAAACTAAACTAAACTAACCTAACCTAACCTAACCTAAACTAAACTAAACTAAATTATAAACTAAACGTAACTAAACTAACCTAACCTAACCTAACCTAAACTAAACTACACTAAATTATAATCTAAACGAAACTAAACAAAACTAAACTAAACTAACCTAAAGTAACATAACCTAACCTAACCTAAACTAAACTAAACTAACCTGACCTAACGTAAACCAAAACTAAATTAATCTATACTATAAACTAAACTATAAAGTAAAGTAAATTAACTAAACTAAAATAAACTAACCTAACCTAACCTAACCTAAACTAAACTAACATAACCTAACCTAACCTAAACTAAACTAAACTAATCTAATATAAACTAAACTAAACAATAAATTAAAATATAAACTAAACTTAACAAAACTAAACTAAGGAAATTTAACTTAACCTAAACTATACTAAACTAAACTAACCTAACCTGACCTAAAATAAACTGAAATAAACTAAATTAAATTCAAGTAAACTAAACTAAACTACACTAACCTAACCTAACCTAACATAATCTAATCTAAACTAAACTAAACTAACCTAAACTAATCTAACCTTACCTAACCTAATCTAACCTAAACTAAACTAAACTAAGCTATAAACTAATTTATAGACTAAACTAATCTATAAACTAAACTAAACTAAACTAACCTAAGATAACATAACCTAAATTAAACTAAACTAAACTAAACTATACTAAACTATAAACAAAACGATAAAATATACTATATATTAAACTGAACTAAAGTAAACTAAACTAAATTAATTTTACCTAACCTAACCTAAACTAAACTAAACTAACCTAACCTAACCCAAACTAAATTAAACTAAACTAAACTAAACGAAATGAAACTATAAACTGAAGTAAACTAAACTAAACTCAACTAAACTAAACTAACCTAACCTAACTTAACATAACCTAACCTAAACTAAACTAAACTAACGTAACCTAACATAACCTACCATAAACTAAAAAAAATTAAATTAATTAAACTATAAACTAAACTAAACTATATACTAAACGATACCTCACTCAACTAAACTAAACTAAACTAAACTACACTAAACTAAACTAAACCATAAACTAAACTATAAACTAAACTATAAACTAAACTATAAACTAAACTATAAACTAATTTATAAATTAAACTAAACTATAAATTATAGTAAAATAAACAAAACTAAACTAAGCTAAACTAACTAACATAAATTAACGTAACCTAAGCTAAGCTATCTAAACTAACCTAACCTAACCTAACCTAAAGTAAACTAAACTAAAATAAACTAAACTAAACTAAACTATAAACTAAACTATAAACTAAACTGAACTAAACTATAAACTAAACTAAACTAAAGTTAACTAACCTAACGTAACTTAACCTAAACTAAATTGAACTAAACCTAACTAAACTATGCTAACTTAACCTAACCTAAACTAACCTAACCTAACCTAAGCTAAGCTAAACTAAACTAACCAAACCTAACATAAACCAACCTTACCTAACCTAAACTAACCTTACCTAACTAAACTAAACTAAACAAAACTACACTAAACTAAACTAAATTAAACTATAAACTGAACTATACTGTAAACCAAACTTTAAACTAAACAAGACTAAACTATAAACAAAACTAAATTAAACTGAACTAAACTTACCTAACCTAACCTAACATAAACCTAACTAAACTAAACTACCCTAACCTAACCTAACCTAATCTAACCTTACCTAACCTAACCTAAACTAAACTAAATGAAACTAAACTATAAACTAATCTATAAATTAAACTAAACTATAAACTAAACTAAAATAAACTAAACTAAACTAACTAACCTAATCTAACCGAACCTAACCTAAGCTACGCTAAACTAAACTAACCTAACAAAACCTGAAATAAACTAAACTAAACTAAACTAAACTAAATTATAAACTAAACTATAAACTAATATAAACTAACCTAACCTAACCTAAACTAAACTAACCTAACTTAAGCTAACCTAACCTAAACTAAACTAAACTATAAAAAAACTATAAACTAAACTAAACAAAACCATACTATAAACTAAATTATAAACTAAACTAATGTAAACTAAACTAACCTCAACTAACCTAACCTAACCTCACCTAATCTAACATAAACTAAACTAAACTAAATTATAAACTAAACGAAACTAAACTAAACTAAACTAAATTAAACTAAACTAACCTAAAGTAACATAACCTAACCTAACCTAACCTAACCTAAACTAAAATAACTCAACTAACCTAACCGAACCTAAACTAAACTAAACTAAACTAAACTATAAACTAAAGTAAACTAAATTAAACTAAAATAAACTAAAATAATTTACCTAAACAAAACTAACACACCTAACCTAACCTAAATAAAAACTAAACTGACCTAACCTATCCTTAACAAAATAAAACTAAACTAAACTATAAGCTAAACTATAAACTAAAGTAAACTAAACTAAACTAAAATAAGCTAATCTAACCTAACCTAACCTAACCTAAACTAAAATAATATAAACTAAACTAAACTATAAACTAAAATATAAACTAAACTAAACTAAATAACCTAACCTAAACTAAAGTAAAATAAACTAGATTAAATTCAACTAAACTAAACTAAACTAAACGCCACTAACCTAACCTAACCTAATATAATCTAAACTAAAATAAACTAACCTAACCTAAACTTACCTAACCTAACCTAAACAAAACTAAACTAAGCTATAAACTAAACTATAAACTAATTTATAAATTAAACTAAACTATAAACTAAAATAAAATAAACTAAACTAAGCTAAACTATCTAACATAACCTAACCTAACCTAAATTAACCTAACCTAAGCTAAGCTAAACTAAACTAACCTAACCCAACCTAAGCTAACCTTACCTAACCTAACCTAAACTTAACTAAATGAAACTAAACTATAAACTAATCTCTAAATTAAACTAAACTATAAACTAAACTAAAATAAACTAAACTAAGCTAAATTAACTAACCTAACCTATTCTAACCTAACCTAAGCTAAACTAGACTAACCTAACCTAAACTAAACTAAACTAAATTATAAACTAAACCATAAACTAAATTATACTATAAACTAAACTATAAACTAAACTAAACTAAACTATAAACTAGACTAAACTAAACTAAACTATAAACTAGACTAAACTAAACTAAACTATCCTAACCTAACCTAAGCTAAGGTAAACTAAACTAACCTAACCTAACCTGAACTAAACTAAACTAAACTAACCTAACTTATAAACTAAGCTATAAACTAAACTAAACCAAATTATAAACTAAACTATAAACTAAACTAAACTATAAACTAAACTAAACTAAATTATACTAATCTAACCTAACCTAAACTAAACTAACCTAACCTAACCTAACCTAACATAACCTAAACTAAACTAAACTAAAATATAAAATAAACTATAAACTAAACTATACTATAAACTAAATTATAAACTAAACTAAACTAAACTAAACTAAACTAACCTAATCTAACCTAATCTAACATAAACTAAACTAAATTATAAACAAAACGAAACTAAACTAACCTAACCTAATATAAACTAAACTAAACTAAATTATAAACTAAACGAAACTAAACTAAACTAAACTAACCTAAAGTAACATAAGTTAACCTAACCTAACCTAAACTACACTAACTTAACCTGACCTTACCTAAACTGAACTAAACCAAACTAACCTAACCTAACCTAACCTAAAATAACCTAACCTAAGCTAAGCTAAACTAAACTTACCTAACCTAACCTAAACTAAACTAATCTAAACTATAAACTAAACTATAAACTAATTTATAAATTAAACTAAACTATTAACTAAAATAGAATAAACTAAACTAAGCTAAACTATCTAACCTAACCTAACCTAACCTAAAATAACCTAACCTAAGCTAAGCTAAACTAACTAACCTAACCTAACATAAACTAACAAAACCTAACCTAACCTAAACTAAACTAAACCAAACTAAACTAAACTATAAAATAAAATATAAACTAATTTATAAACTAAACTAATCTATAAACTAAACTAAACTAAACTAAACTTAGCTAAACCTACTAACCTTACCTAATGTAGCCTAACGTAAAATAAGCTAAACTAAACTAACCTAACCTAACCTAAACTAACTTAACCTAACCAATACTAAACTTACCTTACCTAACCTAACATAAGCTAAACTAAACTAAACTATAAAATAAATTATAAACTAAACTAAACTAAACTAAACTATACTATAAATTAAATTATAAACTAAACTAAACTAAACTAAACTAACCTAACCTAACCTAACATAAACTAAACTAAACTAAATTATAAACTAAACGAAACTAAACTAACCTAACCTATGCTAACCTAACATAACATAAACTAAACTAAACTAAATTATAAACTAAACGAAACTAAACAAAACTAAAACTAAACTAACCTAAAGTAACCTAACCTAACCTAAAGTAAACTAAACTAATCTAATATTAACTAAACTAAACAATAAATTAAAATATAAAATAAACTTAACTAAACTAAACTAAGCTAAACGAACTTAACCTAAACTAAACTAAACTATAAAATAAACTATTAACTAAACTCTACTAAACTATACTATAAACTAAATTATAAACTAAACTAAACTAAACTAACCTAACCTAACCTAACATAAACTAAACAAACTAAATTATAAACTAATCGTAACTAAACTAACCTAACCTAACCTAACATAAACTAAACTAAACTCAATTATAAACTAAACGAAACTAAACAAAACTAAACTAAACTAACCTAAAGTAACATAACCTATGCTAACTTAAACTAAACTAAACTAACCTGACCTAACCTAAACTAAAACTAAATTTATCTAGACTATAAACTAAACTATAAACTAAAGTAAATTAACTAAACCAAAATAAACTAACCTAACCTAACCTAACCTAAACTAAACTAACCTAACCTAACCTAACCTAACATAAATTAAACTAAACTAAATTATGAACTAAGCGAATCTAAACTAAATTAAATTAAACTAAACTAACCTAAAGTAACATAACCTAACCTAACGTAACGTAACCTAACCTAAACTAAACTAAACTAAACTAAACTTACCAACCTAACCTAACCTAAACTAAAATAAACTAAACTAACCTAACCGAACCTAAACTAAACTAAACTATAAACTAAACTATAAACTAAACTAAACTAAACTAAAATAAACTAACCTAACCTAACCTGACCTAGCCAAACTAAACTAACCTAACCTAAACTAAACTAAACTAATCTAATATTTACTAAACTAAACTAAACTATAAACTAAAATAAATTAACTAAGCTACACTAACTAACCCAACCTAACCTAACCTATCCTAACCCAACCTAACATAACCTATCCTAAACTAAACTAAACTCAACTAAACTAAACTAAATTAAATAATAAACTAAACTAAACCTAACTATAAATTAAACTTTAAACTAAACTAAACTATAAACAATACTAAACTAAACTGAACTAAACTAACCTAACCTAACCTAACATAAACTTAACTAAACTAAACTAACTTAACCTCACCCAACCTAACCTTACCTTACCTAACCTAAACTAAAATAAACTAAACTAAACTATAAGCGAAACTATACTTAATTATAAATTAAACACTAAACTAAATTACATCAAACTGACCTAACCTAACCTAAACAAAACTAACATACCTAACCTAACCTAACCTAACCTAAACTAAACTAAACTAAACTAACCTAACCTAACCTAACCTAAACTAAACTAAACTGACCTAACCTATCCTAAACAAACTAAACTTAACTAAACTATAAGCTAAACTATTAACTAAACTAAACTAAACTAAACTAACCTTACCTAACCTAACCTAACCTAACTTATACTAAACTAAACTAAATTAAACTAAACTATAAACTAAAATATAAGCTAATCTATAAATTAAAATAAACTATAAAATAAAATAAACTAAACTAAATTAAATTCAACTAAACTAAACTACACTAATCTAACCTAACTTAACATAATCTAATCTAAACTAAAATAAACTAACATAACCTAACCTTAACTAACATAACCTAAACTAAACTAAACTAAACCAAACTTAAATAAACTATAAACCAAAATATAAACTAATCTATAAATTAAACTAAACTATAAACTAAACGAAACTAAAATAAACTATACTAAATTAAACTAATCTAACCTAAACAAATCTAACCTAACCTAAACTAAACTAAACTAAACTAAACTAAATTAAACTATAAAGTAAACTAAATTAAACTATAAACTAAACTATAAACTAAACTAAACTAAACTATAAACAAAACTAAACTATAAAATAATTTGTAAATTAAACTAAACTATAAACTAAACTAAAATAAACTAAACTAAGCTAAACTAACTAACCCAACCTAACCTCACCTAACCTAACCTAAGCTATACAAAACTAACCTAACCTAACCTAAACTTAACTAAACCAAACTAAATTATATTATAAAGTATAAACGAAACTAAACTAAAGTATAAACTATAATATAAACTAAACTAAACTTAACTAAACTAAAGAAAACTAATCTTAACTAACCTAACCTTAACCAACCTAAATTAAACTAAACTAAACTAAGCTAACCTAACCTAATCTAATCTCACCTAAGCTAAGCAAAACTATCGTAACCTAACCTAACATAAACTAACCTAACCTAACCTAAACTAAACTAAACTAATTTAACCTAAGCTAACCTAACCTAACCTAAGCTAAGCAAAACTAAACTAACCTAACCTAACATAAACTAACTTAACCTAACCTAAACTATACTAAACTAAACTAAACCAACCTTACCTAACCTAACCTAAACTAAACTAAACAAAACTAAACTAAACTAGACTAAATTAAACTATAAACTAAACTAAACTATAAACTAAACTATAAACCAAACTATAAACTAAACTAAACTAAACTATAAACAAATCTAACTAAACTGAACTAAACTAACCTAACCTAACTTAACATAAACTTAACTAAACTAAACTATCCTAACCTAACCTAACCTTACCTAACCTAACCTTAATTAAACCAAACTAAACTAAACTATAAACTAAAATATAATCTAATCTATAAATTCAACTAAACTATAAACTAAACTAAAATAAACTAAACTAAGCTAAACTAAACTAAGCTAACCTAACCTAACCTAATCTCACCTAAGCTAAGCAAAACTAAAGTAACCTAACCTAACATAAACTAACCTAACCTAACCTAAACTAAACTAAACTAATTTAACCTAAGCTAACCTAACCTAACCTAACCTAAACTAAACTAAACTGACCTAACCTATCCTAAACAAACTAAACTAAACTAAACTATAAGCTAAACTATAAACTAAACTAAACTAAACTAAACTAACCTTACCTAACCTAACCTAACCTAAACTAAACTAAACCAAACTAAATTATATTATAAAGTATAAACGAAACTAAACTAAACTATAAACTATAATATAAACTAAACTAAACTATAAACTAAACTAAACTTAACTAAACTAAAGTAAACTAAATTTAACTAACCTAACCTAACCTAACTAAGCTAAGCAAAACTAAACTAACCTAACCTAACATTAACTTAACCTAACCTAAACTAAACTAAACTAAACTAAACCAACCTTACCTAACCTAACCTGAACTAAACTAAACAAAACTAAACTAAACTAGTCTAAATTAAACTATAAACTAAACTAAACTATAAACTAAACTATAAACCAAACTATAAACTAAACTAAACTAAACTATAAACAAAACTAACTAAACTGAACTAAACTAATATAACTTAACTTAACATACACTTAACTAAACTAAACTATCCTAACCTAACCTAACCTTACCTAACCTAACCTTAATTAAACCAAACTAAACTAAACTATAAACTAAAATATAATCTAATCTATAAATTAAACTACACTATAAACTAAACTAAAATAAACTAAACTAAGCTAAACTAACTAACCTAACCTAACTTAACCTAACCTAACCAAACCTAAGCTAAGCAGAACTAAACTAACCAAACCTAACCTAACCTAACATAAACTAAACTAAACTAAATTATAAACTAAACGAAACTAAACTAAACTAAATTAAACTAAACTAACCTAAAGTAACCTAAACTAAACTAAACTAAACTAACCTAACCTAACCTAACCTAAACTAAACTAAACTAACCTAACCGAACCTAAACTAAACTAAACTAAACTAAACTAAACTAAACTATAAACTTAACAATAAACTAAAGTATACTAAAGTAAAGTAAAATAAACTAACATAACCTAACGTAAACTCAACTATCCTAACCTAACCAAACCTAACCTAAACTAAATTGAACTAAACTAAACTAAACTAGTCTAATATAAACTAAACTAAACTAAAATATAAACTAAAATATAAACTAAACTAAACTAAACTAACCTAACCTAACCTAACCTAACTTAACCTAACCTAAATTAAACTAAACTAAACTAAACTAACCTAACCTAACCTAAACTAAGCTAAAATAAACTAAATTAAATTCAACTAAATTAAACTAAACTAAACTACACTAACCTAACCTACCCAAACCTAACATAATCTAATGTAAACTAAAATCAACTAACCTAACCTAATCTAAACTAAACTAAACTAACCTAAGCTAACCTAACCTAACCTAAACTAAACTGAACTAAGTTAAACAATAAACTAAACTAAACTATAAACTAAACTGTAAACTAAACTATTACTAAACTAAATTATAAACAAAACTAAACTCAACTGAACTAACTTAACCTAACCTAACCTAAACTTACCTCTCCTAACCTAAACTAAACTAAACTAAACTAAACTATAAAATAAACTAAAATTAAACTAAACTATAAACTAAAATAAACTAAACTAAGCTACACTAACTAACCGAACCTAACCTAAACTAACCTAACCTAACCAAACCTAAACTAAGCTAAACTAAACTATAAAATAAAATATAAACTAAAATAAACAAAACTATACTATAAACTAAATTACAAACATAAACTAAATTAAACTAAACTAACCTAACCTAACATAAACTATACTAAACTAAATTATAAACTAAACGAAACTTAACTAACCGAACCTAACCTAAAATAACCTAACCTAAGCAAAGCTAAACTAAACTAACCTAACCTAACATAAACTAATATAACCTAACATAAACTGAACTAAACTAAACTAACCTTACCTAAAATAACCTATACTAAACTAAACAAAACAAAACTAAACTAAACTAAACTATAAACTGAACTAAACTAACCTAACCTAACCTAACATAAACTTAACTAAAGTAAACTAACCTAACCCAACCTAAGCTAACCTTACCTAACCTAACCTAAACTAAACTAAACGAAACTAAACTATAAACTAAACTATAAACTAATCTCTAAATTAAACTAAACTATAAACTAAACTAAAATAAACTAAACTAAGCTAAATTAACTAACCTAACCTATTCTAACCTAACCTAAGCTAAAATATACTAACATAAACTAAACTAAACTAAACTAAACTATAAACTAAACTAAACTATAAACAAAACTAAACTAAACTGAACTAAATTAACCTAACCTAACCTAACATAAACTTAACTAAACTAAACTAACCTAACCCAAACTAAGCTAACCTTACCTAACCTAACCTAAACTTAATTAAATGAAACTAAACTATAAACTAATCTCTAAATTAAACTAAACTATAAACTAAACTAAAATAAACTAAACTAAGCTAAATTAACTAACCTAACCTATTCTAACCTAACCTAAGCTAAACTAGACTAACCTAACCTAAACTAAACTAAACTAAACTAAATTATAAACTAAACCATAAACTAAACTAAACTATAAACTAAACTATAAACTAAACTAAACTAAACTATAAACTAGACTAAACTAAACTAAACTAACATAACCTAACCTAAGCTAAGGTAAACTAAACTAACCTAAACTAACCTGAACTAAACTAAACTAAACTAACCTAACTTATAAACTAAGCTATAAACTAAACTAAACCAAATTATAAACTAAACTATAAACTAAACTAAACTAAACTATAAACTAAACTAAACTAAATTATACTAATCTAACCTAACCTAAACTAAACTAACCTAACCTAACCTAACATAACCTAAACTAAACTAAACTAAAATATAAAATAAACTATAAACTAAACTATACTATAAACTAAATTATAAACCAAACTAAACTAAACTAAACTAATCTAACCTAACCTAACATAAACTAAACTAAATTATAAACAAAACGAAACTAAACTAACCTAACCTAATATAAACTAAACTAAACTAAATTATAAACTAAACGAAACTAAACTAAACTAAACTAACCTAAAGTAAAATAAGTTAACCTAACCTAACCTAAACTACACTAACTTAACCTGACCTAACCTAAACTGAACTAAACCAAACTAAAATAACCTAACCTAACCGAAAATAACCTAACCTAAGCTAAGCTAAACTAAACTTACCTAACTTAACCTAAACTAAACTAATCTAAACTATAAACTAATCTATAAAATAATTTATAAATTAAACTAAACTATTAACTAAAATAAAATAAACTAAACTAAGCTAAACTATCTAACCTAACCTAACCTAACATAAAATAACCTAACCTAAGCTAAGCTAAACTAAACTAACCTAACCTAACATAAACTAAGATAACCTAACCTAACCTAAACTAATCTAAACTAAACTAAACTAATCTAATATAAACTAAACAAACTTAAACTATAAACTAAAATATAAACTAAACTAAACTAACCTAAGCTAAACTAAACTAAAATAAACTAAATTAAATTCAACTAAATGTAATTAAACTAAACTACACTAACCTAACCTAGCCTAACCTAACATAATCTAATCTAAACTAAAATAAACTAACCTAAACTAACCATAAATAACCTAAACTAAACTGAACTAAACTAAACTAAACCAAACTAAACTAAACTATAAACTAAAATATAAATTAACCTGTAAACTAAAGTAAACTATAAACTACACGAAACTAATATAAACTATAGTAAACTAACCTAACCTAACCTAACCTAAGCTAAACTAAACTAACCTAACCTAACCTAAAGTAAACTAAACTAAACTAAATTATAAACTAAAATATTTACTAAACTAAATCAAACTACATATTAAACTATAAACTAAACTAAGCTAAACTATAAATTAAACTAAACTAAACTAACCTAACCTAACCTAAACTAACCCAACTTAACCTAAACTAAACTAACCCAACCTAACCTAACATAAACTTAACTAAACTAAACTACCCTAACCTAATTTAACCTAACCTTACCCAACCTAACCTAAACTAAACTAAACGAAACTAAACTGTAAACTAAACTATAAACTAATCTATAAATTAAACTAAACTATAAACTAAACTAAAATAAACTAACCTAAACTAACCTAACTAACCTAAGCTAACCGAACCTAACCTAAGCTACGCTAAACTAAACTAACCTAACCTAACCTGAACTAAACTAAACTAAACTAAACTGAATTATAAACTAAACTATAAACTAAACTAAACCAAACTATAAACTAAAAACTAAACTAAACTAAACTAAACTATAAACTAAACTAAACTAACCCTAAACTAACCTAAACTAAACTAACCTAACCTAAGCTAACCTAACCTAAAATAAACTAAACTATAAAAAAAACTATAAACTAAACTAAACAACACTATACTATATACTAAATTAAAAACTAAACTAAATTAAACTAAACTAAACTAACCTAACTTCACCTCCTAACCTAACATAAACTAAACTAAACTAAATTATAAACTAAACGAAACTAAACTAAACTAAACTAAATTAAACTAAACTAACCTAAAGTAACATAACCTAACTAACCTAACCTAACCTAACCTAAATTAAAATAAACTCAACTAACCTAACCTAACATAACCCAACCTAACCTATACTAAACTAAACTAACCTAACCGAACCTAAACAAAACTAAACTATACTAACCTAACCTAACATAACCCAACTTAACCTAAACTAAAATAAACTAAACTATAAACTAAATTATAAACTAAAGTAAACTAAACTAAACTAAAGAAACCTAACACACCTAACCTAACCTAACCTAAACTAAACTAAACTAAACTAACCTAACATAACCCAACCTAACCTAAACTAAACTAAACTGACGTAACCTATCCTAAACAAAACAAAACTAAACTAAACTATAAGCTAAACTATAAACTAAAGTAAACTAAACTAAACTAAAATAAACTAATCTAACCTAACCTAACCTAACCTAACCTAACCTAAACTAATCTAATATAAACTAAACTAAACTAAACTATAAACTAAAATATAAACTAAACTAAACTAAACTAAATAACCTAACCTAAACTAAAGTAAAATAAACTAGAGTAAATTCAACTAAACTAAACTAAACTAAACGCCACTAACCTAACCTAACCTAACCTAACCTTACCTATTCTAACCTGAACTAATCTAAACTAAACAAACTAAACTAAACTATAAACCAAAATATAAACTAATCTATAAACTAAACTGAACTATAAACTAAACGAAACTAAAATAAATTATACTAAAATAAACTGACCTAACCTAAACTTACCTAACCTAACCTAAACTAAACTAATCTAAACTATAAACTAAACTATAAACTAATATATAACTTAAACTAAACTATAAACTAAAATAAAATAAACTAAACTAAGCTAAACTATCTAACCTAACCTAACCTAACCTAAAATAACCTAACCTAAGCTAAACTAAACTAAACTAACCTAACCTAACATAAACTAACATAACCTAACCTAAACTTTTCTAAACTAAACTAACCTTACCTAACCTAACCTATACTAAACTAAACAAATCTAAACTAAACTAACTTCACCTCCTAACCTAACATAAACTAAACTAAACTAAATTATAAACTAAACGAAACTAAACTAAACTAAACTAAATTAAACTAAACTAACCTAAAGTAACATAACCTAACTAACCTAACCTAACCTAACCTAAATTAAAATAAACTCAACTAACCTAACCTAACATAACCCAACCTAACCTATACTAAACTAAACTAACCTAACCGAACCTAAACTAAACTAAACTAAACTAAAATAAACTAACCTAATTTACCTAAACAAAACTAACACTCCTAACCTAACCTAAACAAAACTAAACTATACTAACCTAACCTAACATAACCCTACTTAACCTAAACTAAAATAAACTAAACTATAAACTAAATTATAAACTAAAGTAAACTAAACTAAACTAAAGAAACCTAACACACCTAACCTAACCTAACCTAAACTAAACTAAACTAAACTAACCTAACATAACCCAACCTAACCTAAACTAAACTAAACTGACGTAACCTATCCTAAACAAAACAAAACTAAACTAAACTATAAGCTAAACTATAAACTAAAGTAAACTAAACTAAACTAAAATAAACTAATCTAACCTAACCTAACCTAACCTAACCTAAACTAATCTAATATAAACTAAACTAAACTAAACTATAAACTAAAATATAAACTAAACTAAACTAAACTAAATAACCTAACCTAAACTAAAGTAAAATAAACTAGAGTAAATTCAACTAAACTAAACTAAACTATACGCCACTAACCTAACCTAACCTAACCTAATCTAATCTAAACTAAAATAAGCTAACCTAACCTTACGTAACCTAACCTTACCTATTCTAACCTGAACTAATCTAAACTAAACAAACTAAACTAAACTATAAACCAAAATATAAACTAATCTATAAACTAAACTGAACTATAAACTAAACGAAACTAAAATAAACTATACTAAAATAAACTGACCTAACCTAAACTTACCTAACCTAACCTAAACTAAACTAATCTAAACTATAAACTAAACTATAAACTAATATATAACTTAAACTAAACTATAAACTAAAATAAAATAAACTAAACTAAGCTAAACTAAACTAAACTAACCTAACCTAACATAAACTAACATAACCTAACCTAAACTTTACTAAACTAAACTAACCTTACCTAACCTAACCTATACTAAACTAAACAAATCTAAACTAAACTAAACTAAACTATAAACTAAACTAAACTAAACTATAAACAAAACTATACTAAACTGAACGAAACTAACCTAACCTAACCTAAGCTAAGGTAAACTAAACTAACCTAACCTAACCTAACCTAACATAACCTAATCTAAACTAAACTAAAATATAAAATAAACTATAAACTAAACTAAACTATACTATAAACTAATTTATAAACTAAACTAAACTAAACTAAACTAACCTAACCTAACCTAACCTAACATAAACTAAACTAAATTATAAACAAAACGACACTAAACTAACCTAACCTAATATAAACTAAACTAAACTAAATTATAAATTAAACGAAACTAAACTAAACTAAACTAACCTAAAGTAACATAAGTTAACCTAACCTAACCTAAACTACACTAACTTAACCTGACCTAACATAAACTAAACTAACCTAACCTAACCTAACCTAACCAATTGTAAAATAACCTAACCTAAGCTAAGCTAAACTAAACTAACCTAACCTAACATAAATTAACATAACCTAACCTAAACTGAACTAAACTAAAGTAACCTAACCTAACCTAACCTAAAATATCCTAACCAAAGGTAAGCTAAACTAAACTTACCTAACCTAACCTAAACTAAACTAATCTAAACTATAAACTAAACTATAACCTAATTTATAAATTAAACTAAACTATAAACTAAAATAAAATAAACTAAACTAAGCTAAACTATCTAACCTAACCTAACCTAACCAAAATAACCTAACCCAAGCTAAGCTAAACTAAATTAACCTAACCTAACATAAACTAACATAGCCTAACCTAACCTAACCTAAACTAATCTAAACTAAACTAAACTAATCTAATATAAACTAAACAAACTTAAACTATAAACTAAAATATAAACTAAACTAAACTAACCTAACCTAAACTAAACTAAAATAAACTAAATTAAATTCAACTAAATGAAACTAAACTAAACTACACTAACCTAACCTAACCTAACCTAACATAATCTAATATAAACTCAGCCAAACTAATGTACTATAAGCTAAAATAAACAATAAATTAAAATATAAACTAAACTAAACTAAACTAAACTAAACTAACCTAACCTAACCTAAACTAAACAAAAATAAACTACATTAAATTAAATTAAATTAAAATAAACTACACTTACCTAACCTAACCTTACCTAACCTAACTTAAACTAAACTAAACCAAACTAAACTAAAATATAAACTAAAATATAACCTAATCTATAAATTAAACTAAACTATATACTAAACTAAACTAAACCAAATTAAATTCAACTAAACTAAACTACACTAATCTAACCTAACCTAACCTAACATAATCTAATCCAAACTAAAATAAACTAGCCTAACCTAACCTAACCTTACCTAACCTAACCTAAACTAAACTAAACTAAAGCAAACTTAACTAAACTATAAAGCAAAATATAAACTAATCTATAAACTATACTAAACTATAAACTAAAGGAAACTAAATTAAACTATACTAAACTAAACTAACCTAACATAAACAAATCTAACCTAACCTATAACAAACCAAACTAAACTAAACCAAATTAAACTATAAACTAAACTATAAACTAAACTAAACTAAACTATAAACAAAACTAAGCTATAAAACAATTTATAAATTAAACTAAACTATAAACTAAATTAAAATAAACTAAACTAAGCTAAACTAACTAACCCAACCTAACCTAACCTAACCTAACCTAAGCTATACTAAACTGACCTAACCTAACCTAAACTAAACTAAAATAAACTAAATTATATTATAAAGTATAAACTAAACAAAACTAAACTATAATATAAACTAAACTAAACTTAACTAAACTAAATTAAACTAAAGTTAACTAACCTAACCTAACCTAACCTAACCTAAATTAAACTAAACTAAACTAACCTAACCTAACCTAACCTAACCTAAGCAAAACTAAAGTAACCTAACCCAACATAAACTAACCTAACCTAACCTAAACTAAACTAAACTAAACTAAGCTAACCTAACTTAACCTAACCTAACCTAACATAAGCTAAGCAAAACTAAACTAACCTAACCTAAAACAAACTAACCTAACCTAACCTAAACTATACTAACCTTACCTAACCTAACCTAAACTAAACTAAACAAAATAAATTAAACTAAACTAAATTAAACTATAAACTAAACTAAACTATAAACCAAACTATAAACTAAACTAAACTAAACTATAAACAAACCTAACTAAACTGAACTAAACTAACCTAACCTAACCTAACATAAACTTAACTAAACTAAACTATCCTAACCTAACCTAACCTTACCTAACCTAACCTTAACTAAACCAAACTAAACTAAACTATAAACTAAAATATAATCTAATCTATAAATTAAACTAAACTATAAACTAAACTAAAATAAACTAAACTAAGCTAAACTAACTAACCTAACCTAACTTAACCTAACCTAACGAAACCTAAGCTAAGCTAAAGTTAACTTACCAAACCTAACCTAAACTAAACTAAACTAAATTAAACTAAATTATAATCTAAACCATAAACTTAACTAAACTAAATTATAATCTAAACTATAAACTAAACTAAACTATAAACTAAACTAAACCAAACTAACCTAACCTAACCTAACCTAAACTAAACTGACCTAACCTAAGCTAACCTAACCTAAATTAAACTATAAAATAAACTATAAACTAAACTAAAGCAAACTATACTATAAACTAAATGATAAACTTAACTAAACTAACCGGAACTAACCTAATCTAAAATAAACTAAACTAAACTAAATTATAAACTAAACGAAACTAAACTAAACTAAATTAAACTAAACTAACCTAAAGTAACCTAAACTAAACTAAACTCAACTAAACTATAAACTTAACTATAAACTAAAGTAATCCAAAGTAAACTAAAATAAACTAACCTAACCTAACCTAAACTCAACTAACCTAACCTAACCAAACCTAACCTAAATTAAACTGAACTAAACTGAACTAAACTAATCTAATATAAACTAAACTAAACTAAACTATAAACTAAAATATAAACTAAACTAAACTAAACTAACCTAACCTCACTTAACCTAACCTAAATTAAACTAAACTAAGCTGACCTAACCTAACCTAACCTAACCCAACCTAAATTAAAATAAATTAAACTAAGCTAACCTAACCTAACCTAAGCTAAGCAAAACTAAACTAACCTAACCTAACCTAACCTAAACCAAATAAAACTAACCTAACCTAACTAGCCTAAACTAAACTAAACTAAACTAAACTATAAAATAAACTATAAACTAAACTAATCTATACTAAAAATTAAATTATAAACTAAACTAAACTAAACTAACCTAAACTAGACTAACCTAAACTAACTTAACCTAACCTAAACTAAACTTACCTTACCTTACCTCACATAACATAACCTAAACTAAACTAAACTAAACTATAAAATAAACTATAAACTAAACTAAACTAAACTATACAAAAATTAAATTATAAACTTAACTAAACTAAACTAACCTAACCTAACCTAACATAAACTAAATTAACTAAATTATAAACTAAACGAAACTAAACTAAATTAAATTAAACTAAACTAACCTAAAGTAACATAACCTAACCTAACGTAACGTAACCTAACCTAAACTAAACTTACCAACCTAACCTAACCTAAACTAAAATAAACTAAACTAACCTAACCGAACCTAAACTAAACTAAGCTATAAACTAAACTATAAACTAAACTAAACTAAACTAAACTAAAATAAACTAACCTAACCTAACCTGACCTAGCTTAACTAAACTAACCTAACCTAAACTAAACTAAACTATTCTAATATTTACTAAACTAAACTAAACTATAAACTAAAATAAATTAACTAAGCTACACTAACTAACCCAACCTAACCTAACCTATCCTAACCCAACCTAAACTAAGCTAAACTAACCTAACCTAACCTAACCTAACCTAACCTATCCTAAACTAAACTAAACAACACTAAACTAAACTAAATTAAATAATAAACTAAACTAAACCTAACTATAAATTAAACTATAAACTAAACTATACTATAAACAATACTAAACTAAACTGAACTAAACTAACCTAACCTAACCTAACATAAACTTAACTAAACTAAACTAACTTAACCTCACCCAACCTAACCTTACCTAACCTAACCTAAACTAAAATAAACTAAACCAAACTATAAGCGAAACTATACTTAATTATAAATTAAACACTAAACTAAATTACACCAAACTGACCTAACCTAACCTAAACAAAACTAACATACCTAACCTAACCTAACCTAAACTAAACTAAACTAAACTAACCTAACCTAACCTAACCTAAACTAAACTAAACTGACCTAACCTATCCTAAACAAACTAAACTAAACTAAACTATAAGCTAAACTATTAACTAAACTAAACTAAAGTAAACTAACCTTACCTAACCTAACCTAACCTAAACTAAACTAAACCAAACTAAATTATATTATAAAGTATAAACGAAACTAAACTAAACTATAAACTATAATATAAACTAAACTAAACTATAAACTAAACTAAACTTAACTACACTAAAGTAAACTAAACTTAACTAACCTAACCTAAACCAACCTAAATTAAACTAAACTAAACTAAGCTAACCTAACCTAACCTAATCTCACCTAAGCTAAGCAAAACTAAAGTAACCTAACCTAACATAAACTAACCTAACCTAACCTAAACTAAACTAAACTAATTTAACCTAAGCTAACCTAACCTAACCTAACCTAAACTAAACTAAACTGATCTAATATAAACTAAACAAACTTAAACTATAAACTAAAATATAAACTAAACTAAACTAAACTAACCTAAACTAAACTAAAATAAACTAAATTAAATTCAACTAAATGAAACTAAACTAAACTGCACTAACCTAACCTAACCTAACCTAACCTAACATAATCTAATCTAAACTAAACTAAACTAATGTACTATAAGCTAAAATAAACAATAAATTAAAATATAAACTAAACTAAACTATACTAAACTAAGTTAACCTTACTTAACCTAACCTAAACTAAACTAAATTAAACTAAACTAACCTAACCTAATCTAAACTAAACAAAAATAAACTACATTAAATTAAATTAAACTAAAATAAACTACACTTACCTAACCTAACCTTACCTAACCTAACCTAAACTAAACTAAACCAAACTAAACTAAACTATAAACTAAAATATAAGCTAATCTATAAATTAAACTAAACTATATACTAAACTAAACTAAACCAAATTAAATTCAACAAAACTAAACTATACTAATCTAACCTAACCTAACCTAACATAATCTAATCTAAACTAAAATAAACTAACCTAACCTAACCTAACCTTACCTAACCTAACCTAAACTAAACTAAACTAAAGCAAACTTAACTAAACTATAAAGCAAAATATAAACTAATCTATAAACTAAACTAAACTATAAACTAAAGGAAACTAAATTAAACTATACTAAACTAAACTAACCTAACATAAACAAATCTAACCTAACCTAAAATAAACCAAACTAAACTAAACTAAATTAAACTATAAACTAAACTAAATTAAACTATAAACTAAACTATAAACTAAACTAAACTAAACTATAAACAAAACTAAACTATAAAACAATTTATAAATTAAACTAAACTATAAACTAAATTAAAATAAACTAAACTAAGCTAAACTAACTAACCACACCTAAGCTAACCTAACCTAATCTAAGCTATACAAAATCGACCTAACCTAACCTAAACTAAACTAAAATAAACTAAATTATATTATAAAGTATAAACTAAACAAAACTAAACTATAAACTATAACATAAACTAAACTAAACTTAACTAAACTAAATTAAACTAAAGTTAACTAACCTAACCTAACCTAACCTAACCTAAATTAAACAAAACTAAACTAAGCTAACCTAACCTAAACTAACCTAAGCAAAACTAAAGTAACCTAACCTAACATAAACTAACCTAACCTAACCTAAACTAAACTAAACTAAACTAAACTAAACTAATCTAACCTAACTTAACCTAACCTAACCTAACCTAAGCTAAGCAAAACTAAACTAACCTAACCTAACACAAACTAACCTAACCTAACCTAAACTAAACTAACCTTACCTAACCTAACCTAAACTAAACTAAACAAAACTAAACTAAACTAAACTAAATTAAACTATAAACTAAACTAAACTATAAACCAAACTATAAACTAAACTAAACTAAACAATAAACAAACCTAACTAAACTGAACTAAACTAACCTAATCTAACCTAACATAAACTTAACTAAACTAAACTATCCTAACCTAACCTAACCTTACGTAACCTAACCTTAACTAAACCAAACTAAACTAAACTATAAACTAAAATATAATCTAATCTATAAATTAAACTAAACTATAAACTAAACTAAAATAAACTAAACTAAGCTAAACTAACTAACCTAACCTAACTTAACCTAACCTAACGAAACCTAAGCTAAGCTAAAGTAAACTTACCAAACCTAACCTAAACTAAACTAAACTAAATTAAACTAAATTATAATCTAAACCATAAACTTAACTAAACTAAATTATAAACTAAACTATAAACTAAACTAAACCAAACTAACCTAACCTAATCTAACCTAAACAAAACTGACCTAACCTAAGCTATCCTAACCTAAATTAAACTATAAAATAAACTATAACCTAAACTAAACCAAACTATACTATAAACTAAATGATAAACTTAACTAAACTAACCGGAACTAACCTAACCTAACATAAACTAAACTAAACTAAATTATAAACTAAACGAAACTAAACTAAACTAAATTAAACTAAACTAACCTAAAGTAACCTAAACTAAACTAAACTAAACTAAACTATAAACTTAACTATAAACTAAAGTAAACTAAAGTAAACTAAAATAAACTAACCTAACCTAAACTCAACTAACCTAACCTAACCAAACCTAACCTAACCAAACCTAACGTAAATTAAACTGAACTAAACTGAACTAAACTAATCTAATATAAACTAAACTAAACTATAAACTAAAATATAAACTAAACTAAACTAAACTAACCTAACCTCACTTAACCTAACCTAAATTAAACTAAACTAAGCTGACCTAACCTAACCTAACCTAAACTAAGCTAAAATAAAGTAATTTAAATTCCACTAAATTAAACTAAACTAAACTACACTAACCTAACCTAACCTCACCCAACCTAAATTAAAATAAATTAAACTAAGCTAACCTAACCTAACCTAAGCTAAGCTAAACTAAACTAACCTAACCTAACCTAACCTAAACTAAATAAAACTAACCTAACCTAACTAGCCTAAACTAAACTAAACTAAACTATAAAATAAATTATAAACTAAACTAATCTATACTAAAAATTAAATTATAAAGTAAACTAAACTAAACTAAACTTTACCAAACTACTCTATTCTAACCTAAGCTAACGTAAACTAATCTAAACTAAACTAAACTAAACAAAACTATCAATTGAACTAAACTAAACTATAAACAAAATTATAAACTAAACTAAACTATAAACTAAACTAAACTAAACTAAACTGTACTAAACTAAATTAACCTAGCCTAACCTAACCTAACCTAAACTAAACTAAACTAACCTAACCAAACTTAATCTAAATTATACTCTTCTACACTAAACTTAGCTATAAACTAAATTAGATTACACTATAAACTAAACTATAAACTTAACTAAACTATAAAGAAAACTAAACTATAAACAAATCTAAACTAACTAACCTAACATAACCTAACCTAACATATACCAAACTAAACTGAACTAAACTAACCTAACCTGACCTAACATAATCTAATCTAAACTAAAATAAACTAACCTAAACTAATCTAATCTTACCTAACCTAACCTAAACTAAACTAAACCAAACTAAACACAAACTAAAATATAAACTAATTTATAAACTAAACTAATCTATAAACTGAACTAAACTAAACTAAACTTAGCTAAACTAACTAACCTTACCTAACCTAGCCTAACCTAATCTAAGCTAAACTAAACTAACCTAACCTAACCCAAAATAAACCAAACTAAACTAAATTATAAAGTACACTATAAACTAAACTAAACAGAACTATATTCTAAACTACAAACTAAACTAAACTATAAACTAAACTATACTAAACTAAACTAAACTAACCTAACCTAACCTAACTTAAACTAAACTAAACTAACCTAACCTAACGTAACCTAATCTAAACTAAATTAACTAAATTCAACTACACTAAACTAAACTGCACTAATCTAACCTCACCTAACCTAACATAAACTAAACTAAACTAAACTAAACTATAAACTAAGTTATATACTAAACTAAACTAAACTAACATAACGTAACTTGAACTACAATAAAATAAACTAAACTAAGTTCAACTAAACTAAACCTAACTACACTAACCTAACCTAACCTAACCAAACATAAACTAAACTAAACTGACCTAACCTAACCTAACCTAACCTAAACTCAACTAAATTAAACTAAATAAAACTAAACTAAACTAAACGAAATTAAACTATACACCAAACTATAAACTAAGCTAAACTAAAATATAAATTAAACTATAAACTAAACTAAACTACTAAACTATAAGGTAAACTAAACTAAATTAAACTCAACTAATCTAAACTAACTTAACCTTACTAAACTAACCTAACCTAAAATAACCTAACCTAATATAAACTAAACTAAACTAACCTAACCTAAGCTAAGCTAAGCTAAGCTAAACTAAATCAACCTAACCTAAACTAAACTAAACTAAACTAAAATATAAACCAAACTATAAACTAAACTAGACCAAACTATATACTAAACTATAAACTAAACTAAGCTAAACTATAAACTAAACTAAACTAAACTAACCTAAACTAGCCTAACCTAAACTAACTTAACCTAACCTAAACTAAACTTACCTTACCTTACCTCACATAACATAACCTAAACTAAACTAAACTAAACTATAAAATAAACTATAAACTAAACTAAACTAAACTATACAAAAATTAAATTATAAACTAAACTAAACTAAACTAACCTAACCTAACCTAACCTAACATAAACTAAATTAACTAAATTATAAACTAAACGAAACTAAACTAACCTAACCTTACCTAACCTAACATAAACTAAACTAAACTAAATTATAAACTAAACGAAACTAAACAAAACTAAACTAAACTAACCTAAAGTAACATAACCTAACCTCACCTAAACTAAACTAAACTAAGCTGACCTAAACTAAACTAAAACTAAATTAAACTAAACTATAAACTAAACTATAAACTAAATTAAATTAACTAAACTAAAATAAACTTGCCTAACCTAACCTAACCTAAACTAAACTAACCTAACCTAAACTAACCTAACCTAACCTAATCTAAACTAAACTAAACTAATCTAATATAAACTAAACTAAACAATAAATTAAAATATAAACTAAACTTAACTAAACTAAACTAAGCTAAACTAACTTGACCTAAACTAAACTAAACTAAGCTAACCTAACCTGACCTAAACTAAACTAAAATAAACTAAATTAAATTCAAGTAAACTAAACTAAACTACACTAACCTAACCTAACCTAACATAATCTAATCTAAACTAAAATAAAGTAACCTAAACTAATCTAACCTTACCTAACCTAAACTAAACTAAACCAAATTAAACTAAACTATAAACTAAAATATAAACTAATTTATAAACTAAACTAATCTATTAACTAAACTAAACTGAACTATAAACAAAACTAAACTAAACTGAACTAAACTAACCTAAACTAACCTAACCTAAACTTACGTAACCTAACCTAAACTAAACTAAACTATAAACTAAACTGTAAACTAATTTATAAATTAAACTAAACTATAAACTAAAGTAAAATAAACAAAACTAAACTAACGCAAACTAACTAACCTAACCTAACCTAACCTAAGCTAAGCTATCTAAACTCACCTAACCTAACCTAAACTAAACTAAAATAAAATAAACTAAAGTATAAACTAAACTAAAGTAAACTATAAACTAAACTATAAACTAAACTGAACTAAACTATAAATTAAACTAAAGTTAACTAACCTAACCTAACCAAACCTAACGTAAATTAAACTAAACTAAACTAAACTAAGCTAACTTAACCTAACCTAAACTAAGCTAACCTAACCTAACCTAAGCTAAGCTAAACTAAACTAACCTAACCTAACATAACTAACCTAACCTAACCTAAACTAACCTTACCTCACCTAACCTAAACTGAACTAAACTAAATTAAACTATAAACTGAACTAACCTGTAAACTAATTTTTAAACTAAACTAAACTAAACTATAAACACAACTAAACTAAACTGAACTAAACTAACCTAACCTAGCCTTACTTAAACTTAACTAAACTAAACTACCCTAACCTAACCTAACCTAACCAAACCTAACCTAACCTAACCTAAACTAAACTAAAATAAACTAAAGTAAACTAAACTAACTAACCTAACCTAACCTAACCTAACCTAAGCTAAACTAAACTAACCTAACGTAAATTAACCTAAACAAAACTAAACTAAACTAAACTAACCTAACCTAACCTAACATAAACTAAACTAAACTAAACTAAATAAAACTAAACTAAACTAAACGAAATTAAACTATACACCAAACTATAAAATAAGCTACACTAAACTATAAACTAAAATATAAACTAATCTAAACTAAACTAACCTAACCTAAACTAAACTAAAATAAACTAAATTAAATTCAACTAAATGAAACTAAACTAAACTACACTTACCTAACCTAACCTAACCTAACCTAACATAATCTAATCTAAACAAAAATAAACTAACCTAAACTAATCTAACCTTACCTAACCAAACCTAAACTAAACTAAACTAAACCAAACTAAACTAAACTACAAACGAAAATATAAACTAATTTATAAACTAAACTAATCTATAAACTAAACTAAACTAAACTAAACTTAGCTAAACTAACTAACCTTACCGAAAATAGCCTAACCTAATCTAAGCTAAACTAAACTAACCTAACCTAAACCAACATAAACCAAACTAAACTAAATTATAAAGTAAACCATAAACTAAACTAAACAAAACTTAATTCTAAACTATAAATTAACAAAACTATAAACTAAAGTAAACTAAACTAAACTAACCTCACATAACCTAATTTAAACTAAACTAAACTAACCTAACCTAACCTAAACTAAACTAAACTAAACTATAAACACAGTTATAAACTAAACTAAACTAAACTAACATAACGTAACCTAAACTACAATAAAATAAACTAAACTAAGTTCATCTAAACTAAACCTAACTACACTAACCTAACCTAACAAAAACGAAACTAAACTGAGCTAACCTAACCTAACGTAAACTAAACTAAACTATACGAAACAAAACTAAATAAAACTAAACTAAACTAAAAGAAATTAAACTATACACCAAACTATAAAATAAGCTAAACTAAACTATAAATTAAACTATAAACTAAACTAAACTACTAAACTATAAGGTAAACTAAACTAAATTAAACTCAACTAATCTAAACTAACCTAAGCTTACTAAACTAACCTAACCTAAACTAACCTAACCTAATATAAACTAAACTAAACTAACCTAACCTAACATCAGCTAGGCTAAGCTAAACTAAACTAACCTAACCTAAAATAAAATAAACTAAACTAAAAAATAACTAAACTATAAACTAAACTAAACCAAACTATATACTAAACTATAAACTAAACTAAGCTAAACTATAAACTAAACTATACTAAACTAAAGTAACTTAACCTAACCTAACCTAAACTAACTTAACCTAACCTATACTAAACTTACCTTACCTAACCTAACATAACCTAAACTAATCTAAAGTATAAAATAAAGTATAAACTAAACTAAACTATACTATAAACTAAATTATAAACTAAACTAAACTAAACTAAACTAACCTAACCTAACCTAACCTAAACTAAACTAAACTAAATTATAAACTAAACCTAACTAAACTAACCTAACCTAACCTAACCTAAACTAAACTAAACTAAATTATAATCTAAACGAAACTAAACAAAACTAAAGTAAACTAACCTAAAGTAACATAACCTAACCTAACCTAAACTATACTAAACTAACCTGACCTAACCAAAACCAAAACTAAAATAATCTATACTATAAACTAAACTATAAACTAAAGTAAATTAACTAAACTAAAATAAACTAACCTAACCTAACCTAACCTAAACTAAACTAACATAACCTAACCTAACCTAAACCAAACTAAAGTAATCTAATATAAACTAAACTAAACAATAAATTAAAATATAAACTAAACTTAACTAAACTAAACTAAGGAAAACTAACTTAACCTAAACTAAACTAAACTAAACTAACCTAACCTGACCTAAAATAAACTAAATTAAATTCAAGTAAACTAAACTAACCTACACTAACCTAACCTAACATAATCTAATCTAAACTAAACTAAACTAACCTAAACTAATCTAACCTTACCTAACCTAACCTAACCTAAACTAAACTAAACTAAACTATAAACTAATTTATAAACTAAACTAATCTATAAACTAAACTAAACTAAACTAACCTAAGATAACATAACCTAAATTAAACTAAACTAAACTAAACTATACTAAACTATAAACAAAACGATAAACTATACTATATATTAAACTGAACTAAAGTAAACTAAACTAAATTAATTTTACCTAACCTAACCTAAACTAAACTAAACTAACCTAACCTAACCCAAACTAAATTAAACTAAACTAAACGAAATTAAACTATAAACTGAAGTAAACTAAACTAAACTCAACTAAACTAAACTAACCTAACCTAACTTAACATAACCTAACCTAAACTAAACCAAACTAAACTAACGTAACCTAACATAACCTACCCTAAACTAAAATAAATTAAATTAATTAAACTATAAACTAAACTAAACTATATACTAAACGATACCTCACTCAACTAAACTAAACTAAACTAAACTACACTAAACTAAACTAAACCATAAACTAAACTATAAACTAAACTATAAAATAAACTATAAACTAATTTATAAATTAAACTAAACTATAAATTATAGTAAAATAAACAAAACTAAACTAAGCTAAACTAACTAACCTAAATTAACGTAACCTAAGCTAAGCTATCTAAACTAACCTAACCTAACCTAAAGTAAACTAAACTAAACTAAACTAAACTAAACTAAACTATAAACTAAACTATAAACTAAACTGAACTAAACTATAAACTAAACTAAACTAAAGTTAACTAACCTAACGTAACTTAACCTAAACTAAATTAAACTAAACTAAACTAAACTAAGCTAACTTAACCTAACCTAAACTAACCTAACCTAACCTAAGCTAAGCTAAACTAAACTAACCTAACCTAACATAAACTAACCTTACCTAACCTAAACTAACCTTACCTAACCGAACCTAACCTAAACTAAACTAAACTAAACAAAACTACACTAAACAAACTAAATTAAACTATAAACTGAACTAAACTGTAAACTAAACTTTAAACTAAACAAGACTAAACTATAAACAAAACTAAACTAAACTGAACTAAACTTACCTAACCTAACCTAACATAAACTTAACTAAACTAAACTACCCTAACCTAACCTAACCTAATCTAACCTTACCTAATCTAACCTAAACTAAACTAAACGAAACTAAACTATAAACTAAACTATAAACTAATCTATAAATTAAACTAAACTATAAACTAAACTAAAATAAACTAAACTAAACTAAACTAACTAACCTAATCTAACCGAACCTAACCTAAGCTACGCTAAACTAAACTAACCTAACAAAACCTGAAATAAACTAAACTAAACTAAACTAAACTAAATTATAAACCAAAACATAAACTAATATAAACTAACCTAACCTAACCTAACCTAAACTAAACTAACCTAACCTAAGCTAACCTAACCTAAACTAAACTAAACTATAAAAAAACTATAAACTAAACTACACAAAACTATACTATAAACTAAATTATAAACTAAACTAATGTAAACTAAACTAACCTCAACTAACCTAACCTAACCTCACCTAACCTAACATAAACTAAACTAAACTAAATTATAAACTAAACGAAACTAAACTAAACTAAACTTAATTAAACTAAACTAACCTAAAGTAACATAACCTAACCTAACCTAACCTAACCTAAACTAAAATAACTCAACTAACCTAACCGAACCTAAACTAAACTAAACTAAACTAAACTATAAACTAAAGTAAACTAAATTAAACTAAAATAAACTAACCTAATTTACCTAAACAAAACTAACACACCTAACCTAACCAAAACAAAACTAAACTGACCTAACCTATCCTTAACAAAATAAAACTAAACTAAACTATAAGCTAAACTGTAAACTAAAATATAAACTAAACTAACTAAATAACCTAACCTAAACTAAAGTAAAATATACTAGATTAAATTCAACTAAACTAAACTAAACTAAACGCCACTAACCTAACCTAACCTAATATAATCTAAACTAAAATAAACTAACCTAACCTAAACTTACCTAACCTAACCTAAACTAAATGAATCTAAGCTATAAACTAAACTATAAACTAATTTATAAATTAAACTAAACTATAAACTAAAATAAAATAAACTAAACTAAGCTAAACTATCTAACCTAGCCTAACCTAAATTATCCTAACCTAAGCTAAGCTAAACTAAACTAACCTAACCCAACCCAAGCTAACCTTACCTAACCTAACCTAAACTTAACTAAATGAAACTAAACTATAAACTAATCTCTAAATTAAACTAAACTATAAACTAAACTAAAATAAACTAAACTAAGCTAAATTAACTAACCTAACCTATTCTAACCTAACCTAAGCTAAACTAGACTAACCAAACCTAAACTAAACTAAACTAAATTATAAACTAAACCATAAACTAAATTATACTATAAACTAAACTATAAACTAAACTAAACTAAACTATAAACTAGACTAAACTAAACTAAACTAACCTAACCTAACCTAACCTAAGCTAAGGTAAACTAAACTAACCTAACCTAACCTGAACTAAACTAAACTAAACTAACCTAACTTATAAACTAAGCTATAAACTAAACTAAACCAAATTATAAACTAAACTATAAACTAAACTAAACTATAAACTAAACTAAACTAAATTATACTAATCTAACCTAACCTAAACTAAACTAACCTAACCTAACCTAACCTAACATAACCTAAACTAAACTAAACTAAAATATAAAATAAACTATAAACTAAACTATACTATAAACTAAATTATAAACTAAACTAAACTAAACTAAACTAAACTAACCTAATCTAACCTAATCTAACATAAACTAAACTAAATTATAAACAAAACGAAACTAAACTAACCTAACCTAATATAAACTAAACTAAACTAAATTATAAACTAAACGAAACTAAACTAAACTAAACTAACCTAAAGTAACATAAGTTAACCTAACCTAAACTAAACTACACTAACTTAACCTGACCTAACCTAAACTGAACTAAACCAAACTAACCTAACCTAACCTAACCTAAAATAACCTAACCTAAGCTAAGCTAAACTAAACTTACCTAACCTAACCTAAACTAAACTAATCTAAACTATAAACTAAACTATAAACTAATTTATAAATTAAACTAAACTATTAACTAAAATAAAATAAACTAAACTAAGCTAAACTATCTAACCTAACCTAACCTAACCTAAAATAACCTAACCTAAGCTAAGCTAAACTAAACTAACCTAACCTAACATAAACTAACATAACCTAACCTAACCTAAACTAAACTGAACTAAACCAAACTAAACTAAACTATAAAATAAAATATAAACTAATTTATAAACTAAACTAATCTATAAACTAAACTAAACTAAACTAAACTTAGCTAAACTAACTAACCTTACCTAATGTAGCCTAACGTAATCTAAGCTAAACTAAACTAACCTAACCTAACCTAAACTAACTTAACCTAACCTATATTAAACTTACCTTACCTAACCTAAAATAACCTAAACTAAACTAAACTATAAAATAAACTATTAACTAAACTAAACTAAACTAAACTATACTATAAACTAAATTATAAACTAAACTAAACTAAACTAAACTAACATTACCTAACCTAACATAAACTAAAATAAACTAAATTATAAACTAAACGAAACTAAACTAACCTAACCTATGCTAACCTAACATAACATAAACTAAACTAAACTAAATTATAAACTAAACGAAACTAAACAAAACTAAAACTAAACTAACCTAAAGTAACCTAACATAACCTAAAGTAAACTAAACTAATCTAATATAAGCTAAACTAAACAATAAATTAAAATATAAAATAAACTTAACTAAACTAAACTAAGCTAAACGAAATTAAACTAAACTAAACTAAACTATAAAATAAACTATTAACTAAACTAAACTAAACTATACTATAAACTAAATTATAAACTAAACTAAACTAAACTAACCTAACCTAACCTAACATAAACTAAACAAACTAAATTAGAAACTAATCGTAACTAAACTAACCTTACCTAACCTAACCTAAAATAAACTAAACTAAACTCAATTATAAACTAAACGCAACTAAACAAAACTAAAATAAACTAACCTAAAGTAACATAACCTATGCTAACTTAAACTAAACTAAACTAACCTGACCTAACCTAAACTAAAACTAAATTTATCTAAACTATAAACTAAAGTAAATTAACTAAACCAAAATAAACTAACCTAACCTAACCTAACCTAAACTAAACTTACCTAACCTAACCTAACCTAACATAAACTAAACTAAACTAAATTATAAACTAAGCGAATCTAAACTAAATTAAATTAAACTAAACTAACCTAAAGTAACATAACCTAACCTAACGTAACGTAACCTAACCTAAACTAAACTAAACTAAACTAAACTTACCAACCTAACCTAACCTAAACTAAAATAAACTAAACTAACCTAACCGAACCTAAACTAAACTAAACTATAAACTAAGCTATAAACTAAACTAAACTAAACTAAACTAAAATAAACTAACCTAACCTAACCTGACCTAGCCTAACTAAACTAACCTAACCTAAACTAAACTAAACTATTCTAATATTTACTAAACTAAACTAAACTAAAAACTAAAATAAATTAACTAAGCTACACTAACTAACCCAACCTAACCTAACCTATCCTAACCCAACCTAAACTAAGCTAAACTAACCTAACCTAACCTAACCTATCCTAAACTAAACTAAACAAAACTAAACTAAACTAAATTAAATAATAAACTAAACTAAACCTAACTATAAATTAAACTATAAACTAAACTAAACTATAAACAATACTAAACTAAACTGAACTAAACTAACCTAAACTAAATTAACATAAACTTAACTAAACTAAACTAACTTAACCTCACCCAACTTAACCTTACCTAACCTAACCTAAACTAAAATAAACTAAACTAAACTATAAGCGAAACTATACTTAATTATAAATGAAACACTTAACTAAATTACACCAAACTGACCTAACCTAACCTAAACAAAACTAACATACCTAACCTAACCTAACCTAAACTGAACTAAACTAAACTAACCTAACCTAACCTAACCTAAACTAAACTAAACTGACCTAACCTATCCTAAACAAACTACACTAAACTAAACTATAAGCTAAACTATTAACTAAACTAAACTAAACTAAACTAACCTTACCTAACCTAACCTAACCTAAACTAAACTAAACCAAACTAAATTATATTATAAAGTATAAACGAAACTAAACTAAACTATAAACTATAATATAAACTAAACTAAACTATAAACTAAACTAAACTTAACTACACTAAAGTAAACTAAACTTAACTAACCTAACCTAAACCAACCTAAATTAAACTAAACTAAACTAAGCTAAGCTAACTTAACCTAATCTCACCTAAGCTAAGCAAAACTAAAGTAACCTAACCTAACATAAACTAACCTAACCTAACCTAAACTAAACTAAACTAATTTAACCTAAGCTAAGCTAACCTATCCTGAACTAAACTAAACTGACCTAACCTATCCTAAACAAACTAAACTAAACTAAACTATAAGCTAAACTATTAACTAAACTAAACTAAACTAAACTAAACTAACCTTACCTAACCTAACCTAACCTAAACTAAACTAAACCAAACTAAATTATATTATAAAGTATAAACGAAACTAAACTAAACTATAAACTATAATATAAACTAAACTAAACTATAAACTAAACTAAACTTATCTAAACTAAAGTAAACTAAATTTAACTAACCTAACCTAACCTAACTAAGCTAAGCAAAACTAAACTAACCTAACCTAACATAAACTAACTTAACCTAACCTAAACTAAACTATAAACTAAACTATAAACCAAACTATAAACTAAACTAAACTAAACTATAAACAAAACTAACTAAACTGAACTAAACTAACCTAACTTAACTTAACATACACTTAACTAAACTAAACTATCCTAACCTAACCTAACCTTACCTAACCTAACCTTAATTAAACCAAACTAAACTAAACTATAAACTAAAATATAATCTAATCTATAAATTAAACTACACTATAAACTAAACTAAAATAAACTAAACTAAGCTAAACTAACTAACCTAACCTAACTTAACCTAACCTAACCAAACCTAAGCTAAGCAGAACTAAACTAACCAAACCTAACCTAACCTAACATAAACTAAACTAAACTAAATTATAAACTAAACGAAACTAAACTAAACTAAATTAAACTAAACTAACCTAAAGTAACCTAAACTAAACTAAACTAAACTAACCTAACCTAACCTAACCTAAACTAAACTAAACTAACCTAACCGAACCTAAACTAAACTAAACTAAACTAAACTAAACTATAAACTTAACAATAAACTAAAGTATACTAAAGTAAAGTAAAATAAACTAACATAACCTAACGTAAACTCAACTATCCTAACCTAACCAAACCTAACCTAAACTAAATTGAACTAAACTAAACTAAACTAGTCTAATATAAACTAAACTAAACTAAAATATAAACTAAAATATAAACTAAACTAAACTAAACTAACCTAACCTAACCTAACCTAACTTAACCTAACCTAAATTAAACTAAACTAAACTAAACTAACCTAACCTAACCTAAACTAAGCTAAAATAAACTAAATTAAATTCAACTAAATTAAACTAAACTAAACTACACTAACCTAACCTACCCAAACCTAACATAATCTAATGTAAACTAAAATCAACTAACCTAACCTAATCTAAACTAAACTAAACTAACCTAAGCTAACCTAACCTAACCTAAACTAAACTGCACTAAACTAAACTAAACTAAGTTAAACAATAAACTAAACTAAACTAAACTATAAACTAAACTGTAAACTAAACTATTACTAAACTAAATTATAAACAAAACTAAACTCAACTGAACTAACTTAACCTAACCTAACCTAAACTTACCTCTCCTAACCTAAACTAAACTAAACTAAACTAAACTATAAACTAATCTAAAATTAAACTAAACTATAAACTAAAATAAACTAAACTAAGCTACACTAACTAACCGAACCTAACCTAAACTAACCTAACCTAACCAAACCTAAAATAAGCTAAACTAAACTATAAAATAAAATATAAACTAAAATAAACAAAACTATACTATAAACTAAATTACAAACTAAACTAAATTAAACTAAACTAACCTAACCTAACATAAACTATACTAAACTAAATTATAAACTAAACGAAACTTAACTAACCGAACCTAACCTAAAATAACCTAACCTAAGCAAAGCTAAACTAAACTAACCTAACCTAACATAAACTAATATAACCTAACATAAACTGAACTAAACTAAACTAACCTTACCTAAAATAACCTATACTAAACTAAACAAAACAAAACTAAACTAAACTAAACTATAAACTGAACTAAACTAACCTAACCTAACCTAACATAAACTTAACTAAAGTAAACTAACCTAACCCAACCTAAGCTAACCTTACCTAACCTAACCTAAACTAAACTAAACGAAACTAAACTATAAACTAAACTATAAACTAATCTCTAAATTAAACTAAACTATAAACTAAACTAAAATAAACTAAACTAAGCTAAATTAACTAACCTAACCTATTCTAACCTAACCTAAGCTAAAATAGACTAACATAAACTAAACTAAACTAAACTAAACTATAAACTAAACTAAACTAAACTATAAACAAAACTAAACTAAACTGAACTAAATTAACCTAACCTAACCTAACATAAACTTAACTAAACTAAACTAACCTAACCCAAACTAAGCTAACCTTACCTAACCTAACCTAAAATTAATTAAATGAAACTAAACTATAAACTAATCTCTAAATTAAACTAAACTATAAACTAAACTAAAATAAACTAAACTAAGCTAAATTAACTAACCTAACCTATTCTAACCTAACCTAAGCTAAACTAGACTAACCTAACCTAAACTAAACTAAACTAAACTAAATTATAAACTAAACCATAAACTAAACTAAACTATAAACTAAACTATAAACTAAACTAAACTAAACTATAAACTAGACTAAACTAAACTAAACTAACATAACCTAACCTAAGCTAAGGTAAACTAAACTAACCTAACCTAACCTGAACTAAACTAAACTAAACTAACCTAACTTATAAACTAAGCTATAAACTAAACTAAACCAAATTATAAACTAAACTATAAACTAAACTAAACTAAACTATAAACTAAACTAAACTAAATTATACTAATCTAACCTAACCTAAACTAAACTAACCTAACCTAACCTAACCTAACATAACCTAAACTAAACTAAACTAAAATATAAAATAAACTATAAACTAAACTATACTATAAACTAAATTATAAACCAAACTAAACTAAACTAAACTAAACTAATCTAACCTAACCTAACATAAACTAAACTAAATTATAAACAAAACGAAACTAAACTAACCTAACCTAATATAAACTAAACTAAACTAAATTATAAACTAAACGAAACTAAACTAAACTAAACTAACCTAAAGTAAAATAAGTTAACCTAACCTAACCTAAACTACACTAACTTAACCTGACCTAACCTAAACTGAACTAAACCAAACTAAAATAACCTAACCTAACCGAAAATAACCTAACCTAAGCTAAGCTAAACTAAACTTACCTAACTTAACCTAAACTAAACTAATCTAAACTATAAACTAATCTATAAAATAATTTATAAATTAAACTAAACTATTAACTAAAATAAAATAAACTAAACTAAGCTAAACTATCTAACCTAACCTAACCTAACCTAAAATAACCTAACCTAAGCTAAGCTAAACTAAACTAACCTAACCTAACATAAACTAAGATAACCTAACCTAACCTAAACTAATCTAAACTAAACTAAACTAATCTAATATAAACTAAACAAACTTAAACTATAAACTAAAATATAAACTAAACTAACCTAAGCTAAACTAAACTAAAATAAACTAAATTAAATTCAACTAAATGTAATTAAACTAAACTACACTAACCTAACCTAGCCTAACCTAACATAATCTAATCTAAACTAAAATAAACTAACCTAAACTAACCATAACTAACCTAAACTAAACTGAACTAAACTAAACTAAACCAAACTAAACTAAACTATAAACTAAAATATAAATTAACCTGTAAACTAAAGTAAACTATAAACTACACGAAACTAATATAAACTATAGTAAACTAACCTAACCTAACCTAACCTAAGCTAAACTAAACTAACCTAACCTAACCTAAAGTAAACTAAACTAAACTAAATTATAAACTAAAATATTTACTAAACTAAATCAAACTACATATTAAACTATAAACTAAACTAAGCTAAACTATAAATTAAACTAAACTAAACTAACCTAACCTAACCTAAACTAACCCAACTTAACCTAAACTAAACTAACCCAACCTAACCTAACATAAACTTAACTAAACTAAACTACCCTAACCTAACTTAACCTAACCTTACCCAACCTAACCTAAACTAAACTAAACGAAACTAAACTGTAAACTAAACTATAAACTAATCTATAAATTAAACTAAACTATAAACTAAACTAAAATAAACTAACCTAAACTAACCTAACTAACCTAAGCTAACCGAACCTAACCTAAGCTACGCTAAACTAAACTAACCTAACCTAACCTGAACTAAACTAAACTAAACTAAACTGAATTATAAACTAAACTATAAACTAAACTAAACCAAACTATAAACTAAAAACTAAACTAAACTAAACTATAAACTAAACTAAACTAACCCTAACCTAACCTAAACTAAACTAACCTAACCTAAGCTAACCTAACCTAAAATAAACTAAACTATAAAAAAAACTATAAACTAAACTAAACAACACTATACTATATACTAAATTAAAAACTAAACTAAATTAAACTAAACTAACCTAACCTAACTTCACCTCCTAACCTAACATAAACTAAACTAAACTAAATTATAAACTAAACGAAACTAAACTAAACTAAACTAAATTAAACTAAACTAACCTAAAGTAACATAACCTAACTAACCTAACCTAACCTAACCTAAATTAAAATAAACTCAACTAACCTAACCTAACATAACCCAACCTAACCTATACTAAACTAAACTAACCTAACCGAACCTAAACAAAACTAAACTATACTAACCTAACCTAACATAACCCAACTTAACCTAAACTAAAATAAACTAAACTATAAACTAAATTATAAACTAAAGTAAACTAAACTAAACTAAAGAAACCTAACACACCTAACCTAACCTAACCTAAACTAAACTAAACTAAACTAACCTAACATAACCCAACCTAACCTAAACTAAACTAAACTGACGTAACCTAACCTAAACAAAACACAACTAAACTAAACTATAAGCTAAACTATAAACTAAAGTAAACTAAACTAAACTAAAATAAACTAATCTAACCTAACCTAACCTAACCTTACCTATTCTAACCTGAACTAATCTAAACTAAACAAACTAAACTAAACTATAAACCAAAATATAAACTAATATATAAACTAAACTGAACTATAAACTAAACGAAACTAAAATAAATTATACTAAAATAAACTGACCTAACCTAAACTTACCTAACCTAACCTAAACTAAACTAATCTAAACTATAAACTAAACTATAAACTAATATATAACTTAAACTAAACTATAAACTAAAATAAAATAAACTAAACTAAGCTAAACTATCTAACCTAACCTAACCTAACCTAAAATAACCTAACCTAAGCTAAACTAAACTAAACTAACCTAACCTAACATAAACTAACATAACCTAACCTAAACTTTTCTAAACTAAACTAACCTTACCTAACCTAACCTATACTAAACTAAACAAATCTAAACTAAACTAACTTCACCTCCTAACCTAACAAAAATAAACTAAACTAAATTATAAACTAAACGAAACTAAACTAAACTAAACTAAATTAAACTAAACTAACCTAAAGTAACATAACCTAACTAACCTAACCTAACCTAACCTAAATTAAAATAAACTCAACTAACCTAACCTAACATAACCCAACCTAACCTATACTAAACTAAACTAACCTAACCGAACCTAAACTAAACTAAACTAAACTAAAATAAACTAACCTAATTTACCTAAACAAAACTAACACTCCTAACCTAACCTAAACAAAACTAAACTATACTAACCTAACCTAACATAACCCTACTTAACCTAAACTAAAATAAACTAAACTATAAACTAAATTATAAACTAAAGTAAACTAAACTAAACTAAAGAAACCTAACACACCTAACCTATCCTAAACTAAACTAAACTAAACTAACCTAACCTAATATAAACTAAACTGAAACTAAATTATAAACTAAACTAAACTAAACTAACCCAAAGTAACATAAGTTAACCTAACCTAACCTAAACTACACTAACTTAACCTGACCTAACCTAAACTGAACTAAGCCAAACTAACCTAACCTAACCGAAAATAACCTAACCTAAGCTAAGTTAAACTAAACTTACCTAACCTAACCTAAACTAAACTAATCTAAACTATAAACTAATCTATAAACTAATTTATAAATTAAACTAAACTATTAACTAAAATAAAATAAACTAAACTAAGCTAAACTATCTAACCTAACCTAACCTAACCTAAAATAACCTAACCTAAGCTAAGCTAAACTAAACTAACCTAACCTAACATAAACTAACATAACCTAACCTAACCTAAACTAAACTGAACTAAACCAAACTAAACTAAACTATAAAATAAAATATAAACTAATTTATAAACTAAACTAATCTATAAACTAAACTAAACTATACTAAACTTAGCTAAACTAACTAACCTTACCTAATGTAGCCTAACGTAATCTAAGCTAAACTAAACTAACCTAACCTAACCTAAACTAACTTAACCTAACCTATATTAAACTTACCCTACCTAACCTAAAATAACCTAAACTAAACTATAAAATAAACTATAAACTAAACTAAACTAAACTATACTATAAACTAAATTATAAACTAAACTAAACTAAACTAAACTAACCTAACCTAACCTAACATAAACTAAACTAAACTAAATTATAAACTAAACGAAACTAAACTAACCTAACCTATGCTAACCTAACATAACATAAACTAAACTAAACTAAATTATAAACTAAACGAAACTAAACAAAACTAAAACTAAACTAACCTAAAGTAACCTAACCTAACCTAAAGTAAACTAAACTAATCTAATATAAACTAAACTAAACAATAAATTAAAATATAAAATAAACTTAACTAAACTAAACTAAGCTAAACGAACTTAAACTAAACTAAACTAAACTATAAAATAAACTATTAACTAAACTAAACTAAACTATACTATAAACTAAATTATAAACTAAACTAAACTAAACAAACCTAACCTAACCTAACATAAACTAAACAAACTAAATTATAAACTAATCGTAACTAAACTAACCTTACCTAAAATAACCTAAAATAAACTAAACTAAACTCAATTATAAACTAAACGAAACTAAACAAAACAAAACTAAACTAACCTAAAGTAACATAACCTATGCTAACTTAAACTAAACTAAACTAACCTGACCTAACCTAAACTAAAACTAAATTTATCTAAACTATAAACTAAACTATAAACTAAAGTAAATTAACTAAACCAAAATAAACTAACCTAACCTAACCTAACCTAAACTAAACTTACCTAACCTAACCTAACCTAACATAAACTAAACTAAACTAAATTATAAACTAAGCGAATCTAAACTAAATTAAATTAAACTAAACTAACCTAAAGTAACATAACCTAACCTAACGTAACGTAACCTAACCTAAACTAAACTAAACTAAACTAAACTTACCAACCTAACCTAACCTAAACTAAAATAAACTAAACTAACCTAACCGAACCTAAACTAAACTAAACTATAAACTAAACTATAAACTAAACTAAACTAAACTAAAATAAAATAAACTAACCTAACCTAACCTGACCTAGCCTAACTAAACTAACCTAACCTAAACTAAACTAAACTATTCTAATATTTACTAAACTAAACTAAACTATAAACTAAAATAAATTAACTAAGCTACACTAACTAACCCAACCTAACCTAACCTATCCTAACCCAACCTAAACTAAGCTAAACTAACCTAACCTAACCTAACCTAACCTAACCTAACCTATCCTAAACTAAACTAAACAACACTAAACTAAACTAAATTAAATAATAAACTAAACTAAACCTAACTATAAATTAAACTATAAACTAAACTAAACTATAAACAATACTAAACTAAACTGAACTAAACTAACCTAACCTAACCTAACATAAACTTAACTAAACTAAACTAACTTAACCTCACCCAACCTAACCTTACCTAACCTAACCTAAACTAAAATAAACTAAACTAAACTATAAGCGAAACTATACTTAATTATAAATTAAACACTAAACTAAATTACACCAAACTGACCTAGCCTAACCTAAACAAAACTAACATACCTAACCTAACCTAACCTAAACTAAACTAAACTAAACTAACCTAACCTAACCTAACCTAAACTAAACTAAACTGACCTAACCTATCCTAAACAAACTAAACTAAACTAAACTATAAGCTAAACTATTAACTAAACTAAACTAAAGTAAACTAACCTTACCTAACCTAACCTAACCTAAACTAAACTAAACCAAACTAAATTATATTATAAAGTATAAACGAAACTAAACTAAACTATAAACTATAATATAAACTAAACTATAAACTAAACTAAACTTAACTACACTAAAGTAAACTAAACTTAACTAACCTAACCTAAACCAACCTAAATTAAACTAAACTAAACTAAGCTAACCTAACCTAACCTAATCTCACCTAAGCTAAGCAAAACTAAAGTAACCTAACCTAACATAAACTAACCTAACCTAACCTAAACTAAACTAAACTAATTTAACCTAAGCTAACCTAACCTAACCTAACCTAAACTAAACTAAACTGACCTAACCTATCCTAAACAAACTAAACTAAACTAAACTATAAGCTAAACTATAAACTAAACTAAACTAAACTAAACTAACCTTACCTAACCTAACCTAACCTAAACTAAACTAAACCAAACTAAATTATATTATAAAGTATAAACGAAACTAAACTAAACTATAAACTATAATATAAACTAAACTAAACTATAAACTAAACTAAACTTAACTAAACTAAAGTGAACTAAATTTAACTAACCTAACCTAACCTAACTAAGCTAAGCAAAACTAAACTAACCTAACCTAACATTAACTTAACCTAACCTAAACTAAACTAAACTAAACTAAACCAACCTTACCTAACTAAACCTAAACTAAACTAAACAAAACTAAACTAAACTAGTCTAAATTAAACTATAAACTAAACTAAACTATAAACTAAACTATAAACCAAACTATAAACTAAACTAAACTAAACTATAAACAAAACTAACTAAACTGAACTAAACTAACCTAACTTAACTTAACATACACTTAACTAAACTAAACTATCCTAACCTAACCTAACCTTACCTAACCTAACCTTAATTAAACCAAACTAAACTAAACTATAAACTAAAATATAATCTAATCTATAAATTAAACTACACTATAAACTAAACTAAAATAAACTAAACTAAGCTAAACTAACTAACCTAACCTAACTTAACCTAACCTAACCAAACCTAAGCTAAGCAGAACTAAACTAACCAAACCTAACCTAACCTAACATAAACTAAACTAAACTAAATTATAAACTAAACGAAACTAAACTAAACTAAATTAAACTAAACTAACCTAAAGTAACCTAAACTAAACTAAACTAAACTAACCTAACCTAACCTAACCTAAACTAAACTAAACTAACCTAACCGAACCTAAACTAAACTAAACTAAACTAAACTAAACTATAAACTTAACAATAAACTAAAGTATACTAAAGTAAAGTAAAATAAACTAACATAACCTAACGTAAACTCAACTATCCTAACCTAACCAAACCTAACCTAAACTAAATTGAACTAAACTAAACTAAACTAGTCTAATATAAACTAAACTAAACTAAAATATAAACTAAAATATAAACTAAACTAAACTAAACTAACCTAACCTAACCTAACCTAACTTAACCTAACCTAAATTAAACTAAACTAAACTAAACTAACCTAACCTAACCTAAACTAAGCTAAAATAAACTAAATTAAATTCAACTAAATTAAACTAAACTAAACTACACTAACCTAACCTACCCAAACCTAACATAATCTAATGTAAACTAAAATCAACTAACCTAACCTAATCTAAACTAAACTAAACTAACCTAAGCTAACCTAACCTAACCTAAACTAAACTGAACTAAGTTAAACAATAAACTAAACTAAACTATAAACTAAACTGTAAACTAAACTATTACTAAACTAAATTATAAACAAAACTAAACTCAACTGAACTAACTTAACCTAACCTAACCTAAACTTACCTCTCCTAACCTAAACTAAACTAAACTAAACTAAACTATAAACTAATCTAAAATTAAACTAAACTATAAACTAAAATAAACTAAACTAAGCTACACTAACTAACCGAACCTAACCTAAACTAACCTAACCTAACCAAACCTAAACTAAGCTAAACTAAACTATAAAATAAAATATAAACTAAAATAAACAAAACTATACTATAAACTAAATTACAAACTAAACTAAATTAAACTAAACTAACCTAACCTAACATAAACTATACTAAACTAAATTATAAACTAAACGAAACTTAACTAACCGAACCTAACCTAAAATAACCTAACCTAAGCAAAGCTAAACTAAACTAACCTAACCTAACATAAACTAATATAACCTAACATAAACTGAACTAAACTAAACTAACCTTACCTAAAATAACCTATACTAAACTAAACAAAACAAAACTAAACTAAACTAAACTATAAACTGAACTAAACTAACCTAACCTAACCTAACATAAACTTAACTAAAGTAAACTAACCTAACCCAACCTAAGCTAACCTTACCTAACCTAACCTAAACTAAACTAAACGAAACTAAACTATAAACTAAACTATAAACTAATCTCTAAATTAAACTAAACTATAAACTAAACTAAAATAAACTAAACTAAGCTAAATTAACTAACCTAACCTATTCTAACCTAACCTAAGCTAAAATAGACTAACATAAACTAAACTAAACTAAACTAAACTATAAACTAAACTAAACTAAACTATAAACAAAACTAAACTAAACTGAACTAAATTAACCTAACCTAACCTAACATAAACTTAACTAAACTAAACTAACCTAACCCAAACTAAGCTAACCTTACCTAACCTAACCTAAAATTAATTAAATGAAACTAAACTATAAACTAATCTCTAAATTAAACTAAACTATAAACTAAACTAAAATAAACTAAACTAAGCTAAATTAACTAACCTAACCTATTCTAACCTAACCTAAGCTAAACTAGACTAACCTAACCTAAACTAAACTAAACTAAACTAAATTATAAACTAAACCATAAACTAAACTAAACTATAAACTAAACTATAAACTAAACTAAACTAAACTATAAACTAGACTAAACTAAACTAAACTAACATAACCTAACCTAAGCTAAGGTAAACTAAACTAACCTAACCTAACCTGAACTAAACTAAACTAAACTAACCTAACTTATAAACTAAGCTATAAACTAAACTAAACCAAATTATAAACTAAACTATAAACTAAACTAAACTAAACTATAAACTAAACTAAACTAAATTATACTAATCTAACCTAACCTAAACTAAACTAACCTAACCTAACCTAACCTAACATAACCTAAACTAAACTAAACTAAAATATAAAATAAACTATAAACTAAACTATACTATAAACTAAATTATAAACCAAACTAAACTAAACTAAACTAAACTAATCTAACCTAACCTAACATAAACTAAACTAAATTATAAACAAAACGAAACTAAACTAACCTAACCTAATATAAACTAAACTAAACTAAATTATAAACTAAACGAAACTAAACTAAACTAAACTAACCTAAAGTAAAATAAGTTAACCTAACCTAACCTAAACTACACTAACTTAACCTGACCTAACCTAAACTGAACTAAACCAAACTAAAATAACCTAACCTAACCGAAAATAACCTAACCTAAGCTAAGCTAAACTAAACTTACCTAACTTAACCTAAACTAAACTAATCTAAACTATAAACTAATCTATAAAATAATTTATAAATTAAACTAAACTATTAACTAAAATAAAATAAACTAAACTAAGCTAAACTATCTAACCTAACCTAACCTAACCTAAAATAACCTAACCTAAGCTAAGCTAAACTAAACTAACCTAACCTAACATAAACTAAGATAACCTAACCTAACCTAAACTAATCTAAACTAAACTAAACTAATCTAATATAAACTAAACAAACTTAAACTATAAACTAAAATATAAACTAAACTAACCTAAGCTAAACTAAACTAAAATAAACTAAATTAAATTCAACTAAATGTAATTAAACTAAACTACACTAACCTAACCTAGCCTAACCTAACATAATCTAATCTAAACTAAAATAAACTAACCTAAACTAACCATAACTAACCTAAACTAAACTGAACTAAACTAAACTAAACCAAACTAAACTAAACTATAAACTAAAATATAAATTAACCTGTAAACTAAAGTAAACTATAAACTACACGAAACTAATATAAACTATAGTAAACTAACCTAACCTAACCTAACCTAAGCTAAACTAAACTAACCTAACCTAACCTAAAGTAAACTAAACTAAACTAAATTATAAACTAAAATATTTACTAAACTAAATCAAACTACATATTAAACTATAAACTAAACTAAGCTAAACTATAAATTAAACTAAACTAAACTAACCTAACCTAACCTAAACTAACCCAACTTAACCTAAACTAAACTAACCCAACCTAACCTAACATAAACTTAACTAAACTAAACTACCCTAACCTAACTTAACCTAACCTTACCCAACCTAACCTAAACTAAACTAAACGAAACTAAACTGTAAACTAAACTATAAACTAATCTATAAATTAAACTAAACTATAAACTAAACTAAAATAAACTAACCTAAACTAACCTAACTAACCTAAGCTAACCGAACCTAACCTAAGCTACGCTAAAATAAACTAACCTAACCTAACCTGAACTAAACTAAACTAAACTAAACTGAATTATAAACTAAACTATAAACTAAACTAAACCAAACTATAAACTAAAAACTAAACTAAACTAAACTATAAACTAAACTAAACTAACCCTAACCTAACCTAAACTAAACTAACCTAACCTAAGCTAACCTAACCTAAAATAAACTAAACTATAAAAAAAACTATAAACTAAACTAAACAACACTATACTATATACTAAATTAAAAACTAAACTAAATTAAACTAAACTAACCTAACCTAACTTCACCTCCTAACCTAACATAAACTAAACTAAACTAAATTATAAACTAAACGAAACTAAACTAAACTAAACTAAATTAAACTAAACTAACCTAAAGTAACATAACCTAACTAACCTAACCTAACCTAACCTAAATTAAAATAAACTCAACTAACCTAACCTAACATAACCCAACCTAACCTATACTAAACTAAACTAACCTAACCGAACCTAAACAAAACTAAACTATACTAACCTAACCTAACATAACCCAACTTAACCTAAACTAAAATAAACTAAACTATAAACTAAATTATAAACTAAAGTAAACTAAACTAAACTAAAGAAACCTAACACACCTAACCTAACCTAACCTAAACTAAACTAAACTAAACTAACCTAACATAACCCAACCTAACCTAAACTAAACTAAACTGACGTAACCTAACCTAAACAAAACACAACTAAACTAAACTATAAGCTAAACTATAAACTAAAGTAAACTAAACTAAACTAAAATAAACTAATCTAACCTAACCTAACCTAACCTTACCTATTCTAACCTGAACTAATCTAAACTAAACAAACTAAACTAAACTATAAACCAAAATATAAACTAATCTATAAACTAAACTGAACTATAAACTAAACGAAACTAAAATAAATTATCCTAAAATAAACTGACCTAACCTAAACTTACCTAACCTAACCTAAACTAAACTAATCTAAACTATAAACTAAACTATAAACTAATATATAACTTAAACTAAACTATAAACTAAAATAAAATAAACTAAACTAAGCTAAACTATCTAACCTAACCTAACCTAACCTAAAATAACCTAACCTAAGCTAAACTAAACTAAACTAACCTAACCTAACATAAACTAACATAACCTAACCTAAACTTTTCTAAACTAAACTAACCTTACCTAACCTAACCTATACTAAACTAAACAAATCTAAACTAAACTAACTTCACCTCCTAACCTAACATAAACTAAACTAAACTAAATTATAAACTAAACGAAACTAAACTAAACTAAACTAAATTAAACTAAACTAACCTAAAGTAACATAACCTAACTAACCTAACCTAACCTAACCTAAATTAAAATAAACTCAACTAACCTAACCTAACATAACCCAACCTAACCTATACTAAACTAAACTAACCTAACCGAACCTAAACTAAACTAAACTAAACTAAAATAAACTAACCTAATTTACCTAAACAAAACTAACACTCCTAACCTAACCTAAACAAAACTAAACTATACTAACCTAACCTAACATAACCCTACTTAACCTAAACTAAAATAAACTAAACTATAAACTAAATTATAAACTAAAGTAAACTAAACTAAACTAAAGAAACCTAACACACCTAACCTAACCTAAACTAAACTAAACTAAACTAACCTAACATAACCCAACCTAACCTAAACTAAACTAAACTGACGTAACCTATCCTAAACAAAACAAAACTAAACTAAACTATAAGCTAAACTATAAACTAAAGTAAACTAAACTAAACTAAAATAAACTAATCTAACCTAACCTAACCTAACCTAACCTAAACTAATCTAATATAAACTAAACTAAACTAAACTATAAACTAAAATATAAACTAAACTAAACTAAACTAAATAACCTAACCTAAACTAAAGTAAAATAAACTAGAGTAAATTCAACTAAACTAAACTAAACTATACGCCACTAACCTAACCTAACCTAACCTAATATAATCTAAACTAAAATAAGCTAACCTAACCTTACGTAACCTAACCTTACCTATTCTAACCTGAACTAATCTAAACTAAACAAACTAAACTAAACTATAAACCAAAATATAAACTAATCTATAAACTAAACTGAACTATAAACTAAACGAAACTAAAATAAACTATACTAAAATAAACTGACCTAACCTAAACTTACCTAACCTAACCTAAACTAAACTAATCTAAACTATAAACTAAACTATAAACTAATATATAACTTAAACTAAACTATAAACTAAAATAAAATAAACTAAACTAAGCTAAACTATCTAACCTAACCTAACCTAACCTAAAATAACCTAACCTAAGCTAAACTAAACTAAACTAACCTAACCTAACATAAACTAACATAACCTAACCTAAACTTTACTAAACTAAACTAACCTTACCTAACCTAACCTATACTAAACTAAACAAATCTAAACTAAACTAAACTAAACTATAAACTAAACTAAACTAAACTATAAACAAAACTATACTAAACTGAACGAAACTAACCTAACCTAACCTAAGCTAAGGTAAACTAAACTAACCTAACCTAACCTAACCTAACATAACCTAATCTAAACTAAACTAAAATATAAAATAAACTATAAACTAAACTAAACTATACTATAAACTAATTTATAAACTAAACTAAACTAAACTAAACTAACCTAACCTAACCTAACCTAACATAAACTAAACTAAATTATAAACAAAACGACACTAAACTAACCTAACCTAATATAAACTAAACTAAACTAAATTATAAATTAAACGAAACTAAACTAAACTAAACTAACCTAAAGTAACATAAGTTAACCTAACCTAACCTAAACTACACTAACTTAACCTGACCTAACATAAACTAAACTAACCTAACCTAACCTAACCTAACCAATTGTAAAATAACCTAACCTAAGCTAAGCTAAACTAAACTAACCTAACCTAACATAAATTAACATAACCTAACCTAAACTGAACTAAACTAAAGTAACCTAACCTAACCTAACCTAAAATATCCTAACCAAAGGTAAGCTAAACTAAACTTACCTAACCTAACCTAAACTAAACTAATCTAAACTATAAACTAAACTATAACCTAATTTATAAATTAAACTAAACTATAAACTAAAATAAAATAAACTAAACTAAGCTAAACTATCTAACCTAACCTAACCTAACCAAAATAACCTAACCCAAGCTAAGCTAAACTAAATTAACCTAACCTAACATAAACTAACATAGCCTAACCTAACCTAACCTAAACTAATCTAAACTAAACTAAACTAATCTAATATAAACTAAACAAACTTAAACTATAAACTAAAATATAAACTAAACTAAACTAACCTAACCTAAACTAAACTAAAATAAACTAAATTAAATTCAACTAAATGAAACTAAACTAAACTACACTAACCTAACCTAACCTAACCTAACATAATCTAATATAAACTAAACCAAACTAATGTACTATAAGCTAAAATAAACAATAAATTAAAATATAAACTAAACTAAACTATACTAAACTAAGTTAACCTTACTTAACCTAACCTAAACTAAACTAAACTAAACTAAACTAACCTAACCTAACCTAAACTAAACAAAAATAAACTACATTAAATTAAATTAAATTAAAATAAATTACACTTACCTAACCTAACCTTACCTAACCTAACCTAAACTAAACTAAACCAAACTAAACTAAAATATAAACTAAAATATAACCTAATCTATAAATTAAACTAAACTATATACTAAACTAAACTAAACCAAATTAAATTCAACTAAACTAAACTACACTAATCTAACCTAACCTAACCTAACATAATCTAATAAAAACTAAAATAAACTAGCCTAACCTAACCTAACCTTACCTAACCTAACCTAAACTAAACTAAACTAAAGCAAACTTAACTAAACTATAAAGCAAAATATAAACTAATCTATAAACTATACTAAACTATAAACTAAAGGAAACTAAATTAAACTATACTAAACTAAACTAACCTAACATAAACAAATCTAACCTAACCTATAACAAACCAAACTAAACTAAACCAAATTAAACTATAAACTAAACTATAAACTAAACTAAACTAAACTATAAACAAAACTAAACTATAAAACAATTTATAAATTAAACTAAACTATAAACTAAATTAAAATAAACTAAACTAAGCTAAACTAACTAACCCAACCTAACCTAACCTAACCTAACCTAAGCTATACTAAACTGACCTAACCTAACCTAAACTAAACTAAAATAAACTAAATTATATTATAAAGTATAAACTAAACAAAACTAAACTATAATATAAACTAAACTAAACTTAACTAAACTAAATTAAACTAAAGTTAACTAACCTAACCTAACCTAACCTAACCTAAATTAAACTAAACTAAACTAACCTAACCTAACCTAACCTAACCTAAGCAAAACTAAAGTAACCTAACCCAACATAAACTAACCTAACCTAACCTAAACTAAACTAAACTAAACTAAGCTAACCTAACTTAACCTAACCTAACCTAACATAAGCTAAGCAAAACTAAACTAACCTAACCTAACACAAACTAACCTAACCTAACCTAAACTATACTAACCTTACCTAACCTAACCTAAACTAAACTAAACAAAATAAATTAAACTAAACTAAATTAAACTATAAACTAAACTAAACTATAAACCAAACTATAAACTAAACTAAACTAAACTATAAACAAACCTAACTAAACTGAACTAAACTAACCTAACCTAACCTAACATAAACTTAACTAAACTAAACTATCCTAACCTAACCTAACCTTACCTAACCTAACCTTAACTAAACCAAACTAAACTAAACTATAAACTAAAATATAATCTAATCTATAAATTAAACTAAACTATAAACTAAACTAAAATAAACTAAACTAAGCTAAACTAACTAACCTAACCTAACTTAACCTAACCTAACGAAACCTAAGCTAAGTTAAATTAACTTACCAAACCTAACCTAAACTAAACTAAACTAAATTAAACTAAATTATAATCTAAACCATAAACTTAACTAAACTAAATTATAATCTAAACTATAAACTAAACTAAACTATAAACTAAACTAAACCAAACTAACCTAACCTAACCTAACCTAAACTAAACTGACCTAACCTAAGCTAACCTAACCTAAATTAAACTATAAAATAAACTATAAACTAAACTAAAGCAAACTATACTATAAACTAAATGATAAACTTAACTAAACTAACCGGAACTAACCTAATCTAAAATAAACTAAACTAAACTAAATTATAAACTAAACGAAACTAAACTAAACTAAATTAAACTAAACTAACCTAAAGTAACCTAAACTAAACTAAACTATAAACTTAACTATAAACTAAAGTAATCCAAAGTAAACTAAAATAAACTAACCTAACCTAACCTAAACTCAACTAACCTAACCTAACCAAACCTAACCTAAATTAAACTGAACTAAACTGAACTAAACTAATCTAATATAAACTAAACTAAACTAAACTATAAACTAAAATATAAACTAAACTAAACTAAACTAACCTAACCTCACTTAACCTAACCTAAATTAAACTAAACTAAGCTGACCTAACCTAACCTAACCTAACCCAACCTAAATTAAAATAAATTAAACTAAGCTAACCTAACCTAACCTAAGCTAAGCAAAACTAAACTAACCTAACCTAACCTAACCTAAACCAAATAAAACTAACCTAACCTAAGTAGCCTAAACTAAACTAAACTAAACTAAACTATAAAATAAACTATAAACTAAACTAATCTATACTAAAAATTAAATTATAAACTAAACTAAACTAAACTAACCTAAACTAGCCTAACCTAAACTAACTTAACCTAACCTAAACTAAACTTACCTTACCTTACCTCACATAACATAACCTAAACTAAACTAAACTAAACTATAAAATAAACTATAAACTAAACTAAACTAAACTATACAAAAATTAAATTATAAACTTAACTAAACTAAACTAACCTAACCTAACCTAACCTAACATAAACTAAATTAACTAAATTATAAACTAAACGAAACTAAACTAAATTAAATTAAACTAAACTAACCTAAAGTAACATAACCTAACCTAACGTAACGTAACCTAACCTAAACTAAACTAAACTAAACTAAACTTACCAACCTAACCTAACCTAAACTAAAATAAACTAAACTAACCTAACCGAACCTAAACTAAACTAAACTATAAACTAAACTATAAACTAAACTAAACTAAACTAAACTAAAATAAACTAACCTAACCTAACCTGACCTAGCTTAACTAAACTAACCTAACCTAAACTAAACTAAACTATTCTAATATTTACTAAACTAAACTAAACTATAAACTAAAATAAATTAACTAAGCTACACTAACTAACCCAACCTAACCTAACCTATCCTAACCCAACCTAAACTAAGCTAAACTAACCTCACCTAACCTAACCTAACCTAACCTAACCTATCCTAAACTAAACTAAACAACACTAAACTAAACTAAATTAAATAATAAACTAAACTAAACCTAACTATAAATTAAACTATAAACTAAACTATACTATAAACAATACTAAACTAAACTGAACTAAACTAACCTAACCTAACCTAACATAAACTTAACTAAACTAAACTAACTTAACCTCACCCAACCTAACCTTACCTAACCTAACCTAAACTAAAATAAACTAAACTAAACTATAAGCGAAACTATACTTAATTATAAATTAAACACTAAACTAAATTACACCAAACTGACCTAACCTAACCTAAACAAAACTAACATACCTAACCTAACCTAACCTAAACTAAACTAAACTAAACTAACCTAACCTAACCTAACCTAAACTAAACTAAACTGACCTAACCTATCCTAAACAAACTAAACTAAACTAAACTATAAGCTAAACTATTAACTAAACTAAACTAAAGTAAACTAACCTTACCTAACCTAACCTAACCTAAACTAAACTAAACCAAACTAAATTATATTATAAAGTATAAACGAAACTAAACTAAACTATAAACTATAATATAAACTAAACTAAACTATAAACTAAACTAAACTTAACTACACTAAAGTAAACTAAACTTAACTAACCTAACCTAAACCAACCTAAATTAAACTAAACTAAACTAAGCTAACCTAACCTAACCTAATCTCACCTAAGCTAAGCAAAACTAAAGTAACCTAACCTAACATAAACTAACCTAACCTAACCTAAACTAAACTAAACTAATTTAACCTAAGCTAACCTAACCTAACCTAACCTAAACTAAACTAAACTGATCTAATATAAACTAAACAAACTTAAACTATAAACTAAAATATAAACTAAACTAAACTAAACTAACCTAAACTAAACTAAAATAAACTAAATTAAATTCAACTAAATGAAACTAAACTAAACTGCACTAACCTAACCTAACCTAACCTAACCTAACATAATCTAATCTAAACTAAACTAAACTAATGTACTATAAGCTAAAATAAACAATAAATTAAAATATAAACTAAACTAAACTATACTAAACTAAGTTAACCTTACTTAACCTAACCTAAACTAAACTAAATTAAACTAAACTAACCTAACCTAACCTAAACTAAACAAAAATAAACTACATTAAATTAAATTAAACTAAAATAAACTACACTTACCTAACCTAACCTTACCTAACCTAACCTAAACTAAACTAAACCAAACTAAACTAAACTATAAACTAAAATATAAGCTAATCTATAAATTAAACTAAACTATATACTAAACTAAACTAAACCAAATTAAATTCAACAAAACTAAACTATACTAATCTAACCTAACCTAACCTAACATAATCTAATCTAAACTAAAATAAACTAACCTAACCTAACCTAACCTTACCTAACCTAACCTAAACTAAACTAAACTAAAGCAAACTTAACTAAACTATAAAGCAAAATATAAACTAATCTATAAACTAAACTAAACTATAAACTAAAGGAAACTAAATTAAACTATACTAAACTAAACTAACCTAACATAAACAAATCTAACCTAACCTAAAATAAACCAAACTAAACTAAACTAAATTAAACTATAAACTAAACTAAATTAAACTATAAACTCAACTATAAACTAAACTAAACTAAACTATAAACAAAACTAAACTATAAAACAATTTATAAATTAAACTAAACTATAAACTAAATTAAAATAAACTAAACTAAGCTAAACTAACTAACCACACCTAAGCTAACCTAACCTAATCTAAGCTATACAAAATCGACCTAACCTAACCTAAACTAAACTAAAATAAACTAAATTATATTATAAAGTATAAACTAAACAAAACTAAACTATAAACTATAACATAAACTAAACTAAACTTAACTAAACTAAATTAAACTAAAGTTAACTAACCTAACCTAACCTAACCTAACCTAAATTAAACAAAACTAAACTAAGCTAACCTAACCTAACCTAACCTAACCTAAGCAAAACTAAAGTAACCTAACCTAACATAAACTAACCTAACCTAACCTAAACTAAACTAAACTAAACTAAACTAAACTAATCTAACCTAACTTAACCTAACCTAACCTAACCTAAGCTAAGCAAAACTAAACTAACCTAACCTAACACAAACTAACCTAACCTAACCTAAACTAAACTAACCTTACCTAACCTAACCTAAACTAAACTAAACAAAACTAAACTAAACTAAACTAAATTAAACTATAAACTAAACTAAACTATAAACCAAACTATAAACTAAACTAAACTAAACAATAAACAAACCTAACTAAACTGAACTAAACTAACCTAATCTAACCTAACATAAACTTAACTAAACTAAACTATCCTAACCTAACCTAACCTTACGTAACCTAACCTTAACTAAACCAAACTAAACTAAACTATAAACTAAAATATAATCTAATCTATAAATTAAACTAAACTATAAACTAAACTAAAATAAACTAAACTAAGCTAAACTAACTAACCTAACCTAACTTAACCTAACCTAACGAAACCTAAGCTAAGCTAAAGTAAACTTACCAAACCTAACCTAAACTAAACTAAACTAAATTAAACTAAATTATAATCTAAACCATAAACTTAACTAAACTAAATTATAAACTAAACTATAAACTAAATTAAACCAAACTAACCTAACCTAATCTAACCTAAACAAAACTGACCTAACCTAAGCTATCCTAACCTAAATTAAACTATAAAATAAACTATAACCTAAACTAAACCAAACTATACTATAAACTAAATGATAAACTTAACTAAACTAACCGGAACTAACCTAACTTAACATAAACTAAACTAAACTAAATTATAAACTAAACGAAACTAAACTAAACTAAATTAAACTAAACTAACCTAAAGTAACCTAAACTAAACTAAACTAAACTAAACTATAAACTTAACTATAAACTAAAGTAAACTAAAGTAAACTAAAATAAACTAACCTAACCTAACCTAAACTCAACTAACCTAACCTAACCAAACCTAACCTAACCAAACCTAACGTAAATTAAACTGAACTAAACTGAACTAAACTAATCTAATATAAACTAAACTAAACTAAACTATAAACTAAAATATAAATTAAACTAAACTAAACTAACCTAACCTCACTTAACCTAACCTAAATTAAACTAAACTAAGCTGACCTAACCTAACCTAACCTAAACTAAGCTAAAATAAAGTAATTTAAATTCCACTAAATTAAACTAAACTAAACTACACTAACCTAACCTAACCTCACCCAACCAAAATTAAAATAAATTAAACTAAGCTAACCTAACCTAACCTAAGCTAAGCTAAACTAAACTAACCTAACCTAACCTAACCTAAACTAAATAAAACTAACCTAACCTAACTAGCCTAAACTAAACTAAACTAAACTATAAAATAAATTATAAACTAAACTAATCTATACTAAAAATTAAATTATAAAGTAAACTAAACTAAACTAAACTTTACCAAACTACTCTATTCTAACCTAAGCTAACGTAAACTAATCTAAACTAAACTAAACTAAACAAAACTATCAATTGAACTAAACTAAACTATAAACAAAATTATAAACTAAACTAAACTATAAACTAAACTAAACTAAACTAAACTGTACTAAACTAAATTAACCTAGCCTAACCTAACCTAACCTAAACTAAACTAAACTAACCTAACCAAACTTAATCTAAATTATACTCTTCTACACTAAACTTAGCTATAAACTAAATTAGATTACACTATAAACTAAACTATAAACTTAACTAAACTATAAAGAAAACTAAACTATAAACAAATCTAAACTAACTAACCTAACATAACCTAACCTAACATATACCAAACTAAACTGAACTAAACTAACCTAACCTGACCTAACATAATCTAATCTAAACTAAAATAAACTAACCTAAACTAATCTAATCTTACCTAACCTAACCTAAACTAAACTAAACCAAACTAAACACAAACTAAAATATAAACTAATTTATAAACTAAACTAATCTATAAACTGAACTAAACTAAACTAAACTTAGCTAAACTAACTAACCTTACCTAACCTAGCCTAACCTAATCTAAGCTAAACTAAACTAACCTAACCTAACCCAAAATAAACCAAACTAAACTAAATTATAAAGTACACTATAAACTAAACTAAACAGAACTATATTCTAAACTACAAACTAAACTAAACTATAAACTAAACTATACTAAACTAAACTAAACTAACCTAACCTAACCTAACTTAAACTAAACTAAACTAACCTAACCTAACGTAACCTAATCTAAACTAAATTAACTAAATTCAACTACACTAAACTAAACTGCACTAATCTAACCTCACCTAACCTAACATAAACTAAACTAAACTAAACTATAAACTAAGTTATATACTAAACTAAACTAAACTAACATAACGTAACTTGAACTACAATAAAATAAACTAAACTAAGTTCAACTAAACTAAACCTAACTACACTAACCTAACCTAACCTAACCAAACATAAACTAAACTAAACTGACCTAACCTAACCTAACCTAACCTAAACTCAACTAAATTAAACTAAATAAAACTAAACTAAACTAAACGAAATTAAACTATACACCAAACTATAAACTAAGCTAAACTAAAATATAAATTAAACTATAAACTAAACTAAACTACTAAACTATAAGGTAAACTAAACTAAACTAAACTCAACTAATCTAAACTAACTTAACCTTACTAAACTAACCTAACCTAAAATAACCTAACCTAATATAAACTAAACTAAACTAACCTAACCTAAGCTAAGCTAAGCTAAGCTAAACTAAATCAACCTAACCTAAACTAAACTAAACTAAACTAAAATATAAACCAAACTATAAACTAAACTAGACCAAACTATATACTAAACTATAAACTAAACTAAGCTAAACTATAAACTAAACTAAACTAAACTAACCTAAACTAGCCTAACCTAAACTAACTTAACCTAACCTAAACTAAACTTACCTTGCCTTACCTCACATAACATAACCAAAACTAAACTAAACTAAACTATAAAATAAACTATAAACTAAACTAAACTATACAAAAATTAAATTATAAACTAAACTAAACTAAACTAACCTAACCTAACCTAACCTAACATAAACTAAATTAACTAAATTATAAACTAAACGAAACTAAACTAACCTAACCTTACCTAACCTAACATAAACTAAACTAAACTAAATTATAAACTAAACGAAACTAAACAAAACTAAACTAAACTAACCTAAAGTAACATAACCTAACCTCACCTAAACTAAACTAAACTAAGCTGACCTAAACTAAACTAAAACTAAATTAAACTAAACTATAAACTAAACTATAAACTAAATTAAATTAACTAAACTAAAATAAACTTGCCTAACCTAACCTAACCTAAACTAAACTAACCTAACCTAACCTAACCTAACCTAACCTAATCTAAACTAAACTAAACTAATCTAATATAAACTAAACTAAACAATAAATTAAAATATAAACTAAACTTAACTAAACTAAACTAAGCTAAACTAACTTGACCTAAACTAAACTAAACTAAGCTAACCTAACCTGACCTAAACTAAACTAAAATAAACTAAATTAAATTCAAGTAAACTAAACTAAACTACACTAACCTAACCTAACCTAACCTAACATAATCTAATCTAAATTAAAATAAAGTAACCTAAACTAATCTAACCTTACCTAACCTAAACTAAACTAAACCAAATTAAACTAAACTATAAACTAAAATATAAACTAATTTATAAACTAAACTAATCTATAAACTAAACTAAACTGAACTATAAACAAAACTAAACTAAACTGAACTAAACTAACCTAAACTAACCTAACCTAAACTTACGTAACCTAACCTAAACTAAACTAAACTATAAACTAAACTGTAAACTAATTTATAAATTAAACTAAACTATAAACTAAAGTAAAATAAACAAAACTAAACTAACGCAAACTAACTAACCTAACCTAACCTAACCTAAGCTAAGCTATCTAAACTCACCTAACCTAACCTAAACTAAACTAAAATAAAATAAACTAAAGTATAAACTAAACTAAAGTAAACTATAAACTAAACTATAAACTAAACTGAACTAAACTATAAATTAAACTAAAGTTAACTAACCTAACCTAACCAAACCTAACGTAAATTAAACTAAACTAAACTAAACTAAGCTAACTTAACCTAACCTAAACTAACCTAACCTAACCTAACCTAAGCTAAGCTAAACTAAACTAACCTAACCTAACATAACTAACCTAACCTAACCTAAACTAACCTTACCTCACCTAACCTAAACTGAACTAAACTAAATTAAACTATAAACTGAACTAACCTGTAAACTAATTTTTAAACTAAACTAAACTAAACTATAAACACAACTAAACTAAACTGAACTAAACTAACCTAACCTAGCCTTACTTAAACTTAACTAAACTAAACTACCCTAACCTAACCTAACCTAACCAAACCTAACCTAACCTAACCTAAACTAAACTAAAATAAACTAAAGTAAACTAAACTAACTAACCTAACCTAACCTAACCTAACCTAAGCTAAACTAAACTAACCTAACGTAAATTAACCTAAACAAAACTAAACTAAACTAAACTAACCTAACCTAACCTAACATAAACTAAACTAAACTAAACTAAATAAAACTAAACTAAACTAAACGAAATTAAACTATACACCAAACTATAAAATAAGCTACACTAAACTATAAACTAAAATATAAACTAATCTAAACTAAACTAACCTAACCTAAACTAAACTAAAATAAACTAAATTAAATTCAACTAAATGAAACTAAACTAAACTACACTTACCTAACCTAACCTAACCTAACCTAACATAATCTAATCTAAACAAAAATAAACTAACCTAAACTAATCTAACCTTACCTAACCAAACCTAAACTAAACTAAACTAAACCAAACTAAACTAAACTACAAACGAAAATATAAACTAATTTATAAACTAAACTAATCTATAAACTAAACTAAACTAAACTAAACTTAGCTAAACTAACTAACCTTACCGAAAATAGCCTAACCTAATCTAAGCTAAACTAAACTAACCTAACCTAAACCAACATAAACCAAACTAAACTAAATTATAAAGTAAACCATAAACTAAACTAAACATAACTTAATTCTAAACTATAAATTAACAAAACTATAAACTAAACTAAACTAAACTAAACTAACCTCACATAACCTAATTTAAACTAAACTAACCTAACCTAACCTAAACTAAACTAAACTAAACTATAAACACAGTTATAAACTAAACTAAACTAACATAACGTAACCTAAACTACAATAAAATAAACTAAACTAAGTTCATCTAAACTAAACCTAACTACACTAACCTAACCTAACCTAACCTAACCTAACAAAAACGAAACTAAACTGAGCTAACCTAACCTAACGTAAACTAAACTAAACTATACGAAACAAAACTAAATAAAACTAAACTAAACTAAAAGAAATTAAACTATACACCAAACTATAAAATAAGCTAAACTAAACTATAAATTAAACTATAAACTAAACTAAACTACTAAACTATAAGGTAAACTAAACTAAATTAAACTCAACTAATCTAAACTAACCTAAGCTTACTAAACTAACCTAACCTAAACTAACCTAACCTAATATAAACTAAACTAAACTAACCTAACCTAACATCAGCTAGGCTAAGCTAAACTAAACTAACCTAACCTAAAATAAAATAAACTAAACTAAAATATAAACTAAACTATAAACTAAACTAAACCAAACTATATACTAAACTATAAACTAAACTAAGCTAAACTATAAACTAAACTATACTAAACTAAAGTAACTTAACCTAACCTAACCTAAACTAACTTAACCTAACCTATACTAAACTTACCTTACCTAACCTAACATAACCTAAACTAATCTAAAGTATAAAATAAACTATAAACTAAACTAAACTATACTATAAACTAAATTATAAACTAAACTAAACTAAACTAAACTAACCTAACCTAACCTAACCTAAACTAAACTAAACTAAATTATAAACTAAACCTAACTAAACTAACCTAACCTAACCTAACCTAACCTAAACTAAACTAAACTAAATTATAATCTAAACGAAACTAAACAAAACTAAAGTAAACTAACCTAAAGTAACATAACCTAACCTAACCTAAACTATACTAAACTAACCTGACCTAACCTAAACCAAAACTAAAATAATCTATACTATAAACTAAACTATAAACTAAAGTAAATTAACTAAACTAAAATAAACTAACCTAACCTAACCTAACCTAAACTAAACTAACATAACCTAACCTAACCTAAACCAAACTAAAGTAATCTAATATAAACTAAACTAAACAATAAATAAAATATAAACTAAACTTAACTAAACTAAACTAAGGAAAAGTAACTTAACCTAAACTAAACTAAACTAAACTAACCTAACCTGACCTAAAATAAACTAAATTAAATTCAAGTAAACTAAACTAACCTACACTAACCTAACCTAACCTAACATAATCTAATCTAAACTAAACTAAACTAACCTAAACTAATCTAACCTTACCTAACCTAACCTAACCTAAACTAAACTAAACTAAACTATAAACTAATTTATAAACTAAACTAATCTATAAACTAAACTAAACTAAACTAACCTAAGATAACATAACCTAAATTAAACTAAACTAAACTAAACTATACTAAACTATAAACAAAACGATAAACTATACTATATATTAAACTGAACTAAAGTAAACTAAACTAAATTAATTTTACCTAACTAAACTAAACTAACCTAACCTAACCCAAACTAAATTAAACTAAACTAAACGAAATTAAACTATAAACTGAAGTAAACTAAACTAAACTCAACTAAACTAAACTAACCTAACCTAACTTAACATAACCTAACCTAAACTAAAATAAATTAAATTAATTAAACTATAAACTAAACTAAACTATATACTAAACGATACCTCACTCAACTAAACTAAACTAAACTAAACTACACTAAACTAAACTAAACCATAAACTAAACTATAAACTAAACTATAAAATAAACTATAAACTAATTTATAAATTAAACTAAACTATAAATTATAGTAAAATAAACAAAACTAAACTAAGCTAAACTAACTAACCTAAATTAACGTAACCTAAGCTAAGCTATCTAAAATAACCTAACCTAACCTAAAGTAAACTAAACTAAAATAAACTAAACTAAACTAAACTATAAACTAAACTATAAACTAAACTGAACTAAACTATAAACTAAACTAAACTAAAGTTAACTAACCTAACGTAACTTAACCTAAACTAAATTAAACTAAACTAAACTAAACTAAGCTAACTTAACCTAACCTAAACTAACCTAACCTAACCTAAGCTAAGCTAAACTAAACTAACCTAACCTAACATAAACTAACCTTACCTAACCTAAACTAACCTTACCTAACCGAACCTAACCTAAACTAAACTAAACTAAACAAAACTACACTAAACAAACTAAATTAAACTATAAACTGAACTAAACTGTAAACTAAACTTTAAACTAAACAAGACTAAACTATAAACAAAACTAAACTAAACTGAACTAAACTTACCTAACCTAACCTAACATAAACTTAACTAAACTAAACTACCCTAACCTAACCTAACCTAATCTAACCTTACCTAATCTAACCTAAACTAAACTAAACGAAACTAAACTATAAACTAAACTATAAACTAATCTATAAATTAAACTAAACTATAAACTAAACTAAAATAAACTAAACTAAACTAAACTAACTAACCTAATCTAACCGAACCTAACCTAAGCTACGCTAAACTAAACTAACCTAACAAAACCTGAAATAAACTCAACTAAACTAAACTAAACTAAATTATAAACCAAAACATAAACTAATATAAACTAACCTAACCTAACCTAACCTAAACTAAACTAACCTAACCTAAGCTAACCTAACCTAAACTAAACTAAACTATAAAAAAACTATAAACTAAACTACACAAAACTATACTATAAACTAAATTATAAACTAAACTAATGTAAACTAAACTAACCTCAACTAACCTAACCTAACCTCACCTAACCTAACATAAACTAAACTAAACTAAATTATAAACTAAACGAAACTAAACTAAACTAAACTTAATTAAACTAAACTAACCTAAAGTAACATAACCTAACCTAACCTAACCTAAACTAAAATAACTCAACTAACCTAACCGAACCTAAACTAAACTAAACTAAACTAAACTATAAACTAAAGTAAACTAAATTAAACTAAAATAAACCAACCTAATTTACCTAAACAAAACTAACACACCTAACCTAACCAAAACAAAACTAAACTGACCTAACCTATCCTTAACAAAATAAAACTAAACTAAACTATAAGCTAAACTATAAACTAAAGTAAACTGAACTAAACTAAAATAAACTAATCTAACCTAACCTAACCTAACCTATCCTAAATTAACTAATATAATATAAACTAAACCAAACTATAAACTAAAATATAAACTAAACTAAACTAAATAACCTAACCTAAACTAAAAAAAAATGAACTAGATTAAATTCAACTAAACTAAACTAAACTAAACGCCACTAACCTAACCTAACCTAATATAATCTAAACTAAAATAAACTAACCTAACCTAAACTTACCTAACCTAACCTAAACTAAACTAATCTAAGCTATAAACTAAACTATAAACTAATTTATAAATTAAACTAAACTATAAACTAAAATAAAATAAACTAAACTAAGCTAAACTATCTAACCTAGCCTAACCTAAATTATCCTAACCTAAGCTAAGCTAAACTAAACTAACCTAACCCAACCCAAGCTAACCTTACCTAACCTAACCTAAACTTAACTAAATGAAACTAAACTATAAACGAATCTCTAAATTAAACTAAACTATAAACTAAAATAAAATAAACTAAACTAAGCTAAATTAACTAACCTAACCTATTATCACCTAACCTAAGCTAAACTAGACTAACCTAACCTAAACTAAACTAAACTAAACTAAACTATAAACTAAACTAAACTAAACTATAAACAAAACTAAACTAAACTGGACTAAACTAACCTAACCTAACCTAACATAAACTTAACTAAACTAAACTAACCTAACCCAAACTAAGCTAACCTTACCTAACCTAACCTAAACTTAAATAAATGAAACTAAACTATAAACTAGTCTCTAAATTAAACTAAACTATAAACTAAACTAAAATAAACTAAACTAAGCTAAATTAACTAACCTATCCTATTCTAACCTAACCTAAGCTAAACAAGACTAACCTAACCTAAACTAAACTAAACTAAACTAAATTATAAACTAAACCATAAACTAAACTAAACTATAAACTAAACTATAAACTAAACTAAACTAAACTATAAACTAGACTAAACAAAACTGAACTAACCTAACCTAACCTAAGCTAAGGTAAACTAAACTAACCTAACCTAACCTGAACTAAACTAAACTAAACTAACTTATAAACTTAGCTATAAACTAAACTAAACTAAACTGTAAACTAAACTAAACTAAATTATACTAATCTAACCTAACCTAAACTAACCTAACCTAACCTAACCTAACATAACCTAAACTAAACTAAACTAAAATATAAAATAAACTATAAACTAAACTATACTATAAACTAAATTATAAACTAAACTAAACTAAACTGAACTAAACTAATTTAACCTAACCTAACATAAACTAAACTAAATTATAAACAAAACGAAACTAAACTAACCTAACCTAATATAAACTAAACTAAACTAAATTATAAACTAAACTAAACTAAACTAACCCAAAGTAACATAAGTTAACCTAACCTAACCTAAACTACACTAACTTAACCTGACCTAACCTAAACTGAACTAAGCCAAACTAACCTAACCTAACCTAACCGAAAATAACCTAACCTAAGCTAAGTTAAACTAAACTTACCTAACCTAACCTAAACTAAACTAATCTAAACTATAAACTAATCTATAAACTAATTTATAAATTAAACTAAACTATTAACTAAAATAAAATAAACTAAACTAAGCTAAACTATCTAACCTAACCTAACCTAACCTAAAATAACCTAACCTAAGCTAAGCTAAACTAAACTAACCTAACCTAACATAAACTAACATAACCTAACCTAACCTAAACTAAACTGAACTAAACCAAACTAAACTAAACTATAAAATAAAATATAAACTAATTTATAAACTAAACTAATCTATAAACTAAACTAAACTATACTAAACTTAGCTAAACTAACTAACCTTACCTAATGTAGCCTAACGTAATCTAAGCTAAACTAAACTAACCTAACCTAACCTAAACTAACTTAACCTAACCTATATTAAACTTACCCTACCTAACCTAAAATAACCTAAACTAAACTATAAACTAAACTATAAACTAAACTAAACTAAACTATAAACTAGACTAAACAAAACTGAACTAACCTAACCTAACCTAAGCTAAGGTAAACTAAACTAACCTAACCTAACCTGAACTAAACTAAACTAAACTAACTTATAAACTTAGCTATAAACTAAACTAAACTAAACTGTAAACTAAACTAAACTAAATTATACTAATCTAACCTAACCTAAACTAACCTAACCTAACCTAACCTAACATAACCTAAACTAAACTAAACTAAAATATAAAATAAACTATAAACTAAACTATACTATAAACTAAATTATAAACTAAACTAAACTAAACTGAACTAAACTAATTTAACCTAACCTAACATAAACTAAACTAAATTATAAACAAAACGAAACTAAACTAACCTAACCTAATATAAACTAAACTAAACTAAATTATAAACTAAACTAAACTAAACTAACCCAAAGTAACATAAGTTAACCTAACCTAACCTAAACTACACTAACTTAACCTGACCTAACCTAAACTGAACTAAGCCAAACTAACCTAACCTAACCTAACCGAAAATAACCTAACCTAAGCTAAGTTAAACTAAACTTACCTAACCTAACCTAAACTAAACTAATCTAAACTATAAACTAATCTATAAACTAATTTATAAATTAAACTAAACTATTAACTAAAATAAAATAAACTAAACTAAGCTAAACTATCTAACCTAACCTAACCTAACCTAAAATAACCTAACCTAAGCTAAGCTAAACTAAACTAACCTAACCTAACATAAACTAACATAACCTAACCTAACCTAAACTAAACTGAACTAAACCAAACTAAACTAAACTATAAAATAAAATATAAACTAATTTATAAACTAAACTAATCTATAAACTAAACTAAACTATACTAAACTTAGCTAAACTAACTAACCTTACCTAATGTAGCCTAACGTAATCTAAGCTAAACTAAACTAACCTAACCTAACCTAAACTAACTTAACCTAACCTATATTAAACTTACCCTACCTAACCTAAAATAACCTAAACTAAACTATAAAATAAACTATAAACTAAACTAAACTAAACTATACTATAAACTAAATTATAAACTAAACTAAACTAAACTAAACTAACCTAACCTAACCTAACATAAACTAAACTAAACTAAATTATAAACTAAACGAAACTAAACTAACCTAACCTATGCTAACCTAACATAACATAAACTAAACTAAACTAAATTATAAACTAAACGAAACTAAACAAAACTAAAACTAAACTAACCTAAAGTAACCTAACCTAACCTAAAGTAAACTAAACTAATCTAATATAAACTAAACTAAACAATAAATTAAAATATAAAATAAACTTAACTAAACTAAACTAAGCTAAACGAACTTAAACTAAACTAAACTAAACTATAAAATAAACTATTAACTAAACTAAACTAAACTATACTATAAACTAAATTATAAACTAAACTAAACTAAACAAACCTAACCTAACCTAACATAAACTAAACAAACTAAATTATAAACTAATCGTAACTAAACTAACCTTACCTAAAATAACCTAAAATAAACTAAACTAAACTCAATTATAAACTAAACGAAACTAAACAAAACAAAACTAAACTAACCTAAAGTAACATAACCTATGCTAACTTAAACTAAACTAAACTAACCTGACCTAACCTAAACTAAAACTAAATTTATCTAAACTATAAACTAAACTATAAACTAAAGTAAATTAACTAAACCAAAATAAACTAACCTAACCTAACCTAACCTAAACTAAACTTACCTAACCTAACCTAACCTAACATAAACTAAACTAAACTAAATTATAAACTAAGCGAATCTAAACTAAATTAAATTAAACTAAACTAACCTAAAGTAACATAACCTAACCTAACGTAACGTAACCTAACCTAAACTAAACTAAACTAAACTAAACTTACCAACCTAACCTAACCTAAACTAAAATAAACTAAACTAACCTAACCGAACCTAAACTAAACTAAACTATAAACTAAACTATAAACTAAACTAAACTAAACTAAAATAAAATAAACTAACCTAACCTAACCTGACCTAGCCTAACTAAACTAACCTAACCTAAACTAAACTAAACTATTCTAATATTTACTAAACTAAACTAAACTATAAACTAAAATAAATTAACTAAGCTACACTAACTAACCCAACCTAACCTAACCTATCCTAACCCAACCTAAACTAAGCTAAACTAACCTAACCTAACCTAACCTAACCTAACCTAACCTATCCTAAACTAAACTAAACAACACTAAACTAAACTAAATTAAATAATAAACTAAACTAAACCTAACTATAAATTAAACTATAAACTAAACTAAACTATAAACAATACTAAACTAAACTGAACTAAACTAACTTAACCTAACCTAACATAAACTTAACTAAACTAAACTAACTTAACCTCACCCAACCTAACCTTACCTAACCTAACCTAAACTAAAATAAACTAAACTAAACTATAAGCGAAACTATACTTAATTATAAATTAAACACTAAACTAAATTACACCAAACTGACCTAGCCTAACCTAAACAAAACTAACATACCTAACCTAACCTAACCTAAACTAAACTAAACTAAACTAACCTAACCTAACCTAACCTAAACTAAACTAAACTGACCTAACCTATCCTAAACAAACTAAACTAAACTAAACTATAAGCTAAACTATTAACTAAACTAAACTAAAGTAAACTAACCTTACCTAACCTAACCTAACCTAAACTAAACTAAACCAAACTAAATTATATTATAAAGTATAAACGAAACTAAACTAAACTATAAACTATAATATAAACTAAACTATAAACTAAACTAAACTTAACTACACTAAAGTAAACTAAACTTAACTAACCTAACCTAAACCAACCTAAATTAAACTAAACTAAACTAAGCTAACCTAACCTAACCTAATCTCACCTAAGCTAAGCAAAACTAAAGTAACCTAACCTAACATAAACTAACCTAACCTAACCTAAACTAAACTAAACTAATTTAACCTAAGCTAACCTAACCTAACCTAACCTAAACTAAACTAAACTGACCTAACCTATCCTAAACAAACTAAACTAAACTAAACTATAAGCTAAACTATAAACTAAACTAAACTAAACTAAACTAACCTTACCTAACCTAACCTAACCTAAACTAAACTAAACCAAACTAAATTATATTATAAAGTATAAACGAAACTAAACTAAACTATAAACTATAATATAAACTAAACTAAACTATAAACTAAACTAAACTTAACTAAAATAAAGTAAACTAAATTTAACTAACCTAACCTAACCTAACTAAGCTAAGCAAAACTAAACTAACCTAACCTAACATTAACTTAACCTAACCTAAACTAAACTAAACTAAACTAAACCAACCTTACCTAACTAAACCTAAACTAAACTAAACAAAACTAAACTAAACTAGTCTAAATTAAACTATAAACTAAACTAAACTATAAACTAAACTATAAACCAAACTATAAACTAAACTAAACTATAAACAAAACTAACTAAACTGAACTAAACTAACCTAACTTAACTTAACATACACTTAACTAAACTAAACTATCCTAACCTAACCTAACCTTACCTAACCTAACCTTAATTAAACCAAACTAAACTAAACTATAAACTAAAATATAATCTAATCTATAAATTAAACTACACTATAAACTAAACTAAAATAAACTAAACTAAGCTAAACTAACTAACCTAACCTAACTTAACCTAACCTAACCAAACCTAAGCTAAGCAGAACTAAACTAACCAAACCTAACCTAACCTAACATAAACTAAACTAAACTAAATTATAAACTAAACGAAACTAAACTAAACTAAATTAAACTAAACTAACCTAAAGTAACCTAAACTAAACTAAACTAAACTAACCTAACCTAACCTAACCTAAACTAAACTAAACTAACCTAACCGAACCTAAACTAAACTAAACTAAACTAAACTAAACTATAAACTTAACAATAAACTAAAGTATACTAAAGTAAAGTAAAATAAACTAACATAACCTAACGTAAACTCAACTATCCTAACCTAACCAAACCTAACCTAAACTAAATTGAACTAAACTAAACTAAACTAGTCTAATATAAACTAAACTAAACTAAAATATAAACTAAAATATAAACTAAACTAAACTAAACTAACCTAACCTAACCTAACCTAACTTAACCTAACCTAAATTAAACTAAACTAAACTAAACTAACCTAACCTAACCTAAACTAAGCTAAAATAAACTAAATTAAATTCAACTAAATTAAACTAAACTAAACTACACTAACCTAACCTACCCAAACCTAACATAATCTAATGTAAACTAAAATCAACTAACCTAACCTAATCTAAACTAAACTAAACTAACCTAAGCTAACCTAACCTAACCTAAACTAAACTGAACTAAGTTAAACAATAAACTAAACTAAACTATAAACTAAACTGTAAACTAAACTATTACTAAACTAAATTATAAACAAAACTAAACTCAACTGAACTAACTTAACCTAACCTAACCTAAACTTACCTCTCCTAACCTAAACTAAACTAAACTAAACTAAACTATAAACTAATCTAAAATTAAACTAAACTATAAACTAAAATAAACTAAACTAAGCTACACTAACTAACCGAACCTAACCTAAACTAACCTAACCTAACCAAACCTAAACTAAGCTAAACTAAACTATAAAATAAAATATAAACTAAAATAAACAAAACTATACTATAAACTAAATTACAAACTAAACTAAATTAAACTAAACTAACCTAACCTAACATAAACTATACTAAACTAAATTATAAACTAAACGAAACTTAACTAACCGAACCTAACCTAAAATAACCTAACCTAAGCAAAGCTAAACTAAACTAACCTAACCTAACATAAACTAATATAACCTAACATAAACTGAACTAAACTAAACTAACCTTACCTAAAATAACCTATACTAAACTAAACAAAACAAAACTAAACTAAACTAAACTATAAACTGAACTAAACTAACCTAACCTAACCTAACATAAACTTAACTAAAGTAAACTAACCTAACCCAACCTAAGCTAACCTTACCTAACCTAACCTAAACTAAACTAAACAAAACTAAACTATAAACTAAACTATAAACTAATCTCTAAATTAAACTAAACTATAAACTAAAATAAAATAAACTAAACTAAGCTAAATTAACTAACCTAACCTATTCTAACCTAACCTAAGCTAAAATAGACTAACATAAACTAAACTAAACTAAACTAAACTATAAACTAAACTAAACTAAACTATAAACAAAACTAAACTAAACTGAACTAAATTAACCTAACCTAACCTAACATAAACTTAACTAAACTAAACTAACCTAACCCAAACTAAGCTAACCTTACCTAACCTAACCTAAACTTAATTAAATGAAACTAAACTATAAACTAATCTCTAAATTAAACTAAACTATAAACTAAACTAAAATAAACTAAACTAAGCTAAATTAACTAACCTAACCTATTCTAACCTAACCTAAGCTAAACTAGACTAACCTAACCTAAACTAAACTAAACTAAACTAAATTATAAACTAAACCATAAACTAAACTAAACTATAAACTAAACTATAAACTAAACTAAACTAAACTATAAACTAGACTAAACTAAACTAAACTAACATAACCTAACCTAAGCTAAGGTAAACTAAACTAACCTAACCTAACCTGAACTAAACTAAACTAAACTAACCTAACTTATAAACTAAGCTATAAACTAAACTAAACCAAATTATAAACTAAACTATAAACTAAACTAAACTAAACTATAAACTAAACTAAACTAAATTATACTAATCTAACCTAACCTAAACTAAACTAACCTAACCTAACCTAACCTAACATAACCTAAACTAAACTAAACTAAAATATAAAATAAACTATAAACTAAACTATACTATAAACTAAATTATAAACCAAACTAAACTAAACTAAACTAAACTAATCTAACCTAACCTAACATAAACTGAACTAAATTATAAACAAAACGAAACTAAACTAACCTAACCTAATATAAACTAAACTAAACTAAATTATAAACTAAACGAAACTAAACTAAACTAAACTAACCTAAAGTAAAATAAGTTAACCTAACCTAACCTAAACTACACTAACTTAACCTGACCTAACCTAAACTGAACTAAACCAAACTAAAATAACCTAACCTAACCGAAAATAACCTAACCTAAGCTAAGCTAAACTAAACTTACCTAACTTAACCTAAACTAAACTAATCTAAACTATAAACTAATCTATAAAATAATTTATAAATTAAACTAAACTATTAACTAAAATAAAATAAACTAAACTAAGCTAAACTATCTAACCTAACCTAACCTAACCTAAAATAACCTAACCTAAGCTAAGCTAAACTAAACTAACCTAACCTAACATAAACTAAGATAACCTAACCTAACCTAAACTAATCTAAACTAAACTAAACTAATCTAATATAAACTAAACAAACTTAAACTATAAACTAAAATATAAACTAAACTAAACTAACCTAAGCTAAACTAAACTAAAATAAACTAAATTAAATTCAACTAAATGTAATTAAACTAAACTACACTAACCTAACCTAGCCTAACCTAACATAATCTAATCTAAACTAAAATAAACTAACCTAAACTAACCATAACTAACCTAAACTAAACTGAACTAAACTAAACTAAACCAAACTAAACTAAACTATAAACTAAAATATAAATTAACCTGTAAACTAAAGTAAACTATAAACTACACGAAACTAATATAAACTATAGTAAACTAACCTAACCTAACCTAACCTAAGCTAAACTAAACTAACCTAACCTAACCTAAAGTAAACTAAACTAAACTAAATTATAAACTAAAATATTTACTAAACTAAATCAAACTACATATTAAACTATAAACTAAACTAAGCTAAACTATAAATTAAACTAAACTAAACTAACCTAACCTAACCTAAACTAACCCAACTTAACCTAAACTAAACTAACCCAACCTAACCTAACATAAACTTAACTAAACTAAACTACCCTAACCTAACTTAACCTAACCTTACCCAACCTAAACTAAACTAAACTAAACGAAACTAAACTGTAAACTAAACTATAAACTAATCTATAAATTAAACTAAACTATAAACTAAACTAAAATAAACTAACCTAAACTAACCTAACTAACCTAAGCTAACCGAACCTAACCTAAGCTACGCTAAACTAAACTAACCTAACCTAACCTGAACTAAACTAAACTAAACTAAACTGAATTATAAACTAAACTATAAACTAAACTAAACCAAACTATAAACTAAAAACTAAACTAAACTAAACTAAACTATAAACTAAACTAAACTAACCCTAACCTAACCTAAACTAAACTAACCTAACCTAAGCTAACCTAACCTAAAATAAACTAAACTATAAAAAAAACTATAAACTAAACTAAACAACACTATACTATATACTAAATTAAAAACTAAACTAAATTAAACTAAACTAACCTAACCTAACTTCACCTCCTAACCTAACATAAACTAAACTAAACTAAATTATAAACTAAACGAAACTAAACTAAACTAAACTAAATTAAACTAAACTAACCTAAAGTAACATAACCTAACTAACCTAACCTAACCTAACCTAAATTAAAATAAACTCAACTAACCTAACCTAACATAACCCAACCTAACCTATACTAAACTAAACTAACCTAACCGAACCTAAACAAAACTAAACTATACTAACCTAACCTAACATAACCCAACTTAACCTAAACTAAAATAAACTAAACTATAAACTAAATTATAAACTAAAGTAAACTAAACTAAACTAAAGAAACCTAACACACCTAACCTAACCTAACCTAAACTAAACTAAACTAAACTAACCTAACATAACCCAACCTAACCTAAACTAAACTAAACTGACGTAACCTATCCTAAACAAAACAAAACTAAACTAAACTATAAGCTAAACTATAAACTAAAGTAAACTAAACTAAACTAAAATAAACTAATCTAACCTAACCTAACCTAACCTAACCTAACCTAAACTAATCTAATATAAACTAAACTAAACTAAACTATAAACTAAAATATAAACTAAACTAAACTAAACTAAATAACCTAACCTAAACTAAAGTAAAATAAACTAGAGTAAATTCAACTAAACTAAACTAAACTAAACGCCACTAACCTAACCTAACCTAACCTAACCTTACCTATTCTAACCTGAACTAATCTAAACTAAACAAACTAAACTAAACTATAAACCAAAATATAAACTAATCTATAAACTAAACTGAACTATAAACTAAACGAAACTAAAATAAATTATACTAAAATAAACTGACCTAACCTAAACTTACCTAACCTAACCTAAACTAAACTAATCTAAACTATAAACTAAACTATAAACTAATATATAACTTAAACTAAACTATAAACTAAAATAAAATAAACTAAACTAAGCTAAACTATCTAACCTAACCTAACCTAACCTAAAATAACCTAACCTAAGCTAAACTAAACTAAACTAACCTAACCTAACATAAACTAACATAACCTAACCTAAACTTTTCTAAACTAAACTAACCTTACCTAACCTAACCTATACTAAACTAAACAAATCTAAACTAAACTAACTTCACCTCCTAACCTAACATAAACTAAACTAAACTAAATTATAAACTAAACGAAACTAAACTAAACTAAACTAAATTAAACTAAACTAACCTAAAGTAACATAACCTAACTAACCTAACCTAACCTAACCTAAATTAAAATAAACTCAACTAACCTAACCTAACATAACCCAACCTAACCTATACTAAACTAAACTAACCTAACCGAACCTAAACTAAACTAAACTAAACTAAAATAAACTAACCTAATTTACCTAAACAAAACTAACACTCCTAACCTAACCTAAACAAAACTAAACTATACTAACCTAACCTAACCTAACCCTACTTAACCTAAACTAAAATAAACTAAACTATAAACTAAATTATAAACTAAAGTAAACTAAACTAAACTAAAGAAACCTAACACACCTAACCTAACCTAACCTAAACTAAACTAAACTAAACTAACCTAACATAACCCAACCTAACCTAAACTAAACTAAACTGACGTAACCTATCCTAAACAAAACAAAACTAAACTAAACTATAAGCTAAACTAATAACTAAAGTAAACTAAACTAAACTAAAATAAACTAATCTAACCTAACCTAACCTAACCTAAACTAATCTAATATAAACTAAACTAAACTAAACTATAAACTAAAATATAAACTAAACTAAACTAAACTAAATAACCTAACCTAAACTAAAGTAAAATAAACTAGAGTAAATTCAACTAAACTAAACTAAACTATACGCCACTAACCTAACCTAACCTAACCTAATCTAATCTAAACTAAAATAAGCTAACCTAACCTTACGTAACCTAACCTTACCTATTCTAACCTGAACTAATCTAAACTAAACAAACTAAACTAAACTATAAACCAAAATATAAACTAATCTATAAACTAAACTGAACTATAAACTAAACGAAACTAAAATAAACTATACTAAAATAAACTGACCTAACCTAAACTTACCTAACCTAACCTAAACTAAACTAATCTAAACTATAAACTAAACTATAAACTAATATATAACTTAAACTAAACTATAAACTAAAATAAAATAAAGTAAACTAAGCTAAACTATCTAACCTAACCTAACCTAACCTAAAATAACCTAACCTAAGCTAAACTAAACTAAACTAACCTAACCTAACATAAACTAACATAACCTAACCTAAACTTTACTAAACTAAACTAACCTTACCTAACCTAACCTATACTAAACTAAACAAATCTAAACTAAACTAAACTAAACTATAAACTAAACTAAACTAAACTATAAACAAAACTATACTAAACTGAACGAAACTAACCTAACCTAACCTAAGCTAAGGTAAACTAAACTAACCTAACCTAACCTAACCTAACATAACCTAATCTAAACTAAACTAAAATATAAAATAAACTATAAACTAAACTAAACTATACTATAAACTAATTTATAAACTAAACTAAACTAAACTAAACTAACCTAACCTAACCTAACCTAACATAAACTAAACTAAATTATAAACAAAACGACACTAAACTAACCTAACCTAATATAAACTAAACTAAACTAAATTATAAATTAAACGAAACTAAACTAAACTAAACTAACCTAAAGTAACATAAGTTAACCTAACCTAACCTAAACTACACTAACTTAACCTGACCTAACATAAACTAAACTAACCTAACCTAACCTAACCTAACCAATTGTAAAATAACCTAACCTAAGCTAAGCTAAACTAAACTAACCTAACCTAACATAAATTAACATAACCTAACCTAAACTGAACTAAACTAAAGTAACCTAACCTAACCTAACCTAAAATATCCTAACCAAAGGTAAGCTAAACTAAACTTACCTAACCTAACCTAAACTAAACTAATCTAAACTATAAACTAAACTATAACCTAATTTATAAATTAAACTAAACTATAAACTAAAATAAAATAAACTAAACTAAGCTAAACTATCTAACCTAACCTAACCTAACCAAAATAACCTAACCCAAGCTAAGCTAAACTAAATTAACCTAACCTAACATAAACTAACATAGCCTAACCTAACCTAACCTAAACTAATCTAAACTAAACTAAACTAATCTAATATAAACTAAACAAACTTAAACTATAAACTAAAATATAAACTAAACTAAACTAACCTAACCTAAACTAAACTAAAATAAACTAAATTAAATTCAACTAAATGAAACTAAACTAAACTACACTAACCTAACCTAACCTAACCTAACATAATCTAATATAAACTAAACCAAACTATTGTACTATAAGCTAAAATAAACAATAAATTAAAATATAAACTAAACTAAACTAAACTAAACTAAACTAACCTAACCTAACCTAAACTAAACAAAAATAAACTACATTAAATTAAATTAAATTAAAATAAACTACACTTACCTAACCTAACCTTACCTAACCTAACTTAAACTAAACTAAACCAAACTAAACTAAAATATAAACTAAAATATAACCTAATCTATAAATTAAACTAAACTATATACTAAACTAAACTAAACCAAATTAAATTCAACTAAACTAAACTACACTAATCTAACCTAACCTAACCTAACATAATCTAATCCAAACTAAAATAAACTAGCCTAACCTAACCTAACCTTACCTAACCTAACCTAAACTAAACTAAACTAAAGCAAACTTAACTAAACTATAAAGCAAAATATAAACTAATCTATAAACTATACTAAACTATATACTAAAGGAAACTAAATTAAACTATACTAAACTAAACTAACCTAACATAAACAAATCTAACCTAACCTATAACAAACCAAACTAAACTAAACCAAATTAAACTATAAACTAAACTATAAACTAAACTAAACTAAACTATAAACAAAACTAAACTATAAAACAATTTATAAATTAAACTAAACTATAAACTAAATTAAAATAAACTAAACTAAGCTAAACTAACTAACCCAACCTAACCTAACCTAACCTAACCTAAGCTATACTAAACTGACCTAACCTAACCTAAACTAAACTAAAATAAACTAAATTATATTATAAAGTATAAACTAAACAAAACTAAACTATAATATAAACTAAACTAAACTTAACTAAACTAAATTAAACTAAAGTTAACTAACCTAACCTAACCTAACCTAACCTAAATTAAACTAAACTAAACTAACCTAACCTAACCTAACCTAACCTAAGCAAAACTAAAGTAACCTAACCCAACATAAACTAACCTAACCTAACCTAAACTAAACTAAACTAAACTAAGCTAACCTAACTTAACCTAACCTAACCTAACATAAGCTAAGCAAAACTAAACTAACCTAACCTAACACAAACTAACCTAACCTAACCTAAACTATACTAACCTTACCTAACCTAACCTAAACTAAACTAAACAAAATAAATTAAACTAAACTAAATTAAACTATAAACTAAACTAAACTATAAACCAAACTATAAACTAAACTAAACTATAAACAAACCTAACTAAACTGAACTAAACTAACCTAACCTAACCTAACATAAACTTAACTAAACTAAACTATCCTAACCTAACCTAACCTTACCTAACCTAACCTTAACTAAACCAAACTAAACTAAACTATAAACTAAAATATAATCTAATCTATAAATTAAACTAAACTATAAACTAAACTAAAATGAACTAAACTAAGCTAAACTAACTAACCTAACCTAACTTAACCTAACCTAACGAAACCTAAGCTAAGCTAAAGTTAACTTACCAAACCTAACCTAAACTAAACTAAACTAAATTAAACTAAATTATAATCTAAACCATAAACTTAACTAAACTAAATTATAAACTAAACTATAAACTAAAATATAAACTAATCTAAACTAAACTAACCTAACCTAAACTAAACTAAAATAAACTAAATTAAATTCAACTAAATGAAACTAAACTAAACTACACTTACCTAACCTAACCTAACCTAACCTAACATAATCTAATCTAAACAAAAATAAACTAACCTAAACTAATCTAACCTTACCTAACCAAACATAAACTAAACTAAACTAAACCAAACTAAACTAAACTACAAACGAAAATATAAACTAATTTATAAACTAAACTAATCTATAAACTAAACTAAACTAAACTAAACTTAGCTAAACTAACTAACCTTACCGAAAATAGCCTAACCTAATCTAAGCTAAACTAAACTAACCTAACCTAAACCAACATAAACCAAACTAAACTAAATTATAAAGTAAACCATAAACTAATCTAAACAAAACTTAATTCTAAACTATAAATTAACAAAACTATAAACTAAACTAAACTAAACTAAACTAACCTCACATAACCTAATTTAAACTAAACTAAACTAACCTAACCTAACCTAAACTAAACTAAACTAAACTATAAACACAGTTATAAACTAAACTAAACTAAACTAACATAACGTAACCTAAACTACAATAAAATAAACTAAACTAAGTTCATCTAAACTAAACCTAACTACACTAACCTAACCTAACCTAACCTAACCTAACAAAAACGAAACTAAACTGAGCTAACCTAACCTAACGTAAACTAAACTAAACTATACGAAACAAAACTAAATAAAACTAAACTAAACTAAAAGAAATTAAACTATACACCAAACTATAAAATAAGCTAAACTAAACTATAAATTAAACTATAAACTAAACTAAACTACTAAACTATAAGGTAAATTAAACTAAATTAAACTCAACTAATCTAAACTAACCTAAGCTTACTAAACTAACCTAACCTAAACTAACCTAACCTAATATAAACTAAACTAAACTAACCTAACCTAACATCAGCTAGGCTAAGCTAAACTAAACTAACCTAACCTAAAATAAAATAAACTAAACTAAAAAATAACTAAACTATAAACTAAACTAAACCAAACTATATACTAAACTATAAACTAAACTAAGCTAAACTATAAACTAAACTATACTAAACTAAAGTAACTTAACCTAACCTAACCTAAACTAACTTAACCTAACCTATACTAAACTTACCTTACCTAACCTAACATAACCTAAACTAATCTAAAGTATAAAATAAAGTATAAACTAAACTAAACTATACTATAAACTAAATTATAAACTAAACTAAACTAAACTAAACTAACCTAACCTAACCTAACCTAAACTAAACTAAACTAAATTATAAACTAAACCTAACTAAACTAACCTAACCTAACCTAACCTAAACTAAACTAAACTAAATTATAATCTAAACGAAACTAAACAAAACTAAAGTAAACTAACCTAAAGTAACATAACCTAACCTAACCTAAACTATACTAAACTAACCTGACCTAACCAAAACCAAAACTAAAATAATCTATACTATAAACTAAACTATAAACTAAAGTAAATTAACTAAACTAAAATAAACTAACCTAACCTAACCTAACCTAAACTAAACTAACATAACCTAACCTAACCTAAACCAAACTAAAGTAATCTAATATAAACTAAACTAAACAATAAATTAAAATATAAACTAAACTTAACTAAACTAAACTAAGGAAAACTAACTTAACCTAAACTAAACTAAACTAAACTAACCTAACCTGACCTAAAATAAACTAAATTAAATTCAAGTAAACTAAACTAACCTACACTAACCTAACCTAACCTAACATAATCTAATCTAAACTAAACTAAACTAACCTAAACTAATCTAACCTTACCTAACCTAACCTAACCTAAACTAAACTAAACTAAACTATAAACTAATTTATAAACTAAACTAATCTATAAACTAAACTAAACTAAACTAACCTAAGATAACATAACCTAAATTAAACTAAACTAAACTAAACTATACTAAACTATAAACAAAACGATAAACTATACTATATATTAAACTGAACTAAAGTAAACTAAACTAAATTAATTTTACCTAACCTAACCTAAACTAAACTAAACTAACCTAACCTAACCCAAACTAAATTAAACTAAACTAAACGAAATTAAACTATAAACTGAAGTAAACTAAACTAAACTCAACTAAACTAAACTAACCTAACCTAACTTAACATAACCTAACCTAAACTAAACTAAACTAAACTAACGTAACCTAACATAACCTACCCTAAACTAAAATAAATTAAATTAATTAAACTATAAACTAAACTAAACTATATACTAAACGATACCTCACTCAACTAAACTAAACTAAACTAAACTACACTAAACTAAACTAAACCATAAACTAAACTATAAACTAAACTATAAAATAAACTATAAACTAATTTATAAATTAAACTAAACTATAAATTATAGTAAAATAAACAAAACTAAACTAAGCTAAACTAACTAACCTAAATTAACGTAACCTAAGCTAAGCTATCTAAACTAACCTAACCTAACCTAAAGTAAACTAAACTAAAATAAACTAAACTAAACTAAACTATAAACTAAACTATAATCTAAACTGAACTAAACTATAAACTAAACTAAACTAAAGTTAACTAACCTAACGTAACTTAACCTAAACTAAATTAAACTAAACTAAACTAAACTAAGCTAACTTAACCTAACCTAAACTAACCTAACCTAACCTAAGCTAAGCTAAACTAAACTAACCTAACCTAACATAAACTAACCTTACCTAACCTAAACTAACCTTACCTAACCGAACCTAACCTAAACTAAACTAAACTAAACAAAACTACACTAAACAAACTAAATTAAACTATAAACTGAACTAAACTGTAAACTAAACTTTAAACTAAACAAGACTAAACTATAAACAAAACTAAACTAAACTGAACTAAACTTACCTAACCTAACCTAACATAAACTTAACTAAACTAAACTACCCTAACCTAACCTAACCTAGCCTAACCTAACCTAACCTAAACTAAACTAAACTAACCTAACCAAACTTAATCTAAATTATACTCTTCTACACTAAACTTAGCTATAAACTAAATTAGATTACACTATAAACTAAACTATAAACTTAACTAAACTATAAAGAAAACTAAACTATAAACAAATCTAAACTAACTAACCTAACATAACCTAACCTAACATATACCAAACTAAACTGAACTAAACTAACCTAACCTGACCTAACATAATCTAATCTAAACTAAAATAAACTAACCTAAACTAATCTAATCTTACCTAACCTAACCTAAACTAAACTAAACCAAACTAAACACAAACTAAAATATAAACTAATTTATAAACTAAACTAATCTATAAACTGAACTAAACTAAACTAAACTTAGCTAAACTAACTAACCTTACCTAACCTAGCCTAACCTAATCTAAGCTAAACTAAACTAACCTAACCTAACCCAAAATAAACCAAACTAAACTAAATTATAAAGTACACTATAAACTAAACTAAACAGAACTATATTCTAAACTACAAACTAAACTAAACTATAAACTAAACTATACTAAACTAAACTAAACTAACCTAACCTAACCTAACTTAAACTAAACTAAACTAACCTAACCTAACGTAACCTAATCTAAACTAAATTAACTAAATTCAACTACACTAAACTAAACTGCACTAATCTAACCTCACCTAACCTAACATAAACTAAACTAAACTAAACTATAAACTAAGTTATATACTAAACTAAACTAAACTAACATAACGTAACTTGAACTACAATAAAATAAACTAAACTAAGTTCAACTAAACTAAACCTAACTACACTAACCTAACCTAACCTAACCAAACATAAACTAAACTAAACTGACCTAACCTAACCTAACCTAACCTAAACTCAACTAAATTAAACTAAATAAAACTAAACTAAACTAAACGAAATTAAACTATACACCAAACTATAAACTAAGCTAAACTAAAATATAAATTAAACTATAAACTAAACTAAACTACTAAACTATAAGGTAAACTAAACTAAACTAAACTCAACTAATCTAAACTAACTTAACCTTACTAAACTAACCTAACCTAAAATAACCTAACCTAATATAAACTAAACTAAACTAACCTAACCTAAGCTAAGCTAAGCTAAGCTAAACTAAATCAACCTAACCTAAACTAAACTAAACTAAACTAAAATATAAACCAAACTATAAACTAAACTAGACCAAACTATATACTAAACTATAAACTAAACTAAGCTAAACTATAAACTAAACTAAACTAAACTAACCTAAACTAGCCTAACCTAAACTAACTTAACCTAACCTAAACTAAACTTACCTTACCTTACCTCACATAACATAACCTAAACTAAACTAAACTAAACTATAAAATAAACTATAAACTAAACTAAACTAAACTATACAAAAATTAAATTATAAACTAAACTAAACTAAACTAACCTAACCTAACCTAACCTAACATAAACTAAATTAACTAAATTATAAACTAAACGAAACTAAACTAACCTAACCTTACCTAACCTAACATAAACTAAACTAAACTAAATTATAAACTAAACGAAACTAAACAAAACTAAACTAAACTAACCTAAAGTAACATAACCTAACCTCACCTAAACTAAACTAAACTAAGCTGACCTAAACTAAACTAAAACTAAATTAAACTAAACTATAAACTAAACTATAAACTAAATTAAATTAACTAAACTAAAATAAACTTGCCTAACCTAACCTAACCTAAACTAAACTAACCTAACCTAACCTAACCTAACCTAACCTAATCTAAACTAAACTAAACTAATCTAATATAAACTAAACTAAACAATAAATTAAAATATAAACTAAACTTAACTAAACTAAACTAAGCTAAACTAACTTGACCTAAACTAAACTAAACTAAGCTAACCTAACCTGACCTAAACTAAACTAAAATAAACTAAATTAAATTCAAGTAAACTAAACTAAACTACACTAACCTAACCTAACCTAACCTAACATAATCTAATTTAAACCAAAATAAAGTAACCTAAACTAATCTAACCTTACCTAACCTAAACTAAACTAAACCAAATTAAACTAAACTATAAACTAAAATATAAACTAATTTATAAACTAAACTAATCTATAAACTAAACTAAACTGAACTATAAACAAAACTAAACTAAACTGAACTAAACTAACCTAAACTAACCTAACCTAAACTTACGTAACCTAACCTAAACTAAACTAAACTATAAACTAAACTGTAAACTAATTTATAAATTAAACTAAACTATAAACTAAAGTAAAATAAACAAAACTAAACTAACGCAAACTAACTAACCTAACCTAACCTAACCTAAGCTAAGCTATCTAAACTCACCTAACCTAACCTAAACTAAACTAAAATAAAATAAACTAAAGTATAAACTAAACTAAAGTAAACTATAAACTAAACTATAAACTAAACTGAACTAAACTATAAATTAAACTAAAGTTAACTAACCTAACCTAACCAAACCTAACGTAAATTAAACTAAACTAAACTAAACTAAGCTAACTTAACCTAACCTAAACTAACCTAACCTAACCTAACCTAAGCTAAGCTAAACTAAACTAACCTAACCTAACATAACTAACCTAACCTAACCTAAACTAACCTTACCTCACCTAACCTAAACTGAACTAAACTAAATTAAACTATAAACTGAACTAACCTGTAAACTAATTTTTAAACTAAACTAAACTAAACTATAAACACAACTAAACTAAACTGAACTAAACTAACCTAACCTAGCCTTACTTAAACTTAACTAAACTAAACTACCCTAACCTAACCTAACCTAACCAAACCTAACCTAACCTAACCTAAACTAAACTAAAATAAACTAAAGTAAACTAAACTAACTAACCTAACCTAACCTAACCTAACCTAAGCTAAACTAAACTAACCTAACGTAAATTAACCTAAACAAAACTAAACTAAACTAAACTAACCTAACCTAACCTAACATAAACTAAACTAAACTAAACTAAATAAAACTAAACTAAACTAAACGAAATTAAACTATACACCAAACTATAAAATAAGCTACACTAAACTATAAACTAAAATATAAACTAATCTAAACTAAACTAACCTAACCTAAACTAAACTAAAATAAACTAAATTAAATTCAACTAAATGAAACTAAACTAAACTACACTTACCTAACCTAACCTAACCTAACATAACATAATCTAATCTAAACAAAAATAAACTAACCTAAACTAATCTAACCTTACCTAACCAAACCTAAACTAAACTAAACTAAACCAAACTAAACTAAACTACAAACGAAAATATAAACTAATTTATAAACTAAACTAATCTATAAACTAAACTAAACTAAACTAAACTTAGCTAAACTAACTAACCTTACCGAAAATAGCCTAACCTAATCTAAGCTAAACTAAACTAACCTAACCTAAACCAACATAAACCAAACTAAACTAAATTATAAAGTAAACCATAAACTAAACTAAACAAAACTTAATTCTAAACTATAAATTAACAAAACTATAAACTAAACTAAACTAAACTAAACTAACCTCACATAACCTAATTTAAACTAAACTAAACTAACCTAACCTAACCTAAACTAAACTAAACTAAACTATAAACACAGTTATAAACTAAACTAAACTAAACTAACATAACGTAACCTAAACTACAATAAAATAAACTAAACTAAGTTCATCTAAACTAAACCTAACTACACTAACCTAACCTAACCTAACCTAACCTAACAAAAACGAAACTAAACTGAGCTAACCTAACCTAACGTAAACTAAACTAAACTATACGAAACAAAACTAAATAAAACTAAACTAAACTAAAAGAAATTAAACTATACACCAAACTATAAAATAAGCTAAACTAAACTATAAATTAAACTATAAACTAAACTAAACTACTAAACTATAAGGTAAACTAAACTAAATTAAACTCAACTAATCTAAACTAACCTAAGCTTACTAAACTAACCTAACCTAAACTAACCTAACCTAATATAAACTAAACTAAACTAACCTAACCTAACATCAGCTAGGCTAAGCTAAACTAAACTAACCTAACCTAAAATAAAATAAACTAAACTAAAAAATAACTAAACTATAAACTAAACTAAACCAAACTATATACTAAACTATAAACTAAACTAAGCTAAACTATAAACTAAACTATACTAAACTAAAGTAACTTAACCTAACCTAACCTAAACTAACTTAACCTAACCTATACTAAACTTACCTTACCTAACCTAACATAACCTAAACTAATCTAAAGTATAAAATAAAGTATAAACTAAACTAAACTATACTATAAACTAAATTATAAACTAAACTAAACTAAACTAAACTAACCTAACCTAACCTAACCTAAACTAAACTAAACTAAATTATAAACTAAACCTAACTAAACTAACCTAACCTAACCTAACCTAAACTAAACTAAACTAAATTATAATCTAAACGAAACTAAACAAAACTAAAGTAAACTAACCTAAAGTAACATAACCTAACCTAACCTAAACTATACTAAACTAACCTGACCTAACCAAAACCAAAACTAAAATAATCTATACTATAAACTAAACTATAAACTAAAGTAAATTAACTAAACTAAAATAAACTAACCTAACCTAACCTAACCTAAACTAAACTAACATAACCTAACCTAACCTAAACCAAACTAAAGTAATCTAATATAAACTAAACTAAACAATAAATTAAAATATAAACTAAACTTAACTAAACTAAACTAAGGAAAACTAACTTAACCTAAACTAAACTAAACTAAACTAACCTAACCTGACCTAAAATAAACTAAATTAAATTCAAGTAAACTAAACTAACCTACACTAACCTAACCTAACCTAACATAATCTAATCTAAACTAAACTAAACTAACCTAAACTAATCTAACCTTACCTAACCTAACCTAACCTAAACTAAACTAAACTAAACTATAAACTAATTTATAAACTAAACTAATCTATAAACTAAACTAAACTAAACTAACCTAAGATAACATAACCTAAATTAAACTAAACTAAACTAAACTATACTAAACTATAAACAAAACGATAAACTATACTATATATTAAACTGAACTAAAGTAAACTAAACTAAATTAATTTTACCTAACCTAACCTAAACTAAACTAAACTAACCTAACCTAACCCAAACTAAATTAAACTAAACTAAACGAAATTAAACTATAAACTGAAGTAAACTAAACTAAACTCAACTAAACTAAACTAACCTAACCTAACTTAACATAACCTAACCTAAACTAAACTAAACTAAACTAACGTAACCTAACATAACCTACCCTAAACTAAAATAAATTAAATTAATTAAACTATAAACTAAACTAAACTATATACTAAACGATACCTCACTCAACTAAACTAAACTAAACTAAACTACACTAAACTAAACTAAACCATAAACTAAACTATAAACTAAACTATAAAATAAACTATAAACTAATTTATAAATTAAACTAAACAATAAATTATAGTAAAATAAACAAAACTAAACTAAGCTAAACTAACTAACCTAAATTAACGTAACCTAAGCTAAGCTATCTAAACTAACCTAACCTAACCTAAAGTAAACTAAACTAAAATAAACTAAACTAAACTAAACTATAAACTAAACTATAAACTAAACTGAACTAAACTATAAACTAAACTAAACTAAAGTTAACTAACCTAACGTAACTTAACCTAAACTAAATTAAACTAAACTAAACTAAACTAAGCTAACTTAACCTAACCTAAACTATCCTAACCTAACCTAAGCTAAGCTAAACTAAACTAACCTAACCTAACATAAACTAACCTTACCTAACCTAAACTAACCTTACCTAACCGAACCTAACCTAAACTAAACTAAACTAAACAAAACTACACTAAACAAACTAAATTAAACTATAAACTGAACTAAACTGTAAACTAAACTTTAAACTAAACAAGACTAAACTATAAACAAAACTAAACTAAACTGAACTAAACTTACCTAACCTAACCTAACATAAACTTAACTAAACTAAACTACCCTAACCTAACCTAACCTAATCTAACCTTACCTAATCTAACCTAAACTAAACTAAACGAAACTAAACTATAAACTAAACTATAAACTAATCTATAAATTAAACTAAACTATAAACTAAACTAAAATAAACTAAACTAAACTAAACTAACTAACCTAATCTAACCGAACCTAACCTAAGCTACGCTAAACTAAACTAACCTAACAAAACCTGAAATAAACTAAACTAAACTAAACTAAACTAAATTATAAACCAAAACATAAACTAATATAAACTAACCTAACCTAACCTAACCTAAACTAAACTAACCAAACCTAAGCTAACCTAACCTAAACTAAACTAAACTATAAAAAAACTATAAACTAAACTACACAAAACTATACTATAAACTAAATTATAAACTAAACTAATGTAAACTAAACTAACCTCAACTAACCTAACCTAACCTCACCTAACCTAACATAAACTAAACTAAACTAAATTATAAACTAAACGAAACTAAACTAAACTAAACTTAATTAAACTAAACTAACCTAAAGTAACATAACCTAACCTAACCTAACCTAACCTAAACTAAAATAACTCAACTAACCTAACCGAACCTAAACTAAACTATAAACTAAAGTAAACTAAATTAAACTAAAATAAACTAACCTAATTTACCTAAACAAAACTAACACACCTAACCTAACCAAAACAAAACTAAACTGACCTAACCTATCCTTAACAAAATAAAACTAAACTAAACTATAAGCTAAACTATAAACTAAAGTAAACTAAACTAAACTAAAATAAACTAATCTAACCTAACCTAACCTAACCTAACCTAAACTAAAATAATATAAACTAAACTAAACTATAAACTAAAATATAAACTAAACTAAACTAAACTAAATAACCTAACCTAAACTAAAGTAAAATAAACTAGATTAAATTCAACTAAACTAAACTAAACTAAACGCCACTAACCTAACCTAACCTAATATAATCTAAACTAAAATAAACTAACCTAACCTAAACTTACCTAACCTAACCTAAACTAAATGAATCTAAGCTATAAACTAAACTATAAACTAATTTATAAATTAAACTAAACTATAAACTAAAATAAAATAAACTAAACTAAGCTAAACTATCTAACCTAGCCTAACCTAAATTATCCTAACCTAAGCTAAGCTAAACTAAACTAACCTAACCCAACCCAAGCTAACCTTACCTAACCTAACCTAAACTTAACTAAATGAAACTAAACTATAAACTAATCTCTAAATTAAACTAAACTATAAACTAAACTAAAATAAACTAAACTAAGCTAAATTAACTAACCTAACCTATTCTAACCTAACCTAAGCTAAACTAGACTAACCAAACCTAAACTAAACTAAACTAAATTATAAACTAAACCATAAACTAAATTATACTATAAACTAAACTATAAACTAAACTAAACTAAACTATAAACTAGACTAAACTAAACTAAACTAACCTAACCTAACCTAACCTAAGCTAAGGTAAACTAAACTAACCTAACCTAACCTGAACTAAACTAAACTAAACTAACCTAACTTATAAACTAAGCTATAAACTAAACTAAACCAAATTGTAAACTAAACTATAAACTAAACTAAACTATAAACTAAACTAAACTAAATTATACTAATCTAACCTAACCTAAACTAAACTAACCTAACCTAACCTAACCTAACATAACCTAAACTAAACTAAACTAAAATATAAAATAAACTATAAACTAAACTATACTATAAACTAAATTATAAACTAAACTAAACTAAACTAAACTAAACTAACCTAATCTAACCTAATCTAACATAAACTAAACTAAATTATAAACAAAACGAAACTAAACTAACCTAACCTAATATAAACTAAACTAAACTAAATTATAAACTAAACGAAACTAAACTAAACTAAACTAACCTAAAGTAACATAAGTTAACCTAACCTAAACTAAACTACACTAACTTAATCTGACCTAACCTAAACTGAACTAAACCAAACTAACCTAACCTAACCTAACCTAAAGTAACCTAACCTAAGCTAAGCTAAACTAAACTTACCTAACCTAACCTAAACTAAACTAATCTAAACTATAAACTAAACTATAAACTAATTTATAAATTAAACTAAACTATTAACTAAAATAAAATAAACTAAACTAAGCTAAACTATCTAACCTAACCTAACCTAACCTAAAATAACCTAACCTAAGCTAAGCTAAACTAAACTAACCTAACCTAACATAAACTAACATAACCTAACCTAACCTAAACTAAACTGAACTAAACCAAACTAAACTAAACTATAAAATAAAATATAAACTAATTTATAAACTAAACTAATCTATAAACTAAACTAAACTAAACTAAACTTAGCTAAACTAACTAACCTTACCTAATGTAGCCTAACGTAATCTAAGCTAAACTAAACTAACCTAACCTAACCTAAACTAACTTAACCTAACCTATATTAAACTTACCTTACCTAACCTAAAATAACCTAAACTAAACTAAACTATAAAATAAACTATTAACTAAACTAAACTAAACCAAACTATACTATAAACTAAATTATAAACTAAACTAAACTAAACTAAACTAACATTACCTAACCTAACATAAACTAAAATAAACTAAATTATAAACTAAACGAAACTAAACTAACCTAACCTATGCTAACCTAACATAACATAAACTAAACTAAACTAAATTATAAACTAAACGAAACTAAACAAAACTAAAACTAAACTAACCTAAAGTAACCTAACATAACCTAAAGTAAACTAAACTAATCTAATATAAGCTAAACTAAACAATAAATTAAAATATAAAATAAACTTAACTAAACTAAACTAAGCTAAACGAAATTAAACTAAACTAAACTAAACTATAAAATAAACTATTAACTAAACTAAACTAAACTATACTATAAACTAAATTATAAACTAAACTAAACTAAACTAACCTAACCTAACCTAACATAAACTAAACAAACTAAATTAGAAACTAATCGTAACTAAACTAACCTTACCTAACCTAACCTAAAATAAACTAAACTAAACTCAATTATAAACTAAACGAAACTAAACAAAACTAAAATAAACTAACCTAAAGTAACATAACCTATGCTAACTTAAACTAAACTAAACTAACCTGACCTAACCTAAACTAAAACTAAATTTATCTAAACTATAAACTAAAGTAAATTAACTAAACCAAAATAAACTAACCTAACCTAACCTAACCTAAACTAAACTTACCTAACCTAACCTAACCTAACATAAACTAAACTAAACTAAATTATAAACTAAGCGAATCTAAACTAAATTAAATTAAACTAAACTAACCTAAAGTAACATAACCTAACCTAACGTAACGTAACCTAACCTAAACTAAACTAAACTAAACTAAACTTACCAACCTAACCTAACCTAAACTAAAATAAACTAAACTAACCTAACCGAACCTAAACTAAACTAAACTATAAACTAAACTATAAACTAAACTAAACTAAACTAAACTAAAATAAACTAACCTAACCTAACCTGACCTAGCCTAACTAAACTAACCTAACCTAAACTAAACTAAACTATTCTAATATTTACTAAACTAAACTAAACTAAAAACTAAAATAAATTAACTAAGCTACACTAACTAACCCAACCTAACCTAACCTATCCTAACCCAACCTAAACTAAGCTAAACTAACCTAACCTAACCTAACCTAACCTAACCTATCCTAAACTAAACTAAACAAAACTAAACTAAACTAAATTAAATAATAAACTAAACTAAACCTAACTATAAATTAAACTATAAACTAAACTAAACTATAAACAATACTAAACTAAACTGAACTAAACTAACCTAACCTAAATTAACATAAACTTAACTAAACTAAACTAACTTAACCTCACCCAACTTAACCTTACCTAACCTAACCTAAACTAAAATAAACTAAACTAAACTATAAGCGAAACTATACTTAATTATAAATGAAACACTTAACTAAATTACACCAAACTGACCTAACCTAACCTAAACAAAACTAACATACCTAACCTAACCTAACCTAAAGTGAACTAAACTAAACTAACCTAACCTAACCTAACCTAAACTAAACTAAACTGACCTAACCTATCCTAAACAAACTACACTAAACTAAACTATAAGCTAAACTATTAACTAAACTAAACTAAACTAAACTAACCTTACCTAACCTAACCTAACCTAAACTAAACTAAACCAAACTAAATTATATTATAAAGTATAAACGAAACTAAACTAAACTATAAACTATAATATAAACTAAACTAAACTATAAACTAAACTAAACTTAACTACACTAAAGTAAACTAAACTTAACTAACCTAACCTAAACCAACCTAAATTAAACTAAACTAAACTAAGCTAAGCTAACTTAACCTAATCTCACCTAAGCTAAGCAAAACTAAAGTAACCTAACCTAACATAAACTAACCTAACCTAACCTAAACTAAACTAAACTAATTTAACCTAAGCTAAGCTAACCTAACCTGAACTAAACTAAACTGACCTAACCTATCCTAAACAAACTAAACTAAACTAAACTATAAGCTAAACTATTAACTAAACTAAACTAAACTAAACTAAACTAACCTTACCTAACCTAACCTAACCTAAACTAAACTAAACCAAACTAAATTATATTATAAAGTATAAACGAAACTAAACTAAACTATAAACTATAATATAAACTAAACTAAACTATAAACTAAACTAAACTTATCTAAACTAAAGTAAACTAAATTTAACTAACCTAACCTAACCTAACTAAGCTAAGCAAAACTAAACTAACCTAACCTAACATAAACTAACTTAACCTAACCTAAACTAAACTATAAACTAAACTATAAACCAAACTATAAACTAAACTAAACTAAACTATAAACAAAACTAACTAAACTGAACTAAACTAACCTAACTTAACTTAACATACACTTAACTAAACTAAACTATCCTAACCTAACCTAACCTTACCTAACCTAACCTTAATTAAACCAAACTAAACTAAACTATAAACTAAAATATAATCTAATCTATAAATTAAACTACACTATAAACTAAACTAAAATAAACTAAACTAAGCTAAACTAACTAACCTAACCTAACTTAACCTAACCTAACCAAACCTAAGCTAAGCAGAACTAAACTAACCAAACCTAACCTAACCTAACATAAACTAAACTAAACTAAATTATAAACTAAACGAAACTAAACTAAACTAAATTAAACTAAACTAACCTAAAGTAACCTAAACTAAACTAAACTAAACTAACCTAACCTAACCTAACCTAAACTAAACTAAACTAACCTAACCGAACCTAAACTAAACTAAACTAAACTAAACTAAACTATAAACTTAACAATAAACTAAAGTATACTAAAGTAAAGTAAAATAAACTAACATAACCTAACGTAAACTCAACTATCCTAACCTAACCAAACCTAACCTAAACTAAATTGAACTAAACTAAACTAAACTAGTCTAATATAAACTAAACTAAACTAAAATATAAACTAAAATATAAACTAAACTAAACTAACCTAACCTAACCTAACCTAACTTAACCTAACCTAAATTAAACTAAACTAAACTAAACTAACCTAACCTAACCTAAACTAAGCTAAAATAAACTAAATTAAATTCAACTAAATTAAACTAAACAAAACTACACTAACCTAACCTACCCAAACCTAACATAATCTAATGTAAACTAAAATCAACTAACCTAACCTAATCTAAACTAAACTAAACTAACCTAAGCTAACCTAACCTAACCTAAACTAAACTGAACTAAGTTAAACAATAAACTAAACTAAACTATAAACTAAACTGTAAACTAAACTATTACTAAACTAAATTATAAACAAAACTATACTCAACTGAACTAACTTAACCTAACCTAACCTAAACTTACCTCTCCTAACCTAAACTAAACTAAACTAAACTATAAACTAATCTAAAATTAAACTAAACTATAAACTAAAATAAACTAAACTAAGCTACACTAACTAACCGAACCTAACCTAAACTAACCTAACCTAACCAAACCTAAACTAAGCTAAACTAAACTATAAAATAAAATATAAACTAAAATAAACAAAACTATACTATAAACTAAATTACAAACTAAACTAAATTAAACTAAACTAACCTAACCTAACATAAACTATACTAAACTAAATTATAAACTAAACGAAACTTAACTAACCGAACCTAACCTAAAATAACCTAACCTAAGCAAAGCTAAACTAAACTAACCTAACCTAACATAAACTAATATAACCTAACATAAACTGAACTAAACTAAACTAACCTTACCTAAAATAACCTATACTAAACTAAACAAAACAAAACTAAACTAAACTAAACTATAAACTGAACTAAACTAACCTAACCTAACCTAACATAAACTTAACTAAAGTAAACTAACCTAACCCAACCTAAGCTAACCTTACCTAACCTAACCTAAACTAAACTAAACGAAACTAAACTATAAACTAAACTATAAACTAATCTCTAAATTAAACTAAACTATAAACTAAACTAAAATAAACTAAACTAAGCTAAATTAACTAACCTAACCTATTCTAACCTAACCTAAGCTAAAATAGACTAACATAAACTAAACTAAACTAAACTAAACTATAAACTAAACTAAACTAAACTATAAACAAAACTAAACTAAACTGAACTAAATTAACCTAACCTAACCTAACATAAACTTAACTAAACTAAACTAACCTAACCCAAACTAAGCTAACCTTACCTAACCTAACCTAAACTTAATTAAATGAAACTAAACTATAAACTAATCTCTAAATTAAACTAAACTATAAACTAAACTAAAATAAACTAAACTAAGCTAAATTAACTAACCTAACCTATTCTAACCTAACCTAAGCTAAACTAGACTAACCTAACCTAAACTAAACTAAACTAAACTAAATTATAAACTAAACCATAAACTAAACTAAACTATAAACTAAACTATAAACTATACTAAACTAAACTATAAACTAGACTAAACTAAACTAAACTAACATAACCTAACCTAAGCTAAGGTAAACTAAACTAACCTATCCTAACCTGAACTAAACTAAACTAAACTAACCTAACTTATAAACTAAGCTATAAACTAAACTAAACCAAATTATAAACTAAACTATAAACTAAACTAAACTAAACTATAAACTAAACTAAACTAAATTATACTAATCTAACCTAACCTAAACTAAACTAACCTAACCTAACCTAACCTAACATAACCTAAACTAAACTAAACTAAAATATAAAATAAACTATAAACTAAACTATACTATAAACTAAATTATAAACCAAACTAAACTAAACTAAACTAAACTAATCTAACCTAACCTAACATAAACTAAACTAAATTATAAACAAAACGAAACTAAACTAACCTAACCTAATATAAACTAAACTAAACTAAATTATAAACTAAACGAAACTAAACTAAACTAAACTAACCTAAAGTAAAATAAGTTAACCTAACCTAACCTAAACTACACTAACTTAACCTGACCTAACCTAAACTGAACTAAACCAAACTAAAATAACCTAACCTAACCGAAAATAACCTAACCTAAGCTAAGCTAAACTAAACTTACCTAACTTAAACTAAACTAAACTAATCTAAACTATAAACTAATCTATAAAATAATTTATAAATTAAACTAAACTATTAACTAAAATAAAATAAACTAAACTAAGCTAAACTATCTAACCTAACCTAACCTAACCTAAAATAACCTAACCTAAGCTAAGCTAAACTAAACTAACCTAACCTAACATAAACTAAGATAACCTAACCTAACCTAAACTAATCTAAACTAAACTAAACTAATCTAATATAAACTAAACAAACTTAAACTATAAACTAAAATATAAACTAAACTAAACTAACCTAAGCTAAACTAAACTAAAATAAACTAAATTAAATTCAACTAAATGTAATTAAACTAAACTACACTAACCTAACCTAGCCTAACCTAACATAATCTAATCTAAACTAAAATAAACTAACCTAAACTAACCATAACTAACCTAAACTAAACTGAACTAAACTAAACTAAACCAAACTAAACTAAACTATAAACTAAAATATAAATTAACCTGTAAACTAAAGTAAACTATAAACTACACGAAACTAATATAAACTATAGTAAACTAACCTAACCTAACCTAACCTAAGCTAAACTAAACTAACCTAACCTAACCTAAAGTAAACTAAACTAAACTAAATTATAAACTAAAATATTTACTAAACTAAATCAAACTACATATTAAACTATAAACTAAACTAAGCTAAACTATAAATTAAACTAAACTAAACTAACCTAACCTAACCTAAACTAACCCAACTTAACCTAAACTAAACTAACCCAACCTAACCTAACATAAACTTAACTAAACTAAACTACCCTAACCTAACTTAACCTAACCTTACCCAACCTAAACTAAACTAAACTAAACGAAACTAAACTGTAAACTAAACTATAAACTAATCTATAAATTAAACTAAACTATAAACTAAACTAAAATAAACTAACCTAAACTAACCTAACTAACCTAAGCTAACCGAACCTAACCTAAGCTACGCTAAACTAAACTAACCTAACCTAACCTGAACTAAACTAAACTAAACTAAACTGAATTATAAACTAAACTATAAACTAAACTAAACCAAACTATAAACTAAAAACTAAACTAAACTAAACTAAACTATAAACTAAACTAAACTAACCCTAACCTAACCTAAACTAAACTAACCTAACCTAAGCTAACCTAACCTAAAATAAACTAAACTATAAAAAAAACTATAAACTAAACTAAACAACACTATACTATATACTAAATTAAAAACTAAACTAAATTAAACTAAACTAACCTAACCTAACTTCACCTCCTAACCTAACATAAACTAAACTAAACTAAATTATAAACTAAACGAAACTAAACTAAACTAAACTAAATTAAACTAAACTAACCTAAAGTAACATAACCTAACTAACCTAACCTAACCTAACCTAAATTAAAATAAACTCAACTAACCTAACCTAACATAACCCAACCTAACCTATACTAAACTAAACTAACCTAACCGAACCTAAACAAAACTAAACTATACTAACCTAACCTAACATAACCCAACTTAACCTAAACTAAAATAAACTAAACTATAAACTAAATTATAAACTAAAGTAAACTAAACTAAACTAAAGAAACCTAACACACCTAACCTAACCTAACCTAAACTAAACTAAACTAAACTAACCTAACATAACCCAACCTAACCTAAACTAAACTAAACTGACGTAACCTATCCTAAACAAAACAAAACTAAACTAAACTATAAGCTAAACTATAAACTAAAGTAAACTAAACTAAACTAAAATAAACTAATCTAACCTAACCTAACCTAACCTAACCTAACCTAAACTAATCTAATATAAACTAAACTAAACTAAACTATAAACTAAAATATAAACTAAACTAAACTAAACTAAATAACCTAACCTAAACTAAAGTAAAATAAACTAGAGTAAATTCAACTAAACTAAACTAAACTAAACGCCACTAACCTAACCTAACCTAACCTAACCTTACCTATTCTAACCTGAACTAATCTAAACTAAACAAACTAAACTAAACTATAAACCAAAATATAAACTAATCTATAAACTAAACTGAACTATAAACTAAACGAAACTAAAATAAATTATACTAAAATAAACTGACCTAACCTAAACTTACCTAACCTAACCTAAACTAAACTAATCTAAACTATAAACTAAACTATAAACTAATATATAACTTAAACTAAACTATAAACTAAAATAAAATAAACTAAACTAAGCTAAACTATCTAACCTAACCTAACCTAACCTAAAATAACCTAACCTAAGCTAAACTAAACTAAACTAACCTAACCTAACATAAACTAACATAACCTAACCTAAACTTTTCTAAACTAAACTAACCTTACCTAACCTAACCTATACTAAACTAAACAAATCTAAACTAAACTAACTTCACCTCCTAACCTAACATAAACTAAACTAAACTAAATTATAAACTAAACGAAACTAAACTAAACTAAACTAAATTAAACTAAACTAACCTAAAGTAACATAACCTAACTAACCTAACCTAACCTAACCTAAATTAAAATAAACTCAACTAACCTAACCTAACATAACCCAACCTAACCTATACTAAACTAAACTAACCTAACCGAACCTAAACTAAACTAAACTAAACTAAAATAAACTAACCTAATTTACCTAAACAAAACTAACACTCCTAACCTAACCTAAACAAAACTAAACTATACTAACCTAACCTAACCTAACCCTACTTAACCTAAACTAAAATAAACTAAACTATAAACTAAATTATAAACTAAAGTAAACTAAACTAAACTAAAGAAACCTAACACACCTAACCTAACCTAACCTAAACTAAACTAAACTAAACTAACCTAACATAACCCAACCTAACCTAAACTAAACTAAACTGACGTAACCTATCCTAAACAAAACAAAACTAAACTAAACTATAAGCTAAACTAATAACTAAAGTAAACTAAACTAAACTAAAATAAACTAATCTAACCTAACCTAACCTAACCTAAACTAATCTAATATAAACTAAACTAAACTAAACTATAAACTAAAATATAAACTAAACTAAACTAAACTAAATAACCTAACCTAAACTAAAGTAAAATAAACTAGAGTAAATTCAACTAAACTAAACTAAACTATACGCCACTAACCTAACCTAACCTAACCTAATCTAATCTAAACTAAAATAAGCTAACCTAACCTTACGTAACCTAACCTTACCTATTCTAACCTGAACTAATCTAAACTAAACAAACTAAACTAAACTATAAACCAAAATATAAACTAATCTATAAACTAAACTGAACTATAAACTAAACGAAACTAAAATAAACTATACTAAAATAAACTGACCTAACCTAAACTTACCTAACCTAACCTAAACTAAACTAATCTAAACTATAAACTAAACTATAAACTAATATATAACTTAAACTAAACTATAAACTAAAATAAAATAAAGTAAACTAAGCTAAACTATCTAACCTAACCTAACCTAACCTAAAATAACCTAACCTAAGCTAAACTAAACTAAACTAACCTAACCTAACATAAACTAACATAACCTAACCTAAACTTTACTAAACTAAACTAACCTTACCTAACCTAACCTATACTAAACTAAACAAATCTAAACTAAACTAAACTAAACTATAAACTAAACTAAACTAAACTATAAACAAAACTATACTAAACTGAACGAAACTAACCTAACCTAACCTAAGCTAAGGTAAACTAAACTAACCTAACCTAACCTAACCTAACATAACCTAATCTAAACTAAACTAAAATATAAAATAAACTATAAACTAAACTAAACTATACTATAAACTAATTTATAAACTAAACTAAACTAAACTAAACTAACCTAACCTAACCTAACCTAACATAAACTAAACTAAATTATAAACAAAACGACACTAAACTAACCTAACCTAATATAAACTAAACTAAACTAAATTATAAATTAAACGAAACTAAACTAAACTAAACTAACCTAAAGTAACATAAGTTAACCTAACCTAACCTAAACTACACTAACTTAACCTGACCTAACATAAACTAAACTAACCTAACCTAACCTAACCAATTGTAAAATAACCTAACCTAAGCTAAGCTAAACTAAACTAACCTAACCTAACATAAATTAACATAACCTAACCTAAACTGAACTAAACTAAAGTAACCTAACCTAACCTAACCTAAAATATCCTAACCAAAGGTAAGCTAAACTAAACTTACCTAACCTAACCTAAACTAAACTAATCTAAACTATAAACTAAACTATAACCTAATTTATAAATTAAACTAAACTATAAACTAAAATAAAATAAACTAAACTAAGCTAAACTATCTAACCTAACCTAACCTAACCAAAATAACCTAACCCAAGCTAAGCTAAACTAAATTAACCTAACCTAACATAAACTAACATAGCCTAACCTAACCTAACCTAAACTAATCTAAACTAAACTAAACTAATCTAATATAAACTAAACAAACTTAAACTATAAACTAAAATATAAACTAAACTAAACTAACCTAACCTAAACTAAACTAAAATAAACTAAATTAAATTCAACTAAATGAAACTAAACTAAACTACACTAACCTAACCTAACCTAACCTAACATAATCTAATATAAACTAAACCAAACTAATGTACTATAAGCTAAAATAAACAATAAATTAAAATATAAACTAAACTAAACTAAACTAAACTAAACTAACCTAACCTAACCTAACCTAAACTAAACAAAAATAAACTACATTAAATTAAATTAAATTAAAATAAACTACACTTACCTAACCTAACCTTACCTAACCTAACTTAAACTAAACTAAACCAAACTAAACTAAAATATAAACTAAAATATAACCTAATCTATAAATTAAACTAAACTATATACTAAACTAAACTAAACCAAATTAAATTCAACTAAACTAAACTACACTAATCTAACCTAACCTAACCTAACATAATCTAATCCAAACTAAAATAAACTAGCCTAACCTAACCTAACCTTACCTAACCTAACCTAAACTAAACTAAACTAAAGCAAACTTAACTAAACTATAAAGCAAAATATAAACTAATCTATAAACTATACTAAACTATATACTAAAGGAAACTAAATTAAACTATACTAAACTAAACTAACCTAACATAAACAAATCTAACCTAACCTATAACAAACCAAACTAAACTAAACCAAATTAAACTATAAACTAAACTATAAACTAAACTAAACTAAACTATAAACAAAACTAAACTATAAAACAATTTATAAATTAAACTAAACTATAAACTAAATTAAAATAAACTAAACTAAGCTAAACTAACTAACCCAACCTAACCTAACCTAACCTAACCTAAGCTATACTAAACTGACCTAACCTAACCTAAACTAAACTAAAATAAACTAAATTATATTATAAAGTATAAACTAAACAAAACTAAACTATAATATAAACTAAACTAAACTTAACTAAACTAAATTAAACTAAAGTTAACTAACCTAACCTAACCTAACCTAACCTAAATTAAACTAAACTAAACTAACCTAACCTAACCTAACCTAACCTAAGCAAAACTAAAGTAACCTAACCCAACATAAACTAACCTAACCTAACCTAAACTAAACTAAACTAAACTAAGCTAACCTAACTTAACCTAACCTAACCTAACATAAGCTAAGCAAAACTAAACTAACCTAACCTAACACAAACTAACCTAACCTAACCTAAACTATACTAACCTTACCTAACCTAACCTAAACTAAACTAAACAAAATAAATTAAACTAAACTAAATTAAACTATAAACTAAACTAAACTATAAACCAAACTATAAACTAAACTAAACTAAACTATAAACAAACCTAACTAAACTGAACTAAACTAACCTAACCTAACCTAACATAAACTTAACTAAACTAAACTATCCTAACCTAACCTAACCTTACCTAACCTAACCTTAACTAAACCAAACTAAACTAAACTATAAACTAAAATATAATCTAATCTATAAATTAAACTAAACTATAAACTAAACTAAAATGAACTAAACTAAGCTAAACTAACTAACCTAACCTAACTTAACCTAACCTAACGAAACCTAAGCTAAGCTAAAGTTAACTTACCAAACCTAACCTAAACTAAACTAAACTAAATTAAACTAAATTATAATCTAAACCATAAACTTAACTAAACTAAATTATAAACTAAACTATAAACTAAAATATAAACTAATCTAAACTAAACTAACCTAACCTAAACTAAACTAAAATAAACTAAATTAAATTCAACTAAATGAAACTAAACTAAACTACACTTACCTAACCTAACCTAACCTAACCTAACATAATCTAATCTAAACAAAAATAAACTAACCTAAACTAATCTAACCTTACCTAACCAAACCTAAACTAAACTAAACTAAACCAAACTAAACTAAACTACAAACGAAAATATAAACTAATTTATAAACTAAACTAATCTATAAACTAAACTAAACTAAACTAAACTTAGCTAAACTAACTAACCTTACCGAAAATAGCCTAACCTAATCTAAGCTAAACTAAACTAACCTAACCTAAACCAACATAAACCAAACTAAACTAAATTATAAAGTAAACCATAAACTAATCTAAACAAAACTTAATTCTAAACTATAAATTAACAAAACTATAAACTAAACTAAACTAAACTAAACTAACCTCACATAACCTAATTTAAACTAAACTAAACTAACCTAACCTAACCTAAACTAAACTAAACTAAACTATAAACACAGTTATAAACTAAACTAAACTAAACTAACATAACGTAACCTAAACTACAATAAAATAAACTAAACTAAGTTCATCTAAACTAAACCTAACTACACTAACCTAACCTAACCTAAACTAACCTAACAAAAACGAAACTAAACTGAGCTAACCTAACCTAACGTAAACTAAACTAAACTATACGAAACAAAACTAAATAAAACTAAACTAAACTAAAAGAAATTAAACTATACACCAAACTATAAAATAAGCTAAACTAAACTATAAATTAAACTATAAACTAAACTAAACTACTAAACTATAAGGTAAATTAAACTAAATTAAACTCAACTAATCTAAACTAACCTAAGCTTACTAAACTAACCTAACCTAAACTAACCTAACCTAATATAAACTAAACTAAACTAACCTAACCTAACATCAGCTAGGCTAAGCTAAACTAAACTAACCTAACCTAAAATAAAATAAACTAAACTAAAAAATAACTAAACTATAAACTAAACTAAACCAAACTATATACTAAACTATAAACTAAACTAAGCTAAACTATAAACTAAACTATACTAAACTAAAGTAACTTAACCTAACCTAACCTAAACTAACTTAACCTAACCTATACTAAACTTACCTTACCTAACCTAACATAACCTAAACTAATCTAAAGTATAAAATAAAGTATAAACTAAACTAAACTATACTATAAACTAAATTATAAACTAAACTAAACTAAACTAAACTAACCTAACCTAACCTAACCTAAACTAAACTAAACTAAATTATAAACTAAACCTAACTAAACTAACCTAACCTAACCTAACCTAAACTAAACTAAACTAAATTATAATCTAAACGAAACTAAACAAAACTAAAGTAAACTAACCTAAAGTAACATAACCTAACCTAACCTAAACTATACTAAACTAACCTGACCTAACCAAAACCAAAACTAAAATAATCTATACTATAAACTAAACTATAAACTAAAGTAAATTAACTAAACTAAAATAAACTAACCTAACCTAACCTAACCTAAACTAAACTAACATAACCTAACCTAACCTAAACCAAACTAAAGTAATCTAATATAAACTAAACTAAACAATAAATTAAAATATAAACTAAACTTAACTAAACTAAACTAAGGAAAACTAACTTAACCTAAACTAAACTAAACTAAACTAACCTAACCTGACCTAAAATAAACTAAATTAAATTCAAGTAAACTAAACTAACCTACACTAACCTAACCTAACCTAACATAATCTAATCTAAACTAAACTAAACTAACCTAAACTAATCTAACCTTACCTAACCTAACCTAACCTAAACTAAACTAAACTAAACTATAAACTAATTTATAAACTAAACTAATCTATAAACTAAACTAAACTAAACTAACCTAAGATAACATAACCTAAATTAAACTAAACTAAACTAAACTATACTAAACTATAAACAAAACGATAAACTATACTATATATTAAACTGAACTAAAGTAAACTAAACTAAATTAATTTTACCTAACCTAACCTAAACTAAACTAAACTAACCTAACCTAACCCAAACTAAATTAAACTAAACTAAACGAAATTAAACTATAAACTGAAGTAAACTAAACTAAACTCAACTAAACTAAACTAACCTAACCTAACTTAACATAACCTAACCTAAACTAAACTAAACTAAACTAACGTAACCTAACATAACCTACCCTAAACTAAAATAAATTAAATTAATTAAACTATAAACTAAACTAAACTATATACTAAACGATACCTCACTCAACTAAACTAAACTAAACTAAACTACACTAAACTAAACTAAACCATAAACTAAACTATAAACTAAACTATAAAATAAACTATAAACTAATTTATAAATTAAACTAAACTATAAATTATAGTAAAATAAACAAAACTAAACTAAGCTAAACTAACTAACCTAAATTAACGTAACCTAAGCTAAGCTATCTAAACTAACCTAACCTAACCTAAAGTAAACTAAACTAAAATAAACTAAACTAAACTAAACTATAAACTAAACTATAATCTAAACTGAACTAAACTATAAACTAAACTAAACTAAAGTTAACTAACCTAACGTAACTTAACCTAAACTAAATTAAACTAAACTAAACTAAACTAAGCTAACTTAACCTAACCTAAACTAACCTAACCTAACCTAAGCTAAGCTAAACTAAACTAACCTAACCTAACATAAACTAACCTTACCTAACCTAAACTAACCTTACCTAACCGAACCTAACCTAAACTAAACTAAACTAAACAAAACTACACTAAACAAACTAAATTAAACTATAAACTGAACTAAACTGTAAACTAAACTTTAAACTAAACAAGACTAAACTATAAACAAAACTAAACTAAACTGAACTAAACTTACCTAACCTAACCTAACATAAACTTAACTAAACTAAACTACCCTAACCTAACCTAACCTAGCCTAACCTAACCTAACCTAAACTAAACTAAACTAACCTAACCAAACTTAATCTAAATTATACTCTTCTACACTAAACTTAGCTATAAACTAAATTAGATTACACTATAAACTAAACTATAAACTTAACTAAACTATAAAGAAAACTAAACTATAAACAAATCTAAACTAACTAACCTAACATAACCTAACCTAACATATACCAAATTAAACTGAACTAAACTAACCTAACCTGACCTAACATAATCTAATCTAAACTAAAATAAACTAACCTAAACTAATCTAATCTTACCTAACCTAACCTAAACTAAACTAAACCAAACTAAACACAAACTAAAATATAAACTAATTTATAAACTAAACTAATCTATAAACTGAACTAAACTAAACTAAACTTAGCTAAACTAACTAACCTTACCTAAACTAGCCTAACCTAATCTAAGCTAAACTAAACTAACCTAACCTAACCCAAAATAAACCAAACTAAACTAAATTATAAAGTACACTATAAACTAAACTAAACAGAACTATATTCTAAACTACAAACTAAACTAAACTATAAACTAAACTATACTAAACTAAACTAAACTAACCTAACCTAACCTAACTTAAACTAAACTAAACTAACCTAACCTAACGTAACCTAATCTAAACTAAATTAACTAAATTCAACTACACTAAACTAAACTGCACTAATCTAACCTCACCTAACCTAACATAAACTAAACTAAACTAAACTATAAACTAAGTTATATACTAAACTAAACTAAACTAACATAACGTAACTTGAACTACAATAAAATAAACTAAACTAAGTTCAACTAAACTAAACCTAACTACACTAACCTAACCTAACCTAACCAAACATAAACTAAACTAAACTGACCTAACCTAACCTAACCTAACCTAAACTCAACTAAATTAAACTAAATAAAACTAAACTAAACTAAACGAAATTAAACTATACACCAAACTATAAACTAAGCTAAACTAAAATATAAATTAAACTATAAACTAAACTAAACTACTAAACTATAAGGTAAACTAAACTAAATTAAACTCAACTAATCTAAACTAACTTAACCTTACTAAACTAACCTAACCTAAAATAACCTAACCTAATATAAACTAAACTAAACTAACCTAACCTAAATTAAGCTAAGCTAAGCTAAACTAAATCAACCTAACCTAAACTAAACTAAACTAAACTAAAATATAAACCAAACTATAAACTAAACTAGACCAAACTATATACTAAACTATAAACTAAACTAAGCTAAACTATAAACTAAACTAAACTAAACTAACCTAAACTAGCCTAACCTAAACTAACTTAACCTAACCTAAACTAAACTTACCTTACCTTACCTCACATAACATAACCTAAACTAAACTAAACTAAACTATAAAATAAACTATAAACTAAACTAAACTAAACTATACAAAAATTAAATTATAAACTAAACTAAACTAAACTAACCTAACCTAACCTAACCTAACATAAACTAAATTAACTAAATTATAAACTAAACGAAACTAAACTAACCTAACCTTACCTAACCTAACATAAACTAAACTAAACTAAATTATAAACTAAACGAAACTAAACAAAACTAAACTAAACTAACCTAAAGTAACATAACCTAACCTCACCTAAACTAAACTAAACTAAGCTGACCTAAACTAAACTAAAACTAAATTAAACTAAACTATAAACTAAACTATAAACTAAATTAAATTAACTAAACTAAAATAAACTTGCCTAACCTAACCTAACCTAAACTAAACTAACCTAACCTAACCTAACCTAACCTAACCTAATCTAAACTAAACTAAACTAATCTAATATAAACTAAACTAAACAATAAATTAAAATATAAACTAAACTTAACTAAACTAAACTAAGCTAAACTAACTTGACCTAAACTAAACTAAACTAAGCTAACCTAACCTGACCTAAACTAAACTAAAATAAACTAAATTAAATTCAAGTAAACTAAACTAAACTACACTAACCTAACCTAACCTAACCTAACATAATCTAATTTAAACTAAAATAAAGTAACCTAAACTAATCTAACCTACCTAACCTAAACTAAACTAAACCAAATTAAACTAAACTATAAACTAAAATATAAACTAATTTATAAACTAAACTAATCTATAAACTAAACTAAACTGAACTATAAACAAAACTAAACTAAACTGAACTAAACTAACCCAAACTAACCTAACCTAAACTTACGTAACCTAACCTAAACTAAACTAAACTATAAACTAAACTGTAAACTAATTTATAAATTAAACTAAACTATAAACTAAAGTAAAATAAACAAAACTAAACTAACGCAAACTAACTAACCTAACCTAACCTAACCTAAGCTAAGCTATCTAAACTCACCTAACCTAACCTAAACTAAACTAAAATAAAATAAACTAAAGTATAAACTAAACTAAAGTAAACTATAAACTAAACTATAAACTAAACTGAACTAAACTATAAATTAAACTAAAGTTAACTAACCTAACCTAACCAAACCTAACGTAAATTAAACTAAACTAAACTAAACTAAGCTAACTTAACCTAACCTAAACTAACCTAACCTAACCTAAGCTAAGCTAAACTAAACTAACCTAACCTAACATAACTAACCTAACCTAACCTAAACTAACCTTACCTCACCTAACCTAAACTGAACTAAACTAAATTAAACTATAAACTGAACTAACCTGTAAACTAATTTTTAAACTAAACTAAACTAAACTATAAACACAACTAAACTAAACTGAACTAAACTAACCTAACCTAGCCTTACTTAAACTTAACTAAACTAAACTACCCTAACCTAACCTAACCTAACCAAACCTAACCTAACCTAACCTAAACTAAACTAAAATAAACTAAAGTAAACTAAACTAACTAACCTAACCTAACCTAACCTAACCTAAGCTAAACTAAACTAACCTAACGTAAATTAACCTAAACAAAACTAAACTAAACTAAACTAACCTAACCTAACCTAACATAAACTAAACTAAACTAAACTAAATAAAACTAAACTAAACTAAACGAAATTAAACTATACACCAAACTATAAAATAAGCTACACTAAACTATAAACTAAAATATAAACTAATCTAAACTAAACTAACCTAACCTAAACTAAACTAAAATAAACTAAATTAAATTCAACTAAATGAAACTAAACTAAACTACACTTACCTAACCTAACCTAACCTAACCTAACATAATCTAATCTAAACAAAAATAAACTAACCTAAACTAATCTAACCTTACCTAACCAAACCTAAACTAAACTAAACTAAACCAAACTAAACTAAACTACAAACGAAAATATAAACTAATTTATAAACTAAACTAATCTATAAACTAAACTAAACTAAACTAAACTTAGCTAAACTAACTAACCTTACCGAAAATAGCCTAACCTAATCTAAGCTAAACTAAACTAACCTAACCTAAACCAACATAAACCAAACTAAACTAAATTATAAAGTAAACCATAAACTAAACTAAACAAAACTTAATTCTAAACTATAAATTAACAAAACTATAAACTAAACTAAACTAAACTAAACTAACCTCACATAACCTAATTTAAACTAAACTAAACTAACCTAACCTAACCTAAACTAAACTAAACTAAACTATAAACACAGTTATAAACTAAACTAAACTAAACTAACATAACGTAACCTAAACTACAATAAAATAAACTAAACTAAGTTCATCTAAACTAAACCTAACTACACTAACCTAACCTAACCTAACCTAACCTAACAAAAACGAAACTAAACTGAGCTAACCTAACCTAACGTAAACTAAACTAAACTATACGAAACAAAACTAAATAAAACTAAACTAAACTAAAAGAAATTAAACTATACACCAAACTATAAAATAAGCTAAACTAAACTATAAATTAAACTATAAACTAAACTAAACTACTAAACTATAAGGTAAACTAAACTAAATTAAACTCAACTAATCTAAACTAACCTAAGCTTACTAAACTAACCTAACCTAAACTAACCTAACCTAATATAAACTAAACTAAACTAACCTAACCTAACATCAGCTAGGCTAAGCTAAACTAAACTAACCTAACCTAAAATAAAATAAACTAAACTAAAAAATAACTAAACTATAAACTAAACTAAACCAAACTATATACTAAACTATAAACTAAACTAAGCTAAACTATAAACTAAACTATACTAAACTAAAGTAACTTAACCTAACCTAACCTAAACTAACTTAACCTAACCTATACTAAACTTACCTTACCTAGCCTAACATAACCTAAACTAATCTAAAGTATAAAATAAAGTATAAACTAAACTAAACTATACTATAAACTAAATTATAAACTAAACTAAACTAAACTAAACTAACCTAACCTAACCTAACCTAAACTAAACTAAACTAAATTATAAACTAAACCTAACTAAACTAACCTAACCTAACCTAACCTAAACTAAACTAAACTAAATTATAATCTAAACGAAACTAAACAAAACTAAAGTAAACTAACCTAAAGTAACATAACCTAACGTAACCTAAACTATACTAAACTAACCTGACCTAACCAAAACCAAAACTAAAATAATCTATACTATAAACTAAACTATAAACTAAAGTAAATTAACTAAACTAAAATAAACTAACCTAACCTAACCTAACCTAAACTAAACTAACATAACCTAACCTAACCTAAACCAAACTAAAGTAATCTAATATAAACTAAACTAAACAATAAATTAAAATATAAACTAAACTTAACTAAACTAAACTAAGGAAAACTAACTTAACCTAAACTAAACTAAACTAAACTAACCTAACCTGACCTAAAATAAACTAAATTAAATTCAAGTAAACTAAACTAACCTACACTAACCTAACCTAACCTAACATAATCTAATCTAAACTAAACTAAACTAACCTAAACTAATCTAACCTTACCTAACCTAACCTAACCTAAACTAAACTAAACTAAACTATAAACTAATTTATAAACTAAACTAATCTATAAACTAAACTAAACTAAACTAACCTAAGATAACATAACCTAAATTAAACTAAACTAAACTAAACTATACTAAACTATAAACAAAACGATAAACTATACTATATATTAAACTGAACTAAACTAAACTAAACTAAATTAATTTTACCTAACCTAACCTAAACTAAACTAAACTAACCTAACCTAACCCAAACTAAATTAAACTAAACTAAACGAAATTAAACTATAAACTGAAGTAAACTAAACTAAACTCAACTAAACTAAACTAACCTAACCTAACTTAACATAACCTAACCTAAACTAAACTAAACTAAACTAACGTAACCTAACATAACCTACCCTAAACTAAAATAAATTAAATTAATTAAACTATAAACTAAACTAAACTATATACTAAACGATACCTCACTCAACTAAACTAAACTAAACTAAACTACACTAAACTAAACTAAACCATAAACTAAACTATAAACTAAACTATAAAATAAACTATAAACTAATTTATAAATTAAACTAAACAATAAATTATAGTAAAATAAACAAAACTAAACTAAGCTAAACTAACTAACCTAAATTAACGTAACCTAAGCTAAGCTATCTAAACTAACCTAACCTAACCTAAAGTAAACTAAACTAAAATAAACTAAACTAAACTAAACTATAAACTAAACTATAAACTAAACTGAACTAAACTATAAACTAAACTAAACTAAAGTTAACTAACCTAACGTAACTTAACCTAAACTAAATTAAACTAAACTAAACTAAACTAAGCTAACTTAACCTAACCTAAACTAACCTAACCTAACCTAAGCTAAGCTAAACTAAACTAACCTAACCTAACATAAACTAACCTTACCTAACCTAAACTAACCTTACCTAACCGAACCTAACCTAAACTAAACTAAACTAAACAAAACTACACTAAACAAACTAAATTAAACTATAAACTGAACTAAACTGTAAACTAAACTTTAAACTAAACAAGACTAAACTATAAACAAAACTAAACTAAACTGAACTAAACTTACCTAACCTAACCTAACATAAACTTAACTAAACTAAACTACCCTAACCTAACCTAACCTAATCTAACCTTACCTAATCTAACCTAAACTAAACTAAACGAAACTAAACTATAAACTAAACTATAAACTAATCTATAAATTAAACTAAACTATAAACTAAACTAAAATAAACTAAACTAAACTAAACTAACTAACCTAATCTAACCGAACCTAACCTAAGCTACGCTAAACTAAACTAACCTAACAAAACCTGAAATAAACTAAACTAAACTAAACTAAACTAAATTATAAACCAAAACATAAACTAATATAAACTAACCTAACCTAACCTAACCTAAACTAAACTAACCTAACCTAAGCTAACCTAACCTAAACTAAACTAAACTATAAAAAAACTATAAACTAAACTACACAAAACTATACTATAAACTAAATTATAAACTAAACTAATGTAAACTAAACTAACCTCAACTAACCTAACCTAACCTCACCTAACCTAACATAAACTAAACTAAACTAAATTATAAACTAAACGAAACTAAACTAAACTAAACTTAATTAAACTAAACTAACCTAAAGTAACATAACCTAACCTAACCTAACCTAACCTAACCTAAACTAAAATAACTCAACTAACCTAACCGAACCTAAACTAAACTAAACTAAACTAAACTATAAACTAAAGTAAACTAAATTAAACTAAAATAAACTAACCTAATTTACCTAAACAAAACTAACACACCTAACCTAACCAAAACAAAACTAAACTGACCTAACCTATCCTTAACAAAATAAAACTAAACTAAACTATAAGCTAAACTGTAAACTAAAATATAAACTAAACTAACTAAATAACCTAACCTAAACTAAAGTAAAATATACTAGATTAAATTCAACTAAACTAAACTAAACTAAACGCCACTAACCTAACCTAACCTAATATAATCTAAACTAAAATAAACTAACCTAACCTAAACTTACCTAACCTAACCTAAACTAAATGAATCTAAGCTATAAACTAAACTATAAACTAATTTATAAATTAAACTAAACTATAAACTAAAATAAAATAAACTAAACTAAGCTAAACTATCTAACCTAGCCTAACCTAAATTATCCTAACCTAAGCTAAGCTAAACTAAACTAACCTAACCCAACCCAAGCTAACCTTACCTAACCTAACCTAAACTTAACTAAATGAAACTAAACTATAAACTAATCTCTAAATTAAACTAAACTATAAACTAAACTAAAATAAACTAAACTAAGCTAAATTAACTAACCTAACCTATTCTAACCTAACCTAAGCTAAACTAGACTAACCAAACCTAAACTAAACTAAACTAAATTATAAACTAAACCATAAACTAAATTATACTATAAACTAAACTATAAACTAAACTAAACTAAACTATAAACTAGACTAAACTAAACTAAACTAACCTAACCTAACCTAACCTAAGCTAAGGTAAACTAAACTAACCTAACCTAACCTGAACTAAACTAAACTAAACTAACCTAACTTATAAACTAAGCTATAAACTAAACTAAACCAAATTATAAACTAAACTATAAACTAAACTAAACTATAAACTAAACTAAACTAAATTATACTAATCTAACCTAACCTAAACTAAACTAACCTAACCTAACCTAACCTAACATAACCTAAACTAAACTAAACTAAAATATAAAATAAACTATAAACTAAACTATACTATAAACTAAATTATAAACTAAACTAAACTAAACTAAACTAAACTAACCTAATCTAACCTAATCTAACATAAACTAAACTAAATTATAAACAAAACGAAACTAAACTAACCTAACCTAATATAAACTAAACTAAACTAAATTATAAACTAAACGAAACTAAACTAAACTAAACTAACCTAAAGTAACATAAGTTAACCTAACCTAAACTAAACTACACTAACTTAATCTGACCTAACCTAAACTGAACTAAACCAAACTAACCTAACCTAACCTAACCTAAAATAACCTAACCTAAGCTAAGCTAAACTAAACTTACCTAACCTAACCTAAACTAAACTAATCTAAACTATAAACTAAACTATAAACTAATTTATAAATTAAACTAAACTATTAACTAAAATAAAATAAACTAAACTAAGCTAAACTATCTAACCTAACCTAACCTAACCTAAAATAACCTAACCTAAGCTAAGCTAAACTAAACTAACCTAACCTAACATAAACTAACATAACCTAACCTAACTTAAACTAAACTGAACTAAACCAAACTAAACTAAACTATAAAATAAAATATAAACTAATTTATAAACTAAACTAATCTATAAACTAAACTAAACTAAACTAAACTTAGCTAAACTAACTAACCTTACCTAATGTAGCCTAACGTAATCTAAGCTAAACTAAACTAACCTAACCTAACCTAAACTAACTTAACCTAACCTATATTAAACTTACCTTACCTAACCTAAAATAACCTAAACTAAACTAAACTATAAAATAAACTATTAACTAAACTAAACTAAACTAAACTATACTATAAACTAAATTATAAACTAAACTAAACTAAACTAAACTAACATTACCTAACCTAACATAAACTAAAATAAACTAAATTATAAACTAAACGAAACTAAACTAACCTAACCTATGCTAACCTAACATAACATAAACTAAACTAAACTAAATTATAAACTAAACGAAACTAAACAAAACTAAAACTAAACTAACCTAAAGTAACCTAACATAACCTAAAGTAAACTAAACTAATCTAATATAAGCTAAACTAAACAATAAATTAAAATATAAAATAAACTTAACTAAACTAAACTAAGCTAAACGAAATTAAACTAAACTAAACTAAACTATAAAATAAACTATTAACTAAACTAAACTAAACTAAACTATACTATAAACTAAATTATAAACTAAACTAAACTAAACTAAACTAACATTACCTAACCTAACATAAACTAAAATAAACTAAATTATAAACTAAACGAAACTAAACTAACCTAACCTATGCTAACCTAACATAACATAAACTAAACTAAACTAAATTATAAACTAAACGAAACTAAACAAAACTAAAACTAAACTAACCTAAAGTAACCTAACATAACCTAAAGTAAACTAAACTAATCTAATATAAGCTAAACTAAACAATAAATTAAAATATAAAATAAACTTAACTAAACTAAACTAAGCTAAACGAAATTAAACTAAACTAAACTAAACTATAAAATAAACTATTAACTAAACTAAACTAAACTATACTATAAACTAAATTATAAACTAAACTAAACTAAACTAACCTAACCTAACCTAACATAAACTAAACAAACTAAATTAGAAACTAATCGTAACTAAACTAACCTTACCTAACCTAACCTAAAATAAACTAAACTAAACTCAATTATAAACTAAACGAAACTAAACAAAACTAAAATAAACTAACCTAAAGTAACATAACCTATGCTAACTTAAACTAAACTAAACTAACCTGACCTAACCTAAACTAAAACTAAATTTATCTAAACTATAAACTAAAGTAAATTAACTAAACCAAAATAAACTAACCTAACCTAACCTAACCTAAACTAAACTTACCTAACCTAACCTAACCTAACATAAACTAAACTAAACTAAATTATAAACTAAGCGAATCTAAACTAAATTAAATTAAACTAAACTAACCTAAAGTAACATAACCTAACCTAACGTAACGTAACCTAACCTAAACTAAACTAAACTAAACTAAACTTACCAACCTAACCTAACCTAAACTAAAATAAACTAAACTAACCTAACCGAACCTAAACTAAACTAAACTATAAACTAAACTATAAACTAAACTAAACTAAACTAAACTAAAATAAACTAACCTAACCTAACCTGACCTAGCCTAACTAAACTAACCTAACCTAAACTAAACTAAACTATTCTAATATTTACTAAACTAAACTAAACTAAAAACTAAAATAAATTAACTAAGCTACACTAACTAACCCAACCTAACCTAACCTATCCTAACCCAACCTAAACTAAGCTAAACTAACCTAACCTAACCTAACCTAACCTAACCTATCCTAAACTAAACTAAACAAAACTAAACTAAACTAAATTAAATAATAAACTAAACTAAACCTAACTATAAATTAAACTATAAACTAAACTAAACTATAAACAATACTAAACTAAACTGAACTAAACTAACCTAACCTAAATTAACATAAACTTAACTAAACTAAACTAACTTAACCTCACCCAACTTAACCTTACCTAACCTAACCTAAACTAAAATAAACTAAACTAAACTATAAGCGAAACTATACTTAATTATAAATGAAACACTTAACTAAATTACACCAAACTGACCTAACCTAACCTAAACAAAACTAACATACCTAACCTAACCTAACCTAAAGTGAACTAAACTAAACTAACCTAACCTAACCTAACCTAAACTAAACTAAACTGACCTAACCTATCCTAAACAAACTACACTAAACTAAACTATAAGCTAAACTATTAACTAAACTAAACTAAACTAAACTAACCTTACCTAACCTAACCTAACCTAAACTAAACTAAACCAAACTAAATTATATTATAAAGTATAAACGAAACTAAACTAAACTATAAACTATAATATAAACTAAACTAAACTATAAACTAAACTAAACTTAACTACACTAAAGTAAACTAAACTTAACTAACCTAACCTAAACCAACCTAAATTAAACTAAACTAAACTAAGCTAAGCTAACTTAACCTAATCTCACCTAAGCTAAGCAAAACTAAAGTAACCTAACCTAACATAAACTAACCTAACCTAACCTAAACTAAACTAAACTAATTTAACCTAAGCTAAGCTAACCTAACCTGAACTAAACTAAACTGACCTAACCTATCCTAAACAAACTAAACTAAACTAAACTATAAGCTAAACTATTAACTAAACTAAACTAAACTAAACTAAACTAACCTTACCTAACCTAACCTAACCTAAACTAAACTAAACCAAACTAAATTATATTATAAAGTATAAACGAAACTAAACTAAACTATAAACTATAATATAAACTAAACTAAACTATAAACTAAACTAAACTTATCTAAACTAAAGTAAACTAAATTTAACTAACCTAACCTAACCTAACTAAGCTAAGCAAAACTAAACTAACCTAACCTAACATAAACTAACTTAACCTAACCTAAACTAAACTATAAACTAAACTATAAACCAAACTATAAACTAAACTAAACTAAACTATAAACAAAACTAACTAAACTGAACTAAACTAACCTAACTTAACTTAACATACACTTAACTAAACTAAACTATCCTAACCTAACCTAACCTTACCTAACCTAACCTTAATTAAACCAAACTAAACTAAACTATAAACTAAAATATAATCTAATCTATAAATTAAACTACACTATAAACTAAACTAAAATAAACTAAACTAAGCTAAACTAACTAACCTAACCTAACTTAACCTAACCTAACCAAACCTAAGCTAAGCAGAACTAAACTAACCAAACCTAACCTAACCTAACATAAACTAAACTAAACTAAATTATAAACTAAACGAAACTAAACTAAACTAAATTAAACTAAACTAACCTAAAGTAACCTAAACTAAACTAAACTAAACTAACCTAACCTAACCTAACCTAAACTAAACTAAACTAACCTAACCGAACCTAAACTAAACTAAACTAAACTAAACTAAACTATAAACTTAACAATAAACTAAAGTATACTAAAGTAAAGTAAAATAAACTAACATAACCTAACGTAAACTCAACTATCCTAACCTAACCAAACCTAACCTAAACTAAATTGAACTAAACTAAACTAAACTAGTCTAATATAAACTAAACTAAACTAAAATATAAACTAAAATATAAACTAAACTAACCTAACCTAACCTAACCTAACCTAACTTAACCTAACCTAAATTAAACTAAACTAAACTAAACTAACCTAACCTAACCTAAACTAAGCTAAAATAAACTAAATTAAATTCAACTAAATTAAACTAAACAAAACTACACTAACCTAACCTACCCAAACCTAACATAATCTAATGTAAACTAAAATCAACTAACCTAACCTAATCTAAACTAAACTAAACTAACCTAAGCTAACCTAACCTAACCTAAACTAAACTGAACTAAGTTAAACAATAAACTAAACTAAACTATAAACTAAACTGTAAACTAAACTATTACTAAACTAAATTATAAACAAAACTATACTCAACTGAACTAACTTAACCTAACCTAACCTAAACTTACCTCTCCTAACCTAAACTAAACTAAACTAAACTATAAACTAATCTAAAATTAAACTAAACTATAAACTAAAATAAACTAAACTAAGCTACACTAACTAACCGAACCTAACCTAAACTAACCTAACCTAACCAAACCTAAACTAAGCTAAACTAAACTATAAAATAAAATATAAACTAAAATAAACAAAACTATACTATAAACTAAATTACAAACTAAACTAAATTAAACTAAACTAACCTAACCTAACATAAACTATACTAAACTAAATTATAAACTAAACGAAACTTAACTAACCGAACCTAACCTAAAATAACCTAACCTAAGCAAAGCTAAACTAAACTAACCTAACCTAACATAAACTAATATAACCTAACATAAACTGAACTAAACTAAACTAACCTTACCTAAAATAACCTATACTAAACTAAACAAAACAAAACTAAACTAAACTAAACTATAAACTGAACTAAACTAACCTAACCTAACCTAACATAAACTTAACTAAAGTAAACTAACCTAACCCAACCTAAGCTAACCTTACCTAACCTAACCTAAACTAAACTAAACGAAACTAAACTATAAACTAAACTATAAACTAATCTCTAAATTAAACTAAACTATAAACTAAACTAAAATAAACTAAACTAAGCTAAATTAACTAACCTAACCTATTCTAACCTAACCTAAGCTAAAATAGACTAACATAAACTAAACTAAACTAAACTAAACTATAAACTAAACTAAACTAAACTATAAACAAAACTAAACTAAACTGAACTAAATTAACCTAACCTAACCTAACATAAACTTAACTAAACTAAACTAACCTAACCCAAACTAAGCTAACCTTACCTAACCTAACCTAAACTTAATTAAATGAAACTAAACTATAAACTGATCTCTAAATTAAACTAAACTATAAACTAAACTAAAATAAACTAAACTAAGCTAAATTAACTAACCTAACCTATTCTAACCTAACCTAAGCTAAACTAGACTAACCTAACCTAAACTAAACTAAACTAAACTAAATTATAAACTAAACCATAAACTAAACTAAACTATAAACTAAACTATAAACTAAACTAAACTAAACTATAAACTAGACTAAACTAAACTAAACTAACATAACCTAACCTAAGCTAAGGTAAACTAAACTAACCTAACCTAACCTGAACTAAACTAAACTAAACTAACCTAACTTATAAACTAAACTAAACCAAATTATAAACTAAACTATAAACTATTAACTAAAATAAAATAAACTAAACTAAGCTAAACTATCTAACCTAACCTAACCTAACCTAAAATAACCTAACCTAAGCTAAGCTAAACTAAACTAACCTAACCTAACATAAACTAAGATAACCTAACCTAACCTAAACTAATCTAAACTAAACTAAACTAATCTAATATAAACTAAACAAACTTAAACTATAAACTAAAATATAAACTAAACTAAACTAACCTAAGCTAAACTAAACTAAAATAAACTAAATTAAATTCAACTAAATGTAATTAAACTAAACTACACTAACCTAACCTAGCCTAACCTAACATAATCTAATCTAAACTAAAATAAACTAACCTAAACTAACCATAACTAACCTAAACTAAACTGAACTAAACTAAACTAAACCAAACTAAACTAAACTATAAACTAAAATATAAATTAACCTGTAAACTAAAGTAAACTATAAACTACACGAAACTAATATAAACTATAGTAAACTAACCTAACCTAACCTAACCTAAGCTAAACTAAACTAACCTAACCTAACCTAAAGTAAACTAAACTAAACTAAATTATAAACTAAAATATTTACTAAACTAAATCAAACTACATATTAAACTATAAACTAAACTAAGCTAAACTATAAATTAAACTAAACTAAACTAACCTAACCTAACCTAAACTAACCCAACTTAACCTAAACTAAACTAACCCAACCTAACCTAACATAAACTTAACTAAACTAAACTACCCTAACCTAACTTAACCTAACCTTACCCAACCTAAACTAAACTAAACTAAACGAAACTAAACTGTAAACTAAACTATAAACTAATCTATAAATTAAACTAAACTATAAACTAAACTAAAATAAACTAACCTAAACTAACCTAACTAACCTAAGCTAACCGAACCTAACCTAAGCTACGCTAAACTAAACTAACCTAACCTAACCTGAACTAAACTAAACTAAACTAAACTGAATTATAAACTAAACTATAAACTAAACTAAACCAAACTATAAACTAAAAACTAAACTAAACTAAACTAAACTATAAACTAAACTAAACTAACCCTAACCTAACCTAAACTAAACTAACCTAACCTAAGCTAACCTAACCTAAAATAAACTAAACTATAAAAAAAACTATAAACTAAACTAAACAACACTATACTATATACTAAATTAAAAACTAAACTAAATTAAACTAAACTAACCTAACCTAACTTCACCTCCTAACCTAACATAAACTAAACTAAACTAAATTATAAACTAAACGAAACTAAACTAAACTAAACTAAATTAAACTAAACTAACCTAAAGTAACATAACCTAACTAACCTAACCTAACCTAACCTAAATTAAAATAAACTCAACTAACCTAACCTAACATAACCCAACCTAACCTATACTAAACTAAACTAACCTAACCGAACCTAAACAAAACTAAACTATACTAACCTAACCTAACATAACCCAACTTAACCTAAACTAAAATAAACTAAACTATAAACTAAATTATAAACTAAAGTAAACTAAACTAAACTAAAGAAACCTAACACACCTAACCTAACCTAACCTAAACTAAACTAAACTAAACTAACCTAACATAACCCAACCTAACCTAAACTAAACTAAACTGACGTAACCTATCCTAAACAAAACAAAACTAAACTAAACTATAAGCTAAACTATAAACTAAAGTAAACTAAACTAAACTAAAATAAACTAATCTAACCTAACCTAACCTAACCTAACCTAACCTAAACTAATCTAATATAAACTAAACTAAACTAAACTATAAACTAAAATATAAACTAAACTAAACTAAACTAAATAACCTAACCTAAACTAAAGTAAAATAAACTAGAGTAAATTCAACTAAACTAAACTAAACTAAACGCCACTAACCTAACCTAACCTAACCTAACCTTACCTATTCTAACCTGAACTAATCTAAACTAAACAAACTAAACTAAACTATAAACCAAAATATAAACTAATCTATAAACTAAACTGAACTATAAACTAAACGAAACTAAAATAAATTATACTAAAATAAACTGACCTAACCTAAACTTACCTAACCTAACCTAAACTAAACTAATCTAAACTATAAACTAAACTATAAACTAATATATAACTTAAACTAAACTATAAACTAAAATAAAATAAACTAAACTAAGCTAAACTATCTAACCTAACCTAACCTAACCTAAAATAACCTAACCTAAGCTAAACTAAACTAAACTAACCTAACCTAACATAAACTAACATAACCTAACCTAAACTTTTCTAAACTAAACTAACCTTACCTAACCTAACCTATACTAAACTAAACAAATCTAAACTAAACTAACTTCACCTCCTAACCTAACATAAACTAAACTAAACTAAATTATAAACTAAACGAAACTAAACTAAACTAAACTAAATTAAACTAAACTAACCTAAAGTAACATAACCTAACTAACCTAACCTAACCTAACCTAAATTAAAATAAACTCAACTAACCTAACCTAACATAACCCAACCTAACCTATACTAAACTAAACTAACCTAACCGAACCTAAACTAAACTAAACTAAAATAAACTAACCTAATTTACCTAAACAAAACTAACACTCCTAACCTAACCTAAACAAAACTAAACTATACTAACCTAACCTAACATAACCCTACTTAACCTAAACTAAAATAAACTAAACTATAAACTAAATTATAAACTAAAGTAAACTAAACTAAACTAAAGAAACCTAACACACCTAACCTAACCTAACCTAAACTAAACTAAACTAAACTAACCTAACATAACCAAACCTAACCTAAACTAAACTAAACTGACGTAACCTATCCTAAACAAAACAAAACTAAACTAAACTATAAGCTAAACTATAAACTAAAGTAAACTAAACTAAACTAAAATAAACTAATCTAACCTAACCTAACCTAACCTAATCTAAACTAATCTAATATAAACTAAACTAAACTAAACTATAAACTAAAATATAAACTAAACTAAACTAAACTAAATAACCTAACCTAAACTAAAGTAAAATAAACTAGAGTATATTCAACTAAACTAAACTAAACTATACGCCACTAACCTAACCTAACCTAACCTAATCTAATCTAAACTAAAATAAGCTAACCTAACCTTACGTAACCTAACCTTACCTATTCTAACCTGAACTAATCTAAACTAAACAAACTAAACTAAACTATAAACCAAAATATAAACTAATCTATAAACTAAACTGAACTATAAACTAAACGAAACTAAAATAAACTATACTAAAATAAACTGACCTAACCTAAACTTACCTAACCTAACCTAAACTAAACTAATCTAAACTATAAACTAAACTATAAACTAATATATAACTTAAACTAAACTATAAACTAAAATAAAATAAACTAAACTAAGCTAAACTATCTAACCTAACCTAACCTAACCTAAAATAACCTAACCTAAGCTAAACTAAACTAAACTAACCTAACCTAACATAAACTAACATAACCTAACCTAAACTTTACTAAACTAAACTAACCTTACCTAACCTAACCTATACTAAACTAAACAAATCTAAACTAAACTAAACTAAACTATAAACTAAACTAAACTAAACTATAAACAAAACTATACTAAACTGAACGAAACTAACCTAACCTAACCTAAGCTAAGGTAAACTAAACTAACCTAACCTAACCTAACCTAACCTAACATAACCTAATCTAAACTAAACTAAAATATAAAATAAACTATAAACTAAACTAAACTATACTATAAACTAATTTATAAACTAAACTAAACTAAACTAACCTAACCTAACCTAACCTAACATAAACTAAACTAAATTATAAACAAAACGACACTAAACTAACCTAACCTAATATAAACTAAACTAAACTAAATTATAAATTAAACGAAACTAAACTAAACTAAACTAACCTAAAGTAACATAAGTTAACCTAACCTAACCTAAACTACACTAACTTAACCTGACCTAACATAAACTAAACTAACCTAACCTAACCTAACCTAACCAATTGTAAAATAACCTAACCTAAGCTAAGCTAAACTAAACTAACCTAACCTAACATAAATTAACATAACCTAACCTAAACTGAACTAAACTAAAGTAACCTAACCTAACCTAACCTAAAATATCCTAACCAAAGGTAAGCTAAACTAAACTTACCTAACCTAACCTAAACTAAACTAATCTAAACTATAAACTAAACTATAACCTAATTTATAAATTAAACTAAACTATAAACTAAAATAAAATAAACTAAACTAAGCTAAACTATCTAACCTAACCTAACCTAACCAAAATAACCTAACCCAAGCTAAGCTAAACTAAATTAACCTAACCTAACATAAACTAACATAGCCTAACCTAACCTAACCTAAACTAATCTAAACTAAACTAAACTAATCTAATATAAACTAAACAAACTTAAACTATAAACTAAAATATAAACTAAACTAAACTAACCTAACCTAAACTAAACTAAAATAAACTAAATTAAATTCAACTAAATGAAACTAAACTAAACTACACTAACCTAACCTAACCTAACCTAACATAATCTAATATAAACTAAACCAAACTAATGTACTATAAGCTAAAATAAACAATAAATTAAAATATAAACTAAACTAAACTAAACTAAACTAAACTAACCTAACCTAACCTAAACTAAACAAAAATAAACTACATTAAATTAAATTAAATTAAAATAAACTACACTTACCTAACCTAACCTTACCTAACCTAACTTAAACTAAACTAAACCAAACTAAACTAAAATATAAACTAAAATATAACCTAATCTATAAATTAAACTAAACTATATACTAAACTAAACTAAACCAAATTAAATTCAACTAAACTAAACTACACTAATCTAACCTAACCTAACCTAACATAATCTAATCCAAACTAAAATAAACTAGCCTAACCTAACCTAACCTTACCTAACCTAACCTAAACTAAACTAAACTAAAGCAAACTTAACTAAACTATAAAGCAAAATATAAACTAATCTATAAACTATACTAAACTATAAACTAAAGGAAACTAAATTAAACTATACTAAACTAAACTAACCTAACATAAACAAATCTAACCTAACCTATAACAAACCAAACTAAACTAAACCAAATTAAACTATAAACTAAACTATAAACTAAACTAAACTAAACTATAAACAAAACTAAACTATAAAACAATTTATAAATTAAACTAAACTATAAACTAAATTAAAATAAACTAAACTAAGCTAAACTAACTAACCCAACCTAACCTAACCTAACCTAACCTAAGCTATACTAAACTGACCTAACCTAACCTAAACTAAACTAAAATAAACTAAATTATATTATAAAGTATAAACTAAACAAAACTAAACTATAATATAAACTAAACTAAACTTAACTAAACTAAATTAAACTAAAGTTAACTAACCTAACCTAACCTAACCTAACCTAACCTAAATTAAACTAAACTAAACTAACCTAACCTAACCTAACCTAACCTAAGCAAAACTAAAGTAACCTAACCCAACATAAACTAACCTAACCTAACCTAAACTAAACTAAACTAAACTAAGCTAACCTAACTTAACCTAACCTAACCTAACATAAGCTAAGCAAAACTAAACTAACCTAACCTAACACAAACTAACCTAACCTAACCTAAACTATACTAACCTTACCTAACCTAACCTAAACTAAACTAAACAAAATAAATTAAACTAAACTAAATTAAACTATAAACTAAACTAAACTATAAACCAAACTATAAACTAAACTAAACTAAACTATAAACAAACCTAACTAAACTGAACTAAACTAACCTAACCTAACCTAACATAAACTTAACTAAACTAAACTATCCTAACCTAACCTAACCTTACCTAACCTAACCTTAACTAAACCAAACTAAACTAAACTATAAACTAAAATATAATCTAATCTATAAATTAAACTAAACTATAAACTAAACTAAAATAAACTAAACTAAGCTAAACTAACTAACCTAACCTAACTTAACCTAACCTAACGAAACCTAAGCTAAGCTAAAGTTAACTTACCAAACCTAACCTAAACTAAACTAAACTAAATTAAACTAAATTATAATCTAAACCATAAACTTAACTAAACTAAATTATAATCTAAACTATAAACTAAACTAAACTATAAACTAAACTAAACCAAACTAACCTAACCTAACCTAACCTAAACTAAACTGACCTAACCTAAGCTAACCTAACCTAAATTAAACTATAAAATAAACTATAAACTAAACTAAAGCAAACTATACTATAAACTAAATGATAAACTTAACTAAACTAACCGGAACTAACCTAATCTAAAATAAACTAAACTAAACTAAATTATAAACTAAACGAAACTAAACTAAACTAAATTAAACTAAACTAACCTAAAGTAACCTAAACTAAACTAAACTCAACTAAACTATAAACTTAACTATAAACTAAAGTAATCCAAAGTAAACTAAAATAAACTAACCTAACCTAACCTAAACTCAACTAACCTAACCTAACCAAACCTAACCTAAATTAAACTGAACTAAACTGAACTAAACTAATCTAATATAAACTAAACTAAACTAAACTATAAACTAAAATATAAACTAAACTAAACTAAACTAACCTAACCTCACTTAACCTAACCTAAATTAAACTAAACTAAGCTGACCTAACCTAACCTAACCTAACCCAAACTAAATTAAAATAAATTAAACTAAGCTAACCTAACCTAACCTAAGCTAAGCAAAACTAAACTAACCTAACCTAACCTAAACCAAATAAAACTAACCTAACCTAACTAGCCTAAACTAAACTAAACTAAACTAAACTATAAAATAAACTATAAACTAAACTAATCTATACTAAAAATTAAATTATAAACTAAACTAAACTAAACTAACCTAAACTAGCCTAACCTAAACTAACTTAACCTAACCTAAACTAAACTTACCTTACCTTACCTCACATAACATAACCTAAACTAAACTAAACTAAACTATAAAATAAACTATAAACTAAACTAATCTAAACTATACAAAAATTAAATTATAAACTTAACTAAACTAAACTAACCTAACCTAACCTAACCTAACATAAACTAAATTAACTAAATTATAAACTAAACGAAACTAAACTAAATTAAATTAAACTAAACTAAACTAAAGTAACATAACCTAACCTAACGTAACGTAACCTAACCTAAACTAAACTAAACTAAACTAAACTTACCAACCTAACCTAACCTAAACTAAAATAAACTAAACTAACCTAACCGAACCTAAACTAAACTAAACTATAAACTAAACTATAAACTAAACTAAACTAAACTAAACTAAAATAACTAACCTAACCTAACCTGACCTAGCTTAACTAAACTAACCTAACCTAAACTAAACTAAACTATTCTAATATTTACTAAACTAAACTAAACTATAAACTAAAATAAATTAACTAAGCTACACTAACTAACCCAACCTAACCTAACCTATCCTAACCCAACCTAAACTAAGCTAAACTAACCTAACCTAACCTAACCTAACCTAACCTATCCTAAACTAAACTAAACAACACTAAACTAAACTAAATTAAATAATAAACTAAACTAAACCTAACTATAAATTAAACTATAAACTAAACTATACTATAAACAATACTAAACTAAACTGAACTAAACTAACCTAACCTAACCTAACATAAACTTAACTAAACTAAACTAACTTAACCTCACCCAACCTAACCTTACCTAACCTAACCTAAACTAAAATAAACTAAACCAAACTATAAGCGAAACTATACTTAATTATAAATTAAACACTAAACTAAATTACACCAAACTGACCTAACCTAACCTAAACAAAACTAACATACCTAACCTAACCTAACCTAAACTAAACTAAACTAAACTAACCTAACCTAACCTAACCTAAACTAAACTAAACTGACCTAACCTATCCTAAACAAACTAAACTAAACTAAACTATAAGCTAAACTATTAACTAAACTAAACTAAAGTAAACTAACCTTACCTAACCTAACCTAACCTAAACTAAACTAAACCAAACTAAATTATATTATAAAGTATAAACGAAACTAAACTAAACTATAAACTATAATATAAACTAAACTAAACTATAAACTAAACTAAACTTAACTACACTAAAGTAAACTAAACTTAACTAACCTAACCTAAACCAACCTAAATTAAACTAAACTAAACTAAGCTAACCTAACCTAACCTAATCTCACCTAAGCTAAGCAAAACTAAAGTAACCTAACCTAACATAAACTAACCTAACCTAACCTAAACTAAACTAAACTAATTTAACCTAAGCTAACCTAACCTAACCTAACCTAAACTAAACTAAACTGATCTAATATAAACTAAACAAACTTAAACTATAAACTAAAATATAAACTAAACTAAACTAAACTAACCTAAACTAAACTAAAATAAACTAAATTAAATTCAACTAAATGAAACTAAACTAAACTGCACTAACCTAACCTAACCTAACCTAACCTAACATAATCTAATCTAAACTAAACTAAACTAATGTACTATAAGCTAAAATAAACAATAAATTAAAATATAAACTAAACTAAACTATACTAAACTAAGTTAACCTTACTTAACCTAACCTAAACTAAACTAAATTAAACTAAACTAACCTAACCTAACCTAAACTAAACAAAAATAAACTACATTAAATTAAATTAAACTAAAATAAACTACACTTACCTAACCTAACCTTACCTAACCTAACCTAAACTAAACTAAACCAAACTAAACTAAACTATAAACTAAAATATAAGCTAATCTATAAATTAAACTAAACTATATACTAAACTAAACTAAACCAAATTAAATTCAACAAAACTAAACTATACTAATCTAACCTAACCTAACCTAACATAATCTAATCTAAACTAAAATAAACTAACCTAACCTAACCTAACCTTACCTAACCTAACCTAAACTAAACTAAACTAAAGCAAACTTAACTAAACTATAAAGCAAAATATAAACTAATCTATAAACTAAACTAAACTATAAACTAAAGGAAACTAAATTAAACTATACTAAACTAAACTAACCTAACATAAACAAATCTAACCTAACCTAAAATAAACCAAACTAAACTAAACTAAATTAAACTATAAACTAAACTAAATTAAACTATAAACTAAACTATAAACTAAACTAAACTAAACTATAAACAAAACTAAACTATAAAACAATTTATAAATTAAACTAAACTATAAACTAAATTAAAATAAACTAAACTAAGCTAAACTAACTAACCACACCTAAGCTAACCTAACCTAATCTAAGCTATACAAAATCGACCTAACCTAACCTAAACTAAACTAAAATAAACTAAATTATATTATAAAGTATAAACTAAACAAAACTAAACTATAAACTATAACATAAACTAAACTAAACTTAACTAAACTAAATTAAACTAAAGTTAACTAACCTAACCTAACCTAACCTAACCTAAATTAAACAAAACTAAACTAAGCTAACCTAACCTAACCTAACCTAAGCAAAACTAAAGTAACCTAACCTAACATAAACTAACCTAACCTAACCTAAACTAAACTAAACTAAACTAAACTAAACTAATCTAACCTAACTTAACCTAACCTAACCTAACCTAAGCTAAGCAAAACTAAACTAACCTAACCTAACACAAACTAACCTAACCTAACCTAAACTAAACTAACCTTACCTAACCTAACCTAAACTAAACTAAACAAAACTAAACTAAACTAAACTAAATTAAACTATAAACTAAACTAAACTATAAACCAAACTATAAACTAAACTAAACTAAACAATAAGCAAACCTAACTAAACTGAACTAAACTAACCTAATCTAACCTAACATAAACTTAACTAAACTAAACTATCCTAACCTAACCTAACCTTACGTAACCTAACCTTAACTAAACCAAACTAAATTAAACTATAAACTTAAATATAATCTAATCTATAAATTAAACTAAACTATAAACTAAACTAAAATAAACTAAACTAAGCTAAACTAACTAACCTAACCTAACTTAACCTAACCTAACGAAACCTAAGCTAAGCTAAAGTAAACTTACCAAACCTAACCTAAACTAAACTAAACTAAATTAAACTAAATTATAATCTAAACCATAAACTTAACTAAACTAAATTATAAACTAAACTATAAACTAAACTAAACCAAACTAACCTAACCTAATCTAACCTAAACAAAACTGACCTAACCTAAGCTATCCTAACCTAAATTAAACTATAAAATAAACTATAACCTAAACTAAACCAAACTATACTATAAACTAAATGATAAACTTAACTAAACTAACCGGAACTAACCTAACCTAACATAAACTAAACTAAACTAAATTATAAACTAAACGAAACTAAACTAAACTAAATTAAACTAAACTAACCTAAAGTAACCTAAACTAAACTAAACTAAACTAAACTATAAACTTAACTATAAACTAAAGTAAACTAAAGTAAACTAAAATAAACTAACCTAACCTAACCTAAACTCAACTAACCTAACCTAACCAAACCTAACCTAACCAAACCTAACGTAAATTAAACTGAACTAAACTGAACTAAACTAATCTAATATAAACTAAACTAAACTAAACTATAAACTAAAATATAAACTAAACTAAACTAAACTAACCTAACCTCACTTAACCTAACCTAAATTAAACTAAACTAAGCTGACCTAACCTAACCTAACCTAAACTAAGCTAAACTAAACTATAAGCTAAACTATAAACTAAAGTAAACTAAACTAAACTAAAATAAACTAATCTAACCTAACCTAACCTAACCTAACCTAACCTAAACTAATCTAATATAAACTAAACTAAACTAAACTATAAACTAAAATATAAACTAAACTAAACTAAACTAAATAACCTAACCTAAACTAAAGTAAAATAAACTAGAGTAAATTCAACTAAACTAAACTAAACTAAACGCCACTAACCTAACCTAACCTAACCTAACCTTACCTATTCTAACCTGAACTAATCTAAACTAAACAAACTAAACTAAACTATAAACCAAAATATAAACTAATCTATAAACTAAACTGAACTATAAACTAAACGAAACTAAAATAAATTATACTAAAATAAACTGACCTAACCTAAACTTACCTAACCTAACCTAAACTAAACTAATCTAAACTATAAACTAAACTATAAACTAATATATAACTTAAACTAAACTATAAACTAAAATAAAATAAACTAAACTAAGCTAAACTATCTAACCTAACCTAACCTAACCTAAAATAACCTAACCTAAGCTAAACTAAACTAAACTAACCTAACCTAACATAAACTAACATAACCTAACCTAAACTTTTCTAAACTAAACTAACCTTACCTAACCTAACCTATACTAAACTAAACAAATCTAAACTAAACTAACTTCACCTCCTAACCTAACATAAACTAAACTAAACTAAATTATAAACTAAACGAAACTAAACTAAACTAAACTAAATTAAACTAAACTAACCTAAAGTAACATAACCTAACTAACCTAACCTAACCTAACCTAAATTAAAATAAACTCAACTAACCTAACCTAACATAACCCAACCTAACCTATACTAAACTAAACTAACCTAACCGAACCTAAACTAAACTAAACTAAACTAAAATAAACTAACCTAATTTACATAAACAAAACTAACACTCCTAACCTAACCTAAACAAAACTAAACTATACTAACCTAACCTAACATAACCCTACTTAACCTAAACTAAAATAAACTAAACTATAAACTAAATTATAAACTAAAGTAAACTAAACTAAACTAAAGAAACCTAACACACCTAACCTAACCTAACCTAAACTAAACTAAACTAAACTAACCTAACATAACCCAACCTAACCTAAACTAAACTAAACTGACGTAACCTATCCTAAACAAAACAAAACTAAACTAAACTATAAGCTAAACTATAAACTAAAGTAAACTAAACTAAACTAAAATAAACTAATCTAACCTAACCTAACCTAACCTAACCTAAACTAATCTAATATAAACTAAACTAAACTAAACTATAAACTAAAATATAAACTAAACTAAACTAAACTAAATAACCTAACCTAAACTAAAGTAAAATAAACTAGAGTAAATTCAACTAAACTAAACTAAACTATACGCCACTAACCTAACCTAACCTAACCTAATCTAATCTAAACTAAAATAAGCTAACTTAACCTTACGTAACCTAACCTTACCTATTCTAACCTGAACTAATCTAAACTAAACAAACTAAACTAAACTATAAACCAAAATATAAACTAATCTATAAACTAAACTGAACTATAAACTAAACGAAACTAAAATAAACTATACTAAAATAAACTGACCTAACCTAAACTTACCTAACCTAACCTAAACTAAACTAATCTAAACTATAAACTAAACTATAAACTAATATATAACTTAAACTAAACTATAAACTAAAATAAAATAAACTAAACTAAGCTAAACTATCTAACCTAACCTATCCTAACCTAAAATAACCTAACCTAAGCTAAACTAAACTAAACTAACCTAACCTAACATAAACTAACATAACCTAACCTAAACTTTACTAAACTAAACTAACCTTACCTAACCTAACCTATACTAAACTAAACAAATCTAAACTAAACTAAACTAAACTATAAACTAAACTAAACTAAACTATAAACAAAACTATACTAAACTGAACGAAACTAACCTAACCTAACCTAAGCTAAGGTAAACTAAACTAACCTAACCTAACCTAACCTAACATAACCTAATCTAAACTAAACTAAAATATAAAATAAACTATAAACTAAACTAAAATATACTATAAACTAATTTATAAACTAAACTAAATTAAACTAAACTAACCTAACCTAACCTAACCTAACATAAACTAAACTAAATTATAAACAAAACGACACTAAACTAACCTAACCTAATATAAACTAAACTAAACTAAATTATAAATTAAACGAAACTAAACTAAACTAAACTAACCTAAAGTAACATAAGTTAACCTAACCTAACCTAAACTACACTAACTTAACCTGACCTAACATAAACTAAACTAACCTAACCTAACCTAACCTAACCAATTGTAAAATAACCTAACCTAAGCTAAGCTAAACTAAACTAACCTAACCTAACATAAATTAACATAACCTAACCTAAACTGAACTAAACTAAAGTAACCTAACCTAACCTAACCTAAAATATCCTAACCAAAGGTAAGCTAAACTAAACTTACCTAACCTAACCTAAACTAAACTAATCTAAACTATAAACTAAACTATAACCTAATTTATAAATTAAACTAAACTATAAACTAAAATAAAATAAACTAAACTAAGCTAAACTATCTAACCTAACCTAACCTAACCAAAATAACCTAACCCAAGCTAAGCTAAACTAAATTAACCTAACCTAACATAAACTAACATAGCCTAACCTAACCTAACCTAAACTAATCTAAACTAAACTAAACTAATCAAATATAAACTAAACAAACTTAAACTATAAACTAAAATATAAACTAAACTAAACTAACCTAACCTAAACTAAACTAAAATAAACTAAATTAAATTCAACTAAATGAAACTAAACTAAACTACACTAACCTAACCTAACCTAACCTAACATAATCTAATATAAACTAAACCAAACTAATGTACTATAAGCTAAAATAAACAATAAATTAAAATATAAACTAAACTAAACTAAACTAAACTAAACTAACCTAACCTAACCTAAACTAAACAAAAATAAACTACATTAAATTAAATTAAATTAAAATAAACTACACTTACCTAACCTAACCTTACCTAACCTAACTTAAACTAAACTAAACCAAACTAAACTAAAATATAAACTAAAATATAACCTAATCTATAAATTAAACTAAACTATATACTAAACTAAACTAAACCAAATTAAATTCAACTAAACTAAACTACACTAATCTAACCTAACCTAACCTAACATAATCTAATCCAAACTAAAATAAACTAGCCTAACCTAACCTAACCTTACCTAACCTAACCTAAACTAAACTAAACTAAAGCAAACTTAACTAAACTATAAAGCAAAATATAAACTAATCTATAAACTATACTAAACTATAAACTAAAGGAAACTAAATTAAACTATACTAAACTAAACTAACCTAACATAAACAAATCTAACCTAACCTATAACAAACCAAACTAAACTAAACCAAATTAAACTATAAACTAAACTATAAACTAAACTAAACTAAACTATAAACAAAACTAAACTATAAAACAATTTATAAATTAAACTAAACTATAAACTAAATTAAAATAAACTAAACTAAGCTAAACTAACTAACCCAACCTAACCTAACCTAACCTAACCTAAGCTATACTAAACTGACCTAACCTAACCTAAACTAAACTAAAATAAACTAAATTATATTATAAAGTATAAACTAAACAAAACTAAACTATAATATAAACTAAACTAAACTTAACTAAACTAAATTAAACTAAAGTTAACTAACCTAACCTAACCTAACCTAACCTAAATTAAACTAAACTAAACTAACCTAACCTAACCTAACCTAACCTAAGCAAAACTAAAGTAACCTAACCCAACATAAACTAACCTAACCTAACCTAAACTAAACTAAACTAAACTAAGCTAACCTAACTTAACCTAACCTAACCTAACATAAGCTAAGCAAAACTAAACTAACCTAACCTAACACAAACTAACCTAACCTAACCTAAACTATACTAACCTTACCTAACCTAACCTAAACTAAACTAAACAAAATAAATTAAACTAAACTAAATTAAACTATAAACTAAACTAAACTATAAACCAAACTATAAACTAAACTAAACTAAACTATAAACAAACCTAACTAAACTGAACTAAACTAACCTAACCTAACCTAACATAAACTTAACTAAACTAAACTATCCTAACCTAACCTAACCTTACCTAACCTAACCTTAACTAAACCAAACTAAACTAAACTATAAACTAAAATATAATCTAATCTATAAATTAAACTAAACTATAAACTAAACTAAAATAAACTAAACTAAGCTAAACTAACTAACCTAACCTAACTTAACCTAACCTAACGAAACCTAAGCTAAGCTAAAGTTAACTTACCAAACCTAACCTAAACTAAACTAAACTAAATTAAACTAAATTATAATCTAAACCATAAACTTAACTAAACTAAATTATAATCTAAACTATAAACTAAACTAAACTATAAACTAAACTAAACCAAACTAACCTAACCTAACCTAACCTAAACTAAACTGACCTAACCTAAGCTAACCTAACCTAAATTAAACTATAAAATAAACTATAAACTAAACTAAAGCAAACTATACTATAAACTAAATGATAAACTTAACTAAACTAACCGGAACTAACCTAATCTAAAATAAACTAAACTAAACTAAATTATAAACTAAACGAAACTAAACTAAACTAAATTAAACTAAACTAACCTAAAGTAACCTAAACTAAACTAAACTCAACTAAACTATAAACTTAACTATAAACTAAAGTAATCCAAAGTAAACTAAAATAAACTAACCTAACCTAACCTAAACTCAACTAACCTAACCTAACCAAACCTAACCTAAATTAAACTGAACTAAACTGAACTAAACTAATCTAATATAAACTAAACTAAACTAAACTATAAACTAAAATATAAACTAAACTAAACTAAACTAACCTAACCTCACTTAACCTAACCTAAATTAAACTAAACTAAGCTGACCTAACCTAACCTAACCTAACCCAACCTAAATTAAAATAAATTAAACTAAGCTAACCTAACCTAACCTAAGCTAAGCAAAACTAAACTAACCTAACCTAACCTAACCTAAACCAAATAAAACTAACCTAACCTAACTAGCCTAAACTAAACTAAACTAAACTAAACTATAAAATAAACTATAAACTAAACTAATCTATACTAAAAATTAAATTATAAACTAAACTAAACTAAACTAACCTAAACTAGCCTAACCTAAACTAACTTAACCTAACCTAAACTAAACTTACCTTACCTTACCTCACATAACATAACCTAAACTAAACTAAACTAAACTATAAAATAAACTATAAACTAAACTAATCTAAACTATACAAAAATTAAATTATAAACTTAACTAAACTAAACTAACCTAACCTAACCTAACCTAACATAAACTAAATTAACTAAATTATAAACTAAACGAAACTAAACTAAATTAAATTAAACTAAACTAACCTAAAGTAACATAACCTAACCTAACGTAACGTAACCTAACCTAAACTAAACTAAACTAAACTAAACTTACCAACCTAACCTAACCTAAACTAAAATAAACTAAACTAACCTAACCGAACCTAAACTAAACTAAACTATAAACTAAACTATAAACTAAACTAAACTAAACTAAACTAAAATAAACTAACCTAACCTAACCTGACCTAGCTTAACTAAACTAACCTAACCTAAACTAAACTAAACTATTCTAATATTTACTAAACTAAACTAAACTATAAACTAAAATAAATTAACTAAGCTACACTAACTAACCCAACCTAACCTAACCTATCCTAACCCAACCTAAACTAAGCTAAACTAACCTAACCTAACCTAACCTAACCTAACCTAACCTATCCTAAACTAAACTAAACAACACTAAACTAAACTAAATTAAATAATAAACTAAACTAAACCTAACTATAAATTAAACTATAAACTAAACTATACTATAAACAATACTAAACTAAACTGAACTAAACTAACCTAACCTAACCTAACATAAACTTAACTAAACTAAACTAACTTAACCTCACCCAACCTAACCTTACCTAACCTAACCTAAACTAAAATAAACTAAACCAAACTATAAGCGAAACTATACTTAATTATAAATTAAACACTAAACTAAATTACACCAAACTGACCTAACCTAACCTAAACAAAACTAACATACCTAACCTAACCTAACCTAAACTAAACTAAACTAAACTAACCTAACCTAACCTAACCTAAACTAAACTAAACTGACCTAACCTATCCTAAACAAACTAAACTAAACTAAACTATAAGCTAAACTATTAACTAAACTAAACTAAAGTAAACTAACCTTACCTAACCTAACCTAACCTAAACTAAACTAAACCAAACTAAATTATATTATAAAGTATAAACGAAACTAAACTAAACTATAAACTATAATATAAACTAAACTAAACTATAAACTAAACTAAACTTAACTACACTAAAGTAAACTAAACTTAACTAACCTAACCTAAACCAACCTAAATTAAACTAAACTAAACTAAGCTAACCTAACCTAACCTAATCTCACCTAAGCTAAGCAAAACTAAAGTAACCTAACCTAACATAAACTAACCTAACCTAACCTAAACTAAACTAAACTAATTTAACCTAAGCTAACCTAACCTAACCTAACCTAAACTAAACTAAACTGATCTAATATAAACTAAACAAACTTAAACTATAAACTAAAATATAAACTAAACTAAACTAAACTAACCTAAACTAAACTAAAATAAACTAAATTAAATTCAACTAAATGAAACTAAACTAAACTGCACTAACCTAACCTAACCTAACCTAACCTAACATAATCTAATCTAAACTAAACTAAACTAATGTACTATAAGCTAAAATAAACAATAAATTAAAATATAAACTAAACTAAACTATACTAAACTAAGTTAACCTTACTTAACCTAACCTAAACTAAACTAAATTAAACTAAACTAACCTAACCTAACCTAAACTAAACAAAAATAAACTACATTAAATTAAATTAAACTAAAATAAACTACACTTACCTAACCTAACCTTACCTAACCTAACCTAAACTAAACTAAACCAAACTAAACTAAACTATAAACTAAAATATAAGCTAATCTATAAATTAAACTAAACTATATACTAAACTAAACTAAACCAAATTAAATTCAACAAAACTAAACTATACTAATCTAACCTAACCTAACCTAACATAATCTAATCTAAACTAAAATAAACTAACCTAACCTAACCTAACCTTACCTAACCTAACCTAAACTAAACTAAACTAAAGCAAACTTAACTAAACTATAAAGCAAAATATAAACTAATCTATAAACTAAACTAAACTATAAACTAAAGGAAACTAAATTAAACTATACTAAACTAAACTAACCTAACATAAACAAATCTAACCTAACCTAAAATAAACCAAACTAAACTAAACTAAATTAAACTATAAACTAAACTAAATTAAACTATAAACTAAACTATAAACTAAACTAAACTAAACTATAAACAAAACTAAACTATAAAACAATTTATAAATTAAACTAAACTATAAACTAAATTAAAATAAACTAAACTAAGCTAAACTAACTAACCACACCTAAGCTAACCTAACCTAATCTAAGCTATACAAAATCGACCTAACCTAACCTAAACTAAACTAAAATAAACTAAATTATATTATAAAGTATAAACTAAACAAAACTAAACTATAAACTATAACATAAACTAAACTAAACTTAACTAAACTAAATTAAACTAAAGTTAACTAACCTAACCTAACCTAACCTAACCTAAATTAAACAAAACTAAACTAAGCTAACCTAACCTAAACTAACCTAAGCAAAACTAAAGTAACCTAACCTAACATAAACTAACCTAACCTAACCTAAACTAAACTAAACTAAACTAAACTAAACTAATCTAACCTAACTTAACCTAACCTAACCTAACCTAAGCTAAGCAAAACTAAACTAACCTAACCTAACACAAACTAACCTAACCTAACCTAAACTAAACTAACCTTACCTAACCTAACCTAAACTAAACTAAACAAAACTAAACTAAACTAAACTAAATTAAACTATAAACTAAACTAAACTATAAACCAAACTATAAACTAAACTAAACTAAACAATAAACAAACCTAACTAAACTGAACTAAACTAACCTAATCTAACCTAACATAAACTTAACTAAACTAAACTATCCTAACCTAACCTAACCTTACGTAACCTAACCTTAACTAAACCAAACTAAACTAAACTATAAACTAAAATATAATCTAATCTATAAATTAAACTAAACTATAAACTAAACTAAAATAAACTAAACTAAGCTAAACTAACTAACCTAACCTAACTTAACCTAACCTAACGAAACCTAAGCTAAGCTAAAGTAAACTTACCAAACCTAACCTAAACTAAACTAAACTAAATTAAACTAAATTATAATCTAAACCATAAACTTAACTAAACTAAATTATAAACTAAACTATAAACTAAACTAAACCAAACTAACCTAACCTAATCTAACCTAAACAAAACTGACCTAACCTAAGCTATTCTAACCTAAATTAAACTATAAAATAAACTATAACCTAAACTAAACCAAACTATACTATAAACTAAATGATAAACTTAACTAAACTAACCGGAACTAACCTAACCTAACATAAACTAAACTAAACTAAATTATAAACTAAACGAAACTAAACTAAACTAAATTAAACTAAACTAACCTAAAGTAACCTAAACTAAACTAAACTAAACTAAACTATAAACTTAACTATAAACTAAAGTAAACTAAAGTAAACTAAAATAAACTAACCTAACCTAACCTAAACTCAACTAACCTAACCTAACCAAACCTAACCTAACCAAACCTAACGTAAATTAAACTGAACTAAACTGAACTAAACTAATCTAATATAAACTAAACTAAACTAAACTATAAACTAAAATATAAACTAAACTAAACTAAACTAACCTAACCTCACTTAACCTAACCTAAATTAAACTAAACTAAGCTGACCTAACCTAACCTAACCAAAACTAAGCTAAAATAAAGTAATTTAAATTCCACTAAATTAAACTAAACTAAACTACACTAACCTAACCTAACCTCACCCAACCTAAATTAAAATAAATTAAACTAAGCTAACCTAACCTAACCTAAGCTAAGCTAAACTAAACTAACCTAACCTAACCTAACCTAAACTAAATAAAACTAACCTAACCTAACTAGCCTAAACTAAACTAAACTAAACTATAAAATAAATTATAAACTAAACTAATCTATACTAAAAATTAAATTATAAAGTAAACTAAACTAAACTAAACTTTACCAAACTACTCTATTCTAACCTAAGCTAACGTAAACTAATCTAAACTAAACTAAACTAAACAAAACTATCAATTGAACTAAACTAAACTATAAACAAAATTATAAACTAAACTAAACTATAAACTAAACTAAACTAAACTAAACTGTACTAAACTAAATTAACCTAGCCTAACCTAACCTAACCTAAACTAAACTAAACTAACCTAACCAAACTTAATCTAAATTATACTCTTCTACACTAAACTTAGCTATAAACTAAATTAGATTACACTATAAACTAAACTATAAACTTAACTAAACTATAAAGAAAACTAAACTATAAACAAATCTAAACTAACTAACCTAACATAACCTAACCTAACATATACCAAACTAAACTGAACTAAACTAACCTAACCTGACCTAACATAATCTAATCTAAACTAAAATAAACTAACCTAAACTAATCTAATCTTACCTAACCTAACCTAAACTAAACTAAACCAAACTAAACACAAACTAAAATATAAACTAATTTATAAACTAAACTAATCTATAAACTGAACTAAACTAAACTAAACTTAGCTAAACTAACTAACCTTACCTAACCTAGCCTAACCTAATCTAAGCTAAACTAAACTAACCTAACCTAACCCAAAATAAACCAAACTAAACTAAATTATAAAGTACACTATAAACTAAACTAAACAGAACTATATTCTAAACTACAAACTAAACTAAACTATAAACTAAACTATACTAAACTAAACTAAACTAACCTAACCTAACCTAACTTAAACTAAACTAAACTAACCTAACCTAACGTAACCTAATCTAAACTAAATTAACTAAATTCAACTACACTAAACTAAACTGCACTAATCTAACCTCACCTAACCTAACATAAACTAAACTAAACTAAACTATAAACTAAGTTATATACTAAACTAAACTAAACTAACATAACGTAACTTGAACTACAATAAAATAAACTAAACTAAGTTGAACTAAACTAAACCTAACTACACTAACCTAACCTAACCTAACCAAACATAAACTAAACTAAACTGACCTAACCTAACCTAACCTAACCTAAACTCAACTAAATTAAACTAAATAAAACTAAACTAAACTAAACGAAATTAAACTATACACCAAACTATAAACTAAGCTAAACTAAAATATAAATTAAACTATAAACTAAACTAAACTACTAAACTATAAGGTAAACTAAACTAAATTAAACTCAACTAATCTAAACTAACTTAACCTTACTAAACTAACCTAACCTAAAATAACCTAACCTAATATAAACTAAACTAAACTAACCTAACCTAAGCTAAGCTAAGCTAAGCTAAACTAAATCAACCTAACCTAAACTAAACTAAACTAAACTAAAATATAAACCAAACTATAAACTAAACTAGACCAAACTATATACTAAACTATAAACTAAACTAAGCTAAACTATAAACTAAACTAACCTAAACTAGCCTAACCTAAACTAACTTAACCTAACCTAAACTAAACTTACCTTACCTTACCTCACATAACATAACCTAAACTAAACTAAACTAAACTATAAAATAAACTATAAACTAAACTAAACTAAACTATACAAAAATTAAATTATAAACTAAACTAAACTAAACTAACCTAACCTAACCTAACCTAACATAAACTAAATTAACTAAATTATAAACTAAACGAAACTAAACTAACCTAACCTTACCTAACCTAACATAAACTAAACTAAACTAAATTATAAACTAAACGAAACTAAACAAAACTAAACTAAACTAACCTAAAGTAACATAACCTAACCTCACCTAAACTAAACTAAACTAAGCTGACCTAAACTAAACTAAAACTAAATTAAACTAAACTATAAACTAAACTATAAACTAAATTAAATTAACTAAACTAAAATAAACTTGCCTAACCTAACCTAACCTAAACTAAACTAACCTAACCTAACCTAACCTAACCTAACCTAATCTAAACTAAACTAAACTAATCTAATATAAACTAAACTAAACAATAAATTAAAATATAAACTAAACTTAACTAAACTAAACTAAGCTAAACTAACTTGACCTAAACTAAACTAAACTAAGCTAACCTAACCTGACCTAAACTAAACTAAAATAAACTAAATTAAATTCAAGTAAACTAAACTAAACTACACTAACCTAACCTAACCTAACCTAACATAATCTAATCTAAACTAAAATAAAGTAACCTAAACTAATCTAACCTTACCTAACCTAAACTAAACTAAACCAAATTAAACTAAACTATAAACTAAAATATAAACTAATTTATAAACTAAACTAATCTATAAACTAAACTAAACTGAACTATAAACAAAACTAAACTAAACTGAACTAAACTAACCTAAACTAACCTAACCTAAACTTACGTAACCTAACCTAAACTAAACTAAACTATAAACTAAACTGTAAACTAATTTATAAATTAAACTAAACTATAAACTAAAGTAAAATAAACAAAACTAAACTAACGCAAACTAACTAACCTAACCTAACCTAACCTAACCTAAGCTAAACTAAACTAACCTAACGTAAATTAACCTAAACAAAACTAAACTAAACTAAACTAACCTAACCTAACCTAACATAAACTAAACTAAACTAAACTAAATAAAACTAAACTAAACTAAACGAAATTAAACTATACACCAAACTATAAAATAAGCTACACTAAACTATAAACTAAAATATAAACTAATCTAAACTAAACTAACCTAACCTAAACTAAACTAAAATAAACTAAATTAAATTCAACTAAATGAAACTAAACTAAACTACACTTACCTAACCTAACCTAACCTAACCTAACATAATCTAATCTAAACAAAAATAAACTAACCTAAACTAATCTAACCTTACCTAACCAAACCTAAACTAAACTAAACTAAACCAAACTAAACTAAACTACAAACGAAAATATAAACTAATTTATAAACTAAACTAATCTATAAACTAAACTAAACTAAACTTAGCTAAACTAACTAACCTTACCGAAAATAGCCTAACCTAATCTAAGCTAAACTAAACTAGCCTAACCTAAACCAACATAAACCAAACTAAACTAAATTATAAAGTAAACCATAAACTAAACTAAACAAAACTTAATTCTAAACTATAAATTAACAAAACTATAAACTAAACTAAACTAAACTAAACTAACCTCACATAACCTAATTTAAACTAAACTAAACTAACCTAACCTAACCTAAACTAAACTAAACTAAACTATAAACACAGTTATAAACTAAACTAAACTAAACTAACATAACGTAACCTAAACTACAATAAAATAAACTAAACTAAGTTCATCTAAACTAAACCTAACTACACTAACCTAACCTAACCTAACCTAACCTAACAAAAACGAAACTAAACTGAGCTAACCTAACCTAACGTAAACTAAACTAAACTATACGAAACAAAACTAAATAAAACTAAACTAAACTAAAAGAAATTAAACTATACACCAAACTATAAAATAAGCTAAACTAAACTATAAATTAAACTATAAACTAAACTAAACTACTAAACTATAAGGTAAACTAAACTAAATTAAACTCAACTAATCTAAACTAACCTAAGCTTACTAAACTAACCTAACCTAAACTAACCTAACCTAATATAAACTAAACTAAACTAACCTAACCTAACATCAGCTAGGCTAAGCTAAACTAAACTAACCTAACCTAAAATAAAATAAACTAAACTAAAATATAAACTAAACTATAAACTAAACTAAACCAAACTATATACTAAACTATAAACTAAACTAAGCTAAACTATAAACTAAACTATACTAAACTAAAGTAACTTAACCTAACCTAACCTAAACTAACTTAACCTAACCTATACTAAACTTACCTTTCCTAACCTAACATAACCTAAACTAATCTAAAGTATAAAATAAACTATAAACTAAACTAAACTATACTATAAACTAAATTATAAACTAAACTAAACTAAACTAAACTAACCTAACCTAACCTAACCTAAACTAAACTAAACTAAATTATAAACTAAACCTAACTAAACTAACCTAACCTAACCTAACCTAACCTAAACTAAACTAAACTAAATTATAATCTAAACGAAACTAAACAAAACTAAAGTAAACTAACCTAAAGTAACATAACCTAACCTAACCTAAACTATACTAAACTAACCTGACCTAACCTAAACCAAAACTAAAATAATCTATACTATAAACTAAACTATAAACTAAAGTAAATTAACTAAACTAAAATAAACTAACCTAACCTAACCTAACCTAAACTAAACTAACATAACCTAACCTAACCTAAACCAAACTAAAGTAATCTAATATAAACTAAACTAAACAATAAATTAAAATATAAACTAAACTTAACTAAACTAAACTAAGGAAAACTAACTTAACCTAAACTAAACTAAACTAAACTAACCTAACCTGACCTAAAATAAACTAAATTAAATTCAAGTAAACTAAACTAACCTACACTAACCTAACCTAACCTAACATAATCTAATCTAAACTAAACTAAACTAACCTAAACTAATCTAACCTTACCTAACCTAACCTAACCTAAACTAAACTAAACTAAACTATAAACTAATTTATAAACTAAACTAATCTATAAACTAAACTAAACTAAACTAACCTAAGATAACATAACCTAAATTAAACTAAACTAAACTAAACTATACTAAACTATAAACAAAACGATAAACTATACTATATATTAAACTGAACTAAAGTAAACTAAACTAAATTAATTTTACCTAACCTAACCTAAACTAAACTAAACTAACCTAACCTAACCCAAACTAAATTAAACTAAACTAAACGAAATTAAACTATAAACTGAAGTAAACTAAACTAAACTCAACTAAACTAAACTAACCTAACCTAACTTAACATAACCTAACCTAAACTAAACTAAACTAAACTAACGTAACCTAACATAACCTACCCTAAACTAAAATAAATTAAATTAATTAAACTATAAACTAAACTAAACTATATACTAAACGATACCTCACTCAACTAAACTAAACTAAACTAAACTACACTAAACTAAACTAAACCATAAACTAAACTATAAACTAAACTATAAAATAAACTATAAACTAATTTATAAATTAAACTAAACTATAAATTATAGTAAAATAAACAAAACTAAACTAAGCTAAACTAACTAACCTAAATTAACGTAACTAAAGCTAAGCTATCTAAACTAACCTAACCTAACCTAAAGTATACTAAACTAAAATAAACTAAACTAAACTAAACTATAAACTAAACTATAAACTAAACTGAACTAAACTATAAACTAAACTAAACTAAAGTTAACTAACCTAACGTAACTTAACCTAAACTAAATTAAACTAAACTAAACTAAACTAAGCTAACTTAACCTAACCTAAACTAACCTAACCTAACCTAAGCTAAGCTAAACTAAACTAACCTAACCTAACATAAACTAACCTTACCTAACCTAAACTAACCTTACCTAACCGAACCTAACCTAAACTAAACTAAACTAAACAAAACTACACTAAACAAACTAAATTAAACTATAAACTGAACTAAACTGTAAACTAAACTTTAAACTAAACAAGACTAAACTATAAACAAAACTAAACTAAACTGAACTAAACTTACCTAACCTAACCTAACATAAACTTAACTAAACTAAACTACCCTAACCTAACCTAACCTAATCTAACCTTACCTAATCTAACCTAAACTAAACTAAACGAAACTAAACTATAAACTAAACTATAAACTAATCTATAAATTAAACTAAACTATAAACTAAACTAAAATAAACTAAACTAAACTAAACTAACTAACCTAATCTAACCGAACCTAACCTAAGCTACGCTAAACTAAACTAACCTAACAAAACCTGAAATAAACTAAACTAAACTAAACTAAACTAAATTATAAACCAAAACATAAACTAATATAAACTAACCTAACCTAACCTAACCTAAACTAAACTAACCTAACCTAAGCTAACCTAACCTAAACTAAACTAAACTATAAAAAAACTATAAACTAAACTACACAAAACTATACTATAAACTAAATTATAAACTAAACTAATGTAAACTAAACTAACCTAACCTAACCTAACCTCACCTAACCTAACATAAACTAAACTAAACTAAATTATAAACTAAACGAAACTAAACTAAACTAAACTTAATTAAACTAAACTAACCTAAAGTAACATAACCTAACCTAACCTAACCTAACCTAAACTAAAATAACTCAAATAACCTAACCGAACCTAAACTAAACTAAACTAAACTATAAACTAAAGTAAACTAAATTAAACTAAAATAAACTAACCTAATTTACCTAAACAAAACTAACACACCTAACCTAACCAAAACAAAACTAAACTGACCTAACCTATCCTTAACAAAATAAAACTAAACTAAACTATAAGCTAAACTGTAAACTAAAGTAAACTGAACTAAACTAAAATAAACTAATCTAACCTAACCTAACCTAACCTATCCTAAATTAACTAATATAATATAAACTAAACTAAACTATAAACTAAAATATAAACTAAACTAACTAAATAACCTAACCTAAACTAAAGTAAAATAAACTAGATTAAATTCAACTAAACTAAACTAAACTAAACGCCACTAACCTAACCTAACCTAATATAATCTAAACTAAAATAAACTAACCTAACCTAAACTTACCTAACCTAACCTAAACTAAATGAATCTAAGCTATAAACTAAACTATAAACTAATTTATAAATTAAACTAAACTATAAACTAAAATAAAATAAACTAAACTAAGCTAAACTATCTAACCTAGCCTAACCTAAATTATCCTAACCTAAGCTAAGCTAAACTAAACTAACCTAACCCAACCCAAGCTAACCTTACCTAACCTAACCTAAACTTAACTAAATGAAACTAAACTATAAACTAATCTCTAAATTAAACTAAACTATAAACTAAACTAAGCTAAATTAACTAACCTAACCTATTCTAACCTAACCTAAGCTAAACTAGACTAACCAAACCTAAACTAAACTAAACTAAATTATAAACTAAACCATAAACTAAATTATACTATAAACTAAACTATAAACTAAACTAAACTAAACTATAAACTAGACTAAACTAAACTAAACTAACCTAACCTAACCTAACCTAAGCTAAGGTAAACTAAACTAACCTAACCTAACCTGAACTAAACTAAACTAAACTAACCTAACTTATAAACTAAGCTATAAACTAAACTAAACCAAATTATAAACTAAACTATAAACTAAACTAAACTATAAACTAAACTAAACTAAATTATACTAATCTAACCTAACCTAAACTAAACTAACCTAACCTAACCTAACCTAACATAACCTAAACTAAACTAAACTAAAATATAAAATAAACTATAAACTAAACTATACTATAAACTAAATTATAAACTAAACTAAACTAAACTAAACTAAACTAACCTAATCTAACCTAATCTAACATAAACTAAACTAAATTATAAACAAAACGAAACTAAACTAACCTAACCTAATATAAACTAAACTAAACTAAATTATAAACTAAACGAAACTAAACTAAACTAAACTAACCTAAAGTAACATAAGTTAACCTAACCTAAACTAAACTACACTAACTTAACCTGACCTAACCTAAACTAAAACTAAATTTATCTAAACTATAAACTAAAGTAAATTAACTAAACCAAAATAAACTAACCTAACCTAACCTAACCTAAACTAAACTTACCTAACCTAACCTAACCTAACATAAACTAAACTAAACTAAATTATAAACTAAGCGAATCTAAACTAAATTAAATTAAACTAAACTAACCTAAAGTAACATAACCTAACCTAACGTAACGTAACCTAACCTAAACTAAACTAAACTAAACTAAACTTACCAACCTAACCTAACCTAAACTAAAATAAACTAAACTAACCTAACCGAACCTAAACTAAACTAAACTATAAACTAAACTATAAACTAAACTAAACTAAACTAAACTAAAATAAACTAACCTAACGTAACCTGACCTAGCCTAACTAAACTAACCTAACCTAAACTAAACTAAACTATTCTAATATTTACTAAACTAAACTAAACTAAAAACTAAAATAAATTAACTAAGCTACACTAACTAACCCAACCTAACCTAACCTATCCTAACCCAACCTAAACTAAGCTAAACTAACCTAACCTAACCTAACCTAACCTAACCTAACCTATCCTAAACTAAACTAAACAAAACTAAACTAAACTAAATTAAATAATAAACTAAACTAAACCTAACTATAAATTAAACTATAAACTAAACTAAACTATAAACAATACTAAACTAAACTGAACTAAACTAACCTAACCTAAATTAACATAAACTTAACTAAACTAAACTAACTTAACCTCACCCAACTTAACCTTACCTAACCTAACCTAAACTAAAATAAACTAAACTAAACTATAAGCGAAACTATACTTAATTATAAATGAAACACTTAACTAAATTACACCAAACTGACCTAACCTAACCTAAACAAAACTAACATACCTAACCTAACCTAACCTAAACTGAACTAAACTAAACTAACCTAACCTAACCTAACCTAAACTAAACTAAACTGACCTAACCTATCCTAAACAAACTACACTAAACTAAACTATAAGCTAAACTATTAACTAAACTAAACTAAACTAAACTAACCTTACCTAACCTAACCTAACCTAAACTAAACTAAACCAAACTAAATTATATTATAAAGTATAAACGAAACTAAACTAAACTATAAACTATAATATAAACTAAACTAAACTATAAACTAAACTAAACTTAACTACACTAAAGTAAACTAAACTTAACTAACCTAACCTAAACCAACCTAAATTAAACTAAACTAAACTAAGCTAAGCTAACTTAACCTAATCTCACCTAAGGTAAGCAAAACTAAAGTAACCTAACCTAACATAAACTAACCTAACCTAACCTAAACTAAACTAAACTAAACTAATTTAACCTAAGCTAAGCTAACCTAACCTGAACTAAACTAAACTGACCTAACCTATCCTAAACAAACTAAACTAAACTAAACTATAAGCTAAACTATTAACTAAACTAAACTAAACTAAACTAAACTAACCTTACCTAACCTAACCTAACCTAAACTAAACTAAACCAAACTAAATTATATTATAAAGTATAAACGAAACTAAACTAAACTATAAACTATAATATAAACTAAACTAAACTATAAACTAAACTAAACTTATCTAAACTAAAGTAAACTAAATTTAACTAACCTAACCTAACCTAACTAAGCTAAGCAAAACTAAACTAACCTAACCTAACATAAACTAACTTAACCTAACCTAAACTAAACTATAAACTAAACTATAAACCAAACTATAAACTAAACTAAACTAAACTATAAACAAAACTAACTAAACTGAACTAAACTAACCTAACTTAACTTAACATACACTTAACTAAACTAAACTATCCTAACCTAACCTAACCTTACCTAACCTAACCTTAATTAAACCAAACTAAACTAAACTATAAACTAAAATATAATCTAATCTATAAATTAAACTACACTATAAACTAAACTAAAATAAACTAAACTAAGCTAAACTAACTAACCTAACCTAACTTAACCTAACCTAACCAAACCTAAGCTAAGCAGAACTAAACTAACCAAACCTAACCTAACCTAACATAAACTAAACTAAACTAAATTATAAACTAAACGAAACTAAACTAAACTAAATTAAACTAAACTAACCTAAAGTAACCTAAACTAAACTAAACTAAACTAACCTAACCTAACCTAACCTAAACTAAACTAAACTAACCTAACCTAACCTAAACTAAGCTAAAATAAACTAAATTAAATTCAACTAAATTAAACTAAACTAAACTACACTAACCTAACCTACCCAAACCTAACATAATCTAATGTAAACTAAAATCAACTAACCTAACCTAATCTAAACTAAACTAAACTAACCTAAGCTAACCTAACCTAACCTAAACTAAACTGAACTAAGTTAAACAATAAACTAAACTAAACTATAAACTAAACTGTAAACTAAACTATTACTAAACTAAATTATAAACAAAACTAAACTCAACTGAACTAACTTAACCTAACCTAACCTAAACTTACCTCTCCTAACCTAAACTAAACTAAACTAAACTAAACTATAAACTAATCTAAAATTAAACTAAACTATAAACTAAAATAAACTAAACTAAGCTACACTAACTAACCGAACCTAACCTAAACTAACCTAACCTAACCAAACCTAAACTAAGCTAAACTAAACTATAAAATAAAATATAAACTAAAATAAACAAAACTATACTATAAACTAAATTACAAACTAAACTAAATTAAACTAAACTAACCTAACCTAACATAAACTATACTAAACTAAATTATAAACTAAACGAAACTTAACTAACCGAACCTAACCTAAAATAACCTAACCTAAGCAAAGCTAAACTAAACTAACCTAACCTAACATAAACTAATATAACCTAACATAATCTGAACTAAACTAAACTAACCTTACCTAAAATAACCTATACTAAACTAAACAAAACAAAACTAAACTAAACTAAACTATAAACTGAACTAAACTAACCTAACCTAACCTAACATAAACTTAACTAAAGTAAACTAACCTAACCCAACCTAAGCTAACCTTACCTAACCTAACCTAAACTAAACTAAACGAAACTAAACTATAAACTAAACTATAAACTAAACTAAAATAAACTAAACTAAGCTAAATTAACTAACCTAACCTATTCTAACCTAACCTAAGCTAAAATAGACTAACATAAACTAAACTAAACTAAACTAAACTATAAACTAAACTAAACTAAACTATAAACAAAACTAAACTAAACTGAACTAAATTAACCTAACCTAACCTAACATAAACTTAACTAAACTAAACTAACCTAACCCAAACTAAGCTAACCTTACCTAACCTAACCTAAACTTAATTAAATGAAACTAAACTATAAACTAATCTCTAAATTAAACTAAACTATAAACTAAACTAAAATAAACTAAACTAAGCTAAATTAACTAACCTAACCTATTCTAACCTAACCTAAGCTAAACTAGACTAACCTAACCTAAACTAAACTAAACTAAACTAAATTATAAACTAAACCATAAACTAAACTAAACTATAAACTAAACTATAAACTAAACTAAACTAAACTATAAACTAGACTAAACTAAACTAAACTAACATAACCTAACCTAAGCTAAGGTAAACTAAACTAACCTAACCTAACCTGAACTAAACTAAACTAAACTAACCTAACTTATAAACTAAGCTATAAACTAAACTAAACCAAATTATAAACTAAACTATAAACTAAACTAAACTAAACTATAAACTAAACTAAACTAAATTATACTAATCTAACCTAACCTAAACTAAACTAACCTAACCTAACCTAACCTAACATAACCTAAACTAAACTAAACTAAAATATAAAATAAACTATAAACTAAACTATACTATAAACTAAATTATAAACCAAACTAAACTAAACTAAACTAAACTAATCTAACCTAACCTAACATAAACTAAACTAAATTATAAACAAAACGAAACTAAACTAACCTAACCTAATATAAACTAAACTAAACTAAATTATAAACTAAACGAAACTAAACTAAACTAAACTAACCTAAAGTAAAATAAGTTAACCTAACCTAACCTAAACTACACTAACTTAACCTGACCTAACCTAAACTGAACTAAACCAAACTAAAATAACCTAACCTAACCGAAAATAACCTAACCTAAGCTAAGCTAAACTAAACTTACCTACCTTAACCTAAACTAAACTAATCTAAACTATAAACTAATCTATAAAATAATTTATAAATTAAACTAAACTATTAACTAAAATAAAATAAACTAAACTAAGCTAAACTATCTAACCTAACCTAACCTAACCTAAAATAACCTAACCTAAGCTAAGCTAAACTAAACTAACCTAACCTAACATAAACTAAGATAACCTAACCTAACCTAAACTAATCTAAACTAAACTAAACTAATCTAATATAAACTAAACAAACTTAAACTATAAACTAAAATATAAACTAAACTAAACTAACCTAAGCTAAACTAAACTAAAATAAACTAAATTAAATTCAACTAAATGTAATTAAACTAAACTACACTAACCTAACCTAGCCTAACCTAACATAATCTAATCTAAACTAAAATAAACTAACCTAAACTAACCATAACTAACCTAAACTAAACTGAACTAAACTAAACTAAACCAAACTAAACTAAACTATAAACTAAAATATAAATTAACCTGTAAACTAAAGTAAACTATAAACTACACGAAACTAATATAAACTATAGTAAACTAACCTAACCTAACCTAACCTAAGCTAAACTAAACTAACCTAACCTAACCTAAAGTAAACTAAACTAAACTAAATTATAAACTAAAATATTTACTAAACTAAATCAAACTACATATTAAACTATAAACTAAACTAAGCTAAACTATAAATTAAACTAAACTAAACTAACCTAACCTAACCTAAACTAACCCAACTTAACCTAAACTAAACTAACCCAACCTAACCTAACATAAACTTAACTAAACTAAACTACCCTAACCTAACTTAACCTAACCTTACCCAACCTAACCTAAACTAAACTAAACGAAACTAAACTGTAAACTAAACTATAAACTAATCTATAAATTAAACTAAACTATAAACTAAACTAAAATAAACTAACCTAAACTAACCTAACTAACCTAAGCTAACCGAACCTAACCTAAGCTACGCTAAACTAAACTAACCTAACCTAACCTGAACTAAACTAAACTAAACTAAACTGAATTATAAACTAAACTATAAACTAAACTAAACCAAACTATAAACTAAAAACTAAACTAAACTAAACTAAACTATAAACTAAACTAAACTAACCCTAACCTAACCTAAACTAAACTAACCTAACCTAAGCTAACCTAACCTAAAATAAACTAAACTATAAAAAAACTATAAACTAAACTAAACAACACTATACTATATACTAAATTAAAAACTAAACTAAATTAAACTAAACTAACCTAACCTAACTTCACCTCCTAACCTAACATAAACTAAACTAAACTAAATTATAAACTAAACGAAACTAAACTAAACTAAACTAAATTAAACTAAACTAACCTAAAGTAACATAACCTAACTAACCTAACCTAACCTAACCTAAATTAAAATAAACTCAACTAACCTAACCTAACATAACCCAACCTAGCCTATACTAAACTAAACTAACCTAACCGAACCTAAACAAAACTAAACTATACTAACCTAACCTAACATAACCCAACTTAACCTAAACTAAAATAAACTAAACTATAAACTAAATTATAAACTAAAGTAAACTAAACTAAACTAAAGAAACCTAACACACCTAACCTAACCTAACCTAAACTAAACTAAACTAAACTAACCTAACATAACCCAACCTAACCTAAACTAAACTAAACTGACGTAACCTATCCTAAACAAAACAAAACTAAACTAAACTATAAGCTAAACTATAAACTAAAGTAAACTAAACTAAACTAAAATAAACTAATCTAACCTAACCTAACCTAACCTAACCTAACCTAAACTAATCTAATATAAACTAAACTAAACTAAACTATAAACTAAAATATAAACTAAACTAAACTAAACTAAATAACCTAACCTAAACTAAAGTAAAATAAACTAGAGTAAATTCAACTAAACTAAACTAAACTAAACGCCACTAACCTAACCTAACCTAACCTAACCTTACCTATTCTAACCTGAACTAATCTAAACTAAACAAACTAAACTAAACTATAAACCAAAATATAAACTAATCTATAAACTAAACTGAACTATAAACTAAACGAAACTAAAATAAATTATACTAAAATAAACTGACCTAACCTAAACTTACCTAACCTAACCTAAACTAAACTAATCTAAACTATAAACTAAACTATAAACTAATATATAACTTAAACTAAACTATAAACTAAAATAAAATAAACTAAACTAAGCTAAACTATCTAACCTAACCTAACCTAACCTAAAATAACCTAACCTAAGCTAAACTAAACTAAACTAACCTAACCTAACATAAACTAACATAACCTAACCTAAACTTTTCTAAACTAAACTAACCTTACCTAACCTAACCTATACTAAACTAAACAAATCTAAACTAAACTAACTTCACCTCCTAACCTAACATAAACTAAACTAAACTAAATTATAAACTAAACGAAACTAAACTAAACTAAACTAAATTAAACTAAACTAACCTAAAGTAACATAACCTAACTAACCTAACCTAACCTAACCTAAATTAAAATAAACTCAACTAACCTAACCTAACATAACCCAACCTAACCTATACTAAACTAAACTAACCTAACCGAACCTAAACTAAACTAAACTAAACTAAAATAAACTAACCTAATTTACCTAAACAAAACTAACACTCCTAACCTAACCTAAACAAAACTAAACTATACTAACCTAACCTAACATAACCCTACTTAACCTAAACTAAAATAAACTAAACTATAAACTAAATTATAAACTAAAGTAAACTAAACTAAACTAAAGAAACCTAACACACCTAACCTAACCTAACCTAAACTAAACTAAACTAAACTAACCTAACATAACCCAACCTAACCTAAACTAAACTAAACTGACGTAACCTATCCTAAACAAAACAAAACTAAACTAAACTATAAGCTAAACTATAAACTAAAGTAAACTAAACTAAACTAAAATAAACTAATCTAACCTAACCTAACCTAACCTAACCTAAACTAATCTAATATAAACTAAACTAAACTAAACTATAAACTAAATTATAAACTAAACTAAACTAAACTAAATAACCTAACCTAAACTAAAGTAAAATAAACTAGAGTATATTCAACTAAACTAAACTAAACTATACGCCACTAACCTAACCTAACCTAACCTAATCTAATCTAAACTAAAATAAGCTAACCTAACCTTACGTAACCTAACCTTACCTATTCTAACCTGAACTAATCTAAACTAAACAAACTAAACTAAACTATAAACCAAAATATAAACTAATCTATAAACTAAACTGAACTATAAACTAAACGAAACTAAAATAAACTATACTAAAATAAACTGACCTAACCTAAACTTACCTAACCTAACCTAAACTAAACTAATCTAAACTATAAACTAAACTATAAACTAATATATAACTTAAACTAAACTATAAACTAAAATAAAATAAACTAAACTAAGCTAAACTATCTAACCTAACCTAACCTAACCTAAAATAACCTAACCTAAGCTAAACTAAACTAAACTAACCTAACCTAACATAAACTAACATAACCTAACCTAAACTTTACTAAACTAAACTAACCTTACCTAACCTAACCTATACTAAACTAAACAAATCTAAACTAAACTAAACTAAACTATAAACTAAACTAAACTAAACTATAAACAAAACTATACTAAACTGAACGAAACTAACCTAACCTAACCTAAGCTAAGGTAAACTAAACTAACCTAACCTAACCTAACCTAACATAACCTAATCTAAACTAAACTAAAATATAAAATAAACTATAAACTAAACTAAACTATACTATAAACTAATTTATAAACTAAACTAAACTAAACTAAACTAACCTAACCTAACCTAACATAAACTAAACTAAATTATAAACAAAACGACACTAAACTAACCTAACCTAATATAAACTAAACTAAACTAAATTATAAATTAAACGAAACTAAACTAAACTAAACTAACCTAAAGTAACATAAGTTAACCTAACCTAACCTAAACTACACTAACTTAACCTGACCTAACATAAACTAAACTAACCTAACCTAACCTAACCTAACCTAACCAATTGTAAAATAACCTAACCTAAGCTAAGGTAAACTAAACTAACCTAACCTAACATAAATTAACATAACCTAACCTAAACTGAACTAAACTAAAGTAACCTAACCTAACCTAACCTAAAATATCCTAACCAAAGGTAAGCTAAACTAAACTTACCTAACCTAACCTAAACTAAACTAATCTAAACTATAAACTAAACTATAACCTAATTTATAAATTAAACTAAACTATAAACTAAAATAAAATAAACTAAACTAAGCTAAACTATCTAACCTAACCTAACCTAACCAAAATAACCTAACCCAAGCTAAGCTAAACTAAATTAACCTAACCTAACATAAACTAACATAGCCTAACCTAACCTAACCTAAACTAATCTAAACTAAACTAAACTAATCTAATATAAAGTAAACAAACTTAAACTATAAACTAAAATATAAACTAAACTAAACTAACCTAACCTAAACTAAACTAAAATAAACTAAATTAAATTCAACTAAATGAAACTAAACTAAACTACACTAACCTAACCTAACCTAACCTAACATAATCTAATATAAACTAAACCAAACTAATGTACTATAAGCTAAAATAAACAATAAATTAAAATATAAACTAAACTAAACTATACTAAACTAAGTTAACCTTACTTAACCTAACCTAAACTAAACTAAACTAAACTAACCTAACCTAACCTAAACTAAACAAAAATAAACTACATTAAATTAAATTAAATTAAAATAAACTACACTTACCTAACCTAACCTTACCTAACCTAACCTAAACTAAACTAAACCAAACTAAACTAAAATATAAACTAAAATATAACCTAATCTATAAATTAAACTAAACTATATACTAAACTAAACTAAACCAAATTAAATTCAACTAAACTAAACTACACTAATCTAACCTAACCTAACCTAACATAATCTAATCCAAACTAAAATAAACTAGCCTAACCTAACCTAACCTTAACTAACCTTACCTAAACTAAACTAAACTAAAGCAAACTTAACTAAACTATAAAGCAAAATATAAACTAATCTATAAACTATACTAAACTATAAACTAAAGGAAACTAAATTAAACTATACTAAACTAAACTAACCTAACATAAACAAATCTAACCTAACCTATAACAAACCAAACTAAACTAAACCAAATTAAACTATAAACTAAACTATAAACTAAACTAAACTAAACTATAAACAAAACTAAACTATAAAACAATTTATAAATTAAACTAAACTATAAACTAAATTAAAATAAACTAAACTAAGCTAAACTAACTAACCCAACCTAACCTAACCTAACCTAACCTAAGCTATACTAAACTGACCTAACCTAACCTAAACTAAACTAAAATAAACTAAATTATATTATAAAGTATAAACTAAACAAAACTAAACTATAATATAAACTAAACTAAACTTAACTAAACTAAATTAAACTAAAGTTAACTAACCTAACCTAACCTAACCTAACCTAAATTAAACTAAACTAAACTAACCTAACCTAACCTAACCTAACCTAAGCAAAACTAAAGTAACCTAACCCAACATAAACTAACCTAACCTAACCTAAACTAAACTAAACTAAACTAAGCTAACCTAACTTAACCTAACCTAACCTAACATAAGCTAAGCAAAACTAAACTAACCTAACCTAACACAAACTAACCTAACCTAACCTAAACTATACTAACCTTACCTAACCTAACCTAAACTAAACTAAACAAAATAAATTAAACTAAACTAAATTAAACTATAAACTAAACTAAACTATAAACCAAACTATAAACTAAACTAAACTAAACTATAAACAAACCTAACTAAACTGAACTAAACTAACCTAACCTAACCTAACATAAACTTAACTAAACTAAACTATCCTAACCTAACCTTACCTAACCTAACCTTAACTAAACCAAACTAAACTAAACTATAAACTAAAATATAATATAATCTATAAATTAAACTAAACTATAAACTAAACTAAAATAAACTAAACTAAGCTAAACTAACTAACCTAACCTAACTTAACCTAACCTAACGAAACCTAAGCTAAGCTAAAGTTAACTTACCAAACCTAACCTAAACTAAACTAAACTAAATTAAACTAAATTATAATCTAAACCATAAACTTAACTAAACTAAATTATAATCTAAACTATAAACTAAACTAAACTATAAACTAAACTAAACCAAACTAACCTAACCTAACCTAAACTAAACTGACCTAACCTAAGCTAACCTAACCTAAATTAAACTATAAAATAAACTATACACTAAACTAAAGCAAACTATACTATAAACTAAATGATAAACTTAACTAAACTAACCGGAACTAACCTAATCTAAAATAAACTAAACTAAACTAAATTATAAACTAAACGAAACTAAACTAAACTAAATTAAACTAAACTAACCTAAAGTAACCTAAACTAAACTAAACTCAACTAAACTATAAACTTAACTATAAACTAAAGTAATCCAAAGTAAACTAAAATAAACTAACCTAACCTAACCTAAACTCAACTAACCTAACCTAACCAAACCTAACCTAAATTAAACTGAACTAAACTGAACTAAACTAATCTAATATAAACTAAACTAAACTAAACTATAAACTAAAATATAAACTAAACTAAACTAAACTAACCTAACCTCACTTAACCTAACCTAAATTAAACTAAACTAAGCTGACCTAACCTAACCTAACCTAACCCAACCTAAATTAAAATAAATTAAACTAAGCTAACCTAACCTAACCTAAGCTAAGCAAAACTAAACTAACCTAACCTAACCTAACCTAAACCAAATAAAACTAACCTAACCTAACTAGCCTAAACTAAACTAAACTAAACTAAACTATAAAATAAACTATAAACTAAACTAATCTATACTAAAAATTAAATTATAAACTAAACTAAACTAAACTAACCTAAACTAGCCTAACCTAAACTAACTTAACCTAACCTAAACTAAACTTACCTTACCTTACCTCACATAACATAACCTAAACTAAACTAAACTAAACTATAAAATAAACTATAAACTAAACTAAACTAAACTATACAAAAATTAAATTATAAACTTAACTAAACTAAACTAACCTAACCTAACCTAACATAAACTAAATTAACTAAATTATAAACTAAACGAAACTAAACTAAATTAAATTAAACTAAACTAACCTAAAGTAACATAACCTAACCTAACGTAACGTAACCTAACCTAAACTAAACTAAACTAAACTAAACTTACCAACCTAACCTAACCTAAACTAAAATAAACTAAACTAACCTAACCGAACCTAAACTAAACTAAACTATAAACTAAACTAAACTAAACTAAACTAAAATAAACTAACCTAACCTAACCTGACCTAGCTTAACTAAACTAACCTAACCTAAACTAAACTAAACTATTCTAATATTTACTAAACTAAACTAAACTATAAACTAAAATAAATTAACTAAGCTACACTAACTAACCCAACCTAACCTAACCTATCCTAACCCAACCTAAACTAAGCTAAACTAACCTAACCTAACCTAACCTAACCTAACCTAACCTATCCAAAACTAAACTAAACAACACTAAACTAAACTAAATTAAATAATAAACTAAACTAAACCTAACTATAAATTAAACTATAAACTAAACTATACTATAAACAATACTAAACTAAACTGAACTAAACTAACCTAACCTAACCTAACATAAACTTAACTAAACTAAACTAACTTAACCTCACCCAACCTAACCTTACCTAACCTAACCTAAACTAAAATAAACTAAACTAAACTATAAGCGAAACTATACTTAATTATAAATTAAACACTAAACTAAATTACACCAAACTGACCTAACCTAACCTAAACAAAACTAACATACCTAACCTAACCTAACCTGAACTAAACTAAACTAAACTAACCTAACCTAACCTAACCTAAACTAAACTAAACTGACCTAACCTATCCTAAACAAACTAAACTAAACTAAACTATAAGCTAAACTATTAACTAAACTAAACTAAAGTAAACTAACCTTACCTAACCTAACCTAACCTAAACTAAACTAAACCAAACTAAATTATATTATAAAGTATAAACGAAACTAAACTAAACTATAAACTATAATATAAACTAAACTAAACTATAAACTAAACTAAACTTAACTACACTAAAGTAAACTAAACTTAACTAACCTAACCTAAACCAACCTAAATTAAACTAAACTAAACTAAGCTAACCTAACCTAACCTAATCTCACCTAAGCTAAGCAAAACTAAAGTAACCTAACCTAACATAAACTAACCTAACCTAACTAAAACTAAACTAAACTAATTTAACCTAAGCTAACCTAACCTAACCTAACCTAAACTAAACTAAACTGATCTAATATAAACTAAACAAACTTAAACTATAAACTAAAATATAAACTAAACTAAACTAAACTAACCTAAACTAAACTAAAATAAACTAAATTAAATTCAACTAAATGAAACTAAACTAAACTGCACTAACCTAACCTAACCTAACCTAACATAATCTAATCTAAACTAAACTAAACTAATGTACTATAAGCTAAAATAAACAATAAATTAAAATATAAACTAAACTAAACTATACTAAACTAAGTTAACCTTACTTAACCTAACCTAAACTAAACTAAATTAAACTAAACTAACCTAACCTAACCTAAACTAAACAAAAATAAACTACATTAAATTAAATTAAACTAAAATAAACTACACTTACCTAACCTAACCTTACCTAACCTAACCTAAACTAAACTAAACCAAACTAAACTAAACTATAAACTAAAATATAAGCTAATCTATAAATTAAACTAAACTATATACTAAACTAAACTAAACCAAATTAAATTCAACAAAACTAAACTATACTAATCTAACCTAACCTAACCTAACATAATCTAATCTAAACTAAAATAAACTAACATAACCTAACCTAACCTTACCTAACCTAACCTAAACTAAACTAAACTAAAGCAAACTTAACTAAACTATAAAGCAAAATATAAACTAATCTATAAACTAAACTAAACTATAAACTAAAGGAAACTAAATTAAACTATACAAAACTAAACTAACCTAACATAAACAAATCTAACCTAACCTAAAATAAACCAAACTAAACTAAACTAAATTAAACTATAAACTAAACTAAATTAAACTATAAACTAAACTATAAACTAAACTAAACTAAACTATAAACAAAACTAAACTATGAAACAATTTATAAATTAAACTAAACTATAAACTAAATTAAAATAAACTAAACTAAGCTAAACTAACTAACCACACCTAAGCTAACCTAACCTAATCTAAGCTATACAAAATCGACCTAACCTAACCTAAACTAAACTAAAATAAACTAAATTATATTATAAAGTATAAACTAAAAAAACTAAACTATAAACTATAACATAAACTAAACTAAACTTAACTAAACTAAATTAAACTAAAGTTAACTAACCTAACCTAACCTAACCTAAAATAAATTAAACAAAACTAAACTAAGCTAACCTAACCTAACCTAACCTAACCTAAGCAAAACTAAAGTAACCTAACCTAACATAAACTAACCTAACCTAACCTAAACTAAACTAAACTAAACTAAACTAAACTAATCTAACCTAACTTAACCTAACCTAACCTAACTTAAGCTAAGCAAAACTAAACTAACCTAACCTAACACAAACTAACCTAACCTAACTTAAACTAAACTAACCTTACCTAACCTAACCTAAACTAAACTAAACAAAACTAAACTAAACTAAACTAAATTAAACTATAAACTAAACTAAACTATAAACCAAACTATAAACTAAACTAAACTAAACAATAAACAAACCTAACTAAACTGAACTAAACTAACCTAATCTAACCTAACATAAACTTAACTAAACTAAACTATCCTAACCTAACCTTACGTAACCTAACCTTAACTAAACCAAACTAAACTAAACTATAAACTAAAATATAATCTAATCTATAAATTAAACTAAACTATAAACTAAACTAAAATAAACTAAACTAAGCTAAACTAACTAACCTAACCTAACTTAACCTAACCTAACGAAACCTAAGCTAAGCTAAAGTAAACTTACCAAACCTAACCTAAACTAAACTAAACTAAATTAAACTAAATTATAATCTAAACCATAAACTTAACTAAACTAAATTATAAACTAAACTATAAACTAAACTAAACCAAACTAACCTAACCTAATCTAACCTAAACAAAACTGACCTAACCTAAGCTATCCTAACCTAAATTAAACTATAAAATAAACTATAACCTAAACTAAACCAAACTATACTATAAACTAAATGATAAACTTAACTAAACTAACCGGAACTAACCTAACCTAACATAAACTAAACTAAACTAAATTATAAACTAAACGAAACTAAACTAAACTAAATTAAACTAAACTAACCTAAAGTAACCTAAACTAAACTAAACTAAACTAAACTATAAACTTAACTATAAACTAAAGTAAACTAAAGTAAACTAAAATAAACTAACCTAACCTAACCTAAACTCAACTAACCTAACCTAACCAAACCTAACGTAAATTAAACTGAACTAAACTGAACTAAACTAATCTAATATAAACTAAACTAAACTAAACTATAAACTAAAATATAAACTAAACTAAACTAAACTAACCTAACCTCACTTAACCTAACCTAAATTAAACTAAACTAAGCTGACCTAACCTAACCTAACCTAAACTAAGCTAAAATAAAGTAATTTAAATTCAACTAAATTAAACTAACCTAAACTACACTAACCTAACCTAACCTCACCCAACCTAAATTAAAATAAATTAAACTAAGCTAACCTAACCTAACCTAAGCTAAGCTAAACTAAACTAACCTAACCTAACCTAACCTAAACTAAATAAAACTAACCTAACCTAACTAGCCTAAGCTAAACTAAACTAAACTATAAAATAAATTATAAACTAAACTAATCTATACTAAAAATTAAATTATAGAGTAAACTAAACTAAACTAAACTTTACCAAACTACTCTATTCTAACCTAAGCTAACGTAAACTAATCTAAACTAAACTAAACTAAACAAAACTATCAATTGAACTAAACTAAACTATAAACAAAATTATAAACTAAACTAAACTATAAACTAAACTAAACTAAACTAAACTGTACTAAACTAAATTAACCTAGCCTAACCTAACCTAACCTAAACTAAACTAAACTAACCTAACCAAACTTAATCTAAATTATACTCTTCTACACTAAACTTAGCTATAAACTAAATTAGATTACACTATAAACTAAACTATAAACTTAACTAAACTATAAAGAAAACTAAACTATAAACAAATCTAAACTAACTAACCTAACATAACCTAACCTAACATATACCAAACTAAACTGAACTAAACTAACCTAACCTGACCTAACATAATCTAATCTAAACTAAAATAAACTAACCTAAACTAATCTAATCTTACCTAACCTAACCTAAACTAAACTAAACCAAACTAAACACAAACTAAAATATAAACTAATTTATAAACTAAACTAATCTATAAACTGAACTAAACTAAACTAAACTTAGCTAAACTAACTAACCTTACCTAACCTAGCCTAACCTAATCTAAGCTAAACTAAACTAACCTAACCTAACCCAAAATAAACCAAACTAAACTAAATTATAAAGTACACTATAAACTAAACTAAACAGAACTATATTCTAAACTACAAACTAAACTAAACTATAAACTAAACTATACTAAACTAAACTAAACTAACCTAACCTAACGTAACTTAAACTAAACTAAACTAACCTAACCTAACGTAACCTAATCTAAACTAAATTAACTAAATTCAACTACACTAAACTAAACTGCACTAATCTAACCTCACCTAACCTAACATAAACTAAACTAAACTAAACTATAAACTAAGTTATATACTAAACTAAACTAAACTAACATAACGTAACTTGAACTACAATAAAATAAACTAAACTAAGTTCAACTAAACTAAACCTAACTACACTAACCTAACCTAACCTAACCAAACATAAACTAAACTAAACTGACCTAACCTAACCTAACCTAACCTAAACTCAACTAAATTAAACTAAATAAAACTAAACTAAACTAAACGAAATTAAACTATACACCAAACTATAAACTAAGCTAAACTAAAATATAAATTAAACTATAAACTAAACTAAACTACTAAACTATAAGGTAAACTAAACTAAATTAAACTCAACTAATCTAAACTAATTTAACCTTACTAAACTAACCTAACCTAAAATAACCTAACCTAATATAAACTAAACTAAACTAACCTAACCTAAGCTAAGCTAAGCTAAGCTAAACTAAATCAACCTAACCTAAACTAAACTAAACTAAACTAAAATATAAACCAAACTATAAACTAAACTAGACCAAACTATATACTAAACTATAAACTAAACTAAGCTAAACTATAAACTAAACTAAACTAAACTAACCTAAACTAGCCTAACCTAAACTAACTTAACCTAACCTAAACTAAACTTACCTTACCTTACCTCACATAACATAACCTAAACTAAACTAAACTAAACTATAAAATAAACTATAAACTAAACTAAACTAAACTATACAAAAATTAAATTATAAACTAAACTAAACTAAACTAACCTAACCTAACCTAACCTAACATAAACTAAATTAACTAAATTATAAACTAAACGAAACTAAACTAACCTAACCTTACCTAAACTAACATAAACTAAACTAAACTAAATTATAAACTAAACGAAACTAAACAAAACTAAACTAAACTAACCTAAAGTAACATAACCTAACCTCACCTAAACTAAACTAAACTAAGCTGACCTAAACTAAACTAAAACTAAATTAAACTAAACTATAAACTAAACTATAAACTAAATTAAATTAACTGAACTAAAATAAACTTGCCTAACCTAACCTAACCTAAACTAAACTAACCTAACCTAACCTAACCTAACCTAACCTAATCTAAACTAAATAAACTAATCTAATAAACTAAACTAAACAATAAATTAAAATATAAACTAAACTTAACTAAACTAAACTAAGCTAAACTAACTTGACCTAAACTAAACTAAACTAAGCTAACCTAACCTGACCTAAACTAAACTAAAATAAACTAAATTAAATTCAAGTAAACTAAACTAAACTACACTAACCTAACCTAACCTAACCTAACATAATCTAATCTAAACTAAAATAAAGTAACCTAAACTAATCTAACCTTACCTAACCTAAACTAAACTAAACCAAATTAAACTAAACTATAAACTAAAATATAAACTAATTTATAAACTAAACTAATCTATAAACTAAACTAAACTGAACTATAAACAAAACTAAACTAAACTGAACTAAACTAACCTAAACTAACCTAACCTAAACTTACGTAACCTAACCTAACCTAAACTAAACTAAAATAAAATAAACTAAAGTATAAACTAAACTAAAGTAAACTATAAACTAAACTATAAACTAAACTGAACTAAACTATAAATTAAACTAAAGTTAACTAACCTAACCTAACCAAACCTAACGTAAATTAAACTAAACTAAACTAAACTAAGCTAACTTAACCTAACCTAAACTAACCTAACCTAACCTAACCTAAGCTAAGCTAAACTAAACTAACCTAACCTAACATAACTAACCTAACCTAACCTAAACTAACCTTACCTCACCTAACCTAACCTAAACTGAACTAAACTAAATTAAACTATAAACTGAACTAACCTGTAAACTAATTTTTAAACTAAACTAAACTAAACTATAAACACAACTAAACTAAACTGAACTAAACTAACCTAACCTAGCCTTACTTAAACTTAACTAAACTAAACTACCCTAACCTAACCTAACCTAACCTAACCTAACCAAACCTAACCTAACCTAACCTAAACTAAACTAAAATAAACTAAAGTAAACTAAACTAACTAACCTAACCTAACCTAACCTAACCTAAGCTAAACTAAACTAACCTAACGTAAATTAACCTAAACAAAACTAAACTAAACTAAACTAACCTAACCTAACCTAACATAAACTAAACTAAACTAAACTAAACTAAATAAAACTAAACTAAACTAAACGAAATTAAACTATACACCAAACTATAAAATAAGCTACACTAAACTATAAACTAAAATATAAACTAATCTAAACTAAACTAACCTAACCTAAACTAAACTAAAATAAACTAAATTAAATTCAACTAAATGAAACTAAACTAAACTACACTTACCTAACCTAACCTAACCTAACCTAACATAATCTAATCTAAACAAAAATAAACTAACCTAAACTAATCTAACCTTACCTAACCAAACCTAAACTAAACTAAACTAAACCAAACTAAACTAAACTACAAACGAAAATATAAACAAATTTATAAACTAAACTAATCTATAAACTAAACTAAACTAAACTAAACTTAGCTAAACTAACTAACCTTACCGAAAATAGCCTAACCTAATCTAAGCTAAACTAAACTAACCTAACCTAAACCAACATAAACCAAACTAAACTAAATTATAAAGTAAACCATAAACTAAACTAAACAAAACTTAATTCTAAACTATAAATTAACAAAACTATAAACTAAACTAAACTAAACTAAACTAACCTCACATAACCTAATTTAAACTAAACTAAACTAACCTAACCTAACCTAAACTAAACTAAACTAAACTATAAACACAGTTATAAACTAAACTAAACTAAACTAACATAACGTAACCTAAACTACAATAAAATAAACTAAACTAAGTTCATCTAAACTAAACCTAACTACACTAACCTAACCTAACCTAACCTAACCTAACAAAAACGAAACTAAACTGAGCTAACCTAACCTAACGTAAACTAAACTAAACTATACGAAACAAAACTAAATAAAACTAAACTAAACTAAAAGAAATTAAACTATACACCAAACTATAAAATAAGCTAAACTAAACTATAAATTAAACTATAAACTAAACTAAACTACTAAACTATAAGGTAAACTAAACTAAATTAAACTCAACTAATCTAAACTAACCTAAGCTTACTAAACTAACCTAACCTAAACTAACCTAACCTAATATAAACTAAACTAAACTAACCTAACCTAACATCAGCTAGGCTAAGCTAAACTAAACTAACCTAACCTAAAATAAAATAAACTAAACTAAAATATAAACTAAACTATAAACTAAACTAAACCAAACTATATACTAAACTATAAACTAAACTAAGCTAAACTATAAACTAAACTATACTAAACTAAAGTAACTTAACCTAACCTAACCTAAACTAACTTAACCTAACCTATACTAAACTTACCTTACCTAACCTAACATAACCTAAACTAATCTAAAGTATAAAATAAACTATAAACTAAACTAAACTATACTATAAACTAAATTATAAACTAAACTAAACTAAACTAACCTAACCTAACCTAACCTAAACTAAACTAAACTAAATTATAAACTAAACCTAACTAAACTAACCTAACCTAACCTAACCTAACCTAAACTAAACTAAACTAAATTATAATCTAAACGAAACTAAACAAAACTAAAGTAAACTAACCTAAAGTAACATAACCTAACCTAACCTAAACTATACTAAACTAACCTGACCTAACCTAAACCAAAACTAAAATAATCTATACTATAAACTAAACTATAAACTAAAGTAAATTAACTAAACTAAAATAAACTAACCTAACCTAACCTAACCTAAACTAAACTAACATAACCTAACCTAACCTAAACCAAACTAAAGTAATCTAATATAAACTAAACTAAACAATAAATTAAAATATAAACTAAACTAAACTAAACTAAACTAAGGAAAACTAACTTAACCTAAACTAAACTAAACTAAACTAACCTAACCTGACCTAAAATAAACTAAATTAAATTCAAGTAAACTAAACTAACCTACACTAACCTAACCTAACCTAACATAATCTAATCTAAACTAAACTAAACTAACCTAAACTAATCTAACCTTACCTAACCTAACCTAATCTAAACTAAACTAAACTAAACTATAAACTAATTTATAAACTAAACTAATCTATAAACTAAACTAAACTAAACTAACCTAAGATAACATAACCTAAATTAAACTAAACTAAACTAAACTATACTAAACTATAAACAAAACGATAAACTATACTATATATTAAACTGAACTAAAGTAAACTAAACTAAATTAATTTTACCTAACCTAACCTAAACTAAACTAAACTAACCTAACCTAACCCAAACTAAATTAAACTAAACTAAACGAAATTAAACTATAAACTGAAGTAAACTAAACTAAACTCAACTAAACTAAACTAACCTAACCTAACTTAACATAACCTAACCTAAACTAAACTAAACTAAACTAACGTAACCTAACATAACCTACCCTAAACTAAAATAAATTAAATTAATTAAACTATAAACTAAACTAAACTATATACTAAACGATACCTCACTCAACTAAACTAAACTAAACTAAACTACACTAAACTAAACTAAACCATAAACTAAACTATAAAATAAACTATAAACTAATTTATAAATTAAAATAAACTATAAATTATAGTAAAATAAACAAAACTAAACTAAGCTAAACTAACTAACCTAAATTAACGTAACCTAAGCTAAGCTATCTAAACTAACCTAAAGTAAACTAAACTAAAATAAACTAAACTAAACTAAACTATAAACTAAACTATAAACTAAACTGAACTAAACTATAAACTAAACTAAACTAAAGTTAACTAACCTAACGTAACTTAACCTAAACTAAATTAAACTAAACTAAACTAAACTAAGCTAACTTAACCTAACCTAAACTAACCTAACCTAACCTAAGCTAAGCTAAACTAAACTAACCTAACCTAACATAAACTAACCTTACCTAACCTAAACTAACCTTACCTAACCGAACCTAACCTAAACTAAACTAAACTAAACAAAACTACACTAAACAAACTAAATTAAACTATAAACTGAACTAAACTGTAAACTAAACTTTAAACTAAACAAGACTAAACTATAAACAAAACTAAACTAAACTGAACTAAACTTACCTAACCTAACCTAACATAAACTTAACTAAACTAAACTACCCTAACCTAACCTAACCTAATCTAACCTTACCTAATCTAACCTAAACTAAACTAAACGAAACTAAACTATAAACTAAACTATAAACTAATCTATAAATTAAACTAAACTATAAACTAAACTAAAATAAACTAAACTAAACTAAACTAACTAACCTAATCTAACCGAACCTAACCTAAGCTACGCTAAACTAAACTAACCTAACAAAACCTGAAATAAACTAAACTAAACTAAACTAAACTAAATTATAAACCAAAACATAAACTAATATAAACTAACCTAACCTAACCTAACCTAAACTAAACTAACCTAACCTAAGCTAACCTAACCTAAACTAAACTAAACTATAAAAAAACTATAAACTAAACTACACAAAACTATACTATAAACTAAATTATAAACTAAACTAATGTAAACTAAACTAACCTCAACTAACCTAACCTAACCTCACCTAACCTAACATAAACTAAACTAAATTATAAACTAAACGAAACGAAACTAAACTAAACTTAATTAAACTAAACTAACCTAAAGTAACATAACCTAACCTAACCTAACCTAACCTAAACTAAAATAACTCAACTAACCTAACCGAACCTAAACTAAACTAAACTAAACTAAACTATAAACTAAAGTAAACTAAATTAAACTAAAATAAACTAACCTAATTTACCTAAACAAAACTAACACACCTAACCTAACCAAAACAAAACTAAACTGACCTAACCTATCCTTAACAAAATAAAACTAAACTAAACTATAAGCTAAACTGTAAACTAAAGTAAACTGAACTAAACTAAAATAAACTAATCTAACCTAACCTAACCTAACCTATCCTAAATTAACTAATATAATATAAACTAAACTAAACTATAAACTAAAATATAAACTAAACTAACTAAATAACCTAACCTAAACTAAAGTAAAATAAACTAGATTAAATTCAACTAAACTAAACTAAACTAAACGCCACTAACCTAACCTAACCTAATATAATCTAAACTAAAATAAACTAACCTAACCTAAACTTACCTAACCTAACCTAAACTAAATGAATCTAAGCTATAAACTAAACTATAAACTAATTTATAAATTAAACTAAACTATAAACTAAAATAAAATAAACTAAACTACGCTAAACTATCTAACCTAGCCTAACCTAAATTATCCTAACCTAAGCTAAGCTAAACTAAACTAACCTAACCCAACCCAAGCTAACCTTACCTAACCTAACCTAAACTTAACTAAATGAAACTAAACTATAAACTAATCTCTAAATTAAACTAAACTATAAACTAAACTAAAATAAACTAAACTAAGCTAAATTAACTAACCTAACCTATTCTAACCTAACCTAAGCTAAACTAGACTAACCAAACCTAAACTAAACTAAACTAAATTATAAACTAAACCATAAACTAAATTATACTATAAACTAAACTATAAACTAAACTAAACTAAACTATAAACTAGACTAAACTAAACTAAACTAACCTAACCTAACCTAAACTAAGCTAAGGTAAACTAAACTAACCTAACCTAACCTGAACTAAACTAAACTAAACTAACCTAACTTATAAACTAAGCTATAAACTAAACTAAACCAAATTATAAACTAAACTATAAACTAAACTAAACTATAAACTAAACTAAACTAAATTATACTAATCTAACCTAACCTAAACTAAACTAACCTAACCTAACCTAACCTAACATAACCTAAACTAAACTAAACTAAAATATAAAATAAACTATAAACTAAACTATACTATAAACTAAATTATAAACTAAACTAAACTAAACTAAACTAAACTAACCTAATCTAACCTAATCTAACATAAACTAAACTAAATTATAAACAAAACGAAACTAAACTAACCTAACCTAATATAAACTAAACTAAACTAAATTATAAACTAAACGAAACTAAACTAAACTAAACTAACCTAAAGTAACATAAGTTAACCTAACCTAAACTAAACTATACTAACTTAACCTGACCTAACCTAAACTGAACTAAACCAAACTAACCTAACCTAACCTAACCTAAAATAACCTAACCTAAGCTAAGCTAAACTAAACTTACCTAACCTAACCTAAACTAAACTAATCTAAACTATAAACTAAACTATAAACTAATTTATAAATTAAACTAAACTATTAACTAAAATAAAATAAACTAAACTAAGCTAAACTATCTAACCTAACCTAACCTAACCTAAAATAACCTAACCTAAGCTAAGCTAAACTAAACTAACCTAACCTAACATAAACTAACATAACCTAACCTAACCTAAACTAAACTGAACTAAACCAAACTAAACTAAACTATAAAATAAAATATAAACTAATTTATAAACTAAACTAATCTATAAACTAAACTAAACTAAACTAAACTTAGCTAAACTAACTAACCTTACCTAATGTAGCCTAACGTAATCTAAGCTAAACTAAACTAACCTAACCTAACCTAAACTAACTTAACCTAACCTATAATAAACTTACCTTACCTAACCTAAAATAACCTAAACTAAACTAAACTATAAAATAAACTATTAACTAAACTAAACTAAACTAAACTATACTATAAACTAAATTATAAACTAAACTAAACTAAACTAAACTAACATTACCTAACCTAACATAAACTAAAATAAACTAAATTATAAACTAAACGAAACTAAACTAACCTAACCTATGCTAACCTAACATAACATAAACTAAACTAAACTAAATTATAAACTAAACGAAACTAAACAAAACTAAAACTAAACTAACCTAAAGTAACCTAACATAACCTAAAGTAAACTAAACTAATCTAATATAAGCTAAACTAAACAATAAATTAAAATATAAAATAAACTTAACTAAACTAAACTAAGCTAAATTAAATTAAACTAAACTAAACTAAACTATAAAATAAACTATTAACTAAACTAAACTAAACTATACTATAAACTAAATTATAAACTAAACTAAACTAAACTAACCTAACCTAACCTAACATAAACTAAACAAACTAAATTAGAAACTAATCGTAACTAAACTAACCTTACCTAACCTAACCTAAAATAAACTAAACTAAACTCAATTATAAACTAAACGAAACTAAACAAAACTAAAATAAACTAACCTAAAGTAACATAACCTATGCTAACTTAAACTAAACTAAACTAACCTGACCTAACCTAAACTAAAACTAAATTTATCTAAACTATAAACTAAAGTAAATTAACTAAACCAAAATAAACTAACCTAACCTAACCTAACCTAAACTAAACTTACCTAACCTAACCTAACCTAACATAAACTAAACTAAACTAAATTATAAACTAAGCGAATCTAAACTAAATTAAATTAAACTAAACTAACCTAAAGTAACATAACCTAACCTAACGTAACGTAACCTAACCTAAACTAAACTAAACTAAACTAAACTTACCAACCTAACCTAACCTAAACTAAAATAAACTAAACTAACCTAACCGAACCTAAACTAAACTAAACTATAAACTAAACTATAAACTAAACTAAACTAAACTAAACTAAAATAAACTAACCTAACCTAACCTGACCTAGCCTAACTAAACTAACCTAACCTAAACTAAACTAAACTATTCTAATATTTACTAAACTAAACTAAACTAAAAACTAAAATAAATTAACTAAGCTACACTAACTAACCCAACCTAACCTAACCTATCCTAACCCAACCTAAACTAAGCTAAACTAACCTAACCTAACCTAACCTAACCTAACCTATCCTAAACTAAACTAAACAAAACTAAACTAAACTAAATTAAATAATAAACTAAACTAAACCTAACTATAAATTAAACTATAAACTAAACTAAACTATAAACAATACTAAACTAAACTGAACTAAACTAACCTAACCTAAATTAACATAAACTTAACTAAACTAAACTAACTTAACCTCACCCAACTTAACCTTACCTAACCTAACCTAAACTAAAATAAACTAAACTAAACTATAAGCGAAACTATACTTAATTATAAATGAAACACTTAACTAAATTACACCAAACTGACCTAACCTAACCTAAACAAAACTAACATACCTAACCTAACCTAACCTAAACTGAACTAAACTAAACTAACCTAACCTAACCTAACCTAAACTAAACTAAACTGACCTAACCTATCCTAAACAAACTACACTAAACTAAACTATAAGCTAAACTATTAACTAAACTAAACTAAACTAAACTAACCTTACCTAACCTAACCTAACCTAAACTAAACTAAACCAAACTAAATTATATTATAAAGTATAAACGAAACTAAACTAAACTATAAACTATAATATAAACTAAACTAAACTATAAACTAAACTAAACTTAACTACACTAAAGTAAACTAAACTTAACTAACCTAACCTAAACCAACCTAAATTAAACTAAACTAAACTAAGCTAAGCTAACTTAACCTAATCTCACCTAAGCTAAGCAAAACTAAAGTAACCTAACCTAACATAAACTAACCTAACCTAACCTAAACTAAACTAAACTAATTTAACCTAAGCTAAGCTAACCTAACCTTAACTAAACTAAACTGACCTAACCTATCCTAAACAAACTAAACTAAACTAAACTATAAGCTAAACTATTAACTAAACTAAACTAAACTAAACTAAACTAACCTTACCTAACCTAACCTAACCTAAACTAAACTAAACCAAACTAAATTATATTATAAAGTATAAACGAAACTAAACTAAACTATAAACTATAATATAAACTAAACTAAACTATAAACTAAACTAAACTTATCTAAACTAAAGTAAACTAAATTTACCTAACCTAACCTAACCTAACTAAGCTAAGCTAAACTAAACTAACCTAACCTAACATAAACTAACTTAACCTAACCTAAACTAAACTAAACTAAACTAAACCAACCTTACCTAACCTAACCTAAACTAAACTAAACAAAACTAAACTAAACTAGTCTAAATTAAACTATAAACTTAACTAAACTATAAACTAAACTAAACTATAAACCAAACTATAAACTAAACTAAACTAAACTATAAACAAAACTAACTAAACTGAACTAAACTAACCTAACCTAACTTAACATACACTTAACTAAACTAAACTATCCTAACCTAACCTAACCTTACCTAACCTAACCTTAATTAAACCAAACTAAACTAAACTATAAACTAAAATATAATCTAATCTATAAATTAAACTACACTATAAACTAAACTAAAATAAACTAAACTAAGCTAAACTAACTAACCTAACCTAACTTAACCTAACCTAACCAAACCTAAGCTAAGCAGAACTAAACTAACCAAACCTAACCTAACCTAACATAAACTAAACTAAACTAAATTATAAACTAAACGAAACTAAACTAAACTAAATTAAACTAAACTAACCTAAAGTAACCTAAACTAAACTAAACTAAACTAACCTAACCTAACCTAACCTAAACTAAACTAAACTAACCTAACCGAACCTAAACTAAACTAAACTAACCTAAACTAAACTATAAACTTAACAATAAACTAAAGTATACTAAAGTAAAGTAAAATAAACTAACATAACCTAACGTAAACTCAACTATCCTAACCTAACCAAACCTAACCTAAACTAAATTGAACTAAACTAAACTAAACTAGTCTAATATAAACTAAACTAAACTAAAATATAAACTAAAATATAAACTAAACTAAACTAAACTAACCTAACCTAACCTAACCTAACTTAACCTAACCTAAATTAAACTAAACTAAACTAAACTAACCTAACCTAACCTAAACTAAGCTAAAATAAACTAAATTAAATTCAACTAAATTAAACTAAACTAAACTACACTAACCTAACCTACCCAAACCTAACATAATCTAATGTAAACTAAAATCAACTAACCTAACCCAATCTAAACTAAACTAAACTAACCTAAGCTAACCTAACCTAACCTATACTAAACTGAACTAAGTTAAACAATAAACTAAACTAAACTAAACTATAAACTAAACTGTAAACTAAACTATTACTAAACTAAATTATAAACAAAACTAACCTCAACTGAACTAACTTAACCTAACCTAACCTAAACTTACCTCTCCTAACCTAAACTTACCTCTCCTAACCTAAACTAAACTAAACTAAACTAAACTATAAACTAATCTAAAATTAAACTAAACTATAAACTAAAATAAACTAAACTAAGCTACACTAACTAACCAAACCTAACCTAAACTAATCTAACCTAACCAAACCTAAACTAAGCTAAACTAAACTATAAAATAAAATATAAACTAAAATAAACAAAACTATACTATAAACTAAATTACAAACTAAACTAAATTAAACTAAATTAACCTAAACTAACATAAACTATACTAAACTAAATTATAAACTAAACGAAACTAAACTAACCTAACCTAACTTAAACTAAATTAAACTAAACTAAACTAAACGAAATTAAACTATAAACTAAACTAAACTAAACTAAACTCAACTAAACCAAACTAAACTAACCTAACTTAACCTAACCTAAACTAAATTAAACTAACCTAACCTAACATAACCTACCCTAAACTAAACTAAACTAAATTAATTAAACTATAAATTAAAATAACTATAAACTAAACGATACCTCACTAAACTAAACTAAACTAAATTATAAACTAAACGAAACTAATGTAAACTATAAACTAAACTATAAATAAATTTATAAATTAAACTAAACTATAAATAAAAATAAAATAAACTAAACTAAGCTAAACTATTTAACCTAACCTAACCTAACCTAACCTAAATTAACCTAACCTAAGCTAAGCTAAACTAAACTAACCTAACCTAACATAAACTAACATAACCTAACCTAAATTAAACTAAACTAAACTAACCTTACCTAACCTAACCTATACTAAACTAAACAAAACTAAACTAAACTAAACTATAAACTAAACTAAACTAAACTATAAACAAAACTAAACTAAACTGAACTAAACTAACCTAACCTAACATAAACTTAACTAAACTAAACTAACCTAACCCAACCTAAGCTAACCTTACCTAACCTAACCTACAGTTAACTAAATGAAACTAAACTATAAACTAATCTCTAAATTAAACTAAACTATAAACTAAACTAAAATAAACTAAACTAAGCTAAATTAACTAACCTAACCTATTCTAACCTAACTTAAGCTAAACTAGACTAACCTAACCTAAATTAAACTAAACTAAGCTAAACTATAAACTAAACTATACTAAACTAAAGTAACTTAACCTAACCTAACCTAAACTAACTTAACCTAACCTATACTAAACTTACCTTACCTAACCTAACATAACCTAAACTAATCTAAAGTATAAAATAAACTATAAACTAAACTAAACTATACTATAAACTAAATTATAAACTAAACTAAACTAAACTAAACTAACCTAACCTAACCTAACCTAACCTAAACTAAACTAAACTAAATTATAAACTAAACCTAACTAAACTAACCTAACCTAACCTAACCTAACCTAAACTAAACTAAACTAAAATATAATCTAAACGAAACTAAACAAAACTAAAGTAAACTAACCTAAAGTAACATAACCTAACCTAACCTAAACTATACTAAACTAACCTGACCTAACCTAAACCAAAACTAAATGAATCTATACTATAAACTAAACTATAAACTAAAGTAAATTAACTAAACTAAAATAAACTAACCTAACCTAACCTAACCTAAACTAAACTAACATAACCTAACCTAACCTAAACCAAACTAAAGTAATCTAATATAAACTAAACTAAACAATAAATTAAAATATAAACTAAACTTAACTAAACTAAACTAAGGAAAACTAACTTAACCTAAACTAAACTAAACTAAACTAACCTAACCTGACCTAAAATAAACTAAATTAAATTCAAGTAAACTAAACTAAACTACACTAACCTAACCTAACCTAACATAATCTAATCTTAACTAAACTAAACTAACCTAAACTAATCTAACCTTACCTAACCTAACCTAACCTAAACTAAACTAAACTAAACTATAAACTAATTTATAAACTAAACTAATCTATAAACTAAACTAAACTAAACTAACCTAAGATAACATAACCTAAATTAAACTAAATTAAACTAAACTATACTAAACTATAAACAAAACGATAAACTATACTATATATTAAACTGAACTAAAGTAAACTAAACTAAATTAATTTTACCTAACCTAACCTAAACTAAACTAACCTAACCTAACCCAAACTAAATTAAACTAAACTAAACGAAATTAAACTATAAACTGAAGTAAACTAAACTAAACTCAACTAAACTAAACTAACCTAACCTAACTTAACATAACCTAACCTAAACTAAACTAAACTAAATTATAAACTAAACGAAACTAAACTAAACTAAACTTAATTAAACTAAACTAACCTAAAGTAACATAACCTAACCTAACCTAACCTAACCTAAACTAAAATAACTCAACTAACCTAACCGAACCTAAACTAAACTAAACTAAACTAAACTATAAACTAAAGTAAACTAAATTAAACTAAAATAAACTAACCTAATTTACCTAAACAAAACTAACACACCTAACCTAACCAAAACAAAACTAAACTGACCTAACCTATCCTTAACAAAATAAAACTAAACTAAACTATAAGCTAAACTATAAACTAAAGTAAACTGAACTAAACTAAAATAAACTAATCTAACCTAACCTAACCTAACCTATCCTAAATTAACTAATATAATATAAACTAAACTAAACTATAAACTAAAATATAAACTAAACTAAACTAAATAACCTAACCTAAACTAAAAAAAAATGAACTAGATTAAATTCAACTAAACTAAACTAAACTAAACGCCACTAACCTAACCTAACCTAATATAATCTAAACTAAAATAAACTAACCTAACCTAAACTTACCTAACCTAACCTAAACTAAACTAATCTAAGCTATAAACTAAACTATAAACTAATTTATAAATTAAACTAAACTATAAACTAAAATAAAATAAACTAAACTAAGCTAAACTATCTAACCTAGCCTAACCTAAATTATCCTAACCTAAGCTAAGCTAAACTAAACTAACCTAACCCAACCCAAGCTAACCTTACCTAACCTAACCTAAACTTAACTAAATGAAACTAAACTATAAACGAATCTCTAAATTAAACTAAACTATAAACTAAACTAAAATAAACTAAACTAAGCTAAATTAACTAACCTAACCTATTATCACCTAACCTAAGCTAAACTAGACTAACCTAACCTAAACTAAACTAAACTAAACTAAACTATAAACTAAACTAAACTAAACTATAAACAAAACTAAACTAAACTGGACTAAACTAACCTAACCTAACCTAACATAAACTTAACTAAACTAAACTAACCTAACCCAAACTAAGCTAACCTTACCTAACCTAACCTAAACTTAAATAAATGAAACTAAACTATAAACTAGTCTCTAAATTAAACTAAACTATAAACTAAACTAAAATAAACTAAACTAAGCTAAATTAACTAACCTATCCTATTCTAACCTAACCTAAGCTAAACAAGACTAACCTAACCTAAACTACACTAAACTAAACTAAATTATAAACTAAACCATAAACTAAACTAAACTATAAACTAAACTATAAACTAAACTAAACTAAACTATAAACTACACTAAATAAAACTGAACTAACCTAACCTAACCTAAGCTAAGGTAAACTAAACTAACCTAACCTAACCTGAACTAAACTAAACTAAACTAAACTAACTTATAAACTTAGCTATAAACTAAACTAAACCAAATTATAAACTAAACTATAAACTAAACTAAACTAAACTATAAACTAAACTAAACTAAATTATACTAATCTAACCTAACCTAAACTAACCTAACCTAACCTAACCTAACATAACCTAAACTAAACTAAACTAAAATATAAAATAAACTATAAACTAAACTATACTATAAACTAAATTATAAACTAAACTAAACTAAACTAAACTAATCTAACCTAACCTAACATAAACTAAACTAAATTATAAACAAAACAAAACTAAACTAACCTAACCTAATATAAACTAAACTAAACTAAATTATAAACTAAACTAAACTAAACTAACCCAAAGTAACATAAGTTAACCTAACCTAACCTAAACTACACTAACTTAACCTGACCTAACCTAAACTGAACTAAGCCAAACTAACCTAACCTAACCTAACCGAAAATAACCTAACCTAAGCTAAGCTAAACTAAACTTACCTAACCTAACCTAAACTAAACTAATCTAAACTATAAACTAATCTATAAACTAATTTATAAATTAAACTAAACTATTAACTAAAATAAAATAAACTAAACTAAGCTAAACTATCTAACCTAACCTAACCTAACCTAAAATAACCTAACCTAAGCTAAGCTAAACTAAACTAACCTAACCTAACATAAACTAACATAACCTAACCTAACCTAAACTAAACTGAACTAAACCAAACTAAACTAAACTATAAAATAAAATATAAACTAATTTATAAACTAATCTATAAACTAAACTAAACTAAACTAAACTTAGCTAAACTAACTAACCTTACCTAATGTAGCCTAACGTAATCTAAGCTAAACTAAACTAACCTAACCTAACCTAAACTAACTTAACCTAACCTATATTAAACTTACCCTACCTAACCTAAAATAACCTAAACTAAACTAAACTATAAAATAAACTATAAACTAAACTAAACTAAACTAAACTATACTATAAACTAAATTATAAACTAAACTAAACTAAACTAACCTAACCTAACATAAACTAAACTAAACTAAATTATAAACTAAACGAAACTAAACTAACCTAACCTATGCTAACCTAACATAACATAAACTAAACTAAACTAAATTATAAACTAAACGAAACTAAACAAAACTAAAACTAAACTAACCTAAAGTAACCTAACCTAACCTAAAGTAAACTAAACTAATCTAATATAAACTAAACTAAACAATAAATTAAAATATAAAATAAACTTAACTAAACTAAACTAAGCTAAACGAACTTAAACTAAACTAAACTAAACTATAAAATAAACTATTAACTAAACTAAACTAAACTATACTATAAACTAAATTATAAACTAAACTAAACTAAACAAACCTAACCTAACCTAACATAAACTAAACAAACTAAATTATAAACTAATCGTAACTAAACTAACCTTACCTAACCTAACCTAAAATAAACTAAACTAAACTCAATTATAAACTAAACGAAACTAAACAAAACAAAACTAAACTAACCTAAAGTAACATAACCTATGCTAACTTAAACTAAACTAAACTAACCTGACCTAACCTAAACTAAAACTAAATTTATCTAAACTATAAACTAAACTATAAACTAAAGTAAATTAACTAAACCAAAATAAACTAACCTAACCTAACCTAACCTAAACTAAACTTACCTAACCTAACCTAACCTAACATAAACTAAACTAAACTAAATTATAAACTAAGCGAATATAAACTAAATTAAATTAAACTAAACTAACCTAAAGTAACATAACCTAACCTAACGTAACGTAACCTAACCTAAACTAAACTAAACTAAACTAAACTTACCAACCTAACCTAACCTAAACTAAAATAAACTAAACTAACCTAACCGAACCTAAACTAAACTAAACTATAAACTAAACTATAAACTAAACTAAACTAAACTAAAATAAACTAACCTAACCTAACCTGACCTAGCCTAACTAAACTAACCTAACCTAAACTAAACTAAACTATTCTAATATTTACTAAACTAAACTAAACTATAAACTAAAATAAATTAACTAAGCTACACTAACTAACCCAACCTAACCTAACCTATCCTAACCCAACCTAAACTAAGCTAAACTAACCTAACCTAACCTAACCTAACCTATCCTAAACTAAACTAAACAACACTAAACTAAACTAAATTAAATAATAAACTAAACTAAACCTAACTATAAATTAAACTATAAACTAAACTAAACTATAAACAATACTAAACTAAACTGAACTAAACTAACCTAACCTAACCTAACATAAACTTAACTAAACTAAACTAACTTAACCTCACCCAACCTAACCTTACCTAACCTAACCTAAACTAAAATAAACTAAACTAAACTATAAGCGAAACTATACTTAATTATAAATTAAACACTAAACTAAATTACACCAAACTGACCTAACCTAACCTAAACAAAACTAACATACCTAACCTAACCTAACCTAAACTAAACTAAACTAACCTAACCTAACCTAACCTTAACTAAACTAAACTGACCTAACCTATCCTAAACAAACTAAACTAAACTAAACTATAAGCTAAACTATTAACTAAACTAAACTAAAGTAAACTAACCTTACCTAACCTAACCTAACCTAAACTAAAATAAACCAAACTAAATTATATTATAAAGTATAAACGAAACTAAACTAAACTATAAACTATAATATAAACTAAACTAAACTATAAACTAAACTAAACTTAACTACACTAAAGTAAACTAATTTTAACTAACCTAACCTAAACCAACCTAAATTAAACTAAACTAAACTAAGCTAACCTAACCTAACCTAATCTCACCTAAGCTAAGCAAAACTAAAGTAACCTAACCTAACATAAACTAACCTAACCTAACCTAAACTAAACTAAACTAATTTAACCTAAGCTAACCTAACCTAACCTAACCTAAACTAAACTAAACTGACCTAACCTATCCTAAACAAACTAAACTAAACTAAACTATAAGCTAAACTATAAACTAAACTAAACTAAACTAAACTAACCTTACCTAACCTAACCTAACCTAAACTAAACTAAACCAAACTAAATTATATTATAAAGTATAAACGAAACTAAACTAAACTATAAACTATAATATAAACTAAACTAAACTATAAACTAAACTAAACTTAACTAAACTAAAGTAAACTAAATTTAACTAACCTAACCTAACCTAACTAAGCTAAGCAAAACTAAACTAACCTAACCTAACATTAACTTAACCTAACCTAAACTAAACTAAACTAAACTAAACCAACCTTACCTAACCTAACCTAAACTAAACTAAACAAAACTAAACTAAACTAGTCTAAATTAAACTATAAACTAAACTAAACTATAAACTAAACTATAAACCAAACTATAAAATAAACTAAACTAAACTATAAACAAAACTAACTAAACTGAACTAAACTATCCTAACTTAACTTAACATACACTTAACTAAACTAAACTATCCTAACCTAACCTAACCTTACCTAACCTAACCTTAATTAAACCAAACTAAACTAAACTATAAACTAAAATATAATATAATCTATAAATTAAACTACACTATAAACTAAACTAAAATAAACTAAACTAAGCTAAACTAACTAACCTAACCTAACTTAACCTAACCTAACCAAACCTAAGCTAAGCAGAACTAAACTAACCAAACCTAACCTAACATAAACTAAACTAAACTAAATTATAAACTAAACGAAACTAAACTAAACTAAATTAAACTAAACTAACCTAAAGTAACCTAAACTAAACTAAACTAAACTAACCTAACCTAACCTAACCTAAACTAAACTAAACTAAATTAACCGAACCTAAACTAAACTAAACTAAACTAAACTAAACTATAAACTTAACAATAAACTAAAGTATACTAAAGTAAAGTAAAATAAACTAACATAACCTAACGTAAACTCAACTATCCTAACCTAACCAAACCTAACCTAAACTAAATTGAACTAAACTAAACTAAACTAGTCTAATATAAACTAAACTATACTAAAATATAAACTAAAATATAAACTAAACTAAACTAAACTAACCTAACCTAACCTAACTTAACCTAACCTAAATTAAACTAAACTAAACTAAACTAACCTAACCTAACCTAAACTAAGCTAAAATAAACTAAATTAAATTCAACTAAATTAAACTAAACTAAACTACACTAACCTAACCTACCCAAACCTAACATAATCTAATGTAAACTAAAATCAACTAACCTAACCTAATCTAAACTAAACTAAACTAACCTGAGCTAACCTAACCTAACCTAAACTAAACTGAACTAAGTTAAACAATAAACTAAACTAAACTATAAACTAAACTGTAAACTAAACTATTACTAAACTAAATTATAAACAAAACTAAACTCAACTGAACTAACTTAACCTAACCTAACCTAAACTTACCTCTCCTAACCTAAACTAAACTAAACTAAACTAAACTATAAACTAATCTAAAACTAAACTAAACTATAAACTAAAATAAACTAAACTAAGCTACACTAACTAACCGAACCTAACCTAAACTAACCTAACCTAACCAAACTTAAACTAAGCTAAACTAAACTATAAAATAAAATATAAACTAAAATAAACAAAACTATACTATAAACTAAATTACAAACTAAACTAAATTAAACTAAACTAACCTAACCTAACATAAACTATACTAAACTAAATTATAAACTAAACGAAACTTAACTAACCGAACCTGACCTAAAATAACCTAACCTAAGCAAAGCTAAACTAAACTAACCTAACCTAACATAAACTAATATTACCTAACATAAACTGAACTAAACTAAACTAACCTTACCTAACCTAACCTATACTAAACTAAACAAACCAAAACTAAACTAAACTAAACTATAAACTGAACTAAACTAACCTAACCTAACCTAACATAAACTTAACTAAAGTAAACTAACCTAACCCAACCTAAGCTAACCTTACCTAACCTAACCTAAACTAAACTAAACGAAACTAAACTATAAACTAAACTATAAACTAATCTCTAAATTAAACTAAACTATAAACTAAACTAAAATAAACTAAACTAAGCTAAATTAACTAACCTAACCTATTCTAACCTAACCTAAGCTAAAATAGACTAACATAAACTAAACTAAACTAAACTAAACTATAAACTAAACTAAACTAAACTATAAACAAAACTAAACTAAACTGAACTAAATTAACCTAACCTAACCTAACATAAACTTAACTAAACTAAACTAACCTAACCCAAACTAAGCTAACCTTACCTAACCTAACCTAAACTTAATTAAATGAAACTAAACTATAAACTAATCTCTAAATTAAACTAAACTATAAACTAAACTAAAATAAACTAAACTAAGCTAAATTAACTAACCTAACCTATTCTAACCTAACCTAAGCTAAACTAGACTAACCTAACCTAAACTAAACTAAACTAAACTAAATTATAAACTAAACCATAAACTAAACTAAACTATAAACTAAACTATAAACTAAACTAAACTAAACTATAAACTAGACTAAACTAAACTAAACTAACATAACCTAACCTAAGCTAAGGTAAACTAAACTAACCTAACCTAACCTGAACTAAACTAAACTAAACTAACCTAACTTATAAACTAAGCTATAAACTAAACTAAACCAAATTATAAACTAAACTATAAACTAAACTAAACTAAACTATAAACTAAACTAAACTAAATTATACTAATCTAACCTAACCTAAACTAAACTAACCTAACCTAACCTAACCTAACATAACCTAAACTAAACTAAACTAAAATATAAAATAAACTATAAACTAAACTATACTATAAACTAAATTATAAACCAAACTAAACTAAACTAAACTAAACTAATCTAACCTAACCTAACATAAACTAAACTAAATTATAAACAAAACGAAACTAAACTAACCTAACCTAATATAAACTAAACTAAACTAAATTATAAACTAAACGAAACTAAACTAAACTAAACTAACCTAAAGTAAAATAAGTTAACCTAACCTAACCTAAACTACACTAACTTAACCTGACCTAACCTAAACTGAACTAAACCAAACTAAAATAACCTAACCTAACCGAAAATAACCTAACATAAGCTAAGCTAAACTAAACTTACCTAACTTAACCTAAACTAAACTAATCTAAACTATAAACTAATCTATAAAATAATTTATAAATTAAACTAAACTATTAACTAAAATAAAATAAACTAAACTAAGCTAAACTATCTAACCTAACCTAACCTAACCTAAAATAACCTAACCTAAGCTAAGCTAAACTAAACTAACCTAACCTAACATAAACTAAGATAACCTAACCTAACCTAAACTAATCTAAACTAAACTAAACTAATCTAATATAAACTAAACAAACTTAAGCTATAAACTAAAATATAAACTAAACTAAACTAACCTAAGCTAAACTAAACTAAAATAAACTAAATTAAATTCAACTAAATGTAATTAAACTAAACTACACTAACCTAACCTAGCCTAACCTAACATAATCTAATCTAAACTAAAATAAACTAACCTTAACTAACCTAAACTAAACTGAACTAAACTAAACTAAACCAAACTAAACTAAACTATAAACTAAAATATAAATTAACCTGTAAACTAAAGTAAACTATAAACTACACGAAACTAATATAAACTATAGTAAACTAACCTAACCTAACCTAACCTAAGCTAAACTAAACTAACCTAACCTAACCTAAAGTAAACTAAACTTAACTAAATTATAAACTAAAATATTTACTAAACTAAATCAAACTACATATTAAACTATAAACTAAACTAAGCTAAACTATAAATTAAACTAAACTAAACTAACCTAACCTAACCTAAACTAACCCAACTTAACCTAAACTAAACTAACCCAACCTAACCTAACATAAACTTAACTAAACTAAACTACCCTAACCTAACTTAACCTAACCTTACCCAACCAAACCTAAACTAAACTAAACGAAACTAAACTGTAAACTAAACTATAAACTAATCTATAAAATAAACTAAACTATAAACTAAACTAAAATAAACTAACCTAAACAAACCTAACTAACCTAAGCTAACCGAACCTAACCTAAGCTACGCTAAACTAAACTAACCTAACCTAACCTGAACTAAACTAAACTAAACTAAACTGAATTATAAACTAAACTATAAACTAAACTAAACCAAATTATAAACTAAAAACTAAACTAAACTAAACTAAACTATAAACTAAACTAAACTAACCCTAACCTAACCTAAACTAAACTAACCTAACCTAAGCTAACCTAACCTAAAATAAACTAAACTATAAAAAAAACTATAAACTAAACTAAACAACACTATACTATATACTAAATTAAAAACTAAACTAAATTAAACTAAACTAACCTAACCTAACTTCACCTCCTAACCTAACATAAACTAAACTAAACTAAATTATAAACTAAACGAAACTAAACTAAACTAAACTAAATTAAACTAAACTAACCTAAAGTAACATAACCTAACTAACCTAACCTAACCTAACCTAAATTAAAATAAACTCAACTAACCTAACCTAACATAACCCAACCTAACCTATACTAAACTAAACTAACCTAACCGAACCTAAACTAAACTAAAATAAACTAACCTAATTTACCTAAACAAAACTAACACTCCTAACCTAACCTAAACAAAACTAAACTATACTAACCTAACCTAACATAACCCAACTTAACCTAAACTAAAATAAACTAAACTATAAACTAAATTATAAACTAAAGTAAACTAAACTAAACTAAAGAAACCTAACACACCTAACCTAACCTAACCCAAACTAAACTAAACTAAACTAACCTAACATAACCCAACCTAACCTAAACTAAACTAAACTGACGTAACCTATCCTAAACAAAACAAAACTAAACTAAACTATAAGCTAAACTATAAACTAAAGTAAACTAAACTAAACTAAAATAAACTAATCTAACCTAACCTAACCTAACCTAACCTAACCTAAACTAATCTAATATAAACTAAACTAAACTAAACTATAAACTAAAATATAAACTAAACTAAACTAAACTAAATAACCTAAACTAAACTAAAGTAAAATAAACTAGAGTAAATTCAACTAAACTAAACTAAACTATACGCCACTAACCTAACCTAACCTAACCTAATCTAATCTAAACTAAAATAAGCTAACCTAACCTTACGTAACCTAACCTTACCTATTCTAACCTGAACTAATCTAAACTAAACAAACTAAACTATAAACCAAAATATAAACTAATCTATAAACTAAACTGAACTATAAACTAAACGAAACTAAAATAAACTATACTACAATAAACTGACCTAACCTAAACTTACCTAACCTAACCTAAACTAAACTAATCTAAACTATAAACTAAACTATAAACTAATATATAACTTAAACTAAACTATAAACTAAAATAAAATAAACTAAACTAAGCTAAACTATCTAACCTAACCTAACCTAACCTAAAATAACCTAACCTAAGCTAAACTAAACTAAACTAACCTAACCTAACATAAACTAACATAACCTAACCTAAACTTTACTAAACTAAACTAACCTTACCTAACCTAACCTATACTAAACTAAACAAATCTAAACTAAACTAAACTAAACTATAAACTAAACTAAACTAAACTATAAACAAAACTATACTAAACTGAACGAAACTAACCTAACCTAACCTAAGCTAAGGTAAACTAAACTAACCTAACCTAACCTAACCTAACATAACCTAATCTAAACTAAACTAAAATATAAAATAAACTATAAACTAAACTAAACTATACTATAAACTAATTTATAAACTAAACTAAACTAAACTAAACTAACCTAACCTAACCTAACCTAACATAAACTAAACTAAATTATAAACAAAAGCGACACTAAACTAACCTAACCTAATATAAACTAAACTAAACTAAATTATAAATTAAACGAAACTAAACTAAACTAAACTAACCTAAAGTAACATAAGTTAACCTAACCTAACCTAAAGTACACTAACTTAACCTGACCTAACATAAACTAAACTAACCTAACCTAACCTAACCTAACCAATTGTAAAATAACCTAACCTAAGCTAAGCTAAACTAAACTAACCTAACCTAACATAAATTAACATAACCTAACCTAAACTGAACTAAACTAAAGTAACCTAACCTAACCTAACCTAAAATATCCTAACCAAAGGTAAGCTAAACTAAACTTACCTAACCTAACCTAAACTAAACTAATCTAAACTATAAACTAAACTATAACCTAATTTATAAATTAAACTAAACTATAAACTAAAATAAAATAAACTAAACTAAGCTAAACTATCTAACCTAACCTAACCTAACCAAAATAACCTAACCCAAGCTAAGCTAAACTAAATTAACCTAACCTAACATAAACTAACATAGCCTAACCTAACCTAACCTAAACTAATCTAAACTAAACTAAACTAATCTAATATAAACTAAACAAACTTAAACTATAAACTAAAATATAAACTAAACTAAACTAACCTAACCTAAACTAAATTAAATTCAACTAAATGAAACTAAACTAAACTACACTAACCTAACCTAACCTAACCTAACATAATCTAATATAAACTAAACCAAACTAATGTACTATAAGCTAAAATAAACAATAAATTAAAATATAAACTAAACTAAACTATACTAAACTAAGTTAACCTTACTTAACCTAACCTAAACTAAACTAAACTAAACTAAACTAACCTAACCTAACCTAAACTAAACAAAAATAAACTACATTAAATTAAATTAAATTAAAATAAACTACACTTACCTAACCTAACCTTACCTAACCTAACTTAACCTAAACTAAACTAAACCAAACTAAACTAAAATATAAACTAAAATATAACCTAATCTATAAATTAAACTAAACTATATACTAAACTAAACTAAACCAAATTAAATTCAACTAAACTAAACTACACTAATCTAACATAACCTAACCTAACATAATCTAATCCAAACTAAAATAAACTAGCCTAACCTAACCTAACCTTACCTAACCTAACCTAAACTAAACTAAACTAAAGCAAACTTAACTAAACTATAAAGCAAAATATAAACTAATCTATAAACTATACTAAACTATAAACTAAAGGAAACTAAATTAAACTATAGTAAACTAAACTAACCTAACATAAACAAATCTAACCTAACCTATAACAAACCAAACTAAACTAAACTAAATTAAACTATAATTTAAACTATAAACTAAACTAAACTAAACTATAAACAAAACTAAACTATAAAACTATTTATAAATTAAACTAAACTATAAACTAAATTAAAATAAACTAAACTAAGCTAAACTAACTAACCCAACCTAACCTAACCTAACCTAACCTAAGCTATCCTAAACTGACCTAACCTAACCTAAACTAAACTAAAATAAACTAAATTATATTATAAAGTATAAACTAAACAAAACTAAACTATAATATAAACTAAACTAAACTTAACTAAACTAAATTAAACTAAAGTTAACTAACCTAACCTAACCTAACCTAACCTAAATTAAACTAAACTAAACTAACCTAACCTAACCTAACCTAACCTAAGCAAAACTAAAGTAACCTAACCCAACATAAACTAACCTAACCTAACCTAAACTAAACTAAACTAAACTAAGCTAACCTAACTTAACCTAACCTAACCTAACATAAGCTAAGCAAAACTAAACTAACCTAACCTAACACAAACTAACCTAACCTAACCTAAACTATACTAACCTTACCTAACCTAACCTAAACTAAACTAAACAAAATAAACTAAACTAAACTAAATTAAACTATAAACTAAACTAAACTATAAACCAAACTATAAACTAAACTAAACTAAACTATAAACAAACCTAACTAAACTGAACTAAACTAACCTAACCTAACCTAACATAAACTTAACTAAACTAAACTATCCTAACCTAACCTAACCTTACCTAACCTAACCTTAACTAAACCAAACTAAACTAAACTATAAACTAAAATATAATCTAATCTATAAATTAAACTAAACTATAAACTAAACTAAAATAAACTAAACTAAGCTAAACTAACTAACCTAACCTAACTTAACCTAACCTAACGAAACCTAAGCTAAGCTAAAGTTAACTTACCAAACCTAACCTAAACTAAACTAAACTAAATTAAACTAAATTATAATCTAAACCATAAACTTAACTAAACTAAATTATAATCTAAACTATAAACTAAACTAAACTATAAACTAAACTAAACCAAACTAACCTAACCTAACCTAACCTAAACTAAACTGACCTAACCTAAGCTAACCTAACCTAAATTAAACTATAAAATAAACTATAAACTAAACTAAAGCAAACTATACTATAAACTAAATGATAAACTTAACTAAACTAACCGGAACTAACCTAATCTAAAATAAACTAAACTAAACTAAATTATAAACTAAACGAAACTAAACTAAACTAAATTAAACTAAACTAACCTAAAGTAACCTAAACTAAACTAAACTCAACTAAACTATAAACTTAACTATAAACTAAAGTAATCTAAAGTAAACTAAAATAAACTAACCTAACCTAACCTAAACTCAACTAACCTAACCTAACCAAACCTAACCTAAATTAAACTGAACTAAACTGAACTAAACTAATCTAATATAAACTAAACTAAACTAAACTATAAACTAAAATATAAACTAAACTAAACTAAACTAACCTAACCTCACTTAACCTAACCTAAATTAAACTAAACTAAGCTGACCTAACCTAACCTAACCTAACCCAACCTAAATTAAAATAAATTAAACTAAGCTAACCTAACCTAACCTAAGCTAAGCAAAACTAAACTAACCTAACCTAACCTAACCTAAACTAAATAAAACTAACCTAACCTAACTAGGCTAAACTAAACTAAACTAAACTAAACTATAAAATAAACTATAAACTAAACTAATCTATACTAAAAATTAAATTATAAACTAAACTAAACTAAACTAACCTAAACTAGCCTAACCTAAACTAACTTAACCTAACCTAAACTAAACTTACCTTACCTTACCTCACATAACATAACCTAAACTAAACTAAACTAAACTATAAAATAAACAATAAACTAAACTAAACTAAACTATACAAAAATTAAATTATAAACTTAACTAAACTAAACTAACCTAACCTAACCTAACCTAACATAAACTAAATTAACTAAATTATAAACTAAACGAAACTAAACTAACCTAACCTAACCTAACCTAACATAAACTAAACTAAACTAAATTATAAACTAAACGAAACTAAACAAAACTAAACTAAACTAACCTAAAGTAACATAACTTAACCTAACCTAAACTAAACTAAACTAAGCTGACCTAAACTAAACTAAAACTAAATTAAACTAAACTATAAACTAAACTATAAACTAAAGTTAATTTACTAAACTAAAATAAACTAACCCAACCTAACCTAACCTAAACTAAACTAACCTAACCTAACCTAACCTAATCTAAACTAAACTAAACTAATCTAATATAAACTAAACTAAACAATAAATTAAAATATAAACTAAACTTAACTAAACTAAACTAAGCTAAACTAACTTGACCTAAACTAAACTAAACTAAGCTAACCTAACCTGACCTAAACTAAACTAAAATAAACTAAATTAAATTCAAGTAAACTAAACTAAACTACACTAACCTAACCTAACCTAACCTAACATAATCTAATCTAAACTAAAATAAAGCAACCTAAACTAATCTAACCTTACCTAACCTAAACTAAACTAAACTAAACCAAACTAAATTAAACTATAAACTAAAATATAAACTAATTTATAAACTAAACTAATCTATAAACTAAACTAAACTGAACTATAAACAAAACTAAACTAAACTGAACTAAACTAACCTAAACTAACCTAACCTAAACTTACGTAACCTAACCTAAACTAAACTAAACTATAAACTAAACTGTAACTAATTTATAAATTAAACTAAACTATAAACTAAAGTAAAATAAACAAAACTAAACTAAGCCAAACTAACTAACCTAACCTAACCTAACCTAAGCTAAGCTATCTAAACTCACCTAACCTAACCTAAACTAAACTAAAATAAAATAAACTAAAGTATAAACTAAACTAAAGTAAACTATAAACTAAACTATAAACTGAACTGAACTAAACTATAAATTAAACTAAAGTTAACTAACCTAACCTAACCAAACCTAACTTAAATTATACTAAACTAAACTAAACTAAGCTAACTTAACCTAACCTAAACTAACCTAACCTAACCTAACCTAAGCTAAGCTAAACTAAACTAACTTAACGTAACAGAACTAACCTAACCTAACCTAAACTAACCTTACCTCACCTAACCTAAACTAAACTAAACTAAATTAAACTATAAACTGAACTAAACTGTAAACTAAATTTTAAACTAAACTAAACTAAACTATAAACACAACTAAACTAAACTGAACTAAACTAACCTAGCCTAACTTAAACTTAACTAAATAAACTACCCTAACCTAACCTAACCTAACCAAACCTAACCTAACCTAACCTAACCTAAACTAAACTAAAATAAACTAAAGTAAACTAAACTAACTAACCTAACCTAACCTAACCTAACCTAAGCTAAACTAAACTAACCTAACGTAAATTAACCTAAACAAAACTAAACTAAACTAAACTAACCTAACCTAACCTAACATAAACTAAACTAAACTAAACTAACTAACCTAATCTAACCGAACCTAACCTAAGCTACGCTAAACTAAACTAACCTAACAAAACCTGAAATAAACTAAACTAAACTAAACTACACTAAATTATAAACTAAACTATAAACTAATATAAACTAACCTAACCTAACCTAACCTAAACTAAACTAACCTATGCTAACCTAACCTAAACTAAACTAAACTATAAAAACTATAAACTAAACTAAACAAAACTATACTATAAACTAAATTATAAACTAAACTAATGTAAACTAAACTAACCTCAAGTAACCTAACCTAACCTCACCTAACCTAACATAAACTAAACTAAACTAAATTATAAACTAAACGAAACTAAACTAAACTAAACTAAATTAAACTAAACTAACCTAAAGTAACATAACCTAACCTAACCTAACCTAACCTAAACTAAAATAACTCAACTAACCTAACCGAACCTAAACTAAACTAAACTAAACTAAACTAAACTATAAACTAAAGTAAACTAAATTAAAATAAAATAAACTAACCTAATTTACCTAAACAAAACTAACACACCTAACCTAACCTAAACAAAACTAAACTGACCTAACCTATCCTTAATAAAATAAAACTAAACTAAACTATAAAATAAACTATAAACTAAAGTAAACTAAACTAAACTAAAATAAACTAATCTAACCTAACCTAACCTAACCTAACCTAAACTAATATAATATAAACTAAACTAAACTATAAACTAAAATATAAACTAAACTAAACTAAATAACCTAACCTAAACTATAGTAAAATAAACTAGATTAAATTCAACTAAACTAAACTAAACTAAACGCCACTAACCTAACCTAACCTAATATAATCTAAACTAAAATAAACTAACCTAACCTAAACTTACCTAACTTAACCTAAACTAAACTAATCTAAGCTATAAACTAAACTATAAACTAATTTATAAATTAAACTAAACTATAAACTAAAATAAAATAAACTAAACTAAGCTAAACTATCTAACCTAACCTAACCTAACCTAAATTAACCTAACCTAAGCTAAGCTAAACTAAACTAACCTAACCCAACCTAGGCTAACCTTACCTAACCTAACCTAAACTTAACTAAATGAAACTAAACTATAAACTAATCTATAAATTAAACTAAACTATAAACTAAACTAAAATAAACTAAACTAAGCTAAATTAACTAACCTAACCTATTCTAAACTAACCTAAGCTAAACTAGACTAACCTAACCTAAACTAAACTAAACTAAACTATAAACTAAACTAAACTAAATTATACTAATCTAACCTAACCTAAACTAAACTAACCTAACCTAACCTAACCTAACCTAACATAACCTAAACTAAACTAAATTAAATATAAAATAAACTATAAACTAAACTATACTATAAACTAAATTATAAACTAAACTAAACTAAACTAACCTAATCTAACCTAATCTAACATAAACTAAACTAAATTATAAACAAAACGAAACTAAACTAACCTAACCTAATATAAACTAAACTAAACTAAATTATAAACTAAACGAAACTAAACTAAACTAAACTAACCTAAAGTAACATAAGTTAACCTAACCTAACCTAAACTACACTAACTTAACCTGACCTAACCTAAATTGAACTAAACCAAACTAACCTAACCTAACCTAAAATAACCTAACCTAAGCTAAGCTAAACTAAACTTAACTAACCTAACCTAAACTAAACTAATCTAAACAATAAACTAAACTATAAACTAATTTATAAATTAAACTAAACTATTAACTAAATTAAAAAAAACCTAACTAAGCTAAGCTATCTGACCTAACCTAACCTAACATAAACTAAACTAAATTATAAACAAAACGAAACTAAACTAACCTAACCTAATATAAACTAAACTAAACTAAATTATAAACTAAACGAAACTAAACTAAACTAAACTAACCTAAAGTAACATAAGTTAACCTAACCTAACCTAAACTACACTAACTTAACCTGACCTAACCTAAATTGAACTAAACCAAACTAACCTAACCTAACCTAAAATAACCTAACCTAAGCTAAGCTAAACTAAACTTAACTAACCTAACCTAAACTAAACTAATCTAAACAATAAACTAAACTATAAACTAATTTATAAATTAAACTAAACTATTAACTAAATTAAAAAAAACCTAACTAAGCTAAGCTATCTGACCTAACCTAACCTAACATAAACTAACATAACCTAACCTAACCTAAACTAAACTAAACTAAACCAAACTAAACTGAACTATAAAATAAAATATAAACTAATTTATAAACTAAACTAATCTATAAACTAAACTAAACTAAACTAAACTTAGCTAAACTAACTAACCTTACCTAATGTAGCCTAACGTAATCTAAGCTAAACTAAACTAACCTAACCTAACCTAAACTAACTTAACCTAACCTATACTAAACTTACCTTACCTAACCTAACATAACCTAAACTAAACTAAACTATAAAATAAACTATAAACTAAACTAAACTATACTATAAACTAAATTATAAACTAAACTAAACTAAACTAAACTAACCTAACCTAACCTAAATTAAACTAAACTAAACTAAATTATAAACTAAACGAAACTAAACTAACCTAACCTATGCTAACCTAACATAACATAAACTAAACTAAACTAAATTATAAACTAAACGAAACTAAACAAAACTAAAACTAAACTAACCTAAAGTAACCTAACCTAACCTAAAGTAAACTAAACTAATCTAATATAAACTAAACTAAACAATAAATTAAAATATAAAATAAACTTAACTAAACTAAACTAAGCTAAACGAACTTAACCTAAACTAAACTAAACTATAAAATAAACTATTAACTAAACTAAACTAAACTATACTATAAACTAAATTATAAACTAAACTAAACTAAACTAACCTAACCTAACCTAACATAAACTAAACAAACTAAATTATAAATTAATCGTATCTAAACTAACCTAACCTAACCTAACCTAACATAAACTAAAGTAAACTCAATTGTAAACTAAACGAAACTAAACAAAACTAAACTAAACTAACCTAAAGTAACATAACCTATGCTAACTTAAACTAAACTAAACTAACCTGACCTAACCTAAACTAGAACTAAATTTATCTAAACTATAAACTAAACTATAAACTAAAGTAAATGAACTAAACCAAAATAAACTAACCTAACCTAACCTAACCTAAACTAAACTAACCTAACCTAACCTAACCTAACATAAACTAAACTAAACTAAATTATTAACTAAGCGAATCTAAACTAAATTAAATTAAACTAAACTAACCTAAAGTAACATAACCTAACCTAAGGTAACGTAACCTAACCTAAACTAAACTAAACTAAACTAACCTTACCAACCTAACCTAACCTAAACTAAAATAAACTAAACTAACCTAACCGAACCTAAACTAAACTAAACTATAAACTAAACTATAAACTAAACTAAACTAAACTAAACTAAAATAAACTAACCTAACGTAACCTGACCTAGCCTAACTAAACTAACCTAAACTAAACTAAACTAAACTAATATAATATTTACTAAACTAAACTAAACTATAAACTAAAATAAATTAACTAAGCTACACTAACTAACCCAACCTAACCTAACCTATCCTAAACCAACCTAAACTAAGCTAAACTAACCTAACCTAACCTAACCTAACCTAACCTATCCTAAACTGAACTAAACTCAACTAAACTAAACTAAATTAAATAATAAACTAAACTAAACTTAACTATAAACTAAACTATAAACTAAACTGAACTAAACTATAAACTAAACTAAACTAAAGTTAACTAACCTAACGTAATTTAACCTAAACTAAATTAAACTAAACTAAACTAAACTATGCTAACTTAACCTAACCTAAACTAACCTAACCTAAGCTAAGCTAAGCTAAACTAAACTAACCTAACCTAACATAAACTAACCTTACCTAACCTAAACTAACCTTACCTAACCTAACCTAACCTAAACTAAATTAAACTAAACAAAACTACACTAAACTAAACTAAATTAAACTATAAACTGAACTAAACCGTAAACCAAACTTTAAACTAAACAGGACTAAACTATAAACAAAACTAAACTAAACTGAACTAAACTTACCTAACCTAACCTAACATAAACTTAACTAAACTAAACTACCTTAACCTAACCTAACCTAATCTAACCTTACCTAACCTAACCTAAACTAAACTAAACGAAACTAAACTATAAACTAAACTATAAACTAATCTATAAATTAAACTAAACTATAAACTAAACTAAACTAAACTAACTAACCTAATCTAACCGAACCTAACCTAAGCTACGCTAAACTAAACTAACCTAACAAAACCTGAAATAAACTAAACTAAACTAAACTAAACTAAATTATAAACTAAACGAAACTAAACTAAACTAAATTAAACTAAACTAACCTAAAGTAACATAACCTAACCTAACCTAACCAAACCTAAACAAAAATAACTCAACTAACCTAACCGAACCTAAAATAAACTAAACTAAACTAAACTATAAACTAAAGTAAACTAAATTAAACTAAAATAAACTAACCTAATTTACCTAAACAAAACTAACACACCTAACCTAACCTAAACAAAACTAAACTGACCTAACCTATCCTTAACAAAATAAAACTAAACTAAACTATAAGCTAAACTATAAACTAAAGTAAACTAAACTAAACTAAAATAAACTAATCTAACCTAACCTAACCTAACCTAACCTAAACTAAAATAATATAAACTAAACTAAACTATAAACTAAAATATAAACTAAACTAAACTAAATAACCTAACCTAAACTAAAGTAAAATAAACTAGATTAAATTCAACTAAACTAAACTAAACTAAACGCCACTAACCTAACCTAACCTAATATAATCTAAACTAAAATAAACTAACCTAACCTAAACTTACCTAACCTAACCTAAACTAAACTAATCTAAGCTATAAACTAAACTATAAACTAATTTATAAATTAAACTAAACTATAAACTAAAATAAAATAAACTAAACTAAGCTAAACTATCTAACCTAACCTAACCTAACCTAAATTAACCTAACCTAAGCTAAGCTAAACTAAACTATCCTAACCCAACCTAGGCTAACCTTACCTAACCTAACCTAAACTTAACTAAATGAGACTAAACTATAAACTAATCTATAAATTAAACTAAACTATAAACTAAACTAAAATAAACTAAACTAAGCTAAATTAACTAACCTAACCTATTCTAAACTAACCTAAGCTAAACTAGACTAACCTAACCTAAACTAAACTAAACTAAATTATAAACTAAACCATAAACTAAATTATACTATAAACTAAACTATAAACTAAACTAAACTAAACTATAAACTAGACTAAACTAAACTAAACTAACCTAACCTAACCTAAGCTAAGGTAAACTAAACTAACCTAACCTAACCTGAACTAAACTAAACTAAACTAACCTAACTTATAAACTAAGCTATAAACTAAACTAAACCAAATTATAAACTAAACTATAAACTAAACTAAACTATAAACTAAACTAAACTAAATTATACTAATCTAACCTAACCTAAACTAAACTAACCTAACCTAACCTAACATAACCTAAACTAAACTAAATTAAATATAAAATAAACTATAAACTAAACTATACTATAAACTAAATTATAAACTAAACTAAACTAAACTAACCTAATCTAACCTAATCTAACATAAACTAAACTAAATTATAAACAAAACGAAACTAAACTAACCTAACCTAATATAAACTAAACTAAACTAAATTATAAACTAAACGAAACTAAACTAAACTAAACTAACCTAAAGTAACATAAGTTAACCTAACCTAACCTAAACTACACTAACTTAACCTGACCTAACCTAAATTGAACTAAACCAAACTAACCTAACCTAACCTAAAATAACCTAACCTAAGCTAAGCTAAACTAAACTTAACTAACCTAACCTAAACTAAACTAATCTAAACAATAAACTAAACTATAAACTAATTTATAAATTAAACTAAACTATTAACTAAATTAAAAAAAACCTAACTAAGCTAAGCTATCTAACCTAACCTAACCTAACATAAACTAACATAACCTAACCTAACCTAAACTAAACTAAGCTAAACCAAACTAACCTAAACTATAAAATAAAATATAAACTAATTTATAAACTAAACTAATCTATAAACTAAACTAAACTAAACTAAACTTAGCTAAACTAACTAACCTTACCTAATGTAGCCTAACGTAATCTAAGCTAAACTAAACTAACCTAACCTAAACTAACTTAACCTAACCTATACTAAACTTACCTTACCTAACCTAACATAACCTAAACTAAACTAAACTATAAAATAAACTATAAACTAAACTAAACTAAACTATACTATAAACTAAATTATAAACTAAACTAAACTAAACTAAACTAACCTAACCTAACCTAAATTAAACTAAACTAAACTAAATTATAAACTAAACGAAACTAAACTAACCTAACCTATGCTAACCTAACATAACATAAACTAAACTGAACTAAATTATAAACTAAACGAAACTAAACAAAACTAAAACTAAACTAACCTAAAGTAACCTAACCTAACCTAAAGTAAACTAAACTAATCTAATATAAACTAAACTACACAATAAATTAAAATATAAAATAAACTTAACTAAACTAAACTAAGCTAAACGAACTTAACCTAAACTAAACTAAACTATAAAATAAACTATTAACTAAACTAAACTAAACTATACTATATACTAAATTATAAACTAAACTAAACTAAATTAACCTAACCTAACCTAACATAAACTAAACAAACTAAATTATAAACTAATCGTATCTAAACTAACCTAACCTAACCTAACCTAACATAAACTAAACTAAACTCAATTATAAACTAAACGAAACTAAACAAAACTAAACTAAACTAACCTAAACTAACATAACCTTTGCTAACTTAAACTAAACTAAACTAACCTGACCTAACCTAAACTAAAACTAAATTTATCTAAACTATAAACTAAACTATAAACTAAAGTAAATTAACTAAACCAAAATAAACTAACCTAACCTAACCTAACCTAAACTAAACTAACCTAACCTTACCTAACCTAACATAAACTAAACTAAACTAAATTATAAACTAAGCGAATCTAAACTAAATTAAATTAAACTAAACTAACCTAAAGTAACATAACCTAACCTAAGGTAACGTAACCTAACCTAAACTAAACTAAACTAAACTAAACTTACCAACCTAACCTAACCTAAACTAAAATAAACTAAACTAACCTAACCGAACCTAAACTAAACTAAACTATAAACTAAACTATAAACTAAACTAAAATAAACTAACCTAACGTAACCTGACCTAGCCTAACTAAACTAACCTAAACTAAACTAAACTAAACTAATATAATATTTACTAAACTAAACTAAACTATAAACTAAAATAAATTAACTAAGCTACACTAACTAACCCAACCTAACCTAACCTATCCTAAACCAACCAAAACTAAGCTAAACTAACCTAACCTAACCTAACCTAACCTAACCTAATCTATCCTAAACTGAACTAAACTCAACTAAACTAAACTAATTAAATAATAAACTAAACTAAACTTAACTATAAACTAAACTATAAAGTAAACTGAACTAAACTATAAACTAAACTAAACTAAAGTTAACTAACCTAACATAATTTAACCTAAACTAAATTAAACTAAACTAAACTAAACTATGCTAACTTAACCTAACCTAAACTAACCTAACCTAACCTAAGCTAAGCTAAACTAAACTAACCTAACCTAACATAAACTAATCTTACCTAACCTAAACTAACCTTACCTAACCTAACCTAACCTAAACTAAATTAAACTAAACAAAACTACACTAAACTAAACTAAATTAAACTATAAACTGAACTAAACTGTAAACCAAACTTTAAACTAAACAGGACTAAACTATAAACAAAACTAAACTAAACTGAACTAAACTAACCTAACCTAACCTAACATAAACTTAACTAAACTAAACTACCTTAACCTAACCTAACCTAATCTAACCTTACCTAACCTAACCTAAACTAAACTATAAACTAAACTATAAACTAATCTATAAATTAAACTAAACTATAAACTAAACTAAACTAAACTAACTAACCTAATCTAACCGAACCTAACCTAAGCTACGCTAAACTAAACTAACCTAACAAAACCTGAAATAAACTAAACTAAACTAAACTAAACTAAATTATAAACTAAACGAAACTAAACTAAACTAAACTAAATTAAACTAAACTAACCTAAAGTAACATAACCTAACCTAACCTAACCAAACCTAAACAAAAATAACTCAACTAACCTAACCGAACCTAAACTAAACTAAACTAAACTAAACTATAAACTAAAGTAAACTAAATTAAACTAAAATAAACTAACCTAATTTACCTAAACAAAACTAACACACCTAACCTAACCTAAACAAAACTAAACTGACCTAACCTATCCTTAACAAAATAAAACTAAACTAAACTATAAGCTAAACTATAAACTAAAGTAAACTAAACTAAACTAAAATAAACTAATCTAACCTAACCTAACCTAACCTAACCTAAACTAAAATAATATAAACTAAACTAAACTATAAACTAAAATATAAACTAAACTAAACTAAATAACCTAACCTAAACTAAAGTAAAATAAACTAGATTAAATTCAACTAAACTAAACTAAACTAAACGCCACTAACCTAACCTAACCTAATATAATCTAAACTAAAATAAACTAACCTAACCTAAACTTACCTAACCTAACCTAAACTAAACTAATCTAAGCTATAAACTAAACTATAAACTAATTTATAAATTAAACTAAACTATAAACTAAAATAAAATAAACTAAACTAAGCTAAACTATCTAACATAACCTAACCTAACCTAAATTAACCTAACCTAAGCTAAGCTAAACTAAACTAACCTAACCCAACCTAAGCTAACCTTACCTAACCTAACCTAAACTTAACTAAATGAAACTAAACTATAAACTAATCTCTAAATTAAACTAAACTATAAACTAAACTAAAATAAAATAAACTAAGCTAAATTAACTAACCTAACCTATTCTAACCTAACCTAAGCTAAACTAGACTAACCTAACCTAAACTAAACTAAACTAAATTATAAACTAAACCATAAACTAAATTATACTATAAACTAAACTATAAACTAAACTAAACTAAACTATAAACTAGACTAAACTAAACTAAACTAACCTAACCTAACCTAAGCTAAGGTAAACTAAACTAACCTAACCTAACCTGAACTAAACTAAACTAAACTAACCTAACTTATAAACTAAGCTATAAACTAAACTATAAACTAAACTAAACTATAAACTAAACTAAACTAAATTATAAACTAAACGAAACTAAACAAAACTAAAACTAAACTAACCTAAAGTAACCTAACCTAACCTAAAGTAAACTAAACTAATCTAATATAAACTAAACTAAACAATAAATTAAAATATAAAATAAACTTAACTAAACTAAACTAAGCTAAACGAACTTAACCTAAACTAAACTAAACTATAAAATAAACTATTAACTAAACTAAACTAAACTATACTATAAACTAAATTATAAACTAAACTAAACTAAACTAACCTAACCTAACCTAACATAAACTAAACAAACTAAATTATAAATTAATCGTATCTAAACTAACCTAACCTAACCTAACCTAACATAAACTAAAGTAAACTCAATTGTAAACTAAACGAAACTAAACAAAACTAAACTAAACTAACCTAAAGTAACATAACCTATGCTAACTTAAACTAAACTAAACTAACCTGACCTAACCTAAACTAGAACTAAATTTATCTAAACTATAAACTAAACTATAAACTAAAGTAAATGAACTAAACCAAAATAAACTAACCTAACCTAACCTAACCTAAACTAAACTAACCTAACCTAACCTAACCTAACATAAACTAAACTAAACTAAATTATTAACTAAGCGAATCTAAACTAAATTAAATTAAACTAAACTAACCTAAAGTAACATAACCTAACCTAAGGTAACGTAACCTAACCTAAACTAAACTAAACTAAACTAACCTTACCAACATAACCTAACCTAAACTAAAATAAACTAAACTAACCTAACCGAACCTAAACTAAACTAAACTATAAACTAAACTATAAACTAAACTAAACTAAACTAAACTAAAATAAACTAACCTAACGTAACCTGACCTAGCCTAACTAAACTAACCTAAACTAAACTAAACTAAACTAATATAATATTTACTAAACTAAACTAAACTATAAACTAAAATAAATTAACTAAGCTACACTAACTAACCCAACCTAACCTAACCTATCCTAAACCAACCTAAACTAAGCTAAACTAACCTAACCTAACCTAACCTAACCTAACCTATCCTAAACTGAACTAAACTCAACTAAACTAAACTAAATTAAATAATAAACTAAACTAAACTTAACTATAAACTAAACTATAAACTAAACTGAACTAAACTATAAACTAAACTAAACTAAAGTTAACTAACCTAACGTAATTTAACCTAAACTAAATTAAACTAAACTAAACTAAACTATGCTAACTTAACCTAACCTAAACTAACCTAACCTAACCTAAGCTAAGCTAAACTAAACTAACCTAACCTAACATAAACTAACCTTACCTAACCTAAACTAACCTTACCTAACCTAACCTAACCTAAACTAAATTAAACTAAACAAAACTACACTAAACTAAACTAAATTAAACTATAAACTGAACTAAACCGTAAACCAAACTTTAAACTAAACAGGACTAAACTATAAACAAAACTAAACTAAACTGAACTAAACTTACCTAACCTAACCTAACATAAACTTAACTAAACTAAACTACCTTAACCTAACCTAACCTAATCTAACCTTACCTAACCTAACCTAAACTAAACTAAACGAAACTAAACTATAAACTAAACTATAAACTAATCTATAAATTAAACTAAACTATAAACTAAACTAAACTAAACTAACTAACCTAATCTAACCGAACCTAACCTAAGCTACGCTAAACTAAACTAACCTAACAAAACCTGAAATAAACTAAACTAAACTAAACTAAACTAAATTATAAACTAAACGAAACTAAACTAAACTAAATTAAACTAAACTAACCTAAAGTAACATAACCTAACCTAACCTAACCAAACCTAAACAAAAATAACTCAACTAACCTAACCGAACCTAAAATAAACTAAACTAAACTAAACTATAAACTAAAGTAAACTAAATTAAACTAAAATAAACTAACCTAATTTACCTAAACAAAACTAACACACCTAACCTAACCTAAACAAAACTAAACTGACCTAACCTATCCTTAACAAAATAAAACTAAACTAAACTATAAGCTAAACTATAAACTAAAGTAAACTAAACTAAACTAAAATAAACTAATCTAACCTAACCTAACCTAACCTAACCTAAACTAAAATAATATAAACTAAACTAAACTATAAACTAAAATATAAACTAAACTAAACTAAATAACCTAACCTAAACTAAAGTAAAATAAACTAGATTAAATTCAACTAAACTAAACTAAACTAAACGCCACTAACCTAACCTAACCTAATATAATCTAAACTAAAATAAACTAACCTAACCTAAACTTACCTAACCTAACCTAAACTAAACTAATCTAAGCTATAAACTAAACTATAAACTAATTTATAAATTAAACTAAACTATAAACTAAAATAAAATAAACTAAACTAAGCTAAACTATCTAACCTAACCTAACCTAACCTAAATTAACCTAACCTAAGCTAAGCTAAACTAAACTATCCTAACCCAACCTAGGCTAACCTTACCTAACCTAACCTAAACTTAACTAAATGAGACTAAACTATAAACTAATCTATAAATTAAACTAAACTATAAACTAAACTAAAATAAACTAAACTAAGCTAAATTAATTAACCTAACCTATTCTAAACTAACCTAAGCTAAACTAGACTAACCTAACCTAAACTAAACTAAACTAAATTATAAACTAAACCATAAACTAAATTATACTATAAACTAAACTATAAACTAAACTAAACTAAACTATAAACTAGACTAAACTAAACTAAACTAACCTAACCTAACCTAAGCTAAGGTAAACTAAACTAACCTAACCTAACCTGAACTAAACTAAACTAAACTAACCTAACTTATAAACTAAGCTATAAACTAAACTAAACCAAATTATAAACTAAACTATAAACTAAACTAAACTATAAACTAAACTAAACTAAATTATACTAATCTAACCTAACCTAAACTAAACTAACCTAACCTAACCTAACATAACCTAAACTAAACTAAATTAAATATAAAATAAACTATAAACTAAACTATACTATAAACTAAATTATAAACTAAACTAAACTAAACTAACCTAATCTAACCTAATCTAACATAAACTAAACTAAATTATAAACAAAACGAAACTAAACTAACCTAACCTAATATAAACTAAACTAAACTAAATTATAAACTAAACGAAACTAAACTAAACTAAACTAACCTAAAGTAACATAAGTTAACCTAACCTAACCTAAACTACACTAACTTAACCTGACCTAACCTAAATTGAACTAAACCAAACTAACCTAACCTAACCTAAAATAACCTAACCTAAGCTAAGCTAAACTAAACTTAACTAACCTAACCTAAACTAAACTAATCTAAACAATAAACTAAACTATAAACTAATTTATAAATTAAACTAAACTATTAACTAAATTAAAAAAAACCTAACTAAGCTAAGCTATCTAACCTAACCTAACCTAACATAAACTAACATAACCTAACCTAACCTAAACTAAACTAAGCTAAACCAAACTAACCTAAACTATAAAATAAAATATAAACTAATTTATAAACTAAACTAATCTATAAACTAAACTAAACTAAACTAAACTTAGCTAAACTAACTAACCTTACCTAATGTAGCCTAACGTAATCTAAGCTAAACTAAACTAACCTAACCTAAACTAACTTAACCTAACCTATACTAAACTTACCTTACCTAACCTAACATAACCTAAACTAAACTAAACTATAAAATAAACTATAAACTAAACTAAACTAAACTATACTATAAACTAAATTATAAACTAAACTAAACTAAACTAAACTAACCTAACCTAACCTAAATTAAACTAAACTAAACTAAATTATAAACTAAACGAAACTAAACTAACCTAACCTATGCTAACCTAACATAACATAAACTAAACTGAACTAAATTATAAACTAAACGAAACTAAACAAAACTAAAACTAAACTAACCTAAAGTAACCTAACCTAACCTAAAGTAAACTAAACTAATCTAATAAAAACTAAACTACACAATAAATTAAAATATAAAATAAACTTAACTAAACTAAACTAAGCTAAACGAACTTAACCTAAACTAAACTAAACTATAAAATAAACTATTAACTAAACTAAACTAAACTATACTATATACTAAATTATAAACTAAACTAAACTAAATTAACCTAACCTAACCTAACATAAACTAAACAAACTAAATTATAAACTAATCGTATCTAAACTAACCTAACCTAACCTAACCTAACATAAACTAAACTAAACTCAATTATAAACTAAACGAAACTAAACAAAACTAAACTAAACTAACCTAAACTAACATAACCTTTGCTAACTTAAACTAAACTAAACTAACCTGACCTAACCTAAACTAAAACTAAATTTATCTAAACTATAAACTAAACTATAAACTAAAGTAAATTAACTAAACCAAAATAAACTAACCTAACCTAACCTAACCTAAACTAAACTAACCTAACCTTACCTAACCTAACATAAACTAAACTAAACTAAATTATAAACTAAGCGAATCTAAACTAAATTAAATTAAACTAAACTAACCTAAAGTAACATAACCTAACCTAAGGTAACGTAACCTAACCTAAACTAAACTAAACTAAACTAAACTTACCAACCTAACCTAACCTAAACTAAAATAAACTAAACTAACCTAACCGAACCTAAACTAAACTAAACTATAAACTAAACTAAAATAAACTAACCTAACGTAACCTGACCTAGCCTAACTAAACTAACCTAAACTAAACTAAACTAAACTAATATAATATTTACTAAACTAAACTAAACTATAAACTAAAATAAATTAACTAAGCTACACTAACTAACCCAACCTAAATTAACCTATCCTAAACCAACCTAAACTAAGCTAAACTAACCTAACCTAACCTAACCTAACCTAACCTAATCTATCCTAAACTGAACTAAACTCAACTAAACTAAACTAAATTAAATAATAAACTAAACTAAACTTAACTATAAACTAAACTATAAAGTAAACTGAACTAAACTATAAACTAAACTAAACTAAAGTTAACTAACCTAACATAATTTAACCTAAACTAAATTAAACTAAACTAAACTAAACTATGCTAACTTAACCTAACCTAAACTAACCTAACCTAACCTAAGCTAAGCTAAACTAAACTAACCTAACCTAACATAAACTAACCTTACCTAACCTAAACTAACCTTACCTAACCTAACCTAACCTAAACTAAATTAAACTAAACAAAACTACACTAAACTAAACTAAATTAAACTATAAACTGAACTAAACTGTAAACCAAACTTTAAACTAAACAGGACTAAACTATAAACAAAACTAAACTAAACTGAACTAAACTAACCTAACCTAACCTAACATAAACTTAACTAAACTAAACAACCTTAACCTAACCTAACCTAATCTAACCTTACCTAACCTAACCTAAACTAAACTATAAACTAAACTATAAACTAATCTATAAATTAAACTAAACTATAAACTAAACTAAACTAAACTAACTAACCTAATCTAACCGAACCTAACCTAAGCTACGCTAAACTAAACTAACCTAACAAAACCTGAAATAAACTAAACTAAACTAAACTAAACTAAATTATAAACTAAACGAAACTAAACTAAACTAAACTAAATTAAACTAAACTAACCTAAAGTAACATAACCTAACCTAACCTAACCAAACCTAAACAAAAATAACTCAACTAACCTAACCGAACCTAAACTAAACTAAACTAAACTAAACTATAAACTAAAGTAAACTAAATTAAACTAAAATAAACTAACCTAATTTACCTAAACAAAACTAACACACCTAACCTAACCTAAACAAAACTAAACTGACCTAACCTATCCTTAACAAAATAAAACTAAACTAAACTATAAGCTAAACTATAAACTAAAGTAAACTAAACTAAACTAAAATAAACTAATCTAACCTAACCTAACCTAACCTAACCTAAACTAAAATAATATAAACTAAACTAAACTATAAACTAAAATATAAACTAAACTAAACTAAATAACCTAACCTAAACTAAAGTAAAATAAACTAGATTAAATTCAACTAAACTAAACTAAACTAAACGCCACTAACCTAACCTAACCTAATATAATCTAAACTAAAATAAACTAACCTAACCTAAACTTACCTAACCTAACCTAAACTAAACTAATCTAAGCTATAAACTAAACTATAAACTAATTTATAAATTAAACTAAACTATAAACTAAAATAAAATAAACTAAACTAAGCTAAACTATCTAACATAACCTAACCTAACCTAAATTAACCTAACCTAAGCTAAGCTAAACTAAACTAACCTAACCCAACCTAAGCTAACCTTACCTAACCTAACCTAAACTTAACTAAATGAAACTAAACTATAAACTAATCTCTAAATTAAACTAAACTATAAACTAAACTAAAATAAAATAAACTAAGCTAAATTAACTAACCTAACCTATTCTAACCTAACCTAAGCTAAACTAGACTAACCTAACCTAAACTAAACTAAACTAAATTATAAACTAAACCATAAACTAAATTATACTATAAACTAAACTATAAACTAAACTAAACTAAACTATAAACTAGACTAAACTAAACTAAACTAACCTAACCTAACCTAAGCTAAGGTAAACTAAACTAACCTAACCTAACCTGAACTAAACTAAACTAAACTAACCTAACTTATAAACTAAGCTATAAACTAAACTATAAACTAAACTAAACTATAAACTAAACTAAACTAAATTATACTAATCTAACCTAACCTAAACTATACTAACCTAACCTAACCTAACCTAACATAACCTAAACTAAACTAAACTAAAATATAAAATAAACTATAAACTAAACTATACTATAAACTAAATTATAAACTAAACTATACTAAACTAAACTAAACTAACCTAATCTAACCTAATCTAACATAAACTAAACTAAATTATAAACAAAACGAAACTAAACTAACCTAACCTAATATAAACTAAACTAAACTAAATTATAAACTAAACGAAACTAAACTAAACTAAACTAACCTAAAGTAACATAAGTTAACCTAACCTAACCTAAACTACACTAACTTAACCTGACCTTACCTAAACTGAACTAAACCAAACTAACCTAACCTAACCTAAAATAACCTAACCTAAGCTAAGCTAAACTAAACTTACCCAACTTAACCTAAACTAAACTAATCTAAACTATAAACTAAACTATAAACTAATTTATAAATTAAACTAAACTATTAACTAAAATAAAATAAACTAAACTAAGCTAAACTATCTAACCTAACCTAACCTAACCTAAAATAACCTAAGCTAAGCTAAGCTAAACTAAACTAACCTAACCTAACATAAACTAACAAAACCTAACCTAACCTAAACTAAACTAAACTAAACCAAACTAAACTAAACTATAAAATAAAATATAAACTAATTTATAAACTAAACTAATCTATAAACTAAACTAAACTAAACTAAACTTAGCTAAACCTACTAACCTTACCTAATGTAGCCTAACGTAATCTAAGCTAAACTAAACTAACCTAACCTAACATAAACTAACAAAACCTAACCTAACCTAAACTAAACTAAACTAAACCAAACTAAACTAAACTATAAAATAAAATATAAACTAATTTATAAACTAAACTAATCTATAAACTAAACTAAACTAAACTAAACTTAGCTCAACCTACTAACCTTACCTAATGTAGCCTAACATAACCTAAACTAAACTAAACTATAAAATAAACTATAAACTAAACTAAACTAAACTAAACTATACTATAAACTAAATTATAAACTAAACTAAACTAAACTAAACTAACCTAACCTAACCTAACATAAACTAAACTAAACTAAATTATAAACTAAACGAAACTAAACTAACCTAACCTATGCTAACCTAACATAACATAAACTAAACTAAACTAAATTATAAACTAAACGAAACTAAACAAAACTAAAACTAAACTAACCTAAAGTAACCTAACCTAACCTAAAGTAAACTAAACTAATCTAATATAAACTAAACTAAACAATAAATTAAAATATAAAATAAACTTAACTAAACTAAACTAAGCTAAACGAACTTAACCTAAACTAAACTAAACTATAAAATAAACTATTAACTAAACTCTACTAAACTATACTATAAACTAAATTATAAACTAAACTAAACTAAACTAACCTAACCTAACCTAACATAAACTAAACAAACTAAATTATAAACTAATCGTAACTAAACTAACCTAACCTAACCTAACATAAACTAAACTAAACTCAATTATAAACTAAACGAAACTGAACAAAACTAAACTAAACTAACCTAAAGTAACATAACCTATGCTAACTTAAACTAAACTAAACTAACCTGACCTAACCTAAACCAAACTAAATTTATCTAGACTATAAACTAAACTATAAACTAAAGTAAATTAACTAAACCAAAATAAACTAACCTAACCTAACCTAACCTAAACTAAACTAACCTAACCTAACCTAACTTAACCTAACATAAACTAAACAAAACTAAATTATGAACTAAGCGAATCTAAACTAAATTAAATTAAACTAAACTAACCTAAAGTAACATAACCTAACCTAACGTAACGTAACCTAACCTAAACTAAACTAAACTAAACTTACCAACCTAACCTAACCTAAACTAAAATAAACTAAACTAACCTAACCGAACCTAAACTAAACTAAACTATAAACTAAACTATAAACTAAAATAAACTAAACTAAAATAAACTAACCTAACCTAACCTGACCTAGCCTAACTAAACTAACCTAACCTAAACTAAACTAAACTAATCTAATATTTACTAAACTAAACTAAACTATAAACTAAAATAAATTAACTAAGCTACACTAACTAACCCAACCTAACCTAACCTATCCTAACCCAACCTAACCTAGCCTATCCTAAACTAAACTAAACTCAACTAAACTAAACTAAATTAAATAATAAACTAAACTAAACCTAACTATAAATTAAACTATAAACTAAACTAAACTATAAACAATACTAAACTAAAATGAACTAAACTAACCTAACCTAACCTAACATAAACTTAACTAAACTAAACTAACTTAACCTCACCCAACCTAACCTTACCTTACCTAACCTAAACTAAAATAAACTAAACTAAACTATAAGCGAAACTATACTTAATTATAAATTAAACACTAAACTAAATTACATCCAACTGACCTAACCTAACCTAAACAAAACTAACATACCTAACCTAACCTAACCTAAACTAAACTAAACTAAACTAACCTAACCTAACCTAACCTAAACTAAACTAAACTGACCTAACCTATCCTAAACAAACTAAACTTAACTAAACTATAAGCTAAACTATTAACTAAACTAAACTAAACTAAACTAACCTTACCTAACCTAACCTAACCTAACTTATACTAAACTAAACTAAATTAAACCAAACTAAACTAAACTATAAACTAAAATATAAGCTAATCTATAAATTAAAATAAACTATAAAATAAAATAAACTAAACTAAATTAAATTCAACTAAACTAAACTACACTAATCTAACCTAACCTAACATAATCTAATCTAAACTAAAATAAACTAACATAACCTAACCTAACCTTAACTAACATAACCTAAACTAAACTAAACTAAACCAAACTTAAATAAACTATAAACCAAAATATAAACTAATCTATAAACTAAACTAAACTATAAACTAAACGAAACTAAAATAAAGTATACTAAATTAAACTAATCTAACCTAAACAAATCTAACCTAACCTAAACTAAACTAAACTAAACTAAACTAAATTAAACTATAAAGTAAACTAAATTAAACTATAAACTAAACTACAAACTAAACTAAACTATAAACAAAACTAAACTATAAAATAATTTGTAAATTAAACTAAACTATAAACTAAACTAAAATAAACTAAACTAAGCTAAACTAACTAACCCAACCTAACCTCACCTAACCTAACCTAAGCTATACTAAACTAACCTAACCTAACCTAAACTAAACTAAACCAAACTAAATTATATTATAAAGTATAAACGAAACTAAACTAAAGTATAAACTATAATATAAACTAAACTAAACTATAAACTAAACTAAATTTAACTAAACTAAAGTAAACTCAACTTAACTAACCTAACCTTAACCAACCTAAATTAAACTAAACTAAACTAAGCTAACCTAACCTAACCTAATCTCACCTAAGCTAAGCAAAACTAAAGTAACCTAACCTAACATAAACTAACCTAACCTAACCTAAACTAAACTAAACTAATTTAACCTAAGCTAACCTAACCTAACCTAAGCTAAGCAAAACCAAACTAACCTAACCTAACATAAACTAACTTAACCTAACCTAAACTAAACTAAACTAAACTAAACCAACCTTACCTAACCTAACCTGAACTAAACTAAACAAAACTAAACTAAACTAGACTAAATTAAACTATAAACTAAACTAAACTATAAACTAAACTAAACTATAAACCAAACTATAAACTAAACTGAACTAAACTATAAACAAAACTAACTAAACTCAACTAAACTAACCTAACCTAACTTAACATAAACTTAACTAAACTAAACTATCCTAACCTAACCTAACCTTACCTAACCTAACCTTAATTAAACCAAACTAAACTAAACTATAAACTAAAATATAATCTAATCTATAAATGAAACTAAACTATAAACTAAACTAAAATAAACTAAACTAAGCTAAACTAACTAATCTAACCTAACTTAACCTAACCTAACCAAACCTAAGCTAAGCAGAACTAAACTAACCAAACCTAACCTAACCTAACATAAACTAAACTAAACTAAATTATAAACTAAACGAAACTAAACTAAACTAAATTAAACTAAACTAACCTAAAGTAACCTAAACTAAACTAAACTAAACTAACCTAACCTAACCTAAACTAAACTAAACTAACCTAACCGAACCTAAACTAAACTAAACTAAACTAAACTAAACTAAACTATAAACTTAACAATAAACTAAAGTATACTAAAGTAAAGTAAAATAAACTAACATAACCTAACCTAAACTCAACTATCCTAACCTAACCAAACCTAACCTAAACTAAATTGAACTAAACTAAACTAAACTAGTCTAATATAAACTAAACTAAACTAAAATATAAACTAAAATATAAACTAAACTAAACTAAACTAACCTAACCTAACCTAACCTAACTTAACCTAACCTAAATTAAACTAAACTAAACTAAACTAACCTAACCTAACCTAAACTAAGCTAAAATAAACTAAATTAAATTCAAGTAAATTAAACTAAACTAAACTACACTAACCTAACCTACCCAAACCTAACATAATCTAATGTAAACTAAAATCAACTAACCTAACCTAATCTAAACTAAATTAACCTAAGCTAACCTAACATAACCTAAACTAAACTGCACTAAACTAAACTAAACTAAGTTAAACAATAAACTAAACTAAACTAAACTATAAACTATACTGTAAACTAAACTATTACTAAACTAAATTATAAACAAAACTAAACTCAACTGAACTAACTTAACCTAACCTAACCTAAACTTACCTCTCCTAACCTAAACTAAACTAAACTAAACTAAACTATAAACTAATCTAAAATTAAACTAAACTATAAACTAAAATAAACTAAACTAAGTTACACTAACTAACCGAACCTAACCTAAACTAACCTAACCTAACCAAACCTAAACTAAGCTAAACTAAACTATAAAATAAAATATAAACTAAAATAAACTAAACTATACTATAAACTAAATTACAAACTAAACTAAATTAATCTAAACTAACCTAACCTAAGCTAACCTAACATAAACTATACTAAACTAAATTATAAACTAAACGAAACTAAACTAACCTAACCTAACTTAAACTAAATTAAACTAAACTAAACTAAACGAAATTAAACTATAAACTAAACTAAACTAAACTCAACTAAACCAAACTAAACTAACCTAACTTAACCTAACCTAAACTAAACTAAACTAACCTAACCTAACATAACCTACCCTAAACTAAACTACAATAAATTAATTAAACTATCAATTAAACTAAACTATAAACTAAACGATACCTAACTAAACGATACCTCACTAAACTAAACTAAACTAAATTATAAACTAAACGAAACTAATCTAAACTATAAACTAAACTATAAATTAATTTATAAATTAAACTAAACTATAAAATAAAATAAAATAAACTAAACTAAGCTAAACTATCTAACCTAACCTAACCTAACCTAAATTAACCTAACCTAAGCTAAGCTAAACTAAACTAACCTAACCTAACATAAACTAACATAACCTAACCTAAACTAAACTAAACTAAACTAACCTTACCTAACCTAACCTATACTAAACTAAACAAAACTAAACTAAACTAAACTATAAACTAAACTAAACTAAACTATAAACAAAACTAAACTAAACTGAACTAAACTAACCTAACCTAACATAAACTTAACTAAACTAAACTAACCTAACCCAACCTAAGCTAACCTTACCTAACCTAACCTAAACTTAACTAAATGAAACTAAACTATGAACTAATCTCTAAATTAAACTAAACTATAAACTAAACTAAAATAAACTAAACTAAGCTAAATTAACTAACCTAACCTATTCTAACCTAACTTAAGCTAAACTAGACTAACCTAACCTAAATTAAACTAAACTGAACTAAATTATAAACTAAACCATAAACTAAACTAAACTATAAACTAAACTATAAACTAAACTAAACTAAACTATAAACTAGACTAAACTTAACTAAACTAACCTAACCTAACCTAAGCTAAGGTAAACTAAACTAACCTAAAGTAACATAAGTTAACCTAGCCTAACCTAAACTACACTAACTTAACCTTACCTAACCTAAACTAAACTAACGTAACCTAACCTAACCTAACCTAAAATAACCTAACCTAAGCTAAGCTAAACTAAAGTAACCTAACCTAACATAAACTAACATAACCTAACCTAAACTGAACTAAACTTAACTAACCGAACCTAACCTAATATAACCTAACCTAAGCAAAGCTAAACTAAACTAACCTAACCTAACATAAACTAATATAACCTAACCTAAACTCAACTAAACTAAACTAAAATTACCTAACCTAACCTATACTAAACTAAACAAAACAAAACTAAACTAAACTAAACTATAAACTGAACTAAACTAACCTTACCTAACCTAACATAAACTTAACTAAACTAAACTAACCTAACCCAACTTAAGCTAACCTTACCTAACCTAACCTAAACTAAACTAAACGAAACTAAACTATAAACTAAACTATAAACTAATCTCTAAATTTAACTAAACTATAAACTAAACTAAAATAAACTAAACTAAGCTAAATTAACTAACCTAACCTATTCTAACCTAACCTAAGCTAAACTAGACTAACCTAACCTAAACTAAACTAAACTAAACTAAACTATAAACTAAACTAAACTAAACTATAAACAAAACTAAACTAAACTGAACTAAACTAACCTAACCTAACCTAACATAAACTTAACTAAACTAAACTAACCTAACCCAAACTAACCTAACCTTACCTAACCTAACCTAAACTTAAATAAATGAAACTAAACTATAAACTAATCTCTAAATTAAACTAAACTATAAATTAAACTAAAATAAACTAAACTAAGCTAAATTAACTAACCTAACCTATTCTAACCTAACCTAAGCTAAACTAGACTAACCTAACATAAACTAAACTAAACTAAACTAAATTATAAACTAAACCATAAACTAAATTAAACTATAAACTAAACTATAAACTAAACTAAACTAAACTATAAACTAGACTAAACTAAACTAAACTAACCTAACCTAACCTAAGCTAAGGTAAACTAAACTAACCTAACCTAACCTGAACTAAACTAAACTAAACTAACCTAACTTATAAACTAAGATATAAACTAAACTAAACCAAATTATAAACTAAACTATAAACTAAACTAAACTAAACTATAAACTAAACTAAACTAAATTATACTAATCTAACCTAACCTAAACTAAACTAACCTAACCTAACCTACCCTAACATAACCTAAACTAAACTAAAATATAAAATAAACTATAAACTAAACTATACTATAAAATAATTATAAACTAAACTAAACTAAACTAAACTAAACTAATCTAACCTAACCTAACATAAACTAAACTAAATTATAAACAAAACGAAACTAAACTAACCTAACCTAATATAAACTAAACTAAACTAAATTATAAACTAAACGAAACTAAACTAAACTAAACTAACCTAAAGTAACATAAGTTAACCTAACCTAACCTAAACTACACTAACTTAACCTGACCTAACCTAAACTGAAGTAAACCAAACTAACCTAACCTAACCTAACCGAAAATAACCTAACCCAAGCTAAGCTAAACTAAACTTACCTAACCTAACCTAAACTAAACTAATCTAAACTATAAACTAATCTATAAACTAATTTATAAATTAAACTAAACATTTAACTATAATAAAATAAACTAAACTAAGCTAAACTATCTAACTAACCTAACCTAACCTAAAATAACCTAACCTAAGCTAAGCTAAACTAAACTAACCTAACCTAACATAAACTAACATAACCTAACCTAACCTAAACTAATCTAAACTAAACTAAACTAATCTAATATAAACTAAACAAACTTAAACTATAAACTAAAATATAAATTAAACTAAACTAACCTAACCTAAACTAAATTAAAATAAACTAAATTAAATTCAACTAAATGTAACTAAACTAAACTACACTAACCTAACCTAGCCTAACCTAACATAATCTAATCTAAACTAAAATAAACTAACCTATCCTAACCATAACTAACCTAAACTAAACTGAACTAAACTAAACTAAACCAAACTAAACTAAACTATAAACTAAAATATAAATTAACCTGTAAACTAAAGTAAACTATAAACTACACGAAACTAATATAAACTATAGTAAACTAACCTAACCTAACCTAACCTAAGCTAAACTAAACTAACCTAACCTAACTTCACCTCCTAACCTAACATAAACTAAACTAAACTAAATTATAAACTAAACGAAACTAAACTAAACTAAACTAAATTAAACTAAACTAACCTAAAGTAACATAACCTAACTAACCTAACCTAACCTAACCTAAATTAAAATAAACTCAACTAACCTAACCTAACATAACCCAACCCAACCTAAACTAAACTAAACTAACCTAACCGAGCCTAAACTAAACTAAACTAAACTAAACTATAAACTAAACTATAAACTAAAGTAAACTAAACTAAACTAAAATAAACTAACCTAATTTACCTAAACAAAACTAACATTCCTAACCTAACCTAAACAAAACTAAACTATACTAACCTAACCTAACATAACCCAACCTAACCTAAACTAAACTAAACTAAACTATAAACTAAATTATAAACTAAAGTAAACTAAACTAAACTAAAGAAACCTAACACACCTAACCTAACCTAACCTAAACTAAACTAAACTAAACTAAACTAACCTAACATAACCTAACCTAACCTAAACTGAACTAAACTGACCTAACCTATCCTAAACTAAACTAAACTAAACTAAACTAAAATAAACTAACCTAATTTACCTAAACAAAACTAACACTCCTAACCTAACCTAAACAAAACTAAACTATACTAACCTAACCTAACATAACCCAACTTAACCTAAACTAAAATAAACTAAACTATAAACTAAATTATAAACTAAAGTAAACTAAACTAAACTAAAGAAACCTAACACACCTAACCTAACCTAACCTAAACTAAACTAAACTAAACTAACCTAACATAACCCAACCTAACATAAACTAAACTAAACTGACGTAACCTATCCTAAACAAAACAAAACTAAACTAAACTATAAGCTAAACTATAAACTAAAGTAAAGTAAACTAAACTAAAATAAACTAATCTAACCTAACCTAACCTAACCTAACCTAACCTAAACTAATCTAATATAAACTAAACTAAACTAAACTATAAACTAAAATATAAACTAAACTAAACTAAACTAAATAACCTAACCTAAACTAAAGTAAAATAAACTAGAGTAAATTCAAATAAACTAAACTAAACTAAACGCCACTAACCTAACCTAACCTAACCTAATCTAATCTAAACTAAAATAAGCTAACCTAACCTAACGTAACCTAACCTTACCTATTCTAACCTGAACTAATCTAAACTAAACGAACTAAACTAAACTATAAACCAAAATATAAACTAATCTATTAACTAAACTGAACTATAAACTAAACGAAACTAAAATAAATTATACTAAAATAAACTGACCTAACCTAAACTTACCTAACCTAACCTAAACTAAACTAATCTAAACTATAAACTAAACTATAAACTAATATATAACTTAAACTAAACTATAAACTAAAATAAAATAAACTAAACTAAGCTAAACTATCTAACCTAACCTAACCTAACCTAAAATAACCTAACCTAAGCTAAACTAAACTAAACTAACCTAACCTAACATAAACTAACATAACCTAACCTAAACTTTACTAAACTAAACTAACCTTACCTAACCCAACCTATACTAAACTAAACAAATCTAAACTAAACTAACTTCACCTCCTAACCTAACATAAACTAAACTAAACTAAATTATAAACTAAACGAAACTAAACTAAACTAAACTAAATTAAACTAAACTAACCTAAAGTAACATAACCTAACTAACCTAACCTAACCTAACCTAAATTAAAATAAACTCAACTAACCTAACCTAACATAACCCAACCTAACCTATACTAAACTAAACTAACCTAACCGAACCTAAACTAAACTAAACTAAACTAAAATAAACTAACCTAATTTACCTAAACAAAACTAACACTCCTAACCTAACCTAAACAAAACTAAACTATACTAACCTAACCTAACATAACCCAACTTAACCTAAACTAAAATAAACTAAACTATAAACTAAATTATAAACTAAAGTAAACTAAACTAAACTAAAGAAACCTAACACACCTAACCTAACCTAACCTAAACTATACTAAACTAAACTAACGTAACATAACCCAACCTAACCTAAACTAAACTAAACTGACGTAACCTATCCTAAACAAAACAAAACTAAACTAAACTATAAGCTAAACTATAAACTACAGTAAACTAAACTAAACTAAAATAAACTAATCTAACCTAACCTAACCTAACCTAACCTAAACTAATCTAATATAAACTAAACTAAACTAAACTATAAACTAAAATATAAACTAAACTAAACTAAACTAAATAACCTAACCTAAACTAAAGTAAAATAAACTAGAGTAAATTCAACTAAACTAAACTAAACTAAACGCCACTAACCTAACCTAACCTAACCTAATCTAATCTAAACTAAAATAAGCTAACCTAACCTTACGTAACCTAACCTTACCTATTCTAACCTGAACTAATCTAAACTAAACAAACTAAACTAAACTATAAACCAAAATATAAACTAATCTATAAACTAAACTGAACTATAAACTAAACGAAACTAAAATAAACTATACTAAAATAAACTGACCTAACCTAAACTTACCTAACCTAACCTAAACTAAACTAATCGTAACTATAAACTAAACTATAAACTAATATATAACTTAAACTAAACTATAAACTAAAATAAAATAAACTAAACTAAGCTAAACTATCTAACCTAACCTAACCTAACCTAAAATAACCTAACCTAAGCTAAACTAAACTAAACTAACCTAACCTAACATAAACTAACATAACCTAACCTAAACTTTACTAAACTAAACTAACCTTACCTAACCTAACCTATACTAAACTAAACAAATCTAAACTAAACTAAACTAAACTATAAACTAAACTAAACTATAAACAAAACTATACTAAACTGAACGAAACTAACCTAACCTAAGCTAAGGTAAACTAAACTAACCTAACCTAACCTAACCTAACATAACCTAATCTAAACTAAACTAAAATATAAAATAAACTATAAACTAAACTAAACTATACTATAAACTAATTTATAAACTAAACTAAACTAAACTAAACTAACCTAACCTAACCTAACCTAACATAAACTAAACTAAATTATAAATAAAACGACACTAAACTAACCTAACCTAATATAAACTAAACTAAACTAAATTATAAATTAAACGAAACTAAACTAAACTAAACTAACCTAAAGTAACATAAGTTAACCTAACCTAACCTAAACTACACTAACTTAACCTGACCTAACATAAACTAAACTAACCTAACCTAACCTAACCTAACCAATTGTAAAATAACCTAACCTAAGCTAAGCTAAACTAAACTAACCTAACCTAACATAAATTAACATAACCTAACCTAAACTGAACTAAACTAAACTAACCTAACCTAACCTAACCTAAAATATCCTAACCAAAGGTAAGCTAAACTAAACTTACCTAACCTAACCTAAACTAAACTAATCTAAACTATAAACTAAACTATAACCTAATTTATAAATTAAACTAAACTATAAACTAAAATAAAATAAACTAAACTAAGCTAAACTAACTAACCTAACCTAACCTAACCAAAATAACCTAACCCAAGCTAAGCTAAACTAAATTAATCTAACCTAACATAAACTAACATAACCTAACCTAACCTAACCTAAACTAATCTAAACTAAACTAAACTAATCTAATATAAACTAAACAAACTTAAACTATAAACTAAAATATAAACTAAACTAAACTAACCTAACCTAAACTAAACTAAAATAAACAAAATTAAATTCAACTAAATGAAACTAAACTAAACTACACTAACCTAACCTAACCTAACCTAACATAATCTAATATAAACTAAACCAAACTAATGTACTATAAGCTAAAATAAACAATAAATTAAAATATAAACTAAACTAAACTATACTAAACTAAGTTAACCTTACTTAACCTAACCTAAACTAAACTAAACTAAACTAAACAAACCTAACCTAACCTAAACCAAACAAAAATAAACTACATTAAATTAAATTAAATTAAAATAAACTACACTTACCTAACCTAACCTTACCTAACCTAACCTAAACTAAACTAAACCAAACTAAACTAAAATATAAACTAAAATATAACCTAATCTATAAATTAAACTAAACTATATACTAAACTAAACTAAACCAAATTAAATTCAACTAAACTAAACTACACTAATCTAACCTAACCTAACCTAACATAATCTAATCCAAACTAAAATAAACTAGCCTAACCTAACCTAACCTTACCTAACCTAACCTAAACTAAACTAAACTAAAGCAAACTTAACTAAACTATAAAGCAAAATATAAACTAATCTATAAACTATACTAAACTATAAACTAAAGGAAACTAAATTAAACTATACTAAACTAAACTAACCTAACATAAACAAATCTAACCTAACCTATAACAAACCAAACTAAACTAAACTAAATTAAACTATAAACTAAACTATAAACTAAACTAAACTAAACTATAAACAAAACTAAACTATAAAACAATTTATAAATTAAACTAAACTATAAACTAAATTAAAATAAACTAAACTAAGCTAAATTAACTAACCCAACCTAACCTAACCTAACCTAAGCTATACTAAACTGACCTAACCTAACCTAAACTAAACTAAAATAAACTAAATTATATTATAAAGTATAAACTAAACAAAACTAAACTATAATATAAACTAAACTAAACTTAACTAAACTAAATTAAACTAAAGTTAACTAACCTAACCTAACCTAACCTAACCTAAATTAAACTAAACTAAACTAACCTAACCTAACCTAACCTAACCTAAGCAAAACTAAAGTAACCTAACCCAACATAAACTAACCTAACCTAACCTAAACTAAACTAAACTAAACTAAACTAAGCTAACCTAACTTAACCTAACCTAACCTAACCTAAGCTAAGCAAAACTAAACTAACCTAACCAAACACAAACTAACCTAACCTAACCTAAACTATACTAACCTTACCTAACCTAACCTAAACTAAACTAAACAAAATAAATTAAACTAAACTAAATTAAACTATAAACTAAACTAAACTATAAACCAAACTATAAACTAAACTAAACTAAACTATAAACAAACCTAACTAAACTGAACTAAACTAACCTAACCTAACCTAACATAAACTTAACTAAACTAAACTATCCTAACCTAACCTAACCTTACCTAACCTAACCTTAACTAAACCAAACTAAACTAAACTATAAACTAAAATATAATCTAATCTATAAATTAAACTAAACTATAAACTAAACTAAAATAAACTAAACTAAGCTAAACTAACTAACCTAACCAATTAACCTAACCTAACGAAACCTAAGCTAAGCTAAAGTTAACTTACCAAACCTAACCTAAACTAAACTAAACTAAATTAAACTAAATTATAATCTAAACCATAAACTTAACTAAACTAAATTATAATCTAAACTATAAACTAAACTAAACTATAAACTAAACTAAACCAAACTAACCTATCCTAACCTAACCTAAACTAAACTGACCTAACCTAAGCTAACCTAACCTAAATTAAACTATAAAATAAACTATAAACTAAACTAAAGCAAACTATACTATAAACTAAATGATAAACTTAACTAAACTAACCGGAACTAACCTAATCTAAAATAAACTAAACTAAACTAAATTATAAACTAAACGAAACTAAACTAAACTAAATTAAACTAAACTAACCTAAAGTAACCTAAACTAAACCAAACTAAACTAACCTAACCTAACCTTACCTAACCTAACCTTACGTAACCTAACCTAAACTAAACTAAACTAAACTCAACTAAACTATAAACTTAACTATAAACTAAAGTAATCTAAAGTAAACTAAAATAAACTAACCTAACCTAACCTAAACTCAACTACCCTAACCTAACCAAACCTAACCTAAATTAAACTGAACTAAACTGAACTAAACTAATCTAATATAAACTAAACTAAACTAAACTATAAACTAAAATATAAACTAAACTAAACTAAACTAACCTCACTTAACCTAACCTAAATTAAACTAAACTAAGCTGACCTAACCTAACCTAACCTAACCCAACCTACATTAAAATAAATTAAACTAAGCTAACCTAACCTAACCTAAGCTAAGCAAAACTAAACTAACCTAACCTAACCTAACCTAAACTAAATAAAACTAACCTAACCTAACTAGCCTAAACTAAACTAAACTAAACTAAACTATAAAATAAACTATAAACTAAACTAATCTATACTAAAAATTAAATTATAAACTAAACTAAACTAAACTAACCTAAACTAGCCTAACCTAAACTAACTTAACCTAACCTAAACTAAACTTACCTTACCTTACCTCACATAACATAACCTAAACTAAACTAAACTAAACTATAAAATAAACTATAAACTAAACTAAACTAAACTATACAAAAATTAAATTATAAACTAAACTAAACTAAACTAACCTAACCTAACCTAACCTAACATAAACTAAATTAACTAAATTATAAACTAAACGAAACTAAACTAACCTAACCTAACCTAACCTAACATAAACTAAACTAAACTAAATTATAAGCTAAACGAAACTAAACAAAACTAAACTAAACTAACCTAAAGTAACATAACCTAACCTAACCTAAACTAAACTAAACTAAGCTGACCTAAACTAAACTAAAACTAAATTAAACTAAACTATAAACTAAACTATAAACTAAAGTTAATTAACTAAACTAAAATAAACTAACCTAACCTAACCTAACCTAAACTAAACTAACCTAACCTAACCTAACCTAATCTAAACTAAACTAAACTAATCTAATATAAACTAAACTAAACAATAAATTAAAATATAAACTAAACTTAACTAAACTAAACTAAGCTAAACTAACTTGACCTAAACTAAACTAAACTAAGCTAACCTAACCTGACCTAAACTAAACTAAAATAAACTAAATTAAATTCAAGTAAACTAAACTAAACTACACTAACCTAACCTAACCTAACCTAACATAATCTAATCTAAACTAAAATAAAACAACCTAAACTAATCTAACCTTACCTAACCTAAACTAAACTAAACTAAACCAAACTAAACTAAACTATAAACTAAAATATAAACTAATTTATAAACTAAACTAATCTATAAACTAAACTAAACTGAATTATAAACAAAACTAAACTAAACTGAACTAAACTAACCTAAACTAACCTAACCTAAACTTACGTAACCTAACCTAAACTAAACTAAACTATAAACTAAACTGTAAACTAATTTATAAATTAAACTAAACTATAAATTAAAGTAAAATAAACAAAACTAAACTAATCCAAACTAACTAACCTAACCTAACCTAACATAAGCTAAACTATCTAAACTCACCTAACCTAACCTAAACTAAACTAAAATAAAATAAACTAAAGTATAAACTAAACTAAAGTAAACTATAAACTAAACTATAAACTGAACTGAACTAAACTATAAATTAAACTAAAGTTAACTAACCTAACCTAACCAAACCTAACTTAAATTATACTAAACTAAACTAAACTAAGCTAACTTAACCTAACCTAAACTAACCTAACCTAACCTAACCTAAGCTAAGCTAAACTAAACTAACTTAACCTAACAGAACTAACCTAACCTAACCTAAACTAACCTTACCTCACCTAACCTAAACTAAACTAAACTAAATTAAACTATAAACTGAACTAAACTGTAAACTAAATTTTAAACTAAACTAAACTAAACTATAAACACAACTAAACTAAACTGAACTAAACTAACCTAACCTAGCCTAACTTAAACTTAACTAAATAAACTACCCTAACCTAACCTAACCTAACCAAACCTAACCTAACCTAACCTAACCTAAACTAAACTAAAATAAACTAAAGTAAACTAAACTAACTAACCTAACCTAACCTAACCTAACCTAAGCTAAACTAAACTAACCTAACGTAAATTAACCTAAACAAAACTAAACTAAACTAAACTAACCTAACCTAACCTAACATAAACTAAACTAAACTAAACTAACTAACCTAATCTAACCGAACCTAACCTAAGCTACGCTTAACTAAACTAACCTAACAAAACCTGAAATAAACTAAACTAAACTAAACTACACTAAATTATAAACTAAACTATAAACTAATATAAACTAACCTAACCTAACCTAACCTAAACTAAACTAACCTAAGCTAACCTAACCTAAACTAAACTAAACTATAAAAAACTATAAACTAAACTAAACAAAACTATACTATAAACTAAATTATAAACTAAACTAATGTAAACTAAACTAACCTCAAGTAACCTAACCTAACCTCACCTAACCTAACATAAACTAAACTAAACTAAATTATAAACTAAACGAAACTAAACTAAACTAAACTAAATTAAACTAAACTAACCTAAAGTAACATAACCTAACCTAACCTAACCTAACCTAACCTAAACTAAAATAACTCAACTAATCTAACCGAACCTAAACTAAACTAAACTAAACTATAAACTAAAGTAAACTAAATTAAAATAAAATAAACTAACCTAATTTACCTAAACAAAACTAACACACCTAACCTAACCTAAACAAAACTAAACTGACCTAACCTATCCTTAATAAAATAAAACTAAACTAAACTATAAGATAAACTATAAACTAAAGTAAACTAAACTAAACTAAAATAAACTAATCTAACCTAACCTAACCTAACCTAACCTAACCTAAACTAATATAATATAAACTAAACTAAACTATAAACTAAAATATAAACTAAACTAAACTAAATAACCTAACCTAAACTATAGTAAAATAAACTAGATTAAATTCAACTAAACTAAACTAAACTAAACGCCACTAACCTAACCTAACCTAATATAATCTAAACTAAAATAAACTAACCTAACCTAAACTTACCTAACTTAACCTAAACTAAACTAATCTAAGCTATAAACTAAACTATAAACTAATTTATAAATTAAACTAAACTATAAACTAAAATAAAATAAACTAAACTAAGCTAAACTATCTAACCTAACCTAACCTAACCTAAATTAACCTAACCTAAGCTAAGCTAAACTAAACTAACCTAACCCAACCTAGGCTAACCTTACCTAACCTAACCTAAACTTAACTAAATGAAACTAAACTATAAACTAATCTATAAATTAAACTAAACTATAAACTAAACTAAAATAAACTAAACTAAGCTAAATTAACTAACCTAACCTATTTTAAACTAACCTAAGCTAAACTAGACTAACCTAACCTAAACTAAACTAAACTAAACTATAAACTAGACTAAACTAAACTAAACTAACCTAACCTAACCTAAGCTAAGGTAAACTAAACTAACCTAACCTAACCTGAACTAAACTAAACTAAACTAACCTAACTTATAAACTAAGCTATAAACTAAACTAAACCAAATTATAAACTAAACTATAAACTAAACTAAACTATAAACTAAACTAAACTAAATTATACTAATCTAACCTAACCTAAACTAAACTAACCTAACCTAACCTAACCTAACATAACCTAAACTAAACTAGATTAAATATAAAATAAACTATAAACTAAACTATACTATAAACTAAATTATAAACTGAACTAAACTAAACTAACCTAATCTAACCTAATCTAACATAAACTAAACTAAATTATAAACAAAACGAAACTAAACTAACCTAACCTAATATAAACTAAACTAAACTAAATTATAAACTAAACGAAACTAAACTAAACTAAACTAACCTAAAGTAACATAAGTTAACCTAACCTAACCTAAACTACACTAACTTAACCTGACCTAACCTAAATTGAACTAAACCAAACTAACCTAACCTAACCTAAAATAACCTAACCTAAGCTAAGCTAAACTAAACTTAACTAACCTAACCTAAACTAAACTAATCTAAACAATAAACTAAACTATAAACTAATTTATAAATTAAACTAAACTATTAACTAAATTAAAAAAAACCTAACTAAGCTAAGCTATCTAACCTAACCTAACCTAACATAAACTAACATAACCTAACCTAACCTAAACTAAACTAAACTAAACCAAACTAAACTAAACTATAAAATAAAATATAAACTAATTTATAAACTAAACTAATCTATAAACTAAACTAAACTAAACTAAACTTAGCTAAACTAACTAACCTTACCTAATGTAGCCTAACGTAATCTAAGCTAAACTAAACTAACCTAACCTAACCTAAACTAACTTAACCTAATCTATACTAAACTTACCTTACCTAACCTAACATAACCTAAACTAAACTAAACTATAAAATAAACTATAAACTAAACTAAACTAAACTATACTATAAACTAAATTATAAACTAAACTAAACTAAACTAACCTAACCTAACCTAAATTAAACTAAACTAAACTAAATTATAAACTAAACGAAACTAAACTAACCTAACCTATGCTAACCTAACATAACATAAACTAAACTAAACTAAATTATAAACTAAACGAAACTAAACAAAACTAAAACTAAACTAACCTAAAGTAACCTAACCTAACCTAAAGTAAACTAAACTAATCTAATATAAACTAAACTAAACAATAAATTAAAATATAAAATAAACTTAACTAAACTAAACTAAGCTAAACGAACTTAACCTAAACTAAACTAAACTATAAAATAAACTATTAACTAAACTAAACTAAACTATACTATAAACTAAATTATAAACTAAACTAAACTAAACTAACCTAACCTAACCTAACATAAACTAAACAAACTAAATTATAAACTAATCGTATCTAAACTAACCTAACCTAACCTAACCTAACATAAACTAAACTAAACTCAATTATAAACTAAACGAAACTAAACAAAACTAAACTAAACTAACCTAAAGTAACATAACCTATGCTAACTTAAACTAAACTAAACTAACCTGACCTAACCTAAACTAAAACTAAATTTATCTAAACTATAAACTAAACTATAAACTAAAGTAAATTAACTAAACCAAAATAAACTAACCTAACCTAACCTAACCTAAACTAAACTAACCTAACCTAACCTAACCTAACATAAACTAAACTAAACTAAATTATAAACTAAGCGAATCTAAACTAAATTAAATTAAATTAAACTAACCTAAAGTAACATAACCTAACCTAAGGTAACGTAACCTAACCTAAACTAAACTAAACTAAACTAAACTTACCAACCTAACCTAACCTAAACTAAAATAAACTAAACTAACCTAACCGAACCTAAACTAAACTAAACTATAAACTAAACTATAAACTAAACTAAACTAAACTAAACTAAAATAAACTAACCTAACGTAACCTGACCTAGCCTAACTAAACTAACCTAAACTAAACTAAACTAAACTAATATAATATTTACTAAACTAAACTAAACTATAAACTAAAATAAATTAACTAAGCTACACTAACTAACCCAACCTAACCTAACCTATCCTAAACCAACCTAAACTAAGCTAAACTAACCTAACCTAACCTAACCTAACCTAACCTAACCTAACCTATCCTAAACTGAACTAAACTCAACTAAACTAAACTAAATTAAATAATAAACTAAACTAAACTTAACTATAAACTAAACTATAAACTAAACTGAACTAAACTATAAACTAAACTAAACTAAAGTTAACTAACCTAACGTAATTTAACCTAAACTAAATTAAACTAAACTAAACTAAACTATGCTAACTTAACCTAACCTAAACTAACCTAACCTAACCTAAGCTAAGCTAAACTAAACTAACCTAACCTAACATAAACTAACCTTACCTAACCTAAACTAACCTTACCTAACCTAACCTAACCTAAACTAAATTAAACTAAACAAAACTACACTAAACTAAACTAAATTAAACTATAAACTGAACTAAACTGTAAACCAAACTTTAAACTAAACAAGACTAAACTATAAACAAAACTAAACTAAACTGAACTAAACTTACCTAACCTAACCTAACATAAACTTAACTAAACTAAACTACCTTAACCTAACCTAACCTAATCTAACCTTACCTAACCTAACCTAAACTAAACTAAACGAAACTAAACTATAAACTAAACTATAAACTAATCTATAAATTAAACTAAACTATAAACTAAACTAAACTAAACTAACTAACCTAATCTAACCGAACCTAACCTAAGCTACGCTAAACTAAACTAACCTAACAAAACCTGAAATAAACTAAACTAAACTAAACTAAACTAAATTATAAACTAAACGAAACTAAACTAAACTAAACTAAATTAAACTAAACTAACCTAAAGTAACATAACCTAACCTAACCTAACCAAACCTAAACAAAAATAACTCAACTAACCTAACCGAACCTAAACTAAACTAAACTAAACTAAACTATAAACTAAAGTAAACTAAATTAAACTAAAATAAACTAACCTAATTTACCTAAACAAAACTAACACACCTAACCTAACCTAAACAAAACTAAACTGACCTAACCTATCCTTAACAAAATAAAACTAAACTAAACTATAAGCTAAACTATAAACTAAAGTAAACTAAACTAAACTAAAATAAACTAATCTAACCTAACCTAACCTAACCTAAACTAAAATAATATAAACTAAACTAAACTATAAACTAAAATATAAACTAAACTAAACTAAATAACCTAACCTAAACTAAAGTAAAATAAACTAGATTAAATTCAACTAAACTAAACTAAACTAAACGCCACTAACCTAACCTAACCTAATATAATCTAAACTAAAATAAACTAACCTAACCTAACCTAAACTAAACTAATCTAAGCTATAAACTAAACTATAAACTAATTTATAAATTAAACTAAACTATAAACTAAAATAAAATAAACTAAACTAAGCTAAACTATCTAACATAACCTAACCTAACCTAAATTAACCTAACATAAGCTAAGCTAAACTAAACTAACCTAACCCAACCTAAGCTAACCTTACCTAACCTAACCTAAACTTAACTAAATGAAACTAAACTATAAACTAATCTCTAAATTAAACTAAATTATAAACTAAACTAAAATAAACTAAACTAAGCTAAATTAACTAACCTAACCTATTCTAACCTAACCTAAGCTAAACTAGACTAACCTAACCTAAACTAAACTAAACTAAATTATAAACTAAACCATAAACTAAATTATACTATAAACTAAACTATAAACTAGACTAAACTAAACTAAACTAACCTAACCTAACCTAAGCTAAGGTAAACTAAACTAACCTAACCTAACCTGAACTAAACTAAACTAAACTAACCTAACTTATAAACTAAGCTATAAACTAAACTAAACCAAATTATAAACTAAACTATAAACTAAACTAAACTATAAACTAAACTAAACTAAATTATACTAATCTAACCTAACCTAAACTATACTAACCTAACCTAACCTAACCTAACATAACCTAAACTAAACTAAACTAAAATATAAAATAAACTATAAACTAAACTATACTATAAACTAAATTATAAACTAAACTAAACTAAACTAAACTAAACTAACCTAATCTAACCTAATCTAACATAAACTAAACTAAATTATAAACAAAACGAAACTAAACTAACCTAACCTAACCTAAAATAACCTAACCTAAGCTAAGCTAAACTAAACTTACCTAACTTAACCTAAACTAAACTAATCTAAACTATAAACTAAACTATAAACTAATTTATAAATTAAACTAAACTATTAACTAAAATAAAATAAACTAAACTAAGCTAAACTATCTAACCTAACCTAACCTAACCTAAAATAACCTAAGCTAAGCTAAGCTAAACTAAACTAACCTAACCTAACATAAACTAACAAAACCTAACCTAACCTAAAATAAACTAAACTAAACCAAACAAAACTAAACTATAAAATAAAATATAAACTAATTTATAAACTAAACTAATCTATAAACTAAACTAAACTAAACTAAACTTAGCTAAACCTACTAACCTTACCTAATGTAGCCTAACGTAATCTAAGCTAAACTAAACTAACCTAACCTAACATAAACTAACAAAACCTAACCTAACCTAAACTAAACTAAACTAAACCAAACTAAACTAAACTATAAAATAAAATATAAACTAATTTATAAACTAAACTAATCTATAAACTAAACTAAACTAAACTAAACTTAGCTAAACCTACTAACCTTACCTAATGTAGCCTAATATAACCTAAACTAAACTAAACTATAAAATAAACTATAAACTAAACTAAACTAAACTAAACTATACTATAAACTAAATTATAAACTAAACTAAACTAAACTAAACTAACCTAACCTAACCTAACATAAACTAAACTAAACTAAATTATAAACTAAACTAAACTAAACTAACCTTACCTATGCTAACCTAACATAACATAAACTAAACTAAACTAAATTATAAACTAAACGAAACTAAACAAAACTAAAACTAAACTAACCTAAAGTAACCTAACCTAACCTAAAGTAAACTAAACTAATCTAATATAAACTAAACTAAACAATAAATTAAAATATAAAATAAACTTAACTAAACTAAACTAAGCTAAACGAACTTAACCTAAACTAAACTAAACTATAAAATAAACTATTAACTAAACTCTACTAAACTATACTATAAACTAAATTATAAACTAAACTAAACTAAACTAACCTAACCTAACCTAACATAAACTAAACAAACTAAATTATAAACTAATCGTAACTAAACTAACCTAACCTAACCTAACATAAACTAAACTAAACTCAATTATAAACTAAACGAAACTAAACAAAACTAAACTAAACTAACCTAAAGTAACATAACCTAAACTAAACAAAAATAAACTACATTAAATTAAATTAAATTAAAATAAACTACACTTACCTAACCTAACCTTACCTAACCTAACCTAAACTAAACTAAACCAAACTAAACTAAAATATAAACTAAAATATAACCTAATCTATAAATTAAACTAAACTATATACTAAACTAAACTAAACCAAATTAAATTCAACTAAACTAAACTACACTAATCTAACCTAACCTAACCTAACATAATCTAATACAAACTAAAATAAACTAGCCTAACCTAACCTAACCTTACCTAACCTAACCTAAACTAAACTAAACTAAAGCAAACTTAACTAAACTATAAAGCAAAATATAAACTAATCTATAAACTATACTAAACTATAAACTAAAGGAAACTAAATTAAACTATACTAAACTAAACTAACCTAACATAAACAAATCTAACCTAACCTATAACAAACCAAACTAAACTAAACCAAATTAAACTATAAACTAAACTATAAACTAAACTAAACTAAACTATAAACAAAACTAAACTATAAAACAATTTATAAATTAAACTAAACTATAAACTAAATTAAAATAAACTAAACTAAGCTAAACTAACTAACCCAACCTAACCTAACCTAACCTAACCTAAGCTATACTAAACTGACCTAACCTAACCTAAACTAAACTAAAATAAACTAAATTATATTATAAAGTATAAACTAAACAAAACTAAACTATAATATAAACTAAACTAAACTTAACTAAACTAAATTAAACTAAAGTTAACTAACCTAACCTAACCTAACCTAAATTAAACTAAACTAAACTAACCTAACCTAACCTAACCTAACCTAAGCAAAACTAAAGTAACCTAACCCAACATAAACTAACCTAACCTAACCTAAACTAAACTAAACTAAACTAAGCTAACCTAACTTAACCTAACCTAAACTAAACTAAACAAAATAAATTAAACTAAACTAAATTAAACTATAAACTAAACTAAACTATAAACCAAACTATAAACTAAACTAAACTAAACTATAAACAAACCTAACTAAACTGAACTAAACTAACCTAACCTAACCTAACATAAACTTAACTAAACTAAACTATCCTAACCTAACCTAACCTTACCTAACCTAACCTTAACTAAACCAAACTAAACTAAACTATAAACTAAAATATAATCTAATCTATAAATTAAACTAAACTATAAACTAAACTAAAATAAACTAAACTAAGCTAAACTAACTAACTAACCTAACCTAACTTAACCTAACCTAACGAAACCTAAGCTAAGCTAAAGTTAACTTACCAAACCTAACCTAAACTAAACTAAACTAAATTAAACTAAATTATAATCTAAACCATAAACTTAACTAAACTAAATTATAATCTAAACTATAAACTAAACTAAACTATAAACTAAACTAAACCAAACTAACCTAACCTAACCTAACCTAAACTAAACTGACCTAACCTAAGCTAACCTAACCTAAATTAAACTATAAAATAAACTATAAACTAAACTAAAGCAAACTATACTATAAACTAAATGATAAACTTAACTAAACTAACCGGAACTAACCTAATCTAAAATAAACTAAACTAAACTAAATTATAAACTAAACGAAACTAAACTAAACTAAATTAAACTAAACTAACCTAAAGTAACCTAAACTAAACTAAACTCAACTAAACTATAAACTTAACTATAAACTAAAGTAATCCAAAGTAAACTAAAATAAACTAACCTAACCTAACCTAAACTCAACTAACCTAACCTAACCAAACCTAACCTAAATTAAACTGAACTAAACTGAACTAAACTAATCTAATATAAACTAAACTAAACTAAACTATAAACTAAAATATAAACTAAACTAAACTAAACTAACCTAACCTCACTTAACCTAACCTAAATTAAACTAAACTAAGCTGACCTAACCTAACCTAACCTAACCCAACCTAAATTAAAATAAATTAAACTAAGCTAACCTAACCTAACCTAAGCTAAGCAAAACTAAACTAACCTAACCTAACCTAACCTAAACCAAATAAAACTAACCTAACCTAACTAGCCTAAACTAAACTAAACTAAACTAAACTATAAAATAAACTATAAACTAAACTAATCTATACTAAAAATTAAATTATAAACTAAACTAAACTAAACTAACCTAAACTAGCCTAACCTAAACTAACTTAACCTAACCTAAACTAAACTTACCTTACCTTACCTCACATAACCTAAACTAAACTAAACTAAACTATAAAATAAACTATAAACTAAACTAAACTAAACTATACAAAAATTAAATTATAAACTTAACTAAACTAAACTAACCTAACCTAACCTAACCTAACATAAACTAAATTAACTAAATTATAAACTAAACGAAACTAAACTAAATTAAATTAAACTAAACTAACCTAAAGTAACATAACCTAACCTAACGTAACGTAACCTAACCTAAACTAAACTAAACTAAACTAAACTTACCAACCTAACCTAACCTAAACTAAAATAAACTAAACTAACCTAACCGAACCTAAACTAAACTAAACTATAAACTAAACTATAAACTAAACTAAACTAAACTAAATTAAAATAAACTAACCTAACCTAACCTGACCTAGCTTAACTAAACTAACCTAACCTAAACTAAACTAAACTATTCTAATATTTACTAAACTAAACTAAACTATAAACTAAAATAAATTAACTAAGCTACACTAACTAACCCAACCTAACCTAACCTATCCTAACCCAACCTAAACTAAGCTAAACTAACCTAACCTAACCTAACCTAACCTAACCTAACCTATCCAAAACTAAACTAAACAACACTAAACTAAACTAAATTAAATAATAAACTAAACTAAACCTAACTATAAATTAAACTATAAACTAAACTATACCATAAACAATACTAAGCTTAACTGAACTAAACTAACCTAACCTAACCTAACATAAACTTAACTAAACTAAACTAACTTAACCTCACCCAACCTAACCTTACCTAACCTAACCTAAACTAAAATAAACTAAACTAAACTATAAGCGAAACTATACTTAATTATAAATTAAACACTAAACTAAATTACACCAAACTGACCTAACCTAACCTAAACAAAACTAACATACCTAACCTAACCTAACCTGAACTAAACTAAACTAAACTAACCTAACCTAACCTAACCTAAACTAAACTAAACTGACCTAACCTATCCTAAACAAACTAAACTAAACTAAACTATAAGCTAAACTATTAACTAAACTAAACTAAAGTAAACTAACCTTACCTAACCTAACCTAACCTAAACTAAACTAAACCAAACTAAATTATATTATAAAGTATAAACGAAACTAAACTAAACTATAAACTATAATATAAACTAAACTAAACTATAAACTAAACTAAACTTAACTACACTAAAGTAAACTAAACTTAACTAACCTAACCTAAACCAACCTAAATTAAACTAAACTAAACTAAGCTAACCTAACCTAACCTAATCTCACCTAAGCTAAGCAAAACTAAAGTAACCTAACCTAACATAAACTAACCTAACCTAACTAAAACTAAACTAAACTAATTTAACCTAAGCTAACCTAACCTAACCTAACCTAAACTAAACTAAACTGATCTAATATAAACTAAACAAACTTAAACTATAAACTAAAATATAAACTAAACTAAACTAAACTAACCTAAACTAAACTAAAATAAACTAAATTAAATTCAACTAAATGAAACTAAACTAAACTGCACTAACCTAACCTAACCTAACCTAACCTAACATAATCTAATCTAAACTAAACTAAACTAATGTACTATAAGCTAAAATAAACAATAAATTAAAATATAAACTAAACTAAACTATACTAAACTAAGTTAACCTTACTTAACCTAACCTAAACTAAACTAAATTAAACTAAACTAACCTAACCTAACCTAAACTAAACAAAAATAAACTACATTAAATTAAATTAAACTAAAATAAACTACACTTACCTAACCTAACCTTACCTAACCTAACCTAAACTAAACTAAACCAAACTAAACTAAACTATAAACTAAAATATAAGCTAATCTATAAATTAAACTAAACTATATACTAAACTAAACTAAACCAAATTAAATTCAACAAAACTAAACTATACTAATCTAACCTAACCTAACCTAACATAATCTAATCTAAACTAAAATAAACTAACATAACCTAACCTAACCTTACCTAACCTAACCTAAACTAAACTAAACTAAAGCAAACTTAACTAAACTATAAAGCAAAATATAAACTAATCTATAAACTAAACTAAACTATAAACTAAAGGAAACTAAATTAAACTATACTAAACTAAACTAACCTAACATAAACAAATCTAACCTAACCTAAAATAAACCAAACTAAACTAAACTAAATTAAACTATAAACTAAACTAAATTAAACTATAAACTAAACTATAAACTAAACTAAACTAAACTATAAACAAAACTAAACTATAAAACAATTTATAAATTAAACTAAACTATAAACTAAATTAAAATAAACTAAACTAAGCTAAACTAACTAACCACACCTAAGCTAACCTAACCTAATCTAAGCTATACAAAATCGACCTAACCTAACCTAAACTAAACTAAAATAAACTAAATTATATTATAAAGTATAAACTAAACAAAACTAAACTATAAACTATAACATAAACTAAACTAAACTTAACTAAACTAAATTAAACTAAAGTTAACTAACCTAACCTAACCTAACCTAACCTAAATTAAACAAAACTAAACTAAGCTAACCTAACCTAACCTAACCTAACCTAAGCAAAACTAAAGTAACCTAACCTAACATAAACTAACCTAACCTAACCTAAACTAAACTAAACTAAACTAAACTAAACTAATCTAACCTAACTTAACCTAACCTAACCTAACCTAAGCTAAGCAAAACTAAACTAACCTAACCTAACACAAACTAACCTAACCTAAACTAAACTAAACTAACCTTACCTAACCTAACCTAAACTAAACTAAACAAAACTAAACTAAACTAAACTAAATTAAACTATAAACTAAACTAAACTATAAACCAAACTATAAACTAAACTAAACTAAACAATAAACAAACCTAACTAAACTGAACTAAACTAACCTAATCTAACCTAACATAAACTTAACTAAACTAAACTATCCTAACCTAACCTAACCTTACGTAACCTAACCTTAACTAAACCAAACTAAACTAAACTATAAACTAAAATATAATCTAATCTATAAATTAAACTAAACTATAAACTAAACTAAAATAAACTAAACTAAGCTAAACTAACTAACCTAACCTAACTTAACCTAACCTAACGAAACCTAAGCTAAGCTAAAGTAAACTTACCAAACCTAACCTAAACTAAACTAAACTAAATTAAACTAAATTATAATCTAAACCATAAACTTAACTTAACTAAATTATAAACTAAACTATAAACTAAACTAAACCAAACTAACCTAACCTAATCTAACCTAAACAAAACTGACCTAACCTAAGCTATCCTAACCTAAATTAAACTATAAAATAAACTATAACCTAAACTAAACCAAACTATACTATAAACTAAATGATAAACTTAACTAAACTAACCGGAACTAACCTAACCTAACATAAACTAAACTAAACTAAATTATAAACTAAACGAAACTAAACTAAACTAAATTAAACTAAACTAATCTAAGGTAACCTAAACTAAACTAAACTAAACTAAACTATAAACTTAACTATAAACTAAAGTAAACTAAAGTAAACTAAAATAAACTAACCTAACCTAACCTAAACTCAACTAACCTAACCTAACCAAACCTAACCTAACCAAACCTAACGTAAATTAAACTGAACTAAACTGAACTAAACTAATCTAATATAAACTAAACTAAACTAAACTATAAACTAAAATATAAACTAAACTAAACTAAACTAACCTAACCTCACTTAACCTAACCTAAATTAAACTAAACTAAGCTGACCTAACCTAACCTAACCTAAACTAAGCTAAAATAAAGTAATTTAAATTCCACTAAATTAAACTAAACTAAACTACACTAACCTAACCTAACCTCACCCAACCTAAATTAAAATAAATTAAACTAAGCTAACCTAACCTAACCTAAGCTAAGCTAAACTAAACTAACCTAACCTAACCTAACCTAAACTAAATAAAACTAACCTAACCTAACTAGCCTAAGCTAAACTAAACTAAACTATAAAATAAATTATAAACTAAACTAATCTATACTAAAAATTAAATTATAGAGTAAACTAAACTAAACTAAACTTTACCAAACTACTCTATTCTAACCTAAGCTAACGTAAACTAATCTAAACTAAACTAAACTAAACAAAACTATCAATTGAACTAAACTAAACTATAAACAAAATTATAAACTAAACTAAACTATAAACTAAACTAAACTAAACTAAACTGTACTAAACTAAATTAACCTAGCCTAACCTAACCTAACCTAAACTAAACTAAACTAACCTAACCAAACTTAATCTAAATTATACTCTTCTACACTAAACTTAGCTATAAACTAAATTAGATTACACTATAAACTAAACTATAAACTTAACTAAACTATAAAGAAAACTAAACTATAAACAAATCTAAACTAACTAACCTAACATAACCTAACCTAACATATACCAAACTAAACTGAACTAAACTAACCTAACCTGACCTAACATAATCTAATCTAAACTAAAATAAACTAACCTAAACTAATCTAATCTTACCTAACCTAACCTAAACTAAACTAAACCAAACTAAACACAAACTAAAATATAAACTAATTTATAAACTAAACTAATCTATAAACTGAACTAAACTAAACTAAACTTAGCTAAACTAACTAACCTTACCTAACCTAGCCTAACCTAATCTAAGCTAAACTAAACTAACCTAACCTAACCCAAAATAAACCAAACTAAACTAAATTATAAAGTACACTATAAACTAAACTAAACAGAACTATATTCTAAACTACAAACTAAACTAAACTATAAACTAAACTATACTAAACTAAACTAAACTAACCTAACCTAACCTAACTTAAACTAAACTAAACTAACCTAACCTAACGTAACCTAATCTAAACTAAATTAACTAAATTCAACTACACTAAACTAAACTGCACTAATCTAACCTCACCTAACCTAACATAAACTAAACTAAACTAAACTATAAACTAAGTTATATACTAAACTAAACTAAACTAACATAACGTAACTTGAACTACAATAAAATAAACTAAACTAAGTTCAACTAAACTAAACCTAACTACACTAACCTAACCTAACCTAACCAAACATAAACTAAACTAAACTGACCTAACCTAACCTAACCTAACCTAACCTAATCTAAACTAAACTAAACTAATCTAATATAAACTAAACTAAACAATAAATTAAAATATAAACTAAACTTAACTAAACTAAACTAAGCTAAACTAACTTGACCTAAACTAAACTAAACTAAGCTAACCTAACCTGATATAAACTAAACTAAAATAAACTAAATTAAATTCAAGTAAACTAAACTAAACTACACTAACCTAACCTAACCTAACATAATCTAATCTAAACTAAAATAAAGTAACCTAAACTAATCTAACCTTACCTAACCTAAACTAAACTAAACCAAATTAAACTAAACTATAAACTAAAATATAAACTAATTTATAAACTAAACTAATCTATAAACTAAACTAAACTGAACTATAAACAAAACTAAACTAAACTGAACTAAACTAACCTAAACTAACCTAACCTAAACTTACGTAACCTAACCTAAACTAAACTAAACTATAAACTAAACTGTAAACTAATTTATAAATTAAACTAAACTATAAACTAAAGTAAAATAAACAAAACTAAACTAACGCAAACTAACTAACCTAACCTAACCTAACCTAAGCTAAGCTATCTAAACTCACCTAACCTAAACTAAAATAAAATAAACTAAAGTATAAACTAAACTAAAGTAAACTATAAACTAAACTATAAACTAAACTGAACTAAACTATAAATTAAACTAAAGTTAACTAACCTAACCTAACCAAACCTAACGTAAATTAAACTAAACTAAACTAAACTAAGCTAACTTAACCTAACCTAAACTAACCTAACCTAACCTAACCTAAGCTAAGCTAAACTAAACTAACCTAACCTAACATAACTAACCTAACCTAACCTAAACTAACCTTACCTCACCTAACCTAAACTGAACTAAACTAAATTAAACTATAAACTGAACTAACCTGTAAACTAATTTTTAAACTAAACTAAACTAAACTATAAACACAACTAAACTAAACTGAACTAAACTAACCTAACCTAGCCTTACTTAAACTTAACTAAACTAAACTACCCTAACCTAACCTAACCTAACCAAACCTAACCTAACCTAACCTAAACTAAACTAAAATAAACTAAAGTAAACTAAACTAACTAACCTAACCTAACCTAACCTAACCTAAGCTAAACTAAACTAACCTAACGTAAATTAACCTAAACAAAACTAAACTAAACTAAACTAACCTAACCTAACCTAACATAAACTAAACTAAACTAAACTAAATAAAACTAAACTAAACTAAACGAAATTAAACTATACACCAAACTATAAAATAAGCTACACTAAACTATAAACTAAAATATAAACTAATCTAAACTAAACTAACCTAACCTAAACTAAACTAAAATAAACTAAATTAAATTCAACTAAATGAAACTAAACTAAACTACACTTACCTAACCTAACCTAACCTAACCTAACATAATCTAATCTAAACAAAAATAAACTATCCTAAACTAATCTAACCTTACCTAACCAAACCTAAACTAAACTAAACTAAACCAAACTAAACTAAACTACAAACGAAAATATAAACTAATTTATAAACTAAACTAATCTATAAACTAAACTAAACTAAACTAAACTTAGCTAAACTAACTAACCTTACCGAAAATAGCCTAACCTAATCTAAGCTAAACTAAACTAACCTAACCTAAACCAACATAAACCAAACTAAACTAAATTATAAAGTAAACCATAAACTAAACTAAACAAAACTTAATTCTAAACTATAAATTAACAAAACTATAAACTAAACTAAACTAAACTAAACTAACCTCACATAACCTAATTTAAACTAAACTAAACTAACCTAACCTAACCTAAACTAAACTAAACTAAACTATAAACACAGTTATAAACTAAACTAAACTAAACTAACATAACGTAACCTAAACTACAATAAAATAAACTAAACTAAGTTCATCTAAACTAAACCTAACTACACTAACCTAACCTAACCTAACCTAACCTAACAAAAACGAAACTAAACTGAGCTAACCTAACCTAACGTAAACTAAACTAAACTATACGAAACAAAACTAAATAAAACTAAACTAAACTAAAAGAAATTAAACTATACACCAAACTATAAAATAAGCTAAACTAAACTATAAATTAAACTATAAACTAAACTAAACTACTAAACTATAAGGTAAACTAAACTAAATTAAACTCAACTAATCTAAACTAACCTAAGCTTACTAAACTAACCTAACCTAAACTAACCTAACCTAATATAAACTAAACTAAACTAACCTAACCTAACATCAGCTAGGCTAAGCTAAACTAAACTAACCTAACCTAAAATAAAATAAACTAAACTAAAATATAAACTAAACTATAAACTAAACTAAACCAAACTATATACTAAACTATAAACTAAACTAAGCTAAACTATAAACTAAACTATACTAAACTAAAGTAACTTAACCTAACCTAACCTAAACTAACTTAACCTAACCTATACTAAACTTACCTTACCTAACCTAACATAACCTAAACTAATCTAAAGTATAAAATAAACTATAAACTAAACTAAACTATACTATAAACTAAATTATAAACTAAACTAAACTAAACTAAACTAACCTAACCTAACCTAACCTAAACTAAACTAAACTAAATTATAAACTAAACCTAACTAAACTAACCTAACCTAACCTAACCTAACCTAAACTAAACTAAACTAAATTATAATCTAAACGAAACTAAACAAAACTAAAGTAAACTAACCTAAAGTAACATAACCTAACCTAACCTAAACTATACTAAACTAACCTGACCTAACCTAAACCAAAACTAAAATAATCTATACTATAAACTAAACTATAAACTAAAGTAAATTAACTAAACCAAAATAAACTAACCTAACCTAACCTAACCTAAACTAAACTAACATAACCTAACCTAACCTAAACCAAACTAAAGTAATCTAATATAAACTAAACTAAACAATAAATTAAAATATAAACTAAACTAAACTAAACTAAACTAAGGAAAACTAACTTAACCTAAACTAAACTAAACTAAACTAACCTAACCTGACCTAAAATAAACTAAATTAAATTCAAGTAAACTAAACTAACCTACACTAACCTAACCTAACCTAACATAATCTAATCTAAACTAAACTAAACTAACCTAAACTAATCTAACCTTACCTAACCTAACCTAATCTAAACTAAACTAAACTAAACTATAAACTAATTTATAAACTAAACTAATCTATAAACTAAACTAAACTAAACTAACCTAAGATAACATAACCTAAATTAAACTAAACTAAACTAAACTATACTAAACTATAAACAAAACGATAAACTATACTATATATTAAACTGAACTAAAGTAAACTAAACTAAATTAATTTTACCTAACCTAACCTAAACTAAACTAAACTAACCTAACCTAACCCAAACTAAATTAAACTAAACTAAACGAAATTAAACTATAAACTGAAGTAAACTAAATTAAACTCAACTAAACTAAACTAACCTAACCTAACTTAACATAACCTAACCTAAACTAAACTAAACTAAACTAACGTAACCTAACATAACCTACCCTAAACTAAAATAAATTAAATTAATTAAACTATAAACTAAACTAAACTATATACTAAACGATACCTCACTCAACTAAACTAAACTAAACTAAACTACACTAAACTAAACTAAACCATAAACTAAACTATAAACTAAACTATAAAATAAACTATAAACTAATTTATAAATTAAACTAAACTATAAATTATAGTAAAATAAACAAAACTAAACTAAGCTAAACTAACTAACCTAAATTAACGTAACCTAAGCTAAGCTATCTAAACTAACCTAAAGTAAACTAAACTAAAATAAACTAAACTAAACTAAACTATAAACTAAACTATAAACTAAACTGAACTAAACTATAAACTAAACTAAACTAAAGTTAACTAACCTAACGTAACTTAACCTAAACTAAATTAAACTAAACTAAACTAAACTAAGCTAACTTAACCTAACCTAAACTAACCTAACCTAACCTAAGCTAAGCTAAACTAAACTAACCTAACCTAACATAAACTAACCTTACCTAACCTAAACTAACCTTACCTAACCGAACCTAACCTAAACTAAACTAAACTAAACAAAACTACACTAAACAAACTAAATTAAACTATAAACTGAACTAAACTGTAAACTAAACTTTAAACTAAACAAGACTAAACTATAAACAAAACTAAACTAAACTGAACTAAACTTACCTAACCTAACCTAACATAAACTTAAGTAAACTAAACTACCCTAACCTAACCTAACCTAATCTAACCTTACCTAATCTAACCTAAACTAAACTAAACGAAACTAAACTATAAACTAAACTATAAACTAATCTATAAATTAAACTAAACTATAAACTAAACTAAAATAAACTAAACTAAACTAAACTAACTAACCTAATCTAACCGAACCTAACCTAAGCTACGCTAAACTAAACTAACCTAACAAAACCTGAAATAAACTAAACTAAACTAAACTAAACTAAATTATAAACCAAAACATAAACTAATATAAACTAACCTAACCTAACCTAACCTAAACTAAACTAACCTAACCTAAGCTAACCTAACCTAAACTAAACTAAACTATAAAAAAACTATAAACTAAACTACACAAAACTATACTATAAACTAAATTATAAACTAAACTAATGTAAACTAAACTAACCTCAACTAACCTAACCTAACCTCACCTAACCTAACATAAACTAAACTAAATTATAAACTAAACGAAACGAAACTAAACTAAACTTAATTAAACTAAACTAACCTAAAGTAACATAACCTAACCTAACCTAACCTAACCTAAACTAAAATAACTCAACTAACCTAACCGAACCTAAACTAAACTAAACTAAACTAAACTATAAACTAAAGTAAACTAAATTAAACTAAAATAAACTAACCTAATTTACCTAAACAAAACTAACACACCTAACCTAACCAAAACAAAACTAAACTGACCTAACCTATCCTTAACAAAATAAAACTAAACTAAACTATAAGCTAAACTGTAAACTAAAGTAAACTGAACTAAACTAAAATAAACTAATCTAACCTAACCTAACCTAACCTATCCTAAATTAACTAATATAATATAAACTAAACTAAACTATAAACTAAAATATAAACTAAACTAACTAAATAACCTAACCTAAACTAAAGTAAAATAAACTAGATTAAATTCAACTAAACTAAACTAAACTAAACGCCACTAACCTAACCTAACCTAATATAATCTAAACTAAAATAAACTAACCTAACCTAAACTTACCTAACCTAACCTAAACTAAATGAATCTAAGCTATAAACTAAACTATAAACTAATTTATAAATTAAACTAAACTATAAACTAAAATAAAATAAACTAAACTACGCTAAACTATCTAACCTAGCCTAACCTAAATTATCCTAACCTAAGCTAAGCTAAACTAAACTAACCTAACCCAACCCAAGCTAACCTTACCTAACCTAACCTAAACTTAACTAAATGAAACTAAACTATAAACTAATCTCTAAATTAAACTAAACTATAAACTAAACTAAAATAAACTAAACTAAGCTAAATTAACTAACCTAACCTATTCTAACCTAACCTAAGCTAAACTAGACTAACCAAACCTAAACTAAACTAAACTAAATTATAAACTAAACCATAAACTAAATTATACTATAAACTAAACTATAAACTAAACTAAACTAAACTATAAACTAGACTAAACTAAACTAAACTAACCTAACCTAACCTAACCTAAGCTAAGGTAAACTAAACTAACCTAACCTAACCTGAACTAAACTAAACTAAACTAACCTAACTTATAAACTAAGCTATAAACTAAACTAAACCAAATTATAAACTAAACTATAAACTAAACTAAACTATAAACTAAACTAAACTAAATTATACTAATCTAACCTAACCTAAACTAAACTAACCTAACCTAACCTAACCTAACATAACCTAAACTAAACTAAACTAAAATATAAAATAAACTATAAACTAAACTATACTATAAACTAAATTATAAACTAAACTAAACTAAACTAAACTAAACTAACCTAATCTAACCTAATCTAACATAAACTAAACTAAATTATAAACAAAACGAAACTAAACTAACCTAACCTAATATAAACTAAACTAAACTAAATTATAAACTAAACGAAACTAAACTAAACTAAACTAACCTAAAGTAACATAAGTTAACCTAACCTAAACTAAACTATACTAACTTAACCTGACCTAACCTAAACTGAACTAAACCAAACTAACCTAACCTAACCTAACCTAAAATAACCTAACCTAAGCTAAGCTAAACTAAACTTACCTAACCTAACCTAAACTAAACTAATCTAAACTATAAACTAAACTATAAACTAATTTATAAATTAAACTAAACTATTAACTAAAATAAAATAAACTAAACTAAGCTAAACTATCTAACCTAACCTAACCTAACCTAAAATAACCTAACCTAAGCTAAGCTAAACTAAACTAACCTAACCTAACATAAACTAACATAACCTAACCTAACCTAAACTAAACTGAACTAAACCAAACTAAACTAAACTATAAAATAAAATATAAACTAATTTATAAACTAAACTAATCTATAAACTAAACTAAACTAAACTAAACTTAGCTAAACTAACTAACCTTACCTAATGTAGCCTAACGTAATCTAAGCTAAACTAAACTAACCTAACCTAACCTAAACTAACTTAACCTAACCTATATTAAACTTACCTTACCTAACCTAAAATAACCTAAACTAAACTAAACTATAAAATAAACTATTAACTAAACTAAACTAAACTAAACTATACTATAAACTAAATTATAAACTAAACTAAACTAAACTAAACTAACATTACCTAACCTAACATAAACTAAAATAAACTAAATTATAAACTAAACGAAACTAAACTAACCTAACCTATGCTAACCTAACATAACATAAACTAAACTAAACCAAATTATAAACTAAACGAAACTAAACAAAACTAAAACTAAACTAACCTAAAGTAACCTAACATAACCTAAAGTAAACTAAACTAATCTAATATAAGCTAAACTAAACAATAAATTAAAATATAAAATAAACTTAACTAAACTAAACTAAGCTAAATTAAATTAAACTAAACTAAACTAAACTATAAAATAAACTATTAACTAAACTAAACTAAACTATACTATAAACTAAATTATAAACTAAACTAAACTAAACTAACCTAACCTAACCTAACATAAACTAAACAAACTAAATTAGAAACTAATCGTAACTAAACTAACCTTACCTAACCTAACCTAAAATAAACTAAACTAAACTCAATTATAAACTAAACGAAACTAAACAAAACTAAAATAAACTAACCTAAAGTAACATAACCTATGCTAACTTAAACTAAACTAAACTAACCTGACCTAACCTAAACTAAAACTAAATTTATCTAAACTATAAACTAAAGTAAATTAACTAAACCAAAATAAACTAACCTAACCTAACCTAACCTAAACTAAACTTACCTAACCTAACCTAACCTAACATAAACTAAACTAAACTAAATTATAAACTAAGCGAATCTAAACTAAATTAAATTAAACTAAACTAACCTAAAGTAACATAACCTAACCTAACGTAACGTAACCTAACCTAAACTAAACTAAACTAAACTAAACTTACCAACCTAACCTAACCTAAACTAAAATAAACTAAACTAACCTAACCGAACCTAAACTAAACTAAACTATAAACTAAACTATAAACTAAACTAAACTAAACTAAACTAAAATAAACTAACCTAACCTAACCTGACCTAGCCTAACTAAACTAACCTAACCTAAACTAAACTAAACTATTCTAATATTTACTAAACTAAACTAAACTAAAAACTAAAATAAATTAACTAAGCTACACTAACTAACCCAACCTAACCTAACCTATCCTAACCCAACCTAAACTAAGCTAAACTAACCTAACCTAACCTAACCTAACCTAACCTATCCTAAACTAAACTAAACAAAACTAAACTAAACTAAATTAAATAATAAACTAAACTAAACCTAACTATAAATTAAACTATAAACTAAACTAAACTATAAACAATACTAAACTAAACTGAACTAAACTAACCTAACCTAAATTAACATAAACTTAACTAAACTAAACTAACTTAACCTCACCCAACTTAACCTTACCTAACCTAACCTAAACTAAAATAAACTAAACTAAACTATAAGCGAAACTATACTTAATTATAAATGAAACACTTAACTAAATTACACCAAACTGACCTAACCTAACCTAAACAAAACTAACATACCTAACCTAACCTAACCTAAACTGAACTAAACTAAACTAACCTAACCTAACCTAACCTAAACTAAACTAAACTGACCTAACCTATCCTAAACAAACTACACTAAACTAAACTATAAGCTAAACTATTAACTAAACTAAACTTAACTAAACTAACCTTACCTAACCTAACCTAACCTAAACTAAACTAAACCAAACTAAATTATATTATAAAGTATAAACGAAACTAAACTAAACTATAAACTATAATATAAACTAAACTAAACTATAAACTAAACTAAACTTAACTACACTAAAGTAAACTAAACTTAACTAACCTAACCTAAACCAACCTAAATTAAACTAAACTAAACTAAGCTAAGCTAACTTAACCTAATCTCACCTAAGCTAAGCAAAACTAAAGTAACCTAACCTAACATAAACTAACCTAACCTAACCTAAACTAAACTAAACTAATTTAACCTAAGCTAAGCTAACCTAACCTTAACTAAACTAAACTGACCTAACCTATCCTAAACAAACTAAACTAAACTAAACTATAAGCTAAACTATTAACTAAACTAAACTAAACTAAACTAAACTAACCTTACCTAACCTAACCTAACCTAAACTAAACTAAACCAAACTAAATTATATTATAAAGTATAAACGAAACTAAACTAAACTATAAACTATAATATAAACTAAACTAAACTATAAACTAAACTAAACTTATCTAAACTAAAGTAAACTAAATTTACCTAACCTAACCTAACCTAACTAAGCTAAGCAAAACTAAACTAACCTAACCTAACATAAACTAACTTAACCTAACCTAAACTAAACTAAACTAAACTAAACCAACCTTACCTAACCTAACCTAAACTAAACTAAACAAAACTAAACTAAACTAGTCTAAATTAAACTATAAACTTAACTAAACTATAAACTAAACTAAACTATAAACCAAACTATAAACTAAACTAAACTAAACTATAAACAAAACTAACTAAACTGAACTAAACTAACCTAACCTAACTTAACATACACTTAACTAAACTAAACTATCCTAACCTAACCTAACCTTACCTAACCTAACCTTAATTAAACCAAACTAAACTAAACTATAAACTAAAATATAATCTAATCTATAAATTAAACTACACTATAAACTAAACTAAAATAAACTAAACTAAGCTAAACTAACTAACCTAACCTAACTTAACCTAACCTAACCAAACCTAAGCTAAGCAGAACTAAACTAACCAAACCTAACCTAACCTAACATAAACTAAACTAAACTAAATTATAAACTAAACGAAACTAAACTAAACTAAATTAAACTAAACTAACCTAAAGTAACCTAAACTAAACTAAACTAAACTAACCTAACCTAACCTAACCTAAACTAAACTAAACTAACCTAACCGAACCTAAACTAAACTAAACTAACCTAAACTAAACTATAAACTTAACAATAAACTAAAGTATACTAAAGTAAAGTAAAATAAACTAACATAACCTAACGTAAACTCAACTATCCTAACCTAACCAAACCTAACCTAAACTAAATTGAACTAAACTAAACTAAACTAGTCTAATATAAACTAAACTAAACTAAAATATAAACTAAAATATAAACTAAACTAAACTAAACTAACCTAACCTAACCTAACCTAACTTAACCTAACCTAAATTAAACTAAACTAAACTAAACTAACCTAACCTAACCTAAACTAAGCTAAAATAAACTAAATTAAATTCAACTAAATTAAACTAAACTAAACTACACTAACCTAACCTACCCAAACCTAACATAATCTAATGTAAACTAAAATCAACTAACCTAACCCAATCTAAACTAAACTAAACTAACCTAAGCTAACCTAACCTAACCTATACTAAACTGAACTAAGTTAAACAATAAACTAAACTAAACTAAACTATAAACTAAACTGTAAACTAAACTATTACTAAACTAAATTATAAACAAAACTAACCTCAACTGAACTAACTTAACCTAACCTAACCTAAACTTACCTCTCCTAACCTAAACTTACCTCTCCTAACCTAAACTAAACTAAACTAAACTAAACTATAAACTAATCTAAAATTAAACTAAACTATAAACTAAAATAAACTAAACTAAGCTACACTAACTAACCAAACCTAACCTAAACTAATCTAACCTAACCAAACCTAAACTAAGCTAAACTAAACTATAAAATAAAATATAAACTAAAATAAACAAAACTATACTATAAACTAAATTACAAACTAAACTAAATTAAACTAAATTAACCTAAACTAACATAAACTATACTAAACTAAATTATAAACTAAACGAAACTAAACTAACCTAACCTAACTTAAACTAAATTAAACTAAACTAAACTAAACGAAATTAAACTATAAACTAAACTAAACTAAACTAAACTCAACTAAACCAAACTAAACTAACCTAACTTAACCTAACCTAAACTAAATTAAACTAACCTAACCTAACATAACCTACCCTAAACTAAACTAAACTAAATTAATTAAACTATAAATTAAAATAACTATAAACTAAACGATACCTCACTAAACTAAACTAAACTAAATTATAAACTAAACGAAACTAATGTAAACTATAAACTAAACTATAAATTAATTTATAAATTAAACTAAACTATAAATAAAAATAAAATAAACTAAACTAAGCTAAACTATTTAACCTAACCTAACCTAACCTAACCTAAATTAACCTAACCTAAGCTAAGCTAAACTAAACTAACCTAACCTAACATAAACTAACATAACCTAACCTAAATTAAACTAAACTAAACTAACCTTACCTAACCTAACCTATACTAAACTAAACAAAACTAAACTAAACTATAAACTAAACTAAACTAAACTATAAACAAAACTAAACTAAACTGAACTAAACTAACCTAACCTAACATAAACTTAACTAAACTAAACTAACCTAACCCAACCTAAGCTAACCTTACCTAACCTAACCTACAGTTAACTAAATGAAACTAAACTATAAACTAATCTCTAAATTAAACTAAACTATAAACTAAACTAAAATAAACTAAACTAAGCTAAATTAACTAACCTAACCTATTCTAACCTAACTTAAGCTAAACTAGACTAACCTAACCTAAATTAAACTAAACTAAGCTAAACTATAAACTAAACTATACTAAACTAAAGTAACTTAACCTAACCTAACCTAAACTAACTTAACCTAACCTATACTAAACTTACCTTACCTAACCTAACATAACCTAAACTAATCTAAAGTATAAAATAAACTATAAACTAAACTAAACTATACTATAAACTAAATTATAAACTAAACTAAACTAAACTAAACTAACCTAACCTAACCTAACCTAACCTAAACTAAACTAAACTAAATTATAAACTAAACCTAACTAAACTAACCTAACCTAACCTAACCTAACCTAAACTAAACTAAACTAAAATATAATCTAAACGAAACTAAACAAAACTAAAGTAAACTAACCTAAAGTAACATAACCTAACCTAACCTAAACTATACTAAACTAACCTGACCTAACCTAAACCAAAACTAAATGAATCTATACTATAAACTAAACTATAAACTAAAGTAAATTAACTAAACTAAAATAAACTAACCTAACCTAACCTAACCTAAACTAAACTAACATAACCTAACCTAACCTAAACCAAACTAAAGTAATCTAATATAAACTAAACTAAACAATAAATTAAAATATAAACTAAACTTAACTAAACTAAACTAAGGAAAACTAACTTAACCTAAACTAAACTAAACTAAACTAACCTAACCTGACCTAAAATAAACTAAATTAAATTCAAGTAAACTAAACTAAACTACACTAACCTAACCTAACCTAACATAATCTAATCTTAACTAAACTAAACTAACCTAAACTAATCTAACCTTACCTAACCTAACCTAACCTAAACTAAACTAAACTAAACTATAAACTAATTTATAAACTAAACTAATCTATAAACTAAACTAAACTAAACTAACCTAAGATAACATAACCTAAATTAAACTAAACTAAACTAAACTATACTAAACTATAAACAAAACGATAAACTATACTATATATTAAACTGAACTAAAGTAAACTAAACTAAATTAATTTTACCTAACCTAACCTAAACTAAACTAACCTAACCTAACCCAAACTAAATTAAACTAAACTAAACGAAATTAAACTATAAACTGAAGTAAACTAAACTAAACTCAACTAAACTAAACTAACCTAACCTAACTTAACATAACCTAACCTAAACTAAACTAAACTAAATTATAAACTAAACGAAACTAAACTAAACTAAACTTAATTAAACTAAACTAACCTAAAGTAACATAACCTAACCTAACCTAACCTAACCTAAACTAAAATAACTCAACTAACCTAACCGAACCTAAACTAAACTAAACTAAACTAAACTATAAACTAAAGTAAACTAAATTAAACTAAAATAAACTAACCTAATTTACCTAAACAAAACTAACACACCTAACCTAACCAAAACAAAACTAAACTGACCTAACCTATCCTTAACAAAATAAAACTAAACTAAACTATAAGCTAAACTATAAACTAAAGTAAACTGAACTAAACTAAAATAAACTAATCTAACCTAACCTAACCTAACCTATCCTAAATTAACTAATATAATATAAACTAAACTAAACTATAAACTAAAATATAAACTAAACTAAACTAAATAACCTAACCTAAACTAAAAAAAAATGAACTAGATTAAATTCAACTAAACTAAACTAAACTAAACGCCACTAACCTAACCTAACCTAATATAATCTAAACTAAAATAAACTAACCTAACCTAAACTTACCTAACCTAACCTAAACTAAACTAATCTAAGCTATAAACTAAACTATAAACTAATTTATAAATTAAACTAAACTATAAACTAAAATAAAATAAACTAAACTAAGCTAAACTATCTAACCTAGCCTAACCTAAATTATCCTAACCTAAGCTAAGCTAAACTAAACTAACCTAACCCAACCCAAGCTAACCTTACCTAACCTAACCTAAACTTAACTAAATGAAACTAAACTATAAACGAATCTCTAAATTAAACTAAACTATAAACTAAACTAAAATAAACTAAACTAAGCTAAATTAACTAACCTAACCTATTATCACCTAACCTAAGCTAAACTAGACTAACCTAACCTAAACTAAACTAAACTAAACTAAACTATAAACTAAACTAAACTAAACTATAAACAAAACTAAACTAAACTGGACTAAACTAACCTAACCTAACCTAACATAAACTTAACTAAACTAAACTAACCTAACCCAAACTAAGCTAACCTTACCTAACCTAACCTAAACTTAAATAAATGAAACTAAACTATAAACTAGTCTCTAAATTAAACTAAACTATAAACTAAACTAAAATAAACTAAACTAAGCTAAATTAACTAACCTATCCTATTCTAACCTAACCTAAGCTAAAGAAGACTAACCTAACCTAAACTACACTAAACTAAACTAAATTATAAACTAAACCATAAACTAAACTAAACTATAAACTAAACTATAAACTAAACTAAACTAAACTATAAACTACACTAAATAAAACTGAACTAACCTAACCTAACCTAAGCTAAGGTAAACTAAACTAACCTAACCTAACCTGAACTAAACTAAACTAAACTAAACTAACTTATAAACTTAGCTATAAACTAAACTAAACCAAATTATAATATAAACTATAAACTAAACTAAACTAAACTATAAACTAAACTAAACTAAATTATACTAATCTAACCTAACCTAAACTAACCTAACCTAACCTAACCTAACATAACCTAAACTAAACTAAACTAAAATATAAAATAAACTATAACCTAAACTATACTATAAACTAAATTATAAACTAAACTAAACTAAACTAAACTAATCTAACCTAACCTAACATAAACTAAACTAAATTATAAACAAAACAAAACTAAACTAACCTAACCTAATATAAACTAAACTAAACTAAATTATAAACTAAACTAAACTAAACTAACCCAAAGTAACATAAGTTAACCTAACCTAACCTAAACTACACTAACTTAACCTGACCTAACCTAAACTGAACTAAGCCAAACTAACCTAACCTAACCTAACCGAAAATAACCTAACCTAAGCTAAGCTAAACTAAACTTACCTAACCTAACCTAAACTAAACTAATCTAAACTATAAACTAATCTATAAACTAATTTATAAATTAAACTAAACTATTAACTAAAATAAAATAAACTAAACTAAGCTAAACTATCTAACCTAACCTAACCTAACCTAAAATAACCTAACCTAAGCTAAGCTAAACTAAACTAACCTAACCTAACATAAACTAACATAACCTAACCTAACCTAAACTAAACTGAACTAAACCAAACTAAACTAAACTATAAAATAAAATATAAACTAATTTATAAACTAATCTATAAACTAAACTAAACTAAACTAAACTTAGCTAAACTAACTAACCTTACCTAATGTAGCCTAACGTAATCTAAGCTAAACTAAACTAACCTAACCTAACCTAAACTAACTTAACCTAACCTATATTAAACTTACCCTACCTAACCTAAAATAACCTAAACTAAACTAAACTATAAAATAAACTATAAACTAAACAAAACTAAACTAAACTATACTATAAACTAAATTATAAACTAAACTAAACTAAACTAACCTAACCTAACATAAACTAAACTAAACTAAATTATAAACTAAACGAAACTAAACTAACCTAACCTATGCTAACCTAACATAACATAAACTAAACTAAACTAAATTATAAACTAAACGAAACTAAACAAAACTAAAACTAAACTAACCTAAAGTAACCTAACCTAACCTAAAGTAAACTAAACTAATCTAATATAAACTAAACTAAACAATAAATTAAAATATAAAATAAACTTAACTAAACTAAACTAAGCTAAACGAACTTAAACTAAACTAAACTAAACTATAAAATAAACTATTAACTAAACTAAACTAAACTATACTATAAACTAAATTATAAACTAAACTAAACTAAACAAACCTAACCTAACCTAACATAAACTAAACAAACTAAATTATAAACTAATCGTAACTAAACTAACCTTACCTAACCTAACCTAAAATAAACTAAACTAAACTCAATTATAAACTAAACGAAACTAAACAAAACAAAACTAAACTAACCTAAAGTAACATAACCTATGCTAACTTAAACTAAACTAAACTAACCTGACCTAACCTAAACTAAAACTAAATTTATCTAAACTATAAACTAAACTATAAACTAAAGTAAATTAACTAAACCAAAATAAACTAACCTAACCTAACCTAACCTAAACTAAACTTACCTAACCTAACCTAACCTAACATAAACTAAACTAAACTAAATTATAAACTAAGCGAATATAAACTAAATTAAATTAAACTAAACTAACCTAAAGTAACATAACCTAACCTAACGTAACGTAACCTAACCTAAACTAAACTAAACTAAACTAAACTTACCAACCTAACCTAACCTAAACTAAAATAAACTAAACTAACCTAACCGAACCTAAACTAAACTAAACTATAAACTAAACTATAAACTAAACTAAACTAAACTAAAATAAACTAACCTAACCTAACCTGACCTAGCCTAACTAAACTAACCTAACCTAAACTAAACTAAACTATTCTAATATTTACTAAACTAAACTAAACTATAAACTAAAATAAATTAACTAAGCTACACTAACTAACCCAACCTAACCTAACCTATCCTAACCCAACCTAAACTAAGCTAAACTAACCTAACCTAACCTAACCTAACCTATCCTAAACTAAACTAAACAACACTAAACTAAACTAAATTAAATAATAAACTAAACTAAACCTAACTATAAATTAAACTATAAACTAAACTAAACTATAAACAATACTAAACTAAACTGAACTAAACTAACCTAACCTAACCTAACATAAACTTAACTAAACTAAACTAACTTAACCTCACCCAACCTAACCTTACCTAACCTAACCTAAACTAAAATAAACTAAACTAAACTATAAGCGAAACTATACTTAATTATAAATTAAACACTAAACTAAATTACACCAAACTGACCTAACCTAACCTAAACAAAACTAACATACCTAACCTAACCTAACCTAAACTAAACTAAACTAACCTAACCTAACCTAACCTTAACTAAACTAAACTGACCTAACCTATCCTAAACAAACTAAACTAAACTAAACTATAAGCTAAACTATTAACTAAACTAAACTAAAGTAAACTAACCTTACCTAACCTAACCTAACCTAAACTAAACTAAACCAAACTAAATTATATTATAAAGTATAAACGAAACTAAACTAAACTATAAACTATAATATAAACTAAACTAAACTATAAACTAAACTAAACTTAACTACACTAAAGTAAACTAATTTTAACTAACCTAACCTAAACCAACCTAAATTAAACTAAACTAAACTAAGCTAACCTAACCTAACCTAATCTCACCTAAGCTAAGCAAAACTAAAGTAACCTAACCTAACATAAACTAACCTAACCTAACCTAAACTAAACTAAACTAATTTAACCTAAGCTAACCTAACCTAACCTAACCTAAACTAAACTAAACTGACCTAACCTATCCTAAACAAACTAAACTAAACTAAACTATAAGCTAAACTATAAACTAAACTAAACTAAACTAAACTAACCTTACCTAACCTAACCTAACCTAAACTAAACTAAACCAAACTAAATTATATTATAAAGTATAAACGAAACTAAACTAAACTATAAACTATAATATAAACTAAACTAAACTATAAACTAAACTAAACTTAACTAAACTAAAGTAAACTAAATTTAACTAACCTAACCTAACCTAACTAAGCTAAGCAAAACTAAACTAACCTAACCTAACATTAACTTAACCTAACCTAAACTAAACTAAACTAAACTAAACCAACCTTACCTAACCTAACCTAAACTAAACTAAACAAAACTAAACTAAACTAGTCTAAATTAAACTATAAACTAAACTAAACTATAAACTAAACTATAAACCAAACTATAAAATAAACTAAACTAAACTATAAACAAAACTAACTAAACTGAACTAAACTATCCTAACTTAACTTAACATACACTTAACTAAACTAAACTATCCTAACCTAACCTAACCTTACCTAACCTAACCTTAATTAAACCAAACTAAACTAAACTATAAACTAAAATATAATATAATCTATAAATTAAACTACACTATAAACTAAACTAAAATAAACTAAACTAAGCTAAACTAACTAACCTAACCTAACTTAACCTAACCTAACCAAACCTAAGCTAAGCAGAACTAAACTAACCAAACCTAACCTAACATAAACTAAACTAAACTAAATTATAAACTAAACGAAACTAAACTAAACTAAATTAAACTAAACTAACCTAAAGTAACCTAAACTAAACTAAACTAAACTAACCTAACCTAACCTAACCTAAACTAAACTAAACTAAATTAACCGAACCTAAACTAAACTAAACTAAACTAAACTAAACTATAAACTTAACAATAAACTAAAGTATACTAAAGTAAAGTAAAATAAACTAACATAACCTAACGTAAACTCAACTATCCTAACCTAACCAAACCTAACCTAAACTAAATTGAACTAAACTAAACTAAACTAGTCTAATATAAACTAAACTAAACTAAAATATAAACTAAAATATAAACTAAACTAAACTAAACTAACCTAACCTAACCTAACCTAACTTAACCTAACCTAAATTAAACTAAACTAAACTAAACTAACCTAACCTAACCTAAACTAAGCTAAAATAAACTAAATTAAATTCAACTAAATTAAACTAAACTAAACTACACTAACCTAACCTACCCAAACCTAACATAATCTAATGTAAACTAAAATCAACTAACCTAACCTAATCTAAACTAAACTAAACTAACCTAAGCTAACCTAACCTAACCTAAACTAAACTGAACTAAGTTAAACAATAAACTAAACTAAACTATAAACTAAACTGTAAACTAAACTATTACTAAACTAAATTATAAACAAAACTAAACTCAACTGAACTAACTTAACCTAACCTAACCTAAACTTACCTCTCCTAACCTAAACTAAACTAAACTAAACTAAACTATAAACTAATCTAAAACTAAACTAAACTATAAACTAAAATAAACTAAACTAAGCTACACTAACTAACCGAACCTAACCTAAACTAACCTAACCTAACCAAACTTAAACTAAGCTAAACTAAACTATAAAATAAAATATAAACTAAAATAAACAAAACTATACTATAAACTAAATTACAAACTAAACTAAATTAAACTAAACTAACCTAACCTAACATAAACTATACTAAACTAAATTATAAACTAAACGAAACTTAACTAACCGAACCTGACCTAAAATAACCTAACCTAAGCAAAGCTAAACTAAACTAACCTAACCTAACATAAACTAATATTACCTAACATAAACTGAACTAAACTAAACTAACCTTACCTAACCTAACCTATACTAAACTAAACAAAACAAAACTAAACTAAACTAAACTATAAACTGAACTAAACTAACCTAACCTAACCTAACATAAACTTAACTAAAGTAAACTAACCTAACCCAACCTAAGCTAACCTTACCTAACCTAACCTAAACTAAACTAAACGAAACTAAACTATAAACTAAACTATAAACTAATCTCTAAATTAAACTAAACTATAAACTAAACTAAAATAAACTAAACTAAGCTAAATTAACTAACCTAACCTATTCTAACCTAACCTAAGCTAAAATAGACTAACATAAACTAAACTAAACTAAACTAAACTATAAACTAAACTAAACTAAACTATAAACAAAACTAAACTAAACTGAACTAAATTAACCTAACCTAACCTAACATAAACTTAACTAAACTAAACTAACCTAACCCAAACTAAGCTAACCTTACCTAACCTAACCTAAACTTAATTAAATGAAACTAAACTATAAACTAATCTCTAAATTAAACTAAACTATAAACTAAACTAAAATAAACTAAACTAAGCTAAATTAACTAACCTAACCTATTCTAACCTAACCTAAGCTAAACTAGACTAACCTAACCTAAACTAAACTAAACTAAACTAAATTATAAACTAAACCATAAACTAAACTAAACTATAAACTAAACTATAAACTAAACTAAACTAAACTATAAACTAGACTAAACTAAACTAAACTAACATAACCTAACCTAAGCTAAGGTAAACTAAACTAACCTAACCTAACCTGAACTAAACTAAACTAAACTAACCTAACTTATAAACTAAGCTATAAACTAAACTAAACCAAATTATAAACTAAACTATAAACTAAACTAAACTAAACTATAAACTAAACTAAACTAAATTATACTAATCTAACCTAACCTAAACTAAACTAACCTAACCTAACCTAACCTAACATAACCTAAACTAAACTAAACTAAAATATAAAATAAACTATAAACTAAACTATACTATAAACTAAATTATAAACCAAACTAAACTAAACTAAACTAAACTAATCTAACCTAACCTAACATAAACTAAACTAAATTATAAACAAAACGAAACTAAACTAACCTAACCTAATATAAACTAAACTAAACTAAATTATAAACTAAACGAAACTAAACTAAACTAAACTAACCTAAAGTAAAATAAGTTAACCTAACCTAACCTAAACTACACTAACTTAACCTGACCTAACCTAAACTGAACTAAACCAAACTAAAATAACCTAACCTAACCGAAAATAACCTAACATAAGCTAAGCTAAACTAAACTTACCTAACTTAACCTAAACTAAACTAATCTAAACTATAAACTAATCTATAAAATAATTTATAAATTAAACTAAACTATTAACTAAAATAAAATAAACTAAACTAAGCTAAACTATCTAACCTAACCTAACCTAACCTAAAATAACCTAACCTAAGCTAAGCTAAACTAAACTAACCTAACCTAACATAAACTAAGATAACCTAACCTAACCTAAACTAATCTAAACTAAACTAAACTAATCTAATATAAACTAAACAAACTTAAGCTATAAACTAAAATATAAACTAAACTAAACTAACCTAAGCTAAACTAAACTAAAATAAACTAAATTAAATTCAACTAAATGTAATTAAACTAAACTACACTAACCTAACCTAGCCTAACCTAACATAATCTAATCTAAACTAAAATAAACTAACCTAAACTAACCATAACTAACCTAAACTAAACTGAACTAAACTAAACTAAACCAAACTAAACTAAACTATAAACTAAAATATAAATTAACCTGTAAACTAAAGTAAACTATAAACTACACGAAACTAATATAAACTATAGTAAACTAACCTAACCTAACCTAACCTAAGCTAAACTAAACTAACCTAACCTAACCTAAAGTAAACTAAACTTAACTAAATTATAAACTAAAATATTTACTAAACTAAATCAAACTACATATTAAACTATAAACTAAACTAAGCTAAACTATAAATTAAACTAAACTAAACTAACCTAACCTAACCTAAACTAACCCAACTTAACCTAAACTAAACTAACCCAACCTAACCTAACATAAACTTAACTAAACTAAACTACCCTAACCTAACTTAACCTAACCTTACCCAACCAAACCTAAACTAAACTAAACGAAACTAAACTGTAAACTAAACTATAAACTAATCTATAAAATAAACTAAACTATAAACTAAACTAAAATAAACTAACCTAAACAAACCTAACTAACCTAAGCTAACCGAACCTAACCTAAGCTACGCTAAACTAAACTAACCTAACCTAACCTGAACTAAACTAAACTAAACTAAACTGAATTATAAACTAAACTATAAACTAAACTAAACCAAATTATAAACTAAAAACTAAACTAAACTAAACTAAACTATAAACTAAACTAAACTAACCCTAACCTAACCTAAACTAAACTAACCTAACCTAAGCTAACCTAACCTAAAATAAACTAAACTATAAAAAAAACTATAAACTAAACTAAACAACACTATACTATATACTAAATTAAAAACTAAACTAAATTAAACTAAACTAACCTAACCTAACTTCACCTCCTAACCTAACATAAACTAAACTAAACTAAATTATAAACTAAACGAAACTAAACTAAACTAAACTAAATTAAACTAAACTAACCTAAAGTAACATAACCTAACTAACCTAACCTAACCTAACCTAAATTAAAATAAACTCAACTAACCTAACCTAACATAACCCAACCTAACCTATACTAAACTAAACTAACCTAACCGAACCTAAACTAAACTAAAATAAACTAACCTAATTTACCTAAACAAAACTAACACTCCTAACCTAACCTAAACAAAACTAAACTATACTAACCTAACCTAACATAACCCAACTTAACCTAAACTAAAATAAACTAAACTATAAACTAAATTATAAACTAAAGTAAACTAAACTAAACTAAAGAAACCTAACACACCTAACCTAACCTAACCCAAACTAAACTAAACTAAACTAACCTAACATAACCCAACCTAACCTAAACTAAACTAAACTGACGTAACCTATCCTAAACAAAACAAAACTAAACTAAACTATAAGCTAAACTATAAACTAAAGTAAACTAAACTAAACTAAAATAAACTAATCTAACCTAACCTAACCTAACCTAACCTAACCTAAACTAATCTAATATAAACTAAACTAAACTAAACTATAAACTAAAATATAAACTAAACTAAACTAAACTAAATAACCTAAACTAAACTAAAGTAAAATAAACTAGAGTAAATTCAACTAAACTAAACTAAACTATACGCCACTAACCTAACCTAACCTAACCTAATCTAATCTAAACTAAAATAAGCTAACCTAACCTTACGTAACCTAACCTTACCTATTCTAACCTGAACTAATCTAAACTAAACAAACTAAACTATAAACCAAAATATAAACTAATCTATAAACTAAACTGAACTATAAACTAAACGAAACTAAAATAAACTATACTACAATAAACTGACCTAACCTAAACTTACCTAACCTAACCTAAACTAAACTAATCTAAACTATAAACTAAACTATAAACTAATATATAACTTAAACTAAACTATAAACTAAAATAAAATAAACTAAACTAAGCTAAACTATCTAACCTAACCTAACCTAACCTAAAATAACCTAACCTAAGCTAAACTAAACTAAACTAACCTAACCTAACATAAACTAACATAACCTAACCTAAACTTTACTAAACTAAACTAACCTTACCTAACCTAACCTATACTAAACTAAACAAATCTAAACTAAACTAAACTAAACTATAAACTAAACTAAACTAAACTATAAACAAAACTATACTAAACTGAACGAAACTAACCTAACCTAACCTAAGCTAAGGTAAACTAAACTAACCTAACCTAACCTAACCTAACATAACCTAATCTAAACTAAACTAAAATATAAAATAAACTATAAACTAAACTAAACTATACTATAAACTAATTTATAAACTAAACTAAACTAAACTAAACTAACCTAACCTAACCTAACCTAACATAAACTAAACTAAATTATAAACAAAAGCGACACTAAACTAACCTAACCTAATATAAACTAAACTAAACTAAATTATAAATTAAACGAAACTAAACTAAACTAAACTAACCTAAAGTAACATAAGTTAACCTAACCTAACCTAAAGTACACTAACTTAACCTGACCTAACATAAACTAAACTAACCTAACCTAACCTAACCTAACCAATTGTAAAATAACCTAACCTAAGCTAAGCTAAACTAAACTAACCTAACCTAACATAAATTAACATAACCTAACCTAAACTGAACTAAACTAAAGTAACCTAACCTAACCTAACCTAAAATATCCTAACCAAAGGTAAGCTAAACTAAACTTACCTAACCTAACCTAAACTAAACTAATCTAAACTATAAACTAAACTATAACCTAATTTATAAATTAAACTAAACTATAAACTAAAATAAAATAAACTAAACTAAGCTAAACTATCTAACCTAACCTAACCTAACCAAAATAACCTAACCCAAGCTAAGCTAAACTAAATTAACCTAACCTAACATAAACTAACATAGCCTAACCTAACCTAACCTAAACTAATCTAAACTAAACTAAACTAATCTAATATAAACTAAACAAACTTAAACTATAAACTAAAATATAAACTAAACTAAACTAACCTAACCTAAACTAAATTAAATTCAACTAAATGAAACTAAACTAAACTACACTAACCTAACCTAACCTAACCTAACATAATCTAATATAAACTAAACCAAACTAATGTACTATAAGCTAAAATAAACAATAAATTAAAATATAAACTAAACTAAACTATACTAAACTAAGTTAACCTTACTTAACCTAACCTAAACTAAACTAAACTAAACTAAACTAACCTAACCTAACCTAAACTAAACAAAAATAAACTACATTAAATTAAATTAAATTAAAATAAACTACACTTACCTAACCTAACCTTACCTAACCTAACTTAACCTAAACTAAACTAAACCAAACTAAACTAAAATATAAACTAAAATATAACCTAATCTATAAATTAAACTAAACTATATACTAAACTAAACTAAACCAAATTAAATTCAACTAAACTAAACTACACTAATCTAACATAACCTAACCTAACATAATCTAATCCAAACTAAAATAAACTAGCCTAACCTAACCTAACCTTACCTAACCTAACCTAAACTAAACTAAACTAAAGCAAACTTAACTAAACTATAAAGCAAAATATAAACTAATCTATAAACTATACTAAACTATAAACTAAAGGAAACTAAATTAAACTATAGTAAACTAAACTAACCTAACATAAACAAATCTAACCTAACCTATAACAAACCAAACTAAACTAAACTAAATTAAACTATAATTTAAACTATAAACTAAACTAAACTAAACTATAAACAAAACTAAACTATAAAACTATTTATAAATTAAACTAAACTATAAACTAAATTAAAATAAACTAAACTAAGCTAAACTAACTAACCCAACCTAACCTAACCTAACCTAACCTAAGCTATCCTAAACTGACCTAACCTAACCTAAACTAAACTAAAATAAACTAAATTATATTATAAAGTATAAACTAAACAAAACTAAACTATAATATAAACTAAACTAAACTTAACTAAACTAAATTAAACTAAAGTTAACTAACCTAACCTAACCTAACCTAACCTAAATTAAACTAAACTAAACTAACCTAACCTAACCTAACCTAACCTAAGCAAAACTAAAGTAACCTAACCCAACATAAACTAACCTAACCTAACCTAAACTAAACTAAACTAAACTAAGCTAACCTAACTTAACCTAACCTAACCTAACATAAGCTAAGCAAAACTAAACTAACCTAACCTAACACAAACTAACCTAACCTAACCTAAACTATACTAACCTTACCTAACCTAACCTAAACTAAACTAAACAAAATAAACTAAACTAAACTAAATTAAACTATAAACTAAACTAAACTATAAACCAAACTATAAACTAAACTAAACTAAACTATAAACAAACCTAACTAAACTGAACTAAACTAACCTAACCTAACCTAACATAAACTTAACTAAACTAAACTATCCTAACCTAACCTAACCTTACCTAACCTAACCTTAACTAAACCAAACTAAACTAAACTATAAACTAAAATATAATCTAATCTATAAATTAAACTAAACTATAAACTAAACTAAAATAAACTAAACTAAGCTAAACTAACTAACCTAACCTAACTTAACCTAACCTAACGAAACCTAAGCTAAGCTAAAGTTAACTTACCAAACCTAACCTAAACTAAACTAAACTAAATTAAACTAAATTATAATCTAAACCATAAACTTAACTAAACTAAATTATAATCTAAACTATAAACTAAACTAAACTATAAACTAAACTAAACCAAACTAACCTAACCTAACCTAACCTAAACTAAACTGACCTAACCTAAGCTAACCTAACCTAAATTAAACTATAAAATAAACTATAAACTAAACTAAAGTAAACTATACTATAAACTAAATGATAAACTTAACTAAACTAACCGGAACTAACCTAATCTAAAATAAACTAAACTAAACTAAATTATAAACTAAACGAAACTAAACTAAACTAAATTAAACTAAACTAACCTAAAGTAACCTAAACTAAACTAAACTCAACTAAACTATAAACTTAACTATAAACTAAAGTAATCTAAAGTAAACTAAAATAAACTAACCTAACCTAACCTAAACTCAACTAACCTAACCTAACCAAACCTAACCTAAATTAAACTGAACTAAACTGAACTAAACTAATCTAATATAAACTAAACTAAACTAAACTATAAACTAAAATATAAACTAAACTAAACTAAACTAACCTAACCTCACTTAACCTAACCTAAATTAAACTAAACTAAGCTGACCTAACCTAACCTAACCTAACCCAACCTAAATTAAAATAAATTAAACTAAGCTAACCTAACCTAACCTAAGCTAAGCAAAACTAAACTAACCTAACCTAACCTAACCTAAACTAAATAAAACTAACCTAACCTAACTAGCCTAAACTAAACTAAACTAAACTAAACTATAAAATAAACTATAAACTAAACTAATCTATACTAAAAATTAAATTATAAACTAAACTAAACTAAACTAACCTAAACTAGCCTAACCTAAACTAACTTAACCTAACCTAAACTAAACTTACCTTACCTTACCTCACATAACATAACCTAAACTAAACTAAACTAAACTATAAAATAAACTATAAACTAAACTAAACTAAACTATACAAAAATTAAATTATAAACTTAACTAAACTAAACTAACCTAACCTAACCTAACCTAACATAAACTAAATTAACTAAATTATAAACTAAACGAAACTAAACTAACCTAACCTAACCTAACCTAACATAAACTAAACTAAACTAAATTATAAATTAAACGAAACTAAACAAAACTAAACTAAACTAACCTAAAGTAACATAACTTAACCTAACCTAAACTAAACTAAACTAAGCTGACCTAAACTAAACTAAAACTAAATTAAACTAAACTATAAACTAAACTATAAACTAAAGTTAATTTACTAAACTAAAATAAACTAACCCAACCTAACCTAACCTAAACTAAACTAACCTAACCTAACCTAACCTAATCTAAACTAAACTAAACTAATCTAATATAAACTAAACTAAACAATAAATTAAAATATAAACTAAACTTAACTAAACTAAACTAAGCTAAACTAACTTGACCTAAACTAAACTAAACTAAGCTAACCTAACCTGACCTAAACTAAACTAAAATAAACTAAATTAAATTCAAGTAAACTAAACTAAACTACACTAACCTAACCTAACCTAACCTAACATAATCTAATCTAAACTAAAATAAAGCAACCTAAACTAATCTAACCTTACCTAACCTAAACTAAACTAAACTAAACCAAACTAAACTAAACTATAAACTAAAATATAAACTAATTTATAAACTAAACTAATCTATAAACTAAACTAAACTGAACTATAAACAAAACTAAACTAAACTGAACTAAACTAACCTAAACTAACCTAACCTAAACTTACGTAACCTAACCTAAACTAAACTAAACTATAAACTAAACTGTAACTAATTTATAAATTAAACTAAACTATAAACTAAAGTAAAATAAACAAAACTAAACTAAGCCAAACTAACTAACCTAACCTAACCTAACCTAAGCTAAGCTATCTAAACTCACCTAACCTAACCTAAACTAAACTAAAATAAAATAAACTAAAGTATAAACTAAACTAAAGTAAACTATAAACTAAACTATAAACTGAACTGAACTAAACTATAAATTAAACTAAAGTTAACTAACCTAACCTAACCAAACCTAACTTAAATTATACTAAACTAAACTAAACTAAGCTAACTTAACCTAACCTAAACTAACCTAACCTAACCTAACCTAAGCTAAGCTAAACTAAACTAACTTAACGTAACAGAACTAACCTAACCTAACCTAAACTAACCTTACCTCACCTAACCTAAACTAAACTAAACTAAATTAAACTATAAACTGAACTAAACTGTAAACTAAATTTTAAACTAAACTAAACTAAACTATAAACACAACTAAACTAAACTGAACTAAACTAACCTAGCCTAACTTAAACTTAACTAAATAAACTACCCTAACCTAACCTAACCTAACCAAACCTAACCTAACCTAACCTAACCTAAACTAAACTAAAATAAACTAAAGTAAACTAAACTAACTAACCTAACCTAACCTAACCTAACCTAAGCTAAACTAAACTAACCTAACGTAAATTAACCTAAACAAAACTAAACTAAACTAAACTAACCTAACCTAACCTAACATAAACTAAACTAAACTAAACTAACTAACCTAATCTAACCGAACCTAACCTAAGCTACGCTAAACTAAACTAACCTAACAAAACCTGAAATAAACTAAACTAAACTAAACTACACTAAATTATAAACTAAACTATAAACTAATATAAACTAACCTAACCTAACCTAACCTAAACTAAACTAACCTATGCTAACCTAACCTAAACTAAACTAAACTATAAAAACTATAAACTAAACTAAACAAAACTATACTATAAACTAAATTATAAACTAAACTAATGTAAACTAAACTAACCTCAAGTAACCTAACCTAACCTCACCTAACCTAACATAAACTAAACTAAACTAAATTATAAACTAAACGAAACTAAACTAAACTAAACTAAATTAAACTAAACTAACCTAAAGTAACATAACCTAACCTAACCTAACCTAACCTAAACTAAAATAACTCAACTAACCTAACCGAACCTAAACTAAACTAAACTAAACTAAACTAAACTATAAACTAAAGTAAACTAAATTAAAATAAAATAAACTAACCTAATTTACCTAAACAAAACTAACACACCTAACCTAACCTAAACAAAACTAAACTGACCTAACCTATCCTTAATAAAATAAAACTAAACTAAACTATAAGATAAACTATAAACTAAAGTAAACTAAACTAAACTAAAATAAACTAATCTAACCTAACCTAACCTAACCTAACCTAAACTAATATAATATAAACTAAACTAAACTATAAACTAAAATATAAACTAAACTAAACTAAATAACCTAACCTAAACTATAGTAAAATAAACTAGATTAAATTCAACTAAACTAAACTAAACTAAACGCCACTAACCTAACCTAACCTAATATAATCTAAACTAAAATAAACTAACCTAACCTAAACTTACCTAACTTAACCTAAACTAAACTAATCTAAGCTATAAACTAAACTATAAACTAATTTATAAATTAAACTAAACTATAAACTAAAATAAAATAAACTAAACTAAGCTAAACTATCTAACCTAACCTAACCTAACCTAAATTAACCTAACCTAAGCTAAGCTAAACTAAACTAACCTAACCCAACCTAGGCTAACCTTACCTAACCTAACCTAAACTTAACTAAATGAAACTAAACTATAAACTAATCTATAAATTAAACTAAACTATAAACTAAACTAAAATAAACTAAACTAAGCTAAATTAACTAACCTAACCTATTCTAAACTAACCTAAGCTAAACTAGACTAACCTAACCTAAACTAAACTAAACTAAACTATAAACTAAACTAAACTAAATTATACTAATCTAACCTAACCTAAACTAAACTAACCTAACCTAACCTAACCTAACCTAACATAACCTAAACTAAACTAAATTAAATATAAAATAAACTATAAACTAAACTATACTATAAACTAAATTATAAACTAAACTAAACTAAACTAACCTAATCTAACCTAATCTAACATAAACTAAACTAAATTATAAACAAAACGAAACTAAACTAACCTAACCTAATATAAACTAAACTAAACTAAATTATAAACTAAACGAAACTAAACTAAACTAAACTAACCTAAAGTAACATAAGTTAACCTAACCTAACCTAAACTACACTAACTTAACCTGACCTAACCTAAATTGAACTAAACCAAACTAACCTAACCTAACCTAAAATAACCTAACCTAAGCTAAGCTAAACTAAACTTAACTAACCTAACCTAAACTAAACTAATCTAAACAATAAACTAAACTATAAACTAATTTATAAATTAAACTAAACTATTAACTAAATTAAAAAAAACCTAACTAAGCTAAGCTATCTGACCTAACCTAACCTAACATAAACTAAACTAAATTATAAACAAAACGAAACTAAACTAACCTAACCTAATATAAACTAAACTAAACTAAATTATAAACTAAACGAAACTAAACTAAACTAAACTAACCTAAAGTAACATAAGTTAACCTAACCTAACCTAAACTACACTAACTTAACCTGACCTAACCTAAATTGAACTAAACCAAACTAACCTAACCTAACCTAAAATAACCTAACCTAAGCTAAGCTAAACTAAACTTAACTAACCTAACCTAAACTAAACTAATCTAAACAATAAACTAAACTATAAACTAATTTATAAATTAAACTAAACTATTAACTAAATTAAAAAAAACCTAACTAAGCTAAGCTATCTGACCTAACCTAACCTAACATAAACTAACATAACCTAACCTAACCTAAACTAAACTAAACTAAACCAAACTAAACTGAACTATAAAATAAAATATAAACTAATTTATAAACTAAACTAATCTATAAACTAAACTAAACTAAACTAAACTTAGCTAAACTAACTAACCTTACCTAATGTAGCCTAACGTAATCTAAGCTAAACTAAACTAACCTAACCTAACCTAAACTAACTTAACCTAACCTATACTAAACTTACCTTACCTAACCTAACATAACCTAAACTAAACTAAACTATAAAATAAACTATAAACTAAACTAAACTATACTATAAACTAAATTATAAACTAAACTAAACTAAACTAAACTAACCTAACCTAACCTAAATTAAACTAAACTAAACTAAATTATAAACTAAACGAAACTAAACTAACCTAACCTATGCTAACCTAACATAACATAAACTAAACTAAACTAAATTATAAACTAAACGAAACTAAACAAAACTAAAACTAAACTAACCTAAAGTAACCTAACCTAACCTAAAGTAAACTAAACTAATCTAATATAAACTAAACTAAACAATAAATTAAAATATAAAATAAACTTAACTAAACTAAACTAAGCTAAACGAACTTAACCTAAACTAAACTAAACTATAAAATAAACTATTAACTAAACTAAACTAAACTATACTATAAACTAAATTATAAACTAAACTAAACTAAACTAACCTAACCTAACCTAACATAAACTAAACAAACTAAATTATAAATTAATCGTATCTAAACTAACCTAACCTAACCTAACCTAACATAAACTAAAGTAAACTCAATTGTAAACTAAACGAAACTAAACAAAACTAAACTAAACTAACCTAAAGTAACATAACCTATACTAACTTAAACTAAACTAAACTAACCTGACCTAACCTAAACTAGAACTAAATTTATCTAAACTATAAACTAAACTATAAACTAAAGTAAATGAACTAAACCAAAATAAACTAACCTAACCTAACCTAACCTAAACTAAACTAACCTAACCTAACCTAACCTAACATAAACTAAACTAAACTAAATTATTAACTAAGCGAATCTAAACTAAATTAAATTAAACTAAACTAACCTAAAGTAACATAACCTAACCTAAGGTAACGTAACCTAACCTAAACTAAACTAAACTAAACTAACCTTACCAACCTAACCTAACCTAAACTAAAATAAACTAAACTAACCTAACCGAACCTAAACTAAACTAAACTATAAACTAAACTATAAACTAAACTAAACTAAACTAAACTAAAATAAACTAACCTAACGTAACCTGACCTAGCCTAACTAAACTAACCTAAACTAAACTAAACTAAACTAATATAATATTTACTAAACTAAACTAAACTATAAACTAAAATAAATTAACTAAGCTACACTAACTAACCCAACCTAACCTAACCTATCCTAAACCAACCTAAACTAAGCTAAACTAACCTAACCTAACCTAACCTAACCTAACCTATCCTAAACTGAACTAAACTCAACTAAACTAAACTAAATTAAATAATAAACTAAACTAAACTTAACTATAAACTAAACTATAAACTAAACTGAACTAAACTATAAACTAAACTAAACTAAAGTTAACTAACCTAACGTAATTTAACCTAAACTAAATTAAACTAAACTAAACTAAACTATGCTAACTTAACCTAACCTAAACTAACCTAACCTAACCTAAGCTAAGCTAAACTAAACTAACCTAACCTAACATAAACTAACCTTACCTAACCTAAACTAACCTTACCTAACCTAACCTAACCTAAACTAAATTAAACTAAACAAAACTACACTAAACTAAACTAAATTAAACTATAAACTGAACTAAACCGTAAACCAAACTTTAAACTAAACAGGACTAAACTATAAACAAAACTAAACTAAACTGAACTAAACTTACCTAACCTAACCTAACATAAACTTAACTAAACTAAACTACCTTAACCTAACCTAACCTAATCTAACCTTACCTAACCTAACCTAAACTAAACTAAACGAAACTAAACTATAAACTAAACTATAAACTAATCTATAAATTAAACTAAACTATAAACTAAACTAAACTAAACTAACTAACCTAATCTAACCGAACCTAACCTAAGCTACGCTAAACTAAACTAACCTAACAAAACCTGAAATAAACTAAACTAAACTAAACTAAACTAAATTATAAACTAAACGAAACTAAACTAAACTAAATTAAACTAAACTAACCTAAAGTAACATAACCTAACCTAACCTAACCAAACCTAAACAAAAATAACTCAACTAACCTAACCGAACCTAAAATAAACTAAACTAAACTAAACTATAAACTAAAGTAAACTAAATTAAACTAAAATAAACTAACCTAATTTACCTAAACAAAACTAACACACCTAACCTAACCTAAACAAAACTAAACTGACCTAACCTATCCTTAACAAAATAAAACTAAACTAAACTATAAGCTAAACTATAAACTAAAGTAAACTAAACTAAACTAAAATAAACCAATCTAACCTAACCTAACCTAACCTAACCTAAACTAAAATAATATAAACTAAACTAAACTATAAACTAAAATATAAACTAAACTAAACTAAATAACCTAACCTAAACTAAAGTAAAATAAACTAGATTAAATTCAACTAAACTAAACTAAACTAAACGCCACTAACCTAACCTAACCTAATATAATCTAAACTAAAATAAACTAACCTAACCCAAACTTACCTAACCTAACCTAAACTAAACTAATCTAAGCTATAAACTAAACTATAAACTAATTTATAAATTAAACTAAACTATAAACTAAAATAAAATAAACTAAACTAAGCTAAACTATCTAACCTAACCTAACCTAACCTAAATTAACCTAACCTAAGCTAAGCTAAACTAAACTATCCTAACCCAACCTAGGCTAACCTTACCTAACCTAACCTAAACCTAACTAAATGAGACTAAACTATAAACTAATCTATAAATTAAACTAAACTATAAACTAAACTAAAATAAACTAAACTAAGCTAAATTAACTAACCTAACCTATTCTAAACTAACCTAAGCTAAACTAGACTAACCTAACCTAAACTAAACTAAACTAAATTATAAACTAAACCATAAACTAAATTATACTATAAACTAAACTATAAACTAAACTAAACTAAACTATAAACTAGACTAAACTAAACTAAACTAACCTAACCTAACCTAAGCTAAGGTAAACTAAACTAACCTAACCTAACCTGAACTAAACTAAACTAAACTAACCTAACTTATAAACTAAGCTATAAACTAAACTAAACCAAATTATAAACTAAACTATAAACTAAACTAAACTATAAACTAAACTAAACTAAATTATACTAATCTAACCTAACCTAAACTAAACTAACCTAACCTAACCTAACATAACCTAAACTAAACTAAATTAAATATAAAATAAACTATAAACTAAACTATACTATAAACTAAATTATAAACTAAACTAAACTAAACTAACCTAATCTAACCTAATCTAACATAAACTAAACTAAATTATAAACAAAACGAAACTAAACTAACCTAACCTAATATAAACTAAAGTAAACTAAATTATAAACTAAACCAAACTAAACTAAACTAAACTAACCTAAAGTAACATAAGTTAACCTAACCTAACCTAAACTACACTAACTTAACCTGACCTAACCTAAATTGAACTAAACCAAACTAACCTAACCTAACCTAAAATAACCTAACCTAAGCTAAGCTAAACTAAACTTAACTAACCTAACCTAAACTAAACTAATCTAAACAATAAACTAAACTATAAACTAATTTATAAATTAAACTAAACTATTAACTAAATTAAAAAAAACCTAACTAAGCTAAGCTATCTAACCTAACCTAACCTAACATAAACTAACATAACCTAACCTAACCTAAACTAAACTAAGCTAAACCAAACTAACCTAAACTATAAAATAAAATATAAACTAATTTATAAACTAAACTAATCTATAAACTAAACTAAACTAAACTAAACTTAGCTAAACTAACTAACCTTACCTAATGTAGCCTAACGTAATCTAAGCTAAACTAAACTAACCTAACCTAAACTAACTTAACCTAACCTATACTAAACTTACCTTACCTAACCTAACATAACCTAAACTAAACTAAACTATAAAATAAACTATAAACTAAACTAAACTAAACTATACTATAAACTAAATTATAAACTAAACTAAACTAAACTAAACTAACCTAACCTAACCTAAATTAAACTAAACTAAACTAAATTATAAACTAAACGAAACTAAACTAACCTAACCTATGCTAACCTAACATAACATAAACTAAACTGAACTAAATTATAAACTAAACGAAACTAAACAAAACTAAAACTAAACTAACCTAAAGTAACCTAACCTAACCTAAAGTAAACTAAACTAATCTAATATAAACTAAACTACACAATAAATTAAAATATAAAATAAACTTAACTAAACTAAACTAAGCTAAACGAACTTAACCTAAACTAAACTAAACTATAAAATAAACTATTAACTAAACTAAACTAAACTATACTATATACTAAATTATAAACTAAACTAAACTAAATTAACCTAACCTAACCTAACATAAACTAAACAAACTAAATTATAAACTAATCGTATCTAAACTAACCTAACCTAACCTAACCTAACATAAACTAAACTAAACTCAATTATAAACTAAACGAAACTAAACAAAACTAAACTAAACTAACCTAAACTAACATAACCTTTGCTAACTTAAACTAAACTAAACTAACCTGACCTAACCTAAACTAAAACTAAATTTATCTAAACTATAAACTAAACTATAAACTAAAGTAAATTAACTAAACCAAAATAAACTAACCTAACCTAACCTAACCTAAACTAAACTAACCTAACCTTACCTAACCTAACATAAACTAAACTAAACTAAATTATAAACTAAGCGAATCTAAACTAAATTAAATTAAACTAAACTAACCTAAAGTAACATAACCTAACCTAAGGTAACGTAACCTAACCTAAACTAAACTAAACTAAACTAAACTTACCAACCTAACCTAACCTAAACTAAATTAAACTAAACTAACCTAACCGAACCTAAACTAAACTAAACTATAAACTAAACTATAAACTAAACTAAAATAAACTAACCTAACGTAACCTGACCTAGCCTAACTAAACTAACCTAAACTAAACTAAACTAATATAATATTTACTAAACTAAACTAAACTATAAACTAAAATAAATTAACTAAGCTACACTAACTAACCCAACCTAACCTAACCTATCCTAAACCAACCAAAACTAAGCTAAACTAACCTAACCTAACCTAACCTAACCTAACCTAATCTATCCTAAACTGAACTAAACTCAACTAAACTAAACTAAATTAAATAATAAACTAAACTAAACTTAACTATAAACTAAACTATAAAGTAAACTGAACTAAACTATAAACTAAACTAAACTAAAGTTAACTAACCTAACATAATTTAACCTAAACTAAATTAAACTAAACTAAACTAAACTATGCTAACTTAACCTAACCTAAACTAACCTAACCTAACCTAAGCTAAGCTAAACTAAACTAACCTAACCTAACATAAACTAATCTTACCTAACCTAAACTAACCTTACCTAACCTAACCTAACCTAAACTAAATTAAACTAAACAAAACTACACTAAACTAAACTAAATTAAACTATAAACTGAACTAAACTGTAAACCAAACTTTAAACTAAACAGGACTAAACTATAAACAAAACTAAACTAAACTGAACTAAACTAACCTAACCTAACCTAACATAAACTTAACTAAACTAAACTACCTTAACCTAACCTAACCTAATCTAACCTTACCTAACCTAACCTAAACTAAACTATAAACTAAACTATAAACTAATCTATAAATTAAACTAAACTATAAACTAAACTAAACTAAACTAACTAACCTAATCTAACCGAACCTAACCTAAGCTACGCTAAACTAAACTAACCTAACAAAACCTGAAATAAACTAAACTAAACTAAACTAAACTAAATTATAAACTAAACGAAACTAAACTAAACTAAACTAAATTAAACTAAACTAACCTAAAGTAACATAACCTAACCTAACCTAACCAAACCTAAACAAAAATAACTCAACTAACCTAACCGAACCTAAACTAAACTAAACTAAACTAAACTATAAACTAAAGTAAACTAAATTAAACTAAAATAAACTAACCTAATTTACCTAAACAAAACTAACACACCTAACCTAACCTAAACAAAACTAAACTGACCTAACCTATCCTTAACAAAATAAAACTAAACTAAACTATAAGCTAAACTATAAACTAAAGTAAACTAAACTAAACTAAAATAAACTAATCTAACCTAACCTAACCTAACCTAACCTAAACTAAAATAATATAAACTAAACTAAACTATAAACTAAAATATAAACTAAACTAAACTAAATAACCTAACCTAAACTAAAGTAAAATAAACTAGATTAAATTCAACTAAACTAAACTAAACTAAACGCCACTAACCTAACCTAACCTAATATAATCTAAACTAAAATAAACTAACCTAACCTAAACTTACCTAACCTAACCTAAACTAAACTAATCTAAGCTATAAACTAAACTATAAACTAATTTATAAATTAAACTAAACTATAAACTAAAATAAAATAAACTAAACTAAGCTAAACTATCTAACATAACCTAACCTAACCTAAATTAACCTAACCTAAGCTAAGCTAAACTAAACTAACCTAACCCAACCTAAGCTAACCTTACCTAACCTAACCTAAACTTAACTAAATGAAACTAAACTATAAACTAATCTCTAAATTAAACTAAACTATAAACTAAACTAAAATAAAATAAACTAAGCTAAATTAACTAACCTAACCTATTCTAACCTAACCTAAGCTAAACTAGACTAACCTAACCTAAACTAAACTAAACTAAATTATAAACTAAACCATAAACTAAATTATACTATAAACTAAACTATAAACTAAACTAAACTAAACTATAAACTAGACTAAACTAAACTAAACTAACCTAACCTAACCTAAGCTAAGGTAAACTAAACTAACCTAACCTAACCTGAACTAAACTAAACTAAACTAACCTAACTTATAAACTAAGCTATAAACTAAACTATAAACTAAACTAAACTATAAACTAAACTAAACTAAATTATAAACTAAACGAAACTAAACAAAACTAAAACTAAACTAACCTAAAGTAACCTAACCTAACCTAAAGTAAACTAAACTAATCTAATATAAACTAAACTAAACAATAAATTAAAATATAAAATAAACTTAACTAAACTAAACTAAGCTAAACGAACTTAACCTAAACTAAACTAAACTATAAAATAAACTATTAACTAAACTAAACTAAACTATACTATAAACTAAATTATAAACTAAACTAAACTAAACTAACCTAACCTAACCTAACATAAACTAAACAAACTAAATTATAAATTAATCGTATCTAAACTAACCTAACCTAACCTAACCTAACATAAACTAAAGTAAACTCAATTGTAAACTAAACGAAACTAAACAAAACTAAACTAAACTAACCTAAAGTAACATAACCTATGCTAACTTAAACTAAACTAAACTAACCTGACCTAACCTAAACTAGAACTAAATTTATCTAAACTATAAACTAAAGTAAATGAACTAAACCAAAATAAACTAACCTAACCTAACCTAACCTAAACTAAACTAACCTAACCTAACCTAACCTAACATAAACTAAACTAAACTAAATTATTAACTAAGCGAATCTAAACTAAATTAAATTAAACTAAACTAACCTAAAGTAACATAACCTAACCTAAGGTAACGTAACCTAACCTAAACTAAACTAAACTAAACTAACCTTACCAACCTAACCTAACCTAAACTAAAATAAACTAAACTAACCTAACCGAACCTAAACTAAACTAAACTATAAACTAAACTATAAACTAAACTAAACTAAACTAAACTAAAATAAACTAACCTAACGTAACCTGACCTAGCCTAACTAAACTAACCTAAACTAAACTAAACTAAACTAATATAATATTTACTAAACTAAACTAAACTATAAACTAAAATAAATTAACTAAGCTACACTAACTAACCCAACCTAACCTAACCTATCCTAAACCAACCTAAACTAAGCTAAACTAACCTAACCTAACCTAACCTAACCTAACCTATCCTAAACTGAACTAAACTCAACTAAACTAAACTAAATTAAATAATAAACTAAACTAAACTTAACTATAAACTAAACTATAAACTAAACTGAACTAAACTATAAACTAAACTAAACTAAAGTTAACTAACCTAACGTAATTTAACCTAAACTAAATTAAACTAAACTAAACTAAACTATGCTAACTTAACCTAACCTAAACTAACCTAACCTAACCTAAGCTAAGCTAAACTAAACTAACCTAACCTAACATAAACTAACCTTACCTAACCTAAACTAACCTTACCTAACCTAACCTAACCTAAACTAAATTAAACTAAACAAAACTACACTAAACTAAACTAAATTAAACTATAAACTGAACTAAACCGTAAACCAAACTTTAAACTAAACAGGACTAAACTATAAACAAAACTAAACTAAACTGAACTAAACTTACCTAACCTAACCTAACATAAACTTAACTAAACTAAACTACCTTAACCTAACCTAACCTAATCTAACCTTACCTAACCTAACCTAAACTAAACTAAACGAAACTAAACTATAAACTAAACTATAAACTAATCTATAAATTAAACTAAACTATAAACTAAACTAAACTAAACTAACTAACCTAATCTAACCGAACCTAACCTAAGCTACGCTAAACTAAACTAACCTAACAAAACCTGAAATAAACTAAACTAAACTAAACTAAACTAAATTATAAACTAAACGAAACTAAACTAAACTAAATTAAACTAAACTAACCTAAAGTAACATAACCTAACCTAACCTAACCAAACCTAAACAAAAATAACTCAACTAACCTAACCGAACCTAAAATAAACTAAACTAAACTAAACTATAAACTAAAGTAAACTAAATTAAACTAAAATAAACTAACCTAATTTACCTAAACAAAACTAACACACCTAACCTAACCTAAACAAAACTAAACTGACCTAACCTATCCTTAACAAAATAAAACTAAACTAAACTATAAGCTAAACTATAAACTAAAGTAAACTAAACTAAACTAAAATAAACTAATCTAACCTAACCTAACCTAACCTAACCTAAACTAAAATAATATAAACTAAACTAAACTATAAACTAAAATATAAACTAAACTAAACTAAATAACCTAACCTAAACTAAAGTAAAATAAACTAGATTAAATTCAACTAAACTAAACTAAACTAAACGCCACTAACCTAACCTAACCTAATATAATCTAAACTAAAATAAACTAACCTAACCTAAACTTACCTAACCTAACCTAAACTAAACTAATCTAAGCTATAAACTAAACTATAAACTAATTTATAAATTAAACTAAACTATAAACTAAAATAAAATAAACTAAACTAAGCTAAACTATCTAACCTAACCTAACCTAACCTAAATTAACCTAACCTAAGCTAAGCTAAACTAAACTATCCTAACCCAACCTAGGCTAACCTTACCTAACCTAACCTAAACTTAACTAAATGAGACTAAACTATAAACTAATCTATAAATTAAACTAAACTATAAACTAAACTAAAATAAACTAAACTAAGCTAAATTAACTAACCTAACCTATTCTAAACTAACCTAAGCTAAACTAGACTAACCTAACCTAAACTAAACTAAACTAAATTATAAACTAAACCATAAACTAAATTATACTATAAACTAAACTATAAACTAAACTAAACTAAACTATAAACTAGACTAAACTAAAGTAAACTAACCTAACCTAACCTAAGCTAAGGTAAACTAAACTAACCTAACCTAACCTGAACTAAACTAAACTAAACTAACCTAACTTATAAACTAAGCTATAAACTAAACTAAACCAAATTATAAACTAAACTATAAACTAAACTAAACTATAAACTAAACTAAACTAAATTATACTAATCTAACCTAACCTAAACTAAACTAACCTAACCTAACCTAACATAACCTAAACTAAACTAAATTAAATATAAAATAAACTATAAACTAAACTATACTATAAACTAAATTATAAACTAAACTAAACTAAACTAACCTAATCTAACCTAATCTAACATAAACTAAACTAAATTATAAACAAAACGAAACTAAACTAACCTAACCTAATATAAACTAAACTAAACTAAATTATAAACTAAACGAAACTAAACTAAACTAAACTAACCTAAAGTAACATAAGTTAACCTAACCTAACCTAAACTACACTAACTTAACCTGACCTAACCTAAATTGAACTAAACCAAACTAACCTAACCTAACCTAAAATAACCTAACCTAAGCTAAGCTAAACTAAACTTAACTAACCTAACCTAAACTAAACTAATCTAAACAATAAACTAAACTATAAACTAATTTATAAATTAAACTAAACTATTAACTAAATTAAAAAAAACCTAACTAAGCTAAGCTATCTAACCTAACCTAACCTAACATAAACTAACATAACCTAACCTAACCTAAACTAAACTAAGCTAAACCAAACTAACCTAAACTATAAAATAAAATATAAACTAATTTATAAACTAAACTAATCTATAAACTAAACTAAACTAAACTAAACTTAGCTAAACTAACTAACCTTACCTAATGTAGCCTAACGTAATCTAAGCTAAACTAAACTAACCTAACCTAAACTAACTTAACCTAACCTATACTAAACTTACCTTACCTAACCTAACATAACCTAAACTAAACTAAACTATAAAATAAACTATAAACTAAACTAAACTAAACTATACTATAAACTAAATTATAAACTAAACTAAACTAAACTAAACTAACCTAACCTAACCTAAATTAAACTAAACTAAACTAAATTATAAACTAAACGAAACTAAACTAACCTAACCTATGCTAACCTAACATAACATAAACTAAACTGAACTAAATTATAAACTAAACGAAACTAAACAAAACTAAAACTAAACTAACCTAAAGTAACCTAACCTAACCTAAAGTAAACTAAACTAATCTAATATAAACTAAACTACACAATAAATTAAAATATAAAATAAACTTAACTAAACTAAACTAAGCTAAACGAACTTAACCTAAACTAAACTAAACTATAAAATAAACTATTAACTAAACTAAACTAAACTATACTATATACTAAATTATAAACTAAACTAAACTAAATTAACCTAACCTAACCTAACATAAACTAAACAAACTAAATTATAAACTAATCGTATCTAAACTAACCTAACCTAACCTAACCTAACATAAACTAAACTAAACTCAATTATAAACTAAACGAAACTAAACAAAACTAAACTAAACTAACCTAAACTAACATAACCTTTGCTAACTTAAACTAAACTAAACTAACCTGACCTAACCTAAACTAAAACTAAATTTATCTAAACTATAAACTAAACTATAAGCTAAAGTAAATTAACTAAACAAAATTAACTAACCTAACCTAACCTAACCTAAACTAAACTAACCTAACCTTACCTAACCTAACATAAACTAAACTAAACTAAATTATAAACTAAGCGAATCTAAACTAAATTAAATTAAACTAAACTAACCTAAAGTAACATAACCTAACCTAAGGTAACGTAACCTAACCTAAACTAAACTAAACTAAACTAAACTTACCAACCTAACCTAACCTAAACTAAAATAAACTAAACTAACCTAACCGAACCTAAACTAAACTAAACTATAAACTAAACTAAAATAAACTAACCTAACGTAACCTGACCTAGCCTAACTAAACTAACCTAAACTAAACTAAACTAAACTAATATAATATTTACTAAACTAAACTAAACTATAAACTAAAATAAATTAACTAAGCTACACTAACTAACCCAACCTAACCTAACCTATCCTAAACCAACCTAAACTAAGCTAAACTAACCTAACCTAACCTAACCTAACCTAACCTAATCTATCCTAAACTGAACTAAACTCAACTAAACTAAACTAAATTAAATAATAAACTAAACTAAACTTAACAAAAACTAAACTATAAAGTAAACTGAACTAAACTATAAACTAAACTAAACTAAAGTTAACTAACCTAACATAATTTAACCTAAACTAAATTAAACTAAACTAAACTAAACTATGCTAACTTAACCTAACCTAAACTAACCTAACCTAACCTAAGCTAAGCTAAACTAAACTAACCTAACCTAACATAAACTAACCTTACCTAACCTAAACTAACCTTACCTAACCTAACCTAACCTAAACTAAATTAAACTAAACAAAACTACACTAAACTAAACTAAATTAAACTATAAACTGAACTAAACTGTAAACCAAACTTTAAACTAAACAGGACTAAACTATAAACAAAACTAAACTAAACTGAACTAAACTAACCTAACCTAACCTAACATAAACTTAACTAAACTAAACAACCTTAACCTAACCTAACCTAATCTAACCTTACCTAACCTAACCTAAACTAAACTATAAACTAAACTATAAACTAATCTATAAATTAAACTAAACTATAAACTAAACTAAACTAAACTAACTAACCTAATCTAACCGAACCTAACCTAAGCTACGCTAAACTAAACTAACCTAACAAAACCTGAAATAAACTAAACTAAACTAAACTAAACTAAATTATAAACTAAACGAAACTAAACTAAACTAAACTAAATTAAACTAAACTAACCTAAAGTAACATAACCTAACCTAACCTAACCAAACCTAAACAAAAATAACTCAACTAACCTAACCGAACCTAAACTAAACTAAACTAAACTAAACTATAAACTAAAGTAAACTAAATTAAACTAAAATAAACTAACCTAATTTACCTAAACAAAACTAACACACCTAACCTAACCTAAACAAAACTAAACTGACCTAACCTATCCTTAACAAAATAAAACTAAACTAAACTATAAGCTAAACTATAAACTAAAGTAAACTAAACTAAACTAAAATAAACTAATCTAACCTAACCTAACCTAACCTAACCTAAACTAAAATAATATAAACTAAACTAAACTATAAACTAAAATATAAACTAAACTAAACTAAATAACCTAACCTAAACTAAAGTAAAATAAACTAGATTAAATTCAACTAAACTAAACTAAACTAAACGCCACTAACCTAACCTAACCTAATATAATCTAAACTAAAATAAACTAACCTAACCTAAACTTACCTAACCTAACCTAAACTAAACTAATCTAAGCTATAAACTAAACTATAAACTAATTTATAAATTAAACTAAACTATAAACTAAAATAAAATAAACTAAACTAAGCTAAACTATCTAACATAACCTAACCTAACCTAAATTAACCTAACCTAAGCTAAGCTAAACTAAACTAACCTAACCCAACCTAAGCTAACCTTACCTAACCTAACCTAAACTTAACTAAATGAAACTAAACTATAAACTAATCTCTAAATTAAACTAAACTATAAACTAAACTAAAATAAAATAAACTAAGCTAAATTAACTAACCTAACCTATTCTAACCTAACCTAAGCTAAACTAGACTAACCTAACCTAAACTAAACTAAACTAAATTATAAACTAAACCATAAACTAAATTATACTATAAACTAAACTATAAACTAAACTAAACTAAACTATAAACTAGACTAAACTAAACTAAACTAACCTAACCTAACCTAAGCTAAGGTAAACTAAACTAACCTAACCTAACCTGAACTAAACTAAACTAAACTAACCTAACTTATAAACTAAGCTATAAACTAAACTATAAACTAAACTAAACTATAAACTAAACTAAACTAAATTATACTAATCTAACCTAACCTAAACTATACTAACCTAACCTAACCTAACCTAACATAACCTAAACTAAACTAAACTAAAATATAAAATAAACTATAAACTAAACTATACTATAAACTAAATTATAAACTAAACTATACTAAACTAAACTAAACTAACCTAATCTAACCTAATCTAACATAAACTAAACTAAATTATAAACAAAACGAAACTAAACTAACCTAACCTAATATAAACTAAACTAAACTAAATTATAAACTAAACGAAACTAAACTAAACTAAACTAACCTAAAGTAACATAAGTTAACCTAACCTAACCTAAACTACACTAACTTAACCTGACCTTACCTAAACTGAACTAAACCAAACTAACCTAACCTAACCTAAAATAACCTAACCTAAGCTAAGCTAAACTAAACTTACCCAACTTAACCTAAACTAAACTAATCTAAACTATAAACTAAACTATAAACTAATTTATAAATTAAACTAAACTATTAACTAAAATAAAATAAACTAAACTAAGCTAAACTATCTAACCTAACCTAACCTAACCTAAAATAACCTAAGCTAAGCTAAGCTAAACTAAACTAACCTAACCTAACATAAACTAACAAAACCTAACCTAACCTAAACTAAACTAAACTAAACCAAACTAAACTAAACTATAAAATAAAATATAAACTAATTTATAAACTAAACTAATCTATAAACTAAACTAAACTAAACTAAACTTAGCTAAACCTACTAACCTTACCTAATGTAGCCTAACGTAATCTAAGCTAAACTAAACTAACCTAACCTAACATAAACTAACAAAACCTAACCTAACCTAAACTAAACTAAACTAAACCAAACTAAACTAAACTATAAAATAAAATATAAACTAATTTATAAACTAAACTAATCTATAAACTAAACTAAACTAAACTAAACTTAGCTCAACCTACTAACCTTACCTAATGTAGCCTAACATAACCTAAACTAAACTAAACTATAAAATAAACTATAAACTAAACTAAACTAAACTAAACTATACTATAAACTAAATTATAAACTAAACTAAACTAAACTAAACTAACCTAACCTAACCTAACATAAACTAAACTAAACTAAATTATAAACTAAACGAAACTAAACTAACCTAACCTATGCTAACCTAACATAACATAAACTAAACTAAACTAAATTATAAACTAAACGAAACTAAACAAAACTAAAACTAAACTAACCTAAAGTAACCTAACCTAACCTAAAGTAAACTAAACTAATCTAATATAAACTAAACTAAACAATAAATTAAAATATAAAATAAACTTAACTAAACTAAACTAAGCTAAACGAACTTAACCTAAACTAAACTAAACTATAAAATAAACTATTAACTAAACTCTACTAAACTATACTATAAACTAAATTATAAACTAAACTAAACTAAACTAACCTAACCTAACCTAACATAAACTAAACAAACTAAATTATAAACTAATCGTAACTAAACTAACCTAACCTAACCTAACATAAACTAAACTAAACTCAATTATAAACTAAACGAAACTAAACAAAACTAAACTAAACTAACCTAAAGTAACATAACCTATGCTAACTTAAACTAAACTAAACTAACCTGACCTAACCTAAACCAAACTAAATTTATCTAGACTATAAACTAAACTATAAACTAAAGTAAATTAACTAAACCAAAATAAACTAACCTAACCTAACCTAACCTAACCTAAACTAAACTAACCTAACCTAACCTAACTTAACCTAACATAAACTAAACAAAACTAAATTATGAACTAAGCGAATCTAAACTAAATTAAATTAAACTAAACTAACCTAAAGTAACATAACCTAACCTAACGTAACGTAACCTAACCTAAACTAAACTAAACTAAACTTACCAACCTAACCTAACCTAAACTAAAATAAACTAAACTAACCTAACCGAACCTAAACTAAACTAAACTATAAACTAAACTATAAACTAAACTAAACTAAACTAAAATAAACTAACCTAACCTAACCTGACCTAGCCTAACTAAACTAACCTAACCTAAACTAAACTAAACTAATCTAATATTTACTAAACTAAACTAAACTATAAACTAAAATAAATTAACTAAGCTACACTAACTAACCCAACCTAACCTAACCTATCCTAACCCAACCTAACCTAGCCTATCCTAAACTAAACTAAACTCAACTAAACTAAACTAAATTAAATAATAAACTAAACTAAACCTAACTATAAATTAAACTATAAACTAAACTAAACTATAAACAATACTAAACTAAAATGAACTAAACTAACCTAACCTAACCTAACATAAACTTAACTAAACTAAACTAACTTAACCTCACCCAACCTAACCTTACCTTACCTAACCTAAACTAAAATAAACTAAACTAAACTATAAGCGAAACTATACTTAATTATAAATTAAACACTAAACTAAATTACATCCAACTGACCTAACCTAACCTAAACAAAACTTACATACCTAACCTAACCTAACCTAAACTAAACTAAACTAAACTAACCTAACCTAACCTAACCTAAACTAAACTAAACTGACCTAACCTATCCTAAACAAACTAAACTTAACTAAACTATAAGCTAAACTATTAACTAAACTAAACTAAACTAAACTAACCTTACCTAACCTAACCTAACCTAACTTATACTAAACTAAACTAAATTAAACCAAACTAAACTAAACTATAAACTAAAATATAAGCTAATCTATAAATTAAAATAAACTATAAAATAAAATAAACTAAACTAAATTAAATTCAACTAAACTAAACTACACTAATCTAACCTAACCTAACATAATCTAATCTAAACTAAAATAAACTAACATAACCTAACCTAACCTTAACTAACATAACCTAAACTAAACTAAACTAAACCAAACTTAAATAAACTATAAACCAAAATATAAACTAATCTATAAACTAAACTAAACTATAAACTAAACGAAACTAAAATAAAGTATACTAAATTAAACTAATCTAACCTAAACAAATCTAACCTAACCTAAACTAAACTAAACTAAACTAAACTAAATTAAACTATAAAGTAAACTAAATTAAACTATAAACTAAACTACAAACTAAACTAAACTATAAACAAAACTAAACTATAAAATAATTTGTAAATTAAACTAAACTATAAACTAAACTAAAATAAACTAAACTAAGCTAAACTAACTAACCCAACCTAACCTCACCTAACCTAACCTAAGCTATACTAAACTAACCTAACCTAACCTAAACTAAACTAAACCAAACTAAATTATATTATAAAGTATAAACGAAACTAAACTAAAGTATAAACTATAATATAAACTAAACTAAACTATAAACTAAACTAAATTTAACTAAACTAAAGTAAACTCAACTTAACTAACCTAACCTTAACCAACCTAAATTAAACTAAACTAAACTAAGCTAACCTAACCTAACCTAATCTCACCTAAGCTAAGCAAAACTAAAGTAACCTAACCTAACATAAACTAACCTAACCTAACCTAAACTAAACTAAACTAATTTAACCTAAGCTAACCTAACCTAACCTAAGCTAAGCAAAACCAAACTAACCTAACCTAACATAAACTAACTTAACCTAACCTAAACTAAACTAAACTAAACTAAACCAACCTTACCTAACCTAACCTGAACTAAACTAAACAAAACTAAACTAAACTAGACTAAATTAAACTATAAACTAAACTAAACTATAAACTAAACTAAACTATAAACCAAACTATAAACTAAACTGAACTAAACTATAAACAAAACTAACTAAACTCAACTAAACTAACCTAACCTAACTTAACATAAACTTAACTAAACTAAACTATCCTAACCTAACCTAACCTTACCTAACCTAACCTTAATTAAACCAAACTAAACTAAACTATAAACTAAAATATAATCTAATCTATAAATGAAACTAAACTATAAACTAAACTAAAATAAACTAAACTAAGCTAAACTAACTAATCTAACCTAACTTAACCTAACCTAACCAAACCTAAGCTAAGCAGAACTAAACTAACCAAACCTAACCTAACCTAACATAAACTAAACTAAACTAAATTATAAACTAAACGAAACTAAACTAAACTAAATTAAACTAAACTAACCTAAAGTAACCTAAACTAAACTAAACTAAACTAACCTAACCTAACCTAAACTAAACTAAACTAACCTAACCGAACCTAAACTAAACTAAACTAAACTAAACTAAACTAAACTATAAACTTAACAATAAACTAAAGTATACTAAAGTAAAGTAAAATAAACTAACATAACCTAACCTAAACTCAACTATCCTAACCTAACCAAACCTAACCTAAACTAAATTGAACTAAACTAAACTAAACTAGTCTAATATAAACTAAACTAAACTAAAATATAAACTAAAATATAAACTAAACTAAACTAAACTAACCTAACCTAACCTAACCTAACTTAACCTAACCTAAATTAAACTAAACTAAACTAAACTAATCTAACCTAACCTAAACTAAGCTAAAATAAACTAAATTAAATTCAAGTAAATTAAACTAAACTAAACTACACTAACCTAACCTACCCAAACCTAACATAATCTAATGTAAACTAAAATCAACTAACCTAACCTAATCTAAACTAAATTAACCTAAGCTAACCTAACATAACCTAAACTAAACTGCACTAAACTAAACTAAACTAAGTTAAACAATAAACTAAACTAAACTAAACTATAAACTATACTGTAAACTAAACTATTACTAAACTAAATTATAAACAAAACTAAACTCAACTGAACTAACTTAACCTAACCTAACCTAAACTTACCTCTCCTAACCTAAACTAAACTAAACTAAACTAAACTATAAACTAATCTAAAATTAAACTAAACTATAAACTAAAATAAACTAAACTAAGTTACACTAACTAACCGAACCTAACCTAAACTAACCTAACCTAACCAAACCTAAACTAAGCTAAACTAAACTATAAAATAAAATATAAACTAAAATAAACTAAACTATACTATAAACTAAATTACAAACTAAACTAAATTAATCTAAACTAACCTAACCTAAGCTAACCTAACATAAACTATACTAAACTAAATTATAAACTAAACGAAACTAAACTAACCTAACCTAACTTAAACTAAATTAAACTAAACTAAACTAAACGAAATTAAACTATAAACTAAACTAAACTAAACTCAACTAAACCAAACTAAACTAACCTAACTTAACCTAACCTAAACTAAACTAAACTAACCTAACCTAACATAACCTACCCTAAACTAAACTACAATAAATTAATTAAACTATCAATTAAACTAAACTATAAACTAAACGATACCTAACTAAACGATACCTCACTAAACTAAACTAAACTAAATTATAAACTAAACGAAACTAATCTAAACTATAAACTAAACTATAAATTAATTTATAAATTAAACTAAACTATAAAATAAAATAAAATAAACTAAACTAAGCTAAACTATCTAACCTAACCTAACCTAACCTAAATTAACCTAACCTAAGCTAAGCTAAACTAAACTAACCTAACCTAACATAAACTAACATAACCTAACCTAAACTAAACTAAACTAAACTAACCTTACCTAACCTAACCTATACTAAACTAAACAAAACTAAACTAAACTAAACTATAAACTAAACTAAACTAAACTATAAACAAAACTAAACTAAACTGAACTAAACTAACCTAACCTAACATAAACTTAACTAAACTAAACTAACCTAACCCAACCTAAGCTAACCTTACCTAACCTAACCTAAACTTAACTAAATGAAACTAAACTATGAACTAATCTCTAAATTAAACTAAACTATAAACTAAACTAAAATAAACTAAACTAAGCTAAATTAACTAACCTAACCTATTCTAACCTAACTTAAGCTAAACTAGACTAACCTAACCTAAATTAAACTAAACTGAACTAAATTATAAACTAAACCATAAACTAAACTAAACTATAAACTAAACTATAAACTAAACTAAACTAAACTATAAACTAGACTAAACTTAACTAAACTAACCTAACCTAACCTAAGCTAAGGTAAACTAAACTAACCTAAAGTAACATAAGTTAACCTAGCCTAACCTAAACTACACTAACTTAACCTTACCTAACCTAAACTAAACTAACGTAACCTAACCTAACCTAACCTAAAATAACCTAACCTAAGCTAAGCTAAACTAAAGTAACCTAACCTAACATAAACTAACATAACCTAACCTAAACTGAACTAAACTTAACTAACCGAACCTAACCTAATATAACCTAACCTAAGCAAAGCTAAACTAAACTAACCTAACCTAACATAAACTAATATAACCTAACCTAAACTCAACTAAACTAAACTAAAATTACCTAACCTAACCTATACTAAACTAAACAAAACAAAACTAAACTAAACTAAACTATAAACTGAACTAAACTAACCTTACCTAACCTAACATAAACTTAACTAAACTAAACTAACCTAACCCAACTTAAGCTAACCTTACCTAACCTAACCTAAACTAAACTAAACGAAACTAAACTATAAACTAAACTATAAACTAATCTCTAAATTTAACTAAACTATAAACTAAACTAAAATAAACTAAACTAAGCTAAATTAACTAACCTAACCTATTCTAACCTAACCTAAGCTAAACTAGACTAACCTAACCTAAACTAAACTAAACTAAACTAAACTATAAACTAAACTAAACTAAACTATAAACAAAACTAAACTAAACTGAACTAAACTAACCTAACCTAACCTAACATAAACTTAACTAAACTAAACTAACCTAACCCAAACTAACCTAACCTTACCTAACCTAACCTAAACTTAAATAAATGAAACTAAACTATAAACTAATCTCTAAATTAAACTAAACTATAAATTAAACTAAAATAAACTAAACTAAGCTAAATTAACTAACCTAACCTATTCTAACCTAACCTAAGCTAAACTAGACTAACCTAACATAAACTAAACTAAACTAAACTAAATTATAAACTAAACCATAAACTAAATTAAACTATAAACTAAACTATAAACTAAACTAAACTAAACTATAAACTAGACTAAACTAAACTAAACTAACCTAACCTAACCTAAGCTAAGGTAAACTAAACTAACCTAACCTAACCTGAACTAAACTAAACTAAACTAACCTAACTTATAAACTAAGATATAAACTAAACTAAACCAAATTATAAACTAAACTATAAACTAAACTAAACTAAACTATAAACTAAACTAAACTAAATTATACTAATCTAACCTAACCTAAACTAAACTAACCTAACCTAACCTACCCTAACATAACCTAAACTAAACTAAAATATAAAATAAACTATAAACTAAACTATACTATAAAATAATTATAAACTAAACTAAACTAAACTAAACTAAACTAATCTAACCTAACCTAACATAAACTAAACTAAATTATAAACAAAACGAAACTAAACTAACCTAACCTAATATAAACTAAACTAAACTAAATTATAAACTAAACGAAACTAAACTAAACTAAACTAACCTAAAGTAACATAAGTTAACCTAACCTAACCTAAACTACACTAACTTAACCTGACCTAACCTAAACTGAAGTAAACCAAACTAACCTAACCTAACCTAACCGAAAATAACCTAACCCAAGCTAAGCTAAACTAAACTTACCTAACCTAACCTAAACTAAACTAATCTAAACTATAAACTAATCTATAAACTAATTTATAAATTAAACTAAACATTTAACTATAATAAAATAAACTAAACTAAGCTAAACTATCTAACTAACCTAACCTAACCTAAAATAACCTAACCTAAGCTAAGCTAAACTAAACTAACCTAACCTAACATAAACTAACATAACCTAACCTAACCTAAACTAATCTAAACTAAACTAAACTAATCTAATATAAACTAAACAAACTTAAACTATAAACTAAAATATAAATTAAACTAAACTAACCTAACCTAAACTAAATTAAAATAAACTAAATTAAATTCAACTAAATGTAACTAAACTAAACTACACTAACCTAACCTAGCCTAACCTAACATAATCTAATCTAAACTAAAATAAACTAACCTATCCTAACCATAACTAACCTAAACTAAACTGAACTAAACTAAACTAAACCAAACTAAACTAAACTATAAACTAAAATATAAATTAACCTGTAAACTAAAGTAAACTATAAACTACACGAAACTAATATAAACTATAGTAAACTAACCTAACCTAACCTAACCTAAGCTAAACTAAACTAACCTAACCTAACTTCACCTCCTAACCTAACATAAACTAAACTAAACTAAATTATAAACTAAACGAAACTAAACTAAACTAAACTAAATTAAACTAAACTAACCTAAAGTAACATAACCTAACTAACCTAACCTAACCTAACCTAAATTAAAATAAACTCAACTAACCTAACCTAACATAACCCAACCCAACCTAAACTAAACTAAACTAACCTAACCGAGCCTAAACTAAACTAAACTAAACTAAACTATAAACTAAACTATAAACTAAAGTAAACTAAACTAAACTAAAATAAACTAACCTAATTTACCTAAACAAAACTAACATTCCTAACCTAACCTAAACAAAACTAAACTATACTAACCTAACCTAACATAACCCAACCTAACCTAAACTAAACTAAACTAAACTATAAACTAAATTATAAACTAAAGTAAACTAAACTAAACTAAAGAAACCTAACACACCTAACCTAACCTAACCTAAACTAAACTAAACTAAACTAAACTAACCTAACATAACCTAACCTAACCTAAACTGAACTAAACTGACCTAACCTATCCTAAACTAAACTAATCTAAACTAAACTAAAATAAACTAACCTAATTTACCTAAACAAAACTAACACTCCTAACCTAACCTAAACAAAACTAAACTATACTAACCTAACCTAACATAACCCAACTTAACCTAAACTAAAATAAACTAAACTATAAACTAAATTATAAACTAAAGTAAACTAAACTAAACTAAAGAAACCTAACACACCTAACCTAACCTAACCTAAACTAAACTAAACTAAACTAACCTAACATAACCCAACCTAACATAAACTAAACTAAACTGACGTAACCTATCCTAAACAAAACAAAACTAAACTAAACTATAAGCTAAACTATAAACTAAAGTAAAGTAAACTAAACTAAAATAAACTAATCTAACCTAACCTAACCTAACCTAACCTAACCTAAACTAATCTAATATAAACTAAACTAAACTAAACTATAAACTAAAATATAAACTAAACTAAACTAAACTAAATAACCTAACCTAAACTAAAGTAAAATAAACTAGAGTAAATTCAAATAAACTAAACTAAACTAAACGCCACTAACCTAACCTAACCTAACCTAATCTAATCTAAACTAAAATAAGCTAACCTAACCTAACGTAACCTAACCTTACCTATTCTAACCTGAACTAATCTAAACTAAACGAACTAAACTAAACTATAAACCAAAATATAAACTAATCTATTAACTAAACTGAACTATAAACTAAACGAAACTAAAATAAATTATACTAAAATAAACTGACCTAACCTAAACTTACCTAACCTAACCTAAACTAAACTAATCTAAACTATAAACTAAACTATAAACTAATATATAACTTAAACTAAACTATAAACTAAAATAAAATAAACTAAACTAAGCTAAACTATCTAACCTAACCTAACCTAACCTAAAATAACCTAACCTAAGCTAAACTAAACTAAACTAACCTAACCTAACATAAACTAACATAACCTAACCTAAACTTTACTAAACTAAACTAACCTTACCTAACCCAACCTATACTAAACTAAACAAATCTAAACTAAACTAACTTCACCTCCTAACCTAACATAAACTAAACTAAACTAAATTATAAACTAAACGAAACTAAACTAAACTAAACTAAATTAAACTAAACTAACCTAAAGTAACATAACCTAACTAACCTAACCTAACCTAACCTAAATTAAAATAAACTCAACTAACCTAACCTAACATAACCCAACCTAACCTATACTAAACTAAACTAACCTAACCGAACCTAAACTAAACTAAACTAAACTAAAATAAACTAACCTAATTTACCTAAACAAAACTAACACTCCTAACCTAACCTAAACAAAACTAAACTATACTAACCTAACCTAACATAACCCAACTTAACCTAAACTAAAATAAACTAAACTATAAACTAAATTATAAACTAAAGTAAACTAAACTAAACTAAAGAAACCTAACACACCTAACCTAACCTAACCTAAACTATACTAAACTAAACTAACGTAACATAACCCAACCTAACCTAAACTAAACTAAACTGACGTAACCTATCCTAAACAAAACAAAACTAAACTAAACTATAAGCTAAACTATAAACTACAGTAAACTAAACTAAACTAAAATAAACTAATCTAACCTAACCTAACCTAACCTAACCTAAACTAATCTAATATAAACTAAACTAAACTAAACTATAAACTAAAATATAAACTAAACTAAACTAAACTAAATAACCTAACCTAAACTAAAGTAAAATAAACTAGAGTAAATTCAACTAAACTAAACTAAACTAAACGCCACTAACCTAACCTAACCTAACCTAATCTAATCTAAACTAAAATAAGCTAACCTAACCTTACGTAACCTAACCTTACCTATTCTAACCTGAACTAATCTAAACTAAACAAACTAAACTAAACTATAAACCAAAATATAAACTAATCTATAAACTAAACTGAACTATAAACTAAACGAAACTAAAATAAACTATACTAAAATAAACTGACCTAACCTAAACTTACCTAACCTAACCTAAACTAAACTAATCGTAACTATAAACTAAACTATAAACTAATATATAACTTAAACTAAACTATAAACTAAAATAAAATAAACTAAACTAAGCTAAACTATCTAACCTAACCTAACCTAACCTAAAATAACCTAACCTAAGCTAAACTAAACTAAACTAACCTAACCTAACATAAACTAACATAACCTAACCTAAACTTTACTAAACTAAACTAACCTTACCTAACCTAACCTATACTAAACTAAACAAATCTAAACTAAACTAAACTAAACTATAAACTAAACTAAACTAAACTATAAACAAAACTATACTAAACTGAACGAAACTAACCTAACCTAAGCTAAGGTAAACTAAACTAACCTAACCTAACCTAACCTAACATAACCTAATCTAAACTAAACTAAAATATAAAATAAACTATAAACTAAACTAAACTATACTATAAACTAATTTATAAACTAAACTAAACTAAACTAAACTAACCTAACCTAACCTAACCTAACATAAACTAAACTAAATTATAAATAAAACGACACTAAACTAACCTAACCTAATATAAACTAAACTAAACTAAATTATAAATTAAACGAAACTAAACTAAACTAAACTAACCTAAAGTAACATAAGTTAACCTAACCTAACCTAAACTACACTAACTTAACCTGACCTAACATAAACTAAACTAACCTAACCTAACCTAACCTAACCAATTGTAAAATAACCTAACCTAAGCTAAGCTAAACTAAACTAACCTAACCTAACATAAATTAACATAACCTAACCTAAACTGAACTAAACTAAACTAACCTAACCTAACCTAACCTAAAATATCCTAACCAAAGGTAAGCTAAACTAAACTTACCTAACCTAACCTAAACTAAACTAATCTAAACTATAAACTAAACTATAACCTAATTTATAAATTAAACTAAACTATAAACTAAAATAAAATAAACTAAACTAAGCTAAACTAACTAACCTAACCTAACCTAACCAAAATAACCTAACCCAAGCTAAGCTAAACTAAATTAATCTAACCTAACATAAACTAACATAACCTAACCTAACCTAACCTAAACTAATCTAAACTAAACTAAACTAATCTAATATAAACTAAACAAACTTAAACTATAAACTAAAATATAAACTAAACTAAACTAACCTAACCTAAACTAAACTAAAATAAACAAAATTAAATTCAACTAAATGAAACTAAACTAAACTACACTAACCTAACCTAACCTAACCTAACATAATCTAATATAAACTAAACCAAACTAATGTACTATAAGCTAAAATAAACAATAAATTAAAATATAAACTAAACTAAACTATACTAAACTAAGTTAACCTTACTTAACCTAACCTAAACTAAACTAAACTAAACTAAACAAACCTAACCTAACCTAAACCAAACAAAAATAAACTACATTAAATTAAATTAAATTAAAATAAACTACACTTACCTAACCTAACCTTACCTAACCTAACCTAAACTAAACTAAACCAAACTAAACTAAAATATAAACTAAAATATAACCTAATCTATAAATTAAACTAAACTATATACTAAACTAAACTAAACCAAATTAAATTCAACTAAACTAAACTACACTAATCTAACCTAACCTAACCTAACATAATCTAATCCAAACTAAAATAAACTAGCCTAACCTAACCTAACCTTACCTAACCTAACCTAAACTAAACTAAACTAAAGCAAACTTAACTAAACTATAAAGCAAAATATAAACTAATCTATAAACTATACTAAACTATAAACTAAAGGAAACTAAATTAAACTATACTAAACTAAACTAACCTAACATAAACAAATCTAACCTAACCTATAACAAACCAAACTAAACTAAACTAAATTAAACTATAAACTAAACTATAAACTAAACTAAACTAAACTATAAACAAAACTAAACTATAAAACAATTTATAAATTAAACTAAACTATAAACTAAATTAAAATAAACTAAACTAAGCTAAATTAACTAACCCAACCTAACCTAACCTAACCTAAGCTATACTAAACTGACCTAACCTAACCTAAACTAAACTAAAATAAACTAAATTATATTATAAAGTATAAACTAAACAAAACTAAACTATAATATAAACTAAACTAAACTTAACTAAACTAAATTAAACTAAAGTTAACTAACCTAACCTAACCTAACCTAACCTAAATTAAACTAAACTAAACTAACCTAACCTAACCTAACCTAACCTAAGCAAAACTAAAGTAACCTAACCCAACATAAACTAACCTAACCTAACCTAAACTAAACTAAACTAAACTAAACTAAGCTAACCTAACTTAACCTAACCTAACCTAACCTAAGCTAAGCAAAACTAAACTAACCTAACCAAACACAAACTAACCTAACCTAACCTAAACTATACTAACCTTACCTAACCTAACCTAAACTAAACTAAACAAAATAAATTAAACTAAACTAAATTAAACTATAAACTAAACTAAACTATAAACCAAACTATAAACTAAACTAAACTAAACTATAAACAAACCTAACTAAACTGAACTAAACTAACCTAACCTAACCTAACATAAACTTAACTAAACTAAACTATCCTAACCTAACCTAACCTTACCTAACCTAACCTTAACTAAACCAAACTAAACTAAACTATAAACTAAAATATAATCTAATCTATAAATTAAACTAAACTATAAACTAAACTAAAATAAACTAAACTAAGCTAAACTAACTAACCTAACCAATTAACCTAACCTAACGAAACCTAAGCTAAGCTAAAGTTAACTTACCAAACCTAACCTAAACTAAACTAAACTAAATTAAACTAAATTATAATCTAAACCATAAACTTAACTAAACTAAATTATAATCTAAACTATAAACTAAACTAAACTATAAACTAAACTAAACCAAACTAACCTATCCTAACCTAACCTAAACTAAACTGACCTAACCTAAGCTAACCTAACCTAAATTAAACTATAAAATAAACTATAAACTAAACTAAAGCAAACTATACTATAAACTAAATGATAAACTTAACTAAACTAACCGGAACTAACCTAATCTAAAATAAACTAAACTAAACTAAATTATAAACTAAACGAAACTAAACTAAACTAAATTAAACTAAACTAACCTAAAGTAACCTAAACTAAACCAAACTAAACTAACCTAACCTAACCTTACCTAACCTAACCTTACGTAACCTAACCTAAACTAAACTAAACTAAACTAAACTCAACTAAACTATAAACTTAACTATAAACTAAAGTAATCTAAAGTAAACTAAAATAAACTAACCTAACCTAACCTAAACTCAACTACCCTAACCTAACCAAACCTAACCTAAATTAAACTAAACTAAACTGAACTAAACTAATCTAATATAAACTAAACTAAACTAAACTATAAACTAAAATATAAACTAAACTAAACTAAACTAACCTCACTTAACCTAACCTAAATTAAACTAAACTAAGCTGACCTAACCTAACCTAACCTAACCCAACCTACATTAAAATAAATTAAACTAAGCTAACCTAACCTAACCTAAGCTAAGCAAAACTAAACTAACCTAACCTAACCTAACCTAAACTAAATAAAACTAACCTAACCTAACTAGCCTAAACTAAACTAAACTAAACTAAACTAAACTATAAAATAAACTATAAACTAAACTAATCTATACTAAAAATTAAATTATAAACTAAACTAAACTAAACTAACCTAAACTAGCCTAACCTAAACTAACTTAACCTAACCTAAACTAAACTTACCTTACCTTACCTCACATAACATAACCTAAACTAAACTAAACTAAACTATAAAATAAACTATAAACTAAACTAAACTAAACTATACAAAAATTAAATTATAAACTAAACTAAACTAAACTAACCTAACCTAACCTAACCTAACATAAACTAAATTAACTAAATTATAAACTAAACGAAACTAAACTAACCTAACCTAACCTAACCTAACATAAACTAAACTAAACTAAATTATAAGCTAAACGAAACTAAACAAAACTAAACTAAACTAACCTAAAGTAACATAACCTAACCTAACCTAAACTAAACTAAACTAAGCTGACCTAAACTAAACTAAAACTAAATTAAACTAAACTATAAACTAAACTATAAACTAAAGTTAATTAACTAAACTAAAATAAACTAACCTAACCTAACCTAACCTAAACTAAACTAACCTAACCTAACCTAACCTAATCTAAACTAAACTAAACTAATCTAATATAAACTAAACTAAACAATAAATTAAAATATAAACTAAACTTAACTAAACTAAACTAAGCTAAACTAACTTGACCTAAACTAAACTAAACTAAGCTAACCTAACCTGACCTAAACTAAACTAAAATAAACTAAATTAAATTCAAGTAAACTAAACTAAACTACACTAACCTAACCTAACCTAACCTAACATAATCTAATCTAAACTAAAATAAAACAACCTAAACTAATCTAACCTTACCTAACCTAAACTAAACTAAACTAAACCAAACTAAACTAAACTATAAACTAAAATATAAACTAATTTATAAACTAAACTAATCTATAAACTAAACTAAACTGAATTATAAACAAAACTAAACTAAACTGAACTAAACTAACCTAAACTAACCTAACCTAAACTTACGTAACCTAACCTAAACTAAACTAAACTATAAACTAAACTGTAAACTAATTTATAAATTAAACTAAACTATAAATTAAAGTAAAATAAACAAAACTAAACTAAGCCAAACTAACTAACCTAACCTAACCTAACATAAGCTAAGCTATCTAAACTCACCTAACCTAACCTAAACTAAACTAAAATAAAATAAACTAAAGTATAAACTAAACTAAAGTAAACTATAAACTAAACTATAAACTGAACTGAACTAAACTATAAATTAAACTAAAGTTAACTAACCTAACCTAACCAAACCTAACTTAAATTATACTAAACTAAACTAAACTAAGCTAACTTAACCTAACCTAAACTAACCTAACCTAACCTAACCTAAGCTAAGCTAAACTAAACTAACTTAACCTAACAGAACTAACCTAACCTAACCTAAACTAACCTTACCTCACCTAACCTAAACTAAACTAAACTAAATTAAACTATAAACTGAACTAAACTGTAAACTAAATTTTAAACTAAACTAAACTAAACTATAAACACAACTAAACTAAACTGAACTAAACTAACCTAACCTAGCCTAACTTAAACTTAACTAAATAAACTACCCTAACCTAACCTAACCTAACCAAACCTAACCTAACCTAACCTAACCTAAACTAAACTAAAATAAACTAAAGTAAACTAAACTAACTAACCTAACCTAACCTAACCTAACCTAAGCTAAACTAAACTAACCTAACGTAAATTAACCTAAACAAAACTAAACTAAACTAAACTAACCTAACCTAACCTAACATAAACTAAACTAAACTAAACTAACTAACCTAATCTAACCGAACCTAACCTAAGCTACGCTTAACTAAACTAACCTAACAAAACCTGAAATAAACTAAACTAAACTAAACTACACTAAATTATAAACTAAACTATAAACTAATATAAACTAACCTAACCTAACCTAACCTAAACTAAACTAACCTAAGCTAACCTAACCTAAACTAAACTAAACTATAAAAAACTATAAACTAAACTAAACAAAACTATACTATAAACTAAATTATAAACTAAACTAATGTAAACTAAACTAACCTCAAGTAACCTAACCTAACCTCACCTAACCTAACATAAACTAAACTAAACTAAATTATAAACTAAACGAAACTAAACTAAACTAAACTAAATTAAACTAAACTAACCTAAAGTAACATAACCTAACCTAACCTAACCTAACCTAACCTAAACTAAAATAACTCAACTAATCTAACCGAACCTAAACTAAACTAAACTAAACTATAAACTAAAGTAAACTAAATTAAAATAAAATAAACTAACCTAATTTACCTAAACAAAACTAACACACCTAACCTAACCTAAACAAAACTAAACTGACCTAACCTATCCTTAATAAAATAAAACTAAACTAAACTATAAGATAAACTATAAACTAAAGTAAACTAAACTAAACTAAAATAAACTAATCTAACCTAACCTAACCTAACCTAACCTAACCTAAACTAATATAATATAAACTAAACTAAACTATAAACTAAAATATAAACTAAACTAAACTAAATAACCTAACCTAAACTATAGTAAAATAAACTAGATTAAATTCAACTAAACTAAACTAAACTAAACGCCACTAACCTAACCTAACCTAATATAATCTAAACTAAAATAAACTAACCTAACCTAAACTTACCTAACTTAACCTAAACTAAACTAATCTAAGCTATAAACTAAACTATAAACTAATTTATAAATTAAACTAAACTATAAACTAAAATAAAATAAACTAAACTAAGCTAAACTATCTAACCTAACCTAACCTAACCTAAATTAACCTAACCTAAGCTAAGCTAAACTAAACTAACCTAACCCAACCTAGGCTAACCTTACCTAACCTAACCTAAACTTAACTAAATGAAACTAAACTATAAACTAATCTATAAATTAAACTAAACTATAAACTAAACTAAAATAAACTAAACTAAGCTAAATTAACTAACCTAACCTATTTTAAACTAACCTAAGCTAAACTAGACTAACCTAACCTAAACTAAACTAAACTAAACTATAAACTAGACTAAACTAAACTAAACTAACCTAACCTAACCTAAGCTAAGGTAAACTAAACTAACCTAACCTAACCTGAACTAAACTAAACTAAACTAACCTAACTTATAAACTAAGCTATAAACTAAACTAAACCAAATTATAAACTAAACTATAAACTAAACTAAACTATAAACTAAACTAAACTAAATTATACTAATCTAACCTAACCTAAACTAAACTAACCTAACCTAACCTAACCTAACATAACCTAAACTAAACTAAATTAAATATAAAATAAACTATAAACTAAACTATACTATAAACTAAATTATAAACTGAACTAAACTAAACTAACCTAATCTAACCTAATCTAACATAAACTAAACTAAATTATAAACAAAACGAAACTAAACTAACCTAACCTAATATAAACTAAACTAAACTAAATTATAAACTAAACGAAACTAAACTAAACTAAACTAACCTAAAGTAACATAAGTTAACCTAACCTAACCTAAACTACACTAACTTAACCTGACCTAACCTAAATTGAACTAAACCAAACTAACCTAACCTAACCTAAAATAACCTAACCTAAGCTAAGCTAAACTAAACTTAACTAACCTAACCTAAACTAAACTAATCTAAACAATAAACTAAACTATAAACTAATTTATAAATTAAACTAAACTATTAACTAAATTAAAAAAAACCTAACTAAGCTAAGCTATCTAACCTAACCTAACCTAACATAAACTAACATAACCTAACCTAACCTAAACTAAACTAAACTAAACCAAACTAAACTAAACTATAAAATAAAATATAAACTAATTTATAAACTAAACTAATCTATAAACTAAACTAAACTAAACTAAACTTAGCTAAACTAACTAACCTTACCTAATGTAGCCTAACGTAATCTAAGCTAAACTAAACTAACCTAACCTAACCTAAACTAACTTAACCTAATCTATACTAAACTTACCTTACCTAACCTAACATAACCTAAACTAAACTAAACTATAAAATAAACTATAAACTAAACTAAACTAAACTATACTATAAACTAAATTATAAACTAAACTAAACTAAACTAACCTAACCTAACCTAAATTAAACTAAACTAAACTAAATTATAAACTAAACGAAACTAAACTAACCTAACCTATGCTAACCTAACATAACATAAACTAAACTAAACTAAATTATAAACTAAACGAAACTAAACAAAACTAAAACTAAACTAACCTAAAGTAACCTAACCTAACCTAAAGTAAACTAAACTAATCTAATATAAACTAAACTAAACAATAAATTAAAATATAAAATAAACTTAACTAAACTAAACTAAGCTAAACGAACTTAACCTAAACTAAACTAAACTATAAAATAAACTATTAACTAAACTAAACTAAACTATACTATAAACTAAATTATAAACTAAACTAAACTAAACTAACCTAACCTAACCTAACATAAACTAAACAAACTAAATTATAAACTAATCGTATCTAAACTAACCTAACCTAACCTAACCTAACCTAACATAAACTAAACTAAACTCAATTATAAACTAAACGAAACTAAACAAAACTAAACTAAACTAACCTAAAGTAACATAACCTATGCTAACTTAAACTAAACTAAACTAACCTGACCTAACCTAAACTAAAACTAAATTTATCTAAACTATAAACTAAACTATAAACTAAAGTAAATTAACTAAACCAAAATAAACTAACCTAACCTAACCTAACCTAAACTAAACTAACCTAACCTAACCTAACCTAACATAAACTAAACTAAACTAAATTATAAACTAAGCGAATCTAAACTAAATTAAATTAAACTAAACTAACCTAAAGTAACATAACCTAACCTAAGGTAACGTAACCTAACCTAAACTAAACTAAACTAAACTAAACTTACCAACCTAACCTAACCTAAACTAAAATAAACTAAACTAACCTAACCGAACCTAAACTAAACTAAACTATAAACTAAACTATAAACTAAACTAAACTAAACTAAACTAAAATAAACTAACCTAACGTAACCTGACCTAGCCTAACTAAACTAACCTAAACTAAACTAAACTAAACTAATATAATATTTACTAAACTAAACTAAACTATAAACTAAAATAAATTAACTAAGCTACACTAACTAACCCAACCTAACCTAACCTATCCTAAACCAACCTAAACTAAGCTAAACTAACCTAACCTAACCTAACCTAACCTAACCTAACCTAACCTATCCTAAACTGAACTAAACTCAACTAAACTAAACTAAATTAAATAATAAACTAAACTAAACTTAACTATAAACTAAACTATAAACTAAACTGAACTAAACTATAAACTAAACTAAACTAAAGTTAACTAACCTAACGTAATTTAACCTAAACTAAATTAAACTAAACTAAACTAAACTATGCTAACTTAACCTAACCTAAACTAACCTAACCTAACCTAAGCTAAGCTAAACTAAACTAACCTAACCTAACATAAACTAACCTTACCTAACCTAAACTAACCTTACCTAACCTAACCTAACCTAAACTAAATTAAACTAAACAAAACTACACTAAACTAAACTAAATTAAACTATAAACTGAACTAAACTGTAAACCAAACTTTAAACTAAACAAGACTAAACTATAAACAAAACTAAACTAAACTGAACTAAACTTACCTAACCTAACCTAACATAAACTTAACTAAACTAAACTACCTTAACCTAACCTAACCTAATCTAACCTTACCTAACCTAACCTAAACTAAACTAAACGAAACTAAACTATAAACTAAACTATAAACTAATCTATAAATTAAACTAAACTATAAACTAAACTAAACTAAACTAACTAACCTAATCTAACCGAACCTAACCTAAGCTACGCTAAACTAAACTAACCTAACAAAACCTGAAATAAACTAAACTAAACTAAACTAAACTAAATTATAAACTAAACGAAACTAAACTAAACTAAACTAAATTAAACTAAACTAACCTAAAGTAACATAACCTAACCTAACCTAACCAAACCTAAACAAAAATAACTCAACTAACCTAACCGAACCTAAACTAAACTAAACTAAACTAAACTATAAACTAAAGTAAACTAAATTAAACTAAAATAAACTAACCTAATTTACCTAAACAAAACTAACACACCTAACCTAACCTAAACAAAACTAAACTGACCTAACCTATCCTTAACAAAATAAAACTAAACTAAACTATAAGCTAAACTATAAACTAAAGTAAACTAAACTAAACTAAAATAAACTAATCTAACCTAACCTAACCTAACCTAAACTAAAATAATATAAACTAAACTAAACTATAAACTAAAATATAAACTAAACTAAACTAAATAACCTAACCTAAACTAAAGTAAAATAAACTAGATTAAATTCAACTAAACTAAACTAAACTAAACGCCACTAACCTAACCTAACCTAATATAATCTAAACTAAAATAAACTAACCTAACCTAACCTAAACTAAACTAATCTAAGCTATAAACTAAACTATAAACTAATTTATAAATTAAACTAAACTATAAACTAAAATAAAATAAACTAAACTAAGCTAAACTATCTAACATAACCTAACCTAACCTAAATTAACCTAACATAAGCTAAGCTAAACTAAACTAACCTAACCCAACCTAAGCTAACCTTACCTAACCTAACCTAAACTTAACTAAATGAAACTAAACTATAAACTAATCTCTAAATTAAACTAAATTATAAACTAAACTAAAATAAACTAAACTAAGCTAAATTAACTAACCTAACCTATTCTAACCTAACCTAAGCTAAACTAGACTAACCTAACCTAAACTAAACTAAACTAAATTATAAACTAAACCATAAACTAAATTATACTATAAACTAAACTATAAACTAGACTAAACTAAACTAAACTAACCTAACCTAACCTAAGCTAAGGTAAACTAAACTAACCTAACCTAACCTGAACTAAACTAAACTAAACTAACCTAACTTATAAACTAAGCTATAAACTAAACTAAACCAAATTATAAACTAAACTATAAACTAAACTAAACTATAAACTAAACTAAACTAAATTATACTAATCTAACCTAACCTAAACTATACTAACCTAACCTAACCTAACCTAACATAACCTAAACTAAACTAAACTAAAATATAAAATAAACTATAAACTAAACTATACTATAAACTAAATTATAAACTAAACTAAACTAAACTAAACTAAACTAACCTAATCTAACCTAATCTAACATAAACTAAACTAAATTATAAACAAAACGAAACTAAACTAACCTAACCTAACCTAAAATAACCTAACCTAAGCTAAGCTAAACTAAACTTACCTAACTTAACCTAAACTAAACTAATCTAAACTATAAACTAAACTATAAACTAATTTATAAATTAAACTAAACTATTAACTAAAATAAAATAAACTAAACTAAGCTAAACTATCTAACCTAACCTAACCTAACCTAAAATAACCTAAGCTAAGCTAAGCTAAACTAAACTAACCTAACCTAACATAAACTAACAAAACCTAACCTAACCTAAAATAAACTAAACTAAACCAAACAAAACTAAACTATAAAATAAAATATAAACTAATTTATAAACTAAACTAATCTATAAACTAAACTAAACTAAACTAAACTTAGTTAAACCTACTAACCTTACCTAATGTAGCCTAACGTAATCTAAGCTAAACTAAACTAACCTAACCTAACATAAACTAACAAAACCTAACCTAACCTAAACTAAACTAAACTAAACCAAACTAAACTAAACTATAAAATAAAATATAAACTAATTTATAAACTAAACTAATCTATAAACTAAACTAAACTAAACTAAACTTAGCTAAACCTACTAACCTTACCTAATGTAGCCTAATATAACCTAAACTAAACTAAACTATAAAATAAACTATAAACTAAACTAAACTAAACTAAACTATACTATAAACTAAATTATAAACTAAACTAAACTAAACTAAACTAACCTAACCTAACCTAACATAAACTAAACTAAACTAAATTATAAACTAAACTAAACTAAACTAACCTTACCTATGCTAACCTAACATAACATAAACTAAACTAAACTAAATTATAAACTAAACGAAACTAAACAAAACTAAAACTAAACTAACCTAAAGTAACCTAACCTAACCTAAAGTAAACTAAACTAATCTAATATAAACTAAACTAAACAATAAATTAAAATATAAAATAAACTTAACTAAACTAAACTAAGCTAAACGAACTTAACCTAAACTAAACTAAACTATAAAATAAACTATTAACTAAACTCTACTAAACTATACTATAAACTAAATTATAAACTAAACTAAACTAAACTAACCTAACCTAACCTAACATAAACTAAACAAACTAAATTATAAACTAATCGTAACTAAACTAACCTAACCTAACCTAACATAAACTAAACTAAACTCAATTATAAACTAAACGAAACTAAACAAAACTAAACTAAACTAACCTAAAGTAACATAACCTATGCTAACTTAAACTAAACTAAACTAACCTGACCTAACCTAAACAAAACTAAATTTATCTAGAATATAAACTAAACTATAAACTAAAGTAAATTAACTAAACCAAAATAAACTAACCTAACCTAACCTAACCTAAACTAAACTAACCTAACCTAACCTAACCTAACCTAACCTAACCTAACATAAACTAAACAAAACTAAATTATGAACTAAGCGAATCTAAACTAAATTAAATTAAACTAAACTAACCTAAAGTAACATAACCTAACCTAACGTAACGTAACCTAACCTAAACTAAACTAAACTAAACTTACCAACCTAACCTAACCTAAACTAAAATAAACTAAACTAACCTAACCGAACCTAAACTAAACTAAACTATAAACTAAACTATAAACTAAACTAAACTAAACTAAAATAAACTAACCTAACCTAACCTGACCTAGCCTAACTAAACTAACCTAACCTAAACTAAACTAAACTAATCTAATATTTACTAAACTTAACTAAACTATAAACTAAAATAAATTAACTAAGCTACACTAACTAACCCAACCTAACCTAACATATCCTAACCCAACCTAACCTAACCTATCCTAAACTAAACTAAACTCAACTAAATTAAACTAAATTAAATAATAAACTAAACTAAACCTAACTATAAATTAAACTATAAACTAAACTAAACTATAAACAATACTAAACTATACTGAACTAAACTAACCTAACCTAACATAAACTTAACTAAACTAAACTAACTTAACCTCACCCAACCTAACCTTACCTTACCTAACCTAAACTAAAATAAACTAAACTAAACTATAAGCGAAACTATACTTAATTATAAATTAAACACTAAACTAAATTACATCCAACTGACCTAACCTAACCTAAACAAAACTAACATACCTAACCTAACCTAACCTAAACTAAACTAAACTAAACTAACCTAACCTAACCTAACCTAAACTAAACTAAACTGACCTAACCTATCCTAAACAAACTAAACTTAACTAAACTATAAGCTAAACTATTAACTAAACTAAACTAAACTAAACTAACCTTACCTAACCTAACCTAACCTAACTTATACTAAACTAAACTAAATTAAACCAAACTAAACTAAACTATAAACTAAAATATAAGCTAATCTATAAATTAAAATAAACTATAAAATAAAATAAACTAAACTAAATTAAATTCAACTAAACTAAACTACACTAATCTAACCTAACCTAACATAATCTAATCTAAACTAAAATAAACTAACATAACCTAACCTAACCTTAACTAACATAACCTAAACTAAACTAAACTAAACCAAACTTAAATAAACTATAAACCAAAATATAAACTAATCTATAAACTAAACTAAACTATAAACTAAACGAAACTAAAATAAAGTATACTAAATTAAACTAATCTAACCTAAACAAATCTAACCTAACCTAAACTAAACTAAACTAAACTAAACTAAATTAAACTATAAAGTAAACTAAATTAAACTATAAACTAAACTACAAACTAAACTAAACTATAAACAAAACTAAACTATAAAATAATTTGTAAATTAAACTAAACTATAAACTAAACTAAAATAAACTAAACTAAGCTAAACTAACTAACCCAACCTAACCTCACCTAACCTAACCTAAGCTATACTAAACTAACCTAACCTAACCTAAACTAAACTAAACCAAACTAAATTATATTATAAAGTATAAACGAAACTAAACTAAAGTATAAACTATAATATAAACTAAACTAAACTATAAACTAAACTAAATTTAACTAAACTAAAGTAAACTCAACTTAACTAACCTAACCTTAACCAACCTAAATTAAACTAAACTAAACTAAGCTAACCTAACCTAACCTAATCTCACCTAAGCTAAGCAAAACTAAAGTAACCTAACCTAACATAAACTAACCTAACCTAACCTAAACTAAACTAAACTAATTTAACCTAAGCTAACCTAACCTAACCTAAGCTAAGCAAAACCAAACTAACCTAACCTAACATAAACTAACTTAACCTAACCTAAACTAAACTAAACTAAACTAAACCAACCTTACCTAACCTAACCTAAACTAAACTAAACAAAACTAAACTAAACTAGACTAAATTAAACTTAAAACTAAACTAAACTATAAACTAAACTAAACTATAAACCAAACTATAAACTAAACTGAACTAAACTATAAACAAAACTAACTAAACTCAACTAAACTAACCTAACCTAACTTAACATAAACTTAACTAAACTAAACTATCCTAACCTAACCTAACCTTACCTAACCTAACCTTAATTAAACCAAACTAAACTAAACTATAAACTAAAATATAATCTAATCTATAAATGAAACTAAACTATAAACTAAACTAAAATAAACTAAACTAAGCTAAACTAACTAATCTAACCTAACTTAACCTAACCTAACCAAACCTAAGCTAAGCAGAACTAAACTAACCAAACCTAACCTAACCTAACATAAACTAAACTAAACTAAATTATAAACTAAACGAAACTAAACTAAACTAAATTAAACTAAACTAACCTAAAGTAACCTAAACTAAACTAAACTAAACTAACCTAACCTAACCTAAACTAAACTAAACTAACCTAACCGAACCTAAACTAAACTAAACTAAACTAAACTAAACTATAAACTTAACAATAAACTAAAGTATACTAAAGTAAAGTAAAATAAACTAACATAACCTAACCTAAACTCAACTATCCTAACCTAACCAAACCTAACCTAAACTAAATTGAACTAAACTAAACTAAACTAGTCTAATATAAACTAAACTAAACTAAAATATAAACTAAAATATAAACTAAACTAAACTAAACTAACCTAACCTAACCTAACCTAACTTAACCTAACCTAAATTAAACTAAACTAAACTAAACTAACCTAACCGAACCTAAACTAAGCTAAAATAAACTAAATTAAATTCAACTAAATTAAACTAAACTAAACTACACTAACCTAACCTACCCAAACCTAACATAATCTAATGTAAACTAAAATCAACTAACCTAACCTAATCTAAACTAAATTAACCTAAGCTAACCTAACATAACCTAAACTAAACTGCACTAAACTAAACTAAACTAAGTTAAACAATAAACTAAACTAAACTAAACTATAAACTATACTGTAAACTAAACTATTACTAAACTAAATTATAAACAAAACTAAACTCAACTGAACTAACTTAACCTAACCTAACCTAAACTTACCTCTCCTAACCTAAACTAAACTAAACTAAACTAAACTATAAACTAATCTAAAATTAAACTAAACTATAAACTAAAATAAACTAAACTAAGTTACACTAACTAACCGAACCTAACCTAAACTAACCTAACCTAACCAAACCTAAACTAAGCTAAACTAAACTATAAAATAAAATATAAACTAAAATAAACTAAACTATACTATAAACTAAATTACAAACTAAACTAAATTAATCTAAACTAACCTAACCTAAGCTAACCTAACATAAACTATACTAAACTAAATTATAAACTAAACGAAACTAAACTAACCTAACCTAACTTAAACTAAATTAAACTAAACTAAACTAAACGAAATTAAACTATAAACTAAACTAAACTAAACTCAACTAAACCAAACTAAACTAACCTAACTTAACCTAACCTAAACTAAACTAAACTAACCTAACCTAACATAACCTACCCTAAACTAAACTACAATAAATTAATTAAACTATCAATTAAACTAAACTATAAACTAAACGATACCTAACTAAACGATACCTCACTAAACTAAACTAAACTAAATTATAAACTAAACGAAACTAATCTAAACTATAAACTAAACTATAAATTAATTTATAAATTAAACTAAACTATAAAATAAAATAAAATAAACTAAACTAAGCTAAACTATCTAACCTAACCTAACCTAACCTAAATTAACCTAACCTAAGCTAAGCTAAACTAAACTAACCTAACCTAACATAAACTAACATAACCTAACCTAAACTAAACTAAACTAAACTAACCTTACCTAACCTAACCTATACTAAACTAAACAAAACTAAACTAAACTAAACTATAAACTAAACTAAACTAAACTATAAACAAAACTAAACTAAACTGAACTAAACTAACCTAACCTAACATAAACTTAACTAAACTAAACTAACCTAACCCAACCTAAGCTAACCTTACCTAACCTAACCTAAACTTAACTAAATGAAACTAAACTATGAACTAATCTCTAAATTAAACTAAACTATAAACTAAACTAAAATAAACTAAACTAAGCTAAATTAACTAACCTAACCTATTCTAACCTAACTTAAGCTAAACTAGACTAACCTAACCTAAATTAAACTAAACTGAACTAAATTATAAACTAAACCATAAACTAAACTAAACTATAAACTAAACTATAAACTAAACTAAACTAAACTATAAACTAGACTAAACTTAACTAAACTAACCTAACCTAACCTAAGCTAAGGTAAACTAAACTAACCTAAAGTAACATAAGTTAACCTAGCCTAACCTAAACTACACTAACTTAACCTTACCTAACCTAAACTAAACTAACGTAACCTAACCTAACCTAACCTAAAATAACCTAACCTAAGCTAAGCTAAACTAAAGTAACCTAACCTAACATAAACTAACATAACCTAACCTAAACTGAACTAAACTTAACTAACCGAACCTAACCTAATATAACCTAACCTAAGCAAAGCTAAACTAAACTAACCTAACCTAACATAAACTAATATAACCTAACCTAAACTCAACTAAACTAAACTAAAATTACCTAACCTAACCTATACTAAACTAAACAAAACAAAACTAAACTAAACTAAACTATAAACTGAACTAAACTAACCTTACCTAACCTAACATAAACTTAACTAAACTAAACTAACCTAACCCAACTTAAGCTAACCTTACCTAACCTAACCTAAACTAAACTAAACGAAACTAAACTATAAACTAAACTATAAACTAATCTCTAAATTTAACTAAACTATAAACTAAACTAAAATAAACTAAACTAAGCTAAATTAACTAACCTAACCTATTCTAACCTAACCTAAGCTAAACTAGACTAACCTAACCTAAACTAAACTAAACTAAACTAAACTATAAACTAAACTAAACTAAACTATAAACAAAACTAAACTAAACTGAACTAAACTAACCTAACCTAACCTAACATAAACTTAACTAAACTAAACTAACCTAACCCAAACTAACCTAACCTTACCTAACCTAACCTAAACTTAAATAAATGAAACTAAACTATAAACTAATCTCTAAATTAAACTAAACTATAAATTAAACTAAAATAAACTAAACTAAGCTAAATTAACTAACCTAACCTATTCTAACCTAACCTAAGCTAAACTAGACTAACCTAACATAAACTAAACTAAACTAAACTAAATTATAAACTAAACCATAAACTAAATTAAACTATAAACTAAACTATAAACTAAACTAAACTAAACTATAAACTAGACTAAACTAAACTAAACTAACCTAACCTAACCTAAGCTAAGGTAAACTAAACTAACCTAACCTAACCTGAACTAAACTAAACTAAACTAACCTAACTTATAAACTAAGATATAAACTAAACTAAACCAAATTATAAACTAAACTATAAACTAAACTAAACTAAACTATAAACTAAACTAAACTAAATTATACTAATCTAACCTAACCTAAACTAAACTAACCTAACCTAACCTACCCTAACATAACCTAAACTAAACTAAAATATAAAATAAACTATAAACTAAACTATACTATAAAATAATTATAAACTAAACTAAACTAAACTAAACTAAACTAATCTAACCTAACCTAACATAAACTAAACTAAATTATAAACAAAACGAAACTAAACTAACCTAACCTAATATAAACTAAACTAAACTAAATTATAAACTAAACGAAACTAAACTAAACTAAACTAACCTAAAGTAACATAAGTTAACCTAACCTAACCTAAACTACACTAACTTAACCTGACCTAACCTAAACTGAAGTAAACCAAACTAACCTAACCTAACCTAACCGAAAATAACCTAACCCAAGCTAAGCTAAACTAAACTTACCTAACCTAACCTAAACTAAACTAATCTAAACTATAAACTAATCTATAAACTAATTTATAAATTAAACTAAACATTTAACTAAAATAAAATAAACTAAACTAAGCTAAACTATCTAACTAACCTAACCTAACCTAAAATAACCTAACCTAAGCTAAGCTAAACTAAACTAACCTAACCTAACATAAACTAACATACCCTAACCTAACCTAAACTAATCTAAACTAAACTAAACTAATCTAATATAAACTAAACAAACTTAAACTATAAACTAAAATATAAATTAAACTAAACTAACCTAACCTAAACTAAATTAAAATAAACTAAATTAAATTCAACTAAATGTAACTAAACTAAACTACACTAACCTAACCTAGCCTAACCTAACATAATCTAATCTAAACTAAAATAAACTAACCTATCCTAACCATAACTAACCTAAACTAAACTGAACTAAACTAAACTAAACCAAACTAAACTAAACTATAAACTAAAATATAAATTAACCTGTAAACTAAAGTAAACTATAAACTACACGAAACTAATATAAACTATAGTAAACTAACCTAACCTAACCTAACCTAAGCTAAACTAAACTAACCTAACCTAACTTCACCTCCTAACCTAACATAAACTAAACTAAACTAAATTATAAACTAAACGAAACTAAACTAAACTAAACTAAATTAAACTAAACTAACCTAAAGTAACATAACCTAACTAACCTAACCTAACCTAACCTAAATTAAAATAAACTCAACTAACCTAACCTAACATAACCCAACCCAACCTAAACTAAACTAAACTAACCTAACCGAACCTAAACTAAACTAAACTAAACTAAACTATAAACTAAACTATAAACTAAAGTAAACTAAACTAAACTAAAATAAACTAACCTAATTTACCTAAACAAAACTAACAGTCCTAACCTAACCTAAACAAAACTAAACTATACTAACCTAACCTAACATAACCCAACCTAACCTAAACTAAACTAAACTAAACTATAAACTAAATTATAAACTAAAGTAAACTAAACTAAACTAAAGAAACCTAACACACCTAACCTAACCTAACCTAAACTAAACTAAACTAAACTAAACTAACCTAACATAACCTAACCTAACCTAAACTGAACTAAACTGACCTAACCTATCCTAAACTAAACTAAACTAAACTAAACTAAAATAAACTAACCTAATTTACCTAAACAAAACTAACACTCCTAACCTAACCTAAACAAAACTAAACTATACTAACCTAACCTAACATAACCCAACTTAACCTAAACTAAAATAAACTAAACTATAAACTAAATTATAAACTAAAGTAAACTAAACTAAACTAAAGAAACCTAACACACCTAACCTAACCTAACCTAAACTAAACTAAACTAAACTAACCTAACATAACCCAACCTAACATAAACTAAACTAAACTGACGTAACCTATCCTAAACAAAACAAAACTAAACTAAACTATAAGCTAAACTATAAACTAAAGTAAAGTAAACTAAACTAAAATAAACTAATCTAACCTAACCTAACCTAACCTAACCTAAACTAATCTAATATAAACTAAACTAAACTAAACTATAAACTAAAATATAAACTAAACTAAACTAAACTAAATAACCTAACCTAAACTAAAGTAAAATAAACTAGAGTAAATTCAAATAAACTAAACTAAACTAAACGCCACTAACCTAACCTAACCTAACCTAATCTAATCTAAACTAAAATAAGCTAACCTAACCTAACGTAACCTAACCTTACCTATTCTAACCTGAACTAATCTAAACTAAACAAACTAAACTAAACTATAAACCAAAATATAAACTAATCTATTAACTAAACTGAACTATAAACTAAACGAAACTAAAATAAATTATACTAAAATAAACTGACCTAACCTAAACTTACCTAACCTAACCTAAACTAAACTAATCTAAACTATAAACTAAACTATAAACTAATATATAACTTAAACTAAACTAAAAAACTAAAATAAAATAAACTAAACTAAGCTAAACTATCTAACCTAACCTAACCTAACCTAAAATAACCTAACCTAAGCTAAACTAAACTAAACTAACCTAACCTAACATAAACTAACATAACCTAACCTAAACTTTACTAAACTAAACTAACCTTACCTAACCCAACCTATACTAAACTAAACAAATCTAAACTAAACTAACTTCACCTCCTAACCTAACATAAAATAAACTAAACTAAATTATAAACTAAACGAAACTAAACTAAACTAAACTAAATTAAACTAAACTAACCTAAAGTAACATAACCTAACTAACCTAACCTAACCTAACCTAAATTAAAATAAACTCAACTAACCTAACCTAACATAACCCAACCTAACCTATACTAAACTAAACTAACCTAACCGAACCTAAACTAAACTAAACTAAACTAAAATAAACTAACCTAATTTACCTAAACAAAACTAACACTCCTAACCTAACCTAAACAAAACTAAACTATACTAACCTAACCTAACATAACCCAACTTAACCTAAACTAAAATAAACTAAACTATAAACTAAATTATAAACTAAAGTAAACTAAACTAAACTAAAGAAACCTAACACACCTAACCTAACCTAACCTAAACTATACTAAACTAAACTAACGTAACATAACCCAACCTAACCTAAACTAAACTAAACTGACGTAACCTATCCTAAACAAAACAAAACTAAACTAAACTATAAGCTAAACTATAAACTACAGTAAACTAAACTAAACTAAAATAAACTAATCTAACCTAACCTAACCTAACCTAACCTAACCTAAACTAATCTAATATAAACTAAACTAAACTAAACTATAAACTAAAATATAAACTAAACTAAACTAAACTAAATAACCTAACCTAAACTAAAGTAAAATAAACTAGAGTAAATTCAACTAAACTAAACTAAACTAAACGCCACTAACCTAACCTAACCTAACCTAATCTAATCTAAACTAAAATAAGCTAACCTAACCTTACGTAACCTAACCTTACCTATTCTAACCTGAACTAATCTAAACTAAACAAACTAAACTAAACTATAAACCAAAATATAAACTAATCTATAAACTAAACTGAACTATAAACTAAACGAAACTAAAATAAACTATACTAAAATAAACTGACCTAACCTAAACTTACCTAACCTAACCTAAACTAAACTAATCGTAACTATAAACTAAACTATAAACTAATATATAACTTAAACTAAACTATAAACTAAAATAAAATAAACTAAACTAAGCTAAACTATCTAACCTAACCTAACCTAACCTAAAATAACCTAACCTAAGCTAAACTAAACTAAACTAACCTAACCTAACATAAACTAACATAACCTAACCTAAACTTTACTAAACTAAACTAACCTTACCTAACCTAACCTATACTAAACTAAACAAATCTAAACTAAACTAAACTAAACTATAAACTAAACTAAACTAAACTATAAACAAAACTATACTAAACTGAACGAAACTAACCTAACCTAACCTAAGCTAAGGTAAACTAAACTAACCTAACCTAACCTAACCTAACATAACCTAATCTAAACTAAACTAAAATATAAAATAAACTATAAACTAAACTAAACTATACTATAAACTAATTTATAAACTAAACTAAACTAAACTAAACTAACCTAACCTAACCTAACCTAACATAAACTAAACTAAATTATAAATAAAACGACACTAAACTAACCTAACCTAATATAAACTAAACTAAACTAAATTATAAATTAAACGAAACTAAACTAAACTAAACTAACCTAAAGTAACATAAGTTAACCTAACCTAACCTAAACTACACTAACTTAACCTGACCTAACATAAACTAAACTAACCTAACCTAACCTAACCTAACCAATTGTAAAATAATCTAACCTAAGCTAAGCTAAACTAAACTAACCTAACCTAACATAAATTAACATAACCTAACCTAAACTGAACTAAACTAAACTAACCTAACCTAACCTAACCTAAAATATCCTAACCAAAGGTAAGCTAAACTAAACTTACCTAACCTAACCTAAACTAAACTAATCTAAACTATAAACTAAACTATAACCTAATTTATAAATTAAACTAAACTATAAACTAAAATAAAATAAACTAAACTAAGCTAAACTAACTAACCTAACCTAACCTAACCAAAATAACCTAACCCAAGCTAAGCTAAACTAAATTAATCTAACCTAACATAAACTAACATAACCTAACCTAACCTAACCTAAACTAATCTAAACTAAACTAAACTAATCTAATATAAACTAAACAAACTTAAACTATAAACTAAAATATAAACTAAACTAAACTAACCTAACCTAAACTAAACTAAAATAAACAAAATTAAATTCAACTAAATGAAACTAAACTAAACTACACTAACCTAACCTAACCTAACCTAACATAATCTAATATAAACTAAACCAAACTAATGTACTATAAGCTAAAATAAACAATAAATTAAAATATAAACTAAACTAAACTATACTAAACTAAGTTAACCTTACTTAACCTAACCTAAACTAAACTAAACTAAACTAAACTAACCTAACCTAACCTAAACCAAACAAAAATAAACTACATTAAATTAAATTAAATTAAAATAAACTACACTTACCTAACCTAACCTTACCTAACCTAACCTAAACTAAACTAAACCAAACTAAACTAAAATATAAACTAAAATATAACCTAATCTATAAATTAAACTAAACTATATACTAAACTAAACTAAACCAAATTAAATTCAACTAAACTAAACTACACTAATCTAACCTAACCTAACCTAACATAATCTAATCCAAACTAAAATAAACTAGCCTAACCTAACCTAACCTTACCTAACCTAACCTAAACTAAACTAAACTAAAGCAAACTTAACTAAACTATAAAGCAAAATATAAACTAATCTATAAACTATACTAAACTATAAACTAAAGGAAACTAAATTAAACTATACTAAACTAAACTAACCTAACATAAACAAATCTAACCTAACCTATAACAAACCAAACTAAACTAAACTAAATTAAACTATAAACTAAACTATAAACTAAACTAAACTAAACTATAAACAAAACTAAACTATAAAACAATTTATAAATTAAACTAAACTATAAACTAAATTAAAATAAACTAAACTAAGCTAAACTAACTAACCCAACCTAACCTAACCTAACCTAACCTAAGCTATACTAAACTGACCTAACCTAACCTAAACTAAACTAAAATAAACTAAATTATATTATAAAGTATAAACTAAACAAAACTAAACTATAATATAAACTAAACTAAACTTAACTAAACTAAATTAAACTAAAGTTAACTAACCTAACCTAACCTAACCTAACCTAAATTAAACTAAACTAAACTAACCTAACCTAACCTAACCTAACCTAAGCAAAACTAAAGTAACCTAACCCAACATAAACTAACCTAACCTAACCTAAACTAAACTAAACTAAACTAAACTAAGCTAACCTAACTTAACCTAACCTAACCTAACCTAAGCTAAGCAAAACTAAACTAACCTAACCTAACACAAACTAACCTAACCTAACCTAAACTATACTAACCTTACCTAACCTAACCTAAACTAAACTAAACAAAATAAATTAAACTAAACTAAATTAAACTATAAACTAAACTAAACTATAAACCAAACTATAAACTAAACTAAACTAAACTATAAACAAACCTAACTAAACTGAACTAAACTAACCTAACCTAACCTAACATAAACTTAACTAAACTAAACTATCCTAACCTAACCTAACCTTACCTAACCTAACCTTAACTAAACCAAACTAAACTAAACTATAAACTAAAATATAATCTAATCTATAAATTAAACTAAACTATAAACTAAACTAAAATAAACTAAACTAAGCTAAACTAACTAACCTAACCAATTAACCTAACCTAACGAAACCTAAGCTAAGCTAAAGTTAACTTACCAAACCTAACCTAAACTAAACTAAACTAAATTAAACTAAATTATAATCTAAACCATAAACTTAACTAAACTAAATTATAATCTAAACTATAAACTAAACTAAACTATAAACTAAACTAAACCAAACTAACCTATCCTAACCTAACCTAAACTAAACTGACCTAACCTAAGCTAACCTAACCTAAATTAAACTATAAAATAAACTATAAACTAAACTAAAGCAAACTATACTATAAACTAAATGATAAACTTAACTAAACTAACCGGAACTAACCTAATCTAAAATAAACTAAACTAAACTAAATTATAAACTAAACGAAACTAAACTAAACTAAATTAAACTAAACTAACCTAAAGTAACCTAAACTAAACTAAACTCAACTAAACTATAAACTTAACTATAAACTAAAGTAATCTAAAGTAAACTAAAATAAACTAACCTAACCTAACCTAAACTCAACTAACCTAACCTAACCAAACCTAACCTAAATTAAACTGAACTAAACTGAACTAAACTAATCTAATATAAACTAAACTAAACTAAACTATAAACTAAAATATAAACTAAACTAAACTAAACTAACCTCACTTAACCTAACCTAAATTAAACTAAACTAAGCTGACCTAACCTAACCTAACCTAACCCAACCTACATTAAAATAAATTAAACTAAGCTAACCTAACCTAACCTAAGCTAAGCAAAACTAAACTAACCTAACCTAACCTAACCTAAACTAAATAAAACTAACCTAACCTAACTAGCCTAAACTAAACTAAACTAAACTAAACTATAAAATAAACTATAAACTAAACTAATCTATACTAAAAATTAAATTATAAACTAAACTAAACTAAACTAACCTAAACTAGCCTAACCTAAACTAACTTAACCTAACCTAAACTAAACTTACCTTACCTTACCTCACATAACATAACCTAAACTAAACTAAACTAAACTATAAAATAAACTATAAACTAAACTAAACTAAACTATACAAAAATTAAATTATAAACTAAACTAAACTAAACTAACCGAACCTAACCTAACCTAACATAAACTAAATTAACTAAATTATAAACTAAACGAAACTAAACTAACCTAACCTAACCTAACCTAACATAAACTAAACTAAACTAAATTATAAACTAAACGAAACTAAACAAAACTAAACTAAACTAACCTAAAGTAACATAACCTAACCTAACCTAAACTTAACTAAACTAAGCTGACCTAAACTAAACTAAAACTAAATTAAACTAAACTATAAACTAAACTATAAACTAAAGTTAATTAACTAAACTAAAATAAACTAACCTAACCTAACCTAACCTAAACTAAACTAACCTAACCTAACCTAACCTAATCTAAACTAAACTAAACTAATCTAATATAAACTAAACTAAACAATAAATTAAAATATAAACTAAACTTAACTAAACTAAACTAAGCTAAACTAACTTGACCTAAACTAAACTAAACTAAGCTAACCTAACCTGACCTAAACTAAACTAAAATAAACTAAATTAAATTCAAGTAAACTAAACTAAACTACACTAACCTAACCTAACCTAACCTAACCTAATCTAATCTAAACTAAAATAAAACAACCTAAACTAATCTAACCTTACCTAACCTAAACTAAACTAAACTAAACCAAACTAAACTAAACTATAAACTAAAATATAAACTAATTTATAAACTAAACTAATCTATAAACTAAACTAAACTGAATTATAAACAAAACTAAACTAAACTGAACTAAACTAACCTAAACTAACCTAACCTAAACTTACGTAACCTAACCTAAACTAAACTAAACTATAAACTAAACTGTAAACTAATTTATAAATTAAACTAAACTATAAATTAAAGTAAAATAAACAAAACTAAACTAAGCCAAACTAACTAACCTAACCTAACCTAACATAAGCTAAGCTATCTAAACTCACCTAACCTAACCTAAACTAAACTAAAATAAAATAAACTAAAGTATAAACTAAACTAAAGTAAACTATAAACTAAACTATAAACTGAACTGAACTAAACTATAAATTAAACTAAAGTTAACTAACCTAACCTAACCAAACCTAACTTAAATTATACTAAACTAAACTAAACTAAGCTAACTTAACCTAACCTAAACTAACCTAACCTAACCTAACCTAAGCTAAGCTAAACTAAACTAACTTAACCTAACAGAACTAACCTAACCTAACCTAAACTAACCTTACCTCACCTAACCTAAACTAAACTAAACTAAATTAAACTATAAACTGAACTAAACTGTAAACTAAATTTTAAACTAAACTAAACTAAACTATAAACACAACTAAACTAAACTGAACTAAACTAACCTAACCTAGCCTAACTTAAACTTAACTAAATAAACTACCCTAACCTAACCTAACCTAACCAAACCTAACCTAACCTAACCTAACCTAAACTAAACTAAAATAAACTAAAGTAAACTAAACTAACTAACCTAACCTAACCTAACCTAACCTAAGCTAAACTAAACTAACCTAACGTAAATTAACCTAAACAAAACTAAACTAAACTAAACTAACCTAACCTAACCTAACATAAACTAAACTAAACTAAACTAACTAACCTAATCTAACCGAACCTAACCTAAGCTACGCTTAACTAAACTAACCTAACAAAACCTGAAATAAACTAAACTAAACTAAACTACACTAAATTATAAACTAAACTATAAACTAATATAAACTAACCTAACCTAACCTAACCTAAACTAAACTAACCTAAGCTAACCTAACCTAAACTAAACTAAACTATAAAAAACTATAAACTAAACTAAACAAAACTATACTATAAACTAAATTATAAACTAAACTAATGTAAACTAAACTAACCTCAAGTAACCTAACCTAACCTCACCTAACCTAACATAAACTAAACTAAACTAAATTATAAACTAAACGAAACTAAACTAAACTAAACTAAATTAAACTAAACTAACCTAAAGTAACATAACCTAACCTAACCTAACCTAACCTAACCTAAACTAAAATAACTCAACTAATCTAACCGAACCTAAACTAAACTAAACTAAACTATAAACTAAAGTAAACTAAATTAAAATAAAATAAACTAACCTAATTTACCTAAACAAAACTAACACACCTAACCTAACCTAAACAAAACTAAACTGACCTAACCTATCCTTAATAAAATAAAACTAAACTAAACTATAAGATAAACTATAAACTAAAGTAAACTAAACTAAACTAAAATAAACTAATCTAACCTAACCTAACCTAACCTAACCTAACCTAAACTAATATAATATAAACTAAACTAAACTATAAACTAAAATATAAACTAAACTAAACTAAATAACCTAACCTAAACTATAGTAAAATAAACTAGATTAAATTCAACTAAACTAAACTAAACTAAACGCCACTAACCTAACCTAACCTAATATAATCTAAACTAAAATAAACTAACCTAACCTAAACTTACCTAACTTAACCTAAACTAAACTAATCTAAGCTATAAACTAAACTATAAACTAATTTATAAATTAAACTAAACTATAAACTAAAATAAAATAAACTAAACTAAGCTAAACTATCTAACCTAACCTAACCTAACCTAAATTAACCTAACCTAAGCTAAGCTAAACTAAACTAACCTAACCCAACCTAGGCTAACCTTACCTAACCTAACCTAAACTTAACTAAATGAAACTAAACTATAAACTAATCTATAAATTAAACTAAACTATAAACTAAACTAAAATAAACTAAACTAAGCTAAATTAACTAACCTAACCTATTTTAAACTAACCTAAGCTAAACTAGACTAACCTAACCTAAACTAAACTAAACTAAACTATAAACTAGACTAAACTAAACTAAACTAACCTAACCTAACCTAAGCTAAGGTAAACTAAACTAACCTAACCTAACCTGAACTAAACTAAACTAAACTAACCTAACTTATAAACTAAGCTATAAACTAAACTAAACCAAATTATAAACTAAACTATAAACTAAACTAAACTATAAACTAAACTAAACTAAATTATACTAATCTAACCTAACCTAAACTAAACTAACCTAACCTAACCTAACCTAACATAACCTAAACTAAACTAAATTAAATATAAAATAAACTATAAACTAAACTATACTATAAACTAAATTATAAACTGAACTAAACTAAACTAACCTAATCTAACCTAATCTAACATAAACTAAACTAAATTATAAACAAAACGAAACTAAACTAACCTAACCTAATATAAACTAAACTAAACTAAATTATAAACTAAACGAAACTAAACTAAACTAAACTAACCTAAAGTAACATAAGTTAACCTAACCTAACCTAAACTACACTAACTTAACCTGACCTAACCTAAATTGAACTAAACCAAACTAACCTAACCTAACCTAAAATAACCTAACCTAAGCTAAGCTAAACTAAACTTAACTAACCTAACCTAAACTAAACTAATCTAAACAATAAACTAAACTATAAACTAATTTATAAATTAAACTAAACTATTAACTAAATTAAAAAAACCTAACTAAGCTAAGCTATCTAACCTAACCTAACCTAACATAAACTAACATAACCTAACCTAACCTAAACTAAACTAAACTAAACCAAACTAAACTAAACTATAAAATAAAATATAAACTAATTTATAAACTAAACTAATCTATAAACTAAACTAAACTAAACTAAACTTAGCTAAACTAACTAACCTTACCTAATGTAGCCTAACGTAATCTAAGCTAAACTAAACTAACCTAACCTAACCTAAACTAACTTAACCTAATCTATACTAAACTTACCTTACCTAACCTAACATAACCTAAACTAAACTAAACTATAAAATAAACTATAAACTAAACTAAACTAAACTATACTATAAACTAAATTATAAACTAAACTAAACTAAACTAACCTAACCTAACCTAAATTAAACTAAACTAAACTAAATTATAAACTAAACGAAACTAAACTAACCTAACCTATGCTAACCTAACATAACATAAACTAAACTAAACTAAATTATAAACTAAACGAAACTAAACAAAACTAAAACTAAACTAACCTAAAGTAACCTAACCTAACCTAAAGTAAACTAAACTAATCTAATATAAACTAAACTAAACAATAAATTAAAATATAAAATAAACTTAACTAAACTAAACTAAGCTAAACGAACTTAACCTAAACTAAACTAAACTATAAAATAAACTATTAACTAAACTAAACTAAACTATACTATAAACTAAATTATAAACTAAACTAAACTAAACTAACCTAACCTAACCTAACATAAACTAAACAAACTAAATTATAAACTAATCGTATCTAAACTAACCTAACCTAACCTAACCTAACATAAACTAAACTAAACTCAATTATAAACTAAACGAAACTAAACAAAACTAAACTAAACTAACCTAAAGTAACATAACCTATGCTAACTTAAACTAAACTAAACTAACCTGACCTAACCTAAACTAAAACTAAATTTATCTAAACTATAAACTAAACTATAAACTAAAGTAAATTAACTAAACCAAAATAAACTAACCTAACCTAACCTAACCTAAACTAAACTAACCTAACCTAACCTAACCTAACATAAACTAAACTAAACTAAATTATAAACTAAGCGAATCTAAACTAAATTAAATTAAACTAAACTAACCTAAAGTAACATAACCTAACCTAAGGTAACGTAACCTAACCTAAACTAAACTAAACTAAACTAAACTTACCAACCTAACCTAACCTAAACTAAAATAAACTAAACTAACCTAACCGAACCTAAACTAAACTAAACTATAAACTAAACTATATACTAAACTAAACTAAACTAAAATAAACTAACCTAACGTAACCTGACCTAGCCTAACTAAACTAACCTAAACTAAACTAAACTAAACTAATATAATATTTACTAAACTAAACTAAACTATAAACTAAAATAAATTAACTAAGCTACACTAACTAACCCAACCTAACCTAACCTATCCTAAACCAACCTAAACTAAGCTAAACTAACCTAACCTAACCTAACCTAACCTAACCTAACCTATCCTAAACTGAACTAAACTCAACTAAACTAAACTAAATTAAATAATAAACTAAACTAAACTTAACTATAAACTAAACTATAAACTAAACTGAACTAAACTATAAACTAAACTAAACTAAAGTTAACTAACCTAACGTAATTTAACCTAAACTAAATTAAACTAAACTAAACTAAACTATGCTAACTTAACCTAACCTAAACTAACCTAACCTAACCTAAGCTAAGCTAAACTAAACTAACCTAACCTAACATAAACTAACCTTACCTAACCTAAACTAACCTTACCTAACCTAACCTAACCTAAACTAAATTAAACTAAACAAAACTACACTAAACTAAACTAAATTAAACTATAAACTGAACTAAACTGTAAACCAAACTTTAAACTAAACAAGACTAAACTATAAATAAAACTAAACTAAACTGAACTAAACTTACCTAACCTAACCTAACATAAACTTAACTAAACTAAACTACCTTAACCTAACCTAACCTAATCTAACCTTACCTAACCTAACCTAAACTAAACTAAACGAAACTAAACTATAAACTAAACTATAAACTAATCTATAAATTAAACTAAACTATAAACTAAACTAAACTAAACTAACTAACCTAATCTAACCGAACCTAACCTAAGCTACGCTAAACTAAACTAACCTAACAAAACCTGAAATAAACTAAACTAAACTAAACTAAACTAAATTATAAACTAAACGAAACTAAACTAAACTAAACTAAATTAAACTAAACTAACCTAAAGTAACATAACCTAACCTAACCTAACCAAACCTAAACAAAAATAACTCAACTAACCTAACCGAACCTAAACTAAACTAAACTAAACTAAACTATAAACTAAAGTAAACTAAATTAAACTAAAATAAACTAACCTAATTTACCTAAACAAAACTAACACACCTAACCTAACCTAAACAAAACTAAACTGACCTAACCTATCCTTAACAAAATAAAACTAAACTAAACTATAAGCTAAACTATAAACTAAAGTAAACTAAACTAAACTAAAATAAACTAATCTAACCTAACCTAACCTAACCTAAACTAAAATAATATAAACTAAACTAAACTATAAACTAAAATATAAACTAAACTAAACTAAATAACCTAACCTAAACTAAAGTAAAATAAACTAGATTAAATTCAACTAAACTAAACTAAACTAAACGCCACTAACCTAACCTAACCTAATATAATCTAAACTAAAATAAACTAACCTAACCTAACCTAAACTAAACTAATCTAAGCTATAAACTAAACTATAAACTAATTTATAAATTAAACTAAACTATAAACTAAAATAAAATAAACTAAACTAAGCTAAACTATCTAACATAACCTAACCTAACCTAAATTAACCTAACATAAGCTAAGCTAAACTAAACTAACCTAACCCAACCTAAGCTAACCTTACCTAACCTAACCTAAACTTAACTAAATGAAACTAAACTATAAACTAATCTCTAAATTAAACTAAATTATAAACTAAACTAAAATAAACTAAACTAAGCTAAATTAACTAACCTAACCTATTCTAACCTAACCTAAGCTTTACTAGACTAACCTAACCTAAACTAAACTAAACTAAATTATAAACTAAACCATAAACTAAATTATACTATAAACTAAACTATAAACTAAACTAAACTAAACTATAAACTAGACTAAACTAAACTAAACTAACCTAACCTAACCTAAGCTAAGGTAAACTAAACTAACCTAACCTAACCTGAACTAAACTAAACTAAACTAACCTAACTTATAAACTAAGCTATAAACTAAACTAAACCAAATTATAAACTAAACTATAAACTAAACTAAACTAAATTATACTAATCTAACCTAACCTAAACTATACTAACCTAACCTAACCTAACCTAACATAACCTAAACTAAACTAAACTAAAATATAAAATAAACTATAAACTAAACTATACTATAAACTAAATTATAAACTAAACTAAACTAAACTAAACTAAACTAACCTAATCTAACCTAATCTAACATAAACTAAACTAAATTATAAACAAAACGAAACTAAACTAACCTAACCTAACCTAAAATAACCTAACCTAAGCTAAGCTAAACTAAACTTACCTAACTTAACCTAAACTAAACTAATCTAAACTATAAACTAAACTATAAACTAATTTATAAATTAAACTAAACTATTAACTAAAATAAAATAAACTAAACTAAGCTAAACTATCTAACCTAACCTAACCTAACCTAAAATAACCTAAGCTAAGCTAAGCTAAACTAAACTAACCTAACCTAACATAAACTAACAAAACCTAACCTAACCTAAAATAAACTAAACTAAACCAAACAAAACTAAACTATAAAATAAAATATAAACTAATTTATAAACTAAACTAATCTATAAACTAAACTAAACTAAACTAAACTTAGCTAAACCTACTAACCTTACCTAATGTAGCCTAACGTAATCTAAGCTAAACTAAACTAACCTAACCTAACATAAACTAACAAAACCTAACCTAACCTAAACTAAACTAAACTAAACCAAACTAAACTAAACTATAAAATAAAATATAAACTAATTTATAAACTAAACTAATCTATAAACTAAACTAAACTAAACTAAACTTAGCTAAACCTACTAACCTTACCTAATGTAGCCTAATATAACCTAAACTAAACTAAACTATAAAATAAACTATAAACTAAACTAAACTAAACTAAACTATACTATAAACTAAATTATAAACTAAACTAAACTAAACTAAACTAACCTAACCTAACCTAACATAAACTAAACTAAACTAAATTATAAACTAAACTAAACTAAACTAACCTTACCTATGCTAACCTAACATAACATAAACTAAACTAAACTAAATTATAAACTAAACGAAACTAAACAAAACTAAAACTAAACTAACCTAAAGTAACCTAACCTAACCTAAAGTAAACTAAACTAATCTAATATAAACTAAACTAAACAATAAATTAAAATATAAAATAAACTTAACTAAACTAAACTAAGCTAAACGAACTTAACCTAAACTAAACTAAACTATAAAATAAACTATTAACTAAACTCTACTAAACTATACTATAAACTAAATTATAAACTAAACTAAACTAAACTAACCTAACCTAACCTAACATAAACTAAACAAACTAAATTATAAACTAATCGTAACTAAACTAACCTAACCTAACCTAACATAAACTAAACTAAACTCAATTATAAACTAAACGAAACTAAACAAAACTAAACTAAACTAACCTAAAGTAACATAACCTATGCTAACTTAAACTAAACTAAACTAACCTGACCTAACCTAAACAAAACTAAATTTATCTAGACTATAAACTAAACTATAAACTAAAGTAAATTAACTAAACCAAAATAAACTAACCTAACCTAACCTAACCTAAACTAAACTAACCTAACCTAACCTAACCTAACCTAACCTAACATAAACTAAACAAAACTAAATTATGAACTAAGCGAATCTAAACTAAATTAAATTAAACTAAACTAACCTAAAGTAACATAACCTAACCTAACGTAACGTAACCTAACCTAAACTAAACTAAACTAAACTTACCAACCTAACCTAACCTAAACTAAAATAAACTAAACTAACCTAACCGAACCTAAACTAAACTAAACTATAAACTAAACTATAAACTAAACTAAACTAAACTAAAATAAACTAACCTAACCTAACCTGACCTAGCCTAACTAAACTAACCTAACCTAAACTAAACTAAACTAATCTAATATTTACTAAACTTAACTAAACTATAAACTAAAATAAATTAACTAAGCTACACTAACTAACCCAACCTAACCTAACATATCCTAACCCAACCTAACCTAACCTATCCTAAACTAAACTAAACTCAACTAAATTAAACTAAATTAAATAATAAACTAAACTAAACCTAACTATAAATTAAACTATAAACTAAACTAAACTATAAACAATACTAAACTATACTGAACTAAACTAACCTAACCTAACATAAACTTAACTAAACTAAACTAACTTAACCTCACCCAACCTAACCTTACCTTACCTAACCTAAACTAAAATAAACTAAACTAAACTATAAGCGAAACTATACTTAATTATAAATTAAACACTAAACTAAATTACATCAAACTGACCTAACCTAACCTAAACAAAACTAACATACCTAACCTAACCTAACCTAAACTAAACTAAACTAAACTAACCTAACCTAACCTAACCTAAACTAAACTAAACTGACCTAACCTATCCTAAACAAACTAAACTTAACTAAACTATAAGCTAAACTATTAACTAAACTAAACTAAACTAAACTAACCTTACCTAACCTAACCTAACCTAACTTATACTAAACTAAACTAAATTAAACCAAACTAAACTAAACTATAAACTAAAATATAAGCTAATCTATAAATTAAAATAAACTATAAAATAAAATAAACTAAACTAAATTAAATTCAACTAAACTAAACTACACTAATCTAACCTAACCTAACATAATCTAATCTAAACTAAAATAAACTAACATAACCTAACCTAACCTTAACTAACATAACCTAAACTAAACTAAACTAAACCAAACTTAAATAAACTATAAACCAAAATATAAACTAATCTATAAACTAAACTAAACTATAAACTAAACGAAACTAAAATAAAGTATACTAAATTAAACTAATCTAACCTAAACAAATCTAACCTAACCTAAACTAAACTAAACTAAACTAAACTAAATTAAACTATAAAGTAAACTAAATTAAACTATAAACTAAACTACAAACTAAACTAAACTATAAACAAAACTAAACTATAAAATAATTTGTAAATTAAACTAAACTATAAACTAAACTAAAATAAACTAAACTAAGCTAAACTAACTAACCCAACCTAACCTCACCTAACCTAACCTAAGCTATACTAAACTAACCTAACCTAACATAAACTAAACTAAACCAAACTAAATTATATTATAAAGTATAAACGAAACTAAACTAAAGTATAAACTATAATATAAACTAAACTAAACTATAAACTAAACTAAATTTAACTAAACTAAAGTAAACTCAACTTAACTAACCTAACCTTAACCAACCTAAATTAAACTAAACTAAACTAAGCTAACCTAACCTAACCTAATCTCACCTAAGCTAAGCAAAACTAAAGTAACCTAACCTAACATAAACTAACCTAACCTAACCTAAACTAAACTAAACTAATTTAACCTAAGCTAACCTAACCTAACCTAAGCTAAGCAAAACTAAACTAACCTAACCTAACATAAACTAACTTAACCTAACCTAAACTAAACTAAACTAAACTAAACCAACCTTACCTAACCTAACCTAAACTAAACTAAAAAAAACTAAACTAAACTACACTAAATTAAACTATAAACTAAACTAAACTATAAACTAAACTAAACTATAAACCAAACTATAAACTAAACTGAACTAAACTATAAACAAAACTAACTAAACTCAACTAAACTAACCTAACCTAACTTAACATAAACTTAACTAAACTAAACTATCCTAACCTACCTTAACCTTACCTAACCTAACCTTAATTAAACCAAACTAAACTAAACTATAAACTTAAATATAATCTAATCTATAAATGAAACTAAACTATAAACTAAACTAAAATAAACTAAACTAAGCTAAACTAACTAATCTAACCTAACTTAACCTAACCTAACCAAACCTAAGCTAAGCAGAACTAAACTAACCAAACCTAACCTAACCTAACATAAACTAAACTAAACTAAATTATAAACTAAACGAAACTAAACTAAACTAAATTAAACTAAACTAACCTAAAGTAACCTAAACTAAACTAAACTAAACTAACCTAACCTAACCTAACCTAAACTAAACTAAACTAACCTAACCGAACCTAAACTAAACTAAACTAAACTAAACTAAACTAAACTATAAACTTAACAATAAACTAAAGTTTACTAAAGTAAAGTAAAATAAACTAACATAACCTAACCTAAACTCAACTATCCTAACCTAACCAAACCTAACCTAAACTAAATTGAACTAAACTAAACTAAACTAGTCTAATATAAACTAAACTAAACTAAAATATAAACTAAAATATAAACTAAACTAAACTAAACTAACCTAACCTAACCTAACCTAACTTAACCTAACCTAAATTAAACTAAACTAAACTAAACTAACCTAACCTAACCTAAACTAAGCTAAAATAAACTAAATTAAATTCAATTAAATTAAACTAAACTAAACTACACTAACCTAACCTACCCAAACCTAACATAATCTAATGTAAACTAAAATCAACTAACCTAACCTAATCTAAACTAAATTAACCTAAGCTAACCTAACATAACCTAAACTAAACTGCACTAAACTAAACTAAACTAAGTTAAACAATAAACTAAACTAAACTAAACTATAAACTAAACTGTAAACTAAACTATTACTAAACTAAATTATAAACAAAACTAAACTCAACTGAACTAACTTAACCTAACCTAAACTTACCTCTCCTAACCTAAACTAAACTAAACTAAACTAAACTATAAACTAATCTAAAATTAAACTAAACTATAAACTAAAATAAACTAAACTAAGCTACACTAACTAACCGAACCTAACCTAAACTAACCTAACCTAACCAAACATAAACTAAGCTAAACTAAACTATAAAATAAAATATAAACTAAAATAAACTAAACTATACTATAAACTAAATTACAAACTAAACTAAATTAATCTAAACTAACCTAACCTAAGCTAACCTAACATAAACTATACTAAACTAAATTATAAACTAAACGAAACTAAACTAACCTAACCTAACTTAAACTAAATTAAACTAAACTAAACTAAACGAAATTAAACTATAAACTAAACTAAACTAAACTAAACTCAACTAAACCAAACTAAACTAACCTAACTTAACCTAACCTAAACTAAACTAAACTAACCTAACCTAACATAACCTACCCTAAACTAAACTAAACTAAATTAATTAAACTATAAATTAAACTAAACTATAAACTAAACGATACCTAACTAAACGATACCTCACTAAACTAAACTAAACTAAATTATAAACTAAACGAAACTAATCTAAACTATAAACTAAACTATAAATTAATTTATAAATTAAACTAAACTATAAAATAAAATAAAATAAACTAAACTAAGCTAAACTATCTAACCTAACCTAACCTAACCTAAATTAACCTAACCTAAGCTAAGCTAAACTAAACTAACCTAACCTAACATAAACTAACATAACCTAACCTAAGCTAAGGTAAACTAAACTAACCTTACCTAACCTAACCTATACTAAACTAAACAAAACTAAACTAAACTAAACTATAAACTAAACTAAACTAAACTATAAACAAAACTAAACTAAACTGAACTAAACTAACCTAACCTAACATAAACTTAACTAAACTAAACTAACCTAACCCAACCTAAGCTAACCTTACCTAACCTAACCTAAACTTAACTAAATGAAACTAAACTATGAACTAATCTCTAAATTAAACTAAACTATAAACTAAACTAAAATAAACTAAACTAAGCTAAATTAACTAACCTAACCTATTCTAACCTAACTTAAGCTAAACTAGACTAACCTAACCTAAATTAAACTAAACTGAACTAAATTATAAACTAAACCATAAACTAAACTAAACTATAAACTAAACTATAAACTAAACTAAACTAAACTATATACTAGACTAAACTTAACTAAACTAACCTAACCTAACCTAAGCTAAGGTAAACTAAATTAACCTAAAGTAACATAAGTTAACCTAGCCTAACCTAACCTAACATAAACTAACATAACCTAACCTAAACTGAACTAAACTTAACTAACCGAACCTAACCTAAAATAACCTAACCTAAGCAAAGCTAAACTAAACTAACCTAACCTAACATAAACTATTATAACCTAACCTAAACTCAACTAAACTAAACTAAAATTACCTAACCTAACCTATACTAAACTAAACAAAACAAAACTAAACTAAACTAAACTATAAACTGAACTAAACTAACCTTACCTAACCTAACATAAACTTAACTAAACTAAACTAACCTAACCCAACTTAAGCTAACCTTACCTAACCTAACCTAAACTAAACTAAACGAAACTAAACTATAAACTAAACTATAAACTAATCTCTAAATTCAACTAAACTCTAAACTAAACTAAAATAAACTAAACTAAGCTAAATTAACTAACCTAACCTATTCTAACCTAACCTAAGCTAAACTAGACTAACCTAACCTAAACTAAACTAAACTAAACTATAAACTAAACTAAACTAAACTATAAACAAAACTAAACTAAACTGAACTAAACTAACCTAACCTAACCTAACATAAACTTAACTAAACTAAACTAACCTAACCCAAACTAAGCTAACCTTACCTAACCTAACCTAAACTTAAATAAATGAAACTAAACTATAAACTAATCTCTAAATTAAACTAAACTATAAACTAAACTAAAATAAACTAAACTAAGCTAAATTAACTAACCTAACCTATTCTAACCTAACCTAAGCTAAACTAGACTAACCTAACATAAACTAAACTAAACTAAACTAAACTAAACTATAAACTAGACTAAACTAAACTAAACTAACCTAACCTAACCTAAGCTAAGGTAAACTAAACTAACCTAACCTAACCTGAACTAAACTAAACTAAACTAACCTAACTTATAAACTAAGATATAAACTAAACTAAACCAAATTATAAACTAAACTATAAACTAAACTAAACTAAACTATAAACTAAACTAAACTAAATTACACTAATCTAACCTAACCTAAACTAAACTAACCTAACCTAACCTACCCTAACATAACCTAAACTAAACTAAAATATAAAATAAACTATAAACTAAACTATACTATAAAATAATTATAAACTAAACTAAACTAAACTAAACTAAACTAATCTAACCTAACCTAACATAAACTAAACTAAATTATAAACAAAACGAAACTAAACTAACCTAACCTAATATAAACTAAACTAAACTAAATTATAAACTCAACGAAACTAAACTTAACTAAACTAACCTAAAGTAACATAAGTTAACCTAACCTAACCTAAACTACACTAACTTAACCTGACCTAACCTAAACTGAAGTAAACCAAACTAACCTAACCTAACCTAACCGAAAATAACCTAACCCAAGCTAAGCTAAACTAAACTTACTTAACCTAACCTAAACTAAACTAATCTAAACTATAAACTAATCTATAAACTAATTTATAAATTAAACTAAACATTTAACTAAAATAAAATAAACTAAACTAAGCTAAACTATCTAACTAACCTAACCTAACCTAAAATAACCTAACCTAAGCTAAGCTAAACTAAACTAACCTAACCTAACATAAACTAACATAACCTAACCTAACCTAAACTAATCTAAACTAAACTAAACTAATCTAATATAAACTAAACAAACTTAAACTATAAACTAAAATATAAATTAAACTAAACTAACCTAACCTAAACTAAATTAAAATAAACTAAATTAAATTCAACTAAATGTAACTAAACTAAACTACACTAACCTAACCTAGCCTAACCTAACATAATCTAATCTAAACTAAAATAAACTAACCTAACCTAACCATAAATAACCTGAACTAAACTGAACTAAACTAAACTAAACCAAACTAAACTAAACTATAAACTAAAATATAAATTAACCTGTAAACTAAAGTAAACTATAAACTACACGAAACTAATATAAACTATAGTAAACTAACCTAACCTAACCTAACCTAAGCTAAACTAAACTAACCTAACCTAACCTAAACTAAACTAAACTAAACTAAATTATAAACTAAAATATTTACTAAACTAAATCAAACTACATATTAAACTATAAACTAAACTAAGCTAAACTATAAATTAAACTAAATTATACTAATCTAACCTAACCTAACCTAAACTAACCCAACCTAACCTAAACTAAACTAACCCAACCTAACCTAACATAAACTTAACTAAACTAAACTACCCTAACCTAACTTAACCTAACCTTACCTAACCTAACCTAAACTAAACTAAACGAAATAAACTGTAAACTAAACTATAAACTAATCTATAAATTAAACTAAACTATAAACTAAACTAAACTAACCTAACTAACCTAAGCTAACCGAACCTAACCTAAGCTACGCTACACTAAACTAACCTAACCTAACCTGAACTAAACTAAACTAAACTAAACTGGATTATAAACTAAACTATAAACTAAACTAAACCAAATTATAAACTAAAAACTAAACTAAACTAAACTAACCCTAACCTAACCTAAACTAAACTAACCTAACCTAAGCTAACCTAACATAAACTAAACTAAACTATAAAAAAACTATAAACTAAACTAAACAACATTATACTATATACTAAATTGAAAACTAAACTAAACTAAACTAACCTAACCTAACATAAACTAAAATAAACTAAATTATAAACTAAACGAAACTAAACTAAACTAAACTAAATTAAACTAAACTAACCTAAAGTAACATAACCTAACTAACCTAACCTAACCTAACCTAAATTAAAATAAACTCAACTAACCTAACCTAACATAACCCAACCTAACCTAAACTAAACTAAACTAACCTAACCGAACCTAAACTAAACTAAACTAAACTAAACTATAAACTAAACTATAAACTAAAGTAAACTAAACTAAACTAAAATAAACTAACCTAATTTACCTAAACAAAACTAACACTCCTAACCTAACCTAAACAAAACTAAACTATACTAACCTAACCTAACATAACCCAACCTAACCTAAACTAAAATAAACTAAACTATAAACTAAATTATAAACTAAAGTAAACTAAACTAAACTAAAGAAACCTAACACACCTAACCTTACCTAACCTAAACTAAACTAAACTAAACTAACCTAACATAACCTAACCTAACCTAAACTAAACTAAACTGACGTAACCTATCCTAAACAAAACAAAACTAAACTAAACTATAAGCTAAACTATAAACTAAAGTAAACTAAACTAAACTAAAATAAACTAATCTACCCTAACCTAACCTAACCTAACCTAACCTAACCTAAACTAATCTAATATAAACTAAACTAAACTAAACTATAAACTAAAATATAAACTAAACTAAATAACCTAACCTAAACTAAAGTAAAATAAACTAGAGTAAATTCAACTAAACTAAACTAAACTAAACGCCACTAACCTAACCTAACCTAACCTAACCTAATCTAATCTAAACTAAAATAAGCTAACCTAACCTAACGTAACCTAACCTTACCTAGTCTAACCTGAACTAATCTAAACTAAACAAACTAAACTAAACTATAAACCAAAATATAAACTAATCTATAAACTAAACTGAACTATAAACTAAACGAAACTAAAATAAACTATACTAAAATAAACTAACCTAACCTAAACTTACCTAACCTAACCTAAACTAAACTAATCTAAACTATAAACTAAACTATAAACTAATATATAACTTAAACTAAACTATAAACTAAAATAAAATAAACTAAACTATGCTAAACTATCTAACCTAACCTAACCTAACCTAAAATAACCTAACCTAAGCTAAACTAAACTAAACTAACCTAACCTAACATAAACTAACATAACCTAACCTAAACTTTACTAAACTAAACTAACCTTACCTAACCTAACCTATACTAAACTAAACAAATCTAAACTAAACTAAACTAAACTATAAACTAAACTAAATTAAACTATAAACAAAACTATATTAAACTGAACTAAACTAACCTAACCTAACCTAAGCTAAGGTAAACTAAACTAACCTAACCTAACCTAACATAACATAATCTAAACTAAACTAAACTAAAATATAAAATAAACTATAAACTAAACTAAACTATACTATAAACTAAATTATAAACTAAACTAAACTAAACTAAACTAACCTAACCTAACCTAACCTAACATAAACTAAAGTAAATTATAAACAAAACGAAACTAAACTAACCTAACCTAATATAAACTAAACTAAACTAAATTATAAACTAAACGAAACTAAACGAAACTAAACTAACCTAAAGTAACATAAGTTAACCTAACCTAACCTAAACTACACTAACTTAACCTGACCTAACCTAAACTAAATTAACCTAACCTAACCTAACCTAAAGTAAAATAACCTAACCTAAGCTAAGCTAAACTAAACTAACCTAACCTAACATAAAATATCCTAACCAAAGGTAAGCTAAACAAAACTTACCTAACCTAACCTAAACTAAACTAATCTAAACTATAAACTAAACTATAAACTAATTTATAAATTAAACTAAACTATAAACTAAAATAAAATAAACTAAACTAAGCTAAACTATCTAACCTAACCTAACCTAACCAAAATAACCTAACCCAAGCTAAGCTAAAGTAAACTAACCTAACCTAACATAAACTAACATAACCTAACCTAACCTAAACTAATCTAAACTAAACTAAACTAATCTAATATAAACTAAACAAACTTAAACTATAAACTAAAATATAAACTAAACTAAACTAACCTAACCTAAACTAAACTAAAATAAACTAAATTAAATTCAACTAAATGAAACTAAACTAAACTGCACTAACCTAACCTAACCTAACCTAACCTAACCTAACATAATCTAATCTAAACTAAACTAAACTAATGTACTATAAGCTAAAATAAACAATAAATTAAAATATAAACTAAACTAAACAATACTAAACTAAGTTAACCTTACTTAACCTAACCTAAACTAAACTAAACTAAACTAAACTAACCTAACCTAACCTAAACTAAACAAAAATAAACTACATTAAATTAAATTAAACTAAAATAAACTACACTTACCTAACCTAACCTTACCTAACCTAACCTAAACTAAACTAAACCAAACTAAACTAAACTATAAACTAAAATATAAGCTAATCTATAAATTAAACTAAACTATATACTAAACTAAACTAAACCAAATTAAATTCAACAAAACTAAACTACACTAATCTAACCTAACCTAACCTGACATAATCTAATCTAAACTAAAATAAACTAATCTAACCTAACCTAACCTTACCTAACCTAACCTAAACTAAACTAAACTAAAGCAAACTTACCTAAACTATAAAGCAAAATATAAACTAATCTATAAACTAAACTAAACTATAAACTAAAGGAAAATAAATTAAACTATACTAAAGTAAACTAACCTAACATAAACAAATCTAACCTAACCTAAAATAAACCAAACTAAACTAAACTAAATTGAACTATAAACTAAATTAAATTAAACTATAAACTAAACTATAAACTAAACTAAACTATAAACAAAACTAAACTATAAAACAATTTATAAATTAAACTAAACTATAAACTAAATTAAAATAAACTAAACTAAGCTAAACTAACTATACCACACCTAACCTAACCTAACCTAATCTAAGCTATACAAAATCGACCTAACCTAACCTAAACTAAACTAAAATAAACTAAATTATATTATAAAGTATAAACTAAACAAAACTAAACTATAAACTATAACATAAACTAAACTAAACTTAACTAAACTAAATTAAACTAAAGTTAACTAACCTAACCTAACCTAACCTAACCTAAATTAAACAAAACTAAACTAAGCTAACCTAACCTAACCTAACCTAACCTAAGCAAAACTAAAGTAACCTAACCTAACATAAACTAACCTAACCTAACCTAAACTAAACTAAACTAAACTAAACTAAACTAAACTAATCTAACCTAACTTAACCTAACCTAACCTAACCTAAGCTAAGCAAAACTAAACTAACCTAACCTAACACAAACTAACCTAACCTAACCTAAACTAAACTAACCTTACCTAACCTAACCTAAACTAAACTAAACAAAACTAAACTAAACTAAACTAAATTAAACTATAAACTAAACTAAACTATAAACCAAACTATAAACTAAACTAAACTAAACTATAAACAAACCTAACTAAACTGAACTAAACTAACCTAATCTAACCTAACATAAACTTAACTAAACTAAACTATCCTAACCTAACCTAATCTTACGTAACCTAACCTTAACTATACCAAACTAAACTAAACTATAAACTAAAATATAATCTAATCTATAAATTAAACTAAACTATAAACTAAACTAAAATAAACTAAACTAAGCTAAACTAACTAACCTAACCTAACTTAACCTAACCTAACGAAACCTAAGCTAAGCTAAAGTAAATTTACCAAACCTAACCTAAACTAAACTAAACTAAATTAAACTAAATTATAATCAAAACCATAAACTTAACTAAACTAAATTATAAACTAAACTATAAACTAAACTAAACTATAAACTAAACTAAACCAAACTAACCTAACCTAATCTAACCTAAACTAAACTGACCTAACCTAAGCTATCCTAACCTAAATTAAACTATAAAATAAACTATAAACTAAACTAAACCAAACTATACTATAAACTAAATGATAAACTTAACTAAACTAACCGGAACTAACCTAACCTAACATAAACTAAACTAAACTAAATTATAAACTAAACGAAACTAAACTAAACTAAATTAAACTAAACTAACCTAAAGTAACCTAAACTAAACTAAACTAAACTAAACTATAAACTTAACTATAAACTAAAGTAAACTAAAGTAAACTAAAATAAACTAACCTAACCTAACCTAAACTCAACTAACCTAACCTAACCAAACCTAACCTAACCTAAACTAAACTAAACCAAACTAAACTAAACTATAAACTAAAATATAAGCTTATCTATAAATTAAACTAAACTATATACTAAACTAAACTAAACCAAATTAAATTCAACTAAACTAAAATAAACTTACCTAGCCTAACCTAACCTTACCTAACCTAACCTAAACTAAACTAAACTAAAGCAAACTTAACTAAACTATAAAGCAAAATATAAACTAATCTATAAACTAAACTAAACTATAAACTAAAGGAAACTAAATTAAACTATACTAAACTAAACTAACCTAACATAAACAAATCTAACCTAACCTAAAATAAACCAAACTAAACTAAACTAAATTAAACTATAAACTAAATTAAATTAAACCATAAACTAAATTATAAACTAAACTAAACTAAACTATAAACAAAACTAAACTATAAAACAATTTATAAATTAAACTAAACTATAAACTAAATTAAAATAAACTAAACTAAGCTAAACTAACTAACCCAACCTAACCTAACCTAACCTAAGCTATACTAAACTGACCTAACCTAACCTAAACTAAACTAAAATAAACTAAATTATATTATAAAGTATAAACTAAACAAAACTAAACTATAAACTATAATATAAACTAAACTAAACTTAACTAAACTAAATTAAACTAAAGTTAACTAACCTAACCTAACCTAACCTAAATTAATTAAACTAAACTAAACTAACCTAACCTAACCTGACCTAAGCTAAGCAAAACTAAACTAACCTAACCTAACACAAACTAACCTAACCTAACCTAAACTAAACTAACCTTACCTAACCGAACCTAAACTAAACTAAACAAAACTAAACTAAACTAAACTAAATTAAACTATAAACTAAACTAAACTATAAACCAAACTATAAACTAAACTAAACTATACTATAAACAAACCTAACTAAACTGAACTAAACTAACCTAACCTAACCTAACCTAACATAAACTTAACTAAACTAAACTATCCTAACCTAACCTAACCTTACCTAACCTAACCTTAACTAATCCAAACTAAACTAAACTATAAACTAAAATATAATCTAATCTATAAATTAAACTAAACTATAAACTAAACTAAAATAAACTAAACTAAGCTAAACTAACTAACCTAACCTAACTTAACCTAACCTAACGAAACCTAAGCTAAGCTAAAGTAAACTTACCAAACCTAACCTAAACTAAACTAAACTAAATTAAACTAAATTATAATCTAAACCATAAACTTAACTAAACTAAATTATAAACTAAACTATAAACTAAACTAAGCTATAAACTAAACTAAACCAAACTAACCTAACCTAACCTAACCTAAACTAAACTGACCTAACCTAAGCTAACCTAGCCTAAATTAAACTATAAAATAAACTATAAACTAAACTAAACCAAACTATAATATAAACTAAATGATAAACTTAACTAAACTAACCGGAACTAACCTAACCTAACATAAACTAAACTAAACTAAATTATAAACTAAACGAAACTAAACTAAACTAAATTAAACTAAACTAACCTAAAGTAACCTAAACTAAACTAACCTAACCTAACCTAACCTAAACTAAACTAAACTAAATTATAAACTAAACGTAACTAAACTAACCTAACCTAACCTAACCTAACCTAAACTAAACTAAACTAAATTATAATCTAAACGAAACTAAACATAACTAAACTAAACTAACCTAAAGTAACATAACCTAACCTTACCTAACCCAAACTAAATTAAACTAAACTAAACTAAACGAAATTAAACTATAAACTGAAGTAAACTAAACTAAACTCAACTAAACTAAACTAACCTAACCTAACTTAACATAACCTAACCTAAACTAAACTAAACTAAACTAACGTAACCTAACATAACCTACCCTAAACTAAAATAAATTAAATTAATTAAACTATAAACTAAACTAAACTATATACTAAACGATACCTCACTCAACTAAACTAAACTAAACTAAACTACACTAAACTAAACTAAACCATAAACTAAACTATAAACTAAACTATAAACTAAACTATAAACCAAATTAAAAAATAAACTAAACTATAAATTATAGTAAAATAAACAAAACTAAACTAAGCTAAACTAACTAACCTAAATTAACGTAAGCTAAGCTAAGCTATCTAAACTAACCTAACCTAACCTAACCTAAACTAAACTAAACTAAAATAAACTAAACTAAACTAAACTATAAACTAAACTTTAAACTAAACTGAACTAAACTATAAACTAAACTAAACTAAAGTTAACTAACCTAACGTAACTTAACCTAAACTAAATTAAACTAAACTAAACTAAACTAAGCTAACTTAACCTAACCTAAACTAACCTAACCTAACCTAAGCTAAGCTAAACTAAACTAACCTAACCTAACATAAACTAACCTTACCTAACCTAAACTAACCTTACCTAACCTAACCTAACCTAAACTAAACTAAACTAAACAAAACTACACTAAACTAAACTAAATTAAACTATAAACTGAACTAAACTATAAACTAAACTTTAAACTAAACAAGACTAAACTATAAACAAAACTAAACTAAACTGAACTAAACTTACCTAACCTAACCTAACATAAACTTAATTAAACTAAACTACCCTAACCTAACCTAACCTAATCTAACCTTACCTAACCTAACCTAAACTAAACTAATCGAAACTAAACTATAAACTAAAGTATAAACTAATCTATAAATTAAACTAAACTATAAACTAAACTAAAATAAACTAAACTAAACTAAACTAACTAACCTAATCTAACCGAACCTAACCTAAGCTACGCTAAACTAAACTAACCTAACAAAACCTCAAATAAACTAAACTAAACTAAACTAAATTATAAACTAAACTATAAACTAATATAAACTAACCTAACCTAACCTAACCTAAACTAAACTAACCTAACCTAAGCTAACCTAACCTAAACTAAACTAAACTATAAAAAAACTATAAACTAAACTAAACAAAACTATACTATAAACTAAATTATAAACTAAACTAATGTAAACTAAACTAACCTCAACTAACCTAACCTAACCTCACCTAACCTAACATAAACTAAACTAAACTAAATTATAAACTAAACGAAACTAAACTAAACTAAACTAAATTAAACTAAACTAACCTAAAGTAACATAACCTAACCTAACCTAACCTAACCTAAACTAAAATAACGCAACTAACCTAACCGAACCTAAACTAAACTAAACTAAACTATAAACTAAAGTAAACTAAATTAAAATAAAATAAACTAACCTAATTTACCTAAACAAAACTAACACACCTAACCTAACCTAAACAAAACTAAACTGACCTAACCTATCCTTAACAAAATAAAACTAAACTAAACTATAAGATAAACTATAAACTAAAGTAAACTAAACTAAACTAAAATAAACCAATCTAACCTAACCTAACCTAACCTAACCTAACCTAAACTAATATAATATAAACTAAACTAAACTATAAACTAAAATATAAACTAAACTAAACTAAATAACCTAACCTAAACTATAGTAAAATAAACTAGATTAAATTCAACTAAACTAAACTAAACTAAACGCCACTAACCTAACCTAACCTAATATAATCTAAACTAAAATAAACTAACCTAACCTAAACTTACCTAACTTACCCTAAACTAAACTAATCTAAGCTATAAACTGAACTATAAACTAATTTATAAATTAAACTAAACTATAAACTAAAATAAAATAAACTAAACTAAGCTAAACCATCTAACCTAACCTAACCTAACCTAAATTAACCTAACCTAAGCTAAGCTAAACTAAACTAACCTAACCCAACCTAGGCTAACCTTACCTAACCTAACCTAAACTTAACTAAATGAAACTAAACTATAAACTAATCTATAAGTTAAACTAAACTATAAACTAAACTAAAATAAACTAAACTAAGCTAAATTAACTAACCTAACCTATTCTAAACTAACCTAAGCTAAACTAGACTAACCTAACCTAAACTAAACTAAACTAAATTATAAACTAAACCATAAACTAAATTATACTATAAACTAAACTATAAACTAAACTAAACTAAACTATAAACTAGACTAAACTAAACTAAACTAACCTAACCTAACCTAAGCTAAGGTAAACTAAACTAATCTAACCTAACCTGAACTAAACTAAACTAAACTAACCTAACTTATAAACTAAGCTATAAACTAAACTAAACCAAATTATAAGCTAAACTATAAACTAAACTAAACTATAAACTAAACTAAACTAAATTGTACTAATCTAACCTAACCTAAACAAAACTAACCTAACCTTACCCAACCTAACATAACCTAAACTAAACTAAATTAAATATAAAATAAACTATAAACTAAACTATACTATAAACTAAATTATAAACTAAACTAAACTAAACTAACCTAATCTAACCTAATCTAACATAAACTAAACTAAATTATAAACAAAACGAAACTAAGCTAACCTAACCTAATATAAACTAAACTAAACTAAATTATAAACTAAACGAAACTAAACTAAACTAAACTAACCTAAAGTAACATAAGTTAACCTAACCTAACCTAAACTACACTAACTTAACCTGACCTAACCTAAATTGAACTAAACCAAACTAACCTAACCTAACCTAACCTAAAATAACCTAACCTAAGCTAAGCTAAACTAAACTTACCTAACCTAACCTAAACTAAACTAATCTAAACAATAAACTAAACTATAAACTAATTTATAAATTAAACTAAGCTATTAACTAAATTTAAAAAAACCTAACTAAGCTAAGCTATCTAACCTAACCTAACCTAACATAAACTAACATAACCTAACCTAACCTAAACTAAACTAAACTAAACCAAACTAAACTAAACTATAAAATAAAATATAAACTAATTTATAAACTAAACTAATCTATAAACTAAACTAAACTAAACTAAACTTAGCTAAACTAACTAACCTTACCTAATGTAGCCTAACGTAATCTAAGCTAAACTAAACTAACCTAACCTAACCTAACCTAAACTAACTTAACCTAACCTATACTAAACTTACCTTACCTAACCTAACATAACCTAAACTAAACTAAACTATAAAATAAACTATAAACTAAACTAAACTAAACTATACTATAAACTAAATTATAAACTAAACTAAACTAAACTAAACTAACCTAACCTAACCTAAATTAAACTAAACTAAACTAAATTATAAACTAAACGAAACTAAACTAACCTAACCTATGCTAACCTAACATAACATAAACTAAACTAAACTAAATTATAAACTAAACGAAACTAAACAAAACTAAAACTAAACTAACCTAAAGTAACCTAACCTAACCTAAAGTAAACTAAACTAATCTAATATAAACTAAACTAAACAATAAATTAAAATATAAAATAAACTTAACTAAACTAAACTAAGCTAAACGAACTTAACCTAAACTAAATTAAACTATAAAATAAACTATTAACTAAACTAAACTAAACTATACTATAAACTAAATTATAAACTAAACTAAACTAAACTAACCTAACCTAACCTAACATAAACTAAACAAACTAAATTATAAACAAATCGTATCTAAACTAACCTAACCTAACCTAACCTAACATAAACTAAACTAAACTCAATTATAAACTAAACGAAACTAAACAAAACTAAACTAAACTAACCTAAAGTAACATAACCTATGCTAACTTAAACTAAACTAAACTAACCTGACCTAACCTAAACTAAAACTAAATTTATCTAAACTATAAACTAAACTATAAACTAAAGTAAATTAACTAAACCAAAATAAACTAACCTAACCTGACCTAACCTAAACTAAACTAACCTAACCTAACCTAACATAAACTAAACTAAACTAAATTATAAACTAAGCGAATCTAAACTAAATTAAATTAAACTAAACTAACCTAAAGTAACATAACCTAACCTAAGGTAACGTAACCTAACCTAAACTAAACTAAACTAAACTAAACTTACCAACCTAACCTAACCTAAACTAAAATAAACTAAACTAACCTAACCGAACCTAAAATAAACTAAACTATAAACTAAACTATAAACTAAACTATAAACTAAACTAAACTAAACTAAACTAAAATAAACTAACCTAACGTAACCTGACCTAGCCTAACTAAACTAACCTAAACTAAACTAAACTAAACTAATATAATATTTACTAAACTAAACTAAACTATAAACTAAAATAAATTAACTAAGCTACACTAACTAACCCAACCTAACCTAACCTATCCTAAACCAACCTAAACTAAGCTAAACTAACCTAACCTAACCTAACCTAACCTATCCTAAACTGAACTAAACTCAACTAAACTAAACTAAATTAAATAATAAACTAAACTAAACTTAACTATAAATTAAACTATAAACTAAACTAAACTATAAACAATACTAAACTAAACTGAACTAAACTAACCTAACCTAACCTAACATAAACTTAACTAAACTAAACTAACTTAACCTCACCCAACCTAACCTTACCTAACCTAACCTAAACTAAAATAAACTAAACTATACTATAAGCGAAACTATACTTAATTATAAATTAAACACTAAACTAAATTACACCAAACTGACCTAACCTAACATAAACAAAACTAACATACCTAACCTAACCTAACTTAAACTAAACTAAACTAAACTAACCTAACCTAACCTAACCCTAACTAAACTAAACTGACCTAACCTATCCTAAACAAACTAAACTAAACTAAACTATAAGCTAAACTATTAACTAAACTAAACTAAACTAAACTAACCTTACCTAACCTAACCTAACCTAACTTATACTAAACTAAACTAAATTAAACCAAACTAAACTAAACTATAAACTCAAATATAAGCTAATCTATAAATTAAAATAAACTATAAAATAAAATAAACTAAACTAAATTAAATTCAACTAAACTAAACTACACTAATCTAACCTAACCTAACATAATATAATCTAAACTAAAATAAACTAACATAACCTAACCTAACCTTAACTAACATAACCTAAACTAAACTAAACTAAACCAAACTTAAATAAACTATAAACCAAAATATAAACTAATCTATAAACTAAACTAAACTATAAACTAAACGAAACTAAAATAAACTATACTAAATTAAACTAACCTAACCTAAACAAATCTAACCTAACCTAAACTAAACTAAACTAAACTAACCTAACTTATAAACTAAGCTATAAACTAAACTAAACCAAATTATAAACTAAACTATAAACTAAACTAAACTAAATTATACTAATCTAACCTAACCTAAACTAAACTAACCTAACCTAACCTAACCTAACATAACCTAAACTAAACTAAACTAAAATATAAAATAAACTATAAACTAAACTATAATATAAACTAAATTATAAACTAAACTAAACTAAACTAAACTAAACTAATCTAACCTAACCTAACATAAACTAAACTAAATTATAAACAAAACGAAACTAAACTAAACTAAACTAACCTAAATTAACATAAGTTAACCTAACCTAACCTAAACTACACTAACTTAACCTGACCTAACCTAAACTGAACTAAACCAAACTAACCTAACCTAACCTAACCGAAAATAACCTAACCTAAGCTAAGCTAAACTAAACTTACCTAACCTAACCTAAACTAAACTAATCTAAACTATAAACTAATCTATAAACTAATTTATAAATTAAACTAAACTATTAACTAAAATAAAATAAACTAAACTAAGCTAAACTATCTAACCTAACCTAACCTAACCTAAAATAACCTAAGCTAAGCTAAACTAAACTAACCTAACCTAACATAAACTAACATAACCTAACCTAACCTAAACTAATCTAAACTAAACGAAACTAATCTAATATAAACTAAGCAAACTTAAACTATAAACTAAAATATAAACCAAACTAAACTAACCTAACCTAAACTAAACTAAAATAAACTAAATTAAATTCAACTAAATGTAACTAAACTAAACTACACTAACCTAACCTAGCCTAACCTAACATAATCTAATCTAAACTAAAATAAACTAACCTAACCTAACCATAACTAACCTAAACTAAACTGAACTAAACTAAACTAAACCAAACTAAACTAAACTATAAACTAAAATATAAATTAACCTGTAAACTACAGTAAACTATAAACTACACGAAACTAATATAAACTATAGTAAACTAACCTAAAATAACCTAACATAAGCTAAACTAAACTAACCTAACCTAACGTAAAGTAAACTAACCTAACCAAATTATAAACTAAAATATTTACTAAACTAAATCAAACTACATATTAAACTATAAACTAACCTAAGCTAAACTATAAATTAAACTAAACTAAACTAACCTAACCCAACCTAAACTAACCCAACCTAACCTAAACTAAACTAACCCAAACTAACCTAACATAAACTTAACTAAACTACCCTAACCTAACTTAACCTAACCTTACCTAAATTAACCTACACTAAACTAAACGAAACTAAACTGTAAACTAAACTATAAACTAATCTATAAATTAAACTAAACTATAAACTAAACTAAAATAAACTAAACTAAACTAACCTAACTAACCTAAGCTAACCGAACCTAACCTAAGCTACGCTAAACTAAACTAACCTAACCTAACCTGAACTAAACTAAACTAAACTAAACTGAATTATAAACTACACTATAAACTAAACTAAACCAAATTTTAAACTAAAAACTAAACTAAACTAAACTATAAACTAAACTAAACTAACCCTAACCTAACCTAAAATAAACTAACCTAACCTAAGCTAACCTAACCTAAACTAAACTAAACTATAAAAAAAACTATAAACTAAACTAAACAACACTATACTATATACTAAATTAAAAACAAAACTAAACTAAACTAAACTAAACTAACCTAACCTAACCTCACCTAACCTAACCTAACATAAACTAAACTAAACTAAATTATAAACTAAACGAAACTAAACTAAACTAAACTAAATTAAACTAAACTAACCTAAAGTAACATAACCTAACTAACCTAACCTAACCTAACCTAAATTAAAATAAACTCAACTAACCTAACCTAACATAACCCAACCTAAACTAAACTAAACTAACCGAACCGAACCTAAACAAAACTAAACTAAACTAAACTATAAACTAAACTATAAACTAAAGTAAACTAAACTAAACTAAAATAAACTAACCTAATTTACCTAAACAAAACTAACACTGCTAACCTAACCTAAACAAAACTAAACTATACTAACCTAACCTAACATAACCCAACCTAACCTAAACTAAACTAAACTATAAACTAAATTATAAACTAAAGTAAACTAAACTAAACTAAAGAAACCTAACACACCTAACCTAACCTAAACTAAACTAAACTAAACTAAATTAATGTAACATAACCTAACCTAACGTAAACTAAACTAAACTGACGTAACCTATCCAAAACAAAACAAAACTAAACTAAACTATAAGCTAAACTATAAACTAAAGTAAACTAAACTAAACTAAAATAAACTAATCTAACCTAACCTAACCTAACCTAACCTAAACTAATCTAATATAAACTAAATTAAACTAAACTATAAACTAAAATATAAACTAAACTAAACTAAACTAAATAACCTAACCTAAACTAAAGTAAAATAAACTAGAGTAATTTCAACTAAACTAAACTAAACTAAACGCCACTAACCTAACCTAACCTAACCTAACCTAATATAATCTAAACTAAAATAAGCTAACCTAACCTAACGTAACCTAACCTTACCTATTCTAACCTGAACTAATCTAAACTAAACAAACTAAACTAAACTATAAACCAAAATATAAACTAATCTATAAACTAAACTGAACTATAAACTAAACGAAACTAAAGTAAACTATACTAAAATAAACTAACCTAACCTAAACTTACCTAACCTAACCTAAACTAAACTAATCTAAACTATAAACTAAACTATAAACTAATATATAACTTAAACTAAACTATAAACTAAAATAAAATAAACTAAACTAAGCTAAACTATCTAACCTAAACTAACCTAACGTAAATAACCTAACCTAAGCTAAACTAAACTAAACTAACCTAACCTAACCTAAACTAACCTATCCTAAACTGAACTAAACTCAACTAAACTAAACTAAATTAAATAATAAACTAAACTAAACTTAACTATAAATTAAACTATAAACTAAACTAAACTATAAACAATACTAAACTAAACTGAACTAAACTAACCTAACCTAACCTAACATAAACTTAACTAAACTAAACTAACTTAACCTCACCCAACGTAACCTTACCTAACCTAACCTAAACTAAAATAAACTAAACTAAACTATAAGCGAAACTATACTTAATTATAAATTAAACACTAAACTAAATTACACCAAACTGACCTAACCTAACCTAAACAAAACTAACATACCTAACCTAACCTAACTTAAACTAAACTAAACTAAACTAACCTAACCTAACCTAACCTAAACTAAACTAAACTGACCTAACCTATCCTAAACCAACTAAACTAAACTAAACTATAAGCTAAACTATTAACTAAACTAAACTAAACTAAACTAACCTTACCTAACCTAACCTAACCTAACTTATACTAAACTAAACTAAATTAAACCAAACTAAACTAAACTATAAACTCAAATATAAGCTAATCTATAAATTAAAATAAACTATAAAATAAAATAAACTAAACTAAATTAAATTCAACTAAACTAAACTACACTAATCTAACCTAACCTAACATAATATAATCTAAACTAAAATAAACTAACATAACCTAACCTAACCTTAACTAACATAACCTAAACTAAACTAAACTAAACCAAACTTAAATAATTTATAAACCAAAATATAAACTAATCTATAAACTAAACTAAACTATAAACTAAACGAAACTAAAATAAACTATACTAAATTAAACTAATCTAACCTAAACAAATCTAACCTAACCTAAACTAAACTAAACTAAACTAAACTAAACTAAACTAAATTAAACTATAAACTAAACTAAACTAAACTATAAAATAATTTGTAAATTAAACTAAAGTATAAACTAAACTAAAATTAACTAAACTAAGGTAAACTAACTAACCCAACCTAACCTCACCTAACCTAACCTAAACTAAACTAAACTAAACTAAACTAAACTAACCTTACCTAACCTAACCTAAACTAAACTAAACAAAACTAAACTAAACTAAACTAAATTAAACTATAAACTAAACTAAACTATAAACCAAACTATAAACTAAACTAAACTAAACTATAAACAAACCTAACTAAAATGAACTAAACTAACCAAACCTAACCTAACATAAACTTAACTAAACTAAACTATCCTAACCTAACCTAACCTTACCTAACCTAACCTTAACTAAACCAAACTAAACTAAACTATAAACTAAAATATAATCTAATCTATAAATTAAACTAAACTATAAACTGAAATAAATAAACTAAACTAAGCTAAACTAACTAACCTAACCTAACTTAACCTAACCTAACCAAACCTAAGCTAAGCTAAAGTAAACTTACCAAACCTAACCCAAACTAAACTAAACTAAATTAAACTAAAATATAATCTAAACTATTAACTTAACTAAACTAAATTATAAACTAAACTATTAACTAAACTAAACTATAAACTAAACTAAACCAAACTAACCTAACCTAACCTAACCTAAGCTAAACTGACCTAACCTAAGCTAACCTAACCTAAATTAAACTATAAAATAAACTATAAACTAAACTAAACCAAACTATACTATAAACTAAATTATAAACTAAACTAAACTAACCGGAACTAACCTAACCTAACATAAACTAAACTAAACTAAATTATAAACTAAACGAAACTAAACTTAACTAAATTAAACTAAACTAAACGAACCTAACCTAAACTAACCTAACCTAACCAAACCTAAACTAAGCTAAACTAAACTATAAAATAAAATATAAACTAAAATAAACTAAACTATACTATAAACTAAATTACAAACTAAACTAAATTAAACTAAACTAACCTAACCTAACATAAACTATACTAAACTAAATTATAAAATAAACGAAACTAAACTAACCTAACCTAACTGAAACTAATTTAAACTAAACTAAACTAAACGAAATTAAACTATAAACTAAACTAAACTAAACTAAACTCAACTAAACCAAACTAAACTAACCTAACTTATCCTAACCTAAACTAAACTAAACTAACCTAACCTAACATAACCTACCCTAAACTAAACTAAACAAAATTAATTAAACTATAAATTAAACTAAACTATAAACTAAACGATACCTCACTAAACTAAACTAAACTAAATCATAAACTAAACGAAACTAATCTAAACTATAAACTAATTTATAAATTAAACTAAACTATAAACTAAAATAAAATAAACTAAACTAAGCTAAACTATCTAACCTAACCTAACCTAACCTAAATTAACCTAACCTAAGCTAAGCTAAACTAAACTAACCTAACCTAACATAAACTAACATAACCTAACCTAAACTAAACTAAACTAACCTTACCTAACGTAACCTATACTAAACTAAACAAAACTAAACTAAACTAAACTAAACTATAAACAAAACTAAACTAAACTGAACTAAACTAACCTAACCTAACATAAACTTAACTAAACTAAACTAACCTAACCCAACCTAAGCTAACCTTACCTAACCTAACCTAAACTTAACTAAATGAAACTAAACTATAAACTAATCTCTAAATTAAACTAAACTATAAACTAAACTAAAATAAACTAAACTAAGCTAAATTAACTAACCTAACCTATTCTAACCTAACTTAAGCTAAACTAGACTAACCTAACCTAAATTAAACTAAACTGAACTAAATTATAAACTAAACCATAAACTAAACTTAACTATAAACTAAACTATAAACTAAACTAAACTAAACTATAAACTAGACAAAACTTAACTAAACTAACCTAACCTAAGCTAAGGTAAACTAAACTACCCTAAAGTAACATAAGTTAACCTAGCCTAACCTAAACTACACTAACTTAACCTTACCTAACCTAAACTAAACTAACCTAACCTAACCTAACCTAAAATAACCTAACCTAAGCTAAGCTAAACTAAAGTAACCTAACATAAACTAACATAACCTAACCTAAACTGAACTAAACTTAACTAACCGAACCTAACCTAAAATAACCTAACCTAAGCAAAGCTAAACTAAACTAACCTAACCTAACATAAACTAATATAACCTAACCTAAACTGAACTAAACTAAACTAACCTTACCTAACCTAACCTATACTAAACTAAACAAAACAAAACTAAACTAAACTAAACTATAAACTGAACTAAACAAACCTAACCTAACCTAACCTAACCTAAACTAAACTAAACGAAACTAAACTATAAACTAATCTCTAAATTAAACTAAACTATAAACTAAACTAAAATAAACTAAACTAAGCTAAATTAACTAACCTAACCTATTCTAACCTAACCTAAGCTAAACTAGACTAACCTAACCTAAACTAAACTAAACTAAACTAAACTATAAACTAAACTAAACTAAACTATAAACAAAACTAAACTAAACTGAACTAAACTAACCTAACCTAACCTAACATTAACTTAACTAAACTAAACTAACCTAACCCAAACTAAGCTAACCTTACCTAACCTAACCTAAACTTAAATAAATGAAACTAAACTATAAACTAATCTCTAAATTAAACTAAACTATAAACTAAACTAAAATAAACTAAACTAAGCTAAATTAACTAACCTAACCTATTCTAACCTAACCTAAGCTAAACTAGACTAACCTAACCTAAACTAAACTAAACTAAACTAAATTATAAACTAAACCATAAACTAAACTAAACTATAAACTAAACTATAAACTAAACTAAACTAAACTATAAACTAGACTAAACTAAACTAAACTAACCTAACCTAACCTAAGCTAAGGTAAACTAAACTAACCTAACCTAACCTGAACTAAACTAAACTAAACTAACCTAACTTATAAACTAAGCTATAAACTAAACTAAACCAAATTATAAACTAAACTATAAACAAAACTAAACTAAACTGTAAACTAAACTTAACTAAATTATACTAATCTAACCTAACCTAAACTAAACTAACCTAACCTAACCTAACCTAACATAACCTAAACTAAACTAAACTAAAATATAAAATAAACTATAAACTAAACTATAATATAAACTAAATTATAAACTAAACTAAACTAAACTAAACTAATCTAACCTAACCTAACATAAACTAAACTAAATTATAAACAAAACGAATCTAAACTAACCTAACCTAATATAAAATAAACTAAACTAAATTATAAGCTAAACGAAACTAAACTAAACTAAACTAACCTAAAGTAACATAAGTTAACCTAACCTAACCTAAACTACACTAACTTAACCTGACCTAACCTAAACTGAACTAAACCAAACTAACCTAACCTAACCTAACCGAAAATAACCTAACCTAAGCTAAGCTAAACTAAACTTACCTAACCTAACCTAAACTAAACTAATCTAAACTATAAACTAATCTATAAACTAATTAATAAATTAAACTAAACTATTAACTAAAATAAAATAAACTAAACTAAGCTAAACTATCTAACCTAACCTAACCTAACCTAAAATAACCTAACCTAACCTAAGCTAAACTAAACTAACCTAACCTAACATAAACTAACATAACCTAACCTAACCTAAACTAATCTAAACTAAACGAAACTAATCTAATATAAACTAAACAAACTTAAACTATAAACTAAAATATAAACTAAACTAAACTAACCTAACCTAAACTAAACTAAAATAAACTAAATTAAATTCAACTAAATGTAATTAAACTAAACTACACTAACCTAACCTAGCCTAACCTAACATAATCTAATCTAAACTAAAATAAACTAACCTAACCTAACCATAACTAACCTAAACTAAACTGAACTAAACTAAACTAAACCAAACTAAACTAAACTATAAATTAAAATATAAATTAACCTGTAAACTAAAGTAAACTATAAACTACACGAAACTAATATAAACTATAGTAAACTAACCTAAAATAACCTAAGCTAAACTAAACTAACCTAACCTAACCTAAAGTAAACTAAACTAAACTAAATTATAAACTAAAATATTTACTAAACTAAATCAAACTACATATTAAACTATAAACTAAACTAAGCTAAACTATAAATTAAACTAAACTAAACTAACCTAACCCAACCTAAACTAACCCAACCTAACCTAAACTAAACTAACCCAAACTAACCTAACATAAACTTAACTAAACTAAACTACCCTAACCTAACTTAACCTAACCTTACATAACCTAACCTAAACTAAACTAAACGAAACTAAACTGTAAACTAAATTATAAACTAATCTATAAATTAAACTAAACTATAAACTAAACTAAAATGAACTAAACTAAACTAACCTAACTAACCTAAGCTAACCGAACCTAACCTAAGCTACGGTAAACTAAACCTACCTAACCTAACCTGAACTAAACTAAACTAAACTAAACTGAATTATAAACTAAACTATAAACTAAACTAAACCAAATTATAAACTAAAAACTAAACTAAACTAAACTATAAACTAAACTAAACCTACCCTAACCTAACCTAAACTAAACTAACCTAACCTAAGCTAACCTAACCTAAACTAAACTAAACTATAAAAAAAACTATAAACTAAACTAAACAACACTATACTATATACTAAATTAAAAACTAAACTAAACTAAACTAAACTAAACTAACCTAACCTAACCTCACCTAACCTAACCTAACATAAACTAAACTAAACTAAATTATAAACTAAACGAAACTAAACTAAACTAAACTAAATTAAACTAAACTAACCTAAAGTAACATAACCTAACTAACCTAACCTAACCTAACCTAAATTAAAATAAACTCAACTAACCTAACCTAACATAACCCAACCTAACCTAAACTAAACTAAACTAACCGAACCGAACCTAAACTAAACTAAACTAAACTAAACTATAAACTAAACTAAACCTAACTAAACTAAAATAAACTAACCTAATTTACCTAAACAAAACTAACACTCCTAACCTAACCTAAACAAAACTAAACTATACTAACCTAACCGAACATAACCCAACCTAACCTAAACTAAACTAAACTATAAACTAAATTATAAACTAAAGTAAACTAAACTAAACTAAAGAAACCCAACACACCTAACCTAACCTAAACTAAACTAAACTAAACTAAACTAACCTAACATAACCTAACCTAACCTAAACTAAACTAAACTGACGTAACCTATCCTAAACAAAACAAAACTAAACTAAACTATAAGCTAAACTATAAACTAAAGTAAACTAAACTAAACTAAAATAAACTAATCTAACCTAACCTAACCTAACCTAACCTAATCTAATCTAAACTAAAATAAGCTAACCTAACCTAACGTAACCTAACCTTACCTATTCTAACCTGAACTAATCTAAACTAAACAAACTAAACTAAACTATAAACCAAAATATAAACTAATATACAAACTAAACTGAACTATAAACTAAACGAAACTAAAATAAACTATACTAACATAAACTAACCTAACCTAAACTTACATAACCTAACCTAAACTAAACTAATCTAAACTATAAACTAAACTATAAACTAATATATAACTTAAACTAAACTATAAACTAAAATAAAATAAACTAAACTAAGCTAAACTATCTAACCTAACCTAACCTAACCTAAGCTAAACTAAACTAAACTAACCTAACCTAACATAAACTAACATAACCTAACCTATACTTTACTAAACTAAACTAACTTTACCTAACCTAACCTATACTAAACTAAACAAATCTAAACTAAACTAAACTAAACTATAAACTAAACTAAACTAAACTATAAACAAAACTATACTAAACTGAACTAAACTAACCTAACCTAACCTAAGCTAAGGTAAACTAAACTAACCTAACTTAACCTAACCTAACATAACCTAAACTAAACTAAACTAAAATATAAAATAAACTATAAACTAAACTAAACTATACTATAAACTAAATTATAAACTAAACTAAACTAAACTAACCTAACCTAACCTAACATAAACTAAACTAAATTATAAACAAAACGAAACTAAACTAACCTAACCTAATATAAACTAAACTACACTAAATTATAAACTAAACGAAACTAAACTAAACTAAACTAACCTAAAGTAACATAAGTTAACCTAACCTAACCTAAACTACACTAAATTAACCTGACCTAACCTAAACTAAACTAACCTAACCTAACCTAACCTAACCTAAAGTAAAATAACCTAACCTAAGCTAAGCTAAACTAAACTAACCTAACCTAACATAAACTAACATAACCTAACCTAAACTGAACTAAACTAAACTAACCTAACCTAACCTAACCTAAAATATCCTAACCAAAGGTAAGCTCAACTAAACTTACCTAACCTAACCTAAACTAAACTAATCTAAACTATAAACTAAACTATAAACTAATTTATAAATTAAACTAAAATATAAACTAAAATAAAATAAACTAAACTAAGCTAAACTATCTAACCTAAACTAACCTAACCAAAATAACCTAACCCAAGCTAAGCTAAACTAAACTAACCTAACCTAACATAAACTGACATAACCTAACCTAACCTAAACTAATCTAAACTAAACTAAACTAATCTAATATAAACTAAACAAACTTAAACTATAAACTAAAATATAAACTAAATTAAACTAAAATAAACTAAATTAAATTCAACAAAATAAAACTAAAGTAAACTACACTAACCTAACCTAACCTAACCTAACATAATCTAATCTAAACTAAACTAAACTAATGTACTATAAGCTAAAATAAACAATAAATTAAAATATAAACTAAACTAAACTATACTAAACTAAGTAAACCTTACTTAACCTAACCTAAATTAAACTAAACTAAACTAAACTAACCTAACCTAAACTAAACTAAACAAAAATAAACTACATTAAATTAAATTAAACTAAAATCAACTACACTTACCTAACCTAACCTTACCTAACCTAACCTAAACTAAACTAAACCAAACTAAATAAAACTATAAACTAAAATATAAGCTAATCTATAAATTAAACTAAACTATATACTAAACTAAACTAAACCAAATTAAATTCAACTAAACTAAACTACACTAATCTAACCTAACCTAACCTAACATAATCTAATCTAAACTAAAATAAACTAACCTAACCTAACCTAACCTTACCTAAGCTAACCTAAACTAAACTAAACTAAAGCAAACTTAACTAAACTATAAAGCAAAATATAAACTAATCTATAAAATAAAACTAAACTATAAACTAAAGGAAACTAAATTAAACTATACTAAACTAAACTAACCTAACATAAACAAATCTAACCTAACCTAAAATAAACCAAACTAAACTAAACTAAATTAAACTATAAACTAAACTAAATTAAACTATAAACTAAACTATAAACTAAACTAAACTAAACTATAAACAAAACTAAACTATAAAACAATTTATAAATTAAACTAAACTATAAACTAAATTAAAATAAACTAAACTAAGCTAAACTAACTAACCCAACCTAACCTAACCTAACCTAACCTAAGCTATACTAAACTGACCTAACCTAACCTAAACTAAACTAAAATAAACTAAATTATATTATAAAGTATAAACTAAACAAAACTAAACTATAAACTATAATATAAACTAAACTAAACTTAACTAAACTAAATTAAACTAAAGTTAACTAACCTAACCTAACCTAAATTAAACTAAACTAAACTAACCTAACCTAACCTAACCTAACCTAAGCAAAACTAAAGTAACCTAACCTAACATAAACTAACCTAACCTAACCTAAACTAAACTAAACTAAACTAAACTAAGCTAACCTAACATAACCTAACCTAACCTAACCTAAGCTAAGAAAAACTAAACTAACCTAACCTAACGAAAACTAACCTAACCTAACCTAAACTAAACTAACCTTACCTAACCTAACCTAAACTAAACTAAACAAAACTAAACTAAACTAAACTAAATTAAACTATAAACTAAACTAAACTATAAACCAAACTATAAACTAAACTAAACTATACTATAAACAAACCTAACTAAACTGAACTAAACTAACCTAACCTAACCTAACATAAACTTAACTAAACTAAACTATCCTAACCTAACCTAACCTTACCTAACCTTACCTTAACTAATCCAAACTAAACTAAACTATAAACTAAAATATAATCTAATCTATAAATTAAACTAAACTATAAACTAAACTAAAATAAACTAAACTAAGCTAAACTAACTAACCTAACCTAACTTAACCTAACCTAACGAAACCTAAGCTAAGCTAAAGTAAACTTACCAAACCTAACCTAAACTAAACTAAACTAAATTAAACTAAATTATAATCTAAACCATAAACTTAACTAAACTAAAATATAAACTAAACTATAAACTAAACTAAACTATAAACTAAACTAAACCAAACTAACCTAACCTAACCTAACCTAAACTAAACTGACCTAACCTAAGCTAACCTAGCCTAAATTAAACTATAAAATAAACTATAAACTAAACTAAACCAAACTATACTATAAACTAAATGATAAACTTAACTAAACTAACCGGAACTAACCTAACCTAACTTAAACTAAACTAAACTAAATTATAAACTAAACGAAACTAAACTAAACTAAATTAAACTAAACTAACCTAACCAAACCTAACCTAAATTAAACTGAACTAAACTGAACTAAACTAATCTAATATAAACTAAACTAAACTAAAATATAAACTAAAATATAAACTAAACTAAACTAAACTAACCTAACCTAACTTAACCTAACCTAAATTAATCTAAACTAAGCTGACCTAACCTAACCTAAACTAAGCAAAATAAAGTAATTTAAATTCCACTAAATTAAACTAAACTAAACTACACTAACCTAATTTAACCTAACCTAACCCAACCTAAATTAAAATAAATTAAACTAAGCTAACCTAACCTAACCTAAGCTAAGCAAAACTAAACTAACCTAACCTAACCTAACCTAAATTAAATAAAACTAACCTAACCTAACTAGCCTAAACTAAACTAAACTATAGAATAAGCTAAAAACTAAACTAGTCTATACTAAAAATTAAATTATAAAGTAAACTAAACTAAACTAAACTTTACCAAACTACTCTATTCTAACCTAAGCTAACCTAAACTAATCTAAACTAAACTAAACTAAACAAAACTATGAATTGAACTAAACTAAACTATAAACTAAATTATAAACTAAACTAAACTATAAACTAAACTAAACTAAACTCAACTGTACTAAACTAACCTAACCAAACTTAATCTAAATTATACTCTTCTACACTAAACTAAGCTATAAACTAAATTAGATTACACTATAAACTAAACTATAAACAAAGCTAAAATAACTAACCTAACCTAACCTAACCTAACATATACCAAACTAAACTGAACTAAACTAACCTTACCTGACCTAACATAATCTAATCTAAACTAAAATAAACTAACCTAAACTAATCTAATCTTACCTAACCTAACCTAAACTAAACTAAACCAAACTAAACACAAACCAAAATATAAACTAATTTATAAACTAAACTAATCTATAAACTAAACTAAACTAAACTAAACTTAACTAAACTAACTAACCTTACCTAACCTAGCCTAACCTAATCTAAACTAAACTAAACTAACCTAACCTAACCCAAAATAAACCATACTAAACTAAATTATAAAGTAAACTATAAACTAAACTAAACAAAACTATATTCTAAACTACAAACTAAACTAAACTATAAACTAAACTATACTAAACTAAACTAAACTAACCTAACCTAACCTAACCTAATTTAAACTAAACTAAACTAACCTAACCTAACGTAACCTAATCTAAACTAAACTAAATTAAATTCAACTAAACTAAACTAAACTGCACTAATCTAACCTAACCTAACCTAACCTAACCTAAACTAAACTAAACTAAACTATAAACTAAGTTATATACTAAACTAAACTTAACTAACATAACGTAACTTGAACTACAATAAAATAAACTAAACTAAGTTCAACTAAACTAAACCTAACTACACTAACCTAACCTAACCTAACCAAACCTAAACTAAACTAAACTAAACTAAATAAAACTAAACTAAACTAAACGAAATTAAACTATACACCAAACTATAAACTAAGCTAAACTAAACTATAAATTAAACTATAAACTAAACTAAACTACTAAACTATAAGGTAAACTAAACTAATCTAAACTAACTTAACCTTACTAAACTAACCTAACCTAAAATAACCTAACCTAATATAAACTAAACTAAACTAACCTAACCTATGCTAAGCTAAGCTAAGCTAAACTAAATCAACCTAACCTAAACTAAACTAAACTTAACTAAAATATAAACCAAACTATAAACGAAAACTAAACCAAACTATATACTAAACTATAAACTAAACTAAGCTAAACTATAAACTGAACTAAACTAAACTAACCTAAATGAGCCTAACCTAAACTAACTTAACCTAACCTAAACTAAACTTACCTTACCTTACCGCACATAACATAACCTAAACTAAACTAAACTATAAAATAAACTATAAACTAAACTAAACTAAACTATACAAAAATTAAATTATAAACTAACCTAAACTAAACTAACCTAACCTAACCTAACATAAACTAAATTAACTAAATTATAAACTAAACGAAACTAAACTAACCTAACCTAACATAAACTAAACTAAACTAAATTATAAACTAAACGAAACTAAACAAAACTAAACTAAACTAACCTAAAGTAACATAACCTAACCTAACCTAAACTAAACTAAACTAAGCTGACCTAAACTAAACTAAAACTAAATTAAACTAAACTATAAACTAAACTATAAATTAAGTAAATTAACTAAAATAAAATAAACTAACCTAACCTAACCTAAACTAAACTAACCTAACCTAACCTAACCTAACCTAATCTAAACTAAACTAAACTAATCTAATATAAACTAAACTAAACAATAAATTAAAATATAAACTAAACTTAACTAAACTAAGCTAAACTAACTTGACCTAAACTAAACTAAACTAAGCTAACCTAACCTGACCTAAACTTAACTAAAATAAACTAAATTAAATTCAAGTAAACTAAACTAAACTACACTAACCTAACCTAACCTAACCTAACCTAACATAATATAATCTAAACTAAAATAAAGTAACCTAAACTAATCTAACCTTACCTAACCTAAACTAAACTAAACTAAACCAAACTAAACTAAACTATAAACTAAAATATAAACTAATTTATAAACTAAACTAATCTATAAACTAAACTGAAGTATAAACAAAACTAAACTAAACTGAACTAAACTAACCTAAACTAACCTAACCTAAACTTACGTAACCCAACCTAAACTAAACTAAACTATAAACTAAACTGTAAACTAATTTATAAATTAAACTAAACTATAAACTAAAGTAAAATAAACCAAACTAAACTAAGCCAAACTAACTAACCTAACCTAACCTAACCTAAGCTAAGCTATCTAAACTCACCTAACCTAACCTAAACTAAACTAAAATAAAATAAACTAAAGTATAAACTAAACTAAAGTAAACTATAAACTAAACTATAAACGAAACTGAACTAAACTATAAATTAAACTAAAGTTAACTAACCTAACCTAACCAAAGCTAACGAAAATTAAACTAATCTAAACTAAACTAAGCTAACTTAACCTAACCTAAACTAACCTAACCTAACCTAACCTAAGCTAAGCTAAACTAAACTAACTTAACCTAACATAACTAACCTAACCTAACCTAAACTAAACTAAATTAAACTATAAACTGAACTAAACTGTAAACTAAATTTTAAACTAAACTAAACTAAACTATATATACAACTAAACTAAACTGAACTAAACTAAAATAACCTAGCCTAACTTAAACTTAACTAAACTAAACTACCCTAACCTAACCTAACCTAACCAAACCTAATATAACCTAAACTAAACTAAAATAAACTAAACTAAACTAATCTAAACTAACTAACCTAACCTAACCTAACCTAACCTAAGCTAAACTAAACTAACCTAACGTAAATTAACATAAACAAAACTAAACTAAACTAAACTAAACTAACCTAACCAAACCTAAAGTAAACTAAACTAAACTAAATTATAAACTAAAATATTTACTAAACTAAATCAAACTACATATTAAACTATAAACTAAACTAAGCTAAACTATAAATTAAACTAAACTAAACTAACCTAACCCAACCTAAACTAACCCAACCTAACCTAAACTAAACTAACCCAAACTAACCTAACATAAACTTAACTAAACTAAACTACCCTAACCTAACTTAACATAACCTTACATAACCTAACCTAAACTAAACTAAACGAAACTAAACTGTAAACTAAATTATAAACTAATCTATAAATTAAACTAAACTATAAACTAAACTAAAATAAACTAAACTAAACTAACCTAACTAACCTAAGCTAACCGAACCTAACCTAAGCTCTGGTAAACTAAACCTACCTAACCTAACCTGAACTAAACTAAACTAAACTAAACTGAATTATAAACTAAACTATAAACTAAACTAAACCAAATTATAAACTAAAAACTAAACTAAACTAAACTATAAACTAAACTAAACTAACCCTAACCTAACCTAAACTAAACTAACCTAACCTAAGCTAACCTAACCTAAACTAAACTAAACTATAAAAAAAACTATAAACTAAACTAAACAACACTATACTATATACTAAATTAAAAACTAAACTAAACTAAACTAAACTAAACTAACCTAACCTCACCTAACCTAACCTAACATAAACTAAACTAAACTAAATTATAAACTAAACGAAACTAAACTAAACTAAACTAAATTAAACTAAACTAACCTAAAGTAACATAACCTAACTAACCTAACCTAACCTAACCTAAATTAAAATAAACTCAACTAACCTAACCTAACATAACCCAACCTAACCTAAACTAAACTAAACTAACCGAACCGAACCTAAACTAAACTAAACTAAACTAAACTATAAACTAAACTATAAACTAAACTAAACCTAACTAAACTAAAATAAACTAACCTAATTTACCTAAACAAAACTAACACTCCTAACCTAACCTAAACAAAACTAAACTATACTAACCTAACCTAACATAACCCAACCTAACCTAAACTAAACTAAACTATAAACTAAATTATAAACTAAAGTAAACTATACTAAACTAAAGAAACCCAACACACCTAACCTAACCTAAACTAAACTAAACTAAACTAAACTAACCTAACATAACCTAACCTAACCTAAACTAAACTAAACTGACGTAACCTATCCTAAACAAAACAAAACTAAACTAAACTATAAGCTAAACTATAAACTAAAGTAAACTAAACTAAACTAAAATAAACTAATCTAACCTAACCTAACCTAACCTAACCTAATCTAATCTAAACTAAAATAAGCTAACCTAACCTAACGTAACCTAACCTTACCTATTCTAACCTGAACTAATCTAAACTAAACAAACTAAACTAAACTATAAACCAAAATATAAACTAATATACAAACTAAACTGAACTATAAACTAAACGAAACTAAAATAAACTATACTAACATAAACTAACCTAACCTAAACTTACATAACCTAACCTAAACTAAACTAATCTAAACTATAAACTAAACTATAAACTAATATATAACTTAAACTAAACTATAAACTAAAATAAAATAAACTAAACTAAGCTAAACTATCTAACCTAACCTAACCTAACCTAAGCTAAACTAAACTAAACTAACCTAACCTAACATAAACTAACATAACCTAACCTATACTTTACTAAACTAAACTAACTTTACCTAACCTAACCTATACTAAACTAAACAAATCTAAACTAAACTAAACTAAACTATAAACTAAACTAAACTAAACTATAAACAAAACTATACTAAACTGAACTAAACTAACCTAACCTAACCTAAGCTAAGGTAAACTAAACTAACCTAACTTAACCTAACCTAACATAACCTAAACTAAACTAAACTAAAATATAAAATAAACTATAAACTAAACTAAACTATACTATAAACTAAATTATAAACTAAACTAAACTAAACTAACCTAACCTAACCTAACATAAACTAAACTAAATTATAAACAAAACGAAACTAAACTAACCTAACCTAATATAAACTAAACTACACTAAATTATAAACTAAACGAAACTAAACTAAACTAACCTAAAGTAACATAAGTTAACCTAACCTAACCTAAACTACACTAAATTAACATGAGCTAACCTAAACTAAACTAACCTAACCTAACCTAACCTAACCTAAAGTAAAATAACCTAACCTAAGCTAAGCTAAACTAAACTAACCTAACCTAACATAAACTAACATAACCTAACCTAAACTGAACTAAACTAAACTAACCTAACCTAACCTAACCTAAAATATCCTAACCAAAGGTAAGCTCAACTAAACTTACCTAACCTAACCTAAACTAAACTAATCTAAATTATAAACTAAACTATAAACTAATTTATAAATTAAACTAAAATATAAACTAAAATAAAATAAACTAAACTAAGCTAAACTATCTAACCTAAACTAACCTAACCAAAATAACCTAACCCAAGCTAAGCTAAACTAAACTAACCTAACCTAACATAAACTGACATAACCTAACCTAACCTAAACTAATCTAAACTAAACTAAACTAATCTAATATAAACTAAACAAACTTAAACTATAAACTAAAATATAAACTAAATTAAACTAAAATAAACTAAATTAAATTCAACAAAATAAAACTAAAGTAAACTACACTAACCTAACCTAACCTAACCTAACATAATCTAATCTAAACTAAACTAAACTAATGTACTATAAGCTAAAATAAACAATAAATTAAAATATAAACTAAACTAAACTATACTAAACTAAGTAAACCTTACTTAACCTAACCTAAATTAAACTAAACTAAACTAAACTAACCTAACCTAAACTAAACTAAACAAAAATAAACTACATTAAATTAAATTAAACTAAAATCAACTACACTTACCTAACCTAACCTTACCAAACCTAACCTAAACTAAACTAAACCAAACTAAACTAAACTATAAACTAAAATATAAGCTAATCTATAAATTAAACTAAACTATATACTAAACTAAACTAAACCAAATTAAATTCAACTAAACTAAACTACACTAATCTAACCTAACCTAACCTAACATAATCTAATCTAAACTAAAATAAACTAACCTAACCTAACCTAACCTTACCTAAGCTAACCTAAACTAAACTAAACTAAAGCAAACTTAACTAAACTATAAAGCAAAATATAAACTAATCTATAAACTAAACTAAACTATAAACTAAAGGAAACTAAATTAAACTATACTAAAATAAACTAACCTAACATAAACTAAACTAAACTAAATTATAAACTAAGCGAATCTAAACTAAATTAAATTAAACTAAACTAACCTAAAGTAACATAACCTAACCTAAGGTAACGTAACCTAACCTAAACTAAACTAAACTAAACTTACCAACCTAACCTAACCTAAACTAAAATAAACTAAACTAACCTAACCGAACCTAAACTAAACTAAACTATAAACTAAACTATAAACTAAACTAAACTAAACTAAACTAAAATAAACTAACCTAACGTAACCTGACCTAGCCTAACTAAACTAACCTAAACTAAACTAAACTAAACTAATATAATATTTACTAAACTAAACTAAACTATAAACTAAAATAAATTAACTAAGCTACACTAACTAATCCAACCTAACCTAACCTATCCTAAACCAACCTAAACTAAGCTAAACTAACCTAACCTAACCTAACCTAACCTAACCTATCCTAAACTGAACTAAACTCAACTAAACTAAACTAAATTAAATAATAAACTAAACTAAACTTAACTATAAACTAAACTATAAACTAAACTGAACTAAACTATAAACTAAACTAAACTAAAGTTAACTAACCTAACGTAATTTAACCTAAACTAAATTAAACTAAACTAAACTAAACTATGCTAACTTAACCTAACCTAAACTAACCTAACCTAACCTAAGCTAAGCTAAACTAAACTAACCTAACCTAACATAAACTAACCTTACCTAACCTAAACTAACCTTACCTAACCTAACCTAACCTAAACTAAATTAAACTAAACAAAACTACACTAAACTAAACTAAATTAAACTATAAACTGAACTAAACTGTAAACCAAACTTTAAACTAAACAAGACTAAACTATAAACAAAACTAAACTAAACTGAACTAAACTTACCTAACCTAACCTAACATAAACTTAACTAAACTAAACTACCTTAACCTAACCTAACCTAATCTAACCTTACCTAACCTAACCTAAACTAAACTAAACTTAAACTAAACTATAAACTAAACTATAAACTAATCTATAAATTAAACTAAACTATAAACTAAACTAAACTAAACTAACTAACCTAATCTAACCGAACCTAACCTAAGCTACGCTAAACTAAACTAACCTAACAAAACCTGAAATAAACTAAACTAAACTAAACTAAACTAAATTATAAACTAAACGAAACTAAACTAAACTAAACTAAATTAAACTAAACTAACCTAAAGTAACATAACCTAACCTAACCTAACCAAACCTAAACAAAAATAACTCAACTAACCTAACCGAACCTAAACTAAACTAAACTAAACTAAACTATAAACTAAAGTAAACTAAATTAAACTAAAATAAACTAACCTAATTTACCTAAACAAAACTAACACACCTAACCTAACCTAAACAAAACTAAACTGACCTAACCTATCCTTAACAAAATAAAACTAAACTAAACTATAAGCTAAACTATAAACTAAAGTAAACTAAACTAAACTAAAATAAACTAATCTAACCTAACCTAACCTAACCTAAACTAAAATAATATAAACTAAACTAAACTATAAACTAAAATATAAACTAAACTAAACTAAATAACCTAACCTAAACTAAAGTAAAATAAACTAGATTAAATTCAACTAAACTAAACTAAACTAAACGCCACTAACCTAACCTAACCTAATATAATCTAAACTAAAATAAACTAACCTAACCTAAACTTACCTAACCTAACCTAAACTAAACTAATCTAAGCTATAAACTAAACTATAAACTAATTTATAAATTAAACTAAACTATAAACTAAAATAAAATAAACTAAACTAAGTTAAACTATCTAACATAACCTAACCTAACCTAAATTAACCTAACCTAAGCTAAGCTAAACTAAACTAACCTAACCCAACCTAAGCTAACCTTACCTAACCTAATCTAAACTTAACTAAATGAAACTAAACTATAAACTAATCTCTAAATTAAACTAAACTATAAACTAAACTAAAATAAACTAAACTAAGCTAAATTAACTAACCTAACCTATTCTAACCTAACCTAAGCTAAACTAGACTAACCTAACCTAAACTAAAATAAACTAAATTATAAACTAAACCATAAACTAAATTATACTATAAACTAAACTATAAACTAAACTAAACTAAACTATAAACTAGACTAAACTAAACTAAACTAACCTAACCTAACCTAAGCTAAGGTAAACTAAACTAACCTAACCTAACCTGAACTAAACTAAACTAAACTAACCTAATATATAAACTAAGCTATAAACTAAACTAAACCAAATTATAAACTAAACTATAAACTAAACTAAACTATAAACTAAACTAAACTAAATTATACTAATCTAACCTAACCTAAACTATACTAACCTAACCTAACCTAACCTAACATAACCTAAACTAAACTAAACTAAAATATAAAATAAACTATAAACTAAACTATACTATAAACTAAATTATAAACTAAACTAAACTAAACTAAACTAAACTAACCTAATCTAACCTAATCTAACATAAACTAAACTAAATTATAAACAAAACGAAACTAAACTAACCTAACCTAATATAAACTAAACTAAACTAAATTATAAACTAAACGAAACTAAACTAAACTAAACTAACCTAAAGTAACATAACTTAACCTAACCTAACCTAAACTACACTAACTTAACCTGACCTTACCTAAACTGAACTAAACCAAACTAACCTAACCTAACCTAAAATAACCTAACCTAAGCTAAGCTAAACTAAACTTACCTAACTTAACCTAAACTAAACTAATCTAAACTATAAACTAAACTATAAACTAATTTATAAATTAAACTAAACTATTAACTAAAATAAAATAAACTAAACTAAGCTAAACTATCTAACCTAACCTAACCTAACCTAAAATAACCTAAGCTAAGCTAAGCTAAACTAAACTAACCTAACCTAACATAAACTAACAAAACCTAACCTAACCTAAAATAAACTAAACTAAACCAAACTAAACTAAACTATAAAATAAAATATAAACTAATTTATAAACTAAACTAATCTATAAACTAAACTAAACTAAACTAAACTTAGCTAAACCTACTAACCTTACCTAATATAGCCTAACGTAATCTGAGCTAAACTAAACTAACCTAACCTAACATAAACTAACAAAACCTAACCTAACCTAAACTAAACTAAACTAAACCAAACTAAACTAAACTATAAAATAAAATATAAACTAATTTATAAACTAAACTAATCTATAAACTAAACTAAACTAAACTAAACTTAGCTAAACCTACTAACCTTACCTAATGTAGCCTAACATAACCTAAACTAAACTAAACTATAAAATAAACTATAAACTAAACTAAACTAAACTAAACTATACTATAAACTAAATTATAAACTAAACTAAACTAAACTAAACTAACCTAACCTAACCTAACATAAACTAAACTAAACTAAATTATAAACTAAACGAAACTAAACTAACCTAACCTATGCTAACCTAACATAACATAAACTAAACTAAACTAAATTATAAACTAAACGAAACTAAACAAAACTAAAACTAAACTAACCTAAAGTAACCTAACCTAACCTAAAGTAAACTAAACTAATCTAATATAAACTAAACTAAACAATAAATTAAAATATAAAATAAACTTAACTAAACTAAACTAAGCTAAACGAACTTAACCTAAACTAAACTAAACTATAAAATAAACTATTAACTAAACTCTACTAAACTATACTATAAACTAAATTATAAACTAAACTAAACTAAACTAACCTAACCTAACCTAACATAAACTAAACAAACTAAATTATAAACTAATCGTAACTAAACTAACCTAACCTAACCTAACATAAACTAAACTAAACTCAATTATAAACTAAACGAAACTAAACAAAACTAAACTAAACTAACCTAAAGTAACATAACCTATGCTAACTTAAACTAAACTAAACTAACCTGACCTAACCTAAACAAAACTAAATTTATCTAGACTATAAACTAAACTATAAACTAAAGTAAATTAACTAAACCAAAATAAACTAACCTAACCTAACCTAAACTAAACTAACCTAACCTAACCTAACCTAACCTAACCTAACATAAACTAAACAAAACTAAATTATGAACTAAGCGAATCTAAACTAAATTAAATTAAACTAAACTAACCTAAAGTAACATAACCTAACCTAACGTAACGTAACCTAACCTAAACTAAACTAAACTAAACTTACCAACCTAACCTAACCTAAACTAAAATAAACTAAACTAACCTAACCGAACCTAAACTAAACTAAACTATAAACTAAACTATAAACTAAACTAAACTAAACTAAAATAAACTAACCTAACCTAACCTGACCTAGCCTAACTAAACTAACCTAACCTAAACTAAACTAAACTAATCTAATATTTACTAAACTAAACTAAACTATAAACTAAAATAAATTAACTAAGTTACACTAACTAACCCAACCTAACCTAACCTATCCTAACCCAACCTAACCTAACCTATCCTAAACTAAACTAAACTCAACTAAATTAAACTAAATTAAATAATAAACTAAACTAAACCTAACTATAAATTAAACTATAAACTAAACTAAACTATAAACAATACTAAACTAAACTGAACTAAACTAACCTAACCTAACCTAACATAAACTTAACTAAACTAAACTAACTTAACCTCACCCAACCTAACCTTACCTTACCTAACCTAAACTAAAATAAACTAAACTAAACTATAAGCGAAACTATACTTAATTATAAATTAAACACTAAACTAAATTACATCAAACTGACCTAACCTAACCTAAACAAAACTAACATACCTAACCTAACCTAACCTAAACCAAACTAAACTAAACTAACCTAACCTAACCTAACCTAAACTAAACTAAACTGACCTAACCTATCCTAAACAAACTAAACTTAACTAAACTATAAGCTAAACTATTAACTAAACTAAACTAAACTAAACTAACCTTACCTAACCTAACCTAACCTAACTTATACTAAACTAAACTAAATTAAACCAAACTAAACTAAACTATAAACTAAAATATAAGCTAATCTATAAATTAAAATAAACTATAAAATAAAATAAACTAAACTAAATTAAATTCAACTTAACTAAACTACACTAATCTAACCTAACCTAACATAATCTAATCTAAACTAAAATAAACTAACATAACCTAACCTAACCTTAACTAACATAACCTAAACTAAACTAAACTAAACCAAACTTAAATAAACTATAAACCAAAATATAAACTAATCTATAAACTAAACTAAACTATAAACTAAACGAAACTAAAATAAAGTATACTAAATTAAACTAATCTAACCTAAACAAATCTAACCTAACCTAAACTAAACTAAACTAAACTAAACTAAACTAAATTAAACTATAAAGTAAACTAAATTAAACTATAAACTAAACTACAAACTAAACTAAACTATAAACAAAACTAAACTATAAAATAATTTGTAAATTAAACTAAACTATAAACTAAACTAAAATAAACTAAACTAAGCTAAACTAACTAACCCAACCTAACCTCACCTAACCTAACCTAAGCTATACTAAACTAACCTAACCTAACATAAACTAAACTAAACCAAACTAAATTATATTATAAAGTATAAACGAAACTAAACTAAAGTATAAACTATAATATAAACTAAACTAAACTATAAACTAAACTAAATTTAACTAAACTAAAGTAAACTCAACTTAACTAACCTAACCTTAACCAACCTAAATTAAACTAAACTAAACTAAGCTAACCTAACCTAACCTAATCTCACCTATGCTAAGCAAAACTAAAGTAACCTAACCTAACATAAACTAACCTAACCTAACCTAAACTAAACTAAACTAATTTAACCTAAGCTAACCTAACCTAACCTAAGCTAAGCAAAACTAAACTAACCTAACCTAACATAAACTAACTTAACCTAACCTAAACTAAACTAAACTAAACTAAACCAACCTTACCTAACCTAACCTAAACTAAACTAAACAAAACTAAACTAAACTAGACTAAATTAAACTATAAACTAAACTAAACTATAAACTAAACTAAACTATAAACCAAACTATAAACTAAACTGAACTAAACTATAAACAAAACTAACTAAACTCAACTAAACTAACCTAACCTAACTTAACATAAACTTAACTAAACTAAACTATCCTAACCTAACCTAACCTTACCTAACCTAACCTTAATTAAACCAAACTAAACTAAACTATAAACTAAAATATAATCAAATCTATAAATGAAACTAAACTATAAACTAAACTAAAATAAACTAAACTAAGCTAAACTAACTAATCTAACCTAACTTAACCTAACCTAACCAAACCTAAGCTAAGCAGAACTAAACTAACCAAACCTAACCTAACCTAACATAAACTAAACTAAACTAAATTATAAACTAAACGAAACTAAACTAAACTAAATTAAACTAAACTAACCTAAAGTAACCTAAACTAAACTAAACTAAACTAACCTAACCTAACCTAACCTAAACTAAACTAAACTAACCTAACCGAACCTAAACTAAACTAAACTAAACTAAACTAAACTAAACTATAAACTTAACAATAAACTAAAGTATACTAAAGTAAAGTATAATAAACTAACATAACCTAACCTAAACTCAACTATCCTAACCTAACCAAACCTAACCTAAACTAAATTGAACTAAACTAAACTAAACTAGTCTAATATAAACTAAATTAAACTAAAATATAAACTAAAATATAAACTAAACTAAACTAAACTAACCTAACCTAACCTAACCTAACTTAACCTAACCTAAATTAAACTAAACTAAACTAAACTAACCTAACCTAACCTAAACTAAGCTAAAATAAACTAAATTAAATTCAACTAAATTAAACTAAACTAAACTACACTAACCTAACCTACCCAAACCTAACATAATCTAATGTAAACTAAAATCAACTAACCTAACCTAATCTAAACTAAATTAACCTAAGCTAACCTAACATAACCTAAACTAAACTGCACTAAACTAAACTAAACTAAGTTAAACAATAAACTAAACTAAACTAAACTATAAACTAAACTGTAAACTAAACTATTACTAAACTAAATTATAAACAAAACTAAACTCAACTGAACTAACTTAACCTAACCTAACCTAAACTTACCTCTCCTAACCTAAACTAAACTAAACTAAACTAAACTATAAACTAATCTAAAATTAAACTAAACTATAAACTAAAATAAACTAAACTAAGCTACACTAACTAACCGAACCTAACCTAAACTAACCTAACCTAACCAAACCTAAACTAAGCTAAACTAAACTATAAAATAAAATATAAACTAAAGTAAACTAAACTATACTATAAACTAAATTACAAACTAAACTAAATTAATCTAAACTAACCTAACCTAAGCTAACCTAAATTAAACTATAATAAACTAAATTATAAACTAAACGAAACTAAACTAACCTAACCTAACTTAAACTAAATTAAACTAAACTAAACTAAACGAAATTAAACTATAAACTAAACTAAACTAAACTAAACTCAACTAAACCAAACTAAACTAACCTAACTTAACCTAACCTAAACTGAACTAAACTAACCTAACCTAACATAACCTACCCTAAACTAAACTAAACTAAATTAATTAAACTATAAATTAAACTAAACTATAAACTAAACGATACCTAACTAAACGATACCTCACTAAACTAAACTAAACTAAATTATAAACTAAACGAAACTAATCTAAACTATAAACTAAACTATAAATTAATTTATAAATTAAACTAAACTATAAAATAAAATAAAATAAACTAAACTAAGCTAAACTATCTAACCTAACCTAACCTAACCTAAATTAACCTAACCTAAGCTAAGCTAAACTAAACTAACCTAACCTAACATAAACTAACATAACCTAACCTAAACTAAACTAAACTAAACTAACCTTACCTAACCTAACCTATACTAAACTAAACAAAACTAAACTAAACTAAACTATAAACTAAACTAAACTAAACTATAAACAAAACTAAACTAAACTGAACTAAACTAACCTAACCTAACATAAACTTAACTAAACTAAACTAACCTAACCCAACCTAAGCTAACCTTACCTAACCTAACCTAAACTTAACTAAATGAAACTAAACTATGAACTAATCTCTAAATTAAACTAAACTATAAACTAAACTAAAATAAACTAAACTAAGCTAAATTAACTAACCTAACCTATTCTAACCTAACTTAAGCTAAACTAGACTAACCTAACCTAAATTAAACTAAACTGAACTAAATTATAAACTAAACCATAAACTAAACTAAACTATAAACTAAACTATAAACTAAACTAAACTAAACTATAAACTAGACTAAACTTAACTAAACTAACCTAACCTAACCTAAGCTAAGGTAAACTAAACTAACCTAAAGTAACATAAGTTAACCTAGCCTAACCTAAACTACACTAACTTAACCTTACCTAACCTAAACTAAACTAACCTAACCTAACCTAACCTAACCTAAAATAACCTAACCTAAGCTAAGCTAAACTAAAGTAACCTAACCTAACATAAACTAACATAACCTAACCTAAACTGAACTAAACTTAACTAACCGAACCTAACCTAAAATAACCTAACCTAAGCAAAGCTAAACTAAACTAACCTAACCTAACATAAACTAATATAATCTAACCTAAACTCAACTAAACTAAACTAAAATTACCTAACCTAACCTATACTAAACTAAACAAAACAAAACTAAACTAAACTAAACTATAAACTGAACTAAACTAACCTTACCTAACCTAACATAAACTTAACTAAACTAAACTAACCTAACCCAACTTAAGCTAACCTTACCTAACCTAACCTAAACTAAACTAAACGAAACTAAATTATAAACTAAACTATAAACTAATCTCTAAATTAAACTAAACTATAAACTAAACTAAAATAAACTAAACTAAGCTAAATTAACTAACCTAACCTATTCTAACCTAACCTAAGCTAAACTAGACTAACCTAACCTAAACTAAACTAAACTAAACTAAACTATAAACTAAACTAAACTAAACTATAAACAAAACTAAACTAAACTGAACTAAACTAACCTAACCTAACCTAACATAAACTTAACTAAACTAAACTAACCTAACCCAAACTAAGCTAACCTTACCTAACCTAACCTAAACTTAAATAAATGAAACTAAACTATAAACTAATCTCTAAATTAAACTAAACTATAAACTAAACTAAAATAAACTAAACTAAGCTAAATTAACTAACCTAACCTATTCTAACCTAACCTAAGCTAAACTAGACTAACCTAACATAAACTAAACTAAACTAAACTAAATTATAAACTAAACCATAAACTAAATTAAACTATAAACTAAACTATAAACTAAACTAAACTAAACTATAAACTAGACTAAACTAAACTAAACTAACCTAACCTAACCTAAGCTAAGGTAAACTAAACTAACCTAACCTAACCTGAACTAAACTAAACTAAACTAACCTAACTTATAAACTAAGATATAAACTAAACTAAACCAAATTATAAACTAAACTATAAACTAAACTAAACTAAACTATAAACTAAACTAAACTAAATTATACTAATCTAACCTAACCTAAACTAAACTAACCTAACCTAACCTACCCTAACATAACCTAAACTAAACTAAAATATAAAATAAACTATAAACTAAACTATACTATAAAATAATTATAAACTAAACTAAACTAAACTAAACTAAACTAATCTAACCTAACCTAACATAAACTAAACTAAATTATAAACAAAACGAAACTAAACTAACCTAACCTAATATAAACTAAACTAAACTAAATTATAAACTAAACGAAACTAAACTTAACTAAACTAACCTAAAGTAACATAAGTTAACCTAACCTAACCTAAACTACACTAACTTAACCTGACCTAACCTAAACTGAAGTAAACCAAACTAACCTAACCTAACCTAACCGAAAATAACCTAACCCAAGCTAAGCTAAACTAAACTTACCTAACCTAACCTAAACTAAACTAATCTAAACTATAAACTAATCTATAAACTAATTTATAAATTAAACTAAACATTTAACTAAAATAAAATAAACTAAACTAAGCTAAACTATCTAACTAACCTAACCTAACCTAAAATAACCTAACCTAAGCTAAGCTAAACTAAACTAACCTAACCTAACATAAACTAACATAACCTAACCTAACCTAAACTAATCTAAACTAAACTAAACTAATCTAATATAAACTAAACAAACTTAAACTATAAACTAAAATATAAATTAAACTAAACTAACCTAACCTAAACTAAATTAAAATAAACTAAATTAAATTCAACTAAATGTAACTAAACTAAACTACACTAACCTAACCTAGCCTAACCTAACATAATCTAATCTAAACTAAAATAAACTAACCTAACCTAACCATAACTAACCTAAACTAAACTGAACTAAACTAAACTAAACCAAACTAAACTAAACTATAAACTAAAATATAAATTAACCTGTAAACTAAAGTAAACTATAAACTACACGAAACTAATATAAACTATAGTAAACTAACCTAACCTAACCTAACCTAAGCTAAACTAAACTAACCTAACCTAACCTAAACTAAACTAAACTAAACTAAATTATAAACTAAAATATTTACTAAACTAAATCAAACTACATATTAAACTATAAACTAAACTAAGCTAAACTATAAATTAAACTAAATTATACTAATCTAACCTAACCTAACCTAAACTAACCCAACCTAACCTAAACTAAACTAACCCAACCTAACCTAACATAAACTTAACTAAACTAAACTACCCTAACCTAACTTAACCTAACCTTACCTAACCTAACCTAAACTAAACTAAACGAAATAAACTGTAAACTAAACTATAAACTAATCTATAAATTAAACTAAACTATAAACTAAACTAAACTAACCTAACTAACCTAAGCTAACCGAACCTAACCTAAGCTACGCTACACTAAACTAACCTAACCTAACCTGAACTAAACTAAACTAAACTAAACTGGATTATAAACTAAACTATAAACTAAACTAAACCAAATTATAAACTAAAAACTAAACTAAACTAAACTAACCCTAACCTAACCTAAACTAAACTAACCTAACCTAAGCTAACCTAACATAAACTAAACTAAACTATAAAAAAACTATAAACTAAACTAAACAACATTATACTATATACTAAATTGAAAACTAAACTAAACTAAACTAAACTAAACTAAACTAACCTAACCTAACATAAACTAAACTAAACTAAATTATAAACTAAACGAAACTAAACTAAACTAAACTAAATTAAACTAAACTAACCTAAAGTAACATAACCTAACTAACCTAACCTAACCTAACCTAAATTAAAATAAACTCAACTAACCTAACCTAACATAACCCAACCTAACTTAAACTAAACTAAACTAACCTAACCGAACCTAAACTAAACTAAACTAAACTAAACTATAAACTAAACTATAAACTAAAGTAAACTAAACTAAACTAAAATAAACTAACCTAATTTACCTAAACAAAACTAACACTCCTAACCTAACCTAAAAAAAACTAAACTATACTAACCTAACCTAACATAACCCAACCTAACCTAAACTAAAATAAACTAAACTATAAACTAAATTATAAACTAAAGTAAACTAAACTAAACTAAAGAAACCTAACACACCTAACCTTACCTAACCTAAACTAAACTAAACTAAACTAACCTAACATAACCTAACCTAACCTAAACTAAACTAAACTGACGTAACCTATCCTAAACAAAACAAAACTAAACTAAACTATAAGCTAAACTATAAACTAAAGTAAACTAAACTAAACTAAAATAAACTAATCTACCCTAACCTAACCTAACCTAACCTAACCTAACCTAAACTAATCTAATATAAACTAATCTAAACTAAACTATAAACTAAAATATAAACTAAACTAAATAACCTAACCTAAACTAAAGTAAAATAAACTAGAGTAAATTCAACTAAACTAAACTAAACTAAACGCCACTAACCTAACCTAACCTAACCTAACCTAATCTAATCTAAACTAAAATAAGCTAACCTAACCTAACGTAACCTAACCTTACCTAGTCTAACCTGAACTAATCTAAACTAAACAAACTAAACTAAACTATAAACCAAAATATAAACTAATCTATAAACTAAACTGAACTATAAACTAAACGAAACTAAAATAAACTATACTAAAATAAACTAACCTAACCTAAACTTACCTAACCTAACCTAAACTAAACTAATCTAAACTATAAACTAAACTATAAACTAATATATAACTTAAACTAAACTATAAACTAAAATAAAATAAACTAAACTATGCTAAACTATCTAACCTAACCTAACCTAACCTAAAATAACCTAACCTAAGCTAAACTAAACTAAACTAACCTAACCTAACCTATACTAAACTAAACAAATCTAAACTAAACTAAACTAAACTATAAACTAAACTAAATTAAACTATAAACAAAACTATATTAAACTGAACTAAACTAACCTAACCTAACCTAAGCTAAGGTAAACTAAACTAACCTAACCTAACCTAACATAACATAATCTAAACTAAACTAAACTAAAATAAAAAATAAACTATAAACTAAACTAAACTATACTATAAACTAAATTATAAACTAAACTAAACTAAACTAACCTAACCTAACCTAACCTAACATAAACTAAAGTAAATTATAAACAAAACGAAACTAAACTAACCTAACCTAATATAAACTAAACTAAACTAAATTATAAACTAAACGAAACTAAACGAAACTAAACTAACCTAAAGTAACATAAGTTAACCTAACCTAACCTAAACTACACTAACTTAACCTGACCTAACCTAAACTAAATTAACCTAACCTAACCTAACCTAAAGTAAAATAACCTAACCTAAGCTAAGCTAAACTAAACTAACCTAACCTAACATAAAATATCCTAACCAAAGGTAAGCTAAACAAAACTTACCTAACCTAACCTAAACTAAACTAATCTAAACTATAAACTAAACTATAAACTAATTTATAAATTAAACTAAACTATAAACTAAAATAAAATAAACTAAACTAAGCTAAACTATCTAACCTAACCTAACCTAACCAAAATAACCTAACCCAAGCTAAGCTAAAGTAAACTAACCTAACCTAACATAAACTAACATAACCTAACCTAACCTAAACTAATCTAAACTATACTAAACTAATCTAACATAAACTAAACAAACTTAAACTATAAACTAAAATATAAACTAAACTAAACTAACCTAACCTAAACTAAACTAAAATAAACTAAATTAAATTCAACTAAATGAAACTAAACTAAACTGCACTAACCTAACCTAACCTAACCTAACCTAACCTAACATAATCTAATCTAAACTAAACTAAACTAATGTACTATAAGCTAAAATAAACAATAAATTAAAATATAAACTAAACTAAACTATACTAAACTAAGTTAACCTTACTTAACCTAACCTAAACTAAACTAAACTAAACTAAACTAACCTAACCTAACCTAAACTAAACAAAAATAAACTACATTAAATTAAATTAAACTAAAATAAACTACACTTACCTAACCTAACCTTGCCTAACCTAACCTAAACTAAACTAAACCAAACTAAACTAAACTATAAACTAAAATATAAGCTAATCTATAAATTAAACTAAACTATATACTAAACTAAACTAAACCAAATTAAATTCAACAAAACTAATCTACACTAATCTAACCTAACCTAACCTAACATAATCTAATCTAAACTAAAATAAACTAACCTAACCTAACCTAACCTTACCTAACCTAACCTAAACTAAACTAAACTAAAGCAAACTTAACTAAACTATAAAGCAAAATATAAACTAATCTATAAACTAAACTAAACTATAAACTAAAGGAAAATAAATTAAACTATACTAAAGTAAACTAACCTAACATAAACAAATCTAACCTAACCTAAAATAAACCAAACTAAACTAAACTAAATTAAACTATAAACTAAAGTAAATTAAACTATAAACTAAACTATAAACTAAACTAAACTAAACTATAAACAAAACTAAACTATAAAACAATTTATAAATTAAACTAAACTATAAACTAAATTAAAATAAACTAAACTAAGCTAAACTAACTATACCACACCTAACCTAACCTAACCTAATCTAAGCTATACAAAATCGACCTAACCTAACCTAAACTAAACTAAAATAAACTAAATTATATTATAAAGTATAAACTAAACAAAACTAAACTATAAACTATAACATAAACTAAACTAAACTTAACTAAACTAAATTAAACTAAAGTTAACTAACCTAACCTAACCTAACCTAACCTAAATTAAACAAAACTAAACTAAGCTAACCTAACCTAACCTAACCTAACCTAAGCAAAACTAAAGTAACCTAACCTAACATAAACTAACCTAACCTAACCTAAACTAAACTAAACTAAACTAAACTAAACTAATCTAACCTAACTTAACCTAACCTAACCTAACCTAAGCTAAGCAAAACTAAACTAACCTAACCTAACACAAACTAACCTAACCTAACCTAAACTAAACTAACCTTACCTAACCTAACCTAAACTAAACTAAACAAAACTAAACTAAACTAAACTAAATTAAACTATAAACTAAACTAAACTATAAACCAAACTATAAACTAAACTAAACTAAACTATAAACAAACCAAACTAAACTGAACTAAACTAACCTAATCTAACCTAACATAAACTTAACTAAACTAAACTATCCTAACCTAACCTAATCTTACGTAACCTAACCTTAACTAAACCAAACTAAACTAAACTATAAACTAAAATATAATCTAATCTATAAATTAAACTAAACTATAAACTAAACTAAAATAAACTAAACTAAGCTAAACTAACTAACCTAACCTAACTTAACCTAACCTAACGAAACCTAAGCTAAGCTAAAGTAAATTTACCAAACCTAACCTAAACTAAACTAAACTAAATTAAACTAAATTATAATCAAAACCATAAACTTAACTAAACTAAATTATAAACTAAACTATAAACTAAACTAAACTATAAACTAAACTAAACCAAACTAACCTAACCTAATCTAACCTAAACTAAACTGACCTAACCTAAGCTATCCTAACCTAAATTAAACTATAAAATAAACTATAAACTAAACTAAACCAAACTATACTATAAACTAAATGATAAACTTAACTAAACTAACCGGAACTAACCTAACCTAACATAAACTAAACTAAACTAAATTATAAACTAAACGAAACTAAACTAAACTAAATTAAACTAAACTAACCTAAAGTAACCTAAACTAAACTAAACTAAACTAAACTATAAACTTAACTATAAACTAAAGTAAACTAAAGTAAACTAAAATAAACTAACCTAACCTAACCTAAACTCAACTAACTTAACCTAACCAAACCTAACCTAACCTAAACTAAACTAAACCAAACTAAACTAAACTATAAACTAAAATATAAGCTAATCTATAAATTAAACTAAACTATATACTAAACTAAACTAAACCAAATTAAATTCAACTAAACTAAACTACACTAATCTAACCTAACCTAACCTAACATAATCTAATCTAAACTAAAATAAACTAACCTAACCTAACCCAACCTAACCTTACCTAACCTAACCTAAACTAAACTAAAGCAAACTTAACTAAACTATAAAGCAAAATATAAACTAATCTATAAACTAAACTAAACTATAAACTAAAGGAAACTAAATTAAACTATACTAAACTAAACTAACCTAACATAAACAAATCTAACCTAACCTAAAATAAACCAAACTAAACTAAACTAAATTAAACTATAAACTAAATTAAATTAAACTATAAACTAAACTATAAACTAAACTAAACTAAACTATAAACAAAACTAAACTATAAAACAATTTATAAATTAAACTAAACTATAAACTAAATTAAAATAAACTAAACTAAGCTAAACTAACTAACCCAACCTAACCTAACCTAACCTAAGCTATACTAAACTGACCTAACCTAACCTAAACTAAACTAAAATAAACTAAATTATATTATAAAGTATAAACTAAACAAAACTAAACTATAAACTATAATATAAACTAAACTAAACTTAACTAAACTAAATTAAACTAAAGTTAACTAAACTAACCTAACCTAACCTGACCTAAGCTAAGCAAAACTAAACTAACCTAACCTAACACAAACTAACCTAACCTAACCTAAACTAAACTAACCTTACCTAACCGAACCTAAACTAAACTAAACAAAACTAAACTAAACTAAACTAAATTAAACTATAAACTAAACTAAACTATAAACCAAACTATAAACTAAACTAAACTATACTATAAACAAACCTAACTAAACTGAACTAAACTAACCTAACCTAACCTAACCTAACATAAACTTAACTAAACTAAACTATCCTAACCTAACCTAACCTTACCTAACCTAACCTTAACTAATCCAAACTAAACTAAACTATAAACTAAAATATAATCTAATCTATAAATTAAACTAAACTATAAACTAAACTAAAATAAACTAAACTAAGCTAAACTAACTAACCTAACCTAACTTAACCTAACCTAACGAAACCTAAGCTAAGCTAAAGTAAACTTACCAAACCTAACCTAAACTAAACTAAACTAAATTAAACTAAATTATAATCTAAACCATAAACTTAACTAAACTAAATTATAAACTAAACTATAAACTAAACTAAGCTATAAACTAAACTAAACCAAACTAACCTAACCTAACCTAACCTAAACTAAACTGACCTAACCTAAGCTAACCTAGCCTAAATTAAACTATAAAATAAACTATAAACTAAACTAAACCAAACTATACTATAAACTAAATGATAAACCTAACTAAACTAACCGGAACTAACCTAACCTAACATAAACTAAACTAAACTAAATTATAAACTAAACGAAACTAAACTAAATTAAACTAAACTAACCTAAAGTAACATAAACTAAACTAACCTAACCTAACCTAACCTAAACTAAACTAAACTAAATTATAAACTAAACGTAACTAAACTAACCTAACCTAACCTAACCTAACCTAAACTAAACTAAACTAAATTATAATCTAAACGAAACTAAACATAACTAAACTAAACTAACCTAAAGTAACATAACCTAACCTAACCTAAACTAAACTAAACTAACCTCACCTAACCTAAACCAAAACTAAATTAATCTATACTATAAACTAAACTATAAACTAAAGTAAATTAACTAAACTAAAATAAACTAACCTAACCTAACCTAAACTAAACTAACATAACCTAACCTAACCTAAACTAAACTAAACTAATCTAATATAAACTAAACTAAACAATAAATTAAAATATAAACTAAACTTAACTAAACTAAACTAAGGAAAACTAACTTAACCTAAACTAAACTAAACTAAACTAACCTAACCTGACCTAAAATAAACTAAAATAAACTAAATTAAATTCAAGTAAACTAAACTAAACTACACTAACCTAACCTAACCTAACATAATCTAATCTAAACTAAACTAAACTAACCTAAACTAATCTAACCTTACCTAACCTAACCTAACCTAAACTAAACTAAACTAAACTATAAACTAATTTATAAACTAAACTAATCTATAAACTAAACTAAACTAAACTAACCTAAGATAACATAACCTAAATTAAACTAAACTAAAAAAAACTATACTAAACTATAAACAAAACGATAAACTATACTATATATTAAACTGAATTAAAGTAAACTAAACTAAATTAATTTTACCTAACCTAACCTAAACTAAACTAAACTAACCTAACCTAACCCAAACTAAATTAAACTAAACTAAACTAAACGAAATTAAACTATAAACTGAAGTAAACTAAACTAAACTCAACTAAACTAAACTAACCTAACCTAACTTAACATAACCTAACCTAAACTAAACTAAACTAAACTAACGTAACCTAACATAACCTACCCTAAACTAAAATAAATTAAATTAATTAAACTATAAACTAAACTAAACTATATACTAAACGATACCTCACTCAACTAAACTAAACTAAACTAAACTACACTAAACTAAACTAAACCATAAACTAAACTATAAACTAAACTATAAACTAAACTATAAACTAATTTATAAATTAAACTAAACTATAAATTATAGTAAAATAAACAAAACTAAACTAAGCTAAACTAACTAACCTAAATTAACGTAACCTAAGCTAAGCTATCTAAACTAACCTAACCTAACCTAACCTAAACTAAACTAAAATAAACTAAACTAAACTAAACTATAAAGTAAACTATAAACTAAACTGAACTAAACTATAAACTAAACTAAACTAAAGTTAACTAACCTAACGTAACTTAACCTAAACTAAATTAAACTAAACTAAACTAAACTAAGCTAACTTAACCTAACCTAAACTAACCTAACCTAACCTAAGCTAAGCTAAACTAAACTAACCTAACCTAACATAAACTAACCTTACCTAACCTAAACTAACCTTACCTAACCTAACCTAACCTAAACTAAACTAAACTAAACAAAACTACACTAAACTAAACTAAATTAAACTATAAACTGAACTAAACTATAAACTAAACTTTAAACTAAACAAGACTAAACTATAAACAAAACTAAACTAAACTGAACTAAACTTACCTAACCTAACCTAACATAAACTTAATTAAACTAAACTACCCTAACCTAACCTAACCTAATCTAACCTTACCTAACCTAACCTAAACTAAACTAAACGAAACTAAACTATAAACTAAACTATAAACTAATCTATAAATTAAACTAAACTATAAACTAAACTAAAATAAACTAAACTAAACTAAACTAAATAACCTAATCTAACCGAACCTAACCTAAGCTACGCTAACTAAACTAACCTAACAAAACCTGAAATAAACTAAACTAAACTAAACTAAATTATAAACTAAACTATAAACTAATATAAACTAACCTAACCTAACCTAACCTAAACTAAACTAACCTAACCTAAGCTAACCTAACCTAAACTAAACTAAACTATAAAAAAACTATAAACTAAACTAAACAAAACTATACTATAAACTAAATTATAAACTAAACTAATGTAAACTAAACTAACCTCAACTAACCTAACCTAACCTCACCTAACCTAACGTAAACTAAACTAAACTAAATTATAAACTAAACGAAACTAAACTAAACTAAACTAAATTAAACTAAACTAACCTAAAGTAACATAACCTAACCTAACCTAACCTAACCTAAACTAAAATAACTCAACTAACCTAACCGAACCTAAACTAAACTAAACTAAACTATAAACTAAAGTAAACTAAATTAAAATAAAATAAACTAACCTAATTTACCTAAACAAAACTAACACACCTAACCTAACCTAAACAAAACTAAACTGACCTAACCTATCCTTAACAAAATAAAACTAAACTAAACTATAAGATAAACTATAAACTAAAGTAAACTAAACTAAACTAAAATAAACCAATCTAACCTAACCTAACCTAACCTAACCTAACCTAAACTAATATAATATAAACTAAACTAAACTATAAACTAAAATATAAACTAAACTAAACTAAATAACCTAACCTAAACTATAGTAAAATAAACTAGATTAAATTCAACTAAACTAAACTAAACTAAACGCCACTAACCTAACCTAACCTAATATAATCTAAACTAAAATAAACTAACCTAACCTAAACTTACCTAACTTAACCTAAACTAAACTAATCTAAGCTATAAACTAAACTATAAACTAATTTATAAATTAAACTAAACTATAAACTAAAATAAAATAAACTAAACTAAGCTAAACTATCTAACCTAACCTAACCTAACCTAAATTAACCTAACCTAAGCTAAGCTAAACTAAACTAACCTAACCCAACCTAGGCTAACCTTACCTAACCTAACCTAAACTTAACTAAATGAAACTAAACTATAAACTAATCTATAAGTTAAACTAAACTATAAACTAAACTAAAATAAACTAAACTAAGCTAAATTAACTAACCTAACCTATTCTAAACTAACCTAAGCTAAACTAGACTAACCTAACCTAAACTAAACTAAACTAAATTATAAACTAAACCATAAACTAAATTATACTATAAACTAAACTGTAAACTAAACTAAACTAAACTATAAACTAGACTAAACTAAACTAAACTAACCTAACCTAACCTAAGCTAAGGTAAACTAAACTAACCTAACCTAACCTGAACTAAACTAAACTAAACTAACCTAACTTATAAACTAAGCTATAAACTAAACTAAACCAAATTATAAGCTAAACTATAAACTAAACTAAACTATAAACTAAACTAAACTAAATTGTACTAATCTAACCTAACCTAAACTAAACTAACCTAACCTTACCCAACCTAACATAACCTAAACTAAACTAAATTAAATATAAAATAAACTATAAACTAAACTATACTATAAACTAAATTATAAACTAAACTAAACTAAACTAACCTAATCTAACCTAATCTAACATAAACTAAACTAAATTATAAACAAAACGAAACTAAGCTAACCTAACCTAATATAAACTAAACTAAACTAAATTATAAACTAAATGAAACTAAACTAAACTAAACTAACCTAAAGTAACATAAGTTAACCTAACCTAACCTAAACTACACTAACTTAACCTGACCTAACCTAAATTGAACTAAACCAAACTAACCTAACCTAACCTAAAATAACCTAACCTAAGCTAAGCTAAACTAAACTTACCTAACCTAACCTAAACTAAACTAATCTAAACAATAAACTAAACTATAAACTAATTTATAAATTAAACTAAGCTATTAACTAAATTTAAAAAACCTAACTAAGCTAAGCTATCTAACCTAACCTAACCTAACATAAACTAACATAACCTAACCTAAACTAAACTAAACTAAACCAAACTAAACTAAACTATAAAATAAAATATAAACTAATTTATAAACTAAACTAATCTATAAACTAAACTAAACTAAACTAAACTTAGCTAAACTAACTAACCTTACCTAATGTAGCCTAACGTAATCTAAGCTAAACTAAACTAACCTAACCTAACCTAAACTAACTTAACCTAACCTATACTAAACTTACCTTACCTAACCTAACATAACCTAAACTAAACTAAACTATAAAATAAACTATAAACTAAACTAAACTAAACTATACTATAAACTAAATTATAAACTAAACTAAACTAAACTAAACTAACCTAACCTAACCTAAATTAAACTAAACTAAACTAAATTCTAAACTAAACGAAACTAAACTAACCTAACCTATGCTAACCTAACATAACATAAACTAAACTAAACTAAATTATAAACTAAACGAAACTAAACAAAACTAAAACTAAACTAACCTAAAGTAACCTAACCTAACCTAAAGTAAACTAAACTAATCTAATATAAACTAAACTAAACAATAAATTAAAATATAAAATAAACTTAACTAAACTAAACTAAGCTAAACGAACTTAACCTAAACTAAATTAAACTATAAAATAAACTATTAACTAAACTAAACTAAACTATACTATAAACTAAATTATAAACTAAACTAAACTAAACTAACCTAACCTAACCTAACATAAACTAAACAAACTAAATTATAAACAAATCGTATCTAAACTAACCTAACCTAACCTAACCTAACATAAACTAAACTAAACTCAATTATAAACTAAACGAAACTAAACAAAACTAAACTAAACTAACCTAAAGTAACATAACCTATGCTAACTTAAACTAAACTAAACTAACCTGACCTAACCTAAACTAAAACTAAATTTATCTAAACTATAAACTAAACTATAAACTAAAGTAAATTAACTAAACCAAAATAAACTAACCTAACCTGACCTAACCTAAACTAAACTAACCTAACCTAACCTAACATAAACTAAACTAAACTAAATTATAAACTAAGCGAATCTAAACTAAATTAAATTAAACTAAACTAACCTAAAGTAACATAACCTAACCTAAGGTAACGTAACCTAACCTAAACTAAACTAAACTAAACTAAACTTACCAACCTAACCTAACCTAAACTAAAATAAACTAAACTAACCTAACCGAACCTAAACTAAACTAAACTATAAACTAAACTATAAACTAAACTATAAACTAAACTAAACTAAACTAAACTAAAATAAACTAACCTAACGTAACCTGACCTAGCCTAACTAAACTAACCTAAACTAAACTAAACTAAACTAATATAATATTTACTAAACTAAACTAAACTATAAACTAAAATAAATTAACTAAGCTACACTAACTAACCCAACCTAACCTAACCTATCCTAAACCAACCTAAACTAAGCTAAACTAACCTAACCTAACCTAACCTAACCTATCCTAAACTGAACTAAACTCAACTAAACTAAACTAAATTAAATAATAAACTAAACTAAACTTAACTATAAATTAAACTATAAACTAAACTAAACTATAAACAATACTAAACTAAACTGAACTAAACTAACGTAACCTAACCTAACATAAACTTAACTAAACTAAACTAACTTAACCTCACCCAACCTAACCTTACCTAACCTAACCTAAACTAAAATAAACTAAACTAAACTACAAGCGAAATTATACTTAATTATAAATTAAACACTAAACTAAATTACACCAAACTGACCTAACCTAACCTAAACAAAACTAACATACCTAACCTAACCTAAATTAAACTAAACTAAACTAAACTAACCTAACCTAACCTAACCTAAACTAAACTAAACTGACCTTACCTAAACAAACTAAACTAAACTAAACTATAAGCTAAACTATTAACTAAACTAAACTAAACTAAACTAACCTTACCTAACCTAACCTAACCTAACTTATACTAAACTAAACTAAATTAAACCAAACTAAACTAAACTATAAACTCAAATATAAGCTAATCTATAAATTAAAATAAACTATAAAATAAAATAAACTAAACTAAATTAAATTCAACTAAACTAAACTACACTAATCTAACCTAACCTAACATAATATAATCTAAACTAAAATAAACTAACATAACCTAACCTAACCTTAACTAACATAACCTAAACTAAACTAAACTAAACCAAACTTAAATAAACTATAAACCAAAATATAAACTAATCTATAAACTAAACTAAACTATAAACTAAACGAAACTAAAATAAACTATACTAAATTAAACTAACCTAACCTAAACAAATCTAACCTAACCTAAACTAAACTAAACTAAACTAACCTAACTTATAAACTAAGCTATAAACTAAACTAAACCAAATTATAAACTAAACTATAAACTAAACTAAACTAAATTATACTAATCTAACCTAACCTAAACTAAACTAACCTAACGTAACCTAACCTAACATAACCTAAACTAAACTAAACTAAAATATAAAATAAACTATAAACTAAACTATAATATAAACTAAATTATAAACTAAACTAAACTAAACTAAACTAAACTAATCTAACCTAACCTAACATAAACTAAACTAAATTATAAACAAAACGAAACTAAACTAACCTAACCTAATATAAACTAAACTAAACTAAATTATAAACTAAACGAAACTAAACTAAACTAAACTAACCTAAATTAACATAAGTTAACCTAACCTAACCTAAACTACACTAACTTAACCTGACCTAACCTAAACTGAACTAAACCAAACTAACCTAACCTAACCTAACCGAAAATAACCTAACCTAAGCTAAGCTAAACTAAACTTACCTAACCTAAAATAAACTAAACTAATCTAAACTATAAACTAATCTATAAACTAATTTATAAATTAAACTAAACTATTAACTAAAATAAAATAAACTAAACTAAGCTAAACTATCTAACCTAACCTAACCTAACCTAAAATAACCTAAGCTAAGCTAAACTAAACTAACCTAACCTAACATAAACTAACATAACCTAACCTAACCTAAACTAATCTAAACTAAACGAAACTAATCTAATATAAACTAAACAAACTTAAACTATAAACTAAAATATAAACCAAACTAAACTAACCTAACCTAAACTAAACTAAAATAAACTAAATTAAATTCAACTAAATGTAACTAAACTAAACTACACTAACCTAACCTAGCCTAACCTAACATAATCTAATCTAAACTAAAATAAACTAACCTAACCTAACCATAACTAACCTAAACTAAACTGAACTAAACTAAACTAAACCAAACTAAACTAAACTATAAACTAAAATATAAATTAACCTGTAAACTACAGTAAACTATAAACTACACGAAACTAATATAAACTATAGTAAACTAACCTAAAATAACCTAACATAAGCTAAACTAAACTAACCTAACCTAACCTAAAGTAAACTAACCTAACCAAATTATAAACTAAAATATTTACTAAACTAAATCAAACTACATATTAAACTATAAACTAACCTAAGCTAAACTATAAATTAAACTAAACTAAACTAACCTAACCCAACCTAAACTAACCCAACCTAACCTAAACTAAACTAACCCAAACTAACCTAACATAAACTTAACTAAACTACCCTAACCTAACTTAACCTAACCTTACCTAACCTAACCTACACTAAACTAAACGAAACTAAACTGTAAACAAAACTATAAACTAATCTATAAATTAAACTAAACTATAAACTAAACTAAAATAAACTAAACTAAACTAACCTAACTAACCTAAGCTAACCGAACCTAACCTAAGCTACGCTAAACTAAACTAACCTAACCTAACCTGAACTAAACTAAACTAAATTAAACTGAATTATAAACTACACTATAAACTAAACTAAACCAAATTTTAAACTAAAAACTAAACTAAACTAAACTATAAACTAAACTAAACTAACCCTAACCTAACCTAAAATAAACTAACCTAACCTAAGCTAACCTAACCTAAACTAAACTAAACTATAAAAAAAAACTATAAACTAAACTAAACAACACTATACTATATACTAAATTAAAAACAAAACTAAACTAAACTAAACTAAACTAACCTAACCTAACCTCACCTAACCTAACCTAACATAAACTAAACTAAACTAAATTATAAACTAAACGAAACTAAACTAAACTAAACTAAATTAAACTAAACTAACCTAAAGTAACATAACCTAACTAACCTAACCTAACCTAACCTAAATTAAAATAAACTCAACTAACCTAACCTAACATAACCCAACCTAAACTAAACTAAACTAACCGAACCGAACCTAAACTAAACTAAACTAAACTAAACTATAAACTAAACTATAAACTAAAGTAAACTAAACTAAACTAAAATAAACTAACCTAATTTACCTAAACAAAACTAACACTGCTAACCTAACCTAAACAAAACTAAACTATACTAACCTAACCTAACATAACCCAACCTAACCTAAACTAAACTAAACTATAAACTAAATTATAAACTAAAGTAAACTAAACTAAACTAAAGAAACCTAACACACCTAACCTAACCTAAACTAAACTAAACTAAACTAAACTAACCTAACATAACCTAACCTAACGCAAACTAAACTAAACTGACGTAACCAATCCTAAACAAAACAAAACTAAACTAAACTATAAGCTAAACTATAAACTAAAGTAAACTAAACTAAACTAAAATAAACTAATCTAACCTAACCTAACCTAACCTAACCTAACCTAACCTAAACTAATCTAATATAAACTAAATTAAACTAAACTATAAACTAAAATATAAACTAAACTAAACTAAACTAAATAACCTAACCTAAACTAAAGTAAAATAAACTAGAGTAATTTCAACTAAACTAAACTAAACTAAACGCCACTAACCTAACCTAACCTAACCTAATATAATCTAAACTAAAATAAGCTAACCTAACCTAACGTAACCTAACCTTACCTATTCTAACCTGAACTAATCTAAACTAAACAAACTAAACTAAACTATAAACCAAAATATAAACTAATCTATAAACTAAACTGAACTATAAACTAAACGAAACTAAAGTAAACTATACTAAAATAAACTAACCTAACCTAAACTTACCTAACCTAACCTAAACTAAACTAATCTAAACTATAAACTAAACTATAAACTAATATATAACTTAAACTAAACTATAAACTAAAATAAAATAAACTAAACTAAGCTAAACTATCTAACCTAACCTAACGTAAATAACCTAACCTAAGCTAAACTAAACTAAACTAACCTAACCTAACCTAACCTATCCTAAACTGAACTAAACTCAACTAAACTAAACTAAATTAAATAATAAACTAAACTAAACTTAACTATAAATTAAACTATAAACTAAACTAAACTATAAACAATACTAAACTAAACTGAACTAAACTAATGTAACCTAACCTAACATAAACTTAACTAAACTAAACTAACTTAACCTCACCCAACGTAACCTTACCTAACCTAACCTAAACTAAAATAAACTAAACTAAACTATAAGCGAAACTATACTTAATTATAAATTAAACACTAAACTAAATTACACCAAACTGACCTAACCTAACCTAAACAAAACTAACATACCTAACCTAACCTAACTTAAACTAAACTAAACTAAACTAACCTAACCTAACCTAACCTAAACTAAACTAAACTGACCTAACCTATCCTAAACAAACTAAACTAAACTAAACTATAAGCTAAACTATTAACTAAACTAAACTAAACTAAACTAACCTTACCTAACCTAACCTAACCTAACTTATACTAAACTAAACTAAATTAAACCAAACTAAACTAAACTATAAACTCAAATATAAGCTAATCTATAAATTAAAATAAACTATAAAATATAATATACTAAACTAAATTAAATTCAACTAAACTAAACTACACTAATCTAACCTAACCTAACATAATATAATCTAAACTAAAATAAACTAACATAACCTAACCTAACCTTAACTAACATAACCTAAACTAAACTAAACTAAACCAAACTTAAATAAACTATAAACCAAAATATAAACTAATCTATAAACTAAACTAAACTATAAACTAAACGAAACTAAAATAAACTATACTAAATTAAACTAACCTAACCTAAACAAATCTAACCTAACCTAAACTAAACTAAACTAAACTAAACTAAACTAAATTAAACTATAAACTAAACTAAACTAAACTATAAACAAAACTAAACTATAAAATAATTTGTAAATTAAACTAAAGTATAAACTAAACTAAAATTAACTAAACTAAGGTAAACTAACTAACCCAACCTAACCTCACCTAACCTAACCTAAACTAAACTAAACTAAACTAAACTAAACTAACCTTACCTAACCTAACCTAAACTAAACTAAACAAAACTAAACTAAACTAAACTAAATTAAAATATAAACTAAACTAAACTATAAACCAAACTATAAACTAAACTAAACTAAACTATAAACAAACCTAACTAAAATGAACTAAACTAACCAAACCTAACCTAACATAAACTTAACTAAACTAAACTATCCTAACCTAACCTAACCTTACCTAACCTAACCTTAACTAAACCAAACTAAACTAAACTATAAACTAAAATATAATCTAATCTATAAATTAAACTAAACTATAAACTGAAATAAATAAACTAAACTAAGCTAAACTAACTAACCTAACCTAACTTAACCTAACCTAACCAAACCTAAGCTAAGCTAAAGTAAACTTACCAAACCTAACCTAAACTAAACTAAACTAAATTAAACTAAAATATAATCTAAACTATTAACTTAACTAAACTAAATTATAAACTAAACTATTAACTAAACTAAACTATAAACTAAACTAAACCAAACTAACCTAACCTAACCTAACCTAAACTAAACTGACCTAACCTAAGCTAACCTAACCTAAATTAAACTATAAAATAAACTATAAACTAAACTAAACCAAACTATACTATAAACTAAATTATAAACTAAACTAAACTAACCGGAACTAACCTAACCTAACATAAACTAAACTAAACTAAATTATAAACTAAACGAAACTAAACTTAACTAAATTAAACTAAACTAAACGAACCTAACCTAAACTAACCGAACCTAACCAAACCTAAACTAAGCTAAACTAAACTATAAAATAAAATATAAACTAAAATAAACTAAACTATACTATAAACTAAATTACAAACTAAACTAAATTAAACTAAACTAACCTAACCTAACATAAACTATACTAAACTAAATTATAAAATAAACGAAACTAAACTAACCTAACCTAACTTAAACTAATTTAAACTAAACTAAACTAAACGAAATTAAACTATAAACTAAACTAAACTAAACTAAACTCAACTAAACCAAACTAAACTAACCTAACTTAACCTAACCTAAACTAAACTAAACTAACCTAACCTAACATAACCTACCCTAAACTAAACTAAACTAAATTAATTAAACTATAAATTAAACTAAACTATAAACTAAACGATACCTCACTAAACTAAACTAAACTAAATCATAAACTAAACGAAAGTAATCTAAACTATAAACTAATTTATAAATTAAACTAAACTATAAACTAAAATAAAATAAACTAAACTAAGCTAAACTATCTAACCTAACCTAACCTAACCTAAATTAACCTAACCTAAGCTAAGCTAAACTAAACTAACCTAACCTAGCATAAACTAACATAACCTAACCTAAACTAAACTAAACTAACCTTACCTAACGTAACCTATACTAAACTAAACAAAACTAAACTAAACTAAACTAAACTATAAACTAAACTAAACTAAACTATAAACAAAACTAAACTAAACTGAACTAAACTAACCTAACCTAACATAAACTTAACTAAACTAAACTAACCTAACTCAACCTAAGCTAACCTTACCTAACCTAACCTAAACTTAACTAAATGAAACTAAACTATAAACTCATCTCTAAATTAAACTAAACTATAAACTAAACTAAAATAAACTAAACTAAGCTAAATTAACTAACCTAACCTATTCTAACCTAACTTAAGCTAAACTAGACTAACCTAACCTAAATTAAACTAAACTGAACTAAATTATAAACTAAACCATAAACTAAACTTAACTATAAACTAAACTATAAACTAAACTAAACTAAACTATAAACTAGACAAAACTTAACTAAACTTACCTAACCTAACCTAAGCTAAGGTAAACTAAACTACCCTAAAGTAACATAAGTTAACCTAGCCTAACCTAAACTACACTAACTTAACCTTACCTAACCTAAACTAAACTAACCTAACCTAACCTAACCTAACCTAAAATAACCTAACCTAAGCTAAGCTAAACTAAAGTAACCTAACATAAACTAACATAACCTAACCTAAACTGAACTAAACTTAACTAACCGAACCTAACCTAAAATAACCTAACCTAAGCAAAGCTAAACTAAACTAACCTAACCTAACATAAACTAATATAACCTAACCTAAACTGAACTAAACTAAACTAACCTTACCTAACCTAACCTATACTAAACTAAACAAAACAAAACTAAACTAAACTAAACTATAAACTGAACTAAACAAACCTAACCTAACCTAACCTAACCTAACCTAAACTAAACTAAACGAAACTAAACTATAAACTAAACTATAAACTAATCTCTAAATTAAACTAAACTATAAACTAAACTAAAATAAACTAAACTAAGCTAAATTAACTAACCTAACCTATTCTAACCTAACCTAAGCTAAACTAGACTAACCTAACCTAAACTAAACTAAACTAAACTAAACTATAAACTAAACTAAACTAAACTATAAACAAAACTAAACTAAACTGAACTAAACTAACCTAACCTAACCTAACATAAACTTAACTAAACTAAACTAACCTAACCCAAACTAAGCTAACCTTACCTAACCTAACCTAAACTTAAATAAATGAAACTAAACTACAAACTAATCTCTAAATTAAACTAAACTATAAACTAAACTAAAATAAACTAAACTAAGCTAAATTAACTAACCTAACCTATTCTAACCTAACCTAAGCTAAACTAGACTAACCTAACCTAAACTAAACTAAACTAAACTAAATTATAAACTAAACCATAAACTAAACTAAACTATAAACTAAACTATAAACTAAACTAAACTAAACTATAAACTAGACTAAACTAAACTAAACTAACCTAACCTAACCTAAGCTAAGGTAAACTAAACTAACCTAACCTAACCTGAACTAAACTAAACTAAACTAACCTAACTTATAAACTAAGCTATAAACTAAACTAAACCAAATTATAAACTAAACTATAAACTAAACTAAACTAAACTATAAACTAAACTTAACTAAATTATACTAATCTAACCTAACCTAAACTAAACTAACCTAACCTAACCTAACCTAACATAACCTAAACTAAACTATACTAAAATATAAAATAAACTATAAACTAAACTATAATATAAACTAAATTATAAACTAAACTAAACTAAACTAAACTAATCTAACCTAACCTAACATAAACTAAACTAAATTATAAACAAAACGAAACTAAACTAACCTAACCTAATATAAACTAAACTAAACTAAATTATAAGCTAAACGAAACTAAACTAAACTAAACTAACCTAAAGTAACATAAGTTAACCTAACCTAACCTAAACTACACTAACTTAACCTGACCTAACCTAAACTGAACTAAACCAAACTAACCTAACCTAACCTAACCGAAAATAACCTAACCTAAGCTAAGCTAAACTAAACTTACCTAACCTAACCTAAACTAAACTAATCTAAACTATAAACTAATCTATAAACTAATTAATAAATTAAACTAAACTATTAACTAAAATAAAATAAACTAAACTAAGCTAAACTATCTAACCTAACCTAACCTAACCTAAAATAACCTAACCTAACCTAAGCTAAACTAAACTAACCTAACCTAACATAAACTAACATAACCTAACCTAACCTAAACTAATCTAAACTAAACGAAACTAATCTAATATAAACTAAACAAACTTAAACTATAAACTAAAATATAAACTAAACTAACCTAACCTAAACTAAACTAAAATAAACTAAATTAAATTCAACTAAATGTAATTAAACTAAACTACACTAACCTAACCTAGCCTAACCTAACATAATCTAATCTAAACTAAAATAAACTAACCTAACCTAACCATAACTAACCTAAACTAAACTGAACTAAACTAAACTAAACCAAACTAAACTAAACTATAAATTAAAATATAAATTAACCTGTAAACTAAAGTAAACTATAAACTACACGAAACTAATATAAACTATAGTAAACTAACCTAAAATAACCTAAGCTAAACTAAACTAACCTAACCTAACCTAAAGTAAACTAAACTAAACTAAATTATAAACTAAAATATTTACTAAACTAAATCAAACTACATATTAAACTATAAACTAAACTAAGCTAAACTATAAATTAAACTAAACTAAACTAACCTAACCCAACCTAAACTAACCCAACCTAACCTAAACTAAACTAACCCAAACTACCCTAACATAAACTTAACTAAACTAAACTACCCTAACCTAACTTAACCTAACCTTACATAACCTAACCTAAACTAAACTAAACGAAACTAAACTGTAAACTAAATTATAAACTAATCTATAAATTAAACTAAACTATAAACTAAACTAAAATAAACTAAACTAAACTAACCTAACTAACCTAAGCTAACCGAACCTAACCTAAGCTACGGTAAACTAAACCTACCTAACCTAACCTGAACTAAACTAAACTAAACTAAACTGAATTATAAACTAAACTATAAACTAAACTAAACCAAATTATAAACTAAAAACTAAACTAAACTAAACTATAAACTAAACTAAACTAACCCTAACCTAACCTAAACTAAACTAAACTATAAAAAAAACTATAAACTAAACTAAACAACACTATACTATATACTAAATTAAAAACTAAACTAAACTAAACTAAACTAAACTAACCTAACCTAACCACACCTAACCTAACCTAACATAAACTAAACTAAACTAAATTATAAACTAAACGAAACTAAACTAAACTAAACTAAATTAAACTAAACTAACCTAAAGTAACATAACCTAACTAACCTAACCTAACCTAACCTAAATTAAAATAAACTCAACTAACCTAACCTAACATAACCCAACCTAACCTAAACTAAACTAAACTAACCGAACCGAACCTAAACTAAACTAAACTAAACTAAACTATAAACTAAACTATAAACTAAACTAAACCTAACTAAACTAAAATAAACTAACCTAATTTACCTAAACAAAACTAACACTCCTAACCTAACCTAAACAAAACTAAACTATACTAACCTAACCTAACATAACCCAACCTAACCTAAACTAAACTAAACTATAAACTAAATTATAAACTAAAGTAAACTAAACTAAACTAAAGAAACCCAACACACCTAACCTAACCTAAACTAAACTAAACTAAACTAAACTAACCTAACATAACCTAACCTAACCTAAACTAAACTAAACTGACGTAACCTATCCTAAACAAAACAAAACTAAACTAAACTATAAGCTAAACTATAAACTAAAGTAAACTAAACTAAACTAAAATAAACTAATCTAACCTAACCTAACCTAACCTAACCTAATCTAATCTAAACTAAAATAAGCTAACCTAACCTAACGTAACCTAACCTTACCTATTCTAACCTGAACTAATCTAAACTAAACAAACTAAACTAAACTATAAACCAAAATATAAACTAATATATAAACTAAACTGAACTATAAACTAAACGAAACTAAAATAAACTATACTAACATAAACTAACCTAACCTAAACTTACCTAACCTAACCTAAACTAAACTAATCTAAACTATAAACTAAACTATAAACTAATATATAACTTAAACTAAACTATAAACTAAAATAAAATAAACTAAACTAAGCTAAACTATCTAACCTAACCTAACCTAAGCTAAACTAAACTAAACTAACCTAACCTAACATAAACTAACATAACCTAACCTATACTTTACTAAACTAAACTAACTTTACCTAACCTAACCTATACTAAACTAAACAAATCTAAACTAAACTAAACTAAACTATAAACTAAACTAAACTAAACTATAAACAAAACTATACTAAACTGAACTAAACTAACCTAACCTAACCTAAGCTAAGGTAAACTAAACTAACCTAACTTAACCTAACCTAACATAACCTAAACTAAACTAAACTAAAATATAAAATAAACTATAAACTAAACTAAACTATACTATAAACTAAATTATAAACTAAACTAAACTAAACTAACCTAACCTAACCTAACATAAACTAAACTAAATTATAAACAAAACGAAACTAAACTAACCTAACCTAATATAAACTAAACTACACTAAATTATAAACTAAACGAAACTAAACTAAACTAAACTAACCTAAAGTAACATAAGTTAACCTAACCTAACCTAAACTACACTAAATTAACCTGACCTAACCTAAACTAAACTAACCTAACCTAACCTAACCTAACCTAAAGTAAAATAACCTAACCTAAGCTAAGCTAAACTAAACTAACCTAACCTAACATAAACTAACATAACCTAACCTAAACTGAACTAAACTAAACTAACCTAACCTAACCTAACCTAAAATATCCTAACCAAAGGTAAGCTCAACTAAACTTACCTAACCTAACCTAAACTAAACTAATCTAAACTATAAACTAAACTATAAATTAATTTATAAATTAAACTAAAATATAAACTAAAATAAAATAAACTAAACTAAGCTAAACTATCTAACCTAAACTAACCTAACCAAAATAACCTAACCGAAGCTAAGCTAAACTAAACTAACCTAACCTAACATAAACTAACATAACCTAACCTAACCTAAACTAATCTAAACTAAACTAAACTAATCTAATATAAACTAAACAAACTTAAACTATAAACTAAAATATAAACTAAATTAAACTAAAATAAACTAAATTAAATTCAACAAAATAAAACTAAAGTAAACTACACTAACCTAACCTAACCTAACCTAACATAATCTAATCTAAACTAAACTAAACTAATGTACTATAAGCTAAAATACACAATAAATTAAAATATAAACTAAACTAAACTATACTAAACTAAGTAAACCTTACTTAACCTAACCTAAATTAAACTAAACTAAACTAAACTAACCTAACCTAAACTAAACTAAACAAAAATAAACTACATTAAATTAAATTAAACTAAAATAAACTACACTTACCTAACCTAACCTTACCTAACCTAACCTAAACTAAACTAAACCAAACTAAACTAAACTATAAACTAAAATATAAGCTAATCTATAAATTAAACTAAACTATATACTAAATTAACTAAACCAAATTAAATTCAACTAAACTAAACTACACTAATCTAACCTAACCTAACATAATCTAATCTAAACTAAAATAAACTAACCTAACCTAACCTTACCTAACCTAACCTAAACTAAACTAAACTAAACTAAAGCAAACTTTACTAAACTATAAAGCAAAATATAAATTAATCTATAAACTAAACTAAACTATAAACTAAAGGAAACTAAATTAAACTATACTATGCTAAACTAACCTAACATAAACAAATCTAACCTAACCTAAAATAAACCAAACTAAACTAAACTAAATTAAACTATAAACTAAACAAAATTAAACTATAAACTAAACTATAAACTAAACTAAACTAAACTATAAACAAAACTAAACTATAAAACAATTTATAAATTAAACTAAACTATAAACTAAATTAAAATAAACTAAACTAAGCTAAACTAACTAACCCAACCTAACCTAACCTAACCTAACCTAAGCTATACTAAACTGACCTAACCTAACCTAAACTAAACTAAAATAAACTAAATTATATTATAAAGTATAAACTAAACAAAACTAAACTATAAACTATAATATAAACTAAACTAAACTTAACTAAACTAAATTAAACTAAAGTTAACTAACCTAACCTAACCTAAATTAAACTAAACTAAACTAACCTAACCTAACCTAACCTAACCTAAGCAAAACTAAAGTAACCTAACCTAACATAAACTAACCTAACCTAACCTAAACTAAACTAAACTAAACTAAACTAAGCTAACCTAACTTAACCTAACCTAACCTAACCTAAGCTAAGAAAAACTAAACTAACCTAACCTAACGAAAACTAACCTAACCTAACCTAAACTAAACTAACCTTACCTAACCTAACCTAAACTAAACTAAACAAAACTAAACTAAACTAAACTAAATTAAACTATAAACTAAACTAAACTATAAACCAAACTATAAACTAAACTAAACTATACTATAAACAAACTTAACTAAACTGAACTAAACTAACGTAACAGAACCTAACATAAACTTAACTAAACTAAACTATCCTAACATAACATAACCTTACCTAACCTTACCTTAACTAATCCACACTAAACTAAACTATAAACTAAAATATATTCTAATCTATAAATTAAACTAAACTATAAACCAAACTAAAATAAACTAAACTAAGCTAAACTAACTAACCTAACCTAACTTAACCTAACCTAACGAAACCTAAGCTAAGCTAAAGTAAACTTACCAAACCTAACCTAAACTAAACTAAACTAAATTAAACTAAATTATAATCTAAACCATAAACTTAACTAAACTAAATTATAAACTAAACTATAAACTAAACTAAACTATAAACTAAACTAAACCAAACTAACCTAACATAACCTAACCTAAACTAAACTGACCTAACCTAAGCTAACCTAGCCTAAATTAAACTATAAAATAAACTATAAACTAAACTAAACCAAACTATACTATAAACTAAATGATAAACTTAACTAAACTAACCGGAACTAACCTAACCTAACATAAACTAAACTAAACTAAATTATAAACTAAACGAAACTAAACTAAACTAAATTAAACTAAACTAACCTAACCAAACCTAACCTAAATTAAACTGAACTAAACTGAACTAAACTAATCTAATATAAACTAAACTAAACTAAAATATAAACTAAAATATAAACTAAACTAAACTAAACTAACCTAACCTAACTTAACCTAACCTAAATTAATCTAAACTAAGCTGACCTAACCTAACCTAAACTAAGCAAAAATAAAGTAATTTAAATTCCACTAAATTAAACTAAACTCAACTACACTAACCTAACCTAACCTAACCTAACCCAACCTAAATTAAAATAAATTAAACTAAGCTAACCTAACCTAACCTAAGCTAAGCAAAACTAAACTAACCTAACCTAACCTAACCAAAACTAAATAAAACTAACCTAACCTAACTAGCCTAAACTAAACTAAACTATAAAATAAGCTATAAACTAAACTAATCTATACTAAAAATTAAATTATAAAGTAAACTAAACTAAACTAAACTTTACCAAACTACTCTATTCTAACCTAAGCTAACCTAAACTAATCTAAACTAAACTAAACTAAACAAAACTATGAATTGAACTAAACTAAACTATAAACTAAATTATAAACTAAACTAAACTATAAACTAAACTAAAATAAATTAAACTGTACTAAACTAACCTAACCAAACTTAATCTAAATTATACTCTTCTACACTAAACTAAGCTATAAACTAAATTAGATTACACTATAAACTAAACTATAAACAAAGCTAAAATAACTAACCTAACCTAACCTAACCTAACATATACCAAACTAAACTGAACTAAACTAACCTAACCTGACGTAACATAATCTAATCTAAACTAAAATAAACTAACCTAAACTAATCTAATCTTACCTAACCTAACCTAAACTAAACTAAACCAAACTAAACACAAACCAAAATATAAACTAATTTATAAACTAAACTAATCTATAAACTAAACTAAACTAAACTAAACTTAACTAAACTAACTAACCTTACCTAACCTAGCCTAACCTAATCTAAACTAAACTAAACTAACCTAACCTAACCCAAAATAAACCATACTAAACTAAATTATAAAGTAAACTATAAACTAAACTAAACAAAACTATATTCTAAACTACAAACTAAACTAAACTATAAACTAAACTATACTAAACTAAACTAAACTAACCTAACCTAACCTAACCTAATTTAAACTAAACTAAACTAACCTAACCTAACGTAACCTAATCTAAACTAAACTAAATTAAATTCAACTAAACTAAACTAAACTGCACTAATCTAACCTAACCTAACCTAACCTAACCTAAACTAAACTAAACTAATCTATAAACTAAGTTATATACTAAACTAAACTAAACTAACATAACGTAAATTGAACTACAATAAAATAAACTAAACTAAGTTCAACTAAACTAAACCTAACTACACTAACCTAACCTAACCTAACCAAACCTAAACTAAACTAAACTAAACTAAATAAAACTAAACTAAACTAAACGAAATTAAACTATACACCAAACTATAAACTAAGCTAAACTAAACTATAAATTAAACTATAAACTAAACTAAACTACTAAACTATAAGGTAAACTAAACTAAATTAAACTCAACTAATCTAAACTAACTTAACCTTACTAAACTAACCTAACCTAATATAAACTAAACTAAACTAACCTAACCTATGCTAAGCTAAGCTAAGCTAAACTAAATCAACCTAACCTAAACTAAACTAAACTTAACTAAAATATAAACCAAACTATAAACGAAAACTAAACCAAACTATATACTAAACTATAAACTAAACTAAGCTAAACTATAAACTAAACTAAACTAAACTAACCTAAACTAGCCTAACCTAAACTAACTTAACCTAACCTAAACTAAACTTACCTTACCTTACCGCACATAACATAACCTAAACTAAACTAAACTATAAAATAAACTATAAACTAAACTAAACTAAACTATACAAAAATTAAATTATAAACTAACCTAAACTAAACTAACCTAACCTAACCTAACATAAACTAAATTAACTAAATTATAAACTAAACGAAACTAAACAAAACTAAACTAAACTAACCTAAAGTAACATAACCTAACCTAACCTAAACTAAACTAAACTAAGCTGACCTAAACTAAACTAAAACTAAATTAAACTAAACTATAAACTAAACTATAAATTAAGTAAATTTACTAAAATAAAATAAACTAACCTAACCTAACCTAACCTAAACTAAACTAACCTAACCTAACCTAACCTAATCTAAACTAAACTAAACTAATCTAATATAAACTAAACTAAACAATAAATTAAAATATAAATTAAACTTAACTAAACTAAACTAAGCTAAACTAACTTGACCTAAACTAAACTAAACTAAGCTAACCTAACCTGACCTAAAATTAACTCAAATAAACTAAATTAAATTCAAGTAAACTAAACTAAATTACACTAACCTAACCTAACCTAACATAATCTAATATAAACTAAAATAAAGTAACCTAAACTAATCTAACCTTACCTAACCTAAACTAAACTAAACTAAACCAAACTAAACTAAACTATAAACTAAAATATAAACTAATTTATAAACTAAACTAATCTATAAACTAAACTAAACTGAACTATAAACAAAACTAAACTAAACTGAACTAAACTAACCTAAACTAACCTAACCTAAACTTACGTAACCTAACCTAAACTAAACTAAACTATAAACTAAACTGTAAACTAATTTATAAATTAAACTAAACTATAAACTAAAGTAAAATAAACAAAACTAAACTAAGCCAAACTAACTAACCTAACATAAGCTAACCTAAGCTAAGCTATCTAAACTCACCTAACCTAACCTAAACTAAACTAAAATAAAATAAACTAAAGTATAAACTAAACTAAAGTAAACTATAAACTAAACTATAAACTAAACTGAACTAAACTATAAATTAAACTAAAGTTAACTAACCTAACCTAACCAAACCTAACGAAAATTAAACTAAACTAAACTAAACTAAGCTAACTTAACCTAACCTAAACTAACCTAACTTAACCTAACCTAAGCTAAGCTAAACTAAACTAACTTAACCTAACATAACTAACCTAACCTAACCTAAACCTACCTTACCTTACCTAACCTAACCTAAACTAAACTAAACGAAACTAAACTATAAACTAAACTATAAACTAATCTATAAATTAAACTAAACTATAAACTAAACTAAAATAAACTAAACTAAACTAAACTAACTAACCTAATCTAACCGAACCTAACCTAAGCTACGCTAAACTAAACTAACCTAACAAAACCTGAAATAAACTAAACTAAACTAAACTAAATTATAAACTAAACTATAAACTAATATAAACTAACCTAACCTAACCTAACCTAAACTAAACTAACCTAACCTAAGCTAACCTAACCGAAACTAAACTAAACTATAAAAAAACTATAAACTAAACTAAACAAAACTATACTATAAACTAAATTATAAACTAAACTAATGTAAACTAAACTAACCTCAACTAACCTAACCTAACCTCACCTAACCTAACATAAACTAAACTAAACTAAATTATAAACTAAACGAAACTAAACTAAACTAACCTAAAGTAACATAACCTAACCTAACCTAACCTAACCTAAAATAAAATAACTCAACTAACCTAACCGAACCTAAACTAAACTAAACTAAACTAAACTATAAACTAAAGTAAACTAAATTAAAATAAAATAAACTAACCTAATTTACCTAAACAAAACTAACAAACCTAACCTAACCTAAACAAAACTAAACTGACCTAACCTATCCTTAACAAAATAAAACTAAACTAAACTATAAGATAAACTATAAACTAAAGTAAACTAAACTAAACTAAAATAAACTAATCTAACCTAACCTAACCTAAACTAATATAATATAAACTAAACTAAACTATAAACTAAAATATAAACTAAACTAAACTAAATAACCTAACCTAAACTAAAGTAAAATAAACTAGATTAAATTCAACTAAACTAAACTAAACTAAACGCTACTAACCTAACCTAACCTAATATAATCTAAACTAAAATAAACTAACCTAACCTAAACTTACCTAACCTAACCTAAACTATACTAATCTAAGCTATAAACTAAACTATAAACTAATTTATAAATTAAACTAAACTATAAACTAAAATAAAATAAACTAAACTAAGCTAAACTATTTAACCTAACCTAACCTAACCTAAATTAACCTAACCTAAGCTAAGCTAAACTAAACTAACCTAACCCAACCTAGGCTAACCTTACCTAACTTAACCTAAACTTAACTAAATGAAACTAAACTATAAACTAATCTCTAAATTAAACTAAACTATAAACCAAACTAAAATAAACTAATCTAAGCTAAATTAACTAACCTAACCTATTCTAACCTAACCTAAGCTAAAGTAGACTAACCTAACCTAAACTAAACTAAACTAAATTATAAACTAAACCATAAACTAAATTATACTATAAACTAAACTATAAACTAAACTAAACTAAACTATAAACTAGACTAAACTAAACTAAACTAACCTAACCTAACCTAAGCTAAGGTAAACTAAACTAACCTAACCTAACCTGAACTAAACTAAACTAAACTAACCTAACTTATAAACTAAGCTATAAACTAAACTAAACCAAATTATAAACTAAACTATAAACTAAACTAAACTATAAACTAAACTAAACTATAAACTAAACTAAACTAATTTATACTAATCTAACCTAACCTAAACTAAACTAACCTAACCTAACCTAACCTAACATAAACTAAACTAAATTAAATATAAAATAAACTATAAACTAAACTATACTATAAACTAAATTATAAACTAAACTAAACTAAACTAACCTAATCTAACCTAATCTAACATAAACTAAACTATATTATAAACAAAACGAAACTAAACTAACCTAACCTAATATAAACTAAACTAAACTAAATTATAAACTAAACGAAACTAAACTAAACTAAACTAACCTAAAGTAACATAAGTTAACCTAACCTAACCTAAACTACACTAACTTAACCTGACCTAACCTAAATTGAACTAAACCAAACTAACCTAACCTAACCTAAAATAACCTAACCTAAGCTAAGCTAAACTAAACTTACCTAACCTTATCTAAACTAAACTAATCTAAAGTATAAACTAAACTATAAACTAATTTATAAATTAAACTAAACTATTAACTAAATTAAAAAAACCTAACTAAGCTAAAATATCTAACCTAACCTAACCTAACCTAAAATAACCTAACCTAAGCTAAGCTAAACTAAACTAACCTAACCTAACATAAACTAACATAACCTAACCTAACCTAAACTAAACTATACTAAACCAAACTAAACTAAACTATAAAATAAAATATAAACTAATTTATAAACTAAACTAATCTATAAACTAAACTAAACTAAACTAAACTTAGCTAAACTAACTAACCTTGCCTAATGTAGCCTAACGTAATCTAAGCTAAACTAAACTAACCTAACCTAACCTAAACTAACTTAACCTAACCTATACTAAACTTACCTTACCTAACCTAACATAACCTAAACTAAACTAAACTATAAAATAAACTATAAACTAAACTAAACTAAACTAAACTATACTATAAACTAAATTATAAACTAAACGAAACTAAACTAACCTAACCTATGCTAACCTAACATAACATAAACTAAACTAAACTAAATTATAAACTAAACGAAACTAAACAAAACTAAAACTAAACTAACCTAAAGTAACCTAACCTAGCCTAAAGTAAACTAAACTAATCTAATATAAACTAAACTAATCAATAAATTAAAATATAAAATAAACTTAACTAAACTAAACTAAGCTAAACGAACTTAACCTAAACTAAACTAAACTATAAAATAAACTATTAACTAAACTAAACTAAACTATACTATAAACTAAATTATAAACTAAACTAAACTAAACTAACCTAACCTAACCTAACATAAACTAAACAACTAAATTATAAACTAATCGTAACTAAACTAACCTAACCTAACCTAACCTAACATAAACTAAACTAAACTCAATTATAAACTAAACGAAACTAAACAAAACTAAACTAAACTAACCTAAAGTAACATAACCTATGCTAACTTAAACTAAACTAACCTGACCTAGCCTAAACTAAAACTTAATTTATCTAAATTATAAACTAAACTATAAACTAAAGTAAATTAACTAAACCAAAATAAACGAACCCAACCTAACCTAACCTAAACTAAACTAACCTAACCTAACCTAACCCAACCTAACCTAACATAAACTAAACTAAACTAAATTATAAACTAAGCGAATCTAAACTAAATTAAATTAAACTAAACTAACCTAAAGTAACATAACCTAACCTAACGTAACGTAACCTAACCTAAACTAAACTAAACTAAACTAAACTTACCAACCTAACCTAACCTAAACTAAAATAAACTAAACTAACCTAACCGAACCTAAACTAAACTAAACTATAAACTAAACTATAAACTAAACTAAACTAAACTAAAATAAACTAACCTAACCTAACCTGACCTAGCCTAACTAAACTAACCTAACCTAAACTAAACTAATATAATATTTACTAAACTAAACTAAACTATAAACTAAAATAAATTAACTAAGCTACACTAACTAACCCAACCTAACCTAACCTATCCTAACCCAACCTAAACTAAGCTAAACTAACCTAACCTAACCTAACCTAACGTAACCTATCCTAAACTGAACTAAACTCAACTAAACTAAACAAAATTAAATAATAAACTAAACTAAACTTAACTATAAATTAAACTATAAACTAAACTAAACTATAAACAATACTAAACTAAACTGAACTAAACTAACCTAACCTAACCTAACATAAACTTAACTAAACTAAACTAACTTAACCTCACCCAACGTAACCTTACCTAACCTAACCTAAACTAAAATAAACTAAACTAAACTATAAGCGAAACTATACTTAATTATAAATTAAACACTAAACTAAATTACACCAAACTGACCTAACCTAACCTAAACAAAACTAACATACCTAACCTAACCTAACTTAAACTAAACTAAACTAAACTAACCTAACCTAACCTAACCTAAACTAAACTAAACTGACCTAACCTATCCTAAACCAACTAAACTAAACTAAACTATAAGCTAAACTATTAACTAAACTAAACTAAACTAAACTAACCTTACCTAACCTAACCTAACCTAACTTATACTAAACTAAACTAAATTAAACCAAACTAAACTAAACTATAAACTGAAATATAAGCTAATCTATAAATTAAAATAAACTATAAAATAAAATAAACTAAACTAAATTAAATTCAACTAAACTAAACTACACTAATCTCACCTAACCTAACATAATCTAATCTAAACTAAAATAAACTAACATAACCTAACCTAACCTTAACTAACATAACCTAAACTAAACTAAACTAAACCAAACTTAAATAAACTATAAACCAAAATATAAACTAATCTATAAACTAAACTAAACTATAAACTAAACGAAACTAAAATAAACTATACTAAATTAAACTAACCTAACCTAAACAAATCTAACCTAACCTAACCTAAACTAAACTAAACTAAACTAAACTAAATTAAACTATAAAGTAAACTAAATTAAACTATAAACTAAACTATAAACTAAACTAAACTAAACTATAAACAAAAGTAAACTATAAAATAATTTGTAAATTAAACTAAAGTATAAACTAAACTAAAATAAACTAAACTAAGCTAAACTAACTAACCCAACCTAACCTCACCTAACCTAACCTAAGCTATACTAAACTAACCTAACCTAACCTAAACTAAACTAAACCAAACTAAATTATATTATAAAGTATAAACGAAACTAAACTAAACTATAAACTATTATATAAACTAAACTAAACTATAAACTAAACTAAACTTAACTAAACTAAAGTAAACTAAACTTAACTAACGTAACCTAAACCAACCTAAATTAAACTAAACTAAACTAAGCTAACCTAACCTAATCTCTCCTAAGCTAAGCAAAACTAAAGTAACCTAACCTAACATAAACTAACCTAACCTAACCTAAACTAAACTAAACTAATTTAACCTAAGCTAACCTAACCTAACCTAAGCTAAGCAAAACTAAACTAACCTAACCTAACATAAACTAACTTAACCTAACCTAAACTAAACTAAACTAAACTAAACCAACCTTACCTAACCTAACCTAAACTAAACTAAACAAAACTAAACTAAACTAGACTAAATTAAACTATAAACTAAACTATAAACTAAACTAAACTATAAACCAAACTATAAACTAAACTAAACTAAACTATAAACAAAACTAACTAAACTGAACTAAACTAACCTAACCTAACTTAACATAAACTTAACTAAACTAAACTATCCTAACCTAACCTAACCTTACCTAACCTAACCTTAATTAAACCAAACTAAACTAAACTATAAACTAAAATATAATCTAATCTATAAATTAAACTAAACTATAAACTAAACTAAAATAAACTAAACTAAGCTAAACTAACTAACCTAACCTAACTTAACCTAACCTAACCAAACCTAAGCTAAGCAGAACTAAACTAACCAAACCTAACCTAACCTAACATAAACTAAACTAAACTAAATTATAAACTAAACGAAACTAAACTAAACTAAATTAAACTAAACTAACCTAAAGTAACCTAAACTAAACTAAACTAAACTAACCTAACCTAACCTAAACTAAACTAAACTAACCTAACCGAACCTAAACTAAACTAAACTAAACTAAACTAAACTAAACTATAAACTTAAAAATAAACTAAAGTAAACTAAAGTAAAGTAAAATAAACTAACCTAACCTAAACTCAACTTTCCTAACCTAACCAAACCTAACCTAAACTAAATTGAACTAAACTAAACTAAACTAGTCTAATATAAACTAAACTAAACTAAAATATAAACTAAAATATAAACTAAACTAAACTAAACTAACCTAACCTAACCTAATTTAACCTAACCTAAATTAAACTAAACTAAACTAACCTAACCTAACCTAAACTAAGCTAAAATAAACTAATTTAAATTCAACTAAATTAAACTAAACTAAACTACACTAACCTAACCTACCCAAACCTAACATAATCTAATGTAAACTAAAATCAACTAACCTAACCTAATCTAAACTAAACTAAACTAACCTAAGCTAACCTAACCTAACCTAAACTAAACTGCACTAAACTAAACTAAACTAAGTTAAACCATAAACTAAACTAAACTATAAACTAAACGAAACTAAACTATAAACTGTTCTAAACTAAACTAAATTAACCTAACCTAACCTAAGCTAAGGTAAACTAAACTAACCTAACCTAACCTGAACTAAACTAAACTAAACTAACCTAACTTATAAACTAAACTATAAACTAAACTAAACTAAACTATAAACTAAACTAAACTAAATTATACTAATCTAACCTAACCTAAACTAAACTAACCTAACCTAACCTAACCTAACATAACCTAAACTAAACTAAACTAAAATATAAAATAAACTATAAACTAAACTATACTATAAACTAAATTATAAACTAAACTAAACTAAACTAAACTAAACTAATCTAACCTAACCTAACATAAACTAAACTAAATTATAAACAAAACGAAACTAAACTAACCTAACCTAATATAAACTAAACTAAACTAAATTATAAACTAAACGAAACTAAACTAAACTAAACTAACCTAAAGTAACATTAGTTAACCTAACCTAACCTAAACTACACTAACTTAACCTGACCTAACCTAAACTGAACTAAACCAAACTAACCTAACCTAACCTAACCGAAAATAACCTAACCTAAGCTAAGCTAAACTAAACTTACCTAACCTAAGCTAAACTAAACTAATCTAAACTATAAACTAATCTATAAACTAATTTATAAATTAAACTAAACTATTAACTAAAATAAAATAAAATAAACTAAGCTAAACTATCTAACCTAACCTAACCTAACCTAAAATAACCTAACCTAAGCTAAGCTAAACTAAACTAACCTAACCTAACATAAACTAACATAACCTTACCTAACCTAAACTAATCTAAACTAAACTAATCTAATATAAACTAAACAAACTTAAACTATAAACTAAAATATAAACTAAACTAAACTAACCTAACCTAAACTAAACTAAAATAAACTAAATTAAATTCAACTAAATGTAACTAAACTAAACTACATTAACCTAACCTAGCCTAACCTAACATAATCTAATCTAAAATAAAATAAACTAACCTAACCTAACCATAACTAACCTAAACTAAACTGAACTAAACTAAACTATAAACTAAAATATAAATTAACCTGTAAACTAAAGTAAACTATACTCTACACGAAACTAATATTAACTATAGTAAACTAACCTAACCTAACCTAAACTAAGCTAAACTAAACTAACCTAACCTAACCTAAAGTAAACTAAACTAAACTAAATTATAAACTAAAATATTTACTAAACTAAATCAAACTACATATTAAACTATAAACTAAACTAAGCTAAACTATAAATTAAACTCAACTAAACTAACCTAACCTAACCTAAACTAACCCAACCTAACCTAAACTAAACTAACCCAACCTAACCTAACATAAACTTAACTAAACTAAACTACCCTAACCTAACTTAACCTAACCTTACCTAACCTAACCTAAACTAAACTAAACGAAACTAAACTGTAAACTAAACTATAAACTAATCTATAAATTAAACCAATCTATAAACTAAACTAAAATAAACTAAACTAAACTAACCTAACTAACCTAAGCTAACCGAACCTAACCTAAGCTACGCTAAACTAAACTAACCTAACCTAACCTGAACTAAACTAAACTAAACTAAACTGAATTATAAACTAAACTATAAACTAAACTAAACCAAATTATAAACTAAAAACTAACCTAACCTAAACTAAACTAACCTAACCTAAGCTAACCTAACCTAAACTAAACTAAACTATAAAAAAACTATAAACTAAACTAAACAACACTATACTATATACTAAATTAAAAACTAAACTAAACTAAACTAAACTAAACTAAACTAACCTAACCTAACCTCACCTAACCTAACCTAACATAAACTAAACTAAACTAAATTTTAAACTAAACGAAACTAAACTAAACTAAACTAAATTAAACCAAACTAACCTAAAGTAACATAACCTAACTAACCTAACCTAACCTAACCTAACCTAAAATAATCTAATATAAACTAAACTAAACTAAACTATAAACTAAAATATAAACTAAACTAAACTAAACTAAATAACCTAACCTAAACTAAAGTAAAATAAACTAGAGTAAATTCAAGTAAACTAAACTTAAATAAACTATAAACCAAAATATAAACTAATCTATAAACTAAACTAAACTATAAACTAAACGAAACTAAAATAAACTATATTAATTAAACTAACCTAACCTAAACAAATCTAACCTAACCTAAAGTAAACTAAACTAAACTAAACTAAACTAAATTAAACTATAAAGTAAACTAAATTAAACTATAAACTAAACTATAAACTAAACTAAACTAAACTATAAACAAAAATAAACTATAAAATAATTTGTAAATTAAACTAAAGTATAAACTAAACTAAAATAAACTATACTAAAATAAACTAACCTAACCTAAACTTACCTAACCTAACCTAAACTAAACTATAAACTAAACTATAAACTAATATATAACTTAAACTAAACTATAAACTAAAATAAAATATACTAAACTAAGCTAAACTATCTAACCTAACCTAACCTAACCTAAAATAACCTAACCTAAGCTAAACTAAACTAAACTAACCTAACCTAACATAAATTAACATAACCTAACCTAAACTTTACTAAACTAAACTAACCTTACCTAACCTAACCTATACTAAACTAAACAAATCTAAACTAAACTAAACTAAACTATAAACAAAACTATACTAAACTGAACTAAACTAACCTAACCTAACCTAAGCTAAGGTAAACTAAACTAACCTAACCTAACCTAACCTAACATAACCTAAACTAAACTAAAATATAAAATAAACTATAAACTAAACTAAACTATACTATAAAACAAATTATAAACTAAACTAAACTAAACTAACCTAACCTAACCTAACCTAACATAAACTAAACTAAATTATAAACAAAACGAAACTAAACTAACCTAACTTAATATAAACTAAACCAAACTAAATTATAAACTAAACGAAACTAAACTAAACTAAACTAACCTAAAGTAACATAAGTTAACCTAACCTAACCTAAACTACACTAACTTAAACTGACCTAACCCAAACTAAACTAACCTAACCTAACCTAAACTAACCTAACGTAAAATAACCTAACCTAAGCTAAGCTAAACTAAACTAACCTACCCTAACATAAACTAACATAACCTAACCTAAACTGAACTAAACTAAACTAACCTAACCTAACCTAACCTAAAATAACCTAACCAAAGCTAAGCTAAACTAAACTTACCTAACCTAACCTAAACTAAACTAATCTAAAATATAAACTAAACTATAAACTAATTTATAAATTAAACTAAACTATAAACTAAAATAAAATAAACTAAACTAAGCTAAACTATCTAACCTAACCTAACCTAACCAAATAACCTAACCCAAGCTAAGCTAAACTAAACTAACCTAACCTAACATAAACTAACATAACCTAACCTAACCTAACCTAAACTAATCTAAACTAAACTAAACTAATCTAATATAAACTAAACAAACTTAAACTATAAACTAAAATATAAACTAAACTAAACTAACCTAACCTAAACTAAACTAAAATAAACTAAATTAAATTCAACTAAATGAAACTAAACTAAACTACACTAACCTAACCTAACCTAACCTAACATAATCTAATCTAAACTAAACTAATGTACTATAAGCTAAAATAAACAATAAATTAAAATATACACTAAACTAAACTATACTAAACTAAGTTAACCTTACTTAACCTAACCTAAACTAAACTAAACTAAACTAACCTAACCTAACCTAAACTAAACAAAAATAAACTACATTAAATTAAATTATACTAAAATAAACTACACTTACCTAACCTAACCTTACCTAACCTAACCTAAACTAAACTATAAACTAAAATATAAGCTAATCTATAAATTAAACTAAACTATATACTAAACTAAACTAAACCAAATTAAATTCAACTAAACTAAACTACACTAATATAACCTAACCTAACCTAACATAATCTAATTTAAACTAAAATAAACTAACCTAACCTAACCTAACCTTACCTAACCTAACCTAAACTAAACTAAACTAAAGCAAACTTAACTAAACTATAAAGCAAAATATAAACTAATCTATAAACTAAACTAAACTATAAACTAAAGGAAACTAAATTAAACTATACTAAACTAAACTAACCTATCATAAACAAATCTAACCTAACCTAAAATAAACCAAACTAAACTAAACTAAATTAAACTATAAACTAAACTAAATTAAACTATAAACTAAACTATAAACTAAACTAAACTAAACTATAAACAAAACTAAACTATAAAACAATTTATAAATTAAACTAAACTATAAACTAAATTAAAATAAACTAAACTAAGCTAAACTAGCTAACCCAACCTAACCTAACCTAACCTAACCTAAGCTATACTAAACTGACCTAACCTAACCTAAACTAAACTAAAATAAACTAAATTATATTATAAAGTATAAACTAAACAAAACTAAACTATAAACTATAATATAAACTAAACTAAACTTAACTAAACTAAATTAAACTAAAGTTAACTAACCTAACCTAACCTAACCTAACCTAAACTAAACTAAACTAACCTAACCTAACCTAACCTAACCTAAGCAAAACTAAAGTAACCTAACCTAACATAAACTAACCTAACCTAACCTGAACTAAACTAAACTAAACTAAACTAAACTAAACTAAGCTAACCTAACTTAACCTAACCTAACCTAACCTAAGCTAAGCAAAACAATTCTAACCTAACCTAACACAAACTAACCTAACCTAACCTAAACTAAACTAACCTTACCTAACCTAACCTAAACTAAACTAAACAAAACTAAACTAAACTAAACTAAATTAAACTATAAACTAAACTAAACTATAAACCAAACTATAAACTAAACTAAACTAAACTATAAACAAACCTAACTAAACTGAACTAAACTAACCTAACCTAACCTAACATAAACTTAACTAAACTAAACTATCCTAACCTAACCTAACCTTACCTAACCTAACCTTAACTATACCAAACTAAACTAAACTATAAACTAAAATATAACTAATCTATAAATTAAACTAAACTATAAACTAAACTAAAATATACTAAACTAAGCTAAACTAACTAACCTAACCTAACTTAACCTAACCTAACGAAACCTAAGCTAAGCTAAAGTAAACTTACCAAACCTAACCTAAACTAAACTAAACTAAATTAAACTAAATTATAATCTAAACCATAAACTTAACTAAACTAAATTATAAACTAAACTATAAACTACACTAAACTATAAACTAAACTAAACCAAACTAACCTAACCTAACCTAACCTAAACTAAACTGACCTAACCTAAGCTAACCTAACCTAAATTAAACTATAAAATAAACTATAAACTAAACTAAACCAAACTATACTATAAACTAAATGATAAACTTAAATAAACTAACCGGAACTAACCTAACCTAACATAAACTAAACTAAACTAAATTATAAACTAAATGAAACTAAACTAAACTAAATTAAACTAAACTAACCTAAAGTAACCTAAACTAAACTAAACTAAAAAAACTATAAACTTAACTATAAACTAAAGTAAACTAAAGTAAATTAAAATAAACTAATCTAACCTAACCTAAACTCAACTAACCTAACCTAACCAAACCTAACCTAAATTAAAGTGAACTAAACTGAACTAAACTAATCTAATATAAACTAAACTAAACTAAACTAAACTATATACTAAAATATAAACTAAACTAAACTAAACTAACCTAACCTAACTTAACCTAACCTAAATTAAACTAAACTAAGCTGACCTAACCTAACCTAACCTAAACTAAGCTAAAATAAAGTAATTTAAATTCCACTAAATTAAACTAAACTAAACTACACTAACATAACCTAACCTAACCCAACCTAAATTAAAATAAATTAAACTAAGCTAACCTAACCTAACCTAAGCTAAGCAAAACTAAACTAACCTAACCTAACCTAACCTAAACTAAATAAAACTAACCTAACCTAACTAGCCTAAACTAAACTAAACTAAACTATAAAATATAACTATAATAATCTATACTAAAAATTAAATTATAAAGTAAACTAAACTAAACTAAACTTTACCAAACTACTCTATTCTAACCTAAGCTAACCTAAACTAATCTAAACTAAACTAAACTAAACAAAACTATGAATTCAACTAAACTAAACTATAAACTAAATTATAAACTAAACTAAACTATAAACTAAACTAAACTAAACTAAACTGTACTAAACTAAATTAACCTAGCCTAACCTAACCTAACCTAACCTAACCTAACCTAAACTAAACTAAACTAAACTAACCTAACCAAACTTAATCTAAATTATACTCTTCTACACTAAACTAAGCTATAAACTAAATTAGATTACACTATAAACTAAACTATAAACTTAACTAAACTATAAAGAAAACTAAACTATAAACAAAGCTAAACTAACTAACCTAACCTAACCTAACCTAACATATACCAAACTAAACTAAACTAAACTAACCTAACCTGACCTAACATAATCTAATCTAAACTAAAATAAACTAACGTAAACTAATCTAATCTTACCTAACCTAACCTAAACTAAACTAAACCAAATTAAACACAAACTAAAATATAAACTAATTTATAAACTAAACTAATCTATAAACTAAACTAAACTAAACTAAACTTAGCTAAACTAACTAACCTTACCTAACCTAGCCTAACCTAATCTAAGCTAAACTAAACTAACCTAACCTAACCCAAAATAAACCAAACTAAACTAAATTATAAAGTAAACTATAAACTAAACTAAACAAAACTATATTCTAAACTACAAACTAAACTAAACTATAAACTAAACTATACTAAACTAAACTAAACTAACCTAACCAAACCTAACTTAAACTACACTAAACTAACCTAACCTAACGTAACCTAATCTAAACTAAACTAAATTAAATTCAACTAAACTAAACTAAACTGCACTAATCTAACCTAACCTAACCTAACCTAACCTAAACTAAACTAAACTAAACTATAAACTAAATTATATACTAAACTAAACTAAACTAACATAACGTAACTTGAACTACAATAAAATAAACTAAACTAAGTTCAACTAAACTAAACCTAACTACACTAACCTAACCTAACCTAACCAAACATAAACTAAACTAAACTGACCTAACCTAACCTAACCTAACCTAAACTATACTAAACTAAACTAAATAAAACTAAACTAAACTAAACGAAATTAAACTATACACCAAATTATAAACTAAGCTAAACTAAACTATAAATTAAACTATAAACTAAACTAAACTACTAAACTATAAGGTAAACCTAACTAAATTAAACTCAACTAATCTAAACTAAATTAACCTTACTAAATTAACCTAACCTAAAATAACCTAACCTAATATAAACTAAACTAAACTAACCTAACCTAAGCTAAGCTAAGCTAAGCTAAACTAGATCAACCTAACCTAAACTAAACTAAACTAAACTAAAATATAAACCAAACTATAAACTAAACTAAACCAAACTATATAATAAACTATAAACTAAACTAAGCTAAACTATAAACTAAACTAAACTAAACTAACCTAAACTAGCCTAACCTAAACTAACTTAACCTAACCTAAACTAAACTTACCTTACCTTACCTCACATAACATAACCTAAACTAAACTAAACTAAACTATAAAATAAACTATAAACTAAACTAAATTAACTATACAAAAATTAAACTATAAACTAAACTAAACTAAACTAACCTAACCTAACCTAACCTAACATAAACTAAATTAACTAAATTATAAACTAAACGAAACTAAACTAACCTAACCTAACCTAACCTAACATAAACTAAACTAAACTAAATTATAAACTAAACGAAACTAAACAAAACTAAACTAAACTAAGCTAAAGTAACATAACCTAACCTAACCTAAACTAAACTAAACTAAGCTGACCTAAACTAAACTAAAACTAAATTAAACTAAACTATAAACTAAACTATGAACTAAAGTAAATTAACTAAACTAAAATAAACTAACCTAACCTAACCTAAACTAAACTAACCTAACCTAACCTAACCTAACCTAACCTAACCTAATCTAAACTAAACTAAACTAATCTAATATAAACTAAACTAAACAATAAATTAAAATATAAACTAAACTTTACTAAACTAAACTAAGCTAAACTAACTTGACCTAAACTAAACTAAACTAAGCTAACCTAACCTGACCTAAACTAAACTAAAATAAGCTAAATTAAATTCAAGTAAACTAAATTAAACTACACTAACCTAACCTAACCTAACCTAACATAATCTAATCTAAACTAAAATAAAGTAACCTAAAGTAATCTAACCTTACCTAACCTAAACTAACCTAAACTGAACTAAACTAACCTAAACTAACCTAACCTAAACTTACGTAACCTAACCTAAACTAAACTAAACTATAAACTAAACTGTAAACTAATTTATAAATTAAACTAAACTATAAACTAAAGTAAAATAAACAAAACTAAACTAAGCCAAACTAACTAACCTTACCTAACCTAACCTAAGGTAAGCTATCTAAACTCACCTAACCTAACTTAAACTAAACTAAAATAAAAAAACTAAAGTATAAACTAAACTAAAGTAAACTATAAACTAAACTATAAACTAAACTGAACTAAACTATAAATTAAACTAAAGTTAACTAACCTAACCTAACCAAACCTAACGTAAATTAAACTAAACTAAACTAAACTAAGCTAACTTAACCTAACCTAAACTAACCTAACCTAACCTAACCTAAGCTAAGCTAAACTAAACTAACTTAACCTAACATAACTAACCTAACCTAACCTAAACTAACCTTACCTCACCTAACCTAAACTAAACTAAACTAAATTAAACTATAAACTGAACTAAACTGTAAACTAAATTTTAAACTAAACTAAACTAAACTATAAACACAACTTAACTAAACTGAACTAAACTAACCTAACCTAACCTAACCTAAATTAAACTAAAATAAACTAAACTAAACTAAACTAACTAACCTAACCTAACCTAACCTAACCTAAGCTAAACTAAACTAACCTAACGTAAATTAACCTAAACAAAACTAAACTAAACTAAATAAAACTAAACTAAACTAAACGAAATTAAACTATACACCAAACTATAAAATAAGCTACACTAAACTATAAACTAAAATATAAACTAATCTAAACTAAACTAACCTAACCTAAACTAAACTAAAATAAACTAAATTAAATTCAACTAAATGAAACTAAACTAAACTACACTAACCTAACCTAACCTAACCTAACATAATCTAATCTAAACAAAAATAAACTAACCTAAACTAATCTAACCTTACCTAACCAAACCTAAACTAAACTAAACTAAACCAAACTAAACTAAACTACAAACTAAAATATAAACTAATTTATAAACTAAACTAATCCATAAACTAAACTAAACTAAACTAAACTTAGCTAAACTAACTAACCTTACCGAAAATAGCCTAACCTAATCTAAGCTAAACTAAACTAACCTAACCTAAACCAACATAAACCAAACTAAACTAAATTATAAAGTAAACCATAAACTAAACTAAACAAAACTTAATTCTAAACTATAAATTAACAAAACTATAAACTATACTAAACTAAACTAAACTAACCTCACCTAACCTAATTTAAACTAAACTAAACTAACCTAACCTAACCTAAACTAAACTAAACTAAACTATAAACACAGTTATAAACTAAACTAAACTAACATAACGTAACCTAAACTACAATAAAATAAACTAAACTAAGTTCATCTAAACTAAACCTAACTACACTAACCTAACCTAACCTAACCTAACAAAAACTAAACTAAACTGACCTAACCTAACCTAACGTAAACTAAACTAAACTATACGAAACAAAACTAAATAAAACTAAACTAAACTAAACGAAATTAAACTATACACCAAACTATAAAATAAGCTAAACTAAACTATAAATTAAACTATAAACTAAACTAAACTACTAAACTATAAGGTAAACTAAACAAAATTAAACTCAACTAATCTAAACTAACCTAAGCTTACTAAACTAACCTAACGTAATATAAACTAAACTAAACTAACCTAACCTAACATAAGCTAGGCTAAGCTAAACTAAACTAACCTAACCTAAAATAAAATAAACTAAACTAAAATATAAACTAAACTATAAACTAAATTAACCAAACTATATACTAAACTATAAACTAAATTAAGCTAAACTATAAACTAAACTATACTAAACTAAAGTAACTTAACCTAACCTAACCTAAACTAACTTAACCTAACCTATACTAAACTTACCTTACCTAACCTAACATAACCTAAACTAATCTAAAGTATAAAATAAACTATAAACTAAACTAAACTATACTATAAACTAAATTATAAACAAAACTATACTAAACTAAACTAAGCTAACCTAACCTAAGTTAAACTAAACTAAACTAAATTATAAAATAAACGAAACTAAACTAACCTTACCTAACCTAACCTAACCTAACATAAACTAAACTAAACAAAATTATAAACTAAACGAAACTAAACTAAACTAACCTAAAGTAACATAACCTAACCTAACCTAAACTAAACTAAACTAACCTGACCTAACCTAAACCAAAACTAAATTAATCTGTACTATAAACTAAACTATAAACTAAAGTAAATTAACTAAACTAAAATAAACTAACCTAACCTAACCTAACCTAAACTAAACTAACATAACCTAACCTAACCTAACCTAAACTAAACTAAACTAATCTAATATAAACTAAACTAAAAAATGAATTAAAATATAAACTAAACTTAACTAAACTAAACTAAGGAAAACTAACTTATCCTAAACTAAACTAAACTAAACTAACCTAACCTGACCTAAAATAAACTAAAATAAACTAAATTAAATTCAAGTAAACTAAACTAAACTACACTAACCTAACCTAACCTAACATAATCTAATCTAAACTAAACTAAACTAACCTAAACTAATCTAACCTTACCTAACCTAACCTAACCTAAACTAAACTAAACTAAACTATAAACTAATTTATAAACAAACTAAACTAACCTAAGATAACATAACCTAAATTAAACTAAACTAAACTAAACTATACTAAACTATAAACAAAACGATAAACTATACTATATATTAAACTGAACTAAAGTAAACTAAACTAAATTAATTTTACCTAGCCTAACCTAACCTAAACTAAACTAAACTAACCTAACCTAACCCAAACTAATTTAAACTAAACTAAACTAACCTAACCCAAACTAAATTAAACTAAACTAAACTAAACGAAATTAAACTATAAACTGAAGTAAACTAAACTAAACTCAACTAAACTAAACTAACCTAACCTAACTTAACATAACCTAACCTAAACTAAACTAAACTAACGTAACCTAACATAACCTACTCTAAACTAAAATAAATTAAATTAATTAAACTATAAACTAAACTAAACTATATACTAAACGATACTTCACTCAACTAAACTAAACATAAACTAAACTACACTAAACTAAACTAAACCATAAACTAAACTATAAACTAAACTATAAACTAAACTATAAACTAATTTATAAATTAAACTAAACTATAAATTATAGTAAAATAAACAAAACTAAACTAAGCTAAACTAACTAACCTAAATTAACGTAACCTAAGCTAAGCTATCTAAACTAACCTAACCTAACCTAACCTAACCTAAACTAAACTAAACTAAAATAAACTAAACTAAACTATAAACTAAACTATAAACTAAACTGAACTAAACTATAAACTAAACTAAACTAAAGTTAACTAACCTAACGTAACTTAACCTAAACTAAATTAAACTAAACTAAACTAAGCTAACTTAACCTAACCTAAACTAACCTAACCTAACCTAAAATAAGCTAAACTAAACTAACCTAACCTAACATAAACTAACCTTACCTAACCTAAACTAACATTACCTAACCTAACCTAACCTAAACTAAACTAAACTAAACAAAACTACACTAAACTAAACTAAATTAAACTACAAACTGAACTAAACTGTAAACTAAACTTTAAACTAAACAAGACTAAACTATAAACAAAACTAAACTAAACTGAACTAAACTTACCTAACCGAACCTAACATAAACTTAACTAAACTAAACTACCCTAACCTAACCTAACCTAATCTAACCTTACCTAACCTAACCTAAACTAAACTAAACGAAACTAAACTATAAACTAAAATATAAACTAATCTATAAATTAAACTAAACTATAAACTAAACTAAAATAAACTAAACTAAACTAAACTAACTAACCTAATCTAACCGAACCTAACCTAAGCTACGCTAAACTAAACTAACCTAACAAAACCTGAAATAAACTAAACTAAACTAAACTAAATTATAAACTAAACTATAAACTAATATAAACAAACCTAACCTAACCTAACCTAAACTAAACTAACCTAACCTAAGCTAACCTAACCTAAACTAAACTAACCTAACCTAAGCTAACCTAACCTAAACTAAACTAAACTATAAAAAAACTATAAACTAAACTAAACAAAACTATACTATAAACTAAATTATAAACTAAACTAATGTAAACTAAACTAACTTCAACTAACCTAACCTAACCTCACCTAACCTAACATAAACTAAACTAAACTAAATTATAAACTAAACGAAACTAAAATAAACTAAACTAAATTAAACTAAACTAACCTAAAGTAACATAACCTAGCCTAACCTAACCTAACCTAACCTAAACTAAAATAACTCAACTAACCTAACCGAACCTAAACTAAACTAAACTAAACTAAACTATAAACTAAAGTAAACTAAATTAAACTAAAATAAATTAACCTAATTTACCTAAACAAAACTAACACACCTAAACAACTTAAACAAAACTAAACTGACCTAACCTATCCTTAACAAAATAAAACTAAACTAAACTATAAGCTAAACTATAAACTAAAGTAAACTAAACTAAACTAAAATAAACTAATCTAAGCTAACCTAACCTAACCTAACCTAACCTAATATAATATAAACTAAACTAAACTATAAACTAAAATATAAACTAAACTAAACTAAATAACCTAACCTAAACTAAAGTAAAATAAACTAGAATAAATTCAACTAAACTAAACTAAACTAAACGCCACTAACCTAACCTAACCTAATATAATCTAAACTAAAATAAACTAACCTAACCTAAACTTACCTAACCTAACCTAAACTAAACTAATCTAAGCTATAAACTAAACTATAAACTAATTTATAAATTAAACTAAACTCTAAACTAAAATAAAATAAACTAAACTAAGCTAAACTATCAAACCTAACCTAACCTAACCTAAATTAACCTAACCTAAGCTAAGCTAAACTAAACTAACCTAACCTAACATAAACTAACATAACCTAACCTAATCTAAACTAAACTAAACTAACCTTACCTAACCTAACCTAACCTATACTAAACTAAACAAAACGAAACTAAACTAAACTATAAACTAAACTAAACTAAACTAAAAAAAACTAAACTAAACTGACTAAACTATCCTATCCTAACCTAACATAAACTTAACTAAACTAAACTAACCTAACCCAACCTAAGCTAACCTTACCTAACCTAACCTAAACTTAACTAAATGAAACTAAACTATAAACTAATCTCTAAATTAAACTAAACTATAAACTGAACTAAAATAAACTAAACTAAGCTAAATTAACTAACCTAACCTATTCTAACCTAACCAAACTAAACTAGAGTAACCTAAACTAAACTAAACTAAACTAAATTATAAACTAAACCATAAACTAAACTCAACTATAAACTAAACTATAAACTAAACTAAACTAAACTATAAACTAGACTAAACTAAAATAAACTAACCTAACCTAACCTAAGCTAAGGTAAACTAAACTAACCTAAAGTAACATAAGTTAAACTAACCTAACCTAAACTACAGTAACTTAACCTGACCTAACCTAAACTAAACTAACCTAACCTAACCTAACCTAAAATAACCTAAGCTAAGCTAAACTAAACTAACCTAACCTAACATAAACTAACATAACCTAACCTAAACTGAACTAAACTAAATTAACCTAACCTAACCTAACCTAAAATAACCTAACCTATGCTAAGCTAAACTAAACTAACCTAACCTAACATAAACTAATATAACCTAACCTAAACTGAACTAAACTAAACAAACCTTACCTAACCTAACCTATACTAAACTAAACAAAACAAAACTAAACTAAACTAGCCTATAAATTGAACTAAACTAACCTAACCTAACCTAACATAAACTTAACTAAACTAACCTAACCCAACCTAAGCTAACCTTACCTAACCTAACCTAAACTAAACTAAACGAAACTAATCTATAAACTAAGCTATAAACTAATCTTAAATTAAACTAAACTATAAACTAAACTAAAATAAACTAAACTAAGCTAAATTAACTAACCTAACCTATTCTAACCTAACCTAAGCTAAACTAGACTAACCTAATCTAAACTAAACTAAACTAAACTAAACTATAAACTAAACTAAACTAAACTATAAACAAAACTAAACTAAACTGAACTAAACTAACCTAACCTAACATAAACTTAACTAAACTAAACTAACCTAACCCAACCTAAGCTAACCTTACCGAACCTAACCTAAACTTAACTAAATGAAACTAAACTATAAACTAATCTCTACATTAAACTAAACTATAAACTAAACTAAAATAAACTAAACTAAGCTAAATTAACTAACCTAACCTATTCTTACCTAACCTAAGCTAAACTAGACTAAGCTAACCTAAACTAAACTAAACTAAATTATAAACTAAACCATAAACTAAATTATACTATAAACTAAACTATAAACTAAACTAAACTAAACTATAAACTAGACTAAACTAAACTAAACTAACCTAACCTAACCTAAGCTAAGGTAAACTAAACTAACCAAACCTAACCTGAACTAAACTAAACTAAACTAACCTAACTTATAAACTAAGCTATAACCTAAACTAAACCAAATTATAAACTAAACTATAAACTAAACTAAACTATAAACTAAACTAAACTAAATTATACTAATCTAACCTAACCTAAACTAAACTAACCTAACCTAACCTAACCTAACATAACCTAAAATAAACTAAACTAAAATATAAAATAAACTATAAACTAAACTATACTATAAACTAAATTATAAACTAAACTAAACTAAACTAAACTAAACTAACCTAACCTAACCTAATCTAACATAAACTAAATTAAATTAAAAACAAAACGAAACTAAACTAACCTAACCTAATATAAACTAAACTAAACTAAATCATAAACTAAACGAAACTAAACTAAACTAAACTAACCTAAAGTAACATAAGTTAACCTAACCTAACCTAAACTACACTAACTTAACCTGACCTAACCTAAACTGAACTAAACCAAACTAACCTAACCTAACCTAACCTAAAATATATAACCTAAGATAAGCTAAACTAAACTTACCCAACCTAACCTAAACTAATCTAAACTATAAACTAAATTATAAACTAATTTATAAATTAAACTAAATTATTAATTAAATTAAAATAAACTAAACTAAGCTAAACTATCTAACCTAACCTAACCTAACCTAAAATAACCTAACCTAAGCTAAGCTAAACTAAACTAACCTAACCTAACATAAATTAACATAACCTAATCTAACCTAAGCTAATCTAAAGTAAACTAAACTAATCTAATATAAACTAAACAAACCTAAACTATAAACTAAAATATAAACTAAACTAAACAAACCTAACCTAAACTAAACTAAAATAAACTAAATTAAATTCAACTAAATGAAACTAAACTAAACTACACTAACCTAACCTAACCTAACCTAACATAATCTAATCTAAACTAAAATAAACTAACCTAACCTAACCTTAACTAACCTAAACTAAACTAAACTAAACTAAACTAAACCAAACTAAACTAAACTATAAACTAAAATATAAATTAACCTGTAAACTATACTAAACTATAAACTACACGAAACTAATATAAATTATACTAAACTAACCTAACCTAACCTAAGCTAAGCTAAACTAAACTACATATTAAACTATAAACTAAACTAAGCTAAACTATAAATTAAACTAAACTAACTAACCTAACCTAACCTAAACTAACCTAACCTAACCTAAACTAAACTAACCCAACCTAACCTAACATAACCTAAACTAAACTAAACTAAACTATAAAATAAACTATAAATGAAACTATACTAAACTATACTATAAACTAAATTATAAACAAAACTATACTAAACTAAACTAAGCTAACCTAACCTAAGTTAAACTAAACTAAACTAAATTATAAAATAAACGAAACTAAACTAACCTTACCTAACCTAACCTAACCTAACATAAACTAAGCTAAACAAAATTATAAACTAAACGAAACTAAACAAAACTAAACTAAACTAACCTAAAGTAACATAACCTAACCTAACCTAAACTAAACTAAACTAACCTGACCTACCCTAAACTAAAACTAAACTAAACAAAACTATAAACTAAACTATAAACTAAAGTTATTTAACTAATTTAAATAAACTAACCTAACCTAACCTAACCTAAACTAAACTAACCTAACCTAACCTAAACTAAACTAAACTAATCTATTATAAACTAAACTAAACAATAAATTAAAATATAAACTAAACTAAACTAAGCTAAACTAATTTAACGTAAACTAAACTAAACTAACCTAACCTAGCCTAAACTAAACTAAAATAAACTAAATAAAATTCAACTAAACTAAACTAAACTAAACTAACCTAACCTAACCTAACCTAAAATAATCTAATCTAAACTAAAATAAAATAACCTAAACTAATCTAACCATACCTAACCTAACCTAAACTAAACTAAACTAAACCAAACTAAACTAAACTATAAAATAAAATATAAACTAATTTATAAACTAAACTAATCTATAAACTAAACTAAACTAAACTAAACTTAGCTAAACTAACTAATATTACCTAATGTAGCCTAAAGTAATCTAAGCTAAACTAAACTAACCTAACCTAACCTAACCTAAACTAACTTAACCCAACCTATACTAAACTTACCTTACCTAACGTAACATAACCTAAACTAAACTAAACTATAAAATAAACTATAAACTAAACTAAACTAAACTAAACTATACTATAAACTAAATTATAAACTAAACTAAACTAAACTAAACTAACCTAACCTAACCTAACCTAACATAAACTAAACTAAACTAAATTATAAACTAAACGAAACTAAACTAACCTAACCTATGCTAACCTAACATAACATAAACTAAACTAAACTAAATTATAAACTAAACGAAACTAAACAAAACTAAAACTAAACTAACCTAAAGTAACCTAACCTAACCTAACCTAACCTAAAGTAAACTAAACTAATCTAATATAAACTAAACTAAACAATAAATTAAAATATAAAATAAACTTAACTAAACTAAACTAACCTAAACTAACTTAACCTAAACTAAACTAAACTAAACTAACCTAACCTGGCCTAAAATAAACTAAAATAAACCAAATTAAATTCAAGTAAACTAAACTAAACTACACTAACCTAACCTATCCTAACGTTACATAATCTAATTTAAACTAAAACAAACTAACCTAAAGTAATCTAACCTTACCTAACCTAACGTAAACTAAAGTAAACCAAACTAAACTAAACTATAAACTAAAATATAAACCAATTTATAAACTAAACTAATCTATATACTAAACTAAACTAACCTAACCTAAATTAGACTAAACTAAACTAAAGTAAATTCAACTAAACTAAAACTAAATACACTAACCCAACATAACCTAATCTAACATAAACTAAACGAAACTAAAATAACCTAAGATAACTTAACCTAAATTAAACTAAACTAAACTAAACTATACTAAACTATAAACAAAACGATAAACCATACTATATATTAAACTGAACTAAAGTAAACTAAACTAAATTAATTTTACCTAACCTAACCTAAACTAAACTAAACTAACCTAACCTAACCTAAACTAAATTAAACTAATCTAAACTAAACGAAATTAAACTATAAACTAAACTAAACTAAACTAAACTCAACTAAACTAAACTGACCTAACCTAACTTAACCTGACCTTACCTAAACTAAACTATACTAACCTAACCTAACATAACCTACCCTAAACTAAACTAAACTAAATTAATTGAAATATAAACTAAACTAAACTATAAACTAAACGATACCTCACTAAACTAAACTAAACTACACTAAACTAAACTAAACCATAAACTAAACTATAAACTAAACTATAAACTAAGCTATAAACTAAACTAAACTAAATATAAACTAAACTAAACTAATCTATAAACTAAACTAACCTATCCTAAATTAAACTAAACTAAACTAAGCTAACCAAACCTAACCTAACCTAGCTTAAGCTAAACTAAACTAAACTAACCTAACCTAACATAAACTAACCTAACCTAACCTAAACTAAACTAAACTTACCTAACCTAACCTAACCTAACCTAAACTAAACTAAACTAAACTAAACTAAACTAAACTATAAATTAAACTATAAACTAATATATAAATTAAACTAAACTATAAATTAAACTAAAATAAACTAAACTAAGCTAAACTATCTACCCTATCCTAACCTAACCTAACCTAACCTAACCTAAACTAAACTAACTTAACCTAAACTAACCTAACCTAAGCTAAACTAAACTAAACTAAACTATAAAATAAACTATAAACTAAACTAAACTATACTATAAACTAAATTATAAACTAAACTAAACTAACCTAAACTAACCTAACCTAACCTAACCTAACCTAAACAAAACTAAACTAAACTAAACTAAACTAAACTAAAATAAACTAACCTAACCTAACCTAACCTAAACTAAACTAACCTAAAGTAACCTAACCTAAACTAAACTAAACTATACTAAACTAATGTAATATAAACTAAACTAAATTAAACTATAAACTAAAATATAAACTAAACTAAACTAAACTAACCTAACTTAAACTAAACTAAAATAAACTAAATTAAATTCAACTAAATGAAACTAAACTAAACTACACTAACCTAAACTAACCTAAACTAACATAATCTAATCTAAACTAAAATAAAATAACCCAACCGAACCTAACCTAACCTTACCTAACCTAAACTAAACTAAACTAAACTAAACTAAACTAAACTAAACCAAACTAAACTAAACTATAAATTAAAATATAAATTAATCTGTAAACTAATCTAAACTATAAACTAATTTATAAATTAAACTAAACTCTAAACTAAAATAAAATAAACTAAACTAAGCTAAACTATCTAACCTAACCTAACCTAACCTAAAATAACCTAACCTAAGCTAAGCTAAACTAAACTAACCTAACCTAACATAAACTAACATAACCTAACCTAAACTAAACTAAACTAAACTAAACTTACCTAACCTAACCTAACCTAACCTAACCTATACTAAACTAAACAAAACTAAACTAAACTAAACTATATACTAAACTAAACTAAACTATAAACAAAACTAAACTAAACTGAAGTAAACTAACCTAACCTAACCTAATATAAACTTAACTAAACTAAACAAACCTAACCCAACCTAAGCTAACCTTACCTAACCTAACCTAAACTTAACTAAATGAAACTAAACTATAAACTAGTCTCTAAAATAAACTTAACTATAAACTAAACTAAACTAAACTAAAATAAGCTAAATTAACTAACCTAACCTATTCTAACCTAACCTAAGCTAAACTAGACTAGCCTAACCTAAACTAGACTAAACTAAATTATAAACTAAACCATAAACCAAACTAAACTATAAACTAAACTAAACTAATCTAATATAAACTAAACAAACTTAAACTATAAACTAAAATATAAACTAAACTAAACTAACCTAACCTTAACTAAACTAAAATAAACTAAATAAAATTCAACTAAATGAAACTAAACTAAACTACACTAACCTAACCTAACCTAACATAATCTAATCTAAACTAAACTAAACTAATGTAATATAAGCTAAAATAAACAATAAATTAAAATATAAACTAAACTAAACTATACTAAACTAAGTTAACTTTACTTAACCTAACCTAAACTAAACTAAACTAACCTAACCTAACCTAAACTAAAGAAAAATAAACTACATTAAATTCAACTAAACTAAAATAAACTACACTTACCTAACCTAACCTTACCTAACCTAACCTAAACTAAACTAAACCAAACTAAACTAAACTATAAACTAAAATATAAGCTAATCTATAAATTATACTAAACTATAAACTAAACTAAACTAAACCAAATTATATTCAACTGAACTAAACTACACTAATCTAACCTAACCTAACCTAACATAATCTAATCTAAACTAAACTAAACTAACCTAACCCAACCTTACCTAACCTAACCTAAACTAAACTAAACTAAACCAAACTTAACTAAACTATAAAGCTAAATATAAACTAATCTATAAACTAAACTAAACTATAAACTAAAGGAAACTAAATTAAACTATACTAAACTAAGCTAACCTAACATAAACAAATCTAACCTAACCTAAAATAAACTAAACTAAACTAAACTAAATTAAACTATAAACTAAAATCAATTAAACTATAAAATAAACTATAAACTAAACTAAACTAATCTATAAACAAAACTAAACTATAAAACAATTTATAATTAAACTAAACTATAAACTAAAATAAAATAAACTAAACTGAGCTAAACTAACTAACCCAACCTAACCTAACCTAAACTAAGCTATACTAAACTAACCTAACCTAACCTAAACTAAACTAAAATAAACTAAATTATATTATAAAGTATTAACTAAACAAAACTAAACTATAAACTATAATATAAACTAAACTAAAATTAACTAAACTAAATTAAACTAAAGTTAACTAACCTAACCTAACCTAACCTAAATTAAACTAAACTAAAATAAGCTAACCTAACCTAACCTAACCTAACATAACCTAAGCAAAACTAAAGTAACCTAACCTAACATAAACTAACCTAACTTAACCTAAACTAAACTAAACTAAACTAAACAAAACTAAGCTAACCTAACTTAACCTAACCTAACCTAACCTAACTAAACTGAACTAAACTAACCAAACCTAACCTAACATAAACTTAACTAAACTAAACTATCCTAACCTAACCTAACCTTACCTAACCTAACCTTAACTAAACCAAACTAAACTAAACTATAAACTAAAATATAATCTAATCTATAAATTAAACTAAACTATAAACTGAAATAAATAAACTAAACTAAGCTAAACTAACTAACCTAACCTAACTTAACCTAACCTAACCAAACCTAAGCTAAGCTAAAGTAAACTTACCAAACCTAACCTAAACTAAACTATACTAAATTAAACTAAACTATAATCTAAACTATTAACTTAACTAAACTAAATTATAAACTAAACTATAAACTAAACTAAACTATAAACTAAACTAAACCAAACTAACCTAACCTAACCTAACCTAAACTAAACTGACCTAACCTAAGCTAAGCTAACCTAAATTAAACTATAAAATAAACTATAAACTAAACTAAACCAAACTATACTATAAACTAAATTATAAACTATACTAAACTAACCGGAACTAACCTAACCTAACATAAACTAAACTAAACTAAATTATAAACTAAACGAAACTAAACTAAACTAAATTAAACTAAACTAACCTAAAGTAATTTAAACTAAACTAAACTAAACCAAACTATAAACTTAACTATAAACTAAAGTAAACTAAAGTAAACTAAAATAAACTAACCTAACCTAACCTAAACTCAACTAACATAACCTAACCAAACTTAACCTAAACTAAACTGAACTAAACTGAACTAAACTAATCTAATATAAACTAAACTAAACTACACTATAAAGTAAAATATAAATTAAACTAAACTAAACTAACCTAACCTAACTTAACCTAACCTAAATTAAACTAAACTAAGCTAACCTAACCTAACCTAAACTAAGCTAAAATAAAGTAATTTAAATTCCACTAAATTAAACTAAACAAAACTACACTAACCTAACCTAACCTTACCCAACCTAAATTAAAATAAATTAAACTAAGTTAACCTAACCTAACCTAACCTAAGCTAAGCAAAACTAAACTAACCTAACCTAACCTAAACTAAATAAAACTAACCTAACCTAACTAGCCTAAACTAAACTAAACTAAACTATGAAATAAACTATAAACTAAACTAATCTAAACTAAAAATTAAATTATAAAGTAAACTAAACTAAACTAAACTTTACCAAACTAATCTATTCTAACCTAAACTAACCTTACCTAACCTAAACTAAACTAAACTAACCTTACCTAACCCAACCTAAACTAAACTAAACAAAACTAAACAAAACTAAACTAAATTAAACTATAAACTAAACTAAACTATAAACCAAACTATAAACTAAACTAAACTAAACTATAAACAAACGTAACTAAACTGAACTAAACTAACCTAACCTAACCTAACATAAACTTAACTAAACTAATCTATCCTAACCTAACCTAACCTTACCTAACCTAACCTTAACTAAACCAAACTAAACTAAACTATAAACTAAAATATAATCTAATCTATAAATTAAACTAAAAATTAAACTAAACTAAAATAAACTAAACTAAGCTAAACTAACTAACCTAACCCAAATTAACCTAACCTAACGAAACCTAAGCTAAGCTAAACTAAACTTACCAAGCCTAACCAAAACTAAACTAAAGTAAATTAAACTAAATTATAATCTAAACCATAAACTTAACTAAACTTAATTATAAACTAAACTATAAACTAAACTAAACTATAAACTAAACTAAACCAAACTAACCAAACCTAACCTAACCTAACCTAAACTAAACTGACCTAACCTAAGCTAACCTAACCTAAATTAAGCTATAAAATAAACTATAAACTAAACTAAACCAAACTATACTATAAACTAAATGATAAACTAAACTAAACTAACCGGAATTCACCTAACCTAACATAAACTAAACTAAACTAAATTATAAAATAAACGAAACCAAACTAAACTAAATTAAACTAAACTAACCTAAAGTAACCTAAACTAAACTAAACTAAACTATAAACTTAACTATAAACTAAAGTAAACTAAAGTAAACTAAAATAAACTAACCTAACCTAACCTAAACTCAACTAACCTAACCTAACCAAACCTAACCTAAATTAAATTGAACTAAACTAAACTAAACTAACCTAACCTAACTTAACATAACCTAACCTAATCTAAACTAAACTAACGTAACCTAACATAACCTACCCTAAACTAAAATAAATTAAATTAATTAAACTATAAACTAAACTAAACTATATACTAAACGATACCTCACTCAACTAAACTAAACTAAACTAAACTACACTAAACTAAACTAAACCATAAACTAAACTATAAACTAAACTATAAACTAAACTATAAACTAATTTATAAATTAAACTAAACTATAAATTATAGTAAAATAAACAAAACTAAACTAAGCTAAACTAACTAACCTAAATTAACGTAACCTAAGCTAAGCTATCTAAACTAACCTAACCTAACCTAACCTAACCTAAACTAAACTAAACTAAAATAAACTAAACTAAACTAAACTATAAACTAAACTATAAACTAAACTGAACTAAACTATAAACTAAACTAAACTAAAGTTAACTAACCTAACGTAACCTAACCTAAACTAAATTAAATTAAACTAAAATAAACTAAGCTAACTTAACCTAACCTAAACTAACCTAACCTAACCTAAGCTAAGCTAAACTAAACTAACCTAACCTAACATAAACTAACCTTACCTAACCTAAACTAACCTTACCTAACCAAACCTAACCTAAACTAAACTAAACTAAACAGAACTACACTAAACTAAACTAAATTAAAGTATAAACTGAACTAAACTGTAAACTAAACTTTAAACTAAACAAGACTAAACTATAAACAAAACTAAACTAAACTGAACTAAACTTACCTAACCTAACCTAACATAAACATAACTAAACTAAACTACCCTAACCTAACCTAACCTCATCTAACATTATCTAACCTAACCTAAACTAAACTAAACGAAACTAAACTATAAACTAAAATATAAACTAATCTATAAATTAAACTAAACTATAAACTAAACTAAAATAAACTAAACTAAACTAAACTAACTAACCTAACCTAACCGAACCTAACCTAAGCTACGCTAAACTAAACTAACCTAACAAAATCAGAAATAAACTAAACTAAACTAAATTATAAACTAAACTATAAACTAATATAAACAAACCTAACCTAACCTAACCTAAACTAAACTAACCTAACCTAAGCTAACCTAACCTAAACTAAACTAAACTATAAAAAAACTATAAACTAAACTAATCAAAACTATACTATAAACTAAATTATACACTAAACTAATGTAAACTAAACTAACCTCAACTAACCTAACCTAACCTCACCTAACCTAACATAAACTAAACTAAACTAAATTATAAACTAAACGAAACTAAACTAAATTATACTAAATTAAACTAAACTAACCTAAAGTAACATAACCTAACGTAACCTAACCTAACCTAAACTAAAATAAACTCAACTAACCTAACCGAACCTAAACTAAACTAAACTAAACTAAGCTATAAACTAAACTATAAACTAAAGTACAATAAATTAAACTAAAATAAACTAACCTAATTTACCTAAACAAAACTAACACACCTAACCTAACCTAAACAAAACTAAACTGACCGAACCTATCCTAAACAAAATAAAACTAAACTAAACTATAAGCTAAACTATAAACTAAAGTAAACTAAACTTAACTAAAATAAACTAATCTAACCTAACCTAACCTAACCTAACCTAACCTAACCTAAAATAAACTAATCTAATATAAACTAAACTAAACTAATCTAATATAAACTAAACTAAACAATAAATTAAAATATAAACTAAACTTAACTAAACTAAACTAAGCTAAACTAACTTGACCTAAACTAAACTAAACTAAGCTAACCTAACCTGACCTAAACTAAACTAAAATAAACTAAATTAAATTCAAGTAAACTAAACTAAACTACACTAACCTAACCTAACCTAACCTAACATAATCTAATCTAAACTAAAATAAAGTAACCTAAAGTAATCTAACCTTACCTAACCTAAACTAAACTAAACTAAACCAAACTAAACTAAACTATAAACTAAAATATAAACTAATTTATAAACTAAACTAATCTATAAACTAAACTAAACTGAACTATAAACAAAACTAAACTAAACTGAACTAAACTAACCTAAACTAACCTAACCTAAACTTACGTAACCTAAGCTAAACTAAACTAAACTATAAACTAAACTGTAAACTAATTTATAAATTAAACTAAACTATAAACTAAAGTAAAATAAACAAAACTAAACTAAGCCAAACTAACTAACCTAACCTAACCTAACCTAAGTTAAGCTATCTAAACTCACCTAACCTAACCTAAACTAAACTAAAATAAAATAAACTAAAGTATAAACTAAACTAAAGTAAACTATAAACTAAACTATAAACTAAACTGAACTAAACTATAAATTAAACTAAAGTTAACTAACCTAACCTAACCAAACCTAACGTAAATTAAACTAAACTAAACTAAGCTAACTTAACCTAACCTAAACTAACCAAACCTAACCTAACCTAACCTAAGCTAAGTTAAACTAAACTAACTTAACCTAACATAACTAACCTAACCTAACCTAAACTAACCTTACCTCACCTAACCTAAACTAAACTAAACTAAATTAAACTATAAACTGAACTAAACTGTAAACTAAACTTTAAACTAAACTAAACTAAACTATAAACACAACTAAATTAAACTGAACTAAACTAACCTCACCTAGCCTAACTTAAACTTAACTAAACTAAACTACCCTAACCTAACCTAACCTAACCAAACCTAACCTAACCTAACCTAAACTAAACTAAAATAAACTAAATTAACTAAACTAACTAACCTAACCTAACCCAACCTAACCTAAGCTAAACTAAACTAACCTAACGTAAATTAACCTAAACAAAACTAAACTAAACTAAACTAACCTAACCTAACCTAACATAAACTAAACTAAACTAAACTAAATAAAACTAAACTAAACTAAACGAAATTAAACTATACACCAAACTATAAAATAAGCTACACTAAACTATAAACTAAAATATAAACTAATCTAAACTAAACTAACCTAACCTAAACTAAACTAAAATAAACTAAATTAAATTCAACTAAATGAAACTAAACTAAACTACACCAACCTAACCTAACCTAACATAATCTAATCTAAACAAAAATAAACTAACCTAAACTAATCTAACCTTACCTAACCAAACCTAAACTAAACTAAACTAAACCATACTAAACTAAAGTACAAACTAAAATATAAACTAATTTATAAACTAAACTAATCTATAAACTAAACTAAACTAAACTAAACTTAGCTAAACTAACTAACCTTCCCGAAAATAGCCTAACCTAATCTAAGCTAAACTAAACTAACCTAACCTAAAGCAACATAAACCAAAACTAAATTATAAAGTAAACCATAAACTAAACTAAACAAAACTTAATTCTAAACTATAAATTAACAAAACTATAAACTAAACTAAACTAAACTAAACTAACCTCACCTAACCTAGTTTAAACTAAACTAAACTAACCTAACCTAAACTAAACTAAACTAAACTATAAACACAGTTATAAACTGAACTAAACTGAACTAACATAACGTAACCTAAACTACAATAAAATAAACTAAACTAAGTTCATCTAAACTAAACCTAACTACACTAACCTAACCTAACCTAACAAAAACTAAACTAAACTGACCTAACCTAACCTAACGTAAACTAAACTAAACTATACGAAACAAAACTAAATAAAACTAAACTAAACTAAACGAAATTAAACTATACACCAAACTATAAAATAAACTAAACTAAAATATAAACTAAACTATAAACTAAACTAAACCAAACTATATACTAAACTATAAACTAAACTATGCTAAACTATAAACTATACTAAACTAAACTAACCTAACCTAACCTGACCTAAACTAACTTAACCTAACCTATACTAAACTTACCTTACCTAACCTAACATAACCTAAACTAATCTAAAGTATAAAATAAACGATAAATGATAAACTAAACTAAACTATACTATAAACTAAATTATAAACTAAACTAAACTAAATTAAACTAACCTAACCTAACCTAACCTAAACTAAACTAAACTAAATTATAAACTAAACGTAACTAAACTAACCTAACATAACCTAACCTAACATAAGCTACGCTAAACTCAATTATAAACTAAACGAAACTAAACAAAACTAAACTAAACTAACCTAAAATAACATAACCTAACCTAACCTAAACTAAACTAAACTAACCTGACCTAACCTAAACCAAAACTAAATTAATCTATATTATAAACTAAACTATAAACTAAAGTAAATTAACTAAACTAAAATAAACTAACCTAACCTAACCTAACCTAAACTAAACTAAACTAATCTAATATAAACTAAACTAAACAACAAATTAAAATATAAACTAAACTTAACTAAACTAAACTAAGGAAAACTAACTTAACCTAAACTAAACTAAACTAAGCTAACCTAACCTGACCTAAAATAAACTAAAATAAACTAAATTAATTCAAGTAAACTAAACTAAACTACACTAACCTAACCTAACCTAACATAATCTAATCTAAACTAAACTAACCTAAACTAATCTAACCTTACCTAACCTAACCTAAACTAAACTAAACTAAACTATAAACTAATTTATAAACTAATCTAATCTATAAACTAAACTAATCTAAACTAACCTAAGATAACATAACCTGAATTATACTAAACTAAACTAAACTATACTAAACTATAAACAAAACGATAAACTATACTATATATTAAACTGAACTAAAGTAAACTAAACTAAATTAATTTCACCTAACCTAACCTAAACCAAACTAAACTAACCTAACCTAACCCAAACTAAATTAAACTAAACAAAACTAAACGAAATTAAACTATAAACTGAAGTAAACTAAACTAAACTCAACTAAACTAAACTAACCTAACCTAACTTAACATAACCTAACCTAAAGTAAACTAAACTAACGTAACCTAACATAACCTACCCTAAACTAAAATAAATTAAATTAATTAAACTATAAACTAAACTAAACTATATACTAAACGATACCTCACTCAACTAAACTAAACTCAACTAAACTACACTAAACTAAACTAAACCATAAACCAAACTATAAACTAAACTATAAACTAAACTATAAACTAATTTATAAATTAAACTAAACTATAAATTATAGTAAAATAAACAAAACTAAACTAAGCTAAACTGACTAACCTAAATTAACGTAACCTAAGCTAAGCTATCTAAACTAACCTAACCTAACCTAACCTAACCTAAACTAAACTAAACTAAAATAAACTAAACTAAACTATAAACTAAACTATAAACTAAACTGAACTAAACTATAAACTAAACTAAACTAAAGTTAACTAACCTAACGTAACCTAACCTAAACTAAATTAAACTAAACTAAACTAAACTAAGCTAACTTAACCTAACCTAAACTAACCTAACCTAACCTAAGCTAAGCTAAACTAAACTAACCTACCCTAACATAAACTAACCTTACCTAACCTAACCTAACCTAAACTAAACTAAACTAAACAAAACTACACTAAACTAAACTAAATTAAACTATAAACTGAACTAAACTGTAAACTAAACTTTAAACTAAACAAGACTAAACTATAAACAAAACTAAACTAAACTGAACTAAACTTACCTAACCTAACCTAACATAAACTTAACTAAACTAAACTACCCTAACCTAACCTAACCTAATCTAACCTTACTTAATCTAACCTAAACTAAACTAAACGAAACTAAACTATAAACTAAACTATAAACTAATCTATAAATTAAACTAAACTATAAACTAAACTAAAATAAACTAAACTAAACTAAACTAACTAACCTAACCTAACCGAACCTAACTTAAGCTACGCTAAACTAAACTAACCTAACAAAACCTGAAATAAACTAAACTAAACTAAACTAAACTAAATTATAAACTAAACTATAAACTAATATAAAGTAACCTAACCTAACCTAACCTAAACTAAACTAACCTAACCTAAGCTAACCTACCCTAAACTAAACTAAATTATAAAAAACTATAAACTAAACTAAACAAAACTATACTATAAACTAAATTATAAACTAAACTAATGTAAACTAAACTAACCTCAACTAACCTAACCTAACCTCACCTAACCTAACATAAACTAAACTAAATTATAAACTAAACGAAACTAAACTAAACTAAACTAAATGAAACTAAACTAACCTAAAGTAACATAACCTAACGTAACCTAACCTAACCTAAACTAAAATAAACTCAACTAACCTAACCGAACCTAAACTAAACTAAACTAAACTATAAACTAAACTATAAACTAAAGTAAACTACATTAAACTAAAATAAACTAACCTAATTTACCTAAACAAAACTAATACACCTAACCTAACCTAAACAAAACTAAACTGACCTAACCTATCCTAAACAAAATAAAACTAAACTAAACTATAAGCTAAACTATAAACTAAAGTAAACTAAACTTAACTAAAATAAACTAATCTAACCTAACCTAACCTAACCTAACCTAACCTAACCTAAACTAATCTAATATAAATTAAACTAAACTAAACTATAAATTAAAATATAAACTAATTTATAAACTAAACTAATCTATAAACTAAACTAAACTGAACTATAAACAAAACTAAACTGAACTAAACTAAACTAAACTAACCTAACCTAAACTTACGTAACCTAACCTAAACTAAACTAAACTATAAACTAAACTATAAACTAATTTATAAATTAAACTAAACTATAAACTAAAGTAAAATAAACAAAACTAAACTAAGCCAAACTAACTAACCTAACCTAACCTAACCTAAGCTATCTAAACTCACCTAACCTAACCTAAACTAAACTAAAATAAAATAAACTAAAGTATAAACTAAACTAAAGTAAACTATAAACTAAACTATAAACTAAACTGAACTAAACTATAAATTAAACTAAAGTTAACTAACCTAACCTAACCAAACCTAATGTAAATTAAACTAAACTAAACTAAACTAAGCTAACTTAACCTAACCTAAACTAACCTAACCTAACCTAACCTAACCTAAGCTAAGCTAAACTAAACTAACTTAACCTAACATAACTAACCTAACCTAACCTAAACTAACCTTACCTCACCTAACATAAACTAAACTAAACTAAATTAATCTATAAACTGAACTAAACTGTAAACTAAACTTTAAACTAAACTAAACTAAACTATAAACACAACTAAACTAAACTGAACTAAACTAACCTCACCTAGCCTAACTTAAACTTAACTAAACTAAACTACCCTAACCTAACCTAACCTAACCAAACCTAACCTAACCTAACCTAAACTAAACTAAAATAAACTAAATTAACTAAACTAACTAACCTAACCTAACCTAACCTAACCTAAGCTAAACAAAACTAACCTAACGAAAATTAACCTAAACAAAACTAAACTAAACTAAACTAACCTAACCTAACCTAACATAAACTAAACTAAACTAAACTAAATAAAACTAAACTAAACTAAACGAAATTAAACTATACACCAAACTATAAAATAAGCTACACTAAACTATAAACTAAAATATAAACTAATCTAAACTAAATTAACCTAACCTAAACTAAACTAAAATAGCCTAAATTAAATTCAACTAAATGAAACTAAACTAAACTACACTAACCTAACCTAACCTAACCTAACCTAACCTAACCTAACATAATCTAATCTAAACAAAAATAAACTAATCTAAACTAATCTAACCTTACCTAACCAAACCTAAACTAAACTAAACTAAACCAAACTAAACTAAACTACAAACTAAAATATAAACTAATTTATAAACTAAACTAATCTATAAACTAAATTAAACTAAACTAAACTTAGCTAAACTAACTAACCTTACCGAAAATACCCTAACCTAATCTAAGCTAAACTAAACTAACCTAACCTAAACCAACATAAACCAAACTAAACTAAATTATAAAGTAAACCATAAACTAAACTAAACAAAACTTAATTCTAAACTATAAATTAACAAAACTATAAACTAAACTAAACTAAACTAACCTCCCCTAACCTAATTTAAATTAATTAAACTAACCTAACCTAACCTAAACTAAACTAAACTAAACTATAAACAAAGTTATAAACTAAACTAAACTAAACTAACATAACGTAACCTAAACTACAATAAAATAAACTAAACTAAGTTCATCTAAACTAAACCTAACTACACTAACCTAACCTAACCTAACCTAAGAAAAACTAAACTAAACTGACCTAACCTAACCTAACGTATACTAAACTAAACTATACGAAACAAAACTAAATAAAACTAAACTAAACTAAACGAAATTAAACTATACACCAAACTATAATATAAGCTAAACTAAACTATAAATTAAACTATAAACTAAACTAAACTACTAAACTATAAGGTAAACTAAACAAAATTAAACTCAACTAATCTAAACTAACCTAAGCTTACAAAACTAACCTAACGTAATATAAACTAAACTAAACTAACCTAACCTAACATAAGCTAGGCTAAGCTAAACTAAACTAACCTAACCTAAAATAAAATAAACTAAAATAAAATATAAACTAAACTATAAACTAAACTAAACCAAACTATATACTAAACTATAAACTAAACTAAGCTAAACTATAAACTAAACTATACCAAACTAAACTAACTTAACCTAACCTAACCTAAACTAACTTAACCTAACCTATACTAAACTTACCTTACCTAACCTAACATAACCTAAACTAATCTAAAGTATAAAATAAACTAATAACTAAACTAAACTATACTATAAACTAAATTATAAACTAAACTAAACTAAACTAAACTAACCTAACCTAACCTAACCTAAACTAAACTAAACTAAATTATAAACTAAACGTAACTAAACTAACCTAACCTAACCTAACCTAACCTAAACTAAACTAAACTAAATTATAATCTAAACGAAACTAAACAAAACTAAACTAAACTAACCTAAAGTAACATAACCTAACCTAACCTAAACCAAACTAAACTAACCTGACCTAACCTAAACCAAAACAAAATTAATCTATACTATAAACTAAACTATAAACTAAAGTAAATTAACTAAACTAAAATAAACTAACCTAACCTAACCTAAACTAAACTAACATAACCTAACCCAACCTAAACTAAACTAAACTAATCTAATATAAACTAAACTAAACAATAAATTAAAATATAAACTAAACTTAACTAACTAAACTAAGGAAAACTAACTTAACCTAAACTAAACTAAACTAAACTAACCTAACCTGACCTAAAATAAACTAAAATAAACTAAATTAAATTCAAGTAAACTAAACTAAACTACACTAACCTAACCTAACCTAACATAATCTAATCTAAACTAAACTAAACTAACCTAAACTAATCTAACCTTACCTAACCTAACCTAAACTAAACTAAACTAAACTATAAACTAATTTATAAACTAAACGAATCTATAAACTAAACTAAACTAAACTAACCTAAGATAACATAACCTAAATTAAACTAAACTAAACTAAACTATACTAAACTATAAACAAAACGATAAACTATACTATATATTAAACTGAACTAAAGTAAACTAAACTAAATTAATTTTACCTAACCTAACCTAAACTAAACTAAACTAACCTAACCTAACCCAAACTAAATTAAACTAAACTAAACTAAACGAAATTAAACTATTAACTGAAGTAAACTAAACTAAACTCAACTAAACTAAACTAACCTAACCTAACTTAACATAACCTAACCTAAACTAAACTAAACTAACGTAACCTAACATAACCTACCCTAAACTAAAATAAATTAAATTAATTAAACTATAAACTAAACTAAACTATATACTAAACGATACCTCACTCAACTAAACTAAACTAAACTAAACTACACTAAACTAAACTAAACCATAAACTAAACTATAAACTAAACTATAAACTAATTTATAAATTAAACTAAACTATAAATTATAGTAAAATAAACAAAACTAAACTAAGCTAAACTAACTAACCTAAATTAACGTAACCTAAGCTAAGCTATCTAAACTAACCTAACCTAACCTAACCTAAAATAAACTAAACTAAAATAAACTAAACTAAACTAAACTATAAACTAAACTATAAACTAAACTGAACTAAACTATAAACTAAACTAAACTAAAGTTAACTAACCTAACGTAACTTAACCTAAACTAAATTAAACTAAACTAAACTAAACTAAGCTAACTTAACCTAACCTAAACTAACCTAACCTAACCTAAGCTAAGCTAAACTAAACTAACTTAACCTAACATAAACTAACCTTACCTAACCTAAACTAACATTACCTAACCTAACCTATCCTAAACTAAACTAAACTAAACAAAACTACACTAAACTAAACTAAATTAAACTATAAACTGAACTAAACTGTAAACTAAACTTTAAACTAAACAAGACTAAACTATAAACAAAACTAAACTAAACAGAACTAAACTTACCTAACCTAACCTAACATAAACTTAACTAAACTAAACTACCCTAACCTAACCTAACCTAATCTAACCTTACCTAACCTAACCTAAACTAAACTAAACGAAACTAAACTATAAACTAAACTATAAACTAATCTATAAATTAAACTAAACTATAAACTAAACTAAAATAAACTAAACTAAACTAAACTAACTAACCTAATCTAACCGAACCTAACCTAAGCTACGCTAAACTAAACTAACCTAACAAACCTGAAATAAACTAAACTAAACTAAACTAAATTATAAACTAAACTATAAACTAATATAAACCAACCTAACCTAACCTAACCTAAACTAAACTAACCTAACCTAAGCTAACCTAACCTAAACTAAACTAACCTAACCTAAGCTAACCTAACCTAAACTAAACTAAACTATAAACAAACTATAAACTAAACTAAACAAAACTATACTATAAACTAAATTATAAACTAAACTAATGTAAACTAAACTAATCTCAACTAACCTAACCTAACCTCACCTAACCTAACATAAACTAACTAAACTAAATTATAAACTAAACGAAACTAAAATAAACTAAACTAAATTAAACTAAACTAACCTAAAGTAACATAACCTAACCTAACCTAACCTAACCTAAACTAAAAAAACTCAACTAACCTAACCGAACCTAAACTAAACTAAACTAAACTAAACTATAAACTAAAGTAAACTAAATTAAACTAAAATAAACTAACCTAATTTACCTAAACAAAACTCACACACCTAACCTAATCTAAACAAAACTAAACTGACCTAACCTATCCTTAACAAAATAAAACTAAACTAAACTATAAGCTAAACTATAAACAAAAGTAAACTAAACTAAATTAACATAAACTAATCTAACCTAACCTAACCTAACCTAACCTAACCTAAACTAATATAATATAAACTAAACTAAACTATAAACTAAAATATAAACTAAACTAAACTAAATAACCTAACCTAAACTAAAGTAAAATAAACTAGAATAAATTCATTTAAACTAAACTAAACTAAACGCCACTAACCTAACCTAACCTAATATAATCTAAACTAAAATAAACTAACCTAACCTAAACTTACCTAACCTAACCTAAACTAAACTAATCTAAGCTATAAACTAAACTATAAACCAATTTATAAATTAAACTAAATTATAAACTAAAATAAAATAAACTAAACTAAGCTAAACTATCTAACCTAACCTAACCTAACCTAAATTAACCTAACCTAAGCTAAGCTAAACTAAACTAACCTAACCTAACATAAACTAACATAACCTAACCTAAACTAAACTAAACTAAACTAACCTTACCTAACCTAACCTAACCTATACTAAACTAAACAAAACGAAACTAAACTAAACTATAAACTAAACTAAACTAAACTAAAAAAACTAAACTAAACTGAACTAAACTAACATAACCTAACCTAACATAAACTTAACTAATCTAAACTAACCTAACCCAACCTAAGCTAACCTTACCTAACCTAACCTAAACTTAACTAAATGAAACTAAACTATAAACTAATCTCTAAATTAAACTAAACTATAAACTAAACTAAAATAAACTAAACTAAGCTAAATTAACTAACCTAACCTATTCTAACCTAACCTAAGCTAAACTAGACTAACCTAAACTAAACTAAACTAAACTAAACTAAATTATAAACTAAACCATAAACTAAACTATAAACTAAATTAACTAAACTATAAACTAGACTAAACTAAAATAAACTAACCTAACCTAAACTAAGCTAAGGTAAACTAAACTAACCTAAAGTAACATAAGTTAACCTAACCTAACCTAAACTACACTAACTTAACCTGACCTAACCTAAACTAAACTAACCTAACCTAACCTAAACTAACCTAAAATAACCTAACCTAAGCTAAGCTAAACTAAACTAACCTAACCTAACATAAACTAACATGACCTAACCTAAACTGAAATAAACTAAATTAACCTAACCTAACCTAACCTAAAATAACCTAACCTATGCTAAGCTAAACTAAAGTAACCTAACCTAACATAAACTAATATAACCTAACCTAAACTGAACTAAACTAAACTAACCTTACCTAACCTAACCTATACTAAACTAAACAAAACAAAACTCAACTAAACTAAACTATAAACTGAACTAAACTAACCTAACCTAACCTAACATAAACTTAACTAAACTAACCTAACCCAACCTAAGCTAACCTTACCTAACCTAACCTAAACTAAACTAAACCAAAACTAATCTATAAACTAAACTATAAACTAATCTTAAATTAAACTAAACTATAAACTAAACTAAACTAAACTATAAACAAAACTAAACTAAACTGAACTAAGCTAACCTAACCTAACATTAACTTAACTAAACTAAACTAACCTAACCCAACCTCAGCTAACCTTACCGAACCTAACCTAAACTTAACTAAATGAAACTAAACTATAAACTAATCTCTACATTAAACTAAACTATAAACTAAACTAAAATAAACTAAACTAAGCTAAATTAACTAACCTAACCTATTCTAACCTAACCTAAGCTAAACTAGACTAACCTAATCTAAACTAAAGTAAACTAAACTAAACTATAAACTAAACTAAACTAAACTATAAACAAAACTAAATTAAACTGAACTAAACTAACCTAACCTAACATAAACTTAACTAAACTAAACTAACCTAACCCAACCTAAGCTAACCTTACCGAACCTAACCTAAACTTAACTAAATGAAACTAAACTATAAACTAATCTCTACATTAAACTAAACTATAAACTAAACTAAAATAAACTAAACTAAGCTAAATTAAATAACCTAACCTATTCTAACCTAACCTAAGCTAAACTAGACTAACCTAACCTAAACTAAACTAAACTAAACTAAATTATAAACTAAACCATAAACTAAATTATACTATAAACTAAACTATAAACTAAACTAAACTAAACTATAAACTAGACTAAACTAAACTAAACTAACCTAACCTAACCTAAGCTAAGGTAAACTAAACTAACGTAACCTAACCTGAACTAAACTAAACTAAACTAACCTAACTTATAAACTAAGCTATAACCTAAACTAAACCAAATTATAAACTAAACTATAAACTAAACTAAACAATAAACTAAACTAAACTAAATTATACTAATCTAACCTAACCTAAACTAAACTAACCTAACCTAACCTAACATAACATAACCTAAGCTAAACTAAACGAAAATATAAAATAAACTATAAACTAAACTATACTATAAACTAAATTATAAACTAAACTAAACTAAACTAAAATAAACTAACCTAACCTAACCTAATCTAACATAAACTAAATTAAATGAAAAACAAAACGAAACTAAACTAACCTAACCTAATATAAACTAAACTAAACTAAATTATAAACTAAACGAAACTAAACTAAACTAAACTAACCTAAAGTAACATAAGTTAACCTAACCTAACCTAAACTACACTAACTTAACCTGACCTAACCTAAACTGAACTAAACCAAACTAACCTAACCTAACCTAACCTAAAATATATAACCTAAGATAAGCTAAACTAAACTTACCTAACCTAACCTAAACTAAACTAATCTAAACTATAAACTAAACTATAAACTAATTTATAAATTAAACTAAATTATTAATTAAAATAAATAAACTAAACTAAGCTAAACTATCTAACCTAACCTAACCTAACCTAAAATAACCTAACCTAAGCTAAGCTAAACTAAACTAACCTAACCTAACATAAACTAACATAACCTAACCTAACCTAAACTAATCTAAAGTAAACTAAACTAATCTAATATAAACTAAACAAACCTAAACTATAAACTAAAATATAAACTAAACTAAACAAACCTAACCTAAACTAAACTAAAATAAACTAAATAAAATTCAACTAAATGAAACTAAACTAAACTACACTAACCTAACCTAGCCTAACCTAACATAATCTAATCTAAACTAAAATAAACTAACCTAACCTAACCTTAACTAACCTAAACTAAACTAAACTAAACCAAACTAAACTAAACTATAAACTAAAATATAAATTAACCTGTAAACTATACTAAACTATAAACTACACGAAACTAATATAAAGTATACTAAACTAACCTAACCTAACCTAAGCTAAGCTAAACTAAACTAACCTAACCTAACCTAAAATAAACTAAATTAAACTAAATTATAAACTAAAATACAAACTAAACTAAACCAAACTACATATTAAACTATAAACTAAACTAAGCTAAACTATAAATTAAACTAAACTAAACTAACCTAACCTAACCTAAACTAACCTAACCTAACCTAAACTAAACTAACCCAACCTAACCTAACATAACCTAAACTAAACTAAACTAAACTATAAAATAAACTATAAATGAAACTAAACTAAACTATACTATAAACTAAATTATAAACAAAACTATACTAAACTAAACTAAGCTAACCTAAACTAAGTTAAACTAAACTAAACTAAATTATAAAATAAACGAAACTAAACTAACCTTACCTAACCCAACCTAACCTAACATAAACTAAACTAAACAAAATTATAAACTAAACGAAACTAAACAAAACTAAACTAAACTAACCTAAAGTAACATAACCTAACCTAACCTAAACTAAACTAAACTAACCTGACCTACCCTAAACTAAAACTAAACTAAACAAAACTATAAACTAAACTATAAACTAAAGTAAATTAACTAATTTAAATAAACTAACCTAACCTAACCTAACCTAAACTAAACTAACCTAACCTAACCTAACCTAAACTAAACTAAACTAATCTATTATAAACTAAACTAAACAATAAATTAAAATATAAACTAAACTAAACTAAACTAAGCTAAACTTTAACGTAAACTAAACTAAACTAACCTAACCTAGCCTAAACTAAACTAAAATAAACTAAATAAAATTCAACTAAACTAAACTAAACTACACTAACCTAACCTAACCTAACCTAACATAATCTAATCTAAACTAAAATAAAATAACCTAAACCAATCTAACCTTACCTAACCTAACCTAAACTAAACTAAACTAAACCAAACTAAACTAAACTATAAAATAAAATATAAACTAATTTATAAACTAAACTAATCTATAAACTTAACTAAACTAAACTAAACTTAGCTAAACTAACTAACCTTACCTAATGTAGCCTAAAGTAATCTAAGCTAAACTAAACTAACCTAACCTAACCTAACCTAAACTAACTTAACCTAACCTATACTAAACTTACCTTACCTAACGTAACATAACCTAAACTAAACTAAACTATAAAATAAACTATAAACTAAACTAAACTAAACTAAACTAAACTAAACTATACTATAAACTAATTTATAAACTAAACTAAACTAAACTAACCTAACCTAACCTAACCTAACATAAACTAAACTAAACTAAATTATAAACTAAACGAAACTAAACTAACCTAACCTATGCTAACCTAACATAACATAAACTAAACTAAACTAAATTATAAACTAAACGAAACTAAACAAAACTAAAACTAAGCTAACCTAAAGTAACCTAACCTAACCTAACCTAAAGTAAACTAAACTAATCTAATATAAACTAAACTAAACAATAAATCAAAATATAAAATAAACTTAACTAAACTAAACTAAGCTAAACTAACTTAACCTAAACTAAACTAAACTAAACTAACCTAACCTGGCCTAAAATAAACTAAAATAAACTAAACTAAATTCAAGTAAACTAAACTAAACTACACTAACCTAACCTATCCTAACGTTACATAATCTAATTTAAACTAAAACAAACTAACCTAAAGTAATCTAACCTTACCTAACCTAACGTAAACTAAAGTAAACCAAACTAAACTAAACTATAAACTAAAATATAAACCAATTTATAAACTAAACTAATCTATAAACGAAACTAACCTAACCTAAATTAGACTAAACTAAACTAAAGTAAATTTAACTAAACTAAACCTAAATACACTAACCCAACATAACCTAATCTAACATAAACTAAACTAAACTAAAATAACCTAAGATAACTTAACCTAAATTAAACTAAAATAAACTAAACTATACTAAACTATAAACAAAACGATAAACCATACTATATATTAAACTGAACTAAAGTAAACTAAACTAAATTAATTTTACCTAACCTAAACTAAACTAAATTAAACTAACCTAACCTAACCTAAACTAAATTAAACTAATCTAAACTAAACGAAATTAAACTATAAACTAAACTAAACTAAACTAAACTCAACTAAACTAAACTGACCTAACCTAACTTAACCTGACCTTACCTAAACTAAACTATACTAACCTAACCTAACATAACCTACCCTAAACTAAACTAAAATAAATTAATTCAAATATAAACTAAACTAAACTATAAACTAAACGATACCTCACTAAACTAAACTAAACTACACTAAACTAAACTAAACCATAAACTAAACTATAAACTAAACTATAAACTAAGCTATAAACTAAACTAAACTAAACTATAAACTAAACTAAACTAATCTATAAACTAAACTAACCTATCCTAACTTAAACTAAACAAAACTAAGCTAACCAAACCTAACCTAACCTAACTTAAGCTAAACTAAACTAAACTAACCTAACCTAACATAAACTAACCTAACCTAACCTAAACTAAACTAAACTTACCTAACCTAACCTAATCTAACCTAAACTAAACTAAACTAAACTAAAGTAAACTAAACTAAATTAAACTATAAACTATACTAAACTATAAACTAAACTAAATTAAACTATAAACAGAACTAAACTTAAGTGAACTAAACTAGCCTAAACTAACATAAACTAAACTAAACGAAACTAAACTATAAATTAAACTATAAACTAATATATAAATTAAACTAAACTATAAATTAAAGTGAAATAAACTAAACTAAGCTAAACTATCTACCCTATCCTAACCTAACCTAACCTTACCTAACCTAAACTAAACTAACTTAACCTAAACTAACCTAACCTAAGCTAAACTAAACTAAACTAAACTATAAAATAAACTATAAACTAAACTAAACTATACTATAAACTAAATTATAAACTAAACTAAACTAACCTAAACTAACCTAACCTAACCTAACCTAACCTAAACGAAACTAAACTAAACTAAACTAAACTAAACTAAAATAAACTAACCTAACCTAACCTAACCTAAACTAAACTAACCTAAAGTAACCTAACCTAAACTAAACTAAACTATACTAAACTAATGTAATATAAACTAAACTAAATTAAACTATAAACTAAAATATAAACTAAACTAAACTAAACTAACCTAACTTAAAGTAAACTATAACAAACTAAATTAAATTCAACTAAATGAAACTAAACTAAACTACACTAACCTAAACTAACCTAAACTAACATAATCTAATCTAAACTAAAATAAAATACCCCAACCGAACCTAACCTAACCTTACCTAACCTAAACTAAACTAAACTAAACTAAACTAAACTAAACTAAACCAATCTACACTGAACTATAAACTAAAATATAAATTAATCTGTAAACTAATCTAAACCCTAACCTAATTTATTAATTAAACTAAACTTTAAACTAAAATAAAATAAACTAAACTAAGCTAAACTATCTAACCTAACCTAACCTAACCTATACTAAACTAAACAAAACTAAACTAAACTAAACTAAACTATATACTAAACTAAAATAAACTATAAACAAAACTAAACTAAACTGAAGTAAACTAACCTAACCTAACCTAATATAAACTTAACTAAACTAAACAAACCTAACCCAACCTAAGCTAACCTTACCTAACCTAACCTAAACTTAACTAAATGAAACTAAACTATAAACTAATCTCTAAAATAAACTAAACTATAAACTAAACTAAACTAAACTAAAATAAGCTAAATTAACTAACCTAACCTATTCTAACCTAACCTAAGCTAAACTAGACTAGCCTAACCTAAACTAAACTAAACTAAATTATAAACTAAACCATAAACTAAACTAAACTATAAACTAAACTAAATTAAACTATAAACTAGACTAAACTAAACTAAACTAACCTAACCTAACCCAAGCTAACGTAAACTAAACTAACCTAAAGTAACATAAGTTAACCTAACCTAACCTAAACTACACTAACTTAACCTGACCTAACCAAAAGTAAACTAACCTAACCTAACCTAAACTACACTAACTTAACCTGACCTAACCAAAAGTAAACTAACCTAACCTAACTTAACCTAACCTAACCTAACCTAAAATAACCTAACCTAAGCTAAGCTAAACTAAACTAACATAACCTAACATAAACTAACATAACCTAACCTAAACTGAACTAAACTAAACTAACCTAACCTAACCTAACCTAAAATAAATTAACCTAAGCTAACCTAAACTAAACTTACCTAACCTAACCTAAACTAAACTAATCTAAACTATAAACTAAACTATAAACTAATTTATAAATTAAAGTAAACTATAAACTCAAATAAAATAAACTAAACTAAGCTAAACTATCTAACCTAACCTAACCTAACCTAAAATAACCTAACCCAAGCTAAGCTAAACTAAACTAACCTAACCTAACATAAACTAACATAATCTAACCTAACCTAACCTAAACTAATCTAAACTAAACTAAACTAATCTAATATAAACTAAACAAACTTAAACTATAAACTAAAATATAAACTAAACTAAACTAACCTAACCTTAACTAAACTAAAATAAACTAAATTAAATTCAACTAAATGAAACTAAACTAAACTACACTAACCTAACCTAACCTAACCTAACCTAACATAATCTAATCTAAACTAAACTAAACTAATGTAATATAAGCTAAAATAAACAATAAATTAAAATATAAACTAAACTAAACTATACTAAACTAAGTTAACTTTACTTAACCTAACCTAAACTAAACTAAACTAAACTAAACTAACATAACCTAAACTAAACTAAAGAAAAATAAACTACTTTAAATTCAACTAAACTAAAATAAACTACACTTACCTAACCTAACCTTACCTAACCTAACCTAAACTAAACTAAACTAAACTAAACTATAAACTAAAATATAAGCTAATCTATAAATTATACTAAACTATAAACTAAACTAAACTAAACCAAATTATATTCAACTAAACTAAACTACACTAATCTAACCTAACCTAACCTAACATAATCTAATCTAAACTAAAATAAACTAACCTAACCTAACCCAACCTTACCAAACCTAACCTAAACTAAACTAAATTAAACCAAACTAAACTAAACTACAAACTAAAATATAAACTAATTTATAAACTAAACTAATCTATAAACTAAATTAAACTAAACTAAACTTAGCTAAACTAACTAACCTTACCGAAAATAGCCTAACCTAATCTAAGCTAAACTAAACTAACCTAACCTAAACCAACATAAACCAAACTAAACTAAATTATAAAGTAAACCATAAACTAAACTAAACAAAACTTAATTCTAAACTATAAATTAACAAAACTATAAACTAAACTAAACTAAACTAACCTCACCTAACCTAATTTAAACTAAATTAAACTAACCTAACCTAACCTAAACTAAACTAAACTATAAACAAAGCTATAAACTAAAGTAAACTAAACTAACATAACGTAACCTAAAATACAATAAAATAAACTAAACTAAGTTCATCTAAACTAAACCTAACTACAGTAACCTAACCTAACCTAACCTAACCTAACAAAAACTAAACTAAACTGACCTAACCTAACCTATTGTATACTAAACTAAACTATACGAAACAAAACTAAATAAAACTAAACTAAACTAAACGAAATTAAACTATACACCAAACTATAATATAAGCTAAACTAAACTATAAATTAAACTATAAACTAAACTAAACTACTAAACTATAAGGTAAACTAAACAAAATTAAACTCAACTAATCTAAACTAACCTAAGCTTACAAAACTAACCTAACGTAATATAAACTAAACTAAACTAACCTAACCTAACATAAGCTAGGCTAAGCTAAACTAAACTAACCTAACCTAAAATAAAATAAACTAAACTAAAATATAAACTAAACTATAAACTAAACTAATCCAAACTATATACTAAACTATAAACTAAACTAAGCTAAACTATAAACTAAACTATACCAAACTAAACTAACTTAACCTAACCTAACCTAAACTAACTTAACCTAACCTATACTAAACTTACCTTACCTAACCTAACATAACCTAAACTAATCTAAAGTATAAAATAAACTATAAACTAAACTAAACTATACTATAAACTAAATTATAAACTAAACTAAACTAAACTAAACTAACCTAACCTAACCTAACCTAAACTAAACTAAACTAAATTATAAACTAAACGTAACTAAACTAACCTAACCTAACCTAACCTAAACTAAACTAAACTAAATTATAATCTAAACGAAACTAAACAAAACTAAACTAAACTAACCTAAAGTAACATAACCTAACCTAACCTAAACCAAACTAAACTAACCTGACCTAACCTAAACCAAAACTAAATTAATCTATACTATAAACTAAACTATAAACTAAAGTAAATTAACTAAACTAAAATAAACTAACCTAACCTAACCTAACCTAAACTAAACTAACATAACCTAACCTAACCTAAACTAAACTAAACTAATCTAATATAAACTAAACTAAACAATAAATTAAAATATAAACTAAACTTAACTAAACTAAACTAAGGAAAACTAACTTAACCTAAACTAAACTAAACTAAACTAACCTAACCTGACCTAAAATAAACTAAAATAAACTAAATTAAATTCAAGTAAACTAAACTAAACTACACTAACCTAACCTAACCTAACATAATCTAATCTAAACTAAACTAAACTAACCTAAACTAATCTAACCTTACCTAACCTAACCTAAACTAAACTAAACTAAACTATAAACTAATTTATAAACTAAACTAATCTATAAACTAAACTAAACTAAACTAACCTAAGATAACATAACCTAAATTAAACTAAACTAAACTAAACTATACTAAACTATAAACAAAACGATAAACTATACTATATATTAAACTGAACTAAAGTAAACTAAACTAAATTAATTTTACCTAACCTAACCTAATCTAAACTAAACTAACCTAACCTAACCCAAACTAAATTAAACTAAACTAAACTAAACGAAATTAAACTATAAACTGAAGTAAACTAAACTAAACTCAACTAAACTAAACTAACCTAACCTAACTTAACATAACCTAACCTAAACTAAACTAAACTAACGTAACCTAACATAACCTACCCTAAACTAAAATAAATTAAATTAATTAAACTATAAACTAAACTAAACTATATACTAAACGATACCTCACTCAACTAAACTAAACTAAACTAAACTACACTAAACTAAACTAAACCATAAACTAAACTATAAACTAAACTATAAACTAAACTATAAACTAATTTATAAATTAAACTAAACTATAAATTATAGTAAAATAAACAAAACTAAACTAAGCTAAACTAACTAACCTAAATTAACGTAACCTAAGCTAAGCTATCTAAACTAACCTAACCTAACCTAACCTAAACTAAACTAAACTAAAATAAACTAAACTAAACTAAACTATAAACTAAACTATACACTAAACTGAACTAAACTATAAACTAAACTAAACTAAAGTTAACTAACCTAACGTAACTTAACCTAAACTAAATTAAACTAAACTAAACTAAACTAAGCTAACTTAACCTAACCTAAACTAACCTAACCTAACCTAAGCTAAGCTAAACTAAACTAACTTAACCTAACATAAACTAACCTTACCTAACCTAAACTAACATTACCTAACCTAACCTATCCTAAACTAAACTAAACTAAACAAAACTACACTAAACTAAACTAAATTAAACTATAAACTGAACTAAACTGTAAACTAAACTTTAAACTAAACAAGACTAAACTATAAACAAAACTAAACTAAACAGAACTAAACTTACCTAACCTAACCTAACATAAACTTAACTAAACTAAACTACCCTAACCTAACCTAACCTAATCTAACCTTACCTAACCTAACCTAGACTAAACTAAACGAAACTAAACTATAAACTAAACTATAAACTAATCTATAAATTAAACTAAACTATAAACTAAACTAAAATAAACTAAACTAAACTAAACTAACTAACCTAATCTAACCGAACCTAACCTAAGCTACGCTAAACTAAACTAACCTAACAAAACATGAAATAAACTAAACTAAACTAAACTAAATTATAAACTAAACTATAAACTAATATAAACCAACCTAACCTAACCTAACCTAAACTAAACTAACCTAACCTAAGCTAACCTAACCTAAACTAAACTAACCTAACCTAAGCTAACCTAACCTAAACTAAACTAAACTATAAACAAACTATAAACTAAACTAAACAAAACTGTACTATAAACTAAATTATAAACTAAACTAATGTAAACTAAACTAATCTCAACTAACCTAACCTAACCTCACCTAACCTAACATAAACTAAACTAAACTAAATTATAAACTAAACGAAACTAAAATAAACTAAACTAAATTAAACTAAACTAACCTAAAGTAACATAACCTAACCTAACCTAACCTAACCTAAACTAAAATAACTCAACTAACCTAACCGAACCTAAACTAAACTAAACTAAACTAAACTATAAACTAAAGTAAACTAAATTAAACTAAAATAAACTAACCTAATTTACCTAAACAAAACTAACACACCTAACCTAATCTAAACAAAACTAAACTGACCTAACCTATCCTTAACAAAATAAAACTAAACTAAACTATAAGCTAAACTATAAACTAAAGTAAACTAAACTAAACTAAAATAAACTAATCTAACCTAACCTAACCTAACCTAACCTAACCTAAACTAATATAATATAAACTAAACTAAACTATAAACTAAAATATAAACTAAACTAAACTAAATAACCTAACCTAAACTAAAGTAAAATAAACTAGAATAAATTCAACTAAACTAAACTAAACTAAACGCCACTAACCTAACCTAACCTAATATAATCTAAACTAAAATAAACTAACCTAACCTAAACTTACCTAACCTAACCTAAACTAAACTAATCTAAGCTATAAACTAAACTATAAACCAATTTATAAATTAAACTAAATTATAAACTAAAATAAAATAAACTAAACTAAGGTAAACTATCTAACCTAACCTAACCTAACCTAAATTAACCTAACCTAAGCTAAGCTAATATAACTAACCTAACCTAACATAAACTAACATAACCTAACCTAAACTAAACTAAACTAAACTAACCTTACCTAACCTAACCTATACTAAACTAAACAAAACGAAACTAAACTAAACTAAACTATAAACTAAACTAAACTAAACTAAAAAAAACTAAACTAAACTGAACTAAACTAACATAACCTAACCTAACATAAACTTAACTAAACTAAACTAACCTAACCCAACCTAAGCTAACCTTACCTAACCTAACCTAAACTTAACTAAATGAAACTAAACTATAAACTAATCTCTAAATTAAACTAAACTATAAACTAAACTAAAATAAACTAAACTAAGCTAAATTAACTAACCTAACCTATTCTAACCTAACCTAAGCTAAACTAGACTAACCTAAACTAAACTAAACTAAACTAAACTAAATTATAAACTAAACCATAAACTAAACTAAACTATAAACTAAACTAAACTAAACTATAAACTAGACTAAACTAAAATAAACTAAACTAACCTAAACTAAGCTAAGGTAAACTAAACTAACCTAAAGTAACATAAGTTAACCTAACCTAACCTAAACTACACTAACTTAACCTGACCTAACCTAAACTAAACTAACCTAACCTAACCTAAACTAACCTAAAATAACCTAACCTAAGCTAAGCTAAACTAAACTAACCTAACCTAACATAAACTAACATGACCTAACCTAAACTGAACTAAACTAAATTAACCTAACCTAACCTAACCTAAAATAACCTAACCTATGCTAAGCTAAACTAAAGTAACCTAACCTAACATAAACTAATATAACCTAACCTAAACTGAACTAAACTAAACTAACCTTACCTAACCTAACCTATACTAAACTAAACAAAACAAAACTAAACTAAACTAAACTATACACTGAACTAAACTAACCTAACCTAACCTAACATAAACTTAACTAAACTAACCTAACCCAACCTAAGCTAACCTTACCTAACCTAACCTAAACTAAACTAAACGAAACTAATCTATAAACTAAACTATAAACTAATATTAAATTAAACTAAACTATAAACTAAACTAAACTAAACTATAAACAAAACTAAACTAAACTGAACTAAACTAACCTAACCTAACATTAACTTAACTAAACTAAACTAACCTAACCCAACCTCAGCTAACCTTACCGAACCTAACCTAAACTTAACTAAATGAAACTAAACTATAAACTAATCTCTACATTAAACTAAACTATAAACTAAACTAAAATAAACTAAACTAAGCTAAATTAACTAACCTAACCTATTCTAACCTAACCTAAGCTAAACTAGACTAACCTAATCTAAACTAAAGTAAACTAAACTAAACTATAAACTAAACTAAACTAAACTATAAACAAAATTAAATTAAACTGAACTAAACTAACCTAACCTAACATAAACTTAACTAAACTAAACTAACCTAACCCAACCTAAGCTAACCTTACCGAACCTAACCTAAACTTAACTAAATGAAACTAAACTATAAACTAATCTCTACATTAAACTAAACTATAAACTAAACTAAAATAAACTAAACTAAGCTAAATTAACTAACCTAACCTATTCTAACCTAACCTAAGCTAAACTAGACTAACCTTACCTAAACAAAACTAAACTAAACTAAATTATAAACTAAACCATAAACTAAATTATACTATAAACTAAACTATAAACTAAACTAAACTAAACTATAAACTAGCCTAAACTAAACTAACCTAACCTAACCTAAGCTAACGTAAACTAAACTAACGTAACCTAACCTGAACTAAACTAAACTAAACTAACCTAACTTATAAACTAAGCTATAACCTAAACTAAACCAAATTATAAACTAAACTATAAACTAAACTAAACAATAAACTAAACTAAACTAAATTATACTAACCTAAACTAAACTAAACTAACCTAACCTAACCTAAAGTAAACTAAACTAATCTAATATAAACTAAACTAAACAATAAATTAAAATATAAAATAAACTTAACTAAACTAAACTAAGCTAAACTAACTTAACCTAAATTAAACTAAACTAAACTAACCTAACCTGGCCTAAAATAAACTAAAATAAACTAAATTAAATTCAAGTAAACTAAACTAAACTACACTAACCTAACCTAACCTAACGTTACATATTCTAATCTAAACTAAAACAAACTAACCTAAAGTAATCTAACCTTACCTAACCTAACCTAAACTAAAGTAAACCTAATTAAACTAAACTATAAACTAAAATATAAACTAATTTATATACTAAAATATAAACTAATTTATAAACTAAACTCATCTATAAACTAAACTACACTAACCTAACCTAAATTAGACTAAACTAAACTAAAGTAAATTCAACTAAACTAAACCTAATACACTAACCCAACCTAACCTAATCTAACATAAACTAAACTAAACTAAAATAACCTAAGATAACTTAACCTAAATTAAACTAAACTAAACTAAACTAAACTATACTAAACTATAAACAAAACGATATACTATACTATATATTAAACTGCACTAAAGTAAACTAAACTAAATTAATTTTACCTAACCTAACCTAAACTAAACTAAACTAACCTAACCTAACCTAAACTAAATTGAACTAATCTAAACTAAACGAAATTAAACTATAAACTAAACTAAACTAAACTAAACTCAACTAAACTAAACTGACCTAACCTAACTTAACCTGACCTTACCTAAACTAAACTATACTAACCTAACCTAACATAACCTACACTCAACTAAACTAAACTAAATTAATTAAACTATAAACTAAACTAAACTATAAACTAAACGATACCTCAATAAACTAAATTAAACTACACTAAACTAAACTAAACCATAAACTAAACTATAAACTAAACTATAAACTAAGCTATAAACTAAACTAAACTAAACTATAAACTAAACTAAACTAATCTATAAACTAAACTAACCAATCCTAAATTAAACTAAACTAAACTAAGCTAACCAAACCTAACCTAACCTAACTTAAGCTAAACTAAACTAAAATAACCTAACCTAACATAAACTAACCTAACCTAACCTAAACTAAACTAAACTTACCTAACCTAACCTAACCTAACCTAACCTAAACTAAACTAAACAAAACTAAAGTAAACTAAACTAAATTAAACTATAAACTATACTAAACTATAAACTAAACTAAACTAAACTATAAACAGAACTAAACTAAAGTGAACTACACTAACCTAAACTAACATAAACTAAACTAAACGAAACTAAACTATATATTAAACTATAAACTAATATATAAATTAAACTAAACTATAAATTAAACTAAAATAAACTAAACTAAGCTAAACTATCTACCCTATCCTAACCTAACCTAACCTAACCTAACCTAAGCTAAACTAAACTAACCTAACATAAACTAACCTAACCTAAACTAACCTAACCTAAGCTAAACTAAACTAAACTAAACTATAAAATAAACTATAAACTAAACTAAACTATACTATAAACTAAATTATAAACTAAACTAAACTAACCTAAACTAACCTAACCTAACCTAACCTAACATAAATTAGACTAAACTAAATTATAAACTATACTAAACTAAACTAAACTAAACTAACCTAAAGTAATATAACCTAAACTAAACTAACCTAAACTAACCTAACCTAAACTAAACTAACCTGACCTAACCTAACCAAAACAAAACTAAACTAAACTAAACTAAACTAAACTAAAATAAACTAACCTAACCTAACCTAAACTAAACTAACCTAAAGTAACCTAACCTAAACTAAACTAAACTATACTAAACTAATGTAATATAAACTAAACTAAATTAAACTATAAACTAAAATGTAAACTAAACTAAACTAAACTAACCTAACTTAAACTAAACTAAAATAAACTAAATTAAATTCAACTAAATGAAACTAAACTAAACTACACTAACCTAAACTAACCTAACCTAACATAATTTAATCTAAACTAAAATAAACTAACCTAACCGAACATAACCTAACCTTACCTAACCTAAACTAAACTAAACTAAACTAAACTAAACCAAACTAAACTAAACTATAAACTAAAATATAAATTAATCTGTAAACTAATCTAAACTATAAACTAATTTATAAATTAAACTAAACTTTAAACTAAAATAAAATAAACTAAACTAAGCTAAACTATCTAACCTAACGTAACCTAACCTAAAATAACCTAGCCTAAGCTAAGCTAAAATAAACTAACCTAACCTAACGTAAACTAACATAACCTAACCTAAACAATACTAAACTAAACTAACCTTACCTAACCTAACCTAACCTAACCTATACTAAACTAAACAAAACTAAACTAAACTAAACTAAACTATAAACTAAACTAAACTAAACTATAAACAAAACTAAACTAAACTGAAGTAAACTAACCTAACCTAACCTAATATAAACTTAACTAAACTAAACTAACCTAACGCAACCTAATCTAACCTTACCTAACCTAACCTAAACTTAACTAAATGAAACTAAACTATAAACTAATCTCTAAAATAAACTAAACTATAAATTAAACTAAACTAAACTAAACTAAGCTAAATTAACTAACCTAACCTATTCTAACCTAACCTAAGCTAAACTAGACTAACCTAACCTAAACTAAACTACACTAAACTAAATTATAAACTAAACCATAAACTAAACTAAACTATAAACTAAACTATAAACTAAACTAAATTAAACTATAAATTAGATTAAACTGAACTAAACTAACCTAACCTAACCTAAGCTAAGGTAAACTAAACTAACCTAAAGTAACATAAGTTAACCTAACCTAACCTAAACTACACTAATTTAACCTGACCTAACCAAAAGTAAACTAACCAAACCTAACCTAACCTAACCTTAAATAACCTAACCTAAGCTAAGCTAAACTAAACTAACATAACCTAACATAAACTGACATAACCTAACCTAAGCTGAACTAAACTTAACTAACCTCACCTAACATAAACTAACATAACCTAACCTAAATTGAACTAAACTAAACTAACCTAACCTAACCTAACCTAAAATAAATTAACCTAAGCTAAGCTAAACTAAACTTACCTAACCTAACCAAAACTAAACTAATATAAACTATAAACTAAACTATAAGCTAATTTATAAATTAAACTAAACTATAAACTAAAATAAAATAAACTAAACTAAGCTAAACTATCTTACCTAACCTAACCTAACCTAAAATAACCTAACCCAAGCTAAGCTAAACTAAACTAACCTAACCTAACATAAACTAACATAACCTAACCTAACCTAACCTAAACTAATCTAAACTAAACTAAACTAATCTAATATAAACTAAACAAACTTAAACTATAAACTAAAATATAAACTAAACTAAACTAACCTAACCTTAACTAAACTAAAATAAACTAAATTAAATTCAACTAAATGAACTAAACTAAACTACACTAACCGAACCTAACCTAACATAAACTAATCTAAACTAAACTAAACTAATGTAATATAAGCTAAAATAAACAATAAATTAAAATATAAACTAAACTAAACTATACTAAACTAAGTTAACCTTACTTAACCTAACCTAAACTAAACTAAACTAAACTAAACTAACCTAACCTAACCTAAAATAAGGAAAAATAAACTACATTAAATTCAACTAAACTAAAATAAACTACACTTACCTAACCTAACCTTACCTAACCTAACCTAAACTAAACTAAACCAAACTAAACTAAACTATAAACTGAAATATAAGCTAATCTATAAATTATACTAAACTATAAACTAAACTAAACTAAACCAAATTAAATTCAACTAAACTAAACTACACAAATCTAACCTAACCTAACCTAACATAATCTAATCTAAACTAAAATAAACTAACCTAACCTAACCTAACCTTACCTAACCTAACCTAAACTAAACTATTCTAAACCAAACTTAACTAAACTATAAAGCAAAATATAAACTAATCTATAAACTAAACTAAACTATAAACTAAAGGAAACTAAATTAAACTATACTAAACTAAGCTAACCTAACATAAACAAATCTAACCCAACCTAAAATAAACTAAACTAAACTAAACTAAATTAAACTATAAACTAAACTAAATTAAATTATAAACTAAATTATAAACTAAACTAAGCTAATCTATAAACAAAACTAAACTATAAAACAATTTATAAATGAAACTAAACTATAAACTAAACGAAACTAAGCTAAACTAACTAACCCAACCCAACCTAACCTAACCTAACCTAACCTAAGCTATACTAAACTAACCTAACCTAACCTAAACTAAACTAAAATAAACTAAATTATATTATAAAGTATAAACTAAACAAAACTAAACTATAAACTATAATATAAACTAAACTAAACTTAACTAAACTAAATTAAACTAAACTAAACTAAGCTAACCTAACCTAACCTAACCTAAATTAAACTAAACTAAACTAAGCTAAGCTAACCTAACCTAACCTAACCTAACCTAAGCAAAACTAAAGTAACCTAACCTAACATAAACTAACCTAACCTAACCTAAACTGAACTAAACTATACTAACCTAACCTAACCTAACCTAACCTAAACTAAGCTAAGCAAAACTAAACTAACCTAACCTAACACAAACTAACCTAACCTAAACTAAACTAAACTAAACTAACCTTACCTAACCTAATCTAAACTAAACTAAACAAAACTAAACTAAACTAAATTAAACTATAAACTAAACTAAACTATAAACCAAACTATAAACTAAACTAAACTATAAACAAAACTAACTAAAATGAACTAAACTAACCAAACCTAACCTAACATAAACTTAACTAAACTAAACTATCCTAACCTAACCTAACCTTACCTAACCTAACCTTAACTAAACCAAACTAAACTAATATTATAAACTAAAATATAATCTAATCTATAAATTAAACTAAACTATAAACTAAACTAAAATAAACTAAACTAAGCTAAACTAACTAACCTAACCTAACTTAACCTAACCTAACCAAACCTAAGCTAAGCTAAAGTAAACTTACCAAACCTAACCTAAACTAAACTAAACTAAATTAAACTAAATTATAATCTAAACTATTAACTTAACTAAACTAAATTATAAACTAAACTATAAACTAAACTAAACTATAAACTAAACTAAACCAAACTAACCTTACCTAACCTAACCTAAACTAAACTGACCTAACCTAAGCTAACCTAACCTAAATTAAACTATAAAATAAACTATAAACTAAACTAAACCAAACTATACTATAAACTAAATTATAAACTAAACTAAACTAACCGGAACTAACCTAACCTAACATAAACTAAACTAAACTAAATTATAAACTAAACGAAACTAAACTAAACTAAATTAAACTAAACTAACCTAAAGTAACCTAAAATAAACTAAACTAAACTAAACTAAATAACCTAACCTAAACTAAAGTAAAACAAACCAGATTAAATTCAACTAAACTAAACTAAACTAAACGCCACTAACCTAACCTAACCTAACCTAATCTAACCTAAACTAAAATAAACTAACCAAACCTAACCTAAATTAAACTAAAATAAACTAAACTAAATTAAACTATAAACTAAACTAAACTATAAACTAAACTAAACTATAAACTAAACTAAATTATAAACTAAACTATAAAATAAACTAAACTATAAACTAAACTCACCTAACCTAACCTAACCTAACCTAAACTAACCTAAGCTAACCTAACCTAACCTAGGCTAAGCTAAACTAAACTAACCTAACCTAACATAAACTAACCTAACCTAACCTAAACTAACCTTACCTAACCTAACCTAAACTAAACTAAACTAAACAAAACTAAACTAAAATAAATTAAACTATAAACTGAACTAAACTGTAAACTAAACTTTAAACTAAACTAAACTATAAAAGAAACTAAACTAAACTGAACTAAACTAACCTAACCTAACCTAACATAAACTTAACTGTACTGAACTTCCCTAACCTATCCTAACCTAACCTTACCTAACCTAACCTAAACTAAACGAAACGAAACTAAATTATAAACTAAACTATAAACTAATCTATAATATTAACTAAAATATAAAATAAACTAAAATAAACTAAACTAAACTAAACTAACTAACCTAACCTAACCTAACCTAAACTGAACTAACCTAACCTAACCTAACCTAAGCTAAACTAAACTAAACTAATCTAATATAAACTAAACCAACTTAAACTATAAACTAAAATATAAACTAAACTAAACTAAACTAACCTAACCTAAACTAAACTAAAATAAACTAAATTATATTCAACTAAATGAAACTAAACTAAACCACACTAACCTAACCTAACCTAATATAATCTAATCTAAACTAAAATAAACTAACCTAACCTTAACTAACCTAAACTAAACTAAACTAAACCAAATTAAACTAAACTATAAACTAAAATATAAATTAATCTGTAAAATAAACTAAACTATAAACTACACGAAACTAATATAAACTAAACTAAACTAACCTAACCTAAGCTAAGCTAAACTAAACTAGCCTAACATAACCTAAACTAAACTAAATTATAAACTAAACTATAAACTAAACTAAACCAAACTATATACTAAACTATAAACTAAACTAAGCTAAAGTATAAACTAAACTAAACTTACCTAACCTAAACTAAACTAACCTAACCTAACCTAAACTAACCTAACCTAACCTAAACTAAACTAACCCAACCTAACCTAATATAACCTAAACTAAACTAAACTATAAAATAAACTATAAATGAAACGAAACTAAACTATACTATAAACTAAATTATAAACTAAACTAAACTAAACTAAATTAAGCTAACCTAAACTAAGTTAAACTAAACTAAACTAAATTATAAAATAAACGATACTAAACTAACCTTACCTAACCTAACCTAACCTAACATAAACTAAACTAAACTAAATTATAATCTAAACGAAACTAAACAAAACTAAACTAAACTAACCTAAATGAACATAACCTAACCTAATCTAACCTAAACTAAACTAAACAAACCTGACCTACCCTAAACTAAAACTAAACAAAACGTAAATTAACTAAACTAAAATAAACTAACCTAACCTAACTTAACCTAAACTAAACTAAACTAACCTAACCTAGCCTAAACTAAACTAAAATAAACTAAATAAAATTCAAGTAAACTAAACTAAACTACACTAACCTAACCTAACCTAACCTAACATAACCTAATCTAAACTAAAATAAAATAACCTAAACTAATATCACCTTACCTAACCTAACCTAAACTAAACTAAACTAAACCAAACTAAACTAAACTATAAACTAAAATATAAACTAATTTATAAACTAAACTATTCTATAAACTAAACTAAACTAAACTAAACTCAGCTAAACTAACTAACCTCACCTAATGTATCCTAACGTAATCTAAGCTAAACTAAACTAACCTAACCTAACCTAACATAAACTTAACTAAACTAAACTACCCTAACCTAACCAAACCTAACCTTACCTAACCTAACCTAAACTAAACTAAACGAAACTAAACAAAACTAAACTAAACTAACCTAAAGTAACATAACCTATGCTAACTTAAACTAAACTAAACTAACCTGACCTAACCTAAACTAAAACTAAATTTATCTAAATTATAGACTAAACTATAAACTAAAGTAAATTAACTAGACCAAAATAAACTAACCTAACCTAACCTAACCTAAACTAAACTAACCTAACCTAACCTAACCTAAGCTAACATAAACTAAACTAAACTAAATTATAAACTAAAAGAATCTAAACTAAATTGAATTAAACTAAACTAACCTAAAGTAACATAACCTAACCTAACGTAACCTAACCTAAACTAAACTAAACTAAACTAAACTTACCAACCTAACCTGACCTAAACTAAAATAAACTAAACTAACCTAACCGAACCTAAACTAAACTAAACTATAAACTAAACTATAAACTAAACTAAACTAAACTAAACTAAAATAAACTAACCTAACCTAAACTAAACTAAACTAATCTAATATTTACTAAACTAAACTATAAACTAAAATAAATTAACTAAGCTACACTAACTAACCCAACCTAACCTAACCTATCCTAACCCAACCTAAACTAAGCTAAACTAACCTAACCTAACCTAACCTAACCTATCCTAAACTAAACTAAACTCAACTAAACTAAACTAAATTAAATAATAAACTAAACTAAACTTAACTATAAATTAAACTATAAACTAAACTAAACTATAAACAATACTAAACTAAACTCAACTAAACTAACCTAACCTAACCTAACATAAACTTAACTAAACTAAACTAACTTAACCTCACCCAACCTAACCTTACCTAACCTAACCTAAACTAAAATAAACTAAACTAAACTATAAGCGAAACTATACTTAATTATAAATTAAACACTAAACTAAACTACACCAAACTGACCTAACCTAACCTAAACAAAACTAACATACCTAACCTAACCTAACCTAAACTAAACTAAATTAAATTAACCTAACCTAACCTAAACTAAACTAAACTGACCTAACCTATCCTAAACAAACTAAACTAAACTAAACTATAAGCTAAACTATTAACTAAACTAAACTAAACTAACCTTACCTAACCTAACCTAACCTAACTTATACTAAACTAAACTAAATTAAACCAAACTAAACTAAACTATAAACTAAAATTTAAGCTAATCTATAAATTAAAATAAACTATAAAATAAAATAAACTAAACTAAATTAAATTCAACTATACTAAACTACACTAATCTAACCTAACCTAACATAATCTAATCTAAACTAAAATAAACTCACATAACCTAACCTAACCTTAACTAACATAACCTAAACTAAACTAAACTAAACCAAACTTAAATAAACTATAAACCAAAATATAAACTAATCTATAAACTAAACTAAACTATAAACTAAACGAAACTAAAATAAACTATACTAAATTAAACTAACCTAACCTAAACAAATCTAACCTAACCTAAACTAAACTAAACTAAGCTAAACTAAACTAAATTAAACTATAAAGTAAACTAAATTAAACTATAAATTAAACTATAAACTAAATTATATTACTATAAACAAAACTAAACTATAAAATAATTTGTAAATTAAAATAAACTATAAACTAAACTAAAATAAACTAAACTAAGCTAAACTAACTAACCCAACCTAACCTCACCTAACCTAGCCTAAGCTATACTAAACTAACCTAACCTAACCTAAACTAAACTAAACCAAACTAAATTATATTATAAAGTATAATCGAAACTAAACTAAACTATAAACTATAATATAAATTAAACTAAACTATAAACTAAACTAAACTTAACTAAACTAAAGTAAACTAAGCTTAACTAACCTAACCTAAACCAACCTAAATTAAACTAAACTAAACTAAGCTAACCTAAGCTAACCTAATCTCACCTAAGCTAAGCAAAACTAAAGTAACCTAACCTAACATAAACTAACCTAACCTAACCTAAACTAAACTAATTTAACCTAAGCTAACCTAACCTAACCTAAGCTAAGCAAAACTAAACTAACCTAACCTAACATAAACTAACTTAACCTAACCTAAACTAAATTAAACTAAACTAAACCAACCTTACCTAACCTAACCTAAACTAAACTAAACAACACTAAAATAAACTAGACTAAATTAAACTATAAACTAAACCAATCTATAAACTAAACTGAACTAAACTATAAACAAAACTAACTAAACTGAACTAAACTAACCTAACCTAACTTAACATAAACTTAACTAAACTAAACTATCCTAACCTAACCTAACCTTACCTAACCTAACCAAACCTAAGCTAAGCAGAACTAAACTAACCAAACCTAACCTAACCTAATATAAACTAAACTAAACTAAATTATAAACTAAACGAAACTAAACTAAACTAAATTAAACTAAACTAACCTAAAGTAACCTAAACTAAACTAAACTAAACTAACCTACCCTAACCTAACCTAAACTAAACTAAACTAATCTAACCGAAACTAAACTAAACTAAACTAAACTAAACTAAACTATAAACTTAACAATAAACTAAAGTAAACTAAAGTAAAGTAAAATAAACTAACCTAACCTAACCTAAACTCAACTATCCTAACCTAACCAAACCTAACCTAAACTAAATTGAACTAAACTAAACTAAACTAGTCTAATATAACTAAACTAAACTAAAATATAAACTAAAATATAAACTAAACTAAACTAAACTAACCTAACCTAATCTAACCTAACTTAACCTAACCTAAATTAAACTAAACTAAACTAAACTAACCTAACCTAACCTAAACTAAGCTAAAATAAACTAAATTAAATTCAACTAAATTAAACTAAACTAAACTACACTAACCTAACCTACCCAAACCTAACATAATCTAATGTAAACTAAAATCAACTAACCTAACCTAACCTAACCTAAACTAAACTGCCCTAAACTAAACTAAACTAAGTTAAACAATAAATTAAACTAAACTAAACCATAAACTAAACTGTAAACTAAATTATTACTAAACTAAATTATAAACAAAACTAAACTCAACTGAACTAACTTAACCTAACCTAACCTAAACTTACCTCTCCTAAACTAAACTAAACTAAACTAAACTATAAACTAATCTAAAATTAAACTAAACTATAAACTAAACGATACCTCACTAAACTAAACTAAACTAAACTAAACTAAACTACACTAAACAAAACTAAACCATAAACTAAACTATAAACTAAACTATGAACTAAGCTATAAACTAAACTAAACTAAACTATAAACTAAACTAAACTAATCTATAAACTTAGCTAACCTATCCTAAATTAAACTAAACTAAACTACGCTAACCTAACCTAACCTAACCTAAGCTAAACTAAACTAAACTAACCTAACCTAACATAAACTATCCTAACCTAACCTAAACTAAACTAATCTTACCTAACCTAACCTAACCTAACCTAACCTAAACTAAACTAAACTAAACTAATTTAAACTATAAACTATACTAAACTATAAACTAAACTAAACTAAACTATAAACAGAACTAAACTAAAGTGTACTAAACTAACCTAACATAACATAAACAAAACTAAACGAAACTAAACTATAAATTAAACTATAAACTAATCTATAAATTAAACTAAACTAAAAATTAAACTAAAATAAACTAACTACCCTATCCTAACCTATCCTAACCTAAATTAAACTAAACTAATCTAGCCTAACCTAACCTAACCTAAACTAAACTAAACTAAAATAAAATATAAAATAAACTATAAACTAAACTAAACTAAACTATACTATAAACACTATTATAAACTAAACTAAACTAAACTAACCTAAACTAACCTAACCTAACCTAAACTAACATAAATTAAACTAAACTAAATTATAAACTAAACGAAACTAAACTAAACTAACCTAAAGTAACATAACCTAAACTAAACTAACCTAACCTAACCTAAGCTAAACTAAACTAACCTGACCTAACCTAACCTAAACAAAACTAAACTAAACTAAACTAAATTAAATAAAATAAACTAACCTAACCTAACCTATCCTAAACTAAACTAACCTAACCTAACCTAACACAAACTAAACTAAACTATACAAAACTAATCTAATATGAACTAAACTAAATTAAACTATAAACTAAAATATAAACTAACCTAAACTAAACTAACCTAACCTAAACTAAACTTAAATAAACTAAATTAAATTCAACTAAATGAAACTAAACTAAACTACACTAACCTAAACTAACCTAACCTAACATATTCTAATCTAAACTTAAATAAACTAACCTAACCGAACCTAACCTAACCTTACCTAACCTAAACTAAACTAAACTAAACCAAACTAAACTAAACTATAAATTAAATATAAATTAATCTGTAAACTAAACTAAAGTATAAACTACACGAAACTAAAATCAACTATACTAAACTAAACTAACCTAACCTAAACTAACCTAACCTAATATAAACTAAACTAAACTAACCTAACCTAAGCTAAGCTAAACTAAACTAACCTAAACTAAACTAAACTAAACTAAACTAAATTATAAACTAAACTATAAACTAAACTAAACCAAATGATATACTAAACTATAAACTATATTAACCTAAATTATAAACTAACCTAACCTAACCTAAACTTATCTAACGTAACCTAAACTAAACTAAACTAAACTATAAACTAATTTATAAATTAAAATAAACTATAAACTATAGTAAAAAAACAAAACTAAACTAAGCTAAACTAACTAACCTAACCTAACCTAACCTAAGCTAAGATATCTAAACTTACCTAACCTAACCTAAACTAAATTAAACTAAAATAAACTAAACTAAACTAAACTATAAACTAAACTATAAACTAAACTGATATAAACAATAAACTAAACTAAAGTTAACTAACCTAACGTAACCTAACCTAATCTAAATTAAACTAAACTAAACTAAACTAAGCTAACCTAACCTAACCTAAACTAACCTAACCTAACCTGAGCTAAACTAAACTAACCTAACCTAACATAAACTAACCTTACCTAACCTAAACTAACCTTACCTAACCCAACCTAAACTAAACTAAACTAAACAAAACTAAACTAAACTAAACTAAATTAAACTATAAACTGAACTAAACTGTAAACTAAACTTTAAACTAAACTAAACTATAAACGAAACTAAAATAAACTGAACTAAACTTACAGAACTTAACCTAACATAAACTTAACTAAAACTACCCTAACGTAACCTAACCTAACCTTACCTAACCTAACCTAAACTAAACTAAACAAAACTAAACTATAAACTAAACTATAAACTAATCTATAAATTAAACTATATTATAAACTAAACTAAAATAAACTAAACTAAACTAAACTAACTAACCTAACCTAACCGAACCTAAGCTAAGCTACGCTAAACTAAACTAACCTAACCTAACCTGAAATAAACTAAACTAAACTAAACTAAAATGAATTATAAACTATACTATAAACTAAACTAAACCAAATTATAAACTAAACTATAAACTAAACTAACCTACCATAACCTAACCTAAACTAAACTAACCTAACCTAAGCTAACCGAAACTAAACTAAACTATAAAAAAACTATAAACTAAACTAAACAAAACTATACTATAAACTAAATTATAAACTAAACTAAACTAAACTAAACTAACCTCAACTAACCTAACCTAACCTCACCTAACCTAACCTAACATAAACTAAACTAAACTAAATTATAAACTAAACTAAACTAAATTAAACTAAACTAACCTAAAGTAACATAACCTAACCTAACCTATCCTAAACTAAAATAAACTCCACTAACCTAACCTAACATAACCCAACCTAACCTAAACTAAACTAAACTAACCTAACCGAACCTAAACTAAACTAAACTAAACTAAACTATAAACTAAACTATAAACTAAAGTAAACTAAACTAAACTAAAATAAACTAACCTAACCTAACCTAAACAAACCTAACACACCTAACCTAACCTAACATAAACTAAACTAAACTAAACTAACTCACCTAACCTAACCGAACCTAACCTAAGCTACGCTAAACTAAACTAACCTAACAAAACCTGAACTAAACTAAATTAAACTAAACTAAACTAAATTATAAACTAAACTATAAACTAATATAAACTAACCTAACCTAACCTAACATAAACTAAACTAACCTAACCTAAGCTAACCTAACCTAAACTAAACTAAACTATAAAAAAACTATAAACTAAACTAAACAAAACTAAACTAATGTAAACTAAACTAACCTCAACTAACCTAACCTAACCTCACCTAACCTAACATAAACTAAACTAAACTAAATTATAAACTAAACGAAACTAAACGAAACTAAACTGACCTAACCTATCCTAAACAAAACAAAACTAAACTAAACTATAAGCTAAACTATAAACTAAACTAATCTAATATAAACTAAACTAAACTAAACTATAAACTAAAATATAAACTAAACTAAACTAAATAACCTAACCTAAACTAAAGTAAAATAAACTAGATTACATTCCACTAAACTAAACTAAACTAAACGCCACTAACCTAACCTAACCTAACCTAATCTAATCTAAACTAAAATAAACTAACCTAACTTAACGTAACCTAACCTCACCTATTCTTACCTAAACTAATCTAAACTAAACAAACTAAACTGAACTATAAACTAAAATATAAATTAATCTATAAACTAAACTGAACTATAAACTAAACGAAACTAAAATAAACTATACTAAACTAAACTAACCTAACCTAAACTTACCTAACCTAACCTAAACTAAACTAATCTAAACTATAAACTAAACTATAAACTAATTTATAAATTAAACTAAACTATAAACTAAAATAAAATAAACTAAACTAAGCTAAACTATCTAACCTAACCTAACCTAACCTAAATTAACCTAACCTAAGCTAAGCTAAGCTAAATTAAACTAACCTAACCTAACATAAACTAACATAACCTAACCTAAACTAAACTAAAGTAACCTTACCTAACCTAACCTATACTAAACTAAACAAAACTAAACTAAGCTAAACTATAAACTAAACTAAACTAAACTATAAACAAAACTAAACTAACTGAACTAAACTAACCTAACCTAACATAAACTTAACTAAACTAAACTAACCTAACCCAACCTAAGCTAACCTGACCTAACCTAACCTAAACTTAACTAAATGAAACTAAACTATAAACTAATCTCTAAATTAAACTAAACTATAAACTAATTTAAAATAAACTAAACTAAGCTAAATTAACTAACCTAACCTATTCTAACCTAACTTAAGCTAAACTAGACTAACCTAACCTAAATTAAACTAAACTGAACTAAATTATAAACTAAACCATAAACTAAACTAAACTATAAACTAAACTATAAACTAAACTAAACTATAAACTAGACTAAACTTAACTAAACTAACCTAACCTAAGCTAAGGTAAACTAAACTAACCTAAAGTAACATAAGTTAACCTAGCCTAACCTAAACTACACTAACTTAACCTTACCTAACCTAAACTAAACTAACATAACCTAACCTAACCTAACCTAAAATAACCTAACCTAAGCTAAGCTAAACTAAAGTAACCTAACCTAACATAAACTAACATAACCTAACCTAAACTGAACTAAACTTAACTAACCGAACCTAACCTAAAATAACCTAACCTAAGCAAAGCTAAACTAAACTAACCTAACCTAACATAAACTAATATAACCTAACCTAAACTGAACTAAACTAAACAAACCTTACCTAACCTAAACTATACTAAACTAAACAAAACAAAAGTAAACTAATCTAAACTATAAACTGAACTAAACTAACCTAACCTAACCTAACATTAACTTAACTAAACTAAACTAACCTAACCCAACCTAAGCTAACCTTACCTAACCTAACCTAAACTAAACTAAACGAAACTAAACTATAAACTAAACTATAAACTAATCTCTAAATTAAACTAAACTATAAACTAAACTAAAATAAACTAAACTAAGCTAAATTAACTAACCTAACCTATTATCACCTAACCTAAGCTAAACTAGACTAACCTAACCTAAACTAAACTAAACTAAACTAAACTATAAAGTAAACTAAACTATAAACAAAACTAAACTAAACTGGACTAAACTAACCTAACCTAACCTAACCTAACATAAACTTAACTAAACTAAACTAACCTAACCCAAACTAAGCTAACCTTACCTAACCTAACCTAAACTTAAATAAATGAAACTAAACTATAAACTAGTCTCTAAATTAAACTAAACTATAAACTAAACTAAAATAAACTAAACTAAGCTAAATTAACTAACCTAACCTATTCTAACCTAACCTAAGCTAAACAAGACTAACCTAACCTAAACTAAACTAAACTAAACTAAATTATGAACTAAACCATAAACTAAACTAAACTATAAACTAAACTATAAACTAAACTAAACTAAACTATAAACTAGACTAAACAAAACTGAACTAACCTAACCTAACCTAAGCTAAGGTAAACTAAACTAACCTAACCTAACCTGAACTAAACTAAACTAAACTAAACTAACTTATAAACTTAGCTATAAACTAAACTAAACCAAATTATAAACTAAACTATAAACTAAACTAAACTAAACTATAAACTAAACTAAACTAAATTATACTAATCTAACCTAATCTAAACTAAACTAACCTAACCTAACCTAACCTAACATAACCTAAACTAAACTAAACTAAAATATAAAATAAACTATAAACTAAACTATACTATACACTAAATTATAAACTAAACTAAACTAAACTAAACTAAACTAATCTAACCTAACCTAACATAAACTAAACTAAATTATAAACAAAACGAAACTAAACTAACCTAACCTAATATAAACTAAACTAAACTAAATTATAAACTAAACGAAACTAAACTAAACTAAACTAACCTAAAGTAACATAAGTTAACCTAACCTAACCTAAACTACACTAACTTAACCTGACCTAACCTAAACTGAACTAAGCCAAACTAACCTAACCTAACCTAACCGAAAATAACCTAACCTAAGCTAAGCTAAACTAAACTTATATAACCTAACCTAAACTAAACTAATCTAAACTATAAACTAATCTATAAACTAATTTATAAATTAAACTAAACTATTAACTAAAATAAAATAAACTAAACTAAGCTAAACTATCTAACCTAACGTAACCTAACCTAAAATAACCTAACCTAAGCTAAGCTAAACTAAACTAACCTAACCTAACATAAACTAACATAACCTAACCTAACCTAAACTAATCTAAACTAAACTAAACTAATATAATATAAACTAAACAAACTTAAACTATCAACTAAAATATAAACTAAACTAAACTAACCTATTCTAAACTAAACTAAAATAAACTAAATTAAATTCAACTAAATGAAACTAAACTAAACTACACTAACCTAACCTATCCTAACCTAACATAATCTAATCTAAACTAAAATAAACTAACCTAACCTAACCATAACTAATCTAAACTAAACTGAACTAAACTAAACTAAACCAAACTAAACTAAACTATAAACTACACGAAACTAATATAAACTATAGTAAACTAACCTAACCTAACCTAACCTAAGCTAAACTAAACTAACCTAACCTAACCTAAAGTAAACTAAACTAAACTAAATTATAAACTAAAATATTTACTAAACTAAATCAAACTACATATTAAACTATAAACTAAACTAAGCTAAACTATAAATTAAACTAAACTAAACTAACCTAACCTAACCTAAACTAACCCAACCTAACCTAAACTAAACTAACCCAACCTAACCTAACATAAACTTAACTAAACTAAACTACCCAAACCTAACTTAACCTAACCTTACCTAACCTAAACTAAACTAAACTAAACGAAACTAAACTGTAAACTAAACTAAACTGTAAACTAAACTATAAACTAATCTATAAATTAAACTAAACTATAAACTAAACTAAAATAAACTAAACTAAACTAAACTAACCTAACTAACCTAAGCTAACCGAACCTAACCTAAGCTACGCTAAACTAAACTAACCTAACCTAACCTGAACTAAACTAAACTAAACTAAACTGAATTATAAACTAAACTATAAACTAAACTAAACCAAATTATAAACTAAAAACTAAACTAAACTAAACTATAAACTAAACTAAACTAACCCTAACCTAACCTAAAGTAAACTAACATAACCTAAGCTAACCTATCCTAAACTAAACTAAACTATAAAAAAAAACTATAAACTAAACTAAACAACACTATACTATATACTAAATTAAAAACTAAACTAAACTAAACTAAACTAAACTAAACTAACCTAACCTAACCTCACCTAACCTAACCTAACATAAACTAAACTAAACTAAATTATAAACTAAACGAAACTAAACTAAACTAAACTAAATTACACTAAACTAACCTAAAGTAACACAACCTAACTAACCTAACCTAACCTAACCTAAATTAAAATAAACTCAACTAACATAACCTAACATAACCGAACCCAACCTAAACTAAACTAAACTAACCTAACCGAACCTAAACTAAACTAAACTATAAACTAAACTATAAACTAAAGTAAACTAAACTAAACTAAAATAAAATAACCTAATTTACCTAAACAAAACTAACAGTCCTAACCTAACCTAAACAAAACTAAACTATACTAACCTAACCTAACATAACCCAACCTAACCTAAAATAAACTAAACTAAACTATAAACTAAATTATAAACTAAAGTAAACTAAACTAAACTAAAGAAACCTAACACACCTAACCTAACCTAACCTAAACTAAACTAAACTAAACTAAACTAACCTAACATAACCTAACCTAACCTAAACTAAACTAATCTGACCTAACCTATCCTAAACCAAACAAAACTAAACTAAACTATAAGCTAAACTATAAACTAAAGTAAACTAAACTAAACTAAAATAAACTAATCTAACCTAACCTAACCTAACCTAACCTAAACTAATCTAATATAAACTAAACTAAACTAAACTATAAACTAAAATATAAACTAAACTAAACTAAACTAAATAACCTAACCTAAACTAAAGTAAAATAAACTAGAGTAAATTTAACTAAACTAAACTAAACTAAACGCCACTAACCTAACCAAACCTAACCTAACCTAATCTAATCTAAACTAAAATAAGCTAACCTAACCTAACGTAACCTAACCTTAACTATTATAACCTGAACTAATCTAAACTAAACAAACTAAACTAAACTATAAACCAAAATATAAACTAATCTATAAACTAAACTGAACTATAAACTAAACGAAAATAAAATAAACTATATTAAAATAAACTAACCTAACCTAAACTTACCTAACCTAACCTAAACCAAATTAATCTAAACTATAAACTAAACTATAAACTAATATATAACTTAAACTAAACTATAAACTAAAATAAAATAAACTAATCTAAGCTAAACTATCTAACCTAACCTAACCTAAAATAACCTAACCTAAGCTAAACTAAACTAAACTAACCTAACCTAACATAAACTAACATAACCTAACCTAAACTTTACTAAACTAAACTAACCTTACCTAACCTAACCTATACTAAACTAAACAAATCTAAACTAAACTAAACTAAACTATAAACTAAACTAAACTAAACTATAAACACAACTATACTAAACTGAACTAAACTAACCTAACCTAACCTAAGCTAAGGTAAACTAAACTAAACTAACCTAACCTAACCTAACATAACCTAAACTAAACTAAACTAAAATATAAAATAAACTATAAACTAAACTAAACTATACTATAAACTAAATTATAAACTAAACTAAACTAAACTAAACTAACCTAACCTAACCTAACTTAACATAAACTAAACTAAATTATAAACAAAACGAAACTAAACTAACCTAACCTAATATAAACTAAACTAAACTAAATTATAAACTAAACGAAACTAAACTAAACTAACATAAGTAACATAAGTTAACCTAACCTAACCTAAACTACACTAACTTAACCTGACCTAACGTAAACTAAACTAACCTAACCTAACCTAACCTAACGTAAAATAACCTAACCTAAGCTAAGCTAAACTAAACTAACCTAACCTAACATAAACTAACATAACCTAACCTAAACTGAACTAAACTAAACTAACCTAACCTAACCTAATTTAAAATAACCTAACCAAAGGTAAGCTAAACTAAACTTACGTAACCTAACCTAAACTAAACTAATCTAAACTATAAACTAAACTATAAACTAATTTATAAATTAAACTAAACTATAAACTAAAATAAAATAAACTAAACTAAGCTAAACTATCTAACCTAACCTAACCTAACCAAAATAACCTAACCCAAGCTAAGTTAAACTAAACTAACCTAACCTAACATAAACTAACATAACCTAACCTAACCTAACATAAACTAATCTAAACTAAACTAAACTAATCTAATATAAACTAAACAAACTTAAACTATAAACTAAAATATAAACTAAACTAAACTAACCTAACCTAAACTAAACTAAAATAAACTAAATTAAATTCAACTAAATGAAACTAAACTAAACTACACTAACCTAACCTAACCTAACCTAACATAATCTAATCTAAACTAAACTAAACTAATGTACTATAAGCTAAAATAAACAATAAATTATAATATAAACTAAACTAAACTATACTAAACTAAGTTAACCTTACTTAACCTAACCTAAACTAAACTAAACTAAACTAAACTAACCTAACCTAACCTAAACTAAACAAAAATAAACTACATTAAATTAAATTAAACTAAAATAAACTACACTTACCTAACCTAACCTTACCTAACCTAACCTAAACTAAACTAAACCAAATTAAATTCAACTAAACTAAACTACACTAATCTAACCTAAACTAACCTAACATAATATAATCTAAACTAAAATAAACTAACATAACCTAACCTAACCTTACCTAACCTAACCTAAACTAAACTAAACTAAAGCAAACTTTACTAAACTATAAAGCAAAATATAAACTAATCTATAAACTAAACTAAACTATAAACTAAAGGAAACTAAATTAAACTATACTAAACTAAACTAACCTAACATAAACAAATCTAAGCTAACCTAAAATAAACCAAACTAAACTAAACTAAATTAAACTATAAACTAAACTAAACTAAACTATAAACAATACTAAACTATAAAACAATTTATAAGTTAAACTAAACTATAAACTAAATTAAAATAAACTAAACTAAGCTAAACTAACTAACCCAACCTAACCTAACCTAACCTAACCTAAGCTATACTAAACTGACCTAACCTAACCTAAACTAAACTAAAATAAACTATATTATATTATAAAGTATAAACTAAACAAAACTAAACTATAAACTATAATATAAACTATACTAAACTTAACTAAACTAAATTAAACTAAAGTTAACTAAGCTAACCTAACCTAACCTAAATTAAACTGAACTAAACTAACCTAACCTAACCTAACGTAACCTAAGCAAAAATAAAGTAACCTAACCTAACATAAACTAACCTAACCTAACCTAAACTAAACTAAACTAAACTAAACTAAGCTAACCTAACTTAACCTAACCTAACCTAACCTAAGCTAAGCAAAACTAAACTAACCTAACCTAACACAAACTAACGTAACCTAACCTAAACTAAACTTAACTAACCTTCCCTAACCTAACCTAAACTAAACTAAACAAAACTAAACTAAACTTAACTAAATTAAACTATAAACTAAACTGAACTATAAACCAAACTATAAACTAAACTGATATAAACTATAAACTAAACTAAACTAAAGTTAACTAACCTAACGTAACCTAACCTAAACTAAATTAAACTAAACTAAACTAAACTAAGCTAACCTAACCTAACCTAAACTAACCTAACCTAACCTAAACTGAGCTAAACTAAACTAACCTTACCTAACATAAACTAACCTTACCTAACCTAAACTAACCTTACCTAACCTAACCTAAACTAAACCAAACTAAACAAAACTAAACTAAACTAAACTAAATTAAACTATAAACTGAACTAAACTGTAAACTAAACTTTAAAATAAACTAAACTATAAACAAAACTAAAATAAACTGAACTAATCTTACAGATCCTAACCTAACATAAACTTAACTAAACTAAACTACCCTAACCTAACCTAACCTAACCTTACCTAACCTAACCTAAACTAAACTAAACAAAACTAAACTATAAACTAAACTATAAACTAATCTATAAATTAAACTAAATTATAACCTAACTAAAATAAACTAAACTAAACTAAACTAACTAACCTAACCTAACCGAACCTAACCTAAGCTACGCTAAACTAAACTAACCTAACCTAACCTGAACTAAACTAAACTAAACTAAACTAAACTGAATTATAAACTAAACTATAAACTAAACTAAACCAAATTATAAACTAAACTATAAACTAAACTAAATTAACCTAACATAACCTAACCTAACCTAAACTAAACTAACCTAACCTAAGCTAACCTAACCTAAACTAAACTAAACTATAAAAAAACTATAAACTAAACTAAACAAAACTATACTATAAACTAAATTATAAACTAAACTAAACTAAACTAAACTAAACTAACCTCAACTAACCTAACCTAACCTTACCTAACCTAACCTAACATAAACTAAACTAAACTAAATTATAAACTAAACGAAACTAAACTAAACTAAACTAAAATAAACTAAACTAACCTAAAGTAACATAACCTAACCTAACCTAACCTAAACTAAAATAAGCTAACCTAACCTAACGTAACCTAACCTTAACTATTATAACCTGAACTAATCTAAACTAAACAAACTAAACTAAACTATAAACCAAAATATAAACTAATCTATAAACTAAACTGAACTATAAACTAAACGAAAATAAAATAAACTATATTAAAATAAACTAACCTAACCTAAACTTACCTAACCTAACCTAAACCAAATTAATCTAAACTATAAACTAAACTATAAACTAATATATAACTTAAACTAAACTATAAACTAAAATAAAATAAACTAATCTAAGCTAAACTATCTAACCTAACCTAACCTAAAATAACCTAACCTAAGCTAAACTAAACTAAACTAACCTAACCTAACATAAACTAACATAACCTAACCTAAACTTTACTAAACTAAACTAACCTTACCTAACCTAACCTATACTAAACTAAACAAATCTAAACTAAACTAAACTAAACTATAAACTAAACTAAACTAAACTATAAACACAACTATACTAAACTGAACTAAACTAACCTAACCTAACCTAAGCTAAGGTAAACTAAACTAAACTAACCTAACCTAACCTAACATAACCTAAACTAAACTAAACTAAAATATAAAATAAACTATAAACTAAACTAAACTATACTATAAACTAAATTATAAACTAAACTAAACTAAACTAAACTAACCTAACCTAACCTAACTTAACATACACTAAACTAAATTATAAACAAAACGAAACTAAACTAACCTAACCTAATATAAACTAAACTAAACTAAATTATAAACTAAACGAAACTAAACTAAACTAACATAAGTAACATAAGTTAACCTAACCTAACCTAAACTACACTAACTTAACCTGACCTAACGTAAACTAAACTAACCTAACCTAACCTAACCTAACGTAAAATAACCTAACCTAAGCTAAGCTAAACTAAACTAACCTAACCTAACATAAACTAACATAACCTAACCTAAACTGAACTAAACTAAACTAACCTAACCTAACCTAACTTAAAATAACCTAACCAAAGGTAAGCTAAACTAAACTTACCTAACCTAACCTAAACTAAACTAATCTAAACTATAAACTAAACTATAAACTAATTTATAAATTAAACTAAACTATAAACTAAAATAAAATAAACTAAACTAAGCTAAACTATCTAACCTAACCTAACCTAACCAAAATAACCTAACCCAAGCTAAGTTAAACTAAACTAACCTAACCTAACATAAACTAACATAACCTAACCTAACCTAACATAAACTAATCTAAACTAAACTAAACTAATCTAATATAAACTAAACAAACTTAAACTATAAACTAAAATATAAACTAAACTAAACTAACCTAACCTAAACTAAACTAAAATAAACTAAATTAAATTCAACTAAATGAAACTAAACTAAACTACACTAACCTAACCTAACCTAACCTAACATAATCTAATCTAAACTAAACTAAACTAATGTACTATAAGCTAAAATAAACAATAAATTATAATATAAACTAAACTAAACTATACTAAACTAAGTTAACCTTACTTAACCTAACCTAAACTAAACTAAACTAAACTAAACTAACCTAACCTAACCTAAACTAAACAAAAATAAACTACATTAAATTAAATTAAACTAAAATAAACTACACTTACCTAACCTAACCTTACCTAACCTAACCTAAACTAAACTAAACCAAATTAAATTCAACTAAACTAAACTACACTAATCTAACCTAACCTAACCTAACATAATATAATCTAAACTAAAATAAACTAACATAACCTAACCTAACCTTACCTAACCTAACCTAAACTAAAGCAAACTTTACTAAACTATAAAGCAAAATATAAACTAATCTATAAACTAAACTAAACTATAAACTAAAGGAAACTAAATTAAACTATACTAAACTAAACTAACCTAACATAAACAAATCTAAGCTAACCTAAAATAAACCAAACTAAACTAAACTAAATTAAACTATAAACTAAACTAAACCAAACTATAAACAATACTAAACTATAAAACAATTTATAAGTTAAACTAAACTATAAACTAAATTAAAATAAACTAAACTAAGCTAAACTAACTAACCCAACCTAACCTAACCTAACCTAACCTAAGCTATACTAAACTGACCTAACCTAACCTAAACTAAACTAAACTATAAACCGAACTAAACTAACCTAACCTAACCTAACATAAACTTAACCAAACTTAACTAACCTAACCCAACCTAAGCTAACCTTACCTAACCTAAACTAACCCAACCTAACCTAAACTAAACTAACCCAACCTAACCTAACATAAACTTAACTAAACTAAATTACCCTAACCTAACTTAACCTAACCTTACCTAACCTAACCTAAACTAAACTAAACGAAACTAAACTGTAAACTAAACTATAAACTAATCTATAAATTAAACTAAACTATAAACTAAACTAAAATAAACTAAACTAAACTAACCTAACTAACCTAAGCTAACCGAACCTAACCTAAACTACGCTAAACTAAACTAACCTAACCTAACCTGAACTAAACTAAACTAAACTGAATTATAAACTAAACTATAAACTAAACTAAACCAAATTGTAAACTAAAAACTAAACTAAACTAAACTATAAACTAAACTAAACTAACCCTAACCTAACCTAAAGTAAACTAACATAACCTAAGCTAACCTAACCTAAACTAAACTAAACTATAAAAAAACTATAAACTAAACTAAACAACACTATACTATATACTAAATTAAAAACTAAACTAAACTAAACTAAACTAAACTAAACTAACCTAACCTAACCTCACCTAACCTAACCTAACATAAACTAAACTAAACTAAATTATAAACTAAACGAAACTAAACTAAACTAAACTAAATTAAACTAAACTAACCTAAAGTAACATAACCTAACTAACCTAACCTAAACTAACCTAAATTAAAATAAACTCAACTAACCTAACCTAACATAACCCAACCCAACCTAAACTAAACTAAACTAACGTAACCGAAACTAAACTAAACTAAACTAAACTATAAACTAAACTATAAACTAAAGTAAACTAAACTAAACTAAAATAAACTAACCTAATTTACCTAAACAAAAGTAACAGTCCTAACCTAACCTAAACAAAACTAAACTATACTAACCTAACCTAACATAACCCAACCTAACCTAAACTAAACTAAACTAAACTATAAACTAAATTATAAACTAAAGTAAACTAAACTAAACTAAAGAAACCTAACATACCTAACCTAACCTAACCTAAACTAAACTAAACTAAACTAAACTAACCTAACATAACTTAACCTAAACTAAACTAAACTGACCTAACCTATCCTAAACAAAACAACACTAAACTAAACTATAAGCTAAACTATAAACTAAAGTAAACTAAACTAAACTAAACTAACTAATCTAACCTAACCTAATCTAACCTAACCTAACCTAACCTAAACTAATCTAATATAAACTAAACTAAAATAATTATAAACTAAAATATAAACTAAACTAAACTAAACTAAATAACCTAACCTAAACTAAAGTAAAATAAACTAGAGTAAATTCAACTAAACTAAACGCCAGTTACCTAACCTAACCTAACCTAACCTAATCTAATCTAAACTAAAATAAGCTCACCTAACCTAATTTAACCTAACCTTACCTATTATAACCTGAACTAATCTAAACTAAACAAACTAAACTAAACTATAAACCAAAATATTAACTAATCTATAAACTAAACTGAACTATTAACTAAACGAAACTAAAATAAACTATACTAAAATAAACTAACCTAACCTAAACTTACCTAACCTAACCTAAACTAAACTAATCTAAACTATAAACTAAACTATAAACTAATATATAACTTAAACTAAACTATAAACTAAAATAAAATAAACTAAACTAAGCTAAACTATCTAACCTAACCTAACCTAACCTAAAATAACCTAACCTAAGCTAAACTAAACTAAACTAACCTAACCTAACATAAACTAACATAACCTAACCTAAACTTTACTAAACTAAACTAACCTTACCTAACCTAACCTATACTAAACTAAACAAATCTAAACTAAACTAAACTATAAACTAAACTAAACTAAACTATAAACAAAACTATACTAAACTGAACTAAACTAACCTAACCTAACCTAAGCTAAGGTAAACTAAACTAACCTAACCTAACCTAACCTAACATAACCTAAACTAAACTAAACTAAAATATAAAATAAACTATAAACTAAACTATAAACTAATCTCTAAACTAAACTAAACTATAAACTAAACTAAAATAAACTAAACTAAGCTAAATTAACTAACCTAACCTATTCTAACCTAACCTAAGCTAAACTAGACTAACCTAACCTAAACTAAACTAAACTAAACTAAACTATAAACTAAACTAAACTATACTATAAACAAAACTAAACTAAACTGAACTAAACTAATCTAACCTAACCTAACATTTACTTAACTAAATTAAACTAACCTAATCCAAACTAAGCTAACCTTACCTAACCTAACCTAAACTTAAATAAATGAAACTAAACTATAAACTAATCTCTAAATTAAACTAAACTATAAACTAAACTAAAATAAACTAAACTAAGCTAAATTAACTAACCTAACCTATTCTAACCTAACCTAAGCTAAACTAGACTAACCTAACCTAAACTAAACTAAACTAAACTAAATTATAAACTAAACCATAAACTAAACTAAACTATAATCTAAACTATAAACTAAATTAAACTAAACTATAAACTAGACTAAACTAAACTAAACTAACCTAACCTAAGCTAAGGTAAACTAAACTAACCTAACCTAACCTGAACTAAACTAAACTAAACTAACCTAACGTATAAACTAAGCTATAAACTAAACTAAACCAAATTATAAACTAAACTATAAACTAAACTAAACTAAACTATAAACTAAACTAAACTAAATTATACTAATCTAACCTAACCTAAACTAAACTAACCCAACCTAACCTAACCTAACATAACCTAAACTAAACTAAACTAAAATATAAAATAAACTATAAAGTAAACTATACTATAAACTAAATTATAAACTAAACTAAACTAAACTAAACTAAACTAAACTAATCTAACCTAACCTAACATAAACTAAACTAAATTATAAACAAAACGAAACTAAACTAACCTAACCTAATATAAACTAAACTAAACTAAATTATAAACTAAACGAAACTAAACTAAACTAAACTAACCTAAAGTAACATAAGTTAACCTAACCTAACCTAAACTACACTAACTTAACCTGACCTAACCTAAACTGAACTAAACCAAACTAACCTAACCTAACCTAACCGAAAATAACCTAACCTAAGCTAAGCTAAACTAAACTTACCTAACCTAACCTAAACTAAACTAATCTAAACTATAAACTAATCTATAAACTAATTTATAAATTTTACTAAACTATTAACTAAAATTAAATAAACTAAAATAAGCTAAACTATCTAACCTAACCTAACCTAACCTAAAATAACCTAACCTAAGCTAAGCTAAACTAAACTAACCTAACCTAACATAAACTAACATAACCTAACCTAACCTAAACTAATCTAAACTAAACTAAACTAATCTAATATAAACTAAACAAACTTAAACTATAAACTAAAATATAAACTAAACTAAACTAACCTAACCTAAACTAAACTAAAATAAACTAAATTAAATTCAACTAAATGAAACTAAACTAAACTACACTAACCTAACCTAGCCTAACCTAACATAATCTAATCTAAACTAAAATAAACTAACCTAACCTAACCATAACTAATCTAAACTAAACTGAACTAAACTAAACTAAACCAAACTAAACTAAACTATAAACTAAAATATAAATTAACCTGTAAACTAAAGTAAACTATAAACTACACGAAACTAATATAAACTATAGTAAACTAACCTAACCTAACCTAACCTAAGCTAAACTAAACTAACCTAACCTAACCTAAAGTAAACTAAACTAAACTAAATTATAAACTAAAATATTTACTAAACTAAATCAAACTACATATTAAACTATAAACTAAACTAAGCTAAACTATAAATTAAACTAAACTAAACTAACCTAACCTAACCTAAACTAACCCAACCTAACCTAAACTAAACTAACCCAACCTAACCTAACATAAACTTAACTAAACTAAATTACCCTAACCTAACTTAACCTAACCTTACCTAACCTAACCTAAACTAAACTAAACGAAACTAAACTTTAAACTAAACTATAAACTAATCTATAAATTAAACTAAACTATAAACTAAACTAAAATAAACTAAACTAAACTAACCTAACTAACCTAAGCTAACCGAACCTAACCTAAACTACGCTAAACTAAACTAACCTAACCTAACTGAACTAAACTAAACTAAACTAAACTGAATTATAAACTAAACTATAAACTAAACTAAACCAAATTATAAACTAAAAACTAAACTAAACTAAACTATAAACTAAACTAAACTAACCCTAACCTAACCTAAAGTAAACTAACATAACCTAAGCTAACCTAACCTAAACTAAACTAAACTATAAAAAACTATAAACTAAACTATACAACACTATACTATATACTAAATTAAAAACTAAACTAAACTAAACTAAACTAAACTAAACTAACCTAACCTAACCTCACCTAACCTAACCTAACATAAACTAAACTAAACTAAATTATAAACTAAACGAAACTAAACTAAACTAAACTAAATTAAACTAAACTAACCTAAAGTAACATAACCTAACTAACCTAACCTAAACTAACCTAAATTAAAATAAACTCAACTAACCTAACCTAACATAACCCAACCCAACCTAAACTAAACTAAACTAACGTAACCGAACCTAAACTAAACTAAACTAAACTAAACTATAAACTAAACTATAAACTAAAGTAAACTAAACTAAACTAAAATAAACTAACCTAATTTACCTAAACAAAACTAACAGTCCTAACCTAACCTAAACAAAACTAAACTATACTAACCTAACCTAACATAACCCAACCTAACCTAAACTAAACTAAACTAAACTATAAACTAAAGTAAACTAAACTAAACTAAAGAAACCTAACATACCTAACCTAACCTAACCTAAACTAAACTAAACTAAACTAAACTAACCTAACATAACTTAACCTAACCTAAACTAAACTAAACTACCTAACCTATCCTAAACAAAACAAAACTAAACTAAACTATAAGCTAAACTATAAACTAAAGTAAACTAAACTAAACTAAACTAACTAATCTAACCTAACCTAATCTAACCTAACCTAACCTAACCTAAACTAATCTAATATAAACTAAACTAAACTAAACTATAAACTAAAATATAAACTAAACTAAACTAAACTAAATAACCTAACCTAAACTAAAGTAAAATAAACTAGAGTAAATTCAACTAAACTAAACTAAACTAAACGCCAGTAACCTAACCTAACCTAACCTAACCTAATCTAATCTAAACTAAAATAAGCTAACCTAACCTAACGTAACCTAACCTTACCTATTATAACCTGAACTAATCTAAACTAAACAAACTAAACTAAACTATAAATCAAAATATAAACTAATCTATAAACTAAACTGAACTATTAACTAAACGAAACTAAAATAAACTATACTAAAATAAACTAACCTAACCTAAACTTACCTAACCTAACCTAAACTAAACTAATCTAAACTATAAACTAAACTATAAACTAATATATAACTTAAACTAAACTATAAACTAAAATAAAATAAACTAAACTAAGCTAAACTATCTAACCTAACCTAACCTAACCTAAAATAACCTAACCTAAGCTAAACTAAACTAAACTAACCTAACCTAACATAAACTAACATAACCTAACCTAAACTTTACTAAACTAAACTAACCTTACCTAACCTAACGTATACTAAACTAAACAAATCTAAACTAAACTAAACTATAAACTAAACTAAACTAAACTATAAACAAAACTATACTAAACTGAACTAAACTAACCTAACCTAACCTAAGCTAAGGTAAACTAAACTAACCTAACCTAACCTAACCTAATATAACCTAAACTAAACTAAACTAAAATATAAAATAAACTATAAACTAAACTAAACTATACTATAAACTAAATTATAAACTAAACTAAACTAAACTAAACTAACCTAACCTAACCTAACATAAACTAAACTAAATTATAAACAAAACGAAACTAAACTAACCTAACCTAATATAAACTAAACTAAATTATAAACTAAACGAAACTAAACTAAACTAAACTAACCTAAAGTAACATAAGTTAACCTAACCTAACCTAAACGACACTAACTTAACCTGACCTAACCTAAACTAAACTAACCTAACCTAAGCTAACCTAACGTAAAATAACCTAACCTAAGTTAAGCTAAACTAAACTAACCTAACCTAACATAAACTAACATAACCTAACCTAAACTGAACTAAACTAAACTAACCTAACCTAACCTAACCTAAAATAACCTAACCAAAGGTAAGCTAAACTAAACTTACCTAACCTAACCTAAACTAAACTAATCTAAACTATAAACTAACTATAAACTAATTTATAAATTAAACTAAACTATAAACTAAAATAAAATAAACTAAACTAAGCTAAACTATCTAACCTAACCTAACCTAACCAAAATAACCTAACCCAAGCTAAGCTAAACTAAACTAACCTAACCTAACATAAACTAACATAACCTAACCTAACCTAACCTAAACTAATCTAAACTAAACTAAACTAATCTAATATAAACTAAACAAACTTAAACTATAAACTAAAATATAAACTAAACTAAACTAACCTAACCTAAACTAAACTAAAATAAACTAAATTAAATTCAACTAAATGAAACTAAACTAAACTACACTAACCTAACCTAACCTAACATAATCTAATCTAAACTAAACTAATGTACTATAAGCCTAAATAAACAATAAATTAAAATATAAACATAACTAAACTATACTAAACTAAGTTAACCTTACTTAACCTAACCTAAACTAAACTAAACTAAACTAAACTAACCTAACCTAACCTAAACTAAACAAAAATAAACTACATTAAATTAAATTAAACTAAAATAAACTACACTTACCTAACCCAACCTTACCTAACCTAACCTAAACTAAACTAAACCAAACTAAACTAAACTATAAACTAAAATATAAGCTAAAATATAAATTAAACTAAACTATATACTAAACTAAACTAAACCAAATTAAATTCAACTAAACTAAACTACACTAATCTAACCTAACCTAACCTAACATAATCTAATCTAAACTAAAATAAACTAACCTAACCTAACCTTACCTAACCTAACCTAAACTAAACTAAACTAAAGCAAACTTTACTAAACTATAAAGCAAAATATAAACTAATCTATAAACTAAATTAAACTGTAAACTAAAGGAAACTAAATTAAACTATACTAAACTAAACTAACCTAACATAAACAAATCTAACCTAACCTAAAATAAACCAAACTAAACTAAACTAAATTAAACTATAAACTAAACTAAATTAAACTCTAAACTAAACTGTAAACAAAACTAAACTATAAAACAATTTATAAATTAAACTAAACTATAAACTAAATTAAAATAAACTAAACTAAGCTAAACTAACTAACCCCGCCTAACCTAACCTAACCTAACCTAAGCTATACTAAACTGACCTAACCTAACCTAAACTAAACTAAAATAAAATAAATTATATTATAAAGTATAAACTAAACAAAACTAAACTATAAACTATAATATAAACTAAACTAAACTTAACTAAACTAAATTAAACTAAACTTAACTAACCTAACCTAACCTAACCTAAATTAAACTAAACTAAACTAACCTAACCTAACCTAACCTAACCTAACCTAAGCAAAACTAAAGTAACCTAAGCTAACATAAACTAACCTAACCTAACCTAAACTAAACTAAACTAAACTAAACTAAACTAAGCTAACCTAACTTAACCTAACCTAACCTAAGCTAAGCAAAACTAAACTAACCTAACCTAACACAAACTAACCTAACCTAACCTAAACTAAACTAAACTAACCTTACCTAACCTAACCTAAACTAAACTAAACAAAACTAAACTAAACTAAACTAAATTAAACTATAAACTAAACTAAACTATAAACCAAACTATAAACTAAACTGATATAAACTATAAACTAAACTAAACTAAAGTTAACTAACCTAACGTAACCTAACCTAAACTAAATTAAACTAAACTAAACTAAACTAAGCTAACCTAACCTAACCTAAACTAACCTAACCTAACCTAACCTGAGCAAAACTAAACTAACCATACCTAACATAAACTAACCTTACCTAACCTAAACTAACCCTACCTAACCTAACCTAAACTAAACTAAACTAAACAAAACTAAACTAAACTAAACTAAATTAAACTATAAACTGAACTAAACTGTAAACTAAACTTTAAACTAAACTAAACTATAAACAAAACTAAAATAAACTGAACTAATCTTACAGAACCTAACCTAACATAAACTTAACTAAACTAAACTACCCTAACCTAACCTAACCTAACCTTACCTAACCTAACCTAAACTAAACTAAACAAAACTAAACTATAAACTAAACTATAAACTAATCTATAAGTTGAACTAAATTATAAACTAAACTAAAATAAACTAAACTAAACTAAACTAACTTACCTAACCTAACCGAACCAAACCTAAGCTACGCTAAACTAAACTAACCTAACCTAACCTGAACTAAACTAAACTAAACTAAACTAAACTGAATTATAAACTAAACTATAAACTAAATTAACCAAATTATAAACTAAACTAACCTAACATAACCTAACCTAACCTAAACTAAACTAACCTAACCTAAGCTAACCTAACCTAAACTAAACTAAACTATAAAAAACTATAAACTAAACTAAACAAAACTATACTATAAACTAAATTATAAACTAAACTAAACTAAACTATACTAACCTCAACTAACCTAACCTAACATCACCTAACCTAACCTAACATAAACTAAACTAAACTAAATAATAAACTAAACGAAACTAAACTAAACTAAACTAAATTAAACTAAACTAACCTAAAGTAACATAACCTAACCTAACCTAACCTAAACTAAAATAAACTCCACTAACCTAACCTAACATAACCCAACCTAACCTAAACTAAACTAAACTAACCTAACCGAACCTAAACTAAACTAAACTAAACTATAAACTAAACTATAAACTAAAGTAAACTAAACTAAACTAAAATAAACTAACCTAACCTAACCTAAACAAACCTAACACACCTAACCTAACCTAACATAAACTAAACTAAACTAAACTAACTCACCTAACCTAAACGAACCTAACCTAAGCTACGCTAAACTAAACTAACCTAACAAAACATGAACTAAACTAAATTAAACTAAACTAAACTAAATTATAAACTAAACTATAAACTAATATAAACTAACCTAACCTAACCTAACCTAAACTAAACTAACCTAACCTAAGCTAACCTAACCTAAACTAAACTAAACTATAAAAAAACTATAAACTAAACTAAAAAAAGTATACTATAAACTAAATTATAAACTAAACTAATGTAAACTAAACTAACCTCAACTAACCTAACCTAACCTCACCTAACCTAACATAAACTAAACTAAACTAAATTATAAACTAAACGAAACTAAACTAAACTAAACTGACCTAACCTATCCTAAACAAAACCAAACTAAACTAAACTATAAGCTAAACTATAAACTAAAGTAAACTAAACTAAACTAAACTAATCTAACCTAACCTAACCTAACCTAACCTAAACTAATCTAATATAAACTAAACTAAACTAATCTAAACTATAAACTAAAATATAAACTAAACTAAACTAAATAACCTAACCTAAACTAAAGTAAAATAAACTAGATTAAATTCAACTAAACTAAACTAAACTAAACGCCACTAACCTAACCTAACCTAACCTAATCTAATCTAAACTAAAATAAACTAACCTAACCTAAATTAACCTAACCTCACCTATTCTTACCTAAACTAATCTAAACTAAACAAACTAAACTGAACTATAAACTAAAATATAAATTAATCTATAAACTAAACTGAACTATAAACTAAAAAAACTATACTAAACTAAACTAACCTAACCTAAACTTACCTAACCTAACCTAAACTAAACTAATCTAAACTATAAACTAAACTATAAACTAATTTATAAATTAAACTAAACTATAAACTAAAATAAAATAAACTAAACTAAGCTAAACTATCTAACCTAACCTAACCTAACATAACCTAACCTAACCTAAGCTAAGCTAAACTAAACTAACCTAACCTAACATAAACTAACATAACCTAACCTAAACTAAACTAAACTAAACTAACCTTACCTAACCTAACCTATACTAAACTAAACAAAACTAAACTAAACTAAACTAAACTATAAACTAAACTAAACTAAACTATAAACAAAACTAAACTAAACTGAACTAAACTAACCTAACCTAACATAAACTTAACTAAACTAAACTAACCTAACCCAACCTAAGCTAACCTTACCTAACCTAACCTAAACTTAACTAAATGAAACTAAACTATAAACTAATCTCTAAATTAAACTAAACTATAAACTAATCTAAAATAAACTAAACTAAGCTAAATTAACTAACCTAACCTATTCTAACCTAACTTAAGCTAAACTAGACTAACCTAACCTAAATTAAACTAAACTGAACTAAATTATAAACTAAACCATAAACTAAACTATAAACTAAACTAAACTATAAACTAGACTAAACTTAACTAAACTAACCTAACCTAACCTAAGCTAAGGTAAATTAAACTAACCTAAAGTAACATAGGTTAACCTAGCCTAACCTAAACTACACTAACTTAACCTTACCTAACCTAAACTAAACTAACCTAACCTAAGCTAAGCTAAACTAAAGTAACCTAACCTAACATAAACTAACATAACCTAACCTAAACTGAACTAAACTTAACTAACCGAACCTAACCTAAAATAACCTATCCTAAGCAAAGCTAAACTAAACTAACCTAACCTAACATAAACTAATATAACCTAACCTAAACTGAACTAAACTAAACTAACCTTACCTAACCTAACCTATACTAAACTAAACAAAACAAAACTAAACTAAACTAAACTATAAACTGAAATAAACTAACCTAACCTAACCTAACATAAACTTAACTAAACTAAACTAACCTAACCCAACCTAAGCTAACCTTACCTAACCTAACCTAAACTAAACTAAACGAAACTATACTATAAACTAAACTATAAACTAATCTCTAAATTAAACTAAACTATAAACTAAAATAAAATTAACTAAACTAAGCTAAATTAACTAACCTAACCTATTCTAACCTAACCTAAGCTAAACTAGACCAACCTAACCTAAACTAAACTAAACTAAACTATAAACTAAACTAAACTAAACTATAAACAAAACTAAACTAAACTGAACTAAACTAATCTAACCTAACCTAACATAAACTTAACTAAACTAAACTAACATAATCCAAACTAAGCTAACCTTACCTAACCTAACCTAAACTTAAATAAATGAAACTAAACTATAAACTAATCTCTAAATTAAACTAAACTATAAACTAAACTAAAATAAACTAAACTAAGCTCAATTAACTAACCTAATCTATTCTAACCTAACCTAAGCTAAACTAGACTAACCTAACCTAAACTAAACTAAACGAAACTAAATTATAAACTAAACCATAAACTAAACTAAACTATAAACTAAACTATAAACTAAACTAAACTAAACTATAAACTAAATAAAATAAACTAAACTAACCTAACCTAAGCTAAGGTAAACTAAACTAACCTAACCTAACCTGAACTAAACTAAATTAAACTAACCTAACTTATAAACTAAGCTATAAACTAAACTAAACCAAATTATAAACTAAACTATAAACTAAACTAAACTAAACTATAAACAAAACTAAACTAAATTATACTAATCTAACCTAACCTAAACTAAACTAACCTAACCTAACCTAACCTAACATAACCTAAACTAAACTAAACTAAAATATAAAATAAACTATAAACTAAACTATACTATAAACTAAATTATAAACTAAACTAAACTAAACTAAACTAATCTAACCTAACCTAACATAAACTAAACTAAATTATAAACAAAACGAAACTAAACTAACCTAACCTAATATAAACTAAATTAAACTAAATTATAAACTAAACGAAACTAAACTAAACTAAACTAACCTAAAGTAACATAAGTTAACCTAACCTAACCTAAACTACACTAACTTAACCTGACCTAACCTAAACTTAACTAAACCAAACTAACCTAACCTAACCTAACCGAAAATAACCTAACCTAAGCTAAGCTAAACTAAACTTACCTAACCTAATCTAAACTAAACTAATCTAAACTATAAACTAATCTATAAACTAATTTATAAATTAAACTAAACTATTAACTAAAATAAAATAAACTAAACTAAGCTAAACTATCTAACCTAACCTAACGTAACCTAAAATAACTTAACCTAAGCTAAGCTAAACTAAACTAACCTAACCTAACATAAACTAACATAACCTAACCTAACCTAAACTAATCTAAACTAAACAAACTTAAACTATAACCTAAAATATAAACTAAACTAAACTAACCTAACCTAAACTAAACTAAAATAAACTAAATTAAATTCAACTAAATGAAACTAAACTAAACTACACTAACCTAACCTAGCCTAACCTAACATAATCTAATGTAAACTAAAATAAACTAACCTAACCATAACTAATCTAAACTAAACTGAACTAAACTAAACTAAACCAAACTAAACTAAACTATAAACTAAAATATAAATTAACCTGTAAACTAAAGTAAACTATAAACTACACGAAACTAATATAAACTATAGTAAACTAACCTAACCTAACCTAACCTAAGCTAAACTAAACTAACCTAACCTAACCTAAAGTAAACTAAACTAAACTAAATTATAAACTAAAATATTTACTAAACTAAATCAAACTACATATTAAACTATAAACTAAACTAAGCTAAACTATAAATTAAACTAAACTAAACTAACCTAACCTAACCTAAACTAACCCAACCTAACCTAAACTAAACTAGCCCAACCTAACCTAACATAAACTTAACTAAACTAAACTACCCTAACCTAACTTAACCTAACCTTACCTAACCTAAAATAAAATAAACTAAACAAAACTAAACTGACCTAACCTATCCTAAACAAAATAAAACTAAACTAAACTATAAGCTAAACTATAAACTAAAGTAAACTAAGCTAAACTAAAATAAACTAATCTAACCTAACCTAACCTAACCTAACCTAACCTAAACTAATATAATATAAAATAAACTAAACTATAAACTAAAATATAAACTAAACTAAACTAAATAACCTAACCTAAACTAAAGTAAAATAAACTAGATTAAATTCAACTAAACTAAACTAAACTAAACGCCACTAACCTAACCTAACCTAACCTAACCTAACCTAATCTAATCTAAACTAAAATAAACTAACCTAACTTAACGTAACCTAACCTTACCTATTCTAACCTAAACTAATCTAAACTAAACAAACTAAACTGAACTATAAACTAAAATATAAACTAATCTATAAACTAAACTGAACTATACACTAAACGAAACTAAAATAAACTATACTAAAATTAACTAACCTAACTCAAACTAACCTAACCTAACCTAAACTAAACTAATCTAAGCTATAAACTCAACTATAAACTAATTTATAAATTAAAATAAACTATAAACTAAAATAAAATAAACTAAACTAAGCTAAACTATCTAACCTAACCTAACCTAACCTAAATTAACCTAACCTAAGCTAAGCTAAACTAAACTAACCTAACCTAACATAAACTAACATAACCTAACCTAAACTAAACTAAACTAAACTAAACTAACCTTACCCAACCTAACCTAACCTATACTAAACTAAACAAAACTAAACTAAACTAAACTAAACTATAAACTAAACTAAACTAAAAAAAAACTAAACTAAACTGAACTAAACAAACCTAACCTAACCTAACATAAACTTAACTAAACTAAACTAACCTAACCCAACCTAAGCTAACCTTACCTAAGCTAACCTAAACTTAACTAAATGAAACTAAACTATAAACTAATCTCTAAATTAAACTAAACTATAAACTAAACTAAAATAAACTAAACTAAGCTAAATTAACTAACCTAACCTATTCTACCCTAACCTAAGCTAATCTAGACTAACCTAACCTAAACTAAACTAAACTAAATTATAAACTAAACCATAAACTAAACTAAACTATAAACTAAACTAAACTAAACTATAAACGAGACTAAACTAAAATAAACTAACCTAACCTAACCTAAAATATCCTAACCTAAGCTAAGCTAAACTAAACTAACCTAACCTAACATAAACTAACATAACCTAACCTAAACTGAACTAAACTAAACTAACCTAACCTAACCTAACCTAAAATAACCTAACCTAAGCTATGCTAAACTAAACTAACCTAACCTAACATAAACTACAATAACCTAACCTAAACTGAACTAAACTAAACTAACCTTACCTAACCTAACCTATACTAAACTAAACAAAACAAAACTAAACTACACTAAACTATAAACTGAACTAAACTAACCTAACCTAACCTAACATAAACTTAACTAAACTAACCTAACCCAACCTAAGCTAACCTTACCTAACCTAACCTAACCTAAACTAAACTAAACGAAACTAATCTATAATCTAAACTATAAACTAATCTCTAAATTAAACTAAACTATAAACTAAACTAAAATAAACTAAACTAAGCTAAATTAACTAACCTAACCTATTCTAACCTAACCTAAGCTAAACTAGACTAACCTAACCTAAACTAAACTAAACTAAACTATAAACTAAACTAAACCATAAACAAAAGTAACCTAAACTGAACTAAACTAACCTAACCTAACATAAACTTAACTAAACTAAACTAAACTAACCCAACCTAAGCTAACCTTACCTAACCTAACCTAAACTTAACTAAATGAAACTAAACTATATACTAATCTCTAAATTAAACTAAACTATAAACTAAACTAAAATAACTAAGCTAAATTAACTAACCTAACCTATTATAACCTAACCTAAGCTAAACTAGACTAACCTAACCTAAACTAAACTAAACTAAACTAAATTATAAACTAAACCATAAAATAAATTATACTATAAACTAAACTATAAACTAAACTAAACTAAACTATAAACTAGACTAAACTAAACTAAACTAACCTAACCTAACCTAAGCTAAGGTAAACTAAACTAACCTAACCTAACCTGAACTAAACTAAACTAAACTAACCTAACTTATAAACTAAGCTATAAACTAAACTAAACCAAATTATAAACTAAACTATAATCTAAACTAAACTAAACTATAAACTAAACTAAACTAAATTATACTAATCTAACCTAACCTAAACTAAACTAACCTAACCTAACCTAACCTAAAATAACCTAAACTAAACTAAACTAAAATATAAAATAAACTATAAACTAAACTATACTATAAACTAAATTATAAACTAAACTAAACTAAACTAAACTAAACTAACCTAACAAACCTAATCTAACATAAACTAAACTAAATTATAAACAAAACGAAAGTAAATTAACCTAACCTAATATAAACTAAACTAAACTAAATTATAAACTAAACGAAACTAAACTAAACTAAACTAACCTAAAGTAACATAAGTTAACCTAACCTAACCTAAACTACACTAACTTAACCTGACCTAACCTAAACTGAACTAAACCAAACTAACCTAACCTAACCTAAAATAACCTAACCTAAGCTAAGCTAAACTAAACTTACCTAACCTAACCTAAACTAAACTAATCTAAACTATAAATTAAACTATAAACTAATTTATAAATTAAACTAAACTATTAACTAAAATAAAATAAACTAAACTAAGCTAAACTATCTAACCTAACCTAACCTAACCTAAAATAACCTAACCTAAGCTAAGATAAACTAAACTAACCTAACCTAACATAAACTAACATAACCTAACCTAACCTAAACTAATCTAAAGTAAACTAAACTAATCTAATATAAACTAAACAAACCTAAACTATGAACTAAAATATAAACTAAACTAAACAAACCTAACCTAAAATAATCTAAAATAAACTAAATTAAATTCAACTAAATGAAACTAAACTAAACTACACTAACCTAACCTAGCCTAACCTAACATAATCTAATCTAAACTAAAATAAACTAACCTAACCTAACATAAACTAAACTAAACTAAATTATAAACTAAACGAAACTAAACAAAATCAAAACTAAACTAACCTAAAGTAACCTAACCTAACCTAACCTAACCTAAAGTAAACTAAACTAATCTAATATAAACTAAACTAAACAATAAATTAAAATATAAAATAAACTTAACTAAACTAAACTAAGCTAAACTAACTTAACCTAAACTAAACTAAACTAAACTAACCTAACCTGGCCTAAAATAAACTAAAATAAACTAAATTAAATTCAAGTAAACTAAACTAAACTACACTAACCTAACCTAACCTAACGTTACATATTCTAATCTAAACTAAAACAAACTAACCTAAAGTAATCTAACCTTACCTAACCTAACCTAAACTAAAGTAAACCTAATTAAACTAAACTATAAACTAAAATATAAACTAATTTATAAACTAAAATATAAACTAATTTATAAACTAAACTCATCTATAAACTAAACTAAACTAACCTAACCTAAATTAGACTAAACTAAACTAAAGTAAATTCAACTAAACTAAACCTAATACACTAACCCAACCTAACCTAATCTAACATAAACTAAACTAAACTAAACTAACCTAACATAACTTAACCTAAATTAAACTAAACTAAACTAAACTATACTAAACTATAAACAAAACGATAAACTATACTATATATTAAACTGCACTAAAGTAAACTAAACTAAATTAATTTTACCTAACCTAACCTAAACTAAACTAAACTAACCTAACCTAACCTAAACTAAATTGAACTAATCTAAACTAAACGAAATTAAACTATAAACTAAACTAAACTAAACTAAACTCAACTAAACTAAACTGACCTAACCTAACTTAACCTGACCTTACCTAAACTAAACTATACTAACCTAACCTAACATAACCTACCCTAAACTAAACTAAACTAAATTAATTAAACTATAAACTAAACTAAACTATAAACTAAACGATACCTCACTAAACTAAACTAAACTACACTAAACTAAACTAAACCATAAACTAAAATATAAACTAAACTATAAACTAAGCTATAAACTAAACTAAAGTAAACTATAAACTAAACTAAACTAATCTATAAACTAAACTAACCAATCCTAAATTAAACTAAACTAAACTAAGCTAACCAAACCTAACCTAACCTAACCTAACCTAAACTAAACTAAACCTACCTAACCTAACCTAACCTAACCTAACCTAACCTAAACTAAACTAAACAAAACTAAAGTAAACTAAACTAAATTAAACTATAAACTATACTAAACTATAAACTAAACTAAACTAAACTATAAACTGAAATAAACTAACCTAACCTAACCTAACATAAACTTAACTAAACTAAACTAACCTAACCCAACCTAAGCTAACCTTACCTAACCTAACCTAAACTAAACTAAACGAAACTAAACTATAAACTAATCTCTAAATTAAACTAAACTATAAACTAAACTAAAATAAACTAAACTAAGCTAAATTAACTAACCTAACCTATTCTAACCTAACCTAAGCTAAACTAGACCAACCTAACCTAAACTAAACTAAACTAAACTAAACTATAAACTAAACTAAACTAAACTATAAACAAAACTAAACTAAACTGAACTAAACTAATCTAACCTAACCTAACATAAACTTAACTAAACTAAACTAACATAATCCAAACTAAGCTAACCTTACCTAACCTAACCTAAACTTAAATAAATGAAACTAAACTATAAACTAATCTCTAAATTAAACTAAACTATAAACTAAACTAAAATAAACTAAACTAAGCTCAATTAACTAACCTAATCTATTCTAACTTAACCTAAGCTAAACTAGACTAACCTAACCTAAACTAAACTAAACTAAACTAAATTATAAACTAAACCATAAACTAAACTAAACTATAAACTAAACTATAAACTAAACTAAACTAAACTATAAACTAGATAAAATAAACTAAACTAACCTAACCTAAGCTAAGGTAAACTAAACTAACCTAACCTAACCTGAACTAAACTAAACTAAACTAACCTAACTTATAAACTAAGCTATAAACTAAACTAAACCAAATTATAAACTAAACTATAAACTAAACTAAACTAAACTATAAACTAAACTAAACTAAATTATACTAATCTAACCTAACCTAAACTAAACTAACCTAACCTAACCTAACCTAACATAACCTAAACTAAACTAAACTAAAATATAAAATAAACTATAAACTAAACTATACTATAAACTAAATTATAAACTAAACTAAACTAAACTAAACTAATCTAACCTAACCTAACATAAACTAAACTAAATTATAAACAAAACGAAACTAAACTAACCTAACCTAATATAAACTAAACTAAACTAAATTATAAACTAAACGAAACTAAACTAAACTAAACTAACCTAAAGTAACATAAGTTAACCTAACCTAACCTAAACTACACTAACTTAACCTGACCTAACCTAAACTGAACTAAACCAAACTAACCTAACCTAACCTAACCGAAAATAACCTAACCTAAGCTAAGGTAAACTAAACTTACCTAACCTAACCTAAACTAAACAAATCTAAACTATAAACTAATCTATAAACTAATTTATAAATTAAACTAAACTATTAACTAAAATAAAATAAACTAAACTAAGCTAAACTATCTAACCTAACCTAACCTAACCTAAAATAACCTAACCTAAGCTAAGCTAAACTAAACTAACCTAACCTAACATAAACTAACATAACCTAACCTAACCTAAACTAATCTAAACTAAACTAATCTAATATAAACTAAACAAACTTAAACTATAACCTAAAATATAAACTAAACTAAACTAACCTAACCTAAACTAAACTAAAATAAACTAAATTAAATTCAACTAAATGAAACTAAACTAAACTACACTAACCTAACCTAGCCTAACCTAACATAATCTAATCTAAACTAAAATAAACTAACCTAACCTAACCATAACTAATCTAAACTAAACTGAACTAAACTAAACTAAACCAAACTAAACTAAACTATAAACTAAAATATAAATTAACCTGTAAACTAAAGTAAACTATAAACTACACGAAACTAATATAAACTATAGTAAACTAACCTAACCTAACCTAACCTAAGCTAAACTAAACTAACCTAACCTAAAGTAAACTAAACTAAACTAAATTATAAACTAAAATATTTACTAAACTAAATCAAACTACATATTAAACTATAAACTAAACTAAGCTAAACTATAAATTAAACTAAACTAAACTAACCTAACCTAACCTAAACTAACCCAACCTAACCTAAACTAAACTAGCCCAACCTAACCTAACATAAACTTAACTAAACTAAACTATCCTAACCTAACTTAACCTAACCTTACCTAACCTAACCTAAACTAAACTAAACAAAACTAAACTGACCTAACCTATCCTAAACAAAATAAAACTAAACTAAACTATAAGCTAAACTGTAAACTAAAGAAAACTAAGCTAAACTAAAATAAACTAATCTAACATAACCTAACCTAAACTAATATAATATAAAATAAACTAAACTATAAACTAAAATATAAACTAAACTAAACTAAATAACCTAACCTAAACTAAAGTAAAATAAACTAGATTAAATTCAACTAAACTAAACTAAACTAAACGCCACTAACCTAACCTAACCTAACCTAATCTAATCTAAACTAAAATAAACTAACCTAACTTAACGTAACCTAACCTTACCTATTCTAACCTAAACTAATCTAAACTAAACAAACTAAACTGAACTATAAACTAAAATATAAACTAATCTATAAACTAAACTGAACTATAAACTAAACGAAACTAAAATAAACTATACTAAAATTAACTAACCTAACCCAAACTTACCTAACCTAACCTAAACTAAACTAATCTAAGCTATAAACTAAACTATAAACTAATTTATAAATTAAAATAAACTATAAACTAAAATAAAATAAACTAAACTAAGCTAAACTATCTAACCTAACCTAACCTAACCTAAATTAACCTAACCTAAGCTAAGCTAAACTAAACTAACCTAACCTAACATAAACTAACATAACCTAACCTAAACTAAACTAAACTAAACTAACCTTACCTAACCTAACCTAACCTATACTAAACTAAACAAAACTAAACTAAACTAAACTAAACTATAAACTAAACTAAACTAAACTAAAAAAACTAAACTAAACAAACCTAACCTAACCTAACATAAACTTAACTAAACTAAACTAACCTAACCCAACCTAAGCTAACCTTACCTAAGCTAACCTAAACTTAACTAAATGAAACTAAACTATAAACTAATCTCTAAATTAAACTAAACTATAAACTAAACTAAAATAAACTAAACTAAGCTAAATTAACTAACCTAACCTATTCTACCCTAACCTAAGCTAAACTAGACTAACCTAACCTAAACTAAACTAAACTAAACTAAATTATAAACTAAACCATAAACTAAACTAAACTATAAACTAAACTAAACTAAATTATAAACTAGACTAAACTAAAATAAACTAACCTAACCTAACCTAAAATAACCTAACCTAAGCTAAGCTAAACTAAACTAACCTAACCTAACATAAACTAACATAACCTAACCTAAACTGAACTAAACTAAACTAACCTAACCTAACCTAACCTAAAATAACCTAACCTGAGCTATGCTAAACTAAACTAACCTAACCTAACATAAACTATAATAACCTAACCTAAACTGAACTAAACTAAACTAACCTTACCTAACCTAACCTATACTAAACTAAACAAAACAAAACTAAACTACACTAAACTATAAACTGAACTAAACTAACCTAACCTAACCTAACATAAACTTAACTAAACTAACCTAACCCAACCTAAGCTAACCTTACCTAACCTAACCTAAACTAAACTAAACGAAACTAATCTATAATCTAAACTATAAACTAATCTCTAAATTAAACTAAACTATAAACTAAACTAAAATAAACTAAACTAAACTAAATTAACTAACCTAACCTATTCTAACCTAACCTAAGCTAAACTAGACTAACCTAACCTAAACTAAACTAAACTAAACTATAAACTAAACTAAACTAAACCATAAACAAAAGTAACCTAAACTGAACTAAACTAACCTAACCTAACATAAACTTAACTAAACTAAACTAAACTAACCCAACCTAAGCTAACCTTACCTAACCTAACCTAAACTTAACTAAATGAAACTAAACTATAAACTAATCTCTAAATTAAACTAAACTATAAACTAAACTAAAATAACTAAGCTAAATTAACTAACCTAACCTATTCTAACCTAACCTAAGCTAAACTAGACTAACCTAACCTAAACTAAACTAAACTAAACTAAATTATAAACTAAACCATAAAATAAATTATACTATAAACTAAACTATAAACTAAACTAATCTAAACTATAAACTAGACTAAACTAAACTAAACTAACCTAACCTAACCTAAGCTAAGGTAAACTAAACTAACCTAACCTAACCTGAACTAAACTAAACTAAACTAACCTAACTTATAAACTAAGCTATAAACTAAACTAAACCAAATTATAAACTAAACTATAATCTAAACTAAACTAAACTATAAACTAAACTAAACTAAATTATACTAATCTAACCTAACCTAAACTAAACTAACCTAACCTAACCTAACCTAAAATAACCTAAACTAAACTAAACTAAAATATAAAATAAACTATAAACTAAACTATACTATAAACTAAATTATAAACTAAACTAAACTAAACTAAACTAAACTAACCTAACAAACCTAATCTAACATAAACTAAAATAAATTATAAACAAAACGAAAGTAAATTAACCTAACCTAATATAAACTAAACTAAACTAAATTATAAACTAAACGAAACTAAACTAAACTAAACTAACCTAAAGTAACATAAGTTAACCTAACCTAACCTAAACTACACTAACTTAACCTGACCTAACCTAAACTGAACTAAACCAAACTAACCTAACCTAACCAAACCTAAAATAACCTAACCTAAGCTAAGCTAAACTAAACTTACCTAACCTAACCTAAACTAAACTAATCTAAACTATAAATTAAACTATAAACTAATTTATAAATTAAACTAAACTATTAACTAAAATAAAATAAACTAAACTAAGCTAAACTATCTAACCTAACCTAACGTAACCTAAAATAACCTAACCTAAGCTAAGATAAACTAAACTAACCTAACCTAACATAAACTAACATAACCTAACCTAACCTAAACTAATCTAAAGTAAACTAAACTAATCTAATATAAACTAAACAAACCTAAACTATAAACTAAAATATAAACTAAACTAAACCAACCTAACCTAAAATAAACTAAAATAAACTAAATTAAATTCAACTAAATGAAACTAAACTAAACTACACTAACCTAACCTAGCCTAACCTAACATAATTTAATCTAAACTAAAATAAACTAACCTAACCTAACATAAACTAAACTAAACTAAATTATAAACTAAACGAAACTAAACAAAACCAAAACTAAACTAACCTAAAGTAACCTAACCTAACCTAACCTAACCTAAAGTAAACTAAACTAATCTAATATAAACTAAACTAAACAATAAATTAAAATATAAAATAAACTTAACTAAACTAAACTAAGCTAAACTAACTTAACCTAAACTAAACTAAACTAAACTAACCTAACCTGGCCTAAAATAAACTAAAATAAACTAAATTAAATTCAAGTAAACTAAACTAAACTACACTAACCTAACCTAACCTAACGTTACATATTCTAATCTAAACTAAAACAAACTAACCTAAAGTAATCTAACCTTACCTAACCTAACCTAAACTAAAGTAAACCTAATTAAACTAAACTATAAACTAAAATATAAACTAATTTATAAACTAAAATATAAACTAATTTATAAACTAATCTCATCTATAAACTAAACTAAACTAACCTAACCTAAATTAGACTAAACTAAACTAAAGTAAATTCAACTAAACTAAACCTAATACACTAACCCAACCTAACCTAATCTAACATAAACTAAACTAAACTAAACAAACCTAAGATAACTTAACCTAAATTAAACTAAACTAAACTAAACTATACTAAACTATAAACAAAACGATAAACTATACTATATATTAAACTGCACTAAAGTAAATTAAACTAAATTAATTTTACCTAACCTAACCTAAACTAAACTAAACTAACCTAACCTAACCTAAACTAAATTGAACTAATCTAAACTAAACGAAATTAAACTATAAACTAAACTAAACTAAACTAAACTCAACTAAACTAAACTGACCTAACCTAACTTAACCTGACCTTACCTAAACTAAACTATACTAACCTAACCTAACATAACCTACCCTAAACTAAACTAAACTAAATTAATTAAACTATAAACTAAACTAAACTATAAACTAAACGATACCTCACTAAACTAAACTAAACTACACTAAACTAAACTAAACCATAAACTAAACTATAAACTAAACTATAAACTAAGCTATAAACTAAACTAAACTAAACTATAAACTAAACTAAACTAATCTATAAACTAAACTAACCAATCCTAAATTAAACTAAACTAAACTAAGCTAACCAAACCTAACCTAACCTAACTTAAGCTAAACTAAACTAAAATAACCTAACCTAACATAAACTAACCTAACCTAACCTAAACTAAACTAAACTTACCTAACCTAACCTAACCTAACCTAACCTAAACTAAACTAAACAAAACTAAACTAAACTAAACTAAATTAAACTATAAACTATACTAAACTATAAACTAAACTAAACTAAACTATAAACAGAACTAAACTAAAGTGAACTACACTAACCTAAACTAACATAAACTAAACTAAACGAAACTAAACTATAAATTAAACTATAAACTAATATATAAATTAAACTAAACTATAAATTAAACTAAAATAAACTAAACTAAGCTAAACTATCTACCCTATCCTAACCTAACCTAACCTAACCTAACCTAACCTAAGCTAAACTAAACTAACCTAACATAAACTAACCTAACCTAAACTAACCTAACCTAAGCTAAACTAAACTAAACTAAACTATAAAATAAACTATAAACTAAACTAAACTATACTATAAACTAAATTATAAACTAAACTAAACTAACCTAAACTAACCTAACCTAACCTAACCTAACATAAATAGGACTAAACTAAATTATAAACTATACTAAACTAAACTAAACTAAACTAACCTAAAGTAATATAACCTAAACTAAACTAACCTAAACTAACCTAACCTAAACTAAACTAACCTGACCTAACCTAAACAAAACTAAACTAAACTAAACTACAATAAACTAACCTAACCTAACCTAACCTAAACTAAACTAACCTAAAGTAACCTAACCTAAACTAAACTAAACTATACTAAACTAATGTAATATAAACTAAACTAAATTAAACTATAAACTAAAATGTAAACTAAACTAAACTAACCTAACTTAAACTAAACTAAAATAAACTAAATTAAATTCAACTAAATGAAACTAAACTAAACTACACTAACCTAAACTAACCTAACCTAACATAATTTAATCTAAACTAAAATAAACTAACCTAACCGAACATAACCTAACCTTACCTAACCTAAACTAAACTAAACTAAACTAAACTAAACCAAACTAAACTAAACTATAAACTAAAATATAAATTAATCTGTAAACTAATCTAAACTATAAACTAATTTATAAATTAAACTAAACTTTAAACTAAAACAAAATAAACTAAACTAAGCTAAACTATCTAACCTAACGTAACCTAACCTAAAATAACCTAGCCTAAGCTAAGCTAAAATAAACTAACCTAACCTAACGTAAACTAACATAACCTAACCTAAACTATACTAAACTAAACTAACCTTACCTAACCTAACCTAACCTAACCTAACCTATACTAAACTAAACAAAACTAAACTAAACTAAACTAAACTATAAACTAAACTAAACTAAACTATAAACAAAACTAAACTAAACTGAAGTAAACTAACCTAACCTAACCTAATATAAACTTAACTAAACTAAACTAACCTAACGCAACCTAATCTAACCTTACCTAACCTAACCTAAACTTAACTAAATGAAACTAAACTATAAACTAATCTCTAAAATAAACTAAACTATAAATTTAACTAACTAAACTAAACTAAGCTAAATTAACTAACCTAACCTATTCTAACCTAACCTAAGCTAAACTAGACTAACCTAACCTAAACTAAACTACACTAAACTAAATTATAAACTAAACCATAAACAAAACTAAACTATAAACTAAACTATAAACTAAACTAAATTAAACTATAAACTAGATTAAACTGAACTAAACTAACCTAACCTAACCTAAGCTAAGGTAAACTAAACTAACCTAAAGTAACATAAGTTAACCTAACCTAACCTAAACTACACTAATTTAACCTAACCTAACCAAAAGTAAACTAACCTAACCTAACCTAACCTAACCTAAAATAACCTAACCTAAGCTAAGCTAAACTAAACTAACATAACCTAACATAAACTGACATAACCTAACCTAAGCTGAACTAAACTTAACTAACCTAACCTAACATAAACTAACACAACCTAACCTAAATTGAACTAAACTAAACTAACCTAACCTAACCTAACCTAAAATAAATTAACCTAAGCTAAGCTAAACTAAACTTACCTAACCTAACCTAAACTAAACTAATATAAACTATAAACTAAACTATAAGCTAATTTATAAATTAAACTAAACTATAAACTAAAATAAAATAAACTAAACTAAGCTAAACTATCTAACCTAACCTAACCTAACCTAAAATAACCTAACCCAAGCTAAGCTAAACTAAACTAACCTAACCTAACATAAACTAACATAACCTAACCTAACCTAACCTAAACTAATCTAAACTAAACTAAACTAATCTAATATAAACTAAACAAACTTAAACTATAAACTAAAATATAAACTAAACTAAACTAACCTAACCTTAACTAAACTAAAATAAACTAATTTAAATTCAACTAAATAAACTAAACTAAACTACACTAACCTAACCTAACCTAACCTAACATAAACTAATCTAAACTAAACTAAACTAATGTAATATAAGCTAAAATAAACAATAAATTAAAATATAAACTAAACTAAACTATACTAAACTAAGTTAACCTTACTTAACCTAACCTAAACTAAACTAAACTAAACTAAACTAACCTAACCTAACCTAAAATAAGGAAAAATAAACTACATTAAATTCAACTAAACTAAAATAAACTACACTTACCTAACCTAACCTTACCTAACCTAACCTAAACTAAAGTAAACCAAACTAAACTAAACTATAAACTGAAATATAAGCTAATCTATAAATTATACTAAACTATAAACTAAACTAAACTAAACCAAATTAAATTCAACTAAACTAAACTACACTAATCTAACCTAACCTAACCTAACATAATTTAATCTAAACTAAAATAAACTAACCTAACCTAACCTAACCTTACCTAACCTAACCTAAACTAAACTAAACTAAACCAAACTTAACTAAACTATAAAGCAAAATATAAACTAATCTATAAACTAAACTAAACTATAAACTAAAGGAAACTAAATTAGACTATACTAAACTAAGCTAACCTAACATAAGCAAATCTAACCTAAAATAAACTAAACTAAACTAAACTAAATTAAACTATAAACTAAACTAAATTAAACTATAAACTAAACTATAAACTAAACTAAGCTAATCTATAAACAAAACTAAACTATATTACAATTTATAAATGAAACTAATCTATAAACTAAATGAAACTAAGCTAAACTAACTAACCCAACCTAACCTAACCTAACCTAACCTAAGCTATACTAAACTAACCTAACCTAACCTAAACTAAACTAAAATAAACTAAATTATATTATAAAGTATAAACTAAACAAAACTAAACTATAAACTATAATATAAACTAAACTAAACTTAACTAAACTAAATTAAACTAAACTAAACTAAGCTAACCTAACCTAACCTAACCTAAATTAAACTAAACTAAACTAAGCTAAGCTAACCTAACCTAACCTAACCTAAGCAAAACTAAAGTAACCTAACCTAACATAAACTAACCTAACCTAACCTAAACTGAACTAAACTAAACTAACCTAACCTAACCTAACCTAACCTAAGCTAAGCAAAACTAAACTAACCTAACCTAACACAAACTAACCTAACCTAAACTAAACTAAACTAAACTAACCTTACCTAACCTAACCTAAACTAAACTAAACAAAACTAAACTAAACTAAATTAAACTATAAACTAAACTAAATTATAAACCAAACTATAAACTAAACTAAACTATAAACAAACCTAACTAAACTGAACTAAACTAACCAAACCTAACCTAACATAAACTTAACTAAACTAAACTATCCTAACCTAACCTAACCTTACCTAACCTAACCTTAACTAAACCAAACTAAACTAAACTATAAACTAAAATATAATCTAATCTATAAATTAAACTAAACTATAAACTAAACTAAAATAAACTAAACTAAGCTAAACTAACTAATCTAACCTAACTTAACCTAACCTAACCAAACCTAAGCTAAGCTAAAGTAAACTTACCAAACCTAACCTAAACTAAACTAAACTAAATTAAACTAAATTATAATCTAAACTATTACCTTAACTAAACTAAATTATAAACTAAACTATAAACTAAACTAAACTATAAACTAAACTAAACCAAACTAATCTTACCTAACCTAACCTAAACTAAACTGACCTAACCTAAGCTAACCTAACCTAAATTAAACTATAAAATAAACTATAAACTAAACTAAACCAAACTATACTATAAACTAAATTATAAACTAAACTAAACTAACCGGATCTAACCTAACCTAACATAAACTAAACTAAACTAAATTATAAACTAAACGAAACTAAACTAAACTAAATTAAACTAAACGAACCTAAAGTTACCTAAATTAAACTAAACTAAACTATAAACTTAACTATAAACTAAAGTAAACTAAAGTAAACTAAAATAAACTAACCTAACCTAACCTAAACTCAACTAACCTAACCTAACCAAACCTAACCTAAACTAAACTGAACTAAACGGAACTAAACTAATCTAATATAAACTAAACTAAACTATAAACTAAAATATAAATTAAACTAAACTAAACTAACCTAACCTAACTTAACCTAAACTAAGCTAAAATAAAGTAATTTAAATTCCACTAAATTAAACTAAACAAAACTACACTAACCTAACCTAACATAACCCAACCTAAATTAAAATAAATTAAACTAAGCTAACCTAACCTAACCTAAGCTAAGCAAAACTAAACTAACCTAACCTAACCTAACCTAAACTAAATAAAACTAACCTAACCTAACTAGCCTAAACTAAATTAAACTAAACTATAAAATAAACTATAAACTAAACTAATCTATACTAAAAATTAAATTATAAAGTAAACTAAACTAAACTAAACTTTACCAAACTACTCTATTCTAACCTAAGCTAACCTAAACTAATCTAAACTAAACTAAACTAAACAAAACTATGAACTGAACTAAACTAAACTATAAACTAAATTATAAACTAAACTAAACTATAAACTAAACTAAACTAAACTAAACTGTACTAAACTGAATTAACCTAGCCAAACCTAACCTAACCTAACCTAAACTAAACTAAACCAAACTAACCTAACCAAACCTAATCTAAATTATACTCTACTACACTAAACTAAGCTATAAACTAAATTAGATTACACTATAAACTATACTATAAACTTAACTAAACTATAAAGAATACTGAACTATAAACAAAGCTAAACTAACTAACCTAACCTAACCTAACCTAACATATACCAAACTAAACTGAACTGAACTAAACTAACCTAACCTGACCTAACATAATCTAATCTAAACTAAAATAAACTAACCTAAACTAATCTAATCTTACCTAACCTTTCCTAAACTAAACTAAACCAAACTAAACACAAACTAAAATATAAACTAATTTATAAATTAAACTAATCTATAAACTAAACTAAACTAAACTTAGCTAAATTAACTAACCTTACCTAACCTAGCCTAACCTAATCTAAGCTAAACTAAACTAACCTAACCTAACCCAAAATAAGCCAAACTAAACTAAATTATAAAGTAAACTATAAACTGAACTAAACAAAACTATATTCTAAACTACAAACTAAACTAAACTATAAACTAAACTATACTAAACTAAACTAAACTAACCTAACCTAACCTAATCTAAACTAAACTAAACTAAACTATAAACTAAGTTATATACTAAACAAAACTAAACTAACATAACGTAACCTAAACTGCAATAAAATAAACTAAACTAAGTTCAACTAAACTAAACCTAACTACACTAACCTAACCTAACCTAACCTAACATAAACTAAACTAAACTGACCTAACCTAACCTAACCTAACCTAAACTAAACTAAGCTAAACTAACTTAAACTAAATTAAACTGAACTAAACTAACCTAACCTGGCCTAAAATAAACTAAAATAAACTAAATTAAATTCTAGTAAACTAAACTAAACTACACTAACCTAACCTAACCTAACGTAACATAATCTAATCTAAACTAAAACAAACTAACCTAAAGTAATCTAACCTTACCTAACCTAACCTAAACTAAAGTAAACCAAATTAAACTAAACTATAAACTAAAATATAAACTAATTTATAAACTAAACTAATCTATAAACTAAACTAAACTAACCTAACCTAAATTAGACTAAACTAAACTAAAGTAAATTCAACTAAACTAAACCTAAATACACTAACCCAACCTAACCTAACCTAAGCTAAACTAAACTAAACTAAACAAAAAAAAAAATAAACTAAACTATACTATAAACTAAATTATAAACTAAACTAACCTAACCTAACCTGAACTAAACTAAATTAAACTAACCTAACTTATAAACTAAGCTATAAACTAAACTAAACCAAATTATAAACTAAACTATAAACTAAACTAAACTAAACTATAAACAAAACTAAACTAAATTATACTAATCTAACCTAACCTAAACTAAACTAACCTAACCTAACCTAACCTAACATAACCTAAACTAAACTAAACTAAAATATAAAATAAACTATAAACTAAACTATACTATAAACTAAATTATAAACTAAACTAAACTAAACTAAACTAAACTAATCTAACCTAACCTAACATAAACTAAACTAAATTATAAACAAAACGAAACTAAACTAACCTAACCTAATATAAACTAAACTAAACTAAATTATAAACTAAACGAAACTAAACTAAACTAAACTAACCTAAAGTAACATAAGTTAACCTAACCTAACCTAAACTACACTAACTTAACCTGACCTAACCTAAACTGAACTAAACCAAACTAACCTAACCTAACCTAACCGAAAATAACCTAACCTAAGCTAAGCTAAACTAAACTTACCTAACCTAACCTAAACTAAACTAATCTAAACTATAAACTAATCTATAAACTAATTTATAAATTAAACTAAACTATTAACTAAAATAAAATAAACTAAACTAAGCTAAACTATCTAACCTAACCTAACCTAACCTAAAATAACCTAACCTAAGCTAAGCTAAACTAAACTAACCTAACCTAACATAAACTAACATAACCTAACCTAACCTAAACTAATCTAAACTAAACTAAACTAATCTAATATAAACTAAACAAACTTAAACTATAACCTAAAATATAAACTAAACTAAACTAACCTAACCTAAACTAAACTAAAATAAACTAAATTAAATTCAACTAAATGAAACTAAACTAAACTACACTAACCTAACCTAGCCTAACCTAACATAATCTAATCTAAACTAAAATAAACTAACCTAACCTAACCATAACTAATCTAAACTAAACTGAACTAAACTAAACTAAACCAAACTAAACTAAACTATAAACTAAAATATAAATTAACCTGTAAACTAAAGTAAACCATAAACTACACGAAACTAATATAAACTATAGTAAACTAACCTAACCTAACCTAACCTAAGCTAAACTAAACTAACCTAACCTAACCTAAAGTAAACTAAACTAAACTAAATTATAAACTAAAATATTTACTAAACTAAATCAAACTACATATTAAACTATAAACTAAACTAAGCTAAACTATAAATTAAACTAAACTAAACTAACCTAACCTAACCTAAACTAACCCAACCTAACCTAAACTAAACTAGCCCAACCTAACCTAACATAAACTAAACTAAACTAAACTACCCTAACCTAACTTAACCTAACCTTACCAAACCTAAAATAAAATAAACTAAACAAAACTAAACTGACCTAACCTATCCTAAACAAAATAAAACTAAACTAAACTATAAGCTAAACTATAAACTAAAGTAAACTAAGCTAAACTAAAATAAACTAATCTAACCTAACCTAACCTAACCTAACCTAACCTAACCTAAACTAATATAATATAAAATAAACTAAACTATAAACTAAAATATAAACTAAACTAAACTAAATAACCTAACCTAAACTAAAGTAAAATAAACTAGATTAAATTCAACTAAACTAAACTAAACTAAACGCCACTAACCTAACCTAACCTAACCTAATCTAATCTAAACTAAAATAAACTAACCTAACTTAACGTAACCTAACCTTACCTATTCTAACCTAAACTAATCTAAACTAAACAAACTAAACTGAACTATAAACTAAAATATAAACTAATCTATAAACTAAACTGAACTATACACTAAACGAAACTAAAATAAACTATACTAAAATTAACTAACCTAACCCAAACTTCCCTAACCTAACCTAAACTATACTAATCTAAGCTATAAACTAAACTATAAACTAATTTATAAATTAAAATAAACTATAAACTAAAATAAAATAAACTAAACTAAGCTAAACTATCTAACCTAACCTAACCTAACCTAAATTAACCTAACCTAAGCTAAGCTAAACTAAACTAACCTAACCTAACATAAACTAACATAACCTAACCTAAACTAAACTAAACTAAACTAAACTAACCTTACCCAACCTAACCTAACCTATACTAAACTAAACAAAACTAAACTAAACTAAACTAAACTATAAACTAAACTAAACTAAACTAAAAAAAAACTAAACTAAACTGAACTAAACAAACCTAACCTAAACTAACATAAACTTAACTAAACTAAACTAACCTAACCCAACCTAAGCTAACCTTACCTAAGCTAACCTAAACTTAACTAAATGAAACTAAACTATAAACTAATCTCTAAATTAAACTAAACTATAAACTAAACTAAAATAAACTAAACTAAGCTAAATTAACTAACCTAACCTATTCTACCCTAACCTAAGCTAAACTAGACTAACCTAACCTAAACTAAACTAAACTAAATTATAAACTAAACCATAAACTAAACGAAACTATAAACTAAACTAAACTAAATTATAAACTAGACTAAACTAAAATAAACTAACCTAACCTAACCTAAAATAACCTAACCTAAGCTAAGCTAAACTAAACTAACCTAACCTAACATAAACTAACATAACCTAACCTAAACTGAACTAAACTAAACTAACCTAACCTAACCTAACCTAAAATAACCTAACCTAAGCTATGCTAAACTAAACTAACCTAACCTAACATAAACTATAATAACCTAACCTAAACTGAACTAAACTAAACTAACCTTACCTAACCTAACCTATACTAAACTAAACAAAACAAAACTAAACTACACTAAACTATAAACTGAACTAAACTAACCTAACCTAACCTAACATAAACTTAACTAAACTAACCTAACCCAACCTAAGCTAACCTTACCTAACCTAACCTAAACTAAACTAAACGAAACTAATCTATAATCTAAACTATAAACTAATCTCTAAATTAAACTAAACTATAAACTAAACTAAAATAAACTAAACTAAGCTAAATTAACAAACCTAACCTATTCTAACCTAACCTAAGCTAAACTAGACTAACCTAACCTAAACTAAACTAAACTAAACTATAAACTAAACTAAACTAAACCATAAACAAAAGTAACCTAAACTGAACTAAACTAACCTAACCTAACATAAACTTAACTAAACTAAACTAAACTAACCCAACCTAAGCTAACCTTACCTAACCTAACCTAAACTTAACTAAATGAAACTAAACTATATACTAATCTCTAAATTAAACTAAACTATAAACTAAACTAAAATAACTAAGCTAAATTAACTAACCTAACCTATTATAACCTAACCTAAGCTAAACTAGACTAACCTAACCTAAACTAAACTAAACTAAATTATAAACTAAACCATAAAATAAATTATACTATAAACTAAACTATAAACTAAACTAAACTAAACTATAAACTAGACTAAACTAAACTAAACTAACCTAACCTAACCTAAGCTAAGGTAAACTAAACTAACCTAACCTAACCTGAACTAAACTAAACTAAACTAACCTAACTTATAAACTAAGCTATAAACTAAACTAAACCAAATTATAAACTAAACTATAATCTAAACTAAACTAAACTATAAACTAAACTAAACTAAATTATACTAATCTAACCTAACCTAAACTAAACTAACCTAACCTAACCTAACCTAAAATAACCTAAACTAAACTAAACTAAAATATAAAATAAACTATAAACTAAACTATACTATAAACTAAATTATAAACTAAACTAAACTAAACTAAACTAACCTAACAAACCTAATCTAACATAAACTAAACTAAATTATAAACAAAACGAAAGTAAATTAACCTAACCTAATATAAACTAAACTAAACTAAATTATAAACTAAACGAAACTAAACTAAACTAAACTAACCTAAAGTAACATAAGTTAACTTAACCTAACCTAAACTACACTAACTTAACCTGACCTAACCTAAACTGAACTAAACCAAACTAACCTAACCTAACCTAAAATAACCTAACCTAAGCTAAGCTAAACTAAACTTACCTAACCTAACCTAAACTAAACTAATCTAAACTATAAATTAAACTATAAACTAATTTATAAATTAAACTAAACTATTAACTAAAATAAAATAAACTAAACTAAGCTAAACTATCTAACCTAACCTAACGTAACCTAAAATAACCTAACCTAAGCTAAGATAAACTAAACTAACCTAACCTAACATAAACTAACATAACCTAACCTAACCTAAACTAATCTAAAGTAAACTAAACTAATCTAATATAAACTAAACAAACCTAAACTATAAACTAAAATATAAACTAAACTAAACAAACCTAACCTAAAATAAACTAAAATAAACTAAATTAAATTCAACTAAATGAAACTAAACTAAACTACACTAACCTAACCTAGCCTAACCTAACATAATCTAATCTAAACTAAAATAAATTAACCTAACATAAACTAAACTAAACTAAATTATAAACTAAACGAAACTAAACAAAACCAAAACTAAACTAACCTAAAGTAACCTAACCTAACCTAACCTAACCTAAAGTAAACTAAACTAATCTAATATAAACTAAACTAAACAATAAATTAAAATATAAAATAAACTTAACTAAACTAAACTAAGCTAAACTAACTTAACCTAAACTAAACTAAACTAAACTAACCTAACCTGGCCTAAAATAAACTAAAATAAACTAAATTAAATTCAAGTAAACTAAACTAAACTACACTAACCTAACCTAACCTAACGTTACATATTCTAATCTAAACTAAAACAAACTAACCTAAAGTAATCTAACCTTACCTAACCTAACCTAAACTAAAGTAAACCTAATTAAACTAAACTATAAACTAAAATATAAACTAATTTATAAACTAAAATATAAACTAATTTATAAACTAAACTCATCTATAAACTAAACTAAACTAACCTAACCTAAATTAGACTAAACTAAACTAAAGTAAATTCAACTAAACTAAACCTAATACACTAACCCAACCTAACCTAATCTAACATAAACTAAACTAAACTAAACTAACCTAAGATAACTTAACCTAAATTAAACTAAACTAAACTAAACTATACTAAACTATAAACAAAACGATAAACTATACTATATATTAAACTGCACTAAAGTAAACTAAACTAAATTAATTTTACCTAACCTAACCTAAACTAAACTAAACTAACCTAACCTAACCTAAACTAAATTGAACTAATCTAAACTAAACGAAATTAAACTATAAACTAAACTAAACTAAACTAAACTCAACTAAACTAAACTGACCTAACCTAACTTAACCTGACCTTACCTAAACTAAACTATACTAACCTAACCTAACATAACCTACCCTAAACTAAACTAAACTAAATTAATTAAACTATAAACTAAACTAAACTATAAACTAAACGATACCTCACTAAACTAAACTAAACTACACTAAACTAAACTAAACCATAAACTAAACTATAAACTAAACTATAAACTAAGCTATAAACTAAACTAAAGTAAACTATAAACTAAACTAAACTAATCTATAAACTAAACTAACCAATCCTAAATTAAACTAAACTAAACTAAGCTAACCAAACCTAACCTAACCTAACTTAAGCTAAACTAAACTAAAATAACCTAACCTAACATAAACTAACCTAACCTAACCTAAACTAAACTAAACTTACCTAACCTAACCTAACCTAACCTAACCTAACCTAAACTAAACTAAACAAAACTAAAGTAAACTAAACTAAATTAAACTATAAACTATACTAAACTATAAACTAAACTAAACTAAACTATAAACTGAAATAAACTAACCTAACCTAACCTAACATAAACTTAACTAAACTAAACTAACCTAACCCAACCTAAGCTAACCTTACCTAACCTAACCTAAACTAAACTAAACGAAACTAAACTATAAACTAAACTATAAACTAATCTCTAAATTAAACTAAACTATAAACTAAACTAAAATAAACTAAACTAAGCTAAATTAACTAACCTAACCTATTCTAACCTAAACTAAGCTAAACTAGACCAACCTAACCTAAACTAAACTAAACTAAACTAAACTAAACTATAAACTAAACTAAACTAAACTATAAACAAAACTAAACTAAACTGAACTAAACTAATCTAACCTAACCTAACATAAACTTAACTAAACTAAACTAACATAATCCAAACTAAGCTAACCTTACCTAACCTAACCTAAACTTAAATAAATGAAACTAAACTATAAACTAATCTCTAAATTAAACTAAACTATAAACTAAACTAAAATAAACTAAACTAAGCTCAATTAACTAACCTAATCTATTCTAACCATACCTAAGCTAAACTAGACTAACCTAACCTAAACTAAACTAAACTAAACTAAATTATAAACTAAACCATAAACTAAACTAAACTATAAACTAAACTATAAACTAAACTAAACTAAACTATAAACTAGATAATATAAACTAAACTAACCTAACCTAAGCTAAGGTAAACTAAAGTAACCTAACCTAACCTGAACTAAACTAAACTAAACTAACCTAACTTATAAACTAAGCTATAAACTAAACTAAACCAAATTATAAACTAAACTATAAACTAAACTAAACTAAACTATAAACTAAACTAAACTAAATTATACTAATCTAACCTAACCTAAACTAAACTAACCGGATCTAACCTAACCTAACATAAACTAAACTAAACTAAATTATAAACTAAACGAAACTAAACTAAACTAAATTAAACTAAACGAACCTAAAGTTACCTAAATTAAACTAAACTAAACTATAAACTTAACTATAAACTAAAGTAAACTAAAGTAAACTAAAATAAACTAACCTAACCTAACCTAAACTCAACTAACCTAACCTAACCAAACCTAACCTAAACTAAACTGAACTAAACGGAACTAAACTAATCTAATATAAACTAAACTAAACTATAAACTAAAATATAAATTAAACTAAACTAAACTAACCTAACCTAACTTAACCTAAACTAAGCTAAAATAAAGTAATTTAAATTCCACTAAATTAAACTAAACAAAACTACACTAACCTAACCTAACATAACCCAACCTAAATTAAAATAAATTAAACTAAGCTAACCTAACCTAACCTAAGCTAAGCAAAACTAAACTAACCTAACCTAACCTAACCTAAACTAAATAAAACTAACCTAACCTAACTAGCCTAAACTAAATTAAACTAAACTATAAAATAAACTATAAACTAAACTAATCTATACTAAAAATTAAATTATAAAGTAAACTAAACTAAACTAAACTTTACCAAACTACTCTATTCTAACCTAAGCTAACCTAAACTAATCTAAACTAAACTAAACTAAACAAAACTATGAACTGAACTAAACTAAACTATAAACTAAATTATAAACTAAACTAAACTATAAACTAAACTAAACTAAACTAAACTGTACTAAACTGAATTAACCTAGCCAAACCTAACCTAACCTAACCTAAACTAAACTAAACCAAACTAACCTAACCAAACCTAATCTAAATTATACTCTACTACACTAAACTAAGCTATAAACTAAATTAGATTACACTATAAACTATACTATAAACTTAACTAAACTATAAAGAATACTGAACTATAAACAAAGCTAAACTAACTAACCTAACCTAACCTAACCTAACATATACCAAACTAAACTGAACTGAACTAAACTAACCTAACCTGACCTAACATAATCTAATCTAAACTAAAATAAACTAACCTAAACTAATCTAATCTTACCTAACCTTTCCTAAACTAAACTAAACCAAACTAAACACAAACTAAAATATAAACTAATTTATAAATTAAACTAATCTATAAACTAAACTAAACTAAACTTAGCTAAATTAACTAACCTTACCTAACCTAGCCTAACCTAATCTAAGCTAAACTAAACTAACCTAACCTAACCCAAAATAAGCCAAACTAAACTAAATTATAAAGTAAACTATAAACTGAACTAAACAAAACTATATTCTAAACTACAAACTAAACTAAACTATAAACTAAACTATACTAAACTAAACTAAACTAACCTAACCTAACCTAATCTAAACTAAACTAAACTAAACTATAAACTAAGTTATATACTAAACAAAACTAAACTAACATAACGTAACCTAAACTGCAATAAAATAAACTAAACTAAGTTCAACTAAACTAAACCTAACTACACTAACCTAACCTAACCTAACCTAACATAAACTAAACTAAACTGACCTAACCTAACCTAACCTAACCTAAACTAAACTAAGCTAAACTAACTTAAACTAAATTAAACTGAACTAAACTAACCTAACCTGGCCTAAAATAAACTAAAATAAACTAAATTAAATTCTAGTAAACTAAACTAAACTACACTAACCTAACCTAACCTAACGTAACATAATCTAATCTAAACTAAAACAAACTAACCTAAAGTAATCTAACCTTACCTAACCTAACCTAAACTAAAGTAAACCAAATTAAACTAAACTATAAACTAAAATATAAACTAATTTATAAACTAAACTAATCTATAAACTAAACTAAACTAACCTAACCTAAATTAGACTAAACTAAACTAAAGTAAATTCAACTAAACTAAACCTAAATACACTAACCCAACCTAACCTAACCTAAGCTAAACTAAACTAAACTAAACAAAAAAAAAAATAAACTAAACTATACTATAAACTAAATTATAAACTAAACTAACCTAACCTAACCTGAACTAAACTAAATTAAACTAACCTAACTTATAAACTAAGCTATAAACTAAACTAAACCAAATTATAAACTAAACTATAAACTAAACTAAACTAAACTATAAACAAAACTAAACTAAATTATACTAATCTAACCTAACCTAAACTAAACTAACCTAACCTAACCTAACCTAACATAACCTAAACTAAACTAAACTAAAATATAAAATAAACTATAAACTAAACTATACTATAAACTAAATTATAAACTAAACTAAACTAAACTAAACTAAACTAATCTAACCTAACCTAACATAAACTAAACTAAATTATAAACAAAACGAAACTAAACTAACCTAACCTAATATAAACTAAACTAAACTAAATTATAAACTAAACGAAACTAAACTAAACTAAACTAACCTAAAGTAACATAAGTTAACCTAACCTAACCTAAACTACACTAACTTAACCTGACCTAACCTAAACTGAACTAAACCAAACTAACCTAACCTAACCTAACCGAAAATAACCTAACCTAAGCTAAGCTAAACTAAACTTACCTAACCTAACCTAAACTAAACTAATCTAAACTATAAACTAATCTATAAACTAATTTATAAATTAAACTAAACTATTAACTAAAATAAAATAAACTAAACTAAGCTAAACTATCTAACCTAACCTAACCTAACCTAAAATAACCTAACCTAAGCTAAGCTAAACTAAACTAACCTAACCTAACATAAACTAACATAACCTAACCTAACCTAAACTAATCTAAACTAAACTAAACTAATCTAATATAAACTAAACAAACTTAAACTATAACCTAAAATATAAACTAAACTAAACTAACCTAACCTAAACTAAACTAAAATAAACTAAATTAAATTCAACTAAATGAAACTAAACTAAACTACACTAACCTAACCTAGCCTAACCTAACATAATCTAATCTAAACTAAAATAAACTAACCTAACCTAACCATAACTAATCTAAACTAAACTGAACTAAACTAAACTAAACCAAACTAAACTAAACTATAAACTAAAATATAAATTAACCTGTAAACTAAAGTAAACCATAAACTACACGAAACTAATATAAACTATAGTAAACTAACCTAACCTAACCTAACCTAAGCTAAACTAAACTAACCTAACCTAACCTAAAGTAAACTAAACTAAACTAAATTATAAACTAAAATATTTACTAAACTAAATCAAACTACATATTAAACTATAAACTAAACTAAGCTAAACTATAAATTAAACTAAACTAAACTAACCTAACCTAACCTAAACTAACCCAACCTAACCTAAACTAAACTAGCCCAACCTAACCTAACATAAACTAAACTAAACTAAACTACCCTAACCTAACTTAACCTAACCTTACCAAACCTAAAATAAAATAAACTAAACAAAACTAAACTGACCTAACCTATCCTAAACAAAATAAAACTAAACTAAACTATAAGCTAAACTATAAACTAAAGTAAACTAAGCTAAACTAAAATAAACTAATCTAACCTAACCTAACCTAACCTAACCTAACCTAACCTAAACTAATATAATATAAAATAAACTAAACTATAAACTAAAATATAAACTAAACTAAACTAAATAACCTAACCTAAACTAAAGTAAAATAAACTAGATTAAATTCAACTAAACTAAACTAAACTAAACGCCACTAACCTAACCTAACCTAACCTAATCTAATCTAAACTAAAATAAACTAACCTAACTTAACGTAACCTAACCTTACCTATTCTAACCTAAACTAATCTAAACTAAACAAACTAAACTGAACTATAAACTAAAATATAAACTAATCTATAAACTAAACTGAACTATACACTAAACGAAACTAAAATAAACTATACTAAAATTAACTAACCTAACCCAAACTTCCCTAACCTAACCTAAACTATACTAATCTAAGCTATAAACTAAACTATAAACTAATTTATAAATTAAAATAAACTATAAACTAAAATAAAATAAACTAAACTAAGCTAAACTATCTAACCTAACCTAACCTAACCTAAATTAACCTAACCTAAGCTAAGCTAAACTAAACTAACCTAACCTAACATAAACTAACATAACCTAACCTAAACTAAACTAAACTAAACTAAACTAACCTTACCCAACCTAACCTAACCTATACTAAACTAAACAAAACTAAACTAAACTAAACTAAACTATAAACTAAACTAAACTAAACTAAAAAAAAACTAAACTAAACTGAACTAAACAAACCTAACCTAAACTAACATAAACTTAACTAAACTAAACTAACCTAACCCAACCTAAGCTAACCTTACCTAAGCTAACCTAAACTTAACTAAATGAAACTAAACTATAAACTAATCTCTAAATTAAACTAAACTATAAACTAAACTAAAATAAACTAAACTAAGCTAAATTAACTAACCTAACCTATTCTACCCTAACCTAAGCTAAACTAGACTAACCTAACCTAAACTAAACTAAACTAAATTATAAACTAAACCATAAACTAAACGAAACTATAAACTAAACTAAACTAAATTATAAACTAGACTAAACTAAAATAAACTAACCTAACCTAACCTAAAATAACCTAACCTAAGCTAAGCTAAACTAAACTAACCTAACCTAACATAAACTAACATAACCTAACCTAAACTGAACTAAACTAAACTAACCTAACCTAACCTAACCTAAAATAACCTAACCTAAGCTATGCTAAACTAAACTAACCTAACCTAACATAAACTATAATAACCTAACCTAAACTGAACTAAACTAAACTAACCTTACCTAACCTAACCTATACTAAACTAAACAAAACAAAACTAAACTACACTAAACTATAAACTGAACTAAACTAACCTAACCTAACCTAACATAAACTTAACTAAACTAACCTAACCCAACCTAAGCTAACCTTACCTAACCTAACCTAAACTAAACTAAACGAAACTAATCTATAATCTAAACTATAAACTAATCTCTAAATTAAACTAAACTATAAACTAAACTAAAATAAACTAAACTAAGCTAAATTAACAAACCTAACCTATTCTAACCTAACCTAAGCTAAACTAGACTAACCTAACCTAAACTAAACTAAACTAAACTATAAACTAAACTAAACTAAACCATAAACAAAAGTAACCTAAACTGAACTAAACTAACCTAACCTAACATAAACTTAACTAAACTAAACTAAACTAACCCAACCTAAGCTAACCTTACCTAACCTAACCTAAACTTAACTAAATGAAACTAAACTATATACTAATCTCTAAATTAAACTAAACTATAAACTAAACTAAAATAACTAAGCTAAATTAACTAACCTAACCTATTATAACCTAACCTAAGCTAAACTAGACTAACCTAACCTAAACTAAACTAAACTAAATTATAAACTAAACCATAAAATAAATTATACTATAAACTAAACTATAAACTAAACTAAACTAAACTATAAACTAGACTAAACTAAACTAAACTAACCTAACCTAACCTAAGCTAAGGTAAACTAAACTAACCTAACCTAACCTGAACTAAACTAAACTAAACTAACCTAACTTATAAACTAAGCTATAAACTAAACTAAACCAAATTATAAACTAAACTATAATCTAAACTAAACTAAACTATAAACTAAACTAAACTAAATTATACTAATCTAACCTAACCTAAACTAAACTAACCTAACCTAACCTAACCTAAAATAACCTAAACTAAACTAAACTAAAATATAAAATAAACTATAAACTAAACTATACTATAAACTAAATTATAAACTAAACTAAACTAAACTAAACTAACCTAACAAACCTAATCTAACATAAACTAAACTAAATTATAAACAAAACGAAAGTAAATTAACCTAACCTAATATAAACTAAACTAAACTAAATTATAAACTAAACGAAACTAAACTAAACTAAACTAACCTAAAGTAACATAAGTTAACTTAACCTAACCTAAACTACACTAACTTAACCTGACCTAACCTAAACTGAACTAAACCAAACTAACCTAACCTAACCTAAAATAACCTAACCTAAGCTAAGCTAAACTAAACTTACCTAACCTAACCTAAACTAAACTAATCTAAACTATAAATTAAACTATAAACTAATTTATAAATTAAACTAAACTATTAACTAAAATAAAATAAACTAAACTAAGCTAAACTATCTAACCTAACCTAACGTAACCTAAAATAACCTAACCTAAGCTAAGATAAACTAAACTAACCTAACCTAACATAAACTAACATAACCTAACCTAACCTAAACTAATCTAAAGTAAACTAAACTAATCTAATATAAACTAAACAAACCTAAACTATAAACTAAAATATAAACTAAACTAAACAAACCTAACCTAAAATAAACTAAAATAAACTAAATTAAATTCAACTAAATGAAACTAAACTAAACTACACTAACCTAACCTAGCCTAACCTAACATAATCTAATCTAAACTAAAATAAATTAACCTAACATAAACTAAACTAAACTAAATTATAAACTAAACGAAACTAAACAAAACCAAAACTAAACTAACCTAAAGTAACCTAACCTAACCTAACCTAACCTAAAGTAAACTAAACTAATCTAATATAAACTAAACTAAACAATAAATTAAAATATAAAATAAACTTAACTAAACTAAACTAAGCTAAACTAACTTAACCTAAACTAAACTAAACTAAACTAACCTAACCTGGCCTAAAATAAACTAAAATAAACTAAATTAAATTCAAGTAAACTAAACTAAACTACACTAACCTAACCTAACCTAACGTTACATATTCTAATCTAAACTAAAACAAACTAACCTAAAGTAATCTAACCTTACCTAACCTAACCTAAACTAAAGTAAACCTAATTAAACTAAACTATAAACTAAAATATAAACTAATTTATAAACTAAAATATAAACTAATTTATAAACTAAACTCATCTATAAACTAAACTAAACTAACCTAACCTAAATTAGACTAAACTAAACTAAAGTAAATTCAACTAAACTAAACCTAATACACTAACCCAACCTAACCTAATCTAACATAAACTAAACTAAACTAAACTAACCTAAGATAACTTAACCTAAATTAAACTAAACTAAACTAAACTATACTAAACTATAAACAAAACGATAAACTATACTATATATTAAACTGCACTAAAGTAAACTAAACTAAATTAATTTTACCTAACCTAACCTAAACTAAACTAAACTAACCTAACCTAACCTAAACTAAATTGAACTAATCTAAACTAAACGAAATTAAACTATAAACTAAACTAAACTAAACTAAACTCAACTAAACTAAACTGACCTAACCTAACTTAACCTGACCTTACCTAAACTAAACTATACTAACCTAACCTAACATAACCTACCCTAAACTAAACTAAACTAAATTAATTAAACTATAAACTAAACTAAACTATAAACTAAACGATACCTCACTAAACTAAACTAAACTACACTAAACTAAACTAAACCATAAACTAAACTATAAACTAAACTATAAACTAAGCTATAAACTAAACTAAAGTAAACTATAAACTAAACTAAACTAATCTATAAACTAAACTAACCAATCCTAAATTAAACTAAACTAAACTAAGCTAACCAAACCTAACCTAACCTAACTTAAGCTAAACTAAACTAAAATAACCTAACCTAACATAAACTAACCTAACCTAACCTAAACTAAACTAAACTTACCTAACCTAACCTAACCTAACCTAACCTAACCTAAACTAAACTAAACAAAACTAAAGTAAACTAAACTAAATTAAACTATAAACTATACTAAACTATAAACTAAACTAAACTAAACTATAAACTGAAATAAACTAACCTAACCTAACCTAACATAAACTTAACTAAACTAAACTAACCTAACCCAACCTAAGCTAACCTTACCTAACCTAACCTAAACTAAACTAAACGAAACTAAACTATAAACTAAACTATAAACTAATCTCTAAATTAAACTAAACTATAAACTAAACTAAAATAAACTAAACTAAGCTAAATTAACTAACCTAACCTATTCTAACCTAAACTAAGCTAAACTAGACCAACCTAACCTAAACTAAACTAAACTAAACTAAACTAAACTATAAACTAAACTAAACTAAACTATAAACAAAACTAAACTAAACTGAACTAAACTAATCTAACCTAACCTAACATAAACTTAACTAAACTAAACTAACATAATCCAAACTAAGCTAACCTTACCTAACCTAACCTAAACTTAAATAAATGAAACTAAACTATAAACTAATCTCTAAATTAAACTAAACTATAAACTAAACTAAAATAAACTAAACTAAGCTCAATTAACTAACCTAATCTATTCTAACCATACCTAAGCTAAACTAGACTAACCTAACCTAAACTAAACTAAACTAAACTAAATTATAAACTAAACCATAAACTAAACTAAACTATAAACTAAACTATAAACTAAACTAAACTAAACTATAAACTAGATAATATAAACTAAACTAACCTAACCTAAGCTAAGGTAAACTAAAGTAACCTAACCTAACCTGAACTAAACTAAACTAAACTAACCTAACTTATAAACTAAGCTATAAACTAAACTAAACCAAATTATAAACTAAACTATAAACTAAACTAAACTAAACTATAAACTAAACTAAACTAAATTATACTAATCTAACCTAACCTAAACTAAACTAACCTAACCTAACCTAACCTAACATAACCTAAACTAAACTAAACTAAAATATAAAATAAACTATAAACTAAACTATACTATAAACTAAATTATAAACTAAACTAAACTAAACTAAACTAATCTAACCTAACCTAACATAAACTAAACTAAATTATAAACAAAACGAAACTAAACTAACCTAACCTAATATAAACTAAACTAAACTAAATTATAAACTAAACGAAACTAAACTAAACTAAACTAACCTAAAGTAACATAAGTTAACCTAACCTAACCTAAACTACACTAACTTAACCTGACCTAACCTAAACTGAACTAAACCAAACTAACCTAACCTAACCTAACCGAAAATAACCTAACCTAAGCTAAGGTAAACTAAACTTACCTAACCTAACCTAAACTAAACTAATCTAAACTATAAACTAATCTATAAACTAATTTATAAATTAAGCTAAACTATTAACTAAAATAAAATAAACTAAACTAAGCTAAACTATCTAACCTAACCTAAACTAACCTAAAATAACCTAACCTAAGCTAAGCTAAACTAAACTAACCTAACCTAATATAAACTAACATAACCTAACCTAACCTAAACTAATCTAAACTAATCTAATACAAACTAAACAAACTTAAACTATAACCTAAAATATAAACTAAACTAAACTAACCTAACCTAAACTAAACTAAAATAAACTAAATTAAATTCAACTAAATGAAACTAAACTAAACTACACTAACCTAACCTAGCCTAACCTAACATAATCTAATCTAAACTAAAATAAACTAACCTAACCATAACTAATCTAAACTAAACTGAATTAAACTAAACTAAACCAAACTAAACTAAACTATAAACTAAAATATAAATTAACCTGTAAACTAAAGTAAACTATAAACTACACGAAACTAATATAAACTATAGTAAACTAACCTAACCTAACCTAACCTAAGCTAAACTAAACTAACCTAACCTAACCTAAAGTAAACTAAACTAAACTAAATTATAAACTAAAATATTTACTAAACTAAATCAAACTACATATTAAACTATAAACTAAACTAAGCTAAACTATAAATTAAACTAAACTAAACTAACCTAACCTAACCTAAACTAACCCAACCTAACCTAAACTAAACTAGCCCAACCTAACCTAACATAAACTTAACTAAACTAAACTATCCTAACCTAACTTAACCTAACCTTACCTAACCTAACCTAAACTAAACTAAACAAAACTAAACTGACCTAACCTATCCTAAACAAAATAAAACTAAACTAAACTATAAGCTAAACTGTAAACTAAAGTAAACTAAGCTAAACTAAAATAAACTAATCTAACCTAACCTAACCTAAACTAATATAATATAAAATAAACTAAACTATAAACTAAAATATAAACTAAACTAAACTAAATAACCTAACCTAAACTAAAGTAAAATAAACTAGATTAAATTCAACTAAACTAAACTAAACTAAACGCCACTAACCTAACCTAACCTAACCTAATCTAAAATAAACTAACCTAACTTAACGTAACCTAACCTTACCTATTCTAACCTAAACTAATCTAAACTAAACAAACTAAACTGAAGTATAAACTAAAATATAAACTAATCTATAAACTAAACTGAACTATAAACTAAACGAAACTAAAATAAACTATACTAAAATTAACTAACCTAACCCAAACTTACCTAACCTAACCTAAACTAAACTAATCTAAGCTATAAACTAAACTATAAACTAATTTATAAATTAAAATAAACTATAAACTAAAATAAAATAAACTAAACTAAGCTAAACTATCTAACCTAACCTAACCTAACCTAAATTAACCTAACCTAAGCTAAGCTAAACTAAACTAACCTAACCTAACATAAACTAACATAACCTAACCTAAACTAAACTAAACTGAACTAAACTAACCTTACCTAACCTAACCTATACTAAACTAAACAAAACTAAACTAAACTAAACTAAACTATAAACTAAACTAAACTAAACTAAAAAAAACTAAACTAAACTGAACTAAACAAACCTAACCTAACCTAACATAAACTTAACTAAACTAAACTAACCTAACCCAACCTAAGCTAACCTTACCTAAGCTAACCTAAACTTAACTAAATGAAACTAAACTATAAACTAATCTCTAAATTAAACTAAACTATAAACTAAACTAAAATAAACTAAACTAAGCTAAATTAACTAACCTAACCTATTCTACCCTAACCTAAGCTAAACTAGACTAACCTAACCTAAACTAAACTAAACTAAATTATAAACTAAACCATAAACTAAACTAAACTATAAACTAAACTAAACTAAATTATAAACTAGACTAAACTAAAATAAACTAACCTAACCTAACCTAAAATAACCTAACCTAAGCTAAGCTAAACTAAACTAACCTAACCTAACATAAACTAACATAACCTAACCTATACTGAACTAAACTAAACTAACCTAACCTAACCTAACCTAAAATAACCTAACCTAAGCTATGCTAAACTAAACTAACCTAACCTAACATAAACTATAATAACCTAACCTAAACTGAACTAAACTAAACTAACCTTACCTAACCTAACCTATACTAAACTAAACAAAACAAAACTAAACTACACTAAACTATAAACTGAACTAAACTAACCTAACCTAACCTAACATAAACTTAACTAAACTAACCTAACCCAACCTAAGCTAACCTTACCTAACCTAACCTAAACTAAACTAAACGAAACTAATCTATAATCTAAACTATAAACTAATCTCTAAATTAAACTAAACTATAAACTAAACTAAAATAAACTAAACTAAGCTAAATTAACTAACCTAACCTATTCTAACCTAACCTAAGCTAAACTAGACTAACCTAACCTAAACTAAACTAAACTAAACTATAAACTAAACTAAACTAAACCATAAACAAAAGTAACCTAAACTGAACTAAACTAACCTAACCTAACATTAACTTAACTAAACTAAACTAAACTAACCCAACCTAAGCTAACCTTACCTAACCTAACCTAAACTTAACTAAATGAAACTAAACTATAAACTAATCTCTAAATTAAACTAAACTATAAACTAAACTAAAATAACTAAGCTAAATTAACTAACCTAACCTATTCTAACCTAACCTAAGCTAAACTAGACTAACCTAACCTAAACTAAACTAAACTAAACTAAATTATAAACTAAACCATAAAATAAATTATACTATAAACTAAACTATAAACTAAACTAAACTAAACTATAAACTAGACTAAACTAAACTAAACTAACCTAACCTAACCTAAGCTAAGGTAAACTAAACTAACCTAACCTAACCTGAACTAAACTAAACTAAACTAACCTAACTTATAAACTAAGCTATAAACTAAACTAAACCAAATTATAAACTAAACTATAATCTAAACTAAACTAAACTATAAACTAAACTAAACTAAATTATACTAATCTAACCTAACCTAAACTAAACTAACCTAACCTAACCTAACCTAAAATAACCTAAACTAAACTTAACTAAAATATAAAATAAACTATAAACTAAACTATACTATAAACTAAATTATAAACTAAACTAAACTAAACTAAACTAAACTAACCTAACAAACCTAATCTAACATAAACTAAACTAAATTATAAACAAAACGAAAGTAAATTAACCTAACCTAATATAAACTAAACTAAACTAAATTATAAACTAAACGAAACTAAACTAAACTAAACTAACCTAAAGTAACATAAGTTAACCTAACCTAACCTAAACTACACTAACTTAACCTGACCTAACCTAAACTGAACTAAACCAAACTAACCTAACCTAACCTAACCTAAAATAACCTAACCTAAGCTAAGCTAAACTAAACTTACCTAACCTAACCTAAACTAAACTAATCTAAACTATAAATTAAACTATAAACTAATTTATAAATTAAACTAAACTATTAACTAAAATAAAATAAACTAAACTAAGCTAAACTATCTAACCTAACCTAACGTAACCTAAAATAACCTAACCTAAGCTAAGATAAACTAAACTAACCTAACCTAACATAAACTAACATAACCTAACCTAACCTAAACTAATCTAAAGTAAACTAAACTAATCTAATATAAACTAAACAAACCTAAACTATAAACTAAAATATAAACTAAACTAAACCAACCTAACCTAAAATAAACTAAAATAAACTAAATTAAATTCAACTAAATGAAACTAAACTAAACTACACTAACCTAACCTAGCCTAACCTAACATAATCTAATCTAAACTAAAATAAACTAACCTAACCTAACATAAACTAAACTAAACTAAATTATAAACTAAACGAAACTAAACAAAACCAAAACTAAACTAACCTAAAGTAACCTAACCTAACCTAACCTAACCTAAAGTAAACTAAACTAATCTAATATAAACTAAACTAAACAATAAATTAAAATATAAAATAAACTTAACTAAACTAAACTAAGCTAAACTAACTTAAACTAAACTAAACTAAACTAAACTAACCTAACCTGGCCTAAAATAAACTAAAATAAACTAAATTAAATTCAAGTAAACTAAACTAAACTACACTAACCTAACCTAACCTAACGTTACATATTCTAATCTAAACTAAAACAAACTAACCTAAAGTAATCTAACCTTACCTAACCTAACCTAAACTAAACTAAACCTAATTAAACTAAACTATAAACTAAAATATAAACTAATTTATAAACTAAAATATAAACTAATTTATAAACTAAACTCATCTATAAACTAAACTAAACTAACCTAACCTAAATTAGACTAAACTAAACTAAAGTAAATTCAACTAAACTAAACGTAATACACTAACCCAACCTAACCTAATCTAACATAAACTAAACTAAACTAAACTAACCTAAGATAACTTAACCTAAATTAAACTAAACTAAACTAAACTATACTAAACTATAAACAAAACGATAAACTATACTATATATTAAACTGCACTAAAGTAAATTAAACTAAATTAATTTTACCTAACCTAACCTAAACTAAACTAAACTAACCTAACCTAACCTAAACTAAATTGAACTAATCTAAACTAAACGAAATTAAACTATAAACTAAACTAAACTAAACTAAACTCAACTAAACTAAACTGACCTAACCTAACTTAACCTGACCTTACCTAAACTAAACTATACTAACCTAACCTAACATAACCTACCCTAAACTAAACTAAACTAAATTAATTAAACTATAAACTAAACTAAACTATAAACTAAACGATACCTCACTAAACTAAACTAAACTACACTAAACTAAACTAAACCATAAACTAAACTATAAACTAAACTATAAACTAAGCTATAAACTAAACTAAACTAAACTATAAACTAAACTAAACTAATCTATAAACTAAACTAACCAATCCTAAATTAAACTAAACTAAACTAAGCTAACCAAACCTAACCTAACCTAACTTAAGCTAAACTAAACTAAAATAACCTAACCTAACATAAACTAACCTAACCTAACCTAAACTAAACTAAACTTACCTAACCTAACCTAACCTAACCTAACCTAAACTAAACTAAACAAAACTAAAGTAAACTAAACTAAATTAAACTATAAACTATACTAAACTATAAACTAAACTAAACTAAACTATAAACAGAACTAAACTAAAGTGAACTACACTAACCTAAACTAACCTAAACTAAACTAAACGAAACTAAACTATAAATTAAACTATAAACTAATATATAAATTAAACTAAACTATAAATTAAACTAAAATAAACTAAACTAAGCTAAACTATCTACCCTATCCTAACCTAACCTAACCTAACCTAACCTAAGCTAAACTAAACTAACCTAACATAAACTAACCTAACCTAACCTAACCTAACCTAAGCTAAACTAAACTAAACTAAACTATAAAATAAACTATAAACTAAACTAAACTATACTATAAACTAAATTATAAACTAAACTAAACTAACCTAAACTAACCTAACCTAACCTAACCTAACATAAATTAGACTAAACTAAATTATAAACTATACTAAACTAAACTAAACTAAACTAACCTAAAGTAATATAACCTAAACTAAACTAACCTAAACTAACCTAACCTAAACTAAACTAACCTGACCTAACCTAAACAAAACAAAACTAAACTAAACTAAACTAAACTAAACTACAATAAACTAACCTAACCTAACCTAAACTAAACTAAACTAACCTAAAGTAACCTAACCTAAACTAAACTAAACTATACTAAACTAAATTAAACTATATAAACTAAAATGTAAACTAAACTAAACTAAACTAACCTAACTTAAACTAAACTAAAATAAACTAAATTAAATTCAACTAAATGAAACTAAACTAAACTACACTAACCTAAACTAACCTAACCTAACATAATTTAATCTAAACTAAAATAAACTAACCTAACCGAACATAACCTAACCTTACCTAACCTAAACTAAACTAAACTAAACTAAACTAAACAAACTAAACTAAACTATAAACTAAAATATAAATTAATCTGTAAACTAATCTAAACTATAAACTAATTTATAAATTAAACTCAACTTTAAACTAAAATAAAATAAACTAAACTAAGCTAAACTATCTAACCTAACGTAACCTAACCTAAAATAACCTAAACTAAGCTAAGCTAAAATAAACTAACCTAACCTAACGTAAACTAACATAACCTAACCTAAACTATACTAAACTAAACTAACCTTACCTAACCTAACCTAACCTAACCTAACCTATACTAAACTAAACAAAACTAAACTAAACTAAACTAAACTATAAACTAAACTAAACTAAACTATAAACAAAACTAAACTAAACTGAAGTAAACTAACCTAACCTAACCTAATATAAACTTAACTAAACTAAACTAACCTAACGCAACCTAATCTAACCTTACCTAACCTAACCTAAACTTAACTAAATGAAACTAAACTATAAACTAATCTCTAAAATAAACTAAACTATAAATTAAACTAACTAAACTAAACTAAGCTAAATTAACTAACCTAACCTATTCTAACCTAACCTAAGCTAAACTAGACTAACCTAACCTAAACTAAACTACACTAAATTAAATTATAAACTAAACCATAAACTAAACTAAACTATAAACTAAACTATAAACTAAACTAAATTAAACTATAAACTAGATTAAACTGAACTAAACTAACCTAACCTAACCTAAGCTAAGGTAAACTAAACTAACCTAAAGTAACATAAGTTAACCTAACCTAACCTAAACTACACTAATTTAACCTAACCTAACCAAAAGTAAACTAACCTAACCTAACCTAACCTAACCTAAAATAACCTAACCTAAGCTAAGCTAAACTAAACTAACATAACCTAACATAAACTGACATAACCTAACCTAAGCTGAACTAAACTTAACTAACCTAACCTAACATAAACTAACACAACCTAACCTAAATTGAACTAAACTAAACTAACCTAACCTAACCTAACCTAAAATAAATTAACCTAAGCTAAGCTAAACTAAACTTACCTAAAATAACCTAAACTAAACTAATATAAACTATAAACTAAACTATAAGCTAATTTATAAATTAAACTAAACTATAAACTAAAATAAAATAATCTAAACTTAGCTAAACTATCTAACCTAACCTAACCTAACCTAAAATAACCTAACCCAAGCTAAGCTAAACTAAACTAACCTAACCTAACATAAACTAACATAACCTAACCTAACCTAACCTAAACTAATCTAAACTAAACTAAACTAATCTAATATAAACTAAACAAACTTAAACTATAAACTAAAATATAAACTAAACTAAACTAACCTAACCTTAACTAAACTAAAATAAACTAATTTAAATTCAACTAAATGAACTAAACTAAACTACACTAACCCAACCTAACCTAACCTAACATAAACTAATCTAAACTAAACTAAACTAATGTAATATAAGCAAAAATAAACAATAAATTAAAATATAAACTAAACTAAACTATACTAAACTAAGTTAACCTTATTTAACCTAACCTAAACTAAACTAAACTAAACTAAACTAACCTAACCTAACCTAAAATAAGGAAAAATAAACTACATTAAATTCAACTAAACTAAAATAAACTACACTTACCTAACCTAACCTTACCTAACCTAACCTAAACTAAAGTAAACCAAACTAAACTAAACTATAAACTGAAATATAAGCTAATCTATAAATTATACTAAACTATAAACTAAACTAAACTAAACCAAATTAAATTCAACTAAACTAAACTGCACTAATCTAACCTAACCTAACCTAACATAATTTAATCTTAACTAAAATAAACTAACCTAACCTAACCTAACCTTACCTAACCTAACCTAAACTAAACTAAACTAAACCAAACTTAACTAAACTATAAAGCAAAATATAAACTAATCTATAAACTAAACTAAACTATAAACTAAAGGAAACTAAATTAGACTATACTAAACTAAGCTAACCTAACATAAACAAATCTAACCTAACCTAAAATAAACTAAACTAAACTAAACTAAATTAAACTATAAACTAAACTAAATTAAACTATAAACTAAACTATAAACTAAACTAAGCTAATCTATAAACAAAACTAAACTATAATACAATTTATAAATGAAACTAAACTATAAACTAAACGAAACTAAGCTAAACTAACTAACCCAACCTAACCTAACCTAACCTAACCTAAGCTATACTAAACTAACCTAACCTAACCTAAACTAAACTAAAATAAACTAAATTATATTATAAAGTATAAACTAAACAAAACTAAACTATAAACTATAATATAAACTAAACTAAACTTAACTAAACTAAATTAAACTAAACTAAACTAAGCTAACCTAACCTAACCTAACCTAAATTAAACTAAACTAAACTAAGCTAAGCTAAGCTAAGCTAACCTAACCTAACCTAAGCAAAACTAAAGTAACCTAACCTAACATAAACTAACCTAACCTAACCTAAACTGAACTAAACTAAACTAACCTAACCTAACCTAACCTAACCTAAGCTAAGCAAAACTAAACTAACCTAACCTAACACAAACTAACCTAACCTAAACTAAACTAAACTAAACTAACCTTACCTAACCTAACCTAAACTAAACTAAACAAAACTAAACTAAACTAAATTAAACTATAAACTAAACTAAACTATAAACCAAACTATAAACTAAACTAAACTATAAACAAACCTAACTAAACTGAACTAAACTAACCAAACCTAACCTAACATAAACTTAACTAAACTAAACTATCCTAACCTAACCTAACCTTACCTAACCTAACCTTAACTAAACCAAACTAAACTAAACTATAAACTAAAATATAATCTAATCTATAAATTAAACTAAACTATAAACTAAACTAAAATAAACTAAACTAAGCTAAACTAACTAACCTAACCTAACTTAACCTAACCTAACCAAACCTAAGCTAATCTAAAGTAAACTTACCAAACCTAACCTAAACTGAACTAAACTAAATTAAACTAAATTATAATCTAAACTATTACCTTAACTAAACTAAATTATAAACTAAACTATAAACTAAACTAAACTATAAACTAAACTAAACCAAACTAACCTTACCTAACCTAACCTAAACTAAACTGACCTAACCTAAGCTAACCTAACCTAAATTAAACTATAAAATAAACTATAAACTAAACTAAACCAAACTATACTATAAACTAAATCATAAACTAAACTAAACTAACCGGATCTAACCTAACCTAACATAAACTAAACTAAATTATAAACTAAACTAAACTAAACTAAACTATAAAATAAACTATAAACTAAACTAAACTATACTATAAACTAAATTATAAACTAAACTAAACTAACCTAAACTAACCTAACCTAACCTAACCTAACATAAATTAGACTAAACTAAATGATAAACTATACTAAACTAAACTAAACTAAACTAACCTAAAGTAATATAACCTAAACTAAACTAACCTAAACTAACCTAACCTAAACTAAACTAACCTGACCTAACCTAAACAAAACAAAACTAAACTAAACTAAACTAAACTAAACTACAATAAACTAACCTAACCTAACCTAACCTAAACTAAACTAACCTAAAGTAACCTAACCTAAACTAAACTAAACTATACTAAACTAATGTAATATAATCTAAACTAAATTAAACTATAAACTAAAATGTAAACTAAACTAAACTAAACTAACCTAACTTAAACTAAACTAAAATAAACTAAATTAAATTCAACTAAATGAAACTAAACTAAACTACACTAACCTAAACTAACCTAACCTAAAATAATTTAATCTAAACTAAAATAAACTAACCTAACCGAACATAACCTAACCTTACCTAACCTAAACTAAACTAAACTAAACTAAACTAAACCAAACTAAACTAAACTATAAACTAAAATATAAATTAATCTGTAAACTAATCTAAACTATAAACTAATTTATAAATTAAACTAAACTTTAAACTAAAATAAAATAAACTAAACTAAGCTAAACTATCTAACCTAACGTAACCTAACCTAAAATAACCTAGCCTAAGCTAAGCTAAAATAAACTAACCTAACCTAACGTAAACTAACATAACCTAACCTAAACTATACTAAACTAAACTAACCTTACCTAACCTAACCTAACCTAACCCAACCTATACTAAACTAAACAAAACTAAACTAAATTAAACTAAACTATAAACTAAACTAAACTAAACTATAAACAAAACTAAACTAAACTGAAGTAAACTAACCTAACCTAACCTAATATAAACTTAACTAAACTAAACTAACCTAACGCAACCTAATCTAACCTTACCTAACCTAACCTAAACTTAACTAAATGAAACTAAACTATAAACTAATCTCTAAAATAAACTAAACTATAAATTAAACTAACTAAACTAAACTAAGCTAAATTAACTAACCTAACCTATTCTAACCTAACCTAAGCTAAACTAGACTAACCTAACCTAAACTAAACTACACTAAACTAAATTATAAACTAAACCATAAACTAAACTAAACTATAAACTAAACTATAAACTAAACTAAATTAAACTATAAACTAGATTAAACTGAACTAAACTAACCTAACCTAACCTAAGCTAAGGTAAACTAAACTAACCTAAAGTAACATAAGTTAACCTAACCTAACCTAAACTACACTAATTTAACCTAACCTAACCAAAAGTAAACTAACCTAACCTAACCTAACCTAACCTAAAATAACCTAACCTAAGCTAAGCTAAACTAAACTAACATAACCTAACATAAACTGACATAACCTAACCTAAGCTGAACTAAACTTAACTAACCTAACCTAACATAAACTAACACAACCTAACCTAAATTGAACTAAACTAAACTAACCTAACCTAACCTAACCTAAAATAAATTAACCTAAGCTAAGCTAAACTAAACTTACCTAACCTAACCTAAACTAAACTAATATAAACTATAAACTAAACTATAAGCTAATTTATAAATTAAACTAAACTATAAACTAAAATAAAATAAACTAAACTAAGCTAAACTATCTAACCTAACCTAACCTAACCTAAAATAACCTAACCCAAGCTAAGCTAAACTAAACTAACCTAACCTAACATAAACTAACATAACCTAACCTAACCTAACCTAAACTAATCTAAACTAAACTAAACTAATCTAATATAAACTAAACAAACTTAAACTATAAACTAAAATATAAACTAAACTAAACTAACCTAACCTTAACTAAACTAAAATAAACTAATTTAAATTCAACTAAATGAACTAAACTAAACTACACTAACCTAACCTAACCTAACCTAACATAAACTAATCTAAACTAAACTAAACTAATGTAATATAAGCTAAAATAAACAATAAATTAAAATATAAACTAAACTAAACTATACTAAACTAAGTTAACCTTACTTAACCTAACCTAAACTAAACTAAACTAAACTAAACTAACCTAACCTAACCTAAAATAAGGAAAAATAAACTACATTAAATTCAACTAAACTAAAATAAACTACACTTACCTAACCTAACCTTACCTAACCTAACCTAAACTAAAGTAAACCAAACTAAACTAAACTATAAACTGAAATATAAGCTAATCTATAAATTATACTAAACTATAAACTAAACTAAACTAAACCAAATTAAATTCAACTAAACTAAACTACACTAATCTAACCTAACCTAACCTAACATAATTTAATCTAAACTAAAATAAACTAACCTAACCTAACCTAACCTTACCTAACCTAACCTAAACTAAACTAAACTAAACCAAACTTAACTAAACTATAAAGCAAAATATAAACTAATCTATAAACTAAACTAAACTATAAACTAAAGGAAACTAAATTAGACTATACTAAACTAAGCTAACCTAACATAAACAAATCTAACCTAACCTAAAATAAACTAAACTAAACTAAACTAAATTAAACTATAAACTAAACTAAATTAAACTATAAACTAAACTATAAACTAAACTAAGCTAATCTATAAACAAAACTAAACTATAATACAATTTATAAATGAAACTAAACTATAAACTAAACGAAACTAAGCTAAACTAACTAACCCAACCTAACCTAACCTAACCTAAGCTATACTAAACTAACCTAACCTAACCTAAACTAAACTAAAATAAACTAAATTATATTATAAAGTATAAACTAAACAAAACTAAACTATAAACTATAATATAAACTAAACTAAACTTAACTAAACTAAATTAAACTAAACTAAACTAAGCTAACCTAACCTAACCTAACCTAAATTAAACTAAACTAAACTAAGCTAACCTAACCTAACCTAACCTAACCTAACCTAAGCAAAACTAAAGTAACCTAACCTAACATAAACTAACCTAACCTAACCTAAACTGAACTAAACTAAACTAACCTAACCTAACCTCACCTAACCTAACCTAAGCTAAGCAAAACTAAACTAACCTAACCTAACACAAACTAACCTAACCTAAACTAAACTAAACTAAACTAACCTTACCTAACCTAACCTAAACTAAACTAAACAAAACTAATCTAAACTAAATTAAACTATAAACTAAACTAAACTATAAACCAAACTATAAACTAAACTAAACTATAAACAAACCTAACTAAACTGAACTAAACTAACCAAACCTAACCTAACATAAACTTAACTAAACTAAACTATCCTAACCTAACCTAAACTAAATTATAAACTAAACTAAACTAACCTGATCTAACCTAACCTAACATAAACTAAACTAAACTAAATTATAAACTAAACGAAACTAAACTAAACTAAATTAAACTAAACGAACCTAAAGTTACCTAAATTAAACTAAACTAAACTATAAACTTAACTATAAACTAAAGTAAACTAAAGTAAACTAAAATAAACTAACCTAACCTAACCTAAACTCAACTAACCTAACCTAACCAAACCTAACCTAAACTAAACTGAACTAAACGGAACTAAACTAATCTAATATAAACTAAACTAAACTAAACTATAAACTAAAATATAAATTAAACTAAACTAAACTAACCTAACCTAACTTAACCTAAACTAAGCTAAAATAAAGTAATTTAAATTCCACTAAATTAAACTAAACAAAACTACACTAACCTAACCTAACATAACCCAACCTAAATTAAAATAAATTAAACTAAGCTAACCTAACCTAACCTAAGCTAAGCAAAACTAAACTAACCTAACCTAACCTAACCTAAACTAAATAAAACTAACCTAACCTAACTAGCCTAAACTAAACTAAACTAAACTATAAAATAAACTATAAACTAAACTAATCTATACTAAAAATTAAATTATAAAGTAAACTAAACTAAACTTTACCAAACTACTCTATTCTAACCTAAGCTAACCTAAACTAATCTAAACTAAACTAAACTAAACAAAACTATGAACTGAACTAAACTAAACTATAAACTAAATTATAAACTAAACTAAACTATAAACTAAACTAAACTAAACTAAACTGTACTAAACTGAATTAACCTAGCCAAACCTAACCTAACCTAACCTAAACTAAACTAAACCAAACTAACCTAACCAAACCTAATCTAAATTATACTCTACTACACTAAACTAAGCTATAAACTAAATTAGATTACACTATAAACTATACTATAAACTTAACTAAACTATAAAGAATACTGAACTATAAACAAAGCTAAACTAACTAACCTAACCTAACCTAACCTAACATATACCAAACTAAACTGAACTGAACTAAACTAACCTAACCTGACCTAACATAATCTAATCTAAACTAAAATAAACTAACCTAAACTAATCTAATCTTACCTAACCTTTCCTAAACTAAACTAAACCAAACTAAACACAAACTAAAATATAAACTAATTTATAAATTAAACTAATCTATAAACTAAACTAAACTAAACTTAGCTAAATTAACTAACCTTACCTAACCTAGCCTAACCTAATCTAAGCTAAACTAAACTAACCTAACCTAACCCAAAATAAGCCAAACTAAACTAAATTATAAAGTAAACTATAAACTGAACTAAACAAAACTATATTCTAAACTACAAACTAAACTAAACTATAAACTAAACGATACTAAACTAAACTAAACTAACCTAACCTAACCTAACCTAATCTAAACTAAACTAAACTAAACTATAAACTAAGTTATATACTAAACAAAACTAAACTAACATAACGTAACCTAAACTGCAATAAAATAAACTAAACTAAGTTCAACTAAACTAAACCTAACTACACTAACCTAACCTAACCTAACCTAACATAAACTAAACTAAACTGACCTAACCTAACCTAACCTAACCTAAACTAAACTAAGCTAAACTAACATAACCTAAATTAAACTGAACTAAACTAACCTAACCTGGCCTAAAATAAACTAAAATAAACTAAATTAAATTCTAGTAAACTAAACTAAACTACACTAACCTAACCTAACCTAACGTAACATAATCTAATCTAAACTAAAACAAACTAACCTAAAGTAATCTAACCTTACCTAACCTAACCTAAACTAAAGTAAACCAAATTAAACTAAACTATAAACTAAAATATAAACTAATTTATAAACTAAACTTATCTATAAACTAAACTAAACTAACCTAACCTAAATTAGACTAAACTAAACTAAACTAAATTCAACTAAACTAAACCTAAATACACTAACCCAACCTAACCTAACCTAAGCTAAACTAAACTAAACTAAACAAAAAAAAAATAAACTAAACTATACTATAAACTAAATTATAAACTAAACTAAACTAACCTAAACTAACCTAACCTAACCTAACCTAACATAAATTAGACTAAACTAAATTATAAACTATACGAAACTAAACTAAACTAAACTAACCTAAAGTAATATAACCTAAACTAAACTAACCTAACCTAACCTAACCTAAACTAAACTAACCTGACCTAACCTAACCTAAACAAAACTAAACTAAACTAAACTAAACTAAAATAAACTAACCTAACCTAAACTAAACTAACCTAAAGTAACCTCACCTAAACTAAACTAAACTAAACTATACTAAACTAAATTAAACTAAACTAAAATAAACTAAATTAAATTCAACTAAATGAAACTAAACTAAACTACACTAACCTAAACTAACCTAACCTAACATAATCTAATCTAAACTAAAATAAACTAACCTAACCGAACCTAACCTAACCTTACCTAACCTAAACTAAACTAAACTAAACTAAACTAAACCAAACTAAACTAAACTATAAACTAAAATATAAATTAATCTGTAAACTAATCTAAACTATGAACTAATTTATAAATTAAACTAAACTTTAAACTAAACTAAAATAAACTAAACTAAGCTAAACTATCTAACCTAACCTAACCTAACCTAAAATAACCTAAACTAAGCTAAGCTAAACTAAACTAACCTAACCTAAAATAAACTAACATAACCTAACCTAAACTAAACTAAACTAAACTAACCTTAGCTAACCTAAACTAACCTAACCTATACTAAACTAAACAAAACTAAACTTAACTAAACTAAACTATAAACTAAACTAAACTAAACTATAAACAAAACTAAACTAAACTGAAGTAAACTAACCTAACCTAACCTATTATAAACTTAACTAAACTAAACTAACCTAACCCAACCTAAGCTAACCTTACCTAACCTAACCTAAACTTAACTAAATTAAACCAAACTACAAACTAATCTCTAAAATAAACTAAACTCTAAACTAAACTAAACTAAACTAAGCTAAATTAACTAACCTAACCTATTCCAACCTAACCTAAGCTACACTAGACTAACCTAACCTAAACTAAACTAAACTAAACTAAATTATAAACTAAACCATAAACTAAACTAAACTATAAACTAAACTATAAACTAAACTAAATTAAACTATAAACTAGACTAAACTAAACTAAACTAACCTAACCTAACCTAAGCTAAGGTAAACTAAACTAACCTAAAGTAACATAAGTTAAACTAACCTAACCTAAACTACACTAACTTAACCTGACCTAACCTAAACTGAACTAAGCCAAACTAACCTAACCTAACCTAACCGAAAATAACCTAACCTAAGCTAAGCTAAACTAAACTTACCTAACCTAACCTAAACTAAACTAATCTAAACTATAAACTAATCTATAAACTAATTTATAAATTAAACTAAACTATTAACTGAAATAAAATAAACTAAACTAAGCTAAACTATCTAACCTAACCTAACCTAACCTAAAATAACCTAACGTAAGCTAAGCTAAACTAAACTAACCTAACCTAACATAAACTAACATAACCTAACCTAACCTAAACTAATCTAAACTAAACTAAACTAATATAATATAAACTAAACAAACTTAAACTATAAACTAAAATATAAACTAAACTAAACTAACCTATTCTAAACTAAACTAAAATAAACTAAATTAAATTCAACTAAATGAAACTAAACTAAACTACACTAACCTAACCTATCCTAACCTAACATAATCTAATCTAAACTAAAATAAACTAACCTAACCTAACCATAACTAATCTAAACTAAACTGAACTAAACTAAACTAAACCAAACTAAACTAAACTATAAACTACACGAAACTAATATAAACTATAGTAAACTAACCTAACCTAACCTAACCTAAGCTAAACTAAACTAACCTAACCTAACCTAAAGTAAACTAAACTAAACTAAATTATAAACTAAAATATTTACTAAACTAAATCAAACTACATATTAAACTATAAACTAAACTAAGCTAAACTATAAATTAAACTAAACTAAACTAACCTAACCTAACCTAAACTAACCCAACCTAACCTAAACTAAACTAACCCAACCTAACCTAACATAAACTTAACTAAACTAAACTACCCTAACCTAAGTTAACCTAACCTTACCTAACCTAAACGAAACTAAACTAAACGAAACTAAACTGTAAACTAAACTATAAACTAATCTATAAATTAAACTAAACTATAAACTAAACTAAAATAAACTAAACTAAACTAACCTAACTAACCTAAGCTAACCGAACCTAACCTAAGCTACGCTAAACTAAACTAACCTAACCTAACCCGAACTAAACTAAACTAAACTAAACTGAATTATAAACTAAACTATAAACTAAACTAAACCAAATTATAAACTAAAAACTAAACTAAACTAAACTATAAACTAAACTAAACCAAATTATAAACTAAAAACTAAACTAAACTAAACTATAAACTAAACTAACCCTAACCTAACCTAAAGTAAACTAACATAACCTAAGCTAACCTAACCTAAACTAAACTATAAAAAAACTATAAACTAAACTAAACAACACTATACTATATACTAAACTAAAAACTAAACTAAACTAAACTATACTAACCTAACCTAACATAACCCAACCTAACCTAAACTAAACTAAACTAAACTATAAACTAAATTATAAACTAAATAAACTAAACTAAACTAAAGAAACCTAACACACCTAACCTAACCTAACCTAAACTAAAGTAAACTAAACTAAACTAACCTAACATAACCTAACCTAACCTAAACTAAACTAAACTGACCTAACCTATCCTAAACAAAACAAAACTAAAATAAACTATAAGCTAAACTATAAACTAAAGTAAACTAAACTAAACTAAACTAACTAATCTAACCTAACCTAATCTAACCTAACCTAACCTAACCTAAACTAATCTAATATAAACTAAACTAAACTAAACTATAAACTAAAATATAAACTAAACTAAACTAAACTAAATAACCTAACCTAAACTAAAGTAAAATAAACTAGAGTAAATTCAACTAAACTAAACTAAACTAAACGCCACTAACCTAACCAAACCTAACCTAACCTAATCTAATCTAAACTAAAATAAGCTAACATAACCTAACGTAACCTAACCTTACCTATTATAACCTGAACTAATCTAAACTAAACAAACTAAACTAAACTATAAACCAAAATATAAACTAATCTATAAACTAAACTGAACTATAAACTAAACGAAACTAAAATAAACTATACTAAAATAAACTAACCTAACCTAAACTTACCTAACCTAACCTAAACTAAACTAATCTAAACTATAAACTAAACTATAAACTAATATATAACTTAAACTAAACTATAAACTAAAATAAAATAAACTAAACTAAGCTAAACTATCTAACCTAACCTAACATAACCTAAAATGACCTAACCTAAGCTAAACTAAACTAAACTAACCTAACCTAACATAAACTAACATAACTTAACCTAAACTTTACTAAACCAAACTAACCTTACCTAACCTAACCTATACTAAACTAAACAAATCTAAACTAAACTAAACTAAACTATAAACTAAACTAAACTAAACTATAAACAAAACTATACTAAACTGAACTAAACTAACCTAACCTAACCTAAGCAAAGGTAAACTAAACTAACCTAACCTAACCTAACCTAACATAACCTACACTAAACTAAACTAAAATATAAAATAAACTATAAACTAAACTAAACTATACTATAAACTAAATTATAAACTAAACTAAACTAAACTAAACTAACCTAACCTAACCTAACCTAACATAAACTAAACTAAATTATAAACAAAACGAAACTAAACTAACCTAACCTAATATAAACTAAACTAAACTAAATTATAAACTAAACGAACCTAAACTAAACTAAACTTACCTAAAGTAACATAAGTTAACCTAACCTAACCTAAACTAAACTAACTTAACCTGACCTAACCTAAACTAAACTAACCTAACCTAACCTAACCTAACGTAAAATAACCCAACCTAAGCTAAGCTAAACTAAACTAACCTAACCTAACATAAACAAACATAATCTAGCCTAAACTGAACTAAACTAAACTAACCTAACCTAACTTAAAATAACCTAACCAAAGGTAAGCTAAACTAAACTTACCTAACCTAACCTAAACTAAACTAATCTAAACAATAAACTAATCTATAAACTAATTTATAAATTAAACTAAACTATAAACTAAAATAAAATAAACTAAACTAAGCTAAACTATCTAACCTAACCTAACCTAACCAAAATAACCTAACCCAAGCTAAGTTAAACTAAACTAACCTAACCTAACATAAACTAACATAACCTAACCTAACCTAACGTAAACTAATCTAAACTAAACTAAACTAATCTAATATAAACTAAACAAACTTAAACTATAAACTAAAATATAAACTAAACTAAACTAACCTAACCTAAACTAAACTAAAATAAACTAAATTAAATTCAACTAAATGAAACTAAACTAAACTACACTAACCTAACCTAACCTAACCTAACATAATCTAATCTAAACTAAACTAAACTAATGTACTATAAGCTAAAATAAACAATAAATTAAAATATAAACTAAACTAAACTATACTAAACTAAGTTAACCTTACTTAACGTAACCTAAACTAAACTAAACTAAACTAACCTAACCTAACCTAAACTAAACAAAAATAAACTACATTATATTAAATTAAACTAAAATAAACTACACTTACCTAACCTAACCTTACCTAACCTAACCTAAACTAAACTAAACCAAACTAAACTAAACTATAAACTAAAATATAAGCTAATCTATAAAATAAAATAAACTATATACTAAATTAAACTAAACCAAATTAAATTCAACTAAACTAAACTACACTAATCTAAACTAACCTAACCTAATATAATCTAATCTAAACTAAAATAAACTAACCTAACCTAACCTTACCTAACCTAACATAAACTAAACTAAACTAAAGCAAACTTTACTAAACTATAAAGTAAAATATAAACTAATCTATAAACTAAACTAAACTATAAACTAAAGGAAACTAAATTAAACTATACTAAACTAAACTAACCTAACATAAACAAATCTAACCTAACCTAAAATAAACCAAAATAAACTAAACTAAATTAAACTATAAACTAAACTATAAACTAAACTAAACTAAACTATAAACAAAACTAAACTATAAAACAATTTATAAATTAAACTAAACTATAAACTAAATTAAAATAAACTAAACTAAGCTAAACTAACTAACCCAACCTAACCTAACCTAACCTAACCTAAGCTATACTAAACTGACCTAACCTAACCTAAACTAAACTAAAATAAACTAAATTATATTATAAAGTATAAACTAAACAAAACTAAACTATAAACTATAATATAAACTATACTAAACTTAACTAAACTAAATTAAACTAAAGTTAACTAAGCTAACCTAACCTAACCTAACCTAACCTAAGCACAACTAAAGTAACCTAACCTAACATAAACTAACCGAACCTAACCTAAGCTACGCTAAACTAAACTAACCTAACCTAACCTGAACTAAACTAAACTAAACTAAACTAAACTGAATTATAAACTAAACTATAAACTAAACTAAACCAAATTATAAACTAAACTATAAACTAAACTAAACTAACCTAACATAACCTAACCTAACCTAAACTAAACTAACCTAACCTAAGCTAACCTAACCTAAACTAAACTAAACTATAAAAAAACTATAAACTAAACTAAACAAAACTATACTATAAACTAAATTATAAACTATACTAAACTAAAGTAAACTAAACTAACCTCAACTAACCTAACCTAACCTAACCTCACCTAACCTAACCTAACATAAACTAAACTAAACTAAATTATAAACTAAACGAAACTAAACTAAACTAAATTAAATAAACTAAACTAACCTAAAGTAACATAACCTAACCTAACCTAACCTAAACTAAAATAAACTCCACTAACCTAACCTAACATAACCCAACCTAACCTAAACTAAACTAAACTAACCTAACCGAACCTAAACTAAACTAAACTATAAACTAAACTATATACTAAAGTAAACCAAACTAAACTAAAATAAACTAACCTAACCTAACCTAAACAAACCTAACACACCTAACCTAACCTAACCATACCATACCTAACCATAAACTAAACTAAACTAAACTAAATTATAAACTAAACGATACTAAACTAAACTAAACTGACCTAACCTATCCTAAATAAAACAAAACTAAACTAAACTATAAGCTAAACTATAAACTAAAGTAAACTAAACTAAACTAAAATAAACTAATCTAACCTAACCTAACCTAACCTAACCTAAACTAATCTAATATAAACTAAACTAAACTATAAACTAAAATATAAACTAAAATAAACTAAATAACCTAACCTAAACTAAAGTAAAATAAACTAGATTAAATTCAACTAAACTAAACTAAACTAAACGCCACTAACCTAACCTAACCTAACCTAATCTAATCTAAACTAACCTAACCTAACCTGAGCTAAACTAAACTAACCTAACCTAACATAAACTAACCTTACCTAACCTAAACTAACCTTACCTAACCCAACCTAAACTAAACTAAACTAAACTAAACTAAATTAAACTATAAACTGAACTAAACTGTAAACTAAACTTTAAACTAAACTAAACTATAAACGAAACTAAAATAAACTGAACTAAACTTACAGAACTTAACCTAACATAAACTTAACTAAAACTACCCTAACCTAACCTAACCTAACCTTACCTAACCTAACCTAAACTAAACTAAACAAAACTACACTATAAACTAAACTATAAACTAATCTATAAATTAAACTACATTATAAACTAAACTAAAATAAACTAAACTAAACTAAACTAACTAACCTAAACTAACCGAACCTAACCTAAGCTACGCTAAACTAAACTAACCTAACCTAACCTGAACTAAACTAAACTAAACTAAACTAAACTGAATTATAAACTAAACTATAAACTAAACTAAACCAAATTATAAACTAAACTATAAACTAAACTAAACTAACCTAACATAACCTAACCTAACCTAAACTAAACTAACCTAACCTAAGCTAACCTAACCTAAACTAAACTAAACTAAACTATAAAAAACTATAAACTAAACTAAACAAAACTATACTATAAACTAAATTATAAACTAAACTAAACTAAACTAAACTAAACTAACCTCAACTAACCTAACCTAACCTCACCTAACCTAACCTAACATAAACTAAACTAAACTAAATTATAAACTAAACGAAACTAAACTAAACTAAACTAAATTAAACTAAACTAACCTAAAGTAACATAACCTAGCCTAACCTATCCTAAACTAAAATAAACTCCACTAACCTAACCTAACATAACCCAACCTAACCTAAACTAAACTAAACTAACCTAACCGAACCTAAACTAAACTAAACTAAACTATAAACTAAACTATAAACTAAAGTAAACTAAACTAAACTAAAATAAACTAACCTAACCTAAACAAACCTAACACACCTAACCTAACCTAACATAAACTAAACTAAACTAAACTAACTCACCTAACCTAACCGAACCTAACCTAAGCTACGCTAAACTAAACTAACCTAACCAAACCTGAACTAAACTAAATTAAACTAAACTATAAACTAATATAAACTAACCTAACCTAACCTAACATAAACTAAACTAACCTAACCTAAGCTAACCTAACCTAAACTAAACTAAACTATAAAAAAACTATAAACTAAACTAAACAAAACTATACTATAAACTAAATTATAAACTAAACTAATGTAAACTAAACTAACCTCAACTAACCTAACCTAACCTCACCTAACCTAACATAAACTAAACTAAACTAAATTATAAACTAAACGAAACTAAACTAAACTAAACTGACCTAACCTATCCTAAACAAAACAAAACTAAACTAAACTATAAGCTAAACTATAAACTAAAGTAAACTAAACTAAACTAAAATAAACTAATCTAACCTAACCTAACCTAACCTAACCTAAACTAATCTAATATAAACTAAACTAAACTAAACTATAAACTAAAATATAAACTAAACTAAACTAAATAACCTAACCTAAACTAAAGTAAAATAAACTAGATTAAATTCCACTAAACTAAACTAAACTAAACGCCACTAACCTAACCTAACCTAACCTAATCTAATCTAAACTAAAATAAACTAACCTAACCTAACGTAACCTAACCTCACCTATTCTTACCTAAACTAATCTAAACTAAACAAACTAAACTGAACTATAAACTAAAATATAAATTAATCTATAAACTAAACTGAACTATAAACTAAACGAAACTAAAATAAACTATACTAAACTAAACTAACCTAACCTAAACTTACCTAACCTAACCTAAACTAAACTAATCTAAACTATAAACTAAACTATAAACTAATTTATAAATTAAACTAAACTATAAACTAAAATAAAATAAACTAAACTAAGCTAAACTATCTAACCTAACCTAACCTAACCTAAATTAACCTAACCTAAGCTAAGCTAAGCTAAATTAAACTAACCTAACCTAACATAAACTAACATAACCTAACCTAAACTAAACTAAACTAACCTTACCTAACCTAACCTATACTAAACTAAACAAAACTAAACTAACCTAAACTATAAACTAAACTAAACTAAACTATAAACAAAACTAAACTAAACTGAACTAAACTAACCTAACCTAACATAAACTTAACTAAACTAAACTAACCTAACCCAACCTAAGCTAACCTTACCTAACCTAACCTAAACTTAACTAAATGAAACTAAACTATAAACTAATCTCTAAATTAAACTAAACTATAAACTAAACTAAAATAAACTAAACTAAGCTAAATTAACTAACCTAACCTATTCTAACCTAACTTAAGCTAAACTAGACTAACCTAACCTAAATTAAACTAAACTGAACTAAATTATAAACTAAACCATAAACAAAACTATAAACTAAACTATAAACTAAACTAAACTATAAACTAGACTAAAGTTAACTAAACTAACCTAACCTAACCTAAGCTAAGGTAAACTAAACTAACCTAAAGTAACATAAGTTAACCTAGCCTAACCTAAACTACACTAACTTAACCTTACCTACCCTAAACTAAACTAACCTAACCTAACCTAACCTAAAATAACCTAACCTAAGCTAAGCTAAACTAAAGTAACCTAACCTAACATAAACTAACATAACCTAACCTAAACTGAACTAAACTTAACTAACCGAACCTAACCTAAAATAACCTAACCTAAGCAAAGCTAAACTAAACTAATCTAACCTAACATAAACTAATATAACCTAACCTAAACTGAACTAAACTAAACTAACCTTACCTAACCTAACCTAACCTATACTAAACTAAACAAAACAAAACTAAACTAAACTAAACTATAAACTGAACTAAACTAACCTAACCTAACCTAACATAAACTTAACTAAACTAAACTAACCTAACCCAACCTAAGCTAACCTTACCTAACCTAATCTAAACTAAACTAAACGAAACTAAACTATAAACTAAACTATAAACTAATCTCTAAATTAAACTAAACTATAAACTAAACTAAAATGAACTAAACTAAGCTAAATTAAATAACCTAACCTATTATCACCTAACCTAAGCTAAACTAGACTAACCTAACCTAAACTAAACTAAACTAAACTAAACTAAACTAAACTATAAACTAAACTAAACTAAACTATAAACAAAACTAAACTAAACTGAACTAAACTAACCTAACCTAACATAAACTTAACTAAACTAAACTAACCTAACCCAAACTAAGCTAAACTTACCTAACCTAACCTAAAATTAAATAAATGAAACTAAACTATAAACTAGTCTCTAAATTAAACTAAACTATAAACTAAACTAAAATAAACTAAACTAAGCTAAATTAACTAACCTAACCTATTCTAACCTAACCTAAGCTAAACTAGACTAACCTAACCTAAACTAAACTAAACTAAACTAAATTATAAACTAAACCATAAACTAAACTAAACTATAAACTAAACTATAAACTAAACTAAACTAAACTATAAACTAGACTAAACAAAACTGAACTAACCTAACCTAACCTAAGCTAAGGTAAACTAAACTAACCTAACCTAACCTGAACTAAACTAAACTAAACTAACCTAACTTATAAACTTAGCTATAAACTAAACTAAACCAAATTATAAACTAAACTATAAACTAAACTAAACTAAACTATAAACTAAACTAAACTAAATTATACTAATCTAACCTAACCTAAACTAAACTAACCTAACCTAACCTAACCTAACATAACCTAAACTAAACTAAACTAAAATATAAAATAAACTATAAACTAAACTATACTATAAACTAAATTATAAACTAAACTAAACTAAACTAAACTAAACTAATCTAACCTAACCTAACATAAACTAAACTAAATTATAAACAAAACGAAACTAAACTAACCTAACCTAATATAAACTAAACTAAACTAAATTATAAACTAAACGAAACTAAACTAAACTAAACTAACCTAAAGTAACATAAGTTAACCTAACCTAACTTAACTACACTAACTTAACCTGACCTAACCTAAACTGAACTAAGCCAAACTAACCTAACCTAACCTAACCGAAAATAACCTAACCTAAGCTAAGCTAAACTAAACTTACCTAACCTAACCTAAACTTAACTAATCTAAACTATAAACTAATCTATAAACTAATTTATAAATTAAACTAAATTATTAACTAAAATAAAATAAACTAAACTAAGCTAAACTATCTAACCTAACCTAACCTAACGTAAAATAACCTAACCTAAGCTAAGCTAAACTAAACTAACCTAACCTAACATAAACTAACATAACCTAACCTAACCTAAACTAATCTAAACTAAACTAAAATAATATAATATAAACTAAACAAACTTAAACTATAAACTAAAATATAAACTAAACTAAACTAACCTATTCTACACTAAACTAAAATAAACTAAATTAAATTCAACTAAATGAAACTAAACTAAACTACACTAACCTAACCTAGCCTAGCCTAACATAATCTAATCTAAACTAAAATAAACTAACCTAACCTAACCATAACTAATCTAAACTAAACTGAACTATAAACTACACGAAACTAATATAAACTATAGTAAACTAACCTAACCTAACCTAACCTAAGCTAAACTAAACTAACCTAACCTAACCTAAAGTAAACTAAACTAAACTAAATTATAAACTAAAATATTTACTAAACTAAATCAAACTACATATTAAACTATAAACTAAACTAAGCTAAACTATAAATTAAACTAAACTAAACTAACCTAACCTAACCTAAACTAACCCAACCTAACCTAAACTAAACTAACCCAACCTAACCTAACATAAACTTAACTAAACTAAACTACCTTAACCTAACTTAACCTAACCTTACCTAACCTAAGCTAAACTAAACTAAACGAAACTAAACTGTAAACTAAACTATAAACTAATCTATAAATTAAACTAAACTATAAACTAAACTAAAATAAACTAAACTAAACTAACCTAACTAACCTAAGCTAACCGAACCTAACCTAAGCTACGCTAAACTAAACTAACCTAACCTAACCTGAACTAAACTAAACTAAACTAAACTGAATTATAAACTAAACTATAAACTAAACTAAACCAAATTATAAACTAAAAACTAAACTAAACTAAACTATAAACTAAACTAAACTAACCCTAACCTAACCTAAAGTAAACTAACATAACCTAAGCTAACCTATCCTAAACTGAACTAAACTATAAGAAAAAACTATAAACTAAAGTAAACAACACTATACTATATACTAAATTAAAAACTAAACTAAACTAAACTAAACTAAACTAAACTAACCTAACCTAACCTCACCTAACCTAACCTAACATAAACTAAACTAAACTAAATTATAAACTAAACGAAACTAAACTAAACTAAACTAAATTAAACTAAACTAACCTAAAGTAACACAACCTAACTAACCTAACCTAACCTAACCTAAATTAAAATAAACTCAACTAACCTAACCTAACATAACCCAACCTAAACTAAACTAAAATAACCTAACCGAACCTAAACTAAACTAAACTAAACTAAACTATAAACTAAACTATAAACTAAAGTAAACTAAACTAAACTAAAATAAACTAACCTAATTTACCTAAACAAAACTAACAGTCCTAACCTAACCTAAACAAAACTAAACTATACTAACCTAACCTAACATAACCCAACCTAACCTAAACTAAACTAAACTAAACTATAAACTAAATTATAAACTAAAGTAAACTAAACTAAACTAAAGAAACCTAACACACCTAACCTAACCTAACCTAAACTAAACTAAACTAAACTAACCTAACATAACCTAACCTAACCTAAACTAAACTACTCTGACCTAACCTATCCTAAACAAAACAAAACTAAACTAAACTATAAGCTAAACTATAAACTAAAGTAAACTAAACTAAACTAAAATAAACTAATCTAACCTAACCTAACCTAACCTAAACTAACCTAACCTAAACTAATCTAATATAAACTAAACTAAACTAAATTATAAACTAAAATATAAACTAAACTAAACTAAACTAAATAACCTAACCTAAACTAAAGTAAAATAAACTAGAGTAAATTCAACTAAACTAAACTAAACTAAACGCCACTAACCTAACCTAACCTAACCTAACCTAATCTAATCTAAACTAAAATAAGCTAAATTAACCTAACGTAACCTAACCTTACCTATTATAACCTGAACTAATCTAAACTAAACAAACTAAACTAAACTATAAACCAAAATATAAACTAATCTATAAACTAAACTGAACTATAAACTAAACGAAACTAAAATAAACTATATTAAAATAAACTAACCTAACCTAAACTTACCTAACCTAACCTAAACTAAACTAATCTAAACTATAAACTAAACTATAAACTAATATATAACTTAAACTAAACTATAAACTAAAATAAAATAAACTAAACTAAGCTAAACTATCTAACCTAACCTAACCTAACCTAAAATAACCTAACCTAAGCTAAACTAAACTAAACTAACCTAACCTAACATAAACTAACATAACCTAACCTAAACTTTACTAAACTTAACTAACCTTACCTAACCTAACCTATACTAAACTAAACAAATCTAAACTAAACTAAACTAAACTATAAACTAAACTAAACTAAACTATAAACACAACTATACTAAACTGAACTAAACTAACCTAACCTAACCTAAGCTAAGGTAAACTAAACTAAACTAACCTAACCTAACCTAACATAACCTAAACTAAACTAAACTAAAATATAAAATAAACTATAAACTAAACTAAACTATACTATAAACTAAATTATAAACTAAACTAAACTAAACTAAACTAACCTAACCTAACCTAACCTAACATAAACTAAACTAAATTATAAACAAAACGAAACTAAACTAACCTAACCTAATATAAACTAAACTAAACTAAATTATAAACTAAACGAAACTAAACTAAACTAAACTAACATAAGTAACATAAGTTAACCTAACCTAACCTAAACTACACTAACTTAACCTGACCTAACGTAAACTAAACTAACCTAACCTAACCTAACGTAAAATAACCTAACCTAAGCTAAGCTAAACTAAACTAACCTAACCTAACATAAACTAACATAACCTAACCTAAACTGAACTAAACTAAACTAACCTAACCTAACCTAACTTAAAATAACCTAACCAAAGGTAAGCTAAACTAAATTTACCTAACCTAACCTAAACTAAACTAATCTAAACTATAAACTAAACTATAAACTAATTTATAAATTAAACTAAACTATAAACTAAAATAAAATAAACTAAACTAAGCTAAACTATCTAACCTAACCTAACCTAACCAAAATAACCTAACCCAAGCTAAGTTAAACTAAACTAACCTAACCTAACATAAACTAACATAACCTAACCTAACCTAACATAAACTAACATAACCTAACCTAACCTAAAATAACTAATCTAAACTAAACTAAACTAATCTAATATAAACTAAACAAACTTAAACTATACACTAAAAAATAAACTAAACTAAACTAACCTAACCTAAACTAAACTAAAATAAACTAAATTAAATTCAACTAAATGAAACTAAACTAAACTACACTAACCTAACCTAACCTAACCTAACATAATCTAATCTAAACTAAACTAAACTAATGTACTATAAGCTAAAATAAACAATAAATTATAATATAATCTAAACTAAACTATACTAAACTAAGTTAACCTTACTTAACCTAACCTAAACTAAACTAAACTAAACTAACCTAACCTAACCTAAACTAAACAAAAATAAACTACATTAAATTAAATTAAACTAAAATAAACTACACTTACCTAACCTAACCATACCTAACCTAACCTAAACTAAACTAAACCAAACTAAACTAAACTATAAACTAAAATATAAGCTAATCTATAAATTAAACTAAACTATATACTAAACTAAACTAAACCAAATTAAATTCAACTAAACTAAACTACACTAATCTAACCTAACCTAACCTAACATAATCTAATCTAAATTAAAATAAACTAACCTAACCTAACCTAACCTTACCTAACCTAACCTAAACTAAACTAAACTAAAGCAAACTTTACTAAACTATAAAGCAAAATATAATCTAATCTATAAACTAAACTAAACTATAAACTAAAGGAAACTAAATTAAACTATACTAAACTAAACTAACCTAACATAAACAAATCTAACCTAACCTAAAATAAACCAAACTAAACTAAACTAAATTAAACTATAAACTAAACTATAAACTAAACTAAACTAAACTATAAACAATACTAAACTATAAAACAATTTATAAATTAAACTAAACTCTAAACTAAATTAAAATAAGTAAACTAAGCTAAACTAACTAACCCAACCTAACCTAACCTAACCTAACCTAACCTAAGCTATACTAAACTGACCTAACCTAACCTAAACTAAACTAAAATAAACTAAATTATATTATAAAGTATAAACTAAACAAAACTAAACTATAAACTATAATATAAACTATACTAAACTTAACTAAACTAAATTAAACTAAAGTTAACTAAGCTAACCTAACCAAACCTAACCTAAATTAAACTAAACTAAACTAACCTAACCTAACCTAACCTAACCTAACCTAAGCAAAACTAAAGTAACCTAACCTAACATAAACTAACCTAACCTAACCTAATCTAAACTAAACTAAACTAAACTAAACTAAGCTAACCTAACTTAACCTAACCTAACCTAACCTAAGCTAAGCAAAACTAAACTAACCTAACCTAACACAAACTAACCTAACCTAACCTAAACTAAACTTAACTAACCTTGCCTAACCTAACCTAACCTAAACTAAACTAAACAAAACTAAACTAAACTAAACTAAATTAAACTATAAACTAAACTAAACTATAAACCAAACTATAAATTAAATTGATATACACTATAAACTAAACTAAACTAAAGTTAACTAACCTAACGTAACCTAACCTAAACTAAATTAAACTAAACTAAACTAAACTAAGCTAACCTAACCTAACCTAAACTAACCTAACCTAACCTAACCTGAGCTAAACTAAACTAACCTTACCTAACATAAACTAACCTTACCTAACCTAAACTAACCTTACCTAACCTAACCTAAACTAAACTAAACTAAACAAAACTAAACTAAACTAAACTAAATTAAACTATAAACTGAACTAAACTGTAAACTAAACTTTAAACTAAACTAAACTATAAACAAAACTAAAATAAACTGAACTAATCTTACAGAACCTAACCTAACATAAACTTAACTAAACTAAACTACCCTAACCTAACCTAACCTTACCTAACCTAACCTAAACTAAACTAAACAAAACTAAACTATAAACTAAACTATAAACTAATCTATAAATTAAACTAAATTATAAACTAAACTAAAATAAACTAAACTAAACTAAACTAACTAACCTAACCTAACCGAACCTAACCTAAGCTACGCTAAACTAAACTAACCTAACCTAACCTGAACTAAACTAAACTAAACTAAACTAAACGGAATTATAAACTAAACTATAAACTAAACTAAACCAAATTATAAACTAAACTATAAACTAAACTAAACTAACCTAACATAACCTAACCTAACCTAAACTAAACTAACCTAACCTAAGCTAACCTAACCTAAACTAAACTAAACTATAAAAAAACTATAAACTAAACTAAACAAAACTATACTATAAACTAAATTATAAACTAAACTAAACTAAACTACACTAACCTCAACTAACCTAACCTAATCTCACCTAACCTAACCTAACATAAACTAAACTAAACTAAATTATAAACTAAACGAAACTAAACTAAAATAAATTAAACTAAACTAACCTAAAGTAACATACCTAACCTAACCTAACCTAAACTAAAATAAACTCCACTAACCTAACCTAACATAAACCAACCTAACCTAAACTAAACTAAACTAACCTAACCGAACCTAAACTAAACTAAACTAAACTATAAACTAAACTATAAACTAAAGTAAACTAAACTAAACTAAAATAAACTAACCTAACCTAAACAAACCTAACACACCTAACCTAACCTAACATAAACTAAACTAAACTAAACTAACTCACCTAACCTAACCGAACCTAACCTAAGCTACTCTAAACTAAACTAACCTAACAAAACCTGAACTAAACTAAATTAAACTAAACTAAACTAAATTATAAACTAAACTATAAACTAATATAAACTAACGTAACCTAACCTAACCTAAACTAAACTAACCTAACCTAAGCTTACCTAACCTAAACTAAACTAAACTATAAAAAACTATAAACTAAACTAAACAAAACTATACTATAAACTAAATTATATACTAAACTAAGGTAAACTAAACTAACCTCAACTAACCTAACCTAACCTCACCTAACCTAACATAAACTAAACTAAACTAAACTAAATTATAAACTAAACGAAACTAAACTAAACTAAACTGACCTTACCTATCCTAAACAAAACAAAACTAAACTAAACTATAAGCTAAACTATAAACTAAAGTAAACTAAACTAAACTAAAATAAACTAATCTAACCTAACCTAACCTAACCTAACCTAACCTAAACTAATCTAATATAAACTAAACTAAACTAAACTATAAACTAAAATATAAACTAAACTAAACTAAATAACCTAACCTAAACTAAAGTAAAATAAAGTAGATTAAATTCAACTAAACTAAACTAAACTAAACGCCACTAACCTAACCTAACCTAACCTAATCTAATCTAAACTAAAATAAACTAACCTAACCTAACGTAACCTAACCTCACCTATTCTTACCTAAACTAATCTAAACTAAACAAACTAAACTGAACTATAAACTAAAATATAAATTAATCTATAAACTAAACTGAACTATAAACTAAACGAAACTAAAATAAACTATACTAAACTAAACTAACCTAACCTAAAATAACCTAACCTAACCTAAACTAAACTAATCTAAACTATAAACTAAACTATAAACTAATTTATAAATTAAACTAAACTATAAACTAAAATAAAATAAACTAAACTAAGCTAAACTATCTAAAATAACCTAACCTAACCTAAATTAACCTAACCTAAGCTAAGCTAAACTAAACTAACCTAACCTAACATAAACTAACATAACCTAACCTAAACTAAACTAAACTAAACTAACCTTACCTAACCTAACCTATACTAAACTAAACAAAACTAAACTAAACTAAACTAAACTATAAACTAAACTAAACTAAACTATAAACAAAACTAAACTAAACTGAACTAAACTAACCTAACCTAACATAAACTTAACTAAACTAAACTAACCTAACCGAACCTAAGCTTACCCTACCTATCCTAACCTAAACTTAACTAAATGAAACTAAACTATAAACTAATCTCTAAATTAAACTAAACTATAAACTAAACTAAAATAAACTAAACTAAGCTAAATTAACTAACCTAACCTATTCTAACCTAACTTAAGCTAAACTAGACTAACCTGACCTAAATTAAACTAAACTGAACTAAATTATAAACTAAACCATAAACTAAACTAAACTATAAACTAAACTATAAACTAAACTAAACTAAACTATAAACTAGACTAAACTTAACTAAACTAACCTAACCTAACCTAAGCTAAGGTAAACTAAACTAACCTAAAGTAACATAAGTTAACCTAGCCTAACCTAAACTACACTAACATAACATTACCTAACCTAAATTAAACTAACCTAACCTAACCTAAAATAACCTAACCTAAGCTAAGCTAAACTAAAGTAACCTAACCTAACATAAACTAACATAACCTAACCTAAACTGAACTAAACTTAACTAACCGAACCTAACCTAAAATAACCTAAACTAAGCAAAGCTAAACTAAACTAACCTAACCTAACATAAACTAATATAACCTAACCTAAACTAAACTAAACTAAACTAACCTTACCTAACCTAACCTATACTAAACTAAACAAAACAAAACTAAACTAAACTAAACTATAAACTGAACTAAACTAACCTAACCTAACCTAACATAAACTTAACTAAACTAAACTAACCTAACCCAACCTAAGCTAACCTTACCTAACCTAACCTAAACTAAACTAAACGAAACTAAACTATAAACTAAACTATAAACTAATCTCTAAATTACACTAAACTATAAACTAAACTAAAATAAACTAAACTAAGCTAAATTAACTAACCTAACGTATTCTAACCAAACCTAAGCTAAACTAGACTAACCTAACCTAAACTAAACTAAACAAAACTAAACTATAAACTAAACAACACTATACTATATACTAAACTAAAAACTAAACTAAACTAAACTAAACTAACCTAACCTAACCTCACCTAACCTAACCTAACATAAACTAAACTAAACTAAATTATAAACTAAACGAAACTAAACTAAACTAAACTAAATTAAACTAAACTAACCTAAAGTAACATAACCTAACTAACCTAACCTAACCTAACCTAAATTAAAATAAACTCAACTAACCTAACCTAACATAACCCAACCCAACCTAAACTAAACTAAACTAACCTAACCGAACCTAAACTAAACTAAACTAAACTAAACTATAAACTAAACTATAAACTAAAGTAAACTAAACTAAACTAAAATAAACTAACCTAATTTACCTAAACAAAACTAACAGTCCTAACCTAACCTAAACAAAACTAAACTATACTAACCTAACCTAACATAACCCAACCTAACCTAAACTAAACTAAACTAAACTATAAACTAAATTATAAACTAAAGTAAACTAAACTAAACTAAAGAAACCTAACACACCTAACCTAACCTAACCTAAACTAAACTAAACTAAACTAAACTAACCTAACATAACCTAACCTAACCTAAACTAAACTAAACTGACCTAACCTATCCTAAACAAAACAAAACTAAAATAAACTATAAGCTAAACTATAAACTAAAGTAAACTAAACTAAACTAAACTAACTACTCTAACCTAACCTAATCTAACCTAACCTAACCTAACCTAAACTAATCTAATATAAACTAAACTAAACTAAACTATAAACTAAAATATAAACTAAACTAAACTAAACTAAATAACCTAACCTAAACTAAAGTAAAATAAACTAGAGTAAATTCAACTAAACTAAACTAAACTAAACGCCAGTAACCTAACCTAACCTAACCTAACCTAATCTAATCTAAACTAAAATAAGCTAACCTAACCTAACGTAACCTAACCTTACCTATTATAACCTGAACTAATCTAAACTAAACAAACTAAACTAAACTATAAACCAAAATATAAACTAATCTATAAACTAAACTGAACTATTAACTAAACGAAACTAAAATAAACTATACTAAAATAAACTAACCTAACCCAAACTTACCTAACCTAAACTAAACTAATCTAAACTATAAACTAAACTATAAACTAATATATAACTTAAACTAAACTATAAACTAAAATAAAATAAACTAAACTAAGCTAAACTATCTAACCTAACCTAACCTAACCTAAAATAACCTAACCTAAGCTAAACTAAACTAAACTAACCTAACCTAACATAAACTAACATAACCTAACCTAAACTTTACTAAACTAAACTAACCTTACCTAACCTAACCTATACTAAACTACACAAATCTAAACTAAACTAAAGTATAAACTAAACTAAACTAAACTATAAACAAAACTAAACTAAACTGAACTAAACTAACCTAACCTAACCTAAGCTAAGGTAAACTAAACTAACCTAACCTAACCTAACCTAACATAACCTAAACTAAACTAAACTAAAATATAAAATAAACTATAAACTAAACTAAACTATACTATAAACTAAATTATAAACTAAACTAAACTAAACTAAACTAACCTAACCTAACCTAACCTAACATAAACTAAACTAAATTATAAACAAAACGAAATTAAACTAACCTAACCTAATATAAACTAAACTAAATTATAAACTAAACGAAACTGAACTAAACTAAACTAACCTAAAGTAACATAAGTTAACCTAACCTAACCTAAACTACACTAACTTAACCTGACCTAACCTAAACTAAACTAACCTAACCTAACCTAACCTAACGTAAAATAACCTAACCTAAGCTAAGCTAAACTAAACTAACCTAACCTAAAATAAACTAACATAACCTAACCTAAACTGAACTGAACTAAACTAACCTAACCTAACCTAAAATAACCTAACCAAAGGTAAGCTAAACTAAACTTACCTAACCTAACCTAAACTAAACTAATCTAAACTATAAACTAACTATAAACTAATTTATAAATTAAACTAAACTATAAACTAAAATAAAATAAACTAAACTAAGCTAAACTATCTAACCTAACCTAACCTAACCAAAATAACCTAACCCAAGCTAAGCTAAACTAAACTAACCTAACCTAACATAAACTAACATAACCTAACCTAACCTAACCTAAACTAATCTAAACTAAACTAAACTAATCTAATATCAACCAAACAAACTTAAACTATAAACTAAAATATAAACTAAACTAAACTAACCTAACCTAAACTAAACTAAAATAAACTAAATTAAATTCAACTAAATGAAACTAAACTAAACTACACTAACCTAACCTAACCTAACCTAACATAATCTAATCTAAACTAAACTAAACTAATGTACTATAAGCCTAAATAAACAATAAATTAAAATATAAACTAAACTAAACTATACTAAACTAAGTGACCTTACTTAACCTAACCTAAACTAAACTAAACTAAACTAAACTAACCTAACCTAAACTAAACAAAAATAAACTACATTAAATTAAATTAAACTAAAATAAACTACACTTACCTAACCTAACCTTACCTAACCTAACCTAAACTAAACTAAACCAAACTAAACTAAACTATAAACTAAAATATAAGCTAATCTATAAATTAAACTAAACTATATACTAAACTAAACTAAACCAAATTAAATTCAACTAAACTAAACTACACTAATCTAACCTAACCTAACCTAACATAATCTAATCTAAACTAAAATAAACTAACCTAACCTAACCTAACCTTACCTAACCTAACCTAAACTAAACTAAACTAAAGCAAACTTTACTAAACTATAAAGCAAAATATAAACTAATCTATAAACTAAACTAAACTATAAACTAAAGGAAACTAAATTAAACTATACTAAACTAAACTAACCAACATAAACAAATCTAACCTAACCTAAAATAAACCAAACTAAACTAAACTAAATTAAACTATAAACTAAACTAAATTAAACTATAAACAAACTATAAACTAAACTAAACTAAACTGTAAACAAAACTAAACTATAAAACAATTTATAAATTAAACTAAACTATAAACTAAATTAAAATAAACTAAACTAAGCTATACTAACTAACCCAGCCTAACCTAACCTAACCTAACCTAAGCTATACTAAACTGACCTAACCTAACCTAAACTAAACTAAAATAAACTAAATTATATTATAAAGTATAAACTAAACAAAACTAAACTATAAACTATAATATAAACTAAACTAAACTTAACTAAACTAAATTAAACTAAAGTTAACTAACCTAACCTAACCTAACCTAAATTAAACTAAACTAAACTAACCTAACCTAACCTAACCTAAACTAAACTAAACTAAACTAAATTATAAACTAAACCATAAACTAAACTAAACTATAAACTAAACTATAAACTAAACTAAACTAAACTATAAACCAGATAAAATAAACTAAACTAACCTAACCTAAGCTAAGGTAAACTAAACTAACCTAACCTAACCTGAACTAAACTAAACTAAACTAACCTAACTTATAAACTAAGCTATAAACTAAACTAAACCAAATTATAAACTAAACTATAAACTAAACTAAACTAAACTATAAACTAAACTAAACTAAATTATACTAATCTAACCTAACCTAAACTAAACTAACCTAACCTACCCTAACCTAACATAACCTAAACTAAACTAAACTAAAATATAAAATAAACTATAAACTAAACTATACTGTAAACTAAATTATAAACTAAACTAAACTAAACTAAACTAATCTAACCTAACCTAACATAAACTAAACTAAATTATAAACAAAACGAAACTAAACTAACCTAACCTAATATAAACTAAACTAAACTAAATTATAAACTAAACGAAACTAAACTAAACTAAACTAACCTAAAGTAACATAAGTTAACCTAACCTAACCTAAACTACACTAACTTAACCTGACCTAACCTAAACTGAACTAAACCAAACTAACCTAACCTAACCTAACCGAAAATAACCTAACCTAAGCTAAGCTAAACTAAACTTACCTAACCTAACCTATACTAAACTAATCTAAACTATAAACTAATCTATAAACTAATTTATAAATTAAACTAAACCATTAACTAAAATAAAATAAACTAAACTAAGCTAAACTATCTAACTTAACCTAACATAACCTAAAATAACCTAACCTAAGCTAAGCTAAACTAAACTAACCTAACCTAACATAAACTAACATAACCTAACCTAACCTAAACTAATCTAAACTAAACTAAACTAATCTAATATAAACTAAACAAACTTAAACTATAAACTAAAATATAAACTAAACTAAACTAACCTAACCTAAACTAAACTAAAATAAACTAAATTAAATTCAACTAAATGAAACTAAACTAAACTACACTAACCTAACCTAGCCTAACTTAGCATAATCTAATCTAAACTAAAATAAACTAACCTAACCTAACCATAACTAACCTAAACTAAACTGAACTAAACTAAACTAAACCAAACTAAACTAAACTATAAACTAAAATATAAATTAACCTGTAAATTAAAGTAAACTATAAACTACACGAAACTAATATAAACTATAGTAAACTAACCTAAACTTACCTAACCTAACCTAAGCTAAACTAAACTAACCTAACCTAACCTAAAGTAAACTAAACTAAACTAAATTATAAACTAAAATATTTACTAAACTAAATCAAACTACATATTAAACTATAAACAAACTAAGCTAAACTATAAATTAAACTAAACTAAACTAACCTAACCTAACCTAAACTAACCCAACCTAACCTAAACTAAACTAACCCAACCTAACCTAACATAAACTTAACTAAACTAAACTACCCTAACCTAACTTAACCTAACCTTACCTAACCTAACCTAAACTAAACTAAACGAAACTAAACTGTAAACTAAACTATAAACTAATCTATAAATTAAACTAAACTATAAACTAAACTAAAATAAACTAAACTAAACTAACCTAACTAACCTAAGCTAACCGAACCTAACCTAAGCTACGCTAAACTAAACTAACCTAACCGAACCTGAACTAAACTAAACTAAACTAAACTAAATTATAAACTAAACTATAAACTAAACTAAACCAAATTATAAACTAAAAACTAAACTAAACTAAACTATAAACTAAACTAAACTAACCCTAACCTAACCTAAAGTAAACTAACATAACTAAGCTAACCTAACCTAAACTAAACTAAACTATAAAAAAAACTATAAACTAAACTAAACAACACTATACTATATACTAAATTAAAAACTAAACTAAACTAAACTAAACTAACATAACCTAACCTCACCTAACCTAACCTAACCTAAACTAAACTAAACTACACTAACCTATCCTAACCTTACCTAAACTAAACTAAACTGACCTAACCTATCCTAAACAAACTAAACTAAACTAAACTATAAGCTAAACTATTAACTAAACTAAACTAAACTAACCTTACCTAACCTAACCTAACCTAACTTATACTAAACTAAACTAAATTAAACCAAACTAAACTAAACTATAAACTAAAATATAAGCTAATCTATAAATTAAAATAAACTATAAAATAAAATAAACTAAACTAAATTAAATTCAACTAAACTAAACTACACTAATCTAACCTAACCTAACATAATCTAATCTAAACTAAAATAAACTAACATAATCTTACCTAACCTTAACTAACATAACCTAAACTAAACTAAACTAAACCAAACTTAAAAAAAAACTATAAACCAAATTATAAACTAATCTATAAACTAAACTAAACTATAAACTAAACGAAACTAAAATAAACTATACTAAATTAAACTAACCTAAACAAATCTAACCTAACCTAAACTAAAGTAAACTAAGCTAAACTAAACTAAATTAAACTATAAAGTAAACTAAATTAAACTATAAACTAAACTATAAACTAAACTAAACTAAACTATAAACAAAACTAAACTATAAAATAATTTGTAAATTAAACTAAACTATAAACTAAACTAAAATAAACTAAACTAAGCTAAACTAACTAACCCAACCTAACCTCACCTAACCTAACCTAAGATATACTAAACTAACCTAACCTAACCTAAACTAAACTAAACCAAACTAAATTATATTATAAAGTATAAACGAAACTAAACTAAACTATAAACTATAATATAAATTAAACTAAACTATAAACTAAACTAAACTTAACTAAACTAAAGTAAACTAAACTTAACTAACCTAACCTAAACCAACCTAAATTAAACTAAACTAAACTAAGCTAACCTAACCTAACCTAATCTCACCTAAGCTAAGCAAAACTAAAGTAACCTAACCTAACATAAACTAACCTAACCTAACCTAAGCTAAGCAAAACTAAACTAACCTAACCTAACACAAACTAACCTAACCTAACCTAAACTAAATTAAACTAAACTAAACCAACCTTACCTAACCTAACCTAAACTAAACTAAACAAAACTAAACTAAACTAGACTAAATTAAACTATAAACTAAACTAAACTATAAACTAAACTAAACTATAAACCAAACTATAAACTAAACTAAACTATAAACAAAACTAACTAAACTGAACTAAACTAACCTAACCTAACTTAAAATAAACTTAACTAAACTAAACTATCCTAACCTAACCTAACCTTACCTATCCTAACCTTAATTAAACCAAACTAAACTAAACTATAAACTAAAATATAATCTAATCTATAAATTAAACTAAACTATAAACTAAACTAAAATAAACTAAACAAACCTAAACTAACTAACCTAACCTAACTTAACCTAACCTAACCAAACCTAAGCTAAGCAGAACTAAACTAACCAAACCTAACCTAACCTAACATAAACTAAACTAAACTAAATTATAAACTAAACTAAACTAAATTAAACTAAACTAACCTAAAGTAACCTAAACTAAACTAAACTAAACTAACCTAACCTAACCTAACCTAAACTAAACTAAACTAACCTAACCTAACCTAAACTAAGCTAAAATAAACTAAATTAAATTCAACTAAATTAAGCTAAACTAAACTACACTAACCTAACCTACCCAAACCTAACATAATCTAATGTAAACTAAAATCAACTAACCTAACCTAATCTAAACTAAACTAAACTAACCTAAGCTAAGCTAACCTAACCTAAACTAAACTGCCCTAAACTAAACTAAACTAGTCTAATATAACTAAACTAAACTAAAATATTAACTAAAATATAAACTAAACTAAACTAACCTAACCTAACCTAACTTAACCTACCCTAAATTAAACTAAACTAAACTAAACTAACCTAACCTAACCTAAACTAAGCTAAAATAAACTAAATTAAATTCAACTAAATTAAGCTAAACTAAACTACAATAACCTAACCTACCCAAACCTAACATAATCTAATGTAAACTAAAATCAACTAACCTAACCTAATCTAAACTAAACTAAACTAACCTAAGCTAACCTAACCTAACCTAAACTAAACTGCCCTAAACTAAACTAAACTAAGTTAAACAATAAACTAAACTAAACTAAACTAAACTATAAACTAAACTGTAAACTAAATTATTACTAAACTAAATTATAAACAAAACTAAACTCAACTGAACTAACTTAACCTAACCTAACCTAAACTTACCTCTCCTAACCTAAACTAAACTAAACTAAACTATAAACTAATCTAAAATTAAACTAAACTATAAACTAAAATAAACTAAACTAAGCTACACTAACTAACCGAACCTAACCTAAACTAAACTAACCTTACCTAACCTAACCTAACATAAACTAAACTAAACTAAATTATAATCTAAACGAAAGTAAACAAAACTAAACTTAACTAACCTAAATTAACATAACCTAACCTAATCTAACCTAAACTAAACTAAACTAACCTGACCTACCCTAAACTAAAACTAAACAAAACTAAACTATAAACTAAAGTAAATTAACTAAACTAAAATAAACTAACCTAACCTAACCTAACCTAAACTAAACTAACCTAACCTAACCTAACTTAAACTAAACTAATCTATTATAAACTAAACTAAACAATAAATTAAAATATAGACTAAACTAAACTAAACTAAGCTAAACTAACTTAACCTAAACTAAACTAAACTAACCTAACCTAGCCTAAACTAAACTAAAATAAACTAAATAAAATTCAAGTAAACTAAACTAAACTACACTAACCTAACTTAACCTAACCTAACATAATCTAATCTAAACTAAAATAAAATAACCTAAACTAATCTCACCTTACCTAACCTAACCTAAACTAAACTAAACTAAACCAAACTAAACTAAACTATAAACTAAAATATAAACTAATTTATAAACTAAACTAATCTATAAACTAAACTAAACTAAACTAAACTCAGCTAAACTAACTAACCTTACCTAATGTAGCCTAACGTAATCTAAGCTAAACTAAACTAACCTAACCTAACCTAACATAAACTTAACTAAACTAAACTACCCTAACCTAACCAAACCTAACCTTACCTAACCTAACCTAAACTAAACTAAACGAAACTAAACAAAACTAAACTAAACTAACCTAAAGTAACATAACCTATGCTAACTTAAACTAAACTAAACTAACCTGACCTAACCTAAACTAAACTAACCTAACCTAACCGAACCTAAACTAAACTAAACTAAACTAAACTAAATTATAAACTAAAAGAATCTAAACTAAATTGAATTAAACTAAACTAACCTAAAGTAACATAACCTAACCTTACGTAACCTAACCTAACCTAAACTAAACTAAACTAAACTAAACTTACCAACCTAACCTAGCCTAAACTAAAATAAACTAAACTAACCTAACCGCACCTAAACTAAACTAAACTATAAACTAAACTATAAACTAAACTAAACTAAACTAAAATAAACTAACCTAACCTAACCTGACCTAGCCTAACTAAACTAACCTAACCTAAACTAAACTAAACTAATCTAATATTTACTAAACTAAACTAAACTATAAACTAAAATAAATTAACTAAGCTACACTAACTAACCCAACCTAACCTAACCTATCCTAACCCAACCTAAACTAAGCTAAACTAACCTAACCTAACCTAACCTAACCTAAACTAAACTAAACTCAACTAAACTAAACTAAATTAAATAATAAACTAAACTAAACTTAACTATAAATTAAACTATAAACTAAACTATAAACAATACTAAACTAAACTGAACTAAACTAACCTAACCTAACCTAACCTAAACTAAAATAAACTAAACTAAACTATAAGCGAAACTATACTTAATTATAAATTAAACACTAAACTAAACTACGCCAAACTGACCTAACCTAACCTAAACAAAACTAACATACCTAACCTAACCTAACCTAAACTAAACTAAATTAAACTAACCTAACCTAACCTAACCTAAACTAAACTAAACTGACCTAACCTATCCTAAACAAACTAAACTAAACTAAACTATAAGCTAAACTATTAACTAAACTAAACTAAACTAAACTAACCTTAGCTAACCTAAGCTAACCTAACTTATACTATACTAAACTAAATTAAACCAAACTAAACTAAACTATAAACTAAAATATAAGCTAATCTATAAATTAAAATAAGCTATAAAATAAAATAAACTAAACTAAATTAAATTCAACTAAACTAAACTACACTAATCTAACCTAACCTAACATAATCTAATCTAAACTAAAATAAACTAACATAACCTAACCTAACCTTAACTAACATAACCTAAACTAAACTAAACTAAACCAAACTTAAATAAACTATAAACCAAAATATAAACTAATCTATAAACTAAACTAAACTATAAACTAAACGAAACTAAAATAAACTATACTAAATTAAACTAACCTAACCTAAACAAATCTAACCTAACCTAAACTAAACTAAACTAAGCTAAACTAAACTAAATTAAACTATAAAGTAAACTAAATTAAACTATAAACTAAACTATAAACTAAACTAAACTAAACTATAATCAAAACTAAACTATAAAATAATTTGTAAATTAAAATAAACTATAAACTAAACTAAAATAAACTAAACTAAGCTAAACTAACTAACCCAACCTAACCTCACCTAACCTAGCCTAAGCTATACTAAACTAGCCTAACCTAACCTAAACTAAACTAAACCAAACTAAATTATATTATAAAGTATAATCGAAACTAAACTAAACTATAAACTATAATATAAACTAAACTAAACTATAAACTAAACTAAACTTAACTAAACTAAAGTAAACTAAACTTAACTAACCTAACCTAAACCAACCTAAATTAAACTAAACTAAACTAAGCTAACCTAAGCTAACCTAATCTCACCTAAGCTAAGCAAAACTAAAGTAACCTAACCTAACATAAACTAACCTAACCTAACCTAAACTAAACTAAACTAATTTAACCTAAGCTAACCTAACCTAACCTAAGCTAAGCAAAACTAAACTAACCTAACCTAACATAAACTAACTTAACCTAACCTAAACTAAATTAAACTAAACTAAACCAACCTTACCTAACCTAACCTAAACTAAACTAAACAACACTAAACTAAACTAGACTAAATTAAACTATAAACTAAACTAAACTATAAACTAAACTAAACTATAAACCAAACTATAAACTAAACTAAACTAAACTATAAACAAAACTAACTAAACTGAACTAAACTAACCTAACCTAACTTAACATAAACTTAACTAAACTAAACTATCCTAACCTAACCTAACCTTACCTAACCTAACCAAACCTAAGCTAAGCAGAACTAAACTAACCAAACCTAACCTAACCTAATATAAACTAAACTAAACTAAATTATAAACTGAACGTAACTAAACTAAACTAAATTAAACTAAACTAACCTAAAGTAACCTAAACTAAACTAAACTAAACTAACCTACCCTAACCTAACCTAAACTAAACTAAACTAACCTAACCGAACCTAAACTAAACTAAACTAAACTAAACTAAACTATAAACTTAAAAATAAACTAAAGTAAACTAAAGTAAAGTAAAATAAACTAACCTAACCTAAACTCAACTTTCCTAACCTAACCAAACCTAACCTAAACTAAATTGAACTAAACTAAACTAAACTAGTCTAATATAACTAAACTAAACTAAAATATAAACTAAAATATAAACTAAACTAAACTAAACTATCCTAACCTAACCTAACCTAACTTAACCTAACCTAAATTAAACTAAACTAAACTAAACTAACCTAACCTAACCCAAACTAAGCTAAAATAAACTAAATTAAATTCTACTAAATTAAACTAAACTAAACTACACTAACCTAACCTACCCAAACCTAACATAATCTAATGTAAACTAAAATCAACTAACCTAACCTAACCTAAACTAAACTGCCCTAAACTAAACTAAACTAAGTTAAACAATAAACTAAACTAAACTAAACTATAAACTAAAATAAACTAAACTAAGCTACACTAACTAACCGAACCTAACCTAAACTAACCTAACCTAACCAAACCTAAACTAAGCTAAACTAAACTATAAAATAAAATATAAACTAAAATAAACTAAACTATACTATAAACTAAATTTTTAACTAAACTAAATTAAACTAAACTAACCTAACCTAACCTAACATAAACTATACTAAACTAAATTATAAACTAAACGAAACTAAACTAACCTAACCTAACTTAAACTAAATTAAACTAAACTAAACTAAACGAAATTAAACTATAAACTAAACTAAACTAAACTAAACTCAACTAAACCAAACTAAACTAACCTAACTTAACCTAACCTAAACTAAACTAAACTAACCTAACCTAACATAACCTACCCTAAACTAAACTAAACTAAATTAATTAAACTATAAATTAAACTAAACTATAAACTAAACAATACCTCACTAAACTAAACTAAACTAAACTATAAACTAAACTAAACTAATCTATAAACTTAGCTAACCTATCCTAAATTAAACTAAACTAAACTACGCTAACCTAACCTAACCTAACCTAAGCTAAACTAAACTAAACTAACCTAACCTAACATAAACTATCCTAACCTAACCTAAACTACACTAATCTTACCTAACCTAACCTAACCTAACCTAAACAAAACTAAACTATATTAATTTAAACTATAAACTATACTAAACTATAAACTAAACTAAACTAAACTATAAACAGAACTAAACTAAAGTGTACTAAACTAACCTAACATAACATAAACAAAACTAAACGAAACCAAACTATAAATTAAACTATAAACTAATCTATAAATTAAACTAAACTAAAAATTAAACTAAAATAAACTAACTACCCTATCCTAACCTATCCTAACCTAAATTAAACTAAACTAATCTAGCCTAACCTAACCTAACCTAACCTAAACTAAACTAAAATAAAATATAAAATAAACTATAAACTAAACTAAACTAAACTATACTATAAACACTATTATAAACTAAACTAAACTAAACTAACCTAAACTAACCTAACCTAACCTAACATAAATTAAACTAAACTAAATTATAAACTAAACGAAACTAAACTAAACTAAACTAACCTAAAGTAACATAACCTAAACTAAACTAACCTAACCTAACCTAAGCTAAACTAAACTAACCTGACCTAACCTAACCTAAACAAAACTAAACTAAACTAAACTAAATTAACTAAAATAAACTAACCTAACCTAACCTAACCTAAACTAAACTAACCTAACCTAACCTAACACAAACAAAACTAAACTATACAAAACTAATCTAATATGAACTAAACTAAATTAAACTATAAACTAAAATATAAACTAACCTAAACTAAACTTAAATAAACTAAGTTAAATGAAACTAAATGAAACTAAACTAAACTACACTAACCTAAACTAACCTAACCTAACATAATCTAATCTAAACTAAAATAAACTAACCTAACCGAACCTAACCTAACCTTACCTAACCTAAACTAAACTAAACTAAACTAAACTAAACCAAACTAAACTAAACTATAAACTAAAATATAAATTAATCTGTAAACTAAACTAAAGTATAAACTACACGAAACTAAAATCAACTATACTAAACTAAACTAACCTAACCTAAACTAACCTAACCTAATATAAACTAAACTAAACTAACCTAACCTAAGCTAAGCTAAACTAAACTAAACTATAAACTAAAATATAAATTAATCTGTAAACTAAACTAAACCAAATGATATACTAAACTATAAACTATACTAACCTAAATTATAAACTAACCTAACCTAACCTAAACTTACCTAAAGTAACCTAAACTAAACTAAACTAAAATATAAACTAAACTATAAACTAATTTATAAATTAAAATAAACTATAAACTATAGTAAAAAAACAAAACTAAACTAAGCTAAACTAACTAACCTAACCTAACCTAACCTAAGCTAAGATATCTAAACTTAACCTAACCTAACCTAAACTAAACTAAACTAAAATAAACTAAACTAAACTAAACTATAAACTAAACTATAAACTAAACTGATATAAACTATAAACTAAACTAAAGTTAATTAACCTAACGTAACCTAACCTAAACTAAATTAAACTAAACTAAACTAAACTAAGCTAACCTAACCTAACCTAAACTAACCTAACCTAACCTAACCTGAGCTAAACTAAACTAACCTAACCTAACATAAACTAACCTTACCTAACCTAAACTAACCTTACCTAACCCAACCTAAACTAAACTAAACAAAACTAAACTAAACTAAACTAAATTAAACTATAAACTGAACTAAACTGTAAACTAAACTTTAAACTAAACTAAACTATAAACAAAACTAAAATAAACTGAACTAAACTTACAGAACTTAACCTAACATAAACTTAACTAAAACTACCCTAACCTAACCTAACCTAACCTTACCTAACCTAACCTAAACTAAACTAAACAAAACTAAACTATAAACTAAACTATAAACTAATCTATAAATTAAACTATATTATAAACTAAACTAAATAAACTAAACTAAACTAAACTAACTAACCTAACCTAACCGAACCTAACCTAAGCTACGCTAAACTAAACTAACCTAACCTAACCTGAACTAAACTAAACTAAACTAAACTAAACTGAATTATAAACTAAACTATAAACTAAACTAAACCAAATTATAAACTAAACTAAACCAACCTAACATAACCTAACCTAAACTAAACTAACCTAACCTAAGCTAACCTAACCTAAACTAAACTAAACTATAAAAAACCTATAAACTAAACTAAACCAAACTATACTATAAACTAAATTATAAACTAAACTAAACTAAACTAACCTCAACTAACCTAACCTAACCTCACCTAACCTAACCTAACATAAATTAAACTAAACTAAATTATAAACTAAACTAAACTAAATTAAACTAAACTAACCTAAAGTAACATACCTAACCTAACCTAACCTAAACTAAAATAAACTCCACTAACCTAACCTAACATAACCCAACCTAACCTAAACTAAACTAAACTAACCTAACCGAACCTAAACTAAACTAAACTAAACTATAAACTAAACTATAAACTAAAGTAAACTAAACTTTACTAAAATAAACTAACCTAACCTACCCTAAACAAACCTAACACACCTAACCTAACCTAACCTAAACTAAACTAAACTAACTCACCTAAACTAACCGAACCTAACCTAAGCTACGCTAAACTAAACTAACCTAACAAAACCTGAACTAAACTAAATTAAACTAAACTAAACTAAACTATAAACTAATATAAACTAACGTAACCTAACCTAACCTAAACTAAACTAACCTAACCTAAGCTAACCTAACCTAAACTAAACTAAACTATAAAAAAACTATAAACTAAACTAAACATAACTATACTATAAACTAAATTATAAACTAAACTAATGTAAACTAAACTAACCTCAACTAACCTAACCTCACCTAACCTAACATAAACTAAACTAAACTAAACTAAATTATAAACTAAACGAAACTAAACTAAACTAAACTGACCTTACCTATCCTAAACAAAACAAAACTAAACTAAACTATAAGCTAAACTATAAACTAAAGTAAACTAAAATAAACTAAAATAAACTAATCTAACCTAACCTAACCTACCCTAACCTAACCTAACCTAAACTAATCTAATATAAACTAAACTAAACTATAAACTAAACTATAAACTAAACTATAAACTAATTTATAAATTAAACTAAACTATAAACTAAAATAAAATAAACTAAACTAAGCTAAACTATCTAACCTAACCTAACCTAACCTAAATTAACCTAACCTAAGCTAAGCTAAGCTAAACTAAACTAACCTAACCTAACATAAACTAACATAACCTAACCTAAACTAAACTAAACTAAACTAACCTTACCTAACCTAACCTATACTAAACTAAACAAAACTAAACTAAACTAAACTATAAACTAAACTAAACTAAACTATAAACAAAACTAAACTAAACTGAACTAAACTAACCTAACCTAACATAAACTTAACTAAACTAAACTAACCTAACCGAACCTAAACTTACCTTACCTATCCTAACCTAAACTTAACTAAATGAAACTAAACTATAAACTAATCTCTAAATTAAACTAAACTATAAACTAAACTAAAATAAACTAAACTAACCTAACCCAACCTTACCACACCTAACCTAAACTAAACTAAACTAAACCAAACTTAACTAAACTATAAAGCTAAATATAAACTAATCTATAAACTAAACTAAACTATAAACTAAAGGAAACTAAATTAAACTATACTAAACTAAGCTAACCTAACATAAACAAATCTAACCTAACCTAAAATAAACTAAATTAAACTAAACTAAATTAAACTATAAACTAAAATAAATTAAACTATAAACCAAACTATAAACTAAACTAAACTAATCTATAAACAAAACTAAACTATAAAACAATTTATAATTAAACTAAACTATAAACTAAATTAAAATAAACTAAACTGAGCTAAACTAACTAACCCAACCTAACCTAACCTAACCTAAACTAAGCTATACTAAACTAACCTAACGTAACCTAAACTAAACTAAAATAAACTAAATTATATTATAAAGTATAAACTAAACAAAACTAAACTATAAACTATAATATAAACTAAACTAAACTTAACTAAACTAAATTAAACTAAAGTTAACTAACCTAACCTAACCTAACCTAAATTAAACTAAAGTAAACTAAGCTAACCTAACCTAACCTAACCTAACATAACCTAAGCAAAACTAAAGTAACCTAACCTAACATAAACTAACATAACCTAACCTAAACTAAACTAAACTAAACTAAACAAAACTAAGCTAACCTAACTTAACCTAACCTAACCTAACCTAACCTAAGCTAAGCAAAACTAAACTAACCTAACCTAACACAAACTAACCTAACCTAAACTAAACTAAACTAAACTAAACTAAACTAAACTAACCTTACCTAACCTAACCTAAACTAAACTAAACTAAACTAAACTAAATTTAACTATAAACTAAACTAAACTATAAACCAAACTATAAACTAAACTAAACTAAACTATAAACAAACCTAACTAAACTGAACTAAACTAACCAAACCTAACCTAACATAAACTTAACTAAACTAAACTATCCTAACCTAACCTAACCTTACCTAACCTAACCTTAACTAAACCAAACTAAACTAAACTATAAACTAAAATATAATCTAATCTATAAAATAAACTAAACTATAAACTGAAATAAATAAACTAAACTAAGCTAAACTAACTAACCTAACCTAACTTAACCTAACCTAACCAAACCTAAGCTAAGCTAAAGTAAACTTACCAAACCTAACCTAAACTAAACTAAACTAAATTAAACTAAACTATAATCTAAAGTATTATATTAACTAAACTAAATTATAAACTAAACTATAAACTAAACTAAACTAAACTAAACCAAACTAACCTAACCTAACCTAACCTAAACTAAACTGACCTAACCTAAGCTAACCTAACCTAAATTAAACTATAAAATAAACTATAAACTAAACTAAACCAAACTATACTATAAACTAAATTATAAACTAAACTAAACTAACCGGAACTAACCTAACCTAACATAAACTAAACTAAATTATAAACTAAACGAAACTAAACTAAACTAAATTAAACTAAACTAACCTAAAGTAACCTAAACTAAACTAAACTAAACCAAACTATAAACTTAACTAACTAACTAACTAAATAAACTAAACTAAACTAAACTATAAACTAAACTGTAAACTAAATTATTACTAAACTAAATTATAAACAAAACTAAACTCAACTGAACTAACTTAACCTAACCTAACCTAAACTTACCTTTCCTAACCTAAACTAAACTAAACTAAACTAAACTATAAACTAATCTAAAATTAAACTAAACTATAAACTAAAATAAACTAAACTAAGCTACACTAACTAACCTAACCTAACCTAAACTAACATAACCTAACCAAACCTAAACTAAGCTAAACTAAACTATAAAATAAAATATAAACTAAAATAAACTAAACTATACTATAAACTAAATTACAAACTAAATTAAATTAAACTAAACTAACCTAACCTAACCTAACATAAACTATACTAAACTAAATTATAAACTAAACGAAACTAAACTAACCTAACCTAACTTAAACTAAATTAAACTAAACTAAACTAAACGAAATTAAACTATAAACTAAACTAAACTAAACTAAACTCAACTAAACCAAACTAAACTAACCTAACTTAACCTAACCTAAACTAGTTTAACTAACCTAACCTAACATAACCTACCCTAAACTAAACTAAACTAAATTAATTAAACTATAAATTAAACTAAACTATAAACTAAACGATACCTCACTAAACTAAACTAAACTAAATCATAAACTAAACGAAACTAATCTAAACTATAAACTAAACTATAAACTAATTTATAAATTAAACTAAACTATAAACTAAAATAAAATAAACTAAACTAAGCTAAACCAGCTAACCTAACCTAACCTAACCTAAATTAACCTAACCTAAGCTAAGCTAAACTAAACTAACCTAACCTAACATAAACTAACATAACCTAACCTAAACTAAACTAAACTAACCTTACCTAACCTAACCTATACTAAACTAAACAAAACTAAACTAAACTAAACTAAACTATAAACTAAACTAAACTAAACTATAAACAAAACTAAACTAAACTGAACTAAACTAACCTAACCTAACATAAACTTAACTAAACTAAACTAAGCTAACCCAACCTAAGCTAACCTTACCTAACCTAACCTAAACTTAACTAAATGAAACTAAACTATAAACTAATCTCTAAATTAAACTAAACTATAAACTAAACTAAAATAAACTAAACTAAGCTAAATTAACTACCCTAACCTATTCTAACCTAACTTAAGCTAAATTAGACTAACCTAACCTAAATTAAACTAAACTGAACTAAATTATAAACTAAACCATAAACTAAACTAAACTATAAACTAAACTAAACTAAACTATAAACTAGACTAAACTTAACTAAACTAACCTAACCTAACCTAAGCTAAGGTAAACTAAACTAACCTAAAGTAACATAAGTTAACCTAGCCTAACCTAAACTACACTAACTTAACCTTACCTAACCTAAACTAAACTAACCTAACCTAACCTAACCTAACCTAAAATAACCTAACCCCAGCTAAGCTAAACTAAAGTAACCTAACCTAACATAAAATAACATAACCTAACCTAAACTGAACTAAACTTAACTATCCGAACCTAACCTAAAATAACCTAATATAAGCAAAGCTAAACTAAACTAACCTAACCTAACATAAACTGATATAACCTAACCTAAACTGAACTAAACTAAACTAACCTTACCTAACCTAACCTATACTAAACTAAACAAAACAAAACTAAACCAAACTAAACTATAAACTGAACTAAACTAACCTAACCTAACCTAACATAAACTTAACTAAACTAAACTAACCTAACCCAACCTAAGCTAACCTTACCTAACATAACCTAAACTAAACTAAACGAAACTAAAATATAAACTAAACTATAAACTAATCTCTAAATTAAACTAAACTATAAACTAAACTAAACTAAACGAAATTAAACTATAAACTAAACTAAACTAAACTAAACTCAACTAAACCAAACTAAACTAACCTAACTTAACCTAACCTAAACTAGTTTAACTAACCTAACCTAACATAACCTACCCTAAACTAAACTAAACTAAATTAATTAAACTATAAATTAAACTAAACTATAAACTAAACGATACCTCACTAAACTAAACTAAACTAAATCATAAACTAAACGAAACTAATCTAAACTATAAACTAAACTATAAACTAATTTATAAATTAAACTAAACTATAAACTAAAATAAAATAAACTAAACTAAGCTAAACCAGCTAACCTAACCTAACCTAACCTAAATTAACCTAACCTAAGCTAAGCTAAACTAAACTAACCTAACCTAACATAAACTAACATAACCTAACCTAAACTAAACTAAACTAACCTTACCTAACCTAACCTATACTAAACTAAACAAAACTAAACTAAACTAAACTAAACTATAAACTAAACTAAACTAAACTATAAACAAAACTAAACTAAACTGAACTAAACTAACCTAACCTAACATAAACTTAACTAAACTAAACTAAGCTAACCCAACCTAAGCTAACCTTACCTAACCTAACCTAAACTTAACTAAATGAAACTAAACTATAAACTAATCTCTAAATTAAACTAAACTATAAACTAAACTAAAATAAACTAAACTAAGCTAAATTAACTACCCTAACCTATTCTAACCTAACTTAAGCTAAATTAGACTAACCTAACCTAAATTAAACTAAACTGAACTAAATTATAAACTAAACCATAAACTAAACTAAACTATAAACTAAACTAAACTAAACTATAAACTACACTAAACTTAACTAAACTAACCTAACCTAACCTAAGCTAAGGTAAACTAAACTAACTTAAAGTAACATAAGTTAACCTAGCCTAACCTAAACTACACTAACTTAACCTTACCTAACCTAAACTAAACTAACCTAACCTAACCTAACCTAACCTAAAATAACCTAACCCCAGCTAAGCTAAACTAAAGTAACCTAACCTAACATAAAATAACATAACCTAACCTAAACTGAACTAAACTTAACTATCCGAACCTAACCTAAAATAACCTAATATAAGCAAAGCTAAACTAAACTAACCTAACCTAACATAAACTGATATAACCTAACCTAAACTGAACTAAACTAAACTAACCTTACCTAACCTAACCTATACTAAACTAAACAAAACAAAACTAAACCAAACTAAACTATAAACTGAACTAAACTAACCTAACCTAACCTAACATAAACTTAACTAAACTAAACTAACCTAACCCAACCTAAGCTAACCTTACCTAACATAACCTAAACTAAACTAAACGAAACTAAAATATAAACTAAACTATAAACTAATCTCTAAATTAAACTAAACTATAAACTAAACTAAAATAAACTAAACTAAGCTAAATTAACTAACCTAACCTATTCTAACCTAACCTAAGCTAAACTAGACTAACCTAACCTAAACTAAACTAAACTAAACTATAAACTAAACTAAACTAAACTATAAACAAAACTAAACTAAACTGAACTAAACTAACCTAACCTAACCTAACATAAACTTAACTAAACTAAACTAACCTAACCCAAACTAAGCTAACCGTACCTAACCTAACCTAAACTTAAATAAATGAAACTAAACTATAAACTAATCTCTAAATTAAACTAAACTAAAATAAACTAAACTAAGCTAAATTAATTAACCTAACCTATTCTAACCTAACCTAAGCTAAACTAGACTAACCTAACCTAAACTAAACTAAACTAAATTATAAACTAAACCATAAACTAAACTAAACTATAAACTAAACTATAAACTAAACTAAACTAAACTATAAACTAGACTAAACTAAACTAAACTAACCTAACCTAAGCTAAGGTAAACTAAACTAACCTAACCTAACCTGAACTAAACTAAACTAAACTAACCTAACTTATAAACTAAGCTATAAACTAAACTAAACCAAATTGTAAACTAAACCATAAACTAAACTAAACTAAACTATAAACTAAACTAAACTGAATTATACTAATCTAACCTAACCTAAACTAAACTAACCTAACCTAACCTAACCTAATATAACCTAAACTAAACTAAACTAAAATATAAAATAAACTATAAACTAAACTATAATATAAACTAAATTATAAACTAAACTAAACTAAACTAATCTAACCTAACCTAACATAAACTAAACTAAATTATAAACAAAACGAAACTAAACTAACCTAACCTAATATAAACTAAACTAAACTAAATTATAAACTAAACGAAACTAAACTAAACTAAACTAACCTAAAGTAACATAAGTTAACCTAACCTAACCTAAACTACACTAACTTAACCTGACCTAACCTAAACTGAACTAAACCAAACTAACCTAACCTAACCTAACCGAAAATAACCTAACCTAAGCTAAGCTAAACTAAACTTACCTAACCTAACCTAAACTAAACTAATCTAAACTATAAACTAATCTATAAACTAATTTATAAATTAAACTAAACTATTAACTAAAATAAAATAAACTAAACTAAGCTAAACTATCTAACCTAACCTAACCTAACCTAAAATAACCTAACCTAAGCTAAGCTAAACTAAACTAACCTAACCTAACATAAACTAACATAACCTAACCTAACCTAAACTAATCTAAACTAAACGAAACTAATCTAATATAAACTAAACAAACTTAAACTATAAACTAAAATATAAACTAAACTAAACTAACCTAACCTAAACTAAAATAAAATAAACTAAATTAAATTCAACTAAATGTAACTAAACTAAACTACACTAACCTAACCTAGCCTAACCTAACATAATCTAATCTAAACTAAAATAAACTAACCTAACCTAACCATAACTAACCTAAACTAAACTGAACTAAACTAAACTAAACCAAACTAAACTAAACTATAAACTAAAATATAAATTAACCTGTAAACTAAAGTAAACTATAAACTACACGAAACTAATATAAACTATAGTAAACTAACCTAAAATAACCTAACCTAAGCTAAACTAAACTAACCTAACCTAACCTAAAGTAAACTAAACTAAACTAAATTATAAACTAAAATATTTACTAAACTAAATCAAACTACATATTAAACTATAAACTAAACTAAGCTAAACTATAAATTAAACTAAACTAAACTAACCTAACCCAACCTAAACTAACCCAACCTAACCTAAACTAAACTAACCCAAACTAACCTAACATAAACTTAACTAAACTAAACTACCCTAACCTAACTTAACCTAACCTTACCTAACCTAACCTAAACTAAACTAAACGAAACTAAACTGTAAACTAAACTATAAACTAATATATAAATTAAACTAAACTATAAACTAAACTAAAATAAACTAAACTAAACTAACCTAACTAACCTAAGCTAACCGAACCTAACCTAAGCTACGCTAAACTAAACTAACCTAACCTAAACTGAACTAAACTAAACTAAACTAAACTGAATTATAAACTAAACTATAAACTAAACTAAACCAAATTATAAACTAAAAACTAAACTAAACTATAAACTAAACTAAACTAACCCTAACCTAACCTAAACTAAACTAACCTAACCTAAGCTAACCTAACCTAAACTAAACTAAACTATAAAAAAACTATAAACTAAACTAAACAACACTATACTATATACTAAATTAAAAACTGAACTAAACTGAACTAAACTAAACTAACCTAACCTAACCTCACCTAACCTAACCTAACATAAACTAAACTAAGCTAAATTATAAACTAAACGAAACTAAACTAAACTAAACTAAATTAAACTAAACTAACCTAAAGTAACATAACCTAACTAACCTAACCTAACCTAACCTAAATTAAAATAAACTGAACTAACCTAACCTAACATAACCCAACCTAACCTAAACTAAACTAAACTAACCGAACCGAACCTAAACTAAACTAAACTAAACTAAACTATAAACTAAACTATAAACTAAAGTAAACTAAACTAAACTAAAATAAACTAACCTAATTTACCAAAACAAAACTAACACTCCTAACCTAACCTAAACAAAACTAAACTATACTAACCTAACCTAACATAACCCAACCTAACCTAAACTAAACTAAACTATAAACTAAATTATAAACTAAACTAAACAACACTATACTATATACTAAATTAAAAACTAAACTAAACTAAACTAAACTAACATAACCTAACCTCACCTAACCTAACCTAACCTAAACTAAACTAAACTAAACTAACCTAACCTAACCTAAACTAAACTAAACTGACCTAACCTATCCTAAACAAACTAACCTAAACTAAACCATAAGCTAAACTATTAACTAAACTAAACTAAACTAAACTAACCTTACCTAACCTAACCTAACCTAACTTATACTAAACTAAACTAAATTAAACCAAACTAAACTAAACTATAAACTAAAATATAAGCTATCCTATAAATTAAAATAAACTATAAAATAAAATAAACTAAACTAAATTAAATTCAACTAAACTAAACTACACTAATCTAACCTAACCTAACATAATCTAATCTAAACTAAAATAAACTAACATAATCTTACCTAACCTTAACTAACTAACCTAACCTTAACTAACTAACATAACTAACCTTAACTAACAAACCTTAACTAACATAACCTTAACTAACCCTAACCTAACCTAAAGTAAACTAACATAACCTAAGCTAACCTAACCTAAACTAAACTAAACTATAAAAAAAACTATAAACTAAACTAAACAACACTATACTATATACTAAATTAAAAACTAAACTAAACTAAACTAAACTAAACTAAACTAACATAACCTAACCTCACCTAACCTAACCTAACCTAAACTAAACTAAACTAAACTAACCTAACCTAACCTAACCTAAACTATACTAAACTGACCTAACCTATCCTAAACAAACTAAACTAAACTAAACTATAAGCTAAACTATTAACTAAACTATACTAAACTAAACTAACCTTACCTAACCTAAAATAACCTAACTTATACTAAACTAAACTAAATTAAACCAAACTAAACTAAACTATAAACTAAAATATAAGCTAATCTATAAATTAAAATAAACTATAAAATAAAATAAACTAAACTAAATTAAATTCAACTAAACTAAACTACACTAATCTAACCTAACCTAACATAATCTAATCTAAACTAAAATAAACTAACATAATCTTACCTAACCTTAACTAACATAACCTAAACTAAACTAAACTAAACCAAACTTAAATAAACTATAAACCTAATTATAAACTAATCTATAAACTAAACTAAACTATAAGCTAAACGAAACTAAAATAAACTATACTAAACTAAACTAACCTAAACAAATCTAACCTAACCTAAACTAAACTAAACTAAGCTAAACTAAACTAAATTAAACTATAAAGTAAACTAAATTAAACTATAAACTAAACTATAAACTAAACTAAACTAAACTAAACTATAAACAAAACTAAACTATAAAATAATTTGTAAATTAAACTAAACTATAAACTAAACTAAACTAAACTAAACTAAGCTAAACTAACTAACCCAACCTAACCTCACCTAACCTAACCTAAGATATACTAAACTAACCTAACCACACCTAAACTAAACTAAACCAAACTAAATTATATTATAAAGTATAAACGAAACTAAACTAAACTATAAACTATAATATAAATTAAACTAAACTATAAACTAAACTAAACTTAACTAAACTAAAGTAAACTAAACTTAACTAACCTAACCTAAACCAACCTAAATTAAACTAAACTAAACTAAGCTAACCTAACCTAACCTAATCTCACCTAAGCTAAGCAAAATTAAAGTAACCTAACCTAACATAAACTAACCTAACCTAACCTAAACTAAACTAAACCAATTTAACCTAAGCTAACCTAACCTAACCTAAGCTAAGCAAAACTAAACTAACCTAACCTAACATAAACTAAATTAACCTAACCTAAACTAAATTAAACTAAACTAAACCAACCTTACCTAACCTAACCTAACCTAAACTAAACTAAACAAAACTAAACTAAACTAGACTAAATTAAACTATAAAATAAACTAAACTATAAACTAAACTAAACTATAAACCAAACTATAAACTAAACTAAACTAAACTATAAACAAAACTAACTAAACTGAACTAAACTAACCTAACCTAACTTAAAATAAACTTAACTAAACTAAACTATCCTAACCTAACCTAACCTTACCTATCCTAACCTTAATTAAACCAAACTAAACTAAATTATAAACTAAAATATAATCTAATCTATAAATTAAACTAAACTATAAACTAAACTAAAATAAACTAAACTAACCTAAACTAACTAACCTAACCTAACTTAACCTAACCTAACCAAACCTAAGCTAAGCAGAACTAAACTAACCAAACCTAACCTAACCTAACATAAACTTAACTAAACTAAATTATAAACTAAACGAAACTAAACTAAACTAAATTAAACTAAACTAACCTAAAGTAACCTAAACTAAACTAAACTAAACTAACCTAACCTAACCTAACCTAAACTAAACTAAACTAACCTAACCTAACCTAAACTAAGCTAAAATAAACTAAATTAAATTCAACTAAATTAAGCTAAACTAAACTACACTAACCTAATATACCCAAACCTAACATAATCTAATGTAAACTAAAATCAACTAACCTAACCTAATCTAAACTCAACTAAACTAACCTAAGCTAACCTAACCTAACCTAAACTAAACTGCCCTAAACTAAACTAAACTAGTCTAATATAACTAAACTAAACTAAAATATTAACTAAAATATAAACTAAACTAAACTAACCTATCCTAACCTAACCTAACTTAACCTACCCTAAATTAAACTAAACTAAACTAAACTAACCTAACCTAACCTAAACTAAGCTAAAATAAACTAAATTAAATTCAACTAAATTAAGCTAAACTAAACTACACTAACCTAACCTACCCAAACCTAACATAATCTAATGTAAACTAAAATCAACTAACCTAACCTAATCTAAACTAAACTAAACTAACCTAAGCTAACCTAACCTAACCTAAACTAAACTGCCCTAAACTAAACTAAACTAAGTTAAACAATAAACTAAACTAAACTAAACTATAAACTAGACAGTAAACTACATTATTACTAAACTAAATTATAAACAAAACTAAATTCAACTGAACTAACTTAATCTAACCTAACCTAAACTTAGCTCTCCTAAACTAAACTAAACTAAACTAAACTATAAACTAATCTAAAATTAAACTAAACTATAAACTAAAATAAACTAAACTAAGCTACACTAACTAACCGAACCTAACCTAAACTAAACTAACCTTACCTAACCTAACCTAACCTAACATAAACTAAACTAAACTAAATTATAATCTAAACGAAAGTAAACAAAACTAAACTAAACTAACCTAAATTAACATAACCTAACCTAATCTAACCTAAACTAAACTAAACTAACCTGACCTACCCTAAACTAAAACTAAACAAAACTAAACTATAAACTAAAGTAAATTAACTAAACTAAAATAAACTAACCTAACCTAACCTAACCTAAACTAAACTAACCTAACCTAACCTAACTTAAACTAAACTAATCTATTATAAACTAAACTAAACAATAAATTAAAATATAGACTAAACTAAACTAAACTAAGCTAAACTAACTTAACCTAAACTAAACTAAACTAACCTAACCTAGCCTAAACTAAACTAAAATAAACTAAATAAAATTCAAGTAAACTAAACTAAACTACACTAACCTAACCTAACCTAACCTAACATAATCTAATCTAAACTAAAATAAAATAACCTAAACTAATCTCATCTTACCTAACCTAACCTAAACTAAACTAAACTAAACCAAACTAAACTAAACTATAAAATAAAATATAAACTAATTTATAAACTAAACTAATCTATAAACTAAATTAAACTAAACTAAACTCAGCTAAACTAACTAACCTTACCTAATGTAGCCTAACGTAATCTAAGCTAAACTAAACTAACCTAACCTAACCTAACATAAACTTAACTAAACTAAACTACCCTAACCTAACCAAACCTAAAATTACCTAACCTAACCTAAACTAAACTAAACGAAACTAAACAAAACTAAACTAAACTAACCTAAAGTAACATAACCTATGCTAACTTAAACTAAACTAAACTAACCTGACCTAACCTAAACTAAAACTAAATTTATCTAAACTATAGACTAAACTATAAACTAAAGTAAATTAACTAAACCAAAATAAACTAACCTAACCTAACCTAAACTAAACTAACCTAACCTAACCGAACCTAAACCAAACTAAACTAAACTAAACTAAACTAAACTAAACTAAATTATAAACTAAAAGAATCTAAACTAAATTGAATTAAACTAAACTAACCTAAAGTAACATAACGTAACCTAACGAAACGTAACCTAACCTAAACTAAAGTAAACTAAACTAAACTTACCAACCTAACCTAACCTAAACTAAAATAAACTAAACTAATCTAATATTTACTAAACTAAACTAAACTATAAACTAAAATAAATTAACTAAGCTACACTAACTAACCCAACCTAACCTAACCTATCCTAACCCAACCTAAACTAAGCTAAACTAACCTAACCTAACCTAACCTAACCTATCCTAAACTAAACTAAACTTAACTAAACTAAACTAAATTAAATAATAAACTAAACTAAACTTAACTATAAATTAAACTATAAACTAAACTATAAACAATACTAAACTAAACTGAACTAAACTAACCTAACCTAACCTAACATAAACTTAACTAAACTAAACTAACTTAACCTCACCCAACCTAACCTTACCTAACCTAACCTAAACTAAAATAAACTAAACTAAACTATAAGCGAAACTATACTTAATTATAAATTAAACACTAAACTAAACTACACCAAACTGACCTAACCTAACCTAAACAAAACTAACATACCTAACCTAACCTAAACTAAACTAAAATAAACTAACATAACCTAACCTAACCTTAACTAACATAACCTAAACTAAACTAAACTAAACCAAACTTAAATAAACTATAAACCAAAATATAAACTAATCTATAAACTAAACTAAACTATAAACTAAACGAAACTAAAATAAACTATACTAAATTAAACTAACCTAACCTAAACAAATCTAACCTAACCTAAACTAAACTAAACTAAGCTAAACTAAACTAAATTAAACTATAAAGTAAACTAAATTAAACTATAAACTAAACTATAAACTAAACTAAACTAAACTATAAACAAAACTAAACTATAAAATAATTTGTAAATTAAAATAAACTATAAACTAAACTAAAATGAACTAAACTAAGCTAAACTAACTAACCCAACGTAACCTCACCTAACCTAGCCTAAGCTATACTAAACTAACCTAACCTAACCTAAACTAAACTAAACCATCTAAATTATATTATAAAGTATAATCGAAACTAAACTAAACTATAAACTATAATATAAACTAAACTAAACTATAAACTAAACTAAACTTAACTAAACTAAAGTAAACTAAACTTAACTAACCTAACCTAAACCAACCTAAATTAAACTAAACTAAACTAAGCTAAACTAAGCTAACCTAATCTCACCTAAGCTAAGCAAAACTAAAGTAACCTAACCTAACATAAACTAACCTAACCTAACCTAAACTAAACTAAACTAATTTAACCTAAGCTAACCTAACCTAACCTAAGCTAAGCAAAACTAAACTAACCTAACCTAACATAAACTAACTTAACCTAACCTAAACTAAATTAAACTAAACTAAACCAACCTTACCTAACCTAACCTAAACTAAACTAAACAACACTAAACTAAACTAGACTAAATTAAACTATAAACTAAACTAAACTATAAACTAAACTAAACTATAAACCAAACTATAAACTAAACTAAACTAAATTATAAACAAAACTAACTAAACTGAACTGAACTAACCTAACCTAACTTAACATAAACTTAACTAAACTAAACTATCCTAACCTAACCTAACCTTACGTAACCTAACCAAACCTAAGCTAAGCAGAACTAAACTAACCACACCTAACCTAACCTAATATAAATTAAACTAAACTAAATTATAAACTAAACGAAACTAAACTAAACTAAATTAAACTAAACTAACCTAAAGTAACCTAAACTAAACTAAACTAAACTAACCTACCCTAACCTAACCTAAACTAAACTAAACTAACCTAACCGAACCTAAACTAAATTAAACTAAACTAAACTAAACTATAAACTTAACAATAAACTAAAGTAACTAAAGTAAAGTAAAATAAACTAACCTAACCTAACCTAAACTCAACTATCCTAACCTAACCAAACCTAACCTAAACTAAATTGAACTAAACTAAACTAAACTAGTCTAATATAACTAAACTAAACTAAAATATAAACTAAAATATAAACTAAACTAAACTAAACTAACCTAACCTAACCTAACCTAACTTAACCTAACCTAAATTAAACTAAACTAAACTAAACTAACCTAACCTAACCTAAACTAAGCTAAAATAAACTAAATTAAATGCAACTAAATTAAACTAAACTAAACTACACTAACCTAACCTACCCAAACCTAACATAATCTAATGTAAACTAAAATCAACTAACCTAACCTAACCTAACCTAAACTAAACTGCCCTAAACTAAACTAAACTAAGTTAAACAATAAACTAAACTAAACTAAACTATAAACTAAAATAAACTATACTAAGCTACACTAACTAACCGAACCTAACCTAAACTAACCTAACCTAACCAAACCTAAACTAAGCTAAACTAAACTATAAAATAAAATATAAACTAAAATAAACTAAACTATACTATAAACTAAATTTCAAACTAAACTAAATTAAACTAAACTAACCTAACCTAACCTAACCTAAACTAAACTAGACTAAACTAAACGAAATTAAACTATAAACTAAACTAAACTAAACTAAACTCAACTAAACCAAACTAAACTAACCTAACTTAACCTAACCTAAACTAAACTAAACTAACCTAACCTAACATAACCTACCCTAAACTAAACTAAACTAAATTAATTAAACTATAAATTAAACTAAACTATAAACTAAACGATACCTCACTAAACTAAACTAAAGTAAACTAAACTAAACTACACTAAACAAAACTAAACCATAAACTAAACTATAAACTAAACTATGAACTAAGCTATAAACTAAACTAAACTAAACTATGAACTAAACTAAACTAATCTATAAACTTAGCTAACCTATCCTAAATTAAACTAAACTAAACTACGCTAACCTAACCTAACCTAACCTAAGCTAAACTAAACTAAACTAACCTAACCTAACATAAACTATCCTAACCTAACCTAAACTAAACTAATCTTACCTAACCTAACCTAACCTAAACTAAACTAAACTAAACTAAATTAATTTAAACTATAAACTATACTAAACTATAAACTAAACTAAACTAAACTATAAACAGAACTAAACTAAAGTGTACTAAACTAACTTAACATAACATAAACAAAACTAAACGAAACTAAACTATAAATTAAACTATAAACTAATCTATAAATTAAACTAAACTAAAAATTAAACTAAAATAAACTTACTACCCTATCTTAACCTATCCTAACCAAAATTAAACTAAACTAATCTAGCCTAACCTAACCTAACCTAACCTAAACTAAACTAAAATAAAATATAAAATAAACTATAAACTAAACTAAACTAAACTATACTATAAACACTATTATAAACTAAACTAAACTAAACTAACCTAAACTAACCTAACCTAACCTAACATAAATTAAACTAAACTAAATTATAAACTAAACGAAACTAAACTAAACTAAACTAACCTAAAGTAACATAACCTAAACTAAACTAACCTAACCTAACCTACGCTAAACTAAACTAACCTGACCTAACCTAACCTAAACAAAACTAAACTAAACTAAACTAAATTAACTAAAATAAACTAACCTAACCTAACCTAACCTAAACTAAACTAACCTAACCTAACCTAACACAAACTAAACTAAACTATACAAAACTAATCTAATATGAACTAAACTAAATTAAACTATAAACTAAAATATAAACTAACCTAAACTAAACTAACCTAACCTAAACTAAACTTAAATAAACTAAATTAAATTCAACTAAATGAAACTAAACTAAACTACACTAACCTAAACTAACCTAACCTAACATAATCTAATCTAAACTAAAATAAACTAACCTAACCGAACCTAACCTAACCTTACCTAACCTAAACTAAACTAAACTAAACTAAACCAAACTAAACTAAACTATAAACTAAAATATAAATTAATCTGTAAACTAAACTAAAGTATAAACTACACGAAACTAAAATCAACTATACTAAACTAAACTAACCTAACCTAAACTAACCTAACCTAATATAAACTAAACTAAACTAACCTAACCTAAGCTAAGCTAAACTAAACTAACCTAACCTAAACTAAACTAAACTAAACTAAACTAAATTATAAACTAAACTATAAACTAAACTAAACCAAATGATATACTAAACTATAAACTATACTAACCTAAATTATAAACTAACCTAACCTAACCTAAACTTATCTAACGTAACCTAAACTAAACTAAACTAAACTATAAACTAAACTATAAACTAATTTATAAATTAAAATAAACTATAAACTATAGTAAAAAAACAAAACTAAACTAAGCTAAACTAACTAACCTAACCTAACCTAACCTAAGCTAAGATATCTAAACTTACCTAACCTAACCTAAACTAAACTAAACTAAAATAAACTAAACTAAACTAAACTATAAACTAAACTATAAACTAAACTGATATAAACTATAAACTAAACTAAAGTTAATTAACCTAACGTAACCTAACCTAAACTAAATTAAACTAAACTAAACTAAACTAAGCTAACCTAACCTAACCTAAACTAACCTAACCTAACCTAACCTGAGCTAAACTAAACTAACCTAACCTAACATAAACTAACCTTACCTAACCTAAACTAACCTTACCTAACCCAACCTAAACTAAACTAAACTAAACAAAACAAAACTAAACTAAACTAAATTAAACTATAAACTGAACTAAACTGTAAACTAAACTTTAAACTAAACTAAACTATAAACAAAACTAAAATAAACTGAACTAAACTTACAGAACTGAACCTAACATAAACTTAACTAAAACTACCCTAACCTAACCTAACCTAACCTTACCTAACCTAACCTAAACTAAACTAAACAAAACTAAACTATAAACTAAACTATAAACTAATCTATAAATTAAACTATATTATAAACTAAACTAAAATAAACTAAAGTAAACTAACTAACCTAACCTAACCGAACCTAACCTAAGCTACGCTAAACTAAACTAACCTAACCTAACCTTAACTAAACTAAACTAAACTAAACTGAATTATAAACTAAACTATAAACTAAACTAAACCAAATTATAAACTAAACTATAAACTTAACTATACCAACCTAACATAACCTAACCTAACCTAAACTAAACTAACCTAACCTAAGCTAACCTAACCTAAACTAAACTAAACTATAAAAAAACTATAAACTAAACTAAACCAAACTATACTATAAACTAAATTAAAACTAAACTAAACTAAACTAACCTCAACTAACCTAACCTAACCTCACCTAACCTAACCTAACATAAACTAAACTAAACTAAATTATAAACTAAACGAAACTAAACTAAACTAAACTAAATTAAACTAAACTAACCTAAAGTAACATACCTAACCTAACCTAACCTAAACTAAAATAAACTCCACTAACCTAACCTAACATAACCCAACCTAACTTAAACTAAACTAAACTAACCTAACCGAACCTAAACTAAACTAAACTAAACTATAAACTAAACTATAAACTAAAGTAAACTAAACTAAACTAAAATAAACTAACCTAACCTACCCTAAACAAACCTAACACACCTAACCTAACCTAACCTAAACTAAACTAAACTAACTCACCTAAACTAACCGAACCTAACCTAAGCTACGCTAAACTAAACTAACCTAACAAAACCTGAACTAAACTAAATTAAACTAAACTAAACTAAATTATAAACTAAACTATAAACTAATATAAACTAACGTAACCTAACCTAACCTAAACTAAACTAAACTATAAAAAACTATAAACTAAACTAAACAAAACTATACTATAAACTAAATTATAAACTAAACTAATGTAAACTAAACTAACCTCAACTAACCTAACCTCACCTAACCTAACATAAACTAAACTAAACTAAACTAAATTATAAACTAAACGAAACTAAACTAAACTAAACTGACCTTACCTATCCTAAACAAAACAAAACTAAACTAAACTATAAGCTAAACTGTAAACTAAAGTAAACTAAACTAAACTAAAATAAACTAATCTAACCTAACATAACCTACCCTAACCTAACCTAATCTAAACTAATCTAATATAAACTAAACTAAACTAAACTATAAACTAAAATATAAACTAAACTAAATAACCTAACCTAAACTAAAGTAAAATAAACTAGATTAAATTCAACTAAACTAAACTAAACTAAACGCCACTAACCTAACCTAACCTAACCTAATCTAATCTAAACTAAAATAAACTAACCTAACCTAACGTAACCTAACCTCACCTATTCTTACCTAAACTAATCTAAACTAAACAAACTAAACTGAACTATAAACTAAAATATAAATTAATCTATAAACTAAACTGAACTATAAACTAAACGAAACTAAAATAAACTATACTAAACTAAACTAACCTAACCTAAACTTACCTAACCTAACCTAAACTAAACTAATCTAAACTATAAACTAAACTATAAACTAATTTATAAATTAAACTAAACTATAAACTAAAATAAAATAAACTAAACTAAGCTAAACTATCTAACCTAACCTAACCTAACCTAAATTAACCTAACCTAAGCTAAGCTAAGCTAAACTAAACTAACCTAACCTAACATAAACTAACATAACCTAACCTAAACTAAACTAAACTAAACTAACCTTACCTAACCTAACCTATACTAAACTAAACAAAACTAAACTAAACTAAACTATAAACTAAACTAAACTAAACTATAAACAAAACTAAACTAAACTGAACTAAACTAACCTAACCTAACATAAACTTAACTAAACTAAACTAACCTAACCGAACCTAAGCTTACCTTACCTATCCTAACCTAAACTTAACTAAATGAAACTAAACTATAAACTAATCTCTAAATTAAAGTAAACTATAAACTAAACTAAAATAAACTAAACTAACCTAACCCAACCTTACCAAACCTAACCTAAACTACACTAAACTAAACCAAACTTTACTAAACTATAAAGCTAAATATAAACTAATCTATAAACTAAACTAAACTATAAACTAAAGGAAACTAAATGAAACTATACTAAACTAAGCTAACCTAACATAAACAAATCTAACCTAACCTAAAATAAACTAAACTAAACTAAACTAAATTAAACTATAAACTAAAATAAATTAAACTATAAACTAAACTATAAACTAAACAAAACTAATCTATAAACAAAACTAAACTATAAAACAATTTATAATTAAACTAAACTATAAACTAAATTAAAATAAACTAAACTGAGCTAAACTAACTAACCCAACCTAACCTAACCTAACCTAAACTAAGCTATACTAAACTAACCTAACCTAACCTAAACTAAACTAAAATAAACTAAATTATATTATAAAGTATAAACTAAACAAAACTAAACTATAAACTATAATATAAACTATACTAAACTTAACTAAACTAAATTAAACTAAAGTTAACTAACCTAACCTAACCTAACCTAAATTAAACTAAACTAAACTAAGCTAAGCTAACCTAACCTAACCTAACATAACCTATGCAAAACTAAAGTAACCTAACATAAACTAACATAACCTAACCTAAACTAAACTAAACTAAACTAAACAAAACTAAGCTAACCTAACTTAACCTAACCTAACCTAACCTAAGCTAAGCAAAACGAAACTAACCTAACCTAACACAAACTAACCTAACCTAAACTAAACTAAACTAAACTAAACTAAACTAACCTTACCTAACCTAACCTAAACTAAACTAAACAAAACGAAACTAAACTAAACTAAACTAAATTAAACTATAAACTAAACTAAACTATAAACCAAACTATAAACTAAACTAAACTAAACTATAAACAAACCTAACTAAACTGAACTAAACCAACCAAACCTAACCTAACATAAACTTAACTAAACTAAACTATCCTAACCTAACCTAACCTTACCTAACCTAACCTTAACTAAACCAAACTAAACTAAACTATAAACTAAAATATAATCTAATCTATAAATTAAACTAAACTATAAACTGAAATAAATAAACTAAACTAAGCTAAACTAACTAACCTAACCTAACTTAACCTTACCTAACCAAACCTAAGCTAAGCTAAAGTAAACTTACCAAACCTAACCTAAACTAAACTAAACTAAATTAAACTAAACTATAATCTAAAGTATTATATTAACTAAACTAAATTATAAACTAAACTATAAACTAAACTAAACTATAAACTAAACTAAACCAAACTAACCTAACCTAACCTAAACTAAACTGACCTAACCTAAGCTAACCTAACCTAAATTAAACTATAAAATAAACTATAAACTAAACTAAACCAAACTATACTATAAACTAAATTATAAACTAAACTAAACTAACCGGAACTAACCTAACCTAACATAAACTAAAATAAACTAAATTATAAACTAAACGAAACTAAACTAAATTAAATTAAACTAAACTAACCTAAAGTAACCTAAACTAAACTAAACTAAACCAAACTATAAACTTAACTAACTAACTAAATAAACTAAACTAAACTAAACTATAAACTAAACTGTAAACTAAATTATTACTAAACTAAATTATAAACAAAATTAAACTCAACTGAACTAACTTAACCTAACCTAACCTAAACTTACCTCTCCTAACCTAAACTAAACTAAACTAAACTAAACTATAAACTAATCTAAAATTAAACTAAACTATAAACTAAAATAAACTAAACTAAGCTACACTAACTAACCGAACCTAACCTAAACTAACATAACCTAACCAAACCTAAACTAAGCTAAACTAAACTATAAAATAAAATATAAACTAAAATAAACTAAACTATACTATAAACTAAATTACAAACTAAACTAAATTAAACTAAACTAACCTAACCTAACCTAAGCTAAGGTAAACTAAACTAACCTAAAGTAACATAAGTTAACCTAGCCTAACCTAAACTACACTAACTTAACCTTACCTAACCTAAACTAAACTAACCTAACCTAACCTAACCTAAAATAACCTAACCCCAGCTAAGCTAAACTAAAGTAACCTAACCTAACATAAAATAACATAACCTAACCTAAACTGAACTAAACTTAACTATCCGAACCTAACCTAAAATAACCTAATATAAGCAAAGCTAAACTAAACTAACCCAACCTAACATAAACTGATATAACCTAACCTAAACTGAACTAAACTAAACTAACCTTACCTAACCTAACCTATACTAAATTAAACAAAACAAAACTAAACTAAACTAAACTATAAACTGAACTAAACTAACCTAACCTAACCTAACATAAACTTAACTAAACTAAACTAACCTAACCCAACCTAAGCTAACCTTACCTAACATAACCTAAACTAAACTAAACGAAACTAAAATATAAACTAAACTATAAACTAATCTCTAAATTAAACTAAACTATAAACTAAACTAAAATAAACTAAACTAAGCTAAATTAACTAACCTAACCTATTCCAACCTAACCTAAGCTAAACTAGACTAACCTAACCTAAACTAAACTAAACTAAACTATAAACTAAACTAAACTAAACTATAAACAAAACTAAACTAAACTGAACTAAACTAACCTAACCTAACCTAACATAAACTTAACTAAACTAAACTAACCTAACCCAAACTAAGCTAACCGTACCTAACCTAACCTAAACTTAAATAAATGAAACTAAACTATAAACTAATCTCTAAATTAAACTAAACTAAAATAAACTAAACTAAGCTAAATTAATTAACCTAACCTATTCTAACCTAACCTAAGCTAAACTAGACTAACCTAACCTAAACTAAACTAAACTAAATTATAAACTAAACCATAAACTAAACTAAACTATAAACTAAACTATAAACTAAACTAAACTAAACTATAAACTAGACTAAACTAAACTAAACTAACCTAACCTAAGCTAAGGTAAACTAAACTAACCTAACCTAACCTGAACTAAACTAAACTAAACTAACCTAACTTATAAACTAAGCTATAAACTAAACTAAACCAAATTATAAACTAAACCATAAACTAAACTAAACTAAACTATAAACTAAACTAAACTGAATTATACTAATCTAACCTAACCTAAACTAAACTAACCTAACCTAACCTAACCTAATATAACCTAAACTAAACTAAACTAAAATATAAAATAAACTATAAACTAAACTATAATATAAACTAAATTATAAACTAAACTAAACTAAACTAATCTAACCTAACCTAACATAAACTAAACTAAATTATAAACAAAACGAAACTAAACTAACCTAACCTAATATAAACTAAACTAAACTAAATTATAAACTAAACGAAACTAAACTAAACTAAACTAACCTAAAGTAACATAAGTTAACCTAACCTAACCTAAACTACACTAACTTAACCTGACCTAACCTAAACTGAACTAAACCAAACTAACCTAACCTAACCTAACCGAAAATAACCTAACCTAAGCTAAGCTAAACTAAACTTACCTAACCTAACCTAAACTAAACTAATCTAAACTATAAACTAATCTATAAACTAATTTATAAATTAAACTAAACTATTAACTAAAATAAAATAAACTAAACTAAGCTAAACTATCTAACCTAACCTAACCTAACCTAAAATAACCTAACGTAAGCTAAGCTAAACTAAACTAACCTAACCTAACATAAACTAACATAACCTAACCTAACCTAAACTAATCTAAACTAAACGAAACTAATCTAATATAAACTAAACAAACTTAAACTATAAACTAAAATATAAACTAAACTAAACTAACCTAACCTAAACTAAACTAAAATAAACTAAATTAAATTCAACTAAATGTAACTAAACTAAACTACACTAACCTAACCTAGCCTAACCTAACATAATCTAATCTAAACTAAAATAAACTAACCTAACCTAACCATAACTAACCTAAACTAAACTGAACTAAACTAAACTAAACCAAACTAAACTAAACTATAAACTAAAATATAAATTAACCTGTAAACTAAAGTAAACTATAAACTACACGAAACTAATATAAACTATAGTAAACTAACCTAAAATAACCTAACCTAAGCTAAACTAAACTAACCTAACCTAACCTAAAGTAAACTAAACTAAACTAAATTATAAACTAAAATATTTACTAAACTAAATCAAACTACATATTAAACTATAAACTAAACTAAGCTAAACTATAAATTAAACTAAACTAAACTAACCTAACCCAACCTAAACTAACCCAACCTAACCTAAACTAAACTAACCCAAACTAACCTAACATAAACTTAACTAAACTAAACTACCCTAACCTAACTTAACCTAACCTTACCTAACCTAACCTAAACTAAACTAAACGAAACTAAACTGTAAACTAAACTATAAACTAATATATAAATTAAACTAAACTATAAACTAAACTAAAATAAACTAAACTAAACTAACCTAACTAACCTAAGCTAACCGAACCTAACCTAAGCTACGCTAAACTAAACTAACCTAACCTAAACTGAACTAAACTAAACTAAACTAAACTGAATTATAAACTAAACTATAAACTAAACTAAACCAAATTATAAACTAAAAACTAAACTAAACTATAAACTAAACTAAACTAACCCTAACCTAACCTAAACTAAACTAACCTAACCTAAGCTAACCTAACCTAAACTAAACTAAACTATAAAAAAAACTATAAACTAAACTAAACAACACTATACTATATACTAAATTAAAAACTAAACTAAACTAAACTAAACTAAACTAACCTAACCTAACCTCACCTAACCTAACCTAACATAAACTAAACTAAGCTAAATTATAAACTAAACGAAACTAAACTAAACTAAACTAAATTAAACTAAACTAACCTAAAGTAACATAACCTAACTAACCTAACCTAACCTAACCTAAATTAAAATAAACTGAACTAACCTAACCTAACATAACCCAACCTAACCTAAACTAAACTAAACTAACCGAACCGAACCTAAACTAAACTAAACTAAACTAAACTATAAACTAAACTATAAACTAAAGTAAACTAAACTAAACTAAAATAAACTAACCTAATTTACCTAAACAAAACTAACACTCCTAACCTAACCTAAACAAAACTAAACTATACTAACCTAACCTAACATAACCCAACCTAACCTAAACTAAACTAAACTATAAACTAAATTATAAACTAAACTAAACAACACTATACTATATACTAAATTAAAAACTAAACTAAACTAAACTAAACTAACATAACCTAACCTCACCTAACCTAACCTAACCTAAACTAAACTAAACTAAACTAACCTAACCTAACCTAAACTAAACTAAACTGACCTAACCTATCCTAAACAAACTAACCTAAACTAAACCATAAGCTAAACTATTAACTAAACTAAACTAAACTAAACTAACCTTACCTAACCTAACCTAACCTAACTTATACTAAACTAAACTAAATTAAACCAAACTAAACTAAACTATAAACTAAAATATAAGCTATCCTATAAATTAAAATAAACTATAAAATAAAATAAACTAAACTAAATTAAATTCAACTAAACTAAACTACACTAATCTAACCTAACCTAACATAATCTAATCTAAACTAAAATAAACTAACATAATCTTACCTAACCTTAACTAACTAACCTAACCTTAACTAACTAACATAACTAACCTTAACTAACTAACCTTAACTAACATAACCTTAACTAACCCTAACCTAACCTAAAGTAAACTAACATAACCTAAGCTAACCTAACCTAAACTAAACTAAACTATAAAAAAACTATAAACTAAACTAAACAACACTATACTATATACTAAATTAAAAACTAAACTAAACTAAACTAAACTAAACTAAACTAACATAACCTAACCTCACCTAACCTAACCTAACCTAAACTAAACTAAACTAAACTAACCTAACCTAACCTAACCTAAACTATACTAAACTGACCTAACCTATCCTAAACAAACTAAACTAAACTAAACTATAAGCTAAACGATTAACTAAACTATACTAAACTAAACTAACCTTACCTAACCTAACCTAACCTAACTTATACTAAACTAAACTAAATTAAACCAAACTAAACTAAACTATAAACTAAAATATAAGCTAATCTATAAATTAAAATAAACTATAAAATAAAATAAACTAAACTAAATTAAATTCAACTAAACTAAACTACACTAATCTAACCTAACCTAACATAATCTAATCTAAACTAAAATAAACCAACATAATCTTACCTAACCTTAACTAACATAACCTAAACTAAACTAAACTAAACCAAACTTAAATAAACTATAAACCAAATTATAAACTAATCTATAAACTAAACTAAACTATAAACTAAACGAAACTAAAATAAACTATACTAAACTAAACTAACCTAAACAAATCTAACCTAACCTAAACTAAACTAAACTAAGCTAAACTAAACTAAATTAAACTATAAAGTAAACTAAATTAAACTATAAACTAAACTATAAACTAAACTAAACTAAACTAAACTATAAACAAAACTAAACTATAAAATAATTTGTAAATTAAACTAAACTATAAACTAAACTAAACTAAACTAAACTAAGCTAAACTAACTAACCCAACCTAACCTCACCTAACCTAACCTAAGATATACTAAACTAACCTAACCACACCTAAACTAAACTAAACCAAACTAAATTATATTATAAAGTATAAACGAAACTAAACTAAACTATAAACTATAATATAAATTAAACTAAACTATAAACTAAACTAAACTTAACTAAACTAAAGTAAACTAAACTTAACTAACCTAACCTAAACCAACCTAAATTAAACTAAACTAAACTAAGCTAACCTAACCTAACCTAATCTCACCTAAGCTAAGCAAAATTAAAGTAACCTAACCTAACATAAACTAACCTAACCTAACCTAAACTAAACTAAACTAATTTAACCTAAGCTAACCTAACCTAACCTAAGCTAAGCAAAACTAAACTAACCTAACCTAACATAAACTAAATTAACCTAACCTAAACTAAAATAAACTAAAATAAACCAACCTTACCTTACCTAACCTAACCTAAACTAAACTAAACAAAACTAAACTAAACTAGACTAAATTAAACTATAAAATAAACTAAACTATAAACTAAACTAAACTATAAACCAAACTATAAACTAAACTAAACTAAACTATAAACAAAACTAACTAAACTGAACTAAACTAACCTAACCTAACTTAAAATAAACTTAACTAAACTAAACTATCCTAACCTAACCTAACCTTACCTATCCTAACCTTAATTAAACCAAACTAAACTAAACTATAAACTAAAATATAATCTAATCTATAAATTAAACTAAACTATAAACTAAACTAAAATAAACTAAACTAACCTAAACTAACTAACCTAACCTAACTTAACCTAACCTAACCAAACCTAAGCTAAGCAGAACTAAACTAACCAAACCTAACCTAACCTAACATAAACTTAACTAAACTAAATTATAAACTAAACGAAACTAAACTAAACTAAATTAAACTAAACTAACCTAAAGTAACCTAAACTAAACTAAACTAAACTAACCTAACCTAACCTAACCTAAACTAAACTAAACTAACCTAACCTAACCTAAACTAAGCTAAAATAAACTAAATTAAATTCAACTAAATTAAGCTAAACTAAACTACACTAACCTAATATACCCAAACCTAACATAATCTAATGTAAACTAAAATCAACTAACCTAACCTAATCTAAACTCAACTAAACTAACCTAAGCTAACCTAACCTAACCTAAACTAAACTGCCCTAAACTAAACTAAACTAGTCTAATATAACTAAACTAAACTAAAATATTAACTAAAATATAAACTAAACTAAACTAACCTAACCTAACCTAACCTAACTTAACCTACCCTAAATTAAACTAAACTAAACTAAACTAACCTAACCTAACCTAAACTAAGCTAAAATAAACTAAATTAAATTCAACTAAATTAAGCTAAACTAAACTACACTAACCTAACCTACCCAAACCTAACATAATCTAATGTAAACTAAAATCAACTAACCTAACCTAATCTAAACTAAACTAAACTAACCTAAGCTAACCTAACCTAACCTAAACTAAACTGCCCTAAACTAAACTAAACTAAGTTAAACAATAAACTAAACTAAACTAAACTATAAACTAGACAGTAAACTACATTATTACTAAACTAAATTATAAACAAAACTAAATTCAACTGAACTAACTTAATCTAACCTAACCTAAACTTAGCTCTCCTGAACTAAACTAAACTAAACTAAACTATAAACTAATCTAAAATTAAACTAAACTATAAACTAAAATAAACTAAACTAAGCTACACCAACTAACCGAACCTAACCTAAACTAAACTAACCTTACCTAACCTAACCTAACCTAACATAAACTAAACTAAACTAAATTATAATCTAAACGAAAGTAAACAAAACTAAACTAAACTAACCTAAATTAACATAACCTAACCTAATCTAACCTAAACTAAACTAAACTAACCTGACCTACCCTAAACTAAAACTAAACAAAACTAAACTATAAACTAAAGTAAATTAACTAAACTAAAATAAACTAACCTAACCTAACCTAACCTAAACTAAACTAACCTAACCTAACCTAACTTAAACTAAACTAATCTATTATAAACTAAACTAAACAATAAATTAAAATATAGACTAAACTAAACTAAACTAAGCTAAACTAACTTAACCTAAACTAAACTAAACTAACCTAACCTAGCCTAAACTAAACTAAAATAAACTAAATAAAATTCAAGTAAACTAAACTAAACTACACTAACCTAACCTAACCTAACCTAACATAATCTAATCTAAACTAAAATAAAATAACCTAAACTAATCTCATCTTACCTAACCTAACCTAAACTAAACTAAACTAAACCAAACTAAACTAAACTATAAAATAAAATATAAACTAATTTATAAACTAAACTAATCTATAAACTAAATTAAACTAAACTAAACTCAGCTAAACTAACTAACCTTACCTAATGTAGCCTAACGTAATCTAAGCTAAACTAAACTAACCTAACCTAACCTAACATAAACTTAACTAAACTAAACTACCCTAACCTAACCAAACCTAAAATTACCTAACCTAACCTAAACTAAACTAAACGAAACTAAACAAAACTAAACTAAACTAACCTAAAGTAACATAACCTATGCTAACTTAAACTAAACTAAACTAACCTGACCTAACCTAAACTAAAACTAAATTTATCTAAACTATAGACTAAACTATAAACTAAAGTAAATTAACTAAACCAAAATAAACTAACCTAACCTAACCTAAACTAAACTAACCTAACCTAACCGAACCTAAACTAAACTAAACTAAACTAAACTAAACTAAACTAAACTAAACTAAATTATAAACTAAAAGAATCTAAACTAAATTGAATTAAACTAAACTAACCTAAAGTAACATAACGTAACCTAACGAAACGTAACCTAACCTAAACTAAAGTAAACTAAACTAAACTTACCAACCTAACCTAACCTAAACTAAAATAAACTAAACTAATCTAATATTTACTAAACTAAACTAAACTATAAACTAAAATAAATTAACTAAGCTACACTAACTAACCCAACCTAACCTAACCTATCCTAACCCAACCTAAACTAAGCTAAACTAACCTAACCTAACCTAACCTAACCTATCCTAAACTAAACTAAACTTAACTAAACTAAACTAAATTAAATAATAAACTAAACTAAACTTAACTATAAATTAAACTATAAACTAAACTATAAACAATACTAAACTAAACTGAACTAAACTAACCTAACCTAACCTAACATAAACTTAACTAAACTAAACTAACTTAACCTCACCCAACCTAACCTTACCTAACCTAACCTAAACTAAAATAAACTAAACTAAACTATAAGCGAAACTATACTTAATTATAAATTAAACACTAAACTAAACTACACCAAACTGACCTAACCTAACCTAAACAAAACTAACATACCTAACCTAACCTAAACTAAACTAAAATAAACTAACATAACCTAACCTAACCTTAACTAACATAACCTAAACTAAACTAAACTAAACCAAACTTAAATAAACTATAAACCAAAATATAAACTAATCTATAAACTAAACTAAACTATAAACTAAACGAAACTAAAATAAACTATACAAAATTAAACTAACCTAACCTAAACAAATCTAACCTAACCTAAACTAAACTAAACTAAGCTAAACTAAACTAAATTAAACTATAAAGTAAACTAAATTAAACTATAAACTAAACTATAAACTAAACTAAACTAAACTATAAACAAAACTAAACTATAAAATAATTTGTAAATTAAAATAAACTATAAACTAAACTAAAATGAACTAAACTAAGCTAAACTAACTAACCCAACGTAACCTCACCTAACCTAGCCTAAGCTATACTAAACTAACCTAACCTAACCTAAACTAAACTAAACCATCTAAATTATATTATAAAGTATAATCGAAACTAAACTAAACTATAAACTATAATATAAACTAAACTAAACTATAAACTAAACTAAACTTAACTAAACTAAAGTAAACTAAACTTAACTAACCTAACCTAAACCAACCTAAATTAAACTAAACTAAACTAAGCTAAACTAAGCTAACCTAATCTCACCTAAGCTAAGCAAAACTAAAGTAACCTAACCTAACATAAACTAACCTAACCTAACCTAAACTAAACTAAACTAATTTAACCTAAGCTAACCTAACCTAACCTAAGCTAAGCAAAACTAAACTAACCTAACCTAACATAAACTAACTTAACCTAACCTAAACTAAATTAAACTAAACTAAACCAACCTTACCTAACCTAACCTAAACTAAACTAAACAACACTAAACTAAACTAGACTAAATTAAACTATAAACTAAACTAAACTATAAACTAAACTAAACTATAAACCAAACTATAAACTAAACTAAACTAAATTATAAACAAAACTAACTAAACTGAACTGAACTAACCTAACCTAACTTAACATAAACTTAACTAAACTAAACTATCCTAACCTAACCTAACCTTACGTAACCTAACCAAACCTAAGCTAAGCAGAACTAAACTAACCACACCTAACCTAACCTAATATAAATTAAACTAAACTAAATTATAAACTAAACGAAACTAAACTAAACTAAATTAAACTAAACTAACCTAAAGTAACCTAAACTAAACTAAACTAAACTAACCTACCCTAACCTAACCTAAACTAAACTAAACTAACCTAACCGAACCTAAACTAAATTAAACTAAACTAAACTAAACTATAAACTTAACAATAAACTAAAGTAAACTAAAGTAAAGTAAAATAAACTAACCTAACCTAACCTAAACTCAACTATCCTAACCTAACCAAACCTAACCTAAACTAAATTGAACTAAACTAAACTAAACTAGTCTAATATAACTAAACTAAACTAAAATATAAACTAAAATATAAACTAAACTAAACTAAACTAACCTAACCTAACCTAACCTAACTTAACCTAACCTAAATTAAACTAAACTAAACTAAACTAACCTAACCTAACCTAAACTAAGCTAAAATAAACTAAATTAAATGCAATTAAATTAAACTAAACTAAACTACACTAACCTAACCTACCCAAACCTAACATAATCTAATGTAAACTAAAATCAACTAACCTAACCTAACCTAACCTAAACTAAACTGCCCTAAACTAAACTAAACTAAGTTAAACAATAAACTAAACTAAACTAAACTATAAACTAAAATAAACTATACTAAGCTACACTAACTAACCGAACCTAACCTAAACTAACCTAACCTAACCAAACCTAAACTAAGCTAAACTAAACTATAAAATAAAATATAAACTAAAATAAACTAAACTATACTATAAACTAAATTTCAAACTAAACTAAATTAAACTAAACTAACCTAACCTAACCTAACCTAAACTAAACTAGACTAAACTAAACGAAATTAAACTATAAACTAAACTAAACTAAACTAAACTCAACTAAACCAAACTAAACTAACCTAACTTAACCTAACCTAAACTAAACTAAACTAACCTAACCTAACATAACCTACCCTAAACTAAACTAAACTAAATTAATTAAACTATAAATTAAACTAAACTATAAACTAAACGATACCTCACTAAACTAAACTAAAGTAAACTAAACTAAACTACACTAAACAAAACTAAACCATAAACTAAACTATAAACTAAACTATGAACTAAGCTATAAACTAAACTAAACTAAACTATGAACTAAACTAAACTAATCTATAAACTTAGCTAACCTATCCTAAATTAAACTAAACTAAACTACGCTAACCTAACCTAACCTAACCTAAGCTAAACTAAACTAAACTAACCTAACCTAACATAAACTATCCTAACCTAACCTAAACTAAACTAATCTTACCTAACCTAACCTAACCTAAACTAAACTAAACTAAACTAAATTAATTTAAACTATAAACTATACTAAACTATAAACTAAACTAAACTAAACTATAAACAGAACTAAACTAAAGTGTACTAAACTAACTTAACATAACATAAACAAAACTAAACGAAACTAAACTATAAATTAAACTATAAACTAATCTATAAATTAAACTAAACTAAAAATTAAACTAAAATAAACTTACTACCCTATCTTAACCTATCCTAACCAAAATTAAACTAAACTAATCTAGCCTAACCTAACCTAACCTAACCTAAACTAAACTAAAATAAAATATAAAATAAACTATAAACTAAACTAAACTAAACTATACTATAAACACTATTATAAACTAAACTAAACTAAACTAACCTAAACTAACCTAACCTAACCTAACATAAATTAAACTAAACTAAATTATAAACTAAACGAAACTAAACTAAACTAACCTAAAGTAACATAACCTAAACTAAACTAACCTAACCTAACCTACGCTAAACTAAACTAACCTGACCTAACCTAACCTAAACAAAACTAAACTAAACTAAACTAAATTAACTAAAATAAACTAACCTAACCTAACCTAACCTAAACTAAACTAACCTAACCTAACCTAACACAAACTAAACTAAACTATACAAAACTAATCTAATATGAACTAAACTAAATTAAACTATAAACTAAAATATAAACTAACCTAAACTAAACTAACCTAACCTAAACTAAATTTAAATAAACTAAATTAAATTCAACTAAATGAAACTAAACTAAACTACACTAACCTAAACTAACCTAACCTAACATAATCTAATCTAAACTAAAATAAACTAACCTAACCGAACCTAACCTAACCTTACCTAACCTAAACTAAACTAAACTAAACTAAACCAAACTAAACTAAACTATAAACTAAAATATAAATTAATCTGTAAACTAAACTAAAGTATAAACTACACGAAACTAAAATCAACTATACTAAACTAAACTAACCTAACCTAAACTAACCTAACCTAATATAAACTAAACTAAACTAACCTAACCTAAGTTAAGCTAAACTAAACTAACCTAAACTAAACTAAACTAAACTAAACTATATTATAAACTAAACTATAAACTAAACTAAACCAAATGATATACTAAACTATAAACTATACTAACCTAAATTATAAACTAACCTAACCTAACCTAAACTTACATAACGTAACCTAAACTAAACTAAACTAAACTATAAACTAAACTATAAACTAATTTATAAATTAAAATAAACTATAAACTATAGTAAAAAAACAAAACTAAACTAAGCTAAACTAACTAACCTAACCTAACCTAACCTAAGCTAAGATATCTAAACTTACCTAACCTAACCTAAACTAAACTAAACTAAAATAAACTAAACTAAACTAAACTATAAACTAAACTATAAACTAAACTGATATAAACTATAAACTAAACTAAAGTTAATTAACCTAACGTAACCTAACCTAAACTAAATTAAACTAAACTAAACTAAACTAAGCTAACCTAACCTAACCTAAACTAACCTAACCTAACCTAACCTGAGCTAAACTAAACTAACCTAACCTAACATAAACTAACCTTACCTAACCTAAACTAACCTTACCTAACCCAACCTAAACTAAACTAAACTAAACAAAACAAAACTAAACTAAACTAAATTAAACTATAAACTGAACTAAACTGTAAACTAAACTTTAAACTAAACTAAACTATAAACAAAACTAAAATAAACTGAACTAAACTTACAGAACTTAACCTAACATATACTTAACTAAAACTACCCTAACCTAACCTAACCTAACCTTACCTAACCTAACCTAAACTAAACTAAACAAAACTAAACTATAAACTAAACTATAAACTAATCTATAAATTAAACTATATTATAAACTAAACTAAAATAAACTAAACTAAACTAACTAACCTAACCTAACCGAACCTAACCTAAGCTACGCTAAACTAAACTAACCTAACCTAACCTTAACTAAACTAAACTAAACTAAACTAAACTGAATTATAAACTAAACTATAAACTAAACTAAACCAAATTATAAACTAAACTATAAACTTAACTATACCAACCTAACATAACCTAACCTAACCTAAACTAAACTAACCTAACCTAAGCTAACCTAACCTAAACTAAACTAAACTATAAAAAAACTATAAACTAAACTAAACCAAACTATACTATAAACTAAATTATAAACTAAACTAAACTAAACTAACCTCAACTAACCTAACCTAACCTCACCTAACCTAACCTAACATAAACTAAACTAAACTAAATTATAAACTAAACGAAACTAAACTAAACTAAACTAAATTAAACTAAACTAACCTAAAGTAACATACCTAACCTAACCTAACCTAAACTAAAATAAACTCCACTAACCTAACCTAACATAACCCAACCTAACTTAAACTAAACTAAACTAACCTAACCGAACCTAAACTAAACTAAACTAAACTATAAACTAAACTATAAACTAAAGTAAACTAAACTAAACTAAAATAAACTAACCTAACCTACCCTAAACAAACCTAACACACCTAACCTAACCTAACCTAAACTAAACTAAACTAACTCACCTAAACTAACCGAACCTAACCTAAGCTACGCTAAACTAAACTAACCTAACAAAACCTGAACTAAACTAAATTAAACTAAACTAAACTAAATTATAAACTAAACTATAAACTAATATAAACTAACGTAACCTAACCTAACCTAAACTAAACTAAACTATAAAAAAACTATAAACTAAACTAAACAAAACTATACTATAAACTAAATTATAAACTAAACTAATGTAAACTAAACTAACCTCAACTAACCTAACCTCACCTAACCTAACATAAACTAAACTAAACTAAACTAAATTATAAACTAAACGAAACTAAACTAAACTAAACTGACCTTACCTATCCTAAACAAAACAAAACTAAACTAAACTATAAGCTAAACTGTAAACTAAAGTAAACTAAACTAAACTAAAATAAACTAATCTAACCTAACATAACCTACCCTAACCTAACCTAATCTAAACTAATCTAATATAAACTAAACTAAACTAAACTATAAACTAAAATATAAACTAAACTAAACTAAATAACCTAACCTAAACTAAAGTAAAATAAACTAGATTAAATTCAACTAAACTAAACTAAACTAAACGCCACTAACCTAACCTAACCTAACCTAATCTAATCTAAACTAAAATAAACTAACCTAACCTAACGTAACCTAACCTCACCTATTCTTACCTAAACTAATCTAAACTAAACAAACTAAACTGAACTATAAACTAAAATATAAATTAATCTATAAACTAAACTGAACTATAAACTAAACGAAACTAAAATAAACTATACTAAACTAAACTAACCTAACCTAAACTTACCTAACCTAACCTAAACTAAACTAATCTAAACTATAAACTAAACTATAAACTAATTTATAAATTAAACTAAACTATAAACTAAAATAAAATAAACTAAACTAAGCTAAACTATCTAACCTAACCTAACCTAACCTAAATTAACCTAACCTAAGCTAAGCTAAGCTAAACTAAACTAACCTAACCTAACATAAACTAACATAACCTAACCTAAACTAAACTAAACTAAACTAACCTTACCTAACCTAACCTATACTAAACTAAACAAAACTAAACTAAACTAAACTATAAACTAAACTAAACTAAACTATAAACAAAACTAAACTAAACTGAACTAAACTAACCTAACCTAACATAAACTTAACTAAACTAAACTAACCTAACAGAACCTAAGCTTACCTTACCTATCCTAACCTAAACTTAACTAAATGAAACTAAACTATAAACTAATCTCTAAATTAAAGTAAACTATAAACTAAACTAAAATAAACTAAACTAACCTAACCCAACCTTACCAAACCTAACCTAAACTACACTAAACTAAACCAAACTTAACTAAACTATAAAGCTAAATATAAACTAATCTATAAACTAAACTAAACTATAAACTAAAGGAAACTAAATGAAACTATACTAAACTAAGCTAACCTAACATAAACAAATCTAACCTAACCTAAAATAAACTAAACTAAACTAAACTAAATTAAACTATAAACTAAAATAAATTAAACTATAAACTAAACTATAAACTAAACAAAACTAATCTATAAACAAAACTAAACTATAAAACAATTTATAATTAAACTAAACTATAAACTAAATTAAAATAAACTAAACTGAGCTAAACTAACTAACCCAACCTAACCTAACCTAACCTAAACTAAGCTATACTAAACTAACCTAACCTAACCTAAACTAAACTAAAATAAACTAAATTATATTATAAAGTATAAACTAAACAAAACTAAACTATAAACTATAATATAAACTAAACTAAACTTAACTAAACTAAATTAAACTAAAGTTAACTAACCTAACCTAACCTAACCTAAATTAAACTAAACTAAACTAAGCTAAGCTAACCTAACCTAACCTAACATAACCTATGCAAAACTAAAGTAACCTAACATAAACTAACATAACCTAACCTAAACTAAACTAAACTAAACTAAACAAAACTAAGCTAACCTAACTTAACCTAACCTAACCTAACCTAAGCTAAGCAAAACGAAACTAACCTAACCTAACACAAACTAACCTAACCTAAACTAAACTAAACTAAACTAAACTAACCTTACCTAACCTAACCTAAACTAAACTAAACAAAACGAAACTAAACTAAACTAAACTAAATTAAACTATAAACTAAACTAAACTATAAACCAAACTATAAACTAAACTAAACTAAACTATAAACAAACCTAACTAAACTGAACTAAACCAACCAAACCTAACCTAACATAAACTTAACTAAACTAAACTATCCTAACCTAACCTAACCTTACCTAACCTAACCTTAACTAAACCAAACTAAACTAAACTATAAACTAAAATATAATCTAATCTATAAATTAAACTAAACTATAAACTGAAATAAATAAACTAAACTAAGCTAAACTAACTAACCTAACCTAACTTAACCTTACCTAACCAAACCTAAGCTAAGCTAAAGTAAACTTACCAAACCTAACCTAAACTAAACTAAACTAAATTAAACTAAACTATAATCTAAAGTATTATATTAACTAAACTAAATTATAAACAAAACTATAAACTAAACTAAACTATAAACTAAACTAAACCAAACTAACCTAACCTAACCTAACCTAAACTAAACTGACCTAACCTAAGCTAACCTAACCTAAATTAAACTATAAAATAAACTATAAACTAAACTAAACCAAACTATACTATAAACTAAATTATAAACTAAACTAAACTAACCGGAACTAACCTAACCTAACATAAACTAAACTAAACTAAATTATAAACTAAACGAAACTAAACTAAATTAAATTAAACTAAACTAACCTAAAGTAACCTAAACTAAACTAAACTAAACCAAACTATAAACTTAACTAACTAACTAAATAAACTAAACTAAACTAAACTATAAACTAAACTGTAAACTAAATTATTACTAAACTAAATTATAAACAAAATTAAACTCAACTGAACTAACTTAACCTAACCTAACCTAAACTTACCTCTCCTAACCTAAACTAAACTAAACTAAACTAAACTATAAACTAATCTAAAATTAAACTAAACTATAAACTAAAATAAACTAAACTAAGCTACACTAACTAACCGAACCTAACCTAAACTAACATAACCTAACCAAACCTAAACTAAGCTAAACTAAACTATAAAATAAAATATAAACTAAAATAAACTAAACTATACTATAAACTACATTACAAACTAAACTAAATTAAACTAAACTAACCTAACCTAACCTAACATAAACTATACTAAACTAAATTATAAACTAAACGAAACTAAACTAACCTAACCTAACTTAAACTAAATTAAACTAAACTAAACTAAACGAAATTAAACTATAAACTAAACTAAACTAAACTAAACTCAACTAAACCAAACTAAACTAACCTAAATTAACCTAACCTAAACTAAACTAAACTAACCTAACCTAACATAACCTACCCTAAACTAAACTAAACTAAATTAATTAAACTATAAATTAAACTAAACTATAAACTAAACGATACCTCACTAAACTAAACTAAACTAAATCATAAACTAAACGAAACTAATCTAAACTATAAACTAAACTATAAACTAATTTATAAATTAAACTAAACTATAAACTAAAATAAAATAAACTAAACTAAGCTAAACTATCTAACCTAACCTAACCTAACCTAAATTAACCTAACCTAAGCTAAGCTAAACTAAACTAACCTAACCTAACATAAACTAACATAACCTAACCTAAACTAAACTAAACTAACCTTACCTAACCTAACCTATACTAAACTAAACAAAACTATAAACTAAACTAAACTAAACTATAAACAAAACTAAACTAAACTGAACTAAACCAACCTAACCTAACATAAACTTAACTAAACTAAACTAAGCTAACCCAACCTAAGCTAACCTTACCTAACCTAACCTAAACTTAACTAAATGAAACTAAACTATAAACTAATCTCTAAATTAAACTAAACTATAAATTAAACTAAAATAAACTAAACTAACCTAAATTAACTAACCTAACCTATTCTAACCTAACTTAAGCTAAACTAGACTAACCTAACCTAAATTAAACTAAACTGAACTAAATTATAAACTAAACCATAAACTAAACTAAACTATAAACTAAACTAAACTAAACTAAACTAAGCTAAACTAACTAACCCAACCTAACCTCACCTAACCTAACCTAAGATATACTAAACTAACCTAACCACACCTAAACTAAACTAAACCAAACTAAATTATATTATAAAGTATAAACGAAACTAAACTAAACTATAAACTATAATATAAATTAAACTAAACTATAAACTAAACTAAACTTAACTAAACTAAAGTAAACTAAACTTAACTAACCTAACCTAAACCAACCTAAATTAAACTAAACTAAACTAAGCCAACCTAACCTAACCTAATCTCACCTAAGCTAAGCAAAATTAAAGTAACCTAACCTAACATAAACTAACCTAACCTAACCTAAACTAAACTAAACTAATTTAACCTAAGCTAACCTAACCTAACCTAAGCTAAGCAAAACTAAACTAACCTAACCTAACATAAACTAAATTAACCTAACCTAAACTAAATTAAACTAAACTAAACCAACCTTACCTAACCTAACCTAACCTAAACTAAACTAAACAAAACTAAACTAAACTAGACTAAATTAAACTATAAACTAAACTAAACTATAAACTAAACTAAACTATAAACCAAACTATAAACTAAACTAAACTAAAATATAAACAAAACTAACTAAACTAAACTAAACTAACCTAACCTAACTTAAAATAAACTTAACTAAACTAAACTATCCTAACCTAACCTAACCTTACCTATCCTAACCTTAATTAAACCAAACTAAACTAAACTATAAACTAAAATATAATCTAATCTATAAATTAAACTAAACTATAAACTAAACTAAAATAAACTAAACTAACCTAAACTAACTAACCTAACCTAACTTAACCTAACCTAACCAAACCTAAGCTAAGCAGAACTAAACTAACCAAACCTAACCTAACCTAACATAAACTAAACTAAACTAAATTATAAACTAAACGAAACTAAACTAAACTAAATTAAACTAAACTAACCTAAAGTAACCTAAACTAAACTAAACTAAACTAACCTAACCTAACCTAACCTAAACTAAACTAAACTAACCTAACCTAACCTAAACTAAGCTAAAATAAACTAAATTAAATTCAACTAAATTAAGCTAAACTAAACTACACTAACCTAATATACCCAAACCTAACATAATCTAATGTAAACTAAAATCAACTAACCTAACCTAATCTAAACTCAACTAAACTAACCTAAGCTAACCTAACCTAACCTAAACTAAACTGCCCTAAACTAAACTAAACTAGTCTAATATAACTAAACTAAACTAAAATATTAACTAAAATATAAACTAAACTAAACTAACCTAACCTAACCTAACCTAACTTAACCTACCCTAAATTAAACTAAACTAAACTAAACTAACCTAACCTAACCTAAACTAAGCTAAAATAAACTAAATTAAATTCAACTAAATTAAGCTAAACTAAACTACACTAACCTAACCTACCCAAACCTAACATAATCTAATGTAAACTAAAATCAACTAACCTAACCTAATCTAAACTAAACTAAACTAACCTAAGCTAACCTAACCTAACCTAAACTAAACTGCCCTAAACTAAACTAAACTAAGTTAAACAATAAACTAAACTAAACTAAACTATAAACTAGACAGTAAACTACATTATTACTAAACTAAATTATAAACAAAACTAAATTCAACTGAACTAACTTAATCTAACCTAACCTAAACTTAGCTCTGCTAAACTAAACTAAACTAAACTAAACTATAAACTAATCTAAAATTAAACTAAACTATAAACTAAAATAAACTAAACTAAGCTACACCAACTAACCGAACCTAACCTAAACTAAACTAACCTTACCTAACCTAACCTAACCTAACATAAACTAAACTAAACTAAATTATAATCTAAACGAAAGTAAACAAAACTAAACTAAACTAACCTAAATTAACATAACCTAACCTAATCTAACCTAAACTAAACTAAACTAACCTGACCTACCCTAAACTAAAACTAAACAAAACTAAACTATAAACTAAAGTAAATTAACTAAACTAAAATAAACTAACCTAACCTAACCTAACCTAAACTAAACTAACCTAACCTAACCTAACTTAAACTAAACTAATCTATTATAAACTAAACTAAACAATAAATTAAAATATAGACTAAACTAAACTAAACTAAGCTAAACTAACTTAACCTAAACTAAACTAAACTAACCTAACCTAGCCTAAACTAAACTAAAATAAACTAAATAAAATTCAAGTAAACTAAACTAAACTACACTAACCTAACCTAACCTAACCTAACATAATCTAATCTAAACTAAAATAAAATAACCTAAACTAATCTCATCTTACCTAACCTAACCTAAACTAAACTAAACTAAACCAAACTAAACTAAACTATAAAATAAAATATAAACTAATTTATAAACTAAACTAATCTATAAACTAAATTAAACTAAACTAAACTCAGCTAAACTAACTAACCTTACCTAATGTAGCCTAACGTAATCTAAGCTAAACTAAACTAACCTAACCTAACCTAACATAAACTTAACTAAACTAAACTACCCTAACCTAACCAAACCTAAAATTACCTAACCTAACCTAAACTAAACTAAACGAAACTAAACAAAACTAAACTAAACTAACCTAAAGTAACATAACCTATGCTAACTTAAACTAAACTAAACTAACCTGACCTAACCTAAACTAAAACTAAATTTATCTAAACTATAGACTAAACTATAAACTAAAGTAAATTAACTAAACCAAAATAAACTAACCTAACCTAACCTAAACTAAACTAACCTAACCTAACCGAACCTAAACTAAACTAAACTAAACTAAACTAAACTAAACTAAACTAAACTAAATTATAAACTAAAAGAATCTAAACTAAATTGAATTAAACTAAACTAACCTAAAGTAACATAACGTAACCTAACGAAACGTAACCTAACCTAAACTAAAGTAAACTAAACTAAACTTACCAACCTAACCTAACCTAAACTAAAATAAACTAAACTAATCTAATATTTACTAAACTAAACTAAACTATAAACTAAAATAAATTAACTAAGCTACACTAACTAACCCAACCTAACCTAACCTATCCTAACCCAACCTAAACTAAGCTAAACTAACCTAACCTAACCTAACCTAACCTATCCTAAACTAAACTAAACTTAACTAAACTAAACTAAATTAAATAATAAACTAAACTAAACTTAACTATAAATTAAACTATAAACTAAACTATAAACAATACTAAACTAAACTGAACTAAACTAACCTAACCTAACCTAACATAAACTTAACTAAACTAAACTAACTTAACCTCACCCAACCTAACCTTACCTAACCTAACCTAAACTAAAATAAACTAAACTAAACTATAAGCGAAACTATACTTAATTATAAATTAAACACTAAACTAAACTACACCAAACTGACCTAACCTAACCTAAACAAAACTAACATACCTAACCTAACCTAAACTAAACTAAAATAAACTAACATAACCTAACCTAACCTTAACTAACATAACCTAAACTAAACTAAACTAAACCAAACTTAAATAAACTATAAACCAAAATATAAACTAATCTATAAACTAAACTAAACTATAAACTAAACGAAACTAAAATAAACTATACAAAATTAAACTAACCTAACCTAAACAAATCTAACCTAACCTAAACTAAACTAAACTAAGCTAAACTAAACTAAATTAAACTATAAAGTAAACTAAATTAAACTATAAACTAAACTATAAACTAAACTAAACTAAACTATAAACAAAACTAAACTATAAAATAATTTGTAAATTAAAATAAACTATAAACTAAACTAAAATGAACTAAACTAAGCTAAACTAACTAACCCAACGTAACCTCACCTAACCTAGCCTAAGCTATACTAAACTAACCTAACCTAACCTAAACTAAACTAAACCATCTAAATTATATTATAAAGTATAATCGAAACTAAACTAAACTATAAACTATAATATAAACTAAACTAAACTATAAACTAAACTAAACTTAACTAAACTAAAGTAAACTAAACTTAACTAACCTAACCTAAACCAACCTAAATTAAACTAAACTAAACTAAGCTAAACTAAGCTAACCTAATCTCACCTAAGCTAAGCAAAACTAAAGTAACCTAACCTAACATAAACTAACCTAACCTAACCTAAACTAAACTAAACTAATTTAACCTAAGCTAACCTAACCTAACCTAAGCTAAGCAAAACTAAACTAACCTAACCTAACATAAACTAACTTAACCTAACCTAAACTAAATTAAACTAAACTAAACCAACCTTACCTAACCTAACCTAAACTAAACTAAACAACACTAAACTAAACTAGACTAAATTAAACTATAAACTAAACTAAACTATAAACTAAACTAAACTATAAACCAAACTATAAACTAAACTAAACTAAATTATAAACAAAACTAACTAAACTGAACTGAACTAACCTAACCTAACTTAACATAAACTTAACTAAACTAAACTATCCTAACCTAACCTAACCTTACGTAACCTAACCAAACCTAAGCTAAGCAGAACTAAACTAACCACACCTAACCTAACCTAATATAAATTAAACTAAACTAAATTATAAACTAAACGAAACTAAACTAAACTAAATTAAACTAAACTAACCTAAAGTAACCTAAACTAAACTAAACTAAACTAACCTACCCTAACCTAACCTAAACTAAACTAAACTAACCTAACCGAACCTAAACTAAATTAAACTAAACTAAACTAAACTATAAACTTAACAATAAACTAAAGTAAACTAAAGTAAAGTAAAATAAACTAACCTAACCTAACCTAAACTCAACTATCCTAACCTAACCAAACCTAACCTAAACTAAATTGAACTAAACTAAACTAAACTAGTCTAATATAACTAAACTAAACTAAAATATAAACTAAAATATAAACTAAACTAAACTAAACTAACCTAACCTAACCTAACCTAACTTAACCTAACCTAAATTAAACTAAACTAAACTAAACTAACCTAACCTAACCTAAACTAAGCTAAAATAAACTAAATTAAATGCAATTAAATTAAACTAAACTAAACTACACTAACCTAACCTACCCAAACCTAACATAATCTAATGTAAACTAAAATCAACTAACCTAACCTAACCTAACCTAAACTAAACTGCCCTAAACTAAACTAAACTAAGTTAAACAATAAACTAAACTAAACTAAACTATAAACTAAAATAAACTATACTAAGCTACACTAACTAACCGAACCTAACCTAAACTAACCTAACCTAACCAAACCTAAACTAAGCTAAACTAAACTATAAAATAAAATATAAACTAAAATAAACTAAACTATACTATAAACTAAATTTCAAACTAAACTAAATTAAACTAAACTAACCTAACCTAACCTAACCTAAACTAAACTAGACTAAACTAAACGAAATTAAACTATAAACTAAACTAAACTAAACTAAACTCAACTAAACCAAACTAAACTAACCTAACTTAACCTAACCTAAACTAAACTAAACTAACCTAACCTAACATAACCTACCCTAAACTAAACTAAACTAAATTAATTAAACTATAAATTAAACTAAACTATAAACTAAACGATACCTCACTAAACTAAACTAAAGTAAACTAAACTAAACTACACTAAACAAAACTAAACCATAAACTAAACTATAAACTAAACTATGAACTAAGCTATAAACTAAACTAAACTAAACTATGAACTAAACTAAACTAATCTATAAACTTAGCTAACCTATCCTAAATTAAACTAAACTAAACTACGCTAACCTAACCTAACCTAACCTAAGCTAAACTAAACTAAACTAACCTAACCTAACATAAACTATCCTAACCTAACCTAAACTAAACTAATCTTACCTAACCTAACCTAACCTAAACTAAACTAAACTAAACTAAATTAATTTAAACTATAAACTATACTAAACTATAAACTAAACTAAACTAAACTATAAACAGAACTAAACTAAAGTGTACTAAACTAACTTAACATAACATAAACAAAACTAAACGAAACTAAACTATAAATTAAACTATAAACTAATCTATAAATTAAACTAAACTAAAAATTAAACTAAAATAAACTTACTACCCTATCTTAACCTATCCTAACCAAAATTAAACTAAACTAATCTAGCCTAACCTAACCTAACCTAACCTAAACTAAACTAAAATAAAATATAAAATAAACTATAAACTAAACTAAACTAAACTATACTATAAACACTATTATAAACTAAACTAAACTAAACTAACCTAAACTAACCTAACCTAACCTAACATAAATTAAACTAAACTAAATTATAAACTAAACGAAACTAAACTAAACTAACCTAAAGTAACATAACCTAAACTAAACTAACCTAACCTAACCTACGCTAAACTAAACTAACCTGACCTAACCTAACCTAAACAAAACTAAACTAAACTAAACTAAATTAACTAAAATAAACTAACCTAACCTAACCTAACCTAAACTAAACTAACCTAACCTAACCTAACACAAACTAAACTAAACTATACAAAACTAATCTAATATGAACTAAACTAAATTAAACTATAAACTAAAATATAAACTAACCTAAACTAAACTAACCTAACCTAAACTAAATTTAAATAAACTAAATTAAATTCAACTAAATGAAACTAAACTAAACTACACTAACCTAAACTAACCTAACCTAACATAATCTAATCTAAACTAAAATAAACTAACCTAACCGAACCTAACCTAACCTTACCTAACCTAAACTAAACTAAACTAAACTAAACCAAACTAAACTAAACTATAAACTAAAATATAAATTAATCTGTAAACTAAACTAAAGTATAAACTACACGAAACTAAAATCAACTATACTAAACTAAACTAACCTAACCTAAACTAACCTAACCTAATATAAACTAAACTAAACTAACCTAACCTAAGTTAAGCTAAACTAAACTAACCTAAACTAAACTAAACTAAACTAAACTATATTATAAACTAAACTATAAACTAAACTAAACCAAATGATATACTAAACTATAAACTATACTAACCTAAATTATAAACTAACCTAACCTAACCTAAACTTACATAACGTAACCTAAACTAAACTAAACTAAACTATAAACTAAACTATAAACTAATTTATAAATTAAAATAAACTATAAACTATAGTAAAAAAACAAAACTAAACTAAGCTAAACTAACTAACCTAACCTAACCTAACCTAAGCTAAGATATCTAAACTTACCTAACCTAACCTAAACTAAACTAAACTAAAATAAACTAAACTAAACTAAACTATAAACTAAACTATAAACTAAACTGATATAAACTATAAACTAAACTAAAGTTAATTAACCTAACGTAACCTAACCTAAACTAAATTAAACTAAACTAAACTAAACTAAGCTAACCTAACCTAACCTAAACTAACCTAACCTAACCTAACCTGAGCTAAACTAAACTAACCTAACCTAACATAAACTAACCTTACCTAACCTAAACTAACCTTACCTAACCCAACCTAAACTAAACTAAACTAAACAAAACAAAACTAAACTAAACTAAATTAAACTATAAACTGAACTAAACTGTAAACTAAACTTTAAACTAAACTAAACTATAAACAAAACTAAAATAAACTGAACTAAACTTACAGAACTTAACCTAACATATACTTAACTAAAACTACCCTAACCTAACCTAACCTAACCTTACCTAACCTAACCTAAACTAAACTAAACAAAACTAAACTATAAACTAAACTATAAACTAATCTATAAATTAAACTATATTATAAACTAAACTAAAATAAACTAAACTAAACTAACTAACCTAACCTAACCGAACCTAACCTAAGCTACGCTAAACTAAACTAACCTAACCTAACCTTAACTATAACAAAACTAAACTAAACTAAACTGAATTATAAACTAAACTATAAACTAAACTAAACCAAATTATAAACTAAACTATAAACTTAACTATACCAACCTAACATAACCTAACCTAACCTAAACTAAACTAACCTAACCTAAGCTAACCTAACCTAAACTAAACTAAACTATAAAAAAACTATAAACTAAACTAAACCAAACTATACTATAAACTAAATTATAAACTAAACTAAACTAAACTAACCTCAACTAACCTAACCTAACCTCACCTAACCTAACCTAACATAAACTAAACTAAACTAAATTATAAACTAAACGAAACTAAACTAAACTAAACTAAATTAAACTAAACTAACCTAAAGTAACATACCTAACCTAACCTAACCTAAACTAAAATAAACTCCACTAACCTAACCTAACATAACCCAACCTAACTTAAACTAAACTAAACTAACCTAACCGAACCTAAACTAAACTAAACTAAACTATAAACTAAACTATAAACTAAAGTAAACTAAACTAAACTAAAATAAACTAACCTAACCTACCCTAAACAAACCTAACACACCTAACCTAACCTAACCTAAACTAAACTAAACTAACTCACCTAAACTAACCGAACCTAACCTAAGCTACGCTAAACTAAACTAACCTAACAAAACCTGAACTAAACTAAATTAAACTAAACTAAACTAAATTATAAACTAAACTATAAACTAATATAAACTAACGTAACCTAACCTAACCTAAACTAAACTAAACTATAAAAAAACTATAAACTAAACTAAACAAAACTATACTATAAACTAAATTATAAACTAAACTAATGTAAACTAAACTAACCTCAACTAACCTAACCTCACCTAACCTAACATAAACTAAACTAAACTAAACTAAATTATAAACTAAACGAAACTAAACTAAACTAAACTGACCTTACCTATCCTAAACAAAACAAAACTAAACTAAACTATAAGCTAAACTGTAAACTAAAGTAAACTAAACTAAACTAAAATAAACTAATCTAACCTAACATAACCTACCCTAACCTAACCTAATCTAAACTAATCTAATATAAACTAAACTAAACTAAACTATAAACTAAAATATAAACTAAACTAAACTAAATAACCTAACCTAAACTAAAGTAAAATAAACTAGATTAAATTCAACTAAACTAAACTAAACTAAACGCCACTAACCTAACCTAACCTAACCTAATCTAATCTAAACTAAAATAAACTAACCTAACCTAACGTAACCTAACCTCACCTATTCTTACCTAAACTAATCTAAACTAAACAAACTAAACTGAACTATAAACTAAAATATAAATTAATCTATAAACTAAACTGAACTATAAACTAAACGAAACTAAAATAAACTATACTAAACTAAACTAACCTAACCTAAACTTACCTAACCTAACCTAAACTAAACTAATCTAAACTATAAACTAAACTATAAACTAATTTATAAATTAAACTAAACTATAAACTAAAATAAAATAAACTAAACTAAGCTAAACTATCTAACCTAACCTAACCTAACCTAAATTAACCTAACCTAAGCTAAGCTAAGCTAAACTAAACTAACCTAACCTAACATAAACTAACATAACCTAACCTAAACTAAACTAAACTAAACTAACCTTACCTAACCTAACCTATACTAAACTAAACAAAACTAAACTAAACTAAACTATAAACTAAACTAAACTAAACTATAAACAAAACTAAACTAAACTGAACTAAACTAACCTAACCTAACATAAACTTAACTAAACTAAACTAACCTAACAGAACCTAAGCTTACCTTACCTATCCTAACCTAAACTTAACTAAATGAAACTAAACTATAAACTAATCTCTAAATTAAAGTAAACTATAAACTAAACTAAAATAAACTAAACTAACCTAACCCAACCTTACCAAACCTAACCTAAACTACACTAAACTAAACCAAACTTAACTAAACTATAAAGCTAAATATAAACTAATCTATAAACTAAACTAAACTATAAACTAAAGGAAACTAAATGAAACTATACTAAACTAAGCTAACCTAACATAAACAAATCTAACCTAACCTAAAATAAACTAAACTAAACTAAACTAAATTAAACTATAAACTAAAATAAATTAAACTATAAACTAAACTATAAACTAAACAAAACTAATCTATAAACAAAACTAAACTATAAAACAATTTATAATTAAACTAAACTATAAACTAAATTAAAATAAACTAAACTGAGCTAAACTAACTAACCCAACCTAACCTAACCTAACCTAAACTAAGCTATACTAAACTAACCTAACCTAACCTAAACTAAACTAAAATAAACTAAATTATATTATAAAGTATAAACTAAACAAAACTAAACTATAAACTATAATATAAACTAAACTAAACTTAACTAAACTAAATTAAACTAAAGTTAACTAACCTAACCTAACCTAACCTAAATTAAACTAAACTAAACTAAGCTAAGCTAACCTAACCTAACCTAACATAACCTATGCAAAACTAAAGTAACCTAACATAAACTAACATAACCTAACCTAAACTAAACTAAACTAAACTAAACAAAACTAAGCTAACCTAACTTAACCTAACCTAACCTAACCTAAGCTAAGCAAAACGAAACTAACCTAACCTAACACAAACTAACCTAACCTAAACTAAACTAAACTAAACTAAACTAAACTAACCTTACCTAACCTAACCTAAACTAAACTAAACAAAACGAAACTAAACTAAACTAAACTAAATTAAACTATAAACTAAACTAAACTATAAACCAAACTATAAACTAAACTAAACTAAACTATAAACAAACCTAACTAAACTGAACTAAACCAACCAAACCTAACCTAACATAAACTTAACTAAACTAAACTATCCTAACCTAACCTAACCTTACCTAACCTAACCTTAACTAAACCAAACTAAACTAAACTATAAACTAAAATATAATCTAATCTATAAATTAAACTAAACTATAAACTGAAATAAATAAACTAAACTAAGCTAAACTAACTAACCTAACCTAACTTAACCTTACCTAACCAAACCTAAGCTAAGCTAAAGTAAACTTACCAAACCTAACCTAAACTAAACTAAACTAAATTAAACTAAACTATAATCTAAAGTATTATATTAACTAAACTAAATTATAAACAAAACTATAAACTAAACTAAACTATAAACTAAACTAAACCAAACTAACCTAACCTAACCTAACCTAAACTAAACTGACCTAACCTAAGCTAACCTAACCTAAATTAAACTATAAAATAAACTATAAACTAAACTAAACCAAACTATACTATAAACTAAATTATAAACTAAACTAAACTAACCGGAACTAACCTAACCTAACATAAACTAAACTAAACTAAATTATAAACTAAACGAAACTAAACTAAATTAAATTAAACTAAACTAACCTAAAGTAACCTAAACTAAACTAAACTAAACCAAACTATAAACTTAACTAACTAACTAAATAAACTAAACTAAACTAAACTATAAACTAAACTGTAAACTAAATTATTACTAAACTAAATTATAAACAAAATTAAACTCAACTGAACTAACTTAACCTAACCTAACCTAAACTTACCTCTCCTAACCTAAACTAAACTAAACTAAACTAAACTATAAACTAATCTAAAATTAAACTAAACTATAAACTAAAATAAACTAAACTAAGCTACACTAACTAACCGAACCTAACCTAAACTAACATAACCTAACCAAACCTAAACTAAGCTAAACTAAACTATAAAATAAAATATAAACTAAAATAAACTAAACTATACTATAAACTACATTACAAACTAAACTAAATTAAACTAAACTAACCTAACCTAACCTAACATAAACTATACTAAACTAAATTATAAACTAAACGAAACTAAACTAACCTAACCTAACTTAAACTAAATTAAACTAAACTAAACTAAACGAAATTAAACTATAAACTAAACTAAACTAAACTAAACTCAACTAAACCAAACTAAACTAACCTAAATTAACCTAACCTAAACTAAACTAAACTAACCTAACCTAACATAACCTACCCTAAACTAAACTAAACTAAATTAATTAAACTATAAATTAAACTAAACTATAAACTAAACGATACCTCACTAAACTAAACTAAACTAAATCATAAACTAAACGAAACTAATCTAAACTATAAACTAAACTATAAACTAATTTATAAATTAAACTAAACTATAAACTAAAATAAAATAAACTAAACTAAGCTAAACTATCTAACCTAACCTAACCTAACCTAAATTAACCTAACCTAAGCTAAGCTAAACTAAACTAACCTAACCTAACATAAACTAACATAACCTAACCTAAACTAAACTAAACTAACCTTACCTAACCTAACCTATACTAAACTAAACAAAACTATAAACTAAACTAAACTAAACTATAAACAAAACTAAACTAAACTGAACTAAACCAACCTAACCTAACATAAACTTAACTAAACTAAACTAAGCTAACCCAACCTAAGCTAACCTTACCTAACCTAACCTAAACTTAACTAAATGAAACTAAACTATAAACTAATCTCTAAATTAAACTAAACTATAAATTAAACTAAAATAAACTAAACTAACCTAAATTAACTAACCTAACCTATTCTAACCTAACTTAAGCTAAACTAGACTAACCTAACCTAAATTAAACTAAACTGAACTAAATTATAAACTAAACCATAAACTAAACTAAACTATAAACTAAACTAAACTAAACTAAACTAAGCTAAACTAACTAACCCAACCTAACCTCACCTAACCTAACCTAAGATATACTAAACTAACCTAACCACACCTAAACTAAACTAAACCAAACTAAATTATATTATAAAGTATAAACGAAACTAAACTAAACTATAAACTATAATATAAATTAAACTAAACTATAAACTAAACTAAACTTAACTAAACTAAAGTAAACTAAACTTAACTAACCTAACCTAAACCAACCTAAATTAAACTAAACTAAACTAAGCCAACCTAACCTAACCTAATCTCACCTAAGCTAAGCAAAATTAAAGTAACCTAACCTAACATAAACTAACCTAACCTAACCTAAACTAAACTAAACTAATTTAACCTAAGCTAACCTAACCTAACCTAAGCTAAGCAAAACTAAACTAACCTAACCTAACATAAACTAAATTAACCTAACCTAAACTAAATTAAACTAAACTAAACCAACCTTACCTAACCTAACCTAACCTAAACTAAACTAAACAAAACTAAACTAAACTAGACTAAATTAAACTATAAACTAAACTAAACTATAAACTAAACTAAACTATAAACCAAACTATAAACTAAACTAAACTAAAATATAAACAAAACTAACTAAACTAAACTAAACTAACCTAACCTAACTTAAAATAAACTTAACTAAACTAAACTATCCTAACCTAACCTAACCTTACCTATCCTAACCTTAATTAAACCAAACTAAACTAAACTATAAACTAAAATATAATCTAATCTATAAATTAAACTAAACTATAAACTAAACTAAAATAAACTAAACTAACCTAAACTAACTAACCTAACCTAACTTAACCTAACCTAACCAAACCTAAGCTAAGCAGAACTAAACTAACCAAACCTAACCTAACCTAACATAAACTAAACTAAACTAAATTATAAACTAAACGAAACTAAACTAAACTAAATTAAACTAAACTAACCTAAAGTAACCTAAACTAAACTAAACTAAACTAACCTAACCTAACCTAACCTAAACTAAACTAAACTAACCTAACCTAACCTAAACTAAGCTAAAATAAACTAAATTAAATTCAACTAAATTAAGCTAAACTAAACTACACTAACCTAATATACCCAAACCTAACATAATCTAATGTAAACTAAAATCAACTAACCTAACCTAATCTAAACTCAACTAAACTAACCTAAGCTAACCTAACCTAACCTAAACTAAACTGCCCTAAACTAAACTAAACTAGTCTAATATAACTAAACTAAACTAAAATATTAACTAAAATATAAACTAAACTAAACTAACCTAACCTAACCTAACCTAACTTAACCTACCCTAAATTAAACTAAACTAAACTAAACTAACCTAACCTAACCTAAACTAAGCTAAAATAAACTAAATTAAATTCAACTAAATTAAGCTAAACTAAACTACACTAACCTAACCTACCCAAACCTAACATAATCTAATGTAAACTAAAATCAACTAACCTAACCTAATCTAAACTAAACTAAACTAACCTAAGCTAACCTAACCTAACCTAAACTAAACTGCCCTAAACTAAACTAAACTAAGTTAAACAATAAACTAAACTAAACTAAACTATAAACTAGACAGTAAACTACATTATTACTAAACTAAATTATAAACAAAACTAAATTCAACTGAACTAACTTAATCTAACCTAACCTAAACTTAGCTCTGCTAAACTAAACTAAACTAAACTAAACTATAAACTAATCTAAAATTAAACTAAACTATAAACTAAAATAAACTAAACTAAGCTACACTAACTAACCGAACCTAACCTAAACTAAACTAACCTTACCTAACCTAACCTAACCTAACATAAACTAAACTAAACTAAATTATAATCTAAACGAAAGTAAACAAAACTAAACTAAACTAACCTAAATTAACATAACCTAACCTAATCTAACCTAAACTAAACTAAACTAACCTGACCTACCCTAAACTAAAACTAAACAAAACTAAACTATAAACTAAAGTAAATTAACTAAACTAAAATAAACTAACCTAACCTAACCTAACCTAAACTAAACTAACCTAACCTAACCTAACTTAAACTAAACTAATCTATTATAAACTAAACTAAACAATAAATTAAAATATAGACTAAACTAAACTAAACTAAGCTAAACTAACTTAACCTAAACTAAACTAAACTAACCTAACCTAGCCTAAACTAAACTAAAATAAACTAAATAAAATTCAAGTAAACTAAACTAAACTACACTAACCTAACCTAACCTAACCTAACATAATCTAATCTAAACTAAAATAAAATAACCTAAACTAATCTCATCTTACCTAACCTAACCTAAACTAAACTAAACTAAACCAAACTAAACTAAACTATAAAATAAAATATAAACTAATTTATAAACTAAACTAATCTATAAACTAAATTAAACTAAACTAAACTCAGCTAAACTAACTAACCTTACCTAATGTAGAGTAACGTAATCTAAGCTAAACTAAACTAACCTAACATAACCTAACATAAACTTAACTAAACTAAACTACCCTAACCTAACCAAACCTAAAATTACCTAACCTAACCTAAACTAAACTAAACGAAACTAAACAAAACTAAACTAAACTAACCTAAAGTAACATAACCTATGCTAACTTAAACTAAACTAAACTAACCTGACCTAACCTAAACTAAAACTAAATTTATCTAAACTATAGACTAAACTATAAACTAAAGTAAATTAACTAAACCAAAATAAACTAACCTAACCTAAACTAAACTAACCTAACCTAACCGAACCTAAACTAAACTAAACTAAACTAAACTAAACTAAATTATAAACTAAAAGAATCTAAACTAAATTGAATTAAACTAAACTAACCTAAAGTAACATAACCTAACCTAACGAAACGTAACCTAACCTAAACTAAAGTAAACTAAACTAAACTTACCAACCTAACCTAACCTAAACTAAAATAAACTAAACTAATCTAATATTTACTAAACTAAACTAAACTATAAACTAAAATAAATTAACTAAGCTACACTAACTAACCCAACGTAACCTAACCTATCCTAACCCAACCTAAACTAAGCTAAACTAACCTAACCTAACCTAACCTAACCTATCCTAAACTAAACTAAACTCAACTAAACTAAACTAAATTAAATAATAAACTAAACTATCCTTAACTATAAATTAAACTATAAACTAAACTATAAACAATACTAAACTAAACTGAACTAAACTAACCTAACCTAACCTAACATAAACTTAACTAAACTAAACTAACTTAACCTCACCCAACCTAACCTTACCTAACCTAACCTAAACTAAAATAAACTAAACTAAACTATAAGCGAAACTATACTTAATTATAAATTAAACACTAAACTAAACTACACCAAACTGACCTAACCTAACCTAAACAAAACTAACATACCTAACCTAACCTAAACTAAACTAAAATAAACTAACATAACCTAACCTAACCTTAACTAACATAACCTAAACTAAACTAAACTAAACCAAACTTAAATAAACTATAAACCAAAATATAAACTAATCTATAAACTAAACTAAACTATAAACTAAACGAAACTAAAATAAACTATACTAAATTAAACTAACCTAACCTAAACAAATCTAACCTAACCTAAACTAAACTAAACTAAGCTAAACTAAACTAAATTAAACTATAAAGTAAACTAAATTAAACTATAAACTAAACTATAAACTAAACTAAACTAAACTATAAACAAAACTAAACTATAAAATAATTTGTAAATTAAAATAAACTATAAACTAAACTAAAATGAACTAAACTAAGCTAAACTAACTAACCCAACGTAACCTCACCTAACCTAGCCTAAGCTATACTAAACTAACCTAACCTAACCTAAACTAAACTAAACCATCTAAATTATATTATAAAGTATAATCGAAACTAAACTAAACTATAAACTATAATATAAATTAAACTAAACTATAAACTAAACTAAACTTAACTAAACTAAAGTAAACTAAACTTAACTAACCTAACCTAAACCAACCTAAATTAAACTAAACTAAACTAAGCTAAACTAAGCTAACCTAATCTCACCTAAGCTAAGCAAAACTAAAGTAACCTAACCTAACATAAACTAACCTAACCTAACCTAAACTAAACTAAACTAATTTAACCTAAGCTAACCTAACCTAACCTAAGCTAAGCAAAACTAAACTAACCTAACCTAACATAAACTAACTTAACCTAACCTAAACTAAATTAAACTAAACTAAACCAACCTTACCTAACCTAACCTAAACTAAACTAAACAACACTAAACTAAACTAGACTAAATTAAACTATAAACTAAACTAAACTATAAACTAAACTAAACTATAAACCAAACTATAAACTAAACTAAACTAAATTATAAACAAAACTAACTAAACTGAACTGAACTAACCTAAACTAACTTAACATAAACTTAACTAAACTAAACTATCCTAACCTAACCTAACCTTACGTAACCTAACCAAACCTAAGCTAAGCAGAACTAAACTAACCACACCTAACCTAACCTAATATAAATTAAACTAAACTAAATTATAAACTAAATGAAACTAAACTAAACTAAATTAAACTAAACTAACCTAAAGTAACCTAAACTAAACTAAACTAAACTAACCTACCCTAACCTAACCTAAACTAAACTAAACTAACCTAACCGAACCTAAACTAAATTAAACTAAACTAAACTAAACTATAAACTTAACAATAAACTAAAGTAAACTAAAGTAAAGTAAAATAAACTAACCTAACCTAACCTAAACTCAACTATCCTAACCTAACCAAACCTAACCTAAACTAAATTGAACTAAACTAAACTAAACTAGTCTAATATAACTAAACTAAACTAAAATATAAACTAAAATATAAACTAAACTAAACTAAACTAACCTAACCTAACCTAACCTAACTTAACCTAACCTAAATTAAACTAAACTAAACTAAACTAACCTAACCTAACCTAAACTAAGCTAAAATAAACTAAATTAAATGCAACTAAATTAAACTAAACTAAACTACACTAACCTAACCTACCCAAACCTAACATAATCTAATGTAAACTAAAATCAACTAACCTAACCTAACCTAACCTAAACTAAACTGCCCTAAACTAAACTAAACTAAGTTAAACAATAAACTAAACTAAACTAAACTATAAACTAAAATAAACTATACTAAGCTACACTAACTAACCGAACCTAACCTAAACTAACCTAACCTAACCAAACCTAAACTAAGCTAAACTAAACTATAAAATAAAATATAAACTAAAATAAACTAAACTATACTATAAACTAAATTTCAAACTAAACTAAATCAAACTAAACTAACCTAACCTAACCTAACCTAAACTAAACTAGACTAAACTAAACGAAATTAAACTATAAACTAAACTAAACTAAACTAAACTCAACTAAACCAAACTAAACTAACCTAACTTAACCTAACCTAAACTAAACTAAACTAACCTAACCTAACATAACCTACCCTAAACTAAACTAAACTAAATTAATTAAACTATAAATTAAACTAAACTATAAACTAAACGATACCTCACTAAACTAAACTAAAGTAAACTAAACTAAACTACAACAAACAAAACTAAACCATAAACTAAACTATAAACTAAACTATGAACTAAGCTATAAACTAAACTAAACTAAACTATAAACTAAACTAAACTAATCTATAAACTTAGCTAACCTATCCTAAATTAAACTAAACTAAACTACGCTAACCTAACCTAACCTAACCTAAGCTAAACTAAACTAAACTAACCTAACCTAACATAAACTATCCTAACCTAACCTAAACTAAACTAATCTTACCTAACCTAACCTAACCTAAACTAAACTAAACTAAACTAAATTAATTTAAACTATAAACTATACTAAACTATAAACTAAACTAAACTAAACTATAAACAGAACTAAACTAAAGTGTACTAAACTAACTTAACATAACATAAACAAAACTAAACGAAACTAAACTATAAATTAAACTATAAACTAATCTATAAATTAAACTAAACTAAAAATTAAACTAAAATAAACTTACTACCCTATCTTAACCTATCCTAACCAAAATTAAACTAAACTAATCTAGCCTAACCTAACCTAACCTAACCTAAACTAAACTAAAATAAAATATAAAATAAACTATAAACTAAACTAAACTAAACTATACTATAAACACTATTATAAACTAAACTAAACTAAACTAACCTAAACTAACCTAACCTAACCTAACATAAATTAAACTAAACTAAATTATAAACTAAACGAAACTAAACTAAACTAAACTAACCTAAAGTAACATAACCTAAACTAAACTAACCTAACCTAACCTACGCTAAACTAAACTAACCTGACCTAACCTAACCTAAACAAAACTAAACTAAACTAAACTAAATTAACTAAAATAAACTAACCTAACCTAACCTAACCTAAACTAAACTAACCTAACCTAACCTAACACAAACTAAACTAAACTATACAAAACTAATCTAATATGAACTAAACTAAATTAAACTATAAACTAAAATATAAACTAACCTAAACTAAACTAACCTAACCTAAACTAAATTAAATTCAACTAAATGAAACTAAACTAAACTACACTAACCCAAACTAACCTAACCTAACATAATCTAATCTAAACTAAAATAAACTAACCTAACCGAACCTAACCTAACCTTACCTAACCTAAACTAAACTAAACTAAACTAAACCAAACTAAACTAAACTATAAACTAAAATATAAATTAATCTGTAAACTAAACTAAAGTATAAACTACACGAAACTAAAATCAACTATACTAAACTAAACTAACCTAACCTAAACTAACCTAACCTAATATAAACTAAACTAAACTAACCTAACCTAAGCTAAGCTAAACTAAACTAACCTAACCTAAAATAAACTAAACTAAACTAAACTAAATTATAAACTAAACTATAAACTAAACTAAACCAAATGATATACTAAACTATAAACTATACTAACCTAAATTATAAACTAACCTAACCTAACCTAAACTTACCTAACGTAACCTAAACTAAACTAAACTAAACTATAAACTAAACTATAAACTAATTTATAAATTAAAATAAACTATAAACTATAGTAAAAAAACAAAACTAAACTAAGCTAAACTAACTAACCTAACCTAACCTAACCTAAGCTAAGATATCTAAACTTACCTAACCTAACCTAAACTAAACTAAACTAAAATAAACTAAACTAAACTAAACTATAAACTAAACTATAAACTAAACTGATATAAACTATAAACTAAACTAAAGTTAATTAACCTAACGTAACCTAACCTAAACTAAATTAAACTAAACTAAACTAAACTAAGCTAACCTAACCTAACCTAAACTAACCTAACCTAACCTAACCTGAGCTAAACTAAACTAACCTAACCTAACATAAACTAACCTTACCTAACCTAAACTAACCTTACCTAACCCAACCTAAACTAAACTAAACTAAACAAAACAAAACTAAACTAAACTAAATTAAACTATAAACTGAACTAAACTGTAAACTAAACTTTAAACTAAACTAAACTATAAACAAAACTAAAATAAACTGAACTAAACTTACAGAACTGAACCTAACATAAACTTAACTAAAACTACCCTAACCTAACCTAACCTAACCTTACCTAACCTAACCTAAACTAAACTAAACAAAACTAAACTATAAACTAAACTATAAACTAATCTATAAATTAAACTATATTATAAACTAAACTAAAATAAACTAAACTAAACTAACTAACCTAACCTAACCGAACCTAACCTAAGCTACGCTAAACTAAACTAACCTAACCTAACCTTAACTAAACTAAACTAAACTAAACTAAACTGAATTATAAACTAAACTATAAACTAAACTAAACCAAATTATAAACTAAACTATAAACTTAACTAAACCAACCTAACATAACCTAACCTAACCTAAACTAAACTTACCTAACCTAAGCTAACCTAACCTAAACTAAACTAAACTATAAAAAAACTATAAACTAAACTAAACCAAACTATACTATAAACTAAATTATAAACTAAACTAAACTAAACTAACCTCAACTAACCTAACCTAACCTCACCTAACCTAACCTAACATAAACTAAACTAAACTAAATTATAAACTAAACGAAACTAAACTAAACTAAACTAAATTAAACTAAACTAACCTAAAGTAACATACCTAACCTAACCTAACCTAAACTAAAATAAACTCCACTAACCTAACCTAACATAACCCAACCTAACTTAAACTAAACTAAACTAACCTAACCAAACCTAAACTAAACTAAACTAAACTATAAACTAAACTATAAACTAAAGTAAACTAAACTAAACTAAAATAAACTAACCTAACCTACCCTAAACAAACCTAACACACCTAACCTAACCTAACCTAAACTAAACTAAACTAACTCACCTAAACTAACCGAACCTAACCTAAGCTACGCTAAACTAAACTAACCTAACAAAACCTGAACTAAACTAAATTAAACTAAACTAAACTAAATTATAAACTAAACTATAAACTAATATAAACTAACGTAACCTAACCTAACCTAAACTAAACTAAACTATAAAAAAACTATAAACTAAACTAAACAAAACTATACTATAAACTAAATTATAAACTAAACTAATGTAAACTAAACTAACCTCAACTAACCTAACCTCACCTAACCTAACATAAACTAAACTAAACTAAACTAAATTATAAACTAAACGAAATGAAACTAAACTAAACTGACCTTACCTATCCTAAACAAAACAAAACTAAACTAAACTATAAGCTAAACTGTAAACTAAAGTAAACTAAACTAAACTAAAATAAACTAATCTAACCTAACCTAACCTACCCTAACCTAACCTAATCTAAACTAATCTAATATAAACTAAACTAAACTATAAACTAAAATATAAACTAAACTAAACTAAATAACCTAACCTAAACTAAAGTAAAATAAACTAGATTAAATTCAACTAAACTAAACTAAACTAAACGCCACTAACCTAACCTAACCTAACCTAATCTAATCTAAACTAAAATAAACTAACCTAACCTAACGTAACCTAACCTCACCTATTCTTACCTAAACTAATCTAAACTAAACAAACTAAACTGAACTATAAACTAAAATATAAATTAATCTATAAACTAAACTGAACTATAAACTAAACGAAACTAAAATAAACTATACTAAACTAAACTAACCTAACCTAAACTTACCTAACCTAACCTAAACTAAACTAATCTAAACTATAAACTAAACTATAAACTAATTTATAAATTAAACTAAACTATAAACTAAAATAAAATAAACTAAACTAAGCTAAACTATCTAACCTAACCTAACCTAACCTAAATTAACCTAACCTAAGCTAAGCTAAGCTAAACTAAACTAACCTAACCTAACATAAACTAACATAACCTAACCTAAACTAAACTAAACTAAACTAACCTTACCTAACCTAACCTATACTAAACTAAACAAAACTAAACTAAACTAAACTATAAACTAAACTAAACTAAACTATAAACAAAACTAAACTAAACTGAACTAAACTAACCTAACCTAACATAAACTTAACTAAACTAAACTAACCTAACAGAACCTAAGCTTACCTTACCTATCCTAACCTAAACTTAACTAAATGAAACTAAACTATAAACTAATCTCTAAATTAAAGTAAACTATAAACTAAACTAAAATAAACTAAACTAACCTAACCCAACCTTACCAAACCTAACCTAAACTACACTAAACTAAACCAAACTTAACTAAACTATAAAGCTAAATATAAACTAATCTATAAACTAAACTAAACTATAAACTAAAGGAAACTAAATGAAACTATACTAAACTAAGCTAACCTAACATAAACAAATCTAACCTAACCTAAAATAAACTAAACTAAACTAAACTAAATTAAACTATAAACTAAAATAAATTAAACTATAAACTAAACTATAAACTAAACAAAACTAATCTATAAACAAAACTAAACTATAAAACAATTTATAATTAAACTAAACTATAAACTAAATTAAAATAAACTAAACTGAGCTAAACTAACTAACCCAACCTAACCTAACCTAACCTAAACTAAGCTATACTAAACTAACCTAACCTAACCTAAACTAAACTAAAATAAACTAAATTATATTATAAAGTATAAACTAAACAAAACTAAACTATAAACTATAATATAAACTAAACTAAACTTAACTAAACTAAATTAAACTAAAGTTAACTAACCTAACCTAACCTAACCTAAATTAAACTAAACTAAACTAAGCTAAGCTAACCTAACCTAACCTAACATAACCTATGCAAAACTAAAGTAACCTAACATAAACTAACATAACCTAACCTAAAATAAACTAAACTAAACTAAACAAAACTAAGCTAACCTAACTTAACCTAACCTAACCTAACCTAAGCTAAGCAAAACGAAACTAACCTAACCTAACACAAACTAACCTAACCTAAACTAAACTAAACTAAACTAAACTAACCTTACCTAACCTAACCTAAACTAAACTAAACAAAACGAAACTAAACTAAACTAAACTAAATTAAACTATAAACTAAACTAAACTATAAACCAAACTATAAACTAAACTAAACTAAACTATAAACAAACCTAACTAAACTGAACTAAACCAACCAAACCTAACCTAACATAAACTTAACTAAACTAAACTATCCTAACCTAACCTAACCTTACCTAACCTAACCTTAACTAAACCAAACTAAACTAAACTATAAACTAAAATATAATCTAATCTATAAATTAAACTAAACTATAAACTGAAATAAATAAACTAAACTAAGCTAAACTAACTAACCTAACCTAACTTAACCTTACCTAACCAAACCTAAGCTAAGCTAAAGTAAACTTACCAAACCTAACCTAAACTAAACTAAACTAAATTAAACTAAACTATAATCTAAAGTATTATATTAACTAAACTAAATTATAAACAAAACTATAAACTAAACTAAACTATAAACTAAACTAAACCAAACTAACCTAACCTAACCTAACCTAAACTAAACTGACCTAACCTAAGCTAACCTAACCTAAATTAAACTATAAAATAAACTATAAACTAAACTAAACCAAACTATACTATAAACTAAATTATAAACTAAACTAAACTAACCGGAACTAACCTAACCTAACATAAACTAAACTAAACTAAATTATAAACTAAACGAAACTAAACTAAATTAAATTAAACTAAACTAACCTAAAGTAACCTAAACTAAACTAAACTAAACCAAACTATAAACTTAACTAACTAACTAAATAAACTAAACTAAACTAAACTATAAACTAAACTGTAAACTAAATTATTACTAAACTAAATTATAAACAAAATTAAACTCAACTGAACTAACTTAACCTAACCTAACCTAAACTTACCTCTCCTAACCTAAACTAAACTAAACTAAACTAAACTATAAACTAATCTAAAATTAAACTAAACTATAAACTAAAATAAACTAAACTAAGCTACACTAACTAACCGAACCTAACCTAAACTAACATAACCTAACCAAACCTAAACTAAGCTAAACTAAACTATAAAATAAAATATAAACTAAAATAAACTAAACTATACTATAAACTACATTACAAACTAAACTAAATTAAACTAAACTAACCTAACCTAACCTAACATAAACTATACTAAACTAAATTATAAACTAAACGAAACTAAACTAACCTAACCTAACTTAAACTAAATTAAACTAAACTAAACTAAACGAAATTAAACTATAAACTAAACTAAACTAAACTAAACTCAACTAAACCAAACTAAACTAACCTAAATTAACCTAACCTAAACTAAACTAAACTAACCTAACCTAACATAACCTACCCTAAACTAAACTAAACTAAATTAATTAAACTATAAATTAAACTAAACTATAAACTAAACGATACCTCACTAAACTAAACTAAACTAAATCATAAACTAAACGAAACTAATCTAAACTATAAACTAAACTATAAACTAATTTATAAATTAAACTAAACTATAAACTAAAATAAAATAAACTAAACTAAGCTAAACTATCTAACCTAACCTAACCTAACCTAAATTAACCTAACCTAAGCTAAGCTAAACTAAACTAACCTAACCTAACATAAACTAACATAACCTAACCTAAACTAAACTAAACTAACCTTACCTAACCTAACCTATACTAAACTAAACAAAACTATAAACTAAACTAAACTAAACTATAAACAAAACTAAACTAAACTGAACTAAACCAACCTAACCTAACATAAACTTAACTAAACTAAACTAAGCTAACCCAACCTAAGCTAACCTTACCTAACCTAACCTAAACTTAACTAAATGAAACTAAACTATAAACTAATCTCTAAATTAAACTAAACTATAAATTAAACTAAAATAAACTAAACTAACCTAAATTAACTAACCTAACCTATTCTAACCTAACTTAAGCTAAACTAGACTAACCTAACCTAAATTAAACTAAACTGAACTAAATTATAAACTAAACCATAAACTAAACTAAACTATAAACTAAACTAAACTAAACTAAACTAAGCTAAACTAACTAACCCAACCTAACCTCACCTAACCTAACCTAAGATATACTAAACTAACCTAACCACACCTAAACTAAACTAAACCAAACTAAATTATATTATAAAGTATAAACGAAACTAAACTAAACTATAAACTATAATATAAATTAAACTAAACTATAAACTAAACTAAACTTAACTAAACTAAAGTAAACTAAACTTAACTAACCTAACCTAAACCAACCTAAATTAAACTAAACTAAACTAAGCCAACCTAACCTAACCTAATCTCACCTAAGCTAAGCAAAATTAAAGTAACCTAACCTAACATAAACTAACCTAACCTAACCTAAACTAAACTAAACTAATTTAACCTAAGCTAACCTAACCTAACCTAAGCTAAGCAAAACTAAACTAACCTAACCTAACATAAACTAAATTAACCTAACCTAAACTAAATTAAACTAAACTAAACCAACCTTACCTAACCTAACCTAACCTAAACTAAACTAAACAAAACTAAACTAAACTAGACTAAATTAAACTATAAACTAAACTAAACTATAAACTAAACTAAACTATAAACCAAACTATAAACTAAACTAAACTAAAATATAAACAAAACTAACTAAACTAAACTAAACTAACCTAACCTAACTTAAAATAAACTTAACTAAACTAAACTATCCTAACCTAACCTAACCTTACCTATCCTAACCTTAATTAAACCAAACTAAACTAAACTATAAACTAAAATATAATCTAATCTATAAATTAAACTAAACTATAAACTAAACTAAAATAAACTAAACTAACCTAAACTAACTAACCTAACCTAACTTAACCTAACCTAACCAAACCTAAGCTAAGCAGAACTAAACTAACCAAACCTAACCTAACCTAACATAAACTAAACTAAACTAAATTATAAACTAAACGAAACTAAACTAAACTAAATTAAACTAAACTAACCTAAAGTAACCTAAACTAAACTAAACTAAACTAACCTAACCTAACCTAACCTAAACTAAACTAAACTAACCTAACCTAACCTAAACTAAGCTAAAATAAACTAAATTAAATTCAACTAAATTAAGCTAAACTAAACTACACTAACCTAATATACCCAAACCTAACATAATCTAATGTAAACTAAAATCAACTAACCTAACCTAATCTAAACTCAACTAAACTAACCTAAGCTAACCTAACCTAACCTAAACTAAACTGCCCTAAACTAAACTAAACTAGTCTAATATAACTAAACTAAACTAAAATATTAACTAAAATATAAACTAAACTAAACTAACCTAACCTAACCTAACCTAACTTAACCTACCCTAAATTAAACTAAACTAAACTAAACTAACCTAACCTAACCTAAACTAAGCTAAAATAAACTAAATTAAATTCAACTAAATTAAGCTAAACTAAACTACACTAACCTAACCTACCCAAACCTAACATAATCTAATGTAAACTAAAATCAACTAACCTAACCTAATCTAAACTAAACTAAACTAACCTAAGCTAACCTAACCTAACCTAAACTAAACTGCCCTAAACTAAACTAAACTAAGTTAAACAATAAACTAAACTAAACTAAACTATAAACTAGACAGTAAACTACATTATTACTAAACTAAATTATAAACAAAACTAAATTCAACTGAACTAACTTAATCTAACCTAACCTAAACTTAGCTCTGCTAAACTAAACTAAACTAAACTAAACTATAAACTAATCTAAAATTAAACTAAACTATAAACTAAAATAAACTAAACTAAGCTACACTAACTAACCGAACCTAACCTAAACTAAACTAACCTTACCTAACCTAACCTAACCTAACATAAACTAAACTAAACTAAATTATAATCTAAACGAAAGTAAACAAAACTAAACTAAACTAACCTAAATTAACATAACCTAACCTAATCTAACCTAAACTAAACTAAACTAACCTGACCTACCCTAAACTAAAACTAAACAAAACTAAACTATAAACTAAAGTAAATTAACTAAACTAAAATAAACTAACCTAACCTAACCTAACCTAAACTAAACTAACCTAACCTAACCTAACTTAAACTAAACTAATCTATTATAAACTAAACTAAACAATAAATTAAAATATAGACTAAACTAAACTAAACTAAGCTAAACTAACTTAACCTAAACTAAACTAAACTAACCTAACCTAGCCTAAACTAAACTAAAATAAACTAAATAAAATTCAAGTAAACTAAACTAAACTACACTAACCTAACCTAACCTAACCTAACATAATCTAATCTAAACTAAAATAAAATAACCTAAACTAATCTCATCTTACCTAACCTAACCTAAACTAAACTAAACTAAACCAAACTAAACTAAACTATAAAATAAAATATAAACTAATTTATAAACTAAACTAATCTATAAACTAAATTAAACTAAACTAAACTCAGCTAAACTAACTAACCTTACCTAATGTAGAGTAACGTAATCTAAGCTAAACTAAACTAACCTAACATAACCTAACATAAACTTAACTAAACTAAACTACCCTAACCTAACCAAACCTAAAATTACCTAACCTAACCTAAACTAAACTAAACGAAACTAAACAAAACTAAACTAAACTAACCTAAAGTAACATAACCTATGCTAACTTAAACTAAACTAAACTAACCTGACCTAACCTAAACTAAAACTAAATTTATCTAAACTATAGACTAAACTATAAACTAAAGTAAATTAACTAAACCAAAATAAACTAACCTAACCTAAACTAAACTAACCTAACCTAACCGAACCTAAACTAAACTAAACTAAACTAAACTAAACTAAACTAAACTAAATTATAAACTAAAAGAATCTAAACTAAATTGAATTAAACTAAACTAACCTAAAGTAACATAACCTAACCTAACGAAACGTAACCTAACCTAAACTAAAGTAAACTAAACTAAACTTACCAACCTAACCTAACCTAAACTAAAATAAACTAAACTAATCTAATATTTACTAAACTAAACTAAACTATAAACTAAAATAAATTAACTAAGCTACACTAACTAACCCAACGTAACCTAACCTATCCTAACCCAACCTAAACTAAGCTAAACTAACCTAACCTAACCTAACCTAACCTATCCTAAACTAAACTAAACTCAACTAAACTAAACTAAATTAAATAATAAACTAAACTATCCTTAACTATAAATTAAACTATAAACTAAACTATAAACAATACTAAACTAAACTGAACTAAACTAACCTAACCTAACCTAACATAAACTTAACTAAACTAAACTAACTTAACCTCACCCAACCTAACCTTACCTAACCTAACCTAAACTAAAATAAACTAAACTAAACTATAAGCGAAACTATACTTAATTATAAATTAAACACTAAACTAAACTACACCAAACTGACCTAACCTAACCTAAACAAAACTAACATACCTAACCTAACCTAAACTAAACTAAAATAAACTAACATAACCTAACCTAACCTTAACTAACATAACCTAAACTAAACTAAACTAAACCAAACTTAAATAAACTATAAACCAAAATATAAACTAATCTATAAACTAAACTAAACTATAAACTAAACGAAACTAAAATAAACTATACTAAATTAAACTAACCTAACCTAAACAAATCTAACCTAACCTAAACTAAACTAAACTAAGCTAAACTAAACTAAATTAAACTATAAAGTAAACTAAATTAAACTATAAACTAAACTATAAACTAAACTAAACTAAACTATAAACAAAACTAAACTATAAAATAATTTGTAAATTAAAATAAACTATAAACTAAACTAAAATGAACTAAACTAAGCTAAACTAACTAACCCAACGTAACCTCACCTAACCTAGCCTAAGCTATACTAAACTAACCTAACCTAACCTAAACTAAACTAAACCATCTAAATTATATTATAAAGTATAATCGAAACTAAACTAAACTATAAACTATAATATAAATTAAACTAAACTATAAACTAAACTAAACTTAACTAAACTAAAGTAAACTAAACTTAACTAACCTAACCTAAACCAACCTAAATTAAACTAAACTAAACTAAGCTAAACTAAGCTAACCTAATCTCACCTAAGCTAAGCAAAACTAAAGTAACCTAACCTAACATAAACTAACCTAACCTAACCTAAACTAAACTAAACTAATTTAACCTAAGCTAACCTAACCTAACCTAAGCTAAGCAAAACTAAACTAACCTAACCTAACATAAACTAACTTAACCTAACCTAAACTAAATTAAACTAAACTAAACCAACCTTACCTAACCTAACCTAAACTAAACTAAACAACACTAAACTAAACTAGACTAAATTAAACTATAAACTAAACTAAACTATAAACTAAACTAAACTATAAACCAAACTATAAACTAAACTAAACTAAATTATAAACAAAACTAACTAAACTGAACTGAACTAACCTAAACTAACTTAACATAAACTTAACTAAACTAAACTATCCTAACCTAACCTAACCTTACGTAACCTAACCAAACCTAAGCTAAGCAGAACTAAACTAACCACACCTAACCTAACCTAATATAAATTAAACTAAACTAAATTATAAACTAAATGAAACTAAACTAAACTAAATTAAACTAAACTAACCTAAAGTAACCTAAACTAAACTAAACTAAACTAACCTACCCTAACCTAACCTAAACTAAACTAAACTAACCTAACCGAACCTAAACTAAATTAAACTAAACTAAACTAAACTATAAACTTAACAATAAACTAAAGTAAACTAAAGTAAAGTAAAATAAACTAACCTAACCTAACCTAAACTCAACTATCCTAACCTAACCAAACCTAACCTAAACTAAATTGAACTAAACTAAACTAAACTAGTCTAATATAACTAAACTAAACTAAAATATAAACTAAAATATAAACTAAACTAAACTAAACTAACCTAACCTAACCTAACCTAACTTAACCTAACCTAAATTAAACTAAACTAAACTAAACTAACCTAACCTAACCTAAACTAAGCTAAAATAAACTAAATTAAATGCAACTAAATTAAACTAAACTAAACTACACTAACCTAACCTACCCAAACCTAACATAATCTAATGTAAACTAAAATCAACTAACCTAACCTAACCTAACCTAAACTAAACTGCCCTAAACTAAACTAAACTAAGTTAAACAATAAACTAAACTAAACTAAACTATAAACTAAAATAAACTATACTAAGCTACACTAACTAACCGAACCTAACCTAAACTAACCTAACCTAACCAAACCTAAACTAAGCTAAACTAAACTATAAAATAAAATATAAACTAAAATAAACTAAACTATACTATAAACTAAATTTCAAACTAAACTAAATCAAACTAAACTAACCTAACCTAACCTAACCTAAACTAAACTAGACTAAACTAAACGAAATTAAACTATAAACTAAACTAAACTAAACTAAACTCAACTAAACCAAACTAAACTAACCTAACTTAACCTAACCTAAACTAAACTAAACTAACCTAACCTAACATAACCTACCCTAAACTAAACTAAACTAAATTAATTAAACTATAAATTAAACTAAACTATAAACTAAACGATACCTCACTAAACTAAACTAAAGTAAACTAAACTAAACTACAACAAACAAAACTAAACCATAAACTAAACTATAAACTAAACTATGAACTAAGCTATAAACTAAACTAAACTAAACTATAAACTAAACTAAACTAATCTATAAACTTAGCTAACCTATCCTAAATTAAACTAAACTAAACTACGCTAACCTAACCTAACCTAACCTAAGCTAAACTAAACTAAACTAACCTAACCTAACATAAACTATCCTAACCTAACCTAAACTAAACTAATCTTACCTAACCTAACCTAACCTAAACTAAACTAAACTAAACTAAATTAATTTAAACTATAAACTATACTAAACTATAAACTAAACTAAACTAAACTATAAACAGAACTAAACTAAAGTGTACTAAACTAACTTAACATAACATAAACAAAACTAAACGAAACTAAACTATAAATTAAACTATAAACTAATCTATAAATTAAACTAAACTAAAAATTAAACTAAAATAAACTTACTACCCTATCTTAACCTATCCTAACCAAAATTAAACTAAACTAATCTAGCCTAACCTAACCTAACCTAACCTAAACTAAACTAAAATAAAATATAAAATAAACTATAAACTAAACTAAACTAAACTATACTATAAACACTATTATAAACTAAACTAAACTAAACTAACCTAAACTAACCTAACCTAACCTAACATAAATTAAACTAAACTAAATTATAAACTAAACGAAACTAAACTAAACTAAACTAACCTAAAGTAACATAACCTAAACTAAACTAACCTAACCTAACCTACGCTAAACTAAACTAACCTGACCTAACCTAACCTAAACAAAACTAAACTAAACTAAACTAAATTAACTAAAATAAACTAACCTAACCTAACCTAACCTAAACTAAACTAACCTAACCTAACCTAACACAAACTAAACTAAACTATACAAAACTAATCTAATATGAACTAAACTAAATTAAACTATAAACTAAAATATAAACTAACCTAAACTAAACTAACCTAACCTAAACTAAATTAAATTCAACTAAATGAAACTAAACTAAACTACACTAACCCAAACTAACCTAACCTAACATAATCTAATCTAAACTAAAATAAACTAACCTAACCGAACCTAACCTAACCTTACCTAACCTAAACTAAACTAAACTAAACTAAACCAAACTAAACTAAACTATAAACTAAAATATAAATTAATCTGTAAACTAAACTAAAGTATAAACTACACGAAACTAAAATCAACTATACTAAACTAAACTAACCTAACCTAAACTAACCTAACCTAATATAAACTAAACTAAACTAACCTAACCTAAGCTAAGCTAAACTAAACTAACCTAACCTAAAATAAACTAAACTAAACTAAACTAAATTATAAACTAAACTATAAACTAAACTAAACCAAATGATATACTAAACTATAAACTATACTAACCTAAATTATAAACTAACCTAACCTAACCTAAACTTACCTAACGTAACCTAAACTAAACTAAACTAAACTATAAACTAAACTATAAACTAATTTATAAATTAAAATAAACTATAAACTATAGTAAAAAAACAAAACTAAACTAAGCTAAACTAACTAACCTAACCTAACCTAACCTAAGCTAAGATATCTAAACTTACCTAACCTAACCTAAACTAAACTAAACTAAAATAAACTAAACTAAACTAAACTATAAACTAAACTATAAACTAAACTGATATAAACTATAAACTAAACTAAAGTTAATTAACCTAACGTAACCTAACCTAAACTAAATTAAACTAAACTAAACTAAACTAAGCTAACCTAACCTAACCTAAACTAACCTAACCTAACCTAACCTGAGCTAAACTAAACTAACCTAACCTAACATAAACTAACCTTACCTAACCTAAACTAACCTTACCTAACCCAACCTAAACTAAACTAAACTAAACAAAACAAAACTAAACTAAACTAAATTAAACTATAAACTGAACTAAACTGTAAACTAAACTTTAAACTAAACTAAACTATAAACAAAACTAAAATAAACTGAACTAAACTTACAGAACTGAACCTAACATAAACTTAACTAAAACTACCCTAACCTAACCTAACCTAACCTTACCTAACCTAACCTAAACTAAACTAAACAAAACTAAACTATAAACTAAACTATAAACTAATCTATAAATTAAACTATATTATAAACTAAACTAAAATAAACTAAACTAAACTAACTAACCTAACCTAACCGAACCTAACCTAAGCTACGCTAAACTAAACTAACCTAACCTAACCTTAACTAAACTAAACTAAACTAAACTAAACTGAATTATAAACTAAACTATAAACTAAACTAAACCAAATTATAAACTAAACTATAAACTTAACTAAACCAACCTAACATAACCTAACCTAACCTAAACTAAACTTACCTAACCTAAGCTAACCTAACCTAAACTAAACTAAACTATAAAAAAACTATAAACTAAACTAAACCAAACTATACTATAAACTAAATTATAAACTAAACTAAACTAAACTAACCTCAACTAACCTAACCTAACCTCACCTAACCTAACCTAACATAAACTAAACTAAACTAAATTATAAACTAAACGAAACTAAACTAAACTAAACTAAATTAAACTAAACTAACCTAAAGTAACATACCTAACCTAACCTAACCTAAACTAAAATAAACTCCACTAACCTAACCTAACATAACCCAACCTAACTTAAACTAAACTAAACTAACCTAACCAAACCTAAACTAAACTAAACTAAACTATAAACTAAACTATAAACTAAAGTAAACTAAACTAAACTAAAATAAACTAACCTAACCTACCCTAAACAAACCTAACACACCTAACCTAACCTAACCTAAACTAAACTAAACTAACTCACCTAAACTAACCGAACCTAACCTAAGCTACGCTAAACTAAACTAACCTAACAAAACCTGAACTAAACTAAATTAAACTAAACTAAACTAAATTATAAACTAAACTATAAACTAATATAAACTAACGTAACCTAACCTAACCTAAACTAAACTAAACTATAAAAAAACTATAAACTAAACTAAACAAAACTATACTATAAACTAAATTATAAACTAAACTAATGTAAACTAAACTAACCTCAACTAACCTAACCTCACCTAACCTAACATAAACTAAACTAAACTAAACTAAATTATAAACTAAACGAAATGAAACTAAACTAAACTGACCTTACCTATCCTAAACAAAACAAAACTAAACTAAACTATAAGCTAAACTGTAAACTAAAGTAAACTAAACTAAACTAAAATAAACTAATCTAACCTAACCTAACCTACCCTAACCTAACCTAATCTAAACTAATCTAATATAAACTAAACTAAACTATAAACTAAAATATAAACTAAACTAAACTAAATAACCTAACCTAAACTAAAGTAAAATAAACTAGATTAAATTCAACTAAACTAAACTAAACTAAACGCCACTAACCTAACCTAACCTAACCTAATCTAATCTAAACTAAAATAAACTAACCTAACCTAACGTAACCTAACCTCACCTATTCTTACCTAAACTAATCTAAACTAAACAAACTAAACTGAACTATAAACTAAAATATAAATTAATCTATAAACTAAACTGAACTATAAACTAAACGAAACTAAAATAAACTATACTAAACTAAACTAACCTAACCTAAACTTACCTAACCTAACCTAAACTAAACTAATCTAAACTATAAACTAAACTATAAACTAATTTATAAATTAAACTAAACTATAAACTAAAATAAAATAAACTAAACTAAGCTAAACTATCTAACCTAACCTAACCTAACCTAAATTAACCTAACCTAAGCTAAGCTAAGCTAAACTAAACTAACCTAACCTAACATAAACTAACATAACCTAACCTAAACTAAACTAAACTAAACTAACCTTACCTAACCTAACCTATACTAAACTAAACAAAACTAAACTAAACTAAACTATAAACTGAACTAAACTAAACTATAAACAAAACTAAACTAAACTGAACTAAACTAACCTAACCTAACATAAACTTAACTAAACTAAACTAACCTAACCGAACCTAAGCTTACCTTACCTATCCTAACCTAAACTTAACTAAATGAAACTAAACTATAAACTAATCTCTAAATTAAAGTAAACTATAAACTAAACTAAAATAAACTAAACTAACCTAACCCAACCTTACCAAACCTAACCTAAACTACACTAAACTAAACCAAACTTAACTAAACTATAAAGCTAAATATAAACTAATCTATAAACTAAACTAAACTATAAATTAAAGGAAACTAAATGAAACTATACTAAACTAAGCTAACCTAACATAAACAAATCTAACCTAACCTAAAATAAACTAAACTAAACTAAACTAAATTAAACTATAAACTAAAATAAATTAAATTATAAACTAAACTATAAACTAAACAAAACTAATCTATAAACAAAACTAAACTATAAAACAATTTATAATTAAACTAAACTATAAACTAAATTAAAATAAACTAAACTGAGCTAAACTAACTAACCCAACCTAACCTAACCTAACCTAAACTAAGCTATACTAAACTAACCTAACCTAACCTAAACTAAACTAAAATAAACTAAATTATATTATAAAGTATAAACTAAACAAAACTAAACTATAAACTATAATATAAACTAAACTAAACTTAACTAAACTAAATTAAACTAAAGTTAACTAACCTAACCTAACCTAACCTAAATTAAACTAAACTAAACTAAGCTAAGCTAACCTAACCTAACCTAACATAACCTATGCAAAACTAAAGTAACCTAACCTAACATAAACTAACATAACCTAACCTAAACTAAACTAAACTAAACTAAACAAAACTAAGCTAACCTAACTTAACCTAACCTAACCTAACCTAAGCTAAGCAAAACGAAACTAACCTAACCTAACACAAACTAACCTAACCTAAACTAAACTAAACTAAACTAAACTAAACTAACCTTACCTAACCTAACCTAAACTAAACTAAACAAAACCAAACTAAACTAAACTAAACTAAATTAAACTATAAACTAAACTAAACTATAAACCAAACTATAAACTAAACTAAACTAAACTATAAACAAACCTAACTAAACTGAACTAAACCAACCAAACCTAACCTAACATAAACTTAACTAAACTAAACTATCCTAACCTAACCTAACCTTACCTAACCTAACCTTAACTAAACCAAACTAAACTAAACTATAAACTAAAATATAATCTAATCTATAAATTAAACTAAACTATAAACTCAAATAAATAAACTAAACTAAGCTAAACTAACTAACCTAACCTAACTTAACCTTACCTAACCAAACCTAAGCTAAGCTAAAGTAAACTTACCAAACCTAACCTAAACTAAACTAAACTAAATTAAACTAAACTATAATCTAAAGTATTATATTAACTAAACTAAATTATAAACTAAACTATAAACTAAACTAAACTATAAACTAAACTAAACCAAACTAACCTAACCTAACCTAACCTAAACTAAACTGACCTAACCTAAGCTAACCTAACCTAAATTAAACTATAAAATAAACTATAAACTAAACTAAACCAAACTATACTATAAACTAAATTATAAACTAAACTAAACTAACCGGAACTAACCTAAACTAACATAAACTAAACTAAATTAAATTATAAACTAAACGAAACTAAACTAAATTAAATTAAACTAAACTAACCTAAAGTAACCTAAACTAAATTAAACTAAACCAAACTATAAACTTAACTAACTAACTAAATAAACTAAACTAAACTAAACTATAAACTAAACTGTAAACTAAATTATTACTAAACTAAATTATAAACAAAATTAAACTCAACTGAACTAACTTAACCTAACCTAACCTAAACTTACCTCTCCTAACCTAAACTAAACTAAACTAAACTAAACTATAAACTAATCTAAAATTAAACTAAACTATAAACTAAAATAAACTAAACTAAGCTACACTAACTAACCGAACCTAACCTAAACTAACATAACCTAACCAAACCTAAACTAAGCTAAACTAAACTATAAAATAAAATATAAACTAAAATAAACTAAACTATACTATAAACTAAATTACAAACTAAACTAAATTAAACTAAACTAACCTAACCTAACCTAACATAAACTATACTAAACTAAATTATAAACTAAACGAAACTAAACTAACCTAACCTAACTTAAACTAAATTAAACTAAACTAAACTAAACGAAATTAAACTATAAACTAAACTAAACTAAACTAAACTCAACTAAACCAAACTAAACTAACCTAAATTAACCTAACCTAAACTAAACTAAACTAACCTAACCTAACATAACCTACCCTAAACTAAACTAAACTAAATTAATTAAACTATAAATTAAACTAAACTATAAACTAAACGATACCTCACTAAACTAAACTAAACTAAATCATAAACTAAACGAAACTAATCTAAACTATAAACTAAACTATAAACTAATTTATAAATTAAACTAAAATATAAACTAAAATAAAATAAACTAAACTAAGCTAAACTATCTAACCTAACCTAACCTAACCTAAATTAACCTAACCTAAGCTAAGCTAAACTAAACTAACCTAACCTAACATAAACTAACATAACCTAACCTAAACTAAACTAAACTAACCTTACCTAACCTAACCTATACTAAACTAAACAAAACTAAACTAAACTAAACAAAACTATAAACTAAACTAAACTAAACTATAAACAAAACTAAACTAAACTGAACTAAACTAACATAACCTAACATAAACTTAACTAAACTAAACTAAGCTAACCCAACCTAAGCTAACCTTACCTAACCTAACCTAAACTTAACTAAATGAAACTAAACTATAAACTAATCTCTAAATTAAACTAAACTATAAATTAAACTAAAATAAACTAAACTAACCTAAATTAACTAACCTAACCTATTCTAACCTAACTTAAGCTAAACTAGACTAACCTAACCTAAATTAAACTAAACTGAACTAAATTATAAACTAAACCATAAACTAAACTAAACTATAAACTAAACTATAAACTAAACTAAACTATAAACTAGACTAAACTTAACTAAACTAACCTAACCTAACCTAAGCTAAGGTAAACTAAACTACCCTAAAGTAACATAAGTTAACCTAGCCTAACCTAAACTACACTAACTTAACCTTACCTAACCTAAACTAAACTAACCTAACCTAACCTAACCTAACCTAAAATAACCTAACCTAAGCTAAGCTAAACTAAAGTATCCTAACCTAACATAAAATAACATAACCTAACCTAAACTGAACTAAACTTAACTATCCGAACCTAACCTAAAATAACCTAACCTAAGCAAAGCTAAACTAAACTAACCTAACCTAACATAAACTGATATAACCTAACCTAAACTGAACTAAACTAAACTAACCTTACCTAACCTATCCTATACTAAACTAAACAAAACAAAACTAAACTAAACTAAACTATAAACTGAACTAAACTAACCTAACCTAACATAAACTTAACTAAACTAAACTAACCTAACCCAACCTAAGCTAACCTTACCTAACCTAACCTAAACTAAACTAAACGAAACTAAACTATAAACTGAACTATAAACTAATCTCTAAATTAAACTAAACTATAAACTAAACTAAAATAAACTAAACTAAGCTAAATTAACTAACCTATCCTATTCTAACCTAACCTAAGCTAAACTAGACTAACCTAACCTAAACTAAACTAAACTAAACTAAACTCTAAACTAAACTAAACTAAACTATAAACAAAACTAAACTAAACTGAACTAAACTAACCTAACCTAACCTAACATAAACTTAACTAAACTAAACTAACCTAACCCATACTAAGCTAACCGTACCTAACCTAACCTAAACTTAAATAAATGAAACTAAACTATAAACTAATCTCTAAATTAAACTAAACTATAAACTAAACTAAAATAAACTAAACTAAGCTAAATTAATTAACCTAACCTATTCTAACCTAACCTAAGCTAAACTAGACTAACCTAACCTAAACTAAACTAAACTAAACTAAATTATAAACTAAACCATAAACTAAACTAAACTATAAGCTAAACTATAAACTAAACTAAACTAAACTATATACTAGACTAAACTAAACTAAATAAACCTAACCTAAGCTAAGGTAAACTAAACTAACCTAACCTAACCTGAAATAAACTAAACTAAACTAACCTAACTTATAAACAAAGCTATAAACTAAACTAAACCAAATTATAAACTAAACCATAAACTAAACTAAACTAAACTATAAACTAAACTAAACTAAATTATACTAATCTAACCTAACCTAAACTAAACTAACCTAACCTAACCTAACATAACATAACCTAAACTAAACTAAACTAAAATATAAAATAAACTATAAACTAAACTATAATATAAACTAAATTATAAACTAAACTAAACTAAACTAAACTAATCTAACCTAACCTAACATAAACTAAACTAAATTATAAACAAAACGAAACTAAACTAACCTAACCTAATATAAACTAAACTAAACTAAATTATAAACTAAACGAAACTAAACTAAACTTAACCACCCTAAAGTAACATTAGTTAACCTAACCTAACCTAAACTACACTAACTTAACCTGACCTAACCTAAACTGAACTAAACCAAACTAACCTAACCTAACCTAACCGAAAATAACCTAACCTAAGCTAAGCTAAACTAAACTTACCTAACCTAACCTAAACTAAACTAATCTAAACTGTAAACTAATCTATAAATTAATTTATAAATTAAACTAAACTATTAACTAAAATAAAATAAACTAAACTAAGCTAAACTATCTAACCTAACCTAACCTAACCTAAAAAAACCTAACCTAAGCTAAGCTAAACTAAACTAACCTAACCTAACATAAACTAACATAACCTAACCCAACCTAAACTAATCTAAACTAAACGAAACTAATCTAATATAAACTAAACAAACTTAAACTATAAACTAAAATATAAACTAAACTAAACTAACCTAACCTAAACTAAACTAAAATAAACTAAATTAAATTCAACTAAATGTAACTAAACTAAACTACACTAACCTAACCTAGCCTAACCTAACATAATCTAATCTAAACTAAAATAAACTAACCTAACCTAACCATAACTAACCTAAACTAAACTGAACTAAACTAAACTAAACCAAACTAAACTAAACTATAAACTAAAATATAAATTAACCTAATTTATATAAATTAAAATATAAATTAACTAAAGTAAACTATAAACTACACGAAACTAATATAAACTATAGTAAACTAACCTAAAATAACCTAACCTAAGCTAAACTAAACTAACCTAACCTAACCTAAAGTAAACTAAACTAAACTAAATTATAAACTAAAATATTTACTAAACTAAATCAAACTACATATTAAACTATAAACTAAACTAAGCTAAACTATAAATTAAACTAAACTAAACTAACCTAACCCAACCTAAACTAACCCAACCTAACCTAAACTAAACTAACCCAAAATAACCTAACTTAAACTTAACTAAACTAAACTACCCTAACTTAACCTAACCTTACCTAACCTAACCTAAACTAAACTAAACGAAACTAAACTGTAAACTAAACTATAAACTAATATATAAATTAAACTAAACTATAAACTAAACTAAAATAAACTAAACTAAACTAACCTAACTAACCTAAGCTAACCGAACCTAACCTAAGCTACGCTAAACTAAACTAACCTAACCTAACCTGAACTAAACTAAACTAAACTAAACTGAATTATAAACTAAACTATAAACTAAACTAAACCAAATTATAAACTAAAAACTAAACTAAACTAAACTATAAACTAAACTAAACTAACCCTAACCTAACCTAAACTAAACTAACCTAACCTAAGCTAACCTAACCTAAACTAAACTAAACTATAAAAAAACTATAAACTAAACTAAACAACACTATACTATATACTAAATTAAAAACTAAACTAAACTAAACTAAACTAAACTAACCTAACCTAACCTCACCTAACCTAACCTAACATAAACTAAACTAAACTAAATTATAAACTAAACGAAACTAAACTAAACTAAAATAAATTAAACTAAACTAACCTAAAGTAACATAACCTAATAACCTAACCTAACCTAACCTAAATTAAAATAAACTCAACTAACCTAACCTAACATAACCCAACCTAACCTAAACTAAACTAGACTAACCGAACCGAACCTAAACTAAACTAAACTAAACTAAACTAATTTACCTAAACAAAACTAACACTCCTAACCTAACCTAAACAAAACTAAACTATACTAACCTAACCTAACATAACCCAACCTAACCTAAACTAAACTAAACTATAAACTAAATTATAAACTAAAGTAAACTAAACTAAACTAAAATAAACTAACCTAATTTACCTAAACAAAACTAACACTCCTAACCTAACCTAAACAAAACTAAACTATACTAACCTAACCTAACATAACCCAACCTAACCTAAACTAAACTAAACTATAAACTAAATTATAAACTAAAGTTAACTAAACTAAACTAAAGAAACCTAAATCACCTAACCTAACCTAAACTAAACTAAACTAAACTAACCTAACATAACCTAACCTAACCTAAACTAAACTAAACTGACGTAACCTATCCTAAACAAAACAAAACTAAACTAAACTATAAGCTAAACTATAAACTAAAGTAAACTAAAATAAACTAAAATAAACTAATCTAACCTAACCTAACCTAACCTAACCTAAACTAATCTAATATAAACTAAATTAAACTAAACTATAAACTAAAATATAAACTAAACTAAACTAAATAACCTAACCTAAACTAAAGTAAAATAAACTAGAGTAATTTCAACTAAACTAAACTAAACTAAACGCCACTAACCTAACCTAACCTAACCTAATCTAATCTAAACTAAAATAAGCTAACCTAACCTAACGTAACCTAAACTTACCTATTCTAACCTGAACTAATCTAAACTAAACAAACTAAACTAAACTATAAACCAAAATATAAACTAATCTATAAACTAAACTGAACTATAAACTAAACGAAACTAAAATAAACTATACTAAAATAAACTAACCTAACCTAAACTTACCTAACCTAACCTAAACTAAACTAATCTAAACTATAAACTAAACTATAAACTAATATATAACTTAAACTAAACTATAAACTAAAATAAAATAAACTAAACTAAGCTAAACTATCTAACCTAACCTAACCTAAAATAACCTAACCTAAGCTAAACTAAACTAAACTAACCTAACCTAACATAAACTAACATAACCTAACCTATACTTTACTAAACTAAACTAACCTTACCTAACCTAACCTATACTAAACTAAACAAATCTAAACTACACTAAACTAAACTATAAACTAAACTAAACTAAACTCTAAACAAAACTATACTAAAATGAACTAAACTAACCTAACCTAACCTAAGCTAAGGTAAACTAAACTAACCTAACTTAAGCTAACCTAACATAACCTAAACTAAACTAAACTAAAATATAAAATAAACTATAAACTAAACTAAACTATACTATAAACTAAATTATAAACTAAACTAAACTAAACTAACCTAACCTAACCTAACCTAACATAAACTAAACTAAATTATAAACAAAACGAAACTAAACTAACCTAACCTAATATAAACTAAACTACACTAAATTATAAACTAAACGAAACTAAACTAAACTAAACTAACCTAAAGTAACATAAGTTAACCTAACCTAACCTAAATTACACTAAATTAACCTGACCTAACCTAAACTAAACTAACCTAACCTAACCTAACCTAACCTAAAGTAAAATAACCTAACCTAAGCTAAGCTAAACTAAACTAACCTAACCTAACATAAACTAACATAACCTAACCTAAACTGAACTAAACTAAATTAACCTAACCTAACCTAACCTAAAATATCCTAACCAAAGGTAAGCTAAACTAAACTTACCTAACCTAACCTAAACTAAACTAATCTAAACTATAAACTAAACTATAAACTAATTTATAAATTAAACTAAACTATAAACTAAAATAAAATAAACTAAACTAAGCTAAACTATCTAACCTAACCTAACCTAATCAAAATAACCTAACCCAAGCTAAGCTAAACTAAACTAACCTAACCTAACATAAACCAGCATAACCTAACCTAACCTAACCTAAACTAATCTAAACTAAACTAAACTAATCTAATATAAACTAAACAAACTTAAACTATAAACTAAAATATAAACTAAACTAAATTAAATTCAACTAAATGAAACTAAAGTAAACTACACTAACCTAACCTAACCTAACCTAACATAATCTAATCTAAACTAAACTAAACTAATGTACTATAAGCTAAAATAAACAATAAATTAAAATATAAACTAAACTAAACTATACTAAACTAAGTAAACCTTACTTAACCTAACCTAAACTAAACTAAACTAAACTAAACTAACCTAACCTAAACTAAACTAAACAAAAATAAACTACATTAAATTAAATTAAACTAAAATAAACTACACTTACCTAACCTAACCTTACCTAACCTAACCTAAACTAAACTAAACCAAACTAAACTAAACTATAAACTAAAATATAAGCTAATCTATAAATTAAACTAAACTATATACTAAACTAAACTAAACCAAATTAAATTCAACTAAACTAAACTACACTAATCTAACCTAACCTAACCTAACATAATCTAATCTAAACTATACTAAACTAACCTAACCTAACCTTACCTAACCTAACCTAAACTAAACTAAACTAAAGCAAACTTAACTAAACTATAAAGCAAAATATAAACTAATCTATAAACTAAACTAAACTATAAACTAAAGGAAACTAAATTAAACTATACTAAACTAAACTAACCTAACATAAACAAATCTAACCTAACCTAAAATAAACCAAACTAAACTAAACTAAATTAAACTATAAACTAAACTAAATTAAACTATAAACTAAACTATAAACTAAACTAAACTAAACTATAAACAAAACTAAACTATAAAACAATTTATAAATTCAACTAAACTATAAACTAAATTAAAATAAACTAAACTAAGCTAAACTAACTAACCCAACCTAACCTAACCTAACCTAACCTAAGCTATACTAAACTGACCTAACCTAACCTAAAGTAAACTAAAATAAACTAAATTATATTATAAAGTATAAACTAAACAAAACTAAACTATAAACTATAATATAAACTAAACTAAACTTAACTAAACTAAATTAAACTAAAGTTAACTAACCTAACCTAACCTAACCTAACCTAAATTAAACTAAACTAAACTAACCTAACCTAACCTAAGCAAAACTAAAGTAACCTAACCTAACATAAACTAACCTAACCTAACCTAAACTAAACTAAACTAAACTAAACTAAACTAAGCTAACCTAACTTAACCTAACCTAACCTAACCTAAGCTAAGCAAAACTAAACTAACCTAACCTAACACAAACTAACCTAACCTAACCTAAACTAAACTAACCTTACCTAACCTAACCTAAACTAAACTAAACAAAACTAAACTAAACTAAACTAAACTAAATTAAACTATAAACTAAACTAAACTATAAACCAAACTATAAACTAAACTAAACTATACTATAAACAAACCTAACTAAACTGAACTAAACTAACCTAACCTAACCTAACCTAACATAAACTTAACTAAACTAAACTATCCTAACCTAACCTAACCTTACCTAACCACCTTAACTAATCCAAACTAAACTAAACTATAAACTAAAATATAATCTAATCTATAAATTAAACTAAACTATAAACTAAACTAAAATAAACTAAACTAACCTAAAGTAACCTAAACTAAACTAAACTAAACTAAACTATAAACTTAACTATAAACTTAAGTAAACTAAAGTAAACTAAAATAAACTAACCTAACCTAACCTAAACTCAACTAAACTAACCTAACCAAACCTAACCTAAATTAAACTGAACTAAACTGAACTAACCCAACCTAACATAAACTAAACAAAACTAAATTATAAACTAAACGAAACTAAACTAAACTAAATTAAACTAAACTAACCTAAAGTAACCTAAACTAAACTAAACTAAACTATAAACTTAACTATAAACTAAAGTAAACTAAAGTAAACTAAAATAAACTAACCTAACCTAACCTAAACTCAACTAAACTAACCTAACCAAACCTAACCTAAATTAAACTGAACTAAACTGAACTAAACTAATCTAATATAAACTAAACTAAACTAAACTATAAACTAAAATATAAACTAAACTAAACTAAACTAACCTAACCTAAATTAATCTAAACTAAGCTGACCTAACCTAACCTAAACTAAGCAAAAATAAAGTAATTTAAATTCCACTAAATTAAACTAAACTAAACTACACTAACCTAACCTAACCTAACCTAACCCAACCTAAATTAAAATAAATTAAACTAAGCTAACCTAACCTAACCTAAGCTAAGCAAAACTAAACTAACCTAACCTAACCTAACCTAAACTAAATAAAACTAACCTAACCTAACTAGCCTAAACTAAACTAAACTAAACTATAAAATAAGCTATAAACTAAACTAATCTATACTAAAAATTAAATTGTAAAGTAAACTAAACTAAACTAAACTTTACCAAACTACTCTATTCTAACCTAAGCTAACCTAAACTAATCTAAACTAAACTAAACTAAACAAAACTAAGAATTGAACTAAACTAAACTATAAACTAAATTATAAACTAAACTAAACTATAAACTAAACTAAACTAAACTAAACTGTACTAAACTAACCTAACCAAACTTAATCTAAATTATACTCTTCTACACTAAACTAAGCTATAAACTAAATTAGATTACACTATAAACTAAACTATAAACTTAACTAAACTATAAAGAAAACTAAACTATAAACAAAGCTAAAATAACTAACCTAACCTAACCTAACCTAACATATACCAAACTAAACTGAACTAAATTAACCTAACCTGACCTAACATAATCTAATCTAAACTAAAATAAACTAACCTAAACTAATCTAATCTTACCTAACCTAACCTAAACTAAACTAACCAAACTAAACACAAACCAAAATATAAACTAATTTATAAACTAAACTAATCTATAAACTAAACTAAACTAAACTAAACTTAGCTAAACTAACTAACCTTACCTAACCTAGCCTAACCTAATCTAAGCTAAACTAAACTAACCTAACCTAACCCAAAATAAACCATACTAAACTAAATTATAAAGTAAACTATAAACTAAACTAAACAAAACTATATTCTAAACTACAAACTAAACTAAACTATAAACTAAACTATACGAAACTAAACTAAACTAACCTAACCTAACCTAACCTAACTTAAACTAAACTAAACTAACATAACCTAAAGTAACCTAATCTAAACTAAACTAAATTAAATTCAACTAAACTAAACTAAACTGCACTAATCTAACCTAACCTAACCTAACCTAACCTAAACTAAACTAAACTAAACTATAAACTAAGTTATATACTAAACTAAACTAAACTAACATAACGTAACTTGAACTACAATAAAATAAACTAAACTAAGTTCAACTAAACTAAACCTAACTACACTAACCTAACCTAACCTAACCAAACCTAAACTAAACTAAACTAAACTAAATAAAACTAAACTAAACTAAACGAAATTAAACTATACACCAAACTATAAACTAAGCTAAACTAAAATATAAATTAAACTATAAACTAAACTAAACTACTAAACTATAAGGTAAACTAAACTAAATTAAACTCAACTAATCTAAACTAACTTAACCTTACTAAACTAACCTAACCTAAAATAACCTAACCTAATATAAACTAAACTAAACTAACCTAACCTAAGCTAAGCTAAGCTAAGCTAAACTAAATCAACCTAACCTAAACTAAACTAAATTAAACTAATATATAAACCAAACTATAAACTAAACTAAACCAAACTATATACTAAACTATAAACTAAACTAAGCTAAACTATAAACTAAACTAAACTAAACTAACCTAAACTAGCCTAACCTAAACTAACTTAACCTAACCTAAACTAAACTTACCTTACCTTACCGCACATAACATAACCTAAACTAAACTAAACTATAAAATAAACTATAAACTAAACTATACTAAACTATACAAAAATTAAACTATAAACTAACCTAAACTAAACTAACCTAACCTAACCTAACCTAACATAAACTAAATTAACTAAATTATAAACTAAACGAAACTAAACTAACCTAACCTAACCTAACCTAACATAAACTAAACTAAACTAAATTATAAACTAAACGAAACTAAACAAAACTAAACTAAACTAACCTAAAGTAACATAACCTAACCTAACCTAAACTAAACTAAACTAAGCTGACCTAAACTAAACTAAAACTAAATTAAACTAAACTATAAACTAAACTATAAACTAAAGTAAATTAACTAAAATAAAATAAACTAACCTAACCTAACCTAACCTAAACTAAACTAACCTAACCTAACCTAACCTAATCTAAACTAAACTAAACTAATCTAATATAAACTAAACTAAACAATAAATTAAAATATAAACTAAACTTAACTAAACTAAACTAAGCTAAACTAACTTGACCTAAACTAAACTAAACTAAGCTAACCTAACCTGACCTAAACTAAACTAAAATAAACTAAATTAAATTCAAGTAAACTAAACTAAACTACACTAACCTAACCTAACCTAACCTAACCTAACCTAACATAATCTAATCTAAACTAAAATAAAGTAACCTAAACTAATCTAACCTTACCTAACCTAAACTAAACTAAACTAAACCAAACTAAACTAAACTATAAACTAAAATATAAACTAATTTATAAACTAAACTAATCTATAAACTAAACTAAACTGAACTATAAACAAACTAAACTAAACTGAACTAAACTAACCTAAACTAACCTAGCCTAAACTTACGTAACCTAACCTAAACTAAACTAAACTATAAACTAAACTGTAAACTAATTTATAAATTAAACTAAACTATAAACTAAAGTAAAATAAACAAAACTAAACTAAGCCAAACTAACTAACCTAACCTAACCTAAGCTAAGCTATCTAAACTCACCTAACCTAACCTAAACTAAACTAAAATAAAATAAACTAAAGTATAAACTAAACTAAAGTAAACTATAAACTAAACTATAAACTAAACTGAACTAAACTATAAATTAAACTAAAGTTAACTAACCTAACCTAACCAAACCTAACGTAAATTAAACTAAACTAAACTAAACTAAGCTAACTTAACCTAACCTAAACTAACCTAACCTAACCTAAGCTAAGCTAAACTAAACTAACTTAATCTAACATTACTAACCTAACCTAACCTAAACTAACCTTACCTCACCTAACCTAAACTAAACTAAACTAAATTAAACTATAAACTGAACTAAACTGTAAACTAAATTTTAAACTAAACTAAACTAAACTATAAATACAACTAAACTAAACTGAACTAAACTAAAATAACCTAGCCTAACTTAAACTTAACTAAACTAAACTACCCTAACCTAACCTAACCTAACCAAACCTAACCTAACCTAAACTAAACTAAAATAAACTAAACTAAACTAAACTAAACTAACTAACCTAACCTAACCTAACCTAACCTAAGCTAAACTAAACTAACCTAACGTAAATTAACCTAAACAAAACTAAACTAAACTAAACTAACCTAACCTAACCTAACATAAACTAAACTAAACTAAACTAAATAAAACTAAACTAAACTAAACGAAATTAAACTATACACCAAACTATAAAATAAGCTACACTAAACTATAAACTAAAATATAAACTAATCTAAACTAAACTAACCTAACCTAAACTAAACTAAAATAAACTAAATTAAATTCAACTAAATGAAACTAAACTAAACTACACTAACCTAACCTAACCTAACCTAACATAATCTAATCTAAACAAAAATAAACTAACCTTAACTAATCTAACCTTACCTAACCAAACCTAAACTAAACTAAACCAAACTAAACTAAACTACAAACTAAAATATAAACTAATTTATAAACTAAACTAATCTATAAACTAAACTAAACTAAACTAAACTTAGCTAAACTAACTAACCTTACCGAAAATAGCCTAACCTAATCTAAGCTAAACTAAACTAACCTAACCTAAACCAACATAAACCAAACTGAACTAAATTATAAAGTAAACCATAAACTAAACTAAACAAAACTTAATTCTAAACTATAAATTAACAAAACTATAAACTAAACTACACTAATCTAACCTAACCTAACCTAACCTAACCTAAACTAAACTAAACTAAACTATAAACACAGTTATAAACTAAACTATCCTAAACTAACATAACGTAACCTAAACTACAATAACATAAACTAAACTAAGTTCATCTAAACTAAACCTAACTACACTAACCTAACCTAACCTAACTTAACAAAAACTAAACTAAACTGACCTAACCTAACCTAACGTAAACTAAACTAAACTATACGAAACAAAACTAAATAAAACTAAACTAAACTAAACGAAATTAACTATACTCCAAACTATAAAATAAGCTAAACTAAACTATAAATTAAACTATAAACTAAACTACTAAACTATAAGGTAAACTAAACTAAATTAAACTCAACTAATCTAAACTAACCTAAGCTTACTAAACTAACTTAACCTAAACTAACCTAACCTAATATAAACTAAACTAAACTAACCTAACCTAACATAAGCTAGGCTAAGCTAAAGTAAACTAACCTAACCTAAAATAAAATAAACTAAACTAAAATATAAACTAAACTATAAACTAAACTAAACCAAACTATATACTAAACTATAAACTAAACTAAGCTAAACTATAAACTAAACTATACTAAACTAAAGTAACTTAACCTAACCTAACCTAAACTAACTTATCCTAACCTATACTAAACTTACCTTACCTAACCTAACATAATTTAAACTAATCTAAAGTATAAAATAAACTATAAACGAAACTAAACTATACTATAAACTAAATTATAAACTAAACTAAACTAAACTAAACTAACCTAACCTAACCTAACCTAAACTAAACTAAACTAAATTATAAACTAAACGTAACTAAACTAACCTAACCTAACCTAACCTAAACTAAACTAAACTAAATTATAATCTAAACGAAACTAAACAAAACTAAACTAAACTAACCTAAAGTAACATAACCTAACCTAACCTAAACTAAACTAAACTAACCTGACCTAACCTAAACCAAAACTAAATTAATCTATACTATAAACTAAACTATAAACTAAAGTAAATTAACTAAACTAAAATAAACTAACCTAACCTAACCTAACCTAAACTAAACTAACATAACCTAACCTAACCTAAGCTAAACTAAACTAATCTAATATAAACTAAACTAAACAATAAATTAAAATATAAACTAAACTTAACTAAACTAAACTAAGGAAAACTAACTTAACCTAAACTAAACTAAACTAAACTAACCTAACCTGACCTAAAAAAAACTAAAATACACTAAATTAAATTCAAGTAAACTAAACTAAACTACACTAACCTAACCTAAATTAACATAATCTAATCTAAACTAAACTAAACTAACCTAAACTAATCTAACCTTACCTAACCTAACCTAACCTAAACTAAACTAAACTATAAACTAATTTATAAACTAAACTAATCTATAAACTAAACTAAACTAAACTAACCTAAGATAACATAACCTAAATTAAACTAAACTAAACTAAACTATACTAAACTATAAACAAAACGATAAACTATACTATATTTTAAACTGAACTAAAGTAAACTAAACTAAATTAATTTTACCTAACCTAACCTAAACTAAACTAAACTAACCTAACCTAACCCAAACTAAATTAAACTAAACTAAACTAAACGAAATTAAACTATAAACTGAAGTAAACTAAATTAAACTCAACTAAACTAAACTAACCTAACCTAACTTAACATAACCTAACCTAAACTAAACTAAACTAACGTAACCTAACATAACCTACCCTAAACTAAAATAAATTAAATTAATTAAACTATAAACTAAACTAAACTATATACTAAACGATACCTCACTCAACTAAACTAAACTAAACTAAACTACACTAAACTAAACTAAACCATAAACTAAACTATAAACTAAACTATAAACTAAACTATAAACTAATTTATAAATTAAACTAAACTATAAATTATAGTAAAATAAACAAAACTAAACTAAGCTAAACTAACTAACCTAAATTAACGTAACCTAAGCTAAGCTATCTAAACTAACCTAACCTAACCTAACCTAAACTAAACTAAACTAAAATAAACTAAACTAAACTAAACTATAAACTAAACTATAAACTAAACTGAACTAAACTATAAACTAAACTAAACTAAAGTTAACTAACCTAACGTAACTTAACCTAAACTAAATTAAACTAAACTAAACTAAACTAAGCTAACTTAACCTAACCTAAACTAACCTAACCTAACCTAAGCTAAGCTAAACTAAACTAACCTAACCTAACATAAACTAACCTTACCTAACCTAAACTAACCTTACCTAACCTAACCTAACCAAAACTAAACTAAACTAAACAAAACTACACTAAACTAAACTAAATTAAACTATAAACTGAACTAAACTATAAACTAAACTTTAAACTAACCAAGACTAAACTATAAACAAAACTAAACTAAACTGAACTAAACTTACCTAACCTAACATAAACTTAATTAAACTAAACTACCCTAACCTAACCTAACCTAATCTAACCTTACCTAACCTAACCTAAACTAAACTAAACGAAACTAAACTATAAACTAAACTATAAACTATTCTATAAATTAAACTAAACTATAAACTAAACTAAACTAAACTAAACTAAACTAACTAACCTAATCTAACCGAACCTAACCTAAGCTACGCTAAACTAAACTAACCTAACAAAACCTGAAATAAACTAAACTAAACTAAACTAAACTAAACTAAATTATAAACTAAACTATAAACTAATATAAACTAACCTAACCTAACCTAACCTAAACTAAACTAACCTAACCTAAGCTAACGTAACCTAAACTAAACTAAACTATAAAAAAACTATAAACTAAACTAAACAAAACTATACTATAAACTAAATTATAAACTAAACTAATGTAAACTAAACTAACCTCAACTAACCTAACCTAACCTCACCTAACCTAACATAAACTAAACTAAACTAAATTATAAACTAAACGAAACTAAACTAAACTAAACTAAATTAAACTAAACTAACCTAAAGTAACATAACCTAACCTAACCTAACCTAACCTAAACTAAAATAACTCAACTAACCTAACCGAACCTAAACTAAACTAAACTAAACTAAACTATAAACTAAAGTAAACTAAATTAAAATAAAATAAACTAACCTAATTTACCTAAACAAAACTAACACACCTAACCTAACCTAAACAAAACTAAACTGACCTATACTATCCTTAACAAAATAAAACTAAACTAAACTATAAGATAAACTATAAACTAAAGTAAACTGAACTAAACTAAAATAAACTAATCTAACCTAACCTAACCTAACCTAAACTAATATAACATAAACTAAACTAAACTATAAACTAAAATATAAACTAAACTAAACTAAACAACCTAACCTAAACTAAAGTAAAATAAACTAGATTAAATTCAACTAAACTAAACTAAACTAAACGCCACTAACCTAACCTAACCTAATATAATCTAAACTAAAATAAACTAACCTAACCTAAACTTACTTAACCTAACCTAAACTAAACTAATCTAAGCTATAAACTAAACTATAAACTAATTTATAAATTAAACTAAACTATAAACTAAAATAAAATAAACTAAACTAAGCTAAACTATCTAACCTAACCTAACCTAACCTAAATTAACCTAACCTAAGCTAAACTAAACTAAACTAACCTAACCTAACCTAAGCTAAGGTAAACTAAACTAACCTAACCTAACCTGAACTAAACTAAACTAAACTAACCTAACTTATAAACTAAGCTATAAACTAAACTAAACCAAATTATAAACTAAACTATAAACTAAACTAAACTATAAACTAAACTAAACTAAATTATACTAATCTAACCTAACCTAAACTAAACTAACCTAACATAACCTAACCTAACATAACCTAAACTAAACTAAATTAAATATAAAATAAACTATAAACTAAACTATACTATAATCTAAATTATAAACTAAACTAAACTAAACTAACCTAATCTAACCTAATCTAACATAAACTAAACTAAATTATAAACAAAACGAAACTAAACTAACCTAACCTAATATAAACTAAATTAAACTAAATTATAAACTAAACGAAACTAAACTAAACTAAACTAACCTAAAGTAACATAAGTTAACCTAACCTAACCTAAACTACACTAACTTAACCTGACCTAACCTAAATTGAACTAAACCAAACTAACCTAACCTAACCTAACCTAAAATAACCTAACCTAAGCTAAGCTAAACTAAATTTACCTAACCTAACCTAAACTAAACCAATATAAACTATAAACTAAACTATAAACTAATTTATAAATTCAATTAAACTATTAACTAAATTAAAAAAAACCTAACTAAGCTAAACTATCTAACCTAACCTAACCTAACCTAAACTAACTTAACCTAACCTATACTAAACTTACCTTACCTAACCTAACATAACCTAAACTAAACTAAACTATAAAATAAACTATAAACTAAACTAAACTAAACTAAACTATACTATAAACTAAATTATAAACTAAACTAAACTAAACTAAACTAACCTAACCTAACATAACATAAACTAAACTAAACTAAATTATAAACTAAACGAAACTAAACTAACCTAACCTATGCTAACCTAACATAACATAAACTAAACTAAACTAAATTATAAACTAAACAAAACTAAACAAAACTAAAACTAAACTAACCTAAAGTAACCTAACCTAACCTAAAGTAAACTAAACTAATCTAATATAAACTAAACTAAACAATAAATTAAAATATAAAATAAACTTAACTAAACTAAACTAAGCTAAACGAACTTAACCTAAACTAAACTATAAAATAAACTATTAACTAAACTAAACTAAACTAAACTATACTATAAACTAAATTATAAACTAAACTAAACTAAACTAACCTAACCTAACCTAACATAAACTAAACAAACTAAATTATAAACTAATCGTAACTAAACTAACCTAACCTAACCTAACCTAACATAAACTAAACTAAACTCAATTATAAACTAAACGAAACTAAACAAAACTAAACTGAACTAACCTAAAGTAACATAACCTATGCTAACTTAAACTAAACTAAACTAACCTGACCTAACCTAAACTAAAACTAAATTTATTTAAACTATAAACTAAACTATAAACTAAAGTAAATTAACTAAACCAAAATAAACTAACCTAACCTAACCTAACCTAAACTAAACTAACCTAACCTAACCTAACCTAACCTAACATTTACTAAACTAAACTAAATTATAAACTAAGCGAATCTAAACTAAATTAAATTAAACTAAACTAACCTAAAGTAACATAACCTAACCTAACGTAACGTAACCTAACCTAAACTAAACTAAACTAAACTAAACTTACCAACCTAACCTAACCTAAACTAAAATAAACTAAACTAACCTAACCGAACCTAAACTAAACTAAACTATAAACTAAACTATAAACTAAACTAAACTAAACTAAACTAAAATAAACTAACCTAACCTAACCTGACCTAGCCTAACCTAACCTAACCTAACCTAAACTAAACTAAACTAAACTATAAACTAAGTTATATACTAAACTAAACTAAACTAACATAACGTAACTTGAACTACAATAAAATAAACTAAACTAAGTTCAACTAAACTAAACCTAACTACACTAACCTAACCTAACCTAACCAAACCTAAACTAAACTAAACTAAACTAAATAAAACTAAACTAAACTAAACGAAATTAAACTATACACCAAACTATAAACTAAGCTAAACTAAACTATAAATTAAACTATAAACTAAACTAAACTACTAAACTATAAGGTAAACTAAACTAAATTAAACTCAACTAATCTAAACTAACTTAACCTTACTAAACTAACCTAACCTAAAATAACCTAACCTAATATAAACTAAACTAAACTAACCTAACCTAAGCTAAGCTAAGCTAAGCTAAACTAAATCAACCTAACCTGAACTAAACTAAACTAAACTAAAATATAAACCAAACTATAAACTAAACTAAACCAAACTATATACAAAACTATAAACTAAACTAAGCTAAACTATAAACTAAACTAAACTAAACTAACCTAAACTAGCCTAACCTAAACTAACTTAAACTAACCTAAACTAAACTTACCTTACCTTACCGCACATAACATAAAATAAACTAAACTAAACTATAAAATAAACTATAAACTAAACTAAACTATACAAAAATTAAATTATAAACTAACCTAAACTAAACTAACCTAACCTAACCTAACATAACATAAACTAAACTAAACTAAATTATAAACTAAACGAAACTAAACAAAACTAAACTAAACTAACCTAAAGTAACATAACCTAACCTAACCTAAACTAAACTAAACTAAGCTGACCTAAACTAAACTAAAACTAAATTAAACTAAACTATAAACTAAACTATAAACTAAAGTAAATTAACTAAAATAAAATAAACTAACCTAACCTAACCTAACCTAAACTAAACTAACCTAACCTAACCTAACCTAATCTAAACTAAACTAAACTAATCTAATATAAACTAAACTAAACTAAACAATAAATTAAAATATAAACTAAACTTAACTAAACTAAACTAAGCTAAACTAACTTGACCTAAACTAAACTAAACTAAGCTAACCTAACCTGACGTAAACTAAACTAAAATAAACTAAATTAAATTCAAGTAAACTAAACTAAACTACTCTAACCTAACCTAACCTAACCTAACCTAACATAATCTAATCTAAACTAAAATAAAGTAACCTAAACTATTCTAACCTTACCTAACCTAAACTAAACTAAACTAAACCAAACTAAACTAAACTATAAACTAAAATATAAACTAATTTATAAACTAAACTAATCTATAAACTAAACTAAACTGAACTATAAACAAAACTAAACTAAACTGAACTAAACTAACCTAAACTAACCTAACCTAAACTTACGTAACCTAACCTAAACTAAACTAAACTATAAACTAAACTGTAAACTAATTTATAAATTAAACTAAACTATAAACTAAAGTAAAATAAACAAAACTAAACTAAGCCAAACTAACTAACCTAACCTAACCTAACCTAAGCTAAGCTATCTAAACTCACCTAACCTAACCTAAACTAAACTAAAATAAAATAAACTAAAGTATAAACTAAACTAAAGTAAACTATAAACTAAACTATAAACTAAACTGAACTAAACTATAAATTAAATTAAAGTTAACTAACCTAACCTAACGTAAATTAAACAAAACTAAACTAAACTAAGCTAACTTAACCTAACCTAAACTAACCTAACCTAACCTAACCTAAGCTAAGCTAAACTAAACTAACTTAACCTAACATAACTAACCTAACCTAACCTAAACTAACCTTACCTCACCTAACCTAAACTAAACTAAACTAAATTAAACTATAAACTGAACTAAACTGTAAACTAAATTTTAAACTAAACTAAACTAAACTATAAATACAACTAAACTAAACTGAACTAAACTAAAATAACCTAGCCTAACTTAAACTTAACTAAACTAAACTACCCTAACCTAACCTAACCTAACCAAACCTAACCTAACCTAACCTAAACTAAACTAAAATAAACTAAACTAAACTAAACTAAACTAACTAACCTAACCTAACCTAACCTAACCTAAGCTAAACTAAACTAACCTAACGTAAATTAACCTAAACAAAACTAAACTAAACTAAACTAACCTAACCTAACCTAACATAAACTAAACTAAACTAAACTAAATAAAACTAAACTAAACAAAATTAAACTATACACCAAACTATAAAATAAGCTACACTAAACTATAAACTAAAATATAAACTAATCTAAACTAAACTAACCTAACCTAAACTAAACTAAAATAAACTAAATTAAATTCAACTAAATGAAACTAAACTAAACTACACTAACCTAACCTAACCTAACCTAACATAATCTAATCTAAACAAAAATAAACTAACCTAAACTAATCTAACCTTACCTAACCAAACCTAAACTAAACTAAACTAAACCAAACTAAACTAAACTACAAACTAAAATATAAACTAATTTATAAACTAAACTAATCTATAAACTAAACTAAACTAAACTAAACTTAGCTAAACTAACTAACCTTACCGAAAATAGCCTAACCTAATCTAAGCTAAACTAAACTAACCTAACCTAAACCAACATAAACAAAACTGAACCAAATTATAAAGTAAACCATAAACTAAACTAAACAAAACTTAATTCTAAACTATAAATTAACAAAACTATAAACTAAACTAAACTAATCTAACCTAACCTAACCTAACCTAACCTAAACTAAACTAAACTATAAACACAGTTATAAACTAAACTAAACTAGACTAACATAACGTAACCTAAACTACAATAAAATAAACTAAACTAAGTTCATCTAAACTAAACCTAACTACACTAACCTAACCTAACCTAACTTAACAAAAACTAAACTAAACTGACCTAACCTAACCTAACGTGAACTAAACTAAACTATACGAAACCAAACTAAATAAAACTAAACTAAACTAAACGAAATTAAACTATACACCAAACTATAAAATAAGCTAAACTAAACTATAAATTAAACTATAAACTAAACTAAAGTACTAAACTATAAGGTAAACTAAACTAAATTAAACTCAACTAATCTAAACTAACCTAAGCTTACTAAACTAACCTAACCTAAACTAACCTAACCTAATATAAACTAAACTAAACTAACCTAACCTAACATAAGCTAGGCTAAGCTAAACTAAACTAACCTAACCTAAAATAAAATAAACTAAACTAAAATATAAACTAAACTATAAACTAAACTAAACCAAACTATATACTAAACTATAAACTAAACTAAGCTAAACTATAAACTAAACTATACTAAACTAAAGTAACTTAACCTAACCTAACCTAAACTAACTTATCCTAACCTATACTAAACTTACCTTACCTAACCTAACATAACCTAAAATAATCTAAAGTATAAAATAAACTATAAACTAAACTAAACTATACTATAAACTAAATTATAAACTAAACTAAACTAAACTAAACTAACCTAACCTAACCTAACCTAAACTAAACTAAACTAAATTATAAACTAAACGTAACTAAACTAACGTAACCTAACCTAACCTAAACTAAACTAAACTAAATTATAATCTAAACGAAACTAAACAAAACTAAACTAAACTAACCTAAAGTAACATAACCTAACCTAACCTAAACTAAACTAAACTAACCTGACCTAACCTAAACCAAAACTAAATTAATCTATACTATAAACTAAACTATAAACTAAAGTAAATTAACTAAACTAAAATAAACTAACCTAACCTAACCTAAACTAAACTAACATAACCTAACCTAACCTAAACTAAACTAAACTAATCTAATATAAACTAAACTAAACAATAAATTAAAATATAAACTAAACTTAACTAAACTAAACTAAGGAAAACTAACTTAACCTAAACTAAACTTAACTAAACTAACCTAACCTGACCTAAAATAAACTAAAATAAACTAAATTAAATTCAAGTAAACTAAACTAAACTACACTAACCTAACCTAACCTAACATAATCTAATCTAAACTAAACTAAACTAACCTAAACTAATCTAACCTTACCTAACCTAACCTAACCTAAACCAAACTAAACTAAACTATAAACTAATTTATAAACTAAACTAATCTATAAACTAAACTAAACTAAACTAACCTAAGATAACATAACCAAAATTAAACTAAACTAAACTAAACTATACTAAACTATAAACAAAACGATAAACTATACTATATATTAAACTGAACTAAAGTAAACTAAACTAAATTAATTTTACCTAACCTAACCTAAACTAAACTAAACTAACCTAACCTAACCCAAACTAAATTAAACTAAACTAAACTAAACGAAATTAAACTATAAACTGAAGTATACTAAAATAAACTCAACTAAACTAAACTAACTTAACCTAACTTAACATAACCTAACCTAAACTAAACTAAACTAACGTAACCTAACATAACCTACCCTAAACCAAAATAAATTAAATTAATTAAACTATAAACTAAACTAAACTATATACTAAACGATACCTCACTCAACTAAACTAAACTAAACTAAACTACACTAAACTAAACTAAACCATAAACTAAACTATAAACTAAACTATAAACTAAACTATAAACTAATTTATAAATTAAACTAAACTATAAATTATAGTAAAATAAACAAAACTAAACTAAGCTAAACTAACTAACCTAAATTAACGTAACCTAAGCTAAGCTATCTAAACTAACCTAACCTAACCTAACCTAACCTAAACTAAACTAAACTAAAATAAACTAAACTAAACTAAACTATAAACTAAACTATAAACTAAACTGAACTAAACTATAAACTAAACTAAACTAAAGTTAACTAACCTAACGTAACTTAACCTAAACTAAATTAAACTAAACTAAACTAAACTAAGCTAACTTAACCTAACCTAAACTAACCTAACCTAACCTAAGCTAAGCTAAACTAAACTAACCTAACCTAACATAAACTAACCTTACCTAACCTAAACTAACCTTACCTAACCTAACCTAACCTAAACTAAACTAAATTAAACAAAACTACACTAAACTAAACTAAATTAAACTATAAACTGAACTAAACTATAAACTAAACTTTAAACTAACCAAGACTAAACTATAAACAAAACTAAACTAAACTGAACTAAACTTACCTAACCTAACATAAACTTAATTAAACTAAACTACCCTAACCTAACCTAACCTAATCTAACCTTACCTAACCTAACCTAAACTAAACTAAACGAAACTAAACTATAAACTAAACTATAAACTAATCTATAAATTAAACTAAACTATAAACTAAACTAAACTAAACTAAACTAAACTAAACTAACTAACCTAATCTAACCGAACCTAACCTAAGCTACGCTAAACTAAACTAACCTAACAAAACCTGAAATAAACTAAACTAAACTAAACTAAACTAAACTAAATTATAAACTAAACTATAAACTAATATAAACTAACCTAACCTAACCTAACCTAAACTAAACTAACCTAACCTAAGCTAACCTAACCTAAACTAAACTAAACTATAAAAAAACTATAAACTAAACTAAACAAAACTATACTATAAACTAAATTATAAACTAACCTAATGTAAACTAAACTAACCTCAACTAACCTAACCTAACCTCACCTAACCTAACATAAACTAAAATAAACTAAATTATAAACTAAACGAAACTAAACTAAACTAAACTAAATTAAACTAAACTAACCTAAAGTAACATAACCTAACCTAACCTAACCTAAACTAAAATAACTTAACTAACCTAACCGAACCTAAACTAAACTAAACTAAACTAAACTATAAACTAAAGTAAACTAAATTAAAATAAAATAAACTAACCTAATTTACCTAAACAAAACTAACACACCTAACCTAACCTAAACAAAACTAAACTGACCTAACCTATCCTTAAAAAAATAAAACTAAACTAAATTATAAGATAAACTATAAACTAAAGTAAACTAAACTAAACTAAAATAAACTAATCTAACCTAACCTAACCTAACCTAAACTAATATAATATAAACTAAACTAAACTATAAACTAAAATATAAATTAAACTAAACTAAACAACCTAACCTAAACTAAAGTAAAATAAACTAGATTAAATTCAACTAAACTAAACTAAACTAAACGCCACTAACCTAAGCTAACCTAATATAATCTAAACTAAAATAAACTAACCTAACCTAAACTTACCTAACCTAACCTAAACTAAACTAATCTAAGCTATAAACTAAACTATAAACTAATTTATAAATTAAACTAAACTATAAACTAAAATAAAATAAACTAAACTAAGCTAAACTATCTAACCTAACCTAACCTAACCTAAATTAACCTAACCTAAGCTAAGCTAAACTAAACTAACCTAACCCAACCTAGGCTAACCTTACCTAACCTAACCTAAACTTAACTAAATGATACTAAACTATAAACTAATCTATAAATTAAACTAAACTATAAACTAAACTAAAATAAACTAAACTAAGCTAAATTAACTAACCTAACCTATTCTAAACTAACCTAAGCTAAACTAGACTAACCTAACCTAAACTAAACTAAACTAAATTATAAACTAAACCATAAACTAAATTATACTATAAACTAAACTATAAACTAAACTAAACTAAACTATAAACTAGACTAAACTAAACTAAACTAACCTAACCTAACCTAAGCTAAAGTAAACTAAACTAACCTAACCTAACCTGAACTAAACTAAACTAAACTAAACTAACCTAACTTATAAACTAAGCTATAAACTAAACTAAACCAAATTATAAACTAAACTATAAACTAAACTAAACTATAAACTAAACTAAACTAAATTATACTAATCTAACCTAACCTAAACTTAACTAACCTAACCTAACCTAACCTAACATAACCTAAACTAAACTAAATTAAATATAAAATAAACTATAAACTAAACTATACTATAAACGAAATTATAAACTAAACTACACTAAACTAACCTAATCTAACTTAATCTAACATAAACTAAACTAAATTATGAACAAAACGAAACAAAACTAACCTAACCTAATATAAACTAAACTAAACTAAATTATAAACTAAACGAAACTAAACTAAACTAAACTAACCTAAAGTAACATAACCTTAACTAAACTAACCTAACCTAACCTACGCTAAACTAAACTAACCTGACCTAACCTAACCTAAACAAAACTAAACTAAACTAAACTAAATTAACTAAAATAAACTAACCTAACCTAACCTAACCTAAACTAAACTAACCTAACCTAACCTAACACAAACTAAACTAAACTATACAAAACTAATCTAATATGAACTAAACTAAATTAAACTATAAACTAAAATATAAACTAACCTAAACTAAACTAACCTAACCTAAACTAAACTTAAATAAACTAAATTAAATTCAACTAAATGAAACTAAACTAAACTACACTAACCTAAACTAACCTAACCTAACATAATCTAATCTAAACTAAAATAAACTAACCTAACCGAACCTAACCTAACCTTACCTAACCTAAACTAAACTAAACTAAACTAAACCAAACTAAACTAAACTATAAACTAAAATATAAATTAATCTGTAAACTAAACTAAAGTATAAACTACACGAAACTAAAATCAACTATACTATACTAAACTAACCTAACCTAAACTAACCTAACCTAATATAAACTAAACTAAACTAACCTAACCTAAGCTAAGCTAAACTAAACTAACCTAACCTAAACTAAACTAAACTAAACTAAACTAAATTATAAACTAAACTATAAACTAAACTAAACCAAATGATATACTAAATTATAAACTATACTAACCTAAATTATAAACTAACCTAACCTAACCTAAACTTACCTAACGTAACCTAAACTAAACTAAACTAAACTATAAACTAAACTATATACTAATTTATAAATTAAAATAAACTATAAACTATAGTAAAAAAACAAAACTAAACTAAGCTAAACTAACTAACCTAACCTAACCTAACCTAAGCTAAGATATCTAAACTTACCTAACCTAACCTAAACTAAACTAAACTAAAATAAACTAAACTAAACTAAACTATAAACTAAACTATAAACTAAACTGATATAAACTATAAACTAAACTAAAGTTAATTAACCTAACGTAACCTAACCTAAACTAAATTAAACTAAACTAAACTAAACTAAGCTAACCTAACCTAACCTAAACTAACCTAACCTAACCTAACCTGAGCTAAACTAAACTAACCTAACCTAACATAAACTAACCTTACCTAACCTAAACTAACCTTACCTAACCCAACCTAAACTAAACTAAACTAAACAAAACAAAACTAAACTAAACTAAATTATACTATAAACTGAACTAAACTGTAAACTAAACTTTAAACTAAACTAAACTATAAACAAAACTAAAATAAACTGAACTAAACTTACAGAACTTAACCTAACATAAACTTAACTAAAACTGCCCTAACCTAACCTAACCTAACCTTACCTAACCTAACCTAAACTAAACTAAACAAAACTAAACTATAAACTAAACTATAAACGAATCTATAAATTAAACTATATTATAAACTAAACTAAAATAAACTAAACTAAACTAAACTAACTAACCTAACCTAACCGAACCTAACCTAAGCTACGCTAAACTAAACTAACCTAACCTAACCTTAACTAAACTAAACAAAACTATACTAAACTGAATTATAAACTAAACTATAAACTAAACTAAACCAAATTATAAACTAAACTATAAACTTAACTAAACCAACCTAACATAACCTAACCTAACCTAAACTAAACTAACCTAACCTAAGCTAACCTAACCTAAACTAAACTAAACTATAAAAAAACTATAAACTAAACTAAACCAAACTATACTATAAACTAAATTATAAACTAAACTAAACTAAACTAACCTCAACTAACCTAACCTAACCTCACCTAACCTAACCTAACATAAACTAAACTAAACTAAATTATAAACTAAACGAAACTAAACTAAACTAAACTAAATTAAACTAAACTAACCTAAAGTAACATACCTAACCTAACCTAACCTAAACTAAAATAAACTCCACTAACCTAACCTAACATAACCCAACCTAACCTAAACTAAACTAAACTAACCTAACCGAACCTAAACTAAACTAAACTATAAACTAAACTATAAACTAAAGTAAACTAAACTAAACTAAAATAAACTAACCTAACCTACCCTAAACAAACCTAACACACCTAACCTAACCTAACCTAAACTAAACTAAACTAACTCACCTAAACTAACCGAACCTAACCTAAGCTACGCTAAACTAAACTAACCTAACAAAACCTGAACTAAACTAAATTAAACTAAACTAAACTAAATTATAAACTAAACTATAAACTAATATAAACTAACGTAACCTAACCTAACCTAAACTAAACTAAACTATAAAAAAACTATAAACTAAACTAAACAAAACTATACTATAAACTAAATTATAAACTAAACTAATGTAAACTAAACTAACCTCAACTAACCTAACCTCACCTAACCTAACATAAACTAAACTAAACTAAACTAAATTATAAACTAAACGAAACTAAACTAAACTAAACTGACCTTACCTATCCTAAACAAAACAAAACTAAACTAAACTATAAGCTAAACTATAAACTAAAGTAAACTAAACTAAACTAAAATAAACTAATCTAACCTAACCTAACCTACCCTAACCTAACCTAATCTAAACTAATCTAATATAAACTAAACTAAACTAAACTATAAATTAAAATATAAACTAAACTAAACTAAATAACCTAACCTAAACTAAAGTAAAATAAACTAGATTAAATTCAACTAAACTAAACTAAACTAAACGCCACTAACCTAACCTAACCTAACCTAATCTAATCTAAACTAAAATAAACTAACCTAACCTAACGTAACGTAACCTCACCTATTCTTACCTAAACTAATCTAAACTAAACAAACTAAACTGAACTATAAACTAAAATATAAATTAATCTATAAACTAAACTGAACTATAAACTAAACGAAACTAAAATAAACTAACTAACCTAACCTAACCTAACCTAACCTAACCTAAACTAAACTAAACTATAAAAAAACTATAAACTAAACTAAACAAAACTATACTATAAACTAAATTATAAACTAAACTAAACTAAACTAAACTAACCTCAACTAACCTAACCTAACCTCACCTAACCTAACCTAACATAAACTAAACTAAACTAAATTATAAACTAAACGAAACTAAACTAAACTAAACTAAATTAAACTAAACTAACCTAAAGTAACATACCTAACCTAACCTAACCTAAACTAAAATAAACTCCACTAACCTAACCTAACATAACCCAACCTAACCTAAACTAAACTAAACTAACCTAACCTAACCTAACCTAAACTAAACTAAAATAAACTAAACTAAACTAAACTAAACTAACTAATCTAACCTAACCTAACCTAACCTAAGCTAAACTAAACTAACCTAACGTAAATTAACCTAAACAAAACTAAACTAAACTAAACTAACCTAACCTAACCTAACATAAACTAAACTAAACTAAACTAAATAAAACTAAACTAAACAAAATTAAACTATACACCAAACTATAAAATAAGCTACACTAAACTATAAACTAAAATATAAACTAATCTAAACTAAACTAACCTAACCTAAACTAAACTAAAATAAACTAAATTAAATTCAACTAAATGAAACTAAACTAAACTACACTAACCTAACCTAACCTAACCTAACATAATCTAATCTAAACAAAAATAAACTAACCTAAACTAATCTAACCTTACCTAACCAAACCTAAACTAAACTAAACTAAACCAAACTAAACTAAACTACAAACTAAAATATAAACTAATTTATAAACTAAACTAATCTATAAACTAAACTAAACTAAACTAAACTTAGCTAAACTAACTAACCTTACCGAAAATAGCCTAACCTAATCTAAGCTAAACTAAACTAACCTAACCTAAACCAACATAAACAAAACTGAACCAAATTATAAAGTAAACCATAAACTAAACTAAACAAAACTTAATTCTAAACTATAAATTAACAAAACTATAAACTAAACTAAACTAATCTAACCTAACCTAACCTAACCTAACCTAAACTAAACTAAACTAAACTATAAACACAGTTATAAACTAAACTAAACTAGACTAACATAACGTAACCTAAACTACAATAAAATAAACTAAACTAAGTTCATCTAAACTAAACCTAACTACACTAACCTAACCTAACCTAACTTAACAAAAACTAAACTAAACTGACCTAACCTAACCTAACGTAAACTAAACTAAACTATACGAAACAAAACTAAATAAAACTAAACTAAACTAAACGAAATTAAACTATACACCAAACTATAAAATAAGCTAAACTAAACTATAAATTAAACTATAAACTAAACTAAAGTACTAAACTATAAGGTAAACTAAACTAAATTAAACTCAACTAATCTAAACTAACCTAAGCTTACTAAACTAACCTAACCTAAACTAACCTAACCTAATATAAACTAAACTAAACTAACCTAACCTAACATAAGCTAGGCTAAGCTAAACTAAACTAACCTAACCTAAAATAAAATAAACTAAACTAAAATATAAACTAAACTATAAACTAAACTAAACCAAACTATATACTAAACTATAAACTAAACTAAGCTAAACTATAAACTAAACTATACTAAACTAAAGTAACTTAACCTAACCTAACCTAAACTAACTTATCCTAACCTATACTAAACTTACCTTACCTAACCTAACATAACCTAAAATAATCTAAAGTATAAAATAAACTATAAACTAAACTAAACTATACTATAAACTAAATTATAAACTAAACTAAACTAAACTAAACTAACCTAACCTAACCTAACCTAAACTAAACTAAACTAAATTATAAACTAAACGTAACTAAACTAACCTAACCTAACCTAACCTAAACTAAACTAAACTAAATTATAATCTAAACGAAACTAAACAAAACTAAACTAAACTAACCTAAAGTAACATAACCTAACCTAAACTAAACTAAACTAACCTGATCTAACCTAAACCAAAACTAAATTAATCTATACTATAAACTAAACAATAAACTAAAGTAAATTAACTAAACTAAAATAAACTAACCTAACCTAACCTAACCTAAACTAAACTAACATAACCTAACCTAACCTAAACTAAACTAAACTAATCTAATATAAACTAAACTAAACAATAAATTAAAATATAAACTAAACTTAACTAAACTAAACTAAGGAAAACTAACTTAACCTAAACTAAACTTAACTAAACTAACCTAACCTGACCTAAAATAAACTAAAATAAACTAAATTAAATTCAAGTAAACTAAACTAAACTACACTAACCTAACCTAACCTAACATAATCTAATCTAAACTAAACTAAACTAACCTAAACTAATCTAACCTTACCTAACCTAACCTAACCTAAACCAAACTAAACTAAACTATAAACTAATTTATAAACTAAACTAATCTATAAACTAAACTAAACTAAACTAACCTAAGATAACATAACCTAAATTAAACTAAACTAAACTAAACTATACTAAACTATAAACAAAACGATAAACTATACTATATATTAAACTGAACTAAAGTAAACTAAACTAAATTAATTTTACCTAACCTAACCTAAACTAAACTAAACTAACCTAACCTAACCCAAACTAAATTAAACTAAACTAAACTAAACGAAATTAAACTATAAACTGAAGTAAACTAAACTAAACTCAACTAAACTAAACTAACTTAACCTAACTTAACATAACCTAACCTAAACTAAACTAAACTAACGTAACCTAACATAACCTACCTTATACTAAAATAAATTAAATTAATTAAACTATAAACTAAACTAAACTATATACTAAACGATACCTCACTCAACTAAACTAAACTAAACTAAACTACACTAAACTAAACTAAACTAAACCATAAACTAAACTATAAACTAAACTATAAACTAAACTATAAACTAATTTATAAATTAAACTAAACTATAAATTATAGTAAAATAAACAAAACTAAACTAAGCTAAACTAACTAACCTAAATTAACGTAACCTAAGCTAAGCTATCTAAACTAACCTAACATAACCTAACCTAAACTAAACTAAACTAAAATAAACTAAACTAAACTAAACTATAAACTAAACTATAAACTAAACTGAACTAAACTATAAACTAAACTAAACTAAAGTTAACTAACCTAACGTAACTTAACCTAAACTAAATTAAACTAAACTAAACTAAACTAAGCTAACTTAACCTAACCTAAACTAACCTAACCTAACCTAAGCTAAGCTAAACTAAACTAACCTAACCTAACATAAACTAACCTTACCTAACCTAAACTAACCTTACCTAACCTAACCTAACCTAAACTAAACTAAATTAAACAAAACTACACTAAACTAAACTAAATTAAACTATAAACTGAACTAAACTATAAACTAAACTTTAAACTAACCAAGACTAAACTATAAACAAAACTAAACTAAACTGAACTAAACTTACCTAACCTAACATAAACTTAATTAAACTAAACTACCCTAACCTAACCTAACCTAATCTAACCTTACCTAACCTAACCTAAACTAAACTAAACGAAACTAAACTATAAACTAAACTATAAACTAATCTATAAATTAAACTAAACTATAAACTAAACTAAACTAAACTAAACTAAACTAACTAACCTAATCTAACCGAACCTAACCTAAGCTACGCTAAACTAAACTAACCTAACAAAACCTGAAATAAACTAAACTAAACTAAACTAAACTAAATTATAAACTAAACTATAAACTAATATAAACTAACCTAACCTAACCTAACCTAAACTAAACTAACCTAACCTAAGCTAACCTAACCTAAACTAAACTAAACTATAAAAAAACTATAAACTAAACTAAACAAAACTATACTATAAACTAAATTATAAACTAACCTAATGTAAACTAAACTAACCTCAACTAACCTAACCTAACCTCACCTAACCTAACATAAACTAAAATAAACTAAATTATAAACTAAACGAAACTAAACTAAACTAAACTAAATTAAACTAAACTAACCTAAAGTAACATAACCTAACCTAACCTAACCTAACCTAAACTAAACTAAACTAAACTAAACTATAAACTAAAGTAAACTAAATTAAAATAAAATAAACTAACCTAATTTACCTAAACAAAACTAACACACCTAACCTAACCTAAACAAAACTAAACTGACCTAACCTATCCTTAACAAAATAAAACTAAACTAATCTATAAGATAAACTATAAACTAAAGTAAACTAAACTAAACTAAAATAAACTAATCTAACCTAACCTAACCTAACCTAACCTAAACTAATATAATATAAACTAAACTAAACTATAAACTAAAATATAAATTAAACTAAACTAAACAACCTAACCTAAACTAAAGTAAAATAAACTAGATTAAATTCAACTAAACTAAACTAAACTAAACGCCACTAACCTAACCTAACCTAATATAATCTAAACTAAAATAAACTAACCTAACCTAAACTTACCTAACCTAACCTAAACTAAACTAATCTAAGCTATAAACTAAACTATAAACTAATTTATAAATTAAACTAAACTATAAACTAAAATAAAATAAACTAAACTAAGCTAAACTATCTAACCTAACCTAACCTAACCTAAATTAACCTAACCTAAGGTAAGCTAAACTAAACTAACCTAACCCAACCTAGGCTAACCTTACCTAACCTAACCTAAACTTAACTAAATGATACTAAACTATAAACTAATCTATAAATTAAACTAAACTATAAACTAAACTAAAATAAACTAAACTAAGCTAAATTAACTAACCTAAACTATTCTAAACTAACCTAAGCTAAACTAGACTAACCTAACCTAAACTAAACTAAACTAAATTATAAACTAAACCATAAACTAAATTATACTATAAACTAAACTATAAACTAAACTAAACTAAACTATAAACTAGACTAAACTAAACTAAACTAACCTAACCTAACCTAAGCTAAGGTAAACTAAACTAACCTAACCTAACCTGAACTAAACTAAACTAAACTAAACTAACCTAACTTATAAACTAAGCTATAAACTAAACTAAACCAAATTATAAACTAAACTATAAACTAAACTAAACTAAATTATACTAATCTAACCTAACCTAAACTAAACTAACCTAACCTAACCTAACCTAACATAACCTAAACTAAACTAAATTAAATATAAAATAAACTATAAACTAAACTATACTATAAACTAAATTATAAACTAAACTAAACTAAACTAACCTAATCTAACCTAATCTAACATAAACTAAACTAAATTATGAACAAAACGAAACAAAACTAACCTAACCTAATATAAACTAAACTAAACTAAATTATAAACTAAACGAAACTAAACTAAACTAAACTAACCTAAAGTAACATAACCTTAACTAAACTAACCTAACCTAACCTACGCTAAACTAAACTAACCTGACCTAACCTAACCTAAACAAAACTAAACTAAACTAAACTAAATTAACTAAAATAAACTAACCTAACCTAAACTAACCTAAACTAAACTAACCTAACCTAACCTAACACAAACTAAACTAAACTATACAAAACTAATCTAATATGAACTAAACTAAATTAAACTATAAACTAAAATATAAACTAACCTAAACTAAACTAACCTAACCTAAACTAAACTTAAATAAACTAAATTAAATTCAACTAAATGAAACTAAACTAAACTACACTAACCTAAACTAACCTAACCTAACATAATCTAATCTAAACTAAAATAAACTAACCTAACCGAACCTAACCTAACCTTACCTAACCTAAACTAAACTAAACTAAACTAAACCAAACTAAACTAAACTATAAACTAAAATATAAATTAATCTGTAAACTAAACTAAAGTATAAACTACACGAAACTAAAATCAACTATACTAAACTAAACTAACCTAACCTAAACTAACCTAACCTAATATAAACTAAACTAAACTAACCTAACCTAAGCTAAGCTAAACTAAACTAACCTAACCTAAACTAAACTAAACTAAACTAAACTAGATTATAAACTAAACTATAAACTAAACTAAACCAAATGATATACTAAACTATAAACTATACTAACCTAAATTATAAACTAACCTAACCTAAACTTACCTAACGTAACCTAAACTAAACTAAACTAAACTATAAACTAAACTATAAACTAATTTATAAATTAAAATAAACTATAAACTATAGTAAAAAAACAAAACTAAACTAAGCTAAACTAACTAACCTAACCTAACCTAAGCTAAGATATCTAAACTTACCTAACCTAACCTAAACTAAACTAAACTAAAATAAACTATACTAAACTAAACTATAAACTAAACTATAAACTAAACTGATATAAACTATAAACTAAACTAAAGTTAATTAACCTAACGTAACCTAACGTAAACTAAATTAAACTAAACTAAACTAAACTAAGCTAACCTAACCTAACCTAAACTAACCTAACCTAACCTAACCTGAGCTAAACTAAACTAACCTAACCTAACATAAACTAACCTTACCTAACCTAAACTAACCTTACCTAACCCAACCTAAACTAAACTAAACTAAACAAAACAAAACTAAACTAAACTAAATTAAACTATAAACTGAACTAAACTGTAAACTAAACTTTAAACTAAACTAAACTATAAACAAAACTAAAATAAACTGAACTAAACTTACAGAACTTAACCTAACATAAACTTAACTAAAACTACCCTAACCTAACCTAACCTAACCTTACCTAACCTAACCTAAACTAAACTAAACAAAACTAAACTATAAACTAAACTATAAACTAATCTATAAATTAAACTATATTATAAACTAAACTAAAATAAACTAAACTAAACTAAACTAACTAACCTAACCTAACCGAACCTAACCTAAGCTACGCTAAACTAAACTAACCTAACCTAACCTTAACTAAACTAAACTAAACTAAACTAAACTGAATTATAAAGTAACTATAAACTAAACTAAACCAAATTATAAACTAAACTATAAACTTAACTAAACCAACCTAACATAACCTAACCTAACCTAAACTAAACTAACCTAACCTAAGCTAACCTAACCTAAACTAAACTAAACTATAAAAAAACTATAAACTAAACTAAACCAAACTATACTATAAACTAAATTATAAACTAAACTAAACTAAACTAAACTAACCTCAACTAACCTAACCTAACCTCACCTAACCTAACCTAACATAAACTAAACTAAACTAAATTATAAACTAAACGAAACTAAACTAAACTAAACTAAATTAAACTAAAATAACCTAAAGTAACATACCTAACCTAACCTAACCTAAACTAAAATAAACTCCACTAACCTAACCTAACATAACCCAACCTAACCTAAACTAAACTAAACTAACCTAACCGAACCTAAACTAAACTAAACTATAAACTAAACTATAAACTAAAGTAAACTAAACTAAACTAAAATAAACTAACCTAACCTACCCTAAACAAACCTAACACACCTAACCTAACCTAACCTAAACTAAACTAAACTAACTCACCTAAACTAACCGAACCTAACCTAAGCTACGCTAAACTAAACTAACCTAACAAAACCTGAACTAAACTAAATTAAACTAAACTAGACTAAATTATAAACTAAACTATAAACTAATATAAACTAACGTAACCTAACCTAACCTAAACTAAACTAAACTATAAAAAAACTATAAACTAAACTAAACAAAACTATACTATAAACTAAATTATAAACTAAACTAATGTAAACTAAACTAACCTCAACTAACCTAACCTCACCTAACCTAACATAAACTAAACTAAACTAAACTAAATTATAAACTAAACGAAACTAAACTAAACTAAACTGACCTTACCTATCCTAAACAAAACAAAACTAAACTAAACTATAAGCTAAACTATAAACTAAAGTAAACTAAACTAAACTAAAATAAACTAATCTAACCTAACCTAACCTACCCTAACCTAACCTAATCTAAACTAATCTAATATAAACTAAACTAAACTAAACTATAAACTAAAATATAAACTAAACTAAACTAAATAACCTAACCTAAACTAAAGTAAAATAAACTAGATTAAATTCAACTAAACTAAACTAAACTAAACGCCACTAACCTAACCTAAACTAACCTAATCTAATCTAAACTAAAATAAACTAACCTAACCTAACGTAACGTAACCTCACCTATTCTTACCTAAACTAATCTAAACTAAACAAACTAAACTGAATTATAAACTAAAATATAAATTAATCTATAAACTAAACTGAACTATAAACTAAACGAAACTAAAATAAACTATACTAAACTAAACTAACCTAACCTAAACTTACCTAACCTAAACTAAACTAATCTAAACTATAAACTAAACTATAAACTAATTTATAACTTAAACTAAACTATAAACTAAAATAAAATAAACTAAACTAAGCTAAACTATCTAACCTAACCTAACCTAACCTAAATTAACCTAACCTAAGCTAAGCTAAGCTAAACTAAACTAATCTAACCTAACATAAACTAACATAACCTAACCTAAACTAAACTAAACTAAACTAACCTTACCTAACCTAACCTATACTAAACTAAACAAAACTAAACTAAACTAAACTATAAACTAAACTAAACTAAACTATAAACAAAACTAAACTAAACTGAACTAAACTAACCTAACCTAACATAAACTTAACTAAACTAAACTAACCTAACCGAACCTAAGCTTACTTTACCTATCCTAACCTAAACTTAACTAAATGAAACTAAACTATAAACTAATTTCTAAATTAAACTAAACTATAAACTAAACTAACATAAACTAAACTAACCTAACCCAACCTTACCAAACCTAACCTAAACTAAACTAAACTAAACCAAACTTAACTAAACTATAAAGCTAAATATAAACTAATCTATAAACTAAACTAAACTATAAACTAAAGGAAACTAAATGAAACTATACTAAACTAAGCTAACCTAACATAAACAAATCTAACCTAACCTAAAATAAACTAAACTAAACTAAACTAAATTAAACTATAAACTAAAATAAATTAAACTATAAACTAAACTATAAACTAAACAAAACTAATCTATAAACAAAACTAAACTATAAAACAATTTATAATTAAACTAAACTATAAACTAAATTAAAATAAACTAAACTGAGCTAAACTAACTAACCCAACCTAACCTAACCTAACCTAAACTAAGCTATACTAAACTAACCTAACCTAACCTAAACTAAACTAAAATAAACTAAATTATATTATAAAGTATAAACTAAACAAAACTAAACTATAAACTATAATATAAACTAAACTAAACTTAACTAAACTAAATTAAACTAAAGTTAACTAACCTAACCTAACCTAAATTAAACTAAACTAAACTAAGCTAAGCTAACCTAACCTAACCTAACATAACCTAAGCAAAACTAAAGTAACCTAACCTAACATAAACTAACATAACCTAACCTAAATTAAACTAAACTAAACTAAACAAAACTAAGCTAACCTAACTTAACCTAACCTAACCTAACCTAAGCTAAGCAAAACGAAACTAACCTAACCTAACACAAACTAACCTAACCTAAACTAAACTAAACTAAACTAAACTAAACTAACCTTACCTAACCTAACCTAAACTAAACTAAACAAAACGAAACTAAACTAAACTAAACTAAATTAAACTATAAACTAAACTAAACTATAAACCAAACTATAAACTAAACTAAACTAAACTATAAACAAACCTAACTAAACTGAACTAAACTAACCAAACCTAACCTAACATAAACTTAACTAAACTAAACTATCCTAACCTAACCTAACCTTACCTAACCTAACCTTAACTAAACCAAACTAAACTAAACTATAAACTAAAATATAATCTAATCTATAAATTAAACTAAACTATAAACTGAAATAAATAAACTAAACTAAGCTAAACTAACTAACCTAACCTAACTTAACCTTACCTAACCAAACCTAAGCTAAGCTAAAGTAAACTTACCAAACCTAACCTAAACTAAACTAAACTAAATTAAACTAAACTATAATCTAAAGTATTATATTAACTAAACTAAATTATAAACTAAACTATAAACTAAACTAAACTATAAACTAAACTAAACTATAAACTAAACTAAACCAAACTAACCTAACCTAACCTAACCTAAACTAAACTGACCTAACCTAAGCTAACCTAACCTAAATTAAACTATAAAATAAACTATAAACTAAACTAAACCAAACTATACTATAAACTAAATTATAAACTAAACTAAACTAACCGGAACTAACCTAACCTAACATAAACTAAACTAAACTAAATTATAAACTAAACGAAACTAAACTAAACTAAATTAAACTAAACTAACCTAAAGTAACCTAAACTAAACTAAACTAAACCAAACTATAAACTTAACTAACTAACTAAATAAACTAAACTAAACTAAACTATAAACTAAACTGTAAACTAAATTATTACTAAACTAAATTATATACAAAATTAAACTCAACTGAACTAACTTAACCTAACCTAACCTAAACTTACCTCTCCTAACCTAAACTAAACTAAACTAAACTAAACTATAAACTAATCTAAAATTAAACTAAACTATAAACTAAAATAAACTAAACTAAGCTACACTAACTAACCGAACCTAACCTAAACTAACATAACCTAACCAAACCTAAACTAAGCTAAACTAAACTATAAAATAAAATATAAACTAAAATAAACTAAACTATACTATAAACTAAATTACAAACTAAACTAAATTAAACTAAACTAACCTAACCTAACCTAACATAAACTATACTAAACTAAATTATAAACTAAACGAAACTAAACTAACCTAACCTAACTTAAACTAAATTAAACTAAACTAAACTAAACGAAATTAAACTATAAACTAAACTAAACTAAACTAAACTCAACTAAACCAAACTAAACTAACCTAACTTAACCTAACCTAAACTAAACTAAACTAACCTAACCTAACATAACCTACCCTAAATTAAACTAAATTAAATTAATTAAACTATAAATTAAACTAAACTATAAACTAAACGATACCTCACTAAACTAAACTAAACTAAATCATAAACTAAACGAAACTAATCTAAACTATAAACTAAACTATAAACTAATTTATAAATTAAACTAAACTATAAACTAAAATAAAATAAACTAAACTAAGCTAAACTATCTAACCTAACCTAACCTAACCTAAATTAACCTAACCTAAGCTAAGCTAAACTAAACTAACCTAACCTAACATAAACTAACATAACCTAACCTAAACTAAACTAAACTAACCTTACCTAACCTATACTAAACTAAACAAAACTAAACTAAACTAAACTAAACTATAAACTAAACTAAACTAAACTATAAACAAAACTAAACTAAACTGAACTAAACTAACCTAACCTAACATAAACTTAACTAAACTAAACGAAGCTAACCCAACCTAAGCTAACCTTACCTAACCTAACCTAAACTTAACTAAATGAAACTAAACTATAAACTAATCTCTAAATTAAACTAAACTATAAACTAAACTAAAATAAACTAAACTAACCTAAATTAACTAACCTAACCTATTCTAACCTAACTTAAGCTAAACTAGACTAACCTAACCTAAATTAAACTAAACTGAACTAAATTATAAACTAAACCATAAACTAAACTAAACTATAAACTAAACTATAAACTAAACTAAACTATAAACTAGACTAAACTTAACTAAACTAACCTAACCTAACCTAAGCTAAGGTAAACTAAACTACCCTAAAGTAACATAAGTTAATCTAGCCTAACCTAAACTACACTAACTTAACCTTACCTAACCTAAACTAACCTAACCTAACCTAACCTAAAATAACCTAACCTAAGCTAAGCTAAACTAAAGTAACCTAACCTAACATAAAATAACATAACCTAACCTAAACTGAACTAAACTTAACTATCCGAACCTAACCTAAAATAACCTAACCTAAGCAAAGCTAAACTAAACTAACCTAACCTAACATAAACTGATATAACCTAACCTAAACTGAACTAAACTAAACTAACCTTACCTAACCTATCCTATACTAAACTAAACAAAACAAAACTAAACTAAACTAAACTATAAACTGAACTAAACTAACCTAACCTAACCTAACATAAATTTAACTAAACTAAACTAACCTAACCCAACCTAAGCTAACCTTACCTAACCTAACCTAAACTAAACTAAACGAAACTAAACTATAAACTAAACTATAAACTAATCTCTAAATTAAACTAAACTATAAACTAAACTAAACTAAACTAAACTAAGCTAAATTAACTAACCTATCCTATTCTAACCTAACCTAAGCTAAACTAGACTAACCTAACCTAAACTAAACTAAACTAAACTAAACTCTAAACTAAACTAAACTAAACTATAAACAAAACTAAACTAAACTGAACTAAACTAACCTAACCTAACCTAACATAAACTTAACTAAACTAAACTAACCTAACCCAAACTAAGCTAACCGTACCTAACCTAACCTAAACTTAAATAAATGAAACTAAACTATAAACTAATCTCTAAATTGAACTAAACTATAAACTAAACTAAAATAAACTAAACTAAGCTAAATTAATTAACCTAACCTATTCTAACCTAACCTAAGCTAAACTAGACTAACCTAACCTAAACTAAACTAAACTAAACTAAATTATAAACTAAACCATAAACTAAACTAAACTATAAACTAAACTATAAACTAAACTAAACTAAACTATAAACTAGACTAAACTAAACTAAATAAACCTAACCTAAGCTAAGGTAAACTAAACTAACCTAACCTAACCTGAAATAAACTAAACTAAACTAACCTAACTTATAAACTAAGCTATAAACTAAACTAAACCAAATTATAAACTAAACCATAAACTAAACTAAACTAAACTATAAACTAAACTAAACTAAATTATACTAATCTAACCTAACCTAAACTAAACTAACCTAACCTAACATAACATAACCTAAACTAAACTAAACTAAAATATAAAATAAACTATAAACTAAACTATAATATAAACTAAATTATAAACTAAACTAAACTAAACTAAACTAATCTAACCTAACCTAACATAAACTAAACTAAATTATAAACAAAGCGAAACTAAACTAACCTAACCTAATATAAACTAAACTAAACTAAATTATAAACTAAACGAAACTAAACTAAACTTAACCACCCTAAAGTAACATAAGTTAACCTAACCTAACCTAAACTACACTAACTTAACCTGACCTAACCTAAACTGAACTAAACCAAACTAACCTAACCTAACCTAACCGAAAATAACCTAACCTAAGCTAAGCTAAACTAAACTTACCTAACCTAACCTAAACTAAACTAATCTAAACTATAAACTAATCTATAAACTAATTTATAAATTAAACTAAACTATTAACTAAAATAAAATAAACTAAACTAAGCTAAACTATCTAACCTACCCTAACCTAACCTAAAAAAACCTAACCTAAGCTAAGCTAAACTAAACTAACCTAACCTAACATAAACTAACATAACCTAACCCAACCTAAACTAATCTAAACTAAACGAAACTAATCTAATATAAACTAAACAAACTTAAACTATAAACTAAAATATAAACTAAACTAAACTAACCTAACCTAAACTAAACTAAAATAAACTAAATTAAATTCAACTAAATGTAACTAAACTAAACTACACTAACCTAACCTAGCCTAACCTAACATAATCTAATCTAAACTAAAATAAACTAACCTAACCTAACCATAACTAACCTAAACTAAACTGAAATAAACTAAACTAAACCAAACTAAACTAAACTATAAACTAAAATATAAATTAACCTGTAAACTAAAGTAAACTATAAACTACACGAAACTAATATAAACTATAGTAAACTAACCTAAAATAACCTAACCTAAGCTAAACTAAACTAACCTAACCTAACCTAAAGTAAACTAAACTAAACTAAATTATAAACTAAAATATTTACTAAACTAAATCAAACTACATATTAAACTATAAACTAAACTAAGCTAAACTATAAATTAAACTAAACTAAACTAACCTAACCCAACCTAAACTAACCCAACCTAACCTAAACTAAACTAACCCAAAATAACCTAACATAAACTTAACTAAACTAAACTACCCTAACTTAACCTAACCTTACCTAACCTAACCTAAACTAAACTAAACGAAACTAAACTGTAAACTAAACTATAAACTAATATATAAATTAAACTAAACTATAAACTAAACTAAAATAAACTAAACTAAACTAACCTAACTAACCTAAGCTAACCGAAACTAACCTAAGCTACGCTAAACTAAACTAACCTAACCTAACCTGAACTAAACTAAACTAAACTAAACTGAATTATAAACTAAACTATAAACTAAACTAAACCAAATTATAAACTAAAAACTAAACTAAACTAAACTATAAACTAAACTAAACTAACCCTAACCTAACCTAAACTAAACTAACCTAACGTAAGCTAACCTAACCTAAACTAAACTAAACTATAAAAAACTATAAACTAAACTAAACAACACTATACTATATACTAAATTAAAAACTAAACTAAACTAAACTAAACTAAACTAACCTAACCTAACCTCACCTAACCTAACCAAACATAAACTAAACTAAACTAAATTATAAACTAAACGAAACTAAACTAAACTAAACTAAATTAAACTAAACTAACCTAAAGTAACATAACCTAATTACCTAACCTAACCTAACCTAAATTAAAATAAACTCAACTAACCTAACCTAACATAACCCAACCTAACCTAAACAAACTAAACTAACCGAACCGAACCTAAAGTAACCTAAACTAAACTAAACTAAACTAAACTATAAACTTAACTATAAACTTAAGTAAACTAAAGTAAACTAAAATAAACTAACCTAACCTAACCTAAACTCAACTAAACTAACCTAACCAAACCTAACCTAAATTAAACTGAACTAAACTGAACTAACCCAACCTAACATAAACTAAACAAAACTAAATTATAAACTAAACGAAACTAAACTAAACTAAATTAAACTAAACTAACCTAAAGTAACCTAAACTAAACTAAACTAAACTATAAACTTAACTATAAACTAAAGTAAACTAAAGTAAACTAAAATAAACTAACCTAACCTAACCTAAACTCAACTAAACTAACCTAACCAAACCTAACCTAAATTAAACTGAACTAAACTGAACTAAACTAATCTAATATAAACTAAACTAAACTAAACTATAAACTAAAATATAAACTAAACTAAACTAAACTAACCTAACCTAAATTAATCTAAACTAAGCTGACCTAACCTAACCTAAACTAAGCAAAAATAAAGTAATTTAAATTCCACTAAATTAAACTAAACTAAACTACACTAACCTAACCTAACCTAACCCAACCTAAATTAAAATAAATTAAACTAAGCTAACCTAACCTAACCTAAGCTAAGCAAAACTAAACTAACCTAACCTAACCTAACCTAAACTAAATAAAACTAACCTAACCTAACTAGCCTAAACTAAACTAAACTAAACTATAAAATAAGCTATAAACTAAACTAATCTATACTAAAAATTAAATTGTAAAGTAAACTAAACTAAACTAAACTTTACCAAACTACTCTATTCTAACCTAAGCTAACCTAAACTAATCTAAACAAAACTAAACTAAACAAAACTAAGAATTGAACTAAACTAAACTATAAACTAAATTATAAACTAAACTAAACTATAAACTAAACTAAACTAAACTAAACTGTACTAAACTAACCTAACCAAACTTAATCTAAATTATACTCTTCTACACTAAACTAAGCTATAAACTAAATTAGATTACACTATAAACTAAACTATAAACTTAACTAAACTATAAAGAAAACTAAACTATAAACAAAGCTAAAATAACTAACCTAACCTAACCTAACCTAACATATACCAAACTAAACTGAACTAAATTAACCTAACCTGACCTAACATAATCTAATCTAAACTAAAATAAACTAACCTAAACTAATCTAATCTTACCTAACCTAACCTAAACTAAACTAACCAAACTAAACACAAACCAAAATATAAACTAATTTATAAACTAAACTAATCTATAAACTAAACTAAACTAAACTAAACTTAGCTAAACTAACTAACCTTACCTAACCTAGCCTAACCTAATCTAAGCTAAACTAAACTAACCTAACCTAACCCAAAATAAACCATACTAAACTAAATTATAAAGTAAACTATAAACTAAACTAAACAAAACTATATTCTAAACTACAAACTAAACTAAACTATAAACTAAACTATACTAAACTAAACTAAACTAACCTAACCTAACCTAACCTAACTTAAACTAAACTAAACTAACATAACCTAAAGTAACCTAATCTAAACTAAACTAAATTAAATTCAACTAAACTAAACTAAACTGCACTAATCTAACCTAACCTAACCTAACCTAACCTAAACTAAACTAAACTAAACTATAAACTAAGTTATATACTAAACTAAACTAAACTAACATAACGTAACTTGAACTACAATAAAATAAACTAAACTAAGTTCAACTAAACTAAACCTAACTACACTAACCTAACCTAACCTAACCAAACCTAAACTAAACTAAACTAAACTAAATAAAACTAAACTAAACTAAACGAAATTAAACTATACACCAAACTATAAACTAAGCTAAACTAAAATATAAATTAAACTATAAACTAAACTAAACTACTAAACTATAAGGTAAACTAAACTAAATTAAACTCAACTAATCTAAACTAACTTAACCTTACTAAACTAACCTAACCTAAAATAACCTAACCTAATATAAACTAAACTAAACTAACCTAACCTAAGCTAAGCTAAGCTAAGCTAAACTAAATCAACCTAACCTAAACTAAACTAAATTAAACTAATATATAAACCAAACTATAAACTAAACTAAACCAAACTATATACTAAACTATAAACTAAACTAAGCTAAACTATAAACTAAACTAAACTAAACTAACCTAAACTAGCCTAACCTAAACTAACTTAACCTAACCTAAACTAAACTTACCTTACCTTACCGCACATAACATAACCTAAACTAAACTAAACTATAAAATAAACTATAAACTAAACTATACTAAACTATACAAAAATTAAATTATAAACTAACCTAAACTAAACTAACCTAACCTAACCTAACCTAACATAAACTAAATTAACTAAATTATAAACTAAACGAAACTAAACTAACCTAACCTAACCTAACCTAACATAAACTAAACTAAACTAAATTATAAACTAAACGAAACTAAACAAAACTAAACTAAACTAACCTAAAGTAACATAACCTAACCTAACCTAAACTAAACTAAACTAAGCTGACCTAAACTAAACTAAAACTAAATTAAACTAAACTATAAACTAAACTATAAACTAAAGTAAATTAACTAAAATAAAATAAACTAACCTAACCTAACCTAACCTAAACTAAACTAACCTAACCTAACCTAACCTAATCTAAACTAAACTAAACTAATCTAATATAAACTAAACTAAACAATAAATTAAAATATAAACTAAACTTAACTAAACTAAACTAAGCTAAACTAACTTGACCTAAACTAAACTAAACTAAGCTAACCTAACCTGACCTAAACTAAACTAAAATAAACTAAATTAAATTCAAGTAAACTAAACTAAACTACACTAACCTAACCTAACCTAACCTAACCTAACATAATCTAATCTAAACTAAAATAAAGTAACCTAAACTAATCTAACCTTACCTAACCTAAACTAAACTAAACTAAACCAAACTAAACTAAACTATAAACTAAAATATAAACTAATTTATAAACTAAACTAATCTATAAACTAAACTAAACTGAACTATAAACAAACTAAACTAAACTGAACTAAACTAACCTAAACTAACCTAACCTAAACTTACGTAACCTAACCTAAACTAAACTAAACTATAAACTAAACTGTAAACTAATTTATAAATTAAACTAAACTATAAACTAAAGTAAAATAAACAAAACTAAACTAAGCCAAACTAACTAACCTAACCTAACCTAAGCTAAGCTATCTAAACTCACCTAACCTAACCTAAACTAAACTAAAATATAATAAACTAAAGTATAAACTAAACTAAAGTAAACTATAAACTAAACTATAAACTAAACTGAACTAAACTATAAATTAAACTAAAGTTAACTAACCTAACCTAACCAAACCTAACGTAAATTAAACTAAACTAAACTAAACTAAGCTAACTTAACCTAACCTAAACTAACCTAACCTAACCTAAGCTAAGCTAAACTAAACTAACTTAATCTAACATTACTAACCTAACCTAACCTAAACTAACCTTACCTCACCTAACCTAAACTAAACTAAACTAAATTAAACTATAAACTGAACTAAACTGTAAACTAAATTTTAAACTAAACTAAACTAAACTATAAATACAACTAAACTAAACTGAACTAAACTAAAATAACCTAGCCTAACTTAAACTTAACTAAACTAAACTACCCTAACCTAACCTAACCTAACCAAACCTAACCTAACCTAAACTAAACTAAAATAAACTAAACTAAACTAAACTAAACTAACTAACCTAACCTAACCTAACCTAACCTAAGCTAAACTAAACTAACCTAACGTAAATTAACCTAAACAAAACTAAACTAAACTAAACTAACCTAACCTAACCTAACATAAACTAAACTAAACTAAACTAAATAAAACTAAACTAAACTAAACGAAATTAAACTATACACCAAACTATAAAATAAGCTACACTAAACTATAAACTAAAATATAAACTAATCTAAACTAAACTAACCTAACCTAAACTAAACTAAAATAAACTAAATTAAATTCAACTAAATGAAACTAAACTAAACTACACTAACCTAACCTAACCTAACCTAACATAATCTAATCTAAACAAAAATAAACTAACCTTAACTAATCTAACCTTACCTAACCAAACCTAAACTAAACTAAACCAAACTAAACTAAACTACAAACTAAAATATAAACTAATTTATAAACTAAACTAATCTATAAACTAAACTAAACTAAACTAAACTTAGCTAAACTAACTAACCTTACCGAAAATAGCCTAACCTAATCTAAGCTAAACTAAACTAACCTAACCTAAACCAACATAAACCAAACTGAACTAAATTATAAAGTAAACCATAAACTAAACTAAACAAAACTTAATTCTAAACTATAAATTAACAAAACTATAAACTAAACTACACTAATCTAACCTAACCTAACCTAACCTAACCTAAACTAAACTAAACTAAACTATAAACACAGTTATAAACTAAACTATCCTAAACTAACATAACGTAACCTAAACTACAATAACATAAACTAAACTAAGTTCATCTAAACTAAACCTAACTACACTAACCTAACCTAACCTAACTTAACAAAAACTAAACTAAACTGACCTAACCTAACCTAACGTAAACTAAACTAAACTATACGAAACAAAACTAAATAAAACTAAACTAAACTAAACGAAATTAACTATACTCCAAACTATAAAATAAGCTAAACTAAACTATAAATTAAACTATAAACTAAACTACTAAACTATAAGGTAAACTAAACTAAATTAAACTCAACTAATCTAAACTAACCTAAGCTTACTAAACTAACTTAACCTAAACTAACCTAACCTAATATAAACTAAACTAAACTAACCTAACCTAACATAAGCTAGGCTAAGCTAAAGTAAACTAACCTAACCTAAAATAAAATAAACTAAACTAAAATATAAACTAAACTATAAACTAAACTAAACCAAACTATATACTAAACTATAAACTAAACTAAGCTAAACTATAAACTAAACTATACTAAACTAAAGTAACTTAACCTAACCTAACCTAAACTAACTTATCCTAACCTATACTAAACTTACCTTACCTAACCTAACATAATTTAAACTAATCTAAAGTATAAAATAAACTATAAACGAAACTAAACTATACTATAAACTAAATTATAAACTAAACTAAACTAAACTAAACTAACCTAACCTAACCTAACCTAAACTAAACTAAACTAAATTATAAACTAAACGTAACTAAACTAACCTAACCTAACCTAACCTAAACTAAACTAAACTAAATTATAATCTAAACGAAACTAAACAAAACTAAACTAAACTAACCTAAAGTAACATAACCTAACCTAACCTAAACTAAACTAAACTAACCTGACCTAACCTAAACCAAAACTAAATTAATCTATACTATAAACTAAACTATAAACTAAAGTAAATTAACTAAACTAAAATAAACTAACCTAACCTAACCTAACCTAAACTAAACTAACATAACCTAACCTAACCTAAGCTAAACTAAACTAATCTAATATAAACTAAACTAAACAATAAATTAAAATATAAACTAAACTTAACTAAACTAAACTAAGGAAAACTAACTTAACCTAAACTAAACTAAACTAAACTAACCTAACCTGACCTAAAAAAAACTAAAATACACTAAATTAAATTCAAGTAAACTAAACTAAACTACACTAACCTAACCTAAATTAACATAATCTAATCTAAACTAAACTAAACTAACCTAAACTAATCTAACCTTACCTAACCTAACCTAACCTAAACTAAACTAAACTATAAACTAATTTATAAACTAAACTAATCTATAAACTAAACTAAACTAAACTAACCTAAGATAACATAACCTAAATTAAACTAAACTAAACTAAACTATACTAAACTATAAACAAAACGATAAACTATACTATATTTTAAACTGAACTAAAGTAAACTAAACTAAATTAATTTTACCTAACCTAACCTAAACTAAACTAAACTAACCTAACCTAACCCAAACTAAATTAAACTAAACTAAACTAAACGAAATTAAACTATAAACTGAAGTAAACTAAATTAAACTCAACTAAACTAAACTAACCTAACCTAACTTAACATAACCTAACCTAAACTAAACTAAACTAACGTAACCTAACATAACCTACCCTAAACTAAAATAAATTAAATTAATTAAACTATAAACTAAACTAAACTATATACTAAACGATACCTCACTCAACTAAACTAAACTAAACTAAACTACACTAAACTAAACTAAACCATAAACTAAACTATAAACTAAACTATAAACTAAACTATAAACTAATTTATAAATTAAACTAAACTATAAATTATAGTAAAATAAACAAAACTAAACTAAGCTAAACTAACTAACCTAAATTAACGTAACCTAAGCTAAGCTATCTAAACTAACCTAACCTAACCTAAACTAAACTAAACTAAAATAAACTAAACTAAACTAAACTATAAACTAAACTATAAACTAAACTGAACTAAACTATAAACTAAACTAAACTAAAGTTAACTAACCTAACGTAACTTAACCTAAACTAAATTAAACTAAACTAAACTAAACTAAGCTAACTTAACCTAACCTAAACTAACCTAACCTAACCTAAGCTAAGCTAAACTAAACTAACCTAACCTAACATAAACTAACCTTACCTAACCTAAACTAACCTTACCTAACCTAACCTAACCAAAACTAAACTAAACTAAACAAAACTACACTAAACTAAACTAAATTAAACTATAAACTGAACTAAACTATAAACTAAACTTTAAACTAACCAAGACTAAACTATAAACAAAACTAAACTAAACTGAACTAAACTTACCTAACCTAACATAAACTTAATTAAACTAAACTACCCTAACCTAACCTAACCTAATCTAACCTTACCTAACCTAACCTAAACTAAACTAAACGAAACTAAACTATAAACTAAACTATAAACTATTCTATAAATTAAACTAAACTATAAACTAAACTAAACTAAACTAAACTAAACTAACTAACCTAATCTAACCGAACCTAACCTAAGCTACGCTAAACTAAACTAACCTAACAAAACCTGAAATAAACTAAACTAAACTAAACTAAACTAAACTAAATTATAAACTAAACTATAAACTAATATAAACTAACCTAACCTAACCTAACCTAAACTAAACTAACCTAACCTAAGCTAACGTAACCTAAACTAAACTAAACTATAAAAAAACTATAAACTAAACTAAACAAAACTATACTATAAACTAAATTATAAACTAAACTAATGTAAACTAAACTAACCTCAACTAACCTAACCTAACCTCACCTAACCTAACATAAACTACACTAAACTAAATTATAAACTAAACGAAACTAAACTAAACTAAACTAAATTAAACTAAACTAACCTAAAGTAACATAACCTAACCTAACCTAACCTAACCTAAACTAAAATAACTCAACTAACCTAACCGAACCTAAACTAAACTAATCTAAACTAAACTATAAACTAAAGTAAACTAAATTAAAATAAAATAAACTAACCTAATTTACCTAAACAAAACTAACACACCTAACCTAACCTAAACAAAACTAAACTGACCTATACTATCCTTAACAAAATAAAACTAAACTAAACTATAAGATAAACTATAAACTAAAGTAAACTGAACTAAACTAAAATAAACTAATCTAACCTAACCTAACCTAACCTAAACTAATATAACATAAACTAAACTAAACTATAAACTAAAATATAAACTAAACTAAACTAAACAACCTAACCTAAACTAAAGTAAAATAAACTAGATTAAATTCAACTAAACTAAACTAAACTAAACGCCACTAACCTAACCTAACCTAATATAATCTAAACTAAAATAAACTAACCTAACCTAAACTTACTTAACCTAACCTAAACTAAACTAATCTAAGCTATAAACTAAACTATAAACTAATTTATAAATTAAACTAAACTATAAACTAAAATAAAATAAACTAAACTAAGCTAAACTATCTAACCTAACCTAACCTAACCTAAATTAACCTAACCTAAGCTAAACTAAACTAAACTAACCTAACCTAACCTAAGCTAAGGTAAACTAAACTAACCTAACCTAACCTGAACTAAACTAAACTAAACTAACCTAACTTATAAACTAAGCTATAAACTAAACTAAACCAAATTATAAACTAAACTATAAACTAAACTAAACTATAAACTAAACTAAACTAAATTATACTAATCTAACCTAACCTAAACTAAACTAACCTAACATAACCTAACCTAACATAACCTAAACTAAACTAAATTAAATATAAAATAAACTATAAACTAAACTATACTATAATCTAAATTATAAACTAAACTAAACTAAACTAACCTAATCTAACCTAATCTAACATAAACTAAACTAAATTATAAACAAAACGAAACTAAACTAACCTAACCTAATATAAACTAAATTAAACTAAATTATAAACTAAACGAAACTAAACTAAACTAAACTAACCTAAAGTAACATAAGTTAACCTAACCTAACCTAAACTACACTAACTTAACCTGACCTAACCTAAATTGAACTAAACCAAACTAACCTAACCTAACCTAACCTAAAATAACCTAACCTAAGCTAAGCTAAACTAAATTTACCTAACCTAACCTAAACTAAACCAATATAAACTATAAACTAAACTATAAACTAATTTATAAATTCAATTAAACTATTAACTAAATTAAAAAAAACCTAACTAAGCTAAACTATCTAACCTAACCTAACCTAACCTAAACTAACTTAACCTAACCTATACTAAACTTACCTTACCTAACCTAACATAACCTAAACTAAACTAAACTATAAAATAAACTATAAACTAAACTAAACTAAACTAAACTATACTATAAACTAAATTATAAACTAAACTAAACTAAACTAAACTAACCTAACCTAACATAACATAAACTAAACTAAACTAAATTATAAACTAAACGAAACTAAACTAACCTAACCTATGCTAACCTAACATAACATAAACTAAACTAAACTAAATTATAAACTAAACAAAACTAAACAAAACTAAAACTAAACTAACCTAAAGTAACCTAACCTAACCTAAAGTAAACTAAACTAATCTAATATAAACTAAACTAAACAATAAATTAAAATATAAAATAAACTTAACTAAACTAAACTAAGCTAAACGAACTTAACCTAAACTAAACTATAAAATAAACTATTAACTAAACTAAACTAAACTATACTATAAACTAAATTATAAACTAAACTAAACTAAACTAACCTAACCTAACCTAACATAAACTAAACAAACTAAATTATAAACTAATCGTAACTAAACTAACCTAACCTAACCTAACCTAACATAAACTAAACTAAACTCAATTATAAACTAAACGAAACTAAACAAAACTAAACTGAACTAACCTAAAGTAACATAACCTATGCTAACTTAAACTAAACTAAACTAACCTGACCTAACCTAAACTAAAACTAAATTTATTTAAACTATAAACTAAACTATAAACTAAAGTAAATTAACTAAACCAAAATAAACTAACCTAACCTAACCTAACCTAAACTAAACTAACCTAACCTAACCTAACCTAACCTAACATTTACTAAACTAAACTAAATTATAAACTAAGCGAATCTAAACTAAATTAAATTAAACTAAACTAACCTAAAGTAACATAACCTAACCTAACGTAACGTAACCTAACCTAAACTAAACTAAACTAAACTAAACTTACCAACCTAACCTAACCTAAACTAAAATAAACTAAACTAACCTAACCGAACCTAAACTGAACTAAACTATAAACTAAACTATAAACTAAACTAAAATAAACTAAACTAAAATAAACTAACCTAACCTAACCTGACCTAGCCTAACCTAACCTAACCTAACCTAAACTAAACTAAACTAAACTATAAACTAAGTTATATACTAAACTAAACTAAACTAACATAACGTAACTTGAACTACAATAAAATAAACTAAACTAAGTTCAACTAAACTAAACCTAACTACACTAACCTAACCTAACCTAACCAAACCTAAACTAAACTAAACTAAACTAAATAAAACTAAACTAAACTAAACGAAATTAAACTATACACCAAACTATAAACTAAGCTAAACTAAACTATAAATTAAACTATAAACTAAACTAAACTACTAAACTATAAGGTAAACTAAACTAAATTAAACTCAACTAATCTAAACTAACTTAACCTTACTAAACTAACCTAACCTAAAATAACCTAACCTAATATAAACTAAACTAAACTAACCTAACCTAAGCTAAGCTAAGCTAAGCTAAACTAAATCAACCTAACCTGAACTAAACTAAACTAAACTAAAATATAAACCAAACTATAAACTAAACTAAACCAAACTATATACTAAACTATAAACTAAACTAAGCTAAACTATAAACTAAACTAAACTAAACTAACCTAAACTAGCCTAACCTAAACTAACTTAAACTAACCTAAACTAAACTTACCTTACCTTACCGCACATAACATAAAATAAACTAAACTAAACTATAAAATAAACTATAAACTAAACTAAACTATACAAAAATTAAATTATAAACTAACCTAAACTAAACTAACCTAACCTAACCTAACATAACATAAACTAAACTAAACTAAATTATAAACTAAACGAAACTAAACAAAACTAAACTAAACTAACCTAAAGTAACATAACCTAACCTAACCTAAACTAAACTAAACTAAGCTGACCTAAACTAAACTAAAACTAAATTAAACTAAACTATAAACTAAACTATAAACTAAAGTAAATTAACTAAAATAAAATAAACTAACCTAACCTAACCTAACCTAAACTAAACTAACCTAACCTAACCTAACCTAATCTAAACTAAACTAAACTAATCTAATATAAACTAAACTAAACAATAAATTAAAATATAAACTAAACTTAACTAAACTAAACTAAGCTAAACTAATTTGACCTAAACTAAACTAAACTAAGCTAACCTAACCTGACGTAAACTAAACTAAAATAAACTAAATTAAATTCAAGTAAACTAAATTAAACTACACTAACCTAACCTAACCTAACCTAACCTAACATAATCTAATCTAAACTAAAATAAAGTAACCTAAACTAATCTAACCTTACCTAACCTAAACTAAACTAAACTAAACCAAACTAAACTAAACTATAAACTAAAATATAAACTAATTTATAAACTAAACTAATCTATAAACTAAACTAAACTGAACTATAAACAAAACTAAACTAAACTGAACTAAACTAACCTAAACTAACCTAACCTAAACTTACGTAACCTAACCTAAACTAAACTAAACTATAAACTAAACTGTAAACTAATTTATAAATTAAACTAAACTATAAACTAAAGTAAAATAAACAAAACTAAACTAAGCCAAACTAACTAACCTAACCTAACCTAACCTAAGCTAAGCTATCTAAACTCACCTAACCTAACCTAAACTAAACTAAAATAAAATAAACTAAAGTATAAACTAAACTAAAGTAAACTATAAACTAAACTATAAACTAAACTGAACTAAACTATAAATTAAATTAAAGTTAACTAACCTAACCTAACGAAACCTAACGTAAATTAAACAAAACTAAACTAAACTAAGCTAACTTAACCTAACCTAAACTAACCTAACCTAACCTAACCTAAGCTAAGCTAAACTAAACTAACTTAACCTAACATAACTAACCTAACCTAACCTAAACTAACCTTACCTCACCTAACCTAAACTAAACTAAACTAAATTAAACTATAAACTGAACTAAACTGTAAACTAAATTTTAAACTAAACTAAACTAAACTATAAATACAACTAAACTAAACTGAACTAAACTAAAATAACCTAGCCTAACTTAAACTTAACTAAACTAAACTACCCTAACCTAACCTAACCTAACCAAACCTAACCTAACCTAACCTAAACTAAACTAAAATAAACTAAACTAAACTAAACTAAACTAACTAACCTAACCTAACCTAACCTAACCTAAGCTAAACTAAACTAACCTAACGTAAATTAACCTAAACAAAACTAAACTAAACTAAACTAACCTAACCTAACCTAACATAAACTAAACTAAACTAAACTAAATAAAACTAAACTAAACAAAATTAAACTATACACCAAACTATAAAATAAGCTACACTAAACTATAAACTAAAATATAAACTAATCTAAACTAAACTAACCTAACCTAAACTAGACTAAAATAAACTAAATTAAATTCAACTAAATGAAACTAAACTAAACTACACTAACCTAACCTAACCTAACCTAACATAATCTAATCTAAACAAAAATAAACTAACCTAAACTAATCTAACCTTACCTAACCAAACCTAAACTAAACTAAACTAAACCAAACTAAACTAAACTACAAACTAAAATATAAACTAATTTATAAACTAAACTAATCTATAAACTAAACTAAACTAAACTAAACTTAGCTAAACTAACTAACCTTACCGAAAATAGCCTAACCTAATCTAAGCTAAACTAAACTAACCTAACCTAAACCAACATAAACAAAACTGAACCAAATTATAAAGTAAACCATAAACTAAACTAAATAAAACTTAATTCTAAACTATAAATTAACAAAACTATAAACTAAACTAAACTAATCTAACCTAACCTAACCTAACCTAACCTAAACTAAACTAAACTAAACTATAAACACAGTTATAAACTAAACTAAACTAGACTAACATAACGTAACCTAAACTACAATAAAATAAACTAAACTAAGTTCATCTAAACTAAACCTAACTACACTAACCTAACCTAACCTAACTTAACAAAAACTAAACTAAACTGACCTAACCTAACCTAACGTAAACTAAACTAAACTATACGAAACAAAACTAAATAAAACTAAACTAAACTAAACGAAATTAAACTATACACCAAACTATAAAATAAGCTAAACTAAACTATAAATTAAACTATAAACTAAACTAAACTACTAAACTATAAGGTAAACTAAACTAAATTAAACTCAACTAATCTAAACTAACCTAAGCTTACTAAACTAACCTAACCTAAACTAACCTAACCTAATATAAACTAAACTAAACTAACCTAACCTAACATAAGCTAGGCTAAGCTAAACTAAACTAACCTAACCTAAAATAAAATAAACTAAACTAAAATATAAACTAAACTATAAACTAAACTAAACCAAACTATATACTAAACTATAAACTAAACTAAGCTAAACTATAAACTAACCTATACTAAACTAAAGTAACTTAACCTAACCTAACCTAAACTAACTTATCCTAACCTATACTAAACTTACCTTACCTAACCTAACACAACCTAAAATAATCTAAAGTATAAAATAAACTATAAACTAAACTAAACTATACTATAAACTAAATTATAAACTAAACTAAACTAAACTAAACTAACCTAACCTAACCTAACCTAAACTAAACTAAACTAAATTATAAACAAAACGTAACTAAACTAACCTAACCTAACCTAACCTAAACTAAACTAAACTAAATTATAATCTAAACGAAACTAAACAAAACTAAACTAAACTAACCTAAAGTAACATAACCTAACCTAAACTAAACTAAACTAACCTGATCTAACCTAAACCAAAACTAAATTAATCTATACTATAAACTAAACAATAAACTAAAGTAAATTAACTAAACTAAAATAAACTAACCTAACCTAACCTAACCTAAACTAAACTAACATAACCTAACCTAACCTAAACTAAACTAAACTAATCTAATATAAACTAAACTAAACAATAAATTAAAATATAAACTAAACTTAACTAAACTAAACTAAGGAAAACTAACTTAACCTAAACTAAACTTAACTAAACTAACCTAACCTGACCTAAAATAAACTAAAATAAACTAAATTAAATTCAAGTAAACTAAACTAAACTACACTAACCTAACCTAACCTAACATAATCTAATCTAAACTAAACTAAACTAACCTAAACTAATCTAACCTTACCTAACCTAACCTAACCTAAACCAAACTAAACTAAACTATAAACTAATTTATAAACTAAACTAATCTATAAACTAAACTAAACTAAACTAACCTAAGATAACATAACCTAAATTAAACTAAACTAAACTAAACTATACTAAACTATAAACAAAACGATAAACTATACTGTATATTAAACTGAACTAAAGTAAACTAAACTAAATTAATTTTACCTAACCTAACCTAAACTAAACTAAACTAACCTAACCTAACCCAAACTAAATTAAACTAAACTAAACTAAACGAAATTAAACTATAAACTGAAGTAAACTAAACTAAACTCAACTAAACTAAACTAACTTAACCTAACTTAACATAACCTAACCTAAACTAAACTAAACTAACGTAACCTAACATAACCTACCTTATACTAAAATAAATTAAATTAATTAAACTATAAACTAAACTAAACTATATACTAAACGATACCTCACTCAACTAAACTAAACTAAACTAAACTACACTAAACTAAACTAAACTAAACCATAAACTAAACTATAAACTAAACTATAAACTAAACTATAAACTAATTTATAAATTAAACTAAACTATAAATTATAGTAAAATAAACAAAACTAAACTAAGCTAAACTAACTAACCTAAATTAACGTAACCTAAGCTAAGCTATCTAAACTAACCTAACCTAACCTAACCTAAACTAAACTAAACTAAAATAAACTAAACTAAACTAAACTATAAACTAAACTATAAACTAAACTGAACTAAACTATAAACTAAACTAAACTAAAGTTAACTAACCTAACGTAACTTAACCTAAACTAAATTAAACTAAACTAAACTAAACTAAGCTAACTTAACCTAACCTAAACTAACCTAACCTAACCTAAGCTAAGCTAAACTAAACTAACCTAACCTAACATGAACTAACCTTACCTAACCTAAACTAACCTTACCTAACCTAACCTAACCTAAACTAAACTAAATTAAACAAAACTACACTAAACTAAACTAAATTAAACTATAAACTGAACTAAACTATAAACTAAACTTTAAACTAACCAAGACTAAACTATAAACAAAACTAAACTAAACTGAACTAAACTTACCTAACCTAACATAAACTTAATTAAACTAAACTACCCTAACCTAACCTAACCTAATCTAACCTTACCTAACCTAACCTAAACTAAACTAAACGAAACTAAACTATAAACTAAACTATAAACTAATCTATAAATTAAACTAAACTATAAACTAAACTAAACTAAACTAAACTAAACTAACTAACCTAATCTAACCGAACCTAACCTAAGCTACGCTAAACTAAACTAACCTAACAAAACCTGAAATAAACTAAACTAAACTAAACTAAACTAAATTATAAACTAAACTATAAACTAATATAAACTAACCTAACCTAACCTAACCTAAACTAAACTAACCTAACCTAAGCTAACCTAACCTAAACTAAACTAAACTATAAAAAAACTATAAACTAAACTAAACAAAACTATACTATAAACTAAATTATAAACTAACCTAATGTAAACTAAACTAACCTCAACTAACCTAACCTAACCTCACCTAACCTAACATAAACTAAAATAAACTAAATTATAAACTAAACGAAACTAAACTAAACTAAACTAAATTAAACTAAACTAACCTAAAGTAACATAACCTAACCTAACCTAACCTAACCTAAACTAAACTAAACTAAACTAAACTATAAACTAAAGTAAACTAAATTAAAATAAAATAAACTAACCTAATTTACCTAAACAAAACTAACACACCTAACCTAACCTAAACAAAACTAAACTGACCTAACCTATCCTTAACAAAATAAAACTAAACTAATCTATAAGATAAACTATAAACTAAAGTAAACTAAACTAAACTAAAATAAACTAATCTAACCTAACCTAACCTAACCTAACCTAAACTAATATAATATAAACTAAACTAAACTATAAACTAAAATATAAATTAAACTAAACTAAACAACCTAACCTAAACTAAAGTAAAATAAACCAGATTAAATTCAACTAAACTAAACTAAACTAAACGCCACTAACCTAACCTAACCTAATATAATCTAAACTAAAATAAACTAACCTAACCTAAACTTACCTAACCTAACCTAAACTAAACTAATCTAAGCTATAAACTAAACTATAAACTAATTTATAAATTAAACTAAACTATAAACTAAAATAAAATAAACTAAACTAAGCTAAACTATCTAACCTAACCTAACCTAACCTAAATTAACCTAACCTAAGGTAAGCTAAACTAAACTAACCTAACCCAACCTAGGCTAACCTTACCTAACCTAACCTAAACTTAACTAAATGATACTAAACTATAAACTAATCTATAAATTAAACTAAACTATAAACTAAACTAAAATAAACTAAACTAAGCTAAATTAACTAACCTAAACTATTCTAAACTAACCTAAGCTAAACTAGACTAACCTAACCTAAACTAAACTAAACTAAATTATAAACTAAACCATAAACTAAATTATACTATAAACTAAACTATAAACTAAACTAAACTAAACTATAAACTAGACTAAACTAAACTAAACTAACCTAACCTAACCTAAGCTAAGGTAAACTAAACTAACCTAACCTAACCTGAACTAAACTAAACTAAACTAAACTAACCTAACTTATAAACTAAGCTATAAACTAAACTAAACCAAATTATAAACTAAACTATAAACTAAACTAAACTAAATTATACTAATCTAACCTAACCTAAACTAAACTAACCTAACCTAACCTAACCTAACATAACCTAAACTAAACTAAATTAAATATAAAATAAACTATAAACTAAACTATACTATAAACTAAATTATAAACTAAACTAAACTAAACTAACCTAATCTAACCTAATCTAACATAAACTAAACTAAATTATGAACAAAACGAAACAAAACTAACCTAACCTAATATAAACTAAACTAAACTAAATTATAAACTAAACGAAACTAAACTAAACTAAACTAACCTAAAGTAACATAACCTTAACTAAACTAACCTAACCTAACCTACGCTAAACTAAACTAACCTGACCTAACCTAACCTAAACAAAACTAAACTAAACTAAACTAAATTAACTAAAATAAACTAACCTAACCTAAACTAACCTAAACTAAACTAACCTAACCTAACCTAACACAAACTAAACTAAACTATACAAAACTAATCTAATATGAACTAAACTAAATTAAACTATAAACTAAAATATAAACTAACCTAAACTAAACTAACCTAACCTAAACTAAACTTAAATAAACTAAATTAAATTCAACTAAATGAAACTAAACTAAACTACACTAACCTAAACTAACCTAACCTAACATAATCTAATCTAAACTAAAATAAACTAACCTAACCGAACCTAACCTAACCTTACCTAACCTAAACTAAACTAAACTAAACTAAACCAAACTAAACTAAACTATAAACTAAAATATAAATTAATCTGTAAACTAAACTAAAGTATAAACTACACGAAACTAAAATCAACTATACTAAACTAAACTAACCTAACCTAAACTAACCTAACCTAATATAAACTAAACTAAACTAACCTAACCTAAGCTAAGCTAAACTAAACTAACCTAACCTAAACTAAACTAAACTAAAATAAACTAGATTATAAACTAAACTATAAACTAAACTAAACCAAATGATATACTAAACTATAAACTATACTAACCTAAATTATAAACTAACCTAACCTAACCTAAACTTACCTAACGTAACCTAAACTAAACTAAACTAAACTATAAACTAAACTATAAACTAATTTATAAATTAAAATAAACTATAAACTATAGTAAAAAAACAAAACTAAACTAAGCTAAACTAACTAACCTAACCTAACCTAAGCTAAGATATCTAAACTTACCTAACCTAACCTAAACTAAACTAAACTAAAATAAACTATACTAAACTAAACTATAAACTAAACTATAAACTAAACTGATATAAACTATAAACTAAACTAAAGTTAATTAACCTAACGTAACCTAACGTAAACTAAATTAAACTAAACTAAACTAAACTAAGCTAACCTAACCTAACCTAAACTAACCTAACCTAACCTAACCTGAGCTAAACTAAACTAACCTAACCTAACATAAACTAACCTTACCTAACCTAAACTAACCTTACCTAACCCAACCTAAACTAAACTAAACTAAACAAAACAAAACTAAACTAAACTAAATTAAACTATAAACTGAACTAAACTGTAAACTAAACTTTAAACTAAACTAAACTATAAACAAAACTAAAATAAACTGAACTAAACTTACAGAACTTAACCTAACATAAACTTAACTAAAACTACCCTAACCTAACCTAACCTAACCTTACCTAACCTAACCTAAACTAAACTAAACAAAACTAAACTATAAACTAAACTATAAACTAATCTATAAATTAAACTATATTATAAACTAAACTAAAATAAACTAAACTAAACTAAACTAACTAACCTAACCTAACCGAACCTAACCTAAGCTACGCTAAACTAAACTAACCTAACCTAACCTTAACTAAACTAAACTAAACTAAACTAAACTGAATTATAAAGTAACTATAAACTAAACTAAACCAAATTATAAACTAAACTATAAACTTAACTAAACCAACCTAACATAACCTAACCTAACCTAAACTAAACTAACCTAACCTAAGCTAACCTAACCTAAACTAAACTAAACTATAAAAAAACTATAAACTAAACTAAACCAAACTATACTATAAACTAAATTATAAACTAAACTAAACTAAACTAAACTAACCTCAACTAACCTAACCTAACCTCACCTAACCTAACCTAACATAAACTAAACTAAACTAAATTATAAACTAAACGAAACTAAACTAAACTAAACTAAATTAAACTAAAATAACCTAAAGTAACATACCTAACCTAACCTAACCTAAACTAAAATAAACTCCACTAACCTAACCTAACATAACCCAACCTAACCTAAACTAAACTAAACTAACCTAACCGAACCTAAACTAAACTAAACTAAACTATAAACTAAACTATAAACTAAAGTAAACTAAACTAAACTAAAATAAACTAACCTAACCTACCCTAAACAAACCTAACACACCTAACCTAACCTAACCTAAACTAAACTAAACTAACTCACCTAAACTAACCGAACCTAACCTAAGCTACGCTAAACTAAACTAACCTAACAAAACCTGAACTAAACTAAATTAAACTAAACTAGACTAAATTATAAACTAAACTATAAACTAATATAAACTAACGTAACCTAACCTAACCTAAACTAAACTAAACTATAAAAAAACTATAAACTAAACTAAACAAAACTATACTATAAACTAAATTATAAACTAAACTAATGTAAACTAAACTAAACTAATGTAAACTAAACTAACCTCAACTAACCTAACCTCACCTAACCTAACATAAACTAAACTAAACTAAACTAAATTATAAACTAAACGAAACTAAACTAAACTAAACTGACCTTACCTATCCTAAACAAAACAAAACTAAACTAAACTATAAGCTAAACTATAAACTAAAGTAAACTAAACTAAACTAAAATAAACTAATCTAACCTAACCTAACCTACCCTAACCTAACCTAATCTAAACTAATCTAATATAAACTAAACTAAACTAAACTATAAACTAAAATATAAACTAAACTAAACTAAATAACCTAACCTAAACTAAAGTAAAATAAACTAGATTAAATTCAACTAAACTAAACTAAACTAAACGCCACTAACCTAACCTAACCTAACCTAATCTAATCTAAACTAAAATAAACTAACCTAACCTAACGTAACGTAACCTCACCTATTCTTACCTAAACTAATCTAAACTAAACAAACTAAACTGAATTATAAACTAAAATATAAATTAATCTATAAACTAAACTGAACTATAAACTAAACGAAACTAAAATAAACTATACTAAACTAAACTAACCTAACATAAACTTACCTAACCTAAACTAAACTAATCTAAACTATAAACTAAACTATAAACTAATTTATAACTTAAACTAAACTATAAACTAAAATAAAATAAACTAAACTAAGCTAAACTATCTAACCTAACCTAACCTAACCTAAATTAACCTAACCTAAGCTAAGCTAAGCTAAACTAAACTAATCTAACCTAACATAAACTAACATAACCTAACCTAAACTAAACTAAACTAAACTAACCTTACCTAACCTAACCTATACTAAACTAAACAAAACTAAACTAAACTAAACTATAAACTAAACTAAACTAAACTATAAACAAAACTAAACTAAACTGAACTAAACTAACCTAACCTAACATAAACTTAACTAAACTAAACTAACCTAACCGAACCTAAGCTTACTTTACCTATCCTAACCTAAACTTAACTAAATGAAACTAAACTATAAACTAATTTCTAAATTAAACTAAACTATAAACTAAACTAAAATAAACTAAACTAACCTAACCCAACCTTACCAAACCTAACCTAAACTAAACTAAACTAAACCAAACTTAACTAAACTATAAAGCTAAATATAAACTAATCTATAAACTAAACTAAACTATAAACTAAAGGAAACTAAATGAAACTATACTAAACTAAGCTAACCTAACATAAACAAATCTAACCTAACCTAAAATAAACTAAACTAAACTAAACTAAATTAAACTATAAACTAAAATAAATTAAACTATAAACTAAACTATAAACTAAACAAAACTAATCTATAAACAAAACTAAACTATAAAACAATTTATAATTAAACTAAACTATAAACTAAATTAAAATAAACTAAACTGAGCTAAACTAACTAACCCAACCTAACCTAACCTAACCTAAACTAAGCTATACTAAACTAACCTAACCTAACCTAAACTAAACTAAAATAAACTAAATTATATTATAAAGTATAAACTAAACAAAACTAAACTATAAACTATAATATAAACTAAACTAAACTTAACTAAACTAAATTAAACTAAAGTTAACTAACCTAACCTAACCTAAATTAAACTAAACTAAACTAAGCTAAGCTAACCTAACCTAACCTAACATAACCTAAGCAAAACTAAAGTAACCTAACCTAACATAAACTAACATAACCTAACCTAAATTAAACTAAACTAAACTAAACAAAACTAAGCTAACCTAACTTAACCTAACCTAACCTAACCTAAGCTAAGCAAAACGAAACTAACCTAACCTAACACAAACTAACCTAACCTAAACTAAACTAAACTAAACTAAACTAAACTAACCTTACCTAACCTAACCTAAACTAAACTAAACAAAACGAAACTAAACTAAACTAAACTAAATTAAACTATAAACTAAACTAAACTATAAACCAAACTATAAACTAAACTAAACTAAACTATAAACAAACCTAACTAAACTGAACTAAACTAACCAAACCTAACCTAACATAAACTTAACTAAACTAAACTATCCTAACCTAACCTAACCTTACCTAACCTAACCTTAACTAAACCAAACTAAACTAAACTATAAACTAAAATATAATCTAATCTATAAATTAAACTAAACTATAAACTGAAATAAATAAACTAAACTAAGCTAAACTAACTAACCTAACCTAACTTAACCTTACCTAACCAAACCTAAGCTAAGCTAAAGTAAACTTACCAAACCTAACCTAAACTAAACTAAACTAAATTAAACTAAACTATAATCTAAAGTATTATATTAACTAAACTAAATTATAAACTAAACTATAAACTAAACTAAACTATAAACTAAACTAAACTATAAACTAAACTAAACCAAACTAACCTAACCTAACCTAACCTAAACTAAACTGACCTAACCTAAGCTAACCTAACCTAAATTAAACTATAAAATAAACTATAAACTAAACTAAACCAAACTATACTATAAACTAAATTATAAACTAAACTAAACTAACCGGAACTAACCTAACCTAACATAAACTAAACTAAACTAAATTATAAACTAAACGAAACTAAACTAAACTAAATTAAACTAAACTAACCTAAAGTAACCTAAACTAAACTAAACTAAACCAAACTATAAACTTAACTAACTAACTAAATAAACTAAACTAAACTAAACTATAAACTAAACTGTAAACTAAATTATTACTAAACTAAATTATATACAAAATTAAACTCAACTGAACTAACTTAACCTAACCTAACCTAAACTTACCTCTCCTAACCTAAACTAAACTAAACTAAACTAAACTATAAACTAATCTAAAATTAAACTAAACTATAAACTAAAATAAACTAAACTAAGCTACACTAACTAACCGAACCTAACCTAAACTAACATAACCTAACCAAACCTAAACTAAGCTAAACTAAACTATAAAATAAAATATAAACTAAAATAAACTAAACTATACTATAAACTAAATTACAAACTAAACTAAATTAAACTAAACTAACCTAACCTAACCTAACATAAACTATACTAAACTAAATTATAAACTAAACGAAACTAAACTAACCTAACCTAACTTAAACTAAATTAAACTAAACTAAACTAAACGAAATTAAACTATAAACTAAACTAAACTAAACTAAACTCAACTAAACCAAACTAAACTAACCTAACTTAACCTAACCTAAACTAAACTAAACTAACCTAACCTAACATAACCTACCCTAAATTAAACTAAATTAAATTAATTAAACTATAAATTAAACTAAACTATAAACTAAACGATACCTCACTAAACTAAACTAAACTAAATCATAAACTAAACGAAACTAATCTAAACTATAAACTAAACTATAAACCATTTATAAATTAAACTAAACTATAAACTAAAATAAAATAAACTAAACTAAGCTAAACTATCTAACCTAACCTAACCTAACCTAAATTAACCTAACCTAAGCTAAGCTAAACTAAACTAACCTAACCTAACATAAACTAACATAACCTAACCTAAACTAAACTAAACTAACCTTACCTAACCTAACCTATACTAAACTAAACAAAACTAAACTAAACTAAACTAAACTATAAACTAAACTAAACTAAACTATAAACAAAACTAAACTAAACTGAACTAAACTAACCTAACCTAACATAAACTTAACTAAACTAAACGAAGCTAACCCAACCTAAGCTAACCTTACCTAACCTAACCTAAACTTAACTAAATGAAACTAAACTATAAACTAATCTCTAAATTAAACTAAACTATAAACTAAACTAAAATAAACTAAACTAACCTAAATTAACTAACCTAACCTATTCTAACCTAACTTAAGCTAAAATAGACTAACCTAACCTAAATTAAACTAAACTGAACTAAATTATAAACTAAACCATAAACTAAACTAAACTATAAACTAAACTATAAACTAAACTAAACTATAAACTAGACTAAACTTAACTAAACTAACCTAACCTAACCTAAGCTAAGGTAAACTAAACTACCCTAAAGTAACATAAGTTAATCTAGCCTAACCTAAACTACACTAACTTAACCTTACCTAACCTAAATTAACCTAACCTAACCTAACCTAAAATAACCTAACCTAAGCTAAGCTAAACTAAAGTAACCTAACCTAACATAAAATAACATAACCTAACCTAAACTGAACTAAACTTAACTATCCGAACCTAACCTAAAATAACCTAACCTAAGCAAAGCTAAACTAAACTAACCTAACCTAAAATAAACTGATATAACCTAAACTGAACTAAACTAAACTAACCTTACCTAACCTATCCTATACTAAACTAAACAAAACAAAACTAAACTAAACTAAACTATAAACTGAACTAAACTAACCTAACCTAACCTAACATAAATTTAACTAAACTAAACTAACCTAACCCAACCTAAGCTAACCTTACCTAACCTAACCTAAACTAAACTAAACGAAACTAAACTATAAACTAAACTATAAACTAATCTCTAAATTAAACTAAACTATAAACTAAACTAAAATAAACTAAACTAAGCTAAATTAACTAACCTATCCTATTCTAACCTAACCTAAGCTAAACTAGACTAACCTAACCTAAACTAAACTAAACTAAACTAAACTCTAAACTAAACTAAACTAAACTATAAACAAAACTAAACTAAACTGAACTAAACTAACCTAACCTAACCTAACATAAACTTAACTAAACTAAACTAACCTAACCCAAACTAAGCTAACCGTACCTAACCTAACCTAAACTTAAATAAATGAAACTAAACTATAAACTAATCTCTAAATTGAACTAAACTATAAACTAAACTAAAATAAACTAAACTAAGCTAAATTAATTAACCTAACCTATTCTAACCTAACCTAAGCTAAACTAGACTAACCTAACCTAAACTAAACTAAACTAAACTAAATTATAAACTAAACCATAAACTAAACTAAACTATAAACTAAACTATAAACTAAACTAAACTAAACTATAAACTAGACTAAACTAAACTAAATAAACCTAACCTAAGCTAAGGTAAACTAAACTAACCTAACCTAACCTGAAATAAACTAAACTAAACTAACCTAACTTATAAACTAAGCTATAAACTAAACTAAACCAAATTATAAACTAAACCATAAACTAAACTAAACTAAACTATAAACTAAACTAAACTAAATTATACTAATCTAACCTAACCTAAACTAAACTAACCTAACCTAACCTAACATAACATAACCTAAACTAAACTAAACTAAAATATAAAATAAACTATAAACTAAACTATAATATAAACTAAATTATAAACTAAACTAAACTAAACTAAACTAATCTAACCTAACCTAACATAAACTAAACTAAATTATAAACAAAACGAAACTAAACTAACCTAACCTAATATAAACTAAACTAAACTAAATTATAAACTAAACGAAACTAAACTAAACTTAACCACCCTAAAGTAACATAAGTTAACCTAACCTAACCTAAACTACACTAACTTAACCTGACCTAACCTAAACTGAACTAAACCAAACTAACCTAACCTAACCTAACCGAAAATAACCTAACCTAAGCTAAGCTAAACTAAACTTACCTAACCTAACCTAAACTAAACTAATCTAAACTATAAACTAATCTATAAACTAATTTATAAATTAAACTAAACTATTAACTAAAATAAAATAAACTAAACTAAGCTAAACTATCTAACCTACCCTAACCTAACCTAAAAAAACCTAACCTAAGCTAAGCTAAACTAAACTAACCTAACCTAACATAAACTAACATAACCTAACCCAACCTAAACTAATCTAAACTAAACGAAACTAATCTAATATAAACTAAACAAACTTAAACTATAAACTAAAATATAAACTAAACTAAACTAACCTAACCTAAACTAAACTAAAATAAACTAAATTAAATTCAACTAAATGTAACTAAACTAAACTACACTAACCTAACCTAGCCTAACCTAACATAATCTAATCTAAACTAAAATAAACTAACCTAACCTAACCATAACTAACCTAAACTAAACTGAAATAAACTAAACTAAACCAAACTAAACTAAACTATAAACTAAAATATAAATTAACCTGTAAACTAAAGTAAACTATAAACTACACGAAACTAATATAAACTATAGTAAACTAACCTAAAATAACCTAACCTAAGCTAAACTAAACTAACCTAACCTAACCTAAAGTAAACTAAACTAAACTAAATTATAAACTAAAATATTTACTTAACTAAATCAAACTACATATTAAACTATAAACTAAACTAAGCTAAACTATAAATTAAACTAAACTAAACTAACCTAACCCAACCTAAACTAACCCAACCTAACCTAAACTAAACTAACCCAAAATAACCTAACATAAACTTAACTAAACTAAACTACCCTAACTTAACCTAACCTTACCTAACCTAACCTAAACTAAACTAAACGAAACTAAACTGTAAACTAAACTATAAACTAATATATAAATTAAACTAAACTATAAACTAAACTAAAATAAACTAAACTAAACTAACCTAACTAACCTAAGCTAACCGAACCTAACCTAAGCTACGCTAAACTAAACTAACCTAACCTAACCTGAACTAAACTAAACTAAACTAAACTGAATTATAAACTAAACTATAAACTAAACTAAACCAAATTATAAACTAAAAACTAAACTAAACTAAACTATAAACTAAACTAAACTAACCCTAACCTAACCTAAACTAAACTAACCTAACGTAAGCTAACCTAACCTAAACTAAACTAAACTATAAAAAACTATAAACTAAACTAAACAACACTATACTATATACTAAATTAAAAACTAAACTAAACTAAACTAAACTAAACTAACCTAACCTAACCTCACCTAACTTAACCTAACATAAACTAAACTAAACTAAATTATAAACTAAACGAAACTAAACTAAACTAAACTAAATTAAACTAAACTAACCTAAAGTAACATAACCTAATTACCTAACCTAACCTAACCTAAATTAAAATAAACTCAACTAACCTAACCTAACATAACCCAACCTAACCTAAACTAAACTAAACTAACCGAACCGAACCTAAACTAAACTAAACTAAACTAAACTAATTTACCTAAACAAAACTAACACTCCTAACCTAACCTAAACAAAACTAAACTATACTAACCTAACCTAACATAACCCAACCTAACCTAAACTAAACTAAACTATAAACTAAATTATAAACTAAAGTAAACTAAACTAAACTAAAATAAACTAACCTAATTTACCTAAACAAAACTAACACTCCTAACCTAACCTAAACAAAACTAAACTATACTAACCTAACCTAACATAACCCAACCTAACCTAAACTAAACTAAACTATAAACTAAATTATAAACTAAAGTAAACTAAACTAAACTAAAGAAACCTAAATCACCTAACCTAACCTAAACTAAACTAAACTAAACTAACCTAACATAACCTAACCTAACCTAAACTAAACTAAACTGACGTAACCTATCCTAAACAAAACAAAACTAAACTAAACTATAAGATAAACTATAAACTAAAGTAAACTAAAATAAACTAAAATAAACTAATCTAACCTAACCTAACCTAACCTAACCTAAACTAATCTAATATAAACTAAATTAAACTAAACTATAAACTAAAATATAAACTAAACTAAACTAAACTAAATAACCTAACCTAAACTAAAGTAAAATAAACTAGAGTAATTTCAACTAAACTAAACTAAACTAAACGCCACTAACCTAACCTAACCTAACCTAATCTAATCTAAACTAAAATAAGCTAACCTAACCTAACGTAACCTAACCTTACCTATTCTAACCTGAATTAATCTAAACTAAACAAACTAAACTAAACTATAAACCAAAATTTAAACTAATCTATAAACTAAACTGAACTATAAACTAAACGAAACTAAAATAAACTATACTAAAATAAACTAACCTAACCTAAACTTACCTAACCTAACCTAAACTAAACTAATCTAAACTATAAACTAAACTATAAATTAATATATAACTTAAACTAAACTATAAACTAAAATAAAATAAACTAAACTAAGCTAAACTATCTAACCTAACCTAACCTAACCTAAAATAACCTAACCTAAGCTAAACTAAACTAAACTAACCTAACCTAACATAAACTAACATAACCTAACCTATACTTTACTAAACTAAACTAACCTTACCTAACCTAACCTATACTAAACTAAACAAATCTAAACTACACTAAACTAAACTATAAACTAAACTAAACTAAACTCTAAACAAAACTATACTAAACTGAACTAAACTAACCTAACCTAACCTAAGCTAAGGTAAACTAAACTAACCTAACTTAACCTAACCTAACATAACCTAAACTAAACTAAACTAAAATATAAAATAAACTATAAACTAAACTAAACTATACTATAAACTAAATTATAAACTAAACTAAACTAAACTAACCTAACCTAACCTAACATAAACTAAACTAAATTATAAACAAAACGAAACTAAACTAACCTAACCTAATATAAACTAAACTACACTAAATTATAAACTAAACGAAACTAAACTAAACTAAACTAACCTAAAGTAACATAAGTTAACCTAACCTAACCTAAATTACACTAAATTAACCTGACCTAACCTAAACTAAACTAACCTAACCTAACCTAACCTAACCTAACCTAAAGTAAAATAACCTAACCTAAGCTAAGCTAAACTAAACTAACCTAACCTAACATAAACTAACATAACCTAACCTAAACTGAACTAAACTAAACTAACCTAACCTAACCTAACCTAAAAAATCCTAACCAAAGGTAAGCTAAACTAAACTTACCTAACCTAACCTAAACTAAACTAATCTAAACTATAAACTAAACTATAAACTAATTTATAAATTAAACTAAACTATAAACTAAAATAAAATAAACTAAACTAAGCTAAACTATCTAACCTAACCTAACCTAATCAAAATAACCTAACCCAAGCTAAGCTAAACTAAACTAACCTAACCTAACATAAACCAGCATAACCTAACCTAACCTAACCTAAACTAATCTAAACTAAACTAAACTAATCTAATATAAACTAAACAAACTTAAACTATAAACTAAAATATAAACTAAACTAAACTAAAATAAACTAAATTAAATTCAACTAAATGAAACTAAAGTAAACTACACTAACCTAACCTAACCTAACCTAACATAATCTAATCTAAACTAAACTAAACTAATGTACTATAAGCTAAAATAAACAATAAATTAAAATATAAACTAAACTAAACTATACTAAACTAAGTAAACCTTACTTAACCTAACCTAAACTAAACTAAACTAAACTAAACTAACCTAACCTAAACTAAACTAAACAAAAATAAACTACATTAAATTAAATTAAACTAAAATAAACTACACTTACCTAACCTAACCTTACCTAACCTAACCTAAACTAAACTAAACCAAACTAAACTAAACTATAAACTAAAATATAAGCTAATCTATAAATTAAACTAAACTATATACTAAACTAAACTAAACCAAATTAAATTCAACTAAACTAAACTACACTAATCTAACCTAACCTAACCTAACATAATCTAATCTAAACTATAATAAACTAACCTAACCTAACCTAACCTTACCTAACCTAACCTAAACTAAACTAAACTAAAGCAAACTTAACTAAACTATAAAGCAAAATATAAACTAATCTATAAACTAAACTAAACTATAAACTAAAGGAAACTAAATTAAACTATACTAAACTAAACTAACCTAACATAAACAAATCTAACCTAACCTAAAATAAACCAAACTAAACTAAACTAAATTAAACTATAAACTAAACTAAATTAAACTATAAACTAAACTATAAACTAAACTAAACTAAACTATAAACAAAACTAAAATATAAAACAATTTATAAATTCAACTAAACTATAAACTAAATTAAAATAAACTAAACTAAGCTAAACTAACTAACCCAACCTAACCTAACCTAACCTAACCTAAGCTATACTAAACTGACCTAACCTAACCTAAACTAAACTAAAATAAACTAAATTATATTATAAAGTATAAACTAAACAAAACTAAACTATAAACTATAATATAAACTAAACTAAACTTAACTAAACTAAATTAAACTAAAGTTAACTAACCTAACCTAACCTAACCTAACCTAAATTAAACTAAACTAAACTAACCTAACCTAACCTAAGCAAAACTAAAGTAACCTAACCTAACATAAACTAACCTAACCTAACCTAAACTAAACTAAACTAAACTAAACTAAACTAAGCTAACCTAACTTAACCTAACCTAACCTAACCTAAGCTAAGCAAAACTAAACTAACCTAACCTAACACAAACTAACCTAACCTAACCTAAACTAAACTAACCTTACCTAACCTAACCTAAACTAAACTAAACAAAACTAAACTAAACTAAACTAAACTAAATTAAACTATAAACTAAACTAAACTATAAACCAAACTATAAACTAAACTAAACTATACTATAAACAAACCTAACTAAACTGATCTAAACTAACCTAACCTAACCTAACCTAACATAAACTTAACTAAACTAAACTATCCTAACCTAACCTAACCTTACCTAACCACCTTAACTAATCCAAACTAAACTAAACTATAAACTAAAATATAATCTAATCTATAAATTAAACTAAACTATAAACTAAACTAAAATAAACCTAACTAACCTAAAGTAACCTAAACTAAACTAAACTAAACTAAACTATAAACTTAACTATAAACTAAAGTAAACTAAAGTAAACTAAAATAAACTAACCTAACCTAACCTAAACTCAACTAAACTAACCTAACCAAACCTAACCTAAATTAAACTGAACTAAACTGAACTAACCCAACCTAACATAAACTAAACTAAACTAAATTATAAACTAAACGAAACTAAACTAAACTAAATTAAACTAAACTAACCTAAAGTAACCTAAACTAAACTAAACTAAACTATAAACTTAACTATAAACTAAAGTAAACTAAAGTAAACTAAAATAAACTAACCTAACCTAACCTAAATTCAACTAAACTAACCTAACCAAACCTAACCTAAATTAAACTGAACTAAACTGAACTAAACTAATCTAATATAAACTAAACTAAACTAAACTATAAACTAAAATATAAACTAAACTAAACTAAACTAACCTAACCTAAATTAATCTAAACTAAGCTGACCTAACCTAACCTAAACTAAGCAAAAATAAAGTAATTTAAATTCCACTAAATTAAACTAAACTAAACTACACTAACCTAACCTAACCTAACCTAACCCAACCTAAATTAAAATAAATTAAACTAAGCTAACCTAACCTAACCTAAGCAAAACTAAACTAACCTAACCTAACCTAAACTAAATAAAACTAACCTAACCTAACTAGCCTAAACTAAACTAAACTAAACTATAAAATAAGCTATAAACTAAACTAATCTATACTAAAAATTAAATTGTAAAGTAAACTAAACTAAACTAAACTTTACCAAACTACTCTATTCTAACCTAAGCTAACCTAAACTAATCTAAACTAAACTAAACTAAACTAAACAAAACTAAGAATTGAACTAAACTAAACTATAAACTAAATTATAAACTAAACTAAACTATAACCTAAACTAAACTAAACTAAACTGTACTAAACTAACCTAACCAAACTTAATCTAAATTATACTCTTCTACACTAAACTAAGCTATAAACTAAATTAGATTACACTATAAACTAAACTATAAACTTAACTAAACTATAAAGAAAACTAAACTATAAACAAAGCTAAAATAACTAACCTAACCTAACCTAACCTAACATATACCAAACTAAACTGAACTAAATTAACCTAACCTGACCTAACATAATCTAATCTAAACTAAAATAAACTAACCTAAACTAATCTAATCTTACCTAACCTAACCTAAACTAAACTAACCAAACTAAACACAAACCAAAATATAAACTAATTTATAAACTAAACTAATCTATAAACTAAACTAAACTAAACTAAACTTAGCTAAACTAACTAACCTAACCTAACCTAACCTAACTTAAACTAAACTAAACTAAAATAACCTAAAGTAACCTAATCTAAACTAAACTAAATTAAATTCAACTAAACTAAACTAAACTGCACTAATCTAACCTAACCTAACCTAACCTAAACTAAACTAAACTAAACTAAACTATAAACTAAGTTATATACTAAACTAAACTAAACTAACATAACGTAACTTGAACTACAATAAAATAAACTAAACTAAGTTCAACTAAACTAAACCTAACTACACTAACCTAACCTAACCTAACCAAACCTAAACTAAACTAAACTAAACTAAATAAAACTAAACTAAACTAAACGAAATTAAACTATACACCAAACTATGAACTAAGCTAAACTAAAATATAAATTAAACTATAAACTAAACTAAACTACTAAACTATAAGGTAAACTAAACTAAATTAAACTCAACTAATCTAAACTAACTTAACCTTACTAAACTAACCTAACCTAAAATAACCTAACCTAATATAAACTAAACTAAACTAACCTAACCTAAGCTAAGCTAAGCTAAGCTAAACTAAATCAACCTAACCTAAACTAAACTAAATTAAACTAAAATATAAACCAAACTATAAACTAAACTAAACCAAACTATATACTAAACTATAAACTAAACTAAGCTAAACTATAAACTAAACTAAACTAAACTAACCTAAACTAGCCTAACCTAAACTAACTTAACCTAACCTAAACTAAACTTACCTTACCTTACCGCACATAACATAACCTAAACTAAACTAAACTATAAAATAAACTATAAACTAAACTATACTAAACTATACAAAAATTAAATTATAAACTAACCTAAACTAAACTAACCTAACCTAACCTAACATAAACTAAATTAACTAAATTATAAACTAAACGAAACTAAACTAACCTAACCTAACCTAACATAAACTAAACTAAACTAAATTATAAACTAAACGAAACTAAACAAAACTAAACTAAACTAACCTAAAGTAACATAACCTAACCTAACCTAAACTAAACTAAACTAAGCTGACCTAAACTAAACTAAAACTAAATTAAACTAAACTATAAACTAAACTATAAACTAAAGTAAATTAACTAAAATAAAATAAACTAACCTAACCTAACCTAACCTAAACTAAACTAACCTAACCTAACCTAACCTAATCTAAACTAAACTAAACTAATCTAATATAAACTAAACTAAACAATAAATTAAAATATAAACTAAACTTAACTAAACTAAACTAAGCTAAACTAACTTGACCTAAACTAAACTAAACTAAGCTAACCTAACCTGACCTAAACTAAACTAAAATAAACTAAATTAAATTCAAGTAAACTAAACTAAACTACACTAACCTAACCTAACCTAACCTAACCTAACATAATCTAATCTAAACTAAAATAAAGTAACCTAAACTAATCTAACCTTACCTAACCTAAACTAAACTAAACTAAACCAAACTAAACTAAACTATAAACTAAAATATAAACTAATTTATAAACTAAACTAATCTATAAACTAAACTAAACTGAACTATAAACAAAACTAAACTAAACTGAACTAAACTAACCTAAACTAACCTAACCTAAACTTACGTAACCTAACCTAAACTAAACTAAACTATAAACTAAACTGTAAACTAATTTATAAATTAAACTAAACTATAAACTAAAGTAAAATAAACAAAACTAAACTAAGCCAAACTAACTAACCTAACCTAACCTAACCTAAGCTAAGCTATCTAAACTCACCTAACCTAACCTAAACTAAACTAAAATAAAATAAACTAAAGTATAAACTAAACTAAAGTAAACTATAAACTAAACTATAAACTAAACTGAACTAAACTATAAATTAAACTAAAGTTAACTAACCTAACCTAACCAAACCTAACGTAAATTAAACTAAACTAAACTAAACTAAGCTAATTTAACCTAACCTAAACTAACCTAACCTAACCTAAGCTAAGCTAAACTAAACTAACTTAACCTAACATTACTAACCTAACCTAACCTAAACTAACCTTACCTCACCTAACCTAAACTAAACTAAACTAAATTAAACTATAAACTGAACTAAACTGTAAACTAAATTTTAAACTAAACTAAACTAAACTATAAATACAACTAAACTAAACTGAACTAAACTAAAATAACCTAGCCTAACTTAAACTTAACTAAACTAAACTACCCTAACCTAACCTAACCTAACCAAACCTAACCTAACCTAACCTAAACTAAACTAAAATAAACTAAACTAAACTAAACTAAACTAACTAACCTAACCTAACCTAACCTAACCTAAGCTAAACTAAACTAACCTAATGTAAATTAACCTAAACAAAACTAAACTAAACTAAACTAACCTAACCTAACCTAACATAAACTAAACTAAACTAAACTAAATAAAACTAAACTAAACGAAATTAAACTATACACCAAACTATAAAATAAGCTACACTAAACTATAAACTAAAATATAAACTAATCTAAACTAAACTAACCTAACCTAAACTAAACTAAAATAAACTAAACTAAACTAAACTAAACTAACTAACCTAACCTAACCTAACCTAACCTAAGCTAAACTAAACTAACCTAACGTAAATTAACCTAAACAAAACTAAACTAAACTAAACTAACCTAACCTAACCTAACATAAACTAAACTAAACTAAACTAAATAAAACTAAACTAAACGAAATTAAACTATACACCAAACTATAAAATAAGCTACACTAAACTATAAACTAAAATATAAACTAATCTAAACTAAACTAACCTAACCTAAACTAAACTAAAATAAACTAAATTAAATTCAACTAAATGAAACTAAACTAAACTACACTAACCTAACCTAACCTAACCTAACCTAACATAATCTAATCTAAACAAAAATAAACTAACCTTAACTAATCTAACCTTACCTAACCAAACCTAAACTAAACTAAACTAAACCAAACTAAACTAAACTACAAACTAAAATATAAACTAATTTATAAACTAAACTAATCTATAAACTAAACTAAACTAAACTAAACTTAGCTAAACTAACTAACCTTACCGAAAATAGCCTAACCTAATCTAAGCTAAACTAAACTAACCTAACCTAAACCAACATAAACCAAACTGAACTAAATTATAAAGTAAACCATAAACTAAACTAAACAAAACTTAATTCTAAACTATAAATTAACAAAACTATAAACTAAACTACACTAATCTAACCTAACCTAACCTAACCTAACCTAAACTAAACTAAACTAAACTATAAACACAGTTATAAACTAAACTAAACTAAACTAACATAACGTAACCTAAACTACAATAAAATAAACTAAACTAAGTTCATCTAAACTAAACCTAACTACACTAACCTAACCTAACCTAACTTAACAAAAACTAAACTAAACTGACCTAACCTAACCTAACGTAAACTAAACTAAACTATACGAAACAAAACTAAATAAAACTAAACTAAACTAAACGAAATTAAACTATACTCCAAACTATAAAATAAGCTAAACTAAACTATAAATTAAACTATAAACTAAACTACTAATCTATAAGGTAAACTAAACTAAATTAAACTCAACTAATATAAACTAACCTAAGCTTACTAAACGAACTTAACCTAAACTAACCTAACCTAATATAAACTAAACTATACTAACCTAACCTAACATAAGCTAGGCTAAGCTAAACTAAACTAACCTAACCTAAAATAAAATAAACTAAACTAAAATATAAACTAAACTATAAACTAAACTAAACCAAACTATATACTAAACTATAAACTAAACTAAGCTAAACTATAAACTAAACTATACTAAACTAAAGTAACTTAACCTAACCTAACCTAAACTAACTTATCCTAACCTATACTAAACTTACCTTACCTAACCTAACATAATTTAAACTAATCTAAAGTATAAAATAAACTATAAACGAAACTAAACTATACTATAAACTAAATTATAAACTAAACTAAACTAAACTAAACTAACCTAACCTAACCTAACCTAAACTAAACTAAACTAAATTATAAACTAAACGTAACTAAACTAACCTAACCTAACCTAAACTAAACTAAACTAAATTATAATCTAAACGAAACTAAACAAAACTAAACTAAACTAACCTAAAGTAACATAACCTAACCTAACCTAAACTAAACTAAACTAACCTGACCTAACCTAAACCAAAACTAAATTAATCTATACTATAAACTAAACTATAAACTAAAGTAAATTAACTAAACTTAAATAAACTAACCTAACCTAACCTAACCTAAACTAAACTAACATAACCTAACCTAACCTAAGCTAAACTAAACTAATCTAATATAAACTAAACTAAACAATAAATTAAAATATAAACTAAACTTAACTAAACTAAACTAAAGAAAACTAACTTAACCTAAACTAAACTAAACTAAACTAACCTAACCTGACCTAAAATAAACTAAAATAAACTAAATTAAATTCAAGTAAACTAAACTAAACTACACTAACCTAACCTAAATTAACATAATCTAATCTAAACTAAACTAAACTAAACTAACCTAAACTAATCTAACCTTACCTAACCTAACCTAACCTAAACTAAACTAAACTAAACTATAAACTAATTTATAAACTAAACTAATCTATAAACTAAACTAAACTAAACTAACCTAAGATAACATAACCTAAATTAAACTAAACTAAACTAAACTATACTAAACTATAAACAAAACGATAAACTATACTATATTTTAAACTGAACTAAAGTAAACTAAACTAAATTAATTTTACCTAACCTAACCTAAACTAAACTAAACTAACCTAACCTAACCCAAACTAAATTAAACTAAACTAAACTAAACGAAATTAAACTATAAACTGAAGTAAACTAAACTAAACTCAACTAAACTAAACTAACCTAACCTAACTTAACATAACCTAACCTAAACTAAACTAAACTAACGTAACCTAACATAACCTACCCTAAACTAAAATAAATTAAATTAATTAAACTATAAACTAAACTAAACTATATACTAAACGATACCTCACTCAACTAAACTAAACTAAACTAAACTACACTAAACTAAACTAAACCATAAACTAAACTATAAACTAAACTATAAACTAAACTATAAACTAATTTATAAATTAAACTAAACTATAAATTATAGTAAAATAAACAAAACTAAACTAAGCTAAACTAACTAACCTAAATTAACGTAACCTAAGCTAAGCTATCTAAACTAACCTAACCTAACCTAACCTAAACTAAACTAAACTAAAATAAACTAAACTAAACTAAACTATAAACTAAACTATAAACTAAACTGAACTAAACTATAAACTAAACTAAACTAAAGTTAACTAACCTAACGTAACTTAACCTAAACTAAATTAAACTAAACTAAACTAAACTAAGCTAACTTAACCTAACCTAAACTAACCTAACCTAACCTAAGCTAAGCTAAACTAAACTAACCTAACCTAACATAAACTAACCTTACCTAACCTAAACTAACCTTACCTAACCTAACCTAACCAAAACTAAACTAAACTAAACAAAACTACACTAAACTAAACTAAATTAAACTATAAACTGAACTAAACTATAAACTAAACTTTAAACTAACCAAGACTAAACTATAAACAAAACTAAACTAAACTGAACTAAACTTACCTAACCTAACATAAACTTAATTAAACTAAACTACCCTAACCTAACCTAACCTAATCTAACCTTACCTAACCTAACCTAAACTAAACTAAACGAAACTAAACTATAAACTAAACTATAAACTATTCTATAAATTAAACTAAACTATAAACTAAACTAAACTAAACTAAACTAACTAACCTAATCTAACCGAACCTAACCTAAGCTACGCTAAACTAAACTAACCTAACAAAACCTGAAATAAACTAAACTAAACTAAACTAAACTAAACTAAATTATAAACTAAACTATAAACTAATATAAACTAACCTAACCTAACCTAACCTAAACTAAACTAACCTAACCTAAGCTAACGTAACCTAAACTAAACTAAACTATAAAAAAACTATAAACTAAACTAAACAAAACTATACTATAAACTAAATTATAAACTAAACTAATGTAAACTAAACTAACCTCAACTAACCTAACCTAACCTCACCTAACCTAACATAAACTAAATTAACTAAATTATAAACTAAACGAAACTAAACTAAACTAAACTAAATTAAACTAAACTAACCTAAAGTAACATAACCTAACCTAACCTAACCTAACCTAAACTAAAATAACTCAACTAACCTAACCGAACCTAAACTAAACTAAACTAAACTAAACTATAAACTAAAGTAAACTAAATTAAAATAAAATAAACTAACCTAATTTACCTAAACAAAACTAACACACCTAACCTAACCTAAACAAAACTAAACTGACCTATACTATCCTTAACAAAATAAAACTAAACTAAACTATAAGATAAACTATAAACTAAAGTAAACTGAACTAAACTAAAATAAACTAATCTAACCTAACCTAACCTAACCTAACCTAAACTAATATAACATAAACTAAACTAAACTATAAACTAAAATATAAACTAAACTAAACTAAACAACCTAACCTAAACTAAAGTAAAATAAACTAGATTAAATTCAACTAAACTAAACTAAACTAAACGCCACTAACCTAACCTAACCTAATATAATCTAAACTAAAATAAACTAACCTAACCTAAACTTACTTAACCTAACCTAAACTAAACTAATCTAAGCTATAAACTAAACTATAAACTAATTTATAAATTAAACTAAACTATAAACTAAAATAAAATAAACTAAACTAAGCTAAACTATCTAACCTAACCTAACCTAACCTAAATTAACCTAACCTAAGCTAAACTAAACTAAACTAACCTAACCTAACCTAAGCTAAGGTAAACTAAACTAACCTAACCTAACCTGAACTAAACTAAACTAAACTAACCTAACTTATAAACTAAGCTATAAACTAAACTAAACCAAATTATAAACTAAACTATAAACTAAACTAAACTATAAACTAAACTAAACTAAATTATACTAATCTAACCTAACCTAAACTAAACTAACCTAACATAACCTAACCTAACATAACCTAAACTAAACTAAATTAAATATAAAATAAACTATAAACTAAACTATACTATAATCTAAATTATAAACTAAACTAAACTAAACTAACCTAATCTAACCTAATCTAACATAAACTAAACTAAATTATAAACAAAACGAAACTAAACTAACCTAACCTAATATAAACTAAATTAAACTAAATTATAAACTAAACGAAACTAAACTAAACTAAACTAACCTAAAGTAACATAAGTTAACCTAACCTAACCTAAACTACACTAACTTAACCTGACCTAACCTAAATTGAACTAAACCAAACTAACCTAACCTAACCTAACCTAAAATAACCTAACCTAAGCTAAGCTAAACTAAACTTACCTAACCTAACCTAAACTAAACCAATATAAACTATAAACTAAACTATAAACTAATTTATAAATTAAATTAAACTATTAACTAAATTAAAAAAAACCTAACTAAGCTAAACTATCTAACCTAACCTAACCTAACCTAAAATAACCTAACCTAAGCTAAGCTAAACTAAACTAACCTAACCTAACATAAACTAACATAACCTAACCTAAACTAAACTAAACTAAACCAAACTAAACTAAACTATAAAATAAAATATAAACTAATTTATAAACTAAACTAATCTATAAACTAAACTAAACTAAACTAAACTTAGCTAAACTAACTAACCTTACCTAATGTAGCCTAACGTAATCTAAGCTAAACTAAACTAACCTAACCTAACCTAAACTAACTTAACCTAACCTATACTAAACTTACCTTACCTAACCTAACATAACCTAAACTAAACTAAACTATAAAATAAACTATAAACTAAACTAAACTAAACTAAACTATACTATAAACTAAATTATAAACTAAACTAAACTAAACTAAACTAACCTAACCTAACATAACATAAACTAAACTAAACTAAATTATAAACTAAACGAAACTAAACTAACCTAACCTATGCTAACTTAACATAACATAAACTAAACTAAACTAAATTATAAACTAAACAAAACTAAACAAAACTAAAACTAAACTAACCTAAAGTAACCTAACCTAACCTAAAGTAAACTAAACTAATCTAATATAAACTAAACTAAACAATAAATTAAAATATAAAATAAACTTAACTAAACTAAACTAAGCTAAACGAACTTAACCTAAACTAAACTATAAAATAAACTATTAACTAAACTAAACTAAACTATACTATAAACTAAATTATAAACTAAACTAAACTAAACTAACCTAACCTAACCTAACATAAACTAAACAAACTAAATTATAAACTAATCGTAACTAAACTAACCTAACCTAACCTAACCTAACATAAACTAAACTAAACTCAATTATAAACTAAACGAAACTAAACAAAACTAAACTAAACTAACCTAAAGTAACATAACCTATGCTAACTTAAACTAAACTAAACTAACCTGACCTAACCTAAACTAAAACTAAATTTATTTAAACTATAAACTAAACTATAAACTAAAGTAAATTAACTAAACCAAAATAAACTAACCTAACCTAACCTAACCTAAACTAAACTAACCTAACCTAACCTAACCTAACCTAACATTTACTAAACTAAACTAAATTATAAACTAAGCGAATCTAAACTAAATTAAATTAAACTAAACTAACCTAAAGTAACATAACCTAACCTAACGTAACGTAACCTAACCTAAACTAAACTAAACTAAACTAAACTTACCAACCTAACCTAACCTAAACTAAAATAAACTAAACTAACCTAACCGAACCTAAACTAAACTAAACTATAAACTAAACTATAAACTAAACTAAACTAAACTAAACTAAAATAAACTAACCTAACCTAACCTGACCTAGCCTAACCTAACCTAACCTAACCTAAACTAAACTAAACTAAACTATAAACTAAGTTATATACTAAACTAAACTAAACTAACATAACGTAACTTGAACTACAATAAAATAAACTAAACTAAGTTCAACTAAACTAAACCTAACTACACTAACCTAACCTAACCTAACCAAACCTAAACTAAACTAAACTAAACTAAATAAAACTAAACTAAACTAAACGAAATTAAACTATACACCAAACTATAAACTAAGCTAAACTAAACTATAAATTAAACTATAAACTAAACTAAACTACTAAACTATAAGGTAAACTAAACTAAATTAAACTCAACTAATCTAAACTAACTTAACCTTACTAAACTAACCTAACCTAAAATAACCTAACCTAATATAAACTAAACTAAACTAACCTAACCTAAGCTAAGCTAAGCTAAGCTAAACTAAATCAACCTAACCTGAACTAAACTAAACTAAAATATAAACCAAACTATAAACTAAACTAAACCAAACTATATACTAAACTATAAACTAAACTAAGCTAAACTATAAACTAAACTAAACTAAACTAACCTAAACTAGCCTAACCTAAACTAACTTAAACTAACCTAAACTAAACTTACCTTACCTTACCGCACATAACATAACCTAAACTAAACTAAACTATAAAATAAACTATAAACTAAACTAAACTATACAAAAATTAAATTATAAACTAACCTAAACTAAACTAACCTAACCTAACCTAACATAACATAAACTAAACTAAACTAAATTATAAACTAAACGAAACTAAACAAAACTAAACTAAACTAACCTAAAGTAACATAACCTAACCTAACCTAAACTAAACTAAACTAAGCTGACCTAAACTAAACTAAAACTAAATTAAACTAAACTATAAACTAAACTATAAACTAAAGTAAATTAACTAAAATAAAATAAACTAACCTAACCTAACCTAACCTAAACTAAACTAACCTAACCTAACCTAACCTATTCTAAACTAAACTAAACTAAACTAATATAAACTAAACTAAACAATAAATTAAAATATAAACTAAACTTAACTAAACTAAACTAAGCTAAACTAACTTGACCTAAACTAAACTAAACTAAGCTAACCTAACCTGACGTAAACTAAACTAAAATAAACTAAATTAAATTCAAGTAAACTAAACTAAACTACACTAACCTAACCTAACCTAACCTAACCTAACATAATCTAATCTAAACTAAAATAAAGTAACCTAAACTAATCTAACCTTACCTAACCTAAACTAAACTAAACTAAACCAAACTAAACTAAACTATAAACTAAAATATAAACTAATTTATAAACTAAACTAATCTATAAACTAAACTAAACTAAACTGAACTAAACTAACCTAAACTAACCTAACCTAAACTTACGTAACCTAACCTAAACTAAACTAAACTATAAACTAAACTGTAAACTAATTTATAAATTAAACTAAACTATAAACTAAAGTAAAATAAACAAAACTAAACTAAGCCAAACTAACTAACCTAACCTAACCTAACCTAAGCTAAGCTATCTAAACTCACCCAACCTAACCTAAACTAAACTAAAATAAAATAAACTAAAGTATAAACTAAACTAAAGTAAACTATAAACTAAACTATAAACTAAACTGAACTAAACTATAAATTAAATTAAAGTTAACTAACCTAACCTAACGAAACCTAACGTAAATTAAACTAAACTAAACTAAACTAAGCTAACTTAACCTAACCTAAACTAACCTAACCTAACCTAACCTAAGCTAAGCTAAACTAAACTAACTTAACCTAACATAACTAACCTAACCTAACCTAAACTAACCTTACCTCACCTAACCTAAACTAAACTAAACTAAATTAAACTATAAACTGAACTAAACTGTAAACTAAATTTTAAACTAAACTAAACTAAACTATAAATACAACTAAACTAAACTGAACTAAACTAAAATAACCTAGCCTAACTTAAACTTAACTAAACTAAACTACCCTAACCTAACCTAACCTAACCAAACCTAACCTAACCTAACCTAAACTAAACTAAAATAAACTAAACTAAACTAAACTAAACTAACTAACCTAACCTAACCTAACCTAACCTAAGCTAAACTAAACTAACCTAACGTAAATTAACCTAAAATAAACTAAACTAAACTAAACTAACCTAACCTAACCTAACATAAACTAAACTAAACTAAACTAAATAAAACTAAACTAAACTAAACAAAATTAAACTATACACCAAACTATAAAATAAGCTACACTAAACTATAAACTAAAATATAAACTAATCTAAACTAAACTAACCTAACCTAAACTAGACTAAAATAAACTAAATTAAATTCAACTAAATGAAACCAAACTAAACTACACTAACCTAACCTAACCTAACCTAACATAATCTAATCTAAACAAAAATAAACTAACCTAAACTAATCTAACCTTACCTAACCAAACCTAAACTAAACTAAACTAAACCAAACTAAACTAAACTACAAACTAAAATATAATCTAATTTATAAACTAAACTAATCTATAAACTAAACTAAACTAAACTAAACTTAGCTAAACTAACTAACCTTACCGAAAATAGCCTAACCTAATCTAAGCTAAACTAAACTAACCTAACCTAAACCAACATAAACAAAACTGAACCAAATTATAAAGTAAACCATAAACTAAACTAAACAAAACTTAATTCTAAACTATAAATTAACAAAACTATAAACTAAACTAAACTAATGTAACCTAACCTAACCTAACCTAAACTAAACTAAACTAAACTATAAACACAGTTATAAACTAAACTAAACTAGACTAACATAACGTAACCTAAACTACCATAAAATAAACTAAACTAAGTTCATCTAAACTAAACCTAACTACACTAACCTAACCTAACCTAACTTAACAAAAACTAAACTAAACTGACCTAACCTAACCTAACGTAAACTAAACTAAACTATACGAAACAAAACTAAATAAAACTAAACTAAACTAAACGAAATTAAACTATACACCAAACTATAAAATAAGCTAAACTAAACTATAAATTAAACTATAAACTAAACTAAAGTACTAAACTATAAGGTAAACTAAACTAAATTAAACTCAACTAATCTAAACTAACCTAAGCTTACTAAACTAACCTAACCTAAACTAACCTAACCTAATATAAACTAAACTAAACTAACCTAACCTAACATAAGCTAGGCTAAGCTAAACTAAACTAACCTAACCTAAAATAAAATAAACTAAACTAAAATATAAACTAAACTATAAACTAAACTAAACCAAACTATATACTAAACTATAAACTAAACTAAGCTAAACTATAAACTAAACTATACTAAACTAAAGTAACTTAACCTAACCTAACCTAAACTAACTTATCCTAACCTATACTAAACTTACCTTACCTAACCTAACATAACCTAAAATAATCTAAAGTATAAAATAAACTATAAACTAAACTAAACTATACTATAAACTAAATTATAAACTAAACTAAACTAAACTAAACTAACCTAACCTAACCTAACCTAAACTAAACTAAACTAAATTATAAACTAAACGTAACTAAACTAACGTAACCTAACCTAACCTAAACTAAACTAAACTAAATTATAATCTAAACGAAACTAAACAAAACTAAACTAAACTAACCTAAAGTAACATAACCTAACCTAACCTAAACTAAACTAAACTAACCTGACCTAAACTAACCTAACCTAACATAATCTAATCTAAACTAAAATAAACTAACCTAACCGAACCTAACCTAACCTTACCTAACCTAAACTAAACTAAACTAAACTAAACCAAACTAAACTAAACTATAAACTAAAATATAAATTAATCTGTAAACTAAACTAAAGTATAAACTACACGAAACTAAAATCAACTATACTAAACTAAACTAACCTAACCTAAACTAACCTAACCTAATATAAACTAAACTAAACTAACCTAACCTAAGCTAACCTAAACTAAACTAACCTAACCTAAACTAAACTAAACTAAACTAAACTAAATTATAAACTAAACTATAAACTAAACTAAACCAAATGATATACTAAACTATAAACTATACTAATTTAAATTATAAACTAACCTAACCTAACCTAAACTTACCTAACGTAACCTAAACTAAACTAAACTAAACTATAAACTAATTTATAAATTAAAATAAACTATAAACTATAGTAAAAAAACAAAACTAAACTAAGCTAAACTAACTAACCTAACCTAACCTAACCTAAGCTAAGATATCTAAACTTACCTAACCTAACCTAAACTAAACTAAACTAAAATAAACTAAACTAAACTAAACTATAAACTAAACTATAAACTAAACTGATATAAACTATAAACTAAACTAAAGTTAATTAACCTAACGTAACCTAACCTAAACTAAATTAAACTAAACTAAACTAAACTAAGCTAACCTAACCTAACCTAAACTAACCTAACCTAACCTAACCTGAGCTAAACTAAACTAACCTAACCTAACATAAACTAACCTTACCTAACCTAAACTAACCTTACCTAACCCAACCTAAACTAAACTAAACTAAACAAAACAAAACTAAACTAAACTAAATTAAACTATAAACTGAACTAAACTGTAAACTAAACTTTAAACTAAACTAAACTATAAACAAAACTAAAATAAACTGAACTAAACTTACAGAACTTAACCTAACATAAACTTAACTAAAACTGCCCTAACCTAACCTAACCTAACCTTACCTAACCTAACCTAAACTAAACTAAACAAAACTAAACTATAAACTAAACTATAAACTAATCTATAAATTAAACTATATTATAAACTAAACTAAAATAAACTAAACTAAACTAAACTAACTAACCTAACCTAACCGAACCTAACCTAAGCTACGCTAAACTAAACTAACCTAACCTAACCTTAACTAAACTAAACAAAACTATACTAAACTGAATTATAAACTAAACTATAAACTAAAATAAACCAAATTATAAACTAAACTATAAACTTAACTAAACCAACCTAACATAACCTAACCTAACCTAAACTAAACTAACCTAACCTAAGCTAACCTAACCTAAACTAAACTAAACTATAAAAAAACTATAAACTAAACTAAACCAAACTATACTATAAACTAAATTATAAACTAAACTAAACTAAACTAACCTCAACTAACCTAACCTAACCTCACCTAACCTAACCTAACATAAACTAAACTAAACTAAATTATAAACTAAACGAAACTAAACTAAACTAAACTAAATTAAACTAAACTAACCTAAAGTAACATACCTAACCTAACCTAACCTAAACTAAAATAAACTCCACTAACCTAACCTAACATAACCCAACCTAACCTAAACTAAACTAAACTAACCTAACCGAACCTAAACTAAACTAAACTAAACTATAAACTAAACTATAAACTAAAGTAAACTAAACTAAACTAAAATAAACTAACCTAACCTACCCTAAACAAACCTAACACACCTAACCTAACCTAACCTAAACTAAACTAAACTAACTCACCTAAACTAACCGAACCTAACCTAAGCTACGCTAAACTAAACTAACCTAACAAAACCTGAACTAAACTAAATTAAACTAAACTAAACTAAATTATAAACTAAACTATAAACTAATATAAACTAACGTAACCTAACCTAACCTAAACTAAACTAAACTATAAAAAAACTATAAACTAAACTAAACAAAACTATACTATAAACTAAATTATAAACTAAACTAATGTAAACTAAACTAACCTCAACTAACCTAACCTCACCTAACCTAACATAAACTAAACTAAACTAAACTAAATTATAAACTAAAGGAAACTAAACTAAACTAAACTGACCTTACCTATCCTAAACAAAACAAAACTAAACTAAACTATAAGCTAAACTATAAACTAAAGTAAACTGAACTAAACTAAAATAAACTAATCTAACCTAACCTAACCTACCCTAACCTAACCTAATCTAAACTAATCTAATATAAACTAAACTAAACTAAACTATAAACTAAAATATAAACTAAACTAAACTAAATAACCTAACCTAAACTAAAGTAAAATAAACTAGATTAAATTCAACTAAACTAAACTAAACTAAACGCCACTAACCTAACCTAACCTAACCTAATCTAATCTAAACTAAAATAAACTAACCTAACCTAACGTAACGTAACCTCACCTATTCTTACCTAAACTAATCTAAACTAAACAAACTAAACTGAACTATAAACTAAAATATAAATTAATCTATAAACTAAACTGAACTATAAACTAAACGAAACTAAAATAAACTAACTAACCTAACCTAACCTAACCTAACCTAACCTAACCTAAACTAAACTAAACTATAAAAAAACTATAAACTAAACTAAACAAAACTATACTATAAACTAAATTATAAACTAAACTAAACTAAACTAAACTAACCTCAACTAACCTAACCTAACCTCACCTAACCTAACCTAACATAATCTAAACTAAACTAAATTATAAACTAAACGAAACTAAACTAAACTAAACTAAATTAAACTAAACTAACCTAAAGTAACATACCTAACCTAACCTAACCTAAACTAAAATAAACTCCACTAACCTAACCTAACATAACCCAACCTAACCTAAACTAAACTAAACTAACCTAACCTAACCTAACCTAAACTAAACTAAAATAAACTAAACTAAACTAAACTAACTAATCTAACCTAACCTAACCTAAGCTAAACTAAACTAACCTAACGTAAATTAACCTAAACAAAACTAAACTAAACTAAACTAACCTAACCTAACCTAACATAAACTAAACTAAACTAAACTAAATAAAACTAAACTAAACTAAACAAAATTAAACTATACACCAAACTATAAAATAAGCTACACTAAACTATAAACTAAAATATAAACTAATCTAAACTAAACTAACCTAACCTAAACTAAACTAAAATAAACTAAATTAAATTCAACTAAATGAAACTAAACTAAACTACACTAACCTAACCTAACCTAACCTAACATAATCTAATCTAAACAAAAATAAACTAACCTAAACTAATCTAACCTTACCTAACCAAACCTAAACTAAACTAAACTAAACCAAACTAAACTAAACTACAAACTAAAATATAAACTAATTTATAAACTAAACTAATCTATAAACTAAACTAAACTAAACTAAACTTAGCTAAACTAACTAACCTTACCGAAAATAGCCTAACCTAATCTAAGCTAAACTAAACTAACCTAACCTAAACCAACATAAACAAAACTGAACCAAATTATAAAGTAAACCATAAACTAAACTAAACAAAACTTAATTCTAAACTATAAATTAACAAAACTATAAACTAAACTAAACTAATCTAACCTAACCTAACCTAACCTAACCTAACCTAAACTAAACTAAACTAAACTATAAACACAGTTATAAACTAAACTAAACTAGACTAACATAACGTAACCTAAACTACAATAAAATAAACTAAACTAAGTTCATCTAAACTAAACCTAACTACACTAACCTAACCTAACCTAACTTAACAAAAACTAAACTAAACTGACCTAACCTAACCTAACGTAAACTAAACTAAACTATACGAAACAAAACTAAATAAAACTAAACTAAACTAAACGAAATTAAACTATACACCAAACTATAAAATAAGCTAAACTAAACTATAAATTAAACTATAAACTAAACTAAACTACTAAACTATAAGGTAAACTAAACTAAATTAAACTCAACTAATCTAAACTAACCTAAGCTTACTAAACTAACCTAACCTAAACTAACCTAACCTAATATAAACTAAACTAAACTAACCTAACCTAACATAAGCTAGGCTAAGCTAAACTAAACTAACCTAACCTAAAATAAAATAAACTAAACTAAAATATAAACTAAACTATAAACTAAACTAAACCAAACTATATACTAAACTATAAACTAAACTAAGCTAAACTATAAACTAAACTATACTAAACTAAAGTAACTTAACCTAACCTAACCTAAACTAACTTATCCTAACCTATACTAAACTTACCTTACCTAGCCTAACATAACCTAAAATAATCTAAAGTATAAAATAAACTATAAACTAAACTAAACTATACTATAAACTAAATTATAAACTAAACTAAACTAAACTAAACTAACCTAACCTAACCTAACCTAAACTAAACTAAACTAAATTATAATCTAAACGAAACTAAACAAAACTAAACTAAACTAACCTAAAGTAACATAACCTAACCTAACCTAAACTAAACTAAACTAACCTGACCTAACCTAAACCAAAACTAAATTAATCTATACTATAAACTAAACTATAAACTAAAGTAAATTAACTAAACTAAAATAAACTAACCTAACCTAACCTAACCTAAACTAAACTAACATAACCTAACCTAACCTAAACTAAACTAAACTAATCTAATATAAACTAAACTAAACAATAAATTAAAATATAAACTAAACTTAACTAAACTAAACTAAGAAAAACTAACTTAACCTAAACTAAACTTAACTAAACTAACCTAACCTGACCTAAAATAAACTAAAATAAACTAAATTAAATTCAAGTAAACTAAACTAAACTACACTAACCTAACCTAACCTAACATAATCTAATCTAAACTAAACTAAACTAACCTAAACTAATCTAACCTTACCTAACCTAACCTAACCTAAACCAAACTAAACTAAACTATAAACTAATTTATAAACTAAACTAATCTATAAACTAAACTAAACTAAACTAACCTAAGATAACATAACCTAAATTAAACTAAACTAAACTAAACTATACTAAACTATAAACAAAACGATAAACTATACTATATATTAAACTGAACTAAAGTAAACTAAACTAAATTAATTTTACCTAACCTAACCTAAACTAAACTAAACTAACCTAACCTAACCCAAACTAAATTAAACTAAACTAAACTAAACGAAATTAAACTATAAACTGAAGTAAACTAAACTAAACTCAACTAAACTAAACTAACTTAACCTAACTTAACATAACCTAACCTAAACTAAACTAAACTAACGTAACCTAACATAACCTACCTTATACTAAAATAAATTAAATTAATTAAACTATAAACCAAACTAAACTATATACTAAACGATACCTCACTCAACTAAACTAAACTAAACTAAACTACACTAAACTAAACTAAACCATAAACTAAACTATAAACTAAACTATAAACTAAACTATAAACTAATTTATAAATTAAACTAAACTATAAATTATAGTAAAATAAACAAAACTAAACTAAGCTAAACTAACTAACCTAAATTAACGTAACCTAAGCTAAGCTATCTAAACTAACCTAACCTAACCTAACCTAAACTAAACTAAAATAAACTAAACTAAACTAAACTATAAACTAAACTATAAACTAAACTGAACTAAACTATAAACTAAACTAAACTAAAGTTAACTAACCTAACGTAACTTAACCTAAACTAAATTAAACTAAACTAAACTAAACTAAGCTAACTTAACCTAACCTAAACTAACCTAACCTAACCTAAGCTAAGCTAAACTAAACTAACCTAACCTAACATAAACTAACCTTACCTAACTTAAACTAACCTTACCTAACCTAACCTAACCTAAACTAAACTAAATTAAACAAAACTACACTAAACTAAACTAAATTAAACTATAAACTGAACTAAACTATAAACTAAACTTTAAACTAACCAAGACTAAACTATAAACAAAACTAAACTAAACTGAACTAAACTTACCTAACCTAACATAAACTTAATTAAACTAAACTACCCTAACCTAACCTAACCTAATCTAACCTTACCTAACCTAACCTAAACTAAACTAAACTAAATTATAAACTAAACGTAACTAAACTAACCTAACCTAACCTAAACTAAACTAAACTAAATTATAATCTAAACGAAACTAAACAAAACTAAACTAAACTAACCTAAAGTAACATAACCTAACCTAACCTAAACTAAACTAAACTAACCTGACCTAACCTAAACCAAAACTAAATTAATCTATACTATAAACTAAACTATAAACTAAAGTAAATTAACTAAACTTAAATAAACTAACCTAACCTAACCTAACCTAAACTAAACTAACATAACCTAACCTAACCTAAGCTAAACTAAACTAATCTAATATAAACTAAACTAAACAATAAATTAAAATATAAACTAAACTTAACTAAACTAAACTAAGGAAAACTAACTTAACCTAAACTAAACTAAACTAAACTAACCTAACCTGACCTAAAATAAACTAAAATAAACTAAATTAAATTCAAGTAAACTAAACTAAACTACACTAACCTAACCTAAATGAACATAATCTAATCTAAACTAAACTAAACTAACCTAAACTAATCTAACCTTACCTAACCTAACCTAACCTAAACTAAACTAATCTAAACTATAAACTAATTTATAAACTAAACTAATCTATAAACTAAACTAAACTAAACTAACCTAAGATAACATAACCTAAATTAAACTAAACTAAACTAAACTATACTAAACTATAAACAAAACGATAAACTATACTATATTTTAAACTGAACTAAAGTAAACTAAACTAAATTAATTTTACCTAACCTAACCTAAACTAAACTAAACTAACCTAACCTAACCCAAACTAAATTAAACTAAACTAAACTAAACGAAATTAAACTATAAACTGAAGTAAACTAAACTAAACTCAACTAAACTAAACTAACCTAACCTAACTTAACATAACCTAACCTAAACTAAACTAAACTAACGTAACCTAACATAACCTACCCTAAACTAAAATAAATTAAATTAATTAAACTATAAACTAAACTAAACTATATACTAAACGATACCTCACTCAACTAAACTACACTAAACTAAACTAAACCATAAACTAAACTATAAACTAAACTATAAACTAAACTATAAACTAATTTATAAATTAAACTAAACTATAAATTATAGTAAAATAAACAAAACTAAACTAAGCTAAACTAACTAACCTAAATTAACGTAACCTAAGCTAAGCTATCTAAACTAACCTAACCTAACCTAACCTAAACTAAACTAAACTAAAATAAACTAAACTAAACTAAACTATAAACTAAACTATAAACTAAACTGAACTAAACTATAAACTAAACTAAACTAAAGTTAACTAACCTAACGTAACTTAACCTAAACTAAATTAAACTAAACTAAACTAAACTAAGCTAACTTAACCTAACCTAAACTAACCTAACCTAACCTAAGCTAAGCTAAACTAAACTAACCTAACCTAACATAAACTAACCTTACCTAACCTAAACTAACCTTACCTAACCTAACCTAACCAAAACTAAACTAAACTAAACAAAACTACACTAAACTAAACTAAATTAAACTATAAACTGAACTAAACTATAAACTAAACTTTAAACTAACCAAGACTAAACTATAAACAAAACTAAACTAAACTGAACTAAACTTACCTAACCTAACATAAACTTAATTAAACTAAACTACCCTAACCTAACCTAACCTAATCTAACCTTACCTAACCTAACCTAAACTAAACTAAACGAAACTAAACTATAAACTAAACTATAAACTATTCTATAAATTAAACTAAACTATAAACTAAACTAAACTAAACTAAACTAACTAACCTAATCTAACCGAACCTAACCTAAGCTACGCTAAACTAAACTAACCTAACAAAACCTGAAATAAACTAAACTAAACTAAACTAAACTAAACTAAATTATAAACTAAACTATAAACTAATATAAACTAACCTAACCTAACCTAACCTAAACTAAACTAACCTAACCTAAGCTAACGTAACCTAAACTAAACTAAACTATAAAAAAACTATAAACTAAACTAAACAAAACTATACTATAAACTAAATTATAAACTAAACTAATGTAAACTAAACTAACCTCAACTAACCTAACCTAACCTCACCTAACCTAACATAAACTAAATTAACTAAATTATAAACTAAACGAAACTAAACTAAACTAAACTAAATTAAACTAAACTAACCTAAAGTAACATAACCTAACCTAACCTAACCTAACCTAAACTAAAATAACTCAACTAACCTAACCGAACCTAAACTAAACTAAACTAAACTAAACTATAAACTAAAGTAAACTAAATTAAAATAAAATAAACTAACCTAATTTACCTAAACAAAACTAACACACCTAACCTAACCTAAACAAAACTAAACTGACCTATACTATCCTTAACAAAATAAAACTAAACTAAACTATAAGATAAACTATAAACTAAAGTAAACTGAACTAAACTAAAATAAACTAATCTAACCTAACCTAACCTAACCTAACCTAAACTAATATAACATAAACTAAACTAAACTATAAACTAAAATATAAACTAAACTAAACTAAACAACCTAACCTAAACTAAAGTAAAATAAACTAGATTAAATTCAACTAAACTAAACTAAACTAAACGCCACTAACCTAACCTAACCTAATATAATCTAAACTAAAATAAACTAACCTAACCTAAACTTACTTAACCTAACCTAAACTAAACTAATCTAAGCTATAAACTAAACTATAAACTAATTTATAAATTAAACTAAACTATAAACTAAAATAAAATAAACTAAACTAAGCTAAACTATCTAACCTAACCTAACCTAACCTAAATTAACCTAACCTAAGCTAAACTAAACTAAACTAACCTAACCTAACCTAAGCTAAGGTAAACTAAACTAACCTAACCTAACCTGAACTAAACTAAACTAAACTAACCTAACTTATAAACTAAGCTATAAACTAAACTAAACCAAATTATAAACTAAACTATAAACTAAACTAAACTATAAACTAAACTAAACTAAATTATACTAATCTAACCTAACCTAAACTAAACTAACCTAACATAACCTAACCTAACATAACCTAAACTAAACTAAATTAAATATAAAATAAACTATAAACTAAACTATACTATAATCTAAATTATAAACTAAACTAAACTAAACTAACCTAATCTAACCTAATCTAACATAAACTAAACTAAATTATAAACAAAACGAAACTAAACTAACCTAACCTAATATAAACTAAATTAAACTAAATTATAAACTAAACGAAACTAAACTAAACTAAACTAACCTAAAGTAACATAAGTTAACCTAACCTAACCTAAACTACACTAACTTAACCTGACCTAACCTAAATTGAACTAAACCAAACTAACCTAACCTAACCTAACCTAAAATAACCTAACCTAAGCTAAGCTAAACTAAACTTACCTAACCTAACCTAAACTAAACCAATATAAACTATAAACTAAACTATAAACTAATTTATAAATTAAATTAAACTATTAACTAAATTAAAAAAAACCTAACTAAGCTAAACTATCTAACCTAACCTAACCTAACCTAAAATAACCTAACCTAAGCTAAGCTAAACTAAACTAACCTAACCTAACATAAACTAACATAACCTAACCTAAACTAAACTAAACTAAACCAAACTAAACTAAACTATAAAATAAAATATAAACTAATTTATAAACTAAACTAATCTATAAACTAAACTAAACTAAACTAAACTTAGCTAAACTAACTAACCTTACCTAATGTAGCCTAACGTAATCTAAGCTAAACTAAACTAACCTAACCTAACCTAAACTAACTTAACCTAACCTATACTAAACTTACCTTACCTAACCTAACATAACCTAAACTAAACTAAACTATAAAATAAACTATAAACTAAACTAAACTAAACTAAACTATACTATAAACTAAATTATAAACTAAACTAAACTAAACTAAACTAACCTAACCTAACATAACATAAACTAAACTAAACTAAATTATAAACTAAACGAAACTAAACTAACCTAACCTATGCTAACTTAACATAACATAAACTAAACTAAACTAAATTATAAACTAAACAAAACTAAACAAAACTAAAACTAAACTAACCTAAAGTAACCTAACCTAACCTAAAGTAAACTAAACTAATCTAATATAAACTAAACTAAACAATAAATTAAAATATAAAATAAACTTAACTAAACTAAACTAAGCTAAACGAACTTAACCTAAACTAAACTATAAAATAAACTATTAACTAAACTAAACTAAACTATACTATAAACTAAATTATAAACTAAACTAAACTAAACTAACCTAACCTAACCTAACATAAACTAAACAAACTAAATTATAAACTAATCGTAACTAAACTAACCTAACCTAACCTAACCTAACATAAACTAAACTAAACTCAATTATAAACTAAACGAAACTAAACAAAACTAAACTAAACTAACCTAAAGTAACATAACCTATGCTAACTTAAACTAAACTAAACTAACCTGACCTAACCTAAACTAAAACTAAATTTATTTAAACTATAAACTAAACTATAAACTAAAGTAAATTAACTAAACCAAAATAAACTAACCTAACCTAACCTAACCTAAACTAAACTAACCTAACCTAACCTAACCTAACCTAACATTTACTAAACTAAACTAAATTATAAACTAAGCGAATCTAAACTAAATTAAATTAAACTAAACTAACCTAAAGTAACATAACCTAACCTAACGTAACGTAACCTAACCTAAACTAAACTAAACTAAACTAAACTTACCAACCTAACCTAACCTAAACTAAAATAAACTAAACTAACCTAACCGAACCTAAACTAAACTAAACTATAAACTAAACTATAAACTAAACTAAACTAAACTAAACTAAAATAAACTAACCTAACCTAACCTGACCTAGCCTAACCTAACCTAACCTAACCTAAACTAAACTAAACTAAACTATAAACTAAGTTATATACTAAACTAAACTAACATAACGTAACTTGAACTACAATAAAATAAACTAAACTAAGTTCAACTAAACTAAACCTAACTACACTAACCTAACCTAACCTAACCAAACCTAAACTAAACTAAACTAAACTAAATAAAACTAAACTAAACTAAACGAAATTAAACTATACACCAAACTATAAACTAAGCTAAACTAAACTATAAATTAAACTATAAACTAAACTAAACTACTAAACTATAAGGTAAACTAAACTAAATTAAACTCAACTAATCTAAACTAACTTAACCTTACTAAACTAACCTAACCTAAAATAACCTAACCTAATATAAACTAAACTAAACTAACCTAACCTAAGCTAAGCTAAGCTAAGCTAAACTAAATCAACCTAACCTGAACTAAACTAAACTAAAATATAAACCAAACTATAAACTAAACTAAACCAAACTATATACTAAACTATAAACTAAACTAAGCTAAACTATAAACTAAACTAAACTAAACTAACCTAAACTAGCCTAACCTAAACTAACTTAAACTAACCTAAACTAAACTTACCTTACCTTACCGCACATAACATAACCTAAACTAAACTAAACTATAAAATAAACTATAAACTAAACTAAACTATACAAAAATTAAATTATAAACTAACCTAAACTAAACTAACCTAACCTAACCTAACATAACATAAACTAAACTAAACTAAATTATAAACTAAACGAAACTAAACAAAACTAAACTAAACTAACCTAAAGTAACATAACCTAACCTAACCTAAACTAAACTAAACTAAGCTGACCTAAACTAAACTAAAACTAAATTAAACTAAACTATAAACTAAACTATAAACTAAAGTAAATTAACTAAAATAAAATAAACTAACCTAACCTAACCTAACCTAAACTAAACTAACCTAACCTAACCTAACCTATTCTAAACTAAACTAAACTAAACTAATATAAACTAAACTAAACAATAAATTAAAATATAAACTAAACTTAACTAAACTAAACTAAGCTAAACTAACTTGACCTAAACTAAACTAAACTAAGCTAACCTAACCTGACGTAAACTAAACTAAAATAAACTAAATTAAATTCAAGTAAACTAAACTAAACTACACTAACCTAACCTAACCTAACCTAACCTAACATAATCTAATCTAAACTAAAATAAAGTAACCTAAACTAATCTAACCTTACCTAACCTAAACTAAACTAAACTAAACCAAACTAAACTAAACTATAAACTAAAATATAAACTAATTTATAAACTAAACTAATCTATAAACTAAACTAAACTAAACTGAACTAAACTAACCTAAACTAACCTAACCTAAACTTACGTAACCTAACCTAAACTAAACTAAACTATAAACTAAACTGTAAACTAATTTATAAATTAAACTAAACTATAAACTAAAGTAAAATAAACAAAACTAAACTAAGCCAAACTAACTAACCTAACCTAACCTAACCTAAGCTAAGCTATCTAAACTCACCCAACCTAACCTAAACTAAACTAAAATAAAATAAACTAAAGTATAAACTAAACTAAAGTAAACTATAAACTAAACTATAAACTAAACTGAACTAAACTATAAATTAAATTAAAGTTAACTAACCTAACCTAACGAAACCTATCGTAAATTAAACTAAACTAAACTAAACTAAGCTAACTTAACCTAACCTAAACTAACCTAACCTAACCTAACCTAAGCTAAGCTAAACTAAACTAACTTAACCTAACATAACTAACCTAACCTAACCTAAACTAACCTTACCTCACCTAACCTAAACTAAACTAAACTAAATTAAACTATAAACTGAACTAAACTGTAAACTAAATTTTAAACTAAACTAAACTAAACTATAAATACAACTAAACTAAACTGAACTAAACTAAAATAACCTAGCCTAACTTAAACTTAACTAAACTAAACTACCCTAACCTAACCTAACCTAACCAAACCTAACCTAACCTAACCTAAACTAAACTAAAATAAACTAAACTAAACTAAACTAAACTAACTAACCTAACCTAACCTAACCTAACCTAAGCTAAACTAAACTAACCTAACGTAAATTAACCTAAAATAAACTAAACTAAACTAAACTAACCTAACCTAACCTAACATAAACTAAACTAAACTAAACTAAATAAAACTAAACTAAACTAAACAAAATTAAACTATACACCAAACTATAAAATAAGCTACACTAAACTATAAACTAAAATATAAACTAATCTAAACTAAACTAACCTAACCTAAACTAGACTAAAATAAACTAAATTAAATTCAACTAAATGAAACCAAACTAAACTACACTAACCTAACCTAACCTAACCTAACATAATCTAATCTAAACAAAAATAAACTAACCTAAACTAATCTAACCTTACCTAACCAAACCTAAACTAAACTAAACTAAACCAAACTAAACTAAACTACAAACTAAAATATAATCTAATTTATAAACTAAACTAATCTATAAACTAAACTAAACTAAACTAAACTTAGCTAAACTAACTAACCTTACCGAAAATAGCCTAACCTAATCTAAGCTAAACTAAACTAACCTAACCTAAACCAACATAAACAAAACTGAACCAAATTATAAAGTAAACCATAAACTAAACTAAACAAAACTTAATTCTAAACTATAAATTAACAAAACTATAAACTAAACTAAACTAATGTAACCTAACCTAACCTAACCTAAACTAAACTAAACTAAACTATAAACACAGTTATAAACTAAACTAAACTAGACTAACATAACGTAACCTAAACTACCATAAAATAAACTAAACTAAGTTCATCTAAACTAAACCTAACTACACTAACCTAACCTAACCTAACTTAACAAAAACTAAACTAAACTGACCTAACCTAACCTAACGTAAACTAAACTAAACTATACGAAACAAAACTAAATAAAACTAAACTAAACTAAACGAAATTAAACTATACACCAAACTATAAAATAAGCTAAACTAAACTATAAATTAAACTATAAACTAAACTAAAGTACTAAACTATAAGGTAAACTAAACTAAATTAAACTCAACTAATCTAAACTAACCTAAGCTTACTAAACTAACCTAACCTAAACTAACCTAACCTAATATAAACTAAACTAAACTAACCTAACCTAACATAAGCTAGGCTAAGCTAAACTAAACTAACCTAACCTAAAATAAAATAAACTAAACTAAAATATAAACTAAACTATAAACTAAACTAAACCAAACTATATACTAAACTATAAACTAAACTAAGCTAAACTATAAACTAAACTATACTAAACTAAAGTAACTTAACCTAACCTAACCTAAACTAACTTATCCTAACCTATACTAAACTTACCTTACCTAACCTAACATAACCTAAAATAATCTAAATTATAAAATAAACTATAAACTAAACTAAACTATACTATAAACTAAATTATAAACTAAACTAAACTAAACTAAACTAACCTAACCTAACCTAACCTAAACTAAACTAAACTAAATTATAAACTAAACGTAACTAAACTAACGTAACCTAACCTAACCTAAACTAAACTAAACTAAATTATAATCTAAACGAAACTAAACAAAACTAAACTAAACTAACCTAAAGTAACATAACCTAACCTAACCTAAACTAAACTAAACTAACCTGACCTAAACTAACCTAACCTAACATAATCTAATCTAAACTAAAATAAACTAACCTAACCGAACCTAACCTAACCTTACCTAACCTAAACTAAACTAAACTAAACTAAACCAAACTAAACTAAACTATAAACTAAAATATAAATTAATCTGTAAACTAAACTAAAGTATAAACTACACGAAACTAAAATCAACTATACTAAACTAAACTAACCTAACCTAAACTAACCTAACCTAATATAAACTAAACTAAACTAACCTAACCTAAGCTAAGCTAAACTAAACTAACCTAACCTAAACTAAACTAAACTAAACTAAACTAAATTATAAACTAAACTATAAACTAAACTAAACCAAATGATATACTAAACTATAAACTATACTAACCTAAATTATAAACTAACCTAACCTAACCTAAACTTACCTAACGTAACCTAAACTAAACTAAACTAAACTATAAACTAATTTATAAATTAAAATAAACTATAAACTATAGTAAAAAAACAAAACTAAACTAAGCTAAACTAACTAACCTAACCTAACCTAACCTAAGCTAAGATATCTAAACTTACCTAACCTAACCTAAACTAAACTAAACTAAAATAAACTAAACTAAACTAAACTATAAACTAAACTATAAACTAAACTGATATAAACTATAAACTAAACTAAAGTTAATTAACCTAACGTAACCTAACCTAAACTAAATTAAACTAAACTAAACTAAACTAAGCTAACCTAACCTAACCTAAACTAACCTAACCTAACCTAACCTGAGCTAAACTAAACTAACCTAACCTAACATAAACTAACCTTACCTAACCTAAACTAACCTTACCTAACCCAACCTAAACTAAACTAAACTAAACAAAACAAAACTAAACTAAACTAAATTAAACTATAAACTGAACTAAACTGTAAACTAAACTTTAAACTAAACTAAACTATAAACAAAACTAAAATAAACTGAACTAAACTTACAGAACTTAACCTAACATAAACTTAACTAAAACTGCCCTAACCTAACCTAACCTAACCTTACCTAACCTAACCTAAACTAAACTAAACAAAACTAAACTATAAACTAAACTATAAACTAATCTATAAATTAAACTATATTATAAACTAAACTAAAATAAACTAAACTAAACTAAACTAACTAACCTAACCTAACCGAACCTAACCTAAGCTACGCTAAACTAAACTAACCTAACCTAACCTTAACTAAACTAAACAAAACTATACTAAACTGAATTATAAACTAAACTATAAACTAAAATAAACCAAATTATAAACTAAACTATAAACTTAACTAAACCAACCTAACATAACCTAACCTAACCTAAACTAAACTAACCTAACCTAAGCTAACCTAACCTAAACTAAACTAAACTATAAAAAAACTATAAACTAAACTAAACCAAACTATACTATAAACTAAATTATAAACTAAACTAAACTAAACTAACCTCAACTAACCTAACCTAACCTCACCTAACCTAACCTAACATAAACTAAACTAAACTAAATTATAAACTAAACGAAACTAAACTAAACTAAACTAAATTAAACTAAACTAACCTAAAGTAACATACCTAACCTAACCTAACCTAAACTAAAATAAACTCCACTAACCTAACCTAACATAACCCAACCTAACCTAAACTAAACTAAACTAACCTAACCGAACCTAAACTAAACTAAACTAAACTATAAACTAAACTATAAACTAAAGTAAACTAAACTAAACTAAAATAAACTAACCTAACCTACCCTAAACAAACCTAACACACCTAACCTAACCTAACCTAAACTAAACTAAACTAACTCACCTAAACTAACCGAACCTAACCTAAGCTACGCTAAACTAAACTAACCTAACAAAACCTGAACTAAACTAAATTAAACTAAACTAAACTAAATTATAAACTAAACTATAAACTAATATAAACTAACGTAACCTAACCTAACCTAAACTAAACTAAACTATAAAAAAACTATAAACTAAACTAAACAAAACTATACTATAAACTAAATTATAAACTAAACTAATGTAAACTAAACTAACCTCAACTAACCTAACCTCACCTAACCTAACATAAACTAAACTAAACTAAACTAAATTATAAACTAAAGGAAACTAAACTAAACTAAACTGACCTTACCTATCCTAAACAAAACAAAACTAAACTAAACTATAAGCTAAACTATAAACTAAAGTAAACTGAACTAAACTAAAATAAACTAATCTAACCTAACCTAACCTACCCTAACCTAACCTAATCTAAACTAATCTAATATAAACTAAACTAAACTAAACTATAAACTAAAATATAAACTAAACTAAACTAAATAACCTAACCTAAACTAAAGTAAAATAAACTAGATTAAATTCAACTAAACTAAACTAAACTAAACGCCACTAACCTAACCTAACCTAACCTAATCTAATCTAAACTAAAATAAACTAACCTAACCTAACGTAACGTAACCTCACCTATTCTTACCTAAACTAATCTAAACTAAACAAACTAAACTGAACTATAAACTAAAATATAAATTAATCTATAAACTAAACTGAACTATAAACTAAACGAAACTAAAATAAACTAACTAACCTAACCTAACCTAACCTAACCTAACCTAAACTAAACTAAACTATAAAAAAACTATAAACTAAACTAAACAAAACTATACTATAAACTAAATTATAAACTAAACTAAACTAAACTAAACTAACCTCAACTAACCTAACCTAACCTCACCTAACCTAACCTAACATAATCTAAACTAAACTAAATTATAAACTAAACGAAACTAAACTAAACTAAACTAAATTAAACTAAACTAACCTAAAGTAACATACCTAACCTAACCTAACCTAAACTAAAATAAACTCCACTAACCTAACCTAACATAACCCAACCTAACCTAAACTAAACTAAACTAACCTAACCTAACCTAACCTAAACTAAACTAAAATAAACTAAACTAAACTAAACTAACTAATCTAACCTAACCTAACCTAAGCTAAACTAAACTAACCTAACGTAAATTAACCTAAACAAAACTAAACTAAACTAAACTAACCTAACCTAACCTAACATAAACTAAACTAAACTAAACTAAATAAAACTAAACTAAACTAAACAAAATTAAACTATACACCAAACTATAAAATAAGCTACACTAAACTATAAACTAAAATATAAACTAATCTAAACTAAACTAACCTAACCTAAACTAAACTAAAATAAACTAAATTAAATTCAACTAAATGAAACTAAACTAAACTACACTAACCTAACCTAACCTAACCTAACATAATCTAATCTAAACAAAAATAAACTAACCTAAACTAATCTAACCTTACCTAACCAAACCTAAACTAAACTAAACTAAACCAAACTAAACTAAACTACAAACTAAAATATAAACTAATTTATAAACTAAACTAATCTATAAACTAAACTAAACTAAACTAAACTTAGCTAAACTAACTAACCTTACCGAAAATAGCCTAACCTAATCTAAGCTAAACTAAACTAACCTAACCTAAACCAACATAAACAAAACTGAACCAAATTATAAAGTAAACCATAAACTAAACTAAACAAAACTTAATTCTAAACTATAAATTAACAAAACTATAAACTAAACTAAACTAATCTAACCTAACCTAACCTAACCTAACCTAACCTAAACTAAACTAAACTAAACTATAAACACAGTTATAAACTAAACTAAACTAGACTAACATAACGTAACCTAAACTACAATAAAATAAACTAAACTAAGTTCATCTAAACTAAACCTAACTACACTAACCTAACCTAACCTAACTTAACAAAAACTAAACTAAACTGACCTAACCTAACCTAACGTAAACTAAACTAAACTATACGAAACAAAACTAAATAAAACTAAACTAAACTAAACGAAATTAAACTATACACCAAACTATAAAATAAGCTAAACTAAACTATAAATTAAACTATAAACTAAACTAAACTACTAAACTATAAGGTAAACTAAACTAAATTAAACTCAACTAATCTAAACTAACCTAAGCTTACTAAACTAACCTAACCTAAACTAACCTAACCTAATATAAACTAAACTAAACTAACCTAACCTAACATAAGCTAGGCTAAGCTAAACTAAACTAACCTAACCTAAAATAAAATAAACTAAACTAAAATATAAACTAAACTATAAACTAAACTAAACCAAACTATATACTAAACTATAAACTAAACTAAGCTAAACTATAAACTAAACTATACTAAACTAAAGTAACTTAACCTAACCTAACCTAAACTAACTTATCCTAACCTATACTAAACTTACCTTACCTAGCCTAACATAACCTAAAATAATCTAAAGTATAAAATAAACTATAAACTAAACTAAACTATACTATAGACTAAATTATAAACTAAACTAAACTAAACTAAACTAACCTAACCTAACCTAACCTAAACTAAACTAAACTAAATTATAATCTAAACGAAACTAAACAAAACTAAACTAAACTAACCTAAAGTAACATAACCTAACCTAACCTAAACTAAACTAAACTAACCTGACCTAACCTAAACCAAAACTAAATTAATCTATACTATAAACTAAACTATAAACTAAAGTAAATTAACTAAACTAAAATAAACTAACCTAACCTAACCTAACCTAAACTAAACTAACATAACCTAACCTAACCTAAACTAAACTAAACTAATCTAATATAAACTAAACTAAACAATAAATTAAAATATAAACTAAACTTAACTAAACTAAACTAAGAAAAACTAACTTAACCTAAACTAAACTTAACTAAACTAACCTAACCTGACCTAAAATAAACTAAAATAAACTAAATTAAATTCAAGTAAACTAAACTAAACTACACTAACCTAACCTAACCTAACATAATCTAATCTAAACTAAACTAAACTAACCTAAACTAATCTAACCTTACCTAACCTAACCTAACCTAAACCAAACTAAACTAAACTATAAACTAATTTATAAACTAAACTAATCTATAAACTAAACTAAACTAAACTAACCTAAGATAACATAACCTAAATTAAACTAAACTAAACTAAACTATACTAAACTATAAACAAAACGATAAACTATACTATATATTAAACTGAACTAAAGTAAACTAAACTAAATTAATTTTACCTAACCTAACCTAAACTAAACTAAACTAACCTAACCTAACCCAAACTAAATTAAACTAAACTAAACTAAACGAAATTAAACTATAAACTGAAGTAAACTAAACTAAACTCAACTAAACTAAACTAACTTAACCTAACTTAACATAACCTAACCTAAACTAAACTAAACTAACGTAACCTAACATAACCTACCTTATACTAAAATAAATTAAATTAATTAAACTATAAACCAAACTAAACTATATACTAAACGATACCTCACTCAACTAAACTAAACTAAACTAAACTACACTAAACTAAACTAAACCATAAACTAAACTATAAACTAAACTATAAACTAAACTATAAACTAATTTATAAATTAAACTAAACTATAAATTATAGTAAAATAAACAAAACTAAACTAAGCTAAACTAACTAACCTAAATTAACGTAACCTAAGCTAAGCTATCTAAACTAACCTAACCTAACCTAACCTAAACTAAACTAAAATAAACTAAACTAAACTAAACTATAAACTAAACTATAAACTAAACTGAACTAAACTATAAACTAAACTAAACTAAAGTTAACTAACCTAACGTAACTTAACCTAAACTAAATTAAACTAAACTAAACTAAACTAAGCTAACTTAACCTAACCTAAACTAACCTAACCTAACCTAAGCTAAGCTAAACTAAACTAACCTAACCTAACATAAACTAACCTTACCTAACTTAAACTAACCTTACCTAACCTAACCTAACCTAAACTAAACTAAATTAAACAAAACTACACTAAACTAAACTAAATTAAACTATAAACTGAACTAAACTATAAACTAAACTTTAAACTAACCAAGACTAAACTATAAACAAAACTAAACTAAACTGAACTAAACTTACCTAACCTAACATAAACTTAATTAAACTAAACTACCCTAACCTAACCTAACCTAATCTAACCTTACCTAACCTAACCTAAACTAAACTAAACGAAACTAAACTATAAACTAAACTATAAACTAATCTATAAATTAAACTAAACTATAAACTAAACTAAACTAAACTAAACTAAACTAACTAACCTAATCTAACCGAACCTAACCTAAGCTACGCTAAACTAAACTAACCTAACAAAACCTGAAATAAACTAAACTAAACTAAACTAAACTAAACTAAATTATAAACTAAACTATAAACTAATATAAACTAACCTAACCTAACCTAACCTAAACTAAACTAACCTAACCTAAGCTAACCTAACCTAAACTAAACTAAACTATAAAAAAACTATAAACTAAACTAAACAAAACTATACTATAAACTAAATTATAAACTAACCTAATGTAAACTAAACTAACCTCAACTAACCTAACCTAACCTCACCTAACCTAACATAAACTAAAATAAACTAAATTATAAACTAAACGAAACTAAACTAAATTAAACTAAATTAAACTAAACTAACCTAAAGTAACATAACCTAACCTAACCTAACCTAACCTAAACTAAACTAAACTAAACTTAACTATAAACTAAAGTAAACTAAATTAAAATAAAATAAACTAACCTAATTTACCTAAACAAAACTAACACACTTTACCTAACCTAAACAAAACTAAACTGACCTAACCTATCCTTAACAAAATAAAACTAAATTAAACTATAAGATAAACTATAAACTAAAGTAAACTAAACTAAACTAAAATAAACTAATCTAACCTAACCTAACCTAACCTAACCTAAACTAATATAATATAAACTAAACTAAACTATAAACTAAAATATAAATTAAACTAAACTAAACAACCTAACCTAAACTAAAGTAAAATAAACTAGATTAAATTCAACTAAACTAAACTAAACTAAACGCCACTAACCTAACCTAACCTAATATAATCTAAACTAAAATAAACTAACCTAACCTAAACTTACCTAACCTAACCTAAACTAAACTAATCTAAGCTATAAACTAAACTATAAACTAATTTATAAATTAAACTAAACTATAAACTAAAATAAAATAAACTAAACTAAGCTAAACTATCTAACCTAACCTAACCTAACCTAAATTAACCTAACCTAAGCTAAGCTAAACTAAACTAACCTAACCCAACCTAGGCTAACCTTACCTAACCTAACCTAAACTTAACTAAATGATACTAAACTATAAACTAATCTATAAATTAAACTAAACTATAAACTAAACTAAAATAAACTAAACTAAGCTAAATTAACTAACCTAAACTATTCTAAACTAACCTAAGCTAAACTAGACTAACCCAACCTAAACTAAACTAAACTAAATTATAAACTAAACCATAAACTAAATTATACTATAAACTAAACTATAAACTAAACTAAACTAAACTATAAACTAGACTAAACTAAACTAAACTAACCTAACCTAACCTAAGCTAAGGTAAACTAAACTAACCTAACCTAACCTGAACTAAACTAAACTAAACTAAACTAACCTAACTTATAAACTAAGCTATAAACTAAACTAAACCAAATTATAAACTAAACTATAAACTAAACTAAACTATAAACTAAACTAAACTATAAACTAAACTAAACTAAATTATACTAATCTAACCTAACCTAAACTAAACTAACCTAACCTAACCTAACCTAACATAACCTAAACTAAACTAAATTAAATATAAAATAAACTATAAACTAAACTATACTATAAACTAAATTATAAACTAAACTAAACTAAACTAACCTAATCTAACCTAATCTAACATAAACTAAACTAAATTATGAACAAAACGAAACAAAACTAACCTAACCTAATATAAACTAAACTAAACTAAATTATAAACTAAACGAAACTAAACTAAACTAAACTAACCTAAAGTAACATAACCTTAACTAAACTAACCTAACCTAACCTACGCTAAACTAAACTAACCTGACCTAACCTAACCTAAACAAAACTAAACTAAACTAAACTAAATTAACTAAAATAAACTAACCTAACCTAAACTAACCTAAACTAAACTAACCTAACCTAACCTAACACAAACTAAACTAAACTATACAAAACTAATCTAATATGAACTAAACTAAATTAAACTATAAACTAAAATATAAACTAACCTAAACTAAACTAACCTAACCTAAACTAAACTTAAATAAACTAAATTAAATTCAACTAAATGAAACTAAACTAAACTACACTAACCTAAACTAACCTAACCTAACATAATCTAATCTAAACTAAAATAAACTAACCTAACCGAACCTAACCTAACCTTACCTAACCTAAACTAAACTAAACTAAACTAAACCAAACTAAACTAAACTATAAACTAAAATATAAATTAATCTGTAAACTAAACTAAAGTATAAACTACACGAAACTAAAATCAACTATACTAAACTAAACTAACCTAACCTAAACTAACCTAACCTAATATAAACTAAACTAAACTAACCTAACCTAAGCTAAGCTAAACTAAACTAACCTAACCTAAACTAAACTAAACTAAACTAAACTAAATTATAAACTAAACTATAAACTAAACTAAACCAAATGATATACTAAACTATAAACTATACTAACCTAAATTATAAACTAACCTAACCTAACCTAAACTTACCTAACGTAACCTAAACTAAACTAAACTAAACTATAAACTAAACTATAAACTAATTTATAAATTAAAATAAACTATAAACTATAGTAAAAAAACAAAACTAAACTAAGCTAAACTAACTAACCTAACCTAACCTAACCTAAGCTAAGATATCTAAACTTACCTAACCTAACCTAAACTAAACTAAACTAAAATAAACTATACTAAACTAAACTATAAACTAAACTATAAACTAAACTGATATAAACTATAAACTAAACTAAAGTTAATTAACCTAACGTAACCTAACCTAAACTAAATTAAACTAAACTAAACTAAACTAAGCTAACCTAACCTAACCTAAACTAACCTAACCTAACCTAACCTGAGCTAAACTAAACTAACCTAACCTAACATAAACTAACCTTACCTAACCTAAACTAACCTTACCTAACCCAACCTAAACTAAACTAAACTAAACAAAACAAAACTAAACTAAACTAAATTAAACTATAAACTGAACTAAACTGTAAACTAAACTTTAAACTAAACTAAACTATAAACAAAACTAAAATAAACTGAACTAAACTTACAGAACTTAACCTAACATAAACTTAACTAAAACTACCCTAACCTAACCTAACCTAACCTTACCTAACCTAACCTAAACTAAACTAAACAAAACTAAACTATAAACTAAACTATAAACTAATCTATAAATTAAACTATATTATAAACTAAACTAAAATAAACTAAACTAAACTAAACTAACTAACCTAACCTAACCGAACCTAACCTAAGCTACGCTAAACTAAACTAACCTAACCTAACCTTAACTAAACTAAACTAAACTAAACTAAACTGAATTATAAAGTAACTATAAACTAAACTAAACCAAATTATAAACTAAACTATAAACTTAACTAAACCAACCTAACATAACCTAACCTAACCTAAACTAAACTAACCTAACCTAAGCTAACCTAACCTAAACTAAACTAAACTATAAAAAAACTATAAACTAAACTAAACCAAACTATACTATAAACTAAATTATAAACTAAACTAAACTAAACTAAACTAACCTCAACTAACCTAACCTAACCTCACCTAACCTAACCTAACATAAACTAAACTAAACTAAATTATAAACTAAACGAAACTAAACTAAACTAAACTAAATTAAACTAAAATAACCTAAAGTAACATACCTAACCTAACCTAACCTAAACTCCACTAACCTAACCTAACATAACCCAACCTAACCTAAACTAAACTAAACTAACCTAACCGAACCTAAACTAAACTAAACTAAACTATAAACTAAACTATAAACTAAAGTAAACTAAACTAAACTAAAATAAACTAACCTAACCTACCCTAAACAAACCTAACACACCTAACCTAACCTAACCTAAACTAAACTAAACTAACTCACCTAAACTAACCGAACCTAACCTAAGCTACGCTAAACTAAACTAACCTAACAAAACCTGAATTAAACTAAATTAAACTAAACTAAACTAAATTATAAACTAAACTATAAACTAATATAAACTAACGTAACCTAACCTAACCTAAACTAAACTAAACTATAAAAAACTATAAACTAAACTAAACAAAACTATACTATAAACTAAATTATAAACTAAACTAATGTAAACTAAACTAACCTCAACTAACCTAACCTCACCTAACCTAACATAAACTAAACTAAACTAAACTAAATTATAAACTAAAGGAAACTAAACTAAACTAAACTGACCTTACCTATCCTAAACAAAACAAAACTAAACTAAACTATAAGCTAAACTATAAACTAAAGTAAACTGAACTAAACTAAAATAAACTAATCTAACCTAACCTAACCTACCCTAACCTAACCTAATCTAAACTAATCTAATATAAACTAAACTAAACTAAACTATAAACTAAAATATAAACTAAACTAAACTAAATAACCTAACCTAAACTAAAGTAAAATAAACTAGATTAAATTCAACTAAACTAAACTAAACTAAACGCCACTAACCTAACCTAACCTAACCTAATCTAATCTAAACTAAAATAAACTAACCTAACCTAACGTAACGTAACCTCACCTATTCTTACCTAAACTAATCTAAACTAAACAAACTAAACTGAACTATAAACTAAAATATAAATTAATCTATAAACTAAACTGAACTATAAACTAAACGAAACTAAAATAAACTATACTAAACTAAACTAACCTAACCTAAACTTACCTAACCTAACCTAAACTAAACTAATCTAAACTATAAACTAAACTATAAACTAATTTATAAATTAAACGAAACTATAAACTAAAATAAAATAAACTAAACTAAGCTAAACTATCTAACCTAACCTAACCTAACCTAAATTAACCTAACCTAAGCTAAGCTAAGCTAAACTAAACTAATCTAACCTAACATAAACTAACATAACCTAACCTAAACTAAACTAAACTAAACTAACCTTACCTAACCTAACCTATACTAAACTAAACAAAACTAAACTAAACTAAACTATAAACTAAACTAAACTAAACTATAAACAAAACTAAACTAAACTGAACTAAACTAACCTAACATAAACTTAACTAAACTAAACTAACCTAACCGAACCTAAGCTTACTTTACCTATCCTAACCTAAACTTAACTAAATGAAACTAAACTATAAACTAATTTCTAAATTAAACTAAACTATAAACTAAACTAAAATAAACTAAACTAACCTAACCCAACCTTACCAAACCTAACCTAAACTAAACTAAACTAAACCAAACATAACTAAACTATAAAGCTAAATATAAACTAATCTATAAACTAAACTAAACTATAAACTAAAGGAAACTAAATGAAACTATACTAAACTAAGCTAACCTAACATAAACAAATCTAACCTAACCTAAAATAAACTAAACTAAACTAAACTAAATTAAACTATAAACTAAAATAAATTAAACTATAAACTAAACTATAAACTAAACAAAACTAATCTATAAACAAAACTAAACTATAAAACAATTTATAATTAAACTAAACTATAAACTAAATTAAAATAAACTAAACTGAGCTAAACTAACTAACCCAACCTAACCTAACCTAACCTAAACTAAGCTATACTAAACTAACCTAACCTAACCTAAACTAAACTAAAATAAACTAAATTATATTATAAAGTATAAACTAAACAAAACTAAACTATAAACTATAATATAAACTAAACTAAACTTAACTAAACTAAATTAAACTAAAGTTAACTAACCTAACCTAACCTAAATTAAACTAAACTAAACTAAGCTAAGCTAACCTAACCTAACCTAACATAACCTAAGCAAAACTAAAGTAACCTAACCTAACATAAACTAACATAACCTAACCTAAATTAAACTAAACTAAACTAAACAAAACTAAGCTAACCTAACTTAACCTAACCTAACCTAACCTAAGCTAAGCAAAACGAAACTAACCTAACCTAACACAAACTAACCTAACCTAAACTAAACTAAACTAAACTAAACTAAACTAACCTTACCTAACCTAACCTAAACTAAACTAAACAAAACGAAACTAAACTAAACTAAACTAAATTAAACTATAAACTAAACTAAACTATAAACCAAACTATAAACTAAACTAAACTAAACTATAAACAAACCTAACTAAACTGAACTAAACTAACCAAACCTAACCTAACATAAACTTAACTAAACTAAACTATCCTAACCTAACCTAACCTTACCTAACCTAACCTTAACTAAACCAAACTAAACTAAACTATAAACTAAAATATAATCAAATCTATAAATTAAACTAAACTATAAACTGAAATAAATAAACTAAACTAAGCTAAACTAACTAACCTAACCTAACTTAACCTTACCTAACCAAACCTAAGCTAAGCTAAAGTAAACTTACCAAACCTAACCTAAACTAAACTAAACTAAATTAAACTAAACTATAATCTAAAGTATTATATTAACTAAACTAAATTATAAACTAAACTATAAACTAAACTAAACTATAAACTAAACTAAACCAAACTAACCTAACCTAACCTAACCTAAACTAAACTGACCTAACCTAAGCTAACCTAACCTAAATTACACTATAAAATAAACTATAAACTAAACTAAACCAAACTATACTATAAACTAAATTATAAACTAAACTAAACTAACCGGAACTAACCTAACCTAACATAAACTAAACTAAACTAAATTATAAACTAAACGAAACTAAACTAAACTAAATTAAACTAAACTAACCTAAAGTAACCTAAACTAAACTAAACTAAACCAAACTATAAACTTAACTAACTAACTAAATAAACTAAACTAAACTAAACTATAAACTAAACTGTAAACTAAATTATTACTAAACTAAATTATATACAAAATTAAACTCAACTGAACTAACTTAACCTAACCTAACCTAAACTTACCTCTCCTAACCTAAACTAAACTAAACTAAACTAAACTATAAACTAATCTAAAATTAAACTAAACTATAAACTAAAATAAACTAAACTAAGCTACACTAACTAACCGAACCTAACCTAAACTAACATAACCTAACCAAACCTAAACTAAGCTAAACTAAACTATAAAATAAAATATAAACTAAAATAAACTAAACTATACTATAAACTAAATTACAAACTAAACTAAATTAAACTAAACTAACCTAACCTAACCTAACATAAACTATACTAAACTAAATTATAAAATAACGAAACTAAACTAACCTAACCTAACTTAAACTAAATTAAACTAAACTAAACTAAACGAAATTAAACTATAAACTAAACTAAACTAAACTAAACTCAACTAAACCAAAATAAACTAACCTAACTTAACCTAACCTAAACTAAACTAAACTAACCTAACCTAACATAACCTACCCTAAATTAAACTAAATTAAATTAATTAAACTATAAATTAAACTAAACTATAAACTAAACGATACCTCACTAAACTAAACTAAACTAAATCATAAACTAAACGAAACTAATCTAAACTATAAACTAAACTATAAACTAATTTATAAATTAAACTAAACTATAAACTAAAATAAAATAAACTAAACTAAGCTAAATTATCTAACCTAACCTAACCTAACCTAAATTAACCTAACCTAAGCTAAGCTAAACTAAACTAACCTAACCTAACATAAACTAACATAACCTAACCTAAACTAAACTAAACTAACCTTACCTAACCTAACCTATACTAAACTAAACAATAAACTAAACTAAACTAAACTATAAACAAAACTAAACTAAACTGAACTAAACTAACCTAACCTAACATAAACTTAACTAAACTATACTAAGCTAACCCAACCTAAGCTAACCTTACCTAACCTAACCTAAACTTAACTAAATGAAACTAAACTATAAACTAATCTCTAAATTAAACTAAACTATAAACTAAACTAAAATAAACTAAACTAACCTAAATTAACTAACCTAACCTATTCTAACCTAACTTAAGCTAAACTAGACTAACCTAACCTAAATTAAACTAAACTGAACTAAATTATAAACTAAACCATAAACTAAACTAAACTATAAACTAAACTAAACTATAAACTAGACTAAACTTAACTAAACTAACCTAACCTAACCTAAGCTAAGGTAAACTAAACTACCCTAAAGTAACATAAGTTAATCTAGCCTAACCTAAACTACACTAACTTAACCTTACCTAACCTAAACTAACCTAACCTAACCTAACCTAAAATAACCTAACCTAAGCTAAGCTAAACTAAAGTAACCTAACCTAACATAAAATAACATAACCTAACCTAAACTGAACTAAACTTAACTATCCGAACCTAACCTAAAATAACCTAACCTAAGCAAAGCTAAACTAAACTAACCTAACCTAACATAAACTGATATAACCTAACCTAAACTGAACTAAACTAAACTAACCTTACCTAACCTATCCTATACTAAACTAAACAAAACAAAACTAAACTAAACTAAACTATAAACTGAACTAAACTAACCTAACCTAACCTAACATAAATTTAACTAAACTAAACTAACCTAACCCAACCTAAGCTAACCTTACCTAACCTAACCTAAACTAAACTAAACGAAACTAAACTATAAACTAATCTCTAAATTAAACTAAACTATAAACTAAACTAAAATAAACTAAACTAAGCTAAATTAACTAACCTATCCTATTCTAACCTAACCTAAGCTAAACTAGACTAACCTAACCTAAACTAAACTAAACTAAACTAAACTCTAAACTAAACTAAACTAAACTATAAACAAAACTAAACTAAACTGAACTAAACTAACCTAACCTAACATAAACTTAACTAAACTAAACTAACCTAACCCAAACTAAGCTAACCGTACCTAACCTAACCTAAACTTAAATAAATGAAACTAAACTATAAACTAATCTCTAAATTGAACTAAACTATAAACTAAACTAAAATAAACTAAACTAAGCTAAATTAATTAACCTAACCTATTCTAACCTAACCTAAGCTAAACTAGACTAACCTAACCTAAACTAAACTAAACTAAACTAAATTATAAACTAAACCATAAACTAAACTAAACTATAAACTAAACTATAAACTAAACTAAACTAAACTATAAACTAGACTAAACTAAACTAAATAAACCTAACCTAAGCTAAGGTAAACTAAACTAACCTAACCTAACCTGAAATAAACTAAACTAAACTAACCTAACTTATAAACTAAGCTATAAACTAAACTAAACCAAATTATAAACTAAACCATAAACTAAACTAAACTAAACTATAAACTAAACTAAACTAAATTATACTAATCTAACCTAACCTAAACTAAACTAACCTAACCTAACCTAACATAACATAACCTAAACTAAACTAAACTAAAATATAAAATAAACTATAAACTAAACTATAATATAAACTAAATTATAAACTAAACTAAACTAAACTAAACTAATCTAACCTAATCTAACATAAACTAAACTAAATTATAAACAAAACGAAACTAAACTAACCTAACCTAATATAAACTAAACTAAACTAAATTATAAACTAAACGAAACTAAACTAAACTTAACCACCCTAAAGTAACATAAGTTAACCTAACCTAACCTAAACTACACTAACTTAACCTGACCTAACCTAAACTGAACTAAACCAAACTAACCTAACCTAACCTAACCGAAAATAACCTAACCTAAGCTAAGCTAAACTAAACTTACCTAACCTAACCTAAACTAAACTAATCTAAACTATAAACTAATCTATAAACTAATTTATAAATTAAACTAAACTATTAACTAAAATAAAATAAACTAAACTAAGCTAAACTATCTAACCTACCCTAACCTAACCTAAAAAAACCTAACCTAAGCTAAGCTAAACTAAACTAACCTAACCTAACATAAACTAACATAACCTAACCCAACCTAAACTAATCTAAACTAAACGAAATTAATCTAATATAAACTAAACAAACTTAAACTATAAACTAAAATATAAACTAAACTAAACTAACCTAACCTAAACTAAACTAAAATAAACTAAATTAAATTCAACTAAATGTAACTAAACTAAACTACACTAACCTAACCTAGCCTAACCTAACATAATCTAATCTAAACTAGAATAAACTAACCTAACCTAACCATAACTAACCTAAACTAAACTGAACCAAACTAAACTAAACCAAACTAAACTAAACTATAAACTAAAATATAAATTAACCTGTAAACTAAAGTAAACTATAAACTACACGAAACTAATATAAACTATAGTAAACTAACCTAAAATAACCTAACCTAAGCTAAACTAAACTAACCTAACCTAACCTAAAGTAAACTAAACTAAACTAAATTATAAACTAAAATATTTACTAAACTAAATCAAACTACATATTAAACTATAAACTAAACTAAGCTAAACTATAAATTAAACTAAACTAAACTAACCTAACCCAACCTAAACTAACCCAACCTAACCTAAACTAAACTAACCCAAAATAACCTAACATAAACTTAACTAAACTAAACTACCCTAACTTAACCTAACCTTACCTAACCTAACCTAAACTAAACTAAACGAAACTAAACTGTAAACTAAACTATAAACTAATATATAAATTAAACTAAACTATAAACTAAACTAAAATAAACTAAACTAAACTAACCTAACTAACCTAAGCTAACCGAACCTAACCTAAGCTACGCTAAACTAAACTAACCTAACCTAACCTGAACTAAACTAAACTAAACTAAACTGAATTATAAACTAAACTATAAACTAAACTAAACCAAATTATAAACTAAAAACTAAACTAAACTAAACTATAAACTAAACTAAACTAACCCTAACCTAACCTAAACTAAACTAACCTAACCTAAGCTAACCTAACCTAAACTAAACTAAACTATAAAAAACTATAAACTAAACTAAACAACACTATACTATATACTAAATTAAAAACTAAACTAAACTAAACTAAACTAAACTAACCTAACCTAACCTCACCTAACCTAACCTAACATAAACTAAACTAAACTAAATTATAAACTAAACGAAACTAAACTAAACTAAACTAAATTAAACTAAACTAACCTAAAGTAACATAACCTAATTACCTAACCTAACCTAACCTAAATTAAAATAAACTCAACTAACCTAACCTAACATAACCCAACCTAACCTAAACTAAACTAAACTAACCGAACCGAACCTAAACTAAACTAAACTAAACTAAACTAATTTACCTAAACAAAACTAACACTCCTAACCTAACCTAAACAAAACTAAACTATACTAACCTAACCTAACATAACCCAACCTAACCTAAACTAAACTAAACTATAAACTAAATTATAAACTAAAGTAAACTAAACTAAACTAAAATAAACTAACCTAATTTACCTAAACAAAACTAACACTCCTAACCTAACCTAAACAAAACTAAACTATACTAACCTAACCTAACATAACCCAACCTAACCTAAACTAAACTAAACTATTAACTAAATTATAAACTAAAGTAAACTAAACTAAACTAAAGAAACCTAAATCACCTAACCTAACCTAAACTAAACTAAACTAAACTAACCTAACATAACCTAACCTAACCTAAACTAAACTAAACTGACGTAACCTATCCTAAACAAAACAAAACTAAACTAAACTATAAGCTAAACTATAAACTAAAGTAAACTATAATAAACTAAAATAAACTAATCTAACCTAACCTAACCTAACCTAACCTAAACTAATCTAATATAAACTAAATTAAACTAAACTATAAACTAAAATATAAACTAAACTAAACTAAACTAAATAACCTAACCTAAACTAAAGTAAAATAAACTAGAGTAATTTCAACTAAACTAAACTAAACTAAACGCCACTAACCTAACCTAACCTAACCTAATCTAATCTAAACTAAAATAAGCTAACCTAACCTAACGTAACCTAACCTTACCTATTCTAACTTGAATTAATCTAAACTAAACAAACTAAACTAAACTATAAACCAAAATTTAAACTAATCTATAAACTAAACTGAACTATAAACTAAACGAAACTAAAATAAACTATACTAAAATAAACTAACCTAACCTAAACTTACCTAACCTAACCTAAACTAAACTAATCTAAACTATAAACTAAACTATAAACTAATATATAACTTAAACTAAACTATAAACTAAAATAAAATAAACTAAACTAAGCTAAACTATCTAACCTAACCTAACCTAACCTAAAATAACCTAACCTAAGCTAAACTAAACTAAACTAACCTAACCTAACATAAAATAACATAACCTAACCTATACTTTACTAAACTAAACTAACCTTACCTAACCTAACCTATACTAAACTAAACAAATCTAAACTACACTAAACTAAACTATAAACTAAACTAAACTAAACTCTAAACAAAACTATACTAAACTGAACTAAACTAACCTAATCTAACCTAAGCTAAGGTAAACTAAACTAACCTAACTTAACCTAACCTAACATAACCTAAACTAAACTAAACTAAAATATAAAATAAACTATAAACTAAACTAAACTATACTATAAACTAAATTATAAACTAAACTAAACTAAACTAACCTAACCTTACCTAACATAAACTAAACTAAATTATAAACAAAACGAAACTAAACTAACCTAACCTAATATAAACTAAACTACACTAAATTATAAACTAAACGAAACTAAACTAAACTAAACTAACCTAAAGTAACATAAGTTAACCTAACCTAACCTAAATTACACTAAATTAACCTGACCTAACCTAAACTAAACTAACCTAACCTAACCTAACCTAACCTAACCTAAAGTAAAATAACCTAACCTAAGCTAAGCTAAACTAAACTAACCTAACCTAACATAAACTAACATAACCTAACCTAAACTGAACTAAACTAAACTAACCTAACCTAACCTAACCTAAAATATCCTAACCAAAGGTAAGCTAAACTAAACTTACCTAACCTAACCTAAACTAAACTAATCTAAACTATAAACTAAACTATAAACTAATTTATAAATTAAATTAAACTATAAACTAAAATAAAATAAACTAAACTAAGCTAAACTATCTAACCTAACCTAACCTAATCAAAATAACCTAACCCAAGCTAAGCTAAACTAAACTAACCTAACCTAACATAAACCAGCATAACCTAACCTAACCTAACCTAAACTAATCTAATATAAACTAAACAAACTTAAACTATAAACTAAAATATAAACTAAACTAAACTAAAATAAACTAAATTAAATTCAACTAAATGAAACTAAAGTAAACTACACTAACCTAACCTAACCTAACCTAACATAATCTAATCTAAACTAAACTAAACTAATGTACTATAAGCTAAAATAAACAATAAATTAAAATATAAACTAAACTAAACTATACTAAACTAAGTAAACCTTACTTAACCTAACCTAAACTAAACTAAACTAAACTAAACTAACCTAACCTAAACTAAACTAAACAAAAATAAACTACATTAAATTAAATTAAACTAAAATAAACTACACTTACCTAACCTAACCTTACCTAACCTAACCTAAACTAAACTAAACCAAACTAAACTAAACTATAAACTAAAATATAAGCTAATCTATAAATTAAACTAAACTATATACTAAACCAAACTAAACCAAATTAAATTCAACTAAACTAAACTACACTAATCTAACCTAACCTAACCTAACATAATCTAATCTAAACTATAATAAACTAACCTAACCTAACCTAACCTTACCTAACCTAACCTAAACTAAACTAAACTAAAGCAAACTTAACTAAACTATAAAGCAAAATATAAACTAATCTATAAACTAAACTAAACTATAAACTAAAGGAAACTAAATTAAACTATACTAAACTAAACTAACCTAACATAAACAAATCTAACCTAACCTAAAATAAACCAAACTAAACTAAACTAAATTAAACTATAAACTAAACTAAATTAAACTATAAACTAAACTATAAACTAAACTAATCTAAACTATAAACAAAACTAAACTATAAAACAATTTATAAATTCAACTAAACTATAAACTAAATTAAAATAAACTAAACTAAGCTAAACTAACTAACCCAACCTAACCTAACCTAACCTAACCTAAGCTATACTAAACTGACCTAACCTAACCTAAACTAAACTAAAATAAACTAAATTATATTATAAAGTATAAACTAAACAAAACTAAACTATAAACTATAATATAAACTAAACTAAACTTAACTAAACTAAATTAAACTAAAGTTAACTAACCTAACCTAACCTAACCTAAATTAAACTAAACTAAACTAACCTAACCTAACCTAAGCAAAACTAAAGTAACCTAACCTAACATAAACTAACCTAACCTAACCTAAACTAAACTAAACTAAACTAAACTAAACTAAGCTAACCTAACTTAACCTAACCTAACCTAACCTAAGCTAAGCAAAACTAAACTAACCTAACCTAACACAAACTAACCTAACCTAACCTAAACTAAACTAACCTTACCTAACCTAACCTAAACTAAACTAAACAAAACTAAACTAAACTAAACTAAACTAAATTAAACTATAAACTAAACTAAACTATAAACCAAACTATAAACTAAACTAAACTATACTATAAACAAACCTAACTAAACTGATCTAAACTAACCTAACCTAACCTAACCTAACATAAACTTAACTAAACTAAACTATCCTAACCTAACCTAACATTACCTAACCACCTTAACTAATCCAAACTAAACTAAACTATAAACTAAAATATAATCTAATCTATAAATTAAACTAAACTATAAACTAAACTAAAATAAACCTAACTAACCTAAAGTAACCTAAACTAAACTAAACTAAACTAAACTATAAACTTAACTATAAACTAAAGTAAACTAAAGTAAACTAAAATAAACTAACCTAACCTAACCTAAACTCAACTAAACTAACCTAACCAAACCTAACCTAAATTAAACTGAACTAAACTGAACTAACCCAACCTAACATAAACTAAACTAAACTAAATTATAAACTAAACGAAACTAAACTAAACTAAATTAAACTAAACTAACCTAAAGTAACCTAAACTAAACTAAACTATAAACTTAACTATAAACTAAAGTAAACTAAAGTAAACTAAAATAAACTAACCTAACCTAACCTAAACTCAACTAAACTAACCTAACCAAACCTAACCTAAATTAAACTGAACTAAACTGAACTAAACTAATCTAATATAAACTAAACTAAACTAAACTATAAACTAAAATATAAACTAAACTAAACTAAACTAACCTAACCTAAATTAATCTAAACTAAGCTGACCTAACCTAACCTAAACTAAGCAAAAATAAAGTAATTTAAATTCCACTAAATTAAACTAAACTAAACTACACTAACCTAACCTAACCTAACCTAACCCAACCTAAATTAAAATAAATTAAACTAAGCTAACCTAACCTAACCTAAGCTAAGCAAAACTAAACTAACCTAACCTAACCTAACCTAAACTAAATAAAACTAACCTAACCTAACTAGCCTAAACTAAACTAAACTAAACTATAAAATAAGCTATAAACTAAACTAATCTATACTAAAAATTAAATTGTAAAGTAAACTAAACTAAACTAAACTTTACCAAACTACTCTATTCTAACCTAAGCTAACCTAAACTAATCTAAACTAAACTAAACTAAACAAAACTAAGAATTGAACTAAACTAAACTATAAACTAAATTATAAACTAAACTAAACTATAAACTAAACTAAACTAAACTAAACTGTACTAAACTAACCTAACCAAACTTAATCTAAATTATACTCTTCTACACTAAACTAAGCTATAAACTAAATTAGATTACACTATAAACTAAACTATAAACTTAACTAAACTATAAAGAAAACTAAACTATAAACAAAGCTAAAATAACTAACCTAACCTAACCTAACCTAACATATACCAAACTAAACTGAACTAAATTAACCTAACCTGACCTAACATAATCTAATCTAAACTAAAATAAACTAACCTAAACTAATCTAATCTTACCTAACCTAACCTAAACTAAACTAACCAAACTAAACACAAACCAAAATATAAACTAATTTATAAACTAAACTAATCTATAAACTAAACTAAACTAAACTAAACTTAGCTAAACTAACTAACCTTACCTAACCTAGCCTAACCTAATCTAAGCTAAACTAAACTAACCTAACCTAACCCAAAATAAACCATACTAAACTAAATTATAAAGTAAACTATAAACTAAACTAAACAAAACTATATTCTAAACTACAAACTAAACTAAACTACAAACTAAACTATACTAAACTAAACTAAACTAACCTAACCTAACCTAACCTAACTTAAACTAAACTAAACTAACATAACCTAAAGTAACCTAATCTAAACTAAACTAAATTAAATTCCCCTAAACTAAACTAAACTGCACTAATCTAACCTAACCTAACCTAACCTAAACTAAACTAAACTAAACTAAACTATAAACTAAGTTATATACTAAACTAAACTAAACTAACATAACGTAACTTGAACAACAATAAAATAAACTAAACTAAGTTCAACTAAACTAAACCTAACTACACTAACCTAACCTAACCTAACCAAACCTAAACTAAACTAAACTAAACTAAATAAAACTAAACTAAACTAAACGAAATTAAACTATACACCAAACTATGAACTAAGCTAAACTAAAATATAAATTAAACTATAAACTAAACTAAACTACTAAACTATAAGGTAAACTAAACTAAATTAAACTCAACTAATCTAAACTAACTTAACCTTACTAAACTAACCTAACCTAAAATAACCTAACCTAATATAAACTAAACTAAACTAACCTAACCTAAGCTAAGCTAAGCTAAGCTAAACTAAATCAACCTAACCTAAACTAAACTAAATTAAACTAAAATATAAACCAAACTATAAACTAAACTAAACCAAACTATATACTAAACTATAAACTAAACTAAGCTAAACTATAAACTAAACTAAACTAAACTAACCTAAACTAGCCTAACCTAAACTAACTTAACCTAACCTAAACTAAACTTACCTTACCTTACCGCACATAACATAACCTAAACTAAACTAAACTATAAAATAAACTATAAACTAAACTATACTAAACTATACAAAAATTAAATTATAAACTAACCTAAACTAAACTAACCTAACCTAACCTAACCTAACATAAACTAAATTAACTAAATTATAAACTAAACGAAACTAAACTAACCTAACCTAACCTAACATAAACTAAACTAAACTAAATTATAAACTAAACGAAACTAAACTTAACTAAACTAAAGTAAGCTAAACTAACTTGACCTAAACTAAACTAAACTAAGCTAACCTAACCTGACCTAAACTAAACTAAAATAAACTAAATTAAATTCAAGTAAACTAAACTAAACTACACTAACCTAACCTAACCTAACCTAACCTAACATAATCTAATCTAAACTAAAATAAAGTAACCTAAACTAATCTAACCTTACCTAACCTAAACTAAACTAAACTAAACCAAACTAAACTAAACTATAAACTAAAATATAAACTAATTTATAAACTAAACTAATCTATAAACTAAACTAAACTGAACTATAAACAAAACTAAACTAAACTGAACTAAACTAACCTAAACTAACCTAACCTAAACTTACGTAACCTAACCTAAACTAAACTAAACTATAAACTAAACTGTAAACTAATTTATAAATTAAACTAAACTATAAACTAAAGTAAAATAAACAAAACTAAACTAAGCCAAACTAACTAACCTAACCTAACCTAACCTAAGCTAAGCTATCTAAACTCACCTAACCTAACCTAAACTAAACTAAAATAAAATAAACTAAAGTATAAACTAAATTAAAGTAAACTATAAACTAAACTATAAACTAAACTGAACTAAACTATAAATTAAACTAAAGTTAACTAACCTAACCTAACCAAACCTAACGTAAATTAAACTAAACTAAACTAAACTAAGCTAACTTAACCTAACCTAAACTAACCTAACCTAACCTAAGCTAAGCTAAACTAAACTAACTTAACCTAACATTACTAACCTAACCTAACCTAAACTAACCTTACCTCACCTAACCTAAACTAAACTAAACTAAATTAAACTATAAACTGAACTAAACTGTAAACTAAATTTTAAACTAAACTAAACTAAACTATAAATACAACTAAACTAAACTGAACTAAACTAAAATAACCTAGCCTAACTTAAACTTAACTAAACTAAACTACCCTAACCTAACCTAACCTAACCAAACCTAACCTAACCTAACCTAAGCTAAACTAAACTAACCTAATGTAAATTAACCTAAACAAAACTAAACTAAACTAAACTAACCTAACCTAACCTAACATAAACTAAACTAAACTAAACTAAATAAAACTAAACTAAACGAAATTAAACTATACACCAAACTATAAAATAAGCTACACTAAACTATAAACTAAAATATAAACTAATCTAAACTAAACTAACCTAACCTAAACTAAACTAAAATAAACTAAATTAAATTCAACTAAATGAAACTAAACTAAACTACACTAACCTAACCTAACCTAACCTAACCTAACATAATCTAATCTAAACAAAAATAAACTAACCTTAACTAATCTAACCTTACCTAACCAAACCTAAACTAAACTAAACTAAACCAAACTAAACTAAACTACAAACTAAAATATAAACTAATTTATAAACTAAACTAATCTATAAACTAAACTAAACTAAACTAAACTTAGCTAAACTAACTAACCTTACCGAAAATAGCCTAACCTAATCTAAGCTAAACTAAACTAACCTAACCTAAACCAACATAAACCAAACTGAACTAAATTATAAAGTAAACCATAAACTAAACTAAACAAAACTTAATTCTAAACTATAAATTAACAAAACTATAAACTAAACTACACTAATCTAACCTAACCTAACCTAACCTAACCTAACCTAAACTAAACTAAACTAAACTATAAACACAGTTATAAACTAAACTAAACTAAACTAACATAACGTAACCTAAACTACAATAAAATAAACTAAACTAAGTTCATCTAAACTAAACCTAACTACACTAACCTAACCTAACCTAACTTAACAAAAACTAAACTAAACTGACCTAACCTAACCTAACGTAAACTAAACTAAACTATACGAAACAAAACTAAATAAAACTAAACTAAACTAAACGAAATTAAACTATACTCCAAACTATAAAATAAGCTAAACTAAACTATAAATTAAACTATAAACTAAACTACTAATCTATAAGGTAAACTAAACTAAATTAAACTCAACTAATATAAACTAACCTAAGCTTACTAAACTAACTTAACCTAAACTAACCTAACCTAATATAAACTAAACTATACTAACCTAACCTAACATAAGCTAGGCTAAGCTAAACTAAACTAACCTAACCTAAAATAAAATAAACTAAACTAAAATATAAACTAAACTATAAACTAAACTAAACCAAACTATATACTAAACTATAAACTAAACTAAGCTAAACTATAAACTAAACTATACTAAACTAAAGTAACTTAACCTAACCTAACCTAAACTAACTTATACTAACCTATACTAAACTTACCTTACCTAACCTAACATAATTTAAACTAATCTAAAGTATAAAATAAACTATAAACGAAACTAAACTATACTATAAACTAAATTATAAACTAAACTAAACTAAACTAAACTAACCTAACCTAACCTAACCTAAACTAAACTAAACTAAATTATAAACTAAACGTAACTAAACTAACCTAACCTAACCTAAACTAAACTAAACTAAATTATAATCTAAACGAAACTAAACAAAACTAAACTAAACTAACCTAAAGTAACATAACCTAACCTAACCTAAACTAAACTAAACTAACCTGACCTAACCTAAACCAAAACTAAATTAATCTATACTATAAACTAAACTATAAACTAAAGTAAATTAACTAAACTTAAATAAACTAACCTAACCTAACCTAACCTAAACTAAACTAACATAACCTAACCTAACCTAAGCTAAACTAAACTAATCTAATATAAACTAAACTAAACAATAAATTAAAATATAAACTAAACTTAACTAAACTAAACTAAGGAAAACTAACTTAACCTAAACTAAACTAAACTAAACTAACCTAACCTGACCTAAAATAAACTAAAATAAACTAAATTAAATTCAAGTAAACTAAACTAAACTACACTAACCTAACCTAAATTAACATAATCTAATCTAAACTAAACTAAACTAACCTAAACTAATCTAACCTTACCTAACCTAACCTAACCTAAACTAAACTAAACTAAACTATAAACTAATTTATAAACTAAACTAATCTATAAACTAAACTAAACTAAACTAACCTAAGATAACATAACCTAAATTAAACTAAACTAAACTAAACTATACTAAACTATAAACAAAACGATAAACTATACTATATTTTAAACTGAACTAAAGTAAACTAAACTAAATTAATTTTACCTAACCTAACCTAAACTAAACTAAACTAAACTAACCTAACCCAAACTAAATTAAACTAAACTAAACTAAACGAAATTAAACTATAAACTGAAGTAAACTAAACTAAACTCAACTAAACTAAACTAACCTAACCTAACTTAACATAACCTAACCTAAACTAAACTAAACTAACGTAACCTAACATAACCTACCCTAAACTAAAATGAATTAAATTAATTAAACTATAAACTAAACTAAACTATATACTAAACGATACCTCACTCAACTAAACTAAACTAAACTAAACTACACTAAACTAAACTAAACCATAAACTAAACTATAAACTAAACTATAAACTAAACTATAAACTAATTTATAAATTAAACTAAACTATAAATTATAGTAAAATAAACAAAACTAAACTAAGCTAAACTAACTAACCTAAATTAACGTAACCTAAGCTAAGCTATCTAAACTAACCTAACCTAACCTAACCTAAACTAAACTAAACTAAAATAAACTAAACTAAACTAAACTATAAACTAAACTATAAACTAAACTGAACTAAACTATAAACTAAACTAAACTAAAGTTAACTAACCTAACGTAACTTAACCTAAACTAAATTAAACTAAACTAAACTAAACTAAGCTAACTTAACCTAACCTAAACTAACCTAACCTAACCTAAGCTAAGCTAAACTAAACTAACCTAACCTAACATAAACTAACCTTACCTAACCTAAACTAACCTTACCTAACCTAACCTAACCAAAACTAAACTAAACTAAACAAAACTACACTAAACTAAACTAAATTAAACTATAAACTGAACTAAACTATAAACTAAACTTTAAACTAACCAAGACTAAACTATAAACAAAACTAAACTAAACTGAACTAAACTTACCTAACCTAACATAAACTTAATTAAACTAAACTACCCTAACCTAACCTAACCTAATCTAACCTTACCTAACCTAACCTAAACTAAACTAAACGAAACTAAACTATAAACTATTCTATAAATTAAACTAAACTATAAACTAAACTAAACTAAACTAAACTAAACTAACTAACCTAATCTAACCGAACCTAACCTAAGCTACGCTAAACTAAACTAACCTAACAAAACCTGAAATAAACTAAACTAAACTAAACTAAACTAAACTAAATTATAAACTAAACTATAAACTAATATAAACTAACCTAACCTAACCTAACCTAAACTAAACTAACCTAACCTAAGCTAACGTAACCTAAACTAAACTAAACTATAAAAAAACTATAAACTAAACTAAACAAAACTATACTATAAACTAAATTATAAACTAAACTAATGTAAACTAAACTAACCTCAACTAACCTAACCTAACCTCACCTAACCTAACATAAACTAAACTAAACTAAATTATAAACTAAACGAAACTAAACTAAACTAAACTAAATTAAACTAAACTAACCTAAAGTAACATAACCTAACCTAACCTAACCTAACCTAAACTAAAATAACTCAACTAACCTAACCGAACCTAAACTAAACTAAACTAAACTAAACTATAAACTAAAGTAAACTAAATTAAAATAAAATAAACTAACCTAATTTACCTAAACAAAACTAACACACCTAACCTAACCTAAACAAAACTAAACTGACCTATACTATCCTTAACAAAATAAAACTAAACTAAACTATAAGATAAACTATAAACTAAAGTAAACTGAACTAAACTAAAATAAACTAATCTAACCTAACCTAACCTAACCTAACCTAAACTAATATAACATAAACTAAACTAAACTATAAACTAAAATATAAACTAAACTAAACTAAACAACCTAACCTAAACTAAAGTAAAATAACTAGATTAAATTCAACTAAACTAAACTAAACTAAACGCCACTAACCTAACCTAACCTAATATAATCTAAACTAAAATAAACTAACCTAACCTAAACTTACTTAACCTAACCTAAACTAAACTAATCTAAGCTATAAACTAAACTATAAACTAATTTATAAATTAAACTAAACTATAAACTAAAATAAAATAAACTAAACTAAGCTAAACTATCTAACCTAACCTAACCTAACCTAAATTAACCTAACCTAAGCTAAACTAAACTAAACTAACCTAACCTAACCTAAGCTAAGGTAAACTAAACTAACCTAACCTAACCTGAACTAAACTAAACTAAACTAACCTAACTTATAAACTAAGCTATAAACTAAACTAAACCAAATTATAAACTAAACTATAAACTAAACTAAACTATAAACTAAACTAAACTAAATTATACTAATCTAACCTAACCTAAACTAAACTAACCTAACATAACCTAACCTAACATAACCTAAACTAAACTAAATTAAATATAAAATAAACTATAAACTAAACTATACTATAATCTAAATTATAAACTAAACTAAACTAAACTAACCTAATCTAACCTAATCTAACATAAACTAAACTAAATTATAAACAAAACGAAACTAAACTAACCTAACCTAATATAAACTAAATTAAACTAAATTATAAACTAAACGAAACTAAACTAAACTAAACTAACCTAAAGTAACATAAGTTAACCTAACCTAACCTAAACTACACTAACTTAACCTGACCTAACCTAAATTGAACTAAACCAAACTAACCTAACCTAACCTAACCTAAAATAACCTAACCTAAGCTAAGCTAAACTAAACTTACCTAACCTAACCTAAACTAAACCAATATAAACTATAAACTAAACTATAAACTAATTTATAAATTAAATTAAACTATTAACTAAATTAAAAAAAACCTAACTAAGCTAAACTATCTAACCTAACCTAACCTAACCTAAAATAACCTAACCTAAGCTAAGCTAAACTAAACTAACCTAACCTAACATAAACTAACATAACCTAACCTAAACTAAACTAAACTAAACCAAACTAAACTAAACTATAAAATAAAATATAAACTAATTTATAAACTAAACTAATCTATAAACTAAACTAAACTAAACTAAACTTAGCTAAACTAACTAACCTTACCTAATGTAGCCTAACGTAATCTAAGCTAAACTAAACTAACCTAACCTAACCTAAACTAACTTAACCTAACCTATACTAAACTTACCTTACCTAACCTAACATAACCTAAACTAAACTAAACTATAAAATAAACTATAAACTAAACTAAACTAAACTAAACTATACTATAAACTAAATTATAAACTAAACTAAACTAAACTAAACTAACCTAACCTAACATAACATAAACTAAACTAAACTAAATTATAAACTAAACGAAACTAAACTAACCTAACCTATGCTAACCTAACATAACATAAACTAAACTAAACTAAATTATAAACTAAACAAAACTAAACAAAACTAAAACTAAACTAACCTAAAGTAACCTAACCTAACCTAAAGTAAACTAAACTAATCTAATATAAACTAAACTAAACAATAAATTAAAATATAAAATAAACTTAACTAAACTAAACTAAGCTAAACGAACTTAACCTAAACTAAACTATAAAATAAACTATTAACTAAACTAAACTAAACTATACTATAAACTAAATTATAAACTAAACTAAACTAAACTAACCTAACCTAACCTAACATAAACTAAACAAACTAAATTATAAACTAATCGTAACTAAACTAACCTAACCTAACCTAACCTAACATAAACTAAACTAAACTCAATTATAAACTAAACGAAACTAAACAAAACTAAACTAAACTAACCTAAGGTAACATAACCTATGCTAACTTAAACTAAACTAAACTAACCTGACCTAACCTAAACTAAAACTAAATTTATTTAAACTATAAACTAAACTATAAACTAAAGTAAATTAACTAAACCAAAATAAACTAACCTAACCTAAACTAACCTAAACTAAACTAACCTAACCTAACCTAACCTAACCTAACATTTACTAAACTAAACTAAATTATAAACTAAGCGAATCTAAACTAAATTAAATTAAACTAAACTAACCTAAAGTAACATAACCTAACCTAACGTAACGTAACCTAACCTAAACTAAACTAAACTAAACTAAACTTACCAACCTAACCTAACCTAAACTAAAATAAACTAAACTAACCTAACCGAACCTAAACTAAACTAAACTATAAACTAAACTATAAACTAAACTAAACTAAACTAAAATAAACTAACCTAACCTAACCTGACCTAGCCTAACCAAACTTAACCTAACCTAAACTAAACTAAACTAAACTATAAACTAAGTTATATACTAAACTAAACTAAACTAACATAACGTAACTTGAACTACAATAAAATAAACTAAACTAAGTTCAACTAAACTAAACCTAACTACACTAACCTAACCTAACCTAACCAAACCTAAACTAAACTAAACTAAACTAAATAAAACTAAACTAAACTAAACGAAATTAAACTATACACCAAACTATAAACTAAGCTAAACTAAACTATAAATTAAACTATAAACTAAACTAAACTACTAAACTATAAGGTAAACTAAACTAAATTAAACTCAACTAATCTAAACTAACTTAACCTTACTAAACTAACCTAACCTAAAATAACCTAACCTAATATAAACTAAACTAAACTAACCTAACCTAAGCTAAGCTAAGCTAAGCTAAACTAAATCAACCTAACCTGAACTAAACTAAACTAAACTAAAATATAAACCAAACTATAAACTAAACTAAACCAAACTATATACTAAACTATAAACTAAACTAAGCTAAACTATAAACTAAACTAAACTAAACTAACCTAAACTAGCCTAACCTAAACTAACTTAAACTAACCTAAACTAAACTTACCTTACCTTACCGCACATAACATAACCTAAACTAAACTAAACTATAAAATAAACTATAAACTAAACTAAACTATACAAAAATTAAATTATAAACTAACCTAAACTAAACTAACCTAACCTAACCTAACATAACATAAACTAAACTAAACTAAATTATAAACTAAACGAAACTAAACAAAACTAAACTAAACTAACCTAAAGTAACATAACCTAACCTAACCTAAACTAAACTAAACTAAGCTGACCTAAACTAAACTAAAACTAAATTAAACTAAACTATAAACTAAACTATAAACTAAAGTAAATTAACTAAAATAAAATAAACTAACCTAACCTAACCTAACCTAAACTAAACTAACCTAACCTAACCTAACCTATTCTAAACTAAACTAAACTAAACTAATATAAACTAAACTAAACAATAAATTAAAATATAAACTAAACTTAACTAAACTAAACTAAGCTAAACTAACTTGACCTAAACTAAACTAAACTAAGCTAACCTAACCTGACGTAAACTAAACTAAAATAAACTAAATTAAATTCAAGTAAACTAAACTAAACTACACTAACCTAACCTAACCTATCCTAACCTAACATAATCTAATCTAAACTAAAATAAAGTAACCTAAACTAATCTAACCTTACCTAACCTAAACTAAACTAAACTAAACCAAACTAAACTAAACTATAAACTAAAATATAAACTAATTTATAAACTAAACTAATCTATAAACTAAACTAAACTAAACTGAACTAAACTAACCTAAACTAACCTAACCTAAACTTACGTAACCTAACCTAAACTAAACTAAACTATAAACTAAACTGTAAACTAATTTATAAATTAAACTAAACTATAAACTAAAGTAAAATAAACAAAACTAAACTAAGCCAAACTAACTAACCTAACCTAACCTAAGCTAAGCTATCTAAACTCACCCAACCTAACCTAAACTAAACTAAAATAAAATAAACTAAAGTATAAACTAAACTAAAGTAAACTATAAACTAAACTATAAACTAAACTGAACTAAACTATAAATTAAATTAAAGTTAACTAACCTAACCTAACGAAACCTAACGTAAATTAAACTAAACTAAACTAAACTAAGCTAACTTAACCTAACCTAAACTAACCTAACCTAACCTAACCTAAGCTAAGCTAAACTAAACTAACTTAACCTAACATAACTAACCTAACCTAACCTAAACTAACCTTACCTCACCTAACCTAAACTAAACTAAACTAAATTAAACTATAAACTGAACTAAACTGTAAACTAAATTTTAAACTAAACTAAACTAAACTATAAATACAACTAAACTAAACTGAACTAAACTAAAATAACCTAGCCTAACTTAAACTTAACTAAACTAAACTACCCTAACCTAACCTAACCTAACCAAACCTAACCTAACCTAACCTAAACTAAACTAAAATAAACTAAACTAAACTAAACTAAACTAACTAACCTAACCTAACCTAACCTAACCTAAGCTAAACTAAACTAACCTAACGTAAATTAACCTAAACAAAACTAAACTAAACTAAACTAACCTAACCTAACCTAACATAAACAAAACTAAACTAAACTAAATAAAACTAAACTAAACTAAACAAAATTAAACTATACACCAAACTATAAAATAAGCTACACTAAACTATAAACTAAAATATAAACTAATCTAAACTAAACTAACCTAACCTAAACTAGACTAAAATAAACTAAATTAAATTCAACTAAATGAAACCAAACTAAACTACACTAACCTAACCTAACCTAACCTAACATAATCTAATCTAAACAAAAATAAACTAACCTAAACTAATCTAACCTTACCTAACCAAACCTAAACTAAACTAAACTAAACCAAACTAAACTAAACTACAAACTAAAATATAAACTAATTTATAAACTAAACTAATCTATAAACTAAACTAAACTAAACTAAACTTAGCTAAACTAACTAACCTTACCGAAAATAGCCTAACCTAATCTAAGCTAAACTAAACTAACCTAACCTAAACCAACATAAACAAAACTGAACCAAATTATAAAGTAAACCATAAACTAAACTAAACAAAACTTAATTCTAAACTATACATTAACAAAACTATAAACTAAACTAAACTAATCTAACCTAACCTAACCTAACCTAACCTAAACTAAACTAAACTAAACTATAAACACAGTTATAAACTAAACTAAACTAGACTAACATAACGTAACCTAAACTACAATAAAATAAACTAAACTAAGTTCATCTAAACTAAACCTAACTACACTAACCTAACCTAACCTAACTTAACAAAAACTAAACTAAACTGACCTAACCTAACCTAACGTAAACTAAACTAAACTATACGAAACAAAACTAAATAAAATTAACTAAACTAAACGAAATTAAACTATACACCAAACTATAAAATAAGCTAAACTAAACTATAAATTAAACTATAAACTAAACTAAAGTACTAAACTATAAGGTAAACTAAACTAAATTAAACTCAACTAATCTAAACTAACCTAAGCTTACTAAACTAACCTAACCTAAACTAACCTAACCTAATATAAACTAAACTAAACTAACCTAACCTAACATAAGCTAGGCTAAGCTAAACTAAACTAACCTAACCTAAAATAAAATAAAATAAACTAAAATATAAACTAAACTATAAACTAAACTAAACCAAACTATATACTAAACTATAAACTAAACTAAGCTAAACTATAAACTAAACTATACTAAACTAAAGTAACTTAACCTAACCTAACCTAAACTAACTTATCCTAATCTATACTAAACTTACCTTACCTAACCTAACATAACCTAAAATAATCTAAAGTATAAAATAAACTATAAACTAAACTAAACTATACTATAAACTAAATTATAAACTAAACTAAACTAAACTAAACTAACCTAACCTAACCTAAACTAAACTAAACTAAATTATAAACTAAACGTAACTAAACTAACGTAACCTAACCTAACCTAAACTAAACTAAACTAAATTATAATCTAAACGAAACTAAACAAAACTAAACTAAACTAACCTAAAGTAACATAACCTAACCTAACCTAAACTAAACTAAACTAACCTGACCTAACCTAAACCAAAACTAAATTAATCTATACTATAAACTAAACTATAAACTAAAGTAAATTAACTAAACTAAAATAAACTAACCTAACCTAACCTAACCTAAACTAAACTAACATAACCTAACCTAACCTAAACTAAACTAAACTAATCTAATATAAACTAAACTAAACAATAAATTAAAATATAAACTAAACTTAACTAAACTAAACTAAGGAAAACTAACTTAACCTAAACTAAACTTAACTAAACTAACCTAACCTGACCTAAAATAAACTAAAATAAACTAAATTAAATTCAATTAAACTAAACTAAACTACACTAACCTAACCTAACCTAACATAATCTAATCTAAACTAAACTAAACTAACCTAAACTAATCTAACCTTACCTAACCTAACCTAACCTAAACCAAACTAAACTAAACTATAAACTAATTTATAAACTAAACTAATCTATAAACTAAACTAAACTAAACTAACCTAAGATAACATAACCTAAATTAAACTAAACTAAACTAAACTATACTAAACTATAAACAAAACGATTAACTATACTATATATTAAACTGAACTAAAGTAAACTAAACTAAATTAATTTTACCTAACCTAACCTAAACTAAACTAAACTAACCTAACCTAACCCAAACTAAATTAAACTAAACTAAACTAAACGAAATTAAACTATAAACTGAAGTAAACTAAACTAAACTCAACTAAACTAAACTAACTTAACCTAACTTAACATAACCTAACCTAAACTAAACTAAACTAACGTAACCTAACATAACCTACCCTAAACCAAAATAAATTAAATTAATTAAACTATAAACTAAACTAAACTATATACTAAACGATACCTCACTCAACTAAACTAAACTAAACTAAACTACACTAAACTAAACTAAACCATAAACTAAACTATAAACTAAACTATAAACTAAACTATAAACTAATTTATAAATTAAACTAAACTATAAATTATAGTAAAATAAACAAAACTAAACTAAGCTAAACTAACTAACCTAAATTAACGTAACCTAAGCTAAGCTATCTAAACTAACCTAACCTAACCTAACCTAAACTAAACTAAACTAAAATAAACTAAACTAAACTAAACTATAAACTAAACTATAAACTAAACTGAACTAAACTATAAACTAAACTAAACTAAAGTTAACTAACCTAACGTAACTTAACCTAAACTAAATTAAACTAAACTAAACTAAACTAAGCTAACTTAACCTAACCTAAACTAACCTAACCTAACCTAAGCTAAGCTAAACTAAACTAACCTAACCTAACATAAACTAACCTTACCTAACCTAAACTAACCTTACCTAACCTAACCTAACCTAAACTAAACTAAATTAAACAAAACTACACTAAACTAAACTAAATTAAACTATAAACTGAACTAAACTATAAACTAAACTTTAAACTAACCAAGACTAAACTATAAACAAAACTAAACTAAACTGAACTAAACTTACCTAACCTAACATAAACTTAATTAAACTAAACTACCCTAACCTAACCTAACCTAATCTAACCTTACCTAACCTAACCTAAACTAAACTAAACGAAACTAAACTATAAACTAATCTATAAATTAAACTAAACTATAAACTAAACTAAACTAAACTAAACTAAACTAAACTAACTAACCTAATCTAACCGAACCTAACCTAAGCTACGCTAAACTAAACTAACCTAACAAAACCTGAAATAAACTAAACTAAACTAAACTAAACTAAACTAAATTATAAACTAAACTATAAACTAATATAAACTAACCTAACCTAACCTAACCTAAACTAAACTAACCTAACCTAAGCTAACCTAACCTAAACTAAACTAAACTATAAAAAAACTATAAACTAAACTAAACAAAACTATACTATAAACTAAATTATAAACTAACCTAATGTAAACTAAACTAACCTCAACTAACCTAACCTAACCTCACCTAACCTAACATAAACTAAAATAAACTAAATTATAAACTAAACGAAACTAAACTAAACTAAACTAAATTAAACTAAACTAACCTAAAGTAACATAACCTAACCTAACCTAACCTAATCTAAACTAAAATAACTTTAACTAACCTAACCGAACCTAAACTAAACTAAACTAAACTAAACTATAAACTAAAGTAAACTAAATTAAAATAAAATAAACTAACCTAATTTACCTAAACAAAACTAACACACCTAACCTAACCTAAACAAAACTAAACTGACCTAACCTATCCTTAACAAAATAAAACTAAACTAAACTATAAGATAAACTATAAACTAAAGTAAACTAAACTAAACTAAAATAAACTAATCTAACCTAACCTAACCTAACCTAACCTAAACTAATATAATATAAACTAAACTAAACTATAAACTAAAATATAAATTAAACTAAACTAAACAACCTAACCTAAACTAAAGTAAAATAAACTAGATTAAATTCAACTAAACTAAACTAAACTAAACGCCACTAACCTAAGCTAACCTAATATAATCTAAACTAAAATAAACTAACCTAACCTAAACTTACCTAACCTAACCTAAACTAAACTAATCTAAGCTATAAACTAAACTATAAACTAATTTATAAATTAAACTAAACTATAAACTAAAATAAAATAAACTAAACTAAGCTAAACTATCTAACCTAACCTAACCTAACCTAAATTAACCTAACCTAAGCTAAGTTAAACTAAACTAACCTAACCCAACTTAGGCTAACCTTACCTAACCTAACCTAAACTTAACTAAATGATACTAAACTATAAACTAATCTATAAATTAAACTAAACTATAAACTAAACTAAAATAAACTAAACTAAGCTAAATTAACTAACCTAACCTATTCTAAACTAACCTAAGCTAAACTAGACTAACCTAACCTAAACTAAACTAAACTAAATTATAAACTAAACCATAAACTAAATTATACTATAAACTAAACTATAAACTAAACTAAACTAAACTATAAACTAGACTAAACTAAACTAAACTAACCTAACCTAACCTAAGCTAAAGTAAACTAAACTAACCTAACCTAACCTGAACTAAACTAAACTAAACTAAACTAACCTAACTTATAAACTAAGCTATAAACTAAACTAAACCAAATTATAAACTAAACTATAAACTAAACTAAACTATAAACTAAACTAAACTAAATTATACTAATCTAACCTAACCTAAACTAAACTAACCTAACCTAACCTAACCTAACATAACCTAAACGAAACTAAATTAAATATAAAATAAACTATAAACTAAACTATACTATAAACTAAATTATAAACTAAACTAAACTAAACTAACCTAATCTAACCTAATCTAACATAAACTAAACTAAATTATGAACAAAACGAAACAAAACTAACCTAACCTAATATAAACTAAACTAAACTAAATTATAAACTAAACGAAACTAAACTAAACTAAACTAACCTAAAGTAACATAACCTTAACTAAACTAACCTAACCTAACCTACGCTAAACTAAACTAACCTGACCTAACCTAACCTAAACAAAACTAAACTAAACTAAACTAAATTAACTAAAATAAACTAACCTAACCTAACCTAAACTAAACTAACCTAACCTAACCTAACACAAACTAAACTAAACTATACAAAACTAATCTAATATGAACTAAACTAAATTAAACTATAAACTAAAATATAAACTAACCTAAACTAAACTAACCTAACCTAAACTAAACTTAAATAAACTAAATTAAATTCAACTAAATGAAACTAAACTAAACTACACTAACCTAAACTAACCTAACCTAACATAATCTAATCTAAACTAAAATAAACTAACCTAACCGAACCTAACCTAACCTTACCTAACCTAAACTAAACTAAACTAAACTAAACCAAACTAAACTAAACTATAAACTAAAATATAAATTAATCTGTAAACTAAACTAAAGTATAAACTACACGAAACTAAAATCAACTATACTAAACTAAACTAACCTAACCTAAACTAACCTAACCTAATATAAACTAAACTAAACTAACCTAACCTAAGCTAAGCTAAACTAAACTAACCTAACCTAAACTAAACTAAACTAAACTAAACTAAATTATAAACTAAACTATAAACTAAACTAAACCAAATGATATACTAAACTATAAACTATACTAACCTAAATTATAAACTAACCTAACCTAACCTAAACTTACCTAACGTAACCTAAACTAAACTAAACTAAACTATAAACTAAACTATAAACTAATTTATAAATTAAAATAAACTATAAACTATAGTAAAAAAACAAAACTAAACTAAGCTAAACTAACTAACCTAACCTAACCTAACCTAAGCTAAGATATCTAAACTTACCTAACCTAACCTAAACTAAACTAAACTAAAATAAACTAAACTAAACTAAACTATAAACTAAACTATAAACTAAACTGATATAAACTATAAACTAAACTAAAGTTAATTAACCTAACGTAACCTAACCTAAACTAAATTAAACTAAACTAAACTAAACTAAGCTAACCTAACCTAACCTAAACTAACCTAACCTAACCTAACCTGAGCTAAACTAAACTAACCTAACCTAACATAAACTAACCTTACCTAACCTAAACTAACCTTACCTAACCCAACCTAAACTAAACTAAACTAAACAAAACAAAACTAAACTAAACTAAATTAAACTATAAACTGAACTAAACTGTAAACTAAACTTTAAACTAAACTAAACTATAAACAAAACTAAAATAAACTGAACTAAACTTACAGAACTTAACCTAACATAAACTTAACTAAAACTGCCCTAACCTAACCTAACCTAACCTTACCTAACCTAACCTAAACTAAACTAAACAAAACTAAACTATAAACTAAACTATAAACTAATCTATAAATTAAACTATATTATAAACTAAACTAAAATAAACTAAACTAAACTAAACTAACTAACCTAACCTAACCGAACCTAACCTAAGCTACGCTAAACTAAACTAACCTAACCTAACCTTAACTAAACTAAACAAAACTATACTAAACTGAATTATAAACTAAACTATAAACTAAACTAAACCAAATTATAAACTAAACTATAAACTTAACTAAACCAACCTAACATAACCTAACCTAACCTAAACTAAACTAACCTAACCTAAGCTAACCTAACCTAAACTAAACTAAACTATAAAAAAACTATAAACTAAACTAAACCAAACTATACTATAAACTAAATTATAAACTAAACTAAACTAAACTAACCTCAACTAACCTAACCTAACCTCACCTAACCTAACCTAACATAAACTAAACTAAACTAAATTATAAACTAAACGAAACTAAACTAAACTAAACTAAATTAAACTAAACTAACCTAAAGTAACATACCTAACCTAACCTAACCTAAACTAAAATAAACTCCACTAACCTAACCTAACATAACCCAACCTAACCTAAACTAAACTAAACTAACCTAACCGAACCTAAACTAAACTAAACTAAATTATAAACTAAACTATAAACTAAAGTAAACTAAACTAAACTAAAATAAACTAATCTAACCTACCCTAAACAAACCTAACACACCTAACCTAACCTAACCTAAACTAAACTAAACTAACTCACTTAAACTAACCGAACCTAACCTAAGCTACGCTAAACTAAACTAACCTAACAAAACCTGAACTAAACTAAATTAAACTAAACTAAACTAAATTATAAACTAAACTATAAACTAATATAAACTAACGTAACCTAACCTAACCTAAACTAAACTAAACTATAAAAAAACTATAAACTAAACTAAACAAAACTATACTATAAACTAAATTATAAACTAAACTAATGTAAACTAAACTAACCTCAACTAACCTAACCTCACCTAACCTAACATAAACTAAACTAAACTAAACTAAATTATAAACTAAAGGAAACTAAACTAAACTAAACTGACCTTACCTATCCTAAACAAAACAAAACTAAACTAAACTATAAGCTAAACTATAAACTAAAGTAAACTGAACTAAACTAAAATAAACTAATCTAACCTAACCTAACCTACCCTAACCTAACCTAATCTAAACTAATCTAATATAAACTAAACTAAACTAAACTATAAACTAAAATATAAACTAAACTAAATAACCTAACCTAAACTAAAGTAAAATAAACTAGATTAAATTCAACTAAACTAAACTAAACTAAACGCCACTAACCTAACCTAACCTAACCTAATCTAATCTAAACTAAAATAAACTAACCTAACCTAACGTAACGTAACCTCACCTATTCTTACCTAAACTAATCTAAACTAAACAAACTAAACTGAACTATAAACTAAAATATAAATTAATCTATAAACTAAACTGAACTATAAACTAAACGAAACTAAAATAAACTAACTAACCTAACCTAACCTAACCTAACCTAACCTAACCTAAACTAAACTAAACTATAAAAAAACTATAAACTAAACTAAACAAAACTATACTATAAACTAAATTATAAACTAAACTAAACTAAACTAAACTAACCTCAACTAACCTAACCTAACCTCACCTAACCTAACCTAACATAAACTAAACTAAACTAAATTATAAACTAAACGAAACTAAACTAAACTAAACTAAATTAAACTAAACTAACCTAAAGTAACATACCTAACCTAACCTAACCTAAACTAAAATAAACTCCACTAACCTAACCTAACATAACCCAACCTAACCTAAACTAAACTAAACTAACCTAACCTAACCTAACCTAAACTAAACTAAAATAAACTAAACTAAACTAAACTAACTAATCTAACCTAACCTAACCTAAGCTAAACTAAACTAACCTAACGTAAATTAACCTAAACAAAACTAAACTAAACTAAACTAACCTAACCTAACCTAACATAAACTAAACTAAACTAAACTAAATAAAACTAAACTAAACTAAACAAAATTAAACTATACACCAAACTATAAAATAAGCTACACTAAACTATAAACTAAAATATAAACTAATCTAAACTAAACTAACCTAACCTAAACTAAACTAAAATAAACTAAATTAAATTCAACTAAATGAAACTAAACTAAACTACACTAACCTAACCTAACCTAACCTAACATAATCTAATCTAAACAAAAATAAACTAACCTAAACTAATCTAACCTTACCTAACCAAACCTAAACTAAACTAAACTAAACCAAACTAAACTAAACTACAAACTAAAATATAAACTAATTTATAAACTAAACTAATCTATAAACTAAACTAAACTAAACTAAACTTAGCTAAACTAACTAACCTTACCGAAAATAGCCTAACCTAATCTAAGCTAAACTAAACTAACCTAACCTAAACCAACATAAACAAAACTGAACCAAATTATAAAGTAAACCATAAACTAAACTAAACAAAACTTAATTCTAAACTATAAATTAACAAAACTATAAACTAAACTAAACTAATCTAACCTAACCTAACCTAACCTAAACTAAACTAAACTAAACTATAAACACAGTTATAAACTAAACTAAACTAGACTAACATAACGTAACCTAAACTACAATAAAATAAACTAAACTAAGTTCATCTAAACTAAACCTAACTACACTAACCTAACCTAACCTAACTTAACAAAAACTAAACTAAACTGACCTAACCTAACCTAACGTAAACTAAACTAAACTATACGAAACAAAACTAAATAAAACTAAACTAAACTAAACGAAATTAAACTATACACCAAACTATAAAATAAGCTAAACTAAACTATAAATTAAACTATAAACTAAACTAAAGTACTAAACTATAAGGTAAACTAAACTAAATTAAACTCAACTAATCTAAACTAACCTAAGCTTACTAAACTAACCTAACCTAAACTAACCTAACCTAATATAAACTAAACTAAACTAACCTAACCTAACATAAGCTAGGCTAAGCTAAACTAAACTAACCTAACCTAAAATAAAATAAACTAAACTAAAATATAAACTAAACTATAAACTAAACTAAACCAAACTATATACTAAACTATAAACTAAACTAAGCTAAACTATAAACTAAACTATACTAAACTAAAGTAACTTAACCTAACCTAACCTAAACTAACTTATCCTAACCTATACTAAACTTACCTTACCTAACCTAACATAACCTAAAATAATCTAAAGTATAAAATAAACTATAAACTAAACTAAACTATACTATAAACTAAATTATAAACTAAACTAAAATAAACCAAACTAACCTAACCTAACCTAACCTAAACTAAACTAAACTAAATTATAATCTAAACGAAACTAAACAAAACTAAACTAAACTAACCTAAAGTAACATAACCTAACCTAAACTAAACTAAACTAAACTAACCTGACCTAACCTAAACCAAAACTAAATTAATCTATACTATAAACTAAACTATAAACTAAAGTAAATTAACTAAACTAAAATAAACTAACCTAACCTAACCTAACCTAAACTAAACTAACATAACCTAACCTAACCTAAACTAAACTAAACTAATCTAATATAAACTAAACTAAACAATAAATTAAAATATAAACTAAACTTAACTAAACTAAACTAAGAAAAACTAACTTAACCTAAACTAAACTTAACTAAACTAACCTAACCTGACCTAAAATAAACTAAAATAAACTAAATTAAATTCAAGTAAACTAAACTAAACTACACTAACCTAACCTAACCTAACATAATCTAATCTAAACTAAACTAAACTAACCTAAACTAATCTAACCTTACCTAACCTAACCTAACCTAAACCAAACTAAACTAAACTATAAACTAATTTATAAACTAAACTAATCTATAAACTAAACTAAACTAAACTAACCTAAGATAACATAACCTAAATTAAACTAAACTAAACTAAACTATACTAAACTATAAACAAAACGATAAACTATACTATATATTAAACTGAACTAAAGTAAACTAAACTAAATTAATTTTACCTAACCTAACCTAAACTAAACTAAACTAACCTAACCTAACCCAAACTAAATTAAACTAAACTAAACTAAACGAAATTAAACTATAAACTGAAGTAAACTAAACTAAACTCAACTAAACTAAACTAACTTAACCTAACTTAACATAACCTAACCTAAACTAAACTAAACTAACGTAATCTAACATAACCTACCTTATACTAAAATAAATTAAATTAATTAAACTATAAACCAAACTAAACTATATACTAAACGATACCTCACTCAACTAAACTAAACTAAACTAAACTACACTAAACTAAACTAAACCATAAACTAAACTATAAACTAAACTATAAACTAAACTATAAACTAATTTATAAATTAAACAAAACTATAAATTATAGTAAAATAAACAAAACTAAACTAAGCTAAACTAACTAACCTAAATTAACGTAACCTAAGCTAAGCTATCTAAACTAACCTAACCTAACCTAACCTAAACTAAACTAAAATAAACTAAACTAAACTAAACTATAAACTAAACTATAAACTAAACTGAACTAAACTATAAACTAAACTAAACTAAAGTTAACTAACCTAACGTAACTTAACCTAAACTAAATTAAACTAAACTAAACTAAACTAAGCTAACTTAACCTAACCTAAACTAACCTAACCTAACCTAAGCTAAGCTAAACTAAACTAACCTAACCTAACATAAACTAACCTTACCTAACCTAAACTAACCTTACCTAACCTAACCTAACCTAAACTAAACTAAATTAAACAAAACTACACTAAACTAAACTAAATTAAACTATAAACTGAACTAAACTATAAACTAAACTTTAAACTAACCAAGACTAAACTATAAACAAAACTAAACTAAACTGAACTAAACTTACCTAACCTAACATAAACTTAATTAAACTAAACTACCCTAACCTAACCTAACCTAATCTAACCTTACCTAACCTAACCTAAACTAAACTAAACGAAACTAAACTATAAACTAAACTATAAACTAATCTATAAATTAAACTAAACTATAAACTAAACTAAACTAAACTAAACTAAACTAAACTAACTAACCTAATCTAACCGAACCTAACCTAAGCTACGCTAAACTAAACTAACCTAACAAAACCTGAAATAAACTAAACTAAACTAAACTAAACTAAACTAAATTATAAACTAAACTATAAACTAATATAAACTAACCTAACCTAACCTAACCTAAACTAAACTAACCTAACCTAAGCTAACCTAACCTAAACTAAACTAAACTATAAAAAAACTATAAACTAAACTAAACAAAACTATACTATAAACTAAATTATAAACTAACCTAATGTAAACTAAACTAACCTCAACTAACCTAACCTAACCTCACCTAACCTAACATAAACTAAAATAAACTAAATTATAAACTAAACGAAACTAAACTAAATTAAACTAAATTAAACTAAACTAACCTAAAGTAACATAACCTAACCTAACCTAACCTAACCTAAACTAAAATAACTTAACTAACCTAACCGAACCTAAACTAAACTAAACTTAACTATAAACTAAAGTAAACTAAATTAAAATAAAATAAACTAACCTAATTTACCTAAACAAAACTAACACACTTTACCTAACCTAAACAAAACTAAACTGACCTAACCTATCCTTAACAAAATAAAACTAAATTAAACTATAAGATTAACTATAAACTAAAGTAAACTAAACTAAACTAAAATAAACTAATCTAACCTAACCTAACCTAACCTAAACTAATATAATATAAACTAAACTAAACTATAAACTAAAATATAAATTAAAGTAAACTAAACAACCTAACCTAAACTAAAGTAAAATAAACTAGATTAAATTCAACTAAACTAAACTAAACTAAACGCCACTAACCTAACCTAACCTAATATAATCTAAACTAAAATAAACTAACCTAACCTAAACTTACCTAACCTAACCTAAACTAAACTAATCTAAGCTATAAACTAAACTATAAACTAATTTATAAATTAAACTAAACTATAAACTAAAATAAAATAAACTAAACTAAGCTAAACTATCTAACCTAACCTAACCTAACCTAAATTAACCTAACCTAAGCTAAGCTAAACTAAACTAACCTAACCCAACCTAGGCTAACCTTACCTAACCTAACCTAAACTTAACTAAATGATACTAAACTATAAACTAATCTATAAATTAAACTAAACTATAAACTAAACTAAAATAAACTAAACTAAGCTAAATTAACTAACCTAAACTATTCTAAACTAACCTAAGCTAAACTAGACTAACCCAACCTAAACTAAACTAAACTAAATTATAAACTAAACCATAAACTAAATTATACTATAAACTAAACTATAAACTAAACTAAACTAAACTATAAACTAGACTAAACTAAACTAAACTAACCTAACCTAACCTAAGCTAAGGTAAACTAAACTAACCTAACCTAACCTGAACTAAACTAAACTAAACTAAACTAACCTAACTTATAAACTAAGCTATAAACTAAACTAAACCAAATTATAAACTAAACTATAAACTAAACTAAACTATAAACTAAACTAAACTATAAACTAAACTAAACTAAATTATACTAATCTAACCTAACCTAAACTAAACTAACCTAACCTAACCTAACCTAACATAACCTAAACTAAACTAAATTAAATATAAAATAAACTATAAACTAAACTATACTATAAACTAAATTATAAACTAAACTAAACTAAACTAACCTAATCTAACCTAATCTAACATAAACTAAACTAAATTATGAACAAAACGAAACAAAACTAACCTAACCTAATATAAACTAAACTAAACTAAATTATAAACTAAACGAAACTAAACTAAACTAAACTAACCTAAAGTAACATAACCTTAACTAAACTAACCTAACCTAACCTACGCTAAACTAAACTAACCTGACCTAACCTAACCTAAACAAAACTAAACTAAACTAAACTAAATTAACTAAAATAAACTAACCTAACCTAAACTAACCTAAACTAAACTAACCTAACCTAACCTAACACAAACTAAACTAAACTATACAAAACTAATCTAATATGAACTAAACTAAATTAAACTATAAACTAAAATATAAACTAACCTAAACTAAACTAACCTAACCTAAACTAAACTTAAATAAACTAAATTAAATTCAACTAAATGAAACTAAACTAAACTACACTAACCTAAACTAACCTAACCTAACATAATCTAATCTAAACTAAAATAAACTAACCTAACCGAACCTAACCTAACCTTACCTAACCTAAACTAAACTAAACTAAACTAAACCAAACTAAACTAAACTATAAACTAAAATATAAATTAATCTGTAAACTAAACTAAAGTATAAACTACACGAAACTAAAATCAACTATACTAAACTAAACTAACGTAACCTAAACTAACCTAACCTAATATAAACTAAACTAAACTAACCTAACCTAAGCTAAGCTAAACTAAACTAACCTAACCTAAACTAAACTAAACTAAACTAAACTAAATTATAAACTAAACTATAAACTAAACTAAACCAAATGATATACTAAACTATAAACTATACTAACCTAAATTATAAACTAACCTAACCTAACCTAAACTTACCTAACGTAACCTAAACTAAACTAAACTAAACTATAAACTAAACTATAAACTAATTTATAAATTAAAATAAACTATAAACTATAGTAAAAAAACAAAACTAAACTAAGCTAAACTAACTAACCTAACCTAACCTAACCTAAGCTAAGATATCTAAACTTACCTAACCTAACCTAAACTAAACTAAACTAAAATAAACTATACTAAACTAAACTATAAACTAAACTATAAACTAAACTGATATAAACTATAAACTAAACTAAAGTTAATTAACCTAACGTAACCTAACCTAAACTAAATTAAACTAAACTAAACTAAACTAAGCTAACCTAACCTAACCTAAACTAACCTAACCTAACCTAACCTGAGCTAAACTAAACTAACCTAACCTAACATAAACTAACCTTACCTAACCTAAACTAACCTTACCTAACCCAACCTAAACTAAACTAAACTAAACAAAACAAAACTAAACTAAACTAAATTAAACTATAAACTGAACTAAACTGTAAACTAAACTTTAAACTAAACTAAACTATAAACAAAACTAAAATAAACTGAACTAAACTTACAGAACTTAACCTAACATAAACTTAACTAAAACTACCCTAACCTAACCTAACCTAACCTTACCTAACCTAACCTAAACTAAACTAAACAAAACTAAACTATAAACTAAACTATAAACTAATCTATAAATTAAACTATATTATAAACTAAACTAAAATAAACTAAACTAAACTAAACTACCTAACCTAACCTAACCGAACCTAACCTAAGCTACGCTAAACTAAACTAACCTAACCTAACCTTAACTAAACTAAACTAAACTAAACTAAACTGAATTATAAAGTAACTATAAACTAAACTAAACCAAATTATAAACTAAACTATAAACTTAACTAAACCAACCTAACATAACCTAACCTAACCTAAACTAAACTAACCTAACCTAAGCTAACCTAACCTAAACTAAACTAAACTATAAAAAAACTATAAACTAAACTAAACCAAACTATACTATAAACTAAATTATAAACTAAACTAAACTAAACTAAACTAACCTCAACTAACCTAACCTAACCTCACCTAACCTAACCTAACATAAACTAAACTAAACTAAATTATAAACTAAACGAAACTAAACTAAACTAAACTAAATTAAACTAAAATAACCTAAAGTAACATACCTAACCTAACCTAACCTAAACTCCACTAACCTAACCTAACATAACCCAACCTAACCTAAACTAAACTAAACTAACCTAACCGAACCTAAACTAAACTAAACTAAACTATAAACTAAACTATAAACTAAAGTAAACTAAACTAAACTAAAATAAACTAACCTAACCTACCCTAAACAAACCTAACACACCTAACCTAACCTAACCTAAACTAAACTAAACTAACTCACCTAAACTAACCGAACCTAACCTAAGCTACGCTAAACTAAACTAACCTAACAAAACCTGAATTAAACTAAATTAAACTAAACTAAACTAAATTATAAACTAAACTATAAACTAATATAAACTAACGTAACCTAACCTAACCTAAACTAAACTAAACTATAAAAAAACTATAAACTAAACTAAACAAAACTATACTATAAACTAAATTATAAACTAAACTAATGTAAACTAAACTAACCTCAACTAACCTAACCTCACCTAACCTAACATAAACTAAACTAAACTAAACTAAATTATAAACTAAACGAAACTAAACTAAACTAAACTGACCTTACCTATCCTAAACAAAACAAAACTAAACTAAACTATAAGCTAAACTATAAACTAAAGTAAACTAAACTAAACTAAAATAAACTAATCTAACCTAACCTAACCTACCCTAACCTAACCTAATCTAAACTAATCTAATATAAACTAAACTAAACTAAACTATAAACTAAAATATAAACTAAACTAAACTAAATAACCTAACCTAAACTAAAGTAAAATAAACTAGATTAAATTCAACTAAACTAAACTAAACTAAACGCCACTAACCTAACCTAACCTAACCTAATCTAATCTAAACTAAAATAAACTAACCTAACCTAACGTAACGTAACCTCACCTATTCTTACCTAAACTAATCTAAACTAAACAAACTAAACTGAACTATAAACTAAAATATAAATTAATCTATAAACTAAACTGAACTATAAACTAAACGAAACTAAAATAAACTATACTAAACTAAACTAACCTAACCTAAACTTACCTAACCTAACCTAAACTAAACTAATCTAAACTATAAACTAAACTATAAACTAATTTATAAATTAAACTAAACTATAAACTAAAATAAAATAAACTAAACTAAGCTAAACTATCTAACCTAACCTAACCTAACCTAAATTAACCTAACCTAAGCTAAGCTAAGCTAAACTAAACTAATCTAACCTAACATAAACTAACATAACCTAACCTAAACTAAACTAAACTAAACTAACCTTACCTAACCTAACCTATACTAAACTAAACAAAACTAAACTAAACTAAACTATAAACTAAACTAAACTAAACTATAAACAAAACTAAACTAAACTGAACTAAACTAACCTAACCTAACATAAACTTAACTAAACTAAACTAACCTAACCGAACCTAAGCTTACTTTACCTATCCTAACCTAAACTTAACTAAATGAAACTACACTATAAACTAATTTCTAAATTAAACTAAACTATAAACTAAACTAAAATAAACTAAACTAACCTAACCCAACCTTACCAAACCTAACCTAAACTAAACTAAACTAAACCAAACTTAACTAAACTATAAAGCTAAATATAAACTAATCTATAAACTAAACTAAACTATAAACTAAAGGAAACTAAATGAAACTATACTAAACTAAGCTAACCTAACATAAACAAATCTAACCTAACCTAAAATAAACTAAACTAAACTAAACTAAATTAAACTATAAACTAAAATAAATTAAACTATAAACTAAACTATAAACTAAACAAAACTAATCTATAAACAAAACTAAACTATAAAACAATTTATAATTAAACTAAACTATAAACTAAATTAAAATAAACTAAACTGAATTAAACTAACTAACCCAACCTAACCTAACCTAACCTAAACTAAGCTATACTAAACTAACCTAACCTAACCTAAACTAAACTAAAATAAACTAAATTATATTATAAAGTATAAACTAAACAAAACTAAACTATAAACTATAATATAAACTAAACTAAACTTAACTAAACTAAATTAAACTAAAGTTAACTAACCTAACCTAACCTAAATTAAACTAAACTAAACTAAGCTAAGCTAACCTAACCTAACCTAACATAACCTAAGCAAAACTAAAGTAACCTAACCTAACATAAACTAACATAACCTAACCTAAATTAAACTAAACTAAACTAAACAAAACTAAGCTAACCTAACTTAACCTAACCTAACCTAACCTAAGCTAAGCAAAACGAAACTAACCTAACCTAACACAAACTAACCTAACCTAAACTAAACTAAACTAAACTAAACTAAACTAACCTTACCTAACCTAACCTAAACTAAACTAAACAAAACGAAACTAAACTAAACTAAACTAAATTAAACTATAAACTAAACTAAACTATAAACCAAACTATAAACTAAACTAAACTAAACTATAAACAAACCTAACTAAACTGAACTAAACTAACCAAACCTAACCTAACATAAACTTAACTAAACTAAACTATCCTAACCTAACCTAACCTTACCTAACCTAACCTTAACTAAACCAAACTAAACTAAACTATAAACTAAAATATAATCTAATCTATAAATTAAACTAAACTATAAACTGAAATAAATAAACTAAACTAAGCTAAACTAACTAACCTAACCTAACTTAACCTTACCTAACCAAACCTAAGCTAAGCTAAAGTAAACTTACCAAACCTAACCTAAACTAAACTAAACTAAATTAAACTAAACTATAATCTAAAGTATTATATTAACTAAACTAAATTATAAACTAAACTATAAACTAAACTAAACTATAAACTAAACTAAACCAAACTAACCTAACCTAACCTAACCTAAACTAAACTGACCTAACCTAAGCTAACCTAACCTAAATTACACTATAAAATAAACTATAAACTAAACTAAACCAAACTATACTATAAACTAAATTATAAACTAAACTAAACTAACCGGAACTAACCTAACCTAACATAAACTAAACTAAACTAAATTATAAACTAAACGAAACTAAACTAAACTAAATTAAACTAAACTAACCTAAAGTAACCTAAACTAAACTAAACTAAACCAAACTATAAACTTAACTAACTAACTAAATAAACTAAACTAAACTAAACTATAAACTAAACTGTAAACTAAATTATTACTAAACTAAATTATATACAAAATTAAACTCAACTGACTAACTTAACCTAACCTAACCTAAACTTACCTCTCCTAACCTAAACTAAACTAAACTAAACTAAACTATAAACTAATCTAAAATTAAACTAAACTATAAACTAAAATAAACTAAACTAAGCTACACTAACTAACCGAACCTAACCTAAACTAACATAACCTAACCAAACCTAAACTAAGCTAAACTAAACTATAAAATAAAATATAAACTAAAATAAACTAAACTATACTATAAACTAAATTACAAACTAAACTAAATTAAACTAAACTAACCTAACCTAACCTAACATAAACTATACTAAACTAAATTATAAACTATACGAAACTAAACTAACCTAACCTAACTTAAACTAAATTAAACTAAACTAAACTAAACGAAATTAAACTATAAACTAAACTAAACTAAACTAAACTCAACTAAACCAAACTAAACTAACCTAACTTAACCTAACCTAAACTAAACTAAACTAACCTAACCTAACATAACCTACCCTAAATTAAACTAAATTAAATTAATTAAACTATAAATTAAACTAAACTATAAACTAAACGATACCTCACTAAACTAAACTAAACTAAATCATAAACTAAACGAAACTAATCTAAACTATAAACTAAACTATAAACTAATTTATAAATTAAACTAAACTATAAACTAAAATAAAATAAACTAAACTAAGCTAAATTATCTAACCTAACCTAACCTAACCTAAATTAACCTAACCTAAGCTAAGCTAAACTAAACTAACCTAACCTAACATAAACTAACATAACCTAACCTAAACTAAACTAAACTAACCTTACCTAACCTAACCTATACTAAACTAAACAATAAACTAAACTAAACTAAACTATAAACAAAACTAAACTAAACTGAACTAAACTAACCTAACCTAACATAAACTTAACTAAACTAAACTAAGCTAACCCAACCTAAGCTAACCTTACCTAACCTAACCTAAACTTAACTAAATGAAACTAAACTATAAACTAATCTCTAAATTAAACTAAACTATAAACTAAACTAAAATAAACTAAACTAACCTAAATTAACTAACCTAACCTATTCTAACCTAACTTAAGCTAAACTAGACTAACCTAACCTAAATTAAACTAAACTGAACTAAATTATAAACTAAACCATAAACTAAACTAAACTATAAACTAAACTAAACTATAAACTAGACTAAACTTAACTAAACTAACCTAACCTAACCTAAGCTAAGGTAAACTAAACTACCCTAAAGTAACATAAGTTAATCTAGCCTAACCTAAACTACACTAACTTAACCTTACCTAACCTAAACTAACCTAACCTAACCTAACCTAAAATAACCTAACCTAAGCTAAGCTAAACTAAAGTAACCTAACCTAACATAAAATAACATAACCTAACCTAAACTGAACTAAACTTAACTATCCGAACCTAACCTAAAATAACCTAACCTAAGCAAAGCTAAACTAAACTAACCTAACCTAACATAAACTGATATAACCTAACCTAAACTGAACTAAACTAAACTAACCTTACCTAACCTATCCTATACTAAACTAAACAAAACAAAACTAAACTAAACTAAACTATAAACTGAACTAAACTAACCTAACCTAACCTAACATAAATTTAACTAAACTAAACTAACCTAACCCAACCTAAGCTAACCTTACCTAACCTAACCTAAACTAAACTAAACGAAACTAAACTATAAACTAATCTCTAAATTAAACTAAACTATAAACTAAACTAAAATAAACTAAACTAAGCTAAATTAACTAACCTATCCTATTCTAACCTAACCTAAGCTAAACTAGACTAACCTAACCTAAACTAAACTAAACTAAACTAAACTCTAAACTAAACTAAACTAAACTATAAACAAAACTAAACTAAACTGAACTAAACTAACCTAACCTAACCTAACATAAACTTAACTAAACTAAACTAACCTAACCCAAACTAAGCTAACCGTACCTAACCTAACCTAAACTTAAATAAATGAAACTAAACTATAAACTAATCTCTAAATTGAACTAAACTATAAACTAAACTAAAATAAACTAAACTAAGCTAAATTAATTAACCTAACCTATTCTAACCTAACCTAAGCTAAACTAGACTAACCTAACCTAAACTAAACTAAACTAAACTAAATTATAAACTAAACCATAAACTAAACTAAACTATAAACTAAACTATAAACTAAACTAAACTAAACTATAAACTAGACTAAACTAAACTAAATAAACCTAACCTAAGCTAAGGTAAACTAAACTAACCTAACCTAACCTGAAATAAACTAAACTAAACTAACCTAACTTATAAACTAAGCTATAAACTAAACTAAACCAAATTATAAACTAAACCATAAACTAAACTAAACTAAACTATAAACTAAACTAAACTAAATTATACTAATCTAACCTAACCTAAACTAAACTAACCTAACCTAACCTAACATAACATAACCTAAACTAAACTAAACTAAAATATAAAATAAACTATAAACTAAACTATAATATAAACTAAATTATAAACTAAACTAAACTAAACTAAACTAATCTAACCTAATCTAACATAAACTAAACTAAATTATAAACAAAACGAAACTAAACTAACCTAACCTAATATAAACTAAACTAAACTAAATTATAAACTAAACGAAACTAAACTAAACTTAACCACCCTAAAGTAACATAAGTTAACCTAACCTAACCTAAACTACACTAACTTAACCTGACCTAACCTAAACTGAACTAAACCAAACTAACCTAACCTAACCTAACCGAAAATAACCTAACCTAAGCTAAGCTAAACTAAACTTACCTAACCTAACCTAAACTAAACTAATCTAAACTATAAACTAATCTATAAACTAATTTATAAATTAAACTAAACTATTAACTAAAATAAAATAAACTAAACTAAGCTAAACTATCTAACCTACCCTAACCTAACCTAAAAAAACCTAACCTAAGCTAAGCTAAACTAAACTAACCTAACCTAACATAAACTAACATAACCTAACCCAACCTAAACTAATCTAAACTAAACGAAACTAATCTAATATAAACTAAACAAACTTAAACTATAAACTAAAATATAAACTAAACTAAACTAACCTAACCTAAACTAAACTAAAATAAACTAAATTAAATTCAACTAAATGTAACTAAACTAAACTACACTAACCTAACCTAGCCTAACCTAACATAATCTAATCTAAACTAAAATAAACTAACCTAACCTAACCATAACTAACCTAAACTAAACTGAACTAAACTAAACTAAACCAAACTAAACTAAACTATAAACTAAAATATAAATTAACCTGTAAACTAAAGTAAACTATAAACTACACGAAACTAATATAAACTATAGTAAACTAACCTAAAATAACCTAACCTAAGCTAAACTAAACTAACCTAACCTAACCTAAAGTAAACTAAACTAAACTAAATTATAAACTAAAATATTTACTAAACTAAATCAAACTACATATTAAACTATAAACTAAACTAAGCTAAACTATAAATTAAACTAAACTAAACTAACCTAACCCAACCTAAACTAACCCAACCTAACCTAAACTAAACTAACCCAAAATAACCTAACATAAACTTAACTAAACTAAACTACCCTAACTTAACCTAACCTTACCTAACCTAACCTAAACTAAACTAAACGAAACTAAACTGTAAACTAAACTATAAACTAATATATAAATTAAACTAAACTATAAACTAAACTAAAATAAACTAAACTAAACTAACCTAACTAACCTAAGCTAACCGAACCTAACCTAAGCTACGCTAAACTAAACTAACCTAACCTAACCTGAACTAAACTAAACTAAACTAAACTGAATTATAAACTAAACTATAAACTAAACTAAACCAAATTATAAACTAAAAACTAAACTAAACTAAACTATAAACTAAACTAAACTAACCCTAACCTAACCTAAACTAAACTAACCTAACCTAAGCTAACCTAACCTAAACTAAACTAAACTATAAAAAACTATAAACTAAACTAAACAACACTATACTATATACTAAATTAAAAACTAAACTAAACTAAACTAAACTAAACTAACCTAACCTAACCTCACCTAACCTAACCTAACATAAACTAAACTAAACTAAATTATAAACTAAACGAAACTAAACTAAACTAAACTAAATTAAACTAAACTAACCTAAAGTAACATAACCTAATTACCTAACCTAACCTAACCTAAATTAAAATAAACTCAACTAACCTAACCTAACATAACCCAACCTAACCTAAACTAAACTAAACTAACCGAACCGAACCTAAACTAAACTAAACTAAACTAAACTAATTTACCTAAACAAAACTAACACTCCTAACCTAACCTAAACAAAACTAAACTATACTAACCTAACCTAACATAACCCAACCTAACCTAAACTAAACTAAACTATAAACTAAATTATAAACTAAAGTAAACTAAACTAAACTAAAATAAACTAACCTAATTTACCTAAACAAAACTAACACTCCTAACCTAACCTAAACAAAACTAAACTATACTAACCTAACCTAACATAACCCAACCTAACCTAAACTAAACTAAACTATAAACTAAATTATAAACTAAAGTAAACTAAACTAAACTAAAGAAACCTAAATCACCTAACCTAACCTAAACTAAACTAAACTAAACTAACCTAACATAACCTAACCTAACCTAAACTAAACTAAACTGACGTAACCTATCCTAAACAAAACAAAACTAAACTAAACTATAAGCTAAACTATAAACTAAAGTAAACTATAATAAACTAAAATAAACTAATCTAACCTAACCTAACCTAACCTAACCTAAACTAATCTAATATAAACTAAATTAAACTAAACTATAAACTAAAATATAAACTAAACTAAACTAAACTAAATAACCTAACCTAAATTAAAGTAAAATAAACTAGAGTAATTTCAACTAAACTAAACTAAACTAAACGCCACTAACCTAACCTAACCTAACCTAATCTAATCTAAACTAAAATAAGCTAACCTAACCTAACGTAACCTAACCTTACCTATTCTAACCTGAATTAATCTAAACTAAACAAACTAAACTAAACTATAAACCAAAATTTAAACTAATCTATAAACTAAACTAAACTATAAACTAAACGAAACTAAAATAAACTATACTAAAATAAACTAACCTAACCTAAACTTACCTAACCTAACCTAAACTAAACTAATCTAAACTATAAACTAAACTATAAACTAATATATAACTTAAACTAAACTATAAACTAAAATAAAATAAACTAAACAAAGCTAAACTATCTAACCTAACCTAACCTAACCTAAAATAACCTAACCTAAGCTAAACTAAACTAAACTAACCTAACCTAACATAAACTAACATAACCTAACCTATACTTTACTAAACTAAACTAACCTTACCTAACCTAACCTATACTAAACTAAACAAATCTAAACTACACTAAACTAAACTATAAACTAAACTAAACTAAACTCTAAACAAAACTATACTAAACTGAACTAAACTAACCTAATCTAACCTAAGCTAAGGTAAACTAAACTAACCTAACTTAACCTAACCTAACATAACCTAAACTAAACTAAACTAAAATATAAAATAAACTATAAACTAAACTAAACTATACTATAAACTAAATTATAAACTAAACTAAACTAAACTAACCTAACCTTACCTAATATAAACTAAACTAAATTATAAACAAAACGAAACTAAACTAACCTAACCTAATATAAACTAAACTACACTAAATTATAAACTAAACGAAACTAAACTAAACTAAACTAACCTAAAGTAACATAAGTTAACCTAACCTAACCTAACCTAAATTACACTAAATTAACCTGACCTAACCTAAACTAAACTAACCTAACCTAACCTAACCTAACCTAAAGTAAAATAACCTAACCTAAGCTAAGCTAAACTAAACTAACCTAACCTAACATAAACTAACATAACCTAACCTAAACTGAACTAAACTAAACTAACCTAACCTAACCTAACCTAAAATATCCTAACCAAAGGTAAGCTAAACTAAACTTACCTAACCTAACCTAAACTAAACTAATCTAAACTATAAACTAAACTATAAACTAATTTATAAATTAAACTAAACTATAAACTAAAATAAAATAAACTAAACTAAGCTAAACTATCTAACCTAACCTAACCTAATCAAAATAACCTAACCCAAGCTAAGCTAAACTAAACTAACCTAACCTAACATAAACCAGCATAACCTAACCTAACCTAACCTAAACTAATCTAATATAAACTAAACAAACTTAAACTACAAACTAAAATATAAACTAAACTAAACTAAAATAAACTAAATTAAATTCAACTAAATGAAACTAAAGTAAACTACACTAACCTAACCTAACCTAACCTAACATAATCTAATCTAAACTAAACTAAACTAATGTACTATAAGCTAAAATAAACAATAAATTAAAATATAAACTAAACTAAACTATACTAAACTAAGTAAACCTTACTTAACCTAACCTAAACTAAACTAAACTAAACTAAACTAACCTAACCTAAACTAAACTAAACAAAAATAAACTACATTAAATTAAATTAAACTAAAATAAACTACACTTACCTAACCTAACCTTACCTAACCTAACCTAAACTAAACTAAACCAAACTAAACTAAACTATAAACTAAAATATAAGCTAATCTATAAATTAAACTAAACTATATACTAAACCAAACTAAACCAAATTAAATTCAACTAAACTAAACTACACTAATCTAACCTAACCTAACCTAACATAATCTAATCTAAACTATAATAAACTAACCTAACCTAACCTAACCTTACCTAACCTAAACTAAACTAAACTAAACTAAAGCAAACTTAACTAAACTATAAAGCAAAATATAAACTAATCTATAAACTAAACTAAACTATAAACTAAAGGAAACTAAATTAAACTATACTAAACTAAACTAACCTAACATAAACAAATCTAACCTAACCTAAAATAAACCAAACTAAACTAAACTAAATTAAACTATAAACTAAACTAAATTAAACTATAAACTAAACTATAAACTAAACTAATCTAAACTATAAACAAAACTAAACTATAAAACAATTTATAAATTCAACTAAACTATAAACTAAATTAAAATAAACTAAACTAAGCTAAACTAACTAACCCAACCTAACCTAACCTAACCTAACCTAAGCTATACTAAACTGACCTAACCTAACCTAAACTAAACTAAAATAAACTAAATTATATTATAAAGTATAAACTAAACAAAACTAAACTATAAACTATAATATAAACTAAACTAAACTTAACTAAACTAAATTAAACTAAAGTTAACTAACCTAACCTAACCTAACCTAAATTAAACTAAACTAAACTAACCTAACCCAACCTAAACTAACCCAACCTAACCTAAACTAAACTAACCCAAAATAACCTAACATAAACTTAACTAAACTAAACTACCCTAACTTAACCTAACCTTACCTAACCTAACCTAAACTAAACTAAACGAAACTAAACTGTAAACTAAACTATAAACTAATATATAAATTAAACTAAACTATAAACTAAACTAAAATAAACTAAACTAAACTAACCTAACTAACCTAAGCTAACCGAACCTAACCTAAGCTACGCTAAACTAAACTAACCTAACCTAACCTGAACTAAACTAAACTAAACTAAACTGAATTATAAACTAAACTATAAACTAAACTAAACCAAATTATAAACTAAAAACTAAACTAAACTAAACTATAAACTAAACTAAACTAACCCTAACCTAACCTAAACTAAACTAACCTAACCTAAGCTAACCTAAACTAATCTAAACTAAACTAAACTAAACAAAACTAAGAATTGAACTAAACTAAACTATAAACTAAATTATAAACTAAACTAAACTATAAACTAAACTAAACTAAACTAAACTGTACTAAACTAACCTAACCAAACTTAATCTAAATTATACTCTTCTACACTAAACTAAGCTATAAACTAAATTAGATTACACTATAAACTAAACTATAAACTTAACTAAACTATAAAGAAAACTAAACTATAAACAAAGCTAAAATAACTAACCTAACCTAACCTAACCTAACATATACCAAACTAAACTGAACTAAATTAACCTAACCTGACCTAACATAATCTAATCTAAACTAAAATAAACTAACCTAAACTAATCTAATCTTACCTAACCTAACCTAAACTAAACTAACCAAACTAAACACAAACCAAAATATAAACTAATTTATAAACTAAACTAATCTATAAACTAAACTAAACTAAACTAAACTTAGCTAAACTAACTAACCTTACCTAACCTAGCCTAACCTAATCTAAGCTAAACTAAACTAACCTAACCTAACCCAAAATAAACCATATTAAACTAAATTATAAAGTAAACTATAAACTAAACTAAACAAAACTATATTCTAAACTACAAACTAAACTAAACTACAAACTAAACTATACTAAACTAAACTAAACTAACCTAACCTAACCTAACCTAACCTAACTTAAACTAAACTAAACTAACATAACCTAAAGTAACCTAATCTAAACTAAACTAAATTAAATTCCCCTAAACTAAACTAAACTGCACTAATCTAACCTAACCTAACCTAACCTAAACTAAACTAAACTAAACTAAACTATAAACTAAGTTATATACTAAACTAAACTAAACTAACATAACGTAACTTGAACAACAATAAAATAAACTAAACTAAGTTCAACTAAACTAAACCTAACTACACTAACCTAACCTAACCTAACCAAACCTAAACTAAACTAAACTAAACTAAATAAAACTAAACTAAACTAAACGAAATTAAACTATACACCAAACTATGAACTAAGCTAAACTAAAATATAAATTAAACTATAAACTAAACTAAACTACTAAACTATAAGGTAAACTAAACTAAATTAAACTCAACTAATCTAAACTAACTTAACCTTACTAAACTAACCTAACCTAAAATAACCTAACCTAATATAAACTAAACTAAACTAACCTAACCTAAGCTAAGCTAAGCTAAGCTAAACTAAATCAACCTAACCTAAACTAAACTAAATTAAACTAAAATATAAACCAAACTATAAACTAAACTAAACCAAACTATATACTAAACTATAAACTAAACTAAGCTAAACTATAAACTAAACTAAACTAAACTAACCTAAACTAGCCTAACCTAAACTAACTTAACCTAACCTAAACTAAACTTACCTTACCTTACCGCACATAACATAACCTAAACTAAACTAAACTATAAAATAAACTATAAACTAAACTATACTAAACTATACAAAAATTAAATTATAAACTAACCTAAACTAAACTAATCTAACCTAACCTAACCCAACATAAACTAAATTAACTAAATTATAAACTAAACGAAACTAAACTAACCTAACCTAACCTAACATAAACTAAACTAAACTAAATTATAAACTAAACGAAACTAAACTTAACTAAACTAAACTAAGCTAAACTAACTTGACCTAAACTAAACTAAACTAAGCTAACCTAACCTGACCTAAACTAAACTAAAATAAACTAAATTAAATTCAAGTAAACTAAACTAAACTACACTAACCTAACCTAACCTAACCTAACCTAACCTAACATAATCTAATCTAAACTAAAATAAAGTAACCTAAACTAATCTAACCTTACCTAACCTAAACTAAACTAAACTAAACCAAACTAAACTAAACTATAAACTAAAATATAAACTAATTTATAAACTAAACTAATCTATAAACTAAACTAAACTGAACTATAAACAAAACTAAACTAAACTGAACTAAACTAACCTAAACTAACCTAACCTAAACTTACGTAACCTAACCTAAACTAAACTAAACTATAAACTAAACTGTAAACTAATTTATAAATTAAACTAAACTATAAACTAAAGTAAAATAAACAAAACTAAACTAAGCCAAACTAACTAACCTAACCTAACCTAACCTAAGCTAAGCTATCTAAACTCACCTAACCTAACCTAAACTAAACTAAAATAAAATAAACTAAAGTATAAACTAAACTAAAGTAAACTATAAACTAAACTATAAACTAAACTGAACTAAACTATAATATAACTAAAGTTAACTAACCTAACCTAACCAAACCTAACGTAAATTAAACTAAACTAAACTAAACTAAGCTAACTTAACCTAACCTAAACTAACCTAACCTAACCTAAGCTAAGCTAAACTAAACTAACTTAACCTAACATTACTAACCTAACCTAACCTAAACTAACCTTACCTCACCTAACCTAAACTAAACTAAACTAAATTAAACTATAAACTGAACTAAACTGTAAACTAAATTTTAAACTAAACTAAACTAAACTATAAATACAACTAAACTAAACTGAACTAAACTAAAATAACCTAGCCTAACTTAAACTTAACTAAACTAAACTACCCTAACCTAACCTAACCTAACCAAACCTAACCTAACCTAACCTAAACTAAACTAAAATAAACTAAACTAAACTAAACTAAACTAACTAACCTAACCTAACCTAACCTAAGCTAAACTAAACTAACCTAATGTAAATTAACCTAAACAAAACTAAACTAAACTAAACTAACCTAACCTAACCTAACATAAACTAAACTAAACTAAACTAAATAAAACTAAACTAAACGAAATTAAACTATACACCAAACTATAAAATAAGCTACACTAAACTATAAACTAAAATATAAACTAATCTAAACTAAACTAACCTAACCTAAACTAAACTAAAATAAACTAAATTAAATTCAACTAAATGAAACTAAACTAAACTACACTAACCTAACCTAACCTAACCTAACCTAACATAATCTAATCTAAACAAAAATAAACTAACCTTAACTAATCTAACCTTACCTAACCAAACCTAAACTAAACTAAACTAAACCAAACTAAACTAAACTACAAACTAAAATATAAACTAATTTATAAACTAAACTAATCTATAAACTAAACTAAACTAAACTAAACTTAGCTAAACTAACTAACCTTACCGAAAATAGCCTAACCTAATCTAAGCTAAACTAAACTAACCTAACCTAAACCAACATAAACCAAACTGAACTAAATTATAAAGTAAACCATAAACTAAACTAAACAAAACTTAATTCTAAACTATAAATTAACAAAACTATAAACTAAACTACACTAATCTAACCTAACCTAACCTAACCTAACCTAAACTAAACTAAACTAAACTATAAACACAGTTATAAACTAAACTAAACTAAACTAACATAACGTAACCTAAACTACAATAAAATAAACTAAACTAAGTTCATCTAAACTAAACCTAACTACACTAACCTAACCTAACCTAACTTAACAAAAACTAAACTAAACTGACCTAACCTAACCTAACGTAAACTAAACTAAACTATACGAAACAAAACTAAATAAAACTAAACTAAACTAAACGAAATTAAACTATACTCCAAACTATAAAATAAGCTAAACTAAACTATAAATTAAACTATAAACTAAACTACTAATCTATAAGGTAAACTAAACTAAATTAAACTCAACTAATATAAACTAACCTAAGCTTACTAAACTAACTTAACCTAAACTAACCTAACCTAATATAAACTAAACTATACTAACCTAACCTAACATAAGCTAGGCTAAGCTAAACTAAACTAACCTAACCTAAAATAAAATAAACTAAACTAAAATATAAACTAAACTATAAACTAAACTAAACCAAACTATATACTAAACTATAAACTAAACTAAGCTAAACTATAAACTAAACTATACTAAACTAAAGTAACTTAACCTAACCTAACCTAAACTAACTTATCCTAACCTGTACTAAACTTACCTTACCTAACCTAACATAATTTAAACTAATCTAAAGTATAAAATAAACTATAAACGAAACTAAACTATACTATAAACTAAATTATAAACTAAACTAAACTAAACTAAACTAACCTAACCTAACCTAACCTAAACTAAACTAAACTAAATTATAAACTAAACGTAACTAAACTAACCTAACCTAACCTAAACTAAACTAAACTAAATTATAATCTAAACGAAACTAAACAAAACTAAACTAAACTAACCTAAAGTAACATAACCTAACCTAACCTAAACTAAACTAAACTAACCTGACCTAACCTAAACCAAAACTAAATTAATCTATACTATAAACTAAACTATAAACTAAAGTAAATTAACTAAACTTAAATAAACTAACCTAACCTAACCTAACCTAAACTAAACTAACATAACCTAACCTAACCTAAGCTAAACTAAACTAATCTAATATAAACTAAACTAAACAATAAATTAAAATATAAACTAAACTTAACTAAACTAAACTAAGGAAAACTAACTTAACCTAAACTAAACTAAACTACACTAACCTAACCTAAATTAACATAATCTAATCTAAACTAAACTAAACTAACCTAAACTAATCTAACCTTACCTAACCTAACCTAACCTAAACTAAACTAAACTAAACTATAAACTAATTTATAAACTAAACTAATCTATAAACTAAACTAAACTAAACTAACCTAAGATAACATAACCTAAATTAAACTAAACTAAACTAAACTATACTAAACTATAAACAAAACGATAAACTATACTATATTTTAAACTGAACTAAAGTAAACTAAACTAAATTAATTTTACCTAACCTAACCTAAACTAAACTAAACTAACCTAACCTAACCCAAACTAAATTAAACTAAACTAAACTAAACGAAATTAAACTATAAACTGAAGTAAACTAAACTAAACTCAACTAAACTAAACTAACCTAACCTAACTTAACATAACCTAACCTAAACTAAACTAAACTAACGTAACCTAACATAACCTACCCTAAACTAAAATAAATTAAATTAATTAAACTATAAACTAAACTAAACTATATACTAAACGATACCTCACTCAACTAAACTAAACTAAACTAAACTACACTAAACTAAACTAAACCATAAACTAAACTATAAACTAAACTATAAACTAAACTATAAACTAATTTATAAATTAAACTAAACTATAAATTATAGTAAAATAAACAAAACTAAACTAAGCTAAACTAACTAACCTAAATTAACGTAACCTAAGCTAAGCTATCTAAACTAACCTAACCTAACCTAACCTAAACTAAACTAAACTAAAATAAACTAAACTAAACTAAACTATAAACTAAACTATAAACTAAACTGAACTAAACTATAAACTAAACTAAACTAAAGTTAACTAACCTAACGTAACTTAACCTAAACTAAATTAAACTAAACTAAACTAAACTAAGCTAACTTAACCTAACCTAAACTAACCTAACCTAACCTAAGCTAAGCTAAACTAAACTAACCTAACCTAACATAAACTAACCTTACCTAACCTAAACTAACCTTACCTAACCTAACCTAACCAAAACTAAACTAAACTAAACAAAACTACACTAAACTAAACTAAATTAAACTATAAACTGAACTAAACTATAAACTAAACTTTAAACTAACCAAGACTAAACTATAAACAAAACTAAACTAAACTGAACTAAACTTACCTAACCTAACATAAACTTAATTAAACTAAACTACCCTAACCTAACCTAACCTAATCTAACCTTACCTAACCTAACCTAAACTAAACTAAACGAAACTAAACTATAAACTAAACTATAAACTATTCTATAAATTAAACTAAACTATAAACTAAACTAAACTAAACTAAACTAACTAACCTAATCTAACCGAACCTAACCTAAGCTACGCTAAACTAAACTAACCTAACAAAACCTGAAATAAACTAAACTAAACTAAACTAAACTAAACTAAATTATAAACAAAACTATAAACTAATATAAACTAACCTAACCTAACCTAACCTAAACTAAACTAACCTAACCTAAGCTAACGTAACCTAAACTAAACTAAACTATAAAAAAACTATAAACTAAACTAAACAAAACTATACTATAAACTAAATTATAAACTAAACTAATGTAAACTAAACTAACCTCAACTAACCTAACCTAACCTCACCTAACCTAACATAAACTAAACTAAACTAAATTATAAACTAAACGAAACTAAACTAAACTAAACTAAATTAAACTAAACTAACCTAAAGTAACATAACCTAACCTAACCTAACCTAACCTAAACTAGAATAACTCAACTAACCTAACCGAACCTAAACTAAACTAAACTAAACTAAACTATAAACTAAAGTAAACTAAATTAAAATAAAATAAACTAACCTAATTTACCTAAACAAAACTAACACACCTAACCTAACCTAAACAAAACTAAACTGACCTATACTATCCTTAACAAAATAAAACTAAACTAAACTATAAGATAAACTATAAACTAAAGTAAACTGAACTAAACTAAAATAAACTAATCTAACCTAACCTAACCTAACCTAACCTAAACTAATATAACATAAACTAAACTAAACTATAAACTAAAATATAAACTAAACTAAACTAAACAACCTAACCTAAACTAAAGTAAAATAAACTAGATTAAATTCAACTAAACTAAACTAAACTAAACGCCACTAACCTAACCTAACCTAATATAATCTAAACTAAAATAAACTAACCTAACCTAAACTTATCTAACCTAACCTAAACTAAACTAATCTAAGCTATAAACTAAACTATAAACTAATTTATAAATTAAACTAAACTATAAACTAAAATAAAATAAACTAAACTAAGCTAAACTATCTAACCTAACCTAACCTAACCTAAATTAACCTAACCTAAGCTAAACTAAACTAAACTAACCTAACCTAACCTAAGCTAAGGTAAACTAAACTAACCTAACCTAACCTGAACTAAACTAAACTAAACTAACCTAACTTATAAACTAAGCTATAAACTAAACTAAACCAAATTATAAACTAAACTATAAACTAAACTAAACTATAAACTAAACTAAACTAAATTATACTAATCTAACCTAACCTAAACTAAACTAACCTAACATAACCTAACCTAACATAACCTAAACTAAACTAAATTAAATATAAAATAAACTATAAACTAAACTATACTATAATCTAAATTATAAACTAAACTAAACTAAACTAACCTAATCTAACCTAATCTAACATAAACTAAACTAAATTATAAACAAAACGAAACTAAACTAATCTAACCTAATATAAACTAAATTAAACTAAATTATAAACTAAACGAAACTAAACTAAACTAAACTAACCTAAAGTAACATAAGTTAACCTAACCTAACCTAAACTACACTAACTTAACCTGACCTAACCTAAATTGAACTAAACCAAACTAACCTAACCTAACCTAACCTAAAATAACCTAACCTAAGCTAAGCTAAACTAAACTTACCTAACCTAACCTAAACTAAACCAATATAAACTATAAACTAAACTATAAACTAATTTATAAATTAAATTAAACTATTAACTAAATTAAAAAAAACCTAACTAAGCTAAACTATCTAACCTAACCTAACCTAACCTAAAATAACCTAACCTAACCTAAGCTAAACTAAACTAACCTAACCTAACATAAACTAACATAACCTAACCTAAACTAAACTAAACTAAACCAAACTAAACTAAACTATAAAATAAAATATAAACTAATTTATAAACTAAACTAATCTATAAACTAAACTAAACTAAACTAAACTTAGCTAAACTAACTAACCTTACCTAATGTAGCCTAACGTAATCTAAGCTAAACTAAACTAACCTAACCTAACCTAAACTAACTTAACCTAACCTATACTAAACTTACCTTACCTAACCTAACATAACCTAAACTAAACTAAACTATAAAATAAACTATAAACTAAACTAAACTAAACTAAACTATACTATAAACTAAATTATAAACTAAACTAAACTAAACTAAACTAACCTAACCTAACATAACATAAACTAAACTAAACTAAATTATAAACTAAACGAAACTAAACTAACCTAACCTATGCTAACCTAACATAACATAAACTAAACTAAACTAAATTATAAACTAAACAAAACTAAACAAAACTAAAACTAAACTAACCTAAAGTAACCTAACCTAACCTAAAGTAAACTAAACTAATCTAATATAAACTAAACTAAACAATAAATTAAAATATAAAATAAACTTAACTAAACTAAACTAAGCTAAACGAACTTAACCTAAACTAAACTATAAAATAAACTATTAACTAAACTAAACTAAACTATACTATAAACTAAATTATAAACTAAACTAAACTAAACTAACCTAACCTAACCTAACATAAACTAAACAAACTAAATTATAAACTAATCGTAACTAAACTAACCTAACCTAACCTAACATAAACTAAACTAAACTCAATTATAAACTAAACGAAACTAAACAAAACTAAACTAAACTAACCTAAAGTAACATAACCTATGCTAACTTAAACTAAACTAAACTAACCTGACCTAACCTAAACTAAAACTAAATTTATTTAAACTATAAACTAAACTATAAACTAAAGTAAATTAACCAAACCAAAATAAACTAACCTAACCTAACCTAACCTAAACTAAACTAACCTAACCTAACCTAACCTAACCTAACATTTACTAAACTAAACTAAATTATAAACTAAGCGAATCTAAACTAAATTAAATTAAACTAAACTAACCTAAAGTAACATAACCTAACCTAACGTAACGTAACCTAACCTAAACTAAACTAAACTAAACTAAACTTACCAACCTAACCTAACCTAAACTAAAATAAACTAAACTAACCTAACCGAACCTAAACTAAACTAAACTATAAACTAAACTATAAACTAAACTAAACTAAACTAAACTAAAATAAACTAACCTAACCTAACCTGACCTAGCCTAACCTAACCTAACCTAACCTAAACTAAACTAAACTAAACTATAAACTAAGTTATATACTAAACTAAACTAAACTAACATAACGTAACTTGAACTACAATAAAATAAACTAAACTAAGTTCAACTAAACTAAACCTAACTACACTAACCTAACCTAACCTAACCAAACCTAAACTAAACTAAACTAAACTAAATAAAACTAAACTAAACTAAACGAAATTAAACTATACACCAAACTATAAACTAAGCTAAACTAAACTATAAATTAAACTATAAACTAAACTAAACTACTAAACTATAAGGTAAACTAAACTAAATTAAACTCAACTAATCTAAACTAACTTAACCTTACTAAACTAACCTAACCTAAAATAACCTAACCTAATATAAACTAAACTAAACTAACCTAACCTAAGCTAAGCTAAGCTAAGCTAAACTAAATCAACCTAACCTGAACTAAACTAAACTAAACTAAAATATAAACCAAACTATAAACTAAACTAAACCAAACTATATACTAAACTATAAACTAAACTAAGCTAAACTATAAACTAAACTAAACTAAACTAACCGAAACTAGCCTAACCTAAACTAACTTAAACTAACCTAAACTAAACTTACCTTACCTTACCGCACATAACATAACCTAAACTAAACTAAACTATAAAATAAACTATAAACTAAACTAAACTATACAAAAATTAAATTATAAACTAACCTAAACTAAACTAACCTAACCTAACCTAACATAACATAAACTAAACTAAACTAAATTATAAACTAAACGAAACTAAACAAAACTAAACTAAACTAACCTAAAGTAACATAACCTAACCTAACCTAAACTAAACTAAACTAAGCTGACCTAAACTAAACTAAAACTAAATTAAACTAAACTATAAACTAAACTATAAACTAAAGTAAATTAACTAAAATACAATAAACTAACCTAACCTAACCTAACCTAAACTAAACTAACCTAACCTAACCTAACCTATTCTAAACTAAACTAAACTAAACTAATATAAACTAAACTAAACAATAAATTAAAATATAAACTAAACTTAACTAAACTAAACTAAGCTAAACTAACTTGACCTAAACTAAACTAAACTAAGCTAACCTAACCTGACGTAAACTAAACTAAAATAAACTAAATTAAATTCAAGTAAACTAAACTAAACTACACTAACCTAACCTAACCTAACCTAACATAATCTAATCTAAACTAAAATAAAGTAACCTAAACTAATCTAACCTTACCTAACCTAAACTAAACTAAACTAAACCAAACTAAACTAAACTATAAACTAAAATATAAACTAATTTATAAACAAACTAATCTATAAACTAAACTAAACTAAACTGAACTAAACTAACCTAAACTAACCTAACCTAAACTTACGTAACCTAACCTAAACTAAACTAAACTATAAACTAAACTGTAAACTAATTTATAAATTAAACTAAACTATAAACTAAAGTAAAATAAACAAAACTAAACTAAGCCAAACTAACTAACCTAACCTAACCTAACCTAAGCTAAGCTATCTAAACTCACCCAACCTAACCTAAACTAAACTAAAATAAAATAAACTAAAGTATAAACTAAACTAAAGTAAACTATAAACTAAACTATAAACTAAACTGAACTAAACTATAAATTAAATTAAAGTTAACTAACCTAACCTAACGAAACCTAACGTAAATTAAACTAAACTAAACTAAACTAAGCTAACTTAACCTAACCTAAACTAACCTAACCTAACCTAACCGAAGCTAAGCTAAACTAAACTAACTTAATCTAACATAACTAACCTAACCTAACCTAAACTAACCTTACCTCACCTAACCTAAACTAAACTAAACTAAATTAAACTATAAACTGAACTAAACTGTAAACTAAATTTTAAACTAAACTAAACTAAACTATAAATACAACTAAACTAAACTGAACTAAACTAAAATAACCTAGCCTAACTTAAACTTAACTAAACTAAACTACCCTAACCTAACCTAACCTAACCAAACCTAACCTAACCTAACCTAAACTAAACTAAAATAAACTAAACTAAACTAAACTAAACTAACTAACCTAACCTAACCTAACCTAACCTAAGCTAAACTAAACTAACCTAACGTAAATTAACCTAAACAAAACTAAACTAAACTAAACTAACCTAACCTAACCTAACATAAACTAAACTAAACTAAACTAAATAAAACTAAACTAAACTAAACAAAATTAAACTATACACCAAACTATAAAATAAGCTACACTAAACTATAAACTAAAATATAAACTAATCTAAACTAAACTAACCTAACCTAAACTAGACTAAAATAAACTAAATTAAATTCAACTAAATGAAACTAAACTAAACTACACTAACCTAACCTAACCTAACCTAACATAATCTAATCTAAACAAAAATAAACTAACCTAAACTAATCTAACCTTACCTAACCAAACCTAAACTAAACTAAACTAAACCAAACTAAACTAAACTACAAACTAAAATATAAACTAATTTATAAACTAAACTAATCTATAAACTAAACTAAACTAAACTAAACTTAGCTAAACTAACTAACCTTACCGAAAATAGCCTAACCTAATCTAAGCTAAACTAAACTAACCTAACCTAAACCAACATAAACAAAACTGAACCAAATTATAAAGTAAACCATAAACTAAACTAAACAAAACTTAATTCTAAACTATACATTAACAAAACTATAAACTAAACTAAACTAATCTAACCTAACCTAACCTAACCTAACCTAAACTAAACTAAACTAAACTATAAACACAGTTATAAACTAAACTAAACTAGACTAACATAACGTAACCTAAACTACAATAAAATAAACTAAACTAAGTTCATCTAAACTAAACCCAACTACACTAACCTAACCTAACCTAACTTAACAAAAACTAAACTAAACTGACCTAACCTAACCTAACGTAAACTAAACTAAACTATACGAAACAAAACTAAATAAAACTAAACTAAACTAAACGAAATTAAACTATACACCAAACTATAAAATAAGCTAAACTAAACTATAAATTAAACTATAAACTAAACTAAACTACTAAACTATAAGGTAAACTAAACTAAATTAAACTCAACTAATCTAAACTAACCTAAGCTTACTAAACTAACCTAACCTAAACTAACCTAACCTAATATAAACTAAACTAAACTAACCTAACCTAACATAAGCTAGGCTAAGCTAAACTAAACTAACCTAACCTAAAATAAAATAAACTAAACTAAAATATAAACTAAACTATAAACTAAACTAAACCAAACTATATACTAAACTATAAACTAAACTAAGCTAAACTATAAACTAAACTATACTAAACTAAAGTAACTTAACCTAACCTAACCTAAACTAACTTATCCTAACCTATACTAAACTTACCTTACCTAACCTAACATAACCTAAAATAATCTAAAGTATAAAATAAACTATAAACTAAACTAAACTATACTATAAACTAAATTATAAACTAAACTAAACTAAACTAAACTAACCTAACCTAACCTAACCTAAACTAAACTAAACTAAATTATAAACTAAACGTAACTAAACTAACATAACCTAACCTAACCTAAACTAAACTAAACTAACCTGACCTAACCTAAACCAAAACTAAATTAATCTATACTATAAACTAAACTATAAACTAAAGTAAATTAACTAAACTAAAATAAACTAACCTAACCTAACCTAACCTAAACTAAACTAACATAACCTAACCTAACCTAAACTAAACTAAACTAATCTAATATAAACTAAACTAAACAATAAATTAAAATATAAACTAAACTTAACTAAACTAAACTAAGGAAAACTAACTTAACCTAAACTAAACTTAACTAAACTAACCTAACCTGACCTAAAATAAACTAAAATAAACTAAATTAAATTCAAGTAAACTAAACTAAACTACACTAACCTAACCTAACCTAACATAATCTAATCTAAACTAAACTAAACTAACCTAAACTAATCTAACCTTACCTAACCTAACCTAACCTAAACCAAACTAAACTAAACTATAAACTAATTTATAAACTAAACTAATCTATAAACTAAACTAAACTAAACTAACCTAAGATAACATAACCTAAATTAAACTAAACTAAACTAAACTATACTAAACTATAAACAAAACGATTAACTATACTATATATTAAACTGAACTAAAGTAAACTAAACTAAATTAATTTTACCTAACCTAACCTAAACTAAACTAAACTAACCTAACCTAACCCAAACTAAATTAAACTAAACTAAACTAAACGAAATTAAACTATAAACTGAAGTAAACTAAACTAAACTCAACTAAACTAAACTAACTTAACCTAACTTAACATAACCTAACCTAAACTAAACTAAACTAACGTAACCTAACATAACCTACCCTAAACCAAAATAAATTAAATTAATTAAACTATAAACTAAACTAAACTATATACTAAACGATACCTCACTCAACTAAACTAAACTAAACTAAACTACACTAAACTAAACTAAACCATAAACTAAACTATAAACTAAACTATAAACTAAACTATAAACTAATTTATAAATTAAACTAAACTATAAATTATAGTAAAATAAACAAAACTAAACTAAGCTAAACTAACCTAAATTAACGTAACCTAAGCTAAGCTATCTAAACTAACCTAACCTAACCTAACCTAAACTAAACTAAACTAAAATAAACTAAACTAAACTAAACTATAAACTAAACTATAAACTAAACTGAACTAAACTATAAACTAAACTAAACTAAAGTTAACTAACCTAACGTAACTTAACCTAAACTAAATTAAACTAAACTAAACTAAACTAAGCTAACTTAACCTAACCTAAACTAACCTAACCTAACCTAAGCTAAGCTAAACTAAACTAACCTAACCTAACATAAACTAACCTTACCTAACCTAAACTAACCTTACCTAACCTAACCTAACCTAAACTAAACTAAATTAAACAAAACTACACTAAACTAAACTAAATTAAACTATAAACTGAACTAAACTATAAACTAAACTTTAAACTAACCAAGACTAAACTATAAACAAAACTAAACTAAACTGAACTAAACTTACCTAACCTAACATAAACTTAATTAAACTAAACTACCCTAACCTAACCTAACCTAATCTAACCTTACCTAACCTAACCTAAACTAAACTAAACGAAACTAAACTATAAACTAAACTATAAACTAATCTATAAATTAAACTAAACTATAAACTAAACTAAACTAAACTAAACTAAACTAACTAACCTAATCTAACCGAACCTAACCTAAGCTACGCTAAACTAAACTAACCTAACAAAACCTGAAATAAACTAAACTAAACTAAACTAAACTAAACTAAATTATAAACTAAACTATAAACTAATATAAACTAACCTAACCTAACCTAACCTAAACTAAACTAACCTAACCTAAGCTAACCTAACCTAAACTAAACTAAACTATAAAAAAACTATAAACTAAACTAAACAAAACTATACTATAAACTAAATTATAAACTAACCTAATGTAAACTAAACTAACCTCAACAAACCTAACCTAACCTCACCTAACCTAACATAAACTAAAATAAACTAAATTATAAACTAAACGAAACTAAACTAAATTAAACTAAATTAAACTAAACTAACCTAAAGTAACATAACCTAACCTAACCTAACCTAACCTAAACTAAAATAACTTAACTAACCTAACCGAACCTAAACTAAACTAAACTTAACTATAAACTAAAGTAAACTAAATTAAAATAAAATAAACTAACCTAATTTACCTAAACAAAACTAACACACTTTACCTAACCTAAACAAAACTAAACTGACGTAACCTATCCTTAACAAAATAAAACTAAATTAAACTATAAGATTAACTATAAACTAAAGTAAACTAAACTAAACTAAAATAAACTAATCTAACCTAACCTAACCTAACCTAAACTAATATAATATAAACTAAACTAAACTATAAACTAAAATATAAATTAAAGTAAACTAAACAACCTAACCTAAACTAAAGTAAAATAAACTAGATTAAATTCAACTAAACTAAACTAAACTAAACGCCACTAACCTAACCTAACCTAATATAATCTAAACTAAAATAAACTAACCTAACCTAAACTTACCTAACCTAACCTAAACTAAACTAATCTAAGCTATAAACTAAACTATAAACTAATTTATAAATTAAACTAAACTATAAACTAAAATAAAATAAACTAAACTAAGCTAAACTATCTAACCTAACCTAACCTAACCTAAATTAACCTAACCTAAGCTAAGCTAAACTAAACTAACCTAACCCAACCTAGGCTAACCTTACCTAACCTAACCTAAACTTAACTAAATGATACTAAACTATAAACTAATCTATAAATTAAACTAAACTATAAACTAAACTAAAATAAACTAAACTAAGCTAAATTAACTAACCTAAACTATTCTAAACTAACCTAAGCTAAACTAGACTAACCCAACCTAAACTAAACTAAACTAAATTATAAACTAAACCATAAACTAAATTATACTATAAACTAAACTATAAACTAAACTAAACTAAACTATAAACTAGACTAAACTAAACTAAACTAACCTAACCTAACCTAAGCTAAGGTAAACTAAACTAACCTAACCTAACCTGAACTAAACTAAACTAAACTAAACTAACCTAACTTATAAACTAAGCTATAAACTAAACTAAACCAAATTATAAACTAAACTATAAACTAAACTAAACTATAAACTAAACTAAACTATAAACTAAACTAAACTAAATTATACTAATCTAACCTAACCTAAACTAAACTAACCTAACCTAACCTAACCTAAACTAAACTAAATTAAATATAAAATAAACTATAAACTAAACTATACTATAAACTAAATTATAAACTAAACTAAACTAAACTAACCTAATCTAACCTAATCTAACATAAACTAAACTAAATTATGAACAAAACGAAACAAAACTAACCTAACCTAATATAAACTAAACTAAACTAAATTATAAACTAAACGAAACTAAACTAAACTAAACTAACCTAAAGTAACATAAGTTAACCTAACCTAACCTAAACTACACTAACTTAACCTGACCTAACCTAAATTGAACTAAACCAAACTAACCTAACCTAACCTAACCTAAAATAACCTAACCTAAGCTAAGCTAAACTAAACTTACCTAACCTAACATAAACTAACATAACCTAACCTAACCTAAACTAAACTAAACTAAACCAAACTAAACCAAACTATAAAATAAAATATAAACTAATTTATAAACTAAACTAATCTATAAACTAAACTAAACTAAACTAAACTTAGCTAAACTAACTAACCTTACCTAATGTAGCCTAACGTAATCTAAGCTAAACTAAACTAACCTAACCTAACCTAAACTAACTTAACCTAACCTATACTAAACTTACCTTACCTAACCTAACATAACCTAAACTAAACTAAACTATAAAATAAACTATAAACTAAACTAAACTAAACTAAACTAAACTATACTATAAACTAAATTATAAACTAAACTAAACTAAACTAACCTAACCTAACCTAACATAAACTAAACTAAATTATAAACTAAACAAAACTAAACAAAACTAAAACTAAACTAACCTAAAGTAACCTAACCTAACCTAAAGTAAACTAAACTAATCTAATATAAACTAAACTAAACAATAAATTAAAATATAAAATAAACTTAACTAAACTAAACTAAGCTAAACGAACTTAACCTAAACTAAACTAAACTATAAAATAAACTATTAACTAAACTAAACTAAACTATACTATAAACTAAATTATAAACTAAACTAAACTAAACTAACCTAACCTAACCTAACATAAACCAAACAAACTAAATTATAAACTAATCGTAACTAAACTAACCTAACCTAACCTAACCTAACATAAACTAAACTAAACTCAATTATAAACTAACCGAAACTAAACAAAACTAAACTAAACTAACCTAAAGTAACATAACCTATGCTAACTTAAACTAAACTAAACTAACCTGACCTAACCTAAACTAAAACTAAATTTATCTAAACTATAAACTAAACTATAAACTAAAGTAAATTAACTAAACCAAAATAAACTAACCTAACCTAACCTAACCTAAACTAAACTAACCTAACCTAACCTAACCTAACCTAACATTTACTAAACTAAACTAAATTATAAACTAAGCGAATCTAAACTAAATTAAATTAAACTAAACTAACCTAAAGTAACATAACCTAACCTAACGTAACGTAACCTAACCTAAACTAAACTAAACTAAACTAAACTTACCAACCTAACCTAACCTAAACCAAAATAAACTAAACTAACCTAACCGAACCTAAACTAAACTAAACTATAAAATAAACTATAAACTAAACTAAACTAAACTAAACTAAAATAAACTAACCTAACCTAACCTGACCTAGCCTAACCTAACCTAACCTAACCTAAACTAAACTAAACTAAACTATAAACTAAGTTATATACTAAACTAAACTAAACTAACATAACGTAACTTGAACTACAATAAAATAAACTAAACTAAGTTCAACTAAACTAAACCTAACTACACTAACCTAACCTAACCTAACCAAACCTAAACTAAACTAAACTAAACTAAATAAAACTAAACTAAACTAAACGAAATTAAACTATACACCAAACTATAAACTAAGCTAAACTAAACTATAAATTAAACTATAAACTAAACTAAACTACTAAACTATAAGGTAAACTAAACTAAATTAAACTCAACTAATCTAAACTAACTTAACCTTACTAAACTAACCTAACCTAAAATAACCTAACCTAATATAAACTAAACTAAACTAACCTAACCTAAGCTAAGCTAAGCTAAGCTAAACTAAATCAACCTAACCTGAACTAAACTAAACTAAACTAAAATATAAACCAAACTATAAACTAAACTAAACCAAACTATATACTAAACTATAAACTAAACTAAGCTAAACTATAAACTAAACTAAACTAAACTAACCTAAACTAGCCTAACCTAAACTAACTTAACCTAACCTAAACTAAACTTACCTTACCTTACCGCACATAACATAACCTAAACTAAACTAAACTATAAAATAAACTATAAACTAAACTAAACTAAACTATACAAAAATTAAATTATAAACTAACCTAAACTAAACTAACCTAACCTAACCTAACATAAACTAAAATAACTAAATTATAAACTAAACGAAACTAAACTAACCTAACCTAACCTAACCTAACATATACTAAACTAAACTAAATTATAAACTAAACGAAACTAAACAAAACTAAACTAAACTAACCTAAAGTAACATAACCTAACCTAAACTAAACTAAACTAAGCTGACCTAAACTAAACTAAAACTAAATTAAACTAAACTATAAACTAAACTATAAACTAAAGTAAATTAACTAAAATAAAATAAACTAACCTAACCTAACCTAACCTAAACTAAACTAACCTAACCTAACCTAACCTAACCTAATCTAAACTAAACTAAACTAATCTAATATAAACTAAACTAAACAATAAATTAAAATATAAACTAAACTTAACTAAACTAAACTAAGCTAAACTAACTTGACCTAAACTAAACTAAACTAAGCTAACCTAACCTGACGTAAACTAAACTAAAATAAACTAAATTAAATTCAAGTAAACTAAACTAAACTACACTAACCTAACCTAACCAAACCTAACCTAACATAATCTAATCTAAACTAAAATAAAGTAACCTAAACTAATCTAACCTTACCTAACCTAAACTAAACTAAACTAAACCAAACTAAACTAAACTATAAACTAAAATATAAACTAATTTATAAACTAAACTAATCTATAAACTAAACTAAACTGAACTATAAACAAAACTAAACTAAACTGAACTAAACTAACCTAAACTAACCTAACCTAAACTTACGTAACCTAACCTAAACTAAACTAAACTATAAACTAAACTGTAAACTAATTTATAAATTAAACTAAACTATAAACTAAAGTAAAATAAACAAAACTAAACTAAGCCAAACTAACTAACCTAACCTAACCTAACCTAAGCTAAGCTATCTAAACTCACCTAACCTAACCTAAACTAAACTAAAATAAAATAAACTAAAGTATAAACTAAACTAAAGTAAACTATAAACTAAACTATAAACTAAACTGAACTAAACTATAAATTAAACTAAAGTTAACTAACCTAACCTAACCAAACCTAACGTAAATTAAACTAAACTAAACTAAACTAAGCTAACTTAACCTAACCTAAACTAACCTAACCTAACCTAACCTAAGCTAAGCTAAACTAAACTAACTTAACCTAACATAACTAACCTAACCTAACCTAAACTAACCTTACCTCACCTAACCTAAACTAAACTAAACTAAATTAAACTATAAACTGAACTAAACTGTAAACTAAATTTTAAACTAAACTAAACTAAACTATAAATACAACTAAACTAAACTGAACTAAACTAAAATAACCTAGCCTGACTTAAACTTAACTAAACTAAACTACCCTAACCTAACCTAACCTAACCAAACCTAACCTAACCCAACCTAAACTAAACTAAAATAAACTAAACTAAACTAAACTAAACTAACTAACCTAACCTAACCTAACCTAAGCTAAACTAAACTAACCTAACGTAAATTAATCTAAACAAAACTAAACTAAACTAAACTAACCTAACCTAACCTAACATAAACTAAACTAAACTAAATAAAACTAAACTAAACTAAACGAAATTAAACTATACACCAAACTATAAAATAAGCTACACTAAACTATAAACTAAAATATAAACTAATCTAAACTAAACTAACCTAACCTAAACGAAACTAAAATAAACTGAATTAAATTACACTAAATGAAACTAAACTAAACTACACTAACCTAACCTAACCTAACCTAACCTAACATAATCTAATCTAAACAAAAATAAACTAACCTAAACTAATCTAACCTTACCTAACCAAACCTAAACTAAACTAAACTAAACAGAACTAAACTAAACTACAAACTAAAATATAAACTAATTTATAAACTAAACTAATCTATAAACTAAACTAAACTAAACTAAACTTAGCTAAACTAACTAACCTTACCGAAAATAGCCTAAACTAATCTAAGCTAAACTAAACTAACCTAACCTAAACCAACATAAACAAAACTGAACCAAATTATAAAGTAAACCATAAACTAAACTAAACAAAACTTAATTCTAAACTATAAATTAACAAAACTATAAACTAAACTAAACTAATCTAACCTAACCTAACCTAACCTATCCTAAACTAAACTAAACTAAACTATAAACACAGTTATAAACTAAACTAAACTAAACTAACATAACGTAACCTAAACTACAATAAAATAAACTAAACTAAGTTCATCTAAACTAAACCTAACTACACTAACCTAACCTAACCTAACCTAACAACAACTAAACTAAACTGACCTAACCTAACCTAACGTAAACTAAACTAAACTATACGAAACAAAACTAAATAAAACTAAACTAAACTAAACGAAATTAAACTATACACAAAACTATAAAATAAGCTAAACTAAACTATAAATTAAACTATAAACTAAACTAAACTACTAAACTATAAGGTAAACTAAACTAAATTAAACTCAACTAATCTAAACTAACCTAAGCTTACTAAACTAACCTAACCTAAACTAACCTAACCTAATATAAACTAAACTAAACTAACCTAACCTAACATAAGCTAGGCTAAGCTAAACTAAACTAACCTAACCTAAAATAAAATAAACTAAACTAAAATATAAACTAAACTATAAACTAAACTAAACCAAACTATATACTAAACTATAAACTAAACTAAGCTAAACTATAAACTAAACTATACTAAACTAAAGTAACTTAACCTAACCTAACCTAAACTAACTTATCCTAACCTATACTAAACTTACCTTACCTAACCTAACATAACCTAAACTAATCTAAAGTATAAAATAAACTATAAACTAAACTAAACTATACCATAAACTAAATTATAAACTAAACTAAACTAAACTAAACTAACCTAACCTAACCTAAACTAAACTAAACTAAATTATAAACTAAACGTAACTAAACTAACCTAACCTAACCTAACCTAAACTAAACTAAATTATAATCTAAACGAAACTAAACAAAACTAAACTAAACTAACCTAAAGTAACATAACCTAACCTAACCTAAACTAAACTAAACTAACCTGACCTAACCTAAACCAAAACTAAATTAATCTATACTATAAACTAAACTATAAACTAAAGTAAATTAACTAAACTAAAATAAACTAACCTAACCTAACCTAACCTAAACTAAACTAACATAACCTAACCTAACCTAAGCTAAACTAAACTAATCTAATATAAACTAAACTAAACAATAAATTAAAATATAAACTAAACTTAACTAAACTAAACTAAGGAAAACTAACTTAACCTAAACTAAACTAAACTAAACTAACCTAACCTGACCTAAAATAAACTAAAATAAACTAAATTAAATTCAAGTAAACTAAACTAAACTACACTAACCTAACCTAACATAATCTAATCTAAACTAAACTAAACTAACCTAAACTAATCTAACCTTACCTAACCTAACCTAACCTAAACTAAACTAAACTAAACTATAAACTAATTTATAAACTAAACTAATCTATAAACTAAACTAAACTAAACTAACCTAAGATAACATAACCTAAATTAAAGTAAACTAAACTAAACTATACTAAACTATAAACAAAACGATAAACTATACTATATATTAAACTGAACTAAAGTAAACTAAACTAAATTAATTTTACCTAACCTAACCTAAACTAAACTAAACTAACCTAACCTAACCCAAACTAAATTAAACTAAACTAAACTAAACGAAATTAAACTATAAACTGAAGTAAACTAAACTAAACTCAACTAAACTAAACTAACCTAACCTAACTTAACATAACCTAACCTAAACTAAACTAAACTAAGGTAACCTAACATAACCTACCCTAAACTAAAATAAATTAAATTAATTAAACTATAAACTAAACTAAACTATAAACTAAACGATACCTCACTCAACTAAACTAAACTAAACTAAACTACACTAAACTAAACTAAACCATAAACTAAACTATAAACTAAACTATAAACTAAACTATAAACTAATTTATAAATTAAACTAAACTATAAATTATAGTAAAATAAACAAAACTAAACTAAGCTAAACTAACTAACCTAAATTAACGTAACCTAAGCTAAGCTATCTAAACTAACCTAACCTAACCTAACCTAAACTAAACTAAACTAAAATAAACTAAACTAAACTAAACTATAAACTAAACTATAAACTAAACTGAACTAAACTATAAACTAAACTAAACTAAAGTTAACTAACCTAACGTAACTTAACCTAAACTAAATTAAACTAAACTAAACTAAACCAAGCTAACTTAACCTAACCTAAACTAACCTAACCTAACCTAAGCTAAGCTAAACTAAACTAACCTAACCTAACATAAACTAACCTTACCTAACCTAAACTAACCTTACCTAACCTAACCTAACCTAAACTAAACTAAACTAAACTAAACAAAACTACACTAAACTAAACTAAATTAAACTATAAACTGAACTAAACTATAAACTAAACTTTAAACTAACCAAGACTAAACTATAAACAAAACTAAACTAAACTGAACTAAACTTACCTAACCTAACATAAACTTAATTAAACTAAACTACCCTAACCTAACCTAACCCTAATCTAACCTTACCTAACCTAACCTAAACTAAACTAAACTAAACTAAACTATAAACTAAACTAAACTAAACTAAACTAAACTAAACTAACTAACCTAATCTAACCGAACCTAACCTAAGCTACGCTAAACTAAACTAACCTAACAAAACCTGAAATAAACTAAACTAAACTAAACTAAACTAAACTAAATTATAAACTAAACTATAAAATAATATAAACTAACCTAACCTAACCTAACCTAAACTAAACTAACCTAACCTAAGCTAACGTAACCTAAACTAAACTAAACTATAAAAAAACTATAAACTAAACTAAACAAATCTATACTATAAACTAAATTATAAACTAAACTAATGTAAACTAAACTAACCTCAACTAACCTAACCTAACCTCACCTAACCGAACCTAAACTAAACTAAACTAAACTAAACTATAAACTAAAGTAAACTAAATTAAAATAAAATAAACTAACCTAATTTACCTAAACAAAACTAACACACCCAACCTAACCTAAACAAAACTAAACTGACCTAACCTATCCTTAACAAAATAAAACTAAACTAAACTATAAGATAAACTATAAACTAAAGTAAACTAAACTAAACTAAAATAAACTAATCTAACCTAACCTAACCTAACCTAAACTAATATAATATAAACTAAACTAAACTATACTCTAAAATATAAACTAAACTAAACTAAACAACCTAACCTAAACTAAAGTAAAATAAACTAGATTAAATTCAACTAAACTAAACTAAACTAAACGCCACTAACCTAACCTAACCTAATATAATCTAAACTAAAATAAACTAACCTAACCTAAACTTACCTAACCTAACCTAAACTAAACAAATCTAAGCTATAAACTAAACTATAAACTAATTTATAAATTAAACTAAACTATAAACTAAAATAAAATAAACTACTCTAAGCTAAACTATCTAACCTAACCTAACCTAACCTAAATTAACCTAACCTAAGCTAAGCTAAACTAAACTAACCTAACCCAACCTAGGCTAACCTTACCTAACCTAACCTAAACTTAACTAAATGAAACTAAACTATAAACTAATCTATAAATTAAACTAAACTTAAACTAAACTAAAATAAACTAAACTAAGCTAAATTAACTAACCTAACCTATTCTAAACTAACCTAAGCTAAACTAGACTAACCTAACCTAAACTAAACTAAACTAAATTATAAACTAAACCATAAACTAAATTATACTATAAACTAAACTATAAACTAAACTAAACTAAACTATAAACTAGACTAAACTAAACTAAACTAACCTAACCTAACCTAAGCTAAGGTAAACTAAACTAACCTAACATAACCTGAACTAAACTAAACTAAACTAACCTAACTTATAAACTAAGCTATAAACTAAACTAAACCAAATTATAAACTAAACTATAAACTAAACTAAACTATAAACTAAACTAAACTAAATTATACTAATCTAACCTAACCTAAACTAAACTAACCTAACGTAACCTAACCTAACATAACCTAAACTAAACTAAATTAAATATAAAATAAACTGTAAACTAAACTATACTATAAACTAAATTATAAACTAAACTAAACTAACCTAATCTAACCTAATCTAACATAAACTAAACTAAATTATAAACAAAACGAAACTAAACTAACCTAACCTAATATAAACTAAACTAAACTAAATTATAAACTAAACGAAACTAAACTAAACTAAACTAACCTAAAGTAACATAAGTTAACCTAACCTAACCTAAACTACACTAACTTAACCTGACCTAACCTAAATTGAACTAAACCAAACTAACCTAACCTAACCTAACCTAAAATAACCTAACCTAAGCTAAGCTAAACTAAACTTACCTAACCTAACCTAAACTAAACCAATCTAAACTATAAACTAAACTATAAACTAATTTATAAATTAAACTAAACTATTAACTAAATTAAAAAAAACCTAACTAAGCTAAACTATCTAACCTAACCTAAAATAACCTAACCTAAGCTAAACTAAACTAACCTAACCTAACATAAACTAACATAACCTAACCTAACCTAAACTAAACTAAACTAAACCAAACTAAACTAAACTATAAAATAAAATATAAACTAATTTATAAACTAAACTAATCTATAAACTAAACTAAACTAAACTAAACTTAGCTAAACTAACTAACCTTACCTAATGTAGCCTAACGTAATCTAAGTTAAACTAAACTAACCTAACCTAACCTAAACTAACTTAACCTAACCTATACTAAACTTACCTTACCTAACCTATCATAACCTAAACTAAACTAATTATTAAATAAACTATAAACTAAACTAAACTAAACTAAACTAAACTATACTATAAACTAAATTATAAACTAAACTAAACTAACCTAACCTAACCTAACATAAACTAAATTAAACTAAATTATAAACTAAACGAAACTAAACTAACCTAACCTATGCTAACCTAACATAACATAAACTAAACTAAACTAAATTATAAACTAAACAAAACTAAACAAAACTAAAACTAAACTAACCTAAAGTAACCTAACCTAACCTAAAGTAAACTAAACTAATCTAATATAAACTAAACTAAACAATAAATTAAAATATAAAATAAACTTAACTAAACTAAACTAAGCTAAACGAACTTAACCTAAACTAAACTAAACTATAAAATAAACTATTAACTAAACTAAACTAAACTATACTATAAACTAAATTATAAACTAAACTAAACTAAACTAACCTAACCTAATCTAACATAAACTAAACAAACTAAATTATAAACTAATCGTAACTAAACTAACCTAACCTAACCTAACCTAACATAAACTAAACTAAACTCAATTATAAACTAAACGAAACTAAACAAAACTAAACTAAACTAACCTAAAGTAACATAACCTATGCTAACTTAAACTAAACTAAACTAACCTGACCTAACCTAAACTAAAACTAAATTTATCTAAACTATAAACTAAACTATAAACTAAAGTAAAATTAACTAAACCAAAATAAACTAACCTAACCTAACCTAACCTAACCTAAACTAAACTAACCTAACCTAACCTAACCTAACCTAACATTTACTAAACTAAACTAAATTATAAACTAAGCGAATCTAAACTAAATTAAATTAAACTAAACTAACCTAAAGTAACATAACCTAACCTAACGTAACGTAACCTAACCTAAACTAAACTAAACTAAACTTACCAACCTAACCTAACCTAAACTAAAATAAACTAAACTAACCTAACCGAACCTAAACTAAACTAAACTATAAACTAAATTATAAACTAAACTAAACTAAACTAAACTAAAATAAACTAACCTAACCTAACCTGACCTAGCCTAACTAAACTAACCTAACCTAAACTAAACTAAACCAATATAATATTTACTAAACTAAACTAAACTATAAACTAAAATAAATTAACTAAGCTACACTAACTAACCCAACCTAACCTAACCTATCCTAAACCAACCTAAACTAAGCTAAACTAACCTAACCTAACCTAACCTAACCTAACCTATCCTAAACTGAACTAAACTCAACTAAACTAAACTAAATTAAATAATAAACTAAACTAAACTTAACTATAAATTAAACTATAAACTAAACTAAACTATAAATAATACTAAACTAAACTGAACTAAACTAACCTAACCTAACCTAACATAAACTTAACTAAACTAAACTAACTTAACCTCACCCAACGTAACCTTACCTAACCTAAACTAAAATAAACTAAACTAAACTATAAGCGAAACTATACTTAATTATAAATTAAACACAAAACTAAATTACACCAAACTGACCTAACCTAACCTAAACAAAACTAACATACCTAACCTAACCTAACTTAAACTAAACTAAACTAAACTAACCTAACCTAACCTAACCTAAACTAAACTAAACTGACCTAACCTATCCTAAACAAACTAAACCAAACTAAACTATAAGCTAAACTATTAACTAAACTAAACTAAACTAACCTTACCTAACCTAACCTAACCTAACTTATACTAAACTAAACTAAATTAAACCAAACTAAACTAAACTATAAACTCAAATATAAGCTAATCTATAAATTAAAATAAACTATAAAATAAAATAAACTAAACTAAATAAAATTCAACTAAACTAAACTACACTAATCTAACCTAACCTAACATAATATAATCTAAACTAAAATAAACTAACATAACCTAACCTAACCTTAACTAACATAACCTAAACTAAACTAAACTAAACCAAACTTAAATAAACTATAAACCAAAATATAAACTAATCTATAAACTAAACTAAACTATAAACTAAACGAAACTAAAATAAACTATACTAAATTAAACTAACCTAACCTAAACAAATCTAACCTAAACTAAACTAAACTAGACTAAACTACATTAAACTATAAAGTAAACTAAATTAAACTATAAACTAAACTATAAACTAAACTAAACTAAATTATAAACAAAACTAAACTATAAAATAATTTGTAAATTAAACTAAAGTATAAACTAAACTAAAATAAACTAAACTAAGCCAAACTAACTAACCCAACCTAACCTCACCTAACCTAACCTAAACTAAACTAAACTAACCTTACCTAACCTAACCTAAACTAAACTAAACAAAACTAAACTAAACTAAACTAAATTAAACTATAAACTAAACTAAACTATAAACCAAACTATAAACTAAACTAAACTAAACTATAAACAAACCTAACTAAACTGAACTAAACTAACCAAACCTAACCTAACCTAACCTTACCTAACCTAACCTTAACTAAACCAAACTAAACTTAACTATAAACTAAAATATAATCTAATCTATAAATTAAACTAAGCCAACCTAACCTAAATTAAACTATAAAATAAACTATAAACTAAACTAAACCAAACTATACTATAAACTAAATTATAAATTAAACTAAACTAACCGGAACTAACCTAACCTAACATAAACTAAACTAAACTAAATTATAAACTAAACGAAACTAAACTAAACTAAATTAAACTAAACTAACCGAACCTAACCTAAACTAACCTAACCTAACCAAACCTAAACTAAGCTAAACTAAACTATAAAATAAAATATAAACTAAAATAAACTAAACTATACTATAAACTAAATTACAAACTAAACTAAATTAAACTAAACTAACCTAACCTAACCTAACATAAACTATACTAAACTAAATTATAAACTAAACGAAACTAAACTAACCTAACCTAACTTAAACTAAATTAAACTAAACTAAACTAAACGAAATTAAACCATAAACTAAACTAAACTAAACTAAACTCAACTAAACCAAACTAAACTAACCTAACTTAACCTAACCTAAACTAAACTAAACTAACCTAACCTAACATAACCTACCCTAAACGAAACTAAACTAAATTAATTAAACTATAAATTAAACTAAACTATAAACTAAACGATACCTCACTAAACTAAACTAAATCATAAACTAAACGAAACTAATCTAAACTATAAACTAATTTATAAATTAAACTAAACTATAAACTAAAATAAAATAAACTAAACTAAGCTAAACTATCTAACCTAACCTAACCTAACCTAAATTAACCTAACCTAAGCTAAGCTAAACTAAACTAACCTAACCTAACATAAACTAACATAACCTAACCTAAACTAAACTAAACTAACCTTACCTAACCTAACCTATACTAAACTAAACAAAACTAAACTAAACTAAACTAAACTATAAACTAAACTAAACTAAACTATAAACAAAACTAAACTAAACTGAACTAAACTAACCTAACTTAACATAAACTTAACTAAACTAAACTAACCTAACCCAACCTAAGCTAACCTTACCTAACCTAACCTAAACTTAACTAAATGAAACTAAACTATAAACTAATCTCTAAATTAAACTAAACTATAAACTAAACTAAAATAAACTAAACTAAGCTAAATTAACTAACCTAACCTATTCTAACCTAACTTAAGCTAAACTAGACTAACCTAACCTAAATTAAACTAAACTGAACTAAATTATAAACTAAACCATAAACTAAACTAAACTATAAACTAAACTATAAACTAAACTAAACTAAACTATAAACTAGACTAAACTTAACTAAACTAACCTAACCTAACCTAAGCTAAGGTAAACTAAACTACCCTAAAGTAACATAAGTTAACCTAGCCTAACCTAAACTACACTAACTTAACCTTACCTAACCTAAACTAAACTAACCTAACCTAACCTAACCTAAAATAACCTAACCTAAGCTAAGCTAAACTAAAGTAACCTAACCTAACATAAACTAACATAACCTAACCTAAACTGAACTAAACTTAACTAACCGAACCTAACCTAAAATAACCTAACCTAAGCAAAGCTAAACTAAACTAACCTAACCTAACATAAACTAATATATCCTAACCTAAACTGAACTAAACTAAACTAACCTTACCTAACCTAACCTATACTAAACTAAACAAAACAAAACTAAACTAAACTATAAACTGAACTAAACTAACCTAACCTAACCTAACATAAACTTAACTAAACTAAACTAACCTAACCCAACCTAAGCTAACCTTACCTAACCTAACCTAAACTAAACAAAACGAAACTAAACTATAAACTAAACTATAAACTAATCTCTAAATTAAACTAAACTATAAACTAAACTAAAATAAACTAAACTAAGCTAAATTAACTAACCTAACCTATTCTAACCTAACCTAAGCTAAACTAGACTAACCTAAACTAAACTAAACTAAACTAAACTATAAACTAAACTAAACTAAACTATAAACAAAACTAAACTAAACTGAACTAAACTAACCTAACCTAACCTAACATAAACTTAACTAAACTAAACTAACCTAACCCAAACTAAGCTAACCTTACCTAACCTAACCTAAACTTAAATAAATGAAACTAAACTATAAACTAATCTCTAAATTAAACTAAACTATAAACTAAACTAAAATAAACTAAACTAAGCTAAATTAACTAACCTAACCTATTCTAACCTAACCTAAGCTAAACTAGACTAACCTAACCTAACATAAACTAACATAACCTAACCTAACCTAAACTAATCTAAACTAAACTAAACTAATCTAATATAAACTAAACAAACTTAAACTATACACTAAAATATAAACTAAACTAAACTAAAATAAACTAAATTAAATTCAACTAAATGAAACTAAACTAAACTACACTAACCTAACCTAACCTAACATAATCTAATCTGAACTAAACTAAACTAATGTACTATAAGCTAAAATAAACAATAAATTAAAATATAAACTAAACTAAACTGTACTAAACTAAGTAAACCTTACTTAACCTAACCTAAACTAAACTAAACTAAACTAACCTAAACTAAACTAAACAAAAATAAACTACATTAAATTAAATTAAACTAAAATAAACTACACTTACCTAACCTAACCTTACCTAACCTAACCTAAACTAAACTAAACCAAACTAAACTAAACTATAAACTAAAATATAAGCTAATCTATAAATTAAACTAAACTATATACTAAACTAAACTAAACCAAATTAAATTCAACTAAACTAAACTACACTAATCTAACCTAACCTAACCTAACATAATCTAATCTAAACTAAAATAAACTAACCTAACCTAACCTAACCTTACCTAACCTAACCTAAACTAAACTAAACTAAAGCAAACTTAACTAAACTATAAAGCAAAATATAAACTAATCTATAAACTAAACTAAACTATAAACTAAGGAAACTAAATTAAACTATACTAAACTAAACTAACCTAGCATAAACAAATCTAACCTAACCTAAAATAAACCAAACTAAACTAAACTAAATTAAACTATAAACTAAACTAAATTAAACTATAAACTAAACTATAAACTAAACTAAACTAAACTATAAACAAAACTAAACTATAAAACAATTTATAAATTAAACTAAACTATAAACTAAATTAAAATAAAATAAACTAAGCTAAACTAACTAACCCAACCTAACCTAACCTAAGCTATACTAAACTAACCTAACCTAAACTAAACTAAAATAAACTAAATTATATTATAAAGTATAAACTAAACAAAACTAAACTATAAACTATAATATAAACTAAACTAAACTTAAGTAAACTAAATTAAACTAAAGTTAACTAACCTAACCTAACCTAACCTAAATTAAACTAAAGTAAACTAACCTAACCTAACCGAACCTAACCTAACCTAAGCAAAACTAAAGTAACCTAACCTAACATAAACTAACCTAACCTAACCTAAACTAAACTAAACTAAACTAAACTAAACTAAGCTAACCTAACTTAACCTAACCTAACCTAACCTAAGCTAAGCAAAACTAAACTAACCTAACCTAACACAAACTAACCTAACCTAACCTAAACTAAACTAACCTTACCTAACCTAACCTAAACTAAACTAAACAAAACTAAACTAAACTAAACTAAATTAAACTATAAACTAAACTAAACTATAAACCAAACTATAAACTAAACTAAACTATACTATAAACAAACCTAACTAAACTGAACTAAACTAACCTAACCTAACCTAACCTAACATAAACTTAACTAAACTAAACTATCCTAACCTAACCTAACCTTACCTAACCTAACCTTAACTAATCCAAACTAAACTAAACTATAAACTAAAATATAATCTAATCTATAAATTAAACTAAACTATAAACTAAACTAAAATAAACTAAACTAAGCTAAACTAACTAACCTAACCTAACTTAACCTAACCTAACGAAACCTAAGCTAAGCTAAAGTAAACTTACCAAACCTAACCTAAACTAAACTAAACTAAATTAAACTAAATTATAATCTAAACCATAAACTTAACTAAACTAAATTATAAACTAAACTATAAAATAAACTAAACTATAAACTAAACTAAACCAAACTAACCTAACCTAACCTAACCTAAACTAAACTGACCTAACCTAAGCTAACCTAGCCTAAATTAAACTATAAAATAAACTATAAACTAAACTAAACCAAACTATACTAAAAACTAAATGATAAACTTAACTAAACTAACCGGAACTAACCTAACCTAACATAAACTAAACTAAACTAAATTATAAACTAAACGAACTAAACTAAACTAAATTAAACTAAACTAACCTAAAGTAACCTAAACTAAACTAAACTAAACTAAACTATAAACTTAACTATAAACTAAAGTAAACTAAAGTAAACTAAAATAAACTAACCTAACCTAACCTAAACTCAACTAAACTAACCTAACCAAACCTAACCTAAATTAAACTGAACTAAACTGAACTAAACTAATCTAATATAAACTAAACTAAACTTAAATATAAACTAAAATATAAACCAAACTAAACTAAACTAACCTAACCTAACTTAACCTAACCTAAATTAATCTAAACTAAGCTGACCTAACCTAACCTAAACTAAGCAAAAATAAAGTAATTTAAATTCCACTAAATTAAACTAAACTAAACTACACTAACCTAACCTAACATAACCTAACCCAACCTAAATTAAAATAAATTAAACTAAGCTAACCTAACCTAACCTAAGCTAAGCAAAACTAAACTAACCTAACCTAACCTAACCTAAACTAAATAAAACTAACCTAACCTAACTAGCCTAAACTAAACTAAACTATAAAATAAGCTATAAACTAAACTAATCTATACTAAAAATTAAATTATAAAGTAAACTAAACTAAACTAAACTTTACCAAACTACTCTATTCTAACCTAAGCTAACCTAAACTAATCTAAACTAAACTAAACTAAACAAAACTATGAATTGAACTAAACTAAACTATAAACTAAATTATAAACTAAACTAAACTATAAACTAAACTAAACTAAACTAAACTGTACTAAACTAACCTAACCAAACTTAATCTAAATTATACCCTTCTACACTAAACTAAGCTATAAACTAAATTAGATTACACTATAAACTAAACTATAAAGAAAACTAAACTATAAACAAAGCTAAACTAACTAACCTAACCTAACCTAACCTAACATATACCAAACTAAACTGAACTAAACTAACCTAACCTGACCTAACATAATCTAATCTAAACTAAAATAAACTAACCTAAACTAATCTAATCTTACCTAACCTAACCTAAACTAAAATAAACCAAACTAAACACAAACCAAAATATAAACTAATTTATAAACTAAACTAATCTATAAACTAAACTAAACTAAACTAAACTTAACTAAACTAACTAACCTTACCTAACCTAGCCTAACCTAATCTAAACTAAACTAAACTAACCTAACCTAACCCAAAATAAACCATACTAAACTAAATTATAAAGTAAACTATAAACTAAACTAAACAAAACTATATTCTAAACTACAAACTAAATTAAACTATAAACTAAACTATACTAAACTAAACTAAACTAACCTAACCTAACCTAACCTAACTTAAACTAAACTAAACTAACCTAACCTAACGTAACCTAATCTAAACTAAACTAAATTAAATTCAACTAAACTAAACTAAACTGCACTAATCTAACCTAACCTAACCTAACCTAAACTAAACTAAACTAAACTATAAACTAAGTTATATACTAAACTAAACTAAACTAACATAACGTAACTTGAACTACAATAAAATAAACTGAACTAAGTTCAACTAAACTAAACCTAACTACACTAACCTAACCTAACCTAACCAAACCTAAACTAAACTAAACTAAACTAAATAAAACTAAACTAAACTAAACGAAATTAAACTATACACCAAACTATAAACTAAGCTAAACTAAACTATAAATTAAACTATAAACTAAACTAAACTACTAAACTATAAGGTAAACTAAACTAAATTAAACTCAACTAATCTAAACTAACTTAACCTTACTAAACTAACCTAACCTAAAATAACCTAACCTAATATAAACTAAACTAAACTAACCTAACCTATGCTAAGCTAAGCTAAGCTAAACTAAATCAACCTAACCTAAACTAAACTAAACTAAACTAAAATATAAACCAAACTATAAACTAAACTAAACCAAACTATATACTAAACTATAAACTAAACTAAGCTAAACTATAAACTAAACTAAACTAAACTAACCTAAACTAGCCTAACCTAAACTAACTTAACCTAACCTAAACAAAACTTACCTTACCTTACCGCACATAACATAACCTAAACTAAACTAAACCATAAAATAAACTATAAACTAAACTAAACTAAACTATACAAAATTTAAATTATAAACTAACCTAAACTAAACTAACCTAACCTAACCTAACCTAACATAAACTAAATTAACTAAATTATAAACTAAACGAAACTAAACTAACCAAACCTAACCTAACATAACATAAACTAAACTAAACTAAATTATAAACTAAACGAAACTAAACAAAACTAAACTAAACTAACCTAAAGTAACATAACCTAACCTAACCTAAACTAAACTAAACTAAGCTGACCTAAACTAAACTAAAACTAAATTAAACTAAACTATAAACTAAAATAAATTAAGTAAATTAACTAAAATAAAATAAACTAACCTAACCTAACCTAACCTAAACTAAACTAACCTAACCTAACCTAATCTAAACTAAACTAAACTAATCTAATATAAACTAAACTAAACAATAAATTAAAATATAAACTAAACTTAACTAAACTAAACTAAGCTAAACTAACTTGACCTAAACTAAACTAAACTAAGCTAAACTAACCTGACCTAAACTTAACTAAAATAAACTAAATTAAATTCAAGTAAACTAAACTAAACTACACTAACCTAACCTAACCTAACCTAACATAATCTAATCTAAACAAAAAATAAAGTAACCTAAACTAATCTAACCTTACCTAACCTAAACTAAACTAAACCAAACTAAACTAAACTATAAACTAAAATATAAACTAATTTATAAATTAAACTAATCTATAAACTAAACTAAACTGGACTATAAACAAAACTAAACTAAACTGAACTAAACTAACCTAAACTAACCTAACCTAAACTTACGTAACCTAACCTAAACTAAACTAAACTATAAACTAAACTGTAAACTAATTTATGAATTAAACTAAACTATAAACTAAAGTAAAATAAACAAAACTAAACTAAGCCAAACTAACTAACCTAACCTAACCTAACCTAAGCTAAGCTATCTAAACTCACCTAACCTAACCTAAACTAAACTAAAATAAAATAAACTAAAGTATAAACTAAACTAAAGTAAACTATAAACTAAACTATAAACTAAACTGAACTAAACTATAAATTAAACTAAAGTTAACTAACCTAACCTAACCAAACCTAACGAAAATTAAACTAAACTAAACTAAACTAAGCTAACTTAACCTAACCTAAACTAACCTAACCTAACCTAACCTAAGCTAAGCTAAACTAAACTAACTTAACCTAACATAACTAACCTAACCTAACCTAAACTAACCTTACCTCACCTAACCTAAACTAAACTAAATTAAACTATAAACTGAACTAAACTGTAAACTAAATTTTAAACTAAACTAAACTAAACTATAAATACAACTAAACTAAACTGAACTAAACTAAAATAACCTAGCCTAACTTAAACTTAACTAAACTAAACTACCCTAACCTAACCTAACCTAACCAAACCTAACCTAACCTAACCTAAACTAAACTAAAATAAACTAAACTAAACTAAACTAAACTAACTAACCTAACCTAACCTAACCTAAGCTAAACTAAACTAACCTAACGTAAATTAACCTAAACAAAACTAAACTAAACTAAACTAACCTAACCTAACCTAACCTAAACTAAACTAAACTAAACTAAATAAAACTAAACTAAACTAAACGAAATTAAACTATACACCAAACTATAAAATAAGCTACACTAAACTATAAACTAAAATATAAACTAATCTAAACTAAACTAACCTAACCTAAACTAAACTAAAATAAACTAAATTAAATTCAACTAAATGAAACTAAACTAAACTACACTAACCTAACCTAACCTAATATAATCTAATCTAAACAAAAATAAACTAACCTAAAATAATCTAACCTTACCTAACCAAACCTAAACTAAACTAAACTAAACCAAACTAAACTAAACTACAAACTAAAATATAAACTAATTTATATACTAAACTAATCTATAAACTAAACTAAACTAAACTAAACTTAGCTAAACTAACTAACCTTACCGAAAATAGCCTAACCTAATCTAAGCTAAACTAAACTAACCTAACCTAAACCAACATAAACCAAACTAAACTAAATTATAAAGTAAACCATAAACTAAACTAAACAAAACTTAATTCTAAACTATAAATTAACAAAACTATAAACTAAACTAAACTAATCTAACCTTACCTATCCTAACCTAAACTAAACTAAACTAAACTAAACTATAAACACAGTTATAAACTAAACTAAACTAAACTAACATAACGTAACCTAAACTACAATAAAATAAACTAAACTAAGTTCATCTAAACTAAACCTAACTACACTAACCTAACTTAACCTAACTTAACAAAAACTAAACTAAACTGACCTAACCTAACCTAACGTAAACTAAACTAAACTATACGAAACAAAACTAAATAAAACTAAACTAAACTAAACGAAATTAAACTATACACCAAACTATAAAATAAGCTAAACTAAACTTTAAATTAAACTATAAACTAAACTAAACTACTAAACTATAAGGTAAACTAAACTAAATTAAACTCAACTAATCTAAACTAACCTAAGCTTACTAAACTAACCTAACCTAAACTAACCTAACCTAATATAAACTAAACTAAACTAACCTAAACTAACATAAGCTAGGCTAAGCTAAACTAAACTAACCTAATCTAAAATAAAATAAACTAAACTAAAATATAAACTAAACTATTAACTAAACTAAACCAAACTATATACTAAACTATAAACTAAACTAAACTAAACTAAACTAACCTAACCTAACCTAACCTAAACTAAACTAAACTAAATTATGAACTAAACGTAACTAAACTAACCTAACCTAACCTAACCTAACCTAAACTAAACTAAATTATAATCTAAACGAAACTAAACAAAACTAAACTAAACTAACCTAAAGTAACATAACCTAACCTAACCTAAACTAAACTAAACTAACCTGACCTAACCTAAACCAAAACTAAATTAATCTATACTATAAACTAAACTATAATCTAAAGTAAATTAACTAAACTAAAATAAACTAACCTAACCTAACCTAACCTAAACTAAACTAACATAACCTAACCTAACCTAAACTAAACTAATCTAATATAAACTAAACTAAACAATAAATTAAAATATAAACTAAACTTAACTAAACTAAACTAAGGAAAACTAACTTAACCTAAACTAAACTAAACTAAACTAACCTAACCTGACCTAAAATAAACTAAAATAAACTAAATTAAATTCAAGTAAACTAAACTAAACTACACTAACCTAACCTAACCTAACATAATCTAATCCAAACTAAACTAAACTAACCTAAACTAATCTAACCTTACCTAACCTAACCTAACCTAAACTAAACTAAACTAAACTATAAACTAATTTATAAACTAAACTAATCTATAAACTAAACTAAACTAAACTAACCTAAGATAACATAACCTAAATTAAACTAAACTAAACTAAACTAAACTAAACTAAACTATAAACTAATTTATAAACTAAACTAATCTATAAACTAAACTAAACTAAACTAACCTAACCTAACCCAAACTAAATTAAACTAAACTAAACTAAACGAAATTAAACTATAAACTGAAGTAAACTAAACTAAACTCAACTAAACTAAACTAACCTAACCTAACTTAACATCACCTAACCTAAACTAAACTAAACTAACGTAACCTAACATAACCTACCCTAAACTAAAATAAATTAAATTAATTAAACTATAAACTAAACTAAACTATATACTAAACGATACCTCACTCAACTAAACTAAAGTAAACTAAACTACACTAAACTAAACTAAACCATAAACTAAAATATAAACTAAACTATAAACTAAACTATAAACTAATTTATAAATTAAACTAAACTATAAATTATAGTAAAATAAACAAAACTAAACTAAGCTAAACTAACTAACCTAAATTAACGTAACCTAAGCTAAGCTATCTAAAGTAACCTAACCTAACCTAACCTAAACTAAACTAAAATAAACTAAACTAAACTAAACTATAAACTAAACTATAAACTAAACTGAACTAAACTATAAACTAAACTAAACTAAAGTTAACTAACCTAACGTAACTTAACCTAAACTAAATTAAACTAAACTAAACTAAACTAAGCTAACTTAACCTAACCTAAATTAACCTTACCTAACCTAACCTAACCTAAACTAAACTAAACTAAACAAAACTACACTAAACTAAACTAAATTAAACTATAAACTGAACTAAACTATAAACTAAACTTTAAACTAAACAATACTAAACTATAAACAAAACTAAACTAAACTGAACTAAACTTACCTAACCTAACCTAATATAAACTTAATTAAACTAAACTACCCTAACCTAACCTAACCTAATCTAACCTTACCTAACCTAACCTAAACTAAACTAAACGAAACTAAACTATAAACTAAACTATAAACTAATCTATAAATTAAACTAAACTATAAACTAAAATAAACTAAACTAAACTAAACTAACTAACCTAATCTAACCGAACCTAACCTAAGCTACGCTAAACTAAACTAACCTAACAAAACCTGAAATAAACTAAACTAAACTAAACTAAATTATAAACTAAACTATAAACTAATATAAACTAACCTAACCTAACCTAACCTAAACTAAACTAACCTAACCTTGGCTAACCTAACCTAAACTAAACTAAACTATAAAAAACTATAAACTAAACTAAACAAAACTATACTATAAACTAAATTATAAACTAAACTAATGTAAACTAAACTAACCTCAACTAACCTAACCTAACCTCACCTAACCTAACATAAATTAAACTAAACTAATTTATAAACTAAACGAAACTAAACTAAACTAAACTAAATTAAACTAAACTAACCTAAAGTAACATAACCTAACCTAACCTAACCTAACCTAAACTAAAATAACTCAACTAACCTAACCGAACCTAAACTAAACTAAACTAAACTAAACTATAAACTAAAGTAAACTAAATTAAAATAAAATAAACTAACCTAATTTACCTAAACAAAACTAACACACCTAACCTAACCTAAACAAAACTAAACTGACCTAACCTATCCTTAACAAAATAAAACTAAACTAAACTATAAGATAAACTATAAACTAAAGTAAACTAAACTCAACTAAAATAAACTAATCTAACCTAACCTAACCTAACCTAAACTAATATAATATAAACTAAACTAAACTATAAACTAAAATATAAACTAAACTAAACTAAATAACCTAACCTAAACTAAAGTAAAATAAACTAGATTAAATTCAACTAAACTAAACTAAACAAACGCTACTAACCTAACCTAACCTAATATAATCTAAACTAAAATAAACTAACCTAACCTAAACTAAACTAATCTAAGCTATAAACTAAACTATAAACTAATTTATAAATTAAACTAAACTATAAACTAAAATAAAATAAACTAAACTAAGCTAAACTATCTAACCTAACCTAACCTAACCTAAATTAACCTAACCTAAGCTAAGCTAAACTAAACTAACCTAACCCAACCTAGGCTAACCTTACCTAACCTAACCTAAACTTAACTAAATGAAACTAAACTATAAACTCATCTTTAAATTAAACTAAACTATAAACTAAACTAAAATAAACTAAACTAAGCTAAATTAACTAACCTAACCTATTCTAACCTAACCTAAGCTAAACTAGACTAACCTAACCTAAACTAAACTAAACTAAATTATAAACTAAACCATAAACTAAATTATACTATAAACTAAACTATAAACTAAACTAAACTAAACTATAAACTAGACTAAACTCAACTAAACTAACCTAACCTAACCTAAGCTAAGGTAAACTAAACTAACCTAACCTAACCTGAACTAAACTAAACTAAACTAACCTAACTTATAAACTAAGCTATAAACTAAACTAAACCAAATTATAAACTAAACTATAAACTAAACTAAACTATAAACTAAACTAAACTAAATTATACTAATCTAACCTAACCTAAACTAAACTAACCTAACCTAACCTAACCTAACATAACCTAAACTAAACTAAATTAAATATAAAATAAACTATAAACTAATCTATACTATAAACTAAATTATAAACTAAACTAAACTAACCTAATCTAACCTAATCTAACATAAACTAAACTAAATTATAAACAAAACGAAACTAAACTAACCTAACCTAATATAAACTAAACTAAACTAAATTATAAACAAAACGAAACTAAACTAAACTAAACTAACCTAAAGTAACATAAGTTAACCTAACCTAACCTAAACTACACTAACTTAACCTGACCTAACCTAAATTGAACTAAACCAAACTAACCTAACCTAACCTAACCTAAAATAACCTAACCTAAGCTAAGCTAAACTAAACTTACCTAACCTAACCTAAACTAAACTAATCTAAACTATAAACTAAACTATAAACTAATTTATAAATTAAACTAAACTATTAACTAAATTAAAAAAAAACCTAACTAAGCTAAACTATCTAACCTAACCTAACCTAACCTAAAATAACCTAACCTAAGCTAAGCTAAACTAAACTAACCTAACCTAACATAAACTAACATAACCTAACCTAACCTAAACTAAACTAAACTAAACCAAACTAAACTAAACTATAAAATAAAATATAAACTAATTTATAAACTAAACTAATCTATAAACTAAACTAAACTAAACTAAACTTAGCTAAACTAACTAACCTTACCTAATGTAGCCTAACGTAATCTAAGCTAAACTAAACTAACCTAACCTAACCTAAACTAACTTAACCTAACCTATACTAAACTTACCTTACCTAACCTAACATAACCTAAACTAAACTAAACTATAAAATAAACTATAAACTAAACTAAACTAAACTAAACTAAACTATACTATAAACTAAATTATAAACTAAACGAAACTAAACTAACCTAACCTATGCTAACCTAACATAACATAAACTAAACTAAACTAAATTATAAACTAAACGAAACTAAACAAAACTAAAACTAAACTAACCTAAAGTAACCTAACCTAACCTAAAGTAAACTAAACTAATCTAATATAAACTAAACTAAACAATAAATTAAAATATAAAATAAACTTAACTAAGCTAAACGAACTTAACCTAAACTAAACTAAACTATAAAATAAACTATTAACTAAACTAAACTAAACTATACTATAAACTAAATTATAAACTAAACTAAACTAAACTAACCTAACCTAACCTAACATAAACTAAGCAAAACTAAATTATAAACTAATCGTAACTAAACTAACCTAACCTAACCTAACCTAACATAAACTAAACTAAACTCAATTATAAACTAAACGAAACTAAACAAAACTAAACTAAACTAACCTAAAGTAACATAACCTATGCTAACTTAAACTAAACTAAACTAACCTGACCTAACCTAAACTAAAACTTAATTTATCTAAATTAAAAACTAAACTATAAACTAAAGTAAATTAACTAAACCAAAATAAACTAACCTAACCTAACCTAAACTAAACTAACCTAACCTAACCTAACCTAACCTAACCTAACATAAACTAAACTAAACTAAATTTTAAACTAAGCGAATCTAAACTAAATTAAATTAAACTAAACTAACCTAAAGTAACATAACCTAACCTAACGTAACGTAACCTAACCTAAACTAAACTAAACTAAACTAAACTTACCAACCTAACCTAACCTAAACTAAAATAAACTAAACTAACCTAACCGAACCTAAACTAAACTAAACTATAAACTAAACTATAAACTAAACTAAACTAAACTAAAATAAACTAACCTAACCTAACCTGACCTAGCCTAACTAAACTAACCTAACCTAAACTAAACTAAACTAATATAATATTTACTAAACTAAACTAAACTATAAACTAAAATAAATTAACTAAGCTACACTAACTAACCCAACCTAACCTAACCTATCCTAACCCAACCTAAACTAAGCTAAACTAACCTAACCTAACCTAACCTATCCTAAACTGAACCAAACTAAACTAAGCTATAAACTAAAATATAAATTAACCTGTAAACTACAGTAAACTATAAACTAAACGAAACTAATATAAACTATAGTAAACTAACCTAAAATAACCTAACCTAAGCTAAAGTAAACTAACCTAACCTAAAGTAAACTAAACTAAACTAAATTATAAACTAAAATATTTACTAAACTAAATCAAACTACATATTAAACTATAAACTAAACTAAGCTAAACTATAAATTAAACTAAACTAAACTAACCTAACCCAACCTAAACTAACCCAACCTAACCTAAACTAAACTAACCCAAACTAACCTAACATAAACTTAACTAAACTAAACTATCCTAAGCTAACTTAACCTAACCTTACCTAACCTAACCTAAACTAATCTAAACGAAACTAAACTGTAAACTAAACTATAAACTAATCTATAAATTAAACTAAACTATAAACTAAAATAAAATAAACTAAACTAAACTAACCTAACTAACCTAAGCTAACCGAACCTAACCTAAGCTACGCTAAACTAAACTAACCTAACCTAACCTGAACTAAACTAAACTAAACTAAACTGAATTATAAACTACACTATAAACTAAACTAAACCAAATTATAACCTAAAAACTAAACTAAACTAAACTATAAACTAAACTAAACTAACCCTAACCTAACCTAAACTAAACTAACCTAACCTAAGCTAACCTAACCTAAACTAAACTAAACTATAAAAAAACTATAAACTAAACTAAACAACACTATACTATATACTAAATTAAAAACTAAACTAAACTAAACTAAACTAAACTAACCTAACCTAACCTCACCTAACCTAAACTAACATAAACTAAACTAAACTAAATTATAAACTAAACGAAACTAAACTAAACTAAACTAAATTAAACTAAACTAACCTAAAGTAACATAACCTAACTAACCTAACCTAACCTAACCTAAATTAAAATAAACTCAACTAACCTAACCTAACATAACCCAACCTAACCTAAACTAAACTAAACTAACCGAACCTAAACTAAACTAAACTAAACTAAACTATAAACTAAACTATAAACTAAAGTAAACTAAACTAAACTAAAATAAACTAACCTAATTTACCTAAACAAAACTAACACTCCTAACCTAACCTAAACAAAACTAAACTATACTAACCTAACCTAACATAACCCAACCTAACCTAAACTAAACTAAACTATAAATTAAATTATAAACTAAAGTAAACTAAACTAAACTAAAGAAACCTAACACACCTAACCTAACCTAAACTAAACTAAACTAAACTAAACTAACCTAACATAACCTAACCTAACCTAAACTAAACTAAACTGACGTAACCTATCCTAAACAAAACAAAACTAAACTAAACTATAAGCTAAACTATAAACTAGAGTAAACTAAACTAAACTAAAATAAACTAATCTAACCTAACCTATCCTAACCTAACCTAACCTAACCTAAACTAATCTAATATAAACTAAATTAAACTAAACTATAAACTAAAATATAAACTAGACTAAACTAAACTAAATAACCTAACCTAAACTAAAGTAAAATAAACTAGAGTAATTTCAACTAAACTAAACTAAACTAAACGCCACTAACCTAACCTAACCTAACCTAACCTAACCTAATCTAATCTAAACTAAAATAAGCTAACCTAACCTAACGTAACCTAACCTTACCTATTCTAACCTGAACTAATCTAAACTAAACAAACTAAACTAAACTATAAACCAAAATATAAACTAATCTATAAACTAAACTGAACTATAAACTAAACGAAACTAAAATAAACTATACTAAAATAAACTAACCTAACCTAAACTTACCTAACCTAACCTAAACTAAACTAATCTAAACTATAAACTAAACTATAAACTAATATATAACTGAAACTAAACTATAAACTAAAATAAAATAAACTAAACTAAGCTAAACTATCTAACCTAACCTAACCTAAAATAACCTAACCTAAGCTAAACAAAACTAAACTAACCTAACCTAACATAAACTAACATAACCTAACCTATACTTTACTAAACTAAACTAACCTTACCTAACGTAACCTATACTAAACTAAACAAATCTAAACTAAACTAAACTAAACTATAAACTAAACTAAACTAAAGTATAAACAAAACTATACTAAACTGAACTAAACTAACCTAACCTAAGCTAAGGTAAACTAAACTAACCTAACTTAACCTAACCTAACATAACCTAAACTAAACTAAACTAAAATATAAAATAAACTATAAACTAAACTAAACTATACTATAAACTAAATTATAAACTATACTAAACTAAGCTAACCTAACCTAACCTAACCTAACATAAACTAAACTAAATTATAAACAAAACGAAACTAAACTAAACTAAACTAACCTAAAGTAACATAAGTTAACCTAGCCTAACCTAAACTACACTAAATTAACCTGACCTAACCTAAACTAAACTAACCTAACCTAACCTAACCTAAAGTAAAATAACCTAACCTAAGCTAAGCTAAACTAAACTAACCTAACCTAACATAAACTAACATAACCTAACCTAAACTGAACTAAACTAAACTAACCTAACCTAACCTAACCTAAAATATCCTAACCAAAGGTAAGCTACACTAAACTTACCTAACCTAACCTAAACTAAACTAATCTAAACTATAAACTAAACTATAAACTAATTTATAAATTAAACTAAACTTTAAACTAAAATAAAATAAACTAAACTAAGCTAAACTATCTAACCTAACCTAACCTAACCAAAATAACCTAACCCAAGCTAAGCTAAACTAAACTAACCTAACCTAACATAAAACTAACATAACCTAACCTAACCTAACCTAAACTAATCTAAACTAAACTAAACTAATCTAATATAAACTAAACAAACTTAAACTATAAACTAAAATATAAACTAAACTAAACTAAAATAAACTAAATTAAATTCAACTAAATGAAACTAAACTAAACTACACTAACCTAACCTAACCTAACCTAACATAATCTAATCTAAACTAAACTAAACTAATGTACTATAAGCTAAAATAAACAATAAATTAAAATATAAACTAAACTAAACTATACTAAACTAAGTAAACCTTACTTAACCTAACCTAAACTAAACTAAACTAAACTAAACTAACCTAACCTAAACTAAACTAAACGAAAATAAACTACATTAAATTAAATTAAACTAAAATAAACTACACTTACCTAACCTAACCTTACCTAACCTAACCTAAACTAAACTAAACCAAACTAAACTAAACTATAAACTAAAATATAAGCTAATCTATAAATTAAACTAAACTATATACTAAACTAAACTAAACCAAATTAAATTCAACTAAACTAAACTACACTAATCTAACCTAACCTAACCTAACATAATCTAATCTAAACTAAAATAAACTAATCTAACCTAACCTAACCTTACCTAACCTAACCTAAACTAAACTAAACTAAAGCAAACTTAACTAAACTATAAAGCAAAATATAAACTAATCTATAAACTAAACTAAACTATAAACTAAACTATAAACTAAACTAAACTAAACTATAAACAAAACTAAACTATAAAACAATTTATAAATTAAACTAAACTATAAACTAAATTAAAATAAACTAAACTAAGCTAAACTAACTAACCCAACCTAACCTAACCTAACCTAAACTAAGCTATACTAAACTGACCAAACCTAACCTAAACTACACTAAAATAAACTAAATTATATTATAAAGTATAAACTAAACAAAACTAAACTATAAACTATAATATAAACTAAACTAAACTTAACTAAACTAAATTAAACTAAAGTTAACTAACCTAACCTAACCTAACCTAACCTAAATTAAACTAAACTAAACTAACCTAACCTAATCTAACCTAACCTAAGCAAAACTAAAGTAACCTAACCTAACATAAACTAACCTAACCTAACCTAAACTAAACTAAACTAAACTAAACTAAGCTAACCTAACTTAACCTAACCTAACCTAACCTAAGCTAAGCAAAACTAAACTAACCTAACCTAACACAAACTAACCTAACCTAACCTAAACTAAACTAACCTTACCTAACCGAACCTAAACTAAACTAAACAAAACTAAACTAAACTAAACTAAATTAAACTATAAACTAAACTATAAACCAAACTATAAACTAAACTAAACTATACTATAAACAAACCTAACTAAACTGAACTAAACTAACCTAACCTAACATAAACTTAACTAAACTAAACTATCCTAACCTAACCTTACCTAACCTAACCTTAACTAATCCAAACTAAACTAAACTATAAACTAAAATATAATCTAATCTATAAATTAAACTAAACTATAAACTAAACTAAAATAAACTAAACTAAGCTAAACTAACTAACCTAACCTAACTTAACCTAACCTAACGAAACCTAAGCTAAGCTAAAGTAAACTTACCAAACCTAACCTAAACTACACTAAACTAAATTAAACTAAATTATAATCTAAACCATAAACTTAACTAAACTAAATTATAAACTAAACTATAAACTAAACTAAGCTATAAACTAAACTAAACCAAACTAACCTAACCAAACCTAAACTAACTTAATCTAACCTATACTAAACTTACCTTACCTAACCTAACATAATATAAACTAAACTAATCTATAAAATAAACTATAAACTAAACTAAACTAGACTATACTATAAACTAAATTATAAACTAAACTAAACTAAACTAAACTAACCTAACCTAACCTAAATTAAACTAAACTAAACTAAATTATAAACTAAACGAAACTAAACTAACCTAACCTATGCTAACCTAACATAACATAAACTAAACTAAACTAAATTATAAACTAAACGAAACTAAACAAAACTAAAACTAAACTAACCTAAAGTAACCTAACCTAACCTAAAGTAAACTAAACTAATCTAATATAAACTAAACTAAACAATAAATTAAAATATAAAATAAACTTAACTAAACTAAACTAAGCTAAACGAACTTAACCTAAACTAAACTAAACTATAAAATAAACTATTAACTAAACTAAACTAAACTATACTATAAACTAAATTATAAACTAAACTAAACTAAACTAACCTAACCTAACCTAACATAAACTAAACAAACTAAATTATAAACTAATCGTATTTAAACTAACCTAACCTAACCTAACCTAACATAAACTAAACTCAATTATAAACTAAACGAAACTAAACAAAACTAAACTAAACTAACCTAAAGTAACATAACCTATGCTAACTTAAACTAAACTAAACTAACCTGACCTAACCTAAACTAAAACTAAATTTATCTAAACTATAAACTAAACTATAAACTAAAGTAAATTAACTAAACCAAAATAAACTAACCTAACCTAACCTAAACTAAACTAACCTAACCTAACCTAACCTAACATAAACTAAACTAAACTAAATTATAAACTAAGCGAATCTAAACTACATTTAATTAAACTAAACTAACCTAAAGTAACATAACCTAACCTAAGGTAACGTAACCTAACCTAAATTAAACTAAACTAAACTAAACTTACCAACCTAACCTAACCTAAACTAAAATAAACTAAACTAACCTAACCGAACCTAAACTAAACTAAACTATAAACTAAACTATAAACTAAACTAAACTAAACTAAACTAAAATAAACTAACCTAACGTAACCTGACCTAGCCTAACTAAACTAACCTAAACTAAACTAAACTAAACTAATATAATATTTACTAAACTAAACTAAACTATAAACTAAAATAAATTAACTAAGCTACACTAACTAACCCAACCTAACCTAACCTATCCTAAACCAACCTAAACTAAGCTAAACTAACCTAACCTAACCTAACCTAACCTAACCTATCCTAAACTGAACTAAACTCAACTAAACTAAACTAAATTAAATAAAAAACTAAACTAAACTTAACTATAAATTAAACTATAAACTAAACTAAACTATAAACAATACTAAACTAAACTGAACTAAACTAACCTAACCTAACCTAACATAAACTTAACTAAACTAAACTAACTTAACCTCACCCAACGTAACCTTACCTAACCTAACCTAAACTAAAATAAACTAAACTAAACTATAAGCGAAACTATGCTTATTTATAAATTAAACACTAAACTAAATTACACCAAACTGACCTAACCTAACCTAAACAAAACTAACATACCTAACCTAACTAAAACTAAACTAAACTAAACTAACCTAACCTAACCTAACCTAAACTAAACTAAACTGACCTAACCTATCCTAAACAAACTAAACTAAACTAAACTATAAGCTAAACTATTAACTAAACTAAACTAAACTAAACTAACCTTACCTAACCTAACCTAACCTAACTTATACTAAACTAAACTAAATTAAACCAAACTAAACTAAACTATAAACTCAAATATAAGCTAATCTATAAATTAAAATAAACTATAAAATAAAATAAACTAAACTAAATTAAATTCAACTAAACTAAACTACACTAATCTAACCTAACCTAACATAATCTAATCTAAACTAAAACAAACTAACATAACCTAACCTAACCTTAACTAACATAACCTAAACTAAACTAAACTAAACCAAACTTAAATAAACTATAAACCAAAATATAAACTAATCTATAAACTAAACGAAACTAAAATAAACTATACTAAATTAAACTAACCTAACCTAAGCAAATCTAACCTAACCTAAACTAAACTAAACTAAACTAAATTAAACTATAAAGTAAACTAAATTAAACTATAAACTAAACTATAAACTAAACTAAACTAAACTATAAACAAAACTAAACTATAAAATAATTTGTAAATTAAACTAAAGTATAAACTAAACTAAAATAAACTAAACTAAGCTAAACTAACTAACCCAACCTAACCTCACCTAACCTAACCTAAACTAAACTAAACTAAACTAACCTTACCTAACCTAACCTAAACTAAACTAAACAAAACTAAATTAAACTATAAACTAAACTAAACTATAAACCAAACTATAAACTAAACTAAACTAAACTATAAACAAACCTAACTAAAATGAACTAAACTAACCAAACCTAACCTAACATAAACTTAACTAAACTAAACTATCCTAACCTAACCTAACCTTACCTAACCTAACCTTAACCAAACCAAACTAAACTAAACTATAAACTAAAATATAATCTAATCTATAAATTAAACTAAACTATAAACTGAAATAAATAAACTAAACTAAGCTAAACTAACTAACCTAACCTAACTTAACCTAACCTAACCAAACCTAAGCTAAGCTAAAGTAAACTTACCAAACCTAACCTAAACTAAATTAAACTAAATTAAACTAAACTATAATCTAAACTATTAACTTAACTAAACTAAATTATAAACTAAACTATTAACTAAACTAAACTATAAACTAAACTAAACCAAACAAACCTAACCTAACCTAACCTAAACTAAACTGACATAACCTAAGCCAACCTAACCTAAATTAAACTATAAAATAAACTATAAACTAAACTAAACCAAACTATACTATAAACTAAATTATAAATTAAACTAAACTAACCGGAACTAACCTAACCTAACATAAACTAAACTAAACTAAATTATAAACTAAACGAAACTAAACTAAACTAAATTAAACTAAACTAACCGAACCTAACCTAAACTAACCTAACCTAACCAAACCTAAACTAAGCTAAACTAAACTATAAAATAAAATATAAACTAAAATAAACTAAACTATACTATAAACTAAATTACAAACTAAACTAAATTAAACTAAACTAACCTAACCTAACCTAACATAAACTATACTAAACTAAATTATAAACTAAACGAAACTAAACTAACCTAACCTAACTTAAACTAAATTAAACTAAACTAAACTAAACGAAATTAAACTATAAACTAAACTAAACTAAACTAAACTCAACTAAACCAAACTAAACTAACCTAACTTAACCTAACCTAAACTAAACTAAACTAACCTAACCTAACATAACCTACCCTAAACGAAACTAAACTAAATTAATTAAACTATAAATTAAACTAAACTATAAACTAAACGATACCTCACTAAACTAAACTAAACTAAATCATAAACTAAACGAAACTAATCTAAACTATAAACTAATTTATAAATTAAACTAAACTATAAACTAAAATAAAATAAACTAAACTAAGCTAAACTATCTAACCTAACCTAACCTAAATTAACCTAACCTAAGCTAAGCTAAACTAAACTAACCTAACCTAACATAAACTAACATAACCTAACCTAAACTAAACTAAACTAACCTTACCTAACCTAACCTATACTAAACTAAACAAAACTAAACTAAACTAAACTAAACTATAAACTAAACTAAACTAAACTATAAACAAAACTAAACTAAACTGAACTAAACTAACCTAACTTAACATAAACTTAACTAAACTAAACTAACCTAACCCAACCTAAGCTAACCTTACCTAACCTAACCTAAACTTAACTAAATGAAACTAAACTATAAACTAATCTCTAAATTAAACTAAACTATAAACTAAACTAAAATAAACTAAACTAAGCTAAATTAACTAACCTAACCTATTCTAACCTAACTTAAGCTAAACTAGACTAACCTAACCTAAATTAAACTAAACTGAACTAAATTATAAACTAAACCATAAACTAAACTAAACTATAAACTAAACTATAAACTAAACTAAACTAAACTATAAACTAGACTAAACTTAACTAAACTAACCTAACCTAACCTAAGCTAAGGTAAACTAAACTACCCTAAAGTAACATAAGTTAACCTAGCCTAACCTAAACTACACTAACTTAACCTTACCTAACCTAAACTAAACTAACCTAACCTAACCTAACCTAAAATAACCTAACCTAATCTAAGCTAAACTAAAGTAACCTAACCTAACATAAACTAACATAACTTAACCTAAACTGAACTAAACTTAACTAACCGAACCTAACCTAAAATAACCTAACCTAAGCAAAGCTAAACTAAACTAACCTAACCTAACATAAACTAATATATCCTAACCTAAACTGAACTAAACTAAACTAACCTTACCTAACCTAACCTATACTAAACTAAACAAAACAAAACTAAACTAAACTATAAACTGAACTAAACTAACCTAACCTAACCTAACATAAACTTAACTAAACTAAACTAACCTAACCCAACCTAAGCTAACCTTACCTAACCTAACCTAAACTAAACAAAACGAAACTAAACTATAAACTAAACTATAAACTAATCTCTAAATTAAACTAAACTATAAACTAAACTAAAATAAACTAAACTAAGCTAAATTAACTAACCTAACCTATTCTAACCTAACCTAAGCTAAACTAGACTAACCTAACCTAAACTAAACTAAACTAAACTAAACTATAAACTAAACTAAACTAAACTATAAACAAAACTAAACTAAACTGAACTAAACTAACCTAACCTAACATAAACTTAACTAAACTAAACTAACCTAACCCAAACTAAGCTAACCTTACCTAACCTAACCTAAACTTAAATAAATGAAACTAAACTATAAACTAATCTCTAAATTAAACTAAACTATAAACTAAACTAAAATAAACTAAACTAAGCTAAATTAACTAACCTAACCTATTCTAACCTAACCTAAGCTAAACTAGACTAACCTAACCTAACATAAACTAACATAACCTAACCTAACCTAAACTAATCTAAACTAAACTAAACTAATCTAATATAAACTAAACAAACTTAAACTATAAACTAAAATATAAACTAAACTAAACTAAAATAAACTAAATTAAATTCAACTAAATGAAACTAAACTAAACTACACTAACCTAACCTAACCTAACATAATCTAATCTAAACTAAACTAAACTAATGTACTATAAGCTAAAATAAACAATAAATTAAAATATAAACTAAACTAAACTGTACTAAACTAAGTAAACCTTACTTAACCTAACCTAAACTAAACTAAACTAAACTAACCTAACCTAAACTAAACTAAACAAAAATAAACTACATTAAATTAAATTAAACTAAAATAAACTACACTTACCTAACCTAACCTTACCTAACCTAACCTAAACTAAACTAAACCAAACTAAACTAAACTATAAACTAAAATATAAGCTAATCTATAAATTAAACTAAACTATATACTAAACTAAACTAAACCAAATTAAATTCAACTAAACTAAACTACACTAATCTAACCTAACCTAACCTAACATAATCTAATCTAAACTAAAATAAACTAACCTAACCTAACCTAACCTTACCTAACCTAACCTAAACTAAACTAAACTAAAGCAAACTTAACTAAACTATAAAGCAAAATATAAACTAATCTATAAACTAAACTAAACTATAAACTAAGGAAACTAAATTAAACTATACTAAACTAAACTAACCTAGCATAAACAAATCTAACCTAACCTAAAATAAACCAAACTAAACTAAACTAAATTAAACTATAAACTAAACTAAATTAAACTATAAACTAAACTATAAACTAAACTAAACTAAACTATAAACAAAACTAAACTATAAAACAATTTATAAATTAAACTAAACTATAAACTAAATTAAAATAAAATAAACTAAGCTAAACTAACTAACCCAACCTAACCTAACCTAAGCTATACTAAACTAACCTAACCTAAACTAAACTAAAATAAACTAAATTATATTATAAAGTATAAACTAAACAAAACTAAACTATAAACTATAATATAAACTAAACTAAACTTAAGTAAACTAAATTAAACTAAAGTTAACTAACCTAACCTAACCTAACCTAAATTAAACTAAAGTAAACTAACCTAACCTAACCTAACCTAACCTAACCTAAGCAAAACTAAAGTAACCTAACCTAACATAAACTAACCTAACCTAACCTAAACTAAACTAAACTAAACTAAACTAAACTAAGCTAACCTAACTTAACCTAACCTAACCTAACCTAAGCTAAGCAAAACTAAACTAACCTAACCTAACACAAACTAACCTAACCTAACCTAAACTAAACTAACCTTACCTAACCTAACCTAAACTAAACTAAACAAAACTAAACTAAACTAAACTAAATTAAACTATAAACTAAACTAAACTATAAACCAAACTATAAACTAAACTAAACTATACTATAAACAAACCTAACTAAACTGAACTAAACTAACCTAACCTAACCTAACATAAACTTAACTAAACTAAACTATCCTAACCTAACCTAACCTTACCTAACCTAACCTTAACTAATCCAAACTAAACTAAACTATAAACTAAAATATAATCTAATCTATAAATTAAACTAAACTATAAACTAAACTAAAATAAACTAAACTAAGCTAAACTAACTAACCTAACCTAACTTAACCTAACCTAACGAAACCTAAGCTAAGCTAAAGTAAACTTACCAAACCTAACCTAAACTAAACTAAACTAAATTAAACTAAATTATAATCTAAACCATAAACTTAATTAAACTAAATTATAAACTAAACTATAAAATAAACTAAACTATAAACTAACTAAACCAAACTAACCTAACCTAACCTAACCTAAACTAAACTGACCTAACCTAAGCTAACCTAGCCTAAATTAAACTATAAAATAAACTATAAACTAAACTAAACCAAACTATACTAAAAACTAAATGATAAACTTAACTAAACTAACCGGAACTAACCTAACCTAACATAAACTAAACTAAACTAAATTATAAACTAAACGAACTAAACTAAACTAAATTAAACTAAACTAACCTAAAGTAACCTAAACTAAACTAAACTAAACTAAACTATAAACTTAACTATAAACTAAAGTAAACTAAAGTAAACTAAAATAAACTAACCTAACCTAACCTAAACTCAACTAAACTAACCTAACCAAACCTAACCTAAATTAAACTGAACTAAACTGAACTAAACTAATCTAATATAAACTAAACTAAACTAAAATATAAACTAAAATATAAACCAAACTAAACTAAACTAACCTAACCTAACTTAACCTAACCTAAATTAATCTAAACTAAGCTGACCTAACCTAACCTAAACTAAGCAAAAATAAAGTAATTTAAATTCCACTAAATTAAACTAAACTAAACTACACTATCCTAACCCAACCTAAACTAAGCTAAACTAACCTAACCTAACCTAACCTATCCTAAACTGAACCAAACTAAACTAAGCTATAAACTAAAATATAAATTAACCTGTAAACTACAGTAAACTATAAACTAAACGAAACTAATATAAACTATAGTAAACTAACCTAAAATAACCTAACCTAAGCTAAAGTAAACTAACCTAACCTAAAGTAAACTAAACTAAACTAAATTATAAACTAAAATATTTACTAAACTAAATCAAACTACATATTAAACTATAAACTAAACTAAGCTAAACTATAAATTAAACTAAACTAAACTAACCTAACCCAACCTAAACTAACCCAACCTAACCTAAACTAAACTAACCCAAACTAACCTAACATAAACTTAACTAAACTAAACTATCCTAAGCTAACTTAACCTAACCTTACCTAACCTAACCTAAACTAATCTAAACGAAACTAAACTGTAAACTAAACTATAAACTAATCTATAAATTAAACTAAACTATAAACTAAAATAAAATAAACTAAACTAAACTAACCTAACTAACCTAAGCTAACCGAACCTAACCTAAGCTACGCTAAACTAAACTAACCTAACCTAACCTGAACTAAACTAAACTAAACTAAACTGAATTATAAACTACACTATAAACTAAACTAAACCAAATTATAACCTAAAAACTAAACTAAACTAAACTATAAACTAAACTAAACTAACCCTAACCTAAACTAAACTAAACTAACCTAACCTAAGCTAACCTAACCTAAACTAAACTAAACTATAAAAAAACTATAAACTAAACTAAACAACACTATACTATATACTAAATTAAAAACTAAACTAAACTAAACTAAACTAAACTAACCTAACCTAACCTCACCTAACCTAAACTAACATAAACTAAACTAAACTAAATTATAAACTAAACGAAACTAAACTAAACTAAACTAAATTAAACTAAACTAACCTAAAGTAACATAACCTAACTAACCTAACCTAACCTAACCTAAATTAAAATAAACTCAACTAACCTAACCTAACATAACCCAACCTAACCTAAACTAAACTAAACTAACCGAACCTAAACTAAACTAAACTAAACTAAACTATAAACTAAACTATAAACTAAAGTAAACTAAACTAAACTAAAATAAACTAACCTAATTTACCTAAACAAAACTAACACTCCTAACCTAACCTAAACAAAACTAAACTATACTAACCTAACCTAACATAACCCAACCTAACCTAAACTAAACTAAACTATAAATTAAATTATAAACTAAAGTAAACTAAACTAAACTAAAGAAACCTAACACACCTAACCTAACCTAAACTAAACTAAACTAAACTAAACTAACCTAACATAACCTAACCTAACCTAAACTAAACTAAACTGACGTAACCTATCCTAAACAAAACAAAACTAAACTAAACTATAAGCTAAACTATAAACTAGAGTAAACTAAACTAAACTAAAATAAACTAATCTAACCTAACCTATCCTAACCTAACCTAACCTAACCTAAACTAATCTAATATAAACTAAATTAAACTAAACTATAAACTAAAATATAAACTAGACTAAACTAAACTAAATAACCTAACCTAAACTAAAGTAAAATAAACTAGAGTAATTTCAACTAAACTAAACTAAACTAAACGCCACTAACCTAACCTAACCTAACCTAACCTAATCTAATCTAAACTAAAATAAGCTAACCTAACCTAACGTAACCTAACCTTACCTATTCTAACCTGAACTAATCTAAACTAAACAAACTAAACTAAACTATAAACCAAAATATAAACTAATCTATAAACTAAACTGAACTATAAACTAAACGAAACTAAAATAAACTATACTAAAATAAACTAACCTAACCTAAACTTACCTAACCTAACCTAAACTAAACTAATCTAAACTATAAACTAAACTATAAACTAATATATAACTGAAACTAAACTATAAACTAAAATAAAATAAACTAAACTAAGCTAAACTATCTAACCTAACCTAACCTAAAATAACCTAACCTAAGCTAAACAAAACTAAACTAACCTAACCTAACATAAACTAACATAACCTAACCTATACTTTACTAAACTAAACTAACCTTACCTAACGTAACCTATACTAAACTAAACAAATCTAAACTAAACTAAACTAAACTATAAACTAAACTAAACTAAAGTATAAACAAAACTATACTAAACTGAACTAAACTAACCTAACCTAAGCTAAGGTAAACTAAACTAACCTAACTTAACCTAACCTAACATAACCTAAACTAAACTAAACTAAAATATAAAATAAACTATAAACTAAACTAAACTATACTATAAACTAAATTATAAACTATACTAAACTAAGCTAACCTAACCTAACCTAACCTAACATAAACTAAACTAAATTATAAACAAAACGAAACTAAACTAAACTAAACTAACCTAAAGTAACATAAGTTAACCTAGCCTAACCTAAACTACACTAAATTAACCTGACCTAACCTAAACTAAACTAACCTAACCTAACCTAACCTAAAGTAAAATAACCTAACCTAAGCTAAGCTAAACTAAACTAACCTAACCTAACATAAACTAACATAACCTAACCTAAACTGAACTAAACTAAACTAACCTAACCTAACCTAACCTAAAATATCCTAACCAAAGGTAAGCTACACTAAACTTACCTAACCTAACCTAAACTAAACTAATCTAAACTATAAACTAAACTATAAACTAATTTATAAATTAAACTAAACTTTAAACTAAAATAAAATAAACTAAACTAAGCTAAACTATCTAACCTAACCTAACCTAACCAAAATAACCTAACCCAAGCTAAGCTAAACTAAACTAACCTAACCTAACATAAAACTAACATAACCTAACCTAACCTAAACTAATCTAAACTAAACTAAACTAATCTAATATAAACTAAACAAACTTAAACTATAAACTAAAATATAAACTAAACTAAACTAAAATAAACTAAATTAAATTCAACTAAATGAAACTAAACTAAACTACACTAACCTAACCTAACCTAACCTAACATAATCTAATCTAAACTAAACTAAACTAATGTACTATAAGCTAAAATAAACAATAAATTAAAATATAAACTAAACTAAACTATACTAAACTAAGTAAACCTTACTTAACCTAACCTAAACTAAACTAAACTAAACTAAACTAACCTAACCTAAACTAAACTAAACGAAAATAAACTACATTAAATTAAATTAAACTAAAATAAACTACACTTACCTAACCTAACCTTACCTAACCTAACCTAAACTAAACTAAACCAAACTAAACTAAACTATAAACTAAAATATAAGCTAATCTATAAATTAAACTAAACTATATACTAAACTAAACTAAACCAAATTAAATTCAACTAAACTAAACTACACTAATCTAACCTAACCTAACCTAACATAATCTAATCTAAACTAAAATAAACTAACCTAACCTAACCTAACCTTACCTAACCTAACCTAAACTAAACTAAACTAAAGCAAACTTAACTAAACTATAAAGCAAAATATAAACTAATCTATAAACTAAACTAAACTATAAACTAAGGAAACTAAATTAAACTATACTAAACTAAACTAACCTAGCATAAACAAATCTAACCTAACCTAAAATAAACCAAACTAAACTAAACTAAATTAAACTATAAACTAAACTAAATTAAACTATAAACTAAACTATAAACTAAACTAAACTAAACTATAAACAAAACTAAACTATAAAACAATTTATAAATTAAACTAAACTATAAACTAAATTAAAATAAAATAAACTAAGCTAAACTAACTAACCCAACCTAACCTAACCTAAGCTATACTAAACTAACCTAACCTAAACTAAACTAAAATAAACTAAATTATATTATAAAGTATAAACTAAACAAAACTAAACTATAAACTATAATATAAACTAAACTAAACTTAAGTAAACTAAATTAAACTAAAGTTAACTAACCTAACCTAACCTAACCTAAATTAAACTAAAGTAAACTAACCTAACCTAACCTAACCTAACCTAACCTAAGCAAAACTAAAGTAACCTAACCTAACATAAACTAACCTAACCTAACCTAAACTAAACTAAACTAAACTAAACTAAACTAAGCTAACCTAACTTAACCTAACCTAACCTAACCTAAGCTAAGCAAAACTAAACTAACCTAACCTAACACAAACTAACCTAACCTAACCTAAACTAAACTAACCTTACCTAACCTAACCTAAACTAAACTAAACAAAACTAAACTAAACTAAACTAAATTAAACTATAAACTAAACTAAACTATAAACCAAACTATAAACTAAACTAAACTATACTATAAACAAACCTAACTAAACTGAACTAAACTAACCTAACCTAACCTAACATAAACTTAACTAAACTAAACTATCCTAACCTAACCTAACCTTACCTAACCTAACCTTAACTAATCCAAACTAAACTAAACTATAAACTAAAATATAATCTAATCTATAAATTAAACTAAACTATAAACTAAACTAAAATAAACTAAACTAAGCTAAACTAACTAACCTAACCTAACTTAACCTAACCTAACGAAACCTAAGCTAAGCTAAAGTAAACTTACCAAACCTAACCTAAACTAAACTAAACTAAATTAAACTAAATTATAATCTAAACCATAAACTTAATTAAACTAAATTATAAACTAAACTATAAAATAAACTAAACTATAAACTAACTAAACCAAACTAACCTAACCTAACCTAACCTAAACTAAACTGACCTAACCTAAGCTAACCTAGCCTAAATTAAACTATAAAATAAACTATAAACTAAACTAAACCAAACTATACTAAAAACTAAATGATAAACTTAACTAAACTAACCGGAACTAACCTAACCTAACATAAACTAAACTAAACTAAATTATAAACTAAACGAACTAAACTAAACTAAATTAAACTAAACTAACCTAAAGTAACCTAAACTAAACTAAACTAAACTAAACTATAAACTTAACTATAAACTAAAGTAAACTAAAGTAAACTAAAATAAACTAACCTAACCTAACCTAAACTCAACTAAACTAACCTAACCAAACCTAACCTAAATTAAACTGAACTAAACTGAACTAAACTAATCTAATATAAACTAAACTAAACTAAAATATAAACTAAAATATAAACCAAACTAAACTAAACTAACCTAACCTAACTTAACCTAACCTAAATTAATCTAAACTAAGCTGACCTAACCTAACCTAAACTAAGCAAAAATAAAGTAATTTAAATTCCACTAAATTAAACTAAACTAAACTACACTATCCTAACCCAACCTAAACTAAGCTAAACTAACCTAACCTAACCTAACCTATCCTAAACTGAACCAAACTAAACTAAGCTATAAACTAAAATATAAATTAACCTGTAAACTACAGTAAACTATAAACTAAACGAAACTAATATAAACTATAGTAAACTAACCTAAAATAACCTAACCTAAGCTAAAGTAAACTAACCTAACCTAAAGTAAACTAAACTAAACTAAATTATAAACTAAAATATTTACTAAACTAAATCAAACTACATATTAAACTATAAACTAAACTAAGCTAAACTATAAATTAAACTAAACTAAACTAACCTAACCCAACCTAAACTAACCCAACCTAACCTAAACTAAACTAACCCAAACTAACCTAACATAAACTTAACTAAACTAAACTATCCTAAGCTAACTTAACCTAACCTTACCTAACCTAACCTAAACTAATCTAAACGAAACTAAACTGTAAACTAAACTATAAACTAATCTATAAATTAAACTAAACTATAAACTAAAATAAAATAAACTAAACTAAACTAACCTAACTAACCTAAGCTAACCGAACCTAACCTAAGCTACGCTAAACTAAACTAACCTAACCTAACCTGAACTAAACTAAACTAAACTAAACTGAATTATAAACTACACTATAAACTAAACTAAACCAAATTATAACCTAAAAACTAAACTAAACTAAACTATAAACTAAACTAAACTAACCCTAACCTAAACTAAACTAAACTAACCTAACCTAAGCTAACCTAACCTAAACTAAACTAAACTATAAAAAAACTATAAACTAAACTAAACAACACTATACTATATACTAAATTAAAAACTAAACTAAACTAAACTAAACTAAACTAACCTAACCTAACCTCACCTAACCTAAACTAACATAAACTAAACTAAACTAAATTATAAACTAAACGAAACTAAACTAAACTAAACTAAATTAAACTAAACTAACCTAAAGTAACATAACCTAACTAACCTAACCTAACCTAACCTAAATTAAAATAAACTCAACTAACCTAACCTAACATAACCCAACCTAACCTAAACTAAACTAAACTAACCGAACCTAAACTAAACTAAACTAAACTAAACTATAAACTAAACTATAAACTAAAGTAAACTAAACTAAACTAAAATAAACTAACCTAATTTACCTAAACAAAACTAACACTCCTAACCTAACCTAAACAAAACTAAACTATACTAACCTAACCTAACATAACCCAACCTAACCTAAACTAAACTAAACTATAAATTAAATTATAAACTAAAGTAAACTAAACTAAACTAAAGAAACCTAACACACCTAACCTAACCTAAACTAAACTAAACTAAACTAAACTAACCTAACATAACCTAACCTAACCTAAACTAAACTAAACTGACGTAACCTATCCTAAACAAAACAAAACTAAACTAAACTATAAGCTAAACTATAAACTAGAGTAAACTAAACTAAACTAAAATAAACTAATCTAACCTAACCTATCCTAACCTAACCTAACCTAACCTAAACTAATCTAATATAAACTAAATTAAACTAAACTATAAACTAAAATATAAACTAGACTAAACTAAACTAAATAACCTAACCTAAACTAAAGTAAAATAAACTAGAGTAATTTCAACTAAACTAAACTAAACTAAACGCCACTAACCTAACCTAACCTAACCTAACCTAATCTAATCTAAACTAAAATAAGCTAACCTAACCTAACGTAACCTAACCTTACCTATTCTAACCTGAACTAATCTAAACTAAACAAACTAAACTAAACTATAAACCAAAATATAAACTAATCTATAAACTAAACTGAACTATAAACTAAACGAAACTAAAATAAACTATACTAAAATAAACTAACCTAACCTAAACTTACCTAACCTAACCTAAACTAAACTAATCTAAACTATAAACTAAACTATAAACTAATATATAACTGAAACTAAACTATAAACTAAAATAAAATAAACTAAACTAAGCTAAACTATCTAACCTAACCTAACCTAAAATAACCTAACCTAAGCTAAACAAAACTAAACTAACCTAACCTAACATAAACTAACATAACCTAACCTATACTTTACTAAACTAAACTAACCTTACCTAACGTAACCTATACTAAACTAAACAAATCTAAACTAAACTAAACTAAACTATAAACTAAACTAAACTAAAGTATAAACAAAACTATACTAAACTGAACTAAACTAACCTAACCTAAGCTAAGGTAAACTAAACTAACCTAACTTAACCTAACCTAACATAACCTAAACTAAACTAAACTAAAATATAAAATAAACTATAAACTAAACTAAACTATACTATAAACTAAATTATAAACTATACTAAACTAAGCTAACCTAACCTAACCTAACCTAACATAAACTAAACTAAATTATAAACAAAACGAAACTAAACTAAACTAAACTAACCTAAAGTAACATAAGTTAACCTAGCCTAACCTAAACTACACTAAATTAACCTGACCTAACCTAAACTAAACTAACCTAACCTAACCTAACCTAAAGTAAAATAACCTAACCTAAGCTAAGCTAAACTAAACTAACCTAACCTAACATAAACTAACATAACCTAACCTAAACTGAACTAAACTAAACTAACCTAACCTAACCTAACCTAAAATATCCTAACCAAAGGTAAGCTACACTAAACTTACCTAACCTAACCTAAACTAAACTAATCTAAACTATAAACTAAACTATAAACTAATTTATAAATTAAACTAAACTTTAAACTAAAATAAAATAAACTAAACTAAGCTAAACTATCTAACCTAACCTAACCTAACCAAAATAACCTAACCCAAGCTAAGCTAAACTAAACTAACCTAACCTAACATAAAACTAACATAACCTAACCTAACCTAAACTAATCTAAACTAAACTAAACTAATCTAATATAAACTAAACAAACTTAAACTATAAACTAAAATATAAACTAAACTAAACTAAAATAAACTAAATTAAATTCAACTAAATGAAACTAAACTAAACTACACTAACCTAACCTAACCTAACCTAACATAATCTAATCTAAACTAAACTAAACTAATGTACTATAAGCTAAAATAAACAATAAATTAAAATATAAACTAAACTAAACTATACTAAACTAAGTAAACCTTACTTAACCTAACCTAAACTAAACTAAACTAAACTAAACTAACCTAACCTAAACTAAACTAAACGAAAATAAACTACATTAAATTAAATTAAACTAAAATAAACTACACTTACCTAACCTAACCTTACCTAACCTAACCTAAACTAAACTAAACCAAACTAAACTAAACTATAAACTAAAATATAAGCTAATCTATAAATTAAACTAAACTATATACTAAACTAAACTAAACCAAATTAAATTCAACTAAACTAAACTACACTAATCTAACCTAACCTAACCTAACATAATCTAATCTAAACTAAAATAAACTAATCTAACCTAACCTAACCTTACCTAACCTAACCTAAACTAAACTAAACTAAAGCAAACTTAACTAAACTATAAAGCAAAATATAAACTAATCTATAAACTAAACTAAACTATAAACTAAACTATAAACTAAACTAAACTAAACTATAAACAAAACTAAACTATAAAACAATTTATAAATTAAACTAAACTATAAACTAAATTAAAATAAACTAAACTAAGCTAAACTAACTAACCCAACCTAACCTAACCTAACCTAAACTAAGCTATACTAAACTGACCAAACCTAACCTAAACTAAACTAAAATAAACTAAATTATATTATAAAGTATAAACTAAACAAAACTAAACTATAAACTATAATATAAACTAAACTAAACTTAACTAAACTAAATTAAACTAAAGTTAACTAACCTAACCTAACCTAACCTAACCTAAATTAAACTAAACTAAACTAACCTAACCTAATCTAACCTAACCTAAGCAAAACTAAAGTAACCTAACCTAACATAAACTAACCTAACCTAACCTAAACTAAACTAAACTAAACTAAACTAAGCTAACCTAACTTAACCTAACCTAACCTAACCTAAGCTAAGCAAAACTAAACTAACCTAACCTAACACAAACTAACCTAACCTAACCTAAACTAAACTAACCTTACCTAACCGAACCTAAACTAAACTAAACAAAACTAAACTAAACTAAACTAAATTAAACTATAAACTAAACTATAAACCAAACTATAAACTAAACTAAACTATACTATAAACAAACCTAACTAAACTGAACTAAACTAACCTAACCTAACCTAACATAAACTTAACTAAACTAAACTATCCTAACCTAACCTTACCTAACCTAACCTTAACTAATCCAAACTAAACTAAACTATAAACTAAAATATAATCTAATCTATAAATTAAACTAAACTATAAACTAAACTAAAATAAACTAAACTAAGCTAAACTAACTAACCTAACCTAACTTAACCTAACCTAACGAAACCTAAGCTAAGCTAAAGTAAACTTACCAAACCTAACCTAAACTACACTAAACTAAATTAAACTAAATTATAATCTAAACCATAAACTTAACTAAACTAAATTATAAACTAAACTATAAACTAAACTAAGCTATAAACTAAACTAAACCAAACTAACCTAACCAAACCTAAACTAACTTAATCTAACCTATACTAAACTTACCTTACCTAACCTAACATAATATAAACTAAACTAATCTATAAAATAAACTATAAACTAAACTAAACTAGACTATACTATAAACTAAATTATAAACTAAACTAAACTAAACTAAACTAACCTAACCTAACCTAAATTAAACTAAACTAAACTAAATTATAAACTAAACGAAACTAAACTAACCTAACCTATGCTAACCTAACATAACATAAACTAAACTAAACTAAATTATAAACTAAACGAAACTAAACAAAACTAAAACTAAACTAACCTAAAGTAACCTAACCTAACCTAAAGTAAACTAAACTAATCTAATATAAACTAAACTAAACAATAAATTAAAATATAAAATAAACTTAACTAAACTAAACTAAGCTAAACGAACTTAACCTAAACTAAACTAAACTATAAAATAAACTATTAACTAAACTAAACTAAACTATACTATAAACTAAATTATAAACTAAACTAAACTAAACTAACCTAACCTAACCTAACATAAACTAAACAAACTAAATTATAAACTAATCGTATCTAAACTAACCTAACCTAACCTAACCTAACATAAACTAAACTAAACTCAATTATAAACTAAACGAAACTAAACAAAACTAAACTAAACTAACCTAAAGTAACATAACCTATGCTAACTTAAACTAAACTAAACTAACCTGACCTAACCTAAACTAAAACTAAATTTATCTAAACTATAAACTAAACTATAAACTAAAGTAAATTAACTAAACCAAAATAAACTAACCTAACCTAACCTAAACTAAACTAACCTAACCTAACCTAACCTAACATAAACTAAACTAAACTAAATTATAAACTAAGCGAATCTAAACTACATTTAATTAAACTAAACTAACCTAAAGTAACATAACCTAACCTAAGGTAACGTAACCTAACCTAAATTAAACTAAACTAAACTAAACTTACCAACCTAACCTAACCTAAACTAAAATAAACTAAACTAACCTAACCGAACCTAAACTAAACTAAACTATAAACTAAACTATAAACTAAACTAAACTAAACTAAACTAAAATAAACTAACCTAACGTAACCTGACCTAGCCTAACTAAACTAACCTAAACTAAACTAAACTAAACTAATATAATATTTACTAAACTAAACTAAACTATAAACTAAAATAAATTAACTAAGCTACACTAACTAACCCAACCTAACCTAACCTATCCTAAACCAACCTAAACTAAGCTAAACTAACCTAACCTAACCTAACCTAACCTAACCTATCCTAAACTGAACTAAACTCAACTAAACTAAACTAAATTAAATAAAAAACTAAACTAAACTTAACTATAAATTAAACTATAAACTAAACTAAACTATAAACAATACTAAACTAAACTGAACTAAACTAACCTAACCTAACCTAACATAAACTTAACTAAACTAAACTAACTTAACCTCACCCAACGTAACCTTACCTAACCTAACCTAAACTAAAATAAACTAAACTAAACTATAAGCGAAACTATGCTTATTTATAAATTAAACACTAAACTAAATTACACCAAACTGACCTAACCTAACCTAAACAAAACTAACATACCTAACCTAACTAAAACTAAACTAAACTAAACTAACCTAACCTAACCTAACCTAAACTAAACTAAACTGACCTAACCTATCCTAAACAAACTAAACTAAACTAAACTATAAGCTAAACTATTAACTAAACTAAACTAAACTAAACTAACCTTACCTAACCTAACCTAACCTAACTTATACTAAACTAAACTAAATTAAACCAAACTAAACTAAACTATAAACTCAAATATAAGCTAATCTATAAATTAAAATAAACTATAAAATAAAATAAACTAAACTAAATTAAATTCAACTAAACTAAACTACACTAATCTAACCTAACCTAACATAATCTAATCTAAACTAAAACAAACTTACATAACCTAACCTAACCTTAACTAACATAACCTAAACTAAACTAAACTAAACCAAACTTAAATAAACTATAAACCAAAATATAAACTAATCTATAAACTAAACGAAACTAAAATAAACTATACTAAATTAAACTAACCTAACCTAAGCAAATCTAACCTAACCTAAACTAAACTAAACTAAACTAAACTAAACTAAATTAAACTATAAAGTAAACTAAATTAAACTATAAACTAAACTATAAACTAAACTAAACTAAACTATAAACAAAACTAAACTATAAAATAATTTGTAAATTAAACTAAAGTATAAACTAAACTAAAATAAACTAAACTAAGCTAAACTAACTAACCCAACCTAACCTCACCTAACCTAACCTAAACTAAACTAAACTAAACTAACCTTACCTAACCTAACCTAAACTAAACTAAACAAAACTAAATTAAACTATAAACTAAACTAAACTATAAACCAAACTATAAACTAAACTAAACTAAACTATAAACAAACCTAACTAAAATGAACTAAACTAACCAAACCTAACCTAACATAAACTTAACTAAACTAAACTATCCTAACCTAACCTAACCTTACCTAACCTAACCTTAACCAAACCAAACTAAACTAAACTATAAACTAAAATATAATCTAATCTATAAATTAAACTAAACTATAAACTGAAATAAATAAACTAAACTAAGCTAAACTAACTAACCTAACCTAACTTAACCTAACCTAACCAAACCTAAGCTAAGCTAAAGTAAACTTACCAAACCTAACCTAAACTAAATTAAACTAAATTAAACTAAACTATAATCTAAACTATTAACTTAACTAAACTAAATTATAAACTAAACTATTAACTAAACTAAACTATAAACTAAACTAAACCAAACAAACCTAACCTAACCTAACCTAAACTAAACTGACATAACCTAAGCCAACCTAACCTAAATTAAACTATAAAATAAACTATAAACTAAACTAAACCAAACTATACTATAAACTAAATTATAAATTAAACTAAACTAACCGGAACTAACCTAACCTAACATAAACTAAACTAAACTAAATTATAAACTAAACGAAACTAAACTAAACTAAATTAAACTAAACTAACCGAACCTAACCTAAACTAACCTAACCTAACCAAACCTAAACTAAGCTAAACTAAACTATAAAATAAAATATAAACTAAAATAAACTAAACTATACTATAAACTAAATTACAAACTAAACTAAATTAAACTAAACTAACCTAACCTAACCTAACATAAACTATACTAAACTAAATTATAAACTAAACGAAACTAAACTAACCTAACCTAACTTAAACTAAATTAAACTAAACTAAACTAAACGAAATTAAACTATAAACTAAACTAAACTAAACTAAACTCAACTAAACCAAACTAAACTAACCTAACTTAACCTAACCTAAACTAAACTAAACTAACCTAACCTAACATAACCTACCCTAAACGAAACTAAACTAAATTAATTAAACTATAAATTAAACTAAACTATAAACTAAACGATACCTCACTAAACTAAACTAAACTAAATCATAAACTAAACGAAACTAATCTAAACTATAAACTAATTTATAAATTAAACTAAACTATAAACTAAAATAAAATAAACTAAACTAAGCTAAACTATCTAACCTAACCTAACCTAAATTAACCTAACCTAAGCTAAGCTAAACTAAACTAACCTAACCTAACATAAACTAACATAACCTAACCTAAACTAAACTAAACTAACCTTACCTAACCTAACCTATACTAAACTAAACAAAACTAAACTAAACTAAACTAAACTATAAACTAAACTAAACTAAACTATAAACAAAACTAAACTAAACTGAACTAAACTAACCTAACTTAACATAAACTTAACTAAACTAAACTAACCTAACCCAACCTAAGCTAACCTTACCTAACCTAACCTAAACTTAACTAAATGAAACTAAACTATAAACTAATCTCTAAATTAAACTAAACTATAAACTAAACTAAAATAAACTAAACTAAGCTAAATTAACTAACCTAACCTATTCTAACCTAACTTAAGCTAAACTAGACTAACCTAACCTAAATTAAACTAAACTGAACTAAATTATAAACTAAACCATAAACTAAACTAAACTATAAACTAAACTATAAACTAAACTAAACTAAACTATAAACTAGACTAAACTTAACTAAACTAACCTAACCTAACCTAAGCTAAGGTAAACTAAACTACCCTAAAGTAACATAAGTTAACCTAGCCTAACCTAAACTACACTAACTTAACCTTACCTAACCTAAACTAAACTAACCTAACCTAACCTAACCTAAAATAACCTAACCTAAGCTAAGCTAAACTAAAGTAACCTAACCTAACATAAACTAACATAACCTAACCTAAACTGAACTAAACTTAACTAACCGAACCTAACCTAAAATAACCTAACCTAAGCAAAGCTAAACTAAACTAACCTAACCTAACATAAACTAATATATCCTAACCTAAACTGAACTAAACTAAACTAACCTTACCTAACCTAACCTATACTAAACTAAACAAAACAAAACTAAACTAAACTATAAACTGTACTAAACTAACCTAACCTAACCTAACATAAACTTAACTAAACTAAACTAACCTAACCCAACCTAAGCTAACCTTACCTAACCTAACCTAAACTAAACAAAACGAAACTAAACTATAAACTAAACTATAAACTAATCTCTAAATTAAACTAAACTATAAACTAAACTAAAATAAACTAAACTAAGCTAAATTAACTAACCTAACCTATTCTAACCTAACCTAAGCTAAACTAGACTAACCTAACCTAAACTAAACTAAACTAAACTATAAACTAAACTAAACTAAACTATAAACAAAACTAAACTAAACTGAACTAAACTAACCTAACCTAACATAAACTTAACTAAACTAAACTAACCTAACCCAAACTAAGCTAACCTTACCTAACCTAACCTAAACTTAAATAAATGAAACTAAACTATAAACTAATCTCTAAATTAAACTAAACTATAAACTAAACTAAAATAAACTAAACTAAGCTAAATTAACTAACCTAACCTATTCTAACCTAACCTAAGCTAAACTAGACTAACCTAACCTAACATAAACTAACATAACCTAACCTAACCTAAACTAATCTAAACTAAACTAAACTAATCTAATATAAACTAAACAAACTTAAACTATAAACTAAAATATAAACTAAACTAAACTAAAATAAACTAAATTAAATTCAACTAAATGAAACTAAACTAAACTACACTAACCTAACCTAACCTAACATAATCTAATCTAAACTAAACTAAACTAATGTACTATAAGCTAAAATAAACAATAAATTAAAATATAAACTAAACTAAACTGTACTAAACTAAGTAAACCTTACTTAACCTAACCTAAACTAAACTAAACTAAACTAACCTAACCTAAACTAAACTAAACAAAAATAAACTACATTAAATTAAATTAAACTAAAATAAACTACACTTACCTAACCTAACCTTACCTAACCTAACCTAAACTAAACTAAACCAAACTAAACTAAACTATAAACTAAAATATAAGCTAATCTATAAATTAAACTAAACTATATACTAAACTAAACTAAACCAAATTAAATTCAACTAAACTAAACTACACTAATCTAACCTAACCTAACCTAACATAATCTAATCTAAACTAAAATAAACTAACCTAACCTAACCTAACCTTACCTAACCTAACCTAAACTAAACTAAACTAAAGCAAACTTAACTAAACTATAAAGCAAAATATAAACTAATCTATAAACTAAACTAAACTATAAACTAAGGAAACTAAATTAAACTATACTAAACTAAACTAACCTAGCATAAGCAAATCTAACCTAACCTAAAATAAACCAAACTAAACTAAACTAAATTAAACTATAAACTAAACTAAATTAAACTATAAACTAAACTATAAACTAAACTAAACTAAACTATAAACAAAACTAAACTATAAAACAATTTATAAATTAAACTAAACTATAAACTAAATTAAAATAAAATAAACTAAGCTAAACTAACTAACCCAACCTAACCTAACCTAAGCTATACTAAACTAACCTAACCTAAACTAAACTAAAATAAACTAAATTATATTATAAAGTATAAACTAAACAAAACTAAACTATAAACTATAATATAAACTAAACTAAACTTAAGTAAACTAAATTAAACTAAAGTTAACTAACCTAACCTAACCTAACCTAAATTAAACTAAAGTAAACTAACCTAACCTAACCTAACCTAACCTAAGCAAAACTAAAGTAACCTAACCTAACATAAACTAACCTAACCTAACCTAAACTAAACTAAACTGAACTAAACTAAACTAAGCTAACCTAACTTAACCTAACCTAACCTAACCTAAGCTAAGCAAAACTAAACTAACCTAACCTAACACAAACTAACCTAACCTAACCTAAACTAAACTAACCTTACCTAACCTAACCTAAACTAAACTAAACAAAACTAAACTAAACTAAACTAAATTAAACTATAAACTAAACTAAACTATAAACCAAACTATAAACTAAACTAAACTATACTATAAACAAACCTAACTAAACTGAACTAAACTAACCTAACCTAACCTAACCTAACATAAACTTAACTAAACTAAACTATCCTAACCTAACCTAACCTTACCTAACCTAACCTTAACTAATCCAAACTAAACTAAACTATAAACTAAAATATAATCTAATCTATAAATTAAACTAAACTATAAACTAAACTAAAATAAACTAAACTAAGCTAAACTAACTAACCTAACCTAACTTAACCTAACCTAACGAAACCTAAGCTAAGCTAAAGTAAACTTACCAAACCTAACCTAAACTAAACTAAACTAAATTAAACTAAATTATAATCTAAACCATAAACTTAACTAAACTAAATTATAAACTAAACTATAAAATAAACTAAACTATAAACTAACTAAACCAAACTAACCTAACCTAACCTAACCTAAACTAAACTGACCTAACCTAAGCTAACCTAGCCTAAATTAAACTATAAAATAAACTATAAACTAAACTAAACCAAACTATACTAAAAACTAAATGATAAACTTAACTAAACTAACCGGAACTAACCTAACCTAACATAAACTAAACTAAACTAAATTATAAACTAAACGAACTAAACTAAACTAAATTAAACTAAACTAACCTAAAGTAACCTAAACTAAACTAAACTAAACTAAACTATAAACTTAACTATAAACTAAAGTAAACTAAAGTAAACTAAAATAAACTAACCTAACCTAACCTAAACTCAACTAAACTAACCTAACCAAACCTAACCTAAATTAAACTGAACTAAACTGAACTAAACTAATCTAATATAAACTAAACTAAACTAAAATATAAACTAAAATATAAACCAAACTAAACTAAACTAACCTAACCTAACTTAACCTAACCTAAATTAATCTAAACTAAGCTGACCTAACCTAACCTAAACTAAGCAAAAATAAAGTAATTTAAATTCCACTAAATTAAACTAAACTAAACTACACTAACCTAACCTAACCTAACCTAACCCAACCTAAATTAAAATAAATTAAACTAAGCTAACCTAACCTAACCTAAGCTAAGCAAAACTAAACTAACCTAACCTAACCTAACCTAAACTAAATAAAACTAACCTAACCTAACTAGCCTAAACTAAACTAAACTATAAAATAAGCTATAAACTAAACTAATCTATACTAAAAATTAAATTATAAAGTAAACTAAACTAAACTAAACTTTACCAAACTACTCTATTCTAACCTAAGCTAACCTAAACTAATCTAAACTAAACTAAACTAAACAAAACTATGATTTGAACTAAACTAAACTATAAACTAAATTATAAACTAAACTAAACTATAAACTAAACTAAACTAAACTAAACTGTACTAAACTAACCTAACCAAACTTAATCTAAATTATACCCTTCTACACTAAACTAAGCTATAAACTAAATTAGATTACACTATAAACTAAACTATAAAGAAAACTAAACTATAAACAAAGCTAAACTAACTAACCTAACCTAACCTAACCTAACATATACCAAACTAAACTGAACTAAACTAACCTAACCTGACCTAACATAATCTAATCTAAACTAAAATAAACTAACCTAAACTAATCTAATCTTACCTAACCTAACCTAAACTAAAATAAACCAAACTAAACACAAACCAAAATATAAACTAATTTATAAACTAAACTAATCTATAAACTAAACTAAACTAAACTAAACTTAACTAAACTAACTAACCTTACCTAACCTAGCCTAACCTAATCTAAACTAAACTAAACTAACCTAACCTAACCCAAAATAAACCATACTAAACTAAATTATAAAGTAAACTATAAACTAAACTAAACAAAACTATATTCTAAACTACAAACTAAATTAAACTATAAACTAAACTATACTAAACTAAACTAAACTAACCTAACCTAACCTAACCTAACTTAAACTAAACTAAACTAACCTAACCTAACGTAACCTAATCTAAACTAAACTAAATTAAATTCAACTAAACTAAACTAAACTGCACTAATCTAACCTAACCTAACCTAACCTAAACTAAACTAAACTAAACTATAAACTAAGTTATATACTAAACTAAACTAAACTAACATAACGTAACTTGAACTACAATAAAATAAACTAAACTAAGTTCAACTAAACTAAACCTAACTACACTAACCTAACCTAACCTAACCAAACCTAAACTAAACTAAACTAAACTAAATAAAACTAAACTAAACTAAACGAAATTAAACTATACACCAAACTATAAACTAAGCTAAACTAAACTATAAATTAAACTATAAACTAAACTAAACTACTAAACTATAAGGTAAACTAAACTAAATTAAACTCAACTAATCTAAACTAACTTAACCTTACTAAACTAACCTAACCTAAAATAACCTAACCTAATATAAACTAAACTAAACTAACCTAACCTATGCTAAGCTAAGCTAAGCTAAACTAAATCAACCTAACCTAAACTAAACTAAACTAAACTAAAATATAAACCAAACTATAAACTAAACTAAACCAAACTATATACTAAACTATAAACTAAACTAAGCTAAACTATAAACTAAACTAAACTAAACTAACCTAAACTAGCCTAACCTAAACTAACTTAACCTAACCTAAACAAAACTTACCTTACCTTACCGCACATAACATAACCTAAACTAAACTAAACTATAAAATAAACTATAAACTAAACTAAACTAAACTATACAAAATTTAAATTATAAACTAACCTAAACTAAACTAACCTAACCTAACCTAACCTAACATAAACTAAATTAACTAAATTATAAACTAAACGAAACTAAACTAACCAAACCTAACCTAACATAACATAAACTAAACTAAACTAAATTATAAACTAAACGAAACTAAACAAAACTAAACTAAACTAACCTAAAGTAACATAACCTAACCTAACCTAAACTAAACTAAACTAAGCTGACCTAAACTAAACTAAAACTAAATTAAACTAAACTATAAACTAAAATAAATTAAGTAAATTAACTAAAATAAAATAAACTAACCTAACCTAACCTAACCTAAACTAAACTAACCTAACCTAACCTAATCTAAACTAAACTAAACTAATCTAATATAAACTAAACTAATCAATAAATTAAAATATAAACTAAACTTAACTAAACTAAACTAAGCTAAACTAACTTGACCTAAACTAAACTAAACTAAGCTAAACTAACCTGACCTAAACTTAACTAAAATAAACTAAATTAAATTCAAGTAAACTAAACTAAACTACACTAACCTAACCTAACCTAACCTAACATAATCTAATCTAAACTAAAATAAAGTAACCTAAACTAATCTAACCTTACCTAACCTAAACTAAACTAAACTAAACCAAACTAAACTAAACTATAAACTAAAATATAAACTAATTTATAAACTAAACTAATCTATAAACTAAACTAAACTGAACTATAAACAAAACTAAACTAAACTGAACTAAACTAACCTAAACTAACCTAACCTAAACTTACGTAACCTAACCTAAACTAAACTAAACTATAAACTAAACTGTAAACTAATTTATGAATTAAACTAAACTATAAACTAAAGTAAAATAAACAAAACTAAACTAAGCCAAACTAACTAACCTAACCTAACCTAACCTAAGCTAAGCTATCTAAACTCACCTAACCTAACCTAAACTAAACTAAAATAAAATAAACTAAAGTATAAACTAAACTAAAGTAAACTATAAACTAAACTATAAACTAAACTGAACTAAACTATAAATTAAACTAAAGTTAACTAACCTAACCTAACCAAACCTAACGAAAATTAAACTAAACTAAACTAAACTAAGCTAACTTAACCTAACCTAAACTAACCTAACCTAACCTAACCTAAGCTAAGCTAAACTAAACTAACTTAACCTAACATAACTAACCTAACCTAACCTAAACTAACCTTACCTCACCTAACCTAAACTAAACTAAATTAAACTATAAACTGAACTAAACTGTAAACTAAATTTTAAACTAAACTAAACTAAACTATAAATACAACTAAACTAAACTGAACTAAACTAAAATAACCTAGCCTAACTTAAACTTAACTAAACTAAACTACCCTAACCTAACCTAACCTAACCAAACCTAACCTAACCTAACCTAAACTAAACTAAAATAAACTAAACTAAACTAAACTAAACTAACTAACCTAACGTAACCTAACCTAAGCTAAACTAAACTAACCTAACGTAAATTAACCTAAACAAAACTAAACTAAACTAAACTAACCTAACCTAACCTAACATAAACTAAACTAAACTAAACTAAATAAAACTAAACTAAACTAAACGAAATTAAACTATACACCAAACTATAAAATAAGCTACACTAAACTATAAACTAAAATATAAACTAATCTAAACTAAACTAACCTAACCTAAACTAAACTAAAATAAACTAAATTAAATTCAACTAAATGAAACTAAACTAAACTACACTAACCTAACCTAACCTAACCTAATATAATCTAATCTAAACAAAAATAAACTAACCTAAACTAATCTAACCTTACCTAACCAAACCTAAACGAAACTAAACTAAACCAAACTAAACTAAACTACAAACTAAAATATAAACTAATTTATATACTAAACTAATCTATAAACTAAACTAAACTAAACTAAACTTAGCTAAACTAACTAACCTTACCGAAAATAGCCTAACCAAATCTAAGCTAAACTAAACTAACCTAACCTAAACCAACATAAACCAAACTAAACTAAATTATAAAGTAAACCATAAACTAAACTAAACAAAACTTAATTCTAAACTATAAATTAACAAAACTATAAACTAAACTAAACTAATCTAACCTTACCTATCCTAACCTAAACTAAACTAAACTAAACTAAACTATAAACACAGTTATAAACTAAACTAAACTAAACTAACATAACGTAACCTAAACTACAATAAAATAAACTAAACTAAGTTCATCTAAACTAAACCTAACTACACTAACCTAACCTAACCTAACTTAACAAAAACTAAACTAAACTGACCTAACCTAACCTAACGTAAACTAAACTAAACTATACGAAACAAAACTAAATAAAACTAAACTAAACTAAACGAAATTAAACTATACACCAAACTATAAAATAAGCTAAACTAAACTTTAAATTAAACTATAAACTAAACTAAACTACTAAACTATAAGGTAAACTAAACTAAATTAAACTCAACTAAACTAAACTAACCTAACCTAACCTAACATAAACTAAACTAAATTATAAACTAAACAAAACTAAACAAAACTAAAACTAAACTAACCTAAAGTAACCTAACCTAACCTAAAGTAAACTAAACTAATCTAATATAAACTAAACTAAACAATAAATTAAAATATAAAATAAACTTAACTAAACTAAACTAAGCTAAACGAACTTAACCTAAACTAAACTAAACTATAAAATAAACTATTAACTAAACTAAACTAAACTATACTATAAACTAAATTATAAACTAAACTAAACTAAACTAACCTAACCTAACCTAACATAAACCAAACAAACTAAATTATAAACTAATCGTAACTAAACTAACCTAACCTAACCTAACCTAACATAAACTAAACTAAACTCAATTATAAACTAACCGAAACTAAACAAAACTAAACTAAACTAACCTAAAGTAACATAACCTATGCTAACTTAAACTAAACTAAACTAACCTGACCTAACCTAAACTAAAACTAAATTTATCTAAACTATAAACTAAACTATAAACTAAAGTAAATTAACTAAACCAAAATAAACTAACCTAACCTAACCTAACCTAAACTAAACTAACCTAACCTAACCTAACCTAACATTTACTAAACTAAACTAAATTATAAACTAAGCGAATCTAAACTAAATTAAATTAAACTAAACTAACCTAAAGTAACATAACCTAACCTAACGTAACGTAACCTAACCTAAACTAAACTAAACTAAACTAAACTTACCAACCTAACCTAACCTAAACCAAAATAAACTAAACTAACCTAACCGAACCTAAACTAAACTAAACTATAAAATAAACTATAAACTAAACTAAACTAAACTAAACTAAAATAAACTAACCTAACCTAACCTGACCTAGCCTAACCTAACCTAACCTAACCTAAACTAAACTAAACTAAACTATAAACTAAGTTATATACTAAACTAAACTAAACTAACATAACGTAACTTGAACTACAATAAAATAAACTAAACTAAGTTCAACTAAACTAAACCTAACTACACTAACCTAACCTAACCTAACCAAACCTAAACTAAACTAAACTAAACTAAATAAAACTAAACTAAACTAAACGAAATTAAACTATACACCAAACTATAAACTAAGCTAAACTAAACTATAAATTAAACTATAAACTAAACTAAACTACTAAACTATAAGGTAAACTAAACTAAATTAAACACAACTAATCTAAACTAACTTAACCTTACTAAACTAACCTAACCTAAAATAACCTAACCTAATATAAACTAAACTAAACTAACCTAACCTAAGCTAAGCTAAGCTAAGCTAAACTAAATCAACCTAACCTGAACTAAACTAAACTAAACTAAAATATAAACCAAACTATAAACTAAACTAAACCAAACTATATACTAAACTATAAACTAAACTAAGCTAAACTATAAACTAAACTAAACTAAACTAACCTAAACTAGCCTAACCTAAACTAACTTAACCTAACCTAAACTAAACTTACCTTACCTTACCGCACATAACATAACCTAAACTAAACTAAACTATAAAATAAACTATAAACTAAACTAAACTAAACTATACAAAAATTAAATTATAAACTAACCTAAACTAAACTAACCTAACCTAACCTAACATAAACTAAAATAACTAAATTATAAACTAAACGAAACTAAACTAACCTAACCTAACCTAACCTAACATATACTAAACTAAACTAAATTATAAACTAAACGAAACTAAACAAAACTAAACTAAACTAACCTAAAGTAACATAACCTAACCTAAACTAAACTAAACTAAGCTGACCTAAACTAAACTAAAACTAAATTAAACTAAACTATAAACTAAACTATAAACTAAAGTAAATTAACTAAAATAAAATAAACTAACCTAACCTAACCTAACCTAAACTAAACTAACCTAACCTAACCTAACCTAATCTAAACTAAACTAAACTAATCTAATATAAACTAAACTAAACAATAAATTAAAATATAAACTAAACTTAACTAAACTAAACTAAGCTAAACTAACTTGACCTAAACTAAACTAAACTAAGCTAACCTAACCTGACGTAAACTAAACTAAAATAAACTAAATTAAATTCAAGTAAACTAAACTAAACTACACTAACCTAACCTAACCAAACCTAACCTAACATAATCTAATCTAAACTAAAATAAAGTAACCTAAACTAATCTAACCTTACCTAACCTAAACTAAACTAAACTAAACCAAACTAAACTAAACTATAAACTAAAATATAAACTAATTTATAAACTAAACTAATCTATAAACTAAACTAAACTGAACTATAAACAAAACTAAACTAAACTGAACTAAACTAACCTAAACTAACCTAACCTAAACTTACGTAACCTAACCTAAACTAAACTAAACTATAAACTAAACTGTAAACTAATTTATAAATTAAACTAAACTATAAACTAAAGTAAAATAAACAAAACTAAACTAAGCCAAACTAACTAACCTAACCTAACCTAACCTAAGCTAAGCTATCTAAACTCACCTAACCTAACCTAAACTAAACTAAAATAAAATAAACTAAAGTATAAACTAAACTAAAGTAAACTATAAACTAAACTATAAACTAAACTGAACTAAACTATAAATTAAACTAAAGTTAACTAACCTAACCTAACCAAACCTAACGTAAATTAAACTAAACTAAACTAAACTAAGCTAACTTAACCTAACCTAAACTAACCTAACCTAACCTAACCTAAGCTAAGCTAAACTAAACTAACTTAACCTAACATAACTAACCTAACCTAACCTAAACTAACCTTACCTCACCTAACCTAAACTAAACTAAACTAAATTAAACTATAAACTGAACTAAACTGTAAACTAAATTTTAAACTAAACTAAACTAAACTATAAATACAACTAAACTAAACTGAACTAAACTAAAATAACCTAGCCTGACTTAAACTTAACTAAACTAAACTACCCTAACCTAACCTAACCTAACCAAACCTAACCTAACCCAACCTAAACTAAACTAAAATAAACTAAACTAAACTAAACTAAACTAACTAACCTAACCTAACCTAACCTAAGCTAAACTAAACTAACCTAACGTAAATTAATCTAAACAAAACTAAACTAAACTAAACTAACCTAACCTAACCTAACATAAACTAAACTAAACTAAATAAAACTAAACTAAACTAAACGAAATTAAACTATACACCAAACTATAAAATAAGCTACACTAAACTATAAACTAAAATATAAACTAATCTAAACTAAACTAACCTAACCTAAACGAAACTAAAATAAACTAAATTAAATTACACTAAATGAAACTAAACTAAACTACACTAACCTAACCTAACCTAACCTAACCTAACATAATCTAATCTAAACAAAAATAAACTAACCTAAACTAATCTAACCTTACCTAACCAAACCTAAACTAAACTAAACTAAACAGAACTAAACTAAACTACAAACTAAAATATAAACTAATTTATAAACTAAACTAATCTATAAACTAAACTAAACTAAACTAAACTTAGCTAAACTAACTAACCTTACCGAAAATAGCCTAAACTAATCTAAGCTAAACTAAACTAACCTAACCTAAACCAACATAAACAAAACTGAACCAAATTATAAAGTAAACCATAAACTAAACTAAACAAAACTTAATTCTAAACTATAAATTAACAAAACTATAAACTAAACTAAACTAATCTAACCTAACCTAACCTAACCTATCCTAAACTAAACTAAACTAAACTATAAACACAGTTATAAACTAAACTAAACTAAACTAACATAACGTAACCTAAACTACAATAAAATAAACTAAACTAAGTTCATCTAAACTAAACCTAACTACACTAACCTAACCTAACCTAACCTAACAACAACTAAACTAAACTGACCTAACCTAACCTAACGTAAACTAAACTAAACTATACGAAACAAAACTAAATAAAACTAAACTAAACTAAACGAAATTAAACTATACACAAAACTATAAAATAAGCTAAACTAAACTATAAATTAAACTATAAACTAAACTAAACTACTAAACTATAAGGTAAACTAAACTAAATTAAACTCAACTAATCTAAACTAACCTAAGCTTACTAAACTAACCTAACCTAAACTAACCTAACCTAATATAAACTAAACTAAACTAACCTAACCTAACATAAGCTAGGCTAAGCTAAACTAAACTAACCTAACCTAAAATAAAATAAACTAAACTAAAATATAAACTAAACTATAAACTAAACTAAACCAAACTATATACTAAACTATAAACTAAACTAAGCTAAACTATAAACTAAACTATACTAAACTAAAGTAACTTAACCTAACCTAACCTAAACTAACTTATCCTAACCTATACTAAACTTACCTTACCTAACCTAACATAACCTAAACTAATCTAAAGTATAAAATAAACTATAAACTAAACTAAACTATACCATAAACTAAATTATAAACTAAACTAAACTAAACTAAACTAACCTAACCTAACCTAAACTAAACTAAACTAAATTATAAACTAAACGTAACTAAACTAACCTAACCTAACCTAACCTAAACTAAACTAAATTATAATCTAAACGAAACTAAACAAAACTAAACTAAACTAACCTAAAGTAACATAACCTAACCTAACCTAAACTAAACTAAACTAACCTGACCTAACCTAAACCAAAACTAAATTAATCTATACTATAAACTAAACTATAAACTAAAGTAAATTAACTAAACTAAAATAAACTAACCTAACCTAACCTAACCTAAACTAAACTAACATAACCTAACCTAACCTAAGCTAAACTAAACTAATCTAATATAAACTAAACTAAACAATAAATTAAAATATAAACTAAACTTAACTAAACTAAACTAAGGAAAACTAACTTAACCTAAACTAAACTAAACTAAACTAACCTAACCTGACCTAAAATAAACTAAAATAAACTAAATTAAATTCAAGTAAACTAAACTAAACTACACTAACCTAACCTAACATAATCTAATCTAAACTAAACTAAACTAACCTAAACTAATCTAACCTTACCTAACCTAACCTAACCTAAACTAAACTAAACTAAACTATAAACTAATTTATAAACTAAACTAATCTATAAACTAAACTAAACTAAACTAACCTAAGATAACATAACCTAAATTAAAGTAAACTAAACTAAACTATACTAAACTATAAACAAAACGATAAACTATACTATATATTAAACTGAACTAAAGTAAACTAAACTAAATTAATTTTACCTAACCTAACCTAAACTAAACTAAACTAACCTAACCTAACCCAAACTAAATTAAACTAAACTAAACTAAACGAAATTAAACTATAAACTGAAGTAAACTAAACTAAACTCAACTAAACTAAACTAACCTAACCTAACTTAACATAACCTAACCTAAACTAAACTAAACTAAGGTAACCTAACATAACCTACCCTAAACTAAAATAAATTAAATTAATTAAACTATAAACTAAACTAAACTATAAACTAAACGATACCTCACTCAACTAAACTAAACTAAACTAAACTACACTAAACTAAACTAAACCATAAACTAAACTATAAACTAAACTATAAACTAAACTATAAACTAATTTATAAATTAAACTAAACTATAAATTATAGTAAAATAAACAAAACTAAACTAAGCTAAACTAACTAACCTAAATTAACGTAACCTAAGCTAAGCTATCTAAACTAACCTAACCTAACCTAACCTAAACTAAACTAAACTAAAATAAACTAAACTAAACTAAACTATAAACTAAACTATAAACTAAACTGAACTAAACTATAAACTAAACTAAACTAAAGTTAACTAACCTAACGTAACTTAACCTAAACTAAATTAAACTAAACTAAACTAAACTAAGCTAACTTAACCTAACCTAAACTAACCTAACCTAACCTAAGCTAAGCTAAACTAAACTAACCTAACCTAACATAAACTAACCTTACCTAACCTAAACTAACCTTACCTAACCTAACCTAACCTAAACTAAACTAAACTAAACTAAACAAAACTACACTAAACTAAACTAAATTAAACTATAAACTGAACTAAACTATAAACTAAACTTTAAACTAACCAAGACTAAACTATAAACAAAACTAAACTAAACTGAACTAAACTTACCTAACCTAACATAAACTTAATTAAACTAAACTACCCTAACCTAACCTAACCCTAATCTAACCTTACCTAACCTAACCTAAACTAAACTAAACTAAACTAAACTATAAACTAAACTAAACTAAACTAAACTAAACTAAACTAACTAACCTAATCTAACCGAACCTAACCTAAGCTACGCTAAACTAAACTAACCTAACAAAACCTGAAATAAACTAAACTAAACTAAACTAAACTAAACTAAATTATAAACTAAACTATAAAATAATATAAACTAACCTAACCTAACCTAACCTAAACTAAACTAACCTAACCTAAGCTAACGTAACCTAAACTAAACTAAACTATAAAAAAACTATAAACTAAACTAAACAAATCTATACTATAAACTAAATTATAAACTAAACTAATGTAAACTAAACTAACCTCAACTAACCTAACCTAACCTCACCTAACCGAACCTAAACTAAACTAAACTAAACTAAACTATAAACTAAAGTAAACTAAATTAAAATAAAATAAACTAACCTAATTTACCTAAACAAAACTAACACACCCAACCTAACCTAAACAAAACTAAACTGACCTAACCTATCCTTAACAAAATAAAACTAAACTAAACTATAAGATAAACTATAAACTAAAGTAAACTAAACTAAACTAAAATAAACTAATCTAACCTAACCTAACCTAACCTAAACTAATATAATATAAACTAAACTAAACTATACTCTAAAATATAAACTAAACTAAACTAAACAACCTAACCTAAACTAAAGTAAAATAAACTAGATTAAATTCAACTAAACTAAACTAAACTAAACGCCACTAACCTAACCTAACCTAATATAATCTAAACTAAAATAAACTAACCTAACCTAAACTTACCTAACCTAACCTAAACTAAACAAATCTAAGCTATAAACTAAACTATAAACTAATTTATAAATTAAACTAAACTATAAACTAAAATAAAATAAACTAAACTAAGCTAAACTATCTAACCTAACCTAACCTAACCTAAATTAACCTAACCTAAGCTAAGCTAAACTAAACTAACCTAACCCAACCTAGGCTAACCTTACCTAACCTAACCTAAACTTAACTAAATGAAACTAAACTATAAACTAATCTATAAATTAAACTAAACTTAAACTAAACTAAAATAAACTAAACTAAGCTAAATTAACTAACCTAACCTATTCTAAACTAACCTAAGCTAAACTAGACTAACCTAACCTAAACTAAACTAAACTAAATTATAAACTAAACCATAAACTAAATTATACTATAAACTAAACTATAAACTAAACTAAACTAAACTATAAACTAGACTAAACTAAACTAAACTAACCTAACCTAACCTAAGCTAAGGTAAACTAAACTAACCTAACATAACCTGAACTAAACTAAACTAAACTAACCTAACTTATAAACTAAGCTATAAACTAAACTAAACCAAATTATAAACTAAACTATAAACTAAACTAAACTATAAACTAAACTAAACTATAAACTAAACTAAACTAAATTATACTAATCTAACCTAACCTAAACTAAACTAACCTAACGTAACCTAACCTAACATAACCTAAACTAAACTAAATTAAATATAAAATAAACTGTAAACTAAACTATACTATAAACTAAATTATAAACTAAACTAAACTAACCTAATCTAACCTAATCTAACATAAACTAAACTAAATTATAAACAAAACGAAACTAAACTAACCTAACCTAATATAAACTAAACTAAACTAAATTATAAACTAAACGAAACTAAACTAAACTAAACTAACCTAAAGTAACATAAGTTAACCTAACCTAACCTAAACTACACTAACTTAACCTGACCTAACCTAAATTGAACTAAACCAAACTAACCTAACCTAACCTAACCTAAAATAACCTAACCTAAGCTAAGCTAAACTAAACTTACCTAACCTAACCTAAACTAAACCAATCTAAACTATAAACTAAACTATAAACTAATTTATAAATTAAACTAAACTATTAACTAAATTAAAAAAAACCTAACTAAGCTAAACTATCTAACCTAACCTAAAATAACCTAACCTAAGCTAAACTAAACTAACCTAACCTAACATAAACTAACATAACCTAACCTAACCTAAACTAAACTAAACTAAACCAAACTAAACTAAACTATAAAATAAAATATAAACTAATTTATAAACTAAACTAATCTATAAACTAAACTAAACTAAACTAAACTTAGCTAAACTAACTAACCTTACCTAATGTAGCCTAACGTAATCTAAGTTAAACTAAACTAACCTAACCTAACCTAAACTAACTTAACCTAACCTATACTAAACTTACCTTACCTAACCTATCATAACCTAAACTAAACTAATTATTAAATAAACTATAAACTAAACTAAACTAAACTAAACTAAACTATACTATAAACTAAATTATAAACTAAACTAAACTAACCTAACCTAACCTAACATAAACTAAATTAAACTAAATTATAAACTAAACGAAACTAAACTAACCTAACCTATGCTAACCTAACATAACATAAACTAAACTAAACTAAATTATAAACTAAACAAAACTAAACAAAACTAAAACTAAACTAACCTAAAGTAACCTAACCTAACCTAAAGTAAACTAAACTAATCTAATATAAACTAAACTAAACAATAAATTAAAATATAAAATAAACTTAACTAAACTAAACTAAGTTAAACGAACTTAACCTAAACTAAACTAAACTATAAAATAAACTATTAACTAAACTAAACTAAACTATACTATAAACTAAATTATAAACTAAACTAAACTAAACTAACCTAACCTAATCTAACATAAACTAAACAAACTAAATTATAAACTAATCGTAACTAAACTAACCTAACCTAACCTAACCTAACATAAACTAAACTAAACTCAATTATAAACTAAACGAAACTAAACAAAACTAAACTAAACTAACCTAAAGTAACATAACCTATGCTAACTTAAACTAAACTAAACTAACCTGACCTAACCTAAACTAAAACTAAATTTATCTAAACTATAAACTAAACTATAAACTAAAGTAAAATTAACTAAACCAAAATAAACTAACCTAACCTAACCTAACCTAACCTAAACTAAACTAACCTAACCTAACCTAACCTAACCTAACATTTACTAAACTAAACTAAATTATAAACTAAGCGAATCTAAACTAAATTAAATTAAACTAAACTAACCTAAAGTAACATAACCTAACCTAACGTAACGTAACCTAACCTAAACTAAACTAAACTAAACTTACCAACCTAACCTAACCTAAACTAAAATAAACTAAACTAACCTAACCGAACCTAAACTAAACTAAACTATAAACTAAATTATAAACTAAACTAAACTAAACTAAACTAAAATAAACTAACCTAACCTAACCTGACCTAGCCTAACTAAACTAACCTAACCTAAACTAAACTAAACCAATATAATATTTACTAAACTAAACTAAACTATAAACTAAAATAAATTAACTAAGCTACACTAACTAACCCAACCTAACCTAACCTATCCTAAACCAACCTAAACTAAGCTAAACTAACCTAACCTAACCTAACCTAACCTAACCTATCCTAAACTGAACTAAACTCAACTAAACTAAACTAAATTAAATAATAAACTAAACTAAACTTAACTATAAATTAAACTATAAACTAAACTAAACTATAAATAATACTAAACTAAACTGAACTAAACTAACCTAACCTAACCTAACATAAACTTAACTAAACTAAACTAACTTAACCTCACCCAACGTAACCTTACCTAACCTAAACTAAAATAAACTAAACTAAACTATAAGCGAAACTATACTTAATTATAAATTAAACACTAAACTAAATTACACCAAACTGACCTAACCTAACCTAAACAAAACTAACATACCTAACCTAACCTAACTTAAACTAAACTAAACTAAACTAACCTAACCTAACCTAACCTAAACTAAACTAAACTGACCTAACCTATCCTAAACAAACTAAACCAAACTAAACTATAAGCTAAACTATTAACTAAACTAAACTAAACTAACCTTACCTAACCTAACCTAACCTAACTTATACTAAACTAAACTAAATTAAACCAAACTAAACTAAACTATAAACTCAAATATAAGCTAATCTATAAATTAAAATAAACTATAAAATAAAATAAACTAAACTAAATAAAATTCAACTAAACTAAACTACACTAATCTAACCTAACCTAACATAATATAATCTAAACTAAAATAAACTAACATAACCTAACCTAACCTTAACTAACATAACCTAAACTAAACTAAACTAAACCAAACTTAAATAAACTATAAACCAAAATATAAACTAATCTATAAACTAAACTAAACTATAAACTAAACGAAACTAAAATAAACTATACTAAATTAAACTAACCTAACCTAAACAAATCTAACCTAAACTAAACTAAACTAGACTAAACTACATTAAACTATAAAGTAAACTAAATTAAACTATAAACTAAACTATAAACTAAACTAAACTAAATTATAAACAAAACTAAACTATAAAATAATTTGTAAATTAAACTAAAGTATAAACTAAACTAAAATAAACTAAACTAAGCCAAACTAACTAACCCAACCTAACCTCACCTAACCTAACCTAAACTAAACTAAACAAAACTAAACTAAACTAAACTAAATTAAACTATAAATTAAACTAAACTATAAACCAAACTATAAACTAAACTAAACTAAACTATAAACAAACCTAACTAAACTGAACTAAACTAACCAAACCTAACCTAACATAAACTTAACTAAACTAAACTATCCTAACCTAACCTAACCTTACCTAACCTAACCTTAACTAAACCAAACTAAACTAAACTATAAACTAAAATATAATCTAATCTATAAATTAAACTAAACTATAAACTGAAATAAATAAACTAAACTAAGCTAAACTAACTAACCTAACCTAACTTAACCTAACCTAACCCAACCTAAGCTAAGCTAAAGTAAACTTACCAAACCTAACCTAAACTAAACTAAACTAAATTAAATTAAACTATAATCTAATCTATTAACTTAACTAAACTAAATTATAAACTAAACTATAAACTAAACTAAACTATAAACTAAACTAAACCAAACTAACCTAACCTAACCTAACCTAAACTAAACTGACCTAACCTAAGCTAACCTAACCTAAATTAAACTATAAAATAAACTATAAACTAAACTAAACCAAACTATACTATAAACTAAATTATAAACTAAACTAAACTAACCGGAACTAACCTAACCTAACATAAACTAAACTAAACTAAATTATAAACTAAACGAAACTAAACTAAACTAAATTAAACTAAACTAACCTAAAGTAACCTAAACTAAACTAAACCAAACTATAAACTTAACTAACTAACTAACTAAATAAACTAAACTATAAACTAAACTGTAAACTAAATTATTACTAAACTAAATTATAAACAAAACTAAACTCAACTGAACTAACTTAACCTAACCTAACATAAACTTACCTCTCCTAACCTAAACTAAACTAAACTAAACTAAACTATAAACTAATCTAAAATTAAACTAAACTATAAACTAAAATAAACTAAACTAAGCTACACTAACTAACCGAACCTAACCTAAACTAACCTAACCTAACCAAACCTAAACTAAGCTAAACTAAACTATAAAATAAAATATAAACTAAAATAAACTAAACTATACTATAAACTAAATTACAAACTAAACTAAATTAAACTAAACTAACCTAACCTAACCTAACATAAACTATACTAAACTAAATTATAAACTAAACGAAACTAAACTAACCTAACCTAACTTAAACCAAATTAAACTAAACTAAACTAAACGAAATTAAACTATAAACTAAACTAAACTAAACTGAACTCAACTAAACCAAACTAAACTAACCCAACTTAACCTAACCTAAACTAAACTAAACTAACCTAACCTAACATAACCTACCCTAAACTAAACTAAACTAAATTAATTAAACTATAAATTAAACTAAACTATAAACTAAACGATACCTCACTAAACTAAACTAAACTAAATCATAAACTAAACGAAACTAATCTAAACTATAAACTAAACTATAAACTAATTTATAAATTAAACTAAACTATAAACTAAAATAAAATAAACTAAACTAAGCTAAACTATCTAACCTAACCTAACCTAACCTAAATTAACCTAACCTAAGCTAAGCTAAACTAAACTAACCTAACCTAACAAACTAACATAACCTAACCTAAACTAAACTAAACTAACCTTACCTAACCTAACCTATACTAAACTAAACAAAACTAAACTAAACTATAAACTAAACTAAACTAAACTATAAACTAAACTAAACTAAACTGAACTAAACTAACCTAACCTAACATTAACTTAACTAAACTAAACTAACCTAACCCAACCTAAGCTAACCTTACATAACCTAACCTAAACTTAACTAAATGAAACTAAACTATAAACTAATCTCTAAATTAAACTAAACTATAAACTAAACTAAAATAAACTAAACTAAGCTAAATTAACTAACCTAACCTATTCTAACCTAACTTAAGCTAAACTAGACTAACCTAACCTAAATTAAACTAAACTGAACTAAATTATAAACTAAACCATAAACTTAACCTTACCTAACCTAAACTAAACTAACCTAACCTAACCTAACCTAAAATAACCTAACCTAAGCTAAGCTAAACTAAAGTAACCTAACCTAACATAAACTAACATAACCTAACCTAAACTGAACTAAACTTAACTAACCGAACCTAACCTAAAATAACCTAACCTAAGCAAAGCTAAACTAAACTAACCTAACCTAACATAAACTAATATAACCTAACCTAAACAAAACTAAACTAAACTAAACTAAACAATAAACTGAACTAAACTAACCTAACCTAACCTAACATAAACTTAACTAAACTAAACTAACCTAACCCAACCTAAGCTAACCTTACCTAACCTAACCTAAACTAAACTAAACGAAACTAAACTATAAACTAATCTCTAAATTAAACTAAACTATAAACTAAATTAAAATAAACTAAACTAAGCTAAGTTAACTAACCTAACCTATTCTAACCTAACCTAAGCTAAACTAGACTAACCTAACCTAAACTAAACTAAACTAAACTAAACTATAAACTAAACTAAACTAAACTATAAACAAAACTAAACTAAACTGAACTAAACTAACCTAACCTAACCTAACATAAACTTAACTAAACTAAACTAACCTAACCCAAACTAAGCTAACCTTACCTAACCTAACCTAAACTTAAATAAATGAAACTAAACTATAAACTAATCTGTAAATTAAACTAAACTATAAACTAAACTAAAATAAACTAAACTAAGCTATATTAACTAACCTAACCTATTCTAACCTAACCTAAGCTAAACTAGACTAACCTAACCTAAACTAAACTAAACTAAATTATAAACTAAACCATAAACTAAACTAAACTATAAACTAAACTATAAACTAAACTAAACTAAACTATAAACTAGACTAAACTAAACTAAACTAACCTAACCTAACCTAAGCTAAGGTAAACTAAACTAACCTAACCTAACCTGAACTAAACTAAACTAAACTAACCTAACTTATAAACTAAGCTATAAACTAAACTAAACCAAATTATAAACTAAACTATAAACTAAACTAAACTAAACTATAAACTAAACTAAACTAAATTATACTAATCTAACCTAACCTAAACTAAACTAACCTAACCTAACCTAACCTAACATAACCTAAACTAAACTAAACTAAAATATAAAATAAATTATAAACTAAACTATAATATAAACTAAATTATAAACTAAACTAAACTAAACTAAACTAAACTAATCTAACCTAACCTAACATAAACTAAACTAAGTTATAAACAAAACGAAACTAAACTAACCTAACCTAATATAAACTAAACTAAACTAAATTATAAACTAAACGAAACTAAACTAAACCAAACTAACCTAAAGTAACATAAGTTAACCTAACCTAACCTAAACTACACTAACTTAACCTGACCTAACCTAAACTGAACTAAACCAAACTAACCTAACCTAACCTAACCGAAAATAACCTAACCTAAGCTAAGCTAAACTAAACTTACCTAACCTAACCTAAACTAAACTAATCTAAACTATAAACTAATCTATAAACTAATTTATAAATTAAACTAAACTATAAACTAAAATAAAATAAACTAAACTAAGCTAAACTATCTAACCTAACCTAACCTAACCTAAAATAACCTAACCTAAGCTAAGCTAAACTAAACTAACCTAACCTAACATAAACTAACATAACCTAACCTAACCTAAACTAATCTAAACTAAACGAAACTAATCTAATATAAACTAAACAAACTTAAACTATAAACTAAAATATAAACTAAACTAAACTAACCTAACCTAAACTAAACTAAAATAAACTAAATTAAATTCAACTAAATGTAACTAAACTAAACTACACTAACCTAACCTAGCCTAACCTAACATAATCTAATCTAAACTAAAATAAACTAACCTAACCTAACCATAACTAACCTAAACTAAACTGAAATAAACTAAACTAAACCAAACTAAACTAAACTATAAACTAAAATATAAATTAACCTGTAAACTACAGTAAACTATAAACTAAACGAAACTAATATAAACTATAGTAAACTAACCTAAAATAACCTAACCTAAGCTAAAGTAAACTAACCTAACCTAAAGTAAACTAAACTAAACTAAATTATAAACTAAAATATTTACTAAACTAAATCAAACTACATATTAAACTATAAACTAAACTAAGCTAAACTATAAATTAAACTAAACTAAACTAACCTAACCCAACCTAAACTAACCCAACCTAACCTAAACTAAACTAACCCAAACTAACCTAACATAAACTTAACTAAACTAAACTATCCTAAGCTAACTTAACCTAACCTTACCTAACCTAACCTAAACTAAACTAAACGAAACTAAACTGTAAACTAAACTATAAACTAATCTATAAATTAAACTAAACTATAAACTAAAATAAAATAAACTAAACTAAACTAACCTAACTAACCTAAGCTAACCGAACCTAACCTAAGCTACGCTAAACTAAACTAACCTAACCTAACCTGAACTAAACTAAACTAAACTAAACTGAATTATAAACTACACTATAAACTAAACTAAACCAAATTATAAGCTAAAAACTAAACTAAACTAAACTATAAACTTAACTAAACTAACCCTAACCTAACCTAAACTAAACTAACCTAACCTAAGCTAACCTAACCTAAACTAAACTAAACTATAAAAAAACTATAAACTAAACTAAACAACACTATACTATATACTAAATTAAAAACTAAACTAAACTAAACTAAACTAACCTAACCTAACCTCACCTAACCTAAACTAACATAAACTAAACTAAACTAAATTATAAACTAAACGAAACTAAACTAAACTAAACTAAATTAAACTAAACTAACCTAAAGTAACATAACCTAACTAACCTAACCTAACCTAACCTAAATTAAAATAAACTCAACTAACCTAACCTAACATAACCCAACCTAACCTAAACTAAACTAAACTAACCGAACCTAAACTAAACTAAACTAAACTAAACTATAAACTAAACTATAAACTAAAGTAAACTAAACTAAACTAAAATAAACTAACCTAATTTACCTAAACAAAACTAACACTCCTAACCTAACCTAAACAAAACTAAACTATACTAACCTAACCTAACATAACCCAACCTAACCTAAACTAAACTAAACTATAAATTAAATTATAAACTAAAGTATACTAAACTAAACTAAAGAAACCTAACACACCTAACCTAACCTAAACTAAACTAAACTAAACTAAACTAACCTAACATAACCTAACCTAACCTAAACTAAACTAAACTGACGTAACCTATCCTAAACAAAACAAAACTAAACTAAACTATAAGCTAAACTATAAACTAGAGTAAACTAAACTAAACTAAAATAAACTAATCTAACCTAACCTATCCTAACCTAACCTAACCTAACCTAAACTAATCTTATATAAACTAAATTAAACTAAACTATAAACTAAAATATAAACTAGACTAAACTAAACTAAATAACCTAACCTAAACTAAAGTAAAATAAACTAGAGTAATTTCAACTAAACTAAACTAAACTAAACGCCACTAACCTAACCTAACCTAACCTAATCTAATCTAAACTAAAATAAGCTAACCTAACCTAACGTAACCTAACCTTACCTATTCTAACCTGAACTAATCTAAACTAAACAAACTAAACTAAACTATAAACCAAAATATAAACTAATCTATAAACTAAACTGAACTATAAACTAAACGAAACTAAAATAAACTATACTAAAATAAACTAACCTAACCTAAACTTACCTAACCTAACCTAAACTAAACTAATCTAAACTATAAACTAAACTATAAACTAATATATAACTGAAACTAAACTATAAACTAAAATAAATTAAACTAAACTAAGCTAAACTATCTAACCTAACCTAACCTAAAATAACCTAACCTAAGCTAAACAAAACTAAACTAACCTAACCTAACATAAACTAACATAACCTAACCTATACTTTACTAAACTAAACTAACCTTACCTAACGTAACCTATACTAAACTAAACAAATCTAAACTAAACTAAACTAAACTATAAACTAAACTAAACTAAAGTATAAACAAAACTATACTAAACTGAACTAAACTAACATAACCTAAGCTAAGGTAAACTAAACTAACCTAACTTAACCTAACCTAACATAACCTAAACTAAACTAAACTAAAATATAAAATAAACTATAAACTAAACTAAACTATACTATAAACTAAATTATAAACTATACTAAACTAAGCTAACCTAACCTAACCTAACCTAACATAAACTAAACTAAATTATAAACAAAACGAAACTAAACTAAACTAAACTAACCTAAAGTAACATAAGTTAACCTAGCCTAACCTAAACTACACTAAATAAACCTGACCTAACCTAAACTAAACTAACCTAACCTAACCTAACCTAAAGTAAAATAACCTAACCTAAGCTAAGCTAAACTAAACTAACCTAACCTAACATAAACTAACATAACCTAACCTAAACTGAACTAAACTAAACTAACCTAACCTAACCTAACCTAAAATATCCTAACCAAAGGTAAGCTACACTAAACTTACCTAACCTAACCTAAACTAAACTAATCTAAACTATAAACTAAACTATAAACTAATTTATAAATTAAACTAAACTTTAAACTAAAATAAAATAAACTAAACTAAGCTAAACTATCTAACCTAACCTAACCTAACCAAAATAACCTAACCCAAGCTAAGCTAAACTAAACTAACCTAACCTAACATAAAACTAACCTAACCTAACCTAACCTAACCTAACCTATCCTAAACTGAACTAAACTCAACTAAACTAAACTAAATTAAATAAAAAACTAAACTAAACTTAACTATAAATTAAACTATAAACTAAACTAAACTATAAACAATACTAAACTAAACTGAACTAAACTAACCTAACCTAACCTAACATAAACTTAACTAAACTAAACTAACTTAACCTCACCCAACGTAACCTTACCTAACCTAACCTAAACTAAAATAAACTAAACTAAACTATAAGCGAAACTATGCTTATTTATAAATTAAACACTAAACTAAATTACACCAAACTGACCTAACCTAACCTAAACAAAACTAACATACCTAACCTAACTAAAACTAAACTAAACTAAACTAACCTAACCTAACCTAACCTAAACTAAACTAAACTGACCTAACCTATCCTAAACAAACTAAACTAAACTAAACTATAAGCTAAACTATTAACTAAACTAAACTAAACTAAACTAACCTTACCTAACCTAACCTAACCTAACTTATACTAAACTAAACTAAATTAAACCAAACTAAACTAAACTATAAACTCAAATATAAGCTAATCTATAAATTAAAATAAACTATAAAATAAAATAAACTAAACTAAATTAAATTCAACTAAACTAAACTACACTAATCTAACCTAACCTAACATAATCTAATCTAAACTAAAACAAACTAACATAACCTAACCTAACCTTAACTAACATAACCTAAACTAAACTAAACTAAACCAAACTTAAATAAACTATAAACCAAAATATAAACTAATCTATAAACTAAACGAAACTAAAATAAACTATACTAAATTAAACTAACCTAACCTAAGCAAATCTAACCTAACCTAAACTAAACTAAACTAAACTAAACTAAATTAAACTATAAAGTAAACTAAATTAAACTATAAACTAAACTATAAACTAAACTAAACTAAACTATAAACAAAACTAAACTATAAAATAATTTGTAAATTAAACTAAAGTATAAACTAAACTAAAATAAACTAAACTAAGCTAAACTAACTAACCCAACCTAACCTCACCTAACCTAACCTAAACTAAACTAAACTAAACTAACCTTACCTAACCTAACCTAAACTAAACTAAACAAAACTAAATTAAACTATAAACTAAACTAAACTATAAACCAAACTATAAACTAAACTAAACTAAACTATAAACAAACCTAACTAAAATGAACTAAACTAACCAAACCTAACCTAACATAAACTTAACTAAACTAAACTATCCTAACCTAACCTAACCTTACCTAACCTAACCTTAACCAAACCAAACTAAACTAAACTATAAACTAAAATATAATCTAATCTATAAATTAAACTAAACTATAAACTGAAATAAATAAACTAAACTAAGCTAAACTAACTAACCTAACCTAACTTAACCTAACCTAACCAAACCTAAGCTAAGCTAAAGTAAACTTACCAAACCTAACCTAAACGAAATTAAACTAAATTAAACTAAACTATAATCTAAACTATTAACTTAACTAAACTAAATTATAAACTAAACTATTAACTAAACTAAACTATAAACTAAACTAAACCAAACAAACCTAACCTAACCTAACCTAAACTAAACTGACATAACCTAAGCCAACCTAACCTAAATTAAACTATAAAATAAACTATAAACTAAACTAAACCAAACTATACTATAAACTAAATTATAAATTAAACTAAACTAACCGGAACTAACCTAACCTAACATAAACTAAACTAAACTAAATTATAAACTAAACGAAACTAAACTAAACTAAATTAAACTAAACTAACCGAACCTAACCTAAACTAACCTAACCTAACCAAACCTAAACTAAGCTAAACTAAACTATAAAATAAAATATAAACTAAAATAAACTAAACTATACTATAAACTAAATTACAAACTAAACTAAATTAAACTAAACTAACCTAACCTAACCTAACATAAACTATACTAAACTAAATTATAAACTAAACGAAACTAAACTAACCTAACCTAACTTAAACTAAATTAAACTAAACTAAACTAAACGAAATTAAACTATAAACTAAACTAAACTAAACTAAACTCAACTAAACCAAACTAAACTAACCTAACTTAACCTAACCTAAACTAAACTAAACTAACCTAACCTAACATAACCTACCCTAAACGAAACTAAACTAAATTAATTAAACTATAAATTAAACTAAACTATAAACTAAACGATACCTCACTAAACTAAACTAAACTAAATCATAAACTAAACGAAACTAATCTAAACTATAAACTAATTTATAAATTAAACTAAACTATAAACTAAAATAAAATAAACTAAACTAAGCTAAACTATCTAACCTAACCTAACCTAAATTAACCTAACCTAAGCTAAGCTAAACTAAACTAACCTAACCTAACATAAACTAACATAACCTAACCTAAACTAAACTAAACTAACCTTACCTAACCTAACCTATACTAAACTAAACAAAACTAAACTAAACTAAACTAAACTATAAACTAAACTAAACTAAACTATAAACAAAACTAAACTAAACTGAACTAAACTAACCTAACTTAACATAAACTTAACTAAACTAAACTAACCTAACCCAACCTAAGCTAACCTTACCTAACCTAACCTAAACTTAACTAAATGAAACTAAACTATAAACTAATCTCTAAATTAAACTAAACTATAAACTAAACTAAAATAAACTAAACTAAGCTAAATTAACTAACCTAACCTATTCTAACCTAACTTAAGCTAAACTAGACTAACCTAACCTAAATTAAACTAAACTGAACTAAATTATAAACTAAACCATAAACTAAACTAAACTATAAACTAAACTATAAACTAAACTAAACTAAACTATAAACTAGACTAAACTTAACTAAACTAACCTAACCTAACCTAAGCTAAGGTAAACTAAACTACCCTAAAGTAACATAAGTTAACCTAGCCTAACCTAAACTACACTAACTTAACCTTACCTAACCTAAACTAAACTAACCTAACCTAACCTAACCTAAAATAACCTAACCTAAGCTAAGCTAAACTAAAGTAACCTAACCTAACATAAACTAACATAACTTAACCTAAACTGAACTAAACTTAACTAACCGAACCTAACCTAAAATAACCTAACCTAAGCAAAGCTAAACTAAACTAACCTAACCTAACATAAACTAATATATCCTAACCTAAACTGAACTAAACTAAACTAACCTTACCTAACCTAACCTATACTAAACTAAACAAAACAAAACTAAACTAAACTATAAACTGAACTAAACTAACCTAACCTAACCTAACATAAACTTAACTAAACTAAACTAACCTAACCCAACCTAAGCTAACCTTACCTAACCTAACCTAAACTAAACAAAACGAAACTAAACTATAAACTAAACTATAAACTAATCTCTAAATTAAACTAAACTATAAACTAAACTAAAATAAACTAAACTAAGCTAAATTAACTAACCTAACCTATTCTAACCTAACCTAAGCTAAACTAGACTAACCTAACCTAAACTAAACTAAACTAAACTAAACTATAAACTAAACTAAACTAAACTATAAACAAAACTAAACTAAACTGAACTAAACTAACCTAACCTAACATAAACTTAACTAAACTAAACTAACCTAACCCAAACTAAGCTAACCTTACCTAACCTAACCTAAACTTAAATAAATGAAACTAAACTATAAACTAATCTCTAAATTAAACTAAACTATAAACTAAACTAAAATAAACTAAACTAAGCTAAATTAACTAACCTAACCTATTCTAACCTAACCTAAGCTAAACTAGACTAACCTAACCTAACATAAACTAACATAACCTAACCTAACCTAAACTAATCTAAACTAAACTAAACTAATCTAATATAAACTAAACAAACTTAAACTATAAACTAAAATATAAACTAAACTAAACTAAAATAAACTAAATTAAATTCAACTAAATGAAACTAAACTAAACTACACTAACCTAACCTAACCTAACATAATCTAATCTAAACTAAACTAAACTAATGTACTATAAGCTAAAATAAACAATAAATTAAAATATAAACTAAACTAAACTGTACTAAACTAAGTAAACCTTACTTAACCTAACCTAAACTAAACTAAACTAAACTAACCTAACCTAAACTAAACTAAACAAAAATAAACTACATTAAATTAAATTAAACTAAAATAAACTACACTTACCTAACCTAACCTTACCTAACCTAACCTAAACTAAACTAAACCAAACTAAACTAAACTATAAACTAAAATATAAGCTAATCTATAAATTAAACTAAACTATATACTAAACTAAACTAAACCAAATTAAATTCAACTAAACTAAACTACACTAATCTAACCTAACCTAACCTAACATAATCTAATCTAAACTAAAATAAACTAACCTAACCTAACCTAACCTTACCTAACCTAACCTAAACTAAACTAAACTAAAGCAAACTTAACTAAACTATAAAGCAAAATATAAACTAATCTATAAACTAAACTAAACTATAAACTAAGGAAACTAAATTAAACTATACTAAACTAAACTAACCTAGCATAAACAAATCTAACCTAACCTAAAATAAACCAAACTAAACTAAACTAAATTAAACTATAAACTAAACTAAATTAAACTATAAACTAAACTATAAACTAAACTAAACTAAACTATAAACAAAACTAAACTATAAAACAATTTATAAATTAAACTAAACTATAAACTAAATTAAAATAAAATAAACTAAGCTAAACTAACTAACCCAACCTAACCTAACCTAAGCTATACTAAACTAACCTAACCTAAACTAAACTAAAATAAACTAAATTATATTATAAAGTATAAACTAAACAAAACTAAACTATAAACTATAATATAAACTAAACTAAACTTAAGTAAACTAAATTAAACTAAAGTTAACTAACCTAACCTAACCTAACCTAAATTAAACTAAAGTAAACTAACCTAACCTAACCTAACCTAACCTAACCTAAGCAAAACTAAAGTAACCTAACCTAACATAAACTAACCTAACCTAACCTAAACTAAACTAAACTAAACTAAACTAAACTAAGCTAACCTAACTTAACCTAACCTAACCTAACCTAAGCTAAGCAAAACTAAACTAACCTAACCTAACACAAACTAACCTAACCTAACCTAAACTAAACTAACCTTACCTAACCTAACCTAAACTAAACTAAACAAAACTAAACTAAACTAAACTAAATTAAACTATAAACTAAACTAAACTATAAACCAAACTATAAACTAAACTAAACTATACTATAAACAAACCTAACTAAACTGAACTAAACTAACCTAACCTAACCTAACATAAACTTAACTAAACTAAACTATCCTAACCTAACCTAACCTTACCTAACCTAACCTTAACTAATCCAAACTAAACTAAACTATAAACTAAAATATAATCTAATCTATAAATTAAACTAAACTATAAACTAAACTAAAATAAACTAAACTAAGCTAAACTAACTAACCTAACCTAACTTAACCTAACCTAACGAAACCTAAGCTAAGCTAAAGTAAACTTACCAAACCTAACCTAAACTAAACTAAACTAAATTAAACTAAATTATAATCTAAACCATAAACTTAACTAAACTAAATTATAAACTAAACTATAAAATAAACTAAACTATAAACTAACTAAACCAAACTAACCTAACCTAACCTAACCTAAACTAAACTGACCTAACCTAAGCTAACCTAGCCTAAATTAAACTATAAAATAAACTATAAACTAAACTAAACCAAACTATACTAAAAACTAAATGATAAACTTAACTAAACTAACCGGAACTAACCTAACCTAACATAAACTAAACTAAACTAAATTATAAACTAAACGAACTAAACTAAACTAAATTAAACTAAACTAACCTAAAGTAACCTAAACTAAACTAAACTAAACTAAACTATAAACTTAACTATAAACTAAAGTAAACTAAAGTAAACTAAAATAAACTAACCTAACCTAACCTAAACTCAACTAAACTAACCTAACCAAACCTAACCTAAATTAAACTGAACTAAACTGAACTAAACTAATCTAATATAAACTAAACTAAACTAAAATATAAACTAAAATATAAACCAAACTAAACTAAACTAACCTAACCTAACTTAACCTAACCTAAATTAATCTAAACTAAGCTGACCTAACCTAACCTAAACTAAGCAAAAATAAAGTAATTTAAATTCCACTAAATTAAACTAAACTAAACTACACTATCCTAACCCAACCTAAACTAAGCTAAACTAACCTAACCTAACCTAACCTATCCTAAACTGAACCAAACTAAACTAAGCTATAAACTAAAATATAAATTAACCTGTAAACTACAGTAAACTATAAACTAAACGAAACTAATATAAACTATAGTAAACTAACCTAAAATAACCTAACCTAAGCTAAAGTAAACTAACCTAACCTAAAGTAAACTAAACTAAACTAAATTATAAACTAAAATATTTACTAAACTAAATCAAACTACATATTAAACTATAAACTAAACTAAGCTAAACTATAAATTAAACTAAACTAAACTAACCTAACCCAACCTAAACTAACCCAACCTAACCTAAACTAAACTAACCCAAACTAACCTAACATAAACTTAACTAAACTAAACTATCCTAAGCTAACTTAACCTAACCTTACCTAACCTAACCTAAACTAATCTAAACGAAACTAAACTGTAAACTAAACTATAAACTAATCTATAAATTAAACTAAACTATAAACTAAAATAAAATAAACTAAACTAAACTAACCTAACTAACCTAAGCTAACCGAACCTAACCTAAGCTACGCTAAACTAAACTAACCTAACCTAACCTGAACTAAACTAAACTAAACTAAACTGAATTATAAACTACACTATAAACTAAACTAAACCAAATTATAACCTAAAAACTAAACTAAACTAAACTATAAACTAAACTAAACTAACCCTAACCTAACCTAAACTAAACTAACCTAACCTAAGCTAACCTAACCTAAACTAAACTAAACTATAAAAAAACTATAAACTAAACTAAACAACACTATACTATATACTAAATTAAAAACTAAACTAAACTAAACTAAACTAAACTAACCTAACCTAACCTCACCTAACCTAAACTAACATAAACTAAACTAAACTAAATTATAAACTAAACGAAACTAAACTAAACTAAACTAAATTAAACTAAACTAACATAAAGTAACATAACCTAACTAACCTAACCTAACCTAACCTAAATTAAAATAAACTCAACTAACCTAACCTAACATAACCCAACCTAACCTAAACTAAACTAAACTAACCGAACCTAAACTAAACTAAACTAAACTAAACTATAAACTAAACTATAAACTAAAGTAAACTAAACTAAACTAAAATAAACTAACCTAATTTACCTAAACAAAACTAACACTCCTAACCTAACCTAAACAAAACTAAACTATACTAACCTAACCTAACATAACCCAACCTAACCTAAACTAAACTAAACTATAAATTAAATTATAAACTAAAGTAAACTAAACTAAACTAAAGAAACCTAACACACCTAACCTAACCTAAACTAAACTAAACTAAACTAAACTAACCTAACATAACCTAACCTAACCTAAACTAATCTAAACTGACGTAACCTATCCTAAACAAAACAAAACTAAACTAAACTATAAGCTAAACTATAAACTAGAGTAAACTAAACTAAACTAAAATAAACTAATCTAACCTAACCTATCCTAACCTAACCTAACCTAACCTAAACTAATCTAATATAAACTAAATTAAACTAAACTATAAACTAAAATATAAACTAGACTAAACTAAACTAAATAACCTAACCTAAACTAAAGTAAAATAAACTAGAGTAATTTCAACTAAACTAAACTAAACTAAACGCCACTAACCTAACCTAACCTAACCTAACCTAATCTAATCTAAACTAAAATAAGCTAATCTAACCTAACGTAACCTAACCTTACCTATTCTAACCTGAACTAATCTAAACTAAACAAACTAAACTAAACTATAAACCAAAATATAAACTAATCTATAAACTAAACTGAACTATAAACTAAACGAAACTAAAATAAACTATACTAAAATAAACTAACCTAACCTAAACTTACCTAACCTAACCTAAACTAAACTAATCTAAACTATAAACTAAACTATAAACTAATATATAACTGAAACTAAACTATAAACTAAAATAAAATAAACTAAACTAAGCTAAACTATCTAACCTAACCTAACCTAAAATAACCTAACCTAAGCTAAACAAAACTAAACTAACCTAACCTAACATAAACTAACATAACCTAACCTATACTTTACTAAACTAAACTAACCTTACCTAACGTAACCTATACTAAACTAAACAAATCTAAACTAAACTAAACTAAACTATAAACTAAACTAAACTAAAGTATAAACAAAACTATACTAAACTGAACTAAACTAACCTAACCTAAGCTAAGGTAAACTAAACTAACCTAACTTAACCTAACCTAACATAACCTAAACTAAACTAAACTAAAATATAAAATAAACTATAAACTAAACTAAACTATACTATAAACTAAATTATAAACTATACTAAACTAAGCTAACCTAACCTAACCTAACCTAACATAAACTAAACTAAATTATAAACAAAACGAAACTAAACTAAACTAAACTAACCTAAAGTAACATAAGTTAACCTAGCCTAACCTAAACTACACTAAATTAACCTGACCTAACCTAAACTAAACTAACCTAACCTAACCTAACCTAAAGTAAAATAACCTAACCTAAGCTAAGCTAAACTAAACTAACCTAACCTAACATAAACTAACATAACCTAACCTAAACTGAACTAAACTAAACTAACCTAACCTAACCTAACCTAAAATATCCTAACCAAAGGTAAGCTACACTAAACTTACCTAACCTAACCTAAACTAAACTAATCTAAACTATAAACTAAACTATAAACTAATTTATAAATTAAACTAAACTTTAAACTAAAATAAAATAAACTAAACTAAGCTAAACTATCTAACCTAACCTAACCTAACCAAAATAACCTAACCCAAGCTAAGCTAAACTAAACTAACCTAACCTAACATAAAACTAACATAACCTAACCTAACCTAACCTAAACTAATCTAAACTAAACTAAACTAATCTAATATAAACTAAACAAACTTAAACTATAAACTAAAATATAAACTAAACTAAACTAAAATAAACTAAATTAAATTCAACTAAATGAAACTAAACTAAACTACACTAACCTAACCTAACCTAACCTAACATAATCTAATCTAAACTAAACTAAACTAATGTACTATAAGCTAAAATAAACAATAAATTAAAATATAAACTAAACTAAACTATACTAAACTAAGTAAACCTTACTTAACCTAACCTAAACTAAACTAAACTAAACTAAACTAACCTAACCTAAACTAAACTAAACGAAAATAAACTACATTAAATTAAATTAAACTAAAATAAACTACACTTACCTAACCTAACCTTACCTAACCTAACCTAAACTAAACTAAACCAAACTAAACTAAACTATAAACTAAAATATAAGCTAATCTATAAATTAAACTAAACTATATACTAAACTAAACTAAACCAAATTAAATTCAACTAAACTAAACTACACTAATCTAACCTAACCTAACCTAACATAATCTAATCTAAACTAAAATAAACTAATCTAACCTAACCTAACCTTACCTAACCTAACCTAAACTAAACTAAACTAAAGCAAACTTAACTAAACTATAAAGCAAAATATAAACTAATCTATAAACTAAACTAAACTATAAACTAAACTATAAACTAAACTAAACTAAACTATAAACAAAACTAAACTATAAAACAATTTATAAATTAAACTAAACTATAAACTAAATTAAAATAAACTAAACTAAGCTAAACTAACTAACCCAACCTAACCTAACCTAACCTAAACTAAGCTATACTAAACTGACCAAACCTAACCTAAACTAAACTAAAATAAACTAAATTATATTATAAAGTATAAACTAAACAAAACTAAACTATAAACTATAATATAAACTAAACTAAACTTAACTAAACTAAATTAAACTAAAGTTAACTAACCTAACCTAACCTAACCTAACCTAAATTAAACTAAACTAAACTAACCTAACCTAATCTAACCTAACCTAAGCAAAACTAAAGTAACCTAACCTAACATAAACTAACCTAACCTAACCTAAACTAAACTAAACTAAACTAAACTAAGCTAACCTAACTTAACCTAACCTAACCTAACCTAAGCTAAGCAAAACTAAACTAACCTAACCTAACACAAACTAACCTAACCTAACCTAAACTAAACTAACCTTACCTAACCGAACCTAAACTAAACTAAACAAAACTAAACTAAACTAAACTAAATTAAACTATAAACTAAACTATAAACCAAACTATAAACTAAACTAAACTATACTATAAACAAACCTAACTAAACTGAACTAAACTAACCTAACCTAACCTAACATAAACTTAACTAAACTAAACTATCCTAACCTAACCTTACCTAACCTAACCTTAACTAATCCAAACTAAACTAAACTATAAACTAAAATATAATCTAATCTATAAATTAAACTAAACTATAAACTAAACTAAAATAAACTAAACTAAGCTAAACTAACTAACCTAACCTAACTTAACCTAACCTAACGAAACCTAAGCTAAGCTAAAGTAAACTTACCAAACCTAACCTAAACTACACTAAACTAAATTAAACTAAATTATAATCTAAACCATAAACTTAACTAAACTAAATTATAAACTAAACTATAAACTAAACTAAGCTATAAACTAAACTAAACCAAACTAACCTAACCAAACCTAAACTAACTTAATCTAACCTATACTAAACTTACCTTACCTAACCTAACATAATATAAACTAAACTAATCTATAAAATAAACTATAAACTAAACTAAACTAGACTATACTATAAACTAAATTATAAACTAAACTAAACTAAACTAAACTAACCTAACCTAACCTAAATTAAACTAAACTAAACTAAATTATAAACTAAACGAAACTAAACTAACCTAACCTATGCTAACCTAACATAACATAAACTAAACTAAACTAAATTATAAACTAAACGAAACTAAACAAAACTAAAACTAAACTAACCTAAAGTAACCTAACCTAACCTAAAGTAAACTAAACTAATCTAATATAAACTAAACTAAACAATAAATTAAAATATAAAATAAACTTAACTAAACTAAACTAAGCTAAACGAACTTAACCTAAACTAAACTAAACTATAAAATAAACTATTAACTAAACTAAACTAAACTATACTATAAACTAAATTATAAACTAAACTAAACTAAACTAACCTAACCTAACCTAACATAAACTAAACAAACTAAATTATAAACTAATCGTATCTAAACTAACCTAACCTAACCTAACCTAACATAAACTAAACTAAACTCAATTATAAACTAAACGAAACTAAACAAAACTAAACTAAACTAACCTAAAGTAACATAACCTATGCTAACTTAAACTAAACTAAACTAACCTGACCTAACCTAAACTAAAACTAAATTTATCTAAACTATAAACTAAACTATAAACTAAAGTAAATTAACTAAACCAAAATAAACTAACCTAACCTAACCTAAACTAAACTAACCTAACCTAACCTAACCTAACATAAACTAAACTAAACTAAATTATAAACTAAGCGAATCTAAACTACATTTAATTAAACTAAACTAACCTAAAGTAACATAACCTAACCTAAGGTAACGTAACCTAACCTAAATTAAACTAAACTAAACTAAACTTACCAACCTAACCTAACCTAAACTAAAATAAACTAAACTAACCTAACCGAACCTAAACTAAACTAAACTATAAACTAAACTATAAACTAAACTAAACTAAACTAAACTAAAATAAACTAACCTAACGTAACCTGACCTAGCCTAACTAAACTAACCTAAACTAAACTAAACTAAACTAATATAATATTTACTAAACTAAACTAAACTATAAACTAAAATAAATTAACTAAGCTACACTAACTAACCCAACCTAACCTAACCTATCCTAAACCAACCTAAACTAAGCTAAACTAACCTAACCTAACCTAACCTAACCTAACCTATCCTAAACTGAACTAAACTCAACTAAACTAAACTAAATTAAATAAAAAACTAAACTAAACTTAACTATAAATTAAACTATAAACTAAACTAAACTATAAACAATACTAAACTAAACTGAACTAAACTAACCTAACCTAACCTAACATAAACTTAACTAAACTAAACTAACTTAACCTCACCCAACGTAACCTTACCTAACCTAACCTAAACTAAAATAAACTAAACTAAACTATAAGCGAAACTATGCTTATTTATAAATTAAACACTAAACTAAATTACACCAAACTGACCTAACCTAACCTAAACAAAACTAACATACCTAACCTAACTAAAACTAAACTAAACTAAACTAACCTAACCTAACCTAACCTAAACTAAACTAAACTGACCTAACCTATCCTAAACAAACTAAACTAAACTAAACTATAAGCTAAACTATTAACTAAACTAAACTAAACTAAACTAACCTTACCTAACCTAACCTAACCTAACTTATACTAAACTAAACTAAATTAAACCAAACTAAACTAAACTATAAACTCAAATATAAGCTAATCTATAAATTAAAATAAACTATAAAATAAAATAAACTAAACTAAATTAAATTCAACTAAACTAAACTACACTAATCTAACCTAACCTAACATAATCTAATCTAAACTAAAACAAACTTACATAACCTAACCTAACCTTAACTAACATAACCTAAACTAAACTAAACTAAACCAAACTTAAATAAACTATAAACCAAAATATAAACTAATCTATAAACTAAACGAAACTAAAATAAACTATACTAAATTAAACTAACCTAACCTAAGCAAATCTAACCTAACCTAAACTAAACTAAACTAAACTAAACTAAACTAAATTAAACTATAAAGTAAACTAAATTAAACTATAAACTAAACTATAAACTAAACTAAACTAAACTATAAACAAAACTAAACTATAAAATAATTTGTAAATTAAACTAAAGTATAAACTAAACTAAAATAAACTAAACTAAGCTAAACTAACTAACCCAACCTAACCTCACCTAACCTAACCTAAACTAAACTAAACTAAACTAACCTTACCTAACCTAACCTAAACTAAACTAAACAAAACTAAATTAAACTATAAACTAAACTAAACTATAAACCAAACTATAAACTAAACTAAACTAAACTATAAACAAACCTAACTAAAATGAACTAAACTAACCAAACCTAACCTAACATAAACTTAACTAAACTAAACTATCCTAACCTAACCTAACCTTACCTAACCTAACCTTAACCAAACCAAACTAAACTAAACTATAAACTAAAATATAATCTAATCTATAAATTAAACTAAACTATAAACTGAAATAAATAAACTAAACTAAGCTAAACTAACTAACCTAACCTAACTTAACCTAACCTAACCAAACCTAAGCTAAGCTAAAGTAAACTTACCAAACCTAACCTAAACTAAATTAAACTAAATTAAACTAAACTATAATCTAAACTATTAACTTAACTAAACTAAATTATAAACTAAACTATTAACTAAACTAAACTATAAACTAAACTAAACCAAACAAACCTAACCTAACCTAACCTAAACTAAACTGACATAACCTAAGCCAACCTAACCTAAATTAAACTATAAAATAAACTATAAACTAAACTAAACCAAACTATACTATAAACTAAATTATAAATTAAACTAAACTAACCGGAACTAACCTAACCTAACATAAACTAAACTAAACTAAATTATAAACTAAACGAAACTAAACTAAACTAAATTAAACTAAACTAACCGAACCTAACCTAAACTAACCTAACCTAACCAAACCTAAACTAAGCTAAACTAAACTATAAAATAAAATATAAACTAAAATAAACTAAACTATACTATAAACTAAATTACAAACTAAACTAAATTAAACTAAACTAACCTAACCTAACCTAACATAAACTATACTAAACTAAATTATAAACTAAACGAAACTAAACTAACCTAACCTAACTTAAACTAAATTAAACTAAACTAAACTAAACGAAATTAAACTATAAACTAAACTAAACTAAACTAAACTCAACTAAACCAAACTAAACTAACCTAACTTAACCTAACCTAAACTAAACTAAACTAACCTAACCTAACATAACCTACCCTAAACGAAACTAAACTAAATTAATTAAACTATAAATTAAACTAAACTATAAACTAAACGATACCTCACTAAACTAAACTAAACTAAATCATAAACTAAACGAAACTAATCTAAACTATAAACTAATTTATAAATTAAACTAAACTATAAACTAAAATAAAATAAACTAAACTAAGCTAAACTATCTAACCTAACCTAACCTAAATTAACCTAACCTAAGCTAAGCTAAACTAAACTAACCTAACCTAACATAAACTAACATAACCTAACCTAAACTAAACTAAACTAACCTTACCTAACCTAACCTATACTAAACTAAACAAAACTAAACTAAACTAAACTAAACTATAAACTAAACTAAACTAAACTATAAACAAAACTAAACTAAACTGAACTAAACTAACCTAACTTAACATAAACTTAACTAAACTAAACTAACCTAACCCAACCTAAGCTAACCTTACCTAACCTAACCTAAACTTAACTAAATGAAACTAAACTATAAACTAATCTCTAAATTAAACTAAACTATAAACTAAACTAAAATAAACTAAACTAAGCTAAATTAACTAACCTAACCTATTCTAACCTAACTTAAGCTAAACTAGACTAACCTAACCTAAATTAAACTAAACTGAACTAAATTATAAACTAAACCATAAACTAAACTAAACTATAAACTAAACTATAAACTAAACTAAACTAAACTATAAACTAGACTAAACTTAACTAAACTAACCTAACCTAACCTAAGCTAAGGTAAACTAAACTACCCTAAAGTAACATAAGTTAACCTAGCCTAACCTAAACTACACTAACTTAACCTTACCTAACCTAAACTAAACTAACCTAACCTAACCTAACCTAAAATAACCTAACCTAAGCTAAGCTAAACTAAAGTAACCTAACCTAACATAAACTAACATAACCTAACCTAAACTGAACTAAACTTAACTAACCGAACCTAACCTAAAATAACCTAACCTAAGCAAAGCTAAACTAAACTAACCTAACCTAACATAAACTAATATATCCTAACCTAAACTGAACTAAACTAAACTAACCTTACCTAACCTAACCTATACTAAACTAAACAAAACAAAACTAAACTAAACTATAAACTGTACTAAACTAACCTAACCTAACCTAACATAAACTTAACTAAACTAAACTAACCTAACCCAACCTAAGCTAACCTTACCTAACCTAACCTAAACTAAACAAAACGAAACTAAACTATAAACTAAACTATAAACTAATCTCTAAATTAAACTAAACTATAAACTAAACTAAAATAAACTAAACTAAGCTAAATTAACTAACCTAACCTATTCTAACCTAACCTAAGCTAAACTAGACTAACCTAACCTAAACTAAACTAAACTAAACTAAACTATAAACTAAACTAAACTAAACTATAAACAAAACTAAACTAAACTGAACTAAACTAACCTAACCTAACATAAACTTAACTAAACTAAACTAACCTAACCCAAACTAAGCTAACCTTACCTAACCTAACCTAAACTTAAATAAATGAAACTAAACTATAAACTAATCTCTAAATTAAACTAAACTATAAACTAAACTAAAATAAACTAAACTAAGCTAAATTAACTAACCTAACCTATTCTAACCTAACCTAAGCTAAACTAGACTAACCTAACCTAACATAAACTAACATAACCTAACCTAACCTAAACTAATCTAAACTAAACTAAACTAATCTAATATAAACTAAACAAACTTAAACTATAAACTAAAATATAAACTAAACTAAACTAAAATAAACTAAATTAAATTCAACTAAATGAAACTAAACTAAACTACACTAACCTAACCTAACCTAACATAATCTAATCTAAACTAAACTAAACTAATGTACTATAAGCTAAAATAAACAATAAATTAAAATATAAACTAAACTAAACTGTACTAAACTAAGTAAACCTTACTTAACCTAACCTAAACTAAACTAAACTAAACTAACCTAACCTAAACTAAACTAAACAAAAATAAACTACATTAAATTAAATTAAACTAAAATAAACTACACTTACCTAACCTAACCTTACCTAACCTAACCTAAACTAAACTAAACCAAACTAAACTAAACTATAAACTAAAATATAAGCTAATCTATAAATTAAACTAAACTATATACTAAACTAAACTAAACCAAATTAAATTCAACTAAACTAAACTACACTAATCTAACCTAACCTAACCTAACATAATCTAATCTAAACTAAAATAAACTAACCTAACCTAACCTAACCTTACCTAACCTAACCTAAACTAAACTAAACTAAAGCAAACTTAACTAAACTATAAAGCAAAATATAAACTAATCTATAAACTAAACTAAACTATAAACTAAGGAAACTAAATTAAACTATACTAAACTAAACTAACCTAGCATAAACAAATCTAACCTAACCTAAAATAAACCAAACTAAACTAAACTAAATTAAACTATAAACTAAACTAAATTAAACTATAAACTAAACTATAAACTAAACTAAACTAAACTATAAACAAAACTAAACTATAAAACAATTTATAAATTAAACTAAACTATAAACTAAATTAAAATAAAATAAACTAAGCTAAACTAACTAACCCAACCTAACCTAACCTAAGCTATACTAAACTAACCTAACCTAAACTAAACTAAAATAAACTAAATTATATTATAAAGTATAAACTAAACAAAACTAAACTATAAACTATAATATAAACTAAACTAAACTTAAGTAAACTAAATTAAACTAAAGTTAACTAACCTAACCTAACCTAACCTAAATTAAACTAAAGTAAACTAACCTAACCTAACCTAACCTAACCTAACCTAAGCAAAACTAAAGTAACCTAACCTAACATAAACTAACCTAACCTAACCTAAACTAAACTAAACTAAACTAAACTAAACTAAGCTAACCTAACTTAACCTAACCTAACCTAACCTAAGCTAAGCAAAACTAAACTAACCTAACCTAACACAAACTAACCTAACCTAACCTAAACTAAACTAACCTTACCTAACCTAACCTAAACTAAACTAAACAAAACTAAACTAAACTAAACTAAATTAAACTATAAACTAAACTAAACTATAAACCAAACTATAAACTAAACTAAACTATACTATAAACAAACCTAACTAAACTGAACTAAACTAACCTAACCTAACCTAACCTAACATAAACTTAACTAAACTAAACTATCCTAACCTAACCTAACCTTACCTAACCTAACCTTAACTAATCCAAACTAAACTAAACTATAAACTAAAATATAATCTAATCTATAAATTAAACTAAACTATAAACTAAACTAAAATAAACTAAACTAAGCTAAACTAACTAACCTAACCTAACTTAACCTAACCTAACGAAACCTAAGCTAAGCTAAAGTAAACTTACCAAACCTAACCTAAACTAAACTAAACTCAATTAAACTAAATTATAATCTAAACCATAAACTTAACTAAACTAAATTATAAACTAAACTATAAAATAAACTAAACTATAAACTAACTAAACCAAACTAACCTAACCTAACCTAACCTAAACTAAACTGACCTAACCTAAGCTAACCTAGCCTAAATTAAACTATAAAATAAACTATAAACTAAACTAAACCAAACTATACTAAAAACTAAATGATAAACTTAACTAAACTAACCGGAACTAACCTAACCTAACATAAACTAAACTAAACTAAATTATAAACTAAACGAACTAAACTAAACTAAATTAAACTAAACTAACCTAAAGTAACCTAAACTAAACTAAACTAAACTAAACTATAAACTTAACTATAAACTAAAGTAAACTAAAGTAAACTAAAATAAACTAACCTAACCTAACCTAAACTCAACTAAACTAACCTAACCAAACCTAACCTAAATTAAACTGAACTAAACTGAACTAAACTAATCTAATATAAACTAAACTAAACTAAAATATAAACTAAAATATAAACCAAACTAAACTAAACTAACCTAACCTAACTTAACCTAACCTAAATTAATCTAAACTAAGCTGACCTAACCTAACCTAAACTAAGCAAAAATAAAGTAATTTAAATTCCACTAAATTAAACTAAACTAAACTACACTAACCTAACCTAACCTAACCTAACCCAACCTAAATTAAAATAAATTAAACTAAGCTAACCTAACCTAACCTAAGCTAAGCAAAACTAAACTAACCTAACCTAACCTAACCTAAACTAAATAAAACTAACCTAACCTAACTAGCCTAAACTAAACTAAACTATAAAATAAGCTATAAACTAAACTAATCTATACTAAAAATTAAATTATAAAGTAAACTAAACTAAACTAAACTTTACCAAACTACTCTATTCTAACCTAAGCTAACCTAAACTAATCTAAACTAAACTAAACTAAACAAAACTATGATTTGAACTAAACTAAACTATAAACTAAATTATAAACTAAACTAAACTATAAACTAAACTAAACTAAACTAAACTGTACTAAACTAACCTAACCAAACTTAATCTAAATTATACCCTTCTACACTAAACTAAGCTATAAACTAAATTAGATTACACTATAAACTAAACTATAAAGAAAACTAAACTATAAACAAAGCTAAACTAACTAACCTAACCTAACCTAACCTAACATATACCAAACTAAACTGAACTAAACTAACCTAACCTGACCTAACATAATCTAATCTAAACTAAAATAAACTAACCTAAACTAATCTAATCTTACCTAACCTAACCTAAACTAAAATAAACCAAACTAAACACAAACCAAAATATAAACTAATTTATAAACTAAACTAATCTATAAACTAAACTAAACTAAACTAAACTTAACTAAACTAACTAACCTTACCTAACCTAGCCTAACCTAATCTAAACTAAACTAAACTAACCTAATCTAACCCAAAATAAACCATACTAAACTAAATTATAAAGTAAACTATAAACTAAACTAAACAAAACTATATTCTAAACTACAAACTAAATTAAACTATAAACTAAACTATACTAAACTAAACTAAACTAACCTAACCTAACCTAACCTAACTTAAACTAAACTAAACTAACCTAACCTAACGTAACCTAATCTAAACTAAACTAAATTAAATTCAACTAAACTAAACTAAACTGCACTAATCTAACCTAACCTAACCTAACCTAAACTAAACTAAACTAAACTATAAACTAAGTTATATACTAAACTAAACTAAACTAACATAACGTAACTTGAACTACAATAAAATAAACTAAACTAAGTTCAACTAAACTAAACCTAACTACACTAACCTAACCTAACCTAACCAAACCTAAACTAAACTAAACTAAACTAAATAAAACTAAACTAAACTAAACGAAATTAAACTATACACCAAACTATAAACTAAGCTAAACTAAACTATAAATTAAACTATAAACTAAACTAAACTACTAAACTATAAGGTAAACTAAACTAAATTAAACTCAACTAATCTAAACTAACTTAACCTTACTAAACTAACCTAACCTAAAATAACCTAACCTAATATAAACTAAACTAAACTAACCTAACCTATGCTAAGCTAAGCTAAGCTAAACTAAATCAACCTAACCTAAACTAAACTAAACTAAACTAAAATATAAACCAAACTATAAACTAAACTAAACCAAACTATATACTAAACTATAAACTAAACTAAGCTAAACTATAAACTAAACTAAACTAAACTAACCTAAACTAGCCTAACCTAAACTAACTTAACCTAACCTAAACAAAACTTACCTTACCTTACCGCACATAACATAACCTAAACTAAACTAAACTATAAAATAAACTATAAACTAAACTAAACTAAACTATACAAAATTTAAATTATAAACTAACCTAAACTAAACTAACCTAACCTAACCTAACCTAACATAAACTAAATTAACTAAATTATAAACTAAACGAAACTAAACTAACCAAACCTAACCTAACATAACATAAACTAAACTAAACTAAATTATAAACTAAACGAAACTAAACAAAACTAAACTAAACTAACCTAAAGTAACATAACCTAACCTAACCTAAACTAAACTAAACTAAGCTGACCTAAACTAAACTAAAACTAAATTAAACTAAACTATAAACTAAAATAAATTAAGTAAATTAACTAAAATAAAATAAACTAACCTAACCTAACCTAACCTAAACTAAACTAACCTAACCTAACCTAATCTAAACTAAACTAAACTAATCTAATATAAACTAAACTAATCAATAAATTAAAATATAAACTAAACTTAACTAAACTAAACTAAGCTAAACTAACTTGACCTAAACTAAACTAAACTAAGCTAAACTAACCTGACCTAAACTTAACTAAAATAAACTAAATTAAATTCAAGTAAACTAAACTAAACTACACTAACCTAACCTAACCTAACCTAACATAATCTAATCTAAACTAAAATAAAGTAACCTAAACTAATCTAACCTTACCTAACCTAAACTAAACTAAACTAAACCAAACTAAACTAAACTATAAACTAAAATATAAACTAATTTATAAACTAAACTAATCTATAAACTAAACTAAACTGAACTATAAACAAAACTAAACTAAACTGAACTAAACTAACCTAAACTAACCTAACCTAAACTTACGTAACCTAACCTAAACTAAACTAAACTATAAACTAAACTGTAAACTAATTTATGAATTAAACTAAACTATAAACTAAAGTAAAATAAACAAAACTAAACTAAGCCAAACTAACTAACCTAACCTAACCTAACCTAAGCTAAGCTATCTAAACTCACCTAACCTAACCTAAACTAAACTAAAATAAAATAAACTAAAGTATAAACTAAACTAAAGTAAACTATAAACTAAACTATAAACTAAACTGAACTAAACTGTAAATTAAACTAAAGTTAACTAACCTAACCTAACCAAACCTAACGAAAATTAAACTAAACTAAACTAAACTAAGCTAACTTAACCTAACCTAAACTAACCTAACCTAACCTAACCTAAGCTAAGCTAAACTAAACTAACTTAACCTAACATAACTAACCTAACCTAACCTAAACTAACCTTACCTCACCTAACCTAAACTAAACTAAATTAAACTATAAACTGAACTAAACTGTAAACTAAATTTTAAACTAAACTAAACTAAACTATAAATACAACTAAACTAAACTGAACTAAACTAAAATAACCTAGCCTAACTTAAACTTAACTAAACTAAACTACCCTAACCTAACCTAACCAAACCTAACCTAACCTAACCTAAACTAAACTAAAATAAACTAAACTAAACTAAACTAAACTAACTAACCTAACCTAACCTAACCTAAGCTAAACTAAACTAACCTAACGTAAATTAACCTAAACAAAACTAAACTAAACTAAACTAACCTAACCTAACCTAACATAAACTAAACTAAACTAAACTAAATAAAACTAAACTAAACTAAACGAAATTAAACTATACACCAAACTATAAAATAAGCTACACTAAACTATAAACTAAAATATAAACTAATCTAAATTAAACTAACCTAACCTAAACTAAACTAAAATAAACTAAATTAAATTCAACTAAATGAAACTAAACTAAACTACACTAACCTAACCTAACCTAACCTAATATAATCTAATCTAAACAAAAATAAACTAACCTAAACTAATCTAACCTTACCTAACCAAACCTAAACGAAACTAAACTAAACCAAACTAAACTAAACTACAAACTAAAATATAAACTAATTTATATACTAAACTAATCTATAAACTAAACTAAACTAAACTAAACTTAGCTAAACTAACTAACCTTACCGAAAATAGCCTAACCAAATCTAAGCTAAACTAAACTAACCTAACCTAAACCAACATAAACCAAACTAAACTAAATTATAAAGTAAACCATAAACTAAACTAAACAAAACTTAATTCTAAACTATAAATTAACAAAACTATAAACTAAACTAAACTAATCTAACCTTACCTATCCTAACCTAAACTAAACTAAACTAAACTATAAACACAGTTATAAACTAAACTAAACTAAACTAACATAACGTAACCTAAACTACAATAAAATAAACTAAACTAAGTTCATCTAAACTAAACCTAACTACACTAACCTAACCTAACCTAACTTAACAAAAACTAAACTAAACTGACCTAACCTAACCTAACGTAAACTAAACTAAACTATACGAAACAAAACTAAATAAAACTAAACTAAACTAAACGAAATTAAACTATACACCAAACTATAAAATAAGCTAAACTAAACTTTAAATTAAACTATAAACTAAACTAAACTACTAAACTATAAGGTAAACTAAACTAAATTAAACTCAACTAAACTAAACTAACCTAACCTAACCTAACATAAACTAAACTAAATTATAAACTAAACAAAACTAAACAAAACTAAAACTAAACTAACCTAAAGTAACCTAACCTAACCTAAAGTAAACTAAACTAATCTAATATAAACTAAACTAAACAATAAATTAAAATATAAAATAAACTTAACTAAACTAAACTAAGCTAAACGAACTTAACCTAAACTAAACTAAACTATAAAATAAACTATTAACTAAACTAAACTAAACTATACTATAAACTAAATTATAAACTAAACTAAACTAAACTAACCTAACCTAACCTAACATAAACCAAACAAACTAAATTATAAACTAATCGTAACTAAACTAACCTAACCTAACCTAACCTAACATAAACTAAACTAAACTCAATTATAAACTAACCGAAACTAAACAAAACTAAACTAAACTAACCTAAAGTAACATAACCTATGCTAACTTAAACTAAACTAAACTAACCTGACCTAACCTAAACTAAAACTAAATTTATCTAAACTATAAACTAAACTATAAACTAAAGTAAATTAACTAAACCAAAATAAACTAACCTAACCTAACCTAACCTAAACTAAACTAACCTAACCTAACCTAACCTAACCTAACATTTACTAAACTAAACTAAATTATAAACTAAGCGAATCTAAACTAAATTAAATTAAACTAAACTAACCTAAAGTAACATAACCTAACCTAACGTAACGTAACCTAACCTAAACTAAACTAAACTAAACTAAACTTACCAACCTAACCTAACCTAAACCAAAATAAACTAAACTAACCTAACCGAACCTAAACTAAACTAAACTATAAAATAAACTATAAACTAAACTAAACTAAACTAAACTAAAATAAACTAACCTAACCTAACCTGACCTAGCCTAACCTAACCTAACCTAACCTAAACTAAACTAAACTAAACTATAAACTAAGTTATATACTAAACTAAACTAAACTAACATAACGTAACTTGAACTACAATAAAATAAACTAAACTAAGTTCAACTAAACTAAACCTAACTACACTAACCTAACCTAACCTAACCAAACCTAAACTAAACTAAACTAAACTAAATAAAACTAAACTAAACTAAACGAAATTAAACTATACACCAAACTATAAACTAAGCTAAACTAAACTATAAATTAAACTATAAACTAAACTAAACTACTAAACTATAAGGTAAACTAAACTAAATTAAACACAACTAATCTAAACTAACTTAACCTTACTAAACTAACCTAACCTAAAATAACCTAACCTAATATAAACTAAACTAAACTAACCTAACCTAAGCTAAGCTAAGCTAAGCTAAACTAAATCAACCTAACCTGAACTAAACTAAACTAAACTAAAATATAAACCAAACTATAAACTAAACTAAACCAAACTATATACTAAACTATAAACTAAACTAAGCTAAACTATAAACTAAACTAAACTAAACTAACCTAAACTAGCCTAACCTAAACTAACTTAACCTAACCTAAACTAAACTTACCTTACCTTACCGCACATAACATAACCTAAACTAAACTAAACTATAAAATAAACTATAAACTAAACTAAACTAAACTATACAAAAATTAAATTATAAACTAACCTAAACTAAACTAACCTAACCTAACCTAACATAAACTAAAATAACTAAATTATAAACTAAACGAAACTAAACTAACCTAACCTAACCTAACCTAACATATACTAAACTAAACTAAATTATAAACTAAACGAAACTAAACAAAACTAAACTAAACTAACCTAAAGTAACATAACCTAACCTAAACTAAACTAAACTAAGCTGACCTAAACTAAACTAAAACTAAATTAAACTAAACTATAAACTAAACTATAAACTAAAGTAAATTAACTAAAATAAAATAAACTAACCTAACCTAACCTAACCTAAACTAAACTAACCTAACCTAACCTAACCTAATCTAAACTAAACTAAACTAATCTAATATAAACTAAACTAAACAATAAATTAAAATATAAACTAAACTTAACTAAACTAAACTAAGCTAAACTAACTTGACCTAAACTAAACTAAACTAAGCTAACCTAACCTGACGTAAACTAAACTAAAATAAACTAAATTAAATTCAAGTAAACTAAACTAAACTACACTAACCTAACCTAACCAAACCTAACCTAACATAATCTAATCTAAACTAAAATAAAGTAACCTAAACTAATCTAACCTTACCTAACCTAAACTAAACTAAACTAAACCAAACTAAACTAAACTATAAACTAAAATATAAACTAATTTATAAACTAAACTAATCTATAAACTAAACTAAACTGAACTATAAACAAAACTAAACTAAACTGAACTAAACTAACCTAAACTAACCTAACCTAAACTTACGTAACCTAACCTAAACTAAACTAAACTATAAACTAAACTGTAAACTAATTTATAAATTAAACTAAACTATAAACTAAAGTAAAATAAACAAAACTAAACTAAGCCAAACTAACTAACCTAACCTAACCTAACCTAAGCTAAGCTATCTAAACTCACCTAACCTAACCTAAACTAAACTAAAATAAAATAAACTAAAGTATAAACTAAACTAAAGTAAACTATAAACTAAACTATAAACTAAACTGAACTAAACTATAAATTAAACTAAAGTTAACTAACCTAACCTAACCAAACCTAACGTAAATTAAACTAAACTAAACTAAACTAAGCTAACTTAACCTAACCTAAACTAACCTAACCTAACCTAACCTAAGCTAAGCTAAACTAAACTAACTTAACCTAACATAACTAACCTAACCTAACCTAAACTAACCTTACCTCACCTAACCTAAACTAAACTAAACTAAATTAAACTATAAACTGAACTAAACTGTAAACTAAATTTTAAACTAAACTAAACTAAACTATAAATACAACTAAACTAAACTGAACTAAACTAAAATAACCTAGCCTGACTTAAACTTAACTAAACTAAACTACCCTAACCTAACCTAACCTAACCAAACCTAACCTAACCCAACCTAAACTAAACTAAAATAAACTAAACTAAACTAAACTAAACTAACTAACCTAACCTAACCTAACCTAAGCTAAACTAAACTAACCTAACGTAAATTAATCTAAACAAAACTAAACTAAACTAAACTAACCTAACCTAACCTAACATAAACTAAACTAAACTAAATAAAACTAAACTAAACTAAACGAAATTAAACTATACACCAAACTATAAAATAAGCTACACTAAACTATAAACTAAAATATAAACTAATCTAAACTAAACTAACCTAACCTAAACGAAACTAAAATAAACTAAATTAAATTACACTAAATGAAACTAAACTAAACTACACTAACCTAACCTAACCTAACCTAACCTAACATAATCTAATCTAAACAAAAATAAACTAACCTAAACTAATCTAACCTTACCTAACCAAACCTAAACTAAACTAAACTAAACAGAACTAAACTAAACTACAAACTAAAATATAAACTAATTTATAAACTAAACTAATCTATAAACTAAACTAAACTAAACTAAACTTAGCTAAACTAACTAACCTTACCGAAAATAGCCTAAACTAATCTAAGCTAAACTAAACTAACCTAACCTAAACCAACATAAACAAAACTGAACCAAATTATAAAGTAAACCATAAACTAAACTAAACAAAACTTAATTCTAAACTATAAATTAACAAAACTATAAACTAAACTAAACTAATCTAACCTAACCTAACCTAACCTATCCTAAACTAAACTAAACTAAACTATAAACACAGTTATAAACTAAACTAAACTAAACTAACATAACGTAACCTAAACTACAATAAAATAAACTAAACTAAGTTCATCTAAACTAAACCTAACTACACTAACCTAACCTAACCTAACCTAACAACAACTAAACTAAACTGACCTAACCTAACCTAACGTAAACTAAACTAAACTATACGAAACAAAACTAAATAAAACTAAACTAAACTAAACGAAATTAAACTATACACAAAACTATAAAATAAGCTAAACTAAACTATAAATTAAACTATAAACTAAACTAAACTACTAAACTATAAGGTAAACTAAACTAAATTAAACTCAACTAATCTAAACTAACCTAAGCTTACTAAACTAACCTAACCTAAACTAACCTAACCTAATATAAACTAAACTAAACTAACCTAACCTAACATAAGCTAGGCTAAGCTAAACTAAACTAACCTAACCTAAAATAAAATAAACTAAACTAAAATATAAACTAAACTATAAACTAAACTAAACCAAACTATATACTAAACTATAAACTAAACTAAGCTAAACTATAAACTAAACTATACTAAACTAAAGTAACTTAACCTAACCTAACCTAAACCCACTTATCCTAACCTATACTAAACTTACCTTACCTAACCTAACATAACCTAAACTAATCTAAAGTATAAAATAAACTATAAACTAAACTAAACTATACCATAAACTAAATTATAAACTAAACTAAACTAAACTAAACTAACCTAACCTAACCTAAACTAAACTAAACTAAATTATAAACTAAACGTAACTAAACTAACCTAACCTAACCTAACCTAAACTAAACTAAATTATAATCTAAACGAAACTAAACAAAACTAAACTAAACTAACCTAAAGTAACATAACCTAACCTAACCTAAACTAAACTAAACTAACCTGACCTAACCTAAACCAAAACTAAATTAATCTATACTATAAACTAAACTATAAACTAAAGTAAATTAACTAAACTAAAATAAACTAACCTAACCTAACCTAACCTAAACTAAACTAACATAACCTAACCTAACCTAAGCTAAACTAAACTAATCTAATATAAACTAAACTAAACAATAAATTAAAATATAAACTAAACTTAACTAAACTAAACTAAGGAAAACTAACTTAACCTAAACTAAACTAAACTAAACTAACCTAACCTGACCTAAAATAAACTAAAATAAACTAAATTAAATTCAAGTAAACTAAACTAAACTACACTAACCTAACCTAACATAATCTAATCTAAACTAAACTAAACTAACCTAAACTAATCTAACCTTACCTAACCTAACCTAACCTAAACTAAACTAAACTAAACTATAAACTAATTTATAAACTAAACTAATCTATAAACTAAACTAAACTAAACTAACCTAAGATAACATAACCTAAATTAAAGTAAACTAAACTAAACTATACTAAACTATAAACAAAACGATAAACTATACTATATATTAAACTGAACTAAAGTAAACTAAACTAAATTAATTTTACCTAACCTAACCTAAACTAAACTAAACTAACCTAACCTAACCCAAACTAAATTAAACTAAACTAAACTAAACGAAATTAAACTATAAACTGAAGTAAACTAAACTAAACTCAACTAAACTAAACTAACCTAACCTAACTTAACATAACCTAACCTAAACTAAACTAAACTAAGGTAACCTAACATAACCTACCCTAAACTAAAATAAATTAAATTAATTAAACTATAAACTAAACTAAACTATAAACTAAACGATACCTCACTCAACTAAACTAAACTAAACTAAACTACACTAAACTAAACTAAACCATAAACTAAACTATAAACTAAACTATAAACTAAACTATAAACTAATTTATAAATTAAACTAAACTATAAATTATAGTAAAATAAACAAAACTAAACTAAGCTAAACTAACTAACCTAAATTAACGTAACCTAAGCTAAGCTATCTAAACTAACCTAACCTAACCTAACCTAAACTAAACTAAACTAAAATAAACTAAACTAAACTAAACTATAAACTAAACTATAAACTAAACTGAACTAAACTATAAACTAAACTAAACTAAAGTTAACTAACCTAACGTAACTTAACCTAAACTAAATTAAACTAAACTAAACTAAACTAAGCTAACTTAACCTAACCTAAACTAACCTAACCTAACCTAAGCTAAGCTAAACTAAACTAACCTAACCTAACATAAACTAACCTTACCTAACCTAAACTAACCTTACCTAACCTAACCTAACCTAAACTAAACTAAACTAAACTAAACAAAACTACACTAAACTAAACTAAATTAAACTATAAACTGAACTAAACTATAAACTAAACTTTAAACTAACCAAGACTAAACTATAAACAAAACTAAACTAAACTGAACTAAACTTACCTAACCTAACATAAACTTAATTAAACTAAACTACCCTAACCTAACCTAACCCTAATCTAACCTTACCTAACCTAACCTAAACTAAACTAAACTAAACTAAACTATAAACTAAACTAAACTAAACTAAACTAAACTAAACTAACTAACCTAATCTAACCGAACCTAACCTAAGCTACGCTAAACTAAACTAACCTAACAAAACCTGAAATAAACTAAACTAAACTAAACTAAACTAAACTAAATTATAAACTAAACTATAAAATAATATAAACTAACCTAACCTAACCTAACCTAAACTAAACTAACCTAACCTAAGCTAACGTAACCTAAACTAAACTAAACTATAAAAAAACTATAAACTAAACTAAACAAATCTATACTATAAACTAAATTATAAACTAAACTAATGTAAACTAAACTAACCTCAACTAACCTAACCTAACCTCACCTAACCGAACCTAAACTAAACTAAACTAAACTAAACTATAAACTAAAGTAAACTAAATTAAAATAAAATAAACTAACCTAATTTACCTAAACAAAACTAACACACCCAACCTAACCTAAACAAAACTAAACTGACCTAACCTATCCTTAACAAAATAAAACTAAACTAAACTATAAGATAAACTATAAACTAAAGTAAACTAAACTAAACTAAAATAAACTAATCTAACCTAACCTAACCTAACCTAAACTAATATAATATAAACTAAACTAAACTATACTCTAAAATATAAACTAAACTAAACTAAACAACCTAACCTAAACTAAAGTAAAATAAACTAGATTAAATTCAACTAAACTAAACTAAACTAAACGCCACTAACCTAACCTAACCTAATATAATCTAAACTAAAATAAACTAACCTAACCTAAACTTACCTAACCTAACCTAAACTAAACAAATCTAAGCTATAAACTAAACTATAAACTAATTTATAAATTAAACTAAACTATAAACTAAAATAAAATAAACTAAACTAAGCTAAACTATCTAACCTAACCTAACCTAACCTAAATTAACCTAACCTAAGCTAAGCTAAACTAAACTAACCTAACCCAACCTAGGCTAACCTTACCTAACCTAACCTAAACTTAACTAAATGAAACTAAACTATAAACTAATCTATAAATTAAACTAAACTTAAACTAAACTAAAATAAACTAAACTAAGCTAAATTAACTAACCTAACCTATTCTAAACTAACCTAAGCTAAACTAGACTAACCTAACCTAAACTAAACTAAACTAAATTATAAACTAAACCATAAACTAAATTATACTATAAACTAAACTATAAACTAAACTAAACTAAACTATAAACTAGACTAAACTAAACTAAACTAACCTAACCTAACCTAAGCTAAGGTAAACTAAACTAACCTAACATAACCTGAACTAAACTAAACTAAACTAACCTAACTTATAAACTAAGCTATAAACTAAACTAAACCAAATTATAAACTAAACTATAAACTAAACTAAACTATAAACTAAACTAAACTATAAACTAAACTAAACTAAATTATACTAATCTAACCTAACCTAAACTAAACTAACCTAACGTAACCTAACCTAACATAACCTAAACTAAACTAAATTAAATATAAAATAAACTGTAAACTAAACTATACTATAAACTAAATTATAAACTAAACTAAACTAACCTAATCTAACCTAATCTAACATAAACTAAACTAAATTATAAACAAAACGAAACTAAACTAACCTAACCTAATATAAACTAAACTAAACTAAATTATAAACTAAACGAAACTAAACTAAACTAAACTAACCTAAAGTAACATAAGTTAACCTAACCTAACCTAAACTACACTAACTTAACCTGACCTAACCTAAATTGAACTAAACCAAACTAACCTAACCTAACCTAACCTAAAATAACCTAACCTAAGCTAAGCTAAACTAAACTTACCTAACCTAACCTAAACTAAACCAATCTAAACTATAAACTAAACTATAAACTAATTTATAAATTAAACTAAACTATTAACTAAATTAAAAAAAACCTAACTAAGCTAAACTATCTAACCTAACCTAAAATAACCTAACCTAAGCTAAACTAAACTAACCTAACCTAACATAAACTAACATAACCTAACCTAACCTAAACTAAACTAAACTAAACCAAACTAAACTAAACTATAAAATAAAATATAAACTAATTTATAAACTAAACTAATCTATAAACTAAACTAAACTAAACTAAACTTAGCTAAACTAACTAACCTTACCTAATGTAGCCTAACGTAATCTAAGTTAAACTAAACTAACCTAACCTAACCTAAACTAACTTAACCTAACCTATACTAAACTTACCTTACCTAACCTATCATAACCTAAACTAAACTAATTATTAAATAAACTATAAACTAAACTAAACTAAACTAAACTAAACTATACTATAAACTAAATTATAAACTAAACTAAACTAACCTAACCTAACCTAACATAAACTAAATTAAACTAAATTATAAACTAAACGAAACTAAACTAACCTAACCTATGCTAACCTAACATAACATAAACTAAACTAAACTAAATTATAAACTAAACAAAACTAAACAAAACTAAAACTAAACTAACCTAAAGTAACCTAACCTAACCTAAAGTAAACTAAACTAATCTAATATAAACTAAACTAAACAATAAATTAAAATATAAAATAAACTTAACTAAACTAAACTAAGCTAAACGAACTTAACCTAAACTAAACTAAACTATAAAATAAACTATTAACTAAACTAAACTAAACTATACTATAAACTAAATTATAAACTAAACTAAACTAAACTAACCTAACCTAATCTAACATAAACTAAACAAACTAAATTATAAACTAATCGTAACTAAACTAACCTAACCTAACCTAACCTAACATAAACTAAACTAAACTCAATTATAAACTAAACGAAACTAAACAAAACTAAACTAAACTAACCTAAAGTAACATAACCTATGCTAACTTAAACTAAACTAAACTAACCTGACCTAACCTAAACTAAAACTAAATTTATCTAAACTATAAACTAAACTATAAACTAAAGTAAAATTAACTAAACCAAAATAAACTAACCTAACCTAACCTAACCTAACCTAAACTAAACTAACCTAACCTAACCTAACCTAACCTAACATTTACTAAACTAAACTAAATTATAAACTAAGCGAATCTAAACTAAATTAAATTAAACTAAACTAACCTAAAGTAACATAACCTAACCTAACGTAACGTAACCTAACCTAAACTAAACTAAACTAAACTTACCAACCTAACCTAACCTAAACTAAAATAAACTAAACTAACCTAACCGAACCTAAACTAAACTAAACTATAAACTAAATTATAAACTAAACTAAACTAAACTAAACTAAAATAAACTAACCTAACCTAACCTGACCTAGCCTAACTAAACTAACCTAACCTAAACTAAACTAAACCAATATAATATTTACTAAACTAAACTAAACTATAATCTAAAATAAATTAACTAAGCTACACTAACTAACCCAACCTAACCTAACCTATCCTAAACCAACCTAAACTAAGCTAAACTAACCTAACCTAACCTAACCTAACCTAACCTATCCTAAACTGAACTAAACTCAACTAAACTAAACTAAATTAAATAATAAACTAAACTAAACTTAACTATAAATTAAACTATAAACTAAACTAAACTATAAATAATACTAAACTAAACTGAACTAAACTAACCTAACCTAACCTAACATAAACTTAACTAAACTAAACTAACTTAACCTCACCCAACGTAACCTTACCTAACCTAAACTAAAATAAACTAAACTAAACTATAAGCGAAACTATACTTAATTATAAATTAAACACTAAACTAAATTACACCAAACTGACCTAACCTAACCTAAACAAAACTAACATACCTAACCTAACCTAACTTAAACTAAACTAAACTAAACTAACCTAACCTAACCTAACCTAAACTAAACTAAACTGACCTAACCTATCCTAAACAAACTAAACCAAACTAAACTATAAGCTAAACTATTAACTAAACTAAACTAAACTAACCTTACCTAACCTAACCTAACCTAACTTATACTAAACTAAACTAAATTAAACCAAACTAAACTAAACTATAAACTCAAATATAAGCTAATCTATAAATTAAAATAAACTATAAAATAAAATAAACTAAACTAAATAAAATTCAACTAAACTAAACTACACTAATCTAACCTAACCTAACATAATATAATCTAAACTAAAATAAACTAACATAACCTAACCTAACCTTAACTAACATAACCTAAACTAAACTAAACTAAACCAAACTTAAATAAACTATAAACCAAAATATAAACTAATCTATAAACTAAACTAAACTATAAACTAAACGAAACTAAAATAAACTATACTAAATTAAACTAACCTAACCTAAACAAATCTAACCTAAACTAAACTAAACTAGACTAAACTACATTAAACTATAAAGTAAACTAAATTAAACTATAAACTAAACTATAAACTAAACTAAACTAAATTATAAACAAAACTAAACTATAAAATAATTTGTAAATTAAACTAAAGTATAAACTAAACTAAAATAAACTAAACTAAGCCAAACTAACTAACCCAACCTAACCTCACCTAACCTAACCTAAACTAAACTAAACTAACCTTACCTAACCTAACCTAAACTAAACTAAACAAAACTAAACTAAACTAAACTAAATTAAACTATAAACTAAACTAAACTATAAACCAAACTATAAACTAAACTAAACTAAACTATAAACAAACCTAACTAAACTGAACTAAACTAACCAAACCTAACCTAACATAAACTTAACTAAACTAAACTATCCTAACCTAACCTAACCTTACCTAACCTAACCTTAACTAAACCAAACTAAACTAAACTATAAACTAAAATATAATCTAATCTATAAATTAAACTAAACTATAAACTGAAATAAATAAACTAAACTAAGCTAAACTAACTAACCTAACCTAACTTAACCTAACCTAACCCAACCTAAGCTAAGCTAAAGTAAACTTACCAAACCTAACCTAAACTAAACTAAACTAAATTAAATTAAACTATAATCTAATCTATTAACTTAACTAAACTAAATTATAAACTAAACTATAAACTAAACTAAACTATAAACTAAACTAAACCAAACTAACCTAACCTAACCTAACCTAAACTAAACTGACCTAACCTAAGCTAACCTAACCTAAATTAAACTATAAAATAAACTATAAACTAAACTAAACCAAACTATACTATAAACTAAATTATAAACTAAACTAAACTAACCGGAACTAACCTAACCTAACATAAACTAAACTAAACTAAATTATAAACTAAACGAAACTAAACTAAACTAAATTAAACTAAACTAACCTAAAGTAACCTAAACTAAACTAAACCAAACTATAAACTTAACTAACTAACTAACTAAATAAACTAAACTATAAACTAAACTGTAAACTAAATTATTACTAAACTAAATTATAAACAAAACTAAACTCAACTGAACTAACTTAACCTAACCTAACATAAACTTACCTCTCCTAACCTAAACTAAACTAAACTAAACTAAACTATAAACTAATCTAAAATTAAACTAAACTATAAACTAAAATAAACTAAACTAAGCTACACTAACTAACCGAACCTAACCTAAACTAACCTAACCTAACCAAACCTAAACTAAGCTAAACTAAACTATAAAATAAAATATAAACTAAAATAAACTAAACTATACTATAAACTAAATTACAAACTAAACTAAATTAAACTAAACTAACCTAACCTAACCTAACATAAACTATACTAAACTAAATTATAAACTAAACGAAACTAAACTAACCTAACCTAACTTAAACCAAATTAAACTAAACTAAACTAAACGAAATTAAACTATAAACTAAACTAAACTAAACTGAACTCAACTAAACCAAACTAAACTAACCCAACTTAACCTAACCTAAACTAAACTAAACTAACCTAACCTAACATAACCTACCCTAAACTAAACTAAACTAAATTAATTAAACTATAAATTAAACTAAACTATAAACTAAACGATACCTCACTAAACTAAACTAAACTAAATCATAAACTAAACGAAACTAATCTAAACTATAAACTAAACTATAAACTAATTTATAAATTAAACTAAACTATAAACTAAAATAAAATAAACTAAACTAAGCTAAACTATCTAACCTAACCTAACCTAACCTAAATTAACCTAACCTAAGCTAAGCTAAACTAAACTAACCTAACCTAACAAACTAACATAACCTAACCTAAACTAAACTAAACTAACCTTACCTAACCTAACCTATACTAAACTAAACAAAACTAAACTAAACTATAAACTAAACTAAACTAAACTATAAACTAAACTAAACTAAACTGAACTAAACTAACCTAACCTAACATTAACTTAACTAAACTAAACTAACCTAACCCAACCTAAGCTAACCTTACATAACCTAACCTAAACTTAACTAAATGAAACTAAACTATAAACTAATCTCTAAATTAAACTAAACTATAAACTAAACTAAAATAAACTAAACTAAGCTAAATTAACTAACCTAACCTATTCTAACCTAACTTAAGCTAAACTAGACTAACCTAACCTAAATTAAACTAAACTGAACTAAATTATAAACTAAACCATAAACTTAACCTTACCTAACCTAAACTAAACTAACCTAACCTAACCTAACCTAAAATAACCTAACCTAAGCTAAGCTAAACTAAAGTAACCTAACCTAACATAAACTAACATAACCTAACCTAAACTGAACTAAACTTAACTAACCGAACCTAACCTAAAATAACCTAACCTAAGCAAAGCTAAACTAAACTAACCTAACCTAACATAAACTAATATAACCTAACCTAAACAAAACTAAACTAAACTAAACTAAACAATAAACTGAACTAAACTAACCTAACCTAACCTAACATAAACTTAACTAAACTAAACTAACCTAACCCAACCTAAGCTAACCTTACCTAACCTAACCTAAACTAAACTAAACGAAACTAAACTATAAACTAATCTCTAAATTAAACTAAACTATAAACTAAATTAAAATAAACTAAACTAAGCTAAGTTAACTAACCTAACCTATTCTAACCTAACCTAAGCTAAACTAGACTAACCTAACCTAAACTAAACTAAACTAAACTAAACTATAAACTAAACTAAACTAAACTATAAACAAAACTAAACTAAACTGAACTAAACTAACCTAACCTAACCTAACATAAACTTAACTAAACTAAACTAACCTAACCCAAACTAAGCTAACCTTACCTAACCTAACCTAAACTTAAATAAATGAAACTAAACTATAAACTAATCTGTAAATTAAACTAAACTATAAACTAAACTAAAATAAACTAAACTAAGCTATATTAACTAACCTAACCTATTCTAACCTAACCTAAGCTAAACTAGACTAACCTAACCTAAACTAAACTAAACTAAATTATAAACTAAACCATAAACTAAACTAAACTATAAACTAAACTATAAACTAAACTAAACTAAACTATAAACTAGACTAAACTAAACTAAACTAACCTAACCTAACCTAAGCTAAGGTAAACTAAACTAACCTAACCTAACCTGAACTAAACTAAACTAAACTAACCTAACTTATAAACTAAGCTATAAACTAAACTAAACCAAATTATAAACTAAACTATAAACTAAACTAAACTAAACTATAAACTAAACTAAACTAAATTATACTAATCTAACCTAACCTAAACTAAACTAACCTAACCTAACCTAACCTAACATAACCTAAACTAAACTAAACTAAAATATAAAATAAATTATAAACTAAACTATAATATAAACTAAATTATAAACTAAACTAAACTAAACTAAACTAAACTAATCTAACCTAACCTAACATAAACTAAACTAAGTTATAAACAAAACGAAACTAAACTAACCTAACCTAATATAAACTAAACTAAACTAAATTATAAACTAAACGAAACTAAACTAAACCAAACTAACCTAAAGTAACATAAGTTAACCTAACCTAACCTAAACTACACTAACTTAACCTGACCTAACCTAAACTGAACTAAACCAAACTAACCTAACCTAACCTAACCGAAAATAACCTAACCTAAGCTAAGCTAAACTAAACTTACCTAACCTAACCTAAACTAAACTAATCTAAACTATAAACTAATCTATAAACTAATTTATAAATTAAACTAAACTATAAACTAAAATAAAATAAACTAAACTAAGCTAAACTATCTAACCTAACCTAACCTAACCTAAAATAACCTAACCTAAGCTAAGCTAAACTAAACTAACCTAACCTAACATAAACTAACATAACCTAACCTAACCTAAACTAATCTAAACTAAACGAAACTAATCTAATATAAACTAAACAAACTTAAACTATAAACTAAAATATAAACTAAACTAAACTAACCTAACCTAAACTAAACTAAAATAAACTAAATTAAATTCAACTAAATGTAACTAAACTAAACTACACTAACCTAACCTAGCCTAACCTAACATAATCTAATCTAAACTAAAATAAACTAACCTAACCTAACCATAACTAACCTAAACTAAACTGAAATAAACTAAACTAAACCAAACTAAACTAAACTATAAACTAAAATATAAATTAACCTGTAAACTACAGTAAACTATAAACTAAACGAAACTAATATAAACTATAGTAAACTAACCTAAAATAACCTAACCTAAGCTAAAGTAAACTAACCTAACCTAAAGTAAACTAAACTAAACTAAATTATAAACTAAAATATTTACTAAACTAAATCAAACTACATATTAAACTATAAACTAAACTAAGCTAAACTATAAATTAAACTAAACTAAACTAACCTAACCCAACCTAAACTAACCCAACCTAACCTAAACTAAACTAACCCAAACTAACCTAACATAAACTTAACTAAACTAAACTATCCTAAGCTAACTTAACCTAACCTTACCTAACCTAACCTAAACTAAACTAAACGAAACTAAACTGTAAACTAAACTATAAACTAATCTATAAATTAAACTAAACTATAAACTAAAATAAAATAAACTAAACTAAACTAACCTAACTAACCTAAGCTAACCGAACCTAACCTAAGCTACGCTAAACTAAACTAACCTAACCTAACCTGAACTAAACTAAACTAAACTAAACTGAATTATAAACTACACTATAAACTTAACTAAACCAAATTATAAGCTAAAAACTAAACTAAACTAAACTATAAACTTAACTAAACTAACCCTAACCTAACCTAAACTAAACTAACCTAACCTAAGCTAACCTAACCTAAACTAAACTAAACTATAAAAAAACTATAAACTAAACTAAACAACACTATACTATATACTAAATTAAAAACTAAACTAAACTAAACTAAACTAACCTAACCTAACCTCACCTAACCTAAACTAACATAAACTAAACTAAACTAAATTATAAACTAAACGAAACTAAACTAAACTAAACTAAATTAAACTAAACTAACCTAAAGTAACATAACCTAACTAACCTAACCTAACCTAACCTAAATTAAAATAAACTCAACTAACCTAACCTAACATAACCCAACCTAACCTAAACTAAACTAAACTAACCGAACCTAAACTAAACTAGTCTAAACTAAACTATAAACTAAACTATAAACTAAAGTAAACTAAACTAAACTAAAATAAACTAACCTAATTTACCTAAACAAAACTAACACTCCTAACCTAACCTAAACAAAACTAAACTATACTAACCTAACCTAACATAACCCAACCTAACCTAAACTAAACTAAACTATAAATTAAATTATAAACTAAAGTATACTAAACTAAACTAAAGAAACCTAACACACCTAACCTAACCTAAACTAAACTAAACTAAACTAAACTAACCTAACATAACCTAACCTAACCTAAACTAAACTAAACTGACGTAACCTATCCTAAACAAAACAAAACTAAACTAAACTATAAGCTAAACTATAAACTAGAGTAAACTAAACTAAACTAAAATAAACTAATCTAACCTAACCTATCCTAACCTAACCTAACCTAACCTAAACTAATCTAATATAAACTAAATTAAACTAAACTATAAACTAAAATATAAACTAGACTAAACTAAACTAAATAACCTAACCTAAACTAAAGTAAAATAAACTAGAGTAATTTCAACTAAACTAAACTAAACTAAACGCCACTAACCTAACCTAACCTAACCTAATCTAATCTAAACTAAAATAAGCTAACCTAACCTAACGTAACCTAACCTTACCTATTCTAACCTGAACTAATCTAAACTAAACAAACTAAACTAAACTATAAACCAAAATATAAACTAATCTATAAACTAAACTGAACTATAAACTAAACGAAACTAAAATAAACTATACTAAAATAAACTAACCTAACCTAAACTTACCTAACCTAACCTAAACTAAACTAATCTAAACTATAAACTAAACTATAAACTAATATATAACTGAAACTAAATTATAAACTAAAATAAATTAAACTAAACTAAGCTAAACTATCTAACCTAACCTAACCTAAAATAACCTAACCTAAGCTAAACAAAACTAAACTAACCTAACCTAACATAAACTAACATAACCTAACCTATACTTTACTAAACTAAACTAACCTTACCTAACGTAACCTATACTAAACTAAACAAATCTAAACTAAACTAAACTAAACTATAAACTAAACTAAACTAAAGTATAAACAAAACTATACTAAACTGAACTAAACTAACATAACCTAAGCTAAGGTAAACTAAACTAACCTAACTTAACCTAACCTAACATAACCTAAACTAAACTAAACTAAAATATAAAATAAACTATAAACTAAACTAAACTATACTATAAACTAAATTATAAACTATACTAAACTAAGCTAACCTAACCTAACCTAACCTAACATAAACTAAACTAAATTATAAACAAAACGAAACTAAACTAAACTAAACTAACCTAAAGTAACATAAGTTAACCTAGCCTAACCTAAACTACACTAAATTAACCTGACCTAACCTAAACTAAACTAACCTAACCTAACCTAACCTAAAGTAAAATAACCTAACCTAAGCTAAGCTAAACTAAACTAACCTAACCTAACATAAACTAACATAACCTAACCTAAACTGAACTAAACTAAACTAACCTAACCTAACCTAACCTAAAATATCCTAACCAAAGGTAAGCTACACTAAACTTACCTAACCTAACCTAAACTAAACTAATCTAAACTATAAACTAAACTATAAACTAATTTATAAATTAAACTAAACTTTAAACTAAAATAAAATAAACTAAACTAAGCTAAACTATCTAACCTAACCTAACCTAACCAAAATAACCTAACCCAAGCTAAGCTAAACTAAACTAACCTAACCTAACATAAAACTAACATAACCTAACCTAACCTAACCTAAACTAATCTAAACTAAACTAAACTAATCTAATATAAACTAAACAAACTTAAACTATAAACTAAAATATAAACTAAACTAAACTAAAATAAACTAAATTAAATTCAACTAAATGAAACTAAACTAAACTACACTAACCTAACCTAACCTAACCTAACATAATCTAATCTAAACTAAACTAAACTAATGTACTATAAGCTAAAATAAACAATAAATTAAAATATAAACTAAACTAAACTATACTAAACTAAGTAAACCTTACTTAACCTAACCTAAACTAAACTAAACTAAACTAAACTAACCTAACCTAAACTAAACTAAACGAAAATAAACTACATTAAATTAAATTAAACTAAAATAAACTACACTTACCTAACCTAACCTTACCTAACCTAACCTAAACTAAACTAACCAAACTAAACTAAACTATAAACTAAAATATAAGCTAATCTATAAATTAAACTAAACTATATACTAAAATAAACTAAACCAAATTAAATTCAACTAAACTAAACTACACTAATCTAACCTAACCTAACCTAACATAATCTAATCTAAACTAAAATAAACTAATCTAACCTAACCTAACCTTACCTAACCTAACCTAAACTAAACTAAACTAAAGCAAACTTAACTAAACTATAAAGCAAAATATAAACTAATCTATAAACTAAACTAAACTATAAACTAAACTATAAACTAAACTAAACTAAACTATAAACAAAACTAAACTATAAAACAATTTATAAATTAAACTAAACTATAAACTAAATTAAAATAAACTAAACTAAGCTAAACTAACTAACCCAACCTAACCTAACCTAACCTAAACTAAGCTATACTAAACTGACCAAACCTAACCTAAACTAAACTAAAATAAACTAAATTATATTATAAAGTATAAACTAAACAAAACTAAACTATAAACTATAATATAAACTAAACTAAACTTAACTAAACTAAATTAAACTAAAGTTAACTAACCTAACCTAACCTAACCTAACCTAAATTAAACTAAACTAAACTAACCTAACCTAACCTAACCTAACCTAAGCAAAACTAAAGTAACCTAACCTAACATAAACTAACCTAACCTAACCTAAACTAAACTAAACTAAACTAAACTAAGCTAACCTAACTTAACCTAACCTAACCTAACCTAAGCTAAGCAAAACTAAACTAACCTAACCTAACACAAACTAACCTAACCTAACCTAAACTAAACTAACCTTACCTAACCGAACCTAAACTAAACTAAACAAAACTAAACTAAACTAAACTAAATTAAACTATAAACTAAACTAAACTATAAACCAAACTATAAACTAAACTAAACTATACTATAAACAAACCTAACTAAACTGAACTAAACTAACCTAACCTAACCTAACATAAACTTAACTAAACTAAACTATCCTAACCTAACCTTACCTAACCTAACCTTAACTAATCCAAACTAAACTAAACTATAAACTAAAATATAATCTAATCTATAAATTAAACTAAACTATAAACTAAACTAAAATAAACTAAACTAAGCTAAACTAACTAACCTAACCTAACTTAACCTAACCTAACGAAACCTAAGCTAAGCTAAAGTAAACTTACCAAACCTAACCTAAACTACACTAAACTAAATTAAACTAAATTATAATCTAAACCATAAACTTAACTAAACTAAATTATAAACTAAACTATAAACTAAACTAAGCTATAAACTAAACTAAACCAAACTAACCTAACCAAACCTAAACTAACTTAATCTAACCTATACTAAACTTACCTTACCTAACCTAACATAATATAAACTAAACTAAACTATAAAATAAACTATAAACTAAACTAAACTAGACTTTACTATAAACTAAATTATAAACTAAACTAAACTAAACTAAACTAACCTAACCTAACCTAAATTAAACTAAACTAAACTAAATTATAAACTAAACGAAACTAAACTAACCTAACCTATGCTAACCTAACATAACATAAACTAAACTAAACTAAATTATAAACTAAACGAAACTAAACAAAACTAAAACTAAACTAACCTAAAGTAACCTAACCTAACCTAAAGTAAACTAAACTAATCTAATATAAACTAAACTAAACAATAAATTAAAATATAAAATAAACTTAACTAAACTAAACTAAGCTAAACGAACTTAACCTAAACTAAACTAAACTATAAAATAAACTATTAACTAAACTAAACTAAACTATACTATAAACTAAATTATAAACTAAACTAAACTAAACTAACCTAACCTAACCTAACATAAACTAAACAAACTAAATTATAAACTAATCGTATTTAAACTAACCTAACCTAACCTAACCTAACATAAACTAAACTCAATTATAAACTAAACGAAACTAAACAAAACTAAACTAAACTAACCTAAAGTAACATAACCTATGCTAACTTAAACTAAACTAAACTAACCTGACCTAACCTAAACTAAAACTAAATTTATCTAAACTATAAACTAAACTATAAACTAAAGTAAATTAACTAAACCAAAATAAACTAACCTAACCTAACCTAAACTAAACTAACCTAACCTAACCTAACCTAACATAAACTAAACTAAACTAAATTATAAACTAAGCGAATCTAAACTACATTTAATTAAACTAAACTAACCTAAAGTAACATAACCTAACCTAAGGTAACGTAACCTAACCTAAATTAAACTAAACTAAACTAAACTTACCAACCTAACCTAACCTAAACTAAAATAAACTAAACTAACCTAACCGAACCTAAACTAAACTAAACTATAAACTAAACTATAAACTAAACTAAACTAAACTAAACTAAAATAAACTAACCTAACGTAACCTGACCTAGCCTAACTAAACTAACCTAAACTAAACTAAACTAAACTAATATAATATTTACTAAACTAAACTAAACTATAAACTAAAATAAATTAACTAAGCTACACTAACTAACCCAACCTAACCTAACCTATCCTAAACCAACCTAAACTAAGCTAAACTAACCTAACCTAACCTAACCTAACCTAACCTATCCTAAACTGAACTAAACTCAACTAAACTAAACTAAATTAAATAAAAAACTAAACTAAACTTAACTATAAATTAAACTATAAACTAAACTAAACTATAAACAATACTAAACTAAACTGAACTAAACTAACCTAACCTAACCTAACATAAACTTAACTAAACTAAACTAACTTAACCTCACCCAACGTAACCTTACCTAACCTAACCTAAACTAAAATAAACTAAACTAAACTATAAGCGAAACTATGCTTATTTATAAATTAAACACTAAACTAAATTACACCAAACTGACCTAACCTAACCTAAACAAAACTAACATACCTAACCTATTTAAAACTAAACTAAACTAAACTAACCTAACCTAACCTAACCTAAACTAAACTAAACTGACCTAACCTATCCTAAACAAACTAAACTAAACTAAACTATAAGCTAAACTATTAACTAAACTAAACTAAACTAAACTAACCTTACCTAACCTAACCTAACCTAACTTATACTAAACTAAACTAAATTAAACCAAACTAAACTAAACTATAAACTCAAATATAAGCTAATCTATAAATTAAAATAAACTATAAAATAAAATAAACTAAACTAAATTAAATTCAACTAAACTAAACTACACTAATCTAACCTAACCTAACATAATCTAATCTAAACTAAAACAAACTAACATAACCTAACCTAACCTTAACTAACATAACCTAAACTAAACTAAACTAAACCAAACTTAAATAAACTATAAACCAAAATATAAACTAATCTATAAACTAAACGAAACTAAAATAAACTATACTAAATTAAACTAACCTAACCTAAGCAAATCTAACCTAACCTAAACTAAACTAAACTAAACTAAACTAAACTAAATTAAACTATAAAGTAAACTAAATTAAACTATAAACTAAACTATAAACTAAACTAAACTAAACTATAAACAAAACTAAACTATAAAATAATTTGTAAATTAAACTAAAGTATAAACTAAACTAAAATAAACTAAACTAAGCTAAACTAACTAACCCAACCTAACCTCACCTAACCTAACCTAAACTAAACTAAACTAAACTAACCTTACCTAACCTAACCTAAACTAAACTAAACAAAACTAAATTAAACTATAAACTAAACTAAACTATAAACCAAACTATAAACTAAACTAAACTAAACTATAAACAAACCTAACTAAAATGAACTAAACTAACCAAACCTAACCTAACATAAACTTAACTAAACTAAACTATCCTAACCTAACCTAACCTTACCTAACCTAACCTTAACCAAACCAAACTAAACTAAACTATAAACTAATATATAATCTAATCTATAAATTAAACTAAACTATAAACTGAAATAAATAAACTAAACTAAGCTAAACTAACTAACCTAACCTAACTTAACCTAACCTAACGAAACCTAAGCTAAGCTAAAGTAAACTTACCAAACAACCTAAACTAAATTAAACTAAATTAAACTAAACTATAATCTAAACTATTAACTTAACTAAACTAAATTATAAACTAAACTATTAACTAAACTAAACTATAAACTAAACTAAACCAAACAAACCTAACCTAACCTAACCTAAACTAAACTGACCTAACCTAAGCCAACCTAACCTAAATTAAACTATAAAATAAACTATAAACTAAACTAAACCAAACTATACTATAAACTAAATTATAAATTAAACTAAACTAACCGGAACTAACCTAACCTAACATAAACTAAACTAAACTAAATTATAAACTAAACGAAACTAAACTAAACTAAATTAAACTAAACTAACCGAACCTAACCTAAACTAACCTAACCTAACCAAACCTAAACTAAGCTAAACTAAACTATAAAATAAAATATAAACTAAAATAAACTAAACTATACTATAAACTAAATTACAAACTAAACTAAATTAAACTAAACTAACCTAACCTAACCTAACATAAACTATACTAAACTAAATTATAAACTAAACGAAACTAAACTAACCTAACCTAACTTAAACTAAATTAAACTAAACTAAACTAAACGAAATTAAACTATAAACTAAACTAAACTAAACTAAACTCAACTAAACCAAACTAAACTAACCTAACTTAACCTAACCTAAACTAAACTAAACTAACCTAACCTAACATAACCTACCCTAAACGAAACTAAACTAAATTAATTAAACTATAAATTAAACTAAACTATAAACTAAACGATACCTCACTAAACTAAACTAAATCATAAACTAAACGAAACTAATCTAAACTATAAACTAATTTATAAATTAAACTAAACTATAAACTAAAATAAAATAAACTAAACTAAGCTAAACTATCTAACCTAACCTAACCTAACCTAAATTAACCTAACCTAAGCTAAGCTAAACTAAACTAACCTAACCTAACATAAACTAACATAACCTAACCTAAACTAAACTAAACTAACCTTACCTAACCTAACCTATACTAAACTAAACAAAACTAAACTAAACTAAACTAAACTATAAACTAAACTAAACTAAACTATAAACAAAACTAAACTAAACTGAACTAAACTAACCTAACTTAACATAAACTTAACTAAACTAAACTAACCTAACCCAACCTAAGCTAACCTTACCTAACCTAACCTAAACTTAACTAAATGAAACTAAACTATAAACTAATCTCTAAATTAAACTAAACTATAAACTAAACTAAAATAAACTAAACTAAGCTAAATTAACTAACCTAACCTATTCTAACCTAACTTAAGCTAAACTAGACTAACCTAACCTAAATTAAACTAAACTGAACTAAATTATAAACTAAACCATAAACTAAACTAAACTATAAACTAAACTATAAACTAAACTAAACTAAACTATAAACTAGACTAAACTTAACTAAACTAACCTAACCTAACCTAAGCTAAGGTAAACTAAACTACCCTAAAGTAACATAAGTTAACCTAGCCTAACCTAAACTACACTAACTTAACCTTACCTAACCGAAACTAAACTAACCTAACCTAACCTAACCTAAAATAACCTAACCTAAGCTAAGCTAAACTAAAGTAACCTAACCTAACATAAACTAACATAACCTAACCTAAACTGAACTAAACTTAACTAACCGAACCTAACCTAAAATAACCTAACCTAAGCAAAGCTAAACTAAACTAACCTAACCTAACATAAACTAATATATCCTAACCTAAACTGAACTAAACTAAACTAACCTTACCTAACCTAACCTATACTAAACTAAACAAAACAAAACTAAACTAAACTATAAACTGAACTAAACTAACCTAACCTAACCTAACATAAACTTAACTAAACTAAACTAACCTAACCCAACCTAAGCTAACCTTACCTAACCTAACCTAAACTAAACAAAACGAAACTAAACTATAAACTAAACTATAAACTAATCTCTAAATTAAACTAAACTATAAACTAAACTAAAATAAACTAAACTAAGCTAAATTAACTAACCTAACCTATTCTAACCTAACCTAAGCTAAACTAGACTAACCTAAACTAAACTAAACTAAACTATAAACTAAACTAAACTAAACTATAAACAAAACTAAACTAAACTGAACTAAACTAACCTAACCTAACCTAACATAAACTTAACTAAACTTAACTAACCTAACCCAAACTAAGCTAACCTTACCTAACCTAACCTAAACTTAAATAAATGAAACTAAACTATAAACTAATCTCTAAATTAAACTAAACTATAAACTAAACTAAAATAAACTAAACTAAGCTAAATTAACTAACCTAACCTATTCTAACCTAACCTAAGCTAAACTAGACTAACCTAACCTAACATAAACTAACATACCCTAACCTAACCTAAACTAATCTAAACTAAACTAAACTAATCTAATATAAACTAAACAAACTTAAACTATACACTAAAATATAAACTAAACTAAACTAAAATAAACTAAATTAAATTCAACTAAATGAAACTAAACTAAACTACACTAACCTAACCTAACCTAACATAATCTAATCTGAACTAAACTAAACTAATGTACTATAAGCTAAAATAAACAATAAATTAAAATATAAACTAAACTAAACTGTACTAAACTAAGTAAACCTTACTTAACCTAACCTAAACTAAACTAAACTAAACTAACCTAAACTAAACTAAACAAAAATAAACTACATTAAATTAAATTAAACTAAAATAAACTACACTTACCTAACCTAACCTTACCTAACCTAACCTAAACTAAACTAAACCAAACTAAACTAAACTATAAACTAAAATATAAGCTAATCTATAAATTAAACTAAACTATATACTAAACTAAACTAAACCAAATTAAATTCAACTAAACTAAACTACACTAATCTAACCTAACCTAACCTAACATAATCTAATCTAAACTAAAATAAACTAACCTAACCTAACCTAACCTTACCTAACCTAACCTAAACTAAACTAAACTAAAGCAAACTTAACTAAACTATAAAGCAAAATATAAACTAATCTATAAACTAAACTAAACTATAAACTAAGGAAACTAAATTAAACTATACTAAACTAAACTAACCTAGCATAAACAAATCTAACCTAACCTAAAATAAACCAAACTAAACTAAACTAAATTAAACTATAAACTAAACTAAATTAAACTATAAACTAAACTATAAACTAAACTAAACTAAACTATAAACAAAACTAAACTATAAAACAATTTATAAATTAAACTAAACTATAAACTAAATTAAAATAAAATAAACTAAGCTAAACTAACTAACCCAACCTAACCTAACCTAAGCTATACTAAACTAACCTAACCTAAACTAAACTAAAATAAACTAAATTATATTATAAAGTATAAACTAAACAAAACTAAACTATAAACTATAATATAAACTAAACTAAACTTAAGTAAACTAAATTAAACTAAAGTTAACTAACCTAACCTAACCTAACCTAAATTAAACTAAAGTAAACTAACCTAACCTAACCTAACCTAACCTAACCTAAGCAAAACTAAAGTAACCTAACCTAACATAAACTAACCTAACCTAACCTGAACTAAACTAAACTAAACTAAACTAAACTAAGCTAACCTAACTTAACCTAACCTAACCTAACCTAAGCTAAGCAAAACTAAACTAACCTAACCTAACACAAACTAACCTAACCTAACCTAAACTAAACTAACCTTACCTAACCTAACCTAAACTAAACTAAACAAAACTAAACTAAACTAAACTAAATTAAACTATAAACTAAACTAAACTATAAACCAAACTATAAACTAAACTAAACTATACTATAAACAAACCTAACTAAACTGAACTAAACTAACCTAACCTAACCTAACCTAACATAAACTTAACTAAACTAAACTATCCTAACCTAACCTAACCTTACCTAACCTAACCTTAACTAATCCAAACTAAACTAAACTATAAACTAAAATATAATCTAATCTATAAATTAAACTAAACTATAAACTAAACTAAAATAAACTAAACTAAGCTAAACTAACTAACCTAACCTAACTTAACCTAACCTAACGAAACCTAAGCTAAGCTAAAGTAAACTTACCAAACCTAACCTAAACTAAACTAAACTAAATTAAACTAAATTATAATCTAAACCATAAACTTAACTAAACTAAATTATAAACTAAACTATAAAATAAACTAAACTATAAACTAAACTAAACCAAACTAACCTAACCTAACCTAACCTAAACTAAACTGACCTAACCTAAGCTAACCTAGCCTAAATTAAACTATAAAATAAACTATAAACTAAACTAAACCAAACTATACTAAAAACTAAATGATAAACTTAACTAAACTAACCGGAACTAACCTAACCTAACATAAACTAAACTAAACTAAATTATAAACTAAACGAACTAAACTAAACTAAATTAAACTAAACTAACCTAAAGTAACCTAAACTAAACTAAACTAAACTAAACTATAAACTTATTTATAAACTAAAGTAAACTAAAGTAAACTAAAATAAACTAACCTAACCTAACCTAAACTCAACTAAACTAACCTAACCAAACCTAACCTAAATTAAACTGAACTAAACTGAACTAAACTAATCTAATATAAACTAAACTAAACTTAAATATAAACTAAAATATAAACCAAACTAAACTAAACTAACCTAACCTAACTTAACCTAACCTAAATTAATCTAAACTAAGCTGACCTAACCTAACCTAAACTAAGCAAAAATAAAGTAATTTAAATTCCACTAAATTAAACTAAACTAAACTACACTAACCTAACCTAACCTAACCTAACCCAACCTAAATTAAAATAAATTAAACTAAGCTAACCTAACCTAACCTAAGCTAAGCAAAACTAAACTAACCTAACCTAACCTAACCTAAACTAAATAAAACTAACCTAACCTAACTAGCCTAAACTAAACTAAACTATAAAATAAGCTATAAACTAAACTAATCTATACTAAAAATTAAATTATAAAGTAAACTAAACTAAACTAAACTTTACCAAACTACTCTATTCTAACCTAAGCTAACCTAAACTAATCTAAACTAAACTAAACTAAACAAAACTATGAATTGAACTAAACTAAACTATAAACTAAATTATAAACTAAACTAAACTATAAACTAAACTAAACTAAACTAAACTGTACTAAACTAACCTAACCAAACTTAATCTAAATTATACCCTTCTACACTAAACTAAGCTATAAACTAAATTAGATTACACTATAAACTAAACTATAAAGAAAACTAAACTATAAACAAAGCTAAACTAACTAACCTAACCTAACCTAACCTAACATATACCAAACTAAACTGAACTAAACTAACCTAACCTGACCTAACATAATCTAATCTAAACTAAAATAAACTAACCTAAACTAATCTAATCTTACCTAACCTAACCTAAACTAAAATAAACCAAACTAAACACAAACCAAAATATAAACTAATTTATAAACTAAACTAATCTATAAACTAAACTAAACTAAACTAAACTTAACTAAACTAACTAACCTTACCTAACCTAGCCTAACCTAATCTAAACTAAACTAAACTAACCTAACCTAACCCAAAATAAACCATACTAAACTAAATTATAAAGTAAACTATAAACTAAACTAAACAAAACTATATTCTAAACTACAAACTAAATTAAACTATAAACTAAACTATACTAAACTAAACTAAACTAACCTAACCTAACCTAACCTAACTTAAACTAAACTAAACTAACCTAACCTAACGTAACCTAATCTAAACTAAACTAAATTAAATTCAACTAAACTAAACTAAACTGCACTAATCTAACCTAACCTAACCTAACCTAAACTAAACTAAACTAAACTATAAACTAAGTTATATACTAAACTAAACTAAACTAACATAACGTAACTTGAACTACAATAAAATAAACTAAACTAAGTTCAACTAAACTAAACCTAACTACACTAACCTAACCTAACCTAACCAAACCTAAACTAAACTAAACTAAACTAAATAAAACTAAACTAAACTAAACGAAATTAAACTATACACCAAACTATAAACTAAGCTAAACTAAACTATAAATTAAACTATAAACTAAACTAAACTACTAAACTATAAGGTAAACTAAACTAAATTAAACTCAACTAATCTAAACTAACTTAACCTTACTAAACTAACCTAACCTAAAATAACCTAACCTAATATAAACTAAACTAAACTAACCTAACCTATGCTAAGCTAAGCTAAGCTAAACTAAATCAACCTAACCTAAACTAAACTAAACTAAACTAAAATATAAACCAAACTATAAACTAAACTAAACCAAACTATATACTAAACTATAAACTAAACTAAGCTAAACTATAAACTAAACTAAACTAAACTAACCTAAACTAGCCTAACCTAAACTAACTTAACCTAACCTAAACAAAACTTACCTTACCTTACCGCACATAACATAACCTAAACTAAACTAAACCATAAAATAAACTATAAACTAAACTAAACTAAACTATACAAAATTTAAATTATAAACTAACCTAAACTAAACTAACCTAACCTAACCTAACCTAACATAAACTAAATTAACTAAATTATAAACTAAACGAAACTAAACTAACCAAACCTAACCTAACATAACATAAACTAAACTAAACTAAATTATAAACTAAACGAAACTAAACAAAACTAAACTAAACTAACCTAAAGTAACATAACCTAACCTAACCTAAACTAAACTAAACTAAGCTGACCTAAACTAAACTAAAACTAAATTAAACTAAACTATAAACTAAAATAAATTAAGTAAATTAACTAAAATAAAATAAACTAACCTAACCTAACCTAACCTAAACTAAACTAACCTAACCTAACCTAATCTAAACTAAACTAAACTAATCTAATATAAACTAAACTAAACAATAAATTAAAATATAAACTAAACTTAACTAAACTAAACTAAGCTAAACTAACTTGACCTAAACTAAACTAAACTAAGCTAAACTAACCTGACCTAAACTTAACTAAAATAAACTAAATTAAATTCAAGTAAACTAAACTAAACTACACTAACCTAACCTAACCTAACCTAACATAATCTAATCTAAACAAAAAATAAAGTAACCTAAACTAATCTAACCTTACCTAACCTAAACTAAACTAAACCAAACTAAACTAAACTATAAACTAAAATATAAACTAATTTATAAATTAAACTAATCTATAAACTAAACTAAACTGGACTATAAACAAAACTAAACTAAACTGAACTAAACTAACCTAAACTAACCTAACCTAAACTTACGTAACCTAACCTAAACTAAACTAAACTATAAACTAAACTGTAAACTAATTTATGAATTAAACTAAACTATAAACTAAAGTAAAATAAACAAAACTAAACTAAGCCAAACTAACTAACCTAACCTAACCTAACCTAAGCTAAGCTATCTAAACTCACCTAACCTAACCTAAACTAAACTAAAATAAAATAAACTAAAGTATAAACTAAACTAAAGTAAACTATAAACTAAACTATAAACTAAACTGAACTAAACTATAAATTAAACTAAAGTTAACTAACCTAACCTAACCAAACCTAACGAAAATTAAACTAAACTAAACTAAACTAAGCTAACTTAACCTAACCTAAACTAACCTAACCTAACCTAACCTAAGCTAAGCTAAACTAAACTAACTTAACCTAACATAACTAACCTAACCTAACCTAAACTAACCTTACCTCACCTAACCTAAACTAAACTAAATTAAACTATAAACTGAACTAAACTGTAAACTAAATTTTAAACTAAACTAAACTAAACTATAAATACAACTAAACTAAACTGAACTAAACTAAAATAACCTAGCCTAACTTAAACTTAACTAAACTAAACTACCCTAACCTAACCTAACCTAACCAAACCTAACCTAACCTAACCTAAACTAAACTAAAATAAACTAAACTAAACTAAACTAAACTAACTAACCTAACCTAACCTAACCTAAGCTAAACTAAACTAACCTAACGTAAATTAACCTAAACAAAACTAAACTAAACTAAACTAACCTAACCTAACCTAACATAAACTAAACTAAACTAAACTAAATAAAACTAAACTAAACTAAACGAAATTAAACTATACACCAAACTATAAAATAAGCTACACTAAACTATAAACTAAAATATAAACTAATCTAAACTAAACTAACCTAACCTAAACTAAACTAAAATAAACTAAATTAAATTCAACTAAATGAAACTAAACTAAACTACACTAACCTAACCTAACCTAATATAATCTAATCTAAACAAAAATAAACTAACCTAAAATAATCTAACCTTACCTAACCAAACCTAAACTAAACTAAACTAAACCAAACTAAACTAAACTACAAACTAAAATATAAACTAATTTATATACTAAACTAATCTATAAACTAAACTAAACTAAACTAAACTTAGCTAAACTAACTAACCTTACCGAAAATAGCCTAACCTAATCTAAGCTAAACTAAACTAACCTAACCTAAACCAACATAAACCAAACTAAACTAAATTATAAAGTAAACCATAAACTAAACTAAACAAAACTTAATTCTAAACTATAAATTAACAAAACTATAAACTAAACTAAACTAATCTAACCTTACCTATCCTAACCTAAACTAAACTAAACTAAACTAAACTATAAACACAGTTATAAACTAAACTAAACTAAACTAACATAACGTAACCTAAACTACAATAAAATAAACTAAACTAAGTTCATCTAAACTAAACCTAACTACACTAACCTAACCTAACCTAACTTAACAAAAACTAAACTAAACTGACCTAACCTAACCTAACGTAAACTAAACTAAACTATACGAAACAAAACTAAATAAAACTAAACTAAACTAAACGAAATTAAACTATACACCAAACTATAAAATAAGCTAAACTAAACTTTAAATTAAACTATAAACTAAACTAAAATACTAAACTATAAGGTAAACTAAACTAAATTAAACTCAACTAATCTAAACTAACCTAAGCTTACTAAACTAACCTAACCTAAACTAACCTAACCTAATATAAACTAAACTAAACTAACCTAAACTAACATAAGCTAGGCTAAGCTAAACTAAACTAACCTAATCTAAAATAAAATAAACTAAACTAAAATATAAACTAAACTATTAACTAAACTAAACCAAACTATATACTAAACTATAAACTAAACTAAACTAAACTAAACTAACCTAACCTAACCTAACCTAAACTAAACTAAACTAAATTATGAACTAAACGTAACTAAACTAACCTAACCTAACCTAACCTAACCTAAACTAAACTAAATTATAATCTAAACGAAACTAAACAAAACTAAACTAAACTAACCTAAAGTAACATAACCTAACCTAACCTAAACTAAACTAAACTAACCTGACCTAACCTAAACCAAAACTAAATTAATCTATACTATAAACTAAACTATAAACTAAAGTAAATTAACTAAACTAAAATAAACTAACCTAACCTAACCTAACCTAAACTAAACTAACATAACCTAACCTAACCTAAACTAAACTAATCTAATATAAACTAAACTAAACAATAAATTAAAATATAAACTAAACTTAACTAAACTAAACTAAGGAAAACTAACTTAACCTAAACTAAACTAAACTAAACTAACCTAACCTGACCTAAAATAAACTAAAATAAACTAAATTAAATTCAAGTAAACTAAACTAAACTACACTAACCTAACCTAACCTAACATAATCTAATCCAAACTAAACTAAACTAACCTAAACTAATCTAACCTTACCTAACCTAACCTAACCTAAACTAAACTAAACTAAACTATAAACTAATTTATAAACTAAACTAATCTATAAACTAAACTAAACTAAACTAACCTAAGATAACATAACCTAAATTAAACTAAACTAAACTAAACTAAACTAAACTAAACTATAAACTAATTTATAAACTAAACTAATCTATAAACTAAACTAAACTAAACTAACCTAACCTAACCCAAACTAAATTAAACTAAACTAAACTAAACGAAATTAAACTATAAACTGAAGTAAACTAAACTAAACTCAACTAAACTAAACTAACCTAACCTAACTTAACATCACCTAACCTAAACTAAACTAAACTTACGTAACCTAACATAACCTACCCTAAACTAAAATAAATTAAATTAATTAAACTATAAACTAAACTAAACTATATACTAAACGATACCTCACTCAACTAAACTAAAGTAAACTAAACTACACTAAACTAAACTAAACCATAAACTAAAATATAAACTAAACTATAAACTAAACTATAAACTAATTTATAAATTAAACTAAACTATAAATTATAGTAAAATAAACAAAACTAAACTAAGCTAAACTAACTAACCTAAATTAACGTAACCTAAGCTAAGCTATCTAAAGTAACCTAACCTAACCTAACCTAAACTAAACTAAAATAAACTAAACTAAACTAAACTATAAACTAAACTATAAACTAAACTGAACTAAACTATAAACTAAACTAAACTAAAGTTAACTAACCTAACGTAACTTAACCTAAACTAAATTAAACTAAACTAAACTAAACTAAGCTAACTTAACCTAACCTAAATTAACCTTACCTAACCTAACCTAACCTAAACTAAACTAAACTAAACAAAACTACACTAAACTAAACTAAATTAAACTATAAACTGAACTAAACTATAAACTAAACTTTAAACTAAACAATACTAAACTATAAACAAAACTAAACTAAACTGAACTAAACTTACCTAACCTAACCTAACATAAACTTAATTAAACTAAACTACCCTAACCTAACCTAACCTAATCTAACCTTACCTAACCTAACCTAAACTAAACTAAACGAAACTAAACTATAAACTAAACTATAAACTAATCTATAAATTAAACTAAACTATAAACTAAACTAAAATAAACTAAACTAAACTAAACTAACTAACCTAATCTAACCGAACCTAACCTAAGCTACGCTAAACTAAACTAACCTAACAAAACCTGAAATAAACTAAACTAAACTAAACTAAATTATAAACTAAACTATAAACTAATATAAACTAACCTAACCTAACCTAACCTAAACTAAACTAACCTAACCTTGGCTAACCTAACCTAAACTAAACTATAAAAAACTATAAACTAAACTAAACAAAACTATACTATAAACTAAATTATAAACTAAACTAATGTAAACTAAACTAACCTCAACTAACCTAACCTAACCTCACCTAACCTAACATAAATTAAACTAAACTAATTTATAAACTAAACGAAACTAAACTAAACTAAACTAAATTAAACTAAACTAACCTAAAGTAACATAACCTAACCTAACCTAACCTAACCTAAACTAAAATAACTCAACTAACCTAACCGAACCTAAACTAAACTAAACTAAACTAAACTATAAACTAAAGTAAACTAAATTAAAATAAAATAAACTAACCTAATTTACCTAAACAAAACTAACACACCTAACCTAACCTAAACAAAACTAAACTGACCTAACCTATCCTTAACAAAATAAAACTAAACTAAACTATAAGATAAACTATAAACTAAAGTAAACTAAACTCAACTAAAATAAACTAATCTAACCTAACCTAACCTAACCTAAACTAATATAATATAAACTAAACTAAACTATAAACTAAAATATAAACTAAACTAAACTAAATAACCTAACCTAAACTAAAGTAAAATAAACTAGATTAAATTCAACTAAACTAAACTAAACAAACGCTACTAACCTAACCTAACCTAATATAATCTAAACTAAAATAAACTAACCTAACCTAAACTAAACTAATCTAAGCTATAAACTAAACTATAAACTAATTTATAAATTAAACTAAACTATAAACTAAAATAAAATAAACTAAACTAAGCTAAACTATCTAACCTAACCTAACCTAACCTAAATTAACCTAACCTAAGCTAAGCTAAACTAAACTAACCTAACCCAACCTAGGCTAACCTTACCTAACCTAACCTAAACTTAACTAAATGAAACTAAACTATAAACTCATCTTTAAATTAAACTAAACTATAAACTAAACTAAAATAAACTAAACTAAGCTAAATTAACTAACCTAACCTATTCTAACCTAACCTAAGCTAAACTAGACTAACCTAACCTAAACTAAACTAAACTAAATTATAAACTAAACCATAAACTAAATTATACTATAAACTAAACTATAAACTAAACTAAACTAAACTATAAACTAGACTAAACTAAACTAAACTAACCTAACCTAACCTAAGCTAAGGTAAACTAAACTAACCTAACCTAACCTGAACTAAACTAAACTAAACTAACCTAACTTATAAACTAAGCTATAAACTAAACTAAACCAAATTATAAACTAAACTATAAACTAAACTAAACTATAAACTAAACTAAACTAAATTATACTAATCTAACCTAACCTAAACTAAACTAACCTAACCTAACCTAACCTAACATAACCTAAACTAAACTAAATTAAATATAAAATAAACTATAAACTAATCTATACTATAAACTAAATTATAAACTAAACTAAACTAAACTAACCTAATCTAACCTAATCTAACATAAACTAAACTAAATTATAAACAAAACGAAACTAAACTAACCTAACCTAATATAAACTAAACTAAACTAAATTATAAACAAAACGAAACTAAACTAAACTAAACTAACCTAAAGTAACATAAGTTAACCTAACCTAACCTAAACTACACTAACTTAACCTGACCTAACCTAAATTGAACTAAACCAAACTAACCTAACCTAACCTAACCTAAAATAACCTAACCTAAGCTAAGCTAAACTAAACTTACCTAACCTAACCTAAACTAAACTAATCTAAACTATAAACTAAACTATAAACTAATTTATAAATTAAACTAAACTATTAACTAAATTAAAAAAAAACCTAACTAAGCTAAACTATCTAACCTAACCTAACCTAACCTAAAATAACCTAACCTAAGCTAAGCTAAACTAAACTAACCTAACCTAACATAAACTAACATAACCTAACCTAACCTAAACTAAACTAAACTAAACCAAACTAAACTAAATTATAAAATAAAATATAAACTAATTTATAAACTAAACTAATCTATAAACTAAACTAAACTAAACTAAACTTAGCTAAACTAACTAACCTTACCTAATGTAGCCTAACGTAATCTAAGCTAAACTAAACTAACCTAACCTAACCTAAACTAACTTAACCTAACCTATACTAAACTTACCTTACCTAACCTAACATAACCTAAACTAAACTAAACTATAAAATAAACTATAAACTAAACTAAACTAAACTAAACTAAACTATACTATAAACTAAATTATAAACTAAACGAAACTAAACTAACCTAACCTATGCTAACCTAACATAACATAAACTAAACTAAACTAAATTATAAACTAAACGAAACTAAACAAAACTAAAACTAAACTAACCTAAAGTAACCTAACCTAACCTAAAGTAAACTAAACTAATCTAATATAAACTAAACTAAACAATAAATTAAAATATAAAATAAACTTAACTAAGCTAAACGAACTTAACCTAAACTAAACTAAACTATAAAATAAACTATTAACTAAACTAAACTAAACTATACTATAAACTAAATTATAAACTAAACTAAACTAAACTAACCTAACCTAACCTAACATAAACTAAGCAAAACTAAATTATAAACTAATCGTAACTAAACTAACCTAACCTAACCTAACCTAACATAAACTAAACTAAACTCAATTATAAACTAAACGAAACTAAACAAAACTAAACTAAACTAACCTAAAGTAACATAACCTATGCTAACTTAAACTAAACTAAACTAACCTGACCTAACCTAAACTAAAACTTAATTTATCTAAATTAAAAACTAAACTATAAACTAAAGTAAATTAACTAAACCAAAATAAACTAACCTAACCTAACCTAAACTAAACTAACCTAACCTAACCTAACCTAACCTAACCTAACATAAACTAAACTAAACTAAATTTTAAACTAAGCGAATCTAAACTAAATTAAATTAAACTAAACTAACCTAAAGTAACATAACCTAACCTAACGTAACGTAACCTAACCTAAACTAAACTAAACTAAACTAAACTTACCAACCTAACCTAACCTAAACTAAAATAAACTAAACTAACCTAACCGAACCTAAACTAAACTAAACTATAAACTAAACTATAAACTAAACTAAACTAAACTAAAATAAACTAACCTAACCTAACCTGACCTAGCCTAACTAAACTAACCTAACCTAAACTAAACTAAACTAATATAATATTTACTAAACTAAACTAAACTATAAACTAAAATAAATTAACTAAGCTACACTAACTAACCCAACCTAACCTAACCTATCCTAACCCAACCTAAACTAAGCTAAACTAACCTAACCTAACCTAACCTATCCTAAACTGAACCAAACTAAACTAAGCTATAAACTAAAATATAAATTAACCTGTAAACTACAGTAAACTATAAACTAAACGAAACTAATATAAACTATAGTAAACTAACCTAAAATAACCTAACCTAAGCTAAAGTAAACTAACCTAACCTAAAGTAAACTAAACTAAACTAAATTATAAACTAAAATATTTACTAAACTAAATCAAACTACATATTAAACTATAAACTAAACTAAGCTAAACTATAAATTAAACTAAACTAAACTAACCTAACCCAACCTAAACTAACCCAAACTAACCTAACATAAACTTAACTAAACTAAACTATCCTAAGCTAACTTAACCTAACCTTACCTAACCTAACCTAAACTAATCTAAACGAAACTAAACTGTAAACTAAACTATAAACTAATCTATAAATTAAACTAAACTATAAACTAAAATAAAATAAACTAAACTAAACTAACCTAACTAACCTAAGCTAACCGAACCTAACCTAAGCTACGCTAAACTAAACTAACCTAACCTAACCTGAACTAAACTAAACTAAACTAAACTGAATTATAAACTACACTATAAACTAAACTAAACCAAATTATAACCTAAAAACTAAACTAAACTAAACTATAAACTAAACTAAACTAACCCTAACCTAACCTAAACTAAACTAACCTAACCTAAGCTAACCTAACCTAAACTAAACTAAACTATAAAAAAACTATAAACTAAACTAAACAACACTATACTATATACTAAATTAAAAACTAAACTAAACTAAACTAAACTAAACTAACCTAACCTAACCTCACCTAACCTAAACTAACATAAACTAAACTAAACTAAATTATAAACTAAACGAAACTAAACTAAACTAAACTAAATTAAACTAAACTAACCTAAAGTAACATAACCTAACTAACCTAACCTAACCTAACCTAAATTAAAATAAACTCAACTAACCTAACCTAACATAACCCAACCTAACCTAAACTAAACTAAACTAACCGAACCTAAACTAAACTAAACTAAACTAAACTATAAACTAAACTATAAACTAAAGTAAACTAAACTAAACTAAAATAAACTAACCTAATTTACCTAAACAAAACTAACACTCCTAACCTAACCTAAACAAAACTAAACTATACTAACCTAACCTAACATAACCCAACCTAACCTAAACTAAACTAAACTATAAATTAAATTATAAACTAAAGTAAACTAAACTAAACTAAAGAAACCTAACACACCTAACCTAACCTAAACTAAACTAAACTAAACTAAACTAACCTAACATAACCTAACCTAACCTAAACTAAACTAAACTGACGTAACCTATCCTAAACAAAACAAAACTAAACTAAACTATAAGCTAAACTATAAACTAGAGTAAACTAAACTAAACTAAAATAAACTAATCTAACCTAACCTATCCTAACCTAACCTAACCTAACCTAAACTAATCTAATATAAACTAAATTAAACTAAACTATAAACTAAAATATAAACTAGACTAAACTAAACTAAATAACCTAACCTAAACTAAAGTAAAATAAACTAGAGTAATTTCAACTAAACTAAACTAAACTAAACGCCACTAACCTAACCTAACCTAACCTAACCTAATCTAATCTAAACTAAAATAAGCTAACCTAACCTAACGTAACCTAACCTTACCTATTCTAACCTGAACTAATCTAAACTAAACAAACTAAACTAAACTATAAACCAAAATATAAACTAATCTATAAACTAAACTGAACTATAAACTAAACGAAACTAAAATAAACTATACTAAAATAAACTAACCTAACCTAAACTTACCTAACCTAACCTAAACTAAACTAATCTAAACTATAAACTAAACTATAAACTAATATATAACTGAAACTAAACTATAAACTAAAATAAAATAAACTAAACTAAGCTAAACTATCTAACCTAACCTAACCTAAAATAACCTAACCTAAGCTAAACAAAACTAAACTAACCTAACCTAACATAAACTAACATAACCTAACCTATACTTTACTAAACTAAACTAACCTTACCTAACGTAACCTATACTAAACTAAACAAATCTAAACTAAACTAAACTAAACTATAAACTAAACTAAACTAAAGTATAAACAAAACTATACTAAACTGAACTAAACTAACCTAACCTAAGCTAAGGTAAACTAAACTAACCTAACTTAACCTAACCTAACATAACCTAAACTAAACTAAACTAAAATATAAAATAAACTATAAACTAAACTAAACTATACTATAAACTAAATTATAAACTATACTAAACTAAGCTAACCTAACCTAACCTAACATAAACTAAACTAAATTATAAACAAAACGAAACTAAACTAAACTAAACTAACCTAAAGTAACATAAGTTAACCTAGCCTAACCTAAACTACACTAAATTAACCTGACCTAACCTAAACTAAACTAACCTAACCTAACCTAACCTAAAGTAAAATAACCTAACCTAAGCTAAGCTAAACTAAACTAACCTAACCTAACATAAACTAACATAACCTAACCTAAACTGAACTAAACTAAACTAACCTAACCTAACCTAACCTAAAATATCCTAACCAAAGGTAAGCTACACTAAACTTACCTAACCTAACCTAAACTAAACTAATCTAAACTATAAACTAAACTATAAACTAATTTATAAATTAAACTAAACTTTAAACTAAAATAAAATAAACTAAACTAAGCTAAACTATCTAACCTAACCTAACCTAACCAAAATAACCTAACCCAAGCTAAGCTAAACTAAACTAACCTAACCTAACATAAAACTAACATAACCTAACCTAACCTAACCTAAACTAATCTAAACTAAACTAAACTAATCTAATATAAACTAAACAAACTTAAACTATAAACTAAAATATAAACTAAACTAAACTAAAATAAACTAAATTAAATTCAACTAAATGAAACTAAACTAAACTACACTAACCTAACCTAACCTAACATAATCTAATCTAAACTAAACTAAACTAATGTACTATAAGCTAAAATAAACAATAAATTAAAATATAAACTAAACTAAACTATACTAAACTAAGTAAACCTTACTTAACCTAACCTAAACTAAACTAAACTAAACTAACCTAACCTAAACTAAACTAAACGAAAATAAACTACATTAAATTAAATTAAACTAAAATAAACTACACTTACCTAACCTAACCTTACCTAACCTAACCTAAACTAAACTAAACCAAACTAAACTAAACTATAAACTAAAATATAAGCTAATCTATAAATTAAACTAAACTATATACTAAACTAAACTAAACCAAATTAAATTCAACTAAACTAAACTACACTAATCTAACCTAACCTAACCTAACATAATCTAATCTAAACTAAAATAAACTAATCTAACCTAACCTAACCTTACCTAACCTAACCTAAACTAAACTAAACTAAAGCAAACTTAACTAAACTATAAAGCAAAATATAAACTAATCTATAAACTAAACTAAACTATAAACTAAACTATAAACTAAACTAAACTAAACTATAAACAAAACTAAACTATAAAACAATTTATAAATTAAACTAAACTATAAACTAAATTAAAATAAACTAAACTAAGCTAAACTAACTAACCCAACCTAACCTAACCTAACCTAAACTAAGCTATACTAAACTGACCAAACCTAACCTAAACTAAACTAAAATAAACTAAATTATATTATAAAGTATAAACTAAACAAAACTAAACTATAAACTATAATATAAACTAAACTAAACTTAACTAAACTAAATTAAACTAAAGTTAACTAACCTAACCTAACCTAACCTAACCTAAATTAAACTAAACTAAACTAACCTAACCTAATCTAACATAACCTAAGCAAAACTAAAGTAACCTAACCTAACATAAACTAACCTAACCTAACCTAAACTAAACTAAACTAAACTAAACTAAGCTAACCTAACTTAACCTAACCTAACCTAACCTAAGCTAAGCAAAACTAAACTAACCTAACCTAACACAAACTAACCTAACCTAACCTAAACTAAACTAACCTTACCTAACCGAACCTAAACTAAACTAAACAAAACTAAACTAAACTAAACTAAATTAAACTATAAACTAAACTATAAACCAAACTATAAACTAAACTAAACTATACTATAAACAAACCTAACTAAACTGAACTAAACTAACCTAACCTAACCTAACATAAACTTAACTAAACTAAACTATCCTAACCTAACCTTACCTAACCTAACCTTAACTAATCCAAACTAAACTAAACTATAAACTAAAATATAATCTAATCTATAAATTAAACTAAACTATAAACTAAACTAAAATAAACTAAACTAAGCTAAACTAACTAACCTAACCTAACTTAACCTAACCTAACGAAACCTAAGCTAAGCTAAAGTAAACTTACCAAACCTAACCTAAACTACACTAAACTAAATTAAACTAAATTATAATCTAAACCATAAACTTAACTAAACTAAATTATAAACTAAACTATAAACTAAACTAAGCTATAAACTAAACTAAACCAAACTAACCTAACCAAACCTAAACTAACTTAATCTAACCTATACTAAACTTACCTTACCTAACCTAACATAATATAAACTAAACTAATCTATAAAATAAACTATAAACTAAACTAAACTAGACTATACTATAAACTAAATTATAAACTAAACTAAACTAAACTAAACTAACCTAACCTAACCTAAATTAAACTAAACTAAACTAAATTATAAACTAAACGAAACTAAACTAACCTAACCTATGCTAACCTAACATAACATAAACTAAACTAAACTAAATTATAAACTAAACGAAACTAAACAAAACTAAAACTAAACTAACCTAAAGTAATCTAATATAAACTAAACTAAACAATAAATTAAAATATAAAATAAACTTAACTAAACTAAACTAAGCTAAACGAACTTAACCTAAACTAAACTAAACTATAAAATAAACTATTAACTAAACTAAACTAAACTATACTATAAACTAAATTATAAACTAAACTAAACTAAACTAACCTAACCTAACCTAACATAAACTAAACAAACTAAATTATAAACTAATCGTATTTAAACTAACCTAACCTAACCTAACCTAACATAAACTAAACTCAATTATAAACTAAACGAAACTAAACAAAACTAAACTAAACTAACCTAAAGTAACATAACCTATGCTAACTTAAACTAAACTAAACTAACCTGACCTAACCTAAACTAAAACTAAATTTATCTAAACTATAAACTAAACTATAAACTAAAGTAAATTAACTAAACCAAAATAAACTAACCTAACCTAACCTAAACTAAACTAACCTAACCTAACCTAACCTAACATAAACTAAACTAAACTAAATTATAAACTAAGCGAATCTAAACTACATTTAATTAAACTAAACTAACCTAAAGTAACATAACCTAACCTAAGGTAACGTAACCTAACCTAAATTAAACTAAACTAAACTAAACTTACCAACCTAACCTAACCTAAACTAAAATAAACTAAACTAACCTAACCGAACCTAAACTAAACTAAACTATAAACTAAACTATAAACTAAACTAAACTAAACTAAACTAAAATAAACTAACCTAACGTAACCTGACCTAGCCTAACTAAACTAACCTAAACTAAACTAAACTAAACTAATATAATATTTACTAAACTAAACTAAACTATAAACTAAAATAAATTAACTAAGCTACACTAACTAACCCAACCTAACCTAACCTATCCTAAACCAACCTAAACTAAGCTAAACTAACCTAACCTAACCTAACCTAACCTAACCTATCCTAAACTGAACTAAACTCAACTAAACTAAACTAAATTAAATAAAAAACTAAACTAAACTTAACTATAAATTAAACTATAAACTAAACTAAACTATAAACAATACTAAACTAAACTGAACTAAACTAACCTAACCTAACCTAACATAAACTTAACTAAACTAAACTAACTTAACCTCACCCAACGTAACCTTACCTAACCTAACCTAAACTAAAATAAACTAAACTAAACTATAAGCGAAACTATGCTTATTTATAAATTAAACACTAAACTAAATTACACCAAACTGACCTAACCTAACCTAAACAAAACTAACATACCTAACCTAACTAAAACTAAACTAAACTAAACTAACCTAACCTAACCTAACCTAAACTAAACTAAACTGACCTAACCTATCCTAAACAAACTAAACTAAACTAAACTATAAGCTAAACTATTAACTAAACTAAACTAAACTAAACTAACCTTACCTAACCTAACCTAACCTAACTTATACTAAACTAAACTAAATTAAACCAAACTAAACTAAACTATAAACTCAAATATAAGCTAATCTATAAATTAAAATAAACTATAAAATAAAATAAACTAAACTAAATTAAATTCAACTAAACTAAACTACACTAATCTAACCTAACCTAACATAATCTAATCTAAACTAAAACAAACTAACATAACCTAACCTAACCTTAACTAACATAACCTAAACTAAACTAAACTAAACCAAACTTAAATAAACTATAAACCAAAATATAAACTAATCTATAAACTAAACGAAACTAAAATAAACTATACTAAATTAAACTAACCTAACCTAAGCAAATCTAACCTAACCTAAACTAAACTAAACTAAACTAAACTAAATTAAACTATAAAGTAAACTAAATTAAACTATAAACTAAACTATAAACTAAACTAAACTAAACTATAAACAAAACTAAACTATAAAATAATTTGTAAATTAAACTAAAGTATAAACTAAACTAAAATAAACTAAACTAAGCTAAACTAACTAACCCAACCTAACCTCACCTAACCTAACCTAAACTAAACTAAACTATAAACTAAACTGTAAACTAATTTATGAATTAAACTAAACTATAAACTAAAGTAAAATAAACAAAACTAAACTAAGCCAAACTAACTAACCTAACCTAACCTAACCTAAGCTAAGCTATCTAAACTCACCTAACCTAACCTAAACTAAACTAAAATAAAATAAACTAAAGTATAAACTAAACTAAAGTAAACTATAAACTAAACTATAAACTAAACTGAACTAAACTATAAATTAAACTAAAGTTAACTAACCTAACCTAACCAAACCTAACGAAAATTAAACTAAACTAAACTAAACTAAGCTAACTTAACCTAACCTAAACTAACCTAACCTAACCTAACCTAAGCTAAGCTAAACTAAACTAACTTAACCTAACATAACTAACCTAACCTAACCTAAACTAACCTTACCTCACCTAACCTAAACTAAACTAAATTAAACTATAAACTGAACTAAACTGTAAACTAAATTTTAAACTAAACTAAACTAAACTATAAATACAACTAAACTAAACTGAACTAAACTAAAATAACCTAGCCTAACTTAAACTTAACTAAACTAAACTACCCTAACCTAACCTAACCTAACCAAACCTAACCTAACCTAACCTAAACTAAACTAAAATAAACTAAACTAAACTAAACTAAACTAACTAACCTAACCTAACCTAACCTAAGCTAAACTAAACTAACCTAACGTAAATTAACCTAAACAAAACTAAACTAAACTAAACTAACCTAACCTAACCTAACATAAACTAAACTAAACTAAACTAAATAAAACTAAACTAAACTAAACGAAATTAAACTATACACCAAACTATAAAATAAGCTACACTAAACTATAAACTAAAATATAAACTAATCTAAACTAAACTAACCTAACCTAAACTAAACTAAAATAAACTAAATTAAATTCAACTAAATGAAACTAAACTAAACTACACTAACCTAACCTAACCTAATATAATCTAATCTAAACAAAAATAAACTAACCTAAAATAATCTAACCTTACCTAACCAAACCTAAACTAAACTAAACTAAACCAAACTAAACTAAACTACAAACTAAAATATAAACTAATTTATATACTAAACTAATCTATAAACTAAACTAAACTAAACTAAACTTAGCTAAACTAACTAACCTTACCGAAAATAGCCTAACCTAATCTAAGCTAAACTAAACTAACCTAACCTAAACCAACATAAACCAAACTAAACTAAATTATAAAGTAAACCATAAACTAAACTAAACAAAACTTAATTCTAAACTATAAATTAACAAAACTATAAACTAAACTAAACTAATCTAACCTTACCTATCCTAACCTAAACTAAACTAAACTAAACTAAACTATAAACACAGTTATAAACTAAACTAAACTAAACTAACATAACGTAACCTAAACTACAATAAAATAAACTAAACTAAGTTCATCTAAACTAAACCTAACTACACTAACCTAACCTAACCTAACTTAACAAAAACTAAACTAAACTGACCTAACCTAACCTAACGTAAACTAAACTAAACTATACGAAACAAAACTAAATAAAACTAAACTAAACTAAACGAAATTAAACTATACACCAAACTATAAAATAAGCTAAACTAAACTTTAAATTAAACTATAAACTAAACTAAAATACTAAACTATAAGGTAAACTAAACTAAATTAAACTCAACTAATCTAAACTAACCTAAGCTTACTAAACTAACCTAACCTAAACTAACCTAACCTAATATAAACTAAACTAAACTAACCTAAACTAACATAAGCTAGGCTAAGCTAAACTAAACTAACCTAATCTAAAATAAAATAAACTAAACTAAAATATAAACTAAACTATTAACTAAACTAAACCAAACTATATACTAAACTATAAACTAAACTAAACTAAACTAAACTAACCTAACCTAACCTAACCTAAACTAAACTAAACTAAATTATGAACTAAACGTAACTAAACTAACCTAACCTAACCTAACCTAACCTAAACTAAACTAAATTATAATCTAAACGAAACTAAACAAAACTAAACTAAACTAACCTAAAGTAACATAACCTAACCTAACCTAAACTAAACTAAACTAACCTGACCTAACCTAAACCAAAACTAAATTAATCTATACTATAAACTAAACTATAAACTAAAGTAAATTAACTAAACTAAAATAAACTAACCTAACCTAACCTAACCTAAACTAAACTAACATAACCTAACCTAACCTAAACTAAACTAATCTAATATAAACTAAACTAAACAATAAATTAAAATATAAACTAAACTTAACTAAACTAAACTAAGGAAAACTAACTTAACCTAAACTAAACTAAACTAAACTAACCTAACCTGACCTAAAATAAACTAAAATAAACTAAATTAAATTCAAGTAAACTAAACTAAACTACACTAACCTAACCTAACCTAACATAATCTAATCCAAACTAAACTAAACTAACCTAAACTAATCTAACCTTACCTAACCTAACCTAACCTAAACTAAACTAAACTAAACTATAAACTAATTTATAAACTAAACTAATCTATAAACTAAACTAAACTAAACTAACCTAAGATAACATAACCTAAATTAAACTAAACTAAACTAAACTAAACTAAACTAAACTATAAACTAATTTATAAACTAAACTAATCTATAAACTAAACTAAACTAAACTAACCTAACCTAACCCAAACTAAATTAAACTAAACTAAACTAAACGAAATTAAACTATAAACTGAAGTAAACTAAACTAAACTCAACTAAACTAAACTAACCTAACCTAACTTAACATCACCTAACCTAAACTAAACTAAACTAACGTAACCTAACATAACCTACCCTAAACTAAAATAAATTAAATTAATTAAACTATAAACTAAACTAAACTATATACTAAACGATACCTCACTCAACTAAACTAAAGTAAACTAAACTACACTAAACTAAACTAAACCATAAACTAAAATATAAACTAAACTATAAACTAAACTATAAACTAATTTATAAATTAAACTAAACTATAAATTATAGTAAAATAAACAAAACTAAACTAAGCTAAACTAACTAACCTAAATTAACGTAACCTAAGCTAAGCTATCTAAAGTAACCTAACCTAACCTAACCTAAACTAAACTAAAATAAACTAAACTAAACTAAACTATAAACTAAACTATAAACTAAACTGAACTAAACTATAAACTAAACTAAACTAAAGTTAACTAACCTAACGTAACTTAACCTAAACTAAATTAAACTAAACTAAACTAAACTAAGCTAACTTAACCTAACCTAAATTAACCTTACCTAACCTAACCTAACCTAAACTAAACTAAACTAAACAAAACTACACTAAACTAAACTAAATTAAACTATAAACTGAACTAAACTATAAACTAAACTTTAAACTAAACAATACTAAACTATAAACAAAACTAAACTAAACTGAACTAAACTTACCTAACCTAACCTAACATAAACTTAATTAAACTAAACTACCCTAACCTAACCTAACCTAATCTAACCTTACCTAACCTAACCTAAACTAAACTAAACGAAACTAAACTATAAACTAAACTATAAACTAATCTATAAATTAAACTAAACTATAAACTAAACTAAAATAAACTAAACTAAACTAAACTAACTAACCTAATCTAACCGAACCTAACCTAAGCTACGCTAAACTAAACTAACCTAACAAAACCTGAAATAAACTAAACTAAACTAAACTAAATTATAAACTAAACTATAAACTAATATAAACTAACCTAACCTAACCTAACCTAAACTAAACTAACCTAACCTTGGCTAACCTAACCTAAACTAAACTATAAAAAACTATAAACTAAACTAAACAAAACTATACTATAAACTAAATTATAAACTAAACTAATGTAAACTAAACTAACCTCAACTAACCTAACCTAACCTCACCTAACCTAACATAAATTAAACTAAACTAATTTATAAACTAAACGAAACTAAACTAAACTAAACTAAATTAAACTAAACTAACCTAAAGTAACATAACCTAACCTAACCTAACCTAACCTAAACTAAAATAACTCAACTAACCTAACCGAACCTAAACTAAACTAAACTAAACTAAACTATAAACTAAAGTAAACTAAATTAAAATAAAATAAACTAACCTAATTTACCTAAACAAAACTAACACACCTAACCTAACCTAAACAAAACTAAACTGACCTAACCTATCCTTAACAAAATAAAACTAAACTAAACTATAAGATAAACTATAAACTAAAGTAAACTAAACTCAACTAAAATAAACTAATCTAACCTAACCTAACCTAACCTAAACTAATATAATATAAACTAAACTAAACTATAAACTAAAATATAAACTAAACTAAACTAAATAACCTAACCTAAACTAAAGTAAAATAAACTAGATTAAATTCAACTAAACTAAACTAAACAAACGCTACTAACCTAACCTAACCTAATATAATCTAAACTAAAATAAACTAACCTAACCTAAACTAAACTAATCTAAGCTATAAACTAAACTATAAACTAATTTATAAATTAAACTAAACTATAAACTAAAATAAAATAAACTAAACTAAGCTAAACTATCTAACCTAACCTAACCTAACCTAAATTAACCTAACCTAAGCTAAGCTAAACTAAACTAACCTAACCCAACCTAGGCTAACCTTACCTAACCTAACCTAAACTTAACTAAATGAAACTAAACTATAAACTCATCTTTAAATTAAACTAAACTATAAACTAAACTAAAATAAACTAAACTAAGCTAAATTAACTAACCTAACCTATTCTAACCTAACCTAAGCTAAACTAGACTAACCTAACCTAAACTAAACTAAACTAAATTATAAACTAAACCATAAACTAAATTATACTATAAACTAAACTATAAACTAAACTAAACTAAACTATAAACTAGACTAAACTAAACTAAACTAACCTAACCTAACCTAAGCTAAGGTAAACTAAACTAACCTAACCTAACCTGAACTAAACTAAACTAAACTAACCTAACTTATAAACTAAGCTATAAACTAAACTAAACCAAATTATAAACTAAACTATAAACTAAACTAAACTATAAACTAAACTAAACTAAATTATACTAATCTAACCTAACCTAAACTAAACTAACCTAACCTAACCTAACCTAACATAACCTAAACTAAACTAAATTAAATATAAAATAAACTATAAACTAATCTATACTATAAACTAAATTATAAACTAAACTAAACTAAACTAACCTAATCTAACCTAATCTAACATAAACTAAACTAAATTATAAACAAAACGAAACTAAACTAACCTAACCTAATATAAACTAAACTAAACTAAATTATAAACAAAACGAAACTAAACTAAACTAAACTAACCTAAAGTAACATAAGTTAACCTAACCTAACCTAAACTACACTAACTTAACCTGACCTAACCTAAATTGAACTAAACCAAACTAACCTAACCTAACCTAACCTAAAATAACCTAACCTAAGCTAAGCTAAACTAAACTTACCTAACCTAACCTAAACTAAACTAATCTAAACTATAAACTAAACTATAAACTAATTTATAAATTAAACTAAACTATTAACTAAATTAAAAAAAAACCTAACTAAGCTAAACTATCTAACCTAACCTAACCTAACCTAAAATAACCTAACCTAAGCTAAGCTAAACTAAACTAACCTAACCTAACATAAACTAACATAACCTAACCTAACCTAAACTAAACTAAACTAAACCAAACTAAACTATAAAATAAAATATAAACTAATTTATAAACTAAACTAATCTATAAACTAAACTAAACTAAACTAAACTTAGCTAAACTAACTAACCTTACCTAATGTAGCCTAACGTAATCTAAGCTAAACTAAACTAACCTAACCTAACCTAAACTAACTTAACCTAACCTATACTAAACTTACCTTACCTAACCTAACATAACCTAAACTAAACTAAACTATAAAATAAACTATAAACTAAACTAAACTAAACTAAACTAAACTATACTATAAACTAAATTATAAACTAAACGAAACTAAACTAACCTAACCTATGCTAACCTAACATAACATAAACTAAACTAAACTAAATTATAAACTAAACGAAACTAAACAAAACTAAAACTAAACTAACCTAAAGTAACCTAACCTAACCTAAAGTAAACTAAACTAATCTAATATAAACTAAACTAAACAATAAATTAAAATATAAAATAAACTTAACTAAGCTAAACGAACTTAACCTAAACTAAACTAAACTATAAAATAAACTATTAACTAAACTAAACTAAACTATACTATAAACTAAATTATAAACTAAACTAAACTAAACTAACCTAACCTAACCTAACATAAACTAAGCAAAACTAAATTATAAACTAATCGTAACTAAACTAACCTAACCTAACCTAACCTAACATAAACTAAACTAAACTCAATTATAAACTAAACGAAACTAAACAAAACTAAACTAAACTAACCTAAAGTAACATAACCTATGCTAACTTAAACTAAACTAAACTAACCTGACCTAACCTAAACTAAAACTTAATTTATCTAAATTAAAAACTAAACTATAAACTAAAGTAAATTAACTAAACCAAAATAAACTAACCTAACCTAACCTAAACTAAACTAACCTAACCTAACCTAACCTAACCTAACCTAACATAAACTAAACTAAACTAAATTTTAAACTAAGCGAATCTAAACTAAATTAAATTAAACTAAACTAACCTAAAGTAACATAACCTAACCTAACGTAACGTAACCTAACCTAAACTAAACTAAACTAAACTAAACTTACCAACCTAACCTAACCTAAACTAAAATAAACTAAACTAACCTAACCGAACCTAAACTAAACTAAACTATAAACTAAACTATAAACTAAACTAAACTAAACTAAAATAAACTAACCTAACCTAACCTGACCTAGCCTAACTAAACTAACCTAACCTAAACTAAACTAAACTAATATAATATTTACTAAACTAAACTAAACTATAAACTAAAATAAATTAACTAAGCTACACTAACTAACCCAACCTAACCTAACCTATCCTAACCCAACCTAAACTAAGCTAAACTAACCTAACCTAACCTAACCTATCCTAAACTGAACCAAACTAAACTAAGCTATAAACTAAAATATAAATTAACCTGTAAACTACAGTAAACTATAAACTAAACGAAACTAATATAAACTATAGTAAACTAACCTAAAATAACCTAACCTAAGCTAAAGTAAACTAACCTAACCTAAAGTAAACTAAACTAAACTAAATTATAAACTAAAATATTTACTAAACTAAATCAAACTACATATTAAACTATAAACTAAACTAAGCTAAACTATAAATTAAACTAAACTAAACTAACCTAACCCAACCTAAACTAACCCAACCTAACCTAAACTAAACTAACCCAAACTAACCTAACATAAACTTAACTAAACTAAACTATCCTAAGCTAACTTAACCTAACCTTACCTAACCTAACCTAAACTAATCTAAACGAAACTAAACTGTAAACTAAACTATAAACTAATCTATAAATTAAACTAAACTATAAACTAAAATAAAATAAACTAAACTAAACTAACCTAACTAACCTAAGCTAACCGAACCTAACCTAAGCTACGCTAAACTAAACTAACCTAACCTAACCTGAACTAAACTAAACTAAACTAAACTGAATTATAAACTACACTATAAACTAAACTAAACCAAATTATAACCTAAAAACTAAACTAAACTAAACTATAAACTAAACTAAACTAACCCTAACCTAACCTAAACTAAACTAACCTAACCTAAGCTAACCTAACCTAAACTAAACTAAACTATAAAAAAACTATAAACTAAACTAAACAACACTATACTATATACTAAATTAAAAACTAAACTAAACTAAACTAAACTAAACTAACCTAACCTAACCTCACCTAACCTAAACTAACATAAACTAAACTAAACTAAATTATAAACTAAACGAAACTAAACTAAACTAAACTAAATTAAACTAAACTAACCTAAAGTAACATAACCTAACTAACCTAACCTAACCTAACCTAAATTAAAATAAACTCAACTAACCTAACCTAACATAACCCAACCTAACCTAAACTAAACTAAACTAACCGAACCTAAACTAAACTAAACTAAACTAAACTATAAACTAAACTATAAACTAAAGTAAACTAAACTAAACTAAAATAAACTAACCTAATTTACCTAAACAAAACTAACACTCCTAACCTAACCTAAACAAAACTAAACTATACTAACCTAACCTAACATAACCCAACCTAACCTAAACTAAACTAAACTATAAATTAAATTATAAACTAAAGTAAACTAAACTAAACTAAAGAAACCTAACACACCTAACCTAACCTAAACTAAACTAAACTAAACTAAACTAACCTAACATAACCTAACCTAACCTAAACTAAACTAAACTGACGTAACCTATCCTAAACAAAACAAAACTAAACTAAACTATAAGCTAAACTATAAACTAGAGTAAACTAAACTAAACTAAAATAAACTAATCTAACCTAACCTATCCTAACCTAACCTAACCTAACCTAAACTAATCTAATATAAACTAAATTAAACTAAACTATAAACTAAAATATAAACTAGACTAAACTAAACTAAATAACCTAACCTAAACTAAAGTAAAATAAACTAGAGTAATTTCAACTAAACTAAACTAAACTAAACGCCACTAACCTAACCTAACCTAACCTAACCTAATCTAATCTAAACTAAAATAAGCTAACCTAACCTAACGTAACCTAACCTTACCTATTCTAACCTGAATTAATCTAAACTAAACAAACTAAACTAAACTATAAACCAAAATATAAACTAATCTATAAACTAAACTGAACTATAAACTAAACGAAACTAAAATAAACTATACTAAAATAAACTAACCTAACCTAAACTTACCTAACCTAACCTAAACTAAACTAATCTAAACTATAAACTAAACTATAAACTAATATATAACTGAAACTAAACTATAAACTAAAATAAAATAAACTAAACTAAGCTAAACTATCTAACCTAACCTAACCTAAAATAACCTAACCTAAGCTAAACAAAACTAAACTAACCTAACCTAACATAAACTAACATAACCTAACCTATACTTTACTAAACTAAACTAACCTTACCTAACGTAACCTATACTAAACTAAACAAATCTAAACTAAACTAAACTAAACTATAAACTAAACTAAACTAAAGTATAAACAAAACTATACTAAACTGAACTAAACTAACCTAACCTAAGCTAAGGTAAACTAAACTAACCTAACTTAACCTAACCTAACATAACCTAAACTAAACTAAACTAAAATATAAAATAAACTATAAACTAAACTAAACTATACTATAAACTAAATTATAAACTATACTAAACTAAGCTAACCTAACCTAACCTAACATAAACTAAACTAAATTATAAACAAAACGAAACTAAACTAAACTAAACTAACCTAAAGTAACATAAGTTAACCTAGCCTAACCTAAACTACACTAAATTAACCTGACCTAACCTAAACTAAACTAACCTAACCTAACCTAACCTAAAGTAAAATAACCTAACCTAAGCTAAGCTAAACTAAACTAACCTAACCTAACATAAACTAACATAACCTAACCTAAACTGAACTAAACTAAACTAACCTAACCTAACCTAACCTAAAATATCCTAACCAAAGGTAAGCTACACTAAACTTACCTAACCTAACCTAAACTAAACTAATCTAAACTATAAACTAAACTATAAACTAATTTATAAATTAAACTAAACTTTAAACTAAAATAAAATAAACTAAACTAAGCTAAACTATCTAACCTAACCTAACCTAACCAAAATAACCTAACCCAAGCTAAGCTAAACTAAACTAACCTAACCTAACATAAAACTAACATAACCTAACCTAACCTAACCTAAACTAATCTAAACTAAACTAAACTAATCTAATATAAACTAAACAAACTTAAACTATAAACTAAAATATAAACTAAACTAAACTAAAATAAACTAAATTAAATTCAACTAAATGAAACTAAACTAAACTACACTAACCTAACCTAACCTAACATAATCTAATCTAAACTAAACTAAACTAATTTACTATAAGCTAAAATAAACAATAAATTAAAATATAAACTAAACTAAACTATACTAAACTAAGTAAACCTTACTTAACCTAACCTAAACTAAACTAAACTAAACTAACCTAACCTAAACTAAACTAAACGAAAATAAACTACATTAAATTAAATTAAACTAAAATAAACTACACTTACCTAACCTAACCTTACCTAACCTAACCTAAACTAAACTAAACCAAACTAAACTAAACTATAAACTAAAATATAAGCTAATCTATAAATTAAACTAAACTATATACTAAACTAAACTAAACCAAATTAAATTCAACTAAACTAAACTACACTAATCTAACCTAACCTAACCTAACATAATCTAATCTAAACTAAAATAAACTAATCTAACCTAACCTAACCTTACCTAACCTAACCTAAACTAAACTAAACTAAAGCAAACTTAACTAAACTATAAAGCAAAATATAAACTAATCTATAAACTAAACTAAACTATAAACTAAACTATAAACTAAACTAAACTAAACTATAAACAAAACTAAACTATAAAACAATTTATAAATTAAACTAAACTATAAACTAAATTAAAATAAACTAAACTAAGCTAAACTAACTAACCCAACCTAACCTAACCTAACCTAAACTAAGCTATACTAAACTGACCAAACCTAACCTAAACTAAACTAAAATAAACTAAATTATATTATAAAGTATAAACTAAACAAAACTAAACTATAAACTATAATATAAACTAAACTAAACTTAACTAAACTAAATTAAACTAAAGTTAACTAACCTAACCTAACCTAACCTAACCTAAATTAAACTAAACTAAACTAACCTAACCTAATCTAACATAACCTAAGCAAAACTAAAGTAACCTAACCTAACATAAACTAACCTAACCTAACCTAAACTAAACTAAACTAAACTAAACTAAGCTAACCTAACTTAACCTAACCTAACCTAACCTAAGCTAAGCAAAACTAAACTAACCTAACCTAACACAAACTAACCTAACCTAACCTAAACTAAACTAACCTTACCTAACCGAACCTAAACTAAACTAAACAAAACTAAACTAAACTAAACTAAATTAAACTATAAACTAAACTATAAACCAAACTATAAACTAAACTAAACTATACTATAAACAAACCTAACTAAACTGAACTAAACTAACCTAACCTAACCTAACATAAACTTAACTAAACTAAACTATCCTAACCTAACCTTACCTAACCTAACCTTAACTAATCCAAACTAAACTAAACTATAAACTAAAATATAATCTAATCTATAAATTAAACTAAACTATAAACTAAACTAAAATAAACTAAACTAAGCTAAACTAACTAACCTAACCTAACTTAACCTAACCTAACGAAACCTAAGCTAAGCTAAAGTAAACTTACCAAACCTAACCTAAACTACACTAAACTAAATTAAACTAAATTATAATCTAAACCATAAACTTAACTAAACTAAATTATAAACTAAACTATAAACTAAACTAAGCTATAAACTAAACTAAACCAAACTAACCTAACCAAACCTAAACTAACTTAATCTAACCTATACTAAACTTACCTTACCTAACCTAACATAATATAAACTAAACTAATCTATAAAATAAACTATAAACTAAACTAAACTAGACTATACTATAAACTAAATTATAAACTAAACTAAACTAAACTAAACTAACCTAACCTAACCTAAATTAAACTAAACTAAACTAAATTATAAACTAAACGAAACTAAACTAACCTAACCTATGCTAACCTAACATAACATAAACTAAACTAAACTAAATTATAAACTAAACGAAACTAAACAAAACTAAAACTAAACTAACCTAAAGTAACCTAACCTAACCTAAAGTAAACTAAACTAATCTAATATAAACTAAACTAAACAATAAATTAAAATATAAAATAAACTTAACTAAACTAAACTAAGCTAAACGAACTTAACCTAAACTAAACTAAACTATAAAATAAACTATTAACTAAACTAAACTAAACTATACTATAAACTAAATTATAAACTAAACTAAACTAAACTAACCTAACCTAACCTAACATAAACTAAACAAACTAAATTATAAACTAATCGTATTTAAACTAACCTAACCTAACCTAACCTAACATAAACTAAACTCAATTATAAACTAAACGAAACTAAACAAAACTAAACTAAACTAACCTAAAGTAACATAACCTATGCTAACTTAAACTAAACTAAACTAACCTGACCTAACCTAAACTAAAACTAAATTTATCTAAACTATAAACTAAACTATAAACTAAAGTAAATTAACTAAACCAAAATAAACTAACCTAACCTAACCTAAACTAAACTAACCTAACCTAACCTAACCTAACATAAACTAAACTAAACTAAATTATAAACTAAGCGAATCTAAACTACATTTAATTAAACTAAACTAACCTAAAGTAACATAACCTAACCTAAGGTAACGTAACCTAACCTAAATTAAACTAAACTAAACTAAACTTACCAACCTAACCTAACCTAAACTAAAATAAACTAAACTAACCTAACCGAACCTAAACTAAACTAAACTATAAACTAAACTATAAACTAAACTAAACTAAACTAAACTAAAATAAACTAACCTAACGTAACCTGACCTAGCCTAACTAAACTAACCTAAACTAAACTAAACTAAACTAATATAATATTTACTAAACTAAACTAAACTATAAACTAAAATAAATTAACTAAGCTACACTAACTAACCCAACCTAACCTAACCTATCCTAAACCAACCTAAACTAAGCTAAACTAACCTAACCTAACCTAACCTAACCTAACCTATCCTAAACTGAACTAAACTCAACTAAACTAAACTAAATTAAATAAAAAACTAAACTAAACTTAACTATAAATTAAACTATAAACTAAACTAAACTATAAACAATACTAAACTAAACTGAACTAAACTAACCTAACCTAACCTAACATAAACTTAACTAAACTAAACTAACTTAACCTCACCCAACGTAACCTTACCTAACCTAACCTAAACTAAAATAAACTAAACTAAACTATAAGCGAAACTATGCTTATTTATAAATTAAACACTAAACTAAATTACACCAAACTGACCTAACCTAACCTAAACAAAACTAACATACCTAACCTAACTAAAACTAAACTAAACTAAACTAACCTAACCTAACCTAACCTAAACTAAACTAAACTGACCTAACCTATCCTAAACAAACTAAACTAAACTAAACTATAAGCTAAACTATTAACTAAACTAAACTAAACTAAACTAACCTTACCTAACCTAACCTAACCTAACTTATACTAAACTAAACTAAATTAAACCAAACTAAACTAAACTATAAACTCAAATATAAGCTAATCTATAAATTAAAATAAACTATAAAATAAAATAAACTAAACTAAATTAAATTCAACTAAACTAAACTACACTAATCTAACCTAACCTAACATAATCTAATCTAAACTAAAACAAACTAACATAACCTAACCTAACCTTAACTAACATAACCTAAACTAAACTAAACTAAACCAAACTTAAATAAACTATAAACCAAAATATAAACTAATCTATAAACTAAACGAAACTAAAATAAACTATACTAAATTAAACTAACCTAACCTAAGCAAATCTAACCTAACCTAAACTAAACTAAACTAAACTAAACTAAATTAAACTATAAAGTAAACTAAATTAAACTATAAACTAAACTATAAACTAAACTAAACTAAACTATAAACAAAACTAAACTATAAAATAATTTGTAAATTAAACTAAAGTATAAACTAAACTAAAATAAACTAAACTAAGCTAAACTAACTAACCCAACCTAACCTCACCTAACCTAACCTAAACTAAACTAAACTAAACTAACCTTACCTAACCTAACCTAAACTAAACTAAACAAAACTAAATTAAACTATAAACTAAACTAAACTATAAACCAAACTATAAACTAAACTAAACTAAACTATAAACAAACCTAACTAAAATGAACTAAACTAACCAAACCTAACCTAACATAAACTTAACTAAACTAAACTATCCTAACCTAACCTAACCTTACCTAACCTAACCTTAACCAAACCAAACTAAACTAAACTATAAACTAAAATATAATCTAATCTATAAATTAAACTAAACTATAAACTGAAATAAATAAACTAAACTAAGCTAAACTAACTAACCTAACCTAACTTAACCTAACCTAACCAAACCTAAGCTAAGCTAAAGTAAACTTACCAAACCTAACCTAAACTAAATTAAACTAAATTAAACTAAACTATAATCTAAACTATTAACTTAACTAAACTAAATTATAAACTAAACTATTAACTAAACTAAACTATAAACTAAACTAAACCAAACAAACCTAACCTAACCTAACCTAAACTAAACTGACATAACCTAAGCCAACCTAACCTAAATTAAACTATAAAATAAACTATAAACTAAACTAAACCAAACTATACTATAAACTAAATTATAAATTAAACTAAACTAACCGGAACTAACCTAACCTAACATAAACTAAACTAAACTAAATTATAAACTAAACGAAACTAAACTAAACTAAATTAAACTAAACTAACCGAACCTAACCTAAACTAACCTAACCTAACCAAACCTAAACTAAGCTAAACTAAACTATAAAATAAAATATAAACTAAAATAAACTAAACTATACTATAAACTAAATTACAAACTAAACTAAATTAAACTAAACTAACCTAACCTAACCTAACATAAACTATACTAAACTAAATTATAAACTAAACGAAACTAAACTAACCTAACCTAACTTAAACTAAATTAAACTAAACTAAACTAAACGAAATTAAACTATAAACTAAACTAAACTAAACTAAACTCAACTAAACCAAACTAAACTAACCTAACTTAACCTAACCTAAACTAAACTAAACTAACCTAACCTAACATAACCTACCCTAAACGAAACTAAACTAAATTAATTAAACTATAAATTAAACTAAACTATAAACTAAACGATACCTCACTAAACTAAACTAAACTAAATCATAAACTAAACGAAACTAATCTAAACTATAAACTAATTTATAAATTAAACTAAACTATAAACTAAAATAAAATAAACTAAACTAAGCTAAACTATCTAACCTAACCTAACCTAAATTAACCTAACCTAAGCTAAGCTAAACTAAACTAACCTAACCTAACATAAACTAACATAACCTAACCTAAACTAAACTAAACTAACCTTACCTAACCTAACCTATACTAAACTAAACAAAACTAAACTAAACTAAACTAAACTATAAACTAAACTAAACTAAACTATAAACAAAACTAAACTAAACTGAACTAAACTAACCTAACTTAACATAAACTTAACTAAACTAAACTAACCTAACCCAACCTAAGCTAACCTTACCTAACCTAACCTAAACTTAACTAAATGAAACTAAACTATAAACTAATCTCTAAATTAAACTAAACTATAAACTAAACTAAAATAAACTAAACTAAGCTAAATTAACTAACCTAACCTATTCTAACCTAACTTAAGCTAAACTAGACTAACCTAACCTAAATTAAACTAAACTGAACTAAATTATAAACTAAACCATAAACTAAACTAAACTATAAACTAAACTATAAACTAAACTAAACTAAACTATAAACTAGACTAAACTTAACTAAACTAACCTAACCTAACCTAAGCTAAGGTAAACTAAACTACCCTAAAGTAACATAAGTTAACCTAGCCTAACCTAAACTACACTAACTTAACCTTACCTAACCTAAACTAAACTAACCTAACCTAACCTAACCTAAAATAACCTAACCTAAGCAAAGCTAAACTAAAGTAACCTAACCTAACATAAACTAACATAACCTAACCTAAACTGAACTAAACTTAACTAACCGAACCTAACCTAAAATAACCTAACCTAAGCAAAGCTAAACTAAACTAACCTAACCTAACATAAACTAATATATCCTAACCTAAACTGAACTAAACTAAACTAACCTTACCTAACCTAACCTATACTAAACTAAACAAAACAAAACTAAACTAAACTATAAACTGAACTAAACTAACCTAACCTAACCTAACATAAACTTAACTAAACTAAACTAACCTAACCCAACCTAAGCTAACCTTACCTAACCTAACCTAAACTAAACAAAACGAAACTAAACTATAAACTAAACTATAAACTAATCTCTAAATTAAACTAAACTATAAACTAAACTAAAATAAACTAAACTAAGCTAAATTAACTAACCTAACCTATTCTAACCTAACCTAAGCTAAACTAGACTAACCTAACCTAAACTAAACTAAACTAAACTAAACTATAAACTAAACTAAACTAAACTATAAACAAAACTAAACTAAACTGAACTAAACTAACCTAACCTAACATAAACTTAACTAAACTAAACTAACCTAACCCAAACTAAGCTAACCTTACCTAACCTAACCTAAACTTAAATAAATGAAACTAAACTATAAACTAATCTCTAAATTAAACTAAACTATAAACTAAACTAAAATAAACTAAACTAAGCTAAATTAACTAACCTAACCTATTCTAACCTAACCTAAGCTAAACTAGACTAACCTAACCTAACATAAACTAACATAACCTAACCTAACCTAAACTAATCTAAACTAAACTAAACTAATCTAATATAAACTAAACAAACTTAAACTATAAACTAAAATATAAACTAAACTAAACTAAAATAAACTAAATTAAATTCAACTAAATGAAACTAAACTAAACTACACTAACCTAACCTAACCTAACATAATCTAATCTAAACTAAACTAAACTAATGTACTATAAGCTAAAATAAACAATAAATTAAAATATAAACTAAACTAAACTGTACTAAACTAAGTAAACCTTACTTAACCTAACCTAAACTAAACTAAACTAAACTAACCTAACCTAAACTAAACTAAACAAAAATAAACTACATTAAATTAAATTAAACTAAAATAAACTACACTTACCTAACCTAACCTTACCTAACCTAACCTAAACTAAACTAAACCAAACTAAACTAAACTATAAACTAAAATATAAGCTAATCTATAAATTAAACTAAACTATATACTAAACTAAACTAAACCAAATTAAATTCAACTAAACTAAACTACACTAATCTAACCTAACCTAACCTAACATAATCTAATCTAAACTAAAATAAACTAACCTAACCTAACCTAACCTTACCTAACCTAACCTAAACTAAACTAAACTAAAGCAAACTTAACTAAACTATAAAGCAAAATATAAACTAATCTATAAACTAAACTAAACTATAAACTAAGGAAACTAAATTAAACTATACTAAACTAAACTAACCTAGCATAAACAAATCTAACCTAACCTAAAATAAACCAAACTAAACTAAACTAAATTAAACTATAAACTAAACTAAATTAAACTATAAACTAAACTATAAACTAAACTAAACTAAACTATAAACAAAACTAAACTATAAAACAATTTATAAATTAAACTAAACTATAAACTAAATTAAAATAAAATAAACTAAGCTAAACTAACTAACCCAACCTAACCTAACCTAAGCTATACTAAACTAACCTAACCTAAACTAAACTAAAATAAACTAAATTATATTATAAAGTATAAACTAAACAAAACTAAACTATAAACTATAATATAAACTAAACTAAACTTAAGTAAACTAAATTAAACTAAAGTTAACTAACCTAACCTAACCTAACCTAAATTAAACTAAAGTAAACTAACCTAACCTAACCTAACCTAACCTAACCTAAGCAAAACTAAAGTAACCTAACCTAACATAAACTAACCTAACCTAACCTAAACTAAACTAAACTAAACTAAACTAAACTAAGCTAACCTAACTTAACCTAACCTAACCTAACCTAAGCTAAGCAAAACTAAACTAACCTAACCTAACACAAACTAACCTAACCTAACCTAAACTAAACTAACCTTACCTAACCTAACCTAAACTAAACTAAACAAAACTAAACTAAACTAAACTAAATTAAACTATAAACTAAACTAAACTATAAACCAAACTATAAACTAAACTAAACTATACTATAAACAAACCTAACTAAACTGAACTAAACTAACCTAACCTAACCTAACCTAACATAAACTTAACTAAACTAAACTATCCTAACCTAACCTAACCTTACCTAACCTAACCTTAACTAATCCAAACTAAACTAAACTATAAACTAAAATATAATCTAATCTATAAATTAAACTAAACTATAAACTAAACTAAAATAAACTAAACTAAGCTAAACTAACTAACCTAACCTAACTTAACCTAACCTAACGAAACCTAAGCTAAGCTAAAGTAAACTTACCAAACCTAACCTAAACTAAACTAAACTAAATTAAACTAAATTATAATCTAAACCATAAACTTAACTAAACTAAATTATAAACTAAACTATAAAATAAACTAAACTATAAACTAACTAAACCAAACTAACCTAACCTAACCTAACCTAAACTAAACTGACCTAACCTAAGCTAACCTAGCCTAAATTAAACTATAAAATAAACTATAAACTAAACTAAACCAAACTATACTAAAAACTAAATGATAAACTTAACTAAACTAACCGGAACTAACCTAACCTAACATAAACTAAACTAAACTAAATTATAAACTAAACGAACTAAACTAAACTAAATTAAACTAAACTAACCTAAAGTAACCTAAACTAAACTAAACTAAACTAAACTATAAACTTAACTATAAACTAAAGTAAACTAAAGTAAACTAAAATAAACTAACCTAACCTAACCTAAACTCAACTAAACTAACCTAACCAAACCTAACCTAAATTAAACTGAACTAAACTGAACTAAACTAATCTAATACAAAATAAACTAAACTAAAATATAAACTAAAATATAAACCAAACTAAACTAAACTAACCTAACCTAACTTAACCTAACCTAAATTAATCTAAACTAAGCTGACCTTACCTAACCTAAACTAAGCAAAAATAAAGTAATTTAAATTCCACTAAATTAAACTAAACTAAACTACACTAACCTAACCTAACCTAACCTAACCCAACCTAAATTAAAATAAATTAAACTAAGCTAACCTAACCTAACCTAAGCTAAGCAAAACTAAACTAACCTAACCTAACCTAACCTAAACTAAATAAAACTAACCTAACCTAACTAGCCTAAACTAAACTAAACTATAAAATAAGCTATAAACTAAACTAATCTATACTAAAAATTAAATTATAAAGTAAACTAAACTAAACTAAACTTTACCAAACTACTCTATTCTAACCTAAGCTAACCTAAACTAATCTAAACTAAACTAAACTAAACAAAACTATGAATTGAACTAAACTAAACTATAAACTAAATTATAAACTAAACTAAACTATAAACTAAACTAAACTAAACTAAACTGTACTAAACTAACCTAACCAAACTTAATCTAAATTATACCCTTCTACACTAAACTAAGCTATAAACTAAATTAGATTACACTATAAACTAAACTATAAAGAAAACTAAACTATAAACAAAGCTAAACTAACTAACCTAACCTAACCTAACCTAACATATACCAAATTAAACTGAACTAAACTAACCTAACCTGACCTAACATAATCTAATCTAAACTAAAATAAACTAACCTAAACTAATCTAATCTTACCTAACCTAACCTAAACTAAAATAAACCAAACTAAACACAAACCAAAATATAAACTAATTTATAAACTAAACTAATCTATAAACTAAACTAAACTAAACTAAACTTAACTAAACTAACTAACCTTACCTAACCTAGCCTAACCTAATCTAAACTAAACTAAACTAACCTAACCTAACCCAAAATAAACCATACTAAACTAAATTATAAAGTAAACTATAAACTAAACTAAACAAAACTATATTCTAAACTACAAACTAAATTAAACTATAAACTAAACTATACTAAACTAAACTAAACTAACCTAACCTAACCTAACCTAACTTAAACTAAACTAAACTAACCTAACCTAACGTAACCTAATCTAAACTAAACTAAATTAAATTCAACTAAACTAAACTAAACTGCACTAATCTAACCTAACCTAACCTAACCTAAACTAAACTAAACTAAACTATAAACTAAGTTATATACTAAACTAAACTAAACTAACATAACGTAACTTGAACTACAATAAAATAAACTAAACTAAGTTCAACTAAACTAAACCTAACTACACTAACCTAACCTAACCTAACCAAACCTAAACTAAACTAAACTAAACTAAATAAAACTAAACTAAACTAAACGAAATTAAACTATACACCAAACTATAAACTAAGCTAAACTAAACTATAAATTAAACTATAAACTAAACTAAACTACTAAACTATAAGGTAAACTAAACTAAATTAAACTCAACTAATCTAAACTAACTTAACCTTACTAAACTAACCTAACCTAAAATAACCTAACCTAATATAAACTAAACTAAACTAACCTAACCTATGCTAAGCTAAGCTAAGCTAAACTAAATCAACCTAACCTAAACTAAACTAAACTAAACTAAAATATAAACCAAACTATAAACTAAACTAAACCAAACTATATACTAAACTATAAACTAAACTAAGCTAAACTATAAACTAAACTAAACTAAACTAACCTAAACTAGCCTAACCTAAACTAACTTAACCTAACCTAAACAAAACTTACCTTACCTTACCGCACATAACATAACCTAAACTAAACTAAACTATAAAATAAACTATAAACTAAACTAAACTAAACTATACAAAATTTAAATTATAAACTAACCTAAACTAAACTAACCTAACCTAACCTAACATAAACTAAATTAACTAAATTATAAACTAAACGAAACTAAACTAACCAAACCTAACCTAACATAACATAAACTAAACTAAACTAAATTATAAACTAAACGAAACTAAACAAAACTAAACTAAACTAACCTAAAGTAACATAACCTAACCTAACCTAAACTAAACTAAACTAAGCTGACCTAAACTAAACTAAAACTAAATTAAACTAAACTATAAACTAAAATAAATTAAGTAAATTAACTAAAATAAAATAAACTAACCTAACCTAACCTAACCTAAACTAAACTAACCTAACCTAACCTAATCTAAACTAAACTAAACTAATCTAATATAAACTAAACTAATCAATAAATTAAAATATAAACTAAACTTAACTAAACTAAACTAAGCTAAACTAACTTGACCTAAACTAAACTAAACTAAGCTAAACTAACCTGACCTAAACTTAACTAAAATAAACTAAATTAAATTCAAGTAAACTAAACTAAACTACACTAACCTAACCTAACCTAACCTAACATAATCTAATCTAAACTAAAATAAAGTAACCTAAACTAATCTAACCTTACCTAACCTAAACTAAACTAAACTAAACCAAACTAAACTAAACTATAAACTAAAATATAAACTAATTTATAAACTAAACTAATCTATAAACTAAACTAAACTGAACTATAAACAAAACTAAACTAAACTGAACTAAACTAACCTAAACTAACCTAACCTAAACTTACGTAACCTAACCTAAACTAAACTAAACTATAAACTAAACTGTAAACTAATTTATGAATTAAACTAAACTATAAACTAAAGTAAAATAAACAAAACTAAACTAAACCAAACTAACTAACCTAACCTAACCTAACCTAAGCTAAGCTATCTAAACTCACCTAACCTAACCTAAACTAAACTAAAATAAAATAAACTAAAGTATAAACTAAACTAAAGTAAACTATAAACTAAACTATAAACTAAACTGAACTAAACTATAAATTAAACTAAAGTTAACTAACCTAACCTAACCAAACCTAACGAAAATTAAACTAAACTAAACTAAACTAAGCTAACTTAACCTAACCTAAACTAACCTAACCTAACCTAACCTAAGCTAAGCTAAACTAAACTAACTTAACCTAACATAACTAACCTAACCTAACCTAAACTAACCTTACCTCACCTAACCTAAACTAAACTAAATTAAACTATAAACTGAACTAAACTGTAAACTAAATTTTAAACTAAACTAAACTAAACTATAAATACAACTAAACTAAACTGAACTAAACTAAAATAACCTAGCCTAACTTAAACTTAACTAAACTAAACTACCCTAACCTAACCTAACCTAACCAAACCTAACCTAACCTAACCTAAACTAAACTAAAATAAACTAAACTAAACTAAACTAAACTAACTAACCTAACCTAACCTAACCTAAGCTAAACTAAACTAACCTAACGTAAATTAACCTAAACAAAACTAAACTAAACTAAACTAACCTAACCTAACCTAACATAAACTAAACTAAACTAAACTAAATAAAACTAAACTAAACTAAACGAAATTAAACTATACACCAAACTATAAAATAAGCTACACTAAACTATAAACTAAAATATAAACTAATCTAAACTAAACTAACCTAACCTAAACTAAACTAAAATAAACTAAATTAAATTCAACTAAATGAAACTAAACTAAACTACACTAACCTAACCTAACCTAACCTAATATAATCTAATCTAAACAAAAATAAACTAACCTAAACTAATCTAACCTTACCTAACCAAACCTAAACTAAACTAAACTAAACCAAACTAAACTAAACTACAAACTAAAATATAAACTAATTTATATACTAAACTAATCTATAAACTAAACTAAACTAAACTAAACTTAGCTAAACTAACTAACCTTACCGAAAATAGCCTAACCAAATCTAAGCTAAACTAAACTAACCTAACCTAAACCAACATAAACCAAACTAAACTAAATTATAAAGTAAACCATAAACTAAACTAAACAAAACTTAATTCTAAACTATAAATTAACAAAACTATAAACTAAACTAAACTAATCTAACCTTACCTATCCTAACCTAAACTAAACTAAACTAAACTAAACTATAAACACAGTTATAAACTAAACTAAACTAAACTAACATAACGTAACCTAAACTACAATAAAATAAACTAAACTAAGTTCATCTAAACTAAACCTAACTACACTAACCTAACCTAACCTAACTTAACAAAAACTAAACTAAACTGACCTAACCTAACCTAACGTAAACTAAACTAAACTATACGAAACAAAACTAAATAAAACTAAACTAAACTAAACGAAATTAAACTATACACCAAACTATAAAATAAGCTAAACTAAACTTTAAATTAAACTATAAACTAAACTAAACTACTAAACTATAAGGTAAACTAAACTAAATTAAACTCAACTAATCTAAACTAACCTAAGCTTACTAAACTAACCTAACCTAAACTAACCTAACCTAATATAAACTAAACTAAACTAACCTAAACTAACATAAGCTAGGCTAAGCTAAACTAAACTAACCTAATCTAAAATAAAATAAACTAAACTAAAATATAAACTAAACTATTAACTAAACTAAACCAAACTATATACTAAACTATAAACTAAACTAAACTAAACTAAACTAACCTAACCTAACCTAAACTAAACTAAACTAAATTATGAACTAAACGTAACTAAACTAACCTAACCTAACCTAACCTAACCTAAACTAAACTAAACTAAATTATAATCTAAACGAAACTAAACAAAACTAAACTAAACTAACCTAAAGTAACATAACCTAACCTAACCTAAACTAAACTAAACTAACCTGACCTAACCTAAACCAAAACTAAATTAATCTATACTATAAACTAAACTATAAACTAAAGTAAATTAACTAAACTAAAATAAACTAACCTAACCTAACCTAACCTAAACTAAACTAACATAACCTAACCTAACCTAAACTAAACTAAACTAATCTAATATAAACTAAACTAAACAATAAATTAAAATATAAACTAAACTTAACTAAACTAAACTAAGGAAAACTAACTTAACCTAAACTAAACTAAACTAAACTAACCTAACCTGACCTAAAATAAACTAAAATAAACTAAATTAAATTCAAGTAAACTAAACTAAACTACACTAACCTAACCTAACCTAACATAATCTAATCCAAACTAAACTAAACTAACCTAAACTAATCTAACCTTACCTAACCTAACCTAACCTAAACTAAACTAAACTAAACTATAAACTAATTTATAAACTAAACTAATCTATTAACTAAACTAAACTAACCTAAGATAACATAACCTAAATTAAACTAAACTAAACTAAACTAAACTAAACTAAACTATAAACTAATTTATAAACTAAACTAATCTATAAACTAAACTAAACTAAACTAACCTAACCTAACCCAAACTAAATTAAACTAAACTAAACTAAACGAAATTAAACTATAAACTGAAGTAAACTAAACTAAACTCAACTAAACTAAACTAACCTAACCTAACTTAACATCACCTAACCTAAACTAAACTAAACTAACGTAACCTAACATAACCTACCCTAAACTAAAATAAATTAAATTAATTAAACTATAAACTAAACTAAACTATATACTAAACGATACCTCACTCAACTAAACTAAAGTAAACTAAACTACACTAAACTAAACTAAACCATAAACTAAAATATAAACTAAACTATAAACTAAACTATAAACTAAACTATAAACTAATTTATAAATTAAACTAAACTATAAATTATAGTAAAATAAACAAAACTAAACTAAGCTAAACTAACTAACCTAAATTAACGTAACCTAAGCTAAGCTATCTAAAGTAACCTAACCTAACCTAACCTAAACTAAACTAAAATAAACTAAACTAAACTAAACTATAAACTAAACTATAAACTAAACTGAACTAAACTATAAACTAAACTAAACTAAAGTTAACTAACCTAACGTAACTTAACCTAAACTAAATTAAACTAAACTAAACTAAACTAAGCTAACTTAACCTAACCTAAATTAACCTTACCTAACCTAACCTAACCTAAACTAAACTAAACTAAACAAAACTACACTAAACTAAACTAAATTAAACTATAAACTGAACTAAACTATAAACTAAACTTTAAACTAAACAATACTAAACTATAAACAAAACTAAACTAAACTGAACTAAACTTACCTAACCTAACCTAACATAAACTTAATTAAACTAAACTACCCTAACCTAACCTAACCTAATCTAACCTTACCTAACCTAACCTAAACTAAACTAAACGAAACTAAACTATAAACTAAACTATAAACTAATCTATAAATTAAACTAAACTATAAACTAAACTAAAATAAACTAAACTAAACTAAACTAACTAACCTAATCTAACCGAACCTAACCTAAGCTACGCTAAACTAAACTAACCTAACAAAACCTGAAATAAACTAAACTAAACTAAACTAAATTATAAACTAAACTATAAACTAATATAAACTAACCTAACCTAACCTAACCTAAACTAAACTAACCTAACCTTGGCTAACCTAACCTAAACTAAACTAAACTATAAAAAACTATAAACTAAACTAAACAAAACTATACTATAAACTAAATTATAAACTAAACTAATGTAAACTAAACTAACCTCAACTAACCTAACCTAACCTCACCTAACCTAACATAAATTAAATTAAACTAATTTATAAACTAAACGAAACTAAACTAAACTAAACTAAATTAAACTAAACTAACCTAAAGTAACATAACCTAACCTAACCTAACCTAACCTAAACTAAAATAACTCAACTAACCTAACCGAACCTAAACTAAACTAAACTAAACTAAACTATAAACTAAAGTAAACTAAATTAAAATAAAATAAACTAACCTAATTTACCTAAACAAAACTAACACACCTAACCTAACCTAAACAAAACTAAACTGACCTAACCTATCCTTAACAAAATAAAACTAAACTAAACTATAAGATAAACTATAAACTAAAGTAAACTAAACTCAACTAAAATAAACTAATCTAACCTAACCTAACCTAACCTAAACTAATATAATATAAACTAAACTAAACTATAAACTAAAATATAAACTAAACTAAACTAAATAACCTAACCTAAACTAAAGTAAAATAAACTAGATTAAATTCAACTAAACTAAACTAAACAAACGCTACTAACCTAACCTAACCTAATATAATCTAAACTAAAATAAACTAACCTAACCTAAACTAAACTAATCTAAGCTATAAACTAAACTATAAACTAATTTATAAATTAAACTAAACTATAAACTAAAATAAAATAAACTAAACTAAGCTAAACTATCTAACCTAACCTAACCTAACCTAAATTAACCTAACCTAAGCTAAGCTAAACTAAACTAACCTAACCCAACCTAGGCTAACCTTACCTAACCTAACCTAAACTTAACTAAATGAAACTAAACTATAAACTCATCTCTAAATTAAACTAAACTATAAACTAAACTAAAATAAACTAAACTAAGCTAAATTAACTAACCTAACCTATTCTAACCTATCCTAAGCTAAACTAGACTAACCTAACCTAAACTAAACTAAACTAAATTATAAACTAAACCATAAACTAAATTATACTATAAACTAAACTATAAACTAAACTAAACTAAACTATAAACTAGACTAAACTAAACTAAACTAACCTAACCTAACCTAAGCTAAGGTAAACTAAACTAACCTAACCTAACCTGAACTAAACTAAACTAAACTAACCTAACTTATAAACTAAGCTATAAACTAAACTAAACCAAATTATAAACTAAACTATAAACTAAACTAAACTATAAACTAAACTAAACTATAAACTAAACTAAACTAAATTATACTAATCTAACCTAACCTAAACTAAACTAACCTAACCTAACCTAACCTAACATAACCTAAACTAAACTAAATTAAATATAAAATAAACTATAAACTAATCTATACTATAAACTAAATTATAAACTAAACTAAACTAAACTAACCTAATCTAACCTAATCTAACATAAACTAAACTAAATTATAAACAAAACGAAACTAAACTAACCTAACCTAATATAAACTAAACTAAACTAAATTATAAACAAAACGAAACTAAACTAAACTAAACTAACCTAAAGTAACATAAGTTAACCTAACCTAACCTAAACTACACTAACTTAACCTGACCTAACCTAAATTGAACTAAACCAAACTAACCTAACCTAACCTAACCTAAAATAACCTAACCTAAGCTAAGCTAAACTAAACTTACCTAACCTAACCTAAACTAAACTAATCTAAACTATAAACTAAACTATAAACTAATTTATAAATTAAACTAAACTATTAACTAAATTAAAAAAAAACCTAACTAAGCTAAACTATCTAACCTAACCTAACCTAACCTAAAATAACCTAACCTAAGCTAAGCTAAACTAAACTAACCTAACCTAACATAAACTAACATAACCTAACCTAACCTAAACTAAACTAAACTAAACCAAACTAAACTAAACTATAAAATAAAATATAAACTAATTTATAAACTAAACTAATCTATAAACTAAACTAAACTAAACTAAACTTAGCTAAACTAACTAACCTTACCTAATGTAGCCTAACGTAATCTAAGCTAAACTAAACTAACCTAACCTAACCTAAACTAACTTAACCTAACCTATACTAAACTTACCTTACCTAACCTAACATAGCCTAAACTAAACTAAACTATAAAATAAACTATAAACTAAACTAAACTAAACTAAACTAAACTATACTATAAACTAAATTATAAACTAAACGAAACTAAACTAACCTAACCTATGCTAACCTAACATAACATAAACTAAACTAAACTAAATTATAAACTAAACGAAACTAAACAAAACTAAAACTAAACTAACCTAAAGTAACCTAACCTAACCTAAAGTAAACTAAACTAATCTAATATAAACTAAACTAAACAATAAATTAAAATATAAAATAAACTTAACTAAGCTAAACGAACTTAACCTAAACTAAACTAAACTATAAAATAAACTATTAACTAAACTAAACTAAACTATACTATAAACTAAATTATAAACTAAACTAAACTAAACTAACCTAACCTAACCTAACATAAACTAAGCAAAACTAAATTATAAACTAATCGTAACTAAACTAACCTAACCTAACCTAACCTAACATAAACTAAACTAAACTCAATTATAAACTAAACGAAACTAAACAAAACTAAACTAAACTAACCTAAAGTAACATAACCTATGCTAACTTAAACTAAACTAAACTAACCTGACCTAACCTAAACTAAAACTTAATTTATCTAAATTAAAAACTAAACTATAAACTAAAGTAAATTAACTAAACCAAAATAAACTAACCTAACCTAACCTAAACTAAACTAACCTAACCTAACCTAACCTAACCTAACATAAACTAAACTAAACTAAATTTTAAACTAAGCGAATCTAAACTAAATTAAATTAAACTAAACTAACCTAAAGTAACATAACCTAACCTAACGTAACGTAACCTAACCTAAACTAAACTAAACTAAACTAAACTTACCAACCTAACCTAACCTAAACTAAAATAAACTAAACTAACCTAACCGAACCTAAACTAAACTAAACTATAAACTAAACTATAAACTAAACTAAAATAAACTAAAATAAACTAACCTAACCTAACCTGACCTAGCCTAACTAAACTAACCTAACCTAAACTAAACTAAACTAATATAATATTTACTAAACTAAACTAAACTATAAACTAAAATAAATTAACTAAGCTACACTAACTAACCCAACCTAACCTAACCTATCCTAACCCAACCTAAACTAAGCTAAACTAACCTAACCTAACCTAACCTAACCTATCCTAAACTGAACTAAACTGAACTAAACTAAACTAAATTAAATAATAAACTAAACTAAACTTAAATATAAATTAAACTATAAACTAAACTAAACTATAAACAATACTAAACTAAACTGAACTAATCTAACCTAACCTAACATAAACTTAACTAAACTAAACTAACTTAACCTCACCCAACGTAACCTTACCTAACCTAACCTAAACTAAAATAAACTAAACTAAACTATAAGCGAAACTATACTTAATTATAAATTAAACACTAAACTAAATTACACCAAACTGACCTAACCTAACCTAAACAAAACTAACATACCTAACCTAACCTAACTTAAACTAAACTAAACTAAACTAAGCTAACCTAACCTAACCTAAACTAAACTAAACTGACCTAACCTATCCTAAACAAACTAAACTAAACTAAACTATAAGCTAAACTATTAACTAAACTAAACTAAACTAAACTAACCTTACCTAACCTAACCTAACCTAACTTATACTAAACTAAACTAAATTAAACCAAACTAAACTAAACTATAAACTCAAATATAAGCTAATCTATAAATTAAAATGAACTATAAAATAAAATAAACTAAACTAAATTAAATTCAACTAAACTAAACTACACTAATCTAACCTAACCTAACATAATCTAATCTAAACTAAAATAAACTAACATAACCTAACCTAACCTTAACTAACATAACCTAAACTAAACTAAACTAAACCAAACTTAAATAAACTATAAACCAAAATATAAACTAATCTATAAACTAAACTAAACTATAAACTAAACGAAACTAAAATAAACTATACTAAATTAAACTAACCTAACCTAAACAAATCTAACCTAACCTAAACTAAACTAAACTAAACTATACTAAATTAAACTATAAAGTAAACTAAATTAAACTATAAACTAAACTATAAACTAAACTAAACTAAACTATAAAGAAAACTAAACTATAAAATAATTTGTAAATTAAACTAAAGTATAAACTAAACTAAAATAAACTAAACTAAGCTAAACTAACTAACCCAACCTAACCTCACCTAACCTAACCTAAGCTATACTAAACTAACCTAACCTAACCTAAACTAAACTAAACCAAACTAAATTATATTATAAAGTATAAACGAAACTAAACTAAACTATAAACTATAATATAAACTAAACTAAACTATAAACTAAACTAAACTTAACTAAACTAAAGTAAACTAAACTTAACTAACCTAACCTAAACCAACCTAAATTAAACTAAACTAAACTAAGCTAACCTAACCTAATCTCACCTAAGCTAAGCAAAACTAAAGTAACCTAACCTAACATAAACTAACCTAACCTAACCTAAACTAAACTAAACTAATTTAACCTAAGCTAACCTATACTAACCTAAGCTAAGCAAAACTAAACTAACCTAACCTAACATAAACTAACTTAACCTAACCTAAACTAAACTAAACTAAACTAAACCAACCTTACCTAACCTAACCTAAACTAAACTAAACAAAACTAAACTAAACTAGACTAAATTAAACTATAAACTACACTATAAACTAAACTAAACTATAAACCAAACTATAAACTAAACTAAACTAAACTATAAACAAAACTAACTAAACTGAACTAAACTAACCTAACCTAACTTAACATAAACTTAACTAAACTAAACTATCCTAACCTAACCTAACCTTACCTAACCTAACCTTAATTAAACCAAACTAAACTAAACTATAAACTAAAATATAATCTAATCTATAAATTAAACTAAACTATAAACTAAACTAAAAGAAACTAAACTAAGCTAAACTAACTAACCTAACCTAACTTAACCTAACCTAACCAAACCTAAGCTAAGCAGAACTAAACTAACCAAACCTAACCTAACCTAACATAAACTAAACTAAACTAAATTATAAACTAAACGAAACTAAACTAAACTAAATTAAACTAAACTAACCTAAAGTAACCTAAACTAAACTAAACTAAACTAACCTAACCTAAAATAACCTAAACTAAACTAAACTAACCTAACCGAACCTAAACTAAACTAAACTAAACTAAACTAAACTATAAACTTAACAATAAACTAAAGTAAACTAAAGTAAAGTAAAATAAACTAACCTAACCTAAACTCAACTATCCTAACCTAACCAAACCTAACCTAAACTAAATTGAAGTAAACTAAACTAAACTAGTCTAATATAAACTAAACTAAACTAAAATATAAACTAAAATATAAACTAAACTAAACTACACTAACCTAACCTACCCAAACCTAACATAATCTAATGTAAACTAAAATCAACTAACCTAACCTAATCTAAACTAAACTAAACTAACCTAAGCTAACCTAACCTAACCTAAACTAAACTGCACTAAACTAAACTAAGTTAAACAATAAACTAAACTAAACTAAACTATAAATTAAACTGTAAACTAAATTATTACTAAACTAAATTATAAACAAAACTAAACTCAACTGAACTAACTTAACCTAACCTAACCTAAACTTACCTCTCCTAACCTAAACTAAACTAAACTAAACTAAACTATAAACTAATCTAAAATTAAACTAAACTATAAACTAAAATAAACTAAACTAAGCTACACTAACTAACCCAACCTAACCTAAACTAACCTAACCTAACCAAACCTAAACTAAGCTAAACTAAACAATAAAATAAAATATAAACTAAAATAAACTAAACTATACTATAAACTAAATTACAAACTAAACTAAATTAAACTAAACTAACCTAACCTAACCTAACCTAACATAAACTATACTAAACTAAATTATAAACTAAACGAAACTAAACTAACCTAACCTAACTTAAACTAAATTAAACTAAACTAAACTACACGAAATTAAATTTTAAACTAAACTAAACTAAACTAAACTCAACTAAACCAAACTAAACTAACCTAACTTAACCTAACCTAAACTAATCTAAACTAACCTAACCTAACATAACCTACCCTAAATTAAACTAAACTAAATTAATTAAACTATAAATTAAACTAAACTATAAACTAAACGATACCTCACTAAACTAAACTAAACTAAATTATAAACTAAACGAAACTAATCTAAACTATAAACTAAACTATAAACTAATTTATAAATTAAACTAAACTATAAACTAAAATAAAATAAACTAAACTAAGCTAAACTATCTAACCTAACCTAACCTAACCTAAATTAACCTAACCTAAGCTAAGCTAAACTAAACTAACCTAACCTAACATAAACTAACATAACCTAACCTAATCTAAACTAAACTAAACTAACCTTACCTAACCTAACCTAAACTTAACTAAATGAAACTAAACTATAAACTAATCTCTAAATTAAACTAAACTAAAAACTAAACTAAAATAAGCTAAATTAACTAACCTAACCTATTCTAACCTAACTTAAGCTAAACTAGACTAACCTAACCTAAATTAAACTAAACTGAACTAAATTATAAACTAAACCATAAACTAAACTAAACTATAAACTAAACTATAAACTAAACTAAACTAAACTATAAACTAGACTAAACCTAACTAAACTAACCTAACCTAACCTAAGCTAAGGTAAACTAAACTAACCTAAAGTAACATAAGTTAACCTAGCCTAACCTAAACTACACTAACTTAACCTTACCTAACCTAAACTAAACTAACCTAACCTAACCTAACCTAAAATAACCTAACCTAAGCTAAGCTAAACTAAAGTAACCTAACCTAACATAAACTAACATAACCTAACCTAAACTGAACTAAACTTAACTAACCGAACCTAACCTAAAATAACCTAACCTAAGCAAAGCTAAACTAAACTAACCTAACCTAACATAAACTAATATAACCTAACCTAAACTGAACTAAACTAAACTAACCTTACCTAACCTAACCTATACTAAACTAAACAAAACAAAACTAAACTAAACTAAACTATAAACTGAACTAAACTAACCTAACCTAACCTAACATAAACTTAACTAAACTAAACTAACCTAACCCAACCTAAGCTAACCTTACCTAACCTAACCTAAACTAAACTAAACGAAACTAAACTATAAACTAAACTATAAACTAATCTCTAAATTAAACTAAACTATAAACTAAACTAAAATAAACTAAACTAAGCTAAATTAACTAACCTAACCTATTCTAACCTAACCCAAGCTAAACTAGACTAACCTAACCTAAACTAAACTAAACTAAACTAAACTATAAACTAAACTAAACTAAACTATAAACAAAATTATACTAAACTGAACTAAACTAACCTAACCTATCCTAAACCAACCTAAACTAAGCTAAACTAACCTAACCTAACCTAACCTAACCTATCCTAAACTGAACTAAACTCAACTAAACTAAACTAAATTAAATAATAAACTAAACTAAACTTAACTATAAATTAAACTATAAACTAAACTAAACTATAAATAATACTAAACTAAACTGAACTAAACTAACCTAACCTAACCTAACATAAACTTAACTAAACTAAACTAACTTAACCTCACCCAACGTAACCTTACCTAACCTAACCTAAACTAAAATAAACTAAACTAAACTATAAGCGAAACTATACTTAATTATAAATTAAACACTAAACTAAATTACACCAAACTGACCTAACCTAACCTAAACAAAACTAACATACCTAACCTAACCTAACTTAAACTAAACTAAACTAAACTAACCTAACCTAACCTAACCTAACCTAAACTAAACTAAACTGACCTAACCTATCCTAAACAAACTAAACTAAACTAAACTATAAGCTAAACTATTAACTAAACTAAACTAAACTAACCTTACCTAACCTAACCTAACCTAACTTATACTAAACTAAACTAAATTAAACCAAACTAAACTAAACTATGAACTCAAATATAAGCTAATCTATAAATTAAAATAAACTATAAAATAAAATAAACTAAACTAAATAAAATTCAACTAAACTAAACTACACTAATCTAACCTAACCTAACATAATATAATCTAAACTAAAATAAACTAACATAACCTAACCTAACCTTAACTAACATAACCTAAACTAAACTAAACTAAAGCAAACTTAAATAAACTATAAACCAAAATATAAACTAATCTATAAACTAAACTAAACTATAAACTAAACGAAACTAAAATAAACTATACTAAATTAAACTAACCTAACCTAAACAAATCTAACCTAAACTAAACTAAACTAGACTAAACTAAATTAAACTATAAAGTAAACTAAATTAAACTATAAACTAAACTATAAACTAAACTAAACTAAACTATAAACAAAACTAAACTATAAAATAATTTGTAAATTAAACTAAAGTATAAACTAAAATAAAATAAACTAAACTAAGCTAAACTAACTAACCCAACCTAACCTCACCTAACCTAACCTAAACTAAACTAAACTAACCTTACCTAACCTAACATAAACTAAACTAAACAAAACTAAACTAAACTAAACTAAATTAAACTATAAACTAAACTAAACTATAAACCAAACTATAAACTAAACTAAACTAAACTATAAACAAACCTAACTAAACTGAACTAAACTAACCAAACCTAACCTAACATAAACTTAACTAAACTAAACTATCCTAACCTAACCTAACCTTACCTAACCTAACCTTAACTAAACCAAACTAAACTAAACTATAAACTAAAATATAATCTAATCTATAAATTAAACTAAACTATAAACTGAAATAAATAAACTAAACTAAGCTAAACTAACTAACCTAACCTAACTTAACCTAACCTAACCCAACCTAAGCTAAGCTAAAGTAAACTTACCAAACCTAACCTAAACTAAACTAAACTAAATTAAACTAAACTATAATCTAATCTATTAACTTAACTAAACTAAATTATAAACTAAACTATAAACTAAACTAAACTATAAACTAAACTAAACCAAACTAACCTAACCTAACCTAACCTAAACTAAACTGACCTAACCTAAGCTAACCTAACCGAAATTAAACTATAAAATAAACTATAAACTAAACTAAACCAAACTATACTATAAACTAAATTATAAACTAAACTAAACTAACCGGAACTAACCTAACCTAACATAAACTAAACTAAATTATAAACTAAACGAAACTAAACTAAACTAAATTAAACTAAACTAACCTAAAGTAACCTAAACTAAACTAAACCAAACTATAAACTTAACTAACTAACTAAATAAACTAAACTATAAACTAAACTGTAAACTAAATTATTACTAAACTAAATTATAAACAAAACTAAACTCAACTGAACTAACTTAACCTAACCTAACATAAACTTACCTCTCCTAACCTAAACTAAACTAAACTAAACTAAACTATAAACTAATCTAAAATTAAACTAAACTATAAACTAAAATAAACTAAACTAAGCTACACTAACTAACCGAACCTAACCTAAACTAACCTAACCTAACCAAACCTAAACTAAGCTAAACTAAACTATAAAATAAAATATAAACTAAAATAAACTAAACTATACTATAAACTAAATTACAAACTAAACTAAATTAAACTAAACTAACCTAACCTAACCTAACATAAACTATACTAAACTAAATTATAAACTAAACGAAACTAAACTAACCTAACCTAACTTAAACTAAATTAAACTAAACTAAACTAAACGAAATTAAACTATAAACTAAACTAAACTAAACTAAACTCAACTAAACCAAACTAAACTAACCCAACTTAACCTAACCTAAACTAAACTAAACTAACCTAACCTAACATAACCTACCCTAAACTAAACTAAACTAAATTAATTAAACTATAAATTAAACTAAACTATAAACTAAACGATACCTCACTAAACTAAACTAAACTAAATCATAAACTAAACGAAACTAATCTAAACTATAAACTAAACTATAAACTAATTTATAAATTAAACTAAACTATAAACTAAAATAAAATAAACTAAACTAAGCTAAACTATCTAACCTAACCTAACCTAACCTAAATTAACCTAACCTAAGCTAAGCTAAACTAAACTAACCTAACCTAACAAACTAACATAACCTAACCTAAACTAAACTAAACTAACCTTACCTAACCTAACCTATACTAAACTAAACAAAACTAAACTAAACTAAACTATAAACTAAACTAAACTAAAATATAAACAAAACTAAACTATACTGAACTAAACTAACCTAACCTAACATTAACTTAACTAAACTAAACTAACCTAACCCAACCTAAGCTAACCTTACCTAACCTAACCTAAACTTAACTAAATGAAACTAAACTATAAACTAATCTCTAACTTAAACTAAACTATAAACTAAACTAAAATAAACTAAACTAAGCTAAATTAACTAACCTAACCTATTCTAACCTAACTTAAGCTAAACTAGACTAACCTAACCTAAATTAAACTAAACTGAACTAAATTATAAACTAAACCATAAACTTAACCTTACCTAACCTAAACTAAACTAACCTAACCTAACCTAACCTAAAATAACCTAACCTAAGCTAAGCTAAACTAAAGTAACCTAACCTAACATAAACTAACATAACCTAACCTAAACTGAACTAAACTTAACTAACCGAACCTAACCTAAAATAACCTAACCTAAGCAAAGCTAAACTAATCTAACCTAACCTAACATAAACTAATATAACCTAACCTAAACAAAACTAAACTAAACTAAACTAAACTATAAACTGAACTAAACTAACCTAACCTAACCTAACATAAACTTAACTAAACTAAACTAACCTAACCCAACCTAAGCTAACCTTACCTAACCTAACCTAAACTAAACTAAACGAAACTAAACTATAAACTAATCTCTAAATTAAACTAAACTATAAACTAAATTAAAATAAACTAAACTAAGCTAAGTTAACTAACCTAACCTATTCTAACCTAACCTAAGCTAAACTAGACTAACCTAACCTAAACTAAACTAAACTAAACTAAACTAAACTATAAACTAAACTAAACTAAACTATAAACAAAACTAAACTAAACTGAACTAAACTAACCTAACCTAACCTAACATAAACTTAACTAAACTAAACTAACCTAACCCAAACTAAGCTAACATTACCTAACCTAACCTAAACTTAAATAAATGAAACTAAACTATAAACTAATCTGTAAATTAAACTAAACTATAAACTAAACTAAAATAAACTAAACTAAGCTAAATTAACTAACCTAACCTATTCTAACCTAACCTAAGCTAAACTAGACTAACCTAACCTAAACTAAACTAAACTAAATTATAAACTAAACCATAAACTAAACTAAACTATAAACTAAACTATAAACTAAACTAAACTAAACTATAAACTAGACTAAACTAAACTAAACTAACCTAACCTAACCTAAGCTAAGGTAAACTAAACTAACCTAACCTAACCTGAACTAAACTAAACTAAACTAACCTAACTTATAAACTAAGCTATAAACTAAACTAAACCAAATTATAAACTAAACTATAAACTAAACTAAACTAAAATATAAACTAAACTAAACTAAATTATACTAATCTAACCTAACCTAAACTAAACTAACCTAACCTAACCTAACATAACCTAAACTAAACTAAACTAAAATATAAAATAAACTATAAACTAAATTATAACTAAACTAAACTAAACTAAACTAAACTAATCTAACCTAACCTAACATAAACTAAACTAAATTATAAACAAAACGAAACTAAACTAACCTAACCTAATATAAACTAAACTAAACTAAATTATAAACTAAACGAAACTAAACTAAACTAAACTAACCTAAAGTAACATAAGTTAACCTAACCTAACCTAAACTACACTAACTTAACCTGACCTAACCTAAACTGAACTAAACCAAACTAACCTAACCTAACCTAACCGAAAATAACCTAACCTAAGCTAAGCTAAACTAAACTTACCTAACCTAACCTAAACTAAACTAATCTAAACTATAAACTAATCTATAAACTAATTTATAAATTAAACTAAACTATTAACTAAAATAAAATAAACTAAACTAAGCTAAACTATCTAACCTAACCTAACCTAAAATAACCTAACCTAAGCTAAGCTAAACTAAACTAACCTAACCTAACATAAACTAACATAACCTAACCTAACCTAAACTAATCTAAACTAAACGAAACTAATCTAATATAAACTAAACAAACTTAAACTATAAACTAAAATATAAACTAAACTAAACTAACCTAACCTAAACTAAACTAAAATAAACTAAATTAAATTCAACTAAATGTAACTAAACTAAACTACACTAACCTAACCTAGCCTAACCTAACATAATCTAATCTAAACTAAAATAAACTAACCTAACCTAACCATAACTAACCTAAACTAAACTGAAATAAACTAAACTAAACCAAACTAAACTAAACTATAAACTAAAATATAAATTAACCTGTAAACTACAGTAAACTATAAACTAAACGAAACTAATATAAACTATAGTAAACTAACCTAAAATAACCTAACCTAAGCTAAACTAAACTAAACTAACCTAACCTAACATAAACTAACATAACCTAACCTATACTTTACTAAACTAAACTAACCTTACCTAACGTAACCTATACTAAACTAAACAAATCTAAACTAAACTAAACTATAAACTAAACTAAACTAAACTATAAACAAAACTATACTAAACTGAACTAAACTAACCTAACCTAAGCTAAGGTAAACTAAACTAACCTAACTTAACCTAACCTAACATAACCTAAACTAAACTAAACTAAAATATAAAATAAACTATAAACTAAACTAAACTATACTATAAACTAAATTATAAACTATACTAAACTAAACTAACCTAACCTAACCTAACCTAACATAAACTAAACTAAATTATAAACAAAACGAAACTAAACTAACCTAACCTAATATAAACTAAACTACACTAAATTATAAACTAAACGAAACTAAACTAAACTAAACTAACCTAAAGTAACATAAGTTAACCTAACCTAACCTAAACTACACTAAATTAACCTGACCTAACCTAAACTAAACTAACCTAACCTAACCTAACCTAAACTAAAGTAAAATAACCTAACCTAAGCTAAGCTAAACTAAACTAACCTAACCTAACATAAACTAACATAACCTAACCTAAACTGAACTAAACTAAACTAACCTAACCTAACCTAACCTAAAATATCCTAACCAAAGGTAAGCTACACTAAACTTACCTAACCTAACCTAAACTAAACTAATCTAAACTATAAACTAAACTATAAACTAATTTATAAATTAAACTAAACTTTAAACTAAAATAAAATAAACTAAGCTAAACTATCTAACCTAACCTAACCTAACCAAAATAACCTAACCCAAGCTAAGCTAAACTAAACTAACCTAACCTAACATAAACTAACATAACCTAACCTAACCTAACCTAAACTAATCTAAACTAAACTAAACTAATCTAATATAAACTAAACAAACTTAAACTATAAACTAAAATATAAACTAAACTAAACTAAAATAAACTAAATTAAATTCAACTAAATGAAACTAAACTAAACTACACTAACCTAACCTAACCTAACCTAACATAATCTAATCTAAACTAAACTAAACTAATGTACTATAAGCTAAAATAAACAATAAATTAAATTATAAACTAAACTAAACTATACTAAACTAAGTAAACCTTACTTAACCTAACCTAAACTAAACTAAACTAAACTAAACTAACCTAACCTAAACTAAACTAAACGAAAATAAACTACATTAAATTAAATTAAACTAAAATAAACTACACTTACCTAACCTAACCTTACCTAACCTAACCTAAACTAAACTAAACCAAACTAAACTAAACTATAAACTAAAATATAAGCTAATCTATAAATTAAACTAAACTATATACTAAACTAAACTAAACCAAATTAGATTCAACTAAACTAAACTACACTAATCTAACCTAACCTAACCTAACATAATCTAATCTAAACTAAAATAAACTAATCTAACCTAACCTAACCTTACCTAACCTAACCTAAACTAAACTAAACTAAAGCAAACTTAACTAAACTATAAAGCAAAATATAAACTAATCTATAAACTAAACTAAACTATAAACTAAACTAAACTAAACTATAAACAAAACTAAACTATAAAACAATTTATAAATTAAACTAAACTATAAACTAAATTAAAATAAACTAAACTAAGCTAAACTAACTAACCCAACCTAACCTAACCTAACCTAAACTAAGCTATACTAAACTGACCAAACCTAACCTAAACTAAACTAAAATAAACTAAATTATATTATAAAGTATAAACTAAACAAAACTAAACTATAAACTATAATATAAACTAAACTAAACTTAACTAAACTAAATTAAACTAAAGTTAACTAACCTAACCTAACCTAACCTAACCTAACCTAAATTAAACTAAACTAAACTCACCTAACCTAACCTAACCTAACCTAAGCAAAACTAAAGTAACCTAACCTAACATAAACTAACCTAACCTAACCTAAACTAAACTAAACTAAACTAAACTAAGCTAACCTAACTTAACCTAACCTAACCTAACCTAAGCTAAGCAAAACTAAACTAACCTAACCTAACACAAACTAACCTAACCTAACCTAAACTAAACTAACCTTACCTAACCGAACCTAAACTAAACTAAACAAAACTAAACTAAACTAAACTAAATTAAACTATAAACTAAACTAAACTATAAACCAAACTATAAACTAAACTAAACTATACTATAAACAAACCTAACTAAACTGAACTAAACTAACCTAACCTAACCTAACATAAACTTAACTAAACTAAACTATCCTAACCTAACCTTACCTAACCTAACCTTAACTAATCCAAACTAAACTAAACTATAAACTAAAATATAATCTAATCTATAAATTAAACTAAACTATAAACTAAACTAAAATAAACTAAACTAAGCTAAACTAACTAACCTAACCTAACTTAACCTAACCTAACGAAACCTAAGCTAAGCTAAAGTAAACTTACCAAACCTAACCTAAACTACACTAAACTAAATTAAACTAAATTATAATCTAAACCATAAACTTAACTAAACTAAATTATAAACTAAACTATAAACTAAACTAAGCTATAAACTAAACTAAACCAAACTAACCTAACCAAACCTAAACTAACTTAACCTAACCTATACTAAACTTACCTTACCTAACCTAACATAATATAAACTAAACTAAACTATAAAATAAACTATAAACTAAACTAAACTAGACTATACTATAAACTAAATTATAAACTAAACTAAACTAAACTAAACTAACCTAACCTAACCTAAATTAAACTAAACTAAACTAAATTATAAACTAAACGAAACTAAACTAACCTAACCTATGCTAACCTAACATAACATAAACTAAACTAAACTAAATTATAAACTAAACGAAACTAAACAAAACTAAAACTAAACTAACCTAAAGTAACCTAACCTAACCTAAAGTAAACTAAACTAATCTAATATAAACTAAACTAAACAATAAATTAAAATATAAAATAAACTTAACTAAACTAAACTAAGCTAAACGAACTTAACCTAAACTAAACAAAACTATAAAATAAACTATTAACTCAACTAAACTAAACTATACTATAAACTAAATTATAAACTAAACTAAACTAAACTAACCTAACCTAACCTAACATAAACTCAACAAACTAAATTATAAACTAATCGTATCTAAACTAACCTAACCTAACCTAACCTAACATAAACTAAACTAAACTCAATTATAAACTAAACGAAACTAAACAAAACTAAACTAAACTAACCTAAAGTAACATAACCTATGCTAACTTAAACTAAACTAAACTAACCTGACCTAACCTAAACTAAAACTAAATTTATCTAAACTATAAACTAAACTATAAACTAAAGTAAATTAACTAAACCAAAATAAACCAACCTAACCTAACCTAAACTAAACTAACCTAACCTAACCTAACCTAACATAAACTAAACTAAACTAAATTATAAACTAAGCGAATCTAAACTACATTTAATTAAACTAAACTAACCTAAAGTAACATAACCTAACCTAAGGTAACGTAACCTAACCTAAATTAAACTAAACTAAACTAAACTTACCAACCTAACCTAACCTAAACTAAAATAAACTAAACTAACCTAACCGAACCTAAACTAAACTAAACTATAAACTAAATTATAAACTAAACTAAACTAAACTAAAATAAACTAACCTAACGTAACCTGACCTAGCCTAACTAAACTAACCTAAACTAAACTAAACTAAACTAATATAATATTTACTAAACTAAACTAAACTATAAACTAAAATAAATTAACTAAGCTACACTAACTAACCCAACCTAACCTAACCTATCCTAAACCAACCTAAACTAAGCTAAACTAACCTAACCTAACCTAACCTAACCTAACCTATCCTAAACTGAACTAAACTCAACTAAACTAAACTAAATTAAATAAAAAACTAAACTAAACTTAACTATAAATTAAACTATAAACTAAACTAAACTATAAACAATACTAAACTAAACTGAACTAAACTAACCTAACCTAACCTAACATAAACTTAACTAAACTAACTTAACCTCACCCAACGTAACCTTACCTAACCTAACCTAAACTAAAATAAACTAAACTAAACTATAAGCGAAACTATGCTTATTTATAAATTAAACACTAAACTAAATTACACCAAACTGACCTAACCTAACCTAAACAAAACTAACATACCTAACCTAACCTAACTAAAACTAAACTAAACTAAACTAACCTAACCTAACCTAACCTAAACTAAACTAAACTGACCTAACCTATCCTAAACAAACTAAACTAAACTAAACTATAAGCTAAACTATTAACTAAACTAAACTAAACAAAACTAACCTTACCTAACCTAACCTAACCTAACTTATACTAAACTAAACTAAATTAAACCAAACTAAACTAAACTATAAACTCAAATATAAGCAAATCTATAAATTAAAATAAACTATAAAATAAAATAAACTAAACTAAATTAAATTCAACTAAACTAAACTACACTAATCTAACCTAACCTAACATAATCTAATCTAAACTAAAACAAACTAACATAACCTAACCTAACCTTAACTAACATAACCTAAACTAAACTAAACTAAACCAAACTTAAATAAACTATAAACCAAAATATAAACTAATCTATAAACTAAACGAAACTAAAATAAACTATACTAAATTAAACTAACCTAACCTAAGCAAATCTAACCTAACCTAAACTAAACTAAACTAAACTAAACTAAATTAAACTATAAAGTAAACTAAATTAAACTATAAACTAAATTATAAACTAAACTAAACTAAACTATAAACAAAACTAAACTATAAAATAATTTGTAAATTAAACTAAAGTATAAACTAAACTAAAATAAACTAAACTAAGCTAAACTAACTAACCCAACCTAACCTCACCTAACCTAACCTAAACTAAACTAAACTAAACTAACCTTACCTAACCTAACCTAAACTAAACTAAACAAAACTAAACTAAACTAAACTAAATTAAACTATAAACTAAACTAAACTATAAACCAAACTATAAACTAAACTAAACTAAACTATAAACAAACCTAACTAAAATGAACTAAACTAACCAAACCTAACCTAACATAAACTTAACTAAACTAAACTATCCTAACCTAACCTAACCTTACCTAACCTAACCTTAACTAAACCAAACTAAACTAAACTATAAACTAAAATATAATCTAATCTATAAATTAAACTAAACTATAAACTGAAATAAATAAACTAAACTAAGCTAAACTAACTAACCTAACCTAACTTAACCTAACCTAACCAAACCTAAGCTAAGCTAAAGTAAACTTACCAAACCTAACCTAAACTAAATTAAACTAAATTAAACTAAACTATAATCTAAACTATTAACTTAACTAAACTAAATTGTAAACTAAACTATTAACTAAACTAAACTATAAACTAAACTAAACCAAACAAACCTAACCTAACCTAACCTAAACTAAACTGACCTAACCTAAGCTAACCTAACCTAAATTAAACTATAAAATAAACTATAAACTAAACTAAACCAAACTATACTATAAACTAAATTATAAACTAAACTAAACTAACCGGAACTAACCTAACCTAACATAAACTAAACTAAACTAAATTATAAACTAAACGAAACTAAACTAAACTAAATTAAACTAAACTAACCGAACCTAACCTAAACTAACCTAACCTAACCAAACCTAAACTAAGCTAAACTAAACTATAAAATAAAATATAAACTAAAATAAACTAAACCATACTATAAACTAAATTACAAACTAAACTAAATTAAACTAAACTAACCTAACCTAACCTAACATAAACTATACTAAACTAAATTATAAACTAAACGAAACTAAACTAACCTAACCTAACTTAAACTAAATTAAACTAAACTAAACTAAACGAAATTAAACTATAAACTAAACTAAACTAAACTAAACTCAACTAAACCAAACTAAACTAACCTAACTTAACCTAACCTAAACTAAACTAAACTAACCTAACCTAACATAACCTACCCTAAACGAAACTAAACTAAATTAATTAAACTATAAATTAAACTAAACTATAAACTAAACGATACCTCACTAAACTAAACTAAACTAAATCATAAACTAACCGAAACTAATCTAAACTATAAACTAATTTATAAATTAAACTAAACTATAAACTAAAATAAAATAAACTAAACTAAGCTAAACTATCTAACCTAACCTAACCTAACCTAACCTAACCTAAGCTATACTAAACTAACCTAACCTAAACTAAACTAAAATAAACTAAATTATATTATAAAGTATAAACTAAACAAAACTAAACTATAAACTATAATATAAACTAAACTAAACTTAAGTAAACTAAATTAAACTAAAGTTAACTAACCTAACCTAACCTAACCTAAATTAAACTAAAGTAAACTAACCTAACCTAACCTAACCTAACCTAAGCAAAACTAAAGTAACCTAACCTAACATAAACTAACCTAACCTAACCTAAACTAAACTAAACTAAACTAAACTAAACTAAGCTAACCTAACTTAACCTAACCTAACCTAACCTAAGCTAAGCAAAACTAAACTAACCTAACCTAACACAAACTAACCTAACCTAACCTAAACTAAACTAACCTTACCTAACCTAACCTAAACTAAACTAAACAAAACTAAACTAAACTAAACTAAATTAAACTATAAACTAAACTAAACTATAAACCAAACTATAAACTAAACTAAACTATACTATAAACAAACCTAACTAAACTGAACTAAACTAACCTAACCTAACCTAACCTAACATAAACTTAACTAAACTAAACTATCCTAACCTAACCTAACCTTACCTAACCTAACCTTAACTAATCCAAACTAAACTAAACTATAAACTAAAATATAATCTAATCTATAAATTAAACTAAACTATAAACTAAACTAAAATAAACTAAACTAAGCTAAACTAACTAACCTAACCTAACTTAACCTAACCTAACGAAACCTAAGCTAAGCTAAAGTAAACTTACCAAACCTAACCTAAACTAAACTAAACTAAATTAAACTAAATTATAATCTAAACCATAAACTTAACTAAACTAAATTATAAACTAAACTATAAAATAAACTAAACTATAAACTAAACTAAACCAAACTAACCTAACCTAACCTAACCTAAACTAAACTGACCTAACCTAAGCTAACCTAGCCTAAATTAAACTATAAAATAAACTATAAACTAAACTAAACCAAACTATACTAAAAACTAAATGATAAACTTAACTAAACTAACCGGAACTAACCTAACCTAACATAAACTAAACTAAACTAAATTATAAACTAAACGAACTAAACTAAACTAAATTAAACTAAACTAACCTAAAGTAACCTAAACTAAACTAAACTAAACTAAACTATAAACTTAACTATAAACTAAAGTAAACTAAAGTAAACTAAAATAAACTAACCTAACCTAACCTAAACTCAACTAAACTAACCTAACCAAACCTAACCTAAATTAAACTGAACTAAACTGAACTAAACTAATCTAATATAAACTAAACTAAACTAAAATATAAACTAAAATATAAACCAAACTAAACTAAACTAACCTAACCTAACTTAACCTAACCTAAATTAATCTAAACTAAGCTGACCTAACCTAACCTAAACTAAGCAAAAATAAAGTAATTTAAATTCCACTAAATTAAACTAAACTAAACTACACTAACCTAACCTAACCTAACCTAACCCAACCTAAATTAAAATAAATTAAACTAAGCTAACCTAACCTAACATAAGCTAAGCAAAACTAAACTAACCTAACCTAACCTAACCTAAACTAAATAAAACTAACCTAACCTAACTAGCCTAAACTAAACTAAACTATAAAATAAGCTATAAACTAAACTAATCTATACTAAAAATTAAATTATAAAGTAAACTAAACTAAACTAAACTTTACCAAACTACTCTATTCTAACCTAAGCTAACCTAAACTAATCTAAACTAAACTAAACTAAACAAAACTATGAATTGAACTAAACTAAACTATAAACTAAATTATAAACTAAACTAAACTATAAACTAAACTAAACTAAACTAAACTGTACTAAACTAACCTAACCAAACTTAATCTAAATTATACCCTTCTACACTAAACTAAGCTATAAACTAAATTAGATTACACTATAAACTAAACTATAAAGAAAACTAAACTATAAACAAAGCTAAACTAACTAACCTAACCTAACCTAACCTAACATATACCAAACTAAACTGAACTAAACTAACCTAACCTGACCTAACATAATCTAATCTAAACTAAAATAAACTAACCTAAACTAATCTAATCTTACCTAACCTAACCTAAACTAAAATAAACCAAACTAAACACAAACCAAAATATAAACTAATTTATAAACTAAACTAATCTATAAACTAAACTAAACTAAACTAAACTTAACTAAACTAACTAACCTTACCTAACCTAGCCTAACCTAATCTAAACTAAACTAAACTAACCTAACCTAACCCAAAATAAACCATACTAAACTAAATTATAAAGTAAACTATAAACTAAACTAAACAAAACTATATTCTAAACTACAAACTAAATTAAACTATAAACTAAACTATACTAAACTAAACTAAACTAACCTAACCTAACCTAACCTAACTTAAACTAAACTAAACTAACCTAACCTAACGTAACCTAATCTAAACTAAACTAAATTAAATTCAACTAAACTAAACTAAACTGCACTAATCTAACCTAACCTAACCTAACCTAAACTAAACTAAACTAAACTATAAACTAAGTTATATACTAAACTAAACTAAACTAACATAACGTAACTTGAACTACAATAAAATAAACTAAACTAAGTTCAACTAAACTAAACCAAACTACACTAACCTAACCTAACTTAACCAAACCTAAACTAAACTATACTAAACTAAATAAAACTAAACTAAACTAAACGAAATTAAACTATACACCAAACTATAAACTAAGCTAAACTAAACTATAAATTAAACTATAAACTAAACTAAACTACTAAACTATAAGGTAAACTAAACTAAATTAAACTCAACTAATCTAAACTAACTTAACCTTACTAAACTAACCTAACCTAAAATAACCTAACCTAATATAAACTAAACTAAACTAACCTAACCTATGCTAAGCTAAGCTAAGCTAAACTAAATCAACCTAACCTAAACTAAACTAAACTAAACTAAAATATAAACCAAACTATAAACTAAACTAAACCAAACTATATACTAAACTATAAACTAAACTAAGCTAAACTATAAACTAAACTAAACTAAACTAACCTAAACTAGCCTAACCTAAACTAACTTAACCTAACCTAAACAAAACTTACCTTACCTTACCGCACATAACATAACCTAAACTAAACTAAACTATAAAATAAACTATAAACTAAACTAAACTAAACTATACAAAATTTAAATTATAAACTAACCTAAAATAAACTAACCTAACCTAACCTAACCTAACATAAACTAAATTAACTAAATTATAAACTAAACGAAACTAAACTAACCAAACCTAACCTAACATAACATAAACTAAACTAAACTAAATTATAAACTAAACGAAACTAAACAAAACTAAACTAAACTAACCTAAAGTAACATAACCTAACCTAACCTAAACTAAACTAAACTAAGCTGACCTAAACTAAACTAAAACTAAATTAAACTAAACTATAAACTAAAATAAATTAAGTAAATTAACTAAAATAAAATAAACTAACCTAACCTAACCTAACCTAAACTAAACTAACCTAACCTAACCTAATCTAAACTAAACTAAACTAATCTAATATAAACTAAACTAAACAATAAATTAAAATATAAACTAAACTTAACTAAACTAAACTAAGCTAAACTAACTTGACCTAAACTAAACTAAACTAAGCTAAACTAACCTGACCTAAACTTAACTAAAATAAACTAAATTAAATTCAAGTAAACTAAACTAAACTACACTAACCTAACCTAACCTAACCTAACATAATCTAATCTAAACTAAAATAAAGTAACCTAAACTAATCTAACCTTACCTAACCTAAACTAAACTAAACTAAACCAAACTAAACTAAACTATAAACTAAAATATAAACTAATTTATAAACTAAACTAATCTATAAACTAAACTAAACTGAACTATAAACAAAACTAAACTAAACTGAACTAAACTAACCTAAACTAACCTAACCTAAACTTACGTAACCTAACCTAAACTAAACTAAACTATAAACTAAACTGTAAACTAATTTATGAATTAAACTAAACTATAAACTAAAGTAAAATAAACAAAACTAAACTAAGCCAAACTAACTAACCTAACCTAACCTAACCTAAGCTAAGCTATCTAAACTCACCTAACCTAACCTAAACTAAACTAAAATAAAATAAACTAAAGTATAAACTAAACTAAAGTAAACTATAAACTAAACTATAAACTAAACTGAACTAAACTATAAATTAAACTAAAGTTAACTAACCTAACCTAACCAAACCTAACGAAAATTAAACTAAACTAAACTAAACTAAGCTAACTTAACCTAACCTAAACTAACCTAACCTAACCTAACCTAAGCTAAGCTAAACTAAACTAACTTAACCTAACATAACTAACCTAACCTAACCTAAACTAACCTTACCTCACCTAACCTAAACTAAACTAAATTAAACTATAAACTGAACTAAACTGTAAACTAAATTTTAAACTAAACTAAACTAAACTATAAATACAACTAAACTAAACTGAACTAAACTAAAATAACCTAGCCTAACTTAAACTTAACTAAACTAAACTACCCTAACCTAACCTAACCTAACCAAACCTAACCTAACCTAACCTAAACTAAACTAAAATAAACTAAACTAAACTAAACTAAACTAACTAACCTAACCTAACCTAACCTAAGCTAAACTAAACTAACCTAACGTAAATTAACCTAAACAAAACTAAACTAAACTAAACTAACCTAACCTAACCTAACATAAACTAAACTAAACTAAACTAAATAAAACTAAACTAAACTAAACGAAATTAAACTATACACCAAACTATAAAATAAGCTACACTAAACTATAAACTAAAATATAAACTAATCTAAACTAAACTAACCTAACCTAAACTAAACTAAAATAAACTAAATTAAATTCAACTAAATGAAACTAAACTAAACTACACTAACCTAACCTAACCTAACCTAATATAATCTAATCTAAACAAAAATAAACTAACCTAAACTAATCTAACCTTACCTAACCAAACCTAAACTAAACTAAACTAAACCAAACTAAACTAAACTACAAACTAAAATATAAACTAATTTATATACTAAACTAATCTATAAACTAAACTAAACTAAACTAAACTTAGCTAAACTAACTAACCTTACCGAAAATAGCCTAACCTAATCTAAGCTAAACTAAACTAACCTAACCTAAACCAACATAAACCAAACTAAACTAAATTATAAAGTAAACCATAAACTAAACTAAACAAAACTTAATTCTAAACTATAAATTAACAAAACTATAAACTAAACTAAACTAATCTAACCTTACCTATCCTAACCTAAACTAAACTAAACTAAACTATAAACACAGTTATAAACTAAACTAAACTAAACTAACATAACGTAACCTAAACTACAATAAAATAAACTAAACTAAGTTCATCTAAACTAAACCTAACTACACTAACCTAACCTAACCTAACTTAACAAAAACTAAACTAAACTGACCTAACCTAACCTAACGTAAACTAAACTAAACTATACGAAACAAAACTAAATAAAACTAAACTAAACTAAACGAAATTAAACTATACACCAAACTATAAAATAAGCTAAACTAAACTTTAAATTAAACTATAAACTAAACTAAACTACTAAACTATAAGGTAAACTAAACTAAATTAAACTCAACTAATCTAAACTAACCTAAGCTTACTAAACTAACCTAACCTAAACTAACCTAACCTAATATAAACTAAACTAAACTAACCTAAACTAACATAAGCTAGGCTAAGCTAAACTAAACTAACCTAATCTAAAATAAAATAAACTAAACTAAAATATAAACTAAACTATTAACTAAACTAAACCAAACTATATACTAAACTATAAACTAAACTAAACTAAACTAAACTAACCTAACCTAACCTAACCTAAACTAAACTAAACTAAATTATGAACTAAACGTAACTAAACTAACCTAACCTAACCTAACCTAACCTAAACTAAACTAAACTAAATTATAATCTAAACGAAACTAAACAAAACTAAACTAAACTAACCTAAAGTAACATAACCTAACCTAACCTAAACTAAACTAAACTAACCTGACCTAACCTAAACCAAAACTAAATTAATCTATACTATAAACTAAACTATGAACTAAAGTAAATTAACTAAACTAAAATAAACTAACCTAACCTAACCTAACCTAAACTAAACTAACATAACCTAACCTAACCTAAACTAAACTAAACTAATCTAATATAAACTAAACTAAACAATAAATTAAAATATAAACTAAACTTAACTAAACTAAACTAAGGAAAACTAACTTAACCTAAACTAAACTAAACTAAACTAACCTAACCTGACCTAAAATAAACTAAAATAAACTAAATTAAATTCAAGTAAACTAAACTAAACTACACTAACCTAACCTAACCTAACATAATCTAATCCAAACTAAACTAAACTAACCTAAACTAATCTAACCTTACCTAACCTAACCTAACCTAAACTAAACTAAACTAAACTATAAACTAATTTATAAACTAAACTAATCTATAAACTAAACTAAACTAAACTAACCTAAGATAACATAACCTAAATTAAACTAAACTAAACTAAACTAAACTATAAACTAATTTATAAACTAAACTAATCTATAAACTAAACTAAACTAAACTAACCTAACCTAACCCAAACTAAATTAAACTAAACTAAACTAAACGAAATTAAACTATAAACTGAAGTAAACTAAACTAAACTCAACTAAACTAAACTAACCTAACCTAACTTAACATCACCTAACCTAAACTAAACTAAACTAACGTAACCTAACATAACCTACCCTAAACTAAAATAAATTAAATTAATTAAACTATAAACTAAACTAAACTATATACTAAACGATACCTCACTCAACTAAACTAAAGTAAACTAAACTACACTAAACTAAACTAAACCATAAACTAAAATATAAACTAAACTATAAACTAAACTATAAACTAATTTATAAATTAAACTAAACTATAAATTATAGTAAAATAAACAAAACTAAACTAAGCTAAACTAACTAACCTAAATTAACGTAACCTAAGCTAAGCTATCTAAAGTAACCTAACCTAACCTAAACTAAACTAAAATAAACTAAACTAAACTAAACTATAAACTAAACTATAAACTAAACTGAACTAAACTATAAACTAAACTAAACTAAAGTTAACTAACCTAACGTAACTTAACCTAAACTAAATTAAACTAAACTAAACTAAACTAAGCTAACTTAACCTAACCTAAATTAACCTTACCTAACCTAACCTAACCTAAACTAAATTAAACTAAACAAAACTACACTAAACTAAACTAAATTAAACTATAAACTGAACTAAACTATAAACTAAACTTTAAACTAAACAATACTAAACTATAAACAAAACTAAACTAAACTGAACTAAACTTACCTAACCTAACCTAACATAAACTTAATTAAACTAAACTACCCTAACCTAACCTAACCTAATCTAACCTTACCTAACCTAACCTAAACTAAACTAAACGAAACTAAACTATAAACTAAACTATAAACTAATCTATAAATTAAACTAAACTATAAACTAAACTAAAATAAACTAAACTAAACTAAACTAACTAACCTAATCTAACCGAACCTAACCTAAGCTACGCTAAACTAAACTAACCTAACAAAACCTGAAATAAACTAAACTAAACTAAACTAAATTATAAACTAAACTATAAACTAATATAAACTAACCTAACCTAACCTAACCTAACCTAAACTAAACTAACCTAACCTTGGCTAACCTAACCTAAACTAAACTAAACTATAAAAAACTATAAACTAAACTAAACAAAACTATACTATAAACTAAATTATAAACTAAACTAATGTAAACTAAACTAACCTCAACTAACCTAACCTAACCTCACCTAACCTAACATAAATTAAACTAAACTAATTTATAAACTAAACGAAACTAAACTAAACTAAACTAAATTAAACTAAACTAACCTAAAGTAACATAACCTAACCTAACCTAACCTAACCTAAACTAAAATAACTCAACTAACCTAACCGAACCTAAACTAAACTAAACTAAACTAAACTATAAACTAAAGTAAACTAAATTAAAATAAAATAAACTAACCTAATTTACCTAAACAAAACTAACACACCTAACCTAACCTAAACAAAACTAAACTGACCTAACCTATCCTTAACAAAATAAAACTAAACTAAACTATAAGATAAACTATAAACTAAAGTAAACTAAACTCAACTAAAATAAACTAATCTAACCTAACCTAACCTAACCTAAACTAATATAATATAAACTAAACTAAACTATAAACTAAAATATAAACTAAACTAAACTAAATAACCTAACCTAAACTAAAGTAAAATAAACTAGATTAAATTCAACTAAACTAAACTAAACAAACGCTACTAACCTAACCTAACCTAATATAATCTAAACTAAAATAAACTAACCTAACCTAAACTAAACTAATCTAAGCTATAAACTAAACTATAAACTAATTTATAAATTAAACTAAACTATAAACTAAAATAAAATAAACTAAACTAAGCTAAACTATCTAACCTAACTTAACCTAACCTAAATTAACCTAACCTAAGCTAAGCTAAACTAAACTAACCTAACCCAACCTAGGCTAACCTTACCTAACCTAACCTAAACTTAACTAAATGAAACTAAACTATAAACTCATCTCTAAATTAAACTAAACTATAAACTAAACTAAAATAAACTAAACTAAGCTAAATTAACTAACCTAACCTATTCTAACCTAACCTAAGCTAAACTAGACTAACCTAACCTAAACTAAACTAAACTAAATTATAAACTAAACCATAAACTAAATTATACTATAAACTAAACTATAAACTAAACTAAACTAAACTATAAACTAGACTAAACTAAACTAAACTAACCTAACCTAACCTAACCTAAGGTAAACTAAACTAACCTAACCTAACCTGAACTAAACTAAACTAACCTAACTTATAAACTAAGCTATAAACTAAACTAAACCAAATTATAAACTAAACTATAAACTAAACTAAACTATAAACTAAACTAAACTAAATTATACTAATCTAACCTAACCTAAACTAAACTAACCTAACCTAACCTAACCTAACATAACCTAAACTAAACTAAATTAAATATAAAATAAACTATAAACTAATCTATACTATAAACTAAATTATAAACTAAACTAAACTAAACTAACCTAATCTAACCTAATCTAACATAAACTAAACTAAATTATAAACAAAACGAAACTAAACTAACCTAACCTAATATAAACTAAACTAAACTAAATTATAAACAAAACGAAACTAAACTAAACTAAACTAACCTAAAGTAACATAAGTTAACCTAACCTAACCTAAACTACACTAACTTAACCTGACCTAACCTAAATTGAACTAAACCAAACTAACCTAACCTAACCTAACCTAAAATAACCTAACCTAAGCTAAGCTAAACTAAACTTACCTAACCTAACCTAAACTAAACTAATCTAAACTATAAACTAAACTATAAACTAATTTATAAATTAAACTAAACTATTAACTAAATTAAAAAAAAACCTAACTAAGCTAAACTATCTAACCTAACCTAACCTAACCTAAAATAACCTAACCTAAGCTAAGCTAAACTAAACTAACCTAACCTAACATAAACTAACATAACCTAACCTAACCTAAACTAAACTAAACTAAACCAAACTAAACTAAACTATAAAATAAAATATAAACTAATTTATAAACTAAACTAATCTATAAACTAAACTAAACTAAACTAAACTTAGCTAAACTAACTAACCTTACCTAATGTAGCCTAACGTAATCTAAGCTAAACTAAACTAACCTAACCTAACCTAAACTAACTTAACCTAACCTATACTAAACTTACCTTACCTAACCTAACATAACCTAAACTAAACTAAACTATAAAATAAACTATAAACTAAACTAAACTAAACTAAACTATACTATAAACTAAATTATAAACTAAACGAAACTAAACTAACCTAACCTATGCTAACCTAACATAACATAAACTAAACTAAACTAAATTATAAACTAAACGAAACTAAACAAAACTAAAACTAAACTAACCTAAAGTAACCTAACCTAACCTAAAGTAAACTAAACTAATCTAATATAAACTAAACTAAACAATAAATTAAAATATAAAATAAACTTAACTAAGCTAAACGAACTTAACCTAAACTAAACTAAACTATAAAATAAACTATTAACTAAACTAAACTAAACTATACTATAAACTAAATTATAAACTAAACTAAACTAAACTAACCTAACCTAACCTAACATAAACTAAGCAAAACTAAATTATAAACTAATCGTAACTAAACTAACCTAACCTAACCTAACCTAACATAAACTAAACTAAACTCAATTATAAACTAAACGAAACTAAACAAAACTAAACTAAACTAACCTAAAGTAACATAACCTATGCTAACTTAAACTAAACTAAACTAACCTGACCTAACCTAAACTAAAACTTAATTTATCTAAATTAAAAACTAAACTATAAACTAAAGTAAATTAACTAAACCAAAATAAACTAACCTAACCTAACCTAAACTAAACTAACCTAACCTAACCTAACCTAACCTAACCTAACATAAACTAAACTAAACTAAATTTTAAACTAAGCGAATCTAAACTAAATTAAATTAAACTAAACTAACCTAAAGTAACATAACCTAACCTAACGTAACGTAACCTAACCTAAACTAAACTAAACTAAACTAAACTTACCAACCTAACCTAACCTAAACTAAAATAAACTAAACTAACCTAACCGAACCTAAACTAAACTAAACTATAAACTAAACTATAAACTAAACTAAACTAAACTAAAATAAACTAACCTAACCTAACCTGACCTAGCCTAACTAAACTAACCTAACCTAAACTAAACTAAACTAATATAATATTTACTAAACTAAACCAAACTATAAACTAAAATAAATTAACTAAGCTACACTAACTAACCCAACCTAACCTAACCTATCCTAACCCAACCTAAACTAAGCTAAACTAACCTAACCTAACCTAACCTAACCTATCCTAAACTGAACTAAACTGAACTAAACTAAACTAAATTAAATAATAAACTAAACTAAACTTAAATATAAATTAAACTATAAACTAAACTAAACTATAAACAATACTAAACTAAACTGAACTAATCTAACCTAACCTAACATAAACTTAACTAAACTAAACTAACTTAACCTCACCCAACGTAACCTTACCTAACCTAACCTAAACTAAAATAAACTAAACTAAACTATAAGCGAAACTATACTTAATTATAAATTAAACACTAAACTAAATTACACCAAACTGACCTAACCTAACCTAAACAAAACTAACATACCTAACCTAACCTAACTTAAACTAAACTAAACTAAACTAACCTAACCTAACCTAACCTAAACTAAACTAAACTGACCTAACCTATCCTAAACAAACTAAACTAAACTAAACTATAAGCTAAACTATTAACTAAACTAAACTAAACTAAACTAACCTTACCTAACCTAACCTAACCTAACTTATACTAAACTAAACTAAATTAAACCAAACTAAACTAAACTATAAACTCAAATATAAGCTAATCTATAAATTAAAATGAACTATAAAATAAAATAAACTAAACTAAATTAAATTCAACTAAACTAAACTACACTAATCTAACCTGACCTAACATAATCTAATCTAAACTAAAATAAACTAACCTAAACTAATCTAATCTTACCTAACCTAACCTAAACTAAAATAAACCAAACTAAACACAAACCAAAATATAAACTAATTTATAAACTAAACTAATCTATAAACTAAACTAAACTAAACTAAACTTAACTAAACTAACTAACCTTACCTAACCTAGCCTAACCTAATCTAAACTAAACTAAACTAACCTAACCTAACCCAAAATAAACCATACTAAACTAAATTATAAAGTAAACTATAAACTAAACTAAACAAAACTATATTCTAAACTACAAACTAAATTAAACTATAAACTAAACTATACTAAACTAAACTAAACTAACCTAACCTAACCTAACCTAACTTAAACTAAACTAAACTAACCTAACCTAACGTAACCTAATCTAAACTAAACTAAATTAAATTCAACTAAACTAAACTAAACTGCACTAATCTAACCTAACCTAACCTAACCTAAACTAAACTAAACTAAACTATAAACTAAGTTATATACTAAACTAAACTAAACTAACATAACGTAACTTGAACTACAATAAAATAAACTAAACTAAGTTCAACTAAACTAAACCAAACTACACTAACCTAACCTAACTTAACCAAACCTAAACTAAACTAAACTAAACTAAATAAAACTAAACTAAACTAAACGAAATTAAACTATACACCAAACTATAAACTAAGCTAAACTAAACTATAAATTAAACTATAAACTAAACTAAACTACTAAACTATAAGGTAAACTAAACTAAATTAAACTCAACTAATCTAAACTAACTTAACCTTACTAAACTAACCTAACCTAAAATAACCTAACCTAATATAAACTAAACTAAACTAACCTAACCTATGCTAAGCTAAGCTAAGCTAAACTAAATCAACCTAACCTAAACTAAACTAAACTAAACTAAAATATAAACCAAACTATAAACTAAACTAAACCAAACTATATACTAAACTATAAACTAAACTAAGCTAAACTATAAACTAAACTAAACTAAACTAACCTAAACTAGCCTAACCTAAACTAACTTAACCTAACCTAAACAAAACTTACCTTACCTTACCGCACATAACATAACCTAAACTAAACTAAACTATAAAATAAACTATAAACTAAACTAAACTAAACTATACAAAATTTAAATTATAAACTAACCTAAAATAAACTAACCTAACCTAACCTAACCTAACATAAACTAAATTAACTAAATTATAAACTAAACGAAACTAAACTAACCAAACCTAACCTAACATAACATAAACTAAACTAAACTAAATTATAAACTAAACGAAACTAAACAAAACTAAACTAAACTAACCTAAAGTAACATAACCTAACCTAACCTAAACTAAACTAAACTAAGCTGACCTAAACTAAACTAAAACTAAATTAAACTAAACTATAAACTAAAATAAATTAAGTAAATTAACTAAAATAAAATAAACTAACCTAACCTAACCTAACCTAAACTAAACTAACCTAACCTAACCTAATCTAAACTAAACTAAACTAATCTAATATAAACTAAACTAAACAATAAATTAAAATATAAACTAAACTTAACTAAACTAAACTAAGCTAAACTAACTTGACCTAAACTAAACTAAACTAAGCTAAACTAACCTGACCTAAACTTAACTAAAATAAACTAAATTAAATTCAAGTAAACTAAACTAAACTACACTAACCTAACCTAACCTAACCTAACATAATCTAATCTAAACTAAAATAAAGTAACCTAAACTAATCTAACCTTACCTAACCTAAACTAAACTAAACTAAACCAAACTAAACTAAACTATAAACTAAAATATAAACTAATTTATAAACTAAACTAATCTATAAACTAAACTAAACTGAACTATAAACAAAACTAAACTAAACTGAACTAAACTAACCTAAACTAACCTAACCTAAACTTACGTAACCTAACCTAAACTAAACTAAACTATAAACTAAACTGTAAACTAATTTATGAATTAAACTAAACTATAAACTAAAGTAAAATAAACAAAACTAAACTAAGCCAAACTAACTAACCTAACCTAACCTAACCTAAGCTAAGCTATCTAAACTCACCTAACCTAACCTAAACTAAACTAAAATAAAATAAACTAAAGTATAAACTAAACTAAAGTAAACTATAAACTAAACTATAAACTAAACTGAACTAAACTATAAATTAAACTAAAGTTAACTAACCTAACCTAACCAAACCTAACGAAAATTAAACTAAACTAAACTAAACTAAGCTAACTTAACCTAACCTAAACTAACCTAACCTAACCTAACCTAAGCTAAGCTAAACTAAACTAACTTAACCTAACATAACTAACCTAACCTAACCTAAACTAACCTTACCTCACCTAACCTAAACTAAACTAAATTAAACTATAAACTGAACTAAACTGTAAACTAAATTTTAAACTAAACTAAACTAAACTATAAATACAACTAAACTAAACTGAACTAAACTAAAATAACCTAGCCTAACTTAAACTTAACTAAACTAAACTACCCTAACCTAACCTAACCTAACCAAACCTAACCTAACCTAACCTAAACTAAACTAAAATAAACTAAACTAAACTAAACTAAACTAACTAACCTAACCTAACCTAACCTAAGCTAAACTAAACTAACCTAACGTAAATTAACCTAAACAAAACTAAACTAAACTAAACTAACCTAACCTAACCTAACATAAACTAAACTAAACTAAACTAAATAAAACTAAACTAAACTAAACGAAATTAAACTATACACCAAACTATAAAATAAGCTACACTAAACTATAAACTAAAATATAAACTAATCTAAACTAAACTAACCTAACCTAAACTAAACTAAAATAAACTAAATTAAATTCAACTAAATGAAACTAAACTAAACTACACTAACCTAACCTAACCTAACCTAATATAATCTAATCTAAACAAAAATAAACTAACCTAAACTAATCTAACCTTACCTAACCAAACCTAAACTAAACTAAACTAAACCAAACTAAACTAAACTACAAACTAAAATATAAACTAATTTATATACTAAACTAATCTATAAACTAAACTAAACTAAACTAAACTTAGCTAAACTAACTAACCTTACCGAAAATAGCCTAACCTAATCTAAGCTAAACTAAACTAACCTAACCTAAACCAACATAAACCAAACTAAACTAAATTATAAAGTAAACCATAAACTAAACTAAACAAAACTTAATTCTAAACTATAAATTAACAAAACTATAAACTAAACTAAACTAATCCAACCTTACCTATCCTAACCTAAACTAAACTAAACTAAACTATAAACACAGTTATAAACTAAACTAAACTAAACTAACATAACGTAACCTAAACTACAATAAAATAAACTAAACTAAGTTCATCTAAACTAAACCTAACTACACTAACCTAACCTAACCTAACTTAACAAAAACTAAACTAAACTGACCTAACCTAACCTAACGTAAACTAAACTAAACTATACGAAACAAAACTAAATAAAACTAAACTAAACTAAACGAAATTAAACTATACACCAAACTATAAAATAAGCTAAACTAAACTTTAAATTAAACTATAAACTAAACTAAACTACTAAACTATAAGGTAAACTAAACTAAATTAAACTCAACTAATCTAAACTAACCTAAGCTTACTAAACTAACCTAACCTAAACTAACCTAACCTAATATAAACTAAACTAAACTAACCTAAACTAACATAAGCCTAGGCTAAGCTAAACTAAACTAACCTAATCTAAAATAAAATAAACTAAACTAAAATATAAACTAAACTATTAACTAAACTAAACCAAACTATATACTAAACTATAAACTAAACTAAACTAAACTAAACTAACCTAACCTAACCTAACCTAAACTAAACTAAACTAAATTATGAACTAAACGTAACTAAACTAACCTAACCTAACCTAACCTAACCTAAACTAAACTAAACTAAATTATAATCTAAACGAAACTAAACAAAACTAAACTAAACTAACCTAAAGTAACATAACCTAACCTAACCTAAACTAAACTAAACTAACCTGACCTAACCTAAACCAAAACTAAATTAATCTATACTATAAACTAAACTATGAACTAAAGTAAATTAACTAAACTAAAATAAACTAACCTAACCTAACCTAACCTAAACTAAACTAACATAACCTAACCTAACCTAAACTAAACTAAACTAATCTAATATAAACTAAACTAAACAATAAATTAAAATATAAACTAAACTTAACTAAACTAAACTAAGGAAAACTAACTTAACCTAAACTAAACTAAACTAAACTAACCTAACCTGACCTAAAATAAACTAAAATAAACTAAATTAAATTCAAGTAAACTAAACTAAACTACACTAACCTAACCTAACCTAACATAATCTAATCCAAACTAAACTAAACTAACCTAAACTAATCTAACCTTACCTAACCTAACCTAACCTAAACTAAACTAAACTAAACTATAAACTAATTTATAAACTAAACTAATCTATAAACTAAACTAAACTAAACTAACCTAAGATAACATAACCTAAATTAAACTAAACTAAACTAAACTAAACTAAACTAAACTATAAACTAATTTATAAACTAAACTAATCTATAAACTAAACTAAACTAAACTAACCTAACCTAACCCAAACTAAATTAAACTAAACTAAACTAAACGAAATTAAACTATAAACTGAAGTAAACTAAACTAAACTCAACTAAACTAAACTAACCTAACCTAACTTAACATCACCTAACCTAAACTAAACTAAACTAACGTAACCTAACATAACCTACCCTAAACTAAAATAAATTAAATTAATTAAACTATAAACTAAACTAAACTATATACTAAACGATACCTCACTCAACTAAACTAAAGTAAACTAAACTACACTAAACTAAACTAAACCATAAACTAAAATATAAACTAAACTATAAACTAAACTATAAACTAATTTATAAATTAAACTAAACTATAAATTATAGTAAAATAAACAAAACTAAACTAAGCTAAACTAACTAACCTAAATTAACGTAACCTAAGCTAAGCTATCTAAAGTAACCTAACCTAACCTAAACTAAACTAAAATAAACTAAACTAAACTAAACTATAAACTAAACTATAAACTAAACTGAACTAAACTATAAACTAAACTAAACTAAAGTTAACTAACCTAACGTAACTTAACCTAAACTAAATTAAACTAAACTAAACTAAACTAAGCTAACTTAACCTAACCTAAATTAACCTTACCTAACCTAACCTAACCTAAACTAAATTAAACTAAACAAAACTACACTAAACTAAACTAAATTAAACTATAAACTGAACTAAACTATAAACTAAACTTTAAACTAAACAATACTAAACTATAAACAAAACTAAACTAAACTGAACTAAACTTACCTAACCTAACCTAACATAAACTTAATTAAACTAAACTACCCTAACCTAACCTAACCTAATCTAACCTTACCTAACCTAACCTAAACTAAACTAAACGAAACTAAACTATAAACTAAACTATAAACTAATCTATAAATTAAACTAAACTATAAACTAAACTAAAATAAACTAAACTAAACTAAACTAACTAACCTAATCTAACCGAACCTAACCTAAGCTACGCTAAACTAAACTAACCTAACAAAACCTGAAATAAACTAAACTAAACTAAACTAAATTATAAACTAAACTATAAACTAATATAAACTAACCTAACCTAACCTAACCTAAACTAAACTAACCTAACCTTGGCTAACCTAACCTAAACTAAACTAAACTATAAAAAACTATAAACTAAACTAAACAAAACTATACTATAAACTAAATTATAAACTAAACTAATGTAAACTAAACTAACCTCAACTAACCTAACCTAACCTCACCTAACCTAACATAAATTAAACTAAACTAATTTATAAACTAAACGAAACTAAACTAAACTAAACTAAATTAAACTAAACTAACCTAAAGTAACATAACCTAACCTAACCTAACCTAACCTAAACTAAAATAACTCAACTAACCTAACCGAACCTAAACTAAACTAAACTAAACTAAACTATAAACTAAAGTAAACTAAATTAAAATAAAATAAACTAACCTAATTTACCTAAACAAAACTAACACACCTAACCTAACCTAAACAAAACTAAACTGACCTAACCTATCCTTAACAAAATAAAACTAAACTAAACTATAAGATAAACTATAAACTAAAGTAAACTAAACTCAACTAAAATAAACTAATCTAACCTAACCTAACCTAACCTAAACTAATATAATATAAACTAAACTAAACTATAAACTAAAATATAAACTAAACTAAACTAAATAACCTAACCTAAACTAAAGTAAAATAAACTAGATTAAATTCAACTAAACTAAACTAAACAAACGCTACTAACCTAACCTAACCTAATATAATCTAAACTAAAATAAACTAACCTAACCTAAACTAAACTAATCTAAGCCATAAACTAAACTATAAACTAATTTATAAATTAAACTAAACTATAAACTAAAATAAAATAAACTAAACTAAGCTAAACTATCTAACCTAACCTAACCTAACCTAAATTAACCTAACCTAAGCTAAGCTAAACTAAACTAACCTAACCCAACCTAGGCTAACCTTACCTAACCTAACCTAAACTTAACTAAATGAAACTAAACTATAAACTCATCTCTAAATTAAACTAAACTATAAACTAAACTAAAATAAACTAAACTAAGCTAAATTAACTAACCTAACCTATTCTAACCTAACCTAAGCTAAACTAGACTAACCTAACCTAAACTAAACTAAACTAAATTATAAACTAAACCATAAACTAAATTATACTATAAACTAAACTATAAACTAAACTAAACTAAACTATAAACTAGACTAAACTAAACTAAACTAACCTAACCTAACCTAAGCTAAGGTAAACTAAACTAACCTAACCTAACCTGAACTAAACTAAACTAAACTAACCTAACTTATAAACTAAGCTATAAACTAAACTAAACCAAATTATAAACTAAACTATAAACTAAACTAAACTATAAACTAAACTAAACTAAATTATACTAATCTAACCTAACCTAAACTAAACTAACCTAACCTAACCTAACCTAACATAACCTAAACTAAACTAAATTAAATATAAAATAAACTATAAACTAATCTATACTATAAACTAAATTATAAACTAAACTAAACTAAACTAACCTAATCTAACCTAATCTAACATAAACTAAACTAAATTATAAACAAAACGAAACTAAACTAACCTAACCTAATATAAACTAAACTAAACTAAATTATAAACAAAACGAAACTAAACTAAACTAAACTAACCTAAAGTAACATAAGTTAACCTAACCTAACCTAAACTACACTAACTTAACCTGACCTAACCTAAATTGAACTAAACCAAACTAACCTAACCTAACCTAACCTAAAATAACCTAACCTAAGCTAAGCTAAACTAAACTTACCTAACCTAACCTAAACTAAACTAATCTAAACTATAAACTAAACTATAAACTAATTTATAAATTAAACTAAACTATTAACTAAATTAAAAAAAACCTAACTAAGCTAAACTATCTAACCTAACCTAACCTAACCTAAAATAACCTAACCTAAGCTAAGCTAAACTAAACTAACCTAACCTAACATAAACTAACATAACCTAACCTAACCTAAACTAAACTAAACTAAACCAAACTAAACTAAACTATAAAATAAAATATAAACTAATTTATAAACTAAACTAATCTATAAACTAAACTAAACTAAACTAAACTTAGCTAAACTAACTAACCTTACCTAATGTAGCCTAACGTAATCTAAGCTAAACTAAACTAACCTAACCTAACCTAAACTAACTTAACCTAACCTATACTAAACTTACCTTACCTAACCTAACATAACCTAAACTAAACTAAACTATAAAATAAACTATAAACTAAACTAAACTAAACTAAACTATACTATAAACTAAATTATAAACTAAACGAAACTAAACTAACCTAACCTATGCTAACCTAACATAACATAAACTAAACTAAACTAAATTATAAACTAAACGAAACTAAACAAAACTAAAACTAAACTAACCTAAAGTAACCTAACCTAACCTAAAGTAAACTAAACTAATCTAATATAAACTAAACTAAACAATAAATTAAAATATAAAATAAACTTAACTAAGCTAAACGAACTTAACCTAAACTAAACTAAACTATAAAATAAACTATTAACTAAACTAAACTAAACTATACTATAAACTAAATTATAAACTAAACTAAACTAAACTAACCTAACCTAACCTAACATAAACTAAGCAAAACTAAATTATAAACTAATCGTAACTAAACTAACCTAACCTAACCTAACCTAACATAAACTAAACTAAACTCAATTATAAACTAAACGAAACTAAACAAAACTAAACTAAACTAACCTAAAGTAACATAACCTATGCTAACTTAAACTAAACTAAACTAACCTGACCTAACCTAAACTAAAACTTAATTTATCTAAATTAAAAACTAAACTATAAACTAAAGTAAATTAACTAAACCAAAATAAACTAACCTAACCTAACCTAAACTAAACTAACCTAACCTAACCTAACCTAACCTAACCTAACATAAACTAAACTAAACTAAATTTTAAACTAAGCGAATCTAAACTAAATTAAATTAAACTAAACTAACCTAAAGTAACATAACCTAACCTAACGTAACGTAACCTAACCTAAACTAAACTAAACTAAACTAAACTTACCAACCTAACCTAACCTAAACTAAAATAAACTAAACTAACCTAACCGAACCTAAACTAAACTAAACTATAAACTAAACTATAAACTAAACTAAACTAAACTAAAATAAACTAACCTAACCTAACCTGACCTAGCCTAACTAAACTAACCTAACCTAAACTAAACTAAACTAATATAATATTTACTAAACTAAACCAAACTATAAACTAAAATAAATTAACTAAGCTACACTAACTAACCCAACCTAACCTAACCTATCCTAACCCAACCTAAACTAAGCTAAACTAACCTAACCTAACCTAACCTAACCTATCCTAAACTGAACTAAACTGAACTAAACTAAACTAAATTAAATAATAAACTACACTAAACTTAAATATAAATTAAACTATAAACTAAACTAAACTATAAACAATACTAAACTAAACTGAACTAATCTAACCTAACCTAACATAAACTTAACTAAACTAAACTAACTTAACCTCACCCAACGTAACCTTACCTAACCTAACCTAAACTAAAATAAACTAAACTAAACTATAAGCGAAACTATACTTAATTATAAATTAAACACTAAACTAAATTACACCAAACTGACCTAACCTAACCTAAACAAAACTAACATACCTAACCTAACCTAACTTAAACTAAACTAAACTAAACTAACCTAACCTAACCTAACCTAAACTAAACTAAACTGACCTAACCTATCCTAAACAAACTAAACTAAACTAAACTATAAGCTAAACTATTAACTAAACTAAACTAAACTAAACTAACCTTACCTAACCTAACCTAACCTAACTTATACTAAACTAAACTAAATTAAACCAAACTAAACTAAACTATAAACTCAAATATAAGCTAATCTATAAATTAAAATGAACTATAAAATAAAATAAACTAAACTAAATTAAATTCAACTAAACTAAACTACACTAATCTAACCTAACCTAACATAATCTAATCTAAACTAAAATAAACTAACATAACCTAACCTAACCTTAACTAACATAACCTAAACTAAACTAAACTAAACCAAACTTAAATAAACTATAAACCAAAATATAAACTAATCTATAAACTAAACTAAACTATAAACTAAACGAAACTAAAATAAACTATACTAAATTAAACTAACCTAACCTAAACAAATCTAACCTAACCTAAACTAAACTAAACTAAACTATACTAAATTAAACTATAAAGTAAACTAAATTAAACTATAAACTAAACTATAAACTAAACTAAACTAAACTATAAAGAAAACTAAACTATAAAATAATTTGTAAATTAAACTAAAGTATAAACTAAACTAAAATAAACTAAACTAAGCTAAACTAACTAACCCAACCTAACCTCACCTAACCTAACCTAAGCTATACTAAACTAACCTAACCTAACCTAAACTAAACTAAACCAAACTAAATTATATTATAAAGTATAAACGAAACTAAACTAAACTATAAACTATAATATAAACTAAACTAAACTATAAACTAAACTAAACTTAACTAAACTAAAGTAAACTAAACTTAACTAACCTAACCTAAACCAACCTAAATTAAACTAAACTAAACTAAGCTAACCTAACCTAATCTCACCTAAGCTAAGCAAAACTAAAGTAACCTAACCTAACATAAACTAACCTAACCTAACCTAAACTAAACTAAACTAATTTAACCTAAGCTAACCTATACTAACCTAAGCTAAGCAAAACTAAACTAACCTAACCTAACATAAACTAACTTAACCTAACCTAAACTAAACTAAACTAAACTAAACCAACCTTACCTAACCTAACCTAAACTAAACTAAACAAAACTAAACTAAACTAGACTAAATTAAACTATAAACTACACTATAAACTAAACTAAACTATAAACCAAACTATAAACTAAACTAAACTAAACTATAAACAAAACTAACTAAACTGAACTAAACTAACCTAACCTAACTTAACATAAACTTAACTAAACTAAACTATCCTAACCTAACCTAACCTTACCTAACCTAACCTTAATTAAACCAAACTAAACTAAACTATAAACTAAAATATAATCTAATCTATAAATTAAACTAAACTATAAACTAAACTAAAAGAAACTAAACTAAGCTAAACTAACTAACCTAACCTAACTTAACCTAACCTAACCAAACCTAAGCTAAGCAGAACTAAACTAACCAAACCTAACCTAACCTAACATAAACTAAACTAAACTAAATTATAAACTAAACGAAACTAAACTAAACTAAATTAAACTAAACTAACCTAAAGTAACCTAAACTAAACTAAACTAAACTAACCTAACCTAAAATAACCTAAACTAAACTAAACTAACCTAACCGAACCTAAACTAAACTAAACTAAACTAAACTAAACTATAAACTTAACAATAAACTAAAGTAAACTAAAGTAAAGTAAAATAAACTAACCTAACCTAAACTCAACTATCCTAACCTAACCAAACCTAACCTAAACTAAATTGAAGTAAACTAAACTAAACTAGTCTAATATAAACTAAACTAAACTAAAATATAAACTAAAATATAAACTAAACTAAACTACACTAACCTAACCTACCCAAACCTAACATAATCTAATGTAAACTAAAATCAACTAACCTAACCTAATCTAAACTAAACTAAACTAACCTAAGCTAACCTAACCTAACCTAAACTAAACTGCACTAAACTAAACTAAGTTAAACAATAAACTAAACTAAACTAAACTATAAATTAAACTGTAAACTAAATTATTACTAAACTAAATTATAAACAAAACTAAACTCAACTGAACTAACTTAACCTAACCTAACCTAAACTTACCTCTCCTAACCTAAACTAAACTAAACTAAACTAAACTATAAACTAATCTAAAATTAAACTAAACTATAAACTAAAATAAACTAAACTAAGCTACACTAACTAACCCAACCTAACCTAAACTAACCTAACCTAACCAAACCTAAACTAAGCTAAACTAAACAATAAAATAAAATATAAACTAAAATAAACTAAACTATACTATAAACTAAATTACAAACTAAACTAAATTAAACTAAACTAACCTAACCTAACCTAACCTAACATAAACTATACTAAACTAAATTATAAACTAAACGAAACTAAACTAACCTAACCTAACTTAAACTAAATTAAACTAAACTAAACTACACGAAATTAAATTTTAAACTAAACTAAACTAAACTAAACTCAACTAAACCAAACTAAACTAACCTAACTTAACCTAACCTAAACTAAACTAAACTAACCTAACCTAACATAACCTACCCTAAATTAAACTAAACTAAATTAATTAAACTATAAATTAAACTAAACTATAAACTAAACGATACCTCACTAAACTAAACTAAACTAAATTATAAACTAAACGAAACTAATCTAAACTATAAACTAAACTATAAACTAATTTATAAATTAAACTAAACTATAAACTAAAATAAAATAAACTAAACTAAGCTAAACTATCTAACCTAACCTAACCTAACCTAAATTAACCTAACCTAAGCTAAGCTAAACTAAACTAACCTAACCTAACATAAACTAACATAACCTAACCTAATCTAAACTAAACTAAACTAACCTTACCTAACCTAACCTATACTAAACTAAACAAAACTAAATTAAACTAAACTATAAACTAAACTAAACTGAACTAAGCTAACCTAACCTAACATAAACTTAACTAAACTAAACTAACCTAACCCAACCTAAGCTAACCTTACCTAACCTAACCTACACTTAACTAAATGAAACTAAACTATAAACTAATCTCTAAATTAAACTAAACTAAAAACTAAACTAAAATAAGCTAAATTAACTAACCTAACCTATTCTAACCTAACTTAAGCTAAACTAGACTAACCTAACCTAAATTAAACTAAACTGAACTAAATTATAAACTAAACCATAAACTAAACTAAACTATAAACTAAACTATAAACTAAACTAAACTAAACTATAAACTAGACTAAACCTAACTAAACTAACCTAACCTAAGCTAAGGTAAACTAAACTAACCTAAAGTAACATAAGTTAACCTAGCCTAACCTAAACTACACTAACTTAACCTTACCTAACCTAAACTAAACTAACCTAACCTAACCTAACCTAAAATAACCTAACCTAAGCTAAGCTAAACTAAAGTAACCTAACCTAACATAAACTAACATAACCTAACCTAAACTGAACTAAACTTAACTAACCGAACCTAACCTAAAATAACCTAACCTAAGCAAAGCTAAACTAAACTAACCTAACCTAACATAAACTAATATAACCTAACCTAAACTGAACTAAACTAAACTAACCTTACCTAACCTAACCTATACTAAACTAAACAAAACAAAACTAAACTAAACTAAACTATAAACTGAACTAAACTAACCTAACCTAACCTAACATAAACTTAACTAAACTAAACTAACCTAACCCAACCTAAGCTAACCTTACCTAACCTAACCTAAACTAAACTAAACGAAACTAAACTATAAACTAAACTATAAACTAATCTCTAAATTAAACTAAACTATAAACTAAACTAAAATAAACTAAACTAAGCTAAATTAACTAACCTAACCTATTCTAACCTAACCCAAGCTAAACTAGACTAACCTAACCTAAACTAAACTAAACTAAACTAAACTATAAACTAAACTAAACTAAACTATAAACAAAATTATACTAAACTGAACTAAACTAACCTAACCTATCCTAAACCAACCTAAACTAAGCTAAACTAACCTAACCTAACCTAACCTAACCTAACCTATCCTAAACTGAACTAAACTCAACTAAACTAAACTAAATTAAATAATAAACTAAACTAAACTTAACTATAAATTAAACTATAAACTAAACTAAACTATAAATAATACTAAACTAAACTGAACTAAACTAACCTAACCTAACCTAACATAAACTTAACTAAACTAAACTAACTTAACCTCACCCAACGTAACCTTACCTAACCTAACCTAAACTAAAATAAACTAAACTAAACTATAAGCGAAACTATACTTAATTATAAATTAAACACTAAACTAAATTACACCAAACTGACCTAACCTAACCTAAACAAAACTAACATACCTAACCTAACCTAACTTAAACTAAACTAAACTAAACTAACCTAACCTAACCTAACCTAAACTAAACTAAACTGACCTAACCTATCCTAAACAAACTAAACTAAACTAAACTATAAGCTAAACTATTAACTAAACTAAACTAAACTAACCTTACCTAACCTAACCTAACCTAACTTATACTAAACTAAACTAAATTAAACCAAACTAAACTAAACTATGAACTCAAATATAAGCTAATCTATAAATTAAAATAAACTATAAAATAAAATAAACTAAACTAAATAAAATTCAACTAAACTAAACTACACTAATCTAACCTAACCTAACATAATATAATCTAAACTAAAATAAACTAACATAACCTAACCTAACCTTAACTAACATAACCTAAACTAAACTAAACTAAAGCAAACTTAAATAAACTATAAACCAAAATATAAACTAATCTATAAACTAAACTAAACTATAAACTAAACGAAACTAAAATAAACTATACTAAATTAAACTAACCTAACCTAAACAAATCTAACCTAAACTAAACTAAACTAGACTAAACTAAATTAAACTATAAAGTAAACTAAATTAAACTATAAACTAAACTATAAACTAAACTAAACTAAACTATAAACAAAACTAAACTATAAAATAATTTGTAAATTAAACTAAAGTATAAACTAAAATAAAATAAACTAAACTAAGCTAAACTAACTAACCCAACCTAACCTCACCTAACCTAACCTAAACTAAACTAAACTAACCTTACCTAACCTAACATAAACTAAACTAAACAAAACTAAACTAAACTAAACTAAATTAAACTATAAACTAAACTAAACTATAAACCAAACTATAAACTAAACTAAACTAAACTATAAACAAACCTAACTAAACTGAACTAAACTAACCAAACCTAACCTAACATAAACTTAACTAAACTAAACTATCCTAACCTAACCTAACCTTACCTAACCTAACCTTAACTAAACCAAACTAAACTAAACTATAAACTAAAATATAATCTAATCTATAAATTAAACTAAACTATAAACTGAAATAAATAAACTAAACTAAGCTAAACTAACTAACCTAACCTAACTTAACCTAACCTAACCCAACCTAAGCTAAGCTAAAGTAAACTTACCAAACCTAACCTAAACTAAACTAAACTAAATTAAACTAAACTATAATCTAATCTATTAACTTAACTAAACTAAATTATAAACTAAACTATAAACTAAACTAAACTATAAACTAAACTAAACCAAACTAACCTAACCTAACCTAACCTAAACTAAACTGACCTAACCTAAGCTAACCTAACCTAAATTAAACTATAAAATAAACTATAAACTAAACTAAACCAAACTATACTATAAACTAAATTATAAACTAAACTAAACTAACCGGAACTAACCTAACCTAACATAAACTAAACTAAATTATAAACTAAACGAAACTAAACTAAACTAAATTAAACTAAACTAACCTAAAGTAACCTAAACTAAACTAAACCAAACTATAAACTTAACTAACTAACTAAATAAACTAAACTATAAACTAAACTGTAAACTAAATTATTACTAAACTAAATTATAAACAAAACTAAACTCAACTGAACTAACTTAACCTAACCTAACATAAACTTACCTCTCCTAACCTAAACTAAACTAAACTAAACTAAACTATAAACTAATCTAAAATTAAACTAAACTATAAACTAAAATAAACTAAACTAAGCTACACTAACTAACCGAACCTAACCTAAACTAACCTAACCTAACCAAACCTAAACTAAGCTAAACTAAACTATAAAATAAAATATAAACTAAAATAAACTAAACTATACTATAAACTAAATTACAAACTAAACTAAATTAAACTAAACTAACCTAACCTAACCTAACATAAACTATACTAAACTAAATTATAAACTAAACGAAACTAAACTAACCTAACCTAACTTAAACTAACTTAAACTAAACTAAACTAAACGAAATTAAACTATAAACTAAACTAAACTAAACTAAACTCAACTAAACCAAACTAAACTAACCCAACTTAAATTAACCTAAACTAAACTAAACTAACCTAACCTAACATAACCTACCCTAAACTAAACTAAACTAAATTAATTAAACTATAAATTAAACTAAACTATAAACTAAACGATACCTCACTAAACTAAACTAAACTAAATCATAAACTAAACGAAACTAATCTAAACTATAAACTAAACTATAAACTAATTTATAAATTAAACTAAACTATAAACTAAAATAAAATAAACTAAACTAAGCTAAACTATCTAACCTAACCTAACCTAACCTAAATTAACCTAACCTAAGCTAAGCTAAACTAAACTAACCTAACCTAACAAACTAACATAACCTAACCTAAACTAAACTAAACTAACCTTACCTAACCTAACCTATACTAAACTAAACAAAACTAAACTAAACTAAACTATAAACTAAACTAAACTAAACTATAAACAAAACTAAACTATACTGAACTAAACTAACCTAACCTAACATTAACTTAACTAAACTAAACTAACCTAACCCAACCTAAGCTAACCTTACCTAACCTAACCTAAACTTAACTAAATGAAACTAAACTATAAACTAATCTCTAAATTAAACTAAACTATAAACTAAACTAAAATAAACTAAACTAAGCTAAATTAACTAACCTAACCTATTCTAACCTAACTTAAGCTAAACTAGACTAACCTAACCTAAATTAAACTAAACTGAACTAAATTATAAACTAAACCATAAACTTAACCTTACCTAACCTAAACTAAACTAACCTAACCTAACCTAACCTAAAATAACCTAACCTAAGCTAAGCTAAACTAAAGTAACCTAACCTAACATAAACTAACATAACCTAACCTAAACTGAACTAAACTTAACTAACCGAACCTAACCTAAAATAACCTAACCTAAGCAAAGCTAAACTAATCTAACCTAACCTAACATAAACTAATATAACCTAACCTAAACAAAACTAAACTAAACTAAACTAAACTATAAACTGAACTAAACTAACCTAACCTAACCTAACATAAACTTAACTAAACTAAACTAACCTAACCCAACCTAAGCTAACCTTACCTAACCTAACCTAAACTAAACTAAACGAAACTAAACTATAAACTAATCTCTAAATTAAACTAAACTATAAACTAAATTAAAATAAACTAAACTAAGCTAAGTTAACTAACCTAACCTATTCTAACCTAACCTAAGCTAAACTAGACTAACCTAACCTAAACTAAACTAAACTAAACTAAACTAAACTATAAACTAAACTAAACTAAACTATAAACAAAACTAAACTAAACTGAACTAAACTAACCTAACCTAACCTAACATAAATTTAACTAAACTAAACTAACCTAACCCAAACTAAGCTAACCTTACCTAACCTAACCTAAACTTAAATAAATGAAACTAAACTATAAACTAATCTGTAAATTAAACTAAACTATAAACTAAACTAAAATAAACTAAACTAAGCTAAATTAACTAACCTAACCTATTCTAACCTAACCTAAGCTAAACTAGACTAACCTAACCTAAACTAAACTAAACTAAATTATAAACTAAACCATAAACTAAACTAAACTATAAACTAAACTATAAACTAAACTAAACTAAACTATAAACTAGACTAAACTAAACTAAACTAACCTAACCTAACCTAAGCTAAGGTAAACTAAACTAACCTAACCTAACCTGAACTAAACTAAACTAAACTAACCTAACTTATAAACTAAGCTATAAACTAAACTAAACCAAATTATAAACTAAACTATAAACTAAACTAAACTAAAATATAAACTAAACTAAACTAAATTATACTAATCTAACCTAACCTAAACTAAACTAACCTAACCTAACCTAACATAACCTAAACTAAACTAAACTAAAATATAAAATAAACTATAAACTAAATTATAACTAAACTAAACTAAACTAAACTAAACTAATCTAACCTAACCTAACATAAACTAAACTAAATTATAAACAAAACGAAACTAAACTAACCTAACCTAATATAAACTAAACTAAACTAAATTATAAACTAAACGAAACTAAACTAAACTAAACTAACCTAAAGTAACATAAGTTAACCTAACCTAACCTAAACTACACTAACTTAACCTGACCTAACCTAAACTGAACTAAACCAAACTAACCTAACCTAACCTAACCGAAAATAACCTAACCTAAGCTAAGCTAAACTAAACTTACCTAACCTAACCTAAACTAAACTAATCTAAACTATAAACTAATCTATAAACTAATTTATAAATTAAACTAAACTATTAACTAAAATAAAATAAACTAAACTAAGCTAAACTATCTAACCTAACCTAACCTAACCTAAAATAACCTAACCTAAGCTAAGCTAAACTAAACTAACCTAACCTAACATAAACTAACATAACCTAACCTAACCTAAACTAATCTAAACTAAACGAAACTAATCTAATATAAACTAAACAAACTTAAACTATAAACTAAAATATAAACTAAACTAAACTAACCTAACCTAAACTAAACTAAAATAAACTAAATTAAATTCAACTAAATGTAACTAAACTAAACTACACTAACCTAACCTAGCCTAACCTAACATAATCTAATCTAAACTAAAATAAACTAACCTAACCTAACCATAACTAACCTAAACTAAACTGAAATAAACTAAACTAAACCAAACTAAACTAAACTATAAACTAAAATATAAATTAACCTGTAAACTACAGTAAACTATAAACTAAACGAAACTAATATAAACTATAGTAAACTAACCTAAAATAACCTAACCTAAGCTAAACTAAACTAAACTAACCTAACCTAACATAAACTAACATAACCTAACCTATACTTTACTAAACTAAACTAACCTTACCTAACGTAACCTATACTAAACTAAACAAATCTAAACTAAACTAAACTATAAACTAAACTAAACTAAACTATAAACAAAACTATACTAAACTGAACTAAACTAACCTAACCTAAGCTAAGGTAAACTAAACTAACCTAACTTAACCTAACCTAACATAACCTAAACTAAACTAAACTAAAATATAAAATAAACTATAAACTAAACTAAACTATACTATAAACTAAATTATAAACTATACTAAACTAAACTAACCTAACCTAACCTAACCTAACATAAACTAAACTAAATTATAAACAAAACGAAACTAAACTAACCTAACCTAATATAAACTAAACTACACTAAATTATAAACTAAACGAAACTAAACTAAACTAAACTAACCTAAAGTAACATAAGTTAACCTAACCTAACCTAAACTACACTAAATTAACCTGACCTAACCTAAACTAAACTAACCTAACCTAACCTAACCTAAACTAAAGTAAAATAACCTAACCTAAGCTAAGCTAAACTAAACTAACCTAACCTAACATAAACTAACATAACCTAACCTAAACTGAACTAAACTAAACTAACCTAACATAACCTAACCTAAAATATCCTAACCAAAGGTAAGCTACACTAAACTTACCTAACCTAACCTAAACTAAACTAATCTAAACTATAAACTAAACTATAAACTAATTTATAAATTAAACTAAACTTTAAACTAAAATAAAATAAACTAAGCTAAACTATCTAACCTAACCTAACCTAACCAAAATAACCTAACCCAAGCTAAGCTAAACTAAACTAACCTAACCTAACATAAACTAACATAACCTAACCTAACCTAACCTAAACTAATCTAAACTAAACTAAACTAATCTAATATAAACTAAACAAACTTAAACTATAAACTAAAATATAAACTAAACTAAACTAAAATAAACTAAATTAAATTCAACTAAATGAAACTAAACTAAACTACACTAACCTAACCTAACCTAACCTAACATAATCTAATCTAAACTAAACTAAACTAATGTACTATAAGCTAAAATAAACAATAAATTAAATTATAAACTAAACTAAACTATACTAAACTAAGTAAACCTTACTTAACCTAACCTAAACTAAACTAAACTAAACTAAACTAACCTAACCTAAACTAAACTAAACGAAAATAAACTACATTAAATTAAATTAAACTAAAATAAACTACACTTACCTAACCTAACCTTACCTAACCTAACCTAAACTAAACTAAACCAAACTAAACTAAACTATAAACTAAAATATAAGCTAATCTATAAATTAAACTAAACTATATACTAAACTAAACTAAACCAAATTAAATTCAACTAAACTAAACTACACTAATCTAACCTAACCTAATCTAACATAATCTAATCTAAACTAAAATAAACTAATCTAACCTAACCTAACCTTACCTAACCTAACCTAAACTAAACTAAACTAAAGCAAACTTAACTAAACTATAAAGCAAAATATAAACTAATCTATAAACTAAACTAAACTATAAACTAAACTATAAACTAAACTAAACTAAACTATAAACAAAACTAAACTATAAAACAATTTATAAATTAAACTAAACTATAAACTAAATTAAAATAAACTAAACTAACCTAAACTAACTAACCCAACCTAACCTAACCTAACCTAAACTAAGCTATACTAAACTGACCAAACCTAACCTAAACTAAACTAAAATAAACTAAATTATATTATAAAGTATAAACTAAACAAAACTAAACTATAAACTATAATATAAACTAAACTAAACTTAACTAAACTAAATTAAACTAAAGTTAACTAACCTAACCTAACCTAACCTAACCTAACCTAAATTAAACTAAACTAAACTCACCTAACCTAACCTAACCTAACCTAAGCAAAACTAAAGTAACCTAACCTAACATAAACTAACCTAACCTAACCTAAACTAAACTAAACTAAACTAAACTAAGCTAACATAACTTAACCTAACCTAACCTAACCTAAGCTAAGCAAAACTAAACTAACCTAACCTAACACAAACTAACCTAACCTAACCTAAAGTAAACTAACCTTACCTAACCGAACCTAAACTAAACTAAACAAAACTAAACTAAACTAAACTAAATTAAACTATAAACTAAACTAAACTATAAACCAAACTATAAACTAAACTAAACTATACTATAAACAAACCTAACTAAACTGAACTAAACTAACCTAACCTAACATAAACTTAACTAAACTAAACTATCCTAACCTAACCTTACCTAACCTAACCTTAACTAATCCAAACTAAACTAAACTATAAACTAAAATATAATCTAATCTATAAATTAAACTAAACTATAAACTAAACTAAAATAAACTAAACTAAGCTAAACTAACTAACCTAACCTAACTTAACCTAACCTAACGAAACCTAAGCTAAGCTAAAGTAAACTTACCAAACCTAACCTAAACTACACTAAACTAAATTAAACTAAATTATAATCTAAACCATAAACTTAACTAAACTAAATTATAAACTAAACTATAAACCCAACTAAGCTATAAACTAAACTAAACCAAACTAACCTAACCAAACCTAAACTAACTTAACCTAACCTATACTAAACTTACCTTACCTAACCTAACATAATATAAACTAAACTAAACTATAAAATAAACTATAAACTAAACTAAACTAGACTATACTATAAACTAAATTATAAACTAAACTAAACTAAACTAAACTAACCTAACCTAACCTAAATTAAACTAAACTAAACTAAATTATAAACTAAACGAAACTAAACTAACCTAACCTATGCTAACCTAACATAACATAAACTAAACTAAACTAAATTATAAACTAAACGAAACTAAACAAAACTAAAACTAAACTAACCTAAAGTAACCTAACCTAACCTAAAGTAAACTAAACTAATCTAATATAAACTAAACTAAACAATAAATTAAAATATAAAATAAACTTAACTAAACTAAACTAAGCTAAACGAACTTAACCTAAACTAAACAAAACTATAAAATAAACTATTAACTAAACTAAACTAAACTATACTATAAACTAAATTATAAACTAAACTAAACTAAACTAACCTAACCTAACCTAACATAAACTAAACAAACTAAATTATAAACTAATCGTATCTAAACTAACCTAACCTAACCTAACCTAACATAAACTAAACTAAACTCAATTATAAACTAAACGAAACTAAACAAAACTAAACTAAACTAACCTAAAGTAACATAACCTATGCTAACTTAAACTAAACTAAACTAACCTGACCTAACCTAAACTAAAACTAAATTTATCTAAACTATAAACTAAACTATAAACTAAAGTAAATTAACTAAACCAAAATAAACTAACCTAACCTAACCTAAACTAAACTAACCTAACCTAACCTAACCTAACATAAACTAAACTAAACTAAATTATAAACTAAGCGAATCTAAACTACATTTAATTAAACTAAACTAACCTAAAGTAACATAACCTAACCTAAGGTAACGTAACCTAACCTAAATTAAACTAAACTAAACTAAACTTACCAACCTAACCTAACCTAAACTAAAATAAACTAAACTAACCTAACCGAACCTAAACTAAACTAAACTATAAACTAAATTATAAACTAAACTAAACTAAACTAAAATAAACTAACCTAACGTAACCTGACCTAGCCTAACTAAACTAACCTAAACTAAACTAAACTAAACTAATATAATATTTACTAAACTAAACTAAACTATAAACTAAAATAAATTAACTAAGCTACACTAACTAACCCAACCTAACCTAACCTATCCTAAACCAACCTAAACTAAGCTAAACTAACCTAACCTAACCTAACCTAACCTAACCTAACCTATCCTAAACTGAACTAAACTCAACTAAACTAAACTAAATTAAATAAAAAACTAAACTAAACTTAACTATAAATTAAACTATAAACTAAACTAAACTATAAACAATACTAAACTAAACTGAACTAAACTAACCTAACCTAACCTAACATAAACTTAACTAAACTAAACTAACTTAACCTCACCCAACGTAACCTTACCTAACCTAACCTAAACTAAAATAAACTAAACTAAACTATAAGCGAAACTATGCTTATTTATAAATTAAACACTAAACTAAATTACACCAAACTGACCTAACCTAACCTAAACAAAACTAACATACCTAACCTAACCTAACTAAAACTAAACTAAACTAAACTAACCTAACCTAACCTAACCTAAACTAAACTAAACTGACCTAACCTATCCTAAACAAACTAAACTAAACTAAACTATAAGCTAAACTATTAACTAAACTAAACTAAATAAAACTAACCTTACCTAACCTAACCTAACCTAACTTATACTAAACTAAACTAAATTAAACCAAACTAAACTAAACTATAAACTCAAATATAAGCAAATCTATAAATTAAAATAAACTATAAAATAAAATAAACTAAACTAAATTAAATTCAACTAAACTAAACTACACTAATCTAACCTAACCTAACATAATCTAATCTAAACTAAAACAAACTAACATAACCTAACCTAACCTTAACTAACATAACCTAAACTAAACTAAACTAAACCAAACTTAAATAAACTATAAACCAAAATATAAACTAATCTATAAACTAAACGAAACTAAAATAAACTATACTAAATTAAACTAACCTAACCTAAGCAAATCTAACCTAACCTAAACTAAACTAAACTAAACTAAACTAAACTAAATTAAACTATAAAGTAAACTAAATTAAACTATAAACTAAATTATAAACTAAACTAAACTAAACTATAAACAAAACTAAACTATACAATAATTTGTAAATTAAACTAAAGTATAAACTAAACTAAAATAAACTAAACTAAGCTAAACTAACTAACCCAACCTAACCTCACCTAACCTAACCTAAACTAAACTAAACTAAACTAACCTTACCTAACCTAACCTAAACTAAACTAAACAAAACTAAACTAAACTAAACTAAATTAAACTATAAACTAAACTAAACTATAAACCAAACTATAAACTAAACTAAACTAAACTATAAACAAACCTAACTAAAATGAACTAAACTAACCAAACCTAACCTAACATAAACTTAACTAAACTAAACTATCCTAACCTAACCTAACCTTACCTAACCTAACCTTAACTAAACCAAACTAAACTAAACTATAAACTAAAATATAATCTAATCTATAAATTAAACTAAACTATAAACTGAAATAAATAAACTAAACTAAGCTAAACTAACTAACCTAACCTAACTTAACCTAACCTAACCAAACCTAAGCTAAGCTAAAGTAAACTTACCAAACCTAACCTAAACTAAATTAAACTAAATTAAACTAAACTATAATCTAAACTATTAACTTAACTAAACTAAATTATAAACTAAACTATTAACTAAATTAAACTATAAAATAAACTAAACCAAACAAACCTAACCTAACCTAACCTAAACTAAACTGACCTAACCTAAGCTAACCTAACCTAAATTAAACTATAAAATAAACTATAAACTAAACTAAACCAAACTATACTATAAACTAAATTATAAACTAAACTAAACTAACCGGAACTAACCTAACCTAACATAAACTAAACTAAACTAAATTATAAACTAAACGAAACTAAACTAAACTAAATTAAACTAAACTAACCGAACCTAACCTAAACTAACCTAACCTAACCAAACCTAAACTAAGCTAAACTAAACTATAAAATAAAATATAAACTAAAATAAACTAAACTATACTATAAACTAAATTACAAACTAAACTAAATTAAACTAAACTAACCTAACCTAACCTAACATAAACTATACTAAACTAAATTATAAACTAAACGAAACTAAACTAACCTAACCTAACTTAAACTAAATTAAACTAAACTAAACTAAACGAAATTAAACTATAAACTAAACTAAACTAAACTAAACTCAACTAAACCAAACTAAACTAACCTAACTTAACCTAACCTAAACTAAACTAAACTAACCTAACCTAACATAACCTACCCTAAACGAAACTAAACTAAATTAATTAAACTATAAATTAAACTAAACTATAAACTAAACGATACCTCACTAAACTAAACTAAATCATAAACTAAACGAAACTAATCTAAACTATAAACTAATTTATAAATTAAACTAAACTATAAACTAAAATAAAATAAACTAAACTAAGCTAAACTATCTAACCTAACCTAACCTAACCTAAATTAACCTAACCTAAGCTAAGCTAAACTAAACTAACCTAACCTAACATAAACTAACATAACCTAACCTAAACTAAACTAAACTAACCTTACCTAACCTAACCTATACTAAACTAAACAGAACTAAACTAAACTAAACTAAACTATAAACTAAACTAAACTAAACTATAAACAAAACTAAACTAAACTGAACAAAACTAACCTAACTTAACATAAACTTAACTAAACTAAACTAACCTAACCCAACCTAAGCTAACCTTACCTAACCTAACCTAAACTTAACTAAATGAAACTAAACTATAAACTAATCTCTAAATTAAACTAAACTATAAACTAAACTAAAATAAACTAAACTAAGCTAAATTAACTAACCTAACCTATTCTAACCTAACTTAAGCTAAACTAGACTAACCTAACCTAAATTAAACTAAACTGAACTAAATTATAAACTAAACCATAAACTAAACTAAACTATAAACTAAACTATAAACTAAACTAAACTAAACTATAAACTAGACTAAACTTAACTAAACTAACCTAACCTAACCTAAGCTAAGGTAAACTAAACTACCCTAAAGTAACATAAGTTAACCTAGCCTAACCTAAACTACACTAACTTAACCTTACCTAACCTAAACTAAACTAACCTAACCTAACCTAACCTAAAATAACCTAACCTAAGCTAAGCTAAACTAAAGTAACCTAACCTAACATAAACTAACATAACCTAACCTAAACTGAACTAAACTTAACTAACCGAACCTAACCTAAAATAACCTAACCTAAGCAAAGCTAAACTAAACTAACCTAACCTAACATAAACTAATATATCCTAACCTAAACTGAACTAAACTAAACTAACCTTACCTAACCTAACCTATACTAAACTAAACAAAACAAAACTAAACTAAACTATAAACTGCACTAATCTAACCTAACCTAACCTAACCTAACCTAAACTAAACTAAACTAAACTATAAACTAAGTTATATACTAAACTAAACTAAACTAAAATAACGTAACTTGAACTACAATAAAATAAACTAAACTAAGTTCAACTAAACTAAACCTAACTACACTAACCTAACCTAACCTAACCAAACCTAAACTAAACTAAACTAAACTAAATAAAACTAAACTAAACTAAACGAAATTAAACTATACACCAAACTATAAACTAAGCTAAACTAAACTATAAATTAAACTATAAACTAAACTAAACTACTAAACTATAAGGTAAACTAAACTAAATTAAACTCAACTAATCTAAACTAACTCAACCTTACTAAACTAACCTAACCTAAAATAACCTAACCTAATATAAACTAAACTAAACTAACCTAACCTATGCTAAGCTAAGCTAAGCTAAACTAAATCAACCTAACCTAAACTAAACTAAACTAAACTAAAATATAAACCAAACTATAAACTAAACTAAACCAAACTATATACTAAACTATAAACTAAACTAAGCTAAACTATAAACTAAACTAAACTAAACTAACCTAAACTAGCCTAACCTAAACTAACTTAACCTAACCTAAACAAAACTTACCTTACCTTACCGCACATAACATAACCTAAACTAAACTAAACTATAAAATAAACTATAAACTAAACTAAACTAAACTATACAAAATTTAAATTATAAACTAACCTAAACTAAACTAACCTAACCTAACCTAACCTAACATAAACTAAATTAACTAAATTATAAACTAAACGAAACTAAACTAACCAAACCTAACCTAACATAACATAAACTAAACTAAACTAAATTATAAACTAAACGAAACTAAACAAAACTAAACTAAGCTAACCTAAAGTAACATAACCTAACCTAACCTAAACTAAACTAAACTAAGCTGACCTAAACTAAACTAAAACTAAATTAAACTAAACTATAAACTAAAATAAATTAAGTAAATTAACTAAAATAAAATAAACTAACCTAACCTACCCTAACCTAAACTAAACTAACCTAACCTAACCTAACCTAATCTAAACTAAACTAAACTAATCTAATATAAACTAAACTAAACAATAAATTAAAATATAAACTAAACTTAACTAAACTAAACTAAGCTAAACTAACTTGACCTAAACTAAACTAAACTAAGCTAACCTAACCTGACCTAAACTTAACTAAAATAAACTAAATTAAATTCAAGTAAACTAAACTAAACTACACTAACCTAACCTAACCTAACCTAACATAATCTAATCTAAACTAAAATAAAGTAACCTAAACTAATCTAACCTTACCTAACCTAAACTAAACTAAACTAAACCAAACTAAACTAAACTATAAACTAAAATATAAACTAATTTATAAACTAAACTAATCTTTAAACTAAACTAAACTGAACTATAAACAAAACTAAACTAAACTGAACTAAACTAACCTAAACTAACCTAACCTAAACTTACGTAACCTAACCTAAACTAAACTAAACTATAAACTAAACTGTAAACTAATTTATGAATTAAACTAAACTATAAACTAAAGTAAAATAAACAAAACTAAACTAAGCCAAACTAACTAACCTAACCTAACCTAACCTAAGCTAAGCTATCTAAACTCACCTAACCTAACCTAAACTAAACTAAACTAATATAATATTTACTAAACTAAACTAAACTATAAACTAAAATAAATTAACTAAGCTACACTAACTAACCCAACCTAACCTAACCTATCCTAACCCAACCTAAACTAAGCTAAACTAACCTAACCTAACCTAACCTAACCTAACCTAACCTATCCTAAACTGAACTAAACTGAACTAAACTAAACTAAATTAAATAATAAACTAAACTAAACTTAACTATAAATTAAACTATAAACTAAACTAAACTATAAACAATACTAAACTAAACTGAACTAATCTAACCTAACCTAACATAAACTTAACTAAACTAAACTAACTTAACCTCACCCAACGTAACCTTACCTAACCTAAACTAAACTAAAATAAACTAAACTAAACTATAAGCGAAACTATACTTAATTATAAATTAAACACTAAACTAAATTACACCAAACTGACCTAACCTAACCTAAACAAAACTAACATACCTAACCTAACCTAACTTAAACTAAACTAAACTAAACTAACCTAACCTAACCTAACCTAAACTAAACTAAACTGACCTAACCTATCCTAAACAAACTAAACTAAACTAAACTATAAGCTAAACTATTAACTAAACTAAACTAAACTAAACTAACCTTACCTAACCTAACCTAACCTAACTTATACTAAACTAAACTAAATTAAACCAAACTAAACTAAACCATAAACTCAAATATAAGCTAATCTATAAATTAAAATGAACTATAAAATAAAATAAACTAAACTAAATTAAATTCAACTAAACTAAACTACACTAATCTAACCTAATCTAACATAATCTAATCTAAACTAAAATAAACTAACATAACCTAACCTAACCTTAACTAACATAACCTAAACTAAAATAAACTAAACCAAACTTAAATAAACTATAAACCAAAATATAAACTAATCTATAAACTAAACTAAACTATAAACTAAACGAAACTAAAATAAACTATACTATATTAAACTAACCTAACCTAAACAAATCTAACTTAACCTAAACTAAACTAAACTAAACTAAACTAAATTAAACTATAAAGTAAACTAAATTAAACTATAAACTAAACTATAAACTAAACTAAACTAAACTATAAACAAAACTAAACTATAAAATAATTTGTAAATTAAACTAAAGTATAAACTAAACTAAAATAAACTAAACTAAGCTAAACTAACTAACCCAACCTAACCTCACCTAACCTAACCTAAGCTATACTAAACTAACCTAACCTAACCTAAACTAAACTAAACCATACTAAATTATATTATAAAGTATAAACGAAACTAAACTAAACTATAAACTATAATATAAACTAAACTAAACTATAAACTAAACTAAACTTAACTAAACTAAAATAAACTAAACTTAACTAACCTAACCTAAACCAACCTAAATTAAACTAAACTAAACTAAGCTAACCTAACCTAATCTCACCTAAGCTAAGCAAAACTAAAGTAACCTAACCTAACATAAACTAACCTAACCTAACCTAAACTAAACTAAACTAATTTAACCTAAGCTAACCTAACCTAACCTAAGCTAAGCAAAACTAAACTAACCTAACCTAACATAAACTAACTTAACCTAACCTAAACTAAACTAAACTAAACTAAACCAAGCTTACCTAACCTAACCTAAACTAAACTAAACAAAACTAAACTAAACTAGACTAAATTAAACTATAAACTAAACTATAAACTAAACTAAACTATAAACCAAACTATAAACTAAACGAAACTAAAATAAACTATACTAAAATAAACTAACCTAACCTAAACTTACCTAACCTAACCTAAACTAAACTAATCTAAACTATAAACTAAACTATAAACTAATATATAACTTAAACTAAACTATAAACTAAAATAAAATATACTAAACTAAGCTAAACTATCTAACCTAACCTAACCTAACCTAAAATAACCTAACCTAAGCTAAACTAAACTAAACTAACCTAACCTAACATAAACTAACATAACCTAACCTAAACTTTACTAAACTAAACTAACCTTACCTAACCTAACTTATACTAAACTAAACAAATCTAAACTAAACTAAACTAAACTATAAACTAAACTAAACTAAACTATAAACAAAACTATACTAAACTGAACTAAACTAACCTAACCTAACCTAAGCTAAGGTAAACTAAACTAACCTAACCTTACCTAACCTAACATAACCTAAACTAAACTAAAATATAAAATAAACTATAAACTAAACTAAACTATACTATGAACTAAATTATAAACTAAACTAAACTAAACTAACCTAACCTAACCTAACCTAACATAAACTAAACTAAATTATAAACAAAACGAAACTAAACTAACCTAACCTAATATAAACTAAACCAAACTAAATTATAAACTAAACGAAACTAAACTAAACTAAACTAACCTAAAGTAACATAAGTTAACCTAACCTAACCTAAACTACACTAACTTAACCTGACCTAACCCAAACTAAACTAACCTAACCTAACCTAACGTAAAATAACCTAACCTAAGCTAAGCTAAACTAAACTAACCTACCCTAACATAAACTAACATAACCTAACCTAAACTGAACTAAACTAAACTAACCTAACCTAACCTAACCTAAAATAACCTAACCAAAGCTAAGCTAAAGTAAACTTACCAAACCTAACCTAAACTAAACTAAACTAAATTAAACTAAACTATAATCTAAACTATTAACTTAACTAAACTAAATTATAAACTAAACTATAAACTAAACTAAACTATAAACTAAACTAAACCAAACTAACCTAACCTAACCTAACCTAAACTAAACTGACCTAACTAAAGCTAACCTAACCTAAATTAAACTATAAAATAAACTATAAACTAAACTAAACCAAACTATACTATAAACTAAATTATAAACTAAACTAAACTAACCGGAACTAACCTAACCTAACATAAACTAAACTAAACTAAATTATAAACTAAACGAAACTAAACTAAACTAAATTGAACTAAACTAACCTAAAGTAACCTAAATTAAACTAAACTAAACCAAACTATAAACTTAACTAACTAACTAAATAAACTAAACTAAACTAAACTATAAACTAAACTGTAAACTAAATTATTACTAAACTAAATTATAAACAAAACTAAACTCAACAGAACTAACTTAACCTAACCTAACCTAAACTTACCTCTCCTAACCTAAACTAAACTAAACTAAACTATAAACTAATCTAAAATTAAAATAAACTATAAACTAAAATAAACTAAACTAAGCTACACTAACTAACCGAACCTAACCTAAACTAACCTAACCTAACCAAACCTAAACTAAGCTAAACTAAACTATAAAATAAAATACAAACTAAAATAAACTAAACTATACTATAAACTAAATTACAAACTAAACTAAATTAAACTAAACTAACATAACCTAACCTAACATAAACTATACTAAACTAAATTATTAACTAAACGAAACTAAACTAACCTAACCTAACTTAAACTAAATTAAACTAAACTAAACGAAATTAAACTATAAACTAAACTAAACTAAACTAAACTCAACTAAACCAAACTAAACTAACCTAACTTAACCTAACCGAAACTAAACTAAACTAACCTAACCTAACATAACCTACCCTAAACTAAACTAAACTAAATTAATTAAACTATAAATTAAACTAACTATAAACTAAACGATACCTCACTAAACTAAACTAAACTAAATCACAAACTAAACGAAACTAATCTAAACTATAAACTAAACTATAAACTAATTTATAAATTAAACTAAACTATAAACTAAAATAAAATAAACTAAACTAAGCTAAACTATCTAACCTAACCTAACCTAACCTAAATTAACCTAACCTAAGCTAAGCTAAACTAAACTAACCTAACCTAACAAACTAACATAACCTAACCTAAACTAAACTAAACTAACCTTACCTAACCTAACCTATACTAAACTAAACAAAACTAAACTAAACTAAACTAAACTATAAACTAAACTAAACTATAAACAAAACTAAACTAAACTGAACTAAACTAACATAACCTAACATTAACTTAACTAAACTAAACTAGCCTAACCCAACCTAAGCTAACCTTACCTAACCTAACCTAAACTTAACTAAATGAAACTAAACTATAAACTAATCTCTAAATTAAACTAAACTATAAACTAAACTAAAATAAACTAAACTAAGCTAAATTAACTAACCTAACCTATTCTAACCTAACTTAAGCTAAACTAGACTAACCTAACCTAAATTAAACTAAACTGAACTAAATTATAAACTAAACCATAAACTAAACTAAACTATAAACTAAACTATAAACTAAACTAAACTATAAACTAGACTAAACTTAACTAAACTAACCTAACCTAACCTAAGCTAAGGTAAACTAAACTACCCTAAAGTAACATAAGTTAACCTAGCCTAACCTAAACTACACTAACTTAACCTTACCTAACCTAAACTAAACTAACCTAACCTAACCTAACCTAACCTAAAATAACCTAACCTAAGCTAAGCTAAACTAAAGTAACCTAACCTAACATAAACTAACATAACCTAACCTAAACTGAACTAAACTTAACTAACCGAACCTAACCTAAAATGACCTAACCTAAGCAAAGCTAAACTAAACTAATCTAACCTAACATAAACTAATATAACCTAACCTAAACAAAACAAAACTAAACTAAACTAAACTATAAACTGAACTAAACTAACCTAACCTAACCTAAGCTAACCTTACCTAACCTAACCTAAACTAAACTAAACGAAACTAAACTATAAACTAATCTCTAAATTAAACTAAACTATAAACTAAACTAAAATAAACTAAACTAAGCTAAGTTAACTAACCTAACCTATTCTAACCTAACCTAAGCTAAACTAGACTAACCTAACCTAAACTAAACTAAACTAAACTAAACTATAAACTAAACTAAACTAAACTATAAACAAAACTAAACTAAACTGAACTAAACTAACCTAACCTAACCTAACATAAACTTAACTAAACTAAACTAACCTAACCCAAACTAAGCTAACCTTACCTAACCTAACCTAAATTTAAATAAATGAAACTAAACTATAAACTAATCTCTAAATTAAACTAAACTATAAACTAAACTAAAATAAACTAAACTAAGCTAAATTAACTAACCTAACCTATTCTAACCTAACCTAAGCTAAACTAGACTAACCTAACCTAAACTAAACTAAACTAAATTATAAACTAAACCATAAACTAAACTAAACTATAAACTAAACTATAAACTAAACTAAACTAAACTATAAACTAGACTAAACTAAACTAAACTAACCTAACATAACCTAAGCTAAGGTAAACTAAACTAACCTAACCTAACCTGAACTAAACTAAACTAAACTAACCTAACTTATAAACTAAGCTATAAACTAAACTAAACCAAATTATAAACTAAACTATAAACTAAACTAAACTAAACTATAAACTAAACTAAACTAAATTATACTAATCTAACCTAACCTAAACTAAACTAACCTAACCTAACCTAACATAACCTAAACTAAACTAAACTAAACTAAAATATAAAATAAACTATAAACTAAACTATAATATAAACTAAATTATAAACTAAACTAAACTAAATTAAACTTAACTAATCTAACCTAACCTAACATAAACTAAACTAAATTATAAACAAAACGAAACTAAACTAACCTAACCTAATATAAACTAAACTAAACTAAATTATAAACTAAACGAAACTAAACTAAACTAAACTAACCTAAAGTAACATAAGTTAACCTAACCTAACCTAAACTACTCTAACTTAACCTGACCTAACCTAAACTGAACTAAACCAAACTAACCTAACCTAACCTAACCGAAAATAACCTAACCTAAGCTAAGCTAAACTAAACTTACCTAACCTAACCTAAACTAAACTAATCTAAACTATAAACTAATCTATAAACTAATTTATAAATTAAACTAAACTATTAACTAAAATAAAATAAACTAAACTAAGCTAAACTATCTAACCTAACCTAACCTAACCTAAAATAACCTAACCTAAGCTAAGCTAAACTAAACTAACCTAACCTAACATAAACTAACATAACCTAACCTAACCTAAACTAATCTAAACTAAACGAAACTAATCTAATATAAACTAAACAAACTTAAACTATAAACTAAAATATAAACTAAACTAAACTAACCTAACCTAAACTAAACTAAAATAAACTAAATTAAATTCAACTAAATGTAACTAAACTAAACTACACTAACCTAACCTAGCCTAACCTAACATAATCTAATCTAAACTAAAATAAACTAACCTAACCTAACCATAACTAACCTAAACTAAACTGAACTAAACTAAAGTAAACCATACTAAACTAACCTATAAACTAAAATATAAATTAACCTGTAAACTACAGTAAACTATAAACTACACGAAACTAATATAAACTATAGTAAACTAACCTAAAATAACCTAACCTAAGCTAAACTAAACTAACCTAACCTAACCTAAAGTAAACTAAACTAAACTAAATTATAAACTAAAATATTTACTAAACTAAATCAAACTACATATTAAACTATAAACTAAACTAAGCTAAACTATAAATTAAACTAAACTAAACTAACCTAACCCAACCGAAACTAACCCAACCTAACCTAAACTAAACTAACCCAAACTAACCTAACATAAACTTAACAAAACTAAACTACCCTAACCTAACTTAACCTAACCTTACCTAACCTAACCTAAACTAAACTAAACGAAACTAAACTGTAAACTAAACTATAAACTAATCTATAAATTAAACTAAACTATAAACTAAACTAAAATAAACTAAACTAAACTAACCTAACTAACCTAAGCTAACCGAACCTAACCTAAGCTACGCTAAACTAAACTAACCTAACCTAACCTGAACTAAACTAAACTAAACTAAACTGAATTATAAACTACACTATAAACTAAACTAAACCAAATTATAAACTAAAAACTAAACTAAACTAAACTATAAACTAAACTAAACTAACCCTAACCTAACCTAAACTAAACTAACCTAACCTAAGCTAACCTAACCTAAACTAAACTAAACTATAAAAAAACTATAAACTAAACTAAACAACACTATACTATATACTAAATTAAAAACTAAACTAAACTAAACTAAACTAAACTAACCTAACCTAACCTCACCTAACCTAACCCAACATAAACTAAACTAAACTAAATTATAAACTAAACGAAACTAAACTAAACTAAACTAAATTAAACTAAACTAACCTAAAGTAACATAACCTAACTAACCTAACCTAACCTAACCTAAATTAAAATAAACTCAACTAACCTAACCTAACATAACCCAACCTAACCTAAACTAAACTGAACTAACCGAACCGAACCTAAACTAAACTAAACTAAACTAAACTATAAACTAAAGTATAAACTAAAGTAAACTAAACTAAACTAAAATAAACTAACCTAATTTACCTAAACAAAACTAATACTCCTAACCTAACCTAAACAAAACTAAACTATACTAACCTAACCTAACATAACCCAACCTAACCTAAACTAAACTAAACTATAAACTAAATTATAAACTAAAGTAAACTAAACTAAACTAAAGAAACCTAACACACCTAACCTAACCTAAACTAAACTAAACTAAACTAAACTAACCTAACATAACCTAACCTAACCTAAACTAAACTAAACTGACGTAACCTATCCTAAACAAAACAAAACTAAACTAAACTATAAGCTAAACTATAAACTAAAGTAAACTAAAATAAACTAAAATAAACTAATCTAACCTAACCTAACCTAACCTAAACTAATCTAATATAAACTAAATTAAACTAAACTATAAACTAAAATATAAACTAAACTAAACTAAACTAAATAACCTAACCTAAACTAAAGTAAAATAAACTAGAGTAATTTCAACTAAACTAAACTAAACTAAACGCCACTAACCTAACCTAACCTAATCTAATCTAAACTAAAATAAGCTAACCTAACCTAACGTAACCTAACGTTACCTATTCTAACCTGAACTAATCTAAACTAAACAAACTAAACTAAACTATAAACCAAAATATAAACTAATCTATAAACTAAACTGAACTATAAACTAAACGAAACTAAAATAAACTATACTAAAATAAACTAACCTAACCTAAACTTACCTAACCTAACCTAAACTAAACTAATCTAAACTATAAACTAAACTATAAACTAATATATAACTTAAACTAAACTATAAACTAAAATAAAATAAACTAAACTAAGCTAAACTATCTAACCTAACCTAACCTAACCTAAAATAACCTAACCTAAGCTAAACTAAACTAAACTAACCTAACCTAACATAAACTAACATAACCTAACCTATACTTTACTAAACTAAACTAACCTTACCTAACCTAACCTATACTAAACTAAACAAATCTAAACTAAACTAAACTAAACTATAAACTAATCTAAACTAAACTATAAACAAAACTATACTAAACTGAACTAATCTAACCTAACCTAACCTAAGCTAAGGTAAACTAAACTAACCTAACTTAACCTAACCTAACATAACCTAAACTAAACTAAACTAAAATATAAAATAAACTATAAACTAAACCAAACTATACTATAAACTAAATTATAAACTATACTAAACTAAACTAACCTAACCTAACCTAACCTAACATAAACTAAACTAAATTATAAACAAAACGAAACTAAACTAACCTAACCTAATATAAACTGAACTACACTAAATTATAAACTAAACGAAACTAAACTAAACTAAACTAACCTAAAGTAACATAAGTTAACCTAACCTAACCTAAACTACACTAAATTAACCTGACCTAACCTAAACTAAACTAACCTAACCTAACCTAACCTAACCTAAAGTAAAATAACCTAACCTAAGCTAAGCTAAACTAAACTAACCTAACCTAACATAAACTAACATAACCTAACCTAAACTGAACTAAACTAAACTAACCTAACCTAACCTAACCTAAAATATCCTAACCAAAGGTAAGCTACACTAAACTTACCTAACCTAACCTAAACTAAACTAATCTAAACTATAAACTAAACTATAAACTAATTTATAAATTAAACTAAACTTTAAATTAAAATAAAATAAACTAAACTAAGCTAAACTACCTAACCTAACCTAACCTAACCAAAATAACCTAACCCAAGCTAAGCTAAACTAAACTAACCTAACCTAACATAAACTAACATAACCTAACCTAACCTAACCTAAACTAATCTAAACTAAACTAAACTAATCTAATATAAACTAAATAAACTTAAACTATAAACTAAAATATAAACTAAACTAAACTAAAATAAACTAAATTAAATTCAACTAAATGAAACTAAACTAAACTACACTAACCTAACCTAACCTAACCTAACATAATCTAATCTAAACTAAACTAAACTAATGTACTATAAGCTAAAATAAACAATAAAATAAAATATAAACTAAACTAAACTATACTAAACTAAGCAAACCTTACTTAACCTAACCTAAACTAAACTAAACTAAACTAAACTAACCTAACCTAAACTAAACTAAACGAAAATAAACTACATTAAATTAAATTAAACTAAAATAAACTACACTTACCTAACCTAACCTTACCTAACCTAACCTAAACTAAACTAAACCAAACTAAACTAAACTATAAACTAAAATATAAGCTAATCTATAAATTAAACTAAACTATATACTAAACTAAACTAAACCAAATTAAATTCAACTAAACTAAACTAAATAAATCTAACCTAACCTAACCTAACATAATCTAATCTAAACTAAAATAAACTAACCTAACCTAACCTAACCTTACCTAACCTAACCTAAACTAAACTAAACTAAAGCAAACTTAACTAAACTATAAAGCAAAATATAAACTAATCTATAAACTAAACTAAACTATAAACTAAAGGAAACTAAATTAAACTATACTAAACTAAACTAACCTAACATAAACAAATCTAACCTAACCTAAAATAAACCAAACTAAACTAAACTAAATTAAACTATAAACTAAACTAAATTAAAATATAAACTAAACTATAAACTAAACTAAACTATAAACAAAACTAAACTATAAAACAATTTATAAATTAAACTAAACTATAAACTAAATTAAAATAAACTAAACTAAGCTAAACTAACTAACCCAACCTAACCTAACCTAACCTAACCTAAGCTATACTAAACTGACCTAACCTAACCTAAACTAAACTAAAATAAACTAAATTATATTATAAAGTATAAACTAAACAAAACTAAACTATAAACTATAATATAAACTAAACTAAACTTAACTAAACTAAATTAAACTAAAGTTAACTAACCTAACCTAACCTAACCTAACCTAAATTAAACTAAACTAAACTAACCTAACCTAACCTAACCTAACCTAAGCAAAACTAAAGTAACCTAACCTAACATAAACTAACCTAACCTAACCTAAACTAAACTAAACTAAACTAAACTAAACTAAGCTAACCTAACTTAACCTAACCTAACCTAACCTAAGCTAAGCAAAACTAAACTAACCTAACCTAACACAAACTAACCTAACCTAACCTAAACTAAACTAACCTTACCTAACCGAACCTAAACTAAACTAAACAAAACTAAACTAAACTAAATCAAACTATAAACTAAACTAAACTATAAACTAAACTAAACTATACTATAAACAAACCTAACTAAACTGAACTAAACTAACCTAACATAAACTTAACTAAACTACACTATCCTAACCTAACCTAACCTTACCTAACCTAACCTTAACTAACCCAAAATAAACTAAACTAAAATATAATCTAATCTATAAATTAAATTAAACTATAAACTAAACTAAAATAAACTAAACTAAGATGAACTAACTAACCTAACCTAACTTAACCTAACCTAACGAAACCTAAGCTAAGCTAAAGTAAACTTACCAAACCTAACCTAAACTAAACTAAACTAAATTAAACTAAATTATAATCTAAACCATAAACTTAACTAAACTAAATTATAAACTAAACTATAAACTAAACTAAGCTATAAACTAAACTAAACCAAACTAACCTAACCTAACCTAACCTAAACTAAACTGACCTAACCTAAGCTAACCTAGCCTAAATTAAACTATAAAATAAACTATAAACTAAACTAAACCAAACTATACTATAAACTAAATGATAAACTTAACCAAACTAACCGGAACTAACCTAACCTAACATAAACTAAACTAAACTAAATTATAAACTAAACGAAACTAAACTAAACTAAATTAAACTAAACTAACCTAAAGTAACCTAAACTAAACTAACCTAACCAAAACTAACCTAAACTAAACTAAACTAAATTATAAACTAAACGTAACTAAACTAACCTAACCTAACCTAACCTAACCTAAACTAAACTAAACTAAATTATAATCTAAACGAAACTAAACAAAACTAAACTAAACTAACCTAAAGTAACATGACCTAACCTAACCTAAACTAAACTAAACTAACCTGACCTAACCTAAACCAAAACTAAATTAATCTATACTATAAACTAAACTATAAACTAAAGTAAATTAACTAAACTAAAATAAACTAACCTAACCTAACCTAACCTAAACTAAACTAACATAACCTAACCTAACATAAACTAAACTAATCTAATATAAACTAAACTAAACAATAAATTAAAATATAAACTAAACTTAACTAAACTAAACTAAGGTAAACTAACTTAACCTAAACTAAACTAAACTAAACTAACCTAACCTGACCTAAAATAAACTACAATAAACTAAATTAAATTCAAGTAAACTAAACTAAACTACACTAACCTAACCTAACCTAACATAATCTAATCTAAACTAAACTAACCTAAACTAATCTAACCTTACCTAACCTAACCTAACCTAAACTAAACTAAACTAAAGTATAAACTAATTTATAAACTAAACTAATCTATAAACTAAACTAAACTAAACTAACCTAAGATAACATAACCTAAATTAAACTAAACTAAACTAAACTATACTAAACTATAAACAAAACGATACACTATACTATATATTAAACTGAACTAAAGTAAACTAAACTAAATTAATTTTACCTAACCTAACCTAAACTAAACTAAACTAACCTAACCTAACCCAAACTAAATTAAACTAAACTAAACTAAACGAAATTAAACTATAAACTGAAGTAAACTAAACTAAACTCAACTAAACTAAACTAACCTAACCTAACTTAACATAACCTAACCTAAACTAAACTAAACTAACGTAACCTAACATAACCTACCCTAAACTAAAATAAATTAAATTCATTAAACTATAAACTAAACTAAACTATATACTAAACGATACCTCACTCAACTAAACTAAACTAAACTAAACTACACTAAACTAAACTAAACCATAAACTAAACTATAAACTAAACTATAAACTAAACTATAAACTAATTTATAAATTAAACTAAACTATAAATTATAGTAAAATAAACAAAACTAAACTAAGCTAAACTAACTAACCTAAATTAACGTAACCTAAGCTAAGCTATCTAAACTAACCTAACCTAACCTAACCTAAACTAACCTAACCTAACCTAACCTAAACTAAACTAAACTAAAATAAACTAAACTAAACTAAACTATAAACTAAACTATAAACTAAACTCAACTAAACTATAAACTAAACTAAACTAAAGTTAACTAACCTAACGTAACTTAACCTAAACTAAATTAAACTAAACTAAACTAAACTAAGCTAACTTAACCTAACCTAAACTAACCTAACCTAACCTAAGCTAAGCTAAACTAAACTAACCTAACCTAACATAAACTAACCTTACCTAACCTAAACTAACCTTACCTAACCTAACCTAACCTAAACTAAACTAAACTAAACAAAACTACACTAAACTAAACTAAATTAAACTATAAACTGAACTAAACTATAAACTAAACTTTAAACTAACCAAGACTAAACTATAAACAAAACTAAACTAAACTGAACTAAACTTACCTAACCTAACCTAACATAAACTTAAATAAACTAAACTACCCTAACCTAACCTAACCTAATGTAACCTTACATAACCTAACCTAAACTAAACTAAACGAAACTAAACTATAAACTAAACTATAAACTAATCTATAAATTAAACTAAACTATAAACTAAACTAAAATAAACTAAACTAAACTAAACTAACTAACCTAATCTAACCTAACCTAACCTAAGCTAAGCTAAACTAAACTAACCTAACAAAACCTGAAATAAACTAAACTAAACTAAACTAAACTAAACTAAATTATAAACTAAACTATAAACTAATATAAACTAACCTAACCTAACCTAAACTAAACTAACCTAACCTAAGCTAACCTAACCTAAACTAAACTAAACTATAAAAAAACTATAAACTAAACTAAACAAAACTATACTATAAACTAAATTATAAACTAAACTAATGTAAACTAAACTAACCTCAACTAACCTAACCTAACCTCACCTAACCTAACATAAACTAAACTAAACTAAATTATAAACTAAACGAAACTAAACTAAACTAAATTAAACTAAACTAACCTAAAGTAACATAACCTAACCTAACCTAACCTAACCTAAACTAAAATAACTCAACTAACCCAACCGAACCTAAACTAAACTAAACTAAACTAAACTATAAACTAAAGTAAACCAAATTAAAATAAAATAAACTAACCTAATTTACCTAAACAAAACTAACACACCTAACCTAACCTAAACAAAACTAAACTGACCTAACCTATCCTTAACAAAATAAAACTAAACTAAACTATAAGATAAACTATAAACTAAAGTAAACTAAACTAAACTAAAATAAACTAATCTAACCTAACCTAACCTAACCTAACCTAACCTAAACTAATATAATATAAACTAAACTAAACTATAAACTAAAATATAAACTAAACTAAACTAAATAACCTAACCTAAACTGTAGTAAAATAAACTAGATTAAATTCAACTAAACTAAACTAAACTAAACTCCACTAACCTAACCTAACCTAATATAATCTAAACTAAAATAAACTAACCTAACCTAAACTTACCTAACTTAACCTAAACTAAACTAATCTAAGCAATAAACTAAACTATAAACTAATTTATAAATTAAACTAAACTATAAACTAAAATAAAATAAACTAAACTAAGCTAAACTATCTAACCTAACCTAACCTAACCTAAATTAACCTAACCTAAGCTAAGCTAAACTAAACTAACCTAACCCAACCTAGGCTAACCTTACCTAACCTAACCTAAACTTAACTAAATGAAACTAAACTATAAACTAATCTACAAATTAAACTAAACTATAAACTAAACTAAAATAAACTAAAATAAGCTAAATTAACTAACCTAACCTATTCTAAACTAACCTAATCTAAACTAGACTAACCTAACCTAAACTAAACTAAACTAAATTATAAACTAAACCATAAACTAAATTATACTATAAACTAAACTATAAACTAAACTAAACTAAACTATAAACTAGACTAAACTAAACTAAACTAAGCTAACCTAACCTAAGCTAAGGTAAACTAAACTAACCTAACCTAACCTGAACTAAACTAAACTAAACTAACCTAACTTATTAACTAAGCTATAAACTAAAGTAAACCAAATTATAAACTAAACTATAAACTAAACTAAACTAAATTATACTAATCTAACCTAACCTAAACTAAACTAACCTAACCTAACCTAACCTAACATAACCTAAACTAAACTAAATTAAATATAAAATAAACTATAAACTAAACTATACTATAAACTAAATTATAAACTAAACTAAACTAAGCTAATCTAACCTAATCTAACATAAACTAAACTAAATTATAAACAAAACGAAACTAAACTAACCTAACCTAATATAAACTAAACTAAACTAAATTATTAACTAAACGAAACTAAACTAAACTAAACTAACCTAAAGTAACATAAGTTAACCTAACCTAACCTAAACTACACTAACTTAACCTGACCTAACCTAAATTGAACTAAACCAAACTAACCTAACCTAACCTAAAATAACCTAACCTAAGCTAAGCTAAACTAAACTTACCTAACCTAACCTAAACTAAACTAATCTAAACAATATACTAAACTATAAACTAATTTATAAATTAAACTAAACTATTAACTAAATTAAAAAAAACCTAACTAAGCTAAACTATCTAACCTAACCTAACCTAACCTAAAATAACCTAACCTAAGCTAAGCTAAACTAAACTAACCTAACCTAACATAAACTAACATAACCTAACCTAACCTAAACTAAACTAAACTAAACCAAACTAAACTAAACTATAAAATAAAATATAAACTAATTTATAAACTAAACTAATCTATAAACTAAACTAAACTAAACTAAACTTAGCTAAACTAACTAACCTTACCTAATGTAGCCTAACGTAATCTAAGCTAAACTAAACTAACCTAACCTAACCTAAACTAACTTAACCTAACCTATACTAAACTTACCTTACCTAACCTAACATAACCTAAACTAAACTAAACTATAAAATAAACTATAAACTAAACTAAATTAACTATACTATAAACTAAATTATAAACTAAACTAAACTAAACTAACCTAACCTAACCTAAATTAAACTAAACTAAACTAAATTATAAACTAAAGGAACTAAACTAACCTAACCTATATTAAAATAACATAACATAAACTAAACTAAACTAAATTATAAACTAAACGAAACTAAACAAAACTAAAACTAAACTAACCTAAAGTAACCTAACCTAACCTAAAGTAAACTAAACTAATCTAATATAAACTAAACTAAACAATAAATTAAAATATAAAATAAACTTAACTAAACTAAACTAAGCTAAACGAACTTAACCTAAACTAAACTAAACTATAAAATAAACTATTAACTAAACTAAACTAAACTATACTATAAACTAAATTATAAACTAAACTAAACTAAACTAACCTAACCTAACCTAACATAAACTAAACAAACTAAATTATAAACCAATCGTATCTAAACTAACCTTACCTAACCTAACCTAACATAAACTAAACTAAACTCAATTATAAACTAAACGAAACTAAACAAAACTAAACTAAACTAACCTAAAGTAACATAACCTATGCTAACTTAAACTAAACTAAACTAACCTGACCTAACCTAAACTAAAACTAAATTTATCTAAACTATAAACTAAACTATAAACTAAAGTAAATTAACTAAACCAAAATAAACTAACCTAACCTAACCTAACCTAAACTAAACTAACCTAACCTAACCTAACCTAACATAAACTAAACTAAACTAAATTATAAACTAAGCGAATCTAAACTACATTTAATTAAACTAAACTAACCTAAAGTAACATAACCTAACCTAAGGTAACTTAACCTAACCTAAACTACACTAAACTAAACTAAACTTACTAACCTAACCTAACCTAAACTAAAATAAACTAAACTAACCTAACCGAACCTAAACTAAACTAAACTATAAACTAAACTATAAACTAAACTAAACTAAACTAAACTAAAATAAACTAACCTAACGTAACCTGACCTAGCCTAACTAAACTAACCTAAACTAAACTAAACTAATATAATAATTACTAAACTAAACTAAACTATAAACTAAAATAAATTAACTAAGCTACACTAACTAACCCAACCTAACCTAACCTATCCTAAACCAACCTAAACTAAGCTAAACTAACCTAACCTAACCTAACCTAACCTAACCTAACCTATCCTAAACTGAACTAAACTCAACTAAACTAAACTAAATTAAATAATAAACTAAACTAAACTTAACTATAAATTAAACTATAAACTAAACTAAACTATAAACAATACTAAACTAAACTGAACTAAACTAACCTAACCTAACCTAACATAAACTTAACTAAACTAAACTAACTTAACCTCACCCAACGTAACCTTACCTAACCTAACCTAAACTAAAATAAACTAAACTAAACTATAAGCGAAACTATACTTAATTATAAATTAAACACTAAACTAAATTACACCAAACTGACCTAACCTAACCTAAACAAAACTAACATACCTAACCTAACCTAACTAAAACTAAACTAAACTAAACTAACCCAACCTAACCTAAACTAAACTAAACTGACCTAACCTATCCTAAACAAACTAAACTAAACTAAACTATAAGCTAAACTATTAACTAAACTAAACTAAATTAAACTAACCTTACCTAACCTAACCTAACCTAACTTATACTAAACTAAACTAAATTAAACCAAACTAAACTAAACTATAAACTCAAATATAAGCTAATCTATAAATTAAAATAAACTATAAAATAAAATAAACTAAACTAAATTAAATTCAACTAAACTAAACTACACTAATCTAACCTAACCTAACATAATCTAATCTAAACTAAAACAAACTAACATAACCTAACCTAACCTTAACTAACATAACCTAAACTAAACTAAACTAAACCAAACTTAAATAAACTATAAACCAAAATATAAACTAATCTATAAACTAAACTAAACTATAAACTAAACGAAACTAAAATAAACTATACTAAATTAAACTAACCTAACCTAAGCAAATCTAACCTAACCTAAACTAAATTAAACTATAAAGTAAACTAAATTAAACTATAAACTAAACTATAAACCAAACTGAACTAAACTATAAACAAAACTAAACTATAAAATAATTTGTAAATTAAACTAAAGTATAAACTAAACTAAAATAAACTAAACTAAGCTAAACTAACTAACTAACCCAACCTAACCTCACCTAACCTAACCTAAACTAAACTAAACTAAACTAAACTAAACTAACCTTACCTAACCTAACCTAAACTAAACTAAACAAAACTAAACTAAACTAAACTAAATTAAACTATAAACTAAACTAAACTATAAACCAAACTATAAACTAAACTAAACTAAATTATAAACAAACCTAACTAAAATGAACTAAACTAACCAAACCTAACCTAACATAAACTTAACTAAACTAAACTATCCTAACCTAACCTAACCTTACCTAACCTAACCTTAACTAAACCAAACTAAACTAAACAATAAATTAAATATAATCTAATCTATAAATTAAACTAAACTATAAACTGAAATAAATAAACTAAACTAAGCTAAACTAACTAACCTAACCTAACTTAACCTAACCTAACCAAACCTAAGCTAAGCTAAAGTAAACTTACCAAACCTAACCTAAACTAAACTAAACTAAATTAAACTAAACTATACTCTAAACTATTAACTTAACTAAACTAAATTATAAACTAAACTATTAACTAAACTAAACTATAAACTAAACTAAACCAAACTAACCTAACCTAACCTAACCTAAACTAAACTGACCTAACCTAAGCTAACCTAACCTAAATTAAACTATAAAATAAACTATAAACTAAACTAAACCAAACTATACTATAAACTAAATTATAAACTAAACTAAACTAACCGGAACTAACCTAACCTAACATAAACTAAACTAAACTAAATTATAAACTAAACGAAACTAAACTAAACTAAATTAAACTAAACTAACCGAACCTAACCTAAACTAACCTAACCTAACCAAACCTAAACTAAGCTAAACTAAACTATAAAATAAAATATAAACTAAAATAAACTAAACTATACTATAAACTAAATTACAAACTAAACTAAATTAAACTAAACTAACCTAACCTTACCTAACATAAACTATACTAAACTAAATTATAAACTAAACGAAACTAAACTAACCTAACCTAACTTAAACTAAATTAAACTAAACTAAACTAAACGAAATTAAACTATAAACTAAACTAAACTAAACTCAACTAAACCAAACTAAACTAACCTAACTTAACCTAACCTAAACTAAACTAAACTAACTAAACCTAACATAACCTACCCTAAACTAAACTAAACTAAATTAATTAAACTATAAATTAAAATAAACTATAAACTAAACGATACCTCACTAAACTAAACTAAACTAAATCATAAACTAAACGAAACTAATCTAAACTATAAACTAATTTATAAATTAAACTAAACTATAAACTAAAATAAAATAAACTAAACTAAGCTAAACTATCTAACCTAACCTAACCTAACCTAAATTAACCTAACCTAAGCTAAGCTAAACTAAACTAACCTAACCTAACATAAACTAACATAACCTAACCTAAACTAAACTAAACTAACCTTACCTAACCTAACCTATACTAGACTAAACAAAACTAAACTAAACTAAACTAAACTATAATCTAAACTAAACTAAACTATAAACAAAACTAAACTAAACTGAACTAAACTAACCTAACCTAACATAATATTAACTAAACTAAACTAACCTAACCCAACCTAAGCTAACCTTACCTAACCTAACCTAAACTTAACTAAATGAAACTAAACTATAAACTAATCTCTAAATTAAACTAAACTATAAACTAAACTAAAATAAACTAAACTAAGCTAAATTAACTAACCTAACCTATTCTAACCTAACTTAAGCTAAACTAGACTAACCTAACCTAAATTAAACTAAACTGAACTAAATTATAAACTAAACCATAAACTAAACTAAACTATAAACTAAACTATAAACTAAACTAAACTAAACTATAAACTACACTAAACTTAACTAAACTAACCTAACCTAACCTAAGCTAAGGTAAACTAAACTACCCTAAAGTAACATAAGTTAACCTAGCCTAACCTAAACTACACTAACTTAACCTTACCTAACCTAAACTAAACTAACCTAACCTAACCTAACCTAACCTAAGCTAAGCTAAACTAAAGTAACCTAACATAGCATAAACTAACATAACCTAACCTAAACTGAACTAAACTTAACTAACCGAACCTAACCTAAAATAACCTAACCTAAGCAAAGCTAAACTAAACTAACCTAACCTAACATAAACTAATATAACCTAACCTAAACTGAACTAAACTAAACTAACCTTACCTAACCTAACCTATACTAAACTAAACAAAACAAAACTAAACTAAACTAAACTATAAACTGAACTAAACTAACCTAACCTAACCTAACATAAACTTAACTAAACTAAACTAACCTAACCCAACCTAAGCTAACCTTACCTAACCTAACCTAAACTAAACTAAACGAAACTAAACTATAAACTAAACTATAAACTAATCTCAAAATTAAACTAAACTATAAACTAAACTAAAATAAACTAAACTAAGCTAAATTAACTAACCTAACCTATTCTAACCTAACCTAAGCTAAACTAGACTAACCTAACCTAAACTAAACTAAACTAAACTATAAACTAAACTAAACTAAACTATAAACAAAACTAAACTAAACTGAACTAAACTAACCTAACCTAACCTAACATAAACTTAACTAAACTAAACTAACCTAACCCAAACTAAGCTAACCTTACCTAACCTAACCTAAACTTAAATAAATGAAACTAAACTATAAACTAATCTCTAAATTAAACTAAACTATAAACTAAACTAAACTAAACTAAGCTAAATTAACTAACCTAACCTATTCTAACCTAACCTAAGCTAAACTAGACTAACCTAACCTAAACTAAACTAAACTAAACTAAATTATAAACTAAACCATAAACTAAACAAAACTATACACTAAACTATAAACTAAACTAAACTAAACTATAAACTAGACTAAACTAAACTAAACTAACCTAACCTAACCTAAGCTAAGGTAAACTAAACTAACCTAACCTAACCTGAACTAAACTAAACTAAACTAACCTAACTTATAAACTAAGCTATAAACTAAACTAAACCAAATTATAAACTAAACTATAAACTAAACTAAACTAAACTATAAACTAAACTAAACTAAATTATACTAATCTAACCTAACCTAACCTAACATAACCTAAACTAAAGTAAACTAAAATATAAAATAAACTATAAACTAAACTATAATATAAACTAAATTATAAACTAAACTAAACTAATCTAACCTAACCTAACATAAACTAAACTAAATTATAAACAAAACGAAACTAAACTAACCTAACCTAATATAAACTAAACTAAACTAAATTATAAACTAAACGAAACTAAACTAAACTAACCTAAAGTAACATAAGTTAACCTAACCTAACCTAAACTACACTAACTTAACCTGACCTAACCTAAACTGAACTAAACCAAACTAACCTAACCTAACCTAACCGAAAATAACCTAACCTAAGCTAAGCTAAACTAAACTTACCTAACCTAACCTAAACTAAACTAATCTAAACTATAAACTAATCTATAAACTAATTTATAAATTAAACTAAACTATTAACTAAAATAAAATAAACTAAACTAAGCTAAACTATCTAACCTAACCTAACCTAACCTAAAATAACCTAACCTAAGCTAAGCTAAACTAAACTAACCTAACCTAACATAAACTAACATAACCTAACCTAACCTAAACTAATCTAAACTAAACGAAACTAATCTAATATAAACTAAACAAACTTAAACTATAAACTAAAATATAAACTAAACTAAACTAACCTAACCTAAACTAAACTAAAATAAACTAAATTAAATTCAACTAAATGTAATTAAACTAAACTACAATAACCTAACCTAGCCTAACCTAACATAATCTAATCTAAACTAAAATAAACTAACCTAACCTAACCATAACTAACCTAAACTAAACTGAACTAAACTAAACTAAACCAAACTAAACTAAACTATAAATTAAAATATAAATTAACCTGTAAACTAAAGTAAACTATAAACTACACGAAACTAATATAAACTATAGTAAACTAACCTAAAATAACCTAACCTAAGCTAAACTAAACTAACCTAACCTAACCTAAAGTAAACTAAACTAAACTAAATTATAAACTAAAATATTTACTAAACTAAATCAAACTACATATTAAACTATAAACTAAACTAAGCTAAACTATAAATTAAACTAAACTAAACTAACCTAACCCAACCTAAACTAACCCAACCTAACCTAAACTAAACTAACCCAAACTAACCTAACATAAACTTAACTAAACTAAACTACCCTAACCTAACTTAACCTAACCTTACCTAACCTAACCTAAACTAAACTAAACGAAACTAAACTGTAAACTAAACTATAAACTAATCTATAAATTAAACTAAACTATAAACTAAACTAAAATAAACTAAACTAAACTAACCTAACTAACCTAAGCTAACCGAACCTAACCTAAGCTACGCTAAACTAAACTAACCTAACCTAACCTGAACTAAACTAAACTAAACTAAACTGAATTATAAACTAAACTATAAACTAAACTAAACCAAATTATAAACTAAAAACTAAACTAAACTAAACTATAAACTAAACTAAACTAACCCTAACCTAACCTAAACTAAACTAACCTAACCTAAGCTAACCTAACCTAAACTAAACTAAACTATAAAAAAAACTATAAACTAAACTAAACAACACTATACTATATATTAAATTAAAAACTAAACTAAACTAAACTAAACTAAACTAAACTAACCTAACCTCACCTAACCTAACCTAACATAAACTAAACTAAACTAAATTATAAACTAAACGAAACCAAACTAAACTAAACTAAATTAAACTAAACTAACCTAAAGTAACATAACCTAACTAACCTAACCTAACCTAACCTAAATTAAAATAAACTCAACTAACCTAACCTAACATAACCCAACCTAACATAAACTAAACTAAACTAACCGAACCGAACCTAAACTAAACTAAACTAAACTAAACTATAAACTAAACTATAAACTAAACTAAACTAAACTAAACTAAAATAAACTAACCTAATTTACCTAAACAAAACTAACACTCCTAACGTAACCTAAACAAAACTAAACTATACTAACCTAACCTAACATAACCCAACCTAACCTAAACTAAACTAAACTATAAACTAAATTATAAACTAAAGTAAACTAAACTAAACTAAAGAAACCCAACACACCTAACCTAACCTAAACTAAACTAAACTAAACTAAACTAACCTAACATAACCTAACCTAACCTAAACTAAACTAAACTGACGTAACCTATCCTAAACAAAACAAAACTAAACTAAACTATAAGCTAAACTATAAACTAAAGTAAACTAAACTAAACTAAAATAAACTAATCTAACCTAACCTAACCTAACCTAATCTAATCTAAACTAAAATAAGCTAACCTAACCTAACGTAACCTAACCTTACCTATATAACCTGAATTAATCTAAACTAAACAAACTAAACTAAACTATAAACCAAAATATAAACTAATATATAAACTAAACTGAACTATAAACTAAACGAAACTAAAATAAACTATACTAAAATAAACTAACCTAACCTAAACATACCTAACCTAACCTAAACTAAACTAATCTAAACTATAAACTAAACTATAAACTAATATATAACTTAAACTAAACTATAAACTAAAATAAAATAAACTAAACTAAGCTAAACTATCTAACCTAACCTAACCTAACCTAAGCTAAACTAAACTAAACTAACCTAACCTAACATAAACTAACATAACCTAACCTATACTTTACTAAACTAAACTAACCTTACCTAACCTAACCTATACTAAACTAAACAAATCTAAACTAAACTAAACTAAACTATAAACTAAACTAAACTAAACTATAAACAAAACTATACTAAACTGAACTAAACTAACCTAACCTAACCTAAGCTAAGGTAAACTAAACTAACCTAACTTAACCTAACCTAACATAACCTATACTAAACTAAACTAAAATATAAAATAAACTATAAACTAAACTAAACTATACTATAAACTAAATTATAAACTAAACTAAACTAACCTAACCTAACCTAACCTAACCTAACATAAACTAAACTAAATTATAAACAAAACGAAACTAAACTAACCTAATCTAATATAAACTAAACTACACTAAATTATAAACTAAACGAAACTAAACTAAACTAAACTAACCTAAAGTAACATAAGTTAACCTAACCTAACCTAAACTACACTAAATTAACCTGACCTAACCTAAACTAAACTAAACTAACCTAACCTAACCTAACCTAAAGTAAAATAACCTAACCTAAGCTAAGCTAAACTAAACTAACCTAACATAAACTAACATAACCTAACCTAAACTGAACTAAACTAAACTAACCTAACCTAACCTAACCTAAAATATCCTAACCAAAGGTAAGCTAAACTAAACTTACCTAACCTAACCTAAACTAAACTAATCTAAACTATAAACTAAACTATAAACTAATTTATAAATTAAACTAATCTATAAACTAAAATAAAATAAACTAAACTAAGCTAAACTATCTAACCTAACCTAACCTAACCAAAATAACCTAACCCAAGCTAAGCTAAACTAAACTAACCTAACCTAACATAAACTAACATAACCTAACCTAACCTAAACTAATCTAAACTAAACTAAACTAATCTAATATAAACTAAACAAACTTAAACTATAAACTAAAATATAAACTAAACTAAACTAAAATAAACTAAATTAAATTCAACTAAATGAAACTAAACTAAACTACACTAACCTAACCTAACCTAACATAATCTAATCTAAACTAAATTAACTAATGTACTATAAGCCAAAATAAACAATAAATTAAAATATAAACTAAACTAAACTATACTAAACTAAGTAAACCTTACTTAAACTAACCTAAACTAAACTAAACTAAACTAACCTAACCTAAACTAAACTAAACAAAAATAAACTACATTAAATTAAATAAAACTAAAATAAACTACACTTACCTAACCTAACCTTACCTAACCTAACCTAAACTAAACTAAACCAAACTAAACTAAACTATAAACTAAAATATAAGCTAATCTATAAATTAAACTAAACTATATACTAAACTAAACTAAACCAAATTAAATTCAACTAAACTAAACTACACTAATCTAACCTAACCTAACCTAACATAATATAATCTAAACTAAAATAAACTAACCTAACCTAACCTAACCTTACCTAACCTAACCTAAACTAAACTAAACTAAAGCAAACTTAACTAAACTATAAAGCAAAATATAAACTAATCTATAAACTAAACTAAACTATAAACTAAGGAAACTAAATTAAACTATACTAAACTAAACTAACCTAGCATAAACAAATCTAACCTAACCTAAAATAAACCAAACCAAACTAAACTAAATTAAACTATAAACTAAACTAAATTAAACTATAAACTAAATTATAAACTAAACTAAACTAAACTATAAACAACCCTAAACTATAAAACAATTTATAAATTAAACTAAACTATAAACTAAATTAAAATAAACTAAACTAAGCTAAACTAACTAACCCAACCTAACCTAACCTAACCTAACCTAAGCTATACTAAACTGACCTAACCTAACCTAAACTAAACTAAAATAAACTAAATTATATTATAAAGTATAAACTAAACAAAACTAAACTATAAACTATAATATAAACTAAACTAAACTTAAGTAAACTAAATTAAACTAAAGTTAACTAACCTAACCTAACCTAACCTAAATTAAACTAAACTAAACTAACCTAACCTAACCTAACCTAACCTAACCTAAGCAAAACTAAAGTAACCTAACCTAACATAAACTAACCTAACCTAACCTAAACTAAACTAAACTAAACTAAACTAAACTAAGCTAACCTAACTTAACCTAACCTAACCTAACCTAAGCTAAGCAAAACTAAACTAACCTAACCTAACACAAACTAACCTAACCTAACCTAAACTAAACTAACCTTACCTAACCTAACCTAAACTAAACTAAACAAAACTAAACTAAACTAAACTAAATTAAACTATAAACTAAACTAAACTATAAACCAAACTATAAACTAAACTAAACTATACTATAAACAAACCTAACTAAACTGAACTAAACTAACCTAACCTAACCTAACCTAACATAAACTTAACTAAACTAAACTATCCTAACCTAACCTAAACTTACCTAACCTAACCTTAACTAATCCAAACTAAACTAAACTATAAACTAAAATATAATCTAATCTATAAATTAAACTAAACTATAAACTAAACTAAAATAAACTAAACTAAGCTAAACTAACTAACCTAACCTAACTTAACCTAACCTAACGAAACCTAAGCTAAGCTAAAGTAAACTTACCACACCTAACCTAAACTAAACTAAACTAAATTAAACTAAATTATAATCTAAACCATAAACTTAACTAAACTAAATTATAAACTAAACTATAAACTAAACTAAACTATAAACTAAACTAAACCAAACTAACCTAACCTAACCTAACCTAAACTAAACTGACCTAACCTAAGCTAACCTAGCCTAAATTAAACTATAAAATAAACTATAAACTAAACTAAACCAAACTACACTATAAACTAAATGATAAACTTAACTAAACTAACCGGAACTAACCTAACCTAACATAAACTAAACTAAACTAAATTATAAACTAAACGAAACTAAACTAAACTAAATTAAACTAAACTAACCTAAAGTAACCTAAACTAAACTAAACTAAACTATAAACTTAACTATAAACTAAAGTAAACTAAAGTAAACTAAAATAAACTAACCTAACCTAACCTAAACTCAACTAAACTAACCTAACCAAACCTAACCTAAATTAAACTGAACTAAACTGAACTAAACTAATTTAATATAAACTAAACTAAACTAAAATATAAACTAAAATATAAACTAAACTAAACTAAACTAACCTAACCTAACTTAACCTAACCTAAATTAATCTAAACTAAGCTGACCTAACCTAACCTAAACTAAGCAAAAATAAAGTAATTTAAATTCCACTAAATTAAACTAAACTAAACTACACTAACCTAACCTAACCTAACCTAACCCAACCTAAATTAAAATAAATTAAACTAAGCTAACCTAACCTAACCTAAGCTAAGCAAAACTAAACTAACCTAACCTAACCTAACCTAAACTAAATAAAACTAACCTAACCTAACTAGCCTAAACTAAACTAAACTATAAAATAAGCTATAAACTAAACTAATCTATACTAAAAATTAAATTATAAAGTAAACTAAACTAAACTAAACTTTACCAAACTACTCTATTCTAACCTAAGCTAACCTAAACTAATCTAAACTAAACTAAACTAAACAAAACTATGAATTGAACTAAACTAAACTATAAACTAAATTATAAACTAAACTATAAACTAAACTAAACTAAACTAAACTGTACTAAACTAACCTAACCAAACTTAATCTAAATTATACCCTTCTACACTAAACTAAGCTATAAACTAAATTAGATTACACTATAAACTAAACTATAAACTTAACTAAACTATAAAGAAAACTAAACTATAAACAAAGCTAAAATAACTAACCTAACCTAGCCTAACCTAACATATACCAAACTAAACTGAACTAAACTAACCTAACCTGACCTAACATAATCTAATCTAAACTAAAATAAACTAACCTAAACTAATCTAATCTTACCTAACCTAACCTAAACTAAACTAAACCAAACTAAACACAAACCAAAATATAAACTAATTTATAAACTAAACTAATCTATAAACTAAACTAAACTAAACTAAACTTAACTAAACTAACTAACCTTACCTAAAGTAGCCTAACCTAATCTAAACTAAACTAAACTAACCTAACCTAACCCAAAATAAACCATACTAAACTAAATTATAAAGTAAACTATAAACTAAACTAAACAAAACTATATTCTAAACTACAAACTAAAATAAACTATAAACTAAACTATACTAAACTAAACTAAACTAACCTAACCTAACCTAACCTAACTTAAACTAAACTAAACTAACATAACCTAACGTAACCTAATCTAAACTAAACTAAATTAAATTCAACTAAACTAAACTAAACTGCACTAATCTAACCTAACCTAACCTAACCTAACCTAAACTAAACTAAACTAAACTATAAACTAAGTTATATACTAAACTAAACTAAACTAACATAACGTACCTTGAACTACAATAAAATAAACTAAACTAAGTTCAACTAAACTAAACCTAACTACACTAACCTAACCTAACCAAACCTAAACTAAACAAAACTAAACTAAATAAAACTAAACTAAACTAAACGAAATTAAACTATACACCAAACTATAAACTAAGCTAAACTAAACTATAAATTAAACTATAAACTAAACTAAACTACTAAACTATAAGGTAAACTAAACTAAATTAAACTCAACTAATCTAAACTAACTTAACCTTACTAAACTAACCTAACCTAAAATAACCTAACCTAATATAAACTAAACTAAACTAACCTAACCTATGCTAAGCTAAGCTAAGCTAAACTAAATCAACCTAACCTAAACTAAACTAAACTAAACTAAAATATAAACCAAACTATAAACTAAACTAAACCAAACTATATACTAAACTATAAACTAAACTAAGCTAAACTATAAATTAAACTAAACTAAACTAACCTAAACTAGCCTAACCTAAACTAACTTAACCTAACCTAAACTAAACTTACCTTACCTTACCGCACATAACATAACCTAAACTAAACTAAACTATAAAATAAACTATAAACTAAACTAAACTAAACTATACAAAAATTAAATTATAAACTAACCTAAACTAAACTAACCTAACCTAACCTAACCTAACATAAACTAAATTAACTAAATTATAAACTAAACGAAACTAAACTAACCTAACCTAACCTAACATAACATAAACTAAACTAAACTAAATTATAAACTAAACGAAACTAAACAAAACTAAAGTAAACTAACCTAAAGTAACATAACCTAACCTAACCTAAACTAAACTAAACTAAGCTGACCTAAACTAAACTAAAACTAAATTAAACTAAACTATAAACTAAACTATAAATTAAGTAAATTAACTAAAATAAAATAAACTAACCTAACCTAACCTAACCTAAACTAAACTAACCTAACCTAACCTAACCTAATCTAAACTAAACTAAACTAATCTAATATAAACTAAACTAAACAATAAATTAAAATATAAACTAAACTTAACTAAACTAAACTAAGCTAAACTAACTTGACCTAAACTAAACTAAACTAAGCTAACCTAACCTGATCTAAACTTAACTAAAATAAACTAAATTAAATTCAAGTAAACTAAACTAAACTACACTAACCTAACCTAACCTAACCTAACATAATCTAATCTAAACTAAAATAAAGTAACCTAAACTAATCTAACCTTACCTAACCTAAACTAAACTAAACTAAACCAAACTAAACTAAACTATAAACTAAAATATAAACTAATTTATAAACTAAACTAATCTATAAACTAAACTAAACTGAACTATAAACAAAACTAAACTAAACTGAACTAAACTAACCTAAACTAACTTAACCTAAACTTACGTAACCTAACCTAATCTAAACTAAACTATAAACTAAACTGTAAACTAATTTATAAATTAAACTAAACTATAAACTAAAGTAAAATAAACAAAACTAAACTAAGCCAAACTAACTAACCTAACCTAACCTAACCTAAGCTAAGCTATCTAAACTCACCTAACCTAACCTAAACTAAACTAAAATAAAATAAACTAAAGTATAAACTAAACTAAAGTAAACTATAAACTAAACTATAAACTAAACTGAACTAAACTATAAATTAAACTAAAGTTAACTAACCTAACCTAACCAAACCTAACGAAAATTAAACTAAACTAAACTAAACTAAGCTAACTTAACCTAACCTAAACCAACCTAACCTAACCTAAGATAAGCTAAACTAAACTAACTTAACCTAACATAACTAACCTAACATAACCTAAACTAACCTTACCTCACCTAACCTAAACTAAACTAAATTAAACTATAAACTGAACTAAACTGTAAAATAAATTTTAAACTAAACTAAACTAAACTATAAATACAACTAAACTAAACTGAACTAAACTAAAATAACCTAGCCTAACTTAAACTTAACTAAACTAAACTACCCTAACCTAACCTAACCTAACCAAACCTAACCTAACCTAAACTAATCTAAAATAAACTAAACTAAACTAAACTAACTAACCTAACCTAACCTAACCTAACCTAAGCTAAACTGAACTAACCTAACGTAAATTAACCTAAACAAAACTAAACTAAACTAAACTAACCTAACCTAACCTAACATAAACTAAACTAAATTAAACTAAATAAAACTAAACTAAACTAAACGAAATTAAACTATACACCAAACTATAAAATAAGCTACACTAAACTATAAACTAAAATATAAACTAATCTAAACTAAACTAACCTAACCTAAACTAAACTAAAATAAACTAAATTAAATTCAACTAAATGAAACTAAACTAAACTACACTAACCTAACCTAACCTAACCTAATATAATCTAATCTAAACAAAAATAAACTAACCTAAACTAATCTAACCTTACCTAACCAAACCTAAACTAAACTAAACTAAACCAAACTAAACTAAACTACAAACTAAAATATAAACTAATTTATATACTAAACTAATCTATAAACTAAACTAAACTAAACTAAACTTAGCTAAACTAACTAACCTTACCGAAAATAGCCTAACCTAATCTAAGCTAAACTAAACTAACCTAACCTAAACCAACATAAACCAAACTAAACTAAATTATAAAGTAAACCATAAACTAAACTAAACAAAACTTAATTCTAAACTATAAATTAACAAAACTATAAACTAAACTAAACTAATCTAACCTAACCTATCCTAACCTAAACTAAACTAAACTAAACTAAACTATAAACACAGTTATAAACTAAACTAAACTAAACTAACATAACGTAACCTAAACTACAATAAAATAAACTAAACTAAGTTCATCTAAACTAAACCTAACTACACTAACCTAACCTAACCTAACTTAACAAAAACTAAACTAAACTGACCTAACCTAACCTAACGTAAACTAAACTAAACTATACGAAACAAAACTGAATAAAACTAAACTAAACTAAACGAAATTAAACTATACACCAAACTATAAAATAAGCTAAACTAAACTTTAAATTAAACTATAAACTAAACTAAACTACTAAACTATAAGGTAAACTAAACTAAATTAAACTCAACTAATCTAAACTAACCTAAGCTTACTAAACTAACCTAACCTAAACTAACCTAACCTAATATAAACTAAACTAAACTAACCTAACTTAACATAAGCTAGGCTAAGCTAAACTAAACTAACCTAATCTAAAATAAAATAAACTAAACTAAAATATAAACTAAACTATAAACTAAACTAAACCAAACTATATACTAAACTATAAACTAAACTAAACTAAACTAAACTAACCTAACCTAACCTAACCTAAACTAAACTAAACTAAATTATGAACTAAACGTAACTAAACTAACCTAACCTAACCTAACCTAACCTAACCTAAACTAAACTAAACTAAATTATAATCTAAACGAAACTAAACAAAACTAAACTAAACTAACCTAAAGTAACATAACCTAACCTAACCTAAACTAAACTAAACTAACCTGACCTAACCTAAACCAAAACTAAATTAATCTATACTATAAACTAAACTATAAACTAAAGTAAATTAACTAAACTAAAATAAACTAACCTAACCTAACCTAAACTAAACTAACATAACCTAACCTAACCTAAACTAAACTAAACTAATCTAATATAAACTAAACTAAACAATAAATTAAAATATAAACTAAACTTAACTAAACTAAACTATTGAAAACTAACTTAACCTAAACTAAACTAAACTAACCTAACCTGACCTAAAATAAACTAAAATAAACTAAATTAAATTCAAGTAAACTAAACTAAACTACACTAACCTAACCTAACCTAACATAATCTAATCCAAACTAAACTAACCTAACCTAACCTAACTTAAACTAAACTAAACTAACCTAACCTAACGTAACCTAATCTAAACTAAACTAAATTAAATTCAACTAAACTAAACAAAACTGCACTAATCTAACCTAACCTAACCTAACCTAACCTAAACTAAACTAACCTAAACTATAAACTAAGTTATATACTAAACTAAACTAAACTAACATAACGTACCTTGAACTACAATAAAATAAACTAAACTAAGTTCAACTAAACTAAACCTAACTACACTAAACTAACCTAACCTAACCAAACCTAAACTAAACTACACTAAACTAAATAAAACTAAACTAAACTAAACGTAATTAAACTATACACCAAACTATAAACTAAGCTAAACTAAACTATAAATTAAACTATAAACTAAACTAAACTACTAAACTATAAGGTAAACTAAACTAAATTAAACTCAACTAATCTAAACTAACTTAACCTTACTAAACTAACCTAACCTAAAATAACCTAACCTAATATAAACTAAACTAAACTAACCTAACCTATGCTAAGCTAAGCTAAGCTAAACTAAATCAACCTAACCTAAACTAAACTAAACTAAACTAAAATATAAACCAAACTATAAACTAAACTAAACCAAACTATATACTAAACTATAAACTAAACTAAGCTAAACTATAAACTAAACTAAACTAAACTAACCTAAACTAGCCTAACCTAAACTAACTTAACCTAACCTAAACTAAACTTACCTTACCTTACCGCACATAACATAACCTAAACTAAACTAAACTATAAAATAAACTATAAACTAAACTAAACTAAACTATACAAAAATTAAATTATAAACTAACCTAAACTAAACTAACCTAACCTAACCTAACCTAACATAAACTAAATTAACTAAATTATAAACTAAACGAAACTAAACTAACCTAACCTAACCTAACATAACATAAACTAAACTAAACTAAATTATAAACTAAACGAAACTAAACAAAACTAAACTAAACTAACCTAAAGTAACATAACCTAACCTAACCTAAACTAAACTAAACTAAGCTGACCTAAACTAAACTAAAACTAAATTAAACTAAACTATAAACTAAACTATAAATTAAGTAAATTAACTAAAATAAAATAAACTAACCTAACCTAACCTAAACTAAACTAACCTAACCTAACCTAACCTAATCTAAACTAAACTAAACTAATCTAATATAAACTAAACTAAACAATAAATTAAAATATAAACTAAACTTAACTAAACTAAACTAAGCTAAACTAACTTGACCTAAACTAAACTAAACTAAGCTAACCTAACCTGACCTTTACTTAACTAAAATAAACTAAATTAAATTCAAGTAAACTAAACTAAACTACACTAACCTAACCTAACCTAACCTAACATAATCTAATCTAAACTAAAATAAAGTAACCTAAACTAATCTAACCTTACCTAACCTAAACTAAACTAAACTAAACCAAACTAAACTAAACTATAAACTAAAATATAAACTAATTTATAAACTAAACTAATCTATAAACTAAACTAAACTGAACTATAAACAAAATTAAACTAAACTGAACTAAACTAACCTAAACTAACTTAACCTAAACTTACGTAACCTAACCTAAACTAAACTAAACTATAAACTAAACTGTAAACTAATTTATAAATTAAACTAAACTATAAACTAAAGTAAAATAAACAAAACTAAACTAAGCCAAACTAACTAACCTAACCTAACCTAACCTAAGCTAAGCTATCTAAACTCACCTAACCTAACCTAAACTAAACTAAAATAAAATAAACTAAAGTATAAACTAAACTAAAGTAAACTATAAACTAAACTATAAACTAAACTGAACTAAACTATAAATTAAACTAAAGTTAACTAACCTAACCTAACCAAACCTAACGAAAATTAAACTAAACTAAACTAAACTAAGCTAACTTAACCTAACCTAAACTAACCTAACCTAACCTAAGCTAAGCTAAACTAAACTAACTTAACCTAACATAACTAACCTAACCTAACCTAAACTAACCTTACCTCACCTAACCTAAACTAAACTAAATTAAACTATAAGCTGAACTAAACTGTAAACTAAATTTTAAACTAAACTAAACTAAACTATAAATACAACTAAACTAAACTGAACTAAACTAAAATAACCTAGCCTAACTTAAACTTAACTAAACTAAACTACCCTAACCTAACCTAACCTAACCAAACCTAACCTAACCTAACCTAAACTAAACTAAAATAAACTAAACTAAACTAAACTAACTAACCTAACCTAACCTAACCTAAGCTAAACTAAACTAACCTAACGTAAATTACCCTAAACAAAACTAAACTAAACTAAACTAACCTAACCTAACCTAACATAAACTAAACTAAACTAAACTAAATAAAACTAAACTAAACTAAACGAAATTAAACTATACACCAAACTATAAAATAAGCTACACTAAACTATAAACTAAAATATAAACTAATCTAAACTAAACTAACCTAACCTAAACTAAACTAAAATAAACTAAATTAAATTCAACTAAATGAAACTAAACTAAACTACACTAACCTAACCTAACCTAACCTAATATAATCTAATCTAAACAAAAATAAACTAACCTAAACTAATCTAACCTTACCTAACCAAACCTAAACTAAACTAAATTAAACCAAACTAAACTAAACTACAAACTAAAATATAAACTAATTTATATACTAAACTAATCTATAAACTAAACTAAACTAAACTAAACTTAGCTAAACTAACTAACCTTACCGAAAATAGCCTAACCTAATCTAAGCTAAACTAAACTAACCTAACCTAAACCAACATAAACCAAACTAAACTAAATTATAAAGTAAACCATAAACTAAACTAAACAAAACTTAATTCTAAACTATAAATTAACAAAACTATAAACTAAACTAAACTAATCTAACCTAACCTATTCTAACCTAAACTAAACTAAACTATAAACACAGTTATAAACTAAACTAAACTAAACTAACATAACGTAACCTAAACTACAATAAAATAAACTAAACTAAGTTCATCTAAACTAAACCTAACTACACTAACCTAACCTAACCTAACTTAACAAAAACTAAACTAAACTGACCTAACCTAACCTAACGTAAACTAAACTAAACTATACGAAACAAAACTGAATAAAACTAAACTAAACTAAACGAAATTAAACTATACACCAAACTATAAAATAAGCTAAACTAAACTTTAAATTAAACCATAAACTAAACTAAACTACTAAACTATAAGGTAAACTAAACTAAATTAAACTCAACTAATTTAAACTAACCTAAACTTACTAAACTAACCTAACCTAAACTAACCTAACCTAATATAAACTAAACTAAACTAACCTAACCTAACACAAGCTAGGCTAAGCTAAACTAAACTAACCTAATCTAAAATAAAATAAACTAAACTAAAATATAAACTAAACTATAAACTAAACTAAACCAAACTATATACTAAACTATAAACTAAACTAAACTAAACTAAACTAACCTAACCTAACCTAACCTAAACTAAACTAAACTAAATTATTAACTAAACGTAACTAAACTAACCTAACCTAACCTAACCTAACCTAAACTAAACTAAACTAAATTATAATCTAAACGAAACTAAACAAAACTAAACTAAACTAACCTAAAGTAACATAACCTAACCTAACCTAAACTAAACTAAACTAACCTGACCTAACCTAAACCAAAACTAAATTAATCTATACTATAAACTAAACTATAAACTAAAGTAAATTAACTAAACTAAAATAAACTAACCTAACCTAACCTAACCTAAACTAAACTAACATAACCTAACCTAACCTAAACTAAACTAAACTAATCTAATATAAACTAAACTAAACAATAAATTAAAATATAAACTAAACTTAACTAAACTAAACTAAGGAAAAGTAACTTAACCTAAACTAAACTAAACTAAACTAACCTAACCCGACCTAAAATAAACTAAAATAAACTAAATTAAATTCAAGTTAACTAAACTAAACTACACTAACCTAACCTAACCTAACATAATCTAATCCAAACTAAACTACACTAACCTAAACTAATCTAACCTTACCTAACCTAACCTAACCTAAACTAAACTAAACTAAACTATAAACTAATTTATAAACTAAACTAATCTATAAACTAAACTAAACTAAACTAACCTAAGATAACATAACCTAAATTAAACTAAACTAAACTAAACTATACTAAACTATAAACAAAACGATAAACTATACTATATATTAAACTGAACTAAAGTAAACTAAACTAAATTAATTTTACCTAACCTAACCTAAACTAAACTAAACTAACCTAACCTAACCCAAACTAAATTAAACTAAACTAAACTAAACGAAATTAAACTATAAACTGAAGTAAACTAAACTAAACTCAACTAAACTAAACTAACCTAACCTAACTTAACATCACCTAACCTAAACTAAACTAAACTAACGTAACCTAACATAACCTACCCTAAACTAAAATAAATTAAATTAATTAAACTATAAACTAAACTAAACTATATACTAAACGATACCTCACTCACCTAAACTAAAGTAAACTAAACTACACTAAACTAAACTAAACCATAAACTAAAATATAAACTAAACTATAAACTAATTTATAAATTAAACTAAACTATAAATTATAGTAAAATAAACAAAACTAAACTAAGCTAAACTAACTAACCTAAATTAACGTAACCTAAGCTAAGCTATCTAAACTAACCTAACCTAACCTAACCTAAACTAAACTAAACTAAAATAAAATAAACTAAACTAAACTAAACTATAAACTAAACTATAAACTAAACTGAACTAAACTATAAACTAAACTAAACTAAAGTTAACTAACCTAACGTAACTTAACCTAAACTAAATTAAACTAAACTAAACTAAACTAAGCTAACTTAACCTAACCTAAACTAACCTAACCTAACCTAAGCTAAGCTAAACTAAACTAACCTAACCTAACATAAACTAACCTTACCTAACCTAAATTAACCTTACCTAACCTAACCTAACCTAAACTAAACTAAACTAAACAAAACTACACTAAACTAAACTAAATTAAACTATAAACTGAACTAAACTATAAACTAAACTTTAAACTAAACAAGACTAAACTATAAACAAAACTAAACTAAACTGAACTAAACTTACCTAACCTAACCTAACATAAACTTAATTAAACTAAACTACCCTAACCTAACCTAACCTAACCTAATCTAACCTTACCTAACCTAACCTAAACTAAACTAAACGAAACTAAACTATAAACTAAACTATAAACTAATCTATAAATTAAACTAAACTATAAACTAAACTAAAATAAACTAAACTAAACTAAACTAACTAACCTAATCTAACCGAACCTAACCTAAGCTACGCTAAACTAAACTAACCTAACAAAACCTGAAATAAACTAAACTAAACTAAACTAAATTATAAACAAAACTATAAACTAATATAAACTAACCTAACCTAACCTAAACTAAACTAACCTAACCTTGGCTAACCTAACCTAAACTAAACTAAACTATAAAAAACTATAAACTAAACTAAACAAAACTATACTATAAACTAAATTATAAACTAAACTAATGTAAACTAAACTAACCTCAACTAACCTAACCTAACCTCACCTAACCTAACATAAATTAAACTAAACTAAATTATAAACTAAACGAAACTAAACTAAACTAAACTAAATTAAACTAAACTAACCTAAAGTAACATAACCTAACCTAACCTAACCTAACCTAAACTAAAATAACTCAACTAACCTAACCGAACCTAAACTAAACTAAACTAAACTAAACTATAAACTAAAGTAAACTAAATTCAAATAAAATAAACTAACCTAATTTACCTAAACAAAACTAACACACCTAACCTAACCTAAACAAAACTAAACTGACCTAACCTATCCTTAACAAAATAAAACTAAACTAAACTATAAGATAAACTATAAACTAAAGTAAACTAAACTAAACTAAAATAAACTAATCTAACCTAACCTAACCTAACCTAACCTAAATTAATATAATATAAACTAAAATATAAACTAAACTAAACTAAATAACCTAACCTAAACTAAAGTAAAATTAACTAGATTAAATTCAACTAAATGAAACTAAACTAAACTACACTAACCTAACCTAACCTAACCTAATATAATCTAATCTAAACAAAAATAAACTAACCTAAACTAATCTAACCTTACCTAACCAAACCTAAACTAAACTAAATTAAACCAAACTAAACTAAACTACAAACTAAAATATAAACTAATTTATATACTAAACTAATCTATAAACTAAACTAAACTAAACTAAACTTAGCTAAACTAACTAACCTTACCGAAAATAGCCTAACCTAATCTAAGCTAAACTAAACTAACCTAACCTAAACCAACATAAACCAAACTAAACTAAATTATAAAGTAAACCATAAACTAAACTAAACAAAACTTAATTCTAAACTATAAATTAACAAAACTATAAACTAAACTAAACTAATCTAACCTAACCTATCCTAACCTAAACTAAACTAAACTAAACTAAACTATAAACACAGTTATAAACTAAACTAAACTAAACTAACATAACGTAACCTAAACTACAATAAAATAAACTAAACTAAGTTCATCTAAACTAAACCTAACTACACTAACCTAACCTAACCTAACTTAACAAAAACTAAACTAAACTGACCTAACCTAACCTAACGTCAACTAAACTAAACTATACGAAACAAAACTGAATAAAACTAAACTAAACTAAACGAAATTAAACTATACACCAAACTATAAAATAAGCTAAACTAAACTTTAAATTAAACTATAAACTAAACTAAACTATTAAACTATAAGGTAAACTAAACTAAATTAAACTCAACTAATTTAAACTAACCTAAACTTACTAAACTAACCTAACCTAAACTAACCTAACCTAATATAAACTAAACTAAACTAACCTAACCTAACATAAGCTAGGCTAAGCTAAACTAAACTAACCTAATCTAAAATAAAATAAACTAAACTAAAATATAAACTAAACTATAAACTAAACTAAACCAAACTATATACTAAACTATAAACTAAACTAAACTAAACTAAACTAACCTAACCTGACCTAACCTAAACTAAACTAAACTAAATTATTAACTAAACGTAACTAAACAAACCTAACCTAACCTAACCTAACCTAAACTAAACTAAACTAAATTATAATCTAAACGAAACTAAACAAAACTAAACTAAACTAACCTAAAGTAACATAACCTAACCTAACCTAAACTAAACTAAACTAACCTGACCTAACCTAAACCAAAACTAAATTAATCTATACTATAAACTAAACTATAAACTAAAGTAAATTAACTAAACTAAAATAAACTAACCTAACCTAACCTAACCTAAACTAAACTAACATAACCTAACCTAACCTAAACTAAACTAAACTAATCTAATATAAACTAAACTAAACAATAAATTAAAATATAAACTAAACTTAACTAAACTAAACTAAGGAAAAGTAACTTAAACTAAACTAAACTAAACTAAACTAACCTAACCCGACCTAAAATAAACTAAAATAAACTAAATTAAATTCAAGTTAACTAAACTAAACTACACTAACCTAACCTAACCTAACATAATCTAATCCAAACTAAACTACACTAACCTAAACTAATCTAACCTTACCTAACCTAACCTAACCTAAACTAAACTAAACTAAACTATAAACTAATTTATAAACTAAACTAATCTATAAACTAAACTAAACTAAACTAACCTAAGATAACATAACCTAAATTAAACTAAACTAAACTAAACTATACTAAACTATAAACAAAACGATAAACTATACTATATATTAAACTGAACTAAAGTAAACTAAACTAAATTAATTTTACCTAACCTAACCTAAACTAAACTAAACTAACCTAACCTAACCCAAACTAAATAAAACTAAACTAAACTAAACGAAATTAAACTATAAACTGAAGTAAACTCAACTAAACTCAACTAAACTAAACTAACCTAACCTAACTTAACATCACCTAACCTAAACTAAACTAAACTAACGTAACCTAACATAACCTACCCTAAACTAAAATAAATTAAATTAATTAAACTATAAACTAAACTAAACTATATACTAAACGATACCTCACTCACCTAAACTAAAGTAAACTAAACTACACTAAACTAAACTAAACCATAAACTAAAATATAAACTAAACTATAAACTAAACTATAAACTAATTTATAAATTAAACTAAACTATAAATTATAGTAAAATAAACAAAACTAAACTAAGCTAAACTAACTAACCTAAATTAACGTAACCTAAGCTAAGCTATCTAAACTAACCTAACCTAACCTAACCTAAACTAAACTAAACTAAAATAAAATAAACTAAACTAAACTATAAACTAAACTATAAACTAAACTGAACTAAACTATAAACTAAACTAAACTAAAGTTAACTAACCTAACGTAACTTAACCTAAACTAAATTAAACTAAACTAAACTAAACTAAGCTAACTTAACCTAACCTAAACTAACCTAACCTAACCTAAGCTAAGCTAAACTAAACTAACCTAACCTAACATAAACTAACCTTACCTAACCTAAATTAACCTTACCTAACCTAACCTAACCTAAACTAAACTAAACTAAACAAAACTACACTAAACTAAACTAAATTAAACTATAAACTGAACTAAACTATAAACTAAACTTTAAACTAAACAAGACTAAACTATAAACAAAACTAAACTAAACTGAACTAAACTTACCTAACCTAACCTAACATAAACTTAATTAAACTAAACTACCCTAACCTAACCTAACCTAATCTAACCTTACCTAACCTAACCTAAACTAAACTAAACGAAACTAAACTATAAACTAAACTATAAACTAATCTATAAATTAAACTAAACTATAAACTAAACTAAAATAAACTAAACTAAACTAAACTAACTAACCTAATCTAACCGAACCTAACCTAAGCTACGCTAAACTAAACTAACCTAACAAAACCTGAAATAAACTAAACTAAACTAAACTAAATTATAAACAAAACTATAAACTAATATAAACTAACCTAACCTAACCTAAACTAAACTAACCTAACCTTGGCTAACCTAACCTAAACTAAACTAAACTATAAAAAAACTATAAACTAAACTAAACAAAACTATACTATAAACTAAATTATAAACTAAACTAATGTAAACTAAACTAACCTCAACTAACCTAACCTAACCTCACCTAACCTAACATAAATTAAACTAAACTAAATTATAAACTAAACGAAACTAAACTAAACTAAACTAAATTAAACTAAACTAACCTAAAGTAACATAACCTAACCTAACCTATTCTAACCTAACCTAAACTAAAATAACTCAACTAACCTAACCGAACCTAAACTAAACTAAACTAAACTAAACTATAAACTAAAGTAAACTAAATTCAAATAAAATAAACTAACCTAATTTACCTAAACAAAACTAACACACCTAACCTAACCTAAACAAAACTAAACTGACCTAACCTATCCTTAACAAAATAAAACTAAACTAAACTATAAGATAAACTATAAACTAAAGTAAACTAAACTAAACTAAAATAAACTAATCTAACCTAACCTAACCTAACCTAAATTAATATAATATAAACTAAAATATAAACTAAACTAAACTAAATAACCTAACCTAAACTAAAGTAAAATTAACTAGATTAAATTCAACTAAACTAAACTAAACTAAACGCTACTAACCTAACCTAACCTAATATAATCTAAACTAAAATAAACTAACCTAACCTAAACTTACCTCACCTAACCTAAACTAAACTAATCTAAGCTATAAACTAAACTATAAACTAATTTATAAATTAAACTAAACTATAAACTAAAATAAAATAAACTAAACTAAGCTAAACTATCTAACGTAACCTAACCTAACCTAAATTAACCTAACCTAAGCTAAACTAAACTAACCTAACCCAACCTAGGCTAACCTTAACTAACCTAACCTAAATTTAACTAAATGAAACTAAACTATAAACTAATCTCTAAATTAAACTAAACTATAAACTAAACTAAAATAAACTAAACTAAGCTAAATTAACTAACCTAACCTATTCTAACCTAACCTAAGCTAAGCTAGACTAACCTAACCTAAACTAAACTAAACTAAATTATAAACTAAACCATAAACTAAATTATACTATAAACTAAACTATAAACTAAACTAAACTAAACTATAAACTAGACTAAACTAAAATAAACTAACCTAACCTAACCTAAGCTACGGTAAACTAAACTAACCTAACCTAACCTGAACTAAACTAAACTAAACTAACCTAACTTATAAACTAAGCTATAAACTAAACTAAACCAAATTATAAACTAAATTATAAACTAAACTAAACTATAAACTAAACTAAACTATAAACTAAACTAAACTAAATTATACTAATCTAACCTAACCTAAACTAAACTAACCTAACCTAACCTAACCTAACATAACCTAAACTAAACTAAATTAAATATAAAATAAACTATAAACTAATCTATACTATAAACTAAATTATAAACTAAACTAAACTAAACTAACCTAATCTAACCTAATCTAACATAAACTAAACTAAATTATAAACATAACGAAACTAAACTAACCTAACCTAATATAAACTAAACTAAACTAAATTATAAACTAAACGAAACTAAACTAAACTAAACTAACCTAAAGTAACATAAGTTAACCTAACCTAACCTAAACTACACTAACTTAACCTGACCTAAACTAAATTGAACTAAACCAAACTAACCTAACCTAACCTAACCTAAAATAACCTAACCTAAGCTAAGCTAAACTAAACTTACCTAACCTAATCTAAACTAAACTAATCTAAACTATAAACTAAACTATAAACTAATTTATAAATTAAACTAAACTATTAACTAAATTAAAAAAAACCTAACTAAGCTAAACTATCTAACCTAACCTAACCTAACCTAAAATAACCTAACCTAAGCTAAGCTAAACTAAACTAACCTGACCTAACATAAACCAACATAACCTAACCTAACCTAAACTAAACTAAACTAAACCAAACTAAACTAAACTATAAAATAAAATATAAACTAATTTATAAACTAAACTAATCTATAAACTAAACTAAACTAAACTAAACTTAGCTAAACTAACCTTACCTAATGTAGCCTAACGTAATCTAAGCTAAACTAAACTAACCTAACCTAACCTAAACTAACTTAACCTAACCTATACTAAACTTACCTTACCTAACCTAACATAACCTAAACTAAACTAAACTATAAAATAAACTATAAACTAAACTAAACTAAACTAAACTAAACTATACTATAAACTAAATTATAAACTAAACGAAACTAAACTAACCTAACCTATGCTAACCTAACATAACATAAACTAAACTAAACTAAATTATAAACTAAACGAAACTAAACAAAACTAAAACTAAACTAACCTAAAGTAACCTAACCTAACCTAAAGTAAACTAAACTAATCTAATATAAACTAAACCAAACAATAAATTAAAATATAAAATAAACTTAACTAAACTAAACTAAGCTAAACGAACTTAACCTAAACTAAACTAAACTATAAAATAAACTATTAACTAAACTAAACTAAACTATACTATAAACTAAATTATAAACTAAACTAAACTAAACTAACCTAACCTAACCTAACATAAACTAAGCAAACTAAATTATAAACTAATCGTAACTAAACTAACCTAACCTAACCTAACCTAACATAAACTAAACTAAACTCAATTATAAACTAAACGAAACTAAACAAAACTAAACTAAACTAACCTAAAGTAACATAACCTATGCTAACTTAAACTAAACTAAACTAACCTGACCTAACCTAAACTAAAACTTAATTTATCTAAATTATAAACTAAACTATAAACTAAAGTAAATTAACTAAACCAAAATAAACTAACCTAACCTAACCTAACCTAAACTAAACTAACCTAACCTAACCTAACCTAACCTAACATAAACTAAACTAAACTAAATTATAAACTAAGCGAATCTAAACTAAATTAAATTAAACTAAACTAACCTAAAGTAACATAACCTAACCTAACGTAACGTAACCTAACCTAAACTAAACTAAACTAAACTAAACTTACCAACCTAACCTAACCTAAACTTAAAAATAAACTAAACTAACCTAACCGAACCTAAACTAAACTAAACTATAAACTAAACTAAACTAAACTAAAATAAACTAACCTAACCTAACCTGACTTAGCCTAACTAAACTAACCTAACCTAAACTAAACTAAACTAATATAATATTTACTAAACTAAACTAAACTATAAACTAAAATAAATTAACTAAGCTACACTAACTAACCCAACCTAACCTAACCTATCCTAACCCAACCTAAACTAAGCTAAACTAACCTAACCTAACCTAACCTAACCTATCCTAAACTGAACTAAACTCAACTAAACTAAACTAAATTAAATAATAAACTAAACTAAACTTAACTATAAATTAAACTATAAACTAAACTAAACTATAAACAATACTAAACTAAACTGAACTAAACTAACCTAACCTAACCTAACATAAACTTAACTAAACTAAACTAACTTAACCTCACCCAACGTAACCCTACCTAACCTAACCTAAACTAAAATAAACTAAACTAAACTATAAGCGAAACTATACTTAATTATAAATTAAACACTAAACTAAATTACACCAAACTGACCTAACCTAACCTAAACAAAACTAACATACCTAACCTAACCTAACTTAAACTAAACTAAACTAAACTAACCTAACCTAACCTAACCTAAACTAAACTAAACTGACCTAACCTATCCTAAACAAACTAAACTAAACTAAACTATAAGCTAAACTATTAACTAAACTAAACTAAACTAAACTAACCTTACCTAACCTAACCTAACCTAACTTATACTAAACTAAACTAAATTAAACCAAACTAAACTAAACTATAAACTCAAATATAAGCTAATCTATAAATTAAAATGAACTATAAAATAAAATAAACTAAACTAAATTAAATTCAACTAAACTAAACTACACTAATCTAACCTAACCTAACATAATCTAATCTAAACTAAAATAAACTAACATAACCTAACCTAACCTTAACTAACATAACCTAAACTAAACTAAACTAAACCAAACTTAAATAAACTATAAACCAAAATATAAACTAATCTATAAACTAAACTAAATTATAAACTAAACGAAACTAAAATAAACTATACTAAATTAAACTAACCTAACCTAAACAAATCTAACCTAACCTAAACTAAACTAAACTAAACTAAATTAAACTATAAAGTAAACTAAATTAAACTATAAACTAAACTATAAACTAAACTAAACTAAACTATAAACAAAACTAAACTATAAAATAATTTGTAAATTAATCTAAAGTATAAACTAAACTAAAATAAACTAAACTAAGCTAAACTAACTAACCCAACCTAACCTCACCTAACCTAACCTAAGCTATACTAAACTAACCTAACCTAACCTAAACTAAACTAAACCAAACTAAATTATATTATAAAGTATAAACGAAACTAAACTAAACTATAAACTATAATATAAACTAAACTAAACTATAAACTAAACTAAACTTAACTAAACTAAAGTAAACTAAACTTAACTAACCTAACCTAAACCAACCTAAATTAAACTAAACTAAACTAAGCTAACCTAACCTAATCTCACCTAAGCTAAGCAAAACTAAAGTAACCTAACCTAACATAAACTAACCTAACCTAACCTAAACTAAACTAAACTAATTTAACCTAAGCTAACCTAACCTAACCTAAGCTAAGCAAAACTAAACTAACCTAACCTAACATAAACTAACTTAACCTAACCTAAACTAAACTAAACTAAACCAACCTTACCTAACCTAACCTAAACTAAACTAAACTAAACTAGACTAAATTAAACTATAAACTAAACTATAAACTAAACTAAACTATAAACCAAACTATAAACTAAACTAAACTAAACTATAAACAAAACTAACTAAACTGAAGTAAAGTAACCTAACCTAACTTAACATAAACTTAACTAAACTAAACTATCCTAACCTAACCTAACCTTACCTAACCTAACCTTAATTAAACCAAACTAAACTAAACTATAAACTAAAATATAATGTAATCTATAAATTAAACTAAACTATAAACTAAACTAAAAGAAACTAAACTAAGCTAAACTAACTAACCTAACCTAACTTAACCTAACCTAACCAAACCTAAGCTAAGCAGAACTAAACTAACCAAACCTAACCTAACCTAACATAAACTAAACTAAACTAAATTATAAACTAAACGAAACTAAACTAAACTAAATTAAACTAAACTAACCTAAAGTAACCTAAACTAAACTAAACTAAACTAACCTAACCTAACCTAACCTAAACTAAACTAAACTAACCTAACCGAACCTAAACTAAACTAAACTAAACTAAACTAAACTATAAATTTAACAATAAACTAAAGTAAACTAAAGTAAAGTAAAATAAACTAACCTAACCTAAACTCAACTATCCTAACCTAACCAAACCTAACCTAAACTAAATTGAAGTAAACTAAACTAGTCTAATATAAACTAAACTAAACTAAAATATAAACTAAAATATAAACTAAACTAAACTAAACTAACCTAACCTAACCTAACCTAATTTAACCTAACCTAAATTAAACTAAACTAAACTAAACTAACCTAACCTAACCTAAACTAAGCTAAAATAAACTAATTTAAATTCAACTAAATTAAACTAAACTAAACTACACTAACCTAACCTACCCAAACCTAACATAATCTAATGTAAACTAAAATCAACTAACCTAACCTAATCTAAACTAAACTAAACTAACCTAAGCTAACCTAACCTAACCTAAACTAAACTGCACTAAACTAAACTAAACTAAGTTAAACAATAAACTAAAATAAACTAAACTATAAACTAAACTGTAAACTAAATTATTACTAAACTAAATTATAAACAAAACTAAACTCAACTGAACTAACTTAACCTAACCTAACCTAAACTTACCTCTCCTAACCTAAACTAAACTAAACTATAAACTAATCTAAAATTAAACTAAACTATAAACTAAAATAAACTAAACTAAGCTACACTAACTAACCCAACCTAACCTAAACTAACCTAACCTAACCAAACCTAAACTAAGCTAAACTAAACTATAAAATAAAATATAAACTAAAATAAACTAAACTATACTATAAACTAAATTACAAACTAAACTAAATTAAACTAAACTAACCTAACATAACCTAACATAAACTATACTAAACTAAATTATAAACTAAACGATACTAAACTAACCTAACCTAACTTAAACTAAATTAAACTAAACTAAACTAAACGAAATTAAATTTTAAACTAAACTAAACTAAACTAAACTCAACTAAACCAAACTAAACTAACCTAACTTAACCTAACCTAAACTAAACTAAACTAACCTAACCTAACATAACCTACCCTAAACTAAACTAAACTAAATTAATTAAACTATAAATGAAACTAAACTATAAACTAAACGATACCTCACTAAACTAAACTAAACTAAATTATAAACTAAACGAAACTAATGTAAACTATAAACTAAACTATAAACTAATTTATAAATTAAACTAAACTATAAACTAAAATAAAATAAACTAAACTAAGCTAAACTATCTAACCTAACCTAACATAACCTAAATTAACCTAACCTAAGCTAAGCTAAACTAAACTAACCTAACCTAACATAAACTAACACAACCTAACCTAATCTAAACTAAACTAAACTAACCTTACCTAACCTAACCTATACTAAACTAAACAAAACTAAATTAAACTAAACTATAAACTAAACTAAACTAAACTATAAACAAAACTGAACTAAACTGAACTAAACTAACCTAATTTAACATAAACTTAACTAAACTAAACTAACCTAACCCAACCTAAGCTAACCTTACCTAACCTAACCTAAACTTAACTAAATGAAACTAAACTATAAACTAATCTCTAAATTAAACTAAACTAAAAACTAAACTAAAATAAGCTAAATTAACTAACCTAACCTATTCTAACCTAACTTAAGCTAAACTAGACTAACCTAACCTAAATTAAACTAAACTGAACTAAATTATAAACTAAACCATAAACTAAACTAAACTATAAACTAAACTATAAACTAAACTAAACTAAACTATAAACTAGACTAAACCTAACTAAACTAACCTAACCTAACCTAAGCTAAGGTAAACTAAACTAACCTAAAGTAACATAAGTTAACCTAGCCTAACCTAAACTACACTAACTTAACCTTACCTAACCTAAACTAAACTAACCTAACCTAACCTAACCTAAAATAACCTAACCTAAGCTAAGCTAAACTAAAGTAACCTAACCTAACATAAACTAACATAACCTAACCTAAACTGAACTAAACTTAACTAACCGAACCTAACCTAAAATAACCTAACCTAAGCAAAGCTAAACTAAACTAACCTAACCTAACATAAACTAATATAACCTAACCTAAACTGAACTAAACTAAACTAACCGTACCTAACCTAACCTATACTAAACTAAACAAAACAAAACTAAACTAAACTAAACTATAAACTGAACTAAACTAACCTAACCTAACCTAACATAAACTTAACTAAACTAAACTAACCTAACCCAACCTAAGCTAACCTTACCTAACCTAACCTAAACTAAACTAAACGAAACTAAACTATAAACTAAACTATAAACTAATCTCTAAATTAAACTAAACTATAAACTAAACTAAAATAAACTAAACTAAGCTAAATTAACTAACCTAACCTATTCTAACCTAACCCAAGCTAAACTAGACTAACCTAACCTAAACTAAACTAAACTAAACTAAACTATAAACTAAACTAAACTAAACTATAAACAAAATTATACTAAACTGAACTAAACTAACCTAACCTAACCTAAAATAAACTTAACTAAACTAAACTAACCTAACCCAAACTAAGCTAACCTTACCTAACCTAACCTAAATTTAAATAAATGAAACTAAACTATAAACAAATCTCTAAATTAAACTAAACTATAAACTAAACTAAAATAAACTAAACTAAGCTAAATTAACTAACCTAACCTATTCTAACCTAACCTAAGCTAAACTAGACTAACCTAACCTAAACTAAACTAAACTAAACTAAATTATAAACTAAACCATAAACTAAACTAAACTATAAACTAAACTATAAACTAAACGAAACTAAACTATAAACTGTTCTAAACTAAACTAAACTAACCTAAACTAACCTAAGCTAAGGTAAACTAAACTAACCTAACCTAACCTGAACTAAACTAAACTAAACTAACCTAACTTATAAACTAAGCTATAAACTAAACTAAACCAAATTATAAACTAAACAATAAACTAAACTAAACTAAACTATAAACTAAACTAAACTAAATTATACTAATCTAACCTAACCTAAACTAAACTAACCTAACCTAACCTAACATAACCTAAACTAAACTAAACTAAAATATAAAATAAACTATAAACTAAACTATACTATAAACTAAATTATAAACTAAACTAAACTAAACTAAACTAATCTAACCTAACCTAACATAAACTAAACTAAATTATAAACAAAACGAAACTAAACTAACCTAACCTAATATAAACTAAACTAAACTAAATTATAAACTAAACGAAACTAAACTAAACTAAACTAACCTAAAGTAACATAAGTTAACCTAACCTAACCTAAACTACACTAACTTAACCTGACCTAACCTAAACTGAACTAAACCAAACTAACCTAACCTAACCTAACCGAAAATAACCTAACCTAAGCTAAGCTAAACTAAACTTACCTAACCTAAGCTAAACTAAACTAATCTAAACTATAAACTAATCTATAAACTAATTTATAAATTAAACTAAACTATTAACTAAAATAAAATAAAATAATCTAAGCTAAACTATCTAACCTAACCTAACCTAACCTAAAATAACCTAACCTAAGCTAAGCTAAACTAAACTAACCTAACCTAACATAAAATAACATAACCTAACCTAACCTAAACTAATCTAAACTAAACTAATCTAATATAAACTAAACAAACTTAAACTATAAACTAAAATATAAACTAAACTAAACTAACCTAACCTAAACTAAACTAAAATAAACTAAATTAAATTCAACTAAATGTAACTAAACTAAACTACACTAACCTAACCTAGCCTAACCTAACATAATCTAATCTAAAATAAAATAAACTAACCTAACCTAACCATTACTAACCTAAACTAAACTGAACTAAACTAAACTAAACCAAACTAAACTAAACTATAAACTAAAATATAAATTAACCTGTAAACTAAAGTAAACTATAAACTACACGAAACTAATATAAACTATAGTAAACTAACCTAACCTAACCTAACCTAAGCTAAACTAAACTAACCTAACCTAACCTAAAGTAAACTAAACTAAACTAAATTATAAACTAAAATATTTACTAAACTAAATCAAACTACATATTAAACCTTAAACTAAACTAAGCTAAACTATAAATTAAACTAAACTAAACTAACCTAACCTAACCTAAACTAACCCAACCTAACCTAAACTAAACTAACCCAACCTAACCTAACATAAACTTAACTAAACTAAACTACCCTAACCTAACTTAACCTAACCTTACCTAACCTAACCTAAACTAAACTAAACGAAACTAAACTGTAAACCAAACTATAAACTAATCTATAAATTAAACTAAACTATAAACTAAACTAAAATAAACTAAACTAAACTAACCTAGCTAACCTAAGCTAACCGAACCTAACCTAAGCTACGCTAAACTAAACTAACCTAAATTAACCTGAACTAAACTAAACTAAACTAAACTGAATTATAAACTAAACTATAAACTAAACTAAACCAAATTATAAACTAAAAACTAAACTAAACTAAACTATAAACTAAACTAAACTAACCCTAACCTAACCTACACTAAACTAACCTAACCTAAGCTAACCTAACCTAAACTAAACTAAACTATAAAAAAAACTATAAACTAAACTAAACAACACTATACTATATACTAAATTAAAAACTAAACTAAACTAAACTAAACTAACCTAACCTAACTTCACCTAACCTAACCTAACATAAACTAAACTAAACTAAATTATAAACTAAACGAAACTAAACTAAACTAAACTAAATTAAACTAAACTAACCTAAAGTAACATAACCTAACTAACCTAACCTAACCTAACCTAAATTAAAATAAACTCAACTAACCTAACCTAACATAACCCAACCTAACCTAAACTAAACCAAACTAACCTAACCGAACCTAAACTAAACTAAACTAAACTAAACTATAAACTAAACTATAAACTAAAGTAAACTAAACTAAACTAAAATAAACTAACCTAATTTACCTAAACAAAACTAACACTCCTAACCTAACCTAAACAAAACTAAACTATACTAACCTAACCTAACCTAACATAACCCAACCTAACCTAAACTAAACTAAACTAAAAAATAAACTAAATTATAATCTAAAGTAAACTAAACTAAACTAAAGAAACCTAACACACCTAACCTAACCTAACCTAAACTAAACTAAACTAAACTAACCTAACATAACCTAACCTAACCTAAACTAAACTAAACTGACGTAACCTATCCTAAATTAAACAAAACTAAACTAAACTATAAGCTAAACTATAAACTAAAGTAAACTAAACTAAACTAAAATAAACTAATCTAACCTAACCTAACCTAACCTAAAATAATCTAATATAAACTAAACTAAACTAAACTATAAACTAAAATATAAACTAAACTAAACTAAACTAAATAACCTAACCTAAACTAAAGTAAAATAAACTAGAGTAAATTCAAGTAAACTAAACTAAACTAAACGCCACTAACCTAACCTAACCTAACCTAATCTAATCTAAACTAAAATAAGCTAACCTAACCTAACGTAACCTAACCTTACCTATTCTAACCTGAACTAATCTAAACTAAACAAACTAAACTAAACTATAAACCAAAATATAAACTAATCTATAAACTAAACTGAACTATAAACTAAACGAAACTAAAATAAACTATACTAAAATAAACTAACCTAACCTAAACTTACCTAACCTAACCTAAACTAAACTAATCTAAACTATAAACTAAACTATAAACTAATATATAACTTAAACTAAACTATAAACTAAAATAAAATATACTAAACTAAGCTAAACTATCTAACCTAACCTAACCTAACCTAAAATAACCTAACCTAAGCTAAACTAAACTAAACTAACCTAACCTAACATAAACTAACATAACCTAACCTAAACTTTACTAAACTAAACTAACCTTACCTAACCTAACTTATACTAAACTAAACAAATCTAAACTAAACTAAACTAAACTATAAAGTAAACTAAACTAAACTATAAACAAAACTATACTAAACTGAACTAAACTAACCTAACCTAACCTAAGCTAAGGTAAACTAAACTAACCTAACCTAACCTAACCTAACATAACCTAAACTAAACTAAAATATAAAATAAACTATAAACTAAACTAAACTAAACTATACTATAAACTAAATTATAAACTAAACTAAACTAAACTAACCTAACCTAACCTAACCTAACATAAAGTAAACTAAATTATAAACAAAACGAAACTAAACTAACCTAACCTAATATAAACTAAACCAAACTAAATTATAAACTAAACGAAACTAAACTAAACTAAACTAACCTAAAGTAACATAAGTTAACCTAACCTAACCTAAACTACACTAACTTAACCTGACCTAACCCAAACTAAACTAACCTAACCTAACCTAACCTAACCTAACCTAACGTAAAATAACCTAACCTAAGCTAAGCTAAACTAAACTAACCTACCCTAACATAAACTAACATAACCTAACCTAAACTGAACTAAACTAAACTAACCTAACCTAACCTAAAATAACCTAACCAAAGCTAAGCTAAACTAAACTTACCTAACCTAACCTAAACTAAACTAATCTAAAATATAAACTACTATAAACTAATTTATAAATTAAACTAAACTATAAACTAAAATAAAATAAACTAAACTAAGCTAAACTATCTAACCTAACCTAACCTAACCAAAATAACCTAACCCAAGCTAAGCTAAACTAAACTAACCTAACCTAACATAAACTAACATAACCTAACCTAACCTAACCTAAACTAATCTAAACTAAACTAAACTAATCTAATATAAACTAAACAAACTTAAACTATAAACTAAAATATAAACTAAACTAAACTAACCTAACCTAAACTAAACTAAAATAAACTAAATTAAATTCAACTAAATGAAACTAAACTAAACTACACTAACCTAACCTAACCTAACCTAACATAATCTAATCTAAACTAAACTAAACTAATGTACTATAAGCTAAAATAAACAATAAATTAAAATATACACTAAACTAAACTATCCTAAACTAAGTTAACCTTACTTAACCTAACCTAAACTAAACTAAACTAAACTAAACTAACCTAACCTAACCTAAACTAAACAAAAATAAACTACAATAAATTAAATTAAACTAAAATAAACTACACTTACCTAACCTAACCTTACCTAACCTAACCTAAACTAAACTAAACCAAACTAAACTAAACTATAAACTAAAATATAAGCTAATCTATAAATTAAACTAAACTATATACTAAACTAAACTAAACCAAATTAAATTCAACTAAACTAAACTACACTAATCTAACCTAATCTAACCTAACATAATCTAATTTAAACTAAAATAAACTAACCTAACCTAACCTAACCTTACCTAACCTAACCTAACCTAAACTAAACTAAACTAAAGCAAACTTAACTAAACTATAAAGCAAAATATAAACTAATCTATAAACTAAACTAAACTATAAACTAAAGGAAACTAAATTAATCTATACTAAACTAAACTAACCTATCATAAACAAATCTAACCTAACCTAAAATAAACCAAACTAAACTAAACTAAATTAAACTATAAACTAAACTAAATTAAACTATAAACTAAACTATAAACTAAACTAAACTAAACTATAAACAAAACTAAACTATAAAACAATTTATAAATTAAACTAAACTATAAACTAAATTAAAATAAACTAAACTAAGCTAAACTAACTAACCCAACCTAACCTAACCTAACCTAACCTAAGCTATACTAAACTGACCTAACCTAACCTAAACTAAACTAAAATAAACTAAATTATATTATAAAGTATAAACTAAAAAAAACTAAACTATAAACTATAATATAAACTAAACTAAACTTAACTAAACTAAATTAAACTAAAGCTAACTAACCTAACCTAACCTAACCTAACCTAAACTAAACTAAACTAACCTAACCTAACCTAACCTAACCTAAGCAAAACTAAAGTAACCTAACCTAACATAAACTAACCTAACCTAACCTAAACTAAACTAAACTAAACTAAGCTAACCTAACTTAACCTAACCTAACCTAACCTAAGCTAAGCAAAACTAAACTAACCTAACCTAACACAAACTAACCTAACCTAACCTAAACTAAACTAACCTTACCTAACCTAACCTAAACTAAACTAAACAAAACTAAACTAAACTAAACTAAATTAAACTATAAACTAAACTAAACTATAAACCAAACTATAAACTAAACTAAACTAAACTATAAACAAACCTAACTAAACTGAACTAAACTAACCTACCCTAACCTAACATAAACTTAACTAAACTAAACTATCCTAACTTAACCTAACCTTACCTAACCTAACCTTAACTTTACCAAACTAAACTAAACTATAAACTAAAATATAATCTAATCTATAAATTAAACTAAACTATAAACTAAACTAAAATAAACTAAACTAAGCTAAACTAACTAACCTAACCTAACTTAACCTAACCTAACGAAACCTAAGCTAAGCTAAAGTAAACTTACCAAACCTAACCTAAACTAAACTAAACTAAATTAAACTAAATTATAATCTAAACCATAAACTTAACTAAACTAAATTATAAACTAAACTATAAACTACACTAAACTATAAACTAAACTAAACCAAACTAACCTAACCTAACCTAACCTAAACTAAACCGACCTAACCTAAGCTAACCTAACCTAAATTAAACTATAAAATAAACTATAAACTAAACTAAACCAAACTATACTATAAACTAAATGATAAACTTAAATAAACTAACCGGAACTAACCTAACCTAACATAAACTAAACTAAACTAAATTATAAACTAAACGAAACTAAACTAAACTAAATTAAACTAAACTAACCTAAAGTAACCTAAACTAAACTAAACTAAACTATAAACTTAACTATAAACTAAAGTAAACTAAAGTAAACTAAAATAAACTAACCTAACCTAACCTAAACTCAACTAACCTAACCTAACCAAACCTAACCTAAATTAAACTGAACTAAACTGAACTAAACTAATCTAATATAAACTAAACTAAACTATAAACTAAAATATAAACTAAACTAAAATAAACTAACCTAACCTAACTTAACCTAACCTAAATTAAACTAAACTAAGCTGACCTAACCTAACCTAACCTAAACTAAGCTAAAATAAAGTAATTTAAATTCCACTAAATTAAACTAAACTAAACTACACCAACATAACCTAACCTAACCCAACCTAAATTAAAATAAATTAAACTAAGCTAACCTAACCTAACCTAAGCTAAGCAAAACTAAACTAACCTAACCTAACCTAACCTAAACTAAATAAAACTAACCTAACCTAACTAGCCTAAACTAAACTAAACTAAACTATAAAATAAACTATAAACTAAACTAATCTATACTAAAAATTAAATTATAAAGTAAACTAAACTAAACTAAACTTTACCAAACTACTCTATTCTAACCTAAGCTAACCTAAACTAATCTAAACTAAACTAAACTAAACAAAACTATGAATTCAACTAAACTAAACTATAAACTAAATTATAAACTAAACTAAACTATAAACTAAACTAAACTAAACTAAACTGTACTAAACTAAATTAACCTAGCCTAACCTAACCTAACCTAACCTAACCTAAACTAAACTAAACTAAACTAACCTAACCAAACTTAATCTAAATTATACTCTTCTACACTAAACTAAGCTGTAAACTAAATTAGATTACACTATAAACTAAACTATAAACTTAACTAAACTATAAAGAAAACTAAACTATAAACAAAGCTAAACTAACTAACCTAACCTAACCTAACATATACCAAACTAAACTAAACTAAACTAACCTAACCTGACCTAACATAATCTAATCTAAACTAAAATAAACTAACCTAAACTAATCTAATCTTACCTAACCTAACCTAAACTAAACCAAACTAAACACAAACTAAAATATAAACTAATTTATAAACTAAACTAATCTATAAACTAAACTAAACTAAACTAAACTTAGCTAAACTAACTAACCTTACCTAACCTAGCCTAACTTAATCTAAGCTAAACTAAACTAACCTAACCTAACCCAAAATAAACCAAACTAAACTAAATTATAAAGTAAACTATAAACTAAACTAAACAAAACTATATTCTAAACTACAAACTAAACTATAAACTAAACTATACTAAACTAAACTAAACTAACCTAACCTAACCTAACCTAACTTAAACTAAACTAAACTAACCTAACCTAACGTAACCTAATTTAAACTAAACTAAATTAAATTCAACTAAACTAAACTAAACTGCACTAATCTAACTTACCTAACCTAACCTAACCTAAACTAAACTAAACTAAACTATAAACTAAATTATATACTAAACTAAACTAAACTAACATAACGTAACTTGAACTACAATAAAATAAACTAAACTAAGTTCAACTAAACTAAACCTAACTACACTAACCTAACCTAACCTAACCAAACATAAACTAAACTAAACTGACCTAATCTAACCTAACCTAACCTAAACTATACTAAACTAAACTAAATAAAACTAAACTAAACTACACGAAATTAAACTATACACCAAACTATAAACTAAGCTAAACTAAACTATAAATTAAACTATAAACTAAACTAAACTACTAAACTATAAGGTAAACCTAACTAAATTAAACTCAACTAATCTAAACTAAATTAACCTTACTAAAATAACCTAACCTAAAATAACCTAACCTAATATAAACTAAACTAAACTAACCTAACCTAAGCTAAGCTAAGCTAAGCTAAACTAAATCAACCTAACCTAAACTAAACTAAACTAAACTAAAATATAAACCAAACTATAAACTAAACTAAACCAAACTATATAATAAACTATAAACTAAACTAAGCTAAACTATAAACTAAACTAAACTAAACTAACCTAAACTAGCCTAACCTAATCCAACTTAACCTAACCTAAACTAAACTTACCTTACCTTACCGCACATAACATAACCTAAACTAAACTAAACTATAAAATAAACTATAAACTAAACTAAACTAAACTATACAAAAATTAAATTATAAACTAACCTAAACTAAACTAACCTAACCTAACCTAACCTAACATAAACTAAATTAACTAAATTATAAACTAAACGAAACTAATTTAACCTAACCTAACCTAACCTAACATAAACTAAACTAAACTAACTTATAAACTAAACGAAACTAAACAAAACTAAACTAAACTAACCTAAAGTAACATAACCTAACCTAACCTAAACTAAACTAAACTAAGCTGACCTAAACTAAACTAAAACTAAATTAAACTAAACTATAAACTAAACTATAAACCAAAGTAAATTAACTAAAATAAAATAAAGTAACCTAACCTAACCTAACCTAATCTAAACTAACCTAACCTAACCTAACCTAATCTAAACTAAACTAAACTAATCTAATATAAACTAAACTAAACAATAAATTAAAATATAAACTAAATTTAACTAAACTAAACTAAGCTAAACTAACTTGACCTAAACTAAACTAAACTAAGCTAACCTAACCTGAACCTAAACTAAACTAAAATAAACTAAATTAAATTCAAGTAAACTAAACTAAACTACACTAACCTAACCTAACCTAACCTAACATAATCTAATCTAAACTAAAATAAAGTAACCTAAACTAATCTAACCTTACCTAACCTAAATTAAACTAAACTAAACCAAACTAAACTAAACTATAAACTAAAATATAAACTAATTTATAAACTAAACTAATCTATAAACTAAACTAAACTGAACTATAAACAAAACTAAACTAAACTGAACTAAACTAACCTAAACTAACTTAACCTAAACTTACGTAACCTAACCTAAACTAAACTAAACTATAAACTAAACTGTAAACTAATTTATAAATTAAACTAAACTATAAACTAAAGTAAAATAAACAAAATTAAACTAAGCCTAACTGACTAACCTAACCTAACCTAACCTAAGCTAAGCTATCTAAACTCACCTAACCTAACCTAAACTAAACTAAAATAAAATAAACTAAAGTATAAACTAAACTAAAGTAAACTATAAACTAAACTATAAACTAAACTGAACTAAACTATAAATTAAACTAAAGTTAACTAACCTAACCTAACCAAACCTAACGTAAATTAAACTAAACTAAACTAAACTAAGCTAACTTAACCTAACCTAAACTAACCTAACCTAACCTAACCTAAGCTAAGCTAAACTAAACTAACTTAACCTAACATAACTAACCTTACCTAACCTAAACTAACCTTACCTCACCTAACCTAAACTAAACTAAACTAAATTAAACTATAAACTGAACTAAACTGTAAACTAAATTTTAAACTAAACTAAACTAAACTATAAATACAACTAAACTAAACTGAACTAAACTAAAATAACCTAGCCTAACTTAAACTTAACTAAACTAAACTACCCTAACCTAACCTAACCTAACCAAACCTAACCTAACCTAACCTAAACTAAACTAAAATAAACTAAACTAAACTAAACTAAACTAACTAACCTAACCTAACCTAACCTAATCTAAGCTAAACTAAACTAACCTAACGTAAATTAACCTAAACAAAAATAAACTAAACTAAACTAACCTAACCTAACCTAACATAAACTAAACTAAACTAAACTAAATAAAACTAAACTAAACTAAACGAAATTAAACTATACACCAAACTATAAAATAAGCTACACTAAACTATAAACTAAAATATAAACTAATCTAAACTAAACTAACCTAACCTAAACTAAACTAAAATAAACTAAATTAAATTCAACTAAATGAAACTAAACTAAACTACACTAACCTAACCTAACCTAACCTAACCTAACATTATCTAATCTAAACAAAAATAAACTAACCTAAACTAATCTAACCTTACCTAACCAAACCTAAACTAAACTAAACTAAACCAAACTAAACTAAACTACAAACTAAAATATAAACTAATTTATAAACTAAACTAATCTATAAACTAAACTAAACTAAACTAAACTTAGCTAAACTAACTAACCTTACCGAAAATAGCCTAACCTAATCTAAGCTAAACTAAACTAACCTAACCTAAACCAACATAAACAAAACTGAACCAAATTATAAAGTAAACCATAAACTAAACTAAACAAAACTTAATTCTAAACTATAAATTAACAAAACTATAAACTAAACTAAACTAATCTAACCTAACCTAACCTAACCTAACCTAAACTAAACTAAACTAAACTATAAACACAGTTATAAACTAAACTAAACTAAACTAACATAACGTAACCTAAACTACAATAAAATAAACTAAACTAAGTTCATCTAAACTAAACCTAACTACACTAACCTAACCTAACCTAACTTAACAAAAACTAAACTAAACTGACCTAACCTAACCTAACGTAAACTAAACTAAACTATACGAAACAAAACTAAATAAAACTAAACTAAACTAAACGAAATTAAACTATACACCAAACTATAAAATAAGCTAAACTAAACTATAAATTAAACTATAAACTAAACTACTAAACTATAAGGTAAACTAAACTAAATTAAACTCAACTTATCTAAACTACCCTAAGCTTACTAAACTAACCTAACCTAAACTAACCTAACCTAATATAAACTAAACTAAACTAACCTAACCTAACATAAGCTAGGCTAAGCTAAACTAAACTAACCTAACCTAAAATAAAATAAACTAAACTAAAATATAAACTAAACTATAAACTAAACTATACTAAACTAAAGTAACTTAACCTAACCTAACCTAAACTAACTTATCCTAACCTATACTAAACTTACCTTACCTAACCTAACATAACCTAAACTAATCTAAAGTATAAAATAAACTATAAACTAAACTAAACTATACTATAAACTAAATTATAAACTAAACTAAACTAAAATAAACTAACCTAACCTAAACTAAACTAAACTAAACTAAATTATAAACTAAACGTAACTAAACTAACCTAACCTAACCTAACCTAAACTAAACTAAACTAAATTATAATCTAAACGAAACTAAACAAAACTAAACTAAACTAACCTAAAGTAACATAACCTAACCTAACCTAAACTAAACTAAACTAACCTGACCTAACCTAAACCAAAACTAAATTAATCTATACTATAAACTAAACTATAAACTAAAGTAAATTAACTAAACTAAAATAAACTAACCTAACCTAACCTAACCTAAACTAAACTAACATAACCTAACCTAACCAAAACTAAACTAAACTAATCTAATATAAACTAAACTAAACAATAAATTAAAATATAAACTAAACTTAACTAAACTAAACTAAGGAAAACTAACTTAACCTAAACTAAACTAAACTAAACTAACCTAACCTGACCTAAAATAAACTAAAATAAACTAAATTAAATTCAAGTAAACTAAACTAAACTACACTAACCTAACCTAACCTAACATAATCTAATCTAAACTAAACTAAACTAACCTAAACTAATCTAACCTTACCTAACCTAACCTAAGCTAAACTAAACTAAACTAAACTATAAACTAATTTATAAACTAAACTAATCTATAAACTAAACTAAACTAAACTAACCTAAGATAACATAACCTAAATTAAAGTAAACTAAACTAAACTATACTAAACTATAAACAAAACGATAAACTATACTATATATTAAACTGAACTAAAGTAAACTAATCTAAATTAATTTTACCTAACCTAACCTAAACTAAACTAAACTAACCTAACATAACCCAAACTAAATTAAACTAAACTAAACTAAACGAAATTAAACTATAAACTGAAGTAAACTAAACTAAACTCAACTAAACTAAACTAACCTAACCTAACTTAACATAACCTAACCTAAACTAAACTAAACTAACGTAACCTAACATAACCTACCCTAAACTAAAATAAATTAAATTAATTAAACTATAAACTAAACTAAACTATATACTAAACGATACCTCACTCAACTAAACTAAACTAAACTAAACTACACTAAACTAAACTAAACCATAAACTAAACTATAAACTAAACTATAAACTAAACTATAAACTAATTTATAAATTAAACTAAACTATAAATTATAGTAAAATAAACAAAACTAAACTAAGCTAAACTAACTAACCTAAATTAACGTAACCTAAGCTAAGCTATCTAAACTAACCTAACCTAACCTAACCTAAACTAAACTAAACTAAAATAAACTAAACTAAACTAAACTATAAACTAAACTATAAACTAAACTGAACTAAACTATAAACTAAACTAAACTAAAGTTCACTAACCTAACGTAACTTAACCTGAACTAAACTAAACTAAACTAAACTAAACTAAGCTAACTTAACCTAACCTAAACTAACCTAACCTAACCTAAGCTAAGCTAAACTAAACTAACCTAACCTAACATAAACTAACCTTTGCTAACCTAAACTAACCTTACCTAACCTAACCTAACCTAAACTAAACTAAACTAAACAAAACTACACTAAACTAAACTAAATTAAACTATAAACTGAACTAAACTATAAACTAAACTTTAAACTAACCAAGACTAAACTATAAACAAAACTAAACTAAACTGAACTAAACTTACCTAACCTAACATAAACTTAATTAAACTAAACTACCCTAACCTAACCTAACCTAATCTAACCTTACCTAACCTAACCTAAACTAAACTAAACTAAACTAAACTATAAACTAAACTAAACTAAACTAAACTAAACTAAACTAACTAACCTAATCTAACCGAACCTAACCTAAGCTACGCTAAACTAAACTAACCTAACAAAACCTGAAATAAACTAAACTAAACTAAACTAAACTAAACTAAATTATAAACTAAACTATAAACTAATATAAACTAACCTAACCTAACCTAACCTAAACTAAACTAACCTAACCTAAGCTAACGTAACCTAAACTAAACTAAACTATAAAAAAACTATAAACTAAACTAAACAATACTATACTATAAACTAAATTATAAACTAAACTAATGTAAACTAAACTAACCTCAACAAACCTAACCTAACCTCACCTAACCTAACATAAACTAAACTAAACTAAATTATAAACTAAACGAAACTAAACTAAACTAAACTAAATTAAACTAAACTAACCTAAAGTAACATAACCTAACCTAACCTAACCTAAACTAAAATAACTCAACTAACCTAACCGAACCTAAACTAAACTAAACTAAACTAAACTATAAACTAAAGTAAACTAAATTAAAATAAAATAAACTAACCTAATTTACCTAAACAAAACTAACACACCTAACCTAACCTAAACAAAACTAAACTGACCTAACCTATCCTTAACAAAATAAAACTAAACTAAACTATAAGATAAACTATAAACTAAAGTAAACTAAACTAAACTAAAATAAACTAATCTAACCTAACCTAACCTAACCTAAACTAATATAATATAAACTAAACTAAACTATAAACTAAAATATAAACTAAACTAAACTAAACAACCTAACCTAAACTAAAGTAAAATAAACTAGATTAAATTCAACTAAACTAAACTAAACTAAACGCCACTAACCTAAACTAACCTAATATAATCTAAACTAAAATAAACTAACCTAACCTAAACTTACCTAACCTAACCTAAACTAAACTAATCTAAGCAATAAACTAAACTATAAACTAATTTATAAATTAAACTAAACTATAAACTAAAATAAAATAAACTAAACTAAGCTAAACTATCTAACCTAACCTAACCTAACCTAAATTAACATAACCTAAGCTAAGCTAAACTAAACTAACCTAACCCAACCTAGGCTAACCTTACCTAACCTAACCTAAACTTAACTAAATGAAACTAAACTATAAACTAATCTATAAATTAAACTAAACTATAAACTAAACTAAAATAAACTAAACTAAGCTAAATTAACTAACCTAACCTATTCTAAACTAACCTAAGCTAAATTAGACTAACCTAACCTAAACTAAACTAAACTAAATTATAAACTAAACCATAAACTAAATTATACTATAAACTAAACTATAAACTAAACTAAACTAAACTATAAACTAGACTAAACTAAACTAAACTAACCTAACCTAACCTAAGCTAAGGTAAACTAAACTAACCTGACCTAACCTGAACTAAACTAAACTAAACTAACCTAACTTATAAACTAAGCTATAAACTAAACTAAACCAAATTATAAACTAAACTATAAACTAAACTAAACTATAAACTAAACTAAACTATAAACTAAACTAAACTAAATTATACTAATCTAACCTAACCTAAACTAAACTAACCTAACCTAACCTAACCTAACATAACCTAAACTAAACTAAATTAAATATAAAATAAACTATAAACTAAACTATACTATAAACTAAATTATAAACTAAACTAAACTAAACTAACCTAATCTAACGTAATCTAACATAAACTAAACTAAATTATAAACAAAACGAAACTAAACTAACCTAACCTAATATAAACTAAACTAAACTAAATTATAAACTAAACGAAACTAAACTAAACTAAACTAACCTAAAGTAACATAAGTTAACCTAACCTAACCTAAACTACACTAACTTAACCTGACCTAACCTAAATTGAACTAAACCAAACTAACCTAACCTAACCTAACCTAAAATAACCTAACCTAAGCTAAGCTAAACTAAACTTACCTAACCTAACCTAAACTAAACCAATCTAAACTATAAACTAAACTATAAACTAATTTATAAATTAAACTAAACTATTAACTAAATTAAAAAAAACCTAACTAAGCTAAACTATCTAACCTAACCTAACCTAACCTAAAATAACCTAACCTAAGCTAAGCTAAACTAAACTAACCTAACCTAACATAAACTAACATAACCTAACCTAACCTAAACTAAAGTAAACTAAACCAAACTAAACTAAACTATAAAATAAAATATAAACTAATTTATAAACTAAACTAATCTATAAACTAAACTAAACTAAACTAAACTTAGCTAAACTAACTAACCTTACCTAATGTAGCCTAACGTAATCTAAGCTAAACTAAACTAACCTAACCTAACCTAAACTAACTTAACCTAACCTATACTAAACTTACCTTACCTAACCTAACATAACCTAAAGTAAACTAAACTATAAAATAAACTATAAACTAAACTAAACTAAACTAAACTAAACTATACTATAAACTAAATTATAAACTAAACTAAACTAAACTAACCTAACCTAACCTAACATAAACTAAATTAAACTAAATTATAAACTAAACGAAACTAAACTAACCTAACCTATGCTAACCTAACATAACATAAACTAAACTAAACTAAATTATAAACTAAACAAAACTAAACAAAACTAAAACTAAACTAACCTAAAGTAACCTAACCTAACCTAAAGTAAACTAAACTAATCTAATATAAACTAAACTAAACAATAAATTAAAATATAAAATAAACTTAACTAAACTAAACTAAGCTAAACGAACTTAACCTAAACTAAACTAAACTATAAAATAAACTATTAACTAAACTAAACTAAACTATACTATAAACCAAATTATAAATTAAACTAAACTAAACTAACCTAACCTAACCTAACATAAACTAAACAAACTAAATTATAAACTAATCGTAACTAAACTAACCTAACCTAACCTAACATAAACTAAACTAAACTCAATTATAAACTAAACGAAACTAAACAAAACTAAACTAAACTAACCTAAAGTAACATAACCTATGCTAACTTAAACTAAACTAAACTAACCTGACCTAACCTAAACTAAAACTAAATTTATCTAAACTATAAACTAAACTATAAACTAAAGTAAATTAACTAAACCAAAATAAACTAACCTAACCTAACCTAACCTAAACTAAACTAACCTAACCTAACCTAACCTAACCTAACATTTACTAAACTAAACTAAATTATAAACTAAGCGAATCTAAACTAAATTAAATTAAACTAAACTAACCTAAAGTAACATAACCTAACCTAACGTAACGTAACCTAACCTAAACTAAACTAAACTAAACTTACCAACCTAACCTAACCTAAACTAAAATAAACTAAACTAACCTAACCGAACCTAAACTAAACTAAACTATAAACTAAACTATAAACTAAACTAAACTAAACTAAACTAAAATAAACTAACCTAACCTAACCTGACCTAGCCTAACTAAACTAACCTAACCTAAACTAAACTAAACCAATATAATATTTACTAAACTAAACTAAACTATAAACTAAAATAAATTAACTAAGCTACACTAACTAACCCAACCTAACCTAACCTATCCTAAACCAACCTAAACTAAGCTAAACTAACCTAACCTAACCTAACCTAACCTAACCTATCCTAAACTGAACTAAACTCAACTAAACTAAACTAAATTAAATAATAAACTAAACTAAACTTAACTATAAATTAGACTATAAACTAAACTAAACTATAAACAATACTAAACTAAACTGAACTAAACTAACCTAACCTAACCTAACATAAACTTAACTAAACTAAACTAACTTAACCTCACCCAACGTAACCTTACCTAACCTATCCTAAACTAAAATAAACTAAACTAAACTATAAGCGAAACTATACTTAATTATAAATTAAACACTAAACTAAATTACACCAAACTGACCTAACCTAACCTAAACAAAACTAACATACCTAACCTAACCTAACTTAAACTAAACTAAACTAAACTAACCTAACCTAACCTAACCTAAACTAAACTAAACTGAAATAACCTATCCTAAACAAACTAAACTAAACTAAACTATAAGCTAAACTATTAACTAAACTAAACTAAACTAAACTAACCTTACCTAACCTAACCTAACCTAACTTATACTAAACTAAACTAAATTAAACCAAACTAAACTAAACTATAAACTCAAATATAAGCTAATCTATAAATTAAAATAAACTATAAACTAAACGAAACTAAAATAAACTATACTAAATTAAACTAACCTAACCTAAACAAATCTAACCTAAACTAAACTAAACTAAACTAAACTAAATTAAACTATAAAGTAAACTAAATTAAACTATAAACTAAACTATAAACTAAACTAAACTATAAACAAAACTAAACTAAAAAATAATTTGTAAATTAAACTAAAGTATAAACTAAACTAAAATAAACTAAACTAAGCTAAACTAACTAACCCAACCTAACCTCACCTAACCTAACCTAAACTAAACTAAACTAAACTAACCTTACCTAACCTAACCTAAACTAAACTAAACAAAACTAAACTAAACTAAATTAAACTATAAACTAAACTAAACTATAAACCAAACTATAAACTAAACTAAACTTAACTATAAACAAACCTAACTAAACTGAACTAAACTAACCAAACCTAACCTAACATAAACTTAACTAAACTAAACTATCCTAACCTAACCTAACCTTACCTAACCTAACCTTAACTAAACCAAACTAAACTAAACTATAAACTAAAATATAATCTAATCTATTAATTAAACTAAACTATAAACTGAAATAAATAAACTAAACTAAGCTAAACTAACTAACCTAACCTAACTTAACCTAACCTAACCCAACCTAAGCTAAGCTAAAGTAAACTTACCAAACCTAACCTAAACTAAACTAAACTAAATTAAACTAAACTATAATCTAATCTATTAACTTAACTAAACTAAATTATAAACTAAACTATAAACTAAACTAAACTATAAACTAAACTAAACCAAACTAACCTAACCTAACCTAACCTAAACTAAACTGACCTAACCTAAGCTAACCTAACCTAAATTAAACTATAAAATAAACTATAAACTAAACTAAACCAAACTATACTATAAACTAAATTATAAACTAAACTAAACTAACCGGAACTAACCTAACCTAACATAAACTAAACTAAACTAAATTATAAACTAAACGAAACTAAACTAAACTAAATTAAACTAAACTAACCTAAAGTAACCTAAACTAAACTAAACTAAACCAAACTATAAACTTAACTAACTAACTAACTAAATAAACTAAACTATAAACTAAACTGTAAACTAAATTATTACTAAACTAAATTATAAACAAAACTAAACTCAACTGAACTAACTTAACCTAACCTAACCTAAACTTACCTCTCCTAACCTAAACTAAACTAAACTAAACTAAACTATAAACTAATCTAAAATTAAACTAAACTATAAACTAAAATAAACTAAACTAAGCTACACTAACTAACCGAACCTAACCTAAACTAACCTAACCTAACCAAACCTAAACTAAGCTAAACTAAACTATAAAATAAAATATAAACTAAAATAAACTAAACTATAGTATAAACTAAATTACAAACTAAACTAAATTAAACTAAACTAACCTAACCTAACCTAACATAAACTATACTAAACTAAATTATAAACTAAACGAAACTAAACTAACCTAACCTAACTTAAACTAAATTAAACTAAACTAAACTAAACGAAATTAAACTATAAACTAAACTAAACTAAACTAAACTCAACTAAACCAAACTAAACTAACCTAACTTAACCTAACCTAAACTAAACTAAACTAACCTAACCTAACATAACCTACCCTAAACTAAACTAAACTAAATTAATTAAACTATAAATTAAACTAAACTATAAACTAAACGATACCTCACTAAACTAAACTAAACTAAATCATAAACTAAACGAAACTAATCTAAACTATAAACTAAACTATAAACTAATTTATAAATTAAACTAAACTATAAACTAAAATAAAATAAACTAAACTAAGCCAAACTATCTAACCTAACCTAACCTAACCTAAATTAACCTAACCTAAGCTAAGCTAAACTAAACTAACCTAACCTAACATACTAACATAACCTAACCTAAACTAAACTAAACTAACCTTACCTAACCTAACCTATACTAAACTAAACAAAACTAAACTAAACTAAACTATAAACTAAACTAAACTAAACTATAAACAAAACTAAACTAAACTGAACTAAACTAACCTAACCTAACATTAAGTTAACTAAACTAAACTAACCTAACCCAACCTAAGCTAACCTTACCTAACCTAACCTAAACTTAACTAAATGAAACTAAACTATAAACTAATCTCTAAATTAAACTAAACTATAAACTAAACTAAAATAAACTAAACTAAGCTAAATTAACTAACCTAACCTATTCTAACCTAACTTAAGCTAAACTAGACTAACCTAACCTAAATTAAACTAAACTGAACTAAATTATAAACTAAACCATAAACTAAACTAAACTATAAACTAAACTATAAACTAAACTAAACTATAAACTAGACTAAACTTAACTAAACTAACCTAACCTAACCTAAGCTAAGGTAAACTAAACTACCCTAAAGTAACATAAGTTAACCTAGCCTAACCTAAACTACACTAACTTAACCTTACCTAACCTAAACTAAACTAACCTAACCTAACCTAACCTAACCTAACCTAACCTAAAATAACCTAACCTAAGCTAAGCTAAACTAAAGTAACCTAACCTAACATAAACTAACATAACCTAACCTAAACTGAACTAAACTTAACTAACCGAACCTAACCTAAAATAACCTAACCTAAGCAAAGCTAAACTAAACTAACCTAACATAAACTAATATAACCTAACCTAAACAAAACAAAACTAAACTAAACTATAAACTGAACTAAACTAACCTAACCTAACCTAACATAAACTAAACTAAACTAAACTAACCTAACCCAACCTAAGCTAACCTTACCTAACCTAACCTAAACTAAACTAAACGAAACTAAACTATAAACTAATCTCTAAATTAAACTAAACTATAAACTAAACTAAAATAAACTAAACTAAGCTAAGTTAACTAACCTAACCTATTCTAACCTAACCTAAGCTAAACTAGACTAACCTAACCTAAACTAAACTAAACTAAATTATAAACTAAACCATAAACTAAACTAAACTATAAACTAAACTATAAACTAAACTAAACTAAACTATAAACTAGACTAAACTAAACTAAACTAAACTAACCTAACCTAACCTAAGCTAAGGTAAACTAAAATAACCTAACCTAACCTGAACTAAACTAAACTAAACTAACCTAACTTATAAACTAAACTATAAACTAAACTAAACTAAACTATAAACTAAACTAAACTAAATTATACTAATCTAACCTAACCTAAACTAAACTAACCTAACCTAACCTAACCTAACATAACCTAAACTAAACTAAACTAAAATATAAAATAAACTATAAACTAAACTATAATATAAACTAAATTATAAACTAAACTAAACTAAACTAATCTAACCTAACCTAACATAAACTAAACTGAATTATAAACGAAACGAAACTAAACTAACCTAACCTAATATAAACTAAACTAAACTAAATTATAAACTAAACGAAACTAAACTAAACTAAACTAACCTAAAGTATCATAAGTTAACCTAACCTAACCTAAACTACACTAACTTAACCTGACCTAACCTAAACTGAACTAAACCAAACTAACCTAACCTAACCTAACCGAAAATAACCTAACCTAAGCTAAGCTAAACTAAACTTACCTAACCTAACCTAAACTAAACTAATCTAAACTATAAACTAATCTATAAATTAATTTATAAATTAAACTAAACTATTAACTAAAATAAAATAAACTAAACTAAGCTAAACTATCTAACCTAACCTAACCTAACCTAAAATAACCTAACCTAAGCTAAACTAAACTAACCTAACCTAACATAAACTAACATAACCTAACCTAACCTAAACTAATCTAAACTAAACGAAACTAATCTAACATATACTAAACAAACTTAAACTATAAACTAAAATATAAACTAAACTAAACTAACCTAACCTAAACTAAACTAAAATAAACTAAATTAAATTCAACTAAATGTAACTAAACTAAACTACACTAACCTAACCTAGCCTAACCTAACATAATCTAATCTAAACTAAAATAAACTAACCTAACCTAACCATAACTAACCTAAACTAAACTGAAATAAACTAAACTAAACCAAACTAAACTAAACTATAAACTAAAATATAAATTAACCTGTAAACTACAGTAAACTATAAACTACACGAAACTAATATAAACTATAGTAAACTAACCTAAAATAACCTAACCTAAGCTAAAGTAAACTAACCTAACCTAACCTAAAGTAAACTAAACTAAACTAAAATATAAACTAAAATATTTACTAAACTAAATCAAACTACATATTAAACTATAAACTAAACTAAGCTAAACTATAAATTAAACTAAACTAAACTAACCTAACCCAACCTAAACTAACCCAACCTAACCTAAACTAAACTAACCCAAACTAACCTAACATAAACTTAACTAAACTAAACTACCCTAACCTAACTTAACCTAACCTTACCTAACCTAACCTAAACTAAACTAAACGAAACTAAACTGCAAACTAAACTATAAACTAATCTATAAATTAAACTAAACTATAAACTAAAATAAAATAAACTAAACTAAACTAACCTAACAAACCTAAGCTAACCGAACCTAACCTAAGCTACGCTAAACTAAACTAACCTAACCTAACCTGAACTAAACTAAACTAAACTAAACTGAATTATAAACTACACTATAAACTAAACTAAACCAAATTATAAACTAAAAACTAAACTAAACTAAACTATAAACTAAACTAAACTACCCCTAACCTAACCTAAACTATACTAACCTAACCTAAGCTAACCTAACCTAAACTAAACTAAACTATAAAAAAACTATAAACTAAACTAAACAACACTATACTATATACTAAATTAAAAACTAAACTAAACTAAACTAAACTAAACTAACCTAACCTAACCTCACCTAACCTAACCTAACATAAACTAAACTAAACTAAATTATAAACTAAACGAAACTAAACTAAACTAAACTAAATTAAACTAAACTAACCTAAAGTAACATAACCTAACTAACCTAACCTAACCTAAATTAAAATAAACTCAACTAACCTAACCTAACATAACCCAACCTAACCTAAACTAAACTAAACTAACCGAACCGAACCTAAACTAAACTAAACTAAACTATAAACTAAACTATAAACTAAAATAAATTAAACTAAAATAAAATAAACTAACCTAATTTACCTAAACAAATCTAACACTCCTAACCTAACCTAAACAAAACTAAACTATACTAACCTAACCTAACATAACCCAACCTAACCTAAACTAAACTAAACTATAAATTAAACTATAAACTAAAGTAAACTAAACTAAACTAAAGAAACCTAACACACCTAACCTAACCTAAACTAAACTAAACTAAACTAACCTAACATAACCTAACCTAACCTAAACTAAACTAAATTGACGTAACCTATCCTAAACAAAACAAAACTAAACGAAACTATAAGCTAAACTATAAACTAAAGTAAACTAAACTAAACTAAAATAAACTAATCTAACCTAACCTATCCTAACCTAACCTAACTTAACCTAAACTAATCTAATATAAACTAAATTAAACTAAACTATAAATTAAAATATAAACTAAACTAAACTAAACTAAATAACCTAACCTATACTAAAGTAAAATAAACTAGAGTAATTTCAACTAAACTAAACTAAACTAAACGCCACTAACCTAACCTAACCTAATCTAATCTAAACTAAAATAAGCTAACCTAACCTAACGTAACCTAACCTTACCTATTCTAACCTGAACTAATCTAAACTAAACAAACTAAACTAAACTATAAACCAAAATATAAACTAATCTATAAACTAAACTGAACTATAAACTAAACGAAACTAAAATAAACTATACTAAAATAAACTAGCCTAACCTAAACTTACCTAACCTAACCTAAACTAAACTAATCTAAACTATAAACTAAACTATAAACTAATATATAACTTAAACTAAACTATAAACTAAAATAAAATAAACTAAACTAAATTAACTATCTAACCTAACCTAACCTAAAATAACCTAACCTAAGCTAAACTAAACTAAACTAACCTAACCTAACATAAACTAACATAACCTAACCTATACTTTACTAAACTAAACTAACCTTACCTAACGTAACCTATACTAAACTAAACAAATCTAAACTTAACTAAACTAAACTATAAACTAAACTAAACTAAACTATAAACAAAACTATACTAAACTGAACTAAACTAACCTAACCTAAGTTAAGGTAAACTAAACTAACCTAACTTAACCTAACCTAACATAACCTAAACTAAACTAAACTAAAATATAAAATAAACTATAAACTAATCTAAACTATACTATAAACTAAATTATAAACTATACTAAACTAAACTAACCTAACCTAACCTAACATAAACTAAACTAAACTATAAACAAAACGAAACTAAACTAACCTAACCTAATATAAACTAAACTACACTAAATTATAAACTAAACGAAACTAAACTAAACTAAACTAACCTAAAGTAACATAAGTTAACCTAACCTAACCTAAACTACACTAAATTAACCTGACCTAACCTAAACTAAACTAACCTAACCTAACCTAACCTAACCTAAAAAAAAATTACCTAACCTAAGCTAAGCTAAACTAAACTAACCTAACGTAACATAAACTAACATAACCTAACCTAAACTGAACTAAACTAAACTAACCTAACCTAACCTAAAATATCCTAACCAAAGGTAAGCTACACTAAACTTACCTAACCTAACCTAAACTAAACTAATTTAAACTATAAACTAAACTATAAACTAATTTATAAATTAAACTAAACTTTAAACTAAAATAAAATAAACTAAACTAAGCTAAACTATCTAACCTAACCTAACCTAACCAAAATAACCTAACCCATGCTAACCTAAACTAAACTAACCTAACCTAACATAAACTAACATAACCTAACCTAACCTAACCTAACCTAAACTAATCTAAACTAAACTAAACTAATCTAATATAAACTAAACAAACTTAAACTATAAACTAAAATATAAACTAAACTAAACTAAAATAAAGTAAATTAAATTCAACTAAATGAAACTAAACTAAACTACACTAACCTAACCTAACCTAACCTAACATAATCTAATCTAAACTAAACTAAACTAATGTACTATAAGCTAAAATAAACAATAAATTAAAATATAAACTAAACTAAACTATACTAAACTAAGTAAACCTTACTTAACCTAACCTAAACTAAACTAAACTAAACTAAACTAACCTAACCTAAACTAAACTAAACGAAAATAAACTACATTAAATTAAATTAAACTAAAATAAACTACACTTACCAAACGTAACCTTACCTAACCTAACCTAAACTAAACTAAACCAAACTAAACTAAACTATAAACTAAAATATAAGCTAATCTATAAATTAAACTAAACTATATACTAAACTAAACTAAACCAAATTAAATTCAACTAAACTAAACTACACTAATCTAACCTAACCTAACCTAACATAATCTAATCTAAACTAAAATAAACTAACCTAACCTAACCTAACCTTACCTAACCTAACCTAAACTAAACTAAACTAAAGCAAACTTAACTAAACTATAAAGCAAAATATAAACTAATCTATAAACTAAACTAAACTATAAACTAAACTATAAACTAAACTAAACTAAACTATAAACAAAACTAAACTATCAAACAATTTATAAATTAAACTAAACTATAAACTAAATTAAAATAAACTAAACTAAGCTAAACTAACTAACCCAACCTAACCTAACCTAACCTAACCTAAGCTATACTAAACTGACCTAACCTAACCTAAACTAAACTAAAATAAACTAAATTATATTATAAAGTATAAACTAAACAAAACTAAACTATAAACTATAATATAAACTAAACTAAACTTAACTAAACTAAATTAAACTAAAGTTAACTAACCTAACCTAACCTAACCTAACCTAAATTAAACTAAACTAAACTAACCTAACCTAACCTAACCTAACCTAAGCAAAACTAAAGTAACCTAACCTAACATAAACTAACCTAACCTAAACTAAACTAAACTAAACTAAACTAAACTAAGCTAACCTAACTTAACCTAACCTAACCTAACCTAAGCTAAGCAAAACTAAACTAACCTAACCTAACACAAACTAACCTAACCTAACCTAAACTAAACTAACCTTACCTAACCGAACCTAAACTAAACTAAACAAAACTAAACTAAACTAAATTAAACTATAAACTAAACTAAACTATAAACCAAACTATAAACTAAACTAAACTATACTATAAACAAACCTAACTAAACTGAACTAAACTAACCTAACCTATCCTAACCTAACATAAACTTAACTAAACTAAACTATCCTAACCTAACCTAACCTTACCTAACCTAACCTTAACTAATCCAAACTAAACTAAACTATAAACTAAAATATAATCTAATCTATAAATTAAACTAAACTATAAACTAAACTAAAATAAACTAAACTAAGCTAAACTAACTAACCTAACCTAACTTAACCTAACCTAACGAAACCTAAGCTAAGCTAAAGTAAACTTACCAAACCTAACCTAAACTAAACTAAACTAAATTAAACTAAATTATAATCTAAACCATAAACTTAACTAAACTAAATTATAAACTAAACTATAAACTAAACTAAGCTATAAACTAAACTAAACCTAACTAACCTAACCTAACCTAACCTAAACTAAACTGACCTAACCTAAGCTAACCTAGCCTAAATTAAACTATAAAATAAACTATAAACTAAACTAAACCAAACTATACTATAAACTAAATGATAAACTTAACTAAACTAACCGGAACTAACCTAACCTAACATAAACTAAACTAAACTAAATTATAAACTAAACGAAACTAAACTAAACTAAATTAAACTAAACTAACCTAAAGTAACCTAAACAAAACTAACCTAACCTAAACTAACCTAAACTAAACTAAATTATAAACTAAACGTAACTAAACTAACCTAACCTAACCTAACCTAACCTAAACTAAACTAAAACTAAATTATAATCTAAACGAAACTAAACAAAACTAAACTAAACTAACCTAAAGTAACATAACCTAACCTAACCTAAACTAAACTAAACTAACCTGACCTAACCTAAACCAAAACTAAATTAATCTATACTATAAACTAAACTATAAACTAAAGTAAATTAACTAAACTAAAATAAACCAACCTAACCTAACCTAACCTAAACTAAACTAACATAACCTAACCTAACCTAAACTAAACTAAACTAATCTAATATAAACTAAACTAAACAATAAATTAAAATATAAACTAAACTTAACTAAACTAAACTAAGGAAAACTAACTTAACCTAAACTAAACTAAACTAAACTAACCTAACCTGACCTAAAATAAACTACAATAAACTAAATTAAATTCAAGTAAACTAAACTAAACTACACTAACCTAACCTAACCTAACATAATCTAATCTAAACTAAACCAAACTAACCTAAACTAATCTAACCTTACCTAACCTAACCTAAACTAAACTAAACTAAACTATAAACTAATTTATAAACTAAACTAATCTATAAACTAAACTAAACTAAACTAACCTAAGATAACATAACCTAAATTAAACTAAACTAAACAAAACTATACTAAACTATAAACAAAACGATAAACTATACTATATATTAAACTGAACTAAAGTAAACTAAACTAAATTAATTTTACCTAACCTAACCTAAACTAAACTAAACTAACCTAACCTAACCCAAACTAAATTAAACTAAACTAAACTAAACGAAATTAAACTATAAACTGAAGTAAACTAAACTAAACTCAACTAAACTAAACTAACCTAACCTAACCTAACATAACCTAACCTAAACTAAACTAACCTAACCTAACCTAACATAACCAAACCTAAACTAAACTAAACTAACGTAACCTAACATAACCTACCCTAAACTAAAATAAATTAAATTAATTAAACTATAAACTATAAACTAAACTATAAACTAAACTATAAACTAATTTATAAATTAAACTAAACTATAAATTATAGTAAAATAAACAAAACTAAACTAAGCTAAACTAACTAAACTAATTTAACGTAACCTAAGCTAAGCTATCTAAACTAACCTAACCTAACCTAACCTAACCTAAACTAAACTAAACTAAAATAAACTAAACTAAACTAAACTATAAACTAAACTATAAACTAAACTGCACTAAACTATAAACTAAACTAAACTAAAGTTAACTAACCTAACGTAACTTAACCTAAACTAAATTAAACTAAACTAAACTAAACTAAGCTAACTTAACCTAACCTAAACTAACCTAACCTAACCTAAGCTAAGCTAAACTAAACTAACCTAACCTAACATAAACTAACCTTACCTAACCTAAACTAACCTTACCTAACCTAACCTAACCTAAACTAAACTAAACTAAACAAAACTACACTAAACTAAACTAAATTAAACTATAAACTGAACTAAACTATAAACTAAACTTTAAACTAACCAAGACTAAACTATAAACAAAACTAAACTAAACTGAACTAAACTTACCTAACCTAACCTAACATAAACTTAATTAAACTAAACTACCCTAACCTAACCTTACCTAATGTAACCTTACCTAACCTAACCTAAACTAAACTAAACGAAACTAAACTATAAACTAAACTATAAACTAATCTATAAATTAAACTAAACTATAAATTAAACTAAAATAAACTAAACTAAACTAACTAACCTAATCTAACCTAACCTAAGCTACGCTAAACTAAACTAACCTAAAAAAACCTGAAATAAACTAAACTAAACTAAACTAAACTAAATTATAAACTAAACTATAAACTAATATAAACTAACCTAACCTAACCTAACCTAAACTAAACTAACCTAACCTAAGTTAACCTAACCTAAACTAAACTAAACTATAAAAAAACTATAAACTAAACTAAACAAAACTATACTATAAACTAAATTATAAACTAAACTAATGTAAACTAAACTAACCTCAACTAACCTAACCTAACCTCACCTAACCTAACATAAACTAAACTAAACTAAATTAAACTAAACTAACCTAAAGTAACATAACCTAACCTAACCTAACCTAACCTAACCTAAACTAAAATAACTCAACTAACCTAACCGAACCTAAACTAAACTAAACTAAACTAAACTATAAACAAAAGTAAACTAAATTAAAATAAAATAAACTAACCTAATTTACCTAAACAAAACTAACACACCTAACCTAACCTAAACAAAACTAAACTGACCTAACCTATCCTTAACAAAATAAAACTAAACTAAACCATAAGATAAACTATAAACTAAAGTAAACTAAACTAAACTAAAATAAACTAATCTAACCTAACCTAACCAAAAACTAATATAATATAAACTAAACTAAACTATAAACTAAAATATAAACTAAACTAAACTAAATAACCTAACCTAAACTATAGTAAAATAAACAAGATTAAATTCAATTAACTAAACTAAACTAAACGCCACTAACCTAACCTAACCTAATATAATCTAAACTAAAATAAACTAACCTAACCTAAACTTACCTAACTTAACCTAAACTAAACTAATCTAAGCTATAAACTAAACTATAAACTAATTTATAAATTAAACTAAACTATAAACTAAAATAAAATGAATTAAACTAAGCTAAACTATCTAACCTAATCTAACCTAACCTAAATTAACCTAACCTAAGCTAAGCTAAACTAAACTAACCTAACCCAACCTAGGCTAACCTTACCTAACCTAACCTAAACTTAACTAAATGAAACTAAACTATAAACTAATCTATAAATTAAACTAAACTATAAACTAAACTAAAATAAACTAAACTAAGCTAAATTAACTAACCTAACCTATTCTAAACTAACCTAAGCTAAACTAGACTAACCTAACCTAAACTAAACTAAACTAAATTATAAACTAAACCATAAACTAAATTATACTATAAACTAAACTATAAACTAAACTAAACTAAACTATAAACTAGACTAAACTAAACTAAACTAACCTAACCTAACCTAATCTAAGGTAAACTAAACTAACCTAACCTAACCTGAACTAAACTAAACTAAACTAACCTAACATATAAACTAAGCTATAAACTAAACTAAACCAAATTATAAACTAAACTATAAACTAAACTAAACTATAAACTAAACTAAACTATAAACTAAACTAAACTAAATTATACTAATCTAACCTAACCTAAACTAAACTAACCTAACCTAACCTAACCTAACATAACCTAAACTAAACTAAATTAAATATAAAATAAACTATAAACTAAACTATACTATAAACTAAATTATAAACTAAACTAAACTAAACTAACCTAATCTAACCTAATCTAACATAAACTAAACTAAATTATAAACAAAACGAAACTAAACTAACCTAACCTAATATAAACTAAACTAAACTAAATTATAAACTAAACGAAACTAAACTAAACTAAACTAACCTAAAGTAACATAAGTTAACCTAACCTAACCTAAACTACACTAACTTAACCTGACCTAACCTAAATTGAACTAAACCAAACTAACCTAACCTAACCTAAAATAACCTAACCTAAGCTAAGCTAAACTAAACTTACCTAACCTAACATAAACTAAACTAATCTAAACAATAAACTAAACTATAAACTAATTTATAAATTAAACTAAACTATTAACTAAATTAAAAAAAACCTAACTAAGCTAAACTATCTAACCTAACATAACCTAACCTAAAATAACCTAACCTAAGCTAAGCTAAACTAAACTAACCTAACCTAACATAAACTAACATAACCTAACCTAACCTAAACTAAACTAAACTAAACCAAACTAAACTAAACTATAAAATAAAATATAAAATAATTTATAAACTAAACTAATCTATAAACTAAACTAAACTAAACTAAACTTAGCTAAACTAACTAACCTTACCTAATGTAGCCTAACGTAATCTAAGCTAAACTAAACTAACCTAACCTAACCTAAACTAACTTAACCTAACCTATACTAAACTTACCTTACCTAACCTAACATAACCTAAACTAAACTAAACTATAAAATAAACTATAAACTAAACTAAACTAGACTATACTATAAACTAAATTATAAACTAAACTAAACTAAACTAAACTAACCTAACCTAACCTAAATTAAACTAAACTAAACTAAATTATAAACTAAACGAAACTAAACTAACCTAACCTATACTAACCTAACATAACATAAACTAAACTAAACTAAATTATAAACTAAACGAAACTAAACAAAACTAAAACTAAACTAACCTAAAGTAACCTAACCTAACCTAAAGTAATTTAAACTAATCTAATATAAACTAAACTAAACAATAAATTAAAATATAAAATAAACTTAACTAAACTAAACTAAGCTAAACGAACTTAACCTAAACTAAACTAAACTATAAAATAAACTATTAACTAAACTAAACTAAACTATACTATAAACTAAATTATAAACTAAACTAAACTAAACTAACCTAACCTAACCTAACATAAACTAAACAAAGTAAATTATAAACTAATCGTATCTAAACTAACCTAACCTAACCTAACCTAACATAAACTAAACTAAACTCAATTATAAACTAAACGAAACTAAACAAAACTAAACTAAACTAACCTAAAGTAACATAACCTATGCTAACTTAAACTAAACTAAACTAACCTGACCTAACCTAAACTAAAACTAAATTTATCTAAACTATAAACTAAACTATAAACTAAAGTAAATTAACTAAACCAAAATAAACTAACCTAACCTAACCTAACCTAAACTAAACTAAACTAATATAATATTTACTAAACTAAACTAAACTATAAACTAAAATAAATTAACTAAGCTACACTAACTAACCCAACCTAACCTAACCTATCCTAAACCAACCTAAACTAAGCTAAACTAACCTAACCTAACCTAACCTAACCTAACCTAACCTATCCTAAACTGAACTAAACTCAACTAAACTAAACTAAATTAAATAATAAACTAAACTAAATTTAACTATAAATTAAACTATAAACTAAACTAAACTATAAACAATACTAAACTAAACTGAACTAAACTAACCTAACCTAACCTAACATAAACTTAACTAAACTAAACTAACTTAACCTCACCCAACGTAACCTTACCTAACCTAACCTAAACTAAAATAAACTAAACTAAACTATAAGCGAAACTATACTTAATTATAAATTAAACACTAAACTAAATTACACCAAACTGACCTAACCTAACCTAAACAAAACTAACATACCTAACCTAACCTAACTAAAACTAAACTAAACTAAACTAACCTAACCTAACCTAACCTAAACTAAACTAAACTAAACTGACCTAACCTATCCTAAACAAACTAAACTAAACTAAACTATAAGCTAAACTATTAACTAAACTAAACTAAACTAAACTAACCTTACCTAACCTAACCTAACCTAACTTATACTAAACTAAACTAAATTAAACCAAACAAAACTAAACTATAAACTCAAATATAAGCTAATCTATAAATTAAAATAAACTATAAAATAAAATAAACTAAACTAAATTAAATTCAACTAAACTAAACTACACTAATCTAACCTAACCTAACATAATCTAATCTAAACTAAAACAAACTAACATAACCTAACCTAACCTTAACTAACATAACCTAAACTAAACTAAACTAAACCAAACTTAAATAAACTATAAACCAAAATATAAACTAATCTATAAACTAAACTAAACTATAAACTAAACGAAACTAAAATAAACTATACTAAATTAAACCAACCTAACCTAAGCAAATCTAACCTAACCTAAACTAAACTAAACTAAACTAAACTAAACTAAATTAAACTATAAAGTAAACTAAATTAAACTATAAACTAAACTATAAACTAAACTAAACTAAACTATAAACAAAACTAAACTATAAAATAATTTGCAAATTAAACTAAAGTATAAACTAAACTAAAATAAACTAAACTAAGCTAAACTAACTAACCCAACCTAACCTCACCTAACCTAACCTAAACTAAACTAAACTAAACTAAACTAACCTTACCTAACCTAACCTAAACTAAACTAAACAAAACTAAACTAAACTAAACTAAATTAAACTATAAACTAAACTAAACTATAAACCAAACTATAAACTAAACTAAACTAAACTATAAACAAACCTAACTAAAATGAACTAAACTAACCAAACCTAACCTAACATAAACTTAACTAAACTAAACTATCCTAACCTAACCTAACCTTACCTAACCTAACCTTAACTAAACCAAATTAAACTAAACTATAAACTAAAATATAATCTAATCTATAAATTAAACTAAACTATAAACTGAAATAAATAAACTAAATTAAGCTAAACTAACTAACCTAACCTAACTTAACCTAACCTAACCAAACCTAAGCTAAGCTAAAGTAAACTTACCAAACCTAACCTAAACTAAACTAAACTAAATTAAACTAATCTATAATCTAAATTATTAACTTAACTAAACTAAATTATAAACTAAACTATTAACTAAACTAAACTATAAACTAAACTAAACCAAACTAACCTAACCTAACCTAACCTAAACTAAACTGACCTAACCTAAGCTAACCTAACCTAAATTAAACTATAAAATAAACTATAAACTAAACTAAACCAAACTATACTATAAACTAAATTATAAACTAAACTAAACTAACCGGAACTAACCTAACCTAACATAAACTAAACTAAACGAAACTAAACTAAACTAAATTAAACTAAACTAACCGAACCTAACCTAAACTAACCTAACCTAACCAAACCTAAACTAAGCTAAACTAAACTATAAAATAAAATATAAACTAAAATAAACTAAACTATACTATAAACTAAATTACAAACTAAACTAAATTAAACCAAACTAACCTAACCTAACCTAACATAAACTATACTAAACTAAATTATAAACTAAACGAAACTAAACTAACCTAACCTAACTTAAACTAAATTAAACTAAACTAAACTAAACGAAATTAAACTATAAACTAAACTAAACTAAACTAAAATCAACTAAACCAAACTAAACTAACCTAACTTAACCTAACCTAAACTAAACTAAACTAACCTAACCTAACATAACCTACCCTAAACTAAACTAAACTAAATTAATTAAACTATAAATTAAACTAAACTATAAACTAAACGATACCTCACTAAACTAAACTAAACTAAATCATAAACTAAACGAAACTAATCTAAACTATAAACTAATTTATAAATTAAACTAAACTATAAACTAAAATAAAATAAACTAAACTAAGCCAAACTATCTAACCTAACCTAACCTAACCTAAATTAACCTAACCTAAGCTAAGCTAAACTAAACTAACCTAACCTAACATAAACTAACATAACCTAACCTAAACTAAACTAAACTAACCTTACCTAACCTAACCTATACTAAACTAAACAAAACTAAACTAAACTAAACTAAACTATAAACTAAACTAAACTAAACTATAAACAAAACTAAACTAAACTGAACTAAACTAACCTAACCTAACATTAAGTTAACTAAACTAAACTAACCTAACCCAACCTAAGCTAACCTTACCTAACCTAACCTAAACTTAACTAAATGAAACTAAACTATAAACTAATCTCTAAATTAAACTAAACTATAAACTAAACTAAAATAAACTAAACTAAACTAAATTAACTAACCTAACCTATTCTAACCTAACTTAAGCTAAACTAGACTAACCTAACCTAAATTAAACTAAACTGAACTAAATTATAAACTAAACCATAAACTAAACTAAACTATAAACTAAACTATAAACTAAACTAAACTAAACTATAAACTAGACTAAACTTAACTAAACTAACCTAACCTAACCTAAGCTAAGGTAAACTAAAGTACCCTAAAGTAACATAAGTTAACCTAGCCTAACCTAAACTACACTAACTTAACCTTACCTAACCTAAACTAAACTAACCTAACCTAACCTAACCTAACCTAAAATAACCTAACCTAAGCTAAGCTAAACTAAAGTAACCTAACCTAACATAAACTAACATAACCTAACCTAAACTGAACTAAACTTAACTAACCGAACCTAACCTAAAATAACCTAACCTAAGCAAAGCTAAACTAAACTAACCTAACCTAAGATAAACTAATATATCCTAACCTAAACTGAACTAAACTGAACTAACCTTACCTAACCTAACCTATACTAAACTAAACAAAACAAAACTAAACTAAACTAAACTATAAACTGAACTAAACTAACCTAACCTAACCTAACATAAACTTAACTAAACTAAACTAACCTAACCCAACCTAAGCTAACCTTACCTAACCTAACCTAAACTAAACTAAGCGAAACTAAACTATAAACTAAACTATAAACTAAACTAAAATAAACTAAACTAAGCTAAATTAACTAACCTAACCTATTCTAACCTAACCTAAGCTAAACTAGACTAACCTAACCTAAACTAAACTAAACTAAACTAAACTATAAACTAAACTAAACTAAACTATAAACAAAACTAAACTAAACTGAACTAAACTAACCTAACCTAACATAAACTTAACTAAACTAAACTAACCTAACCCAAACTAAGCTAACCTTACCTAACCTAACCTAAACTTAAATAAATGAAACTAAACTATAAACTAATCTCTAAATTAAACTAAACTATAAACTAAACTAAAATAAACTAAACTAAGCTAAATTAACTAACCTAACCTATTCTAACCTAACCTAAGCTAAACTAGACTAACCTAACCTAAACTAAACTAAACTAAACTAAATTATAAACTAAACCATAAACTAAACTAAACTATAAACTAAACTATAAACTAAACTAAACTAAACTATAAACTAGACTAAACTAAACTAAACTAACCTAACCTAACCTAAGCTAAGGTAAACTAAACTAACCTAACCTAACCTGAACTAAACTAAACTAAACTAACCTAACTTATAAACTAAGCTATAAACTAAACTAAACCAAATTACAAACTAAACTATAAACTAAACTAAACTAAATTATACTAATCTAACCTAACCTAAACTAAACTAACCTAACCTAACCTAACCTAACATAACCTAAACTAAAGTAAACTAAAATATAAAATAAACTATAAACTAAACTATAATATAAACTAAATTATAAACTAAACTAAACTAAACTAAACTATACTAATGTAACCTAACCTAACATAAACTAAACTAAATTATAAACAAAACGAAACTAAACTAACCTAATATAAATTAAACTAAACTAAATTATAAACTAAACGAAACTAAACTAAACTAAACTAACCTAAAGTAACATAAGTTAACCTAACCTAACCTAAACTACACTAACTTAACCTGACCTAACCTAAACTGAACTAAACCAAACTAACCTAACCTAACCTAACCGAAAATAACCTAACCTAAGCTAAGCTAAACTAAACTTACCTAACCTAACCTAAACTAAACTAATCTAAACTATAAACTAATCTATAAACTAATTTATAAATTAAACTAAACTATTAACTAAAATAAAATAAACTAAACTAAGCTAAACTATCTAACCTAACCTAACCTAACCTAAAATAACCTAACCTAAGCTAAGCTAAGCTAAACTAACCTAACCTAACATAAACTAACATAACCTAAACTAACCTAAACTAATCTAAACTAAACGAAACTAATCTAATATAAACTAAAAAAACTTAAACTATAAACTAAAATATAAACTAAACTAAACTAACCTAACCTAAACTAAACTAAAATAAACTAAATTTAATTCAACTAAATGTAATTAAACTAAACTACACTAACCTAACCTAGCCTAACCTAACATAATCTAATCTAAACTAAAATAAACTAACCTAACCTAACCATAACTAACCTAAACTAAACTGAACTAAACTAAACTAAACCAAACTAAACTAAACTATAAATTAAAATATAAATTAACCTGTAAACTAAAGTAAACTATAAACTACACGAAACTAATATAAACTATAGTAAACTAACCTAAAATAACCTAAGCTAAACTAAACTAACCTAACCTAACCTAAAGTAAACTAAACTAAACTAAATTATAAACTAAAATATTTACTAAACTAAATCAAACTACATATTAAACTATAAACTAAACTAAGCTAAACTATTAATTAAACTAAACTAAACTAACCTAACCCAACCTAAACTAACCCAACCTAACCTAAAATAAACTAACCCAAACTAACCTAACATAAACTTAACTAAACTAAACTACCCTAACCTAACTTAACCTAACCTTACCTAACCTAACCTAAACTAAACTAAACGAAACTAAACTGTAAACTAAACTATAAACTAATCTATAAATTAAACTAAACTATAAACTAATCTAAAATAAACTAAACTAAACTAACCTAACTAACCTAAGCTAACCGAACCTAACCTAAGCTACGCTAAACTAAACTAACCTAACCTAACCTGAACTAAACTAAACTAAACTAAACTGAATTATAAACTAAACTATAAACTAAACTAAACCAAATTATAAACTAAAAACTAAACTAAACTATAAACTAAACTAAACTAACCCTAACCTAACCTAAACTAAACTAACCTAACCTAAGCTAACCTAACCTAAACTAAACTAAACTATAAAAAAACTATAAACTAAACTAAACAACACTATACTATATACTAAATTAAAAACTAAACTAAACTAAACTAAACTAAACTAAACTAACCTAACCTCACCTAACCTAACCTAAAATAAACTAAACTAAACTAAATTATAAACTAAACGAAACTAAACTAAACTAAACTAAATTAAACTAAACTAACCTAAAGTAACATAACCTAACTAACCTAACCTAACCTAACCTAAATTAAAATAAACTCAACTAACCTAACCTAACATAAACTAAACTAAACTAACCGAACCGAACCTAAACTAAACTAAACTAAACTAAACTATAAACTAAACTATAAACTAAACTAAACTAAACTAAACTAAAATAAACTAACCTAATTTACCTAAACAAAACTAACACTCCTAACCTAACCTAAACAAAACTAAACTATACTAACCTAACCTAACATAACCCAACCTAACCTAAACTAAACTAAACTATAAACTAAATTATAAACTAAAGTAAACTAAACTAAACTAAAGAAACCCAACACACCTAACCTAACCTAAACTAAACTAAACTAAACTAAACTAACCTAACATAACCTAACCTAACCTAAACTAAACTAAACTGACGTAACCTATCCTAAACAAAACAAAACTAAACTAAACTATAAGCTAAACTATAAACTAAAGTAAACTAAACTAAACTAAAATAAACTAATCTAACCTAACCTAACCTAACCTAATCTAATCTAAACTAAAATAAGCTAACCTAACCTAACGTAACCTAACCTTACCTATTCTAACCTGAACTAATCTAAACTAAACAAACTAAACTAAACTATAAACCAAAATATAAACTAATATATAAACTAAACTGAACTATAAACTAAACGAAACTAAAATAAACTATACTAAAATAAACTAACCTAACCTAAACTTACCTAACCAAACCTAAACTAAACTAATCTAAACTATAAACTAATATATAACTTAAACTAAACTATAAACTAAAATAAAATAAACTAAACTAACCTAAACTATCTAACCTAACCTAACCTAACCTAAGCTAAACTAAACTAAACTAACCTAACCTAACATAAAATAACATAACCTAACCTATACTTTACTAAACTAAACTAACCTTACCTAACCTAACCTATACTAAACTAAACAAATCTAAACTAAACTAAACTATAAACTAAACTAAACTAAACTATAAACAAAACTATACTAAACTGAACTAAACTAACCTAACCTAAGCTAAGGTAAACTAAACTAACCTAACTTAACCTAACCTAACATAACCTAAACTAAACTAAAATATAAAATAAACTATAAACTAAACTATACTATAAACTAAATTATAAACTAAACTAAACTAAACTAACCTAACCTAACCTAACCTAACATAAACTAAACTAAATTATAAACAAAACGAAACTAAACTAACCTAACCTAATATAAACTAAACTACACTAAATTATAAACTAAACGAAACTAAACTAAACTAAACTAACCTAAAGTAACATAAGTTAACCTAACCTAACCTAAACTACACTAAATTAACCTGACCTAACCTAAACTAAACTAACCTAACCTAACCTAACCTAAAGTAAAATAACCTAACCTAAGCTAAGCTAAACTAAACTAACCTAACCTAACATAAACTAACATAACCTAACCTAAACTGAACTAAACTAAACTAACCTAACCTAACCTAACTTAAAATATCCTAACCAAAGGTAAGCTAAACTAAACTTACCTAACCTAACCTAAACTAAACTAATCTAAACTATAAACTAAACTATAAACTAATTTATAAATTAAACTAAACTATAAACTAAAATAAAATAAACTAAACTAAGCTAAACTATCTAACCTAACCTAACCTAACCAAAATAACCTAACCTAAGCTAAGCTAAACTAAACTAACCTAACCTAACATAAACTAACATAACCTAACCTAACCTAAACTAATCTAAACTAAACTAAACTAATCTAATATAAACTAAACAAACTTAAACTATAAACTAAAATATAAACTAAACTAAACTAAAATAAACTAAATTAAATTCAACTAAATGAAACTAAACTAAACTACACTAACCTAACATAATCTAATCTAAACTAAACTAAACTAATGTACTATAAGCTAAAATAAACAATAAATTAAAATATAAACTAAACTAAACTATACTAAACTAAGTAAACCGTACTTAACCTAACCTAAACTAAAATAAACTAAACTAAACTAACCGAACCTAAACTAAACTAAACAAAAATAAACTACATTAAATTAAATTAAACTAAAATAAACTACACTTACCTAACCTAACCTTACCTAACCTAACCTAAACTAAACTAAACCAAACTAAACTAAACTATAAACTAAAATATAAGCTAATCTATAAATTAAACTAAACTATATACTAAACTAAACTAAACCAAATTAAATTCAACTAAACTAAACTACACTAATCTAACCTAAGCTAACCTAACATAATCTAATCTAAACTAAAATAAACTAACCTAACCTAACCTAACCTTACCTAACCTAACCTAAACTAAACTAAACTAAAGCAAACTTAACTAAACTATAAAGCAAAATATAAACTAATCTATAAACTAAACTAAACTATAAACTAAGGAAACTAAATTAAACTATACTAAACTAAACTAACCTAGCATAAACAAATCTAACCTAACCTAAAATAAACCAAACTAAACTAAACTAAATTAAACTAAACTAAATTAAACTATAAACTAAACTATAAACTAAACTAAACTAAACTATAAACAAAACTAAACTATAAAACAATTTATAAATTAAACTAAACTATAAACTAAATTAAAATAAACTAAACTAAGCTAAACTAACTAACCCAACCTAACCTAACCTAACCTAACCTAAGCTATACTAAACTGACCTAACCTAACCTAAACTAAACTAAAATAAACTAAATTATATTATAAAGTATAAACTAAACAAAACTAAACTATAAACTATAATATAAACTAAACTAAACTTAAGTAAACTAAATTAAACTAAAGTTAACTAACCTAACCTAACCTAACCTAAATTAAACTAAACTAAACTAACCTAACCTAACCTAACCTAACCTAACCTAAGCAAAACTAAAGTAACCTAACCTAACATAAACTAACCTAACCTAACCTAAACTAAACTAAACTAAACTAAACTAAACTAAGCTAACCTAACTTAACCTAACCTAACCTAACCTAAGCTAAGCAAAACTAAACTAACCTAACCTAACACAAACTAACCTAACCTAACCTAAACTAAACTAACCTTACCTAACCTAACCTAAACTAAACTAAACAAAACTAAACTAAACTAAACTAAATTAAACTATAAACTAAACTAAACTATAAACCAAACTATAAACTAAACTAAACTATACTATAAACAAACCTAACTAAACTGAACTAAACTAACCTAACCTAACCTAACCTAACATAAACTTAACTAAACTAAACTATCCTAACCTAACCTAACCTTACCTAACCTAACCTTAACTAATCCAAACTAAACTAAACTATAAACTAAAATATAATCTAATCTATAAATTAAACTAAACTATAAACTAAACTAAAATAAACTAAACTAAGCTAAACTAACCAATCTAACCTAACTTAACCTAACCTAACGAAACCTAAGCTAAGCTAAAGTAAACTTACCAAACCTAACCTAAACTAAACTAAACTAAATTAAACTAAATTATAATCTAAACCATAAACTTAACTAAACTAAATTATAAACTAAACTATAAACTAAACTAAACTATAAACTAAACTAAACCAAACTAACCTAACCTAACCTAACCTAAACTAAACTGACCTAACCTAAGCTAACCTAGCCTAAATTAAACTATAAACTAAACTATACTAAACTAAACTAAACTAACCTAACCTAACCTAACCTAACTTAAACTAAACTAAACTAACCTAACCTAACGTAACCTAATCTAAACTAAACTAAATTAAATTCAACTAAACTAAACTAAACTGCACTAATCTAACCTAACCTAACCTAACCTAACCTAAACTAAACTAAACTAAACTATAAACTAAGTTATATACTAAACTAAACTAAACTAACATAACGTAACTTGAACTACAATAAAATAAACTAAACTAAGTTCAACTAAACTAAACCTAACTACACTAACCTAACCTAACCTAACCAAACCTAAACTAAACTAAACTAAATTAAATAAAACTAAACTAAACTAAACGAAATTAAACTATACACCAAACTATAAACTAAGCTAAACTAAACTATAAATTAAACTATAAACTAAACTAAACTACTAAACTATAAGGTAAACTAAACTAAATTAAACTCAACTAATCTAAACTAACTTAACCTTACTAAACTAACCTAACCTAAAATAACCTAACCTAATATAAACTAAACTAAACTAACCTAACCTATGCTAAGCTAAGCTAAGCTAAACTAAATCAACCTAACCTAAACTAAACTAAAATATAAACCAAACTATAAACTAAACTAAACCAAACTATATACTAAACTATAAACTAAACTAAGCTAAACTATAAACTAAACTAAACTAAACTAACCTAAACTAGCCTAACCTAAACTAACTTAACCTAACCTAAACTAAACTTACCTTACCTTACCGCACATAACATAACCTAAAATAAACTAAACTATAAAATAAACTATAAACTAAACTAAACTAAACTATACAAAAATTAAATTATAAACTAACCTAAACTAAACTAACCTAACCTAACCTAACCTAACATAAACTAAATTAACTAAATTATAAACTAAACGAAACTAAACTAACCTAACCTAACCTAACATAACATAAACTAAACTAAACTAAATTATAAACTAAACGAAACTAAACAAAACTAAACTAAACTAACCTAAAGTAACATAACCTAACCTAACCTAAACTAAACTAAACTAAGCTGACCTAAACTAAACTAAAACTAAATTAAACTAAACTATAAACTAAACTATAAATTAAGTAAATTAACTAAAATAAAATAAACTAACCTAACCTAACCTAAACTAAACTAACCTAACCTAACCTAACCTAACCTAATCTAAACTAAACTAAACTAATCTAATATAAACTAAACTAAACAATAAATTAAAATATAAACTAAACTTAACTAAACAAAACTAAGCTAAACTAACTTGACCTAAACTAAACTAAACTAAGCTAACCTAACCTGACCTAAACTTAACTAAAATAAACTAAATTAAATTCAAGTAAACTAAACTAAACTACACTAACCTAACCTAACCTAACCTAACATAATCTAATCTAAACTAAAATAAAGTAACCTAAACTAATCTAACCTTACCTAACCTAAACTAAACTAAACTAAACCAAACTAAACTAAACTATAAACTAAAATATAAACTAATTTATAAACTAAACTAATCTATAAACTAAACTAAACTGAACTATAAACAAAACTAAACTAAACTGAACTAAACTAACCTAAACTAACCTAACCTAAACTTACGTAACCTAACCTAAACTAAACTAAACTATAAACTAAACTGTAAACTAATTTATGAATTAAACTAAACTATAAACTAAAGTAAAATAAACAAAACTAAACTAAGACAAACTAACTAACCTAACCTAACCTAACCTAAGCTAAGCTATCTAAACTCACCTAACCTAACCTAAACTAAACTAAAATAAAATAAACTAAAGTATAAACTAAACTAAAGTAAACTATAAACTAAACTATAAACTAAACTGAACTAAACTATAAATTAAACTAAAGTTAACTAACCTAACCTCATCAAACCTAACGAAAATTAAACTAAACTAAACTAAACTAAGCTAACTTAACCTAACCTAAACTAACCTAACCTAACCTAACCTAAGCTAAGCTAAACTAAACTAACTTAACCTAACATAACCAACCTAACCTAACCTAAACTAACCTTACCTCACCTAACCTAAACTAAACTAAATTAAACTATAAACTGAACTAAACTGTAAATACAACTAAACTAAACTGAACTAAAATAAAATAACCTAGCCTAACTTAAACTTAACTAAACTAAACTACCCTAACCTAACCTAACCTAACCAAACCTAACCTAACCTAACCTAAACTAAACTAAAATAAACTAAACTAAACTAAACTAAACTAACTAACCTAACCTAACCTAACCTAACCTAAGCTAAACTAAACTAACCTAAGGTAAATTAACCTAAACAAAACTAAACTAAACTAAACGAACCTAACCTAACCTAACATAAACTAAACTAAACTAAACTAAATAAAACTAAACTAAACTAAACGAAATTAAACTATACACCAAACTATAAAATAAGCTACACTAAACTATAAACTAAAATATAAACTAATCTAAACTAAACTAACCTAACCTAAACTAAACTAAAATAAACTAAATTAAATTCAACTAAATGAAACTAAACTAAACTACACTAACCTAACATAACCTAACCTAACCTAATATAATCTAATCTAAACAAAAATAAACTAACCTAAACTAATCTAACCTTACCTAACCAAACCTAAACTAAACTAAACTAAACCAAACTAAACTAAACTACAAACTAAAATATAAACTAATTTATATACTAAACTAATCTATAAACTAAACTAAACTAAACTAAACTTAGCTAAACTAACTAACCTTACCGAAAATAGCCTAACCTAATCTAAGCTCAACTAAACTAACCTAACCTAAACCAACATAAACCAAACTAAACTAAATTATAAAGTAAACCATAAACTAAACTAAACAAAACTTAATTCTAAACTATAAATTAACAAAACTATAAACTAAACTAAACTAATCTAACCTTACCTATCCTAACCTAAACTAAACTAAACTAAACTATAAACACAGTTATAAACTAAACTAAACTAAACTAACATAACGTAACCTAAACTACAATAAAATAAACTAAACTAAGTTCATCTAAACTAAACCTAACTACACTAACCTAACCTAACCTAACTTAACCAAAACTAAACTAAACTGACCTAACCTAACCTAACGTAAACTAAACTAAACTATACGAAACAAAACTAAATAAAACTAAACTAAACTAAACGAAATTAAACTATACTCCAAACTATAAAATAAGCTAAACTAAACTTTAAATTAAACTATAAACTAAACTAAACTACTAAACTATAAGGTAAACTAAATTAAATTAAACTCAACTAATCTAAACTAACCTAAGCTTACTAAACTAACCTAACCTAAACTAACCTAACCTAATATAAACTAAACTAAACTAACCTAACCTAACATAAGCTAGGCTAAGCTAAACTAAACTAACCTAATCTAAAATAAAATAAACTAAACTAAAATATAAACTAAACTATAAACTAAACTAAACCAAACTATAAACTAAATTATAAACTAAACTAAACTAAACTAAACTAACCTAACCTAACCTAAACTAAACTAAACTAAATTATGAACTAAACGTAACTAAACTAACCTAACCTAACCTAACCTAACCTAAACTAAACTAAACTAAATTATAATCTAATAGAAACTAAACAAAACTAAAAAAAACTAACCTAAAGTAACATAACCTAACCTAACCTAAACTAAACTAAACTAACCTGACCTAACCTAAACCAAAACTAAATTAATCTATATTATAAACTAAAATAAACTAACCTAACCTAACCTAACCTAAACTAAACTAACATAACCTAACCTAACCTAAACTAAACTAAACTAATCTAATATAAACTAAACTAAACAATAAATTAAAATATAAACTAAACTTAACTAAACTAAACTAAGGAAAACTAACTTAACCTAAACTAAACTAAACTAAACTAACCTAACCTGACCTAAAATAAACTAAAATAAACTAAATTAAATTCAAGTAAACTAAACTAAACTACACTAACCTAACCTAACCTAACATAATCTAATCCAAACTAAACTAAACTAACCTAAACTAATCTAACCTTACCTAACCTAACCTAACCTAAACTAAACTAAACTAAACTATAAACTAATTTATAAACTAAACTAATCTATAAACTAAACTAAACTAAACTAACCTAAGATAACATAACCTAAATTAAACTAAACTAAACTAAACTATACTAAACTATAAACAAAACGATAAACTATACTATATATTAAACTGTACTAAAGAAAACTAAACTAAATTAATTTTACCGAACCTAACCTAAACTAAACTAAACTAACCTAACCTAACCCAAACTAAATTAAACTAAACTAAACTAAACGAAATTAAACTATAAACTGAAGTAAACTAAACTAAACTCAACTAAACTAAACTAACCTAACCTAACTTAACATCACCTAACCTAAACTAAACTAAACTAACGTAACCTAACATAACCTACCCTAAACTAAAATAAATTAAATTAATTAAACTATAAACTAAACTAAACTATATACTAAACGATACCTCACTCAACTAAACTAAAGTAAACTAAACTACACTAAACTAAACTAAACCATAAACTAAAATATAAACTAAACTATAAACTAAACTATAAACTAATTTATAAATTAAACTAAACTATAAATTATAGTAAAATAAACAAAACTAAACTAAGCTAAACTAACTAACCTAAATTAACGTAACCTAAGCTAAGCTATCTAAAGTAACCTAACCTAACCTAACCTAAACTAAACTAAAATAAACTAAACTAAACTAAACTATAAACTAAACTATAAACTAAACTGAACTAAACTATAAACTAAACTAAACTAAAGTTAACTAACCTAACGTAACTTAACTTAACTAAATTCAACTAAACTAAACTAAACTAAGCTAACTTTACCTAACCTAAACTAACCTAACCTAACCTAAGCTAAGCTAAACTAAACTAACCTAACCTAACATAAACTAACCTTACCTAACCTAAATTAACCTTACCTAACCTAACCTAACCTAAACTAAACTAAACTAAACAAAACTACACTAAACTAAACTAAATTAAACTATAAACTGAACTAAACTATAAACTAAACTTTAAACTAAACAAGACTAAACTATAAACAAAACTAAACTAAACTGAACTAAACTTACCTAACCTAACCTAACATAAACTTAATTAAACTAAACTACCCTAACCTAACCTAACCTAATCTAACCTTACCTAACCTAACCTAAACTAAACTAAATGAAACTAAACTATAAACTAAACTATAAACTAATCTATAAATTAAACTAAACTATAAACTAAACTAAAATAAACTAAACTAAACTAAACTAACTAACCTAATCTAACCGAACCTAACCTAAGCTACGCTAAACTAAACTAACCTAACAAAACCTGAAATAAACTAAACTAAACTAAACTAAATTATAAACTAAACTATAAACTAATATAAACTAACCTAACCTAACCTAACCTAAACTAAACTAACCTAACCTTGGCTAACCTAACCTAAACTAAACTAAACTATAAAAAAACTATAAACTAAACTAAACAAAACTATACCATAAACTAAATTATAAACTAAACTAATGTAAACTAAACTAACCTCAACTAACCTAACCTAACCTCACCTAACCTAACATAAATTAAACTAAACTAAATTATAAACAAAACGAAACTAAACTAAACTAAACTAAATTAAACTAAACTAACCTAAAGTAACATAACCTAACCTAACCTAACCTAACCTAACCTAAACTAAAATAACTCAACTAACCTAACCGAACCTAAACTAAACTATAAACTAAAGTAAACTAAATTAAAATAAAATAAACTAACCTAATTTACCTAAACAAAACTAACACACCTAACCTAACCTAAACAAAACTAAACTGACCTAACCTATCCTTAACAAAATAAAACTAAACCAAACTATAAGATAAACTATAAACTAAAGTAAACTAAACTAAACTAAAATAAACTAATCTAACCTAACCTAACCTAACCTAACCTAACCTAAACTAATATAATATAAACTAAACTAAATTATAAACTAAAATATAAACTAAACTAAAATATAACTAAACTAAACTAAACTAAAGTAAAATAAACTAGATTAAATTCAACTAAACTAAACCAAACTAACCGCTACTAACCTAACCTAACCTAATATAATCTAAACTAAAATAAACTTACCTAACCTAAACTTACCTAACCTAACCTAAACTAAACTAATCTAAGCTATAAACTAAACTATAAACTAATTTATAAATTAAACTAAACTATAAACTAAAATAAAATAAACTAAACTAAGCTAAACTATCTAACCTAACCTAACCTAACCTAGATTAACCTAACCTAAGCTAAGCTAAACTAAACTAACCTAACCCAACCTAGGCTAACCTTACCTAACCAAACCTAAACTTAACTAAATGAAACTAAACTATAAACTAATCTCTAAATTAAACTAAACTATAAACTAAACTAAAATGAACTAAACTAAGCTAAATTAACTAACCTAACCTATTCTAACCTAACCTAAGCTAAAGTAGACTAACCTAACCTAAACTAAACTAAACTAAATTATAAACTAAACCATAAACTAAATTATACTATAAACTAAACTATAAACTAAACTAAACTAAACTATAAACTAGACTAAACTAAACTAAACTAACCTAACCTAACCTAAGCTAAGGTAAACTAAACTAACCTAACCTAACCTGAACTAAACTAAACTAAACTAACCTAACTTATAAACTAAGCTATAAACTAAACTAAACCAAATTATAAACTAAACTATAAACTAAACTAAACTATAAACTAAACTAAACTATAAACTAAACTAAACTAAATTATACTAATCTAACCTAACCTAACCTAAACTAAACTAACCTAACCTAAGCTAACCTAACCTAAACTAAACTAAACTATAAAAAACTATAAACTAAACTAAACAAAACTATACTATAAACTAAATTATAAACTAAACTAATGTAAACTAAACTAACCTCAACTAACCTAACCTAACCTCACCTAACCTAACATAAACTAAACTAAATTATAAACTAAACGAAACTAAACTAAACTAAACTAAATTAAACTAAACTAACCTAAAGTAACATAACCTACCGTAACCTAAACTAACCTAAACTAAAATAAACTCAACTAACCGAACCTAAACTAAACTAAACTAAACTAAACTATAAACTAAACTATAAACTAAAGTAAACTAAATTAAACTAAAATAAACTAATCTAACCTAACCTAACCTAACCTAACCTAACCTAAACTAATCTAATATAAACTAAACTAAACTAAACTATAAATTAAAATATAAACTAATTTATAAACTAAACTAATCTATAAACTAAACTAAACTGAACTATAAACAAAACTAAACTAAACTGAACTAAACTAAACTAAACTAACCTAACCTAAACTTACGTAACCTAACCTAAACTAAACTAAACTATAAACTAAATTATAAACTAATTTATAAATTAAACTAAACTATAAACTAAAGTAAAATAAACAAAACTAAACTAAGCCAAACTAACTAACCTAACCTAACCTAAGCTAAGCTATCTAAACTCACCTAACCTAACCTAAACTAAACTAAAATAAAATAAACTAAAGTATAAACTAAACTAAAGTAAACTATAAACTAAACTATAAACTAAACTGAACTAAACTATAAATTAAACTAAAGTTAACTAACCTAACCTAACCAAACCTAATGTAAATTAAACTAAACTAAACTAAACTAAGCTAACTTAACCTAACCTAAACTAACCTAGCCTAACCTAACCTAACCTAAGCTAAGCTAAACTAAACTAACTTAACCTAACATAACTAACCTAACCTAACCTAAACTAACCTTACCTCACCTAACCTAAACTAAACTAAACTAAATTAATCTATAAACTGAAATAAACTGTAAACTAAACTTTAAACTAAACTAAACTAAACTATAAACACAACCAAACTAAACTGAACTAAACTAACCTCACCTAGCCTAACTTAAACTTAACTAAACTAAACTACCCTAACCTAACCTAACCTAACCAAACCTAACCTAACCTAACCTAAACTAAACTAAAATAAACTAAATTAACTAAACTAACTAACCTAACCTAACCTAACCTAACCTAAGCTAAACAAAACTAACCTAACGTAAATTAACCTAAACAAAACTAAACTAAACTAAACTAACCTAACCTAACCTAACATAAACTAAACTAAACTAAACTAAATAAAACTAAACTAAACTAAACGAAATTAAACTATACACCAAACTATAAAATAAGCTACACTAAACTATAAACTAAAATATAAACTAATCTAAACTAAACTAACCTAACCTAAACTAAACTAAAATAAACTAAATTAAATTCAACTAAATGAAACTAAACTAAACTAAACTACACTAACCTAACCTACCCTAACCTAACCTAACCTAACATAATCTAATCTAAACAAAAATAAACTAATCTAAACTAATCTAACCTTACCTAACCAAACCTAAACTAAACTAAACTAAACCAAACTAAACTAAACTACAAACTAAAATATAAACTAATTTATAAACTAAACTAATCTATAAACTAAACTAAACTAAACTTAGCTAAACTAACTAACCTTACCGAAAATAGCCTAACCTAATCTAAGCTAAACTAAACTAACCTAACCTAAACCAACATAAACCAAACTAAACTAAATTATAAAGTAAACCATAAACTAAACTAAACAAAACTTAATTCTAAACTATAAATTAACAAAACTATAAACTAAACTAAACTAAACTAACCTCACCTAACCTAATTTAAACTAAACTAAACTAACCTAACCTAACCTAAACTAAACTAAACTAAACTATAAACAAAGTTCTAAACTAAACTAACATAACGTAACCTAAACTACAATAAAATAAACTAAACAAATTCATCTAAACTAAACCTAACTACACTAACCTAACCTAACCTAACCTAACAACAACTAAACTAAACTGACCTAACCTAACCTAACGTAAACTAAACTAAACTATACGAAATAAAACTAAATAAAACTAAACTAAACTAAACGAAATTAAACTATACACCAAACTATAATATAAGCTAAACTAAACTGTAAATTAAACTATAAACTAAAATAAACTACTAAACTATAAGGTAAACTAAACAAAATTAAACTCAACTAATCTAAACTAACCTAAGCTTACAAAACTAACCTAACGTAATATAAACTAAACTAAACTAACCTAACCTAACATAAGCTAGGCTAAGCTAAACTAAACTAACCTAACCTAAAATAAAATAAACTAAACTAAAATATAAACTAAACTATAAACTAAACTAAACCAACTATATACTAAACTATAAACTAAACTAAGCTAAACTATAAACTAAACTATACTAAACTAAACTAACTTAACCTAACCTAACCTAAACTAACTTAACCTAACCTATACTAAACTTACCTTACCTAACCTAACATAACCTAAACTAATCTACAGTATAAAATAAACTATAAACTAAACTAAACTATACTATAAACTAAATTATAAACTAAACTAAACTAAACTAAACTAACCTAACCTAACCTAACCTAAACTAAACTAAACTAAATTATAAACTAAACGTAACTAAACTAACCTAACCTAACCTAACCTAAACTAAACTAAACTAAATTATAATCTAAACGAAACTAAACAAAACTAAACTAAACTAACCTAAAGTAACATAACCTAACCTAACCTAAACTAAACTAAACTAACCTGACCTAACCTAAACCAAAACTAAATTAATCTATACTATAAACTAAAGTAAATTAACTAAACTAAAATAAACTAACCTAACCTAACCTAACCTAAACTAAACTAACATAACCTAACCTAACCTAAACTAAACTAAACTAATCTAATATAAACTAAACTAAACAATAAATTAAAATATAAACTAAACTTAACTAAACTAAACTAAGGAAAACTAAATTAACCTAAACTAAACTAAACTAAACTAACCTAACCTGACGTAAAATAAACTAAAATAAACTAAATTAAATTCAAGTAAACTAAACTAAACTACACTAACCTAACCTAACCTAACATAATCTAAACTAAACTAAACTAACCTAATCTAATCTAACCTTACCTAACCTAACCTAAACTAAACTAAACTAAACTATAAACTAATTTATAAACTAAACTAATCTATAAACTAAACTAAACTAAACGAACCTAAGATAACATAACCTAAATTAAACTAAACTAAACTAAACTATACTAAACTATAAACAAAACGATAAACTATACTATATATTAAACTGAACTAAAGTAAACTAAACTAAATTCATTTTACCTAACCTAACCTAAACTAAACTAAACTAACCTAACCTAACCCAAACTAAATTAAACTAAACCAAACTAAACGAAATTAAACTATAAACTGAAGTAAACTAAACTAAACTCAACTAAACTAAACTAACGTAACCTAACTTATCATAACCTAACCTAAACTAAACTAAACTAACGTAACCTAACATAACCTACCCTAAACTAAAATAAATTAAATTAATTAAACTATAAACTAAACTAATCTATATACTAAACGATACCTCACTCAACTAAACTAAACTAAACTAAACTACACTAAACTAAACTAAACCATAAACTAAACTATAAACTAAACTATAAACTAAACTATAAACTAATTTATAAATTAAACTAAACTATAAATTATAGTAAAATAAACAAAACTAAACTAAGCTAAACTAACTAACCTAAATTAACGTAACCTAAGCTAAGCTATCTAAACTAACCTAACCTAACCTAACCTAAACTAAACTAAACTAAAATAAACTAAACTAAACTAAACTATAAACTAAACTATAAACTAAACTGAACTAAACTATAAACTAAACTAAACTAAAGTTAACTAACCTAACGTAACTTAACCTAAACTAAATTAAACTAAACTAAACTAAACTAAGCTAACTTAACCTAACCTAAACTAACCTAACCTAACCTAAGTTAAGCTAAACTAAACTAACCTAACCTAACATAAACTAACCTTACCTAACCTAAACTAACATTACCTAACCTAACCTATCCTAAACTAAACTAAACTAAACAAAACTACACTAAACTAAACTAAATTAAACTATAAACTGAACTAAACTGTAAACTAAACTTTAAACTAAACAAGACTAAACTATAAACAAAACTAAACTAAACTGAACTAAACTTACCTAACCTAACCTAACATAAACTTAACTAAACTAAACTACCCTAACCTAACCTAACCTAATCTAACCTTACCTAACCTAACCTATACTAAACTAAACGAAACTAAACTATAAACTAAACTATAAAATAATCTATAAATTAAACTAAACTATAAACTAAAGTAAAATAAACTAAACTAAACTAAACTAACTAACCTAATCTAACCGAACCTAACCTAAGCTACGCTAAACTAAACTAACCTAACAAAACCTGAAATAAACTAAACTAAACTAAACTAAATTATAAACTAAACTATAAACTAATATAAACCAACCTAACCTAACCTAACCTAAACTAAACTAACCTAACCTAAGCTAACCTAACCTAAACTAAACTAACCTAACCTAAGCTAACCTAACCTAAACTAAACTAAACTATAAAAAAACTATAAACTAAACTAAACAAAACTATACTATAAACTAAATTATAAACTATACTAATGTAAACTAAACTAATCTCAACTAACCTAACCTAACCTCACCTAACCTAACATAAACTAAACTAAACTAAATTATAAACTAAACGAAACTAAAATAAACTAAACTAAATTAAACTAAACTAACCTAAAGTAACATAACCTAACCTAACCTAACCTAACCTAAACTAAAATAACTCAACTAACCTAACCGAACCTAAACTAAACTAAACTAAACTAAACTATAAACTAAAGTAAACTAAATTAAACTAAAATAAACTAACCTAATTTACCTAAACAAAACTAACACACCTAACCTAATCTAAACAAAACTAAAATGACCTAACCTATCCTTAACAAAATAAAACTAAACTAGACTATAAGCTAAACTATAAACTAAAGTAAACTAAACTAAACTAAAATAAACTAATCTAACCTAACCTAACCTAACCTAACCAAAACTAATATAATATAAACTAAACTAAACTATAAACTAAAATATAAACTAAACTAAACTTAATAACCTAACCTAAACTAAAGTAAAATAAACTAGAATAAATTCAACTAAACTAAACTAAACTAAACGCCACTAACCTAACCTAACCTAATATAATCTAAACTAAAATAAACTAACCTAACCTAAACTTACCTAACCTAACCTAAACTAAACTAATCTAAGCTATAAACTAAACTATAAACGAATTTATAAATTAAACTAAATTATAAACTAAAATAAAATAAACTAAACTAAGCTAAACTATCTAACCTAACCTAACCTAACCTAAATTAACCTAACCTAAGCTAAGCTAAACTAAACTAACCTAACCTAACATAAACTAACATAACCTAACCTAAACTAAACTAAACTAACCTTACCTAACCTAACCTAACCTATACTAAACTAAACAAAACGAAACTAAACTAAACTATAAACTAAACTAAACTTAACTAAAAAAACTAAACTAAACTGAACTAAACTAACATAACCTAACCTTACATAAACTTAACTAAACTAAACTAACCTAACCCAAACTAAGCTAACCTTACCTAACCTAACCTAAACTTAACTAAATGAAACTAAACTATAAACTAATCTCTAAATTAAACTAAACTATAAACTAAACTAAAATAAACTAAACTAAGCTAAATTAACTAACCTAACCTATTCTAACCTAACCTAAGCTAAACTAGACTAACCTAAACTAAACTAAACTAAACTAAATTATAAACTAAACCATAAACTAAACTAAACTATAAACTAAACTATAAACTAAACTAAACTAAACTATAAACTAGACTAAACTAAAATAAACTAACCTAACCTAAACTAAGCTAAGGTAAACTAAACTAACCTAAAGTAACATAAGTTAACCTAACCTAACCTAAACTACACTAACTTAACCTGACCTAACCTAAACTAAACTAACCTAACTTAACCTAAACTAACCTAAAATAACCTAACCTAAGCTAAGCTAAACTAAACTAACCTAACCTAACATAAACTAACATGACCTAACCTAAACTGAACTAAACTAAATTAACCTAACCTAACCTAAAATGACCTAACCTATGCTAAGCTAAACTAAACCAACCTAACCTAACATAAACTAATATATCCTAACCTAAACTAAACTAAACTAAACTAACCTTACCTAACCTAACCTATACTAAACTAAACAAAACAAAACTAAACTAAACTAAACTATAAACTGAACTAAATTAACCTAACCTAACCTAACATAAATTTAACTAAACTAACCTAACCCAACCTAAGCTAACCTTACCTAACCTAACCTAAACTAAACTAAACGAAACTAATCTATAAACTAAACTATAAACTAATCTTAAATTAAACTAAAGTATAAACTAAACTAAACTAAACTATAAACAAAACTAAACTAAACTGAACTAAACTAACCTAACCTAACATAAACTTAACTAAACTAAACTAACCTAACCCAACCTCAGCTAACCTTACCGAACCTAAACTAAACTTAACTAAATGAAACTAAACTATAAACTAATCTCTACATTAAACTAAACTATAAACTAAACTAAAATAAACTAAACTAAGCTAAATTAACTAACCTAACCTATTCTAACCTAACCTAAGCTAAACTAGACTAACCTAATCTAAACTAAACTAAACTAAACTATAAACTAAACTAAACTAAACTATAAACAAAACTAAACTAAACTGAACTAAACTAACCTAACCTAACATAAACTTAACTAAACTAAACCAACCTAACCCAACCTAAGCTAACCTTACCGAACCTAACCTAAACTTAACTAAATGAAACTAAACTATAAATTATTCTCTACATTAAACTAAACTATAAACTAAACTAAAATAAACTAAACTAAGCTAAATTAACTAACCTAACCTATTTTAACCTAACTTAGCTAAACTAGACTAACCTAACCTAAACTAAACTAAACTAAACTAAATTATAAACTAAACCATAAACTAAATTATACTATAAACTAAACTATAAACTAAACTAAACTAAACTATAAACTAGACTAAACTAAACTAAACTAACCTAACCTAACCTAAGCTAAGGTAAACTAAAATAACGTAACCTAACCTGAACTAAACTAAACTAAACTAACCTAACTTATAAACTAAGCTATAACCTAAACTAAACCAAATTATAAACTAAACTATAAACTAAACTAAAAAATAAACTAAACTAAACTAAATTATACTAATCTAACCTAACCTAAACTAAACTAACCTAACCTAACCTAACATAACATAACCTAAACTAAACTAAACTAAAATATAAAATAAACTATAAACTAAACTATACTATAAACTAAATTATAAACTAAACTAAACTAAACTAAACTAACCTAACCTAACCTAATCTAACATAAACTAAATTAAATTAAAAACAAAACGAAACTAAACTAACTTAACCTAATATAAACTAAACTAAACTAAATTATAAACTAAACGAAACTAAACTAAACTAACCTAAAGTAACATAAGTTAACCTAACCTAACCTAAACTACACTAACTTAACCTGACCTAACCTAAACTGAACTAAACCAAACTAACCTAACCTAACCTAAAATATATAACCTAAGATAAGCTAAACTAAACTTACCTAAACTAACCTAAACTAAACTAATCTAAACTATAACCTAAACTATAAACTAATTTATAAATTAAACTAAATTATTAATTAAAATAAATAAACTAAACTAAGCTAAACTATCTAACCTAACCTAACCTAACCTAAAATAACCTAACCTAAGCTAAGCTAAACTAAACTAACCTAACCTAACATAAACTAACATAACCTAACCTAACCTAAACTAATCTAAAGTAAACTAAACTAATCTAATATAAACTAAACAAACCTAAACTATAAACTAAAATATAAACTAAACTAAACAAACCTAACCTAAACTAAATTAAAATAAACTAAATAAAATTCAACTAAATGAAACTAAACTAAACTACACTAACCTAACCTAGCCTAACCTAACATAATCTAATCTAAACTAAAATAAACTAACCTAACCTAACCTTAACTAACCTAAACTAAACTAAACTAAACTAAACCAAACTAAACTAAACTATAAACTAAAATATAAATTAACCTGTAAACTATACTAAACTATAAACTACACGAAACTAATATAAAGTATACTAAACTAACCTAACCTAACCTAAGCTAAGCTAAACTAAACTAACCTAACCTAACCTAAAGTAAACTAAATTAAACTAAATTATAAACTAAAATACAAACTAAACTAAACCAAACTACATATTAAACTATAAACTAAACTAGGCTAAACTATAAATTAAACTAAACTAACCTATCCTAACCTAAACTAACCTAACCTAACCTAAACTAAACTAACCCAACCTAACCTAACATAACCTAAACTAAACTAAACTAAACTATAAAATAAACTATAAATGAAACTAAACTAAACTATACTATAAACTAAATTATAAACAAAACTATACTAAACTAAACTAAGCTAACCTAAACTAAGTTAAACTAAACTAAACTAAATTATAAAATATACGAAACTAAACTAACCTTACCTAACCCAACCTAACCTAACATAAACTAAACTAAACTAAACTAACCTAACCCAACCTAAGCTAACCTTACCGAACCTAACCTAAACTTAACTAAATGAAGCTAAACTATAAATTATTCTCTACATTAAACTAAACTATAAACTAAACTAAAATAAACTAAACTAAGCTAAATTAACTAACCTAACCTATTCTAACCTAACTTAGCTAAACTAGACTAACCTAACCTAAACTAAACTAAACTAAACTAAATTATAAACTAAACCATAAACTAAATTATACTATAAACTAAACTATAAACTAAACTAAACTAAACTATAAACTAGACTAAACTAAACTAAACTAACCTAACCTAACCTAAGCTAAGGTAAACTAAAATAACGTAACCTAACCTGAACTAAACTGAACTAAACTAACCTAACTTATAAACTAAGCTATAACCTAAACTAAACCAAATTATAAACTAAACTATAAACTAAACTAAACAATAAACTAAACTAAACTAAATTATACTAATCTAACCTAACCTATACTAAACTAACCTAACCTAACCTAACATAACATAACCTAAACTAAACTAAACTAAAATATAAAATAAACTATAAACTAAACTATACTATAAACTAAATTGTAAACTAAACTAAACTAAACTAAACTAAACTAACCTAACCTAACCTAATCTAACATAAACTAAATTAAATTAAAAACAAAACGAAACTAAACTAACTTAACCTAATATAAACTAAACTAAACTAAATTATAAACTAAACGAAACTAAACTAAACTAACCTAAAGTAACATAAGTTAACCTAACCTAACCTAAACTACACTAACTTAACCTGACCTAACCTAAACTGAACTAAACCAAACTAACCTAACCTAACCTAAAATATATAACCTAAGATAAGCTAAACTAAACTTACCTAAACTAACCTAAACTAAACTAATCTAAACTATAAACTAAACTATAAACTAATTTATAAATTAAACTAAATTATTAATTAAAATAAATAAACTAAACTAAGCTAAACTATCTAACCTAACCTAACCTAACCTAACCTAAAATAACCTAACCTAAGCTAAGCTAAACTAAACTAACCTAACCTAACATAAACTAACATAACCTAACCTAACCTAAACTAATCTAAAGTAAACTAAACTAATCTAATATAAACTAAACAAACCTAAACTATAAACTAAAATATAAACTAAACTAAACAAACCTAACCTAAACTAAATTAAAATAAACTAAATAAAATTCAACTAAATGAAACTAAACTAAACTACACTAACCTAACCTAGCCTAACCTAACATAATCTAATCTAAACTAAAATAAACTAACCTAACCTAACCTTAACTAACCTAAACTAAACTAAACTAAACTAAACCAAACTAAACTAAACTATAAACTAAAATATAAATTAACCTGTAAAGTATACTAAACTATAAACTACACGAAACTAATATAAAGTATACTAAACTAACCTAACCTAACCTAAGCTAAGCTAAACTAAACTAACCTAACCTAACCTAAAGTAAACTAAATTAAACTAAATTATAAACTAAAATACAAACTAAACTAAACCAAACTACATATTAAACTATAAACTAAACTAAGCTAAACTATAAATTAAACTAAACTAACCTAACCTAACCTAAACTAACCTAACCTAACCTAAACTAAACTAACCCAACCTAACCTAACATAACCTAAACTAAACTAAACTAAACTATAAAATAAACTATAAATGAAACTAAACTAAACTATACTATAAACTAAATTATAAACAAAACTATACTAAACTAAACTAAGCTAACCTAAACTAAGTTAAACTAAACTAAACTAAATTATAAAATAAACGAAACTAAACTAACCTTACCTAACCCAACCTAACCTAACATAAACTAAACTAAACAAAATTATAAACTAAACGAAACTAAACAAAACTAAGCTAAACTAACCTAAAGTAACATAACCTAACCTAACCTAAACTAAACTAAACTAACCTGACCTACCCTAAACTAAAACTAAACTAAACAAAACTATAAACTAAACTATAAACTAAAGTAAATTAACTAATTTAAATAAACTAACCTAACCTAACCTAACCTAAACTAAACTAACCTAACCTAACCTAAACTAAACTAAACTAATCTATTATAAACTAAACTAAACAATAAATTAAAATATAAACTAAACTAAACTAAGCTAAACTAATTTAACGTAAACTAAACTAAACTAACCTAACCTAGCCTAAACTAAACTAAAATAAACTAAATAAAATTCAACTAAACTAAACTAAACTACACTAACCTAACCTAACCTAACCTAACATAATCTAATCTAAACTAAAATAAAATAACCTAAACCAATCTAACCTTACCTAACCTAACCTAAACTAAACTAAACTAAACCAAACTAAACTAAACTATAAAATAAAATATAAACTAATTTATAAACTAAACTAAACTAAACTAAACTTAGCTAAACTAACTAACCTTACCTAATGTAGCCTAAAGTAATCTAAGCTAAACTAAACTAACCTAACCTAACCTAAACTAACTTAACCTAACCTATACTAAACTTACCTTACCTAACGTAACATAACCTAAACTAAACTAAACTATAAAATAAACTATAAACTAAACTAAACTAAACTATACTATAAACTAAATTATAAACTAAACTAAACTAAACTAAACTAACCTAACCTAACCTAACCTAACATAAACTAAACTAAACTAAATTATAAACTAAACGAAACTAAACTAACCTAACCTATGCTAACCTAACATAACATAAACTAAACTAAACTAAATTATAAACTAAACGAAACTAAACAAAACTAAAACTAAACTAACCTAAAGTAACCTAACCTAACCTAACCTAACCTAAAGTAAACTAAACTAATCTAATATAAACTAAACTAAACAATAAATTAAAATATAAAATAAACTTAACTAAACTAAACTAAGCTAAACTAACTTAACCTAAACTAAACTAAACTAAACTAACCTAACCTGGCCTAAAATAAACTAAAATAAACTAAACTAAAATCAAGTAAACTAAACTAAACTACACTAACCTAACCTATCCTAACGTTACATAATCTAATTTAAACTAAAACAAACTAACCTAAAGTAATCTAACCTTACCTAACCTAACGTAAACTAAAGTAAACCAAACTAAACTAAACTAAACTATAAACTAAAATATAAACCAATTTATAAACTAAACTAATCGATAAACTAAACTAACCTAACCTAAATTAGACTAAACTAAACTAAAGTAAATTTAACTAAACTAAACCTAAATACACTAACCCAACATAACCTAATCTAACATAAACTAAACTAAACTAAACTATACTAAACTATAAACAAAACGATAAACCATACTATATATTAAACTGAACTAAAGTAAACTAAACTAAATTAATTTTACCTAACCTAACCTAAACTAAACTAAACTAACCTAACCTAAACTAAATTAAACTAATCTAAACTAAACGAAATTAAACAATAAACTAAACTAAACTAAACTCAACTAAACTAAACTGACCTAACCTAACTTAACCTGACCTTACCTAAACTAAACTATACTAACCTAACCTAACATAACCTACCCTAAACTAAACTAAACTAAATTAATTGAAATATAAACTAAACTAAACTATAAACTAAGCGATACCTCACTAAACTAAACTAAACTACACTAAACTAAACTAAACCATAAACTAAACTATAAACTAAACTATAAACTAAGCTATAAACTAAACTAAACTAAACTATAAACTAAACTAAACTAATCTATAAACTAAACTAACCTATCCTAAATTAAACTAAACTAAACTAAGCTAACCAAACCTAACCTAACCTAACTTAAGCTAAACTAAACTAAACTACCCTAACCTAACATAAACTAACCTAACCTAACCTAAACTAAACAAAACTTACCTAACCTAACCTAATCTAACCTAAACTAAACTAAACTAAACTAAAGTAAACTAAATTAAACTATAAACTATACTAAACTATAAACTAAACTAAATTAAACTATAAACAGAACTAAACTTAAGTGAACTAAACTAGCCTAAACTAACATAAACTAAACTAAACGAAACTAAACTATAAATTAAACTATAAACTAATATATAAATTAAACTAAACTATAAATTAAACTAAAATAAACTAAACTAAGCTAAACTATCTACCCTATCCTAACCTAACCTAACCTAACCTAACCTAAACTAAACTACCTTAACCTAAACTAAACTAACCTAACCTAAGCTAAACTAAACTAAACTAAACTATAAAATAAACTATAAACTAAACTAAACTATACTATAAACTATATTATAAACTAAACTAAACTAACCTAAACTAACCTAACCTAACCTAACCTAACCTAAACAAAACTAAACTAAACTAAACTAAACTAAACTAAAATAAACTAACCTAACCTAACCTAACCTAAACTAAACTAACCTAAAGTAACCTAACCTAAACTAAACTAAACTATACTAAACTAATGTAATATAAACTAAACTAAATTAAACTATAAACTAAAATATAAACTAAACTAAACTAAACTAACCTAACTTAAACTAAACTAAAATAAACTAAATTAAATTCAACTAAATGAAATTAAACTAAACTACACTAACCTAAACTAACCTAAACTAACATAATCTAATCTAAACTAAAATAAAATAACCCAACCGAACCTAACCTAACCTTACCTAACCTAAACTAAACTAAACTAAACTAAACTAAACCAAACTAAACTGAACTATAAACTAAAATATAAATTATTCTGTAAACTAATCTAAACTATAAACTAATTTATAAATTAAACTAAACTTTAAACTAAAATAAAATAAACTAAACTAAGCTAAACAATCTAACCTAAACTAACCTAAAATAACCTAACCTAAGCTAAGCTAAACTAAACTAACCTAACCTAACATAAACTAACCTAACCTAACCTAAACTAAACTAAACTAAACTAAACTTACCTAACATATCCTAACCTAACCTATACTAAACTAAACAAAACTAAACTAAACTAAACCAAACTATATACTAAACTAAATTAAACTATAAACAAAACTAAACTAAACTGAAGTAAACTAACCTAACCTAACCTAATATAAACTTAACTAAACTAAACAAACCTAAATCAACCTAAGCTAACCTTACCTAACCCAACCTAAACTTAACTAAATGAAACTAAACTATAAACTAAACTAAACTAAACTAAAATAAGCTAAATTAACTAACCTAACCTATTCTAACCTAACCTAACCTAAACTAACCTAACCTAACTTAACCTAACCTAAATTAAACTAAACTAAGCTAACCTAACCTAACCTAAACTAAGCTAAAATAAAGTAATTTAAATTCCACTAAATTAAACTAAACAAAACTACACTAACCTAACCTAACCTAACCCAACCTAAATTAAAATAAATTAAACTAAGCTAACCTAACCTAACCTAAGCTAAGCAAAACTAAACTAACCTAACCTCACCTAACCTAACCTAAACTAAGTAAAACTAACCTAACCTAACTAGCCTAAACTAAACTAAACTAAACTATAAAATAAACTATAAACTAAACTAATCTATACCAAAAATTAAATTATAAAGTAAACTAAACTAAACTAAACTTTACCAAACTACTCTATTCTAACCTAAGCTAACCTAAACTAAGCTAAACTAAACTAAACTAAACAAAACTATGAACTGAACTAAACTAAAATAAAAACTAAATTATAAACTAAACTAAACTATAAACTAAACTAAACTAAACTAAACTATACTAAACTGAATTAACCTAGCCAAACCTAACCTAACCTAACCTAAACTAAACTAAACTAAACTAACCTAACTAAACCTAATCTAAATTTTACTCTACTACACTAAACTAAGCTATAAACTAAATTAGATTACACTATAAACTATACTATAAACTTAACTAAACTATAAAGAATACTGAACTATAAACAAAGCTAAACTAACTAACCAAACCTAACCTAACCTAACATATACCAAACTAAACTGAACTGAACTAAACTAACCTAACCTGACCTAACATAGTATAATCTAAACTTAAATACACTAACCTAAACTAATCTAATCTCACCTAACCTAACCTAAACTAAACTAAACCAAACTAAACACAAACTAAAATATAAACTATTTTATAAACTAAACTAATCTATAAACTAAACTAAACTAAACTAAACTTAGCTAAACTAACTAACCTTACCTAACCTAGCCTAACCTAATCTAAGCTAAACTAAACTAACCTAACCTAACCCAAAATAAACCAAACTAAACTAAATTATAAAGTAAACTATAAACTGAACTAAACAAAACTATATTCTAAACTACAAACTAAACTAAACTATAAACTAAACTATACTAAATTAAACTAAATTAACCTTACCTAACCTAACCTAACCTAACTTAAACTAAACTAAACTAACCTAACCTAACGTAACCTAATCTAAATTAAACTAAAATAATTCAACTAAACTAAACTAAACAGCACTAATCTAACCTAACCTAACCTAAACTAAACTAAACTAAATAAAACTAAACTAAACTAAACGAAATTAAACTATACACCAAACTATAAACTAAGCTAAAGTAAACTATAAATTAAACTATAAACTAAACTAAACTACTAAACTATAAGGTAAACTAAACTCAATTAAACTCAACTTATCTAAACTAACTTAACCTTACTAAACTAACCTAACATAAAATAACCTAACTTAATATAAACTAAACTAAACTAACCTAACCTAAGCACAGCTAAGCTAAGCTAAACTAAATCAACCTAACATAAACTAAACTAAATTAAACTAAAATATAAACCAAACTATAAACTAAACTAAACCAAATTATATACTAAACTATAAACTAAACTAAGCTGAACTATAACCTAAACTAACCTTACCTAACCTAACCTAAACTAAACTAAACAAAACTACACTAAACTAAATTAAACTATAAACTGAACTAAACTGTAAACTAAACTTTAAACTAAACAAGACTAAATTATAAACAAAACTAAACTAAACTGAACTAAACTTACCTAACATAACCTAACATAAACTTAACTAAACTAAACTATCCTAACCTAACCTAACCTAATCTAACCTTACCTAACCTAACCTAAATTAAACTAAACGAAACTAAACTATAAACTAATCTATAAATTAAACTAAATCATAAACTAAACTAAAATCAACTAAATTAAACTAAACTAACTAACCTAACCTAACCGAACCTAACCTAAGCTACGCTAAACTAAACTAACCAAACAAAACCTGAACTAAACTAAACTAAACTAAACTAAATTATAAACTAAACTATAAACTAAACTAAACTAAACTATAAACTAATATAAACTAACCTAACCTAACCTAAACTAAACTAACCTAACCTAAGCTAACCTAACCTAAACTAAACTAAACTATAAAAAAACTATAAACTAAACCAAACAAAACTATACTATAAACTAAATTATAAACTAAACTAATGTAAACTAAACTAACCTCAACTAACCTAACCTAACCTCACCTAAACTAACATAACATAAACTAAACTAAACTAAATTATAAACTAAACGAAACTAAACTAAACTAAACTAAATTAAACTAAACTAACCTTAAGTAACATAACCTAACCTAACCTAAACAAACTAAACAAAACTAAACTAAACTAAACTAAATTAAACTATAAACTAAACTAAACTATAAACCAAACTATAAACTAAACTAAACTAAACTATAAACAAACCTAACTAAATTGAACTAAACTAACCTAACCTAACCTAACATAAACTTAACTGAACTAAACTAACCTAACCTAACCTAACATAAACTTAACTAAACTAAGTTATCCTAACCTAACCTAACCTTACCTATCCTAACCTTAACTAAACCAAACTAAACTAAACTATACATTAAAATATAATCTAATCTATAAATTAAACTAAACTATAAACTAAACTAAAATAAACTAAACTAAGCTAAACTAACCTAACCTAACGAAACCTAAGCTAAGCTAAAGTAAACTTACCAAACCTAACCTAAACTAAACTAAATTAAACTAAATTATAATCTAAACCATAAACTTAACTAAACTAAATTATAAACTAAACTATAATTTAAACTAAACTATAAACTAAACTAAACCAAACTAACCTAACCTAACCTAACCTAACCTAAACTAAACTGACCTAACCTAAGCTGACCTAACCTAAATTAAACTATAAAATAAACTATAAACTAAACTAAACCAAACTATACTATAAACTAAATGATAAACTAAACTAAACTAACCGGAACTAACCTAACCTAACATAAACTAAACTAAACTAAATTATAAACTAAACGAAACTAAACTAAACTAAATTAAACTAAACTAACCTAAAGTAACCTAAACTAAACTAAACTAAACTAAACTATAAACTTAACTATAAACTAAAGTAAACTAAAGTAAACTAAAATAAACTAACCTAACCTAACCTAAACTCAACTAACCTAACCTAACCAAACCTAACCTAAATTAAACTGAACTAAACTAATCTAATATAAACTAAACTAAACTAAACTATAAACTAAAATATAAACTAAACTAAACTAAATTAACCTAACCTAACTTAAACTAACCTAAATTAAACTAAACTAAGCTAACCTAACCTAACCTAAACTAAGCTAAAATAAAGTAATTTAAATTCCACTAAATTAAACTAAACTAAACTACACTAACCTAACCTCACCTAACCCAACCTAAATTAAAATAAATTAAACTAAGCTAACCTAACCTATCCTAAGCTAAGCAAAACTAAACTAACCAAACCTAACCTAACCTAAAGTAAATAAAACTAACCTAACCTAACTAGCCTAAACTAAACTAAAATAACTATAAAATCAACTATAAACTAAACAAATCTATACTAAAAATTAAATTATAAAGTAAACTAAACTAAACTAAACTTTACCAAACTACTCTATTCTTACCTAAGCTAACCTAAACTAATCTAAACTAAACTAAACTAAACAAACCTATGAATTGAACTAAACTAAACTATAATCTAAATTATAAACTATACTAAACTATAAACTAAACTAAACTAAACTGTACTAAACTGAATTAACCTAGCCTAACCTAACCTAACCTAACCTAAACTAAACTAAACTAAAATATAAACCAAACTATAAACTAAACTAAACCAAACTATATACTAAACTATAAACTAAACTAAGCTAAACTATAAACAAAACTAAACTAAACTAACCTAACCTAGCCTAACCTAAACTAACTTAACCTAACCTAAACTAAACTTACCTTACCTTACCTAACATAACATAACATAAACTAAACTAAACTAAACTATAAAATAAACTATTAACTAAACTAAACTAAACTATTCAAAAATTAAATTATAAACTAAACTAAACTAAACTATCCTAACCTAACCTAACCTAACATTAACTAAATTATAAACTAAACTAAACTAAACTAACCTAACCTAACATAAACTAAACTAAACTAAATTATAAACTAAACGAAACTAAACAAAACTAAACCAAACTAACCTAAAGTAACATAACCTAACCTAACCTAAACTAAACTACACTAAGCTGACCTAAACTAAACTAAAACTAAATAAAACTAAACTATAAACTAAACTATAAACTAAAGTAAATTAACTAAACTAAAATAAACTTACCTAACCTAACCTAACCTAAACTAAACTAACCTAACCTAACCTAACCTAACCTAAACTAAACTAAACTAATCTAATATAAACTGAACTAAACAATAAATTAAAATATAAACTAAACTTAACTAAACTAAACTAAGCTAAACTAACTTGACCTAAACTAAACTAAACTAAGCTAACCTAACCTGACCTAAACTAAACTAAAATAAACTAAATTAAATTCAAATAAACTAAACTAAACTACACTAACCTTACCTAACCTAACCTAACATAATCTAATCTAAACTAAAATAAGGTAACCTAAACTAATCTAACCTTACCTAACCTAACCTAAACTAAACTAAACCAAACTAAACTAAACTATAAACCAAAATATAAACTAATTTATAAACTAAACTAATCTATAAACTAAACTAAACTGAACTATAAACAAAACTAAACTAAACTGAACAAAACTAACCTAAACTAACCTAACCTAACCTAACCGAACCGAACCTAAGCTACGCTAAACTAAACTAACCTAACAAAACCTGAACTAAAGTAAACTAAACTAAACTAAACTAAATTATAAACTAAACTATAAACTAAACTAAACTAAACTATAAACTAATATAAACTAACCTAACCTAACCTAAACTAAACTAACCTAACCTAACCTAAACTAAACTAAACTATAAAAAAACTATAAACTAAACTAAACAAAACTATACTATAAACTAAATTATAACTAAACTAATGTAAACTAAACTAACCTCAACTAACCTAACCTAACCTCACCTAACCTAACATAACATAAACTAAACTAAACTAAATTATAAACTAAACGAAACTAAACTAAACTAAACTAAATTAAACTAAACTAACCTAAAGTAACATAACCTAACCCAACCTAACCTAACCTAAATTAAAATAAACTCAACTAACCTAACCTAACATAACCCAACTTAACCTAAACTAAATAAACTAACCTAACCGAACCTAAACTAAACTAACTAAACTAAACTATAAACTAAACTATAAACTAAAGTAAACTAAACTAAAATAAAATAAACTAACCTAATTTACCTAAACAAAACTAACACTCCTAACCTAACCTAAACAAAACTAAACTATACTAACCTACCCTAACATAACCCAACCTAACCTAAACTAAACTAAACTAAACTATAAACTAAATTATAAACTAAAGTAAACTAAACTAAACTAAAATAAACTAACCTAACCTAACCTAAACAAACCTAACACACCTAACCTAACCTAACCTAAACTAAACTAAACTAAACTAAACTAACCTAACATAACTTAACCTAACCTAAAATAAACTAAACTGACCTAACCTATCCTAAAAAAAACAAAAATAAACTAAACTATAAGCTAAGCTATAAACTAAACTAAACAAAACTGTACTAAACTGAATTAGCCTAGCCTAACCTAACCTAATCTAACCTAAACTAAAGTAAACTAAACTAACCTAATCAAAACTAATGTAAATTATACTCTACTACACTAAACTAAACTATAAACTGAATTAGATTACACTATAAAATAAACTATAAACTTAACTAAACCATAAACAAAACTAAACTATAAACAAAACTAAACTAACTAACTTAACCTAACCTAACCTAACATATACTAAACTAAACTAAACTAACCTAACTAACTAACATAACCTAGCCTAACCTAAGATAAACTAAACTAACCTACATAAACCTAAACTAAACTAAACAAAACTACTCTAAACTAAATTATAAACTAAACTATAAACTAACCTATATTATAAACTAAACTATCAACTATACTAAACGAAAGTGAATTATAATATAATCTAAATTCAACTAAACTAAACTAAACTAAACTAAACTACACTAACCTAACCTAACCTAACCTAACCTTACCTAACCTAACGTAAACTAAACTAAACTAAACCAAACTAAACTTAACTATATACTAAAATATAAATTAATCTATAAACTAAACTAAACTATAAATTAAACTAAACTAAACTGAACTAAAATAACCTAACCTGACCTAACATAAACTTAACTAAACAAAACTAACCTAACCTAACCTAACCTAACCTTACCTAACCGAACCTAAACTAAACTAAACTAAACTAAACTAAATTATAAACTAAACTATAAAGTAAATTAAACCAAATTATAAACTAAACTATAAACTAAACTAAACTAAAGTATAAACTACACTAAACTAACCTAACCTAACCTAACCTAACCTAAACTAATCTAACCTAACTTAAGCTAACCTAACCTAAACTAAACTAAACTATAAAATAAACTATAAACTAAACTCAACTAAACTATATTATAAACTAAATTATAAACTAAACTAAACTAAACTAACCTAAACTAACCTAACCTAACCTCACCTAACCTAACCTAACATAAACTTAACTAAACTAAATTATAAACTAAAGGAAACTAAACTAAATTAAATTAAACTAAACTAACCTAAAGTAACATAACCTAACCTAACGTAACCTAAACTAAACTAAACTAAACTAAACTTACCTAACCTAACCTAACCTAACCGAACCTAAACTAAACTAAACTAAACTAAATTATAAACTAAACTATAAAGTAAATTAAACCAAATTAAAAACTAAACTATAAACTAAACTAAACTAAAGTATAAACTACACTAAACTAACCTAACCTAACCTAACCTAACCTAAACTAATCTAACCTAACTTAAGCTAACCTAACCTAAACTAAACTAAACTATAAAATAAACTATAAACTAAACTCAACTAAACTATATTATAAACTAAATTATAAACTAAACTAAACTAAACTAACCTAACCTAACCTCACCTAACCTAACCTAACATAAACTAAACTAAACTAAATTATAAACTAAAGGAAACTAAACTAAATTAAATTAAACTAAACTAACCTAAAGTAACATAACCTAACCTAACGTAACCTAAACTAAACTAAACTAAACTAAACTTACCTAACCTAACCTAACCTAAACTAAACCAAACTAAATTAACCTAACCGAACCTAAACTAAACTAAACTATAAACTAAACTATAAACTAAACTAAACTAAACGAACCTAACCTAACTTAACCTAACCTAAACTAAACTAAACCAAACTAACCTAACCTAACCTAAACTAAGCTAAAATAAACTAAATTATACTAAACTAAACTAAACTACACTAACCTAACGTAACCTACCATAATCTAATCTAAACTAAAATAAACTAACCTAACCTAACCTAAACTAAACTAAACTAACCTAACCTAACCTAAACTAAACTACACTAAACTAAACTAAATTAAACAATACACTAAACTAAACTAAACTAAACTATAAACTAAACTAAACTATAAACAAAACTATACCAAACTGAACTTAACTAACCTAAACAAACGTAACCTAACATAAACTAAACTACAGTAACTTAACCATACCTAACCTAAACTAACCTATCCTAACCTAAACTAAACTAAACTAAACTATAAACTAAACTATAAACCAATCTAAAATTAAACTAAATTATAAACTAAAATAAACTAAACTAAGCTAAACTAACTAACCCAAACCTAACCTAACCTATCCTAACCCAACCTAAACTAAGCTAAACTAACCTAACCTAACCTAACCTAACCTAGACTAAACTAAACTAAACTAAACTAAACTAAGTTAAACAATAAACTAAATTAAACTTAACTATAAATTAAACTATAAACTAAACTAAACTATAAATAATACTAAACTAAACTGAACTAAACTAACCTAACCTAACCTAACATAAACTTAACTAAACTAAACTAACTTAACCTCACCCATCCTAACCTTACCTAACCTAACCTAAACTAGACTAAACTAAGCTATAAGCGAAACTATACTTAACTATAAATTAAACACTAAACTAAACTACACCAAACTGACCTAACCTAACCTAAACAAAACAAACACACCTAACCTAACCTAAACTAAACTAAACTAAAGTAAACTAACCTAACCTAACCTAAATTAACTTAACCTAACCTATACTAAACTTAACTTACCTAACCTAACATAACCTAAACTAAACTAAACTATAAACTAAACTATACTAAACTAAAATAACCTAACCTAACCTAACCTAAACTAACTTAACCTAACCTATACTAAACTTACTTTACCTAACCTAACATAACCTAAACTAAACTAAACTATAAAATAAACTTAAACTAAACTAAACTAAACTATACTATAAACTAAATTATAAACTAAACTAAACCTAACTAAACTAAACTAACCTAACCTAACCTAACCTAACATAAATTAAACAAACTAAATTATAAACTAAACGTAACTAAACTAACCTAACCTAACCTAACCTAACATAAACTAAACTAAACTCAATTATAAACTAAACGAAACTAAACAAAACTAAACTAAACTATCCTAAAGTAACATAACCTATGCTAACTTAAACTAAACTAAACTAACCTGACCTAACCTAAACTAAAACTAAATTAATCTAAAATATAAACTAAACTGTAAACTAAACTAAACCAAACTATATACTAAACTATAAACTAAACTAAACATTACTAAACTAGCCTAACCTAACCAAACATAAACTAAACCAAACTAAATTATAAACTAAACGTAACTAAACTAACCTAACCTAACCTAACCTAACATAAACTAAACTAAACACAATTATAAACTAATAAACAAAACTAAACTAAACTAACCTAAAGTAACATAACCTAACCTAACCTAAACTAAACAAACCTGACCTAACCTAAACTAAAACCAAATTAATCTAAACTATAAACTAAATTATAAACTAAAGTAAATTGACTAAACTAAAATAAACTAACCTAACCTAACCTAACCTAAACTAAACTAACCTAACCTAACCTAACCTAACCTAAACTAAACTAAACTAATCTAATATAAACTAAACTAAACAATAAATTAAAATATAAACTAAACTTAACTAAACTAAACTAGGCTAAAGTAACTTAACCTAAACTAAACTAAACTAAACTAACCTAACCTGACCGAAACTAAACTAAAATAAACTAAATTAAATTCAAGTAAACTAAACTAAACGACACTAACCTAACCTAACCTAACATAATCTAATCTAAACTAAAATAAACTAACCTAAACTAATCTAACCTTACCTAACCTAACCTAAACTAAACTAAACTAAACTATAAACTAAAATATAAACTAATTTATAAACTAAACTAATCTATAAACTAAACTAAACTAAACTAACCTAACCTAAATTAGACTATACTAAACTAAAGTAAATTCAACTAAATTAAACCTAACTACACTAACCTAACCTAACCTAATCTAACATAAACTAAACTAAACTAAAATAACCTAAGATAACTTAACCAAAATTGAACTAAACTAAACTAAACTATACTAAACTATAAACAAAACGATAAACATTACTATATATTCAACTGAACTAAAGTAAATTAAACTAAATTAATGTTACCTAACCTATCCTAAACTAAACTAAACTAACCTAACCTAACCTAAACTAGATTAAACTAAGCAAAACTAAACGAAATTTAACTATAAACTAAGCTAAACTAAACTTAACTCAACTAAACTAAACTAACCTAACCTAACATAACCTACCCTAAACTAAACTAAACTAAATGAATTAAACTATAAATTAACTAAACTATAAACTAAACGATACCTCACTAAACTAAACTAAACTACACAGAATTAAACTACACTAAACTAAACTAAACCATAAACTAAACTATAAACTAAACTATAAACTAAAGTATAAACTAATTTATAAATGAAACTAAACTATAAACTATAGTAAAATAAACTAAACTAAACTAAGCTAAACTAACTAACCTAACCTAACGTAAGCTAAACTATCTAAACTAACCTAACCTAACCTAAACTAAACCAAACTAAAATAAACTAAACTAAACTAAACTATAAACTAAACTGTAAACTAAACTGAACTAAACTTTAAACTAAACTAAACTAAAGTTAACTAACCTAACGTAACCTAACCTAAACTAAATTAAACTAAACTAAACTAAACTAACCTAACCTAACCTAAACTAACCTAACCTAACCTAAGCTAAGCTAAACTGAACTAACCTAACCTAACATAAACTAACCTTACCTAACCTAAACTAACCTTACCTAACCTAACCTAAACTAAACTAAGCTAAACAAAACTAAACTAAATTAAACTAAATTAAACTATAAACTGAACTAAACTGTAAACTAAAATTTAAACTATACAAAACTAAACTAAACTGAACTAAACTTACCTAACCTAACCTAACATAAACTTAACAAAACTAAACTACCCTAACTTAACCTAACCTAACCTTAAGTAACCTAACCTAAACTAAACTAAACGAAACTAAACTATAAACTAATCTATAAATTAAACTAAACTATAAACTAAAATAAAATAAAATAAACTAAACTAAACTAACTAACCTAACCTAACCGAACCTAACCTAAGCTGCGCTAAACTAAACTAACCTAACAAAACCTGAAATAAACTAAATTAAACTATAAATTAAACTAAATAATAAACTAAACTAAACTAAACTAAACTAAACTAACCTAACCTAACCTAAACTAAACTAACCTAACCTAACCTAAGCTAACCTAACCTAAACTAAACTAAACTATAAAAAAACTATAAACTAAACTAAACATAACTATACTATAAACTAAATTATAAACTAAACTAAACTAAACTAAACTAAACTAACCTCAACTAACCTAACCTAACCTCACCTAACCTAACCTAACATAAACTAAACTAAACTAAATTATAAACTAAACGAAACTAAACTAAACTAAATTAAACTAAACTAACCTAAAGTAACATAACCTAACCTAACCTAACCTAAACTAAAATAAAGTCAACTAACCTAAACTAACATAACCCAACCTAACCTAAACTAAACTAAACTAACCTAACCGAACCTAAACTAAACTAAACTAAACTGTAAACTAAACTATAAACTAAAGTAAACTAAACTAAACTAAAATAAACTAACCTAATTTACCTAAACAAAACTAACACACCTAACCTAACCTAACCTAAAATAAACTAAACTAAACTAACCTAACCTAACCTAAACTAAACTAAACTGACCTAACCTATCCTAAACAAAACTAAACTAAACTAAACTATAAACTAAAGTAAACTAAACTAAACTAAAATAAACTAATCTAACCTAACCTAACCTAACCTAAACTAATTTAATATAAACTAAACTAAACTAAACTATAAACTAAAATATAAACTAAACTAAACTAAACTAACCAAACCTAACCTAACATAATCTAATCTAAACTAAAATAAACTAACCACACCTAACCTAACCTTGCCTATTCTAACCTAAACTAAACTAAACTAAACAAACTAAACCAAACTATAAACTAAAATATAAACTAATCTATAAACTAAACTGAACTATAAACTAAACGAATCTAAAATAATCTATACTAAACTAAACTAACCTAACCTAAACTAACCTAATCTAACCTAAACTAAACTAAACTAACCTAACCTAACATAAACCAAACTAAACTAAACTAAACTAATTTAAGCTATAAACTAAACGAAATTAAACTATAAACTGAAGTAAACTAAACTAAACTCAACTAAACTAAACTAACCTAACCTAACTTAACATAACCTAATCTAAACTAGACTAAACTAACGTAACCTAACATAACCTACCCTAAACTAAAATAAATTAAATTAATTAAACTATAAACTAAACTAAACTATATACTAAACGATACCTCAATCAACTAAACTAAACTAAACTAAACTACAATAAACTAAACTAAACCATAAACTAAACTATAAACTAAACTATAAACTAAACTATAAACTAATTTATAAATTAAACTAAAATATTAATTATAGTAAAATAAACAAAACTAAACTAAGCTAAACTAACTAACCTAAATGAACATAACCTAAGCTAAGCTATCTAAACTAACCTAACCTAACCTAACCTAAACTAAACTAAACTAAAATAAACTAAACTAAACTAAACTATAAACTAAACTAAACTGAACTAAACTACAAACAAAACTAAACTAAAGTTAACTAACCTAACGTAACCTAACCTAAACTAAATTAAACTAAACTAAACTAAACTAAGCTAACTTAACCTAACCTAAACTAACCTAACCTAACCTAAGCTAAGCTAAACTAAACTAACCTAACCTAACATAAACTAACCTTACCTAACCTAAACTAATCTTACCTAACCTAACCTAACCTAAACTAAACTAAACTAAACAAAACTACACTAAACTAAACTAAATTAAACTATAAACTGAACTAAACTGTAAACTAAACTTTAAACTAAACAAGACTAAACTATAAACAAAACTAAACTAAACTGAATTAAACTTACCTAACCTAACCTAACATAAACTTAACTAAACTAAACTACCCTAGCCTAACCTAACCTAATCTAACCTTACCTGACCTAACCTAAACTAAACTAAACGAAACTAAACTATAAACTAAACTATAAACTAATCTATAAATTAAACTAAACTATAAACTAAATTAAAATAAACTAAACTAAACTAAACTAACTAACCTAACCTAACCGAACCTAACCTAAGCTTCGCTAAACTAAACTAACCTTACAAAACCTGAAATAAACTAAACTAAACTAAACTAAACTAAATTATAAACTAAACTATAAACTATTATAAACTAACCTAACCTAACCTAAACTAAACTAACCTAACCTAAGCTAACCTAACCTAAACTAAACTAAACTATAAAAAAACTATAAACTAAACTAAACAAAACTATACTATAAACTAAATTATAAACTAAACTAATGTAAACTAAACTAACCTCAACTAACCTAACCTAACCTCACCTAACCTAACATAAACTAAACTAAACTAAATTATAAACTAAACGAAACTAAACTACACTAAAATAAATTAAACTAAACTAACCTAAAGTAACATAACCTAACCTAACCTATCCTAACCTAACCTAGCCTAAACTAAAATAAACTCAACTAACCTAACGGAACCTAAACTAAACTAAACTAAACTAAACTATAAACTAAACTATAAACTAAAGTAAACTAAATTAAACTAAAAAATACTAACCTAATTTACCTAAACAAAACTAACACACCTAACCTAACCTAAACAAAACTAAACTGACCTAACCTATCCTAAACAAAATAAAACTAAACTAAACTATAAGCTAAACTATAAACTAAAGTAAACTAAACTAAACTAAAATAAACTAATCTAACATAACCTAACCTAACCTAACCTAACCTAAACTAATATAATATAAACTAAACTAAACTATAAATTAAAATATAAACTAAACTAAACTAAATAACCTAACCTAAACTAAAGTAAAATAAACTAGATTAAATTGAACTAAACTAAACTAAACTAAACGCCACTAACCTAACCTAACCTAACCTAATCTAATCTAAACTAAAATATACTAACCTAACCTAACGTAACCTAACCTTACCTATTCTAACCTAAACTAATCTAAACTAAACAAACTAAACTGAACTATAAACTAAAATATAAACTAATATATAAACTAAACTGAACTATAAACTAAACAAACTAAAATAAACTATACTAAACTAAACTAACCCAACCTAAACTTACCTAACCTAACCTAAACTAAACTAATCTAAGCTATAAACTAAACTATAAACTAATTTATAAATTAAACTAAACTATAAACTAAAATAAAATAAACTAAACTAAGCCAAACTATCTAACCAAACCTAACCTAACCTAAATTCACCTAACCTAAGCTAAGCTAAACTAAACTAACCTAACCTAACATAAACTAACATAACCTAACCAAAACTAAACTAAACTAAACTAAACTTACCTTACCTAACCTAACCTAACTTATACTAAACTAAACAAAAATAAACTAAACTAAACTAAACTATAAACTAAACTAAACTAAACTATAAAAAAACTAAACTAAACTGAACTAAACTAACCTAACCTAACCTAACATAAACTTAACTAAACTAAACTAACCTAACCCAACCTAAGCTAACCTTACCTAACCTAACCTAAACTTAACTAAATGAAACTAAACTATAAACTAGTCTCTAAATTAAACTAAACTATAAACTAAACTAAAATAAACTAAACCAAGCTAAATTAACTAACCTAACCTATTCTAACCTAACCTAAGCTAAACTAGACTAACCTAACCTAAACTAAATTAAACTAAACTAAAATATAAACTAAACCATAAACTAAACTAAACTATAAGCTAAACTATAAACTAAACTATAAACTAGACTAAACTAAAATAAACTAACCTAACCTAACCTAAGCTAAGGTAAACTAAACTAACCTAAAGTAACATAAATTAAACTAACCTAACCTAAACTTAACTAACTTAACCTGACCTAACCTAAACTAAACTAACCTAACCTATCCTAAAATAACCTAACCTAAGCTAAGCTAAACTAAACTAACCTAACCTAACCTAACATAAACTAACATAACCTAACCTAAACTGAACTAAACTAAACTAACCTAACCTAACCTAACCTAAAAAAACCTAACCTAAGCTAAGCTAAATTAAACTAACCTAACCTAACATAAACTAATATAACCTAACCTAAACTGAACAAAACTAAACTAACCTTACCTAACCTAACCTATACTAAACTAAACAAAACAAAACTAAACTAAACTATACACTGAACTAAACTAACCTAACCTAACCTAACATAAACTTAACTAAACTAACCTAACCTAACCTAAGCTAACCTTACCTAACCTAACCTAAACTAAACTAAACGAAACTAACCCATAAACTAAACTATAAACTAATCTCTAAATTCAACTAAACTATAAACTAAACTAAAATAAACTAAACTAAGCTAAATTAACTAACCTAACCTATTCTAACCTAACCTAAGCTAAACTAGACTAACCTAACCTAAACTAAACTAAACTAAACTATAAACTAAATTAAACTAAACTATAAACAAAACTAAACTAAACTGAACTAAACTAACCTAACCTAACATAAACTTAACTAAACTAAACTAACCTAACCCAACCTAAGCTAACATTACCTAACCTAACCTAAACTTAACTAAATGAAACTAAACTATAAACTAATCTCTAAATTAAACTAAACTATAAACTAAACTAAAATAAACTAAACTAAGCTAAATTAACTAACCTAACCTATTCTAACCTAACCTAAGCTAAACTAGACCAACCTAACCTAAACTAAACTAAACTAAACTACACTAACCTAACCTAACCTAACGTTACATAATCTAATCTAAACTAACACAAACTAACCTAAAGTAATCTAAACTTACCTAACCTAACCTAAACTAAAGTAAACCAAATTAAACTAAACTATAAACTAAAATATAAACCAATTTATAAACTAAACTAATCTATAAACTAAACTAAACTAACCTAACCTAAATTAGACTAAACTAAACTAAAGTAAATTCAACTAAACTAAACCTAAATACACTAACCCAACCTAACCTAATCTAACATAAACTAAACTAAACTAAAATAACCTAAGATAACTTAACCTAAATTAAACTAAACTAAACTAAACTATACTATTCTATATACAAAACGATAAACTATACTATATATTAAACTGAACTAAAGTAAACTAAACTAAATTAATTTTACCTAACCTAACCTAAACTAAACTAAACTAACCTAACCTAACCTAAACTAAATTAAACTAATCTAAACTAAAAGAAATTAAACTATAAACTAAACTAAACTAAACTAAACTCAACTAAACTAAACTGACCTAACCTAACATAACCTACCCTAAACTAAACTAAACTAAATTAATTAAAATATAAACTAAACTAAACTATAAACTAAACGATACCTCACTAAACTAAACTAAACTACACTAAACTAAACTAAACCATAAACTAAACTATAAACTAAACTATAAACTAAGCTATAAACTAAACTAAACTACACTATAAACTAAACTAAACTAATCTATAAACTAAACTAACCTATCCTAAATTAAACTAAACTAAACTAAGCTAACCAAACGTAACTTAACCTAACTTAAGCTAAACTAAACTAAACTAACCTAACCTAACATAAACTAACCTAACCTAACCTAAACTAAACTAAACTTACCTAACCTAACCTAACCTAAACTAAATTAAACTAAACTAAAGTAAACTAAACTAAATTAAACTATAAACTATACTAAACTATAAACTAAACTAAACAAAACTATAAACAGAACTAAACTAAAGTGAACTAAACTAACCTAAACTAACATAAACTAAACTAAACGAAACTAAACTATAAATTAAACTATAAACTAATATATAAATTAAACTAAACTATAAATTAAACTAAAATAAACTAAACTAAGCTAAACTATCTACCCTATCCTAACCTAACCTAACCTAACCTAACCTAAGCTAAACTAAACAAACCTAACCTAAACTAACCTAACCTAAGCTAAACTAAACTACACTAAACTATAAAATAAACTATAAACTAAACTAAACTATACTATAAACAAAATTATAAACTAAACTAAACTAACCTAAACTAACCTAACCTAACCTAACCTAAACAAAACTAAACTAAACTAAACTAAACTAAACTAAAATAAACTAACCTAACCTAACCTAACCTAAACTAAACTAACCTAAAGTAACCTAACCTAAACTAAACTCAACTATACTAAACTAATGTAATATAAACTAAACTAAATTAAATTATAAACTAAAATATAAACTAAACTAAACTAAACTAACATAACTTAAACTAAAAAAAATAAACTAAATTAAATTCAACTAAATGAAACTAAACTAAACTACACTAACCTAAACTAACCTAACCTAACATACTCTAATCTAAACTAAAATAAACTAACCTAACCGAACCTAACCTAACCTTACCTAACCTAAACTAAACTAAACTAAACTAAACTAAACCAAACTAAACTAAACTATAAACTAAAATATAAATTAATCTGTGAACTAATCTAAACAATAAACTAATTTATAAATTAAACTAAACTTTAAACTAAAATAAAATAAACTAAACTAAGCTAAACTATCTAACCTAACCTAACCTAAAATAGCCTAACCTAAGCTAAGCTAAACTAACCTAACCTAACATAAACTAACATAACCTAAACTAAACTAAACTAAACTAAACTTACCTAACCTAACCTAACCTAACCTATACTAAACTAAACAAAACTAAACTAAACTAAACTAAACTATATACTAAACTAAACTAAACTATAAACAAAACTAAACTAAACTGAAGTAAACTAACCTAACCTAACCTAATATAAACTTAACTAAACTAAACAAACCTAACCCAACCTAAGCTAACCTTACCTAAACTAACCTAAACTTAACTAAAAAAAACTAAACTATAAACTAATCTCTAAAATAAACTAAACTATAAACTAAACTAAACTAAACTAAGCTAAATTAACTAACCTAACCTATTCTAACCTAACCTAAGCTAAACTAGACTAACCTAACCTAAACTAAACTAAACTAAACTAAATTATAAACTAAACCATAAACTAAACTAAACTATAAACTAAACTAAACTATAAACTAAACTATAAACTAAACTAAAGTAAACTATAAACTAGACTAAACTAAACTAAACTAACCTAACCTAATCTAAGGTAAACTAAACTAACCTAAAGTAACATAAGTTAACCTAACCTAACCTAAACTACACTAACTTAACCTGACCTAACCAAAAGTAAACTAACCTAACCTAACCTAACCTAACCTAACCTAAACTACACTAACTTAACCTGACCTAACCAAAAGTAAACTAACCTAACCTAACCAAACCTAACCTAACCTAACCTAAAATAACCTAACCTAAGCTAAGCTAAACTAAACTAACATAACCTAACCTAAACTGAACTAAACTAAACTAACCTAACCTAACCTAACCTAAAATAAATTAACCTAAGCTAAGCTAAACTAAACTTACCTAACCTAACCTAAACTAAACTAATCTAAACTATAAACTAAACTATAAACTAATTTATAAATTAAACTAAACTATAAACTAAAATAAAATAAACTAAACTAAGCTAAACCTTCTAACCTAACCTAACCTAACCTAAAATAACCTAACCCAAGCTAAGCTAAACTAAACTGACCTAACCTAACATAAACTAGCATAACCTAACCTAACCTAACCTAAACTAATCTAAACTAAACTAAACTAATCTAATATAAACTAAACAAACTTAAACTATAAACTAAAATATAAACTAAACTAAACTAACCTAACCTTAACTAAACTAAAATAAACTAAATTAAATTCAACTAAATGAAACTAAACTAAACTACACTAACCTAACCTAACCTAACCTAACATAATCTAATCTAAACTAAACTAAACTAATGTAATATAAGCTAAAATAAACAATAAATTAAGATATAAACTAAACTAAAATATACTAAACTAAGTTAACCTTACTTAACCTAACCTAAACTAAACTAAACTAAACTAAACTAACCTAACCTAACCTAAACTAAAGAAAAATAAACTACATTAAATTCAACTAAACTAAAATAAACTACACTTACCTAACCTAACCTTACCTAACCTAACCTAAACTAAACTAAACTATAAACTAAAATATAAGCTAATCTATAAATTATACTAAACTATAAACTAAACTAAACTAAACCGAATTAAATTCAACTACACTAAACTACACTAATCTAACCTAACCTAACCTAACATAATCTAATCTAAACTAAAATAAACTAACCTAACCTAACCTTACCTAAGCTAACCTAAACTAAACTAAACTAAACCAAACTTAACTAAACTATAAAAGCAAAATATAAACTAATATATAAACTAAACTAAACTATAAACTAAAGGAAACTAAATTAAACTATAGAAAACTAAGCTAACCTAACATAAACAAATCTAACCTAACCTAAAATAAACTAAACTAAACTAAACTAAATTAAACTATAAACTAAACTAAATTAAACCATAAACTAAACTATAAACTAAACTAATCTATAAACAAAACTAAACTATAAAACAATTTATAAATTAAACTAAACTATAAACTAAACTAAACTAAGCTAAACTAACTAACCCAACCTAACCTAACCTAACCTAACCTAACCTATACTAAACTAACCTAAGCTAACCTAAACTAAACTAAAATAAACTAAATTATATTATAAAGTATAAACTAAACAAAACTAAACTATAAACTATAATATAAACTAAACTAAACTTCACTAAACTAAATTAAACTAAAGTTAACTAACCTAACCTAACCTAACCTAAATTAAACTAAACTAAACTAAGCTAACCTAACCTAACCTAACCTAACCTAACCTAACCTAAGCAAAACTAAAGTAACCTAACCTAACATAAACTAACCTAACCTAACCTAAACTAAACTAAACTAATCCAAACTAAACTAAGCTAACCTAACTTAACCTAACCTAAACTAACCTAACCTAAGCAAAACTAAACTAACCTAACCTAACAGAAACTAACCTAACCTAAACTAAACTAAACTAAACTAAACTCAACTAAACTAACCTTACCTAACCTAACCTAAACTAAACTAAACTAAACTAAATTAAACTATAAATTAAACTAAACTATAAACCAAACTATAAACTAAACTAAACTAAACTATAAACAAACCTAACTAAACTGAACTAAACTAACCAAACCTAACCTAACATAAACTTAACTAAACTAAACTATCCTAACCTAACCTAACCTTACCTAACCTAACCTTAACTAAACCAAACTAAACTAAACTATAAACTAAAATATAATCTAATCTTTAATTTAAACTAAACTATAAACTAAACTAAAATAAACTAAACTGAGCTAAACTAACTAACCTAACCTAATTTAACCTAACCTAACCAAACCTAAGCTAAGGTAAAGTAAACTTACCAAACCTAACCTAAACTAAACTAAACTAAATTAAACTAAATTATAATCTAAACTATTAACTTAACTAAACTAAATTATAAACTAAACTATAAACTAAACTAAACTATAAACTAAACTAATCCAAACTAACCTAACCTAACCTAACCTAAACTAAACTGACCTAACCTAAGCTAACCTAACCTAAATTAAACTATAAAATAAACTATAAACTAAACTAAACCAAACTATACTATAAACTAAATTATAAACTAAACTAAACTAACCTGAACTAACCTAACCTAACATAAACTAAACTAATTTAAATTATAAACTAAACGAAACTAAACTAAACTAAATTAAACTAAACTAACCTAAAGTAACCTAAACTAAACTAAACTAAACTAAACTATAAACTTAACTATAAACTAAAGTAAACTAAAGTAAACTAAAATAAACTAACCTAACCTAACCTAAACTCAACTAACCTAACCTAACCAAACCTAACCTAAACTAAACTGAACTAAACTGAACTAACCTAATTTAATATAAACTAAACTAAACTAAACTATAAACTAAAATATGAATTAAACTAAACTAAACTAACCTAACCTAACTTAACCTAACCTAAATTAAACTAAACTAAGCTAACCTAACCTAACCTAAACTAAGCTAAAATAAAGTAATTTAAATTCCACTAAATTAAACTAAACAAAACTACACTAACCTAACCTAACCTAACCTAACCCAACCTAAATTAAAATAAATTAAACTCAGCTAACCTAACCTAACCTAAGCTAAGCAAAACTAAACTAACCTAACCTCACCTAACCTAACCTAAACTAAGTAAAACTAACCTAACCTAACTAGCCTAAACTAAACTAAACTAAACTATAAAATAAACTATAAACTAAACTAATCTATACTAAAAAATAAATTATAAAGTAAACTAAACTAAACTAAACTTTACCAAACTACTCTATTCTAACCTAAGTTAACCTAAACTAATCTAAACTAAAGTAAACTAAACAAAACTATGAACTGAACTAAACTTAAATATAAACTAAATTATAAACTAAACTAAACTATAAACTAAACTAAACTAAACTAAACTGTACTAAACTGAATTAACCTAGCCAAACCTAACCTAACCTAACCTAAACTAAACTAAACTAAACTAACCTAACTAAACCTAATCTAAATTATATTCTACTACACTAAACTAAGCTATAAACTAAATTAGATTACACTATAAACTATACTATAAACTTAACTAAACTATAAAGAATACTGAACTATAAACAAAGCTAAACTAACTAACCTAACCTAACCTAACCTAACATATACCAAACTAAACTGAACTGAACTAAACTAACCTAACCTGACCTAACATAATATAATCTAAACTAAAATAAACTAACCTAAACTAATCTAATCTCACCTAACCTAACCTAAACTAAACTAAACCAAACTATAAACTAAACTAAATTAAACTATAAACTAAACTAAACTATAAACCAAAATATAAACTAAACTAAACTAAACTATAAACAAACCTTACTAAACTTAACTAAACTAACCAAACCTAACCTAACATAAACTTAACTAAACTAAACTATCCTAACCTAACCTAACCTTACCTAACCTAACCTTAACTAAACCCAACTAAACTAAACTATAAACTAAAATATAATCTAATCTTTAATTTAAACTAAACTATAAACTAAACTAAAATAAACTAAACTGAGCTAAACTAACTAACCTAACCTAATTTAACCTAACCTAACCAAACCTAAGCTAAGCTAAAGTAAACTTACCAAACCTAACCTAAACTAAACTAAACTAAATTAAACTAAATTATAATCTAAACTATTAACTTAAATAAACTAAATTATAAACTAAACTATAAACTAAACTAAACTAAACTTAACTCAACTAAACTAAACTAACCTAACCTAAACTAAACTAAACTAAACTAACCTAACATAACATAACCTACCCTAAACTAAACTAAGCTAAATGAATTAAACTATAAATTAACTAAACTATAAACTAAACGATACCTCACTAAACTAAACTAAACTACACAGAATTAAACTACACTAAACTAAACTAAACCATAAACTAAAGTATAAACTAAACTATAAACTAAAGTATAAACTAATTTATAAATGAAACTAAACTATAAACTATAGTAAAATAAACAAAACTAAACTAAGCTAAACTAACTAACCTAACCTAACGTAAGCTAAACTATCTAAACTAACCTAACCTAACCTAAACTAAACTAAATTAAAATAAACTAAACTAAACTAAACTATAAACTAAACTGTAAACTAAACTGAACTAAACTTTAAACTAAACTAAACTAAAGTTAACTAACCTAACGTAACCTAACCTAAACTAAATTAAACTAAACTAAACTAAAGTAACCTAACCTAACCTTACCTAAACTAACCTAACCTAACCTAAGCTAAGCTAAACTGAAGTAACCTAACCTAACATAAACTAACCTTACCTAACCTAAACTAACCTTACCTAACCTAACCTAAACTAAACTAAGCTAAACAAAACTAAACTAAACTAAACTAAATTAAACTATAAACTGAACTAAACTGTAAACTAAACTTTAAACTATACAAAACTAAACTAAACTGAACTAAACTTACCTAACCTAACCTAACATAAACTTAACAAAACTAAACTACCCTTACTTAACCTAACCTAACCTTACCTAACCTAACCTAAACTAAACTAAACGAAACTAAACTATAAACTAATCTATAAATTAAACTAAACTATAAACTAAAATAAAATAAACTAAACTAAACTAACTAACCTACCCTAACCGAACCTAACCTAAGCTGCGCTAAACTAAACTAACCTAACAAAACCTGAAATAAACTAAATTAAACTATAAATTAAACTAAAGAATAAACTAAACTAAACTAAACTAAACTAACCTAACCTAACCTAACCTAAACTAAACTAACCTAACCTAACCTAAGCTAACCTAACCTAAACTAAACTAAATTATAAAAAAACTATAAACTAAACTAAACATAACTATACTATAAACTAAATTATAAACTAAACTAAACTAAACTAAACTAAACTAACCTCAACTAACCTAACCTAACCTCACCTAACCTAACCTAACATAAACTAAACTAAACTAAATTATAAACTAAACGAAACTAAACTAAACTAAATTAAACTAAACTAACCTAAAGTAACATAACCTAACCTAACCTAACCTAAACTAAAATAAAGTCAACTAACCTAAACTAACATAACCCAACCTAACCTAAACTAAACTAAACTAACCTAACCGAACCTAAACTAAACTAAACTAAACTAAACTGTAAACTAAACTATAAACTAAAGTAAACTAAACTAAACTAAAATAAACTAACCTAATTTACCTAAACAAAACTAACACACCTAACCTAACCTAACCTAAACTAAACTAAATTAAACTAAACTAACCCAACATAACTTAACCTAACCTAAACTAAACTAAACTGACCTAACCTATCCTAAACAAAACAAAAATAAACTAAACTATAAGCTAAGCTATAAACTAAAGTAAACTAAACTAAACTAAAATAAACTAATCTAACCTAACCTAACCTAACCTAACCTAAACTAATCTAATATAAACTAAACTAAACTAAACTATAAACTAAAATATAAACTAAACTAAACTAAACTAAATAACCTAACCTAAACTAAAGTAAAATAAACCAGATTAAATTCAACAAAACTAAACTAAACTAAACGCCACTAACCTACCCTAACCTAACCTAATCTAATTTAAACTAAAATAAACTAACCTAACCTAACGTAACCTAACCTTACCTATTCTAACCTAAACTAATCTAAACTAAACAAACTAAACTGAACTATAAACTAAAATATAAACTAATCTATAAACTAAACTGAAGTATAAACTAAAGGAAACTAAAATAAACTATACTAAACTAAACTAACCTAACCTAAACTTACCTAACCTAACCTAAACTAAACTAAACTATAAACGAAACTAAGCTAAACTATCTAACCTAACCTAACCTAACCTAAATTAACCTAACCTAAGCTAAGCTAAACTAAACTAACCTAACCTAAAATAAACTAACATAACCTAACCAACTCTAAACTAAACTAAACTAACCTTACCTAACCTAACCTAACCTATACTAAACTAAACAAAACTAAACTAAACTAAACTAAACTTTAAACTAAACTAAACTAAACTATAAACAAAACTAAACTAAACTGAACTAAACTAACCTAACCTAACCTAACATAAACTTAACTAAACTAAACTAACCTAACCCAACCTAAGCTAACCTTACCTAACCTAACCTAAACTTAACTAAATGAAACGAAACGATAAACTAATCTCTAATTAAACTAAACTATAAACTAAACTAAAATAAACTAAACTAAGCTAAATTAACTAACCTAACCTATTCTAATCTAACCTAAGCTAAACTAGACTAACCTAACCTAAACTAAACTAAACTAAACTAAATTAAAAACTAAATCATAAACTCAACTAAACTATAAACTAAACTATAAACTAAATTAAACTAAACTATAAACTAGACTAAACTAAACTAACCTAACCTAACCTAAGCTAAGGTAAACTAAACTAACCTAAAGTAACATAAGTTAACCTAACCTAACCTAAACTACACTAACTTAACCTGACCTAAACTAAACTCAACTAACCTAACCTAACCAAACCTAACCTAAAATAACCTAACCTAAGCTAAGCTAAACTAAACTAACCTAACCTAACATAAACTAACATAACCTAACCTAAACTGAACTAAACTAACCTAACCTAACCTAAAATAACCTAACCTAAGCTAAGCTAAACTAAACTAACCTAACCTAACATAAACTGATATAACCTAACCTAAACTGAACTAAACTAAACTAACCTTTCCTAATCTAACCTATACTAAACTAAACAAAACAAAACTAAACTAAACTAAACTATAAACTGAACTAAACTAATCTAACCTAACCTAACATAAACTTAACTAAACTAAACTAACCTAACCCAACCTAAGCTAACCTTACCTAACATAACCTAAACTAAACTAAAGGAAACTAAACTATAAACTAAAGTATAAACTAATCTCTAAATTAAACTAAACTATAAACTAAACTAAAATAAACTAAACTAAGCTAAATTAACTAACCTTTACTATTCTAACCTAACCTAAGCAAACTAGACTAACCTAACCTAAACTAAACTAAACTAAATTATAAACTAAACCATAAACTAAACTAAACTAAACTATAAACTAAACTATAAACTAAACTAAACTATAAACTAAACTAAACTAAACTAAACTAACCTAACCTAACCTAAGCTAACCTTACCTAACCTAACCTAAACTAAACTAAACCAAACTAAACTATAAACTAATCTCTAAATTAAACTAAACTATAAACTAAACTAAAATAAACTAAACTAAACTAAATTAACTAACCTAACCTTACCTAACCTAACCTAAACTAAACTAAATTAACCTAACCTAAACTAACCTAAAATAAACTAAACCATAAACTAAACGAAACTAAACTATAAATTAAACTAAACTAAACTAAACTAACCTAACCTAACCTAACCTAAGTTAAGCTAAACTAAACTAACCTAATCTAACCTGAACTAAACTAAACTAAACTAAACTAAATTATAAACTAAACAATAAACTAAAATAAAATAAACTAAACTAAGCTAAACTAACTAACTTAATCTAACCTAACCTACCATAAGCTAAACTAAACTAACCTAACCTAACCTAACCTAAACTAAATAAAACTAACCTAACCTAACCTAGCCTAAACTAAACTAAACTAAACTATAAAATAAACTATAAACTAAACTAATCTATACAAAACTAAGTTATAAACTAAACTAAACTAAACTACACCAAACTACTCTATTCAAACCTAAGCTAACCTAAATATAACTAAACTAAACTAAACAAAAATATGAACTGAACTAAACTAAACTATAAACTAAATTATAAACTAAACTAAACTAAACTGTACTAAACTGAATTAGCCTAGCCTAACCTAACCTAATCTAACCTAAACTAAAGTAAACTAAACTAACCTAATCAAACCTAATGTAAATTATACTCTACTACACTAAACTAAACTATAAACTGAATTAGATTACACTATAAACTAAACTATAAACTTAACTAAACCATAAACTAAACTAAACTATAAACAAAGCTAAACTAACTAACCTAACCTAACCTAACCTAACATATACTAAACTAAACTAAACTAACCTAACTAACTAACATAACCTAGCCTAACCTAAGATAAACTAAACTAACCTACATAAACCTAAACTAAACTAAACAAAACTACTCTAAACTAAATTATAAACTAAACTATAAACTAACCTATATTATAAACTAAACTATCAACTATACTAAACTAAAGTGAATTATAAACTAATCTAAATTCAACTAAACTAAACTAAACTAAACTAAACTACACTAACCTAACCTAACCTAACCTAACCTTACCTAACCTAACGTAAACTAAACTAAACTAAACCAAACTAAACTTAACTATATACTAAAATATAAATTAATCTATAAACTAAACTAAACTATAAATTAAACTAAACTAAACTGAACTAAACTAACCTAACCTGACCTAACATAAACTTAACTAAACAAAACTAACCTAACCTAACCTAACCTTACCTAACCGAACCTAAACTAAACTAAACTAAACTAAATTATAAACTAAACTATAAAGTAAATTAAACCAAATTATAAACTAAACTATAATCTAAACCAAACTAAAGTATAAACTACACTAAACTAACCTAACCTAACCTAACCTAACCTAAACTAATCTAACCTAACTTAAGCTAACCTAACCTAAACTAAACTAAACTATAAAATAAACTATAAACTAAACTCAACTAAACTATATTATAAACTAAATTATAAACTAAACTAAACTAAACTAACCTAAACTAACCTAACCTAACCTCACCTAACCTAACCTAACCTATCATAAACTAAACTAAACTAAATTATAAACTAAAGGAAACTAAACTAAATTAAATTAAACTGAATTAACCTAAAGTAACATAACCTAACCTAACGTAACCTAAACTAAACTAAACTAAACTAAACTTACCTAACCTAACCTAACCTAAACTAAACCAAACTAAATTAACCTAACCGAACCTAAACTAAACTAAACTATAAACTAAACTATAAACTAAACTAAACTAAACTAACCTAACCTAACTTAACCTAACCTAAACTAAACTAAACCAAGCTAACCTAACCTAACCTAAACTAAGCTAAAATAAACTAAATTATACTAAATTAAACTAAACTACACTAACCTAACCTAACCTACCATAATCTAATCTAAACTAAAATAAACTAACCTAACCTAACCTAAACTAAACTAAACTAACCTAACCTAACCTAAACTAAACTACACTAAACTAAACTAAATTAAACAATACACTAAACTAAACTAAACTAAACTATAAACTAAACTAAACTATAAACAAAACTAAACTAAACTGAACTTAACTAACCTAAACAAACGTAACCTAACATAAACTAAACTACAGTAACTTAACCATACCTAACCTAAACTAACCTATCCTAACCTAAACTAAACTAAACTAAACTATAAACTAAACTATAAACCAATCTAAAATTAAACTAAATTATAAATTAAAATAAACTAAACTAAGCTAAACTAACTAAACCAAACCTAACCTAACCTATCCTAACCCAACCTAAACTAAGCTAAACTAACCTAACCTAACCTAACCTAAACTAAACTAAACTCAACTAAACTAAACTAAATTAAACAATAAACTAAATTAAACTTAACTATAAATTAAACTATAAACTAAACTAAACTATAAATAATACTAAACTAAACTGAACTAAACTAACCTAACCTAACCTAACATAAACTTAACTAAACTAAACTAACTTAAAATCACCCATCCTAACCTTACCTAACCTAACCTAAACTAGACTAAACTAAGCTATAAGCGAAACTATACTTAACTATAAATTAAACACTAAACTAAACTACACCAAACTGACCTAACCTAACCTAAACAAAACTAACACACCTAACCTAACCTAAACTAAACTAAACTAAAGTAAACTAACCTAACCTAACCTAAATTAACTTAACCTAACCTATACCTAACTTAACTTACCTAACCTAACATAACCTAAACTAAACTAAACTATAAACTAAACTATACTAAACTAAAATAACCTAACCTAACCTAAACTAACTTAACCTAACCTATACTAAACTTACCTTACCTAACCTAACATAACCTAAACTAAACTAAACTATAAAATAAACTTAAACTAAACTAAACTAAACTATACTATAAACTAAATTATAAACTAAACTAAACCTAACTAAACTAAACTAACCTAACCTAACCTAACCTAACATAAACTAAACAAACTAAATTAGAAACTAAACGTAACTAAACTAACCTAACCTAACCTAACATAAACTAAACTAAACTCAATTATAAACTAAACGAAACTAAACAAAACTAAACTAAACTAACCTAAAGTAACATAACCTATGCTAACTTAAACTAAACTAAACTAACCTGACCTAACCTAAACTAAAACTAAATTAATCTAAAATATAAACTAAACTGTAAACTAAACTAAACCAAACTATATACTAAACTATAAACTAAACTAAACTAAACATTACTAAACTAGCCTAACCTAACCTACCATAAACTAAACCAAACTAAATTATAAACTAAACGTAACTAAACTAACCTAACCTAACCTAACCTAACATAAACTAAACTAAACTCAATTATAAACTAATAAACAAAACTAAACTAAACTAACCTAAAGTAACATAACCTAACCTAACCTAAACTAAACAAACCTGACCTAACCTAAACTAAAACTAAATTAATCTAAACTATAAACTAAATTATAAACTAAAGTAAATTGCCTAAACTAAAATAAACTAACCTAACCTAAACTAAACTAACCTAACCTAACCTAACCTAAACTAAACTAAACTAATCTAATATAAACTAAACTGAACAATAAATTAAAATATAAACTAAACTTAACTAAAATAAACTAGGCTAAAGTAACTTAACCTAAACTAAACTAAACTAAACTAACCTAACCTGACCGAAACTAAACTAAAATAAACTAAATTAAATTCAAGTAAACTAAACTAAACAACACTAACCTAACCTAACCTAACATAATCTAATCTAAACTAAAATAAACTAACCTAAACTAACCTAACCTTACCTAACCTAACCTAAACTAAACTAAACTAAACTATAAACTAAAATATAAACTAATTTATAAACTAAACTAATCTATAAACTAAACTAAACTAAACTAACCTAACCTAAATTAGACTAAACTAAACTAAAGTAAATTCAACTAAATTAAACCTAACTACACTAACCTAACCTAACCTAATCTAACATAAACTAAACTAAACTAAACTAACCTAACCTAACCTAAACTAACCTAACCTAACCTAAGCTAAGCTAAACTGAACTAACCTAACCTAACATAAACTAACCTTACCTAACCTAAACTAACCTTACCTAACCTAACCTAAACTAAACTAAGCTAAACAAAACTAAACTAAACTAAAATAAAATTAAACTATAAACTGAACTAAAGTGTAAACTAAACTTTAAACTATACAAAACTAAACTAAACTGAACTAAACTTACCTTACCTAACCTAACATAAACTTAACCAAACTAAACTACCCTAACTTAACCTAACCTAACCTTACCTAACCTAACCTAAACTAAACTAAACGAAACTAAACTATAAACTAATCTATAAATTAAACTAAACTATAAACTAAAATAAAATAAAATAAACTAAACTAAACTAACTAACCTAACCTAACCGAACCTAACCTAAGCTGCGCTAAACTAAACTAACCTAACAAAACCTGAAATAAACTAAATTAAACTATAAATTAAACTAAATAATAAACTAAACTAAACTAAACTAAACTAACCTAACCTAACCTAACCTAAACTAAACTAACCTAACCTAACCTAAGCTAACCTAACCTAAACTAAACTAAACTATAAAAAAACTATAAACTAAACTAAACATAACTATACTATAAACTAAATTATAAACTAAACTAAACTAAACTAAACTAACCTCAACTAACCTAACCTAACCTCACCTAACCTAACCTAACATAAACTAAACTAAACTAAATTATAAACTAAACGAAACTAAACTAAACTAAATTAAACTAAACTAACCTAAAGTAACATAACCTAACATAACCCAACCTAACCTAAACTAAACTAAACTAACCTAACCGAACCTAAACTAAACTAAACTAAACTAAACTAAACTAAATTGTAAACTAAACTATAAACTAAAGTAAACTAAACTAAATTAAAATAAACTAACCTAATTTACCTAAACAAAACTAACACACCTAACCTAAACTAACCTAAACTAAACTAAACTGACCTAACCTATCCTAAACAAAACTAAACTAAACTAAACTATAAACTAAAGTAAACTAAACTAAACTAAAATAAACTAATCTAACCTAACCTAACCTAAACTAATTTAATATAAACTAAACTAAACTAAACTATAAACTAAAATATAAACTAAACTAAACTAAACTAACCTAACCTAACCTAACATAATCTAATCTAAACTAAAATAAACTAACCACACCTAACCTAACCTTGCCTATTCTAACCTAAACTAAACTAAACTAAACTAAACAAACTAAACCAAACTATAAACTAAAATATAAACTAATCTATAAACTAAACTGAGCTATAAATTAAACGAATCTAAAATAAACTATACTAAACTAAACTAACCTAACCTAAACTAACCTAATCTAACCTAAACTAAACTAAACTAACCTAACCTAACCTAAACCAAACTAAACTAAACTAAACTAATTTAAGCTATAAACTAAACGAAATTAAACCATAAACTGAAGTAAACTAAACTAAACTCAACTAAACTAAACTAACCTAACCTAACTTAACATAACCTAACCTAAACTAAACTAAACTAACGTAACCTAACATAACCTACCCTAAACTAAAATAAATTAAATTAATTAAACTATAAACTAAACTAAACTATATACTAAACGATACCTCACTCAACTAAACTAAACTAAACTAAACTACACTAAACTAAACTAAACCATAAACCAAACTATAAACTAAACTATAAACTAAACTATAAACTAATTTATAAATTAAACTAAACTATAAATTATAGTAAAATAAACAAAACTAAACTAAGCTAAACTGACTAACCTAAATTAACGTAACCTAAGCTAAGCTATCTAAACTAACCTAACCTAACCTAACCTAAACTAAACTAAACTAAAATAAACTAAACTAAACTAAACTATAAACTAAACTATAAACTAAACTGAACTAAACTACAAACTAAACTAAACTAAAGTTAACTAACCTAACGTAACGTAACCTAAACTAAATTAAACTAAACTAAACTAAACTAAGCTAACTTAACCTAAACGAAACTAACCTAACCTAACCTAATCTAAGCTAAACTAAACTAACCTAACCTAACATAAACTAACCTTACCTAACCTAAACTAACCTTACCTAACCTAACCTAACCTAAACTAAACTAAACTAAACAAAACTACACTAAACTTAACTAAATTAAACTATAAACTGAACTAAACTGTAAACTAAACTTTAAACTAAACAAGGCTAAACTATAAACAAAACTAAACTAAACTGAACTAAACTTACCTAACCTAACCTACCATAAACTTAACTAAACTAAACTACCCTAACCTAACCTAACCTAATCTAACCTTACCTAACCTAACCTAAAATAAACTAAACGAAACTAAACTATAAACTAAACTATAAACTAATCTATAAATTAAACTAAACTATAAACTAAACTAAAATAAACTAAACTAAACTAAACTAACTAACCTAACCTAACCGAACCTAATCTAAGCTACGCTAAACTAAACTAACCTAACAAAACCTGAAATAAACTAAACTAAACTAAACTAAATTATAAACTAAACTATAAACTAATATAAACTAACCTAACCTAACCTAAACTAAACTAACCTAACCTAAGCTAACCTAACCTAAACTAAACTAAACTATAAAAAAACTATAAACTAAACTAAACAAAACTATACTATAAACTAAATTATAACCTAAACTAATGTATACTAAACTAACCTCAACTAACCTAACCTAACCTCACCTAACCTAACATAAATTAAACTAAACTAAATTATAAACTAAACGAAACTAAACTAAACTAAAATAAATTAAAATAAACTAACCTAAAGTAACATAACCTAACCTAACCTATCCTAACCTAGCCTAACATAAACTTAACTAAACTAAACTAACCTAACCCAACCTAAGCTAACCTTACCTAACCTAACCTAAACTTAACTAAATGAAACTAAACTATAAAATAATCTCTAAATTAAACTAAAATATAAACAAAACTGAAATAAACTAAACTAAGCTAAATTAACTAACCTAACCTATTCTAACCTAACGTAAGCTAAACTAGACTAACCTAACATAAATTAAACTAAACTGAACTAAATTATAGACTAAACCATAAACTAAACTAAACTATAAACTAAACTATAAACTAAACTAAACTAAACTATAAACTAGACTAAACTTAACTAAACTAAACTTACCTAACCTAAGCTAAGGTAAACTAAACTAACCTAAAGTAACCTAACCTAACCTAAAATAACCTAACCTAAGCTAAGCTAAACTAAAGTAACCTAACCTAACATAAACTAACATAACCTAACCTAAACTGAACTAAACTTAACTAACCTAACCTAACCTAAAATAACCTAACCTAAGCAAAGCTAAACTAAACTAACCTAACCTAACATCAACTAATATAACCTAACCTAAACTGAACTAAACTAAACTAACCTTACCTAACCTAACCTATACTAAACTAAACAAAACAAAACTAAACTAAACTAAACTATAAACTGAACTAAACTAACCTAACCTAACCTAACATAAACTTAACTAAACTAAACTAACCTAACCCAACCTAAGCTAACCTTACCTAACCTAACCTAAACTAAACTAAACGAAACTAAACTATAAACTAAACTATAAACTAATCTCTAAATTAAACTAAACTATAAACTAAAATAAAATAAACTAAACTAAGCTAAATTAACTAACCTAACCTATTCTAACCTAACCTAAGCTAAACTAGACTAACCTAACCTAAACTAAACTAAACTAAACTGAACTATGAACTAAACTAAACTAAACTATAAACTAAACTAAACTAAACTGTACTAAACTAACCTAACCTAACCTAACCTAACATAACCTAAACTAAACTAATCTAAAATATAAAATAAACTATAAACTAAACTATACTATAAACTAAATTATAAACTAAACTAAACTAAACTAAACTAATCTAACCTAACCTAACATAAACTAAACTAAATTATAAACAAAACGAAACTAAACTAACCTAACCTAATATAAACTAAACTAAACTAAACTAAATTATAAACTAAACGAAACTAAACTAAACTAAACTAACATAAAGTAACATAAGTTAACCTAACCTAACCTATACTACACTAACTTAACCTGACCTAACCTAAACTGAACTAAACCAAACTAACCTAACCTAACCTAACCGAAAATAACCTAACCTAAGCTAAGCTAAACTAAACTTACCTAACCTAACCTAAACTAAACTAATCTAAACTATAAACTAATCTATAAACTAATTTATAAATTAAACTAAACTATTAACTAAAATAAAATAAACTAAACTATCTAACCTAACCTAACCTAACCTAAAATAACCTAACCTAAGCTAAGCTAAACTAAACTAACCTAACCTAACATAAACTAACATAACCTAACCTAACCTAAACTAATCTAAACTAAACTAAACTAATCTAATATAAACTAAACAAACTTAAACTATAAACTAAAAATAAACTAAACTAAACTAACCTAACCTAAACTAAACTAAAATAAACTAAATTAAATTCAACTAAATGAAACTAAACTAAACTACACTAACCTAACCTAGCCTAACCTAACATAATCTAATCTAAACTAAAATAAACTAACCTAACCTAACCATAACTAACCTAAACTAAACTGAACTAAACTAAACTAAACCAAACTAAACTAAACTATAAACTAAAATATAAATTAACCTGTAAACTAAAGTAAACTATAAACTACACGAAACTAATATAAACTATAGTAAACTAACCTAACCTAACCTAACCTAAGCTAAACTAAACTAACCTAACCTAACCTAAAGTAAACTAAACTAAACTAAATTATAAACTAAAATATTTACTAAACTAAATCAAACTACATATTAAACTATAAACTAAACTAAGCTAAACTATAAATTAAACTAAACTAACCTAACCTAACCTAAACTAACCCAACCTAACCTAAACTAAACTAACCCAAACTAACCTAACATAAACTTAACTAAACTAAACTACCCTAACCTAACTTAACCTAACCTTACCATACCTAACCTAAACTAAACTAAACGAAACTAAACTGTAAACTAAACTATAAACTAATCTATAAATTAAAATAAACTATAAACTAAACTAAAATAAACTAAACTAAACTAACCTAACTAACCTAAGCTAACCGAACCTAACCTAAGCTACGCTAAACTAAACTAACCTAACCTAACCTGAACTAAACTAAACTAAACTAAACTGAATTATAAACTAAACTATAAACTAAACTAAACCAAATTATAAACTAAAAACTAAACTAAACTATACTATAAACTAAACTAAACTAACCCTAACCTAACCTAAAGTAAACTAACATAACCTAAGCTAACCTAACCTAAACTAAACTAAACTATAAAAAAACTATAAACTAAACTAAACAACACTATACTATATACTAAATTAAAAACTAAACTAAACTAAACTAAACTAAACTAAACTAACCTAACCTAACCTCACCTAACCTAACCTAATATAAACTAAACTAAACTAAATTATAAACTAAACGAAACTAAACTAAACTAAACTAAATTAAACTAAACTAACCTAAAGTAACATAACCTAACTAACCTAACCTAACCTAACCTAAATTAAAATAAACTCAACTAACCTAACCTAACATAACCCAACCCAACCTAAACTAAACTAAACTAACCTAACCGAACCTAAACTAAACTAAACTAAACTAAACTATAAACTAAACTATTAACTAAAGTAAACTAAACTAAACTAAAATAAACTAACCTAATTTACCTAAACAAAACTAACAGTACTAACCTAACCTAAACTAAACTAAACTAAACTATAAACTAAATTATAAACTAAAGTAAACTAAAATAAACTAAAGAAACCTAACACACCTAACCTAACCTAACCTAAACTAAACTAAACTAAACTAAACAAACCTAACATAACCTAACCTAACCTAAACTAAACTAAACTGACCTAACCTATCCTAAACAAAACAAAACTAAACCAAACTATAAGCTAAACTATAAACTAAAGTAAACTAAACTAAACTAAAATAAACTAATCTAACCTAACCTAACCTAACCTAACCTAAACTAATCTAATATAAACTAAACTAAACTAAACTATAAACTAAAATATAAACTAAACTAAACTAAACTAAATAACCTAACCTAAACTAAAGTAAAATAAACTAGAGTAAATTCAACTAAACTAAACTAAACTAAACGCCACTAACCTAACCTAACCTAACCTAACCTAATCTAATCTAAACTAAAATAAGCTAACCTAACCTAACGTAACCTAACCTTACCTATTACAACCTGAACTAATCTAAACTAAACAAACTAAACTAAACTATAAACCAAAATATAAACTAATCTATAAACTAAACTGAACTATAAACTAAACGAAACTAAAATAAACTATACTAAAATAAACTAACCTAACCTAAACTTACCTAACCTAACCTATACTAAACTAATCTAAACTATAAACTAAACTATAAACTAATATATAACTTAAACTAAACTATAAACTACAATAAAATAAACTAAACTAAGCTAAACTATCTAACCTAACCTAACCTAACCTAAAATAACCTAACCTAAGCTAAACTAAACTAAACTAACCTAACCTAACACAAACTAACATAACCTAACCTAAACTTTACTAAACTAAACTAACCTTACCTAACCTAACCTATACTAAACTAAACAAATCTAAACTAAACTAAACTATAAACTAAACTAAACTAAACTATAAACAAAACTATACTAAACTGAACTAAACTAACCTAACCTAACCTAAGCTAAGGTAAACTAAACTAGCCTAACCTAACCTAACCTAACATAACCTAAACTAAACTAAACTAAAATATAAAATAAACTATAAACTAAACTATACTATAAACTAAATTATAAACTAAACTAAACTAAACTAAACTAAACTAACCTAACCTAACCTAACCTAACATAAACTAAACTAAATTATAAACAAAACGAAACTAAATTATAAACAAATCGAAACTAAACTAACCTAACCTAATATAAACTAAACTAAACTAAATTATAAACTAAACTAAACTAAACTAACCTAAAGTAACATAAGTTAACCTAACCTAACCTAAACTACCCTAACACTACCTGACCTAACCTAAACTAAACTAACCTAACCTAACCTAACCTAACCTAACGTAAAATAACCTAACCTAAGCTAAGCTAAACTAAACTAACCTAACCTAACATAAACTAACATAACCTAACCTAAACTGAACTAAACTAAACTAACCTAACCTAACCTAACCTAAAATAACCTAACCAAAGGTAAGCTAAACTAAACTTACCTAACCTAACCTAAACTAAACTAATCTAAACTATAAACTAAACTATAAACTAATTTATAAATTAAACTAAACTATAAACTAAAATAAAATAAACTAAACTAAGCTAAACTATCTAACCTAACCTAACCTAACCAAAATAACCTAACGCAAGCTAAGCTAAACTAAACTAACCTAACCTAACATAAACTAACATAACCTAACCTAACCTAAACTAATTTAAACTAAACTAAACTAATCTAATATAAACTAAACAAACTTAAACTATAAACTAAAATATAAACTAAACTAAACTAACCTAACCTAAACTAAACTAAAATAAACTAAATTAAATTCAACTAAATGAAACTAAACTAAACTACACTAACCTAACCTAACCTAACCTAACATAATCTAATCTAAACTAAACTAAACTAAACTAATGTACTATAAGCTAAAATAAACAATAAATTAAAATATAAACTAAACTAAACTATACTAAACTAAGTTAACCTTACTTAACCTAACCTAAACTAAACTAAACTAAACTAAACTAACCTAACCTAACCTAAACTAAACAAAAATAAACTACATTAAATTAAATTAAACTAAAATAAACTACACTTACCTAACCTAACCTTACCTAACCTAACCTAAACTAAACTAAACCAAACTAAACTAAACTATAAACTAAAATATAAGCTAATCTATAAATTAAACTAAACTATATACTAAACTAAACTAAACCAAATTAAATTCAACTAAACTAAACTACACTAATCTAACCTAACCTAACATAATCTAATCTAAACTAAAATAAACTAACCTAACCTAACCTAACCTTACCTAACCTAACCTAAACTAAACTAAACTAAAGCAAACTTAATTAAACTATAAAGCAAAATATAAACTAATCTATAAACTAAACTAAACTATAAACTAAAGGAAACTAAATTAAACTATACTAAACTAAACTAACCTAACATAAACAAATCTAACCTAACCTAAAATAAACCAAACTAAACTAAACTAAATTAAACTATAAACTAAACTAAATTAAACTATAAACTAAACTAAATTAAACTATAAACTAAACTATAAAGTAAACTAAACTAAACTATAAACAAAACTAAACTATAAAACAATTTATAAATTAAACTAAACTATAAACTAAATTAAAATGAACTAAACTAAGCTAAACTAACTAACCCAACCTAACATAACCTAACCTAAGCTATACTAAACTGACCTAACCTAACCTAAACTAAACTAAAATAAACTAAATTATATTATAAAGTATAAACTAAACAAAACTAAACTATAAACTATAATATAAACTAAACTAAACTTAACTAAACTAAATTAAACTTAAGTTAACTAACCTAACCTAACCTAACCTAAATTAAACTAAACTAAACTAACCTAACCTAACCTAACCTAACCTAAGCAAAACTAAAGTAACCTAACCTAACATAAACTAACCTAACCTAACCTAAACTAAACTAAACTAAACTAAACTAAGCTAACCTAACTTAACCTAACCTAACCTAAGCTAAGCAAAACTAAACTAACCTAACCTAACACAAACTAACCTAACCTAACCTAAACTAAACTAAACTAACCTTACCTAACCTAACCTAAACTAAACAAAACTAAACTAAACTAAATTAAACTATAAACTAAACTAAACTATAAACCAAACTATAAACTAAACTAAACTAAACTATAAACAAACCTAACTAAATTGAACTAAACTAACCTAACCTAAACTAACATAAACTTAACTAAACTAAACTATCCTAACCTAACCTAACCTTACCTAACCTAACCTTAACTAAACCAAACTAAACTAAACTATAAACTAAAATATAATCTAATCTATAAATTAAGCTAAACTATAAACTAAACTAAAATAAACTAAACTAAGCTAAACTAACTAACCTAACCTAACTTAACCTAACCTAACGAAACCTAAGCTAAGCTAAAGTAAACTTACCAAACCTAAACTAAACTAAACTAAATTAAACTAAATAATAATCTAAACCATAAACTTAACTAAACTAAATTATAAACTAAACTATAAACTAAACTAAACTATAAACTAAACTAAACTATAAACTAAACTAAACCAAACTAGCCTAACCTAACCTAACCTAACCTAAACTAAACTGACCTAACCTAAGCTAACCTAACCTAAATTAAACTATAAAATAAACTATAAACTAAACTAAACCAAACTATACTATAAACTAAATGATAAACTTTACTAAACTAACCGGAAATAACCTAACCTAACATAAACTAAACTAAACTAAATTATAAACTAAACGAAACTAAACTAAACTAAATTAAACTAAACTAACCTAAAGTAACCTAAACTAAACTAAACTAAACTATAAACTTAACTATAAACTAAAGTAAACTAAAATAAACTAACCTAACCTAACCTAAACTCAACTAACCTAAACTAACCAAACCTAACCTAAATTAAACTGAACTAAACTGAACTAAACTAATCTAATATAAACTAAACTAAACTAAAGTATAAAATAAAATATAAATTAAACTAAACTAAACTAACCTAACCTAACTTAACCTAACCTAAATTAAACTAAACTAAGCTGACCTAACCTAACCTAAACTAAGCTAAAATTAAGTAATTTAAATTCCACTAAATTAAACTAAACTAAACTACACTAACCTAACCTAACCTAACCCAACCTAAATTAAAATAAATTAAACTAAGCTAACCTAACCTAACCTAAGCTAAGCAAAACTAAACTAACCTAACCTAAACTAAATAAAACTAACCTAACCTAACTAGCCTAAACTAAACTAAACTCAACTATAAAATAAACTATAAACTAAACTAATCTATATTAAAAATTAAATTATAAAGTAAACTAAACTAAACTAAACTTTACCAAACTACTCTATTCTAACCTAAGCTAACCTAAACTAATCTAAACTAAACTAAACTAAACAAAACTATGAATTGAACTAAACTAAACTATAAACTAAATTATAACCTAAACTAAACTATAAACTAAACTAAACTAAACTAAACTGTACTAAACTAAATTAACCTAGCCTAACCTAACCTAACCTAACCTAAACTAAACTAAACTAAACTAACCTAACCAAACTTAATCTAAATTATACTCTTCTACACTAAACTAAGCTATAAACTAAATTAGATTACACTATAAACTAAACTAAAAACTTAACTAAACTATAAAGAAAACTAAACTATAAACAAAGCTAAACTAACCTACCTAACCTAACCTAACCTAACATATACCAAACTAAACTGAACTAAACTAACCTAACCTGACCTAACATAATCTAATCTAAACTAAAAGAAACTAACCTAAACTAATCTAATCTTACCTAACCTAACCTAAACTAAACTAAACCAAACTAAACACAAACTAAAATATAAACTAATTTATAAACTAAACTAATCTATAAACTAAACTAAACTAAACTAAACTTAGCTAAACTAACTAACCTTACCTAACCTAGCCTAACCTCATCTAAGCTAAACTAAATTAACCTAACCTAACCCAAAATAAACCAAACTAAACTAAATTATAAAGTAAACTATAAACTAAATTAAACAAAACTATATTCTCAACTACAAACTGATAAAACTATAAACTAAACTATACTAAACTAAACTAAACTAACCTAACCTAACCTAACCTAACCTAACTTAAACTAAACTAAACTAACCTAACCTAACGTAACCTAATCTAAACTAAACTAAATTAAATTCAACTAAACTAAACTAAACTGCGCTAATCTAACCTAACCTAACCTAACCTAAATTAAACTAAACTAAACTATATACTAAGTTATATACTAAACTAAACTAAACTAACATAACGTAACTTGAACTACAATAAAATAAACTAAACTAAGTTCAACTAAACTAAACCTAACTACACTAACCTAACCTAACCTAACCAAACATAAACTAAACTAAACTGACCTAACCTAACCTAACCTAACCTAAACTAAACTAAACTAAACTAAATAAAACTAAACTAAACTAAACGAAATTAAACTATACACCAAACTATAAACTAAGCTAAACTAAACCATAAATTAAACTATAAACTAAACTAAACTACTAAACTATAAGGTATACTAAACTAAATTAAACTCAACTAATCTAAACTAACTTAACCTTACTAAACTAACCTAACCTAAAATAACCTAACCTAATATAAACTAAACTAAACTAACCTAACTTAAGCTAAGCTAAGCTAAGCTAAACTAAATCAACCTAACCTAAACTAAAATAAACTAAACTAAAATATAAACCAAACTATAAACTAAACTAAACCAAAATATATACTAAACTATAAACTAAACTAAGCTAAACTATAAACTAAACTAACCTAAACTAGCCTAACCTAAACTAACTTAACCTAACCTAAACTAAACTTGCCTTACCTTACCTCACATAACATAACCTAAACTAAAATAAACTAAACTATAAAATAAACTATAAACTAAACTAAACTAAACTATACAAAAATTAAATTATAAACTAAACTAAACTAACCTAACCTAACCTAACATAAACTAAATTAACTAAATTATAAACTAAACGAAACTAAACTAACCTAACCTAACCTAACCTAAGATAAACTAAACTAAACTAAATTATAAACTAAACGAAACTAAACAAAACTAAACTAAACTAACCTAAAGTAACATAACCTAACCTAACCTAAACTAAACTAAACTAAGCTGACCTAAACTAATTTAAAACTAAATTAAACTAAACTATAAACTAAAGTAAATTAACTAAACTAAAATAAACTAACCTAACCTACCCTAACCTAAACTTAACTAACCTAACCTAACTTAACCTAACCTAACCTAATCTAAACTAAACTAAACTAATCTAATATAAAGTAAACTAAACAATAAATTAAAATATAAACTAAACTTAACTAAACTAAACTAAGTTAAACTAATTTGACCTAAACTAAACTAAACTAAGCTAACCTAACCTGACCTAAACTAAACTAAAATAAACTAAATTAAATTCAAGTAAACTAAACTAAAGTACACTAACCTAACCTAACCTAACCTAACATAATCTAATCTAAACTAAAATAAAGTAACCTAAACTAATCTAACCTTACCTAACCTAACCTAAACTAAACTAAACCAAACTAAATTAAACTATAAACTAAAATATAAACTAATTTATAAACTAAACTAATCTATAAACTAAACTAAACTGAACTATAAACAAAACTAAACTAAACTGAACTAAACTAACCTAAACTAACCTAACCTAAACTTACGTAACCTAACCTAAACTAAACTAAACTATAAACTAAACTGTAAACTAATTTATAAATTAAACTAAACTATAAACTAAAGTAAAATAAACAAAACTAAACTAAGCCAAACTAACTAACCTAACCTAACCTAACCTAAGCTAAGCTATCTAAACTCACCTAACCTAACCTAAACTAAACTAAAATAAAATAAACTAAAGTATAAACTAAACTAAAGTATACTATAAACTAAACTATAAACTAAACTGAACTAAACTATAAATTAAACTAAAGTTAACTAACCTAACCTAACCAAACCTAAGGTAAATTAAACTAAACTAAACTAAACTAAGCTAACTTAACCTAACCTAAACTAACCTAACCTAACCTAACCTAAGCTAAGCTAAACTAAACTAACTTAACCTAACATAACTAACCTAACCTAACCTAAACTAACCTTACCTCACCTAACCTAAACTAAACTAAACTAAATTAAACTATAAACTGAACTAAACTGTAAACTAAATTTTAAACTAAACTAAACTAAACTATAAACACAACTAAACTAAACTGAACTAAACTAACCTAACCTAGCCTAACTTAAAATTAACTAAACTAAACTACCCTAACCTAACCTAACCTAACCAAACCTAACCTAACCTAACCTAAACTAAACTAAAATAAACTAAACTAAACTAACTAACCTAACCTAACCTAACCTAAAATAAACTAAACTAAACTAAACTAAATAAAACTAAACTAAACTAAACGAAATTAAACTATACACCAAACTATAAAATAAGCTACACTAAACTATAAACTAAAATATAAATTACTCTAAACTAAACTAACCTAACCTAAACTAAACTAAAATAAACTAAATTAAATTCAACTAAATGAAACTAAACTAAACTACACTAACCTAACCTAACCTAACCTAACCTAACATAATCTAATCTAAACAAAAATAAACTAGCCTAAACTAATCTAACCTTACCTAACCAAACCTAAACTAAACTAAACTAAACCAAACTAAACTAAACTGCAAACTAAAATATAAACTAATTTATAAACTAAACTAATCTATAAACTAAACTAAACTAAACTAAACTTAGCTAAACTAACTAACCTTACCGAAAATAGCCTAACCTAATCTAAGCTAAACTAAACTAACCTAACCTAAACCAACATAAACCAAACTAAACTAAATTATAAAGTAAACCATAAACTAAACTAAACAAAACTTAATTCTAAACTATAAATTAACAAAACTATAAACTAAACTAAACTAAACTAAACTAACCTCACCTAACCTAATTTAAACTAAACTAAACTAACCTAACCTAACCTAAACTAAACTAAACTAAACTATAAACACAGTTATAAACTAAACTAAACTAAACTAACATAACGTAACCTAAACTACAATAAAATAAACTATACTAAGTTCATCTAAACTAAACCTAACTACACTAACCTAACCTAACCTAACCTAACAAAAATTAAACTAAACTGACCTAACCTAACCTAACGTAAACTAAACTAAACTATACGAAACAAAACTAAATAAAACTAAACTAAACTAAACGAAATTAAACTATACACCAAACTATAAAATAAGCTAAACTAAACAATAAATTAAACTATAAACTAAACTAAACTACTAAACTATAAGGTAAACTAAACTAAATTAAACTCAACTAATCTAAACTAACCTAAGCTTACTAAACTAACCTAACCTAAACTAACCTAACCTAATATAAACTAAACTAAACTAACCTAACCTAACATAAGCTAGGCTAAGCTAAACTAAACTAACATAACCTAAAATAAAATAAAATAAACTAAAATATAAACTAAACTATAAACTAAACTAAACCAAACTATATACTAAACTATAAACTAAACTAAGCTAAACTATAAACTAAACTATACTAAACTAAACTAACTTAACCTAACCTAACCTAAACTAACTTAACCTAACCTATACTAAACTTACCTTACCTAACCCAACATAACCTAAACTAATCTAAAGTATAAAATAAACTATAAACCAAACTAAACTATACTATAAACTAAATTATAAACTAAACTAAACTAAACTAACCTAACCTAACCTAACCTAAACTAAACTAAACTAAATTATAAACTAAACGTAACTAAACTAACCTAACCTAACCTAACCTAAACTAAACTAAACTAAATTATAATCTAAACGAAACTAAACAAAACTAAACTAAACTAACCTAAAGTAACATAACCTAACCTAACCTAAACTAAACTAAACTAACCTGACCTAACCTAAACCAAAACTAAATTAATCTATACTATAAACTAAACTATAAACTAAAGTAAATTAACTAAACTAAAATAAACTAACATAACCTAACCTAAACTAAACTAACATAACCTAACCTAACCTCAACTAAACTAAACTAATCTAATATAAACTTAACTAAACAATAAATTAAAATATAAACTAAACTTAACTAAACTAAACTAAGGAAAACTAACTTAACCTAAACTAAACTAAACTAAACTAACCTAACCTGACCTAAAATAAACTAAAATAAACTAAATTAAATTCAAGTAAACTAAACTAAACTACACGAACCTAACCTAACCTAACATAATCTAATCTAAACTAAACTAAACTAACCTAAACTAATCTAACCTTACCTAACCTAACCTAACCTAAACTAAACTAAATTAAACTATAAACTAATTTATAAACTAAACTAATCTATAAACTAAACTAAACTAAACTAACCTAAGATAACATAACCTAAATTAACTAAACTAAACTAAACTATATTAAACTATAAACAAAACGATAAACTATACTATATATTAAACTGAACTAAAGTAAACTAAACTAAATTAATTTTACCTAACCTAACCTAAACTAAACTAAACTAACCTAACCTAACCCAAACTAAATTAAACTAAACTAAACTAAACGAAATTAAACTATAAACTGAAGTAAACTAAACTAAACTAAACTAAACTAAACTAACCTAACCTAACTTAACATAACCTAACCTAAACTAAACTAAACTAACGTAACCTAACATAACCTACCCTAAACTAAAATAAATTAAATTTATTAAACAATAAACTAAACTAAACTACATACTAAACGATACCTCACTCAACTAAAATAAACTAAACTAAACTACACTAAACTAAACTAAACCATAAACTAAACTATAAACTAAACTATAAACTAAACTAAAAACTAATTTATAAATTAAACTAAACTAGAAATTATAGTAAAATTAACAAAACTAAACTAAGCTAAACTAACTAACCTAAATTAACGTAACCTAAGCTAAGCTATCTAAATTAACCTAACCTAACCTAACCTAAACTAAACTAAAGTAAAATAAACTAAACTAAACTAAACTATAAACTAAACTATAAACTAAACTGAACTAAACTATAAACTAAACTAAACTAAAGTTAACTAACCTAACGTAACTTAACCTAAACTAAATTAAACTAAACTAAACTAAACTAAGCTAACTTAACCTAACCTAAACTAACCTAACCTAACCTAAGCTAAGCTAAACTAAACTAACCTAACCTAACATAAACTAACCTTACCTAACCTAAACTAACCTTACCTAACCTAACCTAACCTAAACTAAACTAAACTAAACAAAACTACACTAAACTAAACTAAATTAAACTATAAACTGAACTAAACTGTAAACTAAACTTTAAACTAAACAAGACTAAACTATAAACAAAACTAAACTAAACTGAACTAAACTTACCTAACCTAACCTAACATAAACTTAACTAAACTAAACTACCCTAACCTAACCTAACCTAATCTAACCTTACCTAACCTAACCTAAACTAAGCTAAACGAAACTAAACTATAAACTAAACTATAAACTAATCTATAAATTAAACTAAACTATAAACTAAACTAAAATAAACTAAACTAAACTAAACTAACTAACCTAATCTAACCGAACCTAACCTAAGCTACGCTTAACTAAACTAACCTAACAAAACCTGAAATAAACTAAACTAAACTAAACTAAACTAAATTATAAACTAAACCATAAACTAATATAAACTAACCTAACCTAACCTAAACTAAACTAACCTAACCTAAGCTAACCTAACCTAAACTAAACTAAACTATAAAAAACTATAAACTAAACTAAACAAAACTATACTATAAACTAAATTATAAACTAAACTAATGTAAACTAAACTAACCTCAACTAACCTAACCTAACCTCACCTAACCTAACATAAACTAAACTAAACTAAATTAGAAACTAAACGAAACTAAACTAAACTAAACTAAATTAAACTAAACTAACCTAAAGTAACATAACCTAACCTAACCTAACCTAACCTAAACTAAAATAACTCAACTAACCTAACCGAACCTAAACTAAACTAAACTAAACTAAACTATAAACTAAAGTAAACTAAATTAAACTAAAATAAACTAACCTAATTTACCTAAACAAAACTAACACACCTAACCCAACCTAAAGAAAACTAAACTGACCAAACCTATCCTTAACAAAATAAAACTAAACTAAACTATAAGCTAAACTATAAACTAAAGTAAACCAAACTAAACTAAAATAAACTGATCTAACCTAACCTAACCTAACCTAACCTAAACTAATATAATATAAACTAAACTAAACTATAAACTAAAATATAAACTAAACTAAACTAAATAACCTAACCTAAACTAAAGTAAAATAAACTAGATTAAATTCAACTAAACTAAACTAAACTAAACGCCACTAACCTAACCTAACCTAACCTAATATAATCTAAACCAAAATAAACTAACCTAACCTAAAATTACCTAACCTTGCCTAAACTAAACTAATCTAAGCTATAAACTAAACTATAAACTAATTTATAAATTAAACTAAACTATAAACTAAAATAAAATAAACTAAACTAAGCTAAACTATCTAACCTAACCTAACCTAACCAAAATTAACCTAACCTAAGCTAAGCTAAACTAAACTAACCTAACCTAACATAAACTAACATATCTTAACCTAAACTAAACTAAACTAAACTAACCTTACCTAACCTAACCTAACCTATACTAAACTAAACAAAACGAAACTAAACTAAACTAAACTATAAACTAAACTAAACTAAACTAAAAATAAACTAAACTAAACTGAACTAAACTAACCTAACCTAACATAAACTTAACTAAACTAAACTAACCTAACCCAACCTAAGCTAACCTTACCTAACCTAACCTAAACTTAACTGAAACTAAACTATAAACTAATTTCTAAATTAAACTAAACTATAAACTAAACTAAAATAAACTAAACTAAGCTAAATTAACTAACCTAACCTATTCTAACCTAACCTAAGCTAAACTAGACTAACCTAACCTAAACTAAACTAAACTAAACTAAATTATAAACTAAACCATAAACTAAACTAAACTATAAACTAAACTATAAACTAAACTAAACTAAACTATAAATTAGACTAAACTAAAATATACCTACCTAACCTAACCTAAGCTAAGGTAAACTAAACTAACCTAAAGTAACATAAGTTAACCTAACCTAACCTAAACTAAACTAAACTATAAACTAAACTAAACTAAATTATACTAATCTAACCTAACCTAAACTAAACTAACCTAACCTAACCTATCATAACCTAAACTAAACTAAAATATAAAATAAACTATAAACTAAACTATACTATAAACTAAATTATAAACTAAACTAAACTAAACTAACCTAACCAAACCTAATCTTACATAAACTAAATTAAATTAAAAACAAAACGAAACAAACTAACCTAACCTAATATAAACTAAACCAAACTAAATTATAAACTAAACGAAACTAAACTAAACTAAACTAACCTAAAGTAACATAAGTTAACCTAACCTAACCTAAAATACACTAACTTAACCTGACCTAACCTAACTGAACTAAACCAAACTAACCTAACCTAACCTAAAATAACCTAACCTAAGATAAGCAAAACTAAACTTACCTAACCTAACCTAAACTACACTAATCTAAACTATAAACTAAACTATAAACTAATTTATAAATAAAACTAAACTATTAATTAAAATAAAATAAACCAAACTAAGCTAAATTATCTAACCTAACCTAACCTAAAATAACCTAGCCTAAGCTAAGCTAAACTAAACTAACCTAACCTAACATAAACTAACATAACCTAACCTAACCTAAACTAATCTAAAGTAAACTAAACTAATCTAATATAAACTAAACAAACCTAAAATATAAACTAAAATATAAACTAAACTAAACAAACCTAACCTAAACTAAACTAAAATAAACTAAATTAAATTCAACTAAATGAAACTAAACTAAACTACACTAACCTAACCTAGCCTAACCTAACATAATCTAATCTAAACTAAAATAAACTAACCTAACCTAACCTTAACTAACCTAAACTAAACTAAACTAAACTAACCTAAACCAAACTAAACTAAACTATAAACTAAAATATAAATTAACCAGTAAACTATACTAAACTATAAACTACACGAACCTAATATAAACTATACTAAACTAACCTAACCTAACCTAAGCTAAAGTAAACTAAATTAAACTAAATTATAAAATAAAATATAAACTAAACTAAACCAAACTACATATTAAACTATAAACTAAACTAAGCTAAACTATAAATTAAACTAAACTAAACTAACCTAACCTAACCTAAACTAACCTAACCTAACCTAAACTAAACTAACCCAACCTAACCTAACATAACCTAAACTAAACTAAACTAAACTATAAAATAAACTATAAACAAAACTAAACTAAACTGAACTAAACTAACCTAAACTAACCTAACCTAACCGAACCTAACCTAAGCTACGGTAAACTAAACTAACCTAACAAAACCTGAACTAAACTAAACTAAACTAAACTAAACTAAATTATAAACTAACTATAAACTAAACTAAACTAAACTATAAACTAATATAAACTAACCTAACCTAACCTAAACTAAACTAACCTAACCTAAGCTAACCTAACCTAAACTAAACTAAACTATAAAAAAACTATAAACTAAACTAAACAAAACTATACTATAAACTAAATTATAAACTAAACTAATGTAAACTAAACTAACCTCAACTAACATAACCTAACCTCACCTAACCTAACATAACATAAACTAAACTAAACTAAATTATAAACTAAACGAAACTAAACTAAACTAAACTAAATTAACCTAAACTAACCTAAAGTAACATAACCTAACCTAACCTAACCTAACCTAAATTAAAATAAACTCAACTAACCTAACCTAACATAACCCAACCTAACCTAAACTAAATAAACTAACCTAACCGAACCTAAACTACACTAAACTAAACTATAAACTAAAGTAAACTAAACTAAAATAAAATAAACTAACCTAATTTACCTAAACAAAACTAACACTCCTAACCTAACCTAAACAAAACTAAACTATACTAACCTAACCTAACATAACCCATCCTAACCTAAACTAAACTAAACTAAACTATAAACTAAATTATAAACTAAAGTAAACTAAACTAAACTAAAATAAACTAACCTAACCTTACCTATTCTAACCTAAACTAATCTAAACTAAACAAACTAAACTGAACTATAAACTAAAATATAAACTAATCTATAAACTAAACTGAAGTATAAACTAAAGGAAACTAAAATAAACTATACTAAACTAAACTAACCTAACCTAAACTTACCTAACCTAACCTAAACTAAACTAAACTATAAACGAAACTAAGCTAAACTATCTAACCTAACCTAACCTAACCTAAATTAACCTAACCTAAGCTAAGCTAAACTAAACTAACCTAACCTAAAATAAACTAACATAACCTAACCAAATCTAAACTAAACTAAACTAACCTTACCTAACCTAACCTAACCTATACTAAACTAAACAAAACTAAACTAAACTAAACTAAACTATAAACTAAACTAAACTAAACTATAAACAAAACTAAACTAAACTGAACTAAACTAACCTAACCTAACCTAACATAAACTTAACTAAACTAAACTAACCTAACCCAACCTAAGCTAACCTTACCTAACCTAACCTAAACTTAACTAAATGAAACGAAACGATAAACTAATCTCTAATTAAACTAAACTATAAACTAAACTAAAATAAACTAAACTAAGCTAAATTAACTAACCTAACCTATTCTAATCTAACCTAAGCTAAACTAGACTAACCTAACCTAAACTAAACTAAACTAAACTAAATTAAAAACTAAACCATAAACTCAACTAAACTATAAACTAAACTATAAACTAAATTAAACTAAACTATAAACTAGACTAAACTAAACTAACCTAACCTAACCTAAGCTAAGGTAAACTAAACTAACCTAAAGTAACATAAGTTAACCTAACCTAACCTAAACTACACTAACTTAACCTGACCTAAACTAAACTCAACTAACCTAACCTAACCAAACCTAACCTAAAATAACCTAACCTAAGCTAAGCTAAACTAAACTAACCTAACCTAACATAAACTAACATAACCTAACCTAAACTGAACTAAACTAACCTAACCTAACCCAAAATAACCTAACCTAAGCTAAGCTAAACTAAACTAACCTAACCTAACATAAACTGATATAACCTAACCTAAACTGAACTAAACTAAACTAACCTTTCCTAACCTAACCTATACTAAACTAAACAAAACAAAACTAAACTAAACTAAACTATAAACTGAACTAAACTAATCTAACCTAACCTAACATAAACTTAACTAAACTAAACTAACCTAACCCAACCTAAGCTAACCTTACCTAACATAACCTAAACTAAACTAAAGGAAACTAAACTATAAACTAAAGTATAAACTAATCTCTAAATTAAACTAAACTATAAACTAAACTAAAATAAACTAAACTAAGCTAAATTAACTAACCTTTACTATTCTAACCTAACCTAAGCAAACTAGACTAACCTAACCTAAACTAAACTAAACTAAATTATAAACTAAACCATAAACTAAACTAAACTAAACTATAAACTAAACTATAAACTAAACTAAACTATAAACTAAACTAAACTAAACTAAACTAACCTAACCTAACCTAAGCTAACCTTACCTAACCTAACCTAAACTAAACTAAACCAAACTAAATTATAAACTAATCTCTAAATTAAACTAAACTATAAACTAAACTAAAATAAACTAAACTAGACTAAATTAACTAACCTAACCTTACCTAACCTAACCTAAACTAAACTAAATTAACCTAACCTAAACTAACCTAAAATAAACTAAACCATAAACTAAACGAAACTAAACTATAAATTAAACTAAACTAAACTAAACTAACCTAACCTAACCTAACCTAAGTTAAGCTAAACTAAACTAACCTAATCTAACCTGAACTAAACTAAACTAAACTAAATTATAAACTAAACAATAAACTAAAATAAAATCAACTAAACTAAGCTAAACTAACTAACTTAATCTAACCTAACCTACCATAAGCTAAACTAAACTAACCTAACCTAACCTAACCTAACCTAAACTAAATAAAACTAACCTAACCTAACCTAGCCTAAACTAAACTAAACTACACCAAACTACTCTATTCAAACCTAAGCTAACCTAAATATAACTAAACTAAACTAAACAAAAATATGAACTGAACTAAACTAAACTATAAACTAAATTATAAACTAAACTAAACTAAACTGTACTAAACTGAATTAGCCTAGCCTAACCTAACCTAATCTAACCTAAACTAAAGTAAACTAAACTAACCTAATCAAACCTAATGTAAATTATACTCTACTACACTAAACTAAACTATAAAATGAATTAGATTACACTATAAACTAAACTATAAACTTAACTAAACCATAAACAAAACTAAACTATAAACAAAGCTAAACTAACTAACCTAACCTAACATATACTAAACTAAACTAAACTAACCTAACTAACTAACATAACCTAGCCTAACCTAAGATAAACTAAACTAACCTACATAAACCTAAACTAAACTAAACAAAACTACTCTAAACTAAATTATAAACTAAACTATAAACTAACCTATATTATAAACTAAACTATCAACTATACTAAACTAAAGTGAATTATAAACTAATCTAAATTCAACTAAACTAAACTAAACTAAACTAAACTACACTAACCTAACCTAACCTAACCTAACCTTACCTAACCTAACGTAAACTAAACTAAACTAAACCAAACTAAACTTAACTATATACTAAAATATAAATTAATCTATAAACTAAACTAAACTATAAATTAAACTAAACTAAACTGAACTAAACTAACCTAACCTGACCTAACATAAACTTAACTAAACAAAACTAACCTAACCTAACCTAACCTTACCTAACCGAACCTAAACTAAACTAAACTAAACTAAATTATAAACTAAACTATAAAGTAAATTAAACCAAATTATAAACTAAACTATAATCTAAACCAAACTAAAGTATAAACTACACTAAACTAAACTAACCTAACCTAACCTAACCTAAACTAATCTAACCTAACTTAAGCTAACCTAACCTAAACTAAACTAAACTATAAAATAAACTATAAACTAAACTCAACTAAACTATATTATAAACTAAATTATAAACTAAACTAAACTAAACTAACCTAAACTAACCTAACCTAACCTCACCTAACCTAACCTAACCTATCATAAACTAAACTAAACTAAATTATAAACTAAAGGAAACTAAACTAAATTAAATTAAACTGAATTAACCAAAAGTAACATAACCTAACCTAACGTAACCTAAACTAAACTAAACTAAACTAAACTTACCTAACCTAACCTAACCTAAACTAAACCAAACTAAATTAACCTAACCGAACCTAAACTAAACTAAACTATAAACTAAACTATAAACTAAACTAAACTAAACTAACCTAACCTAACTTAACCTAACCTAAACTAAACTAAACCAAGCTAACCTAACCTAACCTAAACTAAGCTAAAATAAACTAAATTATACTAAATTAAACTAAACTACACTAACCTAACCTAACCTACCATAATCTAATCTAAACTAAAATAAACTAACCTAACCTAACCTAAACTAAACTAAACTAACCTAACCTAACCTAAACTAAACTACACTAAACTAAACTAAATTAAACAATACACTAAACTAAACTAAACTAAACTATAAACTAAACTAAACTATAAACAAAACTACACTAAACTGAACTTAACTAACCTAAACAAACGTAACCTAACATAAACTAAACTACAGTAACTTAACCATACCTAACCTAAACTAACCTATCCTAACCTAAACTAAACCTAACTAAACTATAAACTAAACTATAAACCAATCTAAAATTAAACTAAATTATAAATTAAAATAAACTAAACTAAGCTAAACTAACTAAACCAAACCTAACCTAACCTATCCTAACCCAACCTAAACTAAGCTAAACTAACCTAACCTAACCTAACCTAAACTAAACTAAACTCAACTAAACTAAACTAAATTAAACAATAAACTAAATTAAACTTAACTATAAATTAAACTATAACCTAACCAAACTATAAATAATACTAAACTAAACTGAACTAAACTAACCTAACCTAACCTAACATAAACTTAACTAAACTAAACTAACTTAAAATCACCCATCCTAACCTTACCTAACCTAACCTAAACTAGACTAAACTAAGCTATAAGCGAAACTATACTTAACTATAAATTAAACACTAAACTAAACTACACCAAACTGACCTAACCTAACCTAAACAAAACTAACACACCTAACCTAACCTAAACTAAACTAAACTAAAGTAAACTAACCTAACATAACCTAAATTAACTTAACCTAACCTATACTTAACTTAACTTACCTAACATAACCTAAACTAAACTAAACTATAAACTAAACTATACTAAACTAAAATAACCTAACCTAACCTAAACTAACTTAACCTAACCTATACTAAACTTACCTTACCTAACCTAACATAACCTAAACTAAACTATAAAATAAACTTAAACTAAACTAAACTAAACTATACTATAAACTAAATTATAAACTAAACTAAACCTAACTAAACTAAACTAACCTAACCTAACCTAACCTAACATAAACTAAACAAACTAAATTAGAAACTAAACGTAACTAAACTAACCTAACCTAACCTAACATAAACTAAACTAAACTCAATTATAAACTAAACGAAACTAAACAAAACTAAACTAAACTAACCTAAAGTAACATAACCTATGCTAACTTAAACTAAACTAAACTAACCTGACCTAACCTAAACTAAAACTAAATTAATCTAAAATATAAACTAAACTGTAAACTAAACTAAACCAAACTATAAACTAAACTATAAACTAAACTAAACTAAACATTACTAAACTAGCCTAACCTAACCTACCATAAACTAAACCAAACTAAATTATCAACTAAACGTAACTAAACTAACCTAACCTAACCTAACCTAACATAAACTAAACTAAACTCAATTATAAACTAATAAACAAAACTAAACTAAACTAACCTAAAGTAACATAACCTAACCTAACCTAAACTAAACAAACCTGACCTAACCTAAACTAAAACTAAATTAATCTAAACTATAAACTAAATTATAAACTAAAGTAAATTGACTAAACTAAAATAAACTAACCTAACCTAACCTAACCTAAACTAAACTAACCTAACCTAACCTAACCTAACCTAAACTAAACTAAACTAATCTAATATAAACTAAACTGAACAATAAATTAAAATATAAACTAAACTTAACTAAAATAAACTAGGCTAAAGTAACTTAACCTAAACTAAACTAAACTAAACTAACCTAACCTGACCGAAACTAAACTAAAATAAACTAAATTAAATTCAAGTAAACTAAACTAAACAACACTAACCTAACCTAACCTAACCTAACATAATCTAATCTAAACTAAAATAAACTAACCTAAACTAACCTAACCTTACCTAACCTAACCTAAACTAAACTAAACTAAACTATAAACTAAAATATAAACTAATTTATAAACTAACCTAATCTAACATAAACTAAACTAAACTAAACTAACCTAAGATAACTTAACCAAAAATGAACTAAACTAAACTAAACTGTACTAAACTATAAACTATAGTAAAATAAACAAAACTAAACTAAGCTAAACTAACTAACCTAACCTAACGTAAGCTAAGCTATCTAAACTAACCTAACCTAACCTAAACTATACTAAACTAAAATAAACTAAACTAAACTATAAACTAAACTATAAACTAAACTGAACTAAACTTTAAACTAAACTAAAGTTAACTAACCTAACGTAACCTAACCTAAACTAAATGAAACTAAACTAAACTAAACTAACCTAACCTAACCTAAACTAACCTAACCTAACCTAAGCTAAGCTAAACTGAACTAACCTAACCTAACATAAACTAACCTTACCTAACCTAAACTAACCTTACCTAACCTAACCTAAACTAAACTAAGCTAAACAAAACTAAACTAAACTAAACTAAATTAAACTATAAACTGAACTAAAGTGTAAACTAAACTTTAAACTATACAAAACTAAACTAAACTGAACTAAACTTACCTTACCTAACCTAACATAAACTTAACCAAACTAAACTACCCTAACTTAACCTAACCTAACCTTACCTAACCTAACCTAAACTAAACTAAACGAAACTAAACTATAAACTAATCTATAAATTAAACTAAACTATAAACTAAAATAAAATAAAATAAACTAAACTAACTAACCTAACCTAACCGAACCTAACCTAAGCTGCGCTAAACTAAACTAACCTAACAAAACCTGAAATAAACTAAATTAAACTATAAATTAAACTAAATAATAAACTAAACTAAACTAAACTAAACTAACCTAACCTAACCTAACCTAAACTAAACTAACCTAACCTAACCTAAGCTAACCTAACCTAAACTAAACTAAACTATAAAAAAACTATAAACTAAACTAAACATAACTATACTATAAACTAAATTATAAACTAAACTAAACTAGACTAAACTAAACTAACCTCAACTAACCTAACCTAACCTCACCTAACCTAACCTAACATAAACTAAACTAAACTAAATTATAAACTAAACGAAACTAAACTAAACTAAATTAAACTAAACTAACCTAAAGTAACATAACCTAACATAACCTAACCTAAACTAAAATAAAGTCAACTAACCTAAACTAACATAACCCAACCTAACCTAAACTAAACTAAACTAACCTAACCGAACCTAAACTAAACTAAACTAAACTAAACTAAACTAAATTGTAAACTAAACTATAAACTAAAGTAAACTAAACTAAATTAAAATAAACTAACCTAATTTACCTAAACAAAACTAACACACCTAACCTAAACTAACCTAAACTAAACTAAACTGACCTAACCTATCCTAAACAAAACTAAACTAAACTATAAACTAAAGTAAACTAAACTAAACTATAATAAACTAATCTAACCTAACCTAACCTAACCTAAACTAATTTAATATAAACTAAACTAAACTAAACTATAAACTAAAATATAAACTAAACTAAACTAAACTAACCTAACCTAACATAATCTAATCTAAACTAAAATAAACTAACCACACCTAACCTAACCTTGCCTATTCTTACCTAAACTAAACTAAACTAAACAAACTAAACCAAACTATAAACTAAAATATAAACTAATCTATAAACTAAACTGAGCTATAAATTAAACGAATCTAAAATAAACTATACTAAACTAAACTAACCTAACCTAAACTAACCTAATCTAACCTAAACTAAACTAAACTAACCTAACCTAACCTAAACCAAACTAAACTAAACTAAACTAATTTAAGCTATAAACTAAACGAAATTAAACTATAAACTGAAGTAAACTAAACTAAACTCAACTAAACTAAACTAACCTAACCTAACTTAACATAACCTAACCTAAACTAAACTAAACTAACGTAACCTAACATAACCTACCCTAAACTAAAATAAATTAAATTAATTAAACTATAAACTAAACTAAACTATATACTAAACGATACCTCACTCAACTAAACTAAACTAAACTAAACTACACTAAACTAAACTAAACCATAAACCAAACTATAAACTAAACTATAAACTAAACTATAAACTAATTTATAAATTAAACTAAACTATAAATTATAGTAAAATAAACAAAACTAAACTAAGCTAAACTGACTAACCTAAATTAACGTAACCTAAGCTAAGCTATCTAAACTAACCTAACCTAACCTAACCTAAACTAAACTAAACTAAAATAAACTAAACTAAACTAAACTATAAACTAAACTATAAACTAAACTGAACTAAACTACAAACTAAACTAAACTAAAGTTAACTAACCTAACGTAACCTAACCTAAACTAAATTAAACTAAACTAAACTAAACTAAGCTAACTTAACCTAAACGAAACTAACCTAACCTAACCTAAGCTAAGCTAAACTAAACTAACCTAACCTAACATAAACTAACCTTACCTAACCTAAACTAACCTTACCTAACCTAACCTAACCTAAACTAAACTAAACTAAACAAAACTACACTAAACTAAACTAAATTAAACTATAAACTGAACTAAACTGTAAACTAATCTTTAAACTAAACAAGACTAAACTATAAACAAAACTAAACTAAACTGAACTAAACTTACCTAACCTAACCTACCATAAACTTAACTAAACTAAACTACCCTAACCTAACCTAACCTAATCTAACCTTACCTAACCTAACCTAAACTAAACTAAACTAAACTATAAACTAAAATATAAACTAATTTATAAACTAAACTAATCTATAAACTAAACTAAACTAAACTAACCTAACCTAAATTAGACTAAACTAAACTAAAGTAAATTCAACTAAATTAAACCTAACTACACTAACCTAACCTAACCTAATCTAACATAAACTAAACTAAACTAAACTAACCTAAGATAACTTAACCAAAAATGAACTAAACTAAACTAAACTGTACTAAACTATAAACAAAACGATAAACTATACTATATATTAAACTGAACTAAAGTAAATTAAACTAAATTAATGTTACCTAACCTATCCTAAACTAAACTAAACTAACCTAACCTAACCTAACCTAAACTAAATTAAACTAAGCAAAACTAAACGAAATTTAACTATAAACTAAGCTAAACTAAACTTAACTCAACTAAACTAAACTAACCTAACCTAACTTAACCTAACCTAACCTAAATTAACTAAACTAAACTAACCTAACCTAACATAACCTACCCTAAACTAAACTAAACTAAATGAATTAAACTAAATTAACTAAACTATAAACTAAACGATACCTCACTAAACTAAACTAAACTACACTAAATTAAACTACACTAAACTAAACTAAACCATAAACTAAACTATAAACTAAACTATAAACTAAAGTATAAACTAATTTATAAATGAAACTAAACTATAAACTATAGTAAAATAAACAAAACTAAACTAAGCTAAACTAACTAACCTAACCTAACGTAAGCTAAGCTATCTAAACTAACCTAACCTAACCTAAACTATACTAAACTAAAATAAACTAAACTAAACTATAAACTAAACTATAAACTAAACTGAACTAAACTTTAAACTAAACTAAAGTTAACTAACCTAACGTAACCTAACCTAAACTAAATTAAACTAAACTAAACTAAACTAACCTAACCTAACCTAAACTAACCTAACCTAACCTAAGCTAAGCTAAACTGAACTAACCTAACCTAACATAAACTAACCTTACCTAACCTAAACTAACCTTACCTAACCTAACCTAAACTAAACTAAGCTAAACAAAACTAAACTAAACTAAACTAAATTAAACTATAAACTGAACTAAAGTGTAAACTAAACTTTAAACTATACAAAACTAAACTAAACTGAACTAAACTTACCTTACCTAACCTAACATAAACTTAACCAAACTAAACTACCCTAACTTAACCTAACCTAACCTTACCTAACCTAACCTAAACTAAACTAAACGAAACTAAACTATAAACTAATCTATAAATTAAACTAAACTATAAACTAAAATAAAATAAAATAAACTAAACTAACTAACCTAACCTAACCGAACCTAACCTAAGCTGCGCTAAACTAAACTAACCTAACAAAACCTGAAATAAACTAAATTAAACTATAAATTAAACTAAATAATAAACTAAACTAAACTAAACTAAACTAAACTAACCTAACCTAACCTAACCTAAACTAAACTAACCTAACCTAACCTAAGCTAACCTAACCTAAACTAAACTAAACTATAAAAAAACTATAAACTATACTAAACATAACTATACTATAAACTAAATTATAAACTAAACTAAACTAAACTAAACTAACCTCAACTAACCTAACCTAACCTCACCTAACCTAACCTAACATAAACTAAACTAAACTAAATTATAAACTAAACGAAACTAAACTAAACTAAATTAAACTAAACTAACCTAAAGTAACATAACCTAACCTAACCTAACCTAAACTAAAATAAAGTCAACTAACCTAAACTAACATAACCCAACCTAACCTAAACTAAACTAAACTAACCTAACCGAACCTAAACTAAACTAAACTAAACTAAACTAAACTAAATTGTAAACTAAACTATAAACTAAAGTAAACTAAACTAAATTAAAATAAACTAACCTAATTTACCTAAACAAAACTAACACACCTAACCTAAACTAACCTAAACTAAACTAAACTGACCTAACCTATCCTAAACAAAACTAAACTAAACTAAACTATAAACTAAAGTAAACTAAACTAAACTAAAATAAACTAATCTAACCTAACCTAACCTAACCTAAACTAATTTAATATAAACTAAACTAAACTAAACTATAAACTAAAATATAAACTAAACTAAACTAAACTAACCTAACCTAACATAATCTAATCTAAACTAAAATAAACTAACCACACCTAACCTAACCTTGCCTATTCTAACCTAAACTAAACTAAACTAAACTAAACTAAACTAAACAAACTAAACCAAACTATAAACTAAAATATAAACTAATCTATAAACTAAACTGAGCTATAAATTAAACGAATCTAAAATAAACTATACTAAACTAAACTAACCTAACCTAAACAAACCTAATCTAACCTAAACTAAACTAAACTAACCTAACCTAACCTAAACCAAACTAAACTAAACTAAACTAATTTAAGCTATATACTAAACGAAATTAAACTATAAACTGAAGTAAACTAAACTAAACTCAACTAAACTAAACTAACCTAACCTAACTTAACATAACCTAACCTAAACTAAACTAAACTAACGTAACCTAACATAACCTACCCTAAAATAAAATAAATTAAATTAATTAAACTATAAACTAAACTAAACTATATACTAAACGATACCTCACTCAACTAAACTAAACTAAACTAAACTACACTAAACTAAACTAAACCATAAACCAAACTATAAACTACACTATAAACTAAACTATAAACTAATTTATAAATTAAACTAAACTATAAATTATAGTAAAATAAACAAAACTAAACTAAGCTAAACTGACTAACCTAAATTAACGTAACCTAAGCTAAGCTATCTAAACTAACCTAACCTAACCTAACCTAACCTAAACTAAACTAAACTAAAATAAACTAAACTAAACTATAAACTAAACTATAAACTAAACTGAACTAAACTACAAACTAAACTAAACTAAAGTTAACTAACCTAACGTAACCTAACCTAAACTAAATTAAACTAAACTAAACTAAACTAAGCTAACTTAACCTAAACGAAACTAACCTAACCTAACCTAAGCTAAGCTAAACTAAACTAACCTAACCTAACATAAACTAACCTTACCTAACCTAAACTAACCTTACCTAACCTAACCTAACCTAAACTAAACTAAACTAAACAAAACTACACTAAACTAAACTAAATTAAACTATAAACTGAACTAAACTGTAAACTAAACTTTAAACTAAACAAGACTAAACTATAAACAAAACTAAACTAAACTGAACTAAACTTACCTAACCTAACCTACCATAAACTTAACTAAACTAAACTACCCTAACCTAACCTAACCTAATCTAACCTTACCTAACCTAACCTAAAATAAACTAAACGAAACTAAACTATAAACTAAACTATAAACTAATCTATAAATTAAACTAAACTATAAACTAAACTAAAATAAACTAAACTAAACTAAACTAACTAACCTAACCTAACCGAACCTAATCTAAGCTACGCTAAACTAAACTAACCTAACAAAACATGAAATAAACTAAACTAAACTAAACTAAATTATAAACTAAACTATAAACTAATATAAACTAACCTAACCTAACCTAAACTAAACTAACCTAACCTAAGCTAACCTAACCTAAACTAAACTAAACTATAAAAAAACTATAAACTAAACTAAACAAAACTATACTATAAACTAAATTATAAACTAAACTAATGTAAACTAAACTAACCTCAACTAACCTAACCTAACCTCACCTAACCTAACATAAATTAAACTAAACTAAATTATAAACTAAACGAAACTAAACTAAACTAAAATAAATTAAACTAAACTAACCTAAAGTAACATAACCTAACCTAACCTATCCTAACCTAGCCTAACATAAACTTAACTAAACTAAACTAACCTAACCCAACCTATGCTAACCTTACCTAACCTAACCTAAACTTAACTAAATGAAACTAAACTATAAAATAATCTCTAAATTAAACTAAAATATAAACAAAACTGAAATAAACTAAACTAAGCTAAATTAACTAACCTAACCTATTCTAACCTAACGTAAGCTAAACTAGACTAACCTAACCTAAATTAAACTAAACTGAACTAAATTATAGACTAAACCATAAACTAAACTAAACTATAAACTAAACTATAAACTAAACTAAACTAAACTATAAACTAGACTAAACTTAACTAAACTAACCTTACCTAACCTAAGCTAAGGTAAACTAAACTAACCTAAAGTAACCTAACCTAACCTAAAATAACCTAACCTAAGCTAAGCTAAACTAAAGTAACCTAACCTAACATAAACTAACATAACCTAACCTAAACTGAACTAAACTTAACTAACCGAACCTAACCTAAAATAACCTAACCTAAGCAAAGCTAAACTAAACTAACCTAACCTAACATAAACTAATATAACCTAACCTAAACTGAACTAAACTAAACTAACCTTACCTAACCTAACCTATACTAAACTAAACAAAACAAAACTAAACTAAAGTAAACTATAAACTGAACTAAACTAACCTAACCTAACCTAACATAAACTTAACCAAACTAAACTAACCTAACCCAACCTAAGCTATCCTTACCTAACCTAACCTAAACTAAACTAAACGAAACTAAACTATAAACTAAACTATAAACTAATCTCTAAATTAAACTAAACTATAAACTAAAATAAAATAAACTAAACTAAGCTAAATTAACTAACCTAACCTATTCTAACCTAACCTAAGCTAAACTAGACTAACCTAACCTAAACTAAACTAAACTAAACTAAACTATAAACTAAACTAAACTAAACTATAAACTAAACTAAACTAAACTGTACTAAACTAACCTAACCTAACCTAACCTAACATAACCTAAACTAAACTAATCTAAAATATAAAATAAACTATAAACTAAACTATACTATAAACTAAATTATAAACTAAACTAAACTAAACTAATCTAACCTAACCTAACATAAACTAAACTAAATTATAAACAAAACGAAACTAAACTAACCTAACCTAATATAAACTAAACTAAACTAAACTAAATTATAAACTAAACGAAACTAAACTAAACTAAACTAACATAAAGTAACATAAGTTAACCTAACCTAACCTATACTACACTAACTTAACCTGACCTAACCTAAACTGAACTAAACCAAACTAACCTAACCTAACCTAACCGAAAATAACCTAACCTAAGCTAAGCTAAACTAAACTTACCTAACCTAACCTAAACTAAACTAATCTAAACTATAAACTAATCTATAAACTAATTTATAAATTAAACTAAACTATTAACTAAAATAAAATAAACTAAACTATCTAACCTAACCTAACCTAACCTAAAATAACCTAACCTAAGCTAAGCTAAACTAAACTAACCTAACCTAACATAAACTAACATAACCTAACCTAACCTAAACTAATCTAAACTAAACTAAACTAATCTAATATAAACTAAACAAACTTAAACTATAAACTAAAATATAAACTAAACTAAACTAACCTAACCTAAACTAAACTAAAATAAACTAAATTAAATTCAACTAAATGAAACTAAACTAAACTACACTAACCTAACCTAGCCTAACCTAACATAATCTAATCTAAACTAAAATAAACTAACCTAACCTAACCATAACTAACCTAAACTAAACTGAACTAAACTAAACTAAACCAAACTAAACTAAACTATAAACTAAAACATAAATTAACCTGTAAACTAAAGTAAACTATAAACTACACGAAACTAATATAAACTATAGTAAACTAACCTAACCTAACCTAACCTAAGCTAAACTAAACTAACCTAACCTAACCTAAAGTAAACTAAACTAAACTAAATTATAAACTAAAATATTTACTAAACTAAATCAAACTACATATTAAACTATAAACTAAACTAAGCTAAACTATAAATTAAACTAAACTAACCTAACCTAACCTAAACTAACCCAACCTAACCTAAACTAAACTAACCCAAACTAACCTAACATAAACTTAACTAAACTAAACTACCCTAACCTAACTTAACCTAACCTTACCATACCTAACCTAAACTAAACTAAACGAAACTAAACTGTAAACTAAACTATAAACTAATCTATAAATTAAAATAAACTATAAACTAAACTAAAATAAACTAAACTAAACTAACCTAACTAACCTAAGCTAACCGAACCTAACCTAAGCTACGCTAAACTAAACTAACCTAACCTAACCTGAACTAAACTAAACTAAACTAAACTGAATTATAAACTAAACTATAAACTAAACTAAACCAAATTATAAACTAAAAACTAAACTAAACTATACTATAAACTAAACTAAACTAACCCTAACCTAACCTAAAGTAAACTAACATAACCTAAGCTAACCTAACCTAAACTAAACTAAACTATAAAAAACTATAAACTAAACTAAACAACACTATACTATATACTAAATTAAAAACTAAACTAAACTAAACTAAACTAAACTAAACTAACCTAACCTAACCTCACCTAACCTAACCTAACATAAACTAAACTAAACTAAATTATAAACTAAACGAAACTAAACTAAACTAAACTAAATTAAACTAAACTAACCTAAAGTAACATAACCTAACTAACCTAACCTAACCTAACCTAAATTAAAATAAACTCAACTAATCTAACCTAACATAACCCAACCCAACCTAAACTAAACTAAACTAACCTAACCGAACCTAAACTAAACTAAACTAAACTAAACTATAAACTAAAGTAAACTAAACTAAACTAAAATAAACTAACCTAATTTACCTAAACAAAACTAACAGTACTAACCTAACCTAAACTAAACTAAACTAAACTATAAACTAAATTATAAACTAAAGTAAACTAAAGTAAACTAAAGAAACCTAACACACCTAACCTAACATAACCTAAACTAAACTAAACTAAACTAAACCAACCTAACATAACCTAACCTAACCTAAACTAAACTAAACTGACCTAACCTATCCTAAACAAAACAAAACTAAACCAAACTATAAGCTAAACTATAAAATAAAGTAAACTAAACTAAACTAAAATAAACTAATCTAACCTAACCTAACCTAACCTAATCTAAACTAATCTAATATAAACTAAACTAAACTAAACTATAAACTAAAATATAAACTAAACTAAACTAAACTAAATAACCTAACCTAAACTAAAGTAAAATAAACTAGAGTAAATTCAACTAAACTAAACTAAACTAAACGCCACTAACCTAACCTAACCTAACCTAATCTAATCTAAACTAAAATAAGCTAACCTAACCTAACGTAACCTAACCTTACCTATTATAACCTGAACTAATCTAAACTAAACAAACTAAACTAAACTATAAACCAAAATATAAACTAATCTATAAATTAAACTGAACTATAAACTAAACGAAACTAAAATAAACTATACTAAAATAAACTAACCTAACCTAAACTTACCTAACCTAACCTATACTAAACTAATCTAAACTATAAACTAAACTATAAAATAATATATAACTTAAACTAAACTATAAACTACAATAAAATAAACTAAACTAAGCTAAACTATCTAACCTAACCTAACCTAACCTAAAATAACCTAACCTAAGCTAAACTAAACTAAACTAACCTAACCTAACACAAACTAACATAACCTAACCTAAACTTTACTAAACTAAACTAACCTTACCTAACCTAACCTATACTAAACTAAACAAATCTAAACTAAACTATTCTATAAACTAAACTAAACTAAACTATAAACAAAACTATACTAAACTGAACTAAACTAACCTAACCTAACCTAAGCTAAGGTTAACTAAACTAACCTAACCTAACCTAACCTAACATAACCTAAACTAAACTAAACTAAAATATAAAATAAACTATAAACTAAACTATACTATAAACTAAATTATAAACTAAACTAAACTAAACTAAACTAACCTAACCTAACCTAACCTAACATAAACTAAACTAAATTATAAACAAAACGAAACTAAATTATAAACAAATCGAAACTAAACTAACCTAACCTAATATAAACTAAACTAAACTAAATTATAAACTAAACTAAACTAAACTAACCTAAAGTAACATAAGTTAACCTAACCTAACCTAAACTACCCTAACTTAACCTGACCTAACCTAAACTAAACTAACCTAACCTAACCTAACCTAACCTAACGTAAAATAACCTAACCTAAGCTAAGCTAAACTAAACTAACCTAACCTAACATAAACTAACATAACCTAACCTAAACTGAACTAAACTAAACTAACCTAACCTAACCTAACCTAAAATAACCTAACTTAGGTAAGCTAAACTAAACTTACCTAACCTAACCTAAACTAAACTAATCTAAACTATAAACTAAACTATAAACTAATTTATAAATTAAACTAAACTATAAACTAAAATAAAATAAACTAAACTAAGCTAAACTATCTAACCTAACCTAACCTAACCAAAATAACCTAACGCAAGCTAAGCTAAACTAAACTAACCTAACCTAACATAAACTAACATAACCTAACCTAACCTAACCTAAACTAATTTAAACTAAACTAAACTAATCTAATATAAACTAAACAAACTTAAACTATAAACTAAAATATAAACTAAACTAAACTAACCTAACCTAAACTAAACTAAAATAAACTAATTTAAATTCAACTAAATGAAACTAAACTAAACTACACTAACCTAACCTAACCTAACCTAACATAATCAAATCTAAACTAAACTAAACTAAACTAATGTACTATAAGCTAAATTAAACAATAAATTAAAATATAAACTAAGCTAAACTATACTAAACTAAGTTAACCTTACTTAACCTAACCTAAACTAAACTAAACTAAACTAAACTAACCTAACCTAACCTAAACTAAACAAAAATAAACTACATTAAATTAAATTAAACTAAAATAAACTACACTTACCTAACCTAACCTTACCTAACCTAACCTAAACTAAACTAAACCAAACTAAACTAAACTATAAACTAAAATATAAGCTAATCTATAAATTAAACTAAACTATATACTAAACTAAACTAAACCAAATTAAATTCAACTAAACTAAACTACACTAATCTAACCTAACCTAACATAATCTAATCTAAACTAAAATAAACTAACCTAACCTAACCTAACCTTACCTAACCTAACCTAAACTAAACTAAACTAAAGCAAACTTAATTAAACTATAAAGCAAAATATAAACTAATCTATAAACTAAACTAAACTATAAACTAAAGGAAACTAAATTAAACTATACTAAACTAAACTAACCTAACATAAACAAATCTAACCTAACCTAAAATAAACCAAACTAAACTAAACTAAATTAAACTATAAACTAAACTAAATTAAACTATAAACTAAACTAAATTAAACTATAAACTAAACTATAAAGTAAACTAAACTAAACTATAAACAAAACTAAACTATAAAACAATTTATAAATTAAACTAAACTATAAACTAAATTAAAATGAACTAAACTAAGCTAAACTAACTAACCCAACCTAACCTAACCTAACCTAAGCTATACTAAACTGACCTAACCTAACCTAAACTAAACTAAAATAAACTAAATTATAATATAAAGTATAAACTAAACAAAACTATACTATAAACTATAATATAAACTAAACTAAACTTAACTAAACTAAATTAAACTAAAGTTAACTAACCTAACCTAACCTAAATTAAACTAAACTAAACTAACCTAACCTAACCTAACCTAACCTAAGCAAAACTAAAGTAACCTAACCTAACATAAACTAACCTAACCTAACCTAAACTAAACTAAACTAAACTAAACTAAGCTAACCTTACTTAACCTAACCTAACCTAAGCTAAGCAAAACTAAACTAACCTAACCTAACACAAACTAACCTAACCTAACCTAAACTAAACTAAACTAACCTTACCTAACCTAACCTAAACTAAACAAAACTAAACTAAACTAAATTAAACTATAAACTAAACTAAACTATAAACCAAACTATAAACTAAACTAAACTAAACTATAAACAAACCTAACTAAATTGAACTAAACTAACCTAACCTAACCTAACATAAACTTAACTAAACTAAACTATCCTAACCTAACCTAACCTTACCTAACCTAACCTTAACTAAACCAAACTAAACTAAACTATAAACTAAAATATAATCTAATCTATAAATTAAGCTAAACTATAAACTAAACTAAAATAAACTAAACTAAGCTAAACTAACTAACCTAACCTAACTTAACCTAACCTAACGAAACCTAAGCTAAGCTAAAGTAAACTTACCAAACCTAACCTAAACTAAACTAAACTAAATTAAACTAAATAATAATCTAAACCATAAACTTAACTAAACTAAATTATAAACTAAACTATAAACTAAACTAAACTATAAACTAAACTAAACCAAACTAGCCTAACCTAACCTAACCTAACCTAAACTAAACTGACCTAACCTAAGCTAACCTAACCTAAATTAAACTATAAAATAAACTATAAACTAAACTAAACCAAACTATACTATAAACTAAATGATAAACTTAACTAAACTAACCGGAAATAACCTAACCTAACATAAACTAAACTAAACTAAATTATAAACTAAACGAAACTAAACTAAACTAAATTAAACTAAACTAACCTAAAGTAACCTAAACTAAACTAAACTAAACTATAAACTTAACTATAAACTAAAGTAAACTAAAATAAACTAACCTAACCTAACCTAAACTCAACTAACCTAAACTAACCAAACCTAACCTAAATTAAACTGAACTAAACTGAACTAAACTAATCTAATATAAACTAAACTAAACTAAACTATAAAATAAAATATAAACTAAACTAAACTAAACTAACCTAACCTAACTTAACCTAACCTAAATTAAACTAAACTAAGCTGACCTAACCTAACCTAAACTAAGCTAAAATTAAGTAATTTAAATTCCACTAAATTAAACTAAACTAAACTACACTAACCTAACCTAACCTAACCCAACCTAAATTAAAATAAATTAAACTAAGCTAACCTAACCTAACCTAAGCTAAGCAAAACTAAACTAACCTAACCTAAACTAAATAAAACTAACCTAACCTAACTAGCCTAAACTAAACTAAACTCAACTATAAAATAAACTATAAACTAAACTAATCTATATTAAAAATTAAATTATAAAGTAAACTAAACTAAACTAAACTTTACCAAACTACTCTATTCTAACCTAAGCTAACCTAAACTAATCTAAACTAAACTAAACTAAACAAAACTATGAATTGAACTAAACTAAACTATAAACTAAATTATAACCTAAACTAAACTATAAACTAAACTAAACTAAACTAAACTGTACTAAACTAAATTAACCTAGCCTAACCTAACCTAACCTAACCTAAACTAAACTAAACTAAACTAACCTAACCAAACTTAATCTAAATTATACTCTTCTACACTAAACTAAGCTATAAACTAAATTAGATTACACTATAAACTAAACTAAAAACTTAACTAAACTATAAAGAAAACTAAACTATAAACAAAGCTAAACTAACCTACCTAACCTAACCTAACCTAACATATACCAAACTAAACTGAACTAAACTAACCTAACCTGACCTAACATAATCTAATCTAAACTAAAAGAAACTAACCTAAACTAATCTAATCTTACCTAACCTAACCTAAACTAAACTAAACCAAACTAAACACAAACTAAAATATAAACTAATTTATAAACTAAACTAATCTATAAACTAAACTAAACTAAACTAAACTTAGCTAAACTAACTAACCTTACCTAACCTAGCCTAACCTCATCTAAGCTAAACTAAATTAACCTAACCTAACCCAAAATAAACCAAACTAAACTAAATTATAAAGTAAACTATAAACTAAACTAAACAAAACTATATTCTAAACTACAAACTGAACTAAACTATAAACTAAACTATACTAAACTAAACTAAACTAACCTAACCTAACCTAACCTAACCTAACTTAAACTAAACTAAACTAACCTAACCTAACGTAACCTAATCTAAACTAAACTAAATTAAATTCAACTAAACTAAACTAAACTGCGCTAATCTAACCTAACCTAACCTAACCTAAATTAAACTAAACTAAACTATATACTAAGTTATATACTAAACTAAACTAAACTAACATAACGTAACTTGAACTACAATAAAATAAACTAAACTAAGTTCAACTAAACTAAACCTAACTACACTAACCTAACCTAACCTAACCAAACATAAACTAAACTAAACTGACCTAACCTAACCTAACCTAACCTAAACTAAACTAAACTAAACTAAATAAAACTAAACTAAACTAAACGAAATTAAACTATACACCAAACTGTAAACTAAGCTAAACTAAACTATAAATTAAACTATAAACTAAACTAAACTACTAAACTATAAGGTATACTAAACTAAATTAAACTCAACTAATCTAAACTAACTTAACCTTACTAAACTAACCTAACCTAAAATAACCTAACCTAATATAAACTAAACTAAACTAACCTAACTTAAGCTAAGCTAAGCTAAGCTAAACTAAATCAACCTAACCTAAACTAAAATAAACTAAACTAAAATATAAACCAAACTATAAACTTAACTAAACCAAACTATATACTAAACTATAAACTAAACTAAGCTAAACTATAAACTAAACTAACCTAAACTAGCCTAACCTAAACTAACTTAACCTAACCTAAACTAAACTTACCTTACCTTACCTCACATAACATAACCTAAACTAAACTAAACTAAACTATAAAATAAACTATAAACTAAACTAAACTAAACTTTACAAAAATTAAATTATAAACTAAACTAAACTAACCTAACCTAACCTAACATAAACTAAATTAACTAAATTATAAACTAAACGAAACTAAACTAACCTAACCTAACCTAACCTAAGATAAACTAAACTAAACTAAATTATAAACTAAACGAAACTAAACAAAACTAAACTAAACTAACCTAAAGTAACATAACCTAACCTAACCTAAACTAAACTAAACTAAGCTAACCTAAACTAATTTAAAACTAAATTAAACTAAACTATAAACTAAAGTAAATTAACTAAACTAAAATAAACTAACCTAACCTACCCTAACCTAAACTTAACTAACCTAACCTAACTTAACCTAACCTAACCTAATCTAAACTAAACTAATCTAATATAAAGTAAACTAAACAATAAATTAAAATATAAACTAAACTTAACTAAACTAAACTAAGTTAAACTAATTTGACCTAAACTAAACTAAACTAAGCTAACCTAACCTGACCTAAACTAAACTAAAATAAACTAAATTAAATTCAAGTAAACTAAACTAAACTACACTAACCTAACCTAACCTAACCTAACATAATCTAATCTAAACTAAAATAAAGTAACCTAAACTAATCTAACCTTACCTAACCTAACCTAAACTAAACTAAACCAAACTAAATTAAACTATAAACTAAAATATAAACTAATTTATAAACTAAACTAATCTATAAACTAAACTAAACTGAACTATAAACAAAACTAAACTAAACTGAACTAAACTAACCTAAACTAACCTAACCTAAACTTACGTAACCTAACCTAAACTAAACTAAACTATAAACTAAACTGTAAACTAATTTATAAATTAAACTAAACTATAAACTAAAGTAAAATAAACAAAACTAAACTAAGCCAAACTAACTAACCTATACTAACCTAACCTAATCTAAGCTATCTAAACTCACCTAACCTAACCAAAACTAAACTAAAATAAAATAAACTAAAGTATAAACTAAACTAAAGTATACTATAAACTAAACTATAAACTAAACTGAACTAAACTATAAATTAAACTAAAGTTAACTAACCTAACCTAACCAAACCTAAGGTAAATTAAACTAAACTAAACTAAACTAAGCTAACTTAACCTAACCTAAACTAACCTAACCTAACCTAACCTAAGCTAAGCTAAACTAAACTAACTTAACCTAACATAACTAACCTAACCTAACCTAAACTAACCTTACCTCACCTAACCTAAACTAAACTAAACTAAATTAAACTATAAACTGAACTAAACTGTAAACTAAATTTTAAACTAAACTAAACTAAACTATAAACACAACTAAACTAAACTGAACTAAACTAACCTAACCTAGCCTAACTTAAAATTAACTAAACTAAACTACCCTAACCTAACCTAACCTAACCAAACCTAACCTAACCTAACCTAAACTAAACTAAAATAAACTAAACTAACTAACCTAACCTAACCTAACCTAACATAAACTAAACTAAACTAAACTAAATAAAACTAAACTAAACTAAACGAAATTAAACTATACACCAAACTATAAAATAAGCTACACTAAACTATAAACTAAAATATAAATTACTCTAAACTAAACTAACCTAACCTAAACTAAACTAAAATAAACTAAATTAAATTCAACTAAATGAAACTAAACTAAACTACACTAACCTAACCTAACCTAACCTAACCTAACCTAACATAATCTAATCTAAACAAAAATAAACTAACCTAAACTAATCTAACCTTACCTAACCAAACCTAAACTAAACTAAACTAAACCAAACTAAAATAAACTGCAAACTAAAATATAAACTAATTTATAAACTAAACTAATCTATAAACTAAACTAAACTAAACTAAACTTAGCTAAACTAACTAACCTTACCGAAAATAGCCTAACCTAATCTAAGCTAAACTAAACTAACCTAACCTAAACCAACATAAACCAAACTAAACTAAATTATAAAGTAAACCATAAACTAAACTAAACAAAACTTAATTCTAAACTATAAATTAACAAAACTATAAACTAAACTAAACTAAACTAAACTAACCTCACCTAACCTAATTTAAACTAAACTAAACTAACCTAACCTAACCTAAACTAAACTAAACTAAACTATAAACACAGTTATAAACTAAACTAAACTAAACTAACATAACGTAACCTAAACTACAATAAAATAAACTATACTAAGTTCATCTAAACTAAACCTAACTACACTAACCTAACCTAACCTAACCTAACAAAAATTAAACTAAACTGACCTAACCTAACCTAACGTAAACTAAACTAAACTATACGAAACAAAACTAAATAAAACTAAACTAAACTAAACGAAATTAAACTATACAACAAACTATAAAATAAGCTAAACTAAACAATAAATTAAACTATAAACTAAACTAAACTACTAAACTATAAGGTAAACTAAACTAAATTAAACTCAACTAATCTAAACTAACCTAAGCTTACTAAACTAACCTAACCTAAACTAACCTAACCTAATATAAACTAAACTAAACTAACCTAACCTAACATAAGCTAGGCTAAGCTAAACTAAACTAACCTAACCTAAAATAAAATAAAATAAACTAAAATATAAACTAAACTATAAACTAAACTAAACCAAACTATATACTAAACTATAAACTAAACTAAGCTAAACTATAAACTAAACTATACTAAACTAAACTAACTTAACCTAACCTAACCTAAACTAACTTAACCTAACCTATACTAAACTTACCTTACCTAACCTAACATAACCTAAACTAATCTAAAGTATAAAATAAACTATAAACCAAACTAAACTATACTATAAACTAAATTATAAACTAAACTAAACTAAACTAACCTAACCTAACCTAACCTAAACTAAACTAAACTAAATTATAAACTAAACGTAACTAAACTAACCTAACCTAACCTAACCTAACCTAAACTAAACTAAACTAAATTATAATCTAAACGAAACTAAACAAAACTAAACTAAACTAACCTAAAGTAACATAACCTAACCTAAACTAAACTAAACTAACCTGACCTAACCTAAACCAAAACTAAATTAATCTATACTATAAACTAAACTATAAACTAAAGTAAATTAACTAAACTAAAATAAACTAACCTAACCTAACCTAAACTAAACTAACATAACCTAACCTAACCTCAACTAAACTAAACTAATCTAATATAAACTTAACTAAACAATAAATTAAAATATAAACTAAACTTAACTAAACTAAACTAAGGAAAACTAACTTAACCTAAACTAAACTAAACTAACCTAACCTGACCTAAAATAAACTAAAATAAACTAAATTAAATTCAAGTAAACTAAACTAAACTACACGAACCTAACCTAACCTAACATAATCTAATCTAAACTAAACTAAACTAACCTAAACTAATCTAACCTTACCTAACCTAACCTAACCTAAACTAAACTAAATTAAACTATAAACTAATTTATAAACTAAACTAATCTATAAACTAAACTAAACTAAACTAACCTAAGATAACATAACCTAAATTAAACTAAACTAAACTAAACTATATTAAACTATAAACAAAACGATAAACTATACTATATATTAAACTGAACTAAAGTAAACTAAACTAAATTAATTTTACCTAACCTAACCTAAACTAAACTAAACTAACCTAACCTAACCCAAACTAAATTAAACTAAACTAAACTAAACGAAATTAAACTATAAACTGAAGTAAACTAAACTAAACTAAACTAAACTAAACTAACCTAACCTAACTTAACATAACCTAACCTAAACTAAACTAAACTAACGTAACCTAACATAACCTACCCTAAACTAAAATAAATTAAATTTATTAAACAATAAACTAAACTAAACTATATACTAAACGATACCTCACTCAACGAAAATAAACTAAACTAAACTACACTAAACTAAACTAAACCATAAACTAAACTATAAACTAAACTATAAACTAAACTATAAACTAATTTTTAAATTAAACTAAACTAGAAATTATAGTAAAATTAACAAAACTAAACTAAGCTAAACTAACTAAGCTAAATTAACGTAACCTAAGCTAAGCTATCTAAATTAACCTAACCTAACCTAACCTAAACTAAACTAAAGTAAAATAAACTAAACTAGACTAAACTATAAACTAAACTATAAACTAAACTGAACTAAACTATAAACTAAACTAAACTAAAGTTAACTAACCTAACGTAACTTAACCTAAACTAAATTAAACTAAACTAAACTAAGCTAACTTAACCTAACCTAAACTAACCTAACCTAACCTAAGCTAAGCTAAACTAAACTAACCTAACCTAACATAAACTAACCTTACCTAACCTAAACTAACCTTACCTAACCTAACCTAACCTAAACTAACCTAAACTAAACAAAACTACACTAAACTAAACTAAATTAAACTATAAACTGAACTAAACTGTAAACTAAACTTTAAACTAAACAAGACTAAACTATAAACAAAACTAAACTAAACTGAACTAAACTTACCTAACCTAACCTAACATAAACTTAACTAAACTAAACTACCCTAACCTAACCTAACCTAATCTAACCTTACCTAACCTAACCTAAACTAAGCTAAACGAAACTAAACTATAAACTAAACTATAAACTAATCTATAAATTAAACTAAACTAAACTAAACTAACTAACCTAATCTAACCGAACCTAACCTAAGCTACGCTTAACTAAACTAACCTAACAAAACCTGAAATAAACTAAACTAAACTAAACTAAACTAAATTATAAACTAAACCATAAACTAATATAAACTAACCTAACCTAACCTAAACTAAACTAACCTAACCTAAGCTAACCTAACCTAAACTAAACTAAACTATAAAAAACTATAAACTAAACTAAACAAAACTATACTATAAACTAAATTATAAACTAAACTAATGTAAACTAAACTAACCTCAACTAACCTAACCTAACCTCACCTAACCTAACATAAACTAAACTAAACTAAATTATAAACTAAACGAAACTAAACTAAACTAAACTAAATTAAACTAAACTAACCTAAAGTAACATAACCTAACCTAACCTAACCTAACCTAAACTAAAATAACTCAACTAACCTAACCGAACCTAAACTAAACTAAATTAAAATAAACTATAAACTAAAGTAAACTAAATTAAACTAAAATAAACTAACCTAATTTACCTAAACAAAACTAACACACCTAACCCAACCTAAAGAAAACTAAACTGACCTAACCTATCCTTAACAAAATAAAACTAAACTAAACTATAAGCTAAACTATAAACTAAAGTAAACCAAACTAAACTAAAATAAACTGATCTAACCTAACCTAACCTAACCTAAACTAATATAATATAAACTAAACTAAACTATAAACTAAAATATAAACTAAACTAAACTAAATAACCTAACCTAAACTAAAGTAAAATAAACTAGATTAAATTCAACTAAACTAAACGCCACTAACCTAACCTAACCTAACCTAATATAATCTAAACTAAAATAAACTAACCTAACCTAAAATTACCTAACCTAACCTAAACTAAACTAATCTAAGCTATAAACTAAACTATAAACTAATTTATAAATTAAACTAAACTATAAACTAAAATAAAATAAACTAAACTAAGCTAAACTATCTAACCTAACCTAACCTAACCAAAATTAACCTAACCTAAGCTAAGCTAAACTAAACTAACCTAACCTAACATAAACTAACATATCTTAACCTAAACTAAACTAAACTAAACTAACCTTACCTAACCTAACCTAACCTATACTAAACTAAACAAAACGAAACTAACTAAACTAAACTATAAACTAAACTAAACTAAACTAAAAAAAAACTAAACTAAACTGAACTAAACTAACCTAACCTAACATAAACTTAACTAAACTAAACTAACCTAACCCAACCTAAGCTAACCTTACCTAACCTAACCTAAACTTAACTAAATGAAACTAAACTATAAACTAATTTCTAAATTAAACTAAACTATAAACTAAACTAAAATAAACTAAACTAAGCTAAATTAACTAACCTAACCTATTCTAACCTAACCTAAGCTAAACTAGACTAACCTAACCTAAACTAAACTAAACTAAACTAAATTATAAACTAAACCATAAACTAAACTAAACTATAAACTAAACTATAAACTAAACTAAACTAAACTATAAATTAGACTAAACTAAAATAAACCTACCTAACCTAACCTAAGCTAAGGTAAACTAAACTAACCTAAAGTAACATAAGTTAACCTAACCTAACCTAAACTACACTAACTTAACCTGACCTAACCTAAACTAAACTAACCTAACCTAACCTTAACCAAACCTAAAATAACCTAACCTAACCTAAGCTAAACTAAACTAACCTAACCTAACATAAACTAACATAACCTAACCTAAACTGAACTAAACTAAACTAACCTAACCTAACCTAACCTAAAATAACCTAACCTAAGCTAAGCTAAACTAAACTAACCTAACCTAACATAAACTAATATAACCTAACCTAAACTGAACATAACTGAACTAACCTTACCTAACCTAACCTATACTAAACTAAACAAAACAAAACTAAACTAAACTAAACTATAAACTGAACTAAACTAACCTAACCTAACATAACATAAACTTAACTAAACTAACCTAACCCAACCTAAGCTAACCTTACCTAACCTAACCTAAACTAAACTAAACGAAACTAATCCATAAACTAAACTATAAACTAATCTCTAAATTAAACTAAACTATAAACTAAACTAAAATAAACTAAACTAAGCTAAATTAACTAACCTAACCTATTCTAACCTAACCTAAGCTAAACTATACTAACCTAACCTAAACTAAACTTAACTAAACTAAACTATAAACTAAACTAAACTAAACTATAAACAAAACTAAACTCAACTGAACTAAACTAACCTAACCTATCATAAACTTAACTAAACGAAACTAACCTAACCCAACCTAAGCTAACCTTACCTAACCTAACCCAAACTTAACTAAATGAAACTAAACTATAAACTAATCTCTACATTAAACTAAACTATAAACTAAACTAAAATAAACTAAACTAAGCTAAATTAACTAACCTAACCTATTCTAACCTAACCTAAGCTAAACTAGACTAACCTAACCTAAACTAAACTAAACTAAACTAAATTATAAACTAAACCATAAACTAAATTATACTATAAACTAAACTATAAACTAAACTAAACTAAACTATAAACTAGACTAAACTAAACTAAACTAACCTACCCTAACCTAAGCTAAGGTAAACTAAACTAACCTAACCTAACCTGAAGTAAACTAAACTAAACTAACCTAACTTATAAACTAAGCTATAAACTAAACTAAACCAAATTATAAACTAAACTATAAACTAAACTAAACTATAAACTAAACTAAACTAAATTATACTAATCTAACCTAAGCTAAACTAAACTAACCTAACCTAACCTATCATAACCTAAACTAAACTAAAATATAAAATAAACTATAAACTAAACTATACTATAAACTAAATTATAAACTAAACTAAACTAAACTAACCTAACCAAACCTAATCTTACATAAACTAAATTAAATTAAAAACAAAACGAAACAAACTAACCTAACCTAATATAAACTAAACCAAACTAAATTATAAACTAAACGAAACTAAACTAAACTAAACTAACCTAAAGTAACATAAGTTAACCTAACCTAACCTAAAATACACTAACTTAACCTGACCTAACCTAACTGAAATAAACCAAACTAACCTAACCTAACCTAACCTAAAATAACCTAACCTAAGATAAGCAAAACTAAACTTACCTAACCTAACCTAAACTAAACTAATCTAAACTATAAACTAAACTATAAACTAATTTATAAATAAAACTAAACTATTAATTAAAATAAAATAAACCAAACTAAGCTAAACTATCTAACCTAACCTAACCTAAAATAACCTAGCCTAAGCTAAGCTAAACTAAACTAACCTAACCTAACATAAACTAACATAACCTAACCTAACCTAAACTAATCTAAAGTAAACTAAACTAATCTAATATAAACTAAACAAACCTAAAATATAAACTAAAATATAAACTAAACTAAACAAACCTAACCTAAACTAAACTAAAATAAACTAAATTAAATTCAACTAAATGAAACTAAACTAAACTACACTAACCTAACCTAGCCTAACCTAACATAATCTAATCTAAACTAAAATAAACTAACCTAACCTAACCTTAACTAACCTAAACTAAACTAAACTAAACTAAACTAAACCAAACTAAACTAAACTATAACCTAAAATATAAATTAACCTGTAAACTATACTAAACTATAAACTACACGAACCTAATATAAACTATACTAAACTAACCTAACCTAACCTAAGCTAAAGTAAACTAAATTAAACTAAATTATAAACTAAAATATAAACTAAACTAAACCAAACTACATATTAAACTATAAACTAAACTAAGCTAAACTATAAATTAAACTAAACTAAACTAACCTAACCTAACCTAAACTAACCTAACCTAACCTAAACTAAACTAACCTACCTAACCTAACATAACCTAAGCTAAACTAAACTAAACTATAAAATAAACTATAAATGAAACTAAACTAAACTATACTATAAACTAAATTATAAACTAAACTAAACTAAACTAAATTAAGCTAACCTAACCTAAGTTAAACTAAACTAAACTAAATTATAAAATAAACGAAACTAAACTAACCTTACCTAACCTAACCTAACCTAACCTAACATAAACTAAACTAAACAATAAATTAAAATATAAACTAAACTAAACTAAGCTAAACTAATTTAACGTAAACTAAACTAAACTAACCTAACCTAGCCTAAACTATACTAAAATAAACTAAATAAAATTCAACTAAACTAAACTAAACTACACTAACCTAACCTAACCTAACCTAACATAATCTAATCTAAACTAAAATAAAATAACCTAAACTAATCTAACCTTACCTAACCTAACCTAAACTAAACTAAACCAAACTAAACTAAACTATAAAATAAAATATAAACTAATTTATAAACTAAACTAATCTATAAACTAAACTAAACTAAACTAAACTTAGCTAAACTAACTAACCTTACCTAATGTAGCCTAACGTAATCTAAGCTAAACTAAACTAACCTAACCTAACCTAACCTAAACTAACTTAACCTAACCTATACTAAACTTACCTTACCTAACCTAACATAACCTAAACTAAACTAAACTATAAAATAAACTATAAACTAAACTAAACTAAAATAAACTATACTATAAACTAAATTATAAACTAAACTAAACTAAACTAAACTAACCTAACCTAACCTAACCTAACATAAACTAAACTAAACTAAATTATAAACTAAACGAAACTAAACTAACCTAACCTATGCTAACCTAACATAACATAAACTAAACTAAACTAAATTATAAACTAAACGAAACAAAACAAAACTAAAACTAAACTAACCTAAAGTAACCTAACCTAACCTAACCTAAAGTAAACTAAACTAATCTAATATAAACTAAACTAAACAATAAATTAAAATATAAAATAAACTTAACTAAACTAAACTAAGCTAAACTAACTTAACCTAAACTAAACTAAACTAACCTAACCTGGCCTAAAATAAACTAAAATAAACTAAATTAAATTCAAGTAAACTAAACTAAACTACACTAACCTAACCTAACCTAACGTTACATAATCTAATCTAAACTAAAACAAACTAACCTAAAGTAATCTAACCTTACCTAACCTAACCTAAACTAAAGTAAACCAAATTAAACTAAACTATAAACTAAAATATAAACCAATTTATAAACTAAACTAATCTATAAACTAAACTAAACTAACCTAACCTAAATTAGACTAAACTAAACTAAAGTAAATTCAACTAAACTAAACCTAAATACACTAACCCAACCTAACCTAATCTAACATAAACTAAACTAAACTAAAATAACCAAAGATAACTTAACCTAAATTAAACTAAACTAAACTAAACTATACTAAACTATAAACAAAACGATAAACTATACTATATATTAAACTGAACTAAAGTAAACTAAACTAAATTAATTTTACCTAACCTAACCTAAACTAAACTAAACTAACCTATCCTAACCTAAACTAAATTAAACTAATCTAAACTAAACGAAATTAAACTATAAACTAAACTAAACTAAACTAAACTCAACTAAACTAAACTGACCTAACCTAACATAACCTAAACTAAAGAAAAATAAACTACATTAAATTCAACTAAACTAAAATAAACTACACTTACCTAACCTAACTTTACCTAACCTAACCTAAACTAAACTAAACCAAACTAAACTAAACTATAAACTAAAATATAAGCTAATCTATAAATTATACTAAACTATAAACTAAACTAAACTAAACCAAATTAAATTCAACTACACTAAACTACACTAATCTAACCTAACCTAACCTAACATAATCTAATCTAAACTAAAATAAACTAACCTAACCTAACCTTACCTAACCTAACCTATACTAAACTAAACTAAACCAAACTTAACTAAACTATAAAGCAAAATATAAACTAATCTATAAACTAAACTAAACTATAAACTAAAGGAAACTAAATTAAACTATACTAAACTAAGCTAACCTAACATAAACTAATCTAACCTAACCTAAAATAAGCTAAACTAAACTAAACTAAATTAAACTATAAACTAAACCAAATTAAACTATAAACTAAACTATAAACTAAACTAAACTAATCTATAAACAAAACTAAACTATAAAACAATTTATAAATTAAACTAAACTATAAACTAAACTAAACTAAGCTAAACTAACTAACCCAACCTAACCTAACCTAACCTAACCTAAGCTATACTAAACTAACCTAACCTAACCTAAACTAAACTAAAATAAACTAAATTATATTATAAAGTATAAACTAAACAAAACTAAATTATAAACTATAATATAAACTAAACTAAACTTCACTAAACTAAATTAAACTAAAGTTAACTAACCTAACCTAACCTAACCTAAATTAAACTAAACTAAACTAAGCTAACCTAACCTAACCTAACCTAACCTAACCTAACCTAAGCAAACTAAAGTAACCTAACCTAACATAAACTAACCTAACCTAAACTAAACTAAACTAAACTAAACTAAGCTAACCTAACTTAACCTAACCTAACCTAACCTAAATTAAGCAAAACTAAACTAACCTAACCTAACACAAACTAACCTAACCTAAACTAAACTAAACTAAACTCAACTAAACTAACCTTACCAAACCTAACCTAAACTAAACTAAACTAAACTAAATTAAACTATAAACTAAACTAAACTATAAACCAAACTATAAACTAAACTAAACTAAACTATAAACAAACCTAACTAAACTGAACTAAACTAACCAAACCTAACCTAACATAAACTTAACTAAACTAAACTATCCTAACCTAACCTAACCTTACCTAACCTAACCTTAACTAAACCAAACTAAACTAAACTATAAACTAAAATATAATCTAATCTTTAATTTAAACTAAACTATAAACTAAACTAAAATAAACTAAACTGAGCTAAACTAACTAACCTAACCTAGTTTAACCTAACCTAACCAAACCTAAGCTAAGCTAAAGTAAACTTACCAAACCTAACCTAAACTAAACTAAACTAAATTAAACTAAATTATAAAACAAACTATTAACTTAACTAAACTAAATTATAAACTAAACTATAAACTAAACTAAACTATAAACTAAACTAAACCAAACTAACCTAACCTAACCTAAACTAAACTGACCTAACCTAAGGTAACCTAACCTAAATTAAACTATAAAATAAGCTATAAACTAAACTAAACCAAACTATACTATAAACTAAATTATAAACTAAACTAAACTAACCTGAACTAACCTAACCTAACATAAACTAAACTAATTTAAATTATAAACTAAACGAAACTAAACTAAACTAAATTAAACTAAACTAGCCTAAACTAAACTATAAACTTAACTATAAACTAAAGTAAACTAAAGTAAACTAAAATAAACTAACCTAACCGAACCTAAACTCAACTAACCTAACCTAACCAAACCTAACCTAAACTAAACTGAACTAAACTGAACTAACCTAATTTAATATAAACTAAACTAAACTAAACTATAAACTAAAATATGAATTAAACTAAACTAAACTAACCTAACCTAACTTAACCTAACCTAACTTAACCTAACCTAAATTAAACTAAACTAAGCTAACCTAACCTAACCTAAACTAAGATAAAATAAAGTAATTTAAATTCCACTAAATTAAACTAAACAAAACTACACTAACCTAACCTAAACTAACCGAACCTAAATTAAAATAAATTAAACTAAGCTAACCTAACCTAACCTAAGCTAAGCAAAACTAAACTAACCTAACCTCACCTAACTAAACCTAAACTAAGTAAAACTAACCTAACCTAACTAGCCTAAACTAAACTAAACTAAACTATAAAATAAAATATAAACTAAACTAATCTATACTAAAAATTAAATTATAAAGTAAATTAAACTAAACTAAACTTTACCAAACTACTCTATTCTAACCTAAGCTAACGTAAACTAATCTAAACTAAACTAAACTAAACAAAACTATGAACTGAACTAAACTAAAATATAAACTAAATTATAAACCAAACTAAACTATAAACTAAACTAAACTAAACTAAACTGTACTAAACTGAATTAACCTAGCCAAACCTAACCTAACCTAACCTAAACTAAACTAAACTAAACTAACCTTACCTAACCTAACCTAACCTATACTAAACTAAACAAAACGAAACTAAACTAAACTAAACTATAAACTAAACTAAACTAAAAAAAACTAAACTAAACTGAACTAAACTAACCTAACCTAACCTAACATAAACTTAACTAAACTAAACTAACCTAACCCAACCTAAGCTAACCTTACCTAACCTAACCTAAACTTAACTAAATGAAACTAAACTATAAACTAATCTCTAAATTAAACTAAACTATAAACTAAACTAAAATAAACTAAACTAAGCTAAATTAACTAACCTAACCTATTCTAACCTAACCTATTCTAACCTAACCTAAGCTAAACTAGACTAACCTAACCTAAACTAAACTAAACTAAACTAAATTATAAACTAAACCATAAACTAAACTAAACTATAAACTAAACTATAAACTAAACTAAACTAAACTATAAACTAGACTAAACTAAAATAAACCAACCTAACCTAAGCTAAGGTAAACTAAACTAACCTAAAGTAACATAAGTTAACCTAACCTAACCTAAACTACACTAACTTAACCTGACCTAACCTAAACTAAACTAACCTAACCTAACCTTAACCAAACCTAAAATAACCTAACCTAAGCTAAGCTAAACTAAACTAACCTAACCTAACATAAACTAACATAACCTAACCTAAACTGAACTAAACTAAACTAACCTAACCTAACCTAACCTAAAATAACCTAAGCTAAGCTAAACTAAACTAACCTAACCTAACATAAACTAATATAACCTAACCTAAACTGAACTAAACTAAACTAACCTTACCTAACCTAACCTATACTAAACAAAACAAAACTAAACTAAACTAAACTATAAACTGAACTAAGCTAACCTAACCTAACCTAACATAAACTTAACTAAACTAACCTAACCCAACCTAAGCTAACCTTACCTAACCTAACCTAAACTAAACTAAACGAAACTAATCCATAAACTAAACTATAAACTAATCTCTAAATTAAACTAAACTATAAACTAAACTAAAATAAACTAAACTAAGCTAAATTAACTAACCTAACCTATTCTAACCTAACCTAAGCTAAACTATACTAACCTAACCTAAACTAAACTAAACTAAACTATAAACTAAACTAAACTATAAACAAAACTAAACTCAAGTGAACTAAACTAACCTAACCTATCATAAACTTAACTAAACTAAACTAACCTAACCCAACCTAAGCTAACCTTACCTAACCTAACCCAAACTTAACTAAATGAAACTAAACTATAAACTAATCTCTACATTAAACTAAACTATAAACTAAAATAAAATAAACTAAACTAAGCTAAATTAACTAACCTAACCTATTCTAACCTAACCTAAGCTAAACTAGACTAACCTAACCTAAACTAAACTAAACTAAATTATAAACTAAACCATAAACTAAATTATACTATAAACTAAACTATAAACTAAACTAAACTAAACTATAAACCAGACTAAACTAAACTAAACTAACCTACCCTAACCTAAGCTAAGGTAAACTAAACTAACCTAACCTAACCTGAACTAAACTAAACTAAACTAACCTAACTTATAAACTAAGCTATAAACTAAACTAAACCAAATTATAAACTAAACTATAAACTAAACTAAACTAAATTATACTAATCTAACCTAACCTAAACTAAACTAACCTAACCAAACCTAACCTATCATAACCTAAACTAAACTAAACTAAAATATAAAAACTATAAACTAAACTAAACTATAAACTAAATTATAAACTAAACCAAACTAAACTAAACTAAACTAACCTAACCAAACCTAATCTTACATAAACTAAATTAAATTAAAAACAAAACGAAACTAAACTAACCTAACCTAATATAAACTAAACTAAACTAAATTATAAACTAAACGAAACTAAACTAAATTAAACTAACCTAAAGTAACATAAGTTAACCTAACCTAACCTAAAATACACTAACTTAACCTGACCTAACCTAAACTGAACTAAACCAAACTAACCTAACCTAACCTAACCTAAAATAACCTAACCTAAGATAAGCTAAACTAAACTTACCTAACCTAACCTAAACTAAACTAATCTAAACTATAAACTAAACTATAAACTAATTTATAAATTAAACTAAACTATTAATTAAAATAAAATAAACTAAACTAAGCTAAACTATCTAACCTAACCTAACCTAAAATAACCTAGCCTACGCTAAGCTAAACTAAACTAACCTAACCTAACATAAACTAACATAACCTAACCTAACCTAAACTAATCTAAAGTAAAGTAAACTAATCTAATATAAACTAAACAAACCTAAAATATAAATTAAAATATAAACTAAACTAAACAAACCTAACCTAAACTAAACTAAAATAAACTAAATTAAATTCAACTAAATGAAACTAAACTAAACTACACTAACCTAACCTAGCCTAACCTAACATAATCTAATCTAAACTAAAATAAACTAACCTAACCTAACCTTAACTAACCTAAACTAAACTAAACTAAACTAAACTAAACCAAACTAAACTAAACTATAAACTAAAATATAAATTAACCTGTAAACTATACTAAACTATAAACTACACGAACCTAATATAAACTATACTAAACTAACCTAACCTAACCTAAGCTAAAGTAAACTAAATTAAACTAAATTATAAACTAAAATATAAACTAAACTAAACCAAACTACATATTAAACTATAAACTAAACTAAGCTAAACTATAAATTAAACTAAACTAAACTAACCTAACCTAACCTAAACTAACCTAACCTAACCTAAACTAAACTAACCCAACCTAACCTAACATAACCTAAACTAAACTAAACTAAACTAAACTATAAAATAAACTATAAATGAAACTAAACTAAACTATACTATAAACTAAATTATATACTAAACTAAACTAAACTAAATTAAGCTAACCTAACCTAAGTTAAACTAAACTAAACTAAATTATAAAATAAACGAAACTAAACTAACCTTACCTAACCTATCCTAACCTAACATAAACTAAACTAAACAATAAATTAAAATATAAACTAAAGTAAACTAAACTAAGCTAAACTAATTTAACGTAAACTAAACTAAACTAACCTAACCTAGCCTAAACTATACTAAAATAAACTAAATAAAATTCAACTAAACAAAACTAAACTACACTAACCTAACCTAACCTAACGTTACATAATCTAATCTAAACTAAAACAAACTAACCTAAAGTAATCTAACCTTACCTAACCTAACCTAAACTAAAGTAAACCAAATTAAACTAAACTATAAACTAAAATATAAACCAATTTATAAACTAAACTAATCTATAAACTAAACTAAACTAACCTAACCTAAATTAGACTAAACTAAACTAAAGTAAATTCAACTAAACTAAACCTAAATACACTAACCCAACCTAACCTAATCTAACATAAACTAAACTAAACTAAAATAACCAAAGATAACTTAACCTAAATTAAACTAAACTAAACTAAACTATACTAAACTATAAACAAAACGATAAACTATACTATATATTAAACTGAACTAAAGTAAACTAAACTAAATTAATTTTACCTAACCTAACCTAAACTAAACTAAACTAACCTATCCTAACCTAAACTAAATTAAACTAATCTAAACTAAACGAAATTAAACTATAAACTAAACTAAACTAAACTAAACTCAACTAAACTAAACTGACCTAAACTAACATAACCTACCCTAAACTAAACTAAACTAAATTAATTAAAATATAAACTAAACTAAACTATAAACTAAACGATACCTCACTAAACTAAACGATACCTCACTAAACTAAACTAAACTACACTAAACTAAACTAAACCATAAACTAAACTATAAACTAAACTATAAACTAAGCTATAAACTAAACTAAACTAATCTATAAACTAAACTAACCTATCCTAAATTAAACTAAACTAAACTAAGCTAACCAAACCTAACTTAACCTAACTTAAGCTAAACTAAACTAAACTAACCTAACCTAACATAAACTAACCTAACCTAACCTAAACTAAACTAAACTTACCTAACCTAACCTAACCTAACCTAAACTAAACTAAACTAAACTAAAGTAAACTAAACTAAATTAAACTATAAACTATACTAAACTATAAACTAAACTAAACAAAACTATAAACAGAACTAAACTAAAGTGAACTAAACTAACCTAAACTAACATAAACTAAACTAAACGAAACTAAACTATAAATTAAACTATAAACTAATATATAAATTAAACTAAACTATAAATTAAACTAAAATAAACTAAACTAAACTAAACTATCTACCCTATCCTAACCTAACCTAACCTAACCTAACCTAAGCTAAACTAAACTAACCTAACCTAAACTAACCTAACCTAAGCTAAACTAAACTACACTAAACTATAAAATAAACTATAAACTAAACTAAACTATACTATAAACTAAATTATAAACTAAACTAAACTAACCTAAACTAACCTAACCTAACCTAAACAAAACTAAACTAAACTAAACTAAACTAAACTAAACTAAAATAAACTAACCTAACGTAACCTAACCTAAACTAAACTAACCTAAAGTAACCTAACCTAAACTAAACTAAACTATACTAAACTAATGTAATATAAACTAAACTAAATTAAACTATAAACTAAAATATAAACTAAACTAAACTAAACTAACCTAACTTAAACTAAACTAAAATAAACTAAATTAAATTCAACTAAATGAAACTAAACTAAACTACACTAACCTAAACTAACCTAACCTAACATAATCTAATCTAAACTAAAATAAACTAACCTAACCGAACCTAACCTAACCTTACCTAACCTAAACTAAACTAAACTAAACTAAACCAAACTAAACTAAACTATAAACTAAAATATAAATTAATCTGTAAACTAATCTAAACAATAAACTAATTTATAAATTAAACTAAACTTTAAACTAAAATAAAATAAACTAAACTAAGCTAAACTATCTAACCTAACCTAACCTAACCTAAAATAACCTAACCTAAGCTAAGCTAAACTAAACTAACCTGACCTAACATAAACTAACATAACCTAACCTAAACTAAACTAAACTAAACTAAACCTACCTAACCTAACCTAACCTAACCTATACTAAACTAAACAAAACTAAACTAAACTAAACTAAACTAAACTATATACTAAACTAAACTAAACTATAAACAAAACTAAACTAAACTGAAGTAAACTAACCTAACCTAACCTAATATAAACTTAACTAAACTAAACAAACCTAACCCAAATTAAGCTAACCTTACCTAACCTAACCTAAACTTAACTAAATGAAACTAAACTATAAACTAATCTCTAAAATAAACTAAACTATAAACTAAACTAAACTAAACTAAGCTAAATTAACTAACCAAACCTATTCTAACCTAACCTAAGCTAAACTAGACTAACCTAACCTAAACTAAACTAAACTAAACTAAACTATAAATTAAACTATAAACTAAACTAAATTAAACTATAAACTAGACTAAACTAAACTAAACTAACCTAACCTAACCTAAGCTAAGGTAAACTAAACTAACCTAAAGTAACATAAGTTAACCTAACCTAACCTAAACTACATTAACTTAACCTGACCTAACCAAAAGTAAACTAACCTAACCTAACCTAACCTAACCTAAACTACACTAACTTAACCTGACCTAACCAAAAGTAAACTAACCTAACCTAACCAAACCTAAACTAACCTAACCTAAAATAACCTAACTTAAACTAAGCTAAACTAAACTAACATAACCTAACCTAAACTGAACTAAACTAAACTAACCTAACCTAACCTAACCTAAAATAAATTAACCTAAGCTAAGCTAAACTAAACTTACCTAACCTAACCTAAACTAAACTAATCTAAACTATAAACTAAACTATAAACTAATTTATAAATTAAACTAAACTATAAACTAAAATAAAATAAACTAAACTAAGCTAAACTATCTAACCTAACCTAACCTAACCTAAAATAACCTAACCCAAGCTAAGCTAAACTAAACTAACCTAACCTAACATAAACTAACATAACCTAACCTAACCTAAACTAATCTAAACTAAACTAAACTAATCTAATATAAACTAAACAAACCTAAACTATAAACTAAAATATAAACTAAACTAAACTAACCTAACCTTAACTAAACTAAAATAAACTAAATTAAATTGAACTAAATGAAACTAAACTAAACTACACTAACCTAACCTAACCTAACCTAACATAATCTAATCTAAACTAAACTAAACTAATGTAATATAAGCTAAAATAACAATAAATTAAGATATAAACTAAACTAAACTATACTAAACTAAGTTAACCTTACTTAACCTAACCTAAACTAAACTAAACTAAACTAAACTAACCTAACCTAACCTAAACTAAAGAAAAATAAACTACATTAAATTCAACTAAACTAAAATAAACTACACTTACCTAACCTAACCTTACCTAACCTAACCTAAACTAAACTAAACAAAACTAAACTAAACTATAAACTAAAATATAAGCTAATCTATAAATTATACTAAACTATAAACTAAACTTAACTAAACCAAATTAAATTCAACTACACTAAACTACACTAATCTAACCTAACCTAACCTAACATAATCTAATCTAAACTAAAATAAACTAACCTAACCTAACCTTACCTAACCTAACCTATACTAAACTAAACTAAACCAAACTTAACTAAACTATAAAGCAAAATATAAACTAATCTATAAACTAAACTAAACTATAAACTAAAGGAAACTAAATTAAACTATACTAAACTAAGCTAACCTAACATAAACAAATCTAACCTAACCTAAAATAAGCTAAACTAAACTAAATTAAACTATAAACTAAACCAAATTAAACTATAAACTAAACTATAAACTAAACTAAACTAATCTATAAACAAAACTAAACTATAAAACAATTTATAAATTAAACTAAACTATAAACTAAACTAAACTAAGCTAAACCAACTAACCCAACCTAACCTAACCTAACCTAACCTAAGCTATACTAAACTAACCTAACCTAACCTAAACTAAACTAAAATAGACTAAATTATATTATAAAGTATAAACTAAACAAAACTAAACTATAAACTATAATATAAAATAAACTAAACTTCACTAAACTAAATTAAACTAAAGTTAACTAACCTAACCTAACCTAAATTAAACTAAACTAAACTAAGCTAACCTAATCTAACCTAACCTAACCTAAGCAAACTAAAGTAACCTAACCTAACATAAACTAACCTAACCTAACCTAAACTAAACTAAACTAAACTAAACTAAACTAAGCTAACCTAACTTAACCTAACCTAACCTAACCTAAGCTAAGCAAAACTAAACTTACCTAACCTAACACAAACTAACCTAACCTAAACTAAACTAAACTAAACTCAACTAAAATAACCTTACCAAACCTAACCTAAACTAAACTAAACTAAACTAAATTAAACAATAAACTAAACTAAACTATAAACCAAACTATAAACTAAACTAAACTAAACTATAAACAAACCTAACTAAACTGAACTAAACTAACCAAACCTAACCTAACATAAACTTAACTAAACTAAACTATCCTAACCTAACCTAACCTTACCTAACCTAACCTTAACTAAACCAAACTAAACTAAACTATAAACTAAAATATAATCTAATCTTTAATTTAAACTAAACTATAAACTAAACTAAAATAAACTAAACTGAGCTAAACTAACTAACCTAACCTAATTTAACCTAACCTAACCAAACCTAAGCTAAGCTAAAGTAAACTTACCAAACCTAACCTAAACTAAACTAAACTAAATTAAACTAAATTATAATCTAAACTATTAACTTAACTAAACTAAATTATAAACTAAACTATAAACTAAACTAATCTATAAACTAAACTAAACCAAACTAACCTAACCTAAACTAAACTGACCTAACCTAAGCTAACCTAACCTAAATTAAACTATAAAATAAACTATAAACTAAACTAAACCAAACTATACTATAAACTAAATTATAAACTAAACTAAACTAACCTGAACTAACCTAACCTAACATAAACTAAACTAATTTAAATTATAAACTAAACGAAAATAAACTAAACTAAATTAAACTAAACTAACCTAAAGTAACCTAAACTAAACTAAACTAAACTAAACTATAAACTTAACTATAAACTAAAGTAAACTAAAGTAAACTAAAATAAACTAACCTAACCGAACCTAAACTCAACTAACCTAACCTAACCAAACCTAACCTAAACTAAACTGAACTAAACTGAACTAACCTAATTTAATATAAACTAAACTAAACTAAACTATAAACTAAAATATGAATTAAACTAAACTAAACTAACCTAACCTAACTTAACCTAACCTAAATTAAACTAAACTAAGCTAACCTAACCTAACGTAAACTAACCTAAAATAAAGTAATTTAAATTCCACTAAATTAAACTAAACAAAACTACACTAACCTAACCTAACCTAACCGAACCTAAATTAAAATAAATTAAACTAAGCTAACCTAACCTAACCTAAGCTAAGCAAAACTAAACTAACCTAACCACACCTAACCTAACCTAAACTAAGTAAAACTAACCTAACCTAACTAGCCTAAACTAAACTAAAATAAACTATAAAATAAACTATAAACTAAACTAATCTATACTAAAAATTAAATTATAAAGTAAACTAAACTAAACTAAACTTTACCAAACTACTCTATTCTAACCTAAGCTAACCTAAACTAATCTAAACTAAACTAAACTAAACAAAACTATGAACTGAACTAAACTAAAATATAAACTAAATTATAAACTAAACTAAACTATAAACTAAACTAAACTAAACTGTACTAAACTGAATTAACCTAGCCAAACCTAACCTAACCTAACCTAAACTAAACTAAACTAAACTAACCTAACTAAACCTAATCTAAATTATACTCTACTACACTAAACTAAGCTATAAACTAAATTAGATTACACTACAAACTATACTATAAACTTAACTAAACTATAAAGAATACTGAACTATAAACAAAGCTAAACTAACTAACCTAACCTAACCTAACCTAACATATACCAAACTAAACTGAACTGAACTAAACTAACCTAACCTGACCTAACATAATATAATCTAAAATAAAATAAACTAAACTAAGCTAAACTATCTAACCTAACCTAACGTAACCTAAAATAACCTAACCTTAGCTAAGCTAAACTTAACTAACCTAACCTAACATAAACTAACATAACCTAACCTAACCTAAACTAATCTAAAGTAAACTAAACTAATCTAATATAAACTAAACAAACCTAAACTATAAACTAAAATATAAACTAAACTAAACAAACCTAACCTAAACTAAACTAAAATAAACTAAATTAAATTCAACTAAATGAAACTAAACTAAACTACACTAACCTAACCTAGCCTAACCTAACATAATCTAATCTAAACTAAAATAAACTAACCTAACCTAACCTTAACTAAAATAAACTAAACTAAACTAAACTAAACCAAACTAAACTAAGCTATAAACTAAAATACAAATTAACCTGTAAACTATACTAAACTATAAACTACAAGAAACGAATATAAACTATACTAAACTAACCTAACCTAAGCTAAGCTAAACTAAACTAACCTAACCTAAAGTAAACTAAATTAAACTAAATTATAAACTAAAATATAAACTAAACTAAACCAAACTACATATTAAACTATAAACTAAACTAAGCTAAACTATAAATTAAACTAAACTAAACTAACCTAACCTAAACTAAACTAACCCAACCTAACCTAACATAACCTAAACTAAACTAAACTATAAAATAAACTATAAATGAAACTAAACTAAACTATACTATAAACTAAATTATAAACTAAACTAAACTAAACTAAACTAAGCTAACCTAACCTAACTTAAACTAAACTAAACTAAATTATAAAATAAACGAAACTAAACTAACCTTACCTAACCTAACCTAACCTAACATAAACTAAACTAAACAAAATTATAAACTAAACGAAACTAAACAAAACTAAACTAAACTAACCTAAAGTAACATAACCTAACCTAACCTAAACTAAACTAAACTAACCTGACCTACCCTAAACTAAAACTAAACTAAACAAAACTATAAACTAAACTATAAACTAAAGTAAATTAACTAATTTAAATAAACTAACCTAACCTAACCTAACCTAAACTAAACTAACCTAACCTAAACTAAACTAAACTAATCTATTATAAACTAAACTAAACAATAAATTAAAATATAAACTAAACTAAACTAAACTAAGCTAAACTAATTTAACCTAAACTAAACTAAACTAACCTAACCTAGCCTAAACTAAACTAAAATAAACTAAATAAAATTCAAGTAAACTAAACTAAACTACACTAACCTAACCTAACCTAACCTAACATAATCTAATCTAAACTAAAATAAAATAACCTAAACTAATCTAACCTTACCTAACCTAAACTAAACTAAACTAAACCAAACTAAACTAAACTATAAAATAAAATATAAACTAATTGATAAACTAAACTAATCTATAAACTAAACTAAACTAAACTAAACTTAGCTAAACTAACTAAACTTACCTAATGTAGCCTAACGTAATCTAAGCTAAACTAAACTAACCTAACCTAAGCTAACCTAAACTAACTTAACCTAAACTATACTAAACTTACCTTACCCAACCTAACATAACCTAAACTAAACTAAACTATAAAATAAACTATAAACTAAACTAAAGTAAACTAAACTATACTATAAACTAAATTATAAACTAAACTAAACTAAACTAACCTAACCTAACCTAACATAAACTAAACTAAATTATAAACTAAACGAAACTAAACTAACCTAACCTATGCTAACCTAACATAACATAAACTAAACTAAACTAAATTATAAACTAAACGAAACTAAACAAAACCATAACTAAACTAACCTAAAGTAACCTAACCTAACCTAACCTAAAGTAAACTAAACTAATCTAATATAAACTAAACTAAACAATAAATTAAAATATAAAATAAACTTAACTAAACTAAGCTAAACTAACTTAACCTAAACTAAACTAAACTAAACTAACCTAACCTGGCCTAAAAGAAACTAAAATAAACTAAATTAAATTCAGGTAAACTAAACTATACTACACTAACCTAACCTAACCTAACGTTACATAATCTAATCTAAACTAAAACAAACTAACCTAAAGTAATCTAACCTTACCTAACCTAACCTAAACTAAAGTAAACCAAATTAAACTAAACTATAAACTAAAATATAAATTAATTTATAAACTAAACTAATCTATAAAATAAACTAAACTAACCTAACCTAAATTAGACTAAATTAAACTAAAGTAAATTCAACTCAACTAAACCTAAATACACTAACCCAACCTAACCTAATCTAACATAAACTAAACTAAACTAAACTAACCTAAGATAACTTAACCTAAATTAAACTAAACTAAACTAAACTACACTAAACTATAAACAAAACGATAAACTATACTATATATTAAACTGAACTAAAGTAAACTAAACTAAATTAATTTTACCTAACCTAACCTAAACTAAACTAAACTAACCTAACCTAACCTAAACTAAATTAAACTAATCTAAACTAAACGAAATTAAACTATAAACTAAACTAAACTAAACTAAACTCAACTAAACTAAACTGACCTAACCTAGCTTAAAAGGACCTTACCTAAACTAAACTATACTAACCTAACCTAACATAACCTACCCTAAACTAAACTAAACTAAATTAATTAAACTATAAACTAAACTAAACTATAAACTACACGATACCTCACTAAACTAAACTAAACTACACTAAACTAAACTAAACCATAAACTAAACTATAAACTAAACTATAAACTAAGCTATAAACTAAACTAAACTAAACTATAAACTAAACTAAACTAATCTATAAACTAAACTAACCTATCCTAAATTAAACTAAACTAAACTAAGCTAACCAAACCTAACCTAACCTAACTTAAGCTAAACTAAACTAAAATAACCTAACCTAACATAAACTAACCTAACCTAACCTAAACTAAACTAAACTTACCTAACCTAACCTAACCTAACCTAAACTAAACTAAACAAAACTAAAGTAAACTAAACTAAATTAAACTATAAACTATACTAAACTATAAACTAAACTAAACTAAACTATAAACAGAACTAAACTAAAGTGAACTAAACTAACCTAAACTAACATAAACTAAACTAAACGAAACTAAACTATAAATTAAACTATAAACTAATATATAAATTAAACTAAACTATAAATTAAACTAAAATAAACTAAACTAAGCTAAACTATCTACCCTATCCTAACCTAACCTAACCTAACCTAACCTAAGCTAAACTAAACATACCTAACCTAAACTAACCTAACCTAAGCTAAACTAAACTAAACTAAACTATAAAATAAACTATAAACTAAACTAAACTATACTATAAACTAAATTATAAACTAAACTAAACTAGCCTAAACTAACCTAACTTAACCTAACCTAACATAAATTAGACTAAACTAAATTATAAACTATACGAAACTAAACTAAACTAAACTAACCTAAAGTAATATAACCTAAACTAAACTAACCTAACCTAACCTAACCTAAACTAAACTAACCTGACTTAACCTAACCTAAACAAAACTAAACTAAACTAAAATAAACTAACCTAACCTAACCTTACCTAAACTAAACTAACCTAAAGTAACCTAACCTAAACTAAACTAAACTATACTAAAATAATGTAATATAAACTAAACTAAATTAAACTATAAACTAAAATATAAACTAAACTAAACTAAACTAACCTAACTTAAACTAAACTAAAATAAACTAAATTAAATTCAACTAAATGAAACTAAACTAAACTACACTAACCTAAACTAACCTAACCTAACATAATCTAATCTAAACTAAAATAAACTAACCTAAACGAACCTAACCTAACCTTACCTAACCTAACCTAAACTAAACTAAACTAAACTAAACTAAACCAAACTAAACTAAACTATAAACTAAAATATAAATTAATCTGTAAACTAATCTAAACTATAAACTAATTTATAAATTAAACTAAACTTTAAACTAAAATAAAATAAACTAAACTAAGCTAAACTATCTAACCTATCCTAACCTAACCTAAAATAACCTAACCTAAGCTAAGCTAAACTAAACTAACCTAACCTAACATAAACTAACATAAGCTAACCTAAACTAAACTAAACTAAACTAACCTTACCTAACCTAACCTAACCTAACCTATACTAAACTAAACAAAACTAAACTAAACTAAACTAAACTACAAACTAAACTAAACTAAACTATAAACAAAACTAAACTAAACTGAAGTAAACTAACCTAACCTAACTTATTATAAACTTAACTAAACTAAACTAACCTAACCCAACCTAAGCTAACCTTACCTAACCTAACCTAAACTTAACTAAATGAAACTAAACTATAAACTAATCTCTAAAATAAACTAAACTATAAACTAAACTAAACTAAACTAAGCTAAATTAACTAACCTAACCTATTCTAACCCAACCTAAGCTAAACTAGACTAACCTAACCTAAACTAAACTAAACTAAACTAAATTATAAACTAAACCATAAACTAAACTAAACTATAAACTAAACTATAAACTAAACTAAATTAAACTATAAACTATACTAAACTAAACTAAACTAACCTAACCTAACCTAAGCTAAGGTAAAGTAAACTAACCTAAAGTAACATAAGTTAAACTAACCTAACCTAAACTACACTAACTTAACCTGACCTAACCAAAAGTAAACTAACCTAACCAAACAAAACCTAACCTAACCTAAAATAACCTAACCTAAGCTAAGCTGAACTAAACTAACATAACCTAACATAAACTTACATAACCTAACCTAAACTGAACTAAACTTAACTAACCTAACCTAACCTAACATAAACTAACATAACCTAAACTTAACTAAACTAAACTAACCTAACCTAACCTAACCTAAAATAAATTAACCTAAGCTAAGCTAAACTAAACTTACCTAACCTAACCTAAACTAAACTAATCTAAACTATAAACTAAACTATAAACTAATTTATAAATTATCTAAACTATAAACTAAAATAAACTAAACTAAGCTAAACTATCTAACCTAACCTAACCTAAAATAACCTAACCCAAGCTAAGCTAAACTAAACTAACCTAACCTAACATAAACTAACATAACCTAACCTAACCTAAACTAATCTAAACTAAACTAAACTAATCTAATATAAACTAAACAAACTTAAACTATAAACTAAAATATAAACTAAACTAAACTAACCTAACCTTAACTAAACTAAAATAAACTAAATTAAATTCAACTAAATGAAACTAAACTAAACTACACTAACCTAACCTAACCTAACCTAACATAATCTAATCTAAACTAAACTAAACTAATGTAATATAAGCTAAAATAAACAATAATTTAAAATATAAACTAAACTAAACTATACTAAACTAAGTTAACCTTACTTAACCTAACCTAAACTAAACTAAACTAAACTAACCTAACCTAACCTAAACTAAAGAAAAATAAACTACATTAAATTCCACTAAACTAAAATAAACTACACTTACCTAACCTAACCTTACCTAACCTAACCTAAACTAAACTAAACCAAACTAAACTAAACTATAAACTAAAATATAAGCTAATCTATAAATTATACTAAACTATAAACTAAACTAAACTAAACCAAATTATATTCAACTAAACTAAACTACACTAATCTAACCTAACCTAACCTAACATAATCTAATCTAAACTAAAATAAACTAACCTAACCTAACCTAACCTTACCTAACCTAACCTAAACTAAACTAAACTAATCCAAACTTAACTAAACTATAAAGCAAAATATAAACTAATGTATAAACTAAACTAATCTATAAACTAAAGGAAACTAAATTAAACTATACTAAACTAAGCTAACCTAACATAAACAAATCCAACCTAACCTAAAATAAACTAAACTAAACTAAATTAAACTATAAACTAAACTAAATTAAATTATAAACTAAACTATAAACTAAACTAAACTAATCTATAAACAAAACTAAACTATAAAACAATTTATAAATTAAACTAAACTATAAACTAAATTAAAATAAAGTAATCTAAGCTAAACTAACTAACCCAACCTAACCTAACCTAACCTAACCTAAGCTATACTAAACTAACCTAACCTAACCTAAACTAAACTAAAATAAACTAAATTATATTATAAAGTATAAACTAAACAAAACTAAACTATAAACTATAATATAAACTAAACTAAACTTAACTAAACTAAATTAAACTAAAGTTAACTAACCTAACCTAACCTAACCTAAATTAAACTAAACTAAAATAAGCTAACCTAACCTAACCTAACCTAACCTAAGCAAAACTAAAGTAACCTAACCTAACATAAACTAACCTTACCTAACCTAAACTAAACTAAAATAAACTAAAAAAAACTAAGCTAACCTAACTTAACCTAACCTAACCTAAGCTAAGCAAAACTAAACTAACCTAACCTAACACAAACTAACCTAACCTAAACTAAACTAAACTAAACTAAACTAACCTAACCTAACCTAACATAAACTAACCTAACCTAACCTAAACTAACCTTACTAACTTAACCTAAACTAAACTAAACTAAACAAAACTATAAACTAAAATATAATCTAATCTATAAATTAAACTAAACTATAAACTAAACTAAAATAAACTAAACTAAGCTAAACTAACTAACCTAACCTAACTTAACCTAACCTAACCAAACCTAAGCTAAGCTAAAGTAAACTTACCAAACCTAACCTAAAATAAACTACACTAAATTAAACTAAATTATAATCTAAACTATTAACTTAACTAAACTAAATTATAAACTAAACTATAAACTAAACTAAACCATACTAACCTAACCTAACCTAACCTAAACTAAACTGACCTAACCTAAGCTAACCTAACCTAAATTAGACTATAAAATAAACTATAAACTAAACTAAACCAAACTATACTATAAACTAAATTATAAACTAAACTAAACTAACCGGAACTAACCTAACCTAACATAAACTAAACTAAACTAAATTATAAACTAAACGAAACTAAACTAAACTAAATTAAACTAAACTAACCTAAAGTAACCTAAACTAAACTAAACTAAACTAAACTATAAACTTAACTATAAACTAAAGTAAACTAAAGTAAACTAAAATAAACTAACCTAACCTAACCTAAACTCAACTAACCTAACCTAACGAAACCTAACCTAAACTAAACTGAACTAAACTGAACTATACTAATCTAATATAAACTAAACTAAACTAAACTATAAACTAAAATATAAATTAAACTAAACTAAACTAACCTAACCTAACTTAACCTAACCTAAATTAAACTAAACTAAGCTAACCTAACCTAACCTAAACTAAGCAAAAATAAAGTAATTTAAATTCCACTAAATTAAACTAAACAAAACTACACTAACCTAACCTAACCTAACCCAACCTAAATTAAAATAAATTAAACTAAGCTAACCTAACCTAACCTAAGCTAAGCAAAACTAAACTAACCTTACCTAACCTAACCTAAACTAAATAAAACTAACCTAACCTTACTAGCCTAAACTAAACTAAACTAAACTATAAAATAAACTATAAACTAAACAAATCTATACTAAAAATTAAATTATAAAGTAAACTAATCTAAACTAAACTAAACTAAACAAAACTATGAACTGAACTAAACTAAACTATAAACTAAATTATAAACTAAACTAAACTATAAACTAAACTAAACTAAACTAAACTGTACTAAACTGAATTAACCTAGCCAAACCTAACCTAACCTAACCTAAACTAAACTAAACTAAACTAACCTAACCAAACCTAATCTAAATTATACTCTACTACACTAAACTAAGCTATAAACTAAATTAGATTACACTATAAACTATACTATAAACTTAACTAAACTATAAAGAATACTGAACTATAAAAAAAGCTAAACTAACTAACCTAACCTAACATATACCAAACTAAACTGAACTGAACTAAACTAACCTAACCCGACCTAACATAATCTAATCTAAACTAAAATAAACTAACCTAAACTAATCTAATCTTACCTAACCTAACCTAAACTAAACTAAACCAAACTAAACACAAACTAAAATATAAACTAATTTATAAACTAAACTAATCTATAAACTAAACTAAACTAAACTAAACTTAGCTAAACTAACTAACCTTACCTAACCTAGCCTAACCTAATCTAAGCTAAACTAAACTAACCTAACCTAACCCAAAATAAACCAAACTAACCTAAATTATAAAGTAAACTACAAACTGAACTAAACAAAACTATATTCTAAACTACAAACTAAAGTAAACTATTAACAAAACTATACTAAACTAAACTAAACTAACCTAACCTAACCTAACCTAACTTAAACTAAACTAAACTAACCTAACCTAACGTAACCTAATCTAAACTAAACTAAAATAATTCAACTAAACTAAACTAAACAGCACTAATCTAACCTAACCTAACCTAACCTAACATAATCTAAACTAAACTAAACTAAACTATAAACTAAGTTATATACTAAACTAAACTAAACTAACATAACGTAACCTAAACTACAATAAAATATACTAAACTAAGTTCAACTAAACTAAACCTAACTACACTAACCTAACCTAACCTAACATAAACTAAACTAAACTGACCTAACCTAACCTAACCTAACCTAAACTAAACTAAATAAAACTAAACTAAACTAAATGAAATTTAACTATACACCAAACTATAAACTAAGCTAAACTAAACTATAAATTAAACTATAAACTAAACCAAACTACTAAACTATAAGGTAAACTAAACTAAATTAAACTCAACTTATCTAAACTAACTTAACCTTACTAAACTAACCTAACATAAAATAACCTAACCTAATATAAACTAAACTAAACTAACCTAACCTAAGCTCAGCTAAGCTAAGCTAAACTAAATCAACCTAACCTAAACTAAACTAAACTAAACTAAAATATAAACCAAACTATAAACTAAACCAAACCAAACTATATACTAAACTAGAAACTAAACTAAGCTAAACTATAAACTAAACTAAACTAAACTAACCTAACCTAGCCTAACCTAAACGAACTTAACCTAACCTAAACTAAACTAACCTAACCTAACCTAACCTAACCTAACATAAACTAAACTAAACTAAATTATAAACTAAACGAAACTAAACAAAACTAAACTAAACTAACCTAAAGTAACATAACCTAACCTAACCTAAATTAAACTAAACTATAAACTAAACTATAAACTAAAGTAAATTAACTAAACTAAAATAAACTTACCTAACCTAACCTAACCTAACCTAAACTAAACTAACCTAACCTAACCTAACGTAAACTAAACTAAACTAATCTAATATAAACTAAACTAAACAATAAATTAAAATATAAACTAAAGTTAACTAAACTAAACTAAGCTAAACTAACTTGACCTAAATTAAACTAAACTAAGCTAACCTAACCTGACCTAAACTAAACTAAAATAAACTAAATTAAATTCAAGTAAACTAAACTAAACTACACTAACCTAACCTAACCTAACCTAACCTAACATAATCTAATCTAAACTAAAATAAAGTAACCTAAACTAATCTAACCTTACCTAACCTAACCTAAACTAAACTAAACCAAACTAAACTAAACTATAAACTAAAATATAAACTAATTTATAAACTAAACTAATCTATAAACTAAACTAAACTGAACTATTAATCTAACTAAACTAAACTGAACTAAATTAACCTAAACTAACCTAACCTAACCTAACCGAACCTAACCTAAGCTACGCTAAACTAAACTAACCTAACAAAACCTGAACTAAACTAAACTAAACTAAACTAAACTAAATTATAAACTAAATTATAAACTAAACTAAACTAAACTATAAACTAATATAAACTAACCTAACCTAACCTAAACTAATCTAACCTAACCTAAGCTAACCTAACCTAAACTAAACTAAACCATAAAAAAACTATAAACTAAACTAAACAAAACTATACTATAAACTAAATTATAAACTAAACTAATGTAAACTAAACTAACCTCAACTAACCTAACCTAACCTCACCTAACCTAACATAACATAAACTAAACTAAACTAAATTATAATCTAAACGAAACTAAACTAAACTAAACTAAATTAAACTAAACTAACCTAAAGTAACATAACCTGACCTAACCTAACCTAACCTAACCTAAATTAAAATAAACTCAACTAACCTAACCTAACAAAACCCAACCTAACCTAAACTAAACTAAACTAACCTAACCGAACCTAAACTAAACTAAACTAAACTATAAACTAAACTATAAACTAAAGTAAACTATACTAAACTAAAATAAACTAACCTAATTTACCTAAACAAAACTAACACTCCTAACCTAACCTAAACAAAACTAAACTATACTAACCTAACCTAACATAACCCAACCTAACCTAAACTAAACTAAACTAAACTATAACCTAAATTATAAACTAAAGTAAACTAAACTAAACTAAAATAAACTAACCTAACCTACCCTAAACAAACCTAACACACCTAACTAACCTAACCTAAACTAAACTAAACTAAACTAAACTAACCTAACATAACCTAACCTAACCTAAACTAAACTAAACTGACCTAACCTATCCTAAACAAAACAAAATTAAACTAAACTATAAGCTAAACTATAAACTAAAGTAAACTAAACTAAACTAAAATAAACTAATCTAACCTAACCTAACCTAACCTAAACAATCCTAAACTAATCTAATATAAACTAAACTAAACTAAAATATAAACTAAAATATTAACTAAACTAAACTAAATAACCTAACCTAAACTAAAGTAAAATAAACCAGATTAAATTCAACTAAACTAAACTAAACGCCACTAACCTAACCTAACCTAACCTAACCTAATCTAATCTAAACTAAAATAAACTAACCTAACCTAACGTAACCTAACCTTACCTATTCTATCCTAAACTAATCTAAACTAAACTAGCTAAACTGAACTATAAACGAAAATATAAACTAATCTATAAACTAAACTGAACTATAAACTAAACGAAACTAAAATAAACTATACTAAACTAAACTAACCTAACCTAAACTTACCTAACCTAACCTAAACTAAACTAATCTAAACTATAAACTAAATTATAAACTAATTTATAAATTAAACTAAACTATAAACTAAAATAAAATAAACTAAACTAAGCTAAACTATCTAACCTAACCTAACCTAACCTAAATTAACCTAACCTAAGCTAAGCTAAACTAAACTAACCTAACCTAACATAAACTAACATAACCTAACCTAAACTAAACTAAACTAACCTTACCTAACCTAACCTAACCTATACTAAACTAAACAAAACTAAACTAAACTAAACTATAAACTAAACTAAACTAAACTATAAACAAAACTAAAATAAACTGAACTAAACTAACCTAACCTAACCTAACATAAACTTAACTAAACTAAACTAACCTAACCCAACCTAAGCTAACCTTACCTAACCTAACCTAAACTTAACTAAATGAAACGAAACTATAAACTAATCTCTAAATTAAACTAAACTATAAACTAAAATAAAATAAACTAAACTAAGCTAAACTAGACTAACCTAACCTAAACTAAACTAAACTAAACTAAATTATAAACTAAACCATAAACTCAACTAAACTATAAACTAAACTATAAACTAAATTAAACTAAACTATAAACTAGACTAAACTAAACTAAACTAACCTAACCTAACCTAAGCTAAGGTAAACTAAACTAACCTAAAGTAACATAAGTTAACCTAACCTAACCTAAACTACACTAACTTAACCTGACCTAAACTAAACTCAACTATTCTAACCTTACCTAACCTAACCTAAAATAACCTAACCTAAGCTAAGCTAAACTAAACTAACCTAACCTAACATAAACTAAAATAACCTAACCTAAACTGAACTAAACTAAACTAACCTAACCTAACCTAAAATAACCTAACCTAAGCTAAGCTAAACTAAACTAACCTAACCTAACATAAACTAATATAACCTAACCTAAACTGAACTAATCTAAACTAACCTTTCCTAACCTAACCTATACTAAACTAAACAAAACAAAACTAAACTAAACTAAACTATAAAGTGAACTAAACTAATCTAACCTAACCTAATATAAACTTAACTAAACTAAACTAACCTAACCCAACGTAAGCTAACCTTACCTAACCTAACCTAAACTAAACTAAACGAAACTAAACTATAAACTAAACTATAAACTAATCTCTAAATTAAACTAAACTATAAACTAAACTAAAATAAACTAAACTAAGCTAAATTAACTAACCTAACCTATTCTAACCTAACCTAAGCTAAACTAGACTAACCTAACCTAAACTAAACTAAATTATAAACTAAACCATAAACTAAACTAAACTAAACTATAAACTAAACTAAACTATAAAATAAACTAAACTAAACTAAACTAACCTAACCTAACCTAAGCTAATCTTACCTAACCTAACCTAAACTAAACTAAACGAAACTAAACTATAAACTAATCTCTAAATTAAACTAAACTATAAACTAAACTAAAATAAACTAAACTAAGCTAAATTAACTAACCTAACCTTACCTAACCTAACCTAAACTAAACTAACCTAACCTAAACTAACCTAAAATAAACTAAACCATAAACTAAACTAAACCATAAACTAAACGAAACTAAACTATAAATTAAACTAAACTAAACTAAACTAAACTAACCTAACCTAACCTAACCTAAGTTAAGCTAAACTAAACTAACCTAACCTAACCTGAACTAAACTAAACTAAACTAAACTAAATTATAAACTAAACAATAAAATAAAATAAAATAAACTAAACTAAGCTAAACTAACTAACTTAATCTAACCTAACCTAACCTAAGCTAAACTAAACTAACCTAACGTAACCTAACCTAAACTAAATAAAATTAACCTAACCTAACCTAGCCTAAACTAAACTAAACTAAACTATAAAATAAACTATAAACTAAACTAATCTATACAAAAGCAAGTTATAAACTAAACTAAACTAAACTACACCAAACTACTCTATTCAAACCTAAGCTAACCTAAACTAAACTAAACTAAACTAAACAAAACTATGAACTGAACTAAACTAAACTATAAACTAAATTATAAACTAAACTAAACTAAACTGTACTAAACTGAATTAGCCTAGCCTAACCTAACCTAATCTAACCTAAACTAAAGTAAACTAAACTAACCTAATCAAACCTAATGTAAATTATACTCTACTACACTAAACTAAACTATAAACTGAATTAGATTACACTATAAACTAAACTATAAACTTAACTAAACCATAAACAAAACTAAACTATAAACAAAGCTAAACTAACTAACCTAACCTTACCTAACCTAACATATACTAAACTAAACTAAACTAACCTAACTAACATAACCTAGCCTAACCTAAGATAAACTAAACTAACCTACATAAACCTAAACTAAACTAAACAAAACTACACTAAACTAAATTATAAACTAAACTATAAACTAACCTATATTATAAACTAAACTATCAACTATACTAAACTAAAGTGAATTATAAACTAATCTAAATTCAACTAAACTAAACTAAACTAAACTACACTAACCTAACCTAACCTAACCTAACCTTACCTAACCTAACGTAAACTAAACTAAACTAAACCAAACTAAACTTAACTATATACTAAAATATAAATTAATCTATAAACTAAACTAAACTATAAACAAAACTAAACTAAACTGAACTAAACTAACCTAACCTGACCTAACATAAACTTAAATAAACAAAACTAACCTAACCTAACCTAACCTAACCTTACCTAACCGAACCTAAACAAAACTAAACTAAACTATAAAGTAAATTAAACCAAATTATAAACTAAACTATAAACTAAACTAAACTAAAGTATAAACTACACTAAACTAACCTAACCTAACCTAACCTAAACTAATCTAACCTAACTTAAGCTAACCTAACCTAAACTAAACTAAACTATAAAATAAACTATAAACTAAACTCAACTAACCTATATTATAAACTAAATTATAAACTAAACTAAACTAACCTAAACTAACCTAACCTAACCTCACCTAACCTAGCCTAACCTAACATAAACTAAACTAAACTAAATTATAAACTAAAGGAAACTAAACTAAATTAAATTAAACTAAACTAACCTAAAGTAACATAACCTAACCTAACGTAACCTAAACTAAACTAAACTAAACTAAACTAAACATACCTAACCTAACCTAACCTAAACTAAACCAAACTAAATTAACCTAACCGAACCTAAACTTAACTAAACTATAAACTAAACTATAAACTAAACTAAACTAAACTAACCTAACCTAACTTAACCTAACCTAAACTAAACTAAACTAAACTAACCTAACCTAACCTAAACTAAGCTAAAATAAACTAAATTATACTAAACTAAACTAAACTACAATAACCTAACCTAACCTACCATAATCTAATCTAAACTAAAATAAACTAACCTAACCTAACCTAAACTAAACTAAACTAACCTAACCTAACCTAACCTAAACTAAACTATACTAAACTAAACTAAATTAAACAATACACTAAACTAAACTAAACTAAACTAAACTATAAACTAAACTAAACTATAAACAAAACTAAACTAAACTGAACTTAACTAACCTAAACAAACGTAACCTAACATAAACTAAACTACAGTAACTTAACCATACCTAACCTAAACTAACCTATCATAACCTAAACTAAACTAAACTAAACTATAAACTAAACTATAAACTAATCTAAAATTAAACTAAATTATAAACTAAACAAAATTAAACTAAGCTAAACTAACTAAACCAAACCTAACCTAACCTATCGTAACCCAACCTAAACTAAGCTAAACGAACCTAATCTAACCTAACCTAACCTAACCTAAACTAAACTAAACTCAACTAAACTAAACTAAATTAAACAATAAACTAAACTAAACTTAACTATAAATTAAAATATAAACTAAACTAAACTATAAATAATACTAAACTAAACTGAACTAAACTAACCTAACCTAACATAAACTTAATTAAACTAAACTAACTTAACCTCACCCATCCTAACCTTACCTAACCTAACCTAAACTAGACTAACCTAAGCTATAAGCGAAACTATACTTAACTATAAATTAAACACTAAACTAAACTACACCAAACTGACCCAACCTAACCTAAACAAAACTAACACACCTAACCTAACCTAACCTAAACTAAACTAAACTAAAGTAAACTAACCTAACCTAACCTAAATTAACTTAACCTAACCTATACTAAACTTAACTTACCTAACCTAACATAACCTAAACTAAACTAAACTATAAACTAAACTATACTAAACTAAAATAACCTAACCTAACCTAACCTAAACTAACTTAACCTAACCTATACTAAACTTACCTTACCTAACCTAACATAACCTAAACTAAACTAAACTATAAAATAAACTATAAACTAAACTAAACTAAACTATACTATAAACTAAACTAAACTAACCTAACCTAACCTAACATAAACTAAACAAACTAAATTATAAACTAAACGTAACTAAACTAACCTAACCTAACCTAACATAAACTAAACTAAACTCAATTATAAACTAAACGAAACTAAACAAAACTAAACTAAACTAACCTAAAGTAACATAACCTATGCTAACTTAAACTAAACTAAACTAACATGACCTAACCTAAACTAAAACTAAATAAATCTAAAATATAAACTAAACTATAAACTAATCTAAACCAAACTATATACTAAACTATAAACCAAACTAAACTAAACTATACTAAACTAGCCTAACCTAACCTAACATAAACTAAACCAAACTAAATTATAAACTAAACGTAACTAAACTAAACTAACCTAACCTAACCTAACATAAACTAAACTAAACTCAATTATAAACTAAACGAAACTAAACAAAACTAAACTAAACTAACCTAAAGTAACATAACCTAACCTAACCTAAACTAAACTAAACAAACCTGACCTAACCTAAACTAAAACTAAATTAATCTAAACTATAAACTAAATTATAAACTAAAGTAAATTGACTAAACTAAAATAAACTAACCTAACCTAACCTAACCTAAACTAAACTAACCTAACCTAACCTAACCTAACCTAAACTAAACTAAACTAATCTAATATATACTAAACTAAACAATAAATTAAAATTTAACTAAACTTAACTAAACTAAACTAAGCTAAACTAACTTAACCTAAACTAAACTAAAATAAACTAACCTAACCTCACCTAAACTAAACTAAAATAAACTAAATTAAATTCAAGTAAACTAAACTAAACTACACTAACCTAACCTAACCTAAAATAACATAATCTAATCTAAACTAAAATAAACTAACCTAAACTAATCTAACCTTACCTAACCTAACCTAAACTAAACTAAACTAAACTATAAACTAAAATATAAACTAATTTATAAACTAAACTAATCTATAAACTAAACTAAACTAAACTAACCTAACCTAAATTAGACTAAACTAAACTAAAGTAAATTCAACTAAATTAAACCTAACTACACTAACCTAACCTAACCTAATCTAACATAAACTAAACTAAACTAAACTACCCTAAGATAACTTAACCAAAATTGAACTAAACTAAACTAAACTATACTCAACTATAAACAAAACGATAAACATTACTATATATTAAACTGAACTAAAGTAAATTAAACTAAATTAATGTTACCTAACCTATCCTAAACTAAACTAAACTAACCTAACCTAACCTAACGTAAACTATTTTAAACTAAGCAAAACTAAACGAAATTTAACCATAAACTAAGCTAAACTAAACTTAACTCAACTAAACTAAACTAACCTAACCTAACTTAACCTAACCTAAACTAAACTAAACTAAACTAACCTAACCTAACATAACCTACCCTAAACTAAACTAAACTAAATGAATTAAACTATAAATTAACTAAACTATAAACTAAACGATACCTCACTAAACTCAACTAAACTACACTAAATTAAACTACACTAAACTAAACTAAACCATAAACTAAACTATAAACTAAACTATAAACTAAAGTATAAACTAATTTATAAATTAAACTAAACTATAAACTATAGTAAAATAAACAAAACTAAACTAAGCTAAACTAACCTAACCTAACCTAAGCTAAGCTATCTAAACTAACCTAACCTAACCTAAACTAAACTAAACTAAAATAAACTAAACTAAACTAAACTATAAACTAAACTATAAACTAAACTGAACTAAACTTTAAACTAAACTAAACTAAAGATAACTAACCTAACGTAACCTAACCTAAACTAAATTAAACTAAACTAAACTAAACTAAGCTAACCTAACCTAACCTAAACTAACCTAACCTAACCTAAGCTAAGCTAAACTGAACTAACCTAACCTAACATAAACTAACCTTACCTAACCTAAACTAACCTTACCTAACCTAACCTAAACTAAACTAAGCTAAACAAAACTAAACTAAACTAAACTAAATTAAACTATAAACTGAACTAAACTGTAAACTAAACTTTAAACTATACAAAACTAAACTAAACTGAACTAAACTTACCTAACCTAACCTAATATAAACTTAACAAAACTAAACTACCCTAACTTAACCTAACCTAACCTTACCTAACATAACCTAAACTAAACTAAACGAAACTAAACTATAAACTAAACTATAAACTAATCTATAAATTAAACTAAACTATAAACTAAAATAAAATAAACTAAACTAAACTAACCTAACCTAACCGAACCTAACCTAAGCTGCGCTAAACTAAACTAACCTAACAAAACCTGAAATAAACTAAACTAAACTAAACTAAACTATAAATTAAACTAAACTATAAACTAAACTAAACTAAAATATAAACTAAACTAAACTAACCTAACCTAACCTAACCTAAACTAAACTAACCTAACCTAACCTAAGCTAACCTAACCTAAACTAAACTAAACTATAAAAAAACTATAAACTAAACTAAACATAACTATACTATAAACTAAATTATAAACTAAACTAAACTAAACTAACCTCAACTAACCTAACCTTACCTCACCTAACCTAACATAACATAAACTAAACTAAACTAAATTATAAACTAAACTAAACTAAACTAACCTAACCTAACCTAACATAAATTAAACTAAACTAAATTATAAACTAAACGAAACTAAACTAAACTAAACTAACCTAAAGTAACATAACCCAACCTAAATAAACCTAACCTAACCTAACCTAAACTAAACTAAACTAAACTAAATAACCTAACCTAGCCTAACTTAACTAAACTAACCTGACCTAACCTAACCTAAACGAAACTAAACTAAAGTAAACTAAACTATAAACTAAACTATAAACTAAAGTAAACTAAACTAAACTAAAATAAACTAACCTAATCTAACCTAACCTAACCTAAACTAAACTAACCTAACCTAACGTAACCTAAACTAAACTAAACTATACTAATCTAATATAAACTAAACTAAATTAAACTATAAACTAAAATATAAACTAAACTAAACTAACCTAACCTAAACTAAAATAAAATAAACTGAATTAAATTCAGCTAAATGAAACTAAACTAAACTACACTAACCTAACCTAACCTAACCTAACATAATCTAATCTAAACTAAAATAAACTAACCTAACCTAAGCTAACCTTACCTTACCTTACCTAAACTAAACTAAACTAAACCAAACTAAGCTAAACTATAAAATAAAATATAAATTAATCTGTAAACTAAAATAAACAATAAACTACACGAAACTAAAATAAACTATACTAAACTAAACTACCTTAACCTAATATAAACTAAACTAAACCAACCTAACCTAACCTAAGCTAAGCTAAACTAAACTCACCTAACCTAACCTAAACTATACTAAACTAAACTAAATTATAAACTAAACTATAAACTAAACTAAACCAAACTATATACTAAACTATAAACTAACCTAAGCTAAACTATAAACTAAACTAAACTAAACTAACCTAACCTAACCTAAACTAACCTAACTTAACCTAACCTAAACTAAACTAACCTAACCTAACATAACCTAAACTAAACTAAACTATAAAATAGACTATAAACTAAACTAAACTATACTATAAACTTAATTATAAACTAAACTAAAATAAACTAGCCTAACCTAACCTAACCTAACATAAACTAAACTAAACTAAATTATAAAATAAACGAAACTAAACTAACCTAACCTAACCTAACTTAAACTAAATTATAACCTAAACGAAACTTAACAAAACTAAACTAAACTAACCTAAAGTAACATAACCTAACCTAACCTAACCTAAACTAAACTAAATTAACCTCACCTACCCTAAACTAAAACAAAACTAAACTAAACTATAAACTAAAGTAAATTAACAAAACTAAAATAAACTAACCTAACCTAACCTAAACTAAACTAACCTAACCTAACCTAAACTAAACTAAACTAAACTAATCTAATATAAACTAAAGTAAACAATAAATTAAAATATAAACTAAACTAAACTAAACTAAGCTAAACTAACTTAACCTAAACTAAACTAAACAAAACTAACCTAACCTAACCTAACCTAAACTAAACTAAAATAAACTAAATTAAATTCAAGTAAACTAAACTAAACTACACTAACCTAACCTAACCTAACCTAACATAATCTAATCTAAAGTAAAATAAACTAACCTAAACTAATCTAACCTTACCTAACCTAACCTAAACTAAACTAAACTAAACAAAACTAAAGTAACTATAAACTAAAATATAAACTAATTTATAAACTAAACTAAACTAAACTATCCCAGCCTAAATTAGACTAAACTAAACTAAAGTAAATTCAACTAAACTAAACCTAACCACACTAACCTAGCCTAACCTAACCTAACATAAACTAAACTAACCTAAGATAACTTAACCTAAATTAAACTAAACTAAACTATAAACAAAACGATAAACTATACTATATATAAAACTGAACTAAAGTAAACTAAACTAAATTAATTTTACCTAACCTAACCTAAACTAAACTAAACTAACCTAACCTAACCTAAACTAAATTAAACTAAAGTAAACCAAACAAAATTAAACTATAAACTAAACTAAACTATAAATTAAACTATAAACTATAACTAAACTATACTAAACTCAACAAAACTAAACTAACCTAACCTAACTTAACCTAACCTAACCAAAACTAAACTAAACTAACCTAACCTAATCTAAACTAAATTAAACTAAATTAAACTAAACGAAATTAAACTATAAACTAAACTAAACTAAACCATAAATTAAACTATAAACTAAACTAAACTAAACTAAAGTCAACTAAACTAAACTTACCTAACCTAACTTAACTTAACCTAACCTAATCTAAACTAAAATAACCTAACCTAACCTAACATAACCTACCCTAAACTAAACTAAATTAATTAAACTATAAACTAATCTAAACTATAAACTAAACGATACTACACTAAACTAAACTAAACTAAACTACACTAAACTAAACTAAACCATAAACTAAAATATAAACTAAACTATAAGCTAAATTATAAACTAAACTAAACTAAACTAAATTAAGCTAACCTAACCTAAGTTAAACTAAACTAAACTAAATTATAAAATAAACGAAACTAAACTAACCTTACCTAACCTAACCTAACCTAACATAAACTAAACTAAACAATAAATTAAAATACAAACTAAACTAAACTAAACTAAGCTAAACTAATTTAACGTAAACTAAACTAAACTAACCTAACCTAGCCTAAACTATACTAAAATAAACTAAATAAAATTCAACTAAACTAAACTAAACTACACTAACCTAACCTAACCTAACATAATCTAATCTAAACTAAAATAAAATAACCTAAACTAATCTAACCTTACCTAACCTAACCTCAACTAAACTAAACCAAACTAAACTAAACTATAAAATAAAATATAAACTAATTTATAAACTAAACTAATCTATAAACTAAACTAAACTAAACTAAACTTAGCTAAACTAACTAACCTTACCTAATGTAGCCTAACGTAATCTAAGCTAAACTAAACTAACCTAACCTAACCTAACCTAAACTAACTTAACCTAACCTATACTAAACTTACCTTACCTAACCTAACATAACCTAAACTAAACTAAACTATAAAATAAACTATAAACTAAACTAAACTAAACTAAACTATACTATAAACTAAATTATAAACTAAACTAAACTAAACTAAACTAACCTAACCTAACCTAACCTAACATAAACTAAACTAAACTAAATTATAAACTAAACGAAACTAAACCAACCTAACCTATGCTAACCTAACATAACATAAACTAGACTAAACTAAATTATAAACTAAACGAAACTAAACAAAACTAAAACTAAACTAACCTAAAGTAACCTAACCTAACCTAACCTAACCTAACCTAAAGTAAACTAAACTAATCTAATATAAACTAAACTAAACAATAAATTAAAATATAAAATAAACTTAACTAAACTAAACTAAGCTAAACTAACTTAACCTAAACTAAACTAAACTAAACTAACCTAACCTGGCCTAAAATAAACTAAAATAAACTAAATTAAATTCAAGTAAACTAAACTAAACTACACTAACCTAACCTAACCTAACGTTACATAATCTAATCTAAACTAAAACAAACTAACCTAAAGTAATCTAACCTTACCTAACCTAACCTAAACTAAAGTAACCAAATTAAACTAAACTATAAACTAAAATATAAACCAATTTATAAACTAAACTAATCTATAAACTAAACTAAACTAACCTAACCTAAATTAGACTAAACTAAACTAAAGTAAATTCAACTAAACTAAACCTAAATACACTAATCCAACCTAACCTAATCTAACATAAACTAAACTAAACTAAAATAACCAAAGATAACTTAACCTAAATTAAACTAAACTAAACTAAACTATACTAAACTATAAACTAAACGATAAACTATACTATATATTAAACTGAACTAAAGTAAACTAAACTAAATTAATTTTACCTAACCTAACCTAAACTAAACTAAACTAACCTATCCTAACCTAAACAAAATTAAACTAATCTAAACTAAACGAAATTAAACTATAAACTAAACTAAACTAAACTAAACTCAACTAAACTAAACTGACCTAACCTAACATAACCTACCCTAAACTAAACTAAACTAAATTAATTAAAATATAAACTAAACTAAACTATAAACTAAACGATACCTCACTAAACTAAACTAAACTACACTAAACTAAACTAAACCATAAACTAAACTATAAACTAAACTATAAACTAAGCTATAAACTAAACTAAACTAAACTATAAACTAAACTAAACTAATCTATAAACTAAACTAACCTATCCTAAATTAAACTAAACTAAACTAAGCTAACCAAACCTAACTTAACCTAACTTAAGCTAAACTAAACTAAACTAACCTAACCTAACATAAACAAACCTAACCTAACCTAAACTAAACTAAACTTACCTAACCTAACCTAACCTAACCTAAACTAAACTAAACTAAAGTAAACTAAACTAAATTAAACTATAAACTATACTAAACTATAAACTAAACTAAACAAAACTATAAACAGAACTAAACTAAAGTGAACTAAACTAACCTAAACTAACATAAACTAAACTAAACGAAACTAAACTATAAATTAAACTATAAACTAATATATAAATTAAACTAAACTATAAATTAAACTAAAATAAACTAAACTAAGCTAAACTATCTACCCTATCCTAACCTAACCTAACCTAACCTAACCTAAGCTAAACTAAACTAACCTAACCTAAATTAACCTAACCTAAGCTAAACTAAACTAAACTAAACTATAAAATAAACTATAAACTAAACTAAACTATACTATAAACTAAATTATAAACTAAACTAACCTAAACTAACCTAACCTAACCTAAACAAAACTAAACTAAACTAAACTAAACTAAACTAAAATAAACTAACCTAACCTAACCTAAACTAAACTAAACTAACCTAAAGTAACCTAACCTAAACTAAACTAAACTATACTAAACTAATGTAATATAAACTAAACTAAATTAAACTATAAACTAAAATATAAACTAAACTAAACTAAACTAACCTAACTTAAACTAAACTAAAATAAACTAAATTAAATTCAACTAAATGAAACTAAACTAAACTACACTAACCTAAACTAACCTAACCTAACATAATCTAATCTAAACTAAAATAAACTAACCTAACCGAACCTAACCTAACCTTACCTAACCTAAACTAAACTAAACTAAACTAAACCAAACTAAACTAAACTATAAACTAAAATATAAATTAATCTGTAAACTAATCTAAACAATAAACTAAATTATAAATTAAACTAAACTTTAAACTAAAATAAAATAAACTAAACTAAGCTAAACTATCTAACCTAACCTAACCTAACCTAAAATAACCTAACCTAAGCTAAGCTAAACTAAACTAACCTGACCTAACATAAACTAACATAACCTAACCTAAACTAAACTAAACTAAACTTACCTAACCTAACCTAACCTAACCTATACTAAACTAAACAAAACTAAACTAAACTAAACTAAACTAAACTATATACTAAACTAAACTAAACTATAAACAAAACTAAACTAAACTGAAGTAAACTAACCTAACCTAATATAAACTTAACTAAACTAAACAAACCTAACCCAACCTAACCTAACCTTACCTAACCTAACCTAAACTTAACTAAATGAAACTAAACTATAAACTAATCTCTAAAATAAACTAAACTATAAACTAAACTAAACTAAACTAAACTAAGCTAAATTAACTAACCTAACCTATTCTAACCTAACCTAAGCTAAACTAGACTAACCTAACCTAAACTAAACTAAACTAAACTAAATTATAAACTAAACCATAAACTAAACTAAACTATAAACTAAACTAAATTAAACTATAAACTAGACTAAACTAAACTAAACTAACCTAACCTAACCTAAGCTAAGGTAAACTAAACTAACCTAAAGTAACATAAGTTAACCTAACCTAACCTAAACTACATTTACTTAACCTGACCTAACCAAAAGTAAACTAACTTAACCTAACCTAACCTAACCTAAACTACACTAACTTAACCTGACCTAACCAAAAGTAAACTAACCTAACCTAACCAAACCTAACCTAACCTAACCTAAAATAACCTAACCTAAACTAAGCTAAACTAAACTAACATAACCTAACCTAAACTGAATTAAACTAAACTAACCTAACCTAACCTAACCTAAAATAAATTAACCTAAGCTAAGCTAAACTAAACTTACCTAACCTAACCTAAACTAAACTAATCTAAACTATAAACTAAACTATAAACTAATTTATAAATTAAACTAAACTATAAACTAAAATAAAATAAACTAAACTAAGCTAAACTATCTAACCTAACCTAACCTAACCTAAAATAACCTAACCCAAGCTAAGCTAAACTAAACTAACCTAACCTAACATAAACTAACATAACCTAACCTAACCTAACCTAAACTAATCTAAACTAAACTAAACTAATCTAATATAAACTAAACAAACTTAAACTATAAACTAAAATATAAACTAAACTAAACTAACCTAACCTTAACTAAACTAAAATAAACTAAATTAAATTCAACTAAATGAAACTAAACTAAACTACACTAACCTAACCTAACCTAACCTAACATAATCTAATCTAAACTAAACTAAACTAATGTAATATAAGCTAAAATAACAATAAATTAAGATATAAACTAAACTAAACTATACTAAACTAAGTTAACCTTACTTAACCTAACCTAAATTAAACTAAACTAAACTAAACTAACCTAACCTAACCTAAACTAAAGAAAAATAAACTACATTAAATTCAACTAAACTAAAATAAACTACACTTACCTAACCTAACCTTACCTAACCTAACCTAAAATAAACTAAACTATAAACTGAAATATAAGCTAATCTATAAATTATACAAAACTATAAACTAAACTAAACTAAACCGAATTAAATTCAACTACACTAAACTACACTAATCTAACCTAACCTAACCTAACATAATCTAATCTAAACTAAAATAAACTAACCTAACCTAACCTTACCTAACCTAACCTATACTAAACTAAACTAAACCAAACTTAACTAAACTATAAAGCAAAATATAAACTAATCTATAAACTAAACAAAACTATAAACTAAAGGAAACTAAATTAAACTATACTAAACTAAGCTAACCTAACATAAACAAATCTAACCTAACCTAAATTAAGCTAAACTAAACTAAACTAAATTAAACTATAAACTAAACCAAATTAAACTATAAACTAAACTATAAACTAAACTAAACTAATCTATAAACAAAACTAAACTATAAAACAATTTATAAATTAAACTAAACTATAAACTAAACTAAACTAAGCTAAACCAACTAACCCAACCTAACCTAACCTAACCTAACCTAACCTATACTAAACTAACCTAACCTAACCTAAACTAAAATAAACTAAATTATATTATAAAGTATAAACTAAACAAAACTAAACTATAAACTATAATATAAACTAAACTAAACTTCACTAAACTAAATTAAACTAAAGTTAACTAACCTAACCTAACCTAACCTAAATTAAACTAAACTAAACTAAGCTAACCTAACCTAACCTAACCTAACCTAAGCAAACTAAAGTAACCTAACCTAACATAAACTAACCTAACCTAACCTAAACTAAACTAAACTAAACTAAGCTAACCTAACTTAACCTAACCTAACCTAACCTAAGCTAAGCAAAACTAAACTAACCTAACCTAACACAAACTAACCTAACCTAAACTAAACTAAACTAAACTAAACTCAACTAAACTAACCTTACCAAACCTAACCTAAACTAAACTAAACTAAACTAAATTAAACTATAAACTAAACTAAACTATAAACCAAACTATAAACTAAACTAAACTAAACTATAAACAAACCTAACTAAACTGAACTAAACTAACCAAACCTAACCTAACATAAACTTAACTAAACTAAACTATCCTAACCTAACCTAACCTTACCTAACCTAACCTTAACTAAACCAAAATAAACTAAACTATAAACTAAAATATAATCTAATCTTTAATTTAAACTAAACTATAAACTAAACTAAAATAAACTAAACTGAGCTAAACTAACTAACCTAACCTAATTTAACCTAACCTAACCAAACCTAAGCTAAGCTAAAGTAAACTTACCAAACCTAACCTAAACTAAACTAAACTAAATTAAACTAAATTATAATCTAAACTATTAACTTAACTAAACTAAATTATAAACTAAACTATAAACTAAACTAAACTATAAACTAAACTAAACCAAACTAACCTAACCTAACCTAAACTAAACTGACCTAACCTAAGCTAACCTAACCTAAATTAAACTATAAAATAAACTATAAACTAAACTAAACCAAACTATACTATAAACTAAATTATAAACTAAAATAAACTAACCTGAACTAACCTAAACTAACATAAACTAAACTAATTTAATTCATAAACTAAACGAAAATAAACTAAACTAAATTAAACTAAACTAACCTAAAGTAACCTAAACTAAACTAAACTAAACTAAACTATAAACTTAACTATAAACTAAAGTAAACTAAAGTAAACTAAAATAAACTAACCTAACCGAACCTAAACTCAACTAACCTAACCTAACCAAACCTAACCTAAACTAAACTGAACTAAACTGAACTAACCTAATTTAATATAAACTAAACTAAACTAAACTATAAACTAAAATATGAATTAAACTAAACTAAACTAACCTAACCTAACTTAACCTAACCTAAATTAAACTAAACTAAGCTAACCTAACCTAACGTAAACTAACCTAAAATAAAGTAATTTAAATTCCACTAAATTAAACTAAACAAAACTACACTAACCTAACCTAACCTAACCGAACCTAAATTAAAATAAATTAAACTAAGCTAACCTAACCTAACCTAAGCTAAGCAAAACTAAACTAACCTAACCTCACCTAACCTAACCTAAACTAAGTAAAACTAACCTAACCTAACTAGCCTAAACTAAACTAAACTAAACTATAAAATAAACTATAAACTAAACTAATCTATACTAAAAATTAAATTATAAAGTAAACTAAACTAAACTAAACTTTACCAAACTACTCTATTCTAACCTAAGCTAACCTAAACTAATCTAAACTAAACTAAACTAAACAAAACTATGAACTGAACTAAACTAAAATATAAACTAAATTATAAACTAAACTAAACTATAAACTAAACTAAACTAAACTAAACTGTACTAAACTGAATTAACCTAGCCAAACCTAACCTAACCTAACCTAAACTAAACTAAACTAAACTAACCTAACTAAACCTAATCTAAATTATACTCTACTACACTAAACTAAGCTATAAACTAAATTAGATTACACTATAAACTATACTATAAACTTAACTAAACTATAAAGAATACTGAACTATAAACAAAGCTAAACTAACTAACCTAACCTAACCTAACCTAACATATACCAAACTAAACTTTACTGAACTAAACTAACCTAACCTGACCTAACATAATATAATCTAAAATAAAATAAACTAAACTAAGCTAAACTATCTAACCTAACCTAACGTAACCTAAAATAACCTAACCTAAGCTAAGCTAAACTAAACTAACCTAACCTAACATAAACTAACATAACCTAACCTAACCTAAACTAATCTAAAGTAAACTAAACTAATCTAATATAAACTAAACAAACCTAAACTATAAACTAAAATATAAACTAAACTAAACAAACCTAACCTAAACTAAACTAAAATAAACTAAATTAAATTCAACTAAATGAAACTAAACTAAACTACACTAACCTAACCTAGCCTAACCTAACATAATCTAATCTAAACTAAAATAAACTAACCTAACCTAACCTTAACTAACCTAAACTAAACTAAACTAAACTAAACCAAACTAAACTAAGCTATAAACTAAAATACAAATTAACCTGTAAACTATACTAAACTATAAACTACAAGAAACGAATATAAACTATACTAAACTAACCTAACCTAAGCTAAGCTAAACTAAACTAACCTAACCTAAAGTAAACTAAATTAAACTAAATTATAAACTAAAATATAAACTAAACTAAATAACTACATATTAAACTATAAACTAAACTAAGCTAAACTATAAATTAAACTAAACTAAACTAACCTAACCTAACCTAACCTAATATAACCTAAACTAAACTAAACTAAACTATAAAATAAACTATAAATGAAACTAAACTAAACTATACTATAAACTAAATTATAAACTAAACTAAACTAAACTAAACTAAGCTAACCTAACCTAAGTTAAACTAAACTAAACTAAATTATAAAATAAACGAAACTAAACTAACCTTACCTAACCTAACCTAACATAAACTAAACTAAACAAAATTATAAACCAAACGAAACTAAACAAAACTAAACTAAACTAACCTAAAGTAACATAACCTAACCTAACCTAAACTAAACTAAACTAACCTGACCTACCCTAAACTAAAATTAAACTAAACAAAACTATAAACTAAACTATAAACTAAAGTAAATTAACTAATTTAAATAAACTAACCTAACCTAACCTAACCTAAACTAAACTAACCTAACCTAACCTAAACTAAACTAAACTAATCTATTATAAACTAAACTAAACAATAAATTAAAATATAAACTAAACTAAACTAAACTAAGCTAAACTAATTTAACCTAAACTAAACTAAACTAACCTAACCTAGTCTAAACTAAACTAAAATAAACTAAATAAAATTCAAGTAAACTAAACTAAACTACACTAACCTAACCTAACCTAATCTAACATAATCTAATCTAAACTAAAATAAAATAACCTAAACTAATCTAACCTTACCTAACCTAAACTAAACTAAACTAAACCACTCTAAACTAAACTATAAAATAAAATATAAACTAATTGATAAACTAAACTAATCTATAAACTAAACTAAACTAAACTAAACTTAGCTAAAGTAACTAACCTTACCTAATGTAGCCTAACGTAATCTAAGCTAAACTAAACTAACCTAACCTAAGCTAACCTAAACTAACTTAACCTAAACTATACTAAACTTACCTTACCCAACCTAACATAACCTAAACTAAACTAAACTATAAAATAAACTATAAACTAAACTAAACTAAACTATACTATAAACTAAATTATAAACTAAACTAAACTAAACCAAACTAACCTAACCTAACCTAACATAAACTAAACTAAATTATAAACTAAACGAAACTAAACTAACCTAACCTATGCTAACCTAACATAACATAAACTAAACTAAACTAAATTATAAACTAAACGAAACTAAACAAAACCATAACTAAACTAACCTAAAGTAACCTAACCTAACCTAACCTAACCTAAAGTAAACTAAACTAATCTAATATAAACTAAACTAAACAATAAATTAAAATATAAAATAAACTTAACTAAACTAATCTAAACTAACTTAACCTAAACTAAACTAAACTAAACTAACCTAACCTGGCCTAAAATAAACTAAAATAAACTAAATTAAATTCAGGTAAACTATACTAAACTACACTAACCTAACCTAACCTAACGTTACATAATCTAATCTAAACTAAAACAAACTAACCTAAAGTAATCTAACCTTACCTAACCTAACCTAAACTAAAGTAAACCAAATTAAACTAAACTATAAACTAAAATATAAATTAATTTATAAACTAAACTAATCTATAAAATAAACTAAACTAACCTAACCTAAATTAGACTAAACTAAACTAAAGTAAATTCAACTAAACTAAACCTAAATACACTAACCCAACCTAACCCAATCTAACATAAACTAAACTAAACTAAACTAACCTAAGATAACTTAACCTAAATTAAACTAAACTAAACTAAACTACACTAAACTATAAACAAAACGATAAACTATACTATATATTAAACTGAACTAAAGTAAGCTAAACTAAATTAATTTTACCTAACCTAACCTAAACTAAACTAAACTAACCTAACGTAACCTAAACTAAATTAAACTAATCTAAACTAAACGAAATTAAACTATAAACTAAACTAAACTAAACTAAACTCAACTAAACTAAACTGACCTAACCTAACTTAACCTGACCTTACCTAAACTAAACTATACTAACCTAACCTAACATAACCTACCCTAAACTAAACTAAACTAAATTAATTAAACTATAAATTAAACTAAACTATAAACTAAACGATACCTCACTAAACTAAACTAAACTACACTAAACTAAACTAAACCATAAACTAAACTATAAACTAAACTATAAACTAAGCTATAAACTAAACTAAACTAAACTATAAACTAAACTAAACTAATCTATAAACTAAACTAACCTATCCTAAATTAAACTAAACTAAACTAAGCTAACCAAACCTAACCTAACCTAACTTAAGCTAAACTAAACTAAAATAACCTAACCTAACATAAACTAACCTAACCTAACCTAAACTAAACTAAACTTACCTAACTTAACCTAACCTAACCTAAACTAAACTAAACAAAACTAAAGTAAACTAAACTAAATTAAACTATAAACTATACTAAACTATAAACTAAACTAAACTATAAACAGAACTAAACTAAAGTGAACTAAACTAACCTAAACTAACATAAACTAAACTAAACGAAACTAAACTATAAATTAAACTATAAACTAATATATAAATTAAACTAAACTATAAATTAAACTAAAATAAACTAAACTAAGCTAAACTATCTACCCTATCCTAACCTAACCTAACCTAAGCTAAACTAAACATACCTAACCTAAACTAACCTAACCTAAGCTAAACTAAACTAAACTAAACTATAAAATAAACTATAAACTAAACTAAACTATACTATAAACTAAATTATAAACTAAACTAAACTAGCCTAAACTAACCTAACCTAACCTAACCTAACATAAATTAGACTAAACTAAATTATAAACTATACGAAACTAAACTAAACTAAACTAACCTAAAGTAATATAACCTAAACTAAACTAGCCTAACCTAACCTAACCTAAACTAAACTAACCTGACGTAACCTAACCTAAACAAAACTAAACTAAACTAAAATAAACTAACCTAACCTAACCTAACCTAAACTAAACTAACCTAAAGTAACCTAACCTAAACTAAACTAATCTATTATAAACTAAACAAAACAATAAATTAAAATATAGACTAAACTAAACTAAACTAAGCTAAACTAACTTAACCTAAACTAAACTAAACTAACCTAACCTAGCCTAAACTAAACCAAAATAAACTAAATAAAATTCAAGTAAACTAAACTAAACTACACTAACCTAACCTAACCTAACCTAACATAACCTAATCTAAACTAAAATAAAATAACCTAAACTAATCTCACCTTACCTAACCTAAACTAAACTAAACTAAACCAAACTAAACTAAACTATAAACTAAAATATAAACTAATTTATAAACTAAACTAATCTATAAACTAAACTAAACTAAACTAAACTCAGCTAAACTAACTAACCTTACCTAATGTAGCCTAACGTAATCTAAGCTAAACTAAACTAACCTAACCTAACCTAAAATAAACTTAACTAAACTAAACTACCCTAACCTAACTTACCTAACCTTACCTAACCTAACCTAAACTAAACTAAACGAAACTAAACTGTAAACTAAACTATAAACTAATCTATAAATTAAACTAAACTATAAACTAAACTAAAATAAACTAAACTAAACTAAACTAACTAACCTAAGCTAACCGAACCTAACCTAAGCTACGCTAAACTAAACTAACCTAACCTAACCTGAACTAAACTAAACTAAACTAAACTGAATTATAAACTAAACTATAAACTAAACTAAACCAAATTATAAACTAAAAACTAAACTAAACTAAACTATAAACTAAACTATTCTAACCCTAACCTAACCTAAACTAAACTAACCTAACTTAATCTAACCTAACCTAAACTAAACTAAACTATAAAAAACTATAAACTAAACTAAACAACACTACACTATATACTAAATTAAAAACTAAACTAAACTAAACTAAACTAAACTAACCTAACCTAACCTCACCTAACCTAACCTAACATAAACTAAACTAAACTAAATTATAAACTAAACGAAACTAAACTAAACTAAACTAAATTAAACTAAACTAACCTAAAGTAACATAACCTAACCTAACCTAACCTAACCTAAACTAAAATAAACTGAACTAACCTAACCTAACATAACCCAACGTAACCTAAACTAAACTAAACTAAACTATAAACTAAACTATAAACTAAAGTAAACTAAACTAAACTAACCTAACCTAACCTAAACAAACCTAACACACCTAACCTAACCTAACCTAAACTAAACTAAACTAAACTAACCTAACATACCCTAACCTAACCTAAACTAAACTAAACTGACCTAACCTATCCTAAACAAAACAAAACTAAACTAAACTATAAGCTAAACTATAAACTAAAGTAAACTAAACTAAACTAAAATAAACTAATCTAACCTAACCTAACCTAAACTAATCTAATATAAACTAAACTAAACTATAAACTAAAATATAAACTAAACTAAACTAAACTAAATAACCTAACCTAAACTAAAGTAAAATAAACTAAATTAAATTCAACTAAACTAAACTAAACTAAACGCCACTAACCTAACCTAACCTAACCTAACCTAATCTAATCTAAACTAATATAAACTAACCTAACCTAACGTAACCTAACCTTACCTATTCTAACCTAAACTAATCTAAACTAAACAAACTAAACTAAACTATAAACCAAAATATAAACTAATCTATAAACTAAACTGAACTATAAACTAAACGAAACTAAAATAAACTATACTAAAATAAACTAACCTAACCTAAACTTACCTAACCTAACCTAAACTAAACTAATCTAAACTATATACTAAACTATAAACTAATTTATAAATTAAACTAAACTATAAACTAAAATAAAATAAACTAAACTAAGCTAAACTATCTAACCTAACCTAACCTAACCTAAAATAACCTAACCTAAGCTAAGCTAAACTAAGCTAACCTAACTTAACATAAACTAACATAACCTAACCTAAACTTTACTAAACTAAACTAACCTTACCTAACCTAACCTATACTAAACTAAACAAATCTAAACTAAACTAAACTAAACTATAAACAAAACTATACTAAACTGAACTAAACTAACCTAACCTAACCTAAGCTAAGGTAAACTAAACTAACCTAACCTAACCTAACATAACCTAAACTAAACTAAACTAAAATATAAAATAAACTATAAACTAAACTAAACTATACTATAAACTAAATTATAAACTAAACTAAACTAACCTAAACTAACCTAACCTAACCTAACATAAACTAAACTAAATTATAAACAAAACGAAACTAAACTAACCTAACCAAATATAAACTAAACTAAACTAAATTAAAAACTAAACAAAACTAAACTAAACTAAACTAACCTAAAGTAATATAAGTTAACCTAACCTAACCTAAACTACACTAACTTAACCTGACCTAACCTAAGCTAAGCTAAACTAAACTAACCTAACCTAACATAAACTAACATAACCTAACCTAAACTGAACTAAACTAAACTAACCTAACCTAACCTAACCTAAAATAACCTAACCAAAGCTAAGCTAAACTAAACTTACCTAACCTAACCTAAACTAAACTAATCTAAACTATAAACTAAACTATAAACTAATTTATAAATTAAACTAAACTATAAACTAAAATAAAATAAACTAAACTAAGCTAAACTATCTAACCTAACCTATCCTAACCAAAATAACCTAACCCGAGCTAAGCTAAACTAAACTAACCTAACCTAACATAAACTAACATAACCTAACCTAACCTAAACTAATATAAACTAAACTAAACTAATCTAATATAAACTAAACAAACTTAAACTATAAACTAAAATATAAACTAAACTAAACTAACCTAACCTAAACTAAACTAAAATAAACTAAATTAAATTCAACTAAATGAAACTAAACTAAACTACCCTAACCTAACCTAACCTAACATAATCTAATCTAAACTAAACTAATGTAATATAAGCTAAAATAAACAATAAATTAAAATATAAACTACACTAAACTATACTAAACTAAGTTAACCTTACTTAACCTAACCTAAAGTAAACTAAACTAAACTAAACTAACCTAACCTAACCTAAACTAAACAAAAATAAATACATTAAATTAAATTAAACTAAAATAAACTACACTTACCTAACCTAACCTTACCTAACCTAACATAAACTAAACTAAACCAAACTAAACTAAACTATAAACTAAAATATAAGCTAATCTATAAATTAAACTAAACTATATACTAAACTAAACTAAACCAAATTAAATTCAACTAAACTAAACTACACTAATCTAATCTAACCTAACATAATCTAATCTAAACTAAAATAAACTAACCCAACCTAACCTAACCTTACCTAACCTAACCTAAACTAAACTAAACTAAAGCAAACTTAACTAAACTGTAAAGCAAAATATAAACTAATCTATAAACTAAACTAAACTATAAACTAAAGGAAACTAAATTAAACTATACTACACTAAACTAACCTAACATAAACAAATCTAACCTAACCTAAAATAAACCAAACTAAACTAAATTAAACTATAAACTAAACTAAATTAAACTATAAACTAAACTATAAACTAAACTAAACTAAACTATAAACAAAACTAAACTATAAAACAATTTATAAATTAAACTAAACTATAAACTAAATTAAAATAAACTAAACTAAGCTAAACTAACTAACCCAACCTAACCTAACCTAACCTAACCTAAGCTATACTAAACTAACCTAACCTAACCTAAACTAAACTAAACAAAACTAAATTATATTATAAAGTATAAACTAAACAAAACTAAACTATAAACTATAATATAAACTAAACTAAACTTAACTAAACTAAATTAAACTAAAGTTAACTAACCTAACCTAACCTAAATTAAACTAAACTAAACTAAGCTAACCTAAACTAACCTAACCTAACCTAACCTAAGCAAAACTAAAGTGACCTAACCTAATATAAACTAATCTAACCTAACTTAAACTAAACTAAACTAAACTAAACTAAGCTAACCTAACTTAACCTAACCTAACCTAAGCTAAGCAAAACTAAACTAACCTAACCTAACACAAACTAACCTAACCTAACCTAAACTAAACTAAACTAACCTTACCTAACCTAACCTAAACTAAACTAAACAAAACTAAACTAAACTAAACTAAACCAAACTTAACTAAACTATAAAGCAAAATATAAACTAATGTATAAACTAAACTAATCTATAAACTAAAGGAAACTAAATTAAACTATACTAAACTAACCTAACCTAACATAAACAAATCCAACCTAACCTAAAATAAACTAAACTAAACTAAATTAAACTATAAACTACACTAAATTAAATTATAAACTAAACTATAAACTAAACTAAACTAATCTATAAACAAAACTAAACTATAAAACAATTTATAAATTAAACTAAACTATAAACTAAATTAAAATAAACTAAACTAAGCTAAACTAACTAACCCAACCTAACCTAACCTAACCTAAGCTATACTAAACTAACCTAACCTAACCTAAACTAAACTAAAATAAACTAAATTATATTATAAAGTATAAACTAAACAAAACTAAACTATAAACTATAATATAAACTAAACTAAACTTAACTAAACTAAATTAAACTAAAGTTAACTAACCTAACCTAACCTAAATTAAACTAAACTAAAATAACCTAACCTAACCTAACCTAACCTAACCTAACGTAAACAAAACTAAACTATACTAACCTAACCTAACATAACCCAACCTAACCTAAACTAAACTAAACTAAACTATAAACTAAATTATAAACTAAAGTAAACTAAACTAAACTAAAATAAACTAACCTAACATAACCTAACCTAACCTAAACTAAACTAAGCTGACGTAACCTATCCTAAACAAAACAAAACTAAACTAAACTATAAGCTAAACTATACACTAAAGTAAAGTAAACTAAACTAAAATAAACTAATCTAACCTAACCTAACCTAACCTAACCTAAACTAATCTAATATAAACTAAATTACACTAAACTATAAACTAAAATATAAACTAAACTAAACTAAACTAAATAACCTAACCTAAACTAAAGTAAAATAAACCAGATTAAATTCAACTAAACTAAACTAAACTAAACGCCACTAACCTAACCTAACCTAACCTAATCTAATCTAAACTAAAATAAACTAACCAAACATAACCTAAATTAAACAAAACTAAACTAAACTAAATTAAACTATAAACTAAACTAAACCATAAACTAAACTATAAACCAAACTACAAACTAAACTAAACTAAACAATAAACAAAACTAACTAAACTGAACTTAACTAACCTAACCTAACTTAACATAAACTTAACTAAACTAAACTATCCTAACCTAACCTAACCTTACCTAACTTAACCTTAACTAAACCAAACTAAACTATACTATAAACTAAAATATAATCTAATCTATAAATTAAACTAAACTATAAACTAAACTAAAATACACTAAACTAAGCTAAACTAACTAACCTAACCTAACTTAACCTAACCAAACCTAAGCTAAGCTAAACTAAACTAACCAAACCTAACCTAAATTAAACTAAACTAAATTAAACTAAATTATAAACTAAACTATTAACTAAACTAAACTAAATTATAAACTAAACTATAAAATAAACTAAACTATAAACTAAACTCACCTAACCTAACCTAACCTAAAATAACCTAAGCTAACCTAACCTAACCTAGCCTAAGCTAAACTAAACTAACCTAACCTAACATAAACTACCCTAACCTAACCTAAACTAACCTTACCTAACCTAACCTAAACTAAACTAAACTAAACAAAACTAAACTAAAATAAATTAAACTATAAACTGAATTAAACTGTAAACTAAACTTTAAACTAAACTAAACTATAAACAAAACTAAACTAAACTGAACTAACTAACCTATCCTAACATAAACTTAACTATACTGAACTTCCCTAACCTATCCTAACCTAACCTTACCTAACCTAACCTAAACTAAAGGAAACGAAACTAAATTATAAACTAAACTATAAACTAATCTATAATATTAACTAAAATATAAAATAAACTAAAATAAACTAAACTATACTAAACTAAACTAATCTAATATAAACTAAACAAACTTAAACTATAAACTAAAATATAAACTAAACTAAACTAAACTAACCTAACCTAAACTAAACTAAAATAAACTAAATTAAATTCAACTAAATGAAACTAAACTAAACCACACTAACCTAACCTAACCTAACATAATCTAATCTAAACTAAAATAAACTAACCTAACCTAAAGTTAACTAACCTAAACTAAACTAAACTAAACCAAATTAAACTAAACTATAAACTAAAATATAAAGTAATCTGTAAAATAAACTAAACTATAAACTACACGAAACTAATATAAACTAAATTAAACTAACCTAACCTAACCTAAGCTAAGCTAAACTAAACTAGCCTAACATAACCTAAACTAAACTAAATTATAAACTAAACCATAAACTAAACTAAACTATAAACTAAACTATAAACTAAACTAAATTAAACTATAAACTATACTAAACTAAACTAAACTAACCTAACCTAACCTAAGCTAAGGTAAAGTAAACTAACCTAAAGTAACATAAGTTAAACTAACCTAACCTAAACTACACTAACTTAACCTGACCTAACCAAAAGTAAACTAACCTAACCAAACAAAACCTAACCTAACCTAAAATAACCTAACCTAAGCTAAGCTAAACTAAACTAACATAACCTAACATAAACTTACATAACCTAACCTAAACTGAACTAAACTTAACTAATTTAACCTAACATAAACTAACATAACCTAACCTAAACTTAACTAAGCTTAAACTAACCTAACCTAACCTAAAATAAATTAACCTAAGCTAAGCTAAACTAAATTTACCTAACCTAACCTAAACTAAACTAATCTAAACTATAAACTAAACTATAAACTAATTTATAAATTAAACTAAACTATAATATAAAATAAACTAAACTAAGCTAAACTAAACTAACCTAACCTAACATAAACTAACATAACCTAACCTAACCTAACCTAAACTAATCTAAACTAAACTAAACTAATCTAATATAAACTAAACAAACTTAAACTATAAACTAAAATATAAACTAAACTAAACTAACCTAACCTTAACTAAACTAAAATAAACTAAATTAAATTCAACTAAATGAAACTAAACTAAACTACACTAACCTAACCTAACCTAACCTAACATAATCTAATCTAAACTAAACTAAACTAATGTAATATAAGCTAAAATAAACAATAAATTAAAATATAAACTAAACTAAACTATACTAAACTAAGTTAACCTTAATTAACCTAACCTAAACTAAACTAAACTAAACTAACCTAACCTAACCTAAACTAAAGAAAAATAAACTACATTAAATTCCACTAAACTAAAATAAACTACACTTACCTAACCTAACCTTACCTAATCTAACCTAAACTAAACTAAACCAAACTAAACTAAACTATAAACTAAAATATAAGCTAATCTATAAATTATACTAAACTATAAACTAAACTAAACTAAACCAAATTATATTCAACTAAACTAAACTACACTAATCTAACCTAACCTAACCTAACATAATCTAATCTAAACTAAAATTAACTAACCTAACCTAACCTAACCTTACCTAACCTAACCTAAACTAAACTAAACTAAACCAAACCTAACTAAACTATAAAGCAAAATATAAACTAATGTATAAACTAAACTAATCTATAAACTAAAGGAAACTAAATTAAACTATACTAAACTAACCTAACCTAACATAAACAAATCCAACCTAACCTAAAATAAACTAAACTAAACTAAATTAAACTATAAACTAAACTAAATTAAATTATAAACTAAACTATAAACTAAACTAAACTAATCTATAAACAAAACTAAACTATAAAACAATTTATAAATTAAACTAAACTATAAACTAAATTAAAATAAACTAAACTAAGCTAAACTAACTAACCCAACCTAACCTAACCTAACCTAACCTAAGCTATACTAAACTAACCTAACCTAACCTAAACTAAACTAAAATAAACTAAATTATATTATAAAGTATAAACTAAACAAAACTAAACTATAAACTATAATATAAACTAAACTAAACTTAACTAAACTAAATTAAACTAAAGTTAACTAACCTAACCTAACCTAACCTAAATTAAACTAAACTAAAATAACCTAACCTAACCTAACCTAACCTAAGCAAAACTAAAGTAACCTAACCTAACATAAACTAACCTAACCTAACCTAAACTAAACTAAAATAAACTAAAAAAAACTAAGCTAACCTAACTTAACCTAACCTAACCTAAGCTAAGCAAAACTAAACTAACCTAACCTAACACAAACTAACCTAACCTAAACTAAACTAAACTAAACTAAACTAACCTAACCTAACCTAACATAAACTAACCTAACCTAACCTAAACTAACCTTACCTAACCTAACCTAAATTAAACTAAACTAAACAAAACTATAAACTAAAATATAATCTAATCTATAAATTAAACTAAACTATAAACTAAACTAAAATAAACTAAACTAAGCTAAACTAACTAACCTAACCTAACTTAACCTAACCTAACCAAACCTAAGCTAAGCTAAAGTAAACTTACCAAACCTAACCTAAAATAAACTAAACTAAATTAAACTAAATTATAAACTAAACTATAAACTAAACTAAACCATACTAACCTAACCTAACCTAACCTAAACTAAACTGACCTAACCTAAGCTAACCTAACCTAAATTAAACTATAAAATAAACTATAAACTAAACTAAACCAAACTATACTATAAACTAAATTATAAACTAAACTAAACTAACCGGAACTAACCTAACCTAACATAAACTAAACTAAACTAAATTATAAACTAAACGAAACTAAACTAAACTAAATTAAACTAAATTAACCTAAAGTAACCTAAACTAAACTAAACTAAACTAAACTATAAACTTAACTATAAACTAAATTAAACTAAAGTAAACTAAAATAAACTAACCTAACCTAACCTAAACTCAACTAACCTAACCTAACGAAACCTAACCTAAACTAAACTGAACTAAACTGAACTATACTAATCTAATATAAACTAAACTAAACTAAACTATAAACTAAAATATAAATTAAACTAAACTAAACTAACCTAACCTAACTTAACCTAACCTAAATTAAACTAAACTAAGCTAACCTAACCTAACCTAAACTAAGCAAAAATAAAGTAATTTAAATTCCACTAAATTAAACTAAACAAAACTACACTAACCTAACCTAACCTAACCCAACCTAAATTAAAATAAATTACTCTAAGCTAACCTAACCTAACCTAAGCTAAGCAAAACTAAACTAACCTTACCTAACCTAACCTAAACTAAATAAAACTAACCTAACCTTACTAGCCTAAACTAAACTAAACTATAAAATAAACTATAAACTAAACTAATCTATACTAAAAATTTAATTATAAAGTAAACTAATCTAAACTAAACTAAACTAAACAAAACTATGAACTGAACTAAACTAAACTATAAACTAAATTATAAACTAAACTAAACTATAAACTAAACTAAACTAAACTAAACTAAACTGTACTAAACTGAATTAACCTAGCCAAACGTAACCTAACCTAACCTAAACTAAACTAAACTAAACTAACCAAACCTAATCTAAATTATACTCTACTACACTAAACTAAGCTATAAACTAAATTAGATTACACTATAAACTATACTATAAACTTAACTAAACTATAAAGAATACTGAACTATAAACAAAGCTAAACTAACTAACCTAACCTAACCTAACCTAACATATACCAAACTAAACTGAACTGAACTAAACTACCCTAACCCGACCTAACATAATCTAATCTAAACTAAAATAAACTAACCTAAACTAATCTAATCTTACCTAACCTAACCTAAACTAAACTAAACCAAACTAAACACAAACTAAAATATAAATTAATTTATAAACTAAACTAATCTATAAACTAAACTAAACTAAACTAAACTTAGCTAAACTAACTAACCTTACCTAACCTAGCCTAACCTAATCTAAGCTAAACTAAACTAACCTAACCTAACCCAAAATAAACCAAACTAAACTAAATTATAAAGTAAACTACAAACTGAACTAAACAAAACTATATTCTAAACTACAAACTAAAGTAAACTATAAACAAAACTATACTAAACTAAACTAAACTAACCTAACCTAACCTAACCTAACTTAAACTAAACTAAACTAACCTAACCTAACGTAACCTAATCTAAACTAAACTAAAATAATTCAACTAAACTAAACAGCACTAATCTAACCTAACCTAACCTAACATAACATAATCTATACTAAACTAAACTATAAACTAAGTTATATACTAAACTAAACTAAACTAACATAACGTAACCTAAACTACAATAAAATAAACTAAACTAAGTTCAACTAACCTAAACCTAACTACACTAACCTAACCTAACCTAACATAAACTAAACTAAACTGACCTAACCTAACCTAACCTAACCTAAACTAAACTAAATAAAACTAAACTAAACTAAATGAAATTAAACTATACACCAAACTATAAACTAAGCTAAACTAAACTATAAATTAAACTATAAAATAAACCAAACTACTAAATTATAAGGTAAACTAAACTAAATTAAACTCAACTTATCTAAACTAACTTAACCTTACTAAACTAACCTAACATAAAATAACCTAACCTAATATAAACTAAACTAAACTAACCTAACCTAAGCTCAGCTAAGCTAAGCTAAACTAAATCAACCTAACCTAAACTAAAGTAAACTAAACTAAAATATAAACCAAACTATAAACTAAACTAAACCAAACTATATACAAAACTATAAACTAAACTAAGCTAAACTATAACCTAAACTAACCTTACCTAACCTAACCTAAACTAAACTAAACTAAACAAAACTACACTAAACTAAACTAAATTAAACTATAAACTGAACTAAACTGTAAACTAAACTTTAAACTAAACAAGACTAAATTATAAACAAAACTAAACTAAACTGAACTAAACTTACCTAACCTAACCTAACATAAACTTAACTAAACTAAACTACCCTAACCTAACCTAACCTAATCTAACCTTACCTAACCTAACCTAAATTTAACTAAACGAAACTAAACTATAAACTAATCTATAAATTAAACTAAATTATAAACTAAACTAAAATAAACTAAACTAAACTAAACTAACTAACCTAACCTAACCGAACCTAACCTAAGCTACGCTAAACTAAACTAACCTAACAAAACCTGAACTAAACTAAACTAAACTAAACTAAACTAAATTATAAACTAAACTATAAATTAAACTAAACTAAACTATAAACTAATATAAACTAACCTAACCTAACCTAAACTAAACTAACCTAACCTAGGCTAACCTAACCTAAACTAAACTAAACTATAAAAAAACTATAATATAAACTAAACAAAACTATACCATAAACTAAATTATAAACTAAACTAATGTAAACTAAACTAACCTCAACTAACCTAACCTAACCTCACCTAACCTAACATAACATAAACTAAACTAAACTAAATTATAAACTAAACGAAACTAAACTAAACTAAACTGAATTAAACTAAAGTAACCTAAAGTAACATAACCTAACCTAAGCTAACCTAACCTAACCTAAATTAAAATAAACTCAACTAACCTAACCTAACATAACCCAACCTAACCTAAACTAAACTAAACTAACCTAACCGAACCTAAACTAAACTAAACTAAACTAAACTATAAACTAAACTATAAACTAAAGTAAACTAATCTAAACTAAAATAAACTAACCTAATTTACCTAAACTAAACTAACACTCCTAACCTAACGTAAACAAAACTAAACTATACTAACCTAACCTAACATAACCCAACCTAACCTAAACTAAACTAAACTAAACTAAACTATAAACTAAATTATAAACTAAAGTAAACTAAACTAAACTAAAATAAACTAACCTAACATAACCTAACCTAACCTAAACTAAACTAAGCTGACGTAACCTATCCTAAACAAAACAAAACTAAACTAAACTATAAGCTAAACTATACACTAAAGTAAAGTAAACTAAACTAAAATAAACTAATCTAACCTAACCTAACCTAACCTAACCTAAACTAATCTAATATAAACTAAATTACACTAAACTATAAACTAAAATATAAACTAAACTAAACTAAACTAAATAACCTAACCTAAACTAAAGTAAAATAAACCAGATTAAATTCAACTAAACTAAACTAAACTAAACGCCACTAACCTAACCTAACCTAACCTAACCTAATCTAATCTAAACTAAAATAAACTAACCAAACATAACCTAAATTAAACAAAACTAAACTAAACTAAATTAAACTATAAACTAAACTAAACCATAAACTAAACTATAAACCAAACTACAAACTAAACTAAACTAAACAATAAACAAAACTAACTAAACTGAACTTAACTAACCTAACCTAACTTAACATAAACTTAACTAAACTAAACTATCCTAACCTAACCTAACCTTACCTAACCTAACCTTAACTAAACCAAACTAAACTATACTATAAACTAAAATATAATCTAATCTATAAATTAAACTAAACTATAAACTAAACTAAAATACACTAAACTAAGCTAAACTAACTAACCTAACCTAACTTAACCTAACCAAACCTAAGCTAAGCTAAACTAAACTAACCAAACCTAACCTAAATTAAACTAAACTAAATTAAACTAAATTATAAACTAAACTATTAACTAAACTAAACTAAATTATAAACTAAACTATAAAATAAACTAAACTATAAACTAAACTCACCTAACCTAACCTAACCTAAAATAACCTAAGCTAACCTAACCTAACCTAGCCTAAGCTAAACTAAACTAACCTAACCTAACATAAACTACCCTAACCTAACCTAAACTAACCTTACCTAACCTAACCTAAACTAAACTAAACTAAACAAAACTAAACTAAAATAAATTAAACTATAAACTGAATTAAACTGTAAACTAAACTTTAAACTAAACTAAACTATAAACAAAACTAAACTAAACTGAACTAACTAACCTATCCTAACATAAACTTAACTATACTGAACTTCCCTAACCTATCCTAACCTAACCTTACCTAACCTAACCTAAACTAAAGGAAACGAAACTAAATTATAAACTAAACTATAAACTAATCTATAATATTAACTAAAATATAAAATAAACTAAAATAAACTAAACTAAACTAAACTAAACTAATCTAATATAAACTAAACAAACTTAAACTATAAACTAAAATATAAACTAAACTAAACTAAACTAACCTAAACTAAACTAAAATAAACTAAATTAAATTCAACTAAATGAAACTAAACTAAACCACATTAACCTAACCTAACCTAACATAATCTAATCTAAACTAAAATAAACTAACCTAACCTAAAGTTAACTAACCTAAACTAAACTAAACTAAACCAAATTAAACTAAACTATAAACTAAAATATAAAGTAATCTGTAAAATAAACTAAACTATAAACTACACGAAACTAATATAAACTAAATTAAACTAACCTAACCTAACCTAAGCTAAGCTAAACTAAACTAGCCTAACATAACCTAAACTAAACTAAATTATAAACTAAACTTTAAACTAAACTAAACCAAACTATAAACTAAACTATAAACTAAACTAAGCTAAACTATTAACTAAACTAAACTAACCTAACCTAAACTAAACTAACCTAACCTAACCTAAACTAACCTAACCTAACCTAAACTAAACTAACCCAACCTAACCTAACATAACCTAAACTAAACTAAACTAAACTATAAAATAAACTATACATGAAACGAAACTAAACTATACTATAAACTAAATTATAAACTAAACTAAACTAAACTAAACTAAGCTAACCTAACCTAAGTTAAACTAAACTAAACTAAATTATAAAATAAACGATACTAAACTAACCTTACCTAACCTAACCTAACCTAACATAAACTAAATTAAACTAAATTATAATCTAAACGAAACTAAACAAAACTAAACTAAACTAACCTAAATTAACATAACCTAACCTAATCTAACCTAAACTAAACTAAACTAACCTGACCTACGCTAAACTAAAACTAAACAAAACTAAACTATAAACTAAAGTAAATTAACTAAACTAAAATAAACTAACCTAACCTAACCTAACCTAAACTAAACTAACCTAACCTAACCTAACATAAACTAAACTAATCTATTATAAACTAAACTAAACAATAAATTAAAATATAGACTAAACTAAACTAAACTAAGCTAAACTAACTTAACCTAAACTAAACTAAACTAACCTAACCTAGCCTAAACTAAACTAAAATAAACTAAATAAAATTCAAGTAAACTAAACTAAACTACACTAACCTAACCTAACCTAACCTAACATAACCTAATCTAAACTAAAATAAAATAACCTAAACTAATCTCACCTTACCTAACCTAACCTAAACTAAACTAAACTAAACCAAACTAAACTAAACTATAAACTAAAATATAAACTAATTTATAAACTAAACTAATCTATAAACTAAACTAAACTAAACTCAGCTAAACTAACTAACCTTACCTAATGTAGCCTAACGTAATCTAAGCTAAACTAAACTAACCTAACCTAACCTAAAATAAACTTAACTAAACTAAACTACCCTAACCTAACCTAACCTAACCTTACCTAACCTAACCTAAACTAAACTAAACGAAACTAAACTGTAAACTAAACTATAAACTAATCTATAAATTAAACTAAACTATAAACTAAACTAAAATAAACTAAACTAAACTAAACTAACTAACCTAAGCTAACCGAACCTAACCTAAGCTACGCTAAACTAAACTAACCTAACCTAACCTGAACTAAACTAAACTAAACTAAACTGAATTATAAACTAAACTATAAACTAAACTAAACCAAATTATAAACTAAAAACTAAACTAAACTAAACTATAAACTAAACTATTCTAACCCTAACCTAACCTAAACTAAACTAACCTAACTTAATCTAACCTAACCTAAACTAAACTAAACTATAAAAAACTATAAACTAAACTAAACAACACTATACTATATACTAAATTAAAAACTAAACTAAACTAAACTAAACTAACCTAACCTAACCTCACCTAACCTAACCTAACATAAACTAAACTAAACTAAATTATAAACTAAACGAAACTAAACTAAACTAAACTAAATTAAACTAAACTAACCTAAAGTAACATAACCTAACCTAACCTAACCTAACCTAACCTAAACTAAAATAAACTGAACTAACCTAACCTAACATAACCCAACCTAACCTAAACTAAACTAAACTAAACTATAAACTAAACTATAAACTAAAGTAAACTAAACTAAACTAACCTAACCTAACCTAAACAAACCTAACACACCTAACCTAACCTAACCTAAACTAAACTAAACTAAACTAACCTAACATACCCTAACCTAACCTAAACTAAACTAAACTGACCTAACCTATCCTAAACAAAACAAAACTAAACTAAACTATAAGCTAAACTATAAACTAAAGTAAACTAAACTAAACTAAAATAAACTAATCTAACCTAACCTAACCTAACCTAAACTAATCTAATATAAACTAAACTAAACTAAACTATAAACTAAAATATAAACTAAACTAAACTAAACTAAATAACCTAACCTAAACTAAAGTAAAATAAACTAAATTAAATTCAACTAAACTAAACTAAACTAAACGCCACTAACCTAACCTAACCTAACCTAACCTAACCTAATCTAATCTAAACTAATATAAACTAACCTAACCTAACGTAACCTAACCTTACCTATTCTAACCTAAACTAATGTAAACTAAACAAACTAAACTAAACTATAAACCAAAATATAAACTAATCTATAAACTAAACTGAACTATAAACTAAACGAAACTAAAATAAACTATACTAAAATAAACTAACCTAACCTAAACTTACCTAACCTAACCTAAACTAAACTAATCTAAACTATAAACTAAACTATAAACTAATTTATAAATTAAACTAAACTATAAACTAAAATAAAATAAACTAAACTAAGCTAAACTATCTAACCTAACCTAACCTAACCTAAAATAACCTAACCTAAGCTAAGCTAAACTAAGCTAACCTAACTTAACATAAACTAACATAACCTAACCTAAACTTTACTAAACTAAACTAACCTTACCTAACCTAACCTATACTAAACTAAACAAATCTAAACTAAACTAAACTAAACTATAAACAAAACTATACTAAACTGAACTAAACTAACCTAACCTAACCTAAGCTAAGGTAAACTAAACTAACCCAACCTAACCTAACATAACCTAAACTAAACTAAACTAAAATATAAAATAAACTATAAACTAAACTAAACTATACTATAAACTAAATTATAAACTAAACTAAACTAAACTAAACTAACCTAACCTAACCTAACATAAACTAAACTAAATTATAAACAAAACGAAACTAAACTAACCTAACCAAATATAAACTAAACTAAACTAAATTAAAAACTAAACAAAACTAAACTAAACTAAACTAACCTAAAGTAACATAAGTTAACCTAACCTAACCTAAACTACACTAACTTAACCTGACCTAACCTAAACTAAACTAACCTAACCTAACCTAACCTAACGTAAAATAACCTAACCTAAGCTAAGCTAAACTAAACTAACCTAACCTAACATAAACTAACATAACCTAACCTAAAGTGAACTAAACTAAACTAACCTAACCTAACCTAACCTAAAATAACCTAACCAAAGCTAAGCTAAACTAAACTTACCTAACCTAACCTAAACTAAACTAATCTAAACTATAAACTAAACTATAAACTAATTTATAAATTAAACTAAACTATAAACTAAAATAAAATAAACTAAACTAAGCTAAACTATCTAACCTAACCTATCCTAACCAAAATAACCTAACCCGAGCTAAGCTAAACTAAACTAACCTAACCTAACATAAACTAACATAACCTAACCTAACCTAAACTAATATAAACTAAACTAAACTAATCTAATATAAACTAAACAAACTTAAACTATAAACTAAAATATAAACTAAACTAAACTAACCTAACCTAAACTAAACTAAAATAAACTAAATTAAATTCAACTAAATGAAACTAAACTAAACTACCCTAACCTAACCTAACCTAACATAATCTAATCTAAACTAAACTAATGTAATATAAGCTAAAATAAACAATAAATTAAAATATAAACTACACTAAACTATACTAAACTAAGTTAACCTTACTTAACCTAACCTAAAGTAAACTAAACTAAACTAAACTAACCTAACCTAACCTAAACTAAACAAAAATAAATACATTAAATTAAATTAAACTAAAATAAACTACACTTACCTAACCTAACCTTACCTAACCTAACCTAAACTAAACTAAACCAAACTAAACTAAACTATAAACTAAAATATAAGCTAATCTATAAATTAAACTAAACTATATACTAAACTAAACTAAACCAAATTAAATTCAACTAAACTAAACTACACTAATCTAACCTAACCTAACATAATCTAATCTAAACTAAAATAAACTAACCCAACCTAACCTAACCTTACCTAACCTAACCTAAACTAAACTAAACTAAAGCAAACTTAACTAAACTGTAAAGCAAAATATAAACTAATCTATAAACTAAACTAAACTATAAACTAAAGGAAACTAAATTAAACTATACTAAACTAAACTAACCTAACATAAACAAATCTAACCTAACCTAAAATAAACCAAACTAAACTAAACTAAATTAAACTATAAACTAAACTAAATTAAACTATAAACTAAACTATAAACTAAACTAAACTAAACTATAAACAAAACTAAACTATAAAACAATTTATAAATTAAACTAAACTATAAACTAAATTAAAATAAACTAAACTAAGCTAAACTAACTAACCCAACCTAACCTAACCTAACCTAACCTAAGCTATACTAAACTAACCTAACCTAACCTAAACTAAACTAAACAAAACTAAATTATATTATAAAGTATAAACTAAACAAAACTAAACTATAAACTATAATATAAACTAAACTAAACTTAACTAAACTAAATTAAACTAAAGTTAACTAACCTAACCTAACCTAACCTAAATTAAACTAAACTAAACTAAGCTAACCTAAACTAACCTAACCTAACCTAAGCAAAACTAAAGTGACCTAACCAAATATAAACTAATCTAACCTAACCTAAACTAAACTAAACTAAACTAAACTAAGCTAACCTAACTTAACCTAACCTAACCTAACCTAAGCTAAGCAAAACTAAACTAACCTAACCTAACACAAACTAACCTAACCTAACCTAAACTAAACTAAACTAACCTTACCTAACCTAACCTAAATTAAACTAAACAAAACTAAACTAAACTAAACTAAATTAAACTATAAACTAAACTAAATTATAAACCAAACTATAAACTAAACTAAACTAAACTATAAACAAACCTAACTAAACTGAACTAAACTAACCTAACCTAACATAAACTTAACTAAACTAAACTATCCTAACCTAACCTAACCTTACCTAACCTAACCTTAACTAAACCAAACTAAACTAAACTATAAACTAAAATATAATCTAATCTATAAATTAAACTAAACTATAAACTAAACTAAAATAAACTAAACTAAGCTAAACTAACTAACCTAACCTAACTTAACCTAACCAAACCTAAGCTAAGCTAAACTAAACTAACCAAACCTAACCTAAATTAAACTAAACTAAATTAAACTAAATTATAAACTAAACTATAAACTAAACTAAACTAAATTATAAACTACACTATAAACTAAACTCACCTAACCTAACCTAACCTAACCTAAAATAACCTAAGCTAACCTAACCTAACCTAGCCTAAGCTAAACTAAACTAACCTAACCTAACATAAACTAACCTAACCTAACCTAAACTAACCTTACCTAACCTAACCTAAACTAAACTAGACTAAACAAAACTAAACTAAAATAAATTAAACTATAAACTGAATTAAACTGTAAACTAAACTTTAAACTAAACTAAACTATAAACAAAACTAAACTAAACTGAACTAAACTAACCTATCCTAACATAAACTTAACTATACTGAACTTCCCTAACCTATCCTAACCTAACCTTACCTAACCTAACCTAAACTAAACGAAACGAAACTAAATTATAAACTAAACTATAAACTAATCTATAATATTAACTAAAATATAAAATAATCTAAAATAAACTAAACTAAACTAAACTAAACTAATCTAATATAAACTAAACAAACTTAAACTATAAACTAAAATATAAACTAAACTAAACTAAACTAACCTAACCTAAACTAAACTAAAATAAACTAAATTAAATTCAACTAAATGAAACTAAACTAAACCACACTAACCTAACCTAACCTAACATAATCTAATCTAAACTAAAATAAACTAACCTAACCTAACCTTAACTAACCTAAACTAAACTAGCCTAACATAACCTAAACTAAACTAAATTATAAACTAAAATATAAACTAAACTAAACCAAACTATATACTAAACTATAAACTAAACTAAGCTAAACTATTAACTAAACTAAACTAACCTAACCTAAACTAAACTAACCTAACTTAACCTAAACTAACCTAACCTAACCTAAACTAAACTAACCCAACCTAACCTAACATAACCTAAACTAAACTAAACTAAACTATAAAATAAACTATACATGAAACGAAACTAAACTATACTATAAACTAAATTATAAACTAAACTAAACTAAACTAAACTAACCTAACCTAACCTAAGTTAAACTAAACTAAACTAAATTATAAAATAACGATACTAAACTAACCTTACCTAACCTAACCTAACCTAACATAAACTAATTTAAACTAAATTATAATCTAAACGAAACTAAACAAAACTAAACTAAACTAACCTAAATTAACATAACCTAACCTAATCTAACCTAAACTAAACTAAACTAACCTGACCTACCCTAAACTAAAACTAAACAAAACTAAAATATAAACTAAAGTAAATTAACTAAACTAAAATAAACTAACCTAACCTAACCTAACCTAAACTAAACTAACCTAACCTAACCTAACATAAACTAAACTAATCTATTATAAACTAAACAAAACAACAAATTAAAATATAGACTAAACTAAACTAAACTAAGCTAAACTAACTTAACCTAAACTAAACTAAACTAACCTAACCTAGCCTAAACTAAACCAAAATAAACTAAATAAAATTCAAGTAAACTAAACTAAACTACACTAACCTAACCTAACCTAACCTAACATAACCTAATCTAAACTAAAATAAAATAACCTAAACTAATCTCACCTTACTTAACCTAAACTAAACTAAACTAAACCAAACTAAACTAAACTATAAACTAAAATATAAACTAATTTATAAACTAAACTAATCTATAAACTAAACTAAACTAAACTAAACTCAGCTAAACTAACTAACCTTACCTAATGTAGCCTAACGTAATCTAAGCTAAACTAAACTAACCTAACCTAACCTAAAATAAACTTAACTAAACTAAACTACCCTAACCTAACCTAACCTAACCTTACCTAACCTAACCTAAACTAAACTAAACGAAACTAAACTGTAAACTAAACTATAAACTAATCTATAAATTAAACTAAACTATAAACTAAACTAAAATAAACTAAACTAAACTAAACTAACTAACCTAAGCTAACCGAACCTAACCTAAGCTACGCTAAACTAAACTAACCTAACCTAACCTGAACTAAACTAAACTAAACTAAACTGAATTATAAACTAAACTATAAACTAAACTAAACCAAATTATAAACTAAAAACTAAACTAAACTAAACTATAAACTAAACTATTCTAACCCTAACCTAACCTAAACTAAACTAACCTAACTTAATCTAACCTAACCTAAACTAAACTAAACTATAAAAAACTATAAACTAAACTAAACAACACTACACTATATACTAAATTAAAAACTAAACTAAACTAAACTAAACTAAACTAACCTAACCTAACCTCACCTAACCTAACCTAACATAAACTAAACTAAACTAAATTATAAACTAAACGAAACTAAACTAAACTAAACTAAATTAAACTAAACTAACCTAAAGTAACATAACCTAACCTAACCTAACCTAACCTAAACTAAAATAAACTGAACTAACCTAACCTAACATAACCCAACCTAACCTAAACTAAACTAAACTAAACTATAAACTAAACTATAAACTAAAGTAAACTAAACTAAACTAACCTAACCTAACCTAAACAAACCTAACACACCTAACCTAACCTAAACTAAACTAAACTAAACTAACCTAACATACCCTAACCTAACCTAAACTAAACTAAACTGACCTAACCTATCCTAAACAAAACAAAACTAAACTAAACTATAAGCTAAACTATAAACTAAAGTAAACTAAACTAAACTAAAATAAACTAATCTTACCTAACCTAACCTAAACTAATCTAATATAAACTAAACTAAACTATAAACTAAAATATAAACTAAACTAAACTAAACTAAATAACCTAACCTAAACTAAAGTAAAATAAACTAAATTAAATTCAACTAAACTAAACTAAACTAAACGCCACTAACCTAACCTAACCTAACTTAACCTAACCTAATCTAATCTAAACTAATATAAACTAACCTAACCTAACGTAACCTAACCTTACCTATTCTAACCTAAACTAATCTAAACTAAACAAACTAAACTAAACTATAAACCAAAATATAAACTAATCTATAAACTAAACTGAACTATAAACTAAACGAAACTAAAATAAACTATACTAAAATAAACTAACCTAACCTAAACTTACCTAACCTAACCTAAACTAAACTAATCTAAACTATATACTAAACTATAAACTAATTTATAAATTAAGCTAAACTATAAACTAAAATAAAATAAACTAAACTAAGCTAAACTATCTAACCTAACCTAACCTAACCTAAAATAACCTAACCTAAGCTAAGCTAAACTAAGCTAACCTAACTTAACATAAACTAACATAACCTAACCTAAACTTTACTAAACTAAACTAACCTTACCTAACCTAACCTATACTAAACTAAACAAATCTAAACTAAACTAAACTAAACTATAAACAAAACTATACTAAACTGAACTAAACTAACCTAACCTAACCTAAGCTAAGGTAAACTAAACTAACCTAACCTAACCTAACATAACCTAAACTAAACTAAACTAAAATATAAAATAAACTATAAACTAAACTAAACTATACTATAAACTAAATTATAAACTAAACTAAACTAAACTAAACTAACCTAACCTAACCTAACATAAACTAAACTAAATTATAAACAAAACGAAACTAAACTAACCTAACCAAATATAAACTAAACTAAACTAAATTAAAAACTAAACAAAACTAAACTAAACTAAACTAACCTAAAGTAACATAAGTTAACCTAACCTAACCTAAACTACACTAACTTAACCTGACCTAACCTAAACAAAACTAACCTAATCTAACCTAACCTAACCTAACGTAAAATAACCTAACCTAAGCTAAGCTAAACTAAACTAACCTAACCTAACATAAACTAACATAACCTAACCTAAACTGAACTAAACTAAACTAACCTAACCTAACCTAACCTAAAATAACCTAACCAAAGCTAAGCTAAACTAAACTTACCTAACCTAACCTAAACTAAACTAATCTAAACTATAAACTAAACTATAAACTAATTTATAAATTAAACTAAACTATAAACTAAAATAAAATAAACTAAACTAAGCTAAACTATCTAACCTAACCTATCCTAACCAAAATAACCTAACCCGAGCTAAGCTAAACTAAACTAACCTAACCTAACATAAACTAACATAACCTAATCTAACCTAAACTAATCTAAACTAAACTAAACTAATCTAATATAAACTAAACAAACTTAAACTATAAACTAAAATATAAACTAAACTAAACTAACCTAACCTAAACTAAACTAAAATAAACTAAATTAAATTCAACTAAATGAAACTAAACTAAACTACCCTAACCTAACCTAACCTAACCTAACATAATCTAATCTAAACTAAACTAATGTAATATAAGCTAAAATAAACAATAAATTAAAATATAAACTACACTAAACTATACTAAACTAAGTTAACCTTACTTAACCTAACCTAAAGTAAACTAAACTAAACTAAACTAACCTAACCTAACCTAAACTAAACAAAAATAAATACATTAAATTAAATTAAACTAAAATAAACTACACTTACCTAACCTAACCTTACCTAACCTAACATAAACTAAACTAAACCAAACTAAACTAAACTATAAACTAAAATATAAGCTAATCTATAAATTAAACTAAACTATATACTAAACTAAACTAAACCAAATTAAATTCAACTAAACTAAACTACACTAATCTAATCTAACCTAACATAATCTAATCTAAACTAAAATAAACTAACCCAACCTAACCTAACCTTACCTAACCTAACCTAAACTAAACTAAACTAAAGCAAACTTAACTAAACTGTAAAGCAAAATATAAACTAATCTATAAACTAAACTAAACTATAAACTAAAGGAAACTAAATTAAACTATACTACACTAAACTAACCTAACATAAACAAATCTAACCTAACCTAAAATAAACCAAACTAAACTAAATTAAACTATAAACTAAACTAAATTAAACTATAAACTAAACTATAAACTAAACTAAACTATAAACAAAACTAAACTATAAAACAATTTATAAATTAAACTAAACTATAAACTAAATTAAAATAAACTAAACTAAGCTAAACTAACTAACCCAACCTAACCTAACCTAACCTAACCTAAGCTATACTAAACTAACCTAACCTAACCTAAACTAAACTAAACAAAACTAAATTATATTATAAAGTATAAACTAAACAAAACTAAACTATAAACTATAATATAAACTAAACTAAACTTAACTAAACTAAATTAAACTAAAGTTAACTAACCTAACCTAACCTAAATTAAACTAAACTAAACTAAGCTAACCTAAACTAACCTAACCTAACCTAACCTAAGCAAAACTAAAGTGACCTAACCTAATATAAACTAATCTAACCTAACTTAAACTAAACTAAACTAAACTAAACTAAGCTAACCTAACTTAACCTAACCTAACCTAAGCTAAGCAAAACTAAACTAACCTAACCTAACACAAACTAACCTAACCTAACCTAAACTAAACTAAACTAACCTTACCTAACCTAACCTAAACTAAACTAAACAAAACTAAACTAAACTAAACTAAACCAAACTTAACTAAACTATAAAGCAAAATATAAACTAATGTATAAACTAAACTAATCTATAAACTAAAGGAAACTAAATTAAACTATACTAAACTAACCTAACCTAACATAAACAAATCCAACCTAACCTAAAATAAACTAAACTAAACTAAATTAAACTATAAACTACACTAAATTAAATTATAAACTAAACTATAAACTAAACTAAACTAATCTATAAACAAAACTAAACTATAAAACAATTTATAAATTAAACTAAACTATAAACTAAATTAAAATAAACTAAACTAAGCTAAACTAACTAACCCAACCTAACCTAACCTAACCTAAGCTATACTAAACTAACCTAACCTAACCTAAACTAAACTAAAATAAACTAAATTATATTATAAAGTATAAACTAAACAAAACTAAACTATAAACTATAATATAAACTAAACTAAACTTAACTAAACTAAATTAAACTAAAGTTAACTAACCTAACCTAACCTAAATTAAACTAAACTAAAATAACCTAACCTAACCTAACCTAACCTAACGTAAACAAAACTAAACTATACTAACCTAACCTAACATAACCCAACCTAACCTAAACTAAACTAAACTAAACTATAAACTAAATTATAAACTAAAGTAAACTAAACTAAACTAAAATAAACTAACCTAACATAACCTAACCTAACCTAAACTAAACTAAGCTGACGTAACCTATCCTAAACAAAACAAAACTAAACTAAACTATAAGCTAAACTATACACTAAAGTAAAGTAAACTAAACTAAAATAAACTAATCTAACCTAACCTAACCTAACCTAACCTAAACTAATCTAATATAAACTAAATTACACTAAACTATAAACTAAAATATAAACTAAACTAAACTAAACTAAATAACCTAACCTAAACTAAAGTAAAATAAACCAGATTAAATTCAACTAAACTAAACTAAACTAAACGCCACTAACCTAACCTAACCTAACCTAACCTAATCTAATCTAAACTAAAATAAACTAACCAAACATAACCTAAATTAAACAAAACTAAACTAAACTAAATTAAACTATAAACTAAACTAAACCATAAACTAAACTATAAACCAAACTACAAACTAAACTAAACTAAACAATAAACAAAACTAACTAAACTGAACTTAACTAACCTAACCTAACTTAACATAAACTTAACTAAACTAAACTATCCTAACCTAACCTAACCTTACCTAACCTAACCTTAACTAAACCAAACTAAACTATACTATAAACTAAAATATAATCTAATCTATAAATTAAACTAAACTATAAACTAAACTAAAATACACTAAACTAAGCTAAACTAACTAACCTAACCTAACTTAACCTAACCAAACCTAAGCTAAGCTAAACTAAACTAACCAAACCTAACCTAAATTAAACTAAACTAAATTAAACTAAATTATAAACTAAACTATTAACTAAACTAAACTAAATTATAAACTAAACTATAAAATAAACTAAACTATAAACTAAACTCACCTAACCTAACCTAACCTAAAATAACCTAAGCTAACCTAACCTAACCTAGCCTAAGCTAAACTAAACTAACCTAACCTAACATAAACTACCCTAACCTAACCTAAACTAACCTTACCTAACCTAACCTAAACTAAACTAAACTAAACAAAACTAAACTAAAATAAATTAAACTATAAACTGAATTAAACTGTAAACTAAACTTTAAACTAAACTAAACTATAAACAAAACTAAACTAAACTGAACTAACTAACCTATCCTAACATAAACTTAACTATACTGAACTTCCCTAACCTATCCTAACCTAACCTTACCTAACCTAACCTAAACTAAAGGAAACGAAACTAAATTATAAACTAAACTATAAACTAATCTATAATATTAACTAAAATATAAAATAAACTAAAATAAACTAAACTAAACTAAACTAAACTAATCTAATATAAACTAAACAAACTTAAACTATAAACTAAAATATAAACTAAACTAAACTAAACTAACCTAAACTAAACTAAAATAAACTAAATTAAATTCAACTAAATGAAACTAAACTAAACCACACTAACCTAACCTAACCTAACATAATCTAATCTAAACTAAAATAAACTAACCTAACCTAAAGTTAACTAACCTAAACTAAACTAAACTAAACCAAATTAAACTAAACTATAAACTAAAATATAAAGTAATCTGTAAAATAAACTAAACTATAAACTACACGAAACTAATATAAACTAAATTAAACTAACCTAACCTAACCTAAGCTAAGCTAAACTAAACTAGCCTAACATAACCTAAACTAAACTAAATTATAAACTAAACTTTATACTAAACTAAACCAAACTATATACTAAACTATAAACTAAACTAAGCTAAACTATTAACTAAACTAAACTAACCTAACCTAAACTAAACTAACCTAACCTAACCTAAACTAACCTAACCTAACCTAAACTAAACTAACCCAACCTAACCTAACATAACCTAAACTAAACTAAACTAAACTATAAAATAAACTATACATGAAACGAAACTAAACTATACTATAAACTAAATTATAAACTAAACTAAACTAAACTAAACTAAGCTAACCTAACCTAAGTTAAACTAAACTAAACTAAATTATAAAATAAACGATACTAAACTAACCTTACCTAACCTAACCTAACCTAACATAAACTAAATTAAACTAAATTATAATCTAAACGAAACTAAACAAAACTAAACTAAACTAACCTAAATTAACATAACCTAACCTAATCTAACCTAAACTAAACTAAACTAACCTGACCTACGCTAAACTAAAACTAAACAAAACTAAACTATAAACTAAAGTAAATTAACTAAACTAAAATAAACTAACCTAACCTAACCTAACCTAAACTAAACTAACCTAACCTAACCTAACATAAACTAAACTAATCTATTATAAACTAAACTAAACAATAAATTAAAATATAGACTAAACTAAACTAAACTAAGCTAAACTAACTTAACCTAAACTAAACTAAACTAACCTAACCTAGCCTAAACTAAACTAAAATAAACTAAATAAAATTCAAGTAAACTAAACTAAACTACACTAACCTAACCTAACCTAACCTAACATAACCTAATCTAAACTAAAATAAAATAACCTAAACTAATCTCACCTTACCTAACCTAACCTAAACTAAACTAAACTAAACCAAACTAAACTAAACTATAAACTAAAATATAAACTAATTTATAAACTAAACTAATCTATAAACTAAACTAAACTAAACTCAGCTAAACTAACTAACCTAACCTAACCTAACCTAACCTAACCTTACCTAACCTAACCTAAACTAAACTAAACCAAACTAAACTAAACTATAAACTAAAATATAAGCTAATCTATAAATTAAACTAAACTATATACTAAACTAAACTAAACCAAATTAAATTCAACTAAACTAAACTACACTAATCTAACCTAACCTAACATAATCTAATCTAAACTAAAATAAACTAACCCAACCTAACCTAACCTTACCTAACCTAACCTAAACTAAACTAAACTAAAGCAAACTTAACTAAACTGTAAAGCAAAATATACACTAATCTATAAACTAAACTAAACTATAAACTAAAGGAAACTAAATTAAACTATACTAAACTAAACTAACCTAACATAAACAAATCTAACCTAACCTAAAATAAACCAAACTAAACTAAACTAAATTAAACTATAAACTAAACTAAATTAAACTATAAACTAAACTATAAACTAAACTAAACTAAACTATAAACAAAACTAAACTATAAAACAATTTATAAATTAAACTAAACTATAAACTAAATTAAAATAAACTAAACTAAGCTAAACTAACTAACCCAACCTAACCTAACCTAACCTAACCTAAGCTATACTAAACTAACCTAACCTAACCTAAACTAAACTAAACAAAACTAAATTATATTATAAAGTATAAACTAAACAAAACTAAACTATAAACTATAATATAAACTAAACTAAACCTAACTAAACTAAATTAAACTAAAGTTAACTAACCTAACCTAACCTAACCTAAATTAAACTAAACTAAACTAAGCTAACCTAAACTAACCTAACCTAACCTAAGCAAAACTAAAGTGACCTAACCTAATATAAACTAATCTAACCTAACCTAAACTAAACTAAACTAAACTAAACTAAGCTAACCTAACTTAACCTAACCTAACCTAACCTAAGCTAAGCAAAACTAAACTAACCTAACCTAACACAAACTAACCTAACCTAACCTAAACTAAACTAAACTAACCTTACCTAACCTAACCTAAATGAAACTAAACAAAACTGAACTAAACTAAACTAAATTAAACTATAAACTAAACTAAATTATAAACCAAACTATAAACTAAACTAAACTAAACTATAAACAAACCTAACTAAACTGAACTAAACTAACCTAACCTAACATAAACTTAACTAAACTAAACTATCCTAACCTAACCTAACCTTACCTAACCTAACCTTAACTAAACCAAACTAAACTAAACTATAAACTAAAATATAATCTAATCTATAAATTAAACTAAACTATAAACTAAACTAAAATAAACTAAACTAAGCTAAACTAACTAACCTAACCTAACTTAACCTAACCAAACCTAAGCTAAGCTAAACTAAACTAACCAAACCTAACCTAAAATAAACTAAACTAAATTAAACTAAATTATAAACTAAACTATAAACTAAACTAAACTAAATTATAAACTAAACTATAAACTAAACTCACCTAACCTAACCTAACCTAACCTAAAATAACCTAAGCTAACCTAACCTAACCTAGCCTAAGCTAAACTAAACTAACCTAACCTAACATAAACTAACCTAACCTAACCTAAACTAACCTTACCTAACCTAACCTAAACTAAACTAGACTAAACAAAACTAAACTAAAATAAATTAAACTATAAACTGAATTAAACTGTAAACTAAACTTTAAACTAAACTAAACTATAAACAAAACTAAACTAAACTGAACTAAACTAACCTATCCTAACATAAACTTAACTATACTGAACTTCCCTAACCTATCCTAACCTAACCTTACCTAACCTAACCTAAACTAAACGAAACGAAACTAAATTATAAACTAAACTATAAACTAATCTATAATATTAACTAAAATATAAAATAATCTAAAATAAACTAAACTAAACTAAACTAATCTAATATAAACTAAACAAACTTAAACTATAAACTAAAATATAAACTAAACTAAACTAAACTAACCTAACCTAAACTAAACTAAAATAAACTAAATTAAATTCAACTAAATGAAACTAAACTAAACCACACTAACCTAACCTAACCTAACATAATCTAATCTAAACTAAAATAAACTAACCTAACCTAACCTTAACTAACCTAAACTAAACTAGCCTAACATAACCTAAACTAAACTAAATTATAAACTAAAATATAAACTAAACTAAACCAAACTATATACTAAACTATAAACTAAACTAAGCTAAACTATTAACTAAACTAAACTAACCTAACCTAAACTAAACTAACCTAACTTAACCTAAACTAACCTAACCTAACCTAAACTAAACTAACCCAACCTAACCTAACATAACCTAAACTAAACTAAACTAAACTATAAAATAAACTATACATGAAACGAAACTAAACTATACTATAAACTAAATTATAAACTAAACTAAACTAAACTAAACTAACCTAACCTAACCTAAGTTAAACTAAACTAAACTAAATTATAAAATAACGATACTAAACTAACCTTACCTAACCTAACCTAACCTAACATAAACTAATTTAAACTAAATTATAATCTAAACGAAACTAAACAAAACTAAACTAAACTAACCTAAATTAACATAACCTAACCTAATCTAACCTAAACTAAACTAAACTAACCTGACCTACCCTAAACTAAAACTAAACAAAACTAAACTATAAACTAAAGTAAATTAACTAAACTAAAATAAACTAACCTAACCTAACCTAACCTAAACTAAACTAACCTAACCTAACCTAACATAAACTAAACTAATCTATTATAAACTAAACAAAACAACAAATTAAAATATAGACTAAACTAAACTAAACTAAGCTAAACTAACTTAACCTAAACTAAACTAAACTAACCTAACCTAGCCTAAACTAAACCAAAATAAACTAAATAAAATTCAAGTAAACTAAACTAAACTACACTAACCTAACCTAACCTAACCTAACATAACCTAATCTAAACTAAAATAAAATAACCTAAACTAATCTCACCTTACCTAACCTAAACTAAACTAAACTAAACCAAACTAAACTAAACTATAAACTAAAATATAAACTAATTTATAAACTAAACTAATCTATAAACTAAACTAAACTAAACTAAACTCAGCTAAACTAACTAACCTTACCTAATGTAGCCTAACGTAATCTAAGCTAAACTAAACTAACCTAACCTAACCTAAAATAAACTTAACTAAACTAAACTACCCTAACCTAACCTAACCTAACCTTACCTAACCTAACCTAAACTAAACTAAACGAAACTAAACTGTAAACTAAACTATAAACTAATCTATAAATTAAACTAAACTATAAACTAAACTAAAATAAACTAAACTAAACTAAACTAACTAACCTAAGCTAACCGAACCTAACCTAAGCTACGCTAAACTAAACTAACCTAACCTAACCTGAACTAAACTAAACTAAACTAAACTGAATTATAAACTAAACTATAAACTAAACTAAACCAAATTATAAACTAAAAACTAAACTAAACTAAACTATAAACTAAACTATTCTAACCCTAACCTAACCTAAACTAAACTAACCTAACTTAATCTAACCTAACCTAAACTAAACTAAACTATAAAAAACTATAAACTAAACTAAACAACACTACACTATATACTAAATTAAAAACTAAACTAAACTAAACTAAACTAAACTAACCTAACCTAACCTCACCTAACCTAACCTAACATAAACTAAACTAAACTAAATTATAAACTAAACGAAACTAAACTAAACTAAACTAAATTAAACTAAACTAACCTAAAGTAACATAACCTAACCTAACCTAACCTAACCTAAACTAAAATAAACTGAACTAACCTAACCTAACATAACCCAACCTAACCTAAACTAAACTAAACTAAACTATAAACTAAACTATAAACTAAAGTAAACTAAACTAAACTAACCTAACCTAACCTAAACAAACCTAACACACCTAACCTAACCTAACCTAAACTAAACTAAACTAAACTAACCTAACATACCCTAACCTAACCTAAACTAAACTAAACTGACCTAACCTATCCTAAACAAAACAAAACTAAACTAAACTATAAGCTAAACTATAAACTAAAGTAAACTAAACTAAACTAAAATAAACTAATCTTACCTAACCTAACCTAAACTAATCTAATATAAACTAAACTAAACTATAAACTAAAATATAAACTAAACTAAACTAAACTAAATAACCTAACCTAAACTAAAGTAAAATAAACTAAATTAAATTCAACTAAACTAAACTAAACTAAACGCCACTAACCTAACCTAACCTAACCTAACCTAACCTAATCTAATCTAAACTAATATAAACTAACCTAACCTAACGTAACCTAACCTTACCTATTCTAACCTAAACTAATCTAAACTAAACAAACTAAACTAAACTATAAACCAAAATATAAACTAATCTATAAACTAAACTGAACTATAAACTAAACGAAACTAAAATAAACTATACTAAAATAAACTAACCTAACCTAAACTTACCTAACCTAACCTAAACTAAACTAATCTAAACTATATACTAAACTATAAACTAATTTATAAATTAAACTAAACTATAAACTAAAATAAAATAAACTAAACTAAGCTAAACTATCTAACCTAACCTAACCTAACCTAAAATAACCTAACCTAAGCTAAGCTAAACTAAGCTAACCTAACTTAACATAAACTAACATAACCTAACCTAAACTTTACTAAACTAAACTAACCTTACCTAACCTAACCTATACTAAACTAAACAAATCTAAACTAAACTAAACTAAACTATAAACAAAACTATACTAAACTGAACTAAACTAACCTAACCTAACCTAAGCTAAGGTAAACTAAACTAACCTAACCTAACCTAACATAACCTAAACTAAACTAAACTAAAATATAAAATAAACTATAAACTAAACTAAACTATACTATAAACTAAATTATAAACTAAACTAAACTAAACTAAACTAACCTAACCTAACCTAACATAAACTAAACTAAATTATAAACAAAACGAAACTAAACTAACCTAACCAAATATAAACTAAACTAAACTAAATTAAAAACTAAACAAAACTAAACTAAACTAAACTAACCTAAAGTAACATAAGTTAACCTAACCTAACCTAAACTACACTAACTTAACCTGACCTAACCTAAACAAAACTAACCTAATCCAACCTAACCTAACCTAACGTAAAATAACCTAACCTAAGCTAAGCTAAACTAAACTAACCTAACCTAACATAAACTAACATAACCTAACCTAAACTGAACTAAACTAAACTAACCTAACCTAACCTAACCTAAAATAACCTAACCAAAGCTAAGCTAAACTAAACTTACCTAACCTAACCTAAACTAAACTAATCTAAACTATAAACTAAACTATAAACTAATTTATAAATTAAACTAAACTATAAACTAAAATAAAATAAACTAAACTAAGCTAAACTATCTAACCTAACCTATCCTAACCAAAATAACCTAACCCGAGCTAAGCTAAACTAAACTAACCTAACCTAACATAAACTAACATAACCTAATCTAACCTAAACTAATCTAAACTAAACTAAACTAATCTAATATAAACTAAACAAACTTAAACTATAAACTAAAATATAAACTAAACTAAACTAACCTAACCTAAACTAAACTAAAATAAACTAAATTAAATTCAACTAAATGAAACTAAACTAAACTACCCTAACCTAACCTAACCTAACCTAACATAATCTAATCTAAACTAAACTAATGTAATATAAGCTAAAATAAACAATAAATTAAAATATAAACTACACTAAACTATACTAAACTAAGTTAACCTTACTTAACCTAACCTAAAGTAAACTAAACTAAACTAAACTAACCTAACCTAACCTAAACTAAACAAAAATAAATACATTAAATTAAATTAAACTAAAATAAACTACACTTACCTAACCTAACCTTACCTAACCTAACATAAACTAAACTAAACCAAACTAAACTAAACTATAAACTAAAATATAAGCTAATCTATAAATTAAACTAAACTATATACTAAACTAAACTAAACCAAATTAAATTCAACTAAACTAAACTACACTAATCTAATCTAACCTAACATAATCTAATCTAAACTAAAATAAACTAACCCAACCTAACCTAACCTTACCTAACCTAACCTAAACTAAACTAAACTAAAGCAAACTTAACTAAACTGTAAAGCAAAATATAAACTAATCTATAAACTAAACTAAACTATAAACTAAAGGAAACTAAATTAAACTATACTAAACTAAACTAACCTAACATAAACAAATCTAACCTAACCTAAAATAAACCAAACTAAACTAAACTAAATTAAACTATAAACTAAACTAAATTAAACTATAAACTAAACTATAAACTAAACTAAACTATAAACAAAACTAAACTATAAAACAATTTATAAATTAAACTAAACTATAAACTAAATTAAAATAAACTAAACTAAGCTAAACTAACTAACCCAACCTAACCTAACCTAACCTAACCTAAGCTATACTAAACTAACCTAACCTAACCTAAACTAAACTAAACAAAACTAAATTATATTATAAAGTATAAACTAAACAAAACTAAACTATAAACTATAATATAAACTAAACTAAACTTAACTAAACTAAATTAAACTAAAGTTAACTAACCTAACCTAACCTAAATTAAACTAAACTAAACTAAGCTAACCTAAACTAACCTAACCTAACCTAACCTAAGCAAAACTAAAGTGACCTAACCTAATATAAACTAATCTAACCTAACTTAAACTAAACTAAACTAAACTAAACTAAGCTAACCTAACTTAACCTAACCTAACCTAAGCTAAGCAAAACTAAACTAACCTAACCTAACACAAACTAACCTAACCTAACCTAAACTAAACTAAACTAACCTTACCTAACCTAACCTAAACTAAACTAAACAAAACTAAACTAAACTAAACTAAACCAAACTTAACTAAACTATAAAGCAAAATATAAACTAATTTATAAACTAAACTAATCTATAAACTAAAGGAAACTAAATTAAACTATACTAAACTAACCTAACCTAACATAAACAAATCCAACCTAACCTAAAATAAACTAAACTAAACTAAATTAAACTATAAACTACACTAAATTAAATTATAAACTAAACTATAAACTAAACTAAACTAATCTATAAACAAAACTAAACTATAAAACAATTTATAAATTAAACTAAACTATAAACTAAATTAAAATAAACTAAACTAAGCTAAACTAACTAACCCAACCTAACCTAACCTAACCTAAGCTATACTAAACTAACCTAACCTAACCTAAACTAAACTAAAATAAACTAAATTATATTATAAAGTATAAACTAAACAAAACTAAACTATAAACTATAATATAAACTAAACTAAACTTAACTAAACTAAATTAAACTAAAGTTAACTAACCTAACCTAACCTAAATTAAACTAAACTAAAATAACCTAACCTAACCTAACCTAACCTAACGTAAACAAAACTAAACTATACTAACCTAACCTAACATAACCCAACCTAACCTAAACTAAACTAAACTAAACTAAACTATAAACTAAATTATAAACTAAAGTAAACTAAACTAAACTAAAATAAACTAACCTAACATAACCTAACCTAACCTAAACTAAACTAAGCTGACGTAACCTATCCTAAACAAAACAAAACTAAACTAAACTATAAGCTAAACTATACACTAAAGTAAAGTAAACTAAACTAAAATAAACTAATCTAACCTAACCTAACCTAACCTAACCTAAACTAATCTAATATAAACTAAATTACACTAAACTATAAACTAAAATATAAACTAAACTAAACTAAACTAAATAACCTAACCTAAACTAAAGTAAAATAAACCAGATTAAATTCAACTAAACTAAACTAAACTAAACGCCACTAACCTAACCTAACCTAACCTAACCTAATCTAATCTAAACTAAAATAAACTAACCAAACATAACCTAAATTAAACAAAACTAAACTAAACTAAATTAAACTATAAACTAAACTAAACCATAAACTAAACTATAAACCAAACTACAAACTAAACTAAACTAAACAATAAACAAAACTAACTAAACTGAACTTAACTAACCTAACCTAACTTAACATAAACTTAACTAAACTAAACTATCCTAACCTAACCTAACCTTACCTAACCTAACCTTAACTAAACCAAACTAAACTATACTATAAACTAAAATATAATCTAATCTATAAATTAAACTAAACTATAAACTAAACTAAAATACACTAAACTAAGCTAAACTAACTAACCTAACCTAACTTAACCTAACCAAACCTAAGCTAAGCTAAACTAAACTAACCAAACCTAACCTAAATTAAACTAAACTAAATTAAACTAAATTATAAACTAAACTATTAACTAAACTAAACTAAATTATAAACTAAACTATAAAATAAACTAAACTATAAACTAAACTCACCTAACCTAACCTAACCTAAAATAACCTAAGCTAACCTAACCTAACCTAGCCTAAGCTAAACTAAACTAACCTAACCTAACATAAACTACCCTAACCTAACCTAAACTAACCTTACCTAACCTAACCTAAACTAAACTAAACTAAACAAAACTAAACTAAAATAAATTAAACTATAAACTGAATTAAACTGTAAACTAAACTTTAAACTAAACTAAACTATAAACAAAACTAAACTAAACTGAACTAACTAACCTATCCTAACATAAACTTAACTATACTGAACTTCCCTAACCTATCCTAACCTAACCTTACCTAACCTAACCTAAACTAAAGGAAACGAAACTAAATTATAAACTAAACTATAAACTAATCTATAATATTAACTAAAATATAAAATAAACTAAAATAAACTAAACTAAACTAAACTAAACTAATCTAATATAAACTAAACAAACTTAAACTATAAACTAAAATATAAACTAAACTAAACTAAACTAACCTAAACTAAACTAAAATAAACTAAATTAAATTCAACTAAATGAAACTAAACTAAACCACACTAACCTAACCTAACCTAACATAATCTAATCTAAACTAAAATAAACTAACCTAACCTAAAGTTAACTAACCTAAACTAAACTAAACTAAACCAAATTAAACTAAACTATAAACTAAAATATAAAGTAATCTGTAAAATAAACTAAACTATAAACTACACGAAACTAATATAAACTAAATTAAACTAACCTAACCTAACCTAAGCTAAGCTAAACTAAACTAGCCTAACATAACCTAAACTAAACTAAATTATAAACTAAACTTTATACTAAACTAAACCAAACTATATACTAAACTATAAACTAAACTAAGCTAAACTATTAACTAAACTAAACTAACCTAACCTAAACTAAACTAACCTAACCTAACCTAAACTAACCTAACCTAACCTAAACTAAACTAACCCAACCTAACCTAACATAACCTAAACTAAACTAAACTAAACTATAAAATAAACTATACATGAAACGAAACTAAACTATACTATAAACTAAATTATAAACTAAACTAAACTAAACTAAACTAAGCTAACCTAACCTAAGTTAAACTAAACTAAACTAAATTATAAAATAAACGATACTAAACTAACCTTACCTAACCTAACCTAACCTAACATAAACTAAATTAAACTAAATTATAATCTAAACGAAACTAAACAAAACTAAACTAAACTAACCTAAATTAACATAACCTAACCTAATCTAACCTAAACTAAACTAAACTAACCTGACCTACGCTAAACTAAAACTAAACAAAACTAAACTATAAACTAAAGTAAATTAACTAAACTAAAATAAACTAACCTAACCTAACCTAACCTAAACTAAACTAACCTAACCTAACCTAACATAAACTAAACTAATCTATTATAAACTAAACTAAACAATAAATTAAAATATAGACTAAACTAAACTAAACTAAGCTAAACTAACTTAACCTAAACTAAACTAAACTAACCTAACCTAGCCTAAACTAAACTAAAATAAACTAAATAAAATTCAAGTAAACTAAACTAAACTACACTAACCTAACCTAACCTAACCTAACATAACCTAATCTAAACTAAAATAAAATAACCTAAACTAATCTCACCTTACCTAACCTAACCTAAACTAAACTAAACTAAACCAAACTAAACTAAACTATAAACTAAAATATAAACTAATTTATAAACTAAACTAATCTATAAACTAAACTAAACTAAACTCAGCTAAACTAACTAACCTTACCTAATGTAGCCTAACGTAATCTAAGCTAAACTAAACTAACCTAACCTAACCTAAAATAAACTTAACTAAACTAAACTACCCTAACCTAACCTAACCTAACCTTACCTAACCTAACCTAAACTAAACTAAACGAAACTAAACTGTAAACTAAACTATAAACTAATCTATAAATTAAACTAAACTATAAACTAAACTAAAATAAACTAAACTAAACTAAACTAACTAACCTAAGCTAACCGACCCTAACCTAAGCTACGCTAAACTAAACTAACCTAACCTAACCTGAACTAAACTAAACTAAACTAAACTGAATTATAAACTAAACTATAAACTAAACTAAACCAAATTATAAACTAAAAACTAAACTAAACTAAACTATAAACTAAACTATTCTAACCCTAACCTAACCTAAACTAAACTAACCTAACTTAATCTAACCTAACCTAAACTAAACTAAACTATAAAAAACTATAAACTAAACTAAACAACACTATACTATATACTAAATTAAAAACTAAACTAAACTAAACTAAACTAACCTAACCTAACCTCACCTAACCTAACCTAACATAAACTAAACTAAACTAAATTATTAACTCAACGAAACTAAACTAAACTAAACTAAATTAAACTAAACTAACCTAAAGTAACATAACCTAACCTAACCTAACCTAACCTAAACTAAAATAAACTGAACTAACCTAACCTAACATAACCCAACCTAACCTAAACTAAACTAAACTAAACTATAAACTAAACTATAAACTAAAGTAAACTAAACTAAACTAACCTAACCTAACCTAAACAAACCTAACACACCTAACCTAACCTAACCTAAACTAAACTAAACTAAACTAACCTAACATACCCTAACCTAACCTAAACTAAACTAAACTGACCTAACCTATCCTAAACAAAACAAAACTAAACTAAACTATAAGCTAAACTATAAACTAAAGTAAACTAAACTAAACTAAAATAAACTAATCTAACCTAACCTAACCTAACCTAAACTAATCTAATATAAACTAAACTAAACTAAACTATAAACTAAAATATAAACTAAACTAAACTAAACTAAATAACCTAACCTAAACTAAAGTAAAATAAACTAAATTAATTTCAACTAAACTAAACTAAACTAAACGCCACTAACCTAACCTAACCTAACCTAACCTAACCTAATCTAATCTAAACTAATATAAACTAACCTAACCTAACGTAACCTAACCTTACCTATTCTAACCTAAACTAATGTAAACTAAACAAACTAAACTAAACTATAAACCAAAATATAAACTAATCTATAAACTAAACTGAACTATAAACTAAACGAAACTAAAATAAACTATACTAAAATAAACTAACCTAACCTAAACTTACCTAACCTAACCTAAACTAAACTAATCTAAACTATAAACTAAACTATAAACTAATTTATAAATTAAACTAAACTATAAACTAAAATAAAATAAACTAAACTAAGCTAAACTATCTAACCTAACCTAACCTAACCTAAAATAACCTAACCTAAGCTAAGCTAAACTAAGCTAACCTAACTTAACATAAACTAACATAACCTAACCTAAACTTTACTAAACTAAACTAACCTTACCTAACCTAACCTATACTAAACTAAACAAATCTAAACTAAACTAAACTAAACTATAAACAAAACTATACTAAACTGAACTAAACTAACCTAACCTAACCTAAGCTAAGGTAAACTAAACTAACCTAACCTAACCTAACATAACCTAAACTAAACTAAACTAAAATATAAAATAAACTATAAACTAAACTAAACTATACTATAAACTAAATTATAAACTAAACTAAACTAAACTAAACTAACCTAACCTAACCTAACATAAACTAAACTAAATTATAAACAAAACGAAACTAAACTAACCTAACCAAATATAAACTAAACTAAACTAAATTAAAAACTAAACAAAACTAAACTAAACTAAACTAACCTAAAGTAACATAAGTTAACCTAACCTAACCTAAACTACACTAACTTAACCTGACCTAACGTAAACTAAACTAACCTAACCTAACCTAACCTAACGTAAAATAACCTAACCTAAGCTAAGCTAAACTAAACTAACCTAACCTAACATAAACTAACATAACCTAACCTAAAGTGAACTAAACTAAACTAACCTAACCTAACCTAACCTAAAATAACCTAACCAAAGCTAAGCTAAACTAAACTTACCTAACCTAACCTAAACTAAACTAATCTAAACTATAAACTAAACTATAAACTAATTTATAAATTAAACTAAACTATAAACTAAAATAAAATAAACTAAACTAAGCTAAACTATCTAACCTAACCTATCCTAACCAAAATAACCTAACCCGAGCTAAGCTAAACTAAACTAACCTAACCTAACATAAACTAACATAACCTAACCTAACCTAAACTAATATAAACTAAACTAAACTAATCTAATATAAACTAAACAAACTTAAACTATAAACTAAAATATAAACTAAACTAAACTAACCTAACCTAAACTAAACTAAAATAAACTAAATTAAATTCAACTAAATGAAACTAAACTAAACTACCCTAACCTAACCTAACCTAACATAATCTAATCTAAACTAAACTAATGTAATATAAGCTAAAATAAACAATAAATTAAAATATAAACTACACTAAACTATACTAAACTAAGTTAACCTTACTTAACCTAACCTAAAGTAAACTAAACTAAACTAAACTAACCTAACCTAACCTAAACTAAACAAAAATAAATACATTAAATTAAATTAAACTAAAATAAACTACACTTACCTAACCTAACCTTACCTAACCTAACCTAAACTAAACTAAACCAAACTAAACTAAACTATAAACTAAAATATAAGCTAATCTATAAATTAAACTAAACTATATACTAAACTAAACTAAACCAAATTAAATTCAACTAAACTAAACTACACTAATCTAACCTAACCTAACATAATCTAATCTAAACTAAAATAAACTAACCCAACCTAACCTAACCTTACCTAACCTAACCTAAACTAAACTAAACTAAAGCAAACTTAACTAAACTGTAAAGCAAAATATAAACTAATCTATAAACTAAACTAAACTATAAACTAAAGGAAACTAAATTAAACTATACTAAACTAAACTAACCTAACATAAACAAATCTAACCTAACCTAAAATAAACCAAACTAAACTAAACTAAATTAAACTATAAACTAAACTAAATTAAACTATAAACTAAACTATAAACTAAACTAAACTAAACTATAAACAAAACTAAACTATAAAACAATTTATAAATTAAACTAAACTATAAACTAAATTAAAATAAACTAAACTAAGCTAAACTAACTAACCCAACCTAACCTAACCTAACCTAACCTAAGCTATACTAAACTAACCTAACCTAACCTAAACTAAACTAAACAAAACTAAATTATATTATAAAGTATAAACTAAACAAAACTAAACTATAAACTATAATATAAACTAAACTAAACTTAACTAAACTAAATTAAACTAAAGTTAACTAACCTAACCTAACCTAACCTAAATTAAACTAAACTAAACTAAGCTAACCTAAACTAACCTAACCTAACCTAAGCAAAACTAAAGTGACCTAACCTAATATAAACTAATCTAACCTAACCTAAACTAAACTAAACTAAACTAAACTAAGCTAACTTAACTTAACCTAACCTAACCTAACCTAAGCTAAGCAAAACTAAACTAACCTAACCTAACACAAACTAACCTAACCTAACCTAAACTAAACTAAACTAACCTTACCTAACCTAACCTAAATTAAACTAAACAAAACTAAACTAAACTAAACTAAATTAAACTATAAACTAAACTAAATTATAAACCAAACTATAAACTAAACTAAACTAAACTATAAACAAACCTAACTAAACTGAACTAAACTAACCTAACCTAACCTAACATAAACTTAACTAAACTAAACTATCCTAACCTAACCTAACCTTACCTAACCTAACCTTAACTAAACCAAACTAAACTAAACTATAAACTAAAATATAATCTAATCTATAAATTAAACTAAACTATAAACTAAACTAAAATAAACTAAACTAAGCTAAACTAACTAACCTAACCTAACTTAACCTAACCAAACCTAAGCTAAGCTAAACTAAACTAACCAAACCTAACCTAAATTAAACTAAACTAAATTAAACTAAATTATAAACTAAACTATAAACTAAACTAAACTAAATTATAAACTAAACTATAAAATAAACTAAACTATAAACTAAACTCACCTAACCTAACCTAACCTAACCTAAAATAACCTAAGCTAACCTAACCTAACCTAGCCTAAGCTAAACTAAACTAACCTAACCTAACATAAACTAACCTAACCTAACCTAAACTAACCTTACCTAACCTAACCTAAACTAAACTAGACTAAACAAAACTAAACTAAAATAAATTAAACTATAAACTGAATTAAACTGTAAACTAAACTTTAAACTAAACTAAACTATAAACAAAACTAAACTAAACTGAACTAAACTAACCTATCCTAACATAAACTTAACTATACTGAACTTCCCTAACCTATCCTAACCTAACCTTACCTAACCTAACCTAAACTAAACGAAACGAAACTAAATTATAAACTAAACTATAAACTAATCTATAATATTAACTAAAATATAAAATAATCTAAAATAAACTAAACTAAACTAAACTAAACTAATCTAATATAAACTAAACAAACTTAAACTATAAACTAAAATATAAACTAAATTAAACTAAACTAACCTAACCTAAACTAAACTAAAATAAACTAAATTAAATTCAACTAAATGAAACTAAACTAAACCACACTAACCTAACCTAACCTAACATAATCTAATCTAAACTAAAATAAACTAACCTAACCTAACCTTAACTAACCTAAACTAAACTAGCCTAACATAACCTAAACTAAACTAAATTATAAACTAAAATATAAACTAAACTAAACCAAACTATATACTAAACTATAAACTAAACTAAGCTAAACTATTAACTAAACTAAACTAACCTAACCTAAACTAAACTAACCTAACTTAACCTAAACTAACCTAACCTAACCTAAACTAAACTAACCCAACCTAACCTAACATAACCTAAACTAAACTAAACTAAACTATAAAATAAACTATACATGAAACGAAACTAAACTATACTATAAACTAAATTATAAACTAAACTAAACTAAACTAAACTAACCTAACCTAACCTAAGTTAAACTAAACTAAACTAAATTATAAAATAAACGATACTAAACTAACCTTACCTAACCTAACCTAACCTAACATAAACTAATTTAAACTAAATTATAATCTAAACGAAACTAAACAAAACTAAACTAAACTAACCTAAATTAACATAACCTAACCTAATCTAACCTAAACTAAACTAAACTAACCTGACCTACCCTAAACTAAAACTAAACAAAACTAAACTATAAACTAAAGTAAATTAACTAAACTAAAATAAACTAACCTAACCTAACCTAACCTAAACTAAACTAACCTAACCTAACCTAACATAAACTAAACTAATCTATTATAAACTAAACAAAACAATAAATTAAAATATAGACTAAACTAAACTAAACTAAGCTAAACTAACTTAACCTAAACTAAACTAAACTAACCTAACCTAGCCTAAACTAAACCAAAATAAACTAAATAAAATTCAAGTAAACTAAACTAAACTACACTAACCTAACCTAACCTAACCTAACATAACCTAATCTAAACTAAAATAAAATAACCTAAACTAATCTCACCTTACCTAACCTAAACTAAACTAAACTAAACCAAACTAAACTAAACTATAAACTAAAATATAAACTAATTTATAAACTAAACTAATCTATAAACTAAACTAAACTAAACTAAACTCAGCTAAACTAACTAACCTTACCTAATGTAGCCTAACGTAATCTAAGCTAAACTAAACTAACCTAACCTAACCTAAAATAAACTTAACTAAACTAAACTACCCTAACCTAACCTAACCTAACCTTACCTAACCTAACCTAAACTAAACTAAACGAAACTAAACTGTAAACTAAACTATAAACTAATCTATAAATTAAACTAAACTATAAACTAAACTAAAATAAACTAAACTAAACTAAACTAACTAACCTAAGCTAACCGAACCTAACCTAAGCTACGCTAAACTAAACTAACCTAACCTAACCTGAACTAAACTAAACTAAACTAAACTGAATTATAAACTAAACTATAAACTAAACTAAACCAAATTATAAACTAAAAACTAAACTAAACTATAAACTAAACTATTCTAACCCTAACCTAACCTAAACTAAACTAACCTAACTTAATCTAACCTAACCTAAACTAAACTAAACTATAAAAAACTATAAACTAAACTAAACAACACTACACTATATACTAAATTAAAAACTAAACTAAACTAAACTAAACTAAACTAACCTAACCTAACCTCACCTAACCTAACCTAACATAAACTAAACTAAACTAAATTATAAACTAAACGAAACTAAACTAAACTAAACTAAATTAAACTAAACTAACCTAAAGTAACATAACCTAACCTAACCTAACCTAACCTAAACTAAAATAAACTGAACTAACCTAACCTAACATAACCCAACCTAACCTAAACTAAACTAAACTAAACTATAAACTAAACTATAAACTAAAGTAAACTAAACTAAACTAACCTAACCTAACCTAAACAAACCTAACACACCTAACCTAACCTAACCTAAACTAAACTAAACTAAACTAACCTAACATACCCTAACCTAACCTAAACTAAACTAAACTGACCTAACCTATCCTAAACAAAACAAAACTAAACTAAACTATAAGCTAAACTATAAACTAAAGTAAACTAAACTAAACTAAAATAAACTAATCTAACCTAACCTAACCTAAACTAATCTAATATAAACTAAACAAAACTAAACTATAAACTAAAATATAAACTAAACTAAACTAAACTAAATAACCTAACCTAAACTAAAGTAAAATAAACTAAATTAAATTCAACTAAACTAAACTAAACTAAACGCCACTAACCTAACCTAACCTAACCTAACCTAACCTAATCTAATCTAAACTAATATAAACTAACCTAACCTAACGTAACCTAACCTTACCTATTCTAACCTAAACTAATCTAAACTAAACAAACTAAACTAAACTATAAACCAAAATATAAACTAATCTATAAACTAAACTGAACTATAAACTAAACGAAACTAAAATAAACTATACTAAAATAAACTAACCTAACCTAAACTTACCTAACCTAACCTAAACTAAACTAATCTAAACTATATACTAAACTATAAACTAATTTATAAATTAAACTAAACTATAAACTAAAATAAAATAAACTAAACTAAGCTAAACTATCTAACCTAACCTAACCTAACCTAAAATAACCTAACCTAAGCTAAGCTAAACTAAGCTAACCTAACTTAACATAAACTAACATAACCTAACCTAAACTTTACTAAACTAAACTAACCTTACCTAACCTAACCTATACTAAACTAAACAAATCTAAACTAAACTAAACTAAACTATAAACAAAACTATACTAAACTGAACTAAACTAACCTAACCTAACCTAAGCTAAGGTAAACTAAACTAACCTAACCTAACCTAACATAACCTAAACTAAACTAAACTAAAATATAAAATAAACTATAAACTAAACTAAACTATACTATAAACTAAATTATAAACTAAACTAAACTAAACTAAACTAACCTAACCTAACCTAACATAAACTAAACTAAATTATAAACAAAACGAAACTAAACTAACCTAACCAAATATAAACTAAACTAAACTAAATTAAAAACTAAACAAAACTAAACTAAACTAAACTAACCTAAAGTAACATAAGTTAACCTAACCTAACCTAAACTACACTAACTTAACCTGACCTAACCTAAACAAAACTAACCTAACCTAACCTAACCTAACCTAACGTAAAATAACCTAACCTAAGCTAAGCTAAACTAAACTAACCTAACCTAACATAAACTAACATAACCTAACCTAAACTGAACTAAATTAAACTAACCTAACCTAACCTAACCTAAAATAACCTAACCAAAGCTAAGCTAAACTAAACTTACCTAACCTAACCTAAACTAAACTAATCTAAACTATAAACTAAACTATAAACTAATTTATAAATTAAACTAAACTATAAACTAAAATAAAATAAACTAAACTAAGCTAAACTATCTAACCTAACCTATCCTAACCAAAATAACCTAACCCGAGCTAAGCTAAACTAAACTAACCTAACCTAACATAAACTAACATAACCTAACCTAACCTAAACTAATCTAAACTAAACTAAACTAATCTAATATAAACTAAACAAACTTAAACTATAAACTAAAATATAAACTAAACTAAACTAACCTAACCTAAACTAAACTAAAATAAACTAAATTAAATTCAACTAAATGAAACTAAACTAAACTACCCTAACCTAACCTAACCTAACATAATCTAATCTAAACTAAACTAATGTAATATAAGCTAAAATAAACAATAAATTAAAATATAAACTACACTAAACTATACTAAACTAAGTTAACCTTACTTAACCTAACCTAAAGTAAACTAAACTAAACTAAACTAACCTAACCTAACCTAAACTAAACAAAAATAAATACATTAAATTAAATTAAACTAAAATAAACTACACTTACCTAACCTAACCTTACCTAACCTAACATAAACTAAACTAAACCAAACTAAACTAAACTATAAACTAAAATATAAGCTAATCTATAAATTAAACTAAACTATATACTAAACTAAACTAAACCAAATTAAATTCAACTAAACTAAACTACACTAATCTAATCTAACCTAACATAATCTAATCTAAACTAAAATAAACTAACCCAACCTAACCTAACCTTACCTAACCTAACCTAAACTAAACTAAACTAAAGCAAACTTAACTAAACTGTAAAGCAAAATATAAACTAATCTATAAACTAAACTAAACTATAAACTAAAGGAAACTAAATTAAACTATACTAAACTAAACTAACCTAACATAAACAAATCTAACCTAACCTAAAATAAACCAAACTAAACTAAACTAAATTAAACTATAAACTAAACTAAATTAAACTATAAACTAAACTATAAACTAAACTAAACTATAAACAAAACTAAACTATAAAACAATTTATAAATTAAACTAAACTATAAACTAAATTAAAATAAACTAAACTAAGCTAAACTAACTAACCCAACCTAACCTAACCTAACCTAACCTAAGCTATACTAAACTAACCTAACCTAACCTAAACTAAACTAAACAAAACTAAATTATATTATAAAGTATAAACTAAACAAAACTAAACTATAAACTATAATATAAACTAAACTAAACTTAACTAAACTAAATTAAACTAAAGTTAACTAACCTAACCTAACCTAACCTAACCTAAATTAAACTAAACTAAACTAAGCTAACCTAAACTAACCTAACCTAACCTAAGCAAAACTAAAGTGACCTAACCTAATATAAACTAATCTAACCTAACTTAAACTAAACTAAACTAAACTAAACTAAGCTAACCTAACTTAACCTAACCTAACCTAAGCTAAGCAAAACTAAACTAACCTAACCTAACACAAACTAACCTAACCTAACCTAAACTAAACTAAACTAACCTTACCTAACCTAACCTAAACTAAACTAAACAAAACTAAACTAAACTAAACTAAACCAAACTTAACTAAACTATAAAGCAAAATATAAACTAATGTATAAACTAAACTAATCTATAAACTAAAGGAAACTAAATTAAACTATACTAAACTAACCTAACCTAACATAAACAAATCCAACCTAACCTAAAATAAACTAAACTAAACTAAATTAAACTATAAACTACACTAAATTAAATTATAAACTAAACTATAAACTAAACTAAACTAATCTATAAACAAAACTAAACTATAAAACAATTTATAAATTAAACTAAACTATAAACTAAATTAAAATAAACTAAACTAAGCTAAACTAACTAACCCAACCTAACCTAACCTAACCTAAGCTATACTAAACTAACCTAACCTAACCTAAACTAAACTAAAATAAACTAAATTATATTATAAAGTATAAACTAAACAAAACTAAACTATAAACTATAATATAAACTAAACTAAACTTAACTAAACTAAATTAAACTAAAGTTAACTAACCTAACCTAACCTAAATTAAACTAAACTAAAATAACCTAACCTAACCTAACCTAACCTAACCTAATCTAAGCAAAACTAAAGTAACCTAACCTAACATAAACTAACCTAACCTAACCTAAACTAAACTAAAATAAACTAAAAAAACTAAGCTAACCTAACTTAACCTAACCTAACCTAAGCTAAGCAAAACTAAACTAACCTAACCTAACACAAACTAACCTAACCTAAACTAAACTAAACTAAACTAAACTAACCTAACCTAACCTAACATAAACTAACCTAACCTAACCTAAACTAACCTTACCTAACCTAACCTAAACTAAACTAAACTAAACAAAACTATAAACTAAAATATAATCTAATCTATAAATTAAACTAAACTATAAACTAAACTAAAATAAACTAAACTAAGCTAAACTAACTAACCTAACCTAACTTAACCTAACCTAACCAAACCTAAGCTAAGCTAAAGTAAACTTACCAAACCTAACCTAAAATAAACTAAACTAAATTAAACTAAATTATAATCTAAACTATTAACTTAACTAAACTAAATTATAAACTAAACTATAAACTAAACTAAACCATACTAACCTAACCTAACCTAACCTAAACTAAACTGACCTAACCTAAGCTAACCTAACCTAAATTAAACTATAAAATAAACTATAAACTAAACTAAACCAAACTATACTATAAACTAAATTATAAACTAAACTAAACTAACCGGAACTAACCTAACCTAACATAAACTAAACTAAACTAAATTATAAACTAAACGAAACTAAACTAAACTAAATTAAACTAAATTAACCTAAAGTAACCTAAACTAAACTAAACTAAACTAAACTATAAACTTAACTATAAACTAAATTAAACTAAAGTAAACTAAAATAAACTAACCTAACCTAACCTAAACTCAACTAACCTAACCTAACGAAACCTAACCTAAACTAAACTGAACTAAACTGAACTATACTAATCTAATATAAACTAAACTAAACTAAACTATAAACTAAAATATAAATTAAACTAAACTAAACTAACCTAACCTAACTTAACCTAACCTAAATTAAACTAAACTAAGCTAACCTAACCTAACCTAAACTAAGCAAAAATAAAGTAATTTAAATTCCACTAAATTAAACTAAACAAAACTACACTAACCTAACCTAACCCAACCTAAATTAAAATAAATTACTCTAAGCTAACCTAACCTAACCTAAGCTAAGCAAAACTAAACTAACCTTACCTAACCTAACCTAAACTAAATAAAACTAACCTAACCTTACTAGCCTAAACTAAACTAAACTAAACTATAAAATAAACTATAAACTAAACAAATCTATACTAAAAATTAAATTATAAAGTAAACTAATCTAAACTAAACTAAACTAAACAAAACTATGAACTGAACTAAACTAAACTATAAACTAAATTATAAACTAAACTAAACTATAAACTAAACTAAACTAAACTAAACTGTACTAAACTGAATTAACCTAGCCAAACCTAACCTAACCTAACCTAAACTAAACTAAACTAAACTAAACTAACCAAACCTAATCTAAATTATACTCTACTACACTAAACTAAGCTATAAACTAAATTAGATTACACTATAAACTATACTATAAACTTAACTAAACTATAAAGAATACTGAACTATAAACAAAGCTAAACTAACTAACCTAACCTAACCTAACCTAACATATACCAAACTAAACTGAACTGAACTAAACTACCCTAACCCGACCTAACATAATCTAATCTAAACTAAAATAAACTAACCTAAACTAATCTAATCTTACCTAACCTAACCTAAACTAAACTAAACCAAACTAAACACAAACTAAAATATAAATTAATTTATAAACTAAACTAATCTATAAACTAAACTAAACTAAACTAAACTTAGCTAAACTAACTAACCTTACCTAACCTAGCCTAACCTAATCTAAGCTAAACTAAACTAACCTAACCTAACCCAAAATAAACCAAACTAAACTAAATTATAAAGTAAACTACAAACTGAACTAAACAAAACTATATTCTAAACTACAAACTAAAGTAAACTATAAACAAAACTATACTAAACTAAACTAAACTAACCTAACCTAACCTAACCTAACTTAAACTAAACTAAACTAACCTAACCTAACGTAACCTAATCTAAACTAAACTAAAATAATTCAACTAAACTAAACAGCACTAATCTAACCTAACCTAACCTAACCTAACATAATCTAAACTAAACTAAACTATACTCTAAGTTATATACTAAACTAAACTAAACTAACATAACGTAACCTAAACTACAATAAAATAAACTAAACTAAGTTCAACTAAACTAAACCTAACTACACTAACCTAACCTAACCTTACATAAACTAAACTAAACTGACCTAACCTAACCTAACCTAACCTAAACTAAACTAAATAAAACTAAACTAAACTAAATGAAATTAAACTATACACCAAACTATAAACTAAGCTAAACTAAACTATAAATTAAACTATAAACTAAACCAAACTACTAAATTATAAGGTAAACTAAACTAAATTAAACTCAACTTATCTAAACTAACTTAACCTTACTAAACTAACCTAACATAAAATAACCTAACCTAATATAAACTAAACTAAACTAACCTAACCTAAGCTCAGCTAAGCTAAGCTAAACTAAATCAACCTAACCTAAACTAAAGTAAACTAAACTAAAATATAAACCAAACTATAAACTAAACTAAACCAAACTATATACAAAACTATAAACTAAACTAAGCTAAACTATAACCTAAACTAACCTTACCTAACCTAACCTAAACTAAACTAAACTAAACAAAAGTACACTAAACTAAACTAAATTAAACTATAAACTGAACTAAACTGTAAACTAAACTTTAAACTAAACAAGACTAAATTATAAACAAAACTAAACTAAACTGAACTAAACTTACCTAACCTAACCTAACATAAACTTAATTAAACTAAACTACCCTAACCTAACCTAACCTAATCTAACCTTACCTAACCTAACCTAAATTTAACTAAACGAAACTAAACTATAAACTAATCTATAAATTAAACTAAATTATAAACTAAACTAAAATAAACTAAACTAAACTAAACTAACTAACCTAACCTAACCGAACCTAACCTAAGCTACGCTAAACTAAACTAACCTAACAAAACCTGAACTAAACTAAACTAAACTAAACTAAACTAAATTATAAACTAAACTATAAATTAAACTAAACTAAACTATAAACTAATATAAACTAACCTAACCTAACCTAAACTAAACTAACCTAACCTAAGCTAACCTAACCTAAACTAAACTAAACTATAAAAAAACTATAATATAAACTAAACAAAACTATACCATAAACTAAATTATAAACTAAACTAATGTAAACTAAACTAACCTCAACTAACCTAACCTAACCTCACCTAACCTAACATAACATAAACTAAACTAAACTAAATTATAAACTAAACGAAACTAAACTAAACTAAACTGAATTAAACTAAAGTAACCTAAAGTAACATAACCTAACCTAAGCTAACCTAACCTAACCTAAATTAAAATAAACTCAACTAACCTAACCTAACATAACCCAACCTAACCTAAACTAAACTAAACTAACCTAACCGAACCTAAACTAAACTAAACTATAAACTAAACTATAATCTAAAGTAAACTAATCTAAACTAAAATAAACTAACCTAATTTACCTAAACAAAACTAACACTCCTAACCTAACCTAAACAAAACTAAACTATACTAACCTAACCTAACATAACCCAACCTAACCTAAACTAAACTAAACTAAACTAAACTATAAACTAAATTATAAACTAAAGTAAACTAAACTAAACTAAAATAAACTAACCTAACCTAAACAAACCTAACACACCTAACCTAACCTAACCTAAACTAAACTCAACTAAACTAACCTAACATAACCTAACCTAACCTAAACTAAACTAAGCTGACGTAACCTATCCTAAACAAAACAAAACTAAACTAAACTATAAGCTAAACTATACACTAAAGTAAAGTAAACTAAACTAAAATAAACTAATCTAACCTAACCTAACCTAACCTAACCTAAACTAATCTAATATAAACTAAATTACACTAAACTATAAACTAAAATATAAACTAAACTAAACTAAACTAAATAACCTAACCTAAACTAAAGTAAAATAAACCAGATTAAATTCAACTAAACTAAACTAAACTAAACGCCACTAACCTAACCTAACCTAACCTAACCTAATCTAATCTAAACTAAAATAAACTAACCAAACATAACCTAAATTAAACAAAACTAAACTAAACTAAATTAAACTATAAACTAAACTAAACCATAAACTAAACTATAAACCAAACTACAAACTAAACTAAACTAAACAATAAACAAAACTAACTAAACTGAACTTAACTAACCTAACCTAACTTAACATAAACTTAACTAAACTAAACTATCCTAACCTAACCTAACCTTACCTAACCTAACCTTAACTAAACCAAACTAAACTATACTATAAACTAAAATATAATCTAATCTATAAATTAAACTAAACTATAAACTAAACTAAAATACACTAAACTAAGCTAAACTAACTAACCTAACCTAACTTAACCTAACCAAACCTAAGCTAAGCTAAACTAAACTAACCAAACCTAACCTAAATTAAACTAAACTAAATTAAACTAAATTATAAACTAAACTATTAACTAAACTAAACTAAATTATAAACTAAACTATAAAATAAACTAAACTATAAACTAAACTCACCTAACCTAACCTAACCTAAAATAACCTAAGCTAACCTAACCTAACCTAGCCTAAGCTAAACTAAACTAACCTAACCTAACATAAACTACCCTAACCTAACCTAAACTAACCTTACCTAACCTAACCTAAACTAAACTAAACTAAACAAAACTAAACTAAAATAAATTAAACTATAAACTGAATTAAACTGTAAACTAAACTTTAAACTAAACTAAACTATAAACAAAACTAAACTAAACTGAATTAAACTAACCTATCCTAACATAAACTTAACTATACTGAACTTCCCTAACCTATCCTAACCTAACCTTACCTAACCTAACCTAAACTAAACGAAACGAATCTAAATTATAAACTAAACTATAAACTAATCTATAATATTAACTAAAATATAAAATAAACTAAAATAAACTAAACTAAACTAAACTAAACTAATCTAATATAAACTAAACAAACTTAAACTATAAACTAAAATATAAACTAAACTAAACTAAACTAACCTAACCTAAACTAAACTAAAATAAACTAAATTAAATTCAACTAAATGAAACTAAACTAAACCACACTAACCTAACCTAACCTAACATAATCTAATCTAAACTAAAATAAACTAACCTAACCTAAAGTTAACTAACCTAAACTAAACTAAACTAAACCAAATTAAACTAAACTATAAACTAAAATATAAAGTAATCTGTAAAATAAACTAAACTATAAACTACACGAAACTAATATAAACTAAATTAAACTAACCTAACCTAACCTAAGCTAAGCTAAACTAAACTAGCCTAACATAACCTAAACTAAACTAAATTATAAACTAAACTTTAAACTAAACTAAACCAAACTATATACTAAACTATAAACTAAACTAAGCTAAACTATCAACTAAACTAAACTAACCTAACCTAAACTAAACTAACCTAACCTAACCTAAACTAACCTAACCTAACCTAAACTAAACTAACCCAAACTAACCTAACATAACCTAAACTAAACTAAACTAAACTATAAAATAAACTATACATGAAACAAACTAAACTATACTATAAACTAAATTATAAACTAAACTAAACTAAACTAAACTAAGCTAACCTAACCTAAGTTAAACTAAACTAAACTAAATTATAAAATAAACGATACTAAACTAACCTTACCTAACCTAACCTAACCTAACATAAACTAAATTAAACTAAATTATAATCTAAACGAAACTAAACAAAACTAAACTAAACTAACCTAAATTAACATAACCTAACCTAATCTAACCTAAACTAAACTAAACTAACCTGACCTACGCTAAACTAAAACTAAACAAAACTAAACTATAAACTAAAGTAAATTAACTAAACTAAAATAAACTAACCTAACCTAACCTAACCTAAACTAAACTAACCTAACCTAACCTAACATAAACTAAACTAATCTATTATAAACTAAACTAAACAATAAATTAAAATATAGACTAAACTAAACTAAACTAAGCTAAACTAACTTAACCTAAACTAAACTAAACTAACCTAACCTAGCCTAAACTAAACTAAAATAAACTAAATAAAATTCAAGTAAACTAAACTAAACTACACTAACCTAACCTAACCTAACCTAACATAACCTAATCTAAACTAAAATAAAATAACCTAAACTAATCTCACCTTACCTAACCTAACCTAAACTAAACTAAACTAAACCAAACTAAACTAAACTATAAACTAAAATATAAACTAATTTATAAACTAAACTAATCTATAAACTAAACTAAACTAAACTCAGCTAAACTAACTAACCTTACCTAATGTAGCCTAACGTAATCTAAGCTAAACTAAACTAACCTAACCTAACCTAAAATAAACTTAACTAAACTAAACTACCCTAACCTAACCTAACCTAACCTTACCTAACCTAACCTAAACTAAACTAAACGAAACTAAACTGTAAACTAAACTATAAACTAATCTATAAATTAAACTAAACTATAAACTAAACTAAAATAAACTAAACTAAACTAAACTAACTAACCTAAGCTAACCGAACCTAACCTAAGCTACGCTAAACTAAACTAACCTAACCTAACCTGAACTAAACTAAACTAAACTAAACTGAATTATAAACTAAACTATAAACTAAACTAAACCAAATTATAAACTAAAAACTAAACTAAACTAAACTATAAACTAAACTATTCTAACCCTAACCTAACCTAAACTAAACTAACCTAACTTAATCTAACCTAACCTAAACTAAACTAAACTATAAAAAACTATAAACTAAACTAAACAACACTATACTATATACTAAATTAAAAACTAAACTAAACTAAACTAAACTAAACTAACCTAACCTAACCTCACCTAACCTAACCTAACATAAACTAAACTAAACTAAATTATAAACTAAACGAAACTAAACTAAACTAAACTAAATTAAACTAAACTAACCTAAAGTAACATAACCTAACCTAACCTAACCTAAACTAAAATAAACTGAACTAACCTAACCTAACATAACCCAACCTAACCTAAACTAAACTAAACTAAACTATAAACTAAACTATAAACTAAAGTAAACTAAACTAAACTAACCTAACCTAACCTAAACAAACCTAACACACCTAACCTAACCTAACCTAAACTAAACTAAACTAAACTAACCTAACATACCCTAACCTAACCTAAACTAAACTAAACTGACCTAACCTATCCTAAACAAAACAAAACTAAACTAAACTATAAGCTAAACTATAAACTAAAGTAAACTAAACTAAACTAAAATAAACTAATCTAACCTAACCTAACCTAACCTAAACTAATCTAATATAAACTAAACTAAACTAAACTATAAACTAAAATATAAACTAAACTAAACTAAACTAAATAACCTAACCTAAACTAAAGTAAAATAAACTAAATTAAATTCAACTAAACTAAACTAAACTAAACGCCACTAACCTAACCTAACCTAACCTAACCTAACCTAATCTAATCTAAACTAATATAAACTAACCTAACCTAACGTAACCTAACCTTACCTATTCTAACCTAAACTAATCTAAACTAAACAAACTAAACTAAACTATAAACCAAAATATAAACTAATCTATAAACTAAACTGAACTATAAACTAAACGAAACTAAAATAAACTATACTAAAATAAACTAACCTAACCTAAACTTACCTAACCTAACCTAAACTAAACTAATCTAAACTATATACTAAACTATAAACTAATTTATAAATTAAACTAAACTATAAACTAAAATAAAATAAACTAAACTAAGCTAAACTATCTAACCTAACCTAACCTAACCTAAAATAACCTAACCTAAGCTAAGCTAAACTAAGCTAACCTAACTTAACATAAACTAACATAACCTAACCTAAACTTTACTAAACTAAACTAACCTTACCTAACCTAACCTATACTAAACTAAACAAATCTAAACTAAACTAAACTAAACTATAAACAAAACTATACTAAACTGAACTAAACTAACCTAACCTAACCTAAGCTAAGGTAAACTAAACTAACCTAACCTAACCTAACATAACCTAAACTAAACTAAACTAAAATATAAAATAAACTATAAACTAAACTAAACTATACTATAAACTAAATTATAAACTAAACTAAACTAAACTAAACTAACCTAACCTAACCTAACATAAACTAAACTAAATTATAAACAAAACGAAACTAAACTAACCTAACCAAATATAAACTAAACTAAACTAAATTAAAAACTAAACAAAACTAAACTAAACTAAACTAACCTAAAGTAACATAAGTTAACCTAACCTAACCTAAACTACACTAACTTAACCTGACCTAACCTAAACTAAACTAACCTAACCTAACCTAACGTAAAATAACCTAACCTAAGCTAAGCTAAACTAAACTAACCTAACCTAACATAAACTAACATAACCTAACCTAAACTGAACTAAACTAAACTAACCTAACCTAACCTAACCTAAAATAACCTAACCAAAGCTAAGCTAAACTAAACTTACCTAACCTAACCTAAACTAAACTAATCTAAACTATAAACTAAACTATAAACTAATTTATAAATTAAACTAAACTATAAACTAAAATAAAATAAACTAAACTAAGCTAAACTATCTAACCTAACCTATCCTAACCAAAATAACCTAACCCGAGCTAAGCTAAACTAAACTAACCTAACCTAACATAAACTAACATAACCTAACCTAACCTAAACTAATATAAACTAAACTAAACTAATCTAATATAAACTAAACAAACTTAAACTATAAACTAAAATATAAACTAAACTAAACTAACCTAACCTAAACTAAACTAAAATAAACTAAATTAAATTCAACTAAATGAAACTAAACTAAACTACCCTAACCTAACCTAACCTAACATAATCTAATCTAAACTAAACTAATGTAATATAAGCTAAAATAAACAATAAATTAAAATATAAACTACACTAAACTATACTAAACTAAGTTAACCTTACTTAACCTAACCTAAAGTAAACTAAACTAAACTAAACTAACCTAACCTAACCTAAACTAAACAAAAATAAATACATTAAATTAAATTAAACTAAAATAAACTACACTTACCTAACCTAACCTTACCTAACCTAACCTAAACTAAACTAAACCAAACTAAACTAAACTATAAACTAAAATATAAGCTAATCTATAAATTAAACTAAACTATATACTAAACTAAACTAAACCAAATTAAATTCAACTAAACTAAACTACACTAATCTAACCTAACCTAACATAATCTAATCTAAACTAAAATAAACTAACCCAACCTAACCTAACCTTACCTAACCTAACCTAAACTAAACTAAACTAAAGCAAACTTAACTAAACTGTAAAGCAAAATATAAACTAATCTATAAACTAAACTAAACTATAAACTAAAGGAAACTAAATTAAACTATACTAAACTAAACTAACCTAACATAAACAAATGTAACCTAACCTAAAAAAAACCAAACTAAACTAAACTAAATTAAACTATAAACTAAACTAAATTAAACTATAAACTAAACTATAAACTAAACTAAACTAAACTATAAACAAAACTAAACTATAAAATAATTTATAAATTAAACTAAACTATAAACTAAATTAAAATAAACTAAACTAAGCTAAACTAACTAACCCAACCTAACCTAACCTAACCTAAGCTATACTAAACTAACCTAACCTAACCTAAACTAAACTAAACAAAACTAAATTATATTATAAAGTATAAACTAAACAAAACTAAACTATAAACTATAAACTATAATATAAACTAAACTAAACTTAACTAAACTAAATTAAACTAAAGTTAACTAACCTAACCTAACCTAACCTAAATTATACTAAACTAAACTAAGCTAACCTAAACTAACCTAACCTAACCTAAGCAAAACTAAAGTGACCTAACCTAATATAAACTAATCTAACCTAACCTAAACTAAACTAAACTAAACTAAGCTAACCTAACTTAACCTAACCTAACCTAACCTAAGCTAAGCAAAACTAAACTAACCTAACCTAACACAAACTAACCTAACCTAACCTAAACTAAACTAAACTAACCTTACCTAACCTAACCTAAATTAAACTAAACAAAACTAAACTAAACTAAACTAAATTAAACTATAAACTAAACTAAATTATAAACCAAACTATAAACTAAACTAAACTAAACTATAAACAAACCTAACTAAACTGAACTAAACTAACCTAACCTAACCTAACATAAACTTAACTAAACTAAACTATCCTAACCTAACCTAACCTTACCTAACCTAACCTTAACTAAACCAAACTAAACTAAACTATAAACTAAAATATAATCTAATCTATAAATTAAACTAAACTATAAACTAAACTAAAATAAACTAAACTAAGCTAAACTAACTAACCTAACCTAACTTAACCTAACCAAACCTAAGCTAAGCTAAACTAAACTAACAAAACCTAACCTAAATTAAACTAAACTAAATTAAACTAAATTATAAACTAAACTATAAACTAAACTAAACTAAATTATAAACTAAACTATAAAATAAACTAAACTATAAACTAAACTCACCTAACCTAACCTAACCTAACCTAAAATAACCTAAGCTAACCTAACCTAACCTAGCCTAAGCTAAACTAAACTAACCTAACCTAACATAAACTAACCTAACCTAACCTAAACTAACCTTACCTAACCTAACCTAAACTAAACTAAACTAAACAAAACTAAACTAAAATAAATTAAACTATAAACTGAATTAAACTGTAAACTAAACTTTAAACTAAACTAAACTATAAACAAAACTAAACTAAACTGAACTAAACTAACCTATCCTAACATAAACTTAACTATACTGAACTTCCCTAACCTATCCTAACCTAACCTTACCTAACCTAACCTAAACTAAACGAAACGAAACTAAATTATAAACTAAACTATAAACTAATCTATAATATTAACTAAAATATAAAATAAACTAAAATAAACTAAACTAAACTAAACTAAACTAATCTAATATAAACTAAACAAACTTAAACTATAAACTAATATATAAACTAAACTAAACTAAACTAACCTAACCTAAACTAAACTAAAATGAACTAAATTAAATTCAACTAAATGAAACTAAACTAAACCATACTAACCTAACCTAACCTAACATAATCTAATCTAAACTAAAATAAACTAACCTAACCTAACCTTAACTAACCTAAACTAAACTAGCCTAACATAACCTAAACTAAACTAAATTATAAACTAAAATATAAACTAAACTAACCCAAACTATATACTAAACTATAAACTAAACTAAGCTAAACTATTAACTAAACTAAACTAACCTAACCTAAACTAAACTAACCTAACTTAACCTAAACTAACCTAACCTAACCTAAACTAAACTAACCCAACCTAACCTAACATAACCTAAACTAAACTAAACTAAACTATAAAATAAACTATACATGAAACGAAACTAAACTATACTATAAACTAAATTATAAACTAAACTAAACTAAACTAAACTAACCTAACCTAACCTAAGTTAAACTAAACTAAACTAAATTATAAAATAAACGATACTAAACTAACCTTACCTAACCTAACCTAACCTAACATAAACTAATTTAAACTAAATTATAATCTAAACGAAACTAAACAAAACTAAACTAAACTAACCTAAATTAACATAACCTAACCTAATCTAACCTAAACTAAACTAAACTAACCTGACCTACCCTAAACTAAAACTAAACAAAACTAAACTATAAACTAAAGTAAATTAACTAAACTAAAATAAACTAACCTAACCTAACCTAACCTAAACTAAACTAACCTAACCTAACCTAACATAAACTAAACTAATCTATTATAAACTAAACAAAACAATAAATTAAAATATAGACTAAACTAAACTAAACTAAGCTAAATTAACTTAACCTAAACTAAACTAAACTAACCTAACCTAGCCTAAACTAAACTAAAATAAACTAAATAAAATTCAAGTAAACTAAACTAAACTACACTAACCTAACCTAACCTAACCTAACATAACCTAATCTAAACTAAAATAAAATAACCTAAACTAATCTCACCTTACCTAACCTAAACTAAACTAAACTAAACCAAACTAAACTAAACTATAAACTAAAATATAAACTAATTTATAAACTAAACTAATCTATAAACTAAACTAAACTAAACTAAACTCAGCTAAACTAACTAACCTTACCTAATGTAGCCTAACGTAATCTAAGCTAAACTAAACTAACCTAACCTAACCTAAAATAAACTTAACTAAACTAAACTACCCTAACCTAACTTACCTAACCTTACCTAACCTAACCTAAACTAAACTAAACGAAACTAAACTGTAAACTAAACTATAAACTAATCTATAAATTAAACTAAACTATAAACTAAACTAAAATAAACTAAACTAAACTAAACTAACTAACCTAAGCTAACCGAACCTAACCTAAGCTACGCTAAACTAAACTAACCTAACCTAACCTGAACTAAACTAAACTAAACTAAACTGAATTATAAACTAAACTATAAACTAAACTAAACCAAATTATAAACTAAAAACTAAACTAAACTAAACTATAAACTAAACTATTCTAACCCTAACCTAACCTAAACTAAACTAACCTAACTTAATCTAACCTAACCTAAACTAAACTAAACTATAAAAAACTATAAACTAAACTAAACAACACTATATTATATACTAAATTAAAAACTAAACTAAACTAAACTAAACTAAACTAACCTAACCTAACCTCACCTAACCTAACCTAACATAAACTAAACTAAACTAAATTATAAACTAAACGAAACTAAACTAAACTAAACTAAATTAAACTAAACTAACCTAAAGTAACATAACCTAACCTAACCTAACCTAACCTAAACTAAAATAAACTGAACTAACCTAACCTAACATAACCCAACCTAACCTAAACTAAACTAAACTAAACTATAAACTAAACTATAAACTAAAGTAAACTAAACTAAACTAACCTAACCTAACCTAAACAAACCTAACACACCTAACCTAACCTAACCTAAACTAAACTAAACTAAACTAACCTAACATACCCTAACCTAACCTAAACTAAACTAAACTGACCTAACCTATCCTAAACAAAACAAAACTAAACTAAACTATAAGCTAAACTATAAACTAAAGTAAACTAAACTAAACTAAAATAAACTAATCTAACCTAACCTAACCTAACCTAAACTAATCTAATATAAACTAAACTAAACTAAACTATAAACTAAAATATAAACTAAACTAAACTAAACTAAATAACCTAACCTAAACTAAAGTAAAATAAACTAAATTAAATTCAACTAAACTAAACTAAACTAAACGCCACTAACCTAACCTAACCTAACCTAACCTAACCTAATCTAATCTAAACTAATATAAACTAACCTAACCTAACGTAACCTAACCTTACCTATTCTAACCTAAACTAATCTAAACTAAACAAACTAAACTAAACTATAAACCAAAATATAAACTAATCTATAAACTAAACTGAACTATAAACTAAACGAAACTAAAATAAACTATACTAAAATAAACTAACCTAACCTAAACTTACCTAACCTAACCTAAACTAAACTAATCTAAACTATAAACTAAACTATAAACTAATTTATAAATTAAACTAAACTATAAACTAAAATAAAATAAACTAAACTAAGCTAAACTATCTAACCTAACCTAACCTAACCTAAAATAACCTAACCTAAGCTAAGCTAAACTAAGCTAACCTAACTTAACATAAACTAACATAACCTAACCTAAACTTTACTAAACTAAACTAACCTTACCTAACCTAACTTATACTAAACTAAACAAATCTAAACTAAACTAAACTAAACTATAAACAAAACTATACTAAACTGAACTAAACTAACCTAACCTAACCTAAGCTAAGGTAAACTAAACTAACCTAACCTAACCTAACATAACCTAAACTAAACTAAACTAAAATATAAAATAAACTATAAACTAAACTAAACTATACTATAAACTAAATTATAAACTAAACTAAACTAAACTAAACTAACCTAACCTAACCTAACATAAACTAAACTAAATTATAAACAAAACGAAACTAAACTAACCTAACCAAATATAAACTAAACTAAACTAAATTAAAAACTAAACAAAACTAAACTAAACTAAACTAACTTAAAGTAACATAAGTTAACCTAACCTAACCTAAACTACACTAACTTAACCTGACCTAACCTAAACTAAACTAACCTAACCTAACCTAACGTAAAATAACCTAACCTAAGCTAAGCTAAACTAAACTAACCTAACCTAACATAAACTAACATAACCTAACCTAAACTGAACTAAACTAAACTAACCTAACCTAACCTAACCTAAAATAACCTAACCAAAGCTAAGCTAAACTAAACTTACCTAACCTAACCTAAACTAAACTAATCTAAACTATAAACTAAACTATAAACTAATTTATAAATTAAACTAAACTATAAACTAAAATAAAATAAACTAAACTAAGCTAAACTATCTAACCTAACCTATCCTAACCAAAATAACCTAACCCGAGCTAAGCTAAACTAAACTAACCTAACCTAACATAAACTAACATAACCTAACCTAACCTAAACTAATCTAAACTAAACTAAACTAATCTAATATAAACTAAACAAACTTAAACTATAAACTAAAATATAAACTAAACTAAACTAACCTAACCTAAACTAAACTAAAATAAACTAAATTAAATTCAACTAAATGAAACTAAACTAAACTACCCTAACCTAACCTAACCTAACATAATCTAATCTAAACTAAACTAATGTAATATAAGCTAAAATAAACAATAAATTAAAATATAAACTACACTAAACTATACTAAACTAAGTTAACCTTACTTAACCTAACCTAAAGTAAACTAAACTAAACTAAACTAACCTAACCTAACCTAAACTAAACAAAAATAAATACATTAAATTAAATTAAACTAAAATAAACTACACTTACCTAACCTAACCTTACCTAACCTAACATAAACTAAACTAAACCAAACTAAACTAAACTATAAACTAAAATATAAGCTAATCTATAAATTAAACTAAACTATATACTAAACTAAACTAAACCAAATTAAATTCAACTAAACTAAACTACACTAATCTAATCTAACCTAACATAATCTAATCTAAACTAAAATAAACTAACCCAACCTAACCTAACCTTACCTAACCTAACCTAAACTAAACTAAACTAAAGCAAACTTAACTAAACTGTAAAGCAAAATATAAACTAATCTATAAACTAAACTAAACTATAAACTAAAGGAAACTAAATTAAACTATACTAAACTAAACTAACCTAACATAAACAAATCTAACCTACCCTAAAATAAACCAAACTAAACTAAACTAAATTAAACTATAAACTAAACTAAATTAAACTATAAACTAAACTAAACTATAAACAAAACTAAACTATAAAACAATTTATAAATTAAACTAAACTATAAACTAAATTAAAATAAACTAAACTAAGCTAAACTAACTAACCCAACCTAACCTAACCTAACCTAACCTAAGCTATACTAAACTAACCTAACCTAACCTAAACTAAACTAAACAAAACTAAATTATATTATAAAGTATAAACTAAACAAAACTAAACTATAAACTATAATATAAACTAAACTAAACTTAACTAAACTAAATTAAACTAAAGTTAACTAACCTAACCTAACCTAACCTAACCTAAATTAAACTAAACTAAACTAAGCTAACCTAAACTAATCTAACCTAACCTAACCTAAGCAAAACTAAAGTAACCTAACCTAACATAAACTAATCTAACCTAACCTAAACTAAACTAAACTAAACTAAGCTAACCTAACTTAACCTAACCTAACTTAACCTAAGCTAAGCAAAACTAAACTAACCTAACCTAACACAAACTAACCTAACCTAACCTAAACTAAACTAAACTAACCTTACCTAACCTAACCTAAACTAAACTAAACAAAACTAAACTAAACTAAATTAAACTATAAACTAAACTAAACTATAAACAAACCTAACTAAACTGAACTAAACTAACCTAACCTAACCTAACATAAACTTAACTAAACTAAACTATCCTAACCTAACCTAACCTTACCTAACCTAACCTTAACTAAACCAAACTAAACTAAACTATAAACTAAAATATAATCTAATCTATAAATTAAACTAAACTATAAACTAAACTAAAATAAACTAAACTAAGCTAAACTAACTAACCTAACCTAACTTAACCTAACCTAACGAAACCTAAGCTAAGCTAAAGTAAACTTACCAAACCTAACCTAAAATAAACTAAACTAAATTAAACTAAATTATAATCTAAACCATAAACTTAACTAAACTAAATTATAAACTAAACTATAAACTAAACTAAACTATAAACTAAACTAAACCAAACTAACCTAACCTAACCTAAACTAAACTGACCTAACCTAAGCTAACCTAACTTAAATTAAACTATAAAATAAACTATAAACTAAACTAAACCAAACTATACTATAAACTAAATGATAAACTTAACTAAACTAACCGGAACTAACCTAAACTAACATAAACTAAACTAAACTAAATTATAAACTAAACGAAACTAAACTAAACTAAATTACACTAAACTAACCTAAAGTAACCTAAACTAAACTAAACTAAACTAAACTATAAACTTAACTATAAACTAAAGTAAACTAAAGTAAACTAAAATAAACTAACCTAACCTAACCTAAACTCAACTAACCTAACCTAACCAAACCTAACCTAAATTAAACTGAACTAAACTGAACTAAACTAATCTAATATAAACTAAACTAAACTAAACTATAAACTAAAATATAAACTAAACTAAACTAAACTAACCTAACCTAACTTAACCTAACCTAAATTAAACTAAACTAAGCTAACCTAACCTAACCTAAACTAAGCTAAAATAAAGTAATTTAAATTCCACTAAATTAAATTAAACTAAACTACACTAACCTAACCTAACCTAACCCAACATAAATTAAAATAAATTAAACTAACCTAACCTAACCTAACCTAAGCTAAGCAAAACAAAACTAACCTAACCTAACCTAACCTAAACTAAATAAAACTAACCTAACCTAACTAGCCTAAACTAAACTAAACTAAACTATAAAATAAACTATAAACTAAACTAATCTATACTAAAAATTAAAATATAAAGTAAACTAAACTAAACTAAACTTTACCAAACTACTCTATTCTAACCTAAGCTAACCTAAACTAATCTAAACTAAACTAAACTAAACAAAACTATGAATTGAACTAAACTAAACTATAAACTAAATTATAAACTAAATTAAACTATAAACTAAACTAAACTAAACTAAACTGTACTAAACTGAATTAACCTAGCCTAACCTAACCTAACCTAACCTAACCTAAACTAAACTAAACTAAACTAACCTAACCAAACTTAATCTAAATTATACTCTTCTACACTAAACTAAGCTATAAACTAAATTAGATTACACTATAAACTAAACTATAAACTTAACTAAAATATAAAGAAAACTAAACTATAAACAAAGCTAAACTAACTAACCTAACCTAACCTAACCTAACATATAAAAAACTAAACTGAACTGAACTAAACTAACCTAACCTGACCTAACATAATATAATCTAAACTAAAATAAACTAACCTAAACTAATCTAATCTTACCTAACCTAACCTAAACTAAACTAAACCAAACTAAACACAAACTAAAATATAAACTAATTTATAAACTAAACTAATCTATAAACTAAACTAAACTAAACTAAACTTAGCTAAACTAACTAATCTTACCTAACCTAGCCTAACCTAATCTAAGCTAAACTGAACTAACCTAACCTAACCCAAAATAAACCAAACTAAACTAAATTATAAAGTAAACTATAAACTAAACTAAACAAAACTATATTCTAAACTACAAACTAAACTAAACTATAAACTAAACTATACTAAACTAAACTAAACTAACCTACCCTAACCTAACGTAACCTAATCTAAACTAAACTAAATTAAATTCAACTAAACTAAACTAAACTGCACTAATCTAAGCTAAGCTAAGCTAACCTAACCTAAACTATAAACTAAGTAATATACTAAACTAAACTAAACTAACATAACGTAACTTAAACTACAATAAAATAAACTAAACTAAGTTCAACTAAACTAAACCTAACTACACTAACCTAACCTAACCTAACCAAACATAAACTAAACTGACCTAACCTAACCTAACCTAACCTAAACTAAACTATACTAAATAAAACTAAGCTAAACTAAACTATAAATTAAACTATAAACTAAACTAAACTACTAAACTATAAGGTAAACTAAACTAAATTAAACTCAACTAATCTAAACTAACTTAACCTTACTAAACTAATCTAACCTAAAATAACCTAACCTAATATAAACTAAACTAAACTAACCTAACCTAAGCTAAGCTAAGCTAAGCTAAACTAACTTAACCTAACCTAAACTAAACTAACCTAACCTAACCTAACATAAACTAAACTAAACTAAATTATAAACTAAACGAAACTAAACAAAACTAAACTAAACTAACCTAAAGTAACATAACCTAACCTAACCTAAATTAAACTAAACTATAAACTAAAGTAAATTAACTAAACTAAAATTAACTTACCTAACCTAACCTAACCTAAACTAAACTAACCTAACCTAACCTAACCTAACGTAAACTAAACTAAACTAATCTAATATAAACTAAACTAAACAATAAATTAAAATATAAACTAAACTTAACTAAACTAAACTAAGCTAAACTAACTTGACCTAAACTAAACTAAGCTAACCTAACCTGACCTAAACTAAACTAAAATAAACTAAATTAAATTCAAGTAAACTAAACTAAACTACACTACACTAACCTAACCTAACCTAACCTAACATAATCTAATCTAAACTAAAATAAAGTAACCTAAACTAATCTAACCTTACCTAACCTAACCTAAACTAAACTAAACCAAACTAAACTAAACTATAAACTAAAATATAAACTAATTTATAAACTAAACTAATCTATAAACTAAACTAAACTGAACTATAAATCTAACTAAACTAAACTGAACTAAACTAACCTAAACTAACCTAACCTAACCTAACCGAACCTAACCTAAGCTACGCTAAACTAAACTAACCTAACAAAACCTGAACTAAACTAAACTAAACTAAACTAAACTAAATTATAAACTAAACTATAAACTAAACTAAACTAAACTATAAACTAATATAAACTAACCTAACCTAACCTAAACTAAACTAACCTAACCTAAGCTAACCTAACCTAAACTAAACTAAACCATAAAAAAACTATAAACTAAACTAAATAAAACTATACTATAAACTAAATTATAAACTAAACTAATGTAAACTAAACTAACCTCAACTAACCTAACCTAACCTCACCTAACCTAACATAACATAAACTAAACTAAATTAAACTAAACTAACCTAAAGTAACATAACCTGACCTAACCTAACCTAACCTAACCTAAATTAAAATAAACTCCACTAACCTAACCTAACAAAACCCAACCTAACCTAAACTAAACTAAACTAACCTAACCGAACCTAAACTAAACTAAACTAAACTAAACTATAAACTAAACTATAAACTAAAGTAAACTATACTAAACTAAAATAAACTAACCTAATTTACCTAAACAAAACTAACACTCCTAACCTAACCTAAACAAAACTAAACTATACTAACCTAACCTAACATAACCCAACCTAACCTAAACTAAACTAAACTATAAACTAAATTATAAACTAAAGTAAACTAAACTAAACTAAAATAAACTAACCTAACCTACCCTAAACAAACCTAACACACCTAACTAACCTAACCTAAACTAAACTAAACTAAACTAAACTAACCTAACATAACCTAACCTAACCTAAACTAAACTAAACTGACCTAACCTATCCTAAACAAAACAAAATTAAACTAAACTATAAGCTAAACTATAAACTAAAGTAAACTAAACTAATCTAACCTAACCTAACCTAACCTAAACTATCCTAAACTAATCTAATATAAACTAAACTAAACTAAACTATAAACTAAAATATTAACTAAACTAAACTAAACTAAATAACCTAACCTAAACTAAAGTAAAATAAACCAGATTAAATTCAACTAAACTAAACTAAACTAAACACCACTAACCTAACCTAACCTAACCTAATCTAATCTAAACTAAAATAAACTAACCTAACCTAACGTAACCTAACCTTACCTATTCTATCCTAAACTAATCTAAACTAAACAAGCTAAACTGAACTATAAACTAAAATATAAACTAATCTATAAACTAAACTGAACTATAAACTAAACGAAACTAAAATAAACTATACTAAACTAAACTAACCTAACCTAAACTTACCTAACCTAACCTAAACTAAACTAATCTAAACTATAAACTAAATTATAAACTAATTTATAAATTAAACTAAACTATAAACTAAAATAAAATAAACTAAACTAAGCTAAACTATCTAACCTAACCTAACCTAACCTAAATTAACCTAACCTAAGCTAAGCTAAACTAAACTAACCTAACCTAACATAAACTAACATAACCTAACCTAAACTAAACTAAACTAAACTAACCTTACCTAACCTAACCTAACCTATACTAAACTAAACAAAACTAAACTAAACTAAACTATAAACTAAACTAAACTAAACTATAAACTAAACTAAACTAACCTAACCTAAACTAAACTAACCTAAGCTAACCTAACCTAAACTAAACTAAACTATAAAAAAACTATAAACTAAACTAAACATAACTATACTATAAACTAAATTATAAACTAAACTAAACTAAACTAACCTCAACTAACCTAACCTTACCTCACCTAACCTAACATAACATAAACTAAACTAAACTAAATTATAAACTAAACTAAACTAACCTAACCTAACCTAACATAAATTAAACTAAACTAAATTATAAACTAAACGAAACTAAACTAAACTAAACTAACCTAAAGTAACATAACCCAACCTAAATAAACCTAACCTAACCTAACCTAAACTAAACTAAACTAAACTAAATAACCTAACCTAGCCTAACTTAACTAAACTAACCTGACCTAACCTAACCTAAACGAAACTAAACTAAAGTAAACTAAACTATAAACTAAACTATAAACTAAAGTAAATTAAACTAAACTAAAATAAACTAACCTAATCTAACCTAACCTAACCTAAACTGTACTAACCTAACCTAACGTAACCTAAACTAAACTAAACTATACTAATCTAATATAAACTAAACTAAATTAAACTATAAACTAAAATATAAACTAAACTAAACTAACCTAACCTAAACTAAAATAAAATAAACTGAATTAAATTCAGCTAAATGAAACTAAACTAAACTACACTAACCTAACCTAACCTAACCTAACATAATCTAATCTAAACTAAAATAAACTAACCTAACCTAAGCTAACCTTACCTTACCTTACCTAAACTAAACTAAACCAAACTAAGCTAAACTATAAACTAAAATATAAATTAATCTGTAAACTAAAATAAACTATAAACTACACGAAACTAAAATAAACTATACTAAACTAAACTACCTTAACCTAATATAAACTAAACTAAACTAACCTAACCTAACCTAAGCTAAGCTAAACTAAACTAACCTAACCTAACCTAAACTATACTAAACTAAACTAAATTATAAACTAAACTATAAACTAAACTAAACCAAACTATATACTAAACTATAAATTAAACTAAGCTAAACTATAAACTAAAGTAAACTAAACTAACCTAACCTAACCTAAACTAACCTAACCTAACCTAACCTAAACTAAACTAACCTAACCTAACATAACCTAAACTAAACTAAACTATAAAATAAACTATAAACTAAACTAAACTAAACTATACTATAAACTTAATTATAAACTAAACTAAAATAAACTAGCCTAACCTAACCTAACCTAACATAAACTAAACTAAACTAAATTATAAAATAAACGAAACTAAACTAACCTAACCTAACCTAACTTAAACTAAATTATAACCTAAACGAAACTAAACAAAACTAAACTAAACTAACCTAAAGTAACATAACCTAACCTAACCTAACCTAAACTAAACTAAATTAACCTCACCTACCCTAAACTAAAACTAAACTAAACTAAACTATAAACTAAAGTAAATTAACAAAACTAAAATAAACTAACCTAACCTAACCTAAACTAAACTAACCTAACCTAACCTAAACTAAACTAAACTAAACTAATCTAATATAAACTAAAGTAAACAATAAATTAAAATATAAACTAAACTAAACTAAGCTAAACTAACTTAACCTAAACTAAACTAAACAAAACTAACCTAACCTAACCTAAACTAAACTAAAATAAACTAAATTAAATTCAAGTAAACTAAACTAAACTACACTAACCTAACCTAACCTAACCTAACATAATCTAATCTAAAGTAAAATAAACTAACCTAAACTAATCTAACCTTACCTAACCTAACCTAAACTAAACTAAACTAAACAAAACTAAAGTAACTATAAACTAAAATATAAACTAATTTATAAACTAAACTAAACTAACCTAGCCTAAATTAGACTAAACTAAACTAAAGTAAATTCAACTAAACTAAACCTAACCACACTAACCTAGCCTAACCTAACCTAACATAAACTAAACTAACCTAAGATAACTTAACCTAAATTAAACTAAACTAAACTATAAACAAAACGATAAACTATACTATATATAAAACTGAACTAAAGTAAACTAAACTAAATTAATTTTACCTAACCTAACCTAAACTAAACTAAACTAACCTAACCTAACCTAAACTAAATTAAACTAAAGTAAACTAAACAAAATTAAACTATAAACTAAACTAAACTATAAATTAAACTATAAACTATAACTAAACTATACTAAACTCAACAAAACTAAACTAACCTAACCTAACTTAACCTAACCTAACCAAAACTAAACTAAACTAACCTAACCTAATCTAAACTAAATTAAACTAAACTAAACTAAACGAAATTAAACTATAAACTAAACTAAACTAAACTATAAATTAAACTATAAACTAAACTAAACTAAACTAAAGTCAACTAAACTAAACCTACCTAACCTAACTTAACTTAACCTAACCTAATCTAAACTAAAATAACCTAACCTAACCTAACATAACCTACCCTAAACTAAACTAAATTAATTAAACTATAAACTAATCTAAACTATAAACTAAACGATACTACACTAAACTAAACTAAACTACACTAAACTAAACTAAACCATAAACTAAAATATAAACTAAACTATAAACTAAACTATAAACTAAATTAAACTAAACTATAAACTAAATTAAACTAAACTATAAACTAAACTATAAACTAAACTAATCTATAAAATAAACTAACTTAACCTAACCTAAACTAAACTAACCTTACCTAACCTAACCTAACCTAACCTAACCTAACCTAAACTAAAATAAACGAAACTTTAAACTAAACTAATATAAACTAAACTAATCTAAACTAAACTAACCTAAACCTACCTAACCTAACCTAATGCAACCTAACGTAAACTAAATTAAACTAAACTATAAACTAAACGAAAATAAACTAAACTAAACTAAACTAACCTAAAATAACATAACCTAACCTAACCTAAACTAAACTAAACTAACCTAACCTAACCTAATCTAAACAAAACTAAACTAAACTATAGACTAAACTATAAACTAAACCATACTAAACTATAAACTTACTAAACTATACTATAAACTAAACTAAACTAACCTAACCTAAACTAAACAATAACTAACCTAACCTAACTTAACCTAAACTAAACTAAACTAAATTAATTTATACTATATACTAAACTATAAACTAAACTAAACTATAAACTAAACTAAACTACAAATAAAACTATAAACTAAACTCTACTAAACTAAACTAAACTAACCTAACCTAACTAAAACTTAACTAAACTAAACAAACCTAACATAACTTAACCTAAACTAAACTAAAATATAAACAAAACTATAAACTAAACTATAAACTTTACTAAATTCAACTAAACTAAATTAAACTAAATTAACCTACCCAACCTAACCTAACTTAACCTAACCTAACCTAACCAAAACTAAACTAAACTATAGTAAACTAAAGTAAATTAAACTATAAACTAAACTAAACTAAAGTGAACTATACTAAACTAAACTATAAATTAAACTATACTAAACTATAAATTAAACTATAAACTAAACTAAACTAAACTAAACTATAACTAAAATAAAGTAAATTAAACTCAACTAAACTAAACTAACCTAACCTAATATAACCTATCCTAAACTAAAGTAAACTAAACTAAAATAAATTAAACTAAACTAAACTAAATTAAGCTATTAACTAAACTAAACTTTAAACTAAACTAAACTTAACTAAACTATAAACAAAATTAAACTAAACTAAACTACCCAACCTAACCTAACGTAAACTAAACTATACTAATCTAAACTAAAGTAAAATAAGCTAACCTAAACTAAACTAAACTATAAACTAAACTATAAACTAAATTAAACTAAACTAAACTAAACTATAAACCAAACTAAACTGAACTAAACTAAACTAAGCTAACCTAACCAAACCTAACCTATACGAAACTAAACTAAAATAAAATAAACTAAACTAAACTTAACTAAACAAAACTAAACTTAACTAAACTAAACTAAACTATAAATTATACTATAAACTAAACTATACTAAACTATAAACTAAACTAAACTAAACTATAAACTAAACCAACCTAACCTAACCTAACCTAAACTATACTAAACTAAACTAAAATATAAACTAAACTATAAACTAAAATAAACTATAAACTAAACTATAAACAAAACTAAACACAACTAAACTAAAAATTAAACTAAACTAAACTAATTTAAATTCAACTAAACTAAACCACATTAAACTAAACTAACCTAACCTAACCGAACCTAACCTAAACCTAACTAAACTAAACTAACCTAACCTAACCTAACCAAGAGTAAAGTAAACTAAACTAAACTAAACTATAAACTAAACTAAACAAAATTAACTAAACTAACCTAACCTAATCTAACCTAATTAAAACTAAACTAAAATAAACAAACCTAACATAACTTAACCTAAACTAACCTAAACTAAACTATAAGCAAAACTATAAAATAAACTATAAACTTTACTAAATTCAACTAAACTAAATTAAACTAAATGAAACTTACCTAACCTAACCTAACCTAACCTAAACTAAACTAAACCATAGTAAACTAAAGTAAATTAAACTATAAACTAATATAAACTAAACTAACCTATATTAACCTAGACTAACCTAACCTAACCTAACCTAACGTAAACTAAACTAAACCAAACTATAAACTAAACGAAACTATTTAAAATAAACCAAATTAAACTAAACTAAACTAAACTAAAATAACATAACCTAACCTAACCTAAACTAAACTAACCTAACCTAACCTATCCTAAACTAAACTAAACTAAACTAACCTAACCTTAACTAAACTAAAGTAAACTAAACTATAAACTAAGCTATAAACTAAACTAAACAAACTATAAACAAAGCTTAACTGAACTAAATTATAAATGAAAATAAAATAAACTAAACTAAATTCAAATAAACCAAACTACACAAATCTAAACTAAACTAACCTAATTTAACCTAACCTAACCTAAACAAAACTAAAATATACTAAACTAACCTAACCTTTCCTAACCTAACCAAAACTAAACTAAACTAAAATAAAATAAACTAAAATAAAATAAACTAAACTATACACTAAACTATAAACTAAAATAAAATATAAACTAAAGTATAAACTAAATTAAACTATAAACTAAGCTATAAACTAAACTAAACTAAACTAACCTAAAATAACATAACTTAGCCTAACCTAACCAACCGAACCTCAACTAAACTAAACTAAACTAACATAACTTAACTTTAAGTAAACTAAACTAAACTATAAACATAACTATAAACTAAACTATAAACTGAACTAAACTAAACTAAATTAAACCTACCTATCCTAACCCAACTTAACCTAACCTAACCTAACCTAAACTAAACTAACTAAGCCATACACTAAACTATAAACTAAACCAAACTAAACTATAAACTAAACTATAAACTAAACTAAACTATAAACTAAACTAAACTATAAACTAAACTAAACTTAACTAAACTAAACTAACCTAACCTAACCTATACGAAACTAAACTAATATAAACTAAACTAAACTTAACTAAACAAAACTAAACTTAACTATACTAAACTAAATTGTAAACTAAACTAATAACTAAGTTATACTAAACTATAAACTAAATTAAATTAATCTAAACTAACCTAACCTAAACTAACTAAAACTAAACTAAACTAAACTAAACTAACATATCTTAACCTTAAGTAAACTAACCTAAACTAAACTATAAACAAAACTATAAACTAAATTATAAACTGAACTAAACTAAACTAAACTAAATTATACTAAATTAAACGAACCTAACCTAACTTAACCTAACCTAACCTAAACTAAACTAAACTAACCTAACCTAAACTAAACGTAATTATAGTACACTAAACTAAATTAAACTATAAACTAAATTAAACTAAACTAAACTAACCTAAACTAACCTAACCAAACCTAACCTAACGTAAACTAAACCAAACTAAACTATAAACTAAACGAAACTAAACTAAACTAAATTAAATTCAACTAAACTAAATTAAACTACACTAACCTAACCTAACATAACCTAAATTAAACTTAAATAAACTACTCTATCCTAACCTAACCTAAACTAAACTAAACTAGAGTAAACAAAACTATAAATTAAACTATAAACTAAACTAAACTATAAACTAAATTATAAACTAAATTATAAACTAAACTAAACTATAAACTAAACTAAACTAAACTAAACTAGCTAACCTAACTGAACCTAACCTAAACTAAACTAAACTAAACTAAAGTAAAAAAGACTAAACGAAACTATAAACTAAACTATAAACTAAACTAAAATAAAATATATACTAAAGTAAAATAAACCAAATTAAACTAACTTAACCTAATCTAAACTAAACTAAACTAAATTAACCTAAACTAAAGTGAGCGAAACTAAACTAAAATAAACTAAGCTAAGCTAAACTATAAACTAAACTGAAAACTAAACTAAACTAAACTAAACCATAAACTAAACTAATAACTAAACTAAACTAAACTATAAACTAAACTAAAATAAACTAACCTAACCTAAACTAAACTAAACTAACCTAACCCGAAACTAACCTAAAGTAAAGTCAACTAAACTAAACAAAACTAATCTAAACTAAACTAAACTAATCTATAAAATAAACTATAAACCAAACTAACCTAAAAAAACCTGACTTAACCCAACCTAAACTAAACTAAACTACATTAACCTAAACTAAACTAAACTAAACTAAATTAAATTCAACTAAACTAAAATAAACTACACTAACCAAACCTAACCTAACCTAAATTAAACTTAACTAAACTACTCTATCCTAACCTAACCTAAACTAAACTAAACTAAAGTAAACATAACTATAAATTAAACTATAAACTAAACTAAACTATAAACTAAATTATAAACTAAATTATAAACTAAACTAAATTATAAACTAAACTAAACTACATTAACCTAACCTACCCTAAACAAAACTAAACTAAACTAAATTATAAACTAAACTATAAACTAAACTAAACTATAAAATAAACTAAACTAAACTAACGTAATTTAACATAACCTAAACTAAACTAAACCAACCTAACCTAACCTAAACTAAACTAAACTAATTTAAACTATAAACTAATCTAAACTATAAACTAAACTAAACTATAAACTAAACTAAACTAAACTAAACTAAACTGACCTAACCCAACCTAACCTAACCTAACCTAAACTAAGCTACACTAACCTAACGTAACCTAAACTAAACTAAACTAACTTAAAGTAAACTAAACTAAACCAAACTAAAAAAAAACTAAACGAAACTATAAACTAAACTATAAACAAAACTAAATTAAAATATAAACTAAACTAAAATAAACCAAACTAAACTAACCTAACCTAATCTAAACTAAACTAAACTAAATTAACCTAAACTAAACTGAACAAAACTAAACTAAAATAAACTAAGCTAAGCTAAACTATAAACTAAACTGTAAACTAAACTAAACTATAAACTAAACTAATAACTAAACTAAACTAAACTATAAACTAAACAAAAATAAACTAACCTAACCTAAACTAAACTAAACTAACCCAACCTAAACTAACCTAAAGTAAACTAAACTAAACTAAACAAAACTAATCTAAACTAAACTAAACTAAGCTATAAAATAAACTATAAACCAAACTAACCTAAAAAAACCTGACTTAACCCAACCTAAACTAAACTAAACTAAATTAAATTCATCTAAACTAAATTAAACTACACTAACCTAACCTAACCTAACCTAAATTAAACTTAACTAAACTACTCTATCCTAACCTAACCTAAACTAAACTAAAGTAAACATTACTATAAATTAAACTCTAAACTAAACTATAAACTAAATTATAAACGAAATTATAAACTAAACTAAACTAAAATAAACTAAACTACCTAACCTAACTGAACCTAACCAAAACTAAACTAAACTAAATTACTCTAGCGTAACCTAACGTAACCTAAACTAAACTAAACTAAATTAAATTCAAAAAAACTAAAATAAACTAAACTAAACTAAACTAAGCTAACCTAACCTAAACAAAACTAAACTAAACTAAATTATAAACTAAACTATAACTAAACTAAACTATAAACTAAACTAAACTATAAACTAATCTAAACTAAACTAATCTATCCTAACCTAACCTACCCTAACCTTACCTAAACTAAACTAAACTAACCTAACCTAAACTAAGCTAAAATAAACTATAAACTAAACTAAACTCTAACCTAAACTAAACTAAACTAAAGTAAACTAACTTAACCTAACCTAAACTAAACTAAACTAAATTATAAACTAAACTATAAACTAAACTAAACTAAACTATAAAATAAACTATAAACTAATGTAAACTAAACTAAACTAAACTAAACTAACCTAACCTAACCTAAACTAAACTAAACTAAACTAAAATAACCTAACGTAACCTAAACTAAACTAAACTAAAATAACCTAACCTAACCTAACCTAAACTAAACTATAAACTAAACCATAAACTAAACTAAAGTAAACTATAAACTAAACTATAAACAAAACTAAACTAAACTACAATTTAAACTAAACTAAACTAAATTACACTAAACTAAACTATAAACTAAACTAAACTATAAACTAAAATAAACTAAACTAAACTAAACTAACCTAAACTAACCTAACCTAACCTAACGTATGAGGCGCTAAAAAACAATTCAAGATTTGTGCAGTGAAATCATTTTTTACGTTTTATGAGTTTTTTCAAGAAATATAATATTTGAAACAATGGATTTGTGTAGAAAAATCGCATTTGCAAGTTCCAGGATATACTTAAAGTGAAAGAATGAAGTTTCTTTGTTTTAAAAATCATGTAAATAAACAGAAACATGCAAAAATAATGGAAACAGATTTTAAATACTAAAATTGCTTTATACCCGATTCAGAGATGCCATACAATGAATGGTATAACAATGGTTATTAAAATCAATTTTCTATATTCTTTAGGCTTTAAAGTTTATATAATGAAAGAAAAAAAATTGTGCTTTAAAATTGCATTTCGGGGATTGCTTACAATGTACATAATACTACAATTATTCTATAAAAGAAATTTTAGAAATGAAACGGGTAAAAATATAGAAAATCAGTTTTGTGCTGCAAAATGGCATTTTTCCTTTTTTATTGCAAATTTTATTGCAATTATTTAAGCAATATAGATGAAAGTAAAAACTATTATCGCACGAAAATCGCGTATTTAAGCGTTTCAGAAATTATTTGCATAATATTGATTATATGGCATATATTCATGATAGTTGTAGTTTAATTTACAACAAATAGAATAAAATTGGTAAGTTTTATTAATAATCCATTTCCTTTTGGTTTATAATCCGTTTTAGAATATAAAACTGGCAAATCGAAAGAATGAGTTGTGTAGAGTAAACTCGTATGAGGCGCTAAAAGAGAATTCAAAATTTGTGCAGTGAAATCGATTTTTTACGCCTTTATGTCTTTTTCAATAAATATAATTTTTGAAAAAAAGGATTTGTATAGAAAATCATATTCACAAGTTCCAGGATATGCTTAAAGTGAAAGAATGAATGCATTAAAAATGGATATTTAAATAAATATTTAAATTATTTTGATATGAAAATGTTTTAAAAATCAAAGATCGGGAAATTAAGGAATAGAAATTTTTAAAATAAAATATCGTATTTATACGTTTATGAGGTTATTTCAAATCAATCGGATAAAAGTAAATATTTTCATGAAAATGGTTATTTTCATTAATTTTCTATATTCTTTAGGCTTTAAGGTTTATGTAATTAAGGAAAAAAGATTTGTGCTTTAAAATTGCATTAACGGGATTGCTTACAATGTACGTAATAATATAGTTATTCTATTAAAAGAAATTTTTGAAAAGAAACGGGTAAAAATATAGAAAATGAGTTTTGTGCTGCAAAATTGCATTTTTCCTTTTTTATTGCAAATTTTATTGCCATTATTTAAGCAATATAGATGAAAGTAAACACTGTTATCGCACAAAAATCGCGTATTTAAACGTTTCAGAAATTATTTGCATAATACAGATTATATGGCATATATTCATGATATTTGTAGTTAAATTTACAACAAATAGAATAAAATTGGTAAGTTTTATCAATAATCTATTTCCTTTTGGTTTATAATCCGTTTTTGAACATAAAACTGGCAAATCCAAAGAATGAGCTGTGTAGAGTAAACTCGAATGACAGGCGCTAAAAAAGAATTGAAGTTTTGTGCAGTGAAATCGATTTTTTACGCTTTTATGAGTTTTTTCAATGAATATAATATTTGAAAAAAAGGATTTGTGTAGACAAATCGCATTTGCAAGTTTCAGGAAATACTTAAAGTGAAAGAATGAATGGATTAAAATTGGATATTTAAATAAATATTTATATTATTTTGACATGAAAATGTTTTAAAAATCAAAGATCGGGAAATTAAGGAATAGAAATTATTAAAATAAAATATCGTGTTTACACGTTTATGAGGTTATTTCAAATCAATCGGATAAAAGTAAATATTTTCATGAAATAGAAGTTTCTTTGTTTTTAAAATTGTGTAATTAAACTGAAACATGCAAAAATATGGAAACAGATTTAAAACACTAAAATTGCTTTATCTTCGATTCAGAGATGCCATATAATGTATGGTATAACAATGGTTATTATCATCAATTTTCTATATTCTTTAGGCTTTAAAGTTTATATAATTAAAGAAAAAAGATTTGTGCTTTAAAATTCCATTTCGGGGATTGCTTACAATGTAGGTAATACTACAATTATTCTATTAAAAGAAATTTTAGAAAAGAAACCGGTAAAAATAGAGTAAATGAGTTTTGTGCTGCAAAATTGCATTTTTCCTTTTTTATTGCAAATTGTATTGCAATAATTTAAGCAATATAGATGAAAGTAAAAACTGTTATCGCACAAAAATCGCGTATTTAAGCGTTTCAAAAAATGATTTGCATAATATAGATTATATGGCATATATTCATGATAATTGCAGTTGAATTTACAACAAATAGAATAAAATTGGTAAGTTTTATCAATAATCTATTTCCTTTTGGTTTATAATCCGTTTTTCAACACAAAACAGGCAAATCGAAAGAATGAGTTGTGTAGAGTAAACTCGTATGAGAGGCGCTAAAAAGAATTGTAGATTTGTGAAATGGATTTTTTACGCTTTTATGAGCTTTTTCAATGAATATAATATTTAAAAAAGGATTTGTGTAGAAAAATCGCATTTGCAAGTTTCAGGATATGCTTAAAGTGAAAGAATGAATGGATTAAAAATGGATATTTAAATAAATATTTAAATTATTTTGATATGAAAATGTTTTAAAAATCAAAGATCGCGAAATTAAGGAATAGCAAGTTTTAAAATAAAATATCGTGTTTACAGGTTTCAGAGGTTATTTAAAATCAATCGGATAAAAGTAAATATTTTCATGAATATTGAAGTTTCTATGTTTTAAAAATTGTGTAAATAAACAGAAACATGCAAAAATAATGGAAACAAATTTTAAATACTAAAATTGCTTTATCTTCGATTCAGAGATGCCATACAATGAATGGTATAACAATAGTTACTAACATGCATTTTCTATATTCTTTAGGCTTTAAGTTTATATAATTAAAGAAAAAAGGTTTGTGCTTTAAAATTGCAATTCGGGTATTGCTTACAATGTACGTAATACTACAATTATTCTATTAAAAGAAATTTTATAAAAGAAACGGGTATAATTATAGAAAATGTGTTTTGTGCTGCTAAATTGAATTTTTCCTTTATTGCAAATTTTATTGCAATTATTCAAGCAAATAATCCGTGAAAATAAAAACTTTTTTGCACCAAAAATCGCGTATTTAAGCATTTCGGAAATTATTTGCATAAATAGATTATATGGCATATATTCATTAGATTTGTAGTTGAATTTACAACAAATAGAATAAAATTTGTTAGTTTTATGAATAATCTCTTTCATTTTGGTTTTTAATCCGTTTTTCAACATAAAACCGTCTATTTTTTACGCATTTATGTGTTTTTCAATGAATATAATACTTGAATAAAAGGATTTATGTAGAATAATTGCATTTGCAAGTTTCAGGAAATACTTAAAGTGAAAGAATGAATGGATTAAAATTGAATATTTAAATAAATTTTTAAATTATTTTGATACGAAAATGTTTTAAAAATCAAAGATCTCGATATTAAGAAATAGCAGGTTTTGAAATAAAATATCGTGTTTACACGTTTCAGAGGTTAACTCAAATCAATCGGATAAAAGTAAATATTTTCATGATAATTGAAGTTTCTTTGTTTTAAAAATTGTGTAAATAAACAGAAACATGCAAAAATATTGGAAACAGATTTTAAATACTAAAATGGCTTCATTTTCGATTCAGAGATGCCATTCAATGAATGGTATAACAATGGTTATTATCATCTATTTTGTATATTCTTTAGACCTTAAAGTTTATATATGTGCTTTAAATTGCATTTCGGGGATTGCTTACAATGTACCTAATACGATAGTCATTCTATTAACAGAAATTTTATAAAAGAAACGGGTAAAAATATAGAAAATGTGTTTTGTGCTGCTAAATTGCATTTTTCCTTTATTGCAAATTTTATTGCAATTATTTAATTAATATAATCGATGAAAGTAAAAACTGTTATCGCACAAAAATGGCGTATTTAAGCATTTCGGAAATTATTTGCATTAAATAGATTATAGTGCATATATTCATTAGATTTGTAGTTGAATTTATATCAAATAGAATAAAATTGGTTTGTTTTATCAATAATATCTTTCATTTTGGTTTTTAATCCGTTTTTCAACATAATATAGTCTATTTTTTAAACTTTTATGAGTTTTTCAATGAATATAATACTGGAAAAAAAGGAATCGTGTAGAATAATCGCATTTGCAAGTTTCAGGAAATACTTAAAGTGAAAGAATGAATGGATTAAAATTGAATATTTAAATAAATAATAAAATTATTTTGATATCAAAATGTTTTAAAAATCAAAGATAGAGAAATTAAGGAATAGCAGTTTTTTAAATAAAATATCATGTTTACACGTTTCAGAGGTTATTTCAAATCAATCGGATAAAAGTAAATATACTCATGAAATAGAAGTTTGTTTGTTTTAAAAATTGTGTAAATAAACAGAAACATGCAAAAATAATGCCTAATACCATAGTTATTCTATTAAAAGAAATTTTATAAAAGAAACGGGTAAAATATAGAAAATGTGTTTGCGCTGCTAAATTGCATTTTTCCTTTATTGCAAATTTTATTGCAATTATTCAAGCAAATAATCCATGAAGGTAAAAACTGTTTTTGCACAAAAATCGCGTATTTAAGCATTTCGGAAATTATTTGCATTAAATAAATTATAGTGCATATATTCATTAGATTTGTATTTGAATTTACAACAAATAGAATAAAATTTGGTAGTTTTATCAATAATCTCTTTCATTTTGGTCTTCAATCCGTTTTTGAACATAAAACAGTCTATTTTTTACGCTTTTATGAGAGTTTCAATGAATATAATAGTTGAAAAAAAGGATTTTTGTAGAATAATCGCATTTGCAAGTTTCAGGAAATACTTAAAATAAAAGAATGAATGGATTAAAATTAGATATTTGAATAAATGTTTAAATTATTTTGATATGAAAATGTTTTAAAAATCAAAGATCTGGAAATTATGGAATAGCAGTTTTTGAAATAAAATATCTTGTTTACACGTTTCAGAGGTTAACTCAAATCAATCGGATAAAAGTAAATATTTTCATTAAAATTGACTTTTCTTTGTTTTAAAAATTGTGTAAATAAACAGAAACATGCAAAAATAATGGAAAGATTTTAAATACTATAATTGCTCTATCTTCGATTCAGAGATGCCATACAATGAATGGTATAACAATGGCTATTACCATCAATTTTGTTTATTCTTTAGACCTTAAAGTTTATATAATGTGCTTTAAAATTGCATTACGGGGATTGCTTACAATGGATGTAATACTATAGTTATTATATTAAAAAAATTAGAAAAGAAACAGGTAAAAATATAGAAAATGAATTTTGTGCTGCTAAATTGCATTTTTCCTTTATTGCAAATTTTATTGCAATTATTTAAGCAATATAATCGATGAAAATAAAAACTGTTATCGCACAAAAATCGCGTATTTAAGCATTTCAGAATTTATTTGCATAATATAGATTATATGGCATATATTCATGATATTTGTAGTTGAGTTTACAACAAATAGAATAAAATTGGTAAGTTTTATCAATAATCTATTTCCTTTTGGTTTATAATCCGTTTTTCAACACAAAACAGGCAAATCGAAAGAATGAGTTGTGTAGAATAAACTCGTATGAGAGGTGCTAAAAAGAATTGTAGATTTGTGAAATGGATTTTTTACGCTTTTATGAGCTTTTTCAATGAATATAATATTTAAAAAAGGATTTGTGTAGAAAAATCGCATTTGCAAGTTTCAGGAAATACTTAAAGTGAAAGAATGATGGATTAAAATTGAATATTTAAATTAATATTTAAATTATTTTGATATGAAAATGTTTTAAAATTTAAGTTCGCGAAATTAAGGAATTTCAGTTTTTGAAATAAAATGTCGTGTTCACACGTTTCAGAGATTATTTAAAATCAATCTGATAAAAGTAAATGTTTTCATGAAATAGAAGTTTTTTTGTTTTCAAAATTTTGTAAATAAACAGAAACATGCAAAAATAATGGAACCAAATTTTTAATACAAAAATTGCTTTATCTTCGATTCAGAGATGCCATGCAATGAATGGTATAAATACGGTTATTATCATCAATTTTGTATATTCTTTAGACATTAAAGTTTATATAATTTGCTTTAAAATTGCATTTCGGGGAATGCTTACAATGTATGTAATACTATAGTTATTCTATTAAAAGAAATTTTAGGAAAAAACGGGTAAAAATATAGAAAATGAGTTTTGTGCTGCAAAATTGCATTTTTCGTTTTTTATTAAACAGTTTTATTGCAATAATTAAAGCAATATAGATGAAAGTAAAATCTGTTATCGCACAAAAATCGCGTATTTAAGCGTTTCAGAATTTATTTGCATAATTTAGATTACATGGCATATATTCATGATATTTGTTGTTGAATTTACAAGAAATAAAATAAAATTGGTTAGTTTTATCAATACTCTATTTCCATTTGGATTATAATCCGTTTTTGAACATTAAACAGGCAAATCGAAAGAATGAGTTGAAGATGATGATGATGATTATTGCTTAAGGGCGCAAAACTGTTATGGTCATAAGCGCCCAAACTCATCAAGTAATGTGTCCGAAATAAAAAATATATAAACATAAAACGCAAATCCTGCGCATAATGAACGGGCAGTAGTACTTGTCCAATAAAATGTATACCCAAAAACAAATAACAAGGGTATAAGGCGCCACAAATATGAGGGTGTTACTAAAACTCAGCCGCAAGAGCGAAAAAACATAACAGTCCTGTAATGACTAAAATCATAGCAATAAAACCCCAAAGCTAACACAGGGCAATATGGTCAACAGACAAAGACAGGTAGGAAACATATCAGCAAGAGCTGAAAACAAACCAGTCTTATAAAAGATTATAATGGTAACAACAAAACCCCAAAACAAATAACAAGGGTAATGTGCAAAACAGCAATGGAAGACTAGTTAACACGAATCAGCAAAAGCTGAAAACCAACAGTCTTAAAAGATTCTAAAAATGCCGTCAATGGTAAAAAGATAAAAACTCACACCTTGCTCCAAAAACCACAATCACTTATAAAACGGAGCACTCGCTCAACAGCAACCACATCATCTGCAAGTAAGTCCTCAATAGAGGAGGGTAAACGTAGGCTATTCCTAAAAGCTGTCAGATGATGGCAATCAATTAAAATGTGACGCACTGTATAGGGGTGGTCACAGTGAGTGCAAGCTGGAGCGGGTTGACCATTAAAAAGGTGAGAGTGACTAAATCGGCGATGTCCAATTCTGAGACGAGCTAAAATTACTTCTTCGCGACGTACAGCGCGAGAAGAAGTCGACCAGTTAAAAGGGGCTGATTTACACTCCCGAAGCTTATTGGTGGTTAGTAAATTCCACTCATCGCGCCAGCGCGAGAGAACGCCTCGTCGTAAGGAATGTATAAAATCCCCGAAGTAAAAACGGTGCTCGTACTCAGCAGGGTCTAAAAGGGCGGATTTAGCTGCGACATCTGCGGCCTCGTTCCCCGAAAGTCCTACATGTCCAGGCACCCATAAGAGTGTTGCCCTGACGCCAGCGTCGAAAAGGGTTAACACTGCATTGTGAACCACCTGTACAAGAGGTTGGTAGTTGTACAGATTTTTAAGACTTAAAATAGCACTCAAAGAGTCAGAACAAATAACACTGTTCCTCAGCCCTTGATCAGAAATAAATAAAACCGCCCGATAAATAGCATTAAGCTCCGCCATAAAAATAGATGTCGCAACGTTAAGACCATACGTAAAACTTGCCCCATTAAAAACAAAGGCACATCCTACACCTGTGTCAGATTTCGAACCGTCGGTATATATAAAATTCCAGCCATTAAAAGAGGATTTGATCTCGCTAAAATAACAACGAATAATATGTGCTGCGGTCGAAGATTTCGGACAGGACGTAAGCCCAAGATGAACGGGGGCCTCTGCCAAGAGCCAAGGAGGGGAAAAGTTTTCCCCGGCTAAGAAGAAAGCAGGTAACTCGACGCCCAAAGTCCGTAAAATCTCCCGAAAACAAAAGCCAGCAGGCTTAGGAGTAAAAGACCGAGCAGCATAAAAACGATCAAAAGACACATTAAAAAACGGCGCATTCGTGGGATGAAGAGGTTGCGCAGCTAAGCGACAACCGTACGCAGCTAGTAAAACATCCCTACGATAAAACAACGGAGGTTCTCCAGACTCCGCACATAAACTCAACACAGGACTGGTGGGGAATGCCCCAATGGCAACACGGATACCCCGGTGATGAATCGGGTTCAGGCGGCGCAGAACAGAAGGCCGCGCAGAGCCATAAACAACACTGCCATAATCCAATTTGGACCGGATAAGAGAGCGGTAAAAACGTAAAAGTATAGTCCGGTCAGCTCCCCAAGATGTGCCACTTAAAACACGTAAAATACAAAGAGAACGTTCACACTTGCCTCTGAGTTGCGCTATATGCGATGACCAGCATAATTTCCTATCAAACACCAAGCCAAGGAACCTGACTTCATCTGCGAAAGAGAGTGCGTCTGGGCCAAGATGGGGCGAAGGTGGAGGATACTCCTTGTGGCGCCAGAAATTCGTGCAGACGGTCTTCTCTGCGGAGAAACGGAACCCGTGAGAAACACTCCAACCGTGAAGGCGGTCGAGACAGCATTGGAGGCGGCGTTCCAAGAGACAGGTTCTCCGAGAGGAAAGATAGATGGCAAAATCGTCTACAAACAATGACGATTGCATTCCCGGCGGTAAACACTCGGTGATAGAGTTAATCGCAATGGCAAACAGTGTGCAACTTAGTACCGAGCCCTGAGGTACACCATTCTCTTGAATAAAATTAGATGATAAAACTGATCCCACGCGAACATTAAAAACCCGGTCTTTCATAAATTCCTGAATAAAAAAGGACATACGCCCACGTATGTTCCAATCGTGAAGCGTTCGGAGGATACCGCCTCTCCAGCAGGTATCGTACGCTTTCTCTAAATCGAAAAACACAGCAACCGTTTGCACTTGCGCACAAAACCGTCCATTACATGGGTAGTTAAATACACAAAATGGTCGACTGAGGAACGATGACGCCGGAAACCACACTGGGCGTTCGTTAATAATTGCCTCGACTCTAAACACCACATGAGCCGTCCGTTAATCATGCGTTCCATCAACTTGCAAACGCAGCTGGTGAGGGAAATCGGTAACTGGAAGGAAGATGTGGGTCCTTTCCAGGCTTAGGTATAGGAATGACGGTGGCCAATCGCCAAGCGCTGGGAAATGTGCCGTGACACCAAATAAAATTAAAGGTTCGTAATAAAAAAAACTTTGCCTTCTGCTGATAAATGCTGCAACATGGCAACATGAATGTCATCTGGCCCCGGTGCGCAATGTCGAGAGGTAGAAACGGCATGCTCCAGTTCCCTGGCGGTAAAAGGAACGTTGTGTCTCTGCTGATGGTCGGAGGCAAATGAGAAACCTTTCCTCTCAACCTGCTCCCTTACTGCGCGAAATGAAGCCGGGTAATTGGCGGAGCTCGAAACATCAGCGAAGGTTCGTCCTAAAACATTGGCGACGTTAGTCTGAGTAGTGAGCACTCGATTTAAAATCCTAAGACCGGGTATAGGTGTAAACCTTGGTTTGCCAGCAACGCAGCGTAAGCGTTCCCAAACTACGGATGAAAGCGTTGTGCGGTTAAAAGAAGAGGTAAAATAAATCCATGAAGCCTTTTTGCTATCCTTGATGACTCGGCGGCATTTGGCGCGAAGATATTTGCTGAAGTAGGGTGGCGACGAAAAACTCGGAGAGCACCTCGGCGTGCACGCAACGCATCCCGGCATTCATCGGTCCACCAGGGAACCGGTAAGCGTCTAGGGTGACAAGACGACCGGGGAATAGTCTTATCTGCGGCTGTTATGATGACCGTACGGAGATGCTCGATCGCGATGTCGATAGATGGAAATTCACACCCTGAAAATTCGGCCAAAGATCGAAAGAGAGGCCAATTCGCCTTTTCAATGAGCCATTTTGGCGCGCGCTGTGAATGTGAGTTTGAAGAGAGTACATGGATCTGACACGGAAAGTGGTCACTGGAATATAAATCGGAGATGACGTTCCAGGTGAAATGTACAGCAAGTGAGGCAGAACAAATGGATAAGTCCAAGTGCGAAAAGCTATGAGTACTGTCAGAGAGAAAAGTAGGTTGACCAGTATTGAGAAGTATAAGATTGTGACGAAGCAAAAAGTCAGCTAAAAGGTTACCCCTTGCACACTCCGTGGTGGAACCCCATAGGGGATGGTGTGCATTGAAATCCCCCAAAAGGAGAACAGGGGGTGGTAGCTGAGACAAAAGATCGTCCAGGTCAACTGTGGTGATGGTGCCGGACGGAGGTAAATAAACAGTGCAGACAGAAAAACGAAGGCCAGAAAAGTGAACTGTAGCTGCAGCAGCTTGTAAAGGAGTCTGGAGCTGTAATGAGGTGCTGTACACGTCATTGCGAATTAAAAGTAAAACTCCGCCGTGAGCGGGAATGCAATCTGCGGGAGGGAGATCAAATCTCACCGAGGAGTAACCGCGTAAGTTTAAAGAATCTTGTGGGCGAAGCTAGGTCTCTTGGAGACACACAAGAAGAGGGTCAGTAGAACGTAAAATTAACTCGAGGTCAGGTCTGCGACTACGGAGACCACGCACATTCCACGAAAGGATAGCCATTGTTAAAATTATATAAAATAAATAAAAAAATTAACCACCTTACTTTTTGGGCGGTCCAGGACGAATAAGACGTCCTTTTTTTAATCGCGTGGGACTCGGTGGTTTTGAAGGAGCAGGCACATCCTGCTCCATTACATCCTCAGAGGGAGGGCTCTCCCGCTGAGAAGAATCAACCGATTCCAAAACCTGAAATCGGTTGGTGGTGGAAAGAGGCAGTGACGGCGACCGCCTAGCGGGCTTGCTCCCGTATCCATCATGGGAGCTCGACCTCCGAGGAGGAGAAGGGCTCGATTTCTGCTTCGTATTACTGGTAGTGGATGATTTAAGGAAGTCAGTTCGGGTATAAGCGGTCTTAAACTTTAAAGATGGAGCATCAAAAACAATAGGCTTCGGCTTCTCAGTTGAACGGTTGGCGGCAGTTGGCGCACAAGGCACCCGAGTAAAAACAAGATCGCAAGTCTGCGTGCTAATAGTGCGCTTCTGGACCGCAGAAGAAGCCACAGCGCTGTATGTCCCGGTTTTAGGCAACACGGGTAGGCGAGATTGGAATCGCTTCCGCGCTTCACTGAATGTAAGTTTCTCCTTAACCCTGATCTCCTGGATAGAGCGTTCATCGCGAAAACGAGGACAATCGCGGGACGAAGCCGGATGGTCACCTTGACAGTTCACGCAAACAGGGGCAGTTGCACAAGCTCCCTCGTGACTTTCAGTACCACAGGTTGCACAGATCGACTTTGCACTCTTGCACGACACGCGAGTATGGCCAAAAGGTTGGCATTGGAAGCATCGCATGGGACTGGGAATATATGGGCGAACCTCAATTGCCTCATATCCAGCTTTGATCCTCTGTGGTTACTCAACCCGGTTGAAGGTGAGGAAGAGAGTACGGGTGGGCTGTGATTCACCTTCCTTCCTAGACTGTACACGATAGACCGATATGACTCCCTGGTCATCCAGACAACTCTGGATTTCCGAGTCGGACATCCCGTCTAACACAGTCGTAGTAATAACTCCTCGCGACGAATTTAAAGTTCTATGTAGCTCTACACGGATCGGATACCCGTGGAGAATCGTCGCCTTGAGCAATGAGTTAGTTTGCGCTATTCCAAGTGTCTCTACCAAAAGAGAACCATTACGGAGACGTGTACATGTCTTCACTGGTCCAGAAATGCCATCAATACCCTTCTGAATCACAAATGGGTTCACTCTGCTGAATGACTGACCATCCTCCGTACGATTAATTACCAAGTAGCGAGCAAATGGCTGCTCGGTCACTTCCTTTACATCCACTCTTTTGCGTTTCATATCAAAATTATTTTCATCTACTATAGCGCATTAATCCTTCACCATTATACCTGTCTCCCATGGCAGGCTACTTCCTGGGCGCCACCCCGGCTTAGGTTAGTTGCCCTGGCCTGGACAAGGTAACCTCAGGGTCACACCTTCCTGGTTATAGACAAAGGGACCCAATCGCCTGCAGGAAGTTTACAGCGCGTGTTATGGCCCCTCCCCGGGCCTGGCCTTTACCAGGGGATACGCTCTTGCCCTACATGATGGCCCAGTGCTGGGAGTCACGCCATTACCCAGTCACCTGTGAACCGTGTAAAACACGGGGGCATCCTTCAGACTAAAAGCAGGGAGGTATAAAAGATAAAATTAAAATGGAGACGAAATAAAAAGGTGTCAAACGCGCTAAGCGCGGACCTATGGGAGCAGCTCGGGTGCCTCGGGGTCGCACGCCCCGTACCGAAAAAATTGGGCCCCTGAGGGGGAATGAGTTAGGGAGAGTAAACTTGTATGAGAGGCGCTAAAAAAGAATTGAAGATTTGTGGAGTTAAATCTATTTTTTACGCTTTTATGAGTTTTTCAATGAATATAATATTTGAAAAAAAGGATTTTTGTAGAAAAATCGCACATGCAAGTTTCAGGAATTACATAAAGTGAAATAATGAATGGATTAAAATTGGATATTTAAATAAATGTTTAAATTATTTTGATATGAAAATGTTTTAAAAATCAAAGATCTCGAAATTAAGGGATAGCAAGTTTTGAAATAAAATATCGTGTTTACACGTTTCAGAGGTTAACTCAAATCAATCGGATAAAAGTAAATATTTTCATGATAATTGAAGTTTCTTTGTTTTAAAAATTGTGTAAATAAACAGAAACATGCAAAAATATTGGAAACAGATTTTAAATACTAAAATTGCTTCATTTTCGATTCAGAGATGCCATTCAATGAATGGTATAACAATGGTTATTATCATCTATTTTGTATATTCTTTAGACCTTAAAGTTTATATAATGTGCTTTAAATTGCATTTTGGTGATTGCTTACAATGTACCTAATACGATAGTCATTCTATTAAAAGAAATTTTATAAAAGAAACGGGTAAAAATATAGAAATGGTGTTTTGTGCTGCTAAATTGCATTTTTCCTTTATTGCAAATTTTATTGCAATTATTTAATTAATATAATCGATGAAAGTAAAAACTGTTATCGCACAAAAATGGCGTATTTAAGCATTTCGGAAATTATTTGCATTAAATAGATTATAGTGCATATATTCATTCGATTTGTAGTTGAATTTATATCAAATAGAATAAAATTGGTTTGTTTTATCAATAATATTTTTCATTTTGGTTTTTAATCCGTTTTTCAACATAATATAGTCTATTTTTTAAGCTTTTATGAGTTTTTCAATGAATATAATACTGGAAAAAAAGGAATCGTGTAGAATAATCGCATTTGCAAGTTTCAGGAAATACTTAAAGTGAAAGAATGAATGGATTAAAATTGGATATTTAAATAAATAATAAAATTATTTTGATATGTAAAATGTTTTAAAAATGAAAGATCGCGAAATTAAGGAATAGCAGTTTTTGAAATAAAATATCGTGTTCCCCCTTTTCAGTGGTTATTTCAAATCAATCGGATAAAAGTAAATATTTTCATGAAATAGAAGTTTCTTTGTTTTAAAAATTGTATAAATAAACAGAAACATGCAAAAATATTGGAAACAGATTTTAAATACTAAAATTGCTTTATCTTCGATTCAGAGATGCCATACAATGAATGTTAGAACAATGGTTATTATCATCAATTTTCTATATTCTTTAGGCTTTAAGTTTATATAATTAAAGGTAAAAGATTTGTGCTTTAAAATTGCAATTCGGGTATTGCTTACAATGTACGTAATACTACAATTATTCTATTAAAAGAAATTTTAGAAAAGAAACGGGTAAAAATATAGAAAATGAGTTTTGTGCTGCAAAATTGCATTTTTCCTTTTTTATTGCAAATTTTATTGCAATAATTTAAGCAATATAGATGAAAGTAGAAACTGTTATCGCACAAAAATCGCGTATTTAAGCGTTTCAGAAATTATTTGCATAATATAGATTATAATACATATATTCATGATATTTGTAGTTAAATTTACAACATATACAATAAAATTGGTACGTTTTATCATTAATCTATTTCCTTTGTGTTTATAATCCGTTTTTGAACATAAAACAGGCAAATGGAAAGAGTATTGTGTAGAGTAAACTCGTATGAGAGGCGCTAAAAAAGAAATGTAGATTTGTGCAGTGAAATCGATTTTTTACCCTTTTATGAGTTTTTTCAATGAATATAATAATTAAAAAAAGGATTTAGGTAGAAAAATCGCATTTACAAATTTCAGGAAATACTTAAAGTAAAAGAATGAATGGATTAAAATTGGATATTTAAATAAATATTTAAATTATTTTTAATGAAAATGTTTTAAAAATCAAAGATTGCGAAATTAAGGAATAGCAGGTTTGTTCTTTGCATCTTGTGCTTTAAAATAAAATATCGTGTTTACACGTTTCAGAGGTTATTTCAAATCAATCGGATAAAAGAAAATATTTTCATGAAAATTGAAGTTTCTTTGTTTTAAAAATTGTGTAAATAAACAGAAACATGCAAAAATAATGGAAACAGATTTTAAATATTCAAGTTGCTTTATCTTCGATTCAAAGATGCCATACAATGAATGGTTTAACAATGGTTATTATCATCAATTTTCTATATTCTTTAGGCTTTAAAGTTTATATAATTAAAGAAAAATGATTTGTGCTTTAAAATTGCATTTCAGGGATTGCTTACAATCTACGTAATACTATAGCTGTTATTCTATTAAAACAAATTTAGAAAAGAAACGGGTAAAAATATAGAAAATGAGTTTTATGCTGCAAAATTGCATTTTTCCTTTTTTATTGCAAATTTTATTGCCATTATTTAAGCAATATAGATGAAAGTAAACACTGTTATCGCACAAAAATAGCGTATTTAAGCATTTCGGAAATTATTTGCATAATATAGATTATATGGCATATATTCATCATATTTGTAGTTGAACTTACAACAAATGGAATAAAATTGGTTAGTTTTATCAATAATCTATTTCCTTTTGGTTTATAATTCGTTTTTGGACATAAAACAGGCAAATCGAAACAATGAGTTGTGTAGAGTAAACTCGTATGAGGCGCTAAAACAGAATTGAAGTTTTGTGCAGTGAAATCGATTTTTTACGCTTTTATGAGTTTTCTCAATGAATATAATATTTGAAAAAAAGGATTTGTGTAGAAAAATCGCATTTGCACGTTCCAGGATATACTTAAAGTGAAAGAATGAATGGAATAAAAATGGATAATTAATTAAATATTTAAATTATTTTGATATGAATATGTTTTAAAAATCAAAGATCGCGAAATGAAGGAATAGCAGGTTTTAAAATAAAATATGATGTTTACGCGTTTCAGAGGTTATTTCAAATCAATCGGATAAAAAAATGAAAATTGAAGTTTCTTTGTTTTAAAAATTGTGTAAATAAACAGAAACATGCAAAAATAATGAAAACAGATAAAAAAACTAAAATTGCTTTTCAGACATACCATATAATAAATGGTATAACAACGGTTATTATCATCAAATTTCTATATTCTTTAGGCTTTAAAGTTTATATAATTAAAGAAAAAAGATTTGTGCTTTAAAATTGCATTTCGGGGATTGCTAACAATGTACGTAATACTTTAATTATTCTATTAAAAGAAATTTAGAAAAGAAACGGGTAAAAATATAGAAAATGGGTTTTGTGTGGCAAAATTGCATTTTTCCTTTTTTATTGCAAATTTTATAGCATTTATTTAAGATATATAGATGAAAGTAAAAACTGTTATCGCACAAAAATCGCGTATTTAAGCGGTTCAAAAATTATTTGCATAATATAGATTATGTGGCATATATTCATGATATTTGTATTGAATTTACAACAAATAGAATAAAATTGGTTAAGTTTTATCAATAATCTATTACCTTTTGGTTTATAATCCGTTTTTGAACATAAAACAGGCAAATCGAAAGATTGAGTTATGTAGAGTAAACTCGTATGAGAGGCGCTAAAAACGAAATGAAGATTTGTGCAGTGAATTCGATTTTTTACGCTTTTATAAGTTTGTTCAATGAATATAATATATATATAAAAAGGATTTGTGTAGAAAAATCGCATTTCCAAGTTTCAGGAAATACTTAAAGTGAAAGAATGAATGGATTAAATTTGGATATTTAAATAAATATTTAAATTATTTTGATATGAAAATGTTTTAAAAATTAAAGATCGCGAAATTAAAGAATAGCAGGTTTCGAAATAAAATATCGTTTTTACAACTTTCAGAGGTTATTTCAGATCAATCGGATAAAAGTAAATATTTTCATGAAAATTGAAGTTTCTTTGTTTTAAAAATTGTGTAAATAGACAGAAACATGCAAAAATAATGGAAACAGATTTTAAATACTAAAATTGCTTTATCTTCCATTCAGAGATGCCATACAATGAATGGTATAACAACGGTTATTATCATCAATTTTCTATAATCTTTAGGTTTTAAAGTTTATATAATTAAAGAAAAAGGATTTGTGCTTTAAAATTGCATTTCGGGGATTGCTTACAATGTACGTAATACTTTAATTATTCTATTAAAAGAAATTTTAGAAAAGAATGGGTAAAAATATAGAAAATGAGTTTTGTGCTGCAAAATTGCATTTTCCCTTTTTATTGCAAATTTTATTGCAATCATTTAAGCAATATAGATGAAAGTAAATACTGTTATCGCACAAATTTGCGTATTTAAGCGTTTCAGAAATTATTTGCATAATATAGATTATATGGTATATATTCATAATATTTGTAGTTGAATTTACAACAAATAGAATAAAATTGGTAAGTTTTATCAATAATCTATTTCCTTTTGGTTTATAATCCGTTTTTGAACATAAAACTGGCAAATCGAAAGAATGAGTTGTGTAGAGTAAGTTCGTATGTGGCGCTAAAAAAGAATTGAAAATTTGTGCAGTGAAATCGATTTTTTACGCCTTTATGAGTTTTTTTCAATAAATATAATATTTGATAAAAAGGATTTGTGTAGAAAAATCGAATTTGCAAGTTCCATGATATACTTAAAGTGAAAGAATGAATGGATTAAAAATGGATATTTAAATAAATATTTAAATTATTTTGATATGAAAATGTTTTAAAAATCAAGAATCGCGAAATTAAGGAATAGCAAGTTTTAAAACAAAATATCGTGTTTACAGGTTTCAGAGGTTATTTCAAATCAATCGTATAAAAGTAAATATTTTCATGAATATTGAAGTTTATATGTTTTAAAAATTGTGTAAAAAACAGAAACATGCAAAAATAATGGAAACAAATTTTAAATACTAAAATTGCTTTATCTTCGATTCAGAGATGCCATACAATGAATGGTATAACAATGGTTATTAAAATCAATTTTCTATATTCTTTAGGCTTTAAAGTTTATATAATTAAAGAAAAAAGATTTGTGCTTTAAAATAGCATTTCGGGTATGCTTACAATGTACGTAATACTACAATTATTCTCGTAAAAGAAATTTTAGAAAAGAAACGGGTAAAAATATAGAAAATGAGTTTTGTGCTGCAAAATTGCATTTTTCCTTTTTTATTGCAAATTTTATTGCAATTATTTAAGCAATATAATTGATGAAAGTAAAAACTGTTATCGCACAAAAATGTGTATTTAAGCGTTTCAGTAATTATTTGCATAATATAGATTATATGGCATACATTCATGATAATTGTAGTTGAATTTTCAACAAAAGGAATAAAATTGGTAAGTTTTATCAATAATCTATTTCCTTTTGGTTTATAATCCGTTTTTGAACATAAAACAGGCAAATTGGAAGAATGAGTTGTGCAGAGTAAACTCGTATGAGAGGCGATAAAAACGAAATGAAGATTTGTGCAGTGAAATCGATTTTTTACGCTTTTATGAGTTTTGCAATGAATATAATATATAAAAAAAGGATTTGTGTAGAAAAAACGCATTTGCAAGTTCCAGGATATGCTTAAAGTGAAAGAATGAATGGATTAAAAATGGATATTTAAATAAATATTTAAATTATTTTGATATGAAAATGTTTTAAAAATCAAAGATCGCGAAATTAAGGAATAGCCGGTTTTGAAATAAAATATCGTGTTTACACGTTTCAGAGGTTATTTCAAATCAATAGTATAAAAGTAAATATTTTCATGAAAATTGAATTTTCTTTGTTTTAAAAATTGTGTAAATATACAGAAACATGCAAAAATAATGGAAACAGATTTTAAATACTATATTTGCTTTATCTTCGATTCAGAGATGCCATACAATGAATGGTATAACAATGGTTATTATCATCAATTTTCTATATTCTTTATGCTTTAAAGTTTATATAATTAAAGAAAAAAGATTTGTGCTTTAAAATTGCATTTCGGGGATTGCTTACAATGTATGTAATACTACAATTATTCTATTAAAAGAAATTTAGAAAAGAAACGGGTAAAAATATAGAAAATGGGTTTTATGCTGCAAAATTGCATTTTCCCTTTTTATTGCAAATTTTATTGCAATAATTTAAGCAATATAGATGAAAGTAAAAACTGTTATCGCACAAAAATCGCGTATTTAAGCGGTTCACAATTTATTTGCATAATATAGATTATATGGCATAAATTCACGATATTTGTAGTTGAATTTACAACAAATAGAATAAAATTGGTAAGTTTTATCAATAATCTATTTCCTTTGGGTTTATAATCCGTTTTTGAACATAAAACAGGCAAATCGAAAGAATGAGTTGTGTAGAGTAAACTCGTATGAGAGGCGCTAATAAAGGATTGAAGATTTGTGCAGTGAAATCGATTTTTTACGCTTTCATGAGTTTTTTCAATGAATATAATATTTCAAAAAAGAATTTGTGTAGAAAAATCGCATTTGCAAGTTTCAGGACATACTTAAAGTGAAAGCATGAATGGATTAAATTCGGATATTTAAATAAATATTTAAATTATTTTGATATGAAAATGTATTAAAAATCAAAGATCGCGAAATTAAGGAATAGCAGGTTTTGAAATAAAATATCGCGTTTACACGTTTCAGAGGTTAATTCAAATCAATCGTATAAAGTAACTATTTTCAAGAAAATTGAAGTTTGTTTGTTTTAAAAACTGGTAAATAAACAGAAACAGAAAAAATAATGCAAACAGATTTTGAATACTAAAATTGCTTTATCTTCGATTCAGAAATGCCATACAATGAATGGTATAACAATGGTTATTATCATCAATTTTCTATATTCTTTAGGCTATAAAGTTTATATAATTAACGAAAAAGGATTTGTGCTTTAAAATTGCATTAAGGCGATTGCTTACATTGTACGTGATACGATAGTTATTCTATTAAAAGAAATTTTAGAAAAGAAACGGGTAAAAATATAGAAAATGAGTTTGTGCTGCAAAATTGCATTTTCCATTTTTTATTGCAAATTTTATTACAATTATTTAAGCAATATAGATGAAAGTAAAAAATGTTATCGCACAAAAATCGCGTATTTAAGCGTTTCAGAAATGATTTGCATAATATAGATTATATGGCATATATTCATATTTGTAGTTGAATTTACAACAAATAGAATAAAATTGGTAAGTTTTATTAATAATCTATTTCGTTTGGGTTTTTAGTGCGTTTTTTAACATAAAACAGGCATATCGAAAGAATGAGTTATGTGGAGTAAACTCGTATGAGAGGCGCTAAAAAGAATTGAAGATTTGTGCAGTGAAATCGATTTTTTACGCTTTTATGAGTTTTTTCAATGAATATAAGATTTGAAAAAAAGGATTGTGTAGACAAATCGCATTTGCAAGTTTCAGGAAATACTTAAAGTGAAAGAATGAATGGATTAAAATTGGATATTTAAATAAATATTTAAATTATTTTGATATGAAAATGTTTTAAAAAAGATCACGAAATTAAGGAATAGCAGGTTTTGAAATAAAATATCGTGTTTACACGTGTCAGAGGTTAATTCAAATCAATCGTATAAAAGTAAATATTTTCATGAAAATTGAAGTTTCTTTGTTTTAAAAATTGTGTAAATAAACAGAAACATGCAAAAATAATGGAAACAGATTTTAAATACTGAAGTTGCTTTATCTTCGATTCAGAGATGCCATACATTGAATGGTTTAACAATGGTTATTATCATCAATTGTCTATATTCTTTAGGCTCTAAAGTTTATATAATTAAAGAAAAATGATTTGTGCTTTAAAATTGCATTTCGGGGATTGCTTACAATGTACGTAAGCAATGTAGCTGTTATTCTATGAAAAGAAAATTTAGAAAAGAAACAGGTTAGAATATAGAAAATGGGTTTTGGGCTGCAAATTTGCATTTTTCCTTTTTTATTTTAATTATTTAAGCAATATAATCGATGAAAGTACTCAGCACAGGACTGGTGAGGAATGCTCCAATGCCAAAACGGATACCCCGGTGAATGAATAGGGTTAAGGCGACGAAGCACAGAAGGTCGCCGTAAACCAAACAGTCATAATCCAGTTTCGGTCGAATGAGCGGAAGAGCCCTCATAGGGAGGGCTCTCCTGCTAAGAATTATTCACCGATTCAAACACCTGGAATCAGTTGGATGTTGATATGGACCGCCTAGCTGGTTTGCTCCCATCATGTGAGCGGGACCTCCGAGAAGTAGAAGGGCTATTTCGCTTATCCACAGTGGGGGCGTCCTGATAAAATACAGTCCTGGTAGAAGCTGTCCGGAACTTAATTTCCGGGGCATTAAACACAACTGCCTTAGGTTTCACGGTGGTTCGTTTCCGAGTACTGGGTACAATAGGCACCTGTGTCAAGGTCACACGTTTGTGTACTACTGTCGCGTTTCTTCGTCGCTGAAGAAGCTACTGCGCTGTACGGCACGGTACGGTCTGAGGTACTGTGGGCTGGCGTGATTGAAAGCGCTTCCGGGCGTCCACAAAGGAAAGTTTCTCCTTAACCCGGATTTCCTGGATGCAGCGTTCTTCGCGATACCGAGGGCAGTCACAGGATGATTCCCTCTATTCAGAAGGACGTCTATGCCCTTCTGAATAATAATTGGGTTTACCCTTTGAAAAGACTGACCGTCTTCCGTACGACTAATGACTAAGTAACGAGGAAAAGGCTTCTCACTTACTTCTACTCTCTTTCGTTTCATCTGGGTAAAATTGTTTTCAATAGCCATAGCGATTTAATCCTCCACCATTACATCTGTCTCCGATGGCAGGCTGCTTCCTGGGCGCTACCCCTTTATAGGTTAATTTTCAGGCCTGGAACTGGTAACCCCAGGTTCACACCTTCCTCTGGGTATAGACAAAGGGACCCAATCGCCCGCAGGAATTTTACAGCGCATGTAATGGCCCCTACCCGGGGCTGCCCTTTACCGGGGGATACGCTCTTGCCCTACATGATGGCCGAGTGCTGGGAGTCACGCCATTACCCAGCCACATTTAACCATGTCAAACACGAGGGCATCCATCAGACTAAAAGCAGGGAGGTATAAAAGATAAAAGCCAGAACGCCATAACAGTCACGAGCCGCCCTGAGGGCGGGTTTAAGGCCACAGTACCTAGCCGCACCTGCGGCTTGACCTGTGTGGTTGACCTTCGTTGGGTTATATATTTCTAATGTTAATGTTATAATAATCATAGAGTCTACAATAACGATAGAGTCGGATCTGAGGAGGTTTTCAATGGTTATATTTGCTGAATTGGCCCTGGCCAGCTTATCAAGACGGTCACCCGCTGAACACGGCCAATACGCATTAACATCGGTCACCAATCCAAGTGACATCCACGCCCAATGCATCTTCACGTCTGAGGAAATCTTCGGTAAAGCAGAGTAGAATAGACGACGCTTTTCAGGTGGAAGGCTATTTATTCAATGTCGTCACCAAGATGTCCTTGGGGAGCCTGTATGAACTGCAGCGTCTTTTTGCTTTTGGGTTGTACTGCCCTAGAAGACGCGCCAACTGTTTGGGATAGTATGGGAGTTTATCATACAAATTCTTTGCCCTCTCGCGAATGGTATCGACAATGTATGGCACTATGCAATGTTCATGGAGAATGTGGGCAGGAAACCGACGGCATGTATTGTAAATTATCCTAAGCGCCCTGTTCTGTACGCATGGATTCTGCCGATGATGCCCTTGGCCACCACACCCATACAGAATCTGGGGCGGTATGATAGCGCGAATGATCCTCAGTTTTTGGTACTTACGTAGTGTTCTTGATCGAAAGATCGGGTACAGCATGAACAAAATCCTGGCCTGAGCTAGGAGAAGGGCAGAGAACTTCCCCGGGCTGTTGGCCATGCGCCATTTCTCGCTCCACTGCCCGATGGCTCAAAGCTGTCTTTGGAGTCGCTGGTAGCAATATTGCAAGTCTTGTTTTGTGCCAGCAGCAGGACATCGTCTCCATACTGGCATGTCGTAACTTTGGGCTCTGTAGGAAAGTCGGCCATTTAAGCTGCGAAGAGTATCGGGGACAGCACGCTGCCTTCCAGCACTCCCGCTCCAATGGGCCTTTGGAGGACATCATCCCCTCCTCCCTTACACGAAAGCTACGGTCTCTAAGGAAACCTGCGATCACTGTAATGCAGGGGGGAGGGATGCTTCCTTGTACGAGTTTATAGAGTAACCGCTCATGCCGCGTGGTCGCTAAGGCTTTTTCCACCTCCAGCAGTACTGCCACGGTTTTGGCTTTTCTTGGTATCCCAAGGAGACCTTCTCCGTTACTTGGAGTAGCTGCTGGGTGGTCGAGTGGTCAGCCCGAAAACCAAACTGATGGTCCGGAATGAGGCCTTTCTCCTCGAAGAGAGGAGAGGACCAGCCGCTGAAAGAGTTTTGAGATGGCTGAGAGTAGGCTGATGGATCTGTAACTAGAGGGGAAAACTGGGTTCTAGCCAGGCTTTAGAATGCATCCCACTATCGCCTCATTCCACGCACTGGGAAAATGGCACAGGTGAAGGCATGCATTATAAATCCGTGTCAAGTGGGATTTGGGATGCCACCTCTTTTGTGGTGGCGGCGGCCTCAAGGAATGCATCCACCAGCTCCTCCACGATATCAGTGAAGTTCTCGTCCTGCGGGTCCTCCCGGGGCTCGAACTGGGTCTCCAGGTAGTGTGTGAGAGCCTCGGCTTTATCGCGGGGGGTGAAAGACAGCCTGCCCACGAGTGCCGTGAATCCGGTGTGTATGTAAAGTTTTGTCCTTACGTAAACTTATAATAATCCGCCAAGGTTTCCTATCCTGGAGGTCAACTTGCTGCATTTTGTTTTTCCAGGCCTTTCTGCGGGGCGTCCTGAGGATTTGAACCTCTGGTAGACCGCACGGATCCTGGGGTGACGAAGCGTTGCCATAGCTTGCGTACGGTACCTTTGGCCTCGATGAGCTGCCTAAGCTAATTTGGAATGGTCATGGGGTTTAGGAGGTCGTGAGGGATGCGGTAGGATGCGCGTACCGCGCTGAGAATGCGGTCGGAGAAAGCTGTAGCTGCGGCCTGGAGCGCCTCACCAGAATCGATGTGATTATTCATTCTACAGTTTGGTTTCACTCCACTCTGGGAAATGCAGAGTGCCCATAGTCACGTCTGTGTCCACCATGACCGAGTCATGGTCGGAATACAGTTCGTTGACAACCGTGAGGTCCAGATGGAATGGAATGTTCTTGGTGATCATGATGTCAAGGAGATCCGACCTGCCACCGTGGGTCGGTTGGAACGTTGGACCTCTCGGGCCATGCGCGATGAGAGCCGGGTCTCCGCTTATGAGGCGGCAGAGCGCACGGCCTCTTCTGTTCGTTTGGCGACTGTGCCAATGCGGTTGCTTCGCGTTGAGGTCTCCTTCTATACATACAGTTGGGTGCAGGTTCAGTAGGGTTGTATAGTCCCCTTCTATGCAGCGGTTACCAACCGAGTCATAGGCCGCAACCAGCAGTAAGTCTTGCCCCCCAGCTCTAGCCGGATGGCGAAAGCTTCTAGCTGCTGTAAGGGCGGGATCTGTACAGGAGTGTGGGTTATGTGGTTCTTGATTAGGATGATCGTGCCGCCTCCCTGTCGGCCAACTCGGTCGGCCCTGTGGGTCACGTAGCTTGGCAATTAAACTGCCAAGCTACTATAGTTTAGTCTCACAGACCAACAGGATGTCAAATCATAATGGAGGCAAAATAAAAAGGAGTCAAATACGCTAAGCGCGGACCTGTGGGAGCAGCTCGGGTGCCTCGGGTTCGCTACGTCTCGTACCCAAAAAATTGGGCCCCTGAGGGGTCATAAACATGAAATATCATTTTAGTGAATCTGGATTTATATTTTATTAATGCAATTCAACATAAAAAAAATATTTATTCAAATATATTCAATTATTGGGAAAACCAGTGGTAACCAAAGGAAAATCTACACCAAGGGTGTAGAAATCTAAAAACTGCTCGGCACTTCTTCACTCACTTCAAGCAAAAACACATTTGCACATTAAATGATGTTGATATCAAGCAATCTCCAGCAAATTCTATCTTCTGCTGTTATCCCTGTTAAAATAATACAGTGTTTAAATATAAGTCTTTCTCAAACTGCATACCTACATGCTTTCTATGCACATTCCATCAACACTGCATATTGTAACATATTGATCATACATTATGATTTGAGGCATTTAGTGTGTTTTATTTTTTGAAATCTTTTCTTATGAGTGGGAGATTAGTTAGTCTGTGTATCTAATTATTGAAAATGCCATATTTATGTTATGTAATTTTTCATTACCATGTTTACATGACAAACATCAATTTGAATATACTTAAAAAAGCAGATTAACCAACATGAAAATTTACAATTTCATGCAAATGCAAAAACAAATGTAAACAGGGATCTTACTAAGTTTGAATTTAATCTGGAATGTGTATTCAATTTACAATTGTATGTCATTAGTTCAATAGTTTTGTACAGAGACTAACCTCAAAATACCAAATAATCACAAACACAATTACAACATATATTCAATTGAGGAATAATCAATGGATACAGTACTAACACACTACATAGTTAAAGAGATTAACAAATCCCTTAAAGATAGTGCTACATTTAAAAAATATCAAGAACAATTACAAGCACAGCAGATCATCACAAGAAGGTATTCAAAGTACAAGGCATAAAATTTAGCACCACAAAATGTATATATTTTAAAACATTAAATTCTTCGCTAAAACAAAGCATACCATCCCCTGGTAACATTGCATATATGCCTGATGTTATCAGGCATATATGGAATAGAATTAAATAAATTGTACTTATGAAGCTGTAAGCAATGGAGTGCCTATATGGAATATACTCTGCTTCAAGTGGGACGAGTTGGCATATTGTATTTGTTTATTTTAACATATTCACAATTCAAAGTGCTGTAAGTAAATGCATTCCATCATTTTCATCCATACAAATTAGAAATAAGTAAGATAAGTCACTAACAAAGTGGCATAATTAACAGCTCTTTAAAGTATAACTTATTAAAAGTTATAACACCTTGAAATCTCTCGTTTCTCAAAATTCTCAAATATTAAATTAAATGTAATAATCCTGTGACATGCAACTTCGACTGCAATAAAGCTGATCATGGGAAAACATGAAGAAAAGTGAAACAAACAATTAAACATGTTTAATTTTCTCTCTCTCTTCCACAGAACACCCAATCATTTTCTCAGCCTCTAAAACTACTATACATTCAGCTCTGCAAGTTTAAGTCACATTACAAGCTTCAAGACATGCTGCCTACTTATGAACATTAACACTGCACACTAGAGGGTTGTTCATAACCTACAAGGAGAACTATTTTTTAGATACTTATTTCCCAGATTTTATTATTAGATCATTTTTATTTTAAAAAATTATTGAAAAAACAATCCATAAAGGAAAGCTGAAAATATATTTTAATTTTCCTAACATTTTCCAATACTTTCATTCAATGATATCTCTTTAGCCTAATCCCAATTTATGCACAGAAAATAAATTAAACATATGCCTTTATATTACCATTTTCATTGTCAAGCAAATTGCAATTTAATTGCCATATATCTCATAGTTTTAAATTGCTAACCTTGTAAGATAAATGTAGTGAATTCTACAAAAAGAAATGCAGTACAAAATATTATGTTACTTAATAAAACTTAAAACCTGAAATTGTCATATTTGTTAACATAAAAAAGATAAGGCCCATTATGTTTCCGATTCCTTTAATTAAAGTGACTATCAAAATAGTCACTGCTATCCTCACATTTTTCTTATTCTTTCCTTAAACATAATCTACTAAACACACATTCACAACTCCCCAACCAGGAGGGAAACAAACAGCTGAAGAGCATTTGTTTTGATATTTGACAGGTGTGCCAACTCCCCCAAATTTAAAATCCTAACTCTAAAAAAAGAAATGTCTTACATATTGCCCAACATTTTTTTTCCTCAATTAATGATATTTAAAATTATTGTTATGTTCATTTATAAAATATTTAAAAGAAGAAGCTCCAGTGTGCTTTGCAGGAACATCCTAAATGATGTTGACATCAGGCAATCTGCAGCAAATTCCATCTTCTGCTGTTATCCCTGTTAAAATAATACAGAGTTTAAATATAAAGTCTTTCGCAAACTGCATACCAACATGCTTTCTATGCACATTCCATCAACACTGCATATTAACTTAAAGCACTACAACAAATAAGCTTTAACAAATGTTCTTAAATTTCAATTACACCCCTAATCTTAGATTAAAATGTATATACCATTATTTGCAATGTGTAACTAATGAATATGTCTGCCTTTTCATTTTAACACTACCTATACATGATCAATTTTTACATTTGCACAGTCAATTGCAGCTATAGGACAATCTTATATATTCATTATAGGAGGGAAAATGTTCAGTAGTTCAGACATACATATCTTAAACATTTTCAATAGCTAATTTAATAGACTATAAATTAATTAAGTATTATCAGCTCCATTTTTATTTTATTTTATTACAGAATTGTACAATTCTGTTTTATGTGTGATAAATACCAAATAGAAGGTTAGTGCAAAAGTTCAAACTGGCTCTTAGTGGGAAAACTACCAGTAGGCTATGCAGCAATTTCATGAACTGTTTTGATTAAATCTTTAAACAGATTGATGGCAGTTTCTGTGAAATTTAAATTGATGATTGCTTGATAAAATTTTGCATTCTTTGGTTCGATTATTTTCTACATATTTCTAAAATATCATTTCTTATAGGTTTCCAGATTTCTCTTAGTTTTTTCTGAGTATATTAAATTGCAATCTGAGCATTCTCTTACTTATATGCCGGAATTTTTTTCTCTTGTTTGTAATTCTCCTTGGTATTTTCAATTGTAGCAATATCTTTTGAATTTATTAATCTTTCTAACTATGTAGTGACATAGAAAGATTAATAAATCTTGGGACTGTATCCATTTAGTGTGTATTGTAGTTCTTTTTTGGATTCTGTTCTTATGAGTGGGAGATTAATTTGTCTGTGTATCTAATTATTGAAAATGGCATATTTATGTTAAGTTGGGTTATAGCTATTATTTTTTTATGCAGTTATTCATTACCACGTTTACATGTCAAACTCAAATCGATTTGAATACACTTAACAGACTGAAAATGTGCGTGTAAATGGGTATTCAAGAGTTCGATCCTATTAAAAACTGGAAATAGAATGGGACTTTCTTTCTTTCTTCCTTTCCAAATTTTATGTCTTGAATCAATAAATTCTTTGTTATTACATGAGTTATCCAACATAAAAAATAAAGTAAGGCAGATTAACCAACATGAAAATTTATGATTTCATGCAAATGGAAAAACAAATGTAAACAGGGATCTTACTAAGTTTGAATTTAATCCAGAATGTGTATTCAATTTATTATTGTATGTCATGTATTTGTATGTCATTATTTCAATAGTTTTGTACAGAGACTAACTAATCTCAAAATACCAAAAAGAATTACAATATATATTAAATTGAGCAATAATCAATGGACACAGTACTAACACACTACATAGTTAAAAAGATTAACAAATCCCTTAAAGAAGGTGCTACATTTAAAAAATATCAAGAACAATTACAAGCACAGCAGATCATCACAAGAAGATATTCAAAGTACAAGGCATAAAATTTAGCACCATAAAATAAATATATTTAAAAACATTAATTCTTCGCTAAAACACAGCATACCACCAGGGAAATCATCAGGCATATATGCAATAGAATTAAATAAATTCTACTTACGAAGCTGTAAGCAATGGAGTGCTAATATATCCTACACAAGAGAAATTTGGAAACAGAATGAAAGTACATTTTAGAAATATCTGGCTAAAATAATTGGAAAAATTGGCCGTAGCAACTCATTTTTTGGAATCAAACCACGAAATTAAAGCAAGAAACCATTTTGTTTAAAAAAAACACACGCACTACTCCAATAAAAACTCACATGTGAAAAAATTTTCTTTAAAAAAAAAAAAAAAGATAAATTAATAAATTCCTATTCCAGCAAACAGATGTCAACAGAGAAGCAACTAAGATCCAGTTACCACTATACCAAAAGAGTCCAAAACTTGCCAAGCACTCAGGGGCAGCTGAAGATGGGAACAAAGGTCCCAAAACCCTGTTAAGTGAAATTCCTCAATATTTGATAACATTAATTTTGGAAAATTTCAAAATCTATTCGTATTATTAAAAATGAACAAATAAAAATGATATGCAAATCTCATTATGGAAATTAAACAACAACGAAATAAAACTAGAATACACTAAATTTTCAATGATGGAAAACACCTACAGTATTTTCCTTTTGCTTGGAAGTATACTACAAATTAATTAACAGAACAAAAGAATAAAAAGGAAAGAGAGAACAAAAGAAAACAAAATGTCAAAAAATGTTTTATTGGCAGTGAATTTTATTGCTCCAAGTGTTTAATATGAATGCTAACTGAGATATCTTTTATGAACATAGTTCACCATTAAATCAGTTATCTTAAACTAAACTCTATTGCTCCTTTACTCCAAATACTTAATATATTGGTGTCTGAAAAAGAGGATTTATCTAAGGGATACATCATGTATCTCCTAACTTTTGTGATATGAAACACAAAATTATATTCTCTGTTCTTTAACTAATTAGTATTTGTAGTGTTAAAAACCTAAACATTCAAATCAAAATATGAAATATTTTCATTAATTTTGGTGTTTCTATAAAATTTGTAAGTTTTATCAATTAACCTATGTGGTTGCTGACAGTAGCCTATTATTTTAAGTAGCAGTTTCCTACTGAACATACTAGCAGTTAAAATAGATGAAGTTGCGTTATACATGTTATGAATGAATGTTATACATTCTGTTCAGAAAATGTTTGCCACATATTGTATATAGTTCTGTCATTGCTTGTTGTCAGTCCTGGTGGTGTAGTGGTACTTGCCTTCTAAACCCATGGTCATAGGTTCAAACCCGGCCAGGATAGATGGATTTTTTTGGGCATAAAAATCCTAAGTATCAGAAGGAAAGTAAAGCTGTGGGTCCCGTGTCATACATTTACGGCACAATAAAGAACCTCAAGCCTGAAAGAAGAGGCCTCTGAGCAAAATTTGTCAAGTCATTTCATGCCCTGAATTGAATGGGATGCTGATGACCTGTGCTGTTAAAGAGCATCCTTAAATAAACTAATCGAAAATTCAATCATCTGTCATTGTTATGACAGATTCTTTTCTATTAAAAACACTAGGAAGGCAGACATAATTGCTTGGGTGTCCAGCAAATATGTTCTGCATTCTGTAATGCACACATAGGCGGAATTGTTGCAGTTCATAAAAGTGAACAAGTCAAACAAACTCAATTCGATTGTAATGGCAGTGTTAACATGGAAGCCTTACTATCTGGTAACAATTTAATATGGTTTGTCTGGTCAAGAGTATAGTATTATGTTGTCAACAACAATAAAACTTTCAAAATTGCAAATATTGAAAAGCTTACATGTAACATAATTGACAGTGCAACAAATTTCAGTTTGGTAAAACAGTATAAGATATTATATTTTAAGTCTGTAATCCATTTCCATTTTTAATCCAAGGGGCATTAAGAAATGACTGACTATAGCAGTATTTTACAAATGCAGCAAAATCTATGGGTAAGCCTTTACTTAGGGCAATGGATTGATACTAGTATGGCATTCAGATGCAAGCAGATTGTGTAGTGAAAGGCCAGTTGTTCCCTGGTTGCCAAGAAGAAAGATATGGGCAATGCATCATGAAGATATGGATATTTTGGAGATACTGGTAACTGGTAATGAGCAGTATGGTTGTGCATAGTACATAGTACCTTGTAGTACATTCCCAAACAATGATTTCATGATGTTACCAGGTTGATAGTAATGGTGCATTGACATTGACATTGACTTAAATCTGCCTTTTGCAAACAGAACAGGATGTACTTTACTAAACTTCTTCTGTTAAAGTGAATTCCTTTCCATTTTCAACTCAAACTAAACTTGTTCATTCAAAATCATGTAATGGGTACAGGTTTTTTACTTTTCTTTCCAACAGCCCTAACACTTCAATAGTATATTGGTTTCATCAAACTGCACCCTGTGGCCTATATCACTGCAATGTTCAGCCAAACTAGATTTTTCACTTGCCCTTAAAGCTCGAGGAGAACCTTGAGCTCCAGTCCTCAGCAATAGCAGAGAGAGCGGAACTCCTCAGTCCAGAATACAGAAAGTGTAAGTGGAGCTGCAACCAAAATAAAATGTAACAGCATAAATGTTACATGTATTATTTTTTTGTTGAATATAACACAACCTATGCACTGTCCTCCATAACATTCTGGCTGCGATATGTTGTTCTTTATTACAAAACTGAATTTTCCAGGTATGTTTCAACTTCATTTTATCACAAGTCTTGTACTTACGAAGCTGTTGACAATGGAGTGGCAATCTACTTCAACTCATGTATACACATTCTTACACTAACTCCATTCACTTACTCTTAAGTAAGACGCGTTTCGGGAGAATCTCTCCCATCTTCAGTCAGCAACTGAAGATGGGAGAGATTCTCCCGAAACGCGTCTTACTTAAGAGTAAGTGAATGGAGTTAGTGTAAGAATGTGTATACATGAGTTGAAGTTCATTTTATCACTTTGCTGTCTTATTGGAATTTGCGATTAATTCATATACACACACACACTAACCTTAACCTTAATTGGGTAAATCCTAAAACTGGTGAACCCAGTGGTTTGCTGCAGTCACCTATGGCCAAATGGCCTATGCTCAACTTCGATTTCATAAATATAATTGATAAGGGATTGCAAGCTACTAAGTAGGTGGGTAAATCTCTTTGACTCCAGCAGAACCTCTAGCAAGAAGAAGAGGAAGAGGAACAAGAACAAGAAGAAGAAGGGGGGCGGGGGGCAGGAGGAGGAGGAGGAGGAGGAGGAGAAAGAGAGAGAGAAGACTTTGGACATTGAATATTTGAACCCACCTACCTTTGCATTTATAGCACGACTCTCTTATCATCTGAGCTAACATTCCATTATGCTACAATACTTTATTATCTACCTATATCTGTGGAAATCACACTACCTTCAGCTTTTCTCACCTGCATACGCTGATGTTTCTTTGGTGTTCATAAGGTGAGTAGAAATAGTATGTCCAGTTGCACCATATTCAAAGGATAGTGGTAAACTCCAGGTGCTTATGAGCTAGGCTGTCTTTAACAGGACTGACCATATTCTAATTTTAGGTGGAGGCTTATGAACCCTTTTGATGCCATTTTTGCTTATCTTTCCAGGTAACTTGCCAGTGAACAGTATGCAGGCATCAGTAGTTTTGCCTTTCTCATGTGTTTCAGTGGTGTGCTTCTTTTTATGCCAGCCCCTTCTAAAGGCAGCTTTCATTTCTTGATTTTGTTAAATGTTAATTTAGTTTAGGTTTTCAGGAATATTCCATTGAGATGGCTGTCCATAGAAAAGGCATAGAGAGATTTGTAGAAAACTATGAATCAGTTTCAAATTACTTTCAAAGCATCTTACATAATCTCTCCTTTTAAAAAATTTGTTTATGTTGTGCATAAACTTAAATTATTTAAATTTCACCACGCATTTTTAATAATATTTTGAGACTTTTCTGTGCTATGACCCTCATATCAGAAGAACACTATCTAGTAGTTACTGAAAATGTGACATCATAGGTGATTTGAGCCTCCAATTTTAAAAAAAAATTAATAAATAAAATCAATTTTGCAGTTAGGGAAACTTTATGTTTATTTCAGTTTTTTATCCAAAATTATACAAATGTTTAAATTGTCTGAAAAGTTTAATTTCAATGAAGATAATACCTTTAAAAAGTTTAAAGTTGTTCATATAAAATGTTGAGTATCAAGTGTTTGAAAGTGCTTTAAAATCTTGAAAAGTTTTCAGAACATTATGGGCATTTTGATTTTGATGACTTTTATGAAGAATAATGCAAATAATGAACCATAGTTTTGAAAGTATAACAAAAAGTGAGCACAACAGTAAATTTTCTACAAAAGAAGTCTTATGTGTGCATGTTGAGCTCTTTTACACTTTGTATTCCAGGATAAATTCTTTCAACGCTTTGTTCTACTGCTAGAGAGAAAGAGCAGAATGAAAGAAACAAGTGTTCACTAAAACTACATACAAGTAACATTAATGTCAAAGAAGTAGCTGGATGGATAAAACATATGTTCATCAAAACTATATACAGGTAACATTAAATTACATAAATGTCAAGCATTATTTGACATCAAACTAATGAATGCTGAAAAGATTTGTGAATATGATTTTTTTAAGAATGATTGATCTGAATATTTTTACAAAAATAGATAAGTATATTTGCACAAGTTAGTGAGATTTATATTTTAAAATTAAAGCTATTCTAATTTTTAAGCATTTTTTGTTGAAAGACAGTAAAAGCTGAGCCTTTTACACAAATACTATAGTTCCCATGAGTTGTCAAGTGGTCCCTTATTGAAATTCTAAAATATTAGCAAACTTGCTCTACTGTGCTCAGAGTATGAACTTTTTACTTAATTCAAAACATTACTCCAAAAATGAGACATCCATTTTTCACCATTTTATTAATACTATTCACTGTAATTGAAGTGTTTAAAAGCTATTTCATAACAAATATTACCTATTTTTGATAATTGTGGCTATAATATATAGCAACATTTAACATTTATATATTTAAATATCTGATAATAGCAAATTAATAAAGCAACAAGAGGAACTTTTTGTTTAAGCATCATTATGCACGCATTCTTTTCACTTCCTATCAGCACTTTCCATTAACTGCTTTCTTATTAGTAATGCAAGAAACTTAATCAATTAACTTAATCATTTTAACATGTTAACCTACACGTCTAATCTCCCTTGAAGCATTATAATTCAGGTAGTTCTGCGCTGTGTCAACTTCATCAGGAAGGAGAAGTATGGTCTCATTAAGTGAAGAGTGATTCAACTTGAGATTCCACTCCAGAGATTTAGTTTTATTTTCTAGATTCTTCATCAGCCATTCCATGTACCTCACTTCATTGTTCTGTAACAAGAAAAGTATAGAACGTATAGAAAGTATGCCAAAACCTATTTTAAAATTTTGGTTACAGCAGCAATTTGTCATAAAAGGCAGATGCATACTATTAACAGTCAATTTCAACTGCAAGGCTCCAAAATTGTGTGGCAAATCACCTATTTAAACTACAGGGAAACAATCATGTATTAATTGACTGGAAGCCGAGATGTTCATTTGCTTCATATACTGCATTGCTGTTGCAGAATTTCCAGACCTTGCAGTTGAAACTGGTAGCTAACTTTTGCATAAGACTTATAATGACATGTTGCTTCTGGAATATAAAGGTAGGTTTCAGGTGTAAGGTTCAATATTTCCCTTTTCATTTAATATTCTGGTATCTGGTATATATTATTTTTGCATTAAGGAATGAAAAGAAAACATTCACATTTTTAAAGTGCTTTATAAGTATAAGCAGCAATAAGTAAACAATGCTTTACTTGCAGTAAAGTAAAGTATAGTATCTATACTAGGTGTCTATTAACAGCAATGCAGTTAGATTATTACTGATACACTGAAATTGAAGATTGATTGCAGTTAGAAACAATAAATTATTTAAATGTGAAGATAAAAGTTAAAATTAACTAAACAGGATGGGAAATTTTGTGGAAATGTTATAATAAAATTATATATCTTATGGAAAATTAACACAATACTCTATTGTTCAGAAAATGCTGCCCATAAGCACAGTATGTGATAAAGGAAATCAGAGCAAGTATAATTAGTACAAGGAAAGTTATTTAATAAAATTTTAGAGAGTGCTTTTGTTCCAATGAAATGGAGAACAAGATGATAGTGCCTATATACAAAGGGAAACAGGACATTAATAACCCTGCCAATTTTAGAGATATAAGATTGTTATCAGTAATACAGATGGTGCTCACTGAAATTTTGGCAAATAGATTACAGCAGTGGGTCGAAAGAGAGAAGAATTTATCTGTGCTCCAGTGTGATTTAGAAGAGGAAAAAGAACAGTTGCCAATATTATTGTAATAAAAACAATTGGTGATAAATGTTTAAGAGTCAAAAGGGGGAAGAGTACATGTGGTATTTATAAATTTAGAGAAGGCTTTTAAGATAGACAGGAACAGTGGATTAAGTTAAGGAAAGGAATAAGTAAGAATTTTATAAATGTATTACAAGCAATCTAGTTAGATAATAAATTCTGTGTAAACTGTTTAAGAGACGAGATAACAGTGCATGCAAAGTTTATCTGGAGTAAGACAAGAATGTAAATTAAGCCCAGTACTAATTAACTTATTTATTGATGATATTATTGAAGGAATTTAAAGAGAAAATGTACATTCACTACTAATTAATAATAAGGAAATACTAGCTATTGTTTGCAGATGATTTGGTTGTTGGCTCTATCTCAAGTAGAGGTTTAAGAAAAGGAATTTAGGTTATCAACAACTATTGTAAAGAATATGCTTACAAATCCAAAATGATGGTCTTCAAGATGGGCTTTAAATTGAGAAAACAAGAAATGGTAATTAGATAGTCATGAAATAGAAGTGAAGAAATTTGATTATGCTGGGTGAATTAAGTGCTAATGGTATCTGGAATGATTAGAAAAAGTCAGCATTAGCTAGCTAAAGGAAAAGTGTATATGGGGGTTGTAAGAGCATGTTTATGGAAAATACCAGAAAAATATAAAATGGACGAAGTGGATATACAACACCATGGCAGAGGTGAATATTATGTATGGAAATTTTGGGATATGATGAAAGCTGCAAGATCCTGAATTTAATTAATAGATCATTTTGCAAACTATACTGGGACTACAGAGAGTGTTACTTAATAATGTAGTATTGTAGAATTGGGTAGGTCAAGGTAGAATAATTGAAAGAAAATTTAAATAATAGTATAGAATAAATATATTAAATGATGGAGAGATTGTAAGGAATATTTTGATGTACAGAAGAACATTAAATGGTAAAAAATCATGGTTGTTTGAAACTTAGGATTATTGTTGAAAAAATTGATATCGGGGTTTATTGGGTAAATAAGCAATATAGATAAAGGGGTTTTTGGAAAGAAGTAAGGGCTAGAATTGAAGATATTGGGGAAAAAAAAAAAATTGGGAGAATTAGAGATAACAGTTCACTGAGAATTTATCCAGAGATAAAAAGAGTTAGGGGGAGGGAGAAGTACTTAAAAATTTGTGATAAATGGGGAGGGAAGTATTCATTTGGGCCAGAACAAGAGTAAGGAATTTAACAGGATTGAGAAATATTTGTGAGAATGGTGTGGTGATGAGTACCACAGCATATTATATTGTGAACAAACAAAGTGGTGAAGACTACAGGTATGTAAAGAAAAATGGAATAAATTTTAATAAGGAAGATTTTAGAAATTAAAGGAGATTAAAATGTGAAAATGATGAGAGAATACTTGGGCAAAGTTAGGGATAAATGTCGCAGGAAGTTTAGAAGTAGTACAGGAGAAGAGAGTTTAGATATAGATGATTACTAAAAATTTGATAATTAGAATAAGTAATGAGACTGATGAAACAGATTATGGTTTGGTCTACAATACATTAAAAACCTGGAGTTATGATGTAATGGGCTGGAAACAGTTTAGGTATGCAACTTTTGAGGTTGTATTAGGTTGTAAGATGCTGGTTATGTTATCTATTTTGTAATACAACTGGTGCTAAATGAAAATAAATATAGTATTGGTTGGTATTGGAGTCTGGCTCCTTGGCCATTCCACTAAGTTACTACGATGAACTGGGGACTAGGATTCAAAATTAATAATAGTATTTGGTTATTTGTGAAATAATGAAAAGATGTAAATTTTACTTGTAATGTTGTCTCTGTAGTAGTAGTAGTAGTAGTAGTAATAATAATAATAATAATAATAATAATAATAATAACAATAATAATAATAAAAGGATGCAAGCTTTTTTCTCCTTTAATCCCCAGACAATTGCAGAAATAGAACTTGTTTACATTTAAAACTAGTTCCATTTTAGATATAAATCATTTCTATGACTTTATCTACCTAAAACAGGCCTCTTCTTTTCCCTAAAGAATTTTTAGTTTGTTAGCAGCAGTTATTCATAATGCAACAGAAAGGAAGTGGGCATTTGATGGCCTACACCAATGTGGGAACCAATGTCACAGGAGGTAAACAAAGCTCAATGTCCATTAACCAATGAGAATACATATGTGGCAAGCAGGTCAATGCAGTTTGTTTAACCCGCAGAATTAAAGAATCTGCGATTGTGACAGCAGGTTCATTTAAATGAAACATCTTATCACTGCAATGGAGGCTTACAATTATCAGAATACTGCGACGGGCATCTTACATTAGGTAAAAGTGGAAATTACTCCTATGTGGTCCAGTGGCTGCGCACTATACTAGTTATGTGTTTGAATAACTGGACAGATATATGTGGAGAGTAGCTATGTATGGTTGCCATCACACCAATTCAAAATCCAAATTGCCAAATACCATGATTGGAGGAAAATGTTCTATGATTAATGCAGACATGGGAATGCTCAAAGATCCAACAATGCAACACAGTCTTATCCTAATATTTCAAGTAAAAATGATCTGTACCAATTCAGAAGATCATGTGCACAGTATCCGAAGAAGATAATTGGTTCAGAATGCAATTGGCTGCCATAGGTGCACAGCAGATAGGAAGACTTCCTTAAAAAATAAGGTGGTTTTATTGAGTTTCATTTATCAGAAGGCATTTAACACCCACAATAACCAAACGGACCAAAAGGAGTTACCTAGCTTGGTGTAATTACCTTTATGGAATATGTGAACCATGATTACAAACACATGTACCTGTATTTTTTATCCGGAGATATTAATACAGTATGTAGAGATATTTCTGCATGAACAACTGTCCATTCTTTTGGAAGGTTTCCCTTATATGTGCAATTAAAATGCAGTTCTGGCAAAATGATGTACAAACAATAATGACCTTCGCCAGGAATTGAAACAGCAGTATCCAAGGCAGAGCAAATGGCCTTCATCTTGGTCATCAAGACTGCCAAACTAGAATGCATTGGACTTATTTCTATGGGGTCACTTCAAAGACCTTACGTACAAGATTCCAAATGACAATTAACGTCTCATTTTCTACAATTATGTATTCAACTTGTTTACACTAAACTACACTTACTTAGTAATTGTATAAAATATACTGAACTTTTGTAACAGGATTTTGTAACAGTCGACCAGGAACTGGTGATAGGAGCGATGGCTCCCGAAACTAGTCTTCCATTTTATTGAATTTTAGTGGTGTGAATGTTACAATTTTGACTCAATTTTTTAAAATGTTTCCACTTACTTACATGAAACTAAGACATGTTTCAGGAGTAATCACTTCCATCTTCAGTTGTTGACTGACTACTGTTACACAAAATGGCTGGATAACCAGAAGCTTCCATGGCAATGTCTGGTGGTTGCAGTAAGAACTTGCGGAGTTCATCCTTGGAGGGAAAATTGAAATTCATTAAATTTTCTTTATTTGTTATGATGAAAAATTTTTCCGAAGAGGATAATTCCATTTGGTTGTGAAGCTGTTTCAGCAGAATAATCTCTGGTTTAATTTCATGATTTTTGGTCCAAAAGTGAGCTGCTACTGCTGATTTATCAACCTGCTTAAACCAAATATTCCTAAAGTGTTCTTTTCTCCGAATTTCCAAATTTCTAATTTGCACATTTGATTTTATAAATTCCTGATTTCTATTCTGTTGGTATCGTGTCTTTTACTGTGCAACCTAATAAATCCTTGATATAATATATTTGTTCTTTGAGGCTAACATTATTCCATGTTCTTTGAAAATCTTCTTAAATTTGTTGTGGTAAGTTGGATGGTATGTGACACTTTTGGATTTGTATCTTTTCTTGGTGTTCTTCAGTGAGGAAACTTCTCTTATCCATTTCTGTCTTTTAAATTTATAGATAATTTTTATTACTATCTCTTTTTTTAAACCATTGGTTAAAGCTGTCTTTATTATCTGTTGGTATTCCACTTTGTACTCTTTCTGTGAGAGGGATGTTGATTAGCCAAGCTGTGAAACAATGCATATTTATGTGGAATTGGGTTTTAACTATCATTTTTATGTAATTTTCTGTGTGTGTGTGTGTGTGTGTGTGTGTTTTCTGTGAATTCCAAAGTTTAAACTATCTCCATTTCTTAAGACTGTTAAATCTAGGAATGGGAGTCAACCATTCCTCTCTTCTCTTATTTTAAATTATATAGATTTATATTGTAGATTAAGAAGTTTCAAAGCATCTATTAAATTCATTTAAGAATTTTCAAAAAATAAGACATTTTTAAAAAATTCTGTTAGAACTCACACAGTGAAGCTTGTTAAATGTAAATTCTAATCTGTCGTCTAACACACTCTTATGCTTCACTTACTTTTAAATATGGTGGGACCGATTTCGAAGAAACATTCTCTCCATCTCCATCATTTACATCTATTAAATGTTTTACCGGTATTATTGCAATAGGTATGTCATTCATATACCTAAACCATGTCTTGAAAAAAAATAAAAGGATATGTATTGATATGTATTTCAAAGAAACTCATGAATAAATCCACTAGAAATGGGGACAAGCTTTCCCATAACTAGATCCAAAAATTGTTGGTAATATCTCTGGTTGAAACTGAAGAAATTTTGTTGAATGCTAATATTTGTGAGTTTCAGTAAGTCTTCTATTTCTTCTGTTTGTAAATTTAAGGATGTTAACCTTTTCTTTAACATATGCATAAGCTTCTCTAATGGTATGCTCATGAATAATGCCTTTATGTCAAACAACACCATTATATCTTCTATTATAATTGTGCTATTTTTAAGTTTTTCAAATAAATCAAATGGATTTTTATGATCAAACTTTGGAATTTTTTAAAAGAGTTGAAAATGTTGATCAATTTTTTTTTACCTGGTGTGTGGGTGAATTGATATTATTGATTATTGGTATCATGCTGTTATCATTTTTATGTATTTTAGGAAGTCTGGGTAGTACCAGATTGCTGTGTGTGACTTTCTGTTTTTCAGCGATGGATAGTATTTTGATCTCATTCAATGTTATTTAGTTTTCAAAGAACATGGACTAATGTTAACCCCAAAGAACAAGTATAATATCAAGAATTTATTAGGTTGCACAGTAAAAGTCACCATACCAACAAAATAGAAATCAGGAATTTATGAATCAAATACGCAGATTGCCATCAGAGATACATTGGAAAAACCAAGAGAAATTTGGAAATTCTCAGAAAAGAGCACTTTAGGAATATTCGGTTTAAGTAGGTTGATAAATCAGCAGTACAGCTCACTTTTGAACCAAAATCATAAAATTAAACAACAGATTATTCTGCTGAAACAGCTTCACAACCAAATGGAATTATCCTCTTGGGAAAACATTTTCATCATAACAAATAAAGAAAATTTAATGAATTTCAATTTTCCCCCCTATGGATGAACTCAGCAAGTTCCTACTACAACCACCAGACACCGCCACAAAAGCATCTGGGTAACCAGCAACCATTTCGTGTAACAGTAGTAGGTCAACAACTGAAGATGGGAGTGATTACTCCTGAAATATATCTTAGTTCTATATTAGTGAAATTTAGAGTTAACAAGTTGAATACATAATTGTAGGATATATTACCACTCCATTATCTACAGCTTGTAAGTACAATTTACTTAAGGTCTCATTACTCAACTGCAAGCAACCATTGCTATCAATGGAGAAAAAAAAAATTTTGTCAGACAACTCAGCGTAAGGTCATACCTTAAATTGGATGGTAAATATCTTGAACACCTATTACACTAGAGTCAATATGTCCATTCTGCATGAGTACTGTGTATGAAAATATGGTTATGCACATTCAATTATTATATAAATGCCTTTAAAACAAATGATTCCAATTAATTTGCTCAGTATTGAAGGTGAATGCTGTTATAAAAAATGTGCTGCTGATTGCTGATAAAAGTCTAGCCATCTGCAGTGAACAGGAAAGAACATTTATAAACAGCTCATACATCAATCTATATAGGAAATTTAGTATTTATAAGTTACCGAACCACAATATACTGTTCAAACTTATTTATACAGTTTAAAACTAGACTAGAATTAATTTTAAAGATCAATCTTCATTATATGCAATGTTTAATTCAGAGTTTGTTCACTGATAGTGATAATATATTATGGGAAAGGAAAAAATTAAAAGCACCCTAAATAACAAAAAATAAATAAATAAACAAATTGCTAGCTGCAGAAAAATGTTTTACATAAAAGCATTATCAAATGTTGACTTTTCAAATTTTTATATTTCAAAATTTATTTTAAAATGATTAATATTAATATTACTTACATCTGGAGTGACACTAGCTATTCTGCTTGCTGCTGTTCTCAATTTTTCAACCAGTGACATTAGATCTATACTCATGATTGATTTGTTTAACTGTAACAATAAGATGGTTATTTTTAGAGAATGCATAACAAATATTTGCATTAATAGTCCTTACACAAAAAAATTGTGAACAAGTAAACAATGATTAAATATTTTGCAAATTCCCATAGCCATGTTGACCGTAGAATAGAAATGTTTATTCTTTACATAAATACCCTATGTCAACTCTCCAGATACTCATCATAAAAGTTTTTGTGATTGCAACGAATAAATTATTTTTGTATTACAATCATCTGGATACTAGATGCACTGAAATGGTATGGCATTCACCGTTAACATTAGCAAAAATTATGAAATAAAAACCTCAATCAGGTAGTTTGAACCAGCAGGATTCTGCCAATGTCTTGCTCATGAAAATAGTCTAGATGGAAAGTGTATATTCTTATCTAATCTCCATACTTCAATTTAAAGAAACATTACTTACTATCTTTGTAAATGAAGAGAAGTAAATGCGTGTGATGTTAGATGTGAGAAGTCTTGTTAAATCTATTCTGGCTTCCCTTGACAATATGGTTACACTCCCATTGAAATTGAATTAGCAATCACTGCCCACAGAAATATAAATTAACAAGTGAACGAAAGAAACATTTCATGTTGACTATTTACATTTCATCTGAAAGACAATGATCTCCATCTCCTTGTCCAGTAATACAGTGTATTTTTATACTTTCTTTTTTTATTAGACTAACACTTGTAACATTCTTTATTACCTAAATTCTACAATGTGAATGATTTTTAAATTGTGTAGGTAATTATGGCTTAAGATATGTTTAGTTATACCTAATAATCTGATAAATACTGCACTTGACCTGCTCTTGCTTTGAGCAATATAGTCCCAGAGTGAAAGATACCCTCTGTTTAAATACACAAGAGTTTTTACACATTTTACAAGTATTGGAAAATAATCTAAACTTAGGCATTAATTTTTTACAGTAAACTCCATTCACTTACACAAAAGTAAGACACATTTCTTACTTTTCTAAGAACCTCTCCCGAAACGCGTCTTACTTTTGTGTAAGTCAATGGAGTTTAGTGTAAAAAATTAATACCTAAGTTTAGGTTATATTGCCACTCCATTGTCAACAGCTTCATAAGTACAATATTTATATTGCAAAAATATTCTAATAGAAGAAAGTAATTTTTCCTTACACTATTTGTGCAAAGGGGGTCGCTTAGGCTGGGCAGTTCAGAACAATTGGCCCCTTTTTTTTCCCATATAAGTAAATAAATATCATTCAACAAATCCAACCCGGATGATCATATGTAATTTAAGCTCTGCTTTACCAGACAAACCAAGAAAGCACTAACAAAGTGAATTGTTAATGTGCATGCTCATTTGCTAACCTCAAGCTTGGATTATTCATTGTGTGCTCATTGAAAGAAACATGTGAAAAACAGAAGAGGATAATTGTATTTGGGTGATCCAAGAATTCAAAATAAAGAAAATAATTTATTTGCTGTCAAACATGTTTTTAGCCAATGATGCAAATTGAGTGCACATCATACAGCAGGGCGCTTGCTCACAGACACATAATAGCAAACTGCTTTGTAATTATGCAACAATTGCTCCAAATATCGATGTTAGCTCATATGTGATTTTAAAATGTGCACAAAGAAGAGAAAGCTGTATGCTTATATAAGGCAAATCTAAACTACTAATTTGAAGGATAATTAAATCATTTAGAAAATATTCAACTGTATTCAAATCCTCATGCAATCTCATCAAGTTTAAGTTTACGTAGCCAGATTTAACTCATGCCCTCTTCTTATGGGATGTGTGATGTGTAACTTCAGTCACAATGGAGGTGTATAGCAGTGCAGAAAAGATGTAGTGTTACTCTGTGCTACTTCAAAATGCTATCACAAATTACCATACACAGACGTTCCAAGACAAAGTACCATATAGCTCTGCCTCCGGCAAAGACTATTAAAGCCGGATATGACTGATTTGTGAAAACAGGCTGTGTGGCATATCAAATGAAAGATCAGGGATTCCCATGTAGCAGACCATGTTGTAGATGTCATCAAGCATGTGCATGAAGTCCAAAAAAATACACAATTAGAACAATTTGCAGCTGAATATTCCACAATCTGTGATATGGAGAATTTTATTACAAGGACTGTAATGTAAGGCATAAATGCTAAAAAAGCTTCAGGCATTAATAATGGTGCCAAGCAGAAAAAGTATGAGTTCTATATGGACATGATGAAGTGGATGGAAAATGAAGGTGACTTTCTTTATAAGATTATATTTAGTGATCAAGCAACCTTCCACCTCAGTGGTGTCGGTCCTGGTGTTCTAGTAACAATCATATTTGCCTCCTAAACCCAAGATCGCAGATTCAATCATGGCCAGGTAGATGAATTTTTTGGGCATTAAAATCCTATAGCTTCCTTCAGAAGGGAGTAAAGCCGTGCTGTAGATTTACAGTACATAAAAGAACTTTAAGCCTGAAAGAAGAGGCCTTTGAACAAAATTTATTGACTATTTCATGCCCTGAATTGAATGGGACCCTGATGAACTCAGATGTTAAAGAATGTTCATAAATAAACCAAATGAACACCTTAGCAGTAAAATTAACTATAAGGATATGGGGCACATAGAAATGGATAGTACAAACAGAACATACATGAAACATGCTAAAAATGAATGTCTTTTGTACACCATTTTAGGAATATGTATGGACTATACTTTGTTTGTAGGACATCACATACCTAGATGTTGCAAAACTACCTGATACCTCAGCTGTCAACAGGATATAAAAGAAAATGTAATTTCCCTGCAAGATGAGATCCCCCACATTATCATTGGGAGGTCATCTGTATCGATCCCATCCCATTCCTGCTTGGATTGGTCATATTGAGAATACTGCTACCACGATCTCCTAATATAATGCCATTAGATTTTTCTCTATGGGGCTATGTTAAAGATTGCATTTGCATCCCTGCACTTACTGCAAATCTCAATGAGCTTCATTAATGGTGTTCTATGGTGTACTGACCCAGGTAGATGCCAAGAAGCTCTTGTGTATCTGGGATGAAAATTTTTATTCGTGGTATATCTGCTATGTGACAGGGGGAAATCACAACGAACATTTGTAAAAAAAAACCTTGATGTTCTGTCAAAGTGTGTATTAGAATAAAATCATTTAAAGGAGTTATATGTACTGGGTTATTTAATGCTTTTAGATGACTAAATTAGAATTCTAGACTCTAATATTATAATCCAATACCACCCAAAGGCAACCGTTTATAGCATGCAATTCCAATGCATCACAAATACTGAACCACAGAGGATTGGAATATGTTTCATAATATGATAGGTCCTATTTCTTTCTACGCACCAATAATGGTATATGTAAAGTGCATTATATTAGGTCAAAGCATTCCATGAATATTGTGTGCAATGTGAGCAAAATCCATTTGAGGCAAAAATGCGTATTTGTATTTCATATAATCAAATGTTGCTTGTTCAGCTTCCAAAAAAAGAACATACCCTAACCATACCTACCTTCCCAGATTACAAATGCTAATTGTATTATGCTGAAATGTTTGTGATTGATATAATTAGCATTCATACGTCGAGAGGAAGGAAAAATTTGCTACTTTAGAATTCCTTCAAAAATATGCTGGGTTACATGGAGCAAAGATTACAGTGTCAACAAGATTGCAGTATTTCAGGAGCAGCAGATAAAAGAAGAGCTCCACATTGATTTCCTTTACCTTTGTGACTCCCATTGTACTAACAAAACAAACAGCTGCTTTTATTTCCAGTAGAGTAGACCATATTAGCAACTGTGAAGATGGGGTCCAATATTTTGATCAAAACTGCTTTTAAGATTCAGCAAGCTGAAAGAGGTTATTCTGTAAGAACTTGAAAGAAAGGAAGAATGAAAGAAAATTGGGGAGGGGGGGGGGAAACTGAAAAAAACTGAAAAAAACTGAAAAAATAAACAAATAAGCTAACAACAAACAACATTATTAGTATTTCCTAGATTCCAAATTTTGAAATTTAATCATTTTAATCTTCAAAATAATATTAATTTCCATTTTTACTTAATATATGTTCATTTTTACATACTTCTGTGTAGAGTTTTGTGTAAAATTTACTAAAAAAAAAATGTTCCAAAAATAATTGTACTAAATATTGTATTTATGAAGCTGTTGACAATGCAGGGATATATAACCTAAACTTAGGTATTTTTTTTTTACACTAAGCTCCACTTATTTACATAAAAGTAAGATGCGTTTCGGGAGAATCTCTCCCATCTTCAGTTTCTCACTGAACCGCCATTACTAGAAACGATGGCTGGACAAACGGATGTTCCTGTGGTGGCCTCTCTTGGTTGAAGTTGGAAGTTGCTGAGTTCATCCATAGGAGGAAACTCCAAATTCCTTACGTTTTCTCTATTTTTTAATATGAAAATTTTTTCCCAAGTGGATAACTCCAATGGGTTGTGAAGATGTTTCAGCAGTTTAATTTCTGGTTTTATTTCATTCATCATAATTTTATTTAAACTATTTAAGTCAATTTACACTCAAATAGAGATAAAATCACTCTTCAAAATCAAGAAGTTTAAAGGAAACCAAGTGTTTAATTTTTCCTTTAATATGTATTGGATCTGGAGAATTATTTAATATTATTATTTATTTAAGAATAATTTTAGCTTTTTTGGTCCAAAAGTGAGCTGCTACTGCTGATTTGTTCACCTGTTTAAACCGAATATTCCTAAAATGTTCTTTCCTGCGAATTTCCAAACTTCTTTTTGTTTTGCCTATGCAGCTCTGTTCACAATCTGCACATTTTATTTTGTAAATTCCTGATTTCTGTTCTGTTGGTATGGAGTCTTTTACTGTGCAACCTAATAAATTCTTTAATAATAACCAATAATGATAACCTAATAAATTCTTAAAGTGTGCAGATTCTGAACAGAGCTACATAAGCAAAACAAAAAGAAATTTGGAAATTCGGAGGAAAGAACCTTTTAGGAATATTCGATTTAAACAGGTGGATAAATCAGCAGTAGCACCTCACTTTTAAACCAAAAACCACAAAAGAAAACCGGGAATTAAACTGCTGAAACATCTTCACAACCCATTGGAGTTATCCACTTGGGAAAAAATTTTCATATAAAAAATAGAGAAAACCCAATGATTTTCAAGTTTCCTCCTATGGATGAACTCAGCAATTTCCTACTTCAACCAACAGAGGCCACCACAGGAACATCCGGTTGTCTAGCCATCATTTCCAGTAACGGCAGTTCAGTGAGCAACCGAAAATGGGAGACATTCTCCTGAAACACGTCTTACTTTTACTTAAGTAAGTGGAGTTTAGTCTAAAAAATGAACACATAAGTTTAGGTTAATTGTATCTATTTTCAAGAAATACATTTCATCTATTTTTTTCATGATATAACAAAATTTTGTTTATTAGTACAAAGCAATACTAGTGATATTCGGTAGATAAAAGATTTTAAAAATCCTAACACATTTCTATGGCTTCGCTTCCAATCAACACGGAAGCAATCTGAGTTATAAACATTTAAAATACTGATACAATGATTAAACATTCTTAACCTTTCACTCTCAAAATTAAAAAATTCAGGACATGTTTCATGAGATCTTTGCTCACTGTGTCAACTGTTAAACAACTGGTGCATTGTGGATCATATTAGGTTTGAAAAGGTAGGCAATTGTGGTAAATCTGGTGGTCTGTTGATGAACTTGTACAAAATATTGTCTGCTTTCAGAATGTCGAAATTCATGAGTATATTTCATATTTCTTTATGAAAATCTTTTCCCACGTGTCCAGTTCTATGGGATGTGAACAGCTTTTAATAAAGATATGCCTTTTTCTATTCATGATTTTCATTGCAAAAATGTGCTGCTACGACTGATTTTTCTATCTGTTTGTAACAGATATTTCTCCACGTTTCTTCAATCTGATGTCTATATTTCTCTTGGTCTTGCCCTTGTATATTTTTTCACAGTGTTTACAATTAATCTGGTATATTTCTGATTTTTCTTCTTAAAGGCATATGTTTATTAAAAGCTGTTCAACATTCCAAGGAACTTGACACATGGGAAAAGATTTTTATAAAGAAATATGAACATAAACTCATGAATTTCAGCATTCCAGAAGCCGACAATATTTTATACAAGTTCATCAACAGATGACCACCAGAGTTACCACAATCGCCTACGAATGCCACTGGTCGTCAAGGTCGTTAAGGCACGGACTCGCGAGTAGTACGTCTGGGATTCGAATCTCCCCAGGACCATTCTCCCTGACTGAGGTTTTTTCCAGGTTTTCCTCTGTCCTCATAAATGGCAAATGCCAGGGTGGTACCCTAAATGTAGGTCTGGAACATTTCCTTCCTTTAAAAAATCCTTTCCAAATATATCATTTCATTTATCAACAGTGTCCACTGCCTGTAGTGCCTCAGTAGTAAAAATGGGTGTTAAACACTATTTAAAAAAAAAAACAATAACCTACTTTTTCAAACCTGATATGATCCACCATGCACCAGTAATTTAACAGTTGACACTGTGAGCAAAGGTCTCAAGAAACATGTCCTGAATTTTTTAATTTTAAGAGTGAAACGTTATGAGTGTTTTATTATTGTATCAATATTATAAATATTTTTAACTTGGACTGCTTCCATGTTCATTCGAAGTGAAGACACAGAAATGTTATTATCCTTTTAAAATATTTTATCTATTAGGGATTTTATACTCGTTTTCACTGTGTTGATTCCTAAATATATTAAAATTAAAACTAGTGATAGTGTTGCTTATTAAAACAGAGTCTACACCAACAAAATCAATCCTAATTCACTAATTTAATTACCAAGACCATTTGTTTTTGACTAGAGACAAATATGTTTTTATGTTCTTAATTTGAAATTTGTCTCCAAAAATTTCCTTTCCTGAACATTCAAATGAAATGTGTGTGGCATTTCCATTGCAGTTGCAAACTGCACATATATTCTGTTCCAGTTTCTCCTGATTTCCTTTAGCTTCCAAAGTCATAATCCTGCTAATCCTTTCCTTTCATTCTTGTACATTTATCAATATAATCTTCTCTCCTACTATCTTCCTTTAATTATGGCTACACCATAAAAAAACGTTTTGCTCTTAATACTGAATACATTATTTGCCTGTCTATATCTTGAATCTGACTCTGACGATGCCCAGTAAACCCTTATAAATTTATTTCTTCTTAACCATACCTCTCCCATTCCATTTTGCATCAGTTCTTGCCCATCTTTTCTAACTCAGCTAACCTCTCTTAACATGGATTCCTGTAATTTCAAACATTCTTTCAGGATGTGACAATGATGTATCTGCTGGACTCTAAACCAGTATTTCAATACTTGTTTAATCACCTACCCTCTCACACTAAACCTTGCACATTTCTAACAGGGTCCCAGCATTAGCTGCATTAAGCAGGATACCTAGAAAATATAACTAATATTATGGCATTATTCCAAAATCTGTACATTTAACTTATAGCACTGTCCATTAAGAAGAAACAAAATATTTTTAAAAATAACTGTAATGTTTCATACTGTGACAGAAGTTTTATTGGCAGTTTCTCTGCTTTCCAATGATGCTTACTGAATTCTACAAAAGGAGAATTCTACCAATTAAGTGCAGCTTCTGCATTGCACCAAAGAACACTAAAAATAGCTGCTTTATAACAAAATACTACTTACCTGATCATAGTTGTGAGAGCCACATCTGCTTTCTTGATCTCCAAGAAAGTCCATAACTCTATTTGCTTTCAATGCCTCATCAAGAAATGCTAAGAGCTGGTTGTCATCAGGCTTCTGCAAGGGTTCACAAACAGCTCTCTTAGCCACAATTCCCACAAGGAAATATGCTAAAGTAACAGTCATCAAAACAGCTGACAGCAAGAAAATCACCCACACTCCCCTGAAAAACATGTGTACCTCATTAATAAACTGCCATTTTTGATTTCTAATACAAAGGAACTATATAAATAAAAGTGTTATACAATTATAGATTTAATTCAATTGAGAATCACTGATAACATTACTGCAATCTTATGAAAGTTAGTTTAGAAATACCTCCTAGCACTCTTGAATATCCTCCTGGGCTACCCTTTTTACTACTGAGGCACCACAGGCTGTGGACACAGATATATGATATATTGGGAAAGGATTTTTTTTAAGGAAGGAAACGTTCCAGGTCTAAGTTTAGGGTATCTCCCCGACATTTGTCATTATAAGGACTGAGGAAAATCTGGAATGAACCTCAGTCAGGGAGGATGGTCATGGAAGGATTCGAACCCCACAAGTCTGCATCTGAACGACCTCAGCAGTCCTAGGCTACCCTGTGGACAATAACACCAGATCTCTTTAGAAATGTTGCATACATCTTCCCAATGCCTTCAAGTGCACTAAATGTTCCAGAAATTTCATTGTGTTCCTTTAACATTTCAGGAAGATAAAGTACAAGCAAATAGAGAAATCAGCAGTAGCATATCATTTTTGGACAGAAAATCACAACATAGTGAATAAAGCAAAATTATTAAAATCAGTACAAGAACCTAGGGAACTAGCAACTTGGGAGAAAATCTACATCTACAAATACATAGAAAGTCTAAATGAACTTCTACACTGCCGGGGATGAAAACATAAACAACAAGTTTACCACACTGCCACCAGAGCAGAATACAAATTCCCACAGCTTAACGAATTATCCGACAGTTGAATTTTTTTAGCCTGGCTGAAGATGAGAACTAAATGTTCTCGAAACCGATTCTATATATTGTGACAAGTAAGTGAAGTCTTAGGAGTGTTTAATTCAACTAAATCATCAATAATAGCAATTATAAGAAAGTTCTTGTTGACACTTTGGATAGAAGGCAAACAACATTATACCAACATAATTTAAGAGGGACAGCAGGTGGAAATGATAACTCAGCACTACAAGAAAATATAATGGTCAGATGAAAGACAGAATGACATCGCAAGGAGATTGGAGAGTAATGATGATGACTTATACTTAAAATAGTTCACGTTTGACCAGAAATGTTCAATGTGGAAAAACCCTGACAGTACTGTTTTGAATGAAGAAAGTCTATGAAAAAATTAATTAATGGTGAAAGTTTAAAATAATAATTTAGTGAAGCTACACAAATGTTAATTTAATCATCACAACATATTAATGACTATTTGTTAAACTTTACTGTGGCAGCTTCAATTATGCTGTATGTTAAAAGAAAATGTTATTTGTTTTCTGTAGTCAGACAGAAGAATACAGAAATGTACTGCAAATGTTCACTATGGAGATAGTTGTTTGAGTCAGGTGAGTGTATGAACAGGTTACACAAAAATAAAAGGCAAAATGTCAGTGATGAGCACCAAAGTGGTAGACCAGTTTGTAATGCAACTGGACAGTGAAACAGCAGATACAGCTGCCAATTTGTGACTACATGTAAGTCACTTAAATTTCCCTAGAATTGAACATGAATCCATGATTCTGTAAAACGGTTTTCCGCGATGACCTCTGGTATAGAAAAGTAGAAAATGAGTTATATGGCGGCTGTCCAGTGGTTACAAGTATTCATGACAGATGATTTGTCTGATGAACTTGGATCATCATACTTGTGAAGAAGAAACTTTGCTTTATTGAACTGTAATAGGACAGGAGTTTTGAATGCACCATTATGAACCAGAATAAGAGATGAAGCACCAGTCACTTCCATTCAAGAAATAGTTCATGATACAGGCTTTGCCTGGAAAATTTATGCTATTAAACCTTTGGGATATCAATGGCCTATAGCAACATACTGTGAACAAATCAGCACCAAAAAATAACCAAAATACTAGGGATTCCACTCAAAAAGCAGTACTGCCACTTCATTGCAACTACAACAACGAATCCATCCCCTCCCAAATGTGACACGTATAATGAATACACCCAAATGATCTGAAATATACGTTGAAAATATCACTATACACCACTGACTTGGCACCATTGAGCTTTCACTTTTTTGGACCTCTGAAAAAATAGGTGCAGAATCAGAAGTTTTCAGAGGACAAGTAACAAGGGCAGAGCAAAGTTGGTTGAAGGTCCCACCAAAAAGATTTTTTCTTGAGGGCATCAGCAAGCTTATGGGCAGGGAAAGCAAGTGTGTTACAGAGTAGGGTGACTATGTTGAAAAATGAGATACAAACAATTTCTGTAAGTATCCTTGTAAAAACGTTGTTATAAATTTCGTGCAATTTAACCATTTTCCTTGACATAACTCTCTTCACTTCACTAGGTTGATATTTTATGTAGTAACTGCAGTTCATTCGTGCCTTGTGCATTCTTACCTTCAATCATTCTGAAATTCCATAATGTGATATAATTTGTTTGCTAACACTTATAATTCCCTTACTCGGATTTTTAATTGGACATGTTTCCAAAACATTCACTCTCATCATCAGCAGAAGATCAAATGGAAAAGCATACACTGTAGGTAGTCAGAGAAATTTATTGAATACATCCAACAATGATGGCCCAAAATTCATAATGAAGTTTTTATTATGTAAATTTTTTCCCATGACGTTAGTTCAATATGTTTTTTTTTTAACCATTTCATAGTTTTCTGATCAAAAGTGGACTGCCACTGCCAATTTCTCTATCTGTTTGTAATGAATATTTCTGAAATGTTCCTGGGTATAGGTTTCCAAATTTCATTTCCTTTTCCTATTCTATACCTGATAACAGTCTTTGCAATTAATCTGGTTCCTGTCTGGTACCAGACTTCCTGTCAGAAGGTATTTGGCTCTTTATAAGAAGATCATAATAAAGTTTAATACTGTGGATGATTTGAGAAACTAATATTATTTTGTTTTTTTAAAAAAAACAATTTAATTTATTAAACATCTTAGGGTTGTATATGAATTTGTTGAATTACTTATCTTCTTTTATTTGTAATAACAAACCTGTATAATAGAAAATACACACTAACATGAATTCCTAAACAGCCTTGCACACAGATTGATGAATGTTAGAAACTCAGTAGAAACGAACAAAAAGGAAAAATATCATCAATATATCCACACTTAACAATAAATCATCCACACAGCACTACATAATGGCTTCCATAAAAAATTTATAGATAAAATGATACAAAAGTTTAAAAGAAATAAAGATATCAAAGACACAAGTTGCCAGAGTGCTGATGGTGGGAGTGAACATTCTCAAAACATGTTTAATTAAAAGACCAAGGAAGTAAATTATAAGTGTCAAAATCAACTCTATATCACATTATTTTACTATTTCACTGTTAATAGCTTCAAGAGTATAAGTTCATTTGAAACGACTCATGCATTAAAGATCACAATATGAACATAATCTCTGAAGTCTCTGCAGGTTTTCCTGAAAGATATGACTACATTTTAAGTCACAGCACATATGTTTGTGAACAACATAAATACATTTGTGATTGCCTTTGCCCAGTGACAAAATGAAATGACAAAAGTTGATATTTAATTTACTTTAAAAAACAAACAAAGTTTTTTCATTGTTGCAGAGAAAAATGTTCTCACACATTAAATTTTAAATCCTGAAACTTTAGCACTGATCTCTATACTTTAATATTTTGCAATTCTTGTAAAGTGTTCTTAATATAATTGATATGAAAGTTATTCACTTACACAATAAGAAATCATGCTCCTGTGGTTCTTGTATAACAATCACCACCATACCCATCTGGTCGTTTGCCATAGAAACCATAGAAAAGTCCCAGTGTTGAACACATGAGTATGACGAGGAGAACTGAACTCACAACTAAACCAATATAATACCTGGAATGAATACATGTAACAATATATTTATTCTTCAGCAATATGATTTAGAATTTAGAATAGATGCAACTAATATAACAAATTGAGGGAATCACTCAAATTTCATTTATTTTGTTTCACTTACTTGGACATGTTTCAAAGGCTGTTGCCATCATCTTCAGCATGGTTTCACTATCTCCTTACATATCCAAGTAAGTGAAACAAAATTAGCGAAATTTGAGTGATTCCCTCCTTAATAATGTTATATTATACTACATTTCACTGTGAAAATTCCAGCTATTCAAAACAAGATGCAACTAAGCTTAAAAAGTTTCACTTGGAAATTAAACTTGTAATATTCTTGAGAGATATGCAGTGTTTGGCTCACTTATGAAAATTTGTTAAACCTCTAAAAGTTACTTAAATATAAGAAATTTGGTTTTTGCATAAACATGAGCTATTAGTTAAAAATTAGTATAAGCAGAAAACATTATTGGTTGTGAAACAACTACCCTAGATAAATGCAATACTCAATTGTTCTAAAAAGGCTATTCTACAAAGGACTGTCTTGACTTCTAGGACCAAGGTGAATTGCCAACAGTACAAAAAGTTATTCAGGTTTTAAAAGGCAAAATTTGATACTGGGTTTAATTCATCCAATTTTACAATATTACAAAATTTATGTTTCTGGTACAAAAGATAAATAATAATATTAAAAATTTTAATGGAAAGATGTCACAATGTTGTGACAAGACTAATCACTTATGCACAATGAATCCAATTAGTACTTCTGGTGACACAAGACCAATATATTAGCTTAAATAAACCTTTGATAAATAAAAACCACAAATTAAAATCATTATGGTAAGAATTTCACTAAAAACAGTACACTTAATGTACCTTTATGACGAAGTATCTGTCCGATTTTCTGTAATGCAGTGACTGTGAATACAAGCTTCTTATCAAAAACAAGCCGATACATTTAATTAAATTCAAAATAAATTTCGTATTAAACAAAATGCACATCAGCAAATCATTTCCATACATTTTTAAAGTATGGCACAGACACATGGATATTTCTTTGAAATGTTAATAAGAAACGCTTGGATGATGCTTTGAAACTGCCAAACCTACAAGAAATGAAAATGAAATGCGCTTCTGAAACAGAAAGAGAACAACATGATTTCTTTCCTTGACTTAAAGCATTTAAGAATAGGCAATAATTTGAAATTTGGAATATACAGAAAGGATACACAGACTGAAAATTACAAAAAGGCCAGTGGCTTTAACCACAAAGCACACAAACATGCAGTTTTCAACAGCTTAACACACAGAATCATTAACATGCCCATGAATGAATTTGAATATAGCCAAGAGTACTCTCACGTAATACAAATGGCAAAAATCAATGGGTATGGCCATGAAATTGTAACAAGAAAATCAAGAAATTCAAAAACATGAGAAGAGGTTAAAACAGCTTACGACATTGCCAGCAAAAAAAAAAAAAAACAACAACAACAACACATCCACAAGAAATTTACTTATCATTCTTGGAATGCCAAAAAATTGCAGAAAATACTCCAGGAGTATAACTTTGTCCCCAGTGAACAAATTCAGCCTAAATAATCTGCTCACTCTGGTGATAATTATTGAATACCTTTTGAGAAGAAGCCAGAAATATATCAAATCAATTGTTTGGAATGCAACACAATATATATTGGCAAAACAAAAAGAAGCATTGGAATTAGGCTAATAGAACACTGGAGAAACATCAGTACAATCAGAAAGATAAATCGGCAGTTGTACATCACTTTTGGAGAAATAAACATGATATAGAAATGGAAGTCAAATTATTGAAATTCATAGATGGACCCTTGGAGCTGGAATTATCGGAAAACATTTTTATAAAAAAATATGAAGATAAAGTTATGAACTTCCAGTTTCCAAGAGAAGACAAATTAATCCAAAAGTTCATAAAATGTCCACAAGAGCTACACCAAGGCCATTCAACCAACAACAAATTCGGCAGTCGACACATAGCTGATGATGCAAAAACGACCTGTAAAACATGTTCTGTATAATTCAATGGTAAGTGGATTATAAGAGTATTAAACTGACTGCATGTTTAATTTAAAATAAAAGATATATTTAGGTTAAAAAATACATCTCATTACCATAAGGAAATCACTGTTACATTAAAAATATGATTTTTGAACACATTTCTAAATTGTCTGGAAAAAAGAAACACAATGATGATTGATAATGCTCTAATTCATTTTACTGCTTTTAACAAAGTTCAAACACATCTAGCAGAAAACTTGAAATTATGAATGGCTACAACTAAAAAGGTATAGAGTTTCTGGCAACCAAAAGTAAGCTATTACAATACCTGATACCATTTAAAAACCAATATAAAATGTATGAACTGGATTTTCTTGGCAGTGAAATGTGCGAGACAAATCTGCTGTCCTCCTTACCATTGTCACTACAATTACGGAACTTGTTTGCACCCAGATAAAGCAGGTGGTTGCATAAAGAAATAATATTTCTAAACAAAAAGACATAGGGGTGTTCATTAACAAAGAAATAGACTGACTGGATATCCTGCATAAAACGTTTAGAACTAAAAGATGACTTCATGAAAGAAATTATTGTGGAATGAAATTTTAGAACAAACCACTATAACAAACTATTATTGAGGAAATCACTCAAATTTCACTAATTTTGTTGCACTTGTACATGTTTCAAAGGCTGTTGTTGTCTTATCTTCAGCATGGTTCCACTGTCTGCTTCCCACCTTGGTTTTAAGATGTTGCTTTGTGGATTTTAGGAGGTTATGGTTTGGGAGATCAACATTAACTAAACTTTCCCTAATTAAAATGTTAATTGGAACTTGCACAGTGAAGCCAATTATATAATTGATATATGATTCCATATGATTTAGTTGAAACTGGTTCTATACATTATGATAAGTAAGTGAAGCATTAAGAATGTTTAGCTCAACTAAATACTACAATTATAAATTTTCTCTGTTTTTATTTATGAATATATTTTCCCACACTGTTGTTAATTCTATGGGTTTTTGAGAGCTTTTAAGAGTTTTGGTTCCTTTTGGAATTCTTTGGTTCTTTTGCCAGAAATGGTCTGCTATTGCTGATTTTTCATGTGTCTATATTTTACATTTCTCATGTGTTCCTTAAACTGTATGGTAATATTTCTTTTTGTCTCTACATAATTTCATATTGCAGTCTTTGCAACTGATTTTGTAAATGCCTAATTGTTTTCCTGACAGAATTTTCTTTTGTGTTGGTTTTTAGGAGGTTTTTTAAACTGCATTTGTTTCTTCAGAACATGTTTCAAGAGCATTTGCTCTCATCTTCAGCTGGGGACTGACTAACTCTAGCAGGTAACGTAGTCGCATCTGGTGGTTCTATTAGATAACAGAACAGGAAGTCCATTGGTGGAATGTCAAAATTCACTTGCCATTACGTCACCTGCTAGAGTTAGTTAGTCCCCAGCTGAAGATGAGAGCAAATGCTCTTGAAACATGTTTTCAAGAATTAACCAGCTAGTGCAGTTTTAGTGTCACCTAATACCGACTCATTTGTATATGTAACAACTTCACTTCTCCTAAATTCTTTTAAGATTACAAAATGTTTTTGCCTCTGGAATTTTTGGTGTGCTCATGAATGGAACATGAATTTCTTATATATATAATCTCCTTTGTAGTTTTTAAGTGTGGTGACATCTTTTATTTGCTTTTGATTTTTGAATTTTTCTATTTTTCTTGTTGACCAGATCTATTGTGTAGCTATTTTTCTGTGCTATATCTATGATTTTATGGTACTCTTCTGAATGTATTCTGCGTTGCTTACTAGTACGTTTGTTAATCTGAATGTGAGACTATTGATTATAGCAAGTTTATGTTGTTTTGGATTTTGACTGATGTTATTTAATATAATTACCTGTATGCGTATCTTTTCTGAATATGCCAAATTCCGGATTATTGCCATTTTTTATAATTGTTATATCCAACAAGGGAAGAACCTTGTTGTTTTCATTTTCCATTTTGAATTTAACAGTGCTGTCCATTAAGTTCAGCAGTTTTATTGCATCCTCCTTTCATTTTTCATTTACTATTGCAGACATCATCAACATAATGGTACCAACATTTGTATATAGTGGAAAAGCCCTTATTAATTTTATTTCCAAGAAACGCATGTACATATCCACTAATAATGGTGAAAGTGGGTTTCCCATTGCTAGACCTATAACTATTGCCTCTGAATGTGAAGCAGGTTTGATTGATATAAATTTTGGAGGTTCAGATATTGATTGTTCTATTACTTCTAAAGTATGTTTATTCCGGTTTCTTTACGATATTTATTTCATTTTCTTGGATGCTAGGTAACGGAGAGACCACATCATAAGAAACCAGCAATTAAGCAAGGCAGAATACAATTCAGAGTACCATAAAATCATGGATATAGCACAGAAAAATGGCTACATATAGATCTGGTCAACAAGAAAATAGAAAAATTCAAAAAACAAATAAAAGAAATCACAAAACAAATATAACAAAATTAGTGAAATTAGAGTGATTTCCTCAATAATAATACTATAATTCACTGAAAAAATTTGTGCTATTCAAAACTAAGTCACTGTAAATTTATAATACTCTGATTCAAGAATAGTGATGAACAGAATACCATGATACAGATGATTCTGATGACAATAAAGATGATGGTAATGAGTCTCTAGCAATTTCACCACTGGATTAAGGTAACAAGTAACTAGCTCAATAGTGTTAAAATGTAATTATATATTTCAATTTCAAGCATAGTAAAATGCATATTATACTTTAACTGTGATGTGTTTATCATATTTATAATTCATTATATTAAATATAATGCAATGTATAAAAATTATTATAGAAGTATATACTTTGCACTGTATGAATGAGATGGAATGATAAATGGAATGAAGGCAGGAGAGAGAACACCGATCAAGCAATGCTTTACAAATACATGAATCTTGTTTGTGTGAACCAAATCACTTTCCATTTGAAAAATGTTGCAGTTGTTTAGTACTGCTGTTTGCTCATGTAACTAGTTTATTAAAAATAATCAATAATATTTAGTATATGTTTACGGAATGTCGGAATCCACACAGTGAAACTTTTGTTAATCTTATTTAGTATTCCTAACTTAGTTAACTGAAATGTGCTACAACAAATTAGCATTGAAATTTATGTGACTCAACTCTAAATACACCAAGTAAAACATTCAAAGCATTGTACAACCAACAAAAAGTGTATCTGGCATTCTCCCCGATATCCATCTAATGTAGACTGTTTAATGTAAAATAATGTTTACTAATTTGGCTAGTATTTTCAAATGTACTGTTTTTTTTCCTCCTGTAATGGGATGGGTAGGTGGTCAGGCATCTGTGGTCCATATGGTCTAGGGTTCACTCCCTGACAGAAGCAGAGATATTTTCCCCACTCTGTTGCCCAAGTTCACTTACTATCCAATGCAGTATCTGAGAATTTCTTTACATAAAATTTTTCTGGTGGAAGGTCAAGATACTGCACCAAGTTCTAAACACGACCTACATTTATGACATGGTGCCTTACCATTCTATTCTCGCATGGACCTGTAGATCTGTTTTAGGGCAAAGAAATCTTGATTCTCTGCTCTAAGTGCAGTGGGTATTTTAAAATTAATAACTAAATAATAAACTTTGTCAAAAACACCAACATTGGATCATTTAGCACTTAACAAAACCTATTTGTAACACCAATTAAGCAACAGAGTCATACTTTATAAAATTAAATTCTTTTCCAAATTATGATAAATAAATGTTAATATTAGTTATTAACTTAGGTATTTATTTTTTCATATTTTTTTTACAGTAAACTCCATTTACTTACATAAAAGTAAGACGCGTTTTGGGAGAATCTCTCCCATCTTCAGTTGCTCACCGAACTGCCGTTACTCGAAATGATGGCTGGACACCCGGATATTTCTGTGGTGGCCTCTGTTGGTTGAAGTAGGAAATTGCTGAGTTCATCCATAGGAGGAAATTCGAATTCATTAGGTTTTTTCTATTTTTTAATATAAAAATTTGTTCCCAAGAGGATTAACTTCAATGGTTGTGAACCTAATGAATTTCGAATTTCCTCCTATGGATGAACTGAGCAATTTCTTACCTCAACCAACACAGGCCATCACAGAAACATCTGGGTTTCCAGCCATCATTTCCAGTAACGGCGGTTTGGTGAGCAACTGAAGATGGGAGAGATTCTCCCGAAATGCGTCTTACTTTTATGTAAGTAAATGGAGTTTAGTGTAAAAAAAAATGAATACCTAAGTTTAGGATATATTATCACTCGATTGTCAACAGCTTCATAAGTACAATATTAGTTATTAAACTAAGTCACTTATAATATACATTCATAAAAATTCATAAGCATTTTAATTCGATTACTGGAAACCTCATATTCATCAAAATAAGCCTATTTGCACAAATTATGCATTACCTATAGTGTCCGTATTCATGAAGAAGTTTTTCTCCATCTATATATTACCTGAATGTTTGGTTAGAGCTAGTGACACATTTGACAAGATGTGGTTTATTTTCTTTGCTTGCTCGGCTGTAGCATTACCTGAAATAGCAAAAGAAAGCTTATAAAAAAATGAAAGTTGAGAAAAATGTATCTGATGATCATGAAAATAGAAGATGGAATGAGAGGGAAAGAGAAATATTGTTAAGTAAAATAGTGATAAAGTACGATCAGTGATAGTTTTCTTTAGGTAGGTGATATTTAAGTATACTATAGTCAAAAAGTTTAGTGATATGGCATGAAAAAATTTAAGTTTGTGATTCAAGCAATTAAAAAATAAATGCATTAATACACACTGCTCAAAACAATTGATACTACTGAGGCACCACAGGCGGTGGACACTGATGATACATTGGGAAAGGATTTTTTTTAAAGGAAGTGTCCAGGCTTAAGTTTAAGGTACCTCCCCAATATTTGCCATTTATGAGGACTGAGGAAAACCTGAAAAAAACCTCAGTTAGGAAGAATGGTCCTGGCGGGATTCGAACCCCAGACCTCCCGCTCACGAATCCGTGCCTTCACAACCTCAGCCACCCGTGGAGGTTCGAAGACAATTGGAGGAACAAAAGTTTGACCATATGTATTTTACCATGGTTGTGTTTAGGGTAGTAAATATTTTCATACAGAAAGTTTAAATTTTTATTTTAACAGCAGTGTACATCTTATTTACTACTCATTTTATACAAACTCGGTATAAGCTGACAATGTTGTATACTAACGTGGAAACTCCATCGATTAATTTCAATTTTGCACATAAAGGAACACTTCAGTATCTGGTATGGCCTCCATGGACCGAATTACTGCCTCATATCTTCAAGGCAAGCTCATGATCATCTATGCACTTTGTCTTATTTGATGCTTTCCCATTCTTCAACAAAAGCATCTGCAGGCTGTTGAAGAGTCTGAGGAGTTACAGGACTCTCTCGGACATTTTTCTCCAGAATAACCGATACTGCTCAATGAGGTTAAGATAAGGACTCCTAGCATGCCAGTCCATTGTTTGAATCTGGAGTTTCTATATGTGGTCGTGGTGGTTCTTGCTGTATACACTTTAGCATTTTCTTGCTGCAAAACAAACTGAGGTCCTGTTCTGAGTGCAATGGGCTTAATGTTCTCTAGTACCATTTCACCAAAACATCTGGCAGAATTGACCATCAATAGTGCTGCCACCTTCCACAATCATGACCCACCAGCTTTTCCATCTCTTTCCTGAACTGCTGTTTCTGGAAAATGTACATCACAAACGATATACATGCAGTGGTTTTATGAGGTCTTTGTGGCCTTAAACCTCCTTCTCCAAGTTATTTCCTATTGTTTGGTCACTTACATTTGCCACCTTCTGACTATTTCTGTGACCCAAACAGTAGCTCTGTGCCTCTAAAGAGCACAAAAGATAACAGTCTTTTCTGGCCTATGTTTTTAGTTTTCAATCCTAGCCTGGTTTCCTAGAGTATGTACCTCATTCAGTGAAGGCTTTCATGCCATACAATAACACATTCAGCCATATTAAGCTGAGCAGTCACTGCACAAATATTCCAATCTTGCTACAGCAATGTGATCACTCGAACAGTTTGTACCTCAGTCAGGTGCCAAATGTTGACTACATAAATGTAAACAAAGGATATAATGGTGAACCCTTCATCTACAGGCACTAGATGTCAGTTTCAAACAATGTTAATCAATGAACACCACTTTAGTTTTCAACATTATCTGTAATTTTGGCTTACAGCATCCTTGTATGTAATGAGAAGTAAATAAAATGTACACTGCTGTTAAATAAAGGTTTAAACTTGCTGTAAAAATATTTAACACCCCTAAACCCAACTAAAGCAACAATACATATGTCTAAACTTCTCTCTAATTATATTGAACAATGTATAAAGGTTTTATCTTTAATTTACATTTACATATGTTCATCACTTAGTAGATTTCACATATGGTTATTTTCTAGCAGAATTCAAAAGTTTCCATAAGCAAGATCCACTATATACATTTAATTCCAATAGCACGAGTTGAACTATGTAACCTAAACTTACACTAGGATAGGAGGTTATGGACCTACAATCTATTCTCTGCCTTCAGTCAGAAAACAAGAGTACTTGAAATTCTCCTTGGTAACTGAAATCTCCTCATGGGAGCACCCATATTCTGGATGGAATGACGAGAATTAACTAACTAATTTCTATCATGTACTAAGTAACAAAATATGAACTGCAAAACAAAAAAGGGGAAAAATGCTTAATCAAAGAAAACTGCAACACTAACACCTAATTTTGTTCTTTACAATTATCTTGTTCTTCCGTTTATGAACCTCTGATTAATGTATATAAATAGATTGTAAGTTTTACCTAAACTATATAAAGAATACAAAATATGAACAATGTACCTTTCAGAATCTTGAACAAAACTACAACCTGCTGTACTTAATAATTTTAAATAAATACATTTTTCATGTGATTCGATATGATATTTCTTGTTTTGGTGCATAGTTCTGAAAACCTAAAGTGATGAAGGATTCAGACTCAAAATTCATGCATTTGCATCTACATTTAAAATTAAGTAATTATTTCAGGGCAACTTGGCTGCCAGCGACAAGTGATTTATAATGCAAAAATAGAATCATAAGATTAGTGTTGAAGTAAACATTATACTGTTATGCAAACCATTATAAAGAAATTTAGAAATTCTTCCGATACCCTGCCAATATAAACATGATAGCATTCTCCTTGCCAAAAGGTCAATGAATAATGAATGAGACATTGCTCTTCATTATGAGTGAAAATTTACTATGCATGACAAAAGAAATATTTGAATATGAAACAAGTTAGTACTTTTTTATGCCAGAAAGTTAAAATTTACTCGGTCATAAAGCTTGCCAGATCACATTAAAAGTATCAAACAAATAATGTATTTAAGTTAGGCATAGTTAATGGAGCAATGCTACTATATCAGAATATCTGGAAACTAGAACAGAAGTCAAATTAAATACAGGTAATGAGTAGTCGGAAGCTTTCACGGCTGGAGTCAGACTTATAATTACAAGTTTCTTCTGGGCTTGGAAGCCGTGGTCTGTTGGAGCCAAATAGTCCAAACGTTCATCCCCAACTGCTGAGGACATCTTCAGTGGCACGGTCTGAGTCTCCTGGGCGAACATTTTGGCACGACTCAGACTGCGCCACTGAAGATGTCCTTTGCAGTTGGGGATGAACGTTTGGACTACTTGGCTCCAACAGACCGCGGCTTCCAAGCCCTAAAGAAACTTCTAGTTATAAATACAGGTAAGAATAAATGAAGACAAACAGATTGTGCATGCACATGCACACACACATACATACATGAACAAAGTCCAATGATACAGAATATGCTAGCAGAAGTATATACAACACATATTTAACAGAATGAATTTAGAAAAAACACACACATTTAACTGAATGAATAAAAACACACTTCCATTAGTGACCAGATATTATCACACTTCTATAAAATTAATTTCTTTCTTACACACACTCATTTGGGAGCGTGAGCTACTAGATTCAGAAAGAAAAAATGAACATGAACCAAAACGTGAAGCATAATCAAAAAGCGTAAATAAAATAAACTTTGACAATTTACAAACAAATAATTAGGAAATAAGTGACAAGAAACAATAGGTGTAAACTGTGAGCATGTTATGTAATATTTTAACATTTTACTTTATATTTAATTCTTGTATTATTATGCCATGTAATGGGACATATTATAAATAGATACATTTATATAAAAAAACAACCACCACTATATATGCACATCTCAACAAACCTAGCTCAAGTCATGGCTAGCAATAAAGCCAAAGATGAAATCAAGCCATAATGTTTTCTAAGGCTAAATAAATGCAATGCAAACAGATTCAAAAGAGCACAAACCCCTGAATAAGCACAAGAACAAGAAGAAGGAGGAGGAGGACCAGGAGCAGGAGGAGGAGAAGGCGGAGCAGGAGGAGGAGAGGAAGAAGAAGAAGAAGGGGGAGGAGGAGCAGGAGCAGGAGAAGGCGGCGGAGGAGGAGGAGGAAGAGGAGAAGAAGAAGAAGAAGAAGAAGAAGAAGAAGAAGAAGAAGAAGAAGAAGAAGAACAAGAACAAGAACAAGAACAAGATGAAGAAGAAGAATAAGAAGTTCCACTAAATAATAATTAACTAAACACCCCTTTTTGTTATGTACAAACTTTCCACAGAATTTTGAGATTCCATATGGGGGAGAAAGAAAAAGAAATACCCTTCCTTCAACATTTTCAACAGTAATAATAATATTCCATAAATAAGGTTCTTCCTTCTGACAATGCCTTAATGCAAACAATGTTAAATATGCCTGCAATTATTATTTTTACTGTTGTTATTGTTGTTGATATTGCCATTATTATAAAACGTACAAAATAAATATAAGAATATAAACAGAAATATTAAAATAATATAGTGGATCACTAAAACATCTAAATAACAAGAGGGCATTTATATTCTGTTCAGAACATAGGCAAAAGTTAATATTATATACCAAAGAGACACTTCAAGGTCAGTCATGCACCATTATGTATGTTATTACCAAATTAAAGTGCAGTACGAGGTCTGTTCAAAAAATTCCGGGACTTTGCTCAGAAAATTTTTCTACGCTTACATTTTACTTATTGTGCACGGTCTCCGTCGAAATACTCTCTTCCACAATTGATACACCGCTCCCAACGCTGTTTCCACTTCCCGAAGTAGTCTTGGTACACCTTCTTCTAGATCGCGTGAAGCGCCGTCTGCGAATATTGTTTTATCTCGTCTATCGTTGCAAATCTTCGTGCTTTCAACGGGGTTTTCAACTTTGGAAATTTCCATGACGTTCCTGACATGAGTGTCGACAGTAGATGTCAAGGGCGTCCTGAACGAACGTCATCTTAACTTCCGTTAGGCCATTTTTAAACTGCGTGAACCATTCGTAACACCAAGTACGGCTTAAGTACTCATCTCCGTAGGCTTCCTGCATCATTTGGTGTGTCTCTGTAAAGGTTTTCTTGAGTTTCACGCAAAATTCAATGCAGACGCGTTGCTCCTCTAACTCTGCCATCTCGAAATTCGCAAACTGTGCCACACAACGCTCTAATCAATATAGCACTGCACAATAACTAACACACATACAATAATGAAACTTCCCTCAGATACACATTAAACACAGCCGTGTGCAGGGATGCCAACGGCATTTGGCTCCCACATTCCATTGGCGCGAAATTACGAATGTTCTGGAATTTTTTAACAGACCTCGTATTATTCTCTACAAAATAATAATAAATATGTTTACTAACAAAAAAAAAGGTAAGACTGAGGTAGAAAATGTGGTTTATAAGCTAAATATATATAAAAAAAGAACTAAATGAGCAAGTTAAATTAAATGAATAAATAAATGCCATAACAATAAGATAATTCATTTTGTATATCTTAGGGAAGTACTTGTCTAGGAACTTCAGCATGAAAGTAAAATATATAATTAAAAATTAGTAGCAGATATATGCATTTAGATTTAATATGTTTTATCACTAATAATAATAATAATAATAATTTAGATGTCATCAGAATCTTAGTCTGAACAAATATGTTTACTATTTTTTCCTTATTCATTATGTAGTAACTTCCAGTTACAGTTATTGCATATGTGTAACTGTTCAATTCATAAACACCTAACAAAACTTTATGTTGAACAAAATGCAGCTTCAGATGCTTCCTATAGAACTTCTTGTCCCTTATTCACTTATATGATAACACTTGTGTTTCTGTAGTCAGGAACTAAGCTCTTTCACACTTTACATATGGTTACCTTATATTTTGTCATTATATAACTAAAATTATTATACATAAATTTATACTTATATTACATTGTCTAATCAGTTACATAAGAAGAAATGGGCATTACCAAAGTTAGATTGAAATTTTAAAAATAAAAGGATAACTAGCTTTTAATGGTTCTAAAAGCTTAGTTTCCTGTCTTGATGAAGAACATTGAATTTGCATATTTTATATAATGAGAAAATAGTGATAGAGAACATACTTTGGAGCCATGTCAGTGTAGCGGGTATCACTGTGTGCCCCAGGAGAGGGTCTTTCACTACGACTGCTGCCACGCTCACCACTGCGGCCAAGATGTGTGCTATAATCACCTCCATAGTAACCACTGGAGTTTTCATATGACTCATGATATCTGCGATGGTAATTCTTCTTGTCGACACTGTAAAAAAATGGCCATTAAGTATATGTATTAAACACATAAAATTAATAAATATTTACCCAAAGGCTTGAAGGTGACAGCAAAGGAAAAGTTAACAAAATAACTTCTCAGTCTTTCTGAAAAGAAAAAAAATATATATATATATTAATTTAGTATTAATTTAAATTTCATAAACACATATGGTTTAAATATAGTATGCACCAAAACAAACCATACTGAAAATGGATACTGAACTTTTATATAAGTAGTGTTCTATAAACTGCAGTTAAGAAATGCAGTGCAATGAACCAGAACATAAGCATTTCTTGGTAACAAATTCTATAGTAATGATAACATACAACTTTGATTATATTCCTATAAATTTTCAAACGTGTGCAACAGGGGTTGCTACAGTTAATGAGAGAAAGCCCACTATCTTCTTCTGCAATTCCACAATTGTTGTCAGTGGATCCTCCTTAAAGATGGATTCCTTTAACATATCCCATACATAGATACTGGATGGGGTAGAGTCAGGTGATCAGGAAAATTATATTTTCTCCAATTAGTATCTGTAGAAAAGTAAGTGTGATTTTGGTCATATGGTCGGTGGCTCTATTTGCTGGAACCACATATTATTTCTTGCACAACTTAACTTTGCAGATTTCTAAAAAAAAAAAGACTGACAATGGGGGACCTCTATCATTATTGGTTAATAGTCTGGGGATATCCATTATCATCTTCCGCAAAATATGGGATTAGTATACATACTGTTTGCAGTTACAAACCATCTGAAACATGTTTCAAACTTGAGCCATTTGCACATTTAAGTCTGTTTAAGTGAAAATATTTCAACCAAAAGACTTTTTCTCTGTCATGAAATCATAATTGCAGTAGTTGAATTTACAAAGTATCTAATATTCTGGTAAATAAATAAATATTTCACAGCTAGGCAAATATACTGAGTACCCAAAAGATAATTTAAATATTGTTGTTTTGGCACATACTGTGTTTTTGTTTATGAAAAATATTAGAGGAAATTATAGTACAATATCCAACAATTTCTAAAAGACATAGGGTAAACTAAAGTATTTATTGTGAAATAACAAAGGCATATGCATAAAAATATAAACTTATGATATTGGGAATTGCAACTCTGCTTTTAGACTTGTATGGTGATATAAGGCATACTGGGTAAGGGGAGGTGAATTGGATATTTGGGAGAACATGGTCATTTGCAATATAAGAAAATTTCAATTTGCTTCAGTGCATAAACAATAAGTTGTATATAGAGCATGTAACATGGAGGATGATGGTGTTTAATTAGCAAGCTAATTATATGTGCTGTTAATAGATAAATATTTATATTTACATTCTCTATGTTAAATGAATTCAAAGACACATACAGTTTTATAATATCCTTTTCTGAGAGAGAAACAAGACATGCAAGATAATACATATTTTTAAAATTCATACTCCCCCCCAAGCATATCATGAAATTTGACAGACTCATCAATTTTCCTTTCTTCAAAACAACCACTTTCTTTCAATTGCCTAGCACACTGGTCTGCAACCAGCTGCAAAGCTGGAGGGTGCAGGTTTTATTTCTTTTTAATTCAAGGTGTCTATTTTTTTTAATACAATTCTTCTTTATTCTGACATGGCCAACATCAGGTGTCTTTAGGCATTGACGGAATTTGCTTATTTGTGTCATCATTATTCACATATTTCACACATCCTTTCAAAGGTGAGAGAAATTTGTTAAATACTGCCAGTCATTCTGCAATGCAAGCATGCAGATATAATACAATGTCTGATCATAACCTACATGTGCTTTCTAATATCTTTTTCAACCTTCTACATTGCATAAATGTGAAAAATTTCTATTAAAGTGGTTAGGTATTATGTGGCAAATTCCAGAAAAATTAGCATTATTTTCACTATGGAGTAATGGCTTTCCCCAAATGGCATGCTTTCCAGGAGATGCTGATGCCTGAGCCTAAACAATACTTTTAGAAGTTAGCAGAGAATCTCCTAGCATGAGTAAGCAAGTTAACCTGATATTACAAAAGCCAAGTGGGGGGCATAAATGGGCAGGATTAGGATATAGTTAATCACATTAGGGGGATCATTGGAATCATTCTTTCAAACAAATCATATTTAGAAAAGCATAAAAAGAGTGAATTCAAAAGTCCCATGGATCTTCATATACTGCATTCTCTAATTATTAAGTTGTCATGTCCTCTCAAGTCCCAAATTTATCCATTTGTTCTGCATATCCCAGGTTATTTCAGCAATATAGATTGCACATTATGTTCTTATTAGTAGTTGTAATACATTTCTTCCTCATTATAACAGACACATGCAAATAATCTGCTTTAAAGGAAGATAATTGTATAAATAACTTTTAAGGTGAATTTTAATTAAAGATATGTGCTTCTACAAAGTGACCTAGTTAACTATGAACCAACTTGCAGTATTTTGCCTATAGACAAGAGCAGCCTGTGTTACCATCAGCAGGTATCATAGAATGGTGGTGGCACAATCATGCAGTAGGCATGGCTGTGTCAAAATTTGTGGCCTCCTCAGTTCCCCTTGTCACTTTTATCTCTGGGATAAATTTAAACAATTTTATTTATATATATATATATATATATATATATATATATATATATAGATATAAATTAACACTAATAATAAAAGTAGATAAAGATAAAACACAGAGAAAGAGTCACACTTGAAATTGCTATATTTCGAACTACTGCGAGTTCTTCAATGGCAAGAAGCTAGACCAATATACATATATATATGTATGTATATATATATATATATATATATATGTATATGAGACTAAGCCACATAGTTCAAACAAAATATTCACCGCACTTAACCAGCATTACTCAACATAAACTACAGTGACTGATGAATTTTTCTAAAGATGTGCCAAAAATGTATGGACAATAACCTGCCAGTTTCAGCACCTCCTTCCTAAAGTTGGTAAGCAAAACCTTTTAAGGAAACTGCTGTATAATTGTGTCAGCGTCACTCTACAATACCTGCAGGTGGCAACTAAAACTGCTCTCACCTATTGGCAATATAATTAGGGTTAGTTTGGTTAATAGTTCAATGGATTGCTCTGTAATATTAAAGGAAGATTATTCAAAGGTAAAATAAAAATCCTCACAAGGAATCTGCATGATAATGATGATTATGATTTTACGGCACAAAACTATTTGGTCATTAGTGCCTGAACACAGTAAAAGTGTACAAATAAAAATTAAGAATTAAATAAAATTACCAACACTTAAATCCTGCACAGAAAACAGAGGTTGGCCATTAAAAGTAGAAAGGCATAAACAAATGACTAGGGAAAAATGTAAAACAATGTATAAAGTACACACTATAAGATGCATCAGCAACAGCCAGAAACAAATTTGGGTTAAAAGGCAATAAAATGCATAATTTGCTTTCTGTTTCCAAAAAAACTTTCTGCCACTTTCACTTTTTCTTCTTTTTCCATTATGAACTCTCTTTAATGAATTTTTTATCATCTTCCTGCATTTAATTGTGTGAATCTTTTTAAACGATAGACCTTAGCAGCTAATGCGTTATAACTTACTCTTCCCAATAGAGTTTTTTTTTTTTCTTTACTTTTCTTGCTTCTACAAAAGAGGAAAATAATTTATCATGCATATATTTTTATGCCAATGGGATTTAACTGTTAAAGCACCATTTCCACATTCCCCCCCCCCCAAGTTAGTAATTGTCTCACTGACACAACAAATGAAATTTGCTACGAACATTAGAAAATGAAAAACGCTTCTTCCCAACTTCGTTTAATCAGAAAGATACAACCTTCTCTTATGTTTGTTGCTAAAATTCTTTTCTCTTCTTTCTATGGACATATGCAAACATATACAGAACTAGTAGACTTTATTAGAGACCATTCCTTATTGTTAAGAGTCACTAGATTCCAACACAGGGCTAGAACCTGGTTTCATTATGCCACTTGTGCTTAGGAGGCTGAATTTCAATGCGGAGAATGAAGTTTTTTTTTTTTAATGGTGTTTAACGCCCATTTTACTACTCAGGCACCAAGGCGGTAAGAAAATGGAGTTGAGCTGTCACCACTTTCACTATCTTCTTCTGATAGTGTTGTTTCCGTATGTGGGTAGGTTCATAAGTTTCCGGCTCAACCATTTTCAAGGTATCATAAAGACAAAAACTACATTTCCTTTTCAATATAGTTACCCTTTATTGCAATCACACTTCTCATATCTTTGAATTAACATTTCAATCCTTCCTCCCCAAAATAGTCAGAAATCTTGTCTGCAAAATGGGCATAAACAGTATACATCACTTCTTTGTCACATTTAAATTTCCTTCCTCAAAGGTCCTTCTTGAGTTTAGAGAAGAGGAAATAGTTGCTAGAGCCAGATCTGGGCTGTTGGCTGGATGGTGATTTCCTTGAAGCCATATTTCTTCACAGCTTCCTTTGCAACAAGAGCTGTGTGCACAGGTGCGTTGTCGTGAAGAAGGTACACACCACCACTTAACCTTTTCTCTTTGATGGAAGCACATAGTTTGTGCAGCAGGCCAGAATAGTACTGCCTATTTACTGTGTTGTTTCTCTCCTTGAAGTCAATGAAGAGTGTTACTTCACAGTTCAAAAATATTGCGGCCATGATCTTCTTGGTTGACTGAGTGATCTTGGCCTTAAGAGGTGGTACTTGGCCAGGTTTACGCCACTCCATTGATTCTCTTTTGAACAAGGGATCATAGTAGAGAACCACAGTTTCATCTCCTGTAACAATGGTTTGCAGAACTGCTCTCTCATTGCCACGACAGATCTCCAAAAATGCCTGACAATAGACGACTCACTGCTTTTGGACTGAAAAAAGAAGTCTAGGCACCCATCTTGCACTAACCTTATTCATGTTTAAATGTTCATTTATAATTCAAAGCACTGTAGTTTTAGAAAGGTCCAACCTTGCTGCTATTTCTGTAACTTTGAGCCGCCAGTCTTCCATAATTTCTCCTTCCACAAGAGTGGTGTTTCCAGGAGTGAACACCTCCAAGGGCCGACCTGCACGCTCTTCGTCCTGAATGCTTTCTCGACTCATTCAAAAAAGTTTGGCCCATTCTTTTGCAACAGAATATGAGGGGGATATGCTTCCTCATATACACCGTTCAATCACTGTTTAATTTCATTTAGAGTAAGTCCTTCTTTTGCGAAGCATTTAATTACAGCTCGATACCCCATTTTGAACATGTCACAATCTTCTACACATAGCCTTCCCTGTGCAACTATATCTGAACACTGAACACAGCAGAGCACAAGTTACAGCTGCAATTATTTACTTAACAGATATGATACGACCCAGATAAGGATATAGTGAAGACGATATCCCCCAGATCAGTGAGGCCAGAAACTTAGGACCTACCCTCTCAACACGAACACCTATAGGGTTTGTTGCTAACAAATTAATAACATGTTGGCTAACTTCCATTTCTTCTGAACTTATTACACCCGAAGAAAAACCACTTTCTTGAAAATGATCCAACATGATTTCTAGCACATTAACAGGATTTATGTCTGATTCTTTAAAGATACACATGACAACAGAACCTAGGTTAATATCACATTATACCCGTGAGAGGTAGAGCCCACAAACAAAGACTGTGCTATCCTCTTTATCTTTTATACAGTGCGAACGAAAGACTGTTGTCCATTAGGGTTGTCCAGTTTTCCAGTCTCATCTCTATTTTGTTCCCTATTTGTTCCAAGATTTTCTCAAACCATTTTAGGGTACTTGCAGTTGAAAACTGCAGTTCATTTTTGGAACATGAACTTCTTATAGCACATAGTTGGCACAGGGAAAAAAAATGCAGATATGTTTCATATGAGTGTAGCGATAAGTAAAGAGGAAAGCATACCTCAATTAACTCGTTTACATCCACTATTTTTCTTTCAGTATTATGGTGAACAGTATCTTGCACCATAGCAAGTTCATCCTTCACCAATGCAACTGTCTCTGATGGCAGGCTACTTCCTGGGCGCTAACCCAGTTTAGGTGAGTTGCCCTAGCCTGGATAGGGCTACCTTCGGTCACACCTCCCACAGTCTAGATAGAGAGACCCAAATGTCTCCAGGAAGTTAACAGTTCATACAATGGCCTTTACCAGGGGATATATTTCCGTCCTACATGATAACTCAATTCTGGGAATTATGCCCGTACCTTTTACTGCATTAAACATGGGTACTCATCAGATGAAGAACAGAGAGGTTGATAAAATTATAAAGAAAAATTAAATTTAAATTAAAAGGGGGAGGGTCAACAACTAAGTATGGAGGGAGCATTTTGTGTGCCTCAGAGTCACTATGCCCCTTACCAATATGTGGGTCCCTGGAAAAAAATGGACCTTACCCTAATGCAAATATACTATAAAGAAATAACTCAAGAAATAGATACCTTCTAGATTCTATGCTGTTCACTTTATCACAAATTTCATGCTTATCTTCAATAATGTAAGAGCCAACGAAGTAGCATCCTGAAATGGCACGCAAAATAGTGAGCCTTGTTGCTGTAATGAGAAATATAGCTGGCCTTTTCAAATCCCAAAAACCTGCTGTTTGTTTATATACCCATCTAACATAACATGACATTCATCAGAAAAGCAAATGTTGTAAACTAAATCTTCATTTAATGCAAGAGTTCCAGCATAATACAGAGCCTTTGTATATAAACAATGTATACAGTTTTTTTCACACTAACTCCATTCACTTACATAAAATTTGGAACATATGTTTCGGGAGCGATCCCTTCCATCTTCAGCCTGTTGACAAACTGTTGTTAAACGTGGCGGTTGGGTCTCTTGATGTTCTTGTGGCGGCATCTGTTGGTTCTATTAGGAATTTGCTGAGTTCATCCAATGGAGGGATATCGAAATTCATCAAATTATCCTTATTTTTTGTAATGAAAATGTTTTCCCAAGTGGAAAGTTCTATTGCATTATGAAGTTGTTCAAGTAGTTTTATCTCTGATTTAATTTCATGATTTTTATTCCAAAAGTGCGCTGCTATTGCTGATTTATCAATTTGATAAATAAAATGTGGTTAACTACAGTGTAAAATTTTAAAACTTTAAGAATGAGGCTAGATTAACTGCATGACAGAGAATGTGTTCACTAAAGTTCTCTTGATGAGAATACATACATAAATTGCATTGACATGCTAATTGATAGTAAACTTCAAGAGGAAATCACACAAAGGTAATAACTGCATTATAGAACAAATGAAGCAGAGTACATTATGGGCTTACTATGATAATATGAAGAGTTTATATTAACTTCAATTCTCTTCCATTGTCTCTTTTGTGTACTTAATAGTTGATCTGACCGATAGAACAGTAGTTCAACTTATCAAGCACATCCACATGATTTTTAATGTACCCAATATATAACATCTGGATTACACAAAAAATCACTTTAACAGATAAATGATCTTTATATTTCTTCTAAGGGCAAGTTTCACAATACTAAAATATTTTAAAAAAATCAACCAATAGTTTTGTTCTATGCTTAAAGATTTTAAACCAGTATCTACTTTAATGATTAGCACAGAGAAAGAAAATACTGTAATTTTTCCTGATTTGTTATCATTATTTTTTATTTCCAGAATATTGGTGCTTCAATATTATATGAACACAACAATATCAAAAATGTAAATGATTAAAAATGGTGGCATCTGGCACGCACGTTAGATAGCTCCACTTTTTTTTTATTTAGCTTTTATACTGCATAATTACGGAAGTAAATATGTATATCTCATTACAACATTATGAAAATTTTGTATTGCACAGCTGTTTTGTTAATGTCCTTTATTTTTAACCACCTGTGCAATTAGCAGATGTTCAGAGTTCTTTAAAGGGTAAAGAACTGGTGCCATTAGGCAAAAATTTCAAAGATACTCACCATGGGCACAAACACTGACAATGCACTGCAGTGCTGACCTAAAAATTCTAATTTACTTAACAATTACTCTTTATAAATTAATAAAAAAAATACTCCAATAATTCTGTAGTTCTTATTCTCTATGTGATAAAGATGTCTGACAGTTTTTTATTTTGCTTCTAAAAACACCATACTTGTTAATTCCAGGAATTAACAAGTTAATAATTTCTTCTGTGTTATTTTAACCCATTGCCTGATGGTATTTAAACCTCACACTGGCTGTTCCCAATAAACAGATTTAAACCGGCCACAATTTAAATTTCTGCTTTGCAGTGCAAACCTTTATATTTTGCTTATTTTTTTATCATATTTTAATGAAACAAAAACTTAATTAAAGAACATTAACTGCAGTTAATAAGCCAACTACAATAAGCAATATTTAAATTTATATACAAAATGAAAAAAAAAATAATTTTGGAGTACATTTTACATATCTTTGATTCTAATTTATGAAGTCAAAAGAGTACCCCACTTTGTCAAGCTCTCTGTTTGTAACTAACCCAGCACAGCACATTATAAATCTTGTAAAAGGAGAAGTGTTTGATGTTACATAAACCAGTCATACATACACACACACTCTGTATTCCTGTACCAAGAGAGTAGGGTTTTTATATACATGTGCATGGCTTTAGACAACGTTGAAACTAAATATGTTGCATTTACATGACACAATGAACTCAGCTTGTTATCTCAAGTCAGCTATACAATTTTCAGCTGGTGAGACAGATAAGTGTGAAACTTGATACTGGAATCTGTTCTAGACACATGTTTGGGTTTTCATTTCAGCTAAATACTAATGAGGCTAAAATCACTTGAGAAGGAATTACAAAATTACAGAGTTACAAAGTTACAAATTTGCTGTTTTAATCAACTAGTGGTGTAACTTTAGCTCATATAGAAAGTGTTTGAGCTTCTGATATAACTTCAAAGATAATTTAATTGCTAAACTTCTGATGTAGACAGTGATTTGAATATTGATGGGGAGTTTTCGGATTTTTAAGCTGGTGATAAGGATGATGAAATGGACTTTGTTCCTGCAGACATTAGTGCAGAGACAGGGTTATGCAGTTCCAAAAACAATTGTGGCACAAAAAGACAAGACACATTTTCCGGAGTACAACCTGTGCAACCCAGCTCATAAGTGACAACTAAACAATTGATTTTTTTTTCAAGTTTTTTACTGCAGATTTAGTAGCTCTCATAGTTACTGAAACAAATGTATATGAGTGCAAACCTCACAAAGAACTGACCTCGTAAGGCAAATTAAGAGTTGAAATTAGGATGCATAAGTGGTCAGATGTAACACAGAATGAGATTTACAGGCTATGTAGCATAATTATTCTCATGGGTGTTATGGGAAAACCTACATAAACATGGAACTGGTAATATGTACAGATGAGATGTTATCAACTTCATATTTGTAAAATGTATTTCAAACAACAGATTTTCATCTTTATTGCAGTTTCTTCATTTCAACAGCACAGAAAATATAAGTGACAAGTTACACTAAAGTAGGCCTATTTGAAATTACCTTATTTCAAAATTCAAAGAAAATTACATTCTTGGTGAAAAGAAAGGTCACTGTTGATGAAAGCTTGATGATCTGGAAGGATAAATTGGGTTGGGAGCAATATATTAAAACCACAAGGGCCAGATTTTACATAAAAAGTTTTGATTTTTGTGAAAGTAAATCAAGGTACATCTACAATAGCTGAATTTATACTGGCAAAGGGACTGACAACACAAGAGAAAAAGACTTGCGTTATCTGATTCCATAGTCATGCAATTCATGGAACCTGTGTTTGATCAGGATAGGACTGTGCATCTAGACAACTAGTTCAGCTTCCATAGGTTATTTGCCATTTTATATTAAAAAATTATGAGGATACCTTTAAAACAGTACATTCAAATTGCATTGAATTTCAATCTTTGGCAATGAATGTACAGGCTCTAAAGAGAGGGGAAATGGAACCGTTCACCTACACTGTTTGACATGATAGAAGAGGTTACATCTTTATCTAATTATAGTTTCAAAAATTTGATGGACCGATACAGGAAAGCTAGATGCCAAAACCAAAATGACAACTTTCAAGCCTTATACACGAATACAATATGGGTATGGATGGTGTTGATTTAATGGATCAGGTATTGCTGTATAATGGCACAAAAAAGTATTATTATTTCACATGTTGGACATCACTACACACAATTGCTTGGTAATTTGGAGAGCTCTAAACCCACTTAAAACAATGACATAACTGCATTTCTGCATATCAATTCCTTGCAGCCTTGTTGCAAGCTACCAAATTCAGAAGTGCTCAGAGGGTAGAAAGTCTAAAACACCAGCCACCATCAGATTGATAGAAAAACATTTTCTTAAAAGGATACCATCTACCAAAAAAGTTGCATCCATTTTGGAAGAGTGGTATGCACAAAAGGGGTGCATGCAAGGAAACCAACATGATTTATGCTGACTGCGGAGATGTGCTCTTATGTCACTGCCCATGCTTTGATTAGCATCATTCAAAATGCAACTTTTAAAGGTAAGGTTGAACTATTTTATAGAATTTATATAAGTTTATTTCTTAAAGAAGTGTTAAAAAATTAAGGGTTGAAAATCATTAGATTTGTAACGCTTGCAGGGCATCTATACATGTCCATATTGGAGAAAAAGTTAAAATGCATTTGCATTGCATCAATTGCACTTCATTCAGAAAAATATATTAAATAAGAAATTAACGGAAAGTGCAAACAAACAGATATCGCATGTTCAGAAAATAAAATCAGCAAAACCACCACATTTTTAAAAATCACTGGCCATGGGTATGATTGTCTGAAAAAATCTGTACAGAACAAATGTACAAGTGTGCTACAGAAAGAGATGCCTAAAGAATGAAGGATTATTATTATTATTATTACTATTATAATACCATAAATTAAAAAGCATTTTAATTCTATGCAGCACTCCACTATGACTTAAATTGTGTGCATTCCTCTAACCCTAAAACAACTCTGTGGAACCACAAAACTTATGACAATGCTGTTAGTAACTATCTACATAGCAAATTACAAGAGTCAATATAAAACTTACTTTGCTAGGGGAATGTTATCTCGATCTCCATATGCATCGTACAAGTATTCACTGCAAAAAGATACATATAATACCAATTTTATGTCTGACAGGTTAGTACACAACAAAACACAACATTTTTACAGTAATTTGATGTATATATGTTACAATGGCAGGAGTAGTTTGTTATACTCATAATGTATTGCTCAAGTTCAAAACAGTTAATGTTTACCTTAAAGGGAAATGCATACAAGATTAGAATGCAATATAGAATATAGTATACATTTTAAGAGCATATTTTCACCTTCTGAGAATAATTTTAGAATATGACAGGTTTTAAATTATTCACAGATCATAGGAATATTCTCTTAAAAAATGTGCAACAAGCCTTACTTTTTGAATCTGTTCACAAGTTAACGATAGTTTAAACACGTGAAAAATGTTATCTGCTCTATTTTTTTTCCCCAACTTGGTTATAAAAATATTTGGCAAATTTATTTAATAGATTTACTCAATTTCTCTCCAAAATGGGTTACCCAAAGAAATAAATATTTTGGTATTCATTGTTGAGAATCCTATCAAATTTCACTGCACTGATTCAAATAGAGGGAAATATTCCTCATATAATAAAAAGATAAATGTAACATTATGAACAGAATGTTTAAAACAGGACTAAAACATTTTATGTGTATTCATCTTCTGAATTACATTAAACTCTGAGGAATTAACTTACATCATCTCTGTAATACACCTCCCCTTAAACACTATGAGGCACATTCGAAATCTTCCATTCTCAAGTCAGCTGCTTACCAGCAACCCTTTCTTGCCATGGCCAGCATCTTTCATTGTGAACTCACTGCCATAACATTTCACCTTTTTAAAACTTGGTTACTATAAATAAAAAATATTAACTTTGTACTCATGCTTCTTACAGAAGATGCTGGAAGTATTGCTCATTTTCTAAGACACACACACAATCTAAATCTTCTTAAGAAAATACCATTTATACTCGTCAGTTCTTCTGCACTAATGGACTTAATATCTGGGCAACATTTGCAGCATCTTCTGTAAGGGTGAGCATAGAAGTAATTTATTTTATTTATAGTAACTAAATTTAAGACCAACATTGTGTTAAAAGTAATATAATGAAGCAATTTATATATTATTAATTAAAAGATGAGTCAATTTAATACTCTTATGCTCCATTACCATTAAATAATTTCATAGGACATTGCCAGCTTCATCAGCTGTGATTCAACTGCTGCATTGGATGGTTAGATGAACTTGATATATATCTCATGAATATTTCATAAACTTTTGGATTAATGTTTCTTCTTTTGGGATCTCAAAATTTATAACCTTATCCTTGTATTGTTTTATAAAATTGTTTTCCCATATTCCCAGCTCAAACTGATTACATTATCTGTTTCTTACTTAAATTAATCAGTTTAATTGTTTAGTAATATAGGATATAAGATTAAAGATATTAACAATAAAAAGAAAAAAAATGAGAAATAGGATTTTGTTTGAGTAAAAAAATATTTTAATAAGTCTATCTAGGAATTTCACTTATTTTATTTCCATTTCTATATCATGTTTAATCAATATTCATTTATTTCTTAAATGTAAAATTGGAACTTAAACACAGTGAAGCCAATCATCTTAATGAATATCATTGTATGATTAGTTGAACTACACACTCTTAAAGCTTCACTTACTTTTTATATCACACCGCCACCAGAGCAGAATATACATTCCCACAGCTCAACGAATGATCCGACAGTTGAACCTTAGCATGGCTGAAGATGGGAACAAAATGTTCTCGAAACCGGTTCCATACATTTATAAAAAGTAAGTGAAGCTTTAAGAGTGTGTAGTTCAACTAATCATACAATGATATTCATTAATTCATTTATTTATTTAACAAAATAACCCAACCCAAGTTCTACACCAGGCCAATATTGAAACACATGCCAAAAAAATATTTTTTTACAAACACATTGGTAAATAACGATATTTCTAACATATAAATGGCCCTGAACAAACCATCCAAATCCAAAGTTCTCTTTCTTCACAGACGGTATCCATTTGTTCTTCACTCTAAACAAATATTGCCCAAGATTCCTAAATTAACTCTTGATTACCAACCATTTTCTTAGCTGTAATTAATTCATTTAACTTCTACCATTTATCAGTTGTTGCCTTCATTCCTCATTCCCGAGCATTCAACAGGGTGTTCTACATTTTCCATATATAGGACAATATCCATGCTCAGTACTAGTTCTAAAACTCCTTAATCTCCAAATTCCCAATCTAAACCATGTCATTGCCTCCCTCTCCTGCTTATTGCACTTACTAATATATCTTTCTCTTTTATATCTCCTGATTAAATATTAACCAACTCTTCTGCCACATTAGAGAAATAAATATGCAACATATAGAAATAGAAATCACATTATTGAAATTAATAGATAGACCTTTAAATCATGTTTAATCAATATTCATGATATAGATAAGGTAATCAAATTACTGAAATTTATGGATAGACCTTTGAAGCTAGGAATATGGGGGAAAAAATGTTTATAAAAATATGAGGATAATTTTATGAACTTCAAATCCTAACAGAATACAAAATAATCCAAAAGTTCATAAAATATCCACAAGAGCTATACCAACCCAACCACCATCAACAAATCCACCAATTAACTCACAGCTGGCAATGCTAGCAATGACTTTTGAAACATGTTCTGAATAATTTAATGGTAAATGGAGAATGAGAATATTATTGAACTCACCAGCTTATCAAGAATATATAGTACCTAGGCTAAAAAAAAAAAAAAAAAAGATCAGGTATTGTGGCACCATGAGTTTGCAGCATCATATTGCCAGAGATAGCAAGGGGGATCCTCGTGCTACGAAACTGCCAACTTGCTAATGGCCAGTATTTAAATGTGCCTCACTGTAAGCACAGAAAACATAAGTTACCTCCATTAAAATATGAATGTTAATAGTTTATTTATATCAGGCTGACATAAACTAACAATATATATATATATATAATGCATATATATTATTTCAGATAAACGTTATATTGATTAATTATGGGTAGCCACGAGTGAAATATTTTGAATTTTGAAGTGCGAATAACTCAAATTTTGAGTTAAAAACCCCATTATTGTTAAAATATATAGTTGGCTTCCAGATGATTTTAAGTCGTAATGACATGCTATAATATCTATTATATTCTTAATGTGAGTTGTATATCTTTTCATTGCGTCTTCTCACTCTTTATATTCTGATTAAATGTTGTTCAAGTTTGGGATTTTCACAGTGAAATATAGCAAATTATTTATGAGATATACATGAGTTTCTTGAAAACAAAATTAGTAGAGGCTGTCCCACATATATACAAATGTTGGTACCATTATGTTGATGATGTCTTTGCAATAATAGATAAAAATGGAAAGATGATGCATAAAACTACTGAACCTCCAAGATAGTAACATAAAATTCACAATGGAATTGGAGAACAACAAGGTTCTTCTTTCCTGGATGTAAAAAGTATTAAAAATGATAACATACTGGAATTTGCATATTCAGGAAGGATACCCACATGAATAAATATATAAAAAGCAATAGCCACAATCCAAAACAACATAAACTCGTTATAATCAATAGCCTCACTTCAGATTTACAAACCTACCAATTAAGTGAGACAGATTACAAATTGGAGTACCAAAAAATCTTGGATATCACAGAAAAATGGCTACACATCTGTTCAAAAAAAAAAAAAAAAATAGAAAAATTCAAAAAACAAAAACAAATAAAAGAAATCACCACATTGAAAGGTTACAAAGGAGAGCAGATATATAAGAAAATTACATTCCATCCATGGGTACACCAAAAATTTCAAAATATTTTTAAAGATGCCAACATTGTTTTGGCTCCAGCTAATAAATGCAGTATGAAAAACCTCGTAAAAGTCAACACAAAAGAAAAATCCCACCAAGAAATCAGGCATTTACAAAATCAATTGCAAAGACTGCAATAATATATATAAAAAACAAAAAGGAACATTACCATATGGTTTGAGGAACACATGAGAGATGTAAAATACAAACATATGGAAAAATTAGCAGTAGCATACCATTTCTGGGAGGGGGGAGAACCAACAACCATGAGTTTCAAAATGAACCAAAACTCTTAAAAGCTCTTCAAAAACCCACAGAATTGTCGCTGTGGGAAAATATATTCTTGAACCAAAATAAAGAAAATTTACATTAATTGATATCATTGTATGATTCAGTTGAACTACACACTCTTAAAGCTTCACTTACTTTTCATAAATGTATGGAACCGGTTTCGAGAACATTAGTTCTTGAAATTCATTAGATTTTCTCTATTTTTTTAATATGAAAATTTTTCCCAATGAATAACTCCGATGGGTTGTAAGGATGTTTCAGCAATTTAATTCCCGGCTTTATTTCATGGTTTTTGGTCCGAAATTAAGCTGCTACTGCTGATTTATCCACCTGTTTAAACCAAATATTCCTAAAATGTTTTTTCCTCAGGATTTCCAAATTTATTTTTGTTTTGCCTATGTACCTCTGTTCACAATCTGCACATTTTTCCTCAGGATTTCCAAATTTATTTTTGTTTTGCCTATGTAGCTCTGTTCACAATCTGCACATTTTATTTCACAAATTTTTGATTTCTGTTATGTTGGTATGGAGTGTTTTACTGTGCAACCTAATAAATTTTTTATGTATCTGTTCATCAAGAATTTAGAATCTTTGTGTGTAAAACCACATTAAAATAGAAGTTAAATGATTCTGTATACCCTCTGTATTAGGTTTTAAATTAACAAATTGCCATAAAATTCAAAAATCGCAAATACAGCAGAATTTTAAAACTTTTTTTAGATTCCAGATAGAGAATACCTGGATATTCTAGCCCTACTGTTCCAGAAGAAGTAAAAAAAAAAATTCAATTCAGAATGGTACAAACACAATTTGCAGTAAAAAATCACAAATAAGTAGCTAAAGTGAATCTTCATGATGGGACAAATTTGACAGAAAGATGCAAAATTTTCAACCTGAACATGTCAAATCCATAAAATGTTCTGTAAATCATAAAAACATAATTAACTAACATACATTAGTCATATTTCAAATTCAGCAAGTGGTACACGGGGAGCAATTGAAGAATTGTCATGATTCTTGCAGTTGTTTTGGTTTATTTATGGATGCTCTTTAAAATCTCACGTCATCAGTACCCTATTCAATTCAGGTTGAAAAATGGCTCATAAATTTTGCTCAGAGGCCTCTTTTTTCAAGTATGCTAGTCACAGCCATAAATCTATGGCTGTGACTAGCATACTTAATATACGGTTGTATACTATCCTTTTCAGATCAATTGCATATAATACCTATTCAATTTTTGCCCTTAAAATTCTAGGTAATTATTATGTATCATATTATATGCATAAACATGATGATGATTCTTGCTTAAGGGCGCAAAACTTCTATGGTCATTAGCACCCAAACACATCAAGTACTGTGTCAGAAATAAAAAATAAATAAGAATGCAAATCCTGCGCATAATGAACTAACAGTAGTACTTTGTGCAATAAAATTATACCCAAAAAACAAATAACAACGGTATAAGGCGCCACAAACATAAGGGTGTTACTAAAACACAGCCACAAGAGCGGAAAACACAACAGTCCTGTAATGGACTAAAATCGTAGCAATTAAACCCCAAAGCAAACACAGGGTAATATAGTCATTAACAAAGACCGGTAGGAAAACAAACCAGAAGGAGCTGAAAACAAACCAGTCTTATAAAAGATTAAAATGGTAACAATAAAACCCCAAAACATCGGACTCCCAGGTAATGAGGCCGCAGATGTTAATGTGCAAAACAAAAGTGAAAGACTTAACTAACACGATTCAGCAAAAGCTGAAAAAACAACAGTCTTAAAAGAGTCCAAAAATGCCGTCAATGGTAAAAAGATAAAACCTCACAACATCAACAACATCATCTGCAAGTAAGTCCTCAATAGAGGAGGGCAAACCTAGGTTATTTCTAAAAGCTGTCAGATGATGGCAATCAATTAAAATGTGACGCACTGTAAAGGGGTGGTCACAGTGAGGGCAAGCTGGAGCGGGTTGACCATTAAAAAGGTGAGAGTGACTAAAACGGCAATGCCCAATTCTAAGACGAGCTAAAATTACTTCGCGACGAACAACGCGAGAAGAAGTCGACCAGTTAAAAGGGGCGGATTTGCATTCACGGAGCTTATTAATTCCCACTCCTCGCGCCAGCGCGAAATAATGGCTTTACGTAAAGAAGGTATAAAAACGCTGCTCGTACTCAGCAGGGTCTAAAAGAGCGGATTTAGCTGCAACATCTGCGGCCTCATTACCTGGGAGTCTGACGTACCCAGGCACCCATAGTAGTTTTACCCTGACGCCAGCGTCGAAAAGGGTTAACACTACATTTTGGACCATCTACAAGAGAGTGGTGATTGTACACATGTTTAAAAGTTAAAACGGCACTCAAAGAGTCCGAACATATGATACTGTTCCCCAGCCCCTCATGAAATAAATAAAATCGCCCGATAAATAGCATAAACCTCCGCCATAAAAATAGATGTTGCAACATTAAGACCATACGTAAAACTCGTCCCATTAAAAACAATCTCACACCTGTGTCAGATTTCGAGCCATCGGTATAGATAAAAAGAGGACTTGATCTTGCTAAAATACCAACCAATAATATGTGCTGCGTTCGAAGATTTCGGACAGAACGTAAGCCCAAGATGAACGGGGGCCTCTGCTAAAATCCAGGGTGGAGAAGTTTCCCCGGCTAAGAAAAAAGCAGGTAATTCGAAGCCCAACATCTGTAAAATCTCCCGAAAGCGAAAGCCAGCAGGCTTAGGAGTAAAAGACCGAGCAGCAAAAGACACATTAAAAAAACGGCCCATTCGTGGGATGAAGAGGTTGCGCAGCTAAGTGACAACCGTACGCAGCTAGTGAACATCCCTACGATAACACAACGGAGGTTCTCCAGACTCCCCGTATAAACTCAGAACAGGACTGGTGGGGAATCTCCAATGCCAAAACGGATACCCCGGTGAATGAATGGGGTTAAGGCGAGGAAGCACAGAAGGTCGCCGTAAACCACACAGCCATAATCCAGTTTCGATCGGATGAGTGAGCGATAAAAACGTAAAAGAACAGTCCGGTCAGCTCCCCAAGATGTGCCACTTAAAACACGTAAAATACAAAGAGAACGTTCACACTTGCCTCTGAGTTGTGCTATATGCGATGACTAGCATAATTTCCTATCAAACACCAAGCCAAGGAACCTAACTTCGTCTGCGAAAGAGAGTGCGTCTAGGCCAAGATGGAGCGAAGGTGGAGGATACTCCTTGTGGCGCCAGAAGTTCATACAGATGGTCTTCTCTGCAGAGAAACGGAACCCGTGAGATACACTCCAAGCGTAAAGGCGGTCGAGATAGGTTCTCCGAGAGGAAAGATAGATGGCAAAATCGTCTACAAACAAGGACGATTGTATTCCCGGCGGTAAATACTCGGTGATAAGAGTTAATAGCAATTGCAAACAGTGTGCAACTAAGTACCGAGCCCTGAGGTACAGGGTTCTCTTGAATAAAATTAGAGGATAAAACTGATCACACGCGAACATTAAAAACCCGGTCTTTCATAAATTCCTGAATAAAAACAGACATACACCCACGTATGTCCCAACCGTGAAGCGTTCGGAGGTTACCGCCTCTCCAGCAAGTATCATACCAAATCAAAAAATACAGCGACCGTTTGGCACTTGCGCACAAAACCGTCCATTACATGTGTGGTTAGAGACACAAGATGGTCGACTGAGGAACGATGACGCCGGAAACCACACTGAGCGTTCGTTAAAAAATGCCTCGACTCTAACTACCACATAAGCCGCCCGTTAATGATTCCTTCCATCACCTTGCAGACGCAGCTGGTGAGGGAAATCGGACGGTACTGGAAGGAAGATGGGGGTCCTTACCAGGCTTAGGTATAGGAATGACGGTGGCCAACCGCCAAGCGCTAGGAAATGTGCCATTACACCAAATAAAATTAAAAGTGCGTTATAAAAAAGTTTTGCCTTCCGCTGACAAATGCTGCAACATAGCAAAATGAATGAATGGCCCTGGTGCAGTGTCGAGAGTTCGCAAGGGCATGCTCAAATTCCCTAGAGTTAAATTGGACATTGTAGCAATCCAAGAAGCCTTTTTGCTATCCTTAATGACTTGACGGAATTTGGCGCGCACTTGTTTTGTGCTAAAGTAGGGTGGCGACGAAAAGCTCGGAGAGCACCTCGGCGTGCAAGCAACGCATCCCGGCATTCGTCGGTCCACAAGGGAACCGGTAAGCGTCATGGGTGACAAGACGACCGGGGAATAGCCTGACCTGCGGCTGTTATATGACCGTACGGAGGTGCTCGATCACGTCAATAGATGGAAATTCACACCCTTAAAATTCGGCCATATATCGAAAGAGAGACCAATTCGCCTTAACAAAGAGCCATTTTGGCGCGCGCTGTGAATGTGCGTTGGAAGAGAGTACGTGGATCTGACATAGAAAGTGGTCACTGGAATATAAATCGGAGATGACGTTCCAGGTGCAATGTACAGCAAGTGAGGCAGAACAGATGGATATGTCCAAGTGTGAAAAGCTGTGAGTGCTGCTAGAAAGAAAAGTAGGTTGACCACTGTTGAGCAGAATGAGATGGTGACGATCGAGGAATTCTGCCAACATGCTACCCCAGGCACACTCCGTGTTGGAACCCCATAGGGGATGGTGTGCATTGAAATCCCCCAAAAGTAGGACAGGGGGTGGTAGCTGAGACAGAAGATTGTCCAGATCAACTATGGCGATAGTGCCGGAAGGAGGCAAACAGTGCAGATAGAAAAACTAAGGCCGGAATAGTGAACTGTAGCTGCAACAGCTTGCAAAGGAGTCTGGAGCTGGAGTGAAGAACTGTACACGTCATCTCTAATTAAAATTAGAACTCCGCCGTGAGCGGGAGTGCCCTCTACGGGAGGGAGTTCAAACCTCACCGAAGAGTAACCGCTTATAGTAAAAGAATCTTGTGGCCGAAGTTTCGTCTCTTGGAGACGCACAAGCGGAGGGTCAGTCGATCGTAAAAGGAACTCCAAGTCAGGTCTTCGACTGCGGAGTCCATGCACATTCCACGTAAGGATAGCCATTGTTAAAATTATTTAAAAATAAGTTAAAAATTTACCACCTTACTTTTTGGACGGTCCAGGGCGAATCAAACGTCCTTTCTTCAGTCCCGTGGGACTAGGTGGTTTTACAGGAGCATGCACACCCTGCTCCATAACCTCCTCAGAGGGAGGGCTCTCCCGCTGAGAAGCATCCACCGATTCCAACACCTGGAATCGGTTGGATATTGATATGGGCGGTGACGGCAACCGCCTAGCGGGTTTGCTCCCATCATGGGAGCGGGACCTCCGAGGAGTAGAAGGGCTATTTCGCTTATCTACAGGAATGGGCGTCTTGATAAAATCATTCCTGGTATAAGCGGTCCGGAACTTAATTTCCGGGGCATTAAACACAACCGGCTTAGGTTTCACGGTAGTTCGTTTCGGAGAACTGGGTACATTAGGGACCCGTGTAAATATAAAGTCACACGTCTGTGTACTACTGTCGCGTTTCTTGGTCGCTGAAGAAGCTACTACGCTGTACGTACCGGTCTGAGGTACTGTGGGCTGGCGTGATTGAAAGCGCTTCCGGGCGTCCACAAAGGAAAGTTTCTCCTTAACCCGGATTTCCTGGATGCAGCGTTCTTCGTGATACCGAGGGCAGTCACGGGATGAGGCTGGATGATTCCCTCGACAATTCACGCAGACTGGAGCCGATGAACATGCTCCCTCATGACTTTCCATACCGCAGGTTCCACAGATGGAAGTGCCGCTCTTACAAGATATGCGTGTATGGCCAAAACGCTGGCACTGATAACATCGCAATGTGCTCGGAATATACGGACGCACCTCGATCACCTCAGAGCCCGCTTTAGTTCCCTGCGGTAGGTCAACCTTGTTAAATGCGAGGATGAGAGTACGGGTAGGCTATAGTTCTCCGTCTCTCCTTGCCTGCACTCGATACACGGACGTGACCGCCTGGTCTTCCAAACAGTTTTGGATATCCGGGTCGGACATACCGTCAAGAACATTGAGTTCCTCGCGACGAATTTAGCGATTTATGTGGCTCGACACGGATCGGATAACCGTGGAGGATCGCCGCCTTGAGCAATGAGTTACTCTGCGACATTCCAACTGTAAATTACAACTCAATCAATTGATGCATAACATGCATAAAACCCTTAATATTTTTTTAAATAAGCAATGCCGCATTTATTTATTTTAGTGTATATATTACATTTGGATGGTACAATAAAATATTACAAGATGCGATTAATTTCCAAATGCTATTACTTTAACATCTGCTGTCAATTCCACTCCTTTCACCGTTCTACCGCGTACGTAACATACTTGTCTCATGAAACTGCTATTTTGAAACTGTTTGGGCCTTGCAACACACAGCTACAGCCGTTTCAAAAATTTCCGTTCACTTCACTTAAAAGCTCGAATTTCTCTTCGCTTCACTAAAGTGGATTGCAACTGGATTGATGACCTCGGTGAACGCCAGAAATCTTGATAAAACATGCAAAATTGGAGCTGCGTTCGTAGGTCAGTTGTTTGATATCTCCAACAGATCTCTAATTTACGGTGCAGGCTACTTGAAGGCGCTACAACTGCAAAATTTAACCTTGTTCAAATATATTTCGCCTAATTGAAAAATAATTTTTATTGCTTTAGAGTTGTCAAATAAATTATTTGCGGTTCTGAAATAAAGAAACTTGAATTGTTAAGTCATGTAGTTGTGATGTTAAACTTATAGCAGCATGTGCAATGTGGGAGAGCAGAAATGGTTTTATATACAAAAATATAAAAATAACACATCAATATATAAATATCATCTTTAGATTTCTATAGTGAAGTCCAAACCATCTTCAAATACTTAAATTACTATACCCTTGGCTTAAAATTCTGGATTGAGGGCAATGAAATGAATGACAGTACAACTCTTTCTGAAATACTAACAATTAGGTATATTTATTTTGGAAGCGTATAGTAAGAAAACAAAACATGTGTCCATAAAGCATGAAAAATAGTAAAAGACTTCATCACTCACCATTGAGATTACAAACATTTTGCTACATGTTTACTAATGAAAGACATTAATGATGGACTTTGAAAAGTTTTCTCTCTCACGCACCCACACATTTTACATTTATTAATTTTACAGATCAATGTTGTACTTTATGATGGACAAAAGTCAACTGTGATGAAAGTAGTTCACATCTATTACCAGAATACAATCACTAAAGGCAATACTTATATGTCTAAAATTTTGAAAGAACATTTAGTATATATATTTATTTACATGCATTTTTTAAAAAATATACTTTATTACAGCTGCATTTTGAATGCAGTTTCCATTTCAATTTCTTTCTTTTTCACTCGTTTAGAACATTTTATATTAATTCCATTGAACATGGACGGGAAATTAGCCACTATATTCTATATTTGGTCTCTTAATTTCAGATCTAACAAATTTGTTTGAAGAGATTACTTATTATATGCAAGCACATGTCAAAATATTTGTCTACTGATTTAATATACATTGTTTGAAAAAAGGACAATGCCTTAGGCGTGCCACAATTTACAGGCACCATTGATCACTTTTTCATTTTTGCCCCTTCTATGTATACATAACAACCAAATAGGCTACATTTAACTTCAAAGCTGAGGGGTGTCATGCATTGTGCTTAACCCTAATTCAAGTCCTACCAGAAGATAAAAAGCAGCATCATCAAAATAAGTTGAGCTGGTTCAAAATGAAATAAGCACACTGAACTTAGTAAAAGTGTGTGTGATATGTCCATAATCAGCACACATATAAAATTGTGCTGATTGTTATAAAAAAGAAAAGCAACAATATGTCCATTTTTCACACAAAAATGAACGAATGCCAATTCTCACTTGCAAATCATGATAAACACCCCCCCCCCCCTTTCCAAGTAGTATGCACTTTTGATTCAAACACTTACTCTAGATTCACAATAATTGTAAATAATATCATCTCATTCAAAATTGTAAACTGTAGATAATTGTAAATTAGGGTTTTATAAAACATTCAAAAAAGTTTAAGGATTGCACAATTATATCTATTCAATAGTTTAAACATAAATAATTACAACATTCATTTTTTATTAGTAAATCAGCTTTCATACAAACATATTATAAATTAATTATAATACACAAATTTTATTAGATAAACCCTGCTTCAAGTGGGATGAGTTGGCATATTGTATTTTTTTATTTTAACATATTCACAATTCAAAGTGCTGTAAGTAAATGCAATCCATTATTTTCATTCATACAAATTAGAAATAAGTAAGATAAGTCACTAACCAAGTGGTATAATTAACAGCTCTTTAAAGTATAACTAATTAAAAGTTGTAACAACATGAACTCTCTCGTTTCTCAAAATTCTCAAATATTAAATTAAATGTAATAATCCTGTGACATGCAACTTCAACTGCAATAAAGTTGATCTTCATGGAAAAACATGAAGAAAAGTGAAACAAACAATTAAACATGTTTAATTTTCTCTCACTCTTCCAAGGAAGACCCACTCATTTTCTCAGCCTCTAAAACTACTATACATTCAGCCCTGCAAGTTTAAGTCACATTACAAGCTTCAAGACATGCTGCCTACTTATGAACATTAACACTACACACTTGAGGGTTGTTCATAACCTACAAGGAGAACTATTTTTTAGATACTTATTTCCCAGATTTCATTATTAGATCATTTTTATTTTAAAAAATTATTGAAATAACTTTCCATAAAGGAAAGCTGAAAATATATTTTAATTTTCCTAACATTTTCCAATACTCTCATTCAATGATATTTCTTTAGCCTAATCCCACTTTAAGCACTGAAAATAAATGAAACATATGCCTTTATATTACCATTTTCATTGTCAAACAAATTGCACATTTAATTGGCATATATCTCATAGTGTTTTAATTGCTAACCTTATAAGATCAATGTAGTGAATTCTATAAAAAGAAATGCAGTACAAAATATTGTGTTACTTAATAAAACTTAAAACATTATTTATAATTTAAAACCTTAAATTGTCATATTTGTTAACATACAAAAGATAAGGCCCATTATGTGTTTCTGATTCCTTTAATTAAAGTGACTATCAAAATACAGTCACTGCTATCCTCACATTTTTCTTATTCTTTCCTTAAACATAATCTAATAAACACAATTTCATATTTCTTCTTATATTATGGTTAAATATAGAAATATCAAAATTTATTCATGGTCATGATAAATTACACATTTTAATGAGATTTAAACTAAACAGTATTAAAAATGATATTTGATATTAAGAGTTCATTTTAAAGCTATATAACTTATTTTATTCTGCACACAAATATTTCATATCATTTAAATGGCTGCTTATGAAAATATGTTTGGAAAATATGATATTATCTTATGATATAATATAATTTTAAAGTTTAAATGAATATCATTTAAACTTTATATTTAAAGTTATATAATTCTGAATATCATCAAAGTATTAGTAACTGAAAATAATATGGCAAGTTTCAGACTAAAATAATATCAAAAAATTCAGTGTGATACCTGGAATTTATAATTCTTATGGCTTAACTGTATGCTATACTCATTACATGTGAATATCACACTTCCACATGTAAAATATATTTAGCTTGAAATGCACAGGCATTCAGAGACTAATAGGTATGTAATGCATCCTATTTTTAACCCCCCCTTCTTTCCTAAGAACCTTGGTAAAATATCAAGTTAATAACATCTTCATTTGGCTAAACATAAATAAAAACTAAACTAAACTAAATAAAAACAAATATTTGTTAAAATGCCATTTTTCCTGTAAATATGACAGATCTTAATTATTTAAAATTTACACTTATTCCAAAGTTCAAAACATACATTTTGTCTATGTGTTTATTAATCAATGTTTCAACATAGGTTCATCTTCTTAAATCTCAATCAAAGCTTTATAAATGCCCAACATTTTTTTTTCCTCAATTAATGATATTTAAAAATAGTTTTGTTCATTTATAAAATATTTAAAGGAAGAGGCTGCTGTGTGCTTTGCAGGAACATCCTAAATGATGTTGACATCAGGCAATCTGCAGCAAATTCTATCTTCTGCTGTTATCCCTGTTAAAATAATACAGAGTTTAAATATAAAGTCTTTCTCAAACTGCATACCTACATGCTTTCATACCATGCTTTCTATGCACATTCCATCTCAACACTGCATATTCTACATTATGATCAATATGTAACAACTTAAAGCACTACAACAAATAAGCTTTAACAAATGTTCTTAAATTGCAATTACACCCCTAATCTTAGATTAAAATGTATATACCATTATTTGCAATGTGTAACTAATGAATATGTCTGCCTTTTCATTTTAACACTACATATACATGATCAATTTTTACATTTGCACAGTCAATTGCAGCTATAGGACAATCTTATATATTCATCATAGGAGGGAAAATGTTCAGTAGTTCAGACATACATATCTTAAACATTTTCAATAGCTAATTTAATAGACTATAAATTAATTAAGTATTATCAGCTCCATTTTTATTTTATTTTATAACAGAATTGTACAATTCTGTTTTATGTGTGATAAACACCAAATAGAAGGTTAGTGCAAAAGTTCAAACTGGCTAGTAGTGGGAAAACCACTAGTAGGCTATGCAGCAATTTCATTAACTGTTTTGATTAAATCTTTAAACAGATTGATGGCAGTTTCTGTGAAATTTAAATTGAACATTTTCAAACGACACAAACTTCACCTATAGGATTTTTAAATTAGGAAATGTTTCTGGAACCTTCATTCCCATCTTCAGCTGTTGTGTGATTGCTTGACAAAATTTTGGGTTCTTTGGTGTGATCTACCTGGAGATCTCTGTTGTTGGCTGGAATAGGAATTTACTAAATTTGTCCAGAGGTGAAATGTCAAATTTTATTAATTAATTTTGATTTTTTTTTTAAAAAAAACCTTTTCCAATGTGAATTTGTTTATTGGAGTATGCATTACATTTAACATAGTGGTTTCTTGCTTAATTTCATCGTTATGTCCCAAATTGATATCAATTTTTCCAATTATTTTCTACATATTTCTAAAATATCATTGCTTACAGGTTTCCAGATTTCTCTTAGTTTTTTCTGAGTATTTTAAATTGCAATCTGAGCATTCTATTGCTTATATGCCCGATTTTTTCCTCTTGTTTGTAATTCTCCTTGGTATTTTCAATTGTAGCAATATCTTTAATGGATGTTTATCTTTTGAATTTGTTAATTTTTCCTACTATGTAGTGACATAGAAAGATTAACAAATCTTGGGACTGTATACATTGATTTGATCCATTTAGTGTGTATTGTAGTTTTTTTTTGTATTCTGTTCTTATAAGTGGGAGATTAATTAGTCTGTGTATCTAATTATTGAAAAAGGCATATTTATGTTAAGTTGGGTTATAGCTATTATTTTTTTATGTAGTTATTCATTACCACGTTTACATGTCAAACTCAAATCGATTTGAATACACTTAACAGACTGAAAATGTGCATGTAAATGGGTATTCAAGAGTTCGATCCTATTAAAAACTGGAAATAGAAAGGGACTTTCTTTCTTTCTATCCAAATTTTATGTCTTGAATCAATAAATTCTTTGTTATTACATAAGTTATCCAACATAAAAAATAAAGTAAGGCAGATTAACCAACATGAAAATTTATGATTTCTTGCAAATGGAAAAACAAATGTAAACAGGGATCTTACTAAGTTTGAATTTGATCCAGAATGTGTATTCAATTTATTATTGTATGTCATATATTTGTATGTCATTATTTCAATAGTTTTGTACAGAGACTAACTAATCTCAAAATACCAAATAATCACAAAAACAAAATACCAAAAAGAATTACAATATATATTCAATTGAGCAATAATCAATGGATACAGTACTAACACACTACATAGTTAAAAAGATTAACAAATCCCTTAAAGATAATGCTACATTTAAAAAATATCAAGAACAATTACAAGCACAGCAGATCATCACAAGAAGATATTCAAAGTACAACGCATAAAATTTAGCACCACAAAATAAATATATTTAAAAACATTAAATTCTTCGCTAAAACACAGCATACCACTAGGGAAAACATCAGGCATATATGCAATAGAATTAAATAAATTGTACTTACGAAGCTGTAAGCAATAGAGTGGTAATATATCCTACACAAGAGAAATTTGGAAACAGAATGAAAGAACATTTTAGAAATATCTGGCTAAAATAATTGGAAAAATCGGTCTTAGCAACTCATTTTTTGGAACACAACCACGAAATTAAAGCAAGAAACCATTTTATTTAAAAAAAAACACACACACACTACTCCAATAAAACAACTCACATAGGAAAAAATTTTATTAAAAAAAAAAAAGATAAATTAATAAATTTTTATTCCAGCAAACAGATGTCAACAGAGAAGCAACTTAGATCCAGTTACCACTATACCAAAAGAGTCCAAAACTTACCAAGCACTCAGGGGCAGCTGAAGATGGGAACAAAGATCCCAAAACCCAGTAAGTGAAATTTCTCAATATTTGATAACATTAATTTTGGAAAATTTCAAAATCTATTTGCATTATTCAAAAATGAACAAATAAAAATGATATGCAAATATCATTATGGAAATTAAACAACAATAAAATATCATGAGAATACACTAAATTTTCAATGATGGAAAACTCCTACAGTATTTTCCTTTTGCTTGGAAGTATACTACAAATTAATTAACAGAACAAAAGAATAAAAAGGAAAGAGAGAACAAAAGAAAACAAAATGTCAAAAAATGTTTTATTGGCAGTGAATTTTATTGCTCCAAGTGTTTAATATGAATGCTAACTGAGATATCTTTTATGAACATAGTTCACCATTAAATCAGTTATCTTAAACTAAGCTCTATTGCTCCTTTACTCCAAATACTTAATATATTGGTATCTGAAAAAGAGGATTTATTTAAGGGATACATCATGTTTCTCCTAACTTTTGTGACATGAAACACAAAATTATATTCTCTGTTCTTTAACTAATTAGTATTTTGTAGTGTTAAAAACCTAAACATTCAAATCAAAATATGAAATATTTTCATTAATTTTGGTGTTTCTATAAAATTTGTAAGTTTTATCAATTAACATAAGTGGTTGCTGACAGTAGCCTATTATTTTAAGTAGCATTAAGCTAGTATGTTCAGTTTCCTACTGAACATACTAGCAGTTAAAATGGATTAAGTTGCGTTATACATTCTGTTCAGAAAATGGTTTGCCATATATTGTATATAGTTCTGTCATTGTTTGTTGTCGGTCCTGGTGGTGTAGTGGTACTTGCCTTCTAAACCCACGGTCATAGGTTCAAACCCGGCCAGGATAGATGGATTTTTTGGGGCATAAAAATCCTAAGTATCAGAAGGGAAGTAAAGCTGTGGGTCCCGTGTCATACATTTACGGCACAATAAAGAACCTCAAGCCTGAAAGAAGAGGCCTCTGAGCAAAATTTGTCAATCATTTCATGCCCTGAATTGAATGGGATGCTGATGACCTGTGCTGTTAAAGAGCATCCTTATATAAACTAATCGAAAAATCAATCATCTGTCATTGTTATGACAGATTCCTTTCTATTAAAAACACTAGGAAGGCAGACATAATTGCTTGGTTGTCCAGCAAATATGTTCTGCATTCTGTAATGCACACATAGGCGGAATTGTTGCAGTTCATAAAAGTGAATAAGTCAGACAAACTCAATTCAATTGTAATGGCAGTGTTAACATGGAAGCCTTACTATCTGGTGACAATTTAATATGGTTTGTCTGGTCAAGAGTATAGTATTATGTTGCCAACAACAATAAAACTTTCAAAACTGCAAATATTGAAAAGCTTACATGTAATATAATTGACAGTGCAACAAACTTCAGTTTGGTTATAAGATATGATATTTTAAGTCTGTAATCCATTGCCATTTTTAATCCAAGGGGCATTAAGAAATGACTGACTATAGCAGTATTTTACAAATGCAGCAAAATCTATGGGCAAGCCTTTACTTAGCGCAATGGATTGATACTAGTATGGCATTCAAATGCAAGCAGATTGTGTAGTGAAAGGCCAGTTGTTCCCTGGTTGCCGAGAAGAAAGATATGGGCAAGATGGAAAGAGACTATCATGGACCAAGATGAGCTGCAGGTTTTTGTGGAAGATAGGTGTCAAAACTGCTGAAATTCATAAATGTTAAACTGTGGTATGTGGCCAAAAAGATCCTGCACAGAAGATCGTTTACAACTCGATGGGTTCGTCAGCTGCATGGAATCTGCAAACAAGAATATGAGTACTGATCATTCCTCAATATCGTGATCTCCCAGGAACATTGAGGTTGTGTCTGAAAAGATTGTCTCATAGACACATAGCCTTTGATGACCTGAAATGTTAGATAAGCCTCAGCAGTACAACCCAGCACACTTTTGAACATGAAAAAACTGTGCACATTAATAGGTTCCCTGGAACTTGACAAAGGCACAAAAGGACAAAAGTCTGTCGTCAGCTACTCGAAATGCATCAAGATATGGATATTTTGGAGATACTGGTAAATGGTAATGAGCAGTATGGTTGTGCAGCTATCACAGACTACAAGTCCAATCTATGCAATAATAGAAACTTCCAGGAAATTCCCGGCCCAAGAAATTTTGTGCTGCTCATCTTTCAGTATCCTCTTTTGGAACACTTAAGGAATACTGCTAATGGACTGACTTCATCAAGAGACAATTGTCAACAACCAGGTGTACTGCAAGACCTTGCACAGCTTAGACACAGAATTCAGCAATGGTGAAAGGGGAAGTGGTTGACAAGGGTGTTTTGCAACACTATTAACACAAAGTTGCATTCACTGTCGTGCCACACTCACCATATTTATCAAATCTGGTGAGATCTGATTATGTCTTATTTGACAACATAAACTTGAACTTGTTACGAGGTAAAACTTCGGCAACAACAAGGAAATTCAGGCAGCTGTCTACGAGTGGTGGCATAGTACATAGTACTATGTAGTACATACATTTTATTTTTTCATAAAATTTTTATTTCAAAACAAGGAGAAAAGTGATGAAACATGTTTTATTATAAAATGAAAATAAATTATAAAACAACATTATTCTAAGAGCATCATTTCAATTACTTCCATCTTTGGACATGGAAAAACCGTAGAAATGAAAGATATTTATGTTCACTAACTATGCACTGACAACTTTTGCTACACTTTTGAAGTTTTTGCATTTTCTTAATGACATTTTACCTATTATTATTAAAAAGTTATATATGTGAAAATAAATTTAGTGTCATAATTCAAGCAAGTAATACAGGTTAATAAGGAGACAAAAAGTTACATATCTTTGTCATTTCTTAGATTTTTGAGAAAGTAAATAGCTAATTTATCTTAAAACATATGACAATGTTGTTTATACTCTGCAGTATCTGCCTATTTTTGTCATGACTCAGCACTGTGGGAAAGCATTTTTTCATGGTTGGCAACTAGAGTTACAAGTGTTTTAGAGCAGCATTGTTTTAAGTGCATGGGCGCAAGTTTGCCCCTGGTCATCATTATAACCACCACTCATAATTACACAATTAAATACAACTGCATTAACTACAGAACCATGTGCAGGATTCCTTGATGTTAAGGATGGACATTTCTTATCTTCCATTAATGATGACATTCCCCTTCTTCACCCCCTGTGGTGCTTCAAGGCCTTGCAATTTCAACTGCAGAAAGCTGCATCACAGCATAGAAAGAGGAATATTAGCTCAAACCTCTTGGTAGACTTTCCAAAGGCCATCAATATTAATGGGACATCCAGGAGCAAAGCGTTGTTTCACCAAACCAAACATGGGTGAAACTTCTAGAGACCTCACAAAATTTATTTAAAGGGTGTCACATGGACACCAGTCTGAGCAGTTTTCCAGTGGTAGTTGCTGAATGATGATCTGACAATGTGACTGAATGCCTTATTCACATGGATCTGTAATTTTTGAGTTGTTGTCATCATCATCATATAACCAAGGAATTTCTTTGTCGAAAATATAGTTTCATAATGTTCTTTGGAAGTAGGCTGCATTTACTTTGACATTATTTGCAATAATGAGTTCCCCTAGGGCACAATAAACTGATGATTAAGGAGGGAATTTTTTCTCCTTTTTTTTCCTTTTTGTAGATGAAGTTGAAAACATTAAATGGTAGTAAATTAGATAGGGTTGGTTTGTATCATCCCATATATATTTAAGCCTCATTAGAAACTAATCTTTGCCATTTGTCACCCACCAGGAGCCATTCATGCCATTTTCTGGCATCATTCAAGCGTTCCTAGATATGCTGCTCTCTCAAGGCAGCTCATATTCTTTATGATGCTGTTCTAGCACCAAATTTTCATGAATTGTGCCTTTGATTATTCATGTTATATTGGTGGGTTCTCTTGCTTTTTTTTGACATGGGACACTACCACTGCAGTTCGTCTTGGCTTTCTTTTTAATTTTTTTTGCACTTGCTTTAACATACTTGTTTAGTTGAGTAATATGACTCACACATGATATGCTATTGGTCAGAACCATTTCTTTGCAATGCTTTACAATCATTGATATAATATAAATCAGTAAGTCCAACAATGAACTCATGCCACAAATCCACAATTTTACCAACTCTTGCATGCAACTATAGCAACCAAATCTGCTGTCTTGCTGTCACAAGAATGCACATATACGCTAAAAATAACTGTGGCAAAAGATCATTGAAGATCATCTGAGTTCAAATGAGACAACCTTCAAATTAATCAATGCACTTGAGAAACCTCACTGCACAATCACAGTGAGCATAAATTTAATTTCTTATATCAAATATGACAAAGGCCATTCTAACTGGGTCAATAACCATAGGTATGCTGCTGTACTGGTCAAAGGCTTTGCATCATTGCTTAATAAAAGAGCATTTGCTTAATCAGGAATCATGACCACAATTTATCTTACATGACAGTAAGATAAATTGTGGTCATTGTCATGAATGACATTCATGTTCAACAATTTGGCACTCATTTTTTTCTTGGGTATGTCTCTTGGTACAAGCAAGCTGTGCTATTCAGTTTTTGCAACTTCTCCATAGTTGGTTCGTTGGTTGCTAAAGGCCATTGGGGATGTGATATTTATGTGTTCCCAAACTTCCCAATAAAGTGCTTCCGAATTATTTTTCCTAGAGAGAGAGAAAAAAAAGATAAATGTCAGCATCCCCAATGGCCACTAGCAACCAACCAACCAACCAACCAACCAACCAACTTTTTATTCTTTTCCCAATAGGATGTGCAAACACCCACATACTGAATATCTATAAGTTTACAACTAGGATTGATTCTGTAAAATCTTTGTTATTAAATTGCTGTGACAATTTAAGCCCTGTGAGGCCAAATCCAATTTTACAAACAAATGATTTACATTACACTTTTCAGGTGAATTTACATATAAACACATCAAAATGCATTCAGTTATTAAAAAAGTAACAAAGAACACTACTTGTATTATTTTTGTTAATCTATCCATTATCATATTAGAATGTATGAATTCTAGTGCATTAACATATTACAGCGCATGAGAGATAATGCAGAAATTAATTCTTTTCAGTCAAACAGTACATCAACAATTAAAATATTAGAAAATGTTGTTCCATTTATAGTTTGGAATTAGTTTATAAAATTATAGCACTGAGTTCCCTTCCTCCCTAAATATATAAAACAAGAACTAGAGAAGCAGAATAATTAAAACATTGAAAGACTTCACATAAATAATGCAATAATTCCAACAACTTCTGCTCTTCAAAGGCAAATATTATTCGTCCCAGAAAATCTTGATTTTTATTTGTTTTGGTTTTTTTTTAACATTTTATTTCAAATGTCAAGGAATGAATTAATGATGCAAGTAATGAATTCCAAATGCATTCCATAAATGATGATACATAGCATTTGCATTTCTTGAATAGTATACTTACTAAACCAAAGATCTCTCTTAAGTAATAATGTCTAGACCTGTATACCACTATCCATGTCTAAGACTTTATAAAATACCATTCGTAAATCAAATTAATGAAATGCTAACCTAACTATAGATTTAATTACACTAAGATTACTGGTCAATAGGTGTATTCTGTTTCTATTTCTGTTTGCATTTAATTTTTCAGGGAAAGATAGAATAAAAGTCGGACAGAGTTCTTAATGTAATCTGTGAATTGCAGGCCATTATACATTCATTTATATATTCTTTACACATTTTACTGTTTTCATTTCCATTTGTTATCAAAAACTACAAGAATCATAAAAAATGGAATGTCTATGAAATTTCATTCAAACTATTCTGCCTTGCTACAAAAATATAAATATTTTCCTTGTAGCACTTCCCTTCTCTCCAAAACCTATAGATGGCCATTTTTAATACAGCTCAACATTAGCATTACACCATATAAAGTGACATCTAGGATCTATATCCTAGAATTCTTTCAGAATTCTTTCATTGCTGTGCAAAATATGAAGATTAAGAGATGCTAGTATTATGGTAAAATTTAATAATTTTGTTCACATCAAAATCAAAACATTCATTTGTGGAAAATGGTGGGTAATGGAAATGTGCAAGTATTTTTTCTGAAATCAGCACACATAAATCTGTAAAAATCAACTATTACTTTCCTTACTTTCCAAACAATTTTTCCATCATAAGCCTGTATTATTGGTGTGGTATGAGAGAGAATCTCTATCGCTATGTTATCAAAGGCTCTGATAAAAATGTGGTTACTAATTACACTACTTGACCAATCTTCTATAAGAGAAGGGAAATGCGGGTGGTGAATGTTTTGAATTGCAGGCTCTTGATAATCACGTGAGCTTCTTCCCAATTTCTGTAAACTCAATATGAACTTTTCTGCTCTAGCACTCTGTAATAATGTTCACAAATTAAACTTACTGAGGAATTTTCTTAGTCTATGCAGCTCCTGCATGACGCTTTTTTCTTCTCCGGGATTCTGAGTGTTGCATTGCAATATGATGGAAGATAATATAAACACTATGATTACCATTATCTTTCTAATATGAAAAGTAGCTTACACAATAATACGTTTTTTTTATGACAATTTTACCTGTCAAAGCTATGCTGAAAATGTTCTTACTATAATGAATGTTAGATGTTGCCTTTTTATAATTAATTCACCTATCCAATATTTCCCCACTCTTTTTTTTTTCTTTACTTTCCCTTCCATGAAAACTTAGCAAAAAATGTTTTAAAAGTTTTAAAATCTTGTAACAAATCCTGGCATCATTGAAAAAATCTTTGAAAAGATTTTTTTACAGGCATTAACTATAAATATTGATTGGAATTGGTTACAAATCTATGCATAATCAAACTGTCAGGGGTGGCTGAGGTCTTTAAGACATGGACTCGTGAGCAGGAGGTCTGGGGATTTGAATCCGACTAGGACTGAGGTTTTTTCCAGGTTTTCCTCAGTCTCATAAATGGCAAATGCCGGGGCGGTACCCTAAACTTAGGCCTGGAACATTTCCTTCCTTCATCGCCTGCAGTGCCTCATTAGTAAAAACAGGCATTAAACTCTATTCAAAATAAATGCATAATCAAAATTCAATGCAGACATAACTTAAGTAGGGTACCACATGAGAAAACCATGTAACACATTAAAATGTGTGCAGATATTGCACTATGAGCTCAGCAATAGCCAAAATGGCACATCTATAAAACAGACCATGGGCTTAATAGAACTTCTTTGAAAATAAATCTATACTAAATAATGTTTAAATAATTCATACTGAAATATGATTTTTTTTTTTTTTGACTTGTATCTAGAACCTGAATAAAAAATCTGAATCATTGACTTTTTCAATTTATTTATTCAGAGAAGAATTTAAAAATTTTAAATATTTTCAGAAAATTAATAGCAATCATTAACTTTTTTTTTTAATCAATGGCACATATAAGAATTTTAATTGATTTAGATTGATTATTTGGGGCCAGATGCAAGCAGAAAAAAAATTTACATCAATTGGTTGGTTAGATTTGGAGAAAGGGTACATTGTAGCATGAAAACTGTAAATTATGGGAAACAACAAAAATACTAAAACTGTGTGTTCCATAATCTTCATTTCTCACCTTCTATATGTTCTGTTTAGATGTTTCTGTTTTTTTTTTCTTGTCCTTAGATGTTTCACTTTGCTTTCGCAACTCATTTTTAATCATATTACATGAGAATGGTGTACATATTTTTAATGTAGTGTCACACTTCAGACACAATATCCATCTTATCAAGAATATGTCTTCAGTAATGTTTCTATCATTGAAGCAGGTTATTGCATCATTCATAGTTATTTCTACTGCGTTTTCACCCACATTAATATAATAGGTGCATTTTTTGAAGGGAAAGTAGAATAAAACAATTTATTCAAGATAATCCTTCCCTTACTGAGGGCAGTCACTAGTGAAAAGGAGTTGCTGCAATTTTTATAAAAAGAGATTGGATGATAAGATTGTTTCATCTGTTTATATTAAAATCAAATATTTCTTGAATATTTGATTTATTAAAAATTATATTTTTGGGCATCTATCCAATATCATTGAGTTTAATAACTCATCAACATTTTGGGTCTTGCCATGTAAGCATTTTTTGAGTTCCACATTGGCAAGGAGGGAAAGCAAACCCGATATTTAGGCAGCAGTCTTAAGATACTTTTAATGCAGCCAGTATCTTGCTTGACACTGTTACCGGTGAAAAATTTACCACTAAAAAGTAAGTGGAATTGATTGTATCTTAGCTTGTGCTGGCAGTGGGCATGTCTCTCTGTAAGTATTTAAAGGACTTAAGCTTTAAAAGTTTAAATGCCTAAAACATGTGGTAAAAATCACATTTTCAAAAAAAGAAAAATACGACATTGTGCTATGGACTCTTAGTGATTTATAATCACACAAAAATGAAATTTGTGAAAAGTTTAATATTTTCTCAGTCCTTTAACAGAATGGGTTTTAGTTAGAAACCATTTGAAACCTGTAAGAAAAATCTTATGCATTTTCATTTTTGAACATGGTGCTTAAGACACATTACAGTTGCATATTCCTTAACATATCACATCATCACTATCAATGCAAACATGCTTTAAACATGCACAGTATTTGTAAGTACCTATTTTATTTTACACTTTTTAAGCATGGACAGCATCTCTTTGAGATTATGAAACATTTTATTGGACATTATACAGCTGCACATGACAATTGCTATTTTGCAACAGACAATGTTTAAAAGACTACCAGTTAAACGAAGAGCTTCCAAGCTATTAAAAAAACCCATTCTTTTTTGTTTATTTATGACATAAAAAGATGATATATTTATCACTATACAGAATCCTAGTTATATGTGAGTATTGTATTTTAGATCTCTTAAGAAATTTTAAAATATCTTTTAAAGTATGCCTCTTCCCCCCCCCCCAAAAAAACTTTTATAACCTTAGCTACTGATCACAAATTTATTTCTCACAGATTTTCACTAAAAAGCATAATAAGAATTCCATCAAGCAGTAAATTCCCTCCTGAGAGTTACAAAAATAGTTTTAGGAATAAAAAACAAAGACACATGCACACATACAATGCCTTGCGTGTGTATACACAGACAAGAATAAATATATATGTAATATTGTATGTTAGAAACAATTATCAATTGGCCTCAATCTGTCAAACAATTGCTAAAAGGTAAAAGGAAATTAGTACTAAATATGATGACAAGAATATTGTGCATTTGAAGCTGAAAAATATGACTTTTCAAAAGAAAGTTGAAAAAAACTTATTTTAACGGATTATTTTTACACAATAAAAGAATTAAAAACTTGGTTTAAGAAATTTACAATCTTCCAATTTATAGGATAAACCTAATGTTTTGGACTTATAAAACAAAGAATTTTAAAGCATCGCTAGTCACTTTTAAATGTTTTTGCAAAAATATCATCAATGTAACAGATTCTAGTTTTGAATATAAAAGAAGAAAAAAGTAGGCTATCCATAACCAATTCAGAATTTTAATGACAAAATTTTTCATTGAAAATAAAGAAATCTAACGTGCATACAGGTGTAACATTAGTAAGTAAAAGAAGTAATAACCTCTTTATAGGAGTGTTGTGACATCAAAGGAAATAAAAAATTCCTCAATTAATAATATTACTTTTTCAAATTTTATCAACTGAAATGAAGTACTGATGCTTTAACTATGCAATTTCTTTAACATATAAAATTCCATACTTGCCATTTTACATATAGGGACATATATACTGTTTACTATTGGACAATATTATCTGGTTTGAAAGTAAATTGCACGTAATATTTAATTTTCTATGCATCTTCTTCTGATATTTTTTTTAATATCTTTGATTGTCTGTTGATGATTTTTTTCTATAGATCATTCTATAGAAATCATCTATAGAATTCATCCATAATTTGCATACATTAATTTTTAACCATACTCTCCAGATCTTGGATGGTTACTTCAATATCAACTAAATTATCCTTAAATTTTCTAAAAAAAAATCAACACAGGTTTTTAAACCTTTAATTAAAAGCTCAGTTTTTAGTCATGTACATTTGTTTAGATAAGTTTATTATATTTTCTGTATGATCTTTCAAAAGTTTGCTAGATGCTCTATACCATCTTTATTCCTTTTACAATATAACACACATTCTTAACTTTATTCATTAGGCATAGTAGCTCAGATGGTAAGGGCTTTGACAGGGTAAGCTGTGATATGAGTCTCGGCATTGGCCTGAAATTTTTCCTATCTGACTTTGATTCCAAATTTTACCCTAACAAATGACTGTGAAAAAATTAAATTTTATATAAATTAACCATAACAATGTAGTTCACTATGAATCCTTTGCCAAAAGTACTTGAAGGTTTCAAGTCATCTTTTTGGGATATTTGTAATGGGATAACCAGGGTAGATGGGGGAAAATTTGCATTTGTGGCCCATAAGGCATGGTAACAAGGATGGTAAGAGCCTATGATAAGCTGAAGATCCATGGTTTGAGACCCAGCTGTGACCTCAAATTTTTTCTATCGGACTCTAATTCCAACCTTAGCCTAACACACACCTTATTTAGAAACAATCATATTAAATGTTATTTCTCATTTTAATATCAAGATTTGAGGGTAATTTATTTCAAGTATTTCCAAATATGATGCTCCGAAAATTGACTTAATTTCAAATATAAACCACTAAAATCAAACTGCAAATTAAGTTTTGTAATGTTTGCTTCTTTCACATTCTCAAATCTTTCACAAATACTTTGGAAATTCATAATTACATAAAAAGGTATATTTTTAAAACTTGCTTGGCTCCATTACATTGATGATATATTTGCAATAGTGCCTAATAAAAGCATTAATGATGTTTTAAAATGACTTAATTTACAAAAATATAAAAATCATATTTGCCCTATAAATTAGAAAAGATATTTTTCTTTTTTAGACTGGATAATCATCAGCTATGATAATAGCCAATTATTATGAATTCAAGAATTCATAACAATCAATTCAAGAATTCAATTCAAATCCTGTAGGACCATCATCCTTTCCTGCTTTTTTCTCTTGTGGAATACTGTCATTAACATTGTCTATTAGTAAGTTTTTAACAAAATCTATTAACCCGTGCCAACCTGATATTAAAATCTTTTAAGAATATTCTGAAATTTTTTGTAACCCATGGATGATATGTGAATTTTTTAAAAATTAGATAATTTTTTTCTTGGAGAAAGAGTTGTGGTTTCTTTGATGCATTTTTGTCTCTTGAATTTCTGCACCTTTTTGTGCACCAGTGCTTTTTAAAACCATTTTTAACCGTTGTTTCTTCTATTTGTTTGTATTCATTAAAATATTCTTCTTTGCTAATTTGTAGGTTAACTAGCTTGTGTGTTAAACTGTTGATAACTGCATGTTTATGTGCTGTGGGGTTAAAACTGTCAGCTTTGATGGGATTATCTACATGTATATTTATATTCCAAGTTCAAGATTTCCTTGATGTTTCATTATTTTAACATCTAAGAATGGCAACATGTTATTTGTTTCTGTTTCATATGTAAACGATATGTTTCTATCTTGTACATTCAAAAGTTTTAAGGCATCCTCAGTGAGTTTGATGTATTCTTTTATGTGTGTATCCTTAATTCCACTTGTTTTAAGTCAATCATGAGGATAAATTAGGAGTTTTTAATTTGGTATGCTTGGAAACAGAGATTCTATGTCAAAAGATATTAGAGTGATTTATGTCCTTAATTTTTGCTATTAACTGATATGAATTGTTTATATTCCTGCTTTGAAATTTAGGTAATGCCTTGAATCTATTAGTTAACCATTTTGTCAAATAGTAAGAAAATGTTAAAATGTTCACTTATAATAAATATCTTACAAAGCATGTCCACATGTTAATTATCTAATTATCTTGCAGCTTACAGAAATGTCCAAAAATAATGTTTCACTACACTATGAAGCTTCTGCACATGCCTTAAGGAATTCTCTAGCAATAACATTTATATCCGTTTACAAACTGAGTAAGTGATTGCAATTTTTGTATGTGCCTAAAGTCTACGTGCAACAATATAAATTCCTCTTTTACAGTTACAAATATAATTTAGGTCTCAAAACAACCATCTATAGATAGAACTGCCAACTACCTACAGTTCATTTGTCGTTCATAGATGCCACAAGCCAGGTGCGGGCTGGGGGCCAACCCCTATAAATCCTTCTATATCTATAAGAGTCATTCAATCCCCAAATGGGAAATGTTGGTAACTTACAGATGGGATGTAGAGGCAGCATGAAGCATCATAGGGAGGGGGGGAAATAGAGAAGCAACAAACATCAGAACCAGGTCATGGCAAAGAAAAAAAAAACATTAAACAAAACAAAGAATTATACATCTACATTAGGTTTAAAAAAAGTAAATATATCTTTCAAAGTTAATAGTTTAATAACTTTACTTAGAGCTAAGACTATTTTTAATAGCAACTTCAATTTAAAGCTCTCACTTCAATAGTGTAAATGGATAAAATTTTTAAATTAATTATACAGAAATAAGCCCTTTCACCAAGAAAATATCTCTAATTTATGACAGGAAGTCAGGAACACAAAAGAAAATTTTATAATACCTATTCAGCCATTGCAAATATATTAACAATAATCTAGGGTAGTGAAGTTGAGAAAATGATGACATATGACATAATATTATCAACATGCCTTAAAGAAATAGTTGATACATAAGCAAAGGAAGATAGTTAATTATAATGCAAATACATAATTTGACTTATCTTAATACTATAGCTTGGCTTAGTGAGTGAAGAGTGAGATACTTTTTGATTTCAAAAATAGATTGCATTTTACTTTTTACTTAATAGTATAATCATTATTACCTTTGGGTATTATTTAATTTTTAAATGTATTATTTATTAAAAATTTTAGAAATTATAAAGTGCAAAGATTTATCTGCATCTTTATGACCTCTAAATTATAATCATCTCCTACTTATCTCTCCTACCCTATGGCTTAAACATATCCTGGATGGAAATAAAACATTTCCAGCATGTTTCTGTAAGGTCCCACCATTTTCCAATATAAAACTACATTTTGTGAGAGCTTTGAAACATTTTTAAAAAGTTTAATGAAATGTGAAAACTTACCCGGGGCCTGGATAGTAGTATGGTGGAGGTCGTTCATATTCTGTAGACAATGGGGGACTATGATAACGTGGTGGGCCTCCATTTGGATAATCCCAGTGCCTATAAAGCAGGCCACAAAATGTAAAAATTGCACTTCTGCTCAATGTTAACACATTATAGTGAGCTTTAAAAAAACATAACTTTGTTCTCATTTTCTTTCACAAATTTCACACTTGATGCCAGAAACACATCAATTCAATCATTTTAATATAAGTACCAAATTATAATGAGCTAGATGTGAGTGATACTTATATCAACTTGCTTGGCAGCCTTGCATTGGAATTCTGCACTTTGATAGCAGAGGGCAGAAGTGTAGTCCATTAGTTCATTTATAATGAGTGCACTGAGAACTGGCAGACTACAATATGTTAAAAATGGCAAAGATGGAGCAATGGCAGAATAAATGGCAGGGGAAACTGAAGAATTCAGAGAAAACCTGCCAGATCTGCTTCATTTGCCACAAATCGCACTTATGGCCACTGAAATCAAATTTGGACTGCCTCACTGGAAAGTGATTAGTTTTAACCACTCAGCCACATGGGGCTGCCATCTGAGCTAGTTATTGTATACTTCAAATGAAGGTTTGGAAATCAGAATTATGAGATCTCCCAATACTGCTTGTTATACATGTGCACATATTCTCCTCCTTCCATCTCTCTTTCTCTGTCTTTCTAATATTTAAGAAATGTATCTTGCATCAATACACCACAACCTCAAATAAAAAGTTTATGTATATAATAAGTTGCTCTATTCTTTTTCTTCTTTTCCCCACCATCATCACTTTATTTTATTTTATGCCAGTTTGCTCAGCAGCAGTTTGACTAGTTGTATCTGGCTCTGTCAGCCAGCCCTGCCTATACATTTGCTCATGACTCCTGGTGCTGATACTAGAGCTAAGGTTTTTACTGAGCAGCTGCATTTAAATGACAATATCTACTAATACAATCTGGTTTTGAGTGGGAATCTTTTGGCTTTCTAAATTCTGTACTCCTTATTTAAAATTAAAACTATACTTATGGTTCATTCAGTTATTCATTACAGGGCAGCCTATCATTATTTTCTTGGTATGATTTATAGATAATGTAGCTATTTAAATCTTATTTGATCCCATTATAAGTTATTTATGCATCAATATTACTCTCCTTATAGGTTGGATTTTTTAAAGGCAAGTGCCTTCTTTTGTAGTTGTTTATTCTGACCTATTGATCTGGCTATGTGTTTCTTGTTAACTGCTAAGTTGGGTTAAACATTGATGTTTACAAGTTATTTCATTATTATGTCACCATAAACCTAACTGCAGTTATAGTCAATACTATTATTCTTTCTTCCATTTTCACTTAATGTAAGGTGCCTATTAAATTATGGAGTGACTGTGCTTTAGCTAAATAAGCCTTTTTATAGCTAAAGAAAGTCATTAGAATTATCCATGGGTTTCAAAAAGTCTTGTGTGAAAAGTTTTGAAGAATTATGAGTAGTTATATTTTATTGAGCAACTAGATAAGTAGATGGAGTAAATGAAGTATGAGAACAAATTAGAAGACTAAAAAGGAATAAAACAAGTAGAGTCGATGGAATACCTGGGGAGTTCAGAAAGCATGGAGTTTGATGAGAAAAGATTATGTTTCTTAGTTAGGATATTAAATTCCATTTTTATAAGAAGCAGTGTCCCAAGAAGTTGGAGAATGACTATAGTGGTGCCAATATTTAAGAATAAGAGAGGTTTGAACATCCTCTCTAATTACAGAGGAATTAGCTCGCTATCCGAACTAGGTAAATTATACACAGGGGTTTTAGCAGAAAGAGTGCAAATGTGGGCAGAAGAGGAGAATGAGCTATCTAAATTTCAGTCAGGGTTGGGAAGAATAAGAGCACGATTGACAATATTTTTCTTATAGATACATTGGTAATAAACATTTAGCTACAAAGAGGGGAAGATTATATATGTTATTTGTGGATTTTGAAAAAGCTTTTGACAAATAAACCAGGAAATGTTATGGGTAAAATGTAGTAAAAAGGAATTAAGTAATAGGTTCATAAAAATATTACAGAGAAAATATATTGATTATGGGTTTTGTATAAAAATGTCAAGTAGCAAAGTAGCGCAAGGGTTAAGGCAAGACTGTAAACTAAGTCCTGTACTATTCGGTTTGTTCATTGATGATATCCTTGAGGAAATTAATGCAGTAATGGTCATGTTCCAATAATTAAATATTCATGGATCTTGTTGCAGGATCAATAACTAATGTGGAATTAATTAAATCAATTGAAGCAATAGATATTTTTTGCAAGAAGTGTACTTTGCATACTAATCTAAGCAAATCAAATATTGTGGTTTTTAAAAAGGGCAACAACTTAAGGAAAGATGAGAAATGGTGTTGTCAAGAAAGAGAAATTGAAGTGGTTACCAAATTTCATTACTTAGTAGTAAGATTAAGTAGTAAGGATGGATGGAATGATCAAAAGAAGTTGATACTAGCTAAAAGGAAGCTTTCTCTGAAAACTTTAGGGCATTTTGGATAAAATACCAGGAATGCTCGTAAATTGGTTGGAGAGAGTATATGGGGCAGTGCTGGAGGCTAAAATGCTCTATGGAGTAGAGATTTGGGGTATGGCAGAAGGGTGGACCAATGTGAATATGATACATAGAAACTTCTGCAAATAAATACTGAGCTTACCAAGAGCATTGCCAAGGAGAACTAGGAAGAATAGGTAGTAAAGGGATAAATTATGGAGAGAGTATTGAACTGTTTGTTTAGAATTAGAAATTCAGATGAACAGTTTTATATCAGTGTTTGGTAGGTCAGCAAAGGCTTAATCAAGATGCTACTTGGCTTAACAAAGTAAACAAAAGTCTAGAAAAAAATTGGTTTTGGGGACATGTGAAGAACTAAGGGGAGAATCAGGAAGGGGTTTCTCGCAGAAATTAGGTTAAGAATGAAAAATATTTAAAGGCAAGAAATATTTGTTAATTTCAAAATGAAATTGAGTGTATACAGAGAAATGAAAGGAGTTTGGGACAGAAAAATTATGTTGAAATATGTGATAAAGCAGCAAGAGAAGGCTTTGCAAGGGCAAGAACAGGGGTGTGAAATTCAAGAGTTTAAAAGCAAGGGGAAAGCTGCAAAAATGTCCATTTCACAGCCAGAAAAACAATAATTGCATATATTATTAGAATGTGAGGAAACTAAGTTTCTTAGGGAGAAGCTGGGAATGCACAGATCGTCCAGTCTACCAAGAGAAGTTACAGAGAAAAAGTTTATTAATGTTAAATCAAGAAAAGACATGGTGGTAATTGGCATTTATTTAGGTAAAGTGAGAGCAAAATAGTTGAAAAAAATTAGTAAGCAAGGAAACGAAGAAAGTGTACAGTGTGAAATAATAGGAAGGGCCCCTATAACTCTGTTACCACAGTGTTTGGGTATATCGAGCCTTAGGAAATACAGCAACGTGGGATAGTGAAGTAAGGTGAGTTATAATTTGCTAAATACACAGGTTATTAAATTTTGTTGGATCTAGTGCCTTGAGGATTTGCTGAAGGCACTGTTCCTACATGTTATATTTTAATTGGCTTTTTATGTTAATTTTGTTATAAATATTTTGTATGTAGATGTAATTTACAGGGATATATTTGGAATTAATTTCTATTTTAATAGAATACTATAACCCAAGTCTTTCGGATATTCTAGTAAAACTGCTACTAAGCCGAAGACACAGGTTCAGGAATCAGTTAAATAAGTAAAATTAAAGGAAAAGGTATTGAAAAGCTATAATTTCTTAAGTGATGTAATTTAGGAAGTTATGAAATTAGCTACTGCGGTAAAAAAAAATTATATTTAATTGTAATGATATTTGTTTAAATAAATTCAAATTCATTCATTCTTAGCAATCTACACAATTGTTTATACGCTAGAGCAGTACATGTTAAAAATCCAAATCGTTTTATAAATAGGAATAAAATACATAACTAAGGTACAATTCTAGAGGCAGCAAACTTTGATACTCCCCATTTTCAATTAGAAAAGTCTAAATAATCATACATACACACAATTAAAAATTGAACAATAAATTCCTTTCCATTATCATTTCTCAAAATATAAACAGGTTTAAAAATAATTTGGCAAAGCTTTTTATATAGTTGAGGGTTTTTCACAAATAGTTTTATTTAATGGTATTTTCAGACTTAAAATACCATGTAGGTATATCACATACTTAGTTTTTATGAACATTTTTACATAATTGTAATTTGTATTAATATAACTGTAATTTTATATTTACTTAATATGTTAAGTAAATAATTATATAATTAACCATTGTTTAACATGTATAACATTGAAATGCATAACTAACTTGGTATGCTTAATGGAAGCAAAAACAGATTTGATAAAATTCATTTTGATGGTTTTGGGAGGATCTATCAGGATTGTGAATTTGTTCAGTCATTATAGTTTTTATCAGTTTTATATAATCTGCTAGAGACTGCAAGCATTTCAGTTTCATTTAATCTTCTAGAGACTGCATGCATTTAGAGGAACAGTATTACCATTTATGTTCCTATGCTGCTTACTCCACAGCTAAAATTTTATTTTAGATATTTCATATATATACACATACATATTAAAAAAACTAAGTGATTCTTCAGCAGCATTGCATTCGACATTAAATTGTTTAACTTTCTTCAAATAGCCTTCAGATCTAAGCTAAACCTACCATTTATTTAAAATTGCGGCATGCCTTGAAAGCAACTAAAGCTGTTATGATTCAGTTTTACTGATTCTGGTCTATTATTATTTATAAGTAAATCATATTAAATAACATTATTTATATATAATATTAGCTAACGTTAATAATACACTTCATAATACTCTAATAAAAACTGAACTTTGGTTAGATCTGTGCGAATTTTAAAGCTCTTTCATCAATTTTCTTATGTTGATTTTAAAGAAAGAAAATATATTGATTACCTATTTAAAAACAAACATGCAAAAATATACTCTTTTTCAATTAATCTGGAACTTCTCCCTTTTCATGTCAATCACATATTCTATAAGATTCTCCTCCCTCCTCTCCCACCTCAATTAAGAGTTTAGACTAAATGATATTCAATTAACTATCTAAAACAGACTTAACAGGTCATTAGTCCAAAACACATAAGAAGGAAAATTAACATCACGTTATTCTTCCCATAATTCTAGATTTAAATTATAATCATAAGTACTCTAAAGTAAATCAGCTGTAACTGGTTTGGTGAAAATAATAGCTTAATAAGTATCAAAAGGTTTATGTGCTACAGAAGGCAGTTAAACAAAGAATCCATAACAAAGTTTCTGAAAATAGGAGTAAAAGAAACAAGCTTTATTAAAGAAGCATATTTTCTGCTTTGTCGCCATAGCTGACCAGATATTCTGTAATAATAAAAAAATAAGTGCTTTGAAATAACAAACATATGGTTCTAAAAGCTTAGTTTCCTGTCTTGATGAAGAACATTGAATTTGCATATTTTATATAATGAGAAAATAGTGATAGAGAACATACTTTGGAGCCATGTCAGTGTAGCGGGTATCACTGTGTGCCCCAGGAGAGGGTCTTTCACTACGACTGCTGCCACGCTCACCACTGCGGCCAAGATGTGTGCTATAATCACCTCCATAGTAACCACTGGAGTTTTCATATGACTCATGATATCTGCGATGGTAATTCTTCTTGTCGACACTGTAAAAAAATGGCCATTAAGTATATGTATTAAACACATAAAATTAATAAATATTTACCCAAAGGCTTGAAGGTGACAGCAAAGGAAAAGTTAACAAAATAACTTCTCAGTCTTTCTGAAAAGAAAAAAAAAATATATATATATTAATTTAGTATTAATTTAAATTTCATAAACACATATGGTTTAAATATAGTATGCACCAAAACAAACCATACTGAAAATGGATACTGAACTTTTATATAAGTAGTGTTCTATAAACTGCAGTTAAGAAATGCAGTGCAATGAACCAGAACATAAGCATTTCTTGGTAACAAATTCTATAGTAATGATAACATACAACTTTGATTATATTCCTATAAATTTTCAAACGTGTGCAACAGGGGTTGCTACAGTTAATGAGAGAAGGCCCACTATCTTCTTCTGCAATTCCACAATTGTTGTCAGTGGATCCTCCTTAAAGATGGATTCCTTTAACATATCCCATACATAGATACTGGATGGGGTAAAGTCAGGTGATCAGGAAAATTATATTTTCTCCAATTAGTATCTGTAGAAAAGTAAGTGTGATTTTGGTCATATGGTCGGTGGCTCTATTTGCTGGAACCACATATTATTTCTTGCACAACTTAACTTTGCAGATTTCTAAAAAAAAAAAAGACTGACAATGGGGGACCTCTATCATTATTGGTTAATAGTCTGGGGATATCCATTATCATCTTCCGCAAAATATGGGATTAGTATACATACTGTTTGCAGTTACAAACCATCTGAAACATGTTTCAAACTTGGGCCATTTGCACATTTAAGTCTGTTTAAGTGAAAATATTTCAACCAAAAGACTTTTTCTCTGTCATGAAATCATAATTGCAGTAGTTGAATTTACAAAGTATCTAATATTCTGGTAAATAAATAAATATTTCACAGCTAGGCAAATATACTGAGTACCCAAAAGATAATTTAAATATTGTTGTTTTGGCACATACTGTGTTTTTGTTTATGAAAAATATTAGAGGAAATTATAGTACAATATCCAACAATTTCTAAAAGACATAGGGTAAACTAAAGTATTTATTGTGAAATAACAAAGGCATATGCATAAAAATATAAACTTATGATATTGGGAATTGCAACTCTGCTTTTAGACTTGTATGGTGATATAAGGCATACTGGGTAAGGGGAGGTGAATTGGATATTTGGGAGAACATGGTCATTTGCAATATAAGAAAATTTCAATTTGCTTCAGTGCATAAACTATAAGTTGTATATAGAGCATGTAACATGGAGGATGATGGTGTTTAATTAGCAAGCTAATTATATGTGCTGTTAATAGATAAATATTTATATTTACATTCTCTATGTTAAATGAATTCAAAGACACATACAGTTTTATAATATCCTTTTCTGAGAGAGAAACAAGACATGCAAGATAATACATATTTTTAAAATTCATACTCCCCCCCAAGCATATCATGAAATTTGACAGGCTCATCAATTTTCCTTTCTTCAAAACAACCACTTTCTTTCAATTGCCTAGCAAACTGGTCTGCAACCAGCTGCAAAGCTGGAGGGTGCAGGTTTTATTTCTTTTTAATTCAAGGTGTCTATTTTTTTTAATACAATTATTCTTTATTCTGACATGGCCAACATCAGGTGTCTTTAGGCATTGACGGAATTTGCTTATTTGTGTCATCATTATTCACATATTTCACACATCCTTTCAAAGGTGAGAGAAATTTGTTAAATACTGCCAGTCATTCTGCAATGCAAGCATGCAGATATAATACAATGTCTGATCATAACCTACATGTGCTTTCTAATATCTTTTTCAACCTTCTACATTGCATAAATGTGAAAAATTTCTATTAAAGTGGTTAGGTATTATGTGGCAAATTCCAGAAAAATTAGCATTATTTTCACTATGGAGTAATGGCTTTCCCCAAATGGCATGCTTTCCAGGAGATGCTGATGCCTGAGCCTAAACAATACTTTTAGAAGTTAGCAGAGAATCTCTTAGCATGAGTAAGCAAGTTAACCTGATATTACAAAAGCCAAGTGGGGGGCATAAATGGGCAGGATTAGGATATAGTTAATCACATTAGGGGGATCATTGGAATCATTCTTTCAAACAAATCATATTTAGAAAAGCATAAAAAGAGTGAATTCAAAAGTCCCATGGATCTTCATATACTGCATTCTCTAATTATTAAGTTGTCATGTCCTCTCAAGTCCCAAATTTATCCATTTGTTCTGCATATCCCAGGTTATTTCAGCAATACAGATTGCACATTATGTTCTTATTAGTAGTTGTAATACATTTCTTCCTCATTATAACAGACACATGCAAATAATCTGCTTTAAAGGAAGATAATTGTATAAATAACTTTTAAGGTGAATTTTAATTAAAGATATGTGCTTCTACAAATTGACCTAGTTAACTATGAACCAACTTGCAGTATTTTGCCTATAGACAAGAGCAGCCTGTGTTACCATCAGCAGGTATCATAGAATGGAGGTGGCACAATCATGCAGTAGGCATGGCTGTGTCAAAATTTGTGGCCTCCTCAGTTCCCCTTGTCACTTTTATCTCTGGGATAAATTTAAACAATTTTATTTATATATATATAAATTAACACTAATAATAAAAGTAGATAAAGATAAAACACAGAGAAAGAGTCACACTTGAAATTGCTATATTTCGAACTACTGCGAGTTCTTCAATGGCAAGAAGCTAGACCAATATACATATATATATATATGTATGTATATATATATATATATATGTATATGAGACTAAGCCACATAGTTCAAACAAAATATTCACCGCACTTAACCAGCATTACTCAACATAAACTACAGTGACTGATGAATTTTTCTAAAGATGTGCCAAAAATGTATGGACAATAACCTGCCAGTTTCAGCACCTCCTTCCTAAAGTTGGTAAGCAAAACCTTTTAAGGAAACTGCTGTATAATTGTGTCAGCGTCACTCTACAATACCTGCAGGTGGCAACTAAAACTGCTCTCACCTATTGGCAATATAATTAGGGTTAGTTTGGTTAATAGTTCAATGGATTGCTCTGTAATATTAAAGGAAGATTATTCAAAGGTAAAATAAAAATCCTCACAAGGAATCTGCATGATAATGATGATTATGATTTTACGGCACAAAACTATTTGGTCATTAGTGCCTGAACACAGTAAAAGTGTACAAATAAAAATTAAGAATTAAATAAAATTACCAACACTTAAATCCTGCACAGAAAACAGAGGTTGGCCATTAAAAGTAGAAAGGCATAAACAAATGACTAGGGAAAAATGTAAAACAATGTATAAAGTACACACTATAAGATGCATCAGCAACAGCCAGAAACAAATTTGGGTTAAAAGGCAATAAAATGCATAATTTGCTTTCTGTTGCTTTCTGTTTCCAAAAAAACTTTCTGCCACTTTCACTTTTTCTTCTTTTTCCATTATGAACTCTCTTTAATGAATTTTTTATCATCTTCCTGCATTTAATTGTGTGAATCTTTTTAAACGATAGACCTTAGCAGCTAATGCGTTATAACTTACTCTTCCCAATAGAGTTTTTTTTTTTTCTTTACTTTTCTTGCTTCTACAAAAGAGGAAAATAATTTATCATGCATATATTTTTATGCCAATGGGATTTAACTGTTAAAGCACCATTTCCACATTCCCCCCCCCAAGTTAGTAATTGTCTCACTGACACAACAAATGAAATTTGCTACGAACATTAGAAAATGAAAAACGCTTCTTCCCAACTTCGTTTAATCAGAAAGATACAACCTTCTCTTATGTTTGTTGCTAAAATTCTTTTCTCTTCTTTCTATGGACATATGCAAACATATACAGAACTAGTAGACTTTATTAGAGACCATTCCTTATTGTTAAGAGTCACTAGATTCCAACACAGGGCTAGAACCTGGTTTCATTATGCCACTTGTGCTTAGGAGGCTGAATTTCAATGCGGAGAATGAAGTTTTTTTTTTTTAATGGTGTTTAACGCCCATTTTACTACTCAGGCACCAAGGCGGTAAGAAAATGGAGTTGAGCTGTCACCACTTTCACTATCTTCTTCTGATAGTGTTGTTTCCGTATGTGGGTAGGTTCATAAGTTTCCGGCTCAACCATTTTCAAGGTATCATAAAGACAAAAACTACATTTCCTTTTCAATATAGTTACCCTTTATTGCAATCACACTTCTCATATCTTTGAATTAACATTTCAATCCTTCCTCCCCAAAATAGTCAGAAATCTTGTCTGCAAAATGGGCATAAACAGTATACATCACTTCTTTGTCACATTTAAATTTCCTTCCTCAAAGGTCCTTCTTGAGTTTAGAGAAGAGGAAATAGTTGCTAGAGCCAGATCTGGGCTGTTGGCTGGATGGTGATTTCCTTGAAGCCATATTTCTTCACAGCTTCCTTTGCAACAAGAGCTGTGTGCACAGGTGCGTTGTCGTGAAGAAGGTACACACCACCACTTAACCTTTTCTCTTTGATGGAAGCACATAGTTTGTGCAGCAGGCCAGAATAGTACTGCCTATTTACTGTGTTGTTTCTCTCCTTGAAGTCAATGAAGAGTGTTACTTCACAGTTCAAAAATATTGCGGCCATGATCTTCTTGGTTGACTGAGTGATCTTGGCCTTAAGAGGTGGTACTTGGCCAGGTTTACGCCACTCCATTGATTCTCTTTTGAACAAGGGATCATAGTAGAGAACCACAGTTTCATCTCCTGTAACAATGGTTTGCAGAACTGCTCTCTCATTGCCACGACAGATCTCCAAAAATGCCTGACAATAGACGACTCACTGCTTTTGGACTGAAAAAAGAAGTCTAGGCACCCATCTTGCACTAACCTTATTCATGTTTAAATGTTCATTTATAATTCAAAGCACTGTAGTTTTAGAAAGGTCCAACCTTGCTGCTATTTCTGTAACTTTGAGCCGCCAGTCTTCCATAATTTCTCCTTCCACAAGAGTGGTGTTTCCAGGAGTGAACACCTCCAAGGGCCGACCTGCACCCTCTTCGTCCTGAATGCTTTCTCGACTCATTCAAAAAAGTTTGGCCCATTCTTTTGCAACAGAATATGAGGGGGATATGCTTCCTCATATACACCGTTCAATCACTGTTTAATTTCATTTAGAGTAAGTCCTTCTTTTGCGAAGCATTTAATTACAGCTCGATACCCCATTTTGAACATGTCACAATCTTCTACACATAGCCTTCCCTGTGCAACTATATCTGAACACTGAACACAGCAGAGCACAAGTTACAGCTGCAATTATTTACTTAACAGATATGATACGACCCAGATAAGGATATAGTGAAGACGATATCCCCCAGATCAGTGAGGCCAGAAACTTAGGACCTACCCTCTCAACACGAACACCTATAGGGTTTGTTGCTAACAAATTAATAACATGTTGGCTAACTTCCATTTCTTCTGAACTTATTACACCCGAAGAAAAACCACTTTCTTGAAAATGATCCAACATGATTTCTAGCACATTAACAGGATTTATGTCTGATTCTTTAAAGATACACATGACAACAGAACCTAGGTTAATATCACATTATACCCGTGAGAGGTAGAGCCCACAAACAAAGACTGTGCTATCCTCTTTATCTTTTATACAGTGCGAACGAAAGACTGTTGTCCATTAGGGTTGTCCAGTTTTCCAGTCTCATCTCTATTTTGTTCCCTATTTGTTCCAAGATTTTCTCAAACCATTTTAGGGTACTTGCAGTTGAAAACTGCAGTTCATTTTTGGAACATGAACTTCTTATAGCACATAGTTGGCACAGGGAAAAAAAATGCAGATATGTTTCATATGAGTGTAGCGATAAGTAAAGAGGAAAGCATACCTCAATTAACTCGTTTACATCCACTATTTTTCTTTCAGTATTATGGTGAACAGTATCTTGCACCATAGCAAGTTCATCCTTCACCAATGCAACTGTCTCTGATGGCAGGCTACTTCCTGGGCGCTAACCCAGTTTAGGTGAGTTGCCCTAGCCTGGATAGGGCTACCTTCGGTCACACCTCCCACAGTCTAGATAGAGAGACCCAAATGTCTCCAGGAAGTTAACAGTTCATACAATGGCCTTTACCAGGGGATATATTTCCGTCCTACATGATAACTCAATTCTGGGAATTATGCCCGTACCTTTTACTGCATTAAACATGGGTACTCATCAGATGAAGAACAGAGAGGTTGATAAAATTATAAAGAAAAATTAAATTTAAATTAAAAGGGGGAGGGTCAACAACTAAGTATGGAGGGAGCATTTTGTGTGCCTCAGAGTCACTATGCCCCTTACCAATATGTGGGTCCCTGGAAAAAAATGGACCTTACCCTAATGCAAATATACTATAAAGAAATAACTCAAGAAATAGATACCTTCTAGATTCTATGCTGTTCACTTTATCACAAATTTCATGCTTATCTTCAATAATGTAAGAGCCAACGAAGTAGCATCCTGAAATGGCACGCAAAATAGTGAGCCTTGTTGCTGTAATGAGAAATATAGCTGGCCTTTTCAAATCCCAAAAACCTGCTGTTTGTTTATATACCCATCTAACATAACATGACATTCATCAGAAAAGCAAATGTTGTAAACTAAATCTTCATTTAATGCAAGAGTTCCAGCATAATACAGAGCCTTTGTATATAAACAATGTATACAGTTTTTTTCACACTAACTCCATTCACTTACATAAAATTTGGAACATATGTTTCGGGAGCGATCCCTTCCATCTTCAGCCTGTTGACAAACTGTTGTTAAACGTGGCGGTTGGGTCTCTTGATGTTCTTGTGGCGGCATCTGTTGGTTCTATTAGGAATTTGCTGAGTTCATCCAATGGAGGGATATCGAAATTCATCAAATTATCCTTATTTTTTGTAATGAAAATGTTTTCCCAAGTGGAAAGTTCTATTGCATTATGAAGTTGTTCAAGTAGTTTTATCTCTGATTTAATTTCATGATTTTTATTCCAAAAGTGCGCTGCTATTGCTGATTTATCAATTTGATAAATAAAATGTGGTTAACTACAGTGTAAAATTTTAAAACTTTAAGAATGAGGCTAGATTAACTGCATGACAGAGAATGTGTTCACTAAAGTTCTCTTGATGAGAATACATACATAAATTGCATTGACATGCTAATTGATAGTAAACTTCAAGAGGAAATCACACAAAGGTAATAACTGCATTATAGAACAAATGAAGCAGAGTACATTATGGGCTTACTATGATAATATGAAGAGTTTATATTAACTTCAATTCTCTTCCATTGTCTCTTTTGTGTACTTAATAGTTGATCTGACCGATAGAACAGTAGTTCAACTTATCAAGCACATCCACATGATTTTTAATGTACCCAATATATAACATCTGGATTACACAAAAAATCACTTTAACAGATAAATGATCTTTATATTTCTTCTAAGGGCAAGTTTCACAATACTAAAATATTTTAAAAAAATCAACCAATAGTTTTGTTCTATGCTTAAAGATTTTAAACCAGTATCTACTTTAATGATTAGCACAGAGAAAGAAAATACTGTAATTTTTCCTGATTTGTTATCATTATTTTTTATTTCCAGAATATTGGTGCTTCAATATTATATGAACACAACAATATCAAAAATGCAAATGATTAAAAATGGTGGCATCTGGCACGCACGTTAGATAGCTCCACTTTTTTTTTATTTAGCTTTTATACTGCATAATTACGGAAGTAAATATGTATATCTCATTACAACATTATGAAAATTTTGTATTGCACAGCTGTTTTGTTAATGTCCTTTATTTTTAACCACCTGTGCAATTAGCAGATGTTCAGAGTTCTTTAAAGGGTAAAGAACTGGTGCCATTAGGCAAAAATTTCAAAGATACTCACCATGGGCACAAACACTGACAATGCACTGCAGTGCTGACCTAAAAATTCTAATTTACTTAACAATTACTCTTTATAAATTAATAAAAAAAATACTCCAATAATTCTGTAGTTCTTATTCTCTATGTGATAAAGATGTCTGACAGTTTTTTATTTTGCTTCTAAAAACACCATACTTGTTAATTCCAGGAATTAACAAGTTAATAATTTCTTCTGTGTTATTTTAACCCATTGCCTGATGGTATTTAAACCTCACACTGGCTGTTCCCAATAAACAGATTTAAACCGGCCACAATTTAAATTTCTGCTTTGCAGTGCAAACCTTTATATTTTGCTTATTTTTTTATCATATTTTAATGAAACAAAAACTTAATTAAAGAACATTAACTGCAGTTAATAAGCCAACTACAATAAGCAATATTTAAATTTATATACAAAATGAAAAAAAAAATAATTTTGGAGTACATTTTACATATCTTTGATTCTAATTTATGAAGTCAAAAGAGTACCCCACTTTGTCAAGCTCTCTGTTTGTAACTAACCCAGCACAGCACATTATAAATCTTGTAAAAGGAGAAGTGTTTGATGTTACATAAACCAGTCATACATACACACACACTCTGTATTCCTGTACCAAGAGAGTAGGGTTTTTATATACATGTGCATGGCTTTAGACAACGTTGAAACTAAATATGTTGCATTTACATGACACAATGAACTCAGCTTGTTATCTCAAGTCAGCTATACAATTTTCAGCTGGTGAGACAGATAAGTGTGAAACTTGATACTGGAATCTGTTCTAGACACATGTTTGGGTTTTCATTTCAGCTAAATACTAATGAGGCTAAAATCACTTGAGAAGGAATTACAAAATTACAGAGTTACAAAGTTACAAATTTGCTGTTTTAATCAACTAGTGGTGTAACTTTAGCTCATATAGAAAGTGTTTGAGCTTCTGATATAACTTCAAAGATAATTTAATTGCTAAACTTCTGATGTAGACAGTGATTTGAATATTGATGGGGAGTTTTCGGATTTTTAAGCTGGTGATAAGGATGATGAAATGGACTTTGTTCCTGCAGACATTAGTGCAGAGACAGGGTTATGCAGTTCCAAAAACAATTGTGGCACAAAAAGACAAGACACATTTTCCGGAGTACAACCTGTGCAACCCAGCTCATAAGTGACAACTAAACAATTGATTTTTTTTTCAAGTTTTTTACTGCAGATTTAGTAGCTCTCATAGTTACTGAAACAAATGTATATGAGTGCAAACCTCACAAAGAACTGACCTCGTAAGGCAAATTAAGAGTTGAAATTAGGATGCATAAGTGGTCAGATGTAACACAGAATGAGATTTACAGGCTATGTAGCATAATTATTCTCATGGGTGTTATGGGAAAACCTACATAAACATGGAACTGGTAATATGTACAGATGAGATGTTATCAACTTCATATTTGTAAAATGTATTTCAAACAACAGATTTTCATCTTTATTGCAGTTTCTTCATTTCAACAGCACAGAAAATATAAGTGACAAGTTACACTAAAGTAGGCCTATTTGAAATTACCTTATTTCAAAATTCAAAGAAAATTACATTCTTGGTGAAAAGAAAGGTCACTGTTGATGAAAGCTTGATGATCTGGAAGGATAAATTGGGTTGGGAGCAATATATTAAAACCACAAGGGCCAGATTTTACATAAAAAGTTTTGATTTTTGTGAAAGTAAATCAAGGTACATCTACAATAGCTGAATTTATACTGGCAAAGGGACTGACAACACAAGAGAAAAAGACTTGCGTTATCTGATTCCATAGTCATGCAATTCATGGAACCTGTGTTTGATCAGGATAGGACTGTGCATCTAGACAACTAGTTCAGCTTCCATAGGTTATTTGCCATTTTATATTAAAAAATTATGAGGATACCTTTAAAACAGTACATTCAAATTGCATTGAATTTCAATCTTTGGCAATGAATGTACAGGCTCTAAAGAGAGGGGAAATGGAACCGTTCACCTACACTGTTTGACATGATAGAAGAGGTTACATCTTTATCTAATTATAGTTTCAAAAATTTGATGGACCGATACAGGAAAGCTAGATGCCAAAACCAAAATGACAACTTTCAAGCCTTATACACGAATACAATATGGGTATGGATGGTGTTGATTTAATGGATCAGGTATTGCTGTATAATGGCACAAAAAAGTATTATTATTTCACATGTTGGACATCACTACACACAATTGCTTGGTAATTTGGAGAGCTCTAAACCCACTTAAAACAATGACATAACTGCATTTCTGCATATCAATTCCTTGCAGCCTTGTTGCAAGCTACCAAATTCAGAAGTGCTCAGAGGGTAGAAAGTCTAAAACACCAGCCACCATCAGATTGATAGAAAAACATTTTCTTAAAAGGATACCATCTACCAAAAAAGTTGCATCCATTTTGGAAGAGTGGTATGCACAAAAGGGGTGCATGCAAGGAAACCAACATGATTTATGCTGACTGCGGAGATGTGCTCTTATGTCACTGCCCATGCTTTGATTAGCATCATTCAAAATGCAACTTTTAAAGGTAAGGTTGAACTATTTTATAGAATTTATATAAGTTTATTTCTTAAAGAAGTGTTAAAAAATTAAGGGTTGAAAATCATTAGATTTGTAACGCTTGCAGGGCATCTATACATGTCCATATTGGAGAAAAAGTTAAAATGCATTTGCATTGCATCAATTGCACTTCATTCAGAAAAATATATTAAATAAGAAATTAACGGAAAGTGCAAACAAACAGATATCGCATGTTCAGAAAATAAAATCAGCAAAACCACCACATTTTTAAAAATCACTGGCCATGGGTATGATTGTCTGAAAAAATCTGTACAGAACAAATGTACAAGTGTGCTACAGAAAGAGATGCCTAAAGAATGAAGGATTATTATTATTATTATTACTATTATAATACCATAAATTAAAAAGCATTTTAATTCTATGCAGCACTCCACTATGACTTAAATTGTGTGCATTCCTCTAACCCTAAAACAACTCTGTGGAACCACAAAACTTATGACAATGCTGTTAGTAACTATCTACATAGCAAATTACAAGAGTCAATATAAAACTTACTTTGCTAGGGGAATGTTATCTCGATCTCCATATGCATCGTACAAGTATTCACTGCAAAAAGATACATATAATACCAATTTTATGTCTGACAGGTTAGTACACAACAAAACACAACATTTTTACAGTAATTTGATGTATATATGTTACAATGGCAGGAGTAGTTTGTTATACTCATAATGTATTGCTCAAGTTCAAAACAGTTAATGTTTACCTTAAAGGGAAATGCATACAAGATTAGAATGCAATATAGAATATAGTATACATTTTAAGAGCATATTTTCACCTTCTGAGAATAATTTTAGAATATGACAGGTTTTAAATTATTCACAGATCATAGGAATATTCTCTTAAAAAATGTGCAACAAGCCTTACTTTTTGAATCTGTTCACAAGTTAACGATAGTTTAAACACGTGAAAAATGTTATCTGCTCTATTTTTTTTCCCCAACTTGGTTATAAAAATATTTGGCAAATTTATTTAATAGATTTACTCAATTTCTCTCCAAAATGGGTTACCCAAAGAAATAAATATTTTGGTATTCATTGTTGAGAATCCTATCAAATTTCACTGCACTGATTCAAATAGAGGGAAATATTCCTCATATAATAAAAAGATAAATGTAACATTATGAACAGAATGTTTAAAACAGGACTAAAACATTTTATGTGTATTCATCTTCTGAATTACATTAAACTCTGAGGAATTAACTTACATCATCTCTGTAATACACCTCCCCTTAAACACTATGAGGCACATTCGAAATCTTCCATTCTCAAGTCAGCTGCTTACCAGCAACCCTTTCTTGCCATGGCCAGCATCTTTCATTGTGAACTCACTGCCATAACATTTCACCTTTTTAAAACTTGGTTACTATAAATAAAAAATATTAACTTTGTACTCATGCTTCTTACAGAAGATGCTGGAAGTATTGCTCATTTTCTAAGACACACACACAATCTAAATCTTCTTAAGAAAATACCATTTATACTCGTCAGTTCTTCTGCACTAATGGACTTAATATCTGGGCAACATTTGCAGCATCTTCTGTAAGGGTGAGCATAGAAGTAATTTATTTTATTTATAGTAACTAAATTTAAGACCAACATTGTGTTAAAAGTAATATAATGAAGCAATTTATATATTATTAATTAAAAGATGAGTCAATTTAATACTCTTATGCTCCATTACCATTAAATAATTTCATAGGACATTGCCAGCTTCATCAGCTGTGATTCAACTGCTGCATTGGATGGTTAGATGAACTTGATATATATCTCATGAATATTTCATAAACTTTTGGATTAATGTTTCTTCTTTTGGGATCTCAAAATTTATAACCTTATCCTTGTATTGTTTTATAAAATTGTTTTCCCATATTCCCAGCTCAAACTGATTACATTATCTGTTTCTTACTTAAATTAATCAGTTTAATTGTTTAGTAATATAGGATATAAGATTAAAGATATTAACAATAAAAAGAAAAAAAATGAGAAATAGGATTTTGTTTGAGTAAAAAAATATTTTAATAAGTCTATCTAGGAATTTCACTTATTTTATTTCCATTTCTATATCATGTTTAATCAATATTCATTTATTTCTTAAATGTAAAATTGGAACTTAAACACAGTGAAGCCAATCATCTTAATGAATATCATTGTATGATTAGTTGAACTACACACTCTTAAAGCTTCACTTACTTTTTATATCACACCGCCACCAGAGCAGAATATACATTCCCACAGCTCAACGAATGATCCGACAGTTGAACCTTAGCATGGCTGAAGATGGGAACAAAATGTTCTCGAAACCGGTTCCATACATTTATAAAAAGTAAGTGAAGCTTTAAGAGTGTGTAGTTCAACTAATCATACAATGATATTCATTAATTCATTTATTTATTTAACAAAATAACCCAACCCAAGTTCTACACCAGGCCAATATTGAAACACATGCCAAAAAAATATTTTTTTACAAACACATTGGTAAATAACGATATTTCTAACATATAAATGGCCCTGAACAAACCATCCAAATCCAAAGTTCTCTTTCTTCACAGACGGTATCCATTTGTTCTTCACTCTAAACAAATATTGCCCAAGATTCCTAAATTAACTCTTGATTACCAACCATTTTCTTAGCTGTAATTAATTCATTTAACTTCTACCATTTATCAGTTGTTGCCTTCATTCCTCATTCCCGAGCATTCAACAGGGTGTTCTACATTTTCCATATATAGGACAATATCCATGCTCAGTACTAGTTCTAAAACTCCTTAATCTCCAAATTCCCAATCTAAACCATGTCATTGCCTCCCTCTCCTGCTTATTGCACTTACTAATATATCTTTCTCTTTTATATCTCCTGATTAAATATTAACCAACTCTTCTGCCACATTAGAGAAATAAATATGCAACATATAGAAATAGAAATCACATTATTGAAATTAATAGATAGACCTTTAAATCATGTTTAATCAATATTCATGATATAGATAAGGTAATCAAATTACTGAAATTTATGGATAGACCTTTGAAGCTAGGAATATGGGGGAAAAAATGTTTATAAAAATATGAGGATAATTTTATGAACTTCAAATCCTAACAGAATACAAAATAATCCAAAAGTTCATAAAATATCCACAAGAGCTATACCAACCCAACCACCATCAACAAATCCACCAATTAACTCACAGCTGGCAATGCTAGCAATGACTTTTGAAACATGTTCTGAATAATTTAATGGTAAATGGAGAATGAGAATATTATTGAACTCACCAGCTTATCAAGAATATATAGTACCTAGGCTAAAAAAAAAAAAAAAAAAAAAAAGATCAGGTATTGTGGCACCATGAGTTTGCAGCATCATATTGCCAGAGATAGCAAGGGGGATCCTCGTGCTATGAAACTGCCAACTTGCTAATGGCCAGTATTTAAATGTGCCTCACTGTAAGCACAGAAAACATAAGTTACCTCCATTAAAATATGAATGTTAATAGTTTATTTATATCAGGCTGACATAAAATAACAATATATATATATATATATATATATAATGCATATATATTATTTCAGATAAACGTTATATTGATTAATTATGGGTAGCCACGAGTGAAATATTTTGAATTTTGAAGTGCGAATAACTCAAATTTTGAGTTAAAAACCTCATTATTGTTAAAATATATAGTTGGCTTCCAGATGATTTTAAGTCGTAATGACATGCTATAATATCTATTATATTCTTAATGTGAGTTGTATATCTTTTCATTGCGTCTTCTCACTCTTTATATTCTGATTAAATGTTGTTCAAGTTTGGGATTTTCACAGTGAAATATAGCAAATTATTTATGAGATATACATGAGTTTCTTGAAAACAAAATTAGTAGAGGCTGTCCCACATATATACAAATGTTGGTACCATTATGTTGATGATGTCTTTGCAATAATAGATAAAAATGGAAAGATGATGCATAAAACTACTGAACCTCCAAGATAGTAACATAAAATTCACAATGGAATTGGAGAACAACAAGGTTCTTCTTTCCTGGATGTAAAAAGTATTAAAAATGATAACATACTGGAATTTGCATATTCAGGAAGGATACCCACATGAATAAATATATAAAAAGCAATAGCCACAATCCAAAACAACATAAACTCGTTATAATCAATAGCCTCACTTCAGATTTACAAACCTACCAATTAAGTGAGACAGATTACAAATTGGAGTACCAAAAAATCTTGGATATCACAGAAAAATGGCTACACATCTGTTCAAAAAAAAAAAAAAAATAGAAAAATTCAAAAAACAAAAACAAATAAAAGAAATCACCACATTGAAAGGTTACAAAGGAGAGCAGATATATAAGAAAATTACATTCCATCCATGGGTACACCAAAAATTTCAAAATATTTTTAAAGATGCCAACATTGTTTTGGCTCCAGCTAATAAATGCAGTATGAAAAACCTCGTAAAAGTCAACACAAAAGAAAAATCCCACCAAGAAATCAGGCATTTACAAAATCAATTGCAAAGACTGCAATAATATATATAAAAAACAAAAAGGAACATTACCATATGGTTTGAGGAACACATGAGAGATGTAAAATACAAACATATGGAAAAATTAGCAGTAGCATACCATTTCTGGGAGGGGGGAGAACCAACAACCATGAGTTTCAAAATGAACCAAAACTCTTAAAAGCTCTTCAAAAACCCACAGAATTGTCGCTGTGGGAAAATATATTCTTGAACCAAAATAAAGAAAATTTATGTTAATTGATATCATTGTATGATTCAGTTGAACTACACACTCTTAAAGCTTCACTTACTCTTCATAAAAGTATGGAACCAGTTTCGAGAACATTAGTTCCCATCTTCAGCCAGGCTAAAATTCAAAATTTAGTTAATTTTGAGCTTCCAAACAACAGTAACCTCGTCAAAAAGTTTATAAAATCCAAAGAGCGACATCTTAATACCATGCTGGAGAGCTGACAGTGGAACCATGCTGATGATGAAGGAAATTTGCCTTTGTTCAAATAAGTGGAACAAAACTAGTGAAATTTTAGTGATTTCCTCATAAATAATTTGTTATGTGGTTCAACAGTTCACATAAAGTTCTCTTAGGCTCTGTTACAAGTACATTTTAAGTCTTTTTTTTTAAATTGTTAATTTCAAAATATTTTAGATGAAAAAGTATAATTTAATACAAAAAAACTTGAGAACTATAACTGGCATCAATACCTTAAAATCCAGGGAAATATACAGAAGCACATGTATAAGTGACCCTATTAACAAAGTATACGATAAAATATTAAATTTTGTGCTTCAAGGGGCCTTTTTAGTGAAGCAACAGCCGAAATTATGGTATAAAGAAAATTAGCGATTGTAACATTACAAACCTTCCAAAGTTTCACTCATAGGTATCCTTAATATAAAGTAGTATAGAAGAACAGAGAAACTGCTAATTGAAATAACTACTAGGAGGGGCAGTTATTCACATCATAGTTAATGTTATTACCCCTGAGAAATTTTTTTAGTATACAATAACACACTGTTATTTTACATGCTCTCAGAGAAGAGTAGACTACAAACTGAAGCAGATTTGTATGCCTGATGTTAAAAGCACTAGAAAGGATGGGATAGATCAACACCTAAGTTGCACCATAGAGGCCGAAATAAGAGTGAACATTTATGAAATTGCTGCAAGCATGGCAATAACATAGCTACAATTCCATCATTAGAAGTACATACAGAAGCAATTATTTTCACCATTAAATTCATGCTTTTATTAAAAGATGAAATACGTTAAAGTCTAATTTTTAGTAATTACAAATTAATCATCCTTATTCATATTATGTAAAAGCCAGGAGCATTCAAAAAAAATAAAAGGGAGGAGGCATTATCTAAGAAAAACTGTCATGTTTAAACAAATGTTTATTGTCAGTATATGCTACTTATGCTCTCCTAACTGGCATCAAAATAAATGTGTTGGTGCAGGCTCTGCAGACCCTCAGTAAGCCTGATATCCTTGCTGTCCCTCTTTTCATAATTTTTTCTATCCTTCCTTCTCTGTCTCTCTCTTTTATTTTTGTAAATGTTAACATGCTATTCAATTCACCAGAAAGTTTCTTCTTTGAAATTTACAACTTTGATAATAAAAATTTTTTGAAAACATATGCCACAAACTAATATGAAATGCAATCTCTCTCTCTCTCTCTCTCTCTCTCTCTCTCTCTCTCTCTCTCTCTCTCTCTCTCTCTCTCTCTCTCTCTCTCTCTCTCACACACACACACACACAAAAACTTTTTCTTAGCTAATTGTGTAAAATATAGTGAACTTTTGTAACAGTGATGTCAAATATTAACATTTTAAAAAATTGATTCGAGATTGTAACCTACACACCACTAAAATTCAATAAAAGGAAGACTAGTTTTGGGAGCCATCGCTCCTATCATCAGTTCCTGGTCGACTGAAAATGGTTAAAATCCTTAGATCTACAGACACAAGAAATTGAAGACTTGATAAAACTTATGAACATTTGCATTGAACAAAATTACTTCATTTTCAATAAACAATATTACCAACAAGTCTCGGGACTAGCTATGGGAAACCCGTTATCTCCATTTCTAGCAGATTTTTTTATGAGTTCGTTTGAAATGCATATCACCAAAGCCTTCCCTCTAATCTTCAAAACATGGTATAGGTATGTGGATGACATATTTGCAATAATTCAGAAAAAACATACAACAGATGCACTAAAATTTCTGAATTTGCAGCACAAATCTATAAATTTCACCATAGAGGAAGAAAGAAGTGGATATCTCCCCTTCCTAGATGTAAAAATCATAAGAAATGAAAACTATCTTACATTTGGAATTCATAGAAAGGATACTCTCACAGAAAATTACATAAAAAATGACAGTTTTAACCCCATTGCACATAAATATGCAGTGTTTTATAGTTTAGCACACACATTAGTTAACATTCCACTCACAGAAACAGAGTACAAATTGGAATACCAACAAATCATAAAGATAGGAGAAACTAATGGATACAACAAAGACACAGTAATAAAAATCATCAATAAAACCAAAAAACAATAAGAGATGTTTCCACACTTAAAAGTGCAAAAGAAAGGTACAAATTCAAAAGTTTCACATACCACCCAATTTATCACAATAAGTTCAAAAAGATATTCAAAGAACAAGGAATTATGTTAGCCCCAAAGAACAATTTTAATATAAAGAATTTATTAGGTTGCAGAGTAAAGGACTACATGCCAACAGAACAAAAGTCAGGTATTTACGAAATAGAATGTGCAGAGTGCGACAAAAAATACATTGGAAAAACGAAGAGGAATTTGGGAATCCAGAAAAAAGAACACTTCAGAAATATTCGCTTAAAACAAATTGATAAATTAGCAATAGCAGCGCACTTTTGGAATAAAAATCATGAAATTAAACCAGAGATAAAACTACTTAAACAACTTCATAATGCAATAGAACTTTCCACTTGGGAAAACATTTTCATTACAAAAAATAAGGATAATTTGATGAATCTCAATATCCGTCCATTGGATGAACTCAGCAAATTCCTATAGAACCAACAGATGCCGCCACAAGAACATCAAGAGACCCAACCGCCACGTTTAACAACAGTTTGTCAACAGGCTGAAGATGGGAGGGATCGCTCCCGAAACATATGTTCCAAATTTTATGTAAGTGAATAGAGTTAGTGTGAAAAAAACTGTATACATTGTTTATATATATCCACTATATTATTCATTTCCAGTTCATATTCCTCCTTGTTCATTGGAACATTAACCAGTCTGTATGCAAGACTATTTAAAATTGCATGTTTGTGAGGAACTGGATTAAAACTGTTATATTTAATGTAATTGTCCGTGTGTGTAGGTTTTCTGTATATGCCAAAATTTAGGTGATTTTCTTTTTTAATTATCTTAATGTCCAAGAAAGTTAAATGTTTATTGCATTCTCTCTCCATAGTGAATTTAACTGTTTTTTCCTGTAACTTTAGTAGCTGCTACTGCGACTGGACCTCAAACTCTGGCTCATCAATACTAATTTACTGGAATTCCAAGAGCCTAGAGCCCAATTATCCCAAGCAAATATTCTCTTTACTAATGCACTATTACATTAATTTATATTCAAATTTATTTCAACAATCATCATTCGTTTATACCTGCATATTATTCAGTATAGAACTTGAAATCAAATGGAATATAGATTGTAGAATGCAGAAGTAAATATCTGGAGGAAAGGAAATGCAAAACACAAATTAATGACAAGAGCATTCACTGAAGTGTGATGAACAATATACCTAAAATCCTGATTCCTCAAAATCACATAAAAATCATGCTGCTTTTACAATTGATACTCTAATAAAACTGTGGTCAGCAATAAATTAATTATCTGTGAAAAAAGCACAACTTCAAAAGCATACAAATATGATTTCATTTAATTGACATCTGCCAGTACCACTGTTGATATTGTTCATGATTTTCCAAATTTGATATCTCAAATGCTCCTGAACACTTTATTTCTAGTAAATTGGTAAACTTTCACCATTTTGAATTATGGTGCTATTTAAGCAAAACCTTAACAAAGCACAAGTAAAAGTACAATGTATAACTTATGTAAACTTTAGTAAATTCAATTGAGGATCTTGCATTCAAAATCAGACAAGTCCGTCAATGCTAATTTTATGGAACATGAAAGAAAATCAACATTAATGTTCTGAGTTTAATATTATGTGAGCATATTGAAGTGTTACTTACAAATACTGTAAATTATATTCTGTTTTACGCACGATGTCCTAAACTATCGTAAAGTATGCCCTTGAAGTATTGTTAAAAATCTGTACGACATGTTCTGCTTTGACGGCAGCAACGATTGAGAATAAAAATAATTAAATCATGTAAAACAAATCCATAGGCCTATAACAATGCATACCATTTAACTGCATCAAATTTACATGGCCTATCTATTTCAACAATGCATTTATATTCATTAAAAAGACATTCAGACAAAGATTCATCCTGCAGCCATTCTTTACCAAATTAATCACACTCACTGATTCCGAAGTTTCTCTTTTTTCAGATAAATCACTAAAATGTAGTAACAACAAACTAACTCCCTTTAATAACTGAACTGTTTGGAAAAGTCTTATTGTTTTGCATTTCCAAAACAGCAATCATACACTACACAGAGTGATGGATCCAAATTTGGTTCTCATACTATTTAAAACATTAAAATAGAAGTTCATACAAAAATATGTGTTACAAGGTAACATGGAATGATGATCCATAAAGGGCAGGAGAAAATAAGCACAGAGTCCTGTAAACAGCAGGAATATAGTAATCTGTTTGGGTTTTCTCAAGGAGGGAAAAGGTAGGTTACTATCCTCTATAAAATAAGTATATTTCATTTTACCAAAAACAGTAGGAGTTAAGTCCAATCTCTATACAAGGATTTACTAAAACAATATGTAAAATGGACCAACTTAATTTAGTTTGAAAAAAAGAATACACAGAAATATAACCATACAGCACATGTTTAGCATTGGCTAAACTGTACTATCTTTATATATTACCAAGTTACTGCTGAGTGTGTTCTGTTCTGGCCAAAATCCTACTCAAATACAATTTTTTCATTTGACTCAAAACCAATGCAGAATTATACCAAAAGCATCATTAACTCATTTTTTTCAAATTATTGGCTTTTCTGGTTTTGAACGCAAGTTCTGTAAGTATTATAAATCATAATTTACTTTTTTAATACCCAAATCATGCATTTTAAATTTTGCAATAATTAATTAAATGAGGCTGTTTATTATTTGATTAGTGCTTATTAATGCCTTCTCCATTTCAGGTTTGCAGAAAATTAGGTTTATAAAATGGTGTCATTGTCATCTTCTAAAGTTTGGAAATATTTACAAATACCTGGCAATATTGAAAAAGCTGCAGCTCATATACCTACAGAAGTTATTTCTCATACTGCTTCAGAATTTAAAAGGGCAAACATAGTGTTAAAATTTTAATTTTGAAATTTCTACACCATATGAAAAAATTCTCATAATGCTCAAGTACACATGAATCACAGTGTTATAAAACCCCAATGTTAACCATCTCATAAGAAAATGTAAAAGTATGAAGCCTAAACAACTATAGAAATAAGAATAACAACAGCATAAGACACAATGCTAAAATAAAGTAAGAGTCAGTCTCAAAGCATTAAAAAGAAATAAGCCTGATCAAGCATGCAAACACAGATAAATGGTGCAATAAAAGTGTCAAAAGTTAAATACAGTTTTGCATATTGCTGCATTGCATAAATATAAACACACATACTACAACTGCAGAGCTGTCTGCTAAAATATCCATAAGTTTAAGATGCAAAGTGATCCTTAAGAGCAGCAGTCAATCAAAGCATGATGAACAGTGTCTGGAATGGCACAATGACAACCTGGAAGAAAGTCACACTTAGATGACAGTGGCTAAAATGACAGTGACCTATGCACAAACAACCTAAAATCACTTCCCCTCATTGAATGCTGAGAGAAGATGCAATCTAATTAAAAGAGAGAAGTTCAAGCTCTTGAACATTATACACCAAAAAAGCAGACCACTCCTTACATTAGTGTGAGAGATTGGCCATGCACAAAACATGGCCAAAATCATCTGGAAAAACAGCAAGAATAAAACAATGGTGAGATAAAGTAGGAGCTTTGGCTGCCTCATGACCAAGAACCAAACCATTACTCTGGTACTTGGCACACATCCTGGACTTTCTTAAAATAGTGGCAGCTGTACATAATAAGAATGCTTTGCAGCACACTGAGCAAGTAAGAAAAAAATGACACAGTCATTAAGTTTCTGAGCCTTAATGCTTAAAAGAGCTTGATATGAGGGTAGATTCATAGGTTTCCAGCCTCGCCGATAAGGATTATCATCTTAACAAAATTCTTATCTGGTGTCATACCTTATGGGTTAAGTAAATAAATCCAGATGTAGCTTTTACTCCACTGTGTTCGGCTGTTCAGATATAGTTGTATAAAAAAGGCTACGTGTAGAAGATTATGACATGTTCAAAATGGAGTATCAAGCTGTTATTAAGTTGTTCACAAAAGAAGGACTTGCTCTTAATGAAAATAAGCAGCGATTGGCTGGTGTATATGGGGAAAAATCATCCTCATATTCTACCATAAAAGAATGGGCCAAACTTTTTCAAATAGGGACGAGAAAGCATTGAAGACGAAGAGCGTGCAGGTCAGCCCTTGGAGGTGCTCACTCCTGAAAACATTGCTCTTGTGGAAGGGGAAATTATGAAAGACCAGCAACTCAAATTTACAGAAATAGCAGTATGGTTGGGCCTTTCTAAAACAAAAGTCCTTTGAATTATACATAAACATTTAAACATGAACAATATTACTACCAAATGGGTGCCTAGATTTCTTTCCTCAGTCCAAAAGCAGCAATGAACCATCTGTTGTCAGGTATTTTTGGAGCTCCGCCGGGGCAAACTATAGAGAAGTTCTGTAAACCATTGTTACAGGAGATGAAACTATGGTCCTCTACTATCATCCCTTGTCCAAAAGAGAATCAATGGAGTGGTGTAAATCTGGCGAAGCACTGCCTCTAAAGGCCAAGGTCACTCAGTCAACCAAGATCATGTCCACAATCTTTTGGGACTGAGAAGGAATACTCTTCATTGACTTCAAGAAGAGGAACACCACAACAAATGGGGAGTATATGCTGGCCTACTGCACAGACTATGTGCTTCCATCAAAGAGAAAAGGTTGAGTGGTGGTGTGTACCTTCTTCACGACAATGCACCTGTGCACACAGCTCTTGTTGCAAAGGAAGCTATGAAGAAATGTGGCTTCAAAGAGACTGACCATCCACCCTACAGCTCAGATGTAGCTCCCAGTGACTATTTCCTCTTCTCAAAAGTCAAGAAGGACCTTCCAGGTAGAAAATTTAAGTGTGACGAAGAAGTAATTGATGCCGTTAATGCCCATTTTGCAGACAAGACTTTAGCAGTTCTAAACTTTGAGAACATGAATCTCTGCATGTTGCCATGGAAGAAAATGTATTTCCAGTATGCCAAATGTGGTAGACAACACTTCTGAAAAAATGCCTGAAAATGAAAACTTGGGAGCTTCAGAGAATAAAAGCAAAAATAACTACAAAAGGGACTATCATTATGAAACAATAATGGCAGATTCTGTGCAATGGCTCACAACAGGACTAGTTCAAAATGCCAGATTATTCCATAATGGGTGATACAGAAGTGATAGATAAATTAAATGTAGCCAATGCACTTATTGTTGAATTATCAGAAAGCAAATATAGGAGCAGAACTGTTCTGTCAGCTTCCCCAAGCTGAAATGTACATAATATTTATAAAATACTCACACCAAGCTTTTAGTCATGCTTACAACCAACGCAGTTTTCTATCAAACACTAACACCAGGAATTTGGCTTCATCTGCAAAAGAAAGCAGATCTGAACCAAAAAAGTATGAAAAAAATTCCTTTCAGCATCAGAAATTCATGTAGATGGTGTTCTCAGAACAGAAGTCATACATTCCAAGTAATAAAAAGGCAGTCTACAGAGACTGAAGGTGGCACTGCAAGAGATGGTACAGTGAGAAAGGAAGATAAAATCATTAACAAATAACCACAAAATCCTAAGTGGTACACACTTCATGATAGGGTTGTCAGTGATTCCAAATTGTCTGTTACCGAGTATTGAGCTCTGAGGTACTCTGTTCCCTTGAGTAAAACAAGAGCATAAAACAGAACTCATGAGTATATTAAAAATTTGGTCTTTCATAAAATCCTGAATAAAAACAGAAAACTGACCACACATATTTCAATCAAGATATGCTGTTTCTACACAAGAAAAATCAAGTGGTAGCTTGAAGGAAGATAGCAGGTTTAGAAAAAGAGTGACAGCAGCTATGAGTTTATGGAAATAACTGCCACTCCGGATACTGTTGAACAGATGGACCTGACTAAATGTTCTCCTTGGAATATCAGCAATGGCAACAGAAGAAACAATGAAAAGTTTCACATTATTGTATGATTTAGTTGAACTACACACTCTTAATGCTTCACTTACTTGTCAAATGTATACAACTGGTTTCGAGAACATTTCAATTAAGTGAAGGGTTAAGAGCGTGTAGTTCAACTAAATCATACAATAATATCAATTATATGATTGGCTTCACTGTGCAAGTTCCATTATACATTTTAATTAATGCAGAGTATATTGTATATAACAGATAAAGGCTTAAACAGTTGAAAGAAGATAAGAAATCACTCTAATATTTCTTTTGCTTTCCTTTGCTACATTTACTCAAGGTGGAAGCATGGTGTTTGTAGTGAATTAAGTTCTCCTGAGTGGGATGTCAATGAAATACATGGAGAGCAACTCTGCACCCCAGCATTCATTGGTCCATCAAGTAACTAGCAAACATCAGGATTGCAAAGATGACTGGAAAATGAATGCTGTTTAATGCCTGTTTTTACTATGAGGCACCACAGGCTACGGACACTGATGATACATTAGATGAAATGATATATTGGGATAGGATTTATTTTTAAGGAATGAAAGTTTCCAGACCTAAGCTTAGGTACCTCCCCGGTATTTGTCATTTATGAGAACTGAGAAAAACCTGGAAAAAACCTCAGTTAGGGAGGGCAGTCCTGGGGGATTTGAACCCCAGTTCCCACTCATGAGTCTGTGCCTTAACGACCTTGGCCAGACAGTCGAAGAAGACTGGGGTATAGACTTTGCAATGGAAAGGATAATGTTCCTGAGATACTCAAACATGGTGTCAGCAAAGTCATAATTGCCATAAAAAATAGCAGGCATACATTTCTTACACACTTCACTTACTGTATTTAAGTTAGGACATGTTACAGGAACCATGTCCTAACTTAAATACAGAAAATGGAAGTGTGTAAGAAATTTACCTGCATCCTATAAATTAATATATAATAACTTCACTGTAAACAGCTTCAAAATTAAACAAATACGTTAAAGTAGGCGAGCAAAAAAGGCTCCAATTCATTTGCATAGGTGCCATTATAGTTCACAATATGGAGATGTGTAAAGAGAAAGAGATGTAATTTGTACAAAAAGTGACATTGTTGGAAACAATGTTCCAATTAAAAAGAATAGAAACTGGAATGAAACGTGCAAAGGTACAGATGTTTGAAGGTGTTAGTGGAGTTGGGGTAGAGAAGTAAATTTCAAAATTTCACTGTATTAGTAAACAGGTTGTGGCAGTCCAAAATGTCTGCAAGCATTATGCTCCTTGCACATTCCCTTGTAGAGCCCTAAAGGAGATTGTATGAATTAAAACCCAGCAACAGAAACGATGAAGGCAGTTAAATACATTCTTAAGAGGATTAAAGATGGGGGCAGATAGGAGTACCAATAAAAATTCAATGCCAAGAAAAGAAATGGTAACTGTGGTAGTCTGTAATGGGGACTGCAACAAAGCAGAGAGTTGTATACATCATCTGGACAAAAATCATTACTCCATCATGTGAAGGAATGGACCAAGATCTTCACTCTGCCATAAGTACCAATATAAGATATACACCAAAGAGTAGTCATGGAGGACAAATGAGTTCCATGAGCAATGCTTTGTCTCCTGCTGACATAGCAGCAGAGGATCGATTTAGTTCATTAGTAACTCTAGCTCAAATGTATGGGTGCATATTCCAGTACATTCCACAACAGGATAGCCACAGCAAATGTGGTAGGGATAAGCTAAGAAGATGTGTTGTGTTTTTGGCCAGCACAGGGCACTTCAGCATGCCCTTTTTATATTGCATGGAACGAGGTGATTTCTTGGAAGAAGGCATATGCTCCTCAAAAGAAGAAAACAGAGTGATTTGCAGCATAAAAACAGATAGACAGACAGTCACAGAGAGAGAGAGAGAGAGAGAGAGAGAGAGAGAGAGAGAGAGAGAGAGCGAAAGAAAGTATAGTGGAATTTTTTCACCATCATAACAGTGAAGAAGAGTATAAGAAATGGAAGAATCACATAAAGTAAATGAGTGCAGAAGGAAGGATTCATATCAGTCTAAGCCACAATCTAGTTTGGAACCAACACTAACATAATTAGAAAAAGGATGGACTATGCCCTTGGATAAACTGCAAAAAATATTAATATATTATTAAACACCAGCCCTATGCAAAGAAGAATGAATAGATTCCATATAATTGATTAGAAGATACATTTACATGTAAGCACATATTTAGTTTTCTTTATATGTAATCTGGAATCACAATACTTTATACATTTTTCCATTCTGTTTAAAAAGCTTAAAGGAGTTTATATTTGCATATTTATAATATTGATATATTTGTCATTTTTCCATGTTTTCACATATATTGAGCTTATTTCACATATTTTCATGATAAATAAAAGCAATGGTTACTCTTAAATGTTAAATCTGAGGATTGCTGAAAGATCCTTCAAAGATGCTTATGCTTTTATAACTTGAGATGAGAATTGCGCAATAGCAACCAGATCACTTGCCATAAGTTCAACCGAGATTGTGTTTATGAAATGGTATTTAATAGCAGATATGTCTGGAATGTACAATCAGCAAATGCAAGGAATTTATCCTATTATTTCAATGTTATACCAAGCCAGCACCATATATACAAGAATTTGCCTGTGGTTGTCTTGCTACAATGAAGCCCTGTCAGCTATATATAATACCAGAATGTAAATCTTCCAAAAGCGTAAAGTTAAACAATGGATAAGAAGTACAGAGCATCAGAGTTCATAACAGATAGCAAAGTATTAGCTGTGCAGTAAAAAAATTGCATGTGAAAAAAGTATCAACATAACACTCAAATACCAATCTGCATATTGTGGCTTAAGACAGTCTGGTCTCTTCATGACAGATCCTATTCCTTCAAGTCCCTTCTGGGAAAAACAAATTTTTAAGTTCTTTGCAAAATATCAATTGCTATAAATGTATCATAGAAGACAGAAATTAGTTTCATTGTTTTCTGCAAAAATACTATAACCATAACACATAGAAAAATTACTTAAATTGCTGCTATCAGCCAACAATTGAAGAAATTCAGGATGATCTTAGGGACTGTCTCATCTAAGGTGTGATTAATGAAACTATGGACTTCTGTAGTCACCATGTTAGTAATTTTTTGATTGGCAAACAGTAAATATGAGCAGGAAAAATGTACTTGACAACTTGCACAGTATTGCAGAAGCTAATATTCCAATGTAGCATATTTTGTAAATGATGATCTTAAACTACTGTGGCCCTGAATATGAACCAATCTCACAATTCAAGAGAGGATATGGCCAAGCATTTTGTGCTTTAAAGTTTGTTACATTCAAAGAAGCTCTTAACAGGTTACAAATTGTGCATGATAGGGACTTGCAATGATTTTCTTATCAGATCTCGCAAAATGTTGCTTACACTAATCTCAAAGCAAGCACAAATTGGCATTTGAAATTTAATTAAAAGATGTCAATATATCAGAAGTTGTATGATTACCAAATTTACAACATGACAGAAAATTGAAAATGGATCCTAAATGCAAAAGAAGCAGAGAGATATGTTGCACACATAAGACACATTATTTTATTTATGAGAAGGAATTCCTAGTTAATATAGACCAGTCTGGGTTTCAGGAGGAAATATATAGTATATCTGGGAAGTCCATATACCCTATATCCTATACTTTAATTAACAACCAACAATACACCTATATTTCTAATAATCACAATGTTGTTATAATAATGTAATATGATATGCTAATAAGAAACTATAAAGCACAGAGGTATATGGACTTCCCGGACATACTATAATCATTCAGCTTTGAAACTTGTAGGTGCAAAAACTACTGAGTTCAGAACAATATAAATGACCTTACTCACTCATATACAATAATGCACAAATTAGCATCTATGAATCGGTAAAGTATTTATTGTGTTGAGCAAAAAGTCTCGAGCAATGTTTACGACAAATCTAGCTCATGTTAATAAATTAGTTATGAGGTTTTAAAATTTTTTTTTATAATGCCAACAAAGAGCAGTGAAATGGGTTTTACCTGAGTTAACACTGAGCTGAAACATTTACTAAGATAACACTTTAATTTTACATGAATGAATAAACATACATGCCACATTTTTCTCCCTATTTATTCAACATATACAGAGTGTGCCAAAAAAATGTATACACACTTCAAGTAAAGAAAAAAACTGCGTTAACATAACAAAACTGAATTCACACAAACAGAAAATTATGAGCACTAATCATCTTAGACTTTCACAGTTACAACAGTTGCTCAAAATGCCTACCATTGGCATCGATACGTATTCGAGTACTTACACTATTGATTGTGTAACATTTTTGAAAGTGTCCTCAGAATTTGCAGCACATGCCATTTCAATTTCTTTCTGAAGTGCTGCCAGTGTAGCTGCCAGGTTTTCTATGGTATACAACATCCTTAAGAGTTGGCCATAAGTAGAAGCCCAATGGAGTTAGATCCGGAGAACGCAGTGGAAACTCAGTGTCCTCTTCTTCCTAGATTTGTAGATTTCTGTGGTGAGTGCTATAAATGTTCCAAAACTGTAGCTGAGGACATGGAGCTTGTTGCTGTGTAAGGTCTCCCAATTCTGCCCTTGTAAACATTGCATACAGTACCATGAGTCTCAAATTTGTCTCGAATACATGCAATTGTTACTCACTCGCACAGGCAGTTCTTCTGTACACACATCTCCATTGCCTTTGAACTTCAACACTTTTGGTTTTCCAAAACCACTTCAAAATTGCTTTAGCTTTTCAAATGATAATCTTGGCTCCATTTTGTTGTAGCAACGCTAGCATAACGTAATGTCAGTCACATCTGTTTACAGAACATCATACGATAATCTTGGCTTCATTTGTTCATTGTGATTTGCCTGTCACATAGCAATGCTATCATAACATATGTGAGTCGCATCTGTTTACAGAACATCATACTACACATTACTATTGTTTTTTGGGCCAACTTAGAAATATATTAAATATATATCTACTGTGAAAATGTGTATACATTTTTTTGGTGTCCTCGGTATATACATATTTAACTACTGAAAATACTGTGCATAAAAGTAAAGGAAAAACTCACGATTCCACTAGTGGTCCAGGATATGGATCTGATTTTTCATACAAAGCTGCCAATTTCACAGAAAGTATAATAACAGGAATAAAGAGCACCAGACACCAGCCAATACTTGCCCAAAACCCATTCTGAAACAAGAAAAATATAGCATATAAAGATTTAACAACCACACATCTCCTTTTAGGTAATTTCTCAACAAAACTGCTACAGAAATTATGATCTATATTATATATTTGTTTTTCTATAACTGAAGAATAACCTTTAAAAAATCGGCAATTATTGATGAGAGCTGTACTCTTCATCAGAGTTGTGAATATAAATTAAAGAGGATTATTTTTTGTGAGATGATTCCAGTTAGCCATTGGGCAAGTCATCAAGTATTAATTGTATGCATGCATAGACTTCCATGACCTGTGTCATAAGTGTCCTGAGCTTCTGGAAAAGGTTCCACCTAATGTGGTTGGTTACAGACATCTTGCCCAATATGTTGTGAGACGATAGCTCCCAGAAGCATTATGGCCTTCTCTGTAAGTTCAAGAAACTTAAAATGTATGCCTATTTTCTCAAAAGGAGAAATATATTTTTAACTGATAAGAGGTATGAACAACAACAACAACAACAACAATAATAATAATAATAATAATAATAATAAAAACAAAAGAAAAACTTTAATAGGCAATTAATAAATGGAAAGGCATTATGAAGGTGAAACAGAAACATCTTAAAATAAGAAGTTAATAATAAAAAAAATAAAAAGCACTTGGGCCATTTAAAAAGTTATTTAAGCTTAGCAAATGAAGCAAGACAAAAGTAATTTTTACCACTTTGAGTCTGTTCTCTGAAATATCCATGCTAGTGGCTTGAAGTTCTATGCTGACAAACATATAATGAATGCTTGAAAGTTGAATAATAAAAAGACTATTTGTCTTCAGGAAACCTCAAAAAAGAACTAGTGTTCTTCTTTAAAATATCAAGTTACTTGTAAACATGACCTTCCTGAGGAGAGGTCTCACTACTGAAGATATTATAAGAAAATATTTACCACTAGTTCAATTGCCATCACTGCAAATGTTCTCATTTGTGTAATGAACAATGACATGACTGATCTAATTCACAAACAACATTCTAGTTCATCCCAAAGATGTTTAATGGGGGTTCAGGAGGTTCGGGCTTTGAGCAAGCCAGTCTAGCATAAATCTAACTGATTTTCTTCAAACCACAATGCAATGATTGTTTCGTAGACAGGAGCATTATCATACTAATACAGAAAAGGTCTGATTCCAAATTGTTGCCATAGTGTTGGAAGAATGCCACTGTCTAAAGTGTTTTCATAATAACTACGTTCGCTGTGCCATTGATCAAAACTATTGATCTGAGCCCAAATCAGGAAAAACAGCCCCAGACTGTCATACCATCTCCACCAAATTCCACAACATTCAGGAAAATGCTGCTTGCCCTAGGTCCACACACAAGCTCATCTGAGTGTCACAGCATATACCATCACTCATCACTCTATATAAATTTCTTTCACTGCACCATGGACCCATATTAGTATTGTTTGCACCACTCTAAGTGACTTCACGCATTTGTTCTTGTGATCAGTGCCTTGTGGGCAGCAGGAACATGACTGTAAAAATGAGTCCTATTGCCTCTCAGCAGATTGTTTTGTCATTGACCTCTGTGCTTGACCTGCAATGGAAGTCCTCTGCACTAGTTGACAAGGATGCCTGACGATTGGTTCTCACAGTACACTATAGTTCAGCAGCCCATTTCAGAGGCTTGCCAGATCAATGATTGGGTTCAGCGCTTCCCTGACATTTCCACTTCACAATAACATTGCTAACAGTAGACCTGGAAACATGCAACTCTTGTGAAATATAACAGACGAGAACATGTGGGCCCCTAAAATCATGCACCATTTGAACTCATTAATTCTCTCCTTTGACTTATTCTGACAGAAAACAAGTCTATGCCATCTGCACTTGTATATCCTTGGATGCAGAGTCTGGCATCACAAAGAGTGTGTTCTGTGGGTCTTTTTTTTTAATGGTGTTTAAAGCCTTTACTACTGGGGTACCACAGGCAGTAGACACCGATGATACATGAGGTGAAATATATATTGGAAAAGGATTTGTTTTTTTAAAGAAGGAAACATTCCAGGCCTAAGTTTAGAATACCTCCCTGGCATTTGCCATTTATGAGGACTGAGGAAAACCTGGAAAAAACCTCAGTCAGGAAGGACGGTCCTGGCCTTTCGAACCCCAGACCTCCAGCTCACAAGTCCCCACCTTAACGACCTTGACCACCCGTGGCGGTTCTGTGGAGTGTCTGGAGACTTTTGGCCACATAGTGAAGCTCTTCATGGAGCAATTTAATCTGTATTACATACAAAATATGAAAAAGTGAAAAACCTCTTATCACTGAAATGGAAAGAAATTACATTATTAGAAATCAACAGATTTTTTATGATTATGTTTAGCATTTTAATGGAACAAGTTAGAAAAGACATTTGAAGGACTACTAGTAAATGATCTAATAACACATATCCTATTTTTCCACAACAATGAACAGAAACAGATTCAAAATTATATGACAGGCATGGTATTTCAATAACAATAGTGAATTCGAAGGCAAATTTTCTAGTTTATTCACAACTTAATATATACAAGAATCTTCAGAATTACACAGTCTACACTACACACCAAGCATTATCACTGGCTGAAAAGATCATTCCATCAAGGTAAAGGCTGGAAATGAGAATGTGTACTCTTAATAACATAAAATATGAATTTTAGTTACAATAAAACATGAAGCAAAAACATGCTACATCTGCAATTTTGAAATCAACATTTAAGAGGAAAGAAATGGTAATAAACCACCATCTTTGTCTCGCAGGATAACTTTTAACTGAGTCACCATTTATATCAGGATAATTTCTAAAATGTAGCAAATAACCTCCTAGAAAATGAAAGAAAGAAAGAAAAAAGAAAGAAAGAAAGAAAGAAAGAAAGAAAGAAAGAAAGAAAGAAAGAAAGAAAGAAGGGAGAGGAAGAGGAAGACAGAGTGCATTTGTGTAACAATGAAGGCAAATGAAGGGATTCCAGAAAGTCTGAAAGTGGAGATTTTTCTCCCGAATGGAAAATGTTATATTTGGTGTTAAGTGTGGAAAGACAAAAGGAAGCAGAAAAAGAAGACATACTCTGTAAAACAATGTCATGTTTACTTTGCCCACAAAACTGCAGCCATAGAAAATATCCATTTGCTATGCACATTCTTTAAATTATTCTCTCTTATTAAATAAGTTACAGTAGTATGGCATACAAGGTGTCTCCCTTAAAATAATACTATCATATTTGGAACCTAGAGTTTTGTTTGTGGACATGAGAACAGAAAACAAAGACACTAGACAGACATAGAAGAAACACATATTATATCCAAAAGTAAACTAATCAGAAAAGTTGACCACAGAGAACTATCCTCGCACCTTCATTAGTTTTATTTTACATAAATGTCATGCTCCCTCTTGGAATAAATTCTAACTACATGTCAAACATACTAATGATACAAATATAATGTTAAAATCAAATAATATACCATATTGGGAACTTAAATAAGTGAAGTATTGTTTCAACTATATTGACACCCTTTATTATTATAAATGATATCCCATAGCTTCTAACACATATAAGTAGAGACACTATTAAACTGATTTCAAGTTAATGAACTATACATAAATCAAGAAATAGCCCATTATACTATTTCCAGCACACTGTCAACAAACTTCAATTTCACTCCTTGAAGCAAGCAATAAAAAATGTATGTTACAAGATACTTTTTGGGTGTAAAATTGGAGAGCCACTTAAAATGACATGCACATAGTGCTTGACTATCTAAAAAGCAAGCAGCAGTAACATCTCAAATACCCTTAAGGAATGTATTACCAATATACGTGTCATTACATATTTATAATATACAGTTTTACAGTTTAAGTGTGGCTTAAAAATTAACTCAAACATCTTACAGATATTAAACACTGTAAAATAGGCATTCAGGAATATTAAATTCTGAAGTGCAAAAAGCACTTCCAAAAATATAAAACTTGTTACCTCTTTCTTCCCTATACATTCTACAAATGTCTATTTCCATTCACAATTATAACATAAATGATATAACAAATAAAGAAATACATATTATTGAAGGCAGCAACATCATATTCATATTTACAAAAATAATCAGCTCCTCAAAGCAAAATGGGGTGAAAATACCTAATAAACTTCCTAAATCAATTAACTCACTGCGTGCCCAATAATAATTCTAAAAAAAAAATTAAAAGTATTTTCTACCAAATAAATGTACTTATTCCTTAAAGAAGTTCTTTACACATATAACTTAAAACTTTAAGCAAACAAAGTAGTCATCAACTTCTTCAAAAGAATTGATTTTTTCAATATAAGTTTAAAATTCCATAATGTAAGAGAAAATTTAATGATGTATATAAATTATAAATATATTTGAATCACCAAAATTTATACTGTAAAATAATTGTAAACTCTATTGATTTGCAAATTGTATGTTCTTATCAGGTCGACCAAAATTATTCAAGTGATCATTATAAAAGTTGCAAAATTCCATCAAATTGGAACATGTTCAGTACATTATCTTTGAAGTATAACCTAATGTCAAAATGTTCTTTTGAAAGACAGTGAAAGAAGAATCCTTACCAGATAAAAGTTTTTACCAATATGTCACACATTTCAAAAAAGAAAGTGATTAGAAAAAGATATAAATATTTCATTGATCTTCCCAATCTCAATATATATGTATATTGTACTTAGCTGAAAGCTTTGATACATTCATAATGTATAAATTTCATCTAACATACTTGCTACTAATGGTGTTTTCAGAACTTTGAGTTTTATGTAATCTGCAGTCCTGCAAAATATGGATGAAGCTTCCAGATGCAATGCAACATAATTGAATGTGCCAACCCTTATGAGTAGTAAATACTTATATACATATCCTTATAGGTTATGTGTAATTAGATGAAACAATTATAAGCAATTTAGTTCTTATTATATGTAAGTCCTTATCAATTACCATTTCTGATTTACAATGTCTATTACATATAGAGTATCTAGAATAAAATAATATTACAATAGATTCCCTTTTATTGTTAAAAAGGTACAAAAATCCAACAGACCGTTAAAATAAATCATAATTTCATTCCTCAAAACTGTTCATCAGCAGAAAAATATAAACATTAAAATTGATAATTAAACTAAAAACCAAAAGAGAACAATTCATTTAAAAAAAGAGCCCTTGAGAGATTCACCAGAGAGAATATCATTCAATTCTTTAAATTATTGATTGCTAAGCTGCATACATTTGTAAAAATTGACATTTTTACCTCTGTAAATTATACACTATGTAATCAGAACAATCCTATGTTGGGATTACATAGCACAGATCTACTTACATACTACTACGAAAAGATGGCAAATGGAAGAAATCCAACAAGCGTATTAGCAACCTACAACTTTTCATGTTTTTAATGGCTGTGTAGAACATTCAGATTATTAACACTCATTTTTAAATAAAACTCTTTTTACTTTATCAAACATATATCATGGCCTGCAAAGCAGTTTATTTAATTTTGCACTTCCTGTAAACCATTCAGTTTTCTGTTACTGTGTCTCTTGGAATTGTCCCATTCTTGTCTCTTGTCTGTACGAACAGTTAAATGATGGCATCTACACAATGTGGAATGATCCCATGAAGAAGCTGAACAAAGGATGAAACATTTGAATACCTAAATATTGTACTTACGAAGCTGTTGACAATGGAGTGGCAATATAACCCATCAACTATGATGCAGCCATCACTGGAAACCCAGACTACTATGTTAATTTTAGCATTTCGGGGAATTATCCAATACTTTTTATTGTGTTTAGCTTTTCTTCCAAAGTATGAAAAAGCTGATACTAAAGTTTCAGTAATTGTTCAACAGAACATAACAAATGTCCTATTGCATGCCACCCATTAAGACATAACAGTAAAAAATTACAACATAAGCAACCCCCAATTCCAAACATAACTTTAAATAATGCAAATAAGTATAAAACCATTTTCAAAATGCAGACCATTTGATAATATGGCACTGTTTACAAATAATCCATCTGTTACACAGTCACAAGAATATACAAAGCAAACCCAAGCTACTACCAGGGCATATAACTGCAGGGAAAATGGGAGGATGAGGGAAATAAATTTCTAGCCTCTCCCCACAAATCAAAAAGAAAAAGTTTATACTTTTCTCTTTGATCTCAAGTGAAATTTTTTGTCTCTTCTTCCTCTTTTAAGTACACATATGCAAACCCATAAGTGATTGCTAAGTCAGCATTTTTCTTACAAATTATTTTAAAGTCTAGAATGTTTTAGTTTCTTCATGTTATGAGTTTGTCTTTCTTTCTTTCTTTTTTTTTCCTTCCCCTCTCCCGTCCCTAGCTGACTTTGTTCTTTCAGCATAGATGGTACATTTAAAGTTCATGCATCACTATGTCTGCTCATAATTAGTTCTCCTGAAGATCCCATGCTACTGTGAGCACTTCTCTCATCAAGCAATAAATAACAAAGGGACTTTTCTGGAGATGCCAGAGGATTACTGTAACAAAAATGGATGACTATATATTGAAACTTATTCTTTATTATACAGTGCTTTGTCCTCCAAAGACTTCTTTTATTCTTAAAATTCCATTTTTATTGAACAGCCCATGACTAACATTAGCCAAAACATTGCTACATAATATTTTCCATTAAGTTTGAAAACTTAAATAACTGTGTGCTATACATATATATGAGGGTAGGTCCATAAGTTTCCAGCCTAACCATTTTCTAGGTATGATAAAGACAAAAACTATATTATAATTACCCTTTATTGTTTCTCACATCTTTGAATTAACATTTCAACTCCCACCCTCCCACAAAATAGTCAGAAGTCATGTCTGCAAAATGGGCATAAACAGCATCCATCACTTCTTCATCATACTTAAATTTCCTTCCTAGAAGATCCTTCTTGAGTTTTAAGAAGAGGAAATAGTCACTGGCAGCTAGATCTGTGTTGTAAGGTGGATGGTCGATCTCCTTGAAGCCACATTTCTTCATGGCTTCCTTTGCAACAAGAGATGTGTGCACAAGCTCGTTGTCATGAAGAAGATGCACACCACAACTCAGCTTTCTTCGCCCTTTTTCTTTGATGGAAGCATGTGGTCTGTGCCAGCATAGTACTCCCCGTTTACTATAGTTAATGAAGAGTATTCCTTCACAGTCCCAAAAGATTGTGGCCATGATCTTGGTTGATTGAGTGACCTTGGCCTTTAGAGGCCATGCTTTGCCAGGCTTATGCCACTCCAATGATTCTCTTTTTAACAAGGGATCATACTAGAAGACCATACTTTCATCCCCTGTAACAATGGTTTGCAGAACTTCTCTCTAATTTCCACAGCATAACTCCAAAAATGCCTGACAACAGATGACTCGTTACTGCTTTTGGAATGACGAAAGAAGTCTAGGCATCCAGCTTGCACTAATTTTATTCATGTTTAAATGTTTATGAATAATTCAAAGGATTGTTTTAGAAATGCCCATCCTTGCTGCTATTTCTGTAACTTTGAGCCGCCAGTCTTGCATAATTTTTCCTTTCACAAGAGAGATGTTTTCAGGAGTGAGCACCTCCAAGGGCCAATCTGCACGCTCTTCATGTTCAAAGCTTTCTTGACCCAATCAAAAAAGTTTGACTCATTCTTTTATGTTGAATATGAAGGAGTACTTCCCCATATACACCATCCAGTCGCTGCTTAATTTCATGTGGACTAAGTCCTTTTGTGAAGAACTTAATAACAGCATGATACTCCTTTATGAACATGTCACAATCTTCTACACATAGCCTTCTTTATGCAACTATATCTAAACAATTGAACACAGTGGAGTGGATACAATTGTAATTATTTCCTTTCCTATGACACCAGATAAGGATTTTGTTAAGGAAATAATCCTTATTGGCCAGGCGAAAAACTTATGGACCTACCCTCGTATATCCAAGAATTAAGCACGTGGATTTTAAGAACAAAATTATGAGCATAAATAGTGAAGCACAAACCTCAAACAGTACTATTTAAAGAGTAAGAATAAAAAATCAGCTCTTTAACATCTCAGGTCATCAGCGTGTAGAGTTATTTTAAGAGATATGTAATGGCTTAAATGTAATGGTTAAATTTTTAAAATATAAAGTGGTAAGGTAAGCTTTTACTTCAGAAACTCTACAATTTGGTAGTATTGGATTTATTGGGCATTATTGCTTTCAAGCAAAATTTTCCAGACAACTGTTGGTAAATATGGGAAGTTATCTCGCTTTCTTGTGAACTGTGTTTTATGTAATTTATTGCCAGTAACACATACAAGTACATGTCAATTTTGACGGCCCAGTTTGCCATGTTTCTTTGTATCCTGTAAAAGGGAGATTACACATTTGAGAATTTAAATTCTGGATTAGATAAGTGTCATCAACCCAGCTTCCCTAAATACTTGCTCCAACTCCAATATGTAGCATCTACTTAAATATGTATCTTATTTATTATATTATCATGTTAGTTACATTGTTGTCTTAAACATCTGAAATACATTACATACAAATATAATAATGAACATAATATTTTACACTTACAAAAGGATCAAGAATTTCATTGCAGGTGGCTACAATGGTGGCATTGTAAACCTGACTCAATGGATGACACTGTCCAACTCTAGTTTTGGTCTCTGTCACCACCCTGTTCAGATACTGGTCTACATGTTGCAATACTGCATCTGCAAATTCATCTGCCAACTGCAACAGGATTAACACTTTCATAACATATTTAAAATGGCTGATGGTACAAGAGAGAAAAAATTTAATTTAAAAAAATATAGAAATGCAGCAGAAAAATAACTGGACATTTATGTATATACAGTACACTTAAATCTGCCTTTTGCAAACAGAACAGGATGTACTTTACTAAACTTCTTCTGTTAAAGTGAATTCCTTTCCATTTTCAACTCAAACTAAACTTGTTCATTCAAAATCATGTAATGGGTACAGGTTTTTTACTTTTCTTTCCAACAGCCCTAACACTTCAGTACTATATTGGTTTCATCAAACTGCACCCTGTGGCCTATATCACTGCAATGTTCAGCCAAACTAGATTTTTCACTTGCCCTTAAAGCTCGAGGAGAACCTTGAGCTCCAGTCCTCAGCAATAGCAGAGAGAGCTGAACTCCTCAGTCCAGAATACAGAAAGTGTAACTGAAGCTGCAACCAAAATAAAATGTAACAGCGTAAATGTTACATGTATTATTTTTTTGTTGAATATAACACAACCTATTGTCCTCCATAACATTCTGGCTGCGATATGTTGTTCCTTATTACAAAACTGAATTTTCCAGGTATGTTTCAACTTCATTTTATCACTTTGCTGTCTTATTGGAATTTGCAATTAATTCATATATACACACAAGCTAACCTTAACCTAACATTGGGTAAATCCTAAAACCGGTGAACCCAGTGGTTTGCTGCAGTCACCTATGGCCAAATGGCCTATGCTCAACTTCCATTTCATAAATATAATTGATAGGGGATTGCATGCTACTAAGTAGGTGGGCAAATCTCTTTGACTCCAGCAGAACTTTTTTTTCATATATTTGTTAGCAAGTAAGTGGTTTACTGGTAGTAAATCTCTTTATACTCTAGCAAGAAGAAGAAGAAGAAGAAGAAGAAGAAGAAGAAGAAGAAGAAGAGGAGGAAGAGGAAGGAGGAGGAGGAGAAGAAGAAGAAGAAGAAGAAGAAGAAGAAGAGGAGGAGGAGGAGGAGGAGGAAGAGGAAGGAGAAGAGGAGGAGGAGGAGGAAGAGGAAGGAGAAGAGGAGGAGGAGGAAGAGGAAGGAGAAGAGGAGGAGGAGGAGGAAGAGGAAGGAGAAGGAGAAGGAGAAGGAGGAGAAGAAGAGGAAGAAGAAGAAGAAGAAGAAGAAGAAGAAGAAGAAGAAGAAGAAGAAGAAGAAGGGGGAGAAGAAGAAGGGGGAGCAGGAGGAGGAGATGTAGGAGAAAGAGAGAGAGAAGACACTGAATATTTCAACCCACCTACCTTTGCATTTATAGCACGACTCTCTTATCATCTGAGCTAACATTCCATTATGTTAGAATACTTTATTATCTACCTATATCTGTGGAAATCACACTACCTTCAGCTTTTCTCACCTGCATACGCTGATGTTTCTTTGCCGTTCATAAGGTGAGTAGAAATAGTATGTCCAGTTGCACCATATTCAAAGGATTGTGGTAAACTCCAGGTCCCTATGAGCTAGGCTGTCTTTAACAGGATTGACCATATTCTAATTTCAGGTGGAGGCTTATGAACCCTTTTGATGCCATTTTTGCTTATCTTTCCAGGTAACTTGCCAGTGAACAGTATGCAGGCATCAGTAGTTTTGCCTTTCTCATGTGTTTCAGTGGTGTGCTTCTTTTTATGCCAGCCCCTTCTAAAGGCAGCTTTCATTTCTTGATTTTGTTAAATGTTAATTTAGTTTAGGTTTTCAGGAATATTCCATTGAGATGGCTGTCCATAGAAAAGGCATAGAGAGATTTGTAGAAAACTATGAATCAGTTTCAAATTACTTTCAAAGCATCTTACATAATCTCTCCTTTTAAAAAATTTGTTTATGTTGTGCATAAACTTAAATTATTTAAATTTCACCATGCATTTTTAATAATATTTTGAGACTTTTCTGTGCTACGACCCTCATATCAGAAGAACACTATCTAGTAGTTACTGAAAATGTGACATCATAGGTGATTTGAGCCTCCAATTTTAAAAAAAAATTAATAAATAAAATCAATTTTGCAGTTAGGGAAACTTTATGTTTATTTCAGTTTTTTATCCAAAATTATACAAATGTTTAAATTGTCTGAAAAGTTTAATTTCAATGAAGATAATACCTTTAAAAAGTTTAAAGTTGTTCATATAAAATGTTGAGTATCAAGTGTTTGAAAGTGCTTTAAAATCTTGAAAAGTTTTCAGAACATTATGGGCATTTTGATTTTGATGACTTTTATGAAGAATAATGCAAATAATGAACCATAGTTTTGAAAGTATAACAAAAAGTGAGCACAACAGTAAATTTTCTACAAAAGAAGTCTTATATGTGCATGTTGAGTTCTTTTACACTTTGTATTCCAGGATAAATTCTTTCAACTCTTTGTTCTACTGCTAGAGAGAAACAGCAGAATGAAAGAAACAAGTGTTCACTAAAACTACATACAAGTAACATTAATGTTAAAGAAGTAGCTGGATGGATAAAACATATGTTCATCAAAACTATATACAGGTAACATTAAATTACATAAATGTCAAGCATTATTTGACATCAAAATAATGAATGCTGAAAAGATTTGTAAATATGATTTTTTTAAGAATGAATGATCTGAATATTTTTACAAAAATATGTAAGTATATTTGCACAAATTAGTGAGATTTATATTTTAAAATTAAAGCTATTCTAATTTTTAAGCATTTTTTGTTGAAAGACAGTAAAAGCTGAGCCTTTTACACAAATACTATAGTTCCCATGAGTTGTCAAGTGGTCCCTTATTTAAATTCTAAAATATTAGCAAACTTGCTCTACTGTGTCAGAGTATGAACATTTTACGTAATTCAAGACATTACTCCAAAAATGAGACATCCATTTTTCACCATTTTATTAATACTATTTACTGTAATTGAAGTGTTTAAAAGCTATTCCATAACAAATATTACCTATTTTTGATAATTGTGGTTATAATATACAGCAACATTTAACATTTATATATTTAAATATCTGATAATTGCAAATTAATAAAGCAACAAGAGGAACTTTTTGTTTAAGCATCATTATGCACCCATTCTTTTCACTTCCTATGAGCACTTTCCATTAACTGCTTTCTTATTAGTAATGCAAGAAACTTAATCAATTAACTTAATCATTTTAACATGTTAACCTACATGTCTAATCTCCCTTGAAGCATTATAATTCAGGTAGTTCTGTGCTGTGTCAACTTCATCCAGAAGGAGAAGTATGGTCTCATTAAGTGAAGAGTGATTGAACTTGAGATTCAACTCCAGAGATTTAGTTTTATTTTCCAGATTCTTCATCAGCCATTCCATGTACCTCACCTCATTGTTCTGTAAGCTTTCAAGTATTCTTGCCTGCTTCTCCAGAGAGTCTCTGATCTGAAAAATTAAATGTTCCATTATAGTGCATATTAATATTCCTGCATGTTGTACAAATACCATTGGATATAACGTTATATCTTGAATGTTACTTCTGTCATAATAAGTAAAGAAATTCTATAAGAAGATTACTCAATCATTTGCTTGCAGATCAGAAGCAGTCATCACCAACAAAATTGAGTCAGAAATCAGGGAAAATTAGTGAACTTTGAGTGATTTCCTCATAAAAAAATTGCAAAATTATACTATATTTCACTGTGAAAATTCTCCCTATTTAGAACTACCCTGCTTTGTTAGAATTGCAAAGGAGAATGAAGAATGACCAGAAGGCTGCCAAATAATGACTCTCCAGTGTTGATTCTCACAAGAAAAGTATTGAACGTATAGAAAGTATGCCAAAACCTATTTTAAAATTTTGGTTACAGCAGCAATTTGTCATAAAAGTCAGATGCATAATATTAACAGTCAATTTCAACTGCAAGGCTCCAAAATTGTGTGGCAAATCACCTATTTAAACTACAGGGAAACAATCATGTATTAATTGACTGGAAGCCGAGATGTTAATTTGTTTCATATACTGCATTGCTGTTGCAGAATTTCCAGACCTTGCAGTTGAAACTGGTAGCTAACTTTTGCATAAGACTTATAATGACAAATTGCTTCTGAAATATCAAGGTAGGTTTCAGGTGTAAGGTTCAATATTTCCCTTTTCATTTAATATTCTGGTATCTGGTATATATTATTTTTGTATTAAGGAATGAAAAGAAAACATTCACATTTTTAAAGTGCTTTATAAGTATAAGCAGCAATAAGTAAACAATGCTTTACTTACAGTAAAGTAAAGTATAGTATCTATACTAGGTCTCTATTAATAGCAATGCAGTTAGATTATTACTGATACACTGAAATTGAAGATTGATTGCAGTTAGAAACAATAAATTATTTAAATGTGAAGATAAAAGTTAAAATTAACTAAATAGGATGGGAAATTTTGTGGAAATGTTATAATAAAATTATATATCTTATGGAAAATTAACACAATACTCTATTGTTCAGAAAATGCTGCCCATAAGCACAGTATGTGCTAAAGGAAATCAGAGCAAGTATAATTAGTACAAGGAAAGTTATTTAATAAAATTTTAGAGAGTGCTTTTGTTCCAATGAAATGGAGAACAAGATGATAGTGCATATATACAAAGGGAAACAGGACATTAATAACCCTGCCAATTTTAGAGATATAAGATTGTTATCAGTAATACAGATGGTGCTCACTGAAATTTTGGCAAATAGATTACAGCAGTGGGTCGAAAGAGAGAAGAATTTATCTGTGCTCCAGTGTGATTTAGAAGAGGAAAAAGAACAGTTGCCAATATTATTGTAATAAAAACAATTGGTGATAAATGTTTAAGAGTCAAAAGGGGGAAGAGTATATGTGGTATTTATAAATTTAGAGAAGGCTTTTAAGATAGACAAGCACAGTGGATTAAGTTAAGGAAAGGAATAAGTAAGAATTTTATAAATGTATTACAAGCAATCTAGTTAGATAATAAATTCTGTGTAAACTGTTTAAGAGACGAGATAACAGTGCATGCAAAGTTTATCTGGAGTAAGACAAGAATGTAAATTAAGCCCAGCACTAATTAACTTATTTATTGATGATATTATTGAAGGAATTTAAAGAGAAAATGTACATTCACTACTAATTAATAATAAGGAAATACTAGCTATTGTTTGCAGATGATTTGGTTGTTGGCTCTATCTCAAGTAGAGGTTTAAGAAAAGGAATTTAGGTTATCAACAACTATTGTAAAGAATATGCTTACAAATCCAAAATAATGGTCTTCAAGAAGGGCTTTAAATTGAGAAAACAAGAAATGGTAATTTGATAGTCATGAAATAGAAGTGAAGAAATTTGATTATGCTGGGTGAATTAAATGCTAATGGTATCTGGAATGATTAGAAAAAGTTAGCATTAGCTAGCTAAAGTAAAAGTGTATATGGGGGTTGTAAGAGCATGTTTATGGAAAATACCAGAAAAATATAAAATGGACGAAGTGGATATACAACACCATGGCAGAGGTGAATATTATGTATGGAAATTTTGGGATATGATGAAAGCTGCAAGATCCTGAATTTAATTAATAGATCATTTTGCAAAATATACTGGGACTACAGAGAGTGTTACTTAATAATGTAGTCTTGTAGAATTGGGTAGGTCAAGGTAGAATAATTGAAAGAAAATTTAAATAACAGTATAGAATAAATATATTAAACGATGGAGAGATTGTAAGGAATATTTTGATGTACAGGAGAACATTAAATGGAAAAAAATCATGGTTGTTTGAAACTTAGGATTATTGTTCAAAAAATTGATATCGGGGTTTATTGGGTAAATAAGCAATATCGATAAAGAGGTTTTTGGAATGAAGTAAGGGCTAGAATTGAAGATATTGGGAAAAAAAAATTTGGGAGCATTAGAGATAAGAGTTCACTGAGAATTTATCCAGAGATAAAAAGAGTTAGGGGGAGGGAGAAGTACTTAAAAATTTGTGATAAATTGGGGAGGGAAGTATTCATTTGGGCCAGAAAAAGAGTAAGAAATTCAACAGGATTGAGAAATATTTGTGAGAATGGTGTGGTGATGAGTACCACAGCATATTATATTCTGAACAAACAAAGTGGTGAAGACTACAGGTATGTAAAGAAAAATGGAATAAATTTTAATAAGGAAGATTTTAGAAATTAAAGGAGATTAAAATATGAAAATGATGAGAGAATACTTGGGCAAAGTTAGGGATAAATGTCGCAGGAAGTTCAGAAGTAGTACAGGAGAAGAGAGTTTAGATATAGATGATTACTAAAAATTTGATAATTAGAATAAGTAATGAGACTGATGAAACAGATTATGGTTTGGTCTACAATACATTAAAAACCTGGAGTTATGATGTAATGGGCTGGAAACAGTTTAGGTATGCAACTTTTGAGGTTGTATTAGGTTGTAAGATGCTGGTTATGTTATCTATTTTGTAATACAACTGGTGCTAAATGAAAATAAATATAGTATTGGTTGGTATTGGAGCCTGGCTCCTTGGACATTCCAGTAAGTTACTACGATGAACTGGGGACTAGGATTCAAAATTAATAAGAGTATTTGGTTATTTGTGAAATAATGAAAAGATGTAAATTTTACTTGTAATGTTGTCTCTGTAGTAGTAGTAGTAATAATAATAATAATAATAATAATAATAATAATAATAATAATAAAAGGAAGCAAGCTTTTTTCTCCTTTAATCCCAAGACAATTGCAGAAATAGAACTTGTTTGCATTTAAAACTAGTTCCATTTTAGATATAAATCATTTCTATGACTTTATCTACCTAAAACAGGCCTCTTCTTTTCCCTAAAGAATTTTTAGTTTGTTAGCAGCAGTTATTCATAATGCAACAGAAAGGAAGTGGGCATTTGATGGCCTACACCAATGTGGGAACCAATGTCACAGGAGGTAAACAAAGCTCAATGTCCATTAAACAATGAGAATACATATGTGGCAAGCAGGTCAATGCAGTTTGTTTAACCAGCAGAATTAAAGAATCTGTGATTGTGACAGCAGGTTCATTTAACTGAAACATCTTAGCACTGCAATGGAGGCTTACAATTATCAGAATACTGTGACGGGCATCTTACATTAGGTAAAAGTGGAAATTACTCATATGTGGTCCAGTGGCTGCGCACTATACTAGTTATGTGTTTGAATAACTGGACAGATATATGTGGAGAGTAGCTATGTACGGTTGCCATCACACCAATTCAAAATCCAAATTGCCAAATACCATGATTGGAGGAAAATGTTCTATAATTAATGCAGACATGGGAATGCTCAAAGATCCAAAAATGCAACACAGTCTTATCCTAATATTTCAAGCAAAAATGATCTGTACCAATTCAGAAGATCATGTGCACAGTATCCTAAGAAGATAATTGGTTCAGAATGCAATTGGCTGCCATAGGTGCACAGCAGATAGGAAGACTTCCTTAAAAAATAAGGTGGTTTTATTGAGTTTCATTTATCAGAAGGCATTTAACACCCACAATAACCAAACGGACCAAAAGGAGTTACCTAGCTTGGTGTAATTACCTTTATGGAATATGTGAACCATGATTACAAACACATGTGCCTGTATTTTTTATCCGGACATATTAATACAGTATGTAGAGATATTTCTGCATGAACAACTGTCCATTCTTTTGGAAGGTTTCCCTTATATGTGCAATTTAAATGCAGTTCTGGCAAAATGATGTACAAACAATAATGACCTTTGCCAGGAATTGAAACAGCAGTATCCAAGGCAGAGCAAATGGCCTTCATCTTGGTCATCAAGACTGCCAAACTTGAATGCATTGGACTTATTTCTATGGGGTCACTTCAAAGACCTTACGTACAAGATTCCAAATGACAATTAACGTCTCATTTTCTACAATTATGTATTCAACTTGTTTACACTAAACTACACTTACTTAGTAATTGTATAAAATATAGTGAACTTTTGTAACAGGATTTTGTAACAGTTGACCAGGAACTGGTGATAGGAGCGATGGCTCCCGAAACTAGTCTTCCATTTTATTGAATTTTAGTGGTGTGTATGTTACAATTTTGACTCAATTTGTTAAAATGTTTCCACTTACTTACATGAAACTAAGACATGTTTCAGGAGTAATCACTTCCATCTTCAGTTGTTGACTGACTACTGTTACACAAAATGGCTGGATAACCAGAAGCTTCCATGGCAATGTCTGGTGGTTGCAGTAAGAACTTGCGGAGTTCATCCTTGGAGGGAAAATTGAAATTTATTAAATTTTCTTTATTTGTTATGATGAAAAATTTTTCCCAAGAGGATAATTCCATTTGGTTGTGAAGCTGTTTCAGCAGAATAATCTCTGGTTTAATTTTATGATTTTTGGTCCAAAAGTGAGCTGCTACTGCTGATTTATCAACCTGCTTAAACCAAATATTCCTAGTGTTCTTTTCTCGAAATTTCTAATTTGCACATTTGATCCATTTGGTTGTGAAGCTGTTTCAGCAGAATAATCTCTGGTTTAATTTTATGATTTTTGGTCCAAAAGTGAGCTGCTACTGCTGATTTATCAACCTGCTTAAACCAAATATTCCTACAGTGTTCTTTTCTCGAAATTTCTAATTTGCATATTTGATTTTATAAATTCCTGATTTCTATTCTGTTGGTATCGTGTCTTTTACTGTGCAACCTAATAAATCCTTGATATAATATATTTGTTCTTTGAGGCTAACATTATTCCATGTTCTTTGAAAATCTTCTTAAATTTGTTGTGGTAAGTTGGATGGTATGTGACACTTTTGGATTTGTATCTTTTCTTGGTGTTCTTCAGTCAGGAAACTTCTCTTATCCATTTTTGTTTTTTAAATTTATAGATAATTTTTATTACTATCTCTTTTTTGAAACCAATGGTTAAAGTTTATTATCTGTTGGTATTCCACTTTGTACTCTTTCTGTGAGAGGGATGTTGGTTAGCCAAGCTGTGAAACAATGCATATTTATGTGGAATTGGGTTTTAACTATCATTTTTATGTAATTTTCTGTTATTTTTTTTGTGTGTGTGCGTGCGTGCGTGTGTGCGTGTGTGTGTGTGTGTGTGTGTGTGTGTTTTTTTTTTGTTTTTTTTTCCTGTGAATTCCAAAGTTTAAACTATCTCCATTTCTTAAGACTGTTAAATCTAGGAATGGGAGTCAACCATTCCTCTCTTCTTCTATTTTAAATTATATAGATTTATATTGTAGATTAAGAAGTTTCAAAGCATCTATTAAATTCATTTAAGAATTTTCAAAAAATAAGACATTTTTAAAAAATTCTGTTAGAACTCACACAGTGAAGCTTGTTAAATGTAAATTCTAATCTGTCGTCTAACACACTCTTATGCTTCACTTACTTTTAAATATGGTGGGACCGATTTCGAAGAGACATCCTCTCCATCTCCATCATTTACATCTATTAAATGTTTTACCGGTATTATTGCAATAGGTATGTCATCCATATACCTAAACCATGTCTTGAAAAAAAAATAAAAGGATATGTATTGATATGCATTCCAAAGAAACTCATGAATAAATCCACTAGAAATGGGGACAAGCTTTCCCATAACTAGGTCCAAAAATTGTTGGTAATATCTCTGGTTGAAACTGAAGAAATTTTGTTGAATGCTAATATTTGTGAGTTTCAGTAAGTCTTCTATTTCTTCTGTTCGTAAATTTAAGGATGTTAACCTTTTCTTTAACATATGCATAAGCTTCTCTAATGGTATGCTCAGGAATAATGCCTTTATGTCAAACAACACCATTATATCTTCTATTATAATTGTGCTATTTTTAAGTTTTTCAAATAAATCAAATGGATTTTTATGATCAAACTTTGGAATTTTTTAAAAGAGTTGAAAATGTTGATCAATTTTTTTTTACCTGGTGTGTGGGTGAATTGATATTATTGATTATTGGTATCATGCTGTTATCATTTTTATGTATTTTAGGAAGTCTGGGTAGTACCAGATTGCTGTGTGTGACTTTCTGTTTTTCAGCGATGGATAGTATTTTGATCTCATTCAATGTTATTTAGTTTTCAAAGAACATGGACTAATGTTAACCCCAAAGAACAAGTATAATATCAAGAATTTATTAGGTTGCACAGTAAAAGTCACCATACCCACAAAACAGAAATCAGGAATTTATGAATCAAATATGCAGATTGCCATCAGATATACATTGGAAAAACGAAGAGAAATTTGGAAATTCTCAGAAAAGAGCACTTTAGGAATATTCGGTTTAAGTAGGTTGATAAATCAGCAGTACAGCTCACTTTTGAACCAAAATCATAAAATTAAACAACAGATTATTCTGCTGAAACAGCTTCACAACCAAATGGAATTATCCTCTTGGGAAAACATTTTCATCATAACAAATAAAGAAAATTTTAAGAATTTCAATTTTCCCCCTATGGATGAACTCGGCAAGTTCCTACTACAACCACCAGACATTGCCACAAAATCATCTGGGTATCCAGCAACCATTTCGTGTAACAGTAGTAGGTCAACAACTGAAGATGGGAGTGATTACTCCTGAAATATATCTTAGTTCTATGTAAGTGGAATTTAGAGTTAACAAGTTGAATACATAATTGTAGGATATATTACCACTCCATTGTCTACAGCTTGTAAGTACAATTTACTTAAGGTCTCATTACTCAACTGCAAGCAACCATTGCTATCAATGGAGAAAAAAAACTTTTGTCAGACAACTCAGCGTAAGGTCATACCTTAAATTGGATGGTAAATATCTTGAACACCTATTACACTAGAGTCAATATGTCCATTCTGCATGAGTACTGTGTATGAAAATATGGTTATGCACATTCAATTATTATATAAATGTCTTTAAAACAAATGATTCCAATTAATTTGCTCAGTATTGAAGGTGAATGCTGTTATAAAAAATGTGCTGCTGATTGCTGATAAACGTCTAGTCATCTGCAGTGAACAGGAAAGAACATTTATAAACAGCTCATACATCAATCTGTATAGGAAATTTAGTATTTATAAGTTACCGACCCACAATATACTGTTCAAACTTATTTATACAGTTTAAAACTAGACTAGAATTAATTTTAAAGCTCAATCTTCATTATATGCAACGTTTAATTCAGAGTTTGTTCACTGATAGTGATAATATATTATGGGAAAGGAAAAAATTAAAAGCACCCTAAATAACAAAAAATAAATAAATAAACAAATTGCTAGCTGCAGAAAAATGTTTTACATAAAAGCATTATCAAATGTTGACTTTTCAAATTTTTATATTTCAAAATTTATTTTAAAATGATTAATATTAATATTACTTACATCTGGAGTGACACTAGCTATTCTGCTTGCTGTTGTTCTCAATTTTTCAACCAGTGACATTAGATCTATACTCATGATTGATTTGTTTAACTGTAACAATAAGATGGTTATTTTCAGAGAATGCATACCAAATATTTGCATTAATAGTCCTTACACAAATAAAATGTGAACAAGTAAACAATGATGAAATATTTTGCAAATTCCCTTAGCCATGTTGACCATAGAATAGAAATGTTTATTCTTTACATAAATACCCTATGTCAACTCTCCAGGTACTCCTCATGAAAGTTTTTGTGATTGCAACGAATGAATTATTTTTGTATTACAATCATCTGGATACTAGATGCACTGAAATTGTATGGCATTCACTGTTAACATTAGCAAAAATTATAAAATAAAAACCTCAATCAGGTAGTTTGAACCAGCAGGATTCTGCCAATGTCTTGCTCATGAAAATAGTCTAGATGGAAAGTGTATATTCTTATCTAATCTCCATACTTCAATTTAAAGAAGCATTACTTACTATCTTTGTAAATGAAGAGAAGTCAATGCGTGTGATGTTAGATGTGAGAAGTCTTGTTAAATCTATTCTGGCTTCCCTTGACAAGATGGTTACACTCCCATTGAAATTGATCTTGTTTTTCAGTGTGTTAATGTCCTTTTCAATTTTAAATCTTGTCTTGTAGTTACTCACTTCACTGATGTTCACCAATTTTCCCACTTGCAAAACTTCATATATGCTGCCATTTGCATGACATGATCTACAAAGTACCAAAATACATATTGGAAATATATTAAATGCTTTAGCTGGCGAGTTGATTACATGTTCTTTTTTTTCTCCACTTATCAATGCTTATTGTCATGGAAAAATATAATTCAAATACATGCATCAAGTAAATGAAAAAGTATTTAAAGAGTTCAGAAAGTTTACACAAACAAATTTCCCTGATATTTGTGACATCCTATTATCACTTGGAGAAACACAAGCAGGAAAATAATTACCATAACCATTTACACTGCTTACATTAAGGATGCAAAATTAGCAATCACTGCCCACAGAAATATAAATTAACAAGTAAATGAAAGAAACATTTCATGTTGACTATTTGCATTTCATCTGAAAGACAATGATCTCCATCTCCTTGTCCAGTAATGCAGTGTATTTTTATACTTTCTTTTTTTATTAGACTAACACTTGTAACATTCTTTATTACCTAAATTCTACAATGTGAATGATTTTTAAATTGTGTAGGTAATTATGGCTTAAGATATGTTTAGTTATACCTAATAATCTGATAAATACTGCACTTGACCTGCTCTTGCTTTGAGCAATATAGTCCCACAGTGAAAGATACCCTCTGTTTAAATACACAAGAGTTTTTACACATTTTACAGGTATTGCAAAATAACCTAAACTTAAGCATTAATTTTTTACACTAAACTCCATTCACTTACACAAAAGTAAGACACATTTCTTACTTTTCTAAGAACCTCTCCCGAAACGCGTCTTACTTTTGTGTAAGTCAATGGAGTTTAGTATAAAAAATTAATACCTAAGTTTAGGTTATATTGCCACTCCATTGTCAACAGCTTCATAAGTACAATATTTATATTGCAAAAATATTCTAATAGAAGTATTTTTTTCTTACACTATTTGTGCAAAGGGGGTCGCTTAGGCTGGGCAGCTCAGAACAATTGGCCCCTTTTTTTCCCTTATAAGTAAATAAATATCATTCAACAAATCCAACCCGGATGATCATATGTAATTTACATGCTCTGAAGCTCTGCTTTACCAGACAAACCAAGAAAGCACTAACAAAGTGAATTATTAATGTGCATGCTCATTTGCTAATCTCAAGCTTGGATTATTCATTGTGTGCTCATTGAAAGAAACATGTGAAAAACAGAAGAGGATAATTGTATTTGGGTGATCCAAGAATTCAAAATAAAGAAAATAATTTATTTGCTGTCAAACATGTTTTCAGCCAACGATGCAAATTGAGTGCACATCACACAGCAGAGCGCTTGCTCACAGACACATAATAGCAAACTGCTTTGTAATTATGCAACAATTGCTCCAAATATCAATGTTAGCTCATATCTGATTTTAAAATGTGCACAAAGAAGAGAAAGCTGTATGCTTATATAAGGCAAATCTAAACTACTTATTTGAAGGATAATTAAATCATTTAGAAAATATTCAACTGTATTCAAATCCTCATGCAATCTCATCAAGTTTAAGTTTAGGTAGCCAGATTTAGCTTATGCCCTCTTCTTATGGGATGTGTGATCTGTAACTTCAGTCACAATAGAGGTGTATAGCAGTGCTGAAAAGATGTAGTGTTACTCTGTGCTACTTCAAAATGCTATCACAAATTACCATACACAGACGTTCCAAGACAAAGTACCATATAGATCTTCCTCCGGCAAAGACTATTAAAGCCGGATATGACTGATTTGTGAAAACAGGCTGTGTGGCATATCAAATGAAAGGTCAGGGATTCCCATGTAGCAGACCATGTTGTAGATGTCATCAAACATGTGCATGAAGTCCAAAAAAATACACAATTAGAACAATTTGCAGCTGAATATTCCACAATCTGTGATATGGAGAATTTTATGACAAGGACTGTAATGTAAGGCATACATGCTAAAAAAGCTTCAGGCATTAATAATGGTGCCAAGTAGAAAAAGTATGAATTCTATAAGGACATGATGAAGTGGATGGAAAATGAAGGTGACTTTCTTTATAAGATTATATTTAGTGATCAAGCAACCTTCCACCTCAGTGGTGTCGGTCCTGGTGTTCTAGTAACAATCATATTTGCCTCCTAAACCCAAGATCGCAGATTCAATCCTGGCCAGGTAGATGAATTTTTTGGACATTAAAATCCTATAGCTTCCTTCAGAAGGGAGTAAAGCCATGTTGTAGATTTACAGTACATAAAAGAACTTTAAGCCTGAAAGAAGAGGCCTTTGAACAAAATTTATTGACTATTTCATGCCCTGAATTGAATGGGACCCTGATGAACTCAGATGTTAAAGAATGTTCATAAATAAACCAAATGAACACCTTAGCAGTAAAATTAACTATAAGGATATGGGGCACATAGAAATGGATAGTACAAACAGAACATACATGAAACATGCTAAAAATGAATGTCTTTTGTACACCATTTTAGGAATATGTATGGACTATACTTTGTTTGTAGGATATCACATATCTAGATGTTGCAAAACTACCTGATACCTCAGCTGTCAACAGGATATGAAAGAAAATGTAATTTCCCTGCAAGATGAGATTCCCCACATTATCACTGGGAGGTCATCTGTATCGATCCCATCCCATTCCTGCTTGGATTGGTCATATTGAGAATACTGCTACCACGATCTCCTAATCTAGTGCCATTAGATTTTTCTCTATGGGGCTATGTTAAAGATTGCATTTGCATCCCTCCACTTCCTGCAAATCTCAATGAGCTTCATTAATGGTTCAATGGTGCACTGACTCAGGTAGATGCCAAGAAGCTCTTGTGTATCTGCGATGAAATTTTTTATTCGTGGTATATCTGCTATGTGACAGGAGGAAATCACAATGAACATTTGTAAAAAAAAAACCTTTATGTTCTGTAAAAGTGTGTAGTAGAATAAAATCATTTAAAGGAGTTATATGTACTGGGTTATTTAATGCTTTTAGATGACTAAATTAGAATTCTAGACTCTAATATTATAATCCAATACCATGCAAAAGGCAACCGTTAATAGCATGCAATTCCAATGCATCACAAATACTGAACCACAGAGAATTGGAATATGTTTCATAATATGATAAGTGCTATTTCTTTCTACCAATAATGGTATATGTAAAGTGCATTATATTAGGTCAAAGCATTCCATGAATATTGTGTGCAATGTGAGTAAAATCCATTTGAGGCAAAAATGCATTTCAACCAAGGTTGTATTTGTATTTCATACAGTCAAATGTTGCTTGTTCAGCTTCCAAAAAAAGAACATACCCTAACCATACCTACCTTCCCAGATTACAAATGCTAAGTGAAATGTTTGTGATTGGTATAATTAGAATTCATACGTCCAATGGCAGGAAAAATTTGCAACGTTAGAATTCCTTCAAAAATATGCTGGGTTACATGGAGCAAAGATTACAGTGTCAACAAGATTACAGTATTTCAGGAGCAGAAGATAAAAGAAGAGCTCCACATTGATTTCCTTTACCTTTGTGACTCCCATTGTACTAACAAAACAAACAGCTGCTTTTATTTCCAGTAGAGTAGACATATTAGCAACTGTGAAGATGGGGTCTAATATTTTGATCAAAAATGCTTTTAAGATTCAGCAAGCTGAAAGAGGTTATTCTGAAAGAACTTGAAAGAAAGGAAGAATGAAAGAAAATTGGAAAAAAAAAAAATAAATAAACTGAAAAAATAAACAAATAAGCTAACAACAAACAACATTATTAGTATAAACAATGTAATACAGTTTTTTTCACACTAACTCCATTCACTTAAATAAAATTTGGACATATGTTTCGGGAGCGATCCCTTCCATCTTCAGCCTGTTCACAAACTGTTGTTAAACGTGGCGGTTGGGTCTCTTGATGTTCTTGTGGCGGCATCTGTTGGTTCTATTAGGAATTTGCTGAGTTCATCCAATGGAGGGAAATCGAAATTCATCAAATTATCCTTATTTTTTGTAATGAAAATGTTTTCCCAAGTGGAAAGTTCTATTGCATTATGAAGTTGTTTAAGTAGTTTTATCTCTGGTTTAATTTCATGATTTTTATTCCAAAAGTGCGCTGCTATTGCTGATTTATCAATTTGTTTTAAGCGAATATTTCTGAAGTGTTCTTTTTTCCGGATTCCCAAATTCTTCTTCGTTTTTCCAATGTATATTTTATCGCACTCTGCACATTCTATTTCGTAAATACCTGACTTTTGTTCTGTTGGCATGTAGTCCTTTACTCTGCAAACTAATAAGTTCTTTATATTAAAATTGTTCTTTGGGGCTTAAATAATTCCTTGTTCTTTGAATATCTTTTTGAACTTATTATGGTAAATTGGGTGGTATGTGAAACTTTTGAAATTGTACCTTTCTTTTGCACTTTTAAGAGTGGAAACAGCTCTTATTGTGGATGAACTCGGCAAATTCTAATAGAACCAACACATGACACCACAAGAACATCAAGAGACCGAACCGCCACGTTTAACAACAGTTTGTCAACAGGCTGAAGATGGGAGGGATCGCTCCCGAAACATATGTCCAAATTTTATGTAATTGAATGGAGTTAGTGTGAAAAAAACTGTATTACATTGTTTATATATATACCACTCCATTGTCAACAGCTTCGTAAGTACATTTAATTGAGTTACATAGACATACAAGTCTTTAGAAGCAATTCAACCATGTGGTTAACAGAAAATGGCGGAAACACATTAACAAACAAATTCAACACATACAATTTAAACTTCAGTTACAGCAAACGCGATATAAAAACCTTTTTGAAACTTCAAATTAAAAAAAGACACATCGTGGCTAACATAAAATTCCTGAATTTGTGCCTAAAAAATAATTCACACCAAAATTCGTGAGGAAAACAGTTAAAATAGACAATAGCCCACACCAAAAAGCAGCTGAAAAAAGAGTAATTGAAGTAGAGAGAAGCTAACAATATAAAAAACTAAGTGAAACCGACTTAAAATGTTATGAGTTACATTTAAAACTTTCAAGGACTTTGGGATTCCACATTTGGGATAACATACAACATCTGCATAAAAATTTAACAAACGAAATGAAAACAAAGAATCAGAAATTGAAAAAGAAGTTCTACAATTTACGAAAACTTCAAACCAAAAATGTACCCAAACAAGTTACACAAACGTAATTAATTAATTACATAATTAATATTTCAAGCACCACATTTTCAAACAACGAACTCAAATTCCTAAACCAAGGCCTAAAAACATGTGTAGGTTTCTCCAAAAAAAAATAGAAGATTACATCGCGGATATTAACATAGCCACCAATGAACTGAAAGAAAATGAAAAATCATTAATCAAATTGAAATGTACCAAAACCTTAGAGAAAATAAAAAACCAAAATAAATTCAACAATTACATAAACATAATAAAACAACTTAAAGAAAAACCGGTAGTATTCACAAAAACAGATAAAGGCAATAAAATCGCCATTTTGAACCAAGAAGACTACATAAACTGGATAGAAACCATTTTAAAAGGTCAAGATTATAAACCAATTACAGAGAATCCACTAAAAACCTGCACTAAAAACTTGAATAAAACATTAGATGAAATAAAAATACTGTCCACTACCGAAAAACGAAAACTCACACATAGCAACCCAGTATTACCTAGAATATATGCACTTCCTAAATTAAACAAAAAAGACAACAGCATGAGACCTATAATCAATAATATCAATTCACCAACATACTTGTTAGCAAAAAAATTAACCGACATTTTCAAATCCTTGAAAAAATTCCAAAGTTTGAGGGTCAAAAATTCACAGGATGTGGTAGAAAAATTACAGCAGAAAATATAATGGTATCGTTTGATGTAAAAGCCTGATTCCCAAGCATACCAAAAGATACACTTATGCTAATGTTAAAGAAATGGTTAAAATCCTTAGATCTACAGACACAAGAAATTGAAGACTTGATAACTTATAACTTATGAACATTTGCATCGAACAAAATTACTTCATTTTCAATAAAAAATATTACCTACAAGTCTCGGGACTAGCAATGGGAAACCCATTATCTCCATTTCTAGCAGATTTTTTATGAGTTCGTTTCAAATGCATATCACCAAAGCCTTCCCTCTAATCTTCAAAACATGATATAGGTATGTGGATGACATATTTGCAATAATTCAGAAAAAACATACAACAGATGCACTAAAACTTCTGAATTTGCAGCACAAATCTATAAATTTCACCATAGAGGAAGAAAGAAGTGGATATCTCCCCTTCCTAGATGTAAAAATCATAAGAAATGAAAACTCTCTTACATTTGGAATTCATAGAAAGGATACTCTCACAGAAAATTACATAAAAAATGACAGTTTTAACCCCATTCCACATAAATATGCAGTGTTTTATAGTTTAGCACACACATTAGTTAACATTCCACTCACAGAAACAGAGTACAAATTGGAATACCAACAAATCATAAAGATAGGAGAAACTAATGGATACAACAAAGACACAGTAATAAAAATCATCAATAAAACCAAAAAACAATAAGAGATGTTTCCACACTTAAAAGTGCAAAAGAAAGGTACAAATTCAAAAGTTTCACATACCACCCAATTTACCACAATAAGTTCAAAAAGATCTTAGTGTGAAAAAAACTGTATTACATTGTGTATATATATATACCACTCCAGTGTCAACAGCTTCGTAAGTACATTTAATTGAGAACATTATTATTATTTCCTAGATTCCAAATTTTGAAATTTAATCATTTTAATCTTCAAAATAATATTAATTTCCATTTTTACTTTATATATGTTCATTTTTACATACTTCTGTGTAGTTTTTTATGTAAAATTATCTAAAAAAAAAAAAAAGAAAATGTTCTAAATAAAATTGTATCTAAATATTGTATTTATGAAGCTGTTGACAATGGAGGGGAAATATAACCTAAACTAAGGTATTTTTTTTTACACTAAACTCCACTTATTTACATAAAAGTAAGACCTGTTTCTGGAGAATCTCTCCCATCTTCAGTTTCTCACTGAACCGCCATTACTGGAAACGATGGCTGGACAAACGGATGTTCCTGTGGTGGCCTCTGTTGGTTGAAGTTGGAAGTTGAGTTCATCCATAGGAGGAAACTCCAAATTCCTTACGTTTTCTCTATTTTTTAATATGAAAATTTTTTCCCAAGTGGATAACTCCAATGGGTTGTGAAGATGTTTCAGCAGTTTAATTTCTGGTTTTATTTCATTCATCATAATTTTATTTAAACTATTTAAGTCAATTTACACTCAAATAGAGATAAAATCACTCTTCAAAATCAAGAAATTTAAAGGAAACCAAGTGTTTGATTTTTCCTTTAATATGTATTGGATCTGGAGAATTATTTAATATTATTATTTATTTAAGAATAATTTTAGCTTTTTTGGTCCAAAAGTGAGCTGCTACTGCTGATTTGTTCACCTGTTTAAACCGAATATTCCTAAAATGTTCTTTCCTGCGAATTTCCAAACTTCTTTTTGTTTTGCCTATGCAGCTCTGTTCACAATCTGCACATTTTATTTTGTAAATTCCTGATTTCTGTTCTGTTGGTATGGAGTCTTTTACTGTGCAACCTAATAAATTCTTTAATAATAACCAATAATGATAACCTAATAAATTCTTAAAGTGTGCAGATTCTGAACAGAGCTACATAAGCAACACAAAAAGAAATTTGGAAATTCGGAGGAAAGAACCTTTTAGGAATATTCGATTTAAACAGGTGGATAAATCAGCAGTAGCACCTCACTTTTAAACCAAAAACCACAAAAGAAAACCGGGAATTAAACTGCTGAAACATCTTCACAACCCATTGGAGTTATCCACTTGGGAAAAAATTTTCATATAAAAAATAGAGAAAACCCAATGAATTTCAAGTTTCCTCCTATGGATGAACTCAGCAATTTCCTACTTCAACCAACAGAGGCCACTACAGGAACATCCGGTTGTCTAGCCATCATTTCCAGTAACGGCAGTTCAGTGAGCAACCGAAAATGGGAGACATTCTCCTGAAACACGTCTTACTTTTACTTAAGTAAGTGGAGTTTAGTCTAAAAAATGAACACATCAGTTTAGGTTAATTGTATCTATTTTCAAGAAATACATTTCATCTATTTTTTTCATGATATAACAAAATTTTGTTTATTAGTACAAAGCAATACTAGTGATATTCGGTAGATAAAAGATTTTAAAAATCCTAACACATTTCTATGGCTTCGCTTCCAATCAACACGGAAGCAATCTGAGTTATAAACATTTAAAATACTGATACAATGATTAAACATTCTTAACCTTTCACTCTCAAAATTAAAAAATTCAGGACATGTTTCATGAGATCTTTGCTCACTGTGTCAACTGTTAAACAACTGGTGCATTGTGGATCATATTAGGTTTGAAAAGGTAGGCAATTGTGGTAAATCTGGTGGTCTGTTGATGAACTTGTACAAAATATTGTCTGCTTTCAGAATGTCGAAATTCATGAGCATATTTCATATTTCTTTATGAAAATCTTTTCCCACGTGTCCAGTTCTTTGGGATGTGAACAGCTTTTAATAAAGATATGCCTTTTTCTATTCATGATTTTCATTGCAAAAATGTGCTGCTACGACTGATTTTTTTATCTGTTTGTAACAGATATTTCTCCACGTTTCTTCAATCTGATGTCTATATTTCTCTTGGTCTTGCCCTTGTATATTTTTTCACAGTGTTTACAATTAATCTGGTATATTTCTGATTTTTCTTCTTAAAGGCATATCTTTATTAAAAACTGTTCAACATTCCAAGGAACTTGACACATGGGAAAGATTTTTATAAAGAAATATGAACATAAACTCATGAATTTCAGCATTCCAGAAGCAGACAATATTTTATACAAGTTCATCAACAGATGACCACCAGAGTTACCACAATCGCCTACGAATGCCACGGGTTGTCAAGGTCGTTAAGGCACGGACTCGCGAGTAGTACGTCTGGGATTCGAATCTCCCCAGGACCATTCTCCCTGACTGAGGTTTTTTCCAGGTTTTCCTCTGTCCTCATAAATGGCAAATGCCAGGGTGGTACCCTAAATGTAGGTCTGGAACATTTCCTTCCTTTAAAAAATCCTTTCCAAATATATCATTTCATTTATCAACAGTGTCCACTGCCTGTAGTGCCTCAGTAGTAAAAATGGGTGTTAAACACTATTTAAAAAAAAAAACAATAACCTACTTTTTCAAACCTGATATGATCCACCATGCACCAGTAATTTAACAGTTGACACTGTGAGCAAAGGTCTCAAGAAACATGTCCTGAATTTTTTAATTTTAAGAGTGAAACGTTATGAGTGTTTTATTATTGTATCAATATTATAAATATTTTTAACTTGGACTGCTTCCATGTTCATTCGAAGTGAAGACACAGAAATGTTATTATCCTTTTAAAATATTTTATCTATTAGGGATTTTATACTCGTTTTCACTGTGTTGATTCCTAAATATATTAAAATTAAAACTAGTGATAGTGTTGCTTATTAAAACAGAGTCTACACCAACAAAATCAATCCTAATTCACTAATTTAATTACCAAGACCATTTGTTTTTGACTAGAGACAAATATGTTTTTATGTTCTTAATTTGAAATTTGTCTCCAAAAATTTCCTTTCCTGAACATTCAAATGAAATGTGTGTGGCATTTCCATTGCAGTTGCAAACTGCACATATATTCTGCTCCAGTTTCTCCTGATTTCCTTTAGCTTCCAAAGTCATAATCCTGCTAATCCTTTCCTTTCATTCTTGTACATTTATCAATATAATCTTCTCTCCTACTATCTTCCTTTAATTATGGCTACACCATAAAAAAACGTTTTGCTCTTAAGATTGAATACATTATTTGCCTGTCTATATCTTGAATCTGACTCTGACGATGCCCAGTAAACCCTTATAAATTTATTTCTTCTTAACCACACCTCTCCCATTCCATTTTGCATCAGTTCTTGCCCATCTTTTCTAACCCAGCTAACCTCTCTTAACATGGATTCCTGTAATTTCAAACATTCTTTCAGGATGTGACAATGAGGCATCTGCTGAACTCTAAACCAGTATTTCAATACTTGTTTAATCACCTACCCTCTCACACTAAACCTTGCACATTTCTAACAGGGCCCCAGCATTAGCTGCATTAATTAGCTGCATAATTACCTAGAAAATATAACTAATATTATGGCATTATTCCAAAATCTGTACATTTAACTTATAACACTGTTCATTAAGAAGAAACAAAATATTTTTAAAAATAACTAATGTTTCATACTGTCACAGAAGTTTTATTGACAGTTTCTCTGCTTTCCATCAGCAATGATGCTTACTGAATTCTACAAAAGGAGAATTCTACCAATTAAGTGCAGCTTCTGCATTGCACCAAAGAACACTAAAAATAGCTGCTTTATAACAAAATACTACTTACCTGATCATAGTTGTGAGAGCCACATCTGCTTTTTGATCTCCAAGAAAGTCCATAACTCTATTTGCTTTCAATGCCTCATCAAGCAATGCTAAGAGCTGGTTGTCATCAGGCTTCTGCAAGGGTTCACAAACAGCTCTCTTAGCCACAATTCCCACAAGGAAATGTGCTAAAGTAACAGCCATCAAAACAGCTGACAGCAAGAAAATCACCCACACTCCCCTGAAAAACATGTGTACCTCATTAATGAACTGCCATTTTTGATTTTTAATACAAAGAAACTATATAAATAAAAGTCTTATACAGTTATAGATTTAATTCAATTGAGAATCACTGATAACATTACTGCAATCTTATGAAAGTTAGTTTAGAAATACCTCCTAGCACTTTTGAATATCCTCCTGGGCTACCCTTTTTTTTAATGGTGTTTAATGCCCTTTTTACTACTGAGGCACCACAGGCTGTGGACACAGATATATGATATATTGGGAAAGGATTTTTTTTAAGGAAGGAAACGTTTCAGGTCTAAGTTTAGGGTATCTCCCCGACATTTGCCATTATAAGGACTGAGGAAAATCTGGAATGAACCTCAGTCAGGGAGGATGGTCATGGAAGGATTCGAACCCCACAAGTCTGCATCTGAATGACCTCAGCAGTCCTAGGCTACCCTGTGGACAATAACACCAGATCTCTTTAGAAATGTTGCATACATCTTCCCAATGCCTTCAAGTGCATTCAAATTTTCTTGGAGCTTTCATTTTTATTTTGGAGAAAAGAAAAATGTAACATAAGTCATAAGCCAATGGTGGTATGGTCAAGCACTTTTATCCTAAATGTTCCAGAAATTTCATTATGTTCCTTTAACATTTCAGGAACATCTCAGGAAGATAAAGTACAAGCAAATAGAGAAATCAGCAGTAGCATATCATTTTTGGACAGAAAATTACAACATAGTTAATAAAGCAAAATTATTAAAATCAGTACAAGCACCTAGGGAACTAGCAACTTGGGAGAAAATCTACATCTACAAATACAAAGAAAGTCTAATGAACTTCTACACTGCCGGGAATGAAAACATAAACAACAAGTTTATCACACTGCCACCAGAGCAGAATACAAATTCCCACAGCTTAACGAATTATCCGACAGTTGAATTTTTGCCTGGCTGATGCTGAGTACTAAATGTTCTCGAAACCGATTCTATATATTGTGACAAGTAAGTGAAGTCTTAGGAGTGTTTAATTCAACTAAATCATCAATAATAGCAATTATAAGAAAGTTCTTGTTGACACTTTGGATAGAAGGCAAACATCATCATACTCACATAATTTAAGAGGGACAGCAGGTGGAAATGATAACTCAGCACTACAAGAAAATATAATGGTTAGATGAAAGACAGAATGACATCGCAAGGAGATTGGAGAGTAATGATGATGACTTATACTTAAAATAGTTCACGTTTGACCAGAAATGTTCAATGTGGAAAAACCCTGACAGTACTGTTTTGAATGAAGAAAGTCTATGAAAAAATTAATTAATGGTGAAAGTTTAAAATAATAATTTAGTGAAGCTACACAAATGTTAATTTAATCATCACAACATATTAATGACTATTTGTTAAACTTTACTGTGGCAGCTTCAATTATGCTGTATGTTAAAAGAAAATGTTATTTGTTTCCTGTAGTCAGACAGAAGAATACAGAAATGTACTGCAAATGTTCACTATGGAGATAGTTGTTTGAGTCAGGTGAGTGTATGAATAGGTTACACAAAAATAAAAGGCAAAATGTCAGTGATTAACACCAAATTGGTAGACCAGTTTGTAATGCAACTGGACAGTGAAACAGTAGATACAGCTGCCAATTTGTGACTACAGGTAAGTCACTTAAATTTCCCTAAAAGTGAACATGAATCCATGATTCTGTAAAACGGTTTTCTGCGATGACCTCTGGTATAGAAAAGTAGAAAATGAGTCATATGGCGGCTGTCCAATGGTTACAAGTATTCATGACAGATGATTTGTCTGATGAACTTGGATCATCATACTTTGAAGAAGAAACTTTGCTTTATTAAACTGTAATAGGAGAGGAGTTTTGAATGCACCATTATGAACCAGAATAAGAGATGAAGCACCAGTCACTTCCAGTCAAGAGATAGCACCAGTCACTTCCATTCAAGAAATAGTTCATGATACAGGCTTCGCCTGGAAAATTTATGCTATTATACCTTTGGGATATCAATGGCCTATAGCAACATACTGTGAACAAGCTCAGCACCAAAAAATAACCAAAATACTAGGGATTCCACTCAAAAAGCAGTACTGCTACTTCATTGCAACTACAACAACAAATACATCCCCTCCCAAATGTGACACGTATAATGAATATACCAAATGATCTGAAATATATGTTGAAAATATCATTATACAGCACTGATTTGGCACCATTGAGCTTTCACTTTTTTGGACCTCTGAAAAAATAGGTGCAGAATCAGAAGTTTTCAGAGGACAAGTAACAAGGGCAGAGCAAAGTTGGTTGAAGGTCCCACCAAAAAGATTTTTTCTTGAGGGCATCAGCAAGCTCATGGGCAGGGAAAGCAAGTGTGTTACAGAGTAGGGTGACTATGTTGAAAAATGAGATACAAACAATTTCTGTAAGTATCCTTGTAAAAACGTTGTTATAAATTTCGTGCAATTTAACCATTTTCCTTGACATAACTCTCTTCACTTCACTAGGTTGATATTTTATGTAGTAACTGCAGTTCATTCGTGCCTTGTGCATTCTTACCTTCAATCATTCAGAAATTCCATAATGTGATACAATTTGTTTGCTAACACTTATAATTCCCTTACTCGGATTTTAATTGGACATGTTTCCAAAACATTCACTCTCATCATCAGCAGAAGATCAAATGGAAAAGCATACACTGTAGGTAGTCAGAGAAATTTATTGAATACATTCAACAATGATGGCCCAAAATTCATAATGAAGTTTTTATTATGTAAATGTTTTCCCATGATGTTAGTTCAATATGTTTTTTTTTTAACCATTTCATACTTTTCTGATCAAAAGTGGACTGCCACTGCCAATTTCTCCATCTGTTTGTAATAATATTTCTGAAATGTTCCTGGGTATAGGTTTCGAAATTTCATTTTCTTTTCCTATTCTATACCTGATAACAGTCTTTGCAATTAATCTGGTTCCTGTCTGGTACCAGACTTCCTGTCAGAAGGTATTTGGCTCTTTATAAGAAGATCATAATAAATTTTAATACTGTGGATGATTTGAGAAACTAATATTATTTTGTTTTTTTAAAAAAACAATTTAATTTATTAAACATCTTAGGGTTGTATATGAACTTGTTGAATTACATATCTTCTTTTATTTGTAATAACAAACCTGTATAATAGAAAATACACACTAACATGAATTCCTAAACAGCCTTGCACACAGATTGATGAATGTTAGAAACTCAGTAGAAATGAACAAAAAGGAAAAATATCATCAATATATCCACACTCAACAATAAATCATCCACACAGCACTACATTATGGCTTCCATAAAAAATTTATAGATAAAATGATACAAAAGTTTAAAAGAAATAAAGATATCAAAGACACAAGTTGCCAGAGTGCTGATGGTGGGACATCAAAACATGTTTAATTAAAAGACCAAGGAAGTAAAGTATAAGTGTCAAAATCAACTCTATATCACATTATTTTACTATTTCACTGTTAATAGCTTCAAGAGTATAAGTTCATATGAAACTACTCATGCATTAAATATCACAATATGAACATAATCTCTGAAGTCTCTGCAGGTTTTCCTGAAAGATATGACGACATTTGAAGTCACAGCACATCATGATATGAAACAATTCATTAATCATCTTCATTATGTTTGTGAACAACATAAATACATCTGTGATTGCCTTTGCCCAGTGACAAAATGAAATGACAAAAGTTGAATATTTAATTATAGTAAACAGCTAATTTACTTTAAAAAACAAAGTTTTTTTCATTGTTGCAGAGAAAAATGTTCTCACACATGAAATTTTAAATCCTGAAATGTTAGCACTGATCTCTATATTTAATATTTTGCAATTCTTGTAAAGTGTTCTTAATATAATTGATATGAAAGTTATTCACTTACACAATGAGAAACCATGCTCCTGTGGTTCTTGTACAACAATCATCACCATACCCATCTGGTCGTTTGCCACAGAAACCATAGAAAAGTCCCAGTGTTGAACACATGAGTATGATGAGGAGAATTGAACTCACACCTAAACCAATATAATACCTGGAATGAATACATATAACAATATATTTATTCTTCAGCAATATGATTTAGAATTTAGAATAGATGCAACTAATATAACAAATTGAGGGAATCACTCAAATTTCATTAATTTTGTTTCACTTACTTGGATATGTTTCAAAGGCTGTTGCCTTCATCTTCAGCATGGTTTCACTATCTGCTTACATATCCAAGTTAAGTGAAACAAAATTAGTGAAATTGGAGTGATTCCCTCCATAATAATGTTATATTATACTACATTTCACTGTGAAAATTCCCGCTATTCAAAACAAGATGCAACTAAGCTTAAAAAGTTTCACTTGGAAATTAAACTTGTAATATTCTTGAGAGGTATGCAGTGTTTGGCTCATTTATGAAAATTTGTTAAACCTCTAAAAGTTACTTAAATATAAGAAATTTGGTTTTTGCACAAACATGAGCTATTAGTTAAAAATTAGTATAAGCAGAAAACATTATTTGTTGTGAAACAACTACCCTAGATAAATGCAATACTCAATTGTTCTAAAAAGGCTATTCTACAAAGGACTGTCTTGACTTCTAGGACCAAGGTGAACTGCCAACATTACAAAAAGTTATTCAGGTTTTAAAAGGCAAAATTTGATACTGGGTTTAATTCATCCAATTTTACAATATTACAAAATTTATGTTTCTGGTACAAAAGATAAATAATAATATTAAAAATTTTAATGGAAAGATGTCACATGTTGTCACAAGACTAATCACTTATGCACAATGAATCCAATTAGTACTTCTGGTGACACAAGACTAATATATTAGCTTAAATAAACCTTTGATAAATAAAAACCACAAATTAAAATCATTATGGTAAGAATTTCACTAAAAACAGTACACTTAATGTACCTTTATGACGAAGTATCTGTCCGATTTTCTGTAATGCAGTGACTGTGAATACAAGCCTCTTATCAAAAACAAGCCGATACATTTAATTAAATTCAAAATAAATTTCGTATTGAACAAAATGCACATCAGCAAATCATTTCCATACATTTTTAAAGTATGGCACAGACACATGGATGATTTCTTTGAAATGTTAATAAGAAACGCTTGGATGATGCTTTGAAACTGCCAAACCTACAAGAAAGGAAAATGAAATGCGCTTCTGAAACAGAAAGAGAACAACATGATTTCTTTCCTTGACTGAAAAGAATTTAAGAATAGGCAATAATTTGAAATTTGGAATATACAGAAAGGATACAAAGACTGAAAATTACAAAAAGGCCAGTGGCTTTAACCACAAAGCACACAAACATGCAGTTTTCAACAGCTTAACACACAGAATCATTAACATACCCATGAATGAATTTGAATATAGCCAAGAGTACTCTCACGTAATACAAACGGCAAAAATCTATGGGTATGGCCATGAAATTTTAACAAGAAAATCAAGAAATTCAAAAACATGAGAAGAGGTTAAAACAGGTTATGACATTGCCAGCCCCCCCCCCCCAAAAAACCACACACACACACCCACAAGAAATTTACTACCAAAAAATTCAAGAAAATACTCCAGGAGTATAACTTTGTCCCCAGTGAACAAATTCAGCCTAAATAATCTGCTCACTCTGGTGATAATTATTGAATACCTTTTGAGAAGAAGCCAGAAATATATCAAATCAATTGTTTGGAATGCAACACAATATATATTGGCAAAACAAAAAGAAGCATTGGAATTTGGCTAATAGAAACATCAGTACAATCAGATAGATAAATCGGCAGTTGTACATCACTTTTGGAGAAATAAACATGATATAGAAATGGAAGTCAAATTATTGAAATTCATAGATGGACCCTTGGAGCTGGAGTTATCGGAAAACATTTTTATAAAAAAATATGAAGATAAAGTTATGAACTTCCAGTTTCCAAGAGAAGACAAATTAATCCAAAAGTTCATAAAATGTCCACAAGAGCTACACCAAGGCCATTCAACCAACAACAAATTCGGCAGTCGACACATAGCTGATGATGCAAAAACGACCTGTAAAACATGTTCTGTATAATTCAATGGTAAGTGGATTATAAGAGTATTAAATTGACTGTATGTTTAATTTAAAATAAAAGATATATTTAGGTTAAAAAATACATCTCATTACCATAAGGAAATCACAGTTACATTAAAAATATGATTTTTGAACACATTTCTAAATTGTCTGGCAAAAAGAAACACAATGATGATTGATATTGCTCTAATTCATTTTACTGCTTTTAAAAAAGTTCAAACACATCTAGCAGAAAACTTGAAATTATGAATGGCTACAACTAAAAAGGTATAGAGTTTCTGGCAACCAAAAGTAAGCTATTACAATACCTGATACCATTTAAAAACCAATATAAAATGTATGAACTGGATTTTCTTGGTAGCGAAATGTGAGAGACAAATCTGCTTACCTCCTTACCATTGTCATTACAATTACGGAACTTGTTTGCACCCAGATAAAGCAGGTGGTTGCATAAAGAAATAATATTTCTAAACAAAAAGACATAGGGGTGTTCATTAACAAAGAAATAGACTGACTGGATATCCTGCATAAAACGTGTAGAACTAAAAGATGACTTCATGAAAGAAATTATTGTGGAATGAAATTTTAGAACAAACCACTATAACAAACTATTATTGAGGAAATCACTCAAATTTCACTAATTTTATAGCACTTATACATGTTTCAAAGGCTGTTGTCTTCATCTTCAGCATGGTTCCACTGTCTGCTTCCCACCTTGGCATTAAGATGTTGCTCTGTGGATTTTAGGAGCTTATGGTTTGGGAGATCAAAATTAACTAAACTTTCCCTAATTAAAATGTTAATTGGAACTTGCACAGTGAAGCCAATTATATAATTGATATAAGATTCCATATGATTTAGTTGAAACTGGTTCTATACATTATGATAAGTGAAGCATTAAGAATGTTTAGTTCAACTAAACACTACAATTATAAATTTTCCCTGTTTTTATATATGAATATATTTTCCCACACTGTTGTTAATTCTATGGGTTTTTGAGAGCTTTTAAGAGTTTTGGTTCCTTTTCGAATTCTTGGGTTCTTTTGCCAGAAATGGTCTGCTATTGCTGATTTTTCATGTGTTTATATTTTACATTTCTCATGTGTTCCTTAAACTGTATGGTAATATTTCTTTTTGTTTGTATTTTCTTTTCGTCTCTACATAATTTCATATTGCAGTCTTTGCAACTGATTTTGCAAATGCCTAATTGTTTTCCTGACAGAATTTTCTTTTGGGTTGGTTTTTAGAAGGTTTTTTAAACTGCATTTGTTTCTTCAGAACATGTTTCAAGAGCATTTGCTCTCATCTTCAGCTGGGGACTGACTAACTCTAGCAGGTGACGTAGTGGCATCTGGTGGTTCTATTAGATAACAGAACAGGAAGTCCATTGGTGGAATGTCAAAATTTACTTACCATTACGTCACCTGCTAGAGTTAGTCAGTCCCCAGCTGAAGATGAGAGCAAATGCTCTTGAAACATGTTCTGAAGAATTAACCAGCTAGCGCAGTTTTAGTGTCACCTAATACTGACTCATTTGTATATGTAACAACTTCACTGCTCCTAACTTCTTTTAAGATTACAAAATGTTTTTGCCTCTTTAAAAACCATCTGGAATTTTTTAAGTGCTCATGAATGGAACATGAATTTCTTATATATATAATCTCCTTTGTAGTCTTTAAGTGTGGTGAAATCTTTTATTTGCTTTTGTTTTTTGAATTTTTCTATTTTTCTTGTTGACCTGATCTATTGTGTAGCTATTTTTCTGTGCTATATCTATGATTTTATGGTACTCTTCTGAATTTTATTCTGCGTTGCTTACTAGTAGGTTTGTTAATCTGAATGTGAGACTATTGATTATAGCAAGTTTATGCTGTTTTGGATTGTGGCTGTTGTTATTTTATATAATTACCTGTGTGGGTATCTTTTCTGAATATGCCAAATTCCGGATTATTGCCATTTTTTATAATTTTTATATCCAACAAGGGAAGAACCTTGTTGTTTTCTATTTCCATTTTGAATTTAACAGTGCTGTCTAGTATGTTCAGTAGTTTTATTGCATCCTCCTTTCATTTTTCATTTACTATTGCAGACATCATCAAAATAACGGTACCAACATTTATATATATGTGGAAAAGCCCTTATTAATTTTATTTCCAAGAAATGCATGTACATATCCACTAATAATGGTGAAAGTGGGTTTCCCATTGCTGGACCCATAACTATTGCCTCTGAATGTGAAGCAGGTTTGATTGATATAAATTTTGGAGGTTCAGATATTGGTTGTTCTATTACTTCTAAAGTATGTTTATTCAGGTTTCTTTATGAAATTTATTAGATTTTCTTGGATGCTAGGTAACGGAGAGACCACATCATAAGAAACCAGCAATTAAGCAAGGCAGAATACAATTCAGATTACCATAAAATCATGGATATAGCACATAAAAATGACTACACAATAGATCTGGTCGACAAGAAAATAGAAAAATTCAAAAAACAAATAAAAGAAATCACAAAACAAATATAACAAAATTAGCGAAATTTGAGTGATTTCCTCAATAATAATACTATAATTCACTGCAAAAATTTGTGCTATTCAAAACTAAGTCACTGTAAATTTATAATACTCTGATTCAAGAATAGTGATGAACAGAATACCATGATACAGATGATTCTGATGACAATAAAGATGATGGTAATGAGTCTCTAGCAATTTCACCACTGGATTAAGGTAACAAGTAACTAGCTCAATAGTGTTAAAATGTAATTATATATTTCAATTTCAAGCATAGTAAAATGCATATTATACTTTAACTGTGATGTGTTTATCATATTTATAATTCATTATATTAAATATAATGCAATGTATAAAAATTATTATAGAAGTATATACTTTGCACTGTATGAATGAGATGGAATGATAAATGGAATGAAGGCAGGAGAGAGAACACCGATCAAGCAATGCTTTACAAATACATGAATCTTGTTTGTGTGAACCAAATCACTTTCCATTTGAAAAATGTTGCAGTTGTTTAGTACTGCTGTTTGCTCATGTAACTAGTTTATTAAAAATAATCAATAATATTTAGTATATGTTTACGGAATGTCGGAATCCACACAGTGAAACTTTTGTTAATCTTATTTAGTATTCCTAACTTAGTTAACTGAAATGTGCTACAACAAATTAGCATTGAAATTTATGTGACTCAACTCTAAATACACCAAGTAAAACATTCAAAGCATTGTACAACCAACAAAAAGTGTATCTGGCATTCTCCCAGATATCCATCTAATGTAGACTGTGTAATGTAAAATAATGTTTACTAATTTGGCTGGTATTTTCTAATGTAGTGTTTTTTTTTCCTCCTGTAATGGGATGGGTAGGTGGTCAGGCATCTGTGGTCCATATGGTCTAGGGTTCACTCCCTGACAGCAGCAGAGATATTTTCCCCACTCTGTTGCCCAAGTTCACTTACTATCCAATGCCGTATCTGAGAATTTCTTTACATAAAATTATTCTGGTGGAAGGTCAAGATACTGCACCAAGTTCTAAACACGACCTACATTTATGACATGGTGCCTTACCATTCTATTCTCGCATGGACCTATAGATCTGTTTTAGGGCAAAGAATCTTGATTCTCTGCTCTAAGTGCAGTGGGTATTTTAAAATTAATAACTAAATAATAAACTTTGTCAAAAACACCAACATTTGATCATTTAGCACTTAACAAAACCTATTTGTAACACCAATTAAGGAACAGAGGCATACTTTATAAAATTAAATTCTTTTGCAAATTATGATAAATAAATGTTAATATTAGTTATTAACTTAGGTATTCATTTTTTCATATTTTTTTTTACAATAAACTATTTACTTACATAAAAGTAAGACGCTTTTCGGGAGAATCACTCCCATCTTCAGTTGCTCACCGAACTGCCGTTACTCGAAATGATGGCTGGACACCCGGATATTTCTGTAGTGGCCTCTGTCGGTTGAAGTAGGAAATTGCTGAGTTCATCCATAGGAGGAAATTCGAATTCATTAGGTTTTTTCTATTTTTTAATATAAAAATTTTTTCCCAAGAGGATTAACTTCAATGGGTTGTGAAGATGTTTCAGCAGTTTAATTTCCAGTTTTATTTCATGGGTTTTGGTGAGCTGTTACTGCTAATTTATCCACCTGCTTAAACCAAATATTCCTAAAATGTTCTTTCTTCCAAATTTCCAATAAATTGCTGAAACATTTTCACAACCTATTGGAGTTATCCTCTTGGGAAAAAAATTTTATATTAAAAAATAGAAAAAACCTAATGAATTTCGAATTTCCTCCTATGGATGAACTCAGTAATTTCTTACTTCAACCAACACAGGCCATCACAGAAACATCTGGGTTTCCAGCCATCATTTCCAGTAACGGCGGTTTGGTGAGCAACTGAAGATGGGAGAGATTCTCCCGAAATGCGTCTTACTTTTATGTAAGTAAATGGAGTTTAGTGTAAAAAAAAATGAATACCTAAGTTTAGGATATATTATCACTCCATTGTCAACAGCTTCGTAAGTACAATATTAGTTATTAAACTAAGTCACTTATAATATACATTCATAAAAATTCATAAACATTTTAATTCGATTACTAGAAACCTCATATTCATCAAAATAAGCTTATTTGCACAAATTATGCATTACCTATACTGTCCGTATTCATGAAGAAGTTTTTCTCCATCATCTATATATTTACTTGAATGTTTGGTTAGAGCTAGTGACACATTTGACAAGATGTGGTTTATTTTCTTTGCTTGCTCGGCTGTAGCATTACCTGAAATAGCAAAAGAAAGCTTATAAAAAAATGAAAGTTGAGAAAAATGTATCTGATGATCATGAAAACAGAAGATGGAATGAGAGGGAAAGAGAAATATTGTTAAGTAAAATAGTGATAAAGTACGATCAGTGATAGTTTTCTTTAGGTAGGTGATATTTAAGTACACTATAGTCAAAAAGTTTAGTGATATGGCATGAAAAAATTTAAGTTTGTGATTCAAGCAATTAAAAAATAAACGCATTAATACACACTGCTCAAAACAATTGATACTACTGAGGCACCACAGGCGGTGGACACTGATGATACATTGGGAAAGGATTTTTTTTTAAAGGAAGTGTCCAGGCCTATGTTTAAGGTACCTCCCCAATATTTGCCATTTATGAGGACTGAGGAAAATCTGAAAAAAACCTCAGTTACGAAGAATGGTCCTGGCGGGATTCAAACTCCAGACCTCTCGCTCACGAATCCGTGCCTTCACAACCTCAGCCACCCGTGGAGGTTCGAAGACAATTGGAGGAACAAAAGTTTGACCATATGTATTTTACCATGGTTGTGTTTAGGGTAGTAAATATTTTCATACAGAAAGTTTAAATTTTTATTTTAACAGCAGTGTACATCTTATTTACTACTCATTTTACACAAACTCGGTATAAGCTGACACTGTTGTATACTAACGTGGAAACTCCATCGATTAATTTCAATTTTGCACATAAAGGAACACTTCAGTATCTGGTATGGCCTCCATGAACCGAATTACTGCCTCATATCTTCAAGGCAAGCTCATGATCATCTATGCACTTTGTCTTATTTGATGCTTTCCCATTCTTCAACAAAAGCATCTGCAGGCTGTTGAAGAGTCTGAGGAGTTACAGGACTCTCTCGGACATTTTTCTCCAGAATAACCGATACTGCTCAATGAGGTTAAGATAAGGACTCCTAGCATGCCAGTCCATTGTTTGAATCTGGAGTTTCTATATGTGGTCGTGGTGGTTCTTGCTGTATACACTTTAGCATTTTCTTGCTGCAAAAGAAACTGAGGTCCTGTTCTGAGTGCAATGGGCTTAATGTTCTCTAGTACCATTTCACCAAAACATCTGGCAGAAATGACCATCAATAGTGCTGCCACCTTCCACAATCATGACCCACCAGCTTTTCCATCTCTTTCCTGAACTGCTGTTTCTGGAAAATGTACATCACACACGATATACATGCAGTGGTTTTATGAGGTCTTTGTGGCCTTAAACCTGCTTCTCCAAGTCATTTCCTATTGTTTGGTCACTTACATTTGCCACCCTCTGATTATTTCTGTGACCCAAACAGTAGCTCTGTGCCTCTAAAGAGCACAAAAGATAACAGTCTTTTCTGGCCTATGTTTTATGTTTTCAATCCTAGCCTGGTTTCCTAGAGTATGTACCCCATTCAGTGAAGGCTTTCATGCCATACAATAACACATTCACCCATATTAAGCTGAGCAGTCACTGCACAAATATTCCAATCTTGCTACAGCAATGTGATCACTCGAACAGTTTGTACCTCAGTCAGGTGCCAAATGTTGACTACATAAATGTAAACAAAGGATATAATGGTGAACCCTTCATCTACAGGCACTAGATGTCAGTTTCAAACAATGTTAATCAATGAACACCACTTTAGTTTTCAACATTATCTGTAATTTTGGCTTACAGTATCCTTGTATGAAATGAGAAGTAAATAAAATGTACACTGCTGTTAAATAAAGGTTTAAACTTGCTATAAAAATATTTAACACCCCTAAACCCAACTAAAGCAACAATACATATGTCTAAACTTCTCTCTAATTATTTTGAACAATGTATAAAGGTTTTATCTTTAATTTACATTTACATATGTTCATCACTTAGTAGATTTCACATATGGTTATTTTCTAGCAGAATTCAAAAGTTTCCATAAGCAAGATCCACTATATACATTTAATTGCAATAGCATGAGTTGAACTATGTAACCTAAACTTACACCAGGATAGGTAAAGGAAAACTATTAATAGAGGTGCTGCCATAAACTCCATGGAGAGTTAATTACCTTTAGAGAATAATGACTTAATTATACTTTAAATTTTTTCTTAGCTAAATTATGATAGTTAAAACAAAATACTGATTCTACCAAGTTTGTTACAATGTATTTTAACTTCATACTGGAATAGCTTCTTCAACATTAGCTTATTAAATTATATTACACGTTGTTAGTATATTCTCGCATGTAAAAGTTTTCTCTTTCTTAAAAAATAACTGTAATATGTAATCAAATGCAAATAAAAGTACCTGCTTGATCCATGTTTGCTGATATACTTGGCAGCAGATCTGAAACAGCCCTTTGAATATTTTCTTTGATTATATTGAAATTTTTAAGTCCAGCTTCCACCTTATCTTCAATGCCCCCTGTCAGCAACCCAGAAACTGTCTGAAGACTATCCTCAATCACAGGCAACTGCAATCATATAATTAACCCACAAGTCTCAAATTAATTACTAAGTATATGCTTAGTAAAAATAAAATAAAAAATAAACATTAACGGAACTTTACAAACAGGAATTAAGTGATTAACTTATATACAAAGAAATCCACATTTATCCAGCTTCTTTTTCCACAGCTGCAAAAAATCACTTACTTAACAATGGTAGGTTTGCTAGTCATTAATTAGCTATGCCGTATCTTACAATTATTGATGCTGATATGGAGTGAACTCTTCAGTTACTTCGTCTACATGATAATAGGTGAATATAATTTGTAGCTTCTTCAATTAAAAACTAAACATGCAACTTTTTTCATTTCCTTTAGCATTCAATTTAGTAAATGTAGAGTAGCTCTCTTTATGCTATTCTTTTCATGAAAAGGTATGATTGAAAATATGATTTAATTATTACACAAATATTTATTTATGTAATAATTATTTTCTATCATATGGCCACAAGTTCAAACCTGCCCTGAGTTGATAGCTTTTTCAAGGTGTAAAAATTTTGAGTGCAAGTCCTACAGGAGAGACTTGTGGGTCCCATGTCATATATTTACAGCACATTAAAGAACTGAAAAAAAAGAGGTTTCTGGACAAAATGAGCAGCCGTTTCACACTTAAGAAATACTTTGTTTCCCTGTCAGATGAAATTGGAGGTTATGGACCTACAATCTATTCTCTGCCTTCAGTCAGAAAACAAGAGTACTTGAAATTCTCCTTGGTAACTGAAATCTCCTCATGGGAGCATCCATATTCTGGATGGAATGACGAGAATTAACTAATTTCTATCATGTACTAAGTAACAAATTATGAACTCCAAAACAAAAAAGGGAAAAAATGCTTGATAAAAGAAAACTGCAACACTAACACCTAATTTTGTTCTTTACAATTATCTTGTTCTTCCGTTTATGAACCTCTGATTAATGTATATAAATAGATTGTAAGTTTTACCTAAACTATATAAAGAATACAAAATATGAACAATGTACCTTTCAAAATCATGAACAAAACTACAACCTGCTGTACTTAATAATTTTAAATAAATACTTTTTTCATGTAATGCCATATGATATTTCCTGTTTTGGTGCATAGTTCTGAAAACCTAAAGTGATGAAAGATTCAGACTCAAAATTCATGCATTTGCATCTACATTTAAAATAAGTAATTATTTCAGGGCAACTTGGCTGCCAGCGAGAAGTGATTTATAATGCAAAAATAGAATCTTAAGATTAGTGGTGGAAGTAAACATTATACTGTTATGCAAACCATTATAAAGAAATTTAGAAATTCTTCCGATACCCTGCCAATATAAACATGATAGCATTCTCCTTGCCAAAAGGTCAATGAATAATGAATGAGACATTGCTCTTCATTATGAGTGAAAATTTACTATGCATGACAAAAGAAATATTTGAATATAAAACAAGTTATTACTTTTTTATGCCAGAAAGTTAAAATTTACTCGGTCATAAAGCTTGCCAGATCACATTAAAAGTATCAAACAAATAATGTATTAAAGTTAGACATAGTTAATGGAGCAATGCTACTATACTATATCAGAATATCTGGAAACTAGAACACAAGTCAAATTAAATACAGGTAATGAGTAGTCAGAAGCTTTCACGGCTGGAGTCAGACTTACAATTACAAGTTTCTTCTGGGCTTGGAAGCCGTGGTCTGTTGGAGCCAAGTAGTCAAAACGTTTCATCCCCAACTGAAGATGTCCTCCGCAGTTGGGGATGAACGTTTGGACTACTTGGCTCCAACAGACCACGGCTTCCAAGCCCTGAAGAAAGTTCTAGTTATAAATACAGGTAAGAATAAATGAAGACAAACAGATTGTGCATGCACATGCACACACATACATACATGAACAAAGTCCAATGATACAGAATATGCTAGCAGAAGTACATACAACACATATTTAAGAGAATGAATTTAGAAAAAACACACACATTTAACTGAATGAATAAAAACACACTTCCATTAGCGACCAGATATTATCACACTTCTATAAAATTAATTTCTTTCTTACACACACTCATTTGGGAGTGTATGAACCAAAACGTGAAGCATAATCAAAAAGCGTAAATAAAATAAACTTTGACAATTTACAAACAAATAATTAGGAAATATGTGAAAGAAACAATATGTGTAAACTGTGAGCATGTTATGTAATATTTTAACATTTTACTTTATATTTAATTCTTGTATTACTATGTCATGTAATGGGACATATTATAAATAGATACATTTATATAAGAAAACAATCACCACTATACATGCACATTCTCAACAAACCTAGCTCCAGTCATTGGCTAGCAATAAAGCCAAAGATGAAATCAAGCCATAATGTTTATAAGGTTAAATAAATGCAATGCAAACAGATTCAAAAGAGCACAAACCCCTGAAGAAGAAGAAGAAGAAGAAGAAGAAGAAGAAGAAGGAGGAGGAGGAGGAGGAGGAGGAGGGGAGGGGGAGGGGGGAGGAGGAGGCGGATGGGAAGGCGGAGCAGAAGAAGAAGGAGGAGGAGGAGGAGAAGGAGAAGAAGAAGGAGAAGGAGAAGAAGAAGAAGAAGAAGAAGAAGAAGAAGAAGAAGAAGAAGAAGAAGAAGAAGAAGAAGGAGTAGGAGGAGGCGGAGGAGGAGGAGGAGGCGGAGGAGGAGGAGGAGGAGGAGGAGGAGGAGAAGAAGAAGAAGAAGAAGAAGAAGAAGAAGAAGAAGAAGAAGAAGAAGAAGAAGAAGAAGAAGAAGAAGAAGAAGAAGAAGAAGAAGTTGCACTAAATAATAATTAACTAAACACCCCTTTTTGTTATGTACAAACTTCCACAGAATTTTGAGATTCCATATGCGGGAGATCCCTTCAACATTTTCAACAGTAATAATAATATTCCATAAATAAGTGCTTTTCCTTCTGACAATGCCTTAAAGAAAACAATGTTAAATATGCCTGCAATTATTTTTACTGTTGTTATTGTTGTTGATATTGCCATTATTAAAAAAGGTACAAAATAAATATAAGAATATAAACAGAAATATTAAAATAATATAGTGGATCACTAAAACATCTAAATAACAAGAGGGCATTTATATTCTGTTCAGAACATAGGCAAAAGTTAATATTATATACCAAAGAGACACTTCAAGGTCAGTCATGCACCATTATATATGTTATTACCAAATTAAAGCGCAGTAAACCATTGTACGAGGTCTGTTCAAAAAATTCCGGGACTTTGGTCAGAAAATTTTTCTACGCTTACATTTTACTTATTGTGCATGGTCTCCTTCGAAATACTCTCTTCCACAATTGATACACCGCTCCCAACGCCATTTCCACTTCCCGAAGTAGTCTTGGTACACCTTCTTCAAGATATGCGAAGCGCCGTCTGCGAATATTCTTTTATCTCGTCTATCGTTGCAAATCTTCGTCCTTTCAACGGGGTTTTCAACTTTGGAAATTTCCATGACGTTCCTGACATGAGTGTCGACAGTAGACGTCAAGGGCGTCCTGAACGAACGTCATCTTAACTTCCGTTAGGCCATTTTTAAACTGCGTGAACCATTCGTAACACTCAAGTACGGCTTAAGCACTCATCTCCGTAGGCTTCCTGCATCATTTGGTGTTTCTCTGTAAAGGTTTTCTTGAGTTTCACGCAAAATTCAATGCAGACGCGTTGCTCCTCTAACTCTGCCATCTCGAAATTCGCAAACTATGCCACACAACGCTCTACTCAATATAGCACTGCACAATAACTAACACACATACAATAATGAAACTTCCCTCAGATACACATTAAACACAGCCGTGTGCAGGAATGCCAACCGCATTTGGCTCCCACATTCCATTGGCGCGAAATTACGAATGTTCTGGAATTTTTTTAACAGACCTCGTATTATTCTCTACAAAATAATAATAAATATGTTTACTAACAAAAAAAAAAAAAATGGTAAGACTGAAGTAGAAAATGTGGTTTATAAGCTAAATATATATATAAAAAAAAAGAACTAAATGAGCAAGTTAAATTAAATGAATAAATAAATGCCATAACAATAATAAGATAATTCATTTTGTATACCTTAGGGAAGTACTTGTCTAGGAACTTCAGCATGAAAGTAAAATATATAATTAAAAATTAGTAGCAGATAAATGCATTTAGATTTAATATGTTTTATCACTAATAATAATAATAATAATAATAATAATAATAATAATAATAATAATTTAGATGTCATCAGAATCTTAGTCTGAACAAATAATATGTTTACTATTTTTTCCTTATTCATTATGTAGTAACTTCCAGTTACAGTTAATGCATATGTGTAACTGTTCAATTCATAAACACCTAACAAAACTTTATGTTGAACAAAATGCAGCTTCAGATGCTTCCTATAGAACTTCTTGTCCCTTATTCACTTATATGATAAACCTCGTGTTTCTGTAGTCAGGAACTAAGCTCTTTCACACTTTACATATGGTTACAATATATTTTGTCATTATATAACTAAAATTATTATACATAAATTTATACTTATATTACATTGTCTAAACAGTTATATAAGAAGAAATAGGCATTACCAAAGTTAGATTGAAAATATAAAAATAAAAGGATAACTAGCTTTTAATGAATAGGTGCAATGTGCATTGAACATCCCCACGTAATGGAGACTTATTTCATATGCATAGGAAGAAATCCAATGGCTACATTTGATGAAGCTATTTATTAAAATGGCTGAACTAACTTTAAAGACTATTACTGATAAATTACTACAATACCATGTAGCATTGGCATTTCAGCAGCAATCTTGGACAGAGCCAGGCTATTCATACTTTTTTCAGCAGATACATCATAACAATCAAACTTGATTATATAAAGCATTATTGATGCATTACTTTGTTGCTCAGCTTAAGTGGTTCATTCTGCAATGAATGTTGATGTACAATTCCTAAAGTGTTAACTGAATCAGCATGAGATATCCTGCATTAAAGTTTCTCCCGTGTAAGGTTTCCAAATTATTTCTTGGCACATGACACAGTGAATAAATTCTAGTTGACTGAAGAAGTACATGATCAAAACTTAAACAGATATATACAATACTGATGAGTAGGCTATAACATTATTTTTTGACTGAAAATTCATATTGCATTCCATGACCAGAAAATTTCACATAAATGACAAGAGAACAGTGGATCCAATATTTTGTTTCCGGAAGTCATTATATCAACTGATACAAACTTCAGATTCAGCCTTGATATTTCATTTGAGGCATCTCATGAAATGTTCCAGAAAAGTGCTAACGCATATCTTCCTCCCTAAATCCCAAGTTAATTCCAAGTCATTTCTATATTTAAGGAATTTGAATTTTTTTAAGGAATATGCTATTAGACATACTTAATTTTATCATCAGATACCAAGGATGCAGAAAATTAATGCCAACAGTTCCAGTAGAATAAATGTACATGTACATCCTATGACAAAATAAAAGTCATCCCCAGATTCTATGCATCAATCAGAGAACTTTGGGTACACCCATAAATGCTGTATTCACAATGCACATGTAGCCAGTGCACCTGCAGTGGGTGCTTTGCCTGTAACATAATGGCCACAATCATAAGCATCTGGAAAGAGAACATTAGGGCAGAGTAACAGTGGCCAAGCGGTTTAGAAGGCATTGCTCTTCTGTGTAATCTCCTGGGTTCAAATTTTATACAAAACTTTAGTTTTTTTATTGTTGGTTTTATTAATGGATATATAGAACATCATATTGCCTTAATGTCATACTATATTTAACATATCATTTAAGTTTTACAGCATTTACCTATGCATACAAAAAAAAAACATAATCATACACTAACATATTTTTTATAAATAACTAAATAAATACATGAACAGAAATATACTAAGTGGAAACACACAGAAATAAATACAAATTAATATCAACTACATGAATCCTCAGCATGTATAATAACTTCCCTCAATCTTCAGGGCATAGATGATATCACATTTCTAGTAATGTGAATGAAAGGCTATAACATGGCTTCTTGAATTTGTGCCAATAAACAACATTCTGCCCTTCTTGCATATGCAAGGAATGCAAGTGCTGTATATTGCATTTAGATAGAATAAATACTGAAGAAAATATTATAATATGCTAAAATTAAAGCTTGCTGTATATGGGAAACAATTTTATGAAACTTATTTGTCATAATAGTATGTTACATAGGTTTATTTTACAAAAAAATATTTCATGCTGAGTGGCAAACCTGTACTCATACCATGGCATCACTGAACACTACTACAGAACTAATGGAACACACACTCTAGTCAGTTTTTTAGTGCATGTCATATAACACAACTGCTGCACTGACCACATGGTTTTGTTGGATACCTTTGAACTGCATGCTGTCTTAAGTAGAACTTAGAAGAATTTTGCATCCAAGAGATCACTCATTTTTTTTCAAAGGGTGTACATCATTAATTTAATACCAAACTATTTGAAGTTATTTTTTGCTAATATGAATTAGAAGACTCTGCTGCTGGTAACTAATAACACACCTAATCAGACCACTAGTCTTATGAGATAGTAGAGTACCGACTTAACAATATATTTTAATTGTCAATTATTAGGTAAGATATTTAAAATAATCCCTATTTCTGATTTTTCATAAGTATTTATTATTTAACAGTTTTTGTTTTCAATAAAAATAGATAATTTTTACTGAAATTAAGAATAGAAGCAATTAAACTCTATACACATGGTAATTTGTCAGTATTTTTTTATTAAATGATGTCTTTTATTTATTTCCTTTTCTCTTCATTTAAGTTTTTCTGCCTGTTTATCTATATGATTCAGCTAATTAAGCTCCCCTCCAGAAATTTTATGCGTAATTTTCCAACCAAATACATGCAGCATGCTGTTACTCACAGATACCTTGTACATTGTAACTTAAACTCACAAGAAAAATAAAATCTATTATTTTTTATTTGTTTTATATATTGTATGTGACATAAATATATATTATTCTGCCTACAAGTTAAAAAGTTACAGGTAGCCACACATAAATTAAACAACATATTAAGTTTACATTTACAAAAATGAATGCATTTAGATGTTTACTGCTGAAGGAGAATTCAGAACTATCTGATTTTGGTCACAAAACAGGAGATAAATGAATTAAGCTTGGGTTAGCATCGGAAGGAAAAGACAAAAGGTTGCCTCTTGTTAGCCACCATGCCCACATTAACCAGAGCCAGATTGTGGTGGAGGCAGTGGAGTAGCAGTAGCGGCAGCAGTGGAGGAAATTAATGCACAGCTATATATTACACACTTTTCACCAGTGATATTACCTCTCCTTTTCATGTTTTTATTATTCTGTAGCTGCTACACTATGACTTTTTCTGCTCTTCTTCATTTTATATATTGTGAAGCATAAGAAAGCAAATTATAACTTATACGAAATAATTTTGCAATTACAATTTCAGTACATTTTGCAATTAGTTCAATTGTTGATGTTATTGTAACTGTCTAATAGAAGATCTATGTTAAGCATAATTATTTAATTCAAACAAATTTAATCACAAAACAAAAATCACAGTTGCATCTTTCAATTATTACCAGTAAAAGTAAAAATCTAGATAAATAACAAAGAGCACAATCTTATACTTCAGTTATTTTTCAGTTTGACACAGAAGCAGCTGTGATTATTTGCTATGCTAATAACTTCAAATACCTCCCTGAACAGATAAGTAAACTACTAAAAATTTTCTGAATTTATTTTAGATACCAATATTAACATTCATTCACAATTAAAATTAGTGATTATTTCAATTTCCATAATCATTACAAGTTTGAAGAAATAACAACTCTTTCTAAAAATTCATCTTGCTAACATTATACATTAATTATCTGAAGATAATATGTGTTCATTTGCCAACACTGCCAAAGGGTATCAATAACTTTATGCTCATCTCAGTAAAAGTTGACAAACTCAGAGATATTTACAACAATGCATGCAATGAGAGAACATAGACTTTCACGGCCGAATTCATAGATGCAACTACAATTTTCTTCCAGGCTGTTGTGCCATACTCTGCTGGAGAAGAGAATTCCATATGTTTCTTCCGCAACTATGGCAGACATCTTCTGTGGTGTGGAAGAAGTCTCCTTGGAGAAGGTATCACTGTGCCTAAAGAGCTGGCTGTCAGAGTAGCAGTATAAATATAGAATATAGACAGCCAGTTCTTCAGCTGCAGTGATAACTTCTCCGAGAAAAATTTGTCCACACCACCAAAGATGTCCAACCGTAGTTGCAGACAAAATGTCTGGAATTCTCTTCTCCAGCAGATCATGGCAGCCCGGAAGAAAATTGCAGTTGCATTAATATATGCATTGCTGTTGTTCTGCTCAGCGCAAAGAGTAGGTATTTTCATAGGTTTTTCATTTGACAAAAAAATCTGTATTTTGAATCATTTCAAACTTTGAAGGACAAACTGGGCATTCGTATTTCTCATTTGATTTAGACAATTACCAAATATTACACTATTCATACAATGCAGAAATAGAATGCAATTTATAAGAATAAAATTAAAGAAGTGAACATACAAATGACAACCCACTAGTTTAACCTCTTCATACAAAACAGATCTTTTCAATCAGTTCTGTTTCCATGTGCAACATTCACTAAAACCAATAAACTGTTTTAGCAGTGATCAACATTAACAACCTTCAGAAATTAACATATATTTTTTTAGTGCACCTATGTATTCTCCTATTTCTGTTCAGTAATATATTGCATAATTAAAAAAAAAAAGAAGCTACATTTATTATGCAGAACTCACCTCATTGAAATCAGTGTTAGTTGTCATATTGTATATGTTGTCCTTTAAAGAATCTAGACATGATGAATTGCATTTCTTCATCTGTTCTAGAAGTTCATTTTGTACTTGCTTTAGCCCTAAAGCAACATAAAGGAAAGAAAAGCATTAAACAATACACACTAATATTTTTATTAATGGCTACACTCAATAAACCAAGTTCACTTCAAGGGCCCATAACAGGGCAATCTACAAACTGCATGAGTAGCCAGCATACATGAAATTTCATCAGTAGTGCCCCAGGATTTTGCTTCCTTGATTTTCTACTATATTTCTGCATCGTAAAGGATGTAGTGCAATGGAGGGAAATTCCAGCATGCTTTCAATTAAATTGTAATTATTAGTTCCCCCTAAGCTTAAAAACATTTATATTTAACTTAAAGCTTATGGCATCAATTACCAACCTATGCAAATGAAATTAATGGATTTCAATCTAAATTTCCTTCTAAATGAAATTCTTTGGCCTTACTAATGTAGACTAAATGCCAGCCTTCTCATCATGGCCAATTTAGCTTAATACAGTCTACCAATTGGTGCATAAGTTGAAAATGGACTATTGAACTTCAACTATCTGCCAATCTCATAGTCTGAATATCAATTATACAATAACTGTTTTTACATTGTTTTTCAAATAGAAATAAATTTTAATTTCAAGGTATATAGTATATTGCCCAATTAGATTTGTGCTATTTCAAGCTATATTGTCACACCATACTGTAGTCCACAGCAGAAAAGACTGAACTTTCATAAACAATGTACCTCAAAACAATCTAATTTCACTTCAAGCAAAAGGAGGGCATATTTCAGAAAATTCATGTCAAAATTGCATATTTTAGCTTCAGCAGCTTTCATTACATAAGCATATAAGTATTTCTTTGCATTAGCAATATGGTAATAGCTTTGTGAATCAATAAAAGCGTCTATAATAAAATTGCCAAAACCTTTTTATAAATTCTGTATTCACACTTGATTGATCAGCATGTCATGCACTTCCTTCTGACATAATCCCTGGTGCTCATGCAGCTTAAGAAAATAATGGGGTCTGCCTCATTAATTTACTTATATGCTTTCATAGCCAGTGAAAGCATGAGTGCTTCATTATTATGCCTAAAATATATACTAAGGTAAATAAAGTAGAGCTGAGCCAGACTCAAAAGTTTTATTTTTGGTATTTACAAAATTTTTAAAATGCGCTTTATATACCTTGAAATAGAAAAACTGTCATCCCTTACTTCAAAAGCTTGTAGTGTGTATATTATCTACATAATACATATATAAGTAAAACAAAAGGAACATTACCGTACGGTTTAAGGAACACATGAGAAATGTAATATATAAACATAGAGAAAAATCAGCAATAGCATACCATTTCTGGCAAAAAAAAGTCACGAGTTCTAAAATTAACCAAAACTCTTAAAAGTGCTTCAAAAACCCATAGAATTATCGGTGTGGAAAAATTTATTCTTGAACAAAAAAAAAAAAAAAAAAATTTATAACCTAAGCTTAGGTATTCATTTTTTACAAAATGAATACCTAAGTTTAGATTATGTTGCCACTGCATTGACAACAGCTTCGTAAGTGCAATATTTATAAAAAAATTTAGTTAATTTTGATCTTCCAAACAACAGTAGCCTCATCAAAAAGTTTATAAAATCCAAAGAATAACATCTTAATACCAAGGTGGAAAGCATACAGCGGAATCGTGCTGACGATGAAGGAAATTTGTCTTTGAAACATGTCCAAGTAAGTGGAACAAAACTAGTGAAATTTATGATTTCCTCATAAATAATTTGTTATTTGTCTAGTGTTCTTGTATTTTAGGTAAATTTACAGCTTAAAGCCTTCCCTAAGAATTTGGATACCAAATTTTTCACATCCAAAAGGATTTACTGATCTCAATTGGGTTTGATGGGGTTGGACTACCTCTAGACTAACAAGGCTGACTATCTTTCTTTAACTAGCATATGGCAGCTCAACATCTTGATATTTCTGCTGCATGAATAAGGTGTTTCAGAAAGTAGTTAACTTTTGCACATCAATGGGATACTCCTTCTGCAACAGGAATTCTGAATGTTTAAAAAAATACATGGCATAGCTTCTAAAATAAGCTCTTCATGTTCAGATAATAAAAAGTTTATATCAACATTCATTCCAAAATGCTTGCTTTCCAAAGTATGTCTATGACAATTAGACCTTCACATTATCTTCAAGTAAATGTTCTAATGGTCTACCTTCTATCTCAATATATTCTTATTCTGACATCTCATTGCTCCATGAAGACAATCCATACAATAAATTCTTAAAAACAATGCCTGATTTCTTGGTCAATGTGCCAGTGATTATTATCAAGAAGAGATTTAATCAGTTTTCTGTTTGGCAGTAGATAAAGCTGAACCAATTATTTGGCCTTCATATTCACCCGACTTAAAACTCATTAAATTTCTACTTATGGGACCATTTAAAAGCATTGTCATTTTTTTGCCTATATTGGATGATGTGGAAACAGGCAGAAAATGATTATTTTTAATATTTACTATATTTTTTCACAGTGTCAATAATGTTCTCAAAAGTTCATTACAAATTAAGTTTGAGATCACATCTTTATTAATAAGCTATATAACAATTCCCATTACTTCACTAGAATTTGACAGCACCTAAATGTTAAAGAAACAATGTTAATGCAAAGACTTACGGATATTTCTTAGATATGTTACTTACTATGTTTGAGGATATTTGATTTTTCCTTGAGGCCCTTAGTGTTATTGTCAATTTCCTCTAAGTCCTTCCTGATGGCACTTAATCCATGGACTAGTGCAGTTAGATTTGACAGGACGGTTGCATTTGATACTTTGAACAACTCCTGCTGGACAATTTCACCACTTCCTTTAAGAAGAAAAATACATGAAGTCAGTATTTGTTACATCAATCATGATCCCACAATAGCTTCATTGTAATGAAAAGGTTTACACAAGCACAGGAGCAACAGCTATTGCATTACATTTATCATCATTAGAAACCATAAATTTGTAAAAATTTATATACATTTTCTTAAAGCAGTAAAGATAAGAAACTTATATTGTTGTCCATATCTCCTCTTTAATCACAATTGACAGTTTGCTGATGCTAAGTAGTACAAAGTCATTATTTTTTATTTAATAATTTTATTTATTGTGCTCTTTGATAAAAGAATTCTACTACAATCATTCCCTAATTCATTGCTTTAATAATACTGTAGGTCAACCTACCAGTAAACAGTTTCTCTAAGACTTGCCAACTGTTTTTCTCTATTTTATATATATAAAACAATGCAACTAAATTAACAATAATTAGAAAAGCAGAAAAGGATAAAACACTAACCAAAAGTTATGGTTCTTCTTGCCACAGAAGAACCCTAATATTCAAAATATAGCGATTGCAAATCTGTGACTTTTTCTTAGTATTTTAAACTTTTCTGCTTTTCTAATTATTGTTAATTTAGTTATGTTGTTAATAGCGTTACATTATTTTTCATTTATTCATACATACATGCATACATACATAGTAGGTCCTGGTGGTGTAGTGGTAACCATATTTGCCATATAAACCCAAGATCGCGGGTTCGAACCCGGCCAGGATGGGATGGATTTTTTCGGGCGTAAAAATCCTAAGTATGGCTTCCTTTGGAAGGGAAGTAAAGCCATGGGTCCTGTGTCATACATTTATGGTACGAAAAAGAACCTCAAGCCTGAAAGAAGAAGCCTCTGAGCAAAATTTGTTGGCCGTTTCACACCCTGAATTGAATGGGATGCTGATGACCTCAGATGTTAAAGAGCGTCCGTAAATAAAGAAATTAAAAAAAATCATATATACATACAAATTCCAAGTTAGTCTCTCATCCTGCAACTTGGGAAGTTATATAATCCAAACATTTTACAGATTATCTCGTAAACACTGTGTTGTATGGATTTTGCCCAATTGGCTACTATGTACCTATTGGCATGTTCTGATTCGTGTTAAATTATGCATGCACTAGGCTTTAGTGGGAAGTTCTGGGATTCAAATATTGGCCCATGAAAGTATACCTTTTCTTGTTTTGTTTTCTGGCATGGTAGAGAGAAACAATGGTTATTCTGTAATAATTATTAATGTAAAAATCCCTATTATGTAAATTTCAATCAAATCACAAATGACTATTAGAATCTACTCAGTAATAGTGACATTTGCCATTCTGGAGTTTAGGCGTACATTTTTATTAAATGCTAAAAAGTATCAAGCATATTTACTGAGAATGATTATGGGAAAGAAGATAAAGCAATGAAAGAGATACATTTAGGGAAATGAAAAAAACCAGGTGAAAGGAAGAAAGGCCTACATTTCAGGATTGGATTTATAGATAGATGGTAGAAAGCAGGAAATTTGTGGAATTTATGTCAGAAATTAAATTACCAGGAATTTAAGAAAGAGGAAAAATGCAGATGACGTTACCATCTAAGTGAGTGTTATTAGAGAGCCGGCTGATAGAAGATATGCAAAGAATGGCCTTGGGAGCAGCTGATCAGTTGGACAAATGCAAGGATGCTGGCCTAAGCACTGTGTCAACTCCTGGTAGCAGCATAATGGTAGTTCACAAACATGCAAGAGGAAAAGCAGCTACTGATAGGATGACCAGGAGCAGGGCTAAATTACAAGAGATTAGATTTGAAGTAAAAGGTATTCAGTATTTTATTTTGGAATGTTGAAGAGTTGGTGAGAAAAGTTAAGAATGGGGAAATAATGTAGTTAAAGGCATGTGATGTGATGGCGATAGAAGAGGCATGGTTGGGTAGGAGTATTAATATTCAGATTAATGGTTTTGTTTTTTATGGAAAAGAGGGTCTCAAGAAGAAGGACAAAGGGGGGATATCAGATGGAATTGGTGTGGTTATAAGAGAAAATATGCAAGTGAAATTTTTTGAAGAGCTAGGTTGAAATTCAGTACTATGGTCGAAATAGATGAAGTATGTGATATTGATAATGTGTACCTTGCAGTAGTATATAACCCAAAAAATGTTTCTGAATATTATAATCCAAATTTATTAAACAATATAGGAAAAGGTCCTACCAAATAGATTAATGTATAATAGCTTTGTAATAATGAGTGATTTTATGCTAGAATAAGAGGGGGCATAATCCGTTTACTTGATTTAGAAAATTACATGAAGAAAGAATGTAGGCTGGAAAGGGCTAGTAAAAATAAAATCTTTAATAAGAAAGGAAAGAAGCTATTAGATTTTTGTGAAGCATATTTCCTGATAATTTGCCATAATTCTAAAGGAAAAGTTACTAGGGATGAATTTACCTTTGTAAATATTAATGGCCCATATGTTATTGATTATATGCTATTTATAATACATTTAGATATATATCTTGCAGATTTTAAAGTTTTGGATTTAGTGAATACCAGCAGTACCATTAAAAATGAAATTTCTAAACAAATATAGAAAAGAGATAAGAGTTGATGAGTAAAGGGGATTTAAGTTAGTGATATGCAGGTGGAGAGATAATCAAAGATGATTTTACTAGGGAGCTAGAATCAAATAATAGAAGAGCATTTAAGGATAACACAGATGCATTCTTGAAGGAAAGGAAATTGGGTGAAACAATTGAAAAACTAGAGGTTAATTATAGTAGCAGGACATAGGAGGAAAGTGAAAGGAAATGGTAATAAGGTATTTGAGGGTTGGTATGATAAGGAATGTAGAGCAAAAGAGTAGAAAGAGAGTTACAAAATGGAGACAAAAGGAGAACAACAAGAATGAGATAGTTTTATGATCAAGCAGGTTTCAGAAAAATAGGAGAATGATGGATAATATTTTTATAATAAATACAGTATTTAAATATAAAAGAGGGAGGATATATGTGCTTTTTGTGCATTTTGAAAAAGCATTTGATACTATTAATTGCAATGCATTGTGAGTAAATTGAGCAAAAAAGGAGTAAGTAATAAGTTTATAAAAGCATTACAAGATTGAAGCCGGAAATAAGGCTGCCTTTATTAATTTAATTAAAAGGCTGCAGAGTGATATTTATAAAGGCATTATATTTGATAAGGATAATTGTTACGCATATGTATAAGAAAATCATTTTGAGATAGGTATAACAGGAATCGAAGTAATTTGTAACTTGTATGTCATTTAACAGGTAATGGTATTTCACAAAAGGGTTTTGTATACATTTTGGGTAAAACATGTTAGAAAGAGAATGTATACCTGACGCCTCTCCACTCACGGACCGCTCCTTAGACAAGGCTGAAGAAAGGGTAAACTATCTTTTGTTAGGTCACGAACCTTCTACCCGGGAAATACTTAGGAGTTGACAATAAGAGAAACATGTGGCCGTAACGGGACAGTATTTAACAAAGTCAGACTTAAAAATATTTTAAGAGAAAATGAAAATGTCAGAACGGAGACGAAAATGTTTTATTACAGGAAAGCCGAAAACACGTGCGTTATCTCCGGGAACATTTAGAAATCAACAGACTAAGGAAGGCAAAAGATTTTCAATAGAAATCAGAATGTAAGGAAAGGGCCGAAATTTATGACAGCTTGTTTTGGGAAAATTCAAGTTCGTGGGAAGACGTTAGATCAGGGGGGAAAGAATAATTCTAGCCAATGGTCTTCGGATAAAAGTTAACGAATCAGGAGAACTTATTTATAAATAATAATTTTAGGATAACCAATTATGAAAGTACAACACGAAAATAGATAAAATACGAGGGAATTTAATTTAGCGAAAGGCGTGGCGATGTAGTAGAAAAACTAGAGTACAGAAGTCAGAGGGGCACTCGTCAATTCACGCATTCGGTAGAGACACATTCAGAGGCGCATTTCACACTCGTAGAAGTCGGACTCGTAGATTCACATTGAGACACTCAGTAGAGATACATTCGCAGATTTACACCCACACGTTCATAGATTCAGAGGGACATTCAGACATCCAGATATTCACTCAGGAAGCCAGTCTAAGAGAGTAGCGAAGTCAGCGGCGAACAGTCAGGCAGTACTTTACATGTGAATAAAATATTTTAAACAAGTCAACCTTCTGTATTTTTGGGCAACACATTTCTCGTTCCCGTGGATCTATACTGATCCCGAAACACTCCGGTGGACCCTGAGATAAAATTCAACAGAATTGGAGCAAACGACGACATCAGTGAGTAGCCCGGCCGAGACTTCGAAAACCACGATCAACCCAGCCATCAACTACACCCCCCAACCACCCCAATTACTGCTCCAAGATTTATACTTTAATAATGAATATTATATTAAGTTTGTATATGAAAGTGACTGCTAATAATCTGAACAAGGTCTTAGACAAGGGTGCCAGTTAAGTCCTGTACTGTTTAATTTCTTCACTGATGATACTTTAGAGGTAAACAATTAACAGGCATACTCCAACAATAAATAGTATTGAGATTCCTGGCTTACTATTTACTGACGACTGGAGTCAATAACTAATATGGGATTAGTGAAATCAATTGAGGGAATATCTAAATTTTGTAAGTGATTGGGGCCTAAGAATAAATATTTGGAAGTCAAAAATCATGTATTTAAGAAGGAAGTTGTGGAAAAATGGTTTTGGGATGGGTCAGAAATTAAAGTGGTTAATAAATTTTACTACTTGGGCATCAGATTTGATAGCAATGGTGGTTAGAATGAACAAAAGAAAAATTTGTCAGAATGAACAAAAGAAAGAATAGCTTTGAAAGTTATCAATGTTTGCAAGTATAAAATTCCAGGAATGCACATAATATGGCTGGAGAGAATATACTTGGCAGTAGTTAAGGCTAAAATGCTGTATGGAATAGAAAGCTTGGGTATTGACAAGTGTTTATAAAACTTGGATTTTATAGACAAGAATTTTTGTAAAACAAACGCCAAATTACTTCACATAATGGGGTTGCAAAAGGAAGAGTAGGAAACAACGGAAAAATAATAGTAAGAATTTTAAAATACTGGTTCATGATAAAGGGGTTTAGAAGAACAAAATATTTTTACATGATATTTAAGGTGGCAAGGGAATGTTACTTGGTACAATACTTAGGTCAATAGAATTAAGGTTGTTATGAAAAAAATTGGTTTAGGGATGACCTGGCAGGATAGGGAATTAAAGGAAAGAGGTTTTGGAAAGAAATTATAAGAATTGGAGGTATTGAAATCTAGGAAATATTAATTAGTTTTAATAAAGAATTAAGAAAGAATGGGATAGGGAAAAGTATCTGGAACTAGGGGACAGAGTGGCGATGGAAGGAATGGCTTGGGATAGAAGAGATGTAGTGAAATTGAAAGGTTTAAGCTGGGGAAGGGATGTAAAGGAATGCCCAATGTGTGGAAGGAAAGGTACTATATTCAAATGTGAAGAAACTAAAATAATGAGAGGAAAATTAAAGATGGAGAAATAAGCCAATCTAACAACAGAAATAATAGGGAAAAAGATGTTTATTGAATATTTAATCAGTGAATGTTATCATGAAGATTAGGGCCTATTTAGGTAAAGTAAAACGTAAATGGTAGAAAAATGTAAATAAATTAGGGAAAACTGAGCTTTTAGAAAATAAATTAAAATAGAAATGGATAGAGAATGGTGTATGCTTAAAGTTGTCCCAAAGAATAATTATAGTGTGGAAGGCTTCCCCATGGATTAGTTCCAAACTCACAAATTTAAGTATAAAATATATGTAGTTAGTGAGTAGATTTTTCTTTTTTGTATTTAGAAATTAGTATTTATCATTGTTAATGAATATAATAATATATGTAAATGGTACAATTAAATTGAAAAAATAGAATGTAAATGTCATATAAATTGTATTATGGCAGGAGTTATAAATAAATAAATGAATTAATAAATTCAAAATAAATGCATATCAGCATATATGTTAAATTTGCAATTGATGAATTTAAGAAGATTTGAAACAGAATAGGAGTCTAAAAGAGAGCAATTATTACGAAAATAAACAATGAAAATATGGATAAATAACCCTCTGATGATGGGAAAGAATTATTTGAAATGGTGGATGAATACCTGTTTGGAATTCCGGTAGGTGATTACTGATGAGTTGAAGATGGAGATTATTAACGTTTGTAGAGGACAGATATGGGAGTTTTCAATTTTAATTATATTTTAATTATTTTTTATATTATTTCATGAATTGAAATATGAATAATTATGTTCAATTTATAATTTAGCAAAGAAATTAATTATGCTGTTTTGTGCAATTTCAATTTCATAAGAATATGCTTTATTAAACATAATAAGTATATGTAATTATGTAGTTTTGAATATTGGACATTTTCACAGTAAAATATAGTGTAATATAGCAAATTATTATTGATGAAATGACTCAAATTTCACTCATTTTGTTCCACTTACTTGGACATGTTTCAAAAGCTGTTGCCTTCATCTTCAGCATGATTCCACTGTCTGCTTCCCAGCTAGGTATTAAGATGTCACTCTGTGGATTTTACAAACTTAGTGATGAGGTTACTATTGTTTGGGAGATCAAAACCAACTAAATTTTCATTGTTTTTGTTTATGAATATATTTTCCCACACTGTTAATTCAACGGGTTTTTTGAAGAACTTTTAAGAGTTTTGGTTCCTTTTGTAATTCTTGGTTCTTTTGCCAGAAATGGTCTATTACTGCTGATTTTCCATGTGTTATATTTTACATTTCTTATGTGTTCTTTAAATCGTATGGTAATATTTCTTTTTGTTTTGCCTTTGCATTTCATATTGCAGTCTTTGCAACTGATTTCGTAAATGCCTGATTGTTTCTCTGGCAGACTTTTGTTTGTGTTGGATTTTAGGAGGATTTTTAAACCACATTTGTTTACTGGAGCCAAAATGATGTTGGCCGCTTTAATAATCTTCTGGAATGTTTGGTGTGCCCATGGGTGGAATACGAATTTCTTATAAATATGATCTCCTTTGTAGCCTTTTAGTGTGCTGACATCTTTTATTTGTTTTTGTTTTTTGATTTTTTTGATTTTCTTGATGACCTGTGTAACCTGTGCTATATCTATGATTTTATGGTACTCTTCTCAATTGTACTCTGTCTTGCTTATTGTTAGGTTTGTTAATCTGAGTGTGAGACTATTGATTATGGCAAGTTTATGTTGTCTTGGATTGTGGATGTTGTTTTTTATATAATTATCTGTGTGGGTATATTTTCTGAATATGCCAAATTCCAGATTATTGCCATTTTTTATAATTTTTATATCCAACAAGGGAAGAACCTTGTAGTTTTCTATTTCCATTGTGAATTTAACAGTGCTGTCTTGTAGGTTGAGTAGTTTTATTGCATCCTCTTTCCATTTTTCATTTACTATTGCAAAGACATCACCAACATAATGGTACCAACATTTGTACACATGTGGAAAAGCCTAAACTAATTTTATTTTTAAGAAACTCATGTATATATCTGCCAAGAATGGAGATAGTGGGTTTCCCATTGCTAGGCCCTTCTTTTGTGTATAATTATTGCCTTTGAATGTGAAGTAGGTTTGATTGATACAAATTTTGGAGGTTCAGATATTGTTCTATTATTTCTCCAGGTAGGTTTTAGCAACTTCTTTACGATATTTATTAGATTTTCTTTGTCTGTTTCCTAGCATCCCCAAAGAAAATCAGCAATAGCAGATCATTTCTGGCAAAAGAACCAAGACTTCCAAAGGGAACCAAAACTCTTAAAAGCTCTTCAAAAACCCATTAAATTAACAGTGTGGGAAAATGTATTCATAAACAAAAACAAGGGAAATTTGGTTGATTTTGATCTACCAAACAATAGTAACCTCATCACCAAGTTTGTAAAATCTTAATACCTAACTGGATAAGATGGAATCATGTTGAAGATGAAGGCAACAGCCTTTGAAACATGTCCAAGTGAATGGAGCAAGATTAGTGAAATTTCAGTGGTTTCCTCAATAATAATTTGTTATAATATGCAAAGTATTTTACAGTAATGTGTAATGAAAAACATATGTACTGAATAACATTTTACTCTTTGTAAAATACTTACTCTTTACATAAAAAAGAAAGACAAAAGATAGAAGTAGTTATGGGGCAATAGGTACATAGTAGATAGAGGTAAACTTCCTTATAGAATGGTCTGGTGAATGCACGGTCATTTGAGAGCACCTGCATTTATCATAGACTGTAAAATGCAGGTTTGCCTAGTTAGCAATCTGCAGGATGAGAAAACTCACTCTTTCCTATTTCAAATATGTATTTCAGTCAAGCATCTTGGCCTTGTTGTTGTGGTTGAGTTTGATGATGATGATAATCGTCATCATCATCGTCATCGTAGTAGTCATCATCATCATCATCTAATATAAAGGTTCTTGCTACATACCACCAAAATAATTCCTTTTCATTCCTCACTCTATTTTAAAATAGTCTCTTCTGATACCATTTTGCCAATTTTTTTGCTTATAATGAAAATATGATTGCCAAAAAATATAAATTAATTTATAAAATAAAAAGGATGAAATGGACTAACAAAATACATAACCAAGTGCAATCAGGAGGCTCAATTCTTCCGTCATCTCTAAATGGCTGAAATTGATGCTTCTTGTCTCTGTATGCTACAATCTTTTTTTTTCCTATTTTTTTTAAATGTCCGTTTTTACTGCTGAGGCACCACAGGAGGTGGACACTGATAATACATGATGATGATGAAATTATAAATTGGGAAAGAATTATTTTAAGGAAGGGAATGCTCCAGGCAAAAGTTTAGAGTACTTCTCCAGCATTTGCCATTTATGAGGACTGAGGAAAACCTGGAAAAAATCTCAGCCAGGGAGGATGGTCCTGGAAGGATTCGAACCCCAGACCTCCCACTCATGAGTTTGCACTTTAACAACCTTGGCCATCCGTGGTGGTATGCTACCATCACATCAAAGTGGGCATTACACATGAATATTGACAAATGCATTACTTATGTATTTAACTTATCATTATTTATGAGAAAAAAATACAAGACCTATTTAGCAGAAATGAGAATAATTCACTCTGTACATAAAAAATATGAATTTATTATTAAGCAGCGGACATAACCCAATTCAACATATGGTGACATGTGGCAAACAGCTGTTGCTCCATCCTTCTCTTATAGATGTCACTTTTAATTTTTTACTAACATTTTACAAGTGTTGTACATTATTATGTGAAATAAAAAACTGCAAGTCCATATTTTACACACACTAATGTATTAGATCTTACTTTTGAGCAACAGAGACCTGTTTCCAAATTTCTCATAGTTTCCATATGTATTTTAAATTGTAATTCTAGTATTCTACTGCATATAAGACAGTTTTTTTCCCTGGTGGCATGCAGTCTTTTAACAAAAAAAACCTTATAAGTTTTTATATTGCTTTTAATTTGTGGTACTGATTTTATGTCATTTTCTTTGTCTTCTTCCCAAACTTGTGATGACATGGATGATATGTGAATCTGCTGTATTTGCAATTCTCTTTCACATTATTAAGTGTAGAAGTATCTTTAATGGATTTTTGTCTTTTGAATTTGTTAATTTTTAAAAAATCAAGATAAATAGAGGAATGTTGACAATGCACCTCTAAACAAATCCAGTAAATTACTATTTCAACCAACAAATGTTGATAGAGAAGTAGCTGAGATCCAGCCATAATCACACCAAAACAGTACAAAACTTATCAAGCAGTCAGTCAACAGTTGAAGATAGGAAAGAAGGTTCCCAGAAACATGTCTTAATGTTTACTTATATACCTACATTTTTTGCTTCATACTGTTGTATATGATATTATTGCCAGAATGGCAATTTAATTTTTATGAGACATAATATTTGCATTTTTGTTGTTATTTTTGCTATTGATGTCAGTGCAATTTTCTTCTGGGCTGTTATGCCACGGTCTGCTGGAGATAAATTTTCCAGGCATTTCATCCACAACTATGGCGGACATCTTCAGTGGTGTGGACATAGCCTCCTCCATTGGTTCAGCACGTCTGAATCGTTGATTTTTTTTTTTAAGTAATACTGTGGTAGCTCTGTTTATTGTATAATTGGACAGTGGGGTTTTGAAGCCTGGTACCACTTTAAGCACCCAGGGACTTGTGTGTGATATTAAAAACACCAAAATGGTTGGAAAGAAACCAAGATGGGTAAGGAGAGTCAAGATAAATGCCATGGCAGCGCCCTGGCGTGAACCTGCATCAGTAGTCTATCAAATTTGGACTGGAGTTTACTCTTGATTGTCATGCTTGACCACAATAACTACCGAGGATTCCGTGAAACTCATCTCCATTGTAGTTGTTTCGGCGTGGAGGTGGTGCTGACTAGTTGGTGAGCAGTTCCTCAATAATTGCAGGATTGTTGCAATTGTCTGCGGTTGCATTTGGATGGTTTGGCCTTTCGGCTATATCAGCTCAGACTGAGTGCAGGAGTGAAATTAAGGCGTTGAAGTGCTCGTTCTGGATATCCAATGAGATTCTTATGTAGTTCTTCAATGCAGTTTTGGAGACTGATTTCATGTCTTGGATATGTCTCTTAATGCTGTCTGAAGTTTGCATGTTGGTGGCCTGAAGAGTAGTAAAAGCTCTAATAAATTAAATTGGTTTAATCTAGAAGTAGTGGTGTCCTGTGCTGCTAGCTATTGGTTAATTAGGCCGGTTTGTTGTAGGATAGTATTCTGTAGTGCGTGAATGAGGCTAGTTAGCTCCGATATTGCTTCCAGAATTGTGCTCAGAGTGGTGTGTGCAGCTTCTGTGACCATAGATGCAGTTGGTGCCCACTGTGTAGTACTTGGCAGTAGTTGATGCATTGTAATTGTGATTGTGGTTATGGTTCTGGTTGGGGCTGCGTTGAAGAGAAGAGGGCAGGCGGCCTGGCCCGTGTAGTGGCTGGTGCCTCCGCACGAGGCACAAAATCTGCAGCGGCGGGCCAAGTCGTGCATAGTGCAGTTAGCTGTGAGAGCTGCAACCCCACAGGAATGAGAGCGGTGGTTCTGTGCAGTTTTTTCCGAATGCCCGTATGTGCAGCACCGTCTACACGGGGGGTAGTGACGGCGGAGGCTGGGCTCAAATGTGAGGCGATGAAATCCAATGGTTATTCCAACAGCGATGGCTGCCTCACATTCTTCTGGCTCCAAGAAATTTAGTCGAACCAAAGGTGTTGCGCCTCTGTGCGAATATATACGAATTGCATAATATGCAAAGGCCACTGCCGCTGCACGGCCCGGAGAATGTACAGGCAGGCTATGCTCCGCGATACTCCTCGGAGCACAGTGCTGCTGTTATTAAGCTGCGGTGCGTCTATTCTTGTTCTTGTCCTTGAGGTAATGGCTGTGGTTGTGGTGGCGGGGTAGAAGATCTGGTAGTGGGATTGCCCGTGTTCCTGTCAGTGGGGTTTTGAGGTTTTATTAAGTAAGGTGTGCCTGGAGCCGTACAGAGGATTCGGCCTTACAGGCAAAAACATTTTACAATTTTGGTTATAAAATTTTGTAATTTCACAATGCATTTAGCAGGCTGTTGTGATGCCCATACAAGTTCCTGCTTTTGGGGCTTGAGGACAGCGTCGCTGTGTTAATGTCTATACATAGCTTTGTGACCTGATAAGTCCTGTCAGTAAGTGTTTTACTTTGATGAAAGGGTTTTTTTCCCTGCTAAGCCGGGGCCACTATTAGTATTGTTTATGTACACTTTTTACACACTATATACAGACCACCGCCTCGTGCGGATTAAAGGTGTTAAAACTGGCGCACGCGCCAATGTTTTCTGTGGAAGTGCTCCCCTCCTCCGATTCCCGCAATGCAGGGGTTGGGATGGCGGCGGATTCTTTCCCAGGTACGCCTGGCCCGTCTCTCAATGGATTGTGCGACTGAGGGCATGCCCATCTCTTCATGAATTGTTGTGTTGTTAGTTAGGAGCGGTGCCCTCAGAGCTTTCCTGAGCGAGAGGTTTTGAATGGTCTGTAAGCGTTTTAGGACCGACTTGGACGCGAGAGCCATGCCACGCAGGCGTACAACAACATTGACAAAATAAAGGGCCTGCACAAAATAATTTTACTCTTAAGACCGCGAAGAATGGGCGCGCATAGTTTCAACCGCTGCCTCCCTTTGTTGGCCACATCTCTCAGGTGATTGCTCCAAAGCAATTTACGGTCCATGGAGACCCCTAAGTATTTAACATGCTGACGATTTGTCAAGATCTCGCCATCGATCGTTAGATTGACTTCTGGAAAGTGCCGCTGATTGGAGAAAACAGTAAATTGCACTTGTGTACGTTTACGTTGATCTTCTATTGGTGAAGCCAGGATGTGAATTTTTCTATGTAGCGCTGAATTTCGCGCGTGCCAAACTTTAAATTTTAAGTCTGATAAATTGCAGTGTCGTCAGCATACTTGGCGACTTTGCATTTAGGTCCACAAGAAAGTCGTAATGAATTGTGTGTACAAGTAAGGGGCCAGTATGACCCCTTATGGAACGCCGGCCTGCATAGGTTGCGCGGTGGAATTGGAACGATCAACCTGTACATAGAAGCGACTGTTTTCTAGAATACTGTGTAATAGATAAAGATAACTCTGGAGTCCGGAAAAAATGTGGTGCAATTTATAAATGAGGCCGTTGTACCAGAACCGGTCAAATGCAGCTTCTATGTCCAGAAATAAGGCAAGGGTTGAGGCCCCATTGTTAAATTGTTGTGTAATATCATCTGTTAAGCGAAGTAATTGTAGCTCTGTGGAGTGTTCTTTTCTGAAGCCAAACTGAAATTTTGAAATGTCATCAATGTCCGAAATCTGTTTTTGCAGTCGAGAAAGGATGAGCTTTTCAAACAATTTATCAATGGTGGACAGAGGACTAGTGGGACGGTAGTTGGAAGGTGGCCTGGTGCTCTTGCCCTGTTTTGGGAGCATAATAATTTTTGCCTCTTTCCACTTAAGCGGAAAATAGTTGAGCCTTAAGCAGACATTGAAGATCTTGGTCAATTGCACCAGGGCCTTTCTCGGTAAATGTTTAAGGTCCTCGTTAATCACTCTGTCCGGGCCGGCAGCTTTACGATTCCTAAGTAATCGTAAATGCTTGAAGAGTTCCTGAGGCGTTATTAAACGAAGTGGTTGCTCGCACTTCCATGCCGTCCAGTCTCGAACCCAGGACCTGACTTGAAAATCTTGTTGGTGGTCGGTTGTGTTGTTTTCGTGAAAGTGTTCTGTAAGCACGTCTGCGAAAACCTCTGCTTTTTCCGCAGACGAGAAGACAGGGCCAGCTGGAGTATGGAGCGCAACGTTGTCAGTGTGTACGCTGGAGGTTGCCTTGAAGGATTTAACTAGGTTCCATAGTGTGTGATCCGAATGGGTGGTACTTGATAATATGTGTTCCCACTGGTCTTGCCTGTTAATGGCTATTTGGTGCCAAATGCGCAGCCAACGAGCTGTCGCCGAGTAAATTCTAAGGCCGGTGATCCTCCATTGTCTCATTAGACGCCGTCTCATGGCAATCAGTCGCTCAACCTCCGGGTATGTAGCGGCTCCACAGATGTCGAAGTGCACGGGCAAGTGATCCGAATCCAGCCTGTTATAGACAGTAACATTTCCTAATAATGCTGCGTTTTTGGCAACAACGAAGTCCAAAGTCTCCGGGTCATGGAGCCACGAGCGGTGCCAAAAAGTGGGGTCCAAGGGGGCGTGTACCTCCGTATCGTCATTTTCTAAAATGTAATCTGCAAGTAGATTTCCGGCCGCGTTTGCAAGGCGTGAATTCTACAATGGGTGTCGAGCATTGAAATCTCCCTCTAAGATTACATGTTCATCCAAATCAAGGATTTCTGAGGTCACTCAAAAAGTAAGTGGGAGTGGGCGGTATGTAATGAGCGACGACCATCACTGTTTTGTTATTTACCTGTATTTTAAGTGCTGTGCACTCTAACGCTTCCATTGTAGGAAGCTTTACGGAAGTATGAGCAATCGTGTTATTCAAAAGTATTGCAGCCCCCCCCCCCCCTGCCATTGCGGTCAGTACGAAAAACGTTATATCCCTGGAGCTTGAAGGAAAGCTCCGGCCTTAATTTGGTTTGGCAAATAAATGCAATATTTTTTTGTTGCATCTCAGGTACCTTTCAAGTTCGTGTTGGCAGCTGTGAATGCCATATGCATTCCACAGCATCGAACGTGTTGAAGTTATGCGCCTACGATCTGTCGCTATTTAAATTGAGAAGGAATCTAACAAGGAGAATATAGCGTCCATTTTTTCCGTGATGTCCCGGGCACTCCGGAACTTCATTAGAAAAGATTTGATAGTGTTTAAATTAATTCCTCGCAGTAGGTCTAAAATATATTTTATTTACCCCAGGTAAATATATTTTATTTACACAGCCTTCAGATGATGGCTGTGTAGGATGCGTGGGGGAACGCTCCTCATTGGCTGGAGGGCGAAGCGAGCGCCGCAAACCGTGTTCGTGAAGGAGTGTTTTTCCTGAACACGCGAGGGCTTAAATATGTCTGGGTTGCGGGACATTCACAAGAAGTCAGAAAGTGGTTTGAGTTTGCTCGGAGATGTTTTTAGAAAATGCGTATGCGTTTATGCTTGCGGTGGAGAGGCTCCGCCTGGCCTATTTTTTGTACTTCTGGGTTGGAGTGCGTTCTTATGGATCACCATGAACTGTATATATGCTTGTAAATATTAACTGTTAAGTATAGGATAGGATTTTTAATTATAAGTCTGTTAGGTTAACTATGTATTAATTTCACCTTATATGTATGTGCCACTAAACAAGTCTCAGTCTTCGCACCATCACAGGAAGCTGTTCCCCTGGGCAAGCTCATTGCCCCCGCATGGGCTTCCAAACAAAAACTTTTTACTCAAAAACTGTCTATGTAAATGCTTAACTTATGTATATTATGTACCTGTAAGGCTGCCCCATGTACCAGTCCAGGGAATTATAGTTCAATAAAAATCAATGAAATCAATGAACATTCACAAGAGTGAGTGATAGTGAGGAGTGGTGGTGAATGAAGGAGGTTGGAAGATTCTTCGAGAAGCTGTATCACCAAGGACCTGCAGCATTCACCCGACTCCAGCGGACCAGCGACCGGCCGGCACCAGGGCAGCGGTAGCTCCCGAGAAGAGCCGCCCCGGCTGGGGACCCCGCCACTTCCCACGTGTACCACAGTACAGCGCCTCCGGCAATAGCCTGATTTTTTATTGAACTATATTTCCCTGGGCTGGTACATGGGGCAGCCTTACAGGTACATAATATACATAAGTTAAGCAGTTACATAGACAGTTTTTGAATAAAAAGTTTTTGTTTGGAAGCCCATGCGGGGGCAATGAGCTTGCCCAGGGGAACAGCTTCCTGTGATGGTGCGAAGACTGAGACTTGTTTAGTAGCACATACATATAAGGTGAAATTAATACATAGTTAACCTAACAGACTTATAATTAAAAATCCTATCCTATACTTAACAGTTAATATTTACAAGTATATATACAGTTCATGGTGATGTCAGAAAAGTGGTTTCAGTTTGCACGGAGATGTTTTTAGAAAATGCGTATGCGTTTATGCTTGCGGTGGAAAGGCCCCGCCTGGCCTATTTTTTGTACTTCTGGGTTGGAGTGCGTTCTTATGGAGGCCCATGCGTTTGTGCAGCGGTTGTGCAGAGTCTGTAGGAAGGTGGGAAATTGTAGTTCTTTGTGAACAATTTTGTTAGGTTTTAGGATCGGCACCTTTAGTATTTTCCTGAGGCAGATGTTTTGATGGGATTGGAGGGAGAGTAGGTTGGTTTTGCTGGTGTTTGACCAGCTGGTCAGGTTTGCTGGTTGGTTTTGGTATTTGCGGTGGAAAATGTGTTCCTCCCTAGTGCAGTGCAACAACCCAAAATCAAAGTGCTCTGACAGCGTCACGCTGAACATGAACATCTCCTCAAACAACAGTGTTAATATGCAAAACAGTGAACAAACAAGTGACAAAAGAGCCATAGGCTCCCATAGTGAAACAAGTGAATCTGGTTTTAAGTCAACAAATCAAAACCATCTATATGTATCCTCTCACCATCTTGCTCTAGAAAAACAACTTATTGAACTGCAGAGGGAACAATTAGGCTATAGAAAAACCTTGCAAGCTTTGCAGCCGGCTGATCCTCGCTGGATTGCTGTGGCTCAAAGCTTGGAAGGCTGCATCAGGTAAATATCCTCATAAAGAAAGGAACTGCACCAAATCAATCAAGGTTGGACCACACCCTCTCAAAAACGAAACCGCTCCAGTGGCAGCGACGATGACAGAAAACAAACCACACCCACCCCCAAAAGACACTCAGAAGTTTTCCACATCACTACAAAAAAACAAGTACGACTCCCTATCGTCAAGTGATGACGACACGGAGGACCACAAACCAAAAAACACGCACAGCACGCCAAAAATCTCACACAAAACGACAGCTGTTCCATCCACAACCAACTCCTCCCATGCCATCAACCACTCCCACCCCCACGGCAAGCATCGTCACCAAACCAACTCCACACCCACATACCACCCCCACAATTGCCCGGCAACATCCCGCCCCCTCCCAAGCTGCCAAAACGCAACCGGAGACACCAAGCAACACACCAGCACAATCCACAGCGGGCCCTCTCCCGCAGAGGCCTCCTAGGATCATCATACACGATAACTCATTCCTCAAGGGCCTTACACAGATCTTACACAAAACATGTCCCAACAAGGATTATACGATTCAGAACACAACACACGCTTGAAGGTCCTCTTCAAGGACCTTCAGTCCTTTAAAGACACACTAGTAAAGCTAAAAAAGGCAGCCATACAATACTACTCTATCATACCAAAGACTGAACAACTTTATCGCTATGTCATCCGGGGTCTGCCTTTCGGCATGGAACCAGAGGATATTTCTGAAGCCGTCAAGGCCAAAGGCTATCCTCTCCAACACTGCAAACAGCTGGAGGCCCGAGGCAGGCCCATTCCTCTATATCTTGTCACATTGGAAAAGAATAAAAAATCCAAACACTTCATACAAGAACGATCAATTATGAACGTCTTAATTAAAGAAGAGCACCAGAGAACGCAACATCACATAGCGCAATGTTACAATTGCCAGCAGTTAGGACATTCTCATCAAATGTGCACACTTGCGCCCCGCTGCGTCCTGTGCAGCGGTCTACACATGGTCAAAGACTGCCCGAAAAAAGCCACTCATAACTTTATACCGACATGTACCAACTGCCAGAGCGAACATCCTTCAAACTATAGGGGATGCATTACTTTTCAGAATGAGAGAGACCGCCGAGAATTACTCACCCTGTCTAGGCAGATATCCTCAGCTAAGCAAAACCTTCCCACCCCCACTCCTATTATCCACAATGCCCCGGTACGCCCAGGTGTGTCGTTCGCAGCCACGAGTGGTGTTCCCAACACAACAACGCCAACACCATTACCATCAACTACAACATCACCAGAGACATCAACAATTAAAGAGTTTCTGTCTCTCTTTAAGGAAATTATCTTCAGCAACTTACTCAGCAACCTAAAATCGGCAATAGCTAAATTCAAGTCAGCAAATGGTCTTGCTGATAAACTGGAGGCAATTTTCAACTTCCTTGAAAATATCGTATAATGGCTGCACGACAACACGCTAACTCCAACACAATAAACGCACTCCTATGGAATGCGAACGGCACACTTGGACACACCTACGAAATAGAATCCTTCCTGCACCAACAAAAAATAGATGTTGCTTGTGTCAGCGAAACGAAGTTAAAACCTCACATGAAACTCCGTCTAAAAGGTTATGACCTACATAGAGCTGACATCCCTGGGCAACGGCCGGGGGGTGGCACTGCAGTCATCGTCCGTAACAATCTAGTAGTAAACACGGCACTGATTCTGCCTCAACTGGAGTGCCTGGAGTGTGCAGGTGTGCAGGGCCTCATAAACTCCCAGCTGATCACCATCCTAGCAACCTACCGCCCCCCCCCCCGCCTAAGCCCGGAAGGAATGATCCGAGATCTGGAGAAATTAGTCAACATGCATGCTAAAATCATTATTGCAGGAGACCTTAACGCAAGGCACACTCTCTGGAATTCCAGAGATTGCAACAGAGCTGGTCAAGTCCTGCTTGACTTGTCCTGTTGCAACACAACCTACAAATTAGAACTGCCCCGGATCATTCCTACTGGCACCACAACCCCTCCATTCCTCCCGACACTCTAGACCTTGTCATATACCAAGGAATCCATATCCCCCCCACACTGCAAATGTACTACAGTCTGGGCTCGGACCATTTTCCCATAAAATTCCACATAGGTGGGCGAGCCTCCTACATGCGCACAAATAAGACGCAGACACCAGCCACAGACTGGTCACATTACAAAGTTCTTATGCACCAAATGGCCAAGCCCAGACGTAGGTACGCAACAGACCATGACCTAGAGATGCGGGTGGCAGCCCTTACAGCCTTCATAAGGACGGCAAAAAGAAAATCCACCACACACTCTCCTGCTCCCACCTCCTACACCACTTTTCCCAACATTGAGAGGCTGCTTGCCATCAGGAGGAAATACCTGCGACAGTGGAGATATACAAGGCTCGCAGTTTACTAAACTTTGGCTCAATGGCTTCGACCTGTTATCAGGCATCAAGTCTACTTAGAATGACAAGAGCTCTTTGAAACAAAACTATTAAAAGTCACCCACAAAGATGCCTCCATATGGGCACTCCTGCGAGCCTTTAAAACCTCCGCTGAAACAGGCCCACGATCAGAGCCACTGGTCACTACTCAAGGGAAAATCCTTCTACCTAAAGAAAAAGCGCAGGTTGTAGCCGAGATGCTCACTCGACGCTTCACTGAAAACCCGGCACAAGACGCCGTACACGAACAAACTGTAAACAACCGTTTTCAGCAGTGAACGAACCAACCTCCCCCTCCTCCCCTTCTAAAAATCACCCCCCTCCAACTCTACAACCACATCCAGTCCCTTCCTAACAACAAGGCCCCCGGACCGAACTGTGTTCGAAACGAGGACCTGAAACACATTCCCCGGAAAGCCCTAGTCCAACTAACTCAACTACTCCACTCCTGCCTCCACCTTCATTACTTTCCCCAAGCCTGGAAGAAGGCCAAAATTATCATGATCCCAAAAACCGGCAAAGATCGGAAAAATCCCTCCAATTTCAGGCCGATCAGCCTTCTTCCAGTCATGGGAAAAGTATTGGAAAAAATCCTCAGCCAGTTAATAAAGAACTCACTTCCAGAATCCACAGCCTTACCCAACCAACAGTTCGGGTTTCGTCCACTGCACTCAACGGAACTACAGATATTAAAATTAACTGATGACATCACAACACAGTTTAACAATGGCAGCAGCACACTGGCCCTCTTTTTGGACGTAGAAGCGGCCTTCGACAGGTGCTGGCACAATGGCCTCCTCTACAAGCTGTATCACCAGCTGTATCACCACTCAAGCCATACATCCCCATGCTGGCCAGCTACCTTCAAAACGCCGCTTTTACATCCAAGTACTCCAAGAAAAATCCCAAACCCTACCCATGTCAGCTGGTGTGCCACAGGGGGCAGTTTTAGCTCCTTATCTGTACACCTTGTACACTCGAGACATTCCCCCCGACCATAGATGTAAGACGCTACACTACGCCGACGACACTGCCAAATACAACCACCATACACACCCAAAATACAACCAGAGGGAGCTCCAACGTTACCTGGACAAATTCCTGACCTGGGCTGCCCTCTGGAAAATAGTGATAAATGCCGATAAAAGTCAACTAATATACTTCACCAAAACCAGGAAAAACGACATAGACATGTACCTGTAAGGCTGCCCCATGTACCAGCCCAGGGAATAATAGTTCAATAAAAATCAATGAATGAATCAACGAATGAATGGCCTAACCTGGAAACACGGTTAGAGCCAAAGCAAATGCACAACTAAATAGACTGTACCCAATATTCAATGTAAACAGCGGACTTCAGCTAGGAATGGGCCTAACACTGTACAAAACTACGACCTATACTAACATATGCAGCCCCAGTATGGGGATATACTGCCAAAACACATCTCCATAGGCTCCAAACAATGCATAACCGCATTCTGCGAATAATTACGAAACTCCCACCTATAGCGCCTACAGCATTATTGCACGAGGAACTGAAAATACATTCAATAGAAGAATTCATAAAGCTACTAAGCTACAACTTGTACAAAAACAAAAATAAGAATCATAACCAACTAATTCAAAAACTAGGTGAATACCAAACAATTCATAACAAACATATGCAACCCCTATCACTCTTCGACAGAACAATTGGCCTGGGGGAAACACAAATAAACATCCAAGAATACCTAGAACAACTTGTAAAATTCCCCTAGCCATGGCAGGCTGATGGAAGCCCGGAAGCCTGCAACATTCACAACCACCAATACACAATCCACAATCAGCTGCCCTCACAAGTCCTTGTGCTACCAAGCCAAGGCGGCTCCGGGGGGATGAGGGCCCCCCACAGCGACACATAAGGCAGATGCCACCAGGTTCTACAAGCCGTGTGATCGCTTACACGAACCCTGCACGACCATGGTTATTCCAGACACACATAGAATCTATATAAATATATATGGCAAAAAAAAATACAAATGAATTCTTATGTACATGCATTAAACTAGGACTAGCCCTAATACTAACACTAATAAATACTATGTTAATATGTTCTAGAGACTGGGCTCCCCGAGCCGACGCATAAACGAATCCAACGAGGTAAGTCACTGAATACTAGCAAGTAGAACAGCAAATTAATTCATAGACTCCACCAGCATACTTACAGCATGAAAATAATTAACAGCAACTGCAAACACCAATAACAGTAGGCGCATGCCACTCACTCATTACCTTTACCTTTACTCCCTTTTGCATGGGTATTCACGCCAACTCTAACTCCCCGTGGGGGCGCTCTGGGCCATCAAGGTCAAGTGCGTCTCCCGGACAAACAGCGCGCCTATCGCTCCTGCATACATCTATCTCCACTGAATTCCGGGGTGCATTAGCGGTAACCCGAACAATCCTCTCCTATCAATTCCTGCATGTTATTAGTACTAATAGCATGGGGAGACGATGTAGAATCTTTCTAGGTTGATCGCCACCGAGATGGGGTGAGGTGGTGCCCCTTCTCGCCCTCCCTTCGGGGGGGGGCTTAAAAAAAACTTGAGGCTACAGCGACAGTCCCAAGATGCCGGCAGGGGAAAGGTCCCCTGCCCTGATACCCAGTCCGAGCGGCTCTTCTCGGGCTCCTGCCCTGGTGCCGGCCGATGGTCGGGTCCTTTGGTGGCAGTTGTTAGTATGTGAACATACAGTATCCTGCTGCTATCACTATTATCAGCAAAGTTTTATTTTTCCACACTTTTTACTATAAACAATGTCTTAAATTGTTCACTTTTCACAACACTAGACACAAAACTTCTGATCACTTGCATTAGAGAGATACACTCGACCCGCGGCAGCACTGCAGGGGGCCGAGACCACCCTCGCAGCAGTAAGCCCAAGCGAACCAATAGCAGCAGAGCCCGCCCGAGTGGCACTCAGGAACCTACAGAGCCACAACAGCAGCAGCCAACGCAAAGTGCACCTTAACAGGAGGCACAACCTAAGCCTCATAGGCCTAAAAAGCCCAAAAATAAAAAGAAAAGGGCGCCAGCAGCCACGATACGAACCACCACCAGTGCTACACCTATCAGCCAATCAGCGGCGGCACAGCCTACACCAGCGGCCCCTAGCGGCCAGCAAGCACCAGCCGACAAGCAGCGGCCCCTAGCGGTCAGCAAGCACCTGCTGTACCAGCAACCACGAACATTGCTACCACGAGAGCTCTGAGTGCCCCGGCAACGACACAGGACTTCATGGGCGACAAGGACCTGCGGGAGTGCCAGACGCACATGCAATGGTACCTCCAAATAATTCAGGAGCAATTGCCTGCTCTGCGTAATAGCAAGGCGGAGTATGAGAACGCCAGTGCGACCCCCGTAGATAAAATTCGTGCGATGCTTCGCACGCTGGCCATATTGTTCCCCCATACCCAGCAATAATGGCAGGCAGACTTGTCGGCCGACCATTCAGGGCCGCGTTTTGGAACGCGAATGGTGTTAGGGAGCAAAGTGACAGCGAGCTAGAAATGTAGAGTACCACGGAATTGACATTCTGATGGTCTGTGAAACCCATCTGTCGAATGATGTGCACTTTTCACTGCCAGACTACGTCACTCATAGAGCCGACCGAGTCGGCCGACGGGGAAGCGCCACAGCCATCCTCATCAAACGCCATATAACCCATACTTCTGTCCCGATCCCGCCCCTACAGCAGGTTGAAGCTTGTTCCGTCCGGCTGAAGCTGGGGGGGGGGGGGGCAAGACATACTGCTGGTTGCGGCATACGACCCGCCTTATCGTCGCTACATAGAAGCGGACTACCAAACCTTGCTAAACCTACACCCAATTGTATGCATAGCAGGAGACCTAAACGCGAAGCACCAGCACTGGCACAGTCGCCAATGAACAATAGAGGCCGTGAGCTCTACCGCCTCATAAGCGGAGACTCGGCCCTCATCGCGCATGGTTCGCGAGGTCCAACGTTCTATCCGGCCCGAGGCGGCAGGTCGGATGTCCTCGACATCATGATCACCAAAAACATTCCATTCCATCTGGACCTTACGGTGGTCAATGAACTGGATTCCGACCACGACCCAGTCATGGTGGATTCAGACGTGACCATGGCCGCTCTGCACTTTCCAGAGTGGAGTGAAGAGGTCGACTGGGAAGCAGCAATCCTGCACCTAAACCAGACTGCTGAGCCAAACCCTCGATCGACTCTATAGTGGCGCTCGAGGCCGCGGCTACAGCTTTCTCCGACCGCATCCTAAGCGCGGTACGCGCCAACAGCTACCGCATCCCCCACGACCATCCAAACCCCATGACAATTACAAATGAGCTTTGGCAGTTCATCAAATCTAAAGGAACTGTGCGCAAGCTATGCCAGCGCTTCCGTCACCCCAGGATCTGGGCGGTCCACCAGAGGTGCAAAACCCTGGTGAGAAGATTGCTCAGAGCGCACCGCAGAGAGGCCTGGGAAAACAAAATGAAGCAGGTTGACCTCCAGAAGAGGAAACCATGCCGCATCATCAAAAGCCTGCGTAAAAATAAAAATTTACACGCACATCCGATTCACGGCACTCGCGGGAGGCTCTCTTTCTCCCCTCGTGAGAAAGCCGAGGCTTTCGCAGACTATCTGGAGACCCAGTTCGAGCCACGGGAGTATCCGCAGGACGAAAACTTTATTGACGTCGTGGAGGGGAGGATGGAAGCTTTCCTCGAGACCCAGCCAACCCTCCACGACCACGATCACATCCCCGTCACCACCCCGAAAGAGGTGGCATCCCAAATCCAAAGCCTGAAACCCAACAAGGCCCCGGGACATGACCGTGTTATGGCGGACATGTTCCGACACCTACCCAAAAAAGTTATGCTCCACTTGACACGGATTTATTATGCATGCCTCCACCTCCGCCATTTTCTTAGTGCGTGGAAAGAGGCAAGAGTGGTATGCATCTTAAAACCTGGCAAGAACCCAGTTTTCCCTTCAAGCTACCGATCCATGAGTCTGCTCCCAGTCATCTCAAAAAATTTTGAGCGGCTGATCCTCTCTCGCCTTTCACCCCTCTTCGAGGAGAAAGGCCTCCTTCCGGACCTTCAGTTTGGTTTTCGGGCTGACCATTCAACCACCCAGAAGCTGCTGCGAGTAACGGAGAAGGCCTCCTTGGGATACCAAGAAAAGGCCAAGACTGTGGCAGTGCTGCTGGACGTTGAAAAGGCCTTTGCGACAACCTGGCATGAGGGGCTGCTCTACAAACTGCTAGCGGCAAGCATTCCTCCCCCCTACATCACATTGATTGCGGGTTTCCTAGGAGATCGTAGCTTCCGTATGAAGGTGGAAGGGAAGATGTCCACAAAACGGCCCATTGGCGCGAGAGTGCCGGAGGGCAGCGTGCTGACCCCGATACTCTTCGCAGCTTACATGACCGATTTTCCAACAGAGCCCAAAGTGACAACATGCCAGTATGCAGACGATGTCTTGCTGCTGGCACAAAACAAAAATTTACAATATTGTTACCGGCCACTTCAACGCAGAGCCATAAGGGTGTGGAGTGAGAAATGGCGTATGGCCATCAGCCCGGAGAAGAGCTCTGCTCTCCTTCAGCACAGACCAGAGCCCCGCATGACCAGCAGCCGCTCCGACTACGGCGCAGGGTGATTCCCTGGGTCACACAAGCGCAGTACCTCGGAGTGATGCTGGACAAGCGACTCACCTTCCGCCCCCACGCTAAGGGTAAAATTAACCTGGGCAATGCAGCTCTTCGGCAGCTGTACCCCATATTCCGATCCAAATCAATGCCCACTTACCAAAAACTGAGGATATATCGAGTCATCATACCGCCCCTGATTCTGTACGGCTGCGAGGTCTGGGGAGTGGTGGTGAAATCCATCATCCGCAGCATCCATTGCGTGCAGAACAGGGCGCTGAGAATGATATACGATACAGGCCGACAGTTTCCGTCTCAAATTCTCCACCAACAATACGGAGTACCGTACATCGTCGACGCACCACCAGCCACTGCTCCCCTCCCTCTCCCTCCCCCTGCTCCTCCCCACCCTCCCGAGCCTAATACCACTTGCCAACCGGGTGATCCCGGCACCACTCCTCAGACTCCCGTCGTCGCCGTGGGGATCCCGAGAGGCTGCTCTCCAAACTATGTGCTCAAAGCCGCTCAGGGCCTTTGGCCCTCTGCGGTTAGGGCCATTAGAATACGCTCCTCAAAGGGCTCCACCGCACTGGTTCGCATCGTACTACTAGACAGCGCTGACTGCGCCTCTGCCATCACCTCTGGCCTGCCCCTTGCGGGCAAGCTGGTAAACACTGAGGCCAGCAGAAGCTCACGAATAGCACCATGCCGACGTTGCTGCGCCTATGGCCACCACGAAGATAGCTGCTCGTCAGAACCGAGGTGCTACTACTGTGGTGCCAAGAAACTGTCCTCCAAGTGCTAACGGCACAACCTGACACAACGACGTCTATTTTGCGCCACCTGCGGTGGCACAGAACACTACACTGGTCAGGTTCGAAGCCCGAGGCACCCGGACCACAAATCGGCAGCATCATCTCCATAGCCGGCACAGAACCCCCAGGGCCGACCACGCCGGAGAACCAAGCGCCGAAGCCGGAAGTCAGCATCTCCGGAAACGAGACCTCTGGCAGTGGCAGTCTCCGTCTCTATTGAGGCACTGAACGCCGCTGTTCGGAGTCTCGCAACCACCGCTGCGCGACTCGCTGAGGTAGCGCAAGACCTCCAGCGCGGCCAGTGTACCCTGGAGCAACACATTAAGGACCAGGGGCTCGAGATCAACACCAAATTCACCCATCTGTACTCCTGCCAGGAAGATACCCAACTGCAGCTCTCCAACCTAGAAGAAAGCATTGGAAACAGCCACGAGATTCCTCTTCGCACCCTTGAAGAGCTGTTTGCTATGGTTTCCTCCTCAACGCTGCTTGACCCGGACAAGCCTGGCAAGAAGAAGGGTTGCAGAACTTAGGGGATCACATCCCCCCCCCTGAAAACGGCGATTTCTTCCATCCTGAGTCATCAACGGATGATCAAAACCTCATGAAAGCGAAGCCTGCGCCCCGGCCCAGGTTAAGCAGCATTGAGCTTGGTCGGAAGTTGGATGGGTGGCCAGTCCACCCAATACTAAAAAAAAAAATCTTTTTTTTCTTTTTATTTTTTCCTGATATATAACATAAACCAGCGTAACATTAACATCAATTATCTTGACAGGTAAAGCCGAGGTTCGGCTAGGTACTGTCGACAACTACACCCCTAGGAAGGACCTAGGTGACCTGTACTGGCTTCTGGCTTCTGGCAGTTGCTGTTAAGTTTCAGGGCCTCTTCTTTCCTGTTGAAATTATTAGGATGTTTGTGGATTTCGATGGCTTCACGTTGCAGTCTAACATGACAGTGTGTCATGGGTGAGAATGTTAGTGTCCTCAAACTTGATGATGTGTTCCCCCTCTGCTTCGATGGTGTGTTCTGCTACCGCGGATTTCAGCCATTTGCATCCTTGGACACCAGCCGCACAGTGGTGAGTCTATCTAATCACCAACTGAAACCAGCCGAAACCTCACTACTAGCAAAAGGAGGCAATTATGCCGTTACCACGCCGACTTTGTCTGTTGAAGATATTATTTCAAACATTGAATCAGGAATACGTTGCCTTCCGAGGGCAGCAGCTGACGAAATTCGCCGAGAATGCGTCAGGATTCTACAAAGAGCCAAAGCTCCCCCCAACAATTTGACTCACCTAGAGAGGGCAGAGTTGAAGAATCTAAATGCCAATGAAGACATCATTGACTGCCCAGCAGTACTATTACTATTAGTGATAATAGTAATGTAACAGTGATCGTAAACCAACAAGATTACCATCGAAAAATCCTAGATCTTCTGAAACCGACACATATGGTATAATTAAACGTGATCCCACAGCACGCATTCTACGGAAAACCAACCTGATTATCAAGAACTCTTAACTATCAACAAAAGATAAACGTCGCACCACCAGATCCGAAGCCCAGCCTCCCAGGCTTTATGGCCTACCTAAGATATACAAACCGGAAGTGCCTCTGAGGCCCATTGTTAGTGGGATTGGATCCCCGACCTATAATATAGACAAGTTTTTAGCCGGTTTACTACAGCCCGACATCGGCAAGACTGATTCTTTCATCAAGGACTCAACACACTTTATCCAGTACTCCAAAATCTTACTTTGCAGCCCCAAGATCTGATTGTAAGCTTTGACGCCACGTTTCTCTTCACCATGGTTCCTGTACAGGAAGCCCTCACACAACTGGTACACATTTTCCCCGACGACATAATAACACTCTTCAAACAGGTGCTCACCACGACTTACTTCCAGTGGAATCATTCATTTAATGAACAAATAGATGTGTTCCTATGGGCAGCCCGCTGAGTCTAGTGGTGGCCAACTTCTTCATGGAATCTTTCGAGACTACAGCACTGGACACAGCTCCACTAAAATTAACTGTCTAGTTCCGCTAAGTAGATGATACTTTCGTTATTTGGTCTCACGGGGAGGAAGCTCTACAGGGGTTCCTCCTTCACCTCAATAGCATCAATCCCCTCATTCAGTTCACCATAGAACAAGAAGGTGGACAGTTGGCCTTCCTAGACGTTCTGGTTAGCAGAAAATTCAACTACACATTGGGTCACACGGTCTACCGTAAGCCCACTCATACTGACCGCTATCTAAATAAAAACTACAATCATCATCCAAGGCAGAAACGTGCCATGATCAAAACTCTCGTAAATCGTGCCTCACGGATTTGTGAGCCCCAGCTACTACCACAAGAACTGCGTCACCTATAACTAGCATTGCAGTCCAATGATTACTCAATTCAGGAAGTCAAAAGACCACAACCGCCCAGCTAAAAACTGGACCAATCTAATGTTAAGGGCAAAGTTTTTCTTCCTTATTTCAAAAACGTCACAGGTCATATTGAGCACATCCTAACACGCCACGGTGTCAAGACTGTCTTCAAGACTACTAAGCAGTTAAGAAATTTACTACGTTCACTCAAAGATCCGCGGGACCCTTTGTATTTGTCGTCGTCCGGTGTCTATCGCATCCCCGCTCCTGCGGTTCGGTCTACATCGGCACCACACAACGCAGCATCAACACCAGACTCAAAGAACACAAAAGGAACTGCCGTCTAGGTCAGATAGATAAGTCCGCGGTAGCAGAATTCGCCATCGAAGCAGAGGAGGAGCAGTATATCATCAAGTTTCAGGACACTAACATTCTCTCATCCATGACACATGGGCGGAGGAGGGACCCACCAAAAAAAAAAAAAGAAAGATTCAGAAACAGACTCGAGTGGGACAACAGTTACATGTTTATCACAGCTTAGACTCGGACCACTTGCCCATAATATTTACAGTACACGGCCGCTTGGATAGAACCACGGCCAAAATCGTGCCTCTAACTCCAGTGACTGACTGGAATAAATACAAAGCACTGCTGCACAAACTGACTACACTCAAGCTGGAATACACCAGCACAGAGAAAATTGACCAGGGAGTTGCAAGCTTTACTGCTTCTCTGCGGACAGCCAAGATAAACAGTAGTGAACCTCCAACGCGTACACCCTCATGGGTCACGTACCCAGAGGTGGAGCACCTGCGACGAAGATGCACGCGCCGGTGGCAGGAGACCGGAGCACCCATATTTAAAGCCACAGAAAACTGGCTGCGTAAACTTATAAAAGTACAAATAACCGCCAAAAATCACGACAGGTGGGAGAAAAAGATGCAAAATTACATCCACAATGATGTTTCGCTGTGGTAAGTGCTACGGAGTTTCAAAAGCGCCGGCTTAGTGCACACTAACACTCGGGGGGGGGGGAGGCTTGTATTCTCAACGACAGGCAAAGCAGAAGTATTTGCAGACATGCTCGAGCATCGCTTTAAAGAAAATCCAAGCATCAATCAAGTGCATGAACACGAGGTTGAGGCATGGTTTCTAGCGTGGGAGGTCAACGAGCCAAAACAAAAACTACCCCTGTTTACAACCCAGGAAGTCTTCCAACAACTAAAAATACTAAAACTAGGCAAAGCCGCTGGCCCAGACGGAGTGCGCAATGAAGACTTACGCAATATGCCTCGGAAATATTTAATGCTTGCTTAAAGCACCATTACTTCCCTGCTGCCTGGAAGCAGGCGAAAGTTGTTATGATACACAAACCAGGCAAAAACATTCGGCAATCATAAAATTATTGACCAATAAGTCTCCTCTCCGCCGTTAGTAAACTGTTCGAGAAGCTTTTACTGGAAAAAATACAAAAATCTGTCTCGGAATACAATGTAATATCAAAATTTCAATTTGGGTTCAGAAAACATCATTCAACAGAGCTGCAACTGTTGAAATTTTCACATGATGTCACCGAACAGTTTAACAACGGGGCCTCCACACTGTCTTTATTTCTCGATGTGGAAGCTGCTTTTGACAAATGCTGGCATAAGGGCATAATCTTCAAACTTATAAAAACCCCTCACTACGAGATTACGACCCCCTCATTCACAGTTACTTAAAAAATCACAGCTTCCACGTACATGTCTCCCAAAGCAAATCAACATAACGACGCATAGAAGCAGGAGTTCCACAATGAGCCATAATGGCTCCATACATTTACGCAGTTTACACCAGCGACTTCCCTGAACATCACCAATGCAAGGTGGTCCTGTATGCCGACGACACGGTCCTTTACGCCCATCAGAACCACAAATACGGCCTAAAAAGTTTACAAAATTATACCAACACTTTCCTGACATGGCTACAGACCTGGAAAATACAAATTAATCCAAGTGTGCGCCGGTATTTTTCACAAAGAAAAATAAACCCCCGACCGTGGAGCTAAACAAAAACGGGCAACAGTACTCGTCGGCATACACGCTACCTAGGCGTCGATCTACACTCCAAACTGCTGTGGGGGAACACCTGAGAAATACAGCCAGTCATGGGCGACAACGTCTAAAGTTGTGCGCTCCAGTATTTCGCAGTAAATTCGTTAAACTGAGAACAAAACTCACACTATACAAAGCATACATTTTAAGCCTACTAACCTACGCTAGTGCAGCATGGGCTCGCGTTCCAAAAACAGTAATGGCACCCCTTCAGACCACACAAAACCTAGCACTAAGAAAATTATATTACGTACCAATCCTAGCACAAACAAAGCCACACATCGGGAGACAGGGATCAAGCCTATAGAAGAGCTAATTGACAGCAGATTACCAACACTATGGGCAAAAATCCGGGTCCACCCGAATGTGGTAATTCAAAAAATAGGCAGAGGCACGTCCCTACACCGCAAATACAGGCGGATAAAAATGATATAAAATTGTAAATATGTAAATAGGCTCCTTTCTCTCCTAACAGTGTAAATAAAGGCAAACCGCCCCTCCCCTTCCTACATTCTTCTCACTTATTGAAAAAAAAAAACTTTCGCCTAGTTATAAGATCGCTTATAACACATAAGCAATGATATAAATTGCTGACAATAACTATTTCTCATGTCCCACTATAAGCGACATGTATGAGTTATTCACACACAAATAACTTTAATACTAAACTAGACAGCTGTACAAAAACGCAAAATGTATCCTGCAAGGCCATCCCCTGTAAGGCCACAGGAAATTTTCTATCAATAAAAATCAATCAATCAATCGATTCAGACGAGGAAGCTACGTCCACGCCACTGAAGATGTCCTCCGTAGTTGCGGACGAAACGTCTGGAAAGTTTATCTCCAGCAGACCGCGGCATAACAGTCCGGCAGAAAATCGCACTGACATCTATGACTCCGGCCGTGAAAGGCTACGCTCTCTCTTTTTGGTATTGCTTTATCTTCTTATCATCACCATCTCCCCATATTCAAGAGTCCTAACATAAACCATCTGAAAGCAACTAACCTAGCTGCTTATAACATGTTTAGCTCTTAGCTCTAATTCTCTAAGCAGTACTTTGGATGCTACCTGCCAAATCTACAGGTGAAGCGATCAGTCAACCACTATTTTCATATGGGTACTCAAATATACCTCGATATATATGAATATATTAAATTTTAATTGTAACTGTATGCTCAAAGTTATCCAACAGGTATATGTACAATAAAATTATTTTTACCATTACTGTTATTAAAACTGACAATTAGACATTGACATAAATTATTTGGGGTTATGTTTAAGTATCATAAATTAATATATATCAGCTAATTGTTAGGCCTATTCTCAGTGGTGTCAATCTAAGAATCAGCTCTCTTCGATTGATACTCCAACCTCCTTAATTTTAATACAATAATTACTTATTAAATAATGTTATAATCTGCTACAAATAAAGAAAAGTTATAATGCACCATGCTTTTACAGTTAGGTATATGGTAGTTTGGAAACTTACCAAATTGTCTTTGGACATGGCCATACTGACAAATTGTTTTGAAACAAATGGTTGTGGTAGTAACAAATGAGGTATTATTTTAGATAAATGTAGAATTTTAAAGTATGTAACATGAGCTTAAAGTCATTGCTTAAATTCTTTAGTGCAATTTTGTATGTATCTGAAATGCCCAGAAAGACTTCTTGTTATTGTTGTTGGACCAGTTGGGGTGGTGGTGGAGGGAGCAAGTACAATGACACTGAAATGATCATGAATTACTAATACTGCTACTACATCCATAGAAGAAGAATCTGAAGCTGCAATTCTGCTGCAATTAAGAGCTATTATCATGAATCTGCTCATAATAACCAGTTGTTTGTTACACTCTTGAAAGTATCTCAATTTTAATATTAAAAATATTTTTGTTTCAAGTACTCAAACAAGAGAACATAATATACATGTATTTAAAAAGAAAATAGCACATAATAATGACAACAACAACAACAACAACAGCAATAATAATAATAATAATAATAATAATAATAATACAATAACAACACCAATTATAATTTCTGATTCAACACAAGACAAAATAATAATGCAGGCATACTTACTGTGTAACACATTATCAAGTTCTTGTTTTAGTTCTTCAAAGTTTGTTTCTAGTAAATTTTTCACCTCCTGAAAAAGAATGAGCATTTTATTGTTTTCTAGTATTAACCTGAGTTGCAATATAAAATGGAAGCAATAACTAACTGCTTTTTAATAAAAAGTAGAAGTAAATATAAATGAAGAGATGTTTTTAAGTGACTTTAAAGAACTGCACACTAGAAATCTTTAATGAATATGCAGTGATAATGCAGGTAATATGTACTATTTATCTAGGTCATATGCCTGTCCATTTCAACTTTAACAATTGACTCTCTTGATTATTCATCGATCCATCCTTTCATGTAATGTCTACCTTAGTCATTTGTCTGTTCACCTGTCCTTTTTAATTTACATGATTGTTTCTGATTGTCTATATGGCCACAGGATGGCCAGCAAGTCTTGTATACCGGACAATAGAATTATACAGCTCCTTTTAAATTCTCTTTATCAGCAGCAATTCATCTTCATGCAATATCACCATGTGTAGTGTAATAGAAACACAATGCCAGAATTACTGATACGAACAGTTACTGTGTTGAGTTGCAGTTAATGACCATGTTTCATACAAAAAAGATATAAACAGGCCAAACAATGAAAGTAAAGAGTGATGCATTCAGACGTTTTAATTACAAGAATTTGCTTAGGAAAAACATGCACTTGAATTATTAAGTACGAAAGATAGGCTACAGAGTGGATGAAAGTCAACATGACTTCAAACTTCTGCTCCTGTGCTGATTACATTGAACAACCCCTAAGAAGTCAACTCATAAAAAACCTGCTGAACTTCCATGGTTGATAATGCTAATGCAAAACATGAGAAGAGAGAGAGAGAATAAAGGAGAGCAGAAATGTTATATTTTGAGCATCAGGAAATTCCCATTATATATAGAAGAACTGGAAAGAAATCCACCACACATCATAATGCGGGCCTTAGATGACATCAAGGCATCTGTTTGGTACTTTCAGTCTTTGATACAAGGATTTCTGTGCATGATGTAGCATTTCTGCAATATAATGTGGCATATCTTAATGTGCAGTCAGTGAACCCTTGTAGAATGCACCATTTAATTCCCTACAGAAAAAATCTAAAGGCATCAAATAAAAGGTATGAGGATCAGTAATCAATTCAATGGCGTTCAAATATCTTGTCATGAACTGTTCAATTACATTTTGTACTATGAGCTGGAAGCCCAACATGTTAACACAAAATGTTACTCCTCATTTCCAGTACAGTAGAATATTTTTCAACATGGAATTTCACAAAAAATGTATATATACTACTATAAATCTCACACTTTCTAGTGGGCACTAATGACCTTAGCAGTTTTGTGCCCCTTAACCAATTATCATCAAACACTTTCTATGAAGTAAAGGCTCATTATTTAATATAACATTTAATTTAATTTCGTGTCGGAATGATTACAATGAAGCGACTATTATGTTCTTAATTATCTAGTGAGTCGATTTGATAATCTTATGCTCCACTTACTGTTGAGTTATGCAAAACTAGTTTCGCAGGCTTTTGCCTACATCCTCAGTTGCGAGTCAACTGTCTGCTTCGCTGTTGGTTGGCTGGAGGACTTGGTGTAGCTCTCGTGGACATTTTATGAACTTTTGGATCAACCTGTCTTCTGTTGGGATCTCAAAGTTCATAACCTTATTCTCATATTTTTTTTATATAAATTTTTCCCATATTCCCAGCTCAAAGGGTTGATCTACGAATTTCAGTAATTTAACTCCCATTTCTATATCATGTTTATCTCTCCAAAAGTGATGTGCAACTGCTGATTTCTCTATCTGATTGTACCTTATGTTTCTCCAGTGTTCCTTCAGCCTGATTCCATTTACCTTCTTTTTGTTTTTCCAATATATACTTTGTTACATTCTGAACAATTTATTTTGTATATTACTAGCTTCTTCTCCTCCGGTATTATATCATTATCCCCAGAATAGAGCAGATTTTTTAGGCTACACTTGTTCACAGAGGACAAAGTAATCCCAAACTCTCTGAGTATTTTTTGAAATTTTTTGGTGGCCCAAGGATGATAAGTGAATTTCAGTGGATGGTAGATTCTTTTATTGCTGTCAATGTTGTAACCTGCTTTAACCTCTTCTTTTGTTTGAATTTCTTGATTTTCTTATCTACAATTTCTTGGTCATACCCATTGAATTTTGCTGTTTGTATGATATGGTGGTATTCTTTGTTGTATTTAAACTCATTCATAGGTATGTTGATGAGTCTATGTGCTAAGCTAATGAGAACTGCATGTTTGTGTGCTGTGGGATTGAATCCACTTGCCTTTATGTAATTCTCAGTCTGCGTGTCCTTTCTGTATATTCCAAATTCCAAATTGTTGCCTGTTCTTATAATCTTTAAGTTGAGAAAGGGAATCATGTTGTTTTGTTCTGTTTCGGAAGTGAAATTAATTTATTATCTTGTAAGTTTAGCAATTTCAAAGCATCGTCAAAGAGTTTTTTGTTGACCACTGCAAAAATATAATCCACATATCTGTGCCATACTTTGAAAATGTATGGAAATGATTTGGTGATGTGCATTTCTAAACTATTCATATACAAATCAGTCAGAAAAGGTGATAATGGATTCCCCATAGCTAAACCTGCTTCTTGTTTGTAAAATTCACCATGGTACTTGAAGAAATTATGACTAATACATACTTCGGTTTGTTGGATGTATTCCTCAATCTCCTTGTTGCTTAGTTTCACAAACTGTAACCATTTTCGAAGAGATGTTGGAAGTTTGTATTTTCAAACCTGAGACATTTTTAAGATGGAGCTTGTATGTTGAAGAATCTATAGTATGCCAGTGTATCTAATGATATATCAATGGACAATTTGTGGACTTTATAGCAACTTCAGTTGTAATATTAATTTCACTCTGCTCTCTTAAAATTATTTTATTTCCAACATGTTCATAAAGAGTTAACACTTATACTTCCTTTAGTTGATTATAAAAAGTACAAATACTTGTTAAGGTAGCTACTGTCTCTCAGGGAATTTCTTTGTGCATACAAATAACATGAAAACATGCATTTTTTCTACATTCACCATATATTAAAATCACAATACTTTTTAGCATTAATAAATAAATTACTTATGTAGAATCTGTTGCTCAAGCATACTATTAGATACAAAGTCTTAATGCAATTCAGTGTACTAAACAAATAGCAAATAAAAGCAAAGTCCAGAGAGAGATCCTTGATCAGTCAAACCCTCATAACTAGGCAAGTTCTTGTCTTAATGATAGTAATCATTAATATTATATCATTATACAAAGCTTTAAATTTGGAGATTAAAATTCTAGTTTGAACTGCAATTCTGTTTAATTCAACATTGTTTCTGTTTTTCAATTATATGTAACATTCATTTTACTGGCAAAGTATCACAGTTGGAAAAGCACATTTTTTTTTTTTTTTGGGGGGGGAGCATTCCACTTAAGTTAAGTACCTCCACAACATTTGCCATTGATAGGGACTGAGAAAAACCTGGAATAAACCTCAGTCAGGGAGGATGCTCCTGGTAGGAATTGAACTCCACATTGAATTTATGCATCTGTCCCTTAATGACCTCGGTCGTCTATGTCAATCTATAATGCTTTCCTTGATCTATTACATATTAGTTAGGTACTATTATATAGGTAAATAAGAGTACTATTATATAGGTAAATAAAGACAATTGTCATGCTAGTGCTTGCTGATCTTCTGAAATGTTAACATTTTTACTTACAATTTCCTTATCATTTATTCACTCCCTTTTCATCTAGCATATAGGCGTTCATAATTAACTTGAAAGCAAAGTGTCTATTGAAAAATGTTGACAACTGTTTGCACTAAAAACATGTTGTTGTTGTTGTTGTTATTATTATTATTATTATTATTATTATTATTATTTATATTAATAATTTATTTAATTCATTTTAAGGTAGTTCAAGTTTTTATATGCTAAAAAATCCTATCCAATATACTATACAGTTTATGCTCAAAACGTACTTTTCATAATTCCTTATTTTGGTAAATTTGTCATCTGCTCTTGGCCCCTCAACATTTCCTTTAGTTAGAAGGTATTGTGTTCCAAATGGTCTATGCGAGGAAGAACAGGAGAGTTTAAAATTAATCCCAAGGCATGACTGCCTCTCAATGGATATTAACAATAAAGGCTTATTTTTTCTGTATCAGTGATTAAGTCTCCAGTCAGTATTACGTATTGAAAATGCATTGTACTACTCTCTTTTATTGCTGTGTGTAAGTCACTGACTTTGGAAACCATGTGCTATTCAAGAGAGTCTATTCATCAAGTTGAATAAGCAAGGTGTTCATAGGCAAATGTAATATCTAAGAGGAAATCCCAACAGTAATTTTTGCTATATTAAAACATAAAATCAATCTTCAATTCCAACATATGTCCTACATATGGCTAGTGTGAAAGAACGATTTCCATATATAAAATCAATTTGCATTTTATAAAAGGAAATGGAATTTTTTTTTAAACAGTCATTTTTTGTGACATAACCATACATAGTACAAATGCTGAAATATGAAAAATGTACCTATATAGAAATTTCATTTTTGTTTAAATGTAACAAACTAAAATTTATTCTTAATTACTAATTAACTAAAAAGAGAGACAGCATAAGATTATACAAGCATTTCTTTCATCTATTTTTATTTAGTCTTTGTTTATTTCCATTATCTTATTCTATGCTACTTCAGTACCTTGGAAACCAGGTCATGTATCACTGAAGCTTGACTATTAAATCATATAATTATGTTATTTTGCATGCTTTATCTTATCTTGCATGAAGCAGACAAATAATAAAACCAGGCTGTTAAAACTTACCAACTGTGTGTTTGACATGTAAAGCTTTGTATCATTTAAAGAGGTTCTCACTTTAGAAGGTAGTTTCTGGGTTCCCTCTTCCATGTACTCATTGGTAACAAAGGCACAGACCACCCCATAACTGCAAAGTAAACAATAATACATGACTGACATTGCTTATATATCACAAAACCATAACTTTTTGACATCTTTTATTTTCCTTTGACAAAATAGTGTCTCTAAACCTTATGCATAGTCGCCATAATGAATAAAGAATTAAAGCCATATGGCAATATACTGAAATATATAATAGAAGGATATTTAAAAATTGTAATAATGATTTTACAAAGATGATATAAATAAATATTTAATAATTGTAACACATATGAAGAGGAAAAACTGAGGCTTTAACTATTAGTTATTAATAACTATTAATAGTAATAACTATTTATAGTAATAGTTATTACTATTAGTAATCATTAGTTTTGTAGAGTTTATATTTATTTCATAAAGACATACAAGATTTTAGTATCAATACTTAAATACAAAAGCTACTAAGAGGAATATTCCTCTGCCACATGGTGACTAGCTATTGATGTACCAAGAAATAACTTTTCTCTGTTTGCTGGTAATAAGCTACAACCTAAATTACAGAAAATGTGGATTATTTGTGTTAAGTTCTATATTAAATATTAGGGCGACTTTTCCTCCAATACTGAATTATTGTACCTCCACTAGCATATTTAAGAGCTAATTCCAGCAGTGCTCAGAAACGTTATGTAGGGGTACCTTCCCATTTTACCAGGATCTGCAGCATAATCTATAGGCGGTAATTGTGTCATCCAAATAGCCTGTTCCACTTCATCCCACGAATACTTGATGGAATTAAGTCTGATGATTTGTACGCTACAGAAGCAAGGAAGTAATAAAAACACAGTGCATCAAGTGAGTTCTATGGAGTTAGATGGAATTAAGTCTGATGATTTGTAGGCTACAGAAGCAAGGAAGTAATAAAAACACTAGTGCATCAAGTGAGTTCTATGGAATTAGCATTCTGAAAGATACCATGCTCCAGAGCAAAGGTTCAGTAATGTGAAAGTGGGCATGGTTGGCAAAAATGTCTTGATATGATGAGGCATTTAGCAAAATATTTTAATATGTGGAGTTCAAAATCTCCTATTAAAATATTCCCTACATTATAGCAGAATCGCCACCAATCTACACTGTCTATGCCACACAGGATGGGTCCATTGACTCATGTTGTTAAAGCCATATCTGCATTCTACCACCCACATGATGGTGGCAGCCAGATCCATTGCCTTAATATTTGCAGCATTATCATCAATAACGACAGTCTATATGATCAAATCAATTAAATCTAAACCAATAACACATTTCATGACATCAAATAAGTTATCAGTGTTAAGAGTTTTGACTGGTAATGTATGTACAGCTTCAACTTCTATTAATCATAAGTGCAAGAAGTGACATATCAAATTTTGTGTCATTTGCAGATGTTCCAGCATTAATCACTTTCTATGGATGAATGTGACTTTCATCTAACATCAACATACCTCTCATGCTGTTCAAAACTATGATTTTATTTTTAATATAATGTAAAAATTGTTAATAATTTTACTGCTACAATTGAGCACACAATTTTCAAAGTATTTGGGTGTGGTAAATTAATGAACACTTATTAGTGATAAAGTTATATATAATGAAGAAAAATCAGAGAGAAAATCAACATAAAATAAAATCAATATGATATAACCTATAATGCTTGTATTATGGGCTAAATGTCTAGGAACTTCATGAAATCAATCTCACCTTTATCTTATCAGAAAGCTGACCAATTAAATTTACTAGCAGAGATTTAATTTTCCTAGTAGGGAGCTGTTTAGGAAAAGTGAGACAAAAATGGCTAGGAAATGTGGACAAGTCTCATGAGAGTAATAAATAACAGCATAAAAAGTATATATGAATTATGTGTAGTAATAAGTATTTAAAATTTTGGAAGTTACTTATTTAAATATATACCCATGTGGTGTTAATGTAAAAACATATGAAAGAAATACAACTCCAAACCTGTTAGTTTCATACGGTTGATTATTAATGAACACAATCTTTGTTTATAGTGTGTAGAACAATTTGTTGTGCTTTTACTCTATTTTCTTAGATTTATTTAGATATAGCTAAGCCCAAGTTTTCTGGATATTCCGGTGGTAAACTGCTGATGAATCAAAGGCAAGGGTTCTGTAATTAATTATATAAACTTAAATTGAAACTTGTTTAAGTAAAGATATTAATGATTATTAAATTATTCTTATTGTAATACGTTTATCTGAATTGCTAATATTTGCAATTTTTTACACAATAATCAGTTAGTTTGATCGACAATCAAATTAAATTAATTTATACTGATAATGACATCTATGTTTATAATCAACTTGATTTCAACAAAAATTCAACTGAATATATCTTAAATTTTAAACTTGCACTTACAGTAACATATATTACAGAATGTGATTCAATAAAGTAGTCAAGTTTTCTTCAATTGCTTAGAACAAACTTTCTTGAAAAGATAAAAACAAAAGGTTTGCATGTGTAGAAAGATAGAAGTGGGCACTTTGGAAGTATCTTGGCACCAGGATTCATTTATTTTGGGCTACTTACATAGTCCAACTCACAGTATTGTTGTTGAAGTAGTAGATATTAGTGAGATACTCTCTGTTTTGAATTTTCAAAAAGATTCTTATAGTATGGTTGACATGGTGATTTACAAACACTCTTTAATATCTCAGGACATCAGTGTCCCATTCAATTCAGGGAGTGAAACAGCTCACAAATGTTGCTAAGAGGCTTGATCTTTCAGGCTTGAGGTTCTTTTAAATGCTGTAAATCTATGACAGGGACTTATGGCTTTACTTCACTTCTGAAGGAAGTCATACTTGGGATTTTTATGCCTGAAAAAACTGAACTGAACTTTTTTAAAAAATTTCAAAGCTTGAGCATCAAAAATTCATTTGATTTAGTCAAAAAAAACTTTAAAATAGCGAATTGCAACAGGAAATATAATGGTGTGTTTAACGTAAAAGCCTTATTCCTGAGTATACCAACAGAGTATCTTGTGTAAATATTAAAGAAATGGTTAATCTCCTTAAATTCACAAACAGAAGAAACAGAAGACTTACTGAAACTTACTAATATTTTCATTCAACAAAATTTTTTCAATTTCAATCAAAGATATTACGAACAAATTTCAGGCCTAGCTATAGGAAACCCCTTTTCTCCATTTCCAGTGGATTTATTCATGAGCTCTTTTGAAATACACATCATCAAAGCCTTCCCTTTAATTTTCATGACATGGTATAGGTATATGGACGACATATTTGCAATAATACCAAAAAACATTCAACAGATGCTCTGAAACTTCTTAATCTACAACATAAATCTATACACTTTACCATAGAAGAAGAGAGAAATAGTTGGCTCCCATTCCTACATTTAAAAATCATAAGAAATAAAGATAGTCTGAACTTTGGAATTTATAGAAAAGAAACACACACAGAAAATTACATATAAAATGATAGATATAACTCCATTCCACAAAAATATGTAGTGTTTCAGAGCTTGGTACACAGATTAATTAACATTCCACTCTTAGAAACAGAGTACAAAATGGAATACCAACAAGATGGCAGCAATAACCAATGGTTTCAACAAACATACAGCAATAAAAATTATCAATAAATTTAAAAGATTAAAATTGATAAAAGAGGTTTCCACATTGAAGAACACCAAAGAAAGATTGTGATTAGAGATACAACTGGTAAAACAAAGAGAAATTTGGAAATTTGGAGAAAAGAATACTTTAGGAATACTTGGTTTAAGCAGGTTGATATGCCAGTGATGGCAGCTCACTTTTGGACCAAAAATCATGCAATTAAATCAGAGGTTAAGCTGCTAAAACAACTTCACAGCCCAATGGAGCTAATCACTTGGGAAAAAATTTTATCTTAAAAATTAAGAAAAGCTTAATGAATTTTGATTTTTCTACTTGGATGAACTCAGCAAGTTCCTACTAGAACCATCAGACACCGTCACAGGAGCATCCTGGATCCAGCCATCATTTCTATTTCACTTTGTATTGAAGGAATTCCATCACTTGACCCATTTATTTTTTTGTTTTTTTTTTCTTAAATACATAATTAATAATATATTTAACTGTAGTTGTGGCCTTATTGAGTGCTGCCCCAATAAATATGTTTGCAAGATTTACCTTTTGAATATAACTGTAATTCACCTTTCTTCCATAAGTTTCTATTGTTTTGCCTCACATTATAGACATAACAATCCATAATACTGTTGCAAAGTGAGGTACTCACTGACAAACTATTTACAGGCATTAGTATCTTAGAGCAGGATTTGCTTAACAAGGGTGTTTAATTCATGAATGTGCAGTCATCAGAGAGATACTTGTTTGGTGCAAATGAATTGAAAATGTTAATCCAAATCACATATTAATTACACTATTGTGCAAACAATAAGAATAGGTGGCACTGATATGTCATATTATTGATTTTTTTTTATGCTTGAACATATGCTTGATTATGGGTAGAACAATACTTTCTGGAGTCACTGTAGGTATATACATTGCCTCACTGTTATTTAGTTGATACTAAGTAAGATATTGAACTGAAAAGTTTTGTGACATTTTGTTTTAAGATGAGGCTACTACTTCACATGAGAGGAACAGCGCCAAGTATATAATATACAAATCTAATCATTTGCCAAGAAAAAAATAAAAAAATATATTTTGCAGAAAATGGTTTGGTTACAACATATTAAAAACATGCAAATACCAAGTACAAGCTAGGCAGATGAAGCCATGGGGCAGCCATCATCTAGACTAGGGCCCTGTTTCACAAAAGTATGGTCTAATACATACAAGTGTATTAGTGCAGGTGCTTAAAAAGTATGGTCTTGTAACTTTCTGTCCCACGAAAGAAATGCTACACTGGTTAAGTATTAATAAAAAGTTACAAATGACATTGTATAAGAGTAAAATGGAGGAACAGCTGTTTGCCTACTTCGCCATACTTTGAATTAAGTTATGTCCACTCTTTACGGATTTTTAATGCAGAGCATATCATTGTCACTCCTGCAAAATGAGTCTTGTTTTTTTCTCAGACATAATGATAGTTTAAATACTTTATTATGCATTTATCAATATTGAAGTGTAATACTCCACTTTGAGATGATGGTCCCATAAGGCTACATTTAGGAGCATCAATTTCAGTGGTCAAGAGATGGCAGAAGAATCGAACTTTCCAATTGCTCTTGGTCATTTATTTTAATAGTCCATTTGATCCTTTATATTTGTTTATTTGTTTATAGTCTTGACAATCAACTTTTCATAAGCAAAAAACTGGGAATATTGTGCCAAAATAATTTATTTTAAAAGAAAATGAATAATGAAAAGAAATTATTTTCTTGGCATGTTGCAAGAACCTTAAAAATACATTAACTGTATTGCTGTTGCTGGTCTGAAATATGCTTTTGGAACAAGAAGCATCATAAGTCATACTTTATTTGCACTTATCTAATTTTATTATTAAATACAAATATTTAATTATTCTTTCTTTATACATATTCCTTACTCAGCATTATAAACACTTTCACTAATACCTGGCACATTTGGGTAACCTGGCTCCCAAAATCATTAAAATGATAATACATTTTGTGCTAGTATTTGAAGTTACCAATATTCCTACACTTGTAAAGAAATTTATACAAATTAACGGTACCCAACTAATATCAATACCTCTGTGGAACAGAACAACAAAAAATCACTTGTACTTTTGTAAGTATGGAGTAGTAAAATACAACAGTAGCAGAAACCTTTGTGGAACAGAATTTTACTAATAACTAAAGTTGCAAGTCCATACACTTGTAATGTAAATGAACATATTTTTGTGGAACAGAGCCCAGATGTTCAAACCAAGGGTCTTTGATCTATCATGTCAATGCTCTACCATGTTCCGCCTGGTACAATAATAATAATAATAATAATAATAATAATAATAATAATAATAATAATAATAATAATAATAATAATAATTCCTTTTTGAACAACTTTAATGACTTTTGGTTTGTTTTGTTTTTTTACAAATCATGTGGATAATAATCCTAAACTCAATTTGCCGGTGCTTAGACTTATGAAAGAGGATTCAATATGCACTTACAGGATGATGATAGTGATGCAGGAAAGAACGACGCCAAATCCGATGCGCCTGCAGGGATCTCGCCGTTTCTCGAAGGGCTGGGATCGAGCCCCACAGCGACCCGAGCACCTGCAGCAGCAAAATATGAAGCCGACGCAGGGCATTAGAACTGCGAACAACAGGCCTATTGCCAGCACGGCCACCACTCCGGGATAGTGCATTAGCAATGTGTGCCACTCTTTCCTAGGGTCCGCCATCTGGAAGCTGCCATTGCTCTTCACAGAGAAAAACCCTGAAACACAGAAACAAACACACTGCATAAACTTGACAGCATTTTCTATTTGAGGTTACATTTGAGGGAAAAGGAAAGGTGTTAATGAGTTGTATTTTGCGGTTATTTTTATCTTGTTGACAATTATACCAATTCCACCTCTTTTCCCTTAAAAGGGAAGGGTTTCGGTTCGACCAGGAATTTTTGGTTAAACATGTATACAGAGATTTATTTACTAAACAATAAATGGTGATGAAGACTAGAAAAGCGTTCATCTGTGTAACAGTTGTTTGGCTGATATAGGCCAATACACTTCTTCAAAAATGTACAAAAGGATTTCATAAAAAAATGCATGAAACAGCGTGGATATAGCAATAGCCACAACACGCAAAAGCAACATTTGAATCACATTCCATACATGAAAACTAAACATCTGAAGTAGGAGGCTTGCACAGGAGTCAAGAAACCAGCTGACTGTAAGGAATAAGACAGTTCATATAAACCATGCACGTCAAACACAACTCTTATTAGTGCGAAATGCCCCCCTACCCCCATATGCTGCTACTGTGCAGTCACGTTATGCGACTCATCCGGAGCAGAGACGGTAAGAGCTTGGGCTCAATATAGCAGGCACCACCACGGGTGGCCGAGGTCGTTATGGCGCGGACTCTTGAGCGGGACCGTCCTACCTGACTCAGGTTTTTCCCAGGTTCCCTCAATCCTCATGAATGGCAAATGCCGGGGAGGTACCCTAAACGTAGGCCTGGAGATGGATGGATGGGTGGGTGGGTGGGTGAGATGGATGAGGTGGGTGGGTCGGTCGGTCGGTCGGTCGGTCGGTCGGTCGGTCGGTCGGTAGGTCGGTAGGTCGGTAGGTCGGTAGGTCGGTAGGTCGGTAGGTAGGTAGGTAGGTAGGTAGGTAGGTAGGTAGGTAGGTAGGTAGGTAGGTAGGTAGGTAGGTAGGTAGGTAGGTAGGTAGGTAGGTAGGTAGGTAGGTAGGTAGGTAGGTAGGTAGGTAGGTAGGTAGGTAGGTAGGTAGGTAGGTAGGTAGGTAGGTAGGTAGGTAGGTAGGTAGGTAGGTAGGTAGGTAGGTAGGTAGGTAGGTAGGTAGGTAGGTAGGTAGGTAGGTAGGTAGGTAGGTAGGTAGGTAGGTAGGTAGGTAGGTAGGTAGGTAGGTAGGTAGGTAGGTAGGTAGGTAGGTAGGTAGGTAGGTAGGTAGGTAGGTAGGTAGGTAGGTAGGTAGGTAGGTAGGTAGGTAGGTAGGTAGGTAGGTAGGTAGGTAGGTAGGTAGGTAGGTAGGTAGGTAGGTAGGTAGGTAGGTAGGTAGGTAGGTAGGTAGGTAGGTAGGTAGGTAGGTAGGTAGGTAGGTAGGTAGGTAGGTAGGTAGGTAGGTAGGTAGGTAGGTAGGTAGGTAGGTAGGTAGGTAGGTAGGTAGGTAGGTAGGTAGGTAGGTAGGTAGGTAGGTAGGTAGGTAGGTAGGTAGGTAGGTAGGTAGGTAGGTAGGTAGGTAGGTAGGTAGGTAGGTAGGTAGGTAGGTAGGTAGGTAGGTAGGTAGGTAGGTAGGTAGGTAGGTAGGTAGGTAGGTAGGTAGGTAGGTAGGTAGGTAGGTAGGTAGGTAGGTAGGTAGGTAGGTAGGTAGGTAGGTAGGTAGGTAGGTAGGTAGGTAGGTAGGTAGGTAGGTAGGTAGGTAGGTAGGTAGGTAGGTAGGTAGGTAGGTAGGTAGGTAGGTAGGTAGGTAGGTAGGTAGGTAGGTAGGTAGGTAGGTAGGTAGGTAGGTAGGTAGGTAGGTAGGTAGGTAGGTAGGTAGGTAGGTAGGTAGGTAGGTAGGTAGGTAGGTAGGTAGGTAGGTAGGTAGGTAGGTAGGTAGGTAGGTAGGTAGGTAGGTAGGTAGGTAGGTAGGTAGGTAGGTAGGTAGGTAGGTAGGTAGGTAGGTAGGTAGGTAGGTAGGTAGGTAGGTAGGTAGGTAGGTAGGTAGGTAGGTAGGTAGGTAGGTAGGTAGGTAGGTAGGTAGGTAGGTAGGTAGGTAGGTAGGTAGGTAGGTAGGTAGGTAGGTAGGTAGGTAGGTAGGTAGGTAGGTAGGTAGGTAGGTAGGTAGGTAGGTAGGTAGGTAGGTAGGTAGGTAGGTAGGTAGGTAGGTAGGTAGGTAGGTAGGTAGGTAGGTAGGTAGGTAGGTAGGTAGGTAGGTAGGTAGGTAGGTAGGTAGGTAGGTAGGTAGGTAGGTAGGTAGGTAGGTAGGTAGGTAGGTAGGTAGGTAGGTAGGTAGGTAGGTAGGTAGGTAGGTAGGTAGGTAGGTAGGTAGGTAGGTAGGTAGGTAGGTAGGTAGGTAGGTAGGTAGGTAGGTAGGTAGGTAGGTAGGTAGGTAGGTAGGTAGGTAGGTAGGTAGGTAGGTAGGTAGGTAGGTAGGTAGGTAGGTAGGTAGGTAGGTAGGTAGGTAGGTAGGTAGGTAGGTAGGTAGGTAGGTAGGTAGGTAGGTAGGTAGGTAGGTAGGTAGGTAGGTAGGTAGGTAGGTAGGTAGGTAGGTAGGTAGGTAGGTAGGTAGGTAGGTAGGTAGGTAGGTAGGTAGGTAGGTAGGTAGGTAGGTAGGTAGGTAGGTAGGTAGGTAGGTAGGTAGGTAGGTAGGTAGGTAGGTAGGTAGGTAGGTAGGTAGGTAGGTAGGTAGGTAGGTAGGTAGGTAGGTAGGTAGGTAGGTAGGTAGGTAGGTAGGTAGGTAGGTAGGTAGGTAGGTAGGTAGGTAGGTAGGTAGGTAGGTAGGTAGGTAGGTAGGTAGGTAGGTAGGTAGGTAGGTAGGTAGGTAGGTAGGTAGGTAGGTAGGTAGGTAGGTAGGTAGGTAGGTAGGTAGGTAGGTAGGTAGGTAGGTAGGTAGGTAGGTAGGTAGGTAGGTAGGTAGGTAGGTAGGTAGGTAGGTAGGTAGGTAGGTAGGTAGGTAGGTAGGTAGGTAGGTAGGTAGGTAGGTAGGTAGGTAGGTAGGTAGGTAGGTAGGTAGGTAGGTAGGTAGGTAGGTAGGTAGGTAGGTAGGTAGGTAGGTAGGTAGGTAGGTAGGTAGGTAGGTAGGTAGGTAGGTAGGTAGGTAGGTAGGTAGGTAGGTAGGTAGGTAGGTAGGTAGGTAGGTAGGTAGGTAGGTAGGTAGGTAGGTAGGTAGGTAGGTAGGTAGGTAGGTAGGTAGGTAGGTAGGTAGGTAGGTAGGTAGGTAGGTAGGTAGGTAGGTAGGTAGGTAGGTAGGTAGGTAGGTAGGTAGGTAGGTAGGTAGGTAGGTAGGTAGGTAGGTAGGTAGGTAGGTAGGTAGGTAGGTAGGTAGGTAGGTAGGTAGGTAGGTAGGTAGGTAGGTAGGTAGGTAGGTAGGTAGGTAGGTAGGTAGGTAGGTAGGTAGGTAGGTAGGTAGGTAGGTAGGTAGGTAGGTAGGTAGGTAGGTAGGTAGGTAGGTAGGTAGGTAGGTAGGTAGGTAGGTAGGTAGGTAGGTAGGTAGGTAGGTAGGTAGGTAGGTAGGTAGGTAGGTAGGTAGGTAGGTAGGTAGGTAGGTAGGTAGGTAGGTAGGTAGGTAGGTAGGTAGGTAGGTAGGTAGGTAGGTAGGTAGGTAGGTAGGTAGGTAGGTAGGTAGGTAGGTAGGTAGGTAGGTAGGTAGGTAGGTAGGTAGGTAGGTAGGTAGGTAGGTAGGTAGGTAGGTAGGTAGGTAGGTAGGTAGGTAGGTAGGTAGGTAGGTAGGTAGGTAGGTAGGTAGGTAGGTAGGTAGGTAGGTAGGTAGGTAGGTAGGTAGGTAGGTAGGTAGGTAGGTAGGTAGGTAGGTAGGTAGGTAGGTAGGTAGGTAGGTAGGTAGGTAGGTAGGTAGGTAGGTAGGTAGGTAGGTAGGTAGGTAGGTAGGTAGGTAGGTAGGTAGGTAGGTAGGTAGGTAGGTAGGTAGGTAGGTAGGTAGGTAGGTAGGTAGGTAGGTAGGTAGGTAGGTAGGTAGGTAGGTAGGTAGGTAGGTAGGTAGGTAGGTAGGTAGGTAGGTAGGTAGGTAGGTAGGTAGGTAGGTAGGTAGGTAGGTAGGTAGGTAGGTAGGTAGGTAGGTAGGTAGGTAGGTAGGTAGGTAGGTAGGTAGGTAGGTAGGTAGGTAGGTAGGTAGGTAGGTAGGTAGGTAGGTAGGTAGGTAGGTAGGTAGGTAGGTAGGTAGGTAGGTAGGTAGGTAGGTAGGTAGGTAGGTAGGTAGGTAGGTAGGTAGGTAGGTAGGTAGGTAGGTAGGTAGGTAGGTAGGTAGGTAGGTAGGTAGGTAGGTAGGTAGGTAGGTAGGTAGGTAGGTAGGTAGGTAGGTAGGTAGGTAGGTAGGTAGGTAGGTAGGTAGGTAGGTAGGTAGGTAGGTAGGTAGGTAGGTAGGTAGGTAGGTAGGTAGGTAGGTAGGTAGGTAGGTAGGTAGGTAGGTAGGTAGGTAGGTAGGTAGGTAGGTAGGTAGGTAGGTAGGTAGGTAGGTAGGTAGGTAGGTAGGTAGGTAGGTAGGTAGGTAGGTAGGTAGGTAGGTAGGTAGGTAGGTAGGTAGGTAGGTAGGTAGGTAGGTAGGTAGGTAGGTAGGTAGGTAGGTAGGTAGGTAGGTAGGTAGGTAGGTAGGTAGGTAGGTAGGTAGGTAGGTAGGTAGGTAGGTAGGTAGGTAGGTAGGTAGGTAGGTAGGTAGGTAGGTAGGTAGGTAGGTAGGTAGGTAGGTAGGTAGGTAGGTAGGTAGGTAGGTAGGTAGGTAGGTAGGTAGGTAGGTAGGTAGGTAGGTAGGTAGGTAGGTAGGTAGGTAGGTAGGTAGGTAGGTAGGTAGGTAGGTAGGTAGGTAGGTAGGTAGGTAGGTAGGTAGGTAGGTAGGTAGGTAGGTAGGTAGGTAGGTAGGTAGGTAGGTAGGTAGGTAGGTAGGTAGGTAGGTAGGTAGGTAGGTAGGTAGGTAGGTAGGTAGGTAGGTAGGTAGGTAGGTAGGTAGGTAGGTAGGTAGGTAGGTAGGTAGGTAGGTAGGTAGGTAGGTAGGTAGGTAGGTAGGTAGGTAGGTAGGTAGGTAGGTAGGTAGGTAGGTAGGTAGGTAGGTAGGTAGGTAGGTAGGTAGGTAGGTAGGTAGGTAGGTAGGTAGGTAGGTAGGTAGGTAGGTAGGTAGGTAGGTAGGTAGGTAGGTAGGTAGGTAGGTAGGTAGGTAGGTAGGTAGGTAGGTAGGTAGGTAGGTAGGTAGGTAGGTAGGTAGGTAGGTAGGTAGGTAGGTAGGTAGGTAGGTAGGTAGGTAGGTAGGTAGGTAGGAGGCAGGCAGGCAGGCAGGCAGGCAGGCAGGCAGGCAGGCAGGCAGGCAGGCAGGCAGGCAGGCAGGCAGGCAGGCAGGCAGGCAGGCAGGCAGGCAGGCAGGCAGGCAGGCAGGCAGGCAGGCAGGCAGGCAGGCAGGCAGGCAGGCAGGCAGGCAGGCAGGCAGGCAGGCAGGCAGGCAGGCAGGCAGGCAGGCAGGCAGGCAGGCAGGCAGGCAGGCAGGCAGGCAGGCAGGCAGGCAGGCAGGCAGGCAGGTAGGTAGGTAGGTAGGTAGGTAGGTAGGTAGGTAGGTAGATAGATAGATAGATAGATAGATAGATAGATAGATAGATAGATCAGGTGCTTGGGTGGTATGAGTACACGTAAGAAAACGTCGCACTTGTAGAGTCGAGTTTGACAGGCATGTTATAAATACTCGATTTCCTAATTTCAGTTTGGGATGCGTATACTTAACGCATATATTTTGTATTGTGTAAAATAACCAATATAGAAATTGAAAGGGGCTGGATATATAAATTTGATAGAGAATCCTCATTTCTGTACAGTTTTGAAGAAGGATATTGGCAAATGAAGTGTTACATAGATTAATGTTTATATGGTCCTCATTACCACCGTGTCCAATGTATAGCTGAAAATAGTTGTGCGAGCTGAAACCATTCCCTTGTTGGTGATGCAATTTAAATATGCAGAAACCTAAATATACAGGATATTACAAAAAAAGATAACTGAACATTATATATGAACAATGTGTGTGTGTGTGTCATATATCTACTTTACAGCAGAGGTAGAGTAATAACCGGCATGCTACAGTATGCCGTTGACGAAAGTGCATGGTGCGTGAAACATTATTTCAGTTGCTATGGGAAAAGAGAGAATGATGGGCCTTCCCTGGCATGTTCCAACCGTGTTTCAGAGCCATTTCCTGAGATTTGCACCAACAAAACAAAACTATCCTGTCTTGGGTGGAAATATGCGCTAATCACAATGCTGGACGTTCAGGAAGAAGCCAGAACAGTCTGGAGCCGTACTGGGTGTTGAAGGCCACAGTACCTAGCCGCACCTGCGGCTTTACCTGTGTGTTCTACAGGTCGTCATGGGGTTTAATTTTTCTGTGCTGTGCAGTCTTTCCGTCTAAATTTAATTAGGCGAGGATTCATTTGATGTTTCCTAGGCTATATTTTAGCCACCCATTCAAGTGATGACTACGGCCAATGTTGCTTAATTTCGGTGGTCAGCCGTCGTTTTTTGGCGTGGTATGGTCATCACTTTTCAGGGCATATACATTTAGTTATCTGCCCAAGGTGTCCTTAGGGAGCCTGTATGAGGGGCGACGCCTGGTAGTCCTGTGATCACATTGTCCCAGGAGACGCGCCAGCTGGTTCGGGTGATAGAGGAGCTTTTCATACATCATCTTTGCTCTCTCTCGAATGACATCGACAATGTATGGCACTCCGGATGTTCATGGAGAAAGTGCGACGTAAACTTTCGGCCGGTATCGTAGATCATCCTAAGCTCCCCCTGTTCTGGCGCACTGGATGCTGCGGGTGATGAACTTGGCCACCACTCCCCAGACCTCGCAGCCGTACAGAATGAGGAGCGACACATTGCTCGATATCGTTCAGGATGACCCCACAGCGCCAGGAGTAATGGCAATGTCGGGCGTGTTATGGACAAAACGCCACAATCCGGCGCATGGTTAAGGAAATTGGTACTTGCTCTTACCGGGTAAGCTGTGCATCATTTAACGCATCTTGATATTCGCGATCCCAATCAATACTGTGCCCGTACTGGCCTGTATATATACATACATATATATACATACATACATACCAATTATCGATACATACGGTATCGATAATTGGTGGTCAGGTGAGTGACGTTTTCCTGAGTGGGCACGTAAACAAATGGAGCATCGGGTTCCTTGGGTGGGACAAACTTGATGAATACCTGCATAGGCCCCTACATTCTGAAAATGTCACCGTGTGGGCGGCGATATCCAGTCATGGCGTCTTCGGCCCATACTACACTCAAAATGATAATGACGCGACCTTCACTGTCATTGCTGAAAGATATCAGGAACAGGCCCTTAACCGCTTCCATGCCGATTTACAGAGTTTTGTGAGTTCGGTTTTGGATTTCTAACAAGTCTTTCAGCACGATATTTATACTCCATATATGGACCATCAGAATTCTTTCCGAATAGGATGCTATCGAAGGGATCCACCTTTCCCTATCCTGCCAGAAGCCCCAGACCGCACGGTGCCAGACGCCTTAAAAAAAAAAAAAAAAAAAAAAAAAAGGATTCTGTTTCACCCCAGTACCATGTTTCTTGATGAGCTGCATCGAGTCTGTGATAACTACTAAAACTCCAGACCACACTGTGGATAACATTGATAGCATGGAGTACGTAGCGAACAATGATGGACGCCATGTGGCCCAAGTGGTTGTGTAACCTTTGGTTTTCAGTTCAGGATTCTATTAGTAACCTATTTTTGCAACACCCTGGATTTAAGAAATCACTACTACAAAATTTCGCAATATCTTTGCCAAAAATTACGATCTGTAACTAAGCTCTTTCAAAATATTAAAAATAGCTTAACTGGAAGTCGAATTTTGGATAACGTTAAAAATCCGTAATTTACTTCCGGCTAATTAAATCAGCAAAATGAAAATTAAAGCTATAAATTGTGTAAAGCAATTATTGTAAAAAATTCAAAACAGTTCTTCGGTTGCTTCGGTGTAATCAAAGACGTGTTATATTTTTCACCACAGCAAACTGGTTGTGCGAGGAATTACTCGTGTTTCCTTGCCCTCTTGTGAATCCTTTTGCAGCTGCGAGTGCACTATTTTAATATTATCGTAACGCACATTTTGCTGTTCAAGAAACAAACAGCATTGTCGTGGTATGGAATGGCGTCACTGTGGCTAAAGATCGTGGCTGGTTAGCGTTCCCAGAAACATTGATGGCATTATAATAGCCTACTAAGTCGTAGGGAAACAGATTTTACTCTACAACACAACAACGCAAGGGCACAAGCTGCAAGTTTCACCAGGGAGTTGGATATTCAAGCGATGAGCCAGATACTTGAGCCCTGACCTTAACCCCACTGAAAATTCTGAGAAAAAATAACTCTGAAATAACTCCTCACTGTTTTCAATAGCTCGCAAAAACATTTGCTGAAGAATTGAAAACTATGTCGCAAGGAATATCCGCAGATTTATAAGAAGTACATCTTGGAAGATCTTGGCAAATCTTATTATTTTTACATTGATTTCCTTTAAATCTTTTAATTTTGAAAAGAGATTTTATTGAGTATACAAAGTATGTATAAAGTCTTCTATAATTCAAAATGAAAAGATGACCAAATAGTCTATTTTCAATTTAAAGGGCAGTAACTTTTGCAGAAATGCATAAGAGCGCGTTTATCAAATACGTGAAACATACATTAGAAAAAAACATTTTGCTTTCAAAACAAATTTCATTGCCTGTTTCAAATTCATATCTTTATACAACACTTTAAAAGTGTGCCTGTTATATCTAAAAGTGCACAATGGAGGTAATCTGTTACTTGCAACTTACTTATGCCACAACACTGAATTTAGACGCCTCCGTGGTCTAGTGATCGTTTGCGACTAATAATTGCGGTCCTGGGTTCAAATCAGGTCTAGGTAACTTTTTTCCTTCTTTTTTTCTTCCTTGCCCTAAGAAGGTGATGTCAGAAGACAACAAACACTCAGAGTTCATTTGCGATATCATTATTTCATTCCATTCATTTCTACAGACTTGCACTAAATTAAGTCCACAATCTACAGATATCACGAGAAGACTTCAAAGCGAAGGAGGGAGAAAAAAAAAACTAAACGTACAAAAACTAAACCTAGTTTTTCTCTTATCGAAAAATATTTAGAGAAAGAAAATAAAGTTTCTACAATGGAAAGAATATAATGTAAGGAATATTTTAATGTTTCCAATAAAGCAAACAGACAATAGTAGATATTTTGTACTTAGTATTATGTAATCAGAACAAAAGCTACTTTATATCTTTAAGATACTTTTCTATTACTTAAATATTCCCAATATTTAATCAATTTTTAATAAAAATCAATATTTCAAAAATTGAAGTACAATAATTTGAAGAAAATTTGCTTGTAAAAACTTAAAACTATAAATTTAGCATATATGCACATTTTAGAAAGTTCCAGAATGTAAAAAGCTGAAGCAGTTTTGGGTTAGAATTGTTGCTGTCCCCATTGGACGCCAATTTTAAAGAGATTTTGGATTAAGAGTTGTGGCTGGCCTCGGCATGTTGCCTCCGCTTCGCGGCAACAGAATCCTAAGAGTATAGTTCGTTGTGTTTTGTTGAGCTCTGGTCAAAGGACTGGAAGAGGATGTTTTTCGTTAAATAGATTACAGAGCGTAACATTTACACTACACACTTTATTGATCGTAACTTGTTTACATTCGCAGATACTTCTGAAAACCGGGGTTCGGTACGGCGATTTTCACCGACATTCCATTCCCCGTAAAATCACCTTGCCACGGAGATTGTAATAATCTGACTTTGTTTGAGACTGTCTGCAGCTATTTTCGCGTTCAGGTCGCTAACCCTCTCGTTAGGACATGTAAAAATTTTCGCAACTCACTCGGCATAAAACACTAATGTATTGTATTGAACTGTTTTAATATATATAAATTAACAATAATTATAAATGGATAAAACATTAAGAAAAAGTCACAGATTTCCAATCGCTATATTTCAAACTACTAGAGTTCTTCTATGGCTAGAAGACAAGTTGGCTCTAGTCTCTAGTCGTTCGAAATATAGCGATTGCAAATTATCCTTTTCTGTTTTTCTGATCATTGTTAATTTAGTTAATTGTTAATAGTGTTACATTATTTTTCATTTATATTATATATATATATATATATGGCAATTTATTATGCTCAAGATCTTTTGCGTCCTCTGGTGATTTGCGTACGATAGAATTTATCTACATCGCTTATGAAAGCTGCCGCGACTTTCACGATTATGAACTAAACCTGAGAACCGCGTCTGAAATTGAATTTATTATAAATGTCTCAGCATATGTCTCCACGCGTGTAGAACTTAGAACTGAGTGCCGCGACGTGTAGAGTTTACAACTGAGTGGTCCCGCCGCGTGTAAAATTTGCTATTTGATCTGCCGGAACAGAAGCTGCGTCTTTCTGCATAATTAATCTGAAACTGCGTGCGAAACTTGCAGATGAGTGTGTCCCCGCAAAATGCGTGCCCGCGTCCGAAGTAGAACTTGTTATCTGACTACTATGTCTCTCTGCTTAACTCATTTAAAACTGCGTGTAAAACTGCAGAATGAGTATAAGTGTCCCCACAGAATGTGAAACTTATAATACGTTACTTAAACTGAAGTGTCTGCGAGGACCGCCTCTAACTGCGTTGATCAGAATTTATCTGATTCGAATTGATGTCCTGCGCTTATTGGAACTGCGTACTGCGTGTCCCAGCGAACAAACACTTCCTTATATATTTGATTCTAACTAAATAATCGTTGCCTTCGCTAAGCCACGCGGTCACACTAGCAAGAGCTCGTCTCGTGCCTTGGTTTAAAAGTTCAACAATACAATTACCATTGATTACCTGCTGGCAACTGTCATTCGTTATTATTTAAATTTTTAAAATGTTTTTTGACATTGGGCAGTTTAAAGCCTAATTGTACAACGCCTGTCGGGTTCAATGCCCTAACGAATTTAAAAAAATACTTGAGTTTATTAACCTTCCAACGGCAGTCCTATTAAAAGTGGCATCATATTCCACTCTCGGGTTTACTCTCGCCCTTTTGTAAAGAGTTTTATGGCTTCTTTGGCTTTCCAAGCTACCGTAAAAGAAAACACCAGAGACTTTCCTTCTGACTACATAAGTAGTATATATCCCTCCTCGCGTGATTTTAATATCAAAGTGATATCAAAAGTGGTGGGGGGTGATATCAAAAGTGGTGGGGGTGGGGGTTGTGGGGGAGGTTGGAGGTGGGGGTGGTGGGGGAGGTGGTGGTGGGGGTGGTGGTGGTGGGGGTGGTGGTGGTTAGAGGTGGGGGTGGGGGTGTTGTGGGGGTGGGGGGTTGATATCAAAATCTCAATTTGAATTGATATCAAAATTTCTGTTTGATTAAGCGATAGCAAAATCTCTGGTTGATCGAGTGTTGGATTTAAATCTCCGAAAAAAGTGTGTGTGATCAATTAATTACGCTGTAAAAAAATGGAGAGCCCTTCCGCCACTGCGTTGGCAGTTCGCCACTGCTCGCTCCCCCACCGCTCGCTCTCGCCGCTCGAGCGCACAATGCTTTTTGTCCCCTCGCTTTGTTCACCCCGCACAATGCTTTTGCGTGAATTCGGGGGCATCTTTTATTCTTCAATGGGTGGTTTCTTATTCGTTTGTATATATTCTTTTTAACAAAAACTCTGTATTTTCTCACACAGGGTTAGAAAAGTCAAAAACAATATGTGTGGGTTTTTCTTTACAGAGCCAAACTAAAAAGTTCTTTTTCTTACTAAACACGTTGGCTCTCTCTGTACACCACACAATGCTTTTTGTTCCCTCACATGGGAGTTGTCACGGTGTTTTCAAAAGTCGAAAACAATATGTGGGTATTTTAGAAGTTTCTTTTCTTACTAAACACGTTGGCTCTCTCTGTATTTCTAAAAATCTATTATTTTCACAAGGAAACAAAAAACATTCTTCTAAAATCCTATCTTCAGAGACATTTAAAAGTTCTTTCTTAGTATGTTTTTCGGGGGGAAAAGACATTGTTAATAAAAGTTCTTTCACATTGGCATGGGTGGTTTCTTATTCGTTTGTATATATTCTTTTTAACAAAAACTCTGTTTTCTCACACAGGGTTAGAAAAGTCAAAAACAATATGTGAGGGTTTTTCTTTACAGAGCCAACTAAAAGTTTCTTTTTCTGTATTTCCATGCTTTGTTCACGCGTGTTTATAAAAGAATTCGGGGGCCATCTTTTCTTCTTCTAAAAAACCGAGTCAATGGATTGTTTCTTATTCGTTTGTATATATTCTTTTTAACTTGTATATATTCTTTTTTAACAAAAACTCTGTATTTTCTCACACAGGGTTAGAAAAGTCAAAAACAATATGTGTGGGTTTTTCTTTACAGAGCCAACTAAAAGTTTCTTACTAACACACAGTGACAGAAAAAAGTCAAAAACAAGGGGATTCTTTTTTCTTCTTCTAGCAAACTCCCACCGCGTACCCGATGGAAGATTAAAAAAATGAATATACCTTCCCCCACCATTTGTACGATTGGTTGTAGGGTTATGCATGCGCAGTAGAAACCTCACCTTCTCATTTGTTGTGGGCGTGGTCTTTGTTGTCTATTGGGTGTGGGCGTTGTCTTTTGTTGTCTATAAAAGTTCAATCGCGACGAAAGATGCTTATATCACGTGGTAATCATGTCTGCCAAGGTTGTCAACTACGGAGACGAATCTTCTGCCGATCAATCTTCTACAAACACTTCCATCAGTGACCAGGGGCCCGAGTCTTCGAGGAATAACGGAAACTCCGGTACTGGGAGTCTAGTTGAAGGGTTCACGTCGGTTTTAGAACAGTTCGTCAACAAAAAGAAAAGTTGTGATCATCGCAAGAGAACACGTTATGGGGGCAAGCTCACTCTTAAGAGAACACGTGGCTTCTCGGGCGGTGTGGCCAGCAAAAGTGATCAGACCGGAAACGGTGAACCATACCGTCCTGCTGCCTCGTCTTCTACCGGAGCTGCCTCGCCTTCTACCGGAGCTGCTTCGTCTTCTACCGGAGCTGCTTCGTCTTCTACCGGAGCTGCTTCGTCTTCTACCGGAGCTGCTTCATCTTCTACCGGAGCTGCTTCGTCTTCTACCGGAGCTGGCTCGCCTTCTACCGGAAATGGTGTACCACCTTCTCTTGTTGACAGCATTGTGCCACAGGTAAGTGCAACCTTGCAACCATCTTTCGAAATTATTAACCATAGCCAGAGGGCAACTAAAAAATTTTATTCTGGGTACTCTGAAACTGAAATTATGGCGAGTTCGATGCCTAAAGATGCAGATCCTGACCAATGGGTTTCCAAAGTGTTTCATGATTATTTATCATTTGTTGATGACAATCTGCTAAAAAATCAACCAGGGTTCGTAGGAATAACCGTTCATGATACCAAAAATCCTGCTAGACCTTTTAACATGAGTGTACGTAGGTTTGATCAGGTAAACCCCGAGGCCGTATTGAAATCAATGGAGAAAATAATGCAAAGTAACAAAGAATTTTTGTTGGGAGGGGCAATCAAAATTTCGTGTATTTGGACAAATGAAATATCAGGTTCATGTTACAAACGCTGCGACGACTGTAGTAAAAACAAAGGTATTATAGAAATTAAAAACAAAGACAATCTTTGTCTACCTAGAGCCATCGCAGTGTGCAAATCCAAAATTGACGGGGATGTTCATTATGGTTCTATTACGCGATATGACCGTCTGCAAAAACAAAAAGCTGTAGAGTTGTGTGAGAAAATAGGCAAAACCGATGGCCCGTTTACACTTGACGACGTGAAACTCTTTGAAATAGCGCTAAAGGAGTATCCTATCACTGTTTTTGGTGGTCATAATGGTAAAAATGTCCTCTACAAGTCGGAAATTAACACCGATAAACACATCGACGTATTTTTCCACGACAGCCATTTTAATGCAATTGTAAACCTACACGGGGCATTCAAATGTAAGTGGTATTGCCGACATTGTAATTTTCCCTCACTTAATAAAAAAGAAACTCACAGGTGTGATCTAAACTGTGTCAAGTGTCGACAGAGGTGTCCAACATCATTTGATAGGTATGTGAAATGCGATTCATGTCATCGCGATTTCAACGGGGAGACCTGTTTTAATAATCATTTGATTAAGGGGAAATATTACCCTAAATCCATGTCAGTATGCGACGTGGAAAAAGTATGCCCGTTGTGTAACAAACTTGTGAATATGAGGCTTAGGAAAACTCCTCACCAGTGCGGAGAAATTTATTGTGTTACTTGTAAGGTCCATGTGAATGCCAACCACGAGTGCTACATTCGGCCGTACAATTCACCAAATTTGCGAAAGAATTTCGTGTTCATGTTCATAGATTTCGAGTGTACTCAGAACACGCTTTATTCCACAGACGTGTTTGAACACATTCCTAATCTATGTATAATGCATAAAAGTTGTGGTCTGTGTGTGGACAAGTCTCATAAGATGTCCTATTGTACACAGTGTGGTGTTAAAGAATGGGTATTCGACAAGGAGCCTGTAAAAGAATTGTTTGACCACATCACACAACCAGGGTTCGAATCCCGTGACATTATTGTCATAGCACACAACTTGAGGTCGTATGATGGCCAGTTTTTGTTAAAACACATGGTGGGCACCCTAAATTGGGACCCCGAACTCATTATGAATGGAAGCAAAATTTACAGAATGAAGTATAAGAGTGTAACTTTTCTAGACTCTTTGAATTTCATTCCTATGCCACTGTCTCACTTTTCAAAAACCTTTCAACTCCCTGAATGTAAAGGTTATTTTCCTTACCTGTTCAACACCAAGGAAAACGAAAAGTATGTTGGTCCTGTACCTGAGCAAAAATATTACTGCCCAGATGGCATGAGTGTTGATGACCGCAAGACTTTCGAGCAGTGGCATAATGAAAAGTTGTCCTCAAATTATGTCTTTGACATGAAAAAAGAAATGGTTACTTACTGTAAAACTGACGTTTATCTCTTGAGTCAAGGTGTTTCCAAATTTAGGAAACAATTTATTGACGAGAACGGTATTGACCCGTTTAGAGAATGCGTCACCATAGCTCAGGCATGCATGAATGTATATAGGAAACGGTTCATGCCAAGAAATAAAATACCACTTATTCCCGCAGGAGGATACCGTTTAGCTGATAAGCAATCGCGGGTAGCGTGTATTTGGCTGTCTTGGTTGGAACAGCAGCAATCAACCATCATACAGCATGCTTATCGGTGTCGGGAAATTAAAGTTTTAGGGCATAAAGCGGACGGGTACAAAGAAGAAGGGAAATGTGTCTATTTCTTTTATGGATGCTTCTACCACGGTTGCACACGTTGTTACCCGAATAGGAATTCAAGGTTATACAACACTGGCAACCAGACCACGAGTTCCAGATACGAGGACACCGTGAAGGTCACGAAGATGATGAGGCATGCTGGGTATAACGTGACCGAGATGTGGGAGTGTGAGTTCAATGGTTTGATTAAGACCAATAGGGTTTTGGCTGAATTTGTCAAAAGTTTTCCCTACCCCGAACCTCTCAATCCACGAGATGCCTTCTTTGGTGGACGTACAAATTGTACGAAAACCTACTGCGAAGCCTCTGGAGATATGAAAATGTTTTACTATGATGTGTGCAGTTTGTACCCGTTCGTAAATAAGACCAAGGCTTACCCTGTTGGACACCCAAAAATTCATGTGAATAATTTACCAAATTTGCAAGATGTTGAGGGCGGTATTGTAAAGTGTAAAATTCTTCCCCCAGAAAGACTGTACCACCCCGTCCTGCCGTCGCGCATTAACGGTAAACTTATGTTTCCGCTATGCCGAACATGTGCAGAGATGGAGAATCAGACAGAGTGCACGCATACAGAGGACGAAAGATGTATGACAGGAACCTGGGTAGTGGACGAGATTAAAGTCGCATTAGAGGAAGGTTATAGCGTGATTCATGTGTATGAAATATGGGAATATGACATGGTACGCTATAACCCCATCACTGGAGAAAAGGGGCTTTTTCAGGACTATGTGAATCAGTTTCTGAAAATTAAAACCGAAGCCTCCGGTTGGCCCAAAGACTGCGACACTCCTGCCATGAGAAACGAGTATATCGCACGATTTTTGGGAAAAGAAGGCGTGGCACTGGATAAAGACGCTATTGAAATCAATCCTGGCAGACGTGAGTTGGCCAAACTGATGTTAAACTCCTTTTGGGGAAAATACGGCCAAAGAGATAACTTGTCCACGTGCGAGCTTGTGAAAGATTATTCGAGGCTCATAGACCTACTTAATGACCCAGGTGTAGAGGTACAGTCTTACCTCCCCGCTACAGAGGAGGTAATGTATGTGGTGTGGAAACATTGCGAACAGAATCCTAAATTGAATTTTACTAGTAACACAGTCATAGCTGCATATACAACTGCCCATGCAAGAATCGAACTCTATTCCTACCTTAGGAGATTGGGCGAACGCGTGTGTTATTTCGACACAGATTCTGTTATAGCCACGTACAGACCGGGGGAATGGATGCCAACCACGGGGCCATTTTTAGGCTGTATGACAGATGAAATAGAAAAGTACGGCGATGGAGCGTATATTTGCAGATTTGCCTCTACAGGTCCAAAAAGTTACACCATAGAGGTTAAGTGTGGAGATAAGACGCACTCTGTCTGTAAAATTAAAGGCATCACCCTCAACTCGGGGAATTTGGAAAATGTAAACTCCGAAGTTATCAGGAACACCGTGCTGAGGGATAATTCAATGTCGGTAGTACTTGAAGGCACACAGATTTCTAGGAAATTTCTAGGAACTGTGGTAACTGAGTCTTCAGTGAAAACCTATAGGATGGTGGTCAACAAACGTGTACAGTGTGAAAACTTTGATTCCTACCCGTACGGGTATAAAAGAAGGCGTGTCTAAATGAGATCACATCAGTCGCCCACAATGTCTACTATCCAACTACATTTGTGAAAAATTTAATTAGTAATGCAGACAGAATGTTTGACAGACCCGCGAGAAAAGTGTTGTGCTGTCATCCATTAGAATATTCTCCTAAACCAAGCCCGTTCTTCGCAACCCATGCAGGTATAACAGATTTGGACACTGTTAACGAGGGGGATTTAGTTATTTTGGATGATTTAATGTATCAAGCCTCCGGGGAAAACGTGTCAAATTTTTTCACTAGAGATTCACATCACAAACGCTTTGGGATTATTTACATATTACAAAACGTGTTTCCACAAGGAAAGAAATTTCGAACTATATCTCTAAATGCAAACTACATTGTCGTGTTTAAAAACAATAGAGATAAAATGCAAATTCATAGGCTTTGTCAACAGATCGAACCAAAGAACTCTAGGTTTCTTTTAGAGGCATTTGAAAAAGCTACTGAAAACCCACACGGGTATCTAGTGTTGGATTGCACTCAGTACACGCCAAATCAATACAGGTATCGAACCGGCGTCCTACCAGGGGAAACGCCTTCTTATTTTATACCCAATTGTTGACCACTTTTCTGAAGGTTTTATTTGTATGCTTCCCAGAGAGTTTAAATAAACGAGCAACGATCACACTTCAGTCATTTAATCACAGACATAGACAGGATGAGCATTGCCAGACTGAGTAGCCCACTGATTGCAAGGCAACATGCAAATTTGTCAGTGCTAGCCAAGGCTAAACCTATTTTGCGACAAAAACTGTTGAAAAGTGCTAACCCTCAGCTAATTAAAGCCATTTCCGAGTGTGTACTCAACGTGTGCAGAGGTCATGTTAGTTTACCTATAAATTGTTTAAAACGCTTAAAGAAGCATAAAGCTAGCTGGAGAAAATTAATTAACAAACGACTTTCCTTAAAGGAAAAGAAAAAGATTCTTGTACAGAGAGGAGGTTTTTTACCTGCTTTTCTACTCCCGATATTGGCTTCACTCGGTAGTGCACTCGTGTCAAATTTGAGTTAAATGAAGCACGGTAAGCAAATTATACTAGCTTCACAGCCAAAAGCTGTCGAAAAGCTTCACCTCGTGGACAAATCACTTAACCAACTCATCAGAGAAATGAATAAATTACAGCGTACACATTTACCACACCCTGAAAAATGGCAGTTGATAAAATATAAGTTGGCCAACTATCTCGATCTTATGTCACAAGTGAGGGAACCATACCTTGAAACCAATGGTATCGAGTCACAAGTGAGGGAACCATACCTTGAAACCAATGGTGTCGAGGTAAAGGAGGAAGAGAAATCGACAAAGACGAAAGTAAATAAAAGCCGATTACCAGTAAAAAAGTCTTATAACCTTCGCAGACAAGTGTGGGAACAACTATGAACGCACTGAAGAAAATCTATTTCAATCCTGAACACTATGCTGGTTTTGGCACTGCAGACAAACTTCGCAAGGCCACAGGAATACCGAAATCTAAGATCGAGTCGTTTCTTCAAACACAGGATAGTTATACATTTCATAGACCGATAAGAAAACGGTTCCCCACCAGAAATTATCACGTGACTAACATGGACGACCTTTGGGAGGCCGATTTAAATATTATGAGTGGAGTAAAGGAGCACAATAAACCATACGTTTACATCTTGACGGTTATTGATGTTTTCTCGAAATATGCTTGGGCTATACCATTAAAATCAAAAGTAGGGGGTGAAATTACAGAAGCGTTTAAAACTATATTCGCTCATCGTACCCCCAAGATATTGCAAACAGATAAAGGAACGGAGTTCACCAACAAAACCTTTCAAACATTTTTAACCAAACATGGTGTAAAGTATTACACTACAAAAAATAATGTCAAAGCCAGTGTTGTAGAACGTTTCAATAGAACCTTAAAGACGAAAATGTGGAAATATTTCACACATAAAAATACATATAGATACGTGGACGTGCTTTCTGCACTTTTAGAGTCTTACAATAGTTCCTTTCATAGGTCCATAAAGATGGCTCCAAAGGATGTCAATGAAGACAACATTTTGCATGTTTACGAAAATCTTTATGGTCGCAATGCAGACAAACCACGTAAAGTTAAATTTAACGTGGGAGACCATGTGCGTATATCTAAGGAGAAAATGAAGTTTGCCAAGGGGTACGAGCAAAATTGGACGGACGAAATTTTACAGATTGACGAGGTGGTATACGGCTCCCCCGTTGTGTATAAATTAAAGGACTTGGGCGGGGAGGCCATAGACGGTATCTTTTACTCCGAGGAGATACAAAAGGTAGCTCCCCCGGAATCATTCAAAATAGACAAAATACTCGACACTAAAGGCCGCGGTCGAAATAAACAGTTTTTGGTTAAGTGGAGAGGTTATCCGACCAAGTTTAACTCGTGGGTACCGGGTTCGAGTATCAGCTCGATATGATTAGAACAAAACCATTTTCCCTCACGCTCGTGAGTAACGCCTCTATGGACCATTTCACTGACAATACAACTTCCAGATTTTCAAACATCTTACCCGAGAGAATAGTATTGCAAGGAGAATGGGAAGTCGCACTGCAAAAGGTTAGGTACCCTGTGAAATTCTATAACGTAACAAATCACGAAAATCAAATCATTGGCACAATGTATAATATGGTAGCACCAGTGACACATTCAAAATTTAACTTACAATTGCCACATGGCATCGTGCACAATTCTAAGGATTTGGTACATGCTGTCAACTCAGTTATACGTGAAAATTTGCAAGTCGAAGACTTTTTCATTTATAACGAGAACAAAAATACTGCCAGCATCAACATCAAAGTCGCACAGAACAGTCATATCCCCAGCAGCAAATATGTAGGATATATAGAAAATGCTGAGTCCTCTAGGAGATCGAAAACAGAAACTAAATCCCCTGAAGGCGCGAACCAAACGTTAAAAAACAAAGCTAGAAATATTGCTCCTACTAGAACTCCAAAACCTATCAATCCTAAACCACCAATCCCTCGTAAACCGGGCACTTCTCCTACGGTAGAAACGCAGGAAAAACCTGACATTCCTCCTAAAACCACGTCAAAGAACCTAATACATGTGCTGGTTTTGTCACCATCTTTGGCCAAGATGATGGGGTTCGAACCTTACACAAACGTGGTTGAACAGGAAATTGGCAAACACCCTGTAGATCCGTACATGGGTTTCCCTTATGAAATGTTCATTTACTGTAATCTGATAGTACCACAAGTGGTGGGCAACACGTTTGTGCAAGTCATTGAAAGCGTCTCTGTAGAGTATGAAAAACGTGACAACACCTGCATGACTATTGAAAAGTCGTTCATTCCACTTAACTGGGTACCTTTGATGCAACAGGACTTTAAAATCGTGAATATAGATTTAAGGAACGGTTATGGAGATTTCTTGCCATTTGTAGACGGTCTTTCCTCTACTATAGTTCTAACGTTTCGTCCGAAACAGACATAATGGAGCTGGATACTGTCACCAGATATTACTTAAACCAGGCAGGAGGAGGATTATACAATCAAGATTTCCACCTGTATAGAGGCAAGCGTTATCAAAAGGGTAGCGGCTTGTTCTCTGCTCTCGGCGGTCTTTTCAGAACCGTGCTACCGTTTTTCAAGAGCGGAGTGAAAGCTATAGGTAAAGAAGCATTGAAAATGGGGGCCAATGTGCTTGCCGATGTTGCAAGTTCGGGGGTACCGCCAAAAGAATCTTTAAAGACTAGATTGAAGGAGGCGGGAACTAACTTGAAAAGGAAAGCTGATGTAAAGATAGACTCTATGATAGGCACGGGACTATTAAAGCGCAGGAAGGGTGAAATATATAATCAGTTTAAGACTAAACGCCGAAGACGTAAGGTGCTAGACGTATTTTCATAATGGCTGACGAATCGTTAGTGCACATGAGTTCGGAACTAGACATCTTTAAAGACTTACCCGTTCAAATGAACGTGGAGGAGTACCGTTACATTTCTCTAAACCCACAAAATACACTTATGAAAAATGCCCCCATCACATTTCATTACTCCGGCAATGCTGACGATTACCTCGATATGACTTATGTAGTACTTGAGCTGTTCGTGCGAATAGTGGATGACGGTGGAAACGACTTGAAAGAGGACAAACAGGTTACCTTTGTAAACAATTCCCTAAATTCCTTGTTTCAACAATTGGAAGTATCACTCAACAATGTCACAGTTTCCATGCCTCAACCAGGCCACCCCTATAGAACTTACATTGAAACGTTACTCAATTATTCGGAAGATGTCATGAACAGCAGACTAGAGTCCACACTCTGGAAAAAGGACAAGGGAGGAATGATGGACACGTATGTAACAAATGATGGAATTAAGTGGCGTAACGACTATACCAAAGGAAGCAAAGTTGTACAGCTAATGGGCAATCTTTCCAATGCACTCTTTAATCAGGAAAATCTGCTCTTGAACAATGTTAGCGTTACCATCAAACTCTCCCCCTCTTCACCCAACTTTCATCTCTTTTCGGATATAAAGGACTTTAAAGCCTACACAGAGATTCAGTCTGCTAGACTGATTTTGAAAGCTGTGAGGCCGTCCCCGACCATCAAACTTGCCCATCAGGCTGTGTTAACAAAGAACAATGCAAAGTACCATCTCAAAGATGTAGGATTTCACGCTCTCAACATTCCAAAGGGGGTTAGTAATATGACTTTCAACGACGTTTTCATTGGGCAAATATCTCGAAGAGTGGTAGTGGCGATGGTTGCAGACCAGGCATACAACGGCAACATTAACAAAAACCCATACAATTTACAACACTTTAAAATGAATTCGTTTCAACTGTATGTGAACGGCCAGCCTTTTCCCTCACAACCCCTACAGCCCGATTTTGATGCAGGTCACTTTCTCCAATGTTTTCAAACTCTTCAAGATGGTCTCGGAATACACTTTAAGGACGAGGGGCATTCAATTTCCAGACATCAATATTCACACGGGTACACCATTATGGTGTTTGATCTTACAGCCGATATGAGCGCTAACGAGTCTTACATTTCAGGGCAACGACACGATACTGTGTCTATAAGTGTAGGATTTAAAGATCAAACTCCAGAACCTATCAACCTGTTGGTGATGGCAGAAGTACATCGCACTATAGAAATTGATGCTAACAGGACCATTTTGGTATCATGAATACGCTGCAAATACACCGACTTCTGTCTAAATGTACACCACACTTTTTAGGCGTGTACGCTTGCGACCAATTGTCGTCGATAAATTTGTATAATAGACAGCTTCCCATAGCAGTTGTCATTAACACTGACCCAAGCACGAAACCAGGGAAACATTGGATCTGCATCTTTGTTGCAAAGAACGACCGGGGGGAATATTTCGATAGCTATGGTATAGAACCTCTTTCGGGGGAAATTCTAAATTTTTTAAATCGATGTTGTGGTACAAGATGGACTCACAACACTAGAAGGTTGCAAGGCGATTTCAGCACTACCTGTGGCCATTACGTCATTGCTTACCTATCCCACCGCTTCCAAGGTCTGCGCTAGGAGAAATTCTTTTCAAAATTCAGCATAAGTGATTTTAATCACAACGATGACATCATTAAAAGAACCTACAGTCTTGGCGGGTGCTCACAAACTACACATCAGAGATGTATATCGTTAAAGGTTAGTATTAATACAAATTGTGGATGATCATGCATGAATAACTCTGACACATTTTATGTTGTTAATTCTTGTATTTTTTTTTTTAGAAGGCGCATTGACATGATCCGCTCTACCAGTTGTTCCGAGAGAGCTGAACAGGTAAGTCGCATTCAGTATGTGTGGTTAATTGACGAATGAAAAAAAGAGTGTGCTACATAAGGGGTGTTCTTGTTTTTACAGTGACATGGGGCCGCTAACGGATGTTTACTTCCTGAACAGCAAGCAGTCCAAGTTTGCAGCCGTTGGGTTTTCACCTAAATCTCCACACAAGATCGTGGTGACCATTGGCGGGCGACGCAACACTGTGGTCCTGGGTTCGACCGAGTGGCAGAAGCTTTCAGAGACGATGCCGACTATACAGAGCTTGACCTTTCATCTAAGAGAGTGGCAGATAACCAACCGACTATCCATAATTTTTAAACGTTTATTTGGCACACAAAATATTATCATCAAAATGGACGGTCGTTGTACATCGTTGAGTATGCAGGAATGGAGGACGCTAGAAAGCCTACAGCGTATGGTGACCGACATCATCTATCACAAGAAGAAAGAAGAGTTCGAAGTACAAAATCAAATAGCAGCCTATCGCATGTATTTACTTCACGCCCACGATTCCGGGGAGAAAATGAACTACACCGAATACACAAGATACATCCGTTGCGCAACCTTTAGAGTGTTCCTAGAGATGGAGCATTTTCTAAAACCGATATTCATCAGAGAGCTGGAGTCCAAACAAGGCGAAGTTCAACCATGATGACGTCACGAAGACAAGTTCAATCACGATGGACAAGTTCAGGGGCCGTGATGACGTCACGGAGGGTGATGACGTCACGAAGACAAGTTCAATCACGATGGACCAGTTCAGGGGCCGTGATGACGTCACGAACACAAGTTATGGAGGGTGCGAACACAAGTTAAATCACGATGGACAAGTTCAATCACGCCTGCGACGACGTCACGACGGACATGGACCTAGTGATAAAGTTTCTGAAAAATGGTCGACGCCTCACAATGATGGACCCAAATGAATGTCATCTACTTGCCGTGGAGGGAAACGCCATCTTTATACATCATTCACCAGAAGAAGTGGACGCTGTATGGGCGGTGCTTACACCTGAAGCTAAAATAATTTACGCCCCTCACCGCCGCTGCAACCAGCACTACAACCTCCCCTCCACTACCACACACATCGATGGTCCACCCCCTCTCACCAAAAACTGCCCAATGTGTGTCAGTAGCAAACGTTCTACAGAGAAGTCAACATGATCAACGACGCGTTACGCCAGCTATCTACAGTAGCGAGCAGCTCGGAGTACGTGTCAGTGTCAACGTTACAACCGAACGTACCATACGTTGTGGTAGGGGTCCGGAACATATCAACAAAGCACGGACCCAGGGCGCTTGTTCGCCTCGAAAACGGGAAAGAAGTGTTTCTACCTACTAGATTTAACAATCTTTCCGCAGAACTCATCAACCAGCTCAACTCGTTCGATTTTTACATCGTGTACCAGGGTGAAGAGGTCCTCAGAAACGGCTACCGGAGACACGTATTGAAGTTTACACCGAAATAAATCAACATGGCCTGTAAAACAGATCCGGTGGGGGTCGGCAACAATGTGTTTGTCAAACTAGTTTTTGACAACCAAAATCACGTCACAAGAAGCGGCAAGCACCCTGCAAACATCAAACTCATCTCAACTGAAATCTCCTTCTTTGGCGATGACAAAACTGTCACCGTCAAATTAGCAACCAACAACTCCGACGTCGTGGAAGTCAAGTGCACCCCGTCTAAAATACTTCACTACGGCATAGACGCACGCTGCACCATCTACCTCGGCACCATCGACAAGACACCAGCCCTAGAGTACAAGGTCACATCGGCAGGATGCTTCACAACACCATCGATCAACGATTTCGTCGTCCCCATCGCCACCCCGTCGACCCAGGAACCTCTCAACATCAACTTTTCCCACATGTCGCTCACCTGCGTCACCACACCATACGAGGAGGAGGAGGAGGAAAGCAGCAACGACGAAGACTGTGAAGTGTTGTTTGTCAAAAAAACATATACCACACATTTTAAAATAATTTTTGTGAAGGGATAAAAACATTTTTTGAAAACCCTCACCAGTGAGACAGACTTTTTAAAAATATTGCATTTTTTAATTGTATTTAAAACAAATTCTTAAAAGTGATGTTTTTTGTAGACTGCCATTTTTGTGAGCACCATTTACCGTCATTTTGTATAATTTTGTGTGCAATAAAAAATCTAATTGTATTTAAAATTTTGTAGACCACCATTCCAAGTTAATTTTGTGTACAAAAAAAAATATCTAATTGTATTAAAAAATGTATATGTTAATTTTTTCTGTATATATCCCTCCTCGCGTGATTTAAAATTGATATCAAAAATTACACCTCACCATCCCCACCACCTTCCCCCGAATTCTTTTAAAAACATACTAAGAAATAACTTTATATGTCTCTGAACATAGGATTTTAGAAGAATGTTTTTTGTTTCCTTGTGAAAATGATAGATTTTTTAGAAATACAGAGAGAGCCAATGTGAAAGAACTTTTATTAACAATGTCTTTTCCCCCCCGAAAAACATACTAAGAAAGAACTTTTAAATGTCTCTGAAGATAGGATTTTAGAAGAATGTTTTTTTGTTTCCTTGTGAAAATAATAGATTTTTAGAAATACAGAGAGAGCCAACGTGTTTAGTAAGAAAAGAAACTTTTAAAATACCCACATATTGTTTTCGACTTTTGAAAACACCGTGACAACTCCCATGTGAGGGAACAAAAAGCATTGTGTGGTGTACAGAGAGAGCCAACGTGTTTAGTAAGAAAAAGAACTTTTTAGTTTGGCTCTGTAAAGAAAAACCCACACATATTGTTTTTGACTTTTCTAACCCTGTGTGAGAAAATACAGAGTTTTTGTTAAAAAGAATATATACAAACGAATAAGAAATCACCCATTGAAGAATAAAAGATGCCCCCGAATTCACGCAAAAGCATTGTGCGGGGCGAACAAAGCGAGGGGACAAAAAGCATTGTGCGCTCGAGCGGCGAGAGCGAGCGGTGGGGGAGCGAGCAGTGGCGAACTGCCAACGCAGTGGCGGAAGGACTCTCCATTTTTTTACAGCGTAATTAATTGATCACACACACTTTTTTCGGAGATTTAAATCCAACACTCGATCAACCAGAGATTTTGCTATCGCTTAATCAAACAGAAATTTTGATATCAATTCAAATTGAGATTTTGATATCAACCCCCCACCCCCACAACACCCCCACCCCCACCTCTAACCACCACCACCACCTCCCCACCACCCCCACCTCCAACCTCCCCCACAACCCCCACCCCCACCACTTTTGATATCACCCCCCACCACTTTTGATATCACTTTGATATTAAAATCACGCGAGGAGGGATATATACTACTTACATATATATAACATATTAACGTTGCATCTCAGGAAATACACATCTACAATACTAAATATTATGAATACGTTTGCACATATTATATTTATATTTTCATGGGGATGGGCTGTAAAGGCTGTTGCAATCAGCTGCCTATCCTGCTGACGGGACAATAATGCAACACAGATGTCAGCTCTTGCTCATCGTCATCTCGTCTGGGAATTTCATTCTAATGGAGATGAAGCGGTGTGGTTTCTGCACTGACATTCAATTGCTGTGCCACGTCCTCATAAGTGTGGGTGTTGATTTCTTCAATAGTCGCAAAGAAAGTCTTGTCATCCATAGTCGTTGGCTCAACTAGGGTTTCGTCTCCGGGAACTTTGCAAATCATCTATGCACGACAACATTGAAGACATATAGTTGCATTGTTCTCCAAAATTCATTGGGCATACAAATTCGTAAATCATCTTAGGGGTGCTTATGCTTGTCTGCACTTCTCAGAATGATAACTAACATCATGACAAAGTGAACCTACCAGCGAGTCTCTCGGCATTATTTTGTTTCCGTTTAAAATTTATTTATAATGTATTTCACCGTTGCTAAGATTTCAAATTTGAGCATTGCGAAAAATTTAACAAATATTTTTTGTTAAACTATATTAGTAATAATATAACTGCACCCACATTTTATTGTTTAGATATATTACGTTTCGTTCTTCTCTTGCTTATGAACGACTAATATATAATAGAATCTATCCAGCTGCATGAAACTTTAAACACTCACTCATCAGATGTGCTAATGTTGCCACCTAGCGGTACAAAAATCTACTGCAACTACGGTCGAGATGGCAGCACCAGTCCCGAATGTTGTGCATACCAACTCGTGTATATATATACTTATTACGTATATATACACGTAATAAGTATATAAGTGATTTAATATTTTGTGAGATACACACTCGGAAGCAGTGATTTCTATTTTCTTCTGCTCTCTCCAGTTTTATTAACATCAGGCTGACTTCTCGCCATGTTACAATCTATAGCCAAAATGCTTGTATAAGTTGTAATCAAGTTCTAAGATATGCTTATTTATACGCACAAAAAAAATGAAACGTAAATAGTTCTCTATGCACTCTCCTTCCGCACACATTTTTCACAACAAGGAGGATGCAACGAATGGCTGCTGCGAATGCATTTTTATGAGACGTTTGTCCATTAGAAAATTGCTGATGCAAGAGCTGACAGGAAAATATGCGATCCTGGATAGTGTCTTCCAGCGCTGCAAAATGCCAAAAAAAATTGTCAGATGAGTAAGGAGATCGAAAAATCACCTCAAAACGTCTTCGTGAGATAAAGCAGTCATCGTAGTGTCCCGTGGAACACAATATATGAGAATTATATCTTCGTTATTCAAAAGCATGACTACCATAACTTTTTCAGCACTGGCGGTAAACCCGAAATGTTTTTGGTGGCGGCGAGTCTATGTGCTTTCATTACTTCAACTGCTTTTGGTTTCCTGATTGTACAACGGCTCTCATGTCTCATTTATCATAACAATTTTTGGAACTGAATTCATGTCATCATCTTTATATACCAAATTCACTGACGCACTGCCACGTGCTCAGCCTTGTGTTCGTCAGTCAGCAGTGGAACCTATCTGGAGGAAACCTTGCGCATTTTCAAATCTTCATAAAGAAAGCTCTGTACTGTTTCTATGGAAATGCCGACTATGTTGATCGGCGGTCCTAAATAACCAGCTGCATGTTCTCAGATCGGCTGGTGAGTGCCCTGGTGTTACTTCAGTTCTCTCTCATGCAACGGCGATGTTCTACAAATGCCGGAAAGCTAATTGGCTTTTCATTGGAGAGTATAAGACAAGGTGCGAGTCACTCCAACCCCTATGTAGTTTCTGGTTTCTACTTGGAGCACAGATATAATTGTTTCAAATTAAGAAAGGAGTACATGGTGAATACTCTGAACACTTCGATTCCTGATATTGTTCCGCACTTTCTGAAATACCACAGACATTATATATGCGCTGATTGCGGTTTCTTCAATGTCGCTATATCATTCGAGATGATAAGCATACCGATAATTTCACGCAAGTTTGATTCTTGCTCATAACAGTCAAGAGCCTACTTTCAGGACATGAGCAGAGGCATTATTCCAATTTTCTGGCGTTATCTGCGTAAAAGCTTCTCGTCATAAATGCTCCACATCTTCTAATAAAGTTTTATATCTCGCGGCAATCCACTGTTTCACATCAGCTCATTTAAATTTTATGGGGCTGAGGTATGGAAAGTACGGAGGTAATCTTAACACGGTATGACCATACTTCCTTATCAATGAGCTTTACATTTTTTAGGCATTTTGGCTTATGCAATTCAACTTTTCTTTTGGGCTTTAAGGATTCCAGGGATTCCGCAATGAGAGCGAGCCAAGCAATACTTTTTTCATTGATGGATTGCATTGCATTTGGTTGCTTATTAATTTCTGTACTGTGATAAGTTGCAGGTCTATGGCCGATTTTTATGATAAATTTGGAATGAGTTGTTTCTCTATCCAAAGTACACAGTTTTTATTATTAGTTGCACAGTGACAGTCGCCGATTTTCTGACTTGATTGAAAAATTGCCAAAGCATTAGGAACATAATATCCTGGGCCTAGTTCCTGAAAAGCGTGGTCTAATACATTAAAAGTGTATGTAATGTATTAGACCATGTGTACTTGTAGTTATTAGTAAAATTCTGTTCCACAAGATTGTACTTTACAACTCCATATTTACAAGTGTACATGTGTTTTCATTGTTCTGTTTCACAGAAGTATTAGTATTAGTCGGGCACTGGTAATGTGTATAAATTTCTCTACATCATTAGGAATGTTTGTAAATTCAAATGCTAGCACAAAATTTATCTTTTTAATGATTTTGGGAGTTAGTTGACCTAAATGCGCTAAGTATTATCGAAAGCGATAATAATGATGTGTGGGAATATGTAGAAAGAATAAATAAATAATTGTGTACAATGATAAAGTTAGGTAAGGTACAATTAAAGCACATCTTATGACTGATATTGGCGTTTCCCGTTTCAAATGCATATAATTAGAAGAGCATCTTAGTTAATGTATTTTAAGATTCTTGCTACATGCCACTAAAATAATTACTTTTCATTCTTCTTTCTCTATAATTTCTTTTGACACAATTTTCACAAAATGTTTTGCTTATAAAAACAACGTGATTGTCAATAATTTAATAAACACATATAAATGCATCAAATGAACTAATAAAATAAATGACCCGAAAGCAATCCGAAAACTCGATTGTTCTGTCATCTCTAGACGGGTGAAATTGATGCTAAATGTGTCGTATGAGACCGTCCTCTCAAAGTGGATTATTATGCTTGAATATAGATAAATACATAATAAAGTATTTAAATTATTATTATATCTGAGAAAAATATCCAAGACAATGACAATAATCCGTTACGTACATTAAAAATGCCTAAGGAGTGAATATAATCTAATTGAAGGTATGGCAACGCATGGTAAACAGATGTTCCTTCATCTTGTTCTTATATGACGTCACTTTACTAATATTTTACAAGTGTTGCACTTCTTTCGTGGAACAGAAAGTTACAAGATCGTACTTTTCAAGGACGTGTACTAATACACTTGTACGTATTAAACCATACCTTTGGGGAATAGGGCCCTGCATGGGTAATAATGATTCTAGTTCCTGGTGGAATGAATCTGCTATGATACAATCTGACCAGCTAATATGGGGTTATATGGCTAGAATGAACATATGTTCTTTGTTTATGATGGGTCGGGCTTTCTCTTGAAATGTATATAGAGACCTTAGGAATGGTGCTCGCAGCTTTCTTCTACGTGTTTTCCCACCATTTAAGCTCTGGTTTTTTTTTTTTTTTTTTTTTTTTTTTTCCTGTTTTAATCCATTTGAACCCATTTTCCTTGTGTGTGTGTGTGTGTGTGTGTGTGTGTGTGAAGACTTGAAATTGATTCTTTTAATCTAATGAGTAATTTTAAAATAGTGGAGAATACTCATTTATTTAAATAAAATTTGTGAATTATATGCCTGAAAACTTGTCTATCAAAATCATCCAGATCTGTCGCACGCTTTGAAAAATGCATATTTTTCCTCGAGGAGTGACAAACACACCTGTGCTGCTTATACTCTCACTTGCACTTGTCTTAATTATTTGTGATATTCTGGCAATGTTACGTATGTCCTCTTCCTAATTCTGAAACAAATGAAATATTTTTTCACACACTTTTTTGAGATTGCAGGCTGCTCATTAAAAATAAAAAAGCATTACGCTGATATTTATTTCGCCTACACAAACGAAGGATGACGGAACTTCATTGGTTTATGGCCCGTAATCCGCGAGATATGGCTTGTTTACACGCAGAGATATCTTCGACGAATGAATTATTCCACCACAGTAGCTCTCGCTAGTTAGCAAAAGTTAAATGCGCTAGCTTGAAAATTCAGGGGCAATTTGTATGTGAACTTATTCCTTCTTTGAATTTGCGCGCTCATTTTTTTTAAATGGTGTTTAACGCCCGTTTTTACTACTGAGGCACTACAGGTGGTGGACACTGATGATACATGAGATGAAATGATATATTGGGAAAGGATTTTTTTTTAAAGGAAGGAAGCGTTCCAGGCCTAAGTTTAGGTACCTCCCCGGCATTTGCCAGTTATAAGACTGAGGAAAACCTGGAAAAAGCCCCAGTCAGGGAGGACGGTCCTGGCGGGATTCGAACCGCAGACCTCCCGCTCACGAGTTCATGCCTTAACGACCTCGGCCACCCGTGGCGGTGCGCGCTCATGAATGTAAATTTTTCACGTTCATGACGTATCACTCAAATGATGAATTTCAAGCGGTATGATTCCACACAAGTGGGGCAAACAGATGATTACACGTGTTCCAGCTGCAGTTACGCGAGCTGAATGATGCTGCCATCTCACTTGTCCAAGAAGAACGCCCACAATATTTAAAATGTGACCCAATTATTATTCCTAGAAGAATAATTGATAAATTGATAATTAGAAACTTGAATAAAAATAAAGGAATAACTAAAACATCTTAATAAAAAAATCATATTAAATATTACCAAGTTCAAAGGATAAAATAAGTAAATCACAGGAAGATCCCCTATTTCTATTTCTATTTCTATTTGCCCCAATTTAGGAGACCTTCGGGCTTGAATGCATCTTCAAAGCGAGCTCTGGTTGGTATTCAGCACTGTGCAGACTATTCAACACTGCAGTCACAACTCTTTTGTCCCATTTCATAGATGTCTCTTTTCTTTGCATATGTGCAGCTTAAAAACTATTTCAGTTTCATTAGTTTCATTTTAAGCCAAGCAAATCAAATCCCCTTATAAGCCGTGAAACGAGTACAGCTCTCCCTAGGTCAAGCCTTTTGACAATAACTGTAATGAGGGAAGGCTGTAGTCCTTCCTACTTTGGGATTGCTTTGGATGAAACTGACTAAAGGCAACAACAGGACATTTCCACTTATACTCCTGCTGCATATTACAAGATAAATGGCAAGTTTACCAGCGATTACGATAGTATTCAAATTCAGAGCTACAAATTTGCGCAAAGATAAAAAATAAAATAATAAAATACCGATATTCAAGCTGCTTTGCTACGAATTCTGCGTGAAAGAAATAAAGATAACTTCATCTTCGCTTCCAGACTTAGGCAAATTTGCATCTTTCGTCCTCACAATGGTATTTATATCCACTTTCATGGACGTCCTCTTATTTATTTCACTTTTGGGCTTGTAATTTAAAATGTGCATTCTAACCAACTAAATTTTCTACTTTTCTCTAAGTTCTTGAATTTCATCATTCAATGGACACATTTTTAATTCTTCTCTGTTTCGATCTAATCTCGTCTTGTACATTCTTTTACAATGCGTAAGAACTTCACTTCGACCGCGTGCATTTCGTTATCTCTTTTAGTTGCCCAGGACTCGCTTCCATATAAAAGAACAGGAATAACCATTGATTATCTCATCCCATGAAAATACATATAGTCACCTTAGATTACAGAAATGCTTGTCTAAGATAAAGAAACTCCTAAAGAGGACCCCTAGCTCTCCTGGAAAGGATTTTGCATCATACTTCTTGCAACAGTAAGCCGGGTGGGTTTTTAACAAATACCAAGTAAAACTCTTTAAATAATAATAACTATAAATCGCCACAAATAAATTCCTTTGACTGAAAATAAAAGCGTTGCCAATTGCCAGTTTTTTTTTGTTTTGTTTTGTTTTGTTTTGTTTTGTTTTTTGAGTTCCAGTTCCATTTCTGTTCCTTCGTTCTCTGGTGTTATTCTTGTTATAGTGCTGATTCACAGCAAACCATGTATATGGTAAATAGCTTTCGAAGCGTAACTTTGTTTCCCTTAGCATTCTTTCCTGTGGGAAGTGTACCACCTGAAAAGATGCATGTAAATGAGGGAGCTACTGTTCGTATTTTAATGAATTCTACTGCTGCTACTGTTACCAACTTACAGATAATAACCGGCGGGAAACGGAATCTAAACTTTCTATTAGATAACATCCAATATTCATAAAGCAATATCAACTCAAAGCTATGAGTTGATATTGATTTATAGTTCCAATTATTGAATTCATCAACTAAACCGTAGAAGAGGCCCGTTCTAGGTAACACATTAAATGTGAAGTCTGGTTGAAGTATCAGAGAGATGTTTGTAAAGCACATTTTAATCGACATATGTGAACATTTCAAATTCACTGCCCTTGCTGTTCTTTTAGGGTGCATCTCTGATGCTATAAGAGGACAGATATTTAATTTTTGGAGTTTGAAGAAACTGTGAGAGATATGTTTCCTGTTCGCAATACTGGAACGAGTACGCATGTCTTGATTAGTAACCATAACGGAAGTTGCGCGCAGCATCCACTGTTATAGCTGCAGCAAAATGTTAATTGAAGAGGGGAAATGTCAAACGTTCTAAGCGCCATTTTTAAATTTAATAGTTTAATTTCAAAAGTATGTTCTACGTATCCAGATCACAGATCACCTAGTCCATATGCATATTCCCAAAGTGCTTATACGTGTACAAGCAATTCAAATACTTGATAACAGATAGCGCAATTCTAAATGCCATGCCAGGCTACCGCCTGGCGTTCTACGTGCCATGCCATGATACTATTAGTTATTAAGGGGAAATATTTATGGCACAGAAATATTTAGTAGGTGCCCATAGCCTTTAGAGCTATAACAGAGGTTTCGCTATTATAGATTTTTTTTTATTGATTGATTGATTGATTTATGGACGCTCTTTAACAGTTCAGGTCATCAGCGTCCCATTCAACTCAGGGCGTGAAACGGCTGACAAATTTTGCTCAGAGGCCTCTCTTTCAGGCTTGAGGTTGTTTTTCGTGCTGTAAATATACGACACGGGACCCACGGCTTTTACTTCCCTTCCGAAGGAAGCCATACTTACGATTTTTACGCCCGAAAAAATCCATCGGTCCTGGCCGGGTTCGAACCCACGATCTTGGGTTTAGGAGGCAAGTATGGTAACCACTACACCACCATGAGAGAGAATAAGAATGGTAAGTAAGGCCTACATTCCCCAAGATTTACATAGGATTGTAGATTATACTTAAGCTATAAATCCTTTTCGTTTAGTTCCAATGGATTTTTTAAGAACGTTGCTGATTCTGTTAACATATAAGTGCAAAATTTCAAAATGTACAATGCTTAAAGTATGTCCAATTCATCTATCTCAAATAGCTGTTAAAACCACTTACTCCTATTAGAAGGATAGAGGGTTTTCTAAGTTTTAAAGAGAGGAAAATCAGTAAATGATAATATACCTGCTCCTCGTCACAAAGATCAATCCCATTTGTCAGTTGAAAAAAGAAAAACCTCTCGTTCATGCTGCTGTTCCTTCCGAAGATCACAGAGAGGTTTATGAAACATCAACGTCAACCCCTGTGTAAGAATGGAAAACTAAGCTCTACCTGTCAGTTGTGAGGTGAGAATATGATACTGGTATTCCTATACAATTTCATGATACATTTTTGCACTTTTGCCCTTAATAGCATTAAAGTATATGTTTCTGCTAATCATTAAAATCTTATATTTGTAATTATTTCCCTCTAAAACCTGAAATAAAATGTAATAACATTTTGAATGACACTTATAACCGACTCTCATATTGCACATAGAGCCGTTTTATTTTGCTTCTTATTTAATCATTGTATTTTTTTCACAATTTGTTATACAAATAATTTTATAGTAAAAATATGTCTTCGTGATGATTTCGGGTGTAACAAGTTAAATGCTAACAGAGATGGGTAGTATTTTGGATATCCTGTAAAAGATGGAGGTGATTCGGAGTGTAATTATAAGTGAAGTAAGTAAAACCTGAGACAACAAGAATGCCTTGGCTAAATTTCAGACAACTTTTCCTGATTCTGTTCCTTCACAAACAAAAGTCCATTACCAGTTTGCATAGGAAAGATGAGCAAAACACCGGGGATCCAACGACAAACGTCGCAGATGAAAGCAGTGCTCGTGCAGCAACCACAGTGGAATGATCCGTTAACGAGTAACTTACAAGGAGTCATTAAATTTTCATACGCCGCAGTGTCATAAGTCCTGTGCGAATACCTTCGTCACTGGGTACCCACAATTTTAAAGAAGAACCAAAGGCAGCAAGAGAGGAATAGTGCCAGGAAACGTTTCTTTGTTTCAACATTGGCAGGTCCTTACGCGTCCACGATATCTTCACAAGTGATGCAAACTGGTTTTACCAATCTGACTAGGAATTAAAGAGACAGTCGGTGAACTGGATCTTTCCAAATGACGACCCCTCAGTAAAGGTTAAGATGTCGAAATGGTTGCCAGTTTCTTCTCAGCAACCATCCTACTACACATATCAGCTGATACACCACAGATTGCCTCCCTAGGGTCTTCAGAACATTGAGAGGAAAAGGAATGCTGCTTCGCCATGACAATACCTCTGCGCACATCGTTTTGAAAGCAACGGAATGTATACAAGAATCGGGAGTGACAATGGTGAATCACCACCGTACAGTTTAGATCTGCCTCCTTGTGACTTTTTTTTTCCTCCTGTTTCCAGCTGTTAAGGAGAAACCGTTTGGGAATCCGAAAGAAGCCGTCGCTTACTACGAGGAGAAGGTGGCTGCAAACTCAAGAAACGTGGCGTGGCAGTTTTCATGGTTGCTTTCGGAGGATGCAACTTTGTGTTGTATTGCATTTTTTTTTTAATTTCACCTTTTGTCACTTAAAAATATGAATATTCCAAAAAATATATAGCAAAGCTAGCAGCATTAAAAAAAAGGACATTATTCTTACGATATGCATTAAACATAAAAAAGGAAGCAGGTTGCTTCTAGTCAAATGATATGCCAAAAAAAACATAACTTATTAAATTAATACTCATGTTTGGAATTTTTAAATGTTGTGTATAGTGTTGAGGTCTCTGAGATGGGAAATTGATAATGAATGAAATATTTGCGTTTGTGCCGAAACTCGGTTTTCCGATATATACACTACGGACTGATGAAAACACCAGGTATATAAATAAACTTTAGACGAGATTTTAGAATGAAAAATATCGGTCCTGGTGGTGTAGTGGTTACCATATTAGCCATCTAAACCCAAGGTCGCGGGTTCAAACCGGCCAGGATCGATGGATTTTTCGGGCGTAAAAATCCTAAGTATGGCTTCCTTCGAAAGGCAAGTAAAGCCGTGGGTCACGTGTCGTACATTTACGGCACGATAAAGAACCTCGAGCCTGAATAAAGAGGCCTATGAGCAAAATTTGTCGCCCATTTCACTTTCTGAATAGAATGGGAGGCTGATGAGGGTCCGTAAATAAATCAATTAAAAAAAATGAAAAATTACATCTACAGCAGCGTGCCATATCTAATTGCTTAAGTTAAACAAAACGTATAAGTTTGTTCAACACTTTTAAAAAGCACATACAAATACAAAACACACTTAAAAGTCTATTATGTCGAATCAAAAACCGTTTAGTTGCTTCTTGGAGTAATGAGTAGTATATATCCCTTTTCCGGTGATTAAATTGATTGCCAATGATATCAAAAGTGGGGTGAGGTGGGCGTGGTTGGGTGGGGGTGCAAGTGATGAGGTACAATTTGATATCAAAACTTTTTCAATGTAAATCACCGGAAAAGGGGTATTCTTTTTATTACAGAAAATTAAAATATATGTGATACAAAAAGAATTGGTTTAATGCAATTAAAATGCAAAACGATGGTACTGAATATTTTTATTATACAAAATAAAAATTAGTAAACATGGAGGTTTTACCCCTTTACAAAATGGAGGTTTTACCCTTTACAAAAATAGCGGTGCAGTTCACACATCACTGGTGGGCGGCACACAGGCGGTTTGCAAACATTGCGAGAGTTTGACGGTTACAAAAAAAATGGTTGTGCAGTTCACACATCACTGGTGGGTTTATGGCGCATGCGGCTTTGTGTCGGCGCTGGATTTAAAAAAAGGTATTTTAAAATATGTGGTATATGTCTTTTTGACAAACGATACATCACTGTCTTCGTCGCTGCTGCTTTCCTCCTCCTCCTCGCGTGGTGTGGTGACGCAGGTGACATGTGGGAAAAGTTGATGTTGAGGTGTTCCTGGGCCGACGGAATGGCGATGGGGACGACGAAATCGCTGATGGATCTCTCCTGCCGATGAGACCTTGTACTCTAGGGCTGGCGTCTTGTCGATGGTTCCGAGGTAGATCGTGCAGCAAGCATCTATGCCGTAGTGAAGTGCTTTAGACGGGAGGCACCTGACTTCCACGACGTAGGAATTCTTGGTTGCTAATTTGACGGTGACAGTTTTATCTTCGCCAAAGAAGCAGATTTCTGTTGAGATGAGGTTGATGTTTGCGGGGTACTCACCGCTTGTTGTGACGTGATTTTGGTTGTCAAAAACTAGTTTGACAAATACATTGTTACCCACTCCCACCGGATATGTTTGACAGGGCATGTTGTTTATTTCGGTGTAAAATTCAATGCGTGTCAACGGTAGCCGTTTCTGAGTACCTCTTCACCGTGATACACGATGTAAAAGTGGAACGAGTTGAGCTTGTTGAGTTCTGCAGAAAGATTGTTAAATCTTGTAGGTGGAAACACTTCTTTCCCGTTTTCGAGGCTAACAAGCGTCCTGGGTCCGTGCTTTGAGGATATGTTCCGGACCCCTATCACGACGTATGGTACGTTCGCCTGTAACGCGGACACTGATACATACTCCGAGTTGCTAGCTACTGTAGCTAGTTGGCGTAACGCGTCGTTGATCATGTTGACTTCTCTGTAGAACTTTTGCTACTGACACACATTGGGCATTGTTTGGTGAGAGGGGGAGGGCCGTCAATGTGGGTAGTGGTGGTGGGGAGGTTGTAGTGCTGGTTGCAGCGGCGGTAAGGGGCATAAATTCCTTTAGCATCAGGTGTAAGCCCCGCCCATACAGCGTCCACATCTACTGGTGAATGATGCATAAAGATGGCGTTTCCCTCCACGGCTAGTAGATGACGTTCATTTGGCTCCTTCATTGTGAGACGACGACCATTTTTGAGAAACTTTAACACTAGATCCATGGTTTGCGGGAGAATTGTCGTAAGCTCACTATGCCTGGACTTGCTCGTGACGTTATAAGGTGTTCGTGTTTGGACAGGGGTGCAGGTATTTTCTTGACGTCATCACAGTGCAGGTGCAACCTCGCCTTTAACTTGTCCATTGCTTCCGGGTCCAGCTCTCTTATCAATATCAGATGCTCCATCTCTACGTCATGCCTGGACTTGTTCGGGAGGTTCTCGTGTTTGGACTTGTTCATGCAGGTGTTTTCGTGACGTCATCACGGTGCAGGTACGACCTCACCTTGAACTTGTTTGGACTTGTCTATGGCTTCCAGGTCCAACTCTCTGATGAATATCGGTTTTAGAAAATGTTCCATCTCTAGGAACACTCCAAGGGTTGCGCAACGAATGTATCTTGCGTATTCGGTGTAGTTCATTTTTCGCCCGGAAACGTGGGGGTGAAACAAATACTTGCGATAGGCTGCTATTTGATTTTGTACTTCGAACTCTTCTTTCTTCTTGTGATAGATGATGTCGGTGACCATACGCTGTAGGCTTTCTAGTGTCCTCCATTCCTGCATTCTCAGCGATATACAGCGACCGTCCATTTTGATGAAATTATTTTGTGCGCCAAATAAACGTTTAAAAAGTATGGATAGTCGGTTGGTTAACTGCAACTCTCTAAGATGAAGAGTCAAGCTCTGTATAGTCGGTATCGCCTCTGCAAGCTTTTGCCACTCTGTTGAACCCAGAACCACCGCGCTGCGTCGTGCACCAACGGTCACCACGATCTTATGTGGAGACTTAGGTGAAAACCCAACGGCTGCAAACTTAGACTGCTTGCTGTTCAAGAAGAACACATCCGATAGCGGTCCAAACCTCTCCATGTCACTGTAAAATCAAGAACGCCTCTTATGTAGCATACTATTTTCATTCGCCAATTAACGACACATAATGAATGCGACTTCCCTGTTCGCCTCTCTCGGAGCAACAGGTAAAGTGGATCGTGTAGCACCACATGCGCCTTCTAAAAAAAAAAATACAGGAATTTCCAACACAAATGTATCAGAGTGGTATACGCATATTCATACACAATTTGTATCAATACTAACCTTTAACGATATGCATATCTGATGTGTAGTTTGTGAGCATCCACCAACACTGTAGGTCCTTTTATTGACCTCATCATTGTGATTAAAATCACTTATGCTGAATTTTGAAAAGAATTTCTCCTTGCGCAGGCCTTGGAAGCGGTGAGATAGGTAAACAACGACGTAATGGCCACAAGTGGTGCTGACATCACCTTGCAACCTTCTAGTGTTGTTAGTCCATCTTGTACCACAACATCGATTTAAAAAAATTAGAATTTTCCCCGAAAGAGGTTCTATACCATAGCTATTGAAATATTCGCCCCGGTCGTTCTTTGCAACAAAGATGCAGAACAAATGTTTCCCTGGTTTCGTGCTTGGATCAGTGTTAATGACAATTGCTATGGGAAGCTACCTATTATGCAAATTTATCGAAGACAATTGGTCGCAAGCGTACACGCCTAAAAAGTGTGGGGTACATTTAGACAGAAGCCGTTGTATTTGCAGCGTATTCATGATACTAAAATGGTCCTGTTAGCATAAATTTCTATAGAGCGATGTACTTCTGTCATCACCAACATATTGATAGGTTCTGGAGTTTGATCTTTAAAACCTATACTTATAGACATAGTGCCGTGTCGTTGCCCTGAAATGTAAGACTCGTTAACACTCATATCGGCTGTTAGATCAAACACCATAATGGTAATGCTGCCGTGAGAATATCAATGTCTGGAAATTGAATGCCCTTCGTCCTAAAGTGTATCCCGAGGCCATCTTGAAGAGTTTGAAAACATTGGAGAAAGTGACCGGCACCAAAATCGGGCTGTAGGGGTTGAGTGAAAAGGCTGGCCGTTCACATACAGTTGAAAAGAATTCATTTTAGAGTGTTGTAAATTGTATGGGTTTTTTGTTAATGTTACCGTTGTATGCCTGGTTGGCAACCATTGCCACAACCACTCTTCGGAGTATTTGCCCTATGAAAACGTCATTGAAAGTCATGTTACTAAGCCCCTTTGGAAGGTTGAAACCGTGAAATCCTACATCTTTGAGATGGTACTTTGCATTACTCTTTGCTAACACCGCCTGATGTGCAAGCTTGATGGTCGGCGACGGTCTCACAGCTTTCAAAATCAGTCTAGCAGACTGAATCTCTGTGTAGGCTCTAAAGTCCTATGTATCCGAAAAGAGATGAAAGTTGGGTAAAGAGGGTGAGAGTTTGATGGTAACGCTCACATTGTTCACGAGCAGATTTTCCTGATTAAAGAGTGCATTGGAAAGATTACCCATCAACTGCACAACTTTGCTTCCTTTGGTATACTGGTTACGCCACTTAATTCCATCATTTGCCAAAAACGCTCCATAATTCCTCCTTTGTCCTTTTTCCAGAGCGAGGACTCTAGTCTGCTGTTCATGACATCTTCCGAATAATTGAGCAACGTTTCAATGTGCGTTCTCTAGGGGTAGCCTGGTTGAGGCATGGAAACTGTGACATTGTTGAGTGATACTTCCAACTGTTGAAACAAGGAATTTAGGGCATTGTTTACAAAGGTAACCTGCTTGTCCTCTTTCAAGTCGTTTCCATCGTCATCCACTATTCGCACGAACAGCTCAAGTACTACATAAGTCATATCGAGGTAATCGTCTCCATTGCCAGAGTAATGAAATGTGATAGGGGCGTTTTTCATAAGTGTATTTTGAGGGTTTAGAGAAATGCAACCGTACTCCTCCACGTTCATTTGAAAGGGCAAGTCTTTAAGATGTCTAGTTCTGAACTCATGTGCCCCAACGATTCGTCAGCCATTATGAAAATACGTCTAGCACCTTACGTCTTCGGCGTTTACTCTTAAAATGATTATATATTTCACCCTTCGGACGCTTTAATAGCCCAGTGTCTATCATAGAGAATATCTTTAAATAAGCTTTCCTTTTCAAGTTATTTCCCGCCTCCTTCAGTCTAGTCTTTAACGATTCTTTTGGCGGTATCCCTGAACTTGCAACATCTGCAAGCACATTGACCCCCATTTTCAATGCCTCTTTACCGATAGCTTTCACACCGCTCTTGAAAAACGGTAGCACGGTTCTGAAAAGAACACCGAGAGCAGAGAACAAGCCGCTACCCTTTTGATAACGCTCGCCTCTGTACAAGTGAAAATCTTCATTGTATAATGCTCCTCCAGCCTGGTTTAAGTAATATCTGGTGACAGTATCCAGCTCCATTATGTCTGTTTCGGACGAAACGTTAGAACTATAGTAGAGGGAAGCACGTCTACAAATGGCAAGAAATCACCGTAGCCGTTCCTTAAATCTATATTCACGATTTTAAAGTCCTGTTGCATCAAAGGTACTCAGTTAAGTGGAACGAAGGACTTTTCAACAATCATGCAGTTGTCACGTTTTTCATACTCTACAGAGACGCTTTCAATGACTTGCACAAACGTGTTGCCCATCACTTGTGGTACTATCAGATTACAGTAAATGAACATTTCATAAGGGAAACCTATGTACGGATCCACTGGGTGTATGGTTCGAAACCCATTATCTTGGCCAAACATGGTGACAAATGTTTGGTTCATGCCTTCAGGGGATTTAATGTCTGTATTCGATACACTTCTCCTAGAGGACTCAGCATTTTCTACATATCCTATATATTTGCTGGTGGCAATATGATTGGTCTGTGCGACTTTGATGTTGATGCTGGCAGTATTTTTGTTCTCGTTATAAATGAAAAAGTCTTCGACTTGCAAATTATCGCGTATAACAGAGTTGACAGCGTGTACCAAATCCTTAGAATTGTTTACGATATCATGTTGCAATTGTAAGTTAAATTTTGAATGTGTCACTGGCGCTACCACATTATACATTGTTCCAATGATTTGATTATCGTGAATTGTTACGTTATAGAATTTCACAGGGTACCTAACCTTTTGCAGTGCGACTTCCCATTCTCCTTGCAACACTATTCCCTCGGGTAAGATGTTTGAAAATCTGGAAGTTGTATTGTCAGTGAAATGCCCCATAGAGGCATTACTCACGAGCGTGAGGGAAAACGGTTTTGTTTTAATCATATCGAGTTGATAGTTGAAGCCAGAACCCACGAGTGACTTGACTGGATAACCTCTCCACTTAACCAAAAACTGTTTATTTCGACCGCGACCTTTAGTGTCGAGTATTTGGACTATTTTGAATGATTCTGGAAGAGCTACCTTATGTATCTCCTCGTAGTGAAAGATGCCTTCTATGGCCTCCTCACCCAAGTCCTTCAATTTATACACAACGGGGGAACCGTATACCACCTCGTCCATCTGTAAAATTTCATCCGTCCAGTTTTGATCGTACCCCATGGCAAACTTCATTTTCTCCTTAGGTATACGCACATGGTCTCCCACATTAAATTTAACTTTACGTCGTTTATCTGCATTCCGACCATAAAGATTTTCGTAAACCTGCACAATTTTGTCTTCAATGACATCCTTTGGAGCCATCTTTATGGACCTATGAAAGGAACTATTGTAGGACTTTAAAAGCACAGGAAGAACGTCCACGTATCTATAAGTGTTTTTATGTGTGAAATATTTCCAAAGTTTCTCTTTAAGGTTCTATTGAAACGTTCTACAACACTGGCTTTGATATTATTTTTTGTAGTGTAATACTTTACACCATGTTTGGTTAAAAATGTTTTAAAGCTTTTGTTGGTGAACTCCGTTCCTTTATCTGTTTTCAATAACTTCGGAGTGCGATGAGAGAATATCGTTTTAAACGCTTCTGTAATTTCGGCCCCTACTTTTGATTTTAATGGTATAGCCCAAGCATATTTCGAGAAAACATCAATCACCGTCAAGATGTAAACGTATGGTTTATTGTGTTCCTTTACGTTGTTCATAACGTTTAGATCAGCTTCCCAAAGGTCGTCCATGTTGGTCACGTGATAATTTCTGGTGGGGAATCGTTTTCTTATCGGCCTATGAAATGTATACCTATCCTGTGTTTGAAGAAAGACTCAATCTTAGATTTTGGTATACCAGTGGCCTTGCGAAGTTTGTCTGCAGTGCCAAAACCAGCATAGTGTTCAGGATTGAAATTGATTTTCTTCAGCGCGTTCATAGTTGCTCCCACACTTACCTGCGAAGGTTATAAGACTTTTTTTTTTACTGGTAATCGGCTTTTATCTACTTTCGTCTTTGCTTGCTTCTCTTCCTCCTTTACCTCGATGTCATTGGATTCAAGGTATGGTTCCCTCACTTGTGACATAAGATCGAGATAGTTCCCCAACTTATATTTTATCAACTGCCATTTTTCAGGGGGTGCCAAATGTGTACGCTGTAATTTATTCATTTCTCTGATGAGTTGGTTAAGTGGTTTGTCCACGAGGTGAAGCTTTTCGGCAGCTTTTGGCTGTAAGGCTAATATAATTTGCTTACCGCACTTCATTTAACTCAAATTTGACACGAGCGCACTACCGAGTGAAGCAATATCGGGAGTAGAAAAGCAGGTAAAAAACCGCCTCTCTGTACAAGAATCTTTTTCTTTTCCTTTAAGGAAAGTCGTTTGTTAATTAATTTTTCTCCAGCTAGCTTTATGCTTCTTTAAGCGCTTCAAGCAATTTATAGGTAAACTGACATGACCTCTGCACACGTTCAGTACACACTCGGAAATGGCTTTTATTAGCTCAGGGTTAGCACTTTTCAACAGTTTTTTTGTCGCAAACTGGGTTTAGCCTTGGCTAACACTGTCAAATTTGCGTGTTGCCTTGCAATCAGTGGTATACTCAGTCTGGCAATGCTCATCCTGCCTGAGTCTGTGATAAAATGACTAAAGTGTGATCGTTGCTCGTTTATTAAACTGTCTGGGAAATACTCAAATAAAACCTTCAGAAAAGCGATCAAATATTGGGTATAAAATAAGAAGGCGTTTCTTCTGGTAGGACACAGGTTCGATACCTATATTGATTTGGCGTGTACTGAGTGCAATCCAACACCAGATAGCCGTGTGGGTTTTCAGTAGTCTTTTCAAACGCCTCTAAAAGAAACCTAGAGTTCTTTGGCTCAATCTGTTGACAAAGCCTATCAATTTGCATTTTATCTCTGTTGTTTTTAAACATGACAATGTAGTTTGCATTTAGAGATATAGTTCGAAATTTCTTTCCTTGTGGAAACACGTTTTGTAATATGTAAATAATCCCAAAGCGTTTGTAATGTGAATCTCTAGTGAAAAAATTGACACGTTTTCCCCGTCGGCTTCGTACATTAAATCATCTAAAATAATTCAATCTCACTCGTTAACAGTCTCCAAATCTGGTATACCTGCATGGGCTGCGAAGAACGGGCTTGGTTTAGGAGAATATTCTGACGGAAGACACCACAGCACTTTTCTCATGGGGTTGTCAAACATCCGGCCAGCATTACTAATTAATTTTTTTACAAATGTAGACTTACCGCACCGCGAAGGACCTGCAAATAGCATGGTGCATGGGAAATTAAATTTAAAGTGTTGGTTAGTAGACATTGTCGATGACTGATGTGCTCTCATTTAGACACGCCTTTTATACCCGTACGGGTAGGAATCAAAGTTTTCACTCTGTACACGTTTGTTGACCACCATCCTATAGGTTTTCACTGAAGACTGAGTTACCACAGTTGCTAAAAATTTCGTAGAAATCTGTGTGCCTTCAAGTACTACCGACATTGAATTATCCCTCAGTACGGTGTTCCTGATGTCAGAGTTTACATTTTCCAAATTTCCCGAGTTGAGGGTGATGCCTTTAATTTTACATACAGGGTGCGTCTTACCCCCACACTTAACCTCTATGGTGTAACTTTTTGGGCCTGTAGATGCAAATCTGCAAATATACCGCCATCACCGTACTTTTATATTTCATCTGTCATACACCCTAAAAATGCGCCTATGGGAGGCATCCATTCCCCCGGTCTGTACGTGGCTATAACAGAATCTGTGTTGAAATAATACGCTCTCACCCAATCTCTTAAGATAGGATTAGAGCTCGATTCTTGCATGGGCAGTTGTATATGCAGCTATGACTGTGTTAGTGGTGCAATTCAATTTAGGGTTCTGATCGCAATGTTTCCATACCACGTACATCACCTCCTCTGTAGCGACCAGGTAAGACTGTACCTCTACACCTGGGTCGTTAAGTTGGTCTATGAGCCTCGAATAATCTCTCACAAGCTCACAGGTGGACAAGTTCTCTTTGGCCATTTTTCCCCCAAAAGGAGTTTAACATCAGTTTAACCAACTCGCGCCTGCCAGGATTGGTTTCAATAGCGTCTTTGTCCAGTGCTACGCCTTCTTTTTCCAAAAATCGTGCGATATCCTCATTTCTCATGGCAGGAGTGTCGCAGTCTTTGGGCCAACCGGAGGCTTCGGTTTTAATTTTCAAAAACTGATTCACATAGTACTGAAAAAGCCCTTTTTCTCCAGTGGAGGGGTTATAGCGTACCATGTCATACTCCCATATTTCATACACATGAATCACCCTATAACCTTTCTCTAATGCGACTTTAATCTCGTCCACTACCCAGGTAACTGTCATACATATTTCGTCCTCTGTATGCATGCACTCTGTCTGATTCTCCATCTCTGCACATGTGCGATATAGCGGGAACATAAGTTTACCGTTAATGCACGATGGCAGGACGGGATGGTACAGTCTTTCCGGGGGAAGAATTTTGCACTTTACAATACCACCCTCAACATCTTGCAAATTTGGTAATTTATTCACATGAATCTTTGGGTGTCCAACGCGGTAAGCCTTGGTCTTATTTGCGAACGGGTACAAACTGCACACATCATAGTAAAACATTTTCATATCTCCAGAGGCGTCGCAGTAGGTTTTCGTACAATTTGTACGTCCACCAAAGAAGGCATCTCGTGGGTTGAAAGGCTCGGGGTAGGGAAAACTTTTGACAAATTCTGCCAAAACCCCATCGGCCTTAATCAAGCCGAACTCCCACATCTCGGTCACGTTGTAGCCAGCATCTCTCATCATCTTCGTGATCTTTACGGTGTCCTCATATCTGGAACCCATGGTCTGGTTACCCGTGTTGTATAACCTAGAATTCCTATTCGGGTAACAACGTGTGCAACCGTAGTAGAAGCATCCATGAAAGAAATAGATACATTTCCCTTCTTCTTTGTACCCGTCTACTTTGTGCCCTAAAACTTTAATTTCCCGGCACCGATAAGCATGCTGTATGATGATTGATTGCTGCTGTTCCAACCAAGACAGCCAGATACACGCTACCCGCGATTGCTTATCAGCTAAGCGGTATCCACCTCCGGGAATAAGTGGAATTTTATTTCTTGGCATGAACCGTTTCCTGTAAACATTCATGCATGCCTGAGCTATAGTGACGCATTCTCTAAACGGGTCAATATCGTTCTCGTCAATAAATTGCTTCCTAAATTTGGAAACACCCCGACTCAAGAGATAAACGTCAGTTTTACAGTAAGCCACCATTTCTTTTGTCATGTCAAAGACATAATTTGAGGACACCATTTCATTATGCCACTATTCGAAAGTCTTGCGGACATCAGCACTCATGCCTTCTGGGAAGTAATATTTTTGCTCAAGTAAGGGACCAACATACTTTTCGTTTTCCTTGGTGTTGAACAGGTAAGGAAAATAGCCTTTACATTCAGGAAGTTGAAATGTCTTTGAAAAGCGAGACAGTGGCATATGAATGAAATTCAAAGAGTCTAGAAAAGTAACACTCTTATACTTCATTCTGTAAATTTTTCTTCCATTCATAATGAACTCGGGGTCCCAATTTAGGCTGCCCACCATGTGCTTTAACAGAAACTGCCCATCATACGACCTCAAGTTGTGTGCTATGACGACAATGTCTCGGGATTCGAATCCGGGCTGTGTGATGTGGACAAACAATCTTTCACAGGCTCCTTGTCAAATACTCATTCTTTAACACCACACTGTGTACAAAAAAAAAAAGCCGTGACTTAGTCCATCGACAAAGCCACGGCTTCTATATCTTTTATTGACCCAGTACCTTATACTTTAAACTGGGCCTTTTATATTTTATTATTTTTTTTCCAATATACAATCTTTTACAGTTTATATATTTTATATCTAAAACTACAACAGAAAATTACACAAACGATTGTGTGTTAATATTACACTACTACTACAATTTTACATTAATAATTTGTAGGATTACATTTAATCAATTGTTACTGACAATAACTACAATTGCTACGGCTATATTTACTATAATTAGTTTTACATCCTACAACACTTCTAATTTACTACTATTATTAATTTCTGATAGGTTAGTACAAATCTTAAACCTAATGTTAGTAAATCATTAATTTGAATAAGATTAATACAAACAATAACTACTATTAGATTTAAAAAAACTAGGTCTAATCCGGTAGGGCGGAGTGTGTCCACTGGAAATCCTGGAGACCTCACCTCTTCGGGTCTTCAAGAGGGAACTCCTGGCAATCCAAAAGATGCTGGGTCTCCGGTGCGTCAGCGAACTCCATTCCTTTTTTAGTCATGTCCGGGGGGTGGCTGACTTCTATAACTTTTCAAAGCAAAGCTCGAAAATGAGTCAGCCACAATATTAATATTCATCCAGGTCTTTTTGTCTCTAAGTATGTGATATATCTGTCTGTCTTGTATTTGTCTCTGTAGATGTTGTCTGAGATCTCTGGTTCTGTCACATTCCCAGAGGGAATGTTCTGGAGTGTCGATTTGTCCACAAGTACATAAATTATCCAGACTTAGGCCGAACCTAAAGAGGTACTCGCGATATGGGCCGTGCCCTGTTAGGTAATGTACAAGACCACGGAATGGGTTGAGAAATTTCATTTGTAATCTTTCTTCAATTAGTGGAAAGTACGAATACGTCCTTCGTCCTACGGTACTTACATCCTATGAGTCTTGCCATTCACTAAGCAACTTTTCCTCGATTTCTATTTCGTCCATTACCGGACAACCTGTTAATTGCGAGGCTTTTACTAATTCCTGTTTTCTGGCCCAATATCGCGCTCCTCGTTTGCGAATTTCTAAATCCAAAGGCAAGATACCTAATATGACTAACAGTGCATCTGTAGGCGTAGTAGAGAAAGCTCCTATCATCCTAATTAGGATTTTTCGTTGTAAGCTTCTTAATGATCTAATGGCACTTCCAAGAAATAACCTATGCGCCCATACGCTTGCTCCGTATCCTACTATTGATGCCAAAACCGTGTTGTTATATAATTTAATGGCTTTATACGGAATTGTGCCATATTCCCTTGATAATCTAGCAATTTTGTTCATGACCAAAAAGGCCTTTGCCGAAATTTCATTGATGTGTATTTTAAACGATAATTTTTCATCTATATATAGTCCTAGATACCTTACACTCTGAGATCTTTGGATAGTTGCATTTTCGAACTTTACTACTGGAGGTCTCTGCAAATTTCCTTTTAGTAACAAATATTTAGTTTTCCCAGTAGAGATTCTCAGTCTTAAATTCGCACACTCTATCGATAGATGCGTCATTACTACACTACATTTGTACTCTAATTCTGATCTAGCATTTCCATTTACCAGTATTAATATGTCATCTCCATACGCTATTACGGCGAGAGTTTCGGCTAAATTATGTAATTTATCTAATGTTGATTCGATACCTAGATTCCAAAAAGTTGGTCCGCATATAGATCCTCGAGGACAACCCTTCGATAAACCCCTGGATAGTCTTCTGTCACCAATTTTGTAGTTTATATATCTCTGATGAAAATAATCAACAAGTGAGTTATACAAATTACGTGGACATTCCAGTTCCCTAAACTTTTTAAACAAGGCAGGCCACCATAGGTTATCGAAGGCCCCCTCGATATCTATAAAAATTCCTATCACATATTTGGATGTTGTTTCCGAAACTAATTGCAAGGAGTGATTGATTGCATCTTCCGCTGATTTTCCGGCTCTAAAGCCAAACTGGTATGGATATATATCTTTTAAATTTCTATAAATTTCGAGTCTACTTAGAAGAAGTTTCTCTTGAACTTTTGCCAGGGTATTCAGGAGGCAGATAGGTCTATATGATTTAGGAAGTTGGGGGTCTCTATCTGAACCTTTGCTCAAAATAACCAAGTCAGCCTGTTTCCAGACATTAGGTATTTTCCCTTGTCTAAGGCATTCATTGAGCAGCGAAGCCAGAGTCGAAAAGAGCCTGCCACCCAGTGCCTGAAGTACCTCCGACGAGATACCATCAGGTCCCGGGGCGCGTCTAACTCTTAGTTGGTATATAGCTTCTGCTACCTCATTCTCCGAGAATGGTTGAACTTCCTGCCTGTTCAGGACAGGAAATTCCAATTCTCGTCGAATATTCTGATGGTATATTGACTCGGTATTTTGATCCTCATTTGGTAATAGTGTGTTCAACAGATATTCTATAGTCTCTTCCCGGGATGCTGTATACGATCCGTCTGCCTTAACCAGGGTGGACATACATGACAAATTGGACTTTTCTCGAACAATTCTATATGGGAGGCCCCAGACATTTTTTGTTAAACAATCCTCCACAAATTTGTTCCAACTTGTCCTTCTTGTCCTGGTTAGGAGACTCTCGTATGCAAGCTTCCTCCTTCTATAAATCACTAGCCTTGTCTCCCTTTCCTCCTGTGATTTAGAATTTTGATAAAGTTTTCTAGCTTTTCTGGTATTTCTTCGATAACGCTGCAAACGATCACTCCAAGGACCCCTAGAATTTTGAAAAACTCCCTTGATTTTTGGATGCATAGCCGAAACTACCGCGCGAGTAAGCTCTTTCGTAGCTAATTTAACATTTCCACCTCTTTTGACATTATTTGGAGGTACAAAAGTACGCCGTAACTCTTCCCAATTGGCCCTGCGATAATTGAATTTGTAGGAACTCTCAATTACCCCATAATTTTCCCAGTGTAATTCGAAACTAATTAAATTATGATCACTCTCAGTTTGTTCCTGAGATACTTTCCACTCATGGATAAGGTTTGTTGCGTGGGAATTATGCACTGTAACATCGATGTTACATTCCACCCCCACACGTCCAATATACGTGGGAGGGTTACCTGGTCTGTTCGAGACTTCCAATCTTAATTCCATTAACAAACCCTCCATGAGGTCCCCCCTTTCATCGACTATTCTGCTATGCCAAAGGTGTGATTGGCATTTGCATCCAAACAATATATATTTGCCCCATTGCTATGTCTCCTTTCTATTTCTCTAATTTTATTTAAACCTACTAAAATATCTAAACTGGGTTGAAAATACAAACTAGATATTATAAATGTCCTGCCGGCATATAGAATTTCTATGGAAACATTATGAGAATCACTATGCTGTGAAAGATTTGTAACAGTAAGTTTACTATTTAATACTACAATGGCTGCCATAGGGACATTACTACCTACTATTACTTTACTGGAGACTGGCATATATGGCAATTTTCCATTAATGTGATAGGGTTCCTGCAAACACAATATATCAATTTTCATCTCCTCGGACAGTTTCCGGATTTCTTGCATTACAAGCCTACTTCTCGCAACGTTCAATTGACCAACCTTAAGATGATTACTTAAGGAGATCTTAAGTGAGCGTAACATTGTGGCCAAGGTAATTGTGGGTTAAAAGCTGTTCTACCATAGATTCTCGAGAAGTCGTTATATAACGAATCTAAATCGAATTGTTCTTCTCTTCTTTGAAATACTGATTGCAATAATTCCATCAACTGTCCGGGATCAGATGGTAATGCCAAGGATTTTAAATGTAACCTATCCGCAGCTTCAGGGCTAGGGAAGGTAATTGAATTCCCCCTAGCATGAAGCTTCCTAACTACATGGCGCATGGCCATCGACAGAGTGGACGGTTCTTCCAGTCTAGATAATTTATGATTAATTTCTAAATTCTTGTATAGATTTGTTGGATCTATACCTGAACAGTTATCTATTTTTTCCTGTTCTACCAAACCTGATTCTACTATGTTGGATGTGCAGGAGGGTATTTCAATTTGTGTTGTGTCGTGTTGTCTGATATCAGTGAAGGACTTACTCATTGTGAGTACTGTGGGTTCTATTGGGTCAGTTTTTGTTTTAAAATGAAACCATTTGAACCACCTTTTCCGAATATGGGGGTTCTTATCCTCGATAGTTTCACTCGTCTGTGTGAAGGAATCAGTCATTGATGTGCTGAGGTCCCTTTTCGCCAAGTTAGCTCGATAGGTCCGAGTTCTTTTAGCGTCACGTCTCTTCTTGGACGGAGGCTTATGCCTTCCAACGCAACAGAGACAGATGTTCAACCCTCCCAACCTCAGCCGACATCCGACTTCTTCCTCTGACAGACTGTGACCATCCTCAATATCTATATCTCCCAGATTTTTATTTGGGGATTTAATGTCCATAATCTGTTCTTTGGATTATTCTATTTAGCATTATTTTATAGGTTTCACAATCATTTGTATTGGCCTTTTTACAAGTCTTCTTCCCTCTTTTAGAACATGCAATGCAGACCGCCTCCGTCTTAGATTTTTTGCAATCTTTACGAAGGTGATCTTGCTCACCACAGTGCGCACAGATTTGTTTGTCCTCTTTACAATATTTTGCAATGTGTCCCAAATCTTGACATTTGTGACACCGGGATACTACTATAAAATCCTTTACAGCTAAGGATGAAAAATCGATATATATCCTGCCTTTTGCTAATAGTGATTTCCTGATCCTGGAACTCACTTCCACCACGTGGTGGGCGAATTTCTCATTTCTGGGACCTGTCAAAAATCTGTGGGTGAATTCTTGTTTGAATTCATCCTCACTGATTTCCTCTTGTAAATTTTGCCTATATAACAACTCAGAGAGCTTGTCCTTTGATATCCATGTGGGTACATCGTAAAGGATCATTCGGGGGCGCCACTTGCGTGGTCGCTCCACAGTGAATTCCTCCGATAACTTAGGATGTTCAATTAGTTTTTTAACATCCTCTTCGGAATGAACCTCAATCAATACCTGCTTACCAGCAGGTCTGATTGATCTCACCCGAATCCTATCTTTAGCTGGATTTACTGCCTGAGTTATCTTTTTTCTAATCTCATCATTATTTTTCCCGGATTTACTCGAGCAAAAAACAACAGATGGTTGTTTATTAATTACTTGAGCAATTTTATTCTCTTTGAAAGGTCTTGCAATTGAGGTTACAGGCTGCGCAGTGACCGTTGCAAAAGACGGTTGTTCTGCTTAGCCTGTAAGGTTGCATTTTCTTTTCTTAATTTCTCATTTTCCCTCTCCAACTCCGTTAATCTCCCATAATAGAAACTTATCCTGGAGGACATCTGTATGAATCTTTCTTTAATTTTAAAGATTCTTTCCTTTGTCATTTTATCACTGGAACGGAGTACTGAGTCCAGATCCATGATATATTTGGACAGGTCTGGTGTGACTTCTGCCATTTTTGTCTGGCCGGTAGTGTCTGTATTTATAAGAGACTCAAATCCCTCAAGGGGATTTTCCAAACTACTGATCTCCCGTGAGGGCCCAGGGCGAGATTCTACCGAGGGAGATCTAGGCGGAGACCGCCTAGGTGATCTCCCCGGAGACCTCCTGGGTCTCGGTGAGGATCGTTGGGTTGGCATGTTCAGCCGGGGAAAAAAAACCCCGGTTATGTGTATATGTAATGTCTCTTACGAGAAAATTTGTAGACAATAAACCTGAATAATTAGCCCTGAAAAGGGCTCTCCTTTTCCTATCTCTTCCCTATCTACAATTGATGTTAATTAGCTCCTCTCTGCCAGGTAGGTACCTGTTGCCCGGGGTTCAGGACGAGGACCTGGGAGCTTCCCTTATAGACACAAAATGAACGGATTCACACAATTGATAGCGCTTGAGCTCGAGCACACAATCGTATTCTTTCTATAAGGGGCGAATCCCTGTGTACAATAGGACATCTAATGAGACTTGTCTACACACAGGCCGCAGGTTTTATACATTATACATAGATTAGGAATATGTTCAAACACGCCTGCGGAATAAAGTGTGTTCTGAGTACACTCGAAATCTATGAACATGAACACGAAATTCTTTCGCAAATTTGGTGAATTGTACGGCTGTATGTAGCACTCGTGGTTAGTATTCACATGGATCTTACAAGTACCACAATAAATTTCACCGCACTGGTGAGGAGTTTTCCTAAGCCTCATATTCACAAGTTTGTTACACAACGGGCATACTTTTTCTACGTCACACACTGACATGGTTTTAGGGTAATATTTCCCCTTAATCCAATGATTATTAAAACAGGTCTGCCCATTGAAATCGCGATGACATGAGTCGAATTTCACATACCTATCAAATGAAGTTGGACACCTCTGTCGACACTTGACACGGTTTAGGTCACACCGATGAGTTTCTTTTTTATTAAGTGAGGGAAAATTACAATGTCGGCAATACCACTTACACTTGAATGCCCCATGTAGGTTTACAATTGCGTTAAAATGGCTGTCGTGGAAGATTACGTCGATATGTTTATCGGTGTTAATTTAGGACTTGTAGAGGACATTTTTACCACTATGGCTGCCAAAAACAGTGATGGAATATTCCTTTAGTAAGTACCATCTCAAAAAGTTTCACGTCATCAAGTGTAAACGGGCCATCGGTTTTGCCTATTTTCTGACACAACTATACAGCCTTTTGTTTTTGCACACTGCGATGGCTCTAGGTAGACAAAGATTGTCTTTGTTTTTAATTTCTATAATTCCTCTGTTTTTATTACAGTCGTCGCAGCGTTTGTAGCATGAACCTGATATTTCATTTGTCCAAATATACGAAATTTTGATCGCCCCTCCCAAAAAAATTCTTTGTTACTTTGCATTATTTTCTCCATTGATTTCAATATGCCTTCGGGATTCACCTGGTCAAACCTACGAACACTCATGTTAAATGGCCTAGCAGGATTTTTGGTATCATGAATGGTTTCCTATGAACCCTGGCTGATTTTTTAGTAGATTGTCATCAACAAAAGATAAATAATCATGAAACACCTTGGAAACCCATTGGTTAGGATCTGTATCTTTAGGCATCGAACTCACCATAATTTCAGTTTCAGCATACCCAGAATAAAAATTTTTAGCTGCCCGATGGCTATTGTTTATAATTTCGAAAGTTGGTTGCAAGGTTGCACTTACCTGTGGCTCAATGCTAGCAGCAGGATGATCAGCAGAAGGTGGTTCACCAATAGAAGTTTCACCATTTCCGGTAGAAGAGGCACCCATACCGGGCGAGGAGTTTCCAGTAGAAGGCTGTTCACCACCACCATTATTTCTAGAAGTCTCGTTATCGGTAGAAGGCCGATCGTAGACTCCAGTGCTGGTAGAAGAGTGATCACAGTCACCAGTGCTTGTAGAAGAATGATCACGACTCTCACCGGAGTTTCGAGTAGAAGGCTGATCACCTTTGTTGACGACCCCGTCTAAAATTGACGTGAAGCCGCCAACTAGACTCCGCTCACCACCACTGCGTGCTCTCTTGAGAGTGAGCTTGCTTCCATAGCGTGCTCTCTTGAGAGAAATGCTGGATGATCACGGCCCTCACCGGAGTTTCCAGTAGAAGACTGGTCACCACCATTATTTCTAGAAGTCTCGTTGTCGGTAGAAGACCGATCGCAGTCACCAGTGCTGGTAGAAGGGTGAACACGGCCATCACCGTTCCCAATAGAAGATTTGCCTCTGCAGTCTTTGTTGACGACCTTGCTAAGCTTGTTGATGGTAGACATGATTACCACGAGATATAACTACTTTTCGGCGCGACAGAACTTTTATACATAACACTCCACTCCTAAGACCACGCCCCAGCCAATGAGAACGGTTTTTCTAATGCGCATGCGTAATCCTTCAACCAATAACCGTACACGGGGGTTTCTACTGCGCATGCGTAACCCTTCAATCAATCACCGTACAAAAAGGCGTTGGTGAGGGGAAGGCATTCATTTTGCTAAGAGAGAAAATACAGGTGACGGTTTTTCGCCACATTAGAAAGAAATATGAAAAAAAAAAAAAAGAACACCTTTTATGTTTTTAGTTACAAAGGGGTAGTACTACTAAGCATAGTTCAGAAAAGCATAACCTTTTCTTCTTCAGTAACAATGAATTTTCTGGTGCAGTACAGAAAATCGTCATTAAAAAAAAATAATACATTTTAAGGCAGGTGTTGATACTCAGAATTCTTTTAAAAGCACACGTGAAAGGACAAGCGATGTCCGGAGGTTTGTTAAAAGAAATATACAAACGAATTTACAAGCAAGAAACCTTGCTTCTTTTAGTGACAATACTGGTTCAGAAATAGCTGCTCACTTTTAGAAATGCTGGTGACGGGGTTTTCGCTAAAAGGAATATATACAGGTGTCTCTATAAGAAAGAACAGTTCTTCTCTAGTAACTTTTCTGGACCAGAATTCTTTTAAAGCCATACGTGAAAGGACAAGCGATGTCCGGAGGTTTGTTAAAAGAAATATGCAAATGAATTTATAAGAAAGAAAACATTGCCTCTTCAGTGACAATATACAGGTGTCTCTATAAGAAAGAACATTTCTTTCTATAGTAACAATATTCGTTTAGAAGAAAGAAACTACACATATAGTTTTTGACTTTTCTGGTTCAGTACAGAAAATCGCCATGAAAAGAAAATAATACATTTTAAGAGCGAGGTCCCTGCGACCGGCAGAACTCTCTTCGCGCGGGATGCTATTGTTAAATACGCTGGTGCGGTGGGCAGGTGCAAGCGTGTCAGTGGGGAACTGGAAACCCAGTGGTGGAAGGGCTCTGTCTTAATTACGATATCCTTTTGCGTATTTGTGAGCACCCCCTCGGTACATTAAATGTATATGTTAACTGATGTCATACACCCCTTTTCGGTGATTTAAATTGAATGCTTGATCAATCATTTAAATTGAGATTTTGATATTAATCCCCCAATCCCTCCCCACCCATAAGTCCACTACCCATCATCCCCCACCCAGCATCATCCCCACCATAACGCCCACCCCCACTTTTGATATCATTAGCATAATCAATTTAATCGGTTCAATTAATTTAATCACCGGAAACGGATATATACTACTGATATGATAAGTCCGAAATATAGCAGTTTTGCGTTTTGTGTGTGCTTTTTAAAAGTGTTGAACAATCTTTTCAGTATTGAGTAATTATATGTATATATTTAATATATGCAAATATATGTAATCCTGGGTGAAGTAAATAACTGAATCGCTGATTGCAAGGAATAACCTAAGTTCGCTTTTGGTTACAAATTAGTTAAATACAGAACACGATACCTCACATATAAAAACTTCAAATTGGGCACAAAAAGAACGGAAGTAGCTGATTTCTGCTTAAAAACAAAAGGTTGGAATTTTTAATGGTGTAAACACTCGAAATCATGACTTCCATTATTTTTGTTTTCAAATGGTGATCTCTGATTGTATTGTAAGAATGTACTGTCTGGCGAAAATAAGCGGAGATCTCTCTCCGGTGCCAATCGAGCCGTGTCCCTGGCTGTTCCGAGGATTAGATGGGGTTATTTATTAGGAAGGTACCTAGAATTTAACCCTACCCGTTGTTCGGCTGGAGGCGACTGCGTCGCCCAAATGCGCTTTTCCTAACTGAACAGCTACCAGTTACACTGGTCGGTCGGCCTGACCGAGCACAGGCCCACTTACTCGCTAATCGAAGTTAACCGGCAAGTGACCAGAGCATTTAGGGAGCTCACCGCTCTCCCTGCGAAAACAGTACTGGAGGACTTAACCTTTGTCAACATGGTACATGCATGAAGCACACCAAGCGGCACACAGCAGCCGCAGGTACCCAATTTACCTGGGCCGTGCTTCACATACCTCGCAGATTCCACCATCCGGACACTCCTCAAAGGGAGGGGCTCAAATACTCCAGCCCTGCGTGCTTCTAATAACGTCAGAAGTACAATGTGTACTATGGGTCCGCAGACCTCGCACCTGGAGCATCTGAAGAGCAACGGCTGAAGTCCCGCTCCCCCTTATGGGGTTTATGACGAACCAGACAGAAGGCGAATGCGGCCTGACGTGCGTGGGGGGCTTGAACTGTTTATCTGCATACGTATGTATGTATGTATGTATGTATGTATGTATGTATGTATGTATGTATGTATGTATGTATGTATGTATGTATGTATGTATGTGGAATACCCATGCTGCCCACATGAATGAGGACCTCTCAGACTCAGATCTTGTATGCCCGCTGGACTTCTATCCATGGGCGAGTGTTCATTTTTATCGGCATAATGAGAAGGGTAGCAAAATTTTACGTAGCACATTCCTCTCGCTTGCCTTCTTCTGATCGCCAGACAGTACATTTAACTGAAAATAAAATACTGTGACTTTAGAAGACCTTGTAATAACGGAACGAGAGGCTTGTTGCCGTGAGAAAAAAAAAGGAATGAAATATTCTTCTGATTGTCGGAGAAATGTTATAGAAAAAAAGCCTAAAATTCATGGTTCCACATTGTTGTTGTTGTTATTATCATTGTTGTTGTTGTTGTGGCATAATAACTCCGAGAGGAGACGGAAGATGTCTAAAAGGTTGCTTCATTAACTATCATTACTAAAGACAAGAGAAATGATTGTTTATCTGTTTGAAAATTGAAAGTATTGATGAAAAGCATCTGTTTTTGGAAGGAACGATTATAGCCGTGATGTAAAAAGACGCCGTCCAAGAAATGAGACGGGATCTGCAAAAATAAATAAATAAATAAAATAATAATACTAATAATTCAATCTACATGGTCTTTATTGGTAACAAGACGAACCGAGTTATGTAGAAAAGTCTACGTATACTGTGTAAGTGGAAGGTAGGTCCCCAATAAATTTTATATATAGTATTGAAACATACTGGGTGTTTTCTCTACAGTGGTAGACAGTTTTTTAATAGTGTTTAACGCCCGTTTTTACTGCCGAGGCATACAGGCTGTGGACACTGGTGATACATGTGATGAAATGATAAATTGGGAAAGGATTATTTAAAGGAAGGAAACATTCCAGGCCTAAGTTTAAATTTATATTGATTGCAAAAGGTTACTAGAAACAAGTAACCACTGTTAATTTGCTAAAATATATTTTCCTCTTAAAATATGTAAAATGTTTGGAAAAAAATAAAAACAAACAAAAACTAAGTTCAAATAAACATCTTTTTTTCTTCTTCATATTTCTTCAAATATAGAAGTTTGATGCCACATGCTAACAATATACTTGTGAAGTATTACTTGTTACTTCATTAAAATATTATCTTGTTCCATCAATTTGCCTAAGAGTTATAGTATTTTATTTTTCTTAAAACTTTAGTAATGAGACGAGTTGTTTTTATAATCAACAATTTAATTAGGCGAATTTCCTAAATATTGATTAAGAATAAGCTGGAAGACGTATTTTACAGAAAGAACTCATTCCTAAAAACACTAATTAAAATTGATTTCCTTAAATTGATGGATAACCATTACATGTTAAACAGCACTAAGAAACACTTTAAAGCAAAGACAGCCTTTTTTATAATTGTCAAACCTAATGAATCCTGAAATAATAAGTGTTCGTTTAAAGACATTACAAATGGATCATTGACAATCAATATTCTGCAACATAAAAAATAAATGCTTGGGAACAGTACCGACAAAAGCATGACAAATAATAATAAAACTCTTATCATCACTTGGGGAGTTAATCCGTTATAACATATAAATATGAACAGTGCAATCCAGTTCGTTTTATTTATTTTATGAAGAATTCAGCTGAACATGCAAATATTACTACAATTAAACATCATTAAAAGGAATATGAACTATCAGATAAGGAACGTTTATTCCAAATCTTTCGGTTCCCCCCCCCCCATTTTGGCAACGAAGGAACTGCACTAAATAGCCACATTGGCCATGCACTGAGGACGGTTTATCTGCAATTATAATAGAGAACTGGAAGTAGTTCCACCACCCGGAAACGTAAATAAAGGCATCAAAGGAACAACAGCTCCACTTCCCAGGCTTTTCTGTTCTTGTATAACTTGATCCCGACAGAGACTCGCGTAACAAATTGGCACCACAACTGGGACAACGGTTCTCACGACTTCCACTGCATTTAAAAATCTAAGAAGTGTGCGCGTTGTGAAATCGACGTTGATTTCCAAGGGAGAACCTAATGAGTGAACGAATGGTTCCTAAATTTTTGGTTGAAGGAATATTAAAGGATTCTAATTAAATTAACTTCAATCTTCCTTAGCATAAACAGTGCTTTATTATATGCGATGTGTCCAGTAAAAGTGCTCATTACCAAAATAGATCTTCTACTGTCTTCATTATACAAACTCTACCACTATTATCAGGCATGTCTACACTTGTATGTAACGTTTCTGCGTTCAATTTACATAATGCTACATTACTGCATTCGTAGTTCGTGAATGTTCGTTTTTCCGCCTGTAATTTTTAGTTAACATAAACAGCTCCATTTCATTAAGCCTATTTCATATGCCGGTTAGTCTGTATAGTCCTGGTCTCTCTCTCTCTCTCTCTCTCTCTCTCTCTCTCTCTCTCTCTCTCTCTCTCTCTCACACTCACACACACAGATATATATTCACGTGTGCTACTCCACAAAAAAGTACATGCAACAAAGGTATGTGTGAATTCTCTACATACGAGAAAGGTAAAAACACTTCAAGTAGTTTCTGGGGAAAAAAGGAAACAAACTACCTCCAATCTCCAATTGACCTCAGCCCAAACCTAAGTTGCTACTATCGTGCAATCAGTTTTATTTTCCCCTGGAGTGTTTTGCCTATGGGCGTTAGCCGGTCAGTCGAATCTCAGTGATTAGCGGGAGGGTAAAACAATAAAACAAACCAACCGCACAATTCAGGAATCAATTTAAGAGGCTTGCTACCTACCAAATTATCAAACGAGGTGTAGAAACCCTTCGCCATCATTCTGCACATATTTTTATATATCTTTAGGAAACTGCTCATCACTTGCTGTTGAGCAATCCGGACAATTTCCTAAAGAATATTATCTTAACAGTCCGTATATGCTGGGCGGGTTTGTCTTGTACACGGATTTTTTTAATTTACCCCGGAGATAATAAACACAGGCTGTTAAATCGGGGATCGAGAGGGCCACAAATCCCTACTAATAACTCTGTCTTGTAGAAACACATTGTGATTTGCTATCGTGGAATTATTCGCAGTGTGAGCAGTGACAAAGTTCTGTTAAAAAAAAAAAAAAAAAAAAAAAAAAAAAAAAAGGCATAATCACGATCCCGTCGGTTAATTCTCTGGAAAAAAGAGGTTAATAAAGTATTCACATAAGTAACAGGAAAAAAATGGATCCTATGATTCTTTCACCACTGGGTTAATACATGGAATCGTACACAAAGACACTATGTGCCGCTGTAAACACACAAGGCATAATGCACTTTGTGTATACCGTCGAATTAAGAAAAGAACAACACAACACACACCCGAGAACAGATGTTTTACGACTGCCAGAGTCAGTAAGGTCAACAAGAAAGCAAGCAGGTTTGCTACCCCTCCACGGCGCGGCAAACGTGGGGGTTTGCTCATAGGAAAAACCTTGCGCCGCGGGAGAAAGCATCACTGATCGCAATGTATTTAAAAAAAAACGCTCAATTTCGCACGTTTAATTTGGTATTCTCTCATAAATGAAACATCAATACATTTGCGCTCAAAGACAACCGCCTAGGAAAAGCAAATTATCTTTTGTGGGGAAATAAAAAAAAATTAAATTTAATTTGGATTTATTTTAACAATTTAAAGTAACAGCATGCAAATATTCAAGAAAATTGTCCTCTTTGAACGATATAAGGAGATCATTACAAAACATCAAATAGTTTATATTTTAAACACTTCAAATTAAGAACAGTGAAAGATCAGAATTAAATTTTCCCGATACATTAATGCAATTTGAAGAAATAATTCCCCGACTAAGAACATCGTAAGAAACAAAGAAGTATATACAATTCATATCTTGCAAAAATTTTATAGCCATCTATAAATTACCTAGAACCTTGGTCACTGGATGAAAAAGTGGGAAATAAAGAATGGGGAGATGTGCAGGCAGGCAGACTATGAGTGCTGTGAACATACAGTTCTAAGCCTGAACATCATCACACCTTTCACTTAATATGTACTTCAAGAGTACGGAGATTCACTGGGCGTCTACCAGGAGGGAGGTTTCAATACCAAGGAGAATTTTACTTTAAAGAGAGCTGGGACAGTGGTAAGTCCAACGCCATCTGTCAAGGAACCGTGTTTTTTCGGCGTAAACGGTCAATAATTCTGTCCAGGGATCCTGCTCTCTCTCTCTCTCTCTCTCTCTCTCTCTCTCTCTCTCTCTCTCTCTCTCTCCTTCAGGTATGGAGTTCTTCAACGTCCCGCAAATCTACGACACGGGACCCACGGCCTAAAGTTCCTCTTTAGCTCGAGATTTTTACACCCTGGAAACTCTATCGACCCCAGCCGGGTTTGAATCCGCGAAGCCTTGTATATTACTTGTCATTATTGAATGTTTTTACAAACATTTAGTGCTTTATATTACCATGTGACTTTTAATTTAGATACGGTGTTTTGACACATTTATACAACGTTAACTCTTGTATTTAAAACTGTTCGACATTGGTGTGCCATATTTATATACATATAAGGCTTCTGTCATTTGTAACAGTATACTTCGTTTAACTTTAATGCAAATTTGCGGTTTATTCTGTAAAACTTCACTGGCTTTAAGCGTTTTATGCTGAAAAATGCTTGTTTTGAGAATATTTATAAATAAATGCCTCTTTTAACAGTGCATTTCACAAACTCTCAATTTCATAGGGTGGAATAACAGACTATCATTTTACCTCTTTTGTGCGACCGAAATTATACCACTTATATAATTACACCACTGACCAATAAAGAATTATATTTTTAACATGCCTTAATCCATGCCCATAATGGTATTATTTCTCAAAGAAGTCTCCGTTGGATACATGCACTTGCCACAGCGTTTCTTAAAAGACATGCTGGATAATCGTTCAGAATCGCCTCCGCAGCCTTCACCACTGCTTCTCATGAAAATGCCTCCCACGATGGAGTTTCTTCAATTTGGGGAAAAGGAAGAAGTCAACAGGGGCTAAATCTGGACTGTAGGGAGAGTGAAGAACGCACTTCACGGTGATTTTTATGAGTTATTCAGTAACATTTGAGTTGATCGGCCGCGCATTATCGTGGCGCAGCATCCAGCTTGTACGGAAATGTAATTCTTTGCATGTGATATGGCCTTGCAGAGTTTTCAGGACATTTTTGTATACTGCCCAATTACAAATGCACATGCAGGTACGATATGCTAGTAAACTATTTCTTGAGTATCGAAAAATGAGATGGCCATAGCTTTCCCAACAGAAGTAACATTTTACTATTTCTGGTGTTGGTGATGATGGAGATTTCCACACAGAGCTTTACGATTTGTTCTCAGGGTCGTGATGATATACCCAAGTTTAATCATCAGCGATGGTTAGCTTTGAAAGAAAACCCGTATATTTCTGTAACATCATCTTCAACTGCATGTAAATATGCACGCGGATGTCCTTTGCTCGGGAATCAGCAGTCTTGGAACCCTTAGTGATCACGTTTCATGTGCAATTTTTCAGTTACCAACATGTGTTGGCAAACAATAAAATGTGTTCCTAATGTTATGCGGCGATCCTTTCTCACAATGACATAGCGGTGTTAACACTTTCTTTAACGTAACTGGAGCACCGAATCTACCTTCCTTTGAAATCGTCTGCTTCTCCTCTTTAAACATTTTAAACTATCTTCGAGCTATAGGGAAACAAACTCTCCATAGGTCTTCTGTAACATTGCACAGGTTTCGGTTGAAGGTTTGTAGAAAAGAAAGCAAAATTTCAGAGTAGCACAATGTTCGTCGCATATCACCTCCATTTTGCTGTGGGCAGAACTGAATATTTCTCAACTTGAACATCTCACAGGCGGGAACCGGAACTGACAGTAATGAAACTAGTTTCGCATGCATATTACGCGAGAAATTAGGTCCGCAAAAAAAGTATTATTATTCTTTATTGAACACCCTCGTAAATACAGTGAACCAACTTTCTTGCAACAAGTTTTAGAAATATTGGTGTAAAATATTTGTTAAATTCTGGAGCAAGGTAAAATTAACGAAGATTGAGACTTATCTATTTTCCTAGTGTGAATGCAAGGTGTTATGTGGAACAACGGAAGGAAAACTGGATGTTTTCAAGAGGTATAACTGTGTAAAGCTCTGAACAATTACTTAACCTCATTACCCTTGGAGAATTGCGTGGCATGACTACACATACTTTCCGGAAACCTCTTCAGTGGAGACTGGTCTTCTCAAAGCATGGAAAACATGCATCTCTGGGTTGTTCACGTATTTCTAAGGCTACCTCAGAACCTCTATGCGTTGTTTCTATGGGAACAAAAATATAACAAACTTCTGCTCCATATACTTGCAACATCCGAGAGTGATTTAATGGCTCTAATTTCTTTGCATCTGATTTCTAATTAAATCTAATGACAGAATAATTCTAAACAGCAATGCGAGTTACTTCTCTAGTTACTTTAAACAAATCAAAGAGTATTGTGCTTGTATATGTCAGGATGATTATAATCCTCAGCAATTAACTTTCTTATTAATTCTATTTTCAAAGCCCTCCAATTAACTTGTGACGCTACAATGTGTAAAGAAGGGAAGAGTATTCCCTGTAAAATATGCCCTTAAAGCAATAGATAGATATGCAATAGGGATATCTGAAAGGTAATGTAATAAAACGTGCTCTGTCTCCAGTTTGCCTAACTTCGCGCTAACTTCGGTAAAGCTGGATTCAAAGTAAGGCGAATTTGTTTCAGTGCAATGCGTTTCAAGGAGTGCCACTGCGTCATATATTTATCTGGTCCCCTTTTATACCTAATATACTGTGTAATCATAATAGGGAATTTTCCACGAAAACACACTAACACACACACCAACTCTGCGGCATTATAAATAAATAAAATCAATAAAGCGCTGAAAATAAAATTGTAACACAGAAAAATTTCACTTACTGGTAAAAAAGAGAAATGAAAATAAGTGAAGAGATTATAGGAGGTCGAACCTATGGCATCATGCACCGTTAATCAATAGGATACCGCTGAGATAACTTCATGGACGCAAAGTGTTATCTGATAAAAGTATATAACGTAACGTTTTAGAAAGGCTCAAACTTGCTACTATTTTTGTAACTTTGAGCCGCCGGTCTTCCATAATGTCTCCTTCCACAAGAGCGATGTTTTCAGGAGTGAGCACCTCCAAGGGCCGACCTGCACGCTCTTCGTCTTTAATGCTTTCTCGAGCCATTCGAAAAAATCTGGCCCTTCTTTTACGGTAGAATATAAGGGGGATGTCTGCCCATATACACCGTCTAATCGTTGTTTAATTTCATTTGGAGCAAGTCCTTCTTTTGTGAAGAGGTTAATAATAGCTCGAAACTTCATGTTGAACATGTCACAATCTTGTACACAAAGCCTTCTTTATGCAGCTATATCTGAACTGAACACGGCGGAGCAGACGTTACAGCTGCAATTAAATACTTAACAGATAAGGTATGACACCAAATAACGCTTTTGTGAAGCCGATAATCCTTATCGGCGAGGCCGGAAACTTATGGATCTACCCTCGTATGTCTACTTACGACAAATAGTTGCATTTCCGCATCATATGGGTAAAGAAATCAATAAATAACACTTCTCAGCATTGAGAACGTTCTGGTCATTGAAATACATACTGATCGACAATACTTTGAGCCGAAAACTGAGGTTAGACGTGCTGGACTCATGCATATTCCCAACACATATGGGTGCCAAACTTGGAGCCTAACAGAAGTGGAAAAGAATAATATTAGCATCTGCCAACATAAAATGGAGCGGAAAGTACTCGGGATATCCCTCATAGATAAAATATCATCTGTGGAATTAAGAAAAATGTCGGGACTAAACGACATGGTTCAACGTGCAAACAGCCTGAAGTGGAAGTGGTGCGGACATGTAGCAAGACTACCAAGCAGCAGAGGGCAATATATAGCTACCACATGGGATCTACATATCGGTAGGAGAGGAAGAGGGAGACCGAGAACAAGGTGGCAGACTCCTTCAGGAAAGCAGCCGGAACACACTGGATCACCATAGCAGTACCTGGAAGAGCCGCAGAAAGAAACGAACAACCGAAGTCAATAGAAAAAGTGATACCAAACTTATAATACAAAAACTTAATAGACTTCAACCTTCCAGTTAAATTGATGTTAAACTTGTAAAATAAGAAACATTATAGACTGAACAAACTCAAAGGGATAATATCTTATATGAACTAGCTCAACATACGAGAAATCAAAGAGCCTGCCGCTTGCGGAGGCCTTAGTCCTGGAAGGGACATAAGTGACTTAATTCATTCATTCATTCATTCAATCAATCAATCTCTATGCACATATGCCAACCTAATTGAATACATATCAACGTATTATATGCCTAATTAAATACAGCATAATTTAATAAAATCCAACCTAAATATGTGCATATCAACCTATTTAAATACATGCCAACATAATTAAACATTCATAATAACCTAATAACGTATTTTTTTGCAATTGTAAGCTTATTCCAGGATAATTTCTAATTAGCAATAAAATGGTGCATTTGTGCCTTTTGGTTTTTTCTCATACATATTTCAATACCATGCTTAGAGAAAAATCTCAACCGTTGCAATTACCGCTTTAAAATTGTATGATTAATATTAAATACATTACACAGATACAAAATACTTAAAATAATAACTTTCTTTTCAGTCCTGTTAGACCTTTGGACCAGATTCAGCTTTTTCATATTTTCTAAATATAATTTCATGTAGTGAATCGGGTCGGCAGAACTCCCCAGACAGAATCATTGGAAGGACTTAATTAACCGACCCTTTTTGTCCAGTCTTGACAAAATTTTTACTGCTGCAATGCTGTGATTCAGGCTTATATTAACTATGCTCCTTGTATCTTCGACGTTTATATCATTTGTGTACTCGTATAACGTAATTTTGCATTCTTCTAATTGTATAATTAATTCTTCTTACTTAAAGCAATTTGTTCAAATTAGCCGGTTAGCACGAATGTCAGTCGATATATGCAAATTTACACTAAATCTGATACAGAGAAAATAAAACTATTAAGTCATTTGTGAGTTAGAAAGGATCAAACTCGCTTTCAAAAGGAGAATTTTTTCTCGGTCTTGCAACTTTTTTTTTTTTGTAGGAGGTACCAGAACTCGGGCGAACTCTACCCTTAAAATGAGCTCAAGTAAACGAATGCACAACTGGAATAAAGGAGACGAATTTACGTGAAATGCGCTGTGTCAATGCTCAAAAAAGAGTGTATTTTTATTGCTATATGAGATCACGTCTACCGGACCAAAGTTAGAACGGACGGTTCTGTAATCGAGCGGTGCCAAATTACCTGCCATGTCTCTTTAGGGCAAAAAGGGAGAGGGTAAATAAAAAAAAAATTTAAAAAACTCACTCAATACGCACGTCCGAAATGAAGCTAAATGCTGAAATTGTTAGGTTAACGCAATATCGCTTAATTGCTGTCATGCCCAGGCGCCATTAAACTGCTTTGCAACAAAGCAGTTTTTCTATTTCATGCTTGTCCGCTTTACTCCATGCCGACGAAAATGAACTGGATTTGGTAAGTGCAAATTAATACATTTTCTTTAACTTTACACATTTAGAATGGGCCCCATTAGTGCGCATGCATCTGAATTCTTATCCATATTAAAAGCTTTGGCAAATGTAAAGGTACTTCCTACAGCTTAGCTGTAGGCTTAGGCCTGAAGCTTAGGCCTGGGACACTTCCTTCCTTAAAAAGAAAATACTCCGTTCCCAATTTATCACCGCCAGTGGTGCCTCAGTAGTAAAAACTGGCGCTAAACAATATAATAATAATAATAATAATAATAATAATAATAATAATAATAATAATAATAATAATAATAATAATAATAGCTTGTTACATGTAGCTAGTACAAGGGCAACTGCTTATCATGTTGAATAAAATAAAAACTGAAAGAGCATTTTAAATGCTCTCGCCAATTAACATCCATAACAACCTCTGAAAGGAAGAGACCGATATATTAGTTACATTTTGTTAAAATTAAAAACTTACATTTTAGAACTTAAACAACCATGTTGTAAACTATGAGCTATTAGTAGCTAGGCGTACCTATAACTTCTGTAAGATCCGTTTTTAGATAAATTATAAGCATTCGACTTCATGTTATGTGACAACCAGTCCCGCTTTCCCCTTAAGAAATTGTGCTCAAGAAAACCTATTATTTGTTTTGTCCATATTAACATAAACAAAGAAAATTAATCTACGTAATCAAATGGGCACCACTTGCATTCTTATCTACATAATCGTGTAATACATCGCACTACCGTTTAGAGAGCAAATACAATCCCATAAAGTCAGTTGGCTGGGTAAGATTCTCTTCGTGAGATTTATCGGAAAAGGTGAATGCTAAGTAATTTTAAGCGTTATGAGCTCTGAGCTCATTTACGCACTCGGTCTCTTTAGACCTTCGTTGTTATGAGGGTCGTTAAAAATAGAATAGTTTTAAGATGTGATACCTGCGTTAAAGTGTCTCCTTGCGCTCTCCGAAAGCTTAATATTTTGATTAAGGGATGCTGTTGTCTTATAACTTATTCTTTAATTAAAATGAAGCTGTTAAGAATAAGAGAAGTAAAAGCAAAACATTCATTGTATATCAACACTCTTTAAGAGGTATAGAAATTGTAAAAAATAGTGATATAAATACGCTTATGCTTAATTAGAGGTTTACTAAAAACAGTGGGTGACCAGAAAGGTGTCCATTTTTCCTGTTCCCAATACAAGGAAGCTAAATGAAAGTGGAGGTCAGCGGTAATGGGTTCCGTTCTCCATTATTACCAGTGCACAATGGCATTCCAAGAACACAGGCAGCCGAATTTCCTCTGAGGATGCGCAACGAAAACCACCTTGACACTAAGATAACCATTCCACTGTCCACTGACCGCTAACTTGACCGCAAAACACAACCGGCTAAAATAGCAATACTCCCCAGATGGTAATCCAGATTTCACCTTTAATGAAACAGTGGGCTAGTGAGGCATGGGATGTCCAAATCTGCAGGATTGCTACCCCTTTTGGAGCTTCACTTCTTTTTTCTCCTCCTCTTCATTCTTCTTCCTCCTCACACCACGCTGTTTTAATGTAGTCGAATAAGAAGTACTCTTTCATTCTGCAGAAGTTTTTGTTTTCGACACGTCCAAGTTTAATACACATTTATACCTAAATACAGTGCCTTACCAACACCGCAAGCTCAGCGAGTATGTCATTCCAATTATGAGTATGCAAAAATAAGTTCCTCACTACATGAAATGTGTTGGACATTGCACACAGCTATACTGTTACGTAAGGTCTTGGATGACAAAAACCTCTGAACTAATGTTTGGCTCTCGTTACAAAACCAACGGTATTCCTGGGACACAGTATTATTTTTTTACAATATTTGAGCCTCTGTAACAAATGAAAATTTCAAAACGTCCGTTTCAACATTGACAAGAAATTCTCAGAAACAATGGCATCAATCGAGATTTGTTTTTTATTCCAATAATACATATATGTTCTGATGAAGACCTAAGAGAAGTGGAAGACCCACAACTCCACTAAGGCCAACAAAGAATAAAATAGAATAAAATTGGAGAACGTCTCCACAAGGAGCATGTGACGGTCTTCACACCCACGAATGCCCAGAGTGAATGTACTTATATAATTTAAATAGTGCTTACTATTAAATATTTTATATGGCCTGTAGTAACAAGCAAGAACATTTCATGTACCAGAAAAATGTAGCTAGGCTACCTGTACGCATATTTATTTGACGCGTATATTGTAATCTCTTGTATTCTCATGTACTGATAATGGCTCGAGCAATAAGTCTTTATATTGTGATAAAGCTAAGTGCATGCAGGTAGAGGTCTTTTGTATTCTTAGTTGCTGGATGTGCTCGGAAATTCGTTAGATACCAAAGGAGCAGGTGTTAGAGATGACGTCATTACATCGAATGATCTTGAGCTCTCCAATGAGAAGTCAAAGAGTTCATGAATTTAAAGTGGGCGCACAAGTAAGCACAAGGCCTCACCAATAATATTTGAACATTTTGAAGGCTCAGTATTCCGTGGGCGCTATTCTGTGAATCCCGTGAGCTCTCACGAAAAAGTGGGGACACTTTGAAATTAGTATATAAGTGGAAGACGAGAGAATTTCCAGAACGCATTTTCAAAAGGCATTACCAGAGGGCATCTCTAGAAAGAAATTTCCAGAAAGCAGTTCCAGTCACCGTCCGAACCTTGAGTTTATGCAATTTCTAGATTTCAAGCCAGCAGTGTAGGCGAGAGGCACACAATGTAGTTTTAGGACATTAGATGCATTTTCAGGCAGCGCATGCAGTTCGTGATGTTAATTTTTGTTTAATTGGTTTATTTACGGACGCTCTTTAACATCACAGGTCATCAGCGTTCCATTCTATTTCGGGCGTGAAATGGCCGACAAATTTTTGCTCAGAGGCCTCTTTTTTCAGGCTTGAGGTTCTTTTCCGTGCCGTTAATGTACGACACGGGACCTACGGCTTTACTTCGCTTCCGAAGGAAGCCATACTTGGGATTTTTACGCCCGAAAAAACCCATCGATCCTAGCCGGGTTTCAACCCTCGATCTTGGATTTAGAAGGCTAGTATGATAACCACTACACCACCAGGACCGACTTCGTGGTGTTAATATCAAAGAGGTAATGAACCAGGTGACCGACAACAAATTATCCTGTTAATAAACCCTTCTCGGCGTTTAATGAAGCACTATCGTGTGATTTGAACCTTTTACTTTCATCTCCATTTTCCCGTGACTACAAGGGTACAAAAGGCGATTTCGGGGACCTAAAATACCCGGGGTACGAAGTGGGACCCTTGGGTAGATATTCTACAACTATAATCATCAACACATCACCCATTAAAACCATAAGCATAAAAGCTATCCCTGTAAATGAATATAAACGAACTGTTAATGCAGATCTTATGCTTAAAGCATTCATTACCTCAACGCAAGCCTAAAAATATTTGGACGATTCCGGTGATCCCGCCTCTGGACTAGGCACGATACGATTCTAAGAGCCTCTTATGAGGAAGTTTTCATCGTAGAGTTAAAAGCGAGAAGTCAAAACGACAAAATATGTGCCAAAAGCACAAAAAAAAAAAAAATCTATTAATAAAGGTCTGCAGAACCATAAAAATCCCTGAAATGATATCGTGTGGAGGCGTGTTTCCTATTATAGGGTTAGCAAATTTCACTTTATAGTCCAAAAGTGAAAATAAACGGTGAATACTATCAGAGAGAAGACCTAGGGCCCTTAAATATTATTCTATTCGATGATAAACGCTTTTCCAGCAAGATTCAACTCCTGCACACAACTCAAGAATGACATAATACCGGTTTACCAGGCTGCATTTGGACAGAGAATCCCTTACATTACAAGCTTTGGAACGAATAAGAGACCCCAAGGCATGCTCTGTAATTTGGAAAGAAAGTTCTGATCCAAGCAATGGCGCAATTCGCATGGACGTCGTACAGACTTAATCCTTTAGACTTGCCAAACGCATTCTAGGATTGAATAACTTCAGCTAATGCTTATAGAATAAACATTGTTCTTTAATAAAACATTACTTTCCATTTTGTTTACTTTCTTTGCTTTCAAAAATATTCTAAAAAATAGCAGTTCAAATATGTTTCACATGACTGAGTACAAACTGCATTATTCCAAAACTATACACCGCCACGGTTGGCCGAGGTCGTTAAGACGAGGATTCGTGAGCGGTAGATCTGGGGTTCGATTCGCACTAGGACCGTCCTCCCTAAATGAAACTGTTTCCGGGTTTTTCTCAGTCCTCATAAATGACAAATGCCAGGGAGGTACACAAAACTTAGGCCTGGAAATCTTTCTTTCTTAAAAAAATCCTTTCCCAGTTATCATTTCATCTCACGTATTATCAGTGCCCACCGCCTGTGATGCCTGAATTGTTAAAACGGGCTTTAAACAGTATTAAAAAAAAAAAAAAAATACACCACCATACAAATGTATTAAATTTTCAAAAATAAAAACAGGTTTCGATTTATGTGTTATTGAATATTATAAGTATGTTCACAAGTTTATGCAATTGTTCGCTTTATACTGGCCTTAATTGTAGCTACAAATAAGTTTATTCTGCTCCTTAAGTCACAAACGCGCTTTAAATTAAAATTTGCTTAACTGCAATATTATTGCTAATTCTACCCACATATGCTTATTTTGGCATTATTGCCTTTTTAATAGCATAAAATAGCACATTTTTAGGTGTTCTTAAATTTTTCATACAATCACATTTTTCTGTGCACTTTAATGTTGTTGATGTTTTAATAATGAACTGAGGAAATGAAAACTGATTATGGTTTGGTCTATATTAACATCCAGCCGAGACAAGTGCACTTAACAGCGCTACTTGGGATTCCATTAAAACGTTGCCGCCAAATACAACGTTGATAATAAAAGTGAAAATTCGAAATATAGGTATATTAAATATCACAAATTAATATGGTACAAAAGTCACCAAGAAGAACTTCATTAAATATCATTGCTTGGAATACATCCAGAACATTCTTGGAGATCATCATCATCATCATCATCATCATCATCATCATCATCATTTTCTTCTACTTCATAACATATTGCTCTGCAGGTAACAGAACTTCAGGAAGAGGGCATTTGGGTCTCACGTGCCTCCTTAGGCATTAGATTCGATTATGGCCAACTGCCATCAATCATTAAACGCTGGAGTCTCGAGATATTGTTCGTCGAGCGTGGCCTTTAAGAACTATGCTAAGGATGGTCTAATTGAGGTTCTTGGAAAAGGGGCTTGTTTCATCGCATCCTGCAAAGGAATCCTAGCTGGGAGGTAGCTGAGTTAATGCGTAGGTGGTGCAAGACGTTTAAGTGCCTCATCTTCGGCAAGGCTAAGCCTAATGAAGACACATTTGAAGTACTGAGATGGAGAAAAGTTTCTCTCGGTTCAGGAATATTTCTTTATGGGCAATAGACATACATTTACGGAACGAGCTTGAAAAGAAATATTTCATCAATTGTTAATTGGGAATTGAGAAGGAATTAATGATGGTAATGTCATACATAATTTATTAGGAAACATGAACAGTAACTGTTCGGAATATTATATGGATATTTATTTTCAACACTTGCTGATCATAAGTATCATCAGTATTATGAAGACTAGTAATTGTAATTTGCTTGGGTTCAAATTTATTCTGTTAGTGTCTATTCTATCATTTGGCACCTAGTTTGCGCCATTACTACCTCTCAATTGTTATTTTTCCTATCACATTAACTGTATGAATAAGTAACACTGCCTCAAGCAGCAATTAGACCCTATTTATGTCTTATTCATATATGCAGCATATTGTAAAACTCATCTCGGCTAGCGCTCTAAGTACGTACACTTTCTGAGAATTTTTATCATACTCATGCAATAGGATTAATAACTTTACACTATTACATATAAAATTTAAATGTCCGAAAACCTGTTAACTTCTTAAATAAAATATAAGCCCTCTAAAAGTAGCGCAAAAAGGTGATTATTGAAAGAAATAATTTACTGGGCAACATAATACATACAATATCTCATGAGAGCAGGAGTTTATATCAACATAAGTTTACTTTAAACTGAATAAGTTTAATAAAACTCCGATATTTAATTAAATTGTACGCGTCCAGAATTCATTTTTATTAATAGAAAATACTTTAGAATAAAAATTTAACAATTTTAAAAGCATAGGTCAACTTAAGTTAGAGGTGTTCCAAATTTCTAATCAATTATCCGAAATAAACCGCCCAGGAACGCTTGCTGTAAAGCTGGCGGGGATTTTGCTCTTTCTTGGAATCTCTCCCATAAAGCATCGGTACCAACCCCCCTTCAGCTGAGAAGCCACAACATGCTTTAGTCAATCAACTCAGCCTTTTAGCATGGTCAAACTAATGCGGAAGCACCAGCGTCTTTACATAACATACAAATAACGATCTTGCGTTGAGTGCAATACCTGCACAATATGTTCAACAATTTAGTGTTCATTTCAATTAATTCTTATATTTTTACTTAAACATTAAGTCATCATATAAAAGCAAATAAACAAAAAATATGACCGACAGAAAACTTGAATCTGCACATAGATTAGTAGCAATTACAGTAGACTATTATTAATACTAATCTTATGGGCATTTTCACTATGCGTAATAGTTGACACCTGACCTCGTGTACACACCATGACATTTCTTCCGATGTGTGTAAATTATACAGAAATCACCAGCAATGTTATTGTCATCCAGTATGTCATTACGAGGGTTATTCACAAAGTTACTTACACTTAATTGGGGCAAGAAAGTTTATTGGTCAAGGTATTACAATACAATATGATATACCTACCAAACTATTTTTCGATATAATCACTCATTCTCTGTAAACACTTGTCTAGACATTTCACTAATTTTTCAATTCTCTGAGGATAGAAATTCCCTCCTGATGGTCTCGGACGATGGAATGAGCAGTGTTTATCGAAATATTAAAATTCTTGTACAATTTCCGCTACAGTCGCTCTAAGATTGCTGAGAACAATTACATGTCTTCTATGCTTCTGTTTGATTCTTCCTTGCCTAACTGCCTCAGTCAATCCTTACACCTTGTTCAAACTGCTGGCACCATTTCAATATAGCTGGACGACATCGCATTTGGCCCATATATGGACGAAATTTCACTATGACTTTACATGCAATCGAAACTTTTGTTCACAAAAATTGTATTGTGTCTCATGCTTCAACCTCGGAGTATGTTTCCAGTAGACGGCCATTTTATACTTCTGCTACGATGCACCTCATCGCTACTGCAATGAAAGTGGGTTCTATAGGAAAATCTGAACATAAACTCTTGTTTTGCACACGTGCTACTCTTTTTGCAGTATTGCCAGATATGGGCAGCAAATGTAACTTTTTTGACTCTTCCTCATAATAGGGCTTGCATTCCTAGGTAAACACATACATTGCATTACAAACTCTTCGGACATGGTCACCTCTTCTTGTACTTTAAATTCTGTATTATATAAATAATTGAAATACATTTACATAAACACATATTTTCAAAAATTTACATAAAACGCATAAAAATCATTAGTAAAAAAAAAACTAGCAATTTATATTTCAGTCCCTTACATGCTCACTTGTATTACCGCGATGTAAATAATGTTTTATATTTTGTCTATTGGCCTCTCCGAGGTAAGAAAACAATTTGCAAACATAAACACCTGCTGTTGCCTACAATAATGTTAATTCATAATTCCTTAACACTTTTAGACATCGAGGCGATAATCCATATTTTTACCATACGCGGCACAGTATATCACGACTGATGGTTGCAATTGCACTAGTGATACGATATCGCAATTCCATATGGTTCGCATGAGTGAGAGAACGAAAACTTCCTCATGTGCTCGCAAGGAAAGTTATCAGAAGAGCAATCTATCAGATGTGGCAACTTGTTCAGATTGATGACAATATGGTAGTACCCATTTTGTTGGAAAATGTAATCGTCCAGTTGGACATAAGGCACTGCTGTAACATACTGGCGATACGTTAGTCTGGTAATCCCTGTCTTACAGAAGGAAAATGGTTCATACATCACGGTGATTAGATGAGTCACGCTAATACTCCACAAGTGTGTGAGGGTTATGGGTGAACCATTTGCGAACATCATGGCAATTTACCTTGTCTGTAAGTGAATGTTGTCTCTTCACTAAAAACATGTTTATTTTTATATATAAAAGCAAGCTTGTATTTCCTCACAGAACTGTTTTCGCGTTGTCTTTTCATCAACAATTCTTTCTACTGTTCCTTGAGACATTTCCAACTTTGGGCAGGCAGGGTTTGTTGACTTAGGCCTGCTTCATCCTCTCTACAGTCTCGTTAGAAAAACTAGTGAATTTTTCGAGCATAAACAGAACCTCTTATATTATGTCTTTACTCTACCATGTGATCATTTTTTTTTCGGCCCGGAGTGTTTTGCCTATGGGCGAGCGCGCCGCTCGTCGGGAGCTGGTCGGGTCTGTGATAAGCGAAAGGGTAAAACAATCAAACCAACAATACAGAAAGTAATTTAAGACGCTCATTATCATCACCCGCTGTAACAATTTTAAATTGAATATTTTTTAACTCCTTACGTTAGTAACACGAGATCTGTTGTAACAAAGTAGGTATATCAAAGATGTTATCTTTGAGTACTTATATGGTTTGCGGGTTCGTTTTGTATAAGCCTTTTTTTTTTTTTTTTTTTTTTTTTTTTTAATTTACCCTGGAGATAACCGCAGGCTGTTAAATCGGGACATCGAGTTAGCCACAAATCCCTACTAATAACTCTTGCTATTCACAATGGAAACACGCTGTGAATTGCTCTCATGGAAATTATTTGCAAAGTGAGCAGTGGCAGAGTCCTGTTGAAAAAATGCATGACCACATTCCGTGTCTCTGAAAAAAGGGGGGGTGTAGAATTGTTTTCACTAAGTAACAGAATTAACTGTGTGCTCAAAAAAAATTGGTCCTTTGATTCTTTCACCAATGAGTTAACACATATGTACTGTACATAAAGACAGGCTATGTCATAATACACTTTATGCATATTGTCGAATTAAGAAACGAACAACAGAACACACCCGGGAACAACTGCGCTACGACTGCGACAGTCAGTAAGGGCCCGAAAATTTTCGCCTTCTTGCAAAAACGTTTCATTTCTTGAATGTTAATATTTCTCTTCTTCAAGAGGTAAATTCTACGTTGATAACTCGCTTATATGGATATAATGCTGAAATTAATACTGCTTTTGTTACCCGTGGTACTGCCATCTTGCTTAATGATCACAATATACGGGTGTGCGCATGACCGCAAATTTTAGAGGCAACAGCATTATCCTAGGGGACCTCAATATTATCAAAGTATATGGCCCTTCTGGCACCCATATGCGGAAGGAAAGAGAAATTCTTTTCTGAAGAAGTAGTTTCTTAGTTCTCTAATTCTCCACATGTGTTATTAGGTGACGATTTTAATACTGTTTTATCTCCTAAAGATTGTACAGCATTTTACTTGCATGTCCTGCATTAGCAGATTTAGTTCAATGACTTCAGCTACGCGATACAAAGGAAGTTCTGAATCACGATCGTCCGCTTTACACATTTCAAAGCAATCTCTCGGGAGCACGGCTAGATCGCATTTACGTTGATCGCGATCTTTGTATTAGGACTGTGGATATATGTCCGACAGAGCTCTCTGATCATTGTGGATACCCTACTTCCATTGCGCTACCTGTATCCTCTCCCTTATAGTCGTGGTTACTGGAAACTTAATGTGCAGATTCTTTCTGACAAAGATACTCAAGAGCTCTTTGCCGAGCGGTAGCGATGTTGAGTTCATCAGCAACGGTTTTATTCTACTAAACTGCAATGGTGGATTGTCATCAAAACATAAATAAGACGGTTTCTTCAATATGTGTCTGGTGATAAATGCTGCAGAATACAAAGCTATCGACAGTTTCTTTATGGGGTGTTGCGAAATTTCTACAGGCATCCTGTGGTTGATACACAATGTAGTATTGAGTTAAAAAGAATTAAAATTCGGGTTCTTACACTTCCAACTGGACGATTTAGGGGTACTTAGGTGCGTTCCCGACCTACGTTCATTGATATTGAATTCCCGTCAATATACCATCATGTCCGTGAGCAACGGCGTGCTAGCGAAAATATATTCACAGTATTCAAAATAGCTCCCATGTTTCTGTACGTAACCAAGTGGATGTTCGTTCTGTTGTGTATATTTCAAAAGCTATATTCTGATATTACGTCCGAAGAACTCCTTGCTGCAGAGGAAGTGACGGTTTTAACCTCTTCCTGGCCCAGATGATACTATTCCTCCTTTTACCATTGTTGAACTGCAAGCAACTTTAGCTGCCTGTCAAATAATGGTCTACCGGCAGAATTTTACTCTGCATTTTGGCCGTTGTGAAGGATGCACTTCTTGCAATTTTCAAGGAGCTGCTGTGTATCGCCTTGATTCCCTCTACATTTGTCCATGGCATACTGGTTCTTGTGCCTAAATGTAGCCATCCCAATACTGCTCAAAACTTTTGTCCTTTAACAATACTAAATACTGATCATAAAATGTTCATGCGATGTATTAGACACCGCTTATCACCAATAATAGCTTATATTCTTGCACCGGTACAACAGTCAATACGACGTGGAGGGAACATACTGCATTCCTATGTGCTATTCGCGACGCTTTCATTGACGCCCATATTTCGCGGGTTGGAAAACGTTTGATCTCTTTGGACTTTGACCATGCATTTGACCGGATGAAATGTAGCTATTTACTTAATAGTATGACGTAATTAGGAATGCATGACCTATTACTATTTCCTTCGCAATATATTAAAAGCAGCCACGTCCAAAATTTTAGTAAACGGCTTTTTCACTCGTTCCTTTTATGTGAAAGATAGGGCTGCCCGATGGCAATGCATTTGTTTGTGTTATCAATCGAATCTCTTGTACGAAAATTACAACAGCACCTTTAGTTCTGACGGTCACTCTCTTATTAGAGCATTTACTGGTGATGTCACTTTGATAATCTCATGTGGTTCTATTCTTCCTCATATTCAAAAGTTTATGGAACATTATTGTAGAGCTTCTGGATATCAAGATCTATGCTCGCTGGCTCCACTTCTATAGTCCCACCTTCATGGTTATCTGTGACTTTTGCCAATAAAATAATGGGTATTACATTTCTGCCTACGCTACCGGCGACGATTCTATTTAATTGGAACTGTATTGTTAACAGTGTTCGTAAAGTACTTCAAGAGCATCAGTTTCGTTCCCTAAATTTGTTACAGCGCGTCCATTTTGTTCATATATTTTCATAATTCAAGGTATGGTTTGTAAGCCTGACCACGTTCTGGCGTTACCATCCACCTTTGGCGTTAAGTTGAAATCAACTACAGGATGATTCAATTGGAAAGGTTTCTTATTAAGAGTCCTTAAAAATCAACTCACATTTCCAGCCTCCGAATGTCTAAATGTCATTGATCAGCGAAAGCTGATTGTCTATTTCTTCGGACAAACTGGGCACATCTAGGGAGACTATGGCGATTCTTTAGTCATCAGTTTCACACCCAATCGTTATCTGAACAGCGCTTCCAGAATCCACCAGATCTTCGAGGGTTGCCGATTCAGGCGCCCCAGGTTAAGAAGCTACTTCAATTAATGGCATACTGTCCTGTCGACCTACATGGCCTACCACCGAAGACCAGATATTTGTATATCGTCTGGTTATTTCAATAGCCAGCTCATAAGATAGTTCTCCAATACTCAGTATACAACTGGCAACGAATCTGGTCCAACATTCGACATTCTGCATTCAACACTTACCAACGGAATATGTGGTACCAAGTGGTAAACAATATATCCCCTACAAATGAGCGCCTGCACCGTATTGGTAACTCTACAAATTGTGATAATTGCGGCCTTCAAGATACGATACTTGGTATGTGGTGCTGCTGCATCAGCATGGTAGAGGGGGCAGGCCAAGATCCTCCGGAACCAGAATGTCTCCGAGAACTATTATGAACCCCAATATTTGAAATGTCCAGTATTTAATTGTACTCAATAGCTCAAGGACGACAGTTTGCGGTGTATTGGACAGTTTTTAATTGCGTTTGAAGATTCAAGTTAAACAAATCTTGTTTAAAACAGAACACACACACACACACACAATTGACTTTTCAAAAAGTGGATTGTAATATATATTTACAAAAATAAGAGTGGAAGGTATGAACAGTATGTTCTTGGCGTTCAAAAGCATTAAAATTGTAATTTGTGTTTTATGTAATAAATAGTATTAAAAATGGGTGTGGTAGTGTATGCCCCGACTTACGGGTAATTGAACGTGCCGCAGCATAGTAGTGCTCCTGCGTTGTTGCAGAGTGGTGAGCACCACCTGCAGAGTTGAGAAGGCCGATGCCAGATCAAGCTACCCTACTAGTGTAGATGAGAGTTGAACTGGATTATCTGCAGAGAATAAGCAGAGTATACCAAAAGTCGAGCAATCGAGATGATTGTTTGCGGCCGACCCTTAAATGTCCCCACAGAGGAATCGGGTAGGGGAGTCGATTTAATGTCTAACCGGCCTAAGGAAAGCCTACTCAGCGGCCTGGGAAAATAAAATGAAGCAGGTTGATCTCCAAGAGAGGAAACCGTGGCGGATTATCAAAAGTCTGCGCAAAGACAAGAAACTGCACGCACACCCTATACACGGTGCTCGCGGAAAACTCTCCTTTACTCCCCGCGAGAAAGCAGAGGCTTTCGCAGACTATCTAGAGTCCCAGTTTGAACCCCGCGTTGACCCGCAGGACGAAAACTTTACTGACATCGTGGAGGAGCGGGTGGACGCCTTCCTAGAGGCGCCGCCTGATCCCCGCGATGACGTCCACATCCCTGTCGCGACCCCGAAAGAGGTTGCATCCAACATCCAAGGCCTAAGGACCAACAAAGCCCCTGGACATGACCGCGTCAATGCTACCATGCTCCAGCACCTTCCCCGCAAAGCTGTGTTCCACTTGACACGCATTTATAATGCATGCCTCTCATTTCGCCACTTCCCCATGGCGTGGAAGGAGGCGAGTGTGGCATGCATTCTAAAGCCTGGCAAGGACCCAGTTTTTCCCTTCAGTTACCGATCCATCAGCCTACTCCCAGTCGTCTCGAAAGTTCTTGAGCGGCTGGTCCTAGCCCGAATCTCTCCTCTCTTTGAGGAGAGGCACCTCCTTCCGGACCATCAGTTTGGTTTTCGACCAGGACATTCCACCACCCAGCAGCTACTGCGTGTTTCGGAAAAGGCCTCCCTGGGCTACCAGGACCAGGCCAAGACCGTGGCGGTGCTGCTGGACGTGGAAAAAGCCTTCGCAACAACGTGTCACGAGGACTTTACAAACTTCTGGAAGCTCGCATCCCCCCTCCATACATTACACTGATAGCTGGCTTCCTCCAGGATCGCAGCTTCTGTGTAAGGGGGAGGGGTCCATATCAACTAAACGGCCCATTGGCGCAGGAGTACCGGAGGGCAGTGTACTAGCCCCGCTACTCTTTGCCGCTTACATGGCCGACCTCCCGACAGAGCCAAAGGTTACGATGTGTCAGTACGCGGACGATGTCCTGCTGCTGGCACAGAACAAGACTGACTGCAATACTGTTACCGACCGCTGCAAAGGCAACTACCAGCCATCGGGGAATGGAGTGAGAAATGGCGGATGGCCATCAGCCCGGAGAAGAGCTCCGCCCTTCTCCTAGCAAAGACCAGACGGCCGCATGACCAGCAGCCCCTCCGGCTGCGTCGCAGAGTGATCCCCTGGGTCACAAATGCGAAGTATCTGGGCATTCTGCTGGACAAGCGCCTCACTTTTACCCCCCACACCAAAGGGAAAATTAAGCTAGGCCATGCAGCTCTCAGGCAGCTGTACCTATATTCCTCTCCCAAACAATGCCTATTCACCTAAAACTGCGGGTATACCGGGCCGTCATACCGCCCCTGATTCTCTACGGCTGCGAGGTCTGGGGGGTGGTGGCCAAGGCTACCACCCGCAGCATCCAGTGCGTGCAGAACAGGGCGCTAAGGATGATCTACGGTACTCGCCGCAGTTTTCCGTCAAAACTTCTACACGAACACTCCGGGGTTCCATACATTGTCGACGTTATTCGCGTCATATAAACTCCCAAAAGACATTCTGGGCAGATAAATAACTTGGACCTCACCACCCATCGCGGCGAACGAGCCACGCGACGTAAGTTGCACTGGCCTGATCACCGCTTGGATGGGTGGCTACTCTAATTCCAAATGTTAAGTCGCATTGGCCCCAGCCAGTGCTTGGATGAGCGGTCAAAGACTTAACACGCACTTCTCAACGAATCCTCGCCTAAACAATTTTTTAGACGACGCAGTACACTACAAAAAGCACATTAAACCCCACGAAGACCTATAGACCACACAGGTAAAGCCGCAGATGCGGCTAGGTACTGTGGCCTTCAACACCCGTCCGAAAGGACGGCTCGATTCTGCTCTGGCTCTGGCTCTCTAGGAAAGCCTACTGGGAGGGGCTCTTCCCAGGTACCTCGTGGAACGTACAACCAGTCACTGGTAAAGCATCCCTAAAATTAACTGCAAGTTGCTACCTACAAATGTATTGTACGCTGCATTTTCGATAGGAACCTGTTTCTGAATTCATATGCCTGCTAAAATACAGTGAACAGAACAGTATATATACATTGCCATATATAAAACTGCGCAAAAATGTTTTATTGCCCCAAGGCGCAAATCACGAGTAGAAGTTAAGTTGTTATGAAATTGTTGGGAAATCGAAGTACAATGAATAATTAATTTTGAAATTTTAAATGAGAAATAAGTTGTTTCTGGTTTCAATTTGCATTTCAATTCCCCTCAAAAATGGAACAAATAAGTTTAGGGACTTTTGCTTATCAGATGAGATTCGGACATTACCTCTCTACACTGTATTAATGAAGTATCGGAGTACCAAGAATAGCTTGTTGGCCCTAAACCTATGATTATCAATCTACGTGTACATTAACTGCATGCATTCAGGTAGGAACTGCAACAGCCCGTGCTTTCAGCCGCTCTGCAAGGTCACCAGGATCTGTGTACTAAAGCAAGAGTGAAGTCTTTAACTTTACTGCTCCATGTTGCATCCTATCTCCATGAACATGAAGAAAAAGACAGAATGGAAATGAAGAGCAAACGGGAGGATGAAAAGTAGGACGAAAAAAGAAAAGGCGGGGAAAGGCAACAGGGTAAAGGCAAGCGAGGAGGAAAACAAAGATCAAGTGAAGATAAAAGAGGAACCTAACTTTTGAGGCGTCCATTCCTATGCGCAACAGGTATACAAAAATGGATTTGGCTGCAAAACTGCGCCATTACACTGGAGCTATCTTTTCCGTTGCAATGATCTACAGAGAGAGCAGGAAGTGATTACGTACACACCCAAGGTGAGCAGATGACGTCACGTAGAGTGAACGTACTGTTAATAGTGAGTCATAGGTACATACGGCGACCTATCTTTGTCTCACTAGTTTGGTATTTCTCTGTGGGTTTTCCGTCGATATTGATTTTCTCTTTTTACTTCTTCCTCGCTTGCTAGAAGCAACATAATAAACTCTAGCAGAGAACAGTATTTCACAGTACGCTTTCAAACAGAACTGATAACTCTTAAAATTTATAGAGGCTCATGATTAAGCATTTGGAAAAGAATAGCCGTACCCCCAAAACTTCTCTCAGATCTTCCTATTTAGATATTTACGGTTATTCTAAAGGACGTTTCGGATTTGAAATGGCCATATGTCTGTACATGATAACATATGGTTCCATATAGATGCCATTATGTTTTAGCAGGACTGAAAATTCTTTCCGTATGCATTTGTTTAACTTTCATTGCTATGGTCTTGTACAAACGGTTGTAGTTTCGAATCATAATTTTTAGAATGGTTTTGCATTAGAGTTAGTATTATTAACCCTCAAGAACAATATCCCAATGCATTAATATTTCAAACGTTACGAGATTTAGAAATGAATCCTGCTCTGTGAACCAAACTGGGGCAGTTGCAGATGATGATGATGATGATGATGATAATAATAATAATAACAACAACAACAACAACAACAACAATACCATCGAGTAGTCGTAGAAAACGAAGTGAGTGCCTGTAGTTTTACAAGAAGTTCAGGAAGTTTGTGCAAAATCCGCCCATGTGTTTGTAGTGTTAATAAAGTAGAGTTGCGTTAGGGGACGAGTAATCAACAGTATGACGAATTCTGAGATGACAGGTACTGCCTATTTTTATAAAATGTTGTAAACTCAACAACATAAGCAGTTTCGCATCACTTTGCAAATGCTAGTAGAAATTCAGAATTGCATTGAATGGCTAGACAAAATATTGTGGACAGATGAGGCACATTTCATATTACATTACGGTGTTAACACACAACTGCATGATATGGACGGAAAATAGCCCGAACACAATTATATAGCAAGGGTCACATGATGCCAAGATTACTGCCTGTGTGGCTCTACGTCACACTTTATATAGTATAACATTATTTCTATGAATGAATGAACGAATGAATGAATGAACGAATGAATGGTGCTTAACGCCCATTTTTTGCTACATGGGCACCACAGACGATGGACACTGATGAAACAAGAGATGAAATGATATATTGGGGAAGGTTTTCTTATTTTTTTAAAGAAGGAATCGTTCTAGGCCTAAGTTTAGGGTACTCCACGGATTTTGCCATTTATGAGGACTGAGGAAAACCTGGAAAAAATCTCAGTCAGGGGGGACGATCCTAGCGGGATCCGAACTCCAGACCTCCCGCTCACGAGTCCGCGCCTTAACGACTTTGGCCACCCGTGGCGGCTTATTTCTATGAAGAAATGGAAAATAAAAAGGAAAATAGTAACCGTAAAAGGAAGAGATATTTTCGAATGTTGTATGGCATAATACCAGCATTACAAAAGCATAACTTTGAAAAGACCCAAATAGACATTTATAGGCTTCAACTCCAGTAATACGCGATTCAAGATGTTATAAAATCCATATCTTAATCCTAAGGATCTATAATGCATAATTAAAGAGCCTATAATTCTCTGCAAAATAATAAAATAGGCAGAAAGGCCAATATTACAGCTCAAATAATAATACAAAGATTTGAGTTATAGTGATCTCTTGGCCGCAACCGGGATTATAATAACACGCAGACTAAAATAAGGAAACTGGAATGTGTATGACTTAACTGCGCATGCACTAATCTCAGGAAACATGCATATTCTGGGTGCGCTTGATATATCAATACACAAAGTTAACTAAAATATCAGAAACTGCTTGAAGCAAAAAGGTTACATTTTTTCTGTATATTTAAACATTGTATTTAGCTGCTACCAGCATTTAAATCTTAAATTTTTTTTCGCTATGAAGAAAATGAAGTCAAATTTATTTACACTCCAAATTTTCAGATAACATTTTGAATTTTATGAAATACTTACACGACAGGAATTAAGAGCATCAGACCTATTTTGAATGTCACGGTACTTTATTAATGCATTCTTCTTTAAGTGACTAATATAATTACAGTTTAGTGCACTTAACAGACTCTTTTACATAAATGTGAAAAATTTCAACTTTTTAACTATAATAGTTTATTGAAAAATGGCCTTTAATGATAATTTCAATTGAAACTTAGAAACAATGATTAACTTGAATGCATTCAAGAAGAGTAATGTTCTGTTACCTTCTGGTTGGCTTCTCTGCGCCTTTTGAGCTGTTGTTGATTTGTATTATTAACGGACATTCTTTAATATCTCAGGTTATCAGCGACCCATTCGATTCAGGGCGTGAAACAGCCGATCAATTTTAGTCAGAGGCCTCTTCTTTCAGGCTTGAGGTTCTTCTACATGCCGTAAATCTACAACACTGGACCCACGGCTTTACTTCCCTTCTACGCTGCCCAGGTTTAAACCCAAGATCGTGGGTCTACAAGGCAAATATGGTTACCATTTGACCACCAGGACCGACCGTTTTGAGCTGAGGCTCGTTTAATGAGAGGGGGGGGGGGGAATCTCAAAAAGTTATCTACAAAAATACTTAAAATGTTAAGAATTTCAGTGAAACGGGCTAGCACATCAACATTTAAAACTGTTTTAAGGGTTAAATGCCTGTATCTCTCTATAAACCGTATATATTCCCCCCCCCCAAAAAAAACTGCATTAACCTTGTTACTACTTACACAACAGGAATTGAGAGCATCAGACCTATTTTGAATGTCACGATACTTTATTAATGCATTCTTCTTTAAGTGAAATTTTCTAAATTCGTATCCCGCTTTACTTTTAGAATACTCCCTAACCTTAAAAGTATAGTTTAGCCGAAACCTATCTCCTTTCAATTTACCTCGTCCCCGTTGCAGGCTCATATTCTTGCCAATGTCCTAAATGTAAAACCTGGGCGCCTATTATCCCATGTCATTCATTCCGCAGCCCTAATTTATCCAGAGAATTTAACATTTCTTCATTTGCTACTTGTTCTAAGAACGTCGTATATATGTTATCTTGTAACCTTTGTAAAGCATGTTAAATTGTTTTAACTTCTACTATTTTTTCGCTCCGTATGAACAATCATAGACGTTCTGTTAAAATCAAGTCTCCTTTGCCGGTTGCCGAACATGCCTTGTCTTACTGTAAGAATTTCGATGATGCATATAACACTTATTGCTGCGTTACCGACTCATAGCTCCGAAAGATTACTCAGAGAAAGACAAACGGAAGCTGTATTTTTGCATAAAGCGCGTATACCACTGCGCTTAAGTCTCACGTATTAATATATTTATTCTCTCTCTCTCTCTCTCTCTCACCCACTCACTCACTCACTCTTGCTGCTTGCATAAACTATTTCCATAAGCTATGTTATCTTCGACACTCAATATTTATTTTCACTGCGTTCACTTGTCTACTTGCCTAAGAAGAACACCAGCTGTTGGAAATATTACGATATTAAACCTGTGACATTCTATGTGTTTTGTCCTTTTCCTGCTGTCACCACCACCAGAGGCACTGTGCTTTACCAGTACATAAACGACCAGGGACTAGCAGTGCTCTCCCCAAACTCTCCCACCATAACCTACGAGGAACGGCGCCCACCAGATTGGATAGAGATTGCTATTCTCTCTAATGTACGTTGCCACCCCCGCCTCTTCACTATCCCAGAACTTTCCTCTGATCACTACCCAATCCTACTCCTCTTCCAAACAAGACCAATGCCCAAACCTCCTCGTACGACACCAAATCCTGCAGAACCGACTAGAAGCACTTCTCTGCACTGCTAGCTCAGCACACCCCGGATCCCACACCGTGCTCTTCTAAAGCTGAGGCAGACGCACTGGTTTCTGCCATTCAGCAGGCGATCCACATTTCTACACCTACCGCTCGTCTGAAGCAACAGCGGAGTACACTTCCTCATTCGATAAGGCTACTGATCGCGAAAAAAAATTGGGCCAGGCGCAGGTATCAACACACGCACTGCCCCAACACAAGCGGGAGCTTAATCGCCCACAACATCTCATAAAATTAGAACTCCGAGATCACGCCAATGATGAGTGGGAACGCAGGTTGTGTGAACTGGACACCAGAGACGCTTCACTTTGGCGAATATCCAAGGCCCTGCTGCGTTTACCTACCTCCAGTAGGCCGATAGTTTCCGGCCACAGGGTAGCCCAATCGGCCAGAGAAAAATTAGAAATGATGGCAGAGCATTTAGAGGACACGTTCCGCCCGATCGACACTCCGAACATAGATCATGTGTACCAAATTAATAACCATGCCCGAGCCTTCCTGGAAATCCCCTACCGGCATGAGGAAATTGAGCCCATTCAACCCACTGAGCTTATTCAACAAATTCAGCTCTCCTCACCCTATAAAGCTGCAAGTCATGACGGAATATCCTACGCAGCTTTGAAAGTTCTGCCGACAGCCTGGTTACTACTGGTGACCCATTTGTTTAATGTTCTGCTTATTCTAGGGCACTTCCCTGCAGTATGGAAACATGCTAAAGTTATCACCATTCCAAAATCGGGGAAGGATGCAACGGTTCCTGGAACCACAGGCCGATCAGTCTCCTACCAGCCCTAAGCAAACTTTTTGAAGAAGTGGTCCTCACTCGTCTCCAGAGGACACTAGATCATATGCAGTGCTCCGCCGGAGCAATTCGGCTTTCGCCGTCAGCATTCAACCATTCATCAACTACTCCGAATAGCAGACGACATCATACGAGGATTCAATAACCAACACTTTGTTCCGGTGTTATTTCTAGACATCACGCGGGCCTTCGACACTTTCTGGCAGGAGGGACTCCAGTATCGCCTAGTCAAATACCAAGTTCCTCCATACCTTATACTCCTCTTTGCTTCCTATCTCAGTAATAGAACCTTCTCCGTTTCCATAGAAGTCCTCTCCACAGTCAGACCCATATATGCCGGCATTCCTCAAGGTAGTGTCCTCGGCCCAGTTCTCTTTTTAACATATATAAATACCTTGCCGTCCTACGCTGGCTGCTCATTATATTTATATGCCGATGACACGGCGATATCTACAAGCTCCACACGACACACCATACAGCAGTAAGAAGACTGCAAAATTATGCAGATCTTTTAACAACATGGTTTGGATTATGGCGACTGGCAGTTAATTCCTCCAAATCACAGGCTGTAACCTTTACTCGTCACTACCTTAAAGATGTGCCTGAGCTACGAATCGCAGGAGGAATAGTTCCCTGGAGCAAAGAGGCAAATTACCAGGGAGTCAGGCCAGATATGCAACTCACATGGAGGGCACACATTAGTCAGCTAGTCAGCAAAATTAACCGTAGGATGGGCAAGCTGTATAAGCTTTATTCTAAATTCTCTTCGATGTAGTCGAGAACAAAGTGTTGGTATATAAGCAAGTGCTCCGCCCTGCTTTAACCTATGCATGCCAAGTTTGGGGCATTGCTGCGAAGACGCATCTTAACCGTCTACAGGTTCTACAAAACAGTTACCTAAGAACCGCCACTGGATCCGGATGGTATATTCCCAACTCCAACATATACAAAGACCTACAACTACCCACCCTCACCGAACATATCCTCCACTTGTCCAAAACCTTCTACTCTTCCCTTCCAAACAGCTTCAATTCCCTAATTCGCGGCCTGGGCGAATATGATATCGATCCTGGTGCCCCTTACAAACGCCCCAGACTTATGTTACATTCTTAAATATAAACTCCTTTATCACCCAATTACTCAAAACCTCTAACTCCATACCCATACTCCAACTCACGCAAGAACATCCCACCGTCCCTCTTTTTTACATTCCTGTCCCTTTGCCAGAAAAGGACCTAGTCCTGACATGGCAATAGCCTGGAATCCCTCTTTAATTTAAGGAAGCCATTCCAACTGCACCTCTAGTGTCTGTATCCTTTTTCTGCTTATCTAGTTATTATTTTAGTTACATTTTCATTGTGTTACTTAATTTGTCATTGTTGTGATAATATATATATATATATATATATATATATATATATATATTCTAAATCAGAAAGAAACATAAAATTTATTTTCATCAAGAACAAAAATTGTTAAATTTTGTCCTTTTACACTTCTCAGTTTCATTAAGCAAATTGCGACTGGTCTTACCTTGGACCACCGCGCGCTGAGCTCAGCTGCTGATGTAGGTCAAAAATAAGTCAATAAAACTCTACGGAAATAATTCATGGTTGTAGCAGGTGATACTCAATGACAGCGCACCCGTAAGTTAAGCAGCAGATCCGTAATTTGAATTTCGGCCATATTCTGTGGTTTGTATCCAATTTGTTTTTTAAACCCTTTACCGGCATTAACATCAAAATTCTCATTTTCATCTCATATTTCATCAAAATAATTCATTCCTAAAATTGAAGCAAAAAATATAATTTTTAATGAATCAATAAATAGAGAATGAAAACAGTATATAGTGATATAGGCTTACTGACGCTTCTTGCTAGTCACAAATCCGGATGTATTACGCTTTCAGTTGGGAAGAAAACGTTCACACGTTAGGAGCAGAGTGGTTCCAATTTATCTCAGATAAATCGAGGTTGTATTGTTGGTATGTGATAGGCTAATATGACACTCCGATAAATCACAGAAATAAGTTGGAAACAGGAGTGCGAACAAGCCATCAAATGCAGCACGGCATAAGAACAACTCCATCAGGGCAGGATGCTGCCATAGATGAAAACCCTCTCCCTGTCCCTTAATGGTTTAATGGATTTGATTTGATTGACGTTGGAGTGTGTAAATATACCTTGGCACTTAAACTTTTTATGCACTCCTTTAATTTTAACTTTCAGATCTATAGCTTTAGAGAACCCTACAATCTTTCCTATAAACCTAAAAAAAGTCTCTTAAAAGAATGTATCCTAAAAGAGGGATTCTTCGTCTTTCCAAGTTTCTCACTCTATAACGTTTCCCCCGTTACTTCTTCCCCTACTTAAACAAATATGAATGTATTCGGGGCATGGTTAAGTACAACTATTTGTTAATGCTACAAACAAGTGATCCAATGTATTTGTTAACTCTGGTTACTTTTTCTAAAACTTAATTAATAAAATATTATACGATAAATTTGTTATCACTTGTCGACGAATTTCCTTGATCATCCTTATCATGTTTTACAATATTTAACAGGATCAGCACATTGCTTCCGCCAAGGGCTTCTTCGCATTTAAACTGATTGTATTGTACGTGCGGAAATTATTAACAATTAAAATGCATAATAAATATTCATAATGACTGGCATCTCTCAAGATTATTACAGCATTAATTAATATGATTTTCTCAATGAAAACTAACCATATTAAAGTTTAAACTGTCATCTCCTTTAGGGACTACTGTGTGTAACATTAGGAATGTAGGTCGTCCTGGAGCCAATGAGCTAAAGGCTGCTCCACATGATTATACTTACGTTATGAACAGATAGTAGTAAAGTGTTTTGAAGTCTCACCAGACTGTTCGCGTAGACATGTGAGATTTTCATAGTGGAATCCCGTCGTCCTTAGGTGTTTCAGGAATTGCCAATGTCCAGTAACCATTCCAAAAGTATTCAGTAGGTTCTTAGGAAGAATGCAGGATAATTTAATAAGAATTTTACCCTGTACTTGACCAAAAAAGTTCTTCCATCTTATCTTCTCCCTTGACTGATTGATGTACAACGATTCTAGCGGTTTTCTTTCTAATGCCGCAGAAAGGTTTTCTAGTCCTGCAAGTCAATCATACCTTCTTTTGCCAGTATATTTGCTGCTTGATTACCTTCTATGCCCTATGTCCAGGCTATCAACAAAGTTATAATTTATTCTTTGTGGAAAGATTAATGAGAGCTTGGAGACATACAAAAGTCTAGAGCTGACTTGAGATTTAAGTGTAGCTTGTCTGTCTCGCGGATTTGTTACGCGATTAACCTATTAAAATTAAAAGCTGACAAAACCGAGGTGAAACCAACACAGGTAAAATATTAAAACACAAGAATAAAAGTCGGCTCTGGTGTACCATAAAAAAAAGTTTTGTGCTGAGAACGTCAGTCTATAGTTAATGTTATCTTTTGTTTTATGTACATAGTTGAGTCTGTACCTCATTCATTGAGCTTCCTCTAATATTTAAATAAACAAGATGAGGCACCAGCTCTTGCAATCAAAATTAATTTGCTCTTAGAAAATTTTCTGACGCTGTTCTGTTTCAGTTCTGCAAGCTTTAGAATGTTGTTCGATATTTTTGATGCAAAATTTTGATATAGTTTCGTTTTGCAAATCAAATAAATGTTATAATTATGTTAGCGAAGCAAGATATTATGTCATAATAAATTTCAATACTCAGAGAACAAATAAACATATTTCTTCTTCCTGGGTGCCAAAGGGGCAATTACTGCGCCTTCGTCTTGTGACTTCATTAACAAAGAGTAGTGATACAGCGCGCCAGCCGCCATCACACGTGGCTTGTCAGATGAAAAAAGACGCTATGAGGCAGCCCTGCAATTGTCCTCACTAGATAGGTGGACCGCATGCCAGACCTCCCAACCCTTTAAAACCCTGCTTATCAAAGTTCATTAACCAGATTGAGCTTGAGATCTCCGAGATTGTATCCACCAACGCTATTTGACCATAAAGGTGATCACAAAAAAAAAACAAAAAAAAAAAAAAAAAACCAACAACAACAACAACAACAACGAAATTATTTAACTATGGCATTTCACACCTTGATTTGTGATTAAGAGATGAATGAGGAAATTAAAAGCCGAAGCGCTGAATAAATGAGTACCTGCTGTTAAGCCCGACAAATGCATAAACATAACATTAGCATAACCGCCACGGGTGGCCGAGGTCGTTAAGGCATGGACTCGTGAGCGGGAGGTCTGCGGTTCGAATCCCGCCAGGACCGTCCTCCCTGACTGGGGTTTTTTCCAGGTTTTCCTCAGTCTTCATAACTGGCAAATGCCGGGGAGGTACCTAAATTTAGGCCTGGAACGCTTCCTTCCTTAAAAAAAAAATCCTTTCCCGATATATCATTTCATCTCATGTATCACCAGTGTCCACCGCCTGTGGTGCCTCAGTAGTAAAAACGGGCGTTAAACACTACTCAAAAAAAAAAAAAAAATAACATTAGCATGCTCAGTTCATTTCACAGAATCTTGTTTTTGGGAACCTATGGTAATAAAATAATTTGACTAACTAAAGCATAACTATGTTTACATACACCACGTGAATCTTTTGACCAAGCTGCGCATGAGGCAAGGCTTTAACTACTTTGGCACATTACTGAATTACCGTCTATAAGGCTTAGTGATGTTAATGATAGGAATGGGGCATGGACATTTTATTTTAACTGTTCACTATTAAGAAAATTTATCTCTAATGTCCACAAAATAATATTACACATTTGTTTTATAACAGTTTTCCGAGGTGTTTAATAATAATAATAATAATAATAATAATAATAATAATTGTTAAATAGGAATGCTACTTCTGTTACCACGATTGTTGATGGCATTAATAATACGTTAGGGTACAGAATTCTTGTTTATTTATCATATTTATAATTGAAATAGTATACAATAAAATAAGTTATTTTATCTATTATTTCATAGCATCGATTGTTATACAGGGTGATCTAAAGTGGCTCCCTGGTTTCAAGGGTCGATAGAACGGAACAAAAAACTATGATTATATATAGCGGAAAAGCTTATATAAATGGAATATCAAGTTTGCATTCATAATATAAGCCATGGTGTAGTTGTAGATTTAGCCGCTGGAGTACAGTCATAGCGAAAACATGGAGTTCACATGGTGCACATAAAGCTTTATGCGTGCTACAATTCGCTAAACGTGAGTACGTTGTGACGGTATAATGACGATTTCGTACGAAATATCAATAAGAACCACCTACTCAAAATAATTTGTGCAGGGTACAAAAAGTTTGAAATGACTGTGGTTATTTTAGTGATTGGCAATAAACAGGCCAGAGTACCGAGCAGCCAAACTGTACGACTAAGTAAAATTATACCGGATACAGCTGTTGAAGGCGCTGAGTTCCGAGGATCACATTCGCCGTTTTCAATTCTGCATTGATTTTCAAGAGCGGTTAGAAGAAGACGATTTTGCTGAGAAAAACTGATTTTTAGTAATGAGACCATGTTTCATGTATCCGGCAAAGTAAACCGTCACAATGTACGCATTTGGTGCACGGAAAAACCTGGTGTTGTGGAGAACACGTCCGTGAATCCCCTAAAGTCAATGTGTATTGTGCTGTTTCTTCGTTAAAAGTGTATAGTCCATTTTTCTTTACGGAGAAAACGTTAGCGCCCAGTGTATCTGGACATGATTCAACAGTGGCTAATCTTACAATTAGATGCCGGTAGCCAGGACTTTATTTATTAGTAACATTGGGCTGCAACTCTTTTTAATCATGACGTCCGTGAGGACCTCGATGCAGAAATTTCTCGTTGTTGGATTGCACGTGCTGCTCGAGATGACTGTCCCCTTATTCAATGGCCTCCGTGGTCACGGTGATTTTTTTTTTTTAAGTTATGTCAAAGATCGTGTGTTCGTACCGCCTTTGCCACATGATTTAGCATAGCTACGGGACAAGATCACGCATGCAGTCACAGGTACTGACCGCCAGATTTGGGACGTGGCAAGACCTTGACTACATGATCAATGTCTGCCACGTCACCAACGGAGGAAACACCTGTAAGGTATGTACAAAACTTGAAGAAATGATCTATCCAGTGATATAAGCGTTTCCGCTATGTCTGTTATGGTTACAGTTCTTTCGATCCTTGAAACCAGGGAAGGACTTTAGAATCACCCTGTATAACCAAGTATTTTTATACTATCATAGTTTAGTTGGCATGTTATGAAATTATTGCAAAAATGTTATTACTTGTATTGCCGAATATCCAGTTATGTAACATAACACCGTCCCTTTGTTGATTTTATAATATACCGTATCCAAGTTAGTTAATTGCCTAATTACACGGCCAATTCAACCATGTACTAATTGGCTCTACATTGCCGGCTTGAGGGAGAGAGTGAAGCGAGATGACACGTGCAGCTTACTAGGAGAGGGAACAGACTATGACGTAGACTTGGTTTACACTTTTCAACTATCCATTTCGCTGGTTGTACCGGCCTTGATGTATTTTGATGTATTTCACTGTCTATAAGCCAACAATGAAAAACAAAACAGTGCTACGAAGGACCTACGAAAGAACAGAAAAGAATGTATCAACTGAAAGCGTACGAAAGTAGATATATTACTTAACAAGGGCCATTTAAAATATTTGCAAATCAGATACCTCTAAAAATGTATCTCCTAAACATTGAGTGTTAAAGAAATATAACAAAAAACAATGACAGAGAAAGAGAAAGAGCAAGAGAAAGCGAACAAAGAGGCCTGTATCATACGAGAAGGTAGATTAGTAGTTAACCTAGGACTTTTATTATGGACAAAAGTGAAAGTAGATACCATGGTAAAGCTACACAATTAAATAAACAGTAGCTCCAAACTTAGTAATAACACAATATGGATATTTCCATGAAAGTTTAATCGTATCAAATAAATCCAATTCTGATAAAGATGAGTGTCCTTCGGTGAAAAAACATCTCCTTTACAAGGATTTATTGCCTAGAATTCTGAGCATACATAGAAAACATACGAGGACGGTGTGAAAAGTTTTCGGCCTAACAATGAAGAACTGAGTTTTAAGTACAACATTTTTCATGATTTTGCGGGGGTGTTTGAGTATATTTATTTATTATTTTTAGGTTGTGATTGGGTTTGGATTTGTTGCGGATAAGAAGGTGATCGAATTTTATAAATGAATTGGTATCTGGGGGCTGATTGATCGAGCCTCTGCATTCAGTATCGCAATATAGTAATGTTTCTTCCTCGGCTTAAGCTCAATTTTTTTAGCTGAACGTTTTTTGCGATGCACTGTCACAGGGAAAGGAGATGATAAAAAAAAACACTTGCACAATTTATTAACACTTTTGCTTTTTTCTAACACTTCAGCCTTTCACTTCAGCATCAAGTGACAAACAAATGATAAGTAATAAGCCATTGCATCTACTTTTATTAATTCGCCTGTCCGTCGGTCTAGGCGCCATAAATATATTCAGCATGGCTTTCCAAATGTCACGTGATTTGCTCTTCCTACAACTATCTTCCTATTGGTGGCTTTTTATGCTAATTTGTTATCGTTTAATTCTCATAGGCTATCTTCTAAAATTTTATTTGGGTCCACCCACAGCAAAATCTTAAGTCTCAGACTCTTGACATAAATAATATATTAAACGAGAGCCGTAACAGAGATTTTATGTTTCCATCTGGATATCTGTTGTCTGAGTTTTCCCTAAATTGTTAACAAAAGAATTACTAATCCCTTCCAAATTCCTGAGATCGTGTTTTGTTCAATATCCGGTTGTTTTCCAACTTCTAGTTGACCTGAAGTAACATTACAAACAGACCCTCTTAGTCAAAACTGTTACAATGCTTGCCTTTTCGGAGAAACCTTCCCTTTCAATGATATTTTGTCTTCTTTCTTATACTTGTAACGACATGTGTAAACCATATGCCTATGACCCTTTTGGTGAGTATGTTATATATAAATATTATTTCTAAGCGGACCTGGGATCGATGTTAGACAATAACTGTCTCATTTGATTCGGTTTGGTTTATTTAACATCTCAGATCATCAGCGTCCCATTCAATTCAGGGCCTGAAACGGCAAGTAAATTTTGCTTAGAGGCCCCTTCTTTCAGGCTTGAGGTTATTTTACGTAAATCTACGACACAGGGACACACGGCATTACTTTCCTTCCGAAGAAAGCCATACTTAGGATTTTTACTTCCAAAAAGTCATCGACCCTAGCCGGAATTGAACCCGCGACTACGAGGCAAGTATGGTTAACCACTAGACTACCAGGAGCGACTTTTGATTTTATGAAAAACGCAAGACAACAAGGAAGACCTTGAGCTTTGGTACAGACGGAAGTCCGAAGGAGCTCAATGTAGGGAGTAGTGTGGACGCTCCAATTCATATATGAAATCTGTACTTTCTTTTCACTAAAACAATTCTGCGAGAGGTGTTTTGTCTTGACGAAAAATATTTTTTTCTTCTGCCAAATGAGTCTATTCTTATGAATATTTTTCATCCATTTTGTATAAAATATTGCATTAGAACTTTTTCAGTTACAGTTTTACCCTTCTGAAGATAATAATAATAATAATAATAATACTAATACTAATAATAATAATAATAATATCTTAGTACATTTTCCTTTAGCGTCGCACAAGACTGATGCCATAATCTTTCGCAGTTAGGATCGACTTTATCTTCTTTGTTTCTCTCCACGGTTTTGATATTTTGAATTTGGTTTATTTACGGACGCTCTTTTAACACCTCAGGTCATCAGCGTGCCATTCAAATCAAGGCGTGAAACAGCCGAAAGATTTTGCTCAGAAGCCTATTTTTTCAAGCTTGAGGTTCTTCATCGATCCGTAAATGTTCGACAAGGGACCCAAGGTTTTATTCCCTTCCGAAGGAAGCCATACTTAGAATTTTTACCTCCGAAAAAATCCATCTGTCCTGGCCGGGATCGAACCCCCGATCTTGGGCTTAGAAGGCAAGTATGGTTACCACTAAACCACCAGGACCGACATCCACGGTTTTGACTACTGTTTTGATTCTGGTATGTGATGGTGAACCCAATCTCATCCACAGTTATAAATCGACACAAAATATGTCGACCCATATATGTCGGATTTAACCCCTTCTGATCATGACCTATTTCCGAAACATGTGTTATTTGGTGATTTTCCCTTCGCGGGACCGCCCCGCGTGCAGTTAGCCGAGCTCTGCAGTCTTCGTTTCGTTCACACATTTGAAAGTTGGCCGGGGAGCTGAAGGGGAGATCTGTACGAGTTTAACTCTATAGAAACGTCCGGACATGTTCTTGTGTGTTGTGTATTATATGTCTATTAGGCGGCGTATTACAGTAAATTCATTGCGTTAATATGACTCAATTCAGGTATTCTACTCCCCAAAGAGTATTCGTACGTGCGTACATAGTCGGCTCGTGATATACTCAGATTGTTTCAAGAGATTCCCTTATGATCAAGTCGAATTTCGATCCACAGATTAAATTTTGTGAAACGGGAAGTAAAAATTATTTTTAAAAAATGTGCACAGTCACTCACAGAAGAAACCTTACGTGCTTTGGAACGTTACCCTAAAAAGCACTTTAATATCTTTTTCAGCAAACGGGAATTTGCTTTCCCTCTGTTCGAACGGCTACTTAATTTAAATTACTACAGTGCAAGAACTTAAACCGGTTGACCAAGAATAGATTTTGTGAATAGTGTGCTTGACAGAGAAATTAATTTTCTTTTGGACGAATTTTGATTGCCTCTAAGTGGGTATATTAATTCACAAAACAACCGATACTGGAGTTCAGAAAAAACCTAACCTGCTTCACCAGGAACCTTCGCATATACAAAAGATAGAAGTGTGGCACGCCGTTATCAGTGAGAAAATAATAGAACCCATTTTTTTTAAAGAAACAGTTAATATTGATAGGTATGTGCAGAATATTCTGCAACTCCCCACCTCCTCCTGTGAATTAAATGCGAGAGAACATAAGCTCGCGACTTTTCAACAGGATTCTACATGGCACATACAGTCTTTGCATGCAATTCATCTTCGACGATGGCCCTCTCGATCCCCCGATTTAACTCCCTGCGATTTTTATATCTGGGAGGTGAAGAGACATTAAAGAAAAAAGTATACAAGACAAATCCACATACATTAAATAAACTGAAAAATAACATTCGGAACAGTACTTCTGAAAGTTATTTTTCAAGAGTAAACTGTAGAGGGTAATAGTTAATTTCATAAACCGATGTCAGAAAAATATGGAAAAGGAAGTGGTGCAATTTCAGCATCTTCTTGCTTGATAACGGTGATCAAATGTATCTTAAAAATGTTAGTAATAACCGACGCAACAATGGTAGCTATTCATTCATCGCAATACCAACTTGAGCCCCTTTACGCGTAGAACGGTCCCGCGAGGGAAAAAAATACCCATTGCAATGTTATATCTGAAATCCATTTAAATAATGACCAACGTCAGACGAGATCGATTTTGTGCAAATTTGTATTTGTCGTAATGCAAATAATACAGAAAAAAAGAGAATATGACCTAGGGACACATGTGCTTTTTGTTGAATATATAAAGGCGTTTGATAGTTATATGTGAAAAATTATATTAAGAAAAGGATATTCCAACCTTCTATTTTCAATAATCAACCAGCTGATATTAGTGTCGTTATACCGAATTTTTATAAACCCTAAAATAGAATCTATTAACCGTGAAGTAAGACAGGGCACTTCGATGGCCCCAACGGTTTTTAACATATGCACTTAGACGCAGCAATTGCCAAATGCCAAGCTCAGCTAAGAAATAATTTTAAAATGGGATTAGTGTTCTAAATACAATATTATTCGTTAACGATCAAGCTGTCTTTGCAAATGATGATCAACTTCAATTGGCCTCATTTCAGATTAATAAAATAATGTTTACATATAATATCAACTTTAAAAAATAAAATAACGGTCTTAGTTGGACAATATCAAAAGTGGTCAAATTTAAGTAAAATTTTTCAATTATTTGGGATATGATGTGTCTTATTATTGTGATAAGGGATATTAAAACAAAAAGTTTATACTTTCAGAATATAAATGGGGTTTATAGATAAAACAGTAAATTACTGGAAGATTGATTTCAAGGCTAAGGACCCTTCCCCCTCAAAAAAGGAGGAAGAGGAGGAGGAGGAGGAGGAAGAAGAAGAAGAAGAAGAAGAAGAAGAAGAAGAAAGAGAAAATTAGGAAAAGAATAAAATGTAAAATAGGACTGCCTTATGAACATCTTCACTCTAATTCGCGCCCCTTCTTTTCTTTTGCAGCTGGCTTGGACCGATATCCTGCCAATGAAACCACAAAACCAAAGATTATTATATGCATCTGAGTTACCATGTGTCTGCTTGTGTAAAGGGGAAAGAGTTTCCGACCTTTTCAGGTGCGCTCTGTGGACCTTGAGTACCCGTGGTACTTCTGGCGTTACGAAGTATGTCATTCGGATGGGTTGGGCTCGGCGTGGTCGGAAAATTGAGTATGCTGTGGCGCAGTAGTGCTGCTATATATTGGCAGGGTGGTGAGTCACTTAAAAGAACTAGGAATACTCACCTGCATAGTGAGGGGGCTGGTGTTAGATTAGGCCGCCCGATCAGTGGTGCATAGCTTCATACTGGTCCAACCGGAGAACGGAGTGGTTAAGTGTGATATCTGCTTCTAGCAAGAACAAGTGTTTCGGTTTAGAGTTACAAGGTGCAGTCCTATTGGAAATGCCCTTCAGAGGATTGTCTTAAGCATGTATCCTGCTGCTAAGGAGATGGATCCCCACTTTACAATGTCATCTGAGTGACGCAGGTTCAATATCCGTTCGAAATAAATTGCATGATGAGATTTCCTCCAGAGATTTCGCTGGCCCTAAAGGAAATTAATCTGGATTCATTTGAGCCATGTTTTATTCCCTTGGCATATGATTAAGGGAAAATAATATTTATCAAAATGTACATAGGCACGAGCGGAAAGAATTTTCAGCATAATGAAGAAGGAAATAAGTGACTGCCGAAAGTCATAGGTCTTTCGATGATGAATGAACTTTTTGATATAGGCAAACATGCTTTGAGTTCATCAGCGCTAAAGATACACTTCAATATGTCTTTTCAGAGTGAGGGGAGGCATAGCAGTCAGCAATCGAATTACACTCACCAATTAGCAGACAAAAGACTAAAGAGTTTTTTTTTTTTTTTATTCCCTCCTACCCGCAGCGATTTGGCCATTAGGTACTTACAGCCCAATAATATGTTCACAAACTCTAGAGTGGCATTATTAGTTGTTTCGCTTACCATCCTCGTTCATGCAAATCTAAGGAAGCTCGAAAGAAAACTTCTGAACGGGGTGCTGCTTAATGCAGTTGTTTGATTATTAAATGGGGATGAGGATTCACTCATAACGCAGGAGAGAAAACAGCGGATACATTTGAAAGAAACCAATCAAAATAATCGAAGTCTGTGACGGACCTTCTTGTGTCACACGCGTTCGCCAACGAGAGAAGCACAAGCGTTCATCATTGAAGAGGTTCGACTTGACAGTGCTTACTCAAAGCTCTCCAAGCATTTCGAAGGATGAGTATCGAACTCCAGATCTTCTAGTGATGAAATAAGCTGCTCACGAATCTTGTAATTTTTAATTTTCTTTTTTGTTTCTTTATTAGTAAATTAATGTAATGTAATGTGTTTATTATCTTTCTAGGACAAATTTTTCCTCGTGATCTTTTGGTAAGTGAAGTGCTTTGTGTCCGAGGAGGTGCCCGATTCGATTCGGGGAATGCATAATCTTTATTTAATTATATACACTGGACTCTTTAATTCAGACAGAATTAAACGTGTTCCCTTTGAATACGTGAACAAAAACGTATTCCCTTGAAATTCCTATTGAACACAATGTTAAACATTCCTATTAATTGGAATTTTCGAATCTTTTATGTGAATAATGCGAATGCGGTTTTTTTATTTAAAAAACAATACTCATTCCTGAATTCCAATTTATGCTACGTTACCATGTAGGAGAATTTCCAAGAATTTTTAGCAGTGGTCAGACAGCGAACAGAATAATGGAATTTCTACTAGTATACAGTTATCTAAGGACAATTGTATGGAATTTGCTTTTGTTCGCTTGTACTGTACTTGCAGCTTTCAACCTCAGCCCCAATAGCTATGCTGCCTCTACCATCTCCTCTTATGTGTGCACGCGTTTGTCCTTCGAACCCCATATACTATTAAAATATGAAAGAAAAATGTTGTGCAATTTTTCTTAAATGTACTGAACCTACGAGACCAAAGGACACTAATTTGTAAGCTGTGGTTTGTTCATAACAGTACGTTGTACGCAATGTCGTAGCGTGGCGCGTATTGTGGCTTAACATTACAGAAAATAATAGATCTAACAAAAGTGGGAAAAGGTGTGAGGAAGAACTGTAACAAGCTAAAGATGATATTATACTACCTAACACATTACCGGCTACATTAAAAATAATTCCATTTACTGCTAACTGTTATTGTGAAAGGGTTTTTGTCTTGCACTATAGGACAACACACAAAATGCAGATTATTTATTTTCTTTTATAATATGTATATGTTTTGGTAATTGCCCCATCCCCCGGAATTCGAAATAAAGAGTCAACGACATATGTTTTAGAGGTTCCACTTTAACTGTTCTTGTATGCGCTTGTTAATTTCTTTGGCATGCATTAGAAAGTTGTGACTATAAAACGGTATATAACGGTGATATTTCACTTTGGAACTACCCTTTAAGCTTATTTTGCCATGTTGTTTGCATTTTAGAATGTTCCTGTTCAGTGCAGTTTCTTTCTTTGCCTGATTTAATGGTATTGCGTCCTTAAATTGCAATAAAGTTTGCACTTGCTAACATGGATATTTTCCAGGTTCCAGTACGTCACCTCTTTTCGGTTTTGCCTTCCTTTGTTAAGTGAAATTAAACTCAACCTAGGGGGGAAGACGACAACAGTGTGAACGCCATCGACATTTTAGTTTGCGATTGCAGTTCGCTCACATTATTGTCGTAAATCAAACAGAAATATGCTTAATGCACAAGTATTTTTACGAAAGTAATGGTTTAATCGTAAACATATGCAATTTTCTTTTCATTCCATCACCTAGTAGCCTACGTCATAAAAGGAACATAGCAACCAGCAGAGCGAAGTATTTTTACCGTATACCTAATGTTACTAACGACGCTGCAGCCCCCGAAAGAGTCATTAAGGAAAACGCTGTAGTGTGTATAAGTTACTGCTATAACTTGGGCGTTTCTTTGAGGCTGTCCCCAGGGGGAGGGGGTGTGAAAATGTCGAGTGTAAATGTCGACACCATTCTGCATGATGACATAGAAGACATGCATAATTTAACAAGACGCTTGTCACATAAGATGGGAGGCGCTTTAGCCTATTGTCCGCTCTCTCCGCGGGACGGAACGGAAAACATGTTTACATGTCCACATTATTTCAGCATTATTTCATTCATAAAGAAATTAATAAAATGCATGATAATGAAGCGTTTGGGCAGAAAAAATTAAGTTTTTATGTGGTTTCCTGAGGATGTCAATGCAGCAGTCAACATTAGCCTGCTTTAACAATTTGATAAAAAAATAAATAAATAAATAAAGTCCTCCCTGACAGCTTTTTACAGGTTTTCCCCAGTCCTCATAAATGGTAAATGCCGGGGAGGTACCCTAAACTTAGGCCTGGAACATTTCCTTCCTTTAAAAAAAAAATCTTTTATCTCATGTATCATCAGTGTCACCACCTGTGGTGCCTCAGTAGTAAAAACGGGCGTTAAACACTATTAAAAAAAACAGCCATGGCATAAGCTCATAACTAGATACAGGATTTTCATGCAAATGCATGTATAGGTTTTTCTCTTTTTTTCTTTCCAAAATGCATGCTTAATACATGCGTTAAAAATTTAGGATTATTAAGCATTTCAAAGGTTATTCTTATGCATTACCTTTTTTTTTAGGGTTTTTAATAGCGTTCCAGTATTGACTACTGGAGCATCACAGGCGGTGGACACTGATAATGAATGAGATGAAATAATAAACTATGAATTTTTAAGGAAGCGTTTTAGGCCTAAGTTTAATGAGGACTAAGTAAAACCTCAGTCCGGGAGGACGGTTCTTGCGGGAATCGAACCCGTAACCTCCCGCTCACGAATCCTCGCCTTAACATTTCGGCCATCCGTGGCAGTTTTTTTCTTGTTTAATGCATAGTTTATGTTAAAATAAATGACACTGCATTTTATTAACGATTCTTGGTCACAGTTGGTAGCTTGAGGTATTTGGTACTTCTGCTACTCAAGCCTAAGTAAGTTTTTATCACAGTAAGGGACTAGAAAAGCCGAGATATGCTCTCCATTTCAATTCCAACAAAACAAACCAAACAACTTAGCAGCTTCTCGGCTTTTATTAAGCCAATCTGAGGGTTTATTTCCGCCTGTTTTTACTGCTGAGGCATCACAGGTGTTGGACACTGATGAGCATAAGATGAAAATATAGATTAAAAAAAAAAAAAGGAGCGTTAGGGTACCTCTCCGACATTCGCTACTTATGAGAACTGAGAAATTTCTGGGAAAAAAAAAAAAAAAAAAAAAAAAAAAAAAAAAAAAAAAAAAAAAAAACAGTCAAGCAAGACGATTCTAGCGGGAATCGAAACCAGACCTTCCACTAACGAATCTATGCCTTAACGACTCGAGTCAGTCGAAACCGAGATTACTCTTCAGGAATTCTTTGGTGGCCTCAGTTTACAGTGACAGCACAAAAGTCAGAAACCAGTTGCTAGGATTTGACTAGGAGTATTAATATAATTATAATCAGAAAGGCTTGCGCATTTGTTCTACTTCGTGAGCAATCCTGCTTTGATAACAAATTCCAGTTGACGACACAGTGGAATTCCAAACCTGCACTCTTGTTTTGCACAGTTAAATCTTCAAGAATAAATCTTGTGACACAGTGGTTCAAGGAAAAGAATACCTTGATATGGAAGGTGGGTCATTATTGTGATTGCTGCCATGATGTTGTAAGTAGACTATTTATATTTTACTATTTACACTTCACAATTCACCTGGGTAATTCACACAACCCCGTAGCTACAATATCGATAGGGCCAAGATATAAACGCGCTTTTTCCTTCTATATTTCTTCCCTGTATAGTTTCATTTTAATTTTCAGAATGTGATTTTAAAAATGTTACTATGCTGTACTTTAAAACTTGTTATAATATACCACAAAAGTTTTCGATGGAAATCACAATGGTGTAGTGTAATTACAAGACAGAAACAAAGGCTCAAAACCAAGAATTCTGCAAAAATGTGCCTCAAAAAAGTTTCCAAAATTAGTACACAGTATGCTTGTTATGCTGAGCTTTTCTTAGGTATATTTGAACTATTTATATCCTTGAAATTTTGGGTGCAAAAATGTGCACATTTTGGTCCAGGGGTTCTCTATTACAATCTAAATTCCGTTTTACGACTGAGCACTTCTCAATCCATGAAAAGATATCGTATTTTGTGCACAAGAGAGTTAATAAAAGCAATCACTTGAATGCTTCTGTAAATAATGTCAATAGCTGCAGTGTTTATAGTCCTCAGTAGTTTTCAGATATGTTTGTGATTCAGAGAAATGATAGCTTAGATAATAATTCAAAATATTTTATGAAAAACAATGATTGTAGTACGAAAATATTAGACAATTTCCTTTGTATAAGAAAGGAGTTCTTTTTATTAAAAAATATATTTCAGTTCTCCTCTCCCTTTGGCGCAGGAACCCGAGTTGAGTTTTGGTCTGCCGCGGCATCCTCTGCTTCCTCTACCTCCGTCTTACGACTTCGATGATAGAGGGCAGTTTAGCTGGAGGACATGTTATCAGCATCCAGTCTTTCGCCTATCACATGGTTTTCGACCGCCTGTGGTGCCTCGAAACGAGCATTAGACACCATTAAAAAAAAAGGTTTTCGAGATCGAAAAATGCTATCTCTCCATCAGGCAGCTACCCAATTGTCCTTACGAGGCTGGATGGATCCCGTTCCAGATTTCCGTACTAAGAAAAGCTAAGCAGGTACCGGGAATCGAACCCATGCTTCCTGACCAGCAGTCAGCAACGCTAACTAGATCAAGGAGGCTTTTGAATAGTGTTTAACGCCCGTTTTTACTACTGAGGCACCACAGGCGGTGGACACTGATGAACATGAAATGATATATTGGGAAAGGATTTTTAAAGGAAGGAAACGTTCCAGGCCTAAGTTTAAAGTACCTCCCCGGCATTTGCCATTTATGAGGACTGAGGAAAACCTGGAAATAACCTCAGTCAGGGAGGACGGTTCTGACGGGATTCGAACCCCAGACCTCCCGCTCACGAGTTCGTGCCTTAACGACCTCGGCCACCAGTGACGGTTCCCAAGCAGTTACTTTCCAGTTATTTTTTATTAATATGCAAAGCAATGCACATTTCGCCACATGGAGAGAGCAGGGAGTTAATGTGAAGCGCTCCAGGAAAAAGTCCCGGTCTAGCCAATTATGCTCTCTACAACTCAATGGATTTCTATTTTATTTCTGCACATGTATGCTATCTTCGTACGTTTATACTGACTGCCGTTATTTGGTTAGGAATTAACTTTATTTACATTACCAAATATGCGGCTCTTTCTAATGGAAACCATCCCAATTAATTGTACTTCTATCGCCACGGGTGGCCGAGGTCGTTAAGGCGCAGACTCGTGAGCGGGAGATCTGGGGTTCGACTCCAACCAGGATCGTCCTCCCTGGCAGGTTTTTTTACATGGTTTTCCTCAGTCCTCATATATGGCAAATGTCGGGGAGGTACCTTAAACTTAGTCTTGGAACGTTTCCTTTCATAACAGTTTCCTTTCCCAGTTTATCATTTCATCTCATGTATCATCAGTGTTCACCGCCTGTGGTGCTTCAGTAGTAAAAACATGCATTAAACACCTACCAAAAAAAAAAAAAATCTCTATTCAAAAGCCCGCCCTCTTCCTATGGAAAAGTTTTTTTTGTATACTTATTTCTAACAATTAATTTGGGCAATATCATTCGAAAAAAGAATATAAAAGAAGTTTACAAGGACAAAGGAGGGTTAAACAAGAAAGGGGAAAGCAGTTCACATGGAATATTAATCATACGAGTACTATGACAACAGTTTAAGATCGGTATGCATTGATACTGTCTGATTCACATGCAAGAAAAAGTGGCTAGGTTTTGACATAATACTCGATGGGCGGGGTCTCAACAACAACCATTACCACTCTGTTTAAAAGACATGCGTTTCCTTTATTCCTGATCAACCCGCCATCACATTTCGTGGTAGTAGCAGCAGCACTCGGGTTATTTACGGACGCTCTTTAACATCTCAGGTCATCAGCGTCCCATTCAGTTCAGAGCGTGAAATTTTACTCAGAAACCTCTTTTTTCAGCCTTGAGGTTCCTTTTCGTGCCGTAAATCTACGGCACGAAATGGCTTTACTTCCCTTCCGAAGGAGGTCATACTTAGGATTTTAAGCCCAAAAAAATCCATCGACCGTGACCGGGATTAACCTGCAATCTTGGGTATATGAGGCAAGTATGATTACCACTAGACCACCAGGACCGACATCAGATTTCCAATTGGGCGCATAAGTTTCAGGTGAATTGGAGGTCTCTCCCTTCTTAAGTTCTTGTTCTGGAGCTGAATGGCTTCTTTATCAGACTTTCTACAGTCGCATTCCATTCCTCTGCAATATTTAATACATGTCGTTTGCATTGCTTCAGATATTACATTATATTAACAAGTTGTTAAGCCATACACCATCTTGTCATACTCTGTTTTCTGATATCCCATTAATTCCATTAATTATAATTAAATATAATTATAATTCCTTTATTATAATTCAATTATAATAGAACACGCAAGGTCGATAGGATTTAAATTACAACTGTAGGAAGGGAGGCAAATACGGTACGCTCTTAACATCGGTTATATTTGTCCATAATGATTACAACACAATAATTACAGAGATTATTAATAGTGTTTAAAGCTCTTTTTTACTTCTGTGGCACCACAGTCGGTGGACACTGATGATACATGAAATGAAATGATAAATTGGGAAAGGATATTTCTTAAGGAAGGAAGCGTTCCCAGCCTAAGTTTAGGGTATCTCCCCAGCATTTGCCATTTATGAAGATTGAGGAAACCTGGGAAAAAACCCAGTCAGGGAGGACGGTCCTGGTGGAATTCGAATCCCAGACCTCCCGCTCACGACCTCCGCGCCTTAACACCTCGGCCACCCGTGGACGTCAGAGATTGTAGGGGGCATTTGAGATAGGGAATCTATGGCTCACGAAGAAAAATAACAGAATTACCAGGGTAAGTCCATAGTTTCCGGTCTAACCATTCTCTAGGTATGATAAAGACAAAAACTATATTTCACTTTTCCATATAGTTACCCTTTATTGCAATACACTTCTCAAATCTTTGAATTAACACTACCCCCCCCCCCCGAAATAGCCAGAAGCCTTGTTTGTTAAAATGGCATAAACCGCATACATCACTTCTTCGTCACACTTAAATTTCCTTCCTCGAATGTCCTTCTTGAGTTTTGAGATGAGAAAATAGTCAGTGGCAGCTAGATCTGGGTTGTAAGGTGGATAGTCGATCTCCTTGAAGCCACATTTCTTCATAACTTCATTTGCAACAAGAGCTGTGTGCACGGGAGCGTTGTCATGAAGAAGGCGCACACCAGCACTCAGCTTTCGTCCCGTTTTCTCTTTGATGGAAGCACATAATCTGTGCAGTAGGCCAGCATAATACTCCCCATTTACTGTGGTGTTCCTCCCCTTGAAGTCAATTAAGAGTATTCCTTCACAATCCCAAAAGATTGTGGCTATGATATTCTTGGTTGATTGAGTGACCCTGGCCTTTAGAGGAAGTACTTCACCAGGTTTACGCCACTCCTTTGATTCTCTTTTGGAGTAGGGATCATAGTAGAGGACCATAGTTTCATCTCCTGGAACAATGGCTTGCAGAACTTCTCGCTCGTTGCCACGGCATGCTTCAAAAATACCTGACAACAGATGAATCGTTGCCGGTTTTGGACTGAGGAAAGAAATTTAGGCACCCATTTTGTACTAATCGTATCAATGTTTAAATGTTCATGAATAATTCGAAGGACTGTCGCTTTAGAAAGGTCCAACCTTGCTGCTATTTCTGTAACTTTGAACTGCGTGTCCTCTATAATTTCTCCTTCCACAAGAGCGATGTTTTCAGCAGTGAGCACCTCCATGGGCCCACCTGCACGCTCTTCGTCTTCAATGTTTTTCGACCCATTCGAAAAAGTTTCGCCCATTCTTTTACGGTAGAATATGAGGGAGATGCTTCCTCACATACACCGTCCAATTGCTCTCTAATTTAATTTAGAGTAAGTCTTTCTTTTGTGAAGAACTTAATAATAGCTCGATACTCTATTTTGAACATGTCACAATCTTCTACACATAGCTTCTTTATGCAACTATATCTGAACAACTGAGCACATCGGAGCAGAAGTTACAACTGCAATTATTTACTTAACAAGATAAGATATGAAACCAGATAAGGTTTTTGTGAAGAAGATAATACTTATCGGTGAGGCCGGAAACTTATGAACCTACCCTCGTATATTGTGATAAAGAAGTTCAAATTAGATGGTGATTACTCAGTGTTAAAGCAATTTGAAGTAAATATTTACCTTAGAATATCTTCAACCCTGCTTCAAAAACAGAGAAATTCCAATTTTTAATAGCTCATCATCAGATTTTTCGAGGTTTATTGCTCCAAAATCTAGTTTAGACTAGAACAGTTGTGGCTAATGCCGAGTCAAACTACATGCTTGCAACATGCACTGCTTCATTTTTAAGTGGCTGGCAGCAATCTAGAATCGTAAAAACATCACGCAATCCATCGATAAAGCACCCACGATTCTTCCCTGCCGTGCTTTGCGGGTACAGTATAACCGATTTGAGTATCCATAAAGGAAAGATTACTATTTAAGCACATTCATCCCAATAAAGGTTTAGTGCATTATGTAACAGGCCATGGTCCATATTTCTCATATTTGCAAAGATTTAAATTACAAGCAAATAATACATGTACGGACTGTAACGTAATCGATACACCGGAACATGTCTCATTTGAATGCCCTAAATACCAGTCATTTGTAGCAGAGGAAAGACGACTACTTGCTGGGAAACACATCTGGAACATCATGAGAGACGAAGATGATTTTAGGGCATTGAACGAGCTAACAAATAAAATATCAAGCAAAATGGCAGAAGAGTATAAAAACGGCAAAAAACAAACATGAGAAAAAATCCAAAGGCCAGAAATGGTATATTCCCCTAGAAGATCCGAGAGAATCAGGGAAAGGCAAGAAAGATATTTACAACTAGAATTAGTTGAAGAAAAAGATGATAAAGAAGATAACACCCAATTTGAATAAGAAAAAGAGAGCAGAACTGACAGAAGAAAGGAATAATGGCAGTTTTCGGGCGGAAACGAAGCAGTTGAGAGAAGTAGACAGAGGTCAAGAGAAGGAGAGAAGCGAAGGAAACTACACTGTCAACACACCATGGTCCAGTATAGCTGTTGCTTGAGACCGGCAGCAACTCCACTGATGTCCAGGTTCTGTTGCCAGGAATTCCAGTGGGGAGCAGCCCGGATACCGAGCGTTAGCAGAAATGAAGACGCATAGAGTAAATTGGATAATAATTGTAAATTAATAAAGTTTAAATGTAATCATTGCTACTGGGTACCAGTTGTTATTGTAGATGTTATTATCAGTCATAGTAAATAGCCGTAGTGCTGGATTCCAGTACCGGTTTTGTTTTTGAAGTTTTAATTTTGTTTAGTCATAGTATTAGTAGTGTAGATTTTAAAATCTGTAAAATTGAATTGTAATTTAAATTGTATTGAAAGATATAAGATGAATAAATAAATGAAATCTGGAGTATTACGTCCTGATGTAGAACCAAGATATCAGGATGTAAGTATTACAGAATTAAAATTAAAATTAAATTAACCGATTTGAGTCGGCGCTGTCATTTTTGGCCTAAGGAAATTACCCTCCTGATTGTATGACCTAATGAATAAAGTAACAGACTGTGGTTTAGAAGATAGCAGATTAGGGTCCTAAGAATCGGTTCCTTGTTTATTTGTCTACTTCCTCTATGGTGTGTGCTTATGTAAAGAAGAAGAAGAAGAAGAAGAAGAAGAAGAAGAAGATTAAGTAACTAGACTGGAATCAAGACCAAGACATGTAGAGTAGCAGACCTTAATACAAATATCGATACTGAACAAAATAGCGGTAGTATAATATGGAAACAGTGGTAATAGATAACACGTGCGAAGTACCTACTCTGAATTAGTTTTTGTCTAAATGTATGTAATTGGGAGAAATTCATATAGCTCTACGTTTTTAAATCTAGCCTGTACAACTTTAAAGTAAGAGTGCATTATAAAAATGGGTCGTTTATGCTATGTTCCCGTATATAAATTCAGCTAATGTGTACCGCCACTTCAGCATTTAGATTTCCTAAGAATAAAGTACCGAGGGAGAAATGAATTAGAATAAACATACATACCCAATAGCCTCTAATAATGCATTCATTGAAATCATATTACCATTGGTTTAATAATACGTCCGGAATATATCGAAAGCTGGAATATTAAAACAGATATGGTTTTATAAACTAATTTTAATTAGAACATAGTATGCAGTGATTTAAAATATTTTCAATACGTCCCATTGGTTCCATTTGTACATACATAACTTTATGCTATATATAATAAGTATTAAAAATCGTATTTCCTACAAAAGAAATACAGAAAAATTAGCAGCTTTGGGGAAACAACTTGGGCTCTTATGCAAGATTTTTAATATTTATACACATTTACTAAGAGGAAATAAATAATACACACACAGCATCTTCCATAAGTGCGTTTGCCTAAAACTGGTATTTAGTTAGAAACAACGTATACATATTTATTATTTTAAACAGAGTTTTCTGTATTTCCTCTCAGAAAATACAATGCGTAATATTTATAAAAATTTATTGATATGAAATTAATAATAGACACGTGCGCATGCACACATACACACAAATCCTGCCTAAGAGCCTAGGTTACGTTTTCCTAAAGATATTTAGTTAGAAAAAATTTACATATTATATTTTAAATTTTTTTTTATCTCTTACTTAAAAATAAAATTTACAAACTTATGAATATTATGATATAATAGAGTTTTATTGAATTACATAATAATAAAGTTATACGCATTATTAGGTATTTATTATTAAGTAGTCTTTATAATATTTATGGGTATTTACTAATGAGAAATGAATATTGCAACGCTGGCTTAACGTAGGATAGTACATAATGGCTTACAACCAACCTATAGAATGGCCATATTCGTTTTGTGTTAAGGTCTGACATATTGTAGATGGTCCTGCTCCAACTCTATAAACGATTCGCTTTTACCTGACGTTAGCATCATACCGATGCATGCTCCACAACTTCCGCCATTTTGTGTGGTATCATTTAGAATTGGAGTTCAATTAATGAGTGGTGTACTGATGCTTTAAAAACTTAATACCCTAACGTCGAAGCCTAAACGGCATACCATACATTCAGTATCTTAAATGGCTTGTTAAGACCCCTTCACAATCTTAAATTGTATCACATTTATATAATTAGCACTCTGTACATTTTGTTTCTTGGTTTCTTTTCTTCAACATACTCGAAGAAGTTTAAAATAATGCAACATTTTCAACTCATTTTATTTCTAACAGCTTGTGAAGAAATATTGCAATTAAATGTGTGTTAATTTATGCGGTGGAAAAATAGCTGAGAACATGTGGAAACACTAATCCTGAGATGTATTGATTAAGTATACAATAGTGAGACCTGATGATTTCGTGAATTAATACAATACGAATTTGGATAGGCGTTCTTGAAGAAAATGTTGGTCATGGTGGTGTAGTGGTAACCATACTAGCCTTCTAAACCTAAGATCGCGGGTTCGAACCCGGCCAGGGTCGAGGGATTTTTTTCGGGCATAAAAATCCTAAGTATGGCTTCCTTCGGAAGGGAAGTAAAGCCGTGGGTCCCGTGTCATACATTTACGGCACGATAAATAACCTCAAGTCTGAAAGAAGAGGCCTCTGAGCAAAATTTGTCCGTCGTTTCACGTCCTGATTTGAATGGGACGCTGATGACCTGAGATGTTCAACAGCGTCTATAAATAATCCAAATAAAAAACTGAAGAAAATAATTATTTACGATACAAGAGAATAAAGATAGATTTTATTTGTTATTGATGACAAAATATTTGTTGTTAAGAAGTTAGAATAAATAAGCTGAAACAACTCAATTTTTTCTAAATCCAGTCTGAGAAAAGAAACAATGGAGCATTCTTTGGCATTTCCAATTGGCATCGCTAGACAAGCTATATAAGAGAGAGGGGTGATTCTAATACTACCAAGCACCTATCACACTGTTTCACATGTTCCAAAATAGCTTCCATTCTCAAGTCAAAGAGTTTAAAAATACTCATTCTACCTTCCGAGCTATCGATTTGCCTTAGAGTGGCAACGCAGGAATTTCCTGCTGAAAGGACATTCAAGAGCCACTTCACTGAAAACCTAGAGGCTGCTATTATGCAGGACAAAAGATCCTTCTGCGCCGAAAACAGTTCTCCACTTTTCAGACAGAAAAATATGTTGCAACAAAATTCTTGAGCGGAAGTTCAACAACGTTAACAGCCTCCATTACTCATGTTTCTGTGAATGGAATGAAAAATATCACAAATCCTATTCGGTTTTACTGTTACGTAGATAGCATGTATGCATATCGTAAGTTTCCTGAATATCAACTTATGAAAATGTTCGATTAGTAGTTCTTATAACCGGTGTTCAAAAAACACAATGCAAATAGCTGCAAGATATGAGGAAGTTAGTGTAGGATACCTATGCACATGCATAGGTATGATACATGCCTTGAAAATTAACATTTATATAAATACATTATATATACAGGCTGAGTAAGTAACGCATTTTAATAGCTTAGTTGTTATATGTACTGATCAAAATATTTATTCAGTAAACTAAAAATACAATTCTTATAGACCATGTGTGAAAAATTACATCATCCAAGTGTTTAAGCTCACAGTGATCCCACCACCACGGGTGGCAGAGGTCGTTAAGGCGCGGACTCGTGAACGGGAGGTCTGGGGTTCGGATCCCCCCAGGACCGTCTTCCCTGATTGAGGTTTTTTCAGGTTTTCCTCAGTCCTCATATATGGCAAATGCCGGGAAGGTACCCCAAACTTAGGCCTGGAACGTTTCCTTCCTTAACAATTTCCTTTCCCAATATATCATTTCATCTTATGTATCAGTGTTCACCGCCTGTGGTGCCTCAGTAGTAAAAATGGACATTAATCACCATTGAAAAAAAATACGGCGCTCCCGTTCCCCTAACATGACAGAGCCCGGAAGTTAAGCAAAATGCCTTTTCTATCTGAGTGGATATGTTTAAGAGTCAGATGGAAATGAACATGTTTCCGCATATTTAGGGTCGGTAGAATCAATTTTCATTTTGCATTTTTTTTTTTTTTTGTCTATTTTGGTTTCTGTTACCCACTTCAAGGTTTAACGCCTTTTCCTTATGGATTTTTTCGTTTTTATTTATGCACTTTAAAAAGTACACAAAGAATTTCAATATATCGAAGTAAAAAAAAAGTTATACAAATTAAATTGCATGTTCACAGCACAAAAATATTTATAGAGAATATTATATATTTATTTTCATGCAGTCAAAAATCACTTAAGCTCTTTAAATAGCAGAACTTTCACTAGTGAAAGGAACGCAAGGTTACCTCGGACATACGAATACCAGGAAATAAAGAGAATGAGGGAAGTACTGTAGTTTTGAACAGTCCTGGCGATTGACATAGTATCGATCTATGGGAGACAATTCTAGGAAATCTGTGCTGGGAGTAACTTCTCAGCTGTATAAATCTAACAAACAATTGCAAGCGAAAAAGATAAGAGCATTAACCTCGGTTTTCACTTTTAATAAATGCCTATTTTAATTATATCACTGCCTCTTTGTGCCTACCTTTTTTAATCAAAATAAATGCCTGAACTTATGGGTTCTGGTTATCAATCACTCATCGCTCACTGCTGAGGAAATTTTATGTGGAATTCGCACTACAAACACTGAGACAGCAAGTCTGAAATTCGGTTCTTATTAAATGTTATTTAATTAAAACACTGTGGAATTCTAACCTTCTGTTGCTGCAAATAATTTGATTGAGTATCTGGTAGACACTACTTTTAAGACATCTCCATAAAAAAAATAGTAGTTCAATGAAAAAGTTCGGGACATCAGAGGCGGGTGAGGAGGGGCAGTTAATGTCACCCCTTTCTTGAGGAGGAGTGTTTCATATCATGTGCTGGATCAGCAGTATTACCTTAACAAAGCAGTAACGTTGATATAAACATCCAAATGCATGTTATTTTAATTTTGGAAAAATGGTACACCTATTATGGTCTATCTGTTTATACTTCAATAGGCTTTCATTGTTTGCTGGAAGGATTTTTCTACACATTATCTCTTCACCCTAGTTTTGTTCCTTGCCAGTAATGTATAGTGTGTGGACTCCAAAATAACCTGATATGAACGTGTGAGAGTGCAGTTTGAAATGTCTCTTTTTCACACCTTGGCTTAATGCGATGCTCGGGCTCACCCTCTACGTCTTCATTAATAAAATGTGTCTATGAACCTGGTGCTACTCATAGGTGTCAGTCCTGGTGGTGTAGTGGTAACCACACTTGCCTTCTAAACCCAAGGTAGCGGGTTCAAACCTGGCCAGAATCGATAGATTTTTTTTGGACGTAAAAATCCTAAGTATGGCTTCCTTCGGAAGGGAATAAAGCCATGGGTCCCGTGTCGCATATTTACGGCACAAAAAAGAACCTCAAACCTGAAAGAAGAGGCCTCTGAGCAAAATTTGTCGGCCGCTTCACGCCCGGAATTGAATGGGACGCTGATGACCTGAGATGTTAAAGAGCGTCCTTAAAAAAAAAAAAAAAAAAAAAAAAAATACTCCTAGGTGTCAAATTTTGTAGTGTCTACAGCTTGACACCGTCGATACATATCAAAGACATAATACAATAAGTCAAAGGTGTTGACCTCTAGCTGAGATCACTTATTGGCAGTTAATTTTTGGTGTTGTGAGGCTCTAATTTTCACATTTAGTGTGCTGAACACTGACCAAAGCCAACCAATTACAATATATTTATAGCAATATGCTGAAAAAATTAATCATATCTTTAGTTTTTCAGGAAATGTTAAATGACACAGTGTCAAAAATGGCTTGGTGTATATCTGCAGAATTTCGTTCTCCTCTGCAGTACAAATGAAAAACTTGAAACGGAAGGATATTCTGCCAGAATCAGCGTAGCATGTTTGTTATGTGGAGAAAATACGTTAATTCATTGTGGATTTGCAGCACAAATGTTACTACAATAAAGAAAAGTGTTTGCAAAAAAGGGGGGGGGGCATTTCACATTATGTGAAAAATGTCATGTGTTGGACGGCCAGCAAAAATAAGATATTGCTGAATGAGTAACATGCCCACGTATAAATCTGCGAAAATTACTTCTTGTGCCATAGAGCCTCCCCCCCCCCCCCGTTCCAGTATAAGGGAATGTCCCGCGATAATCATCAATCATTTCAAATTTTAAATAGGTAAGTTGAAGACAAGTGTCCTTCAACAGTTGGGGAGGCATAGCATAAATTATATTCGTAGTATTGCATATTGTTTATGTTGACACAACATAATTCAAAATATTTTTGCGTTTTTGTCACACATTTCAAGTATTTTAGCATATAAAAATAAATATTTTGCACACTTTAGCTCGTAAATATCCGAGTCCTAGTAAATTCATTTTCAAAGCCACTTCTGGTGTTGGAACAATGTCCATTCCGCCACATTAATAGCTGGCGAATTCAAGGAAAAATAAAAAGAGGCATTTCTTTTTTAATCACCCAGGACATATGACTAATTTTACTCTCGATCTTACTTATCCATTCCTACGCCAATTAATATCTTACATTTTTCTAACCAAACTGGTTAGCTTCTTCCTTACTCAAATCATGCGCAGTTCTTCGTCCTTTGAAATAAATCATAATCGGGAGGCTTGAAAAACCCATTGAAAAGAGGTTTTGGGTTGCGTAATGTGTGCTTACGTATTACGAAACCACAACCACACTCTTCCGTTGTAAGTTTTATACACCAAGACGATGGTACAGTTCATATGTGTGATAACCACTTGTTTTATGACACAGAGTTCTTTCGCCCAGATATTAGATCGACTGGTGCCGAATTGCTGGCGAGTTTAAACGTTGTAATTTCTTCAGAAGATAGAGATTGTATATCGAGAAAAGAAGAAGAAGAAAAAAAACCAATACTTTCAGCATCTTCTGTAAGAAGGATGAATACAAAGTGAATTTATTTTATTTGCAGTGCCCACGTTTTAAAAACGTAAAGTGTTGTTCCGCCGCAAATTCGCGGTACCAGTTGCCATCAATGACGGAGAAAATCGGACCGGTAAGCGACCGACTTGGAGAATGGAAGATTTAAAACCACGCTTAGAAAAAATATAATTTTAAAAGAAGAAAATTATGATAATTTGTTCTTTATAAAAAAGTTTGGTCTATTCAAAAAAAAAAAAAAAATGCCACATAATCCTGCCTAATAAAGCTATTCACAATACGTGCCCTCTTTTTGTTAATGTATCACAGTTTTCACATTATCATTAACATGGAAATAAATTCCTCAGAGCACACCGGTAAATTTGCGAATTATTATTATTACATGCTGCAAAATGAAGCCCATTTATTTATGTCACATTGTGACCAAATCTTTTACAAATATTCATTCTTTATCGGCTGGAAACTCAGCCCCCTATCCCTTAGTTTCTCCACTTGAACATTATTCTAAAATTTCTGCTTTGAAATTTATCGCATACGCATATTCAATTGTTTGAAAAAGTGCAGCGATTCATGCACCTTACTGCCTTATCCACAACTGCTATAAGATACGGAACTTACAATTTCGAAGCAAAAATCTATCAATGTGATCTCTAGAAAATAGTAAAAATGGGATAACAGTTTTTCGCTCTTTTTTCTAAATATCATTTTTAATCATCCAAAGTAATCGTTGCTAAGAGTATATTGCGATTCCACGGGATTCATCTTATATCAAGTGATACAGAAAGGTCTATGCTCTCATATCATCATGCGGCTTACGCCAATTGCAAATAAAGCATACATAATTAGTTCAACTCAGTCTAACTTTAGAATCCATTTCCAATTTTTTCTGATCCAAACATATTAGTACATGATTAGAAAAACTGTTCCTTAGAAAATATATCTCAACGGCCAGAAACGATGTCCGATTCGGAAAATATAATAATATTGGTGACGCTATATTCATAATGCCCTCAGTTATGCCATAAACATGCATTGTGCTTGTTCGGCCAACGTGCTCCAACGGCTGAGAGGATAAAAACACTATTAAGAATCACGCAGACCATGTTATACTTTAATATTTTAATCTAGTAATTTTGTAAGTAAAATTAATGTTTATATATGCAATGTATATTTTAATGAATATACGTTCATAAGTTACCGACCTCGCAGATAAGGAGTATCGTCTCATCTATAAGTTCCGCTCCGCTGTGTTTAGTTTTTCAGATGTAGTTGCATAAAGAAGGCTATGTGTGGAATACTGTGACATATTCAAAATGTAGTATCGAGCCGTTATTACGCTCTTCACAAAAGAGGACATACTCAAAATGAAATTAAAGAGCTACTGGACGGTGTATACGGGGAAACATTCCCATCACATTCTACTGTAAAAGAATAAGCGAAACTTTTTCGAATCGGTTGAGAAAGCATTGAAGACGAAGAACGTGCAGGTCGGCCCTTGGTAGTGCTCACTTTTGAAAACATTGCTCTTGTGGAAGGAGAAATTATGGAAGACCGGCGGCTCAAAATTACAGAAATAGCAGCCAGGTTGGGTCTTTCTAAAACAACAGGCCTTCGAATTATTCATGAGCATTTAAACATGAATAAGTTTAGTGCAAGATGGATGCTTAAACTTCTTTCCTCAGTCCAAAAGCAGCAACAAGTCACCTGTTGTTACGCATTTTTGGAGCTCTGCTGTGGCAACGAGAGAGAAGTTGTGCAAACTATTGTTCCAGGAGATGAAACTATGGTCCTGTACTATGATCCCGTGTCAAAAAGAGAATCAATGGAGCGGCGTAAAGGCCAAGTAAGGTCACTAGTCAATCAAGATCATGGCTACAATCTTTTGGGGCTGTGAATGAATACTCTTCATTGACACTTCAAAGAGAGGAACACCACAGTAAATGGGGAGTACTATGCTGGCCTAATGCGCACACTAGCACACTACGTGCTTCTATCAAAAAGAAAAGGTGAAGAAAGCTGAGTGGCGGTGTGTACCTTCTTCACGGCAACGTGCCTGTGCACACAGCTCTTGTTGCAAAGGAAGTTGTGAAGAAATATGGCTTCAAGAGGATGCACCATCCTCCCTACAGCCCAGATCTAGCTCTCAGTGACCATTTCCTCTTCTCAAAATTCAAGAAGGATCTTCGAGGAAGGAAATTCAAATGTAACCAAGTAATAGATGTCGTTTATCCATTTTGCAGACAAGACTGCCTGACTATTTGGGGAGGGGGGTTGAAATTATAATTCAAAGATGTGAGAAGTGTATTGCAATAAAGGGTAACTATATTGAAAAGTGAAATATAGTTTTTGTCTTTACCAAACCTAGAAAATGGTTAGGCGGAAACTTATGGACCTACCCTCGTATATTAATTTTAAGGCATTTACGCTCAAACGTAAAACCGTAAATCGATTCATTTTCATTTTCATAATAAATGTCATTAATAAATATTCTAAATTGAAAAACTAATATATACAGGATATAACAAAAAATATATTAAAACTTTAGGGAAACATTCCTTGCATATAGAGGATACAAAAATGTTATATGAAATTGGCCTGAAAATGTTTTATTTCCTTGTTAGAACCCTTTGCCAAAAACTCCACGTACACGGTTTGATATGCAAGCTAAAATGCCAGCGTAGCTGTCCTATAGCTATAAACCCCACAACATTTGCGTAATATGCACAAGAGGTAACCTTCGCTTTAAACCTCTTGTTAAATTGGGTGAGATTGTTATTAATTACTCTTAGTTCCTACGTTTAACGTTGCTTTGGTCGTCCTGTACCATATAGTCCCCTTGTTATGCTACTCAATTCATAGTTTGCCGTAGCACTATGCAGTAACGTCCGTTCTATGTTTTTACGAATCTCGTTTCAGATACAGTAAAATGAGGTTTTCAAAAACGGAGGTGGCAGATGCTCATTTGATCTAGGGATTAGCCCAAGATGTCGAGTCTTCGCGCTCGATTCTGCAAGGCTGCCAGACAATACGAGATACTCCAGGGATACATCAGTGCATCAGGGAGTAATGCGATGGTGGGTCGATGGATCTATCTGTGCTATAGGAACATTCTGAACATCTCATATGATTTATTGTTTCCCACAGTTCTGCTTTTTAATATTCTGTTATGTAGTACAGCTGTAAAAAAGGGTCCTAACAAGGAAATAATGCAATTCCGAACCCATGTCCATATTATATAATTTTACCTATAATTTTACCCTGTATATGTGAGGAATATTTCCCCAAAATTTTGACACACCTTTCGTTAACTTGTATTTATGCATATTGCCTTTACTTCATTTTAAATACATTATAAATTATCTAATTATTTTGAAAACAAAGATTTTTTTTTCACTTTGTGTGTGAATGTGAACATAAATTCAAATAAGTCTTTATTACATTGTAATTATTACACATTATTTTTACTTACAAAAAAAATCACGCATAGGTAAGATTCGAATATTGGTACATATGATTGCGAGTTCCCGCTTTTAACCACTCGAATATCAGACTGCTATGAAGAACTCGAAGTGACTGGTTATGGCAGAATACGCTTTGCGCTCAGCCGAGCAAAACGTAGACAATTTAACGCTTAATCGAAGCTGCTTCGCTCCACTCCCCTCCTTAGGGTGTACCTTGGTTAGAATAAGATAATTGTTTATACTTGCTTAGATGACTCCTTCCACTTTACTGCGCTGCACGGTAACTTACCTGAAACAAGAAATAAGTCTATTATTAGACACCTCTTGCTTAAAACTTTAATTATGCTACATACAAGTTTCCGGCCTATTTTCTAGGTAAGATAAACACAAAAATTATATTGCACTTTTCAATATAGTTACTTTTTATTGCAATACACTTCTTACATCTTTGAATTAACATTTCAATCCCTCCCCCCAAAATAGTTAGGAATTCTTGTCTGCAAAATGGGCATTAACAGCATCCATAAGATAAATTAAATCAACTTTAATTAATATTTTAATAAATTCAATAACATTTATTAAAAGATGTATAAATAAAATTTTATTATAACAACTAATCTATAATACAACATAAATAAAATAAAACATTATTAAACTCTTCGTCATTCTTATATTTCCTTCCTCGACGGTCCTTCTTGAGTTTTGAGAAGAAGTAGTCACGGGGAGCTAGATCTGGGCTGTAGGATGGATGGTAGATTTCCTTGAAGCCACATTTCTTCTCAGATTCCTTTGCACCAAGAGCTGTGTGCATAGGTCCGTTGTCGTGAAGAAGGCGCACACCAGCACTCTGCTTTCCTCCCCTTTTCTCTTTGATGGAAGCACGTAGTCTGTACAGTAGACCAGCTCCCCATTTACTGTGCTGTTCCTCTCCTTGAAGTCAATGAAGAGTATTCCTTCACAGTCCCAAAATACTGTGGTCATAATCTTCTTGGTTGATTGAGTGGTCTTGCTTGGTCTTGGTCTTGGTGATGCTTCGCCAGGTTTACGCCACTCCATTGATTTCCTTTTGGAAAAGGAATCATTTCCTGTACCAATGGTTTGCAGAAAGTCTCTCTCGCTGCCACGGCAGATCTCTAAAAATGCCTTACAACAGATGACTCGTTGTTGCTTTTATACTGAGGAAAGAAGTCTAGGCACCCATCTTTCACCAACCTTATCCATGTGTAAACGTTCATGAATAATTCGAAGGATTGTTGTTTTAGAAAGGTCCAACCTTGCTGCTATTTCTGTAACTTTGAGCCTCCGGTCCTATATAATTTCTCTTTCCACAAGAGCGATGTTTTCCAGAGTGAGCACCTCAAGGACTCTTCGTCTTCAATCCTTTCTCGATCCATTCGACAAAGTTTGGCTCCTTCTTTTACGGTAGAATATAAGAGAGATGCCTCCCCATATACACAGTCCAATCGCTCTTTAATCTCATTTGGAGTAAGCCCTTTTGTGAAGAACTGAATAACAGCTCGAAACTCCCAAGTTGAACTTGTCACTATCTTCTACACCTAGCCTTCATTATGCAACTATTCCTGAACAACTAAACACAGCGGAGCGGAACTTACAGCTGTAATTATTTACTTAACAGATAAGGTGTGCCACCAGATAAGGGTTTTGTGAAGGCGATAATCCTTATCGGCAAGGTCGGAAACTTATGAACCTACCCTCGTATATACAATGACTGGAAAGAAAGTATTGGTAGTAACCCATTAGTTCTAGAACCAGAAATTTTTACATTCTTTCGTGTAATTTCCTGGCACACTTCAGGAAGAAGCTGCACGCTCTTAGCTAAGTAGCTATGTTTACGGGTGAGAAGGAGCGTCCTACTGTAACACTATATGGTGCCATTTTCCTAATTCTGATTCTAACATTATAGCTATTCATCGCCGAGTCATCTGTAGCAGTGATTGAGTCAAATGAACATAATGCGCTTCGAGGACAGCATGATGTACCAGTGGCGCATCTTTCGCACTATCTTTACTATGTCGAAAGACTTGACACACAACGAGCTACCATCCGATATGGCAAGATTCCATTGCCTCAGGCTTCTCAGATATTGGCATGGCATTCTTTTGCGATCTTGCCATGCGTCACATCAATTTTAATCCATGTAGCTCTTTACTTTTAAAAAATATCGGTTTAGTCCGTCTTATTTTAAACCACTAGGAGTTGTTAAACAGCTGTGTCCTTTCTTTAGAAGGTGAGCTACCTCTTTCTTCTTTATCAAGGTGGCAACACTTGTGCCAATATTTTTCTTTCCTGTGCTCGCATTTTCTCGTTCTGCACTGAAAGTGGCACAGAACACTGTTTCTTGCATCCAAGATCCCCAAACAAAAGCCAATTCTGGTTCCAACAGCATCAGCTACGATCTCAACAATTATACCAATTACGCATCTTTTAATAATTTCTTTTTCTACACTACCACCCAACACCTTCGTAGATTTCTACTATCATACTGGAGCACTGTGGACTTTCGTATGCATATGTCTACAGCTAATCGCTTGTAGATCAGTAGTGGCCAAACTTATGAATCTTGTAGACGTTATTAAAATATATAAAAGCATATTTTTAGAAATATAAATTGTTATATAATATAGTACTTTACAAAAGGTTGCAATGAAAGGAAATGTTTCATTTTTACGCTAATAACTTCCTTAATGCAATGCTGATTATGTCCTTAAAATGTCTGTGAATTGGGGATTTCATTTACTTATTATCAATCATAAATTTGTATTCGTTTGGTTTCATTTCGCGACAAGTCTTCTTGTCGTAGAAGAACTCAACGAGTTCGAAATATAGCGATTTCAAGTGTGACTTTATCTTAGTGTTTTATCTTTTAAAAGCTTTATAATTGGTGTTAATTATATATATATATATATATATATATATATATATATATATATAACATAGATGAATGCATACGTGTATCCTAATATTTGAGTGATAGAAAACAGGAAAACATTTTTTTCCCCCTTGATATGGTAATATCCAAAATGCTTCATTTTCAAGTTGTAGTAGTATGAAGGAAAAATGAATGTATCCATCTTGGAATATTATTTATTTTCTATGGTTACACAGTATTTTTTAATCTAATACCAGCTCTTAAGAAAATGGAATTGACAAACTATAGGAACTGTTCAAAATTGTGATTGTCATTGTAGACACACAAAGTATAACACTGTATGAATGGACGAATCTTTCGAAATATCTGTGGTGGGTTACGAAGATCGTTAAAAGCAACAATAATTCCAGCAACTAATTCTTCTGCTGTGTCGATGGGTGTTTCGTAAACAATTTAATTAATGTGATCCCAAACACAAAAATCAACATGAGTAATTTCTGGGGAACATGCCGGCTTAGCAACGGGACCTGTTCCGCCTATCCAACGATTCGGAAAAAGTACATTTAGATAATTTCGACAATACAAGCGAAATGTGTGGGTGCATCGTCGTGTTGAAAGAAGAAGTTTCACCGAATATTAATCGGTACACTTCAGTAACTCCAGAAACACTTCCACAAGAAAAATACATAAATACTATGTTCATTCAATCGTGCAGGCATAACATATGACCCGCTAAAAATTTATCAAAACATCCAACCCAAATGTTTACATAAAACTTCCACTGGTAGATTCTCTACACCCTTAGGATTAGTATCTATCCAAATGAGACTGTTGTGTGTGTTAAACAGTCATCTCTTGAAAAACATGCTTCATCTATCCATAATGTGCATTCTAGTAAAATCAGGCTTATTATTAACGGTATGTAATTACCATTCACTAAATTATTGTCTGTTAAGGTAATCATCTGCGATTAATGTTTGTACTTTTTGATTTGAAATGGATGTTTTTCATACTCACTTAAGACTCTCCATACAGACATGTGACTGGTATTCATAACATGAGTAACAGCTCGAAAGCCAGTTCGTGGATTATTTTCAAACCTCTGCAAAACCTCATTTTTAAAGTACGTATAACATTCTCATAGTTCAATTTGCTCCTGGATTTACTTTCTTTACATGAAACTGGCTGGATCTCGAAGATATTCGCCCAGTTTTCAAAATATTTCATGGTGCTGAGGGTGTTCCTCCTCGTGGATTTGATTTATCAAAATAACATTGCTATAAACTGCTCGAATAATGTGCAAATTCTATATTTGTATACCGATGCATTTTAATACTATGAAATTAAATAAATAGATATCTCATCTAAGATATTTTCTGACATACAACAATAAACTTTACTTCAGTTGTTTATCATTTCCATAGTAACAAGAAAAACTAAACCTAAATTCAGCCATAAGGTGAGTGATGAGCTCTATTTTTATATTTAAAACGAAACATTTCCGGACACTACTTTATTACAAAAAACTGTTTATTTCTATATCTTGTATTAGACCAGAAAATTAGGAACAGTAATTTCGATGCATTCTGTATATGCGTGTGTGTCTCTTAACGCTCTAGCGGCTGCAATTTTGGTTTTTTATTCAATGAAGTCCCCCATATAACGATCAATTAACAAATGATTCTTCGAGTTCATTAACCAGCAAAATTGGATCATTGGGAGTGAGGTTAACCTAAAGCAAAGATTTAAACATCGCTTTAGCGGCCGCAATTTTGTTTTTCTCGACGAAACTCAATATATGACATTGAAATAAAATAAATAAAAAAATAGCTTCTGGAAATTAGCGAAATCAGACTATTAGGAGTAAACCCTCTTTACCTGAAATGCAATATTTTATTTTATTTTATTTATTTTTGGCAACGAAACTTTGTATATACCATTTAAATAAAATATTTAAAAAACAGTTTCTGAAAATCAGAGAAATCCGAACATTAGAGTTAGGGATATACCTGAAAATCGAGTATTTGTAATCGTCGAAGAGGTAGGTTAAGGGAGCCCGGGGGAAGGGGCATTCGGGGGGGGGGGGATTGTTGTTGTTGCATTGTTGCATTAACAAAGATAAACTTGTTGGTATCATGTGAAAGAGCATGGACGAATAATCGGACTTGCCCTTACAGACAGCCCTTACTTGACCTGCAGCTTCATTCGGCAGCGGAAAAAGCGAATTGCAGGGAATGCGGGCGATACGGAACGACCCACAAATCTTAAGCGATAGCGTATGTACTCAACCTTGATTTTGTAAACTGTACAATAAATGCAAGCACGTCGGTTTCAGAACACATAAAAACAAGATGTCGTACGCCTAAAATTAGTTATGTAGTTTAAATGTTAATGACATTCCGTTTTAGTTGATATATAGCTAAGTGCAACGTTAAGCTAATAATAATAATAATAATAATAATAATAATAATAATAATAATAATAACAACAACAACAACACTAAATAAACCAATATTGATACGGGAAAAGCATATAATTTTGAGCATGAAAGTTGTGTTTTTTATTAAATACATATGTATATCTTCAGTTAGCATTACTTGTTTTACTACAGTCTTTGCTCTAGCGCTCTGTAATAACCTTCACAAATTCAATCTGATGAGGAAGTTGCTAAGTTCATGCAGCACCTGCCTTACGGACTTACTGAGTTTCTATATATCATAGGGAAAAAATCATTGAAACGCATAAACTGTTTCAATATTCATTCCGTCATGTTCTGCAGGAACTAGCAACACACACACACACACAAAAAAAAAAAAAAAAAAAAAAAAAAAAAAAAAAGGGCTTATGTTTTTCACAAACGATTGTGTTAAAGCAACAATGACGAGACATACAGTGAGAGCAGATTAAATCGGCTGATCAGCGAACCTAACTCACTCTAATCGAGCAAGCAGCGCCACTTCCAATCAGTTTAACAGTGCGATTTCGACAGAATTTATGCAGTCGTGAGTAAATTTTCATTAAACAGTATTAGTGTTGCACCAATGGTGAAACATTCACTGCATCATTATATATCTATTTTCAAAGCATACCTCAGATAGAAAAAATGAGGTAGAAATTTGGGTGTAAATTTCCTAGGAGCTGGTTCCAACACGAATAACAATATTAAAGTTAATATAGAAGTTCAATATAATAAGTATGTATGACAGCGGGAAAATAATCGAAGATTGAGTCATCAAAAGTATTGGCCCTGGCTAATGGCCTCGTTTCGGCTTGTGGTTTTCATCTTCAAAATTTAGTTCAGTGCGAATATAAAGTCCTTCCCTGGTTTCGGGAGTCCATAACAGCAAACATATCGATAATGCTTATATCAAAGAAAGAGTCTGCAAGTTTGCATTTGTAATATGCGCTATGGCGTAATTGTACCTTTAGCCGCTAGAGTGCAGCTATAGCGAAAACAGACGTTCACTTGTGCACATAGGGCTTTCTACGTTACAATTCGCTAAACGTGAGTCAGTTGTGATGGTACAACGACGATTTCGTACGAAACATCAACAAGTCAAAACAATTCGTGCAGGCACAAAAAGTTTGAACAGATTGGCTGATTGTGTGATGGACAATGAAAAGACAGGCCAAGAATGTCTGTTGAGACCATTGAACGTGTGCGAGAATCATATTTGTCAGCCGCTCTAAAACGTCGCGAGTCAGGAATTGCAGATTCCATAGTCAATGTCTTGCGTATTTTACGTCGACTTAAAGTGAATCCATACCGAATACAGCTGCTGCATGTGCTGAGTCCCGAGGATCACATTTGTCGTCTTCAAATCTGTATTGATTTTCAAGAGCGGCTAGAAGAAGGCGGTTTTGCTGAAAAGTTTATTTTTAGTGACGAGGCCACGTTTCATGTGTCCGGCAAAGTGAATCGTCACAATGCACGCATTTAGGGCAAGGAAAAACCTGGTGTTGTGGTAGAACACGTCCGTGATACCCCTAAAGTCAATGTGTTTTGTCTGTTCCTTTGTCAAAAGTTCAAAAGTGTACGACCCATTTTTTTTTTCGGAGAAAACTTATCAGTCCAGTGTTCGTGGACATACTTCAACAAGAGTTAATGTCAAATTACATGTAGATACCTAGGACTTTATTTATTAGCAAGATGTAGCTCCACCTCATTTTCATCATATCCGTGAGAACCTAGAGATGACTCTCCTCTTTTTCTGTGGCCCCCACGTCATCTGACCTATCCCCACATGATTTTTTTCTTATGGGGTTATGTCAATGATCATATGTCCATGCCGCCTTTGCCACGTGATTAAGCACAGCTGCGAGAGAGGATCAGGCATGTAATCGCTGGTATGAACCGTCAAGTATAGGGACGTGTGTGGCAAGAGCTTGTTGTCTGCCGCGTCATCAACAGAGAACATATAACACCTGTAAGGTATGCACGAAACTTGGAGAGATACTCTATCCACTGATATAAGCGTTTCCGCTATGTCCGTGGTCAATGTACTATCGAACCCGAAATCAGGGAAGGAGTTTTAATCATCCTATCAATTCAACTAACCCTCAAACACTGGAGGAACTTAAAATAAACACTGAAACAAAGTTATATGGATTAATGCTTCATTCCGAGAACTTTTCAAATGATTCTCTTACTAATGACGACAAGAAAACCCTCCGTTCATGAATTATGGGCACTGATTGCGAAACGAAAACGCAAATATCACTCACATGGTACGCTTATATTGCATTTGAATTCAAATACATCCAAATTTTCTCGCATGAACTACAATGTAACTGCGTGGCGGTTTATTATTACTGAGGAATTCATACACTGTGACAACATTTTGTTTCTTAAACGATTCTTTTCAAATACCAATGAATTTCCACTCCTTTTCCAAACTATAGCACATTCTCTTTCTATCCGTCTTCCATCCTTTGTTTTCCCGGTACCAAAATGATAACATTTTATATTACTCTTCCTCCAGGAATACTTACTAATTTTGAATTATATAATCCAGAAGTAGGAAATGAGATTTGAGAGATGAAAAAAAGAGCTATACCACACCTGAAGTCCATTTTGGAATAACCAGGAATTCAAAAAAGATGAAATATGCGGAAAATGAACAAATATGCCTCTTTTGGTCTATGAGTTAGTGACGCGCATTTGCAGACGTTAATTAACACCATTAAATCTATAATTATTGATCGACTGGCTTAGTCATAATTATGTCGACAGTCTGCACCAATCCAACCTTTCGACATATCACATTAGACAGTCATGGAAGTTGATTGCAATAATAATAGCCTTTACTACAGTTAATTTATTCATTTTAACAGAAGCCTAAAGTTCCATAACAGCACAGCTCCACTTATTGATATAAAAGCTATACATGAATATTGTTCTGAGCTCTTATCATATGACATTCAAAACACACAAGTTTCCAGTATTTCACACATGTCACTGACATACAGAATATCGAAAACATATATAAGTCCATGGTTATATGTTGTTCCGGAAATCAAGCAGATAACAGAAATAACACCATTGTTAAATACTTGTTATCAAACTGAGCATGATAGATTTTACTACATTCGTCACGTATACGCGCAATAGATATTCGTACATGACATAAAATTGAGAATTTACACAAATAGAGATAAGTAAATGCAAACACGATGTCGTGTGCATAGCTGATGATAGGATAAGCATAATGCAAAACAGTCTTTCCTTACCCAGAAAAATGAAAAGTAACATCTTTCAAAAGAGCTGAATGCAGATCAAATATCACAACCGCGAGTAAGACATCAAAACATCCTTAATCAAAGTGAGAAATAAATAAGTTTGTTGAAACTAACTGCAGAGAGTTTACACAAAGAAAGTTTCCCTGAAAGTTGCTACAGTTGCTATTAAAAAAACCTTTTCTCAAATTTTACCTAAAAAAATCCACATTTTCAAAGACCTCTGTACCAGCATGGTAAGGACCAGGGTTCCCTGCTGAAGATTCAGGAATTGAAGTGTGATACTCTAAGGGAAGAAAAGAATTGTCAAGCTAAATTTGGTTGTTTCTTGTATAATGCTTTAAAGAAAATTAACGCTGAGTTTATGCAGTGGTTTTAATTTAATTAAATGTGATATTGCATATTAGCTGTAAGTTACATACAAGGCAACACTCTGGTGCCCTTAATAAGCCATACATGAGAATCTGTATGCCACGATCGGCTCGATCTTTGCAATATGTACTTACATTGGTTTAGGTTTATGTATCGAGCAAAAACGTAAATGCGTAAAAAGGCATGCATGTTTTCACTCGAACTTCCGGGTACATCTACAAAGCTAATAACCGTATCAGGGAAGTTAGGCAAAATGCCTTTTCTATCTGTATATATTTAACAGTCAGATAAAACTGAATATGTTTCCGTACATTTGGGGTCAGTAAGACCAGTTTTTATTTTGTTCTTTTTCCCCATTTTAATGTTTATTTTTTATTTTAGATCGTTATGGAATTTTCTGCCATTATTTATGCATTTTAAAAAGCACATAAATAATTTCAATATATCGAAGTGAAAAAAGTTATACAAATTAAAGGACATGTATAGGTACGGATATAATCCGCGCCCGAGGCTATTTTGTATTTTAACAAATGAAAAAAATTACACCTAAAATTAAATAATACACTTAAAAATTGAAAAAAATTAAATTTAAATGAAAAAACCGTTTCCTGATCCCGGCCCCAACCTTGCTCCCCCCACACCCTTTTTGGGTAACTGCTAGATTGTAGTAAGGATAGCAATTTAGGCCATCCCTTCTTTATGGGGGTTGAAAAAAATATTACCCAAAATAAAAATTACCCCTAAAATTACCCCTATTTCAAGGTCAAGCGAGAGGTACTAAAACCATTTGCCAACCCTAGTCCCCACCCCATTCCCACCCCCACCCCCAGCTATTTTGGCAAAATAATATTTTTTATGAATATTATATAAGGTTTAGAAAGACTAGCTTAATAATTGTAAGTTGAGTTTATTACTTATAAATTATTTATTTTCGATTCATGTTGCATTGCTATATAAGGATATGAACTGAAGTTTTAATAATTGTAAGCTGATTAATATATATTATTTTGATGACTTCTGTATGAGGATTCACCCCTAGGCAACCGCCAGATTATTTTTTTAATGAAAATCTACTCATTACTAAATTGCGGGGAGGTATTCCGGAACGATTTCTACCTTAAAATTAAATCCTTTCTTGTATTATCAGTGTACATCGCCTGTGGTGCCTCTGTAGCAAAAACGGGCGTTTATTATCTATTCCTTGCTAAATTTTGATTTTACATGTGTTGGTAAGCATTCCCCTTAATATTAGATTGGTAAGCGTTCCTCTTACTATTTCTTGACTCAATAAAAACCAGTTTTTAGCCAAGCAATGCAAGGACGGAATGCAGTTTCAATGTGCTTGCCTTACCTAGTGAAGAATTAGAAGCTCAATTGGAAATGTAAATCTTCATTCTATTGAATTATTTTACCAACAATGTCTCTACATAAACAGTTCACAGTTAATACCTACCTTGGTCTTTGGCTCATCACTGGAATTTCCTGAAGACCCAGATTCAACCATATCTGTATATATAATATTGTATATATTCATAAATATATACAACCAAAAAATCACCATTATTTACCAAATTTATAATAAACATATCTAACAAATTGACCTACATTATAATAAATAATTACGATTTCTACACTAATAATCCCATATTTCTAACATCAAAACTAATCTTAAAATGTACTACTTATCTGTTCATTCTTTGGATCTTATGCACATTAACACCCTGGTGTACAAGAATCCTAATACTAAGTATCTAATTCCCTTCCTCCCCCCACTCTTTTCCTTTTTCTTTCTTTTCTTACTTCATTTCTACCCCATAACCATTTTTCCTCACCTTGTCTATGTATTTTCCCAGTTTTGTCTAATTTTAAATTTAAAATTCTTCTGTCTCTCTTTTATTTTCACTTTTCAACAGGAACTGTTCCCTCGTTTGTTTACATTACAATTCCCTGGTTTTTTACACATAGGATATATCCCTTTGATAAATTCGTTTTATATCCACTTAAAGTTTATTACTGCTGTTTTTTAACCATGCCAATCCTTCCCTTCCATTCTTATCGCAAATTTCAATATATCTAACCCATTTTTAGTGTAGTATATAATTTCAGTTTTTTTTATTATTATTAAGATTTGCTAATATTTCCTGGTTTTCAGTATCTTTAATTCTTATTATTATCTCTTTCCAAAAATCTTTTCTCAATCTTTCTCCCTCATACCACATTGATGCCTTTCCCACTTCTTGTAGAATATTTTGTATATTTTCATTGTAGGCAGAATTTAATCAATGCCAAATGTGAAGCAGTCTCCAAAGTTGATAGTGCAATAACTTGTTAAATAGATACTTATTCGCGTGTACATGTTTAACTTCAGATGATTGGAATTGAAATAATAATAATAATAATAATAATAATAATAATAATAATGTTACAGTGGTTATGCGGAAAACAAATTGATGCTACCAGGTTTAATGAGTCTGGCATTGTGAATTTGTCAGTATGAGAGGACTCCTCTCTGATTGGCTGTAAAAACATGTTCAGTATTACAATCATATATATACTCACCCCTCTGATGATTGGAAATTCACTTATTTATTAGATGTTGAGTTTAATTCAACATCATAAATGACTCCAAAAGTGAGGCCTGTAAAGCTGCGACGAAGTTTACTTCTTTGTGTATCTTTACACCCCTAGCAGCCAGGGTTAATCGTTGCTACTCCTAAGTATGAAGGAATCGGCTAAATATACACCCATGTAAAGTATGATGGAATCGGCTAAAAATACACCCCGTAACAGTCCATGTTGAGTCGAAAAAATCAATCTACCCTGGCAGAGTTCGAACTCGCGATCTTGGGTTTAAGAGGCAAGTGTGGTTACCACTAGACCACCAGGACCAAAGTGAAAGAAGCCAGGCGTTTATAGATGCCAATCGCTCAATTCGCGACACAGCTGAGGAATTCGGGAGATGCCGGATTAAGATGTACAGAATTCGCATTGATTGATTACTGGAGTGTGTAAATACACTTTGGCACTAAGTTACAATGACCTTTTGTGCACTCCTTTAATCCTAACATTAGTGCGCTCTAGAAACTTCCTACAAGCTTATAAATGACATCTCCTAAGGACTGTAACTAATGGGAATGCCCATTGTTTTTCCAGGATTTCAGGCCCTAGTAACAAGTGTTTTGCAGTCTCATCAGTCTCTTCACATAGGCTGCAAGTAGGAGTCCCGTTGCCCGTAGCTGTTTCTGGGATTGCCAATGTCCAATAATAATTTCATTAGATTTCTGCTTTGCTTCTATTACCTTTCAGTAGGTCTTAGGCAGGGTACTATCGGACGTTTTAATAAGAAATACTCTGTTCTTCATCGGTAAGTTCTCCCATTTTATCTAATGTTTTTTCTTGGCCCAATGATACACCACCGTTCCAGCAGTTTTCTTTTATGAAGTCAATTTTAGTTCCTACTTTGCCAGTTAATATACCGCTTCATTACCTTCTATTCCTTGATGTCCAGGTACCCAACAAAGTTTTGATTGATACTTTGTGGAAAGATTAATGAGAGCTTGGAAACATTTTCATACAAATCGAAAGTTTAATTGAAGGCATGAGTGCTCTAATGTAGCTTAACTGTATGTGAAAATGAGTATACTAGATTAATATAATTTTTTTCAAGCAAATTCTAAAGTTGGGGTAAATACTGAAGAGATTGCGCTAATCACCAAACTCCTCTGTGACATACTTCGGGGCATCTCGATAGGTCTTGGTACTTGCGGGTTCTGCTGACTATTGTTATTCTGAGGTAATTTTTTTAATAATAGGCATTTCCTTTGGACCTTTTCTTTCTGATTTTCTCTACAGGCACTGATATGAATGAAAATTTACAAGTCTAGGTGGTTATAGCGCTGTATGGAATAAAAACCAAAAAGTAAATTAAATAACTATAGCATGAATGTTTCATGCACTGCTTAAATTTTACCGGTCAAAGCGTAACACTAACCGATTGCCATGAAGCGTCATTAAATTACACTAGAGCTATATATATATATATATATATATATATATATATATATATATATAATATTAATGAAAAATAAAAATAAAGAAACACTATTAACAATGTAACAAATTAACACTAATAATAAAAGTATTATTATTATTAGTGTTAATTTATATATATATATATATATATATATATATATATAGATTTGTTTTATTTACGGACGCTCTTTAACATCTCAGGTCATAAGCGTCTCATTCTATTCAGGGCGTGAAACGGCCGACAAATTTTGCTCAGAGGCCTCTTTTTTAAGGCTTGAGGTTCTTTATCTTGCCGTAAATGTACGAAAAGGGTCCCACGGCTTTATTTCCCTTTCGAAGGAAGCCATACTTAAGATTTTTACGCCCGAAAAAACTCATTGATTCTGACCGGGTTGAACCCACGATCTTGGGTATAGAAGGTAAGTATAGTTACCAGTACACTACCAGGACCAACTGGTGTTTTATTCTTGTAACACATTAGAGTGCATAGAGGAGAGATTAACAAATGATTCATGTCCTCTATCGGAGTTAACATAATTTATGAATAACGCGATTTTGGTATTCATAATGTAAATTCTTGAATCAGCAAAACGAATTTCTTGCTTAACACAGAAAGATGACAAATTAGTTAGCTCACAAATAAAATGTATATACATGGGGATTACTTTGCTCTTAAGAGAATCGACTCTCTTTAATGAAATTCTAATACAAAATATCAAAACAGTGCGATTCTTATGCTCAAACTAGCACCCCTGACGCCCTTCTTTGACAATCTGTTTCGCACACTCAAAATGCCTAGTTATTTGTTTGACTTAAAATAGAACCCTCCCCCAAGTTGGAACAATGGGAATATACAGAGTGCAAGATACATGCCAATTCCTGATTATTGACAGTGTCTGGTGCTCTGTGAGTTCCCATTTTTCTGCAACTTTCCTGTAACCCCAATCATTATGGATCGTGCTCTTTGTGTATGCAGTTTTTGCAAATGCTAAACGAGGATATTCTTGCAACATTATTCATGCACCTCAGTTTTCACTAAGGGGCACGAAACATGGGCAAAATTTTCTTTTCATTCCTCAATCGTATATAAAAGAATAGCTCATGTAGGCTTTCGGTGTTTTAGCTACAACTTTTTAAGATCTGATCGCTGCGCGCTATTGTTAACTTGAAATTAATGCTCTACTACAAGCACGCCTTAAAAATGGATTCTCCTTATCAACTAATGCATTATATCATTTCAATCGAGGTCATCACTCTCTGTGGTAATGGTTATAGCGCGCATAGAATGAAATAAGCCCGTTATTTTTATACACCCTCATATATTACTACTCACCAGTTTGTCCTCCAGTTTGGTGCTCTCAACTTATGCGTGTGCTTCGACAATGGTATGTAAACCACTACCACAGTTGCGTGATATTTAATGAGGGTTCTCTTACACACAAAGCGTGTAATCCTTGTTGGCACGTCGCGACTCTTCTTCCAGCAGGGAATGAAAATCATTATATCAAGTTCACGCCATGGTCATCATCATCATCTCAAAAACCTTACTCAGTGGCTTGTACACATGAGTAGAGGAGATATATTCTGGTTATATAGCCTGTGTCAGCTTCATGCTACCTTGATATTCGTGTTTAAAGTACCTAGTTCACAGCTCATCAGTGGGGCAAATAAATGCAAATAATAAATATAGTCACCATATAAATGCTCGTTGGTACTTGTGAATTTGTTTTCTGACGTTTATTTAATTTTATAAATAAGATAATTGGAATTATTATAAGTTATATACGCTGTTCTTCTCCCATTTTCTTTTTATTGTTTAATATCTGCTCTACCCAGAAACTCTTGAATTTAATGCATGATTAAAGGAATACAAAAAATTAGAGAAGCGCAAATGGGGTGATATTATTATTATTATTATTATATTATTATTATTATTATTATTATTATTATTATTATTATTATTATATTTACTACTATAATAGCATACTAAATTTAATTCTGGTTTGCGGGAAAGGGGCTTTCAGTTTAACTAATTCCGATACTGAACTGACCAAATTTATATTGATTTCGAACTGAAATCTACCTAACATTTTCCCTTATCACTTTTAAGTCCCTTTCTCTTATTTGGAAATTGTACTTGTTAATAATTTAATTAGTAGTTTATCACTACGGCGAAAGCAGGAGAGAAATAAGCAGTACAAACATAAAACTTTAAAATAATATATATATATATATATATATATATATATATATATATAAGTGATGCATACACTAAGTAAATATCTTTCAGGTGAATAAACCATGAAACTTATTAACACAAATGTCCGTTTAAGTCACCAATTGTTTAGAGTTAGAATTTCCCCCACGGCAAAAAAGTTTTTGAAGGAGATGCAGTAATAGGTACTATAAGGCAATAACACCATTATCTCATTCTTGTATTGAGCCTATTAAATCTTTGGAAAATAAAGAATATAGAAAATGTGAATAATTGGCTTGTGGTCATGTGAAGTTATAGTGAGCCTTTGGGCACTTCTTATCGACCTCATTTTGTCCTGTTCTTCACTTGTTTTCTGGCAAATACTCCAGGTGAAAGTATAGAGAATGCAACTTAAGCTCTGCTACATATTGAAACCTCCAACTTTTCGAGCAAGACAATCAGTCCTTAATGGTCTACTTTAACATTAACCTAAAACTTATTTATGACAGCTTTCGATTAGTCCCACGTCATTGCTCATGTATTATATTCACAATAGCATTGATAAGACACTGAAAATTATTATTGACCAGCTTTTTATTGTCCATTTATTTTCAAGTATTTTGTATGTATATATGTCCGTTAACGCTCTAGTGGTTGCAATTTTGGTTTTTTCTCAACAAAACTCCGCATTAACCATCAATCAGCAAACAATCCGTCGAGTTTGTTAACCAGCAAAATTAGACCATTGGAGGTAAGGGGCTAAACTAAATCGAAAATGTTAAAAAAAAATTAAAAAAAAAAAATAAAAAAAATAAATAAATAAAATTCGTTCTAGCAGCCGTAATTTTCTTTCTCAACAAAACTGGGTATATTTCTTTAAAATAAATTAATAAAGTAATTTCCGAAAATCAGAGTAATCGGACCATTAGGAGTGAGGGTATACCTGAAAAACGAGTGGGGGTAGAGCGAAATTAAAAAATCGTAGGTATGATTTCTAGGTATGATAAACACAAAAACTATATTTTACTTTTCAATATAGTTAGCCTTTGTTGCAATACACTTCTCACATCTTTCAATTAACATTTCAATCCTCCCCTCCCAAAATAGTCAGAAGTATTATCTGTAAAATGGCATAAACAGCACCTACCATTTCTTCGTCACACTTAAATTTCCTTCCTCGAAGGTCCGTCATGAGTTTTGAGAAGAGGAAATAGTTTGTGGCAGCTAGATCTCGGCTGTAGGGTGGATGGTCTATTTCCTTGAAGTCACATTTCTTCACAGCTTCCTTTGCAACAAGAGCCGTGTGCACAGGTCCGTTGTCGTGAAGAAGGCGCACACCAGCCTCGGTTTTCCTTCCCTTTTCTCTTTGATGGAAGCACGTAGTCTGTGCATTAGTACTCCCCATTTACTGTGGTGATCCTCTCCTTGAAGTCAATGAAGGGTATTCCTCCACAGTCCCAAAAGTTTGTGGCCATAATCATCTTGCTTGACTGAGTGACCTTGGCCTTTAGAGGTTTACGCCACTCCTTTGATTCTCTTTTGGACAAAGGGTCATAGTAGAAGACCATAGTTTCATCTCCTGAAACAACGGTTTGCAGAACTTCTCTGTCTCTGTCTCTCTCTCTGTCTCTGTCTCTCTCTCTCTCGTTCCCACGGCAGAACTCCAAAAATGCTTGACAGCAGATGACTGGTTCATGCTTTTGGGCTGAGGAAAGAAGTTCTAGGCACCCATTTTGCAATAACCTTATTCATGTTTAAATGTTCATGAATAATTCGAAGGACTGTTGTTTTAGAAAGGTCCAACCTTGCTGCTGTTTCTGTGGCTTTGAGCCGTCGGTCTTCCACGTTAGACAGTTTCTAATGGAGACATGCCCATGCTGAAAAAAGAACCACGCTTGCACGCACACGCGCACGCGCACACGCACATATAATTATATACGAGGACTATTCAAAAAAAGACTGAGAAAAGAAACATTATTGAATGATGAAAACCTATCAGCCCTAAGTGGTGAACAAAAACAGAAGTTCGTTCACGCATGCGTCTGCACACAGGGGACGAGCAAAATACATCAGTTCCCCAGTCGCCTATATACCAAATGGAGTTGATTCATGAAGAGCAATATAGCACTTTGAAGCATTGTTTTCGTTCGTAGAAATCAGGCATTGAAACTTACAGATTGTTTGTTGCAACAGGCATATGGTGATGATGTCCTGCCAAATACACAGATGGCAAATGCTGGGGGGGGGGGGGTACCCTAAACTTAGGCCTGGAACGTTTCCTTCCTTAAAAAACCCTTCCCAATATATCATTTCATCTCATGTATCACCAGTGTCCACTGCCTGTGGTGCCTCAGTAGTAAAAACGGACGTTAACGCCATTTAAAAAAAATAAACAGTACTTCGATGGTTCAAGAAATTTAAGGACGTGTTTCAACAACAAAGCAGAGAGACCCAGGTGTTCCAGCAACAGCAGTAAACGAAACCATGATTAACACAGCTGGAGTTAATTTTCTTTCCATATCAAGGCAGGGGTTTAGCTCCATTCCGAACTACAGGAATTATTTCCACCTTGTAAGGAGTTGATTAACATCTCGTCTTTCCTGAGGTTCATAATCGTAAGCTAGAAACGGAATTCGAATAAGGGACATTGCCTGTATATGAGAAATTAGTTCTGCAATTTTTCTGTCCCTGGCTTTATTTGGAGTTCTTTATGGATTTGTTCATTCATTAGTCGATTTCTCCTGGTGATCGCAGAAACGTTATTTCACATGTTTTTGTTCTTTTAACCGGCTGTATAATATCCAAGTCTTATTGCTATATTTCAAAGCTGGTTTAGATATGATTCTATTTCTGTTCCCATAGTATTCTAATTAGTAGCCTGTAGTTTACACCTCATAATTTTTCCTAAATAAATATTTATACAGCCGTTCGTCTATGTACTTTTGAATATTTTCCTCTATACCCACTCGTTTGATTAGTCGATGGTATACATCCAAGATATTTAAACATTTCGAAATTAATTAAACTTTTAGATCTTATTAAGTGACCACTCTGCATTGTCATAGTCATTTTGTTTTAGATGCCGACATCTTATGTTATGCTTTGTTAGAACCCCGTTTAAGTTTATTACACTTTATAGAAAATCATCTTTGGATTTAGCAATTTCATTAATGCAAATAGCAGCAGGTCCGTGTAACAAAGAATGGAATGCCCATATACTTGACTTGACTTAACTGCGAATGGTCACAGAAAAGTCACCTAAGCTATGGTATGATTATCATTCATACAGACCGATATTCCGATCAAAATGAACGTCAGAAGTGTGAAGAGGGCACTGACTCGTAAACGGGAGGTCTAGGTTCGATGTCCGCCAATACCGTCCTTCCTCACTTTTTCCACATTTTCCTCAGTCCTTATAAATGGAAAATGAGGAGGAGGTCCCCTAAACTTAAACCTGGATAGTTTCCTTCCTTAAAAATAATCCTTTCCTAATTCATTTTATCTCATGTATCATCAGCGCCCACGAACTGTAATGTTTCAGCAATAAAAACGGGCGTTAATCATTTAAAAATAAAAGAAAGAAATGGCAGAAGAAAAGGGGATACAAGAGAACGAAGAAAAAACCGCAAAAACAAATATGAAACAGCGAGGGAAAAAAAAAAAAGAAAAAAAAAAGGAATATTGGTAAACGACGGAAATGAATGAGGCAAAAGTGGGGGGAGAGAATATGGCAGATGTTTTCATTGTTAATTAGGACAGATTAACAAAGAGATCAAATAAAAAAAAAAAAGTTAGTCAGTAGCAAAAATATTTTGAATGTAATGTAAAAATTTCACTCGGTGTTATGTGTCTCACCACTGCACATTCATGTTATGCATTAGTTAACTTCAAAATGGACTGCTATGGACACCCGGAGAACAGAGGAGATATTCCAAGGCCTCGCACTTTGGTACATCCAATTAATGCGTCAGTAAATTGGCTAGTATCTCCCTTGCTGCAGTAAATATTAATTCTGGTTACTTCTGACACTCGCTCTCCAACCAACAACCCCAGCAGCATCCTCGTTTTAGCCATGTTGCTTATGGTTTCAATTATTTGTAACAAGGGAAAATCTTTCCATAACAGCCCTTCAGCTGCTTTAGAGATGTTTAGTTCTTTATATATATAATGAAAAATAAAAATAAAGAAACACTATTAACAATGTAACAAATTAACACTAATAATAAAAGTAGATAAAGATAAAACACAGAGAAAGAGTCACACTTGAAATTGCAAGAAGCTAGACAAGTGAAAGTGATAAAAGTAAATATTGAGTATCGAAGGTAACGTTATGCATGGAAACAGATGAAACTAGAAATGAGAGTGTGGGAAGAAAAAAACTAATATGTAAGATTTAAACCAAGTGGTATACGCGCTTTATGTAAAAATATAGCTGCCATTTCTCTATCTCTGAGTAAACTTTCACAGCATTGTGTAGGTAAAGCATCAATAAGAATTAGACTAAAAGCATCATCAAAATCCTTACAGTGAGATAAGGCATGTTGGGCAACCGGTAAGGGAGACTTGGTTTTAACAGAACGTCTATGATTGTTCATGCGTAACGAAACAACAGTAGAAGTTAAACCAATATAAAATGCTTTACAAAGCTTACAAGATAACATATATACGACGTTCTTGGAAGAACAGTTAGCAAATGAAGAAATGTTGCATTCCTTGGATAAATTAGGGCTATGGACCGGCGACTCAAAGTTACAGAAACAGCACCAAGGTTGGGCCTTTCTAAAACAACAGTTCCTCGAATTTTCCATTTCAGTTTTCAAGAAATATTTGAATGATCTCCATTTAGGGAGCACTACTTATAAAATATCTACATTCAAGGTTAGATGTTACAAAATTCTCAAATGACTTAACAAATAAGCATATAAAAACAAAATGTCAAGAAAGAAAAACAAGACATTCTATTAAGAAGCCAAGTCCAAATTGGTACAGGATTTTTACCAGTATTTGTGAGGTATTCGTTGCAACAGGGATACCGTGGAATAAATTTGAAAATCTGAAATTAAGTTACCTAAAAATAAAGATTTAGCAGGATGTAGGGAAGGTTAAGTTGTAAAATGCAATATGGTTAATGTCCTCACCAGGAATGGCGGTTTGAAGAAGATGAGGGAATTTAGCAAAGTGGTTCAAGAATACCACAATGATGTGAACTTTATTCCTAGCCTGTTACCACATTACAATTTTGTCGTCTCATTTCACTGGTGTGAACAGGACATTTTCTGTGCAATAGTTCATTTTTACGGATAGGAGAAATCGGTTGTGCCATGAAAACTGGAAAAGATTGTTACAAATCCTCATTCATTAATAATATCTTTGGCCGTCTATTCTCATCCTTTCTTTGAACATGGTCGAGCTACTGCAGACTACGATTTTCCGTTTAGTTGTTTTGGACTACGTCACTTTCAGTCTTTTCCAGAATTCCGAATTCTGTATTCATGTTCTTCAGTAAGCCTTAAACGTCTCTATATATAAAGCCAGTTCCTATGTCCTTATCTTATCTCAGCTTTTCTTTGTAACAGGCCACATTTCTGCACCAAATAACACAATATATTACACTATTATGATTTTATTGCAGTTTCCCCACAGGAACTTTTATCTTTTATGTATTCGTGACACGTTCCACTTTTTCCTATAACACCCCTTATGTAAGACACTGTCCGAACTTGGCATGATTACAGTAAATGGCATTTAAAAAAAAATATATTCGCACGGAGTATAGTGTGACTGAATGGTACAGTCTAACAGCTGGGGCATTATATTCGGAGTGCCTGACATCAGACCTGTACTGGAATCTGTATTCAAATAAAATTTATTTCAGTCGCCGGGCAATAAACCCCAGGATAATTATCAGAAATTATAAGATTTTGAATCCTCGAACTTAACTAATTGAAACTACATATGACATTCTTAAAGTTCCAATTAATAGACAAGAAACTCTGCAGTTAAAACGGGCGTTAAAAATATTTAAAAAATGACAAGAAAGACAGCTTTTACAGTGAGGTTATTCGAATTGAAGCCGTCAGAGTGTGACTTTTACTGGGAAACTGTCGCTACCGTAACCGGAAAAAGGAAAAGAAGTTGTCGAGAATAAAGTTACTATTTTTAGCAGAGATGGAGGTAATATGGGACAATCGTTTTCCTCACTATGTAATTTGAAAGCAATGAAGTTATAAATGGGATTTAAGGTGAAATCTTGCTCGAATATATATATATATATATATATATATATATATATATATATATTACATATTACATGTGCAAAGTCCTAACCATGTTACATCAAGTAATCTGGTGTTAAGTTTAAAAATGTTAACATGTTGCAAAAATGAACTTGCAGAATATAGGTAGACAAAATTGCTTGTATTTATTCTAAAAATAAAAATTTAACATAAACTCTTGTAGTATATCTAACAGGAAAATCAAGCAAAATATGCATTCAAGACTGAGGCAGGAGCACGCAATTTTCTCTAGGCACAGAAATGACAAATAAAATGCTTTTCACGTGCAGCGCATTTCAAATGAGCCCAATACAACAAACAATGCATTCGAGCTACATTTCATCAGGCTGTGATTTTGTAAATGCTTCATCACTGTCTGATGCCGAACTTTGAACTGGGATCGATAAATACGATCCGCCTAATGAAATGGAAATATCAGATCCTCCTAATTCTGAATCTACTTCTTTGAAATCGAGTCCCCACCTCTTCCCCCGCTCTTCTGCGTTTATACTTTTGGTTTATTTGGATGTTTTTTTAGGGGGAGGGGGTTGCCAGTAGGGACCCCACTAATGGTAGGATCGTGATCATTTCTGAAGCTTTTAGTTCTGGAATTATTTGGCGATTTCTTCTGTAAGCAGGTTCCTCTGGAAAGAAATGTACTCATTAATGCAGATGTAATTTACGTTTAAGATGAAGGTCAACCAGTTCAAATGCTGATGGCAACCAGCCGATCATTGAGTGTTCAAGAATTTAATAATTTTTTCTGGGGACTCCGGTTTAGAAAAAACAGTATTAATTTAACAACCTTGAAATGAAGTCCGGCTTATCAAATAGTGAATGTCTTCTTCTTAACGGCTTTAACTGCAGCAACCATAATCTCATCAAAATTCCTACCTTATCCTTTCTAGTTTTGTCTTTTTGATCTTCTCGCTTGCCCAGATATAATAGTACGTGATTTTTATTTGTGGAGTAGCCTGAAGGACAAAGTGTACAATACAAATACTTACATTTGAAGAATTCAAGGAAAACATTAAATTAAACCAGAAACATTACAATGGTCGAATTAAATTCTGTCGATCGAAATGTTTTTACCCGGTACGATGCCTGTTTAGCTGAGGGACATTTTCATAAAGTTTATACAATTACAAGAAGCGAAGTCAAAGCACAGGCGCGACCGGATGTGACACGTCCAGCTACCGAGACGCAATACCCTGCGCGAGCGTAATGACATGTTCTGGAAGCTCTGTAAATGGATACTTTGGTAATTTCTCCAGTGGTTGAACATATGGAATTTAGTTTTCCAAAATAATAAATTATAAATGAGCTTAAAACTTAGACCAATATGATTCAGAATTGCAGAGAGAGAGAGAGAGAGAGAGAGAGAGAGAGAGAGAGAGAGAGAGAAGTTTTAACATCGTTTTCGCCGTCTTAAGTCTTCCAAGAATGGCTGAAATGAAATTAATGATGGTGTAAAAGAGTTATAGTGCTTGCTTCTTTAGGTTAGTTCACATTTGCCTTTGTAGGCAGAAGTGAGAAAAATCCCCGAAAAAACCAATTAAAGACACAAACAAGAGTTGTAGCTCGGCAACTCGGAGACTTTAGATGCCGATGGACACCAGTATGATTTACGTCATTACTAATTCCAGTCTTTGTCTTATATACAATTAGCAAGGCACATTAACCTTACAAAAATTAATAAATAAAAAGAACAAACCAGAAAGAAAAACAAAGAACCAAGAAAACGATACCTACTGCCTAACCACCATACAATACGAATTTTACCCTGAACTGTGTTAGCTTAAAGATTTGCATAATCAATTGAAAATAGTAACATCTTGGACTTTTTTTTATTTTGTCATTAAACTAGATAAAATTCAATGAATATAGAGCAAAGGATAAATGTAAATATTATTTTTATACTACTTATTCTAAAATTTACGAAACTGTACCGCGACACTAACGCAAAAATATAATAAAGTCCGAATAACAGCTCATCGGTAGCGTTGTTTGCTTTCAACCTGCGGGAGGGAAAACACACACCCACACACAGGAGGGAATGTGAAAAAATGGGCAATTCCGGTTCGGCACTAGAACTATACCACCGAGGGGTCAAAAATGTATACCTACAAACTTTCACAGTAGATATCTATGTAATATATTTCAAAGTTGAACCGCAAAACAACAACAGTAATGTGTAGTATGATGTTCTGTAAACAGATGTAATTCATACGCATCATGATAGCGTTGCTACGTGACAGATAAATCAACAATGAACAAATGAAGCTAAGATTATTGTAAATCAAGAATGAATTAATGAAGCCAAGATTACTGTATGATGTTCTGTAAACAGATGGGCTCACAATACATTTGTTGCTACAACAAAATGGAGCCAAGATTATCGTTTGAACAGCGGAAAGCAATTTGAAAGTGGTACTGGAAAACCGAGAATGTTGTTGAAGTGCAAAGGCAATGGACACGTGTATCAGAACAGAACCGTTCTTTGGATCTAATTCCGTTGGACTTCTACCTATCGGGAACATTTAAGGATGTTGCACACCGTAGAAAACCACCTACACTGGCAGCACTTCGGGAAAAAAATTGAAACCGCATGTGCTGTAATCGCTAACGTTGCTCAATCAGTAGTTCGTACTCAGAAGTATATTCGATGCCGATGGGGGGCATTTTGAGCAACCGTTGTAACTGTAAAAGTCTAAGATGTTTTTTTTTTTTTTTTTTTTTTTTTGAGTAGTGTTTAACGTCCGTTTTTACTACTGAGGCACCACAGGCGGTGGACATTGATGATAGATGAGATGAAATGATAAATTGTGAAAGGATATTTTTTAAAATAAGGAAGCGTTCTAGGCCTAAGTTTAGGGTACCTCCCCGGCATTTGCCAAATATGACTGGGGAAAACCTGGAAAAACCCCCCAGTCAGGGAGGACGGTCCTGGTGGGATTGTACCCCAGACCTTCCGCTCACGAGTTCGCGCCTTAACGACCTCGGTCACCCGTGGCGGTCAAAAGTCTAAGATGATTAGTGCTCATCATTTTCTGTTTGTGTGTGAATTCAGTTTTGTTAGGTTAACACAGTTTTTTTCTTTGCTTGAAGTGTGTATACATTTTTGGCATTCTGTGTGTGTGTGTGTGCTGTTGCAAAATTTTTAATATTTTGACTATTAGATAACGCACATGATGCTAAACTTTGCCATAATCATTATTGAGTTCAGCTGCAGCAAAAATTGGCACTTCCTTCAATGTTTAGTCTTGGAGTAGGGACATTACCAGAACCGTATTGCTCTGATTGCCCTCCATACGTTTGGAAAGTGACAACTTGAGGTTTTTCGCATCCTTAAGACGGTGAAAATCAATAAGATGTTTGTGCATCGCTTGGATCACCTTCCAAGATCCCGACGCCCGCGCTCTGCAAGGACCGATACGCTGGTGAAAGCAGTAATGGCCCATAATCGGTGCAATCCAGTGCGGAAGCAAAAAGACGTAGCTCTGATGGCCCTGAGATGAAAATCTCCAACACGGGATTTTTCCGCCACCAGGCAGCGCTAATGTCGCTTGGATTATCCGGTGTTGTGGGTGGAATATCAGTGGTGAGGATGGTGGTTGACCGTCTGTTGGCTTGTTAAATCCAGTGACCTAGTAAGTAACGCTTTATTCATATACAAATACATATAATCACAATGTTTACAATTATTAATTAAAATGGTTAACGTTTTATACACATGTTTATTAAAAGATAACGGTTTTACAACTTACAAAAATGGCGGGTTAAGTCACAAAATGGCGACGGTTCACTCCACGTTTTACACCTTACAAAAATGGCGGACTCTCCATTTGAATGTTTTGTAAAAAAAAAATAGCGGTTCAATTACTGTCGGTGGCGATTCACTCCACTTACAAAAAAGCATTTTAAAATATGTAGAATGTTTTTTTGGCAAAAGATACAGCACTGTCACTGTCTACGTCGCCGTTTTCCTGCTCCTCGTACGGCGTTGTGACGCATGTGAGTAGCATGTGGGAAAAGTTGTTGAGGTGTTCCTGCGCCAACGGAGAGGACATGGGCATGTTGATATACAATTACATGGGCATGTATTTGTATATGAATAAAATGCGTACCTACTTAAATCACTGGATTTAACGAGCCAACAGACGGTGATAGTGTCGCTTAACACACATTACCCACCAACTACCACCCCCACCCTAACCAGATAATCCGAGCGACTAGCACCGCCAATCGTTAATCCAGTGGCTTAAGTAGGTACATTAACTACTGAAGTCATCTCAGCTCCTGCCTTGGCAAAAACGTTAAGAACGGGAGCTTAACAAAACATTACCCAACATGTTAGAACAGCAGACTAATGCTTACTGGATTTTCCTTACAGGAGGTTAACCAAAACTTAAATTACGCAAAGATTTAAGCAGATCTGGACAACATTCAAATGGTATTCGATCCGGGATCTAGCCCAAAGATAGCCTAAGTATCGCTATGATTTCATCTAGCCATATTATTCAGTTCTCTCGCCCAACCTCTACATCGTCAATTATTGTTTGATTTGATTCATTTACGGACGCTCTTTATCATCACAGGTCATCAGCGTCCCTTCAATTCAGGGCATAAAACGGCCGACAAATTTTGCTCAGAGTCCTCTTTATTCTGGCTTCAGGTTCTTTATCGTGCCGTAAATGTATAACATGGGACCCACGGCTTTACTTCCTTTCCGAAGGAAGCCATCCATACTTAGGACTTTTATGCCCGAAAAAATCCATCGATCCTGGTCGAGTTTGAACCCATAATGTTGGGTTTAGAAAGTTAGGGTATGGTTACCACTAAATCACCAGGATCGACATCGTCAATTGTACATGCATGGCACTGTACATTGTGTCTTCTATGTGTGTTATGTATAATAAATAGTGCCTGGATTTTGCTGGTGTTAAAAAATGTTTTAAAAATTACAATGAAAATCCTATTAAAGTATCTGAAAATTTTAAAAAATACTCAAACATTTTAACGAAAATATCCTTAGTAATATTCATTGACCGCTTCCGTGGTCTGGTGACTGCGTTTGCGTCTACTAATCCGAAGGTGCTGTGTTACATTTCAAATCAGATCAAGCTGCCTTGTTAAGGTGTTTTAGGAGTTTTTCTTATCCTGAGAAATATGAATGACAGATAGTTTTAAAATGCCAAGAACTCTGAGTTCATTTGCGCCATCTAAAATTCATTTTATAGGTTTAAGTACCCCCCCCCCCGGGTGTACCATAACCATATTACCTTCACCATCTTCTGGCATAAATAAACACCATTGCTCGCCATTTAAATTGCAACGCCTATAAGAGACGTCTTAAACCGATCCCACATTTTCTCAGAAGGAACGAGCATGACAACTTACCAGCAACTGTATAACTATACTATTTGATCGACAGAGATTTGTGGCATACCGAGAGTGCGAGATGTCATTCCGAGAAATTGCTGCTTGTGTTGAACAAAATGCATCGACAGAAAAAGGAATATGAGATCAGTGGATCGAGGTAGGACGAACACACAGATGTGAAGGATCCCAACGGCCCCATGAAACAACATAATAACAGAAAAAACATTTTCCGCATGGCTATTATGAACATGTATACCGTTTTGCAATTTTAATGGTCACAGTGTAGTAAAATTCAATGAAATACTATATATTTATGGTGTCCACATAATTTATGACATATAATGAACTACAAATATATATTGTACTAAGAGATGCATAATACACTGATTATTAGATTTTCAATTCTTCGATTTTCCATTCTTCTTGTTGGAAAAATAACTGCACACATGTCATTAGAAAGTCATGCGAGGAGTTGAAAACATCTGGAAAGAAATAAAATTATTTCTATTTTAGACGGCTGAGCTCATTATTTAATGGCAACATTCCTGGGGAAAAATGTACTTCTTTTCTCACGTCATAGATGACAAGTGACCATACGTACATTCTCAACGAAAAGAAACGTAAATGTTGGTTCTTGTATACTAAACAGATGCATAGTGTAGCGGTAAGGTTTGCGCTTTCCAAGCGGCGGGCTCAGGTTCGACTCCCAATTAGGTTATTTTCTAACTGAGGGTTTTTCCTCAATTCTTTAAACTTGGCCACGAAGTCCACTGAACCCATTCGACGAATTTATCATCTAACAACCTTCATTTGGCACAACAGATCTTCAGGTTGCGGCGCCTAATCATGGAGAGGAGAAGAAAATCCCTCTTTGACGTCTGAGTGATGGAACAAGAAACTTTATAGTTTGCATTCTTGTCACTAATATGTTTTATTTTTCCTGATACCAATTGGTCAATATCACAAGGTACATTTTTAAGGCGCCTTCGGTTGTTCTAGCCACATGAATTATCTTTTCAAGTTACATTCACAGTGAGTAGTGGAAATTGTGATGTTTCAATATGCATGCTTATATGAAGTTTCGATAATATTCAATAAGCTTAAATGGATGAAACAACTACTTAATGATGAAAATATAATTTAGATCTATAATAAAATGAGACGATAACTCTCAATATGACAAAATAATAATTCAAAGTTGAAAAAAAAACCTATAAATTAAGTCCTAAAATGGCCAAAAATCTGTTTAATAAATTAACGTTTCCATAATCTGGGTGGCATATTTATGAGTTACGTACATGCTACTTATGTCAATTTTTGATTTTGGTTTATTTACGGACGCTCTTTAACATCAAAGGTCATCATCGTCCCATTCAAATCAGGACGTTAAATGGCCGGTAAATTTTGCTGAAAGGCCGCTTTATATAGGCTTGAGGTTCTTTATCGTGCAGTAAATGTACGACATGGAACCCACGGATTTATTTCCCTAAGGAAGGCATACTTAGGATTTTTACGCCCGAAAAAATCCATCGGTCCTAGCCGGAATCGAATCCGCGATCTGGGGTTTAACTTATGTCAATGATGCACCAATTAAAAGATAACATATTTTCACAATCCCGTCAATAAATAAATCTCATAGACAATAATTTATAAGTATTGCATGGTTAATTTCCAAAATATTAATTACCTGTACTACTGTCACTATCTATACAAGAATACAGCAGCGTTGCCCAAACATGTTACGTGCTTCGTATTTCCTTTGATTCTTTGTTTACCCATACCACCAAAATAGGTAAAACAAGTGAAAGGCACCTGCATACAATAGTATTGTAGCAGTAATAGTTACACATAACTGAATTTTACAATATTGTCTTCAGAATCGAGATTATATTTCACTCTGAATAGGAGGAAGAATATTTTTTTGTATTTAATTACCATAACTGCTATAAGTATTTATTAGGTACTTCGTTGTAACACTGAAAGGCGTTTTAATAGACATCACTATAATAACTATGGCAAACATAATCTTTATGTTAGTTGTTGTTAGGTGTGCATTTTACTATATTAAATTAATCTTCAAAATCTCGAAATAGTAATAGGAATTCTTCTTTCCAGGTGAAGCTAGATCACAAAAACTTAGGAGCTGAAAGCAGCAACTAATATTGAGAATGTTTTAAAAGGCTTTTACAGAATTACGGAAATGCTAAAAACGAAGCCATTAAGTGAAAGCAAATTTATCAGAGAATGCTTCATAATACGGCTTCATAATGCTTCATAATACCGTCTTCTACGTATTAGTGTAATGAGGCGCATGCAATCTGGAAAAACAATTAAAGAAAAGTATAAACACATGAACTTGTTTTACTTTTGCCTTGGACGAAACATCACGCAGAACTGATAAGGATAAACTGCTATATTTTTGAGGGGGATTGACAATAAATGTTATGTTATTGAACAATTTCTATATTAAAACTAAAGCCTCTGGAGAGAAATTTTCAACGCTGTTCGTTACGTTGCAAACAAATTTGATTGACTTTATCCTGTGCTATATTTCCTATATTACATTTGTTTGCATCAAAGCTAACAGCAATCTTTGGTTCCACGAACATGTGACAACAAACTTATTCAGAAATAAATACATTAAAAACAAATATCGCTACATGATTAATAACAATCACTTGGTTTATCTTCTGAGACTCTGCATTACTTTTTTCCAAACAAATATTTCTGAATTAGTTAAAAGCAAACCATTTATTAGATACATCCTCAGAAACATAAACTTAAAAAAAGAAAATGTAAGTAAAAGTTTTAGCTATGAGCTTTCTGTTGTCATAAATGAATGGAATTGCAACTTTATGCTTCACTGGAACAACGTAATCATGGAAGACTTCCCTAAACATTAAGGGTGCATGAACGCGTTGTCCTTTTGGTGTGAGTGGAAGGTATTTTCGTCCTCTCCTCTCCTGGTAATGTTTGGGCGCCGCTGATATACAGAATGTTGCGTGTTTCGTTTCTTATATTTTACCTAAATGTGTCATAATGGCTTCCAAGCATGTATTATCAGTATATATATATATATATATATATATATATATATAATTCTAATATTTTGGATTCTTTAAACATGTTTTATTTAGTATGTACACTAATTATAGGAAACCAAATATAATAAGCAAATTCGAACTATATTCTTGAAATATATACAATAATTTTGAACAGTTGTTCAAAGTAATGTTTGGAATTAAATGGGACAAACTTGTTTCTTTCGTTTAAGAAGGTAAATGCTATTCCTAAACGATAGTTATTGTTTCACTTTGTTCGTTCTGGATGCATTTACGATCTCTTGTTTGTAATGAATATTTCAATATTTGGCACGACATTCTCTGCACTACTGATCATGCGTTTCCAATCAGCAGCTTGGCTCGTTGGGCGCTTTAGTCCCTTTCATCAGCGAAAACAGCGCCTCAAATAAACGTATTATTCTAGCAACTTGTCTTTTTTCTCTTAAAGAGTGAATAAAACTGTATTATATTATTTTCTTTGTAGTTTAATTTTATTCTGCAAATGAATTATTTCTCGCTGCAGCTCAGTATGAACATCACGATGTTTCACCAAAAATGGAGTTAACGAAGAGCTGAACTTTTTTTTCCAATTCAGGTATCTATATTTTGAAATGGTGTCCAATAACATGTTCATCAGCATCCGCTTGTTTGAAAGACTGTTGAAAATTAAGCTTGTAAAATGGAATGTCCAGATTGCAAGTATTGCTTCCTACTATTTCTCCTTCCCCTTTAGGGCACTTAAACCACTGAAACTTAAGGTTTTAGTTATGCTTTTCAGTTTGGAAATAGAGGAGTTTAGTCCGCGTAAAAATGTTTTAAATAATGAGGCAAGGGAAATAATAAAAAAAAAAAAAAGATCAGCCCAACAGGAAGGTGAAAAATGTTAAATGTTCAGAAAAACACCCGTTTTTACTACTGAGGCACCACATGCGGTGAACATGATAGATGAGATGAAATGATATATTGGGAAAGGATTTTTTTTAAGGAAGGAAACTTTCCAGGCCTACGTTTAATGTACCTCCTCGGCATTTTCTATTTATGAGGACTGGAGAACATGAAAAACCCTCAGTCAGGAAAGACGGTCCTGCGAGATTCAAACCCCCGACCTCCCGCTCACAAGTCCAGAAAAAGATCAGTTTATGCGTCTTATTTGTGATTTGCAAGTGACCTACTATACCGTGCAAGTTCAAACATGTTTCAACCTTTTTATTATCTTCTAGCGGCCTCAGTTTATCAGCACCTGTACACGTGAGTTACCTGGCTAATGTATTGTTATTATTATTATTACTATTATTATTGTTGTTATTCATTTCATTACTTTTTAAATAATTTATGTTGTTAAAAAACAGTGAATGTGAATGTGAAATGAACATGGAGCGGAAAAGAGATTAGAAAAAGGTAAGCTACGAACGAGTGATAAAAGATTATTAAGGTACACTCCAATATCAAAACTGCAATTACGGGATAAAATCTTATGAAAGTGTGCCATTTTAACCAAAAACTTAATAATTAAGAATTTCACTCTTGTGACTGGTAGGGATGAACAGGATTTATAACTATGCGGGTAGGTCCATAAGTTTTCGGCCCAACCATTTTTACGTATGATAAAGACAAAAACTATATTTCGTTTTTCAATACAGTTACCCTTAATTGCAATACACTTCTCACATCTTTGAATTAACATTTCAAACCCCCCCCCCCCCAAATAGTCAGGGAAGTCTTGTCTGCAAAACGGATACTTCTTCGTTACATTTACATTTCCTTCCTCGAAGGTCCTTGAATTTTGAGAAGAGGAAATAGTCAATGGGAGCTAGATCTGGACTGTAAGGTGGATGGTCGATCTCCTTGAAGCCATATTTCTTCACAGCTTCCTTTGCCACAAGAGCTGTGTGCACAGACGCACTGTCGTGAAGAAGGCGCACACCACCACTCAGCTTTCCTCGCCTTTTCTCTTTGATGGAAGCACACAGTATGTGCAGTAGGCCAGCATTTACTGTAATGTTGCTGTCCTTGAAGTCAATGAAGAAGATTTCTTCCGTCATTCCATTGATTCGATCTCTTTTGGACGAGGGATCATAATAGACAACTATAGTTTCATTTCCTGTAACAATAGTTTGCAGAACTTCTCTCTCGTTGCCGCGGCAGAGCTCCAAAAATGCCTGACAACAGATGACTCCGTTGCTTCTTTTGCACTGAGGAAAGAAGTTCAGGCACCCATGTTGCACTAACCTTATTCTAAATAGGACTGTTGTTTTAGAAACGCCCAACCTTGCTGCTATTCTGTAACTTTGAGCAGCCGATCTTCCATAATTTCTCCATCCACAAGAGCGATGTTCAGGAATGAGCATCTCCAAGGGCCGACCTGCTCGCTCTTCGTCTTCAATGTTCCTCGACCCATTCGAAAAAGTTGGCCCTATTTTTTTACCATAGAATATGAGGGGGATGCTTCTCCATATACACCGTCCATTTTGAGCATGTCACAATCTTCTACACATAGTCTTCTTTGCGCAACTATATCTGAACAGTTGAACACAGCGGGCTGAAGTCTCAGGTGCAATTATTTCCTTAATACCAGATAAGGGTTTTGTGATGACGATAAGCCTTATCGGCGAGGCCGGAAACTTATGGACCTACCCTCGTGTGCAGTCTGTACTTCCTGTAAGATGGCGTTGTAATGCAACATAATTAAAATAAAGAGTTAAAGAAGAAACATTTAAATAAAAGTGTGCGAGGAATTATAGCTGATAATGGAATAAGTGGGTTTGAAATTTGTAAATTAATATTCATACTCATGGATAAAATAGAAAATAAAAGAGTAGAATGGCTTTTATATTTTGAAGAAAGGCGGAGCTACTCAGAAAACACGACAACCAATCATGAAATGCATGAAAAATGTGTGTTAAAACCATACAGATAGTAGTTTGCATTTTATAGGCGGATAAATAAATGACAGTGTATAGAAATATTTTAATAGTATTATTTTATACACATATATTTAGAGAAGCGATTTTCATATTTTGAATAGAAAGTTGATACAGCAGAAATATTTTTTAAAAAAAGTATTGATAGTAGCAGACTTACAACCCACCCCTCTTACCCTTCATTTGTGCAATAGCATATTTTTATTCATGTCGTTAAGATGTCTCAACAAATGAATAAGTACGCCCAATAACATGCACAAATGTTGTTTTGTATCTCTCTTCTTTCTTTGCAATATATGAAAATAGCAGCGATTTCTGCTCGTAGTTTGAAGAAACGCTGCAATCCTTGAGTGCGACTTAGTCAACGCACATAAGTGAAATATACATAATGTTCTTAATCACGTCTCATGCTATTCAGAAGTGAAGGCAATAATGCCGATATGCTTATCTGAAAGTAATCAAGTTTCACCTACGTAAAGAATGAGTTTCTGATCTCCGATTAAGAGCGTGCGCTCATTTAGTCACTATGCCAGTCTCTTTGTGAGTAGGTTACCTTTGCATTGCCCAATTGCATAATATCACATATACTGTGAAGTTATTCGAGTTACGGGCCACCTGAACTGCTTACTGGGAAAAAGCAGCAGCAGCCACAACCGGCAAATAGAGTCGACGCGCGTAAAGCTACGATTTTTATTTTAGTCTTTATATTTTTATTGATAGCATAAAATTAAAATTAATTAAAATTGGCAATAATAAGCACTAGCCTATGTAGTAAGAGATGTTATGTGGGAAGTTCCTGTATTTCACAAAGCTTTACTTTCATAATAACACGGCAGTACGGAAAAATATCCCGTCTCTCGTTAACTTTTTAACAACTTTGCGAATAGTTTCTCTGCCTGCAATACGATTGTAAGAATATTTTCTTGCGAACAGCAGTACCACTTCTTTGCAAGAAATCGCTTTCATACAATAAAACTTGTTCTTCAAGACTATATTTGTGCAGTGGCACAACTAATGAAGAATTAGCACACAATGAAAACATTGAGTAAAACACGAACGCACAAGCACCTGTGTCAAAGCCTTCCTAAAACTAACTACAAGCTGCTACCTGTACATGCATTGTACATATTTGACGGCCGTGCTTTCCCAGTACGCTCTGCAGACCCTTAACTCAAATAATCCCAATGTAATACTAAACATATATAAAAACTTTCCTGTTAAAAACGTATTTCATGCTTGTTATATTATCCGTTTGTTACCGGATCATAGCTAATGTAAGTCGGTCCTGGTGGTGTAATGGTAACTATGCTTGCCTTCTACACCCAAGATCGCGGGTTCAAACCCGGCCAGGATTTTTTGGGGGCGTAAATATTCTAAGCATGGCTTCCTTCGGAAGGGAAGTAAAGCCGTGGGACCCGTGTCGTACATTTGCGGGACGAAAAAGAACCTCAAGCCTGAAAGAAGAGGCCTCTGAGTAAAATCTGTCGGTCGTTTCACGCCCTAATTTGAATGGGGCGCTGATGACCTGAAATGTTAAAGAGTGTCCATAAACAAAATAAATCAAATAGCTAATGCATGGGAAGTCTGCGGAAGTCCGTCCGTTCTCCCTGATTGAGATTTTTTTTTTTCCCCATTTTTCCCCAGTCTTTATCAATGGTAAAGGTCGGAGAGGAATATTACGTTTCCTTCACCCCCCCCCCCCAATAACCCTTTCCTAACTTTATCATGCATCATCAGTGTCCATCGCCTGTGATTCCCCAGTAATGAATTCAGACATTAAACACTACCGAAAGAAAAAAATTTCCAAACGTATTAAAGGAAAGGAATATCACTGCAGTGTTTGCTTCCCCCCCCCCCCATTTCCACACTGCGTGCTGAAATTCGAAATTCACTTAATTTATCGGAAAACCTCAAAATCTGTGAAGCAGTTGGTGGACATATGAATGGGGAGATTTATTCCATATTTTGCTTAGTGATGTGAAAAGACAAACCCTCGATAACATGAGGCACCAGCAAATTTGAAGATGGTCTCAAGATTCGACATAACTGTCTACATGCGCTTTGTTCATTGCTTGCACATTATTTTACAGATCTACGTCGTTTTAATATAGAAAAACCCTGCTTTTTGCTTGCAAAAGTAAAATAATAAGTTCACTGATGTGAATAAGTGTACAACGGACTGGTTCATGCGATAGCAAATGCTTCAATTGGCATCAGAATTGCGATATTTCTTGTTCCTTAGACAAGTGACAAAAACAAGAGAAACCACAAATTAAGAAAGTGAAATATAAATATCAAGTACTTCGAATGGTAATGGCGGCTGTGTAAGGCCAAGCTTATGGGTTATGTATGATTAGCACGTGGAAACTGCCAACAAGTTAGCTAATTCGGTGAAACATAGAAGAGCAATGGCCAGCCTGGCCTCAGATAGTCGAGCTTCTCTTTTGCTGGGAACAATGACACGCACCTCACTCTACAAGGCCCTTGGTTGTGAAGGTTCTTCTCACAAGTGCACTTGTCTGATATCAATGGGAGTCTCCTATGGACTGTTGAGAATGGAAGAGGATGCCTCAAGCCTTTTCGGGAGGGTAGTGAACCAGAACGTGCTTTCTTAACTTGGCTTATTTATGGATTAGCCTTTCTTAGCTTACGCCTGTGATAACTGAAAGCTGTTCTATAAAATAATATATCATTTTCATTCGAAAAACAGATATCAGAAGTCTCATTGCAAACCCATCGAGTAAAAGTTTTGGGGATAATGGGTTTCGAGTTCACTTTAAAGCAATATACACACACACACATTTTGCTTTACTTTGTCTACATCTCTTTCCTGACACTTGCTTCTCATTTAGTACTAAGTGAAGGTTCACAGTACATATATTTCCATTGTTTATTTTTTTTTCTCCGGCATAGTACCATGCGGTCCATTTAAAACCTGCTGGGGTTATAATGGACCGTATAGCGGGGAGAATCGGCCGCTCCCTCATGGGAAGAAAACCAATCACCACGCACGCCTGTCTTATTGAAAACACACGAGTCACAGTTAAATTCCTTGTTTACAATGGTGCGGTACAATGTCGAGTAACGAATATTCATTGTTGAAACTTATCTCTTAAAGAGACAATCTTAACAATAGATATGCACGTAAATTTCGAAGACCGTGCGAACTGAACTGTTTAGAAAGTGGCGTGAAAGACAAAGAAAAATCTAAAGAAGACAGTTTTGACAGAGGAGTTTTGTAGAAGTTTAGGCATGACTGCAGAAAGTACTAGGAAACCTTAACGCGTATGGTGCGCTCTATTTCCCCAGTAAGCGCGCCGTATGGCCCGTTAGAAAACCGGCAGGTTTGAAATGTACCGCACTGTAGAACAATTATCCGCCTCCCGAATAATCGATAATCGGATTATTCGATGGCCCTCCTTCTCATGAATTTTTACTTTAAATTAATGGGGAAAACTGCACTAAATTTTTACTTGTGCGCTTCAATATTACGGGGTCTAACAACGCTCCGTTCAAGTCTGATATACAACGGCAAACGCGGAAAGCATGTACACTTACACAAATAAGAATGGAAGAATAAAGGGAACTTACAGCATTTAGACGTATGTCTGATTTGTCCCTGGAACGACAGTATGGCTAGAAATTTCCTGACTACTGGCTCAATCACTATCACTACACTTTGATAGTGTAGTGATCAGGTTTCTCATGTTAAAAACCGGGATACTATATTTCAGTACTTGTCCACCATAACTTACCTATTATTATTATTATTATTATTATTATTATTATTATTATTATTATTATTATTATTATTATTATATAAAGCGATTGGAAATCCATGTTTAATATATTAGAAAGGAAAATTTACATTAAACACAAAAAAATGAAATAATTCAGAAATGGTCTAATCAATTGTAATTGTTATACTTTTTGAGCAAGTATACATTGTTGCAAATAAAATACACTGCTACAGTATAAAAATATAAAAAAATAAATATTAACCACACCAAACGTTTATCAGTTAAATGTAATGAGTGTAGCAGTTATTTGCTTAAAACGTTTAATATGAAACCTGAGCTGGACAGATTGAAAATGTTTTTATTATAATAATAGCTTTCATTAATTAAAACTAGGCTGACGAAATTTTTCTTACTTTCTCAGTTCCCTATTGCTGAAAATGGTATGAATAAATATAACTAATTCTTTTCGGGACATTGTGACATTTGCGTGAGAGTCAGAACTGTTCCTGCAAAACCGGGACGTTTGATCAACCTAATAGAGAGACCGCAATATGTTGGGCGTCATCTGTGTATAGCGCTTTCTTTTTCCCCCTTTCTCGCTCTCTCCATCTCTTTGCACCACTTTTTATCGGCTGACTCCACAAGCTAGTCATGCTGTAAGAACTGCTATTCGTTGTCCATGTCTTGCACTTCAGGGGTAACAAGAGGACGTATAAAAAGTGTGGGAGTCTCACATACTGGACACAGGATGAAGTCAGAAGTTTGTCCGCTTTTGGATTTGTTGTTATCAGGAAGAGGATGGCTTGAAAATTAAACGCAAATCTGGTGCTCTAAGGAAGACGAGAGGGGAGGAAGATGAACAACTGATCGTAACTATTTGTCAGGATTCTTTCTCCATTGCAACATTGCTGGGGCAAACTCCAAGTTAGCTCGCAGACCTTAAAGAACAGCTTGTATGGCTATGGCGGCATGCTAAGAAAGGCGTTAAAGACTGAACAACAAGGGGCTCGAATGACCTTCCATTTGCAATATCTGCCTGTTCCTATAGAATTCTGTATTTGGACAGAGGGGAAGGTATAAGAAAACGGAAGAATGTCTCTATGGGCACCTGACAACACCAGATACTCTCTCGAATACCTTGTTACAAGGATAAGAAATGACAGATTCTCGCGTTCTGGAGATGAGTGACCGCAGATAGTGTTGGGAGAGCTTGTTGAGATGCGGAGGGGGGGGGGGGTGATGTTACCCACTGTTCGATTTATTTAATCGGCTGAGGATATACAATTAATTATGTGCACATAACAACAGTGTTAACACTTCAAAATTAACAAAGGGATGATTTTTTAACCATCCTGAAATTCATCCCATCGAATAACCTGCCAAATACCCATATATATAATTGAAACGGTTTGTGCTGCAATGGCTGAGGACACTCGCAAATGTTGCTCAATCAGTAGTCCAAAGTATTCAGAACTGTATCGACGCCGATGGTGGGCATTTTGAGCAACTGTAAAAGTCTAAGATGAGTAGTGCTGATTATTTTCTGTATGTGAGTATTCATTTTTGTTATGTTAACAACGTTTTTTCTTTGCTTAAAGTGTGTATACATTTTGGCACCCTTTGTATGTGTATATATATATATATATATATATATATATATAATTTTGGCACCCTCTGTATATATATATATATATATATATATTCTTGCCCCATAGAAGAACTCTAGTGTTTTAAACTTTTAAAGCTTCTATAATTACTGTTAATTTGTTACATTGCTAATAATGTTACTTTATTTTTATTTTTATTTTATATACATATATATCTTACGTATTAATATATATTTTATATTTTTGCTCTCATTCCCTTGTTGTTTGTTTAATGTTTCCATGCATTACGTTATCTTTGATATTCAATATTTATTTTTACTACGTTCATTTGTCTTCTTGCCTTAGAAGAACACGAGCTATTGGAAATATTGGGATCTATATATGTGGCTTTTTAGTGTTTTATCTCTATTCAGCTTATCTAGTTAGTTATTTCAATTGTGTTTTATGTATATGTGTACGTTTATAACAATTTCTTTTATATTTATGAAATAAATAAAGAATTTTAACATAAAAAGAAATGTTAACTTCAATATTTAGTTCACCATCCTATGCTGTCAATCACAGCATCCATTTTTCGAGGCATAGATTGGACTTGAATGGAGCTGATTTCTTATCGCCTTCTGATGCTTCCCCATACATCCCATACCATGACATCTAAGACATCCTTTCTTTCCTGTTGTCCCAATCACGAACTGCAATTGCTTATATTATATATAGACAGGACTTGGAATGGAGCTGATTCTTTGTCGCCTTCTGATGCTTCCCCATACATCCCATACCATGACATCTAAGACATCCTTTCTTTCCTGTTGTTCCAATCACGACTGTAATTGCTTATATATAACATGGGATGTATGGGAAAGCATCAGAAGGCGACAAAGAATCAGCGCCATTCAGATGCAGTCTATTTCTCGAAGAATGGATGCTGTGATTGACAGCATAGGGTGGTGAACTAAATACTGAAGCTAAAATTTCTTTTTATGTTAAAAATTCTTTATTTTCCATGCATTTATCTTTCCATTAATCCTATTCTTACTCAGAAGAAATAATCTATTTCACTTTGTATCATTAAGCAAAGAGAACCAATTATGTGCACAAATTGCCCTTTTCATTAAAAGCCGTCCTTATTGTCAAGAAATACACCTTTTTAAGTTCCGCTGTTAGACAACAAAATCCTCTATCTTCCACGCTTATTTTCTCTTCATATTTATCCTATCGTTTCCAAAGAAATCACAATTGTTTAAAAAAAAAAAAAAAAAAAAATCCTCAATTAGGAAAAATATGTTTCCTTCGCTGAGACCCTGGCATAAGGGGTCGCAAGGAGAATTTTAACTCCTTACTATACCTGCCTGGTAAGCAACATGAACCTTAAACAATACACTCTTTTGAACAAAAGAGACAAAAGGCGAAGTGTCGTTCTATTCCTATATCAGTCCTTTATTTCTAGTTTCAGAGGCAACCACCCCTTTTATAACAGTTTGGCCATTCACAATACAGAGTGCACCATAAGCCGCCGTACCCCCTAATTACCTTAATGATCTGACGGCTCAGTGTCTCGCTCCAGGTCCTTTGTGACTTATTACACAGCATCTGCGGTATAATGGTTATGAAGAATGTTCTCACAGTGTCTTTTAATTCATTGTTTGTTTGGTAGCGATTTGCAGCCATTTACTCATTAATGTATTCCTATTCTCTGTTGCCCGGTGTCGTCAAATTGGAATTTCGGGGAGACCTAGGTAATGATGATAGTGATGTTGGAGATTCATGGCTTATCTACCTTTATGGAAAGTTATCATTTAGAAAATCACAAACAGGTAAGCGAACTGGGTCGGCGCACCATCTTGCTTCAGTTAGATGCGACATTAAGAGTCTCGTGACCCCTGCAGAAGGATGGGTCAGGGGCATACCCAAATGTCGTGAGGGAAGGTCCCCGATATTTTCTTTTAAGTTCAGCGCTGCCGTATGTTTGTGCTATAAACTACCGGTTTATAATGAACTCTTCTAATTCAGTCGTTAAAATACGCCTTAAGTCTTCTGCAGTCAATTCAGAAACAGCAATGAATTTTATGAATCTTCCAACCGGTTTGCCCCCACTGATGTATCGCGCCCTTTCTATTTATTTTCTAATCTCCTTCATACAGACAAGATACGTTCTTACTTCACAAGCCGTCAGCAAAGCAGTTTTAAAAACATTAAAAATAAATAAAAATATGTGCTGTCTTGCTCAGTAAGCTCCTATAGCTTTCAGATGATGAGGTCCAAACCGTTTTACTTCCAACTTAACAAAAACATGGGGTTTTCAATAAAACGTTCGAACGCGGGTTCGAATCCGGCCAGGACCGATGGATTTTTTCGGGCGTACAAATCCAAAGTATGGTTTCCTTCGGAAGGGAAGTAAAGCCGTGGGTCCCGTGTCGTACATTTACGGCACGAAAAATAACCTCAAGCCTGAAAGAGATGCCTCTGATCAAAATTTGTCGGCCGTTTCACGCCCTGAGTTGAATGGGACGCTGATGACCTGAGATGTTAAGGATCGTCCGTAAATAAATCAATAAAAAAATAAATAAAATAAAACGTTCACTTTATTCATGGACACAAAAGATACGCTTTTTGTAATTTAACAGCTAACATTGTGAAAGTTAACTTTCCACTGACAAACGTGAGGAAGCCACCCAATTTCAAACAAAGTGCGAAAACACCCTTAGTCAGTCATGCATAGTGTCAGTAATCCCTCAACATCTGGTTCCTAAGAAAAGAGAGAACCAGAGCGCTGGCCCTAGAAAAGGCAGAAATAATAGCCTGCTTGGTAAATATTTATGACATTTTCTTTGCGGGGGGGGGGGAGGCAGGAACCATCTGGCCCTTACTAACAAGCCGCATCTGTCTCTAAGCATGTGCGGATAGTTTCTTCTACCGTCACGGTTGGCCAAGATCGTTAAGGCGCGGACTCGTTAGCGGGAGGTCTGGGGTTCGAATCCCACAAGGACCGTCCTCCCTGACTGAGGTTTATTCCAGGTTTTCTTCTTTCTTCATAACTGGCAAATGCAGGGGAGGTACCCTAAACTTAGGCCTGGAACGGTTTCTTCCTGAAAAAACTATCCTTTTCCAATATGTCAATTCATCTCATGTATCATCAGTGTCCACCGCCTGTGGTGCCCCAGTAATGAAAACGGGCGTTAAACACTATTAACAAAAAAGTTTCTTCTATTAACAGGCCTTTACCATAATTTGCAACACGTGCCCACAGTATAACATGTAATGGATAATGTTCCAATTCCAATGGAAAATGTGTATCTTCGTTTGCCCAGAAAACGATATTCTGATCGCGATTGTGCGATAAATCGTACATTCATTAGAATACAGGACATGTTGTCGAGATAACGGCGGAAACTACTGAAATAATAGAGCATATACTTTGCTACGTTTGTTAGTATCACTAAGTTCATTGACGAAACGGGCGAAATGGTCTCAGCTGTAAATTCTTTTTCATATGACGACGCATTGTTCAACATGGTACTTTGAGTTCGGTTGCCCGTTTATGTGTCGATTTACAAGATGGTCGTTCTATTGATGCTGCAACTCCATCATATTTAGTTCATCTGGTGACAGTCGATTGCTTTGTGCTGCGTTCGCTTCTCGAAAGTTGTGTTCTTTTCTTGGAAGTGACTCCCCAAATCTCTGTTTTATTTGCATCATAATTTGTTGCATAGTCTTTCATGAACCCAAACACTCGCAACTAAGCTCTTCGAACGAATAACTAACTACTCGTGCCTACCATCTTGACCAACTTCCACTATTACGATTTTCATTTTTTGTTGTTTGTGCTAATTGTTTCCATTGTTGCCAACACAGTATTCCATTATTGCTAAAATATACTCTTATTTATAATAAGTGATATTCCAAGTTATAATTGCATAAAAATTACACAATTATAGCATATTGTGATCAAAATAGTACGGTGACTTATGGCGCACTCTATATAGAAACCTTGAAGCCCGTAAGCCAGTTTTTCACTTTGTTGTGGAATTTCGCCCCATGATGTCTTCACTGTCTGTTAGGAAAAAAGGAAGCATTTATAGAAACGAAAGTGAAAATAATAGCACGGTTTGACAATGTAGAAATGGTGGTTTACTTATAAATGAATTAGGTGAGGTGTCACAACATTACAGGATATCACTAAATCGACAGAGACCCTTGTGCAATTTTTGGAGCAAGAACATGACAATCCATTCTCAAACACTATTTTACTTCGTAAAACAAGAATAGACGCCCGGTGATTATTCTCAACCAATCATAAGGATATTGGAACATTATATTTCATTTTTGGTGCATGAGAGAAAAAAAGTTGCTGGCAGAAAAATTCATACAAAAGTGGCAGATTTCTTAAAATAAACGTAAAAATAAGGTAAGAAAACTAATTTTATAGACTATACGTATTTTTCGATTAACCACCCTTCTCTCCACTTTATTAGGACGGATAATTGAGGTTCTACTATACACTTCTTTCCAAAAGGCGACAGATCCATACACATTACTAATTTTTAAAATGCTTGTAGTTATTAATATTCAATTATGATGAAAGTAAAAGTTATAGCTTGTAATTATTTGTTAAACTAGGATAAGTTATCCTCAGACACATCCCTTTAAATATTTTTTTCAGCATTATTTAAGTCTGTCCTGATGGTGTAGTGGTTACCATACTTGCCACCTACACCCAAGAACGCGGGTTCGAACCCGGCCAGGACCGATGGATTTTTTCGGGCGTAAAATCCTAAGTATGGCTTCCTTCGGGAGGGAAGTAAAGCCGTGGGTCCCGTGTCGTACATACGAAAAAGAACCTCAAGCCTGAAAGAGAGGCCTCTGAGCAAAATTTGTTGGCCATTTCACGCCCTGAGTTGAATGGGACACTGATGACCTGAGATGTTCAACAGCGTCCATAAATAAATCAATTAAAAAAAAAGCATTATTCAAACAGAGTTCCTATATCTGTTTATTACCTCTCTAACCATTCAGGTTGTCAAAGACAAATGGTTCCCTCATTTTTAACAGTATTTGATTTGTACGTTTTCCCGAATCTATGCATAATTTAAAATAAATGGTACATCAGCCACGCCTGGAGCATGTACTGGGAATCTAGTTATTCTTCAAGATAACACGGAAATTAAAATGAAAACTTATAAAAAATGCACAGACGTGGAGTGGCTCAGATGGTAACACTGGAGGCTTGTATTCTGTATGTTCCAGTCTCAAATCGCTCGGCCCGGTCATCCTGACATTGGATTTGTTCGTGATTTCCCCTGGTCACTTAGACGAACGTGCTCCCATTTCATAGTTCTGATTGCACTTAGAGCCAGAAGAAATTGGCTGTGTCTGGTGCTGTGGTGCGTGGCGGTGAACTTTATTTTGGATACAGCTTCTATCCTGGTGTCTTACAGGTTCTGCCTGCGAACCCCCCCCCCCCTCCCGTGATACTCGTGGATCTTGCAGGCTTACAATATCTGGGACACGATCTTGTACACAGTAGGAACCCATCTAGCCTAGCCACCGATGTATTCCTCAATTTATCCCTTCTTCCCGGGGGTACCAACCTTCGAGAGGTATACAGTTTGTATGGATGCCAAACGCAGAGCTTAACACAGCGACTGCAGGGGTCTCCGAGTTGAGACATAAACTACATAAACATGCCCTATATGTGCTCTTTATGAACTACTGGTATCAGGAAGAGTTGGTTCTATTGATTAATCCCATCACGTAACACAATGATCTGATGGCTGGCAAGACGTTGTGGAAGGAGGCGATTTATATAACTGGTGTGCCACATTTATAAATATCTACTAGCTCCCACAGTTTCTTCATACTCACTAGCGGCCTCTATATCTTGTCACTGCTTTCAGATCAATTTGTATAAAATAGTCTCTCCATTCCATCTTTTGCAAAATTCGTTAGATAGTATCTTTAAATAGCAACTGTTTCTTATTAATCCTCTTGTTCAACACCTTCAAAGGTCTTCATATGTTTACGTTTTATGCAGGAGTACATTTCATCCATGTTGTAAGAGCTTGTTCGTATTTAATTCAGAGTGCTGCTACACCTTGTTCTGCAACTTTAAATGAACTGATTGAAATCTTATATGTCAGTCTCGTTTTGTTTAACTCCAAATTGGTTACTTAGTCCTTAGCTTCTGCAATTCACGCTCAGTCTATTTATTGATTGCATATGGCACGTCTCGAATTATCTGAATTTTAATCTAACGAAAATGCTCACTGTTCATTTATTATGGGTGCTGGCCCCTCTGCCCTACACTTTTTTGCTTTTCACCGAGGAACAGCGATTTTTCTCCCCACCCGCCTCTCTATGCCTTCCATCTACGTTTTATCTATGTATACAATGAGTCTATGATCTTCTGATTATAAAAATCGTAAGTATGGCTTTCCTCGGAAGGTGTCGTGTTGTGCATTTACGACATACATAAGGACCTCAAGCCTGCAAGAGAATTCTGAGCCATTTATGGACGCTAATGGCAAATTAAAGAGCATCCTTAAATAAATAATAAATAAATTGCTTTTAAGAGCACTCTTTTAGCCACAATGCCAGTAGCTATTCTGTCAGTCTGATATCAGTTGTTTTTGCATTCCTCATAAAACGTTTTAACTGATGTTTTATTTTTATTTATTTATTTATTTTTTCCCCAAGGACTAGGGGCCAAGGCAATGTACCTGCTCAGCCTCATAGTTGTTCTTGCCATTTTAATAGATTCCTACTCTTTTCCTGTCCAGTGCTGTTTGTAATCTTGTAATTCTCATTCCCTTTAGACCTTCCGCTCTTATACATGCATTAGCAGAAATTTGAGTTTCACACGGAAAAAATTCCGACTTAATAAATCTGTTTAACACTCTTAAATAGTTCCATCACAAGGTATTATTTAATTATATACAATTTATAGCATGTTTTCCTTTTAAAAAGAGTTTAGATAATTTACGTCAGTCACATAAGTGCAAAACCTATTTTATTTCAGTTACGTCAAATCCGTCATTCATATTTTATTTAACATTTCTTCTTCTACCATACGGATTATGCCATCGGGCCTGTTCCGACTTCAAGAAAGTTGAGTTGGTCTTGCCATCTTAAAAACCATCTGCCTCTGTTCTGTAACCTTGAGGTACGTAATTAAGTATAATTTTCGTAAATCTGCGTTCTGGCATTCTCCTTAAATGTTGGTACCAGCCTATTCTTGATTTCCCCATTTGTTCATTCAGTTTGCAGATGTGTAACGCTGCACTTATTTCTATGCTTCTCTTCTGATCTATTAGTCTTTATCTAGCTATTTGGAGGGGGGTTATTTACGTACGCTCTTTAACATCTTATGTTAAAGAGCGTTATGTTATGATGACATCTTAGGTCATCAGCGTCCCATTTAAATCAGGGTGTGAAACGGCCGACAAATTTTGCTCAAAGGCCTCTTCTTTTAGGCTTGAGGTTAATTATCGTGCCGTAAATGTACGATACGGGGCAGCTTTACTTCCCTTCCGAAGGAAGCCATACTTAGGATTATTACTCCGAAAAAATCCATCGGTCCTGGTCGGGATCGAACCCGCGATCTTGGGTTTACGAGGCAAGTATGATAACCACTACACCACTAGGACCGACATCCAGCTAATGATTGAAGGAATTTCATTTCTGAACTTTCTACTCTTTTTCTGTCTTACCTACTTGCTGTCCAGGTTTTCACTTTCATAACAGAAAACGTAAGCTGCCATTGTTTTGTATAGTTCTCTTCTTGTTTTATTTTCAGTGTTCTTCTCTTTGTTTCAAATATCGCTTGAGGTTTATTTAGTGTTATGTTTTCTACATCTTTCCTATGCCCATGCGAAATGTTGCGGCCTAAATAATTTAAACTAGTCATTGTTCTATGATGTGTTTAACTAAATTTGGTTGCCATTCGTTTATGACTGTGTTTATATAGAGAGCGAATAAAGTGGAGAAAGTGGGTTGATTCTTGTTAATATTAACTGCGTCACTTAGCCCCCTCCTATTGTCTATACATATCATGTCACTTGTGTATATATTTCGGATTATTTTAATGTGTGACGGATATCCTCTTTCCCTCATTATGGGGCCGCCACGTGTGTCCGAGCTCGTTAAGGCGCGAACTCGTGAGCGGGAGAACAGGGGGATCGTAGGACCGTCCTCCCCGACTGCGGTTTTTTCCGGGTTTTCCTCAGTCCTCATACATGGCAAATGCCGGGGAGGTACCCTAAACTTAGACCTGGAACGCTTCCTTCCATAAAAAATATCCTTTCCCAATTTATAATTTCATTTCATGTATCATCAGTGTCCACCATCTATGGTGCCTCAGTAGTAAAAACCGGCGTTAAACACTACTCAAAAAAAAAAAAAAAATACTCTAAACTTAGGCCTGCAACACTTTCTTCTTTAAAAAAAAATAAAAAAAAAAAAAACAATTTACCATTTCATTTCATGTATCATCCATCAGTGTCCGCCTCAGTAGTATAAAACTGGCGTTAAACACTAATAAAATGCCTTTTCATAAATAACAATTATTATGAAAGTTCATATATTACATTTTCTTCTTTTCTCTATCAATTGTTACATACAAATATGCAATCAGCGCAACGACGTCTTTTCTGAACACAGGTGTTGCTCTCCTAGTATAGCGTCATTAATTTGATTTACTCTTAGAGTTATTAATTTAGATTACACTTAAAACCCTAATTGAGTAAGCAAATTCTTCGATAATTATTACAATCACTTCTGTTTTCTTTTTTGAATATTGGGATTACTATTCCTTTGTGCCTTTCTTTAGGTATTTATAAGTGCTCCAATATGCATTCAAAATTTGGCGGAAGCGCAATTTTATTTCTATTGGTGCAAATTGTATTAATTCTGTGTTTATGTTATATCCGAGTGATTTTTTTATGTTTAAATGTTTTTAAAATATTTTCTAATTCCTGCAACTGTACAGGAACATATCTAAATCTAGGAATTGGGGAGAGAAGGCCAAGTAAAACGTTACGCACTGCGTGTGTATCATCTATTCAAATATTTATGAGTCGGTTCATTCTCATTCCGTTAACGAAAGTAGAACATTAATAGTTGTGTTGTCAGCACATTCTCCTGATTAGCCATCTCTCCAGCTTCCAGTGGTACATATTATCTTCTTTTCCTGCAGCATTTGTGTTCCTTCCCTGTTCATTAACAATATCTCGTAATTTTGTGACCATTGTTTAATTTTATATTTTCAGATAAAAATAACGGTCTGGCTTAACTTTTTCACTATTGATTCGTAACTAAAAAGCAATTTGTACTAAAACCATGTATTTTCATCATTTTAGAAGTATTTTTTTTTTCATTCAGAATTTTAACAACATTCTTATTCTCTTCGTCATAACATTAATATGCGAGTCTGCGCGATTAATCACGAAACATCTTTTCAACAATTTGACTTCAAGAGACTGTAACGTACTCATAACACAATTGTAACAATTGCTGAATTCATGTGCCCAACCGGTTTACTTTGAGACGGTAACAATAGTGTGTAATTGGTAGCCATATTTTCCCCAGTTATAGAATAAGAATTATACATATTTGAAATTCGCGCACAGAATATTAACACTTGTATTATATATATATATATATATATATATATATATATATATATATATATATATATATATATATATATATATATATATTGTATTCAACACCTTGAGACTGAAGTGGAAAGTCGACTATTACATTCGCTACCGTTCGATTTTCTAATACATTCTGAGAGTGAGAGAGAGAGAGAGAGATTTGTATGCTGTGGTTTGGAATTCCTAAGGATAAAATCAATTTGCACATTTTATCATCACCAAAATGCTTTGAAGAACCCTCCATTTTGCGTTATGATTGTCGATTGTCTATGCTCTTTTGTCGCTATCATAGCTTCCCACCGCCTCTAGCAAAAGTGGTCGGTGATGCCTGTTCAGATGATGATGATGATGATGATTATTGCTTAAAGGGCGCAAAACTACTAGGTCATTAGCGCCCAGACACACCGAAATCTGCGCAACAGTAGCACTTTGTGCAATAATATAAAACCCGCTATTAATAACTGGGGTTAAATTCTCATCAACAGACCTGATCAAAACGCAGCTGCAAGAGCTCAGATATTAAGTGTTATAATGGCCTAAAAATATAACAATGAAACCCCTTAAAACAAACAACAAGGATAAAATTGTCTACAAAAGGACAAAAGTCTTAAAATATTCGGAAATTACCGTCATGGGTAAAACCATTAAAATTTACACCTTGCTCCAAAAGTCACAAACACGGATAAAGCGGAGAACTCGTTCCACAGCAACCACATCATTGGCAAGTAGCTCCTCAATAGAGGAGGGCAAACCCAGGGAAAGTCTAAAAGTTGCCAGATGAGGGCATTCGAGTAAAATGTGACGCACCGTAAAGGGGTGGTCACATCGTGGGCAATCTGGAGCTGGTTGACCATTAAAAAGGTGACGGTGACTAAATCGGCAGTGCCCTATTCTAAGACGAGCTAAAATCACTTCTTCGCGACGCACTGCGCGAGAAGAAGTTGACCAATGAAAAGGGGTGGATTTAATTTCTCGAAGCTTATTGTGGGGAATGATATCCCACTCATCGCGCCAGCGCGAGAGAATTCCTCGACGTATACAATGTTTAAAATCCCCTATATAAAAGCGTTGCTCGTACTCTGCAGGGTCTAAAATGGCGAATTTAGCTGCGACATCCGCGGCCTCATTACCCGGGAGTCCCACGTGTCCAGGTACCCATAGCAGAGTCACTCTGACACCAGCGGCCAGAAGCGAAGACACTGCATCCTAAACTTTCTGCACAAGAGGATGGTAGGGGTACAGGCGTTTAAGAGATAAAAGGGCACTCAGAGAATCGGAACAAATGACACTGTTCCCCAGCCCGTGGTCAGAAATAAATAAAATAGCCCGATATATAGCATAAAGCTCCGCCATAAAAATAGATGTCGCAACGTTAAGACCATATGTAAAACTAGCTCCATTAAAAACAAAGGCACATCCTACACCTGTGTCGGATTTAGAACCGTCGGTATATATAAAATTACATCCAGCAAAGTAAGAGACAATCTCGTTAAAATGACTAAGAATGAATGGTGCTGCGGTCGAGGACTTTGGACAGGCCGTAAGCCCAAGATGGACGGGGGCCACTGCTAAGAGCCAAGGGGGGGAGGAGGTTTCCCCGGCCAAGAAAAAAGCAGGTAAGTCCAGGTCCATCGTCCTTAACAGCTCCCGGAAACGAAAGCCAGCGGGCTTAGGAGTAAAAGACCGAGCAGCGTAAAATGGGGCGAGAGACACATTAAAAAACGGTTCATTCGCAGGATGACGAGGTTGCGTAGCCAGTCGACAACCATAACCAGAAAGTAAAAGATCCCTACGATAAAACAACGGAGGTTCCCCAGCCTCCGCACATAAACTCGACACAGGGCTGGTGGGGAATGCACCAACAGCGACACGGATACCCCGGTGGTGAATGGGGTTAAGACGACGAAGAACGGAAGGTCGCGCTCAGCCATATACTATGCAGCCATAATCCAGTTTGGACCGGATTAGAGATCGATAAAAACGTAAAAGAACAGTCCGGTCGGCTCCCCAGGATGTGCCACTTAAAACCCGTAAAATACACAGAGAACGTTCACACCGGCCTCTGAGCTGTGCTACATGCGAAGACCAACCTAATGTTCTGTCAAAGATTAAGCCCAGGAAACTAACTTCGTCCGCGAAAACAAGAGCTTCTGGGCCAAGGTGGAGAGATGGTGAAGGATACACCTTATGACGCCAGAAGTTCATGCAGACGGTCTTCTCTGCGGAGAAACGGAACCCATTACGTACGCTCCAAAGGTAAAGGCGGTCCAGACAGCATTGGAGGCGGCGTTCCAAAAGACAGGTTCTCCTGGAGGAAAGATAAATCGCAAAATCGTCTACGAATAACGACGATTGGATTCCCGGTGGTAAACACTCAGATATGGAATTGATGGCGATGGCAAACAGTGTACAACTAAGTACCGAGCCCTGCGGTACACCGTTCTCTTGAGTAAAACGAGAAGATAAAACTGACCCCACGCGAACGTTAAAAACCCGGTCCATCATAAACTCCCGAATAAAAACAGACATCCGACCACACATATGCCAATCATTAAGCGTACGAAGGATACCGCCCCTCCAGCAGGTATCGTAAGCCTTCTCCAAATCAAAAAATACGGCAACAGTTTGGCATTTTCTCACAAATCCGTCCATTATATGGGTGGAAAGAGACACAAGATGGTCCATGGAACATCGATGACGACGGAAACCGCACTGGATGTTCGTCAGTAGGTGCCTCGACTCCAACCACCACATAAGCCGCCCGTTAATGATTCGTTCCATCACCTTGCACACGCAACTGGTGAGGGAAATGGGACGGTAACTGGAAGAAAGGTGTGGGTCCTTTCCAGGCTTAAGAATAGGAATGACGATGGCCAATCGCCAAGCGCTGGGAAATGTGCCGTGACACCAAATAAAATTAAAAGTTCGTAATAAAAAAGCTTTGCCTTCTGCAGATAAATGCTGCAACATGGCAACGTGAATGTCGTCTGGCCCGGGTGCGCAATGTCGAGAGGTGGAAAGGGCATGCTCCAGTTCCCTGGCGGTAAAAGGAACGTTGTAGCTCTCCTGATGGTCGGAGGCAAATGAGAAACCTTTCCTCTCAACCTGCTCCCTTACTGCGCGAAATGAAGCCGGGTAATTGGCGGAGCTCGAAACATCAGCGAAGGTTCGCCCTAAAACATTGGCGACGTCAGTCGGAGTAGTGAGCACTCGATTTAAAATCCTAAGACCGGGTATAGATGTAAACCTTGGTTTGCCAGCAACGCGGCGTAGCCGTTCCCAAACTACGGATGAAGGCGTTGTGCGGTTAAAAGAAGAGGTAAAAGAAATCCAAGAAGCCTTTTTGCTATCCTTGATGACTCGGCGGCATTTGGCGCGAAGTTGTTTATAGCAAATCATATTTGCTGAAGTAGGGTGGTGACGAAAAACTCGGAGAGCACCTCGGCGTGCACGCAACGCATCCCGGCATTCATCGGTCCACCAGGGAACCGGTAAGCGCCTGGGGTGACAAGACGACCGGGGAATAGTCTTATCTGCGGCTGATATGATGACCGTACGGAAATGCTCGATCGCGATGTCGATAGATGGAAATTCACACCCTGAAAATTCGGCCAAAGATCGAAAGAGAGGCCAATTTGCCTTATCAACGAGCCATTTTGGCGCGCGCTGTGAATGTGCGTTTGAAGAGAGTACATGGATCTGACACGGAAAGTGGTCACTGGAATATAAATCGGAGATGACGTTCCAGGTGAAATGCACAGCAAGTGAGGCAGAACAAATGGATAAGTCCAAGTGTGAAAAGCTGTGAGTGCTGTCAGAAAGAAAAGTAGGTTGACCAGTGTTGAGCAGAACAAGATTGTGACGGTCGAGAAATTCTGCCAATATGCTGCCCCTGGCACACTCCGTGTTGGAACCCCACAGGGGATGGTGTGCATTAAAATCTCCCAACAGTAGGACAGGGGGTGGTATCTGAGACAGAGGATCATCCTGGTCAACTGTAATGATGGTGCCGGACGGAGGTAAATAAACAGTGCAGATAGAAAAAGTAAGTCCGGAAAAGTGAACTGTAGCTGCAGCAGCTTGCAAAGGAGTCTGGAGCTGTAGTGAAGTACTGTACACGTCATCTTTAATTAAAATTAGAACTCCGCCGTGAGCGGGAGTGCCATCTGCGGGAGGGAGATCAAACCTCACCGAAGAGTAACCGCGTAAATTAAAAGAATCACCTGGGCGAAGCTTGGTCTCTTGGAGACACACAAGCAGTGGGTCAGTAGAACGTAAAATTAACTCGAGGTCAGGTCTTCTGCTACGGAGACCACGCACATTCCACGAAAGGATAGCCATTGTTAAAATTAGAGAAAATAAGCTAAAAAGTTACCACCTTACTTTTTGGACGGTTCAGGGCGAATCAATCGTCCTTTTTTTAAACGCGTGGAACTCGGTGGTTTATCAGGAGCAGGAGCATCCTGCTCCATTGAATCCTCAGAGGGAGGCTTCTCCTGCTGAGAAGGATCAACCGATTCCAATACCTGGAAACGGTTGGAGGTGGAGAGAGGCGGTGATGGTGACCGCCTTATAGGCCTGCTCCCAGAGCCGTCGTGGGAGCTCGACCTCCGAGGAGGTGACGGACTGTGGTCTTTTTTCTTTGTCTTTCCCTCACTTGCGGACGATTTTAAAAAATCAGTCCTTGTATGGGCCGTCTTAAATTTAATGGGATCAGCGGCAAAAACAACTGGCTTGGCTACCGTAGTTGGGCGCTTGGCACTGGCAGGCGGAGGTGTTGTAGAAAAAACCAGGTCGCACGTTTGAGTGCTACTGTCACGTCGCGAAATCGCAGTTGCGGCTACAGAGCTATACGAACCAGGCTTTGGTGCAGGAGGTAGACAGGCTTGATAACGTTTCCGGGCCTCAGAGAACGAAAGTTTCTCTTTAACGCGGATTTCCTGTTTAGAGCGCTCCTCCCTAAATCGAGGGCAGTCACGGGATGTGGCCGGATGAGAACCACGGCAATTCACACATACAGGAGCGGATGAACATGCTCCCTCATGACTTTCTAAGGCACATGTGGCACAAATCGATTTAGGGCTCTTGCAAGATAATCGGGTATGGCCGAAACGCTGACATTGGAAGCATCGTAAAGGGCTAGGGACGTACGGGCGGACCGTGATGACCTCATACCCTGCTCTTATCTTGGACGGTAACTCAACCCTACTAAAGGTGAGGAACAATGTACGAGTAGGCTGTACCTCGCCATCCTTCTTTGTCTGCACACGATATACAGAGATGACATTCTGTTCGGCCAAATAACCCTGAATTTCCGTATCGGTCATGCCGTCCAGTACAGATGTGGTTACTACTCCCCGGGAGGAGTTCAGGGTGCGATGTGACTCGACACGGATCGGGTATCCGTGGAGTAAGATGGCCTTGAGTAGCGCGCTAGTTTGTGATGCACTCACTGTCTGAACTAATAAGGATCCGTTGCGCAGCCGCGTGCACGATTTAACGGGGCCATAAATACCATCCAGACCTTTTTGTATAACAAAAGGGTTCACATGCGTAAAAGACTGACCCTCCTCAGTTCTGGTGATTACTAGGAAACGAGGGAAAGACATCTCAGTCACCTCTCTTGCGTCCAATCTCTTACGTTTAGTATTAAAATGAGGATTTGGTTGTGCTATTGCGGTTTCATCCTCCACCATTACACCTGTCTCCGATGGCAGGCTGCTTCCTGGGCGCCACCCCGGCTTAGGTTAGTTGCCCTGGCCTGGAACAAGTAACCTCAGGGTCACACCTTCCTGGGTACAGACAAAGGGACCCAATCGCCTACAGGAAGCTTACAGCATGTGTAATGGCCCCTCCCCGGGCCTGGCCTGTACCAGGGGATACGCTCTTGCCCTACATGATGACCCAGTGCTGGGAGTCACGCCCTTACCCAGTCACCTTTGAACCGTGTCAAACACGGGGGCATCCATCAGACTAAAAGCAGGGAGGTTTAAAAGTAAAAAGTAAAATGGAGACAAACTAAAAATGAGTCAAACGCGCTGAGCGCGGACCTGAGGGAGCAGCTCGGGTGCCTCGGGGTCGCTACGCCCCGTACCCAATAAATTGGGCCCCTGAGGGGATGCCTGTTCAGGAATAATATAGTGGAGGTATAAAGTTGGCTACACTGACTACAAGACAAATGCAAGTCGCGTGATAAAACGAATTTGATCATTTATTTTTTCTCGATAATTTCACTCCTTAATCCGGCTATGATTGGTCAAAATTTAAACTTTGTTTCGTAACATTGGTAGATTTTAAGATTACGTCACATGAATGAAATAGTTGTTATTTTTTGGGATATCGAGTGACGGTCACATAGATATCAAAAGTTTGCCGCGCCTCATTTGATGCCGGCCTGGTATACATAATTGGCAAATGCCGGAGGTATACGATGAGCGTAGTAATATTAATACTCCTTCCCTTGTTGGCGTTTCCACTAAACCGCCGAAATCATCTTCATAAATAAGTTACCATGTTATTATTGTAGGCGAAAATATGACCCTAACAGAATGTCAGGGTATACCTTGGTCACATTCGGAACTATGAAAATAGTCTAAAGATCCCATGACGCATCTATTATGATTTAATGAGTGAACTATACTGTAATCACAGATCTTATTATAGTGAAAAAGAAGCAAAAACAAGTGCGAGTGTGCAAAAATCGTTCTAGAACATGAATGGAAATCACACAGCGAGGTCTAAAATAATGTGCCATGGACACAAACACAGATGCTGCGTTTTCACGTAATGCCAAAATCGCAGAACCTCCCTCATTTCATTACATAGCAGCGTTCATGTCATGTTAATTTTTTAGAATTCAAATTATTGCTCACCCGGTTGCCGTCTCTGATTATCGCAGAATCCCTTTCGGAATGGGCAATTTTTCCGATGGTAAACACAGATGCATAGCCAGACCATCTAGGCAATGGTGATGATGTTTAATACTCGATTGTTCTGTATTTATACCACTTTATATATAAATAAATTTATTCTTAACAAACTGTAAAGGAACCACAGCAACAAGTCCCTATATTCAGTACTTTCTTAAAGCACAACGACTCGTATACACCAGGTCTTACTGCCGTTAAAATCATAAGACTACAACACTGTTTTACAACCTTTCGCCCCTCCCTTTACCATGAACACATACATAAGGAACAACCTGTAGCTCTTAAATGTTCGCACCACTAGAAAGTAAATATGTCTGTTCTTGCGTTGCTCTTTCAACTCTTAATATTTTAATGTACTCAGGAATGGAAACAAAGTTTAAGACAAAGTCATACATATGATTGCCGATGGTAATGCTGGCATTCCTTTGGTTCTGCGTGGAATGCTAGACCGGACAGGTAAACTGAAAGGATTTTGTAATGAGCATAAATAGGATATTCCACAGAGCCAAACGAACCCGAATTGGTCAATATTGCTGCGGCTACTGAAAAATAAATGGAAGCGCGCGCGCTTTCACGAAGGGAAGCTGTGAACTATAGTATTGTCATGTTAATAGGCATATATAAATGGCAATATATACACACGGCTTTCCAAAATTATTGCCGATTTTTGTGATTTTCCTATGGGTAATGAATTGAGCATACGACCTATTATCGTTGCAAAGATGGATAAACTCAAAATCTGTTCTGTGCTACGCGCCATTCAGTAGTTACGATTGTCACTAGGCACTTGCAATAATGTACTCTCGAATTTCATTAATTTCATCCCCTACCATTGCCCTGCGCAATTTCCTCGTGGAATTTAGGGAAGACCCTCCTTCTGACAATTCCATTTGCAAATGGTACGCGCAGTTTGTGCAGACGGGTTGCTGTATAAAGGAAGAAGTACCGGGCATCCCTCTGTATAAGAGGAAAATGTGAACCTGATCAGAAAAGCTTTTCAACTCAACCCTAGGGATAACGGAACTGGGTATTAGTATTCCAGCAAAGGATAGAACACAATAGTTTTATTACCAGAGACCAGAAGTTAGGCAAAATGTCTTTTCTATTCAATAGTCGCATAAAAATAAACACATCCGTTTTGTGTTGGTAGGGCCGGTTTTTATTTTGGTCTTTTTTCTATTTTGACTTCTGTTGCCTATTTTAAGGTTTAAACTTTTTTTTTGCCTGTTTTGGACCGTTATTGATTTTTTTTAAAATTATATATTCATTTTAAAAAGTACACGAAGAATTTAAATATATGGAAGTAAAAAAAGTTTAAAAAAAAAGTAAATAGCACGTTCACTTAAAAGAATATCTAATGAGAACGTTTTATAAATTTATTTCTTTTCAAACTTTCAGGAATCACAAACTTTCTCCTCAACCCATTCACTTAATCTCTTTAAATAGCTCTTTCATTAGTGAAGGGAACGCACGATTGCCTCGGGCATAAGAATACCTGGAAATAGAGAGGATGGGGAAAGTATTGTAGTTTTGAATAGTCCTGGCTAATGAGTTTGTATCGATCTGCGCGAGACAATCCTAGGAAATCTGAGTGGGGTTAACTTCTTAGCTGCATAAATGTAACAAACAATTGCAAGCGAGAAAGATGACAGCGGTAGAGCTGTGCAATAAACCATTCCTACAATGAGTTCAGTACGGAAGTAAGAGAGATGCTAACCTGATTATCCTATAAACGCATAAAGAGAAAATGAACTCGACCAGAAACCATTGCCCATCTTTTTCTCATTAGCCAGGACTATTCAAAGCTGCTTTACCTTATCTTGATCAACATTTCCTTAATGTGCTGAAAGATGAATGCTTTATCGTAATTGGTGTGAGTCCTTCCGAAATAGTTTGCTTTAAATGTGCCCAATCACTTCAGTGGAAGTAGAATGTTCTTTTTCCATGATAAAAATGTTCTCTATGGCTATTGCAACCTTGGAAAAGCATCTTGTTGTTTCTTGCAACTAAGAAAAGAAAGCTTAAGTACTTTAATTATGTGATAAAGAAATTATTAACCATCTTAAATATCTTTTTTCATTAATAATGAGTGGTATTGCTCTCTGTTTTTACTTTTAATAAATGTCTATTTTAATTATATTACTGCCTGGTACCAGTATTTTAAGTGCCTTATTGCCTGGCTATTTCAACCAAAATAAATGTCTGAACTTGGGGCTCTGTTTATTACAAGCTGATTTTAGTGATTAATGGACTTTTCACTAAAGTGCAAAAGGTAATAAGCATAGTGTTCACATATGGGGGAGATAAAACCCCGCATTGTTAATGTTGAACATTTCGAGACTTTTCGAAAATTGTATTCTATGCTGTTTTCAAGGTGAAGATGTACGCCCGTTTTTTTCTTTGCCGAAATGACAGTAACAGAAATGACTTAACCGGATATGATCGATGAATGGCAGCTTCCACGGCTAAATAAGGGCAGAGACGATTTCCTCCTGGAACAAGATGGTGCCATCGGGAGGTCAGGGAACATTTAAACCAGCACTTAATTGCAGCAATGGAGTGAATGTGGGACAGACGCGATGGTGATCAGCTGCTCTTGTATTGTGCTCTTCGGTAATGCAATTTAACTTTATGCGATTAATTTTATGGGGTTACATATTGACTAAGTATTTCCCCCTCTACCTGTGACTGTTTTGGATATGCTCAAAGTATCAAAAAATCAACGGTAACATGCTGAGGGTGTATGGGAACAAAGAAATAGATCCTTCAGTTGATATCTGCAAAGTGACAAAGAGTGCACACATTGAACATTTGTAATGCATGTAAAACAACTTTTTGGAGCTAGATTATACAACAAAACAAAATTCGCATTCCTTTTTTGAAATCCCCATAAAGGTTTTGAAACTTCTGTCTCTAAACACTTATTAAATATAATAGGTTACCTACAGTTAGAGCGTGCAGTCGGATAGATTTTTAACAATCTCCTACGTAATGGGTTGGAAAGAAGCTGGGCGAAACATAAAATAATTACCTTTGTCATTGTGAGAGAGGTTCGTCGAATAACATTAATGACTCTTTCAGAATCATGCCACTTACACATTGGTAACAGAAAAACTGCACAACAGCACTGAGGAGGGCTTGTGGATGGTGGGTGACTCACCGATTCCCGAACAAAAAGGGTGTTCATGCAGTTGAAGATGATGTTACTTCAAAGGTAAGCCCTATGTGGAAGTATTCATCACCACACCATCCCCACACCCCCAAATAAAAAAAGGTTGCTTCTGCTAACAAAGTTATTGTCATGTTGTTTTTCGATATTTAAGGAAGGTTTACCAGGACCCTATTCCGCAAAAGTCTAGTAACTTGTAGTTATTAGTAAAATTCTGTTCCACAAATGTTTCTTCTACTCTTGTACTTTACTACTCCATACTTACAAACGTACAAGTGATTGTTCTTTGTTTTACTCTACAGAAGTATTAGAATTAGTCGGTAATTTGTATAAATTTCTCTACAAGTGTAGGAATGTTGGCAACTTCAAATAATAGCACAAAATTTATTATCTTGTTAATGATTTTGGGAGGCAGTTGGCCCAAATGTGCCAAGTATTAGCGAAAGTGATGATAATGAGTAGCAATATGTATAAAGAAAGAATAAATTAGTATTTTGTACAATGATAGTTCAGTGCAATTAAAGTACGGCTTATGACTGATATTGGCGTTTATTGTTTAAATTGCATATTTCAGACCAACATGCCACGAAAATAATTTCTTTTCTCTTTTAAAATACTCTCTTTTTGACACAATTTTCCCAGATTTTACTTATAATTAGAATATGGTTGCAAAGGAATATAAGCAAATAAATAAATATAAATGACAAATAAACTAATAAAATAAATGACGAGAGCAATCGAGAATCTCGATTCTTCTGCCATTTCTCGACGACTGAAATTGATGCTCCTAAATGTATCTGTAAGGGACGATCATCTCAAAGTGGATTATTAGCTTGAATATCGAAAAATGCATAATGAAGTATTTAAATTATCATTATATCTGAGAAAAAATACAACACCCACTTAGCAGAATACAATAATCCGCTCTGTACATTGAATGGACAACACCTAATTCAAAGTATGGCGACTTAAGGCAAACAGCTGTTCCTCAATCTTGCTCTTATATAGCATCGCTTGTAACTTTTTACTAATTCTTTACCAGTGTTGCACTTCATTCGTGAAACAGAAAGTTACGAGACCATACTTTATAATAGTAATTAGACCATACATTTCTGGAATACGGCTCAGCATGTCATACATGCACACAATTTAACTGGACAATACTACAGGGAGATCCTGAAAACTTTGCACGACTATATTACACGCAAAAGACCACATTTCCGTGCAACAAGCTGGATGCTGCAAGATGATAATGCACGGCTGTACAACGCAAAGGTTACTGCATAATTCATTAAAATCACCGTGAAATGTGTTCCTCGCCCTCCATATAGTCCATATTTAGCTCCGTGACTTCTTTCTTTTCCCCAAATTGAAGAAACACCCTCATTGGAGCAATCTTCCATAATCACAAGACCAGGACCGATGGATTTTTTCGAGGCGTAAAAATCCTAAGTATGGCTTCCTTCGGAAGGGAAGTAAAGCTGTGGGTCCCGTGTCGTACATTTACGGCACGATAAAGAACCTCAAGCCTGAAAAAGAGGCCTCTGAGCAAAATTAGTCGGCCGTTTCACGCCCTGAGTTGAATGGGAGGCTGATGACCTGAGATGTTAAAGAGCGTCCATAAATAAATAAATAAATAAAAAATAATAATCACAAGCAGTGATAAAGGCTGTGGATGCGATTCTGAAAGAACTGTCAAAAATGGTTTCCAGCATGTCTATGAAGACTGGCACAAACGCTGCGACAGTTACATTACATCCAACGAGGATTATTCTGAAAAGTATCATCCAAATTATGAGAATGAGTAAAGGTATGTTGTCAAAAAATATGAGCATTATTTAGTCAATATCTCTCGTTTAAAATAAACACATAGTTTAAAATCTCACAGTGCTAGAATACTCGAGTCGACGGTCATTTGTTAATATGTTTCTATGGTTAGATAGATATCATTGAGTATTTGTTGCCACCGTTTTAAGTTTAGAAATCTAGGCTATTCTTCAACTTTATAGTCTACTTATTCAATTTAAATGTATTAAATCGCAGTCAAAATGTAAATGCATTCAGTTTCTGCTAACTTATTGTCTTTTTGAAATGAAAATCAGTTGAATACAAAGCAAAGAGTCTAGTATGTTCTAAAGTCTATTAATAGATCTTGATGCAGAATATGTAGCTACCAAAGACGCTAATAACAATTGGCTTCGCTGTGCTTATCGAAGAGATGAACTAGCAAAGACTCAACGGTATTGAAGCTGAAAATATGATTGTGTACCAGTTCCGAAGGTCAAAGCACATCAAGTGGGAAAATTCACCATTATGGATAGAAAGGAAAAGTGGATAAACGTTTATAAAAACGTGTATGTCTCTTCATCTTCTGGCGAGTACAATCGTTTACTCGTGAACTAAAGAAATAGAAAGTTATCCATATGAGTATAAAAACAATAGGTGTGCTCCCAAAGAAAGTACAGATTTTTTAAAACTAAAATCATAATAACTGTTTTCGGGGAACTCTTGGTTTAAGAAAAATGGTCACTGCAGATCATCAGCGGTTGCGGAAGGGTATTTGGACGACTCCTTGAATAGTAAAACGGAACTCTTTAATAAATTATTGGAAAGGTGGAGCGAGCAGAACATAAAATGTCATTACCATGCTTTCCTGTAGATCTGTTTGAACGGAAGGAATCTTATTAACCATTCTCCAATTCTATCTACAAGAAGTATTGTTTTGAGGTGTCTTTGGACCAGTTTACATGGGATACCTTCACACCTAATGCTAATTTTCTGCAATCACTATTACAGTGAATAGCAAACAATTGTGCACGTATCAATACTGTTCTCAATTTAGTTTCTAATAATTGTATAAAATGACTTTGCATTTCATTCAAAAAGCAGTGCTGCGAATTTGCGTCGTCCAACATCTTCAAATGTTTTATTCCACTGCCATAAAAATAGTACTTTAATCATAAAATAAGGTGGGCAATAATCACATTATGATATGACACTATAAAATAGTGATTTACGATGCAAGTGTTAAAAGCAGCATTTTATTCTATGGGTAGGACGTTGGCAAACCAGCGAAAATAAAATAAAAACACTTAACACACGTATCGTACACAATTTTAAGGGAGCCCTCAATATTTATAAATAAATTACTAATTATAAATTACATGTACCGCAGTCATTCTGAAACGTTCCTTGTTTCAAAGCAGTAGTTCGGACGTTTCTCACTAGGAAGAAAATGGAAGAAATGCTACCTAAATCTCTGGGTGTTATCAATATCGCACCGGCGGTAATTAGTGGTTTTTAAATATATTTTGGAAGGGTAAAATTACAGACTATATTTTGTTTTATTATTACATATTCTATATATACACACATATATAAGGGTCCCCCTAATGAAACTAAGACCTTAGTCGTAACTTAATTACTTAGAGCTTTGTGTTTGTTCTGGTAGATGGCGCAGTATGTAAGAAAGCGGACTGGTATGGTCTGACGGCGCAGTGTGCTGTTTACATGTGCAGAAGCATGTTGAACCGAAAACGTTCAAAACAGGGGTTCGTACAAACGGGCCCAGAGAGAAATAATTTAATTTTTCAAGGCAGATGTTAGTGGAGTCGAAATTTATCGTCATATCAACAATTTGTACGGGAATGCGTCTGTCATGCAGCACAGTGTTCAGATGGTGTGAATTTTGTGATAGACGTGTGCGCGCACTGAGTGAGCCTACACCTGGTCAAGCTCACTTAACCATCACCGAGGAATCAACTGCAGGCGTAGACAATCTGTAAGAGAGGCATATCACACTTGACGTTATAACGAGAAACAAATGCAATGCTAGGAAGAATGTCCTTGCTGTTATTGCTACTCTGCTGCTGCTATTATTACTACGGGAGCATTGAGGGAATGGGTTTCTTAGGGGGAGGCCAGTTCCGAGCGACAGCGGAGAGAGTCGAACTCCTTAATCGAAAGAGGGAACCAGTATTAGCTAGATAATAGCATTTTAAATATAATGGCGCAGTAGCGTAGATGTTACGGCACTGCGCTCAACGTGTGGAAGTTTCAATGCGGGTTCAACCTACCATGTCATTTTTTTTTTTTTTTTTTTCCCCTTCATTTTGCACCAGTTAAGGAGATTTGCCACAGTTACAAATGATTTACTCCTGAATTAGTTGCGAATTGGAATTACAGCAGTTCGCCACTTCTAGGATTTGCCTTAGGTTAGTGTGTGTATATATGAATTAGTTGTGAATTGGAAACAAATTCTGTTAACTTGCTCACATATTCATTCTCATTTAAAATCGCCATTTTAAACTCATAAACCTTATCTTCATAACTATTTTACATTACAGGTGAGCAATGAAAACAGCTGCTGATTCCACTGGATAAGACCTCATAAATATACTAACATGCTAACCTGCTCTTATTTACTTATGAAACCGTCTTCCGCTGTCGCTCGGAACTGGCCTCCCACTAGGAAACCCATTCCTTATTCCCTTAATGCTCCCGAAGTAGTAGCAGCAGCAGAGCAGCAATAACAGCAATGACATTCTTCCCAGCACAGCATTTGTTTCTCTTTGTAACGTCAAGTCATATCACCACCCGAGAGATTGCAGAAACATTGTCATTGAGCAAAGGAAAAGTTCACACCATTCTCCATCGACGGTTGGGTTACTACAAGGTATGCGCGCAGAGGGTTCCCAAGCATCTTTCTGAGGAGCTGAAGATTCGGCGAATGTGTGCTTACAGGGAGCACGGGCGGTCCGTTACTTTGAAGATTGGTTCTGCAGTGAACCAAGGGCGTTCTTCAATCAGAGTACTCATAACCTCGTGAAGCACTGGGACACTGGCTTTGGGCATACAGCTGACTCTGTATAGCGGATATGCCGCCCCTGTATCACTCTTACTTCCTGTATTCATATATTCCAGCCAATAAATAATTATATTATATTACTATTTAAAAATACAATTTTCTTCCGCTGAAAGAATGTGTAGTGTGAATTGGACATGAAAATAATAAGATCAGCTGTTATTAATTTTATTTCAGTCTGACGTGGTTCTAGGATTCGTAAGATGGCCACTTATGCAATTGAATGTTGGAAATAAGTTAATTAATTGTTATGTATATCGCTCATTGCACTGTGACCTAATTTCGAGCTCGCCGCGAGGAATAAAAAATAGAAACACATATAATGCACTATAAAATATGTAATTTGTATCCGCTTTAATAGATTAATAATCATCATATTCCGTGTTAAACCAAAGTTGGTAACCTGGAACGTTATAAAAATGTTATATCACTTGAGTATTGCAAAATGTATTTTCTAGTTTGGGTGCCTTGTGTTAAAATAACTACTTTTAGTTTGAGATAATGTGCCCGACGCAGCCTGGGTTTTCTGGAAGCATTAAGGAACTGGAAGGAAACAAATTGTTTCGTGTTATAAAACAAACACTCGCCTCTAATAATCCGAGAAATGCTGACTGAGTAAACATAGAAAGTTTATGCACCAAGAATGCTTAACTAAACAGTTTGATCTAACAATAGTCCATGTACGTTTCCGTACTGAGTTTCCCAGGTGTCGTGCCCTAAGAATGTCGCAAGAGAATGCGATAAAAGACAAACAAAATATTGTATTTCACGCAATCGCAGTCACGGCGCATTGTAGAGTTTTTTACCAATTAAGTAACTCACGTTCAATGAAAGTGACATAAATGGAAAGAGGAACTGAAAAAATTTCTCATAAATGCTCAATTTGACCTTCGTTACTGAACACTAAGAATTCCGCCAAACTATTAGAGTTTGCATACTCTCGCAAAAAGAACGTCCTTTGTTTTTATTCTTTAGTTTGCTTCAGTGCTAAGCGGCGATATAAATGAAAATGGTTGTTTGAAAACATGAAAGCACTACTAGAATTTTCAACTGTTAATTAATAGTGTGTAACGCTGTGGTGCAAATCCACCCACAAGGTAATCTCGATGGTGCTCCGACTTAAAGAAGAGAGATTGTAGGTATGTGCAAGAGAAAGTCAACCGACAAGCCGCCAGGAAACAGGGAAGCGGGTTTGCAGAAATCCACCCACCCTCAGAGGAAGTAAGAAATTGAAAATTCCGAAGACTTGAGTGAAAGATTGATTCTAAGCAAACGATGACTATGACTGCTGCAGATCTTAAAATGGAACGGCAAATTGCAACGACGTTCTTTCTCCAAGAGAATTCTAACTCAAATGAAAATGATGGTTTTTATGGAATTAATGTTCAGTGAGGAAACCACCTTCAATCTTTCTGGTATAGTAAACAAACATAACGTCAAAATACGGGAGACTAAAAACTCTGGTGTCTCCTTGGAGCATTAGGAGATTTTTCCTAAGGTGAACATGTTCTGCGCTTTAATCCATGTGAAAATGTATGACCATTTCTTTATCACTGCGGCAATTTCATACGTGAATAGGCTACAGAAATGTGTTCTGCCGCAACTTGATCAGGACAATTCTGTTTTCTTTCTCCAACAGGATGGCGCGCCACTACATTTTCACAACGAAGTCAGAATAGAGCTTAATTATAGATTACCAAACAGTTGGGCTGGTAGTAATGATAGAACGCTTCTTCTGTTGGGCTCCACCTTCTCAAGACCTGGCAATCTGTGACCTTTTCCATTGGGGGTTTGTTATAAAGTTTGATCTACCATCATGGTTTATAGAATCCGCAACAACAAATGATGGAACTATGTTACAGCGTGTCTGGCAGGAACTTGACTATAAAATGCTCGTATGCCGAGTTACCAAGCGGACTCACTTAACCTGTCATTTATGTACGGAAACAAAATTTTTGGAGTCCCCCCCCCCTCTCTCTCTCTCTCTCTCCTTCCCACTAATACACAATTAAATATCTAAATTTCATTAAACTTAGTTACATTTCTTTTAAATCAGCAACATAATTTGTACTAACCCTATTATTTGGAAGTATTCAAGTTCTGAAGAGAGGAATAAAATGAATTTTCAAAATTTTCAGCTGTTAACTGCATAAGCATGTGTTGTAAACCAATTTACGTTGTTTAGAAGCAAACAATCGGGTCAGGGGTAGCTCTAATTTTTCTTTAAGTACGTACATAAATCTTTTATCCGATAGTGAAACGCATTTCTCCTTTGTTAAATTGGCATTATACTTCCCCATTCGCCCCTCCAAGAAGTAGAAAGACCCAAGCAAACCAACCCTCCCCACAATTGAAGGGGTGATCTATAGGATATCAAAATGATGGGGGATTTCGAAGAAACCAAGAGGGAGCGAACTACAGCGCTGTGGTGAGTGAGGGGAGCGAACATGCGAGCCAAATGACACGCATTCACACCGTTCATGTCACTTTCGGTTCAACGTGCGTCGCATCATCACATAATTTATGCGTTTTATATTTTCGTTTGGTATTGCAGTTTAATTACAAAACTGAAAATTGTATTGTTAACGAGCGATGAACTGACACAAATAAACAAGAGACGCTACAACTCCTGGTAGATGATAAAATTGTACATTTTTTTGAGTAGTGTTTAACGCCCGTTTTTACTGCTGAGGCACCACAGGCGGTGGACACTGATGATGCATGAGATGAAATGATTAATTGGGAAAGGATATTTTTATTTTAGGAAGGAAACATTCCAGGCCTAAGTTTAGGGTACCTCCCCGGCATTTGCCATTTATAAGGATTGAGGAAAACCTGGAAAAACCTCAGTCAGGGAGGACGGTCCTGGCGGGATTCGAACCCCAGACCTACCGCTCACGAGGCCGCGCCTTAACGACCTCGGCCACCCGTGGCGGTGAATTGTACATTAAAAACAGTACGTAATGCCATTAAGAAAATGCATGCGTTACCAGAGCTGTATGAAAGAAGAAGAAAAAAACTTAACATTAATGTGACCGATCTAATTAACTCTTGTTGCAGCCGCTCGCAACAATGCGCAAGCGCGCAACTTGTAAGAAGCACTCATTTCAATCAAAACATAACGTTATAGTGCTGCAGCGTGAATATAGACGTATCATTCTAAATATAGCGTTTTCCATTGCAATGTAACAAACTAATGAAAATATTGGAAGGGTACAAGGGAAAAACAATCGAAGGCCACTTTTGGTGAAATTTGAGTTTTAGGTGTCAGTTTGTAGGTAAATAAATAATCCTACATTCCAAACACTTTAACACAGCGGGGAAAAAAACACATGCATTCCATAAAAATCAGCACAGAAAAAATGTGTCCAGAGTAAAAATAATCACAGTCCTCTATAAAATGGGAAAACAATCAGAGTCCATTTATATTAAATGATTGTAATTTTGCATTACTTCAAAAGAGTCTGATTTAATGAATTAAACTTTAATTGTTGCATCATACGTAAACAGAGAAATTTCCAGAGCATCCCGTTTCATATCAATTATATCGAAATATATTTCAGACAAAATTCAATTTTGCTTTTGGATATCCTCGGTCTGACACTTGCTCCACATATCAGGAGTTGAAAGCAACAAAACAATCTCTTCTTGTAAGGAAAAGCACCGACAGCAATGATGCAGAAGTAGATAAAGAAGTGCAGTACTCTATGAACAGAGCGTGGAGTTAAAATTAAAGCTAGGCAACAAGAGGCAATATCCACGATTTAATGAAAAACTTTGTGGTGCCAAATATTAGCACAAATGATGTCTACTACAAATGGCAGCTGTCATTTTGCATGTTTAATATGCACGCTCATGTTGTCTGTCTTGTTTTCATCACCTGGACCCGTCAATCCGAAATTTGCAAATTTTTGCTGATTCGTGCCTCGGCCAAAATAAAGATCATACTTATTCGCTTCATTCATGCTATGGTTCGTAAGTACAACAGATTTGAACCATTGAAAGTGACTTTTCCCCATTAAGGTCATCATTATATGGAATGTGACAAAGCTATAGGTTTAATAAATCAAAACCATGCTGAAGTACCCAGCGATTGGAATGAGCACATCAGAGGATGCCGCGTGAAACAAAATTTCACAATCTTTATCATTGTTTCCAGAATATTTTAATAGTGTTCTTTATTTCTTAATAAAAAATACAGAAAGGAATGCCCAATGAAGATAAGAGAAAAATAAAAAATTGTAGCTGACAAAACTTCTGGAACTAAAACCAGTCGAAAAACCTACAATGGCTACTGGGAGTCCCGTGTTATATTGACAAAATGTGCGTAGTACACAGATGGTGGGCAGCCAGCCCCTTCCTATCCAAGTTGAATTCCACTTTCCAATGCAAAACATGATGACCTACAATGCTCGAAGAGATTCTGTTCCAAAAATGCTCCGCTCTATTTTTCAAGATTATCTGTAATAGACAATGAATAATTTTGTTTGAATGATTATTTTCAATAGTGTTTCATTAATGGTTACATTTTCCTCGACAAATATCTAGTACATTTTTGGTACATTCCATATAATTGGTGGACTATGATTGTTTTTATCTACAAGTATGTGTATTTTGACCATTTACTGTTAAATAACATGACCAAATAACACATGACACTAATTTCAAAAGAAGAATCTGTTAGAAAACTACCTTAAGAATTAAAAGTATTATTTCTGTATAGCTAATGTGCTTAATTTTGTCCCCTTTATAAACCTTAAATTACATTCCTATAAAAAAGTAAAAAGCGGACACTTTTATTGTTTTTCTCTTGTACCCTTACCTAATATTAACGCAAGTTTTGTTTATTTCTATCGTTTGCGTTATTCTACACTTTCCTTCATCCTTGCCACTCCCACCGCTACACGCTTTATAATATTACAGTGCTATGCCGGATATCCGTGAGCAAACCTAACTGTTCTCCACAATATTTAAAAAGCAACATGCACATTAAGCACCACATGCTTCGGCATTTAGTTTTCTGGATTTAAGTAAATTTTACGACACCTCTAATGTCATTGGAAGACATCATAAACAATGCAACGCTACCTGCATATTTCCTGCGTATGCTAAGTTTACTAAAGAATATTGTAGTATTGGGAAAAAAATATACACTACATTTAACAAACACTAATGCATGTACATACTCATAGTTATTGAAATAGAAACTCTCGGGAGTAAACATGTTATCCAGTTTGTACAAATATGTTGTTTTCTTCATTCTTGAAATAAACTGTTTTCAACTATATGTAAAACACCCTTGGGCGGACATAAGTCGGTCCTCGTAGTATAATAAGTAACCATTCTTGCTTCGTAGACCCAAGATCGCGAGTTCAATCCCGGCCAGAATCGATAGCTTTTTTCTAGAGTAAAAATCGTAAAGCCGTGGGTCCCATGTCACAGATTTACGGCACGTAAAAGAACCTCAACTTGAAAGAAGAGGCCACTGAGCAAAATTTTTCGGCCGTTTCACGCCCTGAATTGAATGGCACGCTAATGACCTGGGATGTTAAACAGCGTATTTTCAGCGCAAATGTATTGCTGAGGCATTAAATTTGCACTTAATTGGGCTCAGCTTAGGTTGGAGCTGAGCTTAATTAGAAAATTATAACATTACTTAATTTATTCCACACTTACCAATATTTTTTGAGATATGCGGTGTTTGCAACCGTTTCTTTTCGTTGCGGTCACAAGCGGCTAATCGTGCAGACGACGATAACCTGTGAGGCCCGATTCTGCTGTTTCGCGGGATCAGGGGAGAACAGGAATTGTTAGAACAACTTTTGCTGCATTCACTGATCATCGAGCTTATTTTCAACATGGTTATCTGGATGCCTCTTGGTACGCTGCTTTGGCCGCCAACGTTAATTTTTTTTTTTTTTGATTGATTTATTTATGGACGCTCTTTAACAGTTCAGGTCATCAGCGTCCCATTCAACTCAGGGCGTGAAAGGGCCGACAAATTTTGCTCAGAGCCATTCTTTCAGGCTTGAGGTTCTTTTTCGTGCCGTAAATATACGACACGGGACACACGGCTTTACTTCCCTTCCGAAGGAAGCCATACTTAGGATTTTTACGCCCGAAAAAATCCATCGGTCCTGGCCGGGTTTGAACCCGCGATCTTGGGTTTAGGAGGCAAGTATGGTAACCACTACACCACCAGGACCGACTTAATTGATTATGCAAAGTGTGGGGTAGTTAGTTAAGTTTTTTGAAGTTCAAAATGTATGTACTGCTATTAGAACGGCTCTCGAAGTACGATTTATTATCTGCTTAAAGAGACTGCGTGAACTGTATGCCGCACTGCGTGATACCAAGTGAAATGCATCTGCATGAACTACGCGACTGAAGTCTGGAAGTGCGTCACTCTACTCTAACTGAATCTAGAAAAGCGTGCCTTCACGAGGAAGTTTCTCCTTTTATAGTAATTTTAAAAATGTCACCACGTAGTCGTTCGAGCTCACTGGGTTCACAGAAGGGAGTTCACGGCTCTTTGAGCCTACAAAATATTCAAATAATATTGGTGAGCGCTTATCCTCCCGTACGTGCTCACTTAAAACTTTGCAATTCTTTCGTATCTGATTGGCGAGTTCGTGGTCATCCGATGTGAAAGTGAAAGGAAACCATACTCGCCACACCTGCATTACTGTCTCCTTAGGAATGTTCAGCCGTCCCTACAAGATTAGTATTTTCTCTAAAATATATAAGGGTTGTTGTTATAGCTTGTCCTTGCCAGGTGCATAATTCTATTGTCATCTCGCGTCTCTCGCCGGAGGCCTAATTAGCAACCGCACCAAATTACATAATATTCTGCCAACGCTTGCTCTTTACAAGGGATTTTCTTACATATTCATGATATAATACATAGAAAAAAGTATACAATCAACATCAAACCTCTAATCATCCACTCTCCCTTCTGAATTCATATAACATATATAGTAGAGACTAATACTAGAGTATGCTTCAAGCTATTTACAATATACGAGATATTAGGTAATATTAATTAGCTATAATTTATTCAATGCGCAAATTTGTTTCTTTGTGGGTTGGGGGCGGGAGAGCTGTCTCATGTTTTACACAAATTTATTGCAATTGCTTGCATCGCACAGTTTCGTGCGATCATAATACATTTATTCCGATAGAAATCGTAAATTTGTTTTTCGTGCTCTTGAAATGCGACGTTATGATAAATAGCTAGGTTAAGCATAATTGCCTGTTATTAGTGAGTTCATTATCCTTTAGTTACTCTTTTGGCGAACTGATGATATTATCGGTGTTGGCTACTTAACATGGGAGTCTCATTATTATGTTCTTATCAAAAGATTCGTCTGATCTTCGTGATGAACAATATAACATACATTCACAGCGACGACCCTAGTTAAATAACAAATTAAACGTTTTGTAAATCTACTTGATGAAGATTGAATGAAAAAAAACCAATGTGTGCGCTTCCAAAAACGTTGTATGTTATGTTCTATCTTTAGACATAGGATGACTGTAACTTTTCCATACTCCTCCGAGTTTAAATCTTACATTTAGTATCGCCGCTCCTGGTGGTGTAGTGGTAACAATACTTGCCTTATAAACCCAAGATCGTGGGTTCAAACCCGGGTAGAATCGATTGATTTTTCGGGCGTAAAAATCCAAAGTATGGCTTCCTTCGGAAGGGAAGTAAAGCCGTGGGTCCCGTGCCGTATATTTACGGCACGAAAAAACCTCAAGTCTGAAAGAAGAGGCCTCTGAGCAAAATTTGTCGGCCGTTTCACGCCCTCCCGTCATTTGCAATTTGTATCTCCATTGCAGCTTATTATGTGAATACTCAAACCTATAGTCAAATATCACTGTCAGCTGCTAATCTGTTCAGCCTGAGAAACTATCTGAAATATCTCGTAATTTTTGCATCCACTATCCATATTAATATGTAATACATCTAAACACATTGACATACCTATTAAAATACAGATACAGCTTAAGGGGGGGGGGGATAGTCCCACTCTTGAAGCATGAAGCACTTCAGCAAAACAAGAAATAGCTAACAAGTTTACGTTTTTTAAGGTAAGGTAGTTGTGTTATGCCCTTTCATCAGAAAGAATTTTGCACACTTAAATTTACCTACACGGGTAGCCGAGGGCCTTTAGGGCATGGATTGGTCATCAAAATATCTGAAGTTCGATTTTCACCAGGGTTGTTTTTTCCATGCTTTCCTCAGTTCCCGTTAATGAAAATGCATGGAATGTACCCTAAACTTAAACCTGGTATGTTTCCTTGTAATGTAAATGTAAATTAAAAAATCTAATTTTTATTTTATCTTGTGTATCGTTAGTGCCCGCCACCTATGATGTCTCAGCAGTAAAAACGGGCGATTTAAAAACAACTTGAAGTTAATTCAGCGGTATCGTATGACCAGTGGTGAAATAAAGTCGTACGACCTTTCACAAGTTTCCGGCCTAATCATTTTTTAGGTATGATAAACTCAAAAAATATAGTTCACTTTTCAATATAGTTACCCTTTATTGCAATACCTTCTCACATCTTTGAATTAACATTTCAATCCCTCCCGCCGCCAAAAATAGTCAAAAGTCTTGTTTGCAAAATGGGCATAAACAGCATCCATCACTTCGTCACACTTAAATGTTCTTCCTCGAAGGTCCTTCTTGAGTTCTGAGAAGAGGAAATAGTCATTGAGAGCTAGATCTGGGCTTTAGGGTAGATGCCCCATCTCCTTGAAGCCACATTTCTTCACAGCTTCTTTAGCAACAAGAGCTGAGTGCACAGACGCTTTGTCTTGAGGAAGGCACACACCACCACTTAACTTTCCTCGCCTTTTCTCTTTGATGGAAGCACATAGTCTGTGCGGTAGGTCAGCATAGTACTCCCCATTTACTGTGGTGTTCCTCTCCTTGAAGTCAATGAAGGGTATTCCTCCACAGTCCCAAAAGATTGTGGCCATGAACTTCTTGGTTGATTGAGTGATCTTGGCCTTTAGAGACGGTGCTTCGCCAGGTTTACGCCACTCCATTGATTCTCTTTTGGACAAGGGATCATAGTAGAGGACCATAGTTTCATCTCCTGTAACAATGGTTTGCAGAACTTCTCTCTCGTTGCATGGCAGAGCTCCAAATATGCCTGACAATAGATGACGCGTTTTGCTGCTTTTGGACTGAGAAAAGAAGTTTGCACTAACCTTATTCATGTTTAAATGTTCATGAATAAATCGAAGGACTGTTATTTTAAAAAGGCCTTCCGTAACTTTGAGCCGCCGGTCTCCCATAATTTTCCATTCCACAAGAGCAATGTTTTCAGGAATGAGCACCTCTAAGGGCCGACCTGCACGCTCTTCGTCTTCAGTGCTTTCTCGACCCATTCGAAAAAGTTTGGCCCATTCTTTTAGGATAGAATATGAGGGGGATGCTTTCACATATACACCGTCCAATCGCTGTTTAATTTCATTTGGAGTACGTCCTTCTTTTGTGAAAAATTTAATAACAGCTCGATACTCCATTTTGAACATGTCACAATCTTCTACACATTGCCTTCTTTATGCAACTATATCTGAACAACTGAACACATCGGACCGGAAGTTACAGCTGCAATTATTTACTTAACAGATAAGGTATGACACCAGATAAGGGTTTTGTGAAGACCATAATCCTCATCGGCGAGGCTGGAAACTTTTGCACCTACCCTCGTAGTTTCGAGGACGCTAAATTTTCCTCAATCGTTCGGCTCATCGGCTTTAATATTATGGATAAGCTTGATGGATCTACCGAAAGTTGATAAGCGCTATGAACAAACACTATATTCTTCATCGCTTATTCTGGGGTGGAAGATGGGGTAGACGAAGAGAGAAGACACTTTGACTGGACATGGATAGAAGTGAAGGTTGGTAGGCGCGGATTACTCGTTTATTTTACATTTGCCGAATTTAGGGGAACGTTGCATTCCTCCTCACCTTGAACTGTAGCAGAACTAGGTAACGCCGTTTAGGGATGCCAGAAGAAGGCACAAATACCAAAACAACTTTGATAGGCTGCATTGTTGATGGGTATAAACTAAATAAAAAATAAAGCTATCACTAGTTCCGGCTCAGGTTAAACTAGAACCTTTCGTTCTTCCTTGCTTTTAGTTAGCTTGACGTCCACCTAACACGCTGAACGCTCGCGTTCGTATGTTGTCGGTAGTACTTGGTTTTAAAAAACGACAATTCTTCCTTGGCCGTCGACAAACGTAAAATAAACACGTAATACGTTAGAGCAAACGCCTCCCTATTAAACTATTGTACTGATGAAAAGAAAAACCTTTTGCAGCCGATTATCGATAATTTTGTTGATGTAGTCTGAATTGGGCGGTTATTTTGCAATGTACAATTGTTTTGCAAACTATTGACAAAGGAATGAGAAATACATTTAAGGTATAGTCTCAACCCGTGCACTTGTTGGCATCGCAACTCAGCTTTCGTCAAGTTACCCCGTGCTTGACATTAACTGAAAGCGTGAACAACGAAAAAAATGTGCCATACTTTGAATCCAGCTTTATGAGTACCACCGACGTGGAAGCGGGCCACTTTTTTTGTCTTCCCTGTTACACTCCGCTCTCCATGTCCACGGACATTGAACTTCACCGGGTCCGTTACTGTCTTTAGTGTATGTGTGGTCATTACCACTCTTGCCTCTGAAGTGACCTTGAGATAGTAAACAAGTTCTGCCGAGATCTTTACTTATTTTTATAGGAGAATTAGATTCAAGATAAATACTCTGACCGTTACTTAAGAAGCCGCAGTCTTTCTTCTAGTACGTTATCTAGTTTGAACTGAAATAGAGAGCAGTTCATGATAATTTTAAACATCAAAGTATTGGAGATAAATTGTAACAAGAAAATTTTTTTACAAGGGAAGTGTGCTTAACTTCCGTAATATTCACACATGTGCCTCATACTGTGAGAAAACGGAGACACGAAGCTCGCTGGCAGATGTGGACCGAAGTTACAGATAGTAGAATCACAGTTTCGTCACTTTTGCCCGAAAATATCAATGGGGGAAATTATGCACTGTATCTGTCGGAACACTTAATCTTTCTTTTGGAAGACCTTTATGCAGTGTGACTTAAGCATGACGGTGCACCACTCCATAGCTGTTAATGAGAAAGACAGTGTCCAAGGCGGTGAGAGGGCCTGCAACTTGACTACGAGATCCACAGAACTGACTAAAACTATGGGAACTTCTTCCTAAGGGAACACCTCAAGGAATTAGTTGTATGGGTTCTAACGAGCGATGAAGACCTTATTGCTCGGTTGCAAGCAGAAGTTGCTAATGTTAAAGATAATCTAAATTAGATAATTTAGTTTAAATTAGATAGATAGTTTAGTTAGATAATCTAAAGTGTTATACGTTCGCACTAGAGGCAATATGCCTAATTGTTTAAATAAAGTATATCAATTGATCAAGCGCTCTCACAATTATTTAATAAAACTTCTTAATTTGACAATTTGCCTCATTTGACAAAAAGTTTTATTCACTCTGTTTCATGACTGGTTGTGGCTTCTTACTTTCTTTACATAAATCATTTCAACATCCTTTATCTTGTAATATTGTTACTGGATGACATTTTCAGAACAGTCTTATATGCATACACAATAATTCAACCTCACGTCTGCATGATAGACAAAATCGTAGCAATCAGTCCCACTTCGTTCACCGCCCAAAACAAAAATCCTCCATGCAAGTTGTTTCTCCAGTTTCCAAAAGCCTCCAGTTGTGCAGCCTTCCTGTCAGGACAAGTTAAAGGCAGGATATGCCGGCAAAGTTTAAGTATCGAGATAAGGCGTGCCTACGGAAGGAAGTCGCTGAGGTCAAGATTTTCCAGTCGACGTCAAATACCGTTTTCAGCTTAAAAGTTTTAGTCCCAGTTTTCCTATGGAAGGAAAAAAAAAAAAAAATTAAATAACGAGCCCATATTCTCTATAGAGAAGCTTAAGCGTTCATTGTGCAGAAAGAAAGAGAGATCTCTTAATAACATTAAAGATGTATGCTTGGACCGCAATCTGACATGCATCAAAGAAACAAAAAAGGCATTGAAATAGCTCGTGGCAATGTTATAAAGAAAGCAGTTTCATGCACTTTCTTTATCGATAAGTACGTTTTTCTGTGAGGAAATGACTCATTAACCAAATTTCTGAGAATAGTTAGCTTTAAAAGGTACAATGCAGTTAATCATGTCTTTGTTCACTGCTTTCTATGACACAAATGCTAAGTGTGTGAAGGGAATAGGGAATCCCCTTGAGTAAAGCGTCCAATTGAGCGTTTGTCATTAATCATCACCATCATCAGTTCTGAGTCCTGGCGGACCATATGAACCGTCTGAATTTTACTTACACTTACACCTACGGATTTGACTTGTAGTCAACCCACCGCATTAAGCTCCAAGGTATTACTTGGAACTGAAATTGCCAGCGACTTTGCCCAATGCCATTCCATCAGGTATGGAATTTTTAACATGCCGCCTTTTGTTTACCTCAATCCATTATTATTATTATTATTATTATTATTATTATTATTATTATTATTATTATTATTATTATTATTGTCATCATCATTATTATTTCAATGCAAGCCCCGTTTCATTAGCAAAATTACAATTTAATTAATAGTTGTAACGATTCCAAAACTTACATTTTAATAATATTGTTAAACAGGGCTTAATATTGGCCAAATAATACAAGAGAAATGTTTTAAATCTGCTTTAATCCCTTTGGTTTTTTTTTTTATTTAGTTTATTTATGGACGTTCTTTAACATCTCAGGCCATCAACATCCCATTTCTTCTTTTTTCAGGCTTGAAGTTCTTTATCGTGCCGTAAATGTACCACGGGACCGACGGCTTTACTTCCCTTCCGAAGAAAGCCATACTTAGGATTTTTACGCCCGAAAAAATCCATCGGTCCTGGCCGGGATCGAACCCGCGATCTTGGGTTTAGGAGGCAAGTATGGTAACCACTACATCACCAGGACCGACTAATTCCTTTGTGAGTCTGTTTTCCATTACATCAATTATTGGCTAGCATTCACTTTTTGTGTGTTCTCAGGGCATTTATTTAATATTCTATAGTTCACTATTAAACAGCCCAATGGTTCTTCCTTGCAAGAGCAATAACGGACCCTCAACTATTTTATACTTTCACTTCACCCTACTTTATTATTAAGATATGAAATTTGGAGCTACTCAAATAATGCAGTTGCAGTATTTCTACGAATGACTACCTCAGTTAACTTTATATTAATATATTGGGTAATTTTGTAAATCTTAAATTAAATTTTCTTCTTCTAATGCTTCTTTCGCCAGATGATCAGCCATTTCAATTCCATATACTCCCAGATTGGAATACCTTAACAGAATGAAGGATTCTATTCGTATCTTCTAGCTTTTCTGTGTGACTTCGAGATTTTTATACTTAGCTATCTTCTGATTGTTTGTACTAAATATACAGTTATGACAGCATTTATTATTATTTTTTTCTTTTGACAAAGCCTTTACTCATTCTCATAATTTTGATATTTGTCAAAATAGTTTCCCCGTTGGATGCAATGCACCTATGCCAGAGTTTCCGTTAGTCTTCAAAATGAGATGAACAGCTTTCCCAGCAGAAGCAATCAAATTTGCTATGTGTGTGACCACATAGAGCTCTTTGCTCGCAGAATCGAAATGATGTAACCAATTTTAATCAGTAGTGATAACCTTTGCAAGAAACTTCACATCTTCCTGCAGATCTCAAATGATGTTACATCGAAATGATGTAACCAATTTTAATCAGTAGTGATAACCTTTGCAAGAAACTTCACATCTTCCTGCAGATCTCAAATGATGTTACATCGAAATGATGTAACCAATTTTAATCAGCAGCGATTACCTTTGGAAGAAACTCCACATCTTCCTCCAGATCTTAAACTGCATGGAAACCTGCACGCGAACGCACTTTTGTTCGGTATTCAGCAATCTTGGAACCCACCGTGTACAAAAACGTCTAATGTACACCTTTTCAGTTACTAACGTGTGAGAGACACCCAATTAAACGTTCATAAATTTTGAAAGCGTATTTGTCGATCTCTTTCACAATGACAGCAGCGGTATTAATGTTTTCTTCCTTTAGAGCACAAACTGGACGACGGATCTTTCTTGAAATTGGTTGCCTTCCCTCTTTAAACATTTTAAACCACCTTAATTGCAATAATAATAATAATAATAATAATAATAATAAAACAAGAAACAATAGAAGTTGCCCCATGCTTTGGGGAGCATAAATTTAAGTTTGGAACTACTATCACATCAAGTACAGGTTAAATGAAGTTATTGTTAACAGTTTCTACAATGGTAAAGTGTCAATCAAAATAGCTTTAAAGCGCTGTTTTGAAACACCATAATAATTGGGTATTTGTGTATATTGGAGCATTATGCAGCAATAATGTGACAACAATGGACAGAAGTATTATTGAGAAATAGACATTATTGTAGTAGTCAGCATTATAGAGGTAACAGTGGACTACATTGTTGACGCATTATTGCTGTTGGTAGTGTGGGGAGTTGGAGTCAAAAAGCCTGGATAAGCAAGATAAGGGAGTTAGTGTGGCTTCTGTTCTATTTAGCAGTCTTCAGTATGAAGTCATGCAACAAGGACGTGCCTAGTACTCTGTCAGTCAATTTATAAGATGAACAAAGGAAGTAAGGCGATGTATTATTTCATTTAATAAATTGTGAATTACCTTATATTGAGCATGTGAGATTGGTAAGATCATGAAGATATTTCTTCCTGGTTTTCATAATGTTATGAGTTAGTTTTAAGTCATAGGAGGAATGTAGTCGCAAAATGCACCCCCTCCAAGCCAGTGTAGGTTGGAAAAATAGCTTTGTTCAGTTGTGAAGGCCTGGGTTGTAACATAATGGTGGTTTGGCGCCGAGCAGAATTAATGGCGGAAGCACCGGATATGATGTATGAGGACGTCACCCAATGGTGGAGACACGGGTATAATTTTAAAATTTAGTTGCAATTTTTTAATTCAAGTGAAATTTTTTTCTTCTTTTCTCTTTTTTTAAATCACACATGTTCAGTGCTGTGAAATTAGTCATGCAAAATTTATTCCAGTGTTTTTGGTATTTGTTTTGTGCTAATATAGTATTTTGTCTCCATAATTTTTGTTTTCCAAGCATTTGCTGGGCCGCTTCCTGTCCTCGCTTCTCACACTCGACTCACTTTCTCTTTCCGGCCGCTATTGTTTCCTTTCTCGTTTCTTTATTGTTTTCGCTATAGCTGGCCTTTCTATTCTTTTAACTACGTCTTTTCTAATCTCTTTTACTCGCTATACTTCCTTTCTTTTTCTCTTCTTCAGTGTTAGTTATCGGTTCTTTTTAATAGTAATGTGTGATGGTCATTATTGTGAACAGGCGCCGTAAAGTAATTAATTTTTTTTTTTTTTTGGTTTGCAGTCAATTTCTAAATTTTTCTTTTAAGGGTGTAACGTATATGTTTTGATAAAGATAACAATTGTGCACTGTGATTATATTTTGGTGGAAATTTAATTTCGCTGCAACAGGCAGTTCGCATACTCATTATGCCCGTCGCAACCCAGGCCTTCACAACTGACAAAGCTATATTTCCAACCTACACTGGTCTGGAGGGGCGCATTTTGCGACTACGTTGCTCCTATGACTTAAAACTCATAACATTATGAAAACCAGGAAGGAATGACTTCGGGGTCTTACCAGAAATCACACATGTTCCATCTTAGATAGTTCACAATTTATTATATGAAATAATGCATCACCTTACTTCCTTTGTTCATTTTACGAATAGGCGGACAAAGTTCTGGGCACTCTCTTTTGGCATGACTTCGCACTCAAGACTTCTAAACAGAAGTCGCGCTAACTCCCATGTCTTTCTTACCTTTTGTCTAGGCTTCTTGACGCCAACCCCCCCCCCTCCTAAGCACCAACGGCGATAATGCATCACCAATGTAGTCCACTCTATTACCTCTATAATGCGGACTACTACAACACTATTTCTCAAGAATACTTCTGTCCATTTTGTCGCACTATTGCTGCATAATGCCACAGTATAAAATTTACGCTAAATATTAACAATTAATGCATAATTCAGAAGAAACCAGTGTTAAATTCAAGGTATATGTTCTCAACTTGGAAAAAAAGTCATGATTCTAAAGCTGTAAGTTGGTATCGCTTTTATACAGTACTTCGGAGTATGCTGGCTGTATTGGAAGGATACTCTACGCTCTGCAAGAACGGTGACGTTTTAAGTAGTGGGCGGCATTTCTCGATAGAAATGCATCTGGATTAAAAATAAATGTTACTTCAAATATATCCCAACAACCTCTGCAATGTCTGGATCGCACAAACCTACGCCGAGTGAAAAGAGAAGATAGTTTTATTTGAAAATGAAAATGTATGTTATTTCCCATTACTGTGTAATATTTCCTTCGCTATGCATCATCTCTAGATTTAGTAAATGTAGGTACTGCCAGTTTTAATTATGTGTATTAATGCTTAAGAACGTATTGGACTTTTAACGAATTTAGTAAACTTGAACTCTGTAACAAAGAATAGCACATTATAACTTTGCCAAAAAATTAGTTATCAATTTTCATGTGACCAATGCTTTATATTTGTTTTTCTAAAAGTTTAGACTATAAATATCCACGCATATCACAACTGATTACAATATAACAGAGCTTCTTGTTCTTAAGTGCTTTATTCAAAGTGAGAACTATATCATTATTTTATGTTTTTAAGTTGTACTACTTTGTTTTCGTAGGCAATATATTTCAGTTTATTTTTCTTTATCTACTATTTTGTAAGTGTTTTACTTTCAGTCAACTGCCAAGATCTTTGGAAATGACGAGTGGAATGAATGAAATGATTACGCAAAAGAGTCCGGATTCCTTAGCGTCTAAAGTTGCCTGTTATTCTCATTTTCAGTGTACAGGACAGCTCCGAAAAAGATTTCGCAGGCAATATGTCCCGACCGGGGATCGAAACCGCGCTGCCATTATTTTGTGTCCTTTATTTATTAATAAATATATAACCAAGTTTTTGAAAACCTGGATATAAGCAATACAAGTTATAAATTTTGCATCAGAGCAAAAGTCTGATAAGAGTCTTTTAAGATTTTATATACAACTATAGATATATGTTTCTAAAGTTATCTTCTAATTGTGCATACAGCAACAGACAGTTAGGAGCGAATTTTTCCGCAAGTATGAGAGCTTTACTTTTGTCAATGACACAGCTCTGTTCACTAAAGAAATACTCAGTGCCATGTGGAATACCAAAATACAAACATCTTAATATGTGTAAAAGGGAACGAACGTTCTTTCATTGGTGCCCATTAAAGCTATGGTATGGTACAAATACCCGCATGACCTGAATGCAGTCGATCGCTGCTATCGATTGTTTTGACTTTGAAGGAGCTCCTTCCTTACCCCTTTGCGGCACAGTTTTGACTTGTTTGCACGGACACTCAATTTACACTAGAATACCATTCCAAAGAAAATATACTTAACCATAACAACTTCCGCAATCAAAATGTTTGCGAGATGGAAGTTTGTTCAGCCCTGTCCCAGTCCTACTTTACCAAAGGTCAGGAGCATTTCCTTTCAGACGCACATCACCTTTATTGCGTGAGACGGGCTAGTAGGCCATAGGAAATATGGAACCACAGACACGTATGGATTTAAGTATGATTTACGCCAATGTGTTTCGTCGTTTTGGAAGTGCGTGGCCTGTCTCTGTGCAAATGCATTTTGTCAATATAAAAGCATCAAGGCAATTTACGTATATCAGTTTTTATTAGCAGTATTTTCTTCTCTTTTATACCATCGTTTTGGTCCAACAAAAGCAATAGCATTGCGATCCTCAACGTAGAAATTATGGCAACTACTATAAAAGTATGAAGTAGAAACATCAGTTGGAAGTAGATAGCAGCTGTTCATTAAGACTTTTGAGCGTTGAAGAAAAGGCTGTCCGACCGGTTCCTGTAACTCCCCAGGCTCACAACGGTAAGGAAACAAGAGGAAATGTTACACACTTTTAGAATTTCTCAGCATATATAATCTCGTGCATCTGATGTCTGCAACACATGGGCTATACAAAGAAACGCATATGTCAACAAGTTTTAATCAGTAGCTATACAACATCTGAAAATGAATTTTCTTTTCACAGTTTTTTGCTGGTCATTCCATGTCCTTTTACAACAGCGAATATAAAAAGGTTTCTTAAGCTATGGACAATGGAGCTTTTAGGCAACAAAAGTTCGAAGTTGATCTTATTTCGAAAACAAACTACAAGTAGCAACATGTAAACACTACAGAAGACTGTCCAATGCTTAAGAAATCTTAAGTTACATTTTCAGCAGCTCTGGTGTTCCAAAATGTCTATAATATCAGAAAATATTAAAGAATAAAATTGACGGAATCGCCTTTGGTTGTTCTTCTGCAGCGGTCGTATATTATTTGTAACCCTTATGCTGCTAAAATTAATACACAAGTTCCAGTATATTGGTGATAAAAGTCGTTATTTCCTTGATTCTATTGTGCCAACACCGCAGTCGTATCTTGCCAATATTACAATTTATTCTCGAGCTGTGGGTAACTCCTGAGCTAACCAGCTATACCACAATATCCGCTGTCAGCTTAAACCGCTGAAGAAAGTTCTTAGAAAATATCTAGTCATAAAGGACACTGCCAATGTATGAGTAGAATAAAAGCTAATTCATGACTGAATGAACCTAAGAAACAACCGGAAATAAGCAATTTAGGACGGTAAGTCGCGTAACGTTGACTTATTCAACATTGCTGTCACATCTAGAACTTCCATTTGTTTCGCATGTTTTGCTATCTATAAAGTGTAAACAAAGGTTCGCTGTCCAAAATGTTATCGCCCAGTCACTTTAATGATTATTTAATATAGAGAGGTGTTTTGGCAGAGAGTTTCTAGCCTGTTTTGTTCCCATTAGTATTTCCCTGGCGTTTCAACGTAAATTATAAATGTAATTCATTTCTTCAATAAGAAATACATACAAATGTATTCATTTCGGTTTCAAATGAAAAGAGTAACACTAAATAGATGGGTTTTATGTCTATTTTATTGCACACTTGTTTTATTTAAACAGCATGAAAACATTTTCCTAGATATTCGTAGTTTAATTTTACTACCTCGCTGTGATCTTTTTAATGTTATTAACATATTAAAGTAATGTAATAAGGGGTGTAGTATATGCTCTGCTGAATCTATTTTCAATGGAAAAGCGAGGTGGAAAAGAAATAGCAACTTCAGGATCAAAATGTTGCTTTTTAAAGCATTTTGCAAATCTCTTGAAAGTATAATTTTTAAAGGCATCGAATATGAGCCAATGTTACAGTTTTTACCTCCGCCTTTTTTTAATGTTGTTTAACGCCCATTTTTACTACTGAGGCACCACAGTCGGTGAACACTGGTAATACTTGAAATGGTATATTGGGAAAGGATTTTTTTAAGGAAGGAAGCGTTCCAGGCCTAAGATTTTAGGGTACCTCCGTGGCATTTGCCAGTTATGAGAACTGAGGAAAACCTAGGAAAAAAAAACCTCAGTCAGGGAGGATGGTCCTGGTGGGATTCGAACCCCAGACCTCCCGCTCACGAGTCCGCGCCTTAACGACCTCGGCCACCCGTGGCGGTTACCTCGGCCTCTTCTGATGATCCGCGGATAGAGAAAACAAGAGCCTATCTTACATTTACATCTTTGTTTACAACTACACCGCCTTGTATTAATAGCAAACAATGTATATTACATTTTGTCCATGAATTTCGCCTGATGCAGCAGTTGAGATAATGCGCAATTACCTTTTTGGGATGAGAAGACAGATATGCTGCATTTAGTAATCGCGCTACCCCGACATTATGTTGAAATGAAAATTAAACATCAAGTTATCCAATTAAATGATGACAAAAGTTATAAGCTTACTTAAATACATTCATTTAAATCCTATACTAATTAAGTCATTATTACACGAAATAAGTAATTCAATTTTTAATCCTCCGACGGCAAGGGAACTGTATCGACAGGTAAGTCATCGCTCACGGCCAGCCGGGTTATGCAAACTGGGGCCGGCGGAATTTACCGAACTGCTACGTTGGCCCTGAATCCCGCGCAATTCATTCAGTGAAAACAAACAACACATATCTAATCCTATAATAAAGTTTCTAAGAACATTAAATGTCAAATACTTGGTCTACTCCACAACAATTGTTTATGATTCGTATGACCGCAATGAGTCCGCTCATTGCATGGATATTATTTGAAGAGAAATTCTCGGGTGATCGTGTTCCAAGTCGTAATGGAATACGTAAATTAGTAGTAACGACGCACTTTAGGCGAACTAAAAGATTACATCCGCCATGGAATCAATTTAATTCCTCAAAGAGAATTATGAAGGATAATGGATAATTTCATAAGCACGTGCCAGAAATGTGTGGAAAACGAAGGGAGGCATTTTAAGCATCTCCTTCCGCGACAAGGATGAGCACAAACTTTCTGGGTGCACTACAATTTATTAGACAGTCACTCTAGTTTCTACCATCGATACTTGTGTTGTCCGCCAGCCCCGACTCTAGTAGCCCAGTTGGCCCTGAGCGATGGCATATCGGCCAATGCATGCAATTTCCTCCATCGGACATTACCTAATTGAATAATCCCATAATTTACAACGCAGATGATGATGATGATTATTGCTTAAGGGCGCAAAAGTGCTATGCTCATTAGCGCCCAAACACATCAAGTACTGTGTCAGAAATAAAAAAAAATAAATAAATAAACAAAGAACGCAAATCCTGCGCATAATGAACGGACAGTAGTACTTGTGCATTAAATTTATACCCAAAAACAAATAACAAGGGTATAAGGTGCCACAAACATAAGGGTGTTACTAAAACACAGCCGCAAGAGCGGAAAAGCACAACAGTCCTGTAATGGACTAAAATCGTAGCAATAAACCCCAAAGCAAACGCAGGGTAATATGGTCAACAAACAATGACCGGCAGGAAAACAAGTCAGCAAGAGCTGAAAACAAACCAGTCTTATAAAAGATTAAAATGGTAACAATAAAACCCCAAAACAAATAACAAGGGTAGTGTGCAAAACAACAATGAAAGACTAGTTAACACGATTCAGCACATCATCTGCAAGTAAGACCTCAATAGAGGAGGGCAAACCTAGGCTATTTCTAAAAGCTGCCAGATGATGACAATCAATTAAAATGTGACGCACTGTAAAGGGGTGGTCACAGTGAGGGCAAACTGGAGCGGGTTGGCTATTAAAAAGGTGAGAGTGACTAAAACGGCAATGCCCAATTCTAAGACGAGCTAAAATTACTTCTTCGCGACGAACAGCGCGAGAAGAAGTCGACCAGTTAAAAGGGGCGGATTTACATTCACGGAGCTTATTAGTTGGGAGTAATTCCCACTCCTCGCGCCAGCGCGAAAAAATGGCTCTTCGTAAATAATGTACAACATCCCCGAAATAAAAACGCTGCTCGTACTCAGCAGGGTCTAAAAGGGCGGATTTAGCTGCGACATCTGCGGCCTCGTTCCCCGAAAGTTCCGTATGTCCAGGCAACCATAAGAGTGTTACCCTGACGCCAGCGTCGAAAAGGGTTAACACTGCATTGTGGACCATCTGTATAAGAGGGTGGTGGTTGTACAGATTTTTAAGACTTAAAATAGCACTCAAAGAGTCAGAACAAATAACACTGTTCCTCAGCCCTTGATCAGAAATAAATAAAACCGCCCGATAAATAGCATGAAGCTCCGCCATAAAAATAGATGCCGCAACGTTAAGACCATACGTAAAACTTGCCGCATTAAAAACAAAGGCACATCCTACACCTGTGTCAGATTTCGAACCGTCGGTATATATAAAATTCCAGCCATTAAAAGAGGATTTGATCTCGCTAAAATAACAACGAATAATATGTGCTGCGGTCGAAGATTTCGGACAGGACGTAAGCCCAAGATGAACGGGGGCCTCTGCCAAGAGCCAAGGAGGAGAAAAGTTTTCCCCGGCTAAGAAGAAAGCAGGTAACTCGACGCCCAACGTCCGCAAAATCTCCCGAAAACGAAAGCCAGCAGGCTTAGGAGTAAAAGACCGAGCAGCATAAAAACGATCAAAAGACACATTAAAAAACGGCGCATTCGTGGGATGAAGAGGTTGCGCAGCTAAGCGACAACCGTACGCAGCTAGTAAAACATCCCTACGATAAAACAACGGAGGTTCTCCAGACTCCGCACATAAACTCAACACAGGACTGGTGGGGAATGCCCCAATGGCAACACGGATACCCCGGTGATGAATCGGGTTCAGGCGGCGCAGAACAGAAGGCCGCGCGGAGCCATAAACAACACTGCCATAATCCAATTTGGACCGGATAAGAGAGCGGTAAAAACGTAAAAGTATAGTCCGGTCAGCTCCCCAAGATGTGCCACTTAAAACACGTAAAATACAAAGAGAACGTTTACACTTGCCTCTGAGTTGCGCTATATGCGATGACCAGCATAATTTCCTATCAAACACCAAGCCAAGGAACCTAACTTCGTCTGCGAAAGATAGTGCGTCTGGGCCAAGATGGAGCGAAGGTGGAGGATACTCCTTTTGGCGCCAGAAGTTCATACAGACGGTCTTCTCTGCGGAGAAACGGAACCCGTGAGATACACTCCAAGCGTAAAGACGGTCGAGACAGCATTGGAGGCGGCGTTCCAAGAGACAGGTTCTCCGAGAGGAAAGACAGATGGCAAAATCGTCTACAAACAAGGACGATTGTATTCCTGGCTGTAAACACTGGGTGATAGAGTTAATAGCAATGGCAAACAGTGTGCAGCTAAGTACCGAGCCCTGAGGTACACCGTTCTCTTGAATAAAAATAGATGATAAAACTGATCCCATGCGAACATTAAAAACCCGGTCTTTCATAAATTCCTGAATAAAAACAGACATACGCCCACGTATGTTCCAATCGTGAAGAGTTCGGAGGATACCGCCTCTCCAGCAGGTATCGTACGCTTTCTCTAAATCGAAAAACACAGCAACCGTTTGGCACTTGCGCACAAAACCGTCCATTACATGGATAGTTAAAGACACAAGATGGTCGACTGAGGAACGATGACGGCGGAAACCACACTGTGCGTTCGTTAATAATTGCCTCGATTCTAACCACCACATGAGCCGTCCGTTAATCATGCGTTCCATCAACTTGCAAACGCAGCTGGTGAGGGAAATCGGACGGTAACTGGAAGGAAGATGTGGGTCCTTTCCAGGCTTAGGTATAGGAATGACGGTGGCCAATCGCCAAGCGCTGGGAAATGTGCCGTGACACCAAATAAAATTAAAAGTCCGTAATAAAAAAGCTTTGCCTTCTGCTGATAAATGCTGCAACATGGCAACATGAATGTCATCTGGCCCAGGTGCGCAATGTCGAGAGGTAGAAAGGGCATGCTCCAGTTCCCTGGCGATAAAAGGAACGTTGTAGCTCTCCTGATGGTCGGAGGCAAATGAGAAACCTTTCCTCTCAACCTGCTCCCTTACTGCGCGAAATGAAGCCGGGTAATTGGCGGAGCTCGAAACATCAGCGAAGGTTCGCCCTAAAACATTGGCGACGTTAGTCTGAGTAGTGAGCACTCGATTTAAAATCCTAAGACCGGGTATAGGTGTAAACCTTGGTTTGCCAGCAACGCGGCGTAGCCGTTCCCAAACTATGGATGAAGGCGTTGTGCGGTTAAAAGAGGAGGTAAAAGAAATCCAAGAAGTCTTTTTGCTATCCTTGATGACTCCGCGGCATTTGGCGCGAAGTTGCTTATAGCAAATTATATTTGCTGAAGTAGGGTGGCGACGAAAAATTCGGAGAGCACCTCGGCGTGCACGCAACGCATCCCGGCATTCATCGGTCCACCAGGGAACCGGTAAGCGTCTAGGGTGACAAAACGACCGGGGAATAGTCTTATCTGCGGCTGTTATGATGACCGTACGGAGATGCTCGATCGCGATGTCGATAGATGGAAATTCACACCCTGAAAATTCGGCCAAAGATCGAAAGAGAGGCCAATTCGCCTTTTCAATGAGCCATTTTGGCGCGCGCTGTGAATGTGCGTTTGAAGAGAGTACATGGATCTGATACGGAAAGTGGTCACTGGAATATAAATCGGAGATGACGTTCCAGGTGAAATGTACAGCAAGTGAGGCAGAACAAATGGATAAGTCCAAGTGCGAAAAGCTATGAGTGCTGTCAGAGAGAAAAGTAGGTTGACCAGTATTGAGAAGTATAAGATTGTGACGAAGCAAAAAGTCAGCTAAAAGGTTACCCCTTGCACACTCCGTGGTGGAACCCCATAGGGGATGGTGTGCATTGAAATCCCCCAAAAGGAGAACAGGGGGGTGGTAGCTGAGACAAAAGATCGTCCAGGTCAACTGTGGTGATGGTGCCGGACGGAGGTAAATAAACAGTGCAGACAGAAAAACGAAGGCCAGAAAAGTGAACTGTAGCTGCAGCAGCTTGTAAAGGAGTCTGGAGCTGTAATGAGGTGCTGTACACGTCATTGCGAATTAAAAGTAAAACTCCGCCGTGAGCGGGAGTGCCATCTTCGGGAGGGAGATCAAATCTCACCGAAGAGTAACTGCGTAAATTAAAAGAATCTTGTGGGCGAAGTTTGGTCTCTTGGAGACACACCAGCTGAGGGTCAGTAGAGCGTAAAATTAACTCGAGGTCAGGTCTTCGACTACGGAGACCACGCACATTCCACGAAAGGATAACCATTGTTAAAATTAGATAAAAGAAGCTAAAAATTTACCACCTTACTTTTTGGACGGTCCAGGGCGAAACAAACGTCCTTTTTTCAATCGCGTGGGGCTCGGTGGTTTTCCTGGAGCAGGTACATCCTGCTCCATGACCTCATCAGAGGGAGGGCTCTCCCGCTGAGAAGCATCCGCCGATTCCAACGCCTGGAATCGGTTGGATGTGGGTATAGGCGGCGACGGCGACCGCCTAGCGGGTTTGCTCCCATCATGGGAGCGTGACCTCCGAGGAGGAGGAGGAGGAGGAGGAGGAGGAGGGCTCTTTTTGTTCTCTACCTGAGTTGACGACTTTAAAAAATCTGTTCGCGTAAAACTCGTCCTGAACTTAATTTCAGGGGCATTAAAAACAACCGCTTTGGGCTTCACGGTAGAGCTTTTTGGAGAACTAGATGTAGTTTGGACCCGTGTAAACACAAGATCGCAGGTCTGCGTACTGCTATCGCACTTCTTGGGCGCAAAAGAAGCTGCTGCGCTGTAGGTGCCGGTCTTAGGCACGACAGGTTGGCGAGACTGGAATCGCTTCCGGGCTTCAGTAAAGGAGAGTTTTTCCTTCACCTGGATCTCCTGGATACAGCGCTCCTCTCGAAAACGAGGGCAATCGCGGGACGAGGCTGGATGTTCACCGCGGCAGTTGACGCAGACAGGAGCGGATGGGCATGCTCCCTCGTGACTTGCTTGACCGCAGGTTGCACAGGTGGAAACGGCACTTTTACAGGATATGCGAGTGTGTCCAAAACCCTGACACTGAAAACATCGCAACGGGCTCGGGATATACGGGCGCACTTCTATCACCTCGTAGCCCGCCTTTATCCTCTGCGGCAATTCGACCCTGTGGAATGTGAGGAAAAGAGTCCGGGTCGGCTGTAATTCCCCCTCTTTCCTTGCCTGTACACGATAAACTGAGGTGACCCCTTGGTCTTCCAGACAGCTCTGGATTTCCGGGTCGGACATTCCGTCTAGAACATTTGTGGTAACAACTCCTCGCGACGAATTCATGGTCTTGTGTTTCTCGACACGGACGGGATAACCGTGGAGTAGCGTCGCCTTGAGCAACGAGTTGCTTTGAGACAGGCCAAGTGTCTCCACCAAAAGTGATCCGTTGCGTAGACGGGTACAGGACTTAATGGGCCCAGCTATGGCATCAATGCCCTTCTGAATTTTAAATGGATTTACGGTCGTAAACGACTGACTCTCTTCAGAACGACTAATAACCAAGTATCGAGGGAAAGACTTCTCGATTACTTCTTTTACGTTAACTCTTTTACGTTTAAAATGTAAAGGATTATTTTCCAGTACCATAGCGATTTATTCCTTCACCATTGCAACTGTCTCCAATGGCAGGCTGCTTCCTGGGCGCCACCCCGGCTTAGGTTACTGGCTCTGGCCTGAACAAAGTAACCTCAGGGTCACACCTTCCTGTGGGCTGACGAAGGGACCCAATCGCCTGCAGGAAGTCTACAGCTCATGCAATGGCCCTTCCCCGGGCCTGGCCTTTACCAGGGGATACGCTCCCGTCCTACATGATAACCCAGTGCTGGGAGTTACGCTGTTACCCAGTCACTTTTTACCGTGTCAAACACGGGGGCACCCATCAGACAAAAAACAGGGAAGTAGGACAAATAAAACAATAAAAGAGGCGAAATAAAAAGGAGTCAAACGCGCTAAGCGCGGACCTAAGGGAGCAGCTCGGGTGCCTCGGGGTCGCTACGCCCCGTACCCAAAAAATTGGGCCCCTGAGGGGTACAACGCAGAAATAAGTATACATGCTTCAAAAGGTTAAAAACCTTCTATTCGCAATTCGACCACTGGCGCGACTCTCATTGCCATCGGTGTCATTTGGCGCCGGAACTTAGTGTACCACAAAACCTCCCCTTTTAAAAACTTGGGATATTACAATTAAAATTAATGAACTCTTACTCACCGTCTTACCGCCTTAAGTTCTAGGATGTACTGTATCAATTTTTATGGTTTCCCAGAATGTATGTAAAAATACAGTTTTTTCATTTCCTGAATCGAAGTAACTACTTTGCAAAAGACTAAGGGAAAATAAGTTCGATTTGTATTAGGATCAATAGACGAAGACCGAATTTGATAATGTTCTCAGAATAGTGGCTACCAATTGGATCACATTCAGTAAAAAAGAACCAAACCACAAACGTAAGTAGGTATTATATTGGTAATTAATTGAATTCAAGTTTTTTTTTAATCTTTGTGCAGATTGTAAAGAATCATCGAAAAGTCGCTCCACAGTCATTTCACTAGGGAGCGAATCCGGGTGGCAGCACTGACCGCGCGCCGAGTGTGCATGCACACATTCCAAAGTCCAAACCATTCAATGATGGTCGGAATACTTGCTAAAAAGCGGTTTCGAAGGAAGGAATATCAGAAATATAGGACTATCGTCTTTCTCCTGTGCGGTGCACATCACACTATTGCGAAGGAACTTTCCGATGACTCGTTATAATCTAAAATTGTAGTCCTTTATTATACTTATTCCGAATATTTAATTTATATTTAAATTCAATAGTTTTCTGAAGTTAGGTGTGTAGGTCCTGGTGGTCTAGTGGTAACCATAATTGCCTCGGAGACCCGAGATCGCGGGAGCAATCCCGGCCAGGGTTCGATGGATTTTTTTCAGACGTAAAAATCCTAAGTATGATTTCCTTCGGAAGGAATGTGAAGTTGTGGGTTCCATGTCGTAGATTTACCGCACGTAAAAGAAGGAACAGGCCTCTGAGCAAAATTTATCGGCTGTTTCATGTCCTGCATTGAATGGGAGGCCGATGACCTGAGATGTTACACAGCTCCCGTAAATAAACCAAATAAATAAATATGTGAAGTCAGGCATGATGTGGTTTGGTTCCTTTCTGCATAATGTGCTCCAGTTAAACAGATTGAAACCAGGATTTTGGTGTGAACAGGAAAAAAAAAATAAATAAATAAATAAAATAATAATAATAATAATAATAATAATAATAATAACCCGAAAATATTCCGTTATATCATGTCATTAAAATAAGAAAACATGGAAGTTTTCAGTTTTTTCAGCCCCCCTCTTATTCTTTTTGGGAGGAAATCAGAGAAAGTCATGGGGGGGGTTGTGTGTGTGTGTGTGTGTGTGTGTGTGTGTGTGTGTGTGTGTGTGTGTGTGTGTGTGTGTGTGTGTGTGTGTGTGTGTGTGTGTGTGTGTGTGTACACGTACTCGTACAGCCATTCTGCTTTATGCAGTTTTAACTTTAAAACTTTTCTTTTTAAAATAAAGTATGGAACAAAATGAATTTAAATATTGAGGATGAAGTTTAAAACAAATGTCAAGTACCTTTTAGGTTTTTCACCTCCGACATCCCTGTTTTTAAATTTTAAAGACACCTCTTACCTTATGATACTTGAATTTTTAAAGAGGACTCGTTTGTTATAACATCATCTATTTTCTATCGCTGCAATGTATTCTGGAGTATTATTGTTATAATTAGTATTATTATTTTATTATTATCATTATTGTTGTTTTTTATGGTACAAGCGGTGGGCCTTGATGATGCGTGAGATGAAATGATATATTGGGATAACCAGGCCTAGTTTGGGGTACCTCCCCGGCATTTGCCATTTATGAGGACTGAGGAAAACCTGGGAAAAAAATCACTCGGTGAGGACGGTGCTCGTGGGAGTCGAATCCCAGACCTCCCACTCAAGAGTTCGCACCTTAACGATCTCGGCCGTCCGTGAAAGTCCCATTAGTGCGAAGAACTGACTAGTTAATGGTAGTTTCTTAAGATGTAGCTTGTGTGTCGTACGAAATGGTACAACACTTCCAGCATCTTTTGTATGAAGTGTGAGCAGAGAATTAATTTCATTTAGTACCAAAGTTATAAACAAGAAAAGTGTTGTGGCACCTTCAGTTTGCATCGCATTGATACCAGCGATGGCCTGATGATGGCGCCGATAAGTGACCGACTTGCGAATGGAAGGTTTTAAATGTGCTTCATTGCATGATATACCAGATATCTTCACTCGTAAGATACCAGAGGAAACCACGAAAGAAAAGAAAAAAAAAAAGAAAAAAGAAAAAAGAAAAAAGAAACAAGGTCAATATAACCAGCTAAAGTCAATGGAACTCAGGACTTCCAAAATACGAGTCTCAAGCCATACCGTTTAAGCCACCCCGCTCGGTAACAGACTTCATACACATTAGGTAAAAACGTTTTTCCAGAAATTATGAACCGCCCTAGTATACAAATAGTTTTCCTAATTAAATTAAAATTTGTCACTCTTAATTGAAAAGAGTTGTACTTCTACTATATTTGTAGTACTGTCAAGTCATTTTGTGATGAATCTGAACCTTTGCTCAAAAGGAATGAATCAATATATACTAAATAGCGCGCCTGAAAAATGAGAAGCATGGAGAAAAATAGGTGGCATATATAAGCAACATTTTGAAAAGGGAATGTCTGTACATTATACTTAGATGATGCTACAATTTTTCAGCATTGTTTCGTAGAATAGAGAACAAGTAAAATGCTATTAATTGCAGGACAATTGCTCAGAATAATGCTTTTACATAAAGCACTTAAGCAACTGAAAACATCACATATGAAATACAGTATGAGTTATAAGCAGAAGTTAGTTTGCACACAATCTTCCATATAATAGGAAGCATGAGCCACTCAGTTTTGCATCTGGTGGTTTAATTAGCTTTAAAAAAATTGTACTTAACAATTAAGAGGGCTAGGCAATAAAGATTGATATTTTTCTTTTCTCGTCACATAGTGAAAATGCGGAGGTGAAACAATTTTCATGAGAAGAATTAATTTCAAGTGATTGGTGAACATTTTGGACTCGTGTATGCTCACGCCAGCAAAGAGCGAATGTTTGCCAGTCGGTTTCGTAAAATGCAGTCGCTTCGTGGCGAGTAGTGCGCAGCTCTGAAAGTTTGCTTCCGTCTGCAGAGATCCAGCGTGGAAACATACGGTGAAGATATTCTGCCACAATCAACCGAACTTCGGGGGTTCAAATAGTTTCAACAACAAAGCAGTAGGACCAGGTACTCCAACCAGCAGCTGCCGTCATTTTTCGGGAAGATCGATGAATAAAAGTGGATAGACAGGCAGACAAGTTTCAGAGCGTCCTGGCTGAATACATCCGACGAAAACACCCTCAGCTGCATCAATCTGGTTGACTCCTTTAAGGTGACAATGCGCGTGGTCCGATGTTTGCAACTCCAAAAGTCTCCACCTAAGCATACAATTCTATTTGAAACTGGAAGATAATGGCAGACTTCCCTGCACTGCAACAACAGTGCGGTTACTTGGCCGCTTACAGGCAACAAATACACGTATAGATACGTATACCACACCACCTACCTTCCATAAAAGGATGAATGAACAGGCTTATCTACCGAAACAAATGCATATGTGTAATAGAAGAAATGAAACATCTATACCAAGTTCAGAAAGCCAATTTTTCCACCAGTTAAGAAACCAGAAGATTTCAAAAGATGCTCAGCGACTAGAAACGACATAACATAATTCGATACAAGAACTCCCGATCATTCTTCCCTCAACGAAGTTAACAGCCAACCCGTCTAAAACACATGCATACAAATATGTGACTGTAGCACAGCATACATCAAAGAGATTGACAAATCTAATATGAATTATGAACACCACAAGCTCCATCAAGCAGAAAAACTGCCATTGCAGAACATATATTTTAAGGAGTCATCAGTTATCACAAAGATTTTGACATTACAGAAATTCTTATGCTTTGTAACTTTTCCCATTGGATGATTCGCAAAAGAATTAAAATATTTAACACAAACAACAACAGAAAACAGCCACGGAGAACCTAAAATGCGTTACAATCGGCCGATCAACAACCTATCAGTGACAACCTGATGATATCCTCACGTCACATATAAGCGAGAAGTAACATGACATACCGAAATCTTAAACCAGCATCCACCACTGATAACCTTAATACACACCTACGAAAAACAAACATTACACGAGAACTAATACATCTACGAAACGTGTTATCATAAATACAATATATGACGTTACAAACGCAATAAAGTTAGTTCTCTGCATAAGTTAATGTACCTAAGCATACAATATAGATCGGGTTGAAGAGGAATGAAGAGGAAAGTATTCCTAATCAAAAACTAGGGCAAAACAACGTTCTAAATGTCATTCTTATCATCACCACCACCACCATTAACACAGACCGCAGATAATAGTTCAGGAGCTGGCGACATTAACGAAACGTCGGTAATGAAGAGAAAGGCGTGGGGTTCTCCGCAACCTCAAGATGCCTGCATAGGCTATGAAAGCTTAGATATTCATACATGTATAAAATATTTATTTTGGATATGCATCTTAATTCATAAGAAAGTGTAACATAAGATACACGTCTAAAATATAGAAAATATGTTGCAGGCGAGATGGTTACTTGTTTAGTATCGCGAAATACTCGTGTTTTCGTTGTCTCGTTGTGGCACGTTTATCTATAGTTAATGTCCCGAGTTTACACTGCTGGCTTATCAGCGGATAGTGTCTCGTTTGAAAACTAATGCAGTGGCTTTCTCTACTTTACCTTGTGTATCAATTATAATGTAATAAAAATAGTGGAAAGCAAGTGTTATGGCAGTAAATGTGAGGACCATTTTGATACAGAAAATTCAACTTAAGTCAGCTGTTTTCATCACTGCTCTTGCCTTTATTTATTCCAAAGGGCGCGTCTTCATTATAGTGCTCCTTCTGCTAAATCTCATATCACAGTCCAGAAGTCAGCACTACTGTTTTCAGCGCATTTCCTTAGAGCGTCACACAACTACCACTGAGGGTGTAACATTATTTCCCACACATGTACTTTTTTTCACTGCAAAAGTTCCATTTTATTTTTCTGCAAGTCGCCTTCTTTATAAAAATCGTGGTACATCTGTCTTGTTTGCACCGCCGTGTCCTGTTCGCACAGCAGCCTGTTCAGTTCGGATTTCATTCATTTTCACTTACAGATCAGTGGCAACCGAAATGCTCCTTGAGTTATTGATAAAGGTGCAAAGCACTCAGGGCAATTTCCGTTGAAACGAGGACAAAAAAATAGTCCATTTGAAGTTTCTGATCACATCTTAGGTCCTTTTGAGATGAATGCGGACGAACATTGTCGTGCAGCAGCAGAACTTTGAAAATCAAGGTGTCTCAACAGTATCTCTTGGTATTCATTGTGGTTCTGTGAGGCAAGAAGTCTAATAATCCCCCTTCCATCACTTTCATCGGCGTCTTCCAAACCAGGGCTTTGCAGTTTTCCTCCAATGATCCATTCAGCTTTCATAACTTGTAGCAGTGGTTCAAATCTTCATTTCCGAAAATGATTCTGGAGGAATTTATCCGTTGTTGTTGTTGTTTAGAACGTAAGCAAGCAAAACAGTCAACATTGCGAGCAGACCTTTTGATATTGAAGCTTGTTTCCAATGGATCAGCATTCAATTTTAATGCCAGGAGGCAGAAGCCTACGAATGTCATCAATAGTGACATAACGATCTTGTCAACAATACTGGAAATAGCTGTAGTCTGCTAGTTTGCTTTCCGTTGCTACTTGTAAATATACATTACTTTGATAATCAGCCATCCATTATGTTGTCAAGAATCCATCCATCCTCTAAAATATTTTCATTTCCACGATTAAGTGATGTATGGCGTCTCTCTAAATAGCTGGTGTCTCCTGAATTCTTGTTGACTGAAGTAGCAAGCGCTAATTTAAATGATTCACTGCTCATGTCTATGAAACCTTTAGTTAACGCCCAGTATCTACTGGGGTCTTAACCTCTACAATGCATTCTGAGTGTTTTATTACTATGAATCACTATTGAAGAAAACTCTCTGCAACATGCTACAGATGCCACTCTTGACATTAACAACTATTGGACTTTCTTGCATCAATTCAATGAAAATATTCAACACCATTCTTTTTTCATCAATTCCTAATGATAGATTTTTTTAATTTGATTTATTTATGGACGCTCTTTAACATCTCAGGTCTTCAGCGTCCCATTCAATTCTCAATTCAGGGCGTGAAACGGCCGACAAATTTTGCTCAGAGGCCTCTTCTTTCAGGCTTGAGGTTCTTTTTCGTGCCGTAAATGTACGACACAGGACCCACGGCTTTACTTCCTTTCCGAAGGAAGGATTTTCACGCCCGAAAAAAATCCATCGATCCTGATCGGGTTTGAACACGCGACCTTAGGTTTAGAAGGCAAGTATGGTTACCACTACACCACCAGGACCAACGTCAATTCTTAATTATAGAGATCTTAATATATAACACGTTACTAACGCATGGTAACTCAAACAATATAAAAAATTATAAGTGCATTCTGATTTGTAATTAATGTAAATAACTGCCAATATAGCGTATAAAAATGATTAAAATTAACACCGATAATAATAAGCCATACGTCGCTAATGGAATACTGTATTTTGTTGCATGCTTCAGCCTCCAATCTAGCAACTAAACAATAACTTTGTTCACACCAAGTTTGATGTAGTTAACACATCCTTGGCTTACTTGGTTGACCTGTATTCCTCGCTCACTCACAGACGGTCTCGTTTGTAATTCTAGATAAAAACAGAAGTAACGGAAGCAGCATTGCCAACCTAGGATATTTGTAGTTTTTTTTTATGCCATAGAGGATTCTACAGAATATAAAACTTAAAATATAATCTTTTTTTCGTACAACATAAATAGTATTGTATGAATAGAATTCCAATGAAAATTAATTAAGAAGTAAAAAGTATACTATATATGCAGACGATTTCTTTGAGTAACAAAAACGCAAGACTGGTTTCAATTTCCACCGAATAACAACTCATTCTCAATGTATATGCAGGTTCTTTCTGAGAAATCGCGACCACGCTGGCTCAATCGAGACTATAACAATAATCAATAACAATATTCAGAATGATCGAATAGCCTCGTGCATTTCTCAGGATCGTTAAAAGATGGCCTTATCCAGTTATCAAGCAATTCATACTGAAGACGACGAATTGTGGCAGGATTATCAGCATTGGTTTACGATCTTCTCTTTTCCCTTACCTTGGTTTACGGCCTGCTCATTTCCCTTAACTAACAGTACGTAGCTTCTATTTCTAGGAGACACTAGAAAAAATGACATATATGCAACTAACCCTCACGCATTGGAGGAATTTAAATAAAATGTTTGAATGCAAATTAATTCCATTAATGCAGAAAAACTTATGTATTACTTTTGAAAACAAATGTGAACTGTTATAGAAAATGGATATTACCAACAACTAATTTCAGGAAACTGGTATTGAATTATCTTATTTAATAAACATTACTTGTTTTACAATGGTAAAGCATTGGAGCGCCGTGGGGCTCACGAAAGAAGATGCCGGCGGTAGAGTGGGCGTCTTCCCATTGGTCAGCGGACTTAAAGACCCATACTTTCTAAAGTGGCTCTCTGTAAAAGGCACACATCAAATATATCAGAATTTTCTTTTCAAGAAAATGTAACATCTTAAATGCCTGGAGTTTTTAAATCCAAAAAATGTATTTAACAAATTCGCTGCTTCGATTGCTCTTGTTTACTTCCCTTTCGGCACATTGTGACTATAATGATGTTGAAAGGGTATTTTATTTATTTATGGACGCTCTTTAACATCTCAGGTCATCAGCGTATTTGAAAGGGGTATGGAAGGGGCTTAGACACGCAGAAATTAAATACAATGATAAGGGGCCTAGCTGGGGAGAAATAAAATAACTGAGCACTAATAATAACCTCTCTTCGCAAACTTAGTATGTTTGTGAGGAAATCTTTGATGTTGCCACACAAAATTGTAGCTGTTGAAAGATACGAAGCAATAATCCCTGACAAATTTTGGAAAACAAGAACGCTTTACTGAGTAAATAGAAAGACAAAAAATATTAATTTCGCGATAATCTTATAATAACATGATGAACATATTTGTATCTGTTAACCGCAAATTCGAGAAAAAAATCTTTTTTTTTTCCTTCCCCCAGCAGGTGGGAGAATCATTACCTCCATACATGAAGCAATAAGTATGAAATAAGAATGCAGCAAACTGTACATCTAACAACGCAGCACAGCAGTAAATAGCAACGACGGAGTACATTCATCCCATCTCATTTCAATGAGTCATTGCCCTGTTCAGGCTGTAAAGGATGGCAAGATTGAGACAATTTCTGGAACGATTCATTTTGCGCTTTTGCGACGTCCAGTTGCCCTCCAAATTTTCCGACTTGTCAGCTCCAGATTTATTTCTTTGAAGCTATTACATTGAGGATCTTTCCACTCGCTGACAAACAATTGGGACACTACAGGCTGTCATCATGCGGGACATGCTGAAAGTGATGGATAGCTTCCAGAGCCAGATAATGAAAAGAGGGTAATTAAGAATTAAAGTTCCGTTAGAATTAACAAAAACAGCAACCTGTACACATAGGGACATAAGTTATTCATTTAATATTGTATCATTATTCTTTTTTGTACAGTAAAATTTTGCCACATTCTGGACATTCATTGACAATATCTTTTAATATTAAGCGGACGAACCAGGTCACAATTTTTTATAAAATTGCTCTTCAAATAGGAAAATATGAGTCATATTTTTATTTAAATATCAGCTTGTTTATAAATTTTATGAAATATGGTTTTGGTTAACTAGACAAAACACCTTTGGTCGCCCAATAGTTTTAAGAAGAGAATGGAAGGTTGCAAAACTTGCATAAAATGACAGAAGAGCCATCAGGAGAAGACGTGAGGTCGCCGGAAGCTATTAACCCATCAATTTAACCCCCAAAAAGCGATTTAATTTAGAGTCGATTTCGCAGCAGAAAGGAAATATGACGTTTTAGTGGTAAGGTTGTGGTGACGTCACTATCGTTGCCAACAACAAGAAATGCACTAAACTGCAGCGAACTTGAAACAGTGCGAAATGATTGGTTGTGTCGGATATCACTCAAGTATACGTTTAAGTCCGTATTATTACAGCAAACTTAACGAACACCTTACCTAACATAAGCAGATAGTCGTTATTAAAGAGATTGTGGTAAAACTTAAACCTAACCTAGAGGTTACATTTCAAGATTGAGTTCAGAAGTGTGAGAACCAACAACAAAGTCCGTTACGCAGGCAGGAGCTGTGCAAATTGAGCGAACTTCTCATTAAGTCGAATTTAAGAAGGGTACCAAATAGCGCTAGACGCTTTTTAAATTTCGGTTTTCAGGTATAATTCAATGCTCCGATTTCCCTGATTTTCAGAAACCATTTTTTCTTATTTTATTTAAATGGTATATAGAGAGTTTTGTTGCGAAAAAAATATTATTGGTACAGCTAGAACAATTTTTAAATTTTGGGTTTAGGTAAACCTCCGCTCCAAATAGTTTGATTTCACTGATTTTCAAAAACTATTTTTTTTTTTTTTTCAATATTTTATTTCAATGACATATACTGAGTTTCGTTGAGAAAGAAACAAAAATTGCTGCCGCTAGAGCTGTTTTTAAATTTCCCCCCACCCCCAATGGTTTAATTTGGCTGTTTAACGAACTCGATGAATAGAATTGATCATTATATGCTGAATTTCGTTGAGGAAAAACAAAAATTACGGCCACTAGAGCGTTAAACATGCGCGGCACCGCAATAAATATATAAATTATGTGTGTGTATATATATTTTTTTGTATCAATAAGTAGGGTCGATGGAGATTTGAAGAAATTTTTAAAAAAACTTTTCATAGGTACAATCACAATACCTAATATATTTCTTCGGATTTCGCCAAAAATGTAACGCTTAGGTTATGTTTAAGGCGAATTTCATTCTGCAAGTTTCATTCGTAAGCCTCACTTGACTTAGAGACTGAAAAAATGTCGATGAACTAAGAAATTGATCTACAGAGGAAATAGTGGGATACCTACACGTGATGACGCATTTTAAAAAGCTATGCTGTGATTCTGTCCTTCCTTCATTCCGAGAAATTTTCAAAGGTATGCCTCAGGACTCTGTGCTAGATTCTCTACTGTTTTATAATTTACATATGACCTTAGCAAATGCACACATTACTACGTTTACAGATGATTGTGCTATTATAATTCGTGAAAAAGCAATTGAAAAACTCATTTCTATGATTGATTTCCACATGACATACTATAAACCAACTTAAAGTATATCTTCCAAAACACAATTCATAGTTTTCAAATCTCAAATTATCAGCTGCTTACCAACACATGCACATGCATATCATTTAATAATATATTGATTAAAGAAGTGACCACCAACAAGTTCCTTAGTTTGATAGTAAATTCTTATTTGAAACTCAAAGACCACATCAATAACCTTGCAAATGTCGAGTTCTGCCTATTTACTAAATTGTCTCAGTTTTGTATAGCAAACCCCTCTTACCTTGCTACTACAGAATTTTTATTCTAGAATTAAATACAATATAATATCTTGGTGGGAGAAGCAAATGGCTCGTATCTCATTAATATAATTTTCATACTTTAAAAATTAAAACCATTTTCAAAACAAAAAAATAATCAAGATTCATGCAAACAATTATTCATAAATCACAACATTTTTAACAATTTCTGTTATAATTATATTTTAATATGCCCTATATGCATATAAACATATTACTCAGTTCAAAAGAAATTCTCACTTTAATTCGTATGATACTCGAAATAAACATGCCATAGCCATTTCAAGGCACTTTAAACATCTTTTTGAACCTTCCCGCTATTATTTTTCTTCAAAAATATGTCATTCTCTTCTAGGAAAAATTTATAGTCACAAATCTGAAACTTCCTTTAAAAGGGTGCTAAAGCGTTTTGTGATAAGACAGTTCCATTTACAGAGTGGATGAATAATTAAAAAAATAGTAAAGTTCTAGATAACAAAAATATCGCTAATTCGACTCCGTAATATTACTATCTTCAAATAGCTTTCAATCTAATATCTCTCATACTGCACTGTTCTGTTAAACTGTAATTCCCAGTTGTTAAATGTTGGAAATTACCACTTTTACAATTGCCACCGTATTTAGTGAAAAAAATTCCCTATATATATATATATCGTAACTAAATTTGAATATTCTCATTTGCTGTAATCAACTGTTTCGTTGAGCGTTAGAGCTACGAATCATGTCTGTATATAATGAAGTAATTATTTGTTTCAAGCTTAAATACTTCTATTAAAGCTAATACTTTAACTCATTTACATAGGTATATTTAAGGAATTTTCTGTAATCTAATGTAACTTCTTTATTTCTATTATGTCAACCCCCCTCCCCACATACACAAAATTACATAACCACAATAAAATCGAATGAAGACATTTCGTGAAAAACAAAAACTCTGAGACAGATCAAATCATTCTGAAAATAAAAATTATCTGAGGCCATTGTTGTACGAACTATGGCACCATCAGTAAAATGTCAAATATAATCTGAATATATGTATCGCTACATTAAAAATCGTAAATCTGCATTAAGGTACGAGGTTCATAAGTTTCCGGCCTCGCCGATGATTATCGCCTTCACAAAATTCTTATCTGGTGTCATACCTCATCTGTTAAGTATATAATTGCAGCTGTAACTTCCGCTCCGATGTGTTCAGTTGTTCAGATATAGTTGCATAATGAAGACTATGAATAGAATATTGTGACATGTTCAAAACGGGGTATCGAGATAATATTAAGTTCTTCACGAAAAAAGGACTTGCTACAAATGAAATTAAAACAGCGATTGCACGGTGTATATGGGAAAATATTTCCCTCACATTCTACCGTAAAAGAATTGGCCAAATTTTTTCGAATGGATTGAGAGACGAAGAGCTTGCAGGTCGGCCCTTGGAGGCGCTAACTTCGGCAAACATCGCTCTTGTGGAAGGAGAAATTATGGAAGACCAGTGGCTCAAAGTTACAAAAATAGCAGCAAGATTAGGCCTTTCTAAAACAACAGTGTTTCGAATTATTCATTAAACATGAATAAGGTTAATGCAAGTCGGTGCCTAGACTTCTTTTCTCACTCCAAAAGCATGAACGTCATCTGTTGTCAGGCATTTTTGGAGCTCTGACGTGGTAACGAGAGAGAAGTTCTGCAAACCGTTGTTTTAGGAGATGAAACTATGGTTCTCTACTGTGATCCCTTGTCCAAAAGAGAATCAAAGGAGAGGCGTAAACCTGGCCAAGCACCGCCTCTAAAGGCCAGTGTCACTCAGTCAACCAAGAAGATCATGGCCACAAACTTTTGGGACTGTGAAGGAATACTCTTCATTGACTTCAAGGAGAGGAACACCACAGTAAATGGGGAGTACTATTCTGGCCCACTGCACAGATTACGTGCTTCCATCACAGAGAAAAGGCGAGGGAAGCTGCGTGCTGATGTGCGCCTTATTCACGACAACGTATCTATGCACACAGTTCTTGTTGCAAAGTTGTGAAGAAAGCGGCTTCAAGCACATCGATCATCCACCCTACAGCCCAGATCTTGCTCCCAGCGACTATTTCCTCTTCTCAAAACCCAAGAAGGGCCTCCGAGGAAGGAAATTTAAGTGTGACGAAGAAGTGATTATCCCCATTTTGCAGATAAGATTTCTGACTATTTTGGGGAGGGCGGATTGAAATGTTCATTCACAGATGTGAAAAGTGTATTGCAATAAAGGGTAACTATACTGAAAAGCGAAATATAGTTTTTGTCTTTATCATATGTAGAAAATGGTTAGGCCAGAAACTTATGCATCTACCCTCGTATGTTACTAATTATAATACTACCCAGCACTTATTTACACACAGTGCAAAGAAAGATTTCATAAATAAGAATGTAGATAACAACAAAAAATATGATGGATGGTGCATTGCATGTTTCATCCTCTCCAACGCCAGGCTGATGAGCTAAACGTGTGAAAACCTATAGGTAAATCTGAGATGCGAATTTACTCCACACGCTAATATCCCTACTGCTTCTGCGATACTATCAAATCCTTATATGCCTTTAACATTTATAAGAATTACCTACCTTCTGGATATGGGTCTCTCTTCTGTATGATGTCCATGAAGAAGTTCGTGACTTTGTACAGATTTGCCATTCCGCGAGGATTGAACTGGGTGGAGGCCTCATAATCTAACTTGAGGTTGGGTTCGCTATATTTGACAGGTTCTATCATTCCCTTCCTAATGGCCTCCCCGGCCTGGAGAACCGCTTTCCGCAGCCCTTCGGAGCTGCCGCCGCCGTCCTGCAGCGCACAACACGATTGCATCACTATCACCATAAACCACAGCACGCACACCGCCATATCACTGGTCCGCGTTGTTGCTACTGCTAGTTAACACTTTCACACAACCGTCTGCAAGGCTGGCATCTTCGCTACTGGACTGTTGACTCGAGTGTCGGCGCTGTTGCTGCCAGCATTTACCACCGCTGCTGCCGCCTCTCACACATTTCGTTCGTTTCCTCTACTGCAACCGCGGAAAGCGTTACACGACCATGATGCGTAATGTACAGTTCCCTCAGCAGTTTCGTGTGCGCTTAAAACTAAAATTTAAAATTGTTGCATTGCACTTCTCTTTAGTAGCTTTTCGATTACATGTCTCCATTTTAGTTATCACTTCTTGATTTCTGAAACAAACAAAATCAGGGGCACATATTAATTAATTACTTTTTGTAACAAAATTTATTTAAGCATAGCGCACCGCTGCTTGGGTTTTCAACCAGTAGCAGTAGCAGTAGCAGTAGCAGTAGCAGTAGTAGTAGTAGTGTTTTATTTGAAAGTGTTGAGCGCTATTTTCATAAAGGGTATCAAAGTAAAAGAACTCTGATGATACATAAGATGAAATGTTAAATTAGAAAATACATGTATTTTATAAAGCATTACCTCAAATATCTCCTACCCTATTACTGATATAGACAAGTATTATAACTAGATTGAAGAGCGTTAAGGGCTCACAAAACTAGCACATAAAGAATTACTATGAGTATTTTCAGCACAAATTTATATTTTTAAATGGAGCAATAGCCATAACTATATAAGAAATTTAACTAAAAATTAAAACAATAAGCGTTTAGCTCATGTTTCTAATGCAAGTAGGTTACGAGTAATGATTTCTGAAGTTTTATCCATTAAAAGCAAGTAAACAGTAAAATGGTAATTAAATGAGAATTTTCAGCTATTTCTCAGTCTTTTGTTTTCCTTCAAATGAATTACGTGAAACGATATTAAGCTTTTACCATAAGCCTAGGAAAAACGCCTGGCTCACAGATGTTCAAAATGATGGTCGTTCAATGCAAAACAAACTTCCAGTGTTTGTTGCAGGGAGTGTTGCACTTATTCAGCATTTCAGAAGAAATAACATTGCTAAATGCTACATTTCTTGTGCTGTAGTTGGCAATAAATCAAGGGGCGGTGTATAACAGTAAAGAACTGCTTGTGTCGACAACATTGATGTTCACGCTCCTAAAATCAGACCCAACTTGTATACTTCTCAATGAATCCGTTTGACGTCGCTTCTATCGCCGTAGATAACGTGTGTTTAATGAATAGTTGTTGAACGCAGAAGTTACAGATTCAACTGTACAGTCAACTGTGATGAAAATTTTCTTTTATAAATAGACATTAAATGGTGAAACTTCCATATAGGCACACCAGTATTTGCCACTAAAATGAAAGATAATTATTAGAACATTACATTATGCAAGGTAGATAAATCGTGCTTTTTACCTTCGGTTTTCGCGTTTGCTTATTTAACGGTGGTTTCTGAACGATGGTATGGCTTCTTATGCATTATTATCATTATTTCTTTAATTTTTCCTAAATTCTTACTTTACATTTAGCTGAGAAAGTGTCACGTTTCTGAATTTTACCGGGATAAGAAAAGTTAGGTTAAGGAACCGTCGAGCGTAGCGTTTTTATAATTACCGTAAATGACTGACCTCTAAAAACCATATTTTGCATTTTCCACGCTTTACAATTTTACCATATGATACTTATTACCTGATAATCGAAGTGGGGGAACGAGGGAAGAATAAAGTACGAAGGTTTGAGTGGTATTATGCAAAATTCCTACATAAAACTATTATACAAGAGTAAATTTCATACACAAATATAATTTCGAGTTTATTTTTCTATATACATTTTCTTAGCATTAATGTTACCACATAAGAAAAGTTACCATATCTGAAATAATAACAGCGATGAAAGGATCACCCGATTCGGTATTTCGTTGATTTTAATATTTTCCAGCAATAAAAAAGTATGAACTTTAACTTATACGTTCATATGATCCGAATTATTCAGAGGAAATCGATTCAGCGTTAAATTTTGTTTTATAGCCGTAACGTGACCATAAACTATGCAACCACAAAATTATGCGTTGTCACAAAAAACGAGTACTGTCAACATAATGCCATGCACCACAAACCCGATGTCTATAACTTTAGTTTACATTCGGTAATAATTATTATTAGCGTGTCAATGGCATACATATACAATACTGTTTAATTTATTATAAAAATAGTAAGAATAGTTTCGTTTTCAATAATGCTATCACTTCGACTACTCGTAAACTAATTGCATTGGAAACATGAGCTAAAAGTCATTATTATTTTAATTTTATTTGGCTTAATTTCTGCTTAGTTATGGCTATTGCTCCATTTAAAACATATAACTTTCTGCTGAAAATACTCTTTCTATTATTAACATTCATTCTTTATGGGCTAGTATTGTGAGCCCTTATGTGTCCTTAAATCTTGCGAAAAGGGGACGTTCCAGTTTAAGGCACCTCCTCGGAATGAGACTGAGGAAAATATGGGAAACGCTTCAATTATGGAGGTTGTCCTGGAGGGAATCGAATCTAGACCTCCCGTTCGATGTAGACGGCGATGCAGAGGTATAATTTTAGGACTCTTAATTGCAAAGTTATTAATGCCCGTTGCAGGAACTTACATAGAACGACTAAGCACTTCATTGCCCTTTTTTCCATCCAAATTTTAACAGTGACAGTAATGTGCCCTAGAAAAAGACCGCTAGTATAAGTCAGATGCTTTAATTTCCCCTACCACCCTAAAAAGTATCGTTCCAAAGTTAGTTATGCACTCTGATATAAGCTGAAAGAATAATTTCTATTAAATATATTAAAAATAAACGTATGCATCAATAATTAGGAAACGAAAGTGTAACTGCAATCTTTATAATTAGTAATAGCGTTTCCTTTTTTATTTTCTGAAAAGCATTTAATTAAATATAATATATTTATAAATATATATTATGATATATTTATATATTATATTAAATATAGTATATTTAATTCAATGTTGTAAACAACTTGTCTTCTTTTGCTGGGATAAGAACATTTTCTTAGCAAAGCTCGCAGGTCCAGTAAAGACAAAAAACAAAGGCGTGCACACATGCAATACTAATGTTGAATATTGCTTATGTACCTACATCTGGCTTGCAGTTTCCTGTTCGCCTACATTACTCCATTATTTGTGAAGGCTTATCCTGAGATTTCATTCATAACAGTAAACTTCTAATATTCCACGATAAAAGTATACGATATAACGTTTATTGCATAAATAAATGTCTAAGAATCGAGCAAAGCTAATTTTAACGTAATTTTAACGAATGCAGTAATATTACTGTATAACATTATAAACGAGTATCATGCTATGTTTTGCTTCTTATTAGTATCATAACATGACATTACTAAAATAAAATTAATGTTGTCTATTTTCTAATGAATCGCTCTAAAGCTGGATTGTCTTTAATATCTATAAAAATTTATACCAGCGAATTGGTTTAACAGTAAAAACGTTAAAATATTTCAGAAACTTTAGCGTTGGCATAGATTACGAGAGGTGTTCTTAAAGCTCTTAAAACGCACCATATTTAAGATTATGTTTTTTTTTTAATTTTATTTTCAACATAGTCCCCTTGCAAATTAATATGTTTAGTTCAATGATCTTCCAACTTTTAAATACCCTCATTTAAATAAGATTCGTCCAACTGTAAACAATAAGCATCTGTCTCAGCTTCAGCCTCATCATTTAATATGAATATTCGTCCATTCAGTCATTTCTTCAGGTTTGGGAACAAAAAATAATCGCTGGGAGCCAAATTCGACGAATATGACAAAATGGAAGCGAGGGTAATGCAGTTATGCAGCAACAATCCCGGACATGTGTGAAGGCGCATTATAGTGATGAAACCTTTTTCGCAAGGAGTGAACGATTAGTTTGAATAGCATACGTCAGTTGGCCAGTAGTAAAGCGTAGTACTCCCGGTGATGGTTGTGCCCTTCTGGAGATAGTCTACGAGCACCACACTATGAGAATCCCAGTAAACTGTAGCCATGACTTTCCCTGCAGATGGTGCCGTTTTAAATTTCTTTGGTGCGGTTTTATCTGCTGTTACCCACTCTTTGGATTGCTCCTTCATTTCTGGCGTGAAGTGATCAATCCATCATGAAAATCTAATATTATGAAACGTCGGAGAAACCCACTGGAATTGCGATTAAAAAGACTAAACACCCCTGAACAATGTTCATTCGAATGCATTGTTGGTCCATTGTTAACAAATGCGGTACCCATCGAGCGGAAAGCTTTCTCATGCCCAAAACTTCGTGTAAAATGTAGTGAACACGACCAATCGAGGTCTTTGCAACGTCAGATAACTCACGTACATTAAATCGACGATCACTGAATACGGCATTGTTAATATTTTCACTGAATACGGCATTGTTAATATCTGTCACAATCTCGTCGATCGTAGAGGTTTTGAAACGCCCTGAGCGCTCCCTTGCTTAAATTCAGCACTCCACTTTTTAACCGTCGAAAAGGAAATGAAAGATTTTTTTAATGTGGAATCTAACACCATTTCTATTTCTGTTGGAATTAAACCGCTCAAAATGAAGTATTTTATCATAACTCGTATTTTAGTTTAATTCATTTTGTAGAAAATGTTAACACTAGTTTGTTTATACAATCGTTACAAACAAGCGAATGCACTTATGTATCTGAAACTTTACAGCGCGCCATCTAATGGATGATATTTGACAATTATCATAGCAATTTGGCCATCTTCACATCTCTGAGTCGGGCCGAGAACGTTTTAAATACCCCTCATAAAATTATTGTTTTTACTAATCCATTTAAGCTAATATAAACGTGTTCATTTACTTATACATCAATCATTCGTTGTTATTTTTGTAATTATGTGTTCTGAAATGAAGATGAATAATTGATTAATCATTTTAATTGTTTCCTTAATATTACTGTAACATAATATTCAGTTTTAGCATTTTAGCAATAAAAACAATTTAAAATAACAAAATAATGTAGCATTTTATTAACAACGTTGATCTACAATAACACTTCATAAATCTGGTAATGGCCTGTAACAAATATGGCCTGTGTGAAAGAAAACTAGCAGATATGCTCATATATAGCAACATTTTTTATATACTGTAAAACTTTCCTTCATGGTCTATTCGTATTGCGTAATAGTGCTCTGCTACCCAGAAGCAGGTTCAATCATAAACAGTATGATGCTGAAAACATGCTGGAAAGGCTTTCAGATGTTTAACTATTCATGGGGTCTAGAAGATAAATGATGAGTTAATTAATTATGGCGTAAACCAGCCAGGAGTTCGATGGCATCTTACGTTCCATGAGTAAATCAAACTCAAACTTGACCCAAGCAGTATTCCAACCTGATCTTCGCTTTACAATTTAAGACCAATTGTCGGCAATGCTTGAAAAAATTTCCGGATTTAATAAAGAATGCAACTGGTACGTCTTTAATTGCATGCTTGCGTGCGTTTGAGGAAATTGGTTTTGTATTAAGATAATAAAAATAACTCAATGCTTAAACTTGTATGATTTTTCTCAGTGATATTTTCGCAAAAACGTTTATTGGCAGGAGTGAAAATTTAGCTTATACATCTAGATTATCAATTTATTTATTTCTCCTCATGCGCCCGCGGGTGTGAGCCTACGGTATCATGTTTATTGGTTATTTATGTCCACTCCAATAGCAATTTACTCGTACCATGAAAGAATTTTAGGCCCTTGGTTGATAATGATAACAATGTATTATCGGAAGCAACCAGATGGCAAGCGATTCTTGGATTTTTATTGACTTGTTCAGCATTACAACTAAAATATGGAGACATAACGCGCATTAGTTAAGTCTGTCTAAAATTCTTGTCGGCTTGTATATTAACGAAAGAGTGATAAGGGAATACAGGGAGCTTGGCAAACGCTTCCCATCGATTAAGTGCTATGTAATTAATATGGATTAGCCAACCCCCGCAGTTTCTTATTATCCAGAAGTAAAGTTAGGTGATATTCTAAATGGGCTGGAAAAACTAAGTTTTAACTATAAATCAATCAACCCCCCCCCCCCGGCTAAATCTCTAAGCGTTCTACTCTGCAGTTCCTACACTTATATCTTTTTCTGTGATCATGCATTTTTTCAACTGACCTACAAAGCCAAACGAAAATTTACAAGAACATTTGTAAGCTCGTTGTTTATACTCTACTTTGTTCCAAGCATAGAAAGCATGACTATGTAAAAACTATTTCGATGACTGTGGCATAAATTATTTTTTTCATTTTATTTATTTATTTATCATTATTATTATTATTATTATTATTATTCTCCCATTTCTGCCAGGAGCTCTCTAAACCATAAACCATGGCGGGTTCAAATCTCTTGCGGCTGGTCATCCTGGTTTACATATTCTCGCGTTTCCCCTGGTCGCTTACGAGAATGCTTCAGCCGTTGATTGTTCTCACCATACTGCTAGCAGATGTGAGCTAAACGTGTTCGTGAACGTCTGTGCTCCTTCTCGCATTTTCTCTGTTTTGCAGAACTGGTTTATCAAGTGCCTCATGCTCTCTGTTTTTATATTTATGCCATGTTCACTTAGCCAGCATCCGGATTTCCTCGTAATGTCTCTAAGGTTTGTTTTGTTATTGTGAAGTTGTCTCGATGTGTTTAAATAACTATCAAATAATATCACTTTATTTTTTGTTTGGTGTTTGCTTGAATGCACATTTTTTTTAATTGCTACAATGCGACTCAAAGATATTTCAGTCTTTCGATGTGAACACACACACACACACACACACACACACAAAATACCACAATACAATATTCCAACCTTAAGGATGTTTGTTAAATGTGTATAAAAATATAACATTTCTTTGAAGAAATTATAAAATTCGTCAGAGATAGCTTTAAGTTAAAAATAATTTTAAAAAATCAACAGAAATAAATTATTTATATTCTTTCAATTTATGAATACATTAGTAATAAGATGTACCGTGCGATCATAGATGCTTTCCCCCGCGGCGAGGAGTTTTTCCTATGGGCAAGCTCGTTTGCCGCGCCCTGGAGGAGGTAGCAAGTCTGCCTGATTACTTGTTGACCTTGCCGACTGTCGCAATCGTAGCGTAGCTGTTCCCGGTGAATGTTGTTTGTTATTCTTTGAATTCGACAGTGTGCATAAAGTGTTTGTTTACAACGGCACAGCGTGTCTTTATGTACAATTTAATGTGTTAACTCAGTGGTGAATCATAGAACATTTTGTTTTGAGCATATAGTTGATTCTCTTATGTGAATACCATACTAATCCCTTTTTTCAGAGAATTAACCGACAAGGAGCGTGATCATGCATTTTTTTCAACAGGACTTTGCCAATGCTCACATTCCGAATAATTCCATGACAGAAATTCATATTGTGTTTCCACAAGACAAGAGTTAATAGTAGGGATTTGTGGTCCCCTCGCTTATCCTATTTAACAGCCTACGATTATTATCTCTGGCGTACAAAACGAACCCGCACACCACACAAGAACTCAAAGATAATATTCGTCAGGAAACTGCCCGGATTTCTCAAAATGAACTACAGTGAGTGAGGAATAATTTTCTAAAGAGATGCCCAAAATGTGTGGAGAACGAAGGCGGGCAGTTTCAACAACCCATTTGATAATTTGGGAAGCAATGAGCCTGTTAAATTGGTTTATGTATTATTGCATGATGGTTTGTTTTATTGTTTCACCCTCCCGCTAATCACCGAGACTCGGCTGGCCGGCTAACCGGACTGAGTTCGCCCATAGGCAAAACAGTCCGGGGGGGGGGGGGGAACAAAAGTGATCGCATGGTAACCTGAACATTCATGCCCAGTTTTTCAAGTGCTATGGAGAAAGATAATAAAGCCGGCATTGCTGAAGATTATTTCACCTTCCGCACCTGTACTTGGTGGATATACACAGCTACTTAGAAAATTCTTTTGAACAAAATATCAGTACTCTTAAAATACTATTTTCATACCAGGGGCAGCGGTTATAACGACATTGTTCTGGCAGAAGCTGCCTAAGTCCAAAACTGGCTGTTTTGAGATACCAACACTGTTGCATTAAGGCAAAGCAGAACTCATTCCTGCATGTTTCTGTGTAACGGATACCTTGTATTCTTGTCAAATTTATATTTTAAATCTTATATTCTAGCAGAAACCAATAAATTGACTTAATTAATTCTGCTTGTCATACATAACCTCATAAATATTCAAGGGTATTGAATACGGTATCTTAGATTAACCATAAACGTATATATCGTTATGTCTATATATTAAAAAAAAAAAAAAAACCGACTTGGTGATTTTTGCCAGAATGGCAATGAGGTATTTAATCATTTTGCCACTGTCCTGAGCTCTCCACTGTTAAAAATTAAATCTTTTTTTTTTTTTTAAGTGAATTACTTATTCCAGCTGGTGACTCTCCCATTTAGTTCCTTTCTAAAACATAATATATACAAAATGTTTCAGGAATAATTTTACAAACTTTGCTGGAGGATTCTTCACACCAAGACAAGGGGAAAAAAGTGCATATAAACGTATGTCCGGAAATCCTTAGTTTTTGAGTTATTAATGAAAGTTTACCAAAACAAATTAAAAGTGCATGCAACATATGTCCAGAAATGTTTAGTTTTTGAGTTATTAATGAAATTTTACGCGAAAATTAAAATGACTATTTCTATCACATCTTTAATAGGGATATTAATCAATCACATAAATGGCTAACTTTCAACAGCGCTATTGGTCCATTTTGCAAATAATATTTCGTCATATAAGTATGTAATGCTAATACTTCAAGTGCACCAGCAGACTTGTATCGATAATATCATTTGATTACCTAACAAAATGAATTTTATTTTCAGTTAGGAACTTAAGTTGTTAGATTGTACCGTGAAACGCGTTGAAGTAAACTTTCATCAATAACTCATAAACGAACGATTTCCGAACATGTGTTTATCTGAACTTTTTTGTGTGTGTGAGGAACCCTACACCGGAGTTTGTAAAAGCACACCTTATCTTACCGTCATCGAAATATTTGTTCCTTTATCCTTTTCAGTTATTATGGATGAAAGCAAGGGGAAAGAAAAGTTGCGAACTTATATGCATGTATATGTTTCAAGTTTTAAGCTTGGAAAATGTTTTCTTTTAGGTAGTTTCCTTCATGTAATCTATGTCTTCAAAACACTCTCCCTTCACAGTGATTCTTAAGCGTATAAAACCACAAAGCATATTCTATTGATTTTACTTTCACCTTCCAAACATCTGTGGTCTCTTGGGAGAATTGGAGATCGATGAGAGCCTAGTGTTACATCTATTAATTTGTAACTTTGTTTCTTTTCTTTCTAAGTTTCAATAGTTTTCAATAATAATAAATCGCCGTCCTGGCACCTAGATGGCTATACTGGACTTACGTATATTACAGTTTCTATAGTTTATTATACTTTTTCTTCTCTCTTATATTTTTAATATAAATTGTACAGATTATATTTATAACTAATTAAACAAAAGTAGCTGACAAATAATTAACAAAAACACAAATGAACCTCAAATTAAAACATTCAAACAATTCCCTAACTGGAAGCCAGTTAACAAACAAAACTATAACTGGTAGCAGCTATAATTTAACTACTAAAACTTAAATTCAGAACTAAAAATTTGAGCTAAAACTATCAAAAACTAAAATGACCATTCCGTCGGAAACGGACGGTTACAGTGCTGGTAACCAGCATCCCTAAGCTAAATTTTTACTTTATCTATTCCCTTCATCAATTTTAATAATTTATAACTATTCTACTCCTCTTTATTTATCACTTTCACCTTGTTCACTTTAATTCCATTTCCATCCTATTCAAAACTACACCTCCCCTACCTTCACTTCACTCCTGAGTGTTTAAATTATGAACGAAAACAATTTAAGCCTTCAATTTGGACTAATCAATAACTACGCTAATTACTCATCATACACCACACGCTCACTTTTTCATCATCCGTTTCTTCCTTCATAGTTTCCCTACTTCGTCCTCTTCTCTTTCCCTCTGTGGCTCTCCAATCCATCATCTGATCCCTTCTGTTCCTACCTGCATTTTCACACACCAATCACTCCTGAATCCCCCCTTTGCCGTCTCCGTTCTTTCCCTTCGGTCACCGGTCTGTCCTTGTTTAATTATAGTCAATGGGTATTATTGTTATAGTTAAAATAGTTAATTGCATGTGTTTTTAATTATCGATTTATTGATTGCTGCTATGTTGTCATGTCATGTTAATGTTTATAATTTCCAGTATTTATAGTTGTCATTATGGTTTATAGTTGTTATTGGCAGTGTTTTTAGGTTGTCATTATGTCTGTTACATCTTCTTTCTTCTTCGCCGTGACCTTCATACTTCTTACTGTTGATGCCATATGGTTGTCTTTATTATTGTTATATGTAAGGTTATTGTGGTCAATGTCAAGTTGTTGTCAATGTCCGTTACTTCCCATTCTTCTTTCTCCTTCGCCACCGTCAAATAACTTACATCACCCAGCTCTTTAAATCATCTTCTGTAAATTCTTCTTTCTCCCTTCTTCACCATCTACGCATAACTTCACCTTCCAACTCTTTAAATCTTTTCTGTAGAATCTTTCTCTTCATTCTTCACCGCCGTCACATAAATTATTTCATACAGTTCTTTAACTCTTCATCTATAATTAATTCTTTCATCATTCTTCGCCCCCATTTAAGTTTAAGGTCGTGTGTAATCTATTCCTCTCGTTGTGTGTGAACTATTTGTGTACATAATGTCTCTGATCTTCTTACCTCTTCTACTTGGGTTACGCCAGTCTCAATCTTCTTCTGTGGTAGTTTCACTTTCCGCGCCAGTTCGCTAATTTTATCAGCAAGTTGATGTAGTTGATTGTATAAGGTTCCGTCTCTTAGGATGTGTGAAATATGATGACGATTTAAATTAACTCTATGATCCCTTATGTGATTTGAAAAGTGTGGACATTCAAATAAGATATATGCTCGAATGTATTATGTTTATTACAGAGATCACATATATTATTTTGTGTTTTGTTTATTTTTTCCAATACGTTTTGTATGGATCGTATCCAGTTACATAATGTATTATTCCTTTCGTCGGTTGAATATGTTTAATTCTCAATCTTGCCGAAATATTGTTAAATAGCTGATAGGATATTCTACCTACCTCTACAGTGTCCCATTTCCGTTGCCACTGCTGTTTTAATGTGTATTTTATTTCCTGTACACTATTGCATTGCCTGCCAATTATTTCAGTCACTTTGTCTAGATATCTTTTCTTAACCCCCCCCCCAATTATTCCATTTAATTGAGATCAATTGGTCATATTCCTGTTGATACTAGGGTGGGCGAGGTACTGAGCGCTCCCTGAATGTTAATAAGATCTTTCTTTGCGCGCGTCGAGTTTTAATATAGAGTCATCATTCTTTCTTGTGCGATAAGTTGTAACAGCATTGGATGGGATTTTAAAATATGTTTGCATTATTCTTGCCAATTTCATCATAATATTTTCGGATTTTTTCCCAACAATTTTGAATTATGACCAATGAATAATTGGACATGAGACATTAACAGTTACAATTTATTTTCCCAACTAGTCTCAACATTTTGGTACAGATGTTTTACCACTGGGAACACTTTCATACGATACAACTTTAAGGTATAATGCAAAATGTTAAATATTTCGTGCGTTTAGAAGTTCTGGAATACATATTACCAAAATGTCCAGCACTCTTTCAAAATCTTCAAGAGCATTTTTGGTATCTCCTCGCTGATCAGTTATAAACTTAATCTTTTTAAACGTGCAGTTATGGATATAGTGCAATGAAAGGCAGATCCCTTCTGTCCACGTATTAATGATAGCTTACTAGAAATTAATGTTTGCGTCATGATTAAGGCCTCGAAAAAATTTAAACAGCCTACTTTGTGTCCCGGTCTCATCAATTCTTGCGCTACTATTTTAAATCCAGATTCGACATTAAGCACGCATTTTCGCACTTTTACTTCAACCCTGTAATTCTATGATTAATTTCCCGATGAACAGAGTTTACACAATGAATCAGAGGATCGGTTGCATAGTATTGGTTAAGGTACTGGTGCTGACTTGAAAAGATTCACTTTCCTGCCTTATATAGGACAAACGTTATTCCCAATGACAAAATTGAATTGTTTTGTCTCTCAACAGTAAAAACCTAGACATGTTTAAGGAGGAGTCATCCACTCAGTTATCGATATTAACAACGTACAAAGATGAATTTAATGACTATCTAAAAGTTCTCTAATGTCTGCAAGCGTCACACTCGAGCGTGGTAGCCAGACAATGTTTAGCTACTTTTTGAGGCTTTTTTGCCTTCCATTCTAGGCGAATCGACTCCCTATATAAAGGCTTTCGACGATTGCAGTATTTAATTGTGAGAATTGGGTCTAAACATGAATGTATGATCACTGTTATTCTATACTTTTTTTCTTTCATTTCATACCCCCATTGGCCAGACCAGCAAAACTATTCTATAGTGCGAAGAGAACGTTTAGCTACACCTTTGACAGTCTCGCCACTTGCAATCTACCATTTTTTTAAGTATATAAGAATCGATTCAAGAGTTGCCGAGGATCTAATTCTTTAACGCATCAAATGTGTGACACAACAAAACTCAGCCTGACAGAAAAGGTAAGAAAGTATATTCTAATTCTGCATAAAATGCACATGCCGTCTACATTGTTTAGTGGTAGCGTTTGCGACTACTAATCCGGAGGTCCTAGCTTCTAATTCCGGTTAGGATTTTTTCCTTATCCTGAGTAGATGAATGCCAAATAGCTTTAAAGTGCCAAAGACTCGAGTTCATTTGTGCCATCATTATCATTAATTCATTTCATTCATCCCTACAGACTTACACATATAGTATTCAGTCCACAATTTACAGACGTGGAGGGAGCAGCAATGCAGTCTAAGCGCCAATAAACAAAACTTAAAAAAAAAGTGCATTTAGGTTCCATTTATCTACTTCATGTTACAAAGAAAATCTTCTACTAGTGCAGTCTTTCCACCATGAACAGGAGTGCCCTAATTTGGTGCAATTTCCAAACTCTCAAGGAGAACGAATGAGTATTGCGGGCGGAGTTCTGTTTCCCCCAACTGTTTGCTGCTACTAACTCTAACTTGGATTTGTGAACGCGGAGTCCGGTATAAGCGTTCCAAGCAGAGGTATACGCCATACTAGCCTTTTCCATTTAGAACATCTTCCTGGTAAAAGAACTAAACGTATTCTACTCTGATAACCAAGCTGCAATAGAAGCTTTGAAAGCAGTAAGAATGTCTAAGTTGGTGTGATAATGCCAGAGAACGTTGGAGAGCCTATGTGAGCAGGTTCTGCTAACCCTTACATGGGTACCGAGATATTCGGGTATAAAAAGATGGAATTAAGAAATTAGTAGATAAACTTGGAAGAAAGAGTGGAACTGGCTCTTTTATAGGACAGGAACTCTTTTCGGAGTATTTTTAAGGAGTTGGGTTACTCAGTGCGTCCACAGCCTACATCTAGGGTACTGTGGGACAATCAGGTCAGTGCCAGGAAGGCTCGAGAGCTTATTGCTATACCTAGGCCCCAAACACCCTTTGCAGACATCTGAAATCATGGCAATTTCCCTGAATCAAGTTGCTGGAAATATGGAGAGGATCTTGAAACCTCTTCACATATATTATTATAATATGTAACTTTTGCATAAACTGTGCATGTAACTGTCTTTACTGGGCCACAGGGTCGATCCTGTTCTGTAGTGGTAACCATACTTGCCTCCTAAACCCAAGACCGCGGGTTCAAACCCGGCCAGGATCGATGGATTTTTTCGGGCGTAAAAATCCTAAGTATGGCTTCCTTCGGAAGTGAAGTAAAGCCGTGGGTCCCGTGTCGTACATTTACGGCACGGTAAAGAACTTTAAGCCTGAAAGAAAGGCCTCTGAGCAGAATTTGTCGGCCGTTTCACATCCTGAATTGAATGGGACGCTGATGACCTGAGATGTTAAAGAGCGTTCATAAAAAGGGGGGGGGGGAAAGAGCCAGTGGTTATTGAATATCCAATATCAAGGACCTTGAACAGACCAGTACATTGCGGCACAATACGTTCGTTAAAGCCCTACGTGCAGGGTTCAAATTTTTACTACTACTACAGACCGAGTAAAAAGTATCCTTAACCTTATACTTAAAATATATATGTTGGGAGTAAAAGCACTTCTTTTTAACAAAGTATCCATCACGTCCAATGTAGGTGATTCAGTGTTTCATTAATGCCTGTATTCCGGGAGAAAAACATTATGGTGACTGACTGCATAGTCACCCCATTCACCTCGTTGTCAGAGCGGAACTTCCTGCCGCCCTTGAGTGGCCCAAAGAAACGATAATCGGAAGATGCCAAATGCAATGAATAAGTAGAATGTGGTATAAAATCAAAATCTGTAGCTTTTCGTCCTGTGTGAGGTCCTTGTTGTAAAATATTGCATTGCATTCTCTGGACATGTGATGTTCAATGATTGAACCTTCAAAGTCCCAGAAGAGCGTGAACATTACTTTACCTGCTGACATAGCGGTAAAGAACTTTTTTTTTTTTAAGCGAAGATGAATTCCGCCAATGTTTACTGACTGGAAGTAGTGGATCCACAACTAATCACCAGTGACTTGACTATACGATTTAGAAAACCATCTATTTGGCTTTATTATTTAGTAGGAATGTTTCACAAACATCCATAAGACGTTCTTTCAGTTCAGGGGTGAGTTGTTTCGGTACCCACCTAACGGAGACTTTGCTGTACAGCAGAATGTTGTGGATAATGTAGTGCACAGAGTCACGACTGATCTTCAGTTCTACGTCCATTTCATCGATTGTTACACGCCGATTATCTTTTATCACTTGTTTTACTGCAGCGATAGTTCTGGCGTAATCGCAGTCGACCACTCACAGTTGACACTCCACTTTTAAACTTTGTGTCATCATAGACCTGTATAAATGACATACAGGAATTCCCATCTTGCCTCTTCATTCTTCGTTGATTTCTAGCCCTCACTAACCCCTACCCAGAAAAAAAAAACCGATAATTGCTTGCTGCCCCTGTCTCATGCATGTTTTCAAGGAGGTTGCCATCTTGTTATGGTCGCTGAGGTCACGTTTCTTGAGATGGTGCGCGAGCTTGCTCCTCCAGCAGAAGGGTATAGATATCCATTATTTATACGTGTATAAAACACTCTACTATATTATTCTGCAATTTTATTGCTAGATTAAGATTACATTTTAACCGAGATAGGCGCTAAGCAGTGCTGAATTTCATTTCTGGATCAGTTCAACTCTACTTTCTTTTTGCACATGGGTTTTAGTGTCTTCAACGCAGGGTTACTTTGCTCTATTAGCTTCTGGGAGTAGCTCTTGCGTCCCGTTGTATGCAACTTAAATGTGTTTCGATGGAAATTGGAGGGTATAATGTCCGGAGCGGATACTCTTAGAGAGCTTTTAGAAATAGACTTCCTCGGTGTGAGGCTGAAGCAGACTTCTTCAGATTTTGTGAGCCATAAAGGATGCGGAGAAAGCTTTTTTAAGTTTGTTGATTTGGTTTATTTACAGACGCTCTTTAACATCTCAGGCCATCGACATCCCATTTAACTCACGATTTGAAACGGCCGATAAGCGTTGCTCAGAGACCTCTTCATTCAATCTTGAGGATCTTTTACGTGCCGTAAATCTACGATTCATGGCTTTACTTCCCTTCCGAAGGATTTTTACACCCGAAAAAATCCATCGATCCTGGCCGGATTTGAACCCGCGATCTTGGGTTTAGGAGGCAAGTATGGTTATTACTATACCAGCAGAACCGACTCCTCACGGAAAGGATACGAATGGAGTGATGTGGCCTTAGAAAAACATTCTGTTTGAATTCTGAAGTCTCGAAGGCAAAATTATTCCTCAGCAACGGCCACAATATTTCACTGTATGTATTACGAAGGAATTACGCTTTAGAAACGAAAGAGCCTCTTTCATCCTTGAAATTACAAAGGGAATGATATGACCAAACCACTTATTTATCTTTCTTATTTACATTCTGGATTTTATGGGTGATGATGTTTTTGCATCACACAGCATTTTTCCTTCCCCAATGCAACTGTTTCCAACGGCAGACTCTTCTAGGCTCAGTCCTAGCTTTAGCGAATGGTTCAAGTCTGAACCGAAATTATATTAGGGTATCGTTTAGGCATGGAAATTGGGACACCGAACGTATGAAAATTAGCACGTCGCGTGTTATAGACATCGTGTTGTTTAGAAGAAGTATCCCTCCCCTGTAATGAAAATTAGGAGATGAATGATGTCACATGGAACTAGAAGAAACTGTGGCAATTAGAGATGGGATGGTAAAAATTTCTTGCCCTAAATCTTCACTTTATCTCTACCCGCCTCTTCTAAATAGAGCACAAAATTTAATGGAAGATAATTAATTTTGCTCTTTCTCTTCCAACTAATTTAATCAATGCTTTTAGTTTGTAATGTATGCGAACGCTTCTACATTATCTGTAACTACCTCTACTAAGATACTAACAGGATTACATTAGCCAATCTCTAAAATGTCACAACATGTCTTATCTTATAGCATAAAATTGCGTTCTATTGCAATTAGGTACTGGTGATTGGTGGAACCAGTGTCTATAAACGTCATTCAAAATAAATATAAAGAGCGTTATACAAAGATATTGAGCCCATAAGTAACGCTTAGGCATGATCCTTACGATCAACAAGTTTCTTTATGCTCGCCACAAGGAAATGCATTGGTAACTGACTTTCCGCAAAACCATCAAAAGGATCGCCCAAAACCTCGTGTAATACTTTTCCTTCAATGTTTCCGCCGGACGTTTCTTGACCATTCTCTGTACAGTTCGGAATCCTTAAGCTGGTAAAAAGACTTAACACAGTTTCACTTCCGATCAAAAGGCCATGATGAATGGAACAGTGTGTTTGACCGTGACAAACGATAACTTTAAGGTTCAGTAGCAGAACAGCGGATGAACGTACTTGGTAAGCTTAAACATAAGTTAATAATCAAATGTATTCTGTTCACTTAAAAAATTCTTTTCATTTGAACCGCATACATGACATGCAATTGAAGCCTTGAGCTCCATAAAAACACAGGTTCACATTTGGCACTGTATTAAATACCGCTGTAATATTCTCCTATCTCTCATTATACGAGATTCAAAACAACACAACACATTTTCCACATGCTACTGAAATGGAGTTTCATAAGCACACGTCCATGGCAATGTGTTGTTCTGGAAAGCGAGTAAATAACACGGGTTTAAACAGAAGTACATAAAACTATTGACAGTTATCTAACTGATCATGGGAGAATTGACTATATTCGTCATGAGCATTTGCATATGTCATGGATCGAAACTTTGCTCACATCTAAGTAAAAGTAAACAGGTTGCATACGTTGGTGTTATGATGGATTAGGACCTCCCTTTGGATCCTTTATTCTTTCTTTTCATTTTAAACCGTAATCTATATTTTTTGTATAATTCACATGTGAAGTGTGTTGTGTTGTTAAGTGTGTTAAAATGTATAACGCATGTTTTGTGTAATAATGGGCGATTTTTCCTTCGCGTGACTGCTCCATGCATAACGGCCGGCCGGCCGGTTTAAGCTGACACCGCGGTAAACGGGCGACAAAGTCCGCAGTTATGAATGTAGTGTAAGCTATTACTTACTCTTAAACGTACATTTACTCGCCATTATCAAGCAAGAAGATGCTGGAATTGCCTCCCTTCGTTGTCCATACATTTCTGACACCGGCTTATGAAGGTAACCATTTCGCTCTGCAGTTCCTCCTCAGAAATAGAAGAAATTTCTTCACGTGTTATTTTTCAGCTCATATAATTTTTTCCTTTAATGCCCCCAGAGATAAAATTCGCAAGGTGCTAAATCAGGAGAATGGCGGGGCTATACGTTGTTGGTGACGATTCTATTATCGAATATTTCATAAATTGCATGTAAGGAGAGATGGGCTTATGTGCGGTTGAAGAATCCTGTTGGAAAGTTGCAAACCTACGTTCTCTCCTCGCAGTTAATTCACAAAAAAAGCATTGCAGAATAGTCCGCACAAAGTCATCACTATTAATTGTTTCTTTAAATCAAAATAGAGCCTATTATTCTCTCGCGGCTAACGGCGCGCCACACATCTTTTGATCGTGCAGGGGTTCCTCGTGAAGCAGGTTAGGTTTTTCTGAACTCCAGTATCGAATGTTTTATAAATTCAGCTACACACTTAGGTAGATTCATCCGTAAATAATATTAGATTCGGGTCAATTTCTCCGTCATGCACACTATTTAAAACCAATTCACAAAATCCACCCTTAGATGCAGGGTCATCTGTTTTAAGTTCTTGCATTAAATAATTTTTTTTAGGGTTTTAACTTCAGCAGTTGTGGAGCCGTTCGAACAGAGCAATAAGAAATTTCCGTTTGCTGACAAAGATGTAAAAGTGGTTTTTACGGGGAACGTTCCAGAGCATGCCCAAAACTACAAAACTGAAAACATTCCATGAGAAAATTCTGGTTACGCCACTGTATATAGCTGATGACAGGATAGGTCCAATGCTAAACTTATTCAAAAATCAATGTAGTTAAAGTGTAACAAAGGGATCTAAGGATTTTAAGTTTTTAAAGTTAAGAAATCCCTTCCCGATGCTAAAAACTAAGAAAAGTTTAAAGTGGCGTCTTATAAAATAATAGAATACAAATCAAGTATCATTAACAAGTCAAACATGAAGTGGATTAGTTATAGAAACATTTTTAATCAAAGGAAAAGCTAATTTTGTTGAAACTAAACTGAAAACTGAATACGCAAATTAAGTTTCCCTTAAAGCTGCTAAAGCCAGGAATATTACAAAATATCTTTCCTCTCTTTTGACTGAAAACCAATCTCATTCTCAAAGACTTCTGAATCAGGTTCCTTATGCTGAGGATTCATAAAGTGAAATGTGGAACGCTGACTAAGCGAAAAGAAGTACAAGCGACATTTTGTTGTTTCTTGTATGTTATTACTGAGAAAAAGACTGTTGTTTGACCACACATCGACCTGGCCGGATTTGAGCCCACGACCTCGGTTCTATGAGGCAAGGTATGGTTTACCACTAGACCGACACCGTAATATTTCAAGGCATTTGCAAACTACACATTTTAAAAATGAAGCAGATCTATACCAAAACCCACTAAAGAAGCAGGGGAGAAACCGGAACTTTTTTAAGGGACCATCATCATTGACAAAGTTTCAAAAGCGTCACTCGCAGTACTTTTTTCCTTCATTCTTTTTAAATGATGGTAGCAATGCTATAAAAAAAAAAAAAAAAAAAAAAAAAAAAAAAAAAAAAAACTAAAATGGATACTAGGGCTAGTTAATAAAATGTGGGAATGATTTTTTCCCCCTTTCTCGTCACACAGTGAAGATACGAAGGTGAAAAAAAAATTCATAAGAATAAATTTCACTTTAATGGGGAAAAAAAAAAAAAAAAAAAACTATACGACGCCAGCAAATAACGAGAGTTTGTCCATTGGCTATGTAAAATGGAGTCACTTCATTAATGAACAGTGCGCTGCTCTGAAATCCGGTATGGACGTGTCCGCGATGTTGCAGCAAGTACGAGGATAGATCCATAAGTTTTCGGCTTAACCATTTTCTACGTATGGTAAAGACAATATATATTCCACTTTTCAATATAGTTACCCTTTATTGCAATACACTTCTCACATCTTTGAATTAACATTTCAACCCCTCCCCCCCCAAAAACAATAACCAGAAATCTTGTTTGTAAGATGGGTATACATAGGACCCATCACGTCTTCGTCACACTTACATTTCCTTCCTCGAATGTCCTTCTTGAGTTATGAGAAGAAGAAATAGTCCTTGGGAGCTAGATCCGGGCTGTAGGGTGGATGGTCGATCTCCTTGAAGCCACATTTCATCACAGCTTCCTTTGCAACAAGCGTTGTGTACAGACGCGATGTCGTGAAGCAGGTGCTCACATCATTCAGCTTCCCTCGCCTTTTCTCTTTGGAGGAAGCACGCAGTCTGTGCAGTGGGCCAGCATAGTGCTGCCCATTTACTGTGGTGCTCCTCTCCTTGAAGTCAATGAAGAGTATTCCTTCACAGTCCCAAAAGATTGTAGCCATGATGACTCGTTGCCGCTTTTGGACTGAGGAAAGAAGTTTGCATTAACCTTATTCGTGTTTAAATGTTCATGAATAGTTCGAATGACTTGCTTTAGACAGGCCCAACCTTGGTGCTATTTCTGTAACTATGAGCCGCCGGTCTTCCATAACTTTTCCTTCCACAAGAGCGATATTTTCAGCAGTGTGTACCTCCGAAGGCCTACCTGCACGCTCTTCGTTTTCAATGCTTTCTCGACCCATTCGAAAAAGTTTGGCCCATTCTTTTACGGAAGAATATGAGGGAAATGCTTCCCCATATACATGGTTCAATCGCTGTGTTAATTGCATTGGGAGTAAGTCCTTTTGTGAACAACTTAATAACAGCGCGAAACTCCATTTTGAACAAGTCACAACTTTCTACACATAGCCTTCTTTATGTAACTGTATCTGAACAACTGAGCTCAGCGGAGCGGAAGTTAGAGCTGCAATTTACTTAACAGATAAGGTATGACACAATATAAGGCTTTTGTGAAGGCGATACTCCTTATCGGCGAGGGCAGCAACTTATAGACCTACCCTCGAATATGGCGACGATGTTTAGCCACAATCAACCGCACTTAGGTGGTTCAAGAGTTTAAGGAGGGCCGTATTTTAACAACAAAGTAGCTGTTCCATCCGCTGCAGTGAATGATATGGTGATTAACAGACTGTCGTCATTGTTCAACGAATAACAAGCAGACATGCCACATTTCCCATGTAGTACGTTCACCAATCTGCAAGAGCGCTTACACATGAGAGCATCTGAGCAAGATGGGCGTCCAGATTGCTGACGCCTGGACAGAAGACGGTGCCAGGACATATGTCAAAAGTTCAGCTTCAGGTAGCGGAACATGGCGAGACATGCCTGAATTTCATTACATGAGACTTGACTTCACCACTAAGATCCCAAAAGCAAACAGAGAACTCAGTCACTTGGTTTTCCGACATCCGACCGGCAGGAAAGCTTGTGCTGATTGCGTTCTTGGATTGTCGTGGAATGGGGAGTATTACAAAACTGTTTGGAGCATCCTGATCGAACACATCCATCTGGTTAGCGCCTTCACCACTACAATGCACGCCCTCCCGTTTGCAAATTTGTAGCTTAGCCCCTCCCTTCATACAGCCCGGATCTAGCTCAGTATGACTTTTTCTTTAAAAAAAGTTATAGGAATGTATCAAATAAATACGCAAAAATATGTATAAAATATGACTTTAAAGCTTTACATGGTTATCTATTGCTAACAGTTATTGAGAAAGTATGCGTTTGTCCCAATAAATCAGCATTCGTAACACATCCTCTTCAGTTTCTTTTTAATTTGGCTTACCCTCACGAATACACTTGGCACTAAAAATGGAAGCATAATTGTAAAAATTCGGCTATAAGTGTTGATTTGGACACTTAGTTAACAAAAGCAAGGAAAGAACGAATGAATAAAACGCATCTAATGCTGAAGCTTAGATAAGTTGTACTTTATTTATTTATTTGTTTCTTTCGTTCTTCCTCCTATGGCTTTCCTTTAGGAATATTTTGTCCAGGTGTTGTTTATTATGAAAGTCAGTTTATCCTTTCACTAAAAAGTTACCTTTATACAATATTTCCCTCCATCTTCCCACCCAGCTCAATATTTTAGCTGTCTAGTTCGTTGATTGTGCCTTTTCACTTAAGAAGAAATAAAAAAAGAAAGAAAGAAAGAAAGAAAAGGAAGGAAAGAAAGGAAGGAAGGAAAGAAAGAGAGAGAGAGCAAGAAAGAAAGAAACAAACAAACAAAAATAATTCATGCCAAAAATCAAATTACTTTTGGAACCGATTGAAGGCATGTTTAAAATCCGTTCGATAAGTTAGGACATGTTGGTAAACTTATTGCCCGAGCCTATTGCATAAGCTTCGGATATGGCTGTCGTGAAACAAAAAAGCAACTTTTCATTTCACCGTTTATATTTACTAAGCGAGTAAATTTCAATTAAAATTAATAAGGGAAAGTGCAGGCATGTTTTAGTATAAAAATTATCGGAAATTTAACACAGGAAAAACGTTTGCTCTTTCGTTTGCATGTTCCGTGACTCGCGTTGCATTATCTTATCGACCGCCAAAATGAAAGTTATTTGCTGATTTATAAAAGAAAGATAAATGTGGAATATGGAATCCTTTTCACCGAAAGCAGCATGCGGAGCGCTGCACGTTTGTTTACATATCCTGTCATTCACTTTAGTTGATTTTATTTGGGAAGAAGTTAAGTAAATGTATAAAAATGCAATAGGTTCGAAATACGGTACTTCAAATTACTTCTTTTTAATAAAAAGCGGTGTTCATAACTGAACTGCAACTACAATATTGTGTGATAAAGCCGAGAACATTATATTTTCGCTGTGCAGTCTGTTACGATTAATTTTTGCTCTTTGTGAGTCCCATTCAACCTATAGATTGAGGTATTTCACCAAAGCAGAATTCCATCCTATATTTTATGGTTTGGCAATTTCCTTCAGACCACTTCCAAATCAACTGAATCACGTAAAGTGGTTTAAACACGATGGCGCTCCATTTCACTTAAGTCAGAAAGTTCATTATATAAATGACTACTTTTTGCAACATGTTATGGTCGAAGGATATCGCTGAATGGATTCTCGATTGCCAGATCTGAATCCCATGGATTTTTAAAGTGTGGGAGCATGAAAATAGTTTATGCAACTTCTATATGTGATATTGACGTTTTGAGAGAGCGCATCCACAGTCGAGCAAATACGATACACTTCAGCATCGAAGTGAGAATGGGCCATTTTGAGCAATTTCTGTAACAAAAATTGTATTGCAAAAGTTAGGGATATATTAATTATTAATAGTAGCACCAATAGCATAAAATGATCATTGATAGTGACATATTTTCCGTTTACTCAAACAACAAACGAACAAGTTACATTCATCTGTTATTGTCAACAATATATTAAATGTGTGCAAATGGAAAGATTACACTAAATAATATTCTTTATTTTTCAGATAAGTATATTTTCCCTCGTTTGAAGACAAAATAGCAACGGAGAGAAGGAAAAGGCCTCTTAGTGAGTCGTATCCGACTTTAGATCTGGATTAAGGCAAGTTGACGTGGCAGAAGCTCTAGGAATAGTCCAGAGCGTTATTAGCAAGCTTACCAAGAGAGAGAGAGAGAGAGGGAGAGAGAGAGAGAGGTACCTTGGAAGAAACCCTAGAACTGGAAGACCAAGGGAAATCTCTCCTGCAGATGACAGGTTCCTTACTCTTCAAGTAAGAAAACATCCTCGGTAAAGTGCGCGACGACTACTTGATGAAGTACGCGATACAAATGATAAGTCATTGTCAGCCGTTATACTACCAGGCGGCATTTATTAGAGGCAAACTAGTGCATCAGACGCCTTATGAGACGTTGAATTCTTGGTACATCATATCGGCACCAAAGATTGGCATAGCCTCAAGCTCATCGAAACTGGCAACAAGATGGTACAACTCATAATTTACGGATGAGTTCCGATTTGGTCTTCGGTCTGTTAGTCGCGTGTGCGCATATGGACAATGCGTGAGAATTCCAGAACCGAAAGATAGGGGGGGATCCCCAAAGGGGGATCAATACAGATTTGTTATATGAACATCTCTAGTGAGAACATGAATGTTCACATTTACAACTGATATTGCTGAAAGTGTTGGGGTCCAATTTTACAAAGCAGTTGGTGAAGACTTTAGATTTCTGGATGACAACGCACCACTCATAGGGCTAACATCGTACTTTTTGGGCTGTATTTCCACTTCGACCACGGTCACCTGATCTAAATCCTATTGAGCATGCTTAGGACAAGCTGCAGCGAGCGCTGGAATACTGTTCTCCAGCTCCTCAGTCACCAAAACTGGCCACAATTTTTCCTTGATTATAGTATGAACTTGAATAACATTATAGAAAGCATTCCAAGAAGAGTAGAAGCAGTCATCCAAGCAAGAAGTGGCTGAACACTGTACTAGAAAATGAAATTAATTTTCAATTTTTCTTTTCTGCTCTTAAGAAGTTATCATACTTTTTGTCAATGTCTGAAAAGGTAATAAATTTATATGAAGAAAAAAAAAATAATAATACAGATCTAATATTTATATTCAAATGTCAAGGTTTAGAAATTACCTTCGACCCCTCAAAATGTCTTTATTCTTCGATATTCCTTAACTTTTGCAAGATTGTTTATATTCTTTAATTTATTACTTGTACCATTAGCTGGTTTATTACCAATAAAGTAATATAACTTAGGGTCCATGCTATATAGCCTTTTGTTACATATTTTTAAGTAAGAACACGACGCTAAAATATTTTAAACCAATTTATACACATCCTGGTATTTCACTTCTCTGCTACCTACCTAGTACCGTTCTTACGCCGTGTACTTATCTAGATGGAGAAAGAAAGCTTCAACTTTACCCTGGTTAGGTAGAAAGGTAATATGTGACAAACCAGTTTGAATTCAAGTATAAAGGTGGTTTTGGGCAAGTTTCTCGCATCCCCTCAAGCATCTTTCTCCACTCATTGTGGTCGTGTGGCAAGTAATGCACCAGCAAAATGTCCGTGAGTCAAAAAAATAAACGAACAATTTCTGCAACAAGTCTGCGTTGTTCGTATGCTGGTTTTCACGTCCTTCTATAAACCATGTGTGCCAAGTCGAACCGTGGCATTCAATTATCCTTCTTTATAAACAGAAGTTAACTTAGGATAGATATTTGCAGCAGTTTCGTTTTCTTGCTCTGAGGGGGGGGGGGGAGAAGCATAACTGCAAGCAATATACAATAGAACAGACTTTGTAGTGGTGCTTCCATCATGTCAGTGCCAAAATAATAGAGCCATATAATAAAACTGTTTCAGGGCTGCCAACACATCCTAATGAAATTTATTCAAAACACATCATTGTTGCTGTTAGTTTTTCAGATTAAAAAATAGGGAACTTACTTACTGAATTTTCCTGTTATTATTAACGATCTATTGCTCTGAAAATAAATATTTTTAATTATGGATATTATATTAAACCTGTTAAAGCAGAAAGTATTGCTGCAAAGATTTGAGACAACATGCTTTTTTCTTCTCAAACGATAATACCTTTACAAAAACAGTATTAGAATTCCAGCTGAAGAAATTCAACGATGAATGTTTGTTTCTATTGATCAAGGGATGGGGGAGAATCAGTTATGGCGTACTGCAATGCAAACATAACGTACGTACGTTATTCTCTCTAAGTTCTGAAATTTGGAGAAAAAGACATAAAAAGAAATGTGTCTACCGCCTTTCTATAAATGCTGCTTTCGAATAAGTTGCGCTAGCTTTTTCATCTGTTTTTTAACTTCATACCTTTCTATTTTCAGGCATGAGTTCTCTTAATGATGTCATAAGTATTGGTGAATGCCAACGCAGAGCTAAGCAAGACAATATGTCGCTGGATTAGTCACCGCCAATTGCGCAAACGTGTTTAACCATAAGCCGGATAGGAACTGAGCAACTGGACAGCAAGAGATAAAAACCCTGTGGCAATCCGCCTTCCGATTTAAAGGGAAAAATCCACTGGGATATTGGAATTTCCTTTCAGATAATACAGGAAAACAACTACGTCATTAATTACGTGATGGTGTAGCCTGTTAATGTGCGGCAGAAATATGAAACCTCGATTCATTTTCTTTGTTCCCAAAGTCCTACAACTACAACCTTCGTGCAACACAGCTCATTCCTATTTTTATAGATACATAAGCGACCAAATATGAGTTATTCGGCTATCTTTGAAGCGAAAATGATGCATGTGTTAGAAATATGGGGAACAAAAAAAGGGCGGGAATGTATATCATAGATATTGGGATTACCTAGAGCAGTACCTGATGGAGTAGCCCTGGTGGAATTAGGAAGGGTGGGCCGAAAAGGTCTAGTAATAAAACACATTATGAAATACTGGCAGAGAATGCAATCATTGGAGGAAGGCAATATAGACTGCTTGGAGGCGCAAGGTAAATGAATATGTAGATTAAAGGAAATTTAAGAGGAATTGGTTTGGTGGAACTATTAGTTTACAGTCACCAAATGGGCAAGGCTCATGGAATAAAGTGAGGAATGATGATATAGAGAAACAGGAAATATTTGGTAGCCTAAGAGGTGAGGATAGCCTGATATGTTATAGGAGTTCTAAGAAAGAAAAGGGCAGGGAAAAATATATTGAGGTTTGTGAAAAAAAAAGGGGGGGGGGGAGAAAGGTTATGACATGGGCAAACAGGGAATAATGATGTTAGATGGGGTAAAAGTTGACAAAGAATTGTGCCCAATGTGTGGTAAGATAGACAAGAACTTGCATGTACAGAAACCGAAGGATGGGGAGAGGAAATATGGAACAAGAAGTGCGGCAAGTTGCAGGTAACGATTGTGCCATTAAATATTTTTGGTATTAGTAGAAAAGAATTTTTGTCGCAGTTTGCAAATAATGTAGGGAAAGTAAGAGAAAAGTGCTAGAGGAAAATAATAAAGGCTAAAGAAGAAGGTAATAAAGTAACAATGACGTAATATGATTACCTTTAGGGAAATGTTTGTAAAGTTCATTTGATAATATATACAGTTAGTGATGTACGATCCTGAATTAACAAGCACTCAAGGATTAACGATATATTCTAAAAATGAAATTGTAATGTGTTGAAATCATAAATATTCATTCATATACAAGAGCGTTCCACATTTGGAAACACCACCAAAGCATTAGGAACAGCTGAAAGGATAAAGGAATTAGGCTATCGTACAAGGACAATTTTATAATGCATTGGTAAACGGTATCAATTTTAAATTCATTGTTCCGTTTCATAATTTCAAGGCTCATTGTCAATAATACAGTCAAAGGCTCAGCCTGCCTTGCGCAAGCGTAGCAGTGATTTTTGAAGTCAGTGACAGGGAGGGTTAAAGGAGCTCTTTCATGGAGTTTTTGTTACTGCCTAGCCTTGCAGTTATGCCATGTGATTGTGCCTACCCTCTTCTGGGATTCTGTAGAACCTGCAGTCCAATAGAAGAACTGGGTTGCAGAAACACCAATTTCAAGTATTGTCAAAGGTACTCGTCCCGTATTTGTATGCACTCTACGAAAGTCTAATGACCAGAGCCAGGAAGTCAGGCATTTATTGGTTAAAACAGGCAGACAAAAAGGCACTTCAAATACTGAAAATAGGCAATAATTTAATTACAATAGGCATTTATTAAAAGTGAAAACAGAGTGTAATGTCACTCATTATTAGATACCTAATAATTTCTTTATCATATAATTAAAGTTCTTAGCTTACTTTTCTTGCTTACAAGCAACTTTTTTTTTCAAGATATCAACGTCATGAGTCAGCCGCTTGCCAGAAAGAACATTTTTCATCGTGAAAAAAGAAAAGTCTTATTTCCAGTGAAAAGACTGAAGTATATATATATATATATATATATATATATATATATATAAAACAAGTGACTCAGAAGGACTCATGCCAGTTACAACAGAACATTAACCCTTCAAAACATAAGTTATGCTTTAAGTTTTTTCTAGGTCGAAAATAGCACTCCTAACATTTTACACCTCTCACTAACACAGTTTTTCCTTTCTTTCCTGAGTAGTATGGGTCCTTTTTCCGGTCAAGTATCTTGCAGGGGCTGCATTGCAGACCTTTTAGGGGTGGGATGTCGGAAATTCCGAAACATGAGTCTGTATTAGCGACATAGGTAGTTGCAATACCGACATGTAGGTTTACCGACCTTCAGCATTCCTGGGACAAACTCCATCCGAAGGGACACGGGTTAATGGATTTTTCGTGTTTTTGGCGAAAATTTTTGACCTTCGGGGTTTTCATTTTACCACATTCTTAGCTGTATTAGTGATATGATTTTACCGACCTTCCTTCGACAGACAGCCAGAGAAAGGACATGGATTTTACGTGTTTTTGGAATTCCAGCTTTTGACCATCGAGGTTTAATGTCAAGCGAGGTGGTTTTTTTTAATACCGCGTCGAAGTTTTTTTTACACCTTTGTGTAAAAAAAATTTCATCTTTGGGGGTGGGCATTGTTTCTGGAAAAAATATATCGCATTCGACTTTTAATATGGGAAAATTTGTAATTACGCAAAAAAAACCTAAATGCTGTAATTATGCAAAAAAATATTGTACTTTACCGATCTTCAGCATTCCTGCGACAAACTCCATCCGGAGAAAGGACATGGGTTAATAGATTTTTCGTGTTTTTGGCGAAAGTTTTTGACCTTCGGGGTTTTCATTTTACCACATAGGTAGCTGTATTAGTGATATGATTTTACCGACGTGTAACCTCAAAACGTTAAGTTATTTACTGTACTTTTACGTTTAATGGCTCTGGGCTAGCATCCCTTGTATGGCCTCGCCCTGCGCGCACCGAAAAGCCTATGTGTAAATATTTTAATTGGCGATTCTGGTGAAAATTCATTTCATCCTTGTCTCTTTTGATTTCAAATTTTAAGCAACTTCGCGTTAATGCCTTTAGTATCCGTAACATTATACACTGTAAGCAATAGTGTTTATCTAAAGTCTACAGTTGAAGTGCGTACAGGAGAAAATTATGAATTTTGAGTAATCTAAAATCAAATTAAAAAAGGTTTACTGATCTTTCTATTAGAATACAGATGTACATTGGATGACTATTCAAAGCTTACGGCTAAGGAGATGTTAATACAACTACAAGCTTTATTGAATCTAAAAATATTGTAACAAAGAAGTCGTGATATTGCGTTAAAATATTTTTCCTGAGTACTACCTCTATACACACAATTCATTCCGGTTTTTTTAATATGTTTTGAGGCAAAGTGCCTGTGTAATTCCACACAATACGATATCCGTCCAGTTTGACTTCAAAACCAGATAGAGGCTTTTGTTACTGAATCAGTGAGTTCAGAAGTGAAGTACTTATATAACATCTTTTAGAAAAAAGTGTTTCAAACGTATTTGGAATAAATCTGTATTTGTAAATTTTCGCAAGCCTATTCGCTATAGTAAATGTAAGAAAAGACTTCCTTCTGAGAGTTTTTAAATTCTACATGACAATTGTGTAAGTATTTAAAACCTAAAATTTAACCTTTCGCAAAAAATATCCATTAAAGTACACAAAATGGGTTAAAATATTTTTCCACCGAACACCACTCATATACACACAATTCATTCCTTTTTTGTTTAAATGTTTTGGGACAATGTGTCTGCGTGTAATTCCATACAATAAGGCATTCGTCCAGTTTGACTTCAAAACCAGAAAAAGGATTTTGTAACTGAATCAGTGAGCTTAGCTAAGAGGTGTGCCATAAATTTCTATACCTAACCCATATTCTCGACGGAACGTCAATTTTGCTTCAAAATCAGGCGGGGCACTTGTAAGCCATGTGCAGTCTTATTTTTTTTAAGTGCTTTAAATGTCTTATAAAAGTACAGTCATATTTTTGTTCTCTTTCCATTCAATGTATAAACGTTAGTTTCGCATCAAAACCATATAAGTGTTTTGAAGAAGTGTTTTCAATGTATTTGGAATAAAACTGTATTCGTAAATATTTCCGCACCCATTCGCTACAGTAAATGTAACAAAAGGAAGTTTTTGGACGTTTTTAAGCGGTACATTACACTGGAGTACTTGCTTAAAACCTAAACTTTAACCTTCCGCAAAAATATCCACTAAAGTACATTAAAAGGTTTGGCACAAGTGATTGTCCATTTTTTAAAGTAGAATGGATGTGCGTGAAGAATATATTTGTGAATTAGTAAACCACGCCTTTAGTTTAAATTACATCACGGTATCTACTCAAACACGGGTACTGGGTGATCCAGTTTCTTGATATACACAAATAGAGCATGCAACATTGTGCACAATGACAGTTATTACGGGCAAGAATGCTTGCAGACGGGTTAATTATGTTGCTTGGAGAGGGGACCGACTCCTGACATATCATTGCAAAGAATATCGACAAACTTTCTAATTGTGGGTCTCTTCTAGCAGAAATGATGGTGAGAAAATTCAAATGAATAAAAAGTTTTTAATATCATTAATCATGAGCAAACACACTGGTGTGTTTTTTCTGTTACAGAATTTGGGATTGGGATTGGTGCTTTGAGGAAGAAGTAGGTTAAATGAGACAATAATTTGGGTTGGTAAACAAATTAAAATGAATAAAACAAAATTTTACTTTACTGCCGATTATAGCATGCATGTGAAACTAGTGTATTTTTTTTTCTATTATAGAATGTATCTATGGTATGGTGTTTTGAAGGTGAAGGGTCGTGAAAGTGACAAATAATTATTAAATACATTCGCGCTGCAATTAAAATTATTAAAAACTTACTAATGAGTTTGTGATTTTAGTTTATGGTGGGTGAACGCTGTGAGAATAGATTTTATTCAACCGAATATGGAATATGGAATAAAAATTTAATTTACTTCCGATTTCATATGCCTCGATAGGGGAAATACCCCCCACCCCCATCAAATCCCTCTACCTCTGCAGAAATAATTAAATACAACAATATTTTTCCTAAGCTTTAAAACACGTAATTTCTATTCCAGCATATATCTTATAATGTTTTCAGTGACCTATTTCAAGAAAAAGAGAAATTTTCATATAATATTTCCATTTGGCTGTGTAATAAAAGAAAAATATTATACTACAAAATTCTGAAAGGCAGGAATGACGATAAAATTAGGGAAAACTTCATTTTTAGAAGAGAAACAGAATTCATTTCCTATATTATTTAGAATAAGGTATAAGACCAAATCCAGAATAGGTAGAAGGAATATTAAGCTTAAATAAACAACGAAAAATAACAACTGTGACGTTTCTTTGGCATAAGGCAATATCAAACGAAATTTCTAATAAATTATTCAAAGAAAGCCTCATCTTTGAGAGAATTAATAAAGGCAAATACAAAATGCCCTTGGTCGAATGAACAACAAATAGCGTTTGAGAATATAAACCTTTTCAATTTTACTACGATCAAGAAAAGAGTTGCCTTATATAATTTATACTGGTGTGTTCAGCAAATATTTTGAGCAGTTTTGACGCAAGTAGATGAAGATTCTACAGAACACTTTATTGCCATAGCATCACGTGGATGTACTAAAACAGAAAGTAACTCATACACAAATATAATTAGAAATTGCTGCCATTTACTTTGCACCGCAAAAGTTCCGCAACTATATTTTTAAACAGAAAATTGTTTTGAGAACGGCCACATTAGTTTATCGTTTATTCAAAAGTGCAAATTAACTAGCTCATGTATTTCACGTTATGTTCATGAAATAATGTCATGACGTTAACGTGGAACACGTATCAGGTAAGAGCAATATTTTCGGTGAAACGTTCAGGCTAAATCACAGAGAAAATATACCAGAAACAATCAGCCATTCAAATTACGAAATTACTGTGATGCAATTAACTAACAACACAGAAAAATGCTTAAGAATGGATTTCAAAAATTTAGCACAATTACAAGCCAATAATAGAGAGCTTGCCAAATGAATTAAAGTGCCCGAAAACTTAAGAAAGAATGTGTCTAGAACAAAAGCAATGCACAAGGGAATTTTACACAAATTACATAGACGGGAATACCAGAAATGGAAACCAGTTATACCGAAGGAAATGGTAGAATAAATATTACAAACGTTTTACCGTTCTATGATCCATTCTGGAGCAGAGAGGGTTCGCCTAAATATATCCGAAAACGTTTATGTTAAACACCTAGATCAGAGAACAAGAAAAATGTCAGCCTGTGAATTATGCCAAAAAGCAAAACCTTTTAACATGAAGTTTGATATCGAATCCAAGACCATACTAAGAGACTGTCCCAATGCATTAGTTGCAATAGACACACATGCTGAAATGCTACCAGGAAAACTTGCTTTAGGTACGTATTAGTCATGTATGCCAATTTTACAAAATTTATGAAAACTGATCCTCTTAGGACAGTGACAAGCAATGCATGTTTAAATAAAATTGAAAACGGATATATAAAGGGGCATGGGATCATGAAGACGTTATCATCAGACAATGCTACCATATATATGAGCAAAAATTTTAGACATCCTTGAAAATAAGGGAATTAAATTATTAAAATGCTTCATTTTACTACTTAGAAGGTTGTTGATTTGGTTTATTTACGGACACTCTTTTAACATCTGAGGTCATCAGCGTCCCATTCTATTCAGAGCCTGAAACGGCCGATAAATATGCTCAGAGGCCTCTTCTTTTAGGCTTGAGGTTCTTTTTCGTGCCGTAAATGTACGACACGGGACCCACAGCTTTACTTCCCTTCCGAAGGAAGCCATACATGGTATTTTACGCCCATCAATCCTGGCCGGATTTGAACCCGCAACCTTGGGTTTAGAAGGCAAGTATGGTTACCACTACACCATCAGGACCGACTCCATTTAGAAGGGAAACCTACCGAGAAAGCGATAAAAAAGACTGGTATATGTTTACGCATTCTATGCCATCAAAAGCACTCAAGTTGAGTAAAATGTTGCCCGATGATAGAAAAAATGTTAAACCATTCAATAAACCCCGTAACACATCACCCACCAATAAAAGCATTAATGAACCATTAACCTACTTCTATTATACCTAACCTTCCAGAAACCATTTCCTATTCAAATGAGAAAGAAAAGGACGATGAACTAGAATCTATGTTGGCATTAAAGCGAAGGCATAAAAACGTACGCTGAAAACAAAGAAACACAAAAGACAATGGAAACCGGAAAAGGGTGACTTACTATAAGTAAAGGACAGGAAACTATCAAGTTTATTAAAAGGCCATTCCAGTCGTTTAGAACGAATTTATAAAGTACCTTATGAAATAAATGCAATTTGGGAATAACACCTTCGAGATGAAGAATAGCAAAGATAATAAAATAGCAAAATTTCATAAACAAATATGAGACATTTCAAATTCCTTGAAAATAATGGATAAATGATCTCCATATCATAGTTATTGATTTATTTGTTTATTTATTTATGGACGCTCTTTAACAGCTTAGGTCATCAGCGTCCCATTCAACTCATGGCGTGAAACGGCCGACAAATTTTGCTCAGAGGCCTCTCTTTCAGGCTTGAGGTTCTTTTTCATGCCGTAAATGTACGACCCTCGGTTTTACTTTCCTTCCGAAGTAAGCCATGCATAGGATTTTTACGCCCGAAAAAATCCACCGGTCCTGGCCGGGTTCGAACTCGCGATCTTGGGTTTAGGAGGCAAGTATGGTAAGCACTACACCATCAGCACATACAACATAAGCACTCAAAAGAATTCGTATTAAACAAAATCAATAAGTCAAATATAAAATTTATTTGATCAAAAGTATAAATTAAGTGAGGAAAAGTTGTGAATTCTACGAGCATGTATAAATAAAAGTGCAATAAACTAAATCATGAAAAAATTAGGAAGGAATGAAAGTGCAGTGAACAGTGCTTTAAGATGAAGTTGTGAAAAGTGAAGAAAAATAAAAGTGCACAAAGATTTAATATAAAAAGAATATCAACATGAAAAGTGAAATTTATAAGCAATATAACGTATATAGATTGACTAATCATTAAATGTTGTTCTGTTGTCTTTCATACCTGTATTATTAAGGTAAATAAAATTAAATTTAGCGAGATGTACATCATGGAGATTTTATTCCTCTGAAAGATGAAATATCATGACCGGAGGCAATTGAAATCGAAAATATCCGAATTAAGGCCCTAAACGCTCATTGATAGCAGTTGTTTAACTATGTTATTTTAATAAGTTCATTTTCACATTTTTCTAAATTACATAAAGCTATAATGCTCAATATAAAGCCGCAAATATTTAATAGTGATAACTATTGAACTATATTAATTTCAGAAATCCATTTACGTATGTTATTACGTAATTTGACGCCATAACATTCTATTTAAAACTACAAATCTTCACTGGTAATACGTTTTGATTATATAAATTTAACTAGTTCATTTGCCGTGTTTTAATGTTAGGTAATGGCTTTAATTTTCAATTCAAATTCAAATTTTCGTTGGTAATAAGTTTTATATCGTAAAAATCTATAATACATACATACATACATACATACCTACATTCGAGGTCTCTTCAAAAAGTATCGCGAATTTTGAATTTCCGTGGGCTACGTATATTCGATTTTCGATTGTTTTGTGGCGTTATGTTGGTACTCATGTCCCTCACTTATGTTGACAAGCTCGGCCATCTTGAATGTTCAGTTAATTGTTGACAGTTATTTTGCTTGGACGTGTTTTGGCTCGTCTTCGATTTTTGCCTATTCCAAAAAAAAAAAAAAAAAAAAAAAAAAAAAAAAGGAACAAAGAATCTGTATCAAATTTTGTGTGAAAAACAAAATTAAGTGCGCGGATGCATTCCGAATGTTGACTGTTGCATATGGTGAAGCTACCTTGGACCAAAGCACCGTTTATCGGTGGTACGAAATGTTCTCAGAGGGTCGAGAAGATGTGAACGACGAAGAGCTTCCCGGACCCCCGAGCTTGTCAACAACAGACGAAAACATTGAAGAAGTGAAGAAAGTAGTATTGGTCAATCGTCGAATCACCGTTAGAGAAGTTGCTGAGTACCTAAACATATCGATTGGCTCATGCCATTTTACCAATGATTTGGGCATGAGACGGGTCGTCGCAAAATTCGTACCAAAGTTGCTCAATTTCGACCAAAAACACCATCGCATTAGCGTTGCTAAGGAGCTGTTGAACTCTGTCCGCGACGACCCAAATTTGCTCCAGAGGGTCATAACTGGTGACGAATCATGGGTTTATGGCTATCATGTGGAAACTAAAGCTCAATCATCCCAATGGATGCTGCCATATGAGCCAAGACTGAAAAAAGCGCGCCAAGTTCGGTCGAATGAGAAGATTTTGCTTACAGTTTTCTTCGATTGCAAGGGCGTGGTGCATCATGAGCTCTTGCCACAGGGTAGAACGATCAATAAGGAATATTATCTGCAAGTTATTAGCAATTTGCGCGAAGCAATCCGCCATAAACGCCCGGGTTTGTGGAACAAAAATTGGCTTTTGCAACATGATAGCGCCCCTACTCACACATCGTTGCTTGTGCGCGCGTTTTTGGGCAAAAGCAACACACTTATGATGCCACAGCTACCGTATTCCCCAGACCTGGCCCCCGTGACTTTTTTTTTTTTGTTCCCAAAACTGAAGAGGCCCATGAAAGGACGACGCTACGCCACGATTGAGGAGATAAAAACGGCATCGGAGGAGAGCTGAACAAGATCACAAAAAACGATTTTTAAAGTGCTTCGAGGATTGGAAAAAACGTTGGCACAATTGTATATCTGGTGGGAATTACTTTGAAGGGGACAAAATAGATATTCATGAATAAATAAATACTTTTTACAAAAGCACAAAATTCGCGATACTTTTTGAACAGACCTCGTGTGTGTATGTGTGTGGTGTGTAAGGATTCAATGAAACACATCCATAGCCAAGAATATGAAAAAATTAAAATTACAGATTAAAAATTTGTAGTACTAAGTAAATGAACCAATGGCAACCGAAACATTATTATTTCCAACAATGAAACACCAAAAAGACAGCTTTATTGCGATTAATAAGAAATTAACCAAATTCATTCGCTTAGTATTCGCATGCTGAAAATATAATTCATTATAATGTATATTATTACAATCTTATTATTGCAGAGTTAGTTATATCTCAGAAATTTAGTTATGCGTTGAATTCAGTCGTGATTTAAATTCCATTAGCAGAAATCGTGATTCTTACTCCATATAGTGAAGTAGCATTTTAACATTACGTAAGATAAGTGGGAATTAATATTTCGTGGAAGAAATTACAAAATTATTATTCGTGGTGAATGATACGAGTTGCGATTTGATATCCATATAGGAAAATTGTAGTTACAACAGGACAAAAAGCACAGTTTTCGAGAAAGAAACAATTATAAGTGTCTTGTATTCCGTCGGCATATAATATTCTCAGAGCATATTGTAATCAGAAAAGCGTACTGTTGTGTGTGTTAAGAACAAAGCTTTATAAACTCCGTAAATTTCTATCCATTGTGAATTTGATATACTTAAAACAACGCTCATTTTACCCCAGAGGCATCAATTAGCAAAATCCAGCTATATTATCAACCCTGAACTAGTCCAGCATATTATAGTGGTGTTAGTGACGTCAACATTTACGACGACAAACCGCGACGTCAGTTATATCCCGGTACAAATTTGACGTCCAACGAGTTGGAATCAGTGAACGTCGACGCCGCTACACGCGTCTAAATACTACAAAACGCACAACCTTTTAAGACTAGAATTCGCAAAAACATGGAAATGCTTTTTAATAGGAGAGACAATACCTGACCCTAAAGGCATAACCTCTTAAGACCGGAATTCACAAATAAAAATAATGTTTTTAACAGGAAAAACAATACCTGTCCCTAAACGTCGATCATTTAAGGCAGGAATTCACAATCAATAGGAATGCTTTTAACACAGAAACAATACCTTACCCTAAAAGCGCAACCTCTTAAGACCGGAATTCGCCAAAAAAAAAAAAAAAAAAAAAAAAAACAAATCAATGCTTTTAACAGAAGAAACAATACTTGCCCCCTAAACGTCGACCCATTTATGGCAGGAATTCATGAACAAAGGGAATGCTTTTAACAAGGGAAACAATAAAATCCTAGGGTGAAAACCTTAAGACAGGCTGAAACATGATAACGGATAAAAATATATATCAGCATAACTTTTCACAAATGCTCAGTAAGTCGACGACTCGGAGCTGGAAGCACGCAGTTGGTCTAGGCTATGCTATTTTTTCCTAACATATGAGACCCATTTTCCGAGTCGGGGCGATATTTTATCAATGTCGTATGTGTTTTAACAGTGACTTTTGTATTTAAAGGCATATTTACGACGTTAATTGTATTTTAATAATGTAAGTCACATTTTATCGATGTAAGTTGTATTGTATAAATGTCAACTGTGTTTTAATAATGTAACTCGCGTTTTAACAAAACTTTACGCATAATTACAATGTCGTTTTGCATTTAAAATATTTTATTGAATAACTACGACATCCATTGTATTTTAATGATGTAATTCCTTTTAACAAAAGTTTTTGCATAATTACAACATATTTGGAATAAATGCAATATATTTTTGCATAGTTTTATACTTTTGATTATTTTTTTCGTAATTATATTTTTTCCCATATTAAAAATCGAACGCGATATATTTTTCCCAGAAAAATTATGATACCCACCCCCATAGATTAACAAAGTTCCGTACCAAAGGTAAAAAAAAAAAAAAAAAAAAAAAAAAAAAAAAAAAAAAACCCACACACACACAACACCCCATCTCTCTCGACATTAAATCCCGAAGGTCAAAAATTGGAATTCCAAAATCATGTAAAATTAATGTCCATTCTCCGGCTGTCTCTGTCAAGGTCAATAAAATCATATCAGTAATACAGATACCTATGTCGGTAAAATAAAAACTTTCGCCAAATACACAAAAAACCCATTAACTCATGTCCCTTTTCCGGATGAAGTTTGTCGTAGGAATGCTGAAGGTTGGTAAACCTACATGTCGATAATGCAGCTACCCACGTACTCATGTCTGTGCCCCTAAAAGGTCGGTAATGTAGCTACCTGCAGCAAACTTCACCGGAAAAGAGACCCTACATTACTCTCCTGGTACTTGTAGCAGTTGATTTACTCATATTGAAAGATTCCCATGGATGACATCAGCGTATCACCTTTTTTTTCTGTCGGTCCTGGTCGTGTAGTGGTTACCATATTTGCCTCCTATACCTAAGATCGCAGGTTCGAACCCGGCCAGGACCGATGGATTTTTTCGGGCGTAAAAATCGTAAGTATGGCTTCCTTCGGAAGGGAAGTAAAGCCGTGGGTCCCGTGTCGTACATTTACGGTACGATAAAGAATCTCAAGCCTGAAAGAGAGGCCTCTGAGCAAAATTTGTCGGCCGTTTCACGCCCTGAGTTAAATTGAACGCTGATGACCTGAGATGTTAAAGGGCGTCCATAAATAAATGAATCAAAAATCACAAAAAAAAAAAACTTTTTCTCGAACTTAAAGATATTTTAATACCATATATGTGTTATATAAGTGGTGTGTGTGTGTGTGTGTGTGTGTGTGTGTGTGTGTGTGTGTGTGTGTGTGTGTGTGTGTTGTGTAGGATTTAATTTCGGTATGATAAATAATTCAGCATAAACACTCTAGTTGCCTTTAACAAGTTCAACAGCATACAAACAGCTCATTTTTATATTTTACTTGTTAAAGAGAATCAACTTTCTTCCTTTCTTAAAGACTGGGGACAATCGATTGTGCAGTGTCATCATAGGAAGAGTGTTGCAAGAGACAATAGGTAATGACACCCAGCTGTGACGAAGCGTGAAAACTCATCCCGCGGTTTGCTGATCTCAACCCAGTACAGCTTTATGCAAATGTTGATCAAGACAAAGTAAAGTAGTTTTAAATAGTTCTGGCGAATGAGCAAAAGATGCGGAGTGGTTTCTGGTTCAGTTCATTTTATGTTTATGCGTTTATAGGGAAATCAGGTTAGTATCTGTCTTACGTACTGAACACATTGTAGGGGCGGTTTATTGCACAACTGTACTGCGCTCTTCTTTTTCGCTTGCAATTGTTTGTTACATTCATACAACTGAGAAGTTATACTGAACAAAAATTTCCTAGAATTGTCTCGTGCAAATTGATACAAGGTCATTCGCCAGGAGGATTCAAAACTACAGTACTTCCCTCATCCTAAATTTCCTGGTATTCATATGCTCGAAATAACCGTGTGTTCCATTCATTTATAAAGGTTCTGCTATGTAAAGAGTTTAACTTAATGGGTTGAACAGAAAGTTTTTGACTGCTTGAAAATAAATGTACAAGATTCTCCATAGATATTTTTGTGAGGTGAAAATGACATTTAATTTTGTAACTTTTTTTTACTTCGATATATTGATTTTTTTAAATGAGTAAATAATTGCTACAAATGTGATTCGGTATGATTATTATGGAAAAATGGGGTGATAGTTAAAGGAAAAGATCGGGTGTCTGGTGGCATAGGGTTATTTGTGTGAAGAGCTAAAAGTTTCAAAATTAAGGTTGAAAAGAATTTAATAAGTGATAAGGTGCTGTGATGTATATTCAGTGACGCATGTGGAAGAAGTACACAAGTGGTTTGGGTAATGTTTATAATCCACCTAGCTCTTCAAGCTTCTATGATTCGAATTTGTTCATTAAATTGAGACAAAACATTGACGAACTACAGTACAAATATACAGGTGTAGAATTAATGGAAGTGGTGGATCTAAGTGCAAGAATACAGAAAGAACAAATTAGGATTGATTTCAATGCCTGCGGCCGAATAGAAGCAAATTCAGAGAAGCGTTGCATTAATGATAAAGTTTTCAATAATGAGAGCAAAAAACTAAAACTAATAGAGTTTTGTAAAGAGAATAACTTCTTGACGTGTAATGGAGTAAAAGGAAAAGATGAAAGGGAAGAATTCAATTTTATAAACAAAAATGGGCGAAGTGTTATAGATTATATTATCTTAGATCTGGATAGATGTATAGTTGGCTTTGGGAATATGGATATGATAAGGACAAGTAATCACTTCCTGTTAAGAATGGAGATCCAAATGATAGAAGATAATAGGACAGAGCAAAATTTTCGGTTAGGTATCCAATTAAAACATTACAGATGTATAAATGATTTAGCTGAAATGTTCCATACAAAGTTAAATCAAGAAATGGAATGTACAGAAGGGGGAGATATTTGTCAGCATCTATAGAGGATAGAAAAGTTGAAGAATGTATTTTTAGTATAGAAGAGGCCATTAATAGAGTAGGAAACAAAATGAAAGTATCTGAGGGGAGGTTAAAAGTGAATGATAGTTGGTACAATAAGGAATGTTCAGATACAAGAAGGGTACAGATGGAGCTAAAACACCTGAGACAAACAGGAGAGGAGATAGATAGGGGCAATTACCTTGTAGAAAGATGGGATACAGTAGCTTATTAGAGGTAAAAAAAAAAGGCAGAATGGAGAAAAGTTTAGCCAGAAGTTAATCGCAGGAAAGAAGAATGACAACAAGGCAATTTGGGCAATGATAGGTAAAATGCGCAAAAGAAAGGAAGGGGACAATGTGGTACCACCAACAGAGTGGTGTAATGTGGTACCACCAAGAGAGTGGTGAAATTTGTTCAGGGTCTTTTGGGAGTAAAAAAACGTTGGTTATTCAAGATAATTTGAATATTGATAATCTATGGAAAACAGACTTGTTAGATATCAAAATTACTTCAAGTGAAGTTTTGGAACAAAACAAAAACTTAAACTGTAACAAAGCATGTGGATTAGATGGAATATCAGGGGAATGTTGGAAAGTTTGGGTAGAAGACCTTAACAGATTAAACATACTGGGGCGGTTACTGAAATTAATCTTTGAAGAAGGAAAAATACCAAACAATTGGAGAGTAGTAATTATAATACCAATGTATAAAGATAAAGGAGATATTAGGAATTCAGCAAATTATAGAGAAATGAATTTACTTTCAATTATTGGGAAATTCTTTACTGGAGTGTTAGCAAAAAGATTACAAAAATGGGCAAAGAGAGAAAAGAAAAATTCAGTATTTCAATCAGCCTTCAGAAAAGGTAAAAGAACAGTGGATAATATTTTTATAGTTAGAACATTAGTCAACAAGAATTTTGTTAATAAAAGAGGTAGAATCTATTTGTTATTTCTGGACTTAGAAAAAAAATTTAACACAATTTCTAGAGAAGCACTTGGGATTAAACTGAGGAAGAAAGGAGTAAGCTAGAATTTTATAAAGCTAATTCAGAATATTTACCAGGAAATTGACAATTGTTTTAAATATGACAGAGAGAGATAACACATAAAATATCAATGTAGGTCTAAGACAAGGATGTAAATTAAGCCCAGTTCTCTTCAATCTATCTATTGATTATGTTCTAGAAGAAATTAGCAAAGGTAATGTACATTTGCCAACTATAAATAATATATACTTGGTCTGCCCTTTGCAGAAGATTTGGTAACAGATTCTTTAACAAGTTCAGGATTAAAACGATCATTAGAAGCTATAGGTACCTTTTGTAGAGAATGGGGTATTAAGATAAATAAAAATCTAAGATTATGGTAATGAAAAATGGTTTGAATTTAAAAAAAATAGGAAAAATAGTGGGAGGGCACTGAAATCGAAATTGTCAAGAAAGTTGATTATTTAGCTATTAAATTGTCCAGCAATGGAAAATAAAGTGATCAAAAAACGAAAGCATAGCAGTAGGAAAAATAGTCATGAGTGTAATCAGATTTTGTGTAAACAAAATACCAAATAAGAATTTAAAATGATTGAGTCGAATTTGTAGCACTTGTAACACTTACATCACTAATAAAATCAGGAATATATCAGATGAATTGTAACGATTGTGAAAATATTTATATTGGAAAGACTAAAAGAAACATAAAAACATGAGCAAAGGAACACATCAAGAACATGAATTAAAGACAGGAAGAAAAATTAGCCTAGCTTATCATTTTTGGAAGGAACAACATAATATTAACAGGAATCCCAAACTATTTAAAATATTACATGAAAAACAAAACTTACAGTCTGGGAAAACATTTATATCTGGAAGAACAAAAATTATGTTTTCAATTTGAAATCCTGCCAAGTGACATCTTAATATAGAAGTTAATCCAACCACCACCCGAGACAAACCAAACCACCACAAAGAACAAGGCCGGCAGTGGATCTGGAAATGATGGGAGCCATTAACTCCAGAAACTTAGTTTTCCTTTTTTAAAATATTAGTGATGTAAGTGATAAAATTTGACTATTATTAAACATCACTGTTACAAAAGTTCACCATATTTCACTAAAATACCAAATATGCAAGTAAAATGGTTAGAGAGAATATATGGCTCAATAGTGCAGAGCAAAATGATGTATGCAATAGAAATTTGGAGGCCAGACAAGGATGGAAAGGGATATATGTGATAAATAGACCATTTTGTAGAATTGTCTTAGGCTTACTTAAATCTTCACCTAACGAGGTTACCCTAATGGAACTAGAAATATAGGGCTATAAAAGCAAGGTCATAGAAAGAGTGCTGAAATATTGGTATAGAATAGGGAGACTTGAAGAGGAGAATATAATTAATCACTGTTTAGTAGCACAAGCAAAAATTAAGGGGAGAGAAACTTGGTTATCTGAAATCCAAAATATCCTACAAGAAGTGGGCATGGATCAATATGGTACGAGGGAAAAAGATTGTGTACAGGATTTTGGAAAGAGATAACCATAAGAATTGAGGATATTGAAAAACAGGAAATATGGGCAAATCTTAATACCAAAAAATTTCTGAAATTATATAGTACACTAAAAAATTTGTGCAGAAGAGGAAGATATATTCAAATTTGTGATAAGGTAGAAAGGGAAGGATTGCCATGGTTCAGAACAGGAGTAAAATATTTAAGTGGATTAAAAAATGGATACACTAAGGGGATGTGTCCTATGTGTGAAGAACCAGATAGTACTTGGCATTGCATATCAGAATGTAAGCAAACAAAGTTTTGGAGGGAACAGTTCCTATTGTGAAAGTGGTAAAATTTACCAAATGAAATAAGAAGCAGAAGAATATTAAATTTAAAATCAGATGAAAACATTAAGGAACTGGGAAAATACATAGGCAAGGTAAGACAAAAATGGTATAGAACTATCAGATAGTAAAAGGAGGATGAAATGTGTAGGGGAGGGAATGGAAGTAGTTATCTGGTATTAGTTAAACAGGATCCTTACATACCAATAACCAGGATGTTAGTGTATATACGGTTCCAAGGAATAAGCAACTCTCAAGGATCGAAATTTGGCCAAATGCTTTTAATTAAAAAAAAAGAAGGAAGGTTTAGTATTTTAGGAAATATAACTTAATATTTTACTGAATGTATAAATAATTTTTAATGCTGTGTTTTGTTTTTGAGTGGATCAGAGCCCAGTCCCCTGGATATTCCAGTAGGTAGCTGCTGATGAACCAGGGACTGGGGGGCTGAGCCAATCAAATTGGAATAAATTTTGATTGGAGTTAGTGCCATCTACAATTGCTGAAGGCACTGTTCCTAATTATTATATTTAAAATTAATGGTTTTTATTTGTGTTTATTTTGTTAAAAAATGCTGTATGTTGATGCACGAGAAACAAATACTATTACTATTACCTTTTCCATTTCCTTCCTCTCGAGCTACATCTCTTGACAGGCTTTCTGCAGGAGTTTTTTATGACCAGTCTTACTAACCCGTTAAACTATTTTAGATACAGCAATGAAATTTGGCAGTTTTATAGAAAACATCCTTCAGCACAATCCTGTGGAACAACATAATTGTTCAATGTTAAAGGTATATTATCATTTTAATACAATTTTTTTAAAAAATTTTATCTTTAGCAATTTATTCAAAATCAAAATTCTGTTCAGCCAGTTTTGATACTGCAATATCTAGAATATGTATAAAAATTCATAAAATATATCCCATAATTTTCACTAAAATGCATCTTAAATCTGTTTTAAATGTATAAAATTATATTTAATCATAACTGAAGTCTGTGCAATAATACATTTTATAAAAATTACCATTCAATTACAAAGAATATTTATAATTATCATATAAATTTCAACTTTCTATGTTTGATTATCTAGAAGCTATTAAAATTAACAGAAGTATTTTACACGCACAGGTACACACACACACTTAAGAAAAATACTTTGACACTGGCCCTCGCTAAATACAACCATATATTAATCATATATCTGTTAACACGAAATTCTGTTATTAGTCTCTCGCATGATTAGATACTGAACTTCAACCTATAGCGTTTTTTTTTAGCTGTGTATTTGCAAAATATATTGTTAAGGATAAACTGCTTTCTAATAACACTTCATTTGGATGTAGTTCCACTTTTTTGGCGTGAGTAATGAATTTCTCATGCCTCTAAATTTGATAGGATCTTAACTGAATTTTTTTTTTTTTCATCAAAATGCTTACTCTTGCGATCACCTCTTTGCTCAGCAATGGAAGTCCCTGCTTTTACTGTGGCTGCTATAGTGTTGAGCCGACGCTGGGTGACACCGTAGACAGCACGGAAAAATTTTGTAGGAGGTTGTACCTACCCTCAGAACTCAGTATTAATAAGTTATCTGAAATTTTTTAATGACTGATAATTGCATTAACACTATATTACAAGTTAATACAAATATTAATTAAAAAAATTGCCTTCAAAGCCCTATGACAGGAGGCAAAGTCATTTTGAAAAATGCAGCTTGAAGGATCGCCAAATTGGTCTCGTACTGTGGCCAGCATTTGTTTACAAGTAAGCATAATTAGACGTCTGCGTTACCAGTGCCCCTTAAGAAGTCTATACGACCTACGTCATGGCTGGAAATAACCCCCAGATAAACTAATCCTGTGGATGCTTCACTGTTTGTGTTATATATGAAGTCAACATTTAACACTTCTGCGACGCACGTACCCTTTTACATCAGAACCATGAGGTTAAATTTAGACTCATCTGAAAAAATTACCCTATTCCACATTTCACCTGCCCATGCTGCATGCCCACTGTAGTCTTGTTGTTTTAGTCAGCAAAAATTTTTGTTTTTTGGATCGACGGGCCAGGACGTCTACTTCTGATAGTTCCGCTGGCCAACATGTATTTCCACTGTAGCTTCAGCCTGAGGATAATAGCCTACGATCACTAAGACAAATTATTTTGGTATCCTGTCTTGTTTCTCCTTTTTTTTTTTTTTTTTTTAAACTCTTGAAATGGTATATTGTATAAAACATGTTTTAGAGGCTATGCAGAAAATCTGTTTTAGAGGCTATGTCTTTAGTGCTTAAGACTAACGGATGAGCATGAATAAACACCGTTCTTCCTCGCGTTCCACTCTTGTTGCCACAATGTCTTAAATAGAGTGAGTCTATATTGTATTTCTGAATGTAAAACTGAGAGAGAAAAAAACAAACAATGGTTAGTATTGTCAGTAAAAACGCTCTTAAAGTCCAACAACACAGACAAAAATATACCAGCAACAAGGATATCTGAGATTTAAATGAATCATTGTCAAATGACTTGTTTACAAATGCGAGGTGATGCAATAAATTTTTTCATCAATGTATTGTTTGCAAGTCCGCCAGCCAGTGGTAGGATCCCCAGCATCTCTTACCGTGAATTCATTTGTGCTGTAGCCTTCGTTTAAGCTTTTTATGGCTGGATCCTTTCTTCCACGATTGTACAGTATTAATGCCACGGATACTGCTTAGAGCGAACAAAGAGTTGCCCATTCTTAACGATGAAAATTCATGTAATAAACAATACATGCCTTTATTGCAACCTTAAGAAAAAGATCCCGTTTTACGAATATTGAGATTTTTATTTCCGCTTTACTTATCTAAAGTATTTTTGTGCATATTTTCCTCCCGGCACATATAAAACGAGCAAACTGTCTCTAAAACTTGCGTTTGAGAGCTAGTATTTTAGAATTCCCGCACCATGAGTCACGTGATTTCACACAAATTAAGACTTAGAGGAGTTATGCAATCCCTTCTCCTTGCTTTATTCATCAAACAAAGGAAACGACTAAATTCACATGCAAACCTTTTTAAGCGGTCCACCACTAATCAAGTAGCTGTTCGTTTGTTTCATAAATCTAAATGTTTAAAACTTGAGTAAAATATAACTTTATTTTATTCTAAATAGTGTAGATTTCAATGTAGAAACGACAAATAATTGAATTAAAATTAAATATTTGAAATACTCTTTTTAAATGCAACGTGAAAGCAAGTTCTACGAGATAAAGGGACAGAGGCATCATCGTAGTAGTTTTAGCAACCGGTGAATGCACCACCTGCTTGCGGGAGACGCTTCAAGGCGTTGTCAGGACTTGTAATAAAAGTGTGATTTATACAAACTTGCGTTGTTCTGTCACCTGCGACTTGAATTCACATGTATTAAACTATTTTGTTGACATACTTTAACCAGAGGCTGGTATTTCGTCACTCAATTCTAAAGACCTGTGTAGATTTGTAAATCGCAGGGCTCGAAACGTTAGCATGCGGTGCGCTTTTGTGGCAAGGAATGCTTTTCGCCCAGTTCCTTAATGTATCCGTCACAATCGTGAGGCATAATAACTGATTGATACAAGTGACAGATGCAAAACTGTTACATGAAGGTTGTTAAGTTTATTCTCTGTTTGACGAAAGCTGAGATGGAATGTGAAAGGCGCATTTTTTTCCCCACTTTCTTTTAACAAAGGAGAGTTTGTTTATACTATTTTGTAAATAGTGCTTCAAATAAAACAGTGACAAATCTTTTCACTCATGTACAATAGAATTTTTTCTTGGTCTTTCATCTGTGCAAGGTGAAAAAGTCATCACATACATAACTTGCCGTTACACTCAGCACCATGGATGAGTTCACGCCTCCTTCCACGAACGGCAGCGAAGAAAACCGAAACTTCGCCTCCTTTGTTTTAGTTTGGAGGTGTCAATGTTATCGTTTCTTAGTATTAGTTTGGAGTTGCGAATGTTATCGCTTCTTACTGTTAGTTTCGAGGTGTGAATGTAATCGTTTCTCAGTGTTAGTTTGGAGTTGCGAATATTATCGCGCATGTTTTATTTTTTGTTTATTGGAATTCGCAATTAATTCACAAACACACTAACCTTAACCTAACCTCGGGTAAATCCTAGAAACCGGTGAACCCAGTGGTTTGCTGCGACTCGCCTTCTTTTCGTAAATATAAATTGATAGTGGATTGTGTGGTAGATGTTAACGGGTAAGTCATTGTAGCGTTGGCAAATATCCTTCAACTCCAGCAGGGGAAGGGGGAAAAAAAAAACCGTAAATATAAATTGGTAGCGAATTGTGTGGTGCTATGTTAGCGGGGAAATCGCTGCAATGGTGGCAAATCTCCTTTAACTCCTGCAATAAAAAAAAGTTAGACGGTGAGAAAGCGCAACCACATCTTTCTTTAGCACGATACTCCCACCATCTGAGCTAACACACTATTATGATGGTTTAGTGATTATCCGCCTACATCTGTTGAAGTCACAATACCTTCGACTAAGGCCGCTGCCGTTCATGATAGGAGTCGTGATCTAGCCCAAGGATGATAAGCAAAAGTCATAAATCCACACACACTCTGGTGAGGAGAAAAGTGTGCACAATGCGCTGTACATAACAGCTGCAATGGTGGTAAACATTATATGCAATGGTGGTAAACATTATCTTGCCTGCGGAGCTTATAAACAGCAACTACAGTACAGATATGCAACTCAATGCTAATAACCGGTGACCGCATCCAGCGCTAATTTTTGTATCATCCGCCGATGTGCGAACTATAAAGATCGTGGTGGGCGAGTCGATAACGCAGCCACAGAAGATCTACAATGCAATCCTTACTAGATTTATTTATCTATTCCTTCCGTTTTACTTGTAGTTTCCTTTCTTTATCGGAGAAAATAAGTCATTGTTAAGCTTATACCAACGACAGAACCACCAACAGCCTGAAGAGTCAAATACAAGATGTAAAAATCTGGCTAGAATGTTCTAAGCTGCTGTTAAAGATCGGATTTTTGCGTCTTGTATTTCTTTCTTCAGGCTGTCGGCGGTTCGGTACCCTGTTGTATAAGTTAAGTGAAAGCTTAACAATGACTTCGTTTTGTCCAGGAAAAAAACTACACATAAAACAAAATATATAAATAGATAATCCTGTCAAGGACCCACAGACATATCTTATGCTGTCCATTCATTTACATGACGTTGTACCAATAAGTTCATTTTTAAAATCTGACAGTAACTCATCTTCTCAATACAATTCTAAGCAGGTAGGAAATCAGAGAGGATATAGAGGAAGTAAAGAGTAATGTTATTTTTTGTACACAGCCTGCACATAACTAAAAATGTGAACTGTTCGTATATAATGAGTGTAAAATTTTAAGAAAATTAACCTCTCAATGACAGTGTACTACTATGTACAACAAATAACAATACATGTAATTTTATTTAAAGCACATAAATGTACCATTATAAATGTTATACTGAAGGTTATAGTGCCCAAAAAGAACATCCCGTCCTCCAGGTAGCATTTACATTGTTGTCTATAGTATTAAAAGAAAACACTTTAAAGGTATCAATGAAATTACATCTAATGCTCACATAGAAATTCAGGAATTATAAACTATTTCACACACGACACATACTGTCATACTTTGACATGGATGTGGGAATTAAGTTCCTAACTTGTCTGAAAAAGCAAAGTACTGGGTCTACTTGTAAGATTAATTTGACCATAGCACATTTAATGTTTGTATTGTCAGGGCATTTTCTGAAACATTCTTTTATTTTTTAAGATTTACACAGTGGTTTCTTATTAAGTATACAAGATGTAATTTTTGACCAACCAGTGGCCATCACCATAGCACTTATGATTAATGCTTTGGTCCTAGTGAGCTGCAAGAGTAACATCACAGAATTGAATTCTGCCTGGTCAAGTTGCATGAAGTTAATGATGAGCTTATGTCATTTTCATTCATTCCATTCATTGTCTTGACCATATAGTACTTGAATGAATAAATAAAGTGTTCAACGCCCGTTTTACTATGAGGCACCACAGGTGATGGATACTGATGATACTTGAGATGAAATGATATATTGGGAAAGGATTTGTTTTCTAGGGGAAGGAAACGTTTCAGGCCTAAGTTTAGGATACTTCCCTGGCATTTGCCATTTATGAGGACTGAGGAAAACTGGAAAAAACCTCAGTCAGGGAGAACGGTCCTGGTGGATTCGAACCCCAGACGTCCCGCTCACGAGTCCGCGCCTTTACGACTTCGACCACCCGTGGTGGTATATATAGTACTTGGCATGGGATAAATGCAGTAAAAATGATGTTCTACTTATATAAATTCAGAATGTTGTAGATTACAAATAAGGAAAAGGAAATACAAAGCAAATTGCAAAAATGCTCAGTAACAACAGTAACATAAACAATAGTAAAACCTTAACCAAACAATAAATTATGTAAACCATGTTGTGAGCTGTATAACATGATTCTGCAAATCCAATTACTCTTCAGACTTTCGTGTACTAAATGTAAGCCTTAAATAAGTATCTGTAAATAACTCTGCTGCTTAGTCGATATAATCTTTAAGCTTACTCACAGGGTAAAACATTTGAAAATTACATGCTACTTGGTATCTTAACCTCTACATGTTTAGCTAAGAAAGTTTTCTCAATAGATTACTATAAAATAGCATAGTTCTGTTTTATATATTAACCACATGTTTACTGGTAAATTAGATATTCAGACTGCTGGATGATAATTATTACAAACATTTCTTAAGCTGTATCAGACTGGCCAAAAGAAGCAGAAATCTTCTTGATATACATGAAAGTTTCTAAAGATAAGGATAAATCTTCAGCAGCTAAGCAAAAATCACACTTCTTCGCCCTGATAATTCTAATGCAATGCAATAAATAACATTGCAACAAAGGACATAACACAGCTGTTAGGTTGTATCGCTTGTGCAAAATGGGCAGAGTCCGCAGCTTATTATTCCAAAATAAAGTGCAAAAGCAGAGGATGCACGTTCTAGTCATCCCTTAGGCACAGTTTCTCTAAAAGTCAAATGGCAATTAGCTCAATTGCACCATTCACTGTGACAAGCTTTGGAAGTGGGAACAACAAATACACTATTAAATATTACTGAAGTGAATGAATCTTAATATGTATGGGAGTCACTACGATATGTAACTTTGAACAATAAGAAGTTGCGAACTAATGGATTTTCACATACACTACAGTTCTATACACTAGCACCTCTGCCTCTGGAAGTAGTATGTCACTTGTTCTTTGCCATAGCATTGGTCTTCTCTTCACCGGCAGCAACAGCTTCTTCTGAGCTGGAAAATCAGTGTCTATGTAGGGGACTCTTCATATTTTATTATTGGAAGAAGTGCATGATATCAAGTTGCGACTGCAGGTTTGATGAAATTACTAATTTACTGAAACGAGGAGCAGCATAATCTTGAGGCCATACTGTTCTTGGTTATTTCTACTTTATTTTTGAGAATGCTTTAGATACATGTAATTATCATCTGCTTTGCTCAGTACCCTAGAAGGAAAAAAGCATCATATAAACTTATGTTTTGCATGTTCATTAAATTGATGTTTTAATTTATTAGAGCAAAATTTGTTTTTTAAATATTTGTCATTGTATAAGGTGCTATGGACCAAGTGCAGATTTCATTTCTATATGTATCGCATCTGCTACACGTTCAGTAATAAGGTTTTTTCAGAATTTTATATTATCAAGACCATTTCTAACCTCAAAATACACTTAAAAATTAATGTAAGTTTAGGGTTTTTCTGCATGCTTACAGAATTCTACTTTGTACCTGATCTAACTAAGTTGTAATTAAATTTAAAAATCAATTTCATACCCAAACCACTAAAATGGAGCTATTACATTTCTAGATTAGGCTAGTGAATCGATTTTTATACTCTTATATTCCACATATTATAGAACTACTCAGAATGTGTTTAATGAGCTACTGCAGCTGATGAACTTTGGCATGTATCCTCAATCTTTGAAGATTCGTGCTTAGAATCTGATATCATCTTTGGATGTTATCAGAATTCTACTCTAAATAGTGCTCATCAGTAATTAAGCTGTTGTCACTTTTGATAATACTCAAAACTTAAGATGTCACTGTGAAGATAATACTATATAAATGAATTAAGAAAGCACATTTTACTTTACACCACATTGTGTTCACTGCTCCTATTACTATATTTTTGGGGGAAGAAAGGGAATTAGAAGGAAAATGCTATCCAGTTATAAACTTATAAATTTACGATATATTTAGTTCAAATACTGAGAAAAAAAATGTTATTACTTATTTACACACTTTGTACAAAATACATATGCACAGGGCATTTAAACATACGTTACTTGGGTCGATACAGTTTTTCAATGCAATGTGCATTTGTATCTTCAATAATCAAGTACAAATAACCACAAACATGCTGAAATCTTACTTACCACTCAACATTTTTCTGGAAACGAAACAGTTTCAATTTCTTGTTGTCACCCCTGGTGTTGTACCCCACCACGGCGAACTTCTGATTTAATAAATAATGGTACATTATTTCCTTTGCCCACTTTGTAATGAACATGAAGAACACATGAAAACATGCGTGGCATTCCAATAACCCCGCGATATGAACACATGACGTAACAACGCACATTTCTTTGTTGCGGAACTGCAAATAATCACTTTCAAAGAGATTCGGCATAAAATTATTCGGTCTTCCTTCTATTTGCCAACTCTAAAGCACATATTAATGAAAATATGTTTCTGTTAAGCGAAATAGGTTTGAACACGGTTTAAATTTGCAGCTGTAGCGCTCTCGTCGTACATGAGAGAAATCTGTTGCAGTTTCAAACAACTGAGCTGCGAGCCAGAGCCAATTTTGTAAAGTTTCATTCAAGATTTTTGGAGTTCACACGAGTTGCAAGGTCACCAGTTCAATTGCAATAATGACAGCAACTAACCGATACACACATCTTCCTGTTTCGTTGTCTGAATGAGACAGACTCTGGAGACCACTGCGCAACTTGTTGACACCAGCCTTGAAGAAAAAATGTTACTGTAATTTCTGGCAAATTCAGCAGCACAAACAAAAAACTATAGTCGGACGAATAGTCTGCAGTCAGTAGACTACCTCCATATATTATTGCATTTTGAGTCCCTCTAAGCGGGATAAAAAAAATTACATTCGAAATAAAATATACGCTAAGGATTTGGCCAATGACAATATATATTATTGTCTTACTGTGCCTCGAACAGTAATTTATAGTGCCTTGTGTGCTTCTTACTTTAAATGTGGCACGCTTTGTGCATTTTAAGTTGTGTCAGGTCTCCTAAGGAGAGGTTTTTACATTCATTTTAAAAGCGTGTGAGTGTGTGTAAAAATGATGAGAAGTGATGAGTAAAAGTGATGAAAACTAAAACCAATAATTAATATTAGTACTATTGGGCGTTACATTGCATAAATCGTGGATATCGGCCAAATGAATTCATTAAATGCTTGGTTACATGCAAATGGTGGAAAAAAGAGATATCGTGACGACCGGCCTGCACTGTCCATAAACAAATCTTTGATCCTCCGCAATGTAATCATTTTGGGCGTGTTCTTACTTATGTGGCTTCTAGCCTACTTCAGTTCAGAGCTAACTTTCGGTGTGTACTATAAAGCTTGTTTGTGTTACTTACACGAACAAGTAGCCAACGAAATTTATTGACTGTGCACACGTGCGTATAGAAAAACTTGTACATTTATGCTACAGGAAAAAGAAAAGGAGAGGATGCTGCTAGAGCAAACAGAAGGATACTCGGAAAAGGTATCCTAGTGGAAGGACAAACCCGAAAGAATTTGCTCGGTAAGGGGGTACATCAAATAGGAAACAACGGTATGGAGGTCTTCTTGTTTCCGTCTGTAAAGTGCTTGACAGGACTTGGTGTGCTGTAGGAAGCAGCAGATATTTTATCAAAAATAAGAAAGTAAAATATGACGAGGAAAATATATTTCATCGTTATTAAAATTAGAGAAATCAAGAAAGAAAAAATGAATCGCGAATAATAGGCAACCACTTTTATTCGAAGAAAGGATACCCTACAATATCCAAATTGCATTCATCTGTTAAGAGGCAGCAAGACTTCCCTGCATAAAATTATGAAAGAAGTACGTTTTCGCTACAGAGAGAGGAGGGGGGGGGGACGTAGGATATTCATTGCTGTAGATTTATACAATTTTCTTATGAATGTTGTTTGACTAGACTTGGATCAATGCTACTCATTATGTAAATAAAGAATGCACAAAAAATACCGCTTAAGGAAAAAGAGCAAACTTTCAAAAATTGGTTTGAAAATGTGTTAGTGACAAATCTTTCATCATTCATGATAATGCAAGTTATCATTCTAGACTTAAGAGTAGTGTCCCTATTATGTCTACCAGAAAAAAATTGAATAATTCGTTTTATCAAAGAGTCTCTTAGCAAGTTCCAGTTTAGTCCGTTGTATATTATTAAAAAAGCAAAAAAGAAATGTAATTAGGATTCCTAACCACGAAATTCACAGATGTCCCCGTCTACCCCATCTGCCTATATCAGTTCAAGCTCTACTGAACTGATATAGGAAGGCTTTAAAAAAGCAGTTAGGAAAAAGAATGCGACTCCGTCGGGGTGTGAATCGGTACGCAGCGCTGAGGACACAAACGCAATTTGTGGAGCGAATGTGTGTCAAAAACTACTGAAGTTGAGCGACCTTGAAAATGACAACAGACAGCTCATAATTATCGCGAGAGGAAATGACACCGAGGACGAACACTAGGACTAACGTAAACAGTATGCGGGTTAATTTGTAAGAATTATTGATAATGTTGTTTGAAAAGTGGTAGGAGAGCAAGTAAACAAAAAAAGTACTAATAAAATAATTTTATGGTAGTATTTTTTAGTTAAATACCATCAGTCTAGACTTTAAATATTTGCATTTGTAATTAAATTAGCAAAGTTTAACTGCTCTCTATTTTTTAATTTAAAGTTTGCTTGGCGTGTGCAACCGAGTTTCAGTTGCTCATACGCTAATGACGTGAGATGTTAAGAGCGTCCATAAGTAATCAAACAGTTGCTCACAATGTCTAAGTTGGCTTTATTGCACCAGCTGAGTAAAAATGGAGTAAATTTTGATTTTGGTGGGAAAATAAACTGATTTTTGTTGCTTTGTTTTATTTATACACGCTCTTTAACATCTCAGGTCATCAGCGTCCCATTCAATTCAGGGCGTGAAACGGCCGATAAAGCTTGCCTAGAGGTTGCTTCTTTCAGGCTCTGGGTTCTTTTACATGCCGTAAATCTGCGACATGGAGCCCACGGCTTTACTTCCCTTCGGAAGGAAGCCATACTTAGGCTTTTTAGGCCCAAGAGATTCCATCGATCCTGGCTGGGAAAATAAACTGAACACTTATCTGTTCTAGCTTTGTGCAAAATCTGCTACAGGTTAAGTGCATACTGAAGAAATCAAATAGTAAACCTAACTGAACAATGTGTAACACCCATTACCAAAAAAAAAAAAAAAAAAAAAAAAAGAGAGAGAGAGAGAGAGAGAACTGAATTCTCCTAAGTCAGTGTTTGTTTAAGCTAGCATATAGATATAACCATTCCTTTGAAACTTTAGTCGAAGCTTTTCACTAAATTTATTGCAAAATATTAATGTAACATGTTACATTTAATAATTCACATCACAATTCGAGTTTTGGAGAATAATTTTAGGTTATGGTGAATGGCAGATTTTATTATTTGATTTTTATTAGATGTTTTATTATTTATTGCAGGTCATGAACCCAGTGCCTAAATGCCCGATTGCATAAAACTTTAGATATCTATACTATAAGCATCCGTTTCATAAATGTTATCTTACACGTAAGTTACATCTGTTTCCCTAGCGAGAGTTTAACCTTTCGATAAATGTCTGTTTAATAGTAAAGTTAAAAACTGTACAACAAATAGCCACCTGCGTTTTTGTAATTTAGTTTCTGTAGTTGTAGCCAGTGGCGTCATAGTGTGTTGCATAATCTGTTAAATAATAAAATATCAAAGCCGGAATATTAGGGGTCTATGTAACAAAAGTCTTATACATTATAACTATATTAATACAAGTTCTTGTAATGTATTGAGTTTTAACGTTTTGTTCCACGAAAGAATGTAATGTACGACGGTGGGCCAATAAGTTTCCGGCCTAACCATTTTCTAGGATTGATAAAGACAAAAACTATATTTCACTTTTCAATATAGTTATCCTTTATTGCAACTTCTCACACGCCCCAACCCCCCCCCCCCCCAAATTGTTAGAAGTCTTGTCTGTCAAATGGGCATAAGCAGCTTCATCACTTCTTCGTCACATTTAAATTTCTTCCCTCGAAGGCCCTTCTTGAGTTTTGAGAAGAGCAAATAGTCGCTGGGAGCTAGATCTGGACTGTAGGGTGGATGGTCGATGTCCTTAAAGTCACATTTCTTCACAGCTTCCTTTGCAACAACAGCTGTGTGCACAGGCGCGTTGTCGTGAAGAAGGCGCACACCATCATTCAGCTTTCCTCGCCTTTTCACTTTGATGGAAGCATGTAAATCTGTGCAGTAAGCCAGCATAGTACTCCCAATTTACTGTGGTGTTCCTCTGCTTGAAATCAATGAAGAGTATTCCTTCACAGTCCCCAAAGATTGTGGCCATGATCTTGGTTGACTGAGTAACCTTGGCCTTTAGAGGCGGTGCTTCGCCAGGTTTACGCCGCTCCATTGATTCTGTTTTGGACAAGGGATCATAGTAGTGGACAATAGTTTCATCTCCTGTAACAATGGTTTGCAGAACTTCTCTGTCATCACGGCAGAGCTCCAAAAATGCCTGACAACAGATGATTCGTTTTTGCTTTTGGACTGAGGAAAGAAGTCTAGGCACCCATCTTGCACTAACCCTATTCATGTTTAAATGTTCATGAATAATTTGAAGGACCATTGTTTTAGAAAGGCCCAAACTTGCTGGTATTTCTGTAACTTTGAGCCGCTGGTCTTCCATAATTCCTCCTCCCACAAGAGCAATGTTTTCAGGAGTGAGCACTTCCAAGAGCCGACCTGCACGCTCTTCGTCTTTAATGCTTTCTCGATCCATTCTTTTACGGTAGAATATGAGGGGGATGCTTCCACATATACACCGTCCAATCGCTGTTTTATTTTATTTGGAATAAGTCCTTCTTTTGTGAAGAATAATACCAGCTCGATACTCCATTTTGAACATGTCACAATCCTCTACGCATAGCCTTCTTTACGAACTATATCTGAACAACTGAGCGGAAGCGGAATATATAGCTGTAGTTATTCTTAACAGACAAGGTATGAAACCAGATAAGGCTTTTGTGAAGGCGATAATACTTATCGGCGACGCCCAAAACTTATGGACCTACCCTCGCATAGTAAAAAGTTAGTGACATTGTATAAGAACAAGATGGAGGAACAGTCGTTTGCCACCTTGAATAAAGTTATGTCACGGTAATAAACTCATAGGTTTAATGTATACCACAATTATTATTATTATTATTATTATTATTATTATTATTATTATTATTAATTCTGATATATTTTTACTTATAAATGATTATTTAAATATTTTATTTTGTATTATTTAAGTATTGGTATTTCATTTGGGATTAATGAATATTATTTTATTTTTATTTACTTATTTATGGGGGTCACGCTTTCATTACAAGCAAAAATAGTGAAAAGGGTGTCAAAAGAGAGAATTTTAAAAGATAACGAAGCATGAAAGTAATTTTCGTGGAAATGACCGAGAACCTTAATCAAAATATAAACGAAGATGCTGGACTGAAATATGCATTTGCAACAAAAGAACGATGCATGTCAGATGTTATAGTTTTAATTGCATTACTGATATGTGAGGCCGATGTCGTTAAGACACAAACTCTTGAGCGAAAGGCCTTGGGTTCGATTCCCGCCTTCTTTTTTCAGGTTTTCCTCAGTCCTTATAAATGACAAATGCCGAGGAAGTACCATAAACCTGAAACACTTCCTTCATTTTCATTTCATGTATCATAAATGCCTCCCATCTGTGATGCTTAAGTGGTAAAAAAAAAAGGGCTTTAAACATTATTAAGTGTTCATTTAATTGCACTAATTATTCGACGGCAAAATAATGTGAATAGAAAAGAATATGTTAGCGCAGGGGTTCTCGACCTATGGTACGCGTACCATTAGTGGTGAGCTACTGCCCGGTGGTACGTAAACATTTTAGCAAATAGATAAATTAACATTTATTTTACAAACAACAAACATTTAACACTTTAATATAAACAATAGATTTTACATTATCACAAAAAACTTTTATGTAATACTGTACAAAAATAATACTGAAGTTCAATTTTAACCCTACGACATTTTTAATAGTGTTTAACGCCCATTTTTACTATCGAGGCACCACAGGCGGTGGACACCGATGATACACAAAATGAAATGATATATTGGGAAAGGAAGGAAACATTCCAGGCCTAAGTTCAGGGTGCCCCCCCCCCCGGCATTTGCCATTTATGAGGACTGAGGAAAACCAGGAAAAAACTCAGGGAGGGCGGTCCTGGCGGAATTCGAACCCCAGACCTTTGGCTCACGAGTTTGCGCCTTAACGACCTCAGCCACCCGTGGCAGTACCCTACGATAATGACAAAACGCAACTGAAATATATTATTTGATCAACAACAATAGAATACATTTTGTCGTTTGTTTAACTGTGAGACGCATTTACAGTTGAGGAAGCTACTGAGTTGCAGCTCTTAGGGGAAAAAAACTAAGCATCTTGATAACGTAAACCAATATTGGAAACACATCTTCCTTTCTATTTTGGATGCTTTCTTCAGTGAAAATTAAATTTTCGTCATTGTGAAGTGACAAGGAACATCTTGCGAGTCTCATCTCAGTTTTCAATGTACACTTCCTGAAAACCTGCATTCTGAATTTTGGATTAGATAGCCGTTTTCTATTGCTGACACCTTACCAGAAACCTTAACTCCTTCCGAGAAAGATGAATTGATCAAGGTATCGTGTGACAGAAGTCTCAGGCAAATGATCAAGAAAATAGATGTAACAGACTTCTGGCTAGCAAGAAAAACTAATAATCAATGATCTTAGAAAACAATGTAAGATCTTTTTTAACTCCCACTTACCTATGTGAATATGAATTTTCTGCTGTAATTTATATCAAAAACAAGTACAGAAATAAATTGAATGTTGATCCCGATTTGACTAAAATTAAGTTAGTTGAAACCAAAAATTACAGAGCTATGTTTAGCTAAACAGTACAACCTTCACACTGAAATAAAAGTGGGAGTCAGATTTTTAGTTAAAATTGTAAAGCTATTAGCTTTTACTGGTTGTAAGTCTGAGTACTGGAGTTCCAGTATCAAGAATATATATTTGTCGAAATGTTTGTATTCAGTCACTCTATGTTAACCTTAACAAAATTAATTTTAAGACATTTCACAGAACAATTCATTAAACAAGAACAGTTGAACAGATTTTTCTTCAATAAGTATCTAATTCTAAACATTACATACAAGAAATAACTAAATAACTCGCTAGTGTTGTTATAAATGTAGAGAAATGCTTATTTTGATCCTTGTACCACAAAATCGCGCATTTCCTTACCAGTAAATCTAGTATCTTGAGTTGAATGTAATGGTACGTCAGGAAAAGGTTGAGAACCCCTCCGTTGGCGAGTTGCAACTCTAAACATGTAAAATACTGTCCATTCTTACACATCAGACATATCAAAGAGACATTTGTCGATTTTTGTCAGATAAGTTATCTAAAGGATATCAGTTTGATATTCTCCAGCCTAGGTTTCAGAAACACTTATCGAACAAATAAAGTTATGGAATAGATATATTATGTTTCGGAAACGTTTATATATCTGATAGTCTATGGTACAGATATCTGGCATTTCAGAAACGAGTCCTAAAAACGAAAATGAAAATCGGGGGGGGGGGGGGAAGGAAAGATTACTACGAGAAATATCGGCTGAGGAATAGAAAGAAACCAGCCATAATGAAACTTCTATTAAAAAAAAAAAAAAAAAAAAAAAAAAACTTTAAAACTAGAGAGAGAGAGAGAGAGAGAGAGAGAGAGAATGAGTTAGGCTGCGAGTCTCAGATAACTGTGTAGCACAGTTTAAAAGCAAATTTACTATGTGCAATTTATATCACTTAGCTGATGATTTGGATGTTGCGTGTGTTGAATAGAATACTTTCGCTCCTGGTCATGGCAAGTGAGTAGTGGATGCTATTGGTGGGCAAGTGAAGACAGCCATCTGTATAGTTGTGGGATCAAGATCTGTTATAGTGACCATTAGCAAATATTTCTGTTAATGGGCAAGATAACTAAATTCTATGCTTAACATAATTTACATTGCAAAAAGTGATGTGGGCTGCAATTCTTATTTTCTGAAAGAAAAGTGGAAGAATATAATTATATATGGACAATTTTCAGAAGAGGACATGACTATTTTGTTTTCTGAGGTATCACTCATTTGGAGAGAATACGAGCGACTAAACCTGCTTTCAATGGTGCTAGGAGGCATTTATTTTTGAGATAAACATAGATTCTGAAGAAGTTCTCTTTTATCCAAATCCTGGAGTACCTACAGACCTTCCCGTATGTACCATTCAATTGTTACCGTGCAATATTAAGCCAGAAACATATGAAGGGTGCTCGGGAAAAACGACGAAAATCACAAAATCAGAAAAAATGAGATGTCGAATGCTCAATGCCTATAATTTGCCTATAGTGACGTTTAAAAGGCTAATATTGGGTAAAATGCACAGAGGCACGTTGTAGAAGACTTTGCAAATACAGGGGTAAACATGAATGCCCCTGTCTTACAAGTCATAAACGATGATTGTCCATTAAATCTGTATTGGGGCACACCGGTCTTGGTAACTGACATAATTAGGCTGTCTCAAAGTGAAATACAAAGCAACAATGGAACATTTTTGTACCAGAAAATATTGTTCCACATTTTAATTATTTATTTATTGTTGCTTTGGCTGCATTGGTCTTCTGGCAACTTCTGTAGATTGTGGACTGAATACTATAGGCGACTAATCACTAATTTATTTTATTTTTCCATCTTAAACCGATTTGCGTTTATTTTATCAATTCACAAAATGCTTAATTTGTGAAGTCTTTAAATGACTTACAAGAGGCATTTCCGAAAAGATTCAGTGAAATAGAATCTCTTTAGTTGGATGTTCAAGTATGTGATGTATCCACAATTCCCTCAACGTTAATAGATCTCAAATGTGATAGATTTCTTGAAGAGAAGTTCAAACTAACGATATATCATTGTGTCTCTTGAAATCGTTTTCCATGTCTAAACAGGCATGCAGCAAAAATGAGTAAGTTTGGTGCCACACTTGAACAGAGAATTTCTACTCTGAAGAAAGAAGATTATTTTATAAATGAAAAACCATTATGTTGATTTATATTTTGTTAAAAGGACGGACCTATGTTGCTTTAATGCGTGTAACTTCATTACCTATACGCATTACGGTAAGCACATTAAATAGCGTTGTTATCTTCGAAGCTAATATTTGAATACAAAAGTTCATACATTCCTATTCATTTCACAAACTCCGCGCCCCGAGTTCAGGGCAGTTCCCATGAACATCACTGGCCTAATTGGCCGAGCTAATGAAAGGGCTTATCTGATGGGTTGCCTACTCATCAACCTCCCAGGACTGAATCACCTTTGTATACTGATATAAGTAAGATTAATAAACCAAATTCAATATTCTCAATTGTCTTCCTAAAGTTCATCTAAGTGTCACATTTTCAAATAGCTTCGGATTTTCACATGGAAACTCTTTCGGTCGGGCCAGACTAGTTTCAATGAAATTTGGTAAAATTAACATTTAGGTCATCTTAAATTTAACTGTAATTATCATTTTGCCGTCAAGTAAAATATACATACTAAAATGCCATTTGATTTCGATCAATGTCAATAAACTTGATCTGTCACCAGTAGCGCGGCTTGGCACAAAATGAGTAATGTTGAACTGGAATGCGATGCTTTCTTGTTTGGTACTGAAATATATTTAATACATCCACAGCCACATATTTCACACTGCGTAGGCAGAACACGTAACACTTTTAACTTTAATCACGAACAATTTATGAGTATTAAAACCCTAATTTTTATGAATGTTGCATATAATTTTAGTTATTTTTACCCCTAAATATTTATATTCGTCAGTTTGTGCATAAGCAGCCCAGTTTTTCAGGGAGTTTGTGTGGAGATGATGCACAACTGCTGGAGCTTCTTCACTTCCAGCTACGATACTCATTCTGAAATGTATAATGATTACCATCGTGAAATCCAATGCTTCTGCATGTTTTTATCCAAGACATTGTAGCATTTTTTCCCATTTAGTTTTAAGAATGATTGAAAACTGTTGGTTATAAACTCCTGACTTCGCGTTGTTTGCAAATTTATGAGGGTTGCTAGGCGAGTTCATGCATAAATAAACACGACACAACTTTAATGGAAGAAAAAGGGAAGGAAAAAAATTCTCGACATAATATTCTTTTAAAGCTATACACTTATTACAGCGATTTTCTAATTTGTTTATCACAAGCATAAAATGCGATTTCTTCAGCTCTGCAAAATACACATTTGTTTCTACGCTTCTTCATTTGGGGTGAATTTCTATCCTGCTAGCCGTTTCTTCATTTTGGGGAACAGAAGAGTAGGGGGGTGAAGTAGAATTTCATACTTGAGCCCAATAATTGAAGTTCGCAATCGTAGACTTGTGCGTGATGAAACAGAATCTTCTTCTTCGCCAAATGATGACGATTCTTGTTGATCATGCTGCATAATATTTACTAGTCATGTTTTAGCTCTTTTCCAGAAAGTTAACTTAAATTGCGCCACAATCCTATAACACAGTCGTCATCACCTTTCGTGCTGAGGGAAATCATTTTGCCTTCTTTGGACGCTGGCAACACACTATAGACTGCTCCTTCGTTTCCGGCGTACAGTGGCGACTCGTTGACTATCACATGCCATCTCCGAAATTAATTTGAATTTGTTTAAACAGCTCCAAATTGTGCGCGGAAGTGACAACTAGTTCTCTTTTCTGCTCAGTCGTTAGAAAAGGCGAAACCCTCTTAAGTAGCTTTTTCATTTACATATTATTGTGCAAAATATTCTGCGCCCGATCTCCAGTAATGCTTACAGTTCCTACAATCTTCTGCACCTTTAGTTTCCGATTGCTCATCGCCACGTGCATTTTTTTCTCTCAATTTCGGAAGTCGTTACCTCGATCCGCATCGCTTGTGCTCGCTCAGCCAATCTAAACTCACCAAATCATTTATACATTATTCTCAGTGAATCATTCGCTGCGATATTTATCCAGCTTCGTCTTAGTTTCTGTGGATGTTGTCCCTTTCAAAAAATGTTTTATTGATATATGACATTGGTGTTTTTTTTCATTGTTAACATTTATTTAAAAAAAGGTTAATAAGCATGTACAGCATCCACAAATATTCACAACATTGCCAAGGTAACGTTGAAAACAATCTAGTCCTAAAACCATTTGAGTTTGTGCGAACTTGCCGAACAGACCACGTGCGACTAACACTCTGTAATATATTAAAAGATTTACTGTATTACTAATTTTCATGCACTTTTCTAAATGAATAAAAAGGACTATTATCTGTGTGGTGTCACCCCTAACAGTCTATTTCTCAAAAGCAATACAACGCGACCATTGAGTTTTCGAGGGGGAAAAAATATTACTATAAAATTTAGAATGTTTAAATTGGCAGTGGCATAAATTTTCATTGAAATTGAACCAACCGAAAGGAACCGGATCTGACGCAGGTAAAATGTCTTTCTATATATACAAACTGGGAGCTACCCACTTAAAATAGTGCATATTTGCATTGTCATTGCTTTTGCTTTCTATTTTAGGAATTTCAGATGATCTCTTATTAATTTAACGTTAGCTGTCGCTGAAAACAGGTAGTTAATCCTCAACTACAGTTGCAGTAAAGTTCCTCTGCCAAGCCTATCCTAGCGCACAGCTTTTTAAAAAGCACATAATGGCTCTATTTGGGGGAGGGGGGAAATTGCCACATGTATTTCAAACAATGAACGGAATGAACCAGATTACGTTGAGTCGGTCCTATTGGTCTAGTGGTCTTGTCTCGTAGACCCAAAATCACGGTTTCAATACCAGCCAAGGTCAATGAATTTTTTCGGGGGTAAAATTCAAGTATGGCTTCCTTCGGAAGGGGAGTAAAACCCTGGCTGCCAGGTCGTAGATTTACGATACGTAAAATAACCTCAAGCCTGAAAGAGGCCTCGGAGCAAAATTTATCGGCCGTTTCACGTCTTGAATTGAATGGCACGGTGATGATCTGAGATGTTAAAAGAGTATCCGTAAATGAAACAAGTACTACTACTCAGTTGGCGGAACTTTACATTAGTGTAGATAAATAACTCTAACAAGATAGAACTGGACGCGCTGGTTGCCAGTTAGGCAACCTGAGAAATACGGCCACAAGGATATGCCAGTATATCTGAGAAGAAACAGCAAATGCACTTCAAAAACAGATAAGGCTACCGGTGAACAGGATGCATGAAACATCCTCTGGCAGCAGGTTATAAGTAGGGGCAGCGAGTAGCAACTCAACCGGCACACAAGCATTATATAATTGTGTGCAATATACCACGTCCCCAATAACTAACTCTTCCCGGATACTTCGAGGGAGGGGCAGGGATAGGATTCTGGGAAACACTGTAAGGCAATTACCTGAGCACTTATTTGTGCGATTTATAAGTAGCATAACCGCAGATTTGACGCAAAGAGTGTGAAAGAAAATATTGATAAATTACAAAATAACTGAATATATTACATCGAACTATTGGAAGTTAAAGCTCAATAAATGCAGACTATTATAATTTAGCACAACACTTAACGTTATTAGTTTGAAAGGCTGTCTTTAAGATGATGTGGAAAACTGGTAACATCATATCGCAAAAAATGTTAAAGAATATCAGAAAAAATCGCGGGCGTGACAAGAAAAAAGATATCTGCACGCTATTTGAGGATTAAACCATAAATGGCCTAATTCCTAGCAATATTAATATTAATTCGGCTTGGCACTTGCACATTTTTCATCTGTAATTTTTTTTATAACGAGATTCATATTACTGGTATTTTGATTTGCTTCCTATACTTTTCTGTCATTCCATTTTTTTATGTCTGTCTCTTGTATCAAATTTTAAACCCATTAAAGCCAATGTTACGCTATTTTTTTCTTCTTCCACTATTCTCAGTGGTAATAAGTTCTGCTCCATTTACGTGTGCACACCTGACTTGTTCTTTTTGTATAAAATAATCGAATTTGGAAAATGTTTACATTCGTGTCGTTTCTAACATATACCAATGCGAATTCTATCCCTTCTAGCAGTAATATCCAATCCAAGGTGGTAGAAAAGACGGGATAACAGTAGAACGAAGTATGTAAAGAAGCTCAGGATCTTTTAATATCACCGACGAATTCGAAATCGCGATTGAAAGTTCGCTGAAGACCAGATAAGTTCAACTTACGGCCCTATAGTATTTTTACTGCCTTCCAGAGCCGCATAAAAGAATAGTGTATTTTATCGCGAAAACACCATTTCAATTACCGAAGTTCCTGTATGTCACCACTCTTCTTGCTGTGTCGATAAGTTTACCACCTATTTGAAGGCATGTCTACTACTTAACGCATATATTATTTATTGACTAATTGATATCCCGTTTAAGCCATTTGTTTCGCAGCAGGAAATGCTTGAAATATCCAAATCTCAATATAAATTTACCACAATGGTGGACCGAAAGCAAATAAAAAGATAATACGCCAATGCGGTACCTGGATTTCATTTCATGTGACATTTTGTTGTAACCTATGTGAAGCAAACCCGCTACCCACTAATATACAGGAAACATTGCAATAGTATCACTGCAGCTGTGGCATTGATCGATCATCTACCATGATAATTGACACGCATATGGGGGCGAAAAGGATAATCGGATTAGCAAAGGAGACGCGTTGAGCAATATGTGAAATATGCATTAAAAAGCTTTTACCTCTATTTCAGTATAATAAAATGTATCAACTTTTGGTAAGCAAAGACCAACCCTGGTTATCGCCATCTGGAGCGGCTGCCTCCTCTTTAGTTACATAAAGCGAACAGACAATAAAAAATGAAAGAGTAAAATTCGATATTTATCCTAGTAGAGTTATACGATATGATACAACCCCAGTTCAACTTAAGCATGCATATAAGGCAATTCAATCTACCAATCGCTTTGTGAACATTTGAACTCGACCATACACTCGAGTTTTCTAGAACTGAAAACGCATTAGAAGCAGTGCTATGCGTCACTGATCGCAAGTCAGGGAATTATATAAAGACCACCGACGGAAAGATAGAAGTCACCTGCAAATCCCATATATCATATTGCTGTGGCTCCTCATCTGCGAGATTATGTCTTTAGTGCAGCTCTGTCCATAATTTATCAAAGTATGGTTCCGGAATCTTTTCGGAAATCATGAAAACTTGACGAGAATTCTGAAACATAAGTAGTTCAACATAAATTTCTATTCCGCTATCGTGTCTGACGCCAAACGTGCCAATATCCTCAGATAACTCCTACAAGCACAGTTTCTGATGCAGAAGTAGATGAAATTGTAGTTAGAGTTCTTTACCTCCCGGCGCCGCTTTAGTCCTGTTACAATCGGAAGGGATTTCACCATGATCGTCGTCAATCCTAATGGTCTAATGGTAACCATACGTGCCTCGTACGCCCAAGATAGTGGGTTCAATCCCGGTCAGATCGAAGGATTTTTTCGGGAGTAAAAATCTTAAGTACGGCTCCTTTAGGAAGACATGGGTCCGTGCCGTAGACTTACAGCGCATAAAAGAACCACAAGCCTGAAAGAAGAGACCTCTGAGCAAAATTTTCGGCCGTTTCACGCCCTGAATTGAATGGGACGCTGATAACCTGAGATGTTAAAGAGCTTCCGTAAATAAAACAAATCGCAAATCAACCTTGATCTCTCTCCCTATGACCTACCTAACCACCGAGCTATTAGAAATGGCCTGGGAAGCACTTGAGAGGGAGGGCGAAGCATGCATCCAGTTCCCTAACTGTGAACGTTGAATTCAAGGCAACTAAAGTAAGGATTGCAGGCAGGTTGTGGCCGGCTAACGCTGAAACAGGTATGTAAACACATTTGTACGGTATTCAATGGGTGTTCTAAATAATCTTTCACGTCAAATTATAAATGTACAGGATATAATTGCATGGCTTAAGGACTGCAATGTACATTTTAGGAAAAGACATTGTGCAACACATAATTACATTATTGGTAACCATAATTTGAAGTCAATGTATACGTTCTGCACTAAGGATAAACTATACTAATTAGCAGAACCTGCATGTTCAGGCATTTATTTTGGTTAAATGGGCAGGCAAAAAGACACAAAATAGTAAAAACAGGCAGTAATATAAATAAAATAGTTATTTATCATAAGTGAAAACAAAGAGTAATATCACTCATTGTTAGTGAAAACAGGTATTTAAGGTACTTAATAAATTATCTCATGATTAAAGTAGCATATTTAAAACAAAATATTTCGGAAGGACTCATATAAGTTACAACAGAAAATTCATCTTCCAGGTCATCATGGAATATTGATCAAGAGAAAGTGGTTTCTAGTCGAGTTCATTTTCTGTTTATGCGTTACTTCCGTATTGAACACATTGTAAAAACGGTTTATTGCACAGCTTTACCGCTCTCATCTTTCTCGCTTGCAATTGTTTGTTACATTTATGCATCTGAGAAGTTACCCCCACCAGAAATTCCCTAGAATTGTCCCGTGCAGGTCGATACAAAGTAATTCCCCAGGATTATTCAAAACTACAGTATTTCCCTTATCCTATTTCCAGGTATTTGTATATCCGAGGTAACCATGCGTTCCTTTCACTAATGAAGGTTGTACTTATTTAAGGAACTTAAATGGATGGGAACTTGGATGGGTTGCGGACTTTTTTTTTTTCTGCTTGAAAAGAAATAAATGTATAACAAGATTATCAATAGATATTATTGTGAGGCGAACATGCCATTTAATTTTTTTAATCTATATATTTAAATTCTTTGGTTTTTTTTTAAATGCGTAAATAATCACAGAAAAAAATTCATAACGACCCAAAACAGGCAAAAAATAAATAACTAAAATAGGTAACACGCCAATAAATAAATAAAAACTAGTCCTAGACCTTACGGAAACACGCGCCATTTCTATCTGACTCTTAAATGTATCTACCCAGATAGAAAAGTAATTTTGCCTAACTTCCGAGCTCTGCTAATTAGCCTTTTCACATAGGATTTGTAAAACAAAGAGCCAAACGCTCGGTTTCTTCTTAGTTTTTCCTTTGAAAAGTGATTCTAGTTTATCTTTAGTCCATAGGCGATTCCGAGAAATTTTCAGATAAAGTTTACTACTGAAACTGATTTAAATCAATACGTTTAAATATCTGCCATATAGCAGTAATTCTAAAAAACTACTAAATATTCATCTACCATGATGTATAAAATAAAACGGTTGGACTTACATCGTTGTTCTTTGAGAGGATGTCTTCATTAAAAATGATAGCGTCCGATTGACATTCTGGCATTTGTTTAAACCTTTCTCATGAAAATAAAAAAATAAATAAATAAAATAAAAAAGGCCTTCAAACTCGAACACTTTCTGGAATCATTTAGTGGAATGGATTTCTCTGTGCAAATGATTGCCGCCAATCAGATTTCACGCACTGCGACATCCGGAAATTTTCTTTTTTAATCTATAAGTTTTAATAGCCAACTGGTATCTCAAGAAGTTCACTTTTTTTCATTTTTCGAGCATCATTGCCTGAATCGTTAGCATTTTTTCAGCACCTTCGGTTGATACAGGATATTCTTCATTACAGATAACAGAAGGTGGGCGGTATCAAATCTTGCATGAATTACAACTAGGAATCTCTCTTCATTATCGTGGTTTTTATTATTGTTTTTTTTTCTGGTACTTTCAATTGTACTATAATCGAGTTTTTTTTTTTTTTTTTTTTTTTTTTTTTTGGTCCCGGAGCACAGATGAGAGTCACGGTTCTTTGGTCTAGTTCTTTCGCAATTTGTGCAAAAATAAATAAAAAAGAGCGCATCATGCCATATCAGAATGCTTTCATACCTGCAATAGCAGCGGATGAAGATGTATGATCATAAAACTTTGCAAGCCCTCTTAACTGTGAAAAGAAAATTTCTGGAGCGCCTTGATTTAATTTTGATTTCATGATAATGGAAAAATCCTCCTTTTACGTCTGAAAATAGAGCTCGAGAACTTTCTATTGACTCTTTCGATTCCTCCTTACATAAATGATTCCCTTTGAAGTAATGATACTTTTGCAAATGCATGAGTCTGCAATTTAATCTTTCAAGGACATGTTTGTTTACAACAGCACGTTTCCATACGATAGCCACTGTATAGGAAATGATTCCTCAGCAAATTCAGTGTGTGTGACACATCACAGAAAGCCCAAAACTTCCATTCTAGGAATGTGTTGCCTACATGAACATCGAGATCCTTAGTTTTTGGTTTCGAGATGCCATATCACCAAGAAATTCAGGAACTTCGAATTCTGCCAATTCTAATATTTTCATAATTTCTGTCAATAAAAGTATGACAGCACAGTCGAACATGAACAGGTTGTTTCAATTTCCCAGTTATTATGTCGGTCCTCGTGGTCTAGTGGTAACCATACTTGACTTCTAAACCCAAGATCGCTGGTTCAAACCCGGCCAGGATCGATGGATTTTTTCGGGCGTAAAAATCTCAAGTATGTCTTCCTTCGGAAGGGAAGTAAAGCCGTGGGTTCCATGTATATTTACGGCACAAAAAAAAAGAACCTCAAGCCTGAAAGAAGAGGCCTCTGAGCAAAATTTGTCGGCCGTTTCATGCCCTGAATTGAATGGGGCGCTGATGACCTGGGATGTTAAAGAGCGAAGTATTGCACACAGTGGCAAGGTCCGTAAGTACAATGGGAAGAGCAATCAAGACATGCACTACTATCAACTTTAATTTCAACATAAGAAAGTACATTTTTTCCGGATTAGAAAGTGTGCCTGGTTTGTCATGTCCAAACATTTCATTACTGAAAAATGTCTGAAAAGTACAGTGGCTAAGTAAAGGATATGGCAAATAATTTTTTTTAAATATAAAAACGCCATTTTTGAAAATGGACGTATTTTCACGGTTGTAGCGATATCTTTTCTATCCCAGTTTTTACAGGCTCCACAAATTAGTTTCTGTAGCTGACATTTGGAAACGGCAGAAGCACATTTTGCACATATTTCTTTCGCTTTATCAAGTACATTTAAGAAGGGAAAGCTGCTGTTGTAAACACAAGATTTTATTTTTGCGCTTTAGATTCCCCTCTTTTGAACATTATCTGCTTTGACCACTGTCCGGTGCTTGTACATGTTCACACTTACGGTGGAATCAGAAACAAAGCTTTATTACTATGTCCATTGACTGCATTTAAACTATCTGGCTCATTAAATTTTTTCTTTTAACCGCAGCTTAATTGTAAACCAACTCACTCAGTTTTTAAATCAGTTTTATCAAAATAATCTGAGAGCACATAATATTTCTCAGGCTTGAATAGGTTTACTCTCTTGCACAGATAAACGCATTCACTCCAAACACTTTTTTCAATTGGAAATCCATGAACACAATTATTTTACTGTCATACATCTTACCAGTGTTCTTCACGTTGCAACAACTAACGTTGATGGAATTTTAATTAACTTCTACAGTGAAATCACTCTAACCCAGATTGATTAGGTACAATAAAAATTGTCCAATACGGTGCCCATGATATTCATAGTACATATATATATATATGTACATAATTTAAAGGAGATGATACGCATTATACATAAATGCTCAATAAAAGTTACATATAAAAAAGTTATTTCAGTTCAGTAAATGTTTAATCATATAAAAAAATACAAATATTTCAACTTACCCATTGTAATCAGTATTTATTAAAAAAAATGTTAAGAGACATTGGTTCATTTTATTAATTAACAATGCCCACTAAACAACCGATCATTCACTTCTTTTCAATAGTTAATTCCACTAGCTTACTTATATTGAAACTGCACATAGAATAAAAGAAAACGTTTATACTTATATCTCAAAAATAACTGAGGACCATCCATTATTTTAGTCTTGCAATTGTTTGCTTCAATAAGTTTATAGTTATGTACAGTGTACTTTCTGGGAAATACGTAACAATTTTAGATTTTGTAAAGAACTGAGGAAGCACAACAGAGAATAAAAGAAAGTAAAACCCATCATACTTTGTGTTTAATGACCCATTAAAAAGCATAGAGATAAATATCAATCAAGCTCAAACAGGTAGCAGAAAGTCAGTTAGGGTAAACATCCTTTTGATGTTACAGTACTGGTACTTGCTAATGACCCATTTAAAACTTTGGAGATAAATGCCAATTAAGCTTAAATAAGTTCACAGAAACAGAAATTATGCTAGTTATGACCAAAAGGGGTGCCGAACATAGATGTATGCTGGACACCTTACAGTATAGAAATTTGCCCAGTTCTAGAAAAAATGTTAAATCTAATGAGGTGTTTTACATACAGGAGTGTCCAAATACAAAGGTTTTATTGTTTATATAAGAGTCACAGAAATCAACACTCTATTCAGTGCACACTACTGCTTGCTGTCTCTTGGGAAACCACACTTGCTGGCAAGTGATGTCACTTGCTACCGCGCATGTTGGAGAGGATAGGTATATTCAGACACCAAGTAATAAATTTTATTATTACAACACCAAATCAAATTTTCTATCGACCTACAGAGTGCAAAGAAACAGTCCAATTTCTTGCTTCAAGCATCCTATTATATTCAAGAGAAAGGTGAGAGTTTATAGCAGTCATCATCAACAATGCAGGAAACAAGCAAGGTGCTTGGAGAATAGTGAAAAAAAGAAAAGAAAAAAATCTGTCCTCCAGGAACTATGTCAGCTCAGAAAGAAAGTCAAAGCATTCAAATTCAGTATGTTCCTCATGCACTGTTGGAAAGCAGAAAGAGAAATGTCAGGATTTTGCTATAAAAATCCCTAAGTAGCTTGTTGTTTGGTGCTTTAATAATATTTGAAAGCCTGTTAACAACATAAAAGACTCTTCTAAAAGTTGTTATTTTTCCTTCATTTCTTTTCGGTAACACAGTTAAAAGTGTTATGTTAATGGAAGAAACTTGGGATAGACTTGAGCAAACAAGTTGCTTACTACAGCCAATGGCTGCTGATATCATCAATTTGAGGCAGATCTCTGATGTACACGATTACTTTGATTACTTTATTACAATTGCAAAGGACAGACTGAAAAATAGTAGTTCAACAATTACTCCAGAAGACAAGCTATTTATAATATCTGTAATTATAAATGGAAAATAATACATTTGCAAGCTTATTTATGTTGCATCAAAACCAAACACAATATAAAACGATTGTTTAGCGCTGAAGGTGGCCATGCATTGGAATATATCAGTTACTTGAGATAGATAGTAGCAAACACTCATAAAGTATCTGTGGTGTAAAACATCTGTCTTGCCTAATTCTAAGAATACATCCCATTCGGTTCGTTCTATTCAACTTGTTCAGATGGGATACAATACGACAACCCTGTATTTCCTGAGAGGCTAAAATACTCAATAGTGAGGCCTCTGTACAAAATGGGAGAAAAGATAAATGTCTCTAATTATAGAGCTATAACTATTTCACCTACATTTTCTAAGGTGTTTGAGAAAGTAATGTACAATAGGTTTTACCATTACCTTGAAAGTAACAATATTCTAGTTAGTGGTCAGTTTGGCTTTAGAAAAGGAATTTCAACAGAAAATGCAATCTATAAACTCACTAATGAAATTTTAACTGCATTTAATGAAAGAGCACATGTAGGAGGAATATTTTGTGACTTAGCTAAGGCTTTTGACTGTGTCAATCATGAAATTCTGATAGATAAATTAGCTTTCTATGGAATAAAAAACCAATATTTAAAATGGTTTATATCCTACCTTGACAAAAGGAAACAAAAAGTAGTGATAAATTGTCCCTTCAAAAATAAAAACAATGCATCGGAGTGGGGAATGATTAACCATGGAGTACCTCAAGGATCTGTTCTGGGTCCTCTTCTTTTTCTAATACATATAAATGACCTCTCCTTATCTATCCAAGATGTAGGAAATGCTGTTCTATTTGCAGATGACACAAGCATATTGATAAATGGAAAGAGCCTTAATGATTGTACCATTAAACTAAATGTGGTTCTCAGTTCATTGTGTGTATGGTTCAAAGCAAACAAATTGTCTCTAAATCTAGATAAAACAAATGTTATGAAATTCATTACTCGCAGATCTCCAGATCCACAATTACAGATAGGATATTATAACTGTGTACTTTCACAAACCAAATATATTAAATTCCTTGGTTTAATAATTGATAACCATCTGAATTGGAAAGATCACATTGATCTTATTACACCTAAACTAAGCAGTGCATGCTATGCAATACGTGCATTAGTAATGTTGGAGTCAATTAAGACTTTAAAACTAGTTTATTATGCTTATTTCAACTCAATAATGAAGTACGGTCTAATATTTTGGGGAAATTCAGTTAAAAGTGAACGTGTCTTCTTGTTACAGAAAAAAATCATACGAATAATTGCTGGTACACACAGTAGACATTCATGCAGAAACCTCTTTAGGAAATTTGAAATTTTAACTCTTCCTTGCGAATATTTTTTATCCCTCATGAACTTTTATATAAGAAATAAACAAAAATTCGTTCAAAATCAAAATATACATGACAAGAATACTAGACAAAAAGCAAATCTACATCGCCCAATTTCAGCACTTTCATGCCATCAAAAAGGCGTTTATTATGAGTGCATTTTAGTATTCAATGCTCTTCCCTCTAGCCTAAAAGCCTTGATAAACAATGACAATTCCTTTAAATCTGCTCTTAGAAAATACCTATGTAAAAAGGCCTATTATTCTGTAAAGGAATATATGAGTAACAAAAGTATACTGCGCAACATATCAATGTATATGTAAATATGTATTAATAAAAGTTGTATGATTGATTTGTTTGTTTTTGGTGTTGGTTGAGTTGTTCTAAGTGTTCTTTTTTATTTTTATTGTAATTATTACGTAGATGTAAACAAATTTTTGTAAATACAGATTGAAAACTACTGTGGTATTTGTATATGATAAGTTGAATGTTCGTAGGTCTCTGTGGCTGCTTTACGAACTCGCTGAATGCTCCGAGAACTAAACTAAAGCCTTTACAATGCAAACAAAATTCAAAATGACGCTTTTCCCATTCAAATATTTCTTTAACTGCTTAAATAAGAAATATAAATTTAAATAATTTCGACATTCGTAACTATGAAGACGTTTACACTATACATTCTCATTTTACTGACTGACCTCTACATCTGAAAAGGCATAGCTATAAGTTAGCATTCGTCGCTACACAAACATCTTGGAATAGTCTACAGAATGCTCAATTCGTTTAGTTCTTTTTGTTGCAACTTACCTTACGTTATATACAGAGGTAAAAACAACAGCTTTTTAGATTCAAAGGTAAGACCTTTATATGTTATAAACTTCATAACACGCAAGTTGGTTGCTAACAGAATTCTCACAAACAGTTATAATATTTTTGCACCATTTTAAAAATTAGTTCACAGCTGCTCCAACCTCCAATGGTGGCAGCAGTCACGGTCACTAACAGAACTACTACCACGCTACCATACAGAATTAGGCAAAGTTTGAAGCAATATTTGTTTTGTGCTAATGTTTTGAGCGATTGTTGTTGACACATGACATGACAAGGTGTTTAGTTAAGTTCTCGCAAATACCAACTCTCGAGTAATTCAAGATCCGTTGAAATCGTCGTATCATTAATCTAAACAAATGAAACAGCCATAATGTGGTGTTGGACTACGAAGGGCAAACGTAAAATCTATCCGGTTTGAAAGGTTCTGTGCGTAAGATAAGTGCATTGTCAATGTAATACTATTGTGTGATACTATTATGGTGGAATGTGTCATAATGCAAACCATGTCCAATATTGAAGTACAGAATAAACTGGATCGTCTATTTTGTAAACTTTTGGATAATTCATACAAACCCACAAGCAACGATGAACTATACATGCGAAAAATACTGACACATCTCTCAGGTAGTAAATGTTGTAGTGAAGATTTCTATTATTTTTTCTGCCTTCTAGAAGTAGTTGATAATCTTGTACACTCTGTCTTATAGGAAAAAGCAGCTATATTAAGGACCTTCCAGTATGCACGAGTTGGATCCAACGGATCGTCAGTGCATGGAAACCAAAAATTCCAGAATCACATTTGGCCTCCTTCTTTCTTCACTTTACCGGAATGGTAATTGGAAACGAAGCACAATTCGAGCTGTTGCAAAGATGTGATACAGTTGGACAACTTTGCAATCTAATTAAACAGCAACAACCTAAAACTTCATGTGTGAAGCAGGCTTATGTTGCAATGTTATCTGATCTTCTGAAACATGAATGTGGTACAAAATGGATCACTAATTCAAGTAAGGACTTAAAGGGATGAGTGTAGATAATCTGAACATAGTGTATGAAAGTTTTCAGGGTAACAGTTCCAAATAGTTCATCCAGTACATATGTGTTTTTGCACGCGATAATGCTTCCGCCGCAATTCGGCGCAATAAGACTGATAAAATGAAGTTGAAACATTCCTGAAAAAACAGTAACAAGGAATAGCCAGCCAGAAAGGTAGAAACAGCATAACCTTATGTTGCTGGAGCAATTGCTAATCCTGTCACTTTACTGGGATGGAATATTCAGGCTCCTTCTGTGATTGACAATTGCACCCCCAACAGGGCGAATTTAAGAACGAGCAACGTAACTGGGATTCTAGCGCAATCTTAGCGGAAACTCGGAAAAAATTCATTCATTTACACACACACTAACCAACTCTCACGCTAACCTCGGGTAAATCCTAGAAACCGGTGGACCCAGTGGTTTGCTGACGGCCTACGCTCTGCTTCTTTTCGTAAATATAAATTGTTAGGGGATAAATCGGTAGTGGTGGCAAATCTTTAACTCCAGCAAAAAGTACATGGTGTCATTTAGAGGCAGAAATCATAAGCAACCAGCAATGATCAACAAAATGAGTGAGTGCAACAAGCACTGAAGTGCTGGATGAACAATTCGGAATAATTACTCTTCTCATTTGATAACATCTTTGCAGTTATATGCTAGTTTGCCATGTGGATTTTTAAAAGCTTATTAGATGGGCCTAATTAATATGCTCAGGTTTTTGTTTGAAAATTATAATGTCCTATGCTGTCAGCCACAGGTTGAAATAAGTTTGAAATGAGTGACACGAGTGAACCCAAAACCTACTGTTACAAGTTACATAGGTAGCAGTTATATTTTCAGGTGAGGGGAAATTTAAGCAATAAGACCTAATCAAAGCAACTTATCTCCATTGGAAACTTAATCCAAGTCTTCCACTGATTAGCAGCCACTGTGGCACTTAACCACAGCAGTGGACTCACACAGTCAGCTATGGATTATCTTTCTATAAAATACTAGCATATTCTGCAAATGTTTAATTCCTGTAAATCTAGGAACGTCCCTAATCTAGAAGAAAATCTCACTTTTTTACTTTTCTGCATTGTAATTTCTTAAGAAACCTATCACTATGGATTTTTGCTACCATCTGCCATTTTTTATTATTACGTGCATACAGGAACCATATACATGTAAATTATTGTTTTTTATTTCAAATTACATTTATAGGTATGGTTTTCAATCTGTTTCTTTTATGTAGAGCAAAGTAATACTTTTTTTTTTAAATAGGCATATGACTCATTTTAAGATTAGAATTAAGAGTTTTCATATGCTAATTCAATAGTGTCTGGTTTAAAGGTATAACAGGAACAATGATGCTTTATTTACTTTGATGTTATTACATATTTACATTGTTGTGAATTGCATTTACTTATAAGATTAATGGTTTAGTGATATAGATAACTTTATTTTGTGAAATAGTGAAAAAATGCATTTGGCATCTAGCCAATTGCATAAACCTAAAAGTCAAAATTATGAACTATGAAAAAGGTGTGTAAGACATAAGGCATAAAACAAAGCTTGCACTCTGTGTACAAAACATGCTTTTGCGTGTAAGCTAAGCTATTGATATGGCAGTAGCAAATACCATAGGGCAAGTTTAATGAGGTACATTTGCCTGCCACATAATTATAGTTGAAAAGTTATGTGAGAAATATATGTGAAAGCACATATATAGGGAGTTCTTTGAGTTGTGGGTCACCTGAGTACAGAGGTTTACCTGGAAAGTTCAGCCACTGTAATCAGAAAATGGAAGATAGAGTTGGCATGTGTAAAGTTAGATTTTTATTTTAGTATTTATATTTTTACTGAAAACATAAAATTATATTTTATTTAAAACTGATGTGCTAACATGTGTTATAAGTGAACCTCGAATTTTTAGGCCAATACCTATTTAGCTCCTTTATGAAAATATGTAAAATAATTGCAGATGTTTCCAATTTATGGAAAATGATACTCATCAGAGCACTTTCTATAGTGCCTAAAATGGGAATCAATGCCTATTTCTGCCTTTATGTGCCTAAATAAATAATTTTTTAAGAATTAATATATATGGTTTACTCAGAAATTACTTATTTTTAAATTTGTTTCACATCTGGAATGGCACCACATTGTCCTGCAAAGTCTACAGTCTTATGTCAACAATGAAAAACTATGTTTACGGAATGTCGGAATCCACACAGTGAAACTTTTGTTAATCTTATTTTGATTTAAAGTAAAACACTAAAAATCATGTCGTCACATTAAAACTCTCTTTAAAACTCTTTCTAAGTATAAAAAACTCATTCGATCTTATAAACAAAATCAAAGATAATAAACTAAACTCAAATGATATCATGGTTTCCTTTGACGTAAAAGCATTGTTTCCAAGCATTCCAAAAGAGAAAACCCTGAATTTGTTAAAAAAATGGCTACTATCTATCAACATTGCAGAAACACACACAAAAGAATATGTAAAACTCGCAGAACTATGTTTAGACCAAGCTTACTTCATGTTTGAAGGAAAGTTTTATAAACAAAAATCAGGTTTAATGATGGGTAGTCCACTATCTCCATTTTTGGCTGATCTGTTCATGAGCTATTTTGAAACACATATAACGAAAGCCTTCCCATACATATTCAAAACATGGTACAGATATGTTGATGATGTGTTTGCCATTGTAGAAGATAGATTCATAGAAGATTCATTGAAACTGTTGAACGTGCAAGAAAAAACCATAAAATTCACTATGGAAACCAGGTTAATAAAACTTTACCTTTTCTGGACCTAAGGATAATAAAAAGGAATAAAAATATAGAATTTGGAATATACAGAAAGGACACACATATCGAAAATTACATAAAAGCAAAAGGTTTCAATCCCAGACCCCACAAGGAAGCAGCATTCAATAGTATGACATATAGACTAGTTAATACACCACTCAGTAAAGAAGAATACAGGAAAGAACGCATATATAATACACACAGCAGAAATAAATGGATTTAACAAACAAATGGTAGATAAAAAAATAAAAAGGAAATTAAACTAATCACTACACTCAGTTCTTCACTTAAAGAAATACTTATCAAAAATTCACATATCACCCTTATGTTAACCATAAATTCCAAAAAATTTTCAAAAAGTATAACATTACTCTGGCACCAATAAACAGATATAGTGTTGGTAAACTATTAAATCTAAATAAAATTAAACTAAAAAAGGAAGAAAATTCAGGTATATATAGAATTAATTGCAAGGATTGTGACAAAATATACATAGGAAAAACAAAGAGAAATCTGGGGATAAGATTAAAGGAACACTGGGGAAATATTAAACACAAACAAGTAGAAAAATCAGCAGTGGCTGCACATTTTTGGAATGAGAATCATGAAATAGAGAAGGACATAACATTACTAAAAACAATTCAACATCCGAAAGAACTTAATATATGGGAAAAAATTTACATAAAAAAAATATGAATACAAACTTATGAATTTTGATATACCGGAAGCAGACAACATATTGTTTAAGTTCATTAACAGACCACCAGAGCAAGCATAGTAACATGCATACTTTGCTGAAATTGACTCCTCAGTCGTCGTTTTGGTTGACAATGTGAGGAATGTACCTCACAAAACATGTACCAAAATTAATTTTATAAGTGTGTTTGTGAAACTTAAAGAGAGTTTTAATGTGACGACATGATTTTTAATTTTTACTTTAAATCAAAATAAGATTAATGAAAAACTAACCATTCACAGCTGGCCAAACCAACAATTGACATGCTTGTGATTGCATTTTAACTATCACCCAGTGAATGCCTCAATGACAATTCACAATGCATGGTTTAAATTTCATTTCTAGTTTTCTTCTCTGTGTGTGTATAGTTTGGTGCTTGTATCCTATATTGTGTCAGTTGTGTTGCATAGCAATGTGAGGAGAAACAATATCAAAATACAAGTATTCAAAAGCTTATAAAAGTAATTTTGGTACATGTTTCGTGAGGTACATTCCTCACATTGTAAACCAAAACGACGACTGAGGAGCCAATTTCAGCAAAGTATATATGTTACTATGCTTGCTCTGGTGGTCTGTTAATGAACTTAAACAATATGTTGTCTGCTTCCGGTATATCAAAATTCATAAGTTTGTATTCATATTTTTTATGTAAATTTTTTCCCATATATTAAGTTCTTTTGGATGTTGAATTGTTTTTAGTAATGTTATGTCCTTCTCTATTTCACGATTCTCATTCCAAAAATGTGCAGCCACTGCTGATTTTTCTACTTGTTTGTGTCTAATATTTCTCCAGTGTTCCTTTAATCTTATCCCCAGATTTCTCTTTGTTTTTCCTAGTATATTTTGTCACAATACTTGCAATTAATTCTATATATACCTGAATGTTCTTCTTTCTTCTTTTTTTGTTTAATTTTATTTAGATTTAATAGTTTACCAACACTATATCTGTTTATTGGTGCTAGAGTAATGTTGTACTTTTTGAAAATTTTTTGGAATTTATGGTTAACATAAGGGTGATATGTGAATTTTTGATAAGTATTTTCTTTAAGTGAAGAACTGAGTGTGGTGATTAGTTTAATTTACTTTTTATTTTTAAATCTTTTTATTTTTTTATCTACCATTTGTTTGTTAAATCCATTTATTTCTGCTGTGTGTATTATATGTGCGTATTCTTTCCTGTATTCTTCTTTACTGAGTGGTGTATTAACTAGCCTATATGTCATACTATTGAATGCTGCTTCCTTGTGGAGTCTGGGGTTGAAACCTTTTGCTTTTATGTAATTGTCGGTATGTGTGTCCTTTCTGTATATACCAAATTCTATATTTTTATTCCTTTTTATTATCCTTAAGTCCAGAAAAGAAGGGTGTTTTACTTTAAATCAAAATAAGATTAACAAAAGTTTCACTGTGTGGATTCCCAAATTCCGTAAACATATTCAAAAGCTTCTTTAATTTGTTCCTGGCTGGTGGATTATAATGACCATATTTATGATGGGAAAATAATTTTTTGTAATTTATGTAATAAACAGGTAAGAATTAAACCTTTTCATCTTTGGAGTTATAAAATTATTATTATTGTTGTTGTTATTATTTAAGGGACTAGGCTCTACAGTTATTTGAACCTCAATTTGAAGAAAAATTAAATCAATTAAAACTGTTCATTCTAAACCATGCTTACAAAAGCTCTAAATTTGTTCAGATTTCACATGAGAGAAACTCACATTAAATAGCATGTAGATTGCAGGACACACAGAAAGAGCTAAAGAAAAGAATTTTGCCAAAACAAAGTCTACTGACTTAAAATTCCGTGAGTTTGGCAACAACTGATGATTTCAATTCATATCTTTGCAGGGCATTAATAGCAGCAAATATTCCATGGAATATGCTGCAAAATCAGGTATTCCGTAAATTTTTGGAGAAATACTGCCAAAAACCATTGCATCTGAGTCCATACTCAGGAAGACGAATTTGGATATTGAGTATTAGAAAACACTTGCTGAAATTAGGGAGAACAAAGGAAATGCCTGCATCTGGGTAAATGTCGATGAGACAATGAATGCTCTCAACTGATTATTGTAAATATAATAGTTGGTAAATTTGATAATATGCCTTCCCCTACACATCTTGTAGCTACCAGAGAACTCCATAAAATCAATGGCTAGTCCTTTGTCTTCATTGTAAACAAAAGATTACAGTTATTTGATGGTTGAAAAGAATAAGGTACTTCTTCTCTGCACAGGTGCTGCTTCCTATAAGATCTCAGCCTCTTCTATTCTGAAAACATTCTACCGTAGCCTTATTCACATGTCACCTGTTTAGCCCATGCCTTTCACCAGATCTCAGGAACCATAAGGATGAGTTTCTGCAAGTCAATATCCTGATCTCTAATGTGAGGAAACTTTCTGCAAAACTGCATCCCGTATTGCATTCTTCAAAGAAAAATTTCCAGAAACTCATCTTCCTCATCAATCTATTTTAACACATTAGGGCATCTGGAAAGAAACAGCTGTATATTATGCAGAGCATTATGATGACATTACTGCTATGGTAAAAGAGATTCCGACTGAGAGTGCAGCTTGTGTTTTGTCTGCAAAGGAACCATTGAAAAATTCAGCATTTAAGTAAAATTTTGTTTATATAAAGGCAAATTTTTCATTCTTGCCCTCAGCAATAGCAAAGCTGGAATGCAAAGGAAACCCTTTGTCAGATCAGGGTCATGGCACAAGAAACTGAAGTGATAATTAGTGCTGCTATGGGAGAAGACAAAGTAAGGTGCAAGTGGGAGAGTGTAATGAAAAAAATGTTCCAGATATGCTGGAATGGTCTGTGCGGTAAATGTTTTCGTGGTGAAAGGTAGAGAAATTCCAGAAGTGGGCATGAAAAGTTATTATGCTTGCTCCTTTAACATCTGTGTCAGGATTTTAACAGACAAAAGACATAGCCTAACTATTGAAAATTTGGAGAAAATCTCGGTAATATATTGTGCTCCAAATTATGAAAACAACATGTGATGCTTATAGCCATACTCATAAAAATGTGAAAATACTTCTTTCCTGCATTATTACAAACATTAGTGTTTAATTTAATAATTTTGTGGCCCTTTTAGATGCCAAAAACATAAATATTTTCTTTCCTTAAATTAAAAAATAGTGTCTAATTAAATAATTTTCTTTATAAGAGATGTTAAAAATAATGCTCATTCAGCAGCAATACATTGCTGGCATCTGCTTAGGAAATGCCTGTGTTTAATTCAAATTTTCTTGCATTAGGACACTGCAGTTCCACAAACACTTCTTGTCATTGAGAGATCTTGTCTCTTGTAACTTTTTAACATGTTGGCAACAATTTATCTACCTGGAATACTGTTGCGAAGATATTTTCTTGCAAATCACTTTACCACCAATCTGCAAGAATCCATTTACGCACATGTATCATTCATAAAAAACTCATTCTTCAGTACTATATTTATGTAGTAGCATAACTAACAAAGAACAATTAGCACACAATTATACACAGTGAAAGCACTGAGTAACAGGCAAGTGCACAACCACTTGTTGACAAAGCCTCCCTCAAATAACTACATTACTACTTGCATATACATTATATAGCCTTGATGACTGACTTCCCTGGTGCTCTGCCAGCCCATAACTCAGATAATCATAACTGTATGATAAGTGATGAGTACAGCAGGAAAAGAAATTTGCAAGAAGGAAGGAAAAAATATTTAAAACAATTGCAGAAGAGAGAAGAAAGACCAAGGAAGGGGAGATATATAATGCTGGTAGGTTTTGAATACCGTTTTTATATAATACTAGCTTTTACTCAATAAAAGAAAAGTCTCCTTGCGCATCAGTTTAGATGTCACTACTTTCAAAATATGTATACACATGTTACAATATTTAGTATTCATTTTGAGATATAAGCTTACACCATATTTAGTATCAAATATGAAAACAATTATAAAAACAAAATAAAATAAAGGCTACAATTATAAAAATAATTCAATCTTATAAAACATTAATTTTAGACCAGTTTTATCACTTATCATTAACTTTCCTAAGCATAAATGTTCCAATTACTGTAGTTAACTTGGAAATCTCTCTTGGCCAGTCTCGAGTTAAATTCATTCTACACATATTTAAGCTGCTGATTTGAACCTATTGAGTTACATAAATATCTGAATATGCTTGCTTTCCATTTTTGATTCTGGATTGACTGGGTATGATTCTTAAATTTTCTGTTTATTTGAGGCTACATTTGTATAAATTTAACACATTTTACCCTAAATTAATAATATTATTACTTAATAATTGAAGACCATAGGAAAAGAGAGGTAAGTCAACACTTTTTTCATGTGTGTGTGTGGGGGGGGGGTCCTTAATCTGCTGCATAATTGGAAATTGATATTATCAGTGGGAAGTTATTGCATAATAATCTTGCCACCTGCCAAGGGAAATCATGTCATACTGTCAAAACTCATGGTACACATTTTTCATTTCTTTCAATATTTATTAGTTGTAAACAGTAATTAATATTGTACTTCCATCATTGTAGGTGCTTGAAGTATCTGCCCTCTGCTATGAGCCATGCCCAAATCCTTTTGAAAAGTATTTGCATACTCACTGCAATTTATCAACTGCGTATTTTAAACTCCATGTATTTTACTTAAATGTAAAATTGGAACTTAACACAGTGAAGCCAATCATATTAATGAATATCATTGTATGATTCAGTTGAACTACACACTCTTAAAGCTTCACTTACTTTTCATAAATGTATGGAACCGGTTTCGAGAACATTTGTTCCCATCTTCAGCCATGCTAAGGTTCAACTGTCGGATCATTCGTTGAGCTGTGGGAATGTATATTCTGCTCTGGTGGCGGTGTGATAAACTTGTAGTTTATGTTTTCATCCCCGACAATGTCGAAGTTCATTATGCTGTTTTTGTATTTGTAGATGTAGATTTTCTCCCAGGTTGCTAATTCCGTAGGTCCTTGTACTGATTTTAATAATTTTGTTTTATTTATTATGTCGTGATTTTGTGTCCAAAAATGATATGCTACTGCTGATTTCTCTATTTGCTTGTACTTTATGTTCCTGAAATGTTCCTTTAACCGTGTGCCAATGTTTCTCTTTGTTTTCCCTATGTAGATTTTTTCACATTCTGCACAGTTTATTTTGTAAATACCTGATTTTTCTTCTTGTGGAATACTGTCATTAACATTATCTATCAGCAAATTTTGAACATTAAATCTATTAATCGGTGCCAACCTGATATTAAAATCTTTAAGAATATTCTGAAATTTTTTTGTGGCCCATGGATGATATGTGAATTTTTTAAAAATAAGTTGATCTTTTTTTGCTGAAAGTGTTGTGGTTTCTTTGATATGTTTTTGTCTCTTGAATTTCTGCACCTTTTTATGTACTAGTTCTTTTTTAAAACCATTTTTAACTGCTGTTTCTTCTATTTGTTTGTATTCTTTAAAATATTCTTCTTTGCTAATTTGTAGGTTAACTAGCGGGTGTGTTAAACTGTTAATTACTGCATGTTTGTGTGCTGTAGGGTTTAAACTGTCAGCTTTGATGTGATTATCTGCATGTGTATTCTTTCTGTATATTCCAAATTTAAGTTTTTCTTGGCATTTCATTATTTTAATATCCAGGAATGGCAGCATGTTATCTGTTTCTATTTCGTATGTAAATGAAATGTTTTTATCTTGAATATTTAGAAGTTTTAAGGCATCGTCAATAAGTTTTTTGTCAACTATGGCAAATATATCATCCACATATCTGTACCATACCTTAAATATGAATGGAAACGCTGTGTTGATGTGTGTTTCAAATCTACTCATGAAGAGGTTAGCTAGAAATGGAGATAAGGGGCTGCCCATTGTTAAGTCCTGCTTCTTGTTTATAAAATTTTCCTAAAAAAGTGAAAAAGGCTTGGTTTATGCAAATTTCTGTCAGTTTGATGTATTCTTTAATGTGTATATCATTAATTCCACTTGTTTTTAGCCAATCATGTAGATAAATCAGGAGTTTTTCTTTTGGTATGCTAGGAAACAGAGATTCTACATCGAAAGATATAAGAGTGTCAGAGAGGTGCAATTTTATGTCTTTAATTTTTTCTATTAACTGATATGAATTATTTATGCTCCTGGTTTGAAATTTTGGTAATGCCTTGAATCTATTAGCTAACCATTTTACTAAATAGTAAGAGGGAGTATTGATGTTGTTAATGATGGGGCGCATACCATTTCCAGTCTTGTGAATTTTTGGTAAACCATATAACCTAGCTATTTTAGGGTTGCTGTGTTTTATTTTGAATATTGTTTCTTTTGGAATGACTGTACATGTTTTCAGAACCTCATTGATGGAATTAACACACCTTTTCAATGGGTCTGATGGGATCGGAACATATTCTTTTTTATTTAATAAATTCTGCATTCATGTATTTTATTTCAAGTACAGTTATAATTTTATTTGAATAAAAATTCAGCAGCAAAGTGACTTTATATGCCAACTTAGTGGGTTAATCATTTTAAAGACTTTTAGAGAGAAGTATCTAGTGGATAATTTATTTCATCAAGCTTCTTTAGCCTTGGATTTGAACTTTATTCACCAATCTGAAAATTGCACTTCCTGATGGAGATGTTACTCCTAGTAATTTAGCACAAAGTTCCCTCCTATAGTACTTGTATGATTTCTTTTGCATATAACAATCATAAATAAATATTTTTTCTCCCTGTCAGTATATCCCACAATACATAAAAGACACAATAGAAAATCTAACACACACTTCCTACAGAAATGAAATGGTTGGCATCATAGCATGTCTGAGCAAGCTCGATTGCTTGCATCAGCAGAACTAACCAGGAGTTGCACATCCACTGAAGGTCAGCCACTTGCCACTAGTGCATATAAACTTTGATTGCATAGTAGAATGGGGACATAATAAATTAAATATTCTTTTTAAAAAGAACATACTTTCTTTGTTTTAAAATCAACAATAAACAAAGTCAGTAGATGCTCAATGATGATAAATTCTGTTGTTACTTTTTACAGTTGAAATCTGAACCTTGATTACTTTAGTTTTATGGTTGCATTATTTTTCAATTCCTCTTTCCTTCTGCCCTGAAACATGTGGTACACGTGTATCCATAAATCCAGCAAAATGTATATAGCAACATAAACATTTGACTTATCCTGACTTTTTGCTGTTCATACTGATTTATTATTGAGTGAAATGTTTTAATTCAGAACATCGCATTTTTTTTTTACTTTTTATTTTCATATGCAAAACCTACATTACTGTCTACATGATGGTTGTAATAACTCATATTATTACATTTTTACTTATCCTCATTTTGTGTTCAAATACTCAATTAAATCATTAAGTGTAATAAGATAAGGGGGTTTAAAAACAAACAAGATTGTCAGTAAGTGTAGGCCTTAATGGCCAGAGTCCCAGTTATAGTTGTAAGAAATTTCCGGACTGAGAAGCTGTGGTCTCTGGCTGCACTGCTCAAAAGTCCAAAGAGCACTACACCCCTCCAAGCAGCATACAATGAGCCCAAAGCCAGAACAACCCAAGATCAGAGGTACTGTTTTCCTACCGTATTTTAGGAAAGTTACTGACCATATCAACCATTTGCTCAGAACCATTTTCAAGTCTACCGGACTAGGATTTTGTTATGCTCAGATAAGGGCCCCAGAGACTCCCTCACTTCAGCTAGTGTGTACTGGATTCCCTTCTCCTGCAATTCAGTTTACATTGACACGAACCAGTGGACCATCAACACCAGGCTGACTGAACATATGAGATGCTCTAACCTGGGCCACTCTGACAGTTCTACTGTCTCACAATATTTGCTGTGGGCAGAGGCGGATCACATCATGCAATACAAGGAGACAATCCTGCTATCTTCCACCTCACACTACCAAGTTAGGCTACATTGTGAGGCAATAGAAATTTTCAAACATCCTAATAATTTTAACAAAGAGGAAGTTCTCACACTAAATAAAACTTGGCACCTAAGTTGGAATCCATGAAAAAGGTACATGGCATTCAGATACCATCCAAACAATTCAGGAACAAGTAGCGATGAGGTGATACCCAAAGCTCCCCCACCTCCACTTAGGCCAGTCTACCTGAGCCAATCACATGCGAGGGGGAAAGGCATGTCTCATTATAAATATCACAGCATCTCCAGCCAATGAATCAGCTGCAGCCAAATATTCACCAAGATGACTTCACCTGTGCCACTGATGATGTTCACCATAGCAGTGAACAAAGCTTATGGACAGGAAGATGCCAGCAGACCACAGCATCTGAGCTCAGAATATTCTTACAACTAAAACAAGATTATGTTTCATAAATATTAAGAGAGTAATATTTAAATAATCTTTAGACTAGGCCTTAAAATGCTCCTTTTTAACATTATGAATTTCTTCAGACGTTATTTTAATGATAAAATAAAGTACAGAAGAAAGAGTATTAAACTGAATTAATTATAGTGTAAAATCATGTTTTTGCATAATAGCCTAACCATGTCCATGATAAACAGTACTAGTGTAATTATATTCAGTAATTTGATAATTTTTATGGATATTTATTGGGAGTCAGTGCTTATCATTGTAGATGTTAATAATTATGTTACAAATAAGAACTACTCAAAGGAATGGCAATTTGGTAAGCAAAATTTGCACAATCTGGCTGTCCCTGCACTAGTATGATGTGGTAGTAACTTACTAAATTGCTAATCCTCTATTTTCTTTTTCAATAATGTAAGATAAGTTATTTATTTGCCCTTAGGTATATGGAAGGATGTTTTGAACTTATGCTATGACAGCAGCAGCATTTATGTTAAACGTGAAAGTCAGATATTCATTGTAGAAATATTGCTTGGTCTTGCTATCAGTGATCAAAAGCTACTTACAAACATTATTTCTGAAATATTGCAACCATTGTTTTTAAAAAATAACAACGCAAATGGGCAGAATCAGATTACTGATTATGAACAAACATTGGAATTGGCAATAGTTTTTACAGAAAGTTTTCTGACAAAAAATGCTTCAAAAGTTCTAGGAAATATTTTTGGGAATATTAACCTTGAGCAGCTTGCATGGAATTTACTTTTGAGCTTCAGTGAAGATAAAGATCAAAGATACATTGATGCTGTAACAAAGCTCCTCACTTTAATTTACTTTGTATCCATAGAATACAAAGAAAAAGAGAATAAAATATTACCATCAGCTGTAAAGATATTAGAGAAAAACATATATAAATTGCTAGCTTTACATATTTCTAAAAATAATGTGACAAATGTTATGGGCATTGTTACCCATTGCCAGAGATGTTGGAGCAAAATCTCTGCAAATGTATCACAAGAAAAGACAGATATAAAATATTTTGACTTTGATACACAGCTAATAGTGTTTCAGGTATGTAAATTTTTCTTGTAAAATATATGTATTTTCTGCATATTATTACTCTGAATTTGATAAATGCATTAGATAAAATTTCACAAAATAGAGAAAACATGCTCAAAATTTTGTGTATTCCAAAGTATAATTTCATCAAAAATGCATATTTTTCGGGCTTAATGAGTTTTGCCATTTTCATACTTTCATAACTGTAAAGCAGATGTTAGTATAGCTATAAAAATACTCATCTAAGTATTAGAGACCTCTTTTTGAAGTTTGTGTAGCTATGCTTTATCCTTGGGGGCAATTCCATTATTGGAAAACAGAAAGTCCTCTTTTTAAATAAATAGTAAAGTGCATTAATTTTATTTTGCAATAAGCATTTTAAGGTAAAACGGGTTTTAATCATATTTCATTGCACATAATGATAGTTTTTTTTATTGACTATTTGAATTTTCATTTTTTGGCATGCTAAAGTTATGTCATATTAGTAATTGTACTTGTAAAACATCATTAAAGTTCAACAGCAGACTGTAAATCTAATCAATATTTTTCAGCTCCTACCCATTTTGCTTTCACTGCAGACCAAGTTTGAGGAAAATGAATGTTTGGAGTCCTACTCAGTGAAACTGTTTCAGCTTACAAGTGAGGGCACACAGCGTTTGGCTTATACATATCGTGATGTTCTTGTGGTGCAGCCAAATAAGTATGACCTATCTCACAGAGCAGTTCTCAATGTGATACAATTGAAGGATATTTTTCACAAGGTATGTGGTGATATATATATTTTATATAGCTTATGCACAAGTTCCTAGAGCATCAAATAGGAATATTGTTATAGAGATCTTATTTTTATCCATAAAAAATTAACCTTAGACTAAAGAATAACCAAGAAAGAAATGGGCTCATTTTGTCCGTGGGCACTCTAAAAATGTAAATACAAGCATCCATTGTCTCTGTTGTGATTCATTTGTTTGCAAAAGGCTCATGAGCAAGAATCACTTGCAAATAATGCAGTTCAATTAAAAATGAATGTAGGAATCCACACAGTGAAACTATCACACACAGCCAAGTATACATCCTACTTGAAGAGATCCGTTAGTCATCACTTGGTTGACAATGTGAGCAAGTGACTCGCAAAACTAGTCCCATCTTACTTTTTAATAAAAAAAGTTTTAATGCGAAACGTCAAGAGAGTTTAATATATTGACATGATTTTAGAAGCTTTACTTTTAATTCAACAAGAAAATAATGCAGTGTTTGCCTTCAAGTATATAAATGCCTTAAGGAACTCAAATATTTAGTTTTAAAAATCTCAGGTAATTTACTTTGTTCTGAAATTGAATAAATCCTGCATTACAATACTACATTCTGCAGCTTCATTAATGTTAAAAGGACATAAATTAAGAAACGAATAATTATATAGCATCTGTGTTTTTACCCTTTAATGTCAAAATTATTTTTATTTTCCAGTTAGTTTGAATTTTTTTATGAGCAGTTCCAATAACTTTGTAGAACATAAATATAAAATATTAAATCCATTTATTGCAATATGACAGCTATGTAAGTTCTGGCAAATAAAATAAGTAAATAGAAAAAAATATTAAATCACTATATCTAACCATTTTGTCAGCAGGGGCCATGTTCACATGATCATAGGTGCTTCTCTAAGCATTTTACTCTTTATTGGCAATGTGTCACTTAAAATAACTAAAATTACAATGCCACTTCATTAGTGGTAGTAAAACTGGTAGTTTTAAAGTGGGTTAGCAATATTAAACACAGGAAAACAATATATTCCCACTGAAACAAAGCATTAGAACTAAGCGTAGAAAATCAGGCCTTTTTATAGGATGTGGAACTAAAAAACATTGAATGCAGAGTCCAACATTGCATTTTATACACTTTGTGTGAACAGAACTGCTACATCATCAACTGCAGGGTGCCATAAGATGGCTGAACCCATCAAGACAAATATCATCACTAACACCGCTGTACTGAATGCTGAATCTTAACGTGATGACCACCACCATTTCTTTCCATGATTCCCTATTCTGTAGCAGGAAACTTATACCATCATACCTCTTTGCTATGTCATAGGTACACCATGCCTGTTTGTTTATTTCTTTTGAAGGGATGATTGGACAATTATTTTGAATTCTATTATCTAATTATTCCTGTAGCACATATCCACAAGCTTTCAGATGAGCCAACAGTTCCATCCCATTAAAAAGATTGTCAAAATATAATGAAAGGGAAAGTGAACCATATTGTTATGGAACTCATTGAGCTTCTGCACTATACTTTCCAAAGCATTTCTCATACTCTACATTGCCATGTGGATTTATTTCTTTGATAAATGTCAAAATTTATCAAATAGCCAAAGGGAGTGTTCAGACACCAAGCTTTATAGCCAAAATGAATAGGTTTCCCATGGATAAATTATACCTATGTCTTCCATAATATTCCACCATATACTCATCAAAATCAATGTCTGGTTTGGAATGCATGATGACGATTTTTTTTTATTTTTTAATTTTTTTATTATTTTTATTGTTTCCCCCCCTTCCTTCCTCCGGCATGTTCTAAGGGTTGCAATTTCCACATTTTGTCATTTATATAAGGTTGAATGTTGTCTATACAGTGAATGAACTAACAGATTTCCAGAAAGCAATCTCATCTAATGACATTTACAACAAGTGTATTCCAAGATCTGCTGAGACTTTCCTGTATGATCTGTTACTAGGGACATTGTTGTAGACGAAGTCTAGAGAGAAACATTTTTAATTCTTCTATTGATATTTTAGGATCATCACAATTGTTGAACATTGCACATTTTCTGCATTCTTCTATCATAAATTCAATTTCATAGTCAAACATGAGTTCAAAGCACTTGAGAGAATTTTGTTGAATAACAATGAACAATCGGCTTTTGAACTGAATCTCAATTATCATCTTTATTTCACCAGGCACTTTTCTTCATATTTTTGCTTTATTTCTGAAGTGCAGGAACTACAAAATTTTCTGATATGGCATCATCACCTACACTTAGATTGTTGGTAAGCACAATTTTTTGTGCATAAAGCTAGCGCCCCATAAGATTAACACTGCACCATTGCCATTATCTTCGTCAGAGTAGGTGTTAGCTCCTGGAGGCCCTATTAAAATGCTGTTAATATCTTCTATAGGTAAATCAGATTTGAAGATATCCAGGGTTTTCTAGAACATTATATCCCTGATAGAAACATACAGAATAATGTATTTTCTTTATGTTTTAAATAATGAAAAAGGTGTCACCACAATAAATAATACCAGTAAAACAATGTGTAACGTAACATAAATGCAAAAATACACAATAGTGTATATTGCTAATACTAGTGCTTAGCATGTTCATATGTCCACGCTTTGTTTCAGAAGGGTATAGATGCAATATATGCAGTAACCTATACATTTCCTTCATAGTTTAAAGAATGCTAATTGTATCTAAGTATGTTAGATGGGTATATTACACAATCAAAATATAATCTAAACAGGGAACTTATAGAAATGCACTGTCATCTTGCAGCTGCTACAACAGTAACAGGAGCTAAAAGCTATACTACGACAATTGATTGTGTACAGAAGTGCAGTAATATAAATAGAGGGTAACCACATCATTCTTTAACTGATAAAAACAGTCAACAATGATCTCCAGAATTTCACAAAGCATTGCAAGGAAGCTAAATGGAAATAGGTAGCCTGTGATCATATGAACTGGTGTTAAAAGGTTAAAACTATGCTTTGAAAATATGTCAAAGAAATATGTTCAGGTATTAGAAAGCAGCTTTAAAAATATAACTTAGGACTTAGTAAATGGTTGTATATCAGTTTAATTGCAGTTTGTTGTGGTTCACATTCTGTGCACACTTGATTGTGTATGTTTTACAGGAATCCCACTTGATTATTAATATGCAAACTCATAATGTATAGCTAGATAGGTATTACTATAATGTGATTTAATGCCTATATGAATACAATGTAGTGTTGCTATTCTTAATATAAATTAAACTAAATAATTAAATTATTCTTAATTAAACTAAAATACAGAAAATAGACTACAACAGATGCAGATTTTCTTGTGTGAGTTGCTGTGTAACCAAGTGGCTCAAATAGTTTCAACCTTGTGGTTACTCAACTATCAGGCAACTTACATCTACAAAATTAATTCAATCAAAACCAAGTTAAAATGTTTCTGCCTGATTTGGTTCCTCATTTCTTACTTATTTTCTTCAACCATTTCCTTTTAACCTTACCTAAATAATTGCCAAACTATAAGAATTTCTGCCTTGTTTTCATATTCACCAACTTGTTTTCCATTATCTCTATTGATAAGTTATCCCACTTCTCAATCCTAAGTTATGCTCTCATTTTAGTTTTTCTACATTCCACAATTGCATGCCAGTAATTATCTTGCATTCCACACATTGGACATTCCTCTATATTTAAACCTCCTCTTATTCCGTTCAGATTCACTACCCCTGTCCGGGCCCATGTGATTCCCTCCTTGGTCCACTTGTCACCTTATCTACATAATTCTCTGTACCATATATTTCCTCTAACCCCCTATAAACCCTCAAACATTTTTTACTATTAAAACTACCTAATATCTCCTGTCTTTCCATTTCAATTCTTTGTTTAATTCCCTCCAAACCCTCTTTCTTTACTTTCCCTATCTTACCACAGCATACCCAAGCCAATTTTTTCCATAATCTCATTGATTCTATTAACCCAATTATTTTCTCCCCTCAGTTTCTCTTGCATGCATATAACCAATATTTCAGAGTTCTTGTCATTATTTTTCCTTTACTCCCTACTCTACCTAATTCAGCTTGTGCAACCCTTATTGGTAGGCCCATAATTTGTTTGCAGAAATTCCTGTGAATTAAGTCTACATTTAGCCATCCCTCATCACTGCGCCAGCATTTAAGAAACATCTCACTGTTAAAATTATCATTATTAAATTCTGTAGTATTTAGTTTAATTTTTATATTCTTTTGAAAAACTCGTTCATTGACAAGAGTTGTCATAATAAAACCATCAAGGCTATTTTTAATACATATCACATAACCTCTCTGACCTCAATTCTCTAGCACCAGAACCATCTAACTTTAAAGACTTGATCTTGCAAATATATGTTTTAAATGAGGAAATAACTCTCCTATTTATTTTAGTTGAACGCATGTGCAGATTTCCCATCCTCTAACAATAAGCTCACCCACTTACATTAAACAAGTGGTGCTTTCCAGATAGCTGACTGGAGAGTCCTACAGGAATTTAAAACAAATTTCTTTTAGTCTGTACTTGTAATTTACCTGGCTTTAGCAGTCATAGAAATTCTCTTGGAAGATCAGCTTGATGGGCAAAGTAAAGCTCCTAGCTTTCAAGGTAACCAATGTAACAAATGAAGAAAGAGTAGCAGTCGTATACACTGAGAGTAATATTACATTATTGAAGGAAAATAGAAAATGCAAAACTAATTGATAGCATTCATGATCCGTTATTGCTTTACAACAATGTAATTGAACAATTCACCTCAATGTGAATATGGATGAATACCCATAATGGTACACCTGGAATAAATGGGCTGACAGGCTAGCTACAGAAGCTTCTGAAAGAGGTGAAATAATATTCAACAAAACTATCATATCAGAAATAAAAGAAGCAAGTCTAGAGGAATGGACTGGCCAGATGAAACAGCAGCACAAAAGGAACAGTGACTAAATCCTTTTTTCCCCTCAATCAAAGACAGGCCAATTATAAAACTACGAGTAACACCAATATTTAGTCATAGTGTCCGGTCATGGAAAAGCTAATTCATATTTACATAGATTCCATCTCATAAATGATCTGTCCTGCACATGCAATGGAGGACAACAGACAGCCAATCATCTTATTTAAATGTACAAACACAGATTATCAAAGACCCATTCTCATAAAAGAAATAATATTACATGGAGGTACTTGGCCCGCTAATAATCAAGAATTAATATCCCATTAACTATGAAGTTTCTGAAAATATGTTAACTAGATGAACATCTAGACTAGACAGTACATAACATATAATAGTGTTAATAAGGAATATACAAGTAACTGTAAATGAGAGTTGTACAACTATTGTAATAGGTGATTTATTGCAAGTTTGTATTCTAAAGGAAATATAAGCACTAGTAATCTCTTCTGAGACAGAATATTAGAACACTGTATGGTTTCACTTAAATGAGATTTACTCAGGACATATGTTTGGTGGATCTTTTATCCATATCGTCAGCTGTTCACGACTAATGGATCATTTGTAGAAGTTGGGTAGGTAGGAATCTGGATGGACTCTGGTGGTCTTGTGATGAACTTAAATAAAGTGTTGTCTGCTTCTGGGATATCAAAATTCATAAGGTTATGTTATGTTTTTTTATATAAATCCTTTCCCATATATTTAGTTCTTTTGGTTGTGGAACAGCTTTTAATAACTTGATGACTTTTTCATGCCTTATTTCATGAAAACAATGAAAACAAAGAGTTCAGGAATTGGAAGAATGCTGGGGCCATTTTTATCAACATGAAAAAAACAAAAGTCACAAAATGTTGATTAGCATTTGAATCCTGAAGGAAAGAGCAATAGTTTTACTTTAAAAGTTTCAGATGCACCGCGTGTTACAAATAGATTCCTTTCTCATTTGTTATAGAAAGTGCTGAATGTGGAATAATGTTATTTTAGTGCCAAGGAAATGAGTATTTGGACAAATATCAAAGCTGGGGTAAAGATTAGGTACTGCATGCTTGGAATTTTCACAGCCATTCTCATTGATTCAATGTACTGTTAGTTCATTCACTGGGTGTCAATGAGAAAGCTAAATGTTTCTTAAACTCTTTAAACGATCTGCTTCATATCAAACATCTCTCCATGGCATGAGTTATTTTTAGAAAGCCAAATAAAATTGAAGCAACTCATTTTGAGCTTAGAATTATTAGTTTCTACATGACACTTTTATTGGTTTAGGGGAATGCATAAGATTTAAAAACTTTCCAAGGAGTTTATGTCATATTATATGAGGATACAAAAGACAGGTATTGGCATCCAAACTGACACTGGGCATAACATATTCCTCCTCTCAGCAGTTTCAATCCCAGGTTTTAGATTTGATGTCAGCATAGTGCTTGAAAGAAACCAGAATTGGTCAGTTATAAGAAGAATCTATAAATAGAATTGGTGAAAAAAGCAAAGCCACCAGACAACTACAATAACTTAGAATGGGATGTATCAAGAAGAAAAAGGCTGTTACATTGCCTTTACCAGATAGCATAATCCTTTCATGGGTGGAACAAATTGAAAGGAACTGCTGTTATTTGTAATGCTCATTACAATTAATTATAATCCAATAGCCAAGATGTCATGGAAGCTTTGCTTCAGACAGAATAAATTGCTTTCCTGGAAGGTGAAGTGTTGAAAACTTTAATCAATAAATATCAAACTTTTCAAAATGGCCTATTAGAAAAGTAGTTTCTTGTGGCAAGAAACTTTCTTCAACCTATAAGCAATTCAACCTCTCTCTCTCCTATAGGAAACTTAAAGAAACTACAGAAAAATAATTTCTATGAATATTTTTTTCTCACGCTTCTGATTGCCATCTCTAACAAACAAATATTTCTCTTAGTCTGGACTTGTAACTTTCCTGACTGTAGCAATCATAGAAATTCTCTTGGAATATCAGCCTGATGGGCAAAGGAATTAGCTCCTAGCTTTCAAGGTCATCAATGTATGACCTCAAAAGCTTGGAGGTAATTCCTTTGCTCACCTAGCTGATCTCCCAAGAGAATTTCTACAAATGTTTTTCTTTTCTAAAGAAGATGAACTATTTCCAGTCATCAAACTCCAATAAACTGATTCACCATTGGAATGATTTTAGCAATGAAGGGGTTAAAAAAATCTCTTGACAACGGTTGATAACTGCTATATTAGTGGTTTTTACTTACAGTAAATAAAGCTCACATTTTTTTGTTAATTGATGCATTATAACATCTAAGGGAGTAATATGCAATGGAGTGTAATTTGCAAATGAATATAATATTTTTTTTATGTAATTTACATTTGGTGTATGCAAGTGAAAATATTTAATAGAATATAAAAAAATTTTAATTCCTGCTGTTATTTTTAGTGCATCCCTATTTATTATAAATTCGGCAATAATTATGAATAATTATTTTTACAGAGAATAGCAATAATTTCCTACCAGGCTCTCATGTATTACCTAAAGGATTTTGTAAGTGAAGAACCAAGTAAAGATGGCCTTATTGGAGCAGATCTTATAGCAGAGCACCCTGAGCAGCTGGGAGCTGTATTGGATTGCCTCATCTCTGTTATTCACAACTTTCAAATTACCTGGCGGGAAAGTGTTGAAACTATTTGTTTATTTGGTTTTGCACAACATTTATTGAAGAACAAAGGTTTATCTCCTAAGGTAATCATTTTGTTAAACATCTTTTAATTCAAAGATATTTATTCATTTCCAGGTCATCTTTACATAATTACAAAGATGCAATTCACTAATGCAAAGCATTATCTTCTATGTTCATAAAGTTTAACTAGAGGTACTGGGTAATCTGACCCTTTAATTTACAAATTTCTCTATTTAACTTGCATTGGCAATAACACAACTAATGGTTTGGTCAATGCCTTTATGGTGCAAATATTGTTTTATTAAGGTAATCGCATTTCTTATTCTTTATGAAATGTTTTGTTGTGAGTTAACCATACACATTTCAAAGAAGAATGTGTACTTGGAAGCTGTATCTTTCTTCTTTTATATTAATAGCATGTATAGTAGTCTACTTTGAGGTTACAGTATATTTAATGCTGGACATTTAAAACTTCTCCAATATAATGTGTAATTGCATTTTTTCGCTCATTTTACACATTTATACTTTTTTTTTTATTTATTTGGGTGTTTTTATATCAAGTTTACTAACAATAATATTTCAAAGTTTTCTATTATTATTTAAAGTTATAATTTTGAAGTGGGTCGTTAATAAACTCAGTGGGCACATATGACATAAATACAGTTTATACCAGAACATATTTATTCACAGAATATAATGAATGAGAAGACATTCCATCTAGAAGATGTCTTCTGAATTATATGTGGAATTGAGCAGAGCATTTATCAGGGAGCTTTGCAAGAAGAATGCATACAATTTTTCATTATTATATTTCTGCACACATTACATCTGCAATGCAGTTGATTCACAGTAAGATGATCTGCAGATTTATGGATTACACTTTCAATTTTCTTCCCCAAGTTCAAAAAACAACGATTGAACTCCATACCTGTAAGAAGAATAATGGTGACTTTCCTTCTTAAGGTCAAGTTATTCACTAACTTCTTATTATCTTTGCTAGAACCCAAGGTTAATTCATAGCAACATCCGGCAACCAGCATACAACTTAATATACCATTTCATTCTCAATTCCAATTCTGTATGTTGCTTTTCTACTCTGCGTATATACATATTATATTATTTAAACAGATAAAAGTTGAGGAACAGATACTTTCTTTTCTACAGCAAAATATCTATGCACATTCCCTAATGGATGAACACCAATTTCATCTAAAATAACTGTAACTTCACTTAATTGAAAAAAACTGTATTACATTGTTTATATGTAACTTCACTATTTTCTTTCTATTATATTGTTTGTGCTGTCATTTGCTGTATTATATATACCTCTGATGACCTTCATATCGAATGTTAAAGATAGGGAGCATTTTTGTAGGTAATTCTTTCAGATTACGTTAAGACAGCTGTAATAGTAGTTAATAAGAAAAGGAGAAACAAGGAGAAATGATTCCAGAGAAATGATCTTGGACATATTCTGCATCAGATGTAGTACAACTGACTCAACCAATGCAAACCTGTAGATCATCAAATCAAGCTTCAGACAATAACCTGATTTCATACATGTTGCCCATGCTTTGAAATCAAATCTGATTAACTTCCCTTTGACAAATTACTTGCTTTTGTGGTGACCGCAGTACAGTATCATAGATTCATAACTTGATATCTGAATTTTCATTGGTGCATATTTGACAAAACTATTATGCAGCTTAGATGTAAATGGTCTTTTTCAAATTTATCTTCAGGTGCTAACTCTGAGTTATGTGGAGAAAAAATATATATATTTGTTTCTCTTCATGCTTTTTGAAAAAACATGTTATGGGTATCTTCACATACTTCTCAAATTATTCTTCTGGAATGAGGAACACAGTCACAAGTTAAACATCCCAATAAATGCAAATAGTTCTTCAAGGTCACGTGCAAATACGAATTGTAGTTGCCATTAGTGATGAATGTAGGAATCCACACAGAGAAACAATCATAAAATCTTGGGTACATTAAAAGTAAAACTACTTAAGAGTAGAATGTCAAGAGTGTTTTTAATGTGTTAACATGATTTTAAGTAGTTTTAGTTTTAATCTACCCATGAATTGTAGTCTCTGCATGCTGTACACTGAATTTTACTAATTGTTCAATATATATCATTCAAGAATTTCATATGTTGTCAATTCATTCATCATTGAAAAAATAAACAAAAATAACATCAAATTTTATGCAAAGATCATGCCAAATATGAATAAGTTTGATAAAAAAGTAATATGTAATTTTTGGGTATTTCAGTTGGTAAATTAGACAACCAAGCTGTAGAAATGTTAATAGGAACTTGTCAGTGAAGTTAATCATATATTAAAATCAATTGTATGATTGAATAGAACTACACACTCTTATTGCTCCACTTGTTTATAATATGTAGTGCTAGTTTCACACACCCTTTGTTTTCATCATCAGCTACCTGTTGTCTACTAGATATGGGTAATTCGTTATGCTGTGGGAATGTATATTCTACTCTGGTGGAGGTGTGGTGAACTTAAAGCTTATGTTTTCATCCCCAGAAATGTCGAAGTTCATTAAACTGTCTCTGTATTGTAAATGTAGATGTTCTCCCATGTTGCTAATTCTGTAAGTCCTTGTACTTATTTTAATAATTTTGCTTTTTCACTACGTCATGGTTTTCTGCCCAGAAATCAGATGCTACTGCTGATTTCTCCATTTACTTATGATTATACAGCACATGTTAAACCGTCTCTACAACATGTTCAGTATAAAAGTAGAGAGATACTAACCTGATTCCCTTATTAACATATAAACTGAAAATGAACTCAATCAGAAACCATTGTGCATTTTGCTCATTCGCCACCACTAAAAAATACATCTGTAAGTGGAGCAATAAGAGCATGTAGTTCAACTCAGTCATAAAATTGATCTTAATATGAAAATATGCCTGTAGAAAATCTTGGCATAACTAATGCTGCATTACAGAAGAGAAATTTATTAAACTGGCAGAAAGAGAAATTAACAGCTTCCGAAATATGACAGTTAGGACAGGACAGACAGTTAGCTGGCTATAAAGAAAACCTAGATATAAACTGAAATTAAGACATGGGGAAAGCACTCTTTATTCTCTAATATTTCATAACCCATGCTGTATAAACTGGAGAAATCATCTTTATTGAATGAGTTAAGCTAAATCTCTAAAGATGGGAGAGATTCTCCCGAAACGCGTCTTACTTAAGAGTAAGTGAATGGAGTTAGTGTAAGAATGTGTATACATGAGTTGAAGTAGATTGCCACTCCATTGTCAACAGCTTCGTAAGTACAAGACTTAAGTAGAAGATGTTGTTTCAGTTGGTCCTCAGAAGAGATGGGTGGGAAAATGTTGAGGTTCTTACTGGCCTAGAGGTGTAATATTGTCTTAAAGCACAAACTGCAATGTGCATAGTAATGATAAAGTACTTTTTACGTTGTAAACTGTGGAGTTATGTATGAATAACAATGTAGCAAACATATTTCACAAAAGACATTTTAAGAATAGGTGAGTTAAGGCTCAACTCAAATATAATATAATGTATGGGAGGTATGATATATTACCTAGAGGGCAACATTGGCATCATTAGCTTTTACTTGTCATAAGTACTGCATGCACTTTGATATTTAGACTCCTTGCTTATAATTATTCCAAAGTTAAAAAAGAATTAAGGTCTTTAAATTTTGGCTCATTCCACTGTATAACATACAACCCTTACAATAAGAAATCCCTCAACTACTTTGTTTCCATTTAGTCAGTAATTTGTTTTCTGATTTCTTGCTTAATTAATTCTTTCAGTACATAACAATTTTATTATTGTTGGACATTTATCATTGCAGTTGGCTGTAAAAAGTTTGAAGCTAATGCAGGTTGCCATTCAAAACTTTATGCCACCAAATCTTGCACTGCTAACAAATACATTAAAAGGCTCATCCATAGATCAGCTGGGCTCTATATTGCATGAACGAATGCATGATGTAAATTGGGAAGTGAGAGATACAGCTGTGGAAGTGCTGGAGGTTGTTTCATCCATTGCCGATGTCAGTAAGTACGGGCTCCTATTTCTCTCCATGTAATTGCTTAATTGTGTATAAATTATTTCATGAACTAGCTCATGTGCATAACACCATAAATATTTATTTTTTGGTGCTAAAAAAATTTACATTCTCTATGACTTGGCTACAACCCTGGTTCTTTTCCAGGCATACTAATTGTAAAAAGAAAGAGTATATAACATTCATGTTTATCTTATAATAACAAGGTTAACTACTGAGATCTGAGGCAGCCATCCCTACCTTTAATTCCACCTACAATAGCTGTAACAAATTCAACTCATCGAAAAACTAATCTGCATTTGAATAAATTCATATATGTCGTACTAAACACTCTTATTGCTTCACTTACTTGTGTGATATTTGGAACCGGTTTCCAGGTTCCAAATAGTTTCCTGGAACTTTTTCCAGGTTTGTGAATTTTAGGTAAACCAAGGGAAAAGTATGCAACCTATTATCAATAATATCAATATACCATCATATCTTGTAGCAAAATGGTTGACTGATAAATTTAATATGTTACCAAGTTTTCCAAGTAAAAGCATAAAGAACTCATTGCAACTAATAGAAAAGATTAGGAACATTAAGTTATTACTATCTGATACATTAATTTCTTTTGATGTAGCATCATTGTTTGCAAGTATATCAAAAGAATAACTTTTACTTTACCTAGATGAGTGATTAAATGAGTTTGGAATTAATGAGATACATAAAAAGGGATATATTAACCTCACAAAAATTTGCATAATTCAATCATTTTTATCAATTTTATAAACAACAAACAGGATTTACTATGGGCAGCCCTTTATCACCTTTTTTTTGGCAAACCTCTACATGAACAGATTTGAGATGCACATTGCTTCTGCCTTTCCACACTTTTTTAAGATTTGGTACAAATATGTAGATGACATTTTTTCTATAGTAAACAAATATCTGATTGATGAGACCTTAAAGCTGCTGAATATACAAGACAGAAATATTTCTTTTACATGTGAAATAGAAAATGATAACATGTTACCATTTTTAGATATTAAAGCTATGAAGAACCATGAGAATCTAAGCTTTGGATTTATAGAAAAAATACACATACAGATAATCATATCAAGGCAGATGGTTTTAACCTTTTAACACACAAACATGCAGTTTTCAACAACTTGACGTATTGTTTCGTTAATTTACCACTTTAGTAAAGAAGAGTTTAAAAAAGAATACAATAAAATAGAAGAAATGGCAATTTTAAATGGCTTTAATAAAGATCTGGTACATAAAAAGGTGGAAAGATTTAAAAGGAAAAAACTTATCAGATACCACCACATTATCAGCAGATATAGAAAAAACAATTTTTAAAAAATTTACATATCATCCAAAAGCAATGAAAAAATTTCAAAATAGTTTTAAAGGTTTCAATATAAAATTAAAACCCATCAACAGATTTAATTTAGGAAACATCTTGAAAGACAAAACAGCTGTAAAGACCCCACAAGAAAAAGAAAAGAGAAAAAAAAAAACAGATTTACAGAATAACATGTGCAGATTGTGAAAAGATCTATATTGGAAAAACAAAGAAAAAATACAGGCACACGTTTAGAAGGGCATTTCAGGAACATAAAATATAGACAGATAGATCAGCTGTGGCAAATCATTTTTGGACAAAAAACCATGAGATTGTGAAGAATGTGGATTTATTAAAAGAGACTCAGGGACTTATAGAACTGGATACTTGGGAAAAAATTTGCATTGATAAATACAGAGCTCGATTAATGAACTTTGATATTCCAAAGGTAGAAAACACCACCGGGGTGGCACTTCATCTCTACAGAGCCATTGGATTCTCCAATCAGTCGTACCCTTGGCCAAAGACAAAGGTCTTCGAAACCGGTTCCAAATATCACACAAGTAAGTGAAGCAATAAGAGTGTTTAGTACAACATTTATGACTTGGCTTCACCTTGTTATTTCCATATATATTTTTTAAAATAATTTATTTTTTAAAAGATGTTTCAATTAATCTGCATTTGTTTTAAAGCTTAAATAAGAATTTGCCTAAACACCTTATCTGTTAGAAGCTTTAAATATTTTTCTAAATTACCTTTTATTTTTTTAATATAAACTTAAAGCAATTATCTGTGAACAATATTCTCTCCTCCATCCCTTTGTCTCTTGGCATTGAAATAAAGTGTGTACTTATCTAACTCTTCCCAAATAAAAGGCAAATACTTTCTCTATACTCTCACCAAATCCACCATAAACATGAAAAAGTAGTGGGCGCTAATGACCATAGCAGTTTTGCGTCCCTTAAGCAATAATCATTATCATGAAAAAGTATAGCACTTTTTAAATTATCATTATCAGATAATCATGAAAATTTAAAGATGCTATGTATAATTCTCATTAGGATACTGATCTGTTGAAGATATTATCTGCTTTTCATAATCAAGAAATATCCTAACTATAAATGTTAATTGGAACTTGTACAATGAAGCCAGTCATATAATTCAAATCATTGTATGATTGCGTAGAACTAAACACTCTTATTGCTCCAGTTACTTGTATATAAATGTAGAAGCAGTTCCACGAATCCTTGTTCACATTGTCAGCTAGAAAGTAGACTACTGGATACTTCGTTATGTTGTGTAAATGTGTATTCTGCTGTGGTGCGATGAACTTAAAGTATATGTTTTCATCCCTGGAAGTGTTGAAGTTCATTAAACTGTGTTTGTAAATGTAGATTTTTTGCTGTTGCTAATTCTGTAGGTTCTTGTATCAATTTCAATAATTTTGCTTTATTCAATATGTTGTAGTTTTCTGTACAGAATTGAAATGCTACTGCTGATTTCTCCATTTGCTTGTATTTTATGTTCCTGAAATGTTCGTTTAACCATGTTCCTATGTTTCTCTTTGTTTTTCCAATGTAGATTTTCTCACATTCTGCACAACTTATTTTGTATATACCTGCATTATTCTCCTGTTGTATACTGTCATTAACATTGTCTATCAGGAAATTTTTGACATTAAATCTGTTTATAGGGGCTAACATGATATTAAAATCTTTAAGAATATTCTGAAACTTTTTTGTAGCCCATATCACATATCATTCATCATCCATGCATGGGCTACAAAAAATTTCAGAACATTCTTAAAGATTTTAATATCAGGTTAGTCCCTGTAAACAGATTTAATGTCAAAAATCTCCTGATGGTCAATGTTAATGACAGTACTCCACAGGAGAAAAAACCAGGTATATACAAAATAAGTTGTGCAGAATGTGAGAAAATCTACATTGGAAAAACAAAGAGAAACATAGGCACATAGTTAAAAGAACATTTCAGGATTATAAAATACAAGCAAATGGAGAAATCAATAGCATTTCTTTTCTGGACAGAAAACCACAACATGTTGAATTAAGCAAAAATCATTAAACGAACCTACAGAATTAGCAACATGGGAAAAAATCTACATTGACAAATACAAAGACAGTTTAATGAACTTCAACACTTCCAGGGATGAAAACATACTTTAAGTTCATTGCACCTCCACCAGGGCAGAATACACATTCCCGCAACATAACAAAGTATCCAGTTGTTTACTTTCTAGCTGACGATGTGAATGAGGGTTCGTGAAATTGGTTCTGCATTTATAGACAAGTAAGTGGAGCAATAAGAGTGTTTAGTTCCACTCAGTCATTCAATGATTTCATTTATAAGAAATATCGTATTTGCCATTATATTTAAATTTATTGTTACCATAGAACAATATACAGTCGCACATTGTGATTGAGCACAAGAAGTTTATACATATTTGCCTGTCACAAAAATTAAATAAATAATTGCATAAATGCATATTATGAGGGATATTTAAATCATTTAAAATACATTTATTTATTTGGTATATATAAGTGCATATGAATTATATATCTGTGGTAATAATAATAGAAGCAGTATTAGTTATTATAACAAGGTTACAATATCTTAGCTTATCGAAGATACCTTTTAGTAAATGTAGTGCAATTTCTAAATGTTAACATGTGTGTTCACCTTTTTGCTTCTCTTTTCTTTCAAGCAGTTGTGAACTAATTGAATCTGATTATTAGTATTTCCCAACTGTAAATAACATTGCATTTTATTTTACAACAAACTATACTGTCACTGACAACTGCATTAGTTTCAATAATTATTTTAATGCCTGTCTCTCTCTCTCTCTCTCTCTCTCCCCCTTCTCTTTTCCCAAACACACAAATTCAAGTAAGCAGTGTTAATGTATAAAATGCGTCTTAGTTTTTGCTATAGCAGAATCAGTGCAGTTGTACAATTCATATCTAGCATCAAAGCTCAACAATATACAACAAAATTTCCTGGTGTACATGTGTGCATCAAATTCAGTGCAAACAGTCTGTGGTTACTTGGTTTTGTGCAAGAAACACTTTCTTCAAATCAAGCTCCAAATGCAAGTTTTTACATAAAAAAAATGCAGCCAACTATGAATGACAATATCTAAAATGAATTCTCTTTGCTTATTTGGCCATGGTCGAGAACAATTCACTTGACTGAAAGCTCTGGGTATTTTTTAAAATTGTGCAGCATTTGAAATAGTATCTAGACCAAAATATAAGGCAGTGGCACAAAGAATGAACTACATCCTAGAAGATGTATTCTCATCCACTGGCTCAGATTGTCAACTGCAGGCGACATGTTCCATGTTCTCTCTCTCTTCCTAAAAGGGTGAATTCCGGGCAACTTTAGATGCTAAGGACTGTAGATTATTTGCATGTCATTTCATTCTTTCCATTCATCATCTCAAAAGATCTTCAGTCTTGGCAGGATGTTAAATGCTTATAAAAAAAGTAGGTTGAAAGTCAGAAACAACATCTAATTGTTCAAATATATTGAGAGATCCTACTTAGCCAACCTAATATAATTCTATATGGATGCTTTTATACTAAGCACAAGGACTTGAAAATGAAATCAGATGGAAAAAAGTCAAGTTAATAACCTGTTTACGTAAACAGGTTTACATAAACCTTCTTTCTCTTATCTTTCCTGAATACTTTCCCAGCCCTGTAATAAATTCCTTTATATTTTTCTTAAAATTTCTTTTTGCCAATTCCTTATTTTCCAGACTGTACCACTTTTCAAACCCCCAGATCCCTCCTCCATATCTCAGTTTTCTTGCACTCTTATGATACAATGCCATGTTGCATCTGAATTGTGCAAAAATACAAACATCCATGTCCAACTTCCTGCTAAGCCCCCTTAATTTTGTAACTCTCATTCTTGCCTAAGCATATCCTTCTCTTCTTGTTCTGTTAAATATATCGATGTATCTCTCTCTACCCCATTCTATTGTCAAATCTCTATATAATTCTAATGAATCTTTATCTCTTATGCTACTACAAAAACTTAGTTTAACACTCCCATCATAATTTCTTCCAACATTTTTCCCATCTTAGCAAAGCAACTACTTTTCCATTTCATCCTTTCTTAGTTAGACATTGCTTAGCAATATTTCCATTCTCCAAGGACTCAAGACTATAGAAATATTTTAACCCTGTACAATCACTAACTTTACTCCCTATTCTTCCCGGCTCAAATAATGTTACTGAATTAAATGTCAGGCTCTTGGCAGCCCCAAGATCAATTTGCAAAATTCTTTGAATTTTATCAATATTTTTCCATCCATTTTCCAACCTCCACATTAAACATTGTTTTAGTTTCAACCATTGCATAATAAACTTAAGCTAAATTATTTCAAGTCTAGTATTTTACTATGATTTAACCTGATAACTTCTGTAGCAACTTACCCTTTTCCAATATGTTTTTCATTTGGTCATTCATCTCCCATTATAGTTGCTAGTAAGTTTTGTTGTACTCAGCATTGCTATATAAGGCAGTCAAAGAAAGGCCATTCTCATTACTAATATTAACTGCAACAAAATATGCATCTTTTATTATAAAATGCAATTCATCTATATTTTTGCAGTTTTGTATTTAAAATGTAATACTGTTACTGTTATGTGGTGTATAGCTAAAATAAGGATATTAAAACGAACTTTTAAATTGTTTTCTTTGCATATAAAATATTAGTCAAAACTGCATAGATATCTAATCACCTTTCTTTGTAAAATTATGTTTTCAGAGTTTCCAGCTTTCCAGGAACACATTTTGGAGAATGGATTATGTGCTTTGATACTTTCTCTAGCAATGAATGATGCAGAGGGCTTTGTAAGGGCATCTGCTATAAAATGCCTCAGTGCAATGGTAAAGGTTCAAAAGTTCTGGAATGAATATTTAAGTGCTCAAGAATTGCCTGTAAGTATAATTAAAATTGAACATAGTCTCTGTAATAAAATTCTTGAAATTTGTTCTTTACTTTGAAGTATTTGGGTAGCATAAATAATAGCATTTTTCCTTTCTGCCATATTCATTTGTATAGCTGGTTAAACATGCATCTGTCTTAATTTCTAGGAAAAAATTATCAAAGTGCTTTTTGGTGAAACTGAAGGAATTGTTCGCTGTGAAGCAGCAATCCTGTTGAAAGAAATATATGAACATCAGAATATACAGTAAGTTAATACACATTGCAAAATAATGTTTAGCCTTCCATTTTGTGAAAGAAGAAAGGCTTGCTCATTTTCCACTTAAAATTTAGCTTAAGTTTGGACATAGAAAAGCTGACAAATGTTTTTAAAATTAAACTGATAGCTAAAATATATGTTTATTATGCTGTGACCTTGAAATGACAACTTCTAGCCATAATTTTTAAAAATGAGTTAAGACATAAAAAACAATAAATTAGCATAATTTTCAAAATTATTAAATGCAAAGTATTAAAACTTCCACAAGAGAGAACATATAAATTAAATGTTTTAGCTAGTGAGTCAATTACATGCTCTAATTCCCCCATTTACCAAAGTTTATTGACACATCCTAGACTGCTAATTGACTGACTGGTTATTCAAATGGCATCTTAGATGCTTACAACTGACTTCTGGCTGAAGATTACAAAATGATGTAATTAAGCCATTATTTGTTGGAATTTCAAAATTATCAGGCAATCTTCATATTTCTGGATGATAATTTTCCCATTAAATAAGTTCTAATTGTCAATATGCTGATTTTAACAGTTTTGTTTCATTTTCTGTTTCCTGGTCCATTTTCCAAAAATGATTAGCCAAGCTAATTTATCTATTTGTTTGTATCTTATCAGAAATGTTCTTTAAGTCTGAAATGTATATTTATTTTAATTTTTCCAATGTGCATTTTATTGCAAACTGAACAGTTAATCTGGTAGGTGCTTAATTTATTTTCTGGGGGAATTTGGACCATGAATTTATGTTATAAGATTATTTATACTACACTTATTCTGTAAAGTCAAGATGATAAATTCTTTGAACATTTTTTTTCTTTTTAAATTTTAGTAAAGCTCAAGGGTTGCATGTGAATTTTTTGAACTTCAATTTCTCTTTCTATAATGATAGTGTAGTAACTTTCTTTATCCTTTCTTGCCTTTTTTAACCCCTGTATCTTTTTATCCACCAGTTCTTTAATGAATCCATTATATTCTGGAAATATGACTATATGTTTAAATAACGGGCATTTTCACAGTTAAATATAGTATAATATAGGAAATTATTTATGATTATATGTGTTGGTATTCTGTTCTGTTTAAGGGGGCATTTGTTGACGTAAGATAAACTATTAATTATTGCATGCAGGTGGAATATAGGATTGAAACAATTGGCTTTGATGTAGTTATCAGTGTACATGTTCTTTTTGAAAATACCAAATTCTAACTTGTCTTTATTCCTGAAGATCTTCATATTCAGACATAGAAGCAAATTATTTTCATTTGGTACTGTGAACTTTATTATCGATTTTTGTAAATTAAGTAGTTTCAATGCATCTTCAATATTAATCTCATTAACATTCGCTAAGACATTATCCACATATCTGCATCATTTTTAATGTTTGTGGTATATATATTATGCATTGGTTATATATATTTCTAAATAACTCATACATATTTGCTAAAAATAGTGAAAATGGATTCTGCAAGGCTAAATCTGATTTTTGTTTGTAAAAATTTTCAGTTAAAAAGTAAAACATTTGATAGATGCAAATATCTGTCAAATAGATGTATTCTTCAGTTGTGTTCTTGTCTTTAACTGTCACTTAAGTCATTTTCATAAGTATATTATTAGCTTATCTTTTGGAACACTGGGAAAAATAGAAATAACATGAAAAAAATCTGTCACAGGTCTGACCAAAAGCCAAGGATAAGGACAAAGGTTCATGGAACATGTTCTGCCAATAAACTTTGTTAAGTGAAATATATAAGCATAAATTCTACTCACTAGCTAAACCATTTAATACAAAAATATATGTCTTGTATATATATCATATCTGAATAATTTTGGAGTTAGTAAATGACAAGGTTTATGTACTGGAGAAAACTTATTGGAATGACAAGATTGTAACAACATTCTTTTAATTAATTGATTGTATGATTCAGTTGAACTACACACTCTTAAAGCTTCACTTACTTTTCATAAATGTATGGAATTGGTTTCGAGAACATTTAGTTCCCATCTTCAGCCAGGCTAAAGTTCAGTTGTCTGATCATTCGTTGAGCTGTGGGAATGTGTATTCTGCTCTGGTGGCAGTGTGATAAACTTGTAGTTTATGCTTTCATCTCTGGCAATGTTGAAGTTCATTAGACTGTATTTGTATTTATAGATGTAGATTTTCTCCCAGGTTGTTAGTTCTGTATATATGATACAGATTTGTAGACGATATATTTGCCATAGTTAACAAAAAACTCATTGATGATGCCTTAAAACTTTTGAATATACAAGATATAAACACATCATTTATATAGGAAATAGAAACAGATAACATTTGCCATTCCTAGATATTAAAATAATGAAATGTCAAGAAAATCTTGAATTTGGAATATACAGAAAGAATATACATGCAGATGATCACATCAAAGCTGACAGTTTTAACCCCACAGCACACAAACATATGCAGTTATTAACAGTTTAACACACCGGCTAGTTAACCTACAAATTAGCAAAGAAGAATATTTTAATGAATACAAACAAATAGAAGAAACAGCAGTTAAAAATGGTGTTTAAAAAAGAACTAGTACACAAATAAGTGCAGAAATTCAAGAGACAAAAACTATCAAAGAAGCCACAACACTTTCAACAAGAAAAGATAAGCTAATTTTTAAAAAGTTGACATATCATCCATGGGCCAGAAAAAAATTTCAGAATATTCTTAAAGATTTTAACATCAGGTTGGCACCGATTAATAGATTTAATATTAAAAACTTACTGATAGACAGTATTCCACAAGAGGAAAAATCAGGTATTTACAAAATAAATTGTGCAGAATGTGATAAAATCTACATTTAAAACCAAAGAGAAACATAGGCACACAGTTAAAGGAACATTTCAGGAACATAAGTACAAGTAAATGGAAAAATCAGCAGTAGCATATCACTTTTGGACACAAAATCGCGACATAATAAATAAAGCAAAATGATTCAAATCAGTACAAGGACCTACGGATCTAGCATCCTGGGAGAAAATCTATGTCTATAAATACAAAGACAGTCTAATGAACTTCGACATTGCCGGAGATGAAAACATAAACTACAAATTTATCACACTGCCACCAGAGCAAAATACACATTCTCACAGCTCAAAGAATGATGCGACAGTTGAACTTTAGCCTGGCTGAAGATGGGAACTAAATGTTCTCGAAACCAGTTCCATACATTTATGAAAAGTAAGTGAAGCTTTAAGAGTGTGTAGTTCAACTGAATCATAAAATGATATCAATTAATATGATTAGCTTCACTGTGCAAGTTCGAATTTACATTTTAATTCTTTAACATATCAATCTTATGTTAATGTATGTTGATTATATATAGTAAGATGCATTGCAAAGTAATAAGACCTACGAATGAAACACATCATGTTTAGAGAATCAAACTTACGTGAACTTATTTACATCAAATTATATTAACTTTATAATAACTTTATAATAGTTTGTAACTAACAAACACAGATCGGAAGACAGAAAATAATTCAGTTGCAAAATAAGAACAGGTTGAATACTTCATGACCTTGTATGCAAACCTTGTTCTGCAACTATGAAGTGAGCAGCCTTGTGTCTGTTGTGTTCGTAAAATAAGTATGGATCAGAAGGCAGGATTGTCAACTTTGAACAAGACTGGGTTAAAACCTACAAAGAAGAAGTAATTTTGTCTAGAGAAATAGCAAGAAGGTTTGGCAGGTCACCATGCATGATAAATAACTTCATGAACTAAAAAATAATTATGAAAATTAATGAAAAAGTTTCCTGGAAGACCTCAAAAACTTGTGCCTCAAAAAAAGAGGCAAGTGATCAGAAAGCTTAGTGATGGTGGATCATACCACTGGAACAATTTGCTCATGATCCCACTGTCATTGTTCACAAATCAATATTGTCCAGGCTAGGCAGACAAACAAACATACTGAAATACAAGAAAAAGAAGAAACAACTCCGGCTGATGGTTCACCATAAACAGAAAGAGAGTTGGCTGGGCTAAGGAACACATCACCTGTAAGGGAGAATGGAAGCATATAATATTCAGCAATGAAAAGAATTCAATTTGGATGTTTCTGATGGTTGGGCATGCTACTGGCATATCTCAGAAAAGAAGAGGAAGTGTTTTCAAAGATGCAGCAAAAAGAAAAGTCTCTGATAGTCTGGGGCAGAGTAGTATACAGAGGGAAATCACATCTTGCATTCCCTGCAGGCCATATATTATCAGATACTGCTTGAAGAGACCTTTTTCCTGTTGTGGAGAGAATTGGAACAAAGAATTTGATATTTCAGAAGAATAATGCAACCATCCAAAATGCCAGAACCACAAGGAGTGATTTTGCCATAAAAGTGTAGTGTCTTGAAATGACCTTGGAATTTTCTGAACCTAAACATATGAGGAATGTATGGGGAATCTTATGCAGGTCAGTTTATCCCATGGGAAGCAATATTCCAGTGTGCAGGAATTAAAAGACCTCTATTTTATCTGCATGAATGATATTGGACTGTGTGTTACATAGGCTTGGAGAGAGTATGATGGATTGTGTGATTCAGGTTGTTCTGAGAAAGAATTCATTTATAGGATATTAATGACAAATGATCTTATAATTTTGCAACAGACTGTTTTTTGTATTTGGCAGTCTTTGAAATGAATGCATTTGTTAGTAACTAATCTTATGATATATATATTATTTGAGTTAAAATATATTTTATTTCAGTTTTTCTCTTTACATGGTCATTTTTATCAGTTGGTCTTATCATTTTGCATGCACCTTATAATTTATAATTGTATAATGGAGTTGGCAAATTTTCGCCCACAATAAAGAGTAACAGGAAAGTAACAGATGCAAGTAAATGGTAAGAGAGCAAAAGCATGGAGCAGGCCAGTTGTATATAAATAGAAGTACAAAGCTGTTACCTTAAAAGGAAATAAAGGCCAAAAAATATTGGCATGTGCAATCATCAATGAAGAAAGAAAAAGACTATTTAATTACTATTAAAAGACTATTCAATTCAGTATATCCAACAATAAAAGCAATTCTTCATTCTGCAATCATCTGATATTTTTTAACAATATCCATAGAAAATGCTAGAAATGGAGCTTAATTTTGTTTAAGCATTCAAGTGTAAAATTATAGAAAAATGATACTCCAGCACTAATTTTTTATGTAAAAAAGAAAAGTTTGCTAAGAGCTGAAATGAGTTCTATTACACATAAAAATTAAATTTATCTTAAGTGATACTAAAGACTTTGAATTTCATGCATTAAGTTTCCCAAGAGCTGAAATGAGTACTGTTACACATGAAAATTAATTTGGTATCAAAAGTGATATATTGTTGTTGCACCTCCAAAACCTGCAATGTGCAGAAATTTCAGTTTTCCACTTTTTTGATAATTTAGGCATAATTTTCTATTGTGGATTCGTCCTTAAGACAAGAAATGCATATACCTATTCCTTGTCTACAAATTCAAAAACTGCTATGTGCATACAAGCAAAGTCGTTTTGCTTAAAAGGGGTGTGTGCAGAAGTCAGCACATCGCTGCATTTATCCTTGAAACTGCAAGTGAATATTGCGCTTTCAAACATGCAATGTGTAACAGAGATTTAAGAGAGAGGTAAGCAATGAAAACAGCTGGGTTACATTTGTTCGACATGCTAGCAATATTTCACATGCCCTTTAAGCATTCAATCATACTTTCAATAATGTTTGAAAAAACCCATATTATATTTAAACTTGATTGTCAAGCCATCTAAGTAATTCAATTATAACTATGTTACAGATAAAAACATGGACAGTAGGGCGATGAAGCTGGTGAGGATGGCCATTGAATTGGCATCAGATAACCATTTTTGGCTTATGAATTTGGAATGAAAAAAAAAAAGGCTTTTATTGCAGGATGGTGCTTTAAACAACATAAAAATGTTATATTCCTCTCACATTGCAATATTGTTGTTGATCTGTCTAATTAGAGTATTTGCATGGAAAGGCAAAAATCCATGGTTTGAATCCGAGGTTGACCTCAAATGTTTCATATCTGATTTCTATTTGAAATTATGCTAGACATTCGGCTTTCTCTGAGCTAAAATAATTTTGATAGTAATGCGCAATTAGCATAATTTTTTACTAATTTCATTAAAAAATAACTCTGTAATAATATCAAACATTTATCTCTATTGCTTTTTTAAAAAAAAATAAAAAAAATTTCAAACATTTGAAAGTAATGCATTAAGAAATGACATAGGATGATGCTGAAGTATTAATCCGTGATCATGAAATTATTCCAATTCTATCAGTTTTTCCTAGTGAGGCATAAAATAAATTAAATATCTGACCTTTAGTCTAGTTTGCTCATAAAGCTTCCATAAGCATCTCTACATAGCACCAAATTCTAATAGCTTGATGTTGCAAACCTAAATGAAATATTCAAGGCCTTCAAAATGTGGTAAACACTACATGAACATAATGAAATTACATTGATGGTATTTTATCACACTAAAACGTGTTGACTGCACTAATGAAGTGCTATCACTGGGCATGCTCCAACTTATTAATATTAAATTGATTGTTGCTCATAGAAATAGAAGGCTTGCACTGTTATTAGGACTTATAGGGAAACTGTAGTTTTCATTTGTCATCTTTTAATATTATTTTAATAACACCAAAACATGTATTTAAACCATAGTTACAGTAAGATATGTTAGTACATTTATTTCACATTTTGTTCCTCAAGAAATAAACATTCTTAGTTTAATTGATATCATGGTATGATTCAGTTGAACTACACACTCTTAAAAAAGCTTCACTTTTAATAAATATATGGAATCGGTTTTGAGAACATTTAGTTCCCATCTTCAGCCAGGCTAAAGTTCAACTGTCGGATCATTCGTTGAGGTGTGGGAATGTATATTCTGCTCTGGTGGCAGTGTGATAAACTTGTAGTTTATGTTTTCATCCCCAGCAATGTCGAAGTTCATTATGCTGTCTTTATATTTGTAGATGTAGATTTTCTCCCAGGTTGCTAATTCCGTAGGTCCTTGTACTGATTTTAATAATTTTGCTTTATTTATTATGTCGTGATTTTGTGTCCAAAAGTGATATGCTACTGTTGATTTCTCTATTTGCTTGTACTTTATGTTCCTGAAATGTTCATTAAACCGTGTGCCTATGTTTCTCTTTGTTTTTCCAATGTAGATTTTTTCACATTCTGCACAGCTTATTTTGTAAATACCTGATTTTTCTTCTTGTGGAATCCTATCATTAACATTATCTATCAGTAAGTTTTTAACATTAAATCTATTAATCGGTGCCAACCTGATGTTAAAATCTTTAAGAATATTCTGAATTTTTTTGTGGCCCGTGGATGATATGTGAATTTTTTAAAAATTTGTTTATCTTTTCTTGCTGAAAGTGTTATGGTTTCTTTGGTATGTTTTTGTCTCTTGAATTTCTGTAAGAAAATTCTTAGTTTAGTATGTGAAATGCGTAAAAATATTTGTGTAATGGACAATACTTAAATGTTCATATTTTGAAAAATATTTTTAGATTAATGTGAATATACTCAGCTGATATATAAGCAATACATCAACCACAGTCTATCCAATTATATAGCAAGCACGTTTCTTCTAATAAATGTGAATTAATGTAGAATTATTATAGAATAAAATTGTTTCTCAAGAAACAGTTGAAAGGGAAATAAAATATTTTAATTAATTGTAGTTCTGTAAAATTTATGGCTCAGAAGAGAATTGTAGAAGTGTCAGGCATAGATGAAAATCATGTTGAATCAATGCCTACCTGAAGGTTTAAAGTTCTTCCTAAATCAGTAGGACATGTCAAATAGCACGAGTCTTTTGCTCCCAGAGCTTATATAGTGCAAAAAAATCATCCATTCTTCATAGTCACTAGTAGATTAACTAGATCCAACTAATAGTAAATGTACATTTACATAGATTAATAAAGATTCCATTTTTATGTAACTATATATTAATATTAATCTGTTTGTATAAAACAGGAAACAAATCTTGGAAACAGTATTTTCTGCAATGGCAACAGTCACCACTACAGATTTACACTGGGAAGTAAAAGTAAATTCATTGGCATTCTGGGAGAAAGTGATTGACCAGCATATGAGTGATCAAGGCATGATAGACGGTGCATTTCCATCTGTAACATTTTCCAAGGAAAATAGAAAAATTGTGACTCTCACAGAGAATGAAATAAAGCTAAGATTGCATAAAGTGCTGGAAGAATTGGCCAGAATAAATTGCCTCATGGTAAGTAAATATGTTTTGTCTTTTGGTATGCATAATATAATGAAAATTGGTGTAGTAAAATGTATGTATATCATTTTTATTACTATTATTAATTTTTAAAGCAGTAATTTGTCAATATTTTAGAAAAACAGCATTAATATATGTGTTTTTGTAGGAAATAAAACTATGTAATGACCTCTTTTGAGCTCTTAATTTATTTATTACAACTTGTCTAAACATATGTTAGCCCTAAATTTTTTTTTATTTGTCTAGCAGTAATTTAATGTTCTTAAATACTGAAATTTCAGCTTGAGTTTGCATTAATCAAGATCTTTGATACTACGGAGGCAGTTTTATTTTTTAAAAACATTTAACAGTGAAGTTATTTTAAATTATGGTATTTAGTTGAATTTTGACACTGGAACTTCGCTAACATGTTTATATTCTGAAAATGTTTAGAAGGCTCTTGCAGTTGTCTGATGAACTTTGTGATTAGATCATCCATTAGGATTTCAAAACTCATTGCATGTTTTGTGTTTTTGTGTATAACATGTTTTCCCAAAACAAATAATTCTGAATGGTTGCCTGCTGTTTTTATTTTGGGGGTGGGCAAAAGTGTGCGGCTACTGCAGAATTTGTATATGTGAGGTTTTTGAAACGTTTATCCATCCTTATGCTTAAATTTATTTTTTCCAGCACGTGCACATGTGTGTGAGGGGGGTTAAAAGCTTTAATGTTTTATAAAAGCTTAATCTATTGTTTGTTTTAATTATTTTTTTTTTTTTGCATTATGTTTTAATAACTTAGACTAGGGAGCTAGGCTACATTGTATCTCTTGAATATTTTTCTGAATTTATTGTCTGCCAAGGATGATTTGTGAATTTTTTAAAGATTTTTTTTTCTTTCTTTTTTCATTCTCTTTTTCTAAAGTGCATCTTTTATGTTTATGTCTTCCTTTCTGGTATTTTTTTATTAGTTTGTTTATTAGTTCTTTTTTAAACCATTGTTTATGGCAATCTTGATTAAGTGTTCTATTCTCCTTTTTTATTGAGCATTATGTTAACCAATCTGTGTGTCAGGTGTGAAAAACTGCATGTTGGCATGGTAGAATTGAAACTGTCATTTTTAACTAACTTTCTATTATTGATTGACACATAGTGGTAATTTTTATACACTTCACTTATATGTTTTTAAAATCAGGACATGTTTCAAGAACCGTCGTTCCCATCGTCAGCTGTTGACCCACTGTTCTGGTTGGTCCTCTGCAGGTTATTGAATTTTTGTGTGGTGGCCTCTAGTGGTTGTGAAATGAATCTGGAGAGGTAGTCCTCTGGCGGAAGGTCAAAATTCATTGCTGTTTTTCGGTATTTTAAGATGAAAATATTCTCCCATGCTGACAAGTCGTAAGGATTGTTTAATTCTTTCAAAAGTTTTATTTCTGGGTTCATTTCATGGTTATGGCTCCAATAATGATGTGCTATTGCTGACTTTTCCGTTTGTTTCAACTTAATGTTCCTAAAATGTTCCTTCTTGCAGATTATCAAATTTCTTTTAGTTTTTCCTATATATTTTAGTTCACAATAAAGACAACACTATAGCAATCCTAGACAAAGAAGATAATGTAAATAGAGTGGAAAACCTATTAAAAGGACCAGACTACATCACAATTAAAAGAATCCCCTCAGCTCATAAATAAATAATTTCAAAAAAATCATAAAAGAAATAAAAATACTATCAGATGTCCAAAAACGAAAAATCACTGTTAACAATCCTACACTTCCCAGACTGTATGCGCTCCCAAAAATTTATAAAGCAGACAACAGTATGAGACCCATAGTAAACCAGATTAATTCTCCCACTTATAAATTAGCAAAATGGCTCAATCAACAATTCAATGCACTTCCAAAATTCAACAGTCATAACATTAAAAACTCGTACGAGTTGGTAGATAAAATCAAACATACATCAATTTCCATGGATGATAATTTAGTTTCCTTTGATGTGAAATCTTTATTCCCTAGCATTCCTACAGAAAAACTTTTTAACTATTTTAAAAAAATGGCTTACTGACATTGGGTTACATACCATAGAAATAGAAGATCTTGCCAAATTAACCAATCTGTGCATCCAAAAAAATACCTTTAGTTTCAATGGCAACATATACCAACAGATTACAGGCCTAGCGATGAGAAACCCACTATCCCCCATATTAGCAGAACTATATATGGGATCTCTTGAATCACAGATCACAAAACCCTTTCCTTGGATTTTCAAAATGTGGCATAGATATGTAGATGACAGTTGCAATAGTACCCAAGAAACATATTCAAGACTCTCTCAAATTACTCAACTTGCAAGAAAGATCTATAACATTCACAATAGAAATGGAAAAAGATGGATGGCTTCCATTTCTAGATCTAAAAATCATCAAGAAAGATAATAAATTACTATTTGGAATATTTAGAAAACCCACACACACAGATAACTACATAAAAAAGAACAGTTTCAATCCAGTACCACACCAATATGCAGTGTTCAACAGTTTAGCTTTCAAATTGGTCAACATTCCCTTCAGTAACGCAGAATATAAGATAGAGTATGAACACATTATAAACACAGCTATAAACAATGGTTTCAGCATCCCCTCGATAATAAAAAGGATCAATAAATACAAATTAGTAAAATCCATAAAAGAAGCTTCGACTCTGGAGGTAATCAAAGAAAAACCAAGATATTGTAAATTCACTTACAATCCAAAAGTACACTACAAATTCAAAAATATTTTCAAAAAATTAACATAACGTTAGCTCCTATCAATAGATACAACATTAAATACCTCCTAGGATCAAAACTAAAAGACCAGTTACCAGCAGTAAAGAAATCAGGAATATATTCAATAGAATGCTCGGAATGTGAACTAAAATATATAGGAAAAACTAAAAGAAATTTGATAATCCGCAAGAAGGAACATTAAGTTGAAACAAACAGAAAAGTCAGCAGTAGCACATCATTATTGGAGCCATAACCATGAAATGAACCCAGAAATAAAACTTTTGAAAGAATTAAACAATCCTTATGACTTGTCAGCATGGGAGAATATTTTCATCTTAAAATACCGAAAAACAGCAATGAATTTTGACCTTCCGCCAGAGGACTACCTCTCCAGATTCATTTCACAACCACTAGAGGCCACCACACAAAAATTCAATAACCTGCAGAGGACCAACCAGAACAGTGGGTCAACAGCTGACGATGGGAACGACGGTTCTTGAAACATGTCCTGATTTTAAAAACATGTAAGTGAAGGGTATAAAAATTACCCACTATGTGTCAATCAATATACAAGATCTTCACTGTAAATAGCTTCAATAATTTAACAAATACGTTAACTTTCTATTTTTAAATATAGGAATGAATAGCCTACTCCAAGGGGAAGAATTTACAGAAATTTGCATCAGAGATTTCAACAGTATCATAAAAAAAAAAACCAAAATTATACCAACAATTGCAAAACAAAAAATGAATTTATGTCCTCCCTAAAATACAAATTGGAAAGAAAATGAGACCAAATTTTGATTCTCCAACATACAAGCTAGCCCAATGATTACTAGAGAAATAGAGAATGTTTCTAAATTTGAAGGTCTAGTAATTCAAAACTTAACAGATATAGTCACCAAAATTAAAAACTGTGAATTATCCACAGATGACCTGCTAATTTCATTCTATGTAATAGCCTTAATTCCAAGCATCTCCAAAGAAAAGCTTTTACAGGATTGGTTACAAACAGTCCAATTAGAAGAAATTAACATAAAATAACAAAATTACACATTGAAAAAACTTGCTTTAGTTTCAATAAAAAAGATTTCCAACAAAAAGCAAGTCAGTAGTTCACTTCCCCCTTTACTGGCAAATTTGTTCATGAATCATACTGAGATGCACATGACAAAATCTTTCCAATGGATGTTTAAATTATGGTTCAGATTTGTGAATAACTTTTCTGTATAATAAATAAAAAGCTTATAGAAGATGCAATTAAAATTATTGAATTGATTGAAAAAATCGTTAAGTACAAACCTCAAACTACTTACCATTCATAAATTTAAAAAAAAAAAAAAAAGAAGGAAAGAAAATGTAATAAGACTAGAATTTGGAATCTACAGAAATCTAACACCTATAGAAAATTACATAAAAAATGACAGCTTCAGTACTAGACCACACCAATATACTATTTTTCATAACCTGACACACATATCACACCAACATTCAATTTTTCATAACCTGACACACAAATTGGTTAAAACTGCTGAACAAAGAGGAGAACACATCACCGCGAATGCTACAAATAAGTTTAAAAAATAGATACAGAAACAAAATTGTTTGAAACAGCAAGCTACCATAGAGAATTAACTGTTAGGGGAAAAAATTTACACAAATCAAAAAACATGCAAATTTTTAAATCCCAATGGATGACCTAATCAGGAAGTTCATCAGACAACTGCAAGAGGGAGATCGTAATGACAAAACAACAGTTGGAGAAAATAGCTGAGGATGAATGCAAGTACATTCAAAATATGACCAGAATATAAAAAATTAGTGAAGTTTTAGTGTCAAAAATCCAACCAAATATAACTGAGAAGTAGTTTGAAGCCATGCTACATATTAAACGAATAGAGCTTTTAAATCTGAGGAACTGTTAAAGACTAAAAATTCAATCCATTGCTATCGGAAGCATAGTTTTTCGTGTAATTCATCATTTGATTTATGTAGTCCCAGATATACTTTAATATAAACAATAGGAATAAAACCTGCATTGATTGTTCCTCAAAGTATTATTTTCCTGCATTGATCTAACATATTTTTTTGTAACATGTATCCTAGATTAATCGTTTCTTAAATCTCAAACTACTGATAAATTGCAACAAGTAGTACAAATGTTTTTGAAACATACACTAGCAAGGTGCACTTCTCAGTGTGAAGCAGCAAGACATGGCTAAGGGGGGCACATGAAGTCAAATGTGACATGTATTGGAGAGGAAGCCTGAATAGAAACAAAGATGCACAAAACAGATAACAACAAGGCCACAAATGAACTCGCACAGGAAGGAATCTTGCTTTCATTGTCCATCATTGTCTCACATGCATTTGCAGTATGCATGTGACACAAAATGGAAGCTAAAGTTTTATTGTCACCTAAGTCATGTCATGCCCCGTGAAGCATATGACTTGATGAAAGACCTAAAAGTTATTTTAGATATGGGCATCTGACAGGATTGGGGGAAGATGCTGTTCCTTCTTATTATTTTGATATTTTAAAATGAAATTCCCGCATTTTGCAGGTTTTCTTTTATTTAGTCAATAAGCCCCCCCCCAAGTTTTAACATGTGGGAGATATGTGAGTTTTAGACCCCTTCACCCACTGTTTTCCTGCATTTATTGTTTTCTTTTGTCTATTCCATGGGAAATAATGGCTAAAAGTTTTACTGTGTATATGAATGGAGTTAAGAGAAAAAGTCAGGGAGAAATATGTTTACTTAAACCTCAATGCCTCACTGGAAAGCAGTAGTTGTAAAGCTGTTACTGAAGGAAAGCATTAGTAGTAACAAATAGGAAAAATCTATAAATTTATTTATTGAGTCTTTCAACACTTTAGCATCTGTTTTGTAAAATGTTTAAATTGCAGATAAAAAATAATAAGCACACCACTGTCATTCTTAGTTGTATTTAGAGAAACAGTAATGTACACTTTAGTGTAACTTTGGGCTTTATCTCCAAAAATTTTTTGAAGTTAATTTTTGCTTAACCATGCATGTATATTTGTGCAGGTCTAATGGTATTTAGAGAAGAAATGCACTCCAGGGGGTAAAAAAGTTCCAAACTGTTTTAAGTTCTTCAGTGCATTATTTTACAATTATATTAACTACATAAATTAAATTGTTGGTTTTGAAATGGTGCATTTTTGCTTATAAAACAGAAAGGATTTGCATTGAAGGAGACGTGCCAAGAAAGTACAGTGTATAGTAAGAGCTATATGTAAATTAATTTTATATTGATGTGTCATGATTATGTTTTACAAACTGGATACTTTAGAATGTAAAAATCAAAATAATAATTGGAAGTAATTTAATTATAAAGAGTTCACTGTGTTCTGCTCATCAATAAATTATCATTAAGAGATATTCCAGTTCATCAGAGATCTCTAAAGAAGTTTTGATTCAACATGTCGCAACAAATGAAGATGTGATGAGCCTTTAAGCAGTGGGATGCAGTGGTGAAGGGCAAGGGAATATACTACAATGCTTCATGGAGAGTGATGTTTTTATTTTTAACTAGCTTATTTGTGAACATTCCATTTTAGAAAGATTCAATATAAACTTATAAAAGAGTTTCAATATAATAAATTATTTGATTTTATATTATTTTCTCTAACATATTTTAAAACGTTGTCAGTTTTTAGTGTGATTTTAAGGCCACAGCATACTTTTTCTTACAAACGTATAAAAATATAGTTGTGATCGTTCACATGCTTGTATTTGAGAACTGCCATATTCCAACCCCCATTCTATGGAAGGTAGTACATTGTACAACAATCATATTGCATACATCTAGTGTGTGTATGTGAGAGAGAAATATTGAGAGTTAGATATGTAAATATCACATTTTAAATTGTTTGTTTATGACATAACTGTTTTGTATGTAATGAGCCAAGAGCAAAGATTTATAACTACATATTATAATGTTTTGCTTTTGAAAGTGGTGTATGCATACTTAAATAGGTTAATCTTTCAGATTATGATCATTTACAATGCTAGGATCACAATGCTGAATTTTAAAATTGTTCATGCAAAGGAAGTTCATGAACCAGCTTATTAAGCTTGGTGAAAGCACAACTGTAAAGAGTAAATGAAATCCAGATACACTTGTTTTAATTTAGGTAATATGAGTTGTTGGATTAAAATAATAAATGATTGATATTATTGTATGATTTAGTTGAACTACACACTCTTAATGTTTCACTTACTTGTCATAATATATAGAACTGGTTTCGAGAACATTTCGTTCTCCACATTAGCCAAGCTAAAATTCAGCTGTCAGATTATTTGTTAATCTGTGGGAATGTGCTTCTGCTCTGGTGGTGGTGTGATAAACTTATAGTTTATGTTTTCATCCCAGGCAGTGTCAAAGTTCATTAGACTGTCTTTGTATTTGTAGATGTAGATTTTCTCCCAAGTTGCTAGTTCTGTGGGTCCTTGTACTGATTTTAATAATTTTGTTTTATTCTCTATGTAGTGGTTTTCTGTTTAAAAATTATATGTTACTACTGATTTCTGTATTTGCTTGTACTTCCTGAAATGTTCCTTTAACCATGTGCCTATATTTCTCTTTGTATTTCCAACGTAGATTTTTTCACATTCTGCACAATTTATTTTGTAAATACCTGCTTTTTTCTCTTGTGGAATACTGTCATTAACATTGTCTATCAGTAGGTTTTTAACATTAAATCTGTTAACTGGTGCCAACCTGATATTAAAATCTTTCAGAATATTCTGAAATTGTTTTGTAGCCCATGGATATGTGAATTTTTTAGCAACTTGGGAGAAAATCTACATCTACAAATACAAAGATAGTTTAAAGAACTTTGACACTGCCAGGAATGAAAAACATAAACCAGAAGTTTATCACACCGCCACCAGAGCAGAATGCACATTTCCACAGCTTAACAAATTATCCGACTGTTGAATTTTAGACTGGCTGATGATGAGAACAAAATGTTCTCGAAACCAATTCTATATGTTATGACAAGTAAGTGAAGCACTAAGAGTGTGTAGTTCAACTAAATCATACAATAATATCAATTATATGATTGACCTGACTGTGCAAGTTCCAATTTACATTTTAATTAATAAATGACTACTTTTTGCAGGTGCTATTGTCTGCTTTGAAAGATCATGACCTTGAGGTTGTACGCAAAGCTGCAGATATTATTGCTTCATTAAAGAATGTACTTAGTAGACATGGTCTCCCAGCAGATTCCCTAAATGCACAAGATAATGCTTTAAATAATTCTAGGACAAATGAAGCAACAAGTGTACTGGACACTTTTGGCTATGAAGCAAGCACATACACAAATGGAAAATCTCAAAATGTGTTAACAAATGCAGTTATATCTTCTGCCACAATTGATCATGATAGCTCTACAAGCATGTGCTTTGATTATTCATCAGAAGAATGTGACAAGGTGATTGATGGCATTGTTAATGATAATGATATAAACCTCCTTAGTAGCATTTATAGTGAATTATTAGAAGTAGAGAAAAAAGCTGCAAGTGTAAGCAATGACACAAAAGTCAGTCACAAAGTTATTGCTAGGGATTTCCTGTCAGCTGTTGCAAGTATGAATCCCAGGGACATTGTCGAAGAAAAGATTGCATGGTTGGAAGAGTACAGCAACAATTTGGAATCTTTACTAGATGATATTTTGAGGTCACAAGATAAGGAAGCAAATGCTATGGATTGCTATTAAGGCATGCTGTTAATGAATGGTTTTGGAGTAAAAATTTAATCTGTATATGCTGTTACAAGTATTGTTTTTTTTAACAATGAATTGTTAAATGCAAAACAGGTTTAAACCAAGATTAGAACAGGTTTAAACCAAAATTGGAACTTTTTCTACAAATTTTAGCTTATTGTGATAATTATGTAGTTATATATGTATAGTGTTTATGATCTGTATATTTTTGCATATTTTTATTGCACTTTTAAAGTTTTTAACACAATTTTGCATGGCAGGTGATCAAAAGAAGACTAGCTAATGTTATGCAAGATATTATCAATTATTAAAGAGGCATTACACATAGAAAAGTTGCTAGAAGATGTTACAGTGTTTTCAGTTACATATTCTATTTATCATTAAGAGTTCCTCCCAACTTACTAATTGGGATACCAATTTGTTGTGCCTATAATAATTCATCTGAAAGAGAAGCCATTAATTTCCTGCAAAATTTAGAACTGCTTACAATACAAGAGAAAACCGTTAACTATAGACACTCCAATGTTTTTATATATATATATGATTCTTAGGAAAGAATTTTTGACCATTGCCTTCTAAAATTGAGGCTTATCAAAGACAAAATGAAGTGTCTTAAAGAAAGAAGGGAAAACATGAAAGAAACAGATGCTAGGAAAGCTTGCTTAAGTCCCATTTTTCTGAATTACCCTGTTGAACCATTACTGAAAAATTGTCTCAAACTGAATTGTTACAAATGAGATGCAAATAAATATGAAGCACAATTTTAAAAGATGCAGATTATATATTAAAAATTGTATATTAAAATCTCCATCATATATGACTTATGAAAGAAACCACTGATCACAAATGTCTTAACATTTTAACAATGTGTAATTAATGTGATTAATGGAAAATATGCTGTTGATGTCTTTGGTATTACAAGATCTGAGTTTATGTGTTTCTATAGTAATTCTTGGGCAGAAATTAGTACGTTTATGCAATGACAGTAAACATTAATCATTTTTTTCTTTTCTTTAATTTGCTTGAAGAAGAAATGGTGCTATTAAAAATACTATCAGTTGTAAGTAAGCCCAATTCTTATAGACTGTTGAAAAACATTTATTTGTTGAAGGATTGGTGTGCTTTCAATTATTTCTGCCTTTTATCATAAGGTAGTTAAAACCTCAACAATGATAAAGCAATTATATCATTTTAAGATTTCATTTAAATATAAAGATTTGTTAAATGAATTGGACAAGAGAAAAAGATAGTCAATCACTAATGTTAATGAATTGTTGCTTAGAACAGCTTTTTAAATTTCTTTTGACCTCTCTCGCACTTTTTATGCTTAGTTCAAAATTTTTGTATAATAAAAGAATATATATATATATTTCATGTTCCTTCCACAATGATGCACTCAAGGTAGTGCAGTAAAGGGATTTTTCTGTAGGTGCTAAAACAGTAATTTCTGTTGTGTTTTCATTTTTCTTTCCCCCTTTAATTGAGCTAATAATTTAATTGGTTAATGATAATTACTTGCCCAAATTGCACTTGTCATCAGCTAATTGCTAGTTTGTTAAATCACTGGCCTAGCATTCTCAGTCACTTTCACTATCTCACTTTAAGGCCACCCTGAAATATTAGGGCTAGTAGTTTGTGTCACACATATTCCACATGTATTTTAAATATATTGTTGTAATGGTTCCCAAACTGACTCACAGACCCCCAGGGATGCATTGAATACTGCTAACAGCATTTATTCTTGAATTTATAGATAAAACAATAAATTATGAGAAAACAAAAAGATAATAAAATTTACAATGTGTATTTAATGAAAATAAATTAGAAACAAATTAAAGGCAACTGTTCCCATGTAGCTTTCAAATAGGTATGCCAAAAACATGGACAAGGTAGAACAGTCAGTCATATGTACCATTATAGGTTTCATAGCAACAGCACACATTTTTCAGCAGTCAATTGTGTAGACTGGGTCTCGCCTACCCCTCTTGAGATTTTCCTGGACTATCAATTAAGGCCATGAAAGTATTGATATTTTCCAGAACAACTGACATGTATTTAATATCATTCTGTGCATTTATTTATCTAAAAACAAGTACAAAAACAGTTCAGAAATGCAGAATACAAACTTCTATTAACCTAGGTTTGAATAGTTTGGGATTTTCACGGTGAAATATAGTATCACATAAATTATTTATGAAGAAATCACTCAAATTTCACTAGTTTTGTTCCACTTACTTGGACAGTTTCAAAGGCAAAGGGCCTTCATCATCAGCATGGTTCCACTGTCACTTTCCAGCATAATAAGATGTCACTCTTTGGATTTATAAACTTTTTGATGAAGTTACTGTTGTATGGAAGATTAAAATTAACTAAATTTTATTTCTTAAAACTGAATCATACAATGATATCCATTAATAAATTTTATTTGTTTTCGTTCAGAATATTTTTTCCCACAACGATAATTATATAGGTTTTTGAAGAGCTTTTAAGAGTTTTGGTTCATTTTGGAACTTTTTTTTTACTTGCCAGAAATAGTGTGCTACTGCGGATTTTTCTGCAAGTTTATATTTTACCTTTTTCATGTATGCCTAAACCCTATGCTAATGTCCGTTTTTGTTTTACCTATATATTTATTATTGCAGTCTTTGCAACTGATTTCGTAAATGCGTGATTGTTTTCCTTGTGGGATTTTGTCTTTTGTGTTGATTTTAGAAGGTTTTTCAAACTGCATTTATTTACTGGAGCCAAAATAGTGTTGGCATAATCATTTCAAATTTTTGGTGTGCCCATGGATGAAATATAAATTACTTATATATCTGCTCTCCTTTGTAACCTGTTTTTATTTTTTGAATTTTTCTTTTTCTTTTCTCTCTCTCTCTCTCTCTTTTACCAGAACTATTGTGTAGCCATTTTTCTGTGCTATATCCATGATTTTTGGTACTCCAATTTGTATTCTGTCTCATTTATTGGTAGGTTAGTTAATCTGAATATAAGGCTATTAATTATAGCAAGTTTATATTGTTTTGGATTGTGACTGTTGCTTTTTATATAATTATCCATTTGAGTATCCTTCCTGAATATGCCAAATTCCAGTATGTTATTTTTTATAATTTTTATATCCAGGAAAGGAAGAACATGTTGATCTCCATTTCCATTGTGAATTTTATGTTGCTGTCTTGTAGGTTTAGTTGTTTTATTGCATCATCTTTCCATTTTTCATCTACTATTGTAAAGACATCAACATAATGGTACCAACATTTGTATATATGTGATAAAGCCTCTACTAATTTTGTTTCCAAGAAACTCGTGTATATGTCTGCTAGGAATGTTAGTTTCTCGTACCAATCATCAAGTTGGTTGAAGATGGAGAGGTTGTCTCCTCAAAACCAGTCCCACCATATTTATAAAAGTAAGTGAAGCATAAGAGTGTGTTAGATGACAGATTAATTATAATTTACATTTAACAAGCTTCACTGTGTGAGTTCCAACAGAATATATTATTAATGTCTTATTTTTTGAAAGCTCTTAAATGAAAGAAAATTTAGTTAATTTTGATCTTACAAACAACAGTAACTTCATCAAAAAGTTTATAAAATCCAAAAAGTGATATCTTAATATGCTGGAAAGTGACAGTGGAACCATGCTGATGAGCAAGGAAATTTGCCTTTGAAACATGTCCAAGTAACTGGACAAGACTAATGAAATATGAGTGACTTCCTCGTAAATAATTTGTTATATAATTCTATTAACCTGATGTATTCAAACTTGTAAGCAAAATGCTGCAGCATCTCTCCCATTTAAGAATTATTAACCAATAATGTTATGCCATCATATATTGTAGTTATAATTATTATTATTATTATTATTATTATTATTATTATTATTATTATTTTGTTTGCATTTTATATAGTTTTTTTTAAGTTTTATATTACTGTTATTAATAAGACTGTAAAGATATACTACAATAAAAAGAATAAACATTGAAAAAATGTATATTAATATCTTTAGATTCTGTAAAGGAACAACTTAAATATATATATATATATATAGAGAGAGAGAGAGAGAGAGAGAGAGAGATTTTTTAAACTTGGAGATAAATCATAGACCCCCTCCCCCGACAGCAGAAGATCTTTAAGAGGGGTCTGCAGTCAAGGAAATGGCTGGATTATTGAACTGAAGCATGAAAAACAATAAAATAAGAAAATATATCAAGGTTGAACCTCTTATTTTGAGCACTAAGATTGTGTTATGCCCAGTATATAGGATCAATGATGAATCCAGCCACTTTTGTTCCAATAAAAGCATAAATTAAAAAATTGTCTATAGTAGAAGTATTGCAGGAAACAAATTAAACCTAAAACTCATAATTGCTCTGAGATTGGAGTTTCTTTGTTTCTAAGATTTCAACAATTCTCAGGAAAATTTGCTGAGGACCAATTAAATTCATTTTAAAATGTTGGCAGCACGCTGGTCTCAAATTCTATGTGCTAGGCACACATCTTGTGCTACAATATAGGTTCCCTGTCCAGACAGTTTGTGTACCATTAGCTGCTATAATAAAATTAAGATGGTCTTGGTGGAAGTTAAGCAGCTGCACTGAGCCATAGCTTCATTCATTACAAACTGTAATTAAATAATTAGTTTTTTAAAAAGCAGGAATTTTCACAGTGAAATATAGTATATATTGCAATTTAATAATTACATAATTTTTAAAATTGAAAAATCACACATTTCATCCAATTTCAAAATCCTGTGCTGGGTTTCAGTAAAATATCACAACTAAAAAAACTGTTCTTATTTCATTGCTGGGGTGAAATAACTCCATTTTCATGATTACAAATTCTGTCACTTTCAATTGAAAAATCATTGCTTATATATGAGGATAGGTCCATAAGGCTCCAGCCTCGCTGATAAGGATTATTAGTTTCACACAGCCCTTAACTGGTATAATACTTTATCTGTTAAGTAAATAATTGCAGCTGTAACTTCTGCTATGCTGTGTTCAGTTCAGATATAGTTGCATAAAGAAGGCTGTGTGTAGAAGATTCTGACATGTTCAAAATGGGGTATTGAGCTGTTATTAAGTTCTTCACAAAAGAAGGACTTACTCCAAATGAAATTAAACAGCGATTGGACAGGGTGTAAATGGGAAAGCATCCCCCTCATATTCTACCGTAAAAGAATGGGCCAAACTTATTCGAATGGGTCAAGAAAGCATTGAAGACGAAGAGTATGCAGGTCAGTCCTTAAAGGTGCTCAGTCCTAAAAACATCGCTCTTGTGGAAGGAGAAATTTTGGAAGACTGGCTGCTCAAAGTTACAGATATAGCAGCAAGGTTGGGCCTTTCTAAAGCAACAGTACTTCAAATTAATAATGAACATTTAAACATGAATAAGGTTAGTGCAAGATGGATGCTTAGACTTCTTTTCTGAATCCAACTGTTGTTAGGCATTTTTGGAGCTCTACAGTGGCAACGAGAGAGAAGTGCTGCAAATCATTGTTACAGGATTATGGTTCTCTTCTATGATCCCATGTTCTTGTCCAATGGAGTGGCATAAACCTGACAAAGCACTGCCTCTAAAGGCCGGGGTCACTCAGTCAACCAAGAAGATCATGGCCACAATGTTTTGGGACAGTGAAGGAGTACTCTTCATGTGCCTTCAAGGAGATGTACCATTCACCCTATGGACCAGATCTAGTTCCCGGTGACTATTTCCTATTCTGAAAACTCAAGAAGGAACTTCCAGGAAGGAATTTAAGTATGACGAAGAAGTGATGTATGCTGTTTATGCCCATTTTGCAGACAAGGCTTTGACTATTTTGGGAGGGGGATTGAAATGTTAATTCAAAGATGTGAGAAGTGTATTGCAATAAAGGTAACTATATTGAAAAGTGAAATATAGTTTTTGTCTTTATCATAACCAGAAAAAATGGTTAGGCTAAAACTTATGGACCAACCCTCGTATATATTTTAAGGTGGAGTTTGAAGCAGCATAATATAGTTTTACTCTCCATAATTTAATAAAATGAGATTAAAAAAACTGATACCAAAAAGTAGATATAAACTATAAAACTATTTCATATGTCAAATGTATATATATATGGAACTGTTCCTAAAATACAATTAAAATGTAAACAAATAAATGAAATTTTGGAACTGGGAGCCTCACATAAGTCTCTCTTCAAGTAATGTCACAGACATACAAAGCATCTCTGTGCAATTATAACTTAAAAGTTAATTTTAAAGATGGATGGGTTAGGTTAATATGATTTAAGGGTACTCAACTAAGTGGTCATAAGCACTTCAACAGATAAAAACAAGGCCAAGAAATGTGGAAAAAATGGAAGTTCTAGTCAATTATTAAAAGTTGATACCAATGAGCCCCCCTCCCCCAAATACTGATGGATAGCCAGGTATAATATTAACCATGCATAAACACCAACAGGGGTAGTCAACAGAAATTTAAGCCAGGATTATCCTCGACTACATTTATCCAGGTTATCTTCTATCCACATCAATGGCAATTGCTAGGGAGATACTTTGGGCTTAGGCATGGAAGCCTTTTCCCAACTTTCATTTAACCTCACATGTTATCAGCATCTAATGCTTGTTATGCCTCAATAGTGAAAATGGGCATTAAACACAATGAAAGAAAGTGCTATAAAGCCATACAATTCTCAGTGCCTTCAAGCTCAAATGCCTTTAAAATGCTAAAGATATAAAACTAAGCACGCTATTAATGCTTGCATTGTCTGCCAAACCATTCGAAAGCAAATAAGGGAAGCACAAAGCGATTCTACCTGATGACATTAAGTTAAAGGGAAGGTGGAGCAGATTCATTTTTAAAGATGCAACTTTGACTAATAAGGCACTAAAGTCGTCCGAGGGAACAATTTAAAATTGAGGCAGGAGCCAAAACAGTTGGTTTCTCTGCTACATCTTCGGCCCTGTTATCTTGCAAGGTAATGTGCAGAAACTCAAAAGTAAATGACAACGACGCCAGGCACATGCCACCTATATTTTCTGCACAATCATTTAGTAAACAGTATGTAGCACAACAAGAGCACAGGAAATAAATAAATTACTTTAAGTTTCCTCAGCCATAGTTCAGAAACATTTCAAACTGTTCCACCAAAAGATATAGTCGCTGCAATGTCAAAGTTAAACCTAAAACTATTAACAACAAAGTACACCCCACATGTTATTTGTATACTATCTATGCCTGTGCTGTCCAGCAGCCGTCAGAATAGAGAGAATTATTTCAATAAGCGACTTGGGGGGGGGGGGGGGTTGGTTTATTTATGGACGCTCTTTAACATCTCAGGTCATCAACTTCCCATTCAATTCAGGGCGTGAAATGGCTGACAAATTTTGCTCTCAGACCTCTTCTTTCAGGCTTGAAGTTCTTTTTCGTGCTGTAAATCCACAAGCGAGGAGAGAATCCCGCTAAAATGCTAATGCATAGTTGTGAACTTAGGAAATTACATTAGGCTGAAAATGGACCAGCTAGGAAGGGAAAAGCATATCTCTTATAGCTAAATATCAGGTAATTGTAGTTCAAAGTTCTCAAAAACTCTAAACTGATATCGAGCATGCTTCCGAGCAAACATGCATTACAGGGACCATCACGTGAGGTGATTGTCCAAATTTTGATCACAGTTGGGGTGATTGGCTTCAATACCCAATTGACACGCGTTTATCTTCTAGATAGGCGAGTTTGAGCGTAACTTGGCATTACAGCTACAATAACATGTCTTGCCTACGTCATACAAAAAGGCCTGCAAGTGCGTACGTTGTTAGCTATTGCGGATAGATTCATTGGGTTTATAAAATTTACAGTTTGTGATTGAAAATGCCGAATGAGTGTTATGTACCTGGCTGGATATACTAGAAATTAAGCTGGTAGGGAATATGTACAAGTGTTTAGATGTCCTAAAGTAGACGCAAAAGGTGGATATCTGCGATTCACAGGGAGAGTACTCCTACAGCTAATTCGGTGGCAAGTCCATATTTAAGCTAATTATTTACGGACGCTCTTTAACATCTCAGGTCATCAGCGTCCCATTCAAATCAGGGCGTGAAACGGCCAAAAATTTTGCTCAGAGGCCTCTTATTTCAGGCTTGAGGTTCACGTGCCATAAATATATGACACGGAACCCAGGGCCTTACTTTCCTTCCCACGGAAGCCATTTAGGATTTTATGCCCGAAAAAATCCACAAATCCATCGATCGAACCAGTGATCATGCGTAAAGAGGCAAGTATGGTTACGATTACGCCACCGATATATTTAAATTGTAAGAAAATGTTATGAACATTATGTTTTCAGCTAAATTATTGTTTTTTCCTGTTATTATTATTATTATTATTATTATTATTATTATTATTATTATCGGCAGTAAGAAAATGACACTCGGTAGAGATCCTGGGTAAAAACTAGGGTTTTATGCATGTCATGTCAGTATTCAGTTTGCACATTACACCCGTGGTTAATGTTCCCTTGTTTGTGGAAATTGATTTGTAAAAAGTAAATAATAATAATAATGTGATTAAAACGATTGCCGTATGCATTCACTATGAGCTCAACAGTTTTCTTATCAACATAGCCATGGATATAATTTTAAGTTCTTAATAAATCTGCAGATTCCTATTTTATCTCTATTTCGATGCCTACTCTTTAAGTATACATTATAATACAGATGCTACATGATTCTGTAAGCTTATTGTATGTTATGTTGACTGTTATATTTATAAAATAATTACATTAGCCTATTTTCAAGCATACCGTGTAGTAATTTCTCTTACTAACTGAATGAAGTAAACCTAACCTTATTAAAAGCTTAAACACACAAGCTCTACTGCATCAATATCTCAATGCGAGATATGCTTCTATTTAATAAAGTATTACATTATAACACAGATGATGCAGTATGATTGTATAAACTTATTGTAGGTTATGTTAACTGTTATATTTATAAAATAAATAAATAAAGTAGCCTATATTTAAAGATTAACAAGTAGTAAGTAAGATATTTATCTGATTAACTGAATGAAGTAAACCTAACTGTACTAAAAGCTTAAACGCATTGGCTCTACTGCATCTGTATCTGGATGTGAGTTAGCCTTCTCTTTAATGAAGTATTACATTATAACACAGATGCCACATGATTCTATAAACTTTATATTTGTAGGCTATGTTGACTTATTTTTATAAAAAAGAAATAAATAAAGTAGCCTATTATTCAAGATTTCATAACATATTTATCTTATTAACCGAATGAAGTACATCTAACTTCTACTAACAGTAGAAAAACAGATTCTACTGCATCTGTATCTCGGAAGTGAGAGAGGCTTCCCTTTATAAAGTATTACATTACAACACAATGCTACATGGTTTTATAAACATGCGTTTGTAGGTTATTTGACTGTTACATTTCTAAAAAATAAATAAAGTGGTCTTTATTTCAAGATTGCCATATAAGCATGATATTTTATCTTATTAACTGAATGACACCTAGCCTCTACTAAAAGTATATAAACATAGGCTAATAATGCCATTCTCACTTCTGGGTTTGCAAAAAGCATTTCAAAGAAAGTGATATGATGACATTCTCCTGTTGTATAGATTGGGAAACTGGAAATACTATAACTGTAAGTTTGAATTGATACCACTTGCATGAAGATGCTGTTCCAAAACTATTTAACTGCCCTTCATATCTTTCTGTTCATTCTTCAAAAAGAGGAGCTTCAACAGAAAAATGGGAAAGACTGGGGGCACAGAGTGTTAAAAGTGCTATATATTATAAAGTGAAAAAATTTTAGATGATAATCATAGGAAGCACTGTTTTCAAAATTACTGTTAATTTATTGATAGGTTGAAATATATCTTTGGGAGAGAAGTGGTGTATTGTGCCTAAGAAAACTTATTGTTATTTATATACTTAGATTTAGAAGAAACTGTGTACAATGTTGTATTCTTCATTGTTTCTGAAAATTAAGGTATTTTTAAGAGGTGTTTAAATTACCATGAAATAAGTTCCAGAAACTGCAATTTCAACACATTACATTGAATGTATAATGAAAAAAGTAAAAGTACTAATAATTAGACTTAATGATAATACCATTGATTATGCCAGTATTATTGTAGATTTGTTGGATATGAAGGGAACAAAACAAAACAAAAATGAATATCAACTTAAGTCACAGATATCATTGACAAACTACACAAAGGAACGTTAAGAATTTGATTTTGAGGGAATGATTTTGTCCTTAATGTTATATTTGCTTTCTAGGCAAGCATACAAATTTTTAAGAAACAGCAGCTGTTTAATTTTGCCTCATCCAAATACTATAAAATATATGGTATCTGCTATGAATCCAGAGAATTTTCATTTTCTTAGTTATGTAAAACATAAGAAAAAAATTAATTCTTGTGATCTAATTGTAAATTTAATGTTTGCTGAAATACATATTAAGCGTTATTTGTACTATAAAGGTTGTAATATGTATTTACGATACAGATCCATAATGTCTCCTTTGCAAATCCACCACAAGAAAGTACTGTTTAACAAAACTCCAGAGAAAATTCCGTTCATTATTTTTCTTACATGACTCTGTGCACATTATATAGTGCATAAGAAACAAATGACTCAGTTTAAAGAATGAAGGCTTAATATTCTGCTACTCTGATTTTGATGACCCCACTGTCGTTCAGTTTGCATCTTTCACTGCACTTAGAGCATTGTTTGGTATTGAGAGAGATAAAATTTGTAAGTTTGGTTATTGTTTATCAGTAAAAGCACTGTGACCTTCTTCATTTGAAAAACAAAATATCAAACTATTCATGCAAATTTTTAATGAGTATGTAACAAACAGTTTACTAAAATTAAGTGAAGTACACTGAGATTGTCCAGCCATTGTTTTGAGTAATGGCAGTTCAGTGAGCAACTGAAGATGGGAGAGATTCTCCCACAATGTTATTTTTATGTAAGTAAGTGGAGTTTAGTGTACAAATGAGTACCTAAGTGTAGAATGAAGTACACTGCGTCATTAATTTATCAGGACACTAGTAAATTTATAAACATTATTAGTAGTTGGTTGTCTATTATGAATGTAAAGACACCATTTAAAGGGTGTCAAATTAATAATGAAATGCAGAAACCTCTGACTAAAGATCCAAGTGATATTAGGTATGAATTCTTACAGAACTTTATTATATGGGTTGGCAAATGGAAGTCATTTGATATAAATGGAAAATGGATTAAGGAAATTCATATTGCTCTTAGCTTAACAACACATAGCATTTTTGAACTAACAAATTATTGTGCCAATGAACTCAGAATGTCCTACATTTTACCTGGCAAATTACAATGTTATTGTTTTTTGAAAATAATCAAGTGTCAAGATTGTGGAGATTTTCTAACTTTAAATAAGGAAATGGCATGTAGCTTAGAATACAAATTAATTGTGGGATTAGATAGAGGCAAATAATGTTTTCCTCGCAAAACTCCAATATCACTTGTAATTTTCACATTTTTAGTTTTGAGATAATTGTTGGAAAATGACAAAGAATCAACATTTTTAAAACTAGGAAATCAAAGATGTGAAGCTTTTAGGTTAATTTCAGATAAAGTCTCATTACATGATGACTTTGCAATTGATAGTCCATGTACACAACATTCAGTCATGGATATTTGGAATAAGATAATTTGGCCTTCTATAAATATAATATTGAATAATTACTGTAGGATGAAGAGTAATGGAGTAGGATCCTCAAAAAATAACAAGAGAAAACTAAGTACTTTTAATAAGACGCAGTTACATTTTTTACATTTAAATAACAGAATCCAAAGCATGTAATAGTAGGTATATGGTTCAAGAAATATGATACAGTACATTTAAAATCTTTTCACTTAAAATAACATTAGAATTAGGTATTATGTTCCAACACGTGTTTCAACATTGTGCTATTTGTATTTCAACATTTGTACTATTGTTATGGCATTTGCAATTTTTACCAATTGGATAATAAATAATACTTTTGCTCACAAAATGGTTTGTTGCCTATTTGTTGTTTTCATCAAATTACCTTACTTTTCATCGTCTTATATAAAAATATATTTTGTTGCTTATAAGCAGACATTAATGAAATTCATTAGCTAATTTCTAATATTTTGGAACCAATGCTACTTATTAATATCTCGGAAAAAGATTTTTCTATGATTAACCGAGATATAAAGTTGCAACATAAGCTGTATTATGAAATGTAGGAGAAGAGGGAAAACTGCTTCTCTGTAAGTCATTAAGAAGGAAACAAAATTAATCTTAAATCTCCAAAAGAATAGTTCTCAAATGCATTAGTTCATAAAGAAAACGTTTTAACACCATTTTCGGCGATTAAAACTAAACGCGATGCTAATTACTAAATAAATTCTGAATTTATGTATATCATCGTCCAAGCTGTGCTCTTCGCCCAGCCCACTGTGTGACGTCACAGCGAAACTGGTAGTTCTCTATCGGTGGTTACGGTCTCAGCCGCCTCCAACACAAGCTCACTGCAGGGCTTATGAAGAAAGGTGCCAGATGAAAGCTAAGATGAACCGGCTTTAGGCAGAAGCAGGACTGAACACTGCGCTGAAGAATATACCACGCAGCCGTAATCGAATATGAACAAGATTAAAGAGAGATCGTAGCGCAATAGCACCGCCTGGTCAACTCCCCAGAATGTGCCATACACGCAAAATATACAGGGCACGCTCTCATCGTGATTTCAATTTCCTATTAAATACTAAATCCAGAAATTTGGCTTCATCTGCAAGCAAAATTCCTTGCAGCGCTAAAAGGCATGCACATTATTTTCTCAGAAGAGAAGCGAAGTTAATGACATCATAAACGTAGTAGTCGAGACCTCTTGGGAGACGGTATACCAAGGAACAGACGCCGAGGATGAAAATACCAAAGCCTAGACAAAATTCCGAGCGATAGGCACACCGTGACAGGATTAATAGCAATTGCAAATAGTGTGCCGCTTAATACCAAGTTTAGAGGTACTCTGTTCTTATGAAAGAAGCTAGTGAAAAAAAAATCTACCGTGTGCTAAGAATCGAATCTTTATTAACTCTGAATAAAAAAAACTGATAACGAACATTCCAATTATGGAACATGAAGAATACCTCTTTTTCCAACAGGTATCCTTTTTTTTTTAAAGGATACCTTTTTTTTTTTAAAAAAAAGGGGGGGATATGTTAATAGTTTGGCACTTTTTCAGAAATTCATCCAAAATATGGATCAAAAGATATATTAGATAACCAACAGAAGAGTGGCGTAGACAACAATCGCATTGGACGTCCATCAGAAATTTCGAAATACGACCCACAATGCAAACTGCCTATTAATAATGCGCAACTAGTGAGAAAATTTGCGCTAGATGGAGATCGAGATTCTTTCCGGGTTTAGGAATGGAAATGACGGCGGTTTTGCGCCAAGCGCAATGAAACGTACTATATTTCCAAGGGTATAAAAGCCTTGGAATTTGCAGAGAGCTGTTGCAACTTAACCACGTGACAACAATCCGGTCTCGATCTCTAGCTCGGGAGAAGTAAATGCAGTGTTATAACTCTCCCCATTGTCGAAGCGAAACGAGAAGCCAAGCAGAACGCCGTACGAGCTCGATATCTTTGCAAATATTTTCCATTGAGTGATAGCAATATTGACGGGAGAAACAAAGCAGTACTAAGGTTTAAGATCGTCTTTGGGCAAATGATCAGTCTTACCGGCCAAGCGAGGAATTATCCCACTTAACAGATTGAACGGTTGATGGAAGATATATCGCTCCAAGATGCCTTTTTGCCATTCTTGAACTGTTTGTAGCGAATCAAGTTCTCAGAGAGGAGTGATTACGAAATATCTGCAAGCATTGCGTCTCGGCAATCGTCGATCCAGGTGACTAGATTATTCTGCAGCAGAAAGAACAAGTTAGGTCGTGAGTTGGCATGCAAGGAGTTGTAATATCCCTCAGAAGAGGAGGGGGAAAATTCTAAGTTTATGAGGATTCTAATTTCTTTGTGTAGAAGCCATTTTGGTGTATGCTATGGATATACATGAAAAGACAAGAGATGTATGAGGGTCGTTCTAAAAGTTCTCGGCCTGGCCAAGAGCGCCTGGTAGCGAAGGTAATGCAGTTTTGTAGCAACAATCCCAGATGTGAGTGATACACACTATAGTGATAAATGAGAACTTTATTTTTCGCAAGATGTAAACGTTTAGACTGCATAGCATCCTTCAGTTGACCCAGTAGTAAAGCACAACACTCCTGGTGAGTTCCTGCCCTTCTGGAGATAGTCTACGAGCATCACAACGTGAGAATCCCATAAAATTGTAGCCATGCAGAGGAACTGTTTTTGCCATCTTTGGTGCACTTTCACCCGTTGCCAACCACTGTTTGGACTGCTCCTCCGTTTCTGGCATGCAGTTTTGAATCATTATAACATCTACTGTTATGAAACGTCGGAGAAACACGCTGAAATTGCGTTTAAACAATTCTTGAACACTTTTGCGAAATGTTCATTCGAATGCTTTTTCGGTTTATTGACAAACGCGGCACCCATCGAACGAAAAGTTTTCTCATACTCAAAACTTCCTGCAAATTGTAGTGGACAAGGCCTATCGAGGTCTTTGCAATGTAAGCCAACTCACATACCTTCAATCTGGAATCATTTATTAAGACATTGTGAATATTTGTCACAAGCTTGTTGAACGTAGCAATTTTGGGACGCCCTGGGTGCTCATCATCTTGAATGGTTGTAGACCACGCTTAAATTCAGCAGCCCACTTTTTAACTGTCGAAAACGAAGGGGAAGAATCCTTTAATATGGAATCTAACTCCTTTTGAATTTCTTTTGGGATTAAACCCTTCAAAACGAAGTACTTTATTACAGCTCATATTTAAGTTTTATCCATATTATGGAAAAGTTAACACTAGCTTGTTTACACTAACGTCTCAAACTAGTAACTACAATTACGCGTTTGAAACAAGCCGTGGGTCGCGTGTCAGCAGAATACATTCCTTTTCCAGTGATTAAATTTATTATTCAAATGATATCAAAATTGGGGATGGAGTGGGGGTGGTGGGGAGAAGTGGTTGGAGGTGGTGGGTGGAAGTTACGAGGGGGAGATACAATTTAATATCAAGCTTTTCAATTTAAATCACCGGAAAAGGGATATTTTTATTATACAAATGTTAAAATTAAGATATACATTTAATGTGATACAAACGGAGGGTTTATAAATGCAATTAAATTGCGAAAGATGGTGCTGGATATTTTTTTTATTATACTAATGTGAAAATGAACATACATGGAGGATTTTACTCCTTTACAAAAATAGCGCGGATTTTACCCCTTTACAAAAATGGCGGTGCGGTTCATTGGTTTGACTGGCAATTCACACATCACTGGTGGGTTTTACCCCTTTATGGCGGTACACATAGGCGATTTTACAAAAATAGTGTCGGTGTGGATTTACAAAAAAATATTTTAAAATATATGGTATGTCTTTTTGACAAGCGACACATCTCTGTCTTCGTCGCTGCTGCTTTCCACCTCCTCCTTCCCCTCCTAGTATGGTGTAGTAACGCAGGTGTGTGACACGTGGGAAAAGTGAGATGTTCCTGGGCCCACGGAATGGCGATGGGGACGACGAAATCGCCGATGAATGCGGGATGAAACACGCTGCCGACGCGACCTTGTAGTCTAGGGCTGGTGTCTTATCGAAGATTCCGAGTTAGATGGTAAAGGGTGCGTCTATGCCGTAGTGGAGTGCTTTTGACGGGAGGCACTTCACTTTCACGACATCGGAGTTGTTGGTTGCCCATTTGATGGTGACAGTTTTGTCTTCGCTAAAGAAAGAGATGTCTGTTGGGATGCAGTTGATGTTTGCAGGATACTTCCCGCTAGTTGTGGCGTGATTTTGATTGTCAAAAACTAGTTTGACAAATATATTGTTGCCTAATCCCAGCGGATCTGTATGACACCCCATGTTGTTTATTTCGGTATAAACTTCAATGCGTGTCTCCGGTAGCCGTTTCTGAGAACCTCTTCACCCTGGTACACGATGTAAAAGTCGAACAAGTTGAGCTGGCTGATGAGTTCTGCAGAAAGTTTGTTAAATCTTGTAGATAGAAACACTTCTTTCCCATTTTCGAGGCGAACAAGCGTTCTCGGTTCGTGCTTTGTGGATATGTTCCGGACCCCTACTACGACGTACGAAATGTTGGGCTGTAGCGTAGACACTGATACATACTCCGAGTTGTTCGCTACTGTAGCTAGTTGGTGTAACGCGTAGTTGATCATGCTGACTGCTCTATAGAACTTTTGCTTCTGACACACATAGTGCATTGTTTGGAGAGAGGTGGAGGTCCATCAATGTGGGTAGTGGTGGCGGGGAGGTTGTATGTAGTGCTGGTTGCAGCGGCGGTAAGGGCGTAAATTCCATTAGCTTCCTGTGTAAGCCCTGCCCATACAGTACAGACTTGTCATAGGGGTGCGCCTTAAATTTGTTTGGACTTGTTCGTGACGTCATAAGGGTGCAGGTGTCTTGAACCTGTATGGACTTGTTCGTGACGTCATCAAGGCGCTTGAACTTGTTTGGATTTATTCCTGAACTTGTTTGTACCTCTCCGTGACGTCCTGTGCTGATGTGTCCAACTCTCTGATGAATAGCGGTTCTAGAAAAGCTCCATCTCTAGGAACGCTCTAAAGGTGGCACACCGAATGTATCTTGTGTATTCGGTGCAGTTAATTTTCCCCGGAAGCGTGGGCGTGAAGCAAATACTTGCGATAGGCTGCTATTTGATTTTGTACTTCGAACTCTTCTTTCTTCTTGTGATAGATGATGTCGGTGACCACACGCTGTAGGCTTTCTAGTGCCCTCCATTCCTGTATGCTCAGTGATATGCAGCGACCGTCCATTTTGATAATAATATTTTGTGCGCCAAATAAACGTTTAAAAAGTATGGATAGTCGGTTGGTTAACTGTCACTCTCTTAAATGAAGAGTCAAGCTCTGTACCGCCGGTATCGCCTCTGCAAACTTCTGCCACTCTGTGGAACCCAGAACCACCGCGCTGCGTCGTCCACCAACGGTCACCACGATCTTGTGTGGAGGCTTAGGCAAAAACCCAACGGCTACAAACTAGGACTGCTTACTGTTCAAGAAGAAAACATCCGATAGCGGTCCAAGCTTCTCCATGTCACTGTAAAACAAGAACGCCCCTTATGTAGCATACTATTTCATAGCCAATTAACCACACATAATGAATGCGGTTTAACCTGTTCACCTCTCTCGAACGCTGATGACCTGAGATGTTAAAGAGCGTCCTTAAATAAAACAAACTGGTAGAGCGGGTCGTGTAGTACCACATGCGCCTTCTAAAAACGCAAAAAATAACGGAATTAGCAACATAAATGTAGCAGTGGTATATGTATATTCATGCACAATTTGTATTGATATTAACCTTTCTCTGATGCATCCGCCAGGACTGTAGGTTTCAATGACGTCATCATTGTGATTAAAATCACTAATTCTGAATTTTTAAAAGAATTTCTCCTTACACATGCCGCGGAAGCGGTAAGACAAGTAAGCAACGACGTAATGGCCACAAGTGGTGCTGACATCGCCTTGAAACCTTCTAGTGTTGTGAGTTCATCTTGTACCACAACATCGATTTAAAAAAAATTGGAATTTCCCCGAAAGAGGTTCTATACCATAGCTATCGAAATATTCACCTCGGTCGTTCTTTGCAACAAAGCTACAGACACAATGTTTCCCTGGTTTCGTGCTAGGATCAGTGTTAATGACAACTACTATGGGAAACTGTCTATTATGCAAATTTATCGAGAATTGGTCGCAAGCGTCACGCCTAAAAGTGTGGGGCACATTTAGATAGAAACCGGTGTATTTGCAACGTATTCATGATACCAAAATTGTCCTGTTAGCATAAATTTCTATAGTGCGATGCACTTCTGCCATCAATAACAGATTGATAGGTTCTGGAGTTTGATCTTTAAAACCTATACTTATAGACACGGTGCCATGCCGTTGTCCTGAAAAGTAAGACTCGTTAGTGCTTATTATCAAATACCATAATGTTATAGCCGTGATAACATTGATGTCCGGAAAATAAATGCCCTTCGCCCTTAAAGTGTATCCCGAGGCCATCTTGAAGAGTTTGAAAACAATGGAAAAAGTGACCGGCATCAAAATCGGGTTGTAGGGGTTGTGAGGGAAAAGGATACAGTTTCACATACAGTTGAAAAGAATTCATTTTAAAGTGTTGTAAATTGTACGATGTTACTTGTTAATGTTAATGTTACCGATGTATGCTTGGTCGGCAACCATTGCCACAACCACTCTTTGGGGTATTTGCCCTATGAAAACGTCGTTGAAAGTCATGCTACTAATCCCCTTTGGAATGTTAAGAGCGTGAAATCCTACATCTTTGAGATAGTACTTTGCATTACTCTTTGTTATGTGCAAGCCTGATGGTCGGCGACGTTCTCACAGCTTTCAAAACCAGTCTAGCAGACTGAATCTCAGTGTAGGCTTTAAAGTCCTTTGTATCCGAAAAGTGATGAAAGCTGGGTGAAGAGAGCGAGAATATGATGGTAACGCTCACATTGTTCACGAGTAGATTTTCCCGATTAAAGAGTGCATTGGAAAGATTACCCATCAACTGCACAACTTTGCTTCCTTTGGTATACTGGTTACGCCACTTAATTCCATCATTTGCCAAAAACGCTCCATAATTCCTCCCTTGTCCTTTTTCCAGAGCGAGGACTCTAGTCTGCTGTTTATGACATCTTCCGAATAATTGAACAAAGTTTCAATGTACGTTCTCTAGGGGTAACCTGGTTGAGGCATGGAAACTGTGACATTGTTGAGTGACATTTCCAACTGTTGAAACAAGGAATTTAGAGTATTGTTTACAAAAGTAACTTGCTTGTCCTCTTTCAAGCTGTTTCCACCGTCATCGACTATTCGCACGAACAGCTCAAGTACTACATAAGTCATGTCGAGGTAATCGTCTGCATTGCCAGAGTAATGAAATGTGATGGGGGCGTTTTTCATAAGTGGTTTTGATGGTTTAGAGAAATGTTCCGGTACTCCTCCACGTTCATTTGAACGGGCAGTCTTTAAAGATGTCTAGTTCTGAACTCATGTGCACCAACGATTCGTCAGCCATTATGAAAATACGTCTCGCACCTTCCGTCTTCGGTGTTAAGTCTTAAACTAATTGTATATTTCCCATTTTGGACACTTTAATAGCCCAGTACCTATCATAGAGTCTATCTTTACATCAGCTTTCCTCTTCAAATCAGTTCCCGGCTCCTTCAGTCTAGTCTTTAACGACTCCTTTGGCGGAATCCCCGAACTTGCAATATCTGCAAGCACAATGGCCCGCATTTTCAATGCCTCTTTACCGATAGCTTTCACTCCGCTCTTGAAAAACGGTAGCACGTTCTGAAAAGCCCGCCAAGAGCAGAGAACAAACAGCTATCCTTTTGATAACGCTTGCCTCTGTACAAGAGAAAATCTCGATTGTATAATGCTCCTCCAGCCTGGATTAAGTAATAGCTGGTGCCAGTATCCAGCTGTATTATGTTTGCTTTGCACCAAACTTTAGAACTATAGTACAGGAAAGTCCGTTCACAAAAGGCAAGAAATCGCCGTAACCGTTCCTTAAATCTGTATCACGATTTTAAAGTCCTGTTGCATCAAAGGTACCCAGTTAAGTGGAGTGAAGGACTTTTCAGTAGTCATGCAGGTGTTGCCACGTTTTTGATACTCTACAGAGACGCTTTCAATGACTTACACACACGTGTTGCCCACCACTTGTGGTACTTTCAGATTACAGTAAATGAACATCTCATAAAGGAAACCCATGTACAGATCCACCGAATGTTTACCAATTTCCTGTTCAACCACGTTTGTGTGTGGCGCGAAACCGATCATCTTGGCCAAAGTTGGCGCAAAACCAATACGTGTATGAGGTTCTTTGACGTAGGTTTAGAAGGATTGTCCGGTCTTACCTGCATGTCTGGTGTAGGAGGAGTGACTGGCTTAGGAGGATTTGGTGGTTTAGCATAGATAGGTTTTGGCGGGGTTGTAGTCGGAGTAATATTTCTAGCGTTTGTTTGTAACTTTTGGTTCGTGCCTTCAGGGGATTTAATTGCTATTTTCGGTACACTACACTACACTACACTGCTGGTTCTGGAGGACACAGCATTTTCTATACATCCAACGTAACTGGCTGGCGGGAATATGACTGGACTGTGGACTTTGATGTTAATGCTGGCAGTATTTTTGTTCTCGTTATAAATGAAGACGTCTCCGACTTGCAAATTTTCGCGTATAACAGAGATGATGGCGTGTAGCAAATCTTTAGAATTGTGTACGATACCATGTGGTGATTGCAATTAAATTTTGAATGTGTCACTGGTGTGCTCATATTATGTAGGTTCCATTGATTTGATTATCGTGATTTGTTACATTATAGAATTTCACAGGGTACCTAATCTTTTGCAGTGCTACTTCCCATTCTCCTTGCAACATTTTTCTCTCGGGTAAGATGTTTGAAAAGCTGGAAGTTGCATTGTTAGTGAAATGATCCATAGAGGCATTACTCACGAGCGTGAGGGAGGTTTTGTTCTAACCATATCGAACTCATAATTGAAGCCAAGACCCACGGGGTAAACTTGACTGGATAATCTCTCCACTTAACCAAAAACTGTTCATTTGGACCGCGACCTTTGGTGTTGGGTATTTTGTCTACTTTGAATGATTGCGGAAGAGTAACCTTTTGTATCTCCTCGGAGTAAAAGATGCCGCCTATGGCCTCCCCACCCAAGTCCTTTAATTTATACACAACGAGGGAACCGTATACCACCTTGTCAATCTGTAAAATTTCATTTGTCTAGTTTTGTTCGTACTCCTTGGCAAACTTAATTTTCTCCTTAGATATGCGCACATGGTCTCCTACATCAAATTTAATTTTACGTGGTTTATGTGCATTCTGACCTTAAAGATTTTCATAAACGTGCAAAACTTTGTCTTCATTGGCATTCTTTGGAGCCATATTTAAGGACCTGTGAAAGGAACTATTGTAGGACTGTAAAAGCGCAGGAAGAACGTCCACTTATCTATAAGTGTTTTTATGTGTGAAATATTTCCACATTTTCGTCTTTAAGGTTCTATTGAAACGTTCTATAACACTAGCGTTGACACTGTTTTTTGTAGTGTAATACTTTACACCATGTTTGGTTAAATATGTTTTAAAGGTTTGTTGGTGAACTCGTTTCCTTTATTTGTTTGCAATACCTTGGGAATGCAATGAGAGAATATAGTTTTAAACGCTTCTGTATTTTCGGTCCCTACTTTTGATTTTAATGGTATGGCCCAAGCATATTTCGAGAAAACGTCATCACCGTGAAGATGTAAAGGTACGGTTTATTGTGTTCTTTTACGTTGTTCATAACGTTCAGAACAGCTTCCCAAAGGTTGTCCATGTTGGTCACGTGGTAATTTCTGGTGGGGAATCGTTTTCTTATCGGTCTGTGAAATGTATAACTATCCTGTATTTAAAGAAAGGACTGATCTTATATTTTTGGTATGCCAGTGGTCTATCGAAGTTTGTCAGCAATGCCAAAACCATCATCGTATTCCGGATTGAAATTATTTTCTTCAGTGCGTTCACAGTTGCTCCCACACTTGCCTGCGAAGGTTATAAGACTTTCTTACTGGTAGTCGGCTTGTATCTACTTTTGTCTTTGCTGGCTTCTCTTCCTCCTCCTTTACCTCAATGTCGTTGGATTCAAGGTATGGTTTTCTCATTTGTGACATAAGAATCAGATAGTTCCCCAACTTATATTTTATCAACCGCCATTTTTCCGAGGCTGCCAAAAGTATACGCTGTAACTTATTCATTTCTATGATAAGTTGATTAAGTGATTTGTCCACGAGATGAAGCTTTTCGACTGCTTTTGGCTGTGAAGCTAGTATAATTTGCTTATCGTACTTCATTTAACTCAAATTTGACACGAGCGCACCGAGTGAAGCCAACATTGGGAGTAAGAAAGCAGGTAAAACCGCCTTTCTGTACCATGTTTTTCTTTTCCTTTCAGGAAAGTCGTTGTTGATTTATTTTCTGCAGCTAGCTTTATGATTCTTAAGCGCTCTAAGCAATTTATAGGTAAACTGATATGCCCTCTGCACACGTTGAGTATACATTGGAAATTGCCTTTATTAGCTCTGGGTTAGTGCTTTTGTCGCAAAATGGTTTAGCCTTAGCTAACACTGTCAGGTTTACGTATTGCCTTGCAATCAGTGGGCTACTCAGTCTGACAATGCTCGTCCTGCTTGTGTCGGTGATAAAATTACTAAAGTGTGTTCGCTGCTGTTTATTTAAACTCTCGGGGACACTCAAAGAACCTTCAGAAAGTGATCAACAATTGGGTATAAAATAAGAAGACGTTTCACCCGGAAGGACACCGGTTCCATACCTGTATTGATTTGGCGTGTACTGAGTGCGATCCAATACTAGATACCCGCGGGGGATTTCAGTAGACTTTTCAATTGCCTCTAACAGAAACCTAGAGTGCTTTGGTTCGATCTATTGACAAAGCCTATCAATTAGCATTTTATTTCTGTTGTTTTTAAAAACAATGTAGTTTGCATAGTTTGAAATTCCTTTGCTTGTGGAAACAAGTTTTGTAATATGTATATAATTCCGAAGCGCTTGTGATGGGAATCTCCTTGAAAAAATTTGACAAGTTTACTCCGTCTGCTTCGTACATTAAATAATCCAAAATAATCAAATCCCCCTCATTAACAGTCTCCAAATCTAGTATGCCTTCATGGTTGGGAAGACCGGGCTTGACTTTGGAGAATATTCCGACTGATGACACCATAACACTTTTCTCATAGGTATTTCAAACATTCGGCCTGCATTACTAATTAATTGTTTCATAAATGTAGCTTTACCGCACCGCGAAGGACCTGCAATTAGCATGGTGCATGGGAAATGAAATTTAAAGGTGTTGGTTAGCAGATATTGTGGGCGAATGATATACTTTCATTTAGATACGCCTTCTTTTATACCCGTAAGGGTAGGAATTAAAAGTTTTCACTCTGTACACGCTTGTTCACCACCATCCTATTGGTTTTCACTGAAGGCTCAGTTACCACAGTTCCTAGAACTTCCCTAGAAATCTGCGTGCCTTCAAGTACTACCCACATTGAATTATCCCTCAGTATGGTGCTCTTGATAACGCCGGAGTTTACGTTTTCCAAATTCCCCGCGTTGAGGGTGATGCCTTTAATTTTACAGAGTGCATCTTTTCCCCACACTCAACCTCTATAGTGTACCTTTTTGGGGCTGCAGATGCAAATCTACAAATATAAGCGCCGTCACCGTATTTTTCTATTTCATCTGTCATACAGCCAAATAAAAAATAAAAAAAAATAAAAAATAAACTACCCGTGGGAGGCATGCATTTCCCGGTCTGTGCGTGGCTATAACAGAATGTGTGTCGAAATAACACACGCGCTCACCCAATCTTCTAAGATAGGAATAAAGCTCGATTTTTGCGTCGGCAGTTGTATATGCCGCTATGACTGTGTTAGTGGTACAATTCAATTTAGGGTTCTGTTTTCAATGTTTCCATACTACGTACATCACTTCCTCTGTAGCGAGCAGGTAAGACTGTACCTCTACACCTGGGTCGTTAAGTAGGTCTATGGGCCTCGAATAATCTTTCACAAGCGCACACATGTGCAAGTTATCTCGTTCGCCATATTTTCCACAAAAGGAGTTTAACATCAGTTTAGCCACTCGCGCCTACAGGATTTGTTTCAATGGCGTCTTTGTCCAGTGCTAAGCCTTCTTTTTCAAAAATCGCGCTATACACTCATTTCTCATGGCAGGAGTGTCGCAGTCTTTGGGTCAACTGGAGGCTTCGGTTTTAATTTTCAGAAACTGATTTACATAATCCTGAAAAAGCCCCTCTTCACCAGTGGAGGGGTTATAGCGTACCATGTCATACTTTCATATTTCATACACATGAATCATCCTGTAACTTTCCTCTAATGTGACTTTTATCTCGTCCACTATCCAGGTGACTGTCGTACATCTTTCATCCTCTATATGCGTGCACTCTGCGTGACTCTCCATCTATGCACATGTGCGAAATAGCGGAAACATACATTTGCCGTTAATGCGCGATGGCAGGAGGGTGGTACAGTCTTTACGGGGAAAGAATTTTACATTTTACAACACCACCCTTAATATCTTCCAAATTTGGAAAATTAGCTACATGAATCTTAGGATGTCCAAAGGGTAAGTCTTGGTCTTATTTGGGGATGGGTACAAACTACACACGTCGTAGTAAAACATTTTCATATCTCCAGTGGCGTCGCAGTAGGTTCTCGTACTATTTGTATGTCCACCAAAGAAGCCATCTCGTGGGTTGAGAGGCTCGGGGTAGGGAAAACTTATGACAAAATCTGCCAAAACCGTATCAGCTTTAATCAAGGCATTGAAATCACTCCCACATCTCGTCACCTGGTAGCGACTATCTTTCATTATCTTCGTGACCTTCACGGTGCCCTCATTTCTGGACCCCATGGTCTCGTTACTCGTTTTGTATAACCTTGAATTTCTATTCGGGTAACAGTGCGCAGCCGTGGTAGAAGCATCCATGAAATAAATAGACACATTGCCCTTTTTCTTTGTACCCATCCACTTTAAGTCCTAAAATCTTAATTTCCTTGCACCGATGCTATATGATGGTTGATTGTAGCTGTTCCAACCAAGACAGCCAGAAACACGCTAACCGCGATTGCTTATCAGCTAAGCGGCACCCATCTCCAGGAATAAGCGGAATTTTATTTCTTGGCATGGACCGTTTCCTGTAAACATTCATACGTGTCTGAGCTATGGTGAAGCATTCTCTAAGCGGGTCAATGCGGTTGGTTCTCATCAATAAATTGCTTTCTAAATTTGGAAACACCCTGACTCAAGAGAAATACGTCAGTTTTACAGTAAGCCACCATTTCTTTTTTCTTGTCAGACATAATTTGAGGACACCATTTCATTATGCCACTGTTGAAAAGTTTTGCGGGCATCGACACTCGTGCCATCAGGACAGTAATATTTTTGCACAGGTACAGGACCAATATATTTTTTGATTTCCTTGGTGTTGAATAGGTAAGGAAAATAACCTTTACATTCGGGGAGTTGAAAGGTCTTTGAAAAGCGAGGCAGTGGCATAGGAATGAAATCAAAGAGCCTAGAAAAGTCACACTGATACTTCATGCCGTACATTTTGCTTTCGTTCATAATGAGCTCTGGGTCCCAATTTAGACTGCCCATCCTGTGCTTTAACAGAAACTGCCCATCATAGGACCTCAAGTTGTGTACTATGACGACAATGTCTGGGGATTCGAGCCTGGCTGTATGATGTGGTCAAACAATTGTTTCACAGGCTCCTTGTCAAATACCCGTTTTTAACACCACACTGCGTGCAATAGGACATCTTATATGAGACTCGTCGATACACAGCCTGAAGGTCTGATACACTACACCCAAATTAGGAACATGTTCACACACGCCTACGGAATAGTGTGTGTACTGAGTACACTCGAAATCTATGAACATGAACACGAAATTGTTTCGCAAATTTGGTGAATTGTACGGCTGAATGTAGCACGTGTGGTTTGCATTCACATAGATCTTAAAAGTACTACAATAATGGCCGCACTGGTGCGGAGTTTTTCTAAGCCTCATATTCACAAGTTTGTTGCACAACGGGTAGACTTTTTCTACGTCACACACTGACATGGTTTTAGGTTATTAACCCCCTTTAATTAAATGATTATTAAAACAGGTCTGCCCGTTGAAATCGCGATGACACGCGTCACATTTCACGTGCCTATCAAACGCTGACGACACTTGGCACAGTTTAAGTCACATCGGTGTTTCTTTTTTATTTAGTGAGGCAAAATTACAATGTCGGCAATACTATTTATACCTTGAATGCCCCGTGTAGGTTTACAATTGCGTTAAAATGGCTGCCGTGGAATCTTACATCCATGTTAATTTTCGACTTGTAGAGGACATTTTTGCCGCTGTGGCCGCCAAAAACAATGATGGAATACTTCTTTAGTACCATCTAAGAGTGTCGTCAAGTGTAAACAGGCAATCGGTTTTACCTATTCTCGCACAACTCTACAGTTCTTTGTTTTTGCAGATGGTCATATCGCTTATTACAATCATAATGTACATCCCCGTCAGTTTTGGATTTGCACACTGCAATGGCTCTAGGCAAAAAAAAAAAAGTGTCGTTCTTGATTTCAATGATTCCTCTGTTTTTACTAGTCGTTGCAGCGTTTGTAACATGAACCTGATATTACATTTATCCAAATACACAAAATTTTGATCGCCGCTGCCAACAAAAATTATTTATTACTTTCTCCATTGATTTCAACATGGCTTCGGGATTCACCTGATCAGACCTAATGACACTCACGTTACACGGCCTAGCAGGATTTTTTGGTATCATGAATCGTGATTCCTATGAACCCTGGCTGATTCTTAAGAGACTGTCGTTAACAAAAGATAAATAATCATGAAACACCTTAGAAACCCATTGGTTAGGATCTGTATCTTTGGGCATTGAACTTGCCATAATTTCAGTTTCAGCATACCCAGAATAAAAACTGACCTCTCGCTATGGTTTACAATTTCGAAAGTAGGTTGCAAGGTTGCACTTACCTGTGGCTCAATGCTACCAGAAGGATGATCAGCAATAGAAGGTTCATAAGTAACAGAAGTTTCATCCCCAGCATCTCTACCGATGCTGGATGACGAGTTTCCGGTAGAAGGCTGATTGCTGTCATTATTGCTAAAAGTCTCATCATTGCCAGTAGAAGGCTGATCGCTACCATCATTGCTGGTAGAAGGGTGATCACAACCATCACCATTGCCGATAAAAGACGTATAATCGCAGTATTTGTTGATGACCCCGTCTAAAGTTGAGGCGAAGCTGTCAAGTAGACTCCACTCACGTCCACTGCGTGCTTTCTTGAGAGTAAGATTGTTCCCATTGCGTGCTCTCTTGATGGCAGAAGACACATCGCCAGCATCGCCACCGATACCAGACGAGGAGTTTCCGGTAGAAGACTGATCACCGTTATTATTGCTAGAAGTCTCCTCATTGCCGGTAGAAAGCTGAACGCAGCCATCATTTCTGGTAGAAGGGTGATCACAACCATCTCCATTGCCGATAGAAGACTTATTACCGCAGTCTTTGTTGAAGACTCCGTCTAAAATTGATGTGAAGCCGTCAACTAGACTCCACTCACGTCCACTGCGTGCTCTCTTTAGAGTAGGCTTGTTGATAGTAGACATGTTTACCACGAGATATAACTTTTATACATGATCCCCCACTCCTACGGCCCCGCCCACAAACAATGAGAACGGGTTCTACTGCGCATGTGCAACCTTTCAACCAATCACCGTACAAAAATGGGCGCTAATGACCATAGAAGTTTTGCGCCCTTAAGTAACAATCATCATCACCGTACAAAAAGGCTTTGGTGGGGTGGAGGCATTCGTTTAGCTAAGAGAAGAGAAATACAGGTGGCGGTTTTTCGCCACATAAAATGCTTTGAAAAGAAATACGAAAAGGAATATACAGATGGATCTATAAGAAAAAAAAACTTTCTGCTTTTAGTGACAATATTCATTTTGAAAAAGAAACACGCAGGTGATGTTACATTAATTGCTTCGGTGACAGCATTCCTTAGAAAAAAGGGGGTTGGTACTACTAAGCATAGCTAAGAAAAGAGAAATACACGTGGCGGTTTTTCGCTTCATAAAATGCTTTGAAAATACGAAAAGGAATATACAGATGGATCTATAAGAAAAAAAACCTTTCTCCTTTAGTGACAATATTTTGAAAAGAAACCCGCTTATGGTGCTACATAAATACCCGCAGATGGTGCTACATAAATTGGTTTGACTTCTGGTCCAGAAAAGAAATATGAAAAAAGGAATAAACAGATGGATCTATAAGAAAGAACCCGTCTTCTTCGGTGACAATATTCATTTTGAAAAGAAAAACGGCAGATGGTACTACATAAATTGCTTTGACTTCTGATTCAGTACAGAAAATTTTTATAAAAAGAAAAAATACATTTTCAGGCAGGTAGTGTTACTCACGCTATGAAAAGAAAAATACATTTTAAGCTAGGTAGTGGTACTCAGAATTCTTTTAAAACCACGCATTTTTTAAGAAATCCCCAGATGGCACGCCCTTATACTACTAAGATGAATGCCATCCAGACCAGTTAAAGCACATTCAGAAGCGCAGAAATATCTTTTTCAATACATGTGAAACGACAAGCGAATTCAGGAGTTTTGTTGTTAGCAACACGGACCGGAATGTCATTCAGACAAATACCATACCAAGAATTCATTTAAACGAGGAGATAAAAGAAGTAGGGGCGGAAATTACAGAAGCGTCTAAAACTATATTCTCTCGTCGCATTCCCAAAGAATCGCCTAAAAAGCGGAACAAAAGTCTCACATACAAAGCCGGACTGAACAGAATAGCTTTTTGTCAGCGGCAGCCTGGTGTGCAGAGGGGCGTAAATCAGCCAGTGGGGGACTGGAAATCCAGCGGCGGAAGGGATAAAGTATGTTGGAATCTGTGTTGATTACGACATCATTTGCCTCTTTTTGTTTGTATTTTGTTAATGCGTCCTTTTCGTTATCGTCTGCACTTTAATCAGCTATTAAATTTTACAGTTGCGTCTTTTCTCGAGTATTAGCGCCATGCCAGTGCTTCCCGCTATAAAGGGTTAAAACCATCAGTGATGTGTGAACCGTCAGTCCAACCAGTGAACCGGCCCGCCATTTTTATAAGTGGATAAAACCCCTTCATTTTTTAAAAAGGGATTTAAAAAACCGTCATTTTTGTAAAGGGGAAAAATATCCAGCGCCACCATTTGCATTTTAATAGCATTTAAACCCTCCGTTTGTATCACATTAAATGTATATGTTAATTTCCTGTATAATAAATAATACCCCCTTTTCAGTGATTTAAATTAAAAACTTGATCATTGATTTAAATTGAGGCCTTCATGTCAATTTATATCCACCTCTCGTCACTTCCACCCCATCCCCATTTGATATCATTTACATAATAAATTTAATCACTGGAAAAGGGATATATACTACTCGTGTCGTGCCGTACATTTACGGTACGAAAAAGAACCTCAAGCCTGAAAGAAGAGGCCTCTGAGCAAAATTTGTCGGTCGTTTCACGCCCTGAATAGAATGTTCGCTGATGACCTGTGACGTTAAAGAGCGTCCTAAATAAATCAAATTAAACAAGCGTCTGAAACTTAACAGCGCGCCAACTACAGGATGATACTTAACAACCATCAGGAAATTGGTCATTCATAACTTTGAGTCAGACCGAGATCTTTTAGAATCCTTCTTGTAATTCACAAGGAAAGAGATAGCTGTAATACAAGTGAAGATATGAAACTGCATATAAGGACAAAAGGTGGGACGGAACGGATGCCGAGATTCTAATAGAAGCTGTTTGTGCAGTCAAGAGAAAAATAGGTTATTATGGTATTGAGTATAAACAGATTGAGGAGTTCCAAAAATTCTGCAAGCACGATGAATCTAGTGCACTCCTATTTGGAGCTGCAGAGGAGATGATCAGCATTAAAATCTCCCAGCTACAGAAACTGCAGTGGTAGCTGGGAGGTTTTTTAAAATTGTCTTTGAAATGACACAAGGTGGAGACTAGCTAGATGTAAATGTATAGACATTTCAGGCCATGATGGAGATGGGGGTACTGCAGCAGACTGCAAGTATAGTGGAAAGCTGTATATAAGTAATCTGTTCATCATATATCATGTGCAGGTTTAAACGCGTCGGAGGCACGGAGGACAACTGACAGCAAACGTTCGTCTCCTGCAGACACACTGGCACAGCATGGGTCGACTACATCAATAACTTACCGAGGTTAACGGCAAAATAAGCGTTTGAAAGAGCGAGGGTATTACCTTGGTCACTGGTCATCATTCTAGGAGTCCTTTCTTTTCCGCATGAGACTGATTTTTTAAAGCAAGTACATTCTGATCCATGAGCTTTTCGTGGACATAACTCTCGAACTCCTAATCGGCAGTCGAGTTCAGTTCAGAAAACGACTATTAGCAATGGCGGGGTGAAGATGCCGAGCGCTAATAGAAGGACAACCTTCGAGAAGGGAAGAATGAGCCACCGTTTATCGTTACTTTACTTCGTAGAAGGATAAGGGATCTTTATAAAAATAAATATAAAGAGCATGGTTTTTAAATTCACAAGGTTTCACCTCGAAAATAACAGGATTAGACCGTGATATAGTGATGAACGGGATGGCAAATAAATAAACAGCTATTCAAGCCCGCATAGCGCTGTCGCTCTTGGATATCCTCCTTGAACCTATAAAACTGTAAGTATTCGATCGCAGGAGGTGTGGTTGGAGAGTTAATGTCGTTTTTGGGCTTTCGTATAACCATCGTTCTTTCACCCAAAGCTCCTGGACAGCCTTTTCCTCTTTATTATAGGAACAATCGCCAAAATTAGAATGAAAGTTCATGCAGGGGAAAGCAGATGAACAAGCAATGTAGGTCCCTCTCCCATAGATCATGCACAAACTAGCAGCTATTTTACAGGGGACCTTCGTATGACCAAAACGTTGAAATGTGTGCATTTGGGTTACTTACATAGGTTTGTACTTCAAGAGTGCATTCTGGGAGCATCACCTGATCAAAGGTAAGAATTTGAGTTCCAATTAATAGAAGTTCCTCGAGTCTCGTTTGAACTCTATATAACAAGAGTACGCCCTGTTCGGCCACATAGCTCTGAATTTCGTTCCTTATAACATCGAGCAGGGAGGTGGTGACCACTATTCGTGATGAATTCATGTTTCTCGATACGATTTGGATAGCCGTGGAATAACGTGGCCTTTAATAAGCTTTTAGTTAGGTCAGCAATAAGTGTCTTATTTGGAGCAGTTCCATAATCGAATACAGGACTTAATAGATCCGGGGATGACCTGGTTTGTGTTATCAAAGTATTGAGAAAAGGATATGTCCTCAGTTTTTTCCTTTTCATTTTTACCGCTCGATAAAGTTCAAAATCCATCCATTCCAAAGTTCCGGGTAGTCGCTTTTAAGCTCAGGTACTCGTACGGTACAGGCCTACGGACGCGGGGTGTGCAGCAATATCGAGTGCAGATAGGCACCTGGGACATTGGCATAGATTGTGAATTTCGCGCTAAAACTGGGAGCAGAAACGGTGTTAAGTATGAAACAAGCATCGCCAGTATGATAGCAATGTTACTGATTATAGGAGGAATCTAGTAAACCCAGGACGTGTGAAAGAAACTAAAGGGTATAAGGTTTAGCTGAATTGCGATGAGTAAAAGATTAATCTTAGAGGGAGTCGAATTAAGTGGGTTTGGCAAATGGTATCACTATAAATGTGGGTAATGTTAAGACAAGACATTAACCAGGACTGGGTCTGCAAGTTTTATAAGACAAAGTGTTTTGGAACTCCATTGTACGTTATAGTGGCAATCTCCATAAAGACAGAAAGCTTATGTGAAAATACTTCTCTAGCATACATGTGGAGCAAATGTAAAAGTCATCGAGGGGAACAACCACCAGCATGATTAAGGTTGTTTTGGTAAATGCTCTACTAACGATTTGTGGAGGAAATATGCAGCAGATTAGGTAATAACTAAAGAAATTCTAAGGCATGGCTACCACAGTGAAGACTAAATATACCCAAGCAAAGATAAATTTTAGTAGTATGTTAAATCAAAAAGATGTACTACAGCTGCAAAAGTGCATTAGTAAATATGGGGATTAATTGAGTTTGTGAAATGATGGGCATTTTATTTGCTGAATTGATTCTTGATATGTGGAAAGGACCTTGCTAGGGTGGGTATATCTAAATAGAGATGACTTCACGAAATTAGAACAGTTAACAGACTCCTACAGGAATCATAAATGAGAATTGGGGCAGTGAAACCAGTTACAACATTCATAGTGCAGGTAGTACCAAAGATGGAGAGAGGGACATTCTATAGGCCTGCATCACATAATGGTCAGTATTTATAATTTTGCAAGTAAATTGTCAAAGCATAAATAACAAAACAATTGAATTATTACACAGTGAACTGGCATAATTTGACATCACAGCTGACACAGAATTAAGGCTAACAAATTAAACATGTGATGAAATTATTAATCTGATTATACTACTTACAGGCATTATCAAAATGGTAGGGAAGAAGTGTTTTTATATGTGTGTAGAAAGATTTTGTGCTTCCACCACGGGGAGAAACTTATTAACTGAAATGCTCTGGAGTAGACATAGGAAATTATTATTCTGGAGAAGTACTGAATGTCATTTGGGTGTGTAGGACACAGGTGATGGGAATGAAGTCATGCAGAAAACTATGCAAATTTTTGAGCAACATTCATTTTACCTAGGGTGAATGACAAAGGACTATAAAATACAAGGTTGAATATACCCAGCTGGAAATTAACAACCTCATTTGTAAACAAAATCTTCGGGTGCCCGACATACTAACAAATGAAAATTCCATATTTAATATATTGGGAAATTCTAGCAGATTACAAAGTGATTCAAGTGAGCATGATTAGTAACTCTTAAAGTATTCTGGAAGCATAAAGAGAACCAGAGCAGACATTTTTTTCCCTTAAAGCAAAACGAATCTGGAAGGGTTTGAAAGGTATGTAAGGGAAAAACATTAATCATAGGCAACAATAAAAGGGGGGGGGGGTAAGAATGGGTACAAATGCTGCGATTTCTGCAAATTTTATTTACAAAGTTAAACGCATTTACACCGAAATTGTTAATTGAAACATTGCACAATGAAGCTGATCATATATTAAGATCATTGTGAGATTGAGTCAAACTAACAAGTGGAGTAAAATAGTGTTAATTCGACTCAATCACACAGTGATCTTAATATGTTTACGCTGGTTAAACAACTATCAAAAGATGCTGATCATAAATATTATAAGAAAACTTAGACGTATGTAAAGAAAAATATATGCCAGGCATAAGGATAGCTCTGTACATAAAGGTAAAATTATGCAACTAGGTAGAGAACTGTTGAATCGCCCCCCCCCAAAATATATATATATATATATATATATATATATATATATATATATATACACACACACACAGCAGAGAAAATATTATAAATGAAAGATAAAAATCATAATAATGAGTTTAATAACGTATGTAACTCCATGGTAATAGCTACATGTTGTTACATGACATCATAGAAAAAAACAATACAGCAGAGAGAATATTAGCAATGAAAGATAAAAAATGGAATAAAGAATTTAGTAACATGTTCAATTCATGGCAGTTGCTACATATTGTGCATGGCATCAATATATGTTTTATTACACAATGTAAATATGGATTAAAATAGACAGGACAAAGTATAACTAGGTTAGGAAGGTTATCCAGATCCAACTGGTTTAATACAGAATACAGAGAAATCAGGATATTAATGGAGGAGGCACTTATATGGGCAAAGAGTAAAAGAAAAATCACTCAATTTGAGAGAGTTACATAAGGTGCTAATTCAGCAAAAGAAACAAAAAAGAAAGAAAGCTGAGGAAGTTGAAGCAAAAACAAAATCAGTGAGAAGACGGTTGGTATGGAAAATATTTAGTTTATAAAAGATTTAATTAAACCTAGATAAAATATATATATATATATAAAATTTTGTCTTTTAGGCTAGTTGCTCAGCTTGCTTGCTGGAGCATTGGTCATGTAGCCTATACTTCAGCTGATGTGTTAGGTTTTCCTGGGTGAATATGACTACTCCTGATGCTATGCCATTTTCTCCTTGGCTGCCATCAGGGAATGCTACTATTGTGTGCCTGGTGTTCTTATTTACTTATTTTATTGTATTCAATTATACTGAAAAACTGCATACCTCTCTTGAAAATAAACATTTCAAGCAAAGCTAACAAGTTTATTAATTAAAATTGCTGCATGTGCCAGAGTAAAAGCATTTTCCATAATAGAAGGGACAGCCTAGCAGTTCATGCAGACAGGACGGGAATGAACATTAGCCTTTGTGTGATTTTGCCCACAAGAGCCTCATGAGGGGATAGCACTCAGATGTAAGAGTGGGTAACGCACTGGATCTGATAACAGTGCATTGGGAAAGGAATATACAGCCTGACTACTGTCAGAATCCTCTTGATCCTCTGTTAGAGGACGACATGGTTAAAGGTGAGGATAATGGTGTGTGTCAGCATCCATTTGGCCCACACATGATAAACCAAAAGAAACACATTGTTCAACCAACTTAACATTACAGGCAGGGCTGGAAAGTGCCCGTGTGTTGCTAGCACCCGAGCAGCTAGCTAGATAATAACATTTCAGGATCAATGCAGTAATAACTCAGGCAGTAAGAGGTCATGCTACACTTGTGAAGATAGGATAGTGGGTTCGAATACTACCATTCCATGCTTTTTTTTTTTTCTGCCAGAGTTATTGGAATAAGAGCAGTTTGCCATAATTACAATTATTTACTTGCTAAATACTACGTCCAAAGGTTTCTAGGATTTGCTCGAGGTTAGCCAACCGATTAGGGTAGTGTATGTACATATGAATTAGTTGCAACTTGGAATAAGAGCACATTTCCCACCATTACAGTGATCTACTCACTAAACCACTGGGTCTACCAGTATCTAGGATTAGTCTGATGTTAGCTGACAGATTAGGTTAGTGTGTGTGTATATATATGAATTAATTGCAAAATGGAATAAGAGCACATTTCCCATGGTTACAATATTTTACCTGTCTAATAATGCCCTCATTACCAGTTCATAGCTGGGCCAGTCACTACCTTGGGCTCTCCCTGCTGTCACTCACTTCTGGCTAGCCATTCAGGCACTAGCAGCACAAAGGCACTTTCCAGCCCTGCCCGTAACATCAAGTGTTCAACCAGATAATCCCCAATTTCTATATAGGACATGTCATAGAAGGCAGGAGTGGTAATGATGCCTCAAAAGGAATTCAGGGTGTGATGCTGCTGTCATAGCTGCTATCGGATAGCCATGGTAAATAGTGGCCTTCAGCAGGTTATTCTCTTCGAAGATGTTCATTACTCCATCAAAAGAGAACTATGAAGGATATTAGGGTCAGATATCTGGTTCAAACCTTTCTGAATTATGCAAAAGTTCACCAGACTAAAATGACTGGCCATCAGTTTTAATAATCACTAAGTAAAAATGGCACACATGTTTTAGAATGATGCTATTGAATATTATCTTTAATATTATTGGTCTTTTCATTAAATGCTGTAGCATTCTTTTTTTTTTTAGTTAAAATATAGAGATTATTATTCAATGTTTAGGCCATTTTCTTTAAAAGTCAATATTTTTTGATCATTTGCGAACAGTTACAATAATTTTTAACTTCATTGAATGGTAAACTTTCTTCTTTGATGGCTTGATCAAAATATGAAGAAAATAAAATCACAGATACAGGACATCCCTATTTGAGTCCTTTGATCAGTGATTTTATTACAACTTTTTCCATTTTTTTGTTGATACAGCCATACATCTTGCTATACAAGTTCCAAACAGCTCTTATTAATGTTGCAGATAACCTTCTAATTTGTACTATTTTTCATAAAAGAGATATTTGATAATATTAAATACTTTTACATAATCTATAAAACATTTAAAGTTGGAGGCATAAACTCTCTCTTTTCCTAAATCTGTTGCAATGAGAAGATGCAATCTGTAAAAGAGCGGTCTTTGCAGAATTTGTTTTCTGTTCTAAAAGATAGGACTGTCTTATTGATCTCTGTTAATTATTATTTTAGTATATATTTTATGTACTTTTATAAGGAGTTCTTTTATGTTTTCCTATATAATTATATTCTTTTTGGTTTCCCTTTTAAATACAGTGCACTTTTTTGAACTCGGAATTCCAAAGGGATATGCAGGATTAGGGGGAATTGAATTATCCAACATTCAAATTATTAAAAAATTGTGTTTGGTACTACTCCATAGCCTTTAATGATGTCACATTTTTCTCAACTTTTTTTCACTTCTATTAGAACTTGTATTATTTTCTGCAATGTTAAGTTGCAATATGCTTTGACATTGTGAACAACGTGCTGTGCTTAGATTAATCACAGTTAACAACTTAGGGTCCCTTGGTCACTAACTTGGAGTTGCATCCAATATGGTGGATGAGTCAACTTAAAAGAATCGCAGTACTGAAAGACAAGTTTCCAGCGCTGCCCCCATAGGTAAAAAGGGACTGTGAATAAGACTGGAAAAGATGTAACAACATCCAAGTACTAGAGGTTGATATTAGCAACACATATACTACTAGAAGTGCAACTCATTACAAATACTAAAATATATCAAATTCACAACAAAATTATGTAGTAACAGAATAGTAGGACCAGCGAGAATCAAAATGGCAAAACAAGGAACGTGTAAAAATCACAGAGTAGAGGAGGAAGACAACTACCGACATTTGATAGACCTGGTAAGAACGCATGTACAGCAGACAGCATTAGCTCCCAATACAGCACCATATTTGGAAGTATAGGAGTTTAAAACACATGAAAACAAGGACAGTGAGGGTGAGGAACGAATCTTTTATTGGAGAATCGAAATGTCTAATGGAAAGAAAATAGGAAAGAGTTAGAAGCTGGAGAAAGATGCCGGCAGTATGATGAAAAACTTTTTCTTAATGAGCATAATTACAATGTTGCTGGTAATTGGATGGGTTGAGAAAAATCACGATCCATTAGAATATCAAGAACTACTGGAAAGTATGAACCAGAAAATGGGCAGAGTAGAAGGAATGGAAACTCGACTAGGTAAAGTAATGGAGAAGATGGTTAAAGAGATGAAAGTTGAGTTAAGAAATGAAGTGAAGAAGGTTATGAGGTTAAGTGGAAATGGTTAAAGAGAAAATGAAAATAAAGGGACGAAAGGAGGAAACACAATTTAGTGTTTGTAGGAATGAAATAGAGAAGGGGAGTATGGCTCATAAAAGAAATATTGCAAATAATGAAGGAGAAGCTAGATATGAAAATCTAGGGATGGGATATTATTGAGGCAAGTTGGACAGGGAGATGGGCACAGTCAAGGCTAATTATTGTGAAATTAGCGATGGTCAAGTGGTATACGATGTATTAAGTAGAGCCAAAAGATTAAGAGGATCAGATATATTTATCAATAAAGGTTTATCACCAACCAAAAGAATGTTATTACGAAAATTAAGGAACAGGATGAAAGAAGCAAGAATACAAAGGAAAAGGGCTTATATAAGAAAAATTACCAGTTATGGATTGATGGGGAAAAAGTTCCTGAAATAGACATGAGTACAGTTAAAGAAAATGGACAGGTAAGGATTGGAGCTAGAATGATGACAGGAGAAAATAAGGTGGAGGAGGTATATTTGGAGGCATTAAAAAGAAAGGGAGTGATGTAGTAATCCAGGCTTCCAGAGAGGATGAAAACCAGAGGAGAATGTCCGAAACAAGTGGAGGAAGTATGGAGTAATAAAAGATTGGGGCTGAGAAGAGTACATTGGTGAAGACAGCTATGGTGACAGAATCAGAGGAGGCATGAGATCACAGCATAAGGAAATATGCTAGGGAGTCTCCATTAACAGGAAGAAGGAGATAAAAGAAATGCAGGACTTGACAGTGCAGGAGAGTAGGGTACATGAGCTGAATACAGAGGACAGATAGGTGAAGAAGAGGAGAAAGGCTGTGTGGAATGTAGAGTACTAGTGGTGGGTGACAAGGCATCATCATCATCATCATTAGAGAGAAAAGTATGCAGTAGTGTTGGTGGTTTGGAATAAAAGGTAGTGTCAACCCCAGAAGGAAGCATCATGGAAATAGCAGAGAAGGAGCAGGAGGTTACAGGGGAAAGGAGAATGAGGCACAGAGTGAAGGTAGAAAAATTTAGAAGTGGAAGGTGTGATTCAAGATAGTAATTAGACTGGAGTTTGGTGCTGTGAAATGTAGAGGGACTAAGGTCAAAGATGAGAAATGGGGAAGTGTTCAAAGTGTTAAAGAAAGGTGACATTGCATTAGTGGAAACTTGGTTGGGCAAGGATGAGAAAATAGTGGTGGATGATTCTGATTATATAGTGTACAAGAAGTAAGTAGGAGTAATAGAGGAAGGATTTCAGGTTTTATAGGGGTATTTGTAATAAAGATAGTGGAATTAAGAGTGATTGAAATACAAAACTATGAAGGGCAGTAATGTGACTAAAGATATGTGAAGGGTGTTAAATTGTGTATAGGTATATGTATAGCAATAGTATACAATCCATCTAGCATTTCAGAATTTCATAATAGTAACTTATATATCCAATTAAGTAAAAAAATAGAGGAACTAAGTGTGAAATATCCCAATATGGAGTTTATAATAGCAGGGGACTTTAATGCAACAATGCGAGTAAGTGATATAAGGTCTGTGGGTCTAGAAAATGAAATTGTATGGATGCAAACTGAAGAGAAAGTAAGAGAGTCCAGATAAGGTGTATAATATAGAAGGCAGTAAATTGATTGAGTCCTGTGAAGTAAATGGGTTACTGATGTGTAATGGGTGACAGGCAGAGGATCAAGAAGGGAAATTTACTTTTATAAATGTAAATGGGCAGATAATTGATTACATTTTATAAAGTGAAGGAATAGACCAGGTACTGTTAGGGTTTAAAGTGTTAGATATGGTAGTAGGTAGAGGACATTTTCCATTAATAATGAGGTTCAGCCTAGGGGAATGAAGCAGGGAGGTAGAAGAAATTGAACTGGAATATATAAGATGTTACAAATGGAGAGTTGAGTATGAAGAGCACTTCTGGGCTAAGTTGTTATCACCAATTGGAGTAATAAAGAAATATGGAGTTATGTTAGCATTGAGAGCATGTAGAATAGAAGAGGCAGTATCAAAGTTGGAATCCATGGTAATGTGGACAGGGAAAAAGATAGAGGTATATCAGCGAGAAAAAAGGATTATGGATGGTATGATCAAGAATGCAAATTAGCTAAGCATCAAGTGTCAAAAGAATTAAGTAGGTGGAGAAGGTCAGAACAAGAGGTAGATAGGCAGATATATTTAAACATATAAAGAGGTTATAAATGTTTTAATACAAGAGAAAAAGAGGAAAATGAGTGAAAAAATTAAGAGAGCAGTAGCAGCTATAGTAATATATATATATATGGGCAGTAATACAGGGAATTCAGAGAAAGAAACAGGATGGAAATAAAATAAAGCCGAAGGAATGGATTAATTACTTTAGAAATTTGATAGGAGCTGGGAGTGAAGGGAATTATAGGGAGTTGTGCTGTAAATAGGATAGAAAGTCTGGATAAAGAATTTAATATGAAAGAGGTAGGAGACCAGATTATAACATTGAGAAGGAATATGGCTCCAGAAGTGGATGGAATTCCAGTTTTGTAAAGCATTTGCAGGAATAGAGGGAGGTATTAGTTTGTTAAAGGAGATACTAAATAAAATAAAGGAGGTGAAGGTAATACCTGAAAGCTGGAAAGTTAGTTTGATAGTACCCTCATATAAATTAAAAGGTGATATTAATAATTTAAACAATTATAGAGGAATTAGCTTGTAATCCATATTAGGGAAAATATATACTTGTATATTGGTGGGAAGATTCCTTGAATGGGCAGAGAAGGAAATTAAACTCACAGAGTTTCGGGTAGGTTTTAGAAAAGGAAGGAGAACATTAGATAATATAATGATAATCCGCACCACTGTGGATAAATATTTGAGAAACAAAAACGAAAGAGTACACATTTTCTTTGCAGATTTTGAGAAAGTGCTTGATACAATAAATAGGGATGCCTTGGTTTATAAGTTAAGAAGAAAAGGAGTGAGTAATGAGTTCTTGCTAGGATTACAAAGATTATATGATGGAATTAGGTTTTGTGTTATGAGTGAAAGAAATAGGATCACAGATTATATGACCCAAAAAATTAGATTGGGGCAAGGGTGCAAATTAAGCCCAATACTCTTCAATTTATTTATAGATATTATTGAAAGAATCAGAGACAGAAATGGGCATTGTCCGATAGTTGGAAATAGGGAAGTACCAGGATTGCTTTTAGCGGATGATCTTATAGTAGGAGCAATCATGGTGATAGGACTACAGGGGGCTATTGATGAGATTAGTAGATATTGTGCAGAATGGAATGATTATAGATAAATGAGAAAAAAAAATTGAAGATAGTGGTATTTAAAAAAAAGGTATAAAGTTAAAAAAAGATGAGAAATGGTATACACAAGGTGAAATGTAGAAGTAGTGAAGGAGTTTGATTACTTGGGGGTGAGATTTGGAAGTAATGGAAGATAGGAGACACATGTAAAATGTGTGCAAGTTAAAGGCAAAAAGGCGATGGGAGCAATCAGAATAAGTTTATATAGGACTCCAACATTACCTGTGAAATAATTGGAGAGAATATATGAGGCAATGGTAGAGGCAAGGATGTTGTATGCAGTCGAGGTTTGGGGAGTTGAAGAGGGGTGGAGAGGGGTGAGAAAGGTGGATGTGGTACACAAAATGTTTTGTAGGGAAGTGTTGGGATTACCCAAGTGTTCTTGGAGGGGGGTTCGTTTGCTTGAATTAGGAAGGATGGAAGGAAAGGATTGATTATAGAGAGAGCAATGAAGTATTGGTATCATATCCTCAAATTACACAGCTGAAATCTATTAAAGGAATGTTAGGAATATCAAAATGAGGTATGGGGAGGTAGGGAAGGTACTAGAAGAAATAGGTTTGTGGATATATAGAGAGCAGGTGAAAGTAATGTTAATGGATTTTAGGAGATGGTGAGACAGAGGATAGAAGATATTGAAAAGCAAGAGATTTGGGCTAGCTTAGACAAAAATTCCTTGGTCGTATATAAAAGAATCAAACAGAATTGAGGACGAGAGAAATATATTGTAATTTGTGATCAGATGGGTAGGATGGGTTGGGCATGAATGCATGCAGGAATAATATTCCTGAAAGGGTATAGAGACAATAATGACAGATGTAATATGTGTGGGGGAGAAGCCAGTGTGTCCCATTATTTATTGGAATGCAAGAAAGTTAAATGGTGGTGGGAAAAAGTTTGGGACAATAAATGGAACAATTTACAGAGAGATTTAGTGTTAAATAAAATGTTAAGTAACAAGAGTGAAAAAAACATCTCCCATGGTGGTTTATAACAGTTGGGGCAACATTGAAACATTTAAAAAAATATCTAGATTGCAGTTCTAACTTTGAATTTTAGTTTAAATTTAAACAAAATATGCATTTTTAGTATATGGGCTTCCTTTATGGCAAAGCTTAACTTATTTACTTAATTCAGCATTATATTTTATTTGGTTTATCTTTTAGATCTATGTTTCATTTAAATGTGTTTATTTTCTTGGACCAACCTTTTAATAAGGTTATCAGTAATTTCACAAACAATTAGAAGTTCAGCTTTAAAAAGAGACTGCAGTATGTTTGAACTTCATGTTTAAATATTTTTATTATAAGATTTATAATAAAAATTCAGGATTAGCAGTATAAAATATAGTGAACTAGAGGAAAATAAACTTCTCTCTTATTTTTATAAATGTTCTTTTTAAAAAATAAAATAAATCTATATTTTATACTTTGTACTTAACATAAAAAAATTACATGAGAACCAAAGGAAAAGCAAATGAACCTGTAGACTGCTTAAATAGCAATTACATTCACTTAAAATTATATTCAATCCACATACTTAAAAAAATTTGCTTGCATAATGTAGAATTTCAGAATTTTTCTAATTTTTCAGGAAATGAATTGCCAAAATTCACTATAGATGCATCATATCCCATTCCTTTAAAAGGAGACCCTTCCTTATCCCATGCTTCTTTCAAAATACTTTCTGTGACCTGAAAAGAAAAAGACTGTTGTAAGTTAAAAACAAAATATTGATATAATATGCAAAAATAATGACAATGATAATTATTGTAATGGTGAAAATTGGTGAAATTACTAAGTAGTAGTGACTAGTTAACATTATTTTTGTATAAAAAATAGCTGGTGTGTCTAATAAATATTTTTAATATTGTGTGTAAATATCATAATTATATAATTAGATATTTTTTCCATCAAGCATGGTTTTTGTGACAGCTGTGATTTTTGCCTAAAATTTAATGTTTTTCAATGTCAATCATGGGATGTATATTATTGTTTGTTCTTATTCATTTTCTCAAGAGCAATGAGATGGTCTATTACATTGAATCACAGAGTATCAACATTGTGCATCAAGGTATGTCAATAAAGGTTGAATACAAACATGATCTGTAGTGACAAAATTGTAGTCAGTCACCTAAGAATGTTGGAAATATTTTATTTTTCTATAGGCTTAGAATGTTATAAACGTTCTTTTCATTACACATTTTGAAAATTTATTCTTTAAGAAGACTATAGTGCAGAATGATGCTTTATAATTATAATGGTATATTTTGCTTAATATGTTCAATTAAAATAATGCACTAATATGTCAATAATGACTTTATATGAATAATATCATAAACTCAAGTTTTACTTCAGTTATGATTAATAAGAGCTGTGTAATGACATTTAAAATATTCTTCCATCCATAAAGGCTACTGTAATAATTAATGTAGCCTCTACATGCTTTTTTACTGCCTTATACTTATCAAGATGAATCTTACCAGCTTTTACCTATAAATAGTTTCCAGTTCACAGTTCCACACACAATTTATTGCTTTTGTAGTTCCTTTTTGTTTCGGGAATTTTCACTCTTTTATTATCTATAATGTATTAACAATTCTCAAAATTGATTTTCAGTCACTTTAACAGCTATACTGCAGGATTCTGAAGATAGGTCTTCAATTGTGAAGAGTTTATAGAAAAGGTATAAAAATATTAAGTATTTTACTGTTACAGAGCTGATATACTAAGTGCTGTACATATCTCGTGCACAAATCATTTATAGTCATGACAACATGGAAGGACTCAAATATGAAATATTAGAGAAGCTTCAGGATGAAAAATATAACTGGAAATTAGGGAAGATTTGATAATTGCTTTAGTACTTGGTTTGCAATGGGGATATTTAAACTTTTGTTATTTGGTGAATGAGACAGTAGAGAAAGAAATCTCATTACTTTGGAACAACTGGTTCACAACTTAAATGTAAATTGGAACTTGCACAGTGAAGCCAATCATATTAATTGATATCATACAATGATATCAATTAACTGGTTCACACTTTAATCTCTTATTGATGAGCAGAAAAATGTTCAAATTCACCATAATTAATTCTGAACAAAATGCATTCACCCCCATTACACATTAAACTGGGATTTATCAAACAATTTGAAAAAAGCAAGACAAAATTATGCTTCATTTATTCATTTGAAATCCAAATTTCCCAAAAGATTAATGCAAAGATGAAGGAAGGAATATTTACAAAGCCACAAATATGATCATTAAAGGATGACAAGTTTTAAGAACTGTTATTCCATTTGAAAAACACAGTCTGCCAATCATTCTGGTATATTTATCATCAGTTTCTTGGAAATCAGAAAACTGTTGTTATACAGTAAATGACCTGAAATCATACAAAGATGTGATATAGCATTCTTCAAAAATGCATTTTTTGAACTCCCACATAGACCTTGAGGCTGTCAGAGATCAGCATGGAGAATTTTTCATCAGCAGATTTCTAAAATGGAAAAATGTATCAAGGCAAATGTTGCCCCGAATGTTGGCTCGACTATTGATGGAAAATGAAGACACACATTTCATGGTATTCAAAATGTCATCCGCAACTTTCCAGATGTGTCAGAATTTCAACGGCCCTCATTAGAAGTCCTGGCTGCCAGTGCTACTCAAATACTTCATTTTTTAAAATTTCAAATATATGTCACAACAAATCTCTGCCTAATGGAAAAATACTGTCAGCTACTATAATTCTGCATAAAAAATAATTTCTCATCTAATTTAGTTCTTGCAACAAAGAAATATTTGATTGCATACTCCAATTTAATTACTTAACACTAAAGCTAAAAAAACTTATCTATGATATTTAGTGCCAATAACACTATGTTTAAATACACATATTTGCTTCTAGAATTGTTTAGAAGGGTTTTCAACCTTTTCCAGTTATGTACCATTACATTCAATGCAAGATATTAGATGTACCAGTAAGCAAATTTTATGAGGGAAATGCATGGTTTTGTGGTACAAGGGTCAAAATAACCATTATCTACATTTATAACAATTGTGATTTGTTTAGTTATTTCTTGTATGCAGTATTTAGAATTGGATATTTATTGAAGAACAACATGTTGAATCTATTCCTATTCAATGGCTTGTACTGTGAAATGTCTTAAAATTAATTGTTAAGGTTAAAATATAGCGACTGAATACATAAACTTCGACATATATACATTCCAGATACTGATACTCCAGAAGTTAGACCTACATCCAGTAAAAGCTATTAATTTTACAATTTTAACTAATTTCTGACTCACACTTTTGTTTCAGTGTGAAGGTTGTGTTTATTTAAAATTTAACTTATTTCTGTACTTGTTTTTTATATAGTAGAGAAGAAAATCTACATTCACAAAGATAAGTAGTTATAAACACCAAACAAATCTTACAGCTTTTTCTAAGATCAATTGATATTAGTTGTTTCTTGCCAGCCAGAAGTCTGTGAAATCCATCTTCTTGATCATTTACCTGAGACTTCCATCACATTATAGCTCGATCAATTCGCATTTCTGTTAAGGTTTTTGATAAGGTGTCAGCAATAGAAAATAGATATCTATCAAAATTCTGAATCCAGGTTTTCAGGAAAGTATACATTAAAATCTGAGATGAGACTCACAAGGTGTTCCTTAATAGTTACTGTCAGTTCACAAAGAAGAGGAATTTCATTTTCACTTAAGAAAACAATCCAACAATTGAACATGAGTTTTCAATATTGATTTATGTTATCAAGATGCTTAGTTTTTTCTTAAGAGCAGCAACTTCACTGCTTTTCTACTCCTTTCTTACCTGTAAATGCATCTCACAGCTAAACAAACAACAAAAAGTATTTTAATGTTTGATCAAATAACATATTTGAATTAATGATGATGTAGGAATCCACACAGTGAAATAAACATAAAATCTTTGGTAGATTAAAACACATTAAAAACACTCATGACGTTCCACTCTTTAAACTTTTAAAATTAAAACTGGGACATGTTTCATGAAACCTTGCTCACATTGTCAACCATAGATGGTTCAAACTATGTTGAAGGTGTAAATGACTGTGGGTGCTCTGGTAGTTTGTTAATGAACTTAAACAAAATGTTGTCTGCCTCTGGGATATCAAACTTCATGAGTCTATGCTCCTACTTCTTTATAAAATTTTTTTCCCATATATTGAGTTCCTTTGGGTGTTGAACTGGTTTTAACAATGTGATGTCCTTCTCTATTTCGTGGTGTTCATTCCAAAAATATGCTGCCACCACTGATTTTTCTATCTGTTTGTATTTAATATTTCTCCAGTGTTCTTTCGATATCCCAGAGGCAGACAATATTTTGTTTAAGTTAACTAACAGACCACCAGAGCACCCACAGTCACTTACACTTCCAACATAGTTTTAATTCAATCGTTCTACGGTTGACAACTTGAGTAAGGTCTAATGACACATGTCCCAGTTTTAATTTTAAAAGTTTTAAGAAAGGAACGTCAAGAGTGTTTTTAATGTGTTAACATGATTTTACGTAGTTTTACTTTTAATCTACCTAAGATTTTTAAATATATTTGAGTTGCGCTCTGTCAATGTCTTAGGATTAAAATTGAGCTTCCATATTATTTTTGTACAGTATTATACAAAAGTTTTTTATGATAATGTAAAATCTATTTTTTCCATTTAGTTATAGTAGAATTGTCAAATATTTGTTGTTTGTAAAACAAATGTTAATTTATCTATTTGCTAATTCTTGCAGAAAGAGGAGGATAAATAAACTGTTCAACCAGTTCCAGCCCCTCTTTCAATAGTTCTTCTTATTTATAATAAGATTACAGAAAAAGGGTAAATGGTTAAGTACTACCGAGCAGTAGCTGATGAACAACCAATGGTATGCATACCATAGGTTGAGAAGTAATATTAATAATTAATGCTAATAGATTTGATAAGTACCATACCAAAGGGACAAAACAAAACTAAAATAAAATCTATTTAATATAACTTTGGTAGTGATGATGGTGGTGGTGTGAATTTGGCAACAATGGTAGTAACTGTGGCAGTGTTGCTAAAGTGGTGGCAGCAGTAACGGGGGGATAGTGGTGGTGGTGGTGTTGGTGGTGGTGGTGGTGGTGGTGGTGGTGGTGGTGGTGGTGGTGGTGATGATGATGATGATGATGATGATGATGATGATGATGATAGTATGACTTGTATAAAACTTATGCAACTGTTCTACTGGTAAAAGGCACATGCTTCTTTGCGGTGAAGATCAGGTTAGAAGACATGCAGATGAGATAGGAAGCTGCCTATAAAATATTCTTGGAGATTGCTAATCCAAAGGTGAACATCTGCACATAATTAGTGAAACTGCAAGGGACGGAATAAAAATTAAACTTTTATTGCCCTGGACCCCGTTTCACAGTGATCTAATACATTACAATTGTACAAACTAGTAACTTGTAGTTTGTAGTAGAATTCTATTTCACAAAGATTTCTGCTATACTGGTACTTTACAGTTACATATTTAAAAGTGAATTTTCGTTGATTTGTTCTATAGAAGTATTTAGCATTAGTCATGCACGCACTTGTAACTTGTATAGATTTCTGTAAAAGTATAGGAAAATTGGTAACTACAATTACTAGTGCAAGTTAATATCTTTTTAATCAGTTGTAAAGTATTGGCAAAAGTGATGATAATGATTAGAATAGGAAGAATAGAAAGAATATTTCAGTATTCCAGTATGTTGAAAACATTCGTTAAGTATGGCTTATGACTGGCCTTTCCTGTTTCAAATGCATATTTTATTCTAGTATCTTGGTTTTTGTTTTTTATAAGGTTCTTGCTACATGCCATAAAAATAATTTCTTCCCATTCCTCATTCTGTTATAAAATAATCTCTTTTGACACCATTTTCTAAATTGTCTGCCTATAGTGAAAATGTGATTGTCAAACAATATACACAAATTTATATAAATATATTCAATAAAATAAATTATTGAGCACAGTCAGGCAGCTTCTGCAACTCTTGATGACTGAAACTGATGCTGCTATATGACCATAAGCGACTGTTGTCTCAAAGTGGATTATTATACTTGAATATTGAGTATTTAATTTATCATTATTTCTGAAAAAATGCTATACTTGCATTTGGATGCTGGGATAGGAGTTTAATGCACCATGGTGATATCTTTCAATACTGCAGGCTACTTTCTGGACACCACCTTGGTTCCAGTAAGCAAATCTATCCTTCACCAAGCTCTCCCAATTGTGACATCCAGAGGGACTAATCACCATTAACAAGTTTTAGTTTATACAATTGCATTGGCGCTTGGTGTTTTTTAAGAGTTACAACCAAACCAATAATAAAAAGAAAAATTATTTGATAATATTCTGGAGTACTTCACAAACTTCATTCCAAAATTCAAACCCAAAGAGAATTATAAAGTTCTAAATTCAATATTCAGTTATTAAATGCTGACAAAAATTTCAATTCCACAGGATTAAAGGCACTTTATGTAGAATCCCTTAAAGCATAAAATGTACCTTTTTAAACTCGAGTGGTATAACATTGCTGCTAATTTTTCAATTAAAAATAATTAGAGAAAACATTAAAATAACTTGTACCAGCTGTTCAGAAGTGGACAAACCCTGACGTTTACGCTCCTGGTTCCACATCAACTCTTGTATTTTCATTTGCTCATCTTCTGCAAGTTCATTCATTGGTCTCGAAGTATCAATGGTGCTAAGATCAATTTTTGGCTCTGATTTCAAAAGTTGGTCCCACCACCTCTCGTGACGTTTTTCTAGGTGTATCTGCAAAATATTGATCATTCCAACTTCAATAGCCACTATATGTAATGTGACTAGCTTAAATTAGCTGCAGTACAATTCAAATATTTAAGTACACTGCTATCATGGATGTAGTTCAGAACATTTTGGAAAAATTGTGTTGACCTAAGATGGAAGAATTGGTTAGCAGTATATAGCAATAGCAGCAGAAGAGGCAGAAGTAGTACTGGTGATAATTAATCGGTTTTAAGACAAACATATGCTCATTAGTGCCCTAACAAACACCAAAATTGTACCATTTGAATACAGCAGCAAGGCTGAAGATCTATTGCCCTATTAAGTCTCTAGAAACCATAAAAATATTTATGGGAATTACCTCTGTACTCATAATACAGGGTGTAAAGCTAAACGCAACAAAACTGTCACTGTTTCGTGAACCGCCATGGATGGCCAAGGTTAATGGCGTGATCTAGCGAGTCTCCAGCTCTGGGGTTCAATTCACACCAAAACCATTCTCCCTGACTGAGGTTTTATCCAGGTTTTCCTAGTCCTCATAAATGGCAAATGTTGGGGAAGTACCCAATTTAAGCCTTATATGCTTTCTCCCTTAAAAAAAAAACTTTCCTAGTTTATCATTTTATTTCATGTATCACCAGTGTCCACTGCCTGTGATGCCTCAGTAGTTAAAATGGGTGTTAAACAGTACTTAAAAAAAATAAAAAATAAATAAAAAAAGGGATTTGTGAGTGGGAGGTCTAGGGTTATTGCCAGGACTCCTCCCTGGTTTTTCCTCAGTTCTCATAAATGGCAAATGCCAGGGCTTCTAATCTTATGCCTGGAACATTTCCTTCCTTTAGGGAGAAAAAAAAAACTTTTCTGATTTCTCATTCATGTAATCACCATATATCTCCTACTATGATGAGCAGTAAAAAACCGCCACAGGCGGCTGAGGTTGTTAAGGCGCAGATTTGTGAGCAGGAGGTCCTCATAATGGGCAAATGCTGGGAAGATACCCTAAACTAGGCCTGGAATGCTTCCTTCCTTTAAAAAAAAATCCTTCCCCAATTTTTCATTTCATGTATCATCAGTGTCACTGCCTGTGATGCCTCAGTAGTTAAAACGGGCATTAAACACTGTTTGACAATAAAATTCAGCAGTAAAAATGAAAAGCAACAAAATCAATTTAAACACCTGCAAATCATTAATGAATTGTCACTTTTAAATAAAACCAAACAAATTAACAATTTATTTTGCTCCATTTATTAAATAGCCCCATAAAAGCAAACATGGGAACAACTGTACCATTCACAACACGCCTGAAATGGTTGGAGGCAGAAAAAGAGAAAACAAAGAGGTTCAAACTGCTATAATCTAGTAAAAGACAAACCGCTAATGGGTCACCACAATATGAGCAATTCGGAGCGTGTTCACTTCTCAAAAATTGATGGATTAAAATCTCTGCCTTGCAATGAAACGGAAGTGAAGAGCTCACCCAGATTATAGGGAAAGATGTGGCCGACTGGAGCTTGTTGACTCGGACAGCATACCATTCCTTGTACCATGTGTAGAGAATTGCTCTGCGCAAAATTTGGCCATGTTGGTAGGACACATTTCAAATACATATTTCTAGGCAAGGAAGAAGTAATTTTAATAAGCATTATGTGTAGCACATAAAATTGCATGTGCCAACCTATGTTCATTGTATGAAACCACACATCTCAGATTTGCACCACCTTGATAAGAGCATTTTTGGGCCCTCTTAGTCATACTCTCCATGTGTGGTACAGCAAATACGTCAGAATGGTCTATATCTCCCCCTAGGTATTTTCTTTGAGTTCATCAATTGTCGAAAAACTACTGGTGTACACGTTATCTATTCAGAAACCCAAGAGGAAGTAGTCAGTTACAGATAGATCTGGGGATCTGATGGCCAATGGATATCACTAAACCTGATTATGAAGCATTCAGGGAAATGCCGTGTAAGGGTTGTCCTTGGCAATAAACAGTAATCCCATATAACTAATGGAACCAGTCTGTTGCATTCATACATATTTAATACAAAGCAGTCTCATCGGGAATGAAAATGTTCACTAACATGTTTAGCACTCAGCATTAATTACGATGGCTTCATTATATTCCTCAAAAAAGTAAGGTTCTATTACACATACACCAGTCACTGCATACCACACTTTGACCTTGGCACCAAGCAAGGTCTTTCATGTAAGAGTTGTGTGTTTTGCTGCAGGAAATCGACAGTTTTGTTTGTTTACATAACCACCACAGTGCAAATGAGCATCTTCTGGCATGATCAGGTGTTCCATAAATGTCATTCTGTGAACATTATCTTGTTGATGCTATGCCTCTCCTTTTTCAAAATTCTGCAAATGCTGATATAGAAATATGCATCAGTTGAGCCAATTGGCCAGTTAACTTCTTGGGATTGTGCTTAATTGCTTTCACCACAATTTTAATGTTCTTTGCACTATATGACATTCCAAAAGCCTTCCAAAAAAAAATTACTTATTTTCCACAATAATCCTTGAAAAGGTTATCGAAGTTGTGGTTCTGTTTTTCCAGATCACCCTGGAGACAGTAGACTTCTTGGAATTCTGCTTAATTGCTTTCGCCACAAGTTTAATGTTCTCTGCACTATGGGACATTCCTCCCCCCCCAAAAATCACTTATTTTCCACAATAATCCTTGGAAAGATTATCATAGTTGTTGTTCTGTATTTCAAGATCACCCTGGAGACAGTCTCTTTTTGGCATTAGCTATCTCACAGAAGTTATGAACAGTACCCAGGATGACCTTTCAAGATAGTGCTTGACACTTCTGGAAATGTTTCAGAATGCTGTAATGATGGAGCTCCCACTAGTGAAGGATGCTTCCACAACCTAAGAAATACCATCATGAGTCCAAGGTCTTTAAGATTGGGAATTAGATTTGGCAAAAGTGGCTTGCTTGTTCATGTTGACTTTCCAAAATAGCGCCCTAAAGCAATAGCCAGCAGGTTTCAGGGCAAGGAAGCCAGTGCAATATTGGGTCAAGGTAACTATTTTGCATCACAAGGGTAGAGGTTGTGGAAGTTCAGCATACAATCCAGTTTAAAGCAAGCTTCTTTCTGCTACCTGCTCACAGCATTGAACCACTGACTAAACTGCAGCCTACAGTTCAAGTTGCTAGATTGCAAATGCTGTACATGGTAATAGAGATATGGGTACACCACTCATTCTACATAACCTTTAGTACTACTGTGTGTGAAAGCGCACTTGATGATCAAAGAGCATGTTTGCTTATACCTGGCATTTCCTTAAATTTCTTCTTCTGCCCTAAGCACATTTTCTTATCTTTGCTGTACTCTTCCCTCAAATGGGCACCAAGGAACCTTGATATCTTTGGTGTTGAATAATAAGATAAAAGTTATTTGGTTTAGTTGTCACCACAAGGGAAATATGTGTACAAATGCACTGCTTAATGCTGGCTGTAACCCTGACTACCATAAATTAATATAGCTACATCACACTGAAAAGAAGGATTGGAGGCAAGACACTCCATAGTTCACTGCAAGGTCACTTCCTCCTCCATGCTCCCCTCTTCCACTCAATGCTATCATCACCAACCCCCTTAGATGTGCTAATATCACCAGTTGCATTTACTTTGATAATAATCCTGTCCATTTCTTTATCTTTTTATCATCATAGTTCAGGTGGTGCTGTTCTTTTGTTTTAACATGCTCACAATAATTTTTCCACTTTTAGTTAGTATATTCCTGAACTAGTTTCCTACATAGTTTCTCCTTCACTTTTAAAGTACTTCCAGTTGATTACTGTGCTACTTGGTGTTTATGTCTCCCCAAACCAACTCAAAAGGATTGAAATCTGAATGGTAAGGAGGGAATATGGTCATGACTGTGAATAATTTCATTCACTTAAAACTGTTTCTTATGACCCACCTTCATTAGCTCAGCCCCATTCTTCAAAGCATCAACTTCTACTCCATGTTCTTCTAACGACCTATGGTGTCATTTGGTAGCCATCTAGAGTCAGCAACTTGTCCCTTTTGTTGCAATGGTGCGTTACATTATCCATTAAAATCACATTTGTGCCTGGCAAAGCAGAAAAAAAAACTGCATTTCTAGCCATTTTCAAGTTCATGAAGAAATGATAACTGCCTAACTTTTGCGCTGATTTAAAGATTAATATGGTGCCCTCTAAGAAATCATCATCTCCACCTTGGGCAGTTATCAGTCTTTGTCCAGTTCCAATGTTTGTAGTAGTATCAATTTTAGCCAGCACTTGATATAAAATTGCTGAATATAGGTTTCATCAATGTAAATTATATTCCATCCTTCATGTCTAAATAATCTGCTTTCATGCATATATTTTGCTCTCCACAAAATATGTTTGGACATTCAATTAGCAGTTTCTTCTTCCATTTGTTTTCCAATTAAAACCTAATTTTTTTATTCTTTGCTGTAAAATCTCTCCCACAGTGGTGTGATTACCATTGTCTTTCAGAGCACTAATAAGCTTGCCTGTGATAGAATTTCCTTTTTTTATAATATAGAAGAAATGTATCTTTTGTCTAATAGAGCAGTCTCTCAGGCTGTCAAACTCCATCTTCTACTTTCTTGGCACACTTTCCCTGTTGGAATGGAAAACATGGGTTTTTTTCCTTGCAACAGCTTCCTTTTTTCCCTTAGAACTCTTATCCAGTGCTCGCTGACATGTGGGTACCCTGACTAGTCATAAGTCATACATTTGCACTTTCTATTTTATTTGCCTCTTTTATTCTTTTAAATTATTGCGCTACATTACATACTATTTCTCACTCTTCACTTCTAAGAGCACTTGGAGATTTTGATGAAGTAGCAATCATCATGGTTGAAAATATTTAAATAAAATTGACTAACATTACAACTGACAAAACCCAAAGACTTTTCCTTATAGGTATTTTAGCGACTACAATGAAAACAAAAACTTTACAGGAAAGTGCATGAAAGACAAAACAAAAATATTAAATAATAAAGTCAACACAGCTTGCTAAACTTGAAAGAATTTATTTAAATGCTGATAATTATGTTCACTTGGCCAGCTGGGTGAAAATTCAACATTGTTTGCAACAGAGAAACAGTTTCTTCAATTACGTTAACATTTACATACTTAGAAGAAATCGAGAGGTATCATTTTATAAACAATCAATACCCTTTCTGTTATATTGATATTTTCATGACAAAACAAATCTATTTTATTGTTGGTTCTTGCATTAATATAAATGTAATCATGAATGCACCTTTCTGAGACAAAGACTGAGTAAGTGAAATAGTAGAGTTTTTCCTTTTTATTTCCACACATGGACAGACCTACACTCTTTACAGAGTGGTATACCTATAGCATATCCACCAGCTAGTATACTTGGCCTTGCCCCCCACTCTATTCAACATCTGACACAACTAGCAGTTAAGCTGTTAACACCCCTTTTGCTATTTCACCATATGACTGCAAGATACACTTGTGTTCCGGTTTTCCAAATTGAGGTGATATCAGCACTGGAGGGGAGAGAATGCAAGAAATATTTTAGTCAAGCAGTCAACTATTAATTCAGATGGGATCAACCCTTAAGAAAGGCTGAGAAAAGCAGCATTAACAAGGAGCAAAGAACACAATTCTCTCATACTAAAAAAGATTTGCCCCCACTCAATATAATTAATTTTATTTTTTTTGGCTTAAGTTTTTAAATTAAAATTTTATACATTTTCCTACTATTTATAAAAATGTTGCCTTTATCTTTCATGAAAAACAATAACTGCATATAAATTATATAGGCATATTCCTCAGTAGCTTGTAGGATAATTAAATAATAACAATTATACCCCCGTTGCTCAGTCTCCAGCCCTGAGTTTACTCATGGCCAAGCAAGGAAGTAATGTCAGTTCTGTGCCACGTAATATAAACTCATGGGAATGCACATTGTCCTGGTGGTGTAGTGGTTGCCATACTTGCCTCTTAAACTCAAGACCGCAGGTTCAATCCTGGCCAGAACCAATGGATTTTTTTTTCATGAGTAAAAATCCTAAGTATGGCTTCATTCAGAAGGGAAGTAAAGCCGTGGGTCCCGTGTTATACATTTACAACATGGTAAACAACCTCAAGTCTGAAAAAAGAGGTCTCTGAGCAAAATTTGTCTGCCATTTCAAGCCCTGAATTGAATGGAATGCTGATGACCTGAGATGTTAAAGAGCTTCCATAAATAAACCAAATAAAAAATGGGAATGCATATGTTTAACAGTAATAATTATGTAAACAATATTCTATGTTAATATTTGCAATTAAATAGGTCTACACAACACAATTTTAAATATATGAATAGAATTAACAAGGTACCAAAAAATGAAATTGTATTCTACTTATATTCTGTTCATTTTCAAGAGGAAAGACACCACACTCCTCATTAAATAGATCAATACAACATAATTTTAAACATAGAAATAGAATTAACAGGATATCAAAAGAAAGAGATTGTGTACTTGCATTCTGCTATCATCAAGGGGAAAGCTACTGCACTCCTCATAGATATCGATTTCATCACTGGAGTCACTATTATCGATATCATTATTCAGACAAATAATTATGTTCCGCATGTGACTTCAGTATACCATCAGCTTCCTTTGCTGGCTGCAGAACTTTCCATGTATGAGCCACAACACTTTACCATTTATACACATTGAAACCTGCTCTATTCCTTGCTGCACCAGATGTTTCACATCAGTGAAGTGGAAAGACCCCATTATTTTCTTCAATGACTCTGTGCTCAAGAGCAGTGGGGATAGGATCTATTTTGTTACTGTAGAATCTCAACTTATGGGAGTTTACATTCTGAAACAATCCTACTTCTGTCATGATTGTAGATATTCCTGAAATATTATTTATTATATTAGCAACCTTTGCAGAATAATATTTTTTTTAATCATTCACTGCAGGTGCTTTGTTCAATTACACAAAATGGTAAGAAGCATTGTCCATTATTATTACAGAATTGGCATTCATGTTTGGTAAGCAGATTATTCTTGAATCAAGTAGTGAAAGTTTTACCATTAATTTTTTTCATGGTAATCAATAGTGATTTTCGATCTGAATAGAATTTTTGCTCCTGAAACAATTCCACAAGCATGAAGAAGCAGAATGCCTTTTCCCTTTTTCTCTTCCCAAAGGGTGCTTTTAAAGTACCGTCTAAACTTTTGTCTGTCTAGATGTGTGATTTCATTCACGTTTCATCTTATTATAGCACTTTTTCGGCACTAGTCACTCAAAAATGTCCCACGCCATACTACAATATTGCTTATTTCCATCACAACTTTTCTTCTTGAAATATTCTTATATCTAAAGCCAAGTTTCTTTAAGCACTTTACTCCAGCTGGTTTTACCACCATCAAATAAACCGACTTCCTTCAAAGAACCCAGGAGTTTCTCATGAATACTCATGAATTCCTTTCTCAGGTAATATTGGTAAATATGCTGCCTTACAGCGACCTTCTGAAAGGCATCAAGCATTGTCCTAGGGCTGGGTCTTGGTCTCGTTTGCCAGCAGTACGTAGCTCTTCAGATGACATATTAATATTAACTGGACATTTTTCTTTCATCACACTTTAGATTGCAGTTTTTTCCATTTCAAAATGTAGTCTCTATCTACACTCTCACAACAGGAGTTGAGCAGGAGTCATAGATCCTCCATTATATTGCTCCTTCTCAAAATATTTGTGCAGTCTGAATATAAACTCATTACTTTGGCTCTTATTAGAGTCAATTGTTTTCTTATTTGATTCCAATGAACAATTAGTCATATTGCTATAATGATGATGATGATGATAATAATAATAATAATAATAATAATAACAACAATAATATGAGTTAACAATAACAATACAGTAAATTGCTTATGCACAAAAACTAATATCACCTGAATCAACTCAATGATCAACTAATGCCAAATGTCGTCGTCGAGTTGGTTGAGAATGGAGTGGATGTCGCTCCGAAACCGGTCCCGTCGTTTTCAAAAATAGTGTGAAGCATAAGAGTGTTTAGACGACAAGTAGTTGATTATAATGCCAAATGCTTTGCATGAAACAAGAGTTGGCAATAGAGCCCTAAATGCAAAAGATTCACACAGTGAGAAACTTGGTGGTTGGTGATAGCAGAACACTTACACCCTTGTGCACGAACCTTCCCCACCATTGAAAACCATCATTGAACCCATATGTGTACAACAGAGCTATTTTGTAAAAGCAAACTATCATAATGGGGAAAAAACAAACAAAAACAAGAAATCACACCAAAATGCTAGTTTTCAGAATTTATTTGGAAAAATGTAGCAGAAAAAATTCATTTACTATATAATTTCAAGATGCTGCTCACAGTTTTAAAATGCCTTAAGTTGGCAAATATGATACCTACTTCTCTTTCTATGCCGCAATAAAATATCAGGGCCAGGGATTGAGCAGCTTGAGTATAACAAGTGCTTCTACAGGCTTACAAGTATATTTCAAGAAACAATCTCATTGGTTAATTGTAAGAGATCAAATGTTTTTAATCGAATTCAGACCTGGAAATTTAGCGAGTCACAATCGAGGAAAATTTCAGCATTATGGTCAACCTGGAAGTGTGAATGTTGTTATAGTAGACATCAATTACGTACAAAATTTCTAGTGAATATATAACTCTTCAAAATCACTACAAAGTCCTTAAAATTCCACTTGATGAAACCGAACTAGCAGACATTCAGTTGCAGAAAGTTACACTTATCTACTACTCCGTGTTCCAAGCTGTAGCACGTTTTATCCAGACCCAAACCATGAGCTTACCATCTACCTGTACACTGAATCAAAAGCTTTCTCATTAACCTATATTACTGTGAACCAGAATTTTTTCAGCCTTATGACAAATTACATTGCCAAAATAAGTGACCTACATTTATCTGTCAGTTTTTTTTCTTCAGGCTGGTTTGCTGTAACACAAAACTGTCTTCTTATAATTCAATACCCCATTTGGAGATAAACATATCTCACAAGACTTATGAGGGGCATTCTAAAAGTTTTCGGCCTGAGAAAATAAATAAATAAAATAATTAATTTTTCAAATTATCATCTTGTAAATTAATACATTTAGTCCAATGACTTTCCAACTTTTTAATAACTTCAGTAAACTAATAGTTGTCCAATTTGAAAAATAAGCATCTGTCTTAACTTCAACTACATCATGTGATGTGAATCTTCGTTCATCCAACCATTTCTTCAGGTTTGGGAACCTAAAATAATAGCTAGGAGTCAAATATGGTGGATATGGAAGCCCTTTGAAGTGAAGGTCATGCAGTTTTGCAGCAAAAATCCCAGATGCGTGTGATGGCGCATTATTGTGATGAAAGAGAACTATCTTTTTTTGCAAGATGTGAACGTTTAGCCTGAATAGCATCCTTCAGTTGGTGCAGAAGTGAAGCATAATACTCCCTAGTGATGTTTTTGCCCTTTTGGAGGTAGTCTACAAGCATCACACCATGAGAATCCCAAAAAACCTTAACCAGGACTGTTCCTGCAGATGGTGTACTTTCACCTGTTGCCATCCACTGTTTGGACTGCTCTGGCATGTAGAGATGAATTCATGTTTCATCTAATGTTATGGAATGCCAGAACAACTCATTGGAATTGCTTTTAAATAAGTCTAAACACTTGCAAAATGCTCAATTGAATGCATTTTTGGTCCATTGTTAACAAAAGTAGCACCCATTGAGTAGAAAGCATCCTTAATTCCAAAACTTTGTGAAAAATGTAGTAGATATAGCCTATTGAGGCCTTTGTAATGTCAGCCAACTCGCATACCTTAAATCGGCGATCAATGAGTATGGTACAATCTCATCAGTTGTAGCAGTTTTTGGGATCTATGAGCACTCATTATCTTGAATGGGATATATGACCATGCTTAAATTCAGCAGCCCACTTTTGAATTGTCGAAAGGAAGGGGAAGAATCTTTTAATGTGAAATCTAAATCCTTTTATAAATAATTTTAATAAAACCAACAAGGCCTTTTATTAACTATTATCTTAGGGCATTTATTATTATTATTATTATTATTATTATTATTATTATCATCATTATTATTATTATATTTCTGTTGGGGTTAAATCCTTCAAAACAAAGTACTTTATCACAGCTATTTCAGTTTTATCCATTTTGTAGAAAATGTTAACCCTAGTCGTAAACAAGTAACTACACTTAGGTTTCTGAAACTTTACAGTGTACCATCTAAAGGATGGTACTTAACAACTATCATAGTAATTTGGTCATTTTCAACACATCTCTGAGTCAGGTCGAGAACTCCTCGTAAATGAATGAAAACCTTTTTCTCTGAAATAACCTTAGCTGCATCCACAGTTGGAGGTTTTCTTTGTTTTGTTTTTACTCCAATAAGCTATGAATCAATTTTCCTCTTCTCCCTAGTACTGCTGGCTCCACAGTTGTAAGGGCCCCCGATTAAGCAATATTTGTTGCTGGTTGCCTACCCTTAATCTTTGTATACTTTCAAGGTCAGCAATGCACTATTAATCCATTAACTCACTTGTCATTAAGAAGAATACTACTTCACAAAGATTACTTAACCCAAGGTCATTTTTATTTATTGAATATTAGAATTATATATATGCCCTGGTATTGAAAATTGGAACTGCAATGGTAGTGGAATCGGAACTACAGGTAATTGCGGGAAATTGAAATATATCTGGTTTCTGTGAAAATTGGAACCAAAAGTGTTTGCAATCTTTTTGGGGCGATGAGGAGGTGCATTGATTTCGATTGCCGGCAAATTTTGAGTGCATTGATTGTATGGAAACAGACTGTATAACCGGAAGTGGAGAAGAGTGGAATTAAAGTTTTATCTCTTAGAATAATAAAACATGATTTGTCTCTTCTCGTAGTGAATGGAGTTGTGTTGATTTCAACTTCTGGCAACTGCTGAATGATTGATGGTATGGAAACAGTAATGATGAGCTGTGGTTGGTCCCATGGTGGGGAAAATTGGAATTCTATTGTGGTAGGGAGAAATGGGAATATACATGGGGAAAATGGAATTACATGATGGCGAAAATTGGAACTAAAAAGTTTGGCATTTAGCAAATAATCTTTTGGTTTGTCATTTTGAGGTGGTGTAGGTTTCTTTGGTTTTGTCCATGCGATTTAACACAAGGTAAGCGATATAAACTCTTTTAAAAAGAGCAATTTACAAATTCAAAAATTTGGTATTCTCCCATTATGTGATCGTACCTGCATACAGTGTTATTAGCATGTCAAAGATGGTAAAAGAATATTAGTTACAAAAAACTAGGGGATATTTCAGTCTTTAAATTACAAATTACTAACATACAATCTCTTAAATATAAAATTTAATTTTGTGTCGGAACCAATACAGTGAAGCAACTAATATATTCTTAATTATCTAGTGAGTCGATTTGATAATCTTACTGTGAGCAAGTGGAGCATAAGATTATTAAATCAACTGACTAGATAATTACGAATATACAATCTCTTGTTTTAATGACCAATCATCTAGTTACATCTCCAAGGAACAAGCATAAAAGAAAAATATTAGATATGTACTTTGACATGTATCTATTTTAAAAGATTTTAACTTTCAAAAGGAAATGGTAGTTGATATGTACATCAGACATTGCTGTAGATAGTGCCTACCTGAAAATCCAAGCAAGAGAAAACCAGATTAAAATGTTGGAAGTTGCGGTAGCTAATTGATTAAAAAGGAAATGGTAATTGATATCTACACCAGATACTATGGAGAGAGCACGCACTGGAAAACCTCCAAATTACTATTTTGGATGTTGCAGTAAGATAAGCGACAAGCTGCTTATAATGTTCGGTAATGGTCTTTTATAAACGGATGTTGCAATTTTGATAAATAGAGCATAAAATTCCATGTCATGAAAGAACTTATCTTGGCACAGCAAAAGCTAATTAGTCATATTTGCACTGAAAATAGTGATTTAACTACTATTCTTAAAATGTTATTTTCTAATTTATGCAGTTAAATATTTGCTCTGGTTTGCTGTAGTTAATATTTGATTTTATTTGTGTAGTACATCATTATTTTGATTAATGTAGTTATTACCATTTAACTCTGTAATTATTTAACACACCAAAAGCATTTATTAATTTTTGAAGCACTTGAGAGACATACATCATGAACAACATAGAGTTACAAAGTATCTCCTTGAATATACATTTGAAATAAAAGCCACATTTTTAAGTAAAAGATGTATAAACATATTTAAAAATTGCACCTTTCTTACTATTCACTGCAACTTCTTTACATTAATCACATTCAAAAATCAGCTAAGCATCTGATAATGGGTAATGAATTTGCTAAATTTAACATTCGAGATATGGCAGAACTTTTAACTTCCCTTAAGTTTTGTTGTACTTTATTTGTTGGCACTACTTATCTTGTTTATGTAATCTGAATGTGAAGACCATCAAAGAAAAATATCTTCATTTCTATCAGAAAGTTTTATGATTGTGCATGGTGCACATGTAGTAGTAATTTAGCTTTGTGGTATAACTATTATACAAAAAAATATAATAGATGTAAATGGGAAATCAACAGAAGAAATAAAAATAAATTGTGGTCTAAAACCAAAATGTAGTCTTTCTACAATATACATATATTATTTACCATTTAAATAAAATAAGAAAAATAGTTTCTGAAAATTAGGGACATTGGAGCACAGTGATAAATGTCACAAAAGTCTATTAATTCTTAACAACAATTGGTCCTAATAATGTTAAAATATTCATTGTTATAGGATCAACTGCTACTCCTGTTGCAAGTGTCCTTTTACATATCTAATCTCTATTACCAATGAAAAGTTTAATTCCCAAGCATTTTGGTGATAGGACAGAGAATGAATGAATAGTGTTTCACGCCCGTTTTTGCTACAGAGGCACCACAGGCGATGGACACTGGTGATACATGAGATGAAATGATATATTGGGAAAGGATTTATTTTTTTAAGGAAGGAATCGTTCCAGGCCTAAGTTTAGGGTACCTCCCCGGCATTTGCCATTTATGAGGACTGAGGAAAACCTGGAAAAAACCTCAGTCAGGAAGGACGGTCCTGGCGGTATTCGAACCCAGACCTCCCGCTCACGAGTCCGAGACTTAACGACCTCGGCCACCCGTGGCGGTCGATAGGACAGAGAGGTTGTAGTACATTGTTTAAGATGACATCTTCCAATTAATATCAACTTCATATTCTATTTGCAAATAAGAGCCTTCCAGAACATCAAAAGCAACATTTCAGCAGCAAACTGCAGCAGTAATGGTAAGAAATCTGCCCGAACACCACAAATTTCAGCATACACTAAAGTCACCAACACAATCACAGAAAACATCTAACAGAAATAGACTTTTAATTTGTTTACGGAATTTGGGAATCCACACAGTGAAACTTTTGTTAATCTTATTTTGATTTAAAGTAAAACACTAAAAATCATGTCGTCACATTAAAACTCTCTTTAAGTTTCACAAACACACTTATAAAAGTAATTTTGGTACACGTTTCGTGAGGTACATTCCTCACATTGTCAACCAAAACGACGACTGAGGAGCCAATTTCAGCAAAGTATGTATGTTACTATGCTTGCTCTGGTGGTCTGTTAATGAACTTAAACAATATGTTGTCTGCTTCCGGTATATCAAAATTCATAAGTTTGTATTCATATTTTTTTATGTAAATTTTTTCCCATATATTAAGTTCTTTCGGATGTTGAATTGTTTTTAGTAATGTTATGTCCTTCTCTATTTCACGATTCTCATTCCAAAAATGTGCAGCCACTGCTGATTTTTCTACTTGTTTGTGTCTAATATTTCTCCAGTGTTCCTTTAATCTTATCCCCGGATTTCTCTTTGTTTTTCCTATGTATATTTTGTCACAATCCTTGCAATTAATTCTATATATACCTGAATGTTCTTCTTTCTTCTTTTTTTGTTTAATTTCATTTAGATTTAATAGTTTACCAACACTATATCTGTTTATTGGTGCTAGAGTAATGTTGTACTTTTTGAAAATTTTTTGGAATTTATGGTTAACATAAGGCTGATATGTGAATTTTTGATAAGTATTTTCTTTAAGTGAGGAACTGAGTGTGGTGATTAGTTTAATTTCCTTTTTATTTTTAAATCTTTTTATTTTTTTATCTACCATTTGTTTGTTAAATCCATTTATTTCTGCTGTGTGTATTATATGTGCATATTCTTTCCTGTATTCTTCTTTACTGAGTGGTGTATTAACTAGCCTATATGTCATACTATTGAATGCTGGCTTCCTTGTGGGGTCTGGGGTTGAAACCTTTTGCTTTTATGTAATTGTCGGTATGTGTGTCCTTTCTGTATATACCAAATTCTATAACCATAAATTCCAAAAAATTTTCAAAAAGTACAACATTTCTCTAGCACCAATAAACAGATATAGTGTTGGTAAACTATTAAATCTAAATGAAATTAAACAAAAAAAGAAGAAAGAAGAACATTCAGGTATATATAGAATTAATTGCAAGGATTGTGACAAAATATACATAGGAAAAACAAAGAGAAATCCGGGGATAAGATTAAAGGAACACTGGAGAAATATTAGACACAAACAAGTAGAAAAATCAGCAGTGGCTGCACATTTTTGGAATGAGAATCGTGAAATAGAGAAGGACATAACATTACTAAAAACAATTCAACATCCGAAAGAACTTAATATATGGGAAAAAATTTACATAAAAAAATATGAATACAAACTTATGAATTTTGATATACCGGAAGCAGACAACATATTGTTTAAGTTCATTAACAGACCACCAGAGCAAGCATAGTAACATACATACTTTGCTGAAATTGGCTCCTCAGTCGTCGTTTTGGTTGACAATGTGAGGAATGTACCTCACGAAACGTGTACCAAAATTACTTTTATAAGTGTGTTTGTGAAACTTAAAGAGAGTTTTAATGTGACGACATGATTTTTAGTGTTTTACTTTAAATCAAAATAAGACTTTTAATTGTTTCCAATATATTCTAGAACCTATCTAAAAATGTACATTTATATAATTTATGTTGTAGCAAGCTTTAAGCCATACACATTTTCACTGATACACACAGAGCAGTTCATTTCACACATGCACACATGCACACACACACACACACACACAAAATAGTAGTTTTAATATGAAACCAAGTACCTGAATATGCTTTCCTGGATCTAAACTCCAAATAGATTCATCCTTATTAATTTTCCAGCATAGCTCACCTTCCAAGAGGATTTCCCAACACTTTTCTCTTTTCACTGCTACATTAAGAGATGTAGCTGTTATATTTATACGGACATCTCGTGCTTTTAATATATTGCATGGCACTGAAACCTGCATTAGATAAAATACACACATTGAGAAAGGCTTGCTGAGATACTCAGTGAATCATTTTCTAAATCAGATAATGATAAAGCGTACTTAACACAGTAGTTAAACTTTTAAAGACATAATCAAAAACTGTAACAATAGCCCTGACCACCTTACCCTTAACCCATGAAATACAAACTTGGGTTAAAGTTAAGAACTTAATATTAGTTAGAAACAGTGAAGAAGAAAGATTGTGCACATAAAGAAGTCAATATTAGGTGACACTATACTTCACTAATGATTAATTTTTTACAACATATTTCAAGAGCTTTTGCTCTCATCTTCAGCTGGGGGTCAACCAATGCTGGCAGGTGACGATGTGACCTGTAGTGGTTCCAATATACAGCAAAACAGGAAGTTTATTGGCAGGATGCCTAAATTCATAACATAATGCTTATTCTTTAAAATAAAAATATTTTTTCATATTGCAAATTCCCTGGGATTGTTGGTAGCTTTCAACAGTTTAGTTTATTTTGTGAAGCATAATTATATGTCCAAAATGAAATAATCTGCAACTGCTGATTTATATTTTATGAACTTCCCTCAAAGTAGTCCCTGTTGAATGCAATGCATGTCCCAGCATTTTTTCCAGTCTTCAAACCATTTTTTGACAGGGCCTTCAGAATCGCCTCTGCAGTCTTCACCACTGTTTGATGATGGAAATTGCCTCTCATAAAGGTGCTGACATGCTGATAAAACATCCCTCGAATACTGAAAAATGAGATGACCAGCAGAATTTTGCTTTTTATGGTGCTAGCAATCCAGCCAAGTTTCATCAAAAGTGATTAACTTTGATGTTCAGGAATCTGCAATCTTGGAACCCATCAAGTACAAACATGTCTCATGTGCAAATGTTCAGTTATCAAATGTGGGTGGTGCGCAAATAAATTTTCAAAATTTCTGAAAGTGTTCTTAAGGTTACGATGTTACAATGACAGCAGCAGTATTAATATTTTCTTCTGTTATAGCACAAACCAGAGCAATGGGTTCATCTTCCTTTAAAACTAATTGCTTCCCCTCTTAACATTTTAAACCATCTTTGAGCTGTGCTATAGGGAAGAACAAACTTTCTGCTGAACATTTGTTGAGACGAAAGCAGAAGCATATTGTTTGTTGCGTGTCACTCTCATTTTACTGCATGCAGAACTGAACATGTTTCAACTTGCACATCTTTCACAGGCAGGAACTGGAAGTGACAATTAGTATCACGTTACATTATGCATTAAACTAACAATATATTGTAAAGTTAAATGTTAGTGCAAGAAATTATGTCCATAAAAAGTATGATCTTTATTGAACAGCCCTTGTATACTATTTACAACTTCATTTTGGATTTTGATAGAGCACCAGGAATATAATTAACAGTCAGTTATTAATGTGATGTCCTGAATATTTTATTGCAGAGTATGTCGTTGGAAGTAGCTATTCTTCGGTTATTCAGAAATGTCTAAAGAAAGAATATGGTAAGATAGAGCACAATTCCGTTTTAACTGTAAGATAATTAACAAATCAAGAAATTCACAATCCTTATGGCAATTTCATTGCTTATAAGGCAGTTTTTAAATTATCAATTCCCATTTCTGTTCATTGCTTAACTGCACATATCTTCAAAGTTTAGTCAACTAGTGAACTATTCTAACTGGGTGATGTAGGGTAACTTTTTTGTAGTGCAAAATATAAATGTGATTGCACAGTTCTCTATAAGCTAATTTATAATTATAGACAGAGTGGGGGTGGTACAGGCAGTAATGCTCGAGGCTTACATTTGGGAGATTCCAGGCTCATTTTCCACAGGGTAGTTTGGATTATTTTGTGGTTTCCCCTGGTCACTTAGGCACATGCTGGGATGGATATTTACATTTCATGAATTTTCCATTCTGACTTTTCATATCATTTCATTATGTTGGTTCTGTTAAAGGATCAAAAATGTCAGGGCAAGGAGTGCTGGCTCAATGTGATAGTAGCTTGTATTTTGGAAAGTTTTCTGTCCGGGCGTCTGATTTTTGATTGATTGATTTATTTAAGGACACTCTTCAACAGCTCAGGTCATCAGCGCCCAATTCAACTCAGGGCGTGAAACGGCCGACAAATTTTGCTCAGAGGCCTCTTTTTCAGGCTTGAGGTTCTTTTTCATGCCGTAAATGTACGACACGGGACCTACGGCTTTACTTCCCTTCCGAAGGAAGCTATACTTAGGATTTTTACGCCCCGAAAAAATCCATCGGTCCTGGCCGGGTTCGAACCCGGGATCTTGGGTTTAGGAGGCAAGTATGGTAACCACTACACCACCAGGACCGACATCCTGGGGTCTGGAATAATATAAAGTGAATCTTATGAGGAGTTTGAAATCAGAAAGGAGCTTTACCAGCATGGGGGTGTTCTGTTTGAAAACATTCCATCTGCATCCATTGCCCATAGATCCTCATCACCTGGCATCTTCCACACATCATCCCTTCCTCCTGGAGGTGGGCACAAAGGGCTAGCCTCAAGTACTGAAAGTATCTTTTTCTATCTGATCATTCATCCACTTGTAATAATGACTTTGCATGCTGGAAAAGGCCTCTAATGAGTAAGCAAGAAGGGATTTCATTAGTACTTTAAAATGAAACTATAAACATTAGTAAAGCAAAATTTTAGCACCTGCAGAGGCTGAATAGAGTTTTACCAAAAAATGCTCATAATTTTTATAACTTAAATCAACAAATCATGCTTATGGCATATACTGTTATCCTGTAAGTGGAATAAAGCTTTCCAGAAATAACTCTAAATCTATCAAGATTCATTTCTTCCTTCCAGAATAAGTGTTGACAATTTTAAAGCCCCAATGTAAGTGCTATTGGATCTCCGGTGTATTCACTATCTCAGCATTTAGCCAAGTTGCTACAATCACATATTGGCAACACGGACACACACATTAAGGACTCCACACATTTCATTGAAAAATTGAAAGAGATAAGGCTGGACCCACAAGATCAAATGATTGGTTTTGAGGTAATTTCTCTCTTTACAAGGGTGCCATTAGAAGATACTGTGCAACACTTGGCCGAAATCTTCCCAGATGACATCATAGCTTTGTTCCACCATTGCCTTAGCACTAGCTCTTTCCAATGGAATGGTACCTTCTATGAACAAAAAGGAGTTCAGATGGGAAGTCCACTTAGCCCAATGATTGCTAACTTTTATATGGAGAAGTTTGAGGAAATAGCTCTGCAGTCAGCTTTTCACAAACTTAAAGTGTGGTGGAGATATGTCGATTATACTTTTGTGATTTGTCTGCATGAGGACAAGGAACTTGAAAAATACCTACATCACCTCAATAACATCTGTGACAGCATTAAATTCAGCATGGATAAGGAGAAAGATCATTGTATTGCTTTCCTGGATGTTTTGGTAACCACGAAATCCGATGATGTTACACCATACAGTATACAGAAAACCTACTCATACTGACCGTTATCTCCAAAAAACACCTCTAATCATCATACATGAAAAAAGAGGGGCATGATCAAAACTTTTAGAATGTGCATAATGTATTTGTGAACCGGCCAATCTGGAACAGGAACTACAACACTTACACATAACACTACAGGCGAACGGTTATGGTCACAAAGAAATAAACCCGGCATTACATCCAAGAAGAAAATATAAGTGCACAGAGATGTTTAGGCCTTTGAGCACGACTTACCTACCATTCATAAACAACATTACTGATAGGATTGGCAAACTTCTAGCGAAAGCTAACATAAAAATCATTTATAAGCCCACCAAAAACTAAAATATTATCTCCAATCTGTTAAGGATAGACGAGACCCTCTTGGTTCGAAAGGGGTCTATCGTATACCATGTAGTTGCGGCAAGGTTGGGACCACTAAGTGGAGTATACATACTTGCATAAAGGAACATTCAAGAAACTGTCGACTGGGGCAAATTTAAAAATCAACTGTGGCTGAGCATGCGATGCTGGTAGGACATGACATCAAGTTCTGTGGGACCGAAGTTCTGGATAACACAGCCCATTACTATTCCAGAATTTATCGTGAAGCCATTGAAATTTATAAACACAAGAATAATTTCAATAAAAAAAGAGGAGGCAGCTCGGTTACACAAGGCATGGACGTCGGTGCTGGATAACACGAAGATCAAGCCTTATAACCAACAGGACCAATTACATGATAACGTCGGTTGCCGCACTGTGATTGGCAGACTGGTAGCCAATGAGAAAGAAGAGGGCGGTGCTTCATTCCCATATATACTAGATAGGGCTGCTACAAGCGTCACTTGAGTTACAGAAATTGAGTAATGATTAGTTATCCTCTGAAGAGGCTCGACAGAATGACAGGCGAAACATCAGGTGTTTTTGCATCTTTTGGACCATGGCCAATAAGCACAGAAATCTCATTTTATTGGATTAATACCGGCCGTGAAAGCTTAAACAGTTACATTAAATTTTAAAACTGTTCAGAAAGTCCTTAAGAGGTTAATTATAGTTTTTGTTCTTAAAATAAAATCATTTAAGAATAGAAATATTTTCTATGTAATTTTAAATGATGTAAGTATAAATCATTTTGCAAAAAATATTCTTTTGCTTTTCATTATGAAGTAATCTTGAATTCATGAAGATTGGATTCAAAAACTTATAGTTAGATGTAAAATTATCTGGAATGTACACTAAATTTCAAATGAAATGGAAATTTATTACTATTAGCCTTAGCATTAATTTTGCATTTTAATCCCCCTATGCCAACAAAAATAGTTTTCTTGGTATTGTAACTTTCATCAAGATTATTTGTAATATTTTGGAATCAATACTTAAATTGCTGATATCAAAGCATGTGCATGGACAGTATTCAGGAGTAAACGTTTTTAACACTCCATAATTTATGATTTTTTCCAAGCTACTTTCACTATCATAGTTTCTGTAAATTTAACCCTTTGTGAAACACATACATCATTTTAAAACTTTGCAGTTGCTATTAATTTATTATTTAATGCCTTGTTGTTTCCCTTTTTCTTCAGATGTAGACACCAACAATGAAAGAAAATTTAAAAAGCTCTTTCTTAAGCATAACAGTGTCGATATCTCCACCGAAGAGTTAAACGTAAATATATGAGGGTTGTTTCTTTAATAGTGGCAACTGTGTTGTTGATAAACCAAGAAATGGAACCAGTGTTTCTTTTTCCCTCTCACATTTTAGGGTGGTATGCGAACTATTTCACAGTAAATTGACTTGTTCATCCAATGCTCTGGAAACACACTATACTGCTAAGAACAGCATCCTCTGTGAGAGACAGGTCTAATTATTAATGTTCTCAAAACAGAAACAGCGAGCCTGAATAAAATTTAATTTAATTTATACAGCATAAATGTCATGAAGGTCCTTTATGAGGCACACAGGGCTGGACAACAGAATGTGCCCAACATGCCTGAGTCAGATCACTCTAGTGCCAGTGAAGTTGCAGTTCAGTTGTTGGTGGGTTGCTGGCAACACATAAAACCCAGAGTTTTATCCTGAGACTGTGTTTCATATCCTGAAAGACCACCTCTGCACACAAAAAATTACATTGTGATGGGTTCTGCATCATTTGTAGGAGTTGCAGAATTGGCAACGATACAGTGCTGTACAAACTCACTTGGAAAGCTATGAGTGTAAAGGGGAGGTGTTCATAATGATGGATGAAACATGGCCAGATCATACAAGCACAAACTGAAATGCCAATCCAATGAATGATATTATTACAGGTGTCTATGAAAGTAAAAGTGTGTCAGAACTGCAGCAATATGAAGATCATGAAAATTCTGTAGTATGATTGTGATAGCATTATTTTAACACATACCATATCTCAAGGACAAACTATGAATGCATAATATTACTGTTCATTTTTGCAATACCACCTGCAACCAGCTTTGTGTAAGAAACTACGACACTTTTTGCAGGCTATTCTCATAATTTTGCAGAACAAGCTCGGGCACATGTTGTGCAATTGATGACTGATTTATATGGTTGATGCTAAAAAGTGCTCTCCCTGGACTTTCTCCTGTGATGTCATCACCATAAGTCCAAAAGTGATCTGCAACCACTGATTTATCCACTTGTTCATATCTTAAATTTCTGAAGTGTTCTTTGGTCCTTGTTTCCAAATTTCGTATTGTTTTGCCTATATATATGCGATCGCACTCCAAACAATCTATCCGATACACTCCTGACTTCTTCCTGGGTGGAATAACATATTTTATGGTGATGTTCAGAAGCTTTCCAATACTAAAATTATTTTGTGTTGCCAAACATTTATTATAATTTTTAAAAATCTTCACGAATGTCCTGTTTGCCCACGGATGATATGTGAATCTTTTTAAAACCACGTCCTTTTTTATTGTGGAGAGAGTTGTGGTGTTTCGAATATCTTTCTGTTTTTCGAAATGTTTGATCTTCTTGTGAACTAAAGAGCTGCTGAATCCGTTGTTGAGGGCTATTTTGATGATATAACGGTATTCTGCTGAATACTTTTCTTTGTTGAGTGGGATGTTTACCAATCTATGGACAAGGCTGTTTATAATGGCATGTTGGTGTGGTTTAGGGTGAACGGAACAACCAGATGCCACTACGTCACCTGATAGAGTTAGTCGGTCCCCAGCTGAAGATGAGAGGGAATGCTCTTGAAACATGTTCTGAAGAATTAACCAGTTAATGAAGTTTTAGTGTCACCTAATACTGACTCATTTTATATGTAACAAACTTCACTGTTCCTAACTTCTTTTAAGATTACAATCACATATTATCAACGCTGGGGACTACATTGACAGACTGTAGGAGTTTCATACTGTTATCATTATGTGTATCGGCTGTAATCAATAGCTGCCACTATTACAGAAATAACCTCATAATTACAAAACTGATTTTCTATTTTTTTATTTTACAATTTTTAAAATATAATAAAAATAGATATTAAATTAAAAATAATATTTTACATAAATAGGTTTGCAGGTGAAGCAAAAGAAGAAAGAAAATGTGAATGTGAACATGTTATGAACGGGATTGGATTGCACTGAATTATATAAAACAGAGAAGGATTTCAGATACAGATGCACAATGAGGGCCTTTTGTATCCCAATGAACCTACAGGAAGAAGAGGTAAAGTGAGGAATGTGAAGTTTGGTTAGGTTTATGTGGCAAATGGTAGGGATGCAGGTGGATCCCTATTGTTCCTGGATTTATTTTCTTTTATTCATCTGTTATGACTCTGGCAAAGGTTGCTTCCAAGGAGTTTGAGTCAGGAAATTCATGGACAGTAAATATCTACTCCAGCAACTGTCTAAGCGGCCAAGGGAAACCAAACGGTCAGGATGGTTCACTCCAAGAGATTTGAACCGAACACCTTTCAAATGCAGGTACTAAGCATAACTGCCTGAAACACCCCACCCAGGTTATCTGGATTACATCATCATTCTACTTACTATCAATTGAACTAAGCTGCCACCTGGATCTGTGCTATTCACTAAGCAATAAAACATGCAATAAAACTGATAGATGTTAGTCCCAAACTTGAGAGCTACAGCCCATAGGATAGATCATTTAGACACTATCTCCCTATTTTCAAAGTAATTTTATTCTAAGAAAAAAATTGAGAAAATTTGTGATTTGCTGTATGTGCCCTTAACTTTTACCTTTACTTGCACACAATCAAGTCACAGTTTAAATAATTTCTGTTCCGAAGGATGGCATTTGCAATGCCTTTTAGTTTGTCACAGATTATTTTAACAGCAGTAAGTTTCTAATTGGTTATCACTACTTACTCCTGAGTAAACAAATTGTTTTGTTCTATATTATTCAGAATATGTCTTGTAAATTTAGATAATTTATAGCTATATAAACATACACATGTATAAGAATTTACCATGCATCTCTAAACTAAAACTGGCACACTTAAAAATAAAAGTTAACAATGTGTAACAGAGCATTTATAGATATTGTGAAACTATCTGACTGGCATGCATTGTTATAGAAAAATGAGCACTTACCTTAACATCTACATCTAGTATTGACTGACACCATTTGTGACTATCTCTAATGGCGCCATTGTAGCTATCTCCTTCACTCAGATGAGACTCCTTTTTACAATTCTCAATATTACTGAAAAGTAACATTTTATGTTAACTTGCTGCTTTAATACCTTATCTGTATTTACATCTGTACCAGGGCTATTCAGCAAGCTGAATAAGGTCAATTGAAAGTTTCCTGGAATAAAGCACAAACTGATGGCTGATATATTTGAAATATAAGTCTTCCTTGACACTAATGAACTTTCTCCAACAATGTTTTAAACCTTAATCTCATCAATGAAGTCAAATTACTTCATTGCCTGCAAAATATTAAATAATGCTTTAAATTCTTCATAGGATGAAAATTTTCCCTATGGAATATTCTGAGTTTTGAAAACTGCTGGATATAGCAGCAAATTAGAGCCCAATTCACTGATTTTCGCCATTGCAATGACACATTTATGACAGTGAGCATAATCTTTTTAAAACAGATCTTTTTGGGCATATTTCTGCTTCTTCTAGTTGGTTCAAAAGGTTAGCACAGTATGCTCCAGTAAAAAATGTCCCACTAGTAAGGTAGTGAATCAGTAATAAACATTTACATTCTCAGAAAACTAATGCCACAAATTTGTAGCCAACTTTACACATTTGGCTTTCTTTGGAAGTGGAGAATCATGATGCTGTTGAGTATAAGTGCAACCATATTTTATCACTTTTTATGAATTGACAAAAAAAATTAGATCTCTCTGAAAATGCACCTAGCTCTGCTCAGAGATTTGCCTTCTGTTCAGGTACATGTCTATACCTTTAGCTATTTCTGACAGCTTTAGTCAGTGAATCTACAGTATTATATTGTCTATTTTTTTAACAATTTCTTGCTTGGTGGAAAATTTTGGTTGTCCACTATCCTGAAGCTTTCACGTCTGCATCTGAATTCAGTGATCTACTTGATAATGATGGCAAAGAATTCCCTAGAGAATCTCTCATGTCTCTATAAATTTGTATCGCTGTCATATCCCTCTTCACAAAAAATGTAATTACCCCAAGCTGTACAACGTTTGTCATTTTCCAATATGCATAAGCCTGCACTAAACAAAGAGCTATATCTAATCAGTTCTTGATTGAGTGATCCATTTCATACACTGCTTCTGTGGAAGATGGTGAATTTTGATATCATAAATGGTTTGGAACAGTTGGTGGTTTATCCCAGAACTTTCCAAATGACCCTCATACATTCTTTCAGAAAATATACACTTTATTTCTCAAAATAGCCTTCATCTAAGGATAATATACTATAAACAAATACAACATTGCCTTTTTTAAATGAATAAATTGTACTTACAAAACTGTATACATTGGAACGGTAATTACCTTTTTTGTTTTACCTCCTGTTCTGCTTTTACATCTTTGGAAAAGTGTTCTTTTATCTGCTGTTCACTGTTGCAGGCAACTTCTATTTCTTCAACCCTCGCTGGTATCGGTACTTTCACTTCATCTATTATATCTGATTTGTCACCAATTCTGCAAACAAACAACATCAAGTGAAGTATGAAGAGTGTTAGACAACAGATTTAATTCATGTGAGCTTCACTTTGTTAGTTCCATACAATTTTTTTTTTAAATTTTTACAATTAAAAAAAATTAAACAACATGAAACTTTATGAAATACTATCTTGCATAGTTTACAATAGTACAGATTAGTAGAACAGAGGTAGGATTCATAAACACAGTTGAATATATGCTGGCATAAAAGTTAAGAATAAGATGATGTCTGGAATAAACTGCCACTTCTTCAAAACTCCTCAAATAAATTCAAAATGTAATTACGATGTAAAGAAACAAATTAAAATGTTAACTGGAACTTGCACAGTAAAGCCAATCATATTGATATTATTGTATGATTTAGTTGAACTGAACACTCTTAATGCTTCACTAACTTGTCATAATAAATGTTCTCAAAACCAACTCTATATATTATGACAAGTAAGTGAAGCATTAAGAGTGTTAAGTTCAACTAAATCATATAATAATATCAATAAACAAATATAGTTTGAAAAACTGCCTAAAACCAACACTAAAGGTAAAATTCTATTAGGAAAACAATCAGACATTTATGAAATTGGTTGCAAAGACTGCAATATGAAATACATAGGCAAAACAAAAATAAATATTACCATACGATTTAAGGAACACATGAGAAATGTAAAATATAAATACACAGAAAAATCAGCAATAGCAGACCATATCTGGCAAAAGAACGACAAATTCCTAAAGGAACCAAAACTCTTAAAAGCTCTTCAAAAACTCATGAATTAACAACGTGGGAAAATATATTCATAAAAAAAAAAAAACATGGAAAATTTGGTTAATTTTGATTTCCCAAACAATAGTAACCTCATCACCAAGTTTGTAAAATCCACAGAGCGACATCTTAATACCATGCTTGGAAGCAGATAGTGAAACCATGCTGAAGATGAAGGCAACAGCCTTAGTGTAACAAAATTAGTGAAATTTAAGTGATTTCCTCAATAATAATTTGTTATGTTGTAATTATGTTCTTTACACAAAGTTTATATGCAGAAGATAAATAAAAAAACATTCCTCTCTTCTAAGAAATTTGACTGGGTGAAAAGTATAGGCATTTACATATTCAATTAATGTTTTAGATAATATTTCAAATTAATTTTTTTCCACCAAACTGGGGGTCCTATAGCTAAGTAGCACATATTCACTCTACATAGTATATTCATGAAATAAATTTTAATTAAAGTGTTTACATCAAGACAAAAGTTCTACTAAAAGCTTTACAGTTTTAACATCTGTATATATTATTAGAAATGAAACACTAATCAAAAATTTATTAAAACAATAAAGAGTATTAGATAATGGAACTAAGCTGAGTTTTCAGAAGGAAGTAAATATTCTTACAGAACCAGGTGAAGAAGTTATCATTGCAAATCAACATGAATATTTTTGAAGTACACTGTTTTGTTTTTATTCCAGATTCAATTAGTTCATTCTAATAAAATTTCTAATGGTTACGACCTATTGTTACCCCATTCTGCAAACATATTATTAACGAACCATGAAGAATTTTATAAATGCAATCCTTAAAATAGAAGGCTTTTATGAACTTAATTATTTCAAAATAGAAACAGTTATTTAGAGGAATATTTGTAGAGAAAATTCCAGAAAATCTTTTACATGAGTTTTATTTATAAGAAAAGAATATATAGTAGAATAATGAATTTCTTTAAAAGGTAGTCCAGGAATTCAGCAGGTAACCAGGATGACTGCAGTTCTTGTACTGAATAAGAAAAGAAAGAACTGAGTGTTAATTTTTTTTTTGATTTATTTATTTATGGATGCTCTTTAACATCTGTGGTCATCAGCGTCCCATTCAACACAGGGCGTGAAACGGCCGACAAATTTTGCTCAGAGGCCTCTCTTTCAGGCTTGAGGTTCTTTATCGTACCGCAAATGTACGACACGGGACCCACGGCTTTACTTCCCTTCCGAAGGAAGCCATATTTAGGATTTTTACGCCCGAAAAAATCCATTGATCCTTGCAGGGTTTGAACCTGCAATCTTGGGTTTAGAAGGCAAGTATGACAATATAGAGTGCATCAAAAGTAGGTGGAAAGTAAAAAAGTAATTTTGCATAATTGTATAAATCTACATGTGTATGTTCTCAAAATGATTACAAAATAAGGTACAAAGGTAGTCTATCATCTCAATACTTATTCAAAATAACAACCCTTTGTATTGTCACATTTCTATAGTTAGTTACTACATTCAACACACTGTTGCACTCAATTCCTTGTTTATTACACTCCTCAGTAAGTTATTTCCATACTTCCTAAATTGTTTGCAGTTTTCTGAGAAACATCTTGTCTTTTCATACATCCCCAAAAAAGAAGCCCATCTGTGTAACATTGAGCAACTGCACAGATCACTCAATATGACCATGTCACTCAACCCAGCAGAGCGAAAAGTGTGATCCAGGAATAAATAAACGTCTTTTGCATAATGAGGCATTGCCCCAAACTGTAAAACAACTGCTGAATAATTGTGATTGTAGGCATTAACTCTGTATGCAACATCTCCATATAATTTGCACTGGTTACAGTGGTTTTGAAGAAGAAAGGTTCAAGAAAACCAGCACTGAAAATACCAGTGCAGGTTGCCATTTCAGGTTGGTTCATTTCCTTTAAAAGAACCAAGTACAGATTTTTGTCATACCAGTATATACAGTTGTCTGTTAACTTGGTCCAGCCAATTTTAAAATTGCTTTGTCAGGCCACAGAATGCAGAACTGCATCCTCCATCAGATGATGAAACAGTTTGGATGATAGAGGTGCACACTCAACTAGCACAGTAATTGCCAGAGTGATGCTCTTGGAATGCCCAACTCACTATAAACATGGCATATGGACTTCTTGGAACTATTCACAAATGTTTACTCATTCTTCTCCATTGTCCACATATATGGAAGATGTTTATGAGCATTAGCTATCAATTCTGTTTTGTTGAATTTGTTCCAATGCAGTAGATCATCTGACATTTTGGTGGTGGTGTATTCAACTGACTATGTCTTATGCATCCTTTCAACATTTTCCATTTTCCAACAGGTCTTCAGTTTCCACTTTTGTTGTTCCACTAATACATTGCCTGCTATTCCTCCTCAGTATCTGCAACAAAAGAAAGAAAAAGAAAAGAGTAATAAGGTCTTTTGGCCAATCTGTATATTGAAATAAAAATTGGAAACTAGATAGTCATAAATTGAAATTGTAAACTTAAAAGAAGTTAGGAACAGCGAAGTTGCTAAATATACAAATTAGTCAGTATTAGGTGACACCTAGAACTTCACTAATTGGTTAATTCTTTAGAACTTGTTTGCCGTTTTTGGACCTAAAAATATACAGGAGAAACAATATAATTTCATTCGACATATATAGAACCTACACATACAGATAATCACTTAAAGAATAGCAGCTTCCACCCTAAACTACAACACATGCCATTATTAACAGCCTTGCTCATAGACTGGTAAACATTCCACTCAACAAAGAATAATATTTGGCAGAATATCACTATAACATCAAAATGACGCTCAACAATTGATTGAGCAGCTCTTTAGTTGATAAGAAGATCAGACATTAAAAAAGACAGAAAGATATTAAAAACACATCTTTTTCCACGGTAAAAAAGAAAGTGGTTTTTAAAAAATTCACACATCATCCATGGGCAAACAGGGCATTCATGAAGATTTTTAAAAATTATAAATATATTTAGTATTTGAAAGCTTCTGAACAGCACTATAAAAGATGTTATTCCACCCAGCAAAAAGGCAGGAGTGTATCGGATAGATTGTTTGGAGTGTGATCAGATATATATAGGCAAAACAATACGAAATTTGGAGACAAAGACCGAAGAACACTTCGGAAATGTAAGATATAAACAAGTGGATAAATCGGTGGTTGCAGATTATTTTTGGACTTACAATCATGACATTGTAGGAGAAGCCAAACTGCTAAAAGCTACCACCAATCCCAAGGAATTGGCAATTTGGGAAAAGATTTATATTTTAAAAAATAAACATATTATGAACTTTGACATTCCACCAATGAACTTCCTGTTCCATTATCTAATGGAACCACCAGAGGTCACTACGTCACCTGCCAGCATTAGTCGGTACCCAGCTGAGGATGAGAGCGCATGTTCTTGAAACATGTTCTGAAGAATTAACCAGTTAGTGAAGTTTTAGTGTCACCTAATACTGACTCATTTTGTGTGTGTGTGTGCATGTGTGCACATAAATAAATAAATTGAAATAATTTGCAGCTTCAAATATTTAGTGGTATTAATTAATATTAGAAATGATAAAAAAACAATAAATTAAGATTATACATAAAACTTATTCTACACGCAATATTTTAAAGCAAACAATTACACCATAATAATAATAATAAAGTTGCATAAAATCCTGATCAATGCAATTTATGTTATGGTTATGAAACCTGGACGATGACCCAAACAATTGAAAATATGCTAGCCATATTAGAAAGGAAGATACTAAGACAAAAATGTACAGTGCAAAAATGATGACTTTGGAAATGAAGGTGGAACACATGCTACCTAGCACTTAACACCTGAGACTAACAAGTTACATTCACTGCCAATTTTGTCCTGCTATAGATAAAGGACTATAGCTGGCTTCTAGTAGTTCCCAGGTCTCTTGAGAGATAGCATCAAGGGTTTGCATGCAGCAATCTCTGTGTTGATTAAAACAATAGTTTATAAAGATAATAGCGGAAACTCTTTCTTAAAATTCCAGACAGCAACTCAATATACCTTACCGGTTTGCACTGCACACTAACAAACCAGCATGGTCAGAGATGAGAAGGCAATTTTTAAATTGAATATTTTATAATGTTTAACTGTAATGACTGGGAGAGGGAGTATTTACCCTATCTATGAAAATATCAAAACTATCCAAATATTTGTAGACCTCCAAAAAATAAATATTTAAGTATAATCTCTAAAATGTGGCAAAGAATATTTTTGCATTTCTTTGTATATACATGGCAGTCATATATATATTTTATATTAACTGTTATTATTTATTTTTAGATACACACAATGCAGTATATACAGCAGAAGAGCAGATATCGAAATGATGAAATAAAGCATTTGAATAGAAGCTAAGTTGTGTGTTCTGATCTCATTTCTAAAGTACTATGGCTACAAAATGTATACTTTTTTTTGAATAGTTTTTAATGCCCATTTTTACTACTGAGGCACCACAGGTGGTGGATATTGATAATATACAAGATGAAATGATAAATTGGGAAAGGCTTTTTTAAGGAAGGAAACGTTCCATGCTAAGTTTAGGGCACCTCCCTGGCATTAATGATGATTGAGGAAAATCTGGAAAAAAAACCCATTCAGGGAGGATGGTCCTGGCAGGATTCGAACTCCACACCTCCCGCTCAAGAGTCCGCACATTAATGACTTCAGCCGTTCGTGGCGGTGAAGCCTAGTTTGCCTAGCATGGTTCTTGATTTTCTACAAATAAAAAGTGGAAGACCAAAACCACAAGAAAAAGTTATTGTTTCATTGTATTGGATAGTGTGTTCACCGTCTGTCCACATAGCATGTTCTGCGACCGCGGACTTGCCCGGATGGCCCAGACGGCAGCATCTCTTGTGTTCGGAGATCCGTGTGTTGACGCTTCGTTGAGTGGTGCCTATGTATACAGCACCGCAGGAACAAGGAATCCGGTAGACGCCGGGCGAAGCAAGTGGGCCCCTGGGGTCTTTGGTCGAGCGTAGTAAAGTATTGAATTGTCTGGTAGGCTTGAAAATGGTTTTGACGTTGTGGCGTTTGAGTAGGCGTCCAATTCTGTCAGTGACCTTGTTGAAGTACGGCAGGAAGGCAATACCATTGCTCTTGGGCGAATCATGTATGGCCGGGTGGTGTGTGGATGGGCGTATAGCTCTGTGTATTTCTTGTGCTGTATAACCATTTGCAGATAGATCCCGTTTCAGATGCCGGAGTTCCTGTTGTAAAGAGTCAGGCTCGCAGATGCGAGCAGCGCGGTCAGTGAGGGTCTTAATCATCGCGTGTTTCTGCTTCGGGGATGGTTGGAATTTTTGTTCAGATACCGGTTGGTGTGGGTGGTTTTGCGGTAAACTGTATGTCCCAGCTTCCCGTCTGGTTTTTTGGTAACCGGAACATCCAAGAAAGCTAGTTGGCCATCTTTCTCTTTCTCAATGGTGAACTGGATTCGTGGATTGATACTGTTGAGATGTTGAAGGAAACCATTACGAGCTGAGACTCCTTTAGACTCCTTAGCTCCAAGAGACCACGGCACCTAATCCCAAAAGAAACTTCTAGTTATAATTCTGACTCCGGCCGTGAAAGCTTCCGATTACTCACAATGTCTAAAAAATGTAACTTTTTGTTCTGACTAAGACCTGCAGAATGTTGTAATCTTGTTTCAGCTACTGGATTTAATCAGCACAATGTGCATCTATGTTTTGAAAAACTTCTAAATGCAATGGAATATCATCTAATATTCATAAGTTTTAGCTGTCAAAGAAACTGAGTACTGAATGTGGCACTCTTGTAACAATGTGCTGCATTCATCCTGATGTGATCTTCTCCTATGAACTTCATGATAGCAGTAGTGTCACATAGAACTTTGGAGTTGGCAACATGAACTTCAAATTGTTTATAAACAATGTATACAGTTTTTTTCACACTAACTCCATTGCTGAAGATGGGAGGGATCGCTCCCGAAACATATGTTCCAAATTTTATGTAAGTGAATGGAGTTAGTGTGAAAAAAACTGTATACCTTGTTTATATATATACAACTCCATTGTAAACAGCTTCGTAAGTACACTTATTCAAATTGTTTATTAAAATAGTCAAACATTTTATTGAGCATAAATCCTACTTAGCAGAAAATCCAGTACTATTTAAATTGGACAATCATGAGTCATTTCTCTATAAAAGGCCTAAATAAAAATATTTAGTAACAGTACTAACTATAGTGCTTCACAGCACAAATAAGTTCCAGCCCCTTGATGCAGGTCTTCTGAACCCATTTCAGGCATTTTATATGTTGTAGAGTCATACATTCAATATTTACAGTTCATGTATAATATGTCCTTCATATCCTGTTGATAAACATTACAATAGCCTTTAAAAATGTGGAATATTCCCATTTGACTGATATGCTTTAGTAAAAAAGACTTTTAGCCAACTAATGTATATGATAGGCAAGGATGAAATCAATATTGAAGCAATAAACAATTTTCAATCCTAGGCCGGGATGTCAGAATCACATGATAAACCTGAACTATTAAGAGAGATACTATCAATACCACAGACATTATACACTGCTTCTTATATCAATATTGACCAAGATTCTATTTTGTGATTAGTTTTAGGAGGGGGAGGGGGCAAAATAGACCTAAATTTTCCCTTATTATTAAATAATTGTATATTCAATTAAATATATTAATGAGCTTACAAAAATCTATTTGCTGAAACACTATACTAAAAACAGTAAAATAAAAGACTAATAAAACAAGATGGTAATACTCATCACTGATTCTGTTTCTCAGACACATTTTCACATTTCATACTAAGGGATTATCCATTAACACTGGTGGTTCAGACAGAGAGAGTAACTAAAATTCTGAGGGGGCAGTAACTTATAGTACAATTCTACTGACATACAACCAAAGAACTAACATTTTTTCAATGGATTTCATTTTCTAAACCACATGCATTATTCTTACATGGCTGAAGTCATTAATGTGCGGACTCTTTGAGCGGGAGGTGTGGAGTTCGAATCCTGCCAGGACCATCCTCCCTGAATGGGTTTTTTTTCCAGATTTTCCTCAATCATCATTAATGCCAGGGAGGTGCCCTAAACTTAGCATGGAACGTTTCCTTCCTTAAAAAAGCCTTTCCCAATTTATCATTTCATCTTGTATATTATCAATATCCACCACCTGTGGTGCCTCAGTAGTAAAAATGGGCATTAAAAACTATTCAAAAAAAAAGTATGCATTTTGTAGCCATAGTCCTTTAGAAATGAGATCAGAACACACAACTTAGCTTCTATTCAAATGCTTTATTTTATCATTTCGATATCTGCTCTTCTGCTGCATTGTGTATAGCTAAAAATAAATAATAACAGTTAGTATAAAATATATATAATATGACTGCCATGTATATACAAAGAAATACAAAAACATTCTTTGCCACATTTTAGAGATTATACTTACATATTTATTTTTTGGAGGTCTACAAATATTTGGATAGTTTTGATATTTTCATAGATAGGGTAAATACTCCCTCTCCCAGTCATTACAGTTAAACATTATAAAATATTCAATTTAAAAATTGCCTTCTCATCTCTGACCATGCTGGTTTGTTAGTGTGCAGTGCAAACCGGTAAGGTATATTGGAGTTGCTGTCTGGAATTTTAAGAAAGAGTTTCCGCTATTATCTTTATAAACTATTGTTTTAATCAACAAAGAGATTGCTGCATGCAAGCCCTTGATGCTATCTCTCGAGAGACCTGGGAACTACTAGAAGCCGGCTATAGTCCTTTATCTATAGCAGGACTAAATTGGCAGTGAATGTAACTTGTTAGTCTCAGGTGTTAAGTGCTAGGTAGCATGTGTTACCTGTAAATAATTCTGTGTCCTCAGCAATAACAGGCCTAAAGAAAATTAACATATATAATAAACAAAAAGTAACTATTTATTATAATAATAGACTTAAAAGTGCAATTTTGTTTCGTATGAGTTATATTTAATTTCCTATAATTAATGCTTTTTTAATATCATATTTAGAATATGTAACTGTCAATGTTATGAATAATATAATATTTATAACATTGGTAGAATATGTAACTGTCAAAATAAAGTAGAGTTATTTCTCTTCTGTAAATTCATGAATCACTGTTTGATTGATGCTTACATTTAGGTTTAATAATGCCTTCTAATCCCTCTCAACACATTTTACATGTCAGCATTCTGCTCCACCTCATGCTTGGAGCTAAATAAATAACTCAACCTAAAAAGTTCATAATAGTTAGAGTTAACCTGCAGGTTAAATTTTTAAGCAATTGAAAGGAAACAGCCATGATATGTATTACATATTTGATATCACTATGATAATGTGTGGCAATTTAAATAAGTAAACCATCCGTTTGGCATGTTAACAGAAATATACCAGAAAATGTAATCATTGTGATTGCTATATATCAGCAACGATCAAAAAAAAAAAAAAAAAAAAAAAAATTAAAACTACACAAATGTCAGGCACCTATCAAAATTATCACCTCCTTCAATACCTAGTTGCAATTGTTCTTTTTGGTTTATAGTCTTCTCATACTCAAAAGCTGTATGCATTTGGTGCCTTCCTATCTAATTCTAGGCTTGTCCTTTGGTCTTAAAAATTTGCCATTTAGGATATTTTTGGGGATTCCTTCCATCTACATTCCTTGGTTATGTCTGTCCATCTGTTTTACAGTTATATTAACTATGCCAGTGTTTTTTAAAAAACTCATTATTCCACCTTCATTTCCAAAGTCATCATTTTTGCACTGTACATTTTTGTCTTAGTATCTTCCTTTCTAATATGGCTAGCATATTTTCAATTGTTTGGGTCATCGTCCAGGTTTCATAACCATAACATAAAATTTCATTGATCAGGATTTTATGCAACTTTATTATTATTATGGTGTAATTGTTTGCTTTAAAATATTGCGTGTAGAATAAGTTTTATGTATAATCTTAATTTATTGTTTTTTTATCATTTCTAATATTAATTAATACCACTAAATATTTGAAGCTGCAAATTATTTCAATTTATTTATTTATGTGCACACATGCACACACACACACACAAAATGAGTCAGTATTAGGTGACACTAAAACTTCACTAACTGGTTAATTCTTCAGAACATGTTTCAGAACATGCGCTCTCATCCTCAGCTGGGTACCGACTAATGCTGGCAGGCGACTTATATTTCTGAAGTGTACTTCGGTCCTTGTCTCCAAATTTCATATTGTTTGCCTATATATATATATATCTATCTGATTACACTCCAAACAATCTATTCGATACACTCCTGCCTTTTTTCTGGATGGAATAACATCTTTTATAGTGCTGTTCAGAAGCTTTCCAATACTAAATATATTTATAATTTTTAAAAATCTTCATGATTGCCCATGGATGATGTGTGAATTTTTTAAAAACCACATTCTTTTTTACCGTGGAAAGAGATGTGGTGTTTTTAATATCTTTCTATCTTTTTTAATATCTCTTCATGTATCATAGGTGTAGTATTGGTATGCTTATTGCTATTTATAATTATTTGAATAGTCTACATACATATAGCGAGATCACAGTAAACAAGTTATTTTCTCTTAAGACTTTACTACATTGTTTTTTTTTTAAGTCTATAAATAATTCATATACACTGTTTGTGTAAAATTAATGTTCTATTTAAGTTACCAATAGATGTGCTATCCCAGAGTTCTATGCCATACTATATATGAGGATAAATTATACCATAAAATGCCATTTTCAGTAAAACAGTATCCAGATATTTTGATAGTACCCTTAAAAGATATAATCCTGTGCTTATTTTCTTGCATATGTGATCTACATGGTAGTTATATGTTAGATTCCTATCAAGGTATAATCCCAAGAAATTAACAAATTGAGTTGATTCTATCACTTTTCCATTTAACATTATTTCAGGATTATTACTCTTATTGTTGTAATGCTGGAAGTGTAAAATTGTTTTATTTAAATTTATTTTTAGATTGTTATTTTCAAGATATTTCAGCATGACCGTTCAGGAGTCTGCTATTAAATGTTTTACACTCTTATACTAAAACAGTAGCAATGTATCATTTGCTCACATACATAAAATATTAGTACATTTATGAAAATGACTATGGAAAGGTAGACAAGAACTGAGAGCTGTTCTTCTAAGAGAAATGAAAAAAAGCCCGGATGGGGAGTAACAGGCATATGTGAGAGGACTCAATTTATGGATTGATGGTAGAAAGCAGGAAATTAGTCAGTGTAAGGTAAGGCATGCAGGAGTTAAAATCAGAATCACAGTCACTGGTAAGAAGTGAACACATAGTAGAAGTGGAAAGAAGAGATGGCAACAGTGTAAGAGGGAGGAGGAGCAATCCAGATAACATCTCCAACTAGACATTTGTCATCACCTGAGAGTCACCTGATAGTAGACAAATGTAGGGAGACCTTGGGAGCAGCTGCTGGGCTGGATGTACAGAGGGAAACTGGCTGTATTCTCCAAGTAGAAATATAATGGAAGTGAGAGAGGAACAAGACATGAACAGGATGACCAGGAGCAAAGCTAAGTTGCATAAATTTAGATTTGAGAGAAAGGGTTCAGTATAAGGGCAGTTGTTGGTTTTATGCTGGAATATTGAAGGTTTGTTAAGAAAAGTGTCAAATGGGGAAATAATGCAGTTAGTTATGGTGTGTGGTGTGTTGGCGATAGTGGAATCATGATTAATAAGAGATATAACTATTGTGCTCAATGGCTTCAAGTTCTATAGAAAGCCGGTGTTAAGAAGAAAGTTAAAAAGGGGTTGTCAGGGGGTATTGGTGTGTTTGTAAGACAAAGTTTGTCAGTGAAAGTGTTTAACGTTTAGGGAATACTATACTAGGGAGTACTATGGTGTGAAATAAGTCAAACATGTGGAAGTGAAGAAGTGTGTTTAGCAGCAGTATATAATCCACCAAGTACTTCTGAGTTCTATAATCAAAATTTGTTCCATAACTTAGGAAAGGACATGGAGGTACTGAAAAAGAAATATGGACACAAAAATTTTATTATAACAGGTGATTTTAATGCAAAAATAGGGGAGGGTTCAGTACATTTGTTGATCTAGAAAATGACGCTGGGAAAGAAGACAGGTTAGAAAGGGTTAGGAAAGATAAAATATGTAATGAGGAAGGAAACAAGTTATTGGACTTTTGTGATGAACATAATCTGGTGATTTGTAATGCTACTAGAGGAAAAGATTCTAGGGGCAAGTTTACATTTGTAAATAATAATGGTCAAAGTATTGTTGATTGTGTTACTTACACTAGAATTAGACAAATGTTTGATAGATATTGAGGTTATGGATTTAGTGTGCACTAGCAGTCATTTCTCATTAAAAGGGAAATTTCAAAATCAGTTAAGGAAAGTGGTGCAAGTTAAGAAATATGGACATAAAATAAAGAGGTATAAATGGAATGATGAAAGGGCATCAGGCTTCATAAGAGAGTTAAGAGTTAATTTTAGATCATTTAAGCTCAATGTAGTAGCTTTAATGAAGGTAGGGTAAATAGGTGAAATAGTGGAGATTTTAGAGAGTTTGGTTAAATAAGTAGGGGTTAAGATGAGAGAGAAATGGTAACAAGATACAGGAGGATTGGTATGATTATGAATGTAGAATTGGTAAAAGGAGAGTTGAAAGAAAGTTGAGAAAATGGAGACAAACAAGGGAACAGACAGAAAGAGAGAACTTTATGATTGAAAAGTGGGGATATAAATCCCTCATAGAGGCAAAAAAGAAAGAATGGAATCAGAATATTAGTAAGAAAATACAGGAGGCAATGAGGACAAATGACAATAAAACAATGTGGATGATAATTAAGAGATTATATGAAAGGAGAGTAAATGAGAATAAGATCAATGCTGAGGAATGGTGTTTATACTTTAAAAACCTTTTAGAGGTAGAGGAGATTTCCACCAGGATAGTGGAATGGATAGTGGAAAAAAATATATTAAGTGTAGATTATTTGGATGTACATACTGTTATAAACGAGATAGAAGAACAAATAAAAAGAAATAAAGCTTACAGGATTAATGGGATTCCAGGGGAATTCTGGAGGGCATGGGGTCAGGATAATGATATAGGTATGTTATTGGCATAGATATTTAATTCAATATTTGAAGAGGCTAAAGTTCCTAAAGGTTGGAGAACAGCGACTGTAGTACCTATATTTAAAGGAAAAGGTGATATAAACAAACCAGCTAATTACAGAGGAATTAGTCTATTATCGGTCTTAGGTAAGCTATATAAGAGCATTCTGGCATGAAGGCTTCAAAATTGGGCAGAACAAGAAAATAAATTATCTGAGTCACAAGCAGGCTTCAGGGAAAATAAGAGAACAGTCTGCATTATTAAGGCAATGGTAGAGAAATATCTAGGGCAAAAAAGGAGAGAGACTATGTTGTTTGTGGATTTTGAAAATGCGATACAATTAACCGCAAGGCATTATGGGCAAAATTGAATGGGATAGGGGTTAGTGATAAGTTTATAAAAACATTATAAAATTTATACTATGAAAATGAGTAATGTATTAAGATTGCCCAGGATAGGGTGACTCCAAATAATTTGAACACAATAGGTCTAAGATAAGGATGTAAGTTAAGTCCCATAATATATAACTTATTTATTAATGATATTTTAGTAGAATTTAGCAAAGTTAATACCCACATACCTATAATTGAAAATGTTGAGATTCCGGAATTATTATTTGTGGAGCATTAGGTAGTGAGGTCAATTACTAATATTGGTCTAGCGAAATCCAAGTAATTGCTAAATTTTGTAAGAAGTGGGGACTAGGAATAAATATTTGAAAAACAAAAATCATGGTATTTAAGAATGGAAACAAATTATGCAAGAATGAGAAATAGAATTGGAAAGAGGTAGAAATTGTGGTGGTTAATAAATTTGACTATTTGGGTATTAGGCTTAACAAGAATGGAGGGTAGAGGGAACAAAAAACAAAGGTTCTAGCAAAAGGTAGGCTGGCTTTGAAAGATATTACTGCCTATAGGTATAAAGTATCAGAAATGCATATAAAGTGGTTGGAGAAAATAATATGATAACAGTAGAGGCTAAAATGATGTTTGGGGTAGAAATTTGGGGTTATCATGAGGAATGCCTAAATGTAGACTTGATTCATAGGAATTTCTGCAAACAAATTATGGGCCTATCAAAAAGCTCACCGAATACGGTTGCACAAGCTGAATTAGGTAGAGTAGGGATTGAAGGAATAATAATGACAAGAATTCTGAAAGTTTAGGATTAAGAATTTAGAAGAGAATTGTATTTTGAAACACTGTCTAATGATGCAAGAAAAACTGAGGGTTACTTGGGTTAGTAGAATCAATGAGATTATGGAAAAAAATTGGCTTGGGTACGCTGTGGTATGATAAAGAAAGCAAAGAAAGAGGTTTTTGGAGATTATTTAAACAAAGAATTGATGATACAGAAAGATAGGAGATATTAGGTAGTTTTAGTAGTAAAAAGTCATTGAGGGTTTATAGGGGGTTAAAGGAAATATGGGGATTGAGAGAATTATATGGATGAAGGCGACAGGTGGATGAGTAAAGGAATAGCATGGGCCCGGACAGGAGTAGTGAATCTGAAAGGAATAAGAGGAGGTTTAAATATAGAGGAATGTCCGATGTGTGGAATGCAAGATAGTTACTGGCATGCAATTGTGGAATATAGAGAAACTAAAGAAATGAGAGCAAAACTTATAATTGAGAAGTGGGATAACTTACCAAAAGAGATAAGGGGAAACAAATTGGTGAATATGAAAACAAGGCAGAAAATCTTGGAGTTTGGGAATTAATTCCTAATTTAAAACAAATGGTTGAAGAAGTTAAGTAAAAATGAGGAACCAAATCGGCAAGTAACATAATATAAGCTGGTTTTTGATTGAGTTAATTTTGTAGATGTAAATTGCCTGATAGTTGAGTCACCTCAAGGTTGAAACTATTCGGGCCATTTGGTTACACAGTAACTTGGAAAGATTTACTAGAGTGACTATGGTATTTTCTTGTATGACAGTGATTGTAAAAGAGTACTGTGGAAGTTTGTTGTATTATTAAGTGGAAATAAACATTCATTCATATAAGACATAAAAGGGGCTGAGAACTGAGCCTTGAGGCACTCTCCCTTTACTATGTCATACTGTGATGAAAATGTTTTAATAATACAACCAATGTTACTCTCTATCCTGGTGCACTGTTCGTGATTTGTCAGATATGATTTTAGTAATTCAAGCGTTTTCCCTTAAACCATAGTTTTCCTGTTTTATTAATGATTAACAAAAATTGCAGTAATTGTATTGAAAGGTAAAATTATATAGTAAGCAATGAAATAAATCAATGTCTAGATTATCTCACAAAATTTATAAATGAAAACCAATATTCACTATAATGGGAATTCCTAACACATGACCTCAACAATATATCTTTATTATTAATGAGGTATAAAAACAATAGATATTTGAAAAATAAAAGAATGAAGATTATAGTCATATTAGAGTGATAAAAACAAACCTTAAAAGAAAAATATTTATAGTACATTCTTACTCTATGGAGAGTCTTGTTGGTTTTGTTTACAAATGTTATGTCCACACTATGGTGTAATTGCTTGAGGAGTGTGACAGGTTATTTTGTTTCTGCATTTTATTGCTTCTTGAAAAGTTGCCTTTATAACTATAGTGTGATTTTTACTAGTTTTGGAAGTGAGATGTTGAACAGTAGATTGGGAGCTGTCAATTTGATAGGCTTTTGAGATTAGCCTTTGTTCAGGCTGTGGGCTGACATTTTGACTGAAAATATATGCATCAGAATAATGTAAAATAATTTTTTATAAATCACGAGGTTATTAATAGAGAGAAGCTGTGTTTACGTTCTGTTACTTTTTGTAAGAATTACTGCAAAAATTAGATAATTAAATGTCAGAACATGGTGAAACACATATAGGTCACAATTATACACGAGGTTTAAAGAGTGCCACTTTAAATGCAAGAATTTTGCCTGTGATGCCACAGTAGTTAAACTAGGTGTTACATACTATTAACAAAAATGCATAACAGAAAAAAGTTTATGAATAATATCATGTGATATATGTAGTACTAAACATTGTATTGCTTCACTTACTTGTGTAATATTTGGAACCGGTTTCGAAAACAAAGGTCTTCACATTATTTTATTCACATGACTTGGCTTCACTGTATTAGTTCCCGATACGTTTTAAAAAAAACAAGTTTCTTTTTTTTAAATATGTTTTAATTAAGAAAACAATTTCTTCATTTTTCAGAGCTCCAGTACCAATGTATACTCCAGATCAGTGCAGTAAATAAATTTTTGAAAAATACATCACTTGTCAAGAGTTTGGTTAGTCTCAATGTACAGGTAAAAATAGCTTCTGACATTTAATACAACTTAAAAAATATATCAATTTGGCCATTCTGAGAAAAAAAAATTGAAAACAGCAGTGGAATATAGGGAAAGTCAATATTCCAGGAAGTAAAGAAAGGAGAACACTATGAAGTAGTGCCAACATAAATGCTATCTATATGCTCACTAATGAAATTTTAACTGCATTTAATGAAAGGGTACATGTAAGAGGAATTGTGATTTAGCAAACGCTTTCATTGTGTCAGTCATGGAATTTTGATAGATAAATTAGCTCTCTATGGAATAAAGATATAGAAATAGAGGAGTTTTACTGTATGCCAGGAACAATATTATTGGCAAAAGGATAGAGTGAGTAGAAAACATCAAATTAGAGATGGATCTTTGAGGTGGCTGCAATAAAATTAAACACCAAAATGGGGAAAATACTCATAATGGCCATTTACAGGTCCCCTAACTCAAGTATACAAGAGTTTATACTTCACCTGGAAAACATGTTGTACAAAATTACAATTAACCAACCTAGGTGACTTTAATGTTGATGGAACTCTGTGACATCCTTGGTAGCTTCAATTTAAAAATTGTCTCTCGAGGGCCCACGAGAATCACAGATCACTTAATTAGCACAATAGATCATATGATAACAAATCTAAATGAAGATAGATTTTCCACAATAAATAATGAATCAGATCATAGGGGACAAATTATAGATACTTACAACTGTCACAGCCAAACAAAGTCCTTATAGGTATGAGGGTAGGTCCATAAGTTTCCAGCCTAACCATTTTCTAGGTATGATAAAGGCAAAAAATATATTTCACTTGTTAATATAGTTACCCTTTATTACAAAACACTTCTCACATCTTTGAATTAACATTTCAATCCCCTCCAAAAATAGTCAGAAGTCTTGTCTGCAAAATGGGCATATACAGCATCCATCACCTCACACATAAATTTCCTTCCTCAAAGGTCCTTATTGAGTTTTGAGAAGAGGAAATAGTCACTGGGTGCTAGATCTGGGCTGTAGGAAGGCTGGTCAATCTCCTTGATGCCACATTTCTTCACAACTTCCTTTGCAACAAGAGCTGTGTGCACAGGCACGTTGTTGTGAAGACTACGCACACTACCACTCAGTTTTCCTCGCTTTTTCTCCTTGATGGAGCACATAGTCTGTGCAGTAGGCTAGCATAGTATTCCCCATTAACTGTGGTGTTACTCTCCTTGAAGTTAATGAAGAATACTCCTTCACAGTCCCAAAAGATTGAGGCCATGATCTTCTTGGTTGACTGAAAGATCTTGGCCTTTAGAAGCAGTGCTTCACCAGGTTTACACCATCTTGATTCTCTTTTGGACAAGGGATCATAGTAGATGACCATAGTTTCATCTCCTGTAACAATGGTTTGCAGAACTTTTCTCTCTTTGCCATGGCAGAGCTCCAAAAATGCCTGAAAAGATTACTCATTGCTGCTTTTGGACTGAGGAAAGAAGTCAGGCACCCATCTTGCACTAGCCTTATTCATGTTTAAATACTCATGAATAATTCAAAGGATTGTTGTTTTAGAAAGGCCCAGCAGTACTGTTACTTCTGTAACTTTGAGCCGCCGGTCTTCCATAATTTCTCCTTGCACAAGAGCGATGTTTTCAGGAGTGAGCACCTCCAAGGGCCAGCCTACATGCTCATCTTCAATGCTTTCTCACACATTAAAAAAAGTTTGGCCCATTCTTTTACGATAGAATATGAGGGAGATGCCTCTCCATATACACCGTTCAATCACTGTTTAATTTCATTTGGAGTACATGCTTCTTTTGTGAAGAATTTAATAACAGATTGATACTCCATTATGAACATGTCACAATCTTCTACACATAGCCTTCTTTATGCAACTATATTTGAACAACTGATCAAAGTGGAGCAGAAGTTACAGCTGCAATTATTTACCTAACATATAAGGTATGACACCAGATAAGTGTTTTGTGAAAGCGACAATCCTTATTGGCGAGGCCGGAATCTTATGGACCTACCCTCATATGTTAGGGACACCCAAAAATGTAACGTAGATAAACTAAAACATATGCTTGTCAAAGAAGAATGGGCAGAAGTATGAATGCAATAGGCATGAGAAATGGAAGACTTTTCTGCAAAAAGTTTCGTCTCACTTTGATAAAGCTTGCCCCCTATCAAAAATATTGGCCCAGCATAAAATTACTGACACTTTAACTTTGCCACCTGAACTAATAAATCTAAAAAGTAAACAGAAATGTACGCATGAATTCCTCCACTACTCAACTGCACACTTACCTATAATATATATAAAAAACAATACAGGAAAGCATTGCTTAATTTAAAGGCAGGGGAAAGAAAAAAAAAAAAAAAAAAAAACTAACCTCCCAAATAAGTGAGCACACAAACATAAGTTTGGAGTCAAGATGGACAGAAAGTACACAATCCTTCTGGTATCTATAAGGTATTTAACAGCTTCTTTCTGAATATTAATGAGCATATTAAAATTATGGATAAAGACAATAATAAAATAAAAAATGAAACAGTTGTGAATAACATGTACTTGCATGAGACAAATGCTGATGAAATTCACAAAATAATACAGAGTTTTAAAAATGAACATTCCTCTCGGTGGGATAGAGTGTCACCTATAGTATTAAACCACTGCAAACAAGTATTGCTGAATATATAGGTATAATCTAATAAATTACTCAATAGATGAAAGTTAATTTCCAGAAGTTTTAAAAATCAGCTTGGCAGGCCAATTCTCAAAAGGATCAAAAGCAAATGTTAATAACTGCAAACCAATTGCTCTAACCTGTGTTTTTAGCAAATTAATTGAAAAAGTACTATTGAATAGAATAAATAGTTTTTTACAATCCAATAATATACTTAATTTTCAACATTGTTTTAGGAATAAATTATCGGTCATCAAGCCAAAGCAAAAAACATACATGAATTGCTGCAATTGAAAGATATCTATAAAAAAGCAGCAGAAATTTACTTACATCTCTCTAAAGCCTTTGACTCTGCATCTCATGATCACCTAATTTCAAAATAAAAACATTATAGCTTTAGAGGACAAATCAATAAGTTAGCAACATACCTAAAAATAATGGACAATATACAGAAATAAATTGGGAAAAAGGTGACCTTATATACACTGTTAAATCTGACTATACTACAGTGAAATCAGGGGTACCACAGGAGTTGGTGCTGGGACCCATGCTTTTCTTAATCTATACAAATAATTTACCCCAACTAAAAAACAGCAAGGTGATATCTTATGCTGACAACACATCTATAACATAGCGTGATGACGGAAAGCTTAGAAAAACAAATGAATGCAATTGGTGAAATATTACAGTAATTACTAAACAATGGACTAAAGTTAAAACAAAATTCATGACATTTCAAAATCATAATTTAAATGTGAACATTAACAATATCGCATTAGAACAGGTAACAAACTATAAATTCTTGGGTGTACACATTGTTGAAAATTTAACTTACAACACACAAGAAATAGTCTGTAACAGAATGAACCTATTGAAACAATTGACAAAATATGGGAACATTAATGTCCTAAAAACCGCAATATTATGGCATTATTTATCCAAATTTAGCATATGGAATAAATCTTAGAGGGTACAAATAAAACCAATATGGATAGAATATTAAAAGTACAAAAAAGTGAATAAGAAGTATTTATAAACTTGAGTATCAACAGTCCTGTAAGAAAACATTAAAAAAAAAAAATCTTAACTGTAGTTTCACTATATGTATTCAAAACCATTATGTTAATGAAGGAAAAAAAGGAATTTAACATGCTCAACAAAGGCTGCAAGATACAACAGCAAACGATTAACATAGGGTGACCATGAATAAAGTTCAAACCAATAAGGACCAATATAAAATAGGAGCTATATGAAATTTAAATGTGTGCTAAAACTATTCCTAATACAGAAATGCTTGTATAGTGTTAATGAACTTAATGGATAAGAGTGTATAATATGCTATCACAAATATAAGGATATGTACATATGATTAATAAACTGATGTACAGAATCGTGACATTATCAGATGCTCTTGTAAGAGTCTATTGGCTGCAATAAAAATATTAAAAAAAAATATTTAACATGGTTTATATCCTATCTTGACAAAAGGAAACAAAAAGTAGTAACAAATTGTCCCTTTAAAAATAAAAAACAATGCATCAGAGTCGAGAATGATTAACCATAGAGTGCCTCAAGAATCTGTTCTGGGCCCTCTTCTTTTTCTGATATATATATATAAATGATCTCTCCTTAACTATCCAAGATGTATGAAATATTGTTTTATTTGCAGATGACATAAGCATATAGATACATAGAAACAGCCTTTATGATTGTGCCATGAAACTATAGTTCTGATTTCTCTGTGTGTATGGTTCAAAGTAAACAAATTGTTGAATTAAAAGTAAAACTATTAAAATCAAGTCAACACATTAAAACTCTCTTGACGTTTCACATTGGTTTGGATGGCCTTGTCAAAGGAAAGTGTCCAGGACCTGACGGATACTACCTGAGTTTCTTATACACCTCAAGCCTTTGGAAAAAAAGCTTTTACTGAAACTTATAAACTTTACCTGATAGAGGGGCATACCAAGCAACTGAAGGAAGGTAAAGATGATCCCAATTTTGAAGCCAAAGAAAAGCCCACAATATCTAAACAGCTACTGGGCAATATCATTGACAAATGCAATGTGTAAATTAACTGAAAGACTGATCTCAAATTGCCTTAATTTTGTGCTGGGAAAAAGAAAATTCTGAGTGCCAGGCTGGTTTAGAAAGCATAGAAAAACCTATGAACAGATAGTTAGTCTTTCACAGAAAATAAAAGATGGTTTTCAGCAAAAGCAGAGCACTATTACAGTTTTTATGCATTTTAAGACAGCTTTTGACATGGTTTGGAGGAAAAAGCTTTTAACAAAACTTATAGCAATGGCATAAATGGTAATATCTATTGATGGATTAAATCATTCTGGATCAATGCTATATATGTATTAAGAACTAGATATTTGGTTATAGGTAGACAAGGCATGGCCTGCTGCAGGGTTCGGTCTTGAGTCCATTGCTTTTTAACCTCATGATTTAAAAATTTTGTGAATGCTCTTTATAGCCACGAGCCTGGAGTTCAGACTTTGCTTTTTGCAGATGATCTGGTGATGTGGACCACAGGTAGAGATTTTGAATGCATGGAAAAAATGCTCCAATCAGCATTATTGTTTTTGGAAATTTGGTCAGTTGATAATGGGATGACATTAAACTCTAAGAAGACCACCTTTCAGCTTTTTTCATTTAGCACTAAACAACATGACATAAACCTTAGATTCAAGGGTCAATTATTAAAAAGAACTGAAAGCACTATTTATTTGGCTTGGACTTGGATTCAAAACTAAACTGGCCTGGTCAAATTAAAAGGGCTGTTACTGTGGAGAAAACAGGGGTACGCTTCTAAAATGATTGGTGGGTAAAACCTGGGGTTCTACACAGGATGTCCTTAGCACAGCCTATCAGATCTATGTAAGACCAGAGGTAGAGTATGGCTGTGAGGCACTTTTAACAATTTCTGAGACAAATTCAAAAAGATTGGATGTCTTCCAATATTGTATCCTGAGATTTATCATTGATGGTACAAGATCTATGCCAATAGCTGCTATGGAACTCCAATCTGGTTTGGAGCCCTTGTGTGACTGTAGATGGCAAATAGCTTTGAATCATGCTGAAACAATCTTGAGAAGAGGGAATAATTTTCTGAATCACTACTGGCCGGCTGAGGAGAGATTGAAAATGTAAAAAACCTACCTTTCTTGTATAAAAGAACTACATGATACCTCTTCTTCTCTTCTCTCTTCTTCAACTCGTTTTCCCTTTCCAGATCCCTGGTGTTCATTGGAAAATTTTAATCTTGAAGATTATTTAGACCTTGTCTCTGACATTAGCAAGAAATTTTCTCATGGTTTTGAATTGAAATGTATGGCCTTGGCTACTATTCATGAAAGTTTCCCAGTTGATTCTTGGCTTCACATCTATACTGATGGTTCAGCTGAACGAGCCAAAAATGCTGGAGTTGGAATTTACTCTACAGATTTTACATCGTCATATGCTGTTGAAAATAGTTTCGACAATTTTGATGGCAAATTAGCCATTATTTCTTTAGCTTTTGACAAAATAGAACAGTGTGATAAGAAAAATATTATCTTTTTTTATTGATTCCAGGGCAGCAATTATGACCTTAACAATTCACAATCACAATGAATGTGATATCTCCAAGAACTACATTGAAAAAATTAATAAACTGCTGAACATCAAGAGCCACAATGCACCGCATTCCTAGTTACTGTAGGATTTATGGAAACGAGCAGGCAGATGAGTTGGTGAAAGGGAGATCCCAAATGAAACAACTAGATCCACCTTTGTCCCTGCAGCATATATCCTCTCCTATTAAATCTAACCACTTCAGCCTTTATAGAGAGAAAGCTTCTGGGAAAAAGTGGAACTCCCTTTTGAACAAGTTGGAAAGAATTCATAGTTCTCTATCTAGATCAGTTGGCGTGACCTGCTTTAGACTTGTTACGGGTTATGACTGCTTACAGAGTCACCTGTAATTGGACTGACTGAAATGATGCATGCCCTCTTTGCGACCATTGCAAAGAGACTGAAAAGCACCTCAGCATTTGTCCTGCTGTTCTCAACTGTTTCTCTTTGCATTTTATTGACAATGTCTTTGGAAATTATTTTTATCATTCTTTTTAGTACTGGGCTGCTCATCAACTTACGACTGAGAGGTTGGAGATGGGCATAGGATAAAAAAAAGTGGAAAAATCACATCAATTTTATCATACATAAACTTAGCCATGCATGCAATGCAATATGTACATTAGTAACGGAGTCAATTAAGATTTTAAAACTAGTTTGTTATGGTTATTTCAACTTAATAATGAAATATGGTCTTATATTTTGGGGAAATTCAGTTAAAAGTGACCATGTCTTTCTATTACAGAAAAAAGCCATACGAATAATTGCTGGTTCACTTGCAGCCATTCATGCAGAAACGTCTATAGGCAATTTGAAATTTAACTCTTCCATGTAAATATTTATTTTAGATCATGAACTTTTATATAAGAAATAAAGAAGTATTTGTTCAAAATCAAAATATACATGACAAGAACACTAGACAAAAATCAAATCTACATAGACCAGCTTTAACACTTTCCTGCCATCAAAAAGGAGTTTATTGTGAAAGCATTTTAGTGCAAAATGCTATTCCCTCCAGCTTAAAAGCCTTAATAAAAATGATAAATCCTTTAAATCTGCTCTTAGAAAATACCTATGTAAAAAGGTCTATTATTCTGTAAAGAAATATATGAGTGACATATTATATTAAGTTAAAAACATGGCAAAAATTTTACATTAATGCGTATGTAAACATGCATATATTAAAAGCTTTGTGATAGAGTGATTTCTGTTACTGCTTCTCTGTTTTTTGTTGTTTTGGATGAGTTGCTCTGAGTGTTGCCTTTTCATTTTTATTGTAACTATTTATGCAGATGTGCATGACATTTTCTTTAAATGTATATTGTGTGCTACTGTGGTAATTGTAAATGACAACTTTTATATGTTTGTAGGTTTCAGTAACTGCTTCTCAAACTAACTGAATGCTCCAGGAACTAAACTAAACACACTTATTACAGAGAAAATAAAATATAAACTTTAAAGGTGACAAATGCACATAGGAATTAGAAGAAAAAGTTAACACCTGTAGTTGCCCAATGGCATGAAAAAGTGAATGGAAGTTGTAAAACTCACATAAAATGGCAGCAAAAGCCATTAGGAGATGATGTGAATCCGTCGAAAGCTATTAACTCACCCATCTGCCTGACCCCAAAATATTGATTTAATTTATAGCAGATTTAAGCAGCAGAAAGGAAAAATGGTATTTGAGGGTGAGGATAGTGGTGACATCACTGTTGTGTCAAAAGTAAGAAATGCACTAAATTGGAGCAAAGTTGAAATAGTGCAAATAGACAGCTGTGTTGGATACTTCTCAATTATAATTTCAAGAAGTGTTGTTAAAGCAAATTAATGAACACCTAACATAAGTAGATAGTCATTATTACAGAAATCCTTATTTAAACCAAGTCAACAACAATCGATTAATTAAACAGTTAATTAAACCCCTACATTAGATTTAAGTTAGCAAGTTTAATTCACAGGTTTAATTAATTGAATAGTTTGGCGCAAAGGAATTCCCTTGTTTCTTCCTGTGTCATTACAATAATATTATGTAACAGTTGGCAACTCTAAAAAATAGAGGATGAACTAAGAAAGTCATTTTACAGAGTTGCCTTGGTGAGGAATAATAGAATAAGTACACACAAGGCTATTGGTTATGGCACATTTTGCAGAAAATAAAGGAATTTATATTAGCAGAGAAGATATAAACATTTGCAATATATGTAGAAAATTAACTCAAAGATAATGTAGTAACAGATAATACCAGAAGAGTTTAGTTTAGTTCCTCAGGTTCGCGAAGCAGTCACAGAGACCTATGGACATAGAACTGGTCATATACAATTACCATAATTGCACACAATCTACAACTACAAAAAATAGCATACGCATCTGCAACAATATAAATGAAAAAGCAACACCTATAACAGTTCAACTAAAGCAACAAAAACAGAGAATTAGAAACAGACAATCCACTCAATTTATACATTTCCAGTTTTTAATACATTCAGGAATCACATACAGTTAACGAGCATAAAATATCTTCTAGTTGAAGTATTTAAAAACCCTTTATCTCTTATGGCCTCATTCCCATAGGATAAAATCAGTCTGAGTTAAAATATTTAAAATATTCAAAACACTCTTTATGGTTTCACTCTCAAGAATTAAAAAAATCAGGACATGTTCTATGAAACATTTGTTCACTTATCAACTGTTAAACGACTGATCATTCATTGAAGTTGGTCTAGTGTTGAACCTAAAGAGAGTGCTGTCTATTTTCACAATATCAAAATTCATGAGTTTATGCTCATATTTTTTTATAAAAATCTTTTCCCATATCCTAAGTTCCTTGATTGAACAACTTTTAATAACTTTATGCCTTTTTCTATTTCATGATGTTCATTCCAGAAATGTGTTGCCACAGCTGATTTGTCTATCTGTTTATAACGGATGTTTCTCCAATATTCTTTCAACCTGATGCCTATATTCATTCCTCTTGGTCTTGCCTACATATATTTTGTCACAATCTTTGCAATTAATTTGCTAAATATCTGATTTTTTCTCTTTGGGTCTGGAATCTATTTTATTTAACTTCAATCATTTATTAACACTATACCTATTTTGACAGTTTAAATTTTTTTTGAAATTTATTATTGATTGATGGGTGGAAAGTGAAAAATATTTGAAGGTTTTTCCCCCAGATAATGCACTCAAAGTTGTGATTTTTTTTTTTTTGTTTCTGGAATCTTTTTATTTTTTGGTTAATCATCTGTTTTTTGAACCCATTGGAAATGGCTTTCTATTATGTGCAGATATTCTTTTTTGTATTCATTTTGGTTGAGTGGCATATTTACTAACCTACATATCATGTTCTTAAAAGCTGCTTCCTTATGAGATCTATGGAGATGAATAAGGATGATTAAAGCAAAGAATGCAGGAGTCACTAAAGGGTGACGAATTAATTGAAATAAAAACAGATGTGTTAAACAAATGAATAAAATCAATGGAAGACATCTTGAAATATAGTACTTTGCTCTCAAAAATAGACCATTACAAAATTAAAGTTCACAATCCATCTTTAGCCAAGATTTTCGGCCTCCCTAAGATTCATAAACCTGGGGGGAAGTATAAGACCAATGACCAACAACATTAATACTCCTTGCTATTGCTTAGGAAACAGGTTACCTTCACAGTTTAATTCACTTCCTAAATTTGACAGTTTAAGCTTAAAAAACTACATGGACCTTTCAATAGAATTAAAGATTACAAATTATCTCCAAATGACACTTTGGTTTCCTTTGATGTTAAAGCCTTATTTCCCAGCGTCCCACAAAGTAAGTCATTAATCTTTTTAAGAACATGGTCACTTTCTTTCAATCTAACAGAATGACATATTAATGAATACATTGAACTTACCAAACTGTGGATAAAACAAGTTTTTTTGATTTTTGAGGAAAGTGAAAGTCCTAGCCGACTTGTTTATCAGTTTTTTTTAAAAATACATCTTACTAATGCTTTCCGCTACATTTTCAAGGTCTGGATATATGTAGATGATGTATTCACCATTGTAAAAAAAAGCACGTGGAAAATGCACTAAAACTATTAAACCTGAAAGAACCTACTATAAAATTTACTATCGAAACTGAAACTAATAATATATTGCCATTTCTGGACCTGAAGAGTAATAACAAACTGGAATTTGTCATTTACAGAAAGAGCACACAGACAGATAATTACATTAAAGTTCAGAGTTTTAATCCTATATCTCATAAGGAAACAGCTTTTAACAGCATGATATATAGGTTAGTAAATATGCCACTCAACAAAGATGAATACAAGAAAGAATATCTGCACATAATAGAAAACCATTTCCAATGGGTTCAAAAAACTGATGATCAACCAAAAAATAAAAAGATTCCAGAAACAAAAAAGAATTGAACTAATCACAACTTTGAGTGCATTATCAGGGGAATAAACCTTCAGAAAATTTACTTAGTACTCATCAGTCAATAATAAATTTCAAAAAAATGTTAAGCAGTATAATATCACATTAGCACCTTAAAACAGATATAGTGTTAACAAATTATTGAAGTTAAATAAAAATAGATTCCAGACCCAAAGAGAAAAAATCAAATATATAGCAAATTAACTGCAAAGATTGTGACAAAATATTCACAGGCAGGACCAAGAGGAATATTGGCATCAGGTTGAAAGAACATTGGAGAAACATCCATTATACACAGATAGACAAATCGGGTGTGGCAGCACATTTCTGGAATGAACATCATGAAATCGAAAAAGGCATAAAGTTATTAAACATTGTTCGATCAAGGAACTTAGGATTGGGAAAAGATTTTTATAAAAAATACAAGCATAAATTCATGAATTTTTATATTGTGGAAATAGACAGCACTCTGTTTAGGTTCAACACTAGACCACCAGAGTCCCTTTCCAACTTCAATGAGTGATCCATCAGTAATTTAAAAGTTGACGAGTGAACAAATGTTTCATGTCCGGTTTTTTTTTTAATTCTTGAGAGTAAAACCATTAAAAGTGTTTTGGATATTTTAAATATTTTAACTCAAACTGATTTTATCCCATGGGAATGAACCCATAAAGAGTTTTTAAATATTTTAACTAGAAGACATTTTACTATCTACATGTTTACATATGATTGACATAAAATTATTGCAGTGTTTTAACTCAGTGTAATATATGGTCACTGATATATACCTTTACTGAATAATGGGCCATTTTACATAGGTATTTTCTAAGAGCAGATTTAAAGAATTTACCGTTGTTTATTAAGGCTTTTACAGGGAAGAGCATTTTGTACTAAAATGCAATCATAATAAACTCCTTTTCGATGGCAGGAAAGTGTTGAAGCTGGTCTGTGTAGAGTTGATTTTGTCTAGGATTCTTGTCATGTATATTTTGATTTTGAACAAATACTTCTTAATCTCTTATATAAAAGTTCATGTGGAATAATAAATATTCACATGGAAGAGTTAAAATTTCAAATTGCCTATACACGTTTCTGCATGAATGTCTGCTAAATGTACCGGCAATTATTCGTATAGCTTTTTTCTGAAATGGGAAAACAAGCTCACTTTTAACTGAATTTCTCCAAAATACAAGTTCATATTTTATTATTGAGTTGAAACAAGCATAATAAATTAGTTTTAAAACCTTAATTGACTCAATGTTACTAATGCACATATTGCATAACATGCACGGCTAAGTTTAGATATGGTAAGATCCATGTGATCTTTCCAATTCAGATATTTATCAATTATTAAACCAAGAAATTTTATATATTTGGTTTGTAGAAGTACACTGTTATAATATCCTATCTGTAATTGTGGATCTGGAGATCTGTGAGTGATGAATTTCATGATATTTGTTTTATCTAGATTTAGAAACAGTTTGTTTGCCATGAACCATACACACAAAGAACTCAGAAATAGATTTAGTTTAATGGCACAATCATTAAGACTTTTCCATTTAGCAATATGCTTTGTGTCATCTACAAATAGAATAGTATTCCTTCATCTTGGATAGATAAGGAAAGATCATTTATATATATCAGAAAAAGAAAGGACTCAGAACAGATCCTTGAGGAACTCCACGGTTAATCATTTCCAACTCTGACACATAGTTTTTATTTTTAAAGGAACAATTTACTACTTTTTGTTTCCTTTTGTCGAAGTAGGATATAAACCATTTTAAATATTGGCTTTTTTTACTCCATAGTAAGCTAAAAGAATGAATAGTGTTTAATACCCGTTTTTGTTACAGAGGCACCACAGGAGATGGATATTGATGATACACGAGATGAAATGATATATTGGGAAAGGATTTATTTTTAAGGAAGGAATCATTCCAGGCCTAAATTTAAGGTACCTCCCCAGCATTTGCCATTTATGAGGACTGAGGAAAACCTGGGAAAAAAACCCAGTCAGGAAGGACGGTCCTGACGGTATTCAAACCCACACCTCCCGTTCACAAGTCTGCAATTCAACGACCTCGGCCACCCGTGGCGGTCCATAGTAAGCTAATTCATCTATCAGATTTCCATGACTGATACAATCGAAAACCTTTGCTAAATCACAAAATATTCCTCCTAAGTGTAATCATTCATTAAATGCAGTTAAAATTTCATTAATGAGTTTATAGATTGCATTTTCTGTTGAAAATCCTTTTCTAAAGCAAAACTGTTCATTAACAGTTACTTAATATTGTCACTTTCAAGGTGGAGGTAAAGTCTGTTGTACATTATTTTCTCAAACACTTTAGAAAATGTAGGTGAAATGATCCTTGAGGATATATGTTTATAATTAGAGACATTTATCTTTTCTTCTTTTTTGAACATAGGCTTCACCACTGCATATTTTAGTCTTTCAGGAAATACACCCGAAGTTAAAGACTCATTACACAAGTGACTAGGAGGTAGGGTTCTGATTTCTTTTGCACCAGCTTTTGTAGCTTTGCTGTTAATCCCACCAGAGCCAGAACAGTTTATTGCCTTTAGTTTTCTAATATCATTACTAATTTCTGTTGGAGTAGTGGTACTTGGTTTGAATTCATTATTTTGATTGGCAATTGATTGTAAAATCATTAATGCATCTCTTTTATCACCAGAGTATGAACTTTTTGTTACATTAAGAAAGTAATCATTAAACACATTTGCAACATCTGCAGGGTGTTGTATCTTTGATTGTTAATGCTTAATTATTGCATCATCTTGTTGCAAATTGTTGTCTGCTTCTTATTTTATTATATTACAAGTGATCTTTATTTTAAGATCATTGTGTGATTGAGTTGAACTAACACTCTTTTGCTCCACTTACTTGTTTAAATATGTAGAACTGGTTTCACGAACCTTTGTTCTCATCATCAGCTAGAAACTAGACTGCTGAATACTCTGTTATGCTGTGGGAATGTGTATTCTGCTTTGGTGGAGGTGTGATGAATTTAAAGTTTATGTTTTCATCCCAAAAAATGTCAAAGTTCATTAAACTGTCTTTGTATTTGTATATGTAGATTTTTTCCTATATTGCTAATTCTGTAGGTCCTTGCACTGATTTCATAATTTTGTTTTATTCAATATGTCATGGTTTTCTGTCCAGAAATGAAATGCTACTGCTGATCTCTCTCCATTTGCTTATATTTTATGTTCCTGAAATGTTCTTTTAACTGCGTGCCTAGGTTTCTCTTTGTTTTTCCAATGGAGACCTTTTCACATTCTGCACAATTTATTTTGTAAACATTTACTTTTTTCTCTCCTGTGGAATACTATTATTAACACGTCTATCATGAGATTTTTGACATTAAATCTGTTTATCAGAGCTAATCTGATATTAAAATCTTTAAGAATATTCTGAAATTTTTTTGTAGTCCATGGATGATATGTGAAATTTTTAAAAATTTGCTTATCTTTTCCTGCTTTTTGTGTTGTGTTTTTTTAATAAATGTTTTCTCTTGAATTTTTGCACTTTTTTGTATACTAGTTCTTTCTTAAAACCATTTAAAGTTGCTGTTTTTTCTATTTGTTAGTATTCTTTGAAGTATTCTTTTTTGCTAATTTGTAGGTTAACTAGCTGATGTGTTAAACTGTTAATAACTGCATCTTTGTGCACCATGGGGTTAAAACTGTCAGCTTTGACATGATTGTCTGCATGTGTATTCTTTCTATATATTCCAAATTCTAGGTTTCCTTGATGCTTAATAATTTTCAAGTCCAAGAATGGTGCGTGTTATCTGCTTCAGTTTCATATGTGAATGATACATTTCTATCTTAATATTCATAAGTTTAATGGCATCATCAATGAGTTTTTGTTACCATGAACCTCATGATCTTAATATATGATTAGCTTCACTTTGCAATGTTCTAATTAACAATTTTATTGTTTATTTTGCTTATTGACTTACTGTTAAGTGTTTTGCTGCTTTCATGACTTTCTTAAGTATCTTACAATACATTTTAAAATGTCTTTTTAATTTAGGGTATTTATCAAGCATTAGCTCATTATATAATTGTCATTTATGTTGACAATATATTTTATTCCTTGGAATAACCATTGCTCATATTATAACTTTTTATTTAATTTTTAGTGGTAAATATGTTTCAAAATGAAATTTAAAAATGTGTAAAAAGTGTTGAATTTACTGTTAACATCATTTGCACTGTAGACCCTTTTCAATGATTCTTGTTGAAGTGTCTCCACCATTCCACTGAGGTTTGCATCATTAATATCTCTATATTTTATATATCTATAAGATTCTTTCAGTTTTATTATAGAATCCTTCTTGTTATACTTGAGCATCATGGTCAGAGAGCATTGATCAATGGAGACACAGAATATGATTATAGTTTATCTGAATGTAAGACTTGAAGCTTTCACGGCATATATTATAAATTATAGCTTCTCGGGTGATCAGCCGTGTCAATTCGATAAAAGTCGAGTTTTCAGTCATTGTAGACTCATCATGCCTCATCAGGAACTAGTGATAAACAATGAAAACGTAGCTGGTATACTCAGGGGGTAGTGGTAGGCGAAAGTCGAGTCCTAGCCGATGAGCGAGCAACTGCCTGTGATTGGACCGCTTGGTTGCTGTAGGTTATGCCACCAGTGCTGGGATTTTCTGCATGGTCAGCCAACTGTAACGGTGAGTCATGACTACTCTGAATGGTGTGCTTAATGGCTTGAGTCCAAGCAGAGCTTAGTTGACTTCCAGAGTCTCTATTGAAATTTATTGGATGCAATTTGACCTCTATGGCCTCTTTAATGAGTTGATCAAAGTATTTGCTGGTACGATCCAAAATTTTAATGTCTTTGAAATTTATTCTGTGTACACTTTCAGTGTTAATTTATCTGAATTTACGAAGACATTATCTATTGCTATGCTAGAGATTTTATCAATCATGGTGGGAAAGTTAATTGTATGCATCATATTATATGCAGTAATAAGGGAGTTTAATCGATTATTTTAACACTTGGCATTAAGTAATTAAATTTATGTCCCAACATACAATTATTTCATGCTTAGGCTTAAATAAAAAGTTGGAGGTATCTTCAAGTTTTATCAAGAAAGTTTCAAAGATTCCTAATGGTGAGCAATAAATAGCAATTAAATTACTTTTTATTTTTGCTATCCAATTGGATTGTGCACAATTAAATATCCTGTTCTGAATTAAATTTTGATACATTTAATACTTTATACGGTACATTCAGCTTGGCAAAAAATGCAAACTCCTATGTTATTTAGTTTTTTTACTTGAAGCTTTTGCTTCCAAACAATAACCATGTAATGACAATTGTGATAATTCCTGTTGTTTCAAATGATGTTCAGATAGGCAGATTAGTGGTTTTATATTGTCATAAATTAAGCTTTTAAATAATTCAGTCTTCTAATATTTTGGTGAAATGTACAAAGGTTGTTTTTCTTGCTGAATACTCTTCAAGTTTACTTAATTTTCCATACAATCATTTTTATTGATGTTATTGTCATTTGAGTTAACATTAATTACTATTGATGAATTAAGCCTCGTTCAGATGGCTTTATCCTCAAAAAACGGGACCTTGTACCAACTACTTGGAATATAATAAAACAAACAGGCAAAAATCTGCAACAAGACGATGAATTAATCTTAAATATTAACAATCAAGAGATACAATACCCTGCAGATGTAGCAAATGAGTTTAATGATTACTTTCTTAATGTAACAAAAAATTTAAATTTATATTCTGGTGATAAAAGAAATGCTTTAAAAATTTTACAATCATCAACTCCCCTCATAATAATGAATTCAAACCAGGTATCACTACCCCACTAGAAATCAGTAATATCATTAGGAAACTAAAATCAAAAAACTCTTCTGGCTATGATGAGATCAACAGCAAAGTCATAAAGGCCTGTGCAAAGGAAATAAGTACCCCCCTTAGTCACTTGTGTAATGAATCTTTAGCATTGGGTGTATTTCCTGAGAGGCTAAAATACTCAATAGTGAGGCCTCTGTACAAAATGGGAGAAAAGATAAATGTCTCTAATTATAGAGCTATAACTATTTCACCTACATTTTCTAAGGTGTTTGAGAAAGTAATGTACAATAGGCTTTACCATTACCTTGAAAGTAACAATATTCTAGTTAGTGGTCAGTTTGGCTTTAGAAAAGGAATTTCAACAGAAAATGCAATCTATAAACTCACTAATGAAATTTTAACTGCATTTAATGAAAGAGCACATGTAGGAGGAATATTTTGTGACTTAGCTAAGGCTTTTGACTGTGTCAATCATGAAATTCTGATAGATAAATTAGCTTTCTATGGAATAAAAAACCAATATTTAAAATGGTTTATATCCTACCTTGACAAAAGGAAACAAAAAGTAGTGATAAATTGTCCCTTCAAAAATAAAAACAATGCATCGGAGTGGGGAATGATTAACCATGGAGTACCTCAAGGATCTGTTCTGGGTCCTCTTCTTTTTCTAATATATATAAATGACCTCTCCTTATCTATCCAAGATGTAGGAAATGCTGTTCTATTTGCAGATGACACAAGCATATTGATAAATGGAAAGAGCCTTAATGATTGTACCATTAAACTAAATGTGGTTCTCAGTTCATTGTGTGTATGGTTCAAAGCAAACAAATTGTCTCTAAATCTAGATAAAACAAATGTTATGAAATTCATTACTCGCAGATCTCCAGATCCACAATTACAGATAGGATATTATAACTGTGTACTTTCACAAACCAAATATATTAAATTCCTTGGTTTAATAATTGATAACCATCTGAATTGGAAAGATCACATTGATCTTATTACACCTAAACTAAGCAGTGCATGCTATGCAATACGTGCATTAGTAATGTTGGAGTCAATTAAGACTTTAAAACTAGTTTATTATGCTTATTTCAACTCAATAATGAAGTACGGTCTAATATTTTGGGGAAATTCAGTTAAAAGTGAACGTGTCTTCTTGTTACAGAAAAAAGTCATACGAATAATTGCTGGTACACACAGTAGACATTCATGCAGAAACCTCTTTAGGAAATTTGAAATTTTAACTCTTCCTTGCGAATATTTTTTATCCCTCATGAACTTTTATATAAGAAATAAACAAAAATTTGTTCAAAATCAAAATATACATGACAAGAATACTAGACAAAAAGCAAATCTACATCGCCCAATTTCAGCACTTTCATGCCATCAAAAAGGCGTTTATTATGAGTGCATTTTAGTATACAATGCTCTTCCCTCTAGCCTAAAAGCCTTGATAAACAATGACAATTCCTTTAAATCTGCTCTTAGAAAATACCTATGTAAAAAGGCCTATTATTCTGTAAAGGAATATATGAGTAACAAAAGTATATTGCGCAACATATCAATGTATATGTAAATATGTATTAATAAAAGTTGTATGATTGATTTGTTTGTTTTTGGTGTTGGTTGAGTTGTTCTAAGTGTTCTTTTTTATTTTATTGCAATTATTTATGTAGATGTAAACAAATTTTTGTAAATACAGATTGAAAGAAAACTACTGTGGTATTTGTATATGACAAGTTCAATGTTCGTAGGTCTCTGTGGCTGCTTCATGAACTCACTGAATGCTCTGAGAACTAAACTAAACTAAAAATTAATAACAATAGGAATTTTACCCTTGATTCTGTCAGCAATGAGGAGTGAAGGCTGGTTTTTGTCTCTAGAATTCACATGAAGGATATGTACAGTAAAGTTATCTCTATTTAGGTGATATATATCATACAAATGTAAGAATTTGCGGTTATCATCAATACAAGTTCAAGCCTCAGATTCATACTCTACACCCTATGAAGTTGAGGCTCATCAAGTTTATCTAACAGTCATATCATTCCTTGTTCATATAGGAAATTGGGGGAGTAAGGAAGTAGTTTAATCAAAGTTGTTCATCTTTTGAAATTGAGGGTATAACGCAAGTATACTCACCTCTCCCATTTTTTAAATGCAGTATACACACACTTTTCTGCTATTCTTGGAGGAAAACCAACTTTTTCTGAATGATGATCCCAAACTTTATAAAAATCCGTGCTGAAAATAACACACAAATAAGCTTACTGTAATTGTCACTAGTGATTATGTTTAGTTCACCTTCGAGGATATTAAGTACTCACCATCTATAGAGGAAACCGAAAACGACATCAAGAAACTTTATTATATTTCCCTCCTGTTTTATGATATGCAAAAGTACTTCATCGTAATTTTCCATTATTAAAAGATCTGAATGACACCTTTATAAATACCCTGCACTTACGCAACTTTTCCACAAACACAGGTTGAAGTTGAATCTGATACTGAGCCGCCAGTGTAACCAACAGGGATACCAATATTCCTCCTTTACCAATTTCTGCTTCATAAATCCTCCTGCATTTTTCATAAAGAAAGATCTTTAAATGCAATCTCCAATTGTCGTTTAGAAATTTAGATTCAGATTTAGATATGCTTGTGAGAGATATCTACTTCAGAAAAGAAACAAGTTTAATTATAGTTTACTTTAATTCCTGGAGCCTACCACGAGCTCACGAAACATTGATACAAACAAGATATTGTCTAAGTCTAAAAGACACTATATCATTACAATCATACATAATTACAGCCAAAAGTTCACATCATTCATATAAGTTATTTATATAAAATGATATATATATATATATAAATTAACTAGCTTCTTGCCATTGAAGAACTCGCAGTAGTTCGAAATATAGCAATTTCAAGTGTGACTCGTTCTCTGTGTTTTATCTTTATCTACTTTTATTAATAGTGTTAATTTGTTACATTGTTAATAATGTTTCTTTATTTTTATGTTTCATTAATATTATATATAAATGCATTATTTACACCTCTATAATCTGCTTTAAAATTATCTTAAAATGTTTATATTAAACACATGCATAACAGGTAATATATATTAAAAATATTATGTCCATATATTTATAAAAGAATCTTGTGATTTGGTCAATGTGCTAAAATATTTTTTAATTGTAAATCATTGGGTATTATTACAATATTTTACTTTTACGGTAACTAATATAAGTATAATTTTAAAAGTAAGAGAAATCGTTCAAAAAAAAAAAAAAAAAAAAAGGCGGGAATGTCCAAATTCTCAGTTCAATAAAAATAATTTACAACAAATATTTTAAATTCTTTTCAAGATTCTTATAACTTTTTCCTACTAAATAAACATCTGGCTAGAATCAGAAGAAATTGTCCCAGAGATTAACACTGTTACGTAAATGCTAATGAGGAAAATTTTGTTGATTGGTTTATTTACGACGCTCTTTACATCTCGGATCATCAGCGTCCTACTCAATTTAGGGCGTGAAACGGCCGATCAATCTTGCTCTGATGCCCTTTTTTTTTTTGTGAACTTAGGATTTTTACGCCCGAAAAAATCCAATTGAATTCGGGATTGCACCGATGATCTTGGGTTTATGAGGCAAGTATGGTTACTACTACCAGGACCGACAATAATGAGGAAATATAGTATGTCTTCAATAATAAATAAAATTAATTTTTAATTTTATAATCAGATTACTAATTCTAGATAATTAAGTACATAAGCTTTTGTATAGAAATTCAAATTAAGTTTGGTGTCTATATACAGGTGTTAATTAACTTCATCGTAATAATTTTGGAGAAATCAGAGTGGTCGTATTTAAGCTAATTGAGATAGAAATAGGGCATATCCATGGCGATAAATAAGTTGATGAGTTGATGTTAAAGCAAGGTCGGGTGAAAAAACGGTTTTGAGTGTCTTCAAAAGTGCTTCTCGAGCGAAGAAATGCTGATTTTCAGTAGATAATTACCACCATTTTCAATATTTAGTGCCACAATTTTCAGTTAAAAAATATACAACCTCAATTTTTAGTGGTATAAGAGAAATTCGTCTGTGATTAGTAGATTGGAATCATTACCTTTTTTATGCATTAGTATTGTTAAAGAAACTCTAAGGCACCCAGGGTAAATAGATGGTTTAACACCTACTTCATTAAAACAAAAGACATAATATTATATTAATTATGCTTGTGATCAATTAATCATTATTATCTACAGATCATGAATTATTCATTATATTAATATTTTGTAACAAAATTTTAGATGAGGCTGGAGTGCATCTAATAACCTTATTTTCATTTACATTCTTAAAGTCAGATTTTCCGAAATTTTACTTTAACCAATCTCATCATAAGACCTATCTGTATTAGTAATATTTATGAAAAATTAGCTACTGGCATCAACGACCGTTTCACAATTAATATGCATGGTTCCCAATTTACATCACACAAGAGAAGTATATTATTCAAAATAATATTCCCATTTAGTATTCTAAATGTTTGCATCTTAAGATTAACGTGCCTAATACTGTTAAATTTAGAAGAAATTTCAAATTCAAGTCCAAAGTATCAGATATGTGAGGTTGTATTGGTTCAACAGCAATGTAACCACATTAACAATGACAAGGCAAGAATTGTCTTGATTTATCATTTAAAAGATAAACGATGTAAAATTCTAAAATGTAGAAATATTCTGTGGGTTTCATTTTGGGAATCTATGTTACAGTCTCTAGATATAAATGTTTTTGAAAATGTATACATTATAAAAAAAAAAAAAAAAACGTTCTAACATAGACACTCAATTAAAGTCAGATACAGAATAGACTCTAAATCCATTACTTACATCACTTGACTTTTACTTAATTACTGCGACGTTAAATATCTATTTTTCAGTACAAAATTGTGCAATACCAATTATATTATACCGTAAATCTTAACTTTTTCCCTATAAATACCACCATTTCAATGAATAAATTTACAAATATTATAAATTTACGCTCAGATAACAGGTTTTCACATACACCAAATATCACATCGCAATTATTCTCATCCAACCTAAGTGACAATTCATTAGCAGTTCCTCTGAGTGAATGAATATTTACAAAAAAGTTTAAAACCAATGTAACTATTATTATTCTTGGTAATATATGACAAGTTAATAGCAAAAATGCACTATATGCTCTTGTGTTAGTTTTACTCATTGTCACAGCTATACAATAAAAATAATTATTCAATATGTTTTCATATAAGTGATCGCTATTTCAATGCAATTGATCGCTCAAATGAGAATTCGTCAATGCAACATATCTTGTTATCCTCTATTACATTCTCTAACAACACTCGTGTGATATGCAAATCACAATTTATTTAGAATTATCATATGACGATAGAGTTTCATATAGCTAATTTTATATCTATACTACAATTAAGCATTTTCTTCATTTCCCCCCCTCCGCCCCCGTTCTATGGATTGCCTCAGCTTGAAAATGATGAATTCATGTCTCATCTCCCATTGCGATGAACAAATCTTCGCATCCACACTCGCAAATTACTCCGAATATACGTTGATAATTAGTTAGGTTTTATTCAGCACAAATCTTTAAAAACTTTAACTGGAACTGCATTAACATTGCGGAAATAGGGAATCGTTCAGTTAATATTCACCAATTTTTTGGAATAAGGATGGTGTTATGTCCCATTGTTACACACGTGACTGCAATGAGCGGCCACCCAGAGTGGAGGATTAGTAAGACTGCTGTGATTTTCTTCTGACAATGACAGAATTTGTGCTTAATGACTGATAGCTGCCATCTCTCCAGGTGCATTTCTTAAATGCTTCTGGATGTTTACGGTGGTCTCATTTTGGTAAACAATTCTAATTATAGTCTTATATATCTTCACATGTTTTATGGTAAAATATTTAGGAGGCGATGTGCAAAAAATACTCCAACAGAGTATACATTTTACAGAAATAAGTAAATTAACTGCATCGCTGAACTGTAGCAGACTGATGCATTTGCAGATACGTTTATAAAAATATTAAATTTATAAGTTTCTGTTATCGCCTGTGGTGCCTCTGTAGCAAAAACGGGCGTTAAAACACTATTCATTCATTCATTTTAAGTTTCTGTTCATTACACATATATGAAACCACCATGTACATGAAATACAGAGATTATAGTTAATTTTCAAACAAATTACAGGTCTTTGGCACATAGTCAAGTTTCTGAATAACTTATAAATAATATAAGCATGTGAATCGAGTGCAGTAGGGCTTGAATTTTATAATAAATTGCTCATTTAGACGAAAATTATAGAAAACGAGAATGCTTTCAAGGAAAAAATAAAGTAATCTATTTAACAAAAAATTTTGTCATTTAATAGGGGAATACATGGGACAATATCTATTGAAGATATGAAAATTTACCAATTTTAGGTCTGAATATTAGCCTCTTTCTTTATTTCAGCTTATGTGCGAAGTGTTTAAATTGTTAACTTGTTGTCGCCATTACTATTACTGATGATATTTCTGTTAATGTTTACAAATCATTGTTATGGTGTACTCTACATCAGTGAATCCTACTCAACAAGAAGACATGTAATAAACAAATGTTGTTTCATATTTCGATGACAAAAAGGAGGAGGAGGGAATTTTGTCATATTTAGCAATTGCTGGTCACATTTTGTACCAAGCCCAAATTTAAACGGCGGTAACTTTTCTTTATTAGAATTAGTATACGGGATAGTATAGTTATGCAGTTTGGGATACTGGCTGCATGGACCGTAGCAGTAGTTTCTCTCCGGGTAAAATTGACAGGGGATTAATATTGACTTAATTGTTTGTAACATTTAATTTTTTAAAATTTAGATTTATACTTGGGTCACACGAAGGATAACACTGGCAGAAAATTCGCTCGACAGTTGATGTTAATCTACAAAATTAATAAACTATGTTTTGATAGCTGCTTATCAGTTGGCTGGAATCAACATGGCTGCGGAACACCAATACTTTTATGAAGATGAAGTTTATAGAATTAATAAGAAAGGTAACATTGAATTTGGAATGGTACTAGAAAATTCCGAACTTGTCAGTAGCGACGAAAATTCTGATGCTGAAGACGGAGGTCGGATGAAAAAAGGCCATATACGTGTTGCGTGGCATCCCATAGGAGAGGAAGAAGTCATTCCTGAACGAAAGGTAATTAATACAAGAAGGGGGATTTATTGTAATAACTTTAAAATAAACTGTTTTATATCCACTTGACACATGCTTTCTTTCCCTTAGGTTCACTTAGCGGACAGGTCTCTAATGCCCGGAGACGTGGTAAGGCGAATGATCAGAGGCAAAGATACTCAACGAGGTTATTGCAGAGACATTAAGGTGACAGCAAGTGTACAAGTTGTTGGGACTAAACAAGTTATACCCAATGTAAAGAGTGAAAATCTTGTACCCTTAGAGGTAAATTAAACATATATTACTTTGACCTTGCATGAACATGAAACATTTATTTGCCTCACATGAAAAGTATTTACCATGTCTTTGTGTATGCTTATGACATTGATTCTAAAATGTAGTACATTGTTGCAGTTAATAGCTGTAGCCTGACAAATGGAAGGGACAGTGTGTATTGAAGAACAGAAAAAATACATAATTTTACTATGTGCATCCCAAAAGTAAAAAATTTTAAACCTTCCTAGAATAATAAGCTTGTTTCCTTTTTATAAGTGCAAACACAATAAATACAACAGTCAACAAAACTGGAATTCCTAATCACTTCATTTATATATACACGTAATTAACCTACAGCTAACCAAGAGAATCCAGAGGAATCAGTGGTTTGCTGTAGCTCACAATGGCCTGATAGCCTTTGCTCGCTTCCTTTTCATAAGTTCAAACCTAATAAATACAATCGTCAGCAAAAATGAATTCCTATTTAATTCACATATACATTCTTGCTAACTTAAGAGTTTTAAACTGGCTCACACACACTCATGTGCAGGAGGATAGTTTGGAAGTGGAATGCAGATATTGAAGTTTCAGTGAAAGGATATCACTAATAAAAAGGGATATAGCACAAGCATAGTAAGCTGTAATATGAATATAAAAAGTTCTTTTGTTTGAAGAAGGGCATTGGAGGCACAAGTAAACTGTTTGTATAACCAAAAAAAATTGCCACCTTTCAAAAGCTGTAAGAGATGAATGTGGAATCATGAATGGGTGAGATGAGTGTATGTAAAATATGTTTTATATATATGGGTAAACTGACAACTGATAGGCAGGTTAATTAAAATTAATATTAAAACTAATACAATTGTCAGTAATATCCAAAATGGTATGACTTAAAAGAATGAAAAGAAATTTGGCAGAAGTGTATAATGCAAATTATAGGCATTTTGGCAATGGTAAAAAATTGTTGCTCTTTCCTTTTTTGTGTGTACTCAACAAAAGCGTTATAACATATGCATACTGGGGACATTGCAGCACCTACATGCAGCACTAGCATGTTTACCAACAATGCACAAACATTATTGGACAGGGAAACTAAAATTATGGAGGAAAATATGGAAGTTTAATATGTTCAAACATAGTAATATATAAAAATACAAACTGCACCATATCTTTAAATTAATCATCACTTTTCACCTATCCCGAAGAAATAGAGTGGTAATGATTAAGTACTCTTTGACACTGTTGTATTGGTACACTAGCTTGTATACATGTTCTAATATGACTGAATTAAGTGCAAAAATAGTGAAATTATTTTGATTATTGTATCTTTAACTGATTAAAGCAAGTTTAATCTGTAGTAAAAATAAGATGAAAAATATAACCCGATTATAAAGAATAGCCATTGCATATATACATCTTTTGTATGTTGTATTCAATTCATTTTGCTTCATTACACCTCATGGAATATAGGTATAAGTATGGATCTATGCTTTTTACTATTGCATTTTTTAATATTTGTGAAAGAGAATTAAAGCAGGTGTATATTCAGGGCACCAATCTCTATTCCATTATGCTTATGCCAAAGAAAAGTTCAATAGAAATAGCAAAGTAACTTTCAGAATGTTACAAATATAATTATTGTATATATTGGTAAAAAATTCAACAGAATAGGAACAACCAAATAGAAGCATATATATTATTAAAGGTTACAAAAAACTAATAAATATGATATGATGAATGTCTGCCATAAATATATGGAAATCATTCATCATAATTAGGAAACTAATCTTAAGATCCACTCACTGCTTAACTTAATATTTATTATATCTCTAAAATTTAAAATGTGCATTACATTCATGCACCTAATTGCAGCTTGGATGTTTAGGTGCCAAAATTTTGATACCATGTTATTTTAGTAAAGCACATGACATCTGACATGGATATAACATATCTGTTACCTGCCCTGAATCTGTACCTGTGAAGGAATTTTCTCATGAAATATGTCCTGTGACCATAAGACTTGTGATCAATAAGATAGGACATTCAAAAAATATTTAAAACTACTTAATAAAGAATTCATATGCTATTTTTTTATGTTATTTTTAATTTTCTTTTTTGTTAAGGAATTTGCAACAGACATTGCAGCTTGCCTGGATTCATGGGTTGGTGGTATCAAGACAGTTCATTCCAAACTGCTTATACAGTGTTCTGATGGCTCACGTTGCATTATCAATGACATAGAAGCAAGTGGTTTGGAAGATTTCAATGAGAAGAAATACTGTGTGAGTTTAGTTCATGAACTTAGTATAATAGTTTTTATTTAAGACTTGGAACATTATTTGTTTACGTTATGATGACAAAGCATTTTATGATATTGCTTCCTTTTATTTTAAAAAATATTGCTGGTATATATGAAAATGTATAATATTAAATAATTAATTTTATAAAGGCCATTTATTACATTTTTACTCCATTTTTCATCATATTTTAGAGATATGTAATTTTTTTGGCAATTTTTAATAGTTTTCTGGAAGACAGTGGCATTTTTAATATATTTTGAGATTTCATTTGTTATTCAGTTTTTCTTCTTCTTGTCCTTGTTTTCATAAAAGCCAGCATTTCCAGGAAGCAAATAGATTTATAGTAATAGCTTCTCACCCGTATTTTTCAAAGAATGTGCATAAATAACTTGGCTACATTTCCAGAGAAGCTATCTCCAGGTAGGCAAGCATTGTTATACATGTGATTGACAAACATAAGATGATGCCCAAAGTGAAAGAAAGCATTAGTGTTTAATTAAAGCAGTTTGTTTCTTAATATGGAAAAAATATTTTTGACACTGACAGAAAAATATTATAGTGCAAGATGTGCAATTTAAATGGCCACTGAAAAAAAATGTTAGAATGATACATCATAAGAAACATAAATGATATACAGCAACTTCAAAACAAGCTAACAGTAGCCTACAGCAAATGCTTCTAGGGAACCTCATTAAAATTTTTTACCATTTTGTGAGAAATTATGCATACTGATAAGCCAATGAACAAGCTGAATCATCCACAGTGTGTAGTTTCTTGGAAGGGAAGACTGGAAAATTAATTCCAGATCCCAGAACATTGAGTAGAACCCACTTGGCTATTGCTATGACAACACTTTACAAGAAATAAGAAAAAACATTGGAGGGAAAAAAATTATGGATATTCACAGATGAGACTACTGACTCTTTAGAATGATGCATAATGAATGTTATTGTTGGAATTCTGGAAGCAGGGAGTTCTGGGAACAATCCTATGACTTGTGAGCAGTTGGATTGAGACAACAATTCAACATGTAGGTGTTTTATGACTATTCATTGAACATAAAATGGCACAACAGCACATAGAATGAGCTGTTGCTGTTAATAACAGACACCATATCCTACATTATGAAGACTGCTGATTCTTTAAGTTCACCTGCTTAACACTCAGTAGTGGGAGATTTATGTCCTATTTCTTAAGTTGACAAATTAATTGCATGTGTGAAGAAAGTATTCTGATAGCCTCCTCTAAAATTCTTGCATTCAAAACACAAGCTCCAGAAATTCCCTTGCACTTTTCATCTGTTTTGACAAGATGGGGAACTGAATTGAGACTTGCAGCTATTTTTGTTAGAACTTCGACATTATGAAGAAAATAATTGATTCCTTCAGCAAAACTATCTGCATAAATCAAAACAGTGCTGTTGACTTGACTATTCACTGATTCACAAATTTCAGGTACACTTTCATTATTAAGACAAATTTTGGGTTCCTTCCTAATGCCATTAACTGCATCAGGAAGGAACCCAAAAATTCCAAGTGCTACTAGTGGAGCAGCTCCAACTGTGGATGAAGTAGTGAAAAATCTGAGTCATGCATGTAATAAAATACTTTGTTAAGTGAACAATTTTTTTCTTGCTACATGTAAATTAAATCCAGGAAATGTTAATTGCTTTCAGTATGCTGCAATTGTTTCTGTTGCAGTACAGTACATAGAAGCTTATCTATGCATAAGTCTCTACAAGTAGATAGTAGACAATCATTTTGTTTGAGAATCTGGGCCAGTTGCTTATTGTATTTCAAATTTGTTACAAAAATGCACAGAAATCTGTATTTTCAATAGCAATACAAGTTAAATGATCTTTTCTTAATTGTTATTAAATTGCATATATATATATATATATATATAGGGACAATTGAAATGCAAAACATTATTATAAAAGTTTATAATAATCATAATTCATTTAATTACCTATTTAGTAACAAAATAAAAGTGTTTAATGTAAAAAATAGAGTATTTTATTGACTTTTAAAGATTTTATTATTGTTTTTGTACTATTTTTGATCATAAATGCATTTTTAGCGCAGAATGGGTAGCTAAATTCCTTGTCCTATGCATTATTATGCCCAAGTAACTACACTCATTGGTTCATGGCACTAACTAAAAACATTGGCTCATGGTACTAATTAAAAACATTTTTGGAAAAATGAATGTTATTAGCAGTAATGATCATAAAAGCATTAGCTCAGAATATGCATACTTAAATTCACAAACTACAAAAATATTCCTGTTTCAATTTACATTCCATCTCCTGTTACTAATTAAAAACATTTTTGGAAAAATGAATGTTATTAGCAATAATGATAAAGGTAACATAAAAGCATTAGCTCAGAATATGCATACTTAAATTCACAAAACTATAAAAATATTCCTGTTTCAATTTACATTCCGTCTTTTTTAAAAAAAATTGAGTCAAGATTGTAACATACACACGACTAAAATTCAATAAAGAGGAAAGACTAGTTTTGGGAGCCATCGCTACTATCATTAGTTCCTGGTCGACTGCCGGTCTTGCTGTTTGTGGTAGATTAATTCGCCTCTGGTTCAATCTACTACAAACAGCGAGGCCGGCAGTCAACCAGAAACTGACAATAGGAGTGATGGCTCCCGAAACTAGTTTTCCCTTTTTATTGAATTTAGTGTGTGTATGTTACAATCTCGACTCAATTTTTTTTAAAATGTTGATATTTGACATCACTGTTACAAAAGTTTACTATATTTTATAAATTACATTCCATCTCCTGCTAAACATTTTTCATTTTTTAAATATTCAATTTGGAATTAAACAGTGAAACACCCATTAATAATCTCTTCTGAGTAGGATATTTAGAACACTCTTTATGGGGTTACTTACTGAGATATATTCTGGACATATGTTTCGTGGAACTTTTTCCACATCATCAGCTGTTAAAAACTGTTGGATCATTTATAAAAGGTGGGTGGGTGGGTAGGTAGGTAGGTAGGTAGGTATCTATCTATCATCAGAGTCCACCCTGATATCTTCCTACCCAGCTTCTACTAATGATCCAACAGTCATTTTTAACAGCTGGTGATGTAGAATAAGTTCCAAGAAACATGTCCTGAGTAAATCTCATGTAAGTGAAACCATAAAAAGTGTTCTAAGTATCCTACTCGGAAGAGATTATTGTTTTTCATATTACTGTATCATCAGTGTGTATACTCCAGTATGTGAGATGTAGGTGGTCATTATCTACATAAATATTGTACTTAAGAAGCTGTTGACAATGGAGTTACTCCATTCACTTATACAAAAGTAAGATGCGTTTTGGGAGAATCTCTCCCATCTTCAGTTGCTCACTTAGTGAGGATTCTCCGAAATGCGTCTTACTTTTGTGTAAGTGAATGGAGTATAGTGTAAAAAAGTGAATACATAAGTTGAAATTATCTACATGATTGATTCTTAAATAAATAATAGGTTTCTTCAAGCTGGTATTCCAAATTATGGTTCAGAAGAGTCAAAAATAAAATTTCTTCACTTTTTAAAATGGACTACTGATTTCTTCCATATATGATCAATAATAAAAAAAAGAAGGCAACTTAACAAAATGTTGCAAAACATTACATAAAAACATAACAGTACACAGGAGGAAATGAATGAGTATGTTGAAAGTTAAAATAGTCATGTATAATACCATACAGAATGGAAACTTATATGCAGTAATGAAAGTGAATGAACAGAAAACATAATTCCTTGATTAGCAAAGGGACTCCACTGCTTATGAGAATGAGTGATTCTCGAGATGAACATGCTTTTGTAAGCTACTGTTGGCAAACTTTTCTCCCCACTAAATGCATGCCATGCCCTCCATTCAGCAGTGAGAGTGAGCAAGTCAGACTGCTGAGATATGAGCGAGGCTGAAAGCTTATTTGATTGACTTTATTCAACTATTTAACAAATATTAAATAACCTTTACAGATTTCAATATTAATTCAATTTGGAATCCAACACAGTGAAACAAGCACTAATAATCTCTGTGAGTCGGAATATTAGAACACTCTTTCTGGTTTCACTTAAATGAGATTTTACTCAGGACATATGTTACGTGGACATTTTTTCCACGTCATCAGCTGTTCACGACTAATGGATCATTTGTAGAAGTTGGGTAGGTAGGAATCCGGGTGGACTCTTGTGGTCTTGTGATGAACTTAAATAGTGTTGTCTGCTTCTGGGATATCAAAATTCTTAAGATTACGCTCGTGTTTTTTTATATAAATCCTTTCCCATATATTTAGTTCTTTTGGTTGTTGAACAGTTTTTAATAACCTGATGCCTTTTTCTATTTCATGGTTTTCATTCCAGAAATGTGCTGTCACAGCTGATTTATCTATTTGTTTATAACGGATGTTTCTCCAATGTTCCTTCAACCTAATGCCTAAATATCTCTTTGTCTTTCCTATGTATATCTTTTCACAATCCTTACAATTGATTTGGTAAATACCAGATTTTTCCTCTTTGGGCTTGGAATCGGTTTTGTTTCATTTCAGTAAATTTTTTACACTGTATCTATTTTGAGGTGCTAAGATAGTATTGTACAGCTTCATAAGTACAATTTTTACTTAATTAGTATTGTACTGTTTAAAATTATTTTGAAATTTCTTATTAGCTGATGGATGGTAATTGAACTGTTTAAAAATCCTTTGTTGAATCACTCACAGTTATTTAATCCTTTTTTTGGGGGGGGGGGGACTTTTGATATTTTGGTTAATCATCTGTTTGTTGAACCCATTAGATTTAGCTGCTTCTATTATGTGTAGATATTCATTCTTGTATTCTTCTTTGTTCAGCGGTATATTTATTAATTTGTATATCATTCTGTTGAATGCTGCTTCCTTGTGTGATCTTGGATTTAAACCATGGACTTTGATATAATTGTCTATATGTGTGTCCTTTCTGTAGGTGTCAAATTCTAGTTTATTCTTACATTTTATTATCTTCAGATCTGAAAATGGTAACATGTTGTCTGCTCCTGTTTCAATGGTAAACTTAATAGAAGGCTCTTGTAGGTTTAAAAGTTTTAGTGCATCTTTCACATGCTTTTTGTTTATAATGCCGACCTTTACAGACCTTCAGAAAAGTAACTTACTATATTCTATATGTAAATGATTTCCACTATCTTCTGTTCCTGTTTTTTAATGTGATATAATTTGTGTTACGATGAGCTGAGAAAAACTAAGAGAATGCACATAAATTTACTTATAATTGGGAAGATCATTATTCCCAATAAGAAGCTACAATTTATGTATTGTAAATAATTTATTCTTTAGTTTAAGTCTGACAGTTAACAAGTCAACATAAATAAATAAATGCATTTGAAATTATACTTTCGAAGCTATTAACAATGAATTGATAAAAATAATGTTATTTAGAGTTGATTTGGTGATGCTTACACTTTACTTAATTAGATATGTTTCGAGAATATTCGCTCCCATAATCAGCAGGAGATAAAATGAATGTTCCTGAAATGTGCAAGTAAAAACCAAGTAAGTGAAGTATAAGTATCACAAAACCTTCTGTAATCAACATTAAAAAAATACGTGTTGCTTTAGAAAAATCTTGCATATTATAAGAGTATCCATATAAGTAGGAAGGCTAATAGTAAAATTATTTGCGTTATTAGCAGGATTGTGAGTTCCCAAGCCACCGAGATGACTTTTATCCAGGTCAAACATTATGGGGACCGTTACACTGCCTTGAAGATGCTGAATGGATTCATTGCACCAAGGAATTAAAGGCACAACGCAATAAGGCTAATAGAATTATAAAAGTTGTAGTGGAGGAAGTGCGCACTGATTCTGTAGGTGTGCATTGGCAATGCAGAGCTTACTCAAAGGATGGTGCTGGTGCTGAAAAGGAACAGCCTAAATTTCTTGTGCAGGGAGAAGATTTAAAAAGGTAATTAATAAGATATTTCAATTGAATAATATCTTAATAAATTGTACACACATACCAGTTCACCCTATAAAACCCAGACACAGAGTAAAACACCTGATATTCTTCTGGTATACCATCTTTATGATGCCATTACTTTTACTTACCAGAGCTTGCATCTTCCGAGATATCCCACATTAATTTTTTCATTGGCTTTGGAAAGATATCTGAGTCTAAACTAAATTTATATTTGTTAGAGCTGGCTAGAATGGTGATCATGACATGTCCTTAAATTGAACATTGCAACTACAAATTTTTAAGGAGCATGCAAGATTTTTCTGACCTGTTTATATAACTTTTCAAGATTTAGCATTTATTGTGTGCTCATTCTGTTTTCTCTTTTGATGCTTTGTTGTATGAGGTTTCCATTTTGTATTATTTCTGCACTTTTTTGCCAGAACATCTGCCATTTATTTGAATTAATACACTGTGAAAGTAGAGAAATTAAATTAATTAAATGGCATACTATTTTTCTACGTCAGGAATTTGATACATTTTAAGGATAAAAGTTGATGCTACTTTACAGCTGTAAGCAAATCTCATAAAATACATTTTACTAAAATTTAAGAGGCAAAAAGATGATGTTAGGTGAATTTTCACAAAAATTGATTTGTTTGTTAATATGTACTGCTCTATCTTTACTGTGTGGTCCAAACCTTATGACGTGTTGTGAACACCGGTATGGTGCAATGCACCATGCCAAACCTTTACTCTGCTTTGGCAAATTGTTACACAGTTTGCATTAAATGACAGTGCCATTTTCCCATAAAATTATAAGAAAACACACACAATCATGGGTAATACACAAATTAGCTGTGCCCCTGAGTATTAAAAAACTCAGGGGCACAGCTAATGGTATATCTCCATCTTTGTTCTGAATAGCACTGTAGTCATTGTTGCTGTCAACATTGCTGCCTTCACCCAATTTTCCCTATTTCGCTTTCTCTAGTTCTTCACTGATTAACTTTTCCACATCTGTAATTTTGAAAGTTTTACTTTTTTTAGTGACCTCTCTTTTTTACTTGAGCCCATATAAGCTCTTGGCATTGTACTTGCCATGATAAACAGGTATTCTTACGAATTGAATCTGTCGTCTTAACACTCTTCATGCTTCACTAACCTTAATTACATATGGAACATATCTTTGAAACCGGTTCCATATGTATTTAAGGTTAGTGAAGCATGAAGAGTGTTAAGAAGACAGATTCAATTCACATGAGCTTCACTGCGTTAGTTCCATATAAAAACTTTTTTTAAAGATTTACAATTTTTAAAAAATTTTGATTAGTAGGCTTCAAGCCATATCGGAACAAGACTTAAGTTGTTGTCAATATGGATACATTACGTAACATTACGAATTTTAATAGAGATTTTGATCATATGAAAATAGATATCAAAAAGTGTATCAATCTGAAAGGAAAAAGTAGACTTTTAATCGCAGATATACGTTTCCTTAACCTATGTCTCAAAAATCACATATGTCCAAAATTCGTAAGAAGAACAGTGAAATTTAATCATAATAGCACAGAGCAATTAGCAGCAGAAAAGAAGATGATACAGATAGAAAAGGCAAAACATTATAAAACTTTAACCAATATAGATCTTCAGATGTATGAAAAATATTTAGTTATTACCAAAAAGTTAGGTTATGTCATTTGGGATAATATGTTAAGGAAAGCACTGGATCATATAGAACGAAAAGTAACGAAAAAAGTAAACATACATAAGAAAAAAATTAATAACTTAAATCAAAATCCAAAGAAAATCAGTAGATCAAAGCCAAAACCAAATTATGTAGTAAACTTATCTCACAAAACTTTCAACCAACAAGAAACAGCATTCCTCAACAAAGGTCTAAAAACCTGTGTAGACTTTTCAAATAATGTAGAAGAACATGTGGCAGATCTTGAAATAGCTATGAATAACTTAACAAACCAAGACAAGCATAGAATTAGGATAAAATCGGAAAAAGTCTTAAAAGAAATGAACAAAAAGAAACCTATCAGAATTAACTATTACAAAAATATTATCAAGAGCCTTAACTCAAAAGGAGTAGTGTATAAAAAAGCAGATAAGGGAAATACAATTGTAATCCTAGATAAAGAACAATATACCACTAGCATGTTAAACTTATTAAAAAAAGAGCCATCCATGGCCGAAGATGGAGATAACATATCTTTGAAACTGGTTCCGTATGTATTTAAGGTTAGTGAAGCATGAAGAGTGTTAACACGACAGATTCAATACACATGAGCTTCACTGTGTTAGTTCCATATAAAAACTTTTTTAAAGATTTACAATTTTTAAAAAATTTTGGGGAGGTATTCTTAAGACTTGATATTCCATGTCATCAGCTAGTAGATCAAGTTAATACATTTGTTACTGCTTTTGAAATACTGCATTCTTTGTGAAAGCTTAGCTTTTGTTTCCAAAGGAAGGAAAGCAATGCCTTTTTGTTCTAGCTGCTGAATTATATCTCTCTTCTGAAGGAAGTATTAAGGATTTTGTTTATGAAAACAGAGTGATCAGACACATTGTCAATAATAATTATACTGCTTTCCTCCAGATAATTTAAAAATTGGATTAAAAACCATTTCTTAAAAGATTCTGATATCATTTCTTTATGGCATTCGTCTATTTTCTTTCTTTTAAATACCCATTTGCAATCAGAAATAAAATGTGTATTAGTTGATCCTGCATAACAAAGTATGCTTCCTTTTACTATTGGTACTTTCAGACTTCCATTTCTAAATGAGTCTTGCCAGATATATTTTAGGGCATGATTTTGGTTTACTCATATTTCTTCAGGGTAATATACAACACAAGTGTCACCTAATACTCTGATATTATGCATAGTGTACAATAATTTTTAGTCTTGTCAAACTTATGTCACTTAACTTAAACTTAGGTATTTATTTTTTACACTAAACTTAACTTACCTCCAAAAAATTAAGATGCGTTTCAGGAGAATCTCTCCTATCTTCAGTTTTCTTAAAGGTTTTCAAGCAATGGCGGTTCGGTGAGCAACTGAAGATGGGAGAGATTCTCCCAAAATGCATCTTATTTTTATGTAAGTGGAGTTTAGTGTAAAAAAATGAATACCTAAGTTTAGGATATATTACCCTCCATTGTCAACAGCTTCATAGGTACAATATTTATGTCACTTTGTTCCATGAGAATCATTTGTTTGTCGTGAGTTTTTCTGCATCTTCATCCTACATTTTATAGTAGCCTCTTAGTGGAAAAAGTAGAACCTACATACCCTATCTTTTCTCTGAATAACACTATTAACTTCTTCACTGTGCGGTATTGTCCTTCGTCATAGAATTAAAAAACAGTATATTATAATTTTTTTGGAAATCATCTAGATTTGTCACTCTTTTAATACATTTATATGCTTTTCCAATGAGACAAACAGTTCCATGACACTCTCTGTCTGCTCCTTTTTAGCATCTTTACATACATGTGAAACAGTTGATATATTTAATGAACATGCCTCACCTGTTTTTTAGCATTAATGTTAAAGTTAAGGTTTTGGCAGTTTTCTTCTCGCGCATATTTTTAAAGAAGTTATAAACACTGAGCACCATACTCCTAACTTTGGTACTATATCCACTGGAACAGTCACTGGTACTGGTTTTGCTGAGTGACATTTGAAAAGAGGTAGCTAATCATAGAATACAATAATTTCATAAATGCTAGAACATAGCATATCATTAAATGCACATAAAAATTCAACTTACAAGGCACACTGAGGTGTCTTTCCCAGAATCCTTAGCTACTTGTTCCAGTATCACTATGCAGCTGTATAAACAACGCTTGAAAACTGTCACAAATAATCATGAGATATTACATCATAAGGAAAGCAAGCAAGGAAGGCCCTGCAATAATTTATTTCCATCTTCTTTTAGGACACAGAGAATTACACAGTCTTAAAGCTATATCTATAACAATATTAAACAAAATATTAAAGCTTAATATCTCGGCAATATTAGAACAAAATTACTGAAATTTGAGTGGTTTCGTAATAATAATCAATATGTTTATTATGCAAAGCATGGATGTAATTAAAAGGACTTAATTTAAATATCATGAAAGATGGCTATAAATTAACAAGAGATAAAATGTGAACTAGCTGCTGTAACTATTTTCTGTTTGTTTACAATGTGAAATATGCATGAGCACGATACTCTGTTTCAAGTTTTACAAGCAACAACAATACTACTTAAATGTAAATTGGAACTTGCACAATAAAGCCAATCATATTAATTGATATCATACAATGATATCAATTAACAACAATACTGTTCGTGTGAGGCAACATTACACCACTCCTATCCGCTAATGCTATATTAATAGACGTTCCAAATGTGAAGAGATTTTGGGCAGCAAAGTATAACTTATTTTAATACTGTATTGTAATAATAAATGGGAGAAATAGCAGTGAATGAAGATGTAATATTTGAGTGATTAGTAGCAAGCAAACTTTATCATTATCTAGTAATAATGTTTTTTTTATTAAATTTGTTCACAGTGCTTATGTGAAAATGTGTTTTTATTTGCATTGCTCTGCAGTTATGTTAGATAGAAAGTTTTTTCAAGGAAGCTGCTAGACTAGATCATTAGTTGAGAAAGTTGATTTGATACACATTTATCTCTCAGGATCCAGCAAGCATAATTTAACAGGTTACAACAGTATCTTCATTAAAAGTATGTAGCATAGAGTAAATTTTTGGCACTTTCGTCGATTTTTGTTTTTTTTAATGCATTTTAATTCATTAAAATAAACAACAAAAGCTCTAAAAGTATATATATTGAATAATCTTGTATGCCAATGACACTGAGTATTAATCTCAGTAGGATCTTGGAGTTTCCAAGAAAAAATCACACAGTAATGGGTTCATGATTTAAATAGTGGCTCAGGTGGACATTTTGATGGTTTTTATTAGGAGCATTAAAAAAATAATGCAAAACATTTTTTTCATCCTCTCAGGTTTACTATATTTCAGTTTCAAATACACTGGATTGTACCTTAATTCTTTGGCTTTACAGTGTTATTTTTCAATACAGTTCCCTTGCAAAACTATAACTTTGCACCACCTAGATGTCAGAGTTTGTAAATTACCTTGGTTTCATTTTTCACTGTCTCTCAGCTATGTCTGCTACTATGACTTCTTCATTTGCAAATTTCTACTGTAGATCATATCTTTAGAATCTGTCCGTTAGAGATTGAAATTGGAAGGTGTAATCTCTGTAGAGTGGGTGAGGAAGGATAGTCCACTGATGTTTAGATTCTTTTCTTGGGTTTGCATAATTGTATATGACTTTGTGCATTTGTTATGAAACAAAGAAGAGGAGAAAGAGGAAGAAGATGAACTACATTTTTGTAAAGTAGATACTCCAGAACTTCTTTGTCAAATTCTGAGAATTTAAGCATATATTTCGAAATTAACTGTTTCCCCTTAAGGCAGTAAAGACAATAATATGGAACTAAGTAATCCCTTCAAAGTTCCAGAAGAATGTTGTCATGACATACATTGCTAAGGTGTTGTTTTGTTCTGAAGGAGAAATTTTGTGATGCAGCTCCATGTTCATTCTTTTGTTCTCAAGCTCAAAGAGAGAATCCAGTCTTTCATCCCCCATTACAGTAATGGACAACATATAATCCTCAGCCTCGTAGTGAGCAAGCAACCCTGAAAGATGATAGTTCTTTAATCTTATAGATCAGCTAAGTGAGCAGTGGTGGAAGAAGGATGTGTAATAGTGAGCTCCTGCATAGTAAGTGGTATAGTGAACCAAGTAACAATGGAGGTAGAGCTGGGAGTATATCAAATGAGGATAGAGGCATTTGGAAGGAAGAAATTTAGTTACAATAGTAACAGAACCGGAGACAACAGACGGCTATCTTATTATTGAAAAGTGTGATTTTAATCCTGTTGGTGATAGGAGCTATAGAATTAAATCCAGGACCAGTAGAAATCCAAACTATGCTGGAAAATATCATAGAGAAAATGATCAAAATGGAGTAGAGGATCAATGAAAATTTAAGTAAAGTAGGTAAGGAAATAGGAAGACGTTAAAGTTGAAATTTAAGGAATGAGAAAAGACATGAATGGAAAAGGAGAAGATTCAATTTGGCTTTCATAGGATTGGAAGAAAAAAGAGGAATGTGGCAATAGAAGAAGATTCTAATAGAAAAACTAGAAATGCATCTGCAGGGATGGAAGATTGTGGAGGCTTTTAGACTGAGAAGAGAATGGGGGAATAGGCCAATAATAGTCAAAGTGGCCATAATGCAGTTGAAATATGAAATCCTGAAAAGAGCAAGGAAGTTAAAAGGGTCTGGAATTCTTATTAATAAGGATTAAACTCCTAAACAAAGAGGTCTAAAAAGGGAATTGTTACTGAAAATGTTACAAGCAAAAGCAATGAGGAAGACAACATATGTAAGAAACCTGCAACTTTGAATAGATAATGAGAGGATACCAGCAGAAAAACAATGGCAATGACATATGGCACAAGAAAATGGAAATGCAGGAAACTAGTCATAAGATAATTTGCAGGCTAGAAAGAATGGCAGGAAGTGCAGTGTCCAACTTGCAGCAGGTGACAACACATCAGGAAACAAATGGAGGGGAGAGAAGAAAAGAATCTAAGGAAGGGGAATGAAGCAATGAAAGGGAGAGGATTACAAAGCTAGGGGAATACAGCATGCCATCAAGGCCAAGGACAGTAGATGATCAACTGAGGGGTGAGTCTCCAACAAGGATGACATCACAAGATATGTCAGGGACATCCAGGAAGACTTCACCAATGAAGGTTGTATCTCCATCATAGAAGGAGGTGTTAGCAGCCCAAAGTCTAGCAATTACAAACAGCGGTTTGAAAACATAGCAGCTGAGCAGTGGAATGAATGAATAGTGTTTAACGCCCGTTTTTGCTACAGAGGCACCACAGGCGATGGACACTGATGATACATGACATGAAATGATATATTGGGAAAGGACTTATTTTTAAGGAAGGAATCGTTCCAGGCCTAAGTTTTAGGGTACCTCCCCGGCATTTGCCATTTATGAGGACTGAGGAAAACCTGGAAAAAACCTCAATCAGGAAGGACGGTCCTAGCGGTATTCGAACCCAGACCTCCTGCTCACGAGTACGAGACTTAACGATCTCGGCCACCTGTGGCGGTTCTGAGCAGTGGGGAAACTATGGAAGGGAAAGAAAGTGTGATGACATCACAGCGCGGATCTTTAATTCTGTTGTTGTTGATTTAATGTGCAGGATTTTGATCCATCAATTTTTAAGTGTGATGACATCAGATCTTTGTGTTGATCTAATGTGCACGATTTTGATCCATCAATTTTTCCCTGGCCCAGCCAATATAATTTGTGTATTTTCCCGTCAGGTGCATCTTTCCTCAGTTCTGTGCATTCCAATGTATGTTCTCTGTTTAGAATCTTGTCAGTATTGCAGATCTTACATGTGTTATCATTCATAAAACCAAATGTGTAGGTGTTCCACCAGACAATCATGTCCAGTGGCCAGTCTAAAATGAGCAAATGCTTCCTTCCTTGATAGATTTTTTATTTTTTGTACTGTTTCTTTTATAATAGAATAATTTTTAATAGATATTTCCACTTGAATATTATGTTGATATTTTTGCTCTATGGTCGTTTTGATATTTTTTAATTTTATATTTAATCCACAGGGCTTTATTGGTTTTGAATATAGCACTGCCCCCTTTTTGGCCAGAAAGTCTGCATTCTCGTTACCTATCACTCCCACATGTGCTGGTATCCACAGTAGTATTATTTGTTGAAATTTTGTTTGGAGTAATCTATAATAAGATCTCACATCCCTTACATTGTAAGATTCATATGAACTACCATATCGTTCTATAATTTGTATAGCTGAGCTGAATCTGTAAGAATCACTACTTTATTTTCTTTTATATCAGTCCTATGGTATATCTGTTCCAACACTCGTTGTATTGCCATCATTTCACCCTCAAAACTTGTGGATTGTCTAGGCAGTGTGAAATAATGCGAGAAATATTTACAATATATACCACCTCCAATATTATTTCTGTGTTTGTCTGCAGATCCATCTTTGTAAATTCTAAGCCACTCTGTTTCAGGGAATTGGTTGTGTAAATGTTCAAGTGCATACCTCTGTTGAGTCTTCTTATTTATTTAACTGGTCTGTCAGTTTTTTATCTGTTACTATCTTAATATAATCCATTGGATTAGTTCTGGAGGGATATGGAATGTTTTTCTCTGCCAGATTTAAATAATTGTAATTCTTCTCTAAGTAAGCTTTATTTGTGATCTGTGTTTTTAGTTTGTGTTCTTTGAGTAGTTAATGAAACCATTGATGTTTACTTGGGTTTGTTTTTAATTTTATATATAATTGTGCCACTTGTGTTTCAATGCTAGTTTTCATTGGATTATTATTTGTTCCGGCCAGAAGTGCATTTATTAGTATTGTTTTTACAGCACCTGTTATCGGTCTTAAACATAGATTTTGGCATTTCTCAATCTTATTAATTTTTTCTTCTGTTGCTGTTAATAGTAGATCTATTATATGTTTTATTTAAAATTTCCATTGAGCTGCCCCATTTAGATCCAGCTAATCTTTTCAATATGTTACTTCGTTTTATGGCTTTTTGTGTGATATTTAGTACATGGTCTTTCATTTTAAATTTCCTGTCCAGTGCTATTCCCAAATATTTTATTAATCTATTATTAATTTTATTAATCTATTACTTCTGAATATTCTATTTGACTTCCGTTAATTTCAAGTGTTAAGTTTTTTTCCCTTTCCCTTTCATCAAAGTGTTTCATACTGTAGACTTGATATTTAGTTTTGGCTGCATTAATGGTCATATTATTTAATTTTGCCCAATTTGCTAGTTTATCTAAGACATTTTTTATTTTTTCTTATACTGATATATACATTCTTATCATTTTTTTCAGCTGACCATATATCTACATCATCTGCATACATTGCACTGTTTATTCCGGTTTGTTTTATAGTCTTTGGCATATTGGTAATATATATATTAAATAATAACGGACTGGATACTGCACCCTGTGCCACTCTGGTTTTGAGTTGGGTGTATTTGGATAATATATTCTTTCATTTTATTGCAATCCATCTTTGCTGTAGGAATCTTCTATACCATCTAATTATATTTTTTGGGCAGTTTGTATTAATTTTTTAATTAACATCTCTTTCCATACTAGATCAAATGCGGTTTGAAAATTTATGAATACAGCAGCTACTGACATATTGTTAGCTAGTTGCTTTTCTCATCCTCTATTAATCTTGACGTTTGGTGAACTGTTGCATATTGTCTTCTAAATCCAGCCTGTTCATCTGTTATAAGTTGTTTGTTTCAAGGTAATATATTAATCTATTATCTACCATTTTATCTGCTATTTTTACCAGAATTGAGGTCAATGATATAGGTCTATAACTTTTTGTTACATTTGTAGTTTTTCTTGGTTTGAAAATCGGTATTACTAATGCTTTGCACCAGCTTGATAGCATATTCTCTTGTTCAAACCATATTTTATTAACAATTTCCAATAATATCTTTTTTGCTCTTATTCCAAGATTCTTAATGTACTCCGGATGTATAAGGTATGTCCTGGTTGCTTTTTATTTTTTAGTGTTTTCACTGCCTGTTCTAAATTCTTCCAATTGGAACTTCGAATCCAGAGATACTGTTTGCATTTTTTCTATTTCTATCATGTTAGATATTTTTAATGTTCTGTTATCTTTTGTCAGGTGTTTTCCCTAGTGTATTAACTTTCTTATAATGTTGGTTAAATTCATTAGCTTTATCTTTGTTATAGTATATGTCTTACTACCCTTTTTAATATATATACTTTTATTACTATTGTCATACTTTCCGCTAACATTATTAATGTGCTTGTATACTTTGGTATTATTGGTTCTATAGTCAAACCCGGTTAAGAATTTATCATAGCATTGTCGTTTGGATACGATTAATTCTCGTCTGTAGATCGCATCTTTTTTCCTCTATTTTATTACCTCTTCCCTATTTTTATTGTTTTGTGCTAAAGCTCTAGCACTAATTCTTTCTGCTTTTAGTGTTTCTAATTTTTTGTTCAAAAAAGGTTTATATTTTTTTGGTTTTCCTCTGGGGATGTTTGTCTTTGCTGATTTTAACATTATGTCATTAAATTCCTTAATCACTTGATTTACGTTCTTTGTGAAATCTAATCCTTGTACTTCACTTTCAATATTTTTTTTATATTTAGTCCACTTAGTTTTTTTAAAATTCCAGGTATATCGTTTTTCAATATTTGGACTATGTTTCTTAGTATCTGTGATTGTGATTATAGCTCAATGTCCACTTCCTCCATCTTCAGTAACTAATCTTCTTGTGCTACTATTTAGGTCTTCACATCTGGATCTTTAATTGTTCTGGAGAAGATACCAGCTCCATATATGGAAGGAAAACAATTAAGAAGCTGAAAGCAACTGATGTATATAGAAATAGATCCGGCTCTCAGTAGCAGACAGATAAGGGAAGGAATTGTGAAGGGCTTAAACAAAATAGCTAATGGAACATTACAACATCTAGTATCAAAATTTTTAGCAGTGGGAGACAAGGAAAAATAATACCTAAGAAAGGAAGAGTATCAAGAGGGATAGGTATATTTAAAAAAAAAAACACTTATTAAAACGATCAAAAAAGCCTGGTTTAGATGTAAAGAAATATTCTGGATGATAATGCATGATAAACAAATAGATGACACCATAATCTCTATAGGGATAATTTATAACCCATCCACCACTTCACAGTTCCACAACTCTGAATTGTTTCAATATTTAGAAAAAGACTTAGATTATCTAAGGGAATTATACAGAAATTTAGAATTATAATAATGGGAGATTTGAATGTAAGGATAGGAGAAATGCAGGTAGAAGGAATAGAAGATAGTCATAGTGAGGAATTACTGAATAAAAGTGAAAAGCTTAGATGTAGTAAAGGATAGAGACAGTGAAACATTTATAGACTTTTGTGAATTAAATTCATTGGATATTTTGAATGGGAAGTATGGAGAAGATGAGTGCAGCGAATTTACATGGTCAAAGTGTAATAGACTATATTTGTTGGCCTATAGTATTAGTTACCTAGTAAATAATTTAAAGTTCTAAATTTATGTTCAAGTAGTGGTCACTTTCCACTATTAGTGGATATTAGGGTTAAAATGGATCAGTTGGGTAGGCAACACTTAGAACAACACAATTGTAAACATGAATATAAGAAATTTAAATGGAAGGAAGAATGTAAGAATAAATTCTTGCAATTATTAGACTCTAATGTAGGCATGATTAGCTTGGAATAAAAAGTTTGGTAATTGAAGCAGAAATACAAAATGCAATGAATATGCTAAACTTTGTGATGCAGTGGGCAGGTGAGGGGATGTATTGAAAAAGAGGAAAAATGAAACTAAAGAAGGGTGGTTTGACAAGGAATATAGAGTAAATAAAATAAAAGTGAAACAAAGATTAGTAAAATGGAGAGAGACAGATGAGATCTCTAAATTAGATGGTTATCTGGAAAGCAAGAAATACTATCAGGAACTGATACATAATAAGAAAAATAAGTGGGGGTTGGAAAATGTTAATTAAGTAATTAATATAGTAAACAATAAAATCACAAGTAAAATATGGAAGGTTATAAATCAACATACAAGAAATATACCAGCACACCCAATATACCCAAGGGAGAATAGTTAGATTATTTTACAAAACTTTTTGAAATATCTGGGTATATGGGAGGTAGTACTATAGGAATGAGTAATAATTATTTAGAAATATTAGATAGTGAAATAAAAATCAGGAAATAATAAATAAGTCAAACTGTTGAAAATAAACAAAGCAACTGGAATAGATGGTATACCAACAGAAGTTTTAAAGGAATGGTGCAATAATGGGGATAGGGTCTGAGTACTGACAAATGTATTCAATTTAATAAAAACGAAAAGATACATACCACAGAATTGGAGAAAAACAATTATATACCCAATACGCACAGTTATAGAGGTGTGTATTATCTAATGTGAGAAAAAATGTTTACTGGTATTTTAGACAAGTAGATTACAAAAATGGATAGATCAGTACAACATACTATCTGAATACCAAATGGGATTTTGTAAATGAAGAAAAACATGAACATTATATTCATTTTGAAAACTTTAATAGATAAATATTTAAAAACAAGAGAGGGAAACTATATTTGGCTTTGTAGATTTGGAAAAAACCTTCGATCAATTTAATTGCAATCATTGTAGTATAGAATTGCAGATAAAGGGATCAGTGGACATATGATAGAAACTGTATATGGTATCCAAATTTGGGGAATGGAAAATTCTTGGGAACTGGATAAAGTGCACCATTTATTGTGCAAAGAAATTCTCGCCCTACCAATTGCAGCTGTAAAAGGAGTTGCGGAATAGAAATGGGAAGACCTACAAGAAAAGGTTTAATTATGGAGAGAGTTTTAAAATACTGGCATAGGACTCTAAACCCAAATGAAGATTATCTAATATTGCATCTAATATTTCTCCAATGTGGGGATAAGATTAAAGGAATACTGGAGAAATATTAGACACAAACAAGTAGCAAAATCAGCAGTGGCTGCACATTTTTGGAATGAAAATCACGAAATAGAGAAGGACATAATATTACTAAAAACAATTCAACTTCCGAAAGAACTTAATATATGGGAAAAAATATACATAAAAATATGAATACAAACTTATGAATTTTGTTATACCGGAAGCAGACAACATATTGTTTAAGTTCATTAACAGACCACCAGAGCAAACATAGCGACACACATACCTTACTGAAATTGACTCGTCAGTCATTGATTGGTTGACAATGTGAGGAATGTACCTCACGAAACATGTCCCAAAATTACTTTTATAAGTGTGTTTGTGAAACTTCAAGATAGTTTTAATATGATGACATGATTTTTAGTGTTTTACTTTAAATCAAAATAAGATTAACAAAAGTTTCACTGTGTGGATTCTGACATTCCATAAACATATTAAAGCAATATTTGATGTATCAAGAATCATTTTTAACTAAGGGGGGTTCAGTAGTTTAAAAAATATTTTAGAGAGCATTGGATTAGGGTGTATATGGAGATAAAGAAATACAAATGTTAGAGGTTTTTGGAAAGAGGCAAGAAGACATTTTGAAGATAATAGAGATCAAAACAATTTAGTAATTTAACTTGGAAGACATCACTGGAATTTTATGTTAAGATGAAATGGGCATGGGAAAGGGAAATTTACATAGATAAAACAAATAAGGAGGAAAGAGAGGGCGAGATGGGCAAGAGTAGGCCCATGGAAGTTAAAAGGTGAAAGAGGAGGTTTTACACAAAGGGAATGCCCATTATTTGGAGAGAAAGAAGATTTAGAACATATAGCATTTGATTCTAAGGAAATTGAAAACTGGAGAAATGAACTCATTAAGGTAAAATTTAAAAGGGATAATAGAATTAACAAAGAGAACATTCATAAAAGAGTGCAGCAGTGTGGGTCAATATTTATTTAAAGTTAGACAGAAGTGGAAATGGACAGTGAAGAGAGAAGAAGAAAATTCACACAAATAATAGTACATGGTCGACAAAATAATGGTATAGACAGAACAAGTTAGACATCATTTTGATACCTGGGGTTGGGTCAGAGCCACGTCCCCTGGAATTCCAGTATGTTGTGCTGATGAACTATGGATTGGGGTCTAATGCAATAGAAGTGAGTATTTGGTATTCTGTTTATTTGGAATTTAGATTAAGCTATTAGTACATCAATAATTATTGTAAAAATTGTAATTATGAGGGGTACATCTAAAATGGCCTTGGCCAGATAGGTGGAGATCCTTGTAGTTAGTATTTTCTTAGCATTCAAATAAATAAATAATAGATTTAATGTTAAAAACCTACTGATAGACAATGTTAATGAGAGTGTTCTACAAGAGGAAAAAGCAGGTTTTTACAAAATAAATTGTGCAGAATGTGAAAAAATCTACTTTGGAAAAACAAAGAGAAACATAGACACATGGTTAAAGGAACATTTCAGGAACATAAAGTGCAAGCAAATAGAGAAATCAGCAGTAGCATATCATTTTTGGACAGAAAATCATGACATACTGAATAAAGCTAAGTTATAAAATAGGTACAAGGACCTACAGAGCTGGCAACTTGGGAATACATCTACATCTAAAAATACAAAGACAATCTAATGAACTTCGACGCTGTCTGGAATGAAAACATAAACTACAAGTTTATCATACCGTCATCAGAGCAGAATACACATTCCCACAGCTTAATGAATTATCCGACATTTGAATTTTAGCCTGGCGATGATAACAAAATGTTCTTGAAACCGGTTCTGTACATTATGACAAGTAAGTGAAGCATTAAGAGTGTGTAGTTCAACTAAATCATAAAAGAATATCAATTATATGATTACCTTCACTGTGTAAGTTCCAATTTACATTTTAATTTAATTTTAAATAAATAAAGATCAGCAATTAGGCTTCAAGATAGCTATTTAGCTCAAATCTTAAATATATCAACATGTGGGTAATTATTTTGGCACTGTCATCAGAGATATCGTTTTTATTTAATTACTGTTTTTTCTGTTATTAAAACTTATTTTCTCTTGAATACATTACTGTCAAAATAACATTTGTAAAGTTTACATAACATTTGTTATATTATGTCATAATTTTATTGTTTTAAATTGTTCTTTAATAGAATCTGCTAATCAACTGTACCACTTACAAATTGTTAGTTCTCTCTCTCTCTCTCTCTCTCTCTCTCTCTCTCTCTCTTACAAGTATAACTTGTATATGAAAAATAATGCTATTCCATTCCTAATACTGCCATTTCCATTATGCTCAGTTGATAGCATTAACCATTTGCTCTTGGGATTTTATTATGATATCCAAGCTAGAAACCTAACACTTCTAATTTAACCTGACCAAAAGGAGTATCCAATGGGCCAGAGTATTATGCTGGATGATACAATCCATGAACTTTTGAATTTTATTCCACTGAATAATCTTCTAATGCCATGTTCTTCATTATCTAGTGAGTCGATTTGATAATCTTATGCTCCGCTTACTGTTGAATTATGCAAAACTAGTTTTGCATGTTCTTCATTATCTAGTGAGTCGATTTGATAATCTTATGCTCCGCTTACTGTTGAATTATGCGAAACTAGTTTTGCATGTTCTTCATTATCTAGCGAGTCAATTTGATAATCTTATGCTCCACTTACTGTTGAATTATGCAAAACTAGTTTTACTGTTACAGTAACAGTAACTAATTCAACTATAAGTGGAGCATAAGATTATCAAATTGACTCACTAGCTAACGAAGAACATAATAGTCGCTTCACTGTAATCGTTCTGACAGGAAATTAAATGTTATGTTCTAATGCCATTTTTCTTTAAGAGGAACATGATTGCAGACAAAAGAGAACACCTTTAAATGGCTGTGACTGCATAGCAATGACTTGCAACCTTTTGTCTACTATCTTCCATATATGTTTCTTAAAGTGATTCTGAATATTGGTGATTCGTTTGCTACCAAAAGAAATTCAGCCATAACATACATAATGTAAAGATGCAAATTTGAAAACTAACTGCACCACTGCTAGCTAGTAGGATAAGATGGAACAATATATGAATGTTTAATGATTACACATAAAATATTGCACTTTTCCAAGATGAACTATCCAAGAAAAAAGAAATGCATTGCACAAACAATGCTTTAGAAATAAGCTATAGGTATTTCATTTTACATAAACTAGTAGTATAGAATTTAAATCTACAGTCCTTGGTACTTTGGGAAGAAACTAAATTTAATTACAGTCATTTGTGGAATCACATACTATTCAACTCAGTTTAGCTTTAATAAATCATGTTGGAAATTCCAAGCATAGAAAAATATTAATGGATATCATTGTATGATTCAGTTGAACTACACACTCTTAAAGCTTCACTTACTTTTCATAAATGTATGGAACCGGTTTCGAGAACATTTTATTCCCATCTTCAGCCATGCTAAGGTTCAACTGTCGGATCATTCGTTGAGCTGTGGGAATGTATATTCTGCTCTGGTGGCGATGTGATAAACTTGTAGTTTATGTTTTCATCCCCGACAATGTCGAAGTTCATTATGCTGTTTTTGTATTTGTAGATGTAGATTTTCTCCCAGGTTGCTAATTCCGTAGGTCCTTGTACTGATTTTAATAATTTTGTTTTATTTATTATGTCGTGATTTTGTGTCCAAAAATGATATGCTACTGCTGATTTCTCTATTTGCTTGTACTTTATGTTCCTGAAATGTTCCTTTAACCATGTACCAATAGTTGCCAATAGTTGACAAAAAACTCATTGACGATGCCTTAAAACTTCTAAATATTCAAGATAAAAACATTTCATTTACATACGAAATAGAAACAGATAACATGCTGCCATTCCTGGATATTAAAATAATGAAATGCCAAGAAAAACTTAAATTTGGAATATACAGAAAGAATACACATGCAGATAATCACATCAAAGCTGGCAGTTTAAACCCTACAGCACACAAACATGCAGTAATTAACAGTTTAACACACCGGCTAGTTAACCTACAAATTAGCAAAGAAGAATATTTTAAAGAATACAAACAAATGGAAGAAACAGCAGTTAAAAATGGTTTTAAAAAAGAACTATTACATAAAAAGGTGCAGAAATTCAAGAGACAAAAACATATCAAAGAAACCACAACACTTTCAGCAATAAAAGATAAACTTATTTTTAAAAAATTCACATATCATCCATGGGCCACAAAAAAATTTCAGAATATTCTTAAAGATTTTAATATCAGGTTGGCACCGATTAATAGATTTAATGTTCAAAATTTGCTGATAGATTATGTTAATGACAGTATTCCACAAGAAGAAAAATCAGGTATTTATAAAATAAACTGTGCAGAATGTGAAAAAATCTACATAGGGAAAACAAAGAGAAACATTGGCACACGGTTAAAGGAACATTTCAGGAACATAAAGTACAAGCAAATAGAGAAATCAGCAGTAGCATATCATTTTTGGACACAAAATCACGACATAATAAATAAAACAAAATTATTAAAATCAGTGCAAGGACCTACGGAATTAGCAACCTGGGAGAAAATCTACATCTACAAATACAAAAATAGCATAATGAACTTCGACATTGTCGGGGATGAAAACATAAACTACAAGTTTATCACACCGCCACCAGAGCAGAATATACATTCCCACAGCTCAACGAATGATCCGACAGTTGAACCTTAGCATGGCTGAAGATGGGAACAAAATGTTCTCGAAACCGGTTCCATACATTTATGAAAAGTAAGTGAAGCTTTAAGAGTGTGTAGTTCAACTGAATCATATAATGATATCCATTAATATGATTGGCTTCACTGTGTAAGTTCCAATTTACATTTAAGATAGAAAAATATGTCATTATGGTGAGCACCTATTTTCAATCCAACTGATAATAAACAGTGCCTTTAGACATTATCTGTTACATCTTGTGGTGGAGACAATAATGTCCTTTTTTTATAAGAATTTATTATGTTCACACTAATTGCACTTACTGTACAACTTTAGGACATGTTTGAGGGGCAATCGCTCCCATCATTATTTGTTTACAGACTACTTGATATTGTGGCTAGCTCCGAAGGTGCTTCTATGGCAGTCTCTGATGGTTCGAATAGTAATTTGCTGAGTTCAGAAAATCAAAATACCATCCCATCAGAGACTTCCACAGAAGTACCTTGGGATCCAGCCACCACATCAGTATTCAATCAACAGGTAATGATGGGAGCAATTACTCCTGAAACATGTCCTAATGTTGCATAAGTAGTGTGTGAACATATTTAATAAATTTTAATGGGATATTTACCAATCTTTTGTCTATAGCCTCCTAACTACAATTAAAATAATGTCATTATTTGGTTTCTAATGAACTCCAACTTTTAAGTTTAACATTCACACAGACAAATCAGAAGGTTGGCTTCAGATTTCAATAATTAGTTGAAGAGATATAACAAAAAAATTATTGATTTAACAGAATAAATAAGTAATCTCTTCTGAATCAAATGTTTAAAACACTATTTATGGTTTCACTTAAATAAGATTTACTCAGGACATGTTTCATGGAACTATTTTCCATATCATCAGCTGTTAAACAACAAGTGGTCTAGTGATAAACTTAAATAAAGTGCTGTCTGCTTCTGGAATGTCAAAATTCCTAAGGTTATGCTCATGTTTTTTTATATAAATCCTTTCCCATATGTTTAGTTCTTTTGGTTTTTGAACAGTTTTTGATAACTTGATGCCTTTTCTATTTCATGGTTTTCATTCGAAAAATGTGCTGCCACAGCTGATTTATCTATTTGTAATGGATATTTCACCAATGTTCCTTCAACCTAATGCCCATATTTCTCTTTGTCTTACCTTCGTATATTTTTTCACAATCGTTACAATTAATCTGGTAAATAATGCATTTTTGGAATGAAAACAATGAAATAGAAAAAGGCATCAAGTTATTAAACACTGTTCAACAACCAAAAGAACTAAACATATGAGAAAGAATTTATATAAAAAATGAGCATAACTTTATGAATTTTGACATCCCAGAAGCAGACAGAACTTTATTTAAGTTTATTACTAGACCACCAAAGTCAACCCGAATACCTACCTACCCAGCTCCTATGAATGATCCAACAGTCATTGAACAGTGATGAGGTGCACAATAGTTCCATGAAACATATGTCCTGAGTAAATCTCATTTATGTGAAACCATAAACAGTGTTTTAAACATGCGACTAAGAAGAAATTATTAATGGGTGTTTTACGGTGTTCAATTCCAAATTGAATTAATGGTATAAGAATAAATAAGTACTAAACTTTTTTTTTAGTAGCTTACAAATTTTAGTAAATTCTAAATATTAGCATTTCATCCTTGCTTGTTGCTTTTTTATGCTAAAGGAAATGTTAATAATGTTTATATAATCTTTTAGTTTTTCTGAAAAGAATGCATTTAATAAATAAGCTTTTTCATTGCTATTGGAAAAACCATGATTTTTAGTGTACTGCTGCTGTAGCTTTCTGTTTGTTCATTTAACAGTCTATTAAACGAAGAGCTGCTCAAGAATAAATGTGAGTACACTGTGTAAGATAATGTTAATGATTGAAATTTGTAGTTAATGCAATTATTTATTCATTGAACTATAAATATGATCTAAGAGTGGGTTTATTCCTACAGGTGTGTTACATTATATTTGAGCATCACCATGCATATATTGTAATTATTTTTCATATCGTCTATTTTCTTTTTATCCTACAGACTTAAATTACTTAATGTTTTTGAACCCTGCACTCTTCAAGTGGGAGACCGCAATTTCTACATTTTTAGAGAAGAGGATTCTGTAATAACGAAAGAACAATGGCGCAGATATCAGCATGATTTAATCACAACTGGTAATTCCGTTACAAATGGACCTGCTGCTGCATTATCGCAAGCAAAAATTGGTAGTCCAAAAATCTTAAACAACAAAGGTATGACTCAGACTTTAGCTGCTAAAAGTTAACATCACTAAACTTTTTAAAAGTTACACAATGGCGACCAGATTTTTGCATCAACATCTTTTAAATTTTAATGTATTAGCATTTGAATGACATCTGTTTCGAATTTTATGGAATGGACTCTTGACATTTTGCATTATGGAAATATAATTCTTAATAACAATATTATGATCATTGTGTGATTAAGTTGAACTAACACACTGGTTAGTTAAAATTTACTGTGTTCATTCTTGTGTTAATATCTTTGGCAGTGAAAAAATTTAGAGTCTAAAAAGTGCTAATTAATGCATGATTTGTTGTTATCACAAAACAAAAGAAACTGCCATTATAATTGCAAAGTAATTCACAGATGTGAGGCTAGTAATTATTGTGAAGAAATGATTATGTAGACAAAACTAGCAATAGAGGTTAGATTAATGCTTCAGAATTCTAATAAGGCAGTTAATACTATTAATACATCAACAATTTTGTAGAAAAAGATTGCAGTCCCATCCATTTAGTAAATATATATTCAAGGGATAGATTAATGACTTCAGGATTCAAATTAGGCAGTTAATATTATTACTACATCAAAACAATTGTGTAGAAAAATGTTGCAGTCCCATGCATTAGTAAATAAATATACGAGGGATGAATGGACAGTATGTTTTTTTCTCTCACAAACAAGGGACAACACGAAAAATATATGATTGAAAGTATATGCCTTTTACTGCAGAGTGGTGCCATCAATGGGTGGCTGAATATAGGTGGTTCTCATAGGGAAGAAGGAGAACACAGGCAACTGGACAGCATTGGTTAATTATAGCATGAGCAAAAGTTATAGGTAACTACTGTTGGGAGCTGGAGAGATAATCAAGGAATGTGTCAATATTTTAATCCTCTACTAATTAAATCATCATTAATATTAATTATTATTATTATTATTATTATTATTAATCCTCTACTAATTAAATCATCATTAATAATGTCTAACTGTTCACTATTAATATTCTGCTTTTGTTAATGTAAAGAGATGTACTGACACTTTAAGATTTGAATAGATGATGATATGCATGCAGTGTGTAATGTTTTTAATTGGCAGACAAAATCCTCCCCCACAAGCCATCTCTCCAGCTCCCAGAAGTACTGACACAGAGCTGCAAATCCGTCATGAGATGAGTCTCCCAGGTAATTCATGGTGTTTAGTTCTGTGTGGCATTCTCATGCGTTCCTACCACGTAAAAATACTATTTTCACATATGCATGTTCACTCTTTGTGACATCCATTCTTCACCACTGTTGCTCATCAACTGAACTTTGGAGCGTGCTGAGACACAGCTCTGTTCACATACACCATCTGGTGGCTTCATTCGAAAGTATTTTACACACACTTTCAATCATATATCTTAGACTTTTTTGTGTTATCCATTGTTCAAGAGAAAAAAATAGTTCCCATGACTCATGACATATCCCTCATATTACATAAAAAAGAAATATAAATCACAATAAGGATGTAAGCAATTTGACTAGTACTATAATTTTTTTAACTGAAGTAAATAACATAAACCTTTTAATTAGCTAGTGAGTCGGTTTAATACTCTTATGCTCTGCTTGCCATTGAATTATACAGAACATATAACAAATTATTTATGAGGAAATCACTCAAATTTCACTAGTTTTTTTCCACTTACTTGACATGTTTCAAATGCAAATTTCCTTCATTGTCAGCAGGGTTCCATTGTCAGCTTTCCAGCATGGTACTAAGATGTTGCTCTTTGCATTTTGTAAACTTTTTGATGTAAACTATTTTTTGCATCATCACTGCCATATTCATTATTGGTTGAATAGACTTGGTGTAGCTCTTGTGGACATTTAATAAACTTTTGGATTAATTTGTCTTTTGTTGGGATCTGGAAGTTCATAACTTTATTTTCATATTTTTTATAAAAAAATTTACCCATATTCCCAGCTCCAAGGGTCTATCTACGAATTTCAATAATTTGACTTCCATTTTTATATCAAATTTATCTCTCCAAAAGTGATGTTCAACAGCTGATTTATCTATCTGATTGTACCTGATGTTTCTCCAGTGTTCTTTTAGCCTAATTTCAATGCTTCTTTTTGTTTTGCCAATGTATTGCATTCTGAACAGTTGATTTGATATATTTCTGATTTCTTCTCATCAGGTATTCTATCATTATTACCAGGGTTGAGCAGATTATTTAGGCTGAATTTGTTCACTGAAGACAAAGTAATCCCAAACTCTTGGAGTATTTTCTGGGATTTTTGGTGGCAAAGTGAATTTCTTGTGAATGGTAGTTTCTTATTTTGCTTACAACGTTGTAACCTGTTTAAACGTCTTCTCTTGTTTGAACTTCTTGATTTTCTTGTTCAAACCAATTGATTTTTGCCATTTGTGAGAGTATTCGCTGTATTCAAACTCATTCATAGATATGTTAATGAGTCTATGTGCTAAGCTATTAAGAACTGCATGTTCAAGATGGTATCCACAATATTCGGGATTGGTGCTGCCATCTCGACAGTAGTTGCAGTAGATTTGTACCGCAAGGTAGCAACACAAACACATCTGATGAGTGAGTGTTTAAAGTTTTATGCAGCTGGGTAGATGTGTTGCTGTACAGCTATTGAAGTCTATGCTCACACTGGTAGGCCCATCAGCTGCACAACACCTGACATTGTTGCAAAAGCTCAACACTTTGTTCGCGAGGATCGACATCGAACCATTGAAGACCTTGCTCATGAATTGGGAATTGGTTATGGGATATGCCAACGAATTTTAACTGATGAATTTGGCATGCATCGTGTCGCCGCAAAATTTGTGCCAAGGATCCTGAGTGCTGATCAGAAGGTCAGCATGTTGAAATTTGCACGGAGCTTCGTCAGGCCATATCCGATGACCCAACCTTCTTGTCCAGGGTCATCACCGGCGACGAGAGCTTGTACGCTTATGACCCTGAGACAAAACAATCCTCCCAGTGGAAGAGCCCGAACTCACCAAGGAAAAAAAAAAAGCGAAATAAGTGAAGAGCAAAGTCAAGAGCTTGCTCCTCGTTTACTTTGATACCAACGGGATTGTGCACAAATTCCAGATTCCAACAAAAGACAAATTAATCCAAAAGTTCATAAAATGTCCACAAGAGCTACACCAAGTCCATTCAATCAACAACGAATTCAGCAGTCGACACACAGCTGATGATGCGGGCAAAGGCCTGTGAAACATGCTCTGTTTAATTCAATGGTAAGTGGAGCATAAGAGTATTAACTCGACTCACTATCTAATTAAGAATGAATTAATTGCTTCACTGTATTAGTTCCTACACAAAATTAATTTTAAATTTAATATTAACTCCTATTATTGTACAATCATTTCTGTTTTTAATATGCACTATGAGGCATTTTCCATAGTTTCCCTTAAAGTTGTACTGTATTTGTCTCTCTTTCTATCCACCTCTCTCTCCCTCTCCTCTTCCTAACCCCTTTCTACTTTTCTTCCCTTTCATTACCTTTTTAATTCTATTATTATCTTTTGGGCCATGCAGATACTGTGTTAAACTTGATTTGTATTTTTAAACTGTGCAATGCCTATAGAAACATGTCACATAGGCATTTTACTTCTTGTTACCTTTTTTACTTTCTTTCTTTCCTTTCTTGTATGTGTGTTTGGGTATGTGCACTTTTTTAATGTATGTATATTTTTTATTCATGTTTATTGAGATATATTTTTTGCTTTTTTTAGCTTTTAGTTTTAGTCAATCATTTTATTGTGCCCAGTATTCATCCCTAGTGTGAAGTGAAAATATATTTTTAGTGCTATTTTGTGCATATGCATGTAGCATAGTATGGGCTTTCACGTTAAAACTTTCCTGCTTATAGGGGTCAGAGAGAGGAGTGCTGCTCTCAACCAACGGGATTCAGAATACAACATTGATTGTGCCCAATAGTTTTTACATGAAAGCCTATAGTTAATCCTGTGTGACTCTTTGAAACAGTCATGGCAGATTCATTTCATAGAATTAATTCATATTTTACCTCTGACTCAAGCATATTTTCAAGTTAACTGGCTGGAATAAGCTTGATCTGTGATAGGTACATATTGTCTGGTAAGATTTTTTGCTGAAATTTTCCCTTATCCTGAAAAGATGAATACCAGTTAACTTTATGCACATGATAGTTCAGACTCATTTGTGGTATAATTTCATTTGATAGTTGGTGAGATGTAAACACTTAAAGGAAGAAAAAGAAGAAATGTAATGCTGGAAGGACACTTGATAGAGAGTTTGGGTAAAAAAAATCTAGTTTTGACTTTATGCATAATATAAAAGTACATAGTTTGCAGAATATATCCATGTGTAGTTTTTGTGTGTTTGCAGCATTTAAATGGATATACATTTTAAATGCATATTTAAATGTGGGGGCCAGGTGCTACACCCTCTTTTTCAACTACTTTTAGATTTTGGATCAAAATATTAATTTTTGGTTTTATGCATAGTATGAAATTACATAGTTTGTAGATTACACCCATAGAATTTTTATTTGTTTGGCAATTTAAATTGTTTAAATAGCAATTTAAATATGGTCACCATCCTGTTACACAACACTCTCTCTCTCTCTCTCTCTCTCTTTTTTTGTTGTCATTTGCTGTCGTAATTTGCATATTCTTACCTTTAGGTGTACTTTTCTTAAAAACTATGTAAGATAGAGCTATACATTATTTTGTGCATGTGCAAAACACATTGCTCAATATAGCTTATGAAAGCTTTTAACTTATGCATGCATGAGAGTTAAAAAAAAAAATTGCATTAAATAATGACACTATATGCAAATATTTTCAAAAATTAAACTTTTGCTCTAAATTACATATCATTTCATCAGCAATGCTAAGTAACATGTTTTCAAACTGATTTTAAAAACTAGGTTACTGAGATTAATAGTTTATGGAAAAAGTGCACCTAAAGCAGCATAAATCTTAAAAATTCATATTTTTATTGCATTTATTAAAATAATTATAAAATAATAACAATTAAGGTTAGCCAAAATTTAAAAAGAGTTTATAATTTAAAAATAATTGCTTAATAAGTGGTACAGTTTTATTTGGATAGAGAGTATAGTTTTTCAGAAATCTTAGCTTATATTCTGTTGAGGTTCAGCATGAAAATTGCCTTCATGTCTCTCCTAAGTGTCCTGAAGCTAAAATGGAGTTCTACTGAGAGAGAGTGTATTGCTCCTATCTGATAATAAATAAAATATTGTTTTCTTAAATGAACTATTTGTTAATATAAGGGTGATATGCTTTTAGTGGCCGCCGTAATAAAAGTAATGATTTCCAAAAACTAATCAAGGTAGAGTATAGCATTATCTTTCCACAAGGGTGAATCAAATAAAAACCAGAATTTTTATTTATTAGAACCAAAATAAATAAATTGGAATACATCTCATTTTCTACATAATTTCCAAATTTATAAACATATTTTTCCCAATGGATAAAATGCTTCTTAAAATGCTTTCCTGAAGAAAGAATGGGGTTGGGTTTGCAGCTAGTAGTGCATGAAAGCTTCCACATCTTCATCCTTATCTCGTCAACTTTCAATGCTTCTTTTAATGATCCGAACATGCTAATCGTAGGCAAACTTTAGAGAGGATATTCCAATGCAGTCCAGTGGATTTCCTTGAGTTGTATCCTTAAAGCAGCTGTATGTGGACACATTGTCTTGGAGAACTTCTTGAATCAGTCGTTTTTATTTATTTAATTTATTTTTGCTGATGAGCACATTTTATCTTAATCGAAAGCTAGCATTAATAAGCTGCATTGACTTCAACATTCATGAAGAAAATAGAAGAAAAAATACCTTGGGGAGTCCCAGAAAACTGTCAAAAGAACCTCTATAACTGACAGGAGTATTTGCTTTTACAGGAGCGTTTCCTCTCTTTTTCTCAACTTGCTTCAGCTCAGGAGTAAGGTGGTATAGCCTATTATTGCAGATTAAAGTTTGATGCAGAAACATTTCTGCTTTATCTCGATATTGAGCCAAAAGTCTCTGGCTTATTCCCATAATATACAGTCTTTTGATCCTCAGAATTCATGGAACCCTCCTTGCAAAGACCTTTCGGTAATCCAAGTCATCTGAAATTATGGGTTGAATACTTTTATAACTTTTTTCAATTTCAGAAGAAGTATCAGAAATAGTCAATGGCAATCATGCTTGATAAGGTCTGAATGTTTGTTTTAGTTACACTCACCCAAAGTAATATTGGTGAGTGACATTTTCCAGTTTTTTATCCTTCTGTGAAACTTTTGTTCCATTCATGCATTTATGTCTTAGCATCCTATTCCCAATTTTTGCAAAATTTCAGTCCGCCTTCTTGCATCAAAAATTTAAGAAGAGGAAGAGAAAGGAGGAGGAGGAGGAGGAGGAGGAGAAGAAGAAGAAGGAGAAGGATAAGGATAAGGAGAATCTCTTACTTGGGCATGATGCTACTGACAAACAAAACAACTGTGAGAGATGAACGATTTCCCTCCCTACTCTTGTAACATCTCAAAAGTGTATCTTGCTCTGTACTGCTCATAAGTAGTAAAATCAAAATTAACTGGAAATGTTAAATGGAACTTGTACAGTGAAACTAATGATATAATTGAAATCATTGTATGATTCAGGTGAAAGCAGGTATTTACAAAATAAGTTATGCAGAATGTGAAAAATCGATATTGGAAAAACAAAGAGAAACATAGGCACACAGTTAAAAGAATGTTTCAGAAACATAAAATATAAGCAAATGGAGAAATCAGCAGTAACATCTCATTTCTGGACAGAAAACCAAGACCTCTTGAATAAAACAAAGTTATTAAAATCAGTACAAGGACCCACAGAATTAGCAATGTGGGAAAAAATTTACATTTACAAATACAAAGTTTAATGAACTTTGACACTTCCAGGGATGAAAACATAAACTTTAAGTTCATCACACCTCCACCAGAGCAGAATACACATTTCCACAGCATAATGAAATATCCAACAATCGACAGTTAGCTGATGATGCAGACAAAGGGTTCTTGAAACGTACATATTATAAAAAAAAGTAGAGCAATAAAAGTGTGTAATTCAACTCATTCATACAATGATCTCAATTATAAAATTAAAATTGCTGAACTCCCTTCAGCACTCAGCTCACTTTTCTTTAGATGTTCTTGAAATTTTCACTTAAAATTAATTTTTTAATCTTTGGGGAAAAGTTTGGAGCAAAATCTGGGCCTTAAAGAGCAAACAAGAGCAAGAAAAACCATTAATAGATTAGTGATTGTGCTGTTATGGAGCTAATGAAATGTACAATCAGGTTGTTATCCATTCTTTTTATGCAATTTTTGAGTCTTGTTTACAGTTTTAATGTAATTTCCTGTGTTGATTATACTTCTTTTCTAAAAAAAATGTAATAGTGCACCACCATAGTGGAAGGGACAGTAACACAATCTGTTTGAACTGATCATGTGATTCACTGAGCTGGAATATGACAATAATAATAATTCCGAATATAAAAATAAAAGGAAGTAGTTTATTGAAAGACATAGCATAAAGGCCAAATGAATCACCTACTTGCAGTTATGACAAAAAATAGGAAAGTGAGCAGTCACATATTTGGATGAAACTCATTATATGGTACATAAGTGCTGGCATACAGATGTGTGGTTCAGGTATCTACAGTAATGAAGTAGTGATAAGTCTGCATCAAAAAAAATTATTAAACATGCAGAGAATGATTAGGGGATTATTCTTGAAGTTTATGATGATGAAAAAGTAGAAATCAAAAGCTATTATGATGGGATGAATTTCAAGAGTTTCACTAATTGGATAACCACTCCAGTGATACCATCTTTGCCCTCAGAATGCATTGTATTGGACAGTGTATTATACTACAACAAACAAGAAAATAAGTATATGAATAAAATCATGTGACATAGGTGTCATATATCACATGATTGTATTCATATGACTTGGCTTCACTGTATTAGTTCCAAATATTTTTTAAAAAACAAGTTTCTTTTTTAAAAAATGTTTTAATTAAGAAAATAAATGCCCAACTGCCAATGCTTCAAATGTTGACCTATAAAACTGACTTACCAACAGTAATGTAACATATGATGAGAAAATGAGGAGGAATGAAATAATAGAAATAGAGCAACATGTTCCTGAAATGGTAATTTTTTTCCATTGATGACTATGTACTAATATATACCAAGCAATAAAGCTGCCCCATTATCATGCAACCTTAAATTCAGTGAATATATTTGAAACAATGGCACCTAATATCTATGCTAACTAAAAGATATGATTCCAGAAGCTTTAACCCAAATCTGATAGCATGACTGAGTTAACAGAACATGTTCAGAAAATTGAGGAGGGTTACTGGATAAGCATGGCCTTCAGAAAAGGACATTAAATGACTGGTAATTCCTGTGGTTGTGAATGAAGAAAATGCAGCATCTGATATAGAGTACCACTCTTCTAAGCATAGAATTATATGCTTAGAAGAGTGGTACTTTATATCAAATGCTGAATTTTTGTTGTCATTCTATACTTAGAAGAGTGATTTTCTATATCAGATGCTGAATTTTCACCATCCACAACCACAGAAATTATATTATTACAAATAAGCAATTGATTGTTGTTGTTATTATTATTATTGTTATTATTATTATTATTAATGCTATTAATATTAATCATTTACTTCTTTATAGTAATATATGGGGTAAATAATTATGCAATGATTTAGCAGAAACAAAGCAATGGTTATCATTAAAAAATAAGATGTACTCCAGATACAGCCTTCAGTTTGATCCTGTGATAAACTTTGTCAACCAGGATACCAGACACTAGAGATTATTAAAAGATTGAGAGCTGTGAATCTCAGTCCTAATAATGCATGTGTAGGAAATTGTAAAAATGAACTCCAAATTTTTCAGTTTCAAGAAATCTAGTTGCTCAAAGGGTAGGAAAAAGTATGTTTTGTCCTTCATTGTTTTTTCATATCATAGGAAGTAATTTAACATTCTGGGCAATCTTTGTGTGGGTGTGGAACCAAAAGAGTAATACTTTAAAACTGTATTGTAGAGTCATATTGCTAGCTATTTGCTTTTGTCAATATGTTATACATTCTGTCCTTACTTGGTATCTCTGAATCAAGATATCTTGTTTAGAGTAGTTGTACTATATAACAGATGTGCCTTAGGGTACAAATTGGATCTTGCAAGAAGGTTTTGATGTAACTCAGGGTATATTGATCAGGAAGCAGCAATTTTAAAGGCACTAATTTCCCATTCAGCTTTCTGAGATATATTTCGTGCATAAGAGATAAAAGGGCTGGAAAGTGATCTGTTTCAAATATGTAAATTGGTTTTGATTTATGTTACCAGATACACCAGTGAAAACTAGCCTACTCTGTTCTAACAAGGACTCCCCATTACATACTGAAAATCAAGTACCCATTGATAGGGATTTTGTGCCATCTGTGCCTACTGTTGTACCTACTGTTGAAATTACAAATGGAAGTCCTTCTCCAGGCTCTGAGCCAAATACCTCTGCGGAGCTTGTTGAAGAATGGGATACAGAAGACACTGCTAGCGTTTCAGACTCCACTTCTATTAGCAGTGGTTGTAGTAGCATTGGCTCACAAGGTGAGTAAGGGAAACATGATAACTTATAAGAATTCATGTTATTTAATTTAAATTTTAATGCTATAGAGATAAATTCTAAATTGAGAAATAAGTATAGAGATAAAAAGTTAAAAATATTGACATTTTTGTCGATCATCTTGTGAATAGTATAGGCTGAAACCTGGGTGGATCAATTGCTACAAATTTTCCAATTTTGGCACTGTTGTTTCATCTTGTAATTTTCCTTGTAAAAATAATGCTTTTCTTCTGTTTTATCATTTTTCATATTATGGATTGTATGTCTGTGAAAAATTATATTCCTAACATCTTCTTTATGTATAGTAATTTTTTTAAAACTACAAGGGTAAGTCATTAAGTTAGTTACAAATTGATGCAGGGTACTATGTTTGAAAAAGACACCTGAGGCCGGTGGCACTAGATGGCAGCATTAGTCTGATGGCAATTGATGACATTCAGCATGTGTCAGTCAATAGTGAAACAGCTGTTGCAAGATGGCAGCACCTCTGAGTGAGTGTACAATTTTTGTGCAGTGCTCTATTGTGCAAATTTTGTGACTGGAATCAAAAAGTATTCATAAAGCTATACTTCACATCTATGGTGAGAAGTGCCTGTCATGTGAAGCAGTTTACAATTAAGTGCAGAAGTTTTTGAAGGGGTAGACATATATTGAAGATAAACCCTGCATTGACTGGCCAACAGAGGCAAATTTGCAATTAGTCTTAATCCAAGCAGACAGAAGGGTAACTATAGACACTATAGCTGCTGCTATTCAATATGATTTTCCTCATAATGCATGACAGGTTAACTTTTCAGAAAGTGTTTGCACAATAGTTTTCATGCATGCTGACCATACAACACAAAATATAAAGATGCTAGCATTACAGCATCTCAATCACTACCATGATGAACACAATATATTAGCCTAATTGTCACAAGTGATAATTCTTGAATTCACCATTACCAGCCTGAGATAAAAATGTGCATCAATGCAGTGGAAACATCCTGCATTTCCTGAAAAAAAAATTGTAAGTGACACCATCTGTTGGGAAAGGATGCTCACACTGCTCACTGGATTCCAGCCTCAAGGACATAGTAAATTATGACTCCTACTGTAAAATTCTCAGGAAACTTGTAAGGCCATTCAATGGATCTAACCAGGACTGCTACCAAAGGTATGTTTGCTCTTACATGACAATACAGGTCCTCAAACTGCCATGAAGACAAATGAGACACTGTGAAAGTGGGAAGTTCTCAAGCATCCTCTTTATAGCCCTGACCTTGTTCCAAGCTAATTCCATTCATTAGGCCCTCTTAAACATCAACTTTTGGATGAACATTTTCCCAACAATGAATCTATAGAAAGGTAAGTCACTGCGTAGTTCCAACAGCAGTTCAAAGAATTTTATGCTACTGGATTTCAGGGGCTTGTGAAATGATGGGACGAGTGCTTCAAAGTACAAAGAGATTCAAAATATTTTTCAAATCAGTATTCTTGTTTAACTTCTATATCCATTTGTAACTTAATGACTCACCTTTGTAAAGCAGTGATTAATAGCTTATGAAAGATATGTGCAAGAAGTTTTCATTGAGTGCAATAAAGATGTCAAGCTTTGTTAATGCTGTAAGCAAATAAGGACCAAACTCCATTCTTTTCTTTTTGACTAAGCATGTGTTCCACATTTTCTTTACATTTTAATGAAAGCCTCTGACCAATATACCAATATTAATGGATATCATTGTATGATTAGTTGAACTACACACTCTTAAAGCTTCACTTACTTTTTATAAAAGTATGGAACCGGTTTCGAGAACATTTGTTCCCATCTTCAGCCATGCTAAGGTTCAACTGTCGGATCATTCGTTGAGCTGTGGGAATGTAAATTCTGCTCTGGTGGCGGTGTGATAAACTTGTAGTTTATGTGCAAGAAGTTTTCATTGAGTGCAATAAAGATGTCAAGCTTTGTTAATGCTGTAAGCAAATAAGGACCAAACTCCATTCTTTTCTTTTTGACTAAGCATGTGTTCCACATTTTCTTTACATTTTAATGAAAGCCTCTGACCAATATACCAATATTAATGGATATCATTGTATGATTAGTTGAACTACACACTCTTAAAGCTTCACTTACTTTTTATAAAAGTATGGAACCGGTTTCGAGAACATTTGTTCCCATCTTCAGCCATGCTAAGGTTCAACTGTCGGATCATTCGTTGAGCTGTGGGAATGTAAATTCTGCTCTGGTGGCGGTGTGATAAACTTGTAGTTTATGTTTTCATCCCCGACAATGTCGAAGTTCATTATGCTGTTTTTGTATTTGTAGATGTAGATTTTCTCCCAGGTTGCTAATTCCGTAGGTCCTTGTACTGATTTTAATAATTTTGTTTTATTTATTATGTCGTGATTTTGTGTCCAAAAATGATATGCTACTGCTGATTTCTCTATTTGCTTGTACTTTATGTTCCTGAAATGCTCCTTTAACCGTGTGCCAATGTTCCTCTTAGTTTTCCCTATGTAGATTTTTTCACATTCTGCACAGTTTATTTTGTAAATACCTGATTTTTCTTCTTGTGGAATACTGTCATTAACATTATCTATCAGCAAATTTTGAACATTAAATCTATTAATCGGTGCCAACCTGATATTAAAATCTTTAAGAATATTCTGAAATTTTTTTGTGGCCCATGGATGATATGTGAATTTTTTAAAAATAAGTTTATCTTTTTTTGCTGAAAGTGTTGTGGTTTCTTTGATATGTTTTTGTCTCTTGAATTTCTGCACCTTTTTATGTACTAGTTCTTTTTTAAAACCATTTTTAACTGCTGTTTCTTCTATTTGTTTGTATTCTTTAAAATATTCTTCTTTGCTAATTTGTAGGTTAACTAGCCGGTGTGTTAAACTGTTAATTACTGCATGTTTGTGTGCTGTAGGGTTTAAACTGTCAGCTTTGATGTGATTATCTGCATGTGTATTCTTTCTGTATATTCCAAATTTAAGTTTTTCTTGGCATTTCATTATTTTAATATCCAGGAATGGCAGCATGTTATCTGTTTCTATTTCGTATGTAAATGAAATGTTTTTATCTTGAATATTTAGAAGTTTTAAGGCATCGTCAATGAGTTTTCTGTCAACTATGGCAAATATATCATCCACATATCTGTACCATACCTTAAATATGAATGGAAACGCTGTGTTGATGTGTGTTTCAAATCTACTCATGAAGAGGTTAGCTAGAAATGGAGATAAGGGGCTGCCCATTGTAAGTCCTGCTTCTTGTTTATAAAATTTTCCTTTGAAAGTGAAAAAGGCTTGGTTTATGCAAATTTCTGTCAGTTTGATGTATTCTTTAATGTGTATATCATTAATTCCACTTGTTTTTAGCCAATCATGTAGATAAATCAGGAGTTTTTCTTTTGGTATGCTAGGAAACAGAGATTCTACATCAAAAGATATAAGAGTGTCAGAGGGGTGCAATTTTATGTCTTTAATTTTTTCTATTAACTGACATGAATTATTTATGCTCCTGGTTTGAAATTTTGGTAAAGCCTTGAATCTATTAGCTAACCATTTTGCTAAATAGTAAGAGGGAGTATTGATGTTGTTAATGATGGGGCGCATACCATTTCCAGTCTTGTGAATTTTTGGTAAACCATATAACCTAGCTATTTTAGGGTTGCTGTGTTTTATTTTATTTTTTTATTTATAATATTTAAATACCAATATTATTTGCTCTCCCCACCCCCCCAAAGAAAATCAGTCTTATTAAGCCCCCATAAAAGCTATGTATGTTGTGGCATCAAATCAAAGAGGCTTTGGGGAGGTGTTCTTGGAGAATTGTCTAGGCTTATTGTATGGGAGGCCACAGTTTATTAGTACTGACTGCTGAAGGACTTTGATGGGCTAGTTGCCTTTTGACCATATCCTATTCATGTTAACTGTGTGACAATGTTTGGCAAATGTGCAGGCCAGAGAAGAAGTGTTATCTGCTATATTGGGAAGAAGACGAAGAAGGCTTGAACATTCCTGCGATATTTGTTTTGCTGGAGTATAATGTCAGGAATGTGATGAGGGAAAAACATGATTTTGTTTCTACAATCTTTTGATGTAGTAGTTGCTAATGAAAGCACTTACAGCCAAGATCACACACCATCATTTGGCTAGTATGACACTGAACAATGCAGGTTGGATGATGGCCCTTACCACCTCACTTATTGCGTTTTTCAAATAGGAAGTGATTTGGTTCACAGCAGATGAGGCACTAGTATCTACACAGTGTTGCCAGATTGTTCATTTTTCCATGCCCCTCATACCTATTATCTTTCTATCTTACACAGTGCAATATATGAGTACTTCTTAGTGACAGTCATTCACTAGATCATGCACTGCAATTAATAAATCCAGTTACAATGTGATTATAAATGTGCCACAATAAAACTATAACGTGCAGTTTTATTATGCTCGAAACAGAAATATGTGCTTACATTTTAACATTCATTAAGATAAAGTACCTGTTACATCTGTAAAAATGCTAAACATTTATCATCAGCATTTTCTTTGTCATAGTCATCAACTGTCTTTCATGGTTTTATGGCCCACTTCATGGCAGTATTGCTCCTGGTGAAGCAGATGTAAAATCCACAATACTGATTTGTTCTTGTAATTACTACTATAATTATTATAAAAATAAACACACACGTTAATATCACAATGATCTTAATATATGATTAGCTTCACTGTGCAATGTTCTAGTTAACAATTTTAGTTAAATGCATACTTTATAACAGGAAATGTTAGAAATGTAGTCCTACATCCACACATTTCTGGCATCTTTTTAGGAAATTATCATTCATATACATCAGTTTATCTTTCAAAATTGAGTCAGTTTAAACTTTAAAGCATATAGGGTTGTCCATGAATTGCAGACTGCTGATTCCGATATCCAGGTAAATTTCTGTAATTGAATGTTACAGAACATTAGAGTAATTGATCCACACTTAATATTCTTGACTGATGAAGCATGGTTCCATATACATGGTCATGTTTTGATGCAAAACAACAGGTATTAGAGTACAGAAAAACTCAATTTATACTGTTGGCACCTGGAGAGATGGGTAGTTTGAGGAAGTGCTGATAACGAATGTGTCAGAGGATGAATTGTTTACGAATAGTGGACATATCGCAAACAGAGCCTGAACTTGTGCTATGATGTGTTTAGAAAACATTGACCACTTACAGGCTGAAGTTAATATGCTTAACATTTAATTGAAATCATTTTATGATATAGTCGAACTACACACTCTTATGCTTCACTTACTTGTCACTATTGTAGACCGGTTTCGAGAACAGTTGTTCTCATCATCAGTTCAAATCTCCGACTGCTGGATAATTCGTTGTGTTGTTGGTATTCTGCTCTGGAGGAGGTGTGATGAACTTAAAGTTTATATTTTCTTCGCCGGAAGTGTCAAAGTTCATTAAACTGTCTCTGTATTTGTAAATGTATATTTTCTCCCATGTTGCTAATTCTGTAGGTCCTTGCACTGATTTTAATAATTTTGCTTTATTCACTATATCGTGGTTTTCTGTCCAAAAATGAAATGCCACTGCTGATTTCTCAGTTTGCTTGTATTTTATGTTCCTGAAATGTTCTTTTAACCTTGTGCCTATGTTTCTCTTTGTTTTTCCTATGTATATTTTTCCACATTCTCTCAAATGCTTAACATTTCCTAACTTAGTAATGAATTAATAAAAATTCATAGACTTCATTTCAGGTCATCATAATCATAAACTTGTTACTTAGTATTAATTTGTCTGCTTATTAATGCATACCATTAAAGGAGATTTAATTTTTACTTTTAGGGGGGTGAACATTTATAAAAACTTTTGTTGTCATTAATATCATTGATACAAATATCAAAAGGGAGGTTGCCCCCTCCCCAGTATAAACAGAAATCAGCGCCTATATTCAGGAGTGAAGGAAGAAAAGGCGATAAGGTTAGGGGGCGTTTTGAAAGTAAGGCGGGGTACAAATTTAGAAAAATCATTTAAAAATGGATGCATTAACAAAGTATCGTGACATTCTTTGTAAATTGGTCTGAGGCTTTCAATTCCAGGCATGTAAGTAGTAACAAGGTTAATGAAGTTCTTGTTAGAAGTTTTAGGTTTGCATTGGAAAGTTTTGTGCACTGGGATTTTAAAAGAGCAGAATTTTGGTCTTGGAACTTTTGGGCTAGATTTTTAATATACTTGTCAAGAGATGAAAAGTTGTTACAAAGACGATGACCACGGATTGACAGAGAAAAAGGAATAGATCTTTTGATATGCAAGGGATGACAGCTATCAAAATGAAGATACTGTTGTAAAATGGTAGGCTTAATGTGCACAGACGTAAGAAAAGAGCCATTGCATAAAGAAATATCAATATTTAGGAAAGTAGCAGCATTGGGAGAGACAGAAGAAATGAACTTAACTGAAAACTTGGAGTTAAGATTAGTAAGGAACTGCTCGAGAGATTCTGAGTCATGAATCCAAAGCACGAATATATCATCAATATATCTCAGCCATAATAATGGTGCGAAAGGTTCTGACTTAAGAAATTCCTCCTCTAAGCGAACCATGAAAAGATTGGCATAAGAAAGTGCCATTCTGGTGCCCATCGCAGTACCTCTAATTTGTAGATAATGTTTATCATCAAAACTAAACACATTGCGTGTGAGGACCAGATAAGCAAGATGACAAATGAAATCTGTGGATGGGTTATGAGGAGGTGCTTGAGAGTCCAAGAAATGTTTAACAGCAGCTAATCCTTCATGATGGGGAATGTTAGTATAGAGTGACGTCACATCAATAGTGGCCAGAAGTATATCAGAATGTGCCGAAGGGTCAACTTTCTTTAGTAAACTCAAAAAATGGAAGGACTCTTTGATATAGGATGGCCTAGATGTAACAAATGGCCATAACCAACAATCTACTAGAGCGGAAATACGTTCAGTGGGGGAATTGAAGCTGCTGTTATGGGGTGGCCTGGACAGTTCTCTTTGTGAATTTTAGGGAGTACAAGGGACATAAGGAGTAAGAAGAGTGATATCTTGGGAACTAAGTCCTTCAGCAGTACCAGAAGAAGCAATAGCTGGGGATAAAGTAGCCTGCCTCCACGTGGTGTCCCCTGGGTAACGCAAAATAGGCTACAACGTTGTGCAGAAGTCAGCCAATATAATGCAAGAGAAAAGGGTAAACAACTATCTTCATTTAATTTTTTCACACAGGGGACAAGCTGTTTTCCAAATCATTGCTTAAAAAGATCTTCATTCCTTTTTTTCTTTTTTTTTTAATTGCTCTCCTGTAAAACATATGAAGAAAATTTACATTATATTTTTGGAGGCTCTTGGTTTTTTTGATTAAACAATTACCATATATCATAATTTATTTGATCTGGCGGCATTTCTACAAGTTAACACCCTACCACTGCAGTGTCCTCTGCAGTAAAACTAGGCATGAAAATCTTTAGATGAAAAAGTTAACACCATCAGACATTCTTGGCTCATTTTGAAGCCAGGCATATGAATCTCTAGTTTGGCAGTAAGGTTTTTCTTCAGAATTTCTTAAAATTCAACTCTTTTGAGGAAGGAAATTTAGGTGTAAAGTGATGAATGCTATATATGCCCATTTTGCAGACAAGACTTCTGACTATTTTTGGGAATGTTTGAAATGTTAATTCAAATATATGAGAAGGGTATTGCAATAAAGGGTAACTATATTAAAAAGTGAAATATAATTTTTGTCTTTATCATATCTAGAAAATGGTTCAGCTGGAAACTTATGGAACTATTGGCATCCAATATATTAAAACAAAATTCCCATTATTATAACTCCATTAAATTCACTTTCTTATATACCTTTTAATTTTTAATTTCTAACCAAGAACTTACTGCAAACAGGGCAATCTAGTTTTTTTAATATTCCTGCTGCTTCTGGTCTTGTAGGATTGGTAACATGATACATAGATAAAAAAATTATTGCTGCCCTCACCAGTTGGCTGCTTATGTAATAGTGGTATCTTTTGTTTAGGTAAGTACCCCTTTGTCAGCAGCAATTTGGTATCTTTTTATATAATTACTGTTAGAAAGCAGCACTAGCTGGTAATTAATGAAATTTTCTAAACTTTTCTTGACTTTTTATCTTTTTTTAGTGTTTTGATTATTGAGAGCACTGCTTACTCATAAATGTGCTTATTCTTTATTTTGTGACTTAAGTAAAATATTGTCTGGGGGAAAAAGGCTCACAGGCTACAAACAATTGGGTTGCAGGTTAGCTGCTGCTGGATTAGAGTAGTAAGTACTTTGTTTTTCCACACCTTTTTCTAAGACCTTGGCTGCTTTGCAATAGATTACATCCTGGCTGCAGGAATACAACTTGGCAACTTTGCATGAACCTGATTAAGCAGTGTACCGCATACCTTGAAGGTAAAATTTGGAAAACAGTGAACTGCATGTACAGCCATCATCTGTGAGCAAAGTTTATCAGGTGTTTCACACCTAAATTAAATGAGATGCAAATGACCAAAGATATTAAAAGAGCTTCATTAAGTAATCCTATGAATAATAATTGTAGTCTGAGTGAAAGCGGGATTCATCTGAAAACATATGTTGACACTGTATTCACGAGCTCATTGTAGCCTGATTCCAATGGCTCAAGGTCAGTAAAGGAACTCATGTAGCTTAGTCCTCTGCAAAACATAAATCATAATGTTGCGAAAGTGCCACATTGCTGTGCTAACATTCAGGATGAAGCTGAACAATCTGTGCCTTGAGAAAGAGACATTTGCATTATTGTCCATTGCCAGATTTTCAATGCATCTGGTTTCCACACTCGTATCACAGTTGCAGCATCAGATCCCATGAAAATCCATCATAATGCAGACCAATCATTTGCCCTCATTCAAACTCTGTTATTTGTTTATATTGCATTCTTGGATATTGATGAAACTTTGGTGAATGGTTCCTGGAGAAATATTTACTGCTTGCTACATTACTTGTGTGGCTTCTTAACAGCCCTCTATCTAAATTCAAACTTATTCAATCTAAATTCAAACTTATTCACCCTTATTAACTAAAAATGTTATTTGGAACCTGTGCAGTGAAGCTAATCACTATACTGGTTCATTGTATGATTGAGTCAAACTACACAATCTTATTGCTCCACTTATTTGTTTATAATATGTAGTACTAGTTCATGAACTCTTTGTCCACATCATCAGCTACAGAATGACTTGCTAAATTCTTACCTAACTAATGCATTTTATGAATAAGCGCCCCATATCCCAAAAAACAATTCTTGTTGGATTCAATAAAATTATTGAAATAGATGTAACCAATTGTAATTTCCAAATGAGCTTTGTTTTCATTATGTGCCCAAATTCTGACAAACAGCTTTTTTAGGTCAAGTGAAATGGTACACTTTAGTATGAATAATTAAGGTCTTTAGAATAGAAAAGTCTGTGTGCCAAATTTAGATTTGGGAAAAATGCATTCAATTTTACCCATGTTTTCCTTGCACTATTTGCAAAATAGAAGATATTTATCATCTTCAAAGTGAAGCACGTTGGTTACAACATATTGCATTAATACTGTAAACACAAGTGAAAGAGAGGATTCCAAACTCCCTAGTGGGAGAATGGAATTATCACATTTTTGGCACATTAATAAGAAAAAAGTTTCCTGTCAATTTCATATGCATATGTAGCATCATGATACCTATAGGGTTTGAGTAGTATTTAAAAAGTCACGTTAAGTGCCCATATCATAATGAAAAAAAATTATATTTTCAAACATATTATAATCATACTCATATATTCTTATAGGACTGCATTTTGTTGCAGTGTGAGCTAGTCTTCTGGCTAGTAACTGCTTTGGCATATAAATTTTGATAGTGCAAACAATTTTGAATGCGCTATAAAAACAAAAGCATTTTTTTAGGTTTACTGCACATTGGCAGTCTATGAAGTCCTATTTGCATAAATGTTGAGTAGAAAAATTCTGTTGGATATTAAAGGTAAAAAGAAGCGTGGGCCAGCTCTAATGACCAAGGTGCTAAAGAAGAAGAAACTGCGTAGAACCAGAAAGAGGGCACTACCCATACCACTTCAACCTGGACAAAAAGTTGTAGTTGAAACACTATCTACATCTTCAATTGCAGATGTTGTGTGGCAGGTATATTAAAAATAAACTTATCGTCATTCTAGTAGAAATAATTAAGTCTAAAATTGTGTTTTTGTTATATAGCAATTTCTAAGTTTAAGGTTAATCTAAAATATATTATGCAATGTTGACAAATTTTAACTTAACTTTTGAGCTAAATATTTATGCATATAGATATATTTATAACATACAGAAGTAATTAAGTTCATTTGGTGATTTCTGCTTAATTAAAAAATGTAGAATGAGAATGTAAGAAACATAGAAACATACAGGAATATCATTTAATGAGTTCTGCCAGACTATAAAGCTCCTATTCCTTAATACAATAGTGTTAATATCTCAAAACAGCCAATTTTGAACTTAGTGACTTCTGGTAGAAAGATTTCATTATACATTAATTTTTCTTTTGCTTTATTGCATTCTGGGCCTGAGGCGTATTCAAAGAATTTAAATATCAACCCCACTACTAGTTTTCTCTTTAATGATTTGGAAGCAAACGGGTGAGATTCTCACATTTAGACTACAAATTAATATTTTTCTTTATTATTAGGAATCCTCCATTATACAGCATTGTTCTTCAGTGACATTAATTCCAGCTTTTACTACGTTAAGCTTTTTTCATCATTTTGACCCTTCATGTATGTTGGGAAATTGGAACAAACAATCCCTTAATTTGGAAGACCAGTTCTCTTTCTCAAACCTTGAATGTTCCAATAGATCCTAAACAAACAACAGCATCTATGTTTCACTGATTGTGTTTTGTTTTTAATGGGGTTTATTTCTCCTCCTCCTTCCTGAACTGATTGTAATAGGTTTCTGCAGTTACAAGTTAACTAACTTCCATATATTGTAATACAGAAAGTTAAAATAAATAAAGGGATATATATATATATATATATATACATATATATATATATATATATACATACAACTTTATTTATTTTCCTTTATATATAAATATAAAGGAAAAAGAAATGTGTGCATGCATATGAAAAGGAACCTCTTAGGGTAATGCTTTTCCTTGATATAGACTTAAAATAATATTAATAATAATAATAATGAAATATTATTTCAAAGTAATTTGAATGATAAAAATGAACAGTGATTTTCATAACACAAAAGGCACGTGAAGAAAACTGCTATGGTGTACTATGTATGAACTTTATATGTACTCCCATGTTATTCCAGTTCAAATTCTGCTTATGGCAAATATAAAGAATTTTCACTTTTGATCTCAATGTCCAATCTGCTTACATTAACTTCAGGTGGAATGAGATTTGCATAACAAAATGTTAGGTTAACACAAAAGTTCTCTAATCACCAGTCTATGGCATAAACAAAATTCAGATCTTGACAGAGTCTTGTGGAAATAGTGGACATACACATCTTACATGTGTATATTTTATCATTGTATAATTAGCTTAGAAAGTCACAGTCATTTCAATACTTAATAGCTTTTAATAGTATTGTCTAAGAAAGATTATATTGGTGTCTGCTGTGAGGTTCAAAAACTATGCTGCTTTCCTTAGTTGCGTTAATATGTCCTCCAAACTGTACTGTAGTAATTATTACATTCAAAAGTTATAGCAATATCTCTTACTAGGGTTAAATTAGGCAGAAAATAAGTGTTATTAAACTATTGAAAAAGTGGAAAGCTCTGTAAATATTTATAATAACCACTGTTGGTAATAGTTGATATATTTGGGAGAATGGTGATTGATTTTTACTATCATCATGATTGTTATATAAGCATGAGAGTTAAAACGCTAAAAGTATGTGGTATTTATAAGAGAAAATGAAATAATATTTGTACTTTTGCCATAACATGCTTTTCTACATATGCATGCTTAGAGTTAGTACTACTGTGGTCATGTGATTGAATTTTGACTTTGAATATGTTATTTTTCTTGCTGCTGTGACTGTGTAAATATGACTCAGCTAACAGTGTGCTCCAAGGAGGAACAAAGAGCACTGATCTAATTTCTCTGGTGGGAAGGTGTATCAGGGACTGCACAATTTATTGGGGACTTTCAACTTAATAGGGGTACAGTGCTTAGAAGAGAGAGAGAGAGAGAGAGAGAGAGAGAGAGAGAGAGAGAGAGAGAGAGAGAGTGTGTGTGTGTGTGTGTGTGCGCGCGTGCGTGAAGATTCAGCAAGCTTAAGAGATGTCACTGGTGATCTGGCAATTTGTCATCAATGAAGTAACATGTTCTCTGCAGATTAGTCATGGTTCTGCCTATCAAAATATCCACAATGAGCTCATTTTCCATGAAGTCTATGAGAGATGGATGCCAAGAGAATTTACCAAAGAGCACTAGGGCAAACATCTTCAGATCTTCAAAATAAACCCAATTAGAAATCAAACACATTGAAACGAACATTAAAAATCTCCTCTAAGTTAAAATATTTTTTGAGATCTGCCAATGCTTGCTTAATCACTAGAAGAAGGCACAGAATTTTTTAGCAGAATGACTTTAAAGACAGGAGATGAAACATGGGGTCTATCACTATGAGCCAAAATCCAAATGCCAGAGTATAGAGTGGAAACATCTGGGATCGCTAATGAAGAATAAATTCAAGATCCAGTCTTCTACTAAAAAGTGATACTATTTTTTGGGACTCAAAAGTGCCTGTACTGGAAAACTACCTGGAAAGGGGGTGTACAATCAACAGTGCAAGATAAGGTGGTTTGATGGCCAACAATCTGAAGCCAGCAATTTGCATCAAATGCTTAGACTTGTTGCTGAAAGTGTTGTATGACAATATAGAACCACTCATGGCTGGTCAGATCATTGAAAACATTAACCATTTGGGTTTTGAGGTGCTGGAACACCGTGTCCAAAGCCCAGATTTCACCCTTTCTTACTATCTCTTTTTACTGTTTAGAGGGGATCATTGATTTTCTATGAATGAAGAAGTGAGAGAAGTGGTGCATAAATGGTTGCACAACCAACAGTAATCTTTCTTGTAGAAGGGAATATGCAAGTTTGTGCTTTGCTAGACCAAATCATAAAGAAAGGAGACTATGCAGAAAAATGATATATTTGTTTAACCCATATTTTTGTATATATAAATTTGAAAAACAAGAGTGCAGATAATTTTTTTACTTTTCCTTGTATAATTTCAATTAAGGAAAAACCTTGAGATATAATCAGCAGAATTTCAACCTGTGAATTCTAGTTATAATTGGTTTCAGTTCATTACTCTAAGTTGAGATATAGCTTTGTGTTTTGCAAAGTGATAGTTATATTCATATATAATTTCATTTCCAATTAAGGGAAAAAATTATTAAGTTATGTAATTCATATTTAATACATTCATTATGCAAGTTCTCTTAAATATGGAAATATGATGATGGTTTTTAATGCCTATTATTAATACTGCGGTATCACAGTCAGACACTGATGGTACATAAGAAAAAATTATAATCTGGAAAAAGAATTTTCAGAAGGAAGTATTCCAGTTCTAGTTTTATGTGTCTCCCTGGCATTTGACACCTGCTTAAGGGTCCCTACCCCAGTGACATTAGCCACCTATGTTTATTATTATTATTATCAACATTATTGTTGTTATTATTATTCTGTTTTTAGTTATAAGATTGCAGATATAAGTTACCTGTATGCCGAGCAAGTCCTCTCATCCTGTGGATTAGAAGTTATACTGTCTTGGCATTTTATAAATTATCCCATAAACACTGTCCCCTGCATTCTATTGATTTTGGCCAAATTGGCTATTATGTGCCTCTCAGCGTGTTCTGACTTGAGTTGCACTCTATGTGTGTGTTGGGCTTTAGCGGTGAAGGTCTGGTGTTAAATACTGGCCCATAGAAGTATATTTTTTTTAGTTTTATTTTCTGGCATGGAAGAGAAAAATAATGCTTATTTGTGATATTTATTAATGTAAAAATCCTAATTATGTAAATGTTAATGAAATCACAAATTACTGTAAGAATCTGCTTTACTGAACATTAAGAGTAAATGCAAATAACTCAAATTATGTGAAATGACAAACATAATGCATTGAATGATATTTTACTCTTTGTAGATTTTCTTACATACAAAAGAAAGACAAAAAAATAATAGTAGTTTTGGAGCAATATGTACACAATAAGTAAAAGTAAACTCCTTTATAGGATGGCCTAATGAATGCAGCAGGTCACTTGAAAGCACCTGCATTTCCCATTGACTATAAAATAGGTTTGTATAGTTACCAACCCATAGGATGAGAAGACTCACGTGTATAAAACAATGTGGCATCCATAAATTCAATTGATTTTTTTAAAATCTGTTATATTAAAAAAAATTGTGTCATTAAGAGATGGTAGATATTCAGGCAAGTGCCAAATTTTTTCACTAATAGATATGATGTTGAAAATTAGAGAATTTTTGTTTTGTGCCATTAAAAGCTTAAAAGTTTTAGTTTAATAGAGCATACATATGCCAACTTGACATTATTTCCAGTGCCTTTAGTTTTATGCTTAAAAATGCATATTTATACATAATACTGCATATACGACTAAATTATAAATATTTATTTTTATAATTTTTAAGTTGAGTGACTGAATTTCATCTGAAAGTGAAAACTGAGATGAGGCAAAGGGTTTTTGTGATTATGAGCATTGGCACAGAATTTGACTGTGTTGTTGATCTGATACATATGCCCAAGTTAAAATATGCTCCAGATGTGATGTGGAATGATCTTTTTTTCCTTCCAACTTATACTTGCAACACCTATTGCTGCAATGCAGACATTGCTAACAATCTGCAAATTAAACCAAAGCTAGATATTAAAACAGCAATATTGGAACAGAAATTAAACAGTAAACAATACAGTAATAAATTATTTCATATTCCTGACAGCACATAGGAATTAAAAACACAACAGGTTTAAAAAATTACAGATAGAAAGAAGATTTAGAAAAAAAATTAAGAATAAGCACTAAACCTACTGACTATCCCTTTACAATATATAGATATCAGCATGAAACTAAATCTGGATGCAATGGTCTCCAAAAAGAACGACCTACCTGAAGTATTAAGATTGGCAGCACTGCACTAAACAGCTATTATATACTGAAATGTCTATATGTAGGGTAGAAACAAATGGATCACTTAAAAATGGAAAAGCAAGCTTTGGAATATACTGTGAATATTTCTCTCAATATATACCTTTGAAACACTATTCTAACAATTTTGATGCAAAATAATGACCATAAGAGCAGCTTTAGTAAATGTACTGTATAGACCTAATATAAATAAAAGAACTATTATCTTAAGTGACTCTAAAGCAGCACTACAAAGTATAATGAATTACAGTTACCCACCACATATACTATAAATGAAATAAGAACACTATGTGATACAATCCAGATCAAGAGTACAGAAATAATTTTACAATAGATCCCAAGCCATGTGGGATTAAATGGGAATGAGATTGCTGATACTTTAGCAGAAAAGGAGCAATATAATATTAAAACATCTTTTGAACTAGAACTACCTTCTAAATAGAAACTTCATAAAATGATAAATAGCTGAACAAGAATAACAAAATATCAAGCTATAAGTTATAGGAAAGCTATTTGAAGTTCTGAGGAATTTTAAACATTCTTTTATTGAAACCAAGAAAGATTGGTTGCCCAATTCCGCACAATTGTCGGGCATGATTGCCAGTCAGAACATCTCTTCAAGATGAAATTAATTAGGGATAGCTACTGCCCATTGTGTAAGGATGTGAATACTATTCTAAAGGAAGAACTTATACTGAAATGTTTCCAACTTGATACGAACAAACAATATTATTATTATTATTATTATTATTATTATTATTATTATTATTATTATTATTATTTGTGTGCATGTGAGAGGCAAAGTACGGGAAATTAGTGACTAATGCTAAATAGTTGATCAGAATTTTTGTAGGTACCTAAGCCAGATCATGTCTTCATTTATTGTTTATTTTAAAATTTACTTTTGTAGTTTAGTTGGAAAAATGAAACAAACTACATATAAACCATGCCAGTTAGTGAGCTTGTGATTTTTCTAATGATGAAAACAATATTTTCACATGAACACTTTGTAATCGTCTTTTTCAAGTGCCAATTTTCAGATTTCATATTTGCTGTATTATTTAAAAGTATCTACTTTTAAAATCTATTACACACATTTTTACTTGAAAATGATGTGTCAGTAAAATTGGAATTATCTATGTAAAACTTCATGACTTAACGATTGTTTTTAATGCCTAAAAGTCAGCTGTCTGGGCATTAAGCTTTGAAGCCTGTGAACCATAATTGTATTTCATTTTAGGATGGTTCAGTTGAATATGGGATCCCCTCTACTCAGCTTTATCCCATTCATCACTTAGATGATCAAGAATTCTTCCCAGGTGATTTTGTGATAGAGAACAAGGAAGACAGCTGTATGAGAGTGTATGGAGTTGTACAGAGTGTGGATCATGCAGGTCGCACTGCAACTGTTAAGTGGTTTAAAACATACACTTCATTGGAAGAACCATGGTAAGTCTAAAAGTAAAATCTGTATTATTTGCAACATTTTTAGCTTCTTGTTAAACATTTTTGTTAATAAAATAATATAAGTATGGGTGTACATTAGAATTCACTATGATTTATGTTTTCAATAAAACATGAACACTACTGTAAGGTAAGTGATGTAATTTTTAAAATGTTTCTGTTATCAGTTAGTTAAGTTATTATGTACAGAAAAGGGAAGGGATGGCACATAATCAGCCTGATGGAAATTTCCATGTGACAATTTTGCCAACTGGATAGATGTTATTTATTGTTCATTAAGGTTCTACATGGTAGGTCCTATTGAGCACCATTCATTTAAAAATCTAAAAAAAATACAAAGAAAAAGTAAAAGCCACAATTATATTAACATATTTAGCTCAGATTTTCACTTAAAAATTACAATAGAGGATAGTTATGTTCCTTGAATTAACTCAGTAAAAATATGCCTTGGCTGCCAGTGCAAGTTGAATTGTATGGGAGAATTTCTTTTTTGGCACGATACTTATTTCTTTAGGGATTTTACGAGGGTGATTCATATATAATTTTGATTTTACCTTCACGAGTAGCTTGAAGCCAGACATGTATTTGAGACATTCCAAGAGAGGGTTACAAGAGTAAGGGGGGAAATTGGCCCCACATCTATTTTGTTTGTCAGTAACATAAGAAAGAGGTACTTTTGTGAATTGCACAATGCATTATTGTTAAATTTTTGGTATCAGGATGTAAAACTGGCCAAAATTAGATTAAGAGTGTGGTTTGAGAATAAGATGCTGTCTTAGACACAATTGTGTGAATGGCACAAAAGAAGAACAAAATCTATGGAAAACAAAAGTAATCAATGTCGACCACAGATGAACATAATGAAAACAAACATTCATGCCATTTGGGAGCTAATGGGCTTGACTAAATTTGACTATTTCTGAAATAACATGGGGTGTTGGAATAAGTTATGGAAGTGCTCAATCTATCATTTCAGATGATTGCCAGAAAGTATCAAGGTAGGTTCCTTCAATTCTTACTAAGGGCAACCTCTGATAAAACATGGGTATGGGACTATATACCAAGTTAAAGCAAGTGAGCATAGAGTGTAGGAAAAGAGATTATTCCATTCCTGTCAAAGCAAAAACTTGTATATCAGCTGGAAAGGTTCTCTTGACAGTTTTCTGGGATACCCAAAGCATTTTGTTCATTTCCTTTATAAACGTTGAGCAATCAATCCCAGCTTCTAGTTGAAGCAAAATGTGCTTATTGTTGAAAAAGATGTAAACAACTAATATTTAACTGTGTTGTGTGCTTTGAAAAATTTGAAATACGTGATGAACTGTTAAAAGAAGCATTCAGCTCTTTATTCAAATTTATCACAAGACCACCAGAGTCAACCCAGGTACTTACCTACCCAACTTCTATGAAAAACAATAAACACAGTAGTGTTTAACAATTGTTGGACAATTGTTCCATGAAACATGTCCTGAGTAAATCTTATGTAAGTGAAACCATAAAGAGTGTTCTAAATATTTCGACTCAGAAGAGATTATTAATGCATGTTTCACTTTTTTTCATTAAAAATTTAATTAATGTTGAAACTTAAAACATTTTAGGTCAGCGTTCCATTCAATTCAGGGCATGAAATGTCTGATAATTTTGCTCAGAGGCTTGTTCTTTCAAGCTTGTGGTTCTATATGTTACATAAATCTATGACACAGTTTTACTTCCCTTCCAAAGAAAGACATAATGAGGATTTTATGCCCCCTCCCCCCATAAAAAACATCAACAAAAACATCTGACCAGGATTGATTCTGTGATCTTGGGTCTATGAGGCATTGCAATTATAATTATTATTTAATTCTTCTTTCAATACATCACATAGTTTACAAATGACTTTGCAGCTACCATTTGATTTATAATAATTTATTAGAATACAAATTTGGGTTCAACTAGGAAGTTGCCATCTCGGTATCTTCCATCATGCTATATGATAACAGTATGAATGCTAAAAAGACACATAAAGAATTGGTTCTCCCTATTTGTCTGGAAAGGTCATTGTCTTTTGACTTTCCAAAGATGTTTTCTTTCCCTTGAATTTAGACACACATATATATATATATATATATATATAAATTAACACTAATAATAAAAGTAGATAAAAATAAAACACTGAGAAAGAGTCATACTTGAAACTGCTATATTTCGAACTACTGCGAGTTCTTCAATGGCAAGAAGCTAGACCTTCACTTGTCTAGCTTCTTGCCATTGAAGAACTCGCAGTAGTTCGAAATATAGCAGTTTCAAGTGTGACTCTTTCTCTGTGTTTTATCTTTATCTACTTTTATTATTAGTGTTAATTTGTTACATTGTTAATAGTGTTTCTTTATTTTTATGTTTCATATATATATATATATATATATAGAACTCTTATTTGTTGAATACAATAGTTTGTGATTTTATGTTCTTTTATTTAGTCTAGTTGTGTGTAGAACTATAGCCTGGAGGAAATCTTCAGTTAGAACTGACCTTATATTATATTATATTATATTGTTAACTTAATGCTATTTAACAAATAACTAAATAAATAAAAATGCAAATCATTAATTGAAATATTGATGAATAAACAATGAACATATTTTTTTTGTAAATATTGTGAATACCATTAACTTTATTCTTCTTTTTGGGTTTTTAGTCCTGCATTGCTGGAAGAAAGTGAAGTAAGTGTCTATGATCTGAAAGACCATCCTGACTTTCAGTATCGTCCTGGAACTGTTGTCATTAGGGTAGCAAATTTTGAAGGAGAAGATGCTAATTGCACTGCAGGCCAGGTTTTGGATAATTACCCTGAAGGAATGGTAAGAAAAGATTTATCTTGTGTGATAACATTGATGCTTCCTGAGAGAAACTATTTTTTCAGTTTTACAAACTGAGACATTCCAAGTCATGTCACACAAAATGGAACAATTTTTACCTTGTCCACTTAAATGCTTAACTTCTAGAATTGTTGCATGTTAGAAATCATTAAAAATAATACACACTGCAAGCTATAAGAAAAAAAAAAAAAATTATGGGTGCTTTTGCTATCAATCTTCATGGACACACATCACTTCAGTTAGAACATTGATAAAGGATGTGTTTGTGGTCAGTTCCTGAAAACTGTTTGTTGTGGTGCTACTGAACATTTGATATGCTCTCCTGCTTTAAGCACTGCCTTCCTTGCCTTTCTTGTATTTTTATTTTTTCCTTTACCCAACCCCCTGTTGAGTGCCTGTAGATATTTAGTTAATTTATTTTCCTTTTATTATGTGTTCATATTCATATACCCATTACAATTCGTGTAATCTTTTGTGTTACCGTTGGCAATTTACATTTGCAGTTATGTGTCCGGGCTATTCAATTTTATGTTTATTGTTACCCTTTAATCATTATATGACGTGTACCTTTATAGTCACTATATGACTATTGTATGCCTTAAGTGTTTATTTTTATGTTCTCTGCTAGTTCTTGTTTTTTGAGAACTACGCTTTTGTGTAGTTTCTGGTTTGTTTCCCTGACTGAGTTCAGTGGCTCTTTAAACTGGTGGGAAATGTAACATACTGCAGTTTGAGAATAATTTCATGAATATTTTACAACAATCATTAGCTTTTACAGCAAATTTTTTATCATTTTACACTGAATTACTGCTGAGATATTATCTTAGAGGGCTACGTGCCTTTAGGAGATGCTGACGTGCAGTTTGCACAGTAACAACCAGTCCTAACCTGAAATTTGAACTAAGTCCTGTGCTGGGCTCTAACAGACACTGGTATACCTTTCCCTGTCTAACTTGTCACCAAGAGAATAAACAGCAGACCTTAAATATGAACGATTGGTCCAAGGAGGTTTCATAACTACTTATCCTCCTGGTTCTTGGGTTGAGGGAACACCCAAGATCTAGCCAATGGCTTTAAAGGTCAAGATTTACATGAGAGCTTTATGATTTCATGCAAACCCCTTGTCATTCTGTGTTGCTATGAGATCAATAAGAAAAAGTCCCAAAGGAACACATTACATTAAGTTATGTTACTTCCAGCTATAAGTGTGAAATTATTAAAAATTTGCTATAAAAACTAACGATATTTATTATAAAATATTCCTGAAACTGCAGTATGTGACAACATATCTGAGTAGTTCTATGTTAATTTTCTGTTTAAAAGTGCATTCAAATTCTGAAAGTGCAATTTATTGAAATGCTGAAAAAATGCAAGCTAAGTGCATTGAAATACTCTTGATAACTCCAGAAAATATCAGAATGGGATCTCTAATAGTTCAATGGAAATGCAATTACTTATAAAACAATATCAAGCAGGCTAGTGCAAGTTGACATCACTCTGAGTGCTTAATAGGCAATTACTGCTCGAGAATCCAGTGAACATTGTAATAGTATATGGTACCATACAGATGAAAGTCACCCAGGGGAATAATGCTAAATTACATTTATATTCACACATTATAATATCTTCAATATTTTTTAAAGTTTTTTTTTTTATTTTATATATATATATATTTTGCATATGGAGCTTTAAATTTTCATTTACCTAACTTCTTCCTTGAAAGAAAAATGTTTCACTAAATCTTCAGTTTTTGATAATGGAATGAAAGAATGAAATTCTCACCTACCAGTTATTGGTTTTAAATTTTAATACATGGCATGCAAATTTTCAGTGTAGTATAACACTAATTTTTGTAGTATAACTTTTCAGTTAGTTAACACTAACTCCACTTAGTGTTAACAACTTGAACACATTAATGTAGGATATATTATCACTCCATTGTCTACAGCTTCATAAGTACAATTTTGCTTAATTATACAACACAAACAAGTCACAGAAGCAATTCATTCAACACGTGGTTAATAAGAAACATGGCAGATGCAAACACAAACAATCTCACATATAATTTGAATTTAAATAACACAAAACGGGATATAAAAACCTACTTGAAATTACAAATTAAGAAGAGACACATTGCTGCTAACATAAACTTCCTGAAATTATGCCTAAAAAATAAAGTCACCCCTAAATTTGTAAGAAAAACAGTTAAAATAGACAATAGCATTCATCAAAAAGCAGCTGAAAAAAGAGTAATAGAAATAGAAAATACCCTACAGTATAAAAAACTAAATGAAAATGACATAAAAATGTATGATTTACATATAAACTATCCAAAACATTAGGCTCACATTTATGGACAAACTTACAGCAAAATTTACATAAAAATTTAAAGAACCACATGAAATACTAGAACCAAAAACTAAAAAAGAAACTGCACAATCTACGAAAACACCAAACCAAAACTGTACCAACCCCATGCACACAAACAATAAACAATGTAATGAATCTCTCCAGCTCCACATTTTCAAAGAAAGAAATTCAGTTTCCTAAACAAAGGCCTCAAAATGTGCGTAGATTTTTCGGAAAAAATAGAGGAATACATAGTGGACATCAACATAGCCACCCACCACCTTAAAGATAGCAAAAAAATCGTTTTTGAAGATGAAATGTAAAAGCATTTTGGAAAACATAAAAAACGAAAATTAATTCAAAAACTACAGAAGTACATTAAAAAAGTTAAAAGAAAAACCAGTAATATATACAAAAGCAGACATAGGAAATAAAATTGCCATTATAGACCAGGAAGGGTACAAAAATAGAGTAGAGAATATGTTAATGGGAGAAGCTTATAAACCAATAGAAAAGAATCCACTCAACAGATGCACAAAAAACTTGACTCAAACATTAAACGAAGTGAATATACTGTCCACTACAGAAAAATAAAAATCACACAGAGCAACCCGGTATTAGCCAGACTTTATGCACTTCCAAAAATACACAAAAATGATAACAGCACGAGACCAATAATAAATAACGTACACTCACCCACATATCACCTAGCAAAAAAACTGATCAACATTTTCAATTCGTTTAAAAAATTCCAGAGCTTAAACATTAAAAATTCATTTGAGCTAGTTGAAAAACTTAAACATAGCAAAATAAAAACTGGGGATATAATGGTGTCATTCGACGTGAAAGCCTTATTTCCGAGCATTCCAATAGAAAACTTAATGCAAAGTTTAAAAAAATGGTTAACATCTATAAACTTAAAATCAGAAGAAGTAGAAGATTTGCTGAAACTAACTGATATTTGCATCCAACAAAACTTCTTCAGTTTCAATAAAAAATATTACCAACAAGTTTCCGGCCTAGCTATGGGAAACCCTTTGTCTCCGTTTCTGGCAGATCTTTTCATGAGTTCGTTTGAAATACATATCACCAAAGCATTACTGTTGATCTTCAAGACATGGCATAGATATGTGGATGACATATTTGCAATAACACCAAAAAAACATTCTATAGATTCATTGAAACTCCTTAATTTACATCACAAATCTATACAGTTTACCATAGAAGAAGAAAGAAATGGATATCTTCCATTCCTATATTTAAAAATAATAAGAAATACAAACAGTTTTAGCTTTGGAATTCACAGGAAACAAACACACACAGAATATTACATAAAAAATGATATTTATAACCCCCTCCCACATAAATATGCAGTGTTTCACAGTTTGGCAAACAGACTAATCAACATCCCATTGACGGAAACTGAGGACAAAATGGAATACCAACACATAATGAAGACAGCTATAACCAACGGTTTCAACATAGACTCAGTAACAAAAATCATCAATAAAGCTAAAAGACGAAAATCGATAAAGGAAGTTTCCACACTTAAGAACACCATAGAAAGATATAAATTCAAAAGTTTCACATACCACCCAACTTACCACGACAAATTTAGGAAGATATTCAAAGAACATGGAATAATGTTAGCCCCAAAGAGCAAATATAATATAAAAAATTTAGTACATTGCACAATGAAAGATACCATCCCTATAGAGCAAAAACAGGAATATATGAGATTAAATGTGCAGATTGTGAGCAATTATTGGGAAAACGAAAAGAAATTTAGAAATTCGAAGAAAAGAACATTTAGAAACATTAGATTGAAACAGATAGACAAATCAGCAATAACAGCTCATTTTTGGAACAAAAATCATTTTTATTTATTTATTTTTTATTTATTGTCAATAGACTTGTGTACACAAGTTTCTGACTTTGTCGAACTACAATTTATAAGATATCCATGATACTTTCACAAATATGAGATAAAAACAGAAATTAAAGTACTGAAACAACTTCTCAACCCAATAGAACTATTCATGTGGGAGATGATTTTCATTTTAAAAAATAGGAAGAACTTAATGAATTTCAATTTTCCGCCGCTGGATGAACCAGCAAGTTTTTACTAGAACCACCAGATACCACCACAGGAACAAGCAGGTATCCATCCGCCATTTCGAACAGCTGCATTCAGTCAACAGCAGCTGATGATGGGAGGGACCTCTCCCAAAACTAGTCCTAAGTTTTAAAAAGTAAGTGGAGTTAGTGTTAATAACTTGAACACATTAATGTAGGATATATTTCCACTCCATTGTCTACAACTTCGTAAGTACAATTTTACTTAATTTCAGTGTAGTGTTTGTGCTTATTCAAGGGACAAAATAAAAATGAGATGTCAGAACATATTTTGTGTCCAATCAAATAGGTAAATAAAAATTAAAAATAATGTAACTCTTGGATCAATGTAATTAAAAAAACAAGAACTAGAGAAGCAGAAATATATCAAACACTTTAATAGTAACACAAATATCACTATATTTTCAACTGCTTATGTTCTTCATCAGTGGCAGAAGAAAATAAAATTGGATCTTAACCAGGTTGTAGGCTGGCTCTGGCAGCAAGTCCATAAAGAGTTCTTCCAATGCCACTTGACCATGTTAGGTTGCAAAGAAGCTATGTAGCATTAATTTCATAATCATTTTCAAGTAAGTTGATATTTAATTTTTTTATTGTACTTAAGGGCCAAATTTTCTTTATATTGTTGAATTCTTGCATTAATAGTAGGACTGCTTCATATTGAAACAAATGAAAGGAATCATGGTTCACGATTTCAGAAATTCTAACATTAATTTTGTGACAAATTTCTCTTCTTTTTCTGGAATACGATTATGATCCTATCATATCATTTTGTACCCTGCAAATGATGTACTCTTGTCTTGGTAGTTGTTCCAGTGCACACCGTGTACCGAATTTTGTATAACAAAATAATATTTTTCAGAAAAATCTGCAATAACAATATCATGCTTAACCTTTCTTTGAATTCCATCAAAAACTGAGAGTTGCTGACCTATGAAAATGTAGCAGAATCAAGAAAGTTGCTTGACAGTTCATCTAAAATGGCATCAGTCTGAAATTGAAATTACTGTAATCAACTGTAGCTCATTGTTTGTATGTTACCTGTGCAAAGGCCATAGCATCAAACCATTCTTAAATATGTCTGATTATACTAGCAGATCCTGGACAACTTTAATATTCTTTAAGGTAACAATAAGGTGATAGAGGATTATAGACAGTGTGTGATAATACATCTTTATAATTACCAATAGCTACATTGGAATTTGATGTTAGTTGTGAGATTATGTAATAAGTAATTTTATATTATCATGATATGCACAAGCACAAACACTATGTGTTCCATTAGCCCCTGGTAGAATACATTCTTTTGGCTTCAAATCAGTAATTTGGAAAAACATATTTTTATAAATCTGTGCGTTTACTGAAGATTGCATAAAATTATTAATTTCTGCTTGTAATCTTTTTGCACCTCTCTCTTTTACACTAGTAAAATTTGTTTTTCCAGGCATTACTCTACTAATTTTATCTGAAATGTAGAACTCCAGTACCTTTGACAATACTGAAGTTCCAAAGCTTGCTGAGCTTATGGTCAGGAGAGGATAAAATCTGTATTCTCTACTTTTTTACACCCCACTCTTATCAGATGATCAATTGCTTCAAAATGTTAAACAATTTTATTGTGTAGCCAACTCTCAAAATATGTTAAAATTATAATTTTTACCATCTTATCATCTATCCTACATTAATGTGTTCAAGTTTTTAACACTAACTCCACTTACTTTTTAAAACTTTGGACTAGTTTCGAGAGAGGTCCCTCCCATCATCGGCTGCTGTTGACTGAATGCTGTTGTTCAAAACGGGGGATGGACACCGTTCACTCCTGTGGTGGTATCTTGTGGTTCCAGTAGAAACTTGCTGAGTTCATCCAACGGTGGAAAATCAAAATTCATTAAGTTGTTCTTATTTTTTAAAATGAAAATTCTCTCCCAAGTGGATAGTTCTGTTGGGTTGTGAAGTTGTTTCAGTAATTTAATTTCTGGTTTTATTTCATGATTTTTGTGCCAAAAATGAGCTGTTATTGCTGATTTGTCTGTCTGTTTCAATCTAATGTTCCTAAAGTGTTCTTTTCTTCGAATTTCTAAATTTCTTTTTGTTTTCCCAATGTAGCTCTGCTCACATTCTGCACATTTAATCTCATATATTCCTGATTTTTGCTCTGTAGGGATGGTATCTTTCATTGTGCAATGTACTAAATGTTTTATATTATATTTGCTCTTTGGGGCTAACATTATTCCATGTTCTTTGAATATCTTCCTAAATTTGTCGTGGTAAGTTGGGTGGTATGTGAAACTTTTGAATTTATATCTTTCTTTGGTGTTCTTAAGTGTGGAAACTTCCTTTATCGATTTTCGTCTTTTAGCTTTATTGATGATTTTTGTTACTGAGTCTATGTTGAAACCGTTGGTTATAGCTGTCTTCATTATGTGTTGGTATTCCATTTTGTCCTCAGTTTCCGTCAATGGGATGTTGATTAGTCTGTTTGCCAAACTGTGAAACACTGCATATTTATGTGGGAGGGGGTTATAATTATAATTTTTTGTGTAATTTTCTGTGTGTGTTTGTTTCCTGTGAATTCCAAAGCTAAAACTATTTGTATTTCTTATTATTTTTAAATATAGGAATGGGAGACATCCATTTCTTTCTTCTTCTATGGTAAACTATATAGATTCGTGTTGAAAATTAAGGAGTTAGTGTTAAAAACTTGAACACATTAATGTAGGATATATTACCACTCCATTGTCTACAGCTTCGTAAGTACAATTTTACTTAATCTTATCATCTATTGTGAGAAAGAATTCAATAAATTTGGTAATAATAATCATCATTGTTTGGCTATTCAGTGGATACTCGTGGATTATCTTCAGTCGCCAGGGAGAATGCGTACTTGTTCATGACAATAGATGCATTGAAGGAGAGAAAATTTCTTTGCTAGGGCATGTTACATTGTAAAGTTTTTATTAAGAGTATTTTTTTTGTACTAATTTCCTTTTATTGATGGAATATTCTTGTATTGACACAGTTATTATTTAGACACTCAATATGCACATTCAAATTATAGGGGTGATTGTCATTTAACTTGATCTTCATCCCATGACATTTAAACCATGAATGGTTATTTTTCTTATCTACAATAAGTCCTTTGGACTGTTATCTTTTTATTGTTAAGAATGATAAACACCAAACCCAGCCTAGTATAAATATGCAATATTTTGAAGGGCTCTCTCTCAGTTGGGCTGGCAACTTAGTAAAATCTTAGTAGAAGGTGCATTCAAGTTATAACACCTCTTGATTTTTTTTTTCTCAGGACTGAAAACAGATAGAAACGTGCAGTTTGGTTTAAAATGCATGGGACTTGTATTGTGCCAGAGATGGCCGCACCATACAGCACTCAAACTCTAGTGGCAGCCGTGAGAGTGAGGACTCTTTTTGATACTTAAAATGGTGACGTTTTCATTACAAGGACACAATGTAATCATTCATTTTCTCCATTTGTGTGGTTTGACACCGATTGAAATTTATCACCAGTTGAGTGAGATGTATGGTGATGGTGTCATGGATATGTCTAATGTGCTTTCATGGGTGCGACAGTTCAAGGAAGGCATGTGATGACCAACCAAGACTATCTTGGCCTCACACAAGCTGGTCTGATGACATGATGGAGAGAGAGAGTGGAGAAAGTTGTTTTGGAGGATTGCCAAAAGAGTATGGAACACATCGCCTCCAAAGTTGGCATTTCCATGTAATCTGTGCACACAATCCTGCATGAAAACTTGAAAATGTAAAAAGTGTTCTCCAGGTGGGTGCCACGAATGCTGAAAGACGATATGCTGATGACCTGAGATGTTAAAGAGTGTCCATAAATCAATAAAGACGACACAAGGCTGCGTGTGTGGCATGTTGCCTGGCAATGTTGACGCGTCATGATGGCATAGATGGGACTTGCTTTTTATCAATTGTGACAATGCATCAGACATGTATGCCCATTTTTCAATCCTGAAACGAAGCATCAGTCTTCTCAGTGGAAGCACTCAGATTCACTGCCACCAAAAAAATTTCTGGTAAGCACCAGTGCAGAAAAAATTATGGTGGCCATGTTCTGGGACAGTGATGAAGTAATCCTTACTCATTGCATTCTAAAGGGTGCTGTGGTGACATGTACGTCCTACAAAGATATTTTGAAGAAGCTTCTTCCAGCATTATGTAAAAAAAGGCGCATATGTGCTCTTTTGCGTAGGTAATGCAAGTGTTTGCAGCAGCCATGAAATCATGACTGCAATGTTGTGAAAAATGCATATGGTTGTAAGCAGATTATGTCGAGAAGTGACACAAGTTTCTGATTAGTTAGTGAGAAAAAAAATTGGAAATGTTTTAACTTGAATGCACCTCATAGAGTGAAACCATGCTGATGATGAAGGCAACAGCCTTTCAAACATGTCGATGTAAGTGGAACAAAATTAGTGAAATTTACGTGATTTCCTCATAAAGAGTTGTAGTATTAGTATAATCTATTTATAGGGTGTTACTGAATCGTTTGGTGAATGATTCCGTTTTGTTGTGTAATGAAGTTTTAAGGTATTATATACATTGGGATTTCCTGAAACTTTCAGTAGGAACTTCATATTGCATTTATGTATGCAAATGGTTCCTTAGCCAGGGATTGTGAGGCATGTGCTTTACTTTATACAGATTCTGTACTTTTGAATACTTTAATTTATAGATAACTTATCAAAGAACTTGCCTCCCCCCCTTTTTTTTCCAGACTTTTAGCTCATTGATTTAATGTTGAGTTTTGTTTTGAAAAAATATATTATTAAAACATTAGGCCAAATTTAAAATATACAGAGTGAATCCAAATTTTACCTACAAATTTTCACAATTAAAATATATCTTTTAAAAAAGAAAATTATTTTATAAAATATATGGAACTAACACAGTGAAGCCAAGTCATATGAATAAATTCATGTGGTATATGTTGTGCTAAACACTCTTATGCTTCACTTACTTGTGTGATATTTGGAATTGGTTTAGAAGACCTTTGTCTTCATCTTCAACCAAGGGTAGGGCTGATTGGAGAATCCAATGGCTCTATAGAGATGAAGCACTGCCCTGGTGGTGTTTTAATGTACTTAAAATTGGTGTTTTCATATTTCTCTTTGTTTTTCCAATATAGATTTTTTCACAATCTGCACATGTTATTCTGTAAATCCTGCTTTTTTTTTCTTGTGGGGTCTTTACAGCCGTTTTATCTTTCAAGAATTTTCCTAAATTAAATCTGTTGATGGGTGATAATTTTATATTCAAACCTTTAAAAGTTTTTTGAAATTTTTTCATTGCTTTTGGATGGTATGTAAATATTTTTTGGCAAACCTCTATATAAGCAGATTTGAGATGCACATCACTTCTGCCTTTCCACACTTTTTTAAGATTTGATACAAATATGTAGATGACATTTTTTCTATAGTAAACAAAAATTGATTGATGATGTCTTAAAGCTGTTGAATTTACAAGACAGAAACATTTCTTTTACATGTGAAGTAGAAAATATTTTAATTGATATCATTGTATGATTCAGTTGAACTACACACTCTTAAAGCTTCACTTACTTTTCATAAATGTATGGAACTGGTTTCGAGAACATTTATGAAAAGTAAATGAAGCTTTAAGAGTGTGTAGTTCAACTGAATCATATAATGATATCAATTAATATGATTAGCTTCTCTGTGCAAGTTCCAATTTACATTTTAAGAAAATAATATGTTACCATTTAGATATTAAAATTATAAAGAACAATGAGAATCTGAGCTTTGGGATATATAGAAAAAATACACATAGATAATCATATCAAGGCAGATGGTTTTAACCCTTTAACACACAAACATGCAGTTTTCAACAACTTGACATATCGTTTGGTTAATTTACCAATTAATTAGTAAAGAAGAGTTTAAAAAAGAATACATTAAAATAGAAGAAATGGCAATTTTAAATGGCTTTAATAAAAATCTGGTATATAAAAAGGTGGAAAGATTTAAAACGAAAAAAACTTATCAGAGATACCATCACATTATCAGCAGATATAGAAAAACCAATTTTTAAAATACAAAGAGAAATATAGGCACATGTTTACAAGGCATCAAATATAAACAGACAGATAGATTAGCTGTGGCATATCATTTTTGGACTAAAAACCATGAGATTGTGAAGAAGGTGGATTTATTAAAAGAGATTCAGGGACTATAGAACTGGATACTTGGGAAGAAATTTACATTCATAAATACAGAGATCGATTTATGAACTTTGATATTCCAAAGGTAAAAAACACCAATTTTAACTACATTAAAACACCACCAGGGCAACGCTCCCTCTCTACAGAAGCATTGGATTCTCCAAACAGTCATACCCTTGGTCGAAGATGAAGACAAAGGTCTCCGAAACCAGTTCCAAATATCACACAAGTGAAGCAATACGACTGTTTAGTACGACATATATCACATGGATTTATTGATAAAACTTTCCCAAGTTGTTCAGGGATCTTTTCTGAGTGTTTTGATATAATGAACTCCTGTTCTCCAGTGTCTCATTACTGCATAATTTCATTGTTTTTGTTTTGTAATAACTCAACCATCTTTGTATCTGCCAACTCGGAATATGATTGGTTCCAAACAAAACACAACATTTGACTGCTGTAGAACATGTTTACATTTGCCAACAATTAACTAACTACTCATCACTTCCTGACAATTGTAATTATTTATTTTTAAGGATAGATGACCAAACATTATACCGTTACGTTTAAAGTAAATGTTTAAAATGTCGACTGCCGTGATCACGACAAACTTCATAGTGACACCTCATGGAATGTTGCACATGCTCTAGCATCCCAAGGAGATCGGTGTACATAATCAGCAGCTGCTACAATCCTAGCAACCGAGTTCATATTAGTTTTGACAAGAGTCACATACACTAGGCTCTTCACATTAACCCAGAAGAAAAAGTCCATGTCAGATCAGTTGATCGATCTGGCCATGGAACAGGACTACCATGATCAATCCATCTGAGCCAGAATTGTTCATCAGGATATTCCCTAACATTCGCTGCAAAATGTGCTGGTGCCCCATCATGTTGAAATGACATGTGTGAATTATCAGCAGCATATCTTCCAGGAAATGTGGCAAGACATATTAAAGGAACGTTTCTTAGACTACTACATTCAATCTGTCAGGTAGTACATGGTCCAATCACAGAATTGTTAATGATACCAGCTGATACAATCATAGAGAATGCCATGTTGATAGGATCGATTCACCAGCATATGGGTTTTCATACTCCCAGATATGGCTTTACCGACTGTTGAACATGCCCTCTCTAGTAAACATTGCCTTGTCCATATACATTATCATAGTAGAAAATGTTGATTGTCTGCAAATTGCTTTAAGAACCAATTAGCAAACTGCACTCGACTTGGAAAGTGTGCCGGTTGCAATGCCTGGATCCTCTGTGGATGTTACAGATGCATTTGCTGCTTATGTAACACCCTCAAAACAGTTGCTTGACTTACATTCATCTTTTATGCAATATAATGAATACTGCTTGCAGGGTTGTCATACACTGCATTTAAAACATCCTCTTCAAGATCAGGCATTCGGACATTCCTCTCATGGCTATCTCATATTAACAGCGAGGAACCCAATTTCTTGCAGTTGCCTGTATACAACTGCAAATGTGGTGTAATGAAGTTGCCATTGCTGTGGGAACAGTTTTGCTTAGCATTGTTGTGCCATTGCATTGAGTGAAACTGTAGACGAGGTGCATATAAGCTATTTCTGAATAAGTAAAGTTATCCATACCATATCACTAACAACATACTGCAGGAAACAAAAGCTGAGACAGAACTGAGCAGGAGTTCAAGCCTGTTGGTGGTGGACCACATATAAAACATACTAGTATACTCTTTAAGTAGAAGGTTGTGTTTTGTTTGTTAACAATCATATTCCAAGTAAACAGATATAAAGGTAGTTGAGTTAAACAAAATGAAAGCAATGAAATTACCACGTAATGAACCACTGGAGACCATGGGTTCCTTATATCAATACACTTAGCAAACATCCCTTAACAGCTTGTGAAAGTTTGTTGGTGGAGTTCGGATTCACTCTGTATTTACTGATAGGTGTAAAACAGTAAAAGGTAATGTATTTAATCTTTCAAGTGCACCAAACTTCAAATCTCCACTATATAGGTAACAAGTGACTTCATATTTCTGTAATGTCGATCCTGGTGATATAGTGGTAACCATACTTGCATCCTAAACCTAAGATCACAGGTTCAATCCCTGCCAGGACCTATGAATTTTTTCGGGCTTAAAAGTGTGGTTTCCTTCGGAAGGGAAGTAAAGCCATGGGTCTCATGTCATACATTTACAGAAAGATAAATAACCTGAAGCCTGAAAAAAGAGGCCTCTGAACAAAATTTGTAGGCCGTTTCACGCCCTGAATTGCATGGGAAGGTGGTGACATGAGATGTTAAAGAGCATCCATAAATAAACCAAATCAGTATTAATGTACACACATTTTTCATAATTTCAAATAGCCATAACTATAAAATAAATCAAAATAGTAAATATAAAAGAAAATATATTCTTGTTTGATTCCTGTAATTCATTAAAAAAAAATCTGACCATTTATAAAAAAATACATGTTTTGTAGGTGTGAAATTTAATGTGGAATGACTCAGTTGGTAGAACTAATAATTACTACGGTTGCAGTTGATATAAATTAAAGTGCAATTTAAATTTTAGTTTAAATATTACATTATTTTTATGATGCCATAATTCCACATATAAGATCGTTAGGATTTTGATGGTGTTAATTATCAGCAAATGCACAGAACAAAAACATAATCAATGCCTTTTTTAAAAAGATCATTCAAACTTTCTCTTAAAACTAAAATGGAACTATTAGGTAGTTTTAAGAACTCGTGACCTCTAAACTGATGTGACAGAAATTATGTATTATTATAATTACAAGGTTATCTTCTTCTAAATCAGACAATCAACATGGGATGCACAAAAATAGAAATGTTGCTGTGGGTTATTCAGAGATTAATGATGGTAGGTCCATAAGTTTCTAGCCTCGCCGATAAGGATTATCACCTTTACAAAATCCTTATCTGGTGATATATCTTATCTGTTAAGTTAATAATGCAGCTGTAAATTCCACTGTGCTGTGTTTACTTGTTCAGTTATAGTAGCATAAAGAAGGCTATATGTAGAAGATTGTGACATGTTCAAAATGGAGTATCCAGTAGTTATTAAGTTCTTCACAAAAGAAGGACTTACTCTAAATGAAATTAAACAGAAATTAGATGGTGTATATGGGGAAACATCCCCCTCATATTCTACTTTAAAAGAATGGGCCAAACTTTTTTGAATAGGTTGAGAAAGCATTGAAGATAAAGAGCATGCAGGTCGGCCCTTGGAGAGGCTCACTCTGAAAACATCGCTCTTGTGGAGGGAGAAATTATGGAAGACCGGCGGCTCAAAGTTACAGAAGTAACAGCACTGCTGGACCTTTCTTAAACAATAGTTCTTCGAATTATTCATCAACATTTAAACATGAATAAGGTTAGTGCAAGATGGGTGCCTGGCTTCTTTCCTTAGTCCAAAAGCAGCAATGAGTCATCTGTTGGCAGGCATTTTTGGAGTTCTGACATGGCAAAGAGAGAAAAGTTCTGCAAACCATTGTTACAGGAGATGAACCTATGGTCATCTACTATGATCCCTTGTCCAAAAGAGAATCAAGAGTGGTGAAAAACCTGGTGAAGCACTGCTTCTAAAGGCCAAGGTCACTCGGTCAACCAAGAAGATCATGACCACAATCTTTTGGGACTGTGAAGGAATACTCTTCATTGACTTCAAGGAAAGGAACACCACAGTAAATGGGGAGTACTATGCTGGTGTACTGCACAGACTACAGGCTTCCATCAAAGAGAAAAGGGGAGGAAAGTTGAGTGGTGGTGTGCACCTTCTTCAAGACAATGCGCCTGTGCACACAGCTGTTGCTACAAACGAAGCTGTGAAGAAATGTGACTTCAAGGTGTTGGATCATTCCCCCTACAGCCCACATCTAACTGCCAGTGACTATTTCCTCTTCTCATAATTCAAGAAGGACCTTCGAGAAAGGAAATTTAAGTGTGACGAAGAAGTGATGGATGCTGTTTATGCCCATTTTGGAGACAAGACTCTTTGACTATCTGGGGGGAGGGGATTGAAATGTTAATTCCAAAATGTGAGAAGTGTATTGCAATAAAGGGTAACTATATTGAAAAGTGAAATGTAGTTTTTGTCTTTATCATACCTAGAAAATGGTTAGGCCGAACTTATGGACCTACCTTCATATATCCTATAAAAACAGGATTTTTTGTTTCAGTAGAAGGTGTTCAGAAGTTGAAAAGAATAATTATTTGATGTTCAATCTTTGGCTTATCCTGCCCAATAAGTGTCTCACATACTGACTAAGAACGTGATTTAAGACTTAAATAAATATTTTTCTTGAAGTGATAGATCAAAGTTAAAACTTCTAAATGAAGAGGCCTTAATTCTCACTATATACAATGGTCTTTGAATTTGCTAGGTACGAGTGTGGTGGGTGGATGGGCATATATCCATGTCATGGCCACAGGATCTCTACAAGGTAGGGGAATATGATAGTGAGGAAGGTGAACTGTGGGATGATGGCAGTAGTGATGGCTCCTGGGAAACAGAATCTGAAGACTGTTTTATTGCAGATGATGTGTAAGTAAAGGCTATCATATTCATTATCATAGTTTCAATTGCTTTTGTAAACATTCTAATTCTTGTCATTGGTTAATTAACCTTCAGTAATAATAAATCAGCAAGTAAAATATTTTGTTTTAATATTAGTCCAATATTGTGTTTTAGCTAGTGTTATTAATTTAATGCTATATATTCATTGTCAAAACTCTTGACAGGTTTATCTAGTAATAAATAAAATGGTGTAAAATTTCTATGCAAAAATTGTGTATTTTGAATATCTTGAAGAATTAATGAATGAAAATCAATTTTCATAATTATTTAGAACTGCAAAAATAAAAAATTAAATATATAAAATACTCTAACCTACCCACTTCAAAACCTGAATATCCTGGAATTCTGTCTATCCTGGAAAATGTTATTGGTACCTATGGAAACCATATATATTGAATTTGATTTTTTCTTGAATAAAATGAAGCTGTTCAATGTGGAACTAAAATATTATGCCAATCTATACAATGGAAACAATATACTTGAACATACTTTTTGAAGTAAACTAAATTTTGAAGTGAAATGTAGTTGCAAGCGAACAACAATATACACTATGTGACCAAAAGACTCCAGACACCCATTGCTGTTATTTCCAAAAATGTCAACTGTGTAACAGTAGCATGTAGGCCCTCCTTTCGCTACTATTATTGCATTTAATCTTCGCGCAAGGCTTTCCACTAAGTTCTGATACACTGAAGGCTGAATTTGTTGTCACTCTCCCTGGAGTATGGTGATTAATTGTTGCCAAGTTTTGGGGCAAACTGGCTAGCAACCAATGCCATTCCAAAGATGTTTGATAGGGTTCAGACCTGGACTTTGAGCAGGCCACTCCAGCAATTTCATGTGATTTTCTTTGAACTACAATGCAATGATCCTTACTTTGTGGACAGGAGCATTATCATGCTAATACTAAAAAGCTCCAATTCCAAACTGTTGCCACAGTGTGGAAAGCATGCTATTGTCTAAAATATTTTCATAAAAAACACCTGCATTCCTTGTGCCATTGACCAAAACTGATAGTGCAAGCCCCCAACCAGGAAAAACAGCCCTAGACAGTCACATAACCACTACCAAATTCCACTGTCACCACAACACACTCAGGTAAATACCTTTGCCAGGCATCCAATAGGTCCAAACATGTCCATCTGTGTGTTACAGCATATACAGCATAAAGCCTTCTTCCACTGATCCCAAGACCAATGACAGCACTTTGCACCACTCTAAGTGACATTGTGCATTCGTTCTTGTGATCCAATGGCTCATTGGCAGCAGCACAACCATTAAAACCAAGCCCTATCATTCTTGACAGATTGTTGTAACTGGCCTCTATACCTGATCTTCAATGGAAGTTCTTTGCAATAGTTGACAGGGGTGAAGATTGGTTTTTACAGTATGCTTTAGAGTTCAGCAGTTCAAATCAGTTAATTTCTTAGGCCTACCAAGTTATTGGTGTTTAGGAGGAAGAGGGGAAGATAATAAGAGAATGTAAAGGTAAGAGATAGTGAAACAATTGCACAAAGTCATTGCAACAAAATTATATTTTAAAAACTTTGAAATCTACCTTAATATACAATTTATTCTAACTACCACCATTACTTATGATATTCACAAAACTTTGTCATACATAAAAGCTCTTTTAAAGTGCAATAAAACCATTTGCATTACAATAGATTTTTACATTTTGGGTAAGAGCAACAATATGAACCATAAAATAAACTCAGTTCCTCCAATTTATTCATTACATCCAATCCAATTCAAATACTTGTTTGTTCACTAAAAATATGAATTGGAACTTGTACAGTGAAGCTAATCACATAATTAAGACCATTGTGTGAACTTAATGCATATTTGTTCATTACTTGTTCAAAAATTTTATTATTGATTGTATAAGCCAGTTCTCATTTTAATTTTCCTACTAGAGTGCACTGAAGGTGTAAGTTAAGATATAACATATAAACATTTAATGAGACACTGGTAATTGCAATTTTTTGCACAGTTTTCTTGTTTTAGATTGAATTGATAATAATTGCAGGCAAAGTGGTTCTGCATTTAAGCTGCTCCTGTATTTTGATTTGGTAGCTTATAGGTGGAAAATCCTGCTTCATAGAGATATTAGTTGAAAAAGGCAGCAACACTAATTTTTCTTTCTCAAACAAGATTTTGAATTCATCTTTTAAATGCAGCAAAAAACCCAGTAGACTATGACTTTGAAATGCAGTTTTTAGTTCACTGTGAGATGTCAAATCTGTAAAGACAGCTGAGTTTAAGTTGGGTGATTTTTTGTTCATGCTGAACACATTCAGTGCCCATTTAGTCATCAAGCATTTCTTTTGAGTTATGTTCAATAAGTATAATGTTCAAACTTAACACATTTGTTTTCTTTAAAGTACTGTTTGAAGCCAGCAACCCATGCATAAGAGAAAATCACCTGATAATAAGAATAACCAACTTTATATTTTCATAATCCAGAATACAACAAAATAATGTAAATACAGGGTTTTTCGTTCAAAATGAGCCTTTTTTCGTTTAAAATTATCTTTTTCACTTAAAATTGAGCTCTTTAAAAATTTAACTAATATATATGTATTATTAAAATATATGATATTGGGATTACCTAGAGAGGTACCCAATGGGGTAGCTCTGATCGAACTAGGAAAGGGGGCCAAAAAGGTCTAGTAATAAAATGCATTATGAAATACTGGCAGAGGATACAATCATTCTCATAGACTGCTTCAGAGCACAAGAAAAAGGTAAATGGGAAGGAGCCTGGATGGGTACTTTAAAGGAAATTGTAAGAGAAATTGGTTTGGGAGATCTAGTTTACAGTCGCCAAATGGGCAAGGTGCATGGAATAAAGTGAAAGCAAGGGTTGCTGATATAGAGAAACAAGAAATGTTTGGTAGCATAACAGATAAGACTACTCTGATATATTATAGGAGTTTTAAGAAAATGTGGGGCTGGGTAAAATATATTGAAGTGTGTCAAAATGAGAATGGAGGGTATGGCATGGACAAGAACAGGAACAAGGATGTTAGATGGGGTAAAAGTTGACAAAGATTTGTGCATACCATGTGGTAAGGTAAACAAGAACTTGCAGAGTATATTAGAATGTACAGAAACTGAAGGATGGTGAGGAAATATGGAACAAGAAGTGGGACAATTTGAAGGCAGAAATTCTGACATTAAAGCTTTTTGGGATTAGCAGAAAAGAATTTTTAAATCAGTTTGGAAATTATGTAGGGAAAGTAAGAAAAAAGTGATGGAGGAAAATGATCAAGGCAAAGGAAAAAGTTAATAAAGTAACAAGGAGGGAAGATGACCAACTTTGGGAAATATTTGTAAAGTTCACTTGGTAATATGTATACAGTGATGTAGGATCCTTGTACAGAACAACTGGAGGGTTAGTTATATAGGTTCCTACATTAACAAGCACTCAAGGATCAAGGAAATATTGTAAATCTGTAATTGTAAGGTGTAGAAATAATAATAAATATTCATTCATAAAAATATATTAAAATTATAATTAATATTAAAATATTAACTTAAAACTTAACTATAATAATAGTAAAAATATAAAAATATTTTAATAAAAATGTATAATTTTAAAGTTAATTATTTAATTTAAATTGTCAATTAACATCTCATTTTTAATTGAGAAAAAGCTTATTTTTAAACAAAAAAGTCTCATTTATAATGAAAAACCTTGTAAAAAATTAATAACAATCTACAAATACTTACCTACTTGAAAATCAATAAAAATGCCTAAGTAAATAATAATATTATTATAACATTACTGTGTAACATAATGTAGCACAACTAAACAGTCACAAAGAGGCCAAACACACAGAAAACTTATACAAGAATTGCTAAGAAATTATAATGTTATCACTATGAAAATTCACTGTGAAGTGACTCCAAATTGACTAGCCAGCTTCTATTTTATATGGAGCTAAGGACGAGAATGAGTGAGAAACTACTCGAATGTATAGTTCCAAGCAATCAGAGACACCCAGATTTGAAGAGGGCCATTAAAACACAGCACACAACAGAGTGTGCGCAGCAGGCCGGCATCCCATAAAGCCTCATCTGTTACTCTTATGCAACAGTAATTTTGTAATAAATGATCAGGCATTATGTGCAAGAAGAAGTGCGAAATTCAATTTTATAAACTGTTCAGAATGTAATTTCTAGTTTTCCTAATTTTTATTTTACTATTTGTTTCTTATGCTTTAATTTTGTTAAGATAAATAAATCAAATTTATTTTATTTTCTTAGGAACTGCCTCTGGGCTGTGCAGAGCACAGGTTGGGAACCACTGTTCTAGACTTTGCAGCAAAGTTTCCTTCATTAAGAAATGCATGATAAAAGCTGCTGAAAATGGAAGTGTTTTAAGTAATTTCATTATCAAGAAACATATTGACTCAAAGAATAACTGAGATAGTGGATGACTTGTGTGAAGTATGGCAGGAAGCATCCTCATCATTTCATAATTTTTCAGTAGCACTTGATGGAAGTAATGATATGTGAGATATGGCATAAATTGCTCGAGCTTGCCATAGTGTTTGAATTGATTCTTATCCATGAAAGTATCATTAAGAAATACAATTATGACACTGAATGGACAATTTTAAAAAATGGAAAACTCCAGAGATATGTGGAAGTGGCTACATTGTTGATTTATTTTATTTATGAACCCTGTTTAACATCTCAGTTCATCAGCGTCCCATTCTATTCAGGGCGTGAAATGGCTGACAAATTTTGCTCAGAGGCCTTTCTTTCAGGCTTGAGGTTCTTTTTCGTGCCATAAATGTACGACACGGGACCCACGGCTTTACATAGAAGTGACTACAATGGCACTTAAACAGTTACAGGCAAAGACAAAATATTTGCAGCAATGCTAGGAAAAGACCTTTCAGATGAATATCTGGACAAACCAAAACTACAAAATTTCCACTACCTTATTCATCAGAATGATCTTTGTTCCAGTATATAATGTGCTCAAAACAATATGCAAAACTGTGATTTTCATTCAAACAAGAGGACTTTATCACTGCCAATATGTTCTTTAGGATTTGGACACTGGATCCAAAAAGCTATCATAATATATTTATTATATAAATTTATTATATAAATATTTACTGACAGTAATTAAGATCATTGTATCATTGCGTGGAACTACACACTCTTATTGCTCCACTTGTAATAAGAGTGTGTAGTTGGACTCAATCATATAGTGCTCTTAATTATATGATTAGCTTCACTGTACAAGTTCTAATTATCATTTCTAGTTATTACTGACTAATTTGTCAAAACATACTCCATCATTTGTGGCAGCACATTTTTGGAATGAAAACCATGGAATAGAAAAAGGCATCAAGTTATTAAAAATGTTCAACAATCAAAAGAACTAAACGTGTGGGAAAGGATTTATATATATATATATATATATATATAAAAACATGAACATAACCTTATGAATTTTGACATCACAAAAGCAGACAGAACTTTATTTAAGTTTATCACTAGACCACCAAAGTCCACCCGGATACCAACCAACCTGCAAATGATCCAACAGTCGTTTAACAGCTTAACTTTTAACAGTTTAACTTTTTCCACACCATTAGATGGGGAAAAAGTTCCACGAAACAATATATCCTGAGTAAATCTCATGTGAGTGAAACCATAAAGAGTGTTCTAAATATCCTACTCAGAAGAGATCATACAGCAGAAGTTTTATTTATTTAGAAAAAAATAATATTATTCTTGGAAATGAAAGATGAGAAATATTCATTTTAAAAGATTCATCAGAAGTGAAAAATCTGGCCTTTCTGGTATCAGACCACCTAACTAATCTAAATGTCAGGCTACAAGGGACAAGATCAGTGGATAACTCATGAGGTCTTTACAGTAGGAAAAGTATATGCAGCAATAGTTTCAAAAAAATATGTTCAAATCTGTGCAATATTTTCCTCTTGCATGGCAAGGCATATTCTATGAGAAATTTTGCTCTTTCTTACTTTATAATACAAAGTATTTTATAAAATTTTGTATTAGTACTGTACATAACAGACAATTAATTCAGTTCATTAGTTATTCAAAATTAGATTTTGCTGTGCTGCATATGATAGAACATCATGACATGTTCAAGGAAAATTCATTCTTTTCCTGTGCCAATGAACCAAACAAACCACAAGAATGAAAGAGAAAACTTCATAATATATGCCATGATAAAAAGAAAGGGAAAAAAAAAGGAACATGCTAATTGTTTCATATGTTCAAATCTATATTTTGAAAGAAAAGTTGATTTTGTGTTAAAATTATTAGGGAGGACAGAAAGTAATGCAGACATATTTTTTTATGAAGTATTATTTTGGTTTGGATATTCAAGTTGGCAGATTGTATTTTCAAATCTTATGCTACAGACAGCAATGGCTTGCTCAGGTGCTGCCATGGCAAAGTGAACAGTAACTGGATAGCATTGTCCACATTTATCAGCAGCAAGGGGTAGTGCTTTTTTTGTGAACAAAAGGAAAAACACCAAGTGAAATTTTCAGACAAATGTTGGAAGTGCATTGTGCTAATAGTATTGTAGTATAACATCTCCACATAGTGCAGTTCTATGAAGAGGGCCAAGTAAGCCTTGCCAATAAACCACCCTATAACCAACCTTTGACTGTTTCAACACCACCTTTGTTAGAGGCATTGAGGTAAAAGTTAATGTGTACTGTGCAAAGATCTATTAGAATAGTAGAAGGGTAGAGCATGATGCTATGCTTGGACCAGTAAGATGTATGGGAAGTTTTCGGTCATCCCCCATATAGTCCAGACATTGCACCTTCTGGCTTTCATTACTTTGGGCCACTAAAGAAATTTTTAGGATGTCAATATATCAGATCAGGTGATATTCCCAAGGAACAGAATTCTACGAATGAGGCATTTAAATGGATGTCATGATGGAAGAAATGTCGGAAGAGATTGCATATATTATAAAACAGCCTTTTTGTGAATATTTTTTGCTTTTCCTACTCATTAAATATTTCATAAGTGTTGTACATTATTTTCCCAATCCTCCCTCATATTTAAAAAAAAAATCAATCTGACTTGATTTTCCATATATTGACAGTTAAAAGATCAGAATCAAAATTAGAGCTTTTCAAAATATTATAAGATAAATTTGAGTGCAGCTTTAAAGATCTCAAGGTACACTAAGATAAGTGTACTCTTTTTCAAGATAATTTTGAGACTCCTATTTCCATATAAATGAAACTAACTGATCTGTAAAATGATTCGATAGAAATAAAGAGAATTTGGCATCCCAGAAATCTACTCTAGAGATGATTCGCACAAAGTTTTTTACCTATGGGGCACATTTTATGCAAATGGTTTTGTCATAGACAAAGAAGTTTACAGGTAAAGAATGCAAGAACTATTAAACAGTTATGAATTCATTAAAGTTAAAACAGACCCTTTAAATAAATGCAAAAAATCAGTAGAAAAAATCCCAAAAAGTTGCACCTTATTCTCAAAACCAGACATTATAAAATCAAAATACCTAATCCATCTTTAGCCAGGATTTTCGGCCTACCAAAAATTCACAAACCTGGGAAAAGCATGAGACCAATTATTAACATCAACACTCCTTAGCTAACTGGTTTCCTCAAAGTTAAACACATTTCCTAAGTTTGATAGTTTAAGCTTGAAGAACTCTGCGGATCTCATTGATAAAATTAAAGATTATAAATTGTCTCCCAATGACACTTTGGTTTCGTTTGATGTCAAGCTCTATTTCCCAGCATACTACAAAATAAAATATTAACTCTTCTAAGAAAATGGTTACATTCTTCCTATCTAACAGAGGCACATATCAAGGAATACAATAAACTCACTGAACTATCTTAAATCAAGCCTTTTTTACATTTGAAGAAAAATTTTTCAAACAAAAATCAGTATTAGTAATAGGCAGCCCTCTTTCACTGTTCCTAGCTGACTTAGGGTTCTTTTAAAACACAAGCCACTAAAGCCTTCCCCCACATCTTTAAGATTTGGTGTGGATATGTAGATAATATATTTGCTATTGTACAAAAGAGATAAGTAAGAAGATGCACTGAAACTATTAAACCTACAGGAGCCCACAATTAAATTCCCTATAAAAATTGAAATCAACAACATATTACCATTTCTGGATTTGAAGATGATAAAATGTAAGAACAAACTAGAATTTGGCATTACAGAAAGAATACACACACTGACAATTATATTAAGGCCCATAGTTTTAATCCAAGACCTCGTAAGGAAGCAGCTTTCAAGCATGGTATTCAGATTAGTTAATGTACCACTTAACAATGATGAATATAAAAAAGAATACCTGCATATAATAGAAACAACTATTTCTAATTGGTTCAAAAAAACAGATGATTGATCACAAAATTAAAAGATTCCTAAAACAAAAGAAAATTAAACAAATTACTACCCTGACTGCATCATAATAAATTTCAAAAAATTTCAAACAATATTACATCACATTAGCATCCCAGAACAGATATAGTTTTGGCAAATTATTGAAGTTAAATAAAGCAGATTCCAGACCCAAAGAGGAAAAACCAGGTATATACCAGATCAATTGTAAAGATTGTGAAAAAATAAACATAGGCAAGATCAAGAGAAATATAGGCATCAGATTGAAGAAACACTGGAGAAATATTTGCTATAAACAAGAAAATCAGCTATAGCAGCATATTTTTGGAATGAACATCACGAAATAGATAAAAGCATCAATTTATTAAAAGCTGAAATCATTTTATGATATAGTCGAACTACACACTCTTATGCTTCACTTACTTGTGAAGAGTGTGTAGTTCGACTATATCATAAAATGATTTCAATTATATGATTGGCTTCACTGTGAATGTTCCAATTAACATTTTTAGTTTTAGTTATTAAAAGCTGTTCAACGTCCCAAGGAACTTGACATATGGAAAATGATTTTCATATAGAAATAAGAACATAAACTCATGAATTTCGATATTCCGGAAGCAGACTATATTCTGTATAAGTTTATCAACAGACCGCCAGAGTCCTTACAGTCGCTTGCCTTTCCAACCTAGCATGATCTGCCAGTCGTTTTACAATTGACAATCTGAGCAATGGTCTCATGAAACATGTCCTGAATTTTTAAATTTTGAGAGTAAAATGTTATCATTATATTAATATTTTAAATCTTTTTATCTCGGTCTGTTTCCTTGTTCATTAAGAGTGAGGCCATGAAGACTTTTTTAAACAATTTTAAAATATTTTATCTACTACAGGTTTTACACTAATTTTCACTGTGTTGATTCCTGAATACATTAGAATTGGATTATTTTTATACTATAAAGTTAGCAAAAACAGCTCAAAATTAAGAATAAATTATGCTAATCTTTCTTTCATAATGAAGGTTGTGTATTCAGCATCTTTTACTCCAGATATCTCAAAACTGGTTGCAAACAAGCATTGTGAAGCATCTAACAAAAATTGTTTTGAAAATGTTATTCATTGAAATAAACTTATATATTACATATTGTGTTGCTTTTATCAGATTTATTCACATGGAAATAGTACTTAGTTTACTTCAGATGTAAGTATGAGTTAGCAATAAGCACCATCTTGGTAATTAAATTATTTGTGGGCTAAGTGGACAAGGGCCAAAGAACATATATGACTTGCAAGAGATACAGTTTCAGGTACATATTTCTCAGAAACTAATCGACATAACGGTTATGAAATTTTGCAAAAATGTGATTGCAAATTTTTCATATCAGCTGATATTTTTTAAAATTAACTAATGCTAAAATTACATTTTTACTGATTTTTTTCTTACATTTTGTAACTTTTTTTTCTCATATTTATAGAGTTAAGAGACTGAATGCTCTTAATTTCATCTATGTGATCAGTAGATCCTGAGAAAATTGTTTACCTTGGGGTGTAGGAAAGTGAGTTTCCAGAAAATCAAAATGGAAAACAGTTCCTTCATATAATTGAGAGCCATGTTCTAATGCAGTAGCATCATCATTCTCCCTGGCCCTCTTTCTTGATTTCTTTGCAACACTGTTCAGGGACTTTGGAGAGCATAGACACGTCACCATTATCTGATTTATTGTTTAGGACCTGTTTATAAATATCATTTGCAGCAGAAATAATTTTGATCGATACTAGCTTACAGCTTCTCTTTAAGTAGAAAAATAAAACTTAGGAGATAGAGAGCAATAAAATTTTGAAGTTATATGCAGAATTATTGTTAAATTGCACATCTCCGCAAATATTGCTTATGCTGTTATTAATTCAGTCTTTGATTTGATTCATAAAATGCATAATGATTTACACTGGTACTTCAGCCACAAGAGCCTTTTGTGTACTCCTTTAATCCAAGCAAGCTCTAGAATCTTTCCTACAAACATAAGAATTATATCTCCTAAAAGACTGATGATTTTTTTTTCTTATTTGCTTTATATACGGATGTTCTTTAACATCTCTGGTCATCAGCATTCGATTTACAATTAATTAAGGGCATGAAATTGCCAATAAATTTTGCTCAGAGGCCACTTTGTTCAGGGTTCTTTTTCATGCTGTAAATCTATGACACACGACCCATTTAATTCCCTTCAAATGGAAGCCACATTTGGAATTTTTACACCTGAAAAAATCCATCAACCCTGGCCAAGATGAATGCGCGATCTTGAGTCTACGAGGCAAATATGGTTACCACTAGATCGCCAGGAATGACTACTAAAAGACTGTATCTTAATAGAATCCTTTGTCTTTCTAGAGTTTCATGCTATTTTGCTGTCTCTTTAGTCTGTTCACATTGATGGCATGTAGCATTTCTATGATAGAGTCCCATTGTTGATGGGTGTTTCCAGAATGGCCAATGTCCAGTAAATATTTCAATGGCTTTTCCTGAATTGCTTTATAGTCCTATTCAGGTCGCTATTGGATGTTTTACCCATTGCTGCTGTTCTAGCAGTTTTCTTGCTAATTCCACAGACAGTTTTGGTCCTATGAAGTTAATCTTGTTCCTCTTTGGCGAGTTTATCTGCTACTTTATTGTCTTCTATGCCCTGTAATGCAGGCACCCAAAAAAGTTCTGATTGATTTGTTGTGGAAAGATTGTTGATAGCCTGGAGACATTCCCATACCAGTCTAGTATTGACTTAATGAAATTTAAAATTCAGTCTTAGTCTCTAATTGCTAATGAGTCCAGTAGACTCACTACCATTAAGATTCTTACCTGTTATTTTATCATTGTCCTTTTTATAATGCAGAATGGGAGTAGAGAATACCAATTTATTGTTCCTGTGATTAAACTCTAAATTCTATGTAATAAAAATGTCTTTATGGATTTCAATTTTTAAATTAGAAGGTAAAATGAATTTGTAGTTTTGAAGCTAAGCACTTTTATTATTGTTATTAATTATAATTGCGCCTTTCAGCTTTCCTGAAGAGGATTTAGAAGAGATGTTAAAGCCAAAGCTTGCTGCTAATATAGAGAAGGCTCGAATTGCCATGTCTCGCTTGGAGGAAATCTTTACTCAGAACCCTTCCCTACAGACAACAGGTGTCATGAGGCAATTATTGGATGTTTATAAGGATTGCAGGTCAGAATAATATCAGATATTACTTGGTTGTGAGTTCTGGATTAAGCACTATGCTGAGGATTAGCTTGAGAATACATTTAGCTAAATTTTCAAGTGTTTCCGCTAATTACTGATGAAATAATTTATCTTTCTGGTCTCTGAGTGGCTAAATAATTTATTATTTGTACAACTTTTTAGTTCATTGTGGTAACACTAAAACTGCCAAAATCTGTTACTTAGAACCACCAAAGCAGTAATTTTGATTGATGATGATATGAGCATAGGTCCATAAGTTTCCAGCCTTGCCGATAAGGATTAACACCGTCACAAAATTCTTTTCTGGTGCCATACCGTATCTATCAAGTAAGTAATTGCAGCTCTAACTTCCTCTTCGCCATGTTCAGTTGTTCAGATATAGTTGCATAAAGAGGCTATGTGTAGAAGATTGTGACATGTTCAAAATAGAGTTTCGACCTGTTATTATGTTCTTCACAAAAGAAGGACTTACTCCAAATGAAATTAAATACAAATTGGACAGTGTATATGGGGAAGCATCCCCCCTCATATTCTACCATAAAAGGATAGGCCAAACTTTTGAATGCGTCGAGAAAGCATTGAAGATGAAGAGTATGCATGTGGGCACTTGGAAGTGCTCACTCCTGAAAACATCACTCATGTGGAAGGAGAACTTATGGAAGACTGGCTGCTCAAAGTTACAGAAATAGCAGCAAGATTGGGCATTTCTAAAACAACAGTCCTTCAAATTATACATAAATATTTAAATATGAATAAGGTTAGTGCAAGATGGATGCCTAGACTTCTTTCCTTAGTCCAAAAGCAAGGAATCATATGTTGTCAGGCATTTTTGGAGCTCTACCATGGCAATGCGAGAGAAGCTCTGCAAACCATTGTTACAGGAGATGAAATTATGGTCCTGTACTGTGATCCCTTGTCCAAAAGAGAAACAATAGAGTGGCATAAACCTGGAGCCTGTAAAGGCCAAGGTCACTCAGTCAACCAAGAAGATCATGGCCAACTGTGAAAGAATACTCTTCATTGACTTCAAGGAGAATGGGGAATACTTTGCTGGACTACTGCACAGACTATGTGCTTCCATCAAAGAGAAAAGGCAAGGAAAGCTGAGTGGTGGTGTGTGCCTTCTTGACAACATGCCTGTGCACACAGCTCTTGTTCCAGAGAAAGCTGTGAAGAAATGTGACTTCAAGGAGATGGACCATCCACCCTACAGCCCAGATCTAGCTACCAGTGACTATTTCCTCTTCTCAAAAGTCAAGAAGGACCTTCAAGGAAGGAAATTTAAGTATGACAAAAAAGTGACGAATGCTGTTTATGCCCATTTTGCAGACAAGACTTCTTGCAGGGGGAGGGGTTAATTGAAATGTTAATTCAAAGATATGAAAAGTGTATTGCAATAAAGGGTAACTATATTGAAAAGTGAAATATAGTTTTTGTCTTTATCATACCTAGAAAACGGTTAGCCCGGAAACTTATAGACCTACTCTCTTATGTGCAAGTATATACAATAGAACCACTTTCATTATTTTGGTAGTGACCAGGTTAAAAAAAAAAATGGATGCAGGATTATTTGCAATTTGGAAAGTGCAATTTTCAAAATTAAATAATGTTTACACTTTTGTCACTTTCTTTGAAAACAGTTATTAATTGATATTTGCTTCTGCCATTTTTTTTTCCATGGAAAATAATGAGTTTTCCACATTCAGCTCATTCATTTGCTCACTACCATCATTGTCATGTGCATAAGATATATGCTCGATGTTTCACATGCTCAGAGCTTTGGCAAACATCATCACTGCTTTGACTCTTGCTTCTTTTCCCTTTTCCTGACTCCCCTCTCCCATGTCAAAAACATGTGCTCCTCCTCCCATCTCATAACACACTTCAACACTCTGAGCGCCACATGTGACAACTTTCTCTTCCATTGCCATATTAAAAACTGGCAGGACCGGCAACTCTGGCTCATTCTTCGCCCATTATCATCATCCCGCTACTCAAAAAGTATCGACAATTACAGAGTTGGAGATGCTTGATCCAAGAAAGCTTACGGGCCCCTGTTTTCTTCGTGCTCTATAGGTCTTCTCTTGTCCACCCGCTTTCTCAGATTAACCCGGACTTGAACTCTGTAATGCAGCAATCACTGTTTCAATTATTTCAGTTATATTTATATAAGTTATAATGTAAAACGTTTACATAAATTGAATGATACATCCGGGAAAACAATAGTTTCAGGAACGGTAGATCGAGGTTCTATGTATTAAACAAAAAAACTGCTTAATTTGTACTCCAAGAAATAATAGCATATCACTTTAAAGCATATTTAATAATGAGTAAGTAGGAAGGTAGCTCAATTGAAGACAAGCTCATAACTATGGAAAACCTTTAATGCATAAATTTAAAAATGCATTTTTATGCCCTAAGTACTTTTACATTATATTTAGATAAGAGAAATAAAAACACAAAATACAGTAATATACTGAAACATGATTTCAATACTCTATTTACATTCAATTCAAATTACTTTATTGTTTCTTTTATGCATGGTCCACAGATACACTTTCTGTATTTATTGCAATTTGTATTTTTCTATTTAGACACCGCTATGGGTGGCCGAGATCGTTAAATCGCGGACTTGTGAGTGAGAGGTCTGGGGGTTTGAATCCCACCAGGACCGTCCTCCCTGACAGGTTTTTTCCAGGTTTTTCTCAGTCCTCATAAATGGCAATGCCATTTAGACCTGAAACGTTTCCTTCCTTAAAAACAAATCCTTTCCCAATATATCATTTGATTTCATGTATCATCAGTGTCCATCGCCTGTGGTGCCTCTGTAGCAAAAACTGGCATTAAACACTATTCATTCATTCCTATTTTGACACTTCTTTATTAGACACTATTACATCTTTTGGGTTTCTTCAAGCTTATTCCACAGGTGGCCGAGATCATTAAGGCATGAACTTATGACCAGGAGATCTGGGGTTCGATTCCCACCAGGACCATCCTCCCTGACTGAGGTTCTTCTAGGTTATTCTTAGTCCTCATAAATGGCTAATGCTGGGGAGGTACCCTAAACTTATTTCATGTATCATCAGTGTCCACCATCCACCACCTGTGGTGCCTCAGTAGTAAAAACAGGCATTAAACACCACTCCAAAAAAAAAAGCTTATTCCCTTCATCTTTCACTTCCATGTTTGGCTTCTAGCTGGCATATATTCGGTGCATAGTTCTTCTGGGATAACATTTTTGTTATTAATCCTACTTCCTCTTATTGCTTTGATAATAATCCATGAATTGAATGGCAGCTAAGTCTAGGATATTCAAGAAAACATGTTTTGGCCATCAAATTGTCTCATAACAAACAGAATATTTTTTTGCCATCTGGTCCTTGACATTGACATAACTTATGTTCTGTTGCAGAAATTGTTATGTTCTTTTGTAGAAATTGTTTCCAAAATCCGTTTCACATTATTCTATATCTTAACATCAGGATGCATTAAACTGTACAGAAGAACTTTTTCTTTTCCCTTGATGAACAGTGAGGAGGTTATGAATTTTTTAACATCTATCAAGGAGTTTTCATGTGTTTTATAATATCAGATATTTCCCTTGTATGTTTCATTTTACCAACCAGATTAGTTCCTTCAGCTTTCAGCTTGCTACTAAGTTTACCGGAGGAAAAAAATTTATCTCTTGTGACATTCTACCCCTTATTGCAATATGGTGATTCTATATTTGTCACTGTGATCTTGATAAGCTGTTCGCCTTTGCCAAGATATGGGAATCTGTTACAAAGATATTTCGAGTCAATATCAACTAGAAGCAGAAATTTGATCTTAAATTTATCAGGCTTGTTGGCACCTACAGTGAGTCCCACTTAAAACTTTAAGAGTTGCAGTTTTAATCCCAACAGATTTCAACATCACTACTATTTGTAGCATGGCAAATGCCAAGTCTGTTGTCAACCACTATTCAGATATTTCTCAGCATATTAACAGTGATATTTTGAACCTCAAGCAGAGGATTCTGCACTTCATATCACTGAGGTCAGCCACTTAGTTGATCATTTACAAATTCCCATAAGAAAAAGTCCAAGGGTGCTAGATTTGGTGACCTTGGTGGCCAAGTTGTGGTCTCGGATCTTCTGCCAATCCATTGTCTCAAAAAGTTGTTATTAAGAAAACTGGCATGCAGAGTGAGAAGGAGTGCCTCTGTCTATTGACTTTTTCTGATATGTAAAAATTTGACTTGTCAGAGAAACACACATGATATAATATTGTGTTTATTAATTTTGTTCAAGACACTTGCAACAGGAGCCAGGCTTTCGTCTTTATCATCCAGCTTGATCTCTGTGTTATTTGAATTTTGTATGCTTGCAGATGGAACCTTTGAGCACAATATTGTAAACTGTGAGGAACCTGGAGTTGCAAATCAGCTTTTCTTGGGCTACTTGCAAAGCAGGCATGAATGCTATCAGTGTTCTCTTCAGAAAATTTTTGCTTAGAATGCTTGCAAGATTTTGGCAACAAGCTTCCTATTTGCTGGAGCTGTGTATCCCTGGCCATTATTTTCTTAGTTAGAAATGGGATTGTATCTTTAAAAATTGTGTTCTCAACAAAATTGGCATTGTACATTCTTCACAGACTTTGTTTCTGTTAACCAAAGAATGCACAAGATTTTCTGCTGAACTGTCTACATACTTAACAAAATGAACAGTTTGTTATTATTTATCCATTCCTCAATCTCAATCTCCATTACAAACCATTGTTACTCAAATTGCAAGATCTGCACTAGGCAAATTTATTTTCTCTTTGATTGTTGGAAGAATAAAACAATCCATGCATTCAGCTCTTCCAAACTCAAACTCCGGTCATTGGTTTTCAAGTACAGTTTGTGTCTTTGTTTTTGTACATTATTTTGTGTTCAACATTGATTCATCAGCTATAACAGACACCATACACTTGAATGTGGTGTAGGTTCTTGCCTCTTTTCAAGATATTTTGCTGAGAAAGCCTACCTGAAGATGTAATACCAAAATTTCCTACAGTCCACTCCATACCACCTGATGATATTACAAGAAGAAGAAGAGTTTACCTTCAGTCTCTAGATTTGCATATAAAGCTATTAAAAATAATTTCCATTATCTGAATTGCTACTCTCCAAAAAAATTGCAGGATGGTAATCTTCATCTGAGTTATTACCATGATTCCCATCATATCGTCTATGTCTGGAGCATCTTCCAGACTCAGTTGATCCTCAGGAATGTCATTGAAAATTCTCAACATTTCTTCATTTGTGAGAAGCTGTGATCTGTGTCACACTGATCGCCAAGACATGTTTACTCTTTTGATACCACCAATTACACAATGATCATTCTAAAATAACCTGAAAGATATGCAAGTTTTAATAATGCATGTTGTATGTGGCTTTGTGCAGTGCTATGTTTCATTTGAAAAGAAAAATTTGAAAAATTTTAGATGATGATTAGGTACAACATTAGCATAAGTAATTACAAGATTTATTGTTGAATCTGCTGTATGTCATGTTCTGCTATTTTAGATCTTCATATTTTCAGAGAATTTTGTACAATGCCTAGGGAATTCAGGCAGCTTCTATGCATTATTTATTGAAGAAGGCGATAGTTTTGAGAACTGTTCATGATGTGAGTCTAATATTTTGTCATGGTAGAGCATTTAAGAAAAAAAGGAGTGACACTTTAGCTGTTAAATAATATTGTACATGCAAACTAGACATTTCTGTATGTATTATAATGCTTATTTAATGGAATTATGTGCAAGAGAGGTTATTCTGATGATCAAAGTTTGCTATTTTTTTAAAGGCAGCTTATGTGTTGTATCTGAAGTGTAAAATGTGAGGTTTTTTTCATTATTTATTATTTATTTGGTGGAATAAATGCAAAATTTGTAGAGAAAATAAGTAAGAAACTAATATCATAAGGCAAAATATTAACATTGCTAGCACTAAAAATCATGAGAAAAAAGTTATCATTGTTAAAAATGTAGATTTTTATGCATAAATGCAAACATTGCATATACAAATCTCGTTTGTTTGTGATAATTTTTTTAATATAGTTAATGCTAATTAATACACGCTGTAAAGTGCTTTTTCACTTTTGTATTAAACATGATGGAAATTTCTGTTTTTCACATATTTATTGTAGGTGGTGTTATATAAGGTGTTTGTATTCCATATTAGGAGGTAAAATACAGTTGGGTAAAATTATGCTGTAACATTGAAGAACTGCCCACTGATCAAAAACGAACGAAGACAGGTACACACAATGTTCCTATCCAACTATAACATGAAATAATTGTTGTGAACTTTGGGTAGTAGGTAATTAAGCGGATAATATGGCTAATTATTCTTCTGTAATAATTGATGATTTAATAACAGTAATTATTGAAAAAATGTATTGCACAAACAACTTCTATGTGAAATATGACTCTATCTTCTGCTTCATGTTCTAGTTTGTTATCATTTTGTTTTATGAGGGTCACTCTGAAAGTTTTGAGAATGGACAAGGAGTTAGAACAACCCAGTGTAGGTTTTCCTAGCTTTAGATTGAAGTTTGGCCAAGTGTGCAAGTCTGCTCCAACATTGTGTAGTGTCAGCAATTCTATATACAGGTGCTGCTGCGCTAGATACTAGGATGGATCTCAAGCAAGAACCTTTCCACTCTATGATTTACTACAACTTTAAAGTCAATTTAGGGAAGAGAGAGAGAATGCCGTAAAAGATTGCATTATGCATATGGGAATCTTTGCCCTTCACAATCCATATTTATTGATGGTTTGCAGATTTTATGAGAGGAAGGAACTCCCTAAAAGATGAAAATTGCATTACTATTTTGAAGTCAGTTTACAGAGAGAGAATGCCTCAAAAGATTTGAGGATCATTACCCTTTACAATCCATATTTATTGATGGTTTGCAGATTTTAAGAAAGAAAGAGACTCGCTATAGCAATGACGGATGAAAATTTGATGAATGCAGAGTATATATTGTGGTAAGATCATTATTGTACATAATATCTGTTTCAAGAAACCATAAATATTGGATCAAAAGCAGTATAAACAATCTTCAAAAGAAAAATACCATTTCAAGAAGCACTGCAGCCATGGATTCCCTACCACCTCACAAATGAGCGGAAAAAAAGTTTGGATTGGTACCGTAAAATGTAAAAAAATTTGATGGAGGAAGATTAACATCCTAACAATTGATGAAAGTTGGATATACCAATAAGTGACAGTCATCGGTCTGGGTTTTCCCAGGATCTCCCAACAAAATTGAGGCAAACAAAAAGTGTTGGTCAGAAGATGAACTATTCTTTCTTCTCAGTTAGTGGTCACTTTAAGGGATAAAAAGCTGTCCTGTCAAGTGGTACACAGCAAATGCCTGCCCCAAGTCTTCAATGCATTGAGAATTAAGCATCCTAAGCCTGGTCTTTGTGAAATCCTGTTGCACCATGACAACACCTCTGCCCAAACTGCACTGGAAACAATTCAGTTTCTGAAGGAGTGAGATGTCAAATGTTTGGCCGATCATTTCTTTAGTCCCCTGATGCAACTTTTTTATACTCTCCAAAAATTTGTAGTCAACAATTTGAAATTGATTGAAAATATCCCAATAGACTACATAATATACTACATTCAAATATACATACTTTATCAATCCATTACAAAATGAGATCTAAAAATACACAAAAAATAACTCTAATCTTGCTTATTAGATATTTTCTTTCTAGAGTTGCTTGTTTACATTATGATTCCAAGACACACAACTCCAGGTTATTAGTGTATTGGTGACCATCATATAGCTGTATTTTCCTATTCTTGTTTATGCTTATCTTTTTTTTTTTTGAATGGTGTTTAATGCTCATTTTTATTACTGAGGCACCACAGGCGGTGGACACTGATGATACATGAAATTAAATGATATTTTGTGAAAGAATATTTTTTAAGGAAGGAAGTGTTCCAGGCCTAAGTTATGGTACCTCCCTGGAAAACCCAGTCAGGGAGGACGGTCCTGGCGGGATTCGAACTGCAGATCTCCCACTCACAGTATGCACCTTAACAACCTAGGCCACCTGTGGCAGTATTTATGCTTATCTGACCTATTGTACTTCCAAGGCTACGTTTCCCTCTTCCTTTTAATCATTCTTTTCTATTTCTCTCTATCTTTGTCCAAATACCCTATCACTTTTATATTCTTCTCTCCTTTTACAGTTATAATCTTTCTAATTAATATTACCCCATCTAAATTCTTCCATTTCTGTTGCCAAGCCTGTTCTTTCCATAACTTTGTTTGCCTACAGTGTAATAAACAATGAAAATCCATAATGGTTTCTCCACACATTGGATATTTTTCTACCTCATTTTCATATTCATAATTCTTTTAAATTCATAACTCCAGTTCTGGTACATGCAAACCCTTTCTGACTGGCCTTATCACATTGCTCTATAAATTTTTCCCTACCCCATACTACTTTTATTTCCCTATAAAGTCTCAGTGAACTTTTTTCTCCCTAACTACCAAATATTTTTTGTTATTCAAAATCATCCAATTTTAGGTTTATTTCTTTCCAGAATCCTCTGTTTTGGTATTCTCTATTTATCCATAAGTTTCCTAATCCTAATTGTTGTAAAATTTCCTGCACTTTGAAATACCATGATCCTTTCCACTTGTATTTCTCTTGGATATTAAAACATTCTTTAATAATATCACTCTCTTCCAATGTGGTAAGTAGCTGCATATGAAGAATATATTTGCACCCTATCCAAAGAAACATGGCATTCAACATTTACAAAATGCCCACTTGCGAACGAAACATTTGGGAAGTTGGAGAAAAATTCCAGTGGACCATGGCCTTACAGTCCAGAATACTCAGTTTGCATAGTTGACACCAGCCTTGAAAGCCTATGTTCATAATTTACAAAATGGTTTCAGCAAATGAAATGTAAAGAATGTAATGGAGAATAATTTGAAAAGATGCAATGATCCAATTCACATTTTTTTTAAATGTTATTGCTTTCATTCTCAAAACTTCAGAGTAATCCTTATAAGAGGCAGTGCAGAGTGAATTATATAACTTAAATAGCCACACAAACAGAATAGAATCAATTCTTTGCACTGTGACAAAACATTTGAAAACATTTTAGCTTTTTACAAATTCTTCATAACTGCAGCTTCACAGCATTTGAATTTATAGAAATGCAAAATATTAACAGCTTGCAGAAGAGTGACAGAAATGAATGATCGACACGTTATCTTACAAATGGCATGTTTTTCAAAATTGCATTGCAAAAATACTGTATCCAATCAAAATGTTCCAAGACAAGACCTATATGCAACAAAATATATAACTGATTTGAATTTTGTCATCATCCCCTTCAAAATAGTTCCCTTATGCTACTTTATACTGTTACCAGCATCTTTTCCATTTTGTTTCTTGTCTTAGGAAAGCAATGTCTCCATCAATTTCACTGTATTTCACATTCTTTGTGTAAGCAAAGCTCTGCACCCCAGTTCAACTGAAGAAGAATTTTACATAGTATACGCAAGTCCATCTTTCACCATTCCTTACAGGCTTTCCATAGTCCATATGCATGCAGTATAAGGGTATATTTTCTGAGTATTCTTTTTAAGAGTTTGAAAGTGCAAAAGTCCATTTGAGAAGCATTAGTTGATTTCATGGGAATGTCTGGAAAATATGGCATGGATTCCTGTTTTCAGTTCCAATATCCTAAGAAGGCTCAAAGCAAAAGTTTGACGATGCTTATCGCACCCATGTCCATCTTTCACCATTCCTTACAGGCTTTTGTCTGCGGGCACATTTTCTCAGTACTCTTTTCAAGAGTTTGAAAGTGCAAAATTCCATTTGAGAAGCATTAATTGATTTCATGGGAATGTCAGGAAAGTTGGCATGGATTCCCATTTACAGTTCCAATATCCCAAGGCTCAAGCCAAAAATATGATTGAATGCTTAAGACTTTCTGTCTCTGCCATATATCTATAGATTCTGGATGTCAGTGCAGTATATTGAAATGAGGGCTTCAATTTGACATTATAGGCAGTTGACTGTCACATTTTGAGCAGTACAGCAAATAATTAACATCTCATTATAATTATTCTGTGATTATCATTAATCTCTTGGAAAAAAGTTTCCTTCTGTTACCAGAAGGAGAAAGTGACACTCCTAACACTCAAACTTAGCAATAGTGCAGATGTTCATAAAGAACTGTGTGAATATTGGCATGAATGATGTTTAACTGTACACGAAATTTCTTTATTATTATCTTTTGTTTCTCAAATAAGCAAGGTAATTCAACACATGAATTGTGTTTAATATGATAGCCTTATTTAATTATTCTCGTTATGTAATGTCCTCTAGAGATGTTCAATAGGAACAAAACTGTATACACAATTACATAAGCTGATTAATCTAAATATACGGTATCCACTTTGATGAATGAGCAAGAGGCTTGGAGTTTGATTCCTGCCAGGACCATCCTTCTTGACTGATTATTTTTTCTCCTTTCAGGTTTTCCTCAGTCCTCATTAATGGCAAAATGATAGGAAAATTCCTTAAACTTAGAATGATCATTTTCTTCCCAAAATTTGCTTTCCCAATTTATCATTTCATCTCATGTGACATTGTTTCTGCTGCCTGTGATGCCTCAGTAGTGTCAGCAAATGTTAAAAACTATTAAAAATATTTATTCATATTCCCAAAGAATTACTGCAGCCATATCAGGGATTAAAACTCAACCAAAAAAAGATAAATAATTAATAAATAAAAAATAAAAACTTGTTTTTCTGAATAGTACCTCATAATTTTCTAGAAGCAGGAAATAGCATGTATTTGCCATATAGGAGGCTATGCTTATACTTTGTACTAACTGATAACTAAATAAGAGAAATGAGAGCTGTGTTTACATCACATTTTATTCATTATTAATCAATGAGCACTGAAAACTTTATTCCTTTAAACAGAGTATTATTTTCTGAATGGATTGGACTTACAATTTATATATTAGTATCTAAAGAAAAAAATAGAAAGTTGGAGTATATAAATACTCTTTATGCCCAAGTGCACCAACTTAAACTTTATCAGCCTTTTCAAAACTGGGGTAAAAGCAACACACCAGTATACTATGAAAATCTATTCACCATTGATTTTACTTCATCACAATACTGCAGTTTTGTTTTGCCTAAATATATCAATATTTTCTCAATTTGAAGCAATTCATCTCTCTCATTACCTACAAGTTCTCATGCAATCATTGCAACCCTGGATGGTATTAGTGTTCAGAAGATAATGGTTATTTTTGTTGTGTATTTACATATCCATGAAAAGTAAAGCAATGAGGCTTCCAAGAGCAAATTTTAGTGATTATGAGATTACTGTACTTTATCTGCACAAAGTACAAAGCAGTTATTGGAAATTAAAAAAAAACTAAGTGAGTATGAAGGAGAAGCAAAAAGCCTGGGAAAAGATTAGATTTAAATAATTTGCTGCCTGTACAATTAATGAAAAATAACCTGTCTATGAAAGACCTCCGCATTTCTCCCTCCAGCAAACTGGATTCTCACATATGGGCACCCACTAAACCAGGGAATCTAGTCATTCTATAAAAGTCATCTATAACCTCTCTTTACATTCTGTTAATAACAAAATTGTGGCCTAATACATAAATTGAGGCAATAATGAAGCAAGGGCATCTGCAATCTCATGTAATATCTGCCATGCCATGGTTCTATCAATATCATACAAGTAACCATTTACTCCCTGAAATATGCTAGTGGCATAGAATCACAATGCTAGAAGCAGGCATTTTTTGAGGCATTGTGGAATGGTTTCTGCTAGTTGTGAACTGTAATATTTCATCAAGTCACACTAAAATAGAAAGTACTGTTTCTTTTTTTCAGTCAAAATCTTCTATGAAAATATTCATCATCCAGTTCTTTAAATGAATTCTGGTTGTTGCATGCTTCTCTCTCATTATGCTAATTATTTGTAGATATTGAAGATATAACAAATAATTGTTATGCTGCATTTTGAAAACAAAACAAAGTTTTTTTCAATTTACTGCTCACTGATAAGCAGTTAACATTTTACTTCAGTAAAGTATCAGCAAAGTCAAAACTGAGCATGAAGCATCAGAAACATGACTTTACCAGGATAAAGCTAATAACTCAACTGTTATATATTGAAAAACAAGGTTGGTGCACATGGGCATTAATGTATTGTCAGTGTGCTTTTGTATTAATTATATTTAATTTAATCTGCTGTAATTTAATTTACAAATATACTTTTTATCTGACAGGTATCTTGACAAGCTCATGGGCACATCCTTCTTTCATGAAAGTCATTTCCAAGGTCTGCTGGAACGTGTACGGGAACGGGGAAGAGCAAATGTTGCTCAAAGAGTAGCAGATCAAGTTAGCCGGTTATTCCATCAGTCAGACACTAATGATGTAGCTAAGATGCAACAAGCATGTGCTAATCCCATGGAAAATTCCTTGGAAGCAAAGGATACTGGAAATGAATGCATTGGGAAATATTCAGAAGTGGGTGTTGCAAAGAAGCAAGGAGGATTGTTGCCAGAATTGCAAGTTTTAAGAGATGGAAAAGAACTAAATAGTGATACCAAAGCAGACTATGCTATAGATAAAGGCAGTGTTGGTGTGCCTGTAGTAATTGTAAAGGATGCAGCTTTTCCCACTGCAGCATCAAACAAAGAAAATTTAACAAATAATAGCCTATATTTACGGAATGAAAATTTAGTTAATCTAGAGCGAGATGTAATTACTGTAAATAACAAGAGTCACAATTGTAATAGTGTACTTGAAGTAGAGGAGGGTTCAAGGGAGATAGTGAAGGAATCACATAGTACTGTAATTAAATCTACTAGTGGCAATGGTGTAAGAAGCATTGGAAATTGCAATATACCTAAATCCCATGCTCAGAGTGACAATATCAGTGGAAATATTGCAAAGTATAATGGCTGCTTTAGTTCTTCCATTGTAACAAATACTGGTGTAACCAAATTGAGGCATGCTACACATGTTCTTGTTGGAACATCTTCGCAAGGTGATGATAAGGGTGGAGCAGGGCATAACTTAACCAAACATAATGGTTGCCTACCTAGTTTCAGCTCTTCGGTATCTCTTAGGGCTAAGTCTTCAATAAATCTGCCTGGAGGAACTTCATGCAGCTCTTTCAGTATTAAACAAACTCCTGATGTTGAAGGTCAGAGTCAGATTTCTATAGTGTCTAACTCTCATGTGTGCGTAAGGCTGTGTTCACTAATCAAGGCACAGCTAGTTAAGGCTCATGGTGAAGTAACGCGTCGCTTTGGTGGTAATCAAGGACTCATGACACTTAGTGATGCATTTAACACACACTCCCCCATTGATAGTGGTAGTCATAAGGATGAAAATGAAGTGGAAGATGATGACTCATTGACTAAAATTGAAATACCTTTGGATAAAAAGAAAGAACCTGAAAAATTAATTTCCCAAGAAAAGACTGCAGAATCAGCTGAGAAGGCATTATCTGCACCAACAGAACTTCCGCAAATAAGAGAAAAAGTAAAGGATGGTTTGAGGGATATGTTCAATGCAATTTCAAGGTTTGGCCAGGGTGCTGGCTGTGCAGTTGCTCCAACAGCACCCAGCATATCTGTAGCAGAAGGTTCCAGATCTGTTGAATTAGAAGAAACCACTTCAAATGCACCCATGGATGCAGAGGAAGTTAAAGAGGAACAAGAAAAAATTAAACCAGTGATAAAGCCAGCAGAAATTGTTGATTCCTGTGGAGAAGGTAAGAAACTAACTACTCTTCTTTTAAAATCGCTAATCAATTTTCGTATACAGTCAGTAAGTAGCTTTCACTGATGACAGTTTTAGAATTTTCATTCTGTAGAGTAAAGCAAATCTCTACATCTAGTATATCCTAAACATAGGTATTCATTTTTTGCACTAAACTCCACTCACTTATATAAAAATAAGATGTGTTTTGGGAGAATCTCCCCCATTTTAGTTGCTCACTGAACCGCTGTTACTCGAAACGATGGCTATACACCGGAATGTTCCTGTGGTGGCATCTGTTCGCTGAAATAGGAACTTGTTGAGTTCATCCATAGGAGGAAACTCAAAGTTCATTAGATTTTCTTTATTTTTTAATATGAATATTTTTCCCGAGTGGATAACTCTATTGGGTTTTCAAGATTTTTAGCAATTTAACTTCAGGTTTTATTTCATGATTTTTGATCCAAAAGTGAGCTGCTACTGCTGATTTATCCAATTGCTTAAACCGATTATTCCTAAAGTGTTCTTTCCTCTGAATTTCTACATTTCTCTTTGTTTTGCCTATGTAGCGCAGCTCAAAATCCGCACACTTTATTTCATAAATTCCTGATTTCTGTTCTGTTGGTATGGAATCTTTTACTGTGCAACCTAATAAATTCTTGATATTTTATCTGTTCTTTGGGGTTAACATTATACCATGTTCTTTTAAAATTTTCTTGAACTTGTGGTAAATTGGATGGTATGTGAAACTTTTGAGTTTGTATCCTTCTTTTGTGTTTTCCAATATGGAAATTTCGGTTACCACTTTTTGTCTTTTAGATTTATTGATAATTTTTATTACTGTGTCTTGTTGAAACCGTTGGTTATATCTATCTTTATTATCTCTTGGTATTCTGTTTTGTACTCTGTTTCTGTGAGTGGAATATTCATCAATCTGTATGCCAAACCACGCTGATGACCTGAGATGTTAAAGAGCGTCCATAAATAAATCAATCAATGTGTGCCACTGCATATTTATGTGAATGGGGTTATAATTCTCATTTTTACATAATTACATAAAAAACTGTGTCTTTGTTGGAACCATTGGTTATAGCTTTCTTTATTATCTGTTGGTATTCTATTTTGTACTCTGTTTCTTTGAGTAGAATATTCATCAATCTGTGTGCCAAACAGTGAAACACTGTGTATTTATGTAAAAATGAGAATTATAACCCCATTCCACATAAATATGCAGTGTTTCACAGTTTGGCACACAGATTGATGAATATTCCACTCACAGAAACTGAGTACAAAATAGAATACCAACAGGTAATAAAGACAGCTATAACCAATGGTTTCAACAAAGACAGAGTGATAAAAATTATCAATAAATCTAAAAACAAAAAGTGATGAGGGAAGTTTCCACACTGGAAAACAAAAGAAGGATACAAATTCAAAAGTTTCACATACCATCCAATTTACCACAAGTTCAAGAAAATTTTAAAAGAACATGGTATAATGTTAACCCGAAAGAACAGATATAACATCAAGAATTTATTAGGTTGCACAGTAAAAGATTCCATACCAACAGAACAGAAATCAGGAATTTATGAAATAAAGTGAGCAGAGTGAGCTGAGCTACATAGGCAAAACAAAGAGAAATTTAGAAATTCGGAGGAAAGAACACTTTAGGAATACTCGGTTTTAAGCAAGTAGATAAATCGGCAGTAGCAGCTCACTTTTGGACTAAAATCATGAAATAAAACTGGAAGTTAAACTGTTAAAATATCTTCAAAACCCAATGGAGTTATCCACTTAAGAAATAATTTTCAAGTGGAGTTTAGTGTAAAAAATGAATACCTAAGTTTAAGATATATTACCGCTGCATTGTCTACAGCTTCATGAGTATAATATTTATTCTGTATTTATTCTGTACATCTAGTGTTTATTCAGTGGTTTGTAGGAACCTGAATGGAAGGTACTTGAGAAGGTAAATACCACTCCCAAGAGCTCATAAGGTGCATTGCATTAATACCTAATCAGACTCTTCGAGGCAGACACTTTGTGTTGCAGACAAAGCTTAAAGGAATGTGGATATATTATTGTCTTCCTTTATATTTCTTGCTTATCCTTCATGAAACACCCTTAAGATCTGCTCATCTAACTGTGCAATTGTGGAAAAAGAATATTTTTTCTCCATTTAATGTTCCACCAACAGCTGCCGACTTTTCAAAACAACGATGAATGGGAATGAAATGATAGCACAAATGAGCCTGGGATCCAATGGCAGCTAAATTTTCCTAGTACTCATTTTTTCAAGTTGAGGAAAACTCTAGAAAAAGCCTTACACAGGCAGCATTACCTGACTGGAGATCAAAGCAGGAGATCAAGACAGAATCATTTCCATGGAACTGTTACACCTTCACCCCTACATCTTTACTGGTGCAAATATGTGGTAATGTATATCCCATATTAATGATCAACAGACAACCCTTTGCAGTGGAGTGGAGCCAGGGTGATCATTATCAATTAACTCATCTGCCTTTCAAATGTTAATTTACCAAACATAAGAATAAAAGCATCCCAAACATGGGACTACAGTGAGAATTGCTGTTTACCCGCAGCTTGAAACCTTACTACAAATTGCAGTCTATAGCAATATATCTTTACATTTTGTGGAGGAAAATGAGAGACATCACCAGTAGATATTTTACTAATAAAGCAGAGTGATGAGATATAGCAGCTAGAAAATGCTGTGAGAAGAAAATTAAAAGCAAGGTATTAGATTATTGTAAGTAGAATATTTCTTTACTAATAATGACAAAGATTATCTTCAACTATGTGTACACATTATTTACATGATTTCTGGAATTCGCAGTTTGTCTGAAAATTGCTTATTCAAAATCACCTCTGCCTCCATTGTTTCAGATAAATGGATTTCTACTGTAATAAAATTGGCTAATATAGTAATAGTTTTCCAAAATATTTATTTTGTTCTATCTAAACAAGAGTACAAACTTGTAAGTTAAAGATTTTTTATCAATTCCCAAATAAATCCTTAACATAAGTATAATTTCAGTAACTAATCTCAGTTATGCTACTCTACAGAATGACATGTGGGGTAATATTGCAGTACAAACAAATTCAGAAAGTGAACAAACAAAATACACTGCTGTGTCTCTAATCATGTTCCTCAGTGCTAGGCCTATGGTTCATATTCTTCAGAAACAAAATTAAGACAATCGCTTAAATCTGCTCGATATTCTTGGCATCATTCCAAATAGAAGTCGCACAAATGCACTAAGCACAATTTCTAGTTTTCAGGTATTGATAGAAGACTCCTTTATAAAGAACAGTTAAAAATTGTAGACATGTACCTGAAAATTGGTGTGGAGTTTAGTCCTTCTGTACATATTCAGTTTACATGGCAATGCATTTCTCCTATTAAGTATAGAATAGAATATTTATTTCACTCAGTCATTGCAAAAGGTTTAACAGATACTTTCAATTTCCTAATTCCTATTAAGTTCCAAACTACAACTTTGTGAAGCATATTCTGATCATTTTGAAAAGATGTCTACAAAGCAGGTTCTTCATATTTGGAAACAGAAGTCACTCATGCTAAATCTGGTGAGTAGGGTGAATGTACAAGATGTGATATCCACAGTGCTTGGCAAGGACAAGGTGTCTTGAGCTGTAGGACTGGCACATTGCCTTGAAACTTATGGCCAACAAACCGCATCTTTTGTGCTTTATTTCTTCTTGCAACATTATGAGAATGCTTTTGGTAGTACATGGATATGACAGTGTAGCATGATAATGTAACCAGTACAATTCTTCAGAAGTCCCAAAAGACCGACTCAACAGCTGATGATTGGAGTGATAGCACCATATAGATAAGTGGAATTAGTGTTATAAATTCTAATAGGATATAAAAGTTAAATGTTGGCATAGAGTTGGTTTGATGACACGTATACTTCATTTACTTGGTTTTTAATTGGACATGTTTTGGGAACATTTGCTCCCATCATTGATAGAAGACCAAATGGTAGAAGCATACTGTAGGAGATTGAATAAATGTATTCTACACATCTGTCTTGAAGTTAATAAGTTTTATTTTTGATAATATAGATTTTTTTTTCATGTTAATTACAAAGGTTAGTGTGTTTTAGTAATTTGTTTTTATATCAATTTCTTTCTTTTTTCCTTCTTTTTCTTTTTCTTCTTCTTCTTCTTCTTCTTCTTCTTTTTTTTTTTGCCAAAAGTGGGCTTCACTGTCAATTTCTCTTCTGATTGTAATGGATATTTCTGAAATGTTCTTTGAAATGGGTTTCCAAATTTTTTTACGTTTTTTCCAATGTGTATGATCACAGTCTTTGCTATTGATTTTGTGGATACCTGACTTCCTTTCAGAAGATTTAGGATCTTTGCATTAAGAGGTGATAATTTTTTAATACTGTTTGCAGGTACCAAAATCATTTTGTATTTGTTAAACATTTGTTAAACATTTTTCAATGTTTAACATTTATTGAACATACTAGGTTGGTATGTGAATTTTTTGAATTGCATATCTTCTTTTATTTATGATAGTAAACTCATGTTTTTGACATCTTTAATTCTTTTAGTTTTTTAGATTTAAAAGAAACTAGTAAACATGAAAATAAAAGCCAATATGAAAGAGTATTAACAAAATTAAACACCTATTTTCAGAAAATATCTCATAAGAAACGAATAATTAAAGCTTTGAATGAGAAATGGATCATTTTTACCAAAGCAGATAAAGGGAGTAAAATAAAATATTAGATTTAGAGGATTTTTAAGCAAATTAATAGTATAATTTGCTTTGTGCATCTCCCTTACCCACTTGATGTTGGGGCTTGAGTTCATAATGCTGTGGCATTACAGTATGCCCAGTTGAGGCTCCTGTTTCAAGAGATTATCGATTGATTCATCTGGAAATTCTATATATTAGTAGAATAAAAAAAACCTGAACATTTGTAGAAGCATTTATTACAGAGGAAATGATACCCTTACACATCACGACCTTCAAAGTAAGACCAACTTTTGCCAGCATTCATACACTTTTTGAAACAGTTCTGCTGTACAATTTTTGTCAGTTCTTGCAGAGATCATATTGCATACATCTTCAGCCGAAGTGACTTCTGCCACTTGAGCCAGTTTTTGACTTTTGGAAAGAGGTGCTGAAGCTGAAGCAATGTCTAGAGAATACAAAATATGAGAAGTAGAGGTGTATCATGTTTGCAAAGATCAATTGGAGCAACCAATATGCTGAAGTGTTGTTGTGATGATGACGAACCCAATTCTTTTTGTGCCATAAATGAGGCCTGTTTCATTGCACTGCATCACAAAGATGCCTAAGAATGGCAATATACATCTCTTGTAGTTTTGAATAGGAGGGATTTTCACAGTGAATTATAGTATAATATAGCAAATTATTATCGAGGAAATCACTCATTCTTTGCAATATGCACATGAGTTTCTTGGAAATAAAATTGAGACTTTTTCACATATAAACAAATGTTGGTATGGTTATTTAATTTTTATTATTATTATTATTATTATTATTATTATTATTATTATTATTATTAATGCATGCCTTTAACATCTCAGGTCATCAGCATCCCATTCAATTTCAGAGTGTGAAATGGTGGACATATTTTGCTTAGAGGCCTCTTTTTTCAGACTTGAGGTTCTTTTTCGTGTTGTAAATGTACAACACAGGACCCATGGCTTTACTTCCCTTCAGAAGGAAACCATACTTAGGATTTTTATGCCCGAAGAAATTCATCGATCCTAGCCGGGTTTCAACCTGCAATCTTGGGTTTAGGAGGCAAGTGTGGTTACCACTACACCACCAGGACCGACCCATTATGTTGATGATGTCTTTGCAATAGTACATGAAAAATGGAAAGAGGATGCAATAAAACTACTCAACTTACAACTGTTACAATGTTAAATTCACAATGGAAATAGAAAACACAAGGTTCTTCCTTTCTTAGATATGAAAAATTATAAAAAAAAAAAATGGCAGTAATCAGGAATTTGGCATATTCAGAAAATATGCCCACACAATAATTATATAAAAAAACAACAGCCACAATCCAAACAACATAAATTCAACATAATCAATAATCTCACATTCAGATTAACAAACTTACCAATAAGCAGGACAGAATACAATTCAAAGTACCATAAAATCACAGATATAGCACAGAAAAATGGCGATACAATAGATCTGTTCAACAAGAAAATAGAAAAATTCAAAAAACAAAAACAAATAAAAGATGTCACCACACCAAAAGGTTACAAAGGAGATCATATATATATATATAAATTTATATTCCACCCATGGGCACACCAAAAATTCCAGTAGATGTTTAAAGAAGCAAATATCCTTTTGGCTCCAGTAAACAAATATAGTTTAAAACAACTCCTAAAAGCCAACTCAATAGACAAAATTTTGCTAGGAAAACAATCAGGCATTTATGAAGTTGATTGTAATATACATAAAGCAAAATAAAAAGAAGTATTACCATATGGTTTAAGGAATACATGAGAAATGTAAAATATAAATATACAGAAAAATCAGCAATAGCAAAGCTTATCTGGCAAAAGAACCACAAATTCCAAAAGGAACCAAAACTTGTAAAAGCTCTTCAAAAACACATGAATTAACAGTGTGGAAAAATATTTTCATAAACAAGAACAAGGAAAATTTGGTTAATTTTGATTTCCCAAACAATAATAACCTCATCATTAAGTTCGTAAAATCCACAAAGCAACATCTTAGTACCAGACTGGGAAACAGGCAGTGGAACCATGCTGAAGATGAAGGCAGCAGCATTTGAAACATGTCCCAGTAAGTGGAACAAAATTAGTGAAATTTGAGTGTTTTCCTCAATAATAATTTGTTATATTATATGTCTCTCTATTGACAGTTCAATCTTCAGGAATAAATTCAAATTGTACCTGACTATGCTATATTAATTACTATTGCCTACATTCTGTCATTTATGTCTGAGAACATATACTGTACTCCAAGATTAAGGCAGAGAAGTTACTTAAATAGCATAATGGAGCCAAGCAAAGTTTGGTGTCTTTTTTGACTCTACTGGCATGTTGTAACATGAAGATAACTTATTATTGACAAAATCGTTGTAGTTACATATTTGTATCACAGCAACTGTGTTTTTCTTTCTGGAGAATGAATTGTTTTCAGAACTACTACTGATTAGGGCATTTAATGCCTATTTCCAGAAACATCCCCATAGCTGTCATTTCTAACATCACTAAGCATACCTGTAAGATGACAAATTATATAATTGAATACTTGCCAACTATTCTGGATTGTCCATAATTATTACCAATTTATCCCACTATTATGGCATTATAGTCAACAGGAAAATTATCACGTAAAAGCAAAATTATTACATAAAGTCCAAACCAACTTCCTTCTATGCACACCAACTGGCAAATAAGTAGGGAATGAAATCATCACTTCTGTTCAGTACAGTTGGTGATGTTACAAACAGCGAATTAAGAATAGACAATGGCATTACTCTCCAGTAGATAAAATATTTTAAAATGCTTAAAACACCTTCATGGCCTCACTCTTAATGAACAAGAAACAGACTGAGTTAAAAGCGTTTAAAATATTAATATAATGATAAAACACTCTTAATGTTTCACTCTCAAAATTTAAAAATTCAGAACAGGTTCATGAGACCTTTGCTGACATTGTCAACTGTTAAACGACTGGTGGATCATGCTAAGTTAGAAAGGTAGGTTACTGTGAGGACTCTGGCGGTCTATTGATTAACTTATAGTGATTATTGTCTGCTTCCAGAATCAGACAATATTTACCTCACGAAAATGTCCTAAATTTTTAAATTTTGAGAGTGAAAAGTGAAGAGTGTTTCATCATTATATTAATATTTAAAATGTTTTTAACTCAGTCTGTTTCCTTGTTCATTAAGAGCGAGGCCTTAAAGGTGTTTTTAAGCATTTTAAAATATTTTATCTCTGGAGATTTGATAACTTTTTTCATTATCTTTATTCCTGAATACATTAAAATTAAAATGACATTACTGTTTGTACAGTATTAGGTTGTATGTGTGCATATAAGTGACTGTAATTAAAGTTTACTTAATTGTAAGTGAATGGTTTTCTAAAATGAGGTATACCAATTACATCCACTGCAAGAAGATAGCAGTGATACAAAATTATCGAAGTGGTTACACAGAGCCACACCAAACATTTTTTATGTGTGTATAAGTATGGAAAATGATAAACTTAATTATCTTCATGTAGCACATGTTGGATTATGTGCCTTTTGAATTAATCCCATTGAAGACTATATTTAATTTTGAAATACATTTTAACATGGATGATTCATAAGACTTGTATTACAACCCTAATGCTAATCTGAGGATCCATTGCAACAACTTTTCTTGCAGTATTGACTTCTCAGGTTTCCTGTGTCACACTCTTGGACAACTGCACACATGTAACGTGGAGTGTTCCTGTAACCTGCACTCCAAGCATTGAAATATATAATCTGGATTCATTTATATATAGCAGCTGCAGATTTTTTAGTTATAATGACACTCCTTATACTAGGAGCATATGCACTGCCTGATCATTTGTGTCATATCCTCAGTTCATAATCACTTATTGATTGGACAAAATATATGCCCAATAATACTGTTTGTAGTGATAAGCACTGCAGTACTAATTCCACCATTCATCAACAACCTTTCTTGTTCACTATATTAGTTTTCTATATCACCAAATTCACATTGCTACAGTTATATTGTTTCAGCCATAGCCAAGCGTCCTATATCGATGTGCTACATATTCAACTGAAATGTGTACTGTGGCATAGCATATTTTAAAGGGTTGTTAAATATTTAACATCTTACTAGTAATGTTGTGAATTTTCCTTCAAAACTTCAGATAATCTGTACAGTAATCATGGAAATGTCAGAAAAATGTGTGTTTTGTTCCATTCTGTTATTTTTTCCTCACCTTCTATTTATATAATTTCTAAAGTATCTTTTGAAAAGCACTATCCATTTTTATTATGCAAGAAATAAGCATAAAGCTGATATTCTGCATTTATAAACTCTAGTGGTATTTTGTTAAGATCGTGACAAGCATCTGTTCTGCAGTTTAATATCAGCAAATCAAACAAAATTCAGTAGTATTGGTATTTCAATATTAAGTGTATGAGTGTTAAAGCATTACTTTACAAAATTTTTTTTTTGTTCCATTAACAGGATTCTCAATTATGGACTCTGCTCCAAATAGTCACAAATTTAAGCTGACAATGTTTCAACCCACCGATCCTCAGCTGTTTTTTCGTACTGTTAGGAAGGAAATAAAACTTCTTAGAACTTCTTTACCTTCTGGAATTTGGGTCAAAGGTTTTGAAGATAGAATGGTAAGTTATGCATATTTTTTGAGAGTTCTGTTTCCTACAGCTGTTATATTCAAATATGCTATTATAATAAGTGCCAAGAATTGCAACGTGCTGTAAATCTATAATAATAACCTTGCTGCCCATTATCATACCCTTGGCTTTCCATAAAGACTAATATTTTATTTTAAAAATTGTGTGCTTTTTCTTCAAGCACATATATGGATACTTGGACATTATAAAGTATACAAGAGTAAGAAAAATACATAACTAAGCTGTAGTGCTGTAAATATTAAACATTACAATTTAGAATGCCTATCAGAACATCTCTTATTAAAATTGCACTTGCTGAGATACTCTCCCTTTTTTTCTGCTTATATTTTGTTTGCTTTATGTGACAATTTTGAACCATTTCAGAGTAAATTTTGACCAAAAGAATAATTAAATAGGCAGATCTATTATCACTGAGCAGCACTGTGTTAATGTATATATCTCCACATCCTAAAGGTAGATTATTTTTTTTTTTTTTTATTTCTATGTATAAATTAACCCAAGGTGTTAAGCTTGAAGCCTGGGTCAGAGGTACTCTTAGTCACCTCTTAATCTTCTATTAGTCAGTAACAGGTCAGAGGAACCCATAGCATCATTTAGATACTCTAATTTTCTAATGAACACACCTACATAATTGGCTTACTTGGACATCTAATAGCATACCTTTCTCAGTGTTTTACTGCATCGATAACTTATCTGTAGGTTGAGTCGCAAGAATGAATGTCAAAAACAAGCAGTTGCATATCTGCTGGGTGAATTTGACCCAGCATGCCAACTCTTGTAACATACTTGTATATTGTTTTACTTGTATATTTGCACATTTGATTTGCTATTGCAAGTAGATATTATTCTTTCAACATGAGCATCAGTAAGAGCAATATTGTAAGGATTTGAAAGAAGTTTGTCTGCTTTGATGATGTTGCCCTTCCAGAGAATGACAATTCATATGAAGCTTATGATTCTGATTCTGAGGATAAACTAGAAACAAAGTCTTTAGATTCAGAAACTTCTCAAGAAACTGAAGAAGAGATAAGTGACGAAGTGAACAAATTTGATGGTAAAATGTATTTTATATATGAGAGTATAAATCACTATTATTATTATTATTATTATTATTATTATTATTATTATTATTATTTATGAATTCCATTTTAATTTACAGAAGAGCTAGAGTGAAAACATCCTGCTCAGATAACGTATAATAATTCATAATTGGTAATTCATTGGTAATTGCTATATTGGTACAAACTATTTGCTTGTATAAGTCATTGAATTTTGCTTACATTTATTTGAGTAGTTACTATTCTGGTATTCTATTGGTAGTCTTTTGGTTAATATAAGTGTAATGAAATGAAGCTAAAAGAGCATTTTATCAAAATAAAGATAAACTTAAAAAACTAGGAAAATTAAAAAATGATTTAAAATAAATAAATCAAGGCGTAAAGCCAAAGTATAAAGCAACCAATGGTGAGCTGCCAAACCATGTGCCTAATGGAAGATTCAGGAATAAATCTTTCATAGTAGAGAAAACCTTAAGGAGGTCTCCAAGATATACAGAATCAGATGAGAGATATTTGTGGCTCCATACTTAGAGGAGGATATGGTAGCTCAGTTGGTTAGAGCATTATCATAGAAGGTAAAATATCCATGGTTCAAATCCCAGCTATGGTCGAATTTTTCAAGTCTAACTCTTCCTTTCCTTGCACCTAGTTTTAATAATGTGCAATATTGCAATTAACCAGTGTTTCTTCTTAATAGCAATGCTTATTAATGTATTGAACCAAAAAAAATTGTGTTCCAAGACATGTTTTTCTTCCCTTTGTTCAATTTCTTAGATCTTCAACATAAGAACAACCCATGCTCTTTTTTAATCTGCTGGATTAATACCAAAGTAGAATTTATAACCTTTGTAAGCTTTGTCACAAGTTGTGTTTTGTCTTTGCTTTTTGGCAATAAAACTTAAATATAACAAAAAATATGTTATATGTTAAATTTAAGCAAACCCTCCTTTTCAGTGTTCTCAGCTGGATTATATCTAAAACTGTCTGTAAAATTCACTTTTTATAATTATTAATAGATGTAGTGTTTACCTCCAATAAACTGTGCTTGACAACTTTGTCAACTGAACTCATATTTAGGATAAGACAAATAGCATGAGATGGACTTCCATCTGGCTTTAATAGAATCAAATCCTGCTTTTAAATAGTTTTAATCCATAATGTATGTAATATAGGTCTCAAGAAATAGTTCATTTTCATTTTAAAGTATTTCTATAAGTATGAAGTGAAAATATAAAATCATTGTATAAATACTCAGTTCCAAAGAAATGTTATAGATGCAGTTGAATGGGTATTTTGAATCCTCTCATGGTAAATGTTATAAAAAGGCTGTACTAACTAAAATAACAAAATCATTGTAGATTTGTGTTATTAATATATAATATTGATGCTATTGGGTAAAATTTAAACAGGCAAGTGTACATTAAGTAAATTGCATTCACCTTGCTCTCTCTAAGTGGGTGTTCAAGACCTCAGTGAGTGTTATGAGATTCATCAAATCCCTTATAATATTTATTTCTTTAATGTAATACTAAAATTACAATATAATGTTACAATATTACAGCTTGTTCTAATTAAGGTCTATTCAGGGATAGTTCTGCTAAAACAAAACCAAATAAGAATGAAAAAGGGGTAATAATAATAATAATAATAATAATAATAATAATAATAATAATAATAAACTTATTTTTTAGCTCAAAATGAACTATTAATTCCATAAATCCTATTTAATTTCAATATCCATTTTTCTTGAGCTTACTCAAATACTCCTAAACTTTTAATCTAAATAGAATTCCTAAATATTTTTCTTAATACTAGTATTGACTTAGTAGAAGTTGTTCCTTCATTTATACTTAGATAGCTGCTGAGTTTTCTTGTAGGTATGAGGGTAGGTCCACAAGTTTCTGACTTTGCTAATAAGAATTATCGCCTTCACAAGATCCTTAACTGGTGTCATAACTTATTTGTTAAGTAAATAATTGCAGCTGTAACTTCTACTCTGCTGTTTTCAGTTGTTCAGATATAGTTGATAAAGAAGTCTTTGTGTTGAAGATGTGACATATTCAAAATGGAGTTTCCAGTTATTAAATTCTTCACAAAAGAAGGACTTACTCCAAATGAAATTAAACAGCGATTGGATGGTGTATATGGGGAAGCATCCCCCTCATATTCTACTCTAAAAGAATCTGCCAAAATTTTTCGAATGGATTGAGAAAGCACTGAAGATGAAGAGCATGCAGGTCGGCCCTTGGAGGTACTCACTCCTGAAAACATTGTTCTTGCGGAACGAGACATTATGGAAGACTGGCGGCTCAAAGTTACAGAAATAGCAGCAAGGTTGGGCCTTTCTAAAACAACATTCCTTCCAATTATTCATGAGCATTTAAACATGAATAAGGTTAGTGCAAGATGGGTGCCTAGACTTCTTTCCTCAGTCCAAAAGCAGCAATGAGTCATCTGTAGTCGGGCATTTTTGGAGTTCTGCCGTGGCAACGAGAGAGAAGTTGTTCAAACCTTTGTTACAGGAGATGAAACTATGGCTCTCTACTATGATCCCTTGTCCAAAAGAGAATCAATGGATGGCGTAAACCTGGCGAAGCACAGTCTCTAAAGGCCAAGGTCACTCAGTCAACCAAGAAGACCATGACCACAATCTTTTGGGACTGTGAAGGAATACTCTTCATTGACTTTAAGGAGAGGGATCACCACAGTAAATGGGGAACACTATGTTGGCATACTGCACAGACTACATACTTCCATCAAAGAGAAAAGGCGAGGAAAGCTGAGTGGTGGTGTGTGCTTTCTTCGCAACGTGCCTGTGCACACAGCTTTTGTTGCAAAAGAAGCTGTGAAGAAATGTGACTTCAAGGAGGTGGACCATCCACCCTACAGCCCAGATCTAGCTGTGCCAGTGACTATTTCCTCTTCTCAAAACTCAAGAAGGAGCTTCGAGGAAGGAAACTTAAGTGTGAGGAAGTGGTGGGTGCTGTTTATGCTCATTTTGCAGACAAATCTATTTTTGGGGGGGGGATTGAAATGTTAATTCAAAGATGTGAGAAGTGTATTGCAAATAAAGGTAACTATATTGAAAAGTGGAATATAGTTTTTGTTCTTTATCATACCTAGAAAATGGTTAGGCCGGAAACTTATGGACCTAGTCTTGTAGTCTCCCCATATAAATTAGTCAAAGGTAATGCTATCTCAGGCTCTTGGTGATGCCTGATGATTGGCTTTCTGACTTTCTGCTCCTCTTTTGATGAGCTTCTTACTGAAATGAAAAATAATCTTATATCATGTAACAAATTGAGAGGATCTGACTCAGTGGAGAATTTACATTTGTAAATAAGAATGGACAAAGTGTGGTAGATTATATGTTGTGTTCACTCACTATTGATAATTTGATTAGAGATTTGGAAGTTATGAATATGATATTAATGTTTTGTCATTTCCCACTGAGATTAAAATTGGGGGAAGATGAGAAGTATATCATGTGGAGAGAATTGTAGACATATTGAGGTTTACAAGTGAAAGAAAGAGAAATATGACTCATTTTGTAAAGAGTTAAATTTGGAAAGAGGTAAAATTTTACAATAGGAAATGGAGAGTCTAATAAATGCAAATAAAGTAGTACAGGCAGTAGAGAAATTAGGATATAATGTGAAAAGGGCAGGAATGTTATGAAAGCAGTGGTTTATGATGATAACAAAAGGAAATGATTTGATAAAGGTTGTAAAATGGCAAAGAGTAGTAATTCAAGAGTTAAAAATTAGGGACAATCAGGAGAAAAAGAGTAAAGAGAAAATTTCTTAATACTTAGATGTGGATATAGGTGCCTCACAGAGGACAAAAAAAAGGAATGGGGTAAAAGAATAAGTAAAATGTTAATGGATGCAGAAAAAATTTAAGATACAAGGAGGATATGGTCAGCAGTTAAAACTTAATATAGAAATATAGAAATTGGATAATGGAGAGAAACGTAACTTCAGAAAGTTGGTGTGCTCATTTTAACACATTATTAGGGCAAGAGCATTTAATTAGACCAAAAATAGATTTCTTAGGAAATCAGGAAGCTATTGATGATTTAGAGAAGGAGATTTCAGAGGAAGAATTTTATGATCAAATTAAGAGGTTAGGTGAAGAAAGCAAGTAATATTGATGGAATTCCAGGGAAATTCTGGAGGATTTGTGTTAAAGAAGGTAATAGGAGAAAAATAGCAGTTAAATTGTTTAATAAAATAAAAGAAACAAGGGAAATACTCAAGATGTGGGGATGAAGCATAATAGTACAAATATATGAAGGAAAGGGAGATGTAAATAATCCAGCTAATTAGAGGAATATAAGTTTTGTTTCCATTTTAAGTTAGGTTTTTACAGGAATTCTAGCCAATAGGTTAAGGAAATGGGTGGAGAAAGAAAAGAAATTATCAGAGTTTCAAACTGGTTTCAGAGAGGGAGAAAAACGGCAATTAATGTTTTTGTGATAAAGACAATTGTAAATAAATATTTAAGCAAAAAAAGAAGAGTTTATATGGTATTTATAGACTTTGAGAAGCATTTGATACTATAAATAGAGAAGCAATGTGGAAGGAAAGGAATAAGTTAGATGTTTATTAAACTATTACTGTAGATATACAGTGCGAACCTGTTTTGTGTCAAATTTTCAGGTGATGAAGTAACTGAAGTATGCAGAGTAAAAGAGGAGTAAGACAAGGTTGTAAATTAAGTTCAACACTGTTCAATCTCTATATTGATAACATTTTGGAAGAAACTAAAAGAAATAAGTTACATCTACCAGTAATAAATGTTTAGGAAATACAAGGTTGTTTTTGCACATGATTTAGTAAAGCACATCTATATCTAATGGAGGATTGAGAAGAGCAATTGAAGTAGTGAATACTTTTTGTAAACAATGGAGATTGAACATTAATGAAAAGAAATCAAAGGTTTTCATTTATAAAATAGGTAATAAGTTAAAAAATGATAAAAAAAAATGGCAGTTAAATGGGAGAGAAATAGAGGTGTTAAGGAAAATTAATTATCTGGGAACAAGTTTAAGCTCTAATGGAAGTTGGAATGAGCAGAAAAAATTAGCACTAGCAAAAGGAAAAGCAGCTATGAGTGTTATAAGAGCATGTTTAAGAAAAATTCCTGATATTGGCTGGAAAGAATATACACCCACAGTGGAATCTAAAATGCTGTATGGATCAGAAATTTGGGCTGTAGAGAATGCATCGAAAGATGTTAATAAAATAAATAGAAGTTTCTGTAAATTTATTTTAGGTTTACCAACATCATCCCCAAATGGTACAGCGCAGCTAGAATTAGGTAGCTATTCCACTAAGAAAAAAATAATCACAAGAATTATGAAATATTTATTCAGAATTACCACATTAGAAGAAAGTGATATTATTAAATAATATTTTAGAATGCAGTAGAAATGTAAGTGGAACGAATCATGGTATTTCAAAGTGCAGGAAATTTTATATAGGTTTGGAAAAAGTGTGGATAAATAGGGAATAGCAAAACAGAGGATTTTGAAAAGAAATAAACCTAAGATTAGAAAATGTTGAACGACAAGAAATAATTAGTAGTTTAGGTGAAAAGAGTTCATTGAGGCTTTACATGGGAATAAAAAAAGTATGGGATAGGAAAAAAATATATAAAACAATATGATAAGGCAGGTAGAGAAGGGTTTGCTTGGGCTAGAACTGGATTTATGAATTTAAAAGGATTAGGATATGATAAAGGAAATTGTTTAATGTGTGGAGAAACCATACAAATTTTCATTGTTTGTTATATTGTAATCAAATAAAGTTATGGAGAGAAAAGGTTTGGAATTAAAAATGAGTAAATCTAAATGGGGTAAGATTTTAACAATAAAAGGAGAGAAAGATATAAAAATGATTGGAAATATTTAGGTAAAGTTAAAGAAAACTGAATAAGAATGACGAAGAGTATGATGGAAGGAAATGTAGAAGTGTAGCCTTAGAAGTATAATAATTTATGGATTTACAATGTATTTAGGGAAGGTCAGGGAGAAATGATAAAGAACAGTCAAATAGTTAATGATTGATAAATTGAATAAGTGAAGGAATGGGAGTAAATTAGCATTAGAAACAGGATTATTATACACCAATAATCTGGGTGTTAGTGTGTGTATAGTTCTAAAGAAATAAGTAACTCACAAGTATAGAGTAATAGTTGAATGTAGTGTTTAGAATAAAAATATTGTAATAGAATCTTAATGATATATATTAATTTTATATTGTCAGTTAGTATTATGGAATTCACAAAGACATAGATCTTATTGTAATATTTGAAATTGTATGTTGATGTAAAGAGAAATAAACTCAATTCATTCATTCATACTGAAATAAATTCATGAAACCCTATAAAGTTGCAATGATGCATTTCACTGTTGATTAATAGTTCATCCATTACAATTCTTTTATATTATATGTCTCATGGACACCAACATATAGACTTCCAAAAATACACATAAAAGTTGTACCACTAAGGCAATACAAAAAAGGGCAAGTGTATATAGTAGACAAAATTTTAACAAAAAACTCATTGAAAAGACTTACTACTTTTCTCTTCTGTAAAATGTAATTTTGACACAAATGTTGTGTAAGGCTAAGATTTAGAATCAGAATCAAATACGAAAAGTTTGAGGTCAAGACTGTAACTTTACCTACAGATCTTTGGCTTACTCTGCTGATACTCTTTTAACTGACTCTGTATATCCCTGAAAATTTCAGATGTTATTTCGTCATAGAGAATTTATCCTGAAGAGAGGGCTCAAAGCCTTTGAGCACTTATGACCATGCTGTTAAGGTTAATTTATATTAAACGTCACTTTTTCATACCAACTGTGGTTAAACTTTCTATTTTTTGAAAGAATGTTCTGTAGTTTATTTGTACATAAGCAGAATGTATCAATTAATAATCTTAATCCATAACCAGTAACTGAATTTTCTCTTTAAAGGCTATAGATTTTTTTTTTTACATAAATCTGTGCATGGATAAAACAGAAATTTAACAGAATTCTTCTGTAGACTGTTGGATTATGTAAAATGTACTCTAACATAACTCTGACCCTGCTTCCTGCTATGAAAAGTCCCACTGCCTTTTTAGTGAATTAAAACTTGTAAGAAATGCAGAGGCCAGGGATTCAAAAATGTTTAGATTTCTAACAGCAACAATAAACAAAGCATTGATTGATAACAAGCAGGCATGTATTTTAATTCTTAAATTAAAGTGTAATTTGAAATATGCACAGTGAAGTGGATCAAATATAAATCCTTTATGAATGACTGTAACCCAAATACTCGTGTGGCTTTGCTTACTTTTTAATGTATAGAACATGTTTCTCAGACTATCATCTGCATCTTCTGCTACCTGTTGACTGCCACAAGATTGTAAATATTTCCTTGAGGATGCTCATTCTGGTCTGATGGACATCTGATGAACTTGAAGTTAGTGCTTTCATCTTCCAGAGTATCGGAGTTCATTAACCTGTCTTTATATTTTTGCATGCAGATTTTCTCCCATGTGGTTAGTTATTTCATGGCTTTCTGTCCAAAAATGAGCAGCCATTACAAATTTTCTTGTTTGCTTGTAATTAATGTTGCAAATGTGTTTTTTTTTTTTTTTTTTAGTCAAGTACTTATTTTTCTCTTAATTTTTCCAATGAACAGAATTGGCAAACATTTTCAATATGCCTGCAATAACCTGTTATACTATTATGAATTTTATGTGTGGGCAATGCTCATGTAAGAACTTCAATATTGACTTACTATTGAAACAGAAACATAATATGAATGTTACAAGGAGATAAAAAAAAAAAAGAAGAATGAATAATTCAAATCAAATTGAGTGCATGATGGTGGATATGAGTGTTTTCAGTTTACAGGAGAGACTTGTAGTTTCCATGTGGTCCACACGCATGGTCATGCAGAATTTTAGACCTAATTTAGATAGGCACCCATAACCAATAATACAATGATCTTAATTAAATGGTAACTTTGTTGGTTGAAGTGAAAGAATAAAAGCTTTTAGCACGGGATGTGTTAAAGATGCAAAGCAAAGTGGGAGACCCTTCACTCAGGCTGAAACTTGTACTGCCATTGCCAAGTTAATGACACAGTTACCTATCAAATCAACCAGAAAACATGCCACAAAGTTGCAACTGCTGCAATCAACAATACATGGCAACTTGAAAATTAAACCTTTCTGCAATGTCATTGCAAATGAATTAACAGATGGGGATCTTGACAGGCACATGCATTGTTCCTTCAATAATTTCCAACACGTGCTAGGCAGAAGAATTTTTTTCCCAGGCAAATGCACCATTTACCACAGTTCTATAAATTCTAGGCTAAGGAGAATCCCCATTTCTATAAAAAAAAATTCAGCAGAATCCTCTGCATGTGGTGATACATATCATCTGTTTGGTGCTTATTTCTTTCAAAGATCAGCAAATAAGGCGTCATATTTTTTGCATGTTAAACACCTGGTTATGTCTATAGTTGCAAGCAGCAGGCATTTTGAACACTGGTTCTAGCATTGGTACATTGCTGCTGTTGTCCATGACTAGCTCGATGACATGTTTTCACATTGTTGACTCTCACCTGCATCATTCTCTTGGCACCCATGCAGCCCTGACCTCACCATGCCAGATAAAGTATTGTGAAGTTTCATTAAGGAGAGAGTGCAATAGCACCAATATGATTCCAATAATGCTTTAAAAACTGCTTTCCGTGTTGCCTTCCAAAAAGGATGTTGAAAATGCTCATTAAAATGAATTCATATTCCATTGCATTTCCATTCATATCCCATATTATATTCATAAATACAGCATAAAAGTTATTGTAAAAGTCCTGTGACTTTTAGCAACCCTGCAGATTTTGTCCCAATATGCACAGTTAATTTGCTAAATTCCCATTTTTTATCTTATGTTTACCATCAATAATTTTGCTGTCAAGAGCTTTTTATGTTAAATTTGTTTTATGTGTTAAAATCAAAAAAGTTTTTGTCTTTTTAACTGCTCTACATTTTTGTGAACTAATTCTTTGGTGAATTCCTTCCACACTACTGTTCTTTTCATTTGTTGTATTCTTTGGAGTTCTTCATTATTCATAGGTAAATTGTCGAATCTGTGTGTCAAACTGTTAATTACTGCATGTGTAGTTGTGTTTCTTGGGTTATGTTTAGGGGCTTCTATGTAATTATTTGTGTGCTTTTTCTATACATTCCAAATTCTAGATTGCTAGATTTTTTTGTTATTTTGATGTCAAAGAAAAGTAGTATACAATATCAATTTTTGTTTCATATGTAAATGGTATGTTCTTGCATGTTCAAAAGGTTTATGGCATTCTTAATGTATATTTTTTATTACCAATAGCAAGTACATCATCAGCATATCTCTACCATGTTTTGAACAGAAGTGCATTATGTATGTGGGTTTCAAATATACTTGTAAAGGATTAACTAGAAAAAGAGCTTCCCATTGTTAATACAGACTCTTGTTTATGGAATTTTCCATTAAATGAAAAATATGATTGATTTATGCATATTTCGATGAAGTTTATGTGTATATATATGTGTGCATCATTAATCTTGATTTCTCTAGTTATGCTGGCAAAGAGTTTTTATCGAAAGATACCAAAATGTCAGCAGATTATTTTAAATCCTTCATTTTTTTATTAATTGAAATGAATTGTTTATGCTATAGCTTTGAAATTTCGGAAAGGTTTTAATCTGTTAGCTAGTCATTTTGCTAGATAATACATTATGGATATTAATGATGAGTTGCATGCTGTTTGCCTGTTTTGTGAGTTTTTGGTAAACCATATATATTATAGCCATGATTGGGTTATTCCATTTTAGTCGGTAATATGCAGCTTTTGGAATAATTTTTTATGTTTTTAGAGAATAATTTACTGATTTAAAGTACAAACTCATTGCCCTTTAGCAAATTTTGCATCTTTTTAATATATTCCTCTTTATACAGAAGAACTATTTTGTTCGCTTTATCAACTGTGTAAATTATGTATTTTTTATTTAAAGATTTGGTCGTACTTTTGTATGCTTTATTTTGTTTTTATCATATTTTTCTCTCTTAATATCTTTCCAAGTCTCTTTCTGTTTATTTTGTTATAATTCAGCTTCTTCATCACCACTTCTAAATCTATCATGTAATCTATTTCATTGTTATATTGTACACTCATTTTTAGATCCTTGTAAAGGATGCTATCTCTTCATCCTTGAAAGTCTCTTTCAACATTTTTTCTACATTGTTTAGGTTAGTTTCAAGATGTTTATATTTTTTAGGTTTTTGGCACAGTTGCCTCTAACTCTTTGCTTGACTACCATTTTGTTCTCCCAGAAATATATATAATCAAAGATGTGCGTACTAAATTATCCCATACCATGTTTCTAACCTCTTTGAAATATAATTGCTCCTCATTTAGTATTAAATCAATATGTGCCAATTTTATGTAATGTTTTACTTTTTCTATTATTTTCTTCTCATCAGCTATTTATCCCTCACTTCTTATTATATTTTTCAGTTTTTTGTACAAATTTTGGGCATGTTTTATGTTTAGGCACAAGCTTATAAAATATGTATCTGCAAATAATAGCCTATTTTTTTTTCCCATCTGGTATATTGCTTTATGTTCTTTAAGAGGTTATAGAAGCTGCAGATGAAGATGCCAAGGTTGTGTTTCTGTGTCATCCATCTTCAATTTTTATGTTGTTTTTCTTGAAGGCTGCTTTAATGTTCTACATATAATCAAGTAAGTAAAGCCACATGAGTGTTTAGATTTACTCAATCATGTAAGAATTATCATATGTAATTATATTTTGGTTTCTGAATATGTTTAAAATGGTGGCAGTATGCAATGTTTTGTAGGAATAATATGATTATTTTATTTAGCAGTAATATAAAATAAACATCACAGAATATAACAGATCTAAGCTTTGAAAGTTTTTTCTGAAGCACAGTCTGAATGTTTAGCATGTACCATATAAGTAGGTAGTAGTCATATTAATTACCAGAACTTCACTTCCCCATCTTAAGAGCTCTATAGCAAGTCTATGAAGATGTATGATGGAATATACTAAAAATGCTGGTTCATTGGAGATAAATGTTTATAGTTTTGCTCTTAATGTTAGAGGTACAATAATATGAAATAAATAGAAATTATAATTTACACTTCTTTAACAGGACCTTTATTCAGTAATGATCCGTGGACCTGAGAAGACACCATATGAGGATGGATTATTTTTCTTTGATTTCCAACTATCAGCTGATTATCCTAAGGCTCCACCATTATGCCATTATATCAGCTATTGCAGTGATCGGCTTAATCCAAACCTCTATGAAGATGGCAAAGTTTGTGTTAGTCTTCTGGGAACTTGGAGTGGCAAGGGAACTGAAGTCTGGACGCTTAATTCAAATTTACTTCAGGTTATAGTTTCTATACAAGGTAAGTGCAGGTAGAAGGGAAAACTGGATCAGTTATTGCATCAGCCACTTTATGGTGCCAATTTAGATTAGATAAAATTAATTTTAAAATATATTATATAATTGTTGTCAATGAATATAAGGAATAGCCCACATAAAGTATTACAAACTAATGTCTCTAAATGGATTATTATGACTAAATGCTAACTTTTTCTAAACTTTTTGGAGGAAAGAGTTTTCATGATAGTTACATGAACAACACTTGAGTAAGTCTCTGAAGGGAAGTAACCTCAGAATTTTAACTGAAACCATGGTATAATTTTTAGATATTCTGATTGTTTTAAAACAAATTAAGCAACTTTTTATAAGTAGTTTTAAACAGCGGACATTTTCACAGTGAAATATAGATAATATAACAAAATATTGTTGAGGAAATCACTTAAATTTCACTAATTTGGTTCCACTTACTGGGACATGTTTCAAAGGCTGTTGCCTTCATCTTCAGCATGATTCCACTCTCTGCTGCCTAGATTATTGCCATTTTTTTATAATTTTTATATCCAAGAAAATCCATTATAAAAATGGCAATAATCTGGAATTTGGCATATTCAGAAAAGATACCCACACAGATAATTAAAAAAAAAAAACAACAGCCACTATCCAAGACAACATAAACTCATCATAATCAATAGTCTCACATTCATATTAACAAACCTACCAATAAGCAAGACAGAATACAATTCGGAATACCATAAAATCATAGATATAGCACAGAAAAATGGCGATACAATAGATCTGGTCAACAAGAAAACAGAAAAATTAAAAAAAACAAATAAAATATGTCACCACACTAAAAGGCTACAAAGGATATCATATATAAGAAATTTACATTCCACCCATGAGCACACAAAAATTCCAGAAGATGTTTAAAGAAGCAAACATCAATTTGGCTCCAGTAAACAAATGTAGTTTAAAAATCTCCTAAAAACCAACACAAAAGACAAAATTCTGCCAGGAAAACTATCAGGCATTTATGAAATCAGTTGCAAAGACTGCAATGTGAAATGCTTAGGCAAAACAAAAAGAAATGTTACCATACTATTTAAGGGACACATGAGAAATCTAAAATATAAATACAGGAAAAAAATCAGCAATAGCAGACCATTTCTGGCAAAAGAACCATAAATTCCAAAAGGAACCAAAACTCTGAAAACCACAACACTTTCAGCAAGAAAAGATAAGCTAATTTTTAAAAAGTTCACATATCATCCATGGGCTACAAAAAAATTTCAGAATATTCTTAAAGATTTTAATATCAGATTGGCACCGGTTAATAGATTTAATGTTAAAAACTTGATAGACAATGTTAATGACATTTTTCCACAACGGAAAAAAGCAGATATTTACAAAATAATTGTGCACAATGTGGAAAAATCTCCATTGGAAAAACAAAGAGAAACATAGGCACACAGTTGAAGGAACATTTCAGGAACATAAAGTACAAGCAAATAGAGAAATCAGCAGTAGCATATCATTCAACAGAATATCACAACAGAGGGAATAAAGCAAAATTATTAAAATCAGAGACCTACAGAATTAGCAACTTGAGAGAAAATCTACATCTACAAATACAAAGACAGTCTAATGAACTTCCACACTGCTGGGGATGAAAACATAAACTACAAGTATATCACACTGCCACCAGAGCAGAATACACATCCCACAGCTCAATGAATGATCCAACAGTTGGATTTGAGCCTGGCATATGATGAGAACCAAATGTTCTTGAAACCGGTTCTATACATTATGACAAGTAAGTGAAGCATTAAGAGTGTGTAGTTCAACTATATCATACAATAATATCAATTATCTTAAAAGCTCTTCAAAAACCCATAGAATTAACAATGTGGGAAAATATATTCATAAAAAAAAAAAAACAAGGAAAATTTGTTTAATTTTGATCTTCCAAACAATAGTAACCTCATCACCAAGTTCGTAAAATCCACAGAGTGACATCTTAATACCATGGGAAGCAGAGAGTGGAATCATGCTAAAGATGAAGGCAACAGCCTTTGAAACATATCCAAGTAAGTGGAACAAAATTAGTGAAATTTGAGTGATTTCCTCAATAATAATTTGTTATAAGTAACTTTTATTTAAAATATTTTTTTTCTGAAATGAAATATGAGAAATTATAGGTGTTTGAAATCGGGCCTATTGTGTGTTCAAAATGACCTCCATTGGCATCTATTGCTGCAATTTCTTTTCATTATTATTTATTTCAGCAGCACTTTCGTATTAATCCCACATAGCTTGACTGGATGAAAGAATGTTTGTAAATGCACTGAAGTAATGAAGTCTCCCAGGATGTAGTTGTGGAAAAGGTGTTTGCAATATAATGAGTGAAGAGAGAATTTAAAAAACAGTACTCTTGAATTTATTAATAATGAAGCTTAATAACAAATCAGAAAGTGCACTCAAATGAGAATTGACTTTAAAGAAATGCACATTAAGATTATAATTACAGTTGACCAACATCATTGAGGCATAGGTCACTATCAATTATAAATTAAACATTAAAAAAGTAAGTAACAAAAAAAAATTACAAAACATATTTCCCCAAAACAGACTAAATGTAATTAAACAAAAAACATACCCCAAAACAAGAGAAAATAGCATTACAACATTCTTGCATAAAACATCATACATCATAAATATAGAAAGTAGAACAAAAGAATTTTCTCAGGGTTTTCACCCTAATGCACAAAAGGAAGAATTTGGGTACACTTTGGCTAAATCATTATGCAAAATTGAAGCAGTAAGCCAAAGGAATTTTCCATGGTTTAATTCATAATAAAAAGAAGAATTCCTTATTTAACTTCAAAAAAAAAAATTAAGAAATACAAAACCACCATGGTTGTTGAGGTCGTTAAGGTGTAAGCAGGAGATCTGGGGTTCAAATTCTGCCAGAACCATCCTCCCTGACTGAGGTTTTTTCCAGGTTTTTCACAGTTCTCATAAATAGCAAACGACGGGGAGGTACCATAAACTTAGGCCTGGAACATTTCCTTCCTTAAAAAAAAATCATTTCCCAATATATCATTTCATTTCATATATCATCAGTGTCCACCACCTGTGGTGCCTCGGTAGTAAAAATGGATGATAAACACCATTAAAAAAAAATGAATGAATGAAAGAAAGAAAGAAAGAAAGAAATATGAAACAATATGTTTAATCTTGAAACAGTTTAATAATTTAACAAAACCCCTTCAAAGCAAATTAACACCTATATACATTAAAAATAATGTAACTACAGAAATTCCACATTTTACCTAGTTTGACAAATTCCCAATTACACAATTCAAAAATATCTGGTCATTGGGAAAATGAAAGTGCTGTTTGTTCCCTAACAAATTTTGTAAGCTCATATAAAAACCAACTTATCTCTTTCCTTTTGAATCACCAACTCATATTAACTGTGCAAATACAAATGAGATATTGACATATGGAAGGATGATGTTATGAACTAGAACCAGTCAACACTCATGACAACTGCATTCTCTAACCAATCAGCAACAAACATGGTTCTAGATAGGGAATTCTAGAAAGTGAACATCATGAAGAAAGAGGGAAATAAAATGACCCAGCAATCAACCTGCATACTGGAATTCCATTTATCTTGAAGATATGCTACATCTCATGAAGATCACTATGTTATGGTAGTTTTTTGAATTTTTGTTTCCAAGAAAACCATGGCAAATTTTTTGAATGATTGCCAGGTTGCTTTTTCCATTGGATTTAGTCCCTTGTAATTCTCATTAAATATATGTGAGGGAGCTGCAATCAGACAATTGTCTGGTGGCAACACTTCACTTTACAAAACTATGTGAAGATACAAAATAAACATTGTTTCACTATCATTATATATGAATCACAATAATAATGATAAACTTATTCATTGAACGAAAATAAGCAAGCACTGACAATAAATACATAAGTTATAAAGCAATTACTTTACATTGAAATTTAAATTTAGCATATAATTCTTGAAATTCCTCTCAGAGGATTATCCATAAAAGTTGTCAGTTCAGAAACGTCTGTTTGAAAAGAAAATTTTCCTTGTATTGGTTTTCTGTTGATGTTTATGCATTTTGAAATCATTATATCCCCTGCCAAATTACATTATGTTTTTCTAAACATACCTGATATTTCCCCACTCCTTACCAGCCATATATGCTTTAAAAAAACTAATAGTCTTTTCTGGCTTTTTATTTTCGATAATTTTCATCCTAACATTTGAACATTTTCAGGTATAATAAAAATCCTATTACAACATTTAACAGCTCTTTGTTGTGTCATTTTAAATCTATATGTTTTATTATATAGTGAACCCAACAGATTGCACAGTATTTCATCAATAGGTAAACACTTTTTTAGGATTAACTAATGAAGTATTCGATGCATTTTCTGTCCAGGAGTGAGATATTTACATTTGGGCACTTGTCCCAAATTAGTAGTATTTTTCATACTAGAACATTTTTAATATTACTGCCAACTTTTGATAAGTCATGTCATCATCAAGAGGTACAAACACTAATTGCAATTAATGCCATTATGCACCAGAACAGTCTTCAAATGAACTTTAGATGCCAAACATGAAGTGACCATCTCTGGTATTGCATGTTGTACCCAGTAATAATATGTCATTCACTGTACCCAATTTGTTAATGTGAACTTCGTGGATGAATTGAACTTTCATCAATCCTGATGGCCTAGCTCTTGCCTCATAAACCCAATGCTGGTGAATTTTTTAGGGTATAAAAATCCTAAAATGACTTGCATCACAAGGAAAGTAAAACCATTGATCCAATTTATGGTATAAAAGAACCCGAAGTCTGAAAGAAGAGGCCCCTGAGCAAAATGTATTAGCCTTTTCATTTCCTGAATTGAATGGGATGTAAAAGAGCTTCCCTAAATAAACTACCACTACCACTACCACCGCCACACCCACCCCCACCCCCAACTACACCCCCATCCTCACCACCCCACCCCCAACTACACACCCATCCCCACCACCTCCTCCTCCCCTTGGAAATCAGCTCTATGTAACTCTTGTGTTAAGTATAAATGATCTGGTAAAGAGTTTGTTCTTGAATAATGCAACAAATAGACATTGCTTTTGCACCTGTGACAGTAAGAATCTCATGTTTGCTGGTATGCAAGTAAATTTGAACTGTATGTAAAACAAATACTTCTGTTCCTTCATCTTGAACAGTTTTATGTATGATGTGGAGGCATTCCTTTAAATTTTTGGTTTCTCACACTTGGACTCAGTCCATTGAAATGTGATCAATACAGAGTGTCTTCTTTCTGGATACTGTTACACATGCAGCATGGAAACCTCTTACATTCATGACTACTACATTCCCCAGATATTAGCAACATGACCATGTAATTATATCTCGAGCTGAGTAATTCATACTACTTTCACTAATGCAATACACATTGTAACTGTGCTTTGTGTAGGAAATCCATCATAACTGATCAGATAACCCACCATGTGTTTTTGTTCAAATATTCATTTAAAGCATTATATATTCTTTATCCAGTTTAACTAGTTATAGTCATTCTCAGTGCTGGTATAATGTCGGATGTCACATTTCTTAATTTCTGTTTGGAAGTGTGTGACAACATAGAAACATAAACAAACCCCATGCAAAAACAATGAGATTTACAAGGCAACAACAATGACAGAACAAACAGTAAGGGGCAATAATATGCATTGCATTAAATCTGCAAGCAGTAGAAGTAGCAGTAACATAAGTAAATGTTTACACATTAAAATCTTGCAAACCATTAACATTAGAAAACCCATTTAAATGTAGATTTAATGCACATTTTGTGCAGTAACAGTTGCATCAAATAAACTGTGTGTGTTTCATTTAAAAATAATAAAGTTATTTATTGCAACTATTCTCAGTTATATCATAAAATATTCTTGGCCCCTTCTGCAATGACTCAATTTCATATAACATTTTTTAACTGAAGTTTTTCTAATTTTGATATTTCGTATGCCATAAGAAGCAATGCATTTGCATTCTGTGTGTATATTGGATGATTTTTCCTTCATGGGACCACTCCATATTCAATTGACTGAGCTCTGCAGTTTTCATCTCATTCCCATGCTTGAAAGCTGACAGATAACCAGAGGAGGGGTCAGTACGAGTCTAGGGACATTTGGACATGTTCTTATCTGTTGTGTGACAGTGTATTAAGTATTCATTAGGCAACATGATACAGTGTATTATTTACATTAATATGGCTCCATTCAGGAATTCTGTTCCCCCAAAAATATTTGTTTACAATTTGTATGTGCTTACACAATTGGTTGATAATGTATGGAGATTGTTTCAAGAGACATGCCCTGAGATTCAACTTCCAAGTCAAAGTCCGATTCATAGATTGGTAAATAAATTTCATGAAACAGGAAGTATTCCCGATAAAAAGCATTTACAGCCATGTTCTAACAGAAGAAACGTTGAATAACATTGGGCATGCTCTGGAACGTTTCCCTAAAACTTCCTTTGGTATCTTTTGCAGAAAGTAGAAATTTCTTATTCTTCTGTTTAAATAGTTTCAAAGCTACTGAAGTTAAAAGCCTATAAAATTACTACAGTGCAAGAACCAGATAAACCTGTATCCATAGAGTAGATTTTGAATGGGTTTTGAATAAGTTCATAATGGAAAAATTGGCCCTAATCTAATTTTCTTAGCTTACAAATCTTGGTTCCATCTAAGTGGTATCTAATTCATAAAACAACTAACATTAAAGCTCTGAAAAACCTAATCTGCTTCAGGAGGAACCCCTGCATGATCATAAGATAGTGTGGTGCACCATTGGTGGCGATAGAATGATAGGCCCCCCCTTTTTTTTAAAGAAACAATAGTGATAGGTATATGCTGAATATTTTTACAGCCTTTTTCCATGAATTAACTGTAAGAAAATATAGGTTTACAGCTTTCCAGCAGACCTTTGGAATGGCATGCACAACCCATGTCTCTTTGCATACAGTTCATGAAATACTAACTACATATGCTCCCCTCAGTCCCCCAATTTAAAGTCCTACAATTTTTATCTCTGGAGGACAATTAAAGGAAAAAGTGTACAAGATAAATCCATACATGTTAGATAAACTAAAAAATAACATTTGTGAAGAAATGTTTTCCATTTCTTAGAGGGAACTACAGAAGGTGATGGTTTTTTTTTCCTTCATAAGCCGATGTCAGAAATGTATGGAAAATGAAGGGAGGCAGTTCCAGTACCTTCTTTTTTGATAATGGTTTGTAAATATACCTTTTAAGTGTTGATAATAACTTGTGCAACAATCATAACTGCAGACTTTCTAAATCCTATTCAGTGTGATATCAGCTTGAACCAATAGACAGGCCGTTATGTGTGGAGAGGTCCTGTGAAGGAAAAACCACCCATTATAAGCAATATATATAGTTATTGTACTTGCAAAGCTGTTGACAAGCTTCGTAAGTACAAGCTAAGCTAAGTTTATGTTATATTGCCACTCCATTGTCAACAGCTTCGTAAGTACAATATATATAGTTTTTCCACTATTTGAGAGTAATTAACAAAAACAGTATTAGTATGTTCCGATATTGTAATAAAAATGAAAAGCTAAAATTGATACAAAAATCACATAATATTCTGGATAATTATATATCCTCCTTCAAAATTAAAAGTTAACTGCTGTTCTTCCTTCATTTTGGCATGACAGCCTTAACAAGCCAAGGCCACAGTGGTGACTACTGTGCCCTCTTTCCCTATTAGACACATTTTTATCGACAGAAATATATGTAATCAGCACATCACATTCTATCAGCCATAATTACACAGCTTAACAAATCAAAGGTTGCCATATCTCCATCAGGCAGCTCCCCAATTATGCTTAATAAGCTAAGTGAACCCTCCCTAACTCAGAAAATCTCTTAAATAGGTACTGGCAATTCAACCTGTAATCCTCCAAACCGCAGCCAGCAATGCTGAGTGTTTGACCAGGGGGTTGATTGACTGCTAATCAACCAAGTTGAAATAAGCAACCAGTGTGTCAGTTTATTTTATGAGGGTTAGTCATTAAGTAAGTTACAATTCATTGCGCTTCTTCATGTTTGAATGAGACACCTGAGGCTATTGCCACTAGATGGCAGCATTAATTAGTTCAGTGGCAATTGGTGACATTCGACACAATAATCATTGTTTACAATAGTGAAACAGCAGTTGAGGATTGCCACATAGGCAAATTTGCAATGAATTGAAGACTTAATCTGAATAGAAAGAAGGATAACTATAGACACTATAGCCACTGCTTTGGTTGTTCACATGGCATGGCCATCCCATAATACATGACAGGTTTTCACAAGTTTGTTCACGATGACTGCCATGCATGCTGACCCCAGAACACAAAATGCAAGGAAAATGTCTGGCATTATAGCATCTCATTCGCTACCACAATGCACATAATATTCTAGCCCAAATTGTCACAGGTATGAGTCTTGGGTTCCAAGACAAAGCATGCTTCAGTGCACTGGAAACATCCTGCGTCACCTGTGAAAAAAAAGTTTAAAGTGACACCATATGCTGGGAAAGGGATGTTCATAGTCTTCTGGGATCACAAGGCATACTACTCACCACGTTTCAGCCTTAAGGACAAACGTAAATGCAGACTCTTACTGTACCATTCTCAGGAAACTTGGTATGGCCATTCAATGGAAGCAACCAGAAATCCTCACCAAAGGCATTTGCTTTTGCTAGAAAATGCATGTCCTCATACTGCCAGCAACAAAAATGAGATGCTGCAAAATTTCAAGTAAAATATTCTTGAGTATCTTCCATATAGCCCTGATCTAGCTCCAAGTAACTTCATTTGTTTTACCCTCTTAAACATCTTTTGGGTGAACATTCTGATACTGAAATGGAAGTCACCACCGCTTCTGACAGCAGCCCAAAAATTTTATGCTGCTGCATTTCAGAGGCTTGTGAATCAATAGGACAAGTGCCTCAATGTACAAGGAGAAATGTTGAGAAATAAAAATTGCCTACCTTCATATCACATCTGGACATGTTTTTGTTAATTTCCAGAAATGCCTGTTTATGAAAGTTTAAATTTACCCATAAAATGCATATTTCATGTTTTATTTCAAACTGATATAGTAATTTAACATTGACATGTTACTGAGAGAATGTAATGAATTTCCAGTTCAGTTGTATATGTTATCATAATTGATAAATACTCAATATATATAAACATTGTAATAAAATTTGTTCACACTAACTCCATTCACTTACATAAAAATTGGACATATGTTTTGGGAGTGATCCCTCCCATCTTCAGCCTGTACACCAGCTGTTGTTAGAAGTGGCGTTGGGGTCTCTTGATGTTCTTGTGGTGGCATCTGTTGGTTCTATTAGGAACTTTCTGAGTTCATCCATTGGAGGGAAATCGAAATTCATTAAATGTTTCTTATTTTTTGTAATGAAATTTTTTTCCCTAGTGGAAAGTTCTATTGCGTTGTGAAGTTGTTTCAGTAGTTTTGTCTCTGAGATTTAATTTCATGATTTTTGTTTCAAAAGTACGCTACTATCGCTGATTTATCAATCTGTTTTTAGTGTTCTTTTTTTCCGGATTTCCAAATTCCTCTTTGTTTTTCCAATGTACTTTTTATCCCACTATGCACATTTTATTTCATAAATACCTGACATGTTCTGTTGGCATGTTGTCCTTTACTCTGCAACCTAACAAGTTCTTTATATTAAAATTGTTCTTTGGGGCTAACATAATTCCTTGTTCTTTGAATATTTTTTTGAATTTATTATGGTAAATTGGGTAGTACTTGAAACTTTTGAATTTGTACCTTTCTTTTGGGCTTTTTAGTGTGGAAACGTCTCTTAATTGTTTTTTGTTTTTTGATTTTATTGATTATCTTTATTACTGTGTCTTTGCTGTACCCATTAGTTTCTGCTATCTTTATGATTTGTTGGTATTTCAATTTGTACTCTGTTTCTGTGAGTAGGATGTTAATTAATTTGTATGCTAAGCTATAAAACACAGCATATTTATGTGGAATGGGGTTAAAACTATCATTTTTTATGTAATTTTCTGTGTACATATCTTTTCTATGGATTCCGAAGATAAGATAGTATTCATTTGTTATGATATTTAAATCTAGGAACGGGAGATATCCATTTCTTTCTTCCTCTTTGGTGAACTTTATAGATTTGTGTTGCAAATTCAGAAGTTTTAGTGCATCTGTTGTATGCTTTTTTGGAATTATTGCAAATATGTCATCCATATACCTATACTATGTTTTGAAGAATAGAGGGAAGGCTTTGGTGATATGCATTTCAAATGAACTCATAAAAAAATCTGCTAGAAATGGGGATAGGGGGTTTCCCATAGCTAGTCCTGAGACCTGTTGGTAGTATTTTTTGTTGAAAATGAAGAAATTTTGTTCAATGCAAAAGTTAGTAAGTATTAACAAGTCTTCAATTTCTTGTGCTTGTAGATCTAAGGATTTTAACCAATTCTTTAAAATTAGCATAAGCTTATCTGTTGGTATGCTTGGAAACAAGGCTTCTACATCAAATGATCCATTATATTTTCCCCTGTAATTTTGTAATTATTCTACTAGATCCTGTGGGTTTTTGACACCGAAGCTTTGGTATTTTTTTAAGGATTTGAAAATGTCAGTTAAATTTTTTGCTAACATGTATGTTGGTGAATTGATATTTATTATAGGTCTCATGCTGTTATCTTATTGTGTAATTCAGGAAGTGCATACATTCTAGGTAATACTGGGTTGCTTTATGTGAGTTTTCATTTTTCTGTAATTTTTGTTTATATATATATATATCACTCCATTGTCAACAGCTTCGTAAGTACATTTAATTGAAATATTGAATATGTTTTCCATATATTGCAATGAACACAAACACTGTCACAATTTTCAAATACCCAAGGAAATTTGCATATATTTTGCAGCAATCTAAGATGCGCTGCTGAAGCTTTTTTTTTTTTTTTTTTTTTTTTTAATTTTTTTTTTAGAAGTAACACTAACTATAACTTTTTAAAACCCCCTGTAATTTAAATTCTGCAGGCCTTGGAATTGGTGTTGTCCTACCTGACAATTAGTATATATCATTAATAAATATCACAGAATACCTCTAAAACAATGTGGTTACAGTGTGCTAGAGCCCAGACATGCATAAACAACATGGTTTCTCTAATTGTCATAAGTACATTGTCTAGGAACTGTGAAAGAGTGTTAAAAGCTAAAAAGTTAAAAACTTGTGCACTGAACTTGATAATGCAACGTGTAAAGCATTGTATTTGGACAACGACAAAACATGTCCTGATAAGGCCTTTTGTCCACACCTTCAGCTGTTATACATCAGACTTATCATCCATTTTGATGCTTGTGTGTGTGCATTAAGGGAAAGTGTATAACCCATAAATCATATTTATAGTAAGGGCCATTAAATGTAAGACGGGGAGTAAGCTTTTAAAGTAGCTATTCATAACCATTACGTAATTTTTTCTCATTGCATGCCAAAAATTTCCTATTTGAATTTTCTTAGTCCTAATGCATTTTATATGCTTTTTATTTTTTTCTTTGTAATGCAATACATAATTGTTCTTTTCAAACGATGAATGTTATATATATACCTTTTTTAGTTTTTTGCTTTATCTGCTATATAGTACATGTGGTTTGCTCAAATATTTTTGTGGTGGCGAAAAAGATACTCATAAAAGTGATAATTTTTTCATCAAATTACTCCATGGTCTGCTTGATGTGTGATTGTTTTGTTTTTCAGGGGGAAACTTGAGGACAAAAAGGAAAGGAAAAAATGTTCAAAGACAGCTTAATGCGAGTTTAAATTTGAGCCTTATATATAGAGTACAAAGCTTAAAAATATAAATTTCATTATTTAAAAAAAATAGTAAAATATAATAAATAATAATAATAATAATAATAATAATAATAAATGCAACCATAACAGGCTCAAGAGGTTTATTTGAAATATAATAAATGTTTTTTGTATGACATTAAGGTAGTTTAGATTCATAATTGTTGGGTTTGTTTTAAATTTGTGGTTTTAATGTTTGGTTGCCAGGGTTGATCTTGGTGAGTGAACCATATTTTAATGAGGCAGGCTATGAAAAGCAGAAGGGTTCACAGCAGGGAAAAGAGAATTCCAGAATGTATAATGAGATGGCAGTACTGAAGCTTGTTCAGGCTCTTACCAAGCTTATTTTACAGCCTCCTCCAGTCTTCCGTGAAGAAATCATGCAGCATTTCAGGGAAAATGCCTACAAGTAAGTATTTACGGATAAGGCTGAAGTCACTTTAATCACTACCACAGCAACCTCTGCTTCTTCTACCTCCATCTTACAACTTCATTGATAGAGGGCAGTGGCTCCCTAGATTGAAGAATGTCACCTCTCCATCAGGCAACTTCCCAATTATCCTCACAAGGCTGGGTAGATCTCATTCCAGACCTCCCTAACTTAGAAAATTCCTAAAACAGGAACTGGGAATCGAACCCGGGCCCCCTGGACTGCTGGCAGAAGTGGTCCATTTGGTTCTTACTGTACCTAAATAATTTCCTATTGTTTCTTGATTTAATGCTTTTTCCCCCTGATTTCTCTTGGCAAATTGGACTACCTCTTCATTTCTAATTCCTCTCTAAGAATTTGGTTTCTTCACATTCTACCAATAGTATGTGCCAATGTTACCAATCCTTTTTGGTTACAGAGTGGGCATTTTTCTAAATCCCCGTACGCTTAACCCTTTCAATTATTTCATACCCCTGTTCTAGACCATGCAAAACTTTCTCTTGCTGCTTTATCACACTGATTAACATAATCTGTACTCCACACTGTTTTCAGATCTCTAAATATACTCAATGAAGTTTTGAAATTAAACTGGCAAATATATTCTTGTCTTTTAATATCTTTGTTTCTTAGTTTAGTTTCTCTTTAGAAACCACTTTCTAATAATTCTCTAGCTCTCCAAATTTCTTCAAAACCAGTTTTTTCCAAAATTTCATAAATCCTATTGAGCCAGTTTCTCCTTGATTTAACATTTCCAGGACTTTCACACACTAATGTAAGCTATTTTGCTTATCTTAAATATTTCAATACTCTTTCCAAAACTTTCTCTTTGCTACTAGTTCTTCCTAATTCTACTTGTGCTACAACATTGCATGAAGCTCTAGGCAAGCCCAAGATTTGTTTAGGAAAGTTCCTATGGATCATATTCACAGTTGTCCAGCCCTCCTCTACACTCCATAAAGCATGCTAACCTCAACTACTGCCAGCTGTTCTCTCTCCAACCTTTTATTTGCATCCCTGTTATTTTCTAAAAAAAAGGAGGATAAAAAATTGATAAGATGCAAACCATAACATTCTATATTTTGATTGCTGCTCAGTTTGTTTGTTGTACCTCGTAGCTACCCTGCCAGTGAGCTAATGTATGTTTTCCTGATATTATTTCAGTATATAATGTTCAATTTTACTTTGTGTAATAAACCTGTTTATTGGTTGTTTCAACAACAGGTATATTTTAACCCATATACAATTTTAAATAGCACAGTAACAAAACATTAAAATAAAAATTCACAAGGACTAACAATAGCATGATGCTTGCATGCAATGAACTCCTAAAATGAATGTTATGAGAGACAACCTGCAAATAGTGGGAATGATATAATGTTGTGCATCCATTTATAAGAAGGAGCTAATATAAAAATGAAATGATACCAGGAGGATGCATATTCCAGATTTATGACAAAGTTGAAGGCTTGTGGCACTGTGTTTGTCCACATGGCCATCACCCCCAATTGTAACAATTTTGTGTAGTTATCATGACACACATTCACTGTATGAGAATACAAGTGTATAAAGTTTTTCCTATTTCAATTTATATTCCATACAAGTATACCTTTCTAACCGCCTCAGGTGGCTAAGGTCCTTAAGGCGCAGGCTGGTGAATGGGAGGTTCGAATCCTGCTAGGATCATCCTTCCTGACAGGTTTTTTTCCAGGTTTTCCTCAGTCTGCATGAATGGCAAATGCCAGAGAGGTACCCTAAACTTAGTCCTGGAACATTTCCTTCCTTACAAAAATCCTTTCCCAATGTATCATTTCATCTCATGTATCATCAGTGTCCACCGCCTGTGATGCCTCAGTGGTAAAAACGAGTGCTAAACACTATTAAAAAAAAACCTTCATTTTTGAGCTACATGTAAATGTTCATTAGTTTCAAGGCATTAAGCATTTATTTGAAAATTTTCGAAATGAGCACGGCTATACTGCCTGTATGAATTTGATTGATTTAATTTTCATACCCTCCATACATGCACACCTGGATAAATACTGTCGCACAAAAAGTGTCCAAATATTTTCATGAAAGGTTGCATGATGGAACAGTACCCTATTTTTTACATCATCTAACTCAGACTTTAGTGAGCAATGAGTAATGCAAGTAGGTTCAGTAGCAAAGCCTCCCTTATCACCTGAGCTTATCCTTGGGATTTTTTTAGTATATGAGCATTTGAAGATCTTTGTATATGCCATACCCATCAGCAACATACAAGTATTACAGAAGTCATACACCGCATATCAAACCTGAAAGTAGCTAGGCATGTCTAGATGGATACATAATTCTTTGAAACATAGGGCTGAAAGATGTTACAATGTATAACCACATAATTCACTTATTACAGTGATTGCTAAATGAATTCGGGATAATAGGCCACAGCACAGTCCATCTCTCAAAATGTATTTGCTTTTGAACCATAGGAATTTTTTTCCTAGTTTTGATTTTTTTTTTTTTTAATTAGTGTTTAACACCCATTTTTACTGCTGAGGCACCACAGGCGGTGGACACTGATGATACATGAGATGAAATGATATATTGTTAAAGGATATTTTTTAAGGAAGGAAGCATTCCAGGCCTAAGTTGAATTTACCTCCCTGGCATTTGTCATTTAAGAGGACTGAGGAAAACCTGGAAAAAAAACCCAGTCAGAAAGGATGGTCCTGGTGGGATTCGAACTCCAGACCTCCCACTCATGAGTCCATGCCTTAATGACCTCTGCCACTCATGGTGGTCTAGTTTTGATTAATACTACCTGATGTGAAGATAATGCAACACTTATTTAAGCATACTTTTTGTAATATACTTTAGATCTGATTTTACGGGAAGGGGAAATATGTGTGCTACTGTAAGGTTGGCAGCACTGATAAATGTATTAACCATGTAACTTCACCGAATCTTGCATTATCCATGTGATCCACTCATTTTTAATGTGGAATGATAATGAGTGATACCCAGATAGGGATATGCTCTTGCAAGACAATGGAAAACACAGTTTTGAAGGATATGATCATTTATAATATTCAGATTAAAATGGTGACTAATGTTGCTTATGCCAGACTCACTTGTTAAACTGTATTGTTTTAATTGCAAGATAAGTGGGGAGGACAATGCCAAAGCTATTAAAAACTCCAACTTGCAGGAATTGTAGATCCAAGGTATGTGAGTATTAGAATTTTAAAATATCTTACTATGTACATCCTGAGAAAGCAGGTTTAGTATATTTAAGTGTATTTCAGTAAAGCATTGAAAAATGCTATCTTGGCATTTTTACTAAGTTAAATCGTAAGAGCAGCAATGGAAATACAGAACTGTGATTATAGAGTTGCCCAAAAAGTTCTGTCAATTTTTTTGTGATGCTAAATTTCAAGCATCAAAGCACTTAAATGCCTAGTAAATAAGTTTAAGGCAGAAACAATTTATTGCTGAGAGTTTAACTGTATAACTGATAGGTTAAATTTTTTCCTATGTTAGCCAGTATTCTGAGAAGTGCAGCCAGGCATAAGAACCCCAAAGATGATTGTGTGAGCTTGTATGCAATATGAATTTAAACTGAGGAACAATGCAACTGCAGCATTATGGAAAAATGCAAAGCCTTTGATGCTGATGCTGTAAATGAATAGTCGGTCCTGGTGGTGTAGTGGTAACCATATTTGTCTTCTAAACCCAAGATTGCGGGTTCAAACCCGGCCAGGATCGATGGATTTTTTTTTTTTTTTTTTTTTTTTTTTTTGTGTGTGTGTGTGTAAAAATCCTAAGTATGGCTTCATTCAGAAGGGAAGTAAAGCCATGGGTCCCGTGTCTTACATTTTTGGCACAATAAAGAACCTCAAGCCTGAAAGAAGAGGTCTCTGAGCAAAATTTGTCGGCTGTTTCACGCCCTGAATAGAATGGGACACTGATGACCTGAGCTGTTAAAAGAGCATCCATAAATAAATCAACAACAAATGTTGTAGATAATGAGACTGTCTTAGCATTTGTTGAGGCGAACAGCAGCCAAACATTTGAGGACATGGCAGAATACCATTGGCATTTTAATATCAGTACTGAAACCATAAGACTACATCAGTAGGAAAAAGATCTGATTTTGGTCACTGGGTTCCAATAAGTTTGCAGTGGCTCAGAAGGTGGCATGATATGATGCCTGTTTCGCATTGTTGTCTCGTCAGCTGAAGGATCTCTTTGTGCTGCTGGCATGCAATGAAAAGTGGATTCTCTATGACAGTCCAAAATGCCATCATCACTGGTTGGAAGCCCTCAATCCATCTCCAAACAGCCACAAAATCATCACCACAAAAAAAAAAAAAGGTTATGTATGTTCTATGTTTGGTGGAAATTGCAGGTATTGTGCATCAAGAAGTGCCAATGCCAGCAGTCATTGTGTAATCTAACCAACTGGAGTGTATCCATGAAAAGCTGAAGACTTAGGAGTTTGCATTTGTGAATCACTAATTACTAATCACTCGCTAATTCTTTTGTCTGATAATGATAAATTCATGTAGAGCTAAAATGGCTCATGAAGCAATCATCCCTCTTGGTTGGAAGACTCTGGTGCATCCACCACATTCTCCAAACATTACTATCAAAATATTGTAATTTTTCTTCTTTGGATAATCACCTCTGAAGACAGCAATATTGAACCCCTGTTAATCTGGAAACTGCATTTATTGGATTTTTTGCTTCCTGTTCTAAGAAACTCTATCACGAAGGAATTCATTCTTCCATTACTTTGGCAGAAGGTTCTGAATAGTGATGGTGATTGTATTTAATACTATAGACATTATTTGTTCAGAATAAATGTTTAGTTTGAAACTGAAATAACTTTTTTTGGTCACTATGTAAAATACAGCAATACATGATAATTCTTAAAGGTTTTAATGTATAATAGTTCTACTAGTGGAATGCCTTTAAATATTCTGTGCTTTAGGCTCATGGATTGTTTATTAAGAACTGAAAGTAAATGGTGCATTTTATTTAAAACTATTTAGAATAGAAAACTTAAGACAAAACAATGCAGCTGTTGTCTTAAAACATTTTTTATGCTTGCATTTATTTTGCGGAGGTTACTGTTTTATGTTTATATTATTCAGCTGCAGTGGCATGCAAATACAGAAAAATAACCACTTAGTATTTCTAAAAATATGATACTGCACTTTTTTTTTAATTAACCTTTATCCACAAGTTCTAATATTGTACTGTATTAATGGCCAAAGAGAAATAAAACAATAGTGGAATATTTAGGAAAAATAAGCAAGAAATAGATTAGAATAGTTTAGAAGGATGAGATAATTGGGGTATGATTGATAAAATAGTGCCAACAAGCGAAATACAGAAGTGATGGCTTGATTATGCAAATAACCTGGGGGGTTATGTGATGGATGTTAAGATTTATTATTAGTATAATGTGTTATGTATAAAAGGTTTTAAGTAATTTGGTTAATACTACTTTTGATGGTGTTAAATTTTTTAGATATTTTGTGTTTGTTTAGGTATTATTGAGTAACTTAGAAATATGAAATTATTAGTTTTTTTTGTATCAGGGATTTTCACAGTGAAATAGAGTATAATATGACAACTTATTATTACAAAATCACTCAAATTGCATTTGAAACATGTCCAAGCAAGGGGAATAAAATTAGTGAAATTTGAGTGATTTCGTAAAGTTGTCATATTATGGAATGGAATGGTTTGTGTATATAAATTATTTATATCATAATAGTTTTTTTCTCTCTCTCTCTGGTTCCCTGGATATTACAGTAGGTAGCTGCTGATGAGCCGGGAACTAGGGGGCTGAGCTAATCAAATTGGAATATTTGAATTAAAATATTAAGAATTAATAAAGTTGTAATATATTCATAATGTTATAAAGATGTTGCTAAATACATATTTGTTTTATTAAATTTTGATACTGTAATAATATACATTAAAAAATTTAGGCATTTAAAGTGATCACATATGTCCTATACTTCAAAGAAGTACTGTATAGCTGTAGATCTCCATTCCCTTGCTTTAGAGCTTATTTTCTTTTTCAAGAACTATTTAAATGTTGGTATTTGTCCATTAGACAAACTTTCTTGCACTGCTAATATTTAGAATGGTGTATCTTATTAGTAGAGCTTTTGATTTCACACAGACACAGAGACATATATATATATATATATATATATATATATATATATATATATATCAGAATATTTTTTACAGGCTACTGAACCGATTGGAAACTTGGCTGGAGATATCAGAACGGTACAATTCAACACACCCAGTAACTCCTACAACTCCAACAAGTTTCCGTGAAATGCATGGTCAAGGTGAGTGTACTAGAAAGCTAGTTTTGAACCATAAATTATTACTAATACATTAATTGTTCTTCTACCATAAATCCTCCTAAGGGATGAATGTAGGGCTTTTTTAAATTTGTTGTTAAAATTCATATCTCTGTTACATTTTTCTTATAGAAGGGTCATAATGAAAGTTATAGGTAACAATTTTTTATAAATCAAATTAATTTATTTTTGAAAAAACAAATATATTGCCTTATATTTTGGACTTTTACTATTCCACTATTTCTATGGATACATTTTTCCCACCATTGTGGGAGCTTGAATATTCCCTTACGATAGAACTCCATTGCAGCACTGAAGATACTGACCCACTGTTTTTGTGATGTCAACCATTGTTTTACAGGATTGTTTCAGTGCTTAATGGTGGAACAAGCTTTCATCATCCATCCTAGTACTCACAAGGTAAGTATCCAAGATTTTCATGCCAAGGCATGCCACTGATTTTAATGCTGCATTCCATGTGTTCAGGGGCGGCCCCATGCAAAAAAAACGAGTTACTCCTTTCTACTGCAACATCCAAAAATCGAAGTTGGAATCCTGTATATCGTATAACAATGTAGTGCAGCTGGACATCCCTGCGGGAGAGTCGCCCTACATGGAATCAGTTGAGCTGGCAAGGCTGAGTCTTTCACTATGTGTGTTTTGAAGCCTGTGGATTGAGATTGTTAAATGATTCAGAATAAACTGCTATAATACATTAAAATTAATTTAAAAAATGTGAAAGGTGTTGTAATTTGGTCCTCCCATGCTGTATCAGTGGTTTAGCAAAGGCCATCAATGTTAGCAGTTGTTAGCATGCTATCAATTTTTTTATTGTTTTGCATGTTTTCTTAGACCATTTATGGATAAAAACATTAATTCTATCATGAAGAGATAAATGATTCAAATTCATGCATATTATAAGGGAAATGCCTCTTTTTACAAATTATTAACAGTAAATATTAACATAAGTCATGTATTTTAATCTGTTGGCCAGTAAAAGAAGATGCCTAATTTCAGATGCTACTGGATTTCCCAATTTTGACAATTTGATACAGTTATGTCTTTTTTTCACAGATATCTGGCAAGAAAAGGAAAAAGCTGATCAGAAGAAAATATGTAAAACAAGATAGCAGCTGTGAAAAAAAATCTGTGGAAAAAGACATATCAGATTCAAAAAAATGTTCTATTTTCAGAGTGTCCAAATTGGAAAATCCAGTAGCATCCAATATTAGGCACCTTCTTTTACTGGCCAATAGATTGCAAAACCTGCCTTAAGTTAATATTTACCATTCATAATTTTCATTATAAAGAGGCTTTTCACTTATAATACGCATGAATTTGAATCACATACCTCCTTAATGATAGAATTAATGTTTTTATCCATAAATAGTACAAGGAAACAGGCAAAAAAAAAATTCAATGGCGTGCTAACAACTCTAGCATTTATGGCATTTTTAAATAAGTTTTAAAGTTTTATAGCAGTTTATTTTGAATCATTTAACAATCTGTATCTACAGGCTTCAAAACACATGTAGCGAAAGACTCCATCTCACCGGCTTATTGATTGCAGTACCCCCCCCTCCTTTGCGTGGCCCTCCTGCAGGGATGTCCAGCCGTACTTCAATGCATGATATACAGAATTCCAACATCAATTTTTGCATGTTACAATAGAAAGAAGCAGCTTGTTTTTTTTGCAAGAGCCCAGCCCCCCCATAACACATGGAACGAACTGTCAAAATCAGAGGAATGCCTCGGCATAAAAGCCTTCGACACTTCCCTTGTCAGCAAAATATCATCTCCTTTATTTCTATACCTCTGAAGAATTTCTTGAGCGATGGTTTTTCTCTGAGTTTTGTTATCGTCAGTAAATAAACAGGGAAACAGCTGGCACACACTTCCAATAGCCTGAACTCTTGATCATCTCCTGGAGTACACTGTATCTTATTCCAAGTAATACACCAATTTCATTCTTAATGATCTCATCCACTTTAATCTTTCTTAATGATATCATTTACTCTTTCCTCATCTTGATTCGTCAAGTTGGTTGAAGATGGAGAGGATGTCTCTTCGAAACCGGTCCCACCATATTTAAAAGTAAGTGAAGCATAAGAGTGTGTTAGACGACAGATTAATTATAATGTACATTTAACAAGCTTCACTGTGTAAGTTCCAACAGAGCTTTTTAAAAATGTCTTATTTTTTGAAAGTTCTTAAATGAAGAGTATGATAGTTTCAGTGTGGATTCCTACATTATTTTTAATTGAATATCTACACCTGTTTATCTATAATGCATGAGCTAATCAAATGAGCATACCACCTCTGTCCTCAAGTGTCAGCATGTGTGCCTGCAAATCTAAGGGTCCTGGGTTCAAATTCCATAAGGTCAGTTGCCTGGGTAAGATTTTATCTAGAGTTTTTCTGTAATCTGTAAAAGCAAATGCCACTAACTAAGAGTTGTGAACTCCAGATTCATTTACACACTCATATCATGAAACATTCATTCATCTCCTTAGATTTTAGTGTTATAATGGATGTTAAACTATAATAAAAAATTATAAAAAAAGCTGAATTCATTTGGAAATATTATGGGGATTCACATTGATGTGCTTAGAGCACTTATGAAATACAGGACTCTTATGATAATAGAATCAGAATCACATGTCCATCAAAAGAATAAAATCACAAGGCAATGGTGCAACTCATTCATGCATCTGTCACTAAAATAGCATCACTTGCTGCCTCACTCACAGCCTCGTGATCTGTTTTCTGAATGGTTTCTATTTTGGTTTTTTAGATAAATCACTGCTGAGTAAAATTTTTAATATAAGATTTTTCAGAAGGTGTCATACTTTGATTGCCTTCTTTGATAGTTTAGGAAAATCAGTTTGCTATCAAAAGATGCATGCTTTTGTCAGTAAATGACAGTATGACAGTACCTATGATCATTTCTGGCTCACATTTTCAACTTATCTACTCGAAAGCTACCCCCAAACAAGCAGTCACCTTCAATTGTATTGTAATTTATGTTACCTGACAAATACACATTGTAAATTTGTATCATTTTCTTGCCGTTCGCTACTTGTGTCTATATATTGAAAAATAAATGCTGTTAACAGTACAATAAAACTTTGTGGAATCTCAAGGAGACTACGAATACATCCTCTGTTTTTGCTTTCATGGATGCACTTTCACCAAGAGAAATCTATTGTTTTGATTGCTCTTTTCTCTTTGGTGTGTACTGGCTAATTTTTATTTGATCATTAGTTATGAAAAGATGTAATAATCTTCTTAATCATGTTTGAGCATTGTAAGCAGTGTTTTTAACCAATCTTTTATTCAGTATTTTGATATATTGTAAAAATATGCATCATATGCACATAAATTTTTCATTAATAGATGTCCATGTAAAAATGTAAACATATCACAAGTACATAATATGTATAGTCTTAGTTGTCTCATCCACCTTCACTTGACCATTTTTCTGAACATTTTTAAAAAAAAAATGGCCAAAAAAAGCTTATATGGCCATATTTAATGTAATCTAGAATTACAATTTTTTAGTAGGATATAGTAGGTACAGAGTAGACAAAAAATAACTTTCCTTTTGATATTGTTCTTTTTCCTTTTGAAATGAAGGAATTTAATCAATGCTTGGTATTTAATTTTTTTCCATTACTGAAGAAAAACATAAGTTATGGACTTCAAAACCCCTCACAGAAAAGGAATTTGTTTGACAGTTAGAACTTGTAACAATTTAGCTGTTTGATCCCAGTGGTATTAGCTCTTGTTGAGGCAGCAAAATACTTAATGAACAAACCTTGTAAGTAAGAGAAAGATATACCAGCTGTAACAATAACATATGGCCAAACTTTCAGAACACATTTCTCACATGTTAAAGAAGAAAATATGTTATATGGACATGGATCCAGAAATGCTTTATTTCCATGTTAGAACTCATTTTCTACAACTTTTCATAGTAAATTAATCATGGGAAACAAACAGAAACAGAACATACCAGCATATCACATGAAACTCTTTCTTGCATAATGTCCATGCACTCTTGGTTTACGTCTGGTTAAGTTGTGATTATTAGGCTCACCACCCATGTTTTGTGTTCCATTTGAACGAAGGTATGTTGACATGCTACTAACTTCATTGCCTTACTATAACATATAGCCTCAACTGTTTAGTGTTCATCTTGGACTTGGTTTCCTCTAGACCTAAACCAATTAGATTTTATTTGTGCAGGTATTGTGTGTCTGACCTGACCCTGGTATAAGATGCAGAAAGTCTTATTGCCCTTATTGTGGAAGGCTGCAAAACAATATGCAATTCTCCAGGGATACATCAACCCATTTGTGATTCAATATGAACGGCATGTTGCTGCATGTGTCAATGCTAACAGAGGGCATTTTGAACATTTAAGGAAAAAAGAGTTTCGCATGGTATGCTTATGTTTAGTTCTTGTGCATTTCCCATGAATAATGTACTATGAAGAGTTGTAGAAAATGAGTTCTAACATGGACATAAAGTGTTTCTGAACCCATGGCATATTTTCTTCTTCTATGTGTGAGGAATGTGTCCAGAAAGTTTGGCCGTACCTTAATGTTACATCCGGTGTGTATAAAATAAATAAATAAATAAATAATTATGTATATAGAGAGAGGGGGGGAGACACTGGCACAGCTTGTAAGAATTAAACTTAAGCAATAATTAAAACATTTAAGGTGTATTTATTATGAGTGTAAATTTTGTTCTACAAGAATATGTGCATAATTTTTGTTCTACAAGAATTTACTATATATGTGAGAATTATGATTGGGTAACAAATTATTTTAACACATTTTAATAGAGAGTTCATTGGTGGCTTATTTTTTCTTGTTGAAATTCAGCCATCTCAAGTGCTCTGAATGCTCAGCTGCCAGAATTTCCACTGATACCAGCATCAAAGGGATTCTGCCTGACCTTGCGCAAGACTTTGGTGACATTCCGAGATGTGCTGTACTCTGTAGGCATTAGAGAGCAGCCAATCAGTTAGTAGCAAACTTGCAGCCATGCCCACCTAACTGTAGGAAGGTAAGCACAGAAAGCTGAACTGTATCCTCACTATTCTTACAGTGCAAGTGTGTGGCATAGCTTTGCAACCAGAAAGTTCTCTTTTCTTATATAAAGACAGTAATTATGAATTAACTTGCATCCAACTCACTAATATTGGATAATATGTAATAAAAATTTATCAACTGTTAACTTCACTATAGGAAGCTGTAATGCAGTGTCCTGTTGTCTTTAAGGAATAAATTTTTTTAAACAATTGGCAATGAGACACTGTTTTGAAATCCTATGTTACAGTTGTATTTCCATAACAAGGGATGCTGATAGGATATTCCAGACAAATGAGTCATGTTAAATTATTTCTCACAAGTAGTTCTTATTTATCGTCCTTTTATTTTCCTTCGTTTTATTTCAAGTTTATTACCAAACTTAACAAACAAGTACAATGAAATAGGCTGTTGGCTTATGTTTAAAACTAGACCTGAATATACAAATTAGCAAGCAATACTCATATTTCAAAACTCCATGAAATGGTTTCAGTGTAATCATTGTCATGTAATTATCATATAGTGTAATAGGTGACACATGATGTGAAACAGTTCAATGTAAACAGTAAATGTGAAAAGCAGGCCATCCAATCATTCTTATAGCACTTCAAATTAAGTTATTTTATCATGATAATCAGAAGCATGTGCTCATTTTTATTGTTTTTAAAAATTCATTCTTTATCTTGATAATTTATGGAGAATCTTATGTTTGTTGTAACATTTTGAAAAATAAATTTCAATTAGAAAATAAATACTGAACAGATTACAAATATTGTCTGCATCATAGGTCTAAATGTTAACAATATAATGATGTAGGCCAAATGTTGGCCAGATTTCACATAATGGAGCATGCAGGTAGACAAAATGTGATGTGAATGGATGGTTGCAAATTGAAAGCTGTAGATAGCATAGATATTTTTAAATTTGGAAAACTTTTATAAAGTAAAATATTTATGGAGATTATATTTTGGTTGTTCAATAAGTTGGTGTTAACATGTGATTAACTTATTTCAAATCTCTCTTTGGAAAATTGTAAATAGCTTTACATTTTCTTATAGCAATGTTCTATGTAAATATTGTGTTACTCAGGGAATTTTAAATTTTTTTTCTTTTTTCTGCCTAAAATAATTTTTTTGGAGAAATACAAGAGTGGTTTATAAAACTTTCATTTGGCAGTGATGTAAAAATTTGGCTTAGGTATGTTTTGGTCAAATTGTAAAACATAAAGAACCATAAATGAGCATGTGTAAATCTGCACAATCACAGAAATTTGAGCTTGTAATGTGTAATGGAGTTGCTTACCACAGCTTGGCTTCTTTGTTTAGTCTGCAATATTAATCATATTATATAATAAAACTATTGAGTATGGTCTGTTCAAAATTTAACTTGTAAATCTCAGGCAGCAGAATTTCTTTAAATAGCTTTTGCTCCAAAATAATATCGCTGCAAATGTATCAGAGTTTTGCACCATCTGTTATGTATAATTTAAAATTATTAAAAAATACTTCTTGTATATTGTTGATAATGTACTTAAGCACAATAAAAGTTTGGTTCGTTAAGTTTCTCTCTTTCTCTCTCTCTTTTTTTTAATCTTTTTTCCTCTGTTTTGCTTTCTTTAAGAAAACATTTCTTTTAAGAAGTGCAGGAAACTAAGCACCTTAAGTAAAGTTTTTTTTCCCTTTCTTTCTCTCTCTCTCTTTCTCTTTGGGCCAATTCTTTATGACTTCATTTTAGCAACCATAACCAACCAGAATGCTGCGATATACTAGCTCGAAGTATGAACTACAGCATTGGTCAGGGAAATGTAATCTATTTCACTTAACTTAGGCATGAATTGCAAGAGGCATACCAGTCACAGATTTCAATCTGGCAATTAAGGACACCGAATTTTAAAGGTGACATTCAGAATGGTGCTTAACACCTGCCTACTCTCTTTTGCTGTATGAGTGGTAGCAGAATACTGCTAAAAAGTTGCATTTTGTCCTTTTTCTTTTAAAGCATCTATCTGTATGCATTCTAAAATTAGTTTAATATTAGCTGCATGTAATACTTGGAGGAAATAACTTCCATAAAGAATATAGGGGCTATGCAAAAAGAATAAATTGATTTCATGAAGCTATATTTTATTAAGAAAAAGTATTACTCGATTCCAACCAAATCACATGTGTAATACTGATTCCCAAGTTTTATTTCCTGTCCTAAAGTGTGAACCCAGTAATCTGGATGATCTTGAACATAGAATAACAATAGCAATCCACTGAGTTGATTCTGTGTTCAAGATTATTCAGATTACTGGGCTCAAAAACATTGTTCTTAATGTATCCCCACAGAAAGAAAATTCAAGGAGCTAGGTCTGGAGGATCTCGGAGGCCTTGCAGAGAGCAAGGTCCTAAGCCCTCTTCCAATCAATCCATTGTTGAGGCAGAATTTCAATCAAAAATGTTTGAGTTCTTGGGAGAGGGTGTGTGTCCATTGTTAAATCTCTTTCTAAAAGCTTGCTGCGCTATGACAACAGAATTGGTTTTCGAGAAAGCAGAATACCTTTCCCTGAGGTATCATCATTTTAAGCATTCCAGTGCAACTGAGGATAGTGCTCTATTGGAGGGCAGGGAAGTGCACTCTGGCTGCTACTATTTAAAACTTGGAAACCCCCTCTTTGCTATCTTATATGGCTCATTCTGTGAAGTTACTTGAGGACTGATAATGGCTGATAATGAATCAGTTCATTCCTTTTGCATATGTATGAGAGAGAAGTTATTCTTTTTATACTTACTGTGCATTACACATGAACCTCATGACCCTGTACAGAAAATTTTGTGCATAATGTAATGATTTTCTAAAAATTAGAAGAGGTTTTTTTAGTACTCATCTATATTTTAATAAACTTTCATTAGCAAAGAATGCAACTTAAATATCCATTTCACTATCATGCTCCTGTTTCAGAAAGCAATCACAGTAATTTACTTGCATGGTAAGATCATGCCTGTTTAAAGAATTGGAGCTTTAAAAGAGTTCAAATTCAACAGCTGATTTGCTGCTAATTGGAAATTCCAACATATTGTGCCATTTGTATAAGGTTGATCATTCTAACATAGCCACAATATTGTTATACTCATTTCCTTTCTTTCAGATGCTATTCCAGTTATCTAAATCTGTTTATAGAAGGTGTCCTGTAATTCACACACCCAGACCACAACCTATTTTTCCTGGACAAAAGGGGAGGGAAAAATGTGACATATCATTCGATTAATTTTTAAATGCACAATTTGGCAACACTGCATAATGCAGATTGACTTATTAGTAAGAATTATTACATCTTTACTAGATGTTATGATAGCTCAATTGATAATATTTAAGAGCTTAGACTTGGTATGTTATGCAAGATTTGCAACACTTCCTTTATTTTTTTTTTCAATTAATTTATTTTATTTTCTTTCCAATCTCAATAATTTTATGTAATTAAGGTAATTGTGTGATTCATTTGAACTAACATTCTTTTGCTCCACTCGTTTAAATATGAAGGACCAGTTTCACAAACCCTTCCTTTGCATCGTCAGCCCATTGTTGACTGACAATGCGAACGAAGGATTTGTGAAACTGATCCGCATATTTAAACAGTGAGTGGAGGAAAAGAGTATTAGTTCAGCTGAATCACTCAAGGATCTTAATATAGATTAGCTTCATTGTGCAATGTCCCAATTAACAATTTTAGTTAATTTTATGTAAGTTTGATTTTCAATATGGTACTAGTTCTAAGTTGTTTTTGAAAATATCATTATTTTCTTTGAAATGAAAAATATGAATAATAAAATTCCACATTTCTTATTAATAAAATTTGTGGTCTCAGAGTTTGTTATTTTATATGAAATTGATTAATGACGTAAAAACATTAATTTGTCTTTTACAGCATAAATACATTTTTTAAAAACAAAAAGGAAGCAGTGTGAACCTACATTGCAGTGAACCAGTCTATGCTCTTACACTTATCAGTTGAACTATATCAACACCACTTGTAATAATGTATAGTGGTATGACATTCTAGGTTATGCAGTGTTGCCAAATTGTGCAATTACAAATTTTTTGGAAGTATTTTGTCACTAACATTTTCTTCTTCCCTTTTGTTCAATGCCTAACTGTCCACATTAAGATATTAGCAGAAGACTGATTGATGTATAAACTGCTGGAAAGAGTTGGCAATATCACATCTTAGTTTAGCGCTAAGAATGATATAAATGTAAGAGAAGCCGAACTCAAAATATTAATGCCACTTACACTCAAAAGAAAAAAAATAGAGGTAAGCCAAATCTCTTTAAACATTGCATTCCGTGCTGTAAGCAAAGGAATAACATTATTTGCAGTTAAGGAAAGTGCAAGTTAAATGTAATAGCATATATTTTTAGTCTGAACATATTATCTATACTGCATCATAACAACTAAATACATACATTCGTCAATGTTACAAATTTATAACTGTCAATAGTATGAAAAACAGAAACAGGGGATGAGGAATTTATCACCTAACAACACAAAGAACCAGTTTCAAGCTTGCTAGTAGAGGAAAATAAAAATGGCTGTAAGGCATATAAAGAAAATAGTGAAACTTAAATTGGTACTATATTAAAGATTTCAGCTGTAGACTGTTGTAACTAATTCATAGTCTTCCATATCTTCAGTGCCAAACAATCTGCATTTTATTTAACCTTGAAAAAACTTGCTATGTGTTGGAGAGTAGGTATTCTGCATTCCCTGAATTTTATTGGGGCATTCATGAACAAAACATGTTTATATAGAATTATTGGGTCAAGTGCGCATGAGGTGTATTTATTTTATGTATTATTTTCAGTTAAGAGAATGGTTTGGTACTAATATTGTAATCAGTACTCATCTAATCACTTAGTGTATATCTCTTGGGACCACATGATCTTCATATAATGACACTTTGCAAGCTACTGTACCACTAAGCAAATGCCAGCTGGAATGCCCCAAACTTTCTTGATTACCTCTGTGATTGGAGCATGCATAAATAGCTTATGTTTTTCTGGGAATTATGTATACTAAACTTCTGGCATAAAAGATATTTCTTTTGCTTCAGAAGCACATTTCTTGACGTAGTTTTCGATAGGAAACTTGAGTTAGACATGTATTGCAAGAGCACATTGTGTGACCAATATGAGTGGTTGGCACAGAGTGTGAATGGGAGGTTTGCAGTTTCAGTTCTATAAAGGATCCTCGTCCCTGACTGATATTTTTGCTGAATGACTATGACTGCTGTCACTTGTATTCTCAGTCTAGACTTGCCAGTTGTATATTGTTTAATTTCTGACCCCTTCAAATGCTCTGGTGCAAACTGTTTGACTCCAAGTATTCATAATACTTTTGACATTACTAGAAGTGCACCGAGCCGGACATTCAAGCTGTCCTTTTAGGGAGTTTTCTGATGGGTTGGCCTCTGTTAAGGATGATATTAGAGAGAATGGTCCTACCAGTATCGCTGTGAGCTGGTACTGATGCCAACTTTATAAAATATTGGGGTGGGCTGAAAGTTTTGGTTGCAAAAATGTAAAATTTTTAAGAAAATTAATGTAAATCATTCAATTTTATTTTAATAAGCAGACTGTAACAAAAATGTATGTCAAAATTTAGGGGCATATTTCTCACATATATAGGATGAAAATACGTTGTATGAACATGGATCCGGAAACTAGAAATGCTATATGCTTTTTTTTTGTGTGGAATGGCATCAATTGCTATTGTGAAACAACAGCCCCGCATCAGAATAGTCAGATTACAAGCTCCTTTTAATAATTTCTGAATAAAATGTCAAAATGGGATTGGGGCTGGGATGGAATGATTTACCAATTCACAGTTCTTGGTTCAATGCCAGAGAGTTATGTTTTACAGTGACCCACTATATTTACCAAACCTCAAGGTTCCTCAGTCCTCATAAAATGGCAAATGCCAGGAGGTACCCTAAACTTAGGCCTGGAGCGTTTCCTTCCTTAAAAAAAAAAATCCTTTCCCAGTATATCATTTCATCTCATGTATCATCAGTGTCCATCGCCTGTGGTGCCTCAGTAGTAAAACAGGTGTTAAACACTATGAAAAAAAATCCAATGTAGGTATTGATAATAGACAAAATGATGAAATATGTGGTCTGTATATTAATTTCATTACATTATTAATTTGCAGTTATCTGGTTTATTACGAGGCTTATAGTTGGAAGTTAATCAACGTTAGTGTGCTGTTTTTTTTTGTGTGTTTTTTATTAAGTTAATATTGATTTAGTGAAATCACATCAGGAACTGTGTAATAGAAAGTGTTAGGTACCTAATGGATTTTCTCTTGTATGTTTTTGTTACGGCAGAGCATGGCATAATATAATATTTATATTTCCTAAATGACAGTAATTAAAGGAAGAGAAGATAAAGAGAGTATATCATGCAAATTTATAAGTTAATGGTGACGTAGTGTGATTAAACCTATCATAGCAAACTTTGTGGTTAGGGAGGACATTTTCCCAGCAAATTTCTCTAATCTACTGTCATATTTGACAAGTGTGGATTAGCAAAGAAAGGGAAAATAAAAAAAAAATGTATGAAGCGAGGTTTGGATCGGATGATGAGAGTTTTAGTGAACCTAATGATATAACTTGTTTTGACTCTTTTGCAAGTGAGGTTATACAGAGACAAGTACTGTTGGGAGCTGGAGAGATGGCTAGTGAGAGAAATGCATTGTACACGAGCAGCACACATATCGTTAACAGATGTGCTTGTGCTATGATGCATTTAGAAAACACTCGCCACTTACAGATTGAAGTTCATTAAGCTTAATATTTCCTAATTTTGGCATCTCTCTGAAGAATTAATAAAATATAATTGAGTATGCACTTTCTGAAATGTTTATCTGCTCTATTTATTCTGTGTCAGATAGAGCAGTAGCAAGATCATAGAAGCCTTAATTTTTCTCACTGGAGTCATGTAGTTAAACATCATGCAAAGGCATGGTATCTTGACAACTTACTTGTAGAGACAATAATGATCGTTGTACTCATAGAGGTTGAAGCAGAAATTATCTCAAGAATTTCTATAATAATGATGATGATGATGATAATAATAATAATAATAATAATAATAATTGCCTTTGCTTTTAGGTATTGTTTTACAAGATCAAGAATGACATAACCAATGGTATCAATGTTATAATTATGATCAGGATTTTAATATTATAACTGTTAGTGTATAGGTGTATATATATATATATATATATATATATATATATTTATATATGTCTTTTTGCTCATAAAGCAATATTCAGACAAGAGTTACATTTCTGAACATCTGTCAGAAAGGCAGACTGTATAACAATAGGACATGCTGGTCATCTGTCTGTAGGGTTAGGAAATGAGAACAATAGCTTCGTCTTGAAAGAAGATAGCCTTTTGTTAAGACTAGACACATTTTACCCTTTCGCTAATCCTCCAAGACAGTTCTGCCGACTGGAAACACAAAATGTTTTGTTATACTTTAAACTGGGCACATCAAGTACTAGGATTTCAATTGGTAACTGTATTTGTCATGCAAAAAAGGGGTGTCTTAAAAGAAACCAAAATGTTAGCTGTTTGCGACAGATTCAAAGGGATGCCGCTTATATATGGCCGAAGCGTGCCTTATCGCAAATCTTTATTGTGCGCATCTGAGTAATAGAAAATTCAAAAAGGTAACAGGGGAGGACTTCAATAAACATCCCTCAAAATTGGACAAATGAGAATGAATAGGCAATATTAAAGATATTATGTAATAGCCAATAGAAAGTTAGAGGTGAGTCAATTTCTAGAGTATTTGAAAAAAATAAAATTTCGCGGAGGCGGAGCGAATTCACATAATAAATTTTATATCAAATACAATATAGAGAGATACCGGGACAGTACGGGGATCGCGACACAGTAGAGGACAGGGAGTGATATTAGTAGGCAGTCAATAGTTGAAAGATATCACACTGCAGTTCAGTGAAAGAAATAAGTAGTCATTAACATAATATACGAGTCACGTTAAATCGGTGTTAAAAGTTACGATAGTCAGATTGTTCTTATGGTAAAGCCCTTACATTGAAGTGATCAGTGTTATAAGAAAGTGTTACAACAAAATTATAGGTGACGGTCACGCGTGTATTTGTTACGAGGAGTGCAGTTAAAGTTACTTACGTGAATAGTGTATTTAAATCTCGGATTGGTGAACTTTAACCTGAGGTTAATTATACAGTAAATATAAAACCATACTTGTCATCACGCGACTGACGCCCAGCATGCCCCCAAAACTTCAATTGATAATAAATTAAAACTTCAACTTGAGCCCAAAATTATATTATTCCAATTTAGAATCCCTTTCCTCCCCTAATGACTCTAAGTCATTAAAAACAGTTCATATTCCCCTGAGATTCCACTCCTTTGGAACCAGATAAATAGAATATATCGAACTCCAGACTTCAAGAGCCGAGGCAACTCATGAAGATCATTACCTAATCATCTGATTATTCATCAACAGTCCATAAATTTAATCCCCGTAAATAAACTCCGGGATTAAATATCTCTTCCAAGGTTAATATTCGCATTGCCCATAAGCACAAAACTTCACCTGAACATTTGAAGCGTTGCCAATTCGCACATCCAAACATTTTTTAAAAAACTGTATTTTAAATACGGTAAAAGTGTATATATTTGTGATTGAACAGGGTAACTATGGAATTCATGAAAAGTGGCAGGGTGCGTTATATTTGAACATAATAAATATAGCAAGTAGAAAATTTTATTAGACGGAAAGCAATTAGAATGAATGATGATCAACGGAAATCGTAATAACGATAGGCATGACCATAGGACAGTTGTGTGCGATCGTATTAGAAATGAAAATCCTTATAATATTGATAGTTCTTCGAAAGAACTTGAGTAATTCGTTTCACTTTTTTCTCCTCCCAAAGAAATAATGAAACTGTCGATGACATCTTCCAGTAACCCATCATTTTCCCAAAATTATTTCTCTACTCCTGTCATATGACTACATTAATTCAATCGTCTTTAAAAGAATAGGTGCCGACTCCTAGAGGTCGGAGGTGCATGGGCTGTTGCAAAATTTTCGAAGGAGGGGCTGAGCTCCGCCAATATTTCCACAAGATTCTGTATATGGCCCTTCGAAAATATGCTAGCCCTATATTGTATTGTCCCAAATATATGTTTCAGGCACATGCGTTTTGTCCTGTAGCCATACTTGAAATTACCAGTTACATTGTTCATGAGGAGCGCATGTATTGTAGCGTTTTACTTTGCTTAACATTTCCTAACTTATTAGCGATCACTTTCCTTGCCATTTCTCTTGCTTCACTATGCATAGTTTTCCTTTCGTTGTTGTGGGTACATCATGTATACATGTGATTGTGTGTGTGTGTGGTTTTTTTTTTTTTTTAATCTTCTTTATTTACTGCATGCAAAACCAACTTCCTTCTAAGCCCCAAGTTTGGAGCGTACTTTCATCGCTTGAAAATAGCAGAAAACCCATCATGTATATGTCAGAAAGATATACAAACGGTGGAATACATCTTGTGGGACTGCAAAATCTTGAAGAAAGAGCAAGAAATATTCCGGAAAGATGTAGCAAAAGTAACTAGGCGATGGCCAATAGACAATAGTGACCTTGTTTTAAAATATAATAAACAGTTTAAAAATTTTGTAAACAGTATAAATTTTGACAGTTTTCAAATTAATACAAATTGACTAATAGGATAGGAAATGTGGTGACTGAGAATGATAATGTAAATAATGTAGATGCATACATATACAACCAATTTTGGCAATCTTCAAAATATGATTAGGTTAGAATAAAAATGAAACATTGTTCAAAAATAGTATTAAGGATAACATGTAATAATGAAATGATAGCAATGCAGTTAGTATTACTAATAGTGTGTGTGTGAGAGAGAGAGAGGGGGGGGGAGAGAGAGACTATAACACTAACTAAACCACGCAATGCAAAACGCACAACTTAATATAATGCACTTGTTAACGCCATGACGCTCAGGAACAGAACGAATTGTCGTAAGTGTTTGAATAGATGAAATGTATGCAAACGTTTGCGTATATGTTTTGCTCTCCCCGCATATTTCGCTAACCAACTCTCCAGCTCCCAACAGCACACTATAGTAGTAAAATCGTTCGTGTTGTTGATATTAAATAAATGGGTTTGTTTATTTGGTTCATTGCAGTTATGTGGTTTGTTACAGTAGTTTATAGTTGGAAGTAAATAAACAGCAGTATGTTAGTTCTTTCGATTTTTATTAAGTTAAAATTGATTTACTGAAATCACACTAGGAACTAGTGTAATAGAAAGTGTTTAATACAAAATAAGTTGCTCTTCTATGTCTTAATTATAGCAATACACCGCATAATAACATTTTTACATTTCCTAAATAGCATTTAAATAAAGGAGTGGATAAAGAGTATACACCGTGCAAGTTTTGTAGTAATGAAACTATAGTGTGTATTTAAACTTTTGTTACTAAAATTTGTGGTTAGGAAAGACATTTCATTTGTGCAATTTTCCTTAATCTACTATCTTATGTGGCAGTGTAGGTTAATGAAAAAGAAAGATCCGGAAGAACGTATTAAGCGAGTTTTGGAAGGAGATGCGAGTTTTAATGGATGGTGTGAGCAGGATATTATATTTCGACTCCTTTGCAAATAGGTTAAGACTAGACAGGTTCGCCTGTTTATAACTGTTATCAAGGAAGACTATGCCCTTTTTCTTAAAATAGACGATGATAAATATGATTTCTGTCGCAACTACGATTAGTTTTAAGGCGTTTAGTTAGCTGGAAGTTCGTGCATTTTATAAATAATTGTATAAATTTATAATTCATATTATTTTGTATTTCGTTTACATATGAGAAATATTGTTTGCAAACAATTTCAGATTTTTGGAAACCATTGAAATGTTTTAAAATAAAGAATAATGTTATCTTATAAACATAACACTGCATAAAAGTTTCGTATTTGCAATTGGCAGTAATAGGGCTACTTTGGCCACCATTCCCCCGTCCAACCAGTATTGTAGGTCTTGTTCCAGCGGTAACCATCTTATCATATGACCCACTTCGTTACTTTACTTGCACCGAGCACATACATGTTAACTGCTGTGTCCATAATGGACTTGGTTTCCGGTACAGTATAAGAAGAGTATTAAATGCGGAATTGACAGATACTTTTTTGATGCATGGGAAAGCAGGCGGTAATGGCAGTGGCGCTGGGCATTTGTACCAGTAGAAACCTCCAGAACAGTGTTTCAAGTAAGTGACTGTCAACTTGTGCCACTTTTATTTTCTTAAACTAATGTTTAACGCCAGTTTTTACTACTGAGGCACCACAGGCGGTGAACATTGGTTACATGAGATGATATAATATATTGGAAAAGATTTTTGGGGGGGGGGGGAAGGAAATGTTCAAGGCCTAAGTTTAGGGTACCCCCGGCATTTGCCATTTATGAGGACTGAGAAAAACCTGAAAAAAACCTCAGTCAAGAAGGACGATCCTGGCGAGATTCGAACCCCAGACCTCCCGCTCACGAGTTAGCGCCTTAACGACCTCGGCCACCCGTGGCGGTCTCTTGTGCCACTGACGACCGAAGGAGACAGACAACAGCACAGCTGGAAGAGATACTTTATGCGATACCATGTACTTCACTAGCTGCCTTTCATGCTAATGAGGATAATTGTGAGCTCATGTTTTAAGACAGATTTCCGTGAAATATACTGTTTTTATTCTTTAATGTACCGCATCATAAATGTAAGCAGAGTTGTGAAAAAACTGAAACAAGGGAATAAAGCATTTCTGAACACAAATTCATATAACATATTTTCATCTTCTACATGAGGAAAGTGTGCCTCCATAGTTTTGACATACCGTTTTGTTGTCTCCCGCACATTCCCTTATAAATAATTATATTAATTCACAAAATATGTTACTCTAACATCAAAATATTTTAGCGATTTAGTGACGGTAGTAAGTTTTAAATTGCTATAAAACAAAATGATACTCTAATGAGAAAAAGTTTTCACAAATAAAATATAACCCTAATTTTTATAAATTTGGATACTGAAATTATGAATACCACCATCAAAGAGTGCGCCGTCAGAGGCGTAATGTTAGGGCCTGGGGTTTCAAATGGTCCGCAGTCACCACGCAAGGTGTGTGTGGCAGGATGAGGCATTTATAGTGTTGCCCATTTTTCTCCGAAATGAAGGGGAAAATGAAATGCTTCAGACGAAATATGAAGAGCTCTTATGGGGACGTAAGATAGCGATCGTAACTCGTCCTTGAAATGCCATTCTCAATGTCATATCAAGGTCAAGTTGATTTTTTCGAATGGAATGGAGTATTTTCTTTTCCGGGAATGGAAAGAGCATTCAATTTTCACTATAAAAGTTCTAGTACATCTTATCTGCTAGAGATGGTAGGTGATGTGATATTGGACAAATAAAACAACAAATGTTTTTCACTCACTTTCACTTCTCTCTATTTTATTTTGTTATTACTATGAAGGAAACTATTTTGTTTACACCCAGAAGTCAGTTTGACATTGGTGCACAAACGAGTTCGCATCATTGCCAATTCAAACCTCAAAGGACATTATTCTCAGCCAGTTCCACTTCGTTTTTTGAATCATGGTTTTTAGATACACGATCAACGAGAGGATATAATTTACATTTATGGCAAAGCTCATAAGAACTCTAAAGCAGCTTGCAAAATTAACGGAGATCGATGGAAAGGAGGCAACCATCAGCTAGAAATTTTCAACGATTTGCAAACTTACTCTCCGAAACGGGAGGTGTCACACCAAGAAAACACCATCAAATGAGAAGTGCTACTGTGAAAAATTCGTAAGTCGCTGTATTAGCTGCAGTTGCCGCTAATCCTCACCGAAATTCTCGTCAACTGGAACATGATTCGGGAATCTCAAAGGAAAGAGATTAAGCGTCACAAATACCATTCATATCACAGCCTACACCAAGCCCTTCGTGGTGATGATTTTCAAAAGCGTGTTGAACGGCTCTACTACAAATGCAAATGCGAAACAGTATCTTTTTCAACATAGGTAGCAGTAGAGTGAAAGTGGATTAAAACATTTGCTGTCTTATTTGTCCAATATCACATCACCTATCACCCCTAGCTGATAGATGTACTAAAACTTTTATACTGAAAATTGAATGCTCCCGGAAAAAAAATACACCATTCCATTTAGAAATCAATTTGGCCTTCAAATGACATTGAGAATAACATTTCAAGAACGAGTTAAGGTGGCTATCTTGTGTCTCCCTAAGCATTTCAAATATTATCTGAAACTCCCCCCCCCCCCTTCGTTTCGGAGGAAAATGGGCGCGACCCTATAAATGCCACACTCTGTATAATAGTATAATAACCTAATCAAATTCCAGTGCGCGCGGAAATGGTCACATCACCACAGTTTCGTAGAATCTGTCTATATTAAATCCGGCAGAGCAGTAAACAATGATTGACCTTGCCGTCTTCGCAACACTCCGGTCCTTCCAAAAGAGTAGCAGCAAAGTTATTTAAAAATGACAACAATGGAAATTTATACCAAAATGTATTTTAGTTTTAAAACTATATATTCTTTGATGAGTAGTATACCATAACATCGTATTATGCATAATTTTTTTCTGAAAGTTTAACTATTGTCATATATTTATTCGACAATGGAATGGTTTTTATTTAAGTTTATAATGCCTATTCTCCAATAAAGTCAGTGCCCTGTAGTAACGATCAGTCAACTCAGTTTCGAACAAGCTCTCTTTGTGGGAAGACAAAAGTTAATAATGTGTTTTATCAGTTGTGTGGTGTGATATTTTCAAACTTTATTTGAACAGTTTTAAAGTTAATTTTGTTCGTGTGTGTGAGTGTGTACACTCTCTCTCTCTCTCTTTCTCTCTCTCTCTCTCTCTCTCTCTCTCTCTCTCTCACACACACACACACACACTCTTACACTTCAAGCAAAGAAAAAACCGTGTTAACATAATAAAACTGAATTCACACAAACAGAAAATGATGAACACTAATCATCTTAGACCTTTACACTTACAACAGTTGCTCAAAATGCCCAACATTGACTTCGATACATTTCTGAGTACTTTGAACTACTGATTGAGCAACGTTGCGAAAGTGTCCTCAGCAGCACATGCTGTTTAAATTTCTTCCCGAAGTGCTGCCAGTGTAGCTGGTTTTCTACGGTATACAACATCTCTAAAAGTTTCCCATAGGTAGACGTCCAACGGAGTTAGATCCGTAGAACGCGGTGGAAGCAATCGGACCTCTTCGCCCTAACCAGTGCCTTGGAAGATTGTCATCAAGTTACATACGTACATCTAAATGGTAATGTGGTGATGCACCATCATGTTGGAAGTAAAATTCCTCAGAGTATATGAATGGCAGGTAAGACGGACATGCGTATCATGTTCAGGTACACTGGGCCAGTTACTGTTCCTTCAAAAAAAAATGGTTAATTAGACTCCTAGATGACAACCCACACCAAACATAAATTCCAGGTAAATTAACAGCCTTTTCAAAAAAATAAATAAACATGTGGATTTTTTGCACACCAACAGACACAATTAGCCGGTTAACAGTTCCGTTCAACTTAAATTGTGCCTCATCGGACCAAACAACTTTCCTTACGAAGGCCTCATCCTCTTGCACCATGTTCCGAAACCACTCACAGTACTGCATTCTCCGATTAGAGTCATATTCATTTAATGCATGCAAAAGTCTTGGAATGAAAACTTTCAACTTTGCTGTTTTAATAATACCACGTACGCTGGTTCTGCTAATCTCAGTCTCACGTGCACATTGCTTTGTTGATTTCTGCGGTGAGTGCTCAATACGTTCCAAAACCACAAACGAGGACGCGGTGCTTGTTGCTGTGCGAGGTCTCCCATATCTGCCTTTGTGAACATCGCATACGGCACCATGAGTCTCAAATTGGTCTTGAATGCGTGCAATTGTTACTCGCGTTGGCGGTTCTGTTCTGTACACGTCTCCACTGCCTTTGAACTTCAACAACGTTCTCGGTTTTCCAATATCACTTCAAAATTTCTTTCCGCTGTTCAAACGATAATCATGGTGCCATTTTGTTGTAGCAGCACTAGCATAGCGTAATGTCAGTAACATCTGTTTACAGAACATCATACGATAATCTTAGCTTCATTTGTTCATTGTTGATTTACGATAATCTTGGCTTCATTTTTTCATTGTTGATTTACCTGTCACATAGGAACGCTATCATAATGTATGAGAGTCATATCTGTTTACAGAACATTATACTACACATTACTGTTGTTTTTCGGTCCAACTTTGAAGTATATTAAATTGATATCTACTGTGAAAGTATGTATACATTTTTGGCGCCCTGGGCTTAGTACAATAGTTGTTGAAAAACTGAACCATTTAAAGTTAAATACGAACATAGAAAAAAGAAAGAAACGGGGGTTAAGAAAGAAGAAAACAAATTAGTGAAAATAAATATTGCTTTACTCTTCCTAATCCTAGTAGTAGTGCTAGCTCAACAGTTATAAATGTTTGCAGTGTCATAAGTGAGTGCGCTCTGAAGTGAAAAGTGATATAGAAATAGATGTTTGTAGGAAGCAATTGTGAAAGCGAAAACGAAGATTGTAACACAATTGCCATTAATATAATTAGGTCTATCAGTATCTGAGTGCCAGTTTATATATGATAATGGCATTGAAAACTTCTTCGTTAGACAAAATATTTTATTAGGTGACTGGTCCTTTCCCTAAAGATGCTAAGCAGGATAACAGATCCTTTTCCACCAAATATTACGAAAAGTTCACTTTGACAGAACAAAGAATTTGGAGAGAATGGCTGTTATACATCTAAAAATGACTCAGTGTAAACCGTCTTTGGAGGAGCGAAATCGTCTTCAACTCGGAGGGAAGGGGCCCAGAATTGGAAAGGGTTAACTAAAAGTATAGTGCGACATGAAACTAGGTACACCCATTTGAACGCATGCGGATATGAATTCAGAACTAAAGAAAAGCGAGAATACTTGGAAACAGGTCCTTGAGCGTATTGTGAATGTGACGTTAACATTGACATCCAATAACTTAGCTTTTCGGAGACATAGAGAAAAAACTGGAAAATCAAACAGTGGGAACTTTTTAGCAACCATCGAACTTCTCGCAAAGTACAATCCTGTATTACGTGACCTCTAAATAAATAAAAATATACACAAAAGTACCTAAGCCCTTCAAGTCAAAATGAGTTAATAAATTTTCTATCCCATGCACTTGAAAAAGGAAGTTTTCATGACATTAAAGCTGTCCCATTCTTTTCTATTGTTACAGATACAACACAGGACAAAAAAAAAAAAAAAAAAGAACAATAACTCAGACATTTAAATACATTACATTTTCACATGATGTAACTGGAAAACCATGTGACGTGAAGATAAAATGAAAACTTCTTAGGTTTTCGCGAGCTAAAAGATCAAAAAGAAGGAAATACTCAGTGCAATAGACCAAAATGGACTCTTTATTAACTAAATGATTTGGTCAGAGGTATGGCGGTTGTGCAATGTGTCAGACATATACAAAGGTGTCTGAAAGAGAATTGAACAAAGACAAAGAACTTCAAAATATGTACATTGTGCAACGTATAATTTAAATCTAGTACTTAATGATGCTGCATGTGAAATTCAAGAAGTTAGATCCTTTTATGATATAATAGAAATGTATCTTTTCTTCAGCCATACTATTAAAAGATGGGAACGTTTGGTATCTTCTAATGCCGTTGGTCTTCGAGCTATAGTCTGTTAAAGCCCTGCGTAATGATTATGTCGATATGTTTAAGGCTGTGTCAAAAATAATGTTGCTATTTAAGAAAAAGGAAGAAAATGAACAAGCTGTTACTTTAAAAATGCAATTAGCGAATTGGAATTCATTTTTCAAATAGTGTTGCAATCAAATATTCGTAACTTAGATTACAAATTATGAAGTCAGAAAATGTAGAGCTTGATAAAGTACGTTGTCTTTTTCAGAATGTAGCTGATAATTTACCGAAATTTTTTGAAGAAACAATGTCATCAGCAATATCTTCGGCAAACGGCTGGAGCATTCCACCTAATTTGAAAATAAGAGAATTCGAAAAGTGAAAAAGCATTTTGATGAATTGTGGGAGGACGAGCGGCCAGTAGATCGAAAGATATATTTCAGAACCACTCTTTTTAATGCCTATTTGGACATTATTGTAGCACAGTTAAAAACAGATTTGAGACTATGCAAAATGTTAACGATTTCATCAAAATTATTTCCGCAAAATTTCTAAATTCTGCATCCGACAAAGAGACGATGCAATCGCGATTCTTAAAAATGAAATATGAGGAAAATTTATGTAGTGAATTCCCAGACCCGTTAATAGGTTCAGAAACACTCTGGAAAAAAATATCCTCATTAACTTCTGTAACTACTTAACAACTATTAGTGATAGAGAATTCATTCATAGTTGCCTAGCGTTTCAGACTTGTGCGTGACATTTTATCTATTTCTAACTATTCCGTTATTGATTATTCTGCCGAACCATCTTTTTCGAAGCTAAAACTTATAAGAACTATGTATGGCATTCTGAGCCAAGACAAACTTAGAGAACTCAGCCTCCTCAGTATCGAAAGTGAAAATCCAATAATGTCAGTGAAATCATCAATATCTTCGCATCACAGAAAGCATGCCGCATGGTCCAGTTTCAACGGAGTTCAATGTGAGTACAGACGTTTTGTAAGTACAAGAAACAGCAGATAGAAATATGTTTATTAATATTGATTTTAATCACTATAGTATATTTAATTTTGTAGTAAAATTTATTAATATTAATTATATTTATGTATAGCATTAAAGTTGTACTTCTATCTGCTGTAATTATATTTCGTTAGTTATTGATAGGATTTACATTTTATTTTATGGAGTCCGACATTTTATTTTTGCAGGCGGTGTATCATATTATTACGCTCCTGTGCACCGTGTAGCAAATGAATTTTCCCTAGCTGCGCTTCTTCCTATAAATTCATCACAGACTTCTTCCAAAGCCATCTTTTTAGCATACTCCTTTGCACATTCAAATAGCCACATTATGAATTTTTCTGTTTCATTGTTGACCGAAAAAAAAAGTGTTTTCAAAGCAGAAAATGATATTTTGGCCGTTTGAACCAAACATACGAATTTCAGGAATAATATTACGAATAATATTAGCTTTCAGAAATTCTACTACATCCCCAAAAGTTTTATACTTGTGTTCTGTGATGCAGCACCTTCACACGCCATGTTTCAGAAGTATTGAAAACACATCTAACTTTATCTCCCCCCCCTCCTTTTATTACTTTCACTTTCTCTGGATACGAAATCACACGTGCTATCAGAAACAAAGGACATAAAACTATTCACTTGTTTCTGATTTAAAAATAATTTAGAAGTTCCTGAACAAAGCGAGATTATTATCAATTCGTGATCACTTAATCAAAATTTTTAATATTAGTTGTAACGGGGTACGGAAGGAATGCTACCACATAAAGTCAGGGTGATCAAGTGAGAAATACAAATGTTTCAGTAGTATTTAGTTTACATATATTGAGAAAATGGAAATGTAAATCGCTTACTTTGATTTAACCAGGTTTACTTGTTTGTGAAAATTGCATGAAATTCGTTCTAAAAAAATTCATAGAAATGTATGTATATATTAGTATATCATGTATTTTGTTGAGATATGTTTGTAATAAACTTCAATTTCAATAGAATAGTTGAATCCAAGTCTTCTGGATATTCCAGTAAGAAACTGCCGATGAGCTGAAGACAAGGGTTTAGTAATCAGTTAAATTAGCAAAACTAAATGATAATTTATTGAAAATAAATTTTTATTAATATAAATTATGTAGTTTTGAAACTAGTTATAAAGGTAGGGGGGATGTAAATTTAATTGTAATGTTATTTGCTTAAATAAAATCCATTGATTCATTCAATCAATGTCGGTCCTGGTGGTGTAGTGGTTACCATATTTGCGGGTTCGAACCCACCCAGGACCGATGGATTTTTTTTCGGGAGTAAAAATCCAAAGTATGGCTTCCTTCGGAAGGAAAGTAAAGCCGTGGGTCTCGTATCGTACATTTACGGCAGGAAAAAGAACCTCAAGCCTGAAAGAGAGGCCTCTGAGCAAAGTTTGTCAGCCGTTTCACGCCCTGGGTTGAATGGGACGCTGATGACCTGAAATGCTAAAGAGCGTCCATAAATAAATCAATTCAATCAATCAATCAATTACAAATTTATCCATTATGTCACTAAACTAAGACATCATCGGTAGGACACAAATTAATTATAAGACTTCTTTCAAGCTTCATAGGCAGTTCAAAGTGTAGTCTCTTTCAAGCGATTGGCTTATCAGTCACTAATGTGTAAAAATAAAACAAAGATGAGGGTGAGAAAGCTCGCAGTTATTAAGATAAAATAACTGTTCAGAGTAGTACAAAGTACCGTGCATCCTTCCCCGTGGGAGGCTACAAATCTTCTGATATATGAGTACGACATTTTGTCATACGTTCTCGACTTCTTGCTAAGCTAAGGGCTGAGGCTTATTATACTGCACTGGTCTGCTTTCTTAAAGATGTAAAATTTGTATGCCTCTGAGAATGACTTAAAAAACCAACAAACCAACCCCCGAATCCATACTTTTTCAACAGTTTCGTTGTAACACTGTAACACGCAATTTTTGCGCAGAGTTGATTCGTCAGTTACCTATCTTTCGATGTATTTACGTGTTTGCACAGGCAAATATCAGATGCTAGGAAAGCTCCACATAAACCATGGAAAACTGTGGTATATGTTAAGGGTACCCTAATATTTACAGTAAAATGTCTGAAGAGAAATACTTTTTGTGCATTTCTTCTTTAAAATTTTCTTGTACTTATCGGGTTGAAATGTTGAGTCACATGGAAGCGTTTCATCAAATTGTTTTTGATACACTTGACAATAAAGTTGTTTTCCATCTTTCGTTAACATTAAATTTTTTAAATCCTTTTGAATACTGTGTTGTTTTGCGCTTGTACTTGATTTTATTTTATGCCTTTTTGTACGTGATGTGACAACTCACTTCCTAAGAGAATGAATTTCACAATGAAAATTTGAGTAAGTCACTACAAGCCTCTGTACTGAAAAACAGAGCTGACATTTGACAGAGAGGTTTGGAATTGCAGCAATTTTATTTTCCTCTTTTTTTGCAATGTTTTCATGGTCAGCGTGACTCACACAGCATTGGAAACAGGATGTAGGGAATTGCAGCGGGTGTTTATGTTTTTCTCTTCTTGGCAGCTCTTGCTATGTTCAGATGACTCACAAAGTGGATGTTCAACCTCTAACTGAATCAGATCATTTCCTCATGCTATTATTTCATTAGTGCAAATTCCAGTTTTATTTCTAAAGTCTGTTCTATGAAATGTAATAAATGCATTATAAACTAGCAAATGTGATGCTTTTAATAATACATATTAGCAAAATATGCATTTAATGCGCCATAAATTAGGTTTAAACTATAGCAAAGACTGTAAATCGCAATATAATGTAAGTTAACCTGAAAAAAAGTGCATTTCTTGAAAATCGGATCCCTAGTCATAACTAGTAAAGGGATATCTTTAACCATGGACGCCAAGTTGGCTTAGCATCAACCATAGAGTGTAGTAGCTGACCCTGAACTCTGCCTAGTATTCCAGAGTAAACAATAACAGGTTTTTGCACTTCAGCCACAAACGTTAAACGTCTCCGTTTGTACCTTAGCTCGCGCCAGGCTATTATTTCCGAAAACATTATTCCATCTCTAGTCATAACTCAATATTACACATTCAGAATGCCTATACCTTAAGAAAGAAATCTGTACAACATTCTTAAAACTTATTTAAATGCGCATGATTAAGCATTAAACACTTGAAACACTCTAATTTTAAGGAATTACTATTGTGTTCCTTATAGAAGTAATTTCTAAATATGCTCTTCATGTAGAAATGACCGAGTTTATGTCATTGAGAAAGTACTATCTGCATGCAGCACTCAATTTATTTTTCCTTGTTTTTTATTTAGCAGCTCTCCTAAACGTGCTTTCTTTCTTTCTTTCTTTCTTTCTTTCTTTCTTTCTTTCTTTCTTTCTTTCTTTCTTTCTTTCTTTCTTTCTTTCATTGTGATTTTTTCTCTGTTTCGTATTATTATTAGGCTTATTTAGGAGGCTATTTAATAGCTCTGATCATTAGTGTCCCATTCAATTCAGAGTGCTAAATGGCTCATAAATCTTGCTTAGAGGCCATTTCTTTTGGGCTTGAGGTTGGTTCTTTTATATACCATAAATCGCGGGAGGAACAGCTAGCTCCCTTCCAAATGAAGCCATACTTAGTTTAAGGACTTTTTAACAGATGGAATTTATTTCTTTTATTTTGTTACTTTTTTATTTTATATCTCCCATGTTTGGCTTTTTTGCTTTGTTGGTATTACACAATAGTTTTAGATTTGACTTTAAAGTGGAATCAGCTTCTTCAGTGCGAAAATACTGAACACTGAAAGAATAATTTGCGATACAGTTGGAAATTGTGCTGCCTGGGTAGGGTTTTCGAATAATGTCTGATAAAACCATTAATAAATATCGGGAATAGCTGTAAAAATTGAACCAGTAGATGTTAATAAATCAAACACATTTCAAGCATGATTTTTTCTGTGTTAAATTGGCGCTAAAGTATTTCCTTTTTAAAATTAATAAGCTCATATCTTAAATACGGCAAGTTCTGGAAGCTCTGGAAGGCAAGTTAAGAGACATGTTTTCAAGGAATTCGTCCCATTTTGGAACGCACTGACTTTTGGAATTAACTCTTGAGCAGACTTCTGAAAATAAATGCATTAAAATCAGTTTTATATAGAAAAATGTTGAATTTAATGCCCATACTATTGTATCTATGATCATACTACGTATTTATTAAATAAAAATATAGACTTCTTAAAAATATCGAGATTGTGCCTTTTGAAACTGGGCATCTCATACATCCAATTAATAAAATTGAAACAGTTGCGCAAATAATGAACTTATGCAATACATAGGTTATAAATCTTTATTATAGATTTAGTGATGTTGATGGTGATGGTTCATCTTCTTTTAACTGTTTATATGTGGCAATTTTAATTTAAAAATTGGACATAAAACCATGACATTCACAGCTATTTACTTTTAAAGTACTAAATAAGTAAAATCAATATTTTTTCGATATCTAATATCAAGGTTTGGGATAAAATTTTGAAAGATAGCAGTAAGATCCATCGAACGCTCGTCGTAAAGGTGCTCTGCAAGTTTGATCGTTCATAAAACAAATGCTTGTACCATTACCTTATTCCCTACCAGCGGCCTCTTACGCTCCATGGTCACAACTGGAAACTGGAAAGGAATTCAACCAGGTAGAACTGGACTGGTGCGGAGTGGGGGATTGCGGAGGTAAGCACCTACCTTCTACCAAGGAATTCCTCAGTCCCGTAGCGGTGTCAGTGTACAAAGGATGTGTCGTGTAGTGTGAGGCACGACTTCATGCCAGCAAAACCAAGAAATTTAATTTTTCGTTGTTTTTAGCTGTTTAGTGTAGTAGTGCGTATTTTAACAGTTTTAAGTGTTATTCTGTAGTTTGAAAGTCTCGTTATTGTGCTTTAGAAGATTAAGGAACTTTGTTTCCATTTGTAATTCATTAGAAAACATGCCTTGTTCAGCAGTTACGCTTTCTTTAGCAACTATAACAGCTATTATTGCTGTTGCATTGCTAGCGATAGCATTTTCCACGGATAATTGGGTTTACATTGAAGTTAAAAGAGCCCAGATTCACCAGGTGAGTAATTACTCTTTAAAATTAATGTCTTATGCTCGTACTGATTTAAAAGATTACCTACATCACTCGTGTAAACGTGCATGTTTATTTAAATCGTGTTTTATTTAACATTAGGTCATTCAAGTCAGCTCATCTCTAATTCTCTCTGGATTATAAAATCGGGTATACTACCGCCATCTTGTTTTAATTTCCCGCGGCGCTTGGAAGACATTTATGAGATGAGGACGAAGAAAGTTCAAAATTGAGCATCGTTTTAAATGGGTATAATACAGTATAGAATAGCCAATTGGAGTCTGATAAAGCCCATAGATCAGCACAGCAGTAGTAGCTACTATAATAATTATTGTCAATAAATTTCTAGTTTCCTCGAAGATTGAAATTAATGATAATCTACTTGTGTATACACAACACTATAAAATTGTATCATTGATTCAGAAAAGTCGAACATTTATTGTATTTTGTTTTTTGAAAAATATAAACAAATTAAAAATTTTGCTTTCAAGTTCCCCCTTAAGTGCATAGTTGCAGGGTAGTTTCAACATATTCAACTTCTCTCTTAGTCTGCAAGTTTTCATTATAGTTTTACCCATCTCTCTTCATTTGAAATTCAGTGAGGATACTGTTGTTTTGGGTTACAAGAGTTTTGAAGTTAGGAACCGTTGGTTTTTCACCGCATTCAAGGCTAAGCCTATTTCTGGATTTATTTTTTAATTAAGCCTATGAAGAACAGATATCTCCCACAAATATGTGGAAGAAAAAGGTCACGAGGTTGTAGGTTTATTCTTTAATACCGATAAGTTCGTCCTTCCGTCGCCTGACATGAATCTCCGTATCCATAATCGAAGCATTCATTCCCATTATAACATATTAAGGAAACTACTCCCTGTCACTAAATATCTAAGTTCACGATTCATTTCAAAGAACTGAAAACAGAGCTGGATATTTTAGATGTGAATTTTAATTATACCAATACAGCGCGCGCGCACACACACACACATATTATGAAAACCTTGCAAGCTATTGAGTACTCTCAGAGACTTTGGGAAACATTGCTCTAGACAGCACTATATGAAATACACTATTAGAAAAATACAATTGTTTTATATTTATCTCTGAAAAAAAGTGCAGCATACTTCTGATTAAATAAACGAATAAATACTTTACTGTCACTTCCACGTCCTGCTTCTATTAGCACTAAACAGGTGCCGAACGAGATTACAGAGACGTGACAACGTTGTTTTTCTGAGCAAAATTTGTTACACCTCGTTCCTTATGCGTATTATATCAACATAACACAAATAAGTAGCTGGGTAACTATAATCTCAGTTCCAGGCAGAAAGACCATGTGCTCGTTTCGTACTATATTACAATATAGTATCGAATTTTGCAGACAAAGAAGAATGTTTACCAAATTCTAACGGACATACAAATAAAATATAATATATTGCGCATGCAGTAATTGAACATATTAAAAAGTGGCATTAAATCTTTCCTCTATATATGCTCCAGCATACGAGGGGTTTACTAAAAGATCTCGGCCTGATTCAGAGGTGAAGATGGCCAAATTACTATGATATTTGTTAAGTATCAATCCTTTAGATAGCGTGTTGTGAAGTTTCAGACGCGTAAGTGTAGTCGCTAGTTTGTGACGATCATGTAAACAAACTAGTGTAAACAATTTCTACAAAGTGGATAAAAATGAAATACGAGCTGTGATAAAGTTCTTCGTTTTGAAGGGTTTAACCGCAACAGAAATACTAAAGGAGGTAGATTTCACATTAAAGGATTCTTTCCCTTCGTTTTCGACTGTTCAATAGTGGGCTGCTGAATTTAAGCGTGGTCTTACATCCATTTAAGATGATGAGCGCTCAGAGCATCCCAAAACTGCTACGATCGACGAGATTGCGACAAAATTTCACAATGCCGTACTCATTCATCACCGATTGAAGGTATGAGAGTTGACTGACTGGCATTGCAAAAACCTCGATAGGCCCTGTCTACTACATTTTACACGAAGATTTACTTTGTGAAAGCTTACTGTGTTAACATTGGACCGAAATCGCATTCGAATGAACATTTTGCTAGGTTGTTTATAGACATGTTTAAACGAAATTCCATCGAGTTTCTCCTATATTTCATGACGGTAGATGAAATAAAATTCATCACCACGCACTAGAGACGAAGGAGCAGTCCATACAGTGGGTGGTAACAGGTGAAAGTACACCAAAGAAAGCAAAATCGGTTCCATCTGCAGGAAAAGTCATGGCTACGATTTTCTGGGATTCTCATGGCGTGGTGTTCGTAGACTACCTCCAGAAGGACAGAATCATCATCATCATCATCATCATCATCATCATCATCATCATCATCGGGGAGTATTACACTTTACCACTGGATTATCTGAAGGATGCTAAACGTCATACTTTGAGAAAAGAAAGAAAATCTTTCATCACGATAATGTACCTTCGCACACATCTGGGATTGTTGCTGCAAAACTGATGACCTTCGCTTTCAAGTGCTTCCCATCTGCATATTCGCCAGATTAGGCTGCTGGTGATACCTTTTTGCTCCAATACATGAAGAAATGGCTGGTTGGACGAAGATTAACATAAGTGACGAAGTTAAAGCTGAGATGGATGCTCGCTCTCTCTCTCTCTCTCTCTCTCTCTCTCTCTTCCTTTCCCATTTGGGCAAATCGTATTTTACTTAAGATTATTAAAACGTTAGGAAATAGTTGGACTAAATATATTGATTTACAAGATGAGTATGTTGGAAAAAAAAACACTTAAATTTTGTTTTCTTGGTCAGGCCGATAACTTTCAGAACGGCCCTCGTAATAAGGTAATAATTGCATAATTCTTACACAATTTGTTTTGATACTTATTTATGGGTATAAAACTTTCATTATTTAGAACTTGTATAGCTTGAAGATATAACATACCTCACCATCGTTTCCACATTATAAACTGTTTATCTATGAACCTTACATAATCAGAGTTTGGCGTTAGTTATTTGCACATTAGAGTACTTTCATCCATAATATAGAATTTTATAGTTAAACATTTTTTTTTTTTTTTTTTTTTGACAGATTGTAAGCCAATCCTTTAATGGCAATTTCTCGAATATATATTACAAACAAAAGTCAAATATTCAAGATATCACCCACATTTCCATCTTAGCAGTTCAAGGGAGAAGTTAAATTAAATCACTTCTGAATTGCTACAAGACATTTGGAGGCTTGGCATCTCATCCTTGCTAAAGGTTTATTGCCATTTGGTTTAAGTTTTGAAGCACATCATTTTCTCCTGTTACTCTTAACTGCTAAACAGTTATACCGTCTGTCATCTATTTACATACATAGGGCTAAACGTAGCTTGGTCACAAACTTTGCCATCTTTAGTTCTAACAAGCTTCGATGCGCAAAATGTAATGTGTAGTGAAGCTGTATCCTGTTTCATAAGAACCACTATCTAATGATGGTTATTGAGGCACGAGTGCGAAGTTAAAACGCTTGTCATAATATTTTAATGATCATTATTTGAGAGCTGCATCGCTGTTTTTTCTAGAATTAGTTGCAGTAATAAGTATATATATATATATATATATATATATATATATACATTCAAGGACAAAAAACGCGGACACTTATATAGATGAATGGATCGATAGATCGATGGATGGATAGAAGGAACTGCTCCAGTTCTTCTGTGGCCTTCATGACATTGCCTTGGATAGATGTCATAGCAAAAGAAGTATTAGAAAACACAGAGAAATAAGAAATAAAATTAAAAGAAAAAAAAAACGAAAGCAGTTCGAAATATGGCCATTACTAATCTGTGACTTTTTCTGTGTTTTATGCTTTTCTGCTTTTCTAGTTATTGTTCTTTTAGTTACATTGTTAATAGTGTTATATTATTTTTAATTTATATAGTTTGCACCTCTGGTGATGCTTTTAATTTGACTTATTAATTTAAATTTACCTTTGCTTGTTTTGCTTTTGACTTCTTTACTATTTATCTGTTATTCTTTTACTTTTATTTCTTACTTTCTCTGTGTTTTCTAATATGCTTTATTGTTATTATTAAGCTGTTTTTAATTTGTACTTCTTTTACTATGACATTTATCCAAGGTAATGTTATGAAGACCTTATAGGAACTCAAGCCGTTCAAAATAGTTATTACTAATCTGTGATTTTTTCTTAAGTGTTTTATCCTTTTCTGCTTTTCTAGTCATTATTTTAGTTACATTTTTCATTTATATGATATAACTTACATTTTGTTCTTAATTATTTTAAAATGGAAGAATACCCATTTAAACAAAATATTGTTTTATTAAGCACCTTAAATTACAAAAACAGCAACAAAGACTAAACTCTGGTGAGATAAGTTATAAAGAACGTAGAACATGCTGGCCATGGTAAAGCACGGATTCCCAATTCTTGGAGATAATCTCTGACCACGTGGGCAATATGATAGTCAAACATTCATTTATGTGCCTATCAGCGCTAGACTTCCATTTTCTACTAAAACTATCTCTGTAGTACGGACATCCATAGACACTTTTGTCCAAGTCATCACATCACCGTCTCCAAACGGCAACGTTTCGGAAATGCAGCATCGTGCAAATCGTACTCCCCTCTTTCTCCAAACTCTTTCACGTCCATCAGGTGATCGCAGAACGGGACTCATCTCATTCAGCTGTTCATTTCTCCAATCCCTATGGTCACTTGCAAAACACAATCGGTCTACTCGGTGCGTCCTGAGCAACCCAGGACCAGTTGTAGGTCTACTTCCTTTCAACCTTCTTCTGTTCTGGCCTAAATCCGGCATCCATGCCGGTTAAAAAATTGCTGGGCTACAGTCATAGCTAGCAGCTAGAGCTCCCTACGAACTGTCAACATCGTGCACCTATCTTAATTATGATTTGTAGCTCTCGGACAACAAGAACCTGATCTTATAGTATGTTCTAGGATCTCTCTAAACCGTTTTATGGCATCAAATTGTGCTTCTAGCCACATTCATTATATTTGCAATGTAACGTACACTGCTTCCATAATCGTTAGGGCTACAGCTCCAGCCTCATCTATAGGTCGCATTTTTTAAGATACAAAGTGATAACCCTATTGACACTCTCAACATGTAAAAATAAAGAAATAATGATACTAAGCGCAAAATGGTTAAGGTAAAGTTGCTATATCTGAAACCTTCCACACTTTATTGGAATATTCGATTACAATGGCTTGCTTATATAAAAAAAAATTCAACATACCCTACACATCTCCATGATAACAAATGCCTACCATAATATTTTGTGACAAGCAAATGTATTGCAATATATAAGGGAATATAAAAGTACGCGTTTTTTTTTTGTCCCTGAGTATATTTACTAATGCTCGATTATAGTACTATTGAAGATATAGAACTATGAATACTGCCCGATTAGTGAGTAACAAAACACTGTAAGCGATTATATATTCCTAGTTGCCATACCTACAATGAAATAATAATAATAATAATAATAATAATAATAATAATAATAATAATAATAATAATAAAAGGGACAATAGGGGCAGTAGTTTCCTTTTTGTAGTTTTTTTTATTAATGTTTGATTTTAAAAGTCTGATATGGGTAAAATTGATGCTGTAGAAGTTCATCTGAAATATTGGAGGAAACTATGAACATAATCATTTATTGTCCCAAAATCCAGGAATATTTATGAAAAAAAAGGATAATTCATGGAGTAGATAAGAATAAAAAGCAAAATTAATATATATCGTCGTTGCGCCTCCAATTTTCCACTTTTTTGATGATTTAGGCATAAGTTTCTATTACGGATTCGTCCTCAAGACGAGAAATGTGTATAGCCATTCCTTGTCTGTAAATCCAAAAACCGCTATGTACATACGAGAAAAATTGTTCCTCTTAAAGGCTTTATGTGCAGAAATCAGCACATAACTGCATTTGTCCTTGAAATTGCAAGTGAATGTTGCGCTTTCAAAAGTGGTATGTGTAACAGAGACATCTTACGTGCATCTTCCCGGTTTTTGCCACTTGTTTCCTGGTGACAGCTGAGATTTACTCTGATGAGGTAAGCAATGAAAATACAGCTAGGTTACACTTGTTCGATATGCTAGCAATATTCCACGTGCCCTTTACGCATTCCATATACTTATAATAACGTTTGAAAGACATTGTGCCTTATATTTAAAATTGATTATCGAGCCATCTAAGTAATTCAGTTACAATCGTGTTACAGATATTAAAAACAAAAAATAAAACAGAAACAAAAAACATGGACGTAGTATGATGAAGGGAGGATGGCCATTTAATTGGCATCAGACAACCGTTTTTGGAGTATGAAACGTGGGATTAAAAAAAAGTTTTTATTGCGGTACTGGTGGATTTTCGAGCGCCTTCCAGAAAGGTCCTGTAAGTAGAATTATATGATTCCCAACACAGAGGGAATTAAAATTCGAGTTTACCGGGAATTCTTTTATTTCTACCAGTGCAAAAAAAAAAAAAAAAAAAAAAAAAAAAAACCCTCTCTTAGTTCGTGAATAAAATTCAACATTGAAACACAGAATGATATTACTTTACAATAATTGAACGAAGAGAACAAAACTACATGTTTACAGTTGCTACCAAAAAGAAAAGAGAATTGTCAATGAAACAACTGAAATTAGACAGCTTACTGAAATGGCTTCAAATAATTCCAAAGTACACAGTCACTTTTGCAGAGCCTCCTCTTCTCGCATTTATGTAGAAAACATTTTTATACCTATATCTCATATGCATCAGGTTTATCAAGATTGATGCCAGGAAATTGGTCTTATAACTAAAGAAAGAAATGCACAGAGGTGTTGGATTAGGAAAATATCTCCATCTTCCAGTCAAGAAAAGATCAGTGCGACTACTGCGTTTCATAGCAAAGAGGACTACAGATTGCACATAACTAAAAAGCAGGAAGCAAGAGCTGCTAAACGAAGGCTATAGTCTCAACTTTTTGTTGCAGCTATGGATTTACAGAGCGTCTTGACTTGCCCCAAATTATTAGTGTCAAAGCAATATTATAGACAGAAATTGCAAATACAAAACTTTACAATATATGTCACTAACAGCAAAGATATTCACTTACACATATGACATGAAGGTGAAGGAAAGGCAACAAAGTTAATTTTCAATTACAAGAAGAGTATTCTCATTTGTGATAGATCTGCATATCAGAACAAAAATGTAGTCCTAGCAAGTACCCTGGCTGATATTTCCAAAATTCAAAACATGAAATTGAACAGAGGGCATACAATGATGGAGGTTGATTCAGTGCACTCCACTGTAGAACGTCTATTCGCTGCATCATTGTATTCACCTGCTGACTATGTAATAAGAATAGAAGGGACAAGAAGAATAATCAGCCTTAAGATATCTATTATGTGAAACATAGTTTTTTCAAAAATTATGAAAAAGAGAAATTCAATTTTCAATCAAGCCAGGGAGGAAGATAGAGGATCTCACAGTGGCAGAAATAAGAACATTAAAGTACATAGAAGAACAAGTATTGCACCAGATTATGCACACGTATCCCTGGCAGCCACTTCCAAAGCGAAGAAAAATAAAGAAAAGATTGATCGGAATAAAGTTTAAAGCTCTTCACAGCTTGAAATCCTTTATGCATAAAGACCATTACCTCTTCTACGCCAACCTGGAGCATGACTAATTTAATCTAATAATATAAAATAATTTAATATACTGTTGGTATGCTCAAAGACATGTAGTTATTTATTTGTAATTTAGTTCAACTATGTTATAATTTTTTATGTTGTTATTTAGAGATGAAAATGCTGCATCATTATGAACAAATTTACATCTGTTTTGTTGGATTAAAATGAGTAACAGTGTTTAAAAGGTGTTATACGGTGTTGTATTTATGTACAGCTAATAGTTTAACATTATAAACTTTACTTTTACGGCAAATTTACTGCTGAATAGCAGCAGTTTGAATTTGAAAGCAAACACTCGCCGCGACTTACATTTCACTTCCATGAACTTTATTTGTTGTAACTATTATATTTGGAGAGAAAATGTGATAATGCTCATCACATGTAAATATATAGAGTGAGTTATTAATTAAACATTACTATTTAAATCAGTTGTGCTTTCACTATTACCACATGAATTATCATTTTCTAAATCAGGTTCTGATCAAATTTCTTTTCTTTTTTTTTTTTTTTTTTTGTTATTAAAACGGCTTAGTGATTAAATCAAAAAATAGTATCACTGCATATTGTATCACTATCATTCACACTTGCAATAATCGAAGTACGGCAGAAATGCCTCCAGTAATGTTCATCTGTGCAGTCAGCTGACAGTGTGGGAAGGATCACGTTTGCCTTTCATACATGCTATGCACTATGTTATAGACGTGTTTTTCGTATAACTGATTAAATTTCTATACATCTTATTTTTGTTTAACTCGTAAGATGCGTTTCAGCACTAATACTATGCACAGCAAAATACTTATAAGTGTCGGAATCGGCGCAGTTATGTGCAGTAAAATTTGAAATTGTTGTTATTTTCGGTCATTAACTGAACGAAAATAACGTTTGTAGAACGTGTCAACAATGAAGTATTTCAAGAAATGCATAGTAATGGTACCAAAAGTGACTTTACAAATGAAGGAAATTAAAAATTATGGCGTTTTTTGTGTCTCATGAAATTTTTGTTAAGATGCACATAGCGGGTTTTGGAGACGCAGCGACGATATCGAATATAATGTAATTTAGAGACAGTAAATAAGTAGCCTTTAGTATAGGAGTTCTCGTTTGGCATCAAGAGGAAAGCATTTGAAAGGATTATTTTTTTGTTTTACTCGTCAAGGCTCGCACATATTGCAGACGCGAGCAAAGTGAAGTCCTAGAAAATAATACAGAATAATTTCCCTTGACTTCACGCTGTATTAACTGCTATTAAGTAAGAACTCTTTGGAAGATTACAGTCTGCAGTTTATAGTATGTGTTCTTGTACTTTAACGCAGTGATTCTCAAAATTTTCCGATTCGTGAAATCCTTCATAAAGTTCTTGAGCTGCGTGAACTCGTTAGTAATATGAAAAATGTTTAACAACCTTAAATTAATTTAAAGTTACAGCAGTTGCGGTAAATAAGCCTGCCCCTAGGACTCCTGTCCAAAAATGACACAATAACGTTTAATATATTGTAACTACTCAAGTTCAAATAACTGCACATTTATTTAACGTAAATAAATTAAATAGGTAAAGTAATAATAAGATAGCATATTTTCCTATCATTAGAGTCACATTTTTATGTCACATTCTAATCTAAAGCAAACACTAAAAAGTACTTCAACTTCCTTCGCCTGCACATCTCCCTATCCATAACCAAAGTCTTCTTATAACAGGCAAGGCAAACTGCTGTTACAAAATATCTAATCAATCACATGCCCCGTATCAACGAACTGAAAATGATGTGTGTAAACTACGATGCTCATAACTCTATATTGGAAATTGTAATATTGTAATTATAATTAAAAATATAAAATATGCCATTCGAGAAAAAATATACATAAACTTTTGCGAGATTTCTAGAAACATCAAGGGGAACCACAATTGGGAAACACTGCTCTAAAGGATTTTATATAAACTCCTTAAAACGAAACGAAAAATCCTTTCCACGTCTAGAAAAACTACATTAAGATTATACCTTCTGAAGTAACTATTCAAGGGCCACACAATGCAACCATACCACTTTCAAATTCACAGCAAAATAACTTCAATAATTCTAACAACTTCAATAATTCTAACTCAGAAATTCGATTTTTGAACTCTTCGTGCCTTTGCTCTACAGTATGTATTAGAATTAACCAAAAAGTAGTCACTCATGTGCTCGGTAGGTTCTTCGTTGATTGCAGTACTTTTTTTTCTTCTTTTTTCTAAATCTGCAATTATTAACCGTCCAAGGTCCTCAAAAGGTTAAGGATAAAATTAATGAATAAAAATTACGCTAACAGCGAGGTCTATAGGTACCTGGCATTAACCTTTTCAACATGCAGGGGGGAAAAGTGGGGGGGGGGAAGAAAGGAAAAAAATCTATTCGGGTAACTTGGGTCCTTTTTCACAAAAGTATGGTCTAATACATATAAGTGTATTATTGCAGGTCCTTGTAAAGTATGGTCTCGTAACTTTCTGTTTTAGAAAGAAATGCTATACGGTAAAGTATTAGTAAAAGGTTACAAGTGACGTCATATACGAGTGGAGGAACGGCTGTTTGCCATACTTTGTCATATCGTCAATTAGGTTATGTCCACTCTTTAGGGATTTTAATGCACAGAGTGTATCATTGTCATTTCTGCAAAATGGGTCTTGTTTTGTTCTCAAACATAATGATAATTTAAATACTTTATTTTGTATTAATCGATGTTCAATAATCAACTTTGAAACGACGATCCTATAAGACTACATTTAGAAGCATCAATTTCAGCCATCGAGAGATGGCAGAAGAATCGAGCTTCCCGATTGCTCTCGGTCATTTATTTTATTAGTCCATTTGATCATTTGTATGTATTTATTTATATTACTTGACAATCATTTTTTCATAAGCAAAAAACTGTGGAATTAGTTCCAGATTATTTTAAAAGAGAATGAAGAATGAAAAGAAATTATTTTCGTGGCATTTAACAAGAACCATAAAAATACTAACTAAAATGCTGGTCTGAAATATGCATTTAGAATAGAAAACGCCAATATTAGTCATAAGCTGTACTTCATTTGCACTTAATCTAACTTTATCATCATACACAAATATTTATTTATTCTTTCTTTATACATATTCCTACTCATCATTACCATCACTTTCGCTAATGCTTAGCAGATTTGGGTCAACTGACTCCTAAAATCATTAAAAAGATAAAAAATTTTGTGCTAGTATTTGAAGTTATCAAAGTTCCTACACTTGTAGAGAAATGTATACAAATTACCAGTGCCCGACTTCTGTGGAACAGAACAACGATAAATCACTTGTACATTTGTAAGTATGGAGTTGTAAGGTAAAAGCGTAACAGGAACCTTTGTGGAACAGAATTTTACTAATAACTACGAGTTACAAGTCCATACACTTGAGATGTATTAGATCCATACTTTTGTGGAACAGGGCCTTGGTACACGTAGAATTTATACTTAGCCATTGTCCAATTTCGTTCAGAAGTATCGTGAAAACTCTCCAAAGTCCCATGCATGCGCTCGATAGATCTTTTCTGCGGAAATATTTCCCGATAAAGATGACATTCCCATCGCAATTTGACAAATATTCTCGTATATTATTCTACGTACCTGAATATATACTCTTACTAGATAGAATTTACTGGGGTTGCCTGTTCTTGGGATTCGGAAACTACTGTGCTCTTTTAGTAGGATTTTTCTGTATGCAGAGGCAATGCAAGGATGGGATCTTTTCTATCTTTTTATAAATTTAGAAACTAGTAAAATATACCTCCTTAGTACTGTTCTGGTTTGGTCTTATGCTTGGTTTTTCTTGTATTATGAAGTTAATGATTAAGCCTTTTTCGTCCGTTACCACATGCCGTAAATAAGCCCTGAGAGATAGTGCGTAAAACTGTTTGAATTAGTCATTTTCTAAATAAGTAATCCTTGGAGAGAGAGAGGGGGGGCGGCTCTTGCGCAGGCAGTTTATCCAACGCAAATGTCAAAACTTCGTCCGGCGGTTGCAAGATAGTCATGTGCTAGAACAATGAGAAGTTTTTTTTCCTTCGCTTCGCTTTGGCATTATGAATCAAATTGGAGATTTTCCAGCGTCAGATATTGTTTAAGGAATTTAAGTATACCATCATAAGTCCCAGATCATTTAACCGCATTTTTATATAGTTATTTTGCGCCAAGGACATGAGATGTAAAAATGACGAATATAAAGCTATTAGAGATATGATTTACAAAATATACCAAGAAACGGACACAACACGAAAGCTTGGTTTCGTATATAAATAGAGAGAAGGCTTGAAAATAATGCGAACTAAAACATAGCCGAGACTTAATGTAAATAGGAAAGAAAAAGATTATTTTAAAAAGCAAGGTTCAAAATTGTGATATTGTAGTAAAACATAGAAGACGTGAGAAAATGAAGGTCGTTGACTTAGTGTTGTTCATTTACTCGCATATGTTTAGAATTCAACCTTTTCTTAAACACGGAAGACAGGCTGGAGTTGACAGCAGCATCAGCAGAAAATGTGGAAACTTCCAAAGAAAAGTTATCATTGATTAAAGTGATAAAAATGTATATGAATCCGCCTATATATTTTCCTTATATATTGCAATGCTTTCTGGAACCTTGGAAAATATATTTTTAACTAGCTTAATGACTTCGTTCCATGATTTTCTCATCTATTCAATGCAAAGCGGGTCACATGTACCATTTTTTATATAAGACTTTTAGGGTCAGTACCTTTATCATAAAGAGTGTAGCATCGATCGCCATGAGAACCACTTTCCTATTTTTGCGTTCTTCTAATTTGTTTATACATTTCCTGAACAAGTAGCGAAAAATAAACTACTTTAATAATAAACAACGTACACGTACTATGTGAGTTTATTGCATATAGAAAGTCTAAATAAATAAATGTATATATGTATATGTACACACATTTATTTATTTAGACTTTCTATATGCAATAAACTCACATAGTACGTGCACATTGTTTACTATTAAAGTAGTTTATTTTTCGCTACTTGTTCAGGAAATGTATAAACAAACGAGAAGAACGCAAAAATAGGAAAGTGGTCCTCATATATATATGGGGACCACTGTATGTATACATCTGCTTAAGCCAATGAAATGGCGAAGAGAGTATACGAAATAAAAATAAATAAAAAGGTTAGCAATCCACAGAATGTAATGAAGGCATGCTATGAAGTTGTTATTAACTTACTCAGAGACTGGTTAGCAAATATTGTGATTGTTCAGCAGTTCGTTTTTCCTAGCTGCTGATAAGAGAATACAAGGGGCGTTCTAAAAGTTCTCGGTCTGACCAAGAAAACACAAGATGTAAGACTTTTTTTTTTTCATCACCTTGTAAATCGTTTCATTTAATTCAACGACTTTCCAGAATGTAATACCCGCAGTAAAATAAAATTTGTCTACCTGTGAAAAATAAGCATCTGTCTCAGCTTCAAACTCATTTGATGAGAAGCTTTGTCCATCCAGCCATTTCTTCAGGTTTGGGAGCAAAACTAATCGCTGGGTGCCAAATTCGGCGAATAAGGCGGATGTAGAAATATTTAGAAGCGAATATCATGAAGTTTTCCAGCAACAATTCCAAGGCACATTATCGTAATGAAAGAGAATTTTCTTTTTCGCAAGATGTAGACATTTAGCCTGAATAACATCTTTCAGTTGGTCCAGTGGTGAAGCGTAACATTCCCCGTGTTGGTTGTGCTCTTCTGGAGGTAGCCTAAGAGCACCACACCATGAGAATGCCAGAAAACCGTAGCCATTATTTTTTCTGCAGATGGAATCGTTTTTGCTTTCTTTGGCGCACGTTCACGTGTTTCCATCTCATTGTTTGGACTGCTTCTTCGTCTCTGGCGTGTGGTGATGAATTCAAGTTACATTTACTGTTATGAAACGTCGGAGAATCTCACTGGAATAGGTTTAAACAAATCTAAACACTCTTGCGAAATGTTCATTCCAATGCGTTTTCGGTCCATTGTTAACAAACGCGTTACCATCGAGAGGAAAGCCTTCTCATACTCATAACTTCGTTTAAAATATAGCGTACAAGGCCTATCGAGGTCTTTGCAATGTAAGCCAACTCGCTTACTTTCAATCGGCGGCGATCAATTAGTAAGACATGAATTTTTGTCACAATCTCGTCAGTTGTAGCAGTTTTGGGACGCCCTGAGCGCTCATCCTCTTGCATGAATGTACGACTGAGCTTAAATTAAGTAGCTCAGTTTTTAACTGTCGAAAACGAAGAGGAAGAATTCTATTATGTGGAATCTAACATGTTTTGTATTTCTTTAGGGGTTAAACCCTTCAAAATGAAGTACTTTATTACAGCTGGTACTTCAGTTTTATCCACTTTGTAGAAAATATTGACACTAGTTTGTTTACACGATCATCACAGACAAGTGACTACACTTACGGGTTGAAACTTTACACCATGCCATCTAAAGGATGATACTTAGTGACAATCATAGTATTTTGCCCATCTTACAACATCTCCAGTTAGGCCGAGAGCTTTTAGAACACCCGTCGTAAGTGAGAACTGAGAGGAAGTAGTAACTTTTCACCATTCTTCTCACTAGGCCAGATTATTCTTGAGGTTATATAAAACACACATTAGGCTTAACGTATATGATTTTGAAAAATTAATTTTCCTTCGTTCAGTTAAGCAAAACAAAGTGCAGCTTAACTGAAGTGTATATATACACAAAGGTCTTGAGGCCACCAAATGGAGCTTTTCGGTTCCTCAATCTACTTTTCCAACAACATTGGCAACATGCCTGAAACAATTGTCAGTAGTCAATTTACAAAGACCAAAAACTGCACTTACCATATCGTAGCTAATATCTTCGAAGATTTGAAAGATAAGAAACAAATGTATGTATAAGCGAACAAAACAAAATACAACCACTATTCAGTATATACAAATTTACACGTAAATATTTAAAATTTTCAATAAAATGTTGCTAGAATTTAGAATAAGGCAAAGAGTAGCACCACCTATTATGGAATGATATTAACCTTTCCTTAAGAGTCGTTTCATCAGGTATTTTCATTTTAGTGTATTTTTCTTGAAACTTTTGAAAAAGATCATATTTCAGCTTAGTGAGTTTTAAGCTGAGCCCAGATTTTCATGCACCATCAGATAACAAAATGTGCAATTTGAAAAAAAATATAAATAATAATAATAATAATAATAATAATAATAATAATAATAATAATAATAATAATAATAATAAACTATGCACATGCATTGCTACGTTTTTCTTTCTTTTTAACCACAGTGTACAATTGATTTCTACAAATTTTCTTCACTCAAAGCCAAACATTTGTCCGAAGTATTCTTTAATGCAGAAAGATTTTTCTTCTTCACAAGGAGTGGCTGTCCATATTCAAGTGAAAACGTTTGTGACACAGTGAGGTCAGATTGAAAACCTTCTGCATTTTTTACACAAAATATATATTTTTTTTTATCAACCTAATGAATGAGGATTTGAAAGCATCGATTTGTTTAGTTTATCGTAACTGCCGCACCCACCTTATGCATATTTAATCTGCAAATTAAGTATATATCTTCTTTTAAAATAATATATGCACTTTTTCGAGTAATAGCTAGGTTAATTTAAGTATCTCAATTATATGACATGACGCGATAAGAAATATTAATTAAAATAAGCTCTTAGGAAAAATTAAATAGGTCCTTATGCCCTAATTACATCAATCACAATATACTACATCGCCGTCGGCGTTAAAAAATTCCTATATCCCGCTGTCTATTTAGAAGCAGCGCCTCTCCTTGAAGTTCTAATAGAAGTCACATCATTTTACAAATCTATATTAATGCAATTCCCAAGCCTTCTTTCTTTTCATATTATGGCTTTAGGCATGTGAGGAGCGAGAGTGGGGATTGGAAATTCCAGCGTAATAAAAGAAGAAGGTTTAGTGAAAAGCCCAAAGACACCACTGTAGATGTCAGATAGAATGCTAGGAAAACACAATAGCTTTCTTTTACTTGTTATATCACACTAAAGCCAGAAAGGGGGGGGCATGTGCAATATAAAAATATGTGTATGTGCTATTAATCCAAAATATTCAAAATATACATTATGAAGAATTTGTTCTTATAAAGATTAAAACAGGCAAGCTTGCACGTAAAAAGTACCAATAAGTAATACGTAGAATATTTGCAAAATTTTAGAAGTATAACCAACTTAAAAAAGTAGTAGTAGTCCGTTACGCAGCAACTACGTAAACTAAGTGAATTTCTCTGCAAGTAGAATAACTTCAAAAAGAATATAAAATCCAAACAATGGCCTTATTATCGAGTGAAATAAATTATGCTATTGTCATGTATTAATTAGCATGACAAACTCTAAAGCTAATTAATAAAAGGAAAGAAAAACTGAGAAATAACAAAGTTTAGACTTACCTTGTATATCGAAGAAGAAGTTCATATGTGTCAATAAAACAAAAACATGTTACTATTTAAAAATAATTACAATTAATAAGCAAATATATACAATCAAAAAAACAGTAACGCAAACTTTTCCTGAAAAATAATAGAGTACTCTTACATACAAATATAATTCTCACACATAAATATTAATTTAATATTTCACAGCTGCTATCCTCACGACAATGGTTTTATACATCGTTATAAATACAAGTAATATGCCGAGTTATTTTGTCCTTTTATTTTTAAATGATTGAGAGAAAATTAAACGATTGAGCGCTTTTTAAACACCCCTACTTCTAATGGTCCGATTTCCATAATTTTCAGAAACTGTTTTTCTTGTTTTATTTAAACAGTATATTCGGAGTTTCTCTGGGGAAAAAAAAAAAAAAAAAAAAAAAAAAAAAAAAAAAAAAAACGAACATTGGTGCCTGTAGAACGATTTTTATAGGTTTTCAGGTAAATCCCAACTCCTAATAACCTGATTTCACTGATTTTCAGAAACGATTTTTCTTATTTTATTTCTATGGCATATACCGATTTCCCTTAAAAAAATTGCGGCGACTAGAGGGATTTTTAAATTTTGCTTTAACCCCCGTTCTTTATATTTCGTTTTCGTTTTCAAGCACACTCCTAATGATCCGATTTTCCTTATTTTCAGAGATGATTTATTTTTTTAATTTAAATGGTATATGCCGAGTTTCGTTGCGAAAAAAATTTAAATTGGTGCCGCTAGAGCAATTTTTAATTTTTTGCTTTAGGTTAATTCCCACCCCCATTGGCCTAATTTTTCTCATTGTTTCTTAATTGATGGTTATATGCCGAGTTTCGTAGATAAACAAAAATTGCGTGCGCTAGAGCGTTAACAAATATATATAAAATAAAAATAAAGTAACACTATTAACAATGTAACAAATTAACAGTAATAATAAAAGTAGAATAGGATGAACACTTACATAAAGTCACACTTGAAATTGCTAGATTTCGAACTCGAACTCCGACTATATATATATAGTCGGTCATGGTAGTGTAGTGTTAACCGTACTTGCTTCCTTAACCCAAGATAGCGTTCGATCCCGGCCAGGAGAGATGCATTTTTTTCGGCGTAAAAATGCAAAGTATGGCTTCCTTCCGAAGGGAAGTAAAATCGTGGGTCTCATGTACATTTACGGCACGAAAAAGAACCTCAAGCCTGAAAGAAGAGGCCTCTGAGCAAAATTTGTTGGCCGTTTCATGCCTTGATTTGAATGGGACACTGATGACCTGAGATGTTAAAGAGCGTCCGTAAATAAACCAAATAAAAAAGCGCGCGCGCGCGCGCACACACACACATATATTTCATTGTCTTTTCGTTCCTAATAGGCAGGATCGAAGTAATAGCTACATTTCTTCGGAATTCGCTAAAAAGAGTGCATTTGCTTAGAAATATGTACTATAGTTATATGTAAACTCTCTAATGAAAAACTTAATACAATTGAAAGTAGTGGTCATATAAACTCTAATAAACACTCTGAAAATTTAAAATGGATTCTATGTACGTAGCACTAACAATTTGTTGCTTTCTCAAAACCTGAAAAATGTGTATCAAAAGCGATTTCGAGGTCTTAAGATAAGAACTCGTTAACGGGAGACCTGCAGTTTGATTCCCTTCAGGAACGTCCTACCTGACGGAGGTTTTTCCTGGTTTTCCTTAGTTCTCATTGGCGGCAAGAGCAAGGAGGTACTTTAAACTTGGATCCGAATAGCTTCCTTCTCCCCCTTCTCCCAAAAAATAATTTTCTAATTTGCGATTTCAGCTTGTATATCATCAGCGTCCACCCGCTGTTTTACTGCAGTAGTGAAATGTGCTAAATAAAAGCAACGATCTATTGTTTAAGTAAAACATTCCTACATGCTTTTTCCTTTGGCATTTCCTACTGTTTCATAATCCAGGCAATTAACCGGTTTATATACGACCGCCTAGGATCGATAAGCAGGAAGACTCAAAGTGAAGAAGAAAAAAATTGTGAATTTCCTCAATTGCCGCGCATAATTCATTTCCAACAAGCATCAAAGAAAGCGATTTGTCTGTGCCTGCTTGCTACTGTCGCTTTTTCTACGGTCTGTAAGGTTCGCTCCAATTGCTGCAACTCTCTCGTCGGGACAGGCTGTCTCAAAGTCACCGCACAATAAAGTGCAATTCATCGCCAGTATCATTTTTTTAATGGTGTTGAACGACAGTTTATACTACTGAAACACCACAGGCGGTGCACTGATATATGAGATGAAATTATATATATATTGGGAAGGAATTTTTTTAAGAAAGGAACTAAGTTTAGGATTCCTCCCCGGCATTTGTCTTTTATGAGGACTGAAGAAAACCTGGAAAAAAACTCAGTCAGGGAGGACGGTCCTAGCGGAATTCGAACCCCAGACCTCCCCCTCACGAGTCCGCGCCTTAATGACCTCGGTCACCCGTGGCGGTATCATCAATATCGCCGAGATCTTTAAGGCGGGGAATCGTGAGCGGAAAATCTGTGGTTTGACCGTTCTCTCTGGCTGAGGTTTTTTCCAGGTTTTCCATAGTCCTCACAAATGGCAAATGCCAAAAGGGTATCCTAAAATTAGGCCTGAAACATTTCTCTCCTTTAAAAAAAATTCATGTATCATCAGTGTCCACCGCCCATAGAGCCTCAGTTGTACAAACGGGCGTTAAAACTATTAAAAACACACTATTTTTAAGTTATAGTCGCCGCGTTCATAATATTACCATGCTGGATGTCTGTGATACGCTGGTATTGTTAAACTAGAAGTACTGTGACCGTAGTACCTAATTAAGGGAAGAATGCTACTTGCGACACTTAAAGCAACATGTTACAAATTTTTGCACATTTCTTTTTATCTTGTTTACGAAGACCAGTATGCTTGAATTTTCAATAAGATTGTTCCTTCAAGTTATCATCTGATGAGCTGTCCGAACTGCCTTAGCTGCAGTATATGTGCTGAAGTACTCCAGAACTGCATCAATATCTGCTCCAAATGATCACAACTACTTTCATTTCCAACAAGCTTCTTTTCTTGTTTTGCTGCATATTAAATCCGGGGAACTAAAAATAATTCTTTATATACAGTATCCGGGAAAGCAAACGAATTGGATTGTTAATGGTGTTGGTACAGAATGTGTTCAAAATGTGTATCATCATGTGCCACACATTGTACATATCGTTTCTGAAGATTATTAACATGTTGATGAACAAAAGTTGCTGTGACGTTAACTTCTCGCGTAGTTTGGGAATATGTCCTAGATTCTCGTTTGTGGTGACGGTTCTTGGGCAACTTATTGACTCAGGACTGATCCCATACGATGCAATTGCCAACGACAGCTAACATTGTTTTGTTATTAGGTACCTCCTTATTAAATCTCTCCTCCTTTAGCATGAAGCAAATTCAGTCCATTCTGATATCCTATTCCGTATGACCGGAAATAATGTTCCACGATAAGCACCTTCTCTTCTTTCGTGAGAACCATAACTGCAGAAATCAACTCAAAACTGGATTCGCAATGTGCCAAATTATTGTATACTGAAACTTCGATAGCAAATAATCGATAATTTCATTGTCATTTGTTTTGCCACATGTAGATGACTCATTTGCAATGCTACATGACAGTAAAATAGCAAATTGTACTTTGAAGCCGGAAATAAGGCTGCCTTTATTAATTTAATAACTAAAGGCTGCAGAGTTATATTTATAAAGACATTAGATTTGATAAGGATAATTATTATGTATATATGTCATGAAATCATTTAGAGATAGGTATAACAGAAATTGAAATAATTTGTAACTTGTACTTATGTGTATGTCATTTGAAGGTGATTGTATCTTACAAAAGGGTTTTGTATACATTTTGTGGTAAAAGATGTTAGAAAGAGATAGAGATGTATACCTGACGCCTCGTTCACTTCACCGCTCCTTAGACAAGGCTGAGAAAAGGGTAAACTATCTTTTGTAGATCACGAACCTTGTGCCCAGGAAATACTTAGGAGTTCACAGTAAGAAAAACATGTGGTTGTAACGGGACAGTATTTGAACAAAGTCAGACGTAGCAATAATTTAAGAGAAAATGGAAATGTCAGAACGGAAACGAAAATGTTTTATTGCAGGAAAGCCGGGGGTACAAGTTATTGAAAACAGCCTCAAACGTACGTTATCTCTGAGAACATTTGGAAATCTACAAACTAAGGAAGGCAAAAGATATTTCAATAGAAATCAGCGTGTAAGCAAAGTGCCGAAATTTATGACAGGTTGTTTTGGAAAATTCAGGTTCGTCAAGGGGGAGAGAATAATTCTAGCCAATGGTCATTTGATAAAAGTCAGACAATAAGGAGAACTTACAAATAAATATTTTTAGGATAGCCAATGATGAACATGTAACATGGAAATAGGATAATTAATATACGAGGGAATTTAATTTAGCGAGAGGCGTGGCGATGTGGTAGAAAAACTGGAGTACAGAAGTCAGAGGGACATTCACGCAGTCAGACATTCACACGAGAAAACAGACGACATCATCATACGAGAGACACATTCAGACGAGACAAGAGTCGCTGAAGAGACACACGAGAGGATTCACTCAATAGATATACGGAAGCAGGCAGCAATCAAAGTAAGTCATTCTAAAGCGGTCGAAGGATTCTAAGTCATTTTAAGGTGATTCTAAAGTCAGTCTAAGTGAGTAGTGAGGTCAGCTACGAGCCGTCAGGAAGTAATCTGCCAAGTTGTAAATCAAATGTTCAAACAGTGCCGGACTTATTAATACAGTGAACAATCTCCTTTCCCTCCTAATGACTTTCATTAAAAACGGTCCAAATTTACCCTGAGAACCCATCAATTCCCCTGCATTGAAATCAAAAACCGTTTCAAATTATCGATCAACTGAGGGGTCATAATAAAATCCCGTTTCAACTTGCAGCAGCACCTGGCTTTTCACGAATTAAACACAACACCCGTATGACTGTCACGTGTTAATTATAGTTGTATAAAATTGAGCTTTAGAATAGTAACAATTGTTCTCTGCACATGAGAAACTCTATAATTCGATTTCAGTAAAACGTCCGTTTAATGTATTTATTTTGTAGGATCAAAGTGTAAGAATAGTTATGCCCTTTGAGTGAGAAATACAACAAATAAAAATAGTAGTACACAATTGTATTTATCTCTTAAGTTGTACAAATGGATGTCAATATAAAGAATTACTATGCTTTCAGAATAGTTTGTTATTTTTTTTAAACTGAAATGCGCGACATTTGCCTTAATAGTTTGATGGAAAAATTCAATCAGTTACGGAAACTGGTTTACAATACTTTAATGAATAATACTGATTAGGTACTGATGGACAACATAGCGTACAGTAAACACCAGCACAAGCATATCCTATAATTAATCTGACACACGGATAACAGTGTTTTAGAATCTTGTATCCCCTTTGTAAAACTTCTTCTCTAATTTATTGACAAGGAACAACAAGCTCAACATCAGGCACAAGTTCCATCGACTGACCAATGAGCCTTCCTCCAGCATCCCTTACGCTTATAATATAATGTCAGCTTCTTTCCAAGTTTCAGACAATGTAGTATACCGCCGAATCCTTTAGAAGTTCCTGCTGCATTGCTTGGATTGTAACGAACCATCCTTGTCAAGCAGATCAATAATCTTTTCTTTAACAAAATCATGATCGTGCTGCAATAGGCGCCTCAAAGACGGCCTTGCGGACAGCGGTGTCATTATTGCAGTCTGCGGCATTGTCATTGTTGTAACTAATTGTTATGTGATTGTCACGTAATTGTTACTTGATCGCAATGTTACTGTTATGTTATCACTACGAGAAGTATTACTCTTCCAAGGCCTTCACCTATTCAGAGCACACGATAAACCGACTAGATCACTAGGCCAATAGAATCTACACATAAACTAACAGAGTTACGAAGAAGGAAGAAAACAGATTAGTTGAAAGGCTGTTTTTACTACATTGGAGTGGTTTCCACCATTAACTAAGGAGAAAAGCTTAATCAGCGCGACTTATATTATACAATCGGTGGACTGTGTATTTTCATCCGAGAAAGTCGGTCCTGGTGGTATAGCACTAATCATATTTGCCTTGTAAAGGCAAGATCCCGGCCAGGAATTAAAAATCCTAAGTACGGTTTCCTTCGGAAGGGAAGTAAAACCGGGGGTCCCATGTTATAGATTTACGGCACGTAAAAGAACATCACATCTAAAAGAAGATGCCTCTGAGCAAACTTTATTAGCCGTTTCACCCTTGAATTGAATGGGACGTTGATGACCAGAGATGTTGAAGAGCGTTCGTAAATAAAACAAACGAACATCCAAGAATCAACAGTCACCTGTCTGTGGTTAGAAAATCAACGGACAGCCAAAGGCTAACTTTTCATACTAATTCGAAATTTAATTACATTATATCGGAATGCAATGTGATCGATAAAAATAAACATATTGCTTTTCATCCTGAGGTCCTGATCTGCTTACATCTGTCAAAAGCCCATAAATGATAAAAAGTAAATTCTGTCTCTAGCACAAGGAGACAAATTATGCTATAGAAAACACGACACAGTCATATTGAAGATCAGCGCAGCCAGATGCACTCAACACTATCTTATGCTCCAAACGCTTTTATAATATTATCCAAGAACTTAACATTTAACAATGTTCATTAGCAGCCAAATGTTCCCATTTCACATACCATTTGCTATTTTAACACCGTGTTTAATATAGGAAGACGCGGAAACGTTTTAGACAGTGGAAGGGGTAGATAGTGACAGCTACTACCGTGAGCACACCGTTAAGAGGAGGGAGGGGGAACAAGGCAAATTTGCTGCATTAGCAACCCAAAGCACACATTTGGAAGTCTTCAAGGTGCACTTTAAAGTAATTAGAAATAAAAACAAACTATATCTTATGATCTTAGAGCAATAAACAAATGACGGGGCGGGGGGAATTTCTCTTCATATGGCTCAAAGGGACATTGATAATATGGTTCTGAAGTACAGACTGATTAAATCGGGCAATAGCATGTACCTAAGTCTATATACCTTCTCCCTTTTACCACCCCTACTGTCTTAAATTTTTTCCTTCTATTATAAATAATAATTTTTGCCCTTTTTAATAAGGCGCATAAAACGGTTGCAATCTTTTCTTTGTTTCTATTTTGTATAGGCATTCCTTTCAGTAAACTACCATGCTGAATTGTTTGTGTGTCTTGATCACACAGCAGCTTCTGTAGAGAACATAACTTTAATTGTTTAGTGATAATGAGCTCTTCTAATATTCAGCAGGTGTTGTAGACAGAACTACTTGAATTAGAGCACATGCATACTGCGTCGCTTCTAAGAATGCACTGAGAAGGAAGAGAAGGGAAAAGAATGTTTAGAAACATGGTTGCTTTGAAGCATAAACATTGTAAACCATCCTAAAGAATGTTAGTTGTTTTAGCAGGTTGGTTTATGATGTTCATGCTGCAAAACAACCAATGTTTCGAAACATTCTTTTTCCTTCTCAGTGAATTCTGGAAGCGAGGTAATGTGCACATGTTCTATCATTGTGTAGTATTTTGTTTACTTGTATTGTGCAGTTCAGTATAATTTAGTGTTAATATCTACATGTGGGGACCTTGGAACACAAATCAAGAGATAGTCTCTCCCGTAAATCTTCCTGAAAGTGATCCTAAGTCCTAACAGTTCCGAAGCATTGAGAAGAACAACCAAAACTATAGCTAAGGAAAGCCAACACGTTGCATGCATCGTCGATTATGTCGGAAAGAACGATTTGAAGCAATTTCGGAGACAGCCAAAATTTGCACCAAGATAGAAAAACAGAAAAAAAGAAAAAAAGAAAAAAAAATCATACAAAAGGGTTCATTCACGCTAAAGAAACCCGGCAATAAAAAATTTAATAAAGTGAACGGTTTATTATTATTGTTATTATTATTATTATTATTATTATTTTACTAGGCCCGAGATTTACCGTTTTTATAGTAAAGGACATATCTCAACCGTGTTTAAATTATTAAATCAATTGAAAAGTGTTTCCGACTTTTCTTACCAAGAAGCAACGCTTCGCGAACTGCTGATAAAACTTGGGTTTCGTTTTTGTCGCTTGGGAAAGAAAACTGCAATAATGAAATCGGCGAGAATAGTGGAGTATCGCTATCCACATCTTCATAGATTGCATCAGTTGCTCTCAGAAGGCTGCAGTCTTTACCTGGATGAAAGTTGGTATGACTCTCACGATGTCATCCAGAAAGAGTGGAACGATGGCACCTGCAAATGTTTTTAAGCTTCCATCAGCACGAGGAAGACGCTGGTGTTTCATGCTGCAGGCAGTGAGGGCGGTCCCAAACTGTTTGTACCCATCAGCTAAGAACACCGGAAACTGTACCGCTGATAGCCATAATGAAATGACAACGCAAGTTTTTTTAAAACTGGTTCAAAAAGTGATTAAAATATGCGTCGTCATCATGATCAATTGCTAGTGAAAATTCAAATAATGAGCACCATAGTACAGTACATTGTTTCGTTCGTGAAACAGCTCTCAGTATCAAACCCGGTTCCAATAAAAGTAGTTTTAATAGCAAGAATTAAAAGGCAAACGTCACAAAAATATTTAGTGGATGAGTTTGCAGTTACCGTGGATATGAAGTGTTTGCTAAATCCAATAGAATTGATATGAGCTAGGTTAAAATTATTTTGTAGAATAAACAATGCAGCTCTGCAGCCGTAATTATAGGCTACTTTTATTGTGTTAATAAATTGATTGTAGGTAGTGATAATTACCTAGACGTAAGAATTGAGAATGCAAAGTCATGTTTATAAAAGTAATGAGTCGATAAGGATATTTACTATGTATGTATTTAATTTGATGATTTAGAAATACGTTAACTACTGGTTGATATGATTTGAGACATGCACGGTATGTGTAATTTTGGCAGGTAACAGTAATTTGCAACTGGCATTGTATTTATGCTGTGTTAACTGTAGCCATGTGTAAACCTGTAAGAAAGAGCCGGAGAGAGCTATTGTATTGTGTACCCAACGGACTGTTCGCCCGCATACCCCATCTAACCCATGGCTAAAAAAGACAAAAAGCTAAAGGTTTCCTTTGTTGATGGTCACGCACCTAGCAAGGGTAGAAATAGTTAGATTGTCAGCAAATATGGTTAAATAAGGAATAGAAGTGTCAAAACCTAGACAGAGTGTTTTATAACTGTCAGACATAGAAAGATATAAGCCAACTGAGGGGTAAAAACGTGCGTTATCTATGAGAACATTTGACGATCTAAAAGTGTCTAAAGTAGAACTTGAAAGGCATATGCCGAAATTTATAATCAAGACCTTTTTCTGGGAAAAGAACGGACCAGAAAAATTGGAGGAGTGTAGGGGAAGAAATAAAAATAACCAATGAACATTGTCTAAAATAGCACGAACCAGAGTCGGGCCATACAACAATAAATATTAGGTGATATCCAGTAAGGAAGCCCGGAATTCAATCTGTTTTCAGAATAATATAGAATTAAAATTCGCGTAAGTAGGGGCTTAGGAATAAAAAAAATCAAATATTAGGCCGTTCAGAAGAAGTAAGAATTCGAAGACAGGCAGGGGATCAGTAAAAGGTCGGGGAGCAATAAGTCCGTCGGTAAGAGGGCCGTCAGAAATCAAAGTTCGACAGAGAGAAGTGCGGAGACAGTCGTAAGAAAGAGATTAGAAGTGTGGACTGTATATCAAGACCATTAGAGCTATTAGCTATCAAGTACTTTAGAGAAAAGTGGTTAGACAGGGCGAGCAATCCAACGTTAATTGCCTGGTGTCTGGAGATTGAATAAACTATTTGCGAAGGAATCAGTATCATTTATCTTATGTGATACATTTCCTGTTCCCGTGGCTCAAAATTGAGCAACAATATACTTCAGTGAACCCTGAGATTCATCATAATAGAATTTGAGCAGATTACTGAGGGGAACTACGATTCAACGAGCAGCAGTCTATTACAGAACCTCCACACCCTCCATACACATCCTTCCAGAATACCGCTCTATATAACGCAAACAGCGTGGGCCATTATAATCATGTAACATATCCCCCCCCCTTCCTAAAACCGCTCCACGTGTGTCAACTGTTGCGGGATAGTACATAGCGAATAGACTCCCAGCTTTGGTCATCTTGCGTCCGACATACCTACAAGATTGAAGACACATACCAACCTGGAGAGTTTTGTGATTCATGTGAAAGAGAGTGACGATGATGAGTAAAGGTATATCGAATTAAATATTATTCATTTGCTACTCACTGCTATTTTAGATGTAAGGCATCTGTTGCAAAAAATCAGCTGGCATTATGAACGTGTTATTCTCCTCGTAACAATTTTAATTAGGAAAATGATCGTAGCATAATTTTTTTCAACAAACTTTTTTTTTTTTTTTTTTTTTTTTTTGGTAAGCAACAACTCTTCACCAAAAACCCATGCACGGGTCGTTTATGGCTGTTTAGTGCTGTTAAGGAGTTTGTGAGTAAGCGGCTAGCTTTCGACTACAACACAAAGGCAGCCAGCTGGGGATCAAATGAACGCGGCCACTTTACACTTTCGTAGGCCTATAGCCATAAACATCAAGGTGTGGGATTTTGCCGCTTCGTCCTATCTATTAATTAGTAGTTCTACATAGAAGAGGACCCTTTCTATGGGCCGGGGAAATGGCTAGGCCACTCTCTTGTACTTTCGAATCAGTGTCTTTATAGTTTCAAACCAGTCATATCCAACAGGCTCTTTTAAGAGCTACTTCTCGACATTATAATTTTCCCCCTTCACATGAGGGAAAATGTTTTCTACGCTTATTGAAGGTCGCTTATTTTAAAGATTCCGGGACCAGTGGTGGTTGATAGAATACCTTCTTGAATGTTCTTTCCACAGTGAGTGATACAAGAGTATTTCTGTATCAAAGAGGGCAGTCAAATGACATTTTCGAAAGTATCATGACAAAATGTCCCGAAGAGACAGGCGTAAAAATTCTAAGTATGGCTTCCTTCGGAAGGGAAGTAAAGCCGTAAGTCTCGTTCATAGATTTACGGCATGAAAAAGAACCTCAAGCCTGAAAGAAGAGGCCTCTGAGCAAAATTTACCGGCCGTTTCACGCACTGAATTGAATTGGACGATGATGACTTGAGATGTTAAAGAGCGTCCGTAAATAAAACAAATCCAACCTTGAAAATGGAAGCGACATTAATGCACATAACTTAAGTTCACCCTAAAACATAACAAAACAACGCTCAGTATCTAGTGCCCCCTCTAGCCTTAACTATGGCCGCCATTTTCGGGCATGGTTTCGATTAGGACTCTAGAGTCTCTTAGGTCAATACTATCCCATTCCTCTTAGAGTGCCCTAGGAGTTACTGTAAGATCTTCCTGTAAGGTGGGGGGGGGGGCGACTTAGGTCGTTGCTCTGCAGATGCTCCCCGGGCGGACTCTACGGACCCTGAGTATCCGTGATACTTTTGACGTTACTAGAAGCAGCCGGGCCAGACTTATTCGAGCCTCTACGTCCAAACCATCCGGACAACTCCCCTGTTATCCGGATGGTTTGGATTCGGAGTGGCAGTGGTCCCGAAGCTCACTGGTAAACGAGTACCCGCGGCGGCAGCGCGTCCCAAGGGAGTCCCCAAAGCGTGCACCTTGAGGGCAGGTTTTCCTGAATCACTGTTGTCGTGGGTAGGTAGTGACTACCTTAATGCTGGGGTGATTCATCTCTTAAATTTGAGTAGGTCTATGCTAGGCGTGATCTATCCACCAGTGAGAATCCGGTAGCTAAATTCGCTTAATGCGCCTGGACAACGAGATTGTCTAAAGCCGAAAAGCGGATCAGAATAGACTCTAGGTGCCGTCCTAATATAAAAAAAAAAAAAAATTACTGAGGACCACAGACCTCCATGAATCCCTTTGGACTTGGGGAGGGATCCCCGATGCAAACGGACAAACTAAGATCTCTGGGACAGAATTACAATTTCGAATGCGTCTACCCAATCTATTCCAGAGTTGCTCTATAGGGTTTAGGTCGAGACTGTGAGCTGGAAAGTCGAGTCGAACAATCCCCACGTCGTCAAGATACCGCGATACTATACGCTGTGTGTGGACGAGCATGTATATGAATTCATCTCCAACAAATGGAGCATAGGGCACGAAGCGATCGGCGAGAGGCTACTGTTCTCCATGAACAATAAATCTGTTTGGGTCTCCGTAGAGACCTACGCCATCTCGGGACCTCCGCCGAATGGTATCTTTTCGGAGAATGTGCACTCTGCGAATCTCTCTCCAGGACGGCACCAGTCTCTTTTCCTAGTATCTGGAGATTTCAGGGAGAACTCGGATTATTGCAAGAACAACACAAAGCTCCACTGCTGCATAGCTCATATGGTATGGTGACGAACGAACTGCAGATGGGTCACTCTGGTCTCTCTGGTTAGAACTGGCGACATAGCACGTCGTCGTGACTGAAGATTTATTTTCTAAGGTGTCATCAAACCGTCCTGTCGCTCACATTAACACCTCGCACATGTTGTAAACGATTGTGACGATTCCGTTTTTGTATGGCGGTTTCTTAGAACCTGGGAGACGATAAAGCAATCATCTATACGCAGCCTTCCTTCCTTCCTTCCTTCCTTCCTTCCTTCCTTCCTTCCTCCCTTCCTTCCTTCCTTCTTTTTGTTTTTTTGTGCTAGATCCATATCTTCTGAAATAACTCTGCGTTTCTCGGAACCGTTTCACAGTCTATTGTACCGTGTAGCGGATGCTGTGTCCATCATGACAGCCATCAATCTCAAATAAAAACCTTTATCATAGCCATAAACAAACTTGAGGATTTCCCCCTTTCCACCCTTTTTCCTCCTGAAAGTTGTATGATTTGCAAAGGAATGGAAAAAACACAAGTATCTGCTCAGGTTGTTGGTAAAGGTAAAGTTCTTGCAGGAGTATTACGTAACGCTGTTTAACGGGCAAATTAATGTTGGAAATAACATGTGCACTAATAAAGTGAGAGAACACTCTTAACCTATCCTGTGGAAAATGCAACCTTCAAACAAACGTTTTTAGTACCATACTTCCCTCCTAAACCCAAGATCGCGGGTTCGAACCCGGCCAGGACCGATGGATTTTTCCGGGCGTAAAAATCCTAAGTATGGCTTCCTTCGGAAGGGAAGTAAAGCCGTGGGTCCCGTGTCATACATTTACGGCACGAAAAAGAACCTCAAGCCTGAAAGAGAGGCCCCTGAGCAAAATTTGTCGGCCGTTTCACGCCCCGAGTTGGATGGGATGCTGATGAACCGAGATGTTGAAAAGCGTCCGTAAATAAATCAATGGGGGAAAAAAAAGAAAGAAAAAGAAAAAAAAAACGTTTCGAGATGTTGATCTTAGCGATGAACCAATTCGCCGAATCCGAAATCTGCGCTTGCAAGCCAAAAGTTTACCATAATCAAAAGATGCCAATAATGTCTCTAGAAAATTGTGTACTGGCATTTTTCAGTTATAAACAGTCACAAGGTTATTTGATCTTAAATACATGTTAATTTGTGTTTCCTCAGAGAATGAAATCGACGGGAGAGGGGGTCCACGGAATGTTTCCAGTCCTCCCTCACCCAGAAACACAGTTTAGTTTATTTAACAATATTCTTGAGCAGTAGGGTAAATTGTGAGTAAGATTGTGTTGTATACAAGCGCACAAATAGTTCCTTTTTTTTTTTTTTTTTTTTTTTTTCCAAGCTGCTTCAGATATAGATAGCGTATCACGGAACTGTAAAACCACTAATTATAAGGACGAACAATACATTTTAATGTAACAATTAAAGGGAGTGGTTAGTTGTACTTCAGTTATTAATTAATGATCTTATTTAAAAATACCTGAACCACCAGGTGTATGTGCTGATGACATAATTTTGGAAATTTAGAATAAAAAATTTTATCATTTATATTATTCAATCTTTTGACAACTTGGCAAAAAAGTGTTTTTTAACGAATGCATTTTATTGAATCAAGGTAAAACTCAAATCATGCGCTTGGGTTAAAAGATATAATAAAGCAAACACAAAACTGTAAACTTATTAGACTTTGACCTGTATTAAAAACTCTGCTGGAAGCATCATATTCATAAAGTATGTAGAATGTTTTTTAGATTTGCGTTTATTTTTAGAAAACTTGAAATATATAATCCACTGGGACGGTTATGAAATGTTGTTCTCTATTTCAATCATATTTTGTATATAATTCATTTATGATGTGGCAGTTCATATATTAAGGATGTACTTTTATGTCAGAATAGAGCAATAAGACTTATGCTAAAGAAAAGGACTGATGAACATTATAAAAATTTATTTATCAAACTGCAAGATCTATTCAAAAATGTGTCACACTTTACCAGTATTATCAAGAAAACAATATGGTGTGCAAACGATAAAGAGTATACAGTTATTGGAAAAAAAAAACAAAAAAAAAAAACGAACTGTTTAATGTCTTGACTGTACAACTAACTTACCCAATGTAGTACCGGAATAGAGTTCTGGGTTTGTTTATGATTTCCGATTCAAGTAAACATATGAAGGAGTAGATAACCCATCTCCCTCACCCTTCAATTGTTGCTTTAGCTTACATACCAGTGCACCGTGGTCATTCATTAGAGAAAATTAATACTGCACTGAGTTATTGTGAAATACAATTTTTCTTACAAGATGTACACGCTTGAAGAGAAAGTAGAAATACTGCTGATCTACTGAAAATATATGTTGGACGATGATTTATTCGATTACATTATTGAATAGGTTAAACGATTTAGTTAAACAATGCACTACACGCTATAAATTAAAAAAGTCGTGCATTTATCATTTCCATATCCACTGTTTTCTTTACTAATATGGTACAGCGTGATACATTTCTGAATATCTCTTGCAAAGGGTAAGTGTATTCGTGAATAAAATGTACATGTGCCATAAAAATAATACTTAAGTTCTATCCCGCATCTCCAACATTAATGGAGATACAAAAAAATAGACACTAGCAAGAATTTCCCCAAGATGTTAAAAACCTATTGTTTGAAACTATTTTTCATTTGAAGCATCATAAAAAAGTTAATTTGGGTGAGCAAGATGAATGGGTATAATTACTGATGCCACATCACGAACTTTTGAAAATTGTTTTGTCATTATGGGGCAGTGTAAAATATTTTAGCTCCTAAATAAGAAAAAGCGCATAAACTAATATTAAAATAAAGAGCCAATATAACCAACTCCCTACTTTTAAAAACATTACACTGCATTATATCACACCGAATATCCTATAATACAAATCTTCTAGTATTTACCTTTCTATAATAAGTGTGAAATTTAAATTACAGACAACCGACAAAAGTCTACTTGAGCAACAGCAAAAGACAATTGTTTGTTTGTTGTTGTTGTTATTATTATTATTATTATTATTGTTGTTGTTGTTGTTGTTGTTAAAATTACCGAAGTCGGTGGCCGTACTGGTTAAAGTGAGGGTTGAGGGTTTGAATCTCGCTTCAAATGTGAACGGTTTTTAATGTGGTTCTTCATTTCTGGCTATTAAAACATGTTTTCTTCCAGACAGCGTGCGCAAATGCTTACCCCTTGTCAGATTCTTGCCATTGTATGTTAGGTGCTACAAGAAATCATCGACAATATACCTTATGAAAAGAATCATACAGCACCTTAAAAAGTAACACCCACCTGAATGAAGTGCAATGGATAAGCAGTTGTAATATGTTTGTTAGTTATTCGAATGACAGCAGCAATTCACAATAATGTTAGAAATATGCTGGTAAACTGAAATAACCATGTTGTAAAAAGTTGATATTTTTAACAGGTATTAGGCATTAAGTAAAGCAGTAAAGCAACCCGGAATAAAACCAGAGTATTGCAAATAGGATTATTTCATTTTTAAGTGGCGAACAGGGTCCAGACTGATCATAATACACCCCATCGATGGATAAAGTACTTCGATCATTTGCTGCTGTGTTTAACGAGCATACTATTAAATCCAATTTGACTCGGTATGGCAACCACCGCTCTGTATAATAGATATTATGAAGAGGGGTATACTAGTAATTTTTTCTCTGCTAAATAATAGAATTCTAGAACATTCTCACGTTTAAAAAATAATCATTCTATTACATATTTGTCTTGCCCTATGTCTAGAGCAAATGGCCAACTGCTGGTTTTGTGTTTCTTAAGTCAATTTAAACGCTGAACATGAACCGGTTGCTGAAATATGAATATTAAAATAGTCCACCATTTACAAACGTTGTACTCAATGTATTTATAAGTACCTAGCTGTAACAGCCAATCGTGATCGCTCCTTATAATACAGAGGTTTGGTATTCCATATTACGCTGCATTGCACCATTGGAAATTCGGTCATGTTGTTCTCTTCTATAAGCTTAGTTCAGCAGTAAACACGAATTATAAAAGCTGTGTATGTAGTACACGCTTATGTAAAATATGCTGACTACTAGGTAGGTGCAAACTGATTGCAGTTGCGTTTCATTACATGTGCGGTTATTACATAAGTCTACAGGTGAAACATACCATGCATAAAGAACGTTTTGTATTGCGTTCAAGGCGTACTATGAAATAGTTGAACCAATCAATGTCATCACGATTGTTATTATTGTGTTGCAGATATTAGTAATTAGAAATGAAATGTTGCATATCAGAACATACAATCCTCCCATGCTGGTGCACAACGAGGACATATTCCTTACCCATCTAAGTCTGTGATGATTGATGACATTCGAAAAGTGTGAGCCGGAATTTTGCAACGATATAATAAGTTTTGAATATACAGATCAGAAAAATAAATCGTATTATTTCAACCAAATTGAGCTAGTCAACCTAGTTGGATTTTGGATCTATCAAAAACCAAAGCGGAACCACTACCATCTCGCCTGAATAAATGGAACTTATATGAACAAGCAGAAAACCTGGATTATTGCACCTGTGATGTTTTTGAAACTCTTAATTTTTCACACAATCCTTTTTTCATATTTTGTTGCAAAAGTTTGAAAACCGCATGCTTTCATAATTGGAATGAATATTCCTCAATATATACGTATCTTAGTTAAGTGCTTGTTTGAATAAATAAAATCCAGTGCTTATTTTTGGGAACTGTATGGGAACCTGAAAGCAGTAGATTCCTTTTGTACACACCAGGAAGCTGCACAATATATTGTTTCCTATGTTCATGGGACATTCACACATTCGAAAATACATTACCTATAGAATATGGAAACAAAGAGATCGGCCAATTTCCGGGAACCTGTAATGTTATAAACGGGTCCCTTGTGCTAGTTTACAAAACTCTGTTGCCCTGTACACGACTTGTAATGTAGTTTGTTTAAGCTTTGGCTGTAATAATAACTACTACTATGCAGATTATTTGTTTCTGGTTTCCCGGCTTATTGCAAAAGGAGGTCACAAACACATGTTGAACGAACCACCGATTCATTAAATATTGCAGTTTGAAGAACCGGTGGAGTAACTGATACGAGTTGAGAAAGAAGCATAGCAGATGTTTCAGTTGGTGGATTTGAAACGTTTTGGTGGGCAAGAAGAGGGTATAAAAGAACAGGAATAATGTGGAGAGCTTGGCTGCAATGTTACCATGTTGGCAGGATGTCTGTACAATTGACATAAAAAAGTAGTTTCTGTTTTTCACGATGCTCGTTTGATACATTGACAACAATTAAATGCGCAACAAATAAGTTAAAGCAGGAACGATTAATTTGCAAGAGTTGCATTTAAACTGGAGAACACTGAAGAGGCGTGGTGCCTGATGCTATAAATGGTTTGATGACGCAACGGTAATACACGAAGATGCAGAAATACAACGAAACATGGGGGAGAGTAAGAATAGCAATAATGAATAGCTAGACTCTCTTAGTGGCTAACAACCAGACTTGTTCGGACTCCATCTTCATTAGCTAGGAAATAGATACAAACTCGGTCTTTGGATTCCACAAAATTGACATGAGTCAGAAGGCGGTTCGAACTGATCCTGTTTTGCATAATTGTCACGTCAGCAGAAGAATCCCTTTCTTAGGCTGCTGACATGCGGCGAAATGTGGATTCTCCACGACACTCCAAGATGTCATCAGAATCTATCTCCAAATGTGTTCAGTAGGGATCCTTCAGAAACCCAGCAAGATCCTGCATGGCCGAAGCAGTTGCAGCTCCCTTGATGGGCATTTCGATTAGGATGATACTTACAGAGCCCTCGTTTGGATACTTGGCCGGGATAATAGGAATATCCTTGGCACCGGGAAGCGCGCTGTTTGCCTCTTAAATTCAAGGGAATAGATTTATCGTGCGAATTATACCTACAATAACCGCATAAAACAATATATGCCAAATAATTCTGTAATTATTCACAGCATACCAAGAACCAATTTTTTTGATCATACAATGGCATTTCTTGTACAAGATCGGGGTTTTCTGTACTCCACTATCTATTGTTTTGTATCGCTACATGGTTCTGTAAATAAAAAAATGTTTCGTTCGTAAAATAAATAAAATAAAAAATAAATAAACGCGTGCCAATAACATTAACATTATCCACCTAATTGCAGAAATGAAGTCTACTCCCATTATCGCGTAGTTACAATTCCTTAAATGCAGTTATCTTATGGGGTTTTAATTTTAAAAGTATAGTGGCATTCCAAGCCGAGATTTGCGAAATTTCTGATTCCCATGCAAGCTTTCTCAGAGATTTCTTTGGTCATCATTCTAACTTTTCTCCGATATCATCAGTTTTTCCTCTGTAATAACACCGCGTTTTACTTTCGGTGTCTTATCAAGAACAGATCCCGTTTTTCTAAATATATTGTCAAGATTACGAACCGTATTCTGTGAGGCGTACAAGCAACAGGGAATCTGTCTATAAATCGCCGTCACATGGGAATCATACATGAAGATTCTGTATGCTAAAGTATTCGGACTTTTTGACATTATAACAGCTTTAACACACTATAATACTGAAACATGGGGTCTCAGCACAAAGACTTCGCGTTAACTGATTAGCCGGCACACAGATAGGAGGGGAAGTGGAGTAAACAGAACCGGTTAGAAACTGCGCAGTGCAGGCAAATCCTCGTTAAGCCGTCATGCGCTAAACCGACACCCCTCCCAATTAAGGGTGGAAGAAATTTCATTGCTTACCCGCGCCTATGAACTTATCTCCAAACAACAACAGAAACCACAACTGCAACAAAAGAAAGTTATGCTTCACGCTTGTTGGACTGTGCGGGGTGTTGTGCACCATGAACAGCTGCCAACGGGCCATATAATAAAGGCCATTCTCTCACCAGCTGGAATGTATGCAAGAATAGTTTAAAACTAAGATGCCTGCACTCCCGAATAGCACAGGCATCCTTTTGAACCACCATGTTCTCAGGAAATATCACCGTCAAAGTTTCATATTTTTCTTTCTATGGATACTCGCCTCTGAGAACCCCAATTCCGAACCTTTCCCAGTTTGGAAACTGTAATATATGGGCTTTTTTTTGCTTCCGCCCTTCATTCGTAGTCTTCCATCACGTTGGTAGAAAGTCCTCGACAGCAATCGTGGCTATATCTGATGCTAAAGATATGATTTTGCTCAAAATATGATGATTTGAAATGTATGGTCTTAAACAGTCAGAACCTTTTGGTCACCTTACATAACTTAAGTTTGCCGACGATGAGGTCCTATTCGCTAAAACACCGAGACCACTATAAGCTATGTTGGAACGATTGTACGAGCATAACAAAAATGCAAGGATCTCACTGAACAAACTGAAGACATGGTTAATAACAAACGGATCTGAAATCCCATTACAAATAGATGAAACCGTCCTCATATATGTATGTGAGCGAATATACATCCTTCCAAGATAAAATGGAAAAAGAAATTCAAGGAAAAATCTCCTTAACTTGGAGAGCATTTTGGGCCCTTAAGTTTATACTGTTAGACCAAACACTAACTAAGAAAAGCAGATTCAACACTCTCGAAACCTGTGTATATGCTGTAGTACTCTGTGGTTGCCAGATATGGTACCTAACAGAAAAACAAAAGAATAAAAGCCAAATATGTCAAATGCAACGCAAGATCATGGAAATAACTATGAAGGACAAAATACCTCGGTAATCAACCAGCTATCTTGGACAACAGACATATCGCCACCAGAATTAAATAGCAATGGGGCGGCCACGTCGCAAGAATGCAGGACAATAGGTGGACCTACAAGAACTTCATATGGGACTCCCGGACAGGAAAAAGGGATACAAGCCAGACCCAGAAGAAGATGTATCTTCAAGGAAGATGCAGGTCCACTGTGGTCAAAAGTAGCAAGAGGAAGAGAAAAATGGAAATCTCTCGAGAAGACACTATGCAGTGAATAAACAGTGCAATGAGAAATAGTGTACCAAAGAAAAAATCAGACAGATTATCTTAAACAGCATAGGAGCAACTAGCATGGAATAGCTCCTATTTGTTAGGAGACCTTTGCCCTTTAAGGGACACAATACGTTTCCTTTATCTTTGCCCAACGTTAACTTTCCTGCACTGCCACTTCTGTTTCAAGTTAAAGTGTGATGTAAATGATGGAGGTGGCGAATGAATCCTAAGCACGTTTATATGATAATGGAAGATATCAGGGACGCTGGCACCCAACAATGATGGAGTACTGTGTTAGGAGTAGAGACTGTACGATACTAGTTGTATAACTTTTGCTCTTGTACATTTTGTAAGAGATGATCAGTAATATCAGGTATAAATCATAGAATTATTAATATTTTGTGTGCAGGTTTATGTAAGGTTGCTACCACCGTTATAGGTACGATTTATTGACGTTTACATACTTTTTCTTGGGAATAGGTGTTACAGGAAAAATATGTTTAGCTTAACACGAATGCCTTTATCAAAAGTTTCCTCTCTTGGTATAAAAGTTGCATAGTCACTCATCTGTGTAAGGCAGTATTGCAGAAAAACCAAGATCTTGTTTTTGTTCAGTACATCAAAATTAATAAGAAACTCCGTTTACCGAAATACGGAAAAGTTAAAAATTAATTGGAGAAACATTGTTGTGCAATGTTAATCAGGATATTTTGCGTATTCATGTGAAATTCCATATGCAGAGAAGACATTAGAATTTATGGGCTTGTTGCAATAAATGTATAAACGAAAAAGTATTTTATAGGACTACACATGAGCTAGCAAGAAAATTGTAAATGAATTTCAAAAAAAAAAAAAAAAAGAAAAAAAAAAAAAAAGAAAAAGAAGATAAAAGTGGAAGGATAATATTTAAATAGGCTTGAAAAAGGTGATATGTTGGACAATACATGCTGTTTGCCAAAGAGGAGTTTATAATTCATTTGCAATTGGACTTCTTTAATGTCTCATGTCATTTGCTGTGATCAAATTATATAAATGTAATAAATTAATGATGCAAATGAAACTGGCATTCTTCAGGTTTTCAGGATGAGGTTTACACCGGGAGGGGGAAACAGGTTATTTGACCCCTGTAGAATTCGTATTTACTCTCGTTTTTTCAGCTAGTTTCATACTCAAATGAGAAAAAAGTTTGTAAAAATAAATACTGAAAAAATAATGCAGTATATTGTAGTCAAACGGTTATTAATATTAATACGATCTTGAGAAGCCACAAGATTTAATGTGAAAGTGCTGCACTCTCGTTATGGATAGTTAAGGGTCGGAGTTCGAGCTGTGTCTTAGATATGGATGGCTTTGAACGTATTTATCCCAGGTTCCAATAGCTAGTAGTCATGCTTAATGTTAAATGCACCGCCATGGAATTCCGTCATTGTATCCTTGTTCAATGTGGCGCATCTAATTCGTAGAGGACCCGGAACAGTCTTATACAAAGCACTGGAAGTCCATAGTGGTGGAGATAAATATGTAAGTGAAGAGTGCAGGAGAATGTATTAATTCCATTGTAAGATTCTATTATTATTTTGTAAACAGGATTACAATTCATTACTTACGAAATATTCAATAAAGGCGAAAACCTCTAATTATACATTTGTCCTTTTGATTTTATTGAAAATTAATTTCCATTGAAATATAGTACTTGTTTCTGAAATGGCATGTATTTTAAAATTCCCGTCTGTTTAGATGCTGTAAAAGCTAATAACTGGTAGTAGAACTTCACTTTCTGCACATAATCCAGTTTAATGTCTAATTATTATAATTACTCTTTTAGAAGTCGAATTGTTAAGACTGCTAGCCTCTCATGGGCGAGTTTTCTCCGGCTTCCCATGCCATTCATTTAGAAATTGCTTTATTATCTAGTGTTTCTAATTGGCGAATAGCAATCTAGAATCCTCATAACATAATGCCAAAATAGATAACGCACTGGGATGCTTCACCGTTGTGCTATGCGGGAATGGAAGTATAACTTCAGAGGGGCTCGCACAATTCCTGGCAGGGAGGCTCCCCACAGGCGTCGGGGTGTTTTATCTGGAAACATATTAGGGGTTCCGCCTACGTTCGCGCAATCACCGCCCGTATATATCCCGTCACCCCATCCCTTCCTCCGGGAAGATCCCCCATAGGAGGCAAAGGGACAAAAGTACCAGCCACGTGCAAGGAAAGTATCTTCCTCTGCCCCAAAAGGATCCAACATTCATCAAGTATGACACATAAGCTAAAGAAGATATTTTATCCCTATAGATTTGTTCAGTTCATCAAGTTTGTCTGAGGAACATCTTGTGAAAAAATTACAACTCATGATTTTTGGCTATGGATGTAATAACGATCACATCTGTTTATTAAGGTCATTAATTCCAATAAATTCCAAGTGTGTCAAAGAGACTGTTATACGTCCATCGATATCGACAAGCTGGTGAAAACGAAGCATCAGTGCACCTCTTCAGAACGTGTCCAACAAAAATAATATCCAACTCTTCCAGAATAATATTACTGTGTTTTAATTGCCATGTGTTACATCAAACTAGTTCGCCACTGGTGACGATATAGCCAGCAGTTTTGTTTTACGCGCTCGATGACAACAGAATTACATTAATCTTGTCTAAAGTGGACGATGTTAAATATCTAACCACTACCTTGCGATGCCCTGTAGAAAATACTGCAAACACATTAGAATGGATACTCTGTCACTTATTTGCTGGGGTAAATAGTGCAGAAGACAAAAATTATATTAAATAACATTTGAATATGGTTTTTTACATTAGTAAACACAATGAAAAATGTATATTAGATCAATCTTAAAAATGAGTGGATCACATGAATTAAACATTGTTATTTATAAAACATGTTTCATTTTATGAAAAACAAATTCTTTACAATTAGGAATAATGAAGATTAATTCATATAAATGAAGTAACTAAACTTGTATATAAACACAAGAGCAAATACACGTTTATAAAAATAATGATGGCTATTTCCATGTATATCTTGCAAATCTGAAATCTCACCAAGGTGATAAAGTTACAAAAATGAAATTCAGTGATAAATAAGGAATTAAAAATAATCATTTAATTTGAAAAACAAACTAGTACAGGAAAAAAATTAACAATAAACTAGGAATGAAAGGATTAGGCGGAGTGACAATGTGGGCGAACCAAACAGGAAGGCCGAATCCTTGAAGAAGAAGACAATATATTCTAACGTGATACAGACAAGGTCCGCTTACATGACTTTGTGAGAGAAAATAGAATTGCTCTGAGAAGGTGATAGGCAAAGGAAATGCATATTTAAGGCATATACATACACTTCCTCTACTTAATTGTATGACGTAAGGCATGCTTCATTCAATTTTTGCATCTGAGCTATGGAAAAAACCCAGCTCTTCCGTGAATCTAAAATGTTGTTACCTTTGAGATTCTAGACTAGTAAACTTCTGAAAATTGTGTTCTTTCTTCTTAAAGTTGCTGTTCAGAAACGGTAATCTTCAGTTCTTTTTGAGACAGGATCATTTGACTAAGCTAAAGCTGGATTAAACTTCCGATGGCACAAAACCTTAAGACCATCATTATGGTACACTGTTGTAATATTCATTTGTTTAGGCCTCGTTTTACGCAGTATAGTGATCCTGGCAGTCAAAGCCGAGAGCGCGCTTGCTCACTCAAGTTCAATAAGTCACAATATTATGGGCAATCGGCGAATAAGAACACACACACCTGCGCTCGTCAGGAATACGCAACATGAAAGCTGGTTATATTAACGGACAGGGTTAAATAATGTTCGTTTCAAAAGTTTTAAACGGGTCTAAAATATAAACATTCTCAAAAAGAGGCTGAAACTGAATATGTATATAGTTTGGTAGGAGCTAAGGAGTTTTGATTTATACTTCTGCTACGAAAACATTTTTTTTTTTCAAATATAATTTTGCAATACGTCTAATGTCACGCCCTCATTCTGCTGCACAATCAGATTTTGTATACACTAGTGAAAACCGATTGACCTTCAGGGGACATTAAACTGGAGTTTAAGTTACGCTGACACAGATAGCTGAGCTTGCTCAGTCGTGTTTATCATCCCAGCCGTTTCACTTGCATTTCCATAAGAATGCGTGTTAGACTTTCTACCGTGTATTTGTGTATTGCAGAGTATGCCAAGAGTGAGATATACGCTAGACAAATAGTATGTATTTATGGTTGTGCAGTAGAACCCTACAAGTGCTGTTATACAGAATTTCGTACACCATTTTAAAGAGTAAGGCGTCCAATGGGAGGTATCATTTTGAAATAGATGAATGAAGTTCGAACCCAAAGCATTCTCATTAACAAGCATGCAAGACGTAAAGCTAGGTTTTAACAGAAGATAAACTTGATGAAAAAGGTTATGGGCTAGAAACTTCTCCTCGAAAGTGTTCAACACGATTAGTCCAGAAAAGTGGTGTATCTGTCGATAGTACGTATAAAGTACTCAGCTGCTGCATCTTCATCCATATAAAATTACTGCTGTATCTGAAATAAACCAGTGAGGGCGCTGAAACAAAATATCCGCCGGGAGGTAGTTTATAATGCTCGGGATGATGAATGATGGCGAGTTCCTCAAAATCTTTTCAAAGGTATAGCAGAGGACATATACTATGATGGTGAGTATAACATTAATTACTATTTACTACTAATAAATAACAAAGGAAACAAAAAATGTCCACTGTTCGTACCGCTCGGCAAGATTTCCCTCAGCATCTGGCGATACTGTTATGCAGCAACTTCCCGTCAACGAAATCAATTTCCGATTGCGAATATGAACATATTTGATTTATAGAATTTGTCTTTTTAAACTGCCACATAGATAAACAGTTGTTTCTAATAATTCCCGTAATTATTACTCAAACAGCACTCGTGCTCTAAACGAAATAACTATCCTAATTAGCATCGACTTAACCGACCTTTATTGTGCCGCCTGTCGATTCCTCAGATATTTACTGCATCGCACATAAAGGCCTTATGTTATGACAAAAGCAATAGTAATGTACTATACTGTGTACTGAGCTATCTTGCACGTTTATACTGAGATGGGTTTGAATACAATTTTTTTTTTTTTTAAACTTCACAATCAGACAAATAATTTATCCTATGCACATTAATGAATAAAAGTTATTGTGTTCATTCTTGCATGTTATTATAGTTCCACAATCTAAGTCAAGGTGCTTAAATCCGGTTCAAGGATACATGGTGCTATCGGATGCTAGAGAATCATGCTCTTCATTAATTTCATTGGGTCGAAAATCAATTAATTAGCGCCCTTTTAATTCTAAAGTACATGTGTGCATACTCCATTGAAGTCTGCGTTATTGCTACATGAACAAAGCTTTCGTGCAAAGGGAAAGGCTCTTACAAATATATCTATATATCTAACGTCAATAACTAACCAAGGTTTATAGCAAACGTGTCATCAAGGCAAACAACATTCAACTCTAGATGACTGTGTAGGGCGAGGAACTTTTGCTATATGCAGTCATGTCAACACACTGTTACACACTACACCTAACGGTAAGTTACATTCCGAGTAGCAATACAGGTATGGACTGGGTCCGCACTGGCATCTAACGGATTTTAGGTGTCTTTGCGACGCTTGTTGTACTTTCCGAGTTTTGTAAATGATGGGATACATACAAATTAGCAATTAAATTTTCTGATGCACAGACACCTTCTTGAGTGGAAACATAAAATAGGAAACCTAGCAAATCCAGTAATACCATATTTCAAATATGTGTGTGTGTGTGCGTGTGTGTGTGTGTGTGTGTGTGACAGACAGAGAGAGAGAGAGAGAGAGAGAGAGAGAGAAAGAGAGAGAACAGCTAACAGCTTTAAGGGTTCAAAATACGAGAAAAATGGGCACGAAATAATTTTGTAAAATGCAATAGACGAGTTTCATCCCTATTTTTTGTGTACCAGAATATATTAATTAAGCAAAATAATTATTAATGTCTTTTTTCTAATGAACTACTCCGAAGTCAATGCCTTTTTTAATTATATTTATGATATCATTGAATGGATGGAAATTATTTAGTTCCTATTATTGTTAGCGAGGATGCATTTACGGAAAAATGATTTTTTAGCTAAACTAATGGCTGAATTGTCGTTAATACCGAGATAATTTTAAGAATGATAGAAGGAACTGGATGAGCAGTAAAACTTCGGAAATGAATGCAATGAAGAAGAATGTTTTATTATGTTTTCAGTAATACATAAATTGTTTCCATAATACTATCGTAACATAATATTCATTTGATGATAGAAATTAACAATTAAAACAGTTTAATGATGCAATTGCATGCAGTATTAAAGTAGCCTCGAATTTTTAACATCAATAAAGACTTTATAGTTTCCGTATACAACCAAAAATCTTGTTCATAAATTTTCCACTACTCATATTGTGGCTTAGGATCAGGGGTGGTACGTACCATTTTTAAAGGTTTTACCATGTTTATGTGCTGGAGTATTTGAGTCAGTAATAATAATGATGATGATAATTATTATTTAAAAGTACTAATTGTTTAGTTCTAATTCAAGGTACTCGCGGCAGTTTTTTACGACATTATCGTACCTGCATAAATAGCCTAAAATGTTGTTTAAATTAATATAATTTTTGCAACTGATTAATGTTTAATTATTTCTACATTTCTGAAAACATATTGAATATCAGCGGCTTAAAAATAGAAATTATTAAAATTTTTAAAATATTACGATTAAAAAATTTAATCATGAAATTGTATTTTTGAACATAAAAAAGCTTTCATTCAGATAAATTAAAGGTTTACCTCAGTTTTATAACTCAGCTTTACGCGTATCAAAGTTTTTTATAGAATCATAAAGTTTAGTTATCAGTTAAGTCAAAACTTTCCTCTTCCCCCTTCCCTCTTTCTTTCCAGCAGTGAAAGAGCAGAATGTGAGGATAAAGTCAATGGGCATAACACTGAACGTTTATAATTTCTGTAATTTACTCTACTGATCAGAAGACATCTTTGATACCGCTTCCAAATTTTGAGCCACCAAGTTTTCGTTACACTGAAATTCTTTCAGTACATAAACAGATGACTGCAGAGAGAAACAACAGAGCGATCCTCATTTCATTTTGAGAATCTTTCATGAACTTTGCATTTTAGACTGACATATCCATAGCAATTTTATTTATCGCTGGAAACTCATGTAAAACTATCCACGTTTCTAAGTGATGCCGAAAAGTTTCATCTTTCTTGGCAACTAGGAATTATGATTCTCTATAATTACTTCTTTCTCATACTCTTCAGTTTTACAATGCAGATTTTTCCCTTAACCCCCCCCCCCTTTTAATACTCTATTAAAAGAAAAGCTATTTTGTAATTTCCGAATTCAATCATGACTACAGTACTGATCCTGTGATTTTTTTAAAGCTCTAAAACTATCTGAATTCTGCGTGTCTTTACTCCATTCTGCAATTTATTGTAGGCCTTTTTTATAAAATAAAAATAGTAGACATGGCCAACAAGAAAAAGTTATCTTTATTTAACAGGAAAATATTTACCAATTGTACTTTTCTTTACGTAAGTGCATTCAAGTTTGCCATGTTACAAAACTTCGATATAGGAGCTGGAGCACTCTTTTTATGTTATATAAATATATGTACAGTAATCCTATCTGGGCAAAACATAAATATAAATACACTGCCGACAAACAACAGCCATAACATGTACATTAATACTAATATATGCTGTTTTAGCTATTAAGCTAGATATAGATGATAAAAATAACAAGAATTTTCGCTGTTTGTTGACTGCATGTCAGTCTAAAAGTGCATGACAAATGAGGAATATAACAAAATACTATGTGCCCAAAGAATGGCCGGAGTTGTTAAGGCACGATTCGTCTGGGGTTTGATTTCCTCCAAGACCATCTTCCTGACTACCTTTTTTCCAGGTTTTCCTCATTCCTAAAAAATAGCAAATGCCGGGGAAGTACTCTAAACTTAGGCCTGGAACCTTCCTTCCTTAAATAATCTTTTCCAATTTATCATTTCACCTCATATATCACCATTGAGGCGTCAGCAGTAAAAAACGGGCAAACAAAATATTATAAAAGTAAAAAAATTCTATATTCTTCGTGACAAAACACTGTTTTTTGAAACTACAGTGCCTTCCTGTCAATCATCTGCTGAGAACGACGCAATGATAAAAGTCAACGAGCCCATTCTATCTTCAGTCGGCTGCCTTTGTAGCGCAGTTAGGCACTTGCCGCTGACCACATCCTCCTTAAAGACCATAAAATGCACGTGCCTGGGTTCTTTGCAAAGCGTTGATACCGTTGTTAATAAAAAAAACCTAAATTTCCGAAAGTGATACTGCCATGCACCAGCAGTTCTCTATACAAAAAGAATAACTATAAAGAATTTGTGTGCTTTGTGCATTATTAGGTTGATATGATAACATTGGAACATTTAAAGCGGTAAATAGGAGTTTGATCTGGATTTTCACACTTCCGGTTAGTTCTCATACAAGCGACAATCCTAAGGGACTACTCTAAATAGCAGCTAGAACATATAAGTGCCTTTTTTCCCAATTTCATGCCAGTTGCTTGTAATGCCCTAGAATAAGGTATCCGATTTCAGCATAAGGTATCCGAGAGCACTGGATAATAAAGATCCCCCACCGCCTTATTCCGATGAAGCGCCTGCTAAGTACTACGCACTTGTTCAGAATACTGAACAGAACTCAGCAATGGAACTTATCAGAGAGGAATTTGATTGATAAAAATCGCATATGCCCTCCAGAAATGTGTGCACTTCGTCATTAGAAGCCAAGATTGAGCCTTGCGTTGGAGTTGGCCGAGAAAGTCAGGAGAATAGTGCAAACAATGACGTTGATGTCCCTGAGAAAATACAATACATTAACCCCACCCCCTCTCTATAGCGTTATTAACTTCATACATATCACTACAAGTTAAAAATGAAATAACGTTATATATCAGAATAAATAAAATAAAATCGCATTTAAATGAAAACAACTTTATTCTTATCTACAATTAAGCGCAATTTGGTGCGAGAAAGTGAAATCAGAAACTTTAAGAGAAGAAAATTATAATTTTTATGAAAATAAACAAGATATAATTGTGCAAAAATATACATGTGTTTGGCAGAGAGACTTTTGTCCCTTTATGAATGTCGCTCATATTTTATAATTATTCTTTAAATGCGAAGTAAAAATTGTATTTTCCGCAAGGAAATTAACTTTTTTTTTCTTCTGTAAGTAAAAAGTAGTGTATAATTGTGTTTATTTATTAAAATTTCAAATACTAATGTGATTAGAACAGGCTAAATAATAATTTTCCATGTCAGGACTTTGCTTGGTTTCTTGGGAAAAGATAGGACCGGGATCTACATATACATACCTGAAGCCTCAGTGCTATCCTAGGCCTTTACGATAACTCTTAATTAGGATTTTTTTTAAGGGAAGGGTCGTAGAAAATGCTTAAAGTCGTAAATCATATGACTTACAGTTCATGTCGTGTGAGAATGACTCTGCCTGAAAGCAAATATAAAATGTAAAACTCGAATCTTACCTGCACATGATGATCCTATGTATGAAAATAAATTTGAATTTTCATCTGATTAAACAGTTTATAATTGATCATTGGACTGCAAAACCATCTTAGAAAACGTTTTCTTAAAAACGCAACAATGGAGAGAGGAAAAAAATTAGGGTTATTAGTATTGCCCAACGACAGTCTATTCTGTTGAAATTCTTCTTTTGAAGTGATACACAAATTCCTAAAGTCTTTTTAATTAATAGTGAAACTCTTTGAGAGTTTGTTTAGCACACCCATAACAGCATTGGTAAGTTTCTTGCAAGACTGATAATGGCATTCCTCCTCCATATGCAAACAGGTGGAAATCAGAGTGCAGATGCGACACATCTTTTCAGGACAGGTTTTCAGACACTTCAATTTCCATGTAGACACAATAGTGTCTGCAAAATCAAAAGAGAACAGGTATGGAAACATTCATATAAATCAAAAACAAGGCGGGAAAATTGCAACAGATGAATGGAATGGGCTAAATCAGTAAATCATTTTAACCATTTATAATTTGTGAATGTTTCTAAAATGTTCAAAATCGTCGAAGAAGTTTTTGAAGTTTTTACTTCACTATTGGCATCGATCAAATATTGATATAGCAAGATGTTCGTAATTTCTTCTCGAATTGTTTTGCAGTTCATATAATGTTCGCGGATTTGCCGATTACCGGGTTCACTGTGATAAGTAAGCCGAGACTCTAGAAATGAGCTACATGGTATAGGTGTACACGAGGCTTTGGGTAAAATGTGATCTTCCCAATAATTGAGTTAATAGTAAGTTAATTTACTTTAAAAAGCTAATATTGAGTGCGTGCATATATTATACAGTGAGGTTATTTGTTGGTCCTGGTGGTGTAGTGGTTACCATACTTGCCTCCTAAACCCAAAATCGCGGGTTCGGACCCGGCCAGGACCGATGGATTTTTTCGGGCGTGAAAATCCTAAGTATGGCTTCCTTCGGAAGGGAAGTAAAGCCATGGGTCCCGTGTCGTATATTTGCGGCACGAAAAAGAACCTCAAGCCTGAAAGAGAGGCCTCTGAGCGAAATTTGTCGGCCGTTTCACGCCCTGAGTTGAATGGGTCGCTGATGACCTGAGATGTTAAAGAGCGTCCCTAAATAAATCAATCAAAAAAAAAATTAAGGTACGGCAGCCGCAGCAACCGGAAAAAGGAAGATAGAGCCGCGCGTGAATTGTTTTCTTTTAGTATTAATATTTTTAATGAAAGCATAAAACTGATGATGATAATAATAAGCACTAGCTTGTGTTGAAAATGGTGCCCTTCAATGGCAATAAATTGCCGTAACCAACGTAGGAAATTCTTTATTTCATCTAATTTTTCTTATATGAGAACGCAACGATTCGGAACACCTTTCTTGTCATTGAGACATCCTATCTCTCGAAATATTTTAACAAGCTGGCCAACAGTTTCTCTACATGAAATATGGCTATGAATAGCCTTCACTTCTGTGCAAAAATTAGTTTTCATATATATATATATATATATATATATATATATATATATATATATATATCCTTCAAGGCTATGTATAGTGGCATAACTAACGGAGAACAATCATCACACTATTTACATTCAATGAAAGCACCAAGTAACATACGAACGTACAACTCGCTGAAAAAGCCTCGCTCAATTTTACTAAAAGCTGCTACCTGCACGTGCATTATACGACCTTGACCATTCGCTTTTCCGAGAACGCAGTCACCCTCTGCTGGCCCGTAATTAAAACAACTTCACTTATATAATCATTTGTTTGGTGATCCATAAGCGTGTAAGTTTTAAATAAATCCGGAAGGCAAAGCCGCTGACATCCGTTTTAGTTTTCACTAATCTGGAATCTGATTATCACTTTAAGAAAGTGTTAATCCATCTATTTGTTTGTCCATCGCATTATCTGCGTAACTTGTCATAGCATTTCTTTCATTGTTTAGATATATCGAGAAGATCATGCGGCACAATGTTCAACTGGATAGTTGCAAACGAAAAAATAAAGTAAGGAATGAATGAATGGAAAGTCTTGTAAATCACACTGATACAAATACCAGCTATATACTCTTGACTTCAGGTGTAAAAAGGCTACAATCTACAGCGAATAGCCTGATGATCGAATTAATTGCAGAATAGGTTTGTTTATAAAAGGCTAGGAATGAAAACTAAGTGATATGTGCTGATTCGCGCTGCTACAGTACATTCTTTGAAGGGAAGAATGAAATAAAACTGAAGCATTTTTTTCTGTTTTCTACAACTGTATGTTATTATTTTCCCAATTACCTTCAAGGAAAAAGGCGCATTTCTCTTATACATTCTTTATTTTATATAAAATAATATTTTAACATAAATGAAATGCACAACAATACGAAATATATAATTAGCTTGTACAGAAATTGCTGTATTTTAACCTTTTGCTTAAATGCTTAGTAATGCACTTGTTGAACAGTGTGGGGAAAGTGAGAAGCATGGTTTTAGATTTAAATGTGCCGAAGTTCTAATTTATATATCAGTATAATTGGTATTTAGGATAATATCCGTTCACTTCTCAAGAGTCAATATGGATTCCTTTTGTCTGGGACATAACGCAATTATGATTTGCTTATTCATTCAAAAAGTTTGTCTAAACATTCCAAATGATTTCGTAAACAACAGTATTCTTCACTGTTGTACGTGAGAAACAAGGCTTGGATCATAAACACTGCAGTTATTTATGATCGAAAATTGCTAAATAAAGGAGATCGTTACCAATTGTAAAATTAGAACGTTCGCCTTTACTGTGGACGATTTAAAGAAAACTGCTTAAAATAAGATAGTTTCCCTCTCGTATTTATCTGCCGGGATCATATGAAAAGTTTTTGGAATGACCCACAGATTGCAGCATAAGTTCCGAAGCAGTTTTATTATCAAAATTCGCCATTTTCCAAAAAAATTTCTGTGTAATAATACATGGATTGATCAAGAATCGTAGTAGCTATAGTGTTTGTTGCACTGCAGACGTGTGTATACGGGAAAAATGGCAAATGTCGAATATGAGGTTATTAAGTACTTGGTATGAATGAATGAATGTTTTATTTCTACACAATTTGTTTTTTAGGATCTATACATTTAACACTGTGGTTATATATGCAATAGATCCTACTTTCCACTATTCTCTCATAACTACCCTTCCTTTTAAGCACCAATACTCACCCTCTAAGCACTTATTTTCTATTTCCTCCATATAAACCGCTCTAATTTCGCCTTTGCTCTTGTAACTGTTTTATCTGTCCCTGAGTTTTAGCATCATCTATTTCGATAATACTCTCCAAGGGCGATGTCACCGCAATTCCAACCTCTTGTCACCCAGTCCGACAGCTGATCAATAAGTATTTTGTAAAGAATAATATACATGCAACAGCAATTCATACATATGACAAACACACCAGGCAACTCTGCACCATCATTTTTAGTCGTTTCCAAGTGGACTATGAAGTTTAAACGGGGTCGTGAAAGCTTGGAAAACGGCCCGCACAGCAGACCACCAAAATCTGTCGCGACGTCAGCAATTATCGATAAGGTGTGCAACGTGATTCTGGAGGATCACTAATTAAAGGTGTCCGAAATTTCTAAAGCTCCGGGAATTTCAGTGGGACGCATATTTCACATTTTGAGGGAAAAATTGTGCTTGAAAAAACTGTCGGCAATATAGGTGCCGCGATATGTGATCAATGTGTGCACTACACACCTGAAACAAAACAGTAGTGAAGCCAAGTGTGTGAACTGGACGGGAGTATCATGGCGTCAATTTTCTGGGATGCAAAGGGTTATCTTCTCACTAGAACATAAATCACCGGAGTGTATTTTGCTAACCTTTGAACCTTTGAAGACAAAAATGCCCGAGAAAAGTCCCGGTTTATCAAAGAAGAAAGTCTTCTTGAATCCAGAGAATGCTCGCCCTCATGTATGTGGCGTTGCAATGGCAAAAATTAATGAATTGGGACTATGATTTCTGCCACATCCTCCTTACTCCTCTGACTTGACTCCATCGAACTTCCATCTATTCCTTAAAGAGAGAAAACTCTTTGGTGAAATATTTTTTATCCGTTGAAGAGCTTTAATTATAAACTGAGGGGCATTTTGCAGGCGTGAAGGAATCTGACTTTCGTAATGGGATAAAGGATTTGGATCATCGTTGCACAAAGGGTATTAGTGTCGAGGGAGACTATGTTGAAAAATAAGAGTTTCAAATAACTATGCCGTCATTTTGTGTTTCATTCCGAGAACTTTTCAATTGAACCCGTATTTTTCATGAAAGAAATTGAAACTCTCATTTTACCATTTGGAATACAGTACTATGACGTATTTAAGTATGGACTATTTAATTGTTAATAAATTGTGCAACAACATGTTCACCTTTGAAATTCGTGCGTTAATTATGCAGTTCTTTGTTACCGAGTACAAGAAATTTATGGAAATGTAGACAACCATTCTCATTCGTTAAAAAATGGAATGAACGATCCTTTTCTTCCTCGCATAATTGTAATTCCAGCAGAATAACTTCTCGTGTTCACACATTATATCTGTCTCTTGCAATCATTTAAGCATGAATTTCACATTAATCTGTTACGCTTTCACTCTAGATGATAGCCTAAATATTCTTCGCACCTGTTACTGCAATTACTTTATGAAATTATAAGTGTTGGGCGTTTACCTTTTCGGTTGAAACATTCCTTTTATAAAAGAAAACATTAAAAATTGAGCGTATTTTATGAGACAAAGTCAAGTTTTTCTTATTTGAGCAAGGATATTTATCAGCCAAGAATTTCTAAAAAAATAATATAATAATTCAGCGATATATGTCATTAAATATCCGGTTAGAGTAGCTGTGTTCATTGCGATGAGTAGTTAATGATCAGTCTTATAAATTTTCATACACGAGTTTATCCATTATAAATGTGTTGCTCTTTTGTATAATAGATATTTGTCATGCGTAATGCTGACTACATTTCCATGGAGTCCTGCCATTGTGTCAGTCTATGTAGTTCGTATTATTTGAAGAGGATTCATTATAATCCTCAAGTCAATTTTTACTGGTGGTGTGGTTTTTCAGAAGGACACTCATCTTTAGAATATTATGAACATATTATGAAAGACAAGACATAAGTATTAATAATAATAATAATAATAATAATAATAATTACTTTTAATTGTATAAGCCTCAAGATCCATATTACCAGAAACTTTATCTAAAAGTAATAACTAAAGAAAAAACGTGCAATGGATATAAGTTGCAGTATGATAAATGAATGTCATAGAGTTACCTATACTAATTAATTGATATCTTCGGATAGTCACATAGCAAATTTCTGTGAACGGGCACAACTGCCCTTTCGGATGTGACACGACACAGTGCGTTATAGCCAGAACTTGCTCATATGCACTTCGCTCATCATCAAACAAGAATCCTGCTCATAAAGGCATACTTTACTTTGGGTGTCATAGTAATGCGAACTGTGAGTAAAATCAAATCATTAATAGCAGAAATATACAGCATAGACTTTGTAATTAGTAATCTCTACGTACGAATCTGTATGATAATGATAGGGATCATCCATGTTAGAAAACGAAATGCTTATAAAATTGTTTTTATGAAAATGTTTGAAAGAAGAGGCCTTTGATCAATCTTTATCGCCCTAAATTGAATGGAATGCTAATGACCAGAGCTGTTAAAGAGCGCCCTTAAAATAACTAAATAATAATAATAATAATAATATGAAAATATATAATTATAATTTATCTCGAATAATGCAAAGTGAGTGGCATCTTACACACGAAAAATACGGTGAGAACTATATGGCGACATACGGCAATATTTACCAACCTATTTAGTGATCGCTCAACTAAAGCAAAGCAAGTTGTAGACTTGAAAGCTTAATTGGTGCAACCTAATATTAGGAAATAGGGAGGAATCTCGAATGGCTCTATTGTAAAAGTAACTAAAATATCGATATCCAGTATTCCGTGACCAGTTTGTGTGTGTGTGTGTGTGTGTGTGTGTTTTTTTTTTTTTTTTTTTTTTTTTTTTTTTTTTTTACAAGCCTGGCAGGTTTCTCGTATACGAATAAGTAAAGCGAAAAAGTGCATTCCTGTATGTGCAAATCTTGTTTTACCTAATCATAGCCATTCGTAACCTGATCAACACAAAGTATATCTGCTAAAAGATAGCGTTAGATTAATTCGTTGAAATTCCCCAGGTTGCCTATTTCTTAAGCATTAAGTTTTTCAGTCTGTCTGTAGATAAAGCATGCAAGAGAGCAAGTGTATAGCTCTAAAAGGATCTAATTATTTATTGCTAGATAATTAAACGCACTAGGTATGATGCTGCCCCACTGTAATAAAAGACAGCCACGGTTACCAGAGCTTAAGTAATAGGCCAATTAGCGGTTTCATATGTGATCGTCCTAGTTGGTATAGCTTTTCTGTTTTAACATTAACCAAACTCCTTAATCTTGATGGATGATCAATACAAGATAAATGTCCATGCTGAGCCTATCCGAAATTATTTTATTTTAGACATCCCGCGAAACATAGCTAAGGATGAACAAACATCTTTGTCGCATTTAAATATTTATAGGAATAGTGTTAGGAAGCCATTGGCAATAACGCAAACAATAAGTATGTAGGGAGATTAATATTTGCGTGACTGAACTAATTCGTTTGTAACTACAAGTGTGAACACCAATAACTGCGTATTTCAAATACTTTAATCCCTCGGGTAGTTGATAAATCACAGCCAGCATAACGGGCTTAAAATGAATAAGTCGACTTCATTATGAGTTCAGATTCTTTTTTTTTTTTTTTTTTTTTTTTTTTTTTTTTTTTTTTTTAAAGTTTTCAAATTACATTTTTTCTAGAAACTTTCAATTTATTAACGCAAACCGAAAATGTCTATTAAACGTTCCAGAATATTTTATTATATTATTATGTATAATACAATTTTACGTTGATAAAATAGTGTTGATTGATATAAATAAAAAGGTATTTAGTTCAATAATGTGCACTAATACTGTCCAGCTCGATGAGAAAGCTAGAAGTAAAATGCAGGAAGCCGACATTATAGCGAAAGGTTTCTGAACAGGTCATAAGTATTTCGTTACGCCGTTCCCAGTTTAGAGATGACAGTGAGTGTGAGTTTACCACTTCTTTAGCGAGTAGGGAACATTCGTGAAAGTTTTCCAAAGGCATCCCATAATTCCCATCTAAACGTCAGAGCTATCGCAGAAGACTTTTGGTCGATCCTAGTGGTGAAGTGGTAACCATACTCGCTTCCTAAATCCAAGATCGCGGGTTCAACCCCGGTCAGGATCGATGGATTTTTTTTCGGGGCGTAAAAATCCTAAGTATGGCTTCCTTCGGAAGGGGAGTAAAGCCGTGGGTCCCGTGTCGTACATTTACGGCACGAAAAAGAACCTCACGCCTGAAAGAAGAGGCCTCTAAGCAAATTTTGTCGGCCGTTTCACTCCCTGAATTGAATGGGACGCTGATGACCCGAGATGTTAAAGACGACCGTAAATAAACCAAATCAACAACAAGCAGAAGACTTAGTCAACCCAGTCAAGATCCACTCAACCGTGAAAGAAGAGTTCACCGCTGCTCGGGTATGGAGATCCTAAAAGCGTGTTCTATGTAGTAACGAATGTTTCTTCTCCAGCAGTATACATAATATGCACTGCATACAGAGTTACTCCGCACAGGAACCAATTAACTGGGGCGGTGATGTTTGGTGTGATATTCTTGGCGATCGCATCATCGGCCCTACCTCTTTCCACGCCCGCGCCGACTGTCAAGCCGAGCACTTCCTCCGCAGGAAGTTGATGGCAGATGATGCTCCTCCGGCACAGGTTCCAGTTGCCAAAAGCGCTGCTTATCTGCAAATGTTTTCAGAATGGAGTTGCTTGCACCTGTTCTATCTCTAGGCTTGATCCCAATGGATTTCTTTCTCAAATTGCCGCATACACCAGCAATGATGCATGACCAAAACTCGATATTATTCATAATAAAGCATAAACATAGCACTTTTAATATTCAGATAGCAACCAAGAGGAAAAAGCAACGTTGGTTGACATAGAAGACGCAGGTTAGAAGCATAAGTCGTTAGCAATATGCAGAGGACATAGAACGGATTGCTCAGAAGGTTCCTTCGTTGATATCAGCAATTACATTCTAATCTATGCTGGGGAATGTTGCAGTAGAACAACAAGAAACAAGGAATTAAACTTAAGCACTTAAACTTATTTCGTTCAGAATAAAATCTCAAGGACCTAAGTTTTGTGATTCTGCTCGCGGTGATCTGTATTTTCTAACTTTTCTGAAACTCATTTCCGGAATTAACACTGCACAAGTAGAACGCTGAACTACTTTCCAGTCTTTTAACAGTCGGATACACGAGAAAGTGTTGTACTTAACCACAAACACAATGCAGAAGAAGGGATTTAAGTAAACACCTACGTATTTCCAGTTGCTTAAACTAATTTTTAGTTGATTTTGGTGATATATGCAGATCGTGATAAGATATTTCTAATGTATAAAATCAGGTCCAATAAAAAGAAAATCGAGGCCGCTGTTAGTTTATTTTAAAGTGCTCTGAGTTTAAAGAAAGCAGGGTTTGTGTTAGGGCTCATAGAGTTTGTAAAGTTCCCAGTTTCGGTCTTAAGCGTAACCTCTTGAGATTTTTTTTTTTTTTTAATTTATGAACTGCTTGTTGTGTCAATAAAATGCATTAATTTTATCTGTAAACCAAAAACAATATTTTATAGTACAAATACATACATATTTTTGAGTTGGTGCATATTTTAGCATTTAGCCCATATGAGATGCATATTCTAAAAGAAAACTTATTGTTTTTTTCAATTATTTTTTGCCTGATTCAAATATTTTGTGAGGAAATAAATTTAGTCACACCCTCCAAAACCCAATATTTTGTATTTAAAATAATGTAAATATTTATTTCTAAAACTCGACATATACTACTTCAATTTATTTCCAGGATCCGCCATTGCATTTATTCCAAACTTGGAGCACTTTAATATTGAAGCTCATGTGATTTTGCAGAAAAGTTCCAAAACCCGCCTTCTTTTTTGTGTCATAAATCCAAAATCCATGAAGAGCAAATTAACCTAATGAAGAATTTAAGAGTGCCCAGTGTAAGGGCGCAGTCGTTTTATGTCATTCTCAGAAGACCGGAAAATTACTAATCCCAAAATTAGCGAACAACATTACATACTATTGCAGACAATTGTATGTTTATGTACATTACTGTTGCTGAGGACTGCAGCTCTAACCGCTCTACCAGACCCCGATCTTTCTTGCGTATAGGTAAGTTCAGTTGGTAAGGTGACTCACTTTAGCAATTCACATGCAGCAAATGGTATTCGGCTCCTTCCACATCTCTGGCAAAGAACCGTTGATTTACTTGGAAACTACTTCGAAGACTGTGAATTACCTGGGAGACCCGTTCTGCGACGTATTCGCAACCCTGTGTAAAGTAGTTGTGTGTAAATTTTGATAATGCCACAATAAACCAATGTTGTCCTCTTGCCTGTGTTTTGCTTCTTCATTAAAAGGACCCCATAAATCCAGACTTCGTTCTCGGCAGTAAATACCATATACTTTCAATCATATATATTAGATTTTCGTATTGTCCTTTGTTCGCCAGAAAAGAAAAAAAAATAGTTGCCATGACTTATGACTTATCCCTCGTATGATAACTTCATTTTATTCCACTGAGTGTGATGTAATTACCTTATCAAAAGAAAGACTTAGTGATGCGCGCTATAAACAAAGATTAGTAAATTAATTTCTTTTAGCGGAAAATGCCATCATCGGCATCCAGAGGCGTTTAAGTCAGACATATGGGCAGATGACTTAGATAAAAACACAATGTCATTGGACAAAATGACTTTCACTATTGGATTGTACAATCATTATTTTAAGCCAAAGGTCTCCTTCACTGTTACGCCATCCAAGCCATCTTTCTCCTTAGTAATCTCAAAGCATACCAATAATACTTGTTTTGCTTTTTTTACCGTTGTTTGCACTCGGGATCGAAAATTTACAGCAGATATGTGATATATGATGGGATTGCAGTATGTCATTATATTTAGGCAAATAAAATATATATATATGTGTGTGTGTGTGTGTGTGTGTGTGTGTGTGTGTGTGTGTGTGTGTGTGTGTGTACTCGTTTTGTTTTTGAACAATCGTTCTTTATATTCATATTGAACTGATGGATGTAACGAGAATGAACATACTCTGCAATACAGTCTATATTTCACTCTGGATTTAACTCGTTACAGGTACATCCTTCCTAATTCTGCGGTTTATTCTGAGGCGTTCGAAAGGTAATGGCAAAGTGCTCCTAGCGGTGACTACTAGAATCTTGTATTATGCCGCGAGCAGCAGTTGTTTTATAAATCTGCAACATTGAAGAGCTTGAAGTAGTCATATTTCGTAAATGCCCTGAAAAGATGTTCAATAAAGATGTTGAAAAAACACAAATTGCAAGAGGAAAAAATGTAACTCAGTACTTTAGGGCATTACAAGAAGCTTGTGGATGAGAAATTCTATCATACGAAACAATTGCAAGATGGGAGAAAGCATTTCGTCAAGAAAGGAGCACCAGTCGCTGCAATAGACGATTTCCATGTTGTGGCTGTAAGGGCATCACTGGAAGAAGACAGGCTCTGACATGTCTGGAAATTTCCATGTAACTTGATATTGCAACATCGTCTGTTCATGAAAGAAATTGAAAATGCGGAAAGTGTTTTGTCCACTGGGTTTCGCACTGAAAGTGGCAGCGAATGGAAACAGCGAGAATGCGTCATGAGTGATACGACCTTTCTTCCTGAACCGTTGTGATTATGACGTGTTTTCGAAGAGGTATTCGTTTACAATTATGACTTGACATCCAAGGAGCTTTAGGATGATGAGAAAAAGACCGGAAATGATGCTGCAGATGGAATGCGCCTCTTCCATATGACAACGTCCTGTTGCCAAAAGCAACCTAAATAAATTTAGTGTGAAACAATAACCATGTTGCCGTTACTTTTCGAATGCTCCAGTATTTTAGATTAACAGATTAGGGACATTTATTTTTAAGAACCTCATATAGGCTAGTTGCTATGCGATCATATTACTCTTTGAAAGAAAGAAAAATTATATTGCAGTTTATCCTATATGAGTACATTTGTGTTCACGTTGTTTTCTTATACACGAGTCCCTCAATAACATCGCGATATCAGGAGTAGGGCGTGTTGAATGTGCTAAAGAAGAAGGTGTTGTTTACTAATGATCCTAATGTATAGAGAATATGGAAGATACTTTGTTTCTTTGTAATGTATACACAGAAAAATATACACATACGAGTAGAACAAACTGCAACATACCGTTGATAATTTCTCTGAATTGTAGACAAAATGCGGACAGAAATGTACTGTTTTTTGCCTCAGGAGAAGTGTTGTTTTTATTTTGCCAAATGACCATGGTAATTCTCTTAAAAGGGCGTGAAAGTCTAAACCCTACATGTGACGATATCTCGTAAAGTACCTGGCCTAGAGTCATGCAAAAATCCTCATTGACATTCTAAGATCTTCTAGGTTTATTTTCCTGAAACCAACATGTATTGATTTCGGGAGGGGGAAAAAAAAAACGAAACTTTGCACTAGAAATGCACGTTCTAATAATTGCTTAACATTTTGCATGTATTACATTGACGAGCATGTATTACATTGAACTTCATTTGGGCTAAAATAACGCAACAATAGCAGCTTTTGTTTTGTTAGTTTCAGATTATTCAGGCCCTATAAACAAATAAAAGCCAACTATTGTTTACTTTCAATTTCAAAGAACGCATTTGCAAAAGAAAACAAGGCTGTTCCATTTTTAATCCCCCCCCCCCTCTCTCTCTCTGAAGTTTTTAGATTAAGTTGAATATTGCTTGTAGAAGGAACGCTACACCATCCATTCGGACAGCAAGGAAAACTACAATCCCAGGAGTTTTACCCTTGTATGGTGGCAATGGAAATATTTTCACAGAGATGATGGAGATGAATAAAGTATTAGCCAACGAAAAGTCCAGCGAAGATGAACTATTCGAAAGAAACTTAAACCAAAAAATAAAAAAGAAAGAAAGAAAAGAAAAACATATAACGAAAAAACCCTATGCTATGCAGCTTAAAGGAGATATAAAATTTGAATAGGTTTAACACCCGTTTTTACTACTGAGGCATCACAGGCTGTGGACCCTGGTGATGGATGAGATGAAGTAATAAATTGGGAAAGGATTTTTTCTTTTAAATGAAGGAATCGTTCCGGGCTAAGTTTAGGGTGCCTCCCCGGAGTTTGCCATTTATGAGGACTGAGAACCCCCCCCCCCCAAATCCTCAGTTCAGGGAGCTGGTGAGTCTAAACTCCACGAGCCCACGCTTAATTACCTCTGCCACCCATGGCGGTTTGTTAGTTAGTGAAGATAAAGCCACAGAAATGTCAACGATTTCGTAGTATTTAATTACTGTATCAGCTTGACAATGCCGTTAAATCAGAGAAAGCCGGCCGTGAAAGCGACTCCAGTATTACATTTTGTATAGTATAAACCCAGGTTTTTTTTTTTTTTTTTAAAGAAGAACGCTCTTTAACATCTTTGGTCATCAGCGTCCCATTCAATTCAGGGCGTGAAACGGCCGACAAATTTTGCTCAGAGGCCTCTCTTTCAGCTTGAGGTTCTTTTTCGTGCCGTAAATGTATGACACGGGACCCACGACTTTACTTCCCTTCCGAAGGACTTAGGACTTTTACGCCCGAAAAAATCCATCGGTCCTGGCCGGGTTCGAACCCGCGATCTTGGGTTTAGTAGGCAAGTATGGTAACCACTACACCACCAGGACCGACTATAAACCTATTTGAACGAACAAAAGTTCAAACGAAGAATAATGAGATTCCAACAGTTGACGTTTCTAATAATGGATACCATGCTTAATGTGCTAATTTTTAATTGAGTTTTTATTTTCAGAAAATAAACAAATTTCTGATTTTTTTTTTTAATTGATCATAAAATAGTTGCCCCAAATATCAAAAGTTTACTGGTAGATGGCGATCGAGCTGACCTTTATGCGCACTCCATCTATTTGACAGGACATATAGCCGGCATGATTAGCTTGAATGTTCAAAGACCACCCTAGGACTTTTTCTTCTCTTTTTTTGAAAGTGGTGGATATGTACATAATTGGAGAAAGGCCACATTGCTTTCTAGAGCGAGGAAATGCTTTCGCCCATATTAGAGCGTAATTTCATAGCAATTTACATTATTAAGTGCCAAGGGTGTATAGAACTGGAAATCGAAAGTTTGTATCGAATTCAATTTATCGCGTTTCACTTCTTACACCCAAGATTTGTGTGTGTGCGTGTCGCGAGCGTAAGCGATAAACATAACGTTCCTCTCAGGTTGCGGGAAGAAATGTTACTTTTCATGTCATTTGTAAGTGGAATAATGGCAATATTTTTACCACAAAATTTCCCCAAATGTTAATATTTCTGCGATAAAATAAAAACAGTAGTATTATTGTTTCATTCATTTTACACTTTTTATTTATTTATTTTTTCATCTTTAAAATATGCCCCTAAAATCTTGCACTTTAATAACCTCTCAGGATCATTTGACGTGAGTTTACATGAACCATATTATTGCTGTTTATTGTGTGTGCATTCTTTGGCTTTGAATAAATCTCACTTAATATCGATTTTCCCAAATTCTCCTGGGCCTTGCAAGTATATCAGAGATTCATTGATAAGTAAAATAGTAAAACATTTCTAAGAAAAAGGTGAAAGGCTCAAAATATATATTGGGACATTGCTTCGTAACGGTTTGCAGTTCTTGGCGAGCAGAATGATAAGGAGAGTTGAAGTTTAGCGTTGCGTCTCCTGCAATAAATATAAATAATATTTATTTATTTATTTTGACTTTTGATAAACACCCGTTTTCACTGCCGAGGCTTCAGAGGCGATGGGCACTGATGACACATGAGCTAAAATTATATATATTAGGGAAGGATTTTTTTTAAGGCAAGAAGCGTTCCAAACCTAGTTTAGGGTGATACATCTCCGGAATTTGCTGTTTATGAGGACTGAGGAATATATGGAATAAACCTTAATCGCGGAGGACAATCTTGGCAGGAATCGAACTCCATATCTCCCGCTCACGAGTCCGCATTATAACTACCTCGGCCACCCGTGACGGTGCGGTGAATATAAAAAAGCACAACATTAGGGTAAAGAGCTTCACAAACAAAAAGCGATTAAAGAAAACATATTCATCACGACACTTGGAAACGTTTCTTGTCCAATGCGGAGCGTGATATATTTTTCTGCTGGATAAAAGCAGGTTGAAATAATAGCATGTTATTATCTGTTTCTTGTTAATTTGGTCATGCAAAATAGATGTAAGTAGCTTGTACACAAGATATTTTATTTTGTTTGTTTTCAAAGCCATAATTGTACATATAAAAACAAATGCACGTCTAGTTTAAATAAGAGTCCCGTGTATTTCATAGCAATTTTTGATAGTCAAAAATTATAAAATTAATTAGCTGAGCATTCATTTTGGCAATCGACATATTAAAATGTTCGCCAAATTATTTTTTAGTATTTATTTCTCATGTATCACAAACAGATTTTTCACAAAAATAAACAAAAATAAAAAACATCACTTTTAAATATAATAATCAGGAACATTCGGCAATTCTAGAAGGCACTAACTCCAATCAAAATTTATTCCAATTTGATTGGCTTAGCCCCCCAGTCTCCGGTTCATCAGCAGCTACCTACATATCCAGGGGACCGGGTTTCGATCCAACCAAAATCAAAACACAACATTAAAAGTAATTCATACATTCAATAAAATATTAAGTTATATTTCCTACAATACTAAACCTTCCTTCTTTTTTAATCAAACGCATTCGGCCAAATCCTTGAGAGTTGCTTATTCCTTAGGGCCTTGTACACACTAACACCCTGGTTATTAGTGTTATTAGTGTATAAGGATCCTGTATGGAACTAGATAACTAGTTCCATACCCTCCCCTACTTATTTCATCCTACTTTCACTATCTGACAACATTATTCTCATGCACATTTCCCATAACCATTTTTGTCTTACCTTACCGATGTATTTTCCCCGTTCCTTAATGTTTTCATCTGATTTTAAATTTAAAATTCTTCTACCTCTTATTTCTTCTCGTTGGGTTTCCCATTTTCGTAATAGGAACTGTTCCCTCCAAAACTTGGCTTGCTTCCATTCCAGTATACAATGCCAAGCACTATCTGGTTCTGCACTCACAGGACATTTGCCCTTAGTGTATCCATTTTTTAATCCACTTAAATATTTTAATCCTGTTCTAAACCATACCAACCCTTCCCTTCCTACCTTAGCCTAAATTTCAATATACCTTTCTCTTCCCCACACATTTTTAGTGTACTGTATAATTTCAGAAATGTTTTGGTGTTAAGATTGGTGCATATTTCCTGTTTTTCAATATCCTCAATTCTTATTGTTATCTCTTTCCAAAATCATTTACCAATCTTTCTCCCTCGTACCATACTAGTCCCATGCCCGCTTCTTGTAGGATATTTTGGATTTTAGATAACCAAGTTTCTCTCCCCTTAATTTTTGCTTGTGCTACCAAAACTGATTAATAATATTCTCGTCCTCTAGTCTCCCTATTCTATACTAATATTTCAATACTCTTTCTATGACCTTGCTTTTATAGCCCAATCTTCCCAGTTCCATTAGGGCAACCTCGTTAGATGTAGATCTAGGTAAGCCTAGATCAATTCTACAAAATAATCTATTTACCATATTTATTCCTTCCCATCCTTCATCTGGCCCCCAAAATCCTATTCCATACATCATTCTGCTCTCCACTATTGAGCCACATATTCTCTCTAACCATTTTACTTGCATATTTAGTATTTTATTTACACAAGATCTGATTACACTCATGGCTGCTTTTCCTTCTGCTACTGCTTTCCTTTTTTGATCGCTCCATTTCCTATTACTAGACAATCTAACACCTAAATAATCAATTTTCTTGACAACTTCAACTTCTGTGCCCTCCCACCATCATTTTTCCTGTTTTTTTTTATTTGAAATCTATTTTCATCACCATAATCTTAGATTTGTTTTCATTTATCTTAAGCCCCCATTCTCTACAAAATGTGCCTATGGTTTCTAATGATTGTTTTAATCCTACACTTGCTAAAGAGCCTATTATCAAATCATCTGCAAAGAGCAGACGCGGTATCTCTATCGCCAAACTATTAGTTCATTATTAACAGTTAATAAGAAAGCTTAAAGACCACCTCCTTGGTCTAGTGGTTAGCGTTGCTGACTGCTGGTTGGGAGGCCCGGGTTCGTGGTATTTACTTAGGATTTTTTTTCTAAGTTAGGGAGGTATGGAACGGGGTCCACCCAGCCTCGTTAGGACAATTGGGAAACGATCTTCAATCATGAAAACCGTGTGATAGGCGACCGGACCCCTTGCAATGCTGCCGTCTATCAATGAAGTTGTAAGACGGAGGTAGAGGATGCAGAGATCGCCGCGGCAGGCCAAGGCTCACCCCAGGCTGTAGTGCGAAAGGAGAAAAAGAAATCTTAAAAAAAAAAAGTCTCCAAAGTTAGATGAGTATAAAATAATAAACGAGCAAGCTAGGGGACGAAATCATTCCTTATTTTGGATAATATTACAATTATTATTACAGTAATACGGACATGTCAGAATGTCTAACTAATTGGCTTAGATCTGCTCTTGTTTGTAAAATACACACAATTTTGGAACAGTTTAGTACCAAAGCGCATTAAATATATAACAGTTTTGTCAAATTTAAAATAAATATAACAATAATTCAGGTTGCTAAGCAGCGATAGAAAAGAAAGGATGTGATAACATTTGAACCCTCTTTATAATTTAAGTATACCATTTTAAATTTCAAAGTAGGGAATGAAAGGGTGAAACCTGATGTATAATCAAAATTGGTTTTAAACTTCTTCAGTATCTAAATAGACTTTTTTCTTAATGGAAATTGTTTTAAACAGCTAGTCATTCACACAAGGCAAGTTTTGAAATGAGAGCCTTGTGTATTTACACAAAGTTTCAGAATAATATATTGAAATATTTACAAATAGATGCCTTCCCTTTAATATTAAGTACAGCAATAATCGTGCCACGTGGCAACGTACTTTGCAAAAGTAGCACTGTCAATAATGCAAATTTACATTTTAACCAAACTCGTAATAGTACAGAAAGAAGTATTGGCTAAATGCGTTGTTAATGACTTTTTTAATGTTACCAGCCCTTTCCATCCGATAAACACGGGACAACGTCCGCAAATAACTTCACTTTTACTTAACTACTTACAATACCATGCAAATAGCCTCACTTATGAAAGTTGGCCATACGTTGACAATGCTGCAGGGGATACTGCCTTTTACTGTACACCTTAGCAATTGCAGATCAACAGCCAAAGCCACAACTGTAGAAACCGTTTCAGAAGTCTTGATAGCTTCTACCTCTATCTGCTGGAAGAAATACGTTTTTCCAACGCAGGGATAAGTTTCATTTTAATAATAAGCATCAGCAAATGAATTTCACGTGCAAATTGTGCAGCAAAAGGGGGCATTTGGATGTGCATGACATTCAAGTAAGCCAGTTAAGTCGGTTAATCAATGAAGAATGTTGGGTAAGAGTTCCTGGAGGTCAGTGATTTATTCTATTCATTAATGGAGAGAGCAAAAGCGATGGTCATAAAACAATGTAAATATTTATTTTAAGGGGACCACTCTGCAGTTAAATATTTACAAGAAAGAAAGAAATGTATGCAAAACATTTCTGCAGTAAATTATAGAAATAAGATGAGCATTGTTTACTTAATGTTCAGGGTTATCTCGATGGGCTACTGGTGGCCAGAGCACAATTATGAAATTGTACGTAATTAATATAGTCAAGCGACTTTGCTTGGTCGGGAGTGGTTGCTATTGCTGAAACTGAAATGGGGTGAAACTTTTTAATTTGTCTATAGTAAGATCAATTCAGTCCCCTCAATTGCACATTTAACTTTCTAATTAGATAATGGGAATGCAAGCCTCCTTTAACCTGTATTTTAATTCACTATCTTGTCTTTCACATTACCGTTAATCTAGTATAAGGGCAGTAACAGTAAGATAAGTGTGGGCCGGAAGTTCACGCATTTATGTATTTTTCTCGAATTTTTGCTACTATACCTATGCTTACACATTAGGGTACGAATGTTTGAGTTTATGAAACATATTTTCTTGTATGTAACTGCATATTTCGCTATTGTTATAAATGCATAATATGTGATAATTATAGGGCATATTCATGACATTTTCATGTCTTTTCTCCCCCTTCTTTGATCTTAATCATATTTATCATCACTTGAACAAACAGAAGTATTCTACCTGTATGGCAAATGAAGTATGTGAATTCCCGTAGGCTCCACAGGGAAAATGTTTATCAAATCCCCATCGAGATTTCAGTCATTTTAGAACACGGCACCTAGTGGTGCACTTCCACTTGACGAAGAACGCAAATCTATGCACCTTTTGCCTGCAGTAAGTAAAAGAGGTGGTTAATTTGTTATATATTTTAAGGCAGCTCAAAATATACTCTCAAATCATTCGTTGGAAGAGAACCTTGTATTTTTCAGGTTTACGAAAGCAAGCGCGTCACTGAAAGATACTGCCAGTCTCTTAAAATGTGTTTATAAAGTTTTTTCTTCAAACGAAAGCTAATTATTTCTGCCGTTGTAAGGTAAAACTGAAGAAAAAAGTGATTATTGCGATTTTAAAAACTCTTGAACAGCCAACAGATGTACGATATTTGAGACACTGTTGAAGAAAAGTCCGCACAAGCCTGTAGAACGTTTAACACTATACGCTTTAATAATCTCGTATGATGTGGAAAGAAGTTTTTAAAAATACAAAAGTAGCTTGAAAGACAAACACAGCTGTAATTGAAACTTCAAGTGACGGTCCTGAACTGCAATTCATCGCATATCTTAGACAACGTAAACGTTTCTAACAGAAACTTTTAAGAATAATGTAAAGTTAAATTTCACTTAGTGTGTTTAGTGTTCCTAAACTCAATTTTTTCTATTCATTACTACTGTAAGATTTGATCTCTTAAAGGACATACATTTTTAGAACTTGAGCTTCCGGATTTCGTAGTTAAGTTATAATAGCAGAATATTCTTTATATGCTAGAATTCAATAGATGATTAACGCCAAAGCATTCCTTATTTATGCCTTAAGGAAACTGGCGTTTATGCCAGTTATATCTATATGGACCTTAAATAAGATGCGTTGCAAAATGATAAGACCAATTGATGAAAGTCATCAGTAAAGAGAAAACTCAAATAAGATACATTTCAATTTAAGTACATCAGATTATATAATATTCATTATATGATAGTCAAATTCATTCCTTTCAGAGACTGCCGAATACAAAAAACAGCCCCTTGCAAAATGATAAGACGACTCGTTATTAATATCCTATAAACGAACCCTTTGTCAGAATAAACTAATTCACACGATCTATCATACCCTCTCCAAGTTTCTGTAACACAGTTCCAGTTCATTCCATTCAGATATGATAGAAGTATAAATATTGCACACTGGTATATTACTACCCATCGTGATAAACTGGCATGCATAAGATTCCCCATACATTCTCCATAGGATTTAGGTCCAGGGAATCGGCAGGCCAATCCATGACATTTAACACTTTTGCGGCGAAACCACTCCCTTGTGAATCCTAGTTGCATTGTCTTTCTGAAATATGGAATTCTATGTTCCAATCCTCTCTGCAAGGTAAAAGGTGCTCTTCATGCACTGTCTGATAGTGTATGACTTTCATACGACCTGCAAGGAACGCAAGATGCGCTTTCCCTCAATACCCGAATCCACCCCAGGCCATGGGACTTTCCTCCTTGCTGTCTCTGTGCAAACACTTCCTCTTCTTTTCTAAGGTCATACCAACCAACCATCACGACCGTCCAAGTTGAATTTCTTTTAATCATTAAATCATTATATCATTATATTATATGCTTCCATTCTTCCTTCCAGGCGATTTGTTCCTTAACCCAGTCAACCAGTCTCTGTTTGGTGAACCATCAGAAAGGATTGCTTCTTCTTTTTCTTATATTTCACATATTTGTTTGTCTGACTAGCATGGACAACGCCGATTTGTGAACATCGACAGTGGAATCACAAGGTGCAAGGTATCCCAGAGATGATCCACCAACGCTGAGATTTCTACTCACTGGTCTATTTTGTCGAGACTTGAGTTTTGAGGTCTTCCAGGCGACTTTTTCGTTCCATAATTATTTTATAGCTTCTGGAACTTATCACACATGGTGACCTGCCAAGCCTTCTTGCTACTTTCTGAGACTAAAATCCTTCTTCTTTGTAGGTTTTAACCTGACTTCGTTTGAAGCTGAACAAGCCTGTCTTACGATCCATACTAACTTAATAATGCACTCTTCACAATCACAACAGACACAAGGCCACTCATTCCACAGCTGCAAAAAGGCGTTTGTATATGAAGGTCATAAAGTATTCAGCCTGGTCTTATCATTTTGCAACAGAGCCATTTTCTGTTTTCCGATCTGTGTGCAATGAATGCATATGTTTATAACTAGCCCTACGATAAAGGTTATATAGTGTGATGTACTTAAGTTCCCATGTATTTGCTTTCATATTTTCTCACAAGTTTCATCACTTGATTCTTATAATTTTGTAATGCACCTTAGACAGTTGCAAGTGACCTAATATTCAATCCCAGCCGTTATAGATTGGCATTAAGAACATATTTCATTTGAGAATATGCAACGTTGACTTCAAGGGAGAGTTCGCCCTGAAGATAGATATAGGTAATAGTTGACGCTATTCTTACTCCAGAATGCTAACATTTTTATTTCCGATATTTTATTTTTGTGAATGCGTTTAATAATTTTCGATGATACTTTAGGATCATGGAATAATTTTATGGGCACGTTTCCAATAATGTAGAACATCGTTCAATGTGTTAAATAGAAATTTAATTACGTATTATTCCCCAAAACTATTAATTACTCGTGAGTGGGGATGCTTTTCCACACAGTATGGGACAGTTGTGCTATGTATAATTATTTGGATGGTGCAGAATACCGCTATCCTCGAAAAATGTCAGCCAAATGTAACCAAGTATAAGGTGGTTCGTGCCAAAATAGTTGAGTATGGACGTGTCATCGGCACCCATCCTCCTGAAAATGTAGATGCAAAGCTGATCGTATGCTGCTGATGAAGTTTTAATATGTATTGTTTAAATCCTTGTTGACCATAGTTTTCTTCACTCCGCCGCTCCAGTGCTAATAATAACACAGATGATTTATTTTCTTTATCTTAACAGAACAAGGCAGATGATTGTTGAAGTAATAGCAACTATTGAGAAACGCAATACCAAATGCAGTGTCCCAGACAGGGAAACTTTGTAATGTTTGCATAGTGTAGGCAAAATAATTAGGAACTTAATGATATGGAACGATCTGTCACGAGAATGTGAGAGCTTTTGTAGTTGGAAGAATCGTGGAAACGAATTCTTGTGTTTGATTTCTGCGCTGAGCGAATGATGGCTCTTGCTCAAAGCTATGTGTCGGGGACTGGTAAAGTGAACCATTTATTAATTAATATTAATTACACTTGCTGTATTATTTCTTTTTATGCATTTGATATTGTAACTCAACATTGGCACTCGCTGGCATAGTAGGAGAAATAGGGATTGAAAAGAAGTGCAAGCATTGCTTTCATCCACGCAAGCGGATTTATAACGCCGGAATTTGTTTGGTTGGCCGGCCGACCGTTACGTGCGTGGCTAGCAGACGGTTGACTGGAACGTAGATAATTGGGGCAGAGCTAAGGACGTGGCAAATGCAAACGTACTGTAATAACTAATATTTAAATAGCTGGAATAAAAGAGTTACATGAAAGTTAGTGATTTCTATGCCTTGACCTTCAATTTAGTGATAAGCGAATGTATATCAAGCCATATCATCCACCACTTTCAGTAAGCTTCCCATCTCCACTGCCTGGTCTACACTCGTCTAGGCAAACAAGGGAGCAAGTGAGGAAACTTTCCTTATTTACCTGAGAATTTGACAATACACTGATCCCATTTTCCTAGAACAAAATTGGAAACAGCACATCAGGCCCAGGGGACAATAATTGTCCTCAGCATTTCGCACAACGATGCCAATTCAGCTAAAAACGCACCTCTTTGGCTCCATATGTGTTGTGCCTGCTAGATCCGGGGATTTCTTTTGTAAACCACATTTCATCCAACTACAACTCGAACCTCCCTCTCATTCAACCAAGATTGAGGGTTCAAACCCTGGAAGTAAATCCGTTGATCCTTGTAGATTTACGGCATTAAAGAGTCCTGTGAGTTAAAAGTATCGGCCATTTGACGCCCCGAATAGAGTGGGACGCTAGTGACCAAAGATGTTAAAGAGAGCCCTTAAATAAATCAATTTAAAAAATCCCACCAAATTTAGGCACCAGACATAATTTTCTACACAGTTTAATTAGATCCGTATATTTGTCCGCTCACAGTGTTTAGATCAGATGCGTTACCTCGGAGTCTTAGCACAATGTATCTCTAAAGGCCTCTGTTGCATAAGTTTACCAATATTATTACTCGTAGATCAAACTTATAACTATTACTAATGTTTTCTGTTCTATAGTACTCAGCCTTTCATTAATGATATTATAGGCATTCTGCCATAAAGTTTTACAAATTATAAAATCGTAACAGTCACTGCCCCTTGAATATTCTATTCAGTGTCCGCTAAATCACACATTCAGAAAGATAATCTGTCAACAGTGGACATAATTATTGTCAGTTGGAAATAAATAATATACAAAAATGGGAGAAACAAAATTCAAAAGGTAATGCCGTGTGTTCTGGCTAAATTGGAGACCAAGAAAGCAATATAATTTGAGCATTTTTCGGGAACATTAACAAAAGCTGATAAATTTTAACCAATGTAAAGCAATATGTTAGAACAGGATCTTGATGGTTGTAGAATTTTCAATTCATCTTTTAACTCTCTTCTTCCTAGCTAGAAAGCAGTCTAAACATTTCATAGAACTCTGAATGGTGCTGAAATTCAAAGTTAACACGTTGTTATGTATTGCTTTTCTTCTGGAAGCAGGTCTTTCCAAGTATCCTTAATCATAATTTTCATTCTTAGGTCTTATAAATTTAAATACGATGCAGTGAAACTTATATAGAAACTATTGTAATTGTTTTTCTGCAGAAATATTATACAAATGAATGATTTCACTAACACTATTAGTTTGTAAACCATTATGCAACAGGCTCAGGTGTGAGCAACACAATTAAGCCAATTCCCCATAATCGTCTTCTATTGACATTCGAAACATAGGCAACGATTTCTGTAATATATTAGGAGGCAGGTTCAACTTTGCAAATATACACTTCAGCGATATCAAGGGAAACAAGAAGTTTGTAATTATTCACCCGAGATGAAAAAGTATGTATCTATTAATGGTATGCAATAATAAATATACAAACTAAAATGAAGTAGCAATTATATATCTAGTTAACGAAATAAAACCCTATGCACTGTATATAACTGTACAATTAGATTTTGTTTTACAATATCTATGAACTGAAAACATACAAACGAATAAAAGAATTTTAAGAAACAAAAAAATTACAAAATGCACATTTTAACGAAAGCCTGGCGAACGTTTGCTGCTGCAACTGATTTCTTCCTATGAACTAGTCGACTGACTATCGAAATCAAGAGCTGGTTATGTTTAAAATGGCCATTGCATTAAGATGGCTCTGTCATAATCTTAATTAATTATTCAGCATTTTAAGACCCAAGAATGACTTTTCAGTTGTGCAAGTTGATATTGGAGGAATTAAAACCAGTCGTACACATTTGGTTAACCCCGAAAGAATTTAGAGCGCACAGCTATCACTTTTCAGAAACTGGATAACCGAGAAAACTTATCTAGAAAGTTTTTGTTCACCTTTGATACCAAAATGTCTATCAATGTGTTGCGATGCATTGTCAATCTGTCACAGTCAGAATCGTTAAAAAATTGACATTATCTGTAATATCACTTTTATTTGTGATTAATTTTTCCATCTCAACTAACAGAGAAAAGGGTGCAACCCTTTCAAATCTAGACAGAAGACATCGAACTTAAACATAACATTATTTTTATTGTTTTGAACTCTTGTTCAGTATTGTTTTTAATTGTGTTAACGCCCATTTTTACTACTGAGGCACCACAGGTGGTAGTATGGTGTTAAAATGTACCCACTTCCTCTAGGAGGTAACCATCACCTAACAGGGTTTCCTTCATTAATGGAGATTATTTTTAAAACCAATTTCTAATGGGAAACTGTTAAAATAATGTATCTCACTTTATGTGTTGATCTAGGTCACCTTACTACTGCCAGATATTCCTGGTTTGAGGTTAAATGATTACTTGATCATTGTTGAAAAGTTACCCTTACGACTACAGTATGTCTCTTGCCTCCAAGAGGTTAAATTTTAACTTGTTTATAATATATTGCTCCCAGAACACCAGAAAAATGTGCAGTTATAGAAGTTTTCATAATTCGCGGTTATTACTCTTAAAAAGGGAAATGTAATGTAATTTCCTCTTTTTTGCAATTTCTATTATTTTTGTTGAACTTAGCTTTTGAAATGCCAGCATTTTCACCAATCATCAAGTGTAAAGAATCACTCGCATAAAAAACTTATTGTAATAAATAGAGAAAAAAGCATGTTTCTGTTTGTAGTGTATCCTAACCTCTTCCTGCTCTATTATTTCATATGTAATCTTACTGATGACTGCTTTTGACATTCGGTTTCTTTGTAAATTTCTCTTGTAGTAAATTTCATGTCTTTACGTCTCTGTTATAAACAGAATCTAAAAGATTCATATAATTCGATGTTTACAACTTGGTTTAAGTCCGCCATTTTCCAATGTTACTATTGTTAAATTTAAAATTGATTGCTGAAACAGACTTTTTGTTAAGTTGAATGATAAAGTAGTGTAATAGTATATTAACTTTTAACATCTCTTGATGAAACCGGCCTTTAGTTCTATAAAAACACATTGCCTGTTTTAAAAACTTGAAAACAGATGCGTACTTGCTGTAAAAGTTTCCTGAAAAGATAATTCATCATGACAACGCACAGCAGTTCATCGTAACTAACGCGTTGTCTTTATTCCGGAGATGGAGAGGAGAACAATGATAATAGTAACAAAAATAATCCTATATAAAGAATAAATATTGCTTTAAAGGTTTCTACAAACTAAGACATAACTTATAAATCATTGCAATAATATATATAAAATACTATTCTAGAATTTCCTCCATGTATTATTACCTTTATTTAAAATTGTTTAATATATTAATGTATATATTCTAGGGCGGTTGATTTTGTAAACATATTAATATAATAAATTACATGATTACTGTATTGCTATTACTATTATTCCATGTGTAAACTAAATAATCTTTTTTGTGTATACTCGTGCATTGTTGAACCGGGGGAAGGAGCAAGCATCGAGAAAGTGCAGTCACAGGCGAAGAGCGAACTGGAGCATGTCCTCAGAGAGATTTGCTACCTGTTGACACGGTTCCCACAATGTAACGCCCCATTAACTATTGTTATATTTCCGTGAAAGTATGACTGTTCTATTGATTTGCGGACAGTAGAACGGAGCGTCAGGTTCACTTAGAGTTTTCTGTTGATGACCTACAACGCTGTTTAGACGTTATATTACAAACGCTTTGTCCAAAAAATAAACAAAGGTAAAGAATGAACTAGTTGAACATTTATAATTAGACAAACAACCAGTTTCGCCGATCTCCTTTACTATGATAACGAAGCATTAAATATTGTGTTGCACCAAGCTTGTTATGCGTAATTTATCTATAAACACATAGCTACGCGTTCGTGGTGTTAAAACTCTTAAACGATGCGTTTACCTTGTAATAAACAAAATGGCTGTAGGCATATGGAATATCTTGAAGAAAAAGAGCGAGTGACATGTTTTACTGCGTAGCATAATTTTGAATAACTGGGATTTCTCCCCTCCCCCCATGAAAAATAAAGGCCAAGAAAGGAAATACCTGCAAGGAATAACTCTGCAAGAAAACGAGTGGAGGCTAGAATACAATACAAATAGAAGTTTCTTATTCCCATTCAACAATTATTTATGGAAATGGAATTTCCAATCTTGGCACATCTAAAGGAGTTGTTTCTAGACGTATGCATTAAACTTCACAGGCTATTACTAAATGCTACATTTCTCACAGGAAAAGAAGTGCAATCTATAAGCATTCACTCTTCTCGTTGCTTTATTCTTTTTATTTCCTATAAGGCAGATTTGAAAGACAAACATATTAAAAATTATTAGTATATCCCGATTAAAATGATATATAATTTAGGTATATAGACCTGTCAGAAGTATGTTTACCTATAAAATGTTTTTTTTTTATTATTTTTTAATATATCCATTTAAATTGAACCGCCTCTTTGTCTTTTGATCAATGTGTCTGCCTGCAAATCTAGAGGTCCCGGATTCAAATTCCGTTAGGTCTGTTGCCTGATTAAGGTATTTTCTGGATTTTTCCTTACCCTGAAAAGACGAATGGCAGGTGATTTCAAGCATTGTGGACTCCGGGCTCATTTAAGCACTCATTTTATGAAAAATGCAATCAACCTCTCTCTTTAGACCTTCTTTGTTATAAGAGACTTCAAATAAAAAACAAACAAAAACTTTATACATCAATGAAACTATTACATTTAGAAGGCTGTGCGGTTTTCAGTAGTTTTGAGAAGATAGCGTTTTAAGTTATTTTCACCATTATTCACAGAATGGTGTACCATAAATTTGCAATTTGATCGAACTTTAATGCAATTGCTGTTTTCATAGGTTTTAGAGGTGTTTATTTTGTGAATTATTGATTGGAAATTTCTAACAGCAGTGAAGTATACAAGTAAGGTGAATTTTATGGTAACCAACATAACAGGAAAACAAAAACAAGGGACTTACATGTGCCAGAATGCAGTAATAGTGTAGAATGTATAACTTAAAATGTGACACTTTGCAACAAGAGAAGCACATAACCCCACTAATGTATCTATTAATTCGTTGTTGAAATTTAGATTATGTTGTTTTTGATTTACACATTATTAGTGCAGTTTTGGATAATTTCTAATGTGGTAATCTTAAATGTAAAAGGTTTTCCAATAAGATATGGGCTTGCAACTAGAACTAGAATTAATCGTCATATTAGGCTTTCATAGAGTAAAGGGACTGCAAGTTTTGGACAAGTTAAGAATCAACAAGGCAATGTGCAGCTGAGTTGAGTAACAAACAGGCAAGAACGAAGCGGAGAAAAGATTTTTAGAGTAGTAGGCACAGCAGAACGACACTTGACTATGCTGCTGGATGCTATTGAATCTCTTTATTTTGGGACACAAACTTTTACTCGTTTAAACTAGATTTTCTCAGAGTGACATTTGTACCTTATCTTCAACATTATTTAAGCACTAACTGAATTTTTCTAGGCTCTTAGACTATTATCTAGTGCACCTACTGAAGCAGACTTATAGCCTAGTTTTCCATTGATTTCCAGTAAACATTTTATATGCAAAACTGAGTGATATATTAAAACATTTTTAGAGATCATGCATATAAATGACTCACTCCTTACTTCAGTATGCAGAATCAATAAAATAAGATACAGTTGTAAATAACCACACTCTGCTTCTAAGGAAAAAATATAAAAATGGCGTAATGGCGGGATATACCTTACAAACTGTTCTAAAATGATTTTACATTTTACTATCATACATTTGCATTAGCTATAAACCGCGAGTTCTTCTTTGTATAAGCTGTTTGCTTTTAGTTATACAATACCTTGTTAGTAGATTACCAACACTGCTATTTCTGCAACGGAAAAATTAATTCATGCTCTATTCTGTGATGCAATTTCTGCCACAACCGCGGCCTAGTATACCGCATAGTACAAAATGAAAGTATATAAATACATTTCCTAATCGAGTTTGAGAAAAATATTCAACATGCAACCCTGTCACCGCTATGTTCAGCCTGTTGCATACATACAAATCACGCTAGTCTATCTATTAATCTCTTTGTGGACGCTTCAAATCGCTCGCACACTCGAATACTCTAGAAATCGAAAATGTGTAACGTTCTAGAAGCTGAGTCATATATAAAGAACCGCATAGCCTACGGAACATCGATATTCGAGTCAAGTCATCGTTTACAAGTGAGGGAATTATACAAGGGCCATCGTCTGCAAGAAGAAGTCAAATGCAAGTATTCTGGATTTATATAGAGTGTCCCAAAATGAACGTAATTTTTGTTTTAATAATAAAACTATTTTGAAAAGTGCTAATATTATTAAGTCAATGTGAAGTAGAAACACTGGCATTAAACATAGATCAAATCATCAGGCAAATGTCCTCCTGGCTTCGTTGATACTCTGTTGGCAAATATTTCAACAACTTTAGAGTAAAGTTCGGGTTGAATTTCACTCATAATACATCTAATTTCTGCCTTGAGTTGAGGGATGGTTCGTGGATTGTCCACAAAAATACAATATTTTTACTTAACCCCACAAAAAAGTCACATGGGGTCAAATCACACGATCTCGGTGGCCAAATTTGATCGCCGTTGCAAGAGAGGCAAATGCTTGACGCTGCTAATAGTCGGTGGCTTCAGCTCTTCTGTTAGTACCATCTTAAAAAGATGTATATGCAGATTTTTTGTTAAATTTGCTGCAAACTGCTTCGCGGATGATTAATCGTTGAGAAAGGAGGCAAATAGACTTCATTGGACTCGTAGCAACGTTCTGTCTGACGAGGATAACATTCTGTACCGATCGACGAGAATGTCTAGGAGATTTGATGTTCTCTGTCGATCCTGTATATTCAAATTTCCTTAACAGTCTCTGCACTGTTGACACTTTAGGTGCATTTCGTCTACCAGAAATTACACGAAGTCTTCAAAAGGTCTCTGTATAACATTAGCGTACTTGAAATACACTTTCAGAATCTGGACTTGTTGATCCTTCGTGTATCGCTCCATTTTAACTGATAAAAATGTACACAAATGACAGTCGTTAATCCTTTACAGGCAGATAACAGTCTGTTAAATTTCAGTTCTGGCAACCTAACAAACCGAAGCCTCGCTCAATTTAAAAATTGCATTCATTATGGGACACCGTATATATTTATGCTTGGCTATTCGTCTGCAAGACTCTACCCATACATACAGACAGGAAAATGTTCTGAATTTTGTTTCTTTTCCTACCAGTACTACCACCAATTATATTGTTTACTAAGCCATAACTGTATTCCGCCAAAACTACCGAACAGGTAGAAGTCAGAAGTACAACCTATGACATAACAAAATAATAAATTTAATACATACCAGCAATGTCCGTATAAAAATTTGCTGCAATTATCGTTTACTATTATTACCCTATTAGGGAACGTTTTTGTAATTAATGAAGGAATATCTTGATGGCACACACAACTATTAACCGTACTAATAAAATAGTTGTATTTTCTAATTCAACGTTTGAATATATTTTAGAAATGCGTAATATGAAAACCATATTTAGAATATAAATACTACGATTAGCTAGAAGCCCGCGCCGCATGCACTGCAATGCTCATCTTTCCTATAACCTTAGGGATCTCCAGGGCACGTAGATTCAGATTGGAGAAGTTCGTGGTTGTGCCTGGACAGGTCACGGTAACTTAGATGATTAAGAGCAGCCTGTGGAACGTAACTTCAAAGAGAGGGCGTGAAAGATCTGTCCCCATTTATCTCGCCGATACGCTGGCTGGGTTATTTGTCTCGATTTAACACGGGCAGCTTGTCACAGAGTTGCTTATAATAAATATTTAAAGCTTCGTCTTTAAAATTGCGAAATGGGTTTTCAGCTATCACTGGGGAACAAGCACCTTTTGTTCTTAAAGATGATAAAGAGCAATGGTTATTATATAACATCAATTATAAAGCATTGTGCATTAGAATATCTTTATATCTATGCACGAATATCATTATGGGGAATATAATCATCGACAAAATGCTATCGAGGAACTGTAGGCAAAATTGAAAACTAATAAAGGTGTTGTACATTCCTAAGCGGCAAACACAAAAAAACTCTGTTTGGGCCAGCTATAGCATTTCAAAGAAAGGCTAAAATGCCGAAACGTTTTTCAGAATGTGAATTTATGAAGGGTCGTACTGCAGAAGAGCTGCGTGCTTCATTGGTAAGTGCCTTCAATGTCTTACATTTATAGCTGCTATAGGAAATAATTTAGAGGATTTATTTATTTACCTTGGCAAGCGTTAAGGCCATAGAGCCTTCTCCACTCTACCAGGCGGAAAAAACAGCAAAAATACAGAATACAATATACAGCTATATAAATTATAGAAGAAATGCCAAGCTAAAGAATATACTGTTTTTAAATATTTCATGTTTCTAATGTAGTTAAAACAGTTGATAAAGCCAGTCATATAATTCCACTTGTTCTTCGATAATTTTTCCCGAGTACAAGAGAGGAGGAGGTGAAGAAGACGAAGAAGAAGAAGAAGAAGAAGAAGAAGAAGAAGAAGGAAAGGAGGAGTAAGAAGAAAAAGAAGCAAGAGACTAACTGTTGTGATTCCTAGAGTTGAGATGATAAGTTATCTACTTTTAAATCGTTTCATTGTCCGACAACCTCTGACTTCAGGAGGAAGGAAGTTCAGATTCTGGGAACTGAAACGCGCTTAATGAGGTTGAGTAGAAATGTGTTCCGTGACGAGGGATAGACAGTCAAGTCATATTTCGGGTTCGAGGTGGTGACAGGTGTACGAAGCAATACACTGAGGGATGGAGGTAGGGAGGATTCTGAACAGGAGCGTAAGGGAATGGAAAGGCCTACATTCTTTTAGATGTAGCCATGACAATTGATTGCGTAGGCGTGTCACATGATCAAATTTGTGAATGTTTAAGACGAAAGGAACACAGGCATTATCAACGCGTTGTAACCTGTCGATCTGCCCAGTATTCGGATTAGAGTACAACACATCATAATAATCAAAATGATGTATAACAAACACTTAGGAGTTTTTTTTTTTTTTGTTTTTTTGTTTTTGTTTTTGTTTTTGTTTGTTTGTTTTTAAGCTTGAGAGGTACAGTGCTAATGTTTTATTGCAGGTATATTCTGGGCTATTCTAGATAGGAATCTATATAAATACCTAGGATGTTTGTTTGTTTTTTTTTCCGTATATAATTAATTACATTGATGTTTATCATGATGAGCGAAACATTGTTTTTAGTTTATTTTACATGGTGCACGTTTATGCATCTATGCATTATTATATTCGTTAGCTCTTGATGAAACTATAGATCGAAAAGACAAACGCAACAGCTGTAATCACCTTTCGCTGTATTTAAAGATGTGTTGTTTATGGTATCATTAAGGATGACACAAGTGGCAAAATATTTGTTATGAATATCTCAGAATTGTTACAAGATTTTAACTTTCATGGAAGAATTGAATCTTATTATGGTAAGACATAATAATGGATTAGTGAGAACCGAGAAAGTTCCTAATACAGCACACTTCCTGCGCAGGATGATGTAGCAATCCATTGCACCATTCACCGTGAGGCACTCTGCGCAATCTTCACTGCAGACCAGGGGTGGACAACGCCGAGTCTAACAAGAGGTTTGCCACCGGTATCACTTCATTTGAAAGAAGTGATCAGTGACAATCCTGGAGTCATCAAAACACATCGCCATTGCTGCTGTGCGTTATAGGCTTAGTATAACTTTGATTTGACTCCATGTGGCTATTCTTGTAAGTGTCGAAGGCCGTGAAGACAGTTCCATTCTGAAGACTTCCTCACAGAAATTTCTTCGGAATATGGGCTACCATTATTCTGACTTACCTTCCTATAATAGCTTGGTCGGCATTGTGGTGCAGCGCTTTTTTAGCCTTTGTCATGAAATTGAGGAATGCCTAAAAATACAAAAAAAAAAAAAAAAAAAAAAAAAATGATTGTATATGTGATATACGATAGCACTTTGGTACATTTCATTTTGTATCTCAATGTTCTGAATTTCAGTTTATAAGACAAGCATAACTTAATTAATTTGTTGGTAATTTGAAAGTGTTCCTGAAAAATATAGACTGCATTTATTTTTTAATTTTTTGCCAATTCCGGATTTGTAGCAAACCTCTGGTGCCACCGCCATGGGTGGCCGATACATTAAGACGCGGACTCGTGAGCGGAAGTTCCGGGGTTCGATTCTCACCGGGACCGTCCTCCCTGACAAGTTTTTTTCCAAGACTTCCTCAGTCCTCATAAATGGCAAATGCCGGGAGGTATCCTAAATTTGAACGCTTCCTTCCTTTAAACAATTATCCTCACAGTGTTCACCACCTGTGACGCTTCAGTAGTTAAAACGGGCGTTAAACACCATTAAAAACTTCTGAATGTAAAGGTGATATAGTTTATCGGGGGGGGGGGGGTGGTCCTTAAACCTAGGGTACCTATACTAACCAGATCGTGGTTGTCATAGGGATCATCCTATGAAATAATAATTTCCTATAATACATTCAGGAATGGAATCGAACCTGCTACCGCGATAATAGAAGTGAAGAAATCTGATCACTTGACCTGCAGAATTTTCAAATTGAACAGGGTGATTTGTGGCACTTGGTTAGTTTAAAACCAACTAACGGATAGACAGAAATATCTACTAAATTTTAACTACTTATAGAAGACCTTAACAAAATGCTGATAAAAGACTTGGGGAATCCAAGTTATGAATGATGCTTTTCAATAGTTGCTTTTCTTTCCAATCATCATAGGTAAATAATGTCCTGCTATTAGAACTTATAGAATTAAAAAAAAACACTCCTTTGTAAACATTTCATATGTCAAATATACCGGGAGCTATTTTCAAAGGTTTGCCGGTCAATTTGTCCCTTACAGCAATGTTCGGATGAACGCGTATGTGCGCGTGTGACAGGCGTTTTTCTGCAAATTGAACAGCAATAAAACTGTTGAGCGTGTCACCATATCGGGGTGAATCTGGTGGCTATACTACTTTGTTTACTTGTAACATGGAGTCCGCAATTCACAAGTTGTTGAAAACAAAACATGTTATTATGTTAACTTTATATTAATAGAGCTTAATGCTGTTTTCAGACAAGCGTGGGCACTTGAAGGTTGGAAAAGGAATAGCCGTGGGAGATAGAAATCGTTCTTGGGATAAATTTAGAGTATCTATCCGGCATTTGTTAATTATGAGCACTTTGATAAACCTGTAAAAGAAAAACCTCAGTCAGTGAGAACAGTCCTAGGGGGATTCAAACAATAGACTTCCCTGTACGAATCCTGTCTTAGCAACTTCGGCTACCTCTGTCGGTTGAGTCAATGTAAAGGCGGAAAGTTGAGAAACAGAAATATATATCTATTTATATAAATAATTATACATATATAAAGAACTAGAGCGTTCCACCTTTAAAATAAGAATTACCATTAAATTACACAATTAAAACACATAAAAAAGCTATATTTGGAGCCTAAGTGTTCTTCTTCACATTTACCTTTAGCATGAAGAAAAACACTTATACACTAAATATAGCTTTTTATATGTGTAATTGGGTAGTAATTCTTGTTTTAAAGATGGAACGCTCTAGTTCTTTTATGCGTGTTGGTGACTTGCTCAGACTGTGCCTTTTATATCTTCATTTTACTTACACACACACGCGCGCTCTCTCTCTCTCTCTCTAAAGTGTTTTAATATTTCTTTGTTTTATTTGAAGTAGTAATTAGATAAAAAAATAGTATTATAAAGCAATTTGATTGACAGAAATTTATAAAGTTCATAACACAAGCGCGCTTTATAAAGTAGATTCCTCAAAAAGTAGCAGATGTAATTTGCAAATAACTATTAATCTATTGGGACGTTGCGCCTGTAGCACTTTCCAAATTTTACTGCCTACTCTTTTTTTTTCACAGAAAGCTATTGATACGCAGAAAATTGAAATAAGAATTGCACATGAGTTTTTTTTTTAAAGTTACAATATGAATAAAAGTGCTATAATGCACTGTTTATGAATGTTATATGCACTTACATGTTATTCCAGTTAAGTCAGATTTTCCAGATAATGTTTCTATTGCCAATTTCCTTGCAATAATCAGAGCTGGGAAAGAGATCTGTTTTTTGAGAAAATGTTCTTGGATTCGGTTATGTTCGTTTTCGCCGCTCCCCCCTCCAAATCAGCTTTGAGAGAGTATTGTCATGTTAGGTGGTAGAGTTTTATGTGTAATGTTGATTGTGCATAAATAAACATGCTCGATATAACTCTACTTTCATAATAAGACCTCACACAATCTAAATCTTACACATTTTTTGTTATAATCAAAACAAAACGAATGTGGTCCATTTGATATAAGACTTAGTATTTATACAGTTAGTTTAGACCATGAAGATAACTATGGCTTAAAAAAAAAAAAAAAAAAAAAAAAAAAAAAAAAAAAAACTTTCTCTTATTTATCTTGCAAATTAACAGTCTCCAAATTGTCCTTTTCATGTGCATGCACATTTAGTGATTTTAGTCGTATATTATAAGTTTTTGAATAATGGAAATGCTTATATATTACTAAACTTGCCTACAATTATATTGTACTCAAAGCAAACAAATTACGTACGATTATGAGAGCCCAAAATTAATATGGCACATTGCTTGAGAGTATATGTAAGGCCATAATAATTCTGATTTTATCGATTACAGTTTTAAAATGTGCTTAACAAAAGAAGATATCAAATTCGATTTCTAAATTGCTTATGAAGCAACAGAAAAGTATTTTATCAATCTTAATCAAAATATACTAGATTTCTAAATTTCTTTATGAAACAAAATAAACTCTTTTTATAAAACGATATTAACTTTTAATAGAACAAAATATTTTCACTCTTAAAAAGGGGGCAGATACCTTTGACGCAGAGAAATTTATCATCTGTCCAATCTCCACTCTTCTCTAATGCGCGATCGAGAGATGCTTAAACATACAATAGGGTGCTGGGGGCACTGCAGTTTATGAAACAAATATTCCCAGTTTTCTCGGCAATGGTTCCATAGAGTAGCTCTTGACCTTCTTTGTTCAGGTTGCCACAATTCCAATCATCGATGAGACCGATGTCTTTGGGGTAAGTTGAGCACAAAGATGTGAGATGCTTGGCAAAAAAAAGTCTCGTATCTCAGGGTACTTAACTCGGTAATTAGTAGAGAAGGGCCTCTTGATTCAAGCCCCAAGCTTACACTTATATTTAACAAACTTTTCCTCAGCAATAAATATGCAAATATTGTCGTATATGGGGGGCTTAGTAATGGAAATTATTCATTAATAATTGGGCAATAATGTGCTTTGATAAAACATTGTCGAAGTGATTATTGTAACGATAAACTATTCTTGAAATTAATCGCGAGCTATTTCCACGCTCGACTGACTTGTGTGAAACATAGAAAGAGCCAAACTCTGCGCATGCTTATAGCTGCATGTTTGAAGGTTTTCGAAAGTCAGTCTATTTAGAAATATGAGCGGATTAAGATGCACAGCTCCACTCCCTGGCCATCGTAACAAAGTACTGCAGGTAACACATTCTCATTGTAATACCATGAGGTAACACGATTAAAAAGCTGCAGTCGTAGCGATGAAAGTGTCGGTTCATTATATCATTTGATTTATCCTAAATTCACTGTGGTTAGAATCCATGATGTAAAAGATTTATAGGTATTAGGATTGGAGTAGTTCCCTAATGTACATCCATTTGCTTAGATAGCAGTAGGAAAAATAAGAAATAAGCAGGTGCTATTTCGGGGCTGTGACAATATATTGCATTTGCATTATAACAGGAGAACATGATTTTTGTATATTCTAAGGAAATGTTGGGGTGGTTCTTGTGGCCCCTAAGAGCCAACTGTCCCTGGTTGACCACAACTCTTTGCTTCTACAACCACTAAAGCCTGTGTCATAGCCCCATGTGGGCCTTTGGCTTACCACGACGACCTTTGCATCCTCTACCTCCATCACATGGTATCATGATATCATTGCAGCAGGGTATGTGATTAGCACACCGCATCCCGCCGGTCGCTGTATTGTGGGCTTACCAGAGCGTAGATCGTCACCTCTCCATCAGACAGCTTCCCAATTGTCCTCAAGAGGCTGGGTGTCCTAAGCAGGTACCGGGAATCGAACCCGGGCCTCCCGGCCAGCAGTCAGGAACGCTAACCACTGGACCAAGGAGGTAATCAGAACTCTTTGCTACCTTTATATATTTTTGGCGCTAGATTTTTTTCTATTGCATAAAATTTCCTTCTTAATGTTTCTTCTTTCTTATGGTGCTCTCCCATTTACTTTTGTCGGCTACGTTTTTATTCTTCTTTTGGTCAATAAGTCGTCTAAATACATTTAATTTAACATCTTCTTTAATATAATCATACATTTTCACACGTGTGGCATAACAAGGTCGGTGATAATCACAACCATGTAGTTAGAACCATGCGCAAACTTATTTTTTAACAATTTCGGTGCTTAGGACATTGTCGGTGATTGCAAAGAATATATTAAGTTGTAAGGTTGTAAACGTTATTTTAGAGCCAACAAAAGTATGAGACTGGGTGAGCAAAAAGCATCTGCCCAATACATTATCTCTAATAGGACTGATTTAGATAAGTGACGAGAGGTTTATTTCAGTTATAGAAAATTGGAGAAACATTGAAACTGCATGGAAAAAAAATTATGGACAATAAGCCATTCAGCTTCTTTAATAAACTATATCGCGTTTCTGAAACAAATACTTCAAGATATTCTTCGCATAGTAAAGATATAGTCATATAAGTTCATCCATGTTCCTCAATTCCTCACGCTTTATTGGAACTAAGAAAAAAGAAAGGAAGTAAGAAAATTCCATTAAACCATTTATTTCGAAGGTTACTCAAGAATAATTTAGCTTTTTTTTTAGAAAATATATGGGATATTTATGAATACGCTGCTAGAATGTCTAGGGAAGACAAAATTTTACTGCAAGAAAATGGTTTCTAATTGTAAAATTGGCAATTAAAGATATGTACGGAGAAGCTATAAATCAGATTTAAGACAATTAATGTTGGGCAAAGCTTTTAGATACCAGTTTCAAAAGAGAGGCGCTTACATGGAAGGGCCACGGCGGTTATTTCGGAGAATAGAACAAAACTATAAATATACTTGCAAGGATATAGCGGGGATGGTTAAATAGGATTGACAGGAGAGGGAGGAATAGGTGAGGCGGTGTAGTTTTCCCCTATCTTAATGCAAGCACCTTAGCGATCAGGACCTATTTGTTGTCTGCAAGACTAGAGTAAGTCAGTTCTGTTGGTGTAGTGGTAACCATACTTGCCTTCGGGCGTAAAAATCCTAAGTATGGCTTCCTTCGGAAGGGAAGTAAAGCCGTGGGTCCCGTGTCGTACATTTACGGCATGAAAAAGAACCTCAAGCCTGAAAGAGAGGCCCCTGAGCAAAATTTGTCGGCCGTTTCACGCCCTGATTTGAATGGGACGCTGATGACCTGAGATGTTAAAGAGCGTCCGTAAATAAACAAAAACAAAAACAAAAATCAGACTAGAGTACGAGATCACATGTCTTTTTGCTGTTGAAGGTGTTTACAAAGTTTTAGTCGTGTACAGTACGATGTTCTTCTCTGAGACAGGCGGTAATTGTAAAACTGTTGATAGATTACTTTGATGTTTTGGAAGATGCACTTCAGAGGAAGAGTGTTATTTTCGTACAAATAAGGAACCAAAGTTTCTAAGAATGAAGTGTTATAGAAGAGGTTTGTACTCTTTAAATCGATGAGGAGACATCAGATGAAAAAAGAAAGTGTCGCGAGGGATGAGCAATGTCATCTTGAAGGCCGATGTCCAGAGATGCAGCAGTTCATCCTATCAGCCATCACCTTCAAGAAAGTCTCATTAAAATGAGATATTTTAGGCTCACATGTCCATGTTTAATCCATGATTTTAATATTCCTCTACTTTTTCTTCTTCAGCCAACGCCCGTTCTTGGCTGGTCAGCCATTTGACGTCGTGCCACCCAGCACATTCGTGCTCATCCTTCTAATGAGTCTTCTCTTGAGTCACTCTGAAGTGCTGTACAGTGTAGAAGATGATCAGGTTTTTGTAGATAGTCTTGACCTGTGGTCATCCTGAAGGTGGCCATGGCCAATTCGCGGGGCAGATTGTTGGGGATAGGTTTTGATATAATCGATTCCCATCTGCCTTTGCCCTCCAGAAGTCCGCGACGACTTTCTTTATACTGTTTGAAATTTACATTGCATATAATGGCGTAGGTGGAAGAGGGTGACGATTGATTCATTGTGCATCCTTCCTTTGCCAATCTATCAGCATCTTCATTTCCGTTGATGTCAAAGTGACCAGGGACTCATTGTAAGTGCACCTCAGCTAATGCTTGCAGTCTCAATAGTTTTTCTTTACATTGAATTACAAATCGTCTTCTTGTTGCAGCTCTGGGGAACCCAATACTTGGAGTGCAGAGATGGAATCAGACTGTAAGTTTACCTTTCGCTTGAAATTCACAGAAATCAGCGTATTGGCCGCTTCACTTATGGCTGCTACTTCGTCATCAAAATTAGTTCTCATTCTTCCCACAGTGAAGGCTCCCCTGCCAAGAGATAAGAAAAAAGTCTGCCCCCGTGCGTTCATCAATAGCTGAGCTATCTGTAAACATGTAGCCATTCTGGTGCAGGATATAATGTAGCTATTATTTCTAGCACTGCCGCTTTCAAGAGTGTTTTCGGAAGCATTAGCGCTCCCCTGGATCAATGTTATACTTGGTCAAGAGTGCTCTGCGTGTGTTATTGGTGTAACCGGGGTTTTTAATCTTAATATTGCTTCCAGAAAGTATCAGCTGTTCTATGACATTTTTTCATAAAATTTATGAAGAATTTTGCCTCTTTGGTACTTGAGAGGCTCAACCTGACTCTTGACTTTCGAGAGCAGGTATTGGTACATGTTTCGCGGCGCCACAACATATTATCAGAGCGTTATTTTGGGCAGTATTCAGCTTTCTCATTGCGGTTCGCTGGCTGTACTAAAAGCCTCGCTTCCATATTCAATTGTTGGACCAATGTATATCTTATACGTGTACGTCAAGACATCCTGGGTTGCGCCCATCCAGACCCTACTAACCTTTTTAGGATGCATAGTTTCTTAATTGCCCTAGTGGAAATCGAATCTGTGTGATGTTTCCGGTTAAGTTTGCTATCCAATTGCATTCCGAGATTTTTCGTTATCGGCAGCACGGCGATTTCGGATCCATCGTAATTATGGATGGTATCATGGTATGATTCTTAGTGAAGGTCGCAAAAAGTTGGTCTGAAGTTTTATCTTTGCCGACAATCATGTCATTTTCCAGGCACCACTTCTTAAGGTATTAAGGGCCAAGTTAAGGGTAATCTTCTTTGCTTTAACATTACTACTAGTGGCCCATATTGTAATGTCGTTGGCATAGCAAAGGACTTTTATTCCCGAGATGCATTTTAACTCAGTGATTAGACTGTTTATCATAGAATTGAAAAGGGTACAACTCTATAGAGCTCATTGTGGGAGGCCTCTTCTCTGCTGGCGATATTTGGACTTTCTGTTATTGTATCTAATCTTCACAAACCTCTGGCCGAGGAAGCTGGTTAACCAGTACAGCATATTCCCAGTAATATTGAAATCAATGAATTTATTTATCAGTATATTTCGGCTGACTGTATCATAAGGCTTCCTGGAAATCAACAAAACAGAGTAATGTGGACATTTTCCTATGAAAGTCATCTTTAATACATTGCATGAACTTTATAATTTGGGTTGTAGTTGACATATGTTTTCTGAGGCCGGCTTGTTCATCTAATTACGTTATAAATTTCCAGGAATGCTTGTAGCCGGCGGTTGACCATTCTCTCTGTTAGCTTAACACAGAACTGAAGTGAGCCTAATTGGTGCGCAATCCTTAACTTGACAAGGGTCCCTCCCTTTCTTGTGTATTGGGATTACTTCAGCCTTTCTCCAGGCATCTGGTATACCTATTTTCCATATAATAAAACCTTTGATGCGTTGTTTCCAATGTTTTTAATGAACTCCGGAAATACTTCATCAATTCCACAGCTTTTCCCATTAGTGCTTGAGTTTGAGTTCCGTGAGATTGAAATCAGCGAAACTCTATGTTTTTCTTATTGCGTGATCATTATTTTGATTTATAATGAATTTTAATCCCCTTCTGTGAAAAGTTATTCCAGCTAAGTTTGTTGTGATTATTACAGAAATGTCTTCAGTTTTCTTCCGTCACATAAAGCTTCAAAGTACCCTAACACGTAAGATTAATGAAAGTGAATATGACCTATAGAAATTGCATAGATACACAATTATTACTTATAAAAGAATTGACATATTGTGAATTATTGTTTAAAGTGGTATTAATACATCTGAACAAAGTGCAATTGATAGGATTGGAAGCTAGAATGTTTAGCAGATTTTCATCTCTAATCTTTTTTCGAGTTATTACGAAATGTCATACAGTTAGAGACTGCCATCGTGAACTTGTTCCAGAAGCCCTGATAACGCTTTTTCCTCGTCGAATGTCTTAATGAATTCTTTCGCCCATCTAGTAACTGATATTGTGGGAATAAATCTAAATGCAATTGCTCAAATGTGATTTGGATTAAGTTCGACGGCGCATCTTTTAATTTCCTGCATCGTTTGTTTGTAGTCAGGAGATTTTGTTTTATTTAGAAGATTTCATATAAAGCCAGTTGAAGTTTCTTCAGGCTCTCGCTTTAGCCTCGCTCAAATATTATTCCAATATTTCTCTTGTCTGCAGCATACTTGGATTAACTTCCTGTTAAGGTAGGCAACATTTTTCACTCAAATACAGACATCCTTTTTAAGTGATCTTCCCAAATATTTTCTTGAGACTGTTAATCAAGCCAAGCTTTATGGCAAGAGTGAAGTAGCGTCTGATTTAACCATCGGGTACATTTGAATGGCATAAAAAGCAATATATTTTTGCACCGCCCCCTGAATTCCCATCAACATACACACAAACTGCGCAGATGTTCATAGATATGCATGGTATTGCTTTGCTTCTACTAATGTATTGATATTTTCATATCTTTTTTTCAAATGAGCAGTATGGTCATGAGCATGAAAGATTTGAAATTTGTATTGCGCAGAACTGTTTTCAAACCTGCTGGGATGAGCCAATAAACAGCCTAATATCTGAAGCGCTCTGCTATTAATGGACCGCTTTCTCAAAGGAATTGGCTCTTCTATAGAAAACAAACGTTCTAGTACTGGCCCCGCTACTCTTTGCCGCTTACATGGCCGACCTCCCGACAGAGCCGAAGGTTACGATGTGTCAGTACGCGGACGACGTCCTGCTGCTGGCGCAGAACAGGAACCTACAATATTGTTACCGACCGCTCCAAAGGCAGCTACGAGCCATCGGAGAATGGAGCGAGAAATGGCGTATGGCCATCAAGTCAAGACCAGACGGCCGCATGACCAGCAGCCCCTCCGGCTGCGTCGCAGAGTGATCCCCTGGGTCACGAATGCGAAGTATCTGGGCGTTCTGTTGGACAAGCGCCTCATTTTTATCCCCCACACCAAAGGAAAAATCAAACTAGGCCATGCAGCTCTCAGGCAGCTGTATCCCATATTCCGCTCCAAAACAATGCCTACTCATCTAAAACTGCGGATCTATCGGGCCATCATACCGCCCCTGATTCTGTACGGCTGTGAGGTCTGGGGAGTGGTGGCCAAGGCCACCATTCGCAGCATCCAGTGCGTTCAGAACAGGGCGCTAGGATGATCTACGGTACCGGCCGCAGGTTTCCGTCAAAAATTCTCCAAGAACACTCCAGGGTTCCAATCATTGTCGACGTTATCCGTGAGAGGGCGCAGACATTGTATGACAAACTCCCCTACCACCCAAACCAGCTGGCGCGTCTCCTGGGTCAGTATGATCATCAGGCTAGTAGACGCCGAACGTCATACAAGCTCCCAAAGGACATCTTGTGCAGATAACTTAAAATTGAAATAAACCATCCACTGCGGTCACCAAGCCACGCGATATTAAGTCGCATTGGCCATGGTCACCGCTTGGATAGGTGGCTACTCCAACTTAAAAATGTTAAGTCGCATTGGCCTTGGTAAGTGCTTGGATGAGTGGCCAAAGCTTAACATGAAACGCATCAAAGAATCCTTGGCGAAACATTTTTAGACAACATAACAACAAGCATATTAAACCCCACGAAGACCTATAGACCACACAGGTAAAGCCGCGGGTGCGGCTAGGTACTGTGGCCTTCAACACCCGTCCGTAAGGACGGCTCGAATCTGCTCTGGCTCTGGAGCTGTACTTACTGTATATAACACGATATTCTTCTCAAAAACATGTATCTTTTGAGTATGAAAGATCTGTTAAATGCAGACAGCGTAAGTCACTGTAATTAAGATTTGGGCATCCCACGAATTCTAATTTTGCATGAACAGCATTAATTTCTCATTCCATTTTATGAATGTTTTCCCCCATTTCACTCTCTAGAGGATTCCGTACTGGAAATAGACACCATTGCTGTTCTTCTCACTTGAGAATTCCTTACTTGATTTAAAATTACAGTGTACCATAAAGGGATGTATCACTATAATATAAAACAGGGCATGGAAGGTAATGAAACGGCAGATAAAGTGGAAAAAGAAGGAACTACGATTGATTTCATAGGACCAGAATTTTTCTGTTCCTAAAACCGCGGGATACCTATTGATGAAGAAAGAGCATAAGATAAGATGAAAGAACTTTCCGGTGAAAAAATTGGTACAATTATTATTATTATTATTATTATTATTATTATTATTATTATTATTATTACAATGCCTGGCTAAGGACCTACTGAGTAGGGCAGGAAAGCTATTAGAGTGATTGCTGGACATTGGTCATTCCGGAAACAACAATGGACGATGGGACACCGCCACGGATGACCGAGATCTTAAGGCGCGGACTTGTAAGCGGGAGGTCTGGGGTTCGAATCCCGCCAGGACCGCCCTCCCTGACTGAAGTTTTTTTTTTTTTTTCAGGTTTTCCTCAGTCTGCATAAGTGGCCAATGCTGGAGAGGTACTCTAACTTAGACTTGGAATGTTTCCTTCCTTAAAAAAATCCTTTCCCAATATATTTCATCTCATGTATCATCAGTGTCCACCGCCTGTGGTGCCTCAGTAGTAAAAACGGGCGTTAAACATCATTCAAAACAGACTGATGAGATTGGGAAAAACATCTTATTAGAGTGTGAATCTCTGGAAAGACCAAAGCACATCTCTATTAGGACACAGTCCTTTTGGAGAGTACTTTCTAAGCACTTGCAAAATATTCAACAGTTCACTAAAACTCTAGGCCTGAAACTACAATTTTAGGATTAAAAGAGTGCACAAAAAGGCCTCTATAGCTAAAGTGTCAAGGTGTGGTATTAGTACACACTCCAACGTCAATAAATTAATAATATAAAACCACAAGTATAGAAACCTGTCATATTATGTCTATATGAAGTGTGTACTGCAGTTGAGAAAGATATAGGGAATGTAATGAAATAGGCGATACACACAATAAGAATGTGCATAACGCAGCAAAACATTACGTTTCACAATCCATGTGCCACACACACATAGAGCGTGCATACATGCTTGCGCCAAAACGTATGTTATGGGTCTCTTTTTAGGAGCATTTCTGCTCTTCCAAACCACGATGGATTTGTTCTTAAGCTGAAAACTATATGCGAGATATGAATTCACCATGATTGAATGACACATGCCTTTAGGGGATAAATCACGGATATGTGTTCTAAAGCCTCAGTGTGCGACGAAAATGTTGTTTTTAAAGTGTACGATAGAAATTTGATTCAATAAGCCTTACTGTAGGACTGCACGTGTTCTCAAGGAAACAGACTAATTCATTTGATCATAAAAAATGCAGTAATTGTAAAGTTCCTCGTGTTCTAGAAATAAAGAATGTCAAACATCTGGAAACTTGAGTTTCTCGTTTACAAAAATCTAGAAGAATCTATCTGGGAAATGCAGAGTTGAAGATTATATTCCTTCCTCCCTCCCTCACTCTATCTATCCCATCCCAGTCAGCAACTAAGTTTTCAAGTTTTACTTGCATACTAAGTACTAAATGGCCACCTCCTTGGTCTAGTGGTTAGAATTGCTGACTACTGGCCGGGAGGCCCGGTTTCGATTCCCTGTACCTACTTAGGGTTTTTCTTAAGTTAGAGAGGTCTGAAATAGGGTCGTGAGGAGAATTGGGCAGCTGCTTGATGGAGAGGTGACGTCTTGGACAACGAAAGCAGCGTGATAGGTGAGCACAAGCACATGCCTCCCTGCAGTAACTGCCATCTATCAATGAAGTCAAGGCGGAGGTAGAGAATGCAGAGGTCGCCGAAACAGGCTCAGGCTCAACCCGGGCTTTAGCGCCAAATGAGAATAAAAGTACTAAATAATTATAGTTCCCTAAGAATATTCACTGGAAAAATACTTTTAAAAACTACACCTATGATTTCGAAATATGCTTAGAAATGCATGCTATCTGGTAAACGAGAGTGATTTTGCTCCAGAAAACCTAGGAATGATGGTCTATTGCTCCTCAAACAAGAATTATCTATTGAAAATGTATATATTTATGATAAACGAAGCTAATGTTTATTAATTTTATTTATGAAACAAAATCATTATTCTAGCCTTTGTACATGGCTTACAATGAGATAGAATTTTAGACATAAAATAATGCAAAAATGTCGTTTTATTAAAGGGACTGTTTGACTGGTTTCGGTGGATAGATGATCTGGGGCGGAGGAGGATACTTTCGGTACTTAAGTCTTGCTCCTGGCTGTTTCTTTGTTACTACGTCACCAATGAAGGCACCTTCGAGAGGAAGGGATAAGGTGAGATGGATGGCCGGAATCTACGGCCGGTGACTGCACGACACAGATGGGGTCTTTAATATGTTTCCATATAAAACATCTCCTCCCCAAGTTTGAGCTCCTCGGAAGGTCCGCTTGTACTCCAAACGCCTGGGCATAAATCTTTCCCTCACACCCTCACACAGCGCCAATCCACTTCGCCCTGGTACTTTCAGAACCAGCGGAATAAAGTGATATGAAATGAGAAAGCAGAAAATTCTTGCAATGTAAATATCCATTTCCGGATTCTCCTAAATGACCAGAAAAAACCAAGACCAGGATGACTGATTCAACCGGAACTGAACCCGGGACCCCCCGAATGCGAATCTCAACCGTTACCACCTGAGTCACCCCGCTCGATTTTTGAAAACAAAAATGTCACTCCTTAATCTGCAAAGAAATTTCCTATTTTTATAGGTGAAAACATTTCAATTTGGTAAAATTGTGTTTATAATAAAGTGCCGTAGACTTTTCAGTATATGCGCTCTTACTCTAGAATTGAACGTTGCAACACAGAAAAACTGGAAACTTGGACTGAACACCGAGCTTCAATACCACATAACGTTCTATCGGGATGGAGAGACTAATAATGAATAAAGCGCGCAAATGAGAAATGTGTCCTTTCCATATAGTGGAATCAGCTTATTAGAGTAGTAAAAGTAAAAGGGTTGCCCAAATAAAGCTAAGACTCTTGTGTTTGCTCTGCTAGGTGGAGTGGTATGTATGCAAAGAAAGAGCATTACAGTGAGACGGCGCAGTGTGTTTGTTTACATGCGCAAAACACGTTGAACTGAATACGTTCAGAACATGAATTTGTCCAGCGAGCGGTAATTGAACTTTTGAAGGCAGAAGCTATTTATCGTCGATGAACATTGTGTAAGGAATGCATATCATCACGCACCACAGTGTTCAGATGGTGTGGTGTATTTCATGACGGATATAGGCTGCCTGTGGATATACTCGGTCAAGCTCACTTTACCATCTCCAAAGAATCAACTGCAGCTTAGACAACCTTGTAAGGGAGAATCGCCGAATCATCACCCGAGAGATTGCAGAAACATTGTCATTGAGCAAAGGAACTGCTCACACCATTCTCCATCGACGGTTGGGTTACTACAAGGTATGCGCTCAGAGGGTTCCCAGGCATCTTTAAGACTCGGCGAATGTGTGCTTGCAGGGAGCACGGGCGGTCCGTTACTTTGAAGATTATTCCGCCGTTATCAACAGCGGACGTTCTTCTCTCCGGGTATCCATAACCTCGTGACGCACTGGAACACTTAAGATGAATATGTATAGCGGATGTCACCCATGTATCACCCTTTACTTCCTGTATGTTTATATTACAGAAAAATGTTCACTTTATTTGCACAACCATAAAGATGTATTATAGTAGTTAGCGTGTATGCTTTACAGCTCGAGAAGTACAAAAAAGAAAATAAAAAATATATGAGGAAAATAAATATGAGTAAAGAAAACCTGCATGACGTAGCAAAATGCTTTTATCTGTAGCCATAACTGAGTGAAAGATGCAAGACACTTCTGTGATGTAGAAAACAACTTTTCTCCGTGCAGTTCAGTAATGGAACTTTTTTTTTTAAAAAAAATTAAGTATCTATTATTCACTTAATAAAAGAATTTCCCTTAAACAGTTCACCATGTGAAAATATAAAAGCAATATTCACACGATTTATATTTAATCTTATATGCTTTGAAACAATGTTCATAATTATTCCAGAATCAAAGTTGTTTTGCTATCCATATTTCTCATTTCTTTTACGCAAAATATTCTTCCGCACACCTTTCACTTTCAAGATCTTTTTTCCAATTCTGCATTTCATTCTTACTCCTTCTCTCTCTCTCTCTTTCTTCTTTGTCTGCCACAAATGTTGCTTTCTTTATTTGTGAGAAGTTGAGCTGGATGTGCGAAGATGTTTGGATGTTTTGAAATCTTTAGAATGGAGCTAACTTACATTAGGATTTCGCTGAACAGCGTTTTTATCTGCTTACGATTATGGCTTTGTTGATAAGGCATATTTTCAATAATTTGAATACTTGTTACACAACATTAGTAGCATGTAATGCTTTTTGTACATATGTCGAATGTCTTTTATTTCTCAATCAAATCCCTCATGAAACGATAACGGCTTTGACCGGAAATACTAATAAAAGCGATTACATGACAGTGCTAGTAGGTTCTTCCATAATGAACGGTATACTGGGCAAGTATGCCGTTGCGGCGTCTCATCCGGTCTTCCATTAACGCTCTACTTTGTTGGTGTTAAGAATAGAGCACAACTTGACCGTTGTAATATGATTCACAGTTGGGTACAGCAATAATGGACCATAGGTTTAAATTAAAGGACTATTAAAAAAAGAATGATCTTTACGCATCCTCAAAATTTTGATTATTTTTCTCAAAGTAGTTCCCTTTGAATGCAATGCACCTGTCCCAGCGTTCCTACCATTCTTCAGAGACATACTAAAACAGTTCTTTGACTGTTACTTCTGAATCGCCTTCGCAGCCGTCACCACTGCTTCCGCTGATGGAAAATACTTCCCACGAAAATGTTTCTTCGATTTGAGGAAAAGGAAAAAGTAGCACGCGGTTAAAGCTGCACTATAGGGCGGGTGAGGGACACACTTCATATTGATTTTTGTCAGATATTCAACATCAAAATTTACGATGTGCGGCCGTGCATTATCGTGGTGCAGCATCCATCTTGTTGCAGAGAAATGTGGGAGTTTTCAGGATATGTTTGTAATATTACCCTATTATAGCTGTTTGTGCAGGTACAACATGCTGGTAAACCATTCTGAATATCGAAAAATGAAATAACAATAACTTTCCCAGCAGAAGCAACCAAATTTTCTTATTTGGTGTTGGTGCCGACGCAGAGCTTTGCTATTTACTCTCAGGATCGAAATGATGTAGCCAAGTTTCATCAGCGGTGATTATCTTTGGAAGAAACTCCGCATGTTCCTATAACATCAACTACATGTGAACCTGCACGCGACCGTCCTTTTGTTCGGGAATCAGCAGTCTTGAAACCCACCATGCACAAATACGTGTAACGTGCAACTTTTCAGTTACCAATATGGGGTGGCACCCAGTGACATTTTCAGAATTTGTGAAAGTTTTCTTAATGTTATTTGACGAGCCCCTCTCACAATGACAGCATTGGTGTTTTTTTACGTTAGAGCACAAACTGGACAACTGGATACACCTTCCTTTGAAATAAATCGCCTTACCCTTTTAAATATTTTAAGCCATCTTCGAGCTATGCTGTTGGGAAGAAAACACCTCATAGGCCTCCTGTAACATTGTAAAGGCCTTAGCTGAAGATTTGTCCAGATTAAAGCAGCTTTTAGAGCAGCATATTGTTTGTCTCGTGCCACCTCCTTTTGTTGTAGGCGGAACTGAACATGTCTGTATTTGAAAACTTCTTTCAGGCGGGAACGTCATTGGCAATGAAATAGTACCATGTGTACTTTACGCATTAAACTACCTAAATATTATGAAGTTACGTTATAACGCAATTTAACAAAGATTTCTGTTTCAGTATATTCGAATACCATTAAATTGGTAATAGAAAATCTTGATAAAAAGAAACTGCTATCCAACAAGAAAAGGTGTCGGAAATTTCTCGTACTAAACGCTGTCAGCTGTACATTGCTACTCTGCATGTATTAGTCCTTTTCCTCTTTGTTGTACTAGCGTTTTGTTTGAACAGTTAGTGAATCAGTGACTGCACAGGAGTCTTACGCAAGCAATATGAGGCAGGAAATCTATGGCCTGCCTGTTCAAAATTTCAAATTTATGGCATTAAAATTCTTGATGACCAATACGCCATTGACTAATTGAGCTCCATTCGCAGTGGTACGTCACAATAACAGACGGAAGTTGTGTAACATGTCTCTTTGGCGCAGAAAGTGTGTCAAGTAAAAGCGGATCATTGCTATCGAACCGCCACGGGTGACCGAGGTCGTTAAGACACGGACTCGTAAGCGGGAGGTCTGAGGTTCGATTTCCGCCAGGACCGTCCTCTCTGACTGGGTTTTTTCCAGGTTTTCCTCAGTTCTCATAAGTGGCAAGTATCGGGGAGATATCCTAAACTTAGGCCTGGAACGTTTCCTTCCTTTAAAAAAAAAATCCTTTCTCAGTAAGCGGGAGGTCTGAGGTTCGATTTCCGCCAGGACCGTCCTCTCTGACTGGGTTTTTTCCAGGCTTTCCTCAGTTCTCATAAGTGGCAAGTATCGGGGAGATATCCTAAACTTAGGCCTGGAACGTTTCCTTCCTTTAAAAAAAAAATCCTTTCTCATCTAATGTTTCACCAGTGTCTGCTGCGTGCAATGCTCAACAGTAAGAATGGACGTTAAACACTATTTAAAAAAAAAGTTATTCAGTTACTCTCATTAATTACTTTTCTTTTTCTTTGGAATTTTCTGTATGGGTACACTTTAGAAAAATGAAACATACCCGTCCCACAGGACCTTCGAAACCACAGTGTGTCGCCTTATCCCACAGTCAGGTGGTTTGTGCCCTCTAATCTAGACCACAAAAAAAAAACCAGATAAATGTGGGTAGCCACATATGATAGTCAGAAACGTTAAAGCTTTTTACAGCACTAAATCTTGAAAATGCTGATGATGAACTGTTGAATATAGATTTCCTCGCTCGCTAAATTTGTTTGCAGAACTTGAGACCAGATTGTATGGTGGGGGAAAATAAATAATCCTTTCACGCTGAATCACTTGGTAATATAAAGTTTGACTATGAAGAAGGGATGTTGATGGGTGGCGGGAATTTGGCTGTATGGATGCTGCGGTAGATAATTTGCGCCCGCTGATCGCAGATTTCGCCACGGCTGCACTCTTCTCCGATGAGATTCTCTCGAGAGCGTTTCGCTGTATTTTGGGGACTGTGAACTATCCGCCGGACCTGAGTGGAACGGGATTCCGAAAATGACGACAAATGACGCTTCGATATTCATTTTACTGAATTAGTATATTTTTCTAATATGAATATCCGGGTAAACTCATGTCTCTCGTCGAACCACAGCCAGATAATCTTGGCAAACATGTATATTTATTGCGCTGACCAAAAGGTACCGGTACTTGGTACTTAGGCCGCTCTTCCGCTGATCTCCGCGAGACGGCAGCCGCGCGTATCAGGGCCTGGGTATTTCTGAGACTGTCCCGTTTTGGGAAGGAAAAAAAACACCTAGCTCTTTTATACACAATATCAAACGATGCCATCCTTGAGAAATGGCGCGAAATACTCCCGCCAATTTTGTATTAACGTGTCCGATAGATGAGTGCTTACCTCAATGAATTTCAATTCTATTCGCTGGAAAATTTTATTCAAGGCAAGTGCTTCGTTATTCGTCAATATGATGAATTTAAACAGATTTCATACGTTATTGCAAGGACTTTTTCTACTCGAGTATGTGCAACTTTGTCAGCAACAGGCCAGTTTATGCCTTGAGGCAGGGGCATTTTTCAACCCTAGCTACATACTAAAAGGGATTACCTTTGCATTGTCTGAATTTGCCAAGTTTTTCTGCATTCGGAGAAAGACGAGGGATTTCCCTTACTTGGTTACATTTTTTACACTTATTTCTTAAATATACCGAAAATTACACTTAATTAATACAATATTAAACACTATATAGTATTAATTCTACATAAATCATTAAAGTTCTTCCACTAAAAGAAAATGCATAACACATTTGCACCTAATTACAGAGTTGCTGATTCCAAAATTATAAAGATTAATAGTTTTAATTACTCTGTAATTGACAGGGAGTCAGGAGCAGCTTCAAACATTTAAGATAAATTTAAATCCTTCGCTTTAATACTGACTTATCAACATCTAATTTCAATTTTATGATCATACAAATCTTGATTTTCTTCGTGCTTCATAGATTCCGTATCTCAAATTGGACTCTACAATATCTAAAACTTTGCCGTGTAGTTCATTTACACCCGGTATTTGATGCCAACATGCTAAGCTGGATATGTAAAGAAAAATGTCAATACACCAGAAAAAGAAATTTGTCCTTTGTGCTCTCCCAAATGTACCTATCACTTCAATGAGTTTTATATTTTAAACGGAGATTAATCTTCTATATTTACGAACGCTCTTTAACATCTGGGTCATCAGCGTCCCATTCGATTCAGGGCGTGAAACGGCCGATAAATTTTGCTCAGAGGCCTCTTCTTTCAGCCTTGAGGTTCTTTCAAGTGCCGTAAATCTATGACACGAAACCCACGGCTTTTTTCTTTCTCTCTCTTCCGAAGGAAGCCATACTTAGGATTTTACGCTCGAAAAAGCCATCGATCCTGCCGGGATCGAACCTGCAACCTTGGGTCTACGAGGCATGCATGGTTACCACTAGACCACAGGACCGACAATATTTTAAATACATCCTCAGTATGTAAATTTACCTTAATTAAGTTATTTTAAATTAAATTGGCCATTTTTGAAATGATAGCCCTTTATATTTTATGTTCTTCCGTTTAAATGTTTTTAAATGTCTGATGTTGTTCATTGCCGTGTAAAAGGTACTGATTTGGTAAATGACGCGACTATAAGGCTTGAGCAAGGTGAAAAACAGTCAGCCCGCGTTTCCGAAGAAAAAATATCGTTATATCAACCTTGATGCGATCTTGGAAAGCAATACATCACCAAACGGGAAGTTGTTGAATTGTTAATATAATGGTGAAAGAAGGACATTCCCTACAGATCCTCTTGATTTTCTAAAAATAAAAAAGAAGAAAAACTCCATAGATAGATTGAGTTTAAAAACATTAATGACAATTATCAAACATAATTTATATTCTGAATTAACAACTTCATGTATTTCTATAAACAATCTTTTGAAAAATCAGATATAAATATACACCGAGAGAATCATGGGATCGCCTAGGATACATAAGTTTTATTATAGACTTAGGTTTCCTTTTTTATGACACAATTTCATTTTAAAATTAGCTTTAGGTTGAATACTTATTAACAATTCATGTAGATTTTAATGTTAATTCATATACATTATTTGAGATGTATTACAAAAATTATAAAGTGGGCTTAGACCTTTATTTTGCCTTAGCTGATTTTTAAACATAAAATATGCACTCCTTCCTTTCACCTATGTTTTATTTCTTTTCAATGTTTCTCTCTTTTACCTTTCATCGAGAAATATTTAAACATATCCTTCAAAAGTGTCAAAATGGTTCTAAATTTATAATATTAGAGAGATATACTACGCATTCATAAATGAGGGTGTCAGTCATGGTGATTTAGTGACAATCATACTTACCTCGTAAACCCAAGATCTCGGGTCCTATTCCAGGCAGGGTCGATGGATTTTTCGGGCGTAAAAATCCCAAATATTGCTTCCTTTTGAAGGGAAGTAAAGCAAAGCTGTGGGTCCCGTGTTGTAGATTTATGGTACGTAAAAGAACCTCAACCATGAAAGAAGTGGCCTCTTAGCGAAATTGAATGGCACACTCAAGACCTTAGATGTTAAACAGAATCCATAAATAAGTCATATAAATAAACGAGGAAAGGAAAATGAAACCAATAACCTCCTCCTGACCTCCTACGAGCGTCAGCACGTAATATAATAGTTATTAGAAAGAATAATAGAAACTTTTACTGGAGAAATGTTTGTGGAGATCAACAGAAGTGGGAAATTTTAACGCCTGTGACAATATAAAAAAATACGAGTATTTTGTTATGCCCAACTCTTTGGAAGAATGACGTTGAAAATCTTCCTAAAAGCATCCATGGACCATTTTATGTGCAGATCTATCAAAGCTTGAGAAAATGGGATCTAAAAGGCGCCAGTTTGTACACCATTGACCTGATCTGGAATTTTAGAGAAGGAATTTTTGGAGGTACTAGGTCTGTTCAACCAATTCCGGAACTTGTCCACAAAATGTTTCTACGCTTACATTTACTTATTGTGCATGGTCTGCTTCGAAATACTCTCCTCCACAATTGATACACTGCTCCCAACGCCGTTTCCACTTCCCGAAGCAGTCTTGGCACACCTCTTTCTGGATCGCGCGAAGCGCCGTCTGCGAATTTTCTTTTATCTCGTCTATTGTTGCAAATCTTCGTCCTTTCAACGGGGTTTTCAACTTTGAAAATAAAAAATAGTCCGCAGGGGCCAGGTCTGGAGAATGAATGAATAGTGTTTAATGCCCGTTTTTGCTGTAGAGGCACCACAGGCGATGGACACTGATGATACATTAGATGAAATGATAAATTGGGAAAGGGTTTATTTTTAAGGAAGGAATCGTTCTAGGCCTAAGTTTAGGGTACCTCCTCGGTATTTGCCATTTATGAGGACTGAGGAAAACCTGGCAAACACCTCAGGCAGGGAAGACGGTCCTGGCGGGATTTGAACCCAGATCTCCCGCTCACAAGTCCGCGTCTTAACGACCTCGGCCACCCGTCTGACCACCTGACCACCTGACCGCCACGGTCAGGTCTCGAGAGTACGGAGGATGAGGCAGCACAGTGATTTCGTTTTTTGTGCAATAGTCACGCACCAACAGAGATGAATGTGCGAGTGTGTTATCGTGATGCAAGAGCCATGAATTGTCTCGCCACATTTCAGGCCGTTTCTTTCTCGCGTTTTCTCGCAGGCGTCGCAACAAATCCCGATAGTACCATTGATTAACAATTTGTCCCTGTGGTACGAATTCATGATGAACTAATCCTTCAAAGTCAGAGAAAACTATCAGCATGGCTTTCACATTTGACCTGTCCTGACGAGCTGTTTTGGTCTTGGAGAACCTTTCCCGACCCATTGTGAAGATTGAACCTTGGTCTCAACAACATAACCGTAGACCTACATCTCATCACCAGTTATGATTGTCTTTAGGAACATCTCATTCTCATTTGCGCGATCCAAAAGCTCTTCACAGATTGCGAGGCGATGGTCTTTCTGGTCTTGACTCATGAGCTGTGGGAGGAACTTGGCGGCAACAGGATGCATTCCAAGATGCTGTGTCAGGATTTCATGATATGATCCAACTGAAATGTTACATTCTTATATAATCTCTCGGACAGCCAGTATTCGATTGACACGCACAGTTTCGTTGAGTTCCTGACATGAGCGTCGTCGGTAGACGTTGAAGGGCGTCCTGAATAGGGTCATCTTATATATCATATATCTTCCGTCCGGCCATTTTCAAACCGCGTGAACCATTCGTAACACCAAGTAAGGCTTAAGCACTCATCACCGTAGGCTTCCTGCATCATTTGGTGTGTCTCTGTAAAGGTTTTCTTGAGTTTCACGCAAAATTCAATGCAGACGCGTTGCTCCTCTAATTCTGCCATCTCGAAATTCACAAAGTATGCGACACAACGTTCTGCTCAATACAGCACTGAACAATAAATAACAGAAACATAATAATGAAACTTCCGGCAGATACACTTTAAACACAGGCGTGTGCAGGGATGCCAACCGTATTTCGCTCCAACACTCCAAAAGTACGAATGTTCCGGATTTTTTTGAACTGACCTCGTACAATAAACTGTGCACATCTGACGCGAGAAGGTTATTTCACTGCAAATTGTCTCACATTATCAAAATGAACGAAGCAGCGGGAAAAGCTCGTTTAAATTGAAATGCCAACGGCAGAGTGATTATGACACGCTCACATGTTTTCCTCATTTATTATTATTATTATTATTATTATTATTATTATTATTATTATTATTATTATTATTATCATCATCATCATCATCATCATCATCACCATCATCATCATCATCATCATCATTATTGTCTTGAATGCATGAAGAATAATGTTCAGCGTACTTTTTGTGCTCATGTTAATAACATCACGTAAATGAAGCGTACAAACGTTGGCTATTTTTTTCTCAATGCCACTACTGTCCAATACTTCCCCAGCCTGGAGAAAAAGTTGCCGATCTGAGTTTGGGATGCCTAGAAGCTACGTTATTTCAAGGATGGCTGCCGGGGGGATGACGGAGATAACTGGGCAAACAAGATCACGAACCTTGTTGCCTATGTTTCCAAAACATTCATCTTATAGGACTGAGGGAAAACCCCAAATAAAATCTTAAGAAACTATCCCAAAGGAAAATCGAACAGGTCCCGCCACATTGGAAGCACGAATGCTACCACTAGACCAAGACGGTGGTCAGATATATCGAATAGACTGCTCGAACTAACAATCGAATCAATTTTTCATTTTTCTGTTTCATCATACAGGTGATATTCAGTAAGAAGTGTATAAATTGATGACACTGAATGCTTTAATCGGTTTTCCATTTTGAAGAATTTTGTTACTACATATGATGGGAAAGTAAGAGTTAAAACAAGAAAAATGATTCAAATATATTTTGCAACAGTATATTAAGATTTGTTACCTTTTTAATTAATTAATTCTTATTAGGTGCAAATCCAGGCCACCATGTTAGTGTTGAAAGACTTTTCTCTAATACATCACAATGGAGGTAATGGCGATAGATTTATTATCGATCCTGTGAAAGAACTAGCTTTATTACAATTTGATTTCAGATGTTTTATATGCAAACATGACTGGCCTCCCATGATCTAGTGGTCAGCGTTCCTGGCCAATACTTATGAGGTTCCTGGTGCTATTCCCGGATATGCCATTGGGATGTTTCCTTTATCATGAAGATCCCATGGCGCCCATGGTTTGGTTAGGTTATCTCATTTGGTTTAAGGATCTCCGGCACACCATAATCATATCTTCATCCCTACTGGATCGACTAAGGGCGGTTACAACATATTGTGCCGGGAGGAAATGCCCAAATTCAAGGAAACAGGGCAGGTATTGGGGGAAATGCAAGCATATGTCTGACTTTTGACTGTTGTAGGAATTGTTAAAATACAAATATAGGTATATTAAGAATGATGTAAGTGACAGCAAAGTGCTAGCTATCAGATGCTCTCTTGTTCGTAGTGTACTAAATTTGCAGCACTGATCTATACACGAAAGAGAACATTGTTGCAACGTTAGTCTGCTGTCAAACAAATACAGAAAAATTGGAAACAACTAGAAGTATGTGTGAGAACACTAGCAGCACCGTTTCATAGAATGAGCGCTATATAAAGACATAATTTAGACATTATGGCAAAATAAATTATTATGAACTATTTTCAAAACCTCTTTCACTTTTCTACACAGACAGGAGGCAACATCTTCGGCTGTAGAAGGAACTTATTTATGATGTCATTTTACCCTAATTTAACAGTACGTCGCTCATGAGGCCTCGTTGAAGCATGGCTGATGGTCAGAATTTCCTTTACAATTTGTTTTATCCTTTTTCAATGCCCTCGTCGGGACACGTCATGCAGCAATTGTGCTTCTGTGGGTGTTTTTGTTAACATTTAACGTCCAACCAACTGCCACAGTATTTCTGTACGATGAATAGAATAGATGAAATGATGATGCTAAAATCTGGAGCTCTTTGCGTCTAATGTTACCTAGTGTTAACCTTTTAAGGACAAGGGTAAAACACCCTACCCAGATAATATGTCCCGGAGACCTAGATCCGCCATTTGACAAGCAGATGGTCTGAGCCAAGGTGGTGGATTCTTCACTGTGTTTTGATCCCAATGTACAATATTGTTAATTCATACAGTGTTAATTTTGTACAGGTTGTCGAAGTATTGCATTCCAAATATCTATAGATATACCAAGGGTGCCAAAAATGTATACACACTTTCACAGTAGATATATATTTAATATATTTCAAAGTTGGACCGAAAAACAACAGTAATGTGTAATATGATGTTCTGTAAACAGATGTGATTCGCATACATTATGATAGCGTTGCAACGTGACAGGTAAATCAACAATGAACAAATGAAGCCAAGATTATCGTATGGTCTTCTGTAAACAGACCTGACTCACATTACGTTATGCTAGCGTTGCTACAACAAAATGGAACCAAGATTATCGTTTGAACAGCGGAAAGCAATTTTGAAGTGGTGTTGGAAAACCGAGAATGTTGAAGTTCAAAGGCAATGGAGACGTGTGTACAGAACAGAACTGCCAACGCGAGTAACAATTGCACACATTCGAGACAAATTTGAGACTGATACCGTATGCGATGTTCACAAGATCTAGGCAGACCAGCTACACTGGCTGCACTTCGGGAAGGAATTGAAACGGCGCGTGCTTCTATCGCTGAGGACACTTTCGCAAACGTTGCCCAATCAATAGTTCAACGTACTTAAATGTGTATCGACGCCGGTGGGCATTTTGAGCAACTGTTGTAACTGTAAAAGTCTAAGATGATTAGTACTCATCATTTTCTGTTTGTGTGAATTCATTTTTGTTATGTTAACACCGTTGCTTGATTTTATATATATACGTGTGACATGCTTTGAGGCCATTAACATTACTGCTATTATAGCAGATTGAGTAGATGCAGCAAACCTCCAGTGGCCGTTGTACTTGGGCTATTCCTCCCCTTCATTTGTTTTACATGAATGCGCTCAAATTAATGGACAAGTCTGTTTTAGTGAATTCTGAAGGAATTGCGGTTGTACCCATGAAACACTTCTTCAAATCTCCGTCGATGGCACAAAAATGAAGTTGAAAAAAGGCATTTCTATCTTATCTAGTTGTATATGTAACATATACAAGAAGAGTAGTTTCTGAAAATCAGGAAATCAAATTATTAGTATTGGAGTTTTACCTGAAACCCCAAATTTAAAATCGCTTTAGCGGCACCAATATCTGTATTTTTCGCAATAAATTCAGCACATACCATTTAAACAAAATAAGAAAAATAGTTTCTGAAAATCAGGAAAATCGACCAGTACGAGTATACCTGTTAATCGAAATCTAAAGAGTGGGGGTTAATTTAAAGCGAAAATTTAAAAATCGCTCTAGCGGCCACATTTTTTTTCTCTATCATCGAAAGTCGATATATACAATTGTAATAAAAGCAGAAAAGTTATTTCTGAAAATCAGCGAAATCAAACTATTAGAACTGTAGGTTTACTGAAACCATTATTTTAAAAGTCGTTCTTGTGCCACCAATTTTCTCTGCTGTAGCACTCTGTAAATACCCTCACAAATTAGACTTGTTGATGATTCCCTTAGTTTAAGCAGCTCCTGCGTGATTTTTTTTTTTTTTCCTTGCAGAGCATTAGTGCCAATTACAACGAAAATAAAACTACAAAAGTGGAAAAATAACTGAGACAGCAACCTAAGGCATTACCTTAACTTATTTCAGAAAAGTCAGTGCTGAAATGTTTGTAAGCTTTAGTGTTAAAATGTTACAGTAATCCTAAGTCTTAATCGTGAACATTGTTGTTCGTGAGCTATCCTACTGCTCTGGCCGAACGCGAGTTATCAAGTTGGAAAGTTCTAATACCTCACATGGTTAATAATGCGAAGTTCATCTTTGAAATGTAGCAACGATGGTCCGAAGCATTCTGATAGCCATGCCAAAGATATGCTTGAAGTCGATGAAACTCACGAGTGTAAACTATTTTCATGCCAACAGTACAGTGTCGACGTGTTCGTGTAAAGAATGAGGTAAATTCGAATGCAGAAATTTCTGTATAGTGGAGAATCCAACTTTCTCTGCAATTCTTTTGGGATATTCTTCTTCAGAACTTTGCACCCCTTTAACGCATTGGTTTGCATCTGAATTCTTGTGTAAGTGTTGCATCTATTTGACGATTACAATAATAACGTTAAAAGTTGATTGAATCTTTATAATTTGACACTGTGTATTCGCTGCAAGTTGAGGGACATTCAGTGTAGTTGGATCGGTATTTATTATCGGTATTTATTATCGGTATTGATTAGAAAAGTCAGTGCTGAAATGTTTGTAAGCTTTAGTGTTAAAATGTTACAGTAATCCCAAGTCTTAATCGTGAACATTACTCCGTTTTGCAAAATAAATATAAATTTAGAATAGCCCCGATTTGTCTAAGTGTCTCCGTTTAGTTATTGAAATAAAAACTGCTTTAAACACCTTTAGGATACCTAGAGTGAAATTTTATACATCTTGTCATTTTCACGCAAATTTCTACAAAAATTTCTCATAGGCTACTCTATTAGTATGTAACACAAGGTCAAGTTTCTATGTTGATATATGTAATACTTTTATATACACATGTTATTTACTTCTATAGGCCAATGCGCTAAATGTTCACATGGTGAAGAGTTGATAGTTTTTCAATAAAAAACATATTAATTTGAAGTTGAGAAAATTTTCCTTTAAGGTATTGGAGTCAGGGATGCCAGTGTGAATTCGAAAAATATAATGTTTTATTTATGTTCCGCGCCCCAAAAATATGCCCAGTTGCAACATTTCATTGAGATAAAAAACATAGATTTTGGTCACCTATTTGGGTAGCTCTCCATCACATTAAGGTGCGAAACTAGGGGCAGCAGCGGGGGTAGGATAAAGTCAAAAAAATTAATGGTTCTAAAGGGCAGTTATGCAATTGGAGAGTTTAATTTTGAATGTTCGTACGTCAAGAGGATGAAATCAAGATAATGCGAGCTCTTTTTTTTTAATCACTTTTTTGCCTGGTTCTAAAGAATATAAAATGTCTTCCAGATCCATCTAAGATATAGAATTGTATAGGGAATGGAATAATTTCCATCCTCTCATTATTATGTAATGCTTTTTAAATAATGTTCCAGCCATAATTAAAAGTTGTTTTATCCATTGTCTAAGCTATTGTTACTTTTTATCCACCATTCCCATTTCTTCTTCACTGTATACAAAAACTCTTCAAGAAATCTTATTGACTCTAATCCTATAAAAAATAAAAGCCACCATTTTTCTTATTTTCGACCATTTTTAAACCAGTTCTCTCCTCAAATTTGTACCATCACAGTCAAATGAAACATGCAAGCATATTCAGCAATTAGTGGTCACATCCTGATTCACTATTTGTCAGCTTTAATTCTCCACACTTCAAGCCTACATTATGCAATACTCTTCTGTCTTTAAGGTTACATATGTATCTAAACATTTCTCTCTTATTGACTACATTTAAAATCTGTATATAATACTAAGAAACACTTAAACTTCAATTGCATTCAAATATTTAACCTATTTATTCATATCCTCAATTCTAGTTCTGATTAATGACCAAAAATGTCATTTTAAATATTTTCTTTCCAGCCAAGCAAAACCCAATCCATTCCTCCCTAGTTTCTTTAACACTACCACTCAATCCTGCTGTTTCTAAAGGCCTTTTTTGAAATTTATAAACTTTTTTTTTAATTTAGAACTTTCCAAAATGGTTGTTTGGATTTTGATAATTTCTTGTGGGTAATGTTGAGCATGCGAGTATCACATTGCACGGATGAATAAGAGATACTCTCAAATTTTTGTTCTTTGCTACGCGCCACGCAGTGGTTAACGGTTGTTGTAGCAGCCATGTGCCAGCGTTTGCAACGTGTCGGCAAACAAGAGAGGCGTTTTGTACTTTCGAATATCATCAATTTCGTCCCGTTATCATTGCCCATCGCCACTTTCGCACTGAAATTTAATGATACTTTCATTCGCAGATAGTATGCATAGTTTTGGGAGACGGAATGCCTGTGGAAAGGAGTCCCCTCTGTCTCAAAGGAAACTGAACCAGGTCTGAGAAGCTTACCAACTCAGTTCTATGAAACCTACTGCAAGGAACAGCAAGGAACTGGGCATATCGCAAACAACTGTTTGGTGTATGTTAAGAATGATGCCTTATCGCCTTGAGCTGCATCTTTAACAGCTGGTGACCAGCAACGATGGTAAGCTTTATGCATCGCAGTGTAGCAGCGGATAAAAGATGCTGGTTTTAGTGATGAATGGGGAAAGTCAATAAATACAATGTTCAATATGGGGAACAGAAAATTCCCTATTGCTACGTTGAACGTGAGCAAGTTCTCCGAAAGTTAATGCGTTGTGCTGTTTCCAAGATGAAGGTGTGCGGTCTTTTTTGTTTTTGAAAGGACAGTAACAACTTATCTGGATATTTTCATGAATGGCTGCTACCACAGCTAAAGGAGGGCAGAGATACTTTCATTCTGCTACAGAATGGAGCTCCACTTCATTCCATTCGGGTGGTCAGGGAATTTTGAAACCGGCATTTATCGCAACGATGAATTGGACGCGGGAACGATAATCAGATGTTTCTGTCTAGATCATCTCGGTTCCCTTGCAATTTTTTACGAGGGATTATGTGACGGGTGGGAAGCAAAAGAGACGGAAGTTCAAAATTAAGATGCCTGTATATAACAAGTATTCTTTATTTCAGATGCTAAGTTAAATAAGTTCACAGATTGCAGTACTTTCTACAGCTTTAATTCCTTCCCTTTTATCAGATCAGCAGTAAAGCAAGTTCATGAAAATTTCTTTGTGTTGATGCAAACGAATTTAAACAATGGTGGTAGCAATATTGAGTATGCTGAATATGCAGAATGTGAACCAAGCAGTCAGAATGCAGAATTGAAAAACGAACAAAATAAAAGTAAAATGTAAATGAAGTGTAAATAATGTTGCTGAAATTAAGTAGAGTGAAGCATTTAGATTAGGAAACAAAAAAAGCTATATAGGCATATTATGTTTTAAGAATTGATGCGATGTTAATGACAGAATTTAAATAAAGACATTATATTTTCAAATTAATGAGGGACATGTATACCTTTGAAATACATGCTGTCTGTAATGCCAGAGGACGCCAGTTTCCTGGACGATTCCGAAATAGTTCGACAATCGTAGCACAATTTCCTTGCTATCAGAGTCGCTATTCTAATGTTAACAATCCTGTGAAGGATCAACTTTTTCTCCCTCCTATATCTGTGACTCTCCTGGACATGAAGGTGCGTATCGAAACAGTTTTATCCTGGATTCAATGCCAAAATAATGAACAATTTTTATGTTGAATGCTGTAATGAAAACTGAAAGCCTCCTGTGAATGAGAAGTAGTACTACATTGTCTTCAGACCAACGTTTGATCTTCATTTAAATTTAACATAATGCTAAAATTGTGAAAAATTGCAGTAGTTCATTGGTCTGGAATAAGATTCTTTGAAAAGAAAGGAGTATAAACGGCAGAAAGAGGTTTACATTTGAGAACTGTAGAGAGAGCAAGAGAGTTTAAAACAAGTAAAACTTTAATTGATGTATATAATGTAATGTCTTGATTCATTTAAAATTGATGACATCTATAGCGTACTATAAGATAAACGTATATTGTCATTGAGGAGATGTAAGACAGTATTTACAAGCTGCCACCCTAAATTTAATTACAGTAATTATAGCAAGTAATTTTATGTAATTTCCTTATTTTAAACATGAGTGTAGTTTCATTTCTATATCGTGCACAAAAGTTGAATTATTGTTTGTGATGTTGTTTTCTTACGAAAGCGCAGAAAGCTATCCCCAGTCATAAAATCTGACCTGGGAATTTCTATTGCCTATTGAGATAATATTTTGTAAAAGATTACCCAAGCAAACCGATGTTTTCGGGAGAAATTTCTGAAGGAGAATTCTTGAGTAAGATGTTTATTTGTATACTGTTAGGGGAAATGTAAGGCAAGGAAGACGTAATAAAGCAATAAACATATGGAGTTAAAAGACAAGGGAATAACCTGGAAGGGAGATCCTAACTATTCCATTTAATACATAAGAGATATAGGTGACATGCAAATAGTCATGTAGGCCATCTGACAAATAATATAGCAGGGAAAAAATGAAGGGAAGAGATTACCCAATAGAATGCGAGGATGGGGTAAAACATTCTAGGGTTTTCTAAAATCATATTTCAAAGAAGGATAGCTTCGTGAAGCAGGCAGACTGCCATGTTTATTTAGTCCTGCGATTTTGCGGCCCAGGGACAGTCGACCCAGATTCTATCAGTTCAATTGATTGGAAGAATAGACAGTCGATCCACATTCATTCTCAGTTCAGTACAGTCAGTGGAAATTTGTAGTCAGTCCTGAAGGAGTATTCAGTGTGGGGCATTATCAGTGTGGAAGATAGGCACGGTCAGGTCAGTTCCGTTCAGTGAAAGAGTATTAAGTGAAAGAGCTTTATTAGATGAGTTCAGTTGCGTCTCAGGATTAGTTGATTTCAGGATCAGTCTTTAACAAATTAAGAAACGTTAGAGTGATCATCATAGTTAGTGCGAAAGTGGCACATATTCTCCAGAAAATAGCGGCAGAACATTTTATGTGCAATAGTTAATGAACAATAAATTCTCCCATAACGAAAAATCTTATCAATATCCATATCCTTCTTCCCCTATGGTCACAGGACCATGAAAGTATCCAATAATGGAGTTTCAACAGCTGTGGCAAAATACAAGTCAGCGGAAACCATCATCAAAGGAATAATTATCATTTGCCCCTGAGATTCCATAGAACAAAACAATCCAATTAAACCTTTTCCATAATTTTCCCTCCACTCTACATATATTAATTAACACGCCCTTTCTTTCTTTCTTTTCTTTTTTCTTTCTTTCTTTCTTTCTTTCTTTCTTTCTTTTGTGTTAAACCTCTGCAGACGATTCGTGAGTTCAATTGTGTTTGCCTTATTGGTATTTTGATTGTATGTGAAGTAGGTTAAATTTTTAAATGTGTATGGATGTAAGCTAGTTAGGGGTAGGGGTATTATGAATGAGAACGGTTTATTGTTAATTTGGATGATTATTTGAATTGTGTAACACATTTAGTTTATGATATTATAGTATTTTTGGTTTGTTAGTTATTTTAGAGGATTATGATTTTGGGAATGAGCTAAGGTTATTTCCAAACCGTAATTTATGTATTTAGAGGTAGTACAAAGAATCAACACACATAGAAAGAATATATGTGCAGAACGTAGAAGGAGCGGGGCCAAAGTCCTCTGAATATCCCAGTAAGAAGCTACTGATGAACCAAGGACTGGGGCACAGCTAATATTGTTAAAATATAGTAGTTGAATGCTAAATATAATGTTAATTATTAGAATATTTGGTATCGGACGGTTTAAAATATAGGCTTGGTATGGAGCCTGTAAGTAGGTCATATTGTAATAATATTTGTGAACTTATTGCTATTTAAATAAAAAAATAAAGTGATTATGATGCTACATGAAGATCTCTTATTAACTCACTTACTTGTAAACTCTGTAATAAAACATAAAAAGTACTGTTTATGGAAAACTATAAGCTGGTGAAAATAAAATTGTTGCTATTTGAGAGAAAGCACCATTTACCAGTAAATTTAAAGAAATGCACAATTTCATTTCTATTCGGTAAATCTCGAGAAAAGTCCAATTCGTCCATCATGTTCTTCTGCTGTTGCGGACAAGAGAAACTGTATACAGTGAAACGGAAACAGAAAAAGAAGATTGTGGTGGATTTATTGCCTCCGAACCGACATCTTTTCTTCAAAAAACTTGCTTGTAATACTAAACACAAGTCAAGACAAAATCAGCACGCAATATCATCACTTAGGCACGCTTAATTTTTTTCTCACTTCTATCACATAGATTTCAGTCTCAAGCTAATAAGAGGATTCATTTTCAATGCGAAATACTTACAATAATTTTATTGTAACGTTTTTAAATTTTTCATTATTAAAGTAGTTTAAGTTTATTATGTATGCAAATATCTGTAAAGGAACGTGTTTCATCTATTTTTTTATTTTTAATTTTCATAAATCCCTAATTTTCTCAGCGTCGTGCTTTCTGGACTTGAACTACTTTTACCCGCACCCATCATGTGAAATACCTAACTACAGAGTCACAAAAGGCGCATTTACATCGAGTATTTGTAATGTATCTGAAACTTATTGAGTTGTAATGGCAACAAAACATTGGTAGTAGTACTAAGTGCAGTGCTTTTTTAAACACCCACAATCATTTTGGAAAGCACTGTATGTTCTGTAGTTTAAACTAATATTTTTAAACTCTTAAGTGTCAAATCACTTGTGCCCTTTCCTCATTTCTAATAATATTGCTGCACTGTTTGTAGTCAAAGGTACACTTAACATTATTTAGTACACATTTTTATACTACATCCAATTTCCTGCATTCCTGCCATCTCATAGAACATCTTGACTATAACATTGCCACACATGCTCTCTCAAACTATTGGACATACTCTAAATTTGATCCAGAATCAAATATTTCTTAACCAATTTCAGTGCAAAATTTCCCCTGCATAATGCATATTGTTTTTATTTTCCCAGTTTCCTGAGCTGCTTAGCTTTACTCCTAATTATATAGTACTTCATCGCAGCATACATAAACCTGTTAATCCATTCTTAATTTGTTCTCTTTTTTTTAAAAAAAAAACACTCTCTTTATTTTGTCTAAATTTACTTTTAAGTCCAATTTCTGCTCAAAAGCGTACTCTCTTAATTACTTAATTTGATCCACTTAATTTGAAGGAACTTAATACCAAACTGTCCTCATAAAGTAATTCCGGTATCGTAATTTTATTTATTGTTGGCATATGCTTATTGATTTTGCTCAATTCCCTCTATAAATAAATTGAAAGTAATTGGGTTTAGCTTGTAGCCTTGTCATATACCTTTATCCTGATGTACTTTCAATGTCACTATTTTCTCCATAAGTTGGCAGTCGTTTTGACAAAGCAAGGTAATCTTTACCACTTTATGCTCTGAGTATCGCAGACGCATATGTTTTACTATTCAGGAAACGACAGATCTGCGAACAACGAAATATTGACAGCTGATACCCCATAGTGTAACTGTTTAAATTAAACGAACTTTATTATTCTAACTGTAAAGATCGTTCCACCGCAATGTGTAAGCTGACAACGCAACCTTCCTGCAAAGTAAAAAGAATGTCCGCATTGCGTGGCCTTGAAAGAATGCCTGCAAAATAGGTCAAAACAACATAACAAGTAAGCTAAAATTCGCATACCGGAAGAACAGCAAACATAAGCACACTAGGGGTAACAGCAATAGTTTCGGCTGCAGTGGCGCTAATATCTGTTTTAAGAATGTAGTACAACTTTGGAGGGTGTTCGCTGTTTTTTTATTTATGTCTTAATATGTATGAAAAGTGAGGAGAGGAGAATGTATTATGCCAGACATTTTATCAGCTAGTAATATTACATTCCTTGTATAATATCTGATCGCGTACCTCCTTTAAAGATCTCTCGCTCTCTTGGGCACCCCTAAGATTTAATTCAAAGTGCCAACATCAAAGGACAACATTTGCATCTTATAAAGTTTTAAAAAGTTGCTGGTTTACAAATTTAAAGAAAATTGTGCGCATTTCAAAATGTACCTAAAACAGTACATATTAATAATTAAAAATATATAACGGCACGACACTGCTCATTAATTTTAATTCCTGAATGAGAAGGATAATGATGCACTTCAATTATAAGCCATGATACGTAATATAGAGGGGAAGGGAACGATTTTTTACACAAGTAATATGTTACGAAATGTATCAATGTCATGTTTTGATCCAGCCAGGATCGATGGATATTTTCGGGCGTAAAACTTGTAAGTATGGCTTCCTTCGGAAGGGAAGTAAAGCAATGAATCCCGTGTCGTAGATTTATGAACGAAAAAGAACCTCATGCCTGAAAAAAGAGGCCTCTTGTCGCCCGTTTCACTCCCTGAATTGAATGGGAAGCTTATGACCTGAGATGTTAAAGAGCGTCCAAAAATAAATAAAAATAATAATAATAATAATAATAATAATAATAATAATAATAATAAAGTGTAAAAGTAAATAAACCAAATCAACAAACAATACAAAAAGATCTTTAATAGCTCAGAGAGGCAGGCGAAACCCAGCCTACAAAGTTTGTTTCAAGAAGTGCCATTGCCAGGGAAACTATCACTGTGTATATGAGTGTTCTGCCTAATGACATTTTTCAGCTTACCGTTTGAAAGCTCCCTCCGGAACAAATGGTTGCTTTCATTTTGGTTCTAATTTATTTACATCAATATATATAATAAAATTGTATTTTCTTCCTTCCTTCCTTCCTTCCTTCCTTCCTTCCTTCCTTCCTTCCTTTCTTTCTTTCTTACTTACTTTCTTTTCTGTTAAATATCTACACTGATACTTCGCAGATCACAATTTCAGAACTACTTATTTACGTTTATTCTCAATGATTATTTAATGCGTTTAATTTTATTTTAATATGGTAATGGTTGGAACTTTGCAACCCCAGATTGATTTCTTCATCGCTGGATTCATCAACCCATTCTGTTGAACTGCCATCTGCAGTTCATTTGTCTCTTTCTATGCTTCGTTATTCTCATCTTCATTGCGTTGGTATTCCCACATCACACATAAACTCTGTTAGTTTGTTCCATGAATGCATCGCCGAGCTCAACTCTTCTACTATAGGTAAAGAATAAGCAACGCCCACACTCTCGCATCCTGATCTGCCCCCTATTTACTTCCAGTATAATGCATGGTAAACTGTGAAGAACTAAATGCCCACAATTGCAATGGGTTAACGGTTTAACATACCTTTACCTCCACCACCCCTTAGTATCAACCAATAGCATTTATCTTATCTCTTGTGAGTGCAAGACGTGCACATAATCTAACTTCTAAATTGGGTGTGCAGCTTATGTTATGCTTTCTTTCAAACTTTCCTGTTTATGATTAAGAGTATATACCCGGGCTGCTCAATAAAGAATGATCATAATTATATTGGCATAATTTCTGCACCAAAACTTAACATTTCAATATTTTCTTTGGTCGTTTAATGCGTAATGTACACATGGTGTCATTTCTGATTCCCTACTGAGATGTGTGCAAGTTGAGACATGCTCAGTTCCGCCTACAGCAAGAGCTACACAAGCTACAAGTAATATACTATCTGAAGTTCTGCTTTCGTCTCAACAAGTCTTGAGCTGAGACTTGTGGAGAGTTTGTTCTTTCGTTTAGCACACCTCGAAGTTGGTCTAAAATGCGAGGTAATCAGTTTCAAATAAAACATTAATACCGCTACTGCCATTGTGAAAGTGAAGCATCGAATAACATTAAGAACACTTTCAAAGCTGCACACGAGATGTGCAGGTTCTGATTCTCTAGCACAGGACGTTCCTGTGCATACAATTGATGTTGCAGGAAGATGCAAAATTTCTTTCACAGGTAATCACTGCTGATGAAACTTGGCTACATCATTTCGATCCTGAGAGTAATCAGCAAAGCTTTGTATGGACACCAACACCAAAGAAAAAGAATAAAAAGGGGAGGCATAAATTGTTGCTTCCGCAGGGAAAGTGGTGATCATCTTATTCAAGGAATTGTTTACCAACATGTCATACCTGCACACGGCTACAACTGGGCAATGCTAGAAAAATAGTCTGAAAACTGCAAGGCAACAAAGCCCACATTTCCGTGCAACAAGCTGGGTGTTGCACTACGATAATGCACGGCAGCACATCGAAAATCTTGTTGCTGAATATCTCTCAAAAATCAACGTGAAGTGTATCTCTTACTCCCCCCATAGTCCGATTTAGCCCCGTGTGGCTTTTCTTTTTTCCAAATTGAAAAAAAAAATTATCTTCTTGGGAGGCATTTTCGATCATCAGAAGCAGTGTTATTAAACAATTATTTCGGCTTTTTTTTTTTTTTTTTTTTTTTTTTTGAAAACTGGCAAAAACTCTGGGACAGGTATATTGCATCTAACGGAGACTAATTTGAGAAAGTCATCAAAATTATGATTGCGGGTGAAAGACCATATAGAGTTTTCAAGACATGTTTGTGTATTGCCCAGTTACAGTTGTGCGTGCAGATATGACATCCTTTAATTTCTAAAAATGAATTGACAATTTCATCAACAGTGATCAATCTTCAATGGAACTCCTTGTCTCTTTCTATTATCACCTTCACTTGCTCGGGAATCAGCAACCTTGGAACCATACTCTCATACGCAACCTTTAAGTTACCAACGTGTGGGTGTCACCCATGAAATTTTCAGAATTTCTGAAAGTGTTCGTAATGTTTTTCGATGACCCTGTCTTACAATGACAACAGCGGTGTTAATTTTTTCATCCGTTAGAGCGTAAAGTGGAGCACCTGATTCAACTTTCTTTGAAATTGATTGCATCCCTTCTCTAAACATTTTGAGCCATTTTCTAGTTGTGCTGTAGGAAAAAACAAACTCTCCATTGTCCTCCTGTAACATTGCATAATAGCTCTTGCCTTAGCTGAAGATTAGTTGAAACGAAAACAGAATTTCAGAGCAGCATATTGTTCGTCAGTGCCATGCCCATTTTGCTGTAGGCGGAACTGAACACGTCTTAACTTGCACATCTTTCACAGGTGGAAACCGGAAGTGACCACAGTTATGTGAAATGTAAAATGGCGAAATGCTATAGATGTTAGATATCTTAAAATAGTTTATATCTATTGAGTTAATTGCTTGCGGGTTTTTACGTATATTTTACATGTTGTGTAAAAACTTTTTTTTATGCTCCAAGTGCCAAGTGACTGTGCATTATTAAAGGGCTACATATGCTATACTACATATACTAAAACTAAAGGACAGTGAATAGAACTTCGAATAGATTTATAAGAAATTCAGCATATGTGCTGAAAGTTAATGGTTTAAAATTCCTAGAGATTTAAAAGTGGAATGTTCTGGTCTCTAATAAGATGTTTATTCCAGCAGTACGCGGCGAAGCGCGGTGATCAAGAAACACTCCTAGACAATATGAACTCCAAATATTACTACTATACAAGAACAAAGGGACTCTTCAGGATATGCTATCCAAAGGAGCGGCCTCCCACAGGTAAAATCACGTTCTTACTATGTTTATTCTAGACGGAATCTGTTATAGACTACCCCCCTTTTCCAACAATTTGACGCTATAAAGTTTCCCCATAGACAATAAACTCGCTATTAATAATTTAGGCACAGCAAAATAAAATTACCAATTTCATCTGGCTGGTTTACAGAGCGCGGAACAGATACCATGGCAACTAAGCAGTCTGATTAGTTTCAATATGAATAGAAAATACTTATTCCCAAAACGTTTTCACAACTATGAACTTTGGTAGCGAAATTATGTAATTCAAAGTATGATAATATTTTCTTTGGTGTTTTTGAGGAATCAACAGTTTAAATTATGATAGATATTAAATTGCAACGTTGTTAACGGTTAATGATACAGAAATAGATTTAAAAATGACTTACTTGTCTATATTAAGTGGTTTAATTCCGTAAGTTTGCAAACAATGCCAAAACACATTTTTGTAAATTTGTCAATAAATTGAAACTCAGAATACGCATTTCACCCAGAGAGAGAGAGAGAGAGAGAGAGAGAGCGAGTGTAAAGAAAGAATGATTATAGGTTGGAGATAACATCTAATGCAACACGCACACTAGCGCTCTGTCGTTTCGATAGAGGATGTACTATTTGTGTCAATAAGGCCAGATGTTGCGCGATTTTAGCTCATTTTCTTTAATTTCTTCAGTAGAACTTATTGAATGCTAAGAAAAAGCTTATAAATGGATCTATCTAGTGCTGGTCCTAGTTGTTTTCTGGTGTGATCCAATACATTTTCGAATACAAACAAAAATAATTTACAAACAGTAGCCAAATTACTAATTATTGTAATCGCCAATAATTACAATTCACAAGTCTCATAATCTACTCCTACTTAAATCATGAAAATAAATTGAACCATTGTAACTTTAAGAAAGATTAAACATTTTATTACTCTTTTCCTCTTTTCACAGATCATTTCCATTTATTTTTATTTTAAACTATTATTGTATTAAATGCTTATAATATTTGCTAAAATGTTCATTATAAGCTTCTTCTGTTCACCTTAAGCCACTTCTGATTAATTATTTTTTCCACTAAACCTCAGTTTCAACAGTTCTATGGTCTTTTTTACCACTACACAGTGTGCATACATTCTCTAAGAAGCAATTTATTTTTCAATTTACCTCCACACTATAGTCTAACGGCATTTTTTTTTTCATTTACTTCGTCAACATGTTTCTCTTTTCCAAATATTTAGCATTAAACAATGAAACATTGAAGATTTTTTCCACCACCATACTAACAATAAAGACATTGAGCATTTTTGACACTAGTCTTATACATGAAATAAGTTGGAAATGAAGAATCAAATTTGAAAACTTTGGGTCACGGCCGGGATTCTAACCACCTATCTTCAGCCTTCCTTGCCGATGCTTTCACCAACTGAGTTATCGTATCCTCCAAGCATGGAACCACAAACCTCTCTCATTTAATTCTACATATATATTCAGGTAGCTCCCGAAGGCCTCTCTACATACGTATGACATACTTGTTGATTTGTTTTATTTATGGGCGCTTTTTAACACCTCAGGTCTTCAGCATCCCATTCAATTCAGGGCGTGAAACGGTCGACAAATTTTGCTTAGAGACCTTTTCTTTCAGGCTTGAGCTTCTTTTTCGTGCCGTAAATCCACAACACGGAATTCACGGCTTTACTTCCCTTCCGAAGGAAGCCATACTTGGGATTTTTACGCCCGAAAAAATCCATCGATTCTAGCCGGGATTGAACCAGCGATCTTGGGTTTACGAAGTAAGTATAGTTACCACTACACCATCAGGACTGACATATACGACATACGTACGATTAACCTGTACAGTTGGTGGTTAAACTAAAAGTCCAGGTAATAGTACTCATAGTATTAAGAGTGCCTGTTTTAGAATACATTTCTCATAGTAGAGAAACCTTGGAGAGGTCCCCCGAGTATATGGAATAAGGTGAGAGAGATTAGTAGTTCCGTGCTTGAAGGACAATGTAGCTCATTTGATTACAGCGTCAGCGCAGAAGGCTGAAGATCCGTGGTTCGAATCCCAGCCCTAACTTGAATATATTATTATTATTATTATTATTATTATTATTATTATTATTATATTAATTTTAATCCCATTTGCAATGAGGACATTGTTTTAGTGAGGGAAGGAAAGAGGGAAGATGTGGCATGCATACTGTTGGTGTTGTTGTTTTGTTCTTCTTGGACGAGGGAAGCGTCCGTTGCTTGAAAGTGGCGGTCGGATGTCATTTTGTTGGAAGCTTTAATTCAATTGGTGATTTGAAGTCTCCCACCTAAGAGTAACTTGGGAAACGGTTATGAAAGTAGTAGTTGGACAGCAGCAATCAAACAGGACAGGTGTGTTTCACACCACTTCTCGTTCGTCGGAAAAAATATAGGGATTGTACATCAGGTATGCAATAATTTGTATTTGCTTTAATTATAAGTGTTATAATAAATATAATGTGATCCAGTCACAGTGGCTGAAACTGTTTAACTTTAAGAAAATCCTTTCCTGCCAAGCGCGTGTAAGAATACTCAAAGTAGTCAATCTTCAATTAGATGCACGTCCTCACATTTGGATGCTGTAGAATCAGTGATTTCCTTTCTTTCCAAAAACCTGTATTATTTTTCTCTTTCTCAATATCCCATACCCATTGCATTTTAGATTGTTTATGTAATTTACCCATCCATTATTTCGTAATCTTATTTCTTCACATTCTAAACATCATTTTAATAACTTTTTTCATATGAATTCAAAATCCTACACCAATATTGCAATGTTCTTTCCGTTAAAACATACCATTTTTCTCTTGGCCGTCTCCGTGGTATAGTGATAGTATTTGCGACTACTAATTCTGAGGACCTGGGTTGGAATCCCGGCCAGGTCAAGCTATCTGAATTTTTTTCGGAGTTTTTCCTTACCCTTAGAAAGCGAATGCCCGAGAGCTTTAACACGCAAAGGACTCGCAGACTTTCACCTATAGCATTCAATCCACAATCCACAGACACCGCGAAACGGCCAGTGCAGTCCAGGGAACAATAAATAAAACATTAAAAAAAAAAAAAACTTTTTCTTGCAACTCACCCCATTTCAATTTGATCAGAGCGTAAAATCCTAAGTATGGCTTCCTTCGGAAGGGAAGTAAAGCCGTGGGTCCCGTGTCGTATTTAAAAAAAAAAAAAAAAAAAAAAAAGTTTCTTTCATTGTTGCAATTGGCAAATCAAACACTTCTTTACAAAATATTCTGTGTGCTGCCTTCGCAACTTTCATCCCGCTTTCGAGCCCCCATATTTCTATGTCATATGACATTCGAGTTCCCACCACCGTATTATATACTTTTTCCAACCATTAAATCTCCGTCTTTATAGGGGACTATATAAGTAATCTCTAATAAATAATTGCTTACTTAGCGCCTTCCCTTTTGCTAATGGCTATTTTTGGTGTTCCCAGTTGCTTCTTCCATTAATTTTGATCCCTAGATAAATACAATTCCATACCACCTTGTACTCAATACTTTCTTTTTTAATTCCCGATATTTAATTAATTTTCATTAGTTTTAATACTATATTTTGTGTCTTTTATTGATTCATGTTTAAATCTAATGTGGTATAATATTGGTCTTCCTCGATAGGCCAACTATAGTCTAGTAACTGTAATTTAATCAACTGCTGAATTATTTGCAAAAAGCAAACTCGAAATCTTAATATTATTTGTTACTGGGAAAAGTAATATTTTATTATATTTTGTAATATATCATCAATAAATAAATTGAACAAGACTGGACTTAACTTGCATTTTTCTCTTAATCCTTTTTTTTTTTCCCTCTTTTTTGCAATTTATTTATTGACATTACACAAATTAACATTTTTGTATAAACATTTTAAACTATCTACCATAAGTGCTTACTTCTCTATTGATTATGTATAGCATAGTTTCTGTATCTCTATTAAATAAATTCTCTCTCTTAACTGACAAAAGCCATATATTTTTCTTCTTTTATCTTTTAGGTATTTATCTGCTAATGTTTTTATCACAAATATGCTGTAACAGTTCATCTTCCCCTCCGAACACCCATTTAAGATTAAAAAAGAATATTGGTTTTTTTTACCAATTTTTTTTTAAATCTGCTTGTTAAAATGTTTTAAATTTTCCTATATGGATTATGCGATTTTCAATAAATAAAGAGTTACTGAATATAATTATGAGAGAAAAACGAATGAAATTTATCATTGCACAAGGGTAAGTCCCTAAGTTTCTGCCTAATCATTTTCTAGGTATGATAAAGACAAAAACTATATTTCACTTTTCAATATAGATACCGTTTATTGCAATTGACTTCTCACATCTTTGAAATAACACTTCAATCCATCACTTCTTCACACTTAAATTTCCTTCCTCGAAGAGAGAAGAGAAAATAATCTCTGGGAGCTAGATCTGGGCTGTAGGGTGGATGGTCGGTCTGTCTCCTTGAAGCCACATTTCTTCACAGCATCCTTTGCAACAAGAGCTGTGTGCACAGGCGCGTTGTCGTGAAGAAGGTGCGCATGGCCATTCAGCTTTCCTCTCCTTTTTTCTTTGATGGAAGCACATAGTCTGTGCAGTATGCCAGCATAGTACTGCCCATTTACTGTGGTGTTTCTCTCCTTGAAGCCAAGGAAGAGTATTCCTTCACAGTGCCAAAAGATTGTGGCCACAATCTTCTTGATTGTCTGAGTGACCTTGGCCTTTATGAGCGATTCTTCGCCAGGTTTACACTCCATTGGTTCTCTTTTGGACATGGGGTCATAGTAGAGGCCATAGTTTCATCTCTTGTAACAATGGTTTGCAGAACTTCTCTCTCGTTGCATGGCAGAGCTCCAAAAATGCCTGGCAACAGATGACTCGTTGCTGCTTTTGGACTGAGGAAAGAAGTCTAGGCACCCATCCTGCACTATATCAAGGCCATCACATTAAAAAAGTAATAGTTCGATTACGATGGGGAAAAGTTTTATTCATTATCTCCGAAATTTTCTTTTTCATTCATGTTTAAATGTGTCGGTCCTGGTGGTGTAATGGTAACCATACTTGTCTCTTAAGCTCAAGTACGCAGGTTCGATCCCGGTCAGGATCGATGGATGTTTTCGGGTGTAAAAATCCTAAGTATGGCTTCCTTCGGAAGGGAAGTAAAGCAGTGGGTCCCGTGTCGTAGATTTAAGGCACGAAAAATAACCTCAAACTTGAAGGAAAAAAAAAAAAAAGGTCTTTGAGCAAAATTTGTCGGCCCTTTCACGCCCTGATTTGAATGGGACACTGATGACCTGAAATGTTAAAGAGCGCCCATAAATAAACAAAAAAAATGTTTAAATGTTCATGAATAATTCGAAGGATGTTGTTTTAGAAAGCCCCAACCTTGCTGCTGTCTCTGTAACTTTGAGCAGCCGGTCTTGCATAATTTCTCCTTCCACAAGAGCGATGTTTACAGGAGTAAGCACCTCCAAGGGCCGACCTGCACGCTCTTCGTCTTCAATGCTTTCTCCACCCATTTCAAAAAATTTGGTCCATTCTTTTACGGTAGAATATGAAGGGGATTGTTCCCCATATACACCGTACAATCGTTGTTTAATTTCATTTGGAGTAAGTCCTTCCCTTGTGAAGAGCTTAATAACAGCTCGAAACTCCATTTTGAACATGTCACAATCTACACACATAGTCTTCTTTATGCAACTATATGTGAACAACTGAACACAGCGGAGCGTAAGTTACAACTGCAATTATTTACTTAACAGATAAGGTATGACAGCAGATAAGGGTTTTGTGAAGAGGAATACTCCTTATAGGCGTGGCCGGAAACTTATGGATCTCGTAGCTAAGAATACTTTGAGTATTAAGATGCATTACCTAAGATTAGTGAAGTGAGAAGAGAAATCAACAATTTCAGGTACAGAGGGAGAGCGCATATAGGTTTGAGTTTTTACTGTAATGCATGCTTACATTATACATTATAGGTATTTCTATGATTACTACTTTTAAGCTAAGGAACTATCAGTTGTACTTATATTTTGACGATAACTAAGGAGTGCAATTTAACATTTCTTTAATGTTTCATAGTTCTATAATGAAGGGAATTTCCTTTCGCCAGGCCCGTAATTGTACTAGGTTATTTAATCTTTGACCAGAGTTTCCTTTTTTCACGCTCAGAGCAGGGTCTTTGTGTTCAGATATAGTAACATTTTATTTATTATCTGCATTACGTAACAGCTTATGCTTGCCATTCTTAAAATTCTCTCTTTTGAGTTATGTCGCTTCCTTTAAAGCGTATTTTTGTTACAAAAGATTTCTGTACTATTACAATATAACCACATTTCAGTATAATGTCTCTCGGTCATCCACTTTCTATATTCATCACATGGGGCTCCAATTTGCAGAGTAACTCCGATTTTATCTCTCTGGCAGAAAACTCGACTTAAACTCCTTTGCACGCCTCTTGGTTCTCTGATAGTACTCCCATGTGTTCTGAATGAATTCTAGATGCTGTGTTTTCCTCTACCTATGGTCCAAGACATTTTCGAATTGATTTACTTCAGGAGTCATACTTTCAAGGCATACCATAGGATTTTCCGACGATAATCGTCACTAAGCTTTCTGTGATGGATCAAAGTGTAAAATGTGGCAATTCATAACCCCATAGAACATAAGTTATCAATGTGGCAGGCATGTTTCTGATGTCCGTAAACATCAGGAGCGATTTCTCCATGCAGAAAGTGAAGACATTGGCATAAGGCTGCAGGAACATAGCTCATTCACACTGTTTTGGAGGATCTCCGATTAGACTGAGAAAGAGATAATTGTTTGCACCGCCCCCCCCCCCAAGAATTCTTGGAGATCGAACAGGTTGTGTGAAGTCTCACCCACTCCAACTAGTGTTAAATAAAAGAGCAGTTCTTTTGTCAAAATAACACAGAAGTGTACTCAGAAATACGTTGGTTTTAACTTTTATTTGCAATAAACTATAGTGAGATACATCTAAACAAGAAATGCGCGCATATGCTGGATGCAACTACCTTCCACCGAGCACTAAAGAAACTCTCTAGTATAAGCTGTTTCTGATACTGGATTATATTTTGAAAACAATTGTTCAATTTTTAAAGTTGTGTATTTTAACGTGTATTTCAATGTTTTAAAGTAAGTGCCGCTCTTTAAAATAAGTTATAAAATAACCGTTTGGTTAAATAGGTATTTTTCGTATGCAATTAAGCGAACTTCAAAAAGCAGATAATGTATAATTTAATTTGTGTTTCTATGGTGCATAGTTCCAGATATATTTATTTTCAACTGGGCCATTTTTCTTAAACTGCCAAATATTTAACATTTATTTTAATAAAAGGTACCGGAAACATGGGTTTAATATTTTGCGGAAACTCTATCAATGCTTTATATATCAAAATGCATTGATTTTAAAAATTATGAGGTCAATTTTTTAAAAGTCTGTCCGATTTTAGATGGAATTTCCCAGTTGCATGGTGTTTAATTCATTATGTCTATCAATGGCGTTTCCTAATAATTTTATATGTAGGAACAATCATTTCGGTCGGTCCTGGTGGTGTAGTGGTTACCATACTTGCCTCCTTTACCCAAGATCGCGGGTTCGAACCCGGCCAGGACCGATGGATGTTTTTCGGGCGTAAAAATAGTAAGTATGGCTTCCTTCGGAAGGGAAGTAAAGCCGTGGGTCCCGTGTCGTACATTTACGGCACGAAAAAGAACCTCAAGCCTAAAAGATAGGTCTCTGAGCAAAATTTCACGACCTGAGTTGAATTGGACACTGATGACCTGAGATGTTAAAGAGCGTCCGTAAATATATATAAAAAAAACAATCATTTCGAACAATAAATTAAAACAAATAAAATAACAATTTGCAATAAATAATAAGTAAATATAAAAAAATGATTGAATCTATCCATAATTTTAATATCTTTCCTGTTTATTTAAATCGGTGATGCCTTCAGAATTCCAGTGTTTTTGGGAATAGGGGCAGAACAGTAAGAATGGACAACAAAATAATCAATTTAGCATCAAAGAGGCACTAATCTACAGCTAAATACAGTTTCATAATTTTATTTCCCACTTTTTTTTTAAAGGAGGAATTGGGGCATCCTTTAGAAATGATAATCTTTTTCTCACAACAACTTAAATCACTAAAATTCTTTTCAAAAGGGTTCTCAATTGCATATTCACATCAATTACTCGTCATTGAGTATATAAAAAAGTAATACATCATCCGTAGTCAGCTGCATTAAATGTTCACTCCTGCTGCACGAGCTCCTCGCGCGATTGGAACTGATTTAGAACAAGCCCGCTTCATTCCGGGCCACCTCCCCTCGCGTTTCCTGTTGAACATGCCAGCAATCTGAAAAGTGTTATGTTATTCTATATAAGTAAGAAATCAACATGGATTGTAAAAATATTTTAAAGTGATTATAGAATGTTGAAAGAAATTTCAAAAAGCAGCTCCTTGCAACGAGTTGTGAACGTAGTACTTAGCGAGGTGAATTCATAAAAGTGCAGTCACCAGATGAATAGATATTTGTTTGGCATTGAAAGTCCACGATGTAATAAGTTTCAATCTGAACCAAACAAAACATACTATTTACATGTTTGAACATTTTGAATATGATCAGACAAATGTTTCCTAAAGTCGTTGTATATATTTTATTCTCATGATAGCATTAAACGTCTAAAACACTCCTAAGCGGAATGTTTATGAGATGTGCTCTATCACATCAGATAGTTATTCTGATACATGAAATTAATTTTTTTTTTTTCCTTAACAAAGTAATGTCCAAAAATGTTTTATTTTCAGGTTATAGTGGTATGAAGGAAAAAATGAATGACTCTCAAACTTCGAAAGTTACTTCGTTTACTTTCTATAGTTATACAGTAACTTTTTTTCTAGTACCGGATATTAATAAAATAGTGTTGACAAACTATAGGAACTGTTCAAAATTGCGACCGCCATTTTTGATACACAAAGTATAACGCTCTGCAATTGAATGACGAATCCTTCGAAATATTTGTGGTCGATTATGAAGATTGTTAAAAGCAAGAATAATTCTAGCAACGATTCGGAAAATGTGCATTTAAATAATATCGACAATTTAAGCTGAAATGTGCAACTACACAATCGTATTGGAAGATTATGTTTCTCCGAATATCAATGGGGACATCAAGTAGCTTAGGAAGCATTTCCGCAGGAAAAATACCATAAATATGTTCATTCAATCCTGCAGGCATAACATATGGCTCCACTAAAACGCATCAACAAAGTCAACTCAAATATTTACAGAAATATTTCCAGTTATTGCGGAGATTCTGCACAGCTTTAGGATTAGTGACACTGCAAATATGACTGTTGTATGTATTTAAAAAGTGATCTCTTGAAAAGCATGCCTCATCTGTACCTAGCAAAGCCAGGCTCATTGTTGACAGCATGTAATTGCCATTCATCTTTTTTGTTGTTTTTTTGTTAGGATAATCATCTGGTACTGATGTTCTTTACTTTTTGGATATGAAATGGATGCTTTTCATACTCACTTAAGACTGGAGAGTGGTCTTCATCGAATGGGTAACAACTAGAGTTCGTGGATTATTTTCAAATCTTTCAATACCTCATTTTCAAAGCAGAATGTTCTCACAACTCCTGAATTTACTTTCTTTGCATGGAATTGGCCACTATCTCGATCCAGTCTTGAAAATGTTGAATGGCAAGGAATGGGGCGCTGAGGGTGTTGCTCCTCATAGATTCGCTTTGCCAAATTAGCATTGCCATAAGTTGCTCAAAATGCTTTATGCTTGTCTGCAAATTTAGTATTTGATATCGATGTGTTTAATACGTAAAGTTAAATAAATAGATCTCACAGATGGTATGTTGTGACATACAGCAACAAGCTAACTTCAGCTGTTTTATTTCCATGGTAACAAGAATATCTTAAACATAAATGCAGCAATAAGGTGAATGACGAAATCTGTCTTTTATGTTGAAAACGAAGGATTTCCGGACATTAGTTTATGACGAACAAATGTATTTTCATGTCCTTTGTCACATCAGAAAATTAGACTATTTATTCTGATACATCCTGTATAAAGCAAATTTCTGTCAATAAAACACTGCTAGCAGAAATCAAGATAACACTGCTATTAAGCTCATTATTTACACAATTAACAATCTCGTACGCAATAGTAGAAAGAAGGATCCGCTTTTCATTTAGTGGCCACGTCCGCTAGACGCCTTACATCATTCCGTATGCTAGGCCAGCACCCTATACTAAAGGGACAATGACCTCCATTGCAGTGATGGTAAATGGAATAGACATAGCATCTGTCAGCTGCTTTACTCCTGTCCGCTTAACTCTTAAAACCCACGTAAATAAACTCATTGTCACAAGCAATGAACAGCTGGAAATGAGATGGTCTTACATTTTACAAGTTTTCGATCGAAAGTACGCCAGTGGTGTATGCGAAAACGTGGCCTTTCAAAGCCCGGTATGTAGAAGTGCCAATTTTGGCCACTGAGTTTCATTATCTCAATGACAATGCAGTTGAATAACAAACAAGAAGACCATGGAAAGACTAAATTTACTTGTTATTGCTGTTATGCTAAATTTCGAAAAGTTAGATTTCCAGGGGTTAAATCTTCAGGATTTTGATCTCCATAACTGGTGATAAAGTATAATATTAATTTTTATGACATTTAATTATTGTGATGATGCTTCTTGAAGATACTCTAATGTTTTTAAACTATAATTATTTTAATGGCTTACAACAAATGTTTGTTCTTTCTGCTAAAGTTTTTGTGTTTGCATGAAAATAAAATTCTTCTGCATGTTAATGGCGTGGAATAAATTAACAGTGTCCAGTGTGCCCCAGTTAGATTGACAGGACATTGACCTATTTTAATCCTTCTTTTTGGCAGTATAGGGAACGATATAAGAATTTTTTCATGTTTTCCAACTTTTTCAATTCGAATTTTGACAGTATAGTAAACGATTCACGTTTTCGACCTTTTTCATTTCGAAGAACCCTATTAATAATATTATCCATAGAAAGAACATTCCCTTTAAAATACTGTCTTCCAAAAGTTAAATATTAACAGATGCTGTATTTATAAGCGCGATCATTTTGTCGTGCACTTCATACTACACACTATAATTCCACTATGGACAATAAATTTGCCAACGGTGGGCGGCGTCTCCTCAAAATGCGTGCCCCAATTTTAGGAGCAAATCAGTGATTCTACAAAACAAGATAATACTATATAAGAATTAATACACAGTATATTAACCTATGCAAGCTGAAGCAGGAAATAATGCTGCCTTTATTAATTTAATAACTAAAGGCTACAGAGTTATATTTATAAAGGCATGAGATTTGATTTGGGTAATTGTAATATATGTATAAGGAAACATTTTAGAGATAGGTATAACAGAAATTGAAATAATTTGTAACTTGTAACTTACAAAAGGGTTTTGTATACATTTTGTAGTTAAGATGTTAGAAAGAGACAGATGTATACCTGACGACTCGTCCACTGACCACTCCTTAGACAAGGCTGAGGAAAGGGTAAACTGTCTTTTGTTAGGTCACGAACCTTCTGCCCAGGAAATACTTAAAGAGTTGACAATAAGGGAAACATGTGGCCGTAACGGGACAGTATTTAACAAAGTCAGACGTAGCAATAATTTAAGAGAAAATGAAAATGTCAGAACGGAGACGAAAATGTTTTATTACAGGAAAGCTGAAAACAGCCCATCAACACGTGCGTTATCTCTGAGAACATTTGGAAATCTACAAACTAAGGAAGGCAAAAGATTAACAATAGAAATCAGAATGTAAGGAAAGGGCCGAAATTTATGACAGGCGTTCTGGGAAAATTCAAGTTAGTGGGAAGACATTAGATCAGGGGGGAAAGAATAATTCTAGCCAATGGTCATCAAATAAAAGTCAACCAATAAGGAGAACTTAGTTACAAATAAATATTTTTAAGATAGCCAATGATGAACATATAACACGGAAATAGGATAATATATGAGGGAATTTAATTTAGCGAAAGGCGTGGCGATGTGGTAGAAAAACTGGAGTACGGAAGTCAGAGGGACATTCATAGTCTCTCGCACATTCAGACATTCGTAGATTCAGATTCAGACATTCATTCAGGAGAAACAGAGGACATCATACGAGAGACACGAAAGAAATATACGGAATCAGGCAGTCTGAGTCATCCGAAAGTAATCAGTCTAGGTCATTTCTAAAGTTCAGTTGAGGGCAGTGTAAGTCATTTCTAAGGTCAGTCTAAGTGTGTAGTGAGGTCAGCTACGAGCCGTCAGGAAGTAACCTGGCAAGTGGTTAAATAAATCAAATGTTCAAACAATGCCGTACTTATTAATACATTGAACAATCTCCTTCCCCCCTAATGACTTTCAAGTCATTAAAAACAGTCCAAAATTTACCCTGAGAACCCATCAATCCCCCTGCATTGAAACCAAAACCAAAAACCGTTTCAAATTAACGACCTACTGTGGAACCCCCAATTATATCCGTTCCAAAGCACTGCCTGGTGCACATCCCAAAGATCACGATAGCACACTTTACAGACCGCACAAAACCTCAGCTTACAAAAACTGCTCAACGTCCTACTGATCACCACAAATGTCGCCATCCATCGGGGAACATGAATAGAGTTTATAGCAAACTTTATTGAATATAAAGGACGCAGGACGTGGACGAAAATTCGTGTACACCAGAGTCTGGTGGTCAGGAACATGGTGGAGGATCACCTAAACACAGAAAACATAAGAGAATCGATTTTTTTCCAAAAACAATAAAAATAAATTGCAGCAGGAAAAATATGTCTAAGCTCTGCACATCCTGTAAATAAGTGTAATTTTAGGATTAAAGACTAAGTGTAAGTTGTTAGCTCTGTAAATGAAATTAAAAGAGATATATCCGGGCCCATTAACTCTAATAATAAGGAGCTCTGTAAATGGAATAAAAAGAATATCTAGTCCCATTAACCGTAATAATATGAAAATACTACATTTCAAAAATAAATTGTTCTCATGTGCCCAGACAACCACATCCGACACATGCATGGGTTTATTCTTTGTAAATAGATCTTAACATTAAACAAATCACAATTGTACACCCATGTTAATTTTGTTGTAGATTTGTTTATTTACGGACGCTCTTTAACATCTGAGGTCATCAGCGTCGCATTTAATTCAGGGCATGAAATGGCCGATAAATTTTGCTCAGAGGCCTCTCTTTCAAGCTTGACGTTCATTTTCGTGCCGTAAATGTACGACACGGGACCCACGGCTTTACTTCTCTTCCGAAGGAAACCATTTACTTAGGATTTTTACGCCCTAAAAATCCATCGGTCCTGGCCGGGTTCGAACCCGCGATTTTGGGTTTAGGAGGCAAGTATGGTAACAACTACACCACCAGGACCGACTTTGTAGGAAGTGCGTGTCAGACTTTCCACTATATATTTGTGTTGTGTAGTATGCCTAGAATGTTATATACGCTATAACAAAGAATAGCTATTTGTGATTGCTATATATGTGCAAAAGAAGTAGAGAATTTCGTGCTAAATTTCCAAGAGTAGCATCTCCATCAGGAACTGCAGTTTTCAGACTGGTAAACGAATATGGCATGGCTCATTGACAAGAAACTGATACCATAAATCCGGATTTTAATAAACGAGAAGCTTAATGAAATAGTCTATCGATTAGAAACTTCTCGATGGCCTTTAACAGGATTAACCCAGATTAGTGGTGTATCTGTGCGTATAAAGTCCCTCAATTGCTTTATCTTCATCCATATCAAATTACTGCTGTACCTAAGTAAAAATGTGGAGGCGCTGGAACAAAATATCCGGGAGGCAGTTTACAATATTTTGGAGGATGAATTACGACGAGTTTCTCATTATCTTTTGAAGTGAATTCAGGCATGTATCTGCGGTGGTATTTGTAAATGCTTTATGACTGAGTTTGGATTAGTTGAGGATTAATTAATTTGGTTAAGGTAATATGAATTAAATGTTTATAAGAAGGTGATCGAAGTTCGTATATCAATGGGTATCTAAGGGATGACTTGTCGAACCTCTGTTCAGTACCGCCGTCTTGCAATGTTTTGTCCCCGGTTATAAACTCAATTTACCAGCTGAACGTATTTGTGCTGCTCACACTAACACGAGGAAAGGAGATGGTAAGCAAGCAATAGTACAGTAGTACTCGAAGATCTAGTTTTCATCATTTAACACCTGTTGTGTATATATATAGGTGAGGAATTTATAATGTCGCGGCCATTTTACTCCGAAACGAAGAATGCTTCAGACAAAACTTGAAGTACTCTTAGAGGAACACACGATAGCAACCCAAACTCGTCCTTGGAATGTCAGTTTCAAAGTCATTTCAAGGTCAATTTGGTTTTTTCAAATGGAATGATGTATTCCCCTCCCCTCCGGGAACGGAAAGAGCATTCAATTTTCAGTATAAAAGTTCCAGTACATCAGCTAGGGGTGATAAGATGATGAGATATTGAAGAAATAAGACATCAAATGTTTTTCGCTCACTTTCACTTTACGGACATCAATTTAATTACAGTACAGTACAGTTATAATCATAATTGAAACAATGTCATGTTCACATTACAAACAATTTCAATTCAGTAAATGCTCGAAAGTATGACCATTAACTGATGCATTTCCGAAAACGTGCTTCAAAAGATCGATGAACACGACTCAACATTTCTTTGCTGATTCTTGCACAGATATTCCTAGTTTCTTGACATAGTTTACCAGATGTAGTTGGTATTTCTTCATAAACGTTATCTTTAATGTATCCCCATTAGAAAAAGTCTGGAGACGTGAGATCAGGGGAACGCGCAGGCCAATGGACAGATCCTCTGCGTCCTATCCATCGACCAGGATATTCTTTCTTTAATATTTCTCGAGCTACAGCTGAGTAATGAGATGGACAATTATAATGTTGTTGCCATATTGTAGCCCGGTCCACAAGGGGTACGTCTTCAAGCAACACTGGAAGTTCTTGGTCCAAAAAAATTCTGTATTTCTTCCCATTAAGTTTACCTTCAATGAAATATGGTCCAATTATACGGATTTCCAAAATGCCACACCAAACGTTCACGCTCTCCATTGCCATTGATGTCTACTTCCCGTAACCATCTTGGATTTTCCCCTGCCCAATAATGCGTGTTATGTCGGTTCACTTGAGCATTATTGTTGATTGTTACCTCATCTAAAAATAAAAAGTTGGAAAAGTTACAGTTTTGAATTTATAGTAGAGCCCATTGGCAAAATTCAACATGCTTCTGGAATCATCCCCATGAAGGGCTTGGAGTAGGCTAATGTGATATGGGTGGTATTTGTGACGCTTAAGTATACGAAGAACCATGCTCCAGTTGACGGGAACTTGCGTGAGGATTAGCGGCAACTGCAACTAATACAGCAACTTCGGAATTTTCCCCAGTAGCACTTCTCATTCCATTGTGTTTTCTTGATGCGACACCTCCCGTTTTGGAGAATAAGTTCGCATGTCGTTGAAAATTTCTAACAGAGGCTGCCTCCTTTCAGGATATCGATCTCCGTATAAGTTGCAAGCTGCTCTAGCGTTCTTATGAGCTTCGCGATAAATGTAAACCATATCGATTCTTGCTATGATCATGTATCGAACATCTATAGTTGAAAATGAAGTGGAACTGACTGAGAATGTCCTTTTAGGTTTTAATTGGCAATGATGAGCACTCGTTTTTGTACCGATGTCAACAAATGAGCATCTGCGTATAAACAAATGAATTTCCTTCATAGCAACAACAAAACAAAAGAGAAGTAAAAGCAAGTGAATAATATATGCTATCTTATTTGTCCAATATTCATCATTTATTACCCGTAGCTGATAAATGTACTACAACTTTTATACTGAAAATTAACTGGTCTTTGCATTTCCGGGAAAAAATATATATATATACACCATTGCATTTGAAAAAAACCGATTTGACCTTGACAAGATAATGGCCGTGAGAATGCCCTACTGAGTGACTGTCTAACTCGAAGGAGAAACTTTAAGTGCCTTAACTTCTGTAACTTCGAAATTTGTATAATTTGTAACTCTCGTCTTCGTGCACAACTTGTGATGTCTAGTAACTTATTAAAATTTCTTTCGTAGTCTTTGTATCGTAATCACTGTAGCCACTACTTCGTCGTAGTCTAATCTCAATCCCCATTTCAATCTCCCTCTCAATTTCCAACTCCATTTCCCTAAATTCTCTCCTACAATTGGTTTCATTAATTCGCCCTTCCGTCGGTCTTATGCGCTATAAACACTTTCAGCATAACTTTCTAAATTTCACCGACTTGTTCCTCCTATATCCATCTTCCTATTGGTGGGATCCTATTCTATTCTATTCATTATTGTTTAATTCTCATTGGCTATCTTCAAAGATTTTATTCGGGTCCTCCCACAGCAGAATCTTACCTTAGATTCTTGACCTAAATAGCTATATTTTAAAGGAGAGCCGTAACAGAGGTTTTATTTTTTTACGGTTCTATTTACTTATTGCATGGGCTTTCCCGGCACTATTAACAAAAGAACACTTGTCCTCTCAGAATTCTTGGAATCGCTTTTTGTTCCCTATCCGGTAGCTTTCAAATTTCTATTTGACCTGACCGAAGTAAGCATTCAAAAGGAAACCCATAAGAATATAATGCTAGCCCTTTTCCTGGAAACTTTCCCTTTTATATTCGCTGTAATTTTATATTTCCTTGTTTTCTGTAAAGATGTGCAATCCATATCATATACTTTTTTGTGACTATTTCATATTATTTATAAGCGGACTTGGGATTGATTCTAGACAATTATTGTCTCATCTCTCAGCGAAGTGCAAGCACCCATTCAAACTCTTTGTAAAATGTCTGTCTCTAAGAGAACCTAAGTATATCCCTGTGTGCATTTATCTTGTATATTAATATTATAATACTATATTTCCTTCCTCTTAATTTTATTACTCTATATATTAATATGGTTTATAACATATGCTTCCTTGTGGCTGCATTTAATTTGTGTGTATACCGTTGGCAAAAGTTACAAACTATATAAAACGAAGGTAACCCCTTAAATGATATTGTTGGCAAAATAATAGTTTCATTAATAGAGAAATTGGAGCTAAAACACAAAACTACAAACAAACTGCCAATCTTTCTATGTAGAAACCGTCTTTCTGTAGTTAATATCATTCTACATGTCCTCTTGAACGAGCTGCACAATTTCTTCAAACTGAGCTTGTACTGAAGGAAAATATTGCGAAATTTTTTTCTTTATTCGGGAAAAAACTATAGAATTCTCAAAAAATTTTCTCTGGGGATTTTAATTGAATGTACCAACTTCCTCCCCTTCTGCTTCAAAGCCAGTGAAAGTAAAGCAATGCCTTTAATCATCTGGCCCCTATGTTCACATACAGTCGCTCCCTTTAGAGTGGTTCCCATTGCAATCATTTTGGAGAGTTTGGACTTTAAATACATTTTATAAAAGAAAGCAAGGGCGGCAGCTCATAAAATATCACAGTTGAAGAGGAAACTTATTCGAAGCAAAGTTGGCAATTACTGCATTGTACTGTTAGAGGTTCTTCAACGCCATAATGTTCTTTTAAAGGCGCAGTAGTCTGAAGTGCAGATCGAAACCATGGCATATCCCTTATCCAAGGCTTTCTCTTTTGTTTTCAGTGATGATTGTACTTTGAACATCCACGGTTTGATAGGACAAATAAACTTTTTGTCAAATAACGAACGAGCATTTTAAATTGCACCAGAAGCAAAAATTCTAATTCTGTTTCGAAGAAAGCAATAGAGATTGCCAGAAAGTGTCTGTAAAAATCGCACTGGCTCAGCTAGTCTGTAGCAAAAATGACTATTTCGTCTTTAACATCCACAACAGAATTATCCAGCACTTTGATAAAGTGCAGTTTTTTAATCGTACTTTAACTAAAGACACCCAATAAATTTTAAATTACTTGAATGTTGGATTTTGAGTAAAGTAATGGACTTACTATCATAGAAGACGGCTGCCAGCACCAGCTTGAATACGTGGCGTCTGCAGGGAAAGTAGAGAGTATTGTATAATTTTTGTTCATTACAAACACATGTTCTATAATTAGACAGCAAACCTCTTTCACTTTCTCGGCTAGAGTTCAAAGTAAGCCTATTTCATTTCCATTTCAAATTTAGCAGACTGAAATAGGGAAACGATCAACAACCCCCTTTTCAGTATTATATGGCAGCAACTTGTCAACTTAATACTAGCAGAGCTGTTACACTAAATTGTTGCACCATTTGGTGAAATTGACTTAAGAGGGATTGAATTTCTGTGCATTTCAACGCGCGTTGCCCCAGATTTTCTCCAGCAGCGTAAAGCAAAGCAGTAATTTCTCTGTCGCTCATTTTGGTATGACCCAGTACTATTACTAAGGCCGATGTAACAAATTGCTTTCTTCCTCTTTTTCGAGAAGTCTCTCTGAGACATGCATATTGCTTCCTTCTATGAGCGATGACTATTCCGTTAATCTCTGCTAGCGGGGAGCACAGGATTACAGGCTTAACTTGTGTTTCGTTCCCACACCTCATAAGGCAGTCTTAAACTTGATTCGTTCCCTTCCTTTACCTTTGAGCTGTTCTAGAATGTTGCCAAATTCCTCGCCGTCCCTTTTTCCCCTTTGAGCCACAAGATACTCTCGTTATTTATTTGGATTATGATTAGTGCCTCTGCAGTCATAAAGCTATTGCTTAAAGTAGTTCTTTTTTTTTTTCAAATCATTTTTATGTTTCCTTTCTTTTTGGCAGCCGAGTGCCGATAATCATGCTTTTATCTTAAATTTTATCTTACTATTCTTAAATAGTACCTTACAGTCGCACTTTCTCGAACTGTTTTCTTTCCAATCAAATGGGGGGGGGAAAAAAAAGTCATTAAAATTTCAGGCTGTCCTGGCTCCCCATCAATTACAGAGCAATGGAGATAATAAATATTTGTAATCTTCAATCAACGATTCTGTGATTTCTTACAGGTATTTTGTGCTTTCGGTAAATAAGAAACTTCGATGACAACATTCGTGTATGTAGAATTAAGATTGTATAGTGTTTAAGATTGAGCGTAATGTCTATAATGTGTAATTTAGTAATATTTAAGAAACAATATGTAATATAGCAAAGGATAAAGATGGACTTTAATCTCACTCTGAACATGAAGGCAAGGGTTGCAAAAGCCAGACAGTGCAACTTAATCCCTTCTGGTATACAGCAGGCAAAGAATAATTTGTTTGAAGTGAGCTGACTGACGGATAGCGTAACGTGTGCTCTGCCAAAATTTGCTTAGCGAATAGGAAGAAGTGATTGAGTCAGCCTATGAGCATGATCAAAACGGAACTGGCGCGAAAATCCCGCTTCTCTTTCCTTCTGTAAGCATCAGTTTTTCTAGCGTATAGATTTTGCCTCAAAAAGGGGGCAGTCTCAAAATTCCCCGGGAGTACTGCTGCATCGCCCAGGCATTTAGAAGAAGAATGGCCTAAATCCGAGGCCAAGATCCGGTCTCAACGAGAATCAACAATCAATCAACATGCGAGCCACATACAGTGCCATTGTGCTGCTTTAAATACCATTGAAGTAGCACTTTCTTCATATTAGGCACCATTTGGGTGAACGCAACAAAATTCAGGCGTTTGCCAAGTTTACCTTGCCAGTGATCTGACGTGAAACGTGAGTTCATCTGATTATTCATGTTTGGGAGAACAACCTCGGCAACTAAATCACGAGGCGTTATTTATCGATACATTCCATTTCAAATCCCTATACACTCCTTGGCTAGCTTACAGCTGTCAGAAATCAGCAGAAAGCCCTAGAGAGAGAGAGAGAGAGAGAGAGAGAGAGAGTCTCAGGAAGCAGAGCTGGAGGTCTGCAGGAGCCGTGGCGAAATCTGCAATCGGCGGGCTTAAATTAATGAACGCAGTTACCATACAGCCCGATACCCTCCCATACCAACAATCTTCGTTTCAACTGGAAAGGTATTCCCAACTATTTCTTGATAGTTGCAAAATATTCGTAATTTTACGGGTTTGATAGAATTCGGTTCATGAAATTCGTTCTGCACATAAAAGGAAATATTAGTAACTTACTCCAGTCTTCTCTAGTTCATTTTTTAGGTTCAACAGAGTGTAGTAAAGAAGGCACAAACTGGAATTGTAATCTTCTACGAGTTTGGGTACAACTTTCTGGGAGAAAAGCGTTGACTTATTGCATCCGTTAGTTCTCTGGAAATTTAATGCACTGCTCTAAGTGGGTTGGTTATATAATTTAGAGTTTTAGACTGTTTTGGAAGGATATACAATTTTAAGTTATTATAGAAGGTTCAAGATACTGAAAGGTTCTAAAATGTTAACTTTGTATGTTTTCATTTCGAAGAAAAAAATTATTAGTGAACTAAGCTATTTTTCTGTTGCGAAGAAATATAAAGGCCATCGCTACTTTCACTTTCTCTGTTAGATTCCATAGTTGCAAAGTTTAACAAAAGCTTTGCCCATTCCGTTCCTCTGGCACATGTAGGTATTGGGCTTCTTACGTCTATCAATAAGCCAATTTTACGCCTTATTCTCGGTTTGCCAGTTATCACGGCACCCTGAATAGAATTCCTAAGAACTATCACAAAAGAAGGGGGTTTACAAGAGTGTAGTATTTTATCTTCCTCCCAAAATTGCTTGATATTTTATTTAAAGGAAGGTATTGTGGTCTTCACTATGATTTCAAAACAATTATTTAACCATATATTATGACTAAAACAACCTTTATGCCAACTTTCTTTTAAAAAGTACTTTACCTGTCTCACAAGAAAATTCTATGTACAACATTTTTGTTCAGTATTAGTGGGACTTCTATCATCTGTTTAAGAATCATAACATTCCTTTAATAAACACAATATGATTAGTCAGTGTCGGCTCATGGCCCCTGTAAAAGGGTGAACCAAGGGTGTAATTACATAACACCAAATGGTGTGCAGGAAGATCTCTTTTATTAACATTGCAGCACCAATGTACCGTTTGTGCTATAAACTTCTGGTTTATATGGAACTCTTCTAATCCAGCTGTTAAAGTACGCTTTATGCTTTCTGCAGTCAATTGAGAAACAGCAATGTTGCTATGAATGTTTCAGCCGGTTTACGCCCGTTTATGTATCGTAATATCATAACAAATTGTGACATGTAATATCTGTCGTTTCGTTGGCTTATAGAGAAGCGAAATTTGCCCAATTTCTTTTCTAATCGTATCCCCATAGACAAGATACGTTTATCACTTCACACGCTGTCAGTCTAGTTGTTTTTTTCTAACTATAAAAAAGCTTCTTAATTGTATGCCCTCTTGCTAAGCAAACGCCTACAGTTTTTGGTTGATGAGGTCCAAATCGTTTCACTTCCAATTCAAGTTAAGTTAACTTAGGCATGAAAACGGAGTCATCAATAAAACGTTCACTTTATTCATTGCCACAAAACAGATACGCCTTTTTTGCAACTTAACAGTAACATTGCGAAAGTCAGCTTTCCACTGGCAAGCAGTGAGGAAGCTACCCAATTTCAAACAAAGTGCAAAAACAGCCCCTAGTCAGCGTGGTGTCAGTAACAACTCAACACCTGGTTCCTAAGAAAACAGAGAAGACCAGGGGCTAACCATGGGCTGGCTGTCTTCTGCTGGCCCACGGGAACACAGATATGAGCAGGAGAAAGGTTAACCCATCTTGGAGGAAGACAAATATAAGTCCTTTTAAAACCCTTCTGGCCCATGAAGTTATAAATTCAAAGCGAGCTGGCCCATGAACCCGCATGCTACCGCTCCTACAGTAGACAAGAAATGTGCTTATTTCGTAACATACAGTTAAGAACTGACCGGCGATACATCACTGTTTTCATGCATTTTTTGTCTTAGAAGTTGACCAGGAGAAGAGGAAATACTAAATAATTATGGCATTCTATTTGCGGCGGCCTGGTCCACTGGCCCTTATTCACGGGCCGCCCCTGTATGGGTGTTAAAATGTACTAAAATTATCCAGCATTTTTGTGAAAATCTGATGAGATTTTTGAAAGAAAATTACGCCAAGAAATGAGTTGAAAGGCGTAGTTGCTATTACTACCGACCACAATATGCCTAGAAAAGGCTGCGGCAATACGCGTTTACTATTTCAAATTAAACCACAATGTTTTAAACAGATAATTCTAAAGTTTTTTTTTTTAAATTACTTTTATTTTGCCTCCTCTCTCAAAAATACCAAAGATGTGAACAGTTTCACTCAATTAGATAACGGGCCTGACCAAAACATTCAGAAGCCGAAAATAAAGACATGCCTAATATCTCAAGCGAGAGTTTCCCTCGAGCTCGAACCAGGCCCTCAGAGGAGAGAGAGGAAAGCAAGCCTGAATAGAGAAAAGTGCCAGCGTTAAAAAAGGTTTCCGGGTAGCTCAAGGAGTGGAAGAAAAGTGATGGAAAAACAATCTGTCACACGCAATACGTACTTCCATGGGAATAGTGCAACCGTTTGAATTATTAAATTTTAAATGTGCTAAAGGAATTGCAGTTTTTATCAAGTATGAAAATTATCATTTCATACAATCTGCAGATGTTTAAAGGTGACAAGGAAGAATTATTATACTTGAGGCAAAAATACTAAGTCAACCGGAAATGGTTCTACGGCTTTATAGTGCGCACTATCTGACTACGTACAACGTTGTCTTCGCTGGAACTGCCAACAGTTCCTCCCATCTGAATCAAATTCCAAAAGCAAGTAAGGCAAATCTTTCCAGTGCTGGATATTCCCTCCCCTTCGGCTGTCTCCGCTTGCTCCATTCTCTGAGGCGCTTTTTCTTCTCTTCCATAAGAATCTGATCACTCTTCTTCTTCAACATCCTTCTCGGTAGTAAACAGGAAATATAAGTGTCTGCTATTGAACGGGCAGCTTTAGGAAACATGAGAAGGAAGAAGCGACTCGCCGCTACTGAAACGTTCCAAAGCAACCAAGTTCGCTGAACCCTGTCACCTGACAGCACATCTCGCATCATTCCAAAGACCACAAGTCAACCTACGCCACCACAATCGCAGCATCTTACGCCAGCTCACCGGCTCTCTATGCGACACTGGATAACTCCATCTCCACAGTCATCATTCATCACCGCCAAATCCAACAGCCAACTCTCCCAGCCACGCAAGAATGTCACACTGTTGTTCCGAGGCATCTCAGCTCAACTCTCATCCTTCAAACCGCTCAGCTGTCGTGGCAGGTCACGATGGGAGCAGTAAGGGTCTTCTCTGCTGCAGGGCAGTTTCCTTTGGTTCGCCTGATTTCGGTTCCAACAACAAGTACCAGGACTCATTTAGGACGGAACTTCTGCTCTTCGACAATGCTTCAGCACTGCGTTGGCGCGGCTACAGCCACACAGCTGAAAAACGAAACACTGCTCCACGCTGTCACTACTGTGTCTCGGAGGTAATGACCACGGAATGCACACACCATGATCTGTCTCAACGACGCCATTACTGTGCCTCCTGTGGGGGCTTAGGCCATTACAGTGCCCGCTCTCCGCCATCAACATCGCCTAAGACGACAGTAAGTACCATTAACTCCAGAAAAGAAACGAGGGTTGATATTCTTCGTCACTGGTTTATGCACTGCGTACCAGACATCTTTCACCTTGTATTTGGGCAACATGCGGTACACCGCAACCTAGCTTCCAGCTACCTTACCCTATAATTCCAACTTTCCTGTATTTCTATCCTCTCTCTCTTGTTCTTTGTCCCAAGTTTCCCTCCCCCCAAAATCATTCTTCTCATTGACATATAGCCTGGAACGAGTCATGGCCTGGCGCAGCTAGCTCTGCTTCCTCTATCTCCGTCTTACGACTTCATTGATAGAGGGCAGTATGCTGGCATCGCGCAGGTCGCCTATCACAAGGCTTCCTAGACCGAAGATTGCCACCTCTCCATCAGGCAGCTCCCAAAATAGTCTTCATGAGGCTGGATCGACCCCATTCCAGACCTCCCTAACTTAGAAAATTACAGGTACCGAAAATGGAACCAGCCCTTCCGGGCAGCAGTCAGTAAAGCTAACCACTAGACGAAGGAGGTGGTCAACCTGATCATTACCCAAAGAAAATATGTTCAATCTTACATCATGCAACTTTGTCTCATTTCTTCCACTCTTCTTGCTATATTCTGGAATGTCTTGCGGCACAATGCAATTCCGGAGATAGAACCTACAGCATGCAAAATATTGAAATTAAGTCATTTTACATAGAATAAATATAACCAGGAAAAACTGCACAAACTAAATGAAAAAGTCCGTGCAAAAGTTTTATTAAATCAGGCAGGTTTATGCTGTTCACTTTAGAAACAAACTGACGGTTTAAAATACAACACAAATTTGATGATGGCATGCATAAGTTTGACCCCTCCTGTAATTTTGCAATTCGTTTATCATATTTCTTAATTCTGAAAGAATGTATGATTGAATTGTTTCCCTAGGGTGATGTAACATGCCACGGGGTGCCATCAATTTCAGTAATTTGTAGGGAAAGTTGTGCCTCTAGTTTAAAAATAGTCTAATATACAGATAACTGTATTCTTAGCTCTGTACAAATGCATTTCAGTAACAGTCTGTAGTGTCTAAAAAGTACTATTTTTCTATATATTTATTCAAACTGGATTGCTATTGTTTGTTCTTTCTTTTTAAAGAGTTAATATGAGTGTCAAATTTTAGCACCTGCATTAAAGTTATATGTTGTTTACAAGATATTTTAACCGTATAGTTAGGTTAGTGAGTGATAATACAAGTTTATCCTTATTTTTATTTGAAAATTATTTTCCATGTTTAGGAAAATAAAATATTCAAGGCCTGGCCAAAGCAGGAATTTCAATTAAACAGTTTGCAAAGAGTTGGATTAACTTATTGATATTTCCAAGAGTGTACGACCATAAAAATGACAAAGAAAAACATTTGAAGAATGGTGGAAAAGAAATATATCAGAACAGGTACAATCCGAATGTTTAACTTTTTCTGATAACTATGCGGGGATGAAACGGTGTGTAGACCTATTAGAAGAAAAAAGAAACACTTTTTTCCCCTCTTAAAGGCAATGAAAACAAACCAGAATTTTGAGACAGGCTGAATTTAATACTGACCACAGATAAAGGAATGCTGCGTGCCACATCCTTTTCATGAATGTAGAATCGATCCTATACTGAACCTTCAAAATATAAGAATAATAACCTAAAACCTCTCCTATTCTTGCAGGTGGTGATGGGGGGGGGGGGGTTAAATCATATCACATGCAGCAGAGAAAAATTTCGCGAAATCTCTCCTGGAGTGCATTATGAATCAGTATTCTGACTGTAAAAGACTGCAAAAAAATGGCATTTTACCTCTCAATAAAATACATTCACATGCAGAATGGAGCTAGCACACAAAAGGCACTAGGCAACGAATTGACTCAAGGGTTCAAGCAATGTGAAAAAATTGATCTGGTAATATCTATGTTCTGTATGTATGGCTATTCAAGACTTCGGTTTCCAATTTCAACATCCACAACTCAGTATTTCGTCCATAGAGTGCCACAAAAATAGTTGTCTGCAACACAAGAAGATAGGCGGCATTAAATTGGGGGGAAAATAATAATAATAATAATAATAATAATAATAATAATAATAATAAATAAAAAATAATAAAAAATATCCATTGTAGAAAAACAAAAATCCGCGCCGATTATTGATAAATATTTGTAGGTTATTTTTATGTGCACAAGTGTATTCAAAGAACTGTAAGGGAAGAATGGTCATGAGTGCTATCTCAAGGTAAAGCACACGTGTTTGTTTTACTTTCCATTAGAAACCGCGACCTTGGATCTATGATAAAAGTAAAACACCAGAATCAACCCACATTATGAAAGGACATACTGCTGGAGATAGATGTTTGAATCCTATCCACTGTTTGGAATGTTTTCGACTTGGTTCGCACTTCCGTTGTGTGTGTGTGTGCGTATTTATGTGTGTGCGTGCGCACGTGTGTGTGTGTGCGCGCACGTGTGTGTGTGTGCGCGCGCGCGTGTGTGCATTAATATAAATTTCAAGTGTAACTCTATTGTTTGTAGTTGCGCTGTAATACTAAGATGCCAGGCCATGGCGAGCAAGATAATGAAAGAATATTGGCAGAGAAGAGAAAGTAAAAGAAAGGAACTGTTATCACAATTCATAGGTAGTGGCTGTTTCAACGTCAGTGTCAACATGAGGAAGCAGTTTGTGCAATGAAGAAGTGCTCACAGCTGCCCAGTTGAGGTGTATTCTCTGCAACAAAGAATTGCAATAGTAGAAGTGTATATGCGTTTCGGTTTCATTAAGAACATGATGCGGGAGAATTTTGCAATTTTCCTAGTGTTGATGTTTCTGCAATGATCAGTATGTATTTGGAGAAAAAAATAGCGTATAACGGGATCAACATTTAAAATTTGGCATTTTTCTGGAAATTTCTCTTCTTCTGGATTCTTGCATTTCATGATGGAATATATATTGACAGGGGCACTGCGTCTTTAATCAAATCCGGATTTGCCCTTTGATACTCGTCGGTCCTGGTGATGTAGTGGTATTCATACTTGCCCCTTAAACCCAAGATCGCGGGTTTAATCCCGGTTCAGGATCGATGTATTTTTTCCGGTGTAAATATACTAAGTATGGCTTCCTTCGGAAGGGAAGTAAAGGAAATCTGTGGATCCCGTGTCGTATATTTACGGCATGTAAAAGAACCTCAAGCCTGAAAGAAGAGACCTCTGAGCAAAATTTATCGACTTTTCACTCCCTGAATTGAATGCGAAGCTGATGGCCTGAGATGTTAAAGAGCGTCCCTAAATAAACCAAATTAACCCTTGGATATTCGTATCAAGATCTACTTTTAGCCACATATTGTTAACTTTAAGGTAATTCCTCGAAATATTTTATTTGAATGAATCTCATTTTGGATTCAGTGCATGCATGTAAGAGTACTCTCCTACTAATTTGAATGACTGAAATTTTTCATTTTTTAATACATTGGAAACACATTTAACTATTTTACTGATTTTATTTACATAAAACTTAAATAAATATAAAGTGTATGCCCATTGTGTCAATTTATACTAACGAAGAATAAGAGGCCGTTAATCTTAAGAGAGGCGTTGCTTATCTTTTCGTTTGTCGTAGAGTTCCACAATAAAGCTCCATGTGCTACTTGTTCCCATGTTTACTACTCTGTGTGTGATCGTTAGAACAGAGACAAAATCTACTGAAACAAATACAGTGCAGACCACCCAAGAGTTTAAGCATGTTTTACGGGTAGAATGAGGAACGCATTAGCGGTAAATGCCCCGACCATCACCTATTTTCTTCTTTACTCTCTCCCTCCTCAGAAAGTTCGGAACTCTCTCGTCTACAATTTGCATTCCAGTAGATGTGATCTTAAAGTAGTTGGAAGTGCGTTATTGACGAACGCCTGGTAGCAGCTAAAAAGTCCAAACTATAATTATGATTTCATATTAAACAAACAGTATTTTAAAGACCTACTCCTCAAAGAAGCAGTATTTTCACAAATGTATGCATGAGTTTGGTGGATGATTCCCGGAGACTGTCATCAAAGCCATAAGACTGCGATTTACTCAAAAATTGGATATAAACGGACCAACATTTACGAAAAATTGTGGGAAGATATTCCTTACAGAGGAGATACTTGAAGATAAGCAGGTTAGGTTTTAAGCAAATATTTGTGCACCTTGCTATCAGTTGGCATAGGAATGACATCGAAGATAACTTCCAGCATTTATCATAAAATATGTTTGAGTATGAAACATATTGCTTATTCGGTATTTTTAAATGTTAGTTTATTTGTTTCCTAGAGGGAACGAAATGAATACGGCACTCCTCTTTGCCCATGTAACAGGTGTGAACTCTTGGCTAGTACTATGATGGAAAGAAGAATGCCGGCCGTATAAAGGGAATACAAATATCATATTACCACATTAATTTAAATTAAACAGGTCGGTGGGTTCACATTGAGAGCTGCCGCGGTACATCAGCATTGCAAAGAGCTTGACGCAAGACAATTAAAGTCATTTCTTACTCGTCAGACATAACGAAAGGACATATTGTGCGGATGTGGGAATGCAGTCGTCCTCCAATTGTGGGAAGGCCTCATTATTTGTAGCCTCATTTCCAGTTCGTGCACCCCATCGCGCTGGGCGCCATTTTGCAGTCGTTTTCGATATGGCTACTGTGAGTGGGGGGGAGGGATCTGTAGATTTAATTGATGATTGATGGACTGTTGATCTCCTCTTCACCTGCCGCCTATCGAATACTGCAATGCCAGGCTAGCGTCAGTGGATTGCTGGAATTTTATGGCCCTCACAGGTCCATGGGAGAGGACTAGGAGTTATGCACGAGACGAACACAAATGGTACAACTTGCAATAACACCATTTATTTATAATTAGGTAAGTTTATCATTCAAGGGCCGCCTTTAAGTTTTTAGAAAATTGTCGAGTTTGTTTGCAACTAGCCCGATGAATTCTACTCTATCACTGCTCTGTCAGTGCGAGCCTTTCACTATACCACGGTCTTTCTCTTTGTGCACTATTTCAAATCTAGCTTCCGGTTAACAGTTTAAGTCTTTCTCCTCCAAAAGCTGTATGGTCGACTCCCTCGCTACCCTTTATGGCGTCTGTTTTTCCCTGTGTTTCTTTGCCTAATGTCAGTTGCAATTTATGACACCCACAAGGTTCCGTGGCGTCAATAGGTTATAATTGCCCGGTCTGTTCTGGATTTTAACAAAAACTAACCCTCCTGTCCGTTTATACAATAACTAATGACCTGACCCAATCTGTTTTCCAAACTCTTAAAGAAGACCCTTCACATACAAAGCCTCTTACAAATACAAAAGATATATAGAACCCCTTCACATACAAAGCCTCTTACAAATACAAAAGATGTATAGAATCATCTGTTTCTTTTCGTCCCGTTCCCAAAACACACTTCCTGCTTTAGATCTAAAAGCTTTGTAAACAAGTTGTTGTAATACTCCAGAAATACATAAAATGACTTAATTATTAATACATACATATAAACTGTACAAATTGATTATAATAAGATTTATAATACATATAATTAATTTTACTAATATCAATAATATAAACATGAAGGTTGAAGTCATTTTATATTGTCTCATTTTTCAAAGCAGCACTTATTTGCTGGCCGCTTTCTACGCCCTGTAACAGCGTAAGGTGGGGGATGCCCTTAGCTTTTGTTGCACTAGAACAAGGGCTGGAAACCAAGGTATGAATACATATCTTTGCAACAGCGGTCTGTATTGTTATTAGTGTTCAATGTGGAGTTCTTTTTTATATCTATGCGAGTCCCAGTTTACGCTTGCTTATTTTTTCGTGCATATGAAGCAGAATATTTGATGTTTCCTAAGCAATCTGAAACTCTTTGATCAACCTGAATGAACTACTCTTGGAGCAGGAATTGGGTGGGTGCTGCGGGATCGTGGTGTTGTAGATAGCTGGTGGTCGTGGTCTCGATGTCTGCCCGGGCTGCTCACTGATGACATCTGCTCCAATTCTGTTGAATTTGATCTCAGGATCCACTGGAGTGTTTCGTGGATCGATCGGAATAGATCCACGGGAACGAGAAATGTGTTTCCCAAAAGATACACCAAGTTAACTTGTTCAAATATTTTATTCACAAATAAACATTTTGGGGCTACTTCCTAACTGCTCGTCGCCGACTTCACTACTCGCTTAGACTGACTTTAGAAATGACTTACACTGCCCTCAACTGACTTTAGAAATGATTTAGACTGATTACTGTCGAATGACTTAGGCTGCCTGCTTCCGTATCTCTCTTGAATGAATCCTTTCGTTGTGTTTCTAGTCGGCCTGCTCTTGTGTGTCTCTCCTCTGATGATTCTAGTATCCATCGTGTCTCTCGCATCTCTACTGTCGTCTCTCCTACATCTCTACATCTCCTACATGTCGTCTGTTGTCTTGTCTGTATGTCTCTCTGACTTCTGTACTCCAGTTTTTCTACCACATCGCCACTCCTTTCGCTAAATTAAGTTCCCTCGTATTAATATACAAGGGAATTTAATTTCCTATTTCCGTGTTATATGTTCATCATTGGCTATCCTAAAAAATATTTATTTGTATATAAGTTCTCCTTATTCGTTGACTTTTATCCGATGCCCATTGGCTAGAATTATTCTCTCCCCCTGATCCACAATGTCTTTCCACGAACTTGGATTTTCCAAGAACAGCCTTTCATAAATTTCGGCACTTTGCTTACATGCTGAGTTCTATTGAAACATCTTTTTCCTCCCTTAGTTTGTAGATTTCCAAATGTTCTCAGAGATAAAGCAGGTGCTTATGGGCTGTTTTCAATATCTTGTACCCCTGGCTGGCCTATAATAAAACATTTTCGTCTCCGTTGTGACATTTTCATTTTCTCTTAAATTATTGCTACGTCTGACTTTGTTCAAATACTGTCCCGTTACAGCCACATGTTTCTCATATTGTGAACTCCTAAGTATTCCTTGGGCAGAAGGTTTGTGACCTAACAAAAGATAGTTTACCCTTTCCTCAGCCTTGTCTAAGGAGTGGTCAGCGGTCGAGGCGTCAGGTATACATCTGTCTCTTTCTCACATCTTTTACGACAAAATGTATACAAAACCCTTTTGTAAGATACAATCACCTGTCAAATGATATACACATAAGTACAAGTTACAAATTATTTCAATTCCTGTTATGTCTATCTCTAAATGATTTCATTACACATATACATAATAATTATGCTTGTCAAATCTAATGCCTTTAGAAATATATCTCTGCAGCTTTTAGTTATTAAATTAATAAAGGCAGCCTTATTTCCGGCTTCACTCTCTAGACTGTGCAAAATATCCCTGCTGCAAAAGTTGGTGAAACAATCTCTCCCCTAGTTTCATTCCCTTTGACAAGTGAAAAGTTTCAGTTCTGCTACGACTGATTAATCTATCTGGCTTTTGTGCACAATTGCTCTTTAGAAAAATGAGGATATATTACCTAATAGGCATATTCCCTGCTTGTATCCCCAAAGATTCGAAAACCACATCCTTATACAGGGTCCTTATTCCTCTACGCAATTGCAGAAATTGATTTTGCCAACGGGAAGTTACTGCGTAACAGCCTCGTCGCCACCTGCCAAGGGAAACCAAGTTGCGCAGTGGAAATGCATAAGCGTATATTTTGTTTCTTTCGTTATTTAAATTAATATTGTGCTGACCATCTTAACACGCTCAAAGTGTCTTTCCTCCTCTGTGAGAGACCGCCATGGGTGGCCGAGATCGTTAAGGCGCGGACTCGTGAGCTGTTCGAATCCCGCCAGGACCGTCCTCCCTGACTTAGGTTTTTTCCAGATTTTCCTCAGTCATAAATGACAAATGCGGGGAGGTATCCTAAACTTAGACCCGGAAGGATTTCTTCCTTAAAAATAAATCCTTTCCCAATATATCATTTCATCTCATGTATCATCAGTGTCCATTGCCTGTGGTGCCTAAGTTGTAAAAACGGGCGTTGAACACTATTCATTTTCACTCCACAGTGGGACATGCCTGAATTCTTTTGTAAAGTTTCGGGGACACTCGCGGCAATTCATCCTTCCGAATATTGCAAACTGCTCCCCGGATATTTTGATTCAGCGCTCCATGGGTTTCATTTCAGGTAAAACATTAATTTTAATTGGATGACTATATAGCAGTTGCGTGGCTTTATATGTACTGCCGACAATATACCAACAAGCTGGGTTAATTGTGTTAACTTTCAAGGAGAAGTTTCTAATCGATAGCATTTTTAATTAAGCTTCTCTTCTGTTAAAAACAGTATCGACTTGTCAGTGAAAAAGCCTTGAGTTTGAACTTTGTTCATCAATCTAAAGTGTGTGATGAAAATTTAGCTCGAAATTCTCTAATATAGTAGTTGTACGGTTTCTTTTGCACATAATCATAAATACATATTTCTTGTTCTAGGTTATAACCTCACTCTCGGTATTTCTACAATATAGAAATACACAATAGAAAGTCTAACATGCACTTCTATAGAATTGCAACTAAAATAATTGGCGTGATAAACATGAATGTGCAAGAAGAATTGCCTGCGTTAGCGGAGCTTATAGTTTCAGTTATCTGCAATCCATTGAAAATAAACCGGTTTTCACAATTGTGTACAAACTACGATTGCGTAGCGGAATGAGATCCCGAAATGTTTTGAATGAAAGTTATTTCCGAGCTCAGACCAATATGATTTTTTTTTTTAAATACTTCACCCAGCACCCTGATATCATCACCTTAATAACTGAATCCATAGCAGTAAACATTGTTTTAGAGATATGATCGATCTATTTTTAAATTTTTTCATTTTGATCATGTTTGTTTTTATTGCTTTATTACTTGATAATATACGTCAGTAAAATACCTTAAAATACATAATTTGGAGATGTTTCAAAGTTTTTATATTGTTTAGGCGGAGAAATTTAAAACCGGACACCGCAGACTGATAGAGCAACTTGACGATTGTATTCCAAGTGCCCAAAAGCTATATCCCTAGGTAGATTTTGTGCGAGTTCTAATAATGAGATATTTTTTTAACCGCTGAGCATAATAATAGCCACATATCGTTTAATCATAGTCCTACACTATCTTATTACGTCTCGACCACAGAATTATTTATTCGCCCCGAATAGATAGTAATGGTATGGTAAATAAAGGCAAATCGGTAGCAAGAATGTGTAGTGAGCATTTTGTCACTGAAACAACGCTTCAATCTTCGCGGTCTCCAGCGCGACCTCTTTTCCGTTCTTGTTTTGTTTGAAAAGCTACTAGCATGGCCACTGCATGTGAATGTTTGTACTTATTGTTTTCCAAGAATTAATGTTTCGTGTGCGCCCAAGGCTAAAGAGAAGTCTTAGAGACCGGAAGCAAATGCAGGTAAGGTGGATTCTTTAGCAAGCGTTCACCTACTTTCCCCAGCTAAGAGCGTTAAGGAATTCAACATAATACGTTGTCTAAGTGGGCCATGGAATTATTACGTTGTTACTCAGTATTCGGAATGGGAATTACCGTAATGTAAGGAATTTTGAGTTCAAAATCTGATCAAGGTCATTTGTCAGAGCAGTGCAGCTTCAGTGCTGCTTTCACGAATAACTTAATTACTACGTTTTTAAATAAGCTAGAAGTTTAACTGCTTCAGCCCTACTACATAGATGATGCTTATTGCAGCTTCCGCAACATTAAATCATTGTTCCTCTTTGTTCTCGTTAACAATTGGGTAATTAAAGAAACCTGATACAAAGTGCAAAGAACACACAAGTTTCCTGAAACAAACTGTGCACTGGTAGGAAATTTGTGTGCATAGTAATATTTGTTAACTTCGGATTTTTAGATCGTTAAAACCAAACCTTTCGGCATCCAAAATAATTCTGGAATTATTGATATATAGGCACAAATGTATTTGTGCCCACTCGCACTACAATAGCCATGAAAATGCAATTTATGAATGCCTTTACAGGATACAGTGAAAAAAATTATTGTGGCTAGAAACTTAATTTTTATTTTGAATAATTATAATGAAATCATCGGCCTTATTGCAGAAAAACCACTACCACTACCAACATTACAATTTATTAAATTCACAAAGCTTATTATTCATTATTGGCAATGCAATATTTTTCAATTACTTTTTGTAAACCTCTGTAATGCAAATTTGCTTTTTGTCAGACAGAACTATTTTATAAGCCGTAAAAATCTTCCTACGAATTCTGAAATACTGAGTACATGTTTTAATCCAGTAATATTTGCTATGCTGATTTCTTGAAGGAAAAGTACGTCCTCTCCATTCAGCATATCACACGCCGCATTCAAGAATATGAAATTCGGGTTTTCTTTTCAACATTTTTTCTTTTTATTCTTCTTTCCATCCAAGGTCTGGGTACTAATTTCCCAGTTCCAAATAACGATTTTTCAGAAATACTGGTGTAGTCATTTCTTCCTTGGGCGTCCTATTAATGTGGGTCCTCTAGGTTTGTGTTACAATAAAATCCTAGGTAATCTGCCCTCTTCCATCCTATTCACAAGATCTTTCCGTTTCTTTCTGTATGATTGAATTTTCAGTAATGTTTTGGACTCCGAGTTGTTGGCGAATAAAATAATTTCTGATGTGATCTCTTGTAGCCACTCCTGCCAACGGTCTTAAAAATCTCATCTAAACACTCTCAATTGGTCATTCTTCATTTTTCATTTTTCAAGACCCACGTATATTATTAACACTTGTTTACTCACAGTATTATCTGGTTAATTTCCGTCTATTAAGATGTTATTAAAAAGTTGAAGCAAAATATTCTTAAGTTTATTGCCTCCATATTTCAGCATCTCCATATTAATGTTATCGATTCCCTCACTTTTCCTAATTCTTAATTTTACTAATTATTTCCATTTCCATTAACTCAATTGCATTATTTGCAGCAGTAATACCGTCACGGGTGGCCGAGGTCGTCAAGGAGCGAACTCGTGAGCGGGAGGTCTGGGGTTCGAATTCCGCCCGGACCATCCTCCCTGACTGAGGATTTTTTTTTTCAGGTTTTCTTCAGTGCTCAAAAATGGCAAATGCCGGTCAGGTACCCTAAATTTAACCTGGGATGTTTCCTTCCTTAAAAATTAATCCTTTCCCACTATTTCATTTCATCTCATGTATCATCAGCGTCCACCGCCTGTGGTGTCTCTGTAGCATAAACGGCCGTTAAACATTATTCATTTATTTCATACAGCAATAGTCTCTATATTTTTCTCATATTCTGTATCTAATAGCTCGTTTTAATATTCATGCAAATTTCTATTGATATTGCGTTTATTGTCTCTCATCTGATTTGAGTCTTTTGAAAATTTTGTATTCAAACCTTTGTGATCCTGTGATATCCCTTTCAATTTGTTTAACTAACGTCTCTCAACTGTCTCGTTTATGTTGTTTATTTGCTTCCTTACAATAGCTCTTCTTGTTTTATACTGGTTCTTTCGTGAGCGGCAATTTCTTATGTCACTCTTTCTTGCCTTGAATTGTTTTGCTAACTCTTCCGGCCTTATCTTTAATCTGTGTTTTTTTTTCTTCGAATCTGTGTACCACGTACTTCTGAAGCTACTTTTAGAACAGCATTTTTTTTTTTTTTTTTTTTAAATATTCCAACCATATCTTCATTCATCCTCCAAATATGATAAAAGTTTGAATTGATATAAATGTTTACTTCTTTCTGTTTCCAATAATTGGATTTTTTTAACTATACTACTTTTGATTTTTTCTTGATGCATCTTCCAGGTATGTGAATCACACTTTGTACTAAGAAATGATCGCTGTCTGTGTCTATTCCTCTAAAAATCTCGTATCTCTTACACATTCTTTTAATCTGGTATTTACTATTACGTAATCAATCACAGATTTTTGGCCTGTTTCCACTCGGGTATATTTGTGGAGGTTCTCCGAATATGCCGACCGCATGTTTTAATGGTGAGTTGCCTACCAGGGATTAAAGCACCTCCTGTTATAAAGTAATCTGACTTGTTTACTTCATCATTATTTTGCTGCAGTTCTTCATAGAACTTTGTCGTTTCTTCTTTGTGTTTTTCCCCCCTTCCCATTTGGGCCAAGTATGCTAAATACTGTATAATGAAATCTGCCTATTCTGATTCTTAAGCACACATCTTTTCAACACATTTTCCCGTTTGTTCCTACCTTATCGCCATCCTTTTCTATTACACCTATTGAACTACTGAAATCTGCATCTTGATTGATTGTTTCATTGTGTTATTTTATTTCCTTGCAACAATGCTGGCAAAATAAAACATTTACATCATAGATTAATTCCGGAACCTTTTGTTTCAACGCACTTCTGGTTATATTTTATTTCTTTTCAGCATTATATAGTTTATCCGTAACCTTATTTTAAATAAATCATCTAATTAGCATCATTAAATTGTGTGTTTAGAAAAAAAACTACACTATTCTGTCTTGTGTGTGCCAGCTGTTCAACTCGTGTTTCTCTCAATATGTGTATCGGAAAATCCAAGTTCTCAACAGAGACTATGTAACTGCTGAACAACAACCAGTAACTTTTCATTAATTTCATTCCTGCAACAAAATTATTACAATATCCTTGAACTAAGCCCACCGCACGATATTCAAACTTTCCTATTTCATCTGCACGAAAAAGATGCGTTTTTTTAATCAGTTTGCAATAAAAAAAAAAAAAACCACCAAACCCTTACACAAAAGGTGAAAAGATTTAACTAGTTTAGTTTATCCCTATAGGGAAAATGAAAATTTAGCCTAAAGTTTCAATATAATTTGTTTAGTAACCCTGAAATGCCATGTTCGATTCCATGGAGACTTAAGTACCTTCTTGACTGTCCCAAAGGCATGCATTTCCATAGAACGTTATGGATAGAGATATCAAGAAAGTGGAGTTGAAATTGCTTAGACCATCTCTGGGAAATTATTCAATGAGTTTTTTTTTTGGGGGGGTTGGTTTATTTACGGACGCTCTTTAACATCTCAGGTCATCAGCGTCCCATTCAATTCAGGGAATGAAAGGGCCGACAAATTTTGCTCAGAGGCCTCTTCTTTCAGGCTTGAGGTTCTTTTTCGGCCCTAAATGTACGACAAAGAACCCGCAGCTTTACTTCCCTTCCGAAGGAAGCCATACATAGAATTTTTTGCGCCCGAAAAATTCCATCGATCCTGGGATGGTTTGAACCCGTGATCTTGGGTTTAGAAGGCAAGTATGGTTACCACTACACCACCAGGACCGACATTCAATGAGTATGAAAAGGAATTGGATCAGAATATCTCCAAGGACTTATAATCCATATGTTTAGAGATTGCTTAGTTATTAAAGCCAAATTGGATATTTTATAAAAATGAGTTTTTTCTCCATAGTAAATTATACATTTTGCCTTCATCTTTGTATTTTCGACTTAACATGTTTCTGTGCTGTTTTATTTCCTCTTAGAAACACCATAAAATTACATGAGTAGTTAATATTAATAAACGGTGATATGATCATATGAAAGCGTTATCTAGAGGAAATTTTTCATTGAAATTGCAATATAAGAGTTATTTATAGTTGTGGTGCACTGTTATTAAAAGGATTGTAACTTTTTTACATGACATTAGAATACGAAACTGTAACTAATAAAGTTCTATGATGTTCAACAAATTTCACATTTACTTTAAGTTATTTTCCTTTTTATGAAATTCATAAACTCAGTAGAAACGTATTACGAATTTTATAGTGAAAATTTGCGATATAAATGGGTGTAAAGTTAAAAAATGGATGGCATGTCCACAGTTAGTTATGAATAGATACATTTAACTATTAGTTTCAATGGAGAAAAGAACTTGAAAAAGAAAATATAGTATGCAGGTCCATGAAAACAGGCACCTGCATCACCGAGCTCTAGTTCAAACAGCGCCGAAAAACAAATAGTTCAAAATTGGCGCTCATCGTTGTACCAAGTTGCCAGCAATGAATTTCACATAAATGTTATAAATATTTTTTTTTACCTTAAAAACGTGCTGAAACGTACTTAATAGAAAACTTAAAGGATAGGTTTTTATACCAGGAGTTGCCACGACGACCAAATCGGAGTTGCCCGCAAAGCACAACCGCGAATGATCATAGTATGTTATTTATCAGTAGCATCATGTTGTGGCAACTCTGAAACCTTCTCCGTCATTTAGAAATGAAGAGATGCCGGTTGACTCTGCATCCCCTGCTATACACAGAGAGATATGTCCAATATGGTTTCATATTTCACCAAACATCTAAAAATGGATGTAGTAATTTATGACATAATGGCTGGAGATGACAATATATTTTAGCAAATGTATTGTTCTTTTAAATATATTATATTTATTAATATTGGTGTCTCTATAAGTGACAAAGGAACACGTGATCGTATTCGCTTTCAGAGTGGCTGCTCCTGCCACTTTCACTATAATAAGTGAGCAGTCAATAGGAACATATGTTAATAACAATCCTTTCTCGAGAGCGTGTTCAAAAGAAATCAAACATATATATTGCCGTATAAAAACCAAATAGAGAGGACAAAATATAGAATACGTAGGCTGGTTCAGTACATCGCAGTAGAGCAAAGTACTTAAAGAGCAAGATTGCAAGAAGGGAATGTTTTATTTGCCGTGTTTGGTGGTGTTCTGTTTCCTAACAAATAAGTCCCATAAGGACAAGTTCTCAAATTAATACCTTAGAAAAAATCAGGAATGAACAACTGCTAGTCGGGCAGGAATGAAACACCCATCCAACATAATAAAAAGACGAAACAAATTTTTCATTCTTAAATACTAACGAGTATTGTGTTATTTAGCACAGTAGCAGTTACTATTTAAGAGCAAGCGAACCTTAAATTAGAGAAAAGTGCATAAAGCATCTTGAGATAAAATGATAATATGATCCACTTTTGCCGGCCTATTTGAAGGCCTCAAATTTCCACGGTAAATCTTCAACATTACAAAATTACTTGATTACTGCAATCGGGTGTGTTGCTATGGGTGGGATAATTTTTTTTTTTTTTTTTTTTTTTTTTTTTTTTTGAACTAACGAACTTTCAAGTTTAGCTGTTAACAGAGCTTCGGGTTTAATTAACAGCTCACAGCTTTCGAATGTTTATTCTTTTGACAAAATGTGATATTCTAGTCCAAGAAAGATTTTTTGGGTATTTAGAGAAGAGAGCCGAGAGTGTATCGCTACATATCTACTCGAACTATAATTCTTTTGAGTTTTGTGTAATTGTGACTCTGGGCTCTGACAGGTGCGACTTTGCTTTGAAAGTAAGGCACTCACCTTGCTGCGCGTACACAGAAGGCTGTGGACGACATGATTCTGGGACTATTGTTTATATTTTTCATGTATGTATGCTTTACTGATTTTCTTACGAATGTGATGAAACGAAATGGACATGTTTTCATAGGAAAACTTGTTAAAATAAGGATTTTTGCCCTTAGATATATACTTCATTTATATTGATTGATTAATAAGTAATCATAGATTACAAAACAGTTACAAATTTCAAATTAATGTGTTTGATAATTATCGAAATAAAATATCTGTTCATATGAAGTTCTGCTCCAAAATAGAATAATGGAATATTGGTTTTGTAATTAGTTTGCTTGATAAGTTTAATATAAAGCATTAACAAACATGCTTTCTGTTTGATTAGCAAATAACAGTTGTATGTTTCACCAGAGCTTATCTGTTCGACCTGAATTACTTTGATTCACATACCCCAAAAAGTCTCTGTGCTTCTTGTTGTATGAACGCTACAGTTGTCCGGACGCTGGACAGCATGCACCGCACCAAACTTAAATGTATTGGGAATTCAAATGATGAGACAGTTCCCCTTCAATGTGACATTCATCCTGCCACTCCATACTTGGGATCATTGCATATTGTCTGAACACCACAGATGCATACATTAACTTCGTCTGATGAAAATTCCTTTTCATTCGACCAGATAATACAATCCCAAAACTCTCGGTCTTTGCAGAGATGCTATAAAGCGAACGCTACTCTGGATTCTCGATGTTATCTGTTTGATCGTTTTTTTCTGTAAGGTATTAGATGCGAATTCCTTATTCATAAAAACATCTTATAGTTTGGTGATGCACTATCCCACAGGTCCACAGCGAAACCTTCATCCTGGAAACGTCGGATCCAAAACATTACCACATTTTTGGTCTTTCCTGTGACATTGGCAATTTCAGTCACTGAAAGACTAGCTTTTCAGATTTCATTATACGTTCTTCAGTTTTTTCAGAGATTTAACCTGGTTTTGCAAAAAGACATACAAATGGAAGAAAATGAAAAGCAGTCCAAGGAAAGTCTCTAGTGGCGTGACTTTTCATCGGTTAATTTGCGAAGAAGAAAGAAAGGGGTAAGGTGACAAGGATAGGATGAATATAAAATAAGTTCGACTAATGAGGGGTGGCTATTTGTTGATATATCTACATCATGAAGAATAGCAGAGTTATGACCTCCCTCTCGGCTAATGGTGCGTTCCCACCTGATTTGAGTCCACTAAGGAAGAGATTGGGTGATGGAAAGTCCGTGTTAAGCAACCAGAAATCCCTTTAGTGCGGAGAGATTAATAAAAGTATCTTTGTTCTCGATTGTACAAGCTTTTAACCTTTATCTGCGCTTGCGGCAAGAAAGTGTGCCGCATATTTTGCCGATAAACAAATGGGTAGGTCATTCGTACTCTCTACTCAGTCTTCCGTTGTCTTCTTCGGCACATTTTCTTCGCGAGATCTACGAAAGTAATTATAGTTTTGTATTTGTATTTCATTCACGCGCAAAAACTCTCTTTTATACAAAATAAAGAACTATATGAGAGAAATGAGTGTCATTTCGTGAAGGTTACTATGTAAGTGCCATATTTTTAACCTAAGTGGTTCCTTTAAGCGAGTCATAACATATATGTAGGAAATAAAACAAAACTCGTTACATTTATCTTGTGATAGCACCCAAATAACCTATACAGCAGATACATCTCCAATATTTTGCAAACAAGCTCACTTTACTAGAAATAAATTTTTGTTATCTCTTCACCAGCATTATGGTTACAAATGGGGACGGCACGTATGATTATTTTGTGATTCAGTTCGTATTTCTTGTATTGTTTGCTCTGTTAATTTGACCATACTTGACTTTAACTTTTGCTTTTACTTCCGGATTTGCGTTGTGCCGCAAGATATTTTCGAAAATGCGGAAGAAAGATTGTAACAACTGTAGGATTAGTAAACAGCTTAGTAGCACATAAATTCATTCAAAAATTTGTTGAGCGATGAGTCAGTCTAATAGAAGCGGAAACCACGCCTCAAGGTGAGAACTGGTTAGGTAGGTGAATGATATCCCGGAACAGTAAGCTTCAAGGCCTTTTTAAAAACTTATGCATACACCTATATTAAACAATGATAAATCCAGCTTCCGGGGGGATATCAAACTTCACGGAGGAGGGTGGGATGTCATGGGCTTCAATTTTGGTATTACTAATAAAATAACACGGTATTTTAGTTTTCCTTTATCTCTGCTGTGTAGTTAATTTAACCGAATTGGGTATAATTATGTTTAAAAATGAAATTTTGAGAATCAATAAAATAATATTATAGCATGCAATAACTTACATTTAGAGCAAACTAATGTGTCGAGGCCTTTTACAGCATATCTGTGGATAACTTTCTGTAGGTTCTTCGTCCTCTTCAGTTGGTACTTTCACATAAGCTTGAAGCCTATCCTGACCAATTTCTTAATTTTGTCATTCACCCTATTCAGTGTGCTGAATGACTTTCTACACCGGCAATGACAACGGGAATGCAGTGTCCTTAGAACTTCTTAGTATCCTAAGTATGGCTTCCTTCGGAAGGGAAGTAAAGCCGTGGGCCCCGTGTTGTACATTTACGGCACGATAAAGAATCTCAAGCCTCTGAGCAAAATTTTCGGCCGTTTCACGCCCTGAATTGAACGGAACGCTGATGACCTGAGATATTAAAGAGCGTCTATAAATAAATCAAATAAAACAAAATTAAACAAAAGAGCTTCATAGCCGATATTGGCCCTTAAGATAAAAGAAGCAACATCAGAGACAAATCTTCTGATTTATTACGAGCAACGAACTTAAGAGAACGTAAGCCTGCAATAACAGTGTCAACATTTTCAAGTCCTTACATCAAACATAGTTCTTTACAACAATTTTCACTAAACTCTTGAAATATTTTAAAACTTTCAAAACATGCATCTAGTTCTATTGCTTTCAAGCCTTGTGCATTTCATTAATCTCACTTTTCATAAATTTCCTTACATTTCTCATATTTTGTTTCTGTCTTCTGTGAAGAGCACACTTAACCTCTACTGCATCAACTTGTAGTTTTTTAAATTTTATTTAGTGTTTCATATTCCGCACTATGTTCATCGCAAAGTCCGTCGATGTTTCTTTTATGTAGAATTGCAGAAACAAGTACAGGAAGTTGTAAAAACTTGAACGATTGTTTTTGTAGAACTTTATTTAATTTTGAGACTGCACTTAACGTTTCATCCAAAATCACTAAACCTACAATGCTATTGTAACTCGCCATTTCTAACAAGATTCCTCCTGCCAAACTTGCTAAATCCGCATCGTCCTTGTGCATATGCTCACATGCCATCATAATGGACTTGTAGCACAGGAATGTAGTATGAACTGCGCGTTAGATACTCAACCGGTGGATGTCATAAGTTTCAGGTATTTTTAAAACAAGTTGTTCTATAGCACGCCGAGTTTCATGCATTATATTTTCTCGTTTAGAAGAAACACAAATATCCTTAACAATGTGTGATATGCATTTTATTATAGGTGCTTATTCCTACAGTTGGTGACAGCAATCGACAAAACATGTGCTTTTCAGTGATGTATTGCAAACTCTGCCCTTTGTTTCTGATAATTGAGCGCGGATCTCAGCGACAGAACTACTAATGTCGAAAGAGCATGTTAGTAATTTGAAAGAAAGTTTTCATGTATGTGTGCGTTCGTGGTGAGTGTGTGTGTCGATTACTGTGAATACAAATTCAGATGTAGTGCTCTTCAGTTCAATCAGACAAAAACCTTTCCTTCCCTTCAAAAGACCGGGACGGCAAATTACTTCGGTTACAAACATTTGCAGATTCTCCTGCCATTAGGAAAAGTATTTATCATGGAGAATTGTTTCATCTTGATTGCCTAGAACTTCATCAATAGTTCTGAAACGGTATATTTGCTAACTTTTGAGGACTTTTTCTGAAATTTAACCCATTTTTCAAGGTTAATGTCGCTTTTTAGTGCTATTTTACGAATTAGAGGTTTATATTTCGTTGTGTGAGGCATCTCCTCCTTACTGAGAAAGTGCACAACTCGAATTAAAAATGGAACAGTTTGCCGATTCAATGCTTTTTCAGTTTTATTTTGTCGAATTATATGCGCCTGAAAAGGAGCGTTTAATCCCTGTAATCTACAGATTTCAAGTGCAATGGTTTTTGCGTGCTTTTCTAGTTTTTCTAAATTTAGTGAAAGGTACAGAAATGAACACCTCACCTGCTTTTTGTAGAGCTTCAGTATCATATTTATATGCATTTCGCTTACTTTACCAAAGGCCCCTACCCGAACGCGGTCAAAGTACTTATACTTCCATTTTTGGTGGTACTTAATCTCGCATTCAACGCTTTTTATACTTTGTTTAGGATAACGACTTCAGAATGGGTCAGAAATAGTACACTTTTCGTTCGAAAACTGAGGAAGAGTAACCGAAGAATCACTAAGCAATTCACCATCTTTCAAAGGACGACTCTTTTGCAACACTCTGTTTTTTATTAGAAAAGAAGATAATAATGTTTTTTGTTTGTTCTTTCATCGCCTTCTACAGTAAAATGTTGACAGACTAACCGTTAAAATAGGTGCAACTGCAAGAGGTTGAAATTCGTTGCAATGAAAGCATATCACATTACACCAGCCCTATCGCTCTACGCCCATTGTTGAGCTTCAAATGGAATATTTCAAATTAGCAGTTATCGAAAAGGACGATAATTTAAATTACTTATTTTGACTTTTAATTATAAATATTATGTATATGTACAAATCGATTTTAAATTTTCGGAGGGGAACTTCAATTTCCGAGGAGGGTTTCCCCCGGATCACCCCCTGAATTCATTAATGCCTATAAAACTCTTTGAGCTCTGCTGTTAGATAAAATTCAAAGCACAGACGTGAGTGTGAGACGCCACACTCAGCAAACAGGCCCAAGATCTGCATATATGTGCGACTTACGTTCAAGGCTATAGACTCTTGCTGAATTTATCTGATTTTAATTATAAAGGATGTATAGAGCTCATTTCTTCCAACACTGTCTAGCCTTCCTTCTTTTACTTATTTATTTATTTCCAACTTCTACAAAGAAGGCAGCAGCGCTCCAGAACTTCATTCAGAAGAATTGTAGTAAAATAGCTACAAGAAGATGAAATGTTATCTTCCGGCTTGTGGATACAATGAGGTATCGCATAATATTTGTGTCTAATTATGAAAACATAAGGGACCGCCACATGTGGCCGATCATTAAGACAGGGGTATTTGGGTGAGATTTCTGGGATTCATTTCCCACCAAGACCGTCCTCCCTAGCTCAGGTTTTCCTCAGTCCTCATAAATGACATATGCCGGGAAGGTACCCTAACTTTGGCCTGAAACGCTTTCTTCCCAATTTTTCATTTCATCTTGCGTGTTATCACTGCCCACTGCCTGTGAAGCTTGGCAATAAAAAATGGGCGCTTAACAATATTCGAAAGAAGCAAGGGATTTTAACTTTCCTGAAAAATAAGAATTTTGTGTTGAATTATTAGAATGTTTTCTGCAAAATATCCGCAAGACAGAGCTTGTTTTAAAATCAACTTTGTAAGCTGCACGTGAAGAATAATGAAAATTTCAAGACCATTGACTATTCGATACTAATTGATTTATGTAAATTGAGTCTTGTTTGCTTCAATGTCAGCCCGTTGTTCTCCTGAACTTGTTGGCATTCTCCCACTAGTACAATAGTATTGTAGCAGACTTACAAAGGCGGAACGTCCATAGTGCGCCACCACGTTGACGTAAGATGGTGGTGTTATGGCTATTGTGCACCAGAGGGCCCTTAAACTTATGGGTACCTAAACATAGTCTGTAGAGGTGAATGATATGCATTAATGCTGGCGTAAACGAGCTCGGAGTCCTTGGCTCCGTAATGTTATCTTACACTCATTTTTCCAGGGTAAGGAAAAAATCCTTACCCAAGTAGCTTAATTTGACCGAGATTCGAAACCAGGACTACACATTAATAGTCTCAAACGCTACCACTAGACCAGAAAGCGATCATCTAAAATATTGTTTCACATTATTTGTAAACAAAACAATATATCAGAAACCTCAACTCTAGGGAAAATTCTATATTTGTGAGAAAATAAAATAAGCTAACATACGAGGAATAAGTCGTAAGTCGTGGCAATTTTTTTTCTTTCGAGAACAAGGGCCAATACGAAAAATCTAAGATATACAATCGAAAGTGTTATGGAATGTACTATCGAATGAGGCCACCATATGGTGTACATGAGCAGAACTGCGTGTCTCAGTACGCTCCGAAATGCAGTTGCGCAGCAACAGTAATCGGGAGTGGAGGTCACGAAGAGTGAATAACGTGCATATGCGAAAATAGCATTTCTTCGCGGCTGGAATGGACGAGAATGAGAATGTCATCTAGTGCTATGGAGAGCACGGGTGTGCGTGCCCTGCCCTATTGGACAGTGGCAAAGTGAATAGAGGACCGCGCAGTGGGTGTCTGTGTCCGCGGACAAGGCGGTAAAGCTGATGGCGGTGGAACAGTGCTTACGCAATGATAGGCGCTGGACACTTCTGGAATTAAAAGAGCGAACAGGAATTCCGTTAAAGAGAGGGAGAGAGAAAAAGAGATAGAGGTATACAAGTGTACTCATTACGAAACATCTCACATCAATCTGGTGATGTTTCAGGAAGAAGGGGATGCCATGTTGAATGGCATCATTGCAATTTATGAAACATGGCCTAGGGGCTCTTGTATGGCATTCTCGTGTATCCTCCCGCTGAAAATATGCATATACGCGTATACATGCATGTTGCTCACTCTTCAAAACCTCCATTTCTGACCATTGTTGCTCACCAACTGAGCTATGGGGTGTGCTAAGACCTGAAGCTCTGCTCACATACACTATTTAGTGGCTTCGTCGAAAATACTTTACCGCGAGGAAAAATAATAGTTGTCATGACTTATCCTTGGTATAAACGTCAATCTTAAAATGTTAGTTATTCAAAGAATGAAAATAAATATATATTTCACAATCCTAAAACGTAATAAAATTAACTGTTGCATCATATTAATATAAAATATTAATTTTATATAATTTGTTGATTTAGACCATCCACATTTTTGTGTATAATGGGCCATGTTGTTTCCTTCTCAATGTAGATGTTAACAGTAGAATTAGAATTCATTGTGAATTAATTAAAAGTATGTTCAAATGGGTTAAATTCTTTGCCAAAAATTCGGATCATCACTCCAGTTTGTTGTTATAATTAAACTGACATTCACAAGAACTGATTCAAAAGTATGCATGTATTCATTATTATAACGTTGGTCACTTGACAGTGCTAGCAAACATTCTTCACTATAGCTAGTCTGTAAAAATATTAGGCATAACATTAATTCCAAAGTGACACTCACGTTTAAATTTTTATTTTTATTCTGCAATATTTACATCCTGATATCTTGTTTCTACATCAGAATATAATACTCCAGATTTAGTTTATTTATTCCTCTTATATCTTTCAATACAATTTAATTTACAATTTAAATTCTACAGATTTTAAAATCTACACTACTAATACTATAACTAAACGAAATTAAGACTTGAATAAACTAAATCGGTACTGGAATCCAGCACTACGGCTATTTACTATGATTTATAATTACATCTACAATTGCAACTGGTACCCAGTAGCAATGATTACATTTAAACTTAATTGATTTGCAATTTTTATCCAATTTAATATATACCTCTTCATTTCTGCTAAGTCGGTCCTGGTGGTTAGTGGTTACCATACTTGCCTCCTAAACCCAAGATCGCGGGTTCGAACCCGGCCAGGACCGATGGATTTTTTCGGGGCGTAAAAATCCTAAGTATGGCTTCCTTCGGAAGGGAAGTAAAGCCGTGGGTCCCGTGTCGTACATTTACGGCACGAAAAAGAACCTCAAGCCTGAAAGACAGGCCTCTGAGCAAAATTTGTCGGCCGTCTCACGCCCTGAGTTGAATGGGACGCTGATGACCTGAGCTGTTAAAGAGCGTCCATAAATAAATCATTCAAAAAAAAAAATCTGCTAACGCTCGGTATCCGGGCTGCTCCCCACTGGAATTCCTGGCATCAGGACCTGGACATCAATGGAGTTGCTGCCGGTCTCAAGCAGCAGCTATACTGAACCATGCTGTGTTGATAGCGCAGTTCCCTTCTCTTCTCTCCATCTCCGTCTACTTTTTCTTCTCTCAACTGCTTCCTTTCCGCCCGAAAATTGCCATTATTCCTTTCTTCTGTCAATTCTGCTCTCTTCTTCTGATTCAAATTGGGTGTTATCTTCTTTATCATCTTTTTCTTTAACTAATTCTAGTTGTAAATACCTTTCTTGCCTTTTCCTGATTCTCTGGGATGTTCTAGGGGAATATACGATTTCTGACCTTTGAATTTTTTCTCTTGTTTGTTTTTGTTGTTTTTTTTTTCTGTTTTTATACTCTTCTGCCATGTTGCATGATATTTTATTTGTTAGCTCATTCAATGCCCTAAAATCATCTTCGTCTCTTATGATGTTCCAGATGCGTTTCCCTGCAAGTAGTCGACTTTCCTCTGCTACAATTTGCTGGTATTTAGGGCATTCAAATGAGACATGTTCCGGTGTATCGATCACGTTACAGTCCGTACATGTATTGTTTGCTTGTAATTTAAATCTTATATGAGCAATATGGACCGTGTCATGTTACATAATGTACTAAACCCTTATTGGGATGAATATGCTTAAATTATAATTGTTCCTTAATGGATGGGGGGATTTCATGCACTCTTCTACCTTCTTTTATTTCATTCCATTCTTGTTGCCATATTTGTAATAAAGAATCTTTGCTTTCTTTTTTATTTCTACATTTTTTATCAACAATGCCCATTATTTTGAGTTATTTTGCTCATATTTAAAGCATAATAGGAACAGCTAATTTAATTCTTCAATAATTTGGATTTCACTCCTTTTTTCCGAAGGGAATACGTCAATCTTTTTATTACCCACTGAGTTACGGAAATGATGCTGCGGTGTATGTATTTCTGAAAATCATCCATACAATTTGAAATACCTACTTGCTCTATAGTAGATATTCATATAATACTTCTGCTTTGATTTTGTTTAAACCTCTAATCTGGTTGCTATTGTTTCGTTCATAAGCTTAACAGAAGATGCTTAGAAGTATTTTGTTAGCGGCGGATCGTGGCAGAACTTTATCATTGGTACTGCTGAATATAAATCGCAAGATTCTAGGGTAAAATATTAATAACTAGAACAAACACCTATTATTGTGGTTAAGCATACACGACAAAAAGAATGGAAAAAAAAAGACAAGAGGAATTAAATAAAATATTGGTAGTAACATGTATATTTAAATAAAAGATTTCATTCTTCTAGTTTTCTTGGCAGCAAATTTGTCGAGCCCCTAGATTAAAGCCTGGAATATACAGAGTGAAGTCTGTTTCTACAGAAAGCATTGTACACTTCCTGTGTTTTGAGATCACAGTCTGACTCAATTAATAAATGAAATTGGTTTGTCCAGTTTTTACTTTAATTTTCTTTTCCAATAGACGCACTCTAAAAAGCTTACAGAGCAAGTTTTTTTTTTTTTTTTTTTTTTTTTTTTTTTTTTTTTTTTTTTTTTTTTTTTTCCTCCAAGCAATTAATATAAAACGAAAGCAACTATGTACTTCACAAATTCACAGGCAAGTACACTAGCCTGCCATTAAAAAACACCGTACTAATAAACGACGGATTATTGTTGCTGGAGAGTGTCTGAATGAGAGCATTGTTACTTCAAATGTAATATTGCTTGATATTAATATAATTGCAAGTGTTTCCATGTATAATATGTTGAATTAATATACGGTTTCACTATAATTATCTAATAGTACTTAAACTCTTTTTATTCACAACTGAACAACAATCAGTCTTGTAAACTTTTCTGGGAATGAATGTTTTTGTTTTTTTCAATAATGTTAAATGCCCGTTTTTACTACTTGGGCAGGCGGTGGACACTGATGATACCTGAGATGAAATGATATATTGGAAAAGGATTTTTTTTAGGGGAAACGTTCCAGGCCTAAGTTTAGTGTACCTCCCCGGCATTTTCCAGTTATGAAGACTGAGGAAAACGTGGAAAAAACCTCAGTCAGGGAGGACGGTCCTGGAGGGATTCGAACCCCAGAGTTCCCGCTCATGAGTCCGCGCCTTAACGATCTCGGCCACCGTGGCGATCGGAATGCACGTGACTAGAGGTGACGCTTCAGGTGGTGTTAAACATAATGACCCTTACATTTCCAATCAAAATACTCCACACGCTTAAGAGACATCGGTGTGCACCGCTACTCAAACCAAGCAGATAGTAACCGCAAATAGAAACATCAGGTGCAAGAGGGTCCACTGCATTTTATATACACACAAAAACGCACTAGGCAATAGCTATGGGAAATGAAATATTTGTATATTAGAGCGCAACCAGTCACATCCCAGAGAAGCTGACCCTATAGTCCTGGTTCTCTTGGTATTATTCATTATCAGTTCCAAAGATGTATTGAACTTTTTTTATTTCCCTCACACAAAAGTTTGTTTCATTAATTAATCATTCTCATACTTCTATCAATTCGATGGCACCGCCACGGGTGACCGAGGTCGTAAAGGCGCGGATTCGTGAGCCGGAGGTCTAGGGTTCGAATCCCGCCAGGACCGTCCTCCCTGACTGAGGGTTTTTCCCAGGTTTTTCTCAGTCCTAATAAATGGCAAATGCCGGGGAGATACCCTAAACTTAGGCCTGGAACGTTTCCTTCCTTAAAAAATCCTTTCTCTATATATCATATCATGTATCATCAGTGTCACCGCATGTGGTGCCTCGGTAGTAAAAATGGGCGTTAAGCACTATTAAAAAAATGAATTCGATGACTGAAATGAATGTGAATTTGCACTCAGCTGCAGAGCAGTGCAGCGGTTTTTTAAATAATTGTGATGATTGATTACTGCGTTAATTATTTTAATTAACGTTTAATTAATTAAAATTATCGGAAGAGAATATTTTTGAATGCTTAGATTTTTAGAAATGGTTGCTTGATGGATGACGCTTATCTCAATAATTACCCGCTGTCTTATATTTCCGGTTCTTGCTGGAATTTTTGTTATCTGTGGATAACAGGGAAAGGAATATTACCACGACGTTGGTGAGGGAAAGAATACATTAGTTGTATTTAGTGATGAACGGCTCTTTATTGTTCCAGATCTTTATGTTATGTTTATTCGGTTGCTGTCTGGAGATTTTGGGACGCTGTGTATATCAAAAGTTCCACTGTCACCTGCGACTTCTCGGCCGCAGCGCTTTTTCTGAAGCACAATTCGTTTCCCATTAACACAAAAGTTCACGGCTCAAAAGTTTTAAACTTTACAGTTACACTCGGATTATGGTATACCTGATTATTTACGTAATTCACTGGTACTACACTGATGTTGAAACTGTACACTCATGCTACATTCTCTCGCGGGAAACTTAGTAGAGTTGAAAGCTGGACTCTCTCCCTAAAAACTGAAAAACCTAACTCTTCCTGGAAAACTGAAAGACTGGCTTCGCTGGTCAAGGATAAGGCCTTCATCCCTCCAGGAAGTATCCGAGGGTGTATTTGCTTACAAAAAAAATAAAATTTTCTGTCCTCAATTCAGGTCAGCCTACCAGTCCCCTGGTTCTGGGCTCTGGTTGCAGGCATTTAAGAGGAAAACACATTTTTCTAAAACCAATTTTGTACTGCCCTCAGACTATAGGAAACACATATAAACCGGCAATTATAATATCTGGAATAACAATAACTTACAGCTATGAATGTATATACATATTACTTGGTAATGATTAATTAATTGCTTATCATTTATTACCTAAACCAATTAGTTCAGTTTCAACAGTTAGTGCGCTAGACGCCACGGAATGTAAGGAGTGGACTCAGACAAGAGTTGTTTCCCAAGCGATTAACGGGGATATTCCAAACTGGCAGGAACAAATAGCTCGCGTAGAGACGTATCACCTCATTTCCTTCTCCCTCCACCCTATGCAGAGATGAATCAATATACACAAGTAGAAGAAAAACGTGCATATTTGTGCTTTACATTCCTATGAGAGCTGTTCAATAAAGAATTAGCATACTTTTTGCAACATACCTTTACTAATCCTCAAAATTATAAGTTTCTCAAAGAGTCTGCTTATTGGAAGCAATGCACTCAGAATTACCTCTACGGCCTTCACTACTGCTTCTGAAGACGAAAATTAGTTCTCAAGGAGGTGTTTCTTCAATTTAGGGGAAAGGAAAAGGTCTGGGGTTCGAGTCCCACCAGGACCGTCTTCCCTGACTGAGGTTTTTTCCAGGTTTTTCTCAGTCTTCATAACTGGCAAATGCCGGGGAGGTACCCTAAACTTAGGCCTGGAACGTTTCCTTCCTTAAAAAAAAGAATCCTTTCCCAATATATCATTTCATTTCATGTATCCATCACCAGTGTACCGCCTGTGGTGCCTCAGTAGTAAAAACGGGCGTTAAACACTACTCAAAAAAAAAAAAAATCACCAGTGTTCATTGCCTGTGGTGCCTCAGTAGTAAAAACGGGCGTTAAACATTATTAAAAAAAAAAAAAACTCTCACTCTGAAAACCGTCACCTGCTCTAGGGGGCCTTGATAGTAATACTTTAATATCCAAGAAGCTATCACACTTTCTTCGAGTACAAGTGTACATATCTCATTCGGACTGTTACGGAGATGTATCAAGTCTTATATATATATATATATATATATATATATATATATATATATTCGGCTAATCTTGTGAGAGATGCCCACAGCTATTGTTATAACAGTTCAACCTCTTGTTTAGGAACAAAGGGCTTTGTCTCCTCCACCTACGCATAAAGGAAGACTCATTATTATAAATTTGATCAGTGCTCTTTATACCGTTTCCGGTTGCTCTTGAAAAAATATTCTCCCTCGCAAAAGATGGCGTAATCGAGCGTATGAATTTGATTGCGGTAGAACATCGAACTTAATGAGGCCGGACTGTCTTTCCTAGCAGTTCTTATTGGCCGTGGCATTAACAGGCGTATGAGATTTTATCAGTGGGAAACCTAAGACAGCACTAGCCATAAGGCACTGTTAGTAAACGCCATTTAAGGCCAGTGAAAATAACATCTGTTGAGACTGCTTTGGCTGACCATCTAGTATTTTTCTGACATTCCATCATAGTATTTTTCAGTCTACTTTGGTGTCAGGAACAGAGAGCGGAATGAAATTCTGTTTCCAGATTCATTTTCATAGATTGAAACTGCACATGCTTTAGTGCAGTGAATGGGGGGTGGGGGCCCTACTTGAGCGAACTATTAATAATAAGATGGATTTATGGTGTGAGATGCCATAGGCTATCGTACACGCTCAAGCATCATTTGCCCAATGAGGCCCCCAAACAGCGTTCTGCGGTAAATTTTGGAACAGAAATTGTGATTTTCACTGGATAGAGCGACTTCAGAGTTACTTTTCAACAGGACAATTCTAGACGATATGTAGCATGTTTTTCGACTCCAAAGTGTTATTTTCTGCCTGAAGCTATATAGAGTTTGTCCTGAAATCTTTATGCTAAATAATTAATTGTTTATACTTGCCAGATGCTACACTAAACATCATTTGAAGATGGGTATAAACAAAATAATTGCATTCCAGGGGAGTTTATCAACAACACTTTTAAGTTGTCATTTGCAGAGTTCTTGGGTTCGATTTCCGGTGAGGTCTTGGTAAGGTTTAGGTAAGGTTTTTGGCGAGTTTTCCTTACCCGAAGAATGGAATGCCAGATAGCTTTAAGGTGCCAAGGATGAACTCATTTGCGTCATCATTAAGCCGTAGCATTTAAACTGCAGATCTACACCTACAGTACTCACGTTCACAGGTCACAGATGTCGCAAAAAGAATAATGTTATCAAAGCGACAGTAAATAAGCAGAAAAAACGCCACCGTTGTTCAGTTCTACAAACCATAATTAATGCCTAAGATCAACATCCTATTTTCCTGAAAGATATCATACAAATAAATACTTTTTGTTCTAATATAAACGAATCTTAATTTTATGAGAAAAAAATGCTTTCTCTTTAGCTGGTGAAAAATGCTAGTTGTACGAAATCACCATTTTGTTTTCTGTGTTTCATGCATTACTTTTTATAATTCTTGTTACTTGTGTGTGTGAGGGAAGGAAGGAGAGGGGGGGGGGGGCAAGAAAAGCATTAATGTAACACAGCTCAGTCACAATAATGTATGTTTAGTCATGAAGCAGAAATTTAACGTTTCTAGGACAAATTTTTATTATAATGTATGTTTTCTGAGAACAAAACAAAGTGCTTTATTAAAATGTTAGTTAATCCTCATGTCATATCCTGGGACTTTAAATGAAAACTGGTTCACAAAATTAATAAATAAACGCCCATTAAAATTGAATGTGAAATGTAGTAGTAGTAGTGGTAGTGGTAGTGGTAGTGGTAGTGGTAGTGGTAGTGGTAGTGGTAGTGGTAGTGGTAGTGGTAGTGGTAGTGGTAGTGGTAGATTTATATATTATTGCAATTAAACTGTCGTTCTTGATGGTGTAGTGGTAACCATATTTGCCTCCTAAACCGAAGATCACGGGTTCAATCCCGGCCAGGATCGATGGATTTTTTTTTTCGGGCGAAAAATCTTAAGTATGGTTTCCTTCGGAAGAGAAGTAAACATTGGTCCCATGTCGTAGATTTACGCCTTGTAAAAGAACCCCAAGCCTGATGGAAGAGGCCTCTGAGCAAAATTTATCGGCCGTTTCACGCCCTGAATTGAATGGGACGCTGATGACCTGAGATGTTAAAGCGTGTCCGTAAATAAACAAATCACCATCGTTATCAATTAAACTAGGAATATAGTTACAGTCGCATGGGTCGCATGATCGTTCATGAACTTTCATTTCCGAAATTAAAGCCAACAAATGTAAGCAGCAGCATTAACAAGAACGCACTCTCTCACGCCCGCGCGCATGAAACAGATATACATACATTCGTTCAGATATTCATACAAAATTTTCGTATTATTTACGTACAATGTTTATAAAATTTCTTGTCCCTAAAGCTACGTATTTCATTTAAGAAAATGTCCACATTTAGCCCGTTAGTCCCAATGGCAGCTTTCCCCTACTGGAAGTCAAAAATGAATCCGAGAACATTTTCCTATTGTCTTCTGCCCGTGCGCACTTAGCCAAAATATGCACCCAGTCTTCCGGTTCCATCATAATGGGCAAAGCCTCCTCCTTTCTCGTCAACAACCTTACTTGCCTTCCAGTGTAAGCCAAACCATTCCCTACCTCTGTTTAGTGCCTAGCTCCACGATATAGGTCTCCCTATCCACATCTAATTTTAATTTCGTTCTGCAGGTTCAGAGATGATGTCTGCAAGCATCACCCCTCTATTTCCCCCGATTTATTTCAAACATTTCAGGAGTATTTTGACCTTTTTCACTACGGCACATTTGTTTTCAATACCGCTCTGCTAAATAGAGTTTAAACCGATTTTTGATAGTTCCCACTCTACAACCGCCGCCGCTATTATGTTTAATTGGTGCCGTTACCATATTGCCCTCAGGGTTGTTTGTTATCCGTTAATTGTTCTTAGCCAGTATCTAATTGCATTTATTTTGCTATAGACTGCATCTTGTACACTATCATTTTTCGTAAACATAAAAGCCGAAAAATTCAGCAGCTATCTTGTAAATGATATATTGTTAAATTATAAAAGGGTTTTGACTTGCTCCTCTTTAAAGCATAAGTAATGTATGATTTTTAGTTCGCAGTTAGAATCATTTGTGCAGTTTCGAAATGTATAGACTGATGTATCCGATATTAAAGCAGTTGCACCATCTGCATAGCTTGTTCATAAAATGTTTTGATTTTATTAGTACGAACATCTTAAGCATACTTGACAAGAATACAACTTCTGCACTAATTATTTGAAGATGTCAACAAGTGAATCAAGTTGGTCTTCACAAATTATTTGCATTTCATTTGAAATTCCAACTACTTATAATAACTGTAAATCCACAATTTTAATTGTTTTAATAAACGTGATTTTTTGCTAAATGTTTTTTATTTTTGTTATATCACCTGCTGTAATACATATTCATCTACACATTCTTCTGTTGTTTCTATATACCGGGTGCTAATGAACTATACCCCAATTATAACTAAAAGTTTCTTCCGGGCTTGGGAGCTGTGGTCTCTTGGAGCTAAGGAGTCCAAACGTTTCATCCTCAACTGCGGAGGACATCTTCAGTGGCGCGGTCTGAGTCTTCTGGGCGAAGGTCCTGCCACGACTGAAATGCCAAGTTTCAAGTTTATTTATTGCTTAGAAAATTCCTTCTGGCTTTACAATGTGTAGCCTTACAGGATACAGTTTACATTTTGTTACACAATTTCAAAGTTTTTACATATATCAAGAGAAGTAAAACCCATGCATGATTGATCAGTGATGCAATCATGAGAACAGTTTTATTTGAGTGTTGCATGGCTTCTTTTATATATATATATATATATATATATATATATATATATTAGAATTTATTACAATTTGATGGGGAAGTGGTCCAAGCCCAGACTGTAATGTACCTGTAAGGTGGGAGGGATGAAGATTCCCTTAACTAGCACTAGATCCAGAGTGTCAGGTGGGATAGAAGGATTATGATGCCAGAACGAGTGTTCCTTTGCAGTTCTGTTTTCGATGTCTTGTTGTATCAGTAAGTAGTCCAGTAGATGATGACCTGCACCATTGCAGGTGCGAGCGTTCCAGGTTGTGTGTTTGGCATTTAAGTCCCCTGCGACTATCAGTTTTGTGAAAGTGTTGAATAGTTTGTCGAGATCTCTGACCATTCCCGCTTGGCTGGAGGCCGGATGGCGATATGCTGCCACGACCGTGATTAGCTGAGAATTTGCTTGTATTTGGGCAGCTGTGCACTCTAGCGCCTCGAGTTGTGGGAGTGTTACCGTTGTGTTGACGGCTATGTTGTTTTTAATGAGAATTGCAGTACCTCCTCTGGTTGTTGGCCTGGTCTGTCAGTCCTGACGATATTGTAGCCTTTGAGTTGTAATTTCCTGTGTGGTTTTAATTTTGTCTCTGTAATGCAGGCGATGTCGATTTTTTGTCTGTTGAGGAAAGATGTCACTTCATACGGGCTGTGGAGTGTGCGGTTTGAATTCCACACTAGGGCGGTAATTTTATAACCGATGGTGCTGTGTTGTGCAGCCATTTAGAAAATGTTTTCGAGAAACTCAAAGATCACTGTTAGTTTGTCAGCTAATCCTTCAGCTTCCTTGAATTTGGCAATGGTTGATTTTAGGTTGGTAAGTATTTTGCTAAGTTGAATTCTTTTAGAAGAGAGATTATTTCCTTCATGGAAGAAGAATCAGAAGACTGAGAAGACTGCACATTCGGTGCTCCGCCTGAGGCGGCCGCAAATGATACTCCTGATTGTACGGGGGCGTTGTGTGTGATGAGGGTGGGGGTGGGCAGGCTTTGCTTTGCTGTGTTGATTCTCCTGGTTAGGGTTAGAAGTTCTCTTCTGTCTCTCTCGTTCTGGAATGTGATGCATCCTCTGTAGTTTGCTGGATGTTCCATGTTGCAGTTTGTACAGATGGGTGTGAAGTTCGGCATTGTTTTGTTTGGGCAGTCCTGGATGAGGTGTAGTCCGCTGCACAGAACGCAGCGAGGTGTTAATGTGCATATTTTGTATGTGTGTCCTATTTGTTGGCAGTTATAGCACTGAGCGATATGGTTTTGGGATTTCTGATGTTCCACCTTGATGATTACATTCATGAGTGTACGTTATTGTGTGGACAGTGATGATTTGTCTGCTCTCTCGAGTGTTACCTGATAAAGTGGGAGGGGCCTGCCCCTGGCCTCCATCTGCCTGCAGTGCAGGAGGGGATAACCTTTTGCCTTGATGGCTTCTGAGATTTTTTCGATTTCCACGCCCATGGGCATGCCTCTGAGTGGTTGTTCGCCTTTGGGAACGAATGAGTAGTATTGCAGTCCTATTTTTTGTAATTCTGCTAAGGTGTTCCTGAAGGTTTTTAAATCTTGCAGTAACAGTTTCAGCCCATGTGGGGTGTTCTGTATAGTGTAGTTCTTGCTGGGACAGTTTTTTTTGTAGTATTGAATTTGGTACTTTCAGAGCATTGTTGTCTGGAATTATGATGCGTGGGGGTTTTTGTGAGAGTGGTCCTCTTGTGTTTTGTGTTGGGTTGTGCTGTTGAGCGCTAGCTCGAGTGCCTTGTTGATTGGAGGCAAGGAATTTTTTGGTTGGTGTTGGAGTGGTATGTTGTGTCTTAGGAAAAAAGGGCTTCTGGAACACCAGTTGCTTTTTGCTTGAGTTTGGGGCCTTGAAGTGCGTTCGTCAGTATCTTCATGGCTGGAAAGTGAGTCGTACCTGTTTGAGAGAGGTATGGTGGAAGTTTTTGTGTTATTTTGTTTTTTGTTTGTCATGGTCTTTTTCACTAGAGGAGTTGGCTTTTCGCTTTCTGGTGGGGGTGGTCCAGCCCTGATTAGCTAAGTGGAGTTCTTTTCTTTTTGTGGTAATTTCCCTGATGCAGTTTTCAAGGCTTTGGGCCACAGCTATCCACTGAGAGTCACCAGATTGTAAAGTTTGTAAGATGTTTCTGTAGTTGATCTGTTCTTTCTGTAAGTCTAGTAATTGTTTTTCAACATGCATGTAGTGAGCAGAGACAGTCAATTCTTTATCTAGGTACTTGCTGTGTTGTTCATGGTTGTACTTAAAACTAGAGTCACTTGCACATTTGTCACTGTTTTTGGGGATGACACCTTTGTTACTTGGGTTGATGTTTACACTTAATGTAACACTGTCTTCACATTTTTTGGAGTTGTTAGATAACACTTTGGGGGTTTTTGTATGTGTGGAAGGCACTGTTGTATAATCACTGATAGCACTGGTGGCTTGCGCCATGATTTTACATTTTATTGCACTATTTTCTGCACTGAACACTGCGGATGTACGAGTGCCGACTTTAGTAGGACTATTCACTGCTTTAGGCACTGTTTCGTGGTTTGCCGGCTGCATTTGTCGTCAGGTTGTGAGAGGTGCTGAAGATCTCTGCCAGGTCCGTTTCTGTAGAGGATCTTGAAACAGGGAGGCGTGAACCTCATTCTATTGGTTGCTGCTGGGCCAGTGAGATTACAGCATCATCCACAATTGTAGTAATCCGCTGTTTGGGCCAGGCTTGCCCCGTAGGGTTTGTCTGACCCTATCGCTGGTGTAGGAGCTGATTCTAGATGAGACTGTTGCTGTTTGCAGTGGTAGACAGGCTAAGGAGGCAGCTAGCGTGCCTCTGGCTTCTGATTGGTCCGCTGTAGAATTTGCCCCTGGGAGGCCGTCAGCCCGCAAGGCTGCTGCACTGCAGCGGGCTTTGAAGCTGGTGGAGGGGGAGCCCAGTCGAGGCGTCTCTTCTCGGGCGCTTCCTTCGCTGCCCTGGTGCTGAAATGCCAGCTGGAGGTGTTATATTTAGATATGAACTGCTCGAATGGGATTGGTTCGGCTGGAGCAGAGGGGTTGTACTCGGAGGGAGGGGCATCTCCGTTCTGATCGGTGATTGGTTCGCATGAATTTTGCTAGTGTGGGCTTGTTTTATGTGCTCTAATATCGGATGCCAGTACCTCCGAGGATAATTCGAACGGATACAGAGGAGATTCGAGCGGATCGGTTAGCTAGTGAGCGGACCGTTTTTTACGCCATTTCTGTGGCTGGGGTACAGCTACTTTCCTACTCCACCATCGATCTCACCCTGGAGGGTGTGTCTGTTTTTCTAAGTGTGTCATAGGACGACAGAAGAAATTTTACTGCGTAGTTTTCTTATCAGCAGCAACAGGTGGGCGCGCCCTATCGCGTCCGCCACGGAGCAGCCCACAAGAAACTAAACTTTGTGTTTCTTTTACTGAAAATTAACAGCATTACCTGCTCTTCTGGACAACACCAACACACAAAAAGGTTAGTGCTCGACTGTGTTAGGAGTGTAGTGCACTGCACATTAGCTGTGCAGTGCACAGTGCCTTCCCTGTGTTTTTAGCAAACAAATTACCACCTACCATGAACCCAAGTGCAGCAGAAAGCACTGTTGTTGCGAGAGTTTCTGGCATCCAGAGCTCCGCAAAGGCCTCCACTTCTGCTAAGAAGGTTACCGGACATCAGTCAGGCCACATTAAGAAACGTAAATCTAGCCGATCACGAAAAGTAGATGGTGAGACAACCCCTCCAGCTGCTCGTGCAAGGACGACAGCCCCTCGCGGGAACGATCTCCTCTTCGCATAGGCAAAAAGCCAGAACCCATTTCTGGCAACTCCTGTGAGGATTCGCTCACAGACTACTCCACAGATTCAGAGAAGACCTCTATCTTCTCTGTACACTCCTCCTATAGGGGGGAAGATGATAGTTCGTCTGCCTTGACTTCCGAGGCGGACGATGCTGAATTTCAAGTAGTAGCCGGTAAAAGAAAGCGGCGTACTCGACCTCAATTTGAGGCAGATGGCTCCAGCACAGCTGGAAAACCAACACTATCAGCAGGTCCTAGTAGCAATTTAACTTCTAGCTCACTGAGACGCCTCATTCCACCAATTATCGTGGATTCCTTTCAGGGGGTTACAGGCTTCTTAAAAGAAGTAATGCCGTCCCTGATAGCTGAATGCAAGACAATTAGAAAAGGTAATAACTGCAGGTTTCAGGCGAGGTGTGCCGAGGACCACCATCGCCTGATAAGCAATCTCAAGCGGCGAAGAATACCACATTTCTCATTTGCCGTTGACAAAGCACGCGACATCCGTCGCATTATCAGAGGGCTGCCAGCGGACACTCCTTTGGAAGACATCGCTGACGACCTCAAACGTCAGGGAATACAACCCAAGCTCATCAAACAACTAACGAAGCCTGCTGAGGATGAAAACCCTACTGCAAGAATTCCCATTCCCCTCTTCCTAGTCATAGTAGAGCGGGCTGACGATCCTGAGGTGGCGATAGACCAGCTATCGTCATTATGCTACCTCAGGATAAAGATCGAAACACCCAGACGCCCTGGCGGCCCCGCACAATGCCACCGCTGCTTGGGCTTTAACCATTCTAGTGAGTTCTGCTCCCGGAACCGTAGATGCCTCAGATGCGGTGGCCCCCACCCCCGTGAGGCCTGTCAGCGTGCTCCCACGGAGATCCCAACTTGTGCCAAGTGCAAGGGGGATCATGTGGCGTGCTATGGAAGGTGCATACCACTCCCCAAGGGGGTGGGGGCCACCGCATCTGAGGCATCTACGGTTCCGGGAGCAGAACTCACTAGAATGGTTAAAGCCCAAGCAGCGGTGGCATTGTGCGGGGCCGCCAGGGCGTCTGGGTGTTTCGATCTTTATCCTGAGGTAGCATAATGACGATAGCTGGTCTGTCGCCACCTCAGGATCGTCAGCCCGCTCTACTATGACTAGGAAGAGGGGAGTGGGAATTCTTGCAGTAGGGTTTTCATCCTCAGCAGGCTTCGTTAGTTGTTTGATGAGCTTGGGTTGTATTCCCTGACGTTTGAGGTCGTCAGCGATGTCTTCCAAAGGAGTGTCCGCTGGCAGCCCTCTGATAATGCGACGGATGTCGCGTGCTTTGTCAACGGCAAATGAGAAATGTGGTATTCCTCGCCGCTTGAGATTGCTTATCAGGCGATGGTGGTCCTCGGCACACCTCGCCTGAAACCTGCAGTTATTACCTTTTCTAATTGTCTTGCATTCAGCTATCAGGGACGGCATTACTTCTTTTAAGAAGCCTGTAACCCCCTGAAAGGAATCCACGATAATTGGTGGAATGTGGCGTCTCAGTGAGCTAGAAGTTAAATTGCTACTAGGACCTGCTGATAGTGTTGGTTTTCCAGCTGTGCTGGAGCCATCTGCTTCAAATTGAGATCGAGTACGCCGCTTTCTTTTACCGGCTACTACTTGAAATTCAGCACCGTCCGCCTCGGAAGTCAAGGCAGACGAACTATCATCTTCCCCCCTATAGGAGGAGTGTACAGAGAAGATAGAGGTCTTCTCTGAATCTGTGGAGTAGTCTGTGAGCGAATCCTCACAGAAGTTGCCAGAATTAGGTTCCGCTTTTGGCTATGCGCAGAGGAGATCGTTCCCGCGAGGGGATGTCGTCCTTGCACGAAGCGGCTGGAGGGGTTGTCTCACCATCTACTTTTCGTGATCGGATAGATTTACGTTTCTTAATGTGGCCTGACTGATGTCCGGTAACCTTCTTAGCAGAAGTGGAGGCCTTTGCGGAGCTCTGGATGCCAGAAACTCCCGCAACAACAGTGCTTTCTGCTGCACTTGGGTTCATGGTAGGTTATAATTTGCTTGCACAAAACACAGGGTAGGCACTGTGCACTGCAAAGCTAATGTGCAGTGCACTACACTCCTAACACAGTCGAGCACTAACCTTTTTGTGTGTTGGTGTTGTCCAGAAGAGCAGGTAATGCTGTTAATTTTCAGTAAAAGAAACACAAAGTTTAGTTTCTTGTGGGCTGCTCCGTGGCGGACGCGATAGAGCGCGCCCACCTGTTGCTGCTGATAAGAAACTGCGCAGTAAAATTTCTTCTGTCGTCCAAAGACACACTTAGAAAAACAGACACACCCTCCAGGGTGAGATCGATGGTGAAGTAGAAAAGTAGCTGTACCCCAGCCACAGAAATGGCGTAAAAAACGATCCGCTCACTAGCTAACCGATGCGCTCCTATGATGGAACTTGGTGGCACGGAGGTACTGATTATATCTGCACACCACTCCCCATCCAGAGCCTTTTTGGTGACTGACTACCAATCCCTCCTCGCCCTACACCGCAGTGTTATCCTCGCGGGTGATTTCAATGCGAAACATTCTCGTTGGCATTGCACTCAACGCGCGGACGCAAGAGGCAAAGAAATTGTTCGCTTGATTGATAGAGACCCTCAGCTCAGAGTACAGGGTTCCTGGCAACCCACCCATCATCCGTATAGTCGAGGGCAACCATCTGTCATCGACTTTACGATACTCAAGCACTTCCCTCACCATCTCACCCTCACTAAAAATCAACGCACTTCATTCCGACCATAATTGTTGATTTGGCCGAAATCAACACCAGGATTGCCAGCCAAGATGTCGCAGGTCTAAACCGCGAGGTCGACTGTAAAAGCGTTAAGGAATGCCTCGGCACCATCATTCCTCCCAAACCTAAAATCACAGACACCCATTCCCTAGAGACCGCGGTCTCATCCTTCTCCCTAACAGTCACCAAAGTGACCCACAATCTCACCATCCATGCCTCCCCTCCCCTGCATCCAGATGTCATTCCTCTGGACCTTGAGCTCCTCATCCGCCGCCCGCAGAATCTATCAGCGCCACCGCACGCCACATCATCGAGCTATGTTAAGGACCTTGCGCCGCAAAGTTAGAGCCCGCCTTCGCGAGCACAAAAAGCTCGCGTGGGAGGACACTATGGCTAGACAGAACTTGATCGATGGCGACGTGTGGAGGATTGCTAAAAACCTCCGTGGACAAAGAGACAAAGCCTCCCGACCAATCCATGGCACCCGACGCCTCGGGTAATTCCCACGAGCCAAAGCCTATGCGCTCGCAGATTACTTGGAACGTATTTTTAGGCCGAGAGTTGACCCCCAGAACGACACCTTTTCAAGTCAGGTTCGTCGCGACGTCCGCCGATACTTTCGACGGCCGCCGGACGAAGACGACTTAAGGATTCCTATCTTCCACCCTCCTCAAACACAAAAAGGCTGCTGGACCAGACGGGCTAACGCCCCTCATGCTCCGGAACCTTCCTTTCAAGGCTGTGCTCTTTGTCACCAAAGTGTTCAATATGTGCATCAGCCTGGGCCACTTTCCACAGAGTGGAGGGAGGCACGGGTGATATGCATATTGAAGCCAGGCAAAGACGCATCCCACCCCTCCAGGTACCGATCAATTAGTCTCCTGTCTACACTCTCAAAAGTGTTTGAGAGATTACTTCTTGCCCGTATGCTTCCCCTGCTGGGAAACATTCAAGCCATCCCCCCTCACCAATTCGGTTTCCGTCCTGGGCATTCTACCATCCAACAGTTGCTGAGGGTTGTGGAGGCCTCAGCCCTGGGTTTCCAGGAGGGGTCCTTCACACCAGCGATACCTTTGGATGTGGAAAAGGCCTTCTCGGCGACCTGGCACGCCGGGCTCCTATACAAACTCATCCAACTGGAGCTTTCCAAACACTACATACAACTCATGCACTCATACCTCAAGCACCGCACTTTCAAAGTAGCGGTGGCGGGAAACACCTCGACACTAAGACCGATGCGCGGCGGAGTCCCCGAAGGCTCTGTTCTATCCCCAATCCTGTTTAACATATAAATGGCTGACTTTCCACATGCAACAGACGTCAACACTGCCCAATACGCGGATGACGTCTTACTATACAAAACAAATAGAAACCTACGCAGAGCTTTCACTCCCATACAAAGACTACTACACCTAATCGAAGGGTGGTGTAGGCGTTGTCGAATGTCAATTAACCCGGCAAAAAGCAACGCCATTATTTACACAAAGCGTCGCATACCCGCAAACGCCCCTACATTTACATACAGACGGCAAATGATCAGATGGAACAACTCCATAACCTACTAGGGTGTGCACTTAGATAAAGGTCTAACCTTCATGGAACACATTGCCGGGACCGCCCACAGGGCACAAGGAGCAATTGCTCAACTGTTCCCTATGCTCGGTTCCAACGCCATGCCAGTTCACCTGAAATTACACCTTTTTAAAGCCCTGGTTATCCCTGTCATGCTATACGCCTGTGAAATCTGGGGTATGGCAGCTGACAGTTGGCTCGCACTTCTGCAAAAGGTACCAAATAAAGGTTTTCGGACCATTTATTCTGCATATTGCTGCTTTCCAACTAGGTTACTTCATGAGAGTTCTTCGCTCCCATATATCGAGGAGGAAATCAGACGCCGGGTATCTAAATTCTACGCCAGTTTACCCAATCACGAGAGCGCTCTCGTTCGATCACTCGGCAGCTATTCCTGTCGCTATAGGCCTAAGCCCAAATGCAAGGTGCCGCGCCTTGCGTGTGGCCCCCTTGGATAGCAAAGAAGCATAACCTAGCAACAGGAAAACATTCCAAATCTCCATCAGCCTCAATAGCAATACAAAATAGCGGATAGCGGCATGCCCATGCTGTTCTCAAAACAGAGAACAGCATGCGCATAGCAAGCATACTCCAAGGATGTCATATCCGCCCGCTACAATTAGGATAAGCTTTAAGCACAATTCGTCTGCCTCACAACCCAAACACCACAACCACCCTAAAACCTTCATCCCATCTCTGCGGTTAAACCCATACAGGGTAGGTACGCAGCAACCACAAACAGGCTGAGCACTAACCCAGCCTGCCATATTTGATTGGATTGGATTGCCAGGTTTTGCCCCTATCCTCTCACCAATTTGGATTCCGTCCTGGGCAGTCTACTGAGGGTTGTGGAGGCCTCAGCCCTGGGTTTCCAGTAGGAGGCTTTCACCCCAGCAGTCTCTTTGGATGTAGAAAAGACCTTCTCGACGACCTGGCACGCCGGGCTTCTGTACAAACTCATTCACCTGGAGCTTTCCAAAAACTACATTCATTTTATACACTCATACCTAAAGCATCGCACTTTCAAAGTAGCGGTGGCGGGAAACAACTCGACACTAAGGCGGATACGCGGCGGAGTCCCCGAAGGCTCTGTTCTTTCCCCAATTCTGTTTAACATATACATATTAGACTTCCCACAAGCAGCAGACGTCAACACTGCACAATACGCAGATGACGTCCTACTATTCAAAACAAATAGAAACCTCAACAGAGCTTTCATTCCCATACAAAGACTTCTACACCTAATCGAAAGGTGGTGTAGGCGTTGGCGAATGTCAATCAACACGGCCAAGAGCAACGCCGTAATCTTCATAAAACGCCGCATACCCGCAAATGCCCCCACACTAACATACAGACGGCAAATGATAAGATGGAACAATTCCATAACCTACTTGGGAGTGCATTTAGACAAAGGTCTAACCTTCCGGGAACACATTACCAGAACTGCTCACAGGGCGCAGGGAGCAATCGCTCAACTGTACCCTATGTTCAGTTCCAAGGCGATGCCAGTTCACCTGAAGTTACACCTCTTCAAAGCCCTGGTCATCCCTGTCATGCTATACGCCTGTGAAATCTGGGGTATGGGAGCTGGCAGTTGGCTCGCACTTCTGCAAAGAGTACAGAATAAAGGACTTAGAACCATTTATTCTGTATATCGCAGCTTTCCATCTAGGCTACTACATGAGAGTTCTTCCTTCCCATACATCGAGGAGGAAATCAGACGGCGGGCATCAAAATTCTACGGCAAATTGCCATTTCATGAGAACGCTCTCGTTCGATCGCTTGGCAGCTACCGCTGTCGCAATGGGATTAAGCCCAAATTCAAGGTGCCACGCCTAGCGTGCGGCCACCTCGGATAACCAAGGGGCACAACCTAGCGACAGGAGTAAACATTCCAGACCCCTACCAAAAACAAACAGCAGATTAACAACAGCAAAATTAGATGACGATATGCTCATGTTGTGCACAATAAAGTGAACAACACGCGCATATGGTGCAAACTCCAAGAATGACTGATCCGCCCGTTCCAACAAGGATTAGCTTTTTCTGCACAATCCATCCACCTTAAAACCAAATCAGCATTTTCACCCTACAACCCCCATCCCGTCTCTGCGGTAAAACCCAACACAGGGTAGTGACGCAGCAACTATACACAGGCTGAGCACTAACCTCAGCCTGCCAGTTTGCTTCGGCTTTGGCTTCAGTTTGAGAGCCTCTCCCTTTTTGTTGAAATTATTAGGATGCGTGTAGATTTATATGGCTTCGCGTTGTAATCTAGCGTGGTAGTATGGTACTGAAGATAGGATATATGTTTCATTGTATTGGATAGTGTGTTCACCGTCTGCCCACATAGCATGTTCAGCGACCGCGGACTTGTCCGGATGGCCCAGACGGCAGCATCTCTTGTGTTCGGAGATCCGTTCGTTGACGCTTCGTTAAGTGGTGCCTATGTATACAGCACCGCAGGAACAAGGAATCCGGTAGACGCCGGCCGAATCGAGTGGGTGTCTGGGGTCTTTGTTCGAGCGTAGTAAAGTATTGATTTGTCTGGTAGGCTTGAAAATGGTTTTGACGTTGTGGCGTTTGAGTAGGCGTCCAATTCTGTCAGTGACCTTGTTGAAGTACGGCAGGAAGGCAATACCATTGCTCTTGGGCGAATCATGTATGGCCGGGTGGTGTGTGGATGGGCGTATAGCTCTGCGTACTTCTTGTGCTGTATAACCATTTGCAGATAGATCCCGTTCCAGATGTCGTAGTTCCTGTTGCAAAGAGTCAAGCTCTAAGATACGAGCAGCGCGGTCAGTGAGGGTCTTTATCATCATGCGTTTCTGCTTCGGGTGATGGCTGGAATTTTTGTTCAGATACCGGTTGGTGTGGGTGGGTTTGCGGTAAACTTCCGTCTGGTTTTTTTGGTAACCAGAATATCCAAGAAAGCTAGTTAGCCATCTTTCTCTTTCTCAATGGTGAACTGGATTCGTGGATTGATACTGTTGAAATGCTGAAGGAAACCATCAAGAGCTCAGTCTCCGTGACTCCATATGATGGAAGTGTCATCAACATAGCGGTACCATATAGATGGTTTGAGAGCTGCAGAACTCAGAGCCTGAGACTCGAAGGTCTCCATGAAGAAATTCGCAATAACCGGGCTGAGTGGGCTGCCCATAGCGACCCCGTCTATTTGTTCGAAGAAAGTCTGGTCCCACTGAAAGTAAGTGGTAGTGAGCACGTGATGAAACAATGCAAGTATGTCATCTGTAAAGAGATCTTTCAGCTGTGTGATGGCGTCACTTACAGGAACCATGGTAAACAGGGAGACGACATCGAAGCTCACGAGGATATCTTGAGGTTGCAATGTGATGGTCTGTATTTTCTGTATGAAGTGATGTGGGTCCTTGAAGGTGTCAATGGAGCCGATATGCGGTTGCAATAAATTGACTAAATACTTGGCGACCGTGAAGTTGGGGGACCCAATTCCGCTGACAATGGGTCGTAATGGTACTTCTGCTTTATGTATCTTGGGCAGACCGTAGAGTCTAGGAGGTTGAGCTTCAGATCTAGTGATGCGGCGTTTGTCCTGAGGTGATATGGATGACGTTTTGACTAGACTGTTGGTTTTTCGTAAAATGCGAGATGTAGGATCACGTTGCAGTTTACGTAAAGGTCAGGCTGTAATTGTTCTAAGATCTTGTTGTGATAGTCATGACGGTTCAGGAGGACAGTAGCATTGCCCTTATCTGCAGAGCAGACAATGATGTCCGTGGAGACATTGAGTCTCCTGAGGACTGTTCTTTCTTGGTGTGTCAGGTTGCTTCTTGGGCGTTTGGCACGTTTGAGAATTCTGGCTGATTCTTGTCGTATTTCCTCTGCAGCAGGAGCTGGAAGGGCGCGTATCCCAGATTCAATGCTGGAAATAATCTCCTCCACCGGCAGGGATGGTGGTATCACCGCGTAATTGCCTCCTTTTGCAAGTAGTGAAGTTTCTGCAGGTGAAAGCTCATGATCGGATAAATTCCCAACTGTGCGGCTAGTGTCGCTCGAAGTGTCGACCTTCCTGGTGGCCAAAAGACTGTCAAACTTCTTCTTATGTCTCGTCGTAGTACTGTCTGTCTGCGGTGCTGTATATATAGGCACCACTCAACGAAATGTCAACACACGGATCTCCGAACACAAGAGATACTGCCGTCTGGGTCATCCGGACAAGTTCGCGGTCGCTGAACATGCTATGTGGGCAGACGGTGAACACACTATCCAATACAATGAAACATCTATCCTATTTTCAGTACCATACTACCACGCTAGATTACAACGAGAAGCCATAGAAATCTACAAGCATCCTAATAATTTCAACAAAAAGGGAGAGGCTCTCAAACTGAGCAAAACCTGGCAGCGAGCGAGCGAAGAACGGCAGGCTGGGTTGTTAACCAGCCTGTGTACAGTTGGTATGTTCCTACCCACGTGTGGGCTTAACCATAGAGTTGGATGAAGGATGTAGGTTGTTTTTTGGGGTAGAGGTATGTATGTATTAGGGGATAGTGTTGCCACTTCTCCTGACAAAAGGAGTGGATCTAGTGTCCAGACGTTTACGCTAATATAGGCATATTCTAAAAGCTTCTTCAGGATTTTAGCATGCCGATATTGCTGTTGAATTGTAATGTGTTTTAATAAGTGCTATTGTTGAAATAGCTCAGTAATTTCAGTAGTAGGGGTTAAAGCTATTGTCATCCAAGGTGCCCGCAAGCCAAGCGTATTGTATTGTATTATTGTATTGTATTTAGGATTTCGCCGACCCTGGTAGTTGTAGCTGCCCAAGGAACGAACGAGATCACTTTCGTGGTGTGGTAAAGTGGGATTAAATTTCTTGGACCGGCGCCTAATTTCATCCTCTATATATGGAAGGGAGGAGTTTCGTGCAGTAGTCTGGTCGGGAAGCTTCTGTATACAGAATAAATGACGCGAAGTCCTTTGTTCTGTGCACTTTGAATGAGTGACAGCCAACTATCGGCTGCCATACCCCAGATCTCGCAAGCGTATAACATGAGGGGGATGATCAGAGCTTTGGAGAGGTTAATTTTCATATGGACGGGCATCGCCTTGGAAACGAACACAGAGCTCAGTTGAGCAATAGCTCCCTGGGCCCTGTGGGCAATTCCGGCGATGTGCTTCCCGAAAAGTAACCTCTTATCAAGCTGAACTCCCAAGTAAGTAAGGGAATCCTTCCACTGTATCCTTTGTTTGTTGAAGGTGAGTGTTGGGCAGTTTGCGGGAATGGGGCGTTTAGTAAATATGATTGCGTTGTTTTTTGTCGGGTTAATTGACATTCTCCAAAGCCTGCTCCACCTTTCAATTAGGTGTAATAATCTTTGTATGGGTTTCACGGATCTGCCTATGTGTCTGTCTGTTTTGTATACCAAGACGTCGTCTGCATATTGTGCTATGTTGACGTCTAGTGTGTGGGGGAAGTCTGCCATGTAAATGTTGAATAAGATTGGTGAGAGGACAGCCTTCTGGAACTCCGCCGCGTATCTGTCTTAGTGTGGAAATGTTTCCCGCCACCATTACAGTGAAAGTTCGGTGTTTTATGTATGTGTGTAGTAGCTGTATGTATCGGTGTGGAAGCCCAAGGGAGATTAGTTTGTGTAAGAGCCCGGCGTGCCAGGTGGTAGAGAAGGCTTTTTCCACATTCAAAGAAACCGCGGGGGTGAAAGCCTTGCTCTGAAAACCCAGGGCTGCAGCCTCCACCACCTTCAGCAACTGTTGGGTAGTAGAATGCCCAGGACGAAAGCCAAATTGGTGTGGATGTATGACTTGAATGTTTCCCAGTAGGGGTGACAAGCGGGTCAGTAAAATTCTTTCAAAAAGGGTTGAAAGGAGGCTTATGGAGCGATAACTGGATGGGTGGGCTGGGTCTTTGCCCGGCTTCAAGATCATTCGGGCCTCTCTCCACTCTCGTGGAAGTGTCCCAAGCTGATGCATATATTGAAAACCTTGGTAACAAAGAGCACAGCTTTGAAGGGAAGGTTGCAGAGCATGAGGGGTGTCAGCCCGTCAGGCCCAGCAGCCTTTTTGGGATGGAGGCGCTGAAGTGCGCCCTGGACTTCTGTGGGATGGAAGATGGGAATGTTATCGTCCGAGTCGTCTGGCGGTTGTCGAAGGTAGCGACAAAAATCTCGACGAACTTGGATTGAAAAGCTGTTGACCTGGGGGTCTTCTCTAAGCTGAAAAGCTGTTCCAAGTAGTCAGCAAACGCATTTGCTTTGGCTTGGGGTTCGTAGGCCAGGCCTCTGGTGCCGTGGATAGAATGGGAAGTGTGAACTCGTTGTCCACGGAGGTTTTTGGCGATCCTCCACACGTCGCCATCAGCGAGGTTCTGTCTAGCCATGGTGTCCTCCCAGGCGAGTTTTCTATACTCGCCTAGGCGGGCACGGACCTCGAGGCGCAGGCGCCTCCAGAGCCTTCGATGGTGTGGCGTGCGGTGACGCTGGAACAGTCTGCGGGCTGCCCATAATCGGTGAATGAGGAGTTCGAGGTTTAGCGGGAGGACATCTGGGCGTGGAAGAGGGGCGGCATGGATCGTGAGACTGTGAGCCACTCGTGTTACTGTATGGGAAGAGGATGAGACTGCAGTCTCTAGGGATGGGATGTCGGTGACTTTTGGGTTTGGGGGAATGATAGAGTTGAGGCAGTCCTTGACGCTTTTCCAATCGATTTCGTAGATTAGGCCCGCGACATCGTGGCTGGCAACTCTTGTGTTGATCTCTGCCAACACGTGGTTATGGTCGGAATGTAATGTGTTGATCGATGTGAGGGTGAGATGGTGTGGGAAATGTTTGATGATCGCAAAGTTGATGACAGGTGGTTGTCCTACTAAGCGGATGGTGAGTGGGTTGCCGGGGACCCTGTACTCGTAGTTGTCGGTCCTGATCTATCAAGCGACTGATTGCGTTGCCTCTGGTATCTGCTCGTTGAGTGCAATGCCAACGTGAATGTTTAGCATTGAAATCAGCGGCCAGAATAACACTAGGATGTAGGGCGAGAATGGATTGGTAGTCGGCTTCTACGAATGCTCTGGAAGGAGAGTGGTATTTATGGTATGCCATCAAGTTCTACGAATGCAGCCGTGGCCTCCAAGGTTTGAAGTGAGGGGATCTGGAATGATCGATGGGCCACGTTCTTCCTGATCAGTATCGCTGTGCCTCCTCCTGGGGCACCACGATCCGTTTTCAGGCAGTTGTAGCCCTGGAGACGGAAGTGGTTGTACTGATGGAGATGCGTCTCGCTGACTAGTATGGCGTCTAGTGCGTACCGGGAAGCAAAGTGTTGGAGTTCGTCCCCTCGATCCATCAGGCCGTTCGCATTCCAAAATGCGAATCGGAACGAGGTACGAAACCTAATTCCGCTCCCCATTTTGGGCTGCTGGGCTTTCGTTGAATAATAGGGCGACGGCCTCAACAGCTATCATCACTTTGCTGGAGGGGTCAGGAGCGTTTAGGAAGCGAGTGCAAAGCTCCTGTAGCCGCTGGTCGTAAGTCTGCCAAATGCTTGACAGCCAGTGTAGCAGCTCCAGGGCATTGCCACTCTGTTGGATAGGGTTAGTTGGATTTGGGTTGGGAGAGGTAGGCCCAGAGGTCGTCAGTCCCTCCCGGGTAACCCCCACCGTTGGGATGGGCGGGGGGAAGACAGCCGGAGCCCTCTCCCTCCCAGCCGGTGCCGCCCGCCGAGAAGACCTTTGCTTCTGTGGTTTTGGAGAGGAGTCTGGTGCTGGTTGGTTCTGGTTGTGGTTTGAGTAGGTGCCTGTTGTGTTTTGGCCTCAGTGTGAGGTCACCTATCAGTGGGCTGTTTTTGCGCCGTTGCTGCATAGGATGTCTGCGGTGTGGTAGGTGTAAAGCGGGATGTTGCCTGTGCTGTTGTTGGTTTGGCTGCGGTATATGTTCCGGCGATGTTGGTAGTTGGAGCGGAAGGAGTGTCTCTGCCAAGGGCAGTACCATCTTGGTGTACCCTTATGGAGGATGTTATTATCCTTAGCCTCACTGGGCATCGGCCGTAGCAGGCAACATGCTCCCCTTTGCAGTTGTCGCATGTAGGAGTCCTCGTGGAAGATCTCGGGCAGACCTCATGGGGGTGAGAGCCACCGCACCTAAGGCAGCGAGGGTTCCTCTCGCAGAAATAACTAGCGTGGTTGAAACCCAGGCAGCGATGGCATTGAGCAGGGCCGCCAGGACGTCGGGAGATCTCAATTTTTACTCTAAGGTAGCAGAGCGCTTGGATCTTGTCTACCTTGAGTTGCGGGTCATCTGCTCGCTCCACTATGATTAAAAACAGGGGGATGGGGATTCGTCCCTCTGGGGCGGCTTTTGACAACTGCTTCACAACTTTGGGTATTACGCCCTGGCGTCGGAGATCTGCATCGATATCTTCCACTGGAGTGTCCAAGGGAAGCCCTCTAATGATGCGCCTCACATCCTTAGCTTTGTCCAAGGCAAAGGAGAAGTGTTGGATCCCCTTCTTTTTAAGACAGGTCAGCAAGCGCTGATGGTCCTCCGCACATCGCGCTTGAAACTTGTATGTATTTCCGTTCCTAATTACCTTGCATTCTCCCATAAGCGTGGGCATGGCTTCATGGAGAAATCCCGTCATCCCGTGGAAAGAATCCACAATAATTGGAAGAAAATGCCTCCTAGTGTTTCCGCTCTGATTTTCACCCGTTGCGGACGTTGGTTGGGTTGGCTGTCCAGATGTGCTGGAGCCTGCATTCAATGGCTGAGGGCGAGAGCGTCGCTTCCTCATGCCAGTTACTACACGAAATTCAGCTTCATCAACGTCTGAAGCTAGACCCGATGAGCTGTCTTCCTCCTCCATATAGGAGGAGTGGACAGAGAAGACGGATATTTTCTCTGAATGAACAGAAAAATCGGTGAGTGAAGCGTCACTGTCGGTAGTGGAGTGTAAGTCCACTTGGTTTTTGCCTAGACGTATTGGAGACCTTTCACGTGGAAGGCTCTCCCCCGTTTCCTTGGTAGCACTTCTCGAAAAGGTCTTATCACCAGCTTTTCGTGGTCTGGTAGACCGTAACTTTCTTAAGAGGCCAGAGGCTGGTCTTAGCTCCTTCTGTGTTGAAGTAGATGGGATTTGTCTTGTTTGGGCCTTAGAATCACTCATTTTGTGTGAGTAGTGGTAGCTCTGGGGGATGTTTTAAGTGCAAAAAAGCGCACTGTTAGGAACTGTGCATAGTTGGTTATTACCCTTTGTGGTTGCTGGAGTGGCTTTGAAGTGAAGGCGTGAAGAAGAAATGTTGAAAATGTTGTGTTGTGCAAACACAAAAAACAGACACCAGAAGTGCACTTGGAATGTCTTCCATTGTTTAGGGAGGAATTCCATGCTATTGCCATGTTTTCTGACAAAGGGACAGGTTGTATATAAGAGGGACGGTGGGTTGACGGTGGGATATTCTAAGGGGGGTGGAGTGTGGTAATGGAGTTGGAGGTTTTGAGTAGATGAGTGATAATGGAGTTTGTATTTAAGTATGTAACAGTAGTCTGGGACGTTTGTAAGGAGCACCAGGATCAATATCATATTCGCCGAATCCGCGAATAAGGGAATGGAAGCTTTTTGGAAGGTTTAGATAAGTAGAGGATATACCGTATTGGGGTATACCGTCCAGATCCAGTGGCGGTTCTCAGGTAACGGTTTTGTAGATCCTGTAGACGGTTGAGATGCGTCTTTGCAGCGATGCCCCAAACTTGGCATGCATATGTTAAAGCAGACCGAAGCACTTGCTTATGAACCAACACTTTGTTCTCGACGTACATCGAAGAGAATTTAGATAAAAGCGGATGCAACATGCCCATCCTATGGTTAATTTTGCTGGCCTGCTCACTAATGTGCGCCCTCCATGTAAGGCGCATATCCAGCCTGACTCCCAGGTAATTTGCCTCTTTGCTCCAGGGAACTGTTCCTCCTGCGATTTGAAGCTCAGGCACATCTTTAAGGTAGCGACGAGTAAACGTTACTGCTTGTGATTTGGACGAATTTACTGCCAGTCGCCATAATCCAAATCATGCTGTTAGAAGATGTGCATAATTTTGCAGTCTTTTTGTAGACTTGTAGCTTGTAGATATCACCGTGTCATCGGCATATAGATATAGTGAGCAGCCAGCGTAAGACGGCAAGGTATTTATATATGTTAAAAAGAGTACCGGGCCGAGGACACTGCCTTGAGGGACACCGGCATATATGCGTCTGACTGAGGAGAGGACTTCTTCTATAGAAACGGAGAAGGTTCTATTACTGAGGTAGGAAGCAAGGATGTGTATTAGGTATGGAGAGACTTGGTATTTGATTAGGCGATATAGGAGTCCCTCGTGCCAGACAGTGTCGAAGGCCCGGATGATGTCGAGAAATAACACCGGAACAAAGTGTTGGTTATTAAGTCCTCGGATGATGTCGTCTGCTATTCGGAGTAGTTGATGGATGGTTGAATGCTGACGGCGGAAGCCAAACTGCTCCGGGCGGAGCACTGCATGTTGGTCTAGTGTCCTCTGGAAACGAGTTAAGACCACTTTTTCAAAAAGTTTGCTTAAGGCTGGTAGGGGACTGATCGGCCTGTGGTTTCCAGGAGCCGTTGCATCCTTCCCCGGTGTTGGAAAGGTAATAATTTTAGCATTTTTTCATACTGCAGAAAAGTGCCCTAAAATAAGCAGAACATTGAACAGATGAGTCACCAGTAGCAACCAGGCTGTCGGCAGAGCTTTCAACGCTGCGTAGGATATTCCGTCATAACTTGCAGCTTTATAGGGTGAGCAGAGTTGAAGTTGTTGAGTGAGCTCAATAAGTTTAATGGGCTCGATTTCTTCATGCCGGTGGGGGATTTTCAGGAAGGCTCGGCCATGGTTGTTAATTTAGTGCACATGATCTCTGTTCGGAGTATCGATCGGGCGGAACGTGTCTTCTAGATGCTCTGCCATCATTTCGACATTTTTCTGGCCAATTGGGCTACCCTGTGGCCGAAAATCATCGCTTTACTGGCGGTAGGTAAACGCAGCAGGGCCTTGGACATTCGCCAAAGAGAAGCGTCTCTTGTGTCCAGTTCAGACAACCTGCCTTCCCACTCGTCATTGGCGTGATCTCGGAGTGCTGATTTTATGAGATGTAGGCGATTTAGCTCCCGCTTGTGTTGGGGGCAGCGCGTGTGCTGGTATCTGCGCCTGGCCCGATTCTTTTCCGCGATTAGTAGCCTTATCGAATAAGGGGTGTACTCATCTGTTGCTTCGGACGAGTTGTAGGAGTAGAGGTGTGGATTGCCTGCTGAATGGCAGTTGTTATGAATGAAACTAGTGCGTCTGCATCAGCTTTTGGTGTGGGTTCCGGGGTGTGCTGGGCTAGCAGTGCAAAGAAGTACTTCCAGTTGGTTTTGCGAGGATTGGGTGTTGTACGAGGAGGTTTGGACATTGGTCTTGTTTGGAAGAGGAGTAGGATTGGGTAGTGATCTGAGGAAAGTTCTGGGATAGTGAAGAGGCGGGGGTGGCAACGTACGTTAGAGAGAATAGCAATATCTATCCAATCCGGTGGGCGCCGATCCCCGTAGGTTATGGTGGGAGAATATGGGGAGAGCACTGCTAGTCCCTGGTCGTTTATGTACTGGTACAACGCAGTCCTCTGGTGGTGGTGACAGTGGAGTTCCAGCTTTGATGCTTTGCATTTAAATCTCCCATTACGATGGTGGGATTTGGAGAGCGAAAAAGATTGTTGAGATCTCCATGGAGAATTTGTTTCTGCGGCGGAATATACACCGAATATATGTTGAGTGGCCCACGACTTATTTGCAGTTGCACACCTGTAGCTTCAGCGTTAACTAGCTGAGGCAGGTGTAGGCGGTGATGAGGGAAATTGGCGTTCCATGAGCAAATCTTGAGTGCGTCCAGGTTGGTGCTTCTGTGTGGTCTAGCATCCATTTAGGGTTAGGTAGGAGCAGACTATATGACAGAGTATGGTTTCTGCCGGAACATTTGCAGGTCGGGTGAGCAAAACCTCCGCAAGATAGCCGGCGAAACCTGTTTGAGAGGTGTAGGGGAATCTTGGCGATCACCTGTAGGAAGGTGGGATCCAAGTTAGGGTGGGAAGTGGGTTGTTGTGGGAGCAGGAGTGGCTGCTGTTGGTGCTGCTGGTGCAGTTTTTCATGCCTCGGGCGCAGTGGAGGTGCGGAGCATGCAGGTTCAGTCCGCGGTTTGGGGAAGCTGGGGTACTCTGTATCTGCCGGGGCAGGTATAACTTGTTGCTGAGGCGGGGCTGTTGAAGTTGTAGATTCCTGCGGACCTTGTGCAGGCTCAGTTGCAGCTGCGTAGGATGGATACTGTATCGGGATCCTTGGGGGCAGCCCTGGGTGGCGGGCTCCAGTAAACGCTTCCTTACGGAGGCCCCTAGTGTTTTGTAATAGTGGAGCGTCGTAAAAGCGGGACATTTTCCCATGTTTGGTTGCCTTTAGTTCGAGTCTAGCCTCTTGCCAAATTGGGCATTTCGCATATCTACAGGAGTGCCCTCCGCCGCAGTTAAAGCACTTGGGAGGGGCAGCACCTACTCGCTGGCAATCTTTCCTGGAGTGGCCAGCCTCACCGCAGTGAGCACAGGCCGTCTGGAGTTTATAGCTGGCAGCGCCGTGTGTAAATTGTTGACAATTAGTGCACTGCTGTGGCCGGGCACGAGGTTTGTATGCCTCAACTCGCACTACTGCGGAGAACATATATTTTTCCTTGTAGATGTTGGTGCTGTTGTCGGTTTTCTTCAGAGGCACTCGAAAGTGGGGCAGTAGATGTTGGGTGCCGGAGCGGTTAGAGCGTAGTTGTGCTATGCGCTCAATGGCGTAACCCTTGCTAACCAGATAATGATCCACGTCCTCGGTAGTAATGTACATTGGGACGTCCTTTATAGTGACGTGAAGGAATGCCTCTTCAGTTAGCAATGTGGTAACAAATTCCGTCGTTTCCTCCTCCAGAATTTTGCGTATGAGTCTGTGATCAGAGGGCGTTTCCGGTAGTAGTGCTACAGTGCCACGCATGTTACGCACCAGGAACTGTAGGTCTGGGACGTTGTTTAGTTTTGGGACCAGTCCGCTAGCAACTTGTGGGTCCCTCAGGAATACTGGGGTCGGTTTGGGAGAGCGGATTTGTCCAAGGGGGGTAGGGTTCACCGGGGTATTCAGCTCTGCGGTGTCCATTGTGTTGTTATCAGAGTTGCGGCGGCGCTTTATTGCGCCTGTGGTTGGTGCAGGGTCCGAAGCGCTGTTAGCAGTTGTAGATGGATCAGGTGGTTGCAGTGTTTCGAATCTGTCGCTGGTTTCTGTTGGTGGGATTGTGTCTTGTGGTTTAGTGCGGGCAGTGTGCCGCGGGCGAACTGTCTGCCATGTGCATTTATTTTCGGCAGTAAGGATTTTGACAATGTAATTGTCAATAGCATGTACTCTTATGGTGTGCAAATATTTTTGTGACTGCCAAACTGGTGTCGGCTGCTGTGGTTTGATCCGGATGTGCCAGGAGCCTAGAGAGCTCCGCCTCCGATGCTTCACAATATCTCAGCCGCGCCCTCTTCTCATTCTGCAGCACTGCCTTAGCATCGGCTGCCATGAGCAACGGTGGGTTTATGATGATGGGGGAGTTCATGTAGGTGGAGATATCTCCGCTCTCGATATAATACATAGCGTGATCCATATCCATAGCCATGGTCGTGTAGGAGAAAGGAAACTGTCCCCTAAAACAAACACAAGTTGCCTTCCTCACTCGAACTGTGCCATGGCGGACGCGAACGAGCGCGCACACCTGTTGCTGATGAAGATTCTACGCATTTATTGCAAGTCCTTCAAAACCGCTTCCTCCGTACTGCCACTGGCGCAGGGTGGTACATCCCAAATGCCAATATCCATAATGAACTAAATTTCCCAACCTTCACCGACTACATCCTACACCTCTCAAAACTATTTTACTCCCGACTCCCCAACAATTTCAACTCCCTCATCCGCGGCTTAGGGGAGTACGACATCGATCCCGGAGCCCCCTACAAACGCCCCAGACTAATGATCATGAACTAAGTACACTAAAACATTCCATCACCAATCACACTAGCGCACATTCTCAAACACACACGTCCCATCTGTACTATCAATGCCAACATTCACTCACAATCACCTTCTCATTAACCACACCTCAGCCAGTAAAGGACTTTGTCCTGTCATGGCAAAAACTTGAAGATCCCCTCCCCTTCGGTGACACCGACCGAAGACCGAAGTAATCTGGCAGGCTGAAGTCAGTGCTCAGCCTGAGTATAGTTGCTGCGTCCCTACCCTGTGTTGGGTTTTACCGCTGAGACGGGATGGGGGTTGTAGGGTGAAATTGCTAATTTGGTTATAAGATGGATGGATTGAGCAGAAAAGCTAATCCTTGTTGGAGCGGGCGGATATGTCATCCTTGGAGTTTGCACGGTATGCTGGTGTTGTTCACTGCATTGTGGACAACATGAGCATATCGTCATCTGATTTGCTGTTGTTATTTGCTGATTGTTTTAGTTGGGGTCTGGAATGTTTACTCCTGTCGCTAGGTTGTGCCCCTTAGTTATCCGAGGTGGCCGCACGCTAGGCGTGGCACCTTGAATTTGGGCTTAATCCTATTGCGACAGCGGTAGCTGCGAAGTGATCGAACGAGAGCGTTCTCATGAAATGGCAATTTGCCGTAGAATTTTGATGCCCGGCGTCTGATTTCCTCCTCGATGTATGGTAGGGAAGAACTCTCATGTAGTAACCTAGATGGGAAGCTGCGATATACAGAATAAATGGTGCTAAGTCCTTTATTCTGTACTCTCTGCAGAAGTGCGAGCCAACTGTCAGCTGCCATACCCCAGATTTCACAGGCGTATAGCATTACCGGCATGACCAGGGCTTTGAAGAGGTGTAACTTCAGGTGAACTGGCATAGCCTTGGAACTGAACATAGGGTACAGTTGAGCAATTGCTCCCTGCGCCCCGTGAGCAGTTCCGGTAATGTGTTCCCGGAAGGTTAGACCTTTGTCTAAATGCACTCCCAAGTAGGTTATGGAATTGTTCCATCTTATCATTTGCCGTCTGCATGATTGTGTGGGGGCGTTTGCGGGTATGCGGCGTTTTGTAAAAATTACGGCGTTGCTCTTTGCCGGGTTAATTGACATTCGCCAACGCCTACACCACCTTTCAAATAGGTGTAGGAGTCTTTGCATGGGAATGAAAGCTCTGTTGAGGTTTCTATCTGTTTTGAATAGTAGGACGTCATCTGCGTATAGTGCGATGTTGACGTCTGCTGCTTGTGGAAGGTCTGCTATGTATATGTTAAACAGAATTGGGGAAAGAACAGAGCCTTCGGGGACTCCGCAGCGTATCGGCCTTAGTGTCGAGTTGTTTCCCGCCACCGCTACTTTGAAAGTGCGATGCTTGAGGTATGAGTGTAAAAGATGAATGTAGTTTTTGGGAAGCTCCAGGTGAATGAGTTTGTACAGAAGCCCGGCGTGCCAGGTCGTCGAGAAGGCCTTTTCTACATCCAAAGACACTGCTGGGGTGAAGGCCCGCTCCTGGAAACCCAGGGCTGAGGCCTCCACAACCATCAGTAGCTGTTGGGTAGTAGAATGCCCAGGACGGAATCCGAATTGGTGAGGGGGAATGGCTTGAATGTTTCCCAGCAGGGGAAGCATACGGGCAAGAGGTAATCTCTCAAACACTTTTGAGAGTGTAGACAGGAGACTAATTGATCGGTACCTGTAGGGGTGGGTTGCGTCTTTGCCTGGCTTCAACATGGATATCACCCGTGCCTCCCTCCACTCTCGTGGAAAGTGGCCCACGCTGATGCACATATTGAACACTTTAGTGACAAAAAGCACAGCGTTGAAAGGAAGGTTGCGGAGCATGAGGGGCGTTAACCCGTCTGGTCCAGCAGCCTTTTTGGGTTTGAGGCGCTGAATTGCGCCCTGGACTTCATGAGGGTGGAAGATAGGAATCCGTAAGTCGTCTTCATCCGGCGGCCGTCGAAAGTATCGGCGGACGTCGCGACGAACCTGACTTGAAAAGTTGTCGTCCTGGGGGTCAACTCTCGGCCTAAAAAGACGTTCCAAGTAATCTGCGAGCGCATTGACTTTGGCTCGAGGATCATAAACGAGGCCTCGGGTGCCATGGATTGGTCGGGAGGCTTTGTCTCTTTGGCCACGGAGGTTCTTAGCAATCCTCCACACATCGCCATCGAGCAAGTTCTGTCTAGCCATAGTGTCCTCCCACGCGAGCTTTTTGTGCTCACGGAGGCGGGCGCTGACTTGGCGGCACAAGGACCTTAGCAGAGCTCGATGATGTGGCGTGCGGTGACGCTGGTAGAGTCTACGGGCAGCCCAGGAGCGACGGATGAGAAGCTCCAGGTCTAGAGGAATGACTTCTGGATGAAGAGGAGGGGAGGTGTGAATGGTAAGACTGTGAGTGACTTTGGTGACTGCCAGGGACAAGGATGAAACTGCGTTTCAAGGGAAGGGATATCTGTGATTTTGGGGTTGGGAGGGATCATAGTGCCGAGGCAAACCTTTAGGCTTTTCCAGTCGATCTCGCGGTTTGTACCTGCTCCTTCCGCTCATTTACGCATTTAGAAATCCATTGCTGGCCAATAGAAACACGTAAAAGAAACACACCCTCCAAGGTGAGCTCGATGCTGATACAGAACACGAGCTTTGAAGCTGGTTCCTGCCTCAGAAGTATGTCCGAAAACGACACGCTTACTAGCCGCTACGAGCGATCTATCACTGACTAACGCGATGATCCGTTCGGTATGCGGGTTCAAGAGACACTCGATTCCGAGATCGATGATCGATCGATGATCGCAAACACAAAAGTTGCTGTCTTCCCGGGAACCAGGCCGTGGCGGACGCAATCGAGCGCGCCCACCTGTTGCTGGTGCTGCTTCTACGCAGTAAGAATAGTAGAGTTAGCCAATGAACACGAGTAGGAGACACGCCCTCCTGGATGAGCTCGATGCTAGTATAGAACACGAGCTTTAAACCGGGATTGAACCTCAGAAATAGGGCCGAAAACGATATGCTCACTATCTCAACGATCCATCGTCCGATTGATTCGAATTCCAATTCCTCAAACTGAGCCTGGCATCCAATCCAATCCCATCCAATATGGCAGGCTGGGCTAGTGCTCAACCTGTGTGTGGTTGCTGCGTACCTACCCTGTATGGGTTTAACCGCAGAGATGGGATGAAGGTTGTAGGGTGGTTGTGGTGTTTGGGTTGTGAGGAAGACGGATTGTGCTAAAGCTTATCCTAATTGTAGCGGGCGGATATGACATCCTTGGAGTATGCTTGCTATGCGCATGCTGTTCTCTGTTTTGAGAACAGCGTGGGCATGCTGCTATCCGCTGTTTGTATTGCTATTGAGGCTGATGGAGATTTGGAATGTTTTCCTGTTGCTAGGTTATGCTCCTTTGCTATCCAAGGGGGCCACACGCGAGGCGCGGCAGTTTGAATTTGGGCTTAGGCCTATAGCGACAGGAATAGCTGCCGAGTGACCGTGGCATCCGATAATAGAGCACGTAAAACAAGCCCACACTAGCAAAATTCATGTGAACCAATCACCGATCAGAACGGAGATGACCCTCCTTCCGAGTACAACCCTTCTGCTCCATCCGAACCAATCCCCTTCGAGCAGTTCACATATAAATATAACACCTCCACCAGTCAGTTCTGTTAAGTATAGGACAGGATTTTTAATTATAAGTCTGTTAGGTTAACTATGTATTAATTTCACCTAATATGTATGTGCCACTAAACAAGTCTCAGTCTTCGCACCATCACAGGAAGCTGTTCCCCTGGGCAAGCTCATTGCCCCCGCATGGGCTACCAAACAAAAACTTTTTACTCAAAACTGTCTATGTAAATGCTTAACTTATGTATATTATGTACCTGTAAGGCTGCCCTATGTACCAGCCCAGGGAATTATAGTTCAATAAAAATCAATGAACATTGAACAATCAATGAACAGGCCCTACCAAAAAACGTAAATGTCGCCGACCACGGAAAGTAGATGGTGACATTGCCCCCCATGCTGCTGCGCTCAAGGACGACAGTCCCTCACGCGAAAGATCTCCATTGCGCATAGGCAAAATACCAGAAACCAATTCTGACAACTTCTGTGAGGAATCCCTCACAGATTTCTCCTCAGATTCAGAGAAGACCTCTATCTTCTCTGTTCACTCCTCCTATACGGAGGAAGATGATAACTCGTCCGCCCTGGCTTCTGAGGCGGACGACGCTGAATTTCAGGTGGTAGCCGGCAAAAGAAAGCGGCGAACCCGACCTCATTTTGAGGCTGAAGGCTCCGGCACAGCTGGAAAGCCAACTCAACCAGCAGTTGTTAGTGGTAATAGTAATAGTACTCTTTCCACCTCTAGATGTCACATCCCTCCGATAATTGTGGACTCCTTTCAGGGGGTCACGGGCTTCCTGAAGGAAGTAATACCGTCCCTGATAGCTGAGTGCAGAATTATCAGAAAGGGAAATACCTAAGATTCCAGGCGAGGTGTGTCGAGGACAACCAGCGCCTGTTGACTAACCTCAAGCGGCGAGGAATAACACACTTTTCATTTGCCGTCGATAAAGTTCGCGAAATTCCTCGCATCATCAGATGGCTGGCAGCGGACACTCCAGTGTAAGATATCGCTGACGATCTCATACGCCAGGGTATACATCCCAAGCTGGTCAAACAACTCACCAAGCCCCCTCAAGGTGAAAACGCCACAGTAAGAGTCCCCATTCCCCTTTCTTAGTAATAGTAGAGCGGGCTGATGATCCAGAGAAAGCAATAGACAAGCTTAGGTCATTATGCTATCTCAGCAATAAAATTGAAACACCTCGACGCCCTGGCGGCCCCGCTCAATGCCACCGCTGCTTGGGATTCAACCATTCTAACGAGTTCTGCTCCCGGAACCCTAGATACCTACGTTGCGGTGGTCCCCACCCCCGTGAGGCCTGTCAGCGAGCTCCCACGGATACCCCAACTTGCGCTAACTGCAAGCGGGACCACGTGGCCTGCTACGGAGGGTGCCCCAAAAGACTGAGAATTATCAACAACACCAGCAATGGCAGAGCCCAGCTACTACAACGGCACCACCTGTAGCAACTCCGACGCCAGGCACTACAGCCACCATCCCTGTCAAGGCCACAAAAACAGGCACTGGAAACCACTACGCAGCAGCAGTGCAAAGACAGCCCTCTGATGCTCGGCGGACTTACCGAGCAAAGAAACAGCCTACACAACTAAACAGACCCCACCTACAGCACCACCTCATCCCACTCCCAAGCCTCAGAGGCAACCGTGCCCTCCCAGGAGGACTCCTGCTGCTGAGGGGCCACGCACTTCCCAGCATGGGGGAACACAGGAGATGCAATTGCCTCCAGGGCTCTCCCCCACCTCTTTCCACATCCAACAAGGCGAAAGCACCTTGGACTTGCTCCGATGGCTGTCACAACTATGGCAGACATATGGAAGGAAGTTACAGGAGCTTCTCGCCCGACTCCGCCAAGCTCCAGACTCCACAAGCAAGATGATGATAGTTTTTGAAGCTATCGCCCTTTTTATCGACGACAACCAGGCGACCCAGAATGGCTAGCGGAACTAGGTCTCGTACCTCTTTCCAGTTCGCATTTTGAAACGCTAACGGTCTTGCCGACAAGAGAGACGAGCTACATCATTTTGCAGCCCGGTTTGCCCTAGACGCCATTTTGGTCAGCGAGACGCATTTCCACCAATACTCCAACTCCTGTCTTCCGGGCTACACTTGCCTTCGGTCCGACCGAGGTGCCCCTGGTGGCGGCACAGCGATCTATATCCGGCGGAATGTAGTCCACCGCCCATTCCAGATCCCACAACTTCAAACCCTAGAGGCCGTAGCTGTTTTTGTGGAACTTGGTGGCACAGAGGTACCGACAGTATCTGCATACCACTCCCTATCCAGAGCCTTCGTGGTGACTGACTACATTTTCGTTGGCATTGAACTCAACGCGCGGATGCAAGAGGCAAAGAAATTGTTCGCTTAATCGATCGAGACCCTCAGCTCAGAGTACAGGGTCCCTGGCAACCCACCCATCATCCGTATAGTCGAGGACAGCCATCTGTCGTCGACTTTACAATACTCAAGCACTTCCCTCACCATCTCACCCTCACTTCAATCAACGCACTTCATTCCGATCATAACCCCGTGTTGGCCGAAATCAACACCAGGATTGCCAGCCAAGATGTCGTAGGTCTAAACCGCGAGATAGACTGGAAAAGCGTTAATTAATGCCTCGGCACTATCATCCCTCCCAACCCCAAAATCACAGACACCCATTCCCTAGAGACCGAAGTCTCATCCTTCTCCCTAACAGTCACCAAAGTGACCCACAGTCTCACCATCCATGCCTCCCCTCCCCTGCATCCAGATGTCATTCCTCTGGACCTTGAGCTTCTCATCCGCCGCTCCTGGGCCGCCCGCAGACTCTATCAGCGCCACCGCACGCCACATCATCGAGCTATGTTAAGGACCTTGCGCCGCCAAGTTAGAGCCCGCCTTCTTGAGCACAAGAAGCTCGCTTGGGAGGACACTATGGCTAGACAGAACTTGCTCGATGGCGACGTGTGGAGGATTGCTAAGAACCTCCGTGGCCAAAGAGACAAAGCCTCCCGACCAATCCATGGTACCCGACGCCTCGGGTAATTCCCCCGAGCCAAAGCCTATGCGCTCGCAGATTACTTGGAACGTCTTTTTAGGCCGAGAGTTGACCCCCAGAACGACACCTTTTCAAGTCAGGTTCGTCGCGACGTCCGCCGATACTTTCGACGGCCGCCGGATGAAGACGACTTACGGATTCCTATCTTCCACCCTCATGAAGTCCAGGGCGCAATTCAGCGCCTCAAACCCAAAAAGGCTGCTGGACCAGACGGGTTAACGCCCCTCATGCTCCGCAACCTTCCTTTCAACGCTGTGCTTTTTGTCACTAAAGTGTTCAATATGTGCATCAGCCTGGGCCACTTTCCACGAGAGTGGAGGGAGGCACGGGTGATATCCATGTTGCAGCCAGGCAAAGACGCATCCCACCCCTCCAGGTACCGATCAATTAGTCTCCTGTCTACACTCTCAAAAGTGTTTGAGAGATTACTTCTTGCCCGTATGCTTCCCCTGCTGGGAAACATTCAAGCCATTCCCCCTCACCAATTCGGATTCCGTCCTGGGCATTCTACTACCCAACAGCTACTGATGGTTGTGGAGGCCTCAGCCCTGGGTTTCCAGGAGCGGGCCTTCACCCCAGCAGTGTCTTTGGATGTAGAAAAGGCCTTCTCGACGACCTGGCACGCCGGGCTTCTGTACAAACTCATTCACCTGGAGCTTCCCAAAAACTACATTCATCTTTTACACTCATACCTCAAGCATCGCACTTTCAAAGTAGCGGTGGCGGGAAACACCTCGACACTAAGGCCGATACGCGGCGGAGTCCCCGAAGGCTCTGTTCTTTCCCCAATCCTGTTTAACATATACATGGCTGACTTTCCACATGCAACAGACGTCAACACTGCTCAATACGCGGATGACGTCTTACTATACAAAACAAATAGAAACCTATGCAGAGCTTTCACTCCCATACAAAGACTACTACACCTAATCGAAGGGTGGTGTAGGCGTTGGCGAATGTCAATCAACCCGGCAAAGAGCAACGCCATTATTTTCACTAAACGCCGCGTTCCCGCAAACGTCCCGGCATTTACATAAAGACGACAAATGATCAGATGAACAACTCCATAACCTACTTGGGGGTGCACCTAGATAAAGGTCTAACCTTCAGGTAACACATTGCCGGGAACGCCCATAGGGCACAGGGAGCAATCGCTCAACTGTTCCCTATGCTCAGTTCCAAGGCCATGCCAGTTCACCTGAAATTACACCTTTTCAAAGCCCTGGTCATCCCTGTCATGCTATACGCCTGTGAAATCTGGGGTATGGCAGCTGACAGTTGGCTTGCACTTCTGCAAAAGGTACAGAATAAAGGTCTTCGGACCATTTATTCTGCATATCGCTGCTTTCCAACTAGGCTACTTCATGAGAGTTCTTCCCTCCCATATATCGAGGAGGAAATCGGACGCCGGGCATCTAAATTCTACGCCATTTTACCTAATCATGAGAGCGCTCTCGTTCGATCACTCGGCAGCTATTCCTGTCGCAATAGGCCTAAGCCCAAATTCAAACTGCCGCGCCTTGCGTGTGGCCCCCTTGGATAACAAAGGAGCATAACCTAGCAACAGGAAAATATTCCAAATTTCCACCAGCCTTAATAGCAATACAAAATAGCGGATAGCGGTATGCCCATGCTGTTCTCAAAACAGAGAATAGCATGCGCATAGCAAGCATACTCCAAGGATGTCATATCCGCCCGCTACAATTAGGATAAGCTTTAGCACAATCCGTCTGCCTCACAACTAAAACACCACAACCACCCTACAACCTTCATCCCATCTCTGCGGTTAAACCCACACAGGGTAGGTACGCAGCAACCACACAGAGGTTGAGCACTAACCCAGCCTGCCATATTTGCTCGCTCGCCCGCTCGCATTTCAGTCGTCGCAGGACCTTCGGCCAGAAGACTCAGGCCGCGCCACTGAAGATGTCCTCCGCAGTTGAGGATGAAACGTTGGGACTCCTTAGCTCCAAGAGACCACGGCTCCTAAGCCCGGAAGAAACTTCTATTTATAATTCTGACTCCGGCCGTGAAAGCTTCCGATTATACCGCAATTATTTCAAAATTGTAGACAGATCTTATTCAGTAATTTGAGATGAGGAACCCATGGTCAGGAAGCAAAACGAGCCATATGAAATAGATGCTGATGAGTCAGTGTTAAAAATTCGGCTTAGCAAGTCTTAAAACCTACTTTACGAGAGAGGAAAGCTCGATTTTCAGTAGCTCTTCATCATTAACCATTTCAAAGGTTTAATGATATAAAATCTCGGGCTTATCATATAAACAGTACGGCTAACTGATTTATCGTTTTGTGCAGTATAGTCTAGTTCATCTGATTGTGCGATATAATGAATAAAGCTACTGATTGTTGTTTTGAGAGTCGTAGGTTCGGGTCCTGTGCAGAAGTTTTAATGAAGTGTATATATAGTCATGCATTAGACTTAAAAGTTTAAAAAATATGAACTCATAACAATTTATCCTTTTTCGCTTGATCATAGTACCATACCGACTACAGCAAAGGGACATGCTTCACAACTTTCGCGTTATTATGTAGTATCATTTCGAATAAGAGCTCCATTAGTCACTGAGTAATGGTCCTTTAGAAACTTATGAATAACTTTAAAATTTGAACAGGCAGACCTTGAATTTCCTGTCTGAAATTGCTTGTCTAAGACTGCTCTACAATCTCTGAAATAATGCAGTGTAGTTTTGAACATTCTAGTATATTTATGTACATGTTCTGCCATTTTTACTTTAATAAAAAAAGTTCCCACTTATGTTCTAATTATGAGTCTAGACGCTAATATGATGACAATTATGCCCAGTGGAGAAGTAAACAAAAACATTATAATGATTCATCCTAAAATGCTAACCTTTCGCAAACCATTCTGTATGTTTTTCATATATTGACGTCAATTTTATTTATCTATTTTTTCTTGAGGGCGTAGCAAAGAACATTTCCTTACGTATCTAAAGAAATATAGGAACATTTTAATTACCTAAAGGTGTGGAATACTTCCTAGACTTTGCGTTATTTAATATTAGATATCTACTGCTTAATGCAATCATATTATTTATATTCTAGCTGTCCTGAGCACAGGTTTTTCATGTATAGTCAATTCGACATTATCCTATAATTATTGAAACAAGAGGATGAAATGACAGCCTAAATTTAAGTCAGCCTCGATGGTGTTAAGAGCCTACTAACCGTTGTTTGGGATGAAGCACATAGGGTGCTTTTGTTAAGTTATTAATGGAAGTTAAGGTGATGGGGGTCCCTCTCGATTGGTAGTTCATTCAGAAAGGGCATGTGTTTATATCTAGTTCCGGAATCCCTGAAGAATCTTTTAATAATAAAATAAAAAATAATATGTATTCAAATGTAAAACATTTTTTGCGTATTCACTTAATCCCATTAGCAGCAGGAAATATGTGAATGGCTTGGAACGCTAATCCACTACATCAGAAATGCACATTCCTGCTGGAAGAACTGTCTACCCAAAAGTAATATGGTAGTAATGTATACTCTTTTATCTGAGATTCAGTCCTGGTGGTCTATTGGCAACCATACTTTCCTCGTAGACCCAAGATTGCGGGTTCAATCCAGACCAGGATTCGTGGATCCCATGTCGTAAAATTTATCGGTCATTTCACGCCCTGAATTGAATGGAACGCTGACGACTTGAGATGTTAAAGAGCGTCCGTAAATAAATCAAGTCAACAAAATTTATCCAAGAATCTGTAGAATGTTGCAATACCAAAATATACACTTAGCCCCGTATCTGGCAGACATAGCTGGTACATCTTCTCTACAACAGAGTAACAAACATAGTCTACTTTCACATATTTAGGATCTTGTTTTTAGCACTTTTTTCCGTTCTTGAAGTAGCCAGGGTTTCCTCTGCTCCTATTTCACACTCTGCGTTCATTAAAAGGCTTAATGAGTACTTTCTTGTCTGCTCAGCCCAGAAATTGGCTAAACTAAGACGTCTTTAAATTGTAATAGCAAAAGTATCTGTATCATAATTTCTGTTAAACGGATAAAATTTTTCAAACTGTTGTTATTCTTGTTTCTTCTGCTTGTTATTACTATTGCCTTGATCCAGAAGTCTTGGTCTTCCATTTCTCTTTTTAAATACATTTGTTTTAATATTTTTCAATTTTTAAAATGGTGCAATTTATACTGGACCGTGTTATTTTCAATGTTTCTGCAATTTGTCCGTTGTATTCATACCCTTTCTTGAAGGATAATTTGTGCACGTTGCTCTGCACTGAGAACATTTTCTAAATTAATTTTTAGGAATAAAAAAAAGTCATCTTGTTTAAAGTAGGCGTTAATCATATGTATAAAACATAATATAAAGGACGAATCACCTAAAACTACCACCGCGAATATTTCTGAAAAGAAAGGTGCTATAATGCGCTGATTTTCACAGGAATTAAGTTCTACTAGGTCTCATCAACTTAACGCATACAAAGATTCCTATAATAATTAGAAAGTGTATTTTCTGCTCAATTTTTTTTTAAATGAAACAGTTCTTATTGGGTCTAAAAATTAAGCTAAATGAGCTTAGAATGTCAATGAGGTTTTGTACGATTCTAAGCAAAGTAGTTTACGAGAATCGTCATGTGTAGAGCTTGGACTTTCAGATACTTTTTAGAGTTTTCCATGATCGCTAGGTAAAAACCAATAAATACTTTAATCCGATTTTTACACGAGAAGAGTATGTCTGTTTGCATTTTGTCTACAATTTAGCGAAATTATCTGTAGCAATTAATTCTGGGTGGGTCTAAAATTCCGAGCTCTGGTCATGTGAAAAATTTAAAGAGTCGTCCACTTCGTACACTACTCAAAAAACTTAGAGGAGCCCATGTTTAAGTCAAAGCCCCAAAATAAATACTGATACAATTTTATTTTTTGACAGTCAAATGTTATGCTTTGAAATATTGTTTTAAACTAGAATAAAGGTCTTCTAGGATTTGCTAGATTTTCTCTGAATAAATTAGTGGAGTTTCAAGAACTGTTGAAACCAAAGTGACTTACTTTTTTGAAAACCGATTTTAACAATAATCTGTGATAGTTTACTTTGTGTTCTCTGAGGTTAATACAGGGCAATAAGACATTTGAATGAAATATCAGTCGCACGAGCAGTTTCGTGGATTGAAGATGGCTATTTCATTCGCTTTGTCTCCAGGATTCTTCCTGTCAGTCCTTTCGTCTTCCACAGGGTTTGGAGGCGATATATAGAGATAGGGGATACAAGAGCCGGCCCCGACAAGGGCGTAAGAAAAAGACAACAGAGGTATAGGATAATATCTTGTCCTATCAACTTTGCGCAAACGCAAATCTACAGCCAGACATCTACAAAATATGTACGTATAACAACTGGAGTGACGATTTCTGATCAGGCTGTAAGAAACAGACTGAGAAATGCAGGGTTGAGATCTAGAATCCCCTTTCAAGCCTTTCGTTTGACACGTCAACTTAAGTAAGCCCTGATGAGATTTGCTCAGATTTATCTCAACTGGCAGTTTTGCCAATGGAAGGATGCTCTCTTCATAGAGGAGTGAAGAGTTCATTTGAAGGGTTGTAATGGTCATACACGTGTATGGAGACATCCTGGTGAACTTCTAGCTCCAGCTACCATTATTGAACATGACAGATTATGGTTTGGGCTGGCATTACTTTTGAGTCTCGGACAAAGCTTTTTGTTGTACCACAGCGCATGAATGCTAACGTATACATTAATGGCATTACCCTTGCTTATGGTATGGACCCTAATTTTCTTCTAATACATGATAATGCTAAATCTCAAACAACACGGAATACCAAAGATGTCCTGCAAGAATTTTTTTTTTTTTTTTTGAGTAGTGTTTAACGCCCGTTTTTACTACTGAGGCACCACAGGCGGTGGACACTGATGATACATGAGATGAAATGATAAATTGGGAAAGGATTTTTTTTTTTTTTTTTTAAGGAAGGAAGCGTTCCAGGCCTAAGTTTAGGTACCTCCCCGGCATTTGCCAGTTATGAAGACTGAGGAAAACCTGGAAAAAACCCCAGTCAGGGAGGACGGTCCTGGCGGGATTCGAACCGCAGACCTCCCGCTCACGAGTCCGTGCCTTAACGACCTCGGCCACCCGTGGCGGTGTCCTGTCCTGCAAGAATGCCAAATTCGGGCCTGCATGTAGTCCTGACATCAATCCGATTGAGCATATGTAGGATAAGCTGGTAAAACTTGTTCGCGAGCGTCTTGCTATGCCACAGAACCTGGGAGAACTTGCAAATGCACTCGCTGAAGAATGGGAGAGAATCCAACAAATCTTTGCTAGGAGGCTTGTGCTAAGCCATGCCACGTAGGTGTTATGAAGTAATGTCAGCTCACGCAGGACACGCTAGGTACTAAGTATTGAAATAACCATGGAAACAATGTATTCTTTTATTACCACTTTTTTTTTTCTATATCAGTCAATGATTTGTTTGTGTTTATAATCCTGTGAAATAAAATTTTGTTAGAATGCCTACTCTAATTTTACGTAATTCTTCAATCTATAATTATAAACTGCAAAATTTTAATTGTGTTCTTCCTGAGATTCGTTGAATTTACTTGCGGCAGGCAACCTAAGCAGTTAAATGAGCTATGCTACACTAAACTTTCATATAACTAGAGCTTGAAATTTTAGACGCATTCAGTATAAACTGCTACATACTGTTGATAATTTCTTTAAATTGTAGACAATTTGATCACAGACAGGACACTGATATACAATAAGTTATTTGAATTACGATCTGGCAGAGCGCGAGTGATTTGGTTATATATCCTGCCAAAGATGTGGAAGTAATCAGTTATGACCTAGATGATAGCAGCATTCACACTTCCAGGATAACTAGGTACTGATTGGACCATCATGCTGAAAATTCTCCTTTATCATGGGCCTCTAATTCATGGTTTATGGTTGGGACTGCAGAACAAATGGAATACCTGAAAGCTTAAAGGAACACGAGAAGTGTGAGAAAGCTTGCGGAGATGACCTCGCGTGTCTCATCCATGTCAAGGAGACATCTTGATAGTTTGCTCACTTCAAACTGTTGTGGACTGGATATTAAAATGAACACACAAAAGTGATGATTGTTGTTGTTTAAAGTGCGCAAAACAACTAAGGTCAGTAGCGCCCAACACACAAAAGTGCAGCAGTTAATTCTAAACCTTATATTTCAACTTGAATGTACTCCACTAAAGAAAGTTCTTTTCTTTTTGTTAGGAATTATAATTATGGTGCTTATTATAAAAAAAAATGCGTGTGTTATTTTTTGCTTTTGTTTTGTTTTTTACCTTTTCCTCCTGAAGGGTAGAAACTATAGATATTTATATACCCTTCCTTCCTCCTCAGACGGCACTTTAACTTGCTACTGAAACAAATCCACCCCTACTTCCTAAAGCATGAACACTTATGTGCAAAGATTCCACGCCTCGATGCTCCAAAAACTTGCCTATGTTTGGTTCTGAATACCGTCACTATGACGCGTGCGACTCACTCGCGAAATTCAGGAGTGTCCAAAACGTACCTTTGACTGTTACAAACAATCATTGCACTAAGAACAGAATTGGCTGATGGAAACCCAACGGACCAGATTTTCATGTATTATTCGTTGTATATTATGGTAATGTTTCATCATATTTATCTGCAACATTGTACAGTATGGAGTTTTTTAAGTAATTCAACTCAGAAGCATAAAACGCACCGTGCTGCGTTAGACAGGGGGTTGGCACTTTTAACATATTTATTAGCAAACAGACTTTTAATAGGCGTGATAGTAATATTTTAAAAAATCTGGCATAATATAAAATAATAAGGGTACATTAAAGGCAAGCTCTTGAAACATTTAATTTAAAAAAGCTAATATAATAAACTCCATAACTTTATTCATATTTATACATTATAATAGCAGGTAATCCCATCAGTTGTCACACTGCAGTTGCGTAAGTTTTAACAATGAATTTGCACTATTAAAATGAACTAATATATACATTTAATGCACTGTCTTGGCAAATGCTCTTTCTGAATCATATCAGTTGAGATCTTTTGAATATTACTTGTATAACAACTAAAGACGTCTATTATTGTGGTACAGAGCATGCGAAGAGTTCGTCGAAAACTCTATCATGTGAATGCATTTGAACAGTTTCAAGCAACATGAGAGTAATAGGCAGATTTGAACATCACATAGCACAAAGTGCGTGAAATGAACTAGTGCCTCTCTTCAAATATTGAGTGTAAGCTAAACTCCAAGGCATATGTGAAACAGTGGTAAAAGCGCCCATTACTGCAAGTATCCACTTCATCTTTTTCAAAACGAAACATTTAAGTGATGAATAACAACAGCTACTTGTATCACGTCTGCTTGCAAACGAAATTAATTTAGAGAAAGTTTATTAAAGAAAACCAACATGAAACTGAATCAAAATGTAAATACAAGTACGTATATAAAGCGATTGATTGAAACAATAGTATCGTAAATTGACGATTGTCTATTCTTTTTATCTCATTGGGTATTGTTAGTGAAAAATCTCACCTTATGAGTGCAATTGACGTTATGGCAAATATGATACTCTCTACACTGAACCATATTGGTATTGGTGTCCGTAGAATCTCCGGCAATGCAGGAGAAAATTACTGAAACGACTACTTTGATGAAAGCGCCATATAGCAGAGACAGAAGTGTATGAAGCAGGGAAACATTTTTGCCGCCCCTCATTGGAACTTATGCTTGAGGACAAGGGAACATTCACGTCAATTACCATGTAGTAAAACGTCGGGTTAATCTGGATGTTGAAGATAGCATAAGTGTGACGAATCTTATAATAATTCGTTGGGAATGTGGCTCTTTAGCTCCAGCTTAAAGCTATACATGAAGTCCCTGACACACTATAAAACAAATACTAATTTTGAAATCCAATTCAATCGATGTAAAACACTTTTTAAAATTAATCATCTGTTTTTAAATAGATCGAAAATATGGTGCTATATATAAATAACATAAGATGATAAGATAACTTGATCAATAATAGCTATTCTTAAAAAATAAATATTATTCCAGCTTTACCACAGTTGATCTGAAACATTGTTTGATACCTGTTATTTCAATGGAAGAAATATCAAAGTTAACACTTTACAGAAATGGTATGAGAGGGAAAATTGGCATCTCTTGCTTTAGGCTTCTGAAGATAGTAGACACTATTTAAATATATAGCATTAGTTGCTTATATTTAATTTTGTAGCAGTTCAGCATCCAAAATTTAAATTATTAGGCATGTAACAAATTAAAAATAAATAGTTAGGTTTTCTAGTGAAGCATATTACAGCAAATGCCCAGAGATGAAGCGCAATCATTAATAAAATAAAGCAAACATGGGTCACTTTGTTTCTGAGGAATGAATTTTTTTTTAATGATTTATTTATGGACGCTCTTTAACAGCTCAGGTCATCAGCGTCCCATTCAACTCAGGGCGTGAAACGGCCGACTAATTTTGCTCAGAGGCCTCTCTTTCAGGCTTGAGATTCTTTATCGTGCCGTAAATGTACGACACGGGACCCACGGCTTTACTTCCCTTCCGAAGGAAGCCATACTTAGGATTTTTACGCCCGAAAAAATCCATCGGTCCTGGCCGGGTTCGAACCCGTGATCTCGGGTTTAGGAGGCAAGTATGGTAACCACTACACAACCAGGACCGACTGTTTCTGAGGGGCATTTTATTTCAAAATGATTGTTTGCAGGTTAACACAATCGAATTAATGTTTGAAAAAGGATATAGTCAGATATAGTTTTCAGTCGTTTAGCATTTAATTTTATACTCTATCCTCTTATCTTTATATTCTTATTTTCTATTCCTTTTTCCATAAATCATAGGTTTAATGCGTGTCATTCTTTGCGTTCTTTACCATAAACTGGCTATCGACTGGAAAGAGATACATAATGCTGTATGTAAGCCGATCGATTTCAACCCTTTCTGTGTTTTGTTTTTCCTTTCTAACACATAAGCAAATAAGTCACTGATGATTATGATTACACCGTAATAATCTGCCTACCTTTTCTCATAAATTTTTATGAACTTTTTTAAAAGTTACTTATCACAATTGGGTAGCAATGGGAAAAGTCTTATATTCATTCTCTTCTTGAAGGTATTGGTAAAACATGGCGTTGTTGATTCAACACAGCATGAATTAAAAGTTAATAATAATTGATTTCTTCCTCACAAGGTCATGTTTTATGGTTTATTATTATTCTAGATCTAATTGGGTAAGCGCTCTAGCATTATTTGTGTGCCTATGTGTGGATGGGTGAACTGATGCCAGCCTGTCTGTATTTATATGAAATATTTGTTTACGTTCAACGGAAAATTAAATAAATAAATAGTAAAGTTCTATTTTTAAAACGCACACACACATTATCAATTGTAGATTGTGGTTTCATCTTCTGTAAGTTGGAATTATATTTTTCCTGCCACCTATTTCTACTCTCACGTACTATAAAGTGGTGGCAGCATTTAGAGAGCATTTTAGGATTTTATCTTTTCCAGTTAACCAGTGTTTATTTTTCTTTCTTTATATTTTCAAACTTTTATTCAGGTCATCTGCCACAGAAAATTGGGGTGATAAATGAAAATAATTAAAACATTATTCAAATGACCCTGGCGTATGCTAACAGTCAGTAGTGGAAAAACTTTCAAAATGTCCTCTTTCAAATAAATATTACTAAAACTCTGGGCTTGCTATTGGTAAGAAGGCATTTGAAAGGTTAGTCTTGGGACATGGCCAAAATTGTAAGCTTCTTTTATATTACTAATGTTCATGGTTTGTTTAATCAAGAAGTATTTTACTCGCATTCTTCCTGTTATTTATTTTTGGTTTTTAATTTCACGTTTCAAATAGATATTGATGACCTGAGGTGTTAAAGAGCGTCAGTAAGTTAAAAAAAAAAAAAAAAAGGTCAAACAGCTTATGTTAATCTGGTAGCATAATATTGCGAAAATATTCTGTGCAAAAAAAAAAAAAAAAAAAAAAAAAAAAAAAAAAAAAAAGTATACTACATTTAAATGGCTTTTGTCTTTAGAATGTTAAAACTACAGAAATAGCACAACATTTCAGATAATTTGACATAGAATATGAATTACTTTAAGGACACTGATTACTTGAAATAGTCTAGCAAATGTCGCCAGAAATAATTAGACTTTAATGAACCAAATTGATAGGATTTAGCTTACCGTTAAAGAGTCTCCTTATGCTTCCATTCTAAAATATTTGCGCTATTGCTGCTATTCGCATTATCCCTGCATTCTCTCCCGCTCTATGGCTCTAGCGGTCTGTGCAGCCCTGGAGGTTCCTTCACATTCCTGAGGTCGCGCCACTTTCCACTTTCATCGTCCTCCAGCGCGGAGTAACGGTGCAGCACAAAGCAACAGCAGACAGGACCTCACAGTTAGCCACATTCAATTAGCTCCTTCGTTCCTGGAATTTAAAAAATTGTCGCTTTCTATAGCAAATTCAGTCCATGGTTTCTGGTATACATATTGATACCTATAGTCCACAATTTCGCGATTGTTGCTTAGAATCTTATTAAAGTTCTGTGTATATAAATTGAAACTTATATATCATTTCATAAAAAAAACTCTTATTTTGTTCGAACCACGATATTATTTCCAAAGGGAGTTTGTAATTGTAGCCATATTATTTATGCCAATATCAGTGACTGTTACGGTCTTACCGTACATATGATCGCAGATTCTTATTAACTCTCAAGAAGCACCAAAGCGGTTCGCATTTTATTAAGACTGTTGAGCTGCAGCTTGTTAATCATGGCACTTTATGTATGCTGTCAATAATTGCGATAGTTTTACCGAGAAAGCAGTTTAGGTTTGCTTGCCCTGAAATCTAGGCTTGTTTGGTGCCAACAAACGCTGGGCTCATTTGCATCTTGTTATTCATTCCAATTGTTTTGATACATTGCATAGCTTCTCCAATTTTTATTATTATTAAACCGTCACGGGTGGCCGAGGTCGTTAAGTCTCGGACTCGTGAGCGGGAGGTCTGGGTTCGAATACCGCCAGGACCGTCCTTCCTGACTGAGGTTTTTTCAAGGTTTTCCTTAGTCCTCATAAATGGCAAATGCCGGAGAGGTACCCTAAACTTAGGCCTTGAACGATTCCTTCCATAAAAATAAATCCTTTCCCAATATATCATTTCATCTCATGTATCATCAGTGTACATCGCCTGTGGTGCCTCTGTAGCAAAAACGGCGTTAAACACTATTCATTCATTCCAATTTTTATTTAACCGTTCAGGTCATAATTGTACTTCCCTTGGTGCATCATTTATTTGCTACATTACCAAAATTACTCCGATATGCTCCAATTTTTTTACCTCATATTATTGTAGATGCATAATCACAGGAAAAGCAAAGAATTTTCTTTTAAGATTTCATATGTCAAGCCATAAATATTTAATCTTCCTAGAAGAGTTTTTGTCTCATATAAGAGACCGTTCCTCTTTCAATCTTTGTAGGGTTTAAAAACATTGACAAAAGTCGCATCACATCCATAAAAAATCTCAAATGAGTTACTAATGTTTCTTTGTGTTTAATGTTCATGGATAAACGTTATAAATTGTCTACTGTTTGCCAGTGTATAGGTATATATTATGTAGTATATTTGATCGATGTCTGCAGGCATAGCTTGTAAGGTCGCTGTAGCAATTATATGCATTTCTAAAAATAATTGTTTCACTTTCTTAACAATGCATTTTGATTAATCCTGCATCCAAAGAGTTGATTTTATTTCGTTCTAAGCTCTTCAATGCAGTTTTATGAGTTTTGTTTACTTTGTGGGCTCTAATTTTCTTTTCTTGGGTTTATTTGTAAATAATTTGGTAAAGTATTTATACATACTTTATATGAAATTTGGTGACACTGAATTTCAGGAAGAAGAAGAAGAAGAACAAGAACAAGAAGAAGAACAAGAAGAAGAAGAAGAAGAAGAATGTTTTGTTGGAAGAGGAGTGGTTTCAAGTAAAGAAACATTACGTTCTCTGTGATGTAGAGTGAATCCGCAAATGACACTTTATTTACATAATGCAAAGCGATTCTATTTAATATCATTATATGAAACCATTGGTCGATTAGGTGCTCTGTAATCTCATTGATTCATGTACTTTTGTCTCAAAAAATAAATAAATAAAATAATTTTGAATATCAAAAATTGAAGCCCAAGATTAAAATGACATTTATATATATTTTCAGCATAATGAACGCAAAGGGTTTTCAATTGAAATTGAATGACTTAGAAGATTTGATTGGATCTAAAGAATCAGCAGAAATGCGAGGCTCAAAGTTAAAGGAAAATAACTTATTGGCCTTAGTACCCTTTTCATATTTTAGAAATAGAGAAAAATATTTAAATCTGTACTTAGCTGTAGGGACATCACTGGACTAATTAAGGGAGTTCACACACATTAATTGTGAAAGAGTGAAAGTTTCTTATTAACTCTCAAGAAGCACCAAATCGTGCATCTGCAACTTGTTTGCGCTTCAGAACATCTATAGAACATTTAAATGATTATTTAGCTTTAGTTTTCATCAAATTGAAATACAATGATAGTGAATAAACGATATGGTAGATCTAAATTAACGTTCAGGCTTCTTGGACGGCAAGCATACGTAAATGGCATAACCAGGATCTGCACTGGTCTGGATAGGGGTCTGCACTGGTTCAAAATGGGGCGGCTTTGTAAACTATATTTGCAATCTGAATGCAAAAGTGTAATATGTAAAAGATTGATAGGTTCACAGAAAGCTCTCCTGTCTTTACTTTATCAAACTTGGAGTGAGGAAACAAATGTAAAGTTCTACCAAAATATGGAGAGTGTTTAAAATATCTGTTCAAGGTTTCGAGATTATAAGGAATAAAAATAAAAGACGATCTCTTTTATGGTGTAGATAATTTGGGAACTTTTGGATCAAAAATAAGTTATGGAAAGTTAAAAAAAAAAGTTACACGGACATTTCTTGGGAGCTACAAGGACTCAAATGTTAAACTTCTACTAAGAACATACTGATTTAAATCACGAATTTGCTTTGTTCCATGATCTTGAAGATATAGGTCCTGCATTCTTATTTGAGCAGTTGAAGTGCTTTCCTGAAAATCTTGGTACTGTTAGAGAAGAGCAAGAGATACAAGAGTAAACAGAACGTGAACATGATTGCAGAATACACAGAAAAGAGCCATAAGCTGCTTACAAGTACCTAAATTAACTTTGAGCGAAAAAAGCAAAAGGCAGTGTTAAAATGTGTTAAAATTGTGTGTTCTGTCAATAAATGTGTGCATGCAACCACCATAATCACATGACCACCACCAATGTCCAGTGATAGCGTAATCCGGGGGATCTGCATTCGATTTCCCATCGGATCCAACTGTCTGGGTATGCTTTTTTTTTTTTTTTTTTTTTTTCCCCGATTTTATGTTTTTTTTTTCCTTGTCCTGAGATAGCGAATGCCAGATAGCTTTAAGGCGCCAAAGACTCTGAGCTCATTTACGCCATCATGAATTTATTTCATTCATCCCTACAGACTACGTTTAGGTCCATGGGTTTAAGAACCCCCACGGTGCACCATAACCATGTCACCTTAACCATAAGAAGTTACATTGGGACAACATAGCGACGTCCTATTGGCGTCCCGGCCTCAAAAGTCGTGTCAAGAGGGTTGGCATTGGGGAAAAAAAAAAAAAAAAAAAAAAAAGGATTTGTAATTACATATTTAAATTAGATAGCATACCCTTTTGCCACGTATTCTGATTAAGTTCATGTAAAATCCATCCCCAATAGGGAAAAATCCTGTTCGTATTAGAAATTGGCACCCAAATTACCAAAAAGCCATTGAATTATTACAAACATTTCAATGGCTTCAATTTTGCAGGCCTGTGAAGTATTATAGATATGCTTTAGCGCATGCATATTGTTGTGTATATTTATTTATATTATTTATATATTTTGTTTTCAGTTGAGACGTACTTGAGCCCGGTGGAAACCCACTGCAACAACATTGATTACTATCTTCCTGATGTGGACAATATTACAAAGCAATTCTCAGAGGACGCCATGGCTAGATTACGTGAGTATATGTTAGTTATATGTTTAGTACTCTTAGCTTAAAGTCTCATAATTTTAAATTACGCCGTAGTTTCTATAATGTTAAGGAAAGGATAGACATGCTTGGATGATCTGCAATCCAGGCGGAGAAGTGGTTGCTCTTGGAGACTACTGAATTAGTGGTTCTCAAAACTAATACTCCAGAAAAATAATCTAAACCTCATTCATCGCCTTCCAAAAAGTCCGCCTAGAAACAAAAGACAAGTGTGTAGAAGAAAATGAGGGTGAAAAGATTTAAAAATATCGAAAAATGCACTCTACAAACGGTGTGTTGATAAACGGTTTATTCTCTTTTGAACTTGCAAATTATGCATAAAGAAAATGAAAAGTGGATGTACTTTTTATAAGCAGAGAAGTTGAAACATTTATAACTGAATTAAATTTCTAAATACTACATAATGCACATATTATGGATGAGTCAAATACCGAACTATTTTCAGTATTGCTATTAAACAATTCAAGCTTAATTAAATATATTTGCGTTTTGTCACATATTTCAAGTATTTTGGAACACAAAAATAAATGTTTTCAGATGTTTAGCGCCTAAAAATTCGAGTCTTGGTTTAAGAAGGTGTAAAGAGTGACAACATATCTTGGTAATGCACAAATAAACAGTGCAAAGTTCTTCTACAGTAATTTGTGAAGTGTGACAAGTATCACACAATCACTCTGCAAAAGGCGAAAGTGACTCATAGCAACGATACATTTAAAAACTATTGCAAAATATTTAGACACGAGTTAATATCTTTTCAAAGTAGTATTTATTAAGCATACAAACTTGCGTAAATCTACGTGTAGGCAACATAAAGAGATTATTCCAAAAAGTACTGACGGTGTTGTAAAGGAGCCTAAAAGCAATACTATTTTAACAACGAATCATTTTTTTATGATTAAACAGAAGCCAAAATTGCAATTTATACTTATATTAAAATATCTTAAATGTTTTGAATAACTCGAAGTAGTTTTGGGGGATAAACCCTTTTTGGGTATATCCAAAGATGTTTTTTTTTTATCAATTATACACTATTCACGCGTTCACTATTGCAAATTGTATGATGTAAATCTTAATCACGTTACGAGTTTATGTGGCGCTTTATAAAAATACTATGTTTTTCTTTCGCACTAAAATTTACTCCAAAACAAATGCTCTTGGACTTCGAATTAGCGGCTCCCATAGCATTTCAGAAAATGCGTCCTCAGGCAGTAGTAAAAGGTTATTTTTCATTTAGACCAGTAATGGTATAGATACATTTATTAAAGTGTATTTAAAAAATTTTTATGACGGTGGGAAAAAAGAAATCACTTTGGTTAGAGATGTACTACGGATTACCTTTCTTGCCTCAGGTGGAGTTACAGATGGCTTCTGTGAACTGTTTCGTAGTGTTCCTAAGCGTGATGGAAAAACGGAATTTTCTGATCACATCTTAGAAATAGTGTTAGTAGTGATACTTGAAAATGTTCAGCTCATTTGTGGGCTGATTCTCCGTTTATATGTCTCGCACCACAAAAGATATACTCATACTACCTCATTGCTTAAACTTATTTTACACTTCTCATCCTTCGTTCATCTATTCACAGACAAAGATATTGCTACTAAAACATACCTAAAAATAAAACTCAATGGACCAAATAGAAATAACCGCCACGGGTGGAAGAGGTCGTTAAAGTGCGGACTCGTGAGCAGGAGGTCTGGGGTTCGAATCCCACCAGGAACGTCCTCCCTGAATGAGGTTTTTCCAAGTTTTCCTCAGTCTTCACAAATGCCGGCGAGGTACCCTAAACTCAGGCTTGGAATATTTCCTTCCTTAAAAATTCTTTCCCAATATATAATTTCATCTCGTGTATCATCAGTGTTCACCGCCTATGTTGCCTAAGCAGTTAAAATGGGGGTTAAACATATTAAAAAAGAAAGAAAGAAAGAAAGAAAGAAAGAAATAAGCAAGCAGCAACTGCAGAAAGAACAGTTCATAGCTAAAGCATGGAATGACTACGCTTTGCTACCACTCGCTAGGAAGCAGTATCTCAAAAGAATGGAATTCAAACATTTGTACACAAAATATAGGCGTTTTGCAGAAAGGTAAATGTTTATCAATTCATTACATGTTATTTTTGTCGTTCGTATTATGTCTCTTCAGGATTTCTCGCTTAATTACTGCTTACTTAACGCTTCTGGGTTGTTATTAGCTATTTTGTAGCATTTGATACAGAGAAACTTCTTCCGAAGGTATTAGCAAAATGTGTTCTAAGAACCGCAGTAGAGGTAGTAAGTGAGACTCAACAAGAGTATCGTTCACAACTTATGTGCGCATTTATTTCAAATAGTTGTTGATGAAATGGCTCTTGGATTTTTCCACAGCCCAAATGTGTGCGCTCTCTCTTATCAAAGTACAAAGTTGGAAACTTTGACTGTGTAGACTCCTTTCCTAAGAAACCATTGGACAAAGTGCAATCGCGTAGGAAAATGATCCCGCCCCAGTGAGGTGACAGGAATGAAGTTGCTTACCGTGGAAGACCGCGTTATATTGTATGGCATATGCTATTGCTCTGATGTTTGCGAATGGAGAAACATAGAATCGTTCAAAAACACCTTCTTCTGAGCACACCGTTTCTGTGCTCCTAAACGACGTACATTTTACCGAAAAGTTCGTGGTTCTTGCAGTGTTCAGTTACTGTGTGATATGATTGTCTCGTTGTACAAATTCGTGTGTTTCCTCAATCTGCACCATAAGTATAGTGCATATCTAGGGCTGATCTAGTATTACTCATGATTATGGTAAGGTATTCATTGCTTAGGTCTACTACCAATTGTTCACTATGGAAAACATTGGGCCTTGTGGTCTAATGGTAACCATACCTTGCCTCGTAGACCCAATATCGCGTGTTCAATCCCAGCCAGGGCCGATGAATTTTTAGGACCTAAAATCCTAAGCCGTTTCACGCCCTGAATTGATTGGGACGCTGACTATCTAGGGATTTAGATTCGCCATTTGTGGATCCAGGCGCATTTATCCCCTCAATTCAGGGCGTGGAACAGCGATAAGTTTTGCTCAGAGCGTCTTCTTTCTTTCAGGTTTGATGTTCTTTTATGTGCCGTAAATTTACGACACGCGACCCAAGGGTTTACTGCCCTTCCGAAGGAAACCATAATTAACGTTTTTACGCTCCAAAAAATCCATCGATCCTGGCCGGGTTTAAACCGGTAATCTTGGGTCTACGAGGCAAGTGTGGTTATCACTAGAACCACCAGGACCGATTCTGAGTGAGCAATTATTAACAATAAATGGAATGTGGGGTGGGAGCTGATTGCTTCCTCGCCATCATTACATTTGAATAAAAACACGGATTCTGTAATAACGAAAAGTTCCTTACATGTTAAGCAAGTCAAGAATAAGGAGAGAGGATAGAAAAAACTTATATATGTGTCTATGAGCATTAAAGATTGCATTAAAGTTAAAGACCAACTTATTCAATGTGTAAACTAGTGTAGGTAGTTCATGGCTTGCTCCCGGCTGGGACATGTTGCCTGCATAAGTCCAGAGTTTCCCATTATCCTGAAACGACGAGTATCAGATAACATTAGACCCTAAGAACTCCAGATTCATTTGCGCTATTGCCATTCATAGTCTCGAAAACGCTTGATAGTTGGTAGTATGTTATAAGAATTATAAGGGGGGGGGTTACTGTTCAATTCGATATTTGAATATATTTTACTTTATAAGCCCTTGAAAAAATATAATACTAGTCGGAATATTTTAGCCCTATAATTATAGACACACTAAAAATTACCCAACTAAATGTGATCACCATCTGATAATTATCTGTTTGTCATTAACATTGTAAGATATATACAAGTATGCTTCTTTCTTTTCTTTTTCTTTCATTTTCTTTCTTTCTTTCTTTTTATACTTGAAATCTACTACATTTTTAATTGAGTTAGGATTTACCCACTCTCGATAACCCCCGTGATCTAAATGTGAAATTAAATTCAAGTTGGAAGCATTATTTTGGTGCAATTGTTGGTACTGTGTTACTCTCAATTGATAAACTCATTGTGGACTACTCTTAAATTTATTATTCGTTTCTTCCACAGTTTCGAGTATAGCATCAACCATTTATTTATTTATTTATTTATTGTCAATTTGACTGCATCGGTATTCTCAGTTATTTATTTATTTATTTATTTATTGTCGATTTGACTGCATTCGTCTTCTCGTGATGTATGTGGATTGTGGACTGAATACTGTAGGTGTAAGTCTGTAGGGATGAATGACATGAAATGAATTAATGATGGCACAAATTAGCTCATAGTCCTTGGCGTCTTAAAGTTATATGGCATTCACTTTCTCAAGGTAAGGAAAAACTCCGGAAAAAGTCTTACCCAAACATCTTGACCTAATCGGAAGCTGAAGGTGACTTTGGTGGAATTAATTCTACAAGTAAATACGGGGTAGGTCCATAGGTTTTCGGCTTCGCCGATAAGGATTATCGCCTTCACAAATTCCTTATCTGGTGTCATACCTTATCTGTTAAGTAAATAATTGCAGCTGTAACTTCCGCTTCGCTGTGTTCAATTGTTCAGATATAGTTGCATAAAGAAGACTATGTGTAGAAGATTCTGACATGTTCAAAAAGGAGTTTCGAGCTGTTAATAAGTTCTTCACAAAAAAGGACATACTTCAAATGAAATTAAACAGCGATTGGACGGTGTATATGGGGAAGCACCCCCTTCATATTCTACCGTAAAACAATGGGCCAAACTTTGAAGATGAACAGCATACAGGCAGGACCTTGGAGGTGCTCACTCCTGAAAACATCGCTCTGTGGAAGGAGAAATTATGGAAGACTGGCTGCTTAAAGTTATAGAAATAGTAGCATGGTTGGGCTTTTCTAAAACAACAGTCTTTCAAATTATTCATGAACATTTAAACAAGAATAAGGTTAGTGCAAGATGGGTGCCTAGACTTCTTTCCTTAGTCCAAAAGCAGTAAAGATTCATCTGTAGTCAGGCATTTTTGGAGCTCTGCTGTGGCTACGAGAGAGAAGTTCTGCAAACTATTGTTACCGGAGATGAAACTATGGTCCTCTACGATGATCTCTTATACAAAAGAGAATCTATGTAGTGACGTAAACCTGGCGAAGCACCACCTCTCAAGGCCAAGGTCACTCAGATAACCAAGAAGATCATGGCCACAATCTTTTGGGACCGTGAAGGAATACTTTTCATTGACTTCAAGGAGAGCAACACCACAGTAAATGGGGAGTACTATACTGGTCTACTGCATAGACTACCTGCTTCCATCAAAGGGAAAAGGCTAGAAAAGCTGAGTGGTGGTGTGTGCCTTCTTCAAGACAACGCGCCTGTGCACACAGCCCTTGTTGCAAAGGAAGTTGTGAAGAAATGTGGCTTTAAGGAGATCGGCCATCCACTCTACAGCCCAGATCTAGTGCACAGTGACTATTCCCTCTTCTCTAAACTAAAGAAGGACCTTCGAAGAAGGAAATTTAAGTGTGATGAAAAAGTGATGGATGCTGTTTATGCCCATTTTGCAAACAAGATTTGTGACTATTTGGTGTTAACGTTAATTCAAAGACGTGAGAAGTGTATTGCAATAAACGGTAATTATATTGAAAAGTGAAATATAGTTTTTGCCTTTATCATGCCTAGAAAACAGTTAGGCCGGAAACTTATGGACGTACCCTCGTACTAACAAGTTCTGGTACAGAATATATTTCTCAGGTACTAAGGCAACCGTAAAGAGATTTTATTACATAGTTCAAGAACCACAGGGCATACTACCATAGAGTAAAATAACAAGCATCTCCGACTGTTTCCAAAACACCAGAGATTGCATACAAAATTGTCAAGCATGCCAATGAAGAAATAGTAGCTGGGAAACAAATATCTCCTACGAATCAAAGGGAAATTCATTTACTGGTATTTTGCTTTTGACTGGAATCAATAATGATAATACATAAAACAAGCATCTTCGACGTTTCTTTTAATAGCCGTGTTCCATGTTCCACCACTAGAGCACGAAAGAGATATAAGATGTTGAACGGGGAGAAAGCGTTTTGCATCCTTGAGTTTCACCGAACAAGCTGCGACGGGAGAAATATCCTCCATTCGGAATAGCTTAAGCAATTTAAATCTACATGATGCCTGTAAAGGGAAACTAATGGATCATCTTCCCATTCCGGAAGACACTGTAGACCACATACGAATAGGTTTCGCGCGTAGTTCGCAGTGGTAACAGAATGGATTTTTCGCAAAGTGTTGGCACAAGTCCTTGAAGAAGCAGCAGCTCTTACAGTTACTACAAATACTGGCGCAAAAGAGGACCACGTGAGATGATAGTATCAGTTGCATTAAGAGCAGTTTTGCGCAAAAACTTTATGTAACTTTGTAGATTAAACAATGCTTTTTTATATTGAATATGAGTCAACGAGATTCAACGATTGGTCCGTGCTTGTAAGCAAGGCCCATATGTAATGATTATGCAATCTTCTATCTAAAATGACGTAGATAATGCTACTACATACATGCATACATACATACAAACATCCTGAAGTAGGATTTATTGGTGTAAAACGAAGATTTTAATGCCAGTTTTTATTTGTATTTATTTGTTTATTTTTGCCATTTTCCAGTGTTTCTATTGCAAGTCAATTTTTACGTTTTAGTGCATTATTAGTCATTTTTTATTTTAGCGTGACTATATTTATTATATTTTAAGATTTACTTTAACCGTTATTTATTCTGCAGTACTGTTGTGCTCCTGGTTTGCTAGGATGGACATTTTAAATGAGATATATGTATCTTAGCCTTGAAATAATTGCAGTAATAGATGTTGAACGTTTCGATTTAATTTCACCATTTAACCTAATTACTTGTCAAGAAGTGTTATTTAAACAGCCAGTCACACATTCTGGTATTTTTTTTTTTTTTTTGAATGGTGTTATCGCCCGTTTTTACTACTGAGGCACCACAGGCGGTGAACACTGGTGATACATAGGTGAAATGATATTTTGGGAAAGGATTTTTTTTAAGGAAGGAAACGTTCCAGGCCTAAGTTTAGGGTACCTCCCCGACATTTGCCAGTTATGAAGACTAAGAAAAACCTGGAAAAAAAATCTCAGTCAGGGAGGACGGTCTTGGCGGGATTCGAACCCCAGACCTCCCGTTCTCGAGTCCGTGCGTTAACGACCTCGGCCACCCATGGCGGGTTTTTTTGGTAATTAAGAGATAAAACATGACACATGGACAACCAGAGTCTCCCATAGTGCGACCATTGGTTCAGATTGCTGCTTATGTAAATGTTATATGACTAGAGACGAGTGGTTTACTGCATTCTAGGACAGGACAGCTATTGTTTTTACGCCTTCCACTTCCCTTTAGATAAATGGCAAACTTAGGAAACCGTTACTTTGGTGACCTGCAAATCAGCTGGTGCAAAGGGTACGTTTTAGATGCAGTTCCGTTTCGCTCCTAAAATGCCGGAAGTAAAGCGTGTAAAAACTATAATTTATACCAAATGGTTTCTGAATTTGTGAAGACGTGTTTGTGACTGATGATTTGATATTATTATGCAAAATTTGTGGAGTTATAGTGAAGCAAAGAAGAGATTCACAATACAACTGCATATCAAATGCGCCAAACACATACATGCTCTCAAGAATGGTGCCAAAAAGGAAATACTAGCACAATTTTTGTTAACATAAACTGCAGCAATTAGCAATATTTATTCAGTATTTTTCAAATAACTATGCCACGTTCTAGTTTCAGAGAATATTACTCTATATAAAGTAATAGAAACTACTAACGGTATTCCTGCAACGCTACACTGGCCAATAAATACACAGTGAGAAAGCTTGAAGAAGAATTTATATTCCTAAATACTATGAGGACACCGTAAGAAGAATTAGACAAGCGATCGAAACTAACAAGATCTTTATCTCTATTGATGAAACTAGTGACATTGAAGGCCGCTCCGTTGCCCATGTCATTGTGGGGATTATAGAAATCAACAGCCTGTGTCAAATATTTCTGCTGAACGCAGAAGTTTTGGATGAGTTAACCATTAAATAATCTGTCGACTGTTTGACCATTCCATGCTTCTACTACAATTTTAGGGAATTTCGACATGACGTCACCGATACAGCAACATACATGGTAAAAGTTGCCAAAGCTTCTATTAAAAATACCGCCACGGGTGGCCGAAGTCGTTAAGGCGTGGACTCGTGAGCGGGAGGTCTGAGTTCGAATACCGCCAGACCGCCCTCCCTGACTGAGGTTTTTTCCAGATTTTCCTCAGTCCTCATAAATGGCAAATGTCGGGGAGGTACCCTAAACTTAGGCCTGGAACGCTTCCTTCCTTAAAAAAATATCCTTTCCCAAATTATCATTTCATTTCATGTATCATCAGTACTCATCGCCTGTGGTGCCTCTGTAGCAAAAACGGGCGTTAAACACTATTCACTCATTCATTCTACTCAAAGATAGTGCATCTAACTTGCCTTGCGCATGCTATGCACAGGATCGCGGAAGAAGTTGCTGCTCACTAGCCTAAGATCGACCAACTTGTATCTCGAGTAAAGAAAATAGTTATTAAAGCTCCAACAAGCAGAGAAGTCTTGATCACGTGGTAGCGAATATCTTTCATTATCTTCGTGACCTTCACGGTGTCCTCATATCTGGAGCCCATGGTCTCGTTACTCGTTTTGTATAACCTTGAATTCCTATTTGGGTAACAGTGTGCAGCCATTGTAGAAGCATCCATGAAAGAAATAGACTCATTTCCCTTTATCTTTGTACTCATCCACTTTAAGTCCTAAAACCTTAATTTCCCCGCACCGATAAGCATGCTATATGAATGTTGATTGTAGCTGTTCCAACCAAGACAGCCAGATACACGCTAACCGCGATTGCTTATCAGCTAAGCGGTACCCACCTCCAGGAATAAGTGAAATTTTATTTATTGGCATGAACCGTTTCCTGTAAACATTCATTATGTCTGAGCTATGGTAACGCACTCTCTAAGCGTATCATGTCATATTCCCATATTTCATACATATGAATTATCCTATTACCTTCCTCTGTAGTACTTTAATCTCGTCCACTACCCAGGTACCTCTCTTGCATCTTTCATCTTCTGTATGCTTGCAGTCTGTCTGACTCTCCATCTCTGCGCATGAGCGACACAGCATAAACATGAGCTTGCGTTAATGCGCGATGGCAGGACGGGTGGTACAGTCTTTCCGGGGTAAGAATTTTACATTTCACTACACCACCCTCAACATCATCCAAATTTAGAAAACTATCTATGTGGATTTTCGGGTGTCCTACGGGGCAATCTTTGGTCTTGTTGACGACAGGTACAAACTGCACACGTCATAGTAGAACATTTTCATGTCTCCATTGGTCTCGCAGTAGATTTTGTACGCCCACCAAAGAAGGCATCTCGCGGGTTGAGAGGTTCGGTGTGGGGAAAACTTTTGACAAATTCTGCCAAAACCCCATCAGCCTTAATCATAGCATTAAACTCACATTCCCACATCTCTGTCACGTAGTAGCCAGCATCTCTCATCATCTTCGTAACCATCGCGGTGTCCCCATATCTGGAACCCATGGTCTCGTTACCCGTGTTGTATAACCTTGAATTCCTATTCGGGTAGCAACGAGTGCAGCCGTGGTAGAAACATCCATCAAAGAAATAGAGTCATTTACCATCTTGTTTGTACCCGTCCACTTTATGGCCCAAAACTTTAATTTCCCCGCAAGATACACGCTATCCCCGATTGCTTATCAGCTAAACTATCCTGGAATTAGCGTAATTTCATTTCTTGGCATGAACCGTTTCCTGTAAACATTCATACATGCCTGAGCAAGGTACCGCATTTTCTAAACGGGCCAATACCGTACTCGTCAATAAATTGTTTTCTAAATTTGGAAACACTCTGACACAAGAGAAATATATAAGTTTTACAGTATGCTACCATTTCTTTTTTCATGTCAAAGACGTAATTTGTGGACACCATCTCGCTATCCCACTACTCGAAAGTCTTGGCGGGCATTTACACTCATGCCATCAGAACAGTAATATTTCTGTTCAGGCACAGGACCAACATACTTTTAGTTTTCCTTGGTGTTAAATAAGTAAGGAAAATAACCTTTACATTCAGGGAGTTGAAAGGTCTTTGAAAAGCGAGACAGTGGCATAGGAATGAAATTCAAAGAGTCTGGAAAAGTCACACTTTTATACTTCATTCTGTAAATTTTGCTTCCATTCATAATGAGCTCTGGGTCCCAAATTATGCTGCCTACCATGTGTTTTAACAGAAACTGCCTATCATAGGACCTCAATTTGTGTGTTATGACGACAATATCTTGGGATTCGAACCCGGGCAGTGTGATGTGATCAAACAATTGTTTCACAGGCTCCTTGTCAAATACCCGTTCTTTAACCCACACTGCGTACAATAGGATATCTTGTGAGGTTCGTCAATGCACAAGCCGTAGGCTTGATACAGCACGCACAAGTTTAGGGACATGTTCAACGAGCCCTCGGAATAAGGAGTGTTCTGAGTACACTCGAAATCTATGAACATGAACACGAAATTCTTTCGCAAATTTGATGAATTGTGCGACTGAACGTAATACTCATGGTTAGCATCCACATGAATCTTACAGGTAGTACAAAAAATTTCCCGCACTGGTGAGATTTTCTAAGCCTCATATTGACAAGTTTGTTGCACATCGGGCAGATTTTTTTTCTACATCACACACTGACATTGTTTTAGGGTAATAACTCCCCTTAACCAGATGATTATTAAAACAGGTCTGCCCATTGAAATCGCAATGACACGAGTCAAATCTTATGGACCTATCAAACGAAAGTGGGTATCGCTGACGGCTTTTAACGCAGTTTAGGTCGCACAGGTGAATTTCTTTCTTCTTTAATGTGGGAAAATTACAATGTCGGCAATACTATATACACTTGAATGCCGTGTGTAGGCTCACAATAGCGTTAAAATGACTGTCGTGGAATATTATAACGATAGGATTAACGGCTTTATTTTTTGACTTGTAGAGAACATTTTTCCATTGTGGTCACCGAAAACAGTTATGGAATGCTCCTTTAGTACCAAAGAGTTTCACGACGTCGAGTGTAAATGACCCATCGGCTATACCTATTTTCTCGCACAATTCTACAGCCTTTTGTTTTTGCAGAAAGTAATATCTTTTAATTGAATCATATTTTACTTCAATTTTACGTCAATTTTGGATTTACATACTGTGATGGCTCTAGCTAGACAAAGACTGTCATCGTTATTTCAACGATACCTCTGTTTTACTATAGTCATCGCAGTGTTTGTAGCATGAACCTGATACTTCATTTGTCCAAACACACGAAATTTTGAGTGGCCCTCCTAATAAACATTCCTTATTATTTTGCATTACTTTCTCCATTGGTTTCAATATGGCTTCTGGATTCACTTGGTCGAACCTATTGACACTCATATTAAACGGTCTGGCAGGATTTTTGGTATCATGAATCGTGATTCCTACGAACTCTGGCTTATTGTTTAGCAGATTGTCGTTAACAAAGGATAAACGATCGTTAAACACCTTACAAACCCATTGGTTAGGATCTGAATCTTTGGGCATTGAACAATTTCATTCTCAGCATACCCCGATAAAAAATTTTAGCTGTTCTGCTATGGTTTATAATTTCAAAAGTAGGTTGCAAGGCTACGTCAACACTTACCTGATGTTCGATGGGATGATTCCCAGCATCGTTGCCACTGCCATCGCCGGCAGAAGGCTGATTACCACCAGAAGCCACATCAGACTGATTACCACCAGAAGCCTTATCAGACTGATTACCAACAGAAGGATTGTTGTCGTCGAACGATAAAGCGTCTAAATTTGAGATAAACCCTTCAACAAGGATACACGATCACTGCGTTTGTCTCTCTTCAGGCTAGGCTGAAGATTGTTGATTGATGTCATTAAAGAAGTTTGACCACTTTAATATCACGAGATATAGTTGGCTATGGAAATGCTCGGGTCTTTTATGCAGCATCCCCCGACCCCCGGCACAGCTACGACCACTCCCCCCCCAATCGCAACGGGGTTTTCTACTGCTTATGCGTAACCCCTCAACCAGTCCCTGCCAGACGTGAGACAAAGGGCTTTTATCACAATGAAATGCTTTGGTTGCAGTCGTTTGAATACAGGTGACGGTATAAGAAAATAGTTTTAACAAAATGAAACGTTTAGAAACCATTTGGAATTCTCTTGAATAAGTAAAACTTTCACTACAGTAACAAATACCTTTTTCAAAAACAGATGGCTTGACCTTACTAAGAAAAGAAGGTATCTGAAATGCCATTGCATCCAGTCTTAGAGACATTTAACTAAGCTAAAGGCATTTGAGGGTCAGAAATGCTTTACAGGCAGCTGGAAATTCTTTTTTTTTTTTTTTTGAAAAGATAAAAGAAATCTTAGGTGTACTATAAGAAAACATTTTCATGACGTTTTGCAAGTAACGTTGATATTTTAGCCAAAGTTAAGGAAAGAACGTGTTAAAACATGACAAATTATTTCCGCTTGCTTCAGAAAAGGAATTATTTAGCTCAGCAATTAGTGTAAATCATTCAACGTACAACTCGCTTTTAACATGGGTGTGTACTATAAGAAAAACTTTTCACTACAGCAATACGTTCTTTTACAAGTAACAGACATTTAACTATGGTAAGGAAAGTAAAACCTTTTAAATAAAATAGGACATGACAAAGTACTTCCGCTTGCTTCAGAAATATTTAACTATAGTAAGAAATTGTCTGAAAACTGTCTTCAAAATATCGCCAGAAATGCTTTAATGGTAGCTGGAATTCTTTTAAAAAGAAAACACCCCTCACGCGACACGGAAGAGGTTAAGCGAACATTAGAAAGCGAGAGACCGGTAGTCAGTGCGTGACCAGCGGAGAAGTAGGGTACGTGCGGAGGCGGACTGGTCAGTGCCGGACTGGCAGCTCGCTGGCGTGAGGACAATGGCATATTGGCAACGTACAGGTATAACTTTTTTAATCAATAGTACTCCTAATTAACATCTTCATAATTAATATTCACGTCCCGATCCCGGTGATTTTTAAATTACAGGTAGCAGCACCACCGCCACCACCTACCGCCACATGCTCAACTTTTTGATATCAAGTTGATAAGTACCAGGTGCTACCTGCAATTAAAATCACCGGGATCAGGACCTATACTACTATCCTTGCATATTACAAAATATTATTACTGAAAATCTTCAGAAACTGCTAGTCCCATTTTGTAAACGGGAAAAATATTAATATATAATAGCATATGTATCTTGTTTTTGTAAAAAAGAGAAATAAATAAATTACAAAGTAAATTAAGAGGAATGGATTATTTATTAATTAGTTGACTATACGGCTTGGAATATGATGTTTTTGCAAGTTTCAGACTTTTTATTCACATAAATTCTATCCCTACTTATAGTTTTATAAGTAACGCGAGCAATGAACCCCGAGTAGAAATATTTCATATACGCACATAGTACATATGAAGCATAAAACTAGATGTAAGCTACAGAGATTAAGATTGTTTTTTCATCAGTAGTTGTAAATATGAGCATAATAACTTGTTGTTTGATCTGTGTAACTGTGTAACTGTGATTTTACAGTTTCGTGCCAGAAACTGTAAAATCGCACATTGAGACAAGTAAGAAAAGTATACTAATAAATCTGTTCTCACAATGTCAAATATTACTTAAGACTGTCTTCTGACTCTGCAATTAAAATATTCAGCAATAATATAAAATTAAAAATAGTTTACATCAATTGATGAAAGGGCTAATTTAAAGAGTCTTCAGTTCAAGCATGGCGGCTCTTTGAAAATGATGTGTTGTGCAACACTGCGAATTATTTTTCAATTATGTCGCGGTTCCAAATATGAAAAAGCTGCAAACGCCCCATTACGGAGTTTCCTCACTAGCATATGCTTTATAATGGATGTCTGAATATGCGTGATATTTGTTAACAAATTATTTTTTAATGGTGTATAACGCCTGTTTTTACTACTGAGGTAACTTTTAAGGATGGAAATGTTCCAGGCCTAAGTTTACAAATGATACTGAAAACGACTTTAGATATAAACATTTTTCTGAAAAGTCATTCAAAGACTTTACCATAGATCTAGACCTGTTTCTTCAGCCTATTGTACTCAAATAATGCACCTAGATTTTGGAATTAGTTTATTTCTCTTACATTTCCACGACTGCAATTATCAAAATTTGGAATGTTTAAAACAGACTTTCATGTACCATTAATTAAGTCTCAAGTCAGTCCGAAGTTAACACTGGAAGAAAAAAGCCAATCGGTGATAGTGTAGATAAAAATAGTAAGATATGCAATTCAAAAAATAGAATGAGATTTATAAAACCAGTCAGAAAATTTCTGGATAAGAATTATAAATGGATTATTCTAGTTGGTAATTTATTGAGTTATTCAATTATCTAATGACCAACGCGATCGGTCGAAAATTCGTCCTCACGACCAGCTAGGCTACACTAAGAATCGGAAACGAGGGGCAGCACAACAGTCTGTGGTAGAAACACTACAGTGGCAGTCTAATACTTATTATTCACTTAAAAAGTTGTATACTCACATATGTCAAACAAAGAAATGCTGGTACTACTTGCCTTCGTGTTCTAACATTTCTGGCATCGGTTTATGAAATTACTCATTGACTTTCTAAATTCTTTCTGAACCGCATTACGACTTCACACTCGATCACCCAAAAATTTCCCTTCAAATAATCTCATGGCAGCATGAGCGGACTCGGTAGGGACATGCAAATCATAAATAAACACATGTTGTAGAATAAAATATTTGCTATTTAGTAATCTTAGCAGACTTTACTTTGGGATCAGACACATATTCTTTCGTTGTTCGAACGCAATGATGAGTGGTGTGAGAACTCAATGCCAAAGTAGCAGTACAGTAAACCCCGTTTGACCTAACTCATGTTGCCTGTCTGGCCTTGAGTAGAATTTGCCCCAATAACTCCGTAGATGCCAAGAGGTAATTCAACCAAATTTGTACTCTCTTATATATATGGTAATAATCCCTACGGAAAGTATATACTATTTAGTTGTAATGTGTATCAATCAAACAAGGAAAAAAAATATTTGAAACGTGGACTAAAATTTCTTTTAAAAATACTCAACTACATTATGTATAATAATTAAAATTGCCGAACAATATTATCACTGAATGTGCAAAACAATAATTTGAAAATATTTCTATGGCTAGCTTTGTCATATACATACAATATATTAAACTGAGCCTAACATCCTATCTTTTTACTTTTCCTGCAGTTTTAGTTTTCTTCTACTGCAGATCTTGCAGTTTGTGCATTTGTGTGCTTCTTAGTATTTTTGCTTGTTTTCTACCATTTGAAATCCATGCTAATACGTTCCTGCGTATATCCTCTCTTCTATGCTGTTCACATATCCGCACGCTTATAATATTAGCAATGAAATTTGAACCTAAGTTTTCCTGCCTGATAATGTCTTACGAATTACTCTATATAATTGGAAGTGCCTTGTCGTACATTTCAAAATACTATTTTCTATGCTCACAATTACATCATAAATTATTATTTAATTAGTACGTTTCAGCTTGGCGATATAGGACAATTTTTTTTCCTTTGTAATTAAAACAGAATTGTAGTTCGTGTAAAAATTGTGTTTTGGTCAATCATCAACTGTATTTGTACCATTTTTTCTCAGAATGCTGCTCATCAACAATATCTAACACTGCTATATACAAAGCACTTCCTGCGATTCAAATACGTGGGTACATGTCCTTCCAGGCATCATCTGGTGCAGATTCAGCGCCCCAAGTTGATTATGCAAACAATATATACTTTGCGAAATATTATAAACAGTTGGTGGGGCTGTCAAGGAATCCCATATGCATATTGTGAAATCACAGTAAGAATTGCATTTCAATTGCTTTGCCTATGGTGCGTAGTCATAAAATTTTAATTATCATCTCGAAAAAATCAAACTGCGACCATGAAACTTGATGATGGTGTTGGTTCCTCTCTACATATTCACCCTTCGAAGCGACACATTTTTTCCAACGATGGATGACTTGGCGGAGACCTTGGTTGTAGAAGTCTGCATTTTGGCTGTACAGGAAACGTTTAACCTCCAAAATCACCTCGTTGCCATTCTGGAAATGTTTGCCACGTAATGGTTTCTTTGCCCGAGGAAAAAGGGAAAAGGGTGCCAAGTCAGGATAATACGGGGGTGAGGCAAAAGTGAATAGCCCAACGTAGCAGCATGTATCACTGCGTCCAGTGCAGAATGAGCTGGGCGTTATTGTGGAGCAAAAAGACCCCTTGGACAACTTCCCGCAACGCTTTGTCTTGACAGCCTCCAGTAACCTCGTCAGGAGATTTCGGTAGTATGGAGCATACTATCTGTGTGAGGTAGTATGGAGCTGTGATGGTTTGCCCCTTACGAGCATAATCTTTTGGCACCATTCTATGGCAATCCCAAAAAACAGTATCACCTTGGCCGATGATAGTTGGGTCTTCGCCTTTTTCCGGCGGTGATGAATCCACATGTTTCCACTGCTTGCTTTGCTCCTTTGTCTCAGGGTAATGATGATACACCCAGCACTCATCCATGTGATTAGGCGGCTAAAGAAGTCATCTGGGTTGAACCGTCACAACTGCACCATTTCCGCTGCTGCCTCGATTCGGCATTTTTTTTTTTTAATGGGTTTGAGCAGTAGTGGAACACAGCGAACGGCGATCTTTAATTTGTTCAAAATGTCTACAAGATGTTGAAAACTCATCCATGACTGATTTTCACTTTTTTCCCTATCGCCTTGATTGTGATACACCGGTCTTCGAGCACCAGGGCCTGCACTTCTCTTGCGATTCCCGGTTCTTCACAGAGAGATGGTCTGCCAGTTCATTCTTCGTCACTTGTTTGACCCCACTGAAAGTGTCTGCGCTACCTAAGCAAGTGTCAATATGATAGTGCATTGGTGCCGTACAGTTCCACCAACTCAATATGGATTGTTGCAGCGAAATGCAGAAAACGAAATACCGCACGATACTCCATTTTATGAATGGACTGCGTCTTTTTTGTTTTGGGTCCTCTAGCGGCATGCGGCGGTACTGTAGCGCAGGGATTTCAATGTGTACCAGGACTGCATACATATACATGCAAACAAATAAAAATTAATTACTTAACTATATTTTTTCGAGGTGATAATTAAAACTTTATGACTACTCCTTGTAAATATTCATTGAACGGCGAATAGAAAAGCATCTCTTTTGCAAACTTCATTAAAACAAACCTTTTTCGGCATGCTATTATCGATGTAGGTATTGGGATGTCTTCAAGCATAAAACTTATATCCTCTTTTGAAAAAGAAAAATTCAAGTAGCCGAGGTCGCTAAGGCATTGACACGTAAACGAAAGGTCTGCCATTTGAAAACCGTCCTGCTTGATTGAGAGTATTTTCCATTTTTCCTCGGTTCTCGCCCTCCGCCCCAATTCCTTTCTTAATTTATAATTTAAACTAGTGTTTACAATTAGTATCCACCACCAGCGATGTCTTAATAGTGAAAACGGACTTAAAAAAAAAAAAAAAGGAAAAGAAGAAAAATATTTATGATAATAGTGCAACATCGCTCGATGGCAACTAAGCTGGATAGGTCAAGCCAGCAAACACTTAGCTTGTACTTATATGTATATTTGCTAATGCCGCTGTACATCTTGCTCAATTCCAGGTGTTTTTTTTTTATGATTTATTTATGGACGCTCTTTAACAGCTCAGGTCATCAGCGTCCCATTCAACTCAGGGCGTGAAACGGCCGACAAATTTTGCTCAGAGGCCTCTCTTTCAGGCTTGAGGTTCTTTTTCGTGCCGTAAATGTACGACACGGGACCCACGGCTTTACTTCCCTTCCGAAGGAAGCCATACTTAGGATTTTTATGCCCGAAAAATCCATCGGTCCTGGCCGGGTTCGAACCCGCGATCTTGGGTTTAGGAGGCAAGTATGGTAACCTATACACCACCAGGACGGACATCCCAGGTGGTGTGAGAAGTGTAAAAGGAATAGGGATAGTAGGTATAGGTGGGGAGCAGAACTAAGTCGTACTCTCAGGAAATGGAGATTGAAGAGCTTCTAAGTCACAAAGTCGATCAATTAAAAAACAAAATAATTGAAGTCTGACAAAGTGTACAGTGCAACGATCTGCAAACTGTCTCTTAGCTGGTCCTCTTACTCCTGACTCGCGCCCGGGTTGATCCTTATATATTTATGCTTGTGTAGTGGCAAATGTTGCTATTCGTTTTGAGGATAGTTATATTGGAACCTGGCCCGAAGTGAAAACAGGAAGCAGGGTTAGGCGGTTGAAAATTATTTCATAGTATTTCACATTCTTTGTCCCACAAATAGCATTTCCTTAATTGATTTTGTTGTTGATTTGATTTATTTTCGGACGCTTTTTAACATCACAGGTCATCAGCGTCCCATTCTATTTAGAACGTGAAACGGCCGACAAATTTTGCTCAGAGGCCTCTTCTTTCAGGCTTGAGGTTCTTTATCGTGCCGTAAATGTACGACACGGGACCCACAGCTTTACTTCACATCGGAAGGAAGCCATACATAGGATTTTTACGCCCGATAAAATTCATCGATCCTGGCCGGGTTGGAACCCACGATCTTGGGTTTAGAAGGCAAGAATGGTTACCACTACACCACAAGGACCCACACATTTCCTTAGCCCAATGCAGTATGTTAAATATCATTGTTCTATTATATTACATACATACTTCTTATATTACTAAAGTTGAATCAAAACCTTCGAAAACAAGATACCAGCATAAGCCTGACGAAAGTTAGGTTAGTAGTATATATCCCTCCTCGCGTGATTTTAATATAAAAGTGATATCAAAAGGGGTGGGGGGTGATATCAAAAGTGGTGGGAGGTTGGGGTGGGGTTGTGGTGGTGGTGGGAGGTGGTGGGAGGTGGTGGTGGTGGTGGTGGTGGTGGGGGTGGTGGTGGTGGGGGTGGTGGTGGTGGTGGTGTGGGTGTTGTGGGGGTGGGGTGTTGATATCAAAATCTCAATTTGAATTGATATCAAAATTTCTGTTTGATTAAGCGATAGGAAAATCTCTGTTTGATCGAGTGTTGGATTTAAATCTCCGAAAAAAGTGTGTGTGATCAATTAATTACGTTGTAAAAAAATGGGGAGCCCTTCCGCCACTGCGTTGGCAGTTCGCCACTGCTCGCTCCCCCCACCGCTCGCTCTCGCCGCTCGAGCGCTTGTCCCCTCGCTTTGTTCGCCCCCGCACAATGCTTTTGCGTGAATTCGGTCTTCAATGGGCGGTTTCTTATTCGTTTGTATATATTCTTTTTAACAAAAACTCTGTATTTTCTCACACAGGGTTAGAAAAGTCAAAAACAATATGTGTGGGTTTTTCTTTACAGAGCCAAACTAAAAAGTTCTTTAACACGTTGGCTCGCTCTGTACACCACACAATGCTTTTTGTTCCCTCACATGGGAGTTGTCACGGTGTTTTCAAAAGTCGAAAACAATATGTGGGTATTTTAAAAGTTTCTTTTCACGTTGCCTTTTCTCTGTATTTCTAAAAATCTATTATTTTCACAAGGAAACAAAAAACATTCTTCTAAAATCCTATCTTCAGAGACATTTAAAAGTTCTTTCTTTCGGGGGGAAAAGACATTGTTAATAAAAGTTCTTTCACATCGACATGGGTGGTTTCTTATTCGTTTGTATATATTCTTTTTAACAAAAACTCTGTGTTTTCTCACACAGGGTTAGAAAAGTCAAAAACAATATGTGAGGGTTTTTCTTTACAGAGCCAACTAAAAGTTTCTTTTTCTGTATTTCCATGCTTTGTTCACGCGTGTTTATAAAAGAATTCGGAGGCCATCTTTTCTTCTTCTAAAAAACCGAGTCAATGGATTGTTTCTTATTCGTTTGTATATATTCTTTTTAACTTGTATATATTCTTTTTAACTAAAACTCTGTATTTTCTCACACAGGGTTAGAAAAGTCAAAAACAATATGTGTGGGTTTTTCTTTACAGAGCCAACTAAAAGTTTTCTTACTAACACACAGTGACAGAAAAAAGTCAAAAACAAGGGGATTCTTTTTTCTTCTTCTAGCAAACTCACACCGCGTACCCGATGGAAGATTAAAAAAACCTTCCCCCACCATTTGTACGACGATTGGCTGTAGGGTTATGCATGCGCAGTAGAAACCTCACCTTCTCATTGGTTGTGGGCGTGGTCTTTGTTGTCTATTGGGTGTGGGCGTTATCTTTTGTTGTCTATAAAAGTTCAATCGCGACGAAAGATGCTTATATCACGTGGTAATCATGTCTGCCAAGGTTGTCAACTACGGAGACGAATCTTCTGCCGATCAATCTTCTACAAACACTTCCATCAGTGACCAGGGGCCCGAGTCTTCGAGGAATAACGGAAACTCCGGTACTGGGAGTCTAGTTGAAGGGTTCACGTCGGTTTTAGAACAGTTCGTCAACAAAAAGAAAAGTTGTGATCATCGCAAGAGAACACGTTATGGGGGCAAGCTCACTCTTAAGAGAACACGTGGCTTCTCGGGCGGTGTGGCCAGCAAAAGTGATCAGACCGGAAACGGTGAACCATACCGTCCTGCTGCTTCGTCTTCTACCGGAGCTGCTTCGGCTTCTACCGGAGCTGCTTCGGCTTCTACCGGAGCTGCTTCGCCTTCTACCGGAGCTGCCTCGCCTTCTACCGGAGCTGCCTCGCCTTCTACCGGAGCTGCTTCGTCTTCTACCGGAGCTGCTTCGTCTTCTACCGGAGCTGGCTCGCCTTCTACCGGAAATGGTGTACCACCTTCTCTTGTTGACAGCATTGTGCCACAGGTAAGTGCAACCTTGCAACCATCTTTCGAAATTATTAACCATAGCCAGAGGGCAACTAAAAAATTTTATTCTGGGTACTCTGAAACTGAAATTATGGTGAGTTCGATGCCTAAAGATGCAGATCCTGACCAATGGGTTTCCAAAGTGTTTCATGATTATTTATCATTTGTTGATGACAATCTGCTAAAAAACCAACCAGGGTTCGTAGGAATAACCGTTCATGATACCAAAAATCCTGCTAGACCTTTTAACATGAGTGTACGTAGGTTTGATCAGGTAAACCCCGAGGCCGTATTGAAATCAATGGAGAAAATAATGCAAAGTAACAAAGAATTTTTGTTGGGAGGGGCAATCAAAATTTCGTGTATTTGGACAAATGAAATATCAGGTTCATGTTACAAACGCTGCGACGACTGTAGTAAAAACAAAGGTATTATAGAAATTAAAAACAAAGACAATCTTTGTCTACCTAGAGCCATCGCAGTGTGCAAATCCAAAATTGACGGGGATGTTCATTATGGTTCTATTACGCGATATGACCGTCTGCAAAAACAAAAAGCTGTAGAGTTGTGTGAGAAAATAGGCAAAACCGATGGCCCGTTTACACTTGACGACGTGAAACTCTTTGAAATAGCGCTAAAGGAGTATCCTATCACTGTTTTTGGTGGTCATAATGGTAAAAATGTCCTCTACAAGTCGGAAATTAACACCGATAAACACATCGACGTAATATTCCACGACAGCCATTTTAATGCAATTGTAAACCTACACGGGGCATTCAAATGTAAGTGGTATTGCCGACATTGTAATTTTCCCTCACTTAATAAAAAAGAAACTCACAGGTGTGATCTAAACTGTGTCAAGTGTCGACAGAGGTGTCCAACATCATTTGATAGGTATGTGAAATGCGATTCATGTCATCGCGATTTCAACGGGGAGACCTGTTTTAATAATCATTTGATTAAGGGGAAATATTACCCTAAATCCATGTCAGTATGCGACGTGGAAAAAGTATGCCCGTTGTGTAACAAACTTGTGAATATGAGGCTTAGGAAAACTCCTCACCAGTGCGGAGAAATTTATTGTGTTACTTGTAAGGTCCATGTGAATGCCAACCACGAGTGCTACATTCGACCGTACAATTCACCAAATTTGCGAAAGAATTTCGTGTTCATGTTCATAGATTTCGAGTGTACTCAGAACACGCTTTATTCCACAGACGTGTTTGAACACATTCCTAATCTATGTATAATGCATAAAAGTTGTGGTCTGTGTGTGGACAAGTCTCATAAGATGCCCTATTGTACACAGTGTGGTGTTAAAGAATGGGTATTCGACAAGGAGCCTGTAAAAGAATTGTTTGACCACATCACACAACCAGGGTTCGAATCCCGTGACATTATTGTCATAGCACACAACTTGAGGTCGTATGATGGCCAGTTTTTGTTAAAACACATGGTGGGCACCCTAAATTGGGACCCCGAACTGATTATGAATGGAAGCAAAATTTACAGAATGAAGTATAAGAGTGTAACTTTTCTAGACTCTTTGAATTTCATTCCTATGCCACTGTCTCACTTTTCAAAAACCTTTCAACTCCCTGAATGTAAAGGTTATTTTCCTTACCTGTTCAACACCAAGGAAAACGAAAAGTATGTTGGTCCTGTACCAGAGCAAAAATATTACTGCCCAGATGGCATGAGTGTTGATGACCGCAAGACTTTCGAGCAGTGGCATAATGAAAAGTTGTCCTCAAATTATGTCTTTGACATGAAAAAAGAAATGGTTACTTACTGTAAAACTGACGTTTATCTCTTGAGTCAAGGTGTTTCCAAATTTAGGAAACAATTTATTGACGAGAACGGTATTGACCCGTTTAGAGAATGCGTCACCATAGCTCAGGCATGCATGAATGTATATAGGAAACGGTTCATGCCAAGAAATAAAATACCACTTATTCCCGCAGGAGGATACCGTTTAGCTGATAAGCAATCGCGGGTAGCGTGTATCTGGCTGTCTTGGTTGGAACAGCAGCAATCAACCATCATACAGCATGCTTATCGGTGTCGGGAAATTAAAGTTTTAGGGCATAAAGTGGACGGGTACAAAGAAGAAGGGAAATGTGTCTATTTCTTTCATGGATGCTTCTACCACGGTTGCACACGTTGTTACCCGAATAGGAATTCAAGGTTATACAACACTGGCAACCAGACCATGAGTTCCAGATACGAGGACACCGTGAAGGTCACGAAGATGATGAGGCATGCTGGGTATAACGTGACCGAGATGTGGGAGTGTGAGTTCAATGGTTTGATTAAGACCAATAGGGTTTTGGCTGAATTTGTCAAAAGTTTTCCCTACCCCGAACCTCTCAATCCACGAGATGCCTTCTTTGGTGGACGTACAAATTGTACGAAAACCTACTGCGAAGCCTCTGGAGATATGAAAATGTTTTACTATGATGTGTGCAGTTTGTACCCGTTCGTAAATAAGACCAAGGCTTACCCTGTTGGACACCCAAAAATTCATGTGAATAATTTACCAAATTTGCAAGATGTTGAGGGCGGTATTGTAAAGTGTAAAATTCTTCCCCCAGAAAGACTGTACCACCCCGTCCTGCCGTCGCGCATTAACGGTAAACTTATGTTTCCGCTATGCCGAACATGTGCAGAGATGGAGAATCAGACAGAGTGCACGCATACAGAGGACGAAAGATGTATGACAGGAACCTGGGTAGTGGACGAGATTAAAGTCGCATTAGAGGAAGGTTATAGCGTGATTCACGTGTATGAAATATGGGAATATGACATGGTACGCTATAACCCCATCACTGGAGAAAAGGGGCTTTTTCAGGACTATGTGAATCAGTTTCTGAAAATTAAAACCGAAGCCTCCGGTTGGCCCAAAGACTGCGACACTCCTGCCATGAGAAACGAGTATATCGCACGATTTTTGGAAAAAGAAGGCGTGGCACTGGATAAAGACGCTATTGAAATCAATCCTGGCAGACGTGAGTTGGCCAAACTGATGTTAAACTCCTTTTGGGGAAAATACGGCCAAAGAGATAACTTGTCCACGTGCGAGCTTGTGAAAGATTATTCGAGGCTCATAGACCTACTTAATGACCCAGGTGTAGAGGTACAGTCTTACCTGCCCGCTACAGAGGAGGTAATGTATGTGGTGTGGAAACATTGCGAACAGAATCCTAAATTGAATTTTACTAGTAACACAGTCATAGCTGCATATACAACTGCCCATGCAAGAATCGAACTCTATTCCTACCTTAGGAGATTGGGCGAACGCGTGTGTTATTTCGACACAGATTCTGTTATAGCCACGTACAGACCGGGGGAATGGATGCCAACCACGGGACCATTTTTAGGCTGTATGACAGATGAAATAGAAAAGTACGGCGATGGAGCGTATATTTGCAGATTTGCATCTACAGGTCCAAAAAGTTACACCATAGAGGTTAAGTGTGGAGATAAGACGCACTCTGTCTGTAAAATTAAAGGCATCACCCTCAACTCGGGGAATTTGGAAAATGTAAACTCCGACGTTATCAGGAACACCGTGCTGAGGGATAATTCAATGTCGGTAGTACTTGAAGGCACACAGATTTCTAGGAAATTTCTAGGAACTGTGGTAACTGAGTCTTCAGTGAAAACCTATAGGATGGTGGTCAACAAACGTGTGCAGTGTGAAAACTTTGATTCCTACCCGTATGGGTATAAAAGAAGGCGTGTCTAAATGAGATCACATCAGTCGCCCACAATGTCTACTAACCAACACTTTAAATTTAATTTCCCGTGCACTATGCTAATTGCAGGTCCGTCGCGGTGTGGTAAGTCTACATTTGTGAAAAATTTAATTAGTAATGCAGACAGAATGTTTGACAGACCCGCGAGAAAAGTGTTGTGGTGTCATCCATTAGAATATTCTCCTAAACCAAGCCCGTTCTTCGCAACCCATGCAGGTATACCAGATTTGGACACTGTTAACGAGGGGGATTTAGTTATTTTGGATGATTTAATGTATCAAGCCTCCGGGGAAAACGTGTCAAATTTTTTCACTAGAGATTCACATCACAAACGCTTCGGGATTATTCACATATTACAAAACGTGTTTCCACAAGGAAAGAAATTTCGAACTATATCTCTAAATGCAAACTACATTGTCGTGTTTAAAAACAATAGAGATAAAATGCAAATTCATAGGCTTTGTCAACAGATCGAACCAAAGAACTCTAGGTTTCTTTTAGAGGCATTTGAAAAAGCTACTGAAAACCCACACGGGTATCTAGTGTTGGATTGCACTCAGTACACGCCAAATCAATACAGGTATCGAACCGGCGTCCTACCAGGGGAAACGCCTTCTTATTTTATACCCAATTGTTGACCACTTTTCTGAAGGTTTTATTTGTGTGCTTCCCAGAGAGTTTAAATAAACGAGCAACGATCACACTTCAGTCATTTAATCACAGACATAGACAGGATGAGCATTGCCAGACTGAGTAGCCCACTGATTGCAAGGCAACATGCAAATTTGTCAGTGCTAGCCAAGGCTAAACCTATTTTGCGACAAAAACTGTTGAAAAGTGCTAACCCTCAGCTAATTAAAGCCATTTCCGAGTGTGTACTCAACGTGTGCAGAGGTCATGTTAGTTTACCTATAAATTGTTTAAAACGCTTAAAGAAGCATAAAGCTAGCTGGAGAAAATTAATTAACAAACGACTTTCCTTAAAGGAAAAGAAAAAGATTCTTGTACAGAGAGGAGGTTTTTTACCTGCTTTTCTACTCCCGATATTGGCTTCACTCGGTAGTGCACTCGTGTCAAATTTGAGTTAAATGAAGCACGGTAAGCAAATTATACTAGCTTCACAGCCAAAAGCTGTCGAAAAGCTTCACCTCGTGGACAAATCACTTAACCAACTCATCAGAGAAATGAATAAATTACAGCGTACACATTTACCACACCCTGAAAAATGGCAGTTGATAAAATATAAGTTGGCCAACTATCTCGATCTTATGTCACAAGTGAGGGAACCATACCTTGAAACCAATGGTATCGAGTCACAAGTGAGGGAACCATACCTTGAAACCAATGGTGTCGAGGTAAAGGAGGAAGAGAAATCGACAAAGACGAAAGTAAATAAAAGCCGATTACCAGTAAAAAAGTCTTATAACCTTCGCAGACAAGTGTGGGAACAACTATAAACGCACTGAAGAAAATCTATTTCAATCCTGAACACTATGCTGGTTTTGGCACTGCAGACAAACTTCGCAAGGCCACAGGTATACCAAAATCTAAGATCGAGTCGTTTCTTCAAACACAGGATAGTTATACATTTCATAGACCGATAAGAAAACGGTTCCCCACCAGAAATTATCACGTGACTAACATGGACGACCTTTGGGAGGCCGATTTAAATATTATGAGTGGCGTAAAGGAGCACAATAAACCATACGTTTACATCTTGACGGTTATTGATGTTTTCTCGAAATATGCTTGGGCTATACCATTAAAATCAAAAGTAGGGGGTGAAATTACAGAAGCGTTTAAAACTATATTCGCTCATCGTACCCCCAAGATATTGCAAACAGATAAAGGAACGGAGTTCACCAACAAAACCTTTCAAACATTTTTAACCAAACATGGTGTAAAGTATTACACTACAAAAAATAATGTCAAAGCCAGTGTTATAGAACGTTTCAATAGAACCTTAAAGACGAAAATGTGGAAATATTTCACACATAAAAATACATATAGATACGTGGACGTGCTTCCTGCACTTTTAAAGTCTTACAATAGTTCCTTTCATAGGTCCATAAAGATGGCTCCAAAGGATGTCAATGAAGACAACATTTTGCATGTTTACGAAAATCTTTATGGTCGGAATGCAGACAAACCACGTAAAGTTAAATTTAACGTGGGAGACCATGTGCGTATATCTAAGGAGAAAATGAAGTTTGCCAAGGGGTACGAGCAAAATTGGACGGACGAAATTTTACAGATTGACGAGGTGGTATACGGCTCCCCCGTTGTGTATAAATTAAAGGACTTGGGTGGGGAGGCCATAGACGGTATCTTTTACTCCGAGGAGATACAAAAGGTAGCTCCCCCGGCATCATTCAAAATAGACAAAATACTCGACACTAAAGGCCGCGGTCGAAATAAACAGTTTTTGGTTAAGTGGAGAGGTTATCCGACCAAGTTTAACTCGTGGGTACCGGGTTCGAGTATCAGCTCGATATGATTAGAACAAAACCATTTTCCCTCACGCTCGTGAGTAACGCCTCTATGGACCATTTCACTGACAATACAACTTCCAGATTTTCAAACATCTTACCCGAGAGAATAGTATTGCAAGGAGAATGGGAAGTCGCACTGCAAAAGGTTAGGTACCCTGTGAAATTCTATAACGTAACAAATCACGAAAATCAAATCATTGGTACAATGTATAATATGGTAGCACCAGTGACACATTCAAAATTTAACTTACAATTACCACATGGCATCGTGCACAATTCTAAGGATTTGGTACATGCTGTCAACTCAGTTATACGTGAAAATTTGCAAGTCGAAGACTTTTTCATTTATAACGAGAACAAAAATACTGCCAGCATCAACATCAAAGTCGCACAGAACAGTCATATCCCCAGCAGCAAATATGTAGGATATATAGAAAATGCTGAGTCCTCTAGGAGATCGAAAACAGAAACTAAACCCCCTGAAGGCGCGAACCAAACGTTAAAAAACAAAGCTAGAAATATTGCTCCTACTAGAACTCCAAAACCTATCAATCCTAAACCACCAATCCCTCGTAAACCGGGCACTTCTCCTACGGTAGAAACGCAGGAAAAACCTGACATTCCTCCTAAAACCACGTCAAAGAACCTAATACATGTGCTGGTTTTGTCGCCATCTTTGGCCAAGATGATGGGGTTCGAACCTTACACAAACGTGGTTGAACAGGAAATTGGCAAACACCCTGTAGATCCGTACATGGGTTTCCCTTACGAAATGTTCATTTACTGTAATCTGATAGTACCACAAGTGGTGGGCAACACGTTTGTGCAAGTCATTGAAAGCGTCTCTGTAGAGTATGAAAAACGTGACAACACCTGCATGACTATTGAAAAGTCGTTCATTCCACTTAACTGGGTACCTTTGATGCAACAGGACTTTAAAATCGTGAATATAGATTTAAGGAACGGTTATGGAGATTTCTTGCCATTTGTAGACGGACTTTCCTCTACTATAGTTCTAACGTTTCGTCCGAAACAGACATAATGGAGCTGGATACTGTCACCAGATATTACTTAAACCAGGCAGGAGGAGGATTATACAATCAAGATTTTCACCTGTATAGAGGCAAGCGTTATCAAAAGGGTAGCGGCTTGTTCTCTGCTCTCGGCGGTCTTTTCAGAACTGTGCTACCGTTTTTCAAGAGCGGAGTGAAAGCTATAGGTAAAGAAGCATTGAAAATGGGTGCCAACGTGCTTGCAGATGTTGCAAGTTCGGGGGTACCGCCAAAAGAATCTTTAAAGACTAGATTGAAGGAGGCGGGAACTAACTTGAAAAGGAAAGCTGATGTAAAGATAGACTCTATGATAGGCACGGGTCTATTAAAGCGCAGGAAGGGTGAAATATATAATCAGTTTAAGACTAAACGCCGAAGACGTAAGGTGCTAGACGTATTTTCATAATGGCTGACGAATCGTTGGTGCACATGAGTTCGGAACTAGACATCTTTAAAGACTTACCCGTTCAAATGAACGTGGAGGAGTACCGTTACATTTCTCTAAATCCACAAAATACACTTATGAAAAATGCCCCCATCACATTTCATTACTCTGGCAATGCTGACGATTACCTCGATATGACTTATGTAGTACTTGAGCTGTTCGTGCGAATAGTGGATGACGGTGGAAACGACTTGAAAGAGGACAAACAGGTTACCTTTGTAAACAATTCCCTAAATTCCTTGTTTCAACAATTGGAAGTATCACTCAACAATGTCACAGTTTCCATGCCTCAACCAGGCTACCCCTATAGAACTTACATTGAAACGTTACTCAATTATTCGGAAGATGTCATGAACAGCAGACTAGAGTCCACACTCTGGAAAAAGGACAAGGGAGGAATGATGGACACGTATGTAACAAATGATGGAATTAAGTGGCGTAACGACTATACCAAAGGAAGCAAAGTTGTACAGCTAATGGGCAATCTTTCCAATGCACTCTTTAATCAGGAAAATCTGCTCTTGAACAATGTTAGCGTCACCATCAAACTCTCCCCCTCTTCACCCAACTTTCATCTCTTTTCGGATATAAAGGACTTTAAAGCCTACACAGAGATTCAGTCTGCTAGACTGATTTTGAAAGCTGTGAGGCCGTCCCCGACCATCAAACTTGCCCATCAGGCTGTGTTAACAAAGAACAATGCAAAGTACCATCTCAAAGATGTAGGATTTCACGCTCTCAACATTCCAAAGGGGGTTAGTAATATGACTTTCAACGACGTTTTCATTGGGCAAATACCTCGAAGAGTGGTAGTGGCGATGGTTGCAGACCAGGCATACAACGGTAACATTAACAAAAACCCATACAATTTACAACACTTTAAAATGAATTCGTTTCAACTGTATGTGAACGGCCAGCCTTTTCCCTCACAACCCCTACAGCCCGATTTTGATGCAGGTCACTTTCTCCAATGTTTTCAAACTCTTCAAGATGGTCTCGGAATACACTTTAAGGACGAGGGGCATTCAATTTCCAGACATCAATATTCACACGGTTACACCATTATGGTGTTTGATCTTACAGCCGATATGAGCGCTAACGAGTCTTACATTTCAGGGCAACGACACGGTACTGTGTCTATAAGTGTAGGATTTAAAGATCAAACTCCAGAACCTATCAACCTGTTGGTGATGGCAGAAGTACATCGCACTATAGAAATTGATGCTAACAGGACCATTTTGGTATCATGAATACGCTGCAAATACACCGACTTCTGTCTAAATGTACACCACACTTTTTAGGCGTGTACGCTTGCGACCAATTGTCGTCGATAAATTTGTATAATAGACAGCTTCCCATAGCAGTTGTCATTAACACTGACCCAAGCACGAAACCAGGGAAACATTGGATCTGCATCTTTGTTGCAAAGAACGACCGGGGGGAATATTTCGATAGCTATGGTATAGAACCTCTTTCGGGGGAAATTCTAAATTTTTTAAATCGATGTTGTGGTACAAGATGGACTCACAACACTAGAAGGTTGCAAGGCGATTTCAGCACTACCTGTGGCCATTACGTCGTTGCTTACCTATCCCACCGCTTCCAAGGTCTGCGCAAGGAGAAATTCTTTTCAAAATTCAGCATAAGTGATTTTAATCATAACGATGACATCATTAAAAGAACCTACAGTCTTGGCGGGTGCTCACAAACTACACATCAGAGATGTATATCGTTAAAGGTTAGTATTAATACAAATTGTGGATGATCATGCATGAATAACTCTGACACATTTTATGTTGCTAATTCTTGTATTTTTTTTTTTTTAGAAGGCGCATTGACATGATCCGCTCTACCAGTTGTTCCGAGAGAGCTGAACAGGTAAGTCGCATTCAGTATGTGTGGTTAATTGACGAATGAAAAAAAGAGTGTGCTACATAAGGGGTGTTCTTGTTTTTACAGTGACATGGGGCCGCTAACGGATGTTTACTTCCTGAACAGCAAGCAGTCCAAGTTTGCAGCCGTTGGGTTTTCACCTAAATCTCCTCACAAGATCGTGGTGACCATTGGAGGGCGACGCAACACTGTGGTCCTGGGTTCGACCGAGTGGCAGAAGCTTTCAGAGACGATGCCGACTATACAGAGCTTGACCTTTCATCTAAGAGAGTGGCAGATAACCAACCGACTATCCATAATTTTTAAACGTTTATTTGGCACACAAAATATTATCATCAAAATGGACGGTCGTTGTACATCGTTGAGTATGCAGGAATGGAGGACGCTAGAAAGCCTACAGCGTATGGTGACCGACATCATCTATCACAAGAAGAAAGAAGAGTTCGAAGTACAAAATCAAATAGCAGCCTATCGCATGTATTTACTTCACGCCCACGATTCCGGGGAGAAAATGAACTACACCGAATACACAAGATACATCCGTTGCGCAACCTTTAGAGTGTTCCTAGAGATGGAGCATTTTCTAAAACCGATATTCATCAGAGAGCTGGAGTCCAAACAAGGCGAAGTTCAACCATGATGACGTCACGAAGACAAGTTCAATCACGATGGACAAGTTCAGGGGGCCGTGATGACGTCACGGAGGGTGATGACGTCACGAAGACAAGTTCGATCACGATGGACAAGTTCAGGGGCCGTGATGACGTCACGGAGGGTGATGACGTCACGAAGACAAGTTCGATCACGATGGACAAGTTCAGGGGCCGTGATGACGTCACGGAGGGTGATGACGTCACGAAGACAAGTTCGATCACGATGGACAAGTTCAGGGGCCGTGATGACGTCACGAACACAAGTTATGGAGGGTGCGATCACGATGGACAAGTTCAATCACGCCTGCGACGACGGACATGGACCTAGTGATAAAGTTTCTGAAAAATGGTCGACGCCTCACAATGATGGACCCAAATGAATGTCATCTACTTGCCGTGGAGGGAAACGCCATCTTTATACATCATTCACCAGAAGAAGTGGACGCTGTATGGGCAGTGCTTACACCTGAAGCTAAAATAATTTACGCCCCTTACCGCCGCTGCAACCAGCACTACAACCTCCCCTCCACTACCACACACATCGATGGTCCACCCCCTCTCTCCAAAAACTGCCCAATGTGTGTCAGTAGCAAACGTTCTACAGAGAAGTCAACATGATCAACGACGCGTTACGCCAGCTATCTACAGTAGCGAGCAGCTCGGAGTACGTGTCAGTGTCAACGTTACAACCGAACGTACCATACGTTGTGGTAGGGGTCCGGAACATATCAACAAAGCACGGACCCAGGGCGCTTGTTCGCCTCGAAAACGGGAAAGAAGTGTTTCTACCTACTAGATTTAACAATCTTTCCGCAGAACTCATCAACCAGCTCAACTCGTTCGATTTTTACATCGTGTACCAGGGTGAAGAGGTCCTCAGAAACGGCTACCGGAGACACGTATTGAAGTTTACACCGAAATAAATCAACATGGCCTGTCAAACAGATCCGGTGGGGGTCGGCAACAATGTGTTTGTCAAACTAGTTTTTGACAACCAAAATCACGTCACAAGAAGCGGCAAGCACCCTGCAAACATCAAACTCATCTCAACTGAAATCTCCTTCTTTGGCGATGACAAAACTGTCACCGTCAAATTAGCAACCAACAACTCCGACGTCGTGGAAGTCAAGTGCACCCCGTCTAAAATACTTCACTACGGCATAGACGCACGCTGCACCATCTACCTCGGCACCATCGACAAGACACCAGCCCTAGAGTACAAGGTCACATCGGCAGGATGCTTCACAACACCATCGATCAACGATTTCGTCGTCCCCATCGCCACCCCGTCGACCCAGGAACCTCTCAACATCAACTTTTCCCACATGTCGCTCACCTGCGTCACCACACCATACGAGGAGGAGGAGGAAAGCAGCAACGACGAAGACTGTGAAGTGTTGTTTGTCAAAAAAACATATACCACACATTTTAAAATAATTTTTGTGAAGGGATAAAAACATTTTTTGAAAACCCTCACCAGTGAGACAGACTTTTTAAAAATATTGCATTTTTAATTGTATTTAAAACAAATTCTTGTTTTTTGTAGACCACCATTCCAAGTTAATTTTTGTGATCAGTGAGCACCATTTACCGTCATTTTGTATAATTTTGTGTACAATAAAAAATCTAATTGTGTTTAAAATTTTGTAGACAGCCATTTCCAAGTTAATTTTGTGTACAATAAAAAATATCTAACTGTATATGTTAATTTTTTTCTGTATATATCCCTCCTTGCGTGATTTTAAAAAATTGATATCAAAAATTACACCTCACCATCCCCACCACCTTTCCCCGAACATACTAAGAAAGAACTTTTAAATGTCTCTGAAGATAGGATTTTAGAAGAATGTTTTTTGTTTCCTTGTGAAAATGATAGATTTTTTAGAAATACAGAGAGAGCCAATGTGAAAGAACTTTTATTAACAATGTCTTTTCCCCCGAAAGAAAGAACTTTTAAATGTCTCTGAAGATAGGATTTTTAGAAGAATGTTTTTTGTTTCCTTGTGAAAATAATAGATTTTTAGAAATACAGAGAAAAGGCAACGTGAAAAGAAACTTTTAAAATACCCACATATTGTTTTCGACTTTTGAAAACACCGTGACAACTCCCATGTGAGGGAACAAAAAGCATTGTGTGGTGTACAGAGCGAGCCAACGTGTTAAAGAACTTTTTAGTTTGGCTCTGTAAAGAAAAACCCACACATATTGTTTTTGACTTTTCTAACCCTGTGTGAGAAAATACAGAGTTTTTGTTAAAAAGAATATATACAAACGAATAAGAAACCGCCCATTGAAGACCGAATTCACGCAAAAGCATTGTGCGGGGGCGAACAAAGCGAGGGGACAAGCGCTCGAGCGGCGAGAGCGAGCGGTGGGGGGAGCGAGCAGTGGCGAACTGCCAACGCAGTGGCGGAAGGGCTCTCCATTTTTTTACAACGTAATTAATTGATCACACACACTTTTTTCGGAGATTTAAATCCAACACTCGATCAAACAGAGATTTTCCTATCGCTTAATCAAACAGAAATTTTGATATCAATTCAAATTGAGATTTTGATATCAACACCCCACCCCCACAACACCCACACCACCACCACCACCACCCCCACCACCACCACCCCCACCACCACCACCACCACCACCTCCCACCACCTCCCACCACCACCACAACCCCACCCCCACCTCCCACCACTTTTGATATCACCCCCCACCCCTTTTGATATCACTTTTATATTAAAATCACGCGAGGAGGGATATATACTACTTAGGTTGCATGACGTCAGAGGGAGAGGATTAAAGTTTGTGGCTGCAATGCAGAAGCCTGCTATTATTTACATCGGAACGCTAGTCAAAGTTCAAAATTAGGTACCTGTATGGTTAATGCCGAGGCACTTCACGTCCATAATAGTGAATGTTTCATCGCTATTTATTACATAAGTCTCATCATATTACATTAATTATAAAAACGTTCCAATATATATTACATTAATTATAAAAACGTTCCAATATATATATATATATATATATATATATATATAATATTAATGAAACATAAAAATAAAGAAACACTATTAACAATGTAACAAATTAACACTAAAATAAAAGTAGATAAAGATAAAACACAGAGAAAGAGTCACACTAGAAACTGCTATACTTCGAACTACTGCGAGTTCTTCAATGGCAAGAAGCTAGACCATTGAAGAACTCGCAGTAGTTCGAAGTATAGCAGTTTCTAGTGTGACTCTTTCTCTGTGTTTTATCTTTATCTACTTTTATTTTAGTGTTAATTTATATATATATATATACATTTCTTACTGCTGAATCTGGATTTGGGCCATTGTTTAACTAATTTAATACATCTTACTTGCAGATATGGGTAGGTCAATGATAGCACTATTCATTGTGGCATTCTTTGCTGTGTTTGTGGCGTTCTGGACAGGCGTGGCTGGATGTTGGCGGCGATCTCCAGGGAACATCACGTGCACAGCCATTTTAATGCTTCTCGCGTGTGAGTATTGTCTTAACCCTGTTTTTCCCAACTAAGCATCTTCTTAGATTATAAGATAGTAGACTAATCATTTTTAAAATTTCTTCATATAGCGTAGCATTGCCAACACTTAAACTTTATATTTTTATACTTATTGCTTTTATTGTAATATGCTGAAACCGTTGCGTTCATTTATGACTAACATATGTGGTTGGGCGTGCACACAAGGAACAATGTGTACTTATGATGCATAAAGACATTTCATACATGTTACTAATGCTAAGTTTTCTGATCATCAAAATGTTTCTTTAACAGTTTTAGAACTAACCAAAGAGTTGTTCCAGCAAAAGAATGGTTCCAAAAACTCATTAGTGGTGATATTAAAAACTATATATAGTGCTGATATTAAAAACTATATATTTTCTCCCTTTCCTTAATAATGAAGGTTTAGTCGCAATGAGTGCATATCAATATCCGCAAAATAATTCTTCTTAACTACGAAGCTGTATCGTTCCTTGCTAAAGAGAGAGAGGGTGTGTGTGTGTGTGTGTGTGCGTGTGCGTGCGCGCGCGTGCCTGCGTGCGTGCGTACGTGAGAGAGAGCTGCTTCTAATCAGCTTATTAATTATGCACTTAAAGTTAATTATTTCATAAAATATCTTCTAATAAATAGTGTTACATTACAGGTCTATTGAGTGCTGGAGGAATGGGCTTGTGGCATGGTGTAGAGTATTATGAGAAAGAAAAAGTAGTTGGGGAAGAATTTTATCAACAATGGAACAATGTAAGTACTAGCATTAATGCTCATCTATTACATTTTATATTATAAATATAAATATTTACCTACAATTTATATATAGTAATTATGCACTGAGGGGCAGAGAAAGATGAAATTAATGTGAGATTCTGTTATTACTAGCCACAACTAGTATTTTAGAATATAAAACTTTAAATAAAATGAAATAATAGTTTAATAAACAAACAGAGCATGAAATCCCTGAGGGGAAACAAATACAGATTTACTAATAAAGGGTATACCCATTACAAAGGTTAATAAAGCGTTCATTTCCACAGTTAAAGCATATAGTTTGCAATATATTTTAGGTAAAATCTCCAAATTTCCTCTCACATTTTCTAGAACCTTCAATCATATGGCGCACATATATTTTTACAAACAAATGATAAGTTAAATAAATTTGATGATCTTTTCTATTGCCTAATGGACCCAAGATCATTTCTGGAACACGCAAAAATGTCAACTATGAAGTTGAAAGTGCAAAATGGTTTTCTGAAAAAAAAAAAAAAAAAAAAGAACATTTCGAAATTTGAGAGATCTAGAAGAAAAAAATATCGAAATATGGCAACACACACATGGTATTCTGAAAAACTAGGCACTAGACATAAAATAGGCGCTGAAACGTCTTTATTACTGTTTCTCAGGTGATACAATGGTATAAATGCTGGAGCTAGCGTTTATTGCAACCGTTTTGCAGTCTATGCAAGCGATAGAACGGTTCATGGCGATGATTTACCTAATTTGTACCAAAGAAAGTTTAAGAATACAGTTATCCTGTTAGACTTCAAAGCCCTTTTAATAGCATGTTATAAGACTCCCTTAATCGAAGCCCTTGAGTGTACATCACTCATAAAAATAGTTAAGCAATGGATTACAGTGAAATAGCAGATGCATTGGCCAAGAAGCATACTTCCACAAACAAAAGAACGTCATCATACCACACATTGGTTTTTTTTTTATTGATTGATTGATTTATGGACGCTCTTTAACAGCTCAGGTCATCAGCGTCCCATTCAACTCAGGGCGTGAAACGGCCGACAAATTTTGCTCAGAGGCCTCTCTTTCAGGCTTGAAGTTCTTTATCGTGCCGTAAATGTACCACACGGGACCCACGGCTTTACTTCCCTTCCGAAGGAAGCCATACTTAGGATTTTTACGCCCGAAAAAATCCATCGGTCCTGGCCGGGTTCGAACCCGCGATCTTGGGTTTAGGAGGCAAGTATGGTAACCACTACACCAGCAGGACCGACACCACACATTGAGACTATACGTAAACTGCATTATGAAAACAAAATACTAACATAATTTTCAGTAAGAACTTGGAGGGTGCTGTCAATTTCAATTTTGAACTCATGGGCATTAATCGAGCTACAAGCAAAAATAATCGATATTAGGAAGTTATATAAAATCGGCTGGGTTAATGCCATTACCTGATCATTATAATTGATATGCACAATAATGAAAAATTAATATAAAGGCACTCGAGTTTTGGGAAAGAAAGTTTATTTATTCATTTGGAGATGTTTTACCGTATTTCTGACAATTAATACTTAAATTGTTAAAGTATTATGTCTCGATTTCACATATCTTCTCTCTCTCGCGATTTTTTAGACTGGACGCGAACACTGTAGGTGTAAATGAACTCGGAGTCCTTGGCACCTTAAAACTATCTGGCATTCATTTTCTCATTGTAAGGAAATAACTTCGAATAAAAATCATGCCCAGACAGTTTGACCTGACCGGATTCGAACCCAGGACCTCCGGGTTAGTAATCGCAAACGCCACCAATAGACCACGAAGACAGTCTTGGCCAATATTGCATAAAATTTAAGTGTCTTAGAGATGGAAATTGATATAAAGGCATCTCTGCTATTAACGCTTGCTTCAGGTTGAATGTAAACTAATCTCTCAGTTACGCGAGAGTGTCTCCTTGCATCGTTGGATCGGTTATTGCGTGGGTATGTGATGAAGCCTCTATCAGGTCAAGAGAAGACAAGTACTCCCTTTGTACAAATTGATGTGAACAAACGCAATTTTCATCGAAATTTATTTATTTATCAAAGTTTTACACTTTTTATGAATCTATCTGTCTTGCTTGGCATTTAATCCACTAACTTGTCCACTTTTCTTGAATTTCTCGTCTTGAAACCACACAAAAATTATGTTGCAAATCAATGTCTTTTTTGTGGAGCAATAAACTTTTCTGAGACTGGTTTTAAATATAGATCACAAATTTTACATAGAATTCATGTCGAGGGTGAATCCAAAACTTGAATGCTGTAATCTTCCATGAATTTCATCACTTGTAAACTGACAGCAGTGCCGTGTGTTCCTTCAACACATAATATCTATAGCTTAGACAACACTCTCTTCTCTCCAATATTTATAAATACTGTTCATCATTCCTTCGCGTGGCACTAAAGAACCAATACTATTTTATAAGACAAGCAGTCCCATAACGTTTTCTTATCTGGATGTTTTGCTGTCTGATGAATGTGCTGTTCATCCTCAGGTCAGGCCTCCGCACATGCTGCACTCTGAGACTCTGAACGTAAAACTGATTTGCCCATTCCATTCGTTTCTTCTTCATTTTTTGTTTTAGGGAGATGTTTCTTCCCGTCTTCTAGATCTTCAGTCTATTTCTAACGGTCTGCTTTGCACTGTCGAAACATGTACCTTAACTTCAGCTTCAGCTAGCTGTTTTTAAATGCCAAAACTAATTTTGCGGGTGTCCATTTTACTTTTCTTGATGAGATAGGCATCATCCTCAGCAGTTGTAATTCTCCTTCTTACATATCCTTCTTTCCTCTTGGTGCTAATAATTGATGCAGCTTGTCTTCGTTCTACTTATTTTATCAATTTCACCAAGACAAAAACTTTACACATTCCTGTAAACGCCTTTTGTGTTAAAGAAGTGTTCTCATGGAGGATTATAATGTTTGCGTTTTAGGTATCAAGTACATTTTCCAAAATAGCACAAGAGAAAATTAATGCTTACAAGGAGTTGGGTCCTTCAATCGTTGAAGCGCTAAGAAATTAGTGTTATTGATAACACAATCGTGGGACAGAAGTTTTCCAATTATGCTAAACGATTAAGTTTCCATAAAGCGAAAGCAAAGAACAAATAATAGCTGACTTAAGTTGTCAGTGACTGCTAAATTCGTAATACATATTCTGGCAGGATACAAAAACCTTGCATTCAATAAACGACATCTAAGAGATGCCAGTAAAAAAACTAGAAAGTCTTTTGCTAGAAAACAGGTGTCTCTGACTGCAGAATGGAGTTAAGTAATGTTAGTGATGAGAAGAAATTTAATTTGGATAGGCTTGATGACTTTCAGTATTATGGGTATAACCTATCTAAAGAAGAATAAGAAGTTTACCCTTTTGGCGATGAAAGCATTATAATCTGGGCAGCGTTCTGCATTAAAGATGCATCAATCATAGCATGGCTTCGCAGCAGAACGAGTCTTTCGTGGTTTTGTCGTCAGTTTCATGGCAGCTGGCTGGTTGGCGGTCATAGTTGTAACTCTCGGCGACGCTGAAGTAACATCCGCGCAACTTATTCAAGTTTTCGCACTTAAACTACAATTACAAGGAAAATAAGCAGCGCCTTGTGGCAAATGATGCTGGAAAGGTTGTCCTCCTACACGCATACATTTCTAGCATGTTTTTAGAAATCTGTCATTCATACACACCACTTTATCCTCTCGCTTTGTTTTTTCTTTCAGTTTTTCTAGTGTGTGGAGGCTTGTTCAATGCGTTTTATTTTTCAAATTCCCCCATAAATAAACGTGTGCACTTACTGCGCAAAATATTCCGATTTATTCGTCATGTAAGAGTTTCTTGTATAAAATCGGGGTATTTTGTACTCAAATCTTTTATTTTGCTTCGAAATATAACTAAGTAAATGAAGTCGTGATTCATAAGTAGAGAATATTACGTATCGATAAATTACTTTTATTGTTTTCCTACAAAAACCTGATGTATTTAAACTAATTTCCAACGCTGTATATTTATAATGCTCATTTTTCTAATTATTAACGTTTGTTTTGGGTATATTCTTTCTGAATAAGTTTACCAAAACAGGTATAACAGGTATACAGGTATAACCATTACCAAATATTTGTCCCCTTAATCAATTAATTAATTATAACGTCGTTAAGTAAGGCATTTGTAAGCTTTGTGTATAAGAATGTATACTTTAGGTTCTTCGAGAAGAGACTGTGATATGGTACGACTGGTCCTTCATCCTGGCTTGGATTAGTGTTGGTTTCTACTTAGTGTCAAGTTCAATGTTCTTCTGTGCAGCCAGCTGCCTGCGCGCAGAGCGTGAGGCAGAGAAGGCAAAAAATGTGCAGTACATCATGCCAGGTACTGCAGGTAGTCTTTATTCAAACAAAGCAAGCATGGTACAACGCTGCTAACCTTGCTAATATCTTCTAGCCTGCAAGCTGTTCGGTTATATTGCTTAATAAAGTTAATGGCAGTTTCGATTAGATGCATGTATAACAATGTCCTTAGCTCACTCCCATATTCTAGAAAGCTATTAACTGGAAATAACAGGAAACACCTCCATGCAGATTAGTAATATAGCCCGTATTTCCTTTGGAAATCTAATTACATTACTGGTGTACAATTGGAGGCGGTTGTATGATTTACTTTAAAATTTACTTTAAAATGAAAATGTAAGAAAGATCTAACAGAAAAGTTTGTCATTTAAAAAGATATATTGTAAATGATCTAATATTTTACGATTAGCAGTTCTTTGATAAGAATAAACATTTATTAGGAATATATAATTGATAATTCACTAGCTGAGAAAGGTTAAAAATGTACTTATAATAATCCATGTGTACCATGATTAGAGTTTTCCCGAATACATATTTCAAAGTAGGATATGATTTACACTTTACTAATTACAGGGATGATGCCAGGTACTTCATCTCAAACTTTACTCATAGCTAGACATTGAAAAGTACATAATATTAGATGCTCATACGAATAAAAGTGTATTAAATTAAAGTTTGAACAAAAATGTACAAAGTTAGTAGCCCATCTCCCTTGCCCTCCACTACTTAGTGTAATCAACTGGCTGAGCATAGCTGTAACGGGCGAAGGATGGAAGAGAGGGCAGAAAAGATAGGCACGAGGAAGAAAGGAAGGAAGGAAGGAAGGAAGGAAGGAAGGAAGGAAGGAAGGAAGGAAGGTTGCTTAACTGCTGTCGCCTGGTTAGCGCCGCGCTTTCTAAATGCAACATTCCAAATATGTTTTTCCAGTTTTTTATTCGCATGAGCAGCTAATTTTACATATTTCTTTTCAATATTTAACTATGTGTAAAGTTTGAGATAAGGTTTCGGAATGAGCTTCAGGACAGTTTCCCTCCCCCCTTTTTAAACAAAAAATTACAATATACAACCTCTCAGAAATTGCATAAAAGGAGCATTGAAAAAGATAGCACCATTTCTTCTCTAATTCCAACTGTAATTATAAATACAATATCATCAACATGTAATATAAATCAACAAAATTGAATCATTCCTTGAGACAAATAAAACCGGTTTTCCCACATTCTACAAAAGTGCAATTTTTCCAGGAAACACAAAAAACTGATTAAAGAGCTATATGTCACAAATCTAATGAAATGTATTATTTTCCAAATAGGATTTGATACACCAACAAATCAAAAGCAAAATTTGTATAATAATAAAAAAAATCAATTCTGAAATGTTAAATTTTTTCAAAACTTTTTTGTTTGTTTTTTTTTTTTTTTGTTTTGTTTTTGTTTTGCATAACGCACTGTTAAGGAATTATTTTTAGTATTTATATACCAAAGAACACACAGATAAAATAGAATGGATCGGAACCACATGCACTGCTTACAAAAAGGTATTTATTGCAACAATTGAACTAGTATAACCCAGTTCAATATTTTTCGCTCTGCTTCCCCAGTTCTCCATAGCATCACTTATATCTAAATTGCACATGGAAGTTTTTCCTTCCAGTGCATCTTTATATAGCTTCTTGGCACTATGAGATGTTTCTATGAAGATAATTAATTCCACCATATCTTGACTCTTTTCTTTTATTATTTGATATACTATTTTCATTTTTGAGTTATATCCATGTAGTTCAAGGATTTCTTTCCTGATGTAATTTCCACACCAGCTGACTACCCAAAATATGCACCTATCTAAGAGAAATCTTAATTATAAACTTGCCATGCTTTTTGTTTTTTGTTTTGTTGTTGTTGTTGTTTTTTTTTTTGATTGATTTATTTATTTATGGACGCTCTTTAACATCTCAGGTCATCAGCGTTCCATTCAACTCAGGGCGTGAAACGGCCGGCTAATTTTGCTCAGAGGCCTCTCTTTCAGGCTTGAGGTTCTTTTTGTGCCGTAAAACACGGGACCCACGGCTTTACTTCCCTTCCGAAGGAAGCCATACTTAGGATTTTTACGCCCGAAAAAATCCATCGGTCCTGGCTGGGTTCGAACCCGCGATCTGGGTTTAGGAGGCAAGGTAACCACTACACCACCAGGACCGACACTTTTTGCACTGAATGACTCAGGCTTTGGCAATATTAAATTACAATATGATTGAAAATATGCTGAAGTTTTCTTCAGATTTATATGCCTTTCAATCTTCTTGCAATATTTAGACTTCCCCATGTTTACTGAGCATAACTTAGATGATTCAAAATGGCGGACGGAAAGGATGATAATTGCAATTTGCTCTCAAAAAATACAGGAAAAACTGGTGAAAACAATGAATATCCTACTATCAATTACGTGTGCGTTAATTGTGGCAGTGAACATGAAATACAACAGAAGAACTGAAGTATCGCAAAAATTATATATATATATATATAAAGTTGATTGTGGCATCAGAAAGTGCGTGGAAGATAGAGAACGTATAGCATCTTTGCAGGAAGTAATAGAAATATAAACAAATATCTAAAAGAAGCACGCAGAGAAGTGGAAAATCTAAAACAGGAAAACAAGAAATTGCTCTCCTCAAGAGAGGAAGAAATAAGATAGGAAAGACCGCGAAAAACAGCAAAGAGATCGTCAAAAATACCGCACCCAGACATTACAACATCTAACCAATAGAAGACCAGAAACACAGTTTGGCAGTGGAGCAAGTGTGTAAAAGCAGTGCTACAAAGAAGAGCCCAAAGAAAGTGAAAATAGCTCTACATTTTTTTTTAATTGCTTTATCTATGGACGCTCTTTAACATCTCAGGTCATCAGCGTCCCATTCAACTCAGGCCGTGAAACGGCCGACAAATTTTGCTCAGAGGCCTCTCTTTCAGGCCTGAGGTTCTTTTTCGCGCCGTAAATGTACGACACGGGACCCACGGCTTTACTTCTCTTCCGAAGGAAGCCATACTTAGGATTTTTACGCCCAAAAAAATCCATCGGTCTGGCCGGGTTCGAACCCGCGTTCTTGGGTGTAGGAGGCAAGTATGATAACCAGTACATCACCAGGACCGACGCTGTGGTAGTCAAGCTCGAAACAGAGAAATTACATGGCTCCCTAAGCAGCATTAGGCCCCATTCACAATGAAAATTAAAGTTAACGTAAACTTAAACGTAAAAGCTAGATGCTATGTATTGTAATGGAACCATTCACAATGAATCACTTAAACATAAAAAAACGTACAATTAGAAGAAAACTTACAAGGCCCAAGGTTTTGCGTCTTCGTCTAATTTAAACCTAAGAAATCAGTCAATCAGAACGCAAATGCTCTGTTTGCAAAGCTCTATGGTAGAATTTATCCATACAGGAAGCACGGAAATCAAATGCAACTCTTGCTGCTTGCTACTGCTGCCAGTCCCGAGTGACGGCGGAGAGAGTCAGTGGTAATGCCATGTATACAGCTACATAATAAGGGTTTCAAGCGAATAGTACACACAGAATGCACTATAAATTGATGTTTATGATTTTTTGAGCTGCAATCAAAGGAGATTTTCCACAATTACAGTGATTTATGTCCCCCCCCCTATCAATTTATATTTAGCTATTTGCGAAAAACCACCGTGTTCACCGGTTTCTAGGATTTACTTGGATTAGCCTTGGTATTAATTGCAAATTCCAATAAGAGCAGATTTGTTACAATATTTTACCCGCCTTACAATCCCCTATCAATTTATATTAAAAGTCACGGAGGACAACGCATAGGTTGCAGTATGTTTAACAAAATGATAATATGTGCAACATTTACACTGTTACAACCGGCCACGCTCATTAGTTCCATTCGCTCCGCTGTCGCGGCGGGGCTTCGTTTAAGCAGCTAGCAGTCAGAGTTGCACTTTATTTCCGTGGTCCGTGTTAAGGGCAAGTTATCGTAGAGAAAACTGAAAATCAGTTACTCTGTAGCGGAATGGCGTGAATGGACGAAAGTATATTTACATTATAAGAAAGCTATCCTTTCTCGTAGAACTCCAAGGTAATTAGTTAACTGCACTTTGGATATGCATAAACGCTACAGAAGCTGCCATTTTCAATCAGCTGTTAGTTGATCTTCGCCTTCTCTTATTTTTTCATTGGCCAAAATGTACTTTGCGTCTTTCATTATGCTGCACACTGCTAAGTTAATGTGTTACGTCCTATTTTATTATGTATACGTTTAATTTTCATTGTGAATGGGGCCTAAATGTAGCTGGCAGGCTACGTCAAACCAAATGCTAAATCCATTCAGCAAATAGTGTTTTGAATAACAGTAGTGTAAATGTTAGTATAGCAGGTGCAAACAATATACAAAAACGAGGCGAAAGAGATGATTGGTCAGATGGAAAAGGTATTCACAACTTACCCTAGAGTTAAGCAAATAGTTAATAGCAAATATACCCTATATGTATGATTTAAGTCATAATTCTTGTGTAAACAAATAAATACGAAAAATTAACCTACAATTAAAGCCTCTATGCTCTAAGTTTAGCAACGTAAGCTTGATTGACATAGGCAAATTAGACAAAAAATCAACATACTAAAAGCATGGCCTTCACTTAAATTCAAATGGTAAAAATTATATAGTCAAAGAACTGTGTGAATTAACAGAATATAAAACAAAAAACTAAGCAACCTCTTTATGTGCCACCAAGTGGGGAATTAACCTTTCAGTCAGAAAACTTATTGCCCTCAAAGGAACTAGGGCAAACATAAACAATAAAACAGTTTTTCACCAAAATGTTCAGTACTTATCAAACAAAACAGTTGCAATTAATGTAATGCTCAATGATTGCAAAGCAAATGTAGTTGTACTTGCAGAACATGGTCTTTTAGATAATAAGGTTAAATTTTCAAACTTAATAGGTTATAATTTAGGAGCTAGGAAAGATCATGAACGGGGTGGTGTAGATATATATTACAGAATTATATTGCTTATAATTCTCAAGAATGGGAGCAAAAACATTCTATAGAAATGACATTAGAAAGTGCAGCAATTAAATTATCAACAGAGATAGAAAACATTTATAATAGGTATGTGCATATCCCCAAGTTCCAACATAAGCAATTTTCTAAAAAGACTTGAGTTATTAGGTAAAATTATGATGAAAGAGCAAACTGTTGTAATACTAAGTGATATCAACATAAACTCAAACCTGAACACTAATGAGTACAAGCTACTTTGCAACTTATTTAGAAGCTACAACTTGCATGATGTAATTAACTGCCCAATCAGAATAACTTACAAACCTGCTACATCAATAGACTATATAATAAACTTAAATTTGAATCAGTTTTCTGCATTTGTAAATGAATATCACATATCTGATCATTGTGCAGAAATTATAGATATAATTAATTGTAATTTTGAAATGGAAAGGGAGGTAGACATACAAATAAGACAGACAAGTAACACAAATCTTAAGAAAGTTTAGAAATATTTTAAAATTGGACAAATAAAAATCTGTATACTTAATAGAAGACCAAATAAAAAAAGGGATTCTTTCGTTGATACATTGCAACAACATTTAAATTTGCATGGCCCCCCCCCCCAAAAAAAAAAATCAATTACCTTGTAAAATAAAAATGCTGAGAGAGAGAGGGTGAAATGCATATATTTACAAAATTTGAAATTTATAATAACTGTAAAACCTTGAAAAACGAGTATGCTAAAGCTCTTGCCAAACGGATATCTCAAACATAAAGCTCTGAAATTTCAGAATCATCAAATAAGGTTAAAACTGCATGGAACATTATAAATAGGCAAAAGAATTAGAAAAGCCAAACAAAAAACATAACCCTAAATGTGAATGAAGAAATTATACACATATCAGGAGAAATATGTATTTAACTATTATTTTACAAATATGATGGGAACTACACATAATCAAGTTAAACCTTATAATTTTCAGCTCACCGTACCATCTCAATATACTTCAGTTAAACATCACACATGGAAATAGGCAAAATAATTAATAAATTAAAATGTCATTCATCGTCAGGGTGGCATGAGGTTTCTCATAAGATTCTTAGGTACTGTGAAATGGAACTTATAGATATACTAGTACACCTAATAAATTATTCAATTGATTCAAGTATCTTTCCTGATTGTTTAAAAATAAGAGTAGTCAGACCAATCTTTAAAAAGGGAGATTAGCACAATATTATGAAGTGCAGGCCTATTACTCTCACGTATGTATTTGCTAAAGTGCTTGAGAAAGTTATAAATATCAGATTGGTCAGTTTCTTAAATAAACAAAATTTTCTTGTTAGTACTCAGTATGGCTTTAGGAAGAATCATTCAACACTCACAGCTATGGCAGAGCTAATCCATGAAGCATTTGCACACTTGGACAATGGAGATATAGTGACTGGACTCTTTCTTGATTTATCAAAGGCATTCGACAGTGTATTTATTGACCTATTATTGATAAAAATTGAAATCAATGGTATAAGAGGGAAAATGCTTGAATTACTAAAATCATCCCTGACTAATTGCAAACAATGCACAAGGATACAGAGTAACATTGGTAATATTATTAAAACATTGTCATCACAGTATGACTCTGTAAAGTGTGGAGTACCTCAAGGCCCTCTCTTATATCTGATATATGTGAACAATATCCCTCAATTTGAAAATTGGAAAGTAATTTCATATGCAGATGATACATCACAACTATTTTGGGATAAGACAGAGAGTGTAAAACATTTAATAGCAGACTCCTCAATGGTCATGCTGAAATATCTTGAAAGTAACAACCTAAAAATAAATCTAAACAACACAACAATTCTACACTTCCAGCATTACAACAATAATACTAATAATCGTAAAATTATGTTAAATGGAAAAGTGATAGAAGCAACATGTTGTGTTCATTTCTTGGGATTACACCTTGATAGGAATCTCTGACATTTAACTACATGTAGTCATATATGCAAGAAAATAAGCATGGGATTATATCTGTTAAGGGTTCTCTCAAAATATCTGGTTACTCTCTACTGAAAATGACATATGGTATAATTTATCCTCATTTACAGTATGACATAGAACTCTGGGGTAGTACAGCTATTGGTAACCTAAATAGACTGCTAATTTTACAAAAACAAAGTATAAGAATTATTTACAAACTTAACAAAAGAATTTCATGTTGAAAAGTCTTTAGGGAAAATAACCTGTTAACTGTAATCTTGCTGTATGTAAATGGGCAAATCTAATTAATTGTAAATAGCAATTAGCATTCTGGCCTTCATAACCAATACCACACCTATGAAACATGGGGAAAACTAATTTATATTGAGTCCCATAAACAAAAAAGAATCGGAGCATGATCCATTTATCAAAGGTGTAATTTTGTGCAACAAATTACCAGAGACTCTAGAAATAAAAAACCGGAGAATTTAAGAGCCATCTAAAACTAATCTTGACTGAGAAATCCCTATACAGTGTGGATGAATTGTAGATAATTGTAGAATAAATGTGTAAAACACAGGGAAAAGCTAATTTATATTGAGTCACTATAAACAAAAAAGCATCAATGCATGATCCATTCATCAAAGATGTAATTTTGTACAACAAACTACCAGAGACTCTTAAAAATAAAAAATGGAGAAATTTAAGAGAGATCTAAAAGTATTCTTGACTGAGAAATCCCTTCACATAGTGGATGAATTATAGAAAAAATGTGTAATTTTCCTTTATTGTTTTAAATGTGTACGAAAACGATCTAAGAATAAGTTACTCTATATCTACTGATTCTGTTAAACTTTTGCTACATTTTCCAAGTGTATATGAATTATTTAAACTAGTTTAAGTTAGATTTTGACAATATCTAAAACTTGTGTGTACGAGTCTATTAATGCAATAAATTATTATTATTATTATTATTATTATTATTATTATTATTATTATTATGTTATTTCCTTGTACTCTCTATTCTTTTCTTCATAATGCCAAACACTAGATCAGTTGGCATAAAACTGGTTCCTGAACTCCAGGGACATTATTCACCACCACCACCAATTTCATTTAAGAAGTTCATTAACATCTTTGGTCATTTGTTTCGCATTCAGTCCAAAGCATGAAAAGGCCAATAAAGTTTACCCACAGGTCTCTTCTTTCTTTCTTTTTTCCTTAGACTGTTTTACATGTATAAATCTATGTCAATGGACCAACTACTTTACTTCCCTTTCGAAGGAACCCATGTACAATTCAGATGTTTATAGAAAAGTTGCCAGTAAAATTGTGTTCTTTTTCTGAAAGTTGCATGAATTTGTGAAAAGCATAAGTTCTGAGTCCCTTCCATTCTAAGATTATTTTCCATGTATTCAAGGTAGTCTTTGATGCCCAAAGCTATTTCAATTGCTTCTGGATCTGATTGTGTCTTTGTTAAGTATACTGTTGTCTTATCTAGTGACTTTTCATTAGTCATAACACAGACATTATACAACAATTTGCCTCAGATAACATTCTTCTGCTATAAACTTAAGGAATGGCCTGATTTTGTTGCATATAAAATATTTTGGCTACAGAATGAGTGTTTGGAAAGGAAACTGTATACAACTTGTATTACTGGTTGATGGAATGAGCTGATGTGTGTCAAATGCTGCTGAGTGCTTTCTCTTGTGAAGCTACGCAGCTACAGAGTACAGTGCTGTCAAAGTCCCAATATGGCGGTTTTCCTAGCTCTCAGCAGTTGCTGAATGTTTAAAATTGGTATTGGTAATCATATTGTTGCTTCGGAATGAGCTGCACAAACAGCTGCTCCAGGCAAAGCTTTCTCTTGAATACAATGGACATCATGGGGAGCAAATTGACTGTATGCCAACTCGGATAAAATGAGTAATTAATTCCCAATTTTTTTATGCATACAATTTCAGTATTTTCTAGGTACTAGTACCTTTTCTATTATCTACTAGGTTAAAGTTGTTTAGATGGAAATTGGCTGCCTAATATATAGTGTTTATTTTTTTTTTAAGCCCACCTTCGACCTCTTGGTCATAAGTTGACAAGCAACCTAGTACAAGAAAAACGATAAAAATAATCACCAAAGGCATTGTCAATAACATGCAAAGAGAAATAGTTAAGAACAGCAGGGCAAATGCTAAGGTGCCTTTCAGTCATGTATATGCCCTGGTCACAAAGAGGACATGCATATGTTTCAGTCCAATTCAATACAGATGACTCTGTAAGTAGTCATGACCCCATAGTAAGTCTAAAGCAGACCATGCCAACTGATCTAGGTAGAGAACTAGGAATTCTTTCTGTTTTGTTCAAAAGGAAGTTCCACTTTTCCCCAGAAGCTTTCTCTCTAAACATTATAAAGGGATCCCTCCCATTACCAGGGGATGTTGTGGTGTACAATCTTTTCACAGAGGTCTGCTCATCCCGTAGGTTTTTACATTATGACGGCACCTAGAAGCTATTCCGGCCGAAGCAGTTAGATTTAATAAAGGAAAATATATGCTGCAGGGTCATAGATGGATCTGTTGTTTCATTTGGGATTCCCTTTTTGCCAACCCATTTGCCCGCTCATTTCCACAAATACCTCAGTGGACAGGAATCCACTGCAGTGTAATGTGGTTCTTGATGTTCAGCAGCTTATTAAATTTTTCCATGCAGTTCTAGGAGACACACGTTCACTGTGATTATAAGTTGTTTTAAGGTCAAAATTGCTGCCCTGGAATCAACAAAAAAGACAGTATTTTTCTTATCACACCGCTCTATTTTGTCTAAGGCTAAAGAAATAATGGCTAATTTGGCATAAAAATTGTCAAAAATATTTCCAATAGCATACGACAATGTAAAGTCTGTAGAGTAAATACCAGCTCCAGCATTTTTGGCTCATTCAGCCAAACCATCAGTATGTGGAGCCAAGAATCAACCGGGGAAACATTCATGAATAGTAGCCAAGGCCATACATTTCAATTCAAAGTCCATAGAAAATTTCTTGCTAACGTCAGATACAAGGTCTAAATAATCTTCAAGTTTAAAATTTTTCAATGGACGCCAGGGATCTGAAAAGGGAAAACGAGTTGAAGAAGGAAAATCAAGGTATCATGTAATTCTTTTATACAAGATAGGTAGGTTCTTTACATTTTCAATCTCTCCTCGGTCGGCCAGTAGTGATTCAGAAAATTATTCCCTCTTCTCAAGATTGTTTCAGCAAGACTCAAAGCCATTTGCCATCTGCAGTCACACAAGGGCTGGTTTGCCAAATTGGCATAGACCTTGTACAATATTCCTCAGGGGCCCAATTTTTTGGGTACGGGACGTAGCGATCCCGAGGCACCCGAGCTGCTCTCGCACGTCCACGCATAGCGTGTTTGACGCCTTTTAATTGTACCTCCATTTTAATTTTTACTCGTTTTACTTCCCTGTTCTTTGTCTGAAGGATGCCCCCGTGTTTGACACGATAAAAAGTGACTGGGTATCGGCCTAACTCCCAGCACTGGGTTATCATGTTGGACAGGAGCATATCCCCTGGTAAAGGCCAGGTCCGGGAAGGGCCATTGCATAAGCTATTCACTTCTGCAAGCGATTGGGTCCCTTTGTCAGCACACAGGAAGGTGTGACTCTGAGGTTATTTTGTTCAGGCCAGAGCAAGTAACCTAAGCCGGGGTGGCGCCCAGGAAGCAGCCTGCTATCGGAGACAGTTGCAATGGTGGAGGAATAAATCGCTATGGTACAAGACCATAATCCTATACAGTTTAAACGGAAAAGAGTTTACGTACAAGAAGTATGCGAGAAGTCGTTTCCTCGATACTTAGTACTCAGTCGTATTGAAGAAGGCCTATCGTTTACCAAGGTAAATCCATTTGTGATTCAGAAGGGAATTGATGTCATAGCTGTACCCGTTAAGCCCTGTACCCGTCTACGAAACTGATCACTCTTGGTGGAGACACTTGGGCTGTCTCAGACCAACTCATTGCCCAAGGCGTCGATACTCCACGGCTATCCCATCCATGTTGAGCAACATAAGACATTGATTTCGTCGCGAGGAGTTGTTACCACCAATGTACTAGACGGAATGTCTGACCCGGACATTCAGAATTTTCTGGAAGATCAAGGGGTCACATCGGTATATCGCGTGCAGACAAGGAAAGAGGGGGAATTACAGCCGACCCGGACTCTATTGCTCACATTTAACAGGGTCGAATCGCCGCAGAAGATTAAAGCTAGCTACGAGATGATTGAAGTACGCCCATATATTCCGAGCCCGTTGCGATGTTTCCAGTGTCAACGTTATGGACAAACTCGCCTATCATGTAAGAGTGCCATTTCCATCTGTGCAACCTGTGTTCAAGGAAGTCATGAAGGAGCATGTACATCCGCTCCCGTCTGCATTAACTGCCGCGGTGATCATCCAGCCTCGTCCCGCGACTGCCCTCGTTTTAAAGAGGAGCGCTGTATACAGGAAATCCGGGTAAAGGAAAATTTCTTCGCGGAGGCCCGGAGGCGATACCAATTTCGCCAACCTTTGTATCTAAGACCGGTACTTACAGCGCAGCAGCTTCTTTTGCGGTCAAGAAGTGCGATAGCAGTACGCAGACTTGTGACCTTGTCTTTACTTGGGTCCCTACTACGCCCAGTTCTCCAAAGCGCTCTACCGAGAAGCCTAAGCCGGTAGTTTTCAATGTCCCTGATATTAAGTTCAGGAAGAGCTACACGAGAACTGAATTTTTGAAATCGTCAACTCCTGTCGAGAAGAAAAAGATCCCTTCTCCTCCTCCTCCTCTTCCTCCTCGGAGGTTCAGCTCCTATGATGGGAACAAGCCCGTTAGGCGGTCGCCGTCACCGCCTATAACTACATCCAACCGATTCCAAGTGTTGGAATCGGTGGATACCTCTCAGCGGGAGAGCCCTCCCTCTGAGGACGCCATGGAACACGATGTCTCCATTTTATTTATTTTAACTCGTCTTAACAATGGCTATCCTTTCTTGGAATGTGCGCGAACTTCACAGTCGACGACCTGACCCAGAGTTACTTTTACGCGCGACTGACTCTCCGCTTGTGTGTCTCCAAGAGACCAAACTTCGCCAGCAAGATTCATTTACTTTACGCGGTTATTCTTCGGTGCGGTTTGATCTTCCTCCCGAAGATGGCACTCCCGCTAATGGAGGAGTTTTAATTTTAATTCGACATAACGTGTACAGTACTTCATTATAGCTCCAAGCTGCTGCAGCTACAGTTCACTTCTCTGGCCTTAGTTTTTCCATCTGCAGTGTTTACTTGCCTCCGTCTGGTACAGTCACCATGGCTGATCTTGATTACCTTTTTTCTCAGCCTCCACCCCCAGTCCTACTTTTGGGAGATTTCAATGCGCACCATCCCCTATGAGATTCCACCACGGAGTGTGCAAGGGGTAGCCTTTTAGCCGACTTTTTAAATCATCAAAATCTTGTACTGCTCAATACAGGTCAACCTATTTTACTTTCTGACAGCACTCACAGCTTTTCACACTTGGACTTATACATTTGTTCTACCTCACTCTCTGTACATTTTACTTGGAATGTCACCTGTGATTCCTATTCTAGTGATTACTTTCCGCGTCAGATACACGTACTTTCATCAAACGCACATTCTCAGCGCGCGCCAAGATGGCTTATTGCAAAGGCGAATTGGTACCTCTTCCGATCTCTGGCCGTATTTTCAGGGTTGAATTTTCCATCCATCGACGCCATGATCGAGCACCTCGAAACGGTCATACTTCATGCCGCAGATCAGGCTATTCCCCAGTCGTCTTGCCACCCCAGACGCTTACCGGTACCCTGGTGGACCGACGAATGCCGGGATGCGCTGCGTGCATGCCGAGGTGCTCTACGAGTTTTTCGTAGCGACCCTACTTCGGCAAACATTATTCACTATAAACAACTGCGCGCCAAATGCCATCGAGTCATTAAGGATAGCAAAAAGGCGTCTTGGATTGCTTTTACCTCTTCTTTTAACCGCACAACGCCTTTATCTGTAGTTTGGGGATAGCTACGGCGCGTTGCGGGCAAACCTAGATTTACGCTTATACCCGGTCTTGGGTTATCAACTCGAGTGCTTACTATCCGATTGATATCGCCAATGTTTTAGGATGCACTTTCGCTGATATTTCGAGCTCCACCAATTACCCTTCTTTTTGAACGCTAAGGGAGCAGGTCGAGTCGAAGGGTTTCTATTTCGCCTCCGATCAGCAGGAGTGCTATCATGTCTCCTTTACCTCCAGGGAATTGGCGCATGCCCTTCAGAACTCTCGACACTGTGCACCAGGGCCAGATGGTATTCTTGTTGCTATGTTGCAGCATTTGTCAGCGAAAGGCAAGGCTTTTTTACTCCAGAGTTTTAATTCTGTTTGGTGCAATGGAACATTTCCCAGCACTTGGCGACAGGCCACCGTATTACCAATACCTAAACCTGGAAAGGACTTACACCTTCCTTCCAGTTACCGTCCGATTTCCCTCACTAGTTGCGTCTGCAAGGTGGTGGAACGCATGATTAACGGGCGGCTTATGTGGTGGTTAGAGTCGAGGCATTTATTAACAAACGCTCAGTGCGGTTTTCGGCGTCATCGTTCCTCATTCGACCATCTTGTGTGTCTAACCACCCATATAATGGACGGTTTTGTACGGCAGTGCCAAACGATCGCCGTATTTTTCGATCCGGAGAAAGCGTATGATACTTGTTGGAGAAGCGGTATCCTCCGAACGCTTCATGATTGGCATACATGTGGGCGTATGTCTGTTTAAATTCGGGAGTTTAGGAAAGGGTTTTTAATGTTCGTGTGGGATCAGTTTTATCATCTGTTTTTACTCAAGAGAACGGTGTACCTCAGGGCTCGGTACTTAGTTGCACGCTGTTTGGCATCGCTATTAATTCTATCACTGAGTGTTTACCGCCAGGAATACAATCCTTGTGGACAATTTTGCCATCTTTCTTTCCTCTCGGAGAACTTGTCTCTTGGAATGTCGCCTCCAATGCTGTCCTGACCGCCTTTACGCTTGGAGTATAAATCACGGGTTCCGTTTCTTCGCAGAGAAGGCCGTCTGCATGAACTTCTGGCGCCGTAAGGAGTATTCTCTACCATCTCTACATCTTGGCCTAGACGCTCTTACTTTCGCAGACAAAGTTAGATTCCTTGGCTTGATGTTTGATAGAACATTATGCTGGTCTTCGCATATAGCGCAACTCAGAGGCAAGTGTGAACGTTCTCTTTGTATTTTACGTGTTTTAAGTGGCACATCCTGGGGAGCTGATCGCACTATTCTTATACCTTTTTACCGCTCTCTCATCCGGTCTAAACTGGAGTATGGCTGTGTTGTTTATGGCTCTGCGCGACCATCGGTTCTTCTTCGCCTTAACCCGATTCATAACCGGGGTATCCATGTCGTCATTGGAGCATTCCCCACCAGTCCTGTGTCTAGTTTATGTGCGGAGTCTGGAGAACCTCCGTTGTTTTATCGTAGGGATTTTTACTTGCTGCTTATGGTTGTCGATTAGCTGTGCAACCGCGTCATCCCACGTATGAGCCGTTTTTAATGTGTGTCTCGCTCCAATTTATTGTGCTCGGTCTTTTAATCCTAGACCTCCTGGTTTTCGTTTTCAGAAGATGTTAAGGACCTTGAACGCGGAATTACCTGCTTTTTTCCTAGCCGGGGAAAATACTTCTCCCCCTTGGCTTTCAGCAGAGCCCCCGTTCATCTTGGGCTTACCTCCTGTGCAAAGTCTTCGACCGCAGCACCTATTATTTGTCGTCATTTTAGCGAGATCGTTTCTTCTTTTAATGGCTGGAATTTTAGTATATACCGACGGCTCAAAATCTGACACGGGAGTAGGATGTGCCTTTGTTTTTAATGGAGCTAGTTTTACTTTTGGTCTTAACGTTGCGATGTCTATTTTTATGGAGACGCTTAATGCTATTTATCGGACGATTTTATTTATTTCTGACCTGAGGCTGGGGAACAGTGTTATTTGTTCCGACTCTTTGAGTGCCATTTTAACTTTTAGAAATCTGTACAATCACCACCCTCTTGTGCAGCAGATCCGGGATGCGGTGTTTACGCTTCTTGGCGCTGGCGTCAGGGTAACACAGCTATGGGTTCCTGGACATGTGGGACTCTCAGGCAACAAGGCCGCAGATGTCGCAGCTAAGTCCGCCCTTTTAGACCCTGCCGAATACGAGCATCGTTTTTATTCTGGGGATTTTAACCATTCTTTACGTCTAGGCGTTCTCTCGCGCTGGCGGGAGGAGTGGGAATTACTCCCTACTAATAAGCTCCGTGAATGTAAATCCTCCCCTTTTAACTGGTTGACTTTTTCTCGCATAGTTCGTCGGGAAGAAGTAATTTTAGCTCGTCTGAGAATTGGGCATTGCCATTTTAGTCACCATCACCTTTTTAATGGTCAACCAGCTCCAGCTTGTCCTCACTGTGACCACTCCTTTACAGTGCATCACATTTTACTTGAATACCATCATCTGGCAGCTTTTAGACTTTCCCTAGCATTGTCCTCCTTTATTGAGGAGTTACTTGCTGATGATGTGGCTGCTGTTGAGCAAGTGCTCAGTTTTATCTGTGTTTGTGGTTTTTGGAGCAAGGTGTGAGGCTCTATCATTTTACTCATAATGATATTTTTAGATTATTTTAATACTGTTGTTATTTCAGCTTTTCCTGAATCATTTTAGTACCAATCTTTATTTGTTGTGTTGCATATTGTCCTTGTTATTTGTTATTGTTACCATTTTAGACTTTTATAAGATGGTGTGTTTTCAGCTCTTACTGATGCGTTTTACTACCAGTCTTTATTTGTTGTATTCAGTATTACCCTTATTTGTTTTGGGTTTTTATTGATACAATTTTACACCATTATAAACCATTATATTTTGTTTTCAGGTTTTGCAGCTATGTTTTAGTACCAGTCTTTTGTTTGTAGAACATTTTACCCTTGTTATTTGTTAATGGGGTTTTATCTTATTGCACAAAGTGCTACTGTTAATTAACTCATTCACTGTATTTGTGTTAATTATTTATTTTTTAAATCTGGCACAGTTTTTAGTGTGTTTGGGCGCTAATGACCATAGCTGTTTTGCGCCCTTAAGCAATAATCATCATCACCATCATCATCATCTTGTACAATCAGTAATAAATCTCAGGATACGGTTTTAGAAGACATCCAATCTTTTCCAACTTGTCTCAGAAATTGTTAAAAGTGCCTCACAGCCATACTCTACCTCTGGTCTTACATAGGCCTTATAGGCGGTGCAAAGGACATCCTGTGTAGAACCCCAGGTTGTACCCCTTTTAGAAGTTTACCTTGTTTTCTCCACAGTCAACAGCCTTTTTAATTTGACCAGGCCAGTTTAGTTTTGAATTCAAGTCCAAGCCTTAATAGATAGTGCTTTCAGTTCTTTTTGGTAATTGACCCTTGAATCTAAGGCTTATGTCATGGTGTTTAGTGCTAAATGAAAAAACCTGAAAGGTGGTGTTCCCTAGGTTTACTGTCATCTCATTATGAACTGACCACATTTCCAAAAACAATAATGCTAATTGGAACATTTTTGCTATGCATTCAAAATCTCTACCTGTGTCCAAATTACCAAATCATCAGCAAAAAGCAAAGTCTGAACTCTAGGCTCAAGGCTGTAAAGAGCATTCATAAAATCATTAATCATGAGGTTAAAAGCAATGAACTCGAGACTGAACCCTAAGGCAGGCCTTGCCTTATTTGCCTATAACCAGAAATCTTGTTGTACTTTATGCCACTTGCTATGTTAAAAGCTTTTTTTCCTCCAAACTGTGTCAAAAGCTGTCTTAAAATGCACAAAAACTGCAATGGTGCTCTGCTTTTGCTGAAAACCATCTTTTATTTCCTGTGAAAGACAAACTACTGTTCAGGTATTTCTATGTTTTCTAAACTCAGCCTGGCACTTGGACAGGATTTTCCTCTTTTCCAACACAAAATTAAGGCAATATGAGATCATTCTTTCAGTTAACTTACACATTGCACTCATCAATGATATTGGCCAGTAGCTGTTTAGATATTGTGAGTCTTTTTTTGGCTTCAAAATTGGGATCACCTCTGCCTTCCTCCAGTTGCATGGTATGCCTCTCTTCCAGGTAAGGTTTATAAGTTTCAGTAAAAGGTTTTTAGTCAAAGGCTCAAGGTGTATAAGAAACTCTGGTAGATGCCATCAGGTCCCTGACACTTTCCTTTGACAAGGTCATCCAAACCAACATCCAATTCTATTTCATCATTAAAGAGGGAGTAAAACTTTGAAGACTCAGAGAGCACCAAGGGGATGAGTTCACTATTTTTAATTGTATAATGAGGGTGAAAATTGAAATTTTTGCATAGTGTTTCAAAAGGCTCCAGCTTTCTCCGTATCAGTGACAAAAGATTTCAATCCAACCTCCAACCCTAATGAGTTCATTGCAATTATGATTTTGGTTGTTATAACAAGACAAGAACCGACGTGCTCTAGTACCATCTCTCCGAAAATCCAATTTTTCCAGAAAAGATCGGTAAGTGGATCTCTTGGACTCAATTATGGCTTTTTTTCAGGAGAGCCCGACATTTTCTGAGAACTACATAGTCTTCTATCTGGACAGTTCTCCCCACCTTTCTTCTAGCATCATCTTTTTTTTCTCCTTCAATTCCTGGAAGTTAGAATTCAAAATGGAGAATAAAACTTTAACCGCCCTCTTAGGATGCAGATGAAAGTGCATCCAAGTAGTGAAATCATCTGTAGATCTATCAATGCTTGAATCAAAAGAAAGTCCGTAACATTTAAACAGTCAATTTTGTAAAAGTAGTCCAATTTGTCTTTTTTAGATTCCATCACATACGACAAAGCACACAATATTTTAAATGAGTTCTCATGATTATAAACAGATTTTATGGCCTGCTCCTCCAGCGGCATTCTTTAATTTATGATTGATGTCCTTTTCTAATGCAGGGTGAGAGAGCAGCAAAAAGGTGGGGCCATTATTTGTGTTATCAATAATTAAAACTGGATTAGAATCTATGATGTCTCCCATAATATTAATTTTTGTACAGCCCCATCTAAAGGAATGGGCATTTAAATTGCCCATTTTAGATTGTGAAACTCTATTGATAAACATAGCTATTTTAAGTCTGGTATATTTATCTATTTGTTTATGCTTTACAATAGTTTAGATGCCGAACTGTTCCTTCTGCTTTTGTGAGAGTTGTAATTGGCAATCTGTAGCAATTTTGCGTTATCTTTAAGAATCATGCCCCAATAAACCTTTGCACCTCATGGTCACTGCTGAGCTATTTACCAGTTTATCAGCCAGCGCCTTAACTTCCTCCTTAGATTCATACATCTTCCTTTTCTATTATAGATAGAATGCTGTTGCTTAGCTAGGTGTCAAGCTTTGGATTGATCTGTGCAGGATTGAATAATGGTGGTGCAAAATCTTTCATAATATCTTTGCACTTTCATGCAGGTCATGAATTGCTGCAGCAGACTTTTTGGGGGTTAATGTTATCTACTGGAAATATATACATGTGCTGATTGAATTTGCTAAAACTGTTTTGTAGAGATTTTTTATTGCTGCAATAAGTGGACTGAACTATATTGATGTCACAATCCTACTTACTGGGAATTGGCGAAGGGACATCAGCAGTTCTCCAATCACTAGATCATGGTTTGGGTGTATGCAATGGGGGATATTTGTGGTTATAACAATGGAAGATCAAATTTTGCCAACCATCTGTATGTGAGTGCACACAAAACTTCAAGGATTGCTTTCATATTGATTTCCATAGCTTACCATGGAATAGGCTTTACTACCACACAGTTCTATTGCAAATACATATTTGGCAGTAAAATTGACAGCAAGTGTGCAAAACTTTTCAGATCTATTTCTAAAATGGATATCATTATACTTGCCCCTTTGCCGGATACAGAGTCCCTGCTTATTTCATTTCGAGTCACAATATTTCATAGATTTTATATCTGAACCTCACAATCATTCCATAGTTATGCCTTGGATAACAAGAATTTCTCTTGCTGTTTTAGAACTGAGATGTCTGTTCTATGCAATTTCACGTATTCATGAGGAAACTGTGACATTGCATTGTTTGTAGCAATAGACTTTATTTCCTGCAAAGCCTTCATTCCTAACGATTGCTATACTCTTGTACAATAAACAAATAATATGCTTCATCTATACAATGGCTCATGTTTCCCTGGGAGTCTGATTATGTGGCATGCCAAGAAATGAATCTTCACATGCTACAGTCCAAGCTTCCATTCCAGCTCACAGATTAGTTATTCTTAGTACAATCTCAGATGATTTTAGCCACTATTGTACAGATTTACTATTTCATACCAACTTGAGGAATATTTCAAGACAGCTTTATAGTTACAAGAACTCCAAGTTCATTTGTGTCATCCTTGATTCATTTCATTCCTCCCTACAGACCTACATGTGCATTTACAGTATTCAATTTCACAATTTATAGATGTCATGATGTCAAAGTGACAACGAATGAACAGTTTAAAAAAAGAGACAGATCAATTAAATAATGGGAAAACATTAAAAAAATAAATATACTGGAATAATATTAATATCAAAATGCTCATCATGCACAAAAGTGGAAGCCTGTCACCCAAGAGGTTACAGGCAAATTAAGCGACCTAGAAAAGTAGAGCAGGGACAAATGAAGCAATTGGCTAGAAAAACTTGAATTCTATTACGATGAAATAATTGTATAATTTCAAATTTTAAATAGCATTTATATATATTGACATCAACACCTTTCAAAACTTTTTTATGAATAACAAACTATTGCTTACATCTTAAAAACTACACATATTCTTATTCTAGTAGGCTCTAACATAACCCTTGTATGTAACAATGATGAAAGAAAGGGAAAAACTCATAACATTACATAACTAAAATAAGTGTACTTACGAAGCTGTTGACAATGGAGTGGTATATATATAAACAATGTATACAGTTTTTTTCACACTAACTCCATTCACTTACATAAATTTGGAACAAATGTTTCGGGAGCGATCCCTCCCATCTTCAGCCTGTTGATAAACTGTTGTTAAACGTGGCGGTTGGGTCTCTTGATGTTCTTGTGGCTGCATCTGTTGGTTCTATTAGGAATTTGCTGAGTTCATCCAATGGAGGGATATCGAAATTCATCAAATTATCCTTATTTTTTGTAATAAAAATGTTTTCCCAAGTGGAAAGTTCTATTGCATTATGAAGTTGTTTAAGTAGTTTTATCTCTGATTTAATTTCATGATTTTTATTCCAAAAGTGCGCTGCTATTGCTGATTTATCAATTTGTTTTAAGCGAATATTTCTGAAGTGTTCTTTTTTCCAGATTCTCAAATTCCTCTTCGTTTTTCCAATGTATTTTTTGTCGCACTCTGCACATTCTATTTCGTAAATACCTGACTTTTGTTCTGTTGGCATGTAGTCCTTTACTCTGCAACCTAATAAGTTCTTTATATTAAAATTGTTCTTTGGGGCTAACATAATTCCTTTGTTCTTTGAATATCTTTTTGAACTTATTGTGATAAATTGGGTGGTATGTGAAACTTTTGAATTTGTACCTTTCTTTGGCACTTTTAAGAGTGGAAACATCTCTTTATTGTCTTTTGTTTTTTGGTTTTATTGATGATTTTTATTACTGTGTCTTTGTTGTATCCATTAGTTTCTCCTATCTTTATGATTTGTTGGTATTCCAATTTGTACTCTGTTTCTGTGAGTGGAATGTTAACTAATCTGTGTGCTAAACTATAAAACATTACATATTTATGTGGAATGGGGTTAAAACTGTCATTTTTTATGTAATTTTCTGTGTGAGTATCCTTTCTATGAATTCCAAATGTAAGATAGTTTTCATTTCTTATGATTTTTACATCTAGGAAGGGGAGATATCCCCTTCTTTCTTCCTCTATGGTGAAATTTATAGATTTGTGCTGCAAATTCAGAAGTTTTAGTGCATCCATTGTATGTTTTTTCGGAATTATTGCAAATATGTCATTCACATACCTATACCATGTTTTGAAGATTAGAGGGAAGGCTTTGGTGATATGCATTTCAAACGAACTCATAAAAAAATCTGCTAGAAGTAAGTAAATGGAGTTAGTGTGAAAAAAACTGTATACATTGTTTATATATATACCACTCCATTGTCAACAGCTTCGTAAGTACACTTATTTGAGTTACATAGACATACAAGTCTTTAGAAGCAATTCAACCGCGTGGTAAACACAAAATGGCGGAAACACAAACAAACAAACTCAACACATACAATTTAAACTTCAGTTACAGCAAACATGATATAAAAACCTTTTTGAAACTTCAAACTAAAAAAAGACACATCGTAGCTAACATAAAATTCCTGAATTTGTGCCTAAAAAATAAAATCACACCAAAATTCATGAGGAAAACAGTTAAAATAGACAATAGCCCACACCAAAAAGCAGCTGAAAAAAGAGTAATTGAAGTAGAGAGAAGCGTATAATATAAAAAACTAAGTGAAACAGACTTAAAATGTTATGAGTTACATTTAAAACTTTTGAGGACTTTGGGATTCCACATTTGGGATAACGTACAACAACATATGCATAAAAATTTAACCAACGAAATGAAAACAAAGAATCAGAAATTGAAAAAGAAGTTCAACAATTTACGAAAACTTCAAACCAAAAATGTACCCAAAAAGTTACACAAACCACAGAGAACGTAATTAATATTTCAAGCACCACATTTTCAAACAACGAACTAAAATTCCTAAACCAAGGCCTAAAAACATGTGTAGGTTTCTCCAAAAAAATAGAAGATTACATCGCGGATATTAATATAGCCACCAATGAACTGAAAGAAAATGAAAAATCGTTTATCAAATTGAAATGTACAAAAACCTTAGAGAAAATAAAAAACGAAAGTAAATTCAACAATTACATAAACATAATAAAACAACTAAAAGAAAAACCGGTAGTATTCACAAAAACAAATAAAGGCAATAAAATCGCCATATTGAACCAAGAAGACTACATAAACAGGATAGAAACCATGTTAAAAGGTCAAGATTATAAACCAATTACAGAGAATCCACTAAAAACCTGCACTAAAAACTTGAATAAAACATTAGATGAAATAAAAATACTGTCCACTACCGAAAAACGAAAACTCACACATAGCAACCCAGTTTTACCTAGAATGTATGCACTTCCTAAATTACACAAAAAAGACAACAGCATGAGACCTATAATCAATAACATCAATTCACCAACATACTTGTTAGCAAAAAAATTAACCGACATTTTCAAATCCTTGAAAAAATAACAAAGTTTGAGTGTCAAAAATTCACAAGATTTGGTAGAAAAAATACAAAATTACAGCAGAAAATATAATGGTATCATTTGATGTAGAAGCCTTATTCTCAAGCATACCAAAAGATACACTTATGCTAATGTTAAAGAAATGGTTAAAATCCTTAGATCTACAGACACAAGAAATTGAAGACTTGATAAAACTTACGAACATTTGCATTGAACAAAATTACTTCATTTTCAATAAAAAATATTACCAACAAGTCTCGGGACTAGCTATGGGAAACCTGTTATCTCCATTTCTAGCAGATTTTTTATGAGTTCGTTTGAAATGCATATCACCAAAGCCTTCCCTCTAATCTTCAAAACATGGTATAGGTATGTGGATGACATATTTGCAATAATTCCGAAAAAACATACAATGGATGCACTAAAACTTCTGAATTTGCAGCACAAATCTATAAATTTCACCATAGAGGAAGAAAGAAGTGGATATCTCCCCTTCCTAGATATAAAAATCACAAGAAATGAAAACTATCTTACATTTGGAATTCATAGAAAGGATACTGACACAGAAAATTACATAAAAAATGACAGTTTTAACCCCATTCCGCATAAATATGCAGTGTTTTATAGTTTAGCACACAGATGAGTTAACATTCCACTCACAGAAACAGAGTACAAATTGGAATACCAACAAATCATAAAGATAGAAGAAACTAATGGAAACAACAAAGACACAGTAATAAAAATCATCAATAAAACCAAAAAACAAAAGACAATAAAGAGATGTTTCCACTCTTAAAAGTGCCAAAGAAAGGTACAAATTCAAAAGTTTCACATACCACCCAATTTATCACAATAAGTTCAAAAAGATATTCAAAGAACAAAGGAATTATGTTAGCCCCAAAGAACAATTTTAATATAAAGAACTTATTAGGTTGCAGAGTAAAGGACTACATGCCAACAGAACAAAAGTCAGGTATTTACGAAATAGAATGTGCAGAGTGCGACAAAAAATACATTGGAAAAACGAAGAAGAATTTGAGAATCCGGAAAAAAGAACACTTCAGAAATATTCGCTTAAAACAAATTGATAAATCAGCAATAGCAGCGCACTTTTGGAATAAAAATCATGAAATTAAATCAGAGATAAAACTACTTAAACAACTTCATAATGCAATAGAACTTTCCACTTGGGAAAACATTTTTATTACAAAAAATAAGGATAATTTGATGAATTTCGATATCCCTCCATTGGATGAACTCAGCAAATTCCTAATAGAACCAACAGATGCCGCCACAAGAACATCAAGATACCCAACCGCCACGTTTAACAACAGTTTATCAACAGGCTAAAGATGGGAGGGATCACTCCCGAAACATATGTTCCAAATTTATGTAAGTGAATGGAGTTAGTGTGAAAAAAACTATACATTGTTTATATTACATAACTAGTTAACAAAAATAAAAATTTCATACCATGTGTATTCTTATGGAAGAGGAACATTCAGTGCAAATCATTCGGCTGGGCTTAAAGTGTTTGGTTCACACCTTGATTGTAAGATACATAATATTCAAACAATGGAAAGAAGCCAAAGGCAATCCCAAATGATTTATGATGCTCTGTAGCATAGCAGGATGAAGTTTTAGGTGAAGTTGAAGACATCCACATAGATTATCGTGCAAAATATAGCAAACATGACATAAAATGAAGACCTTGATTATTGAAGATTATGTAAATGTTAAGTGATAAACAATGAATAGGGCATTTCAACTGACATGATATTCTGTATTATCCATATTCAAATCAATCAAACATTTAACTCTCAGTGACTATCCCTGAATGCTCAGAAAGAATGGCTCTAAATTAGCCTGGAAAATTGGAACTTCTTAGAGAAAATAATTGATTGCATATCAGAAGATTGTTGCCAGAATGAAACACAAATTCACCATCAATACTTCAACACCAAACAAAATTCCAAGCAATGTGAGCATAAAGGAACCGCAACTACAAAGAAATTTTGTGAACTGTTGAACATGGCAACAATTTAATGCAATATGCAATTCATTTTTCTGTTAAAATGCATGTCAAACAAGTTGACCACTACTGAAAATACCTAAGCTTCTACAATTAAGTCATGGTAACCCATCAGCATTGTTATTACTTCATAATACTGCACCATTCTACAAACCAGTAAATCACAGATTTCTATTAAGAAATCTGGTTTTATTCAATGAACCTCTTCCTTCTATGATTTTTCATTTTTGAAATCTCAAGAAATTCCTACAAGGACAGAGATTTTCTAAGGACATTGTCTTCAATGCAGCATTGACCATAAATAATGCTGTTTAATAGGAATTAAATCAGTGGTGTGAAACAGTATTAATGAGATGCCGTCCCTAATTAAAATAATATTAAATGATAATATGATCAATTCCAAATATGATAATTAGTATTACGGCTAGTGTGTACAATTTATGTATATTCATGCTAGTTGTTAAGTTATTTAGGCCTTGTGTATTTTTGTGTATTTTTTGGGTAACAGAAGAGAAAGTCTGGCGACAGACCTTTTAGAAGAGATTTTTTTTTTTTTTTTTGAGTAGTGTTTAACGCCCGTTTTCACTACTGAGGCACCACAGGCGGTGGACACTGATGATACATGAGATGAAATGATAAATTGGGAAAGGATATTTTTTTTTTAAGGAAGGAAGCGTTCCAGGCCTAAGTTTAGGTACCTCCCCGGCATTTGCCAGTTATGAAGACTGAGGAAAACCTGGAAAAAACCCCAGTCAGGGAGGACGATCCTGGCGGGATTCGAACCGCAGACCTCCCTCTCACGAGTCCGTGCCTTAACGACCTCGGCCACCCGTGGCGGTGTTTTAGAAGAGATGCCAGACAACATAGAGAGGGTGAATAAGTTTTGTATAATAGACAAAGAACAGATGACCAGGAGTCGTCTTTGTATTTAGTGTGTTTTGTTATAAGACTTCTTTTGTATAAGAAAGGGTCGCCTCTCTAGAGTTTCTGTTAACTTTCATTTTTTTAGTTAGCCTAAAGAAGGGAACAGTAGGAGACCTTTGCAAAATAGAAAGTGAAAAACAAGTCAGATTTCTACACTTGTGTGAACCATAGGGGAGAAAAGGAAATCAGGAATATATGAAGGCCAAGGGCAGGTCCGAAGCTACAGGGCAGTAAGTGTAGAGCCGTCAAGGAGGAAAGAAGGAATCTGGCAGTAATGGTTAGTCCCTGAGTAAAGGAAAGAGTCGAGTGATATTGAAGTGTAGATAATTGTGATCCGGGAGAGTAAATTTTAATACAAAGAATAAAGACTTTTGTACTAACCAAAATTAAGAGAAGGAAAATATTGCGATAGACAATTAGTTTGATTAGGGGGAAGCAATAATAAATATCGTCCAACAGAACTTAGAAAGGCGATCTTTTACATTGAACTAGTGACAAGAGGAAATAAATAGCGTCATCTTCAGTTTTGAACTTTCTTATTCCCAATTTCCCGACTATTTCCACCCGTTAACCTAAACAGGTAACGAAACATCCAGCTGTACAAAAACACAAGTAGCTAGCCGAGGCAAAATTGAAGCATCGAGACAGCGAAGGAAGAAAAGCAACAATTCATCTCCAGTCATAAACATCGCTCTTATAAATCTTCATTGAAACCGCTACAGGTGTAATAAGGACAAAGACAGGAATAATTTTATTCTACAAAAACAGTTAGTTTAACCAACATATTTAACTACTTGTGTAGATATCACGGTGTGGGCAAAGAGGAATGTACATAATATGCCTGCAGGTTTTCTTTCCAGAAATAAAGAAAAAAGAAAATAAAAGGAAGGAAAAAAAAGGGAAAGAAAACAAATGATGCATATATGTAAACTTTACTGAAAATTAACTAGAATATGTAAAATATTTCATATTTTCATTGTGAATACCTACCATATGGAAAATTGTTTGAAAACTCGATTACATGATCATTGTATATCTGATGTATACAGGAAATTGTTACATACTGGATTTATATATCCATATTCCATTTGAGTATTACATTTTTTTTTAGAGATATTCCATTTTGAAAACTTTCTGTTTAATTTAAGTTCCTACATATATAGTGAATTTCCAGGAATAACAGTTTGAAAATACAAATATTGTGCCTTCTTTATGCATTTTATATGCAAGTATGATGAATTAAATTGGGCGATCCAAATTTTCTTAATGATGATAGGCAGCACAGCAAATGTTTTATTTACAGACATCAATTCTATAAAGCAATAGCTAGGAAACTGAATAAAATTTCATGTTTAAAAGGCACGGTTTAAATTGCCTGAATTTCACTGAGATACTTTTTCTCAGTAACAGTGTCAGGCAGCTTTAATGCTTCTGATCCTTCAGTGATCCATATTAATTCTTTGTAACCACCTATCACCTCTCCTAAATATCTAAGTACTTCACGTATATATGACTAAATGCATTGAAAATATTTTCATACAATGGTTAATTTTTTAAAAATATTTCTAGGTATCCAGCTACAATTGACTTATTCCCAGTTCAAGCTGTGTTTAAGCCTCTGAGTTATATAATACCCCTGACCACATTTCCTCCAACATAATTAGACTAATCTTGTAGCAAATTATTAATGTAACTAATATTAACACATGGCTTATTTTGTTTGTTTTTCTTCCTAATTTTTTTCCTTTTCCTTCCTATAATCCTTGCTTTGGTTTAACCTTGCAACTGACAGGTTCTCAGGGAAAACACATTCTTTTCTTACGATTGGTCATACATTGTGGCTTGGATTGGTGTTGGCTGGGCACTCGTTTCTGCCATCTTATTCTCAGCTGCAGCCATTTGCCTTAGAGGTGAACGGGAAAAGGAAGAGGCAATGAACATGCAATATCTAATGCCTGGTAAGCGTGCTCACTAATGGTACATAATTTGTAGTTTAATAGCTTGCTTAGAGTTAATTTTATGCTAAGAATGATTGAATTGTGTCTTAAGTATTTTATGGAAGCAAATATTTAAATTTTAATCAGAAACCACAATCTCTCATAGTAGTATGTATAGATATATACATGTCTTTCATTTCAAAACTTCCCATTCTGAGTAACTACCTGTTTAACATAAATTGAAATTAAACTGAAAACATGTAAATTTAGATTTGCAGGATAAGTTGAAAACCAATCTTGATTAAATTGCAGGTTTCATCCACTAGCCCCCAGTCACTTCTGCTTTGAAGTTTGAAATGGCACCCCTACCTTTTGATGCTAAAATTTTAAAGAAGATGCAACTATTATCATGTCTTTGTTTTCTAATTTTGCCTATAAACCTGACTATAACAGTCCAGGCTGGTGAGGGAGGTGAAACCTAATTTAATCAACATTGGTTTTAAACTTTGGGGTTTTGAACTTCGGGCTGTTACTTGATTGTTGTTTGAATTTGGACAGAATAAAAAATAAGTAAGTCAATTGTAGGATGAAAAAACAATTTATTTTACATAAAATTACAATTATTAATATTATAGTAATACAGCCATTTTGGCATCCCTTACTAACCCTCTTATATTCTGTTGTTCACATCGTGATGGAGCATATTTATTACATTAAATGCTCAGTAGTTTTATAATAGTTATTATTCTGTCCAAATTCAAAAAACAATCCAGCTTGCCCGGCAGCAATAAAAAAACAAAAAATGTGATAACTATTGCATCCTCTTACAATTTAAGTATAAAAAGGTAAAGGTTGAAATTTCAAAATAGGGGTGGCCGATGTTGAAGGGGTGAAATCTAAATTTAATCAACATTGATTTTAAACTTCTTTCTAAATATTTAATTGGTATTTTTTTTTTTGCTTAAATTAAATTTATATTAAACAGGTAGTTATTCAAACTGGGAACTTTTAAAATTAATTTATTAAATACCTTAAAGTTAAAATTGTTATCACTATTCATTCTCCATGTAAACAAATACTTATAATTATTCTGTGTACTTGTGTAATAAGTGAAAAAATATATCAATATTTCTTTTACTAAACAAATTTTGCTAGAGAGAACTATACCAATTCACTGCTTTGTTGGATAGTTGCAAGTAAATTTTATCGAAAATATTACTACCTTTAGGCTTAAAATTTCTAAATATGAAACATGGTGCCTACAGGGAGAGAAGAAATGAAAAGAACAAGGCTATCTTAGTACAAAAGGATGAGATATTTGAGATATTAGGTTTACCAATACTATTAATTTGTACTATTTTGGCTGATGGGGTTCAACAGAACTACACGGGTATAAATAACAATAATGCATCATATTATTAAGTTTTCCAGTATAGGAGAAGCAAAGAAGATATGTAAAGAATATTTACAACTTCAATTATTTGTAACTTTTAATTTAATTCACACTTGGTGGAGCTAATGATTAAGTATCAGACTGCTTGCCTTACACTCAACTGACTTGGGTTCATTTGCAGCAAATAGACTCAAAATTATTGGGAAACAAAGTTGTGTCTATAAGCTTTTTCTGATTGTATCAATATTTCCCTGTAGCTAATTTTACTAATTGTTTCACAATCACTCTCACTCATCAGAATTCTAGCTCTATGAAGTGCATCAAAAGGTATGCAATTCAAAAAGCTCTTTATATTCTGAGAAACTCCAAGATCAATCGAACAAATATGCTGGAATACAGAATAATAAAATTTTAAATAACAATATGTTGTTTAAGGGTAGATGCTGTTATGCTTGGTGTAGTTCCTCCATGTGCTATTAATTACAGTAAAATTGAAAATATAACTAAAGTAGAAGAACTGTTTTGCAACTTAAATTTGGCTATTAATTTTAGTAATAAAGAAACAAAATGGCCTCATTATCTGCTGAAAGAAAACAACTGCTTAATAATAGAATCTTTTACTGTTTTTGGAAAAATGGGTTAAATGGGTAAAAAAAAAATTCTAACTCTCTTAGTGAAAAAGCATCCTCAGGGGGCTCACCTTGGTGAATACTGCTAGTAGCAACCATAAGGATAGTTTACAGGGGTATAACTGGACCACCCCACTTCCTGGGGACATAAATAAGGAAGCTTGGCCCTCTAGGTTGGGGGTTGAGCATGAAGCCAACAACCCAAACTTGTAAAAAAGAAAACAACTATTAGAAAACCTACACAAATGCCTTGGATGATGATGTAATGTTTGCGACCGGGAATGTATGGTTTATGTTAAGACCTGGGAAGATGAAAGAAATAGCAAGCAAAATTTTAAAATATAGATAAGATGTGACAGCACTCCAAGAAATAAGGTGGGAAAGAAAAGGGAGGATCAATAAAGAAGTTTATTGTATAGTGGAATAAAGAAAGCGGGACTATATGGGACAGGATTTATGATCTCAAAGAGAATAAAAGAAGGAAGAGATAGAAAAATAAGAGTTTGATGAGAACTTAGAAAATGCACGTAAACAGATAAGACCCTATAATACATTAGTGGTATTAAGAGATTTCAATGCAAAAATGGGAAAGGAAAATTATCTAACAAAAGTGACAGGGAATTACACATTACATCAAACAAGTATAAACAAATGGGAATTTACTTAGACAATTTGCAGTGAAGACTAATATGATTATAAAGAACAAACAGTTACTCTTTACTCAGACAATTTGCAGTCAAGAATAATACGGTTATAAAGAGTACATGTTTCCCTCATAAAGAGATTTATAAAGGAACATGGAAAGTACCAGATTCAGATATAATAAATCATTGATCATGCAAGTTATATTTCCTCCATCATAGATGAAATAGAGGATTCATCAATTTCTGGTAAAGGCTTTTTCCTTTTTTGAATAGTGTTTAACGCCCGTTTTTACTACTGTGGCATCACAGGCGAAGGACACTGATGGTACATGAGATGAAATGATATATTGGGAAAGGATATTTTTTAAGGTTGGAAAAGTTCCATGCCTAAGTTTAGGGTACCTCCCCGGCATTTGCCAGTTATGAGGACTGAGGAAAACCTGAAAAAAAAACTCAGTCAGGGAGGACGATCCTGTTGGGATTCGAACCCCAGACCTCACGAGTCCGTGTCTTAACGACCTTGGCCACCCGTGGTGGTCTGGTAAAGGTGAGAATGAGAATAAGAATAAAGAAAATGGAAAGAGTTCGAGGGAAGAAATAAATTTGCTAGGGTAGAGCAATAATAGAAAATAAAAAAGAGAAAATGAAATATCAGGAGCTAATGGAGAGTAAATTAAGGGAAAAAGGAACAAAAGAAGATATAGAAGAGCAATGGGAGAGTATAAAAGAAATTTTGAAGGAAGTAGCGAAAATAAGCATAAGGGAAAAGAAGATGGAGAGAATGTAGAATGGTTCAATAAAGAATGCAAATAAGCAATAGAAAAAAAAGAATATGGCTAGAAGGAAGATACTACAAAAAGAAATCAGAAATAACTATGAAGAATATTGCCAAATAAGAAGAGATATATGTAAGAAAAAGAAAAGAGAACTAGAAAAGACAAATTCAAGAAATAGAAACATTCAATCAACACAGTGAAGTAAGGAAATTTTGCACAGAAATAAAACAATTTAAGCGAAGGAAACAGCATAGAATGAGAGAATGTCTATGTAAAGAGGGTAAAATCATAGAAGATATAGACATACTGAAAAGATTGACTGAATATTACAAAGAATTGTTAAATAAAGAATATGTAGTAAGAAGTAATAGCAGAAAGAAATAAAAATGGAAATAAAGAAGAAAAAAGAAAGAAGGAGAAGAACCTGATTTTTGGAATGTTAAAATGACAATGCAGAATTCGAAGGAGGAGGAGAAGAAGAATCTAGGTTAATAAAATACAGTGGGAAGGAAATTATTAAAATGATATATAATTTGATAATAGAAATATGGAGGAATGAACAAATGTCTGTAAGCTGGCAGATAGTATAATATACCCAATATACATAAAGGGAAATAAACATCAATGTCATAATAGGGGAATTACATTATTAAATGTAGTATGTAAAATATTTTGAAGTATTTTAAATGATATAGCAAAGAAATTTGCAGAAAGTATTTTGAATAAATACCAATGTGGATATGATGAGATATTTATAATAAAATAAATAGTGGAAAAAAATTTACAAACATGGTGCATATTTATGTTTTTTATTTATGGACTTTGCACTTGATTCTGTTGATAGGGAAACACTCTATGAGACTCTGGGAAGTTTTAAATTCAAACAAAAAGTCATAAATTTAATAAAGATGACAATGGGAAATACTAAAACTAGGGTTAAAATGATGAATAAACTTAAGTTCATATTTCTATTATAATACTGAGGTGAGAGAAGGAGACAGGTTATCAGCAACACTTTTTAATTTAGCCCTACACAGAGTAATAGATGAAATAGATTCCAAAGGAACTATATTCTTGAAGACTAGTCAGATATGTACCTATGCAGATGATATAAGTCATTGTAGTAAGAGATGTAAAAAGGTTAGTGGAAGTCTATAAAGAACTTGAAAGAAGGTCCAAAGAAGTAGAATTAGAAGTATTCAATAAAAACTAAATATATGAAGATGGCAGCAGATGAAAATAAAGGGAAAATTACAAATATGGTAATTGAAGAAAAAACATTTGACGGGGTATCACAATTTTAATATTTAGGAGCACTTGTAAATAACAATAATTTAAATGAATGTATAAAAAAACGTATTCAGTATATCATGCTGAATGCAGCATATTATGCTAATGTACAACTACTAAAATATGGACTAATTAGTAGAGGGACAAAATGTAAGATTTATAAAACATTAATGAGACCAGTAGTAACATATACTGCAGAAACATAAATCCTAAATAACACAGATGAGGAAATACTATGAAGATTTGAAAGGAAAATATTGAGAAGAATTTATGGGCCTGTAAAAGACCAAGGACAATGGAGAATTAATAGACAAACAAGATATTGTGAGGTTTATAAGGTAAAAAGAATAAATAGCTAGGACATACAGAGAGAATGGCTAAAGGTAGAATTCCAAAAAGAATGTTAAAAGGAAGATTATATTTTAGAAGGAAAAAAGAAAAACCAAAAACAAAATAGTTAGATGATGTAACAGAAGATCTGAGAAGATGGAAATTAGAGGATGAAAAGTAAAGTGCAGGAGACAATTGTGGAGGAAAATTATGTAGTAAGCCAAAGCTCACATAGGACTGTCAGCCGGAAGAGAAAAGTAGTGAAATAGCAACACTATGTTTTGTTCATCAGGGAGAAAGCAGGAACAGATTTTTAGGCCACAACCATAGTCAAGTGCCAGAATACCAGGTACTGTGGTTCAGTAGAAAATTAAAAATAATATAAAATAACTGCAAGATGTAATTAGTTCTTATGGGCAATCTGGAGCTTGTTAGGGTACCAAAGTTAAACTGTTTTTCTGTTCCAAAGGTATATTGAAATATACAAATTAAATTTATATATTCTGTTTGTGGTTAGGGGAAATATAGTTGATTCTGTTTAGCCTATTTATTTGCTAGCATATACCATTAAGTCCCAGGTTATTGCCATCACATCAGTGCTAATTTTTTTTCCTAATAAGAACTCAATGACTGAGCTGCAGAGTTGGGAAGTATGTTTATTGGGAGCAGCAATACTTTATAATGTATTTTAATACCTGTATCAGAAAATCACAAAATGAAGGTTATAGCTTAATAGGCATATGCTAATGCATTTAAAAAGAAGTATGTTATAAAAATAAAGAATGCCGTATTGTGTCAATACTTGTGTCCTTTATTTTTATAATTGTTATACTTCACTGTTACTACCTTCTAATTTTGTTTTCAATAAAGGACTGTGTTACAGTGATGTATGTAGTTTGCAACAGATGCTTTCTCTCTGAATTTTTTTTAGCATTCTTCCAAATTGCCACTAGTTTCTATAATCTACTGCTTTGGCAAATAGTCATTCAATAGTGATTCAGTAAGTAATGAATACATATTTTGTTCCTCTTCTTGGTAGACATGTTTTTTAGCTTATTGTTTTATTATGAAGCTGCAGAAAAGCAAATGTTGTTCTTAGCAGTAATATTCTAAAGATAGTAATACTTAAATTCAATGAAATAAATACTTCATTGCTTCAATCATTTACTTACAGAATTTGTAAGAACTTTTGCTTTTTGATATCTGGTTTTGTGGTAAAAGAATGATCATAATTTTTTTGACAAAATCTTTTACTCCTCATAATTATGATAATCATTCTCAAAGTAGTCCCTGTTAGATGCAATGCACCTGTTTTTACATTTAGCCAATTACCAAAGACATGTAAGAAACAATTTTTGACAGGTCTTCAGATGTACTTCCACATTCTTCACCACTGCTTCTAATGATGGAAAATGCCTCCAAATAAGTTATTTCTTTTTGGGAAAAAGGGAAAAATCATGTTAGGGCTAAATCTGAACTATAGGGAAGTTGAGGGATATTTCACATTAATTTTTTGTAAGATATTCAGCAACAATATTTGCGATGTGTGGCCATGCTTTACCATAGTGCAGCTTCCATCTTAGTGCAGGAATGTGGCCTTTTGCATCTGGCATGACCTTGCAGAGTTTTCAGAACATATCTGTAGTATTGCCCAGCTACAGTTGTACATGCAGATATGACATTCCTTGAATGTCAAAAAATAAAATGGCCATAACTTTCACAACAGAAGCAACCATTTTTTGCTTACTTGGCATTGATGATTATGGAGATTTCCACAAAGAGTTGGCTATATCATCTCAGGATCAAAATGATGTAGCCAAATTTCATTAGTAGTGATTGCCTTTGAAAGAAGCTTTGCATCTATCTGCAACATCATCTTTAAATGCATACAGACATTTACACTAATGTCCATTTGTTCAGGAATCGTAGTCATGGAGCCCAAGATGCACAAACATGTCTCTTGTGAACTTTTCAGCTACCAATGTGCGAATGGCATCCAGTAATAATTTCTGAAAGTCTTCTTAATGTTATTTGTCAACCCTTTTGTACAATGACAGCTTCATTAGAGCATAAGCTAGAGGGCTTGGTCCACCTAATTTGAAATTAATTGCCTCCCCTCTTTACACCTTTTCAACCATTTTTGAGTTGTGCTATAGGAAAGAAAAAATGCTCCATAGGCCTTCTGCTACATTGCATAGGCCTCAACTGAAGATTTGTTGAGAAGAAAGCAAAATTTCAAAGCGGCATATTGTAGCATGTCACCTCCATTTTGTATGCTGAACTGAACATGTCTCAACTTGCACACCTGAAAGGTGGAAACCAGAAGTGATAATAGTAAAATTAATATCATGCATTAAGCTAATAAAATGTTGTAAAGTTAAATTTTAGCATGAGAAATTGTGCCTGTTAAAAATTATGATCATTCTTTATTGAAAAGCCATCATTTAAAAAGAACACTGGATAAAAAAAAATCTGCAAGTAAATTGAACTTATTTTGACAATGACTGCTTTTCAAGTATGTAGTATTCATGTTATCATAACTTTGCATGAATAAATTTTCTTCAGAAGCCCCACTTCTTGCCTAAAGAAGGCAAATGCTTAAAGATTAAAATAGAAGGTTAACTCAAACTGAAATCAAATCTGTTAACATCTAGCCCCTTTACTTAGAAATTATTTCTTTTTAGAATGCTAAACTTAGAAGAGACTTTTTAATTAAGAGAATGTTCATGGTTTTTATAAATAATGTTTGTGGTGACAGTTTATCCCCAGAAGCAGCAATATGCCTATGCAACAGGCTACCCAGCGCCTGCGGCATATCCAGGTCCTTATTACCACGGTTCACAATATGGACCCTACAACTACTAGCTACAATACGTCATTCTAACCAAATAAGGTTCAATGCACTGTGTTTGTGCTCTAACAAACAGGTAGGTACTACTAGTACTTTGGTACTACTAAGACAAAGGACGTAAACTTTATTCCATATATTTTTCTATATTTTCTGGCAATTCTAACATTCTGGTTGCCATATATTATTGCAATTGTAGTAACAGAGTAGCAGCTCAATTGCAAAAAATATTGGCATGTATGTCAAAGATCTATGTTAAGAGTCCCACCATAACCACTCTGGAAAAGATAATTTAAGATAGAAGTATGCATAAGTAGAAAAAATATGATATTAAAAGGTAATTGATTTAGATGAAGTCATATAAAAGGTTTAAATTTCCTGTGGAGTAAAAGGAAAGCACAACAGGAGGAACACTAAAACTAAATAGCTTTTAATTGAGATCATGTGCGATTGAGTCGAATTAACACTCTGTTACTGCACTTGTTTAAATATATAGAACCAGTTTTATAAACCCTTCATTCGCATCGTCAGCCCATTGTCGACTGGAGGATAAACTGCTGTGTTATGGGGATGTGTAATCTGCTTTGGTGGAGGTGTGATGAACTTAAAGTTTATGTTTTCATCACCGGAAGTATCGAAGTTCATTAAACTGGCTTTGTACTTGTAAATGCAGATTTTCTCCCATATTGCTAATTCTGTAAGTCCTTGCACGGATTTTAATAATTTTGTTTTATTCAATATGCCGCAATTTTCTGTCCAGAAATGCAATGCCACTGCTGATTTCTCCAACTGCTTGTATTTTATTTTTCTGAAATGTTCTTTTAACAATGTCCATAGGTTTCTCTTTATTTTCCAAAGTAGATTTTTGCACATTCTGCACAACTTGTTTTGTAAATACTTACTTTTTTCTCTTGTGGAATACTGTCATTAACGTTATGAATCGGGAAATTTTTAACACTAAATCTCTTTATAGGTGCTAACCTCATATTAAAATCTTTATTCTGAAATTTTTTGTAACCCATAGATGATATGTGAATTTTTTAAAAATTAGCTTATCTTTTTTTTGCTGAAAGTGTTATGGTTTCTTTAATAAGTTTTTGCCTCTTAAATTTCTGTACTTTTTTGTGTACTAGTTCTTTGTTATAACCATTTTTAACTACTGTTCTTTCTAGTTTGTATTCTTTAAGGTATTCTTCTTTGCTAATTTTAAGGTTAACTAGCAGATGTGTTAAGCTGTTGATAACTGCATGTTTACGCATTGTGGGGTTAAAACTGTTCGCTTTGATGCGATTGCATGTGTAGTTTTTCTCTATGTTTTAAATTCCAGAGTTTCTTGATGTTTCATTATTTTTATGTGCAATAAAAGTAACATGTTATCTTTTTCAGTTCTGTATGTGAATGAAATGTTTTTATCTTGTAAATTCAGAAGTTTTATAACATCATGAATAAGTTTTTTTGTTAACTATGGCAAGTATATCATAGACATATCTGTACCATATTTTAAATATGTATGGGAAACCTGAGTTGATGTGTGTTTCAAATCTGCTCATGAAGAGGTTAGCTCGAAATGGAGACAAGGGACTGCCCATAGTAAGAATACAAATAGAAAGAACAGCAGTGAAAAAAGGGTTATAACAAAGAACTAGTACAGAAAATAGTACAGAAATTCAAGAGGCAAAAACTTATTAAAGAAACCATAACACTTTCAGCAAAAAAAAAAAGGTAAGCTAATTTTTAAAAAATTCACATATCCATGGGCTACAAAAAATTTCAGAATATTCTTAAAGATTTTAATATCAGTAGCACCTGTAAATAGATTTAATGTTAAATATCTCCTGATTGATAATGTTAATGACAGCACTCCACGAGAGAAAAAAAGTAGGTATTTTTAAAATAAGTTGTGCAGAATGTGCAAAAATCTACTTTGGAAAAATAAAGAGTAACCTATGGACATGGTTAAAAGAACATTTCAGAAAAATAAAATACAAGCAGTGGCATTGCATTTCTGGACAGAAAACCACGACATATTGAATAAAACAAAATTATTAAAATCAGTACAAGGACCTACAGAATTAGCACCATGGGAGAAAATCTACATTTACAAGTACAAAGTCAGTTTAATGAACTTTGACACTTCTGGTGATGAAAACATAAACTTCAAGTTCATGACACCTCCACCAGAGCAGATTACACATCATCACAGCATAACGGTTCATCCTTCAATCGACAATGGGCTGACGATGCGAACGAAGGATTTGTGAAATCGGTCCTACATATTCAAACAAGTAAGTGGAGCAAAAGAGTGTTAGTTTGATTCAATCACACAATGATCTAATATATGATTAGTTTCACTGTACATTGTTCTAATTAACAATTTTAGTTAACTTTTAATTGCTTAAACATGAATAGAAAACATGCTAATTAAGCAAAGGAAATGGAAGTTTAGGAGCATTAATAGTAAAGAAAGTACTATTTACATTGATAAATTTTGTCATAATTCTTAAAAATGGACAAAATAATTAAAGGATGAATTCTGATTTAGTGTACCATCATAATGAACTTTCAGTGCAAATAATAAGTATTTAAAAGTATGCCTAAATGAATTTTACACTTTTTATTTTTCCAGCTAGCAGAGGATAAAGTGGATTTCATTTTGTATCCCGGCAGCAGCTTTGAGAGTGGATACAAAAGAGAACTATATGCTACAGAATATGTGATTGACATACCCAAATAAAAATCATCATTTTATATATATTAAAAGTGTGTCATCGTCTTTCAGTTTTTAATATTTTTACATTTTTTTTTGCCTTGTTTTTATTGTAATAGCTGCATATCAAATAAGAAGTGATTAAAATTTACAATTCTGTTTATCCTTCACAGTGATCTTTTTCTTGAAGATGAGATAAAATTTGATAATCATGGTTTACATTATATTTAGAAAATGCTACTAAACTATATTATATTAATTAGAGCTATACATGAAATGTACTGTTGAGTGATTAGAATATGGTCACTAATCTTGTTTTACATCATAGTCAAACTGTCCTACAGTTCATATGTACAGTTCAGATTTGCAGACTTCAATCACATAAATAAAGATGTGTATGTGCAACAACTCATGCTGTACAAAAATTAACTGAATTCTGTGCAATTAAAAGCTAAGGCCATAAGTTATATATTTCTAAAAAGCTTCCATCAATTGTGCTTATCTCCAAGAAATAATGCTGCCCAGGGCAAATTTGAATGTTGGAAATAATAAAATTGTTTTCAAAACACTAGTTTATAAATATGTTCAAATTAATTTATAAACATTTACTTTAACAGAATTTTACTTTTAAAAAATTTGCTATCTTATATTCAGCCTCTTGCATCTATAACATTCACTGTTTATTCTGATGTAAACATATATGCTTTCAGGACCTTCAGAAAAGTATATTTTGCAAGCAAGGACAGTAACAAGAGTAGTTTACATTGTGCTACTGTGTTATTGCTAGATACCATGGAAGTTGGTATCTGCAAAATAAATTTGATTTATTTTTATTTCCATCCAAATTTTTCTGGCTTGTTAAATTCACCCACATTAAACAATCATCCTAATGTGGCTATTGTTAACATAGCTTTGAGCTGCAGTTCTTTTTCATATGCTTTTTTATTTTGGTTCAAATTAAATGGCCCACGATTCTTTTATTAGTGCAATTGGCATTGTTTTACAGTAAAAGCATTTTATTTTCAAGATAATGCAATCATTTTAAACTTGCAGCAGCTCTCTTTACAGGTGAAAATATGACAGCATGATCAAAGTAACTTTTGAGAATAATACTCATAATTTTGGTCTCTAGTACTGAACATAACTTTCCATAAACTCATTCATTACTTTTTGCATGTTCCAAAATTTTGTTGCTGCAATATTTATATTTTGCAATATGCCTCACTAAACTCATAATAAGGAATTAAAATATGTTTCTATGTTTACACTATTATTAACTGATCACTAGTTTCATTTGTATCATTGATGTCTGTGATAGCATTAATGTTTAAAATTCAGATCTTGAATGTGTCACTAAACATTATATGTATGTGCTCAACCTTATTTATGAATGTTTATCATTATTTTTAAAAAATTTATGCTCATGTTTGTCGTGACAGTTAACTGTAATTTGCACATTATTCATGGCACTCTTCTCCTTTAATATAATAATTTTTAAAAAAAATACTATGAGCACATACACATTTAATTTCTCTAACAAATATTTAATCAATTAATTAGTTAATACAGAAATATCAACAATTTTTAAAAATATTCTTTCTCTTTTTCTTCTCTCCCTTTTATAAAGTTTACTTTATAAAAACTTGGTGATTAAAACAAAGTTCATAGAGTGCTTCTGAAGGATGATTTTCTTCCTCTTCCCTTGTTAATAGATTAAACACTGACAGTGACTACTGTTTTGTGAATCAAAAATATCTGAGTGAATAAGCTAGCAAGGAAAATAAAAAACAATACTCTTATTCTGTTATTTTATGGAAAAAAATAATTGCGTAGTAAATTGGAATTCTGCTTGGAATATCATACTCACTAAAAATTATTGAAATACTAAAAATGTGCAATAACTATAAGTTGCAGTTTGGCCATTGCCATTAAAACTATGACACTATAATGCTGTGGGAGAATACAAAGCTTTCATATACAATTATCCGTGAGATTTGAGGGTGCTGTGTAAATAAGTGATATAGGTTGATGCAGTTATGTCAATACAATTTTATGCATTAAGTATCCTTATTTACCCTATATATATTAATTTAATTTGTATGCATTGCATAATCTAGAACCAACATATTTTTATTTAATATAAATAAAAATATACTGTATATTTTTAAAAGTGGAGTTGAAAGTAGCAGTAAAAGCGTACAGCTTATGAAAAATATTTAGAACCATTACTGATCTGAAATGTATGTGTAGTGTATGTGGATGAACTATTACATTACTGGCTAAATGTGATTGTTTTATTAAATGGTGAAATGTGATGTTGCAGTCTCCATTATTTGCCTTTAGCAAGAGGTTGTTAGGCTAATGCACAATTTTTCAACTTATTGTGTCGCAGCTGTTTTAATTACTTTACAATTAAATATGTGTAGATTTGTATACACACCTATACCTTTATACAATTATAAGTAAAAATTAGTAAAGCCTCTTCCAGCATGTGTATGTGTGTGTGTGTGTGTTTTTTAATTATTACTACTCCCTACAACTTTTGATACTAAGTTTAGTCTAAGTATACTTTTTACAAAGCAATCATTAGATGGCATGATTATGAAAGCGTATTACAAACATTCTGTTTTTATGTACTATATTTTATTATGATTGTTTTTATATTATTTGAAGGTGTTTCTATTTTTATAGATGCTTACTGCTTACTTTTTGTATTCTATGAAAAGTTGTGTATATCTACCAAATTTAGAAACTTTAAGAGTTTACCCTATTTTCCTATTAATTACTTACGTTTTATAGGCCATTTCCTGCCTTTTGTCTTGATGCATGTGCTAAGAATTTTTCTTTCCTTTGGTTAAGATGCTTAATTTGTTCATTTTTCTGCAGAGACAGAGAAAACCTTAATATGTACTGAATATGTGGTGAAAGCATCTTATTTCAATGTGCTATAACAGCACTAATCAGGTTTTGTATTAACTGAATTTTTATTTTCATTCTTCCCCTAATATTGACGCTTTTGCATCTTCTTGAAACCTGCTATTTATTTTTTGGAACTCTGTTAAAGGCTATTTTTATGTTCTGTCTTGTGATACTCCCTATTCCATAGGTGGTCTAAGAGCTCATTGCTATACCTCTCATGTGTGCTTTTATTCAGTCAAAGTTCATATATCAGTTTTATGGAATGTTCCTCTTTTGATGTTTTTTATTCTATTTTCTTGGTTTCTGAGTTTTCTGATAGAAGAATCCGGAGTTATTTAGTGGTCAGTGTACACTGCTTGAGTCCCTCTGTTAATTCTTTCATTCTGTAGCATTTTGTACTTTCTTCAATGCTTTATAATTGCTAAATGTTCCATTTTGTTACTTAAAAATTTGTTGCCCAGTTTATATTTTTGCATATTACAACTTAATGTAAGACTATTATGATAGTGTCTAGATTGCTCATGTTTTCTCAATGTACAATTATTTTGGTCCATATTCTATACCATTTTTATTTTCCAACTGATGGTGCTAGGTGAAGCCATTCCTTGGGTCTTCTTGACCTTTTAAGCACTCCATTCTCTTTTTATCTTGCGTGATTTTATCTGGTTGCTTTCTTTGTCTTAATTATAAAAGGAGTAACTATATCACAATGCAAAGAGCTTCTCTTAACATAGTGATATTCTGAATGCAATGGATTTAACTCTTGTTAGTCTTTATTAATGGCTTCTACCCACATATATCATGTGAAGTAGTTTAGCTATTCAAAAATATTTCTTTAAGAATGTGTGATTTTGTATATGTGTGTTTGAGGTGTGCTTGCATGCATGCTTGGGAGGAATCCCATGCATGCATATTATGGAAGAAATTGTATATAAGATATAAATACTACTTCCTCTTTCCGAATGTCATTTTCAGGCATAAATTCATTATAATTTGAGTATTGCTCTTATAACACTTAATATTAGTGGTTCACATATATCTTGAACTATTACTCTTTGGGAACATGTAATAAAAATTTTACATAAACTGCACAATAATTAAAGGCAAATAATGTGAAAGGTAGTTGTGGAGAAGGACATCAAAAATACATTTCATTCCAATATAGTTTCAAAATGAAAGTAAGAGCATACTGAAGTTCCCATTCTTGCTCAAATATTTTGTTAACTTGTACATAAGAATTGAAGAGCTATAGTTAGACCGCAGTACTTTACAATAATTTTCTTTAGAAGTAGGTAATGACATTTTAAACCTACAGTAATAGGCAAACTATACAGTCAGTCAGCACATTGCATTGTATTTCAAAGAAATGAATTAATCACTGCATGATAACAGTACAATAAGTGCCTATGTACTTTGTCATTTTTATGCCTTAAATGTTGATTGATATAGTTATCCATTACAAACTAGCTTCTTATATAAATGTATTAATATATACGTAAATGTCAATACTATTACTTTTGTAACAAACTGGTAATAAAAAATGGACAGTTGTGCATTTGAGTTGATAGTTATTTTGATGAAAAGCATTTATTTCCCATACTTTATCTACCTACTTTCACCACTTATGCTCTATTTCATTATTTATATTATTTCAAAGTAAGCAGTTTGGACAAAATTCTACTACACACTGTTGAGCCATACAATTCAGGAATTTTATATTTACCTAGTTTTATAAAACTTATTTTATCATTTGATGGGCCATAGATGGGCAGAAATAATTCTCACCTTTCACATAGATTGCATCAAGCTAAGCCTGTGTATTGAGCTGTTTATTAAGCATAAATGCATGCTGTTGAATTTCAGATATAAATAGATAAATCAGCTGTGCCAAACATTGTGAAATGAATCTTAAATAGAAAAGAAATAAAAATTATTAAAAATCAAAATACTGACATTTGGAAAATATATGCAGATAATCTGATGAGTTTCAAAATCCTAACAGGTAATGAATTAATTACAAAATGTTGTAACCTTCCTCCAGAAGTCAGTTGTAGGCATTCAACATGCAAATTGAATCCATCGTCAGTTAACTAGCAGCAGAGAATGTGAACAAAGGTCCACAAAACTTGTTCTGCTAATAAAAGTTGGTAAGTGGAACAATAAATAGAGTGTAATTAACTCGGCAGCTTTATAGACCATTACAGCAATAGTAATGTGGCCTGGGGTACTGAACTACCTCATCTGTTACTGTTTATAAATTCTGTACATACTTCCATTATTGGAAAACTTATATTTGAGCATGCTGCAGAATCTATGCAAAGAAGGGGCAGAAAAAAACAAAATACAGCATTTCAACCACTAGGCCTCATTTCATACAGTTGGGTTAACAATTTAAAATAAATATTGGTAACATGTTTTTAAAGTCTCAGTAGATGGCTTAGAGATACATATAGGAAATGTTTTTGGTAGAACTGAAGCAATATGGGGGAAATTTAGCATTCCACAGAAGCTCAAAGGAATGCCAGAGAGATAACCAATAGCTGAGTGTTGGCAGCTATACTGGATGTGCTGTACTGTCAATTCTTGCCAATGGCTTAACCTGGTATATTATAATGCTTTTGTGAAAAGGAATTTAGGAGGATTAGGCATGGCAAGAGAAGGCAGGAAAGAGGAAACTACAGCTCTACTGTAGATATAGTATGAAAAACATTGGTCTGCTTACCTATATTAGCATGTGAGTTCAGCATTTACATTTAGAGATATGGTGAATTACTTTGTGCATATTTGATCATACTCCTCTCCCTTACTCCATCTAAGTTCTTCCCTGGTCAGCTCTTCACACGTCTAAGATCACAGGTTATTTTCCATTAGCAATAAGATGCCAAGGAGCAATATACTCTCTTGTTTGCAGTTTTGAAAAGCATTGGTTAGATTTAATTTTACCCAAGAGATGCTGGAAATAATGAAATTATCTCCAGCAGCTGCTGGAGTTCTGTATTACATTAAATGATGACTGGTCATTTATGTTGCAATTGCAAAGATCTTTGAGGAGATTAATGTTTTTGAAGGTTGATGTAATCTTTTATGCTTGGTGCTCTGTATTGGATCTGGCCCTATACAGAACTCTTGATTTATTTAGTACCTGTTATTTCAATCCCAGAGCATGAGGGAGGTTTCAATTTCTAAGAACAGTTTCAAGTACACTTATTTCCTGACAGAGGGCTGAGAGGCAGGTGATAAGCCATTGTCTCCACCATTTGACAAGGAACTAAACAATTTCTTGGATATGAAATGGCTGATAATTTTGTCCAGGAACCTTTTTTTATAATGTATGGAGATCTTTAACATGCCATAAATTTATGACATGGGACTCTGGGGGCTTAATTCCCCCCAGAGATATTACTCCTTGAAAAATCTGTCAACCCCAGCCAAGTTTGAATACTCTAACCTTGGATCCAGAGGAGAGCATGCTACCTCCAGGCTAAGGCAGACAAACTCTTTTAAAGACATTTCAACTGAAGCACCATGAACTAGCTCAGGAGGAAATAGAGTGAATCAACAACCATGCATATATTCTGATCTTCTGGTTTAATGCATAAGAATATTCATGGAACAGCAGACATCTAGAAAGAGTCCATTTAATTTGAATCCCATAACTTTTATCTTAAATTGCTTCAGGAACAAAACTAGGATGAAATATTTTCAAGGGGAAAATAACTAAATATATGTACTGAATTTAAAATGATACACTATGGGTAACTTATTTACACACTTCACTTACTATATACCTACTATGTAAACAGCTTCAAAAATTATACATATAAGATATGTACTGAAATTTATCAATCTATACCAACTTTCTTATAAAATAAATACCAAGTAAATATTCTGCAAGAGTATAATCTGAACCACATGCAAATAATATCGACCAACTGATGCATATTTCTGACATTCTTGTAACATTTAATGCTAATGCATTGTAATTTTACATATAAAAAACACAATGTTGTTAAAAAAACATTACCAATAGAGAGATTATTACTGTCCACACCAATTACAAAAATAATAAATATCATTCATGTAACACATACAAACATCTCTTGTTGATAACTCTCTGCATAATCAGGATAATATTACCTCAAATGAAACATGTTTTAAAAAAAGAAGCTGGTTTTTTTTAAAAAATATTTGGAACTAACACAGTGAAACCAAGTCATATGAATAAAAGCACATAATATATGTCATACTAAACACTCATATTGCTTCACTTACTTGTGTAGTATTTGGAACCAGTTTCGAAGACCTTCGTCTTCATCTTCAGCCATGGATACAACTGTTGGCGAATCCAATGACTCTGTAGAGATAAAGTGCCATCCTGGTGGTGTTTTTATGTACTTAAAAATGGTGTTTTCCACCTTTGGAAGTTGATGAACTTTGATATTCCGAAGGTACGGCACTTCATCTCTACAGAACCATTGAATTCTACAACCAGTCATACCCATGGCCGAAGATGAAGACGAAGGTCTTCGAAACCGGTTCTAAATATTACACAAGTAAGTGAAGCAATACGAGTGTTTAGTAGAACATATATCACATGATTTTATTCATATAATATTACCTGTTGCGCTTGATACCATATCTTTTTATTTTCTTTTACTGAACACACTTCCTTTTTTTCCCTTCAGCTTATTTGCTGGATAAATTTAAATTTCCCACCATTTTCTTGTTATGGATTATAATGCTGCATGCTTTAGAGCATTTCTCCTCAAATCACCTGCACTAGCTGAAGAAATAGGGTTAATATCTGAGCTGGAACATGATTTGCATACTTATCTAGGGATGGCATGTGAAAGATTGGGAATTGCAGCAAATGATATAGTCTTTCTCTGCCAATTTTCAGGGTAATTGGTGACAGCTGATGAAGTGAAGTCATCATCATAAGAACATAAATTGGAAGCTTGGAATCTATTGTCAAATTTGCTGCCCTTGGGAATGTTATTCCTACCAGGGATACTGCATATTATGTTGTCATTTGTCTTCTAAGATTCTCCCTTAGTCTTCCACCAATTTCTGATGTACATGTTTGATAATTAAAGAACTTAACACCTAAAGGTTTCATTCAAAGCATGCAAGTGACAAAATGATTCATTGCTTTCAGGCAATTTCAAAAGCAGGGAAGTTTTTTAGTGTATCTACTATGCCCATCAAATATCAACTAGATATTAGTTTTAGCCACAGGTTAAACTACAGACACAAAGTGTTCAATCCATTGGCAGAAGGCCTTTTTATTATCCACTCTTTATCTTGACAGCAAAATAATGTACCTAGCAATCCAAATAAGCAGGGATTTAATTATCATGCTTTTCTTGGGATAAATAAATATGGGTGGTATGTACAATCCAGAGGCACTCACAGTGTATACTTGTGTCATATTTTGTCCTTGTTTAAAACTTGTAATTACTTGCACCTGATTTTTGTCTTTCTGAAGCATAATCATTTCAGGACACTACAAAGTTGCATTGCAATTTCATCCTTATTAAAAAGTCTTTCAGCATCAGTTTATGCTCACCTATAATGTTTTCCAGCAAATCAAATAAACTACACGCTATGACCTTATTGAAAGCAGAAGGCTTTGAATGAGAACTTCATTCTGGCTAGCATAAATATCTTACTTTAATAAAATAGTTAATAAAGATTTAAAGGACCATGCTGATTCACCAAAAAAAAAGAAGAAAAAAAATGCAATTGCTATAGGACAGCCAAAAGTGAAGGACTTGCCAACATACCTGCCTAAAAATGCAGTTATTCGTTTTGAATTATAGTTGGCTGCTTTCATAGCTTGTCTCACTGCAATCATTGCATTGATCATAAACTTTTAAATAATAAGTTGCCTCCCTCTTCTCATTCAAGAAATCTGAATTAGCGACTTCATAGAACAAAGTGTTCTGCTTTAATCACTAAAGTTAGTTTACCAAACATTCTAAAAAACAAATGACTATATATTAGGTATTTTATACTCATTAATTTTGGATTAATCCATAACATTGCGTTGCCAAACACATCTGTGTTTGCTGCCAGTAATACAATAGACAGGGCTGCTTACACTAAAGGGCACAAGGGCACATGCCCTTCCTTTAATTTTGAATCATATATATATTTAAATCATTTCTATATAATCAACTAAAAAGAATTATATAATTTTCATAGATGCAAACTCTATGTTTCAGCACCTGCATTATAGTATACAAGAGAAGCTGTTTAAATGGCTTCTGAGTGTGCAGACCGCTTAGTATGTGTATGTGTGAAGAGAATGGGCCAGGGCACATCCTGCTTGTGTTCAGGCTTAGCAGGGCAGAATACTTTGGTTTAAAAGGAATTATTAAGGAGCTGGTGGGCAAGGGGATGACAGGGGTGTTGCTGTGAAGCTTCATGAAGGGCATGCAGAATCTATGGACCTTCCTTGCACATGCACACTGAGTCTGTCCTCCCTATTGAAGCTCCTACAAGAAAGGCTTTCCTAAGCGATTTGTTGTGAGGAAAACATTATTTCTTCCCACCAGCTGTTTGTTCTTTTGCGCTATGAGAAATCTAAACTATAAAAATCTCTTCCACATAAAGTCAGCTCAACTAAATTAGCCTTATATAGCATTAAGTTTTAAAAAGAACCAGCACTGCCATAAATAAGAGCAAATTTAGTTTGTTAGTGAGAGGAGGCGCTTCAAATTAAATAGACAATTTTGGCACTTCTGCCTATCAACGATTGTTGAACATCTGTGGAATGAGAACTGAGAAGCCAGTGTGGTCTATTTATTGCATCCTTTAACGTTATTGTTTTTAATACATTAGCACGGAAAAAAATAAATACAGTGACCTCGTGGACAGTAATGTTATTTATATATACTGCTGCATCCCAAAATATATATATATATATATTTATTGCTGACATTAAATCTTGTTTCTGAACAAAAGTGCATAGCGAAACTATGAACAAATATCTGAAATACATGATAAACTTAAGTGAAGATGGATTATTTATTTTAGTAAATGTATAGTGAATATCTTATGCTAAATAAAAATTGAAACTGGCACATTAAATTACTTTTGACTTTATGTTCGAGAAAAGTGATTTTTTTTCCCCACATCAGTGTGATAATTTCATATTCGTGGATTCTATGCAATGCTATTTTTATAAGTTGTACCCCCTCCAACTATAAGTGCACGAGCCGCCACTGCAAATGACGAAAAAACAGTATTGCTACTCAGTTTTGGGGGCTAATCAATGTCACTAGAGTACAGCAGAAATACTGTCCATACAAATAGACGTGAGCAGGCAGATACGTTCTGTAGAGAGTGGGGGGAAGAGGCGGAGACCTCAAATGATGGGTCCTGGTGGTGTAGTGGTTACCATACTTGCCTCCTACACCCAAGAACGCGGGTTCGAACCCGGCCAGGACCGATGGATTTTTTCGGGGCGCAAAAATCGTAAGTATGGCTTCCTTCGAAAGGGAAGTAAAGCCGTGGGTCCCGTGTCGTACATTTATGGCACGAAAAAGAACCTCAAGCCTGAAAGAGAGGCCTCTGAGCAAAATTTATCCGCCGTTTCACGCCCTGAGTTGAATGGGACGCTGATGACCTGAGATGTTAAAGAGGGTCCTTAAATAAATCAATCAAAAAAAAAAAACCTCAAATGATAGCGGTGTAGTAAGCACACGGATAAAGATAGTTAAGGGGAACCGGGATGACAGTTACATAAAATTTATTACTGTTCCAGTAAAACACAATTATACACAATACATGACAAATATTTAATGACCATCATACTGCTTAAATATTTTATGAAATTATAGATAGATATCAGTGGCGGCTCGTGAATGAAAAAGTAGGTGAAGAGGTGAAGCCCCATTCCAATAGTTCAATTAATCAATCATAATATTTACATTTGCAATATTGGTACATTCATTTTTCATATTTAAAAATGTATAAAGCACCTAATAAGCATAACATAACCAAGTGTAAATGTAAAATGCATGCTTTCATAATTCTCAAACTTACCGGTTTTTTTTTTAATTTTTGTTAAAGATCAATCATTTCTGATGTTTGCAAACTTGTCTATGACATCCTCATAGAAGGGTTGATTTTCAATCAACTTCAATAATAATTCACGATGTATGGAGATGACAGTCAATGATGCAAGTCTGCATTGCGATATCGTGTTTCTTATAAAGTGTTTCTTTTCAAACAGGAAAAACTGCGTTCTACACATACACTTGTAAATGGTATTGTCAGTGCCAAAGAAGGAAAAAAAAAAAAAAAAAAAAAAAAAAACTTGTAAATATCTTCAAAAAATGCTTTTTTTTCTTTCTTTTTTCTTTCTTTCTTTCTTTCTTTCTTTCTTTCTTGTTTTTTGTTTTGTTTTTGTTTTTTTTTCCCTAAAGTTTTTGTAGAATTTGTCCCAATTTTTGTGTTCTGTAGGGTTCACAGCATAAAATAACAATTCGTTTCTTAAACGTGGAATATTGCTGAACATGTGTGGATAGTTCTGTTGCAAGTTCTGTAAGGCTATAACTGGAAACTATTTCGTACTTAGCTCAAACTTGGTGGAATCAATGATTTATATTGTAACCTATCATAGTCTCATGAAATCGCACTTGGATCTCCATCAAAATAGTGTCATTTATTTCATAATACAAGATGCGATATTCTCGACACACATCTTCTATGCCAAGTCACTATGTCCCCTTCGGGCGTTTATGGTGGTCAACTGTCTACTTTCAAAAAGCTCACCAAAATTGCCTGCGTTCCTTTTATTTGTTAGTATCTAGTTAAGCGTGTCTTTAACCTTGACTACACAATAATTAATGTACAGATTTTTTCTGTATTTTATCATACAGCATCTGTCAAATCAAAAACATCTTTGAATGCCAACCTAGAAACGAAAATTCAAAATCATTGAAGTCCTTCAGAGCCCTTTATAAAAGTAAACTTTATTTTCATCGCTTGTTTCATTATTCATAAGTTCCTTAAATATTGTTTTAAACTGTTCCACTCTTTTACAATAACTTGTAGAAATCTTGAGTTTTAAGATCAACTAGTTTCCGTAATAGTAAAGTTTTTGACGGTATTAGACGGTAACAAGGGCGTGTGTTCTTTTCGCCAAGTGGTGAAAAAATGCTGGAATTTCATTTGCATTCGCGAAAAAATCCAACATTTGGAAATTTTGTTACAACTCTGTTGTAGTCCCAAATTGAGACGATGAGCCATACAATGAACAAATACAATTTGCAGTCTTATCTTAAATCTTTTTTTGCAAACCATTTACATTCCCTGATATTACAGCTGCGCTATCGTAACACTGTGCAACCAACTTACTTTCATAAGAATATTCTGTCAAGATACCATCAAATAGTTCGAACAAGTTTTATACTGATCTATCTTCACTCACATCATAAAATCCTAAAAATCGTTCCCCCGGGATACCCTCATTATTCACAAATCTAACAATAATAGAACACCGTGGTTGTTTACAAATAGGTATCTAATGTGTCAACTTGGATGAGAAAAAAATGTAGCATTATAAAGTTCATTCTTAATGTGATCACTAATGTACTCTGATATTACATCTGTTATTTCATTCTGAATAGCTTTTGAGTTTCCACTAAACGCGGTTTCGTTTTATTGTTTTTTTTTGTCCCCCCCCCCCCCCCGATAGTGGTTGTGAAGATCTAAAGGCTTTTCATATATCACTGTCTTAAACGATTCCTCAAAGTTCCCAAGGTTTAAAGAGACAACACTCTCATCGTACCCCCTATAAGGAAGTTTCTGTAAACTTAAATATAGCACAACCCTAGTAACAAGTCTCAGAATCTGCCGTTTAAAGTTACATTCCCATTATATCTGAGTGCACATAGCCTTGAATTTTCCATTAAAGCATCTGTTATTGTGTTTCGGTTTTTTTTTTATTTCTTTCTTTCCCCCCCCCCCCTAAATTTTCTTAGTTGTAACTGGCACTTCAAATGTCCCTCACTATCTTTGTGTTTATTTAACCCACGGTGTAATGTTTTGGAAATCAAAGAAACCTTGTGTATTTTAGACACAACTTTTGTTATTAAAAAGTAAGCAAGGCCAACAGAACAGTTCTTGAAGAATAGAATTACTGCACCACCATGTGAATTGTTCGAACCAAGATTCCTTACAATGAAGGCTATAGGATTTACCAGTTTTCTTGACTTCTTTTTTAGTGCACAGTTCTATAAGTCCTTTGGGCATCCAATTTAGTAAATCTCTTATGTCTTGTCAATCCACCTTCTGTAGGAGTTACTAATAAATTTAATATTGTCTCTTTCACTGGAAACATAATAAACATGCAAAACCACCACCGTTCATCAATAACAATTTCAATACGTATAACTTTATTTGCTGGGAAACAAATACATGCTTCCACCAAAAGAAAAAACGCGCCAGTTACATTGTCAACTTCCACCAGCTTAAACAGCATTGGACGAGACGTGCTGAAGAGACAAACAAGCTCCTCACCTCAGTTATGTGACCATTCTAAACTACCCTTAAAGACGTCAAGTACTAATGTCAGGCTTCCATGTTAACAGATGAATAACAACTTGCCTTACAAAAGCTCGTCTCACGGCAGTGTGTATGACTGGTTTATTGTATTACGTTGTGGCATTAGCCCTGCCATCTAGGATTGCGAGTACACTAACAACTTGAAGTAACGCGGCCTCGCTGGCTTGTTCTTCATATAAATGCTTTCATTACAGAAGGAAAATTATATAATTGTTTTTTTAAATAAATGTTGGTGAAGTGGCACTTCACTCTCTTCATCTGAATAGCCGTCACTGGTACATATGCGCAGGTATAACTGTTTTTGTGTGATCACTTAATTGCTTGCAACACATGATGCTCGCTTTATCACGGTGTATGATACAATTGAAGCACGACAGAAGCTTGCTGCTGCTAGCTGACTCCAGCAAACAAGGTCATGGCATTGTGCATCATGTTTACACTGCTCACATCTATTTGCATGGACTATACTCTATCAGCACATTAAACAGTATTTCTAAAACACGCTCATAAATCTCTGGAACTGTTTTGCAATAGATGAACGGGGCTTCAAATTGTTGTGGTTCCAAACATTCTGTCTTCACTTTAAGAAAATCAATGTTCCCAGCAGGTCTTGCTTTCGTTAAATGGATATGCCATTCTATTTATTTACTTTGCTCCCATGCATCAGAAGAACTACATTCCAACATAGATTACATTCTTAGAGAAGCATACAATTGGTTTCATATATCTACGCTGAGAAGAGAATCGTATATGGAAGCATGCAAACTATTTAATAATGTTTAAAATCTTATTAGATGATTCCTTTTAACGCGCTTGTGTGTGTGTGTGTGTGTGTGTGTGTGTGTTTCTCAACAAAACTCTGTATATGTCACTAAAGTCAAATAAAAAAAAATAGTTTCTGAAAATCAGCAAAGTCACTAATTAGAGAGTTGAGATGTATCTGAACCTAATAATTTAAAAATCACTCTAGCGGCAGCAATTTTGTTTTTTCTCAACGAAACTCAATTGATATTGTTAAAATAAAGCATTAAAAACAGTTTCTGAAAATAAGTGAAATGAGATTATTATGAGTGGGAGTTTTCCGAAACACAAAATTTAAATATCGTTCTAGCTTCACTAATAAAGGATATATAACTTTAATCATTTATTCAATGTATCGATATGAGTCTATTCTATCTTGTGTTGGTGACACTGTTTTCTCTCTTTGTTATAAAGAGATCTTAAAAAGTATCGATCTTTAATAAAATATTTCTGTGCAAAACGGTATATTTAAAACAAAAAACCTCTTTCGATTATGGGCCCAGGATCGACAAATTCAAGATAAGATGTGTTAATTTCTGTAAAAATTGTCAAATTGTCGAAATGTCAAACCCAATTCAAAGACTGATAAACAGCGTTGGAAAGCTCGCTGATGTCGCATCTTTGCCAATCTGGAATTTTGAAATTGAGATTCTCTTCAAATCTAGAGCGTTAATAGATCTCGTGAATGGAAAATCTAAACTATCTTATATAATTAACGACAAAGAAAAGGATGAATGGAAAAGGAAAGACGCATGTGCCCGACAAGCGATTGTTGACTCTCTTAGGAGACAAAAAATAAACAAATAAAAATAAAATAAATCGCGCACACATATTTTTGTGCACAACAGCAAATGAAATACGTACTAAACTCTGCGGTTATTTTCGAATGAGATAATGGGCACCAAAAAGCGACTACATCTTATGATTTTATTTATTTATTTATTTTTATTTATTTATTTTATTTTATTTTATTTTATTTATTTATTTTTTGCTTATAAGCTCGATCAATCAAAAGACATGGCGTCAAATTTAAGCATTTTAGAAAATCTCAGATATCATTCAATCGTCCTCTCAAAAACGTAGAAAATCGATGACGAAATGTTAATGACAAAAATAATATCTTGTCTTCCAGGAAACTGTAACAAATTCATCACATCATGGAACTCAGCTCCAAAAGACAATAAAACATTAATAAGTCTAACATCCCGTCTTTAAGTAAGGAATCGCGAAAATCGAGCAGTGATTATGTGCCTGTCGCATTTTATTCTAAAGAACAATGGAATTCGTCGCGTTTCCCAACACACAAGAGTCGAAGTATAACTGATCAGAGTTATCGATGTTATATATGTGAAAATTATAACGACCCTTAAAATCGTTTTTTATCGTAAAAACAGGAATAAAAAACAAAACACCAGTACTCAAGCTGTTTTTCTAGCAAATGAAAAGAATAAGAGTTCAAAGGACAATGTTACTTTACGTATAGTTGATTCGGCTGCTAGCTCTCACATGACTAACAATGAAAAATTTCTGAAAGGGACTAGTTCGTCTAATGCCAAAATCACCATAGCCAAAAATAATGACTTCATAAAGGCCAAAAGCTCCGGAATGATAGAAATGTCCGAAAGCAAATAGTCTAACGTTTTATTCGTGCCTGGCCTATCTAAAAACTTACTTTCTGTCGCCCAAAAGGATGGCAAGATGGTCTATGAGAACGAAAAAGTCGAAATTTATTAGAAAAATGAAATTGCACTAAGCGATAAGAAACATTCAAGTGGATTGTTTGAAATAAAACTGAGTAATGAAAATGAGGTGGAAGCCCTCATCGCAACAACTGAGACTTTCAATTGGCATAGGAAACTTGGATATCTTGGAGCGAAATATTTGAAGAAACTTGAAAAGATGTCACAAGAGATGGAACTTAAAAATCTGACATGAAATCCTTGAAACCTGCGAAATTTGTCTGAAGTCCAAAGCATGTCGAACCATTGAGACTCAATCCTACCTGTACTACAGAACCGCTACAAATTGTACATACAGACAATGAAGTCTGAGAGACAATAACCAACTACATCACTAAAATTGAAAATTGTTGGTTAAATAGGTTCGGAAAATTAGAATGGACAACGCTGGTGAACATGTTTCAAGCGAATTTAAAGAATTTTATGATTAGAAGGGAATAGAGCTCGGTTACATTCCTCGTCACAATCAATAGCTTATTGCTCATGCTGAAATCTTGGTCGTACCCTCAAGAATAAAACACGAACTCTGATATTCGACTCTCGATTACCGAAGGAAATGTGGGGTGAAGTCTTGATGACAGCAAATTATTTGCTTAATCGAGGTCCTCCCAAGATTATTGAAACAACTGTAGCTAATTATGGTTGAAAGAGAAACCGCATTTGTCCCGACTCCTATTTTTTGTATGTACAGCCATTGTCAAAATTCTGAAGAACACAAAAAAGTTGAATGCAAGTGCCAAAAAGTACATATTGTGTTGGATACACAAATAATAGTTAAAAATTTTGGGATCCTGAAAAGCGTAGGATAATCACATCTAGGAGACCTCTATACCTGCAACCCTGAAATAGTCTAAGAATCTCCATAGTAATTACTTTCGTCGTCGACAGCGATGAAGACGATCTGCCCACTGATCATGAAAATACTGAAGATGAATGAGAAGACTCCAACCAGGAGGGAACCAGAAACTGAGACCTCCACCTATGAAGAGATAACATCTTCACAAGAAACTGCTTATGAAGAGCCTCTGGAAAGTTCCGAAACAGTCCAACAAAGATCATCAAAAGTAAAGAGCATACCCGAAAAACTAAATTATTACCAATTAAATGTTAATAACTTCAATGAAAATGCTTTTCTTTCAAATGAAGACGTCATTACAGATGAAGAAAAAGAACATTGTATCAAGGCGATGATGAAGAAAAGAAAAGAAAAAAAAAAAAAAAACACCTGGATTTGTGTCAATACCAAGTTTGCTGATGGAAAGAAAACCCTAACCATTGGTAGCAGTTGTTTAGTTATATTAATTTAATGAGTTCATTTTTATATGTTTCTATGCTATCCATAATGTTCAATATAAAGCCCCAAACATTTAATGGTAATAGGTATGTAGTTATGTTAATTTAAGAAGTTCGTTTGCGTATGCTATTATGTTAGATAAAGACTATAATATTCTATTTAAAGCTCCAAAACATTAATCGATAATGTGTTTTTAATCATATAAATGTAATGGGTTCATTTGTACAAATTTTTATATTAGGCAAAGACTTTAATTTTCAATTCAAATAAGAAATATTCGTTGGTAATATTTTTTAAATCGTATAAATTTAGTAAGCTCATTTGTATAGATTTCGTGTATCAGATAAGAGCTATTACAATGTATGTCCTAATGTTTATTTGTTGGCCTTATCAAAATACTCAAAAATATAAATGTATTTGTTCAAAGGACCACACACATAGCCAAGAATATGAATAGATTAACTACAAATAAAGAAAACTGTAGTATTAAGAAAATCAACCAATGGCAAACGTAACAACTTTAATAATGTGTACCAAGAATGAAACACGAGACAGACAATTTGTTGAGATTCAATAGAAATTAACGAATTTCATTCGTTTAGTTATACTTATGATGAAAATAATTCATTGTAATGAATAGTATTATTGCAATTCACTGTAATAATTGACGATTTATATTTCAAAATATTTAATTAGTTGTGTTTTGTATTTCGTGGGGAGAGGATGTGCTTTGTATTTCGTGAGAAGTGATGGTTCATACTTCGTAAAAAGAGGTTGCGATTTATGTTTCGTGGGAAGAAGTTACAAATTATCAGGCTTGGTGAATAATATGAGTCACGAGTTCGAATTATTCACATTCCTTTCACTCCAGAAGTACCAATTTGAAAAATTCAGCTTTAATAACAAACTGTGAGCTAGACATGCATAACGTGGTGGTAGTAGTGAACGTTGACGACACACACGTACCCCCTCATAATACCGCCGCAAGCTGGACTGTATGAAGCTTGAACAGACTTGTAGTGAAGATTTCTCTGAAACGTACAGATCCATAGGCGCTGATTCGCTAAGACTTCTGATGTCCCTAGCTCGTCGAAAATGGTTCAATTGTAAGACCTTCGGTGTGAAAACCGCCTTTTCCTTTGGTCACCTGTTTGAAGAAATTTTATGAAGGTTCCAGAAGGGCATAAAAATGCTTATACGAAAGTTTGCAAGCTTAAGAAGAGTATATAAACAGGAACAATCAAGTTTGAACTGGAACAGAAGACTCGCCGATTTCTTATTTTGAAAAAAAGTTTATCACCATTGAAAAATGAACTTTATATTTGTGTAAACAATACTAAAACCATAATATTGGCTATCTATGTTGACAATGGCCTCAATTTTCGCACAAGATAAAGCCTAAATTGACGAAATTCTTTATGAAACAGAGAAAAAATTTGATATCATGATTTTCGATAAACCAAACACCTTCGTTAGATTACGAAATCACAACCACACTTAACATCCTAAAGCTTGATCAAACTAGTTATGTGGAACGGGTTCTTGAAAAATATGAGATGGCTGATTCCAATTCTGTAAAAACTCCGATGACTGAAAATAAGGAAAAAAAAAAAAAAAAAACTTTGAAGAAATTAAATTTCCGTGCCCTGAAATAGTTGGAAGCCTGCGTTATGACTCATATAAAACCCGACCAGACCTCGCTTACTCAGCTATTATAGTAGCAGACATCTAGAAAATCTAACTAAAGTGGATTTTGCTAACGTGAAAAGATCTTTACGATACCTGGCTGCAACGAAAACTGATGGAATCTCCTACCCCAGAGACACTTCTGATGATTTGGTTGTCTACTGTGACAGCCAATGACCCTGAAACTCGCCGAAGCACTTCTGACTATGTCATATTTTATGCTGGAGGACCTGTAAGCTGGAGAAGTCGCAAAAAACTTATTGTATCTACCAGCAGCACTGAAGCAGAGTTCATATCAGCAGCTGAATGTTGCAGAGAACAACATTCTTAAGAAATTTACTTTGTGAATTAACTGGTAAACATGTACCAACGACATTATTCATTGATAATTTGTCTGCCATTGAAATGATTAAAAAGGGGGGAAGGAAAGAAAAATGAACACCCGCAGCAATCATATTGATGTCAAATATTATTTCATAAAAGAACAATACGATGAAAGAATTTTGCATTTAAAGTATTGTCCATCTGCAGAATAGATTACTGACATATTTATCAAATCTTTAGGCTCTTACTAAAGTTTATGTGTTTAAAAATAAAATTGTTCAAAAAATGTGAAAGTGAAAAGTGGAGAAGCGAAAGTGCAAAGTGTAAAAAAACAAACAAACAAAAAGTTCGTGTTATAAAAATTATTTTAATATACATTTCATATTTCTCTAAATGTTAAAATAAGAGGGTATAAAGGATATGCATTTTAATCATTTATTCCATTTATCGATTCTGTCTTGTATTGGTAACATTGTTTTACCCCTGTTTGATATAAAGAGAAGAAATTAAACTAAGTAAAACCTTCTTAATTATATCGCTCTTTGTTTGTCGGCTTAATAAAGCATTTCTCTGCAAAACGCTGGGTATTTAAAACCGAAAACTGGTTTAATTAATGTTCATTTTTTCGGAATAGAACTAGGTATATACCATTTAAATAAAATAGAAAAAATAGTTTCTGAAAATTAGGAAAATTAGACAATTAGGAATGCGGGTATGCCTGAAAACCTAAAATTTAAAAAATTCCTTAGCCTTTAATTTTCTCTCAATTGTTACAAAAAAAAAAAAAAAGGACAAATAAAACATAACGATGCATGTTTTATTTTTGACAAAAGTATTATCCTGAAGATAGCACACTGAAGTGTTAATCCAAGTCTAGGTGTTCATGGCATACCCAGCCGGTATCAAAAGAGGCGGCAACATTTTGATAAGACCGTTGCTCGATATCCCAACAATAACATTGATAAACTCTTATGCAGCTATATATTTGCTACTGCTATTCCTAGACTGCTATTGGCTGAAACTATTACATCACTCCACGTGCAGTTTGTCTACTGTTAAATCCTAGACTGTTATTGGTTGAAGATAAAGTATTATTAATGCGTAAAACAGAAAAACTATCGCTAAACAATTGATTTCAAATGCTCTTAGAAATGCGCGGCGACTGCAGGATGCCCCCCGTCATCACTCCAAGGGGGTTTGTCTGTTGTTAAATCTACTGACTGAAGCTAAAATATTATTGCTGCTGTAAGACAGAGAAACTGCGGATTACACTGGCTTAGCCCATCTTCTACATGAGAGGAGAAACGGCCTGATGTGAGTGTTTTAAATAGTGCGCTTCTGGTATAGTCTGCCGATCAGAAGACAATTGGAGGCTGAAGTGCAAGGGGACTTGAACTGTTTACCTGCACACGAAGATTGTATGTGAGACACCCATGTAGTCACATGAATGAGGGCCTCTCAGACTCAGATCGGGTTTGCCCGCTGGATTTCTAATCATGGGCGAGTATCTGGCGACAATGTTTACTTTTTCAGCACTAACTGGATTTAACATAGAGAGGACGGTAGAAAATGTTTACGTAGCACATTCCTGTGGCTTGCCTTCTTCACATAGACACAATAGTTAACACATAATTCGCTACCTTCTCCCAATTTTGGCCAACTCAATGTGTAACTTCTCTGCTCAAGCGCTCTATAATAAAGTTCACAAATTCAACTTGATGAGGAATACGTCTAGTTTACGCAGCTCCTGCGTGACGAACTTTTTATTTTTTCTCAACTAAACTCGGCATATAACGATCAATTAACAAAAAATTAATCGAGTTTGTTTACCAGCAAAATCAAACTACCAACCCCTATATTTGCCAGACCCCAAGGTAGGCATCTATAGTAGACAAAATGGTGGAATATGTGTTCCATATCACTTATTAATTTGCAATTATCTGATTTATTACGGCGATTTATAGTTGGAAATAAATCAGCATTAATTTGCTATTTCTTTTGTTTTTTAAGTTAATGCTGATTTAGTGAAATCCTTTGATTTTTGATTGATTGATTGATTTATTAATGGACGCTCTTTAACATCTCAGGTCATCAGCGTCCCATTCAACTCAGGGCGTGAAACGGCCGACAAATTTTGCTCAGAGGCCTCTCTTTCAGGCTTGAGGTTCTTTTCCGTGCCGCAAATGTACGACACGGGACCCACGGCTTTACTTCCCTTCCGAAGGAAGCCATACTTAGGATTTTTACTCCCGAAAAAATTCATCGGTCCTGACCGGGTTCGAACCCGTGATTTGGGTTTAGTGAAATCAATCTAGGAACTTTTTTAATAGAAAGTATTAAGTACCACATGGATTTGCTCTTGTATGTCTTTATTATGTCAGTACACAGCATAATACCATATTTACATTTCCTAAATAGCAGCAATTAAAGGAGGAGTGGATAAAGTTTTGAAGTTAATGATGAAACTGCTTATTAAACGTATTGTACCAAACTTTGTGGTTACAGAGAGCATTTTCCCAGCCACTTTCTCTAATCTGCCATCGTATCTGACAATGTGGGTTAGAAAGGAAAAATCGGTAAAACGCGCAGTTTGAATCCAGATGATGGAGTTTTAATGGACCAGATGTTATATCATGTTTCGGCTCGTTTGCAAGTTAGGTTAACAGAGACGGGTACATTGTAGTAAAATCGTTCGTTTTCCTATAATTAAACAAATTGATTTGTTTATTTGGTTCGTTGCAGTTACGACAGCTTATAATTAGCAGTAAATAAACAAACCGTGCTGGTTCTTTAATACGACATAGGGTCGCTCTTTTATGTCTTAATTAAGGCACTTCAACGCATAACAACACCTTTATATTTCCTAAATATCAATAATAAAGGAGGAGTGGATAAAGAGTATACACCGTGCACGTTTTGAAGTTTGTATTCCTCACTCATTCGGCGATCTTCCAAATAACTTTCTCCACTCGCTCGATCATTTCGTCAGACCGGCTTGCGCGAGACCGAGATAGCCTTAGTCTGTTGTTACACGATGATCTGTCTTCCGGAAGTGTCACACTCATGAACGCACTTTAGACACATCCGTTACACCATCACTATATGTCTCACTCAATTGGCGATGAATTTTAATCGGTATCAAACCACGCAAATGGAGAAAAAGAACGATTACATGCTGTTCTTGTAATGAAAACGTCGCCATTTTAAAATATCAAAAACAAATCTCACTCTAGCCGCTTACGCTAGAGTTCTATCTGACATATAGTGCTGCCATCTCTGTCACGCATTGACAGCGAGTGCCAGCGTATTTTAAAACAAACCCTATGCTTCTGTTTCCAGTCCCGAGAGAAAAAATCGAAAGTGTTTTATAACTTGAATGCATCTCGTATCTTATGTGATAGTGAGAATTAATGAAAAGGAAAGGTTCGGAAGAACATATGAAGCGGATTTTCGGAGCGAGATGAGAATTTTAATGAACGGTGTGGGCAGGATATTATGTTTCGACACCTTTGCAAGTGAGGTTAAGACAAGTCAGGTACACATGTTTATAACTATTGCCAATGAAGGTTATGTCCTTTTATTTAAAATAGACGGTGATAAATATGATGCTGTCCCAACTATGTTGATTAGTTTTAAGGTGTTCAGTTATTTGGAAGTTTGTGTATTTCATAAAGAGTTGTGCTTACTGTGGAGAAATTTCTTTTACATATGAGAGATATTGTTTGTAAACAATGTCAAATTCTTAAAAAAAAAAAAAAAAATAAAAAAAATCGAAATATTTTCTAATGATAAATAATTTTATCTTGTATACACAATACTGCGTAAAATTACGGAATTTGCTATTGGTAATAATAGAGCCACTTCGGCTGCCATTTTTCCGTATTGGGGTCTGGGGTCGAATCCCGGTGTTGACAACCGCCACGGGTGGTCGAGGTCGTTAAGTCTCGGACTCGTGAGCGCGAAGCCTAGGTTTGAATACCACCAGGACCGTCCTCCCTTACTGAGTTTTTTTTTCAGGTTTTCCTCAATCGTCATAAATGGCAATTGCCGGGGAGGTACCCTAAACTTAGGCCTGGAACGATTCCTTCCTTAAAAATAAATCCTTTCCCAATATATAATTTCATCTCATGTACCATCAGTGCCCATCGCCTGTGGTGCCTCTGTTTCAAAAAACGGGCGTTAAACACCATTCATTCATTCCGGTGGTTACCCAAAATTTTCAAGTCTGATTTTTCCATTCCAGCCCATGTCTTACACACGTCTTTTGTGAAAGAACTATTTTTATATAAAATAGTCTTGATTAGATGATTGGGGGGCGGGGTTCAACCTAAAGCAAACATTTAAAAATCGCTCTAACGGACGCAATTTTTTATTTTTACGACGAAACCCGGCATATGCCATTGAAATAAAATAATAAAAATAGTTTCCAAAATCAACGAAATCAAACTGTTAGGAGGGGGGTTTACCTGAGATCCAAAATTTGTGATTTGGCGTGGGGATATACCTGAAAAATAACATTCAATAAGCACTCAAGTGGCACCAGTGTTTATTTTATCACAATGAAACTATATGTATAATTCAAATAAAATAAAGAATATAGTTTACCAAAATCAGCAGAATGAGGTTATTAGGAGTGGGGATTTACCTGAAACCCAAATTTTAAAAATTACTCTAGCAGCACCTGTATTTTTTTTTCTCAATGAAATTCGGCATATAACGATCAATTAACAAACAATCAATTCAAAAACTAGCAAAATTGGACCATTAAGAATGAGAAATAATAAAAAAAGATGCACACGCGCGCGCGCGAGTGTTTTAACGCTCTAAAGGCTGCAATTTTATTTTTTCTTAATGAAACTTCGGTAGTTAATGAACATTTAACAAACGATTCGTCGAGTTCATTAATCAGCAAAAATTGATCATTGGGGTGGAGGCATAAAAACGCTAAACTTGAAATTAACATACTTCTCTTCTTATATACTTTCTCAAATTGACGTACTCATCTATGAACTTCCTAGTATGGTGTATCATAATGAACCTCTATTAGACTTTCACAGGCATGTTATAATTTAAACAGTTAAAATCTTCTGATCTGTTTTGCAAAGATCCATAGTTTAATATGCTGCCATAGCTTTCACCAACTACTGCGTTTGGCATTATCAGTGGAAGATGAGCAACAACTGACTGCTGAAAAAACAAGAGTAATGATCTTTCTCTGTTTGGTTTTAAATGGTCGATCAATATTACATGTATCCAGCAAGGGGAGAGGGTGTATTAATTTTATCAAAACACTGATTTGCAATATCTTTTTACTGATTTACTCCTTGGAAATCTATATTTTCTCAGTTAGCAATTTGGTACAACTATATAACACTTTAATGCTGGTGCTGTTGTATGTTAAGGCAATTGTCAGGCCAGCTCAACTTTTTGTCTATTTGCTGTTTCACATTCTAGGTGTGCATCTGTTAACTTATGACATGACATGAACTTATTCCGTAATTGTTTTATTTGAGAATTATTGATTATTTGGCCATTTTTCAAGTCGAACTCAATGTGAAAAAGATACTTCTTTAATAATTTTAAAGTATGTGGAGCTTCAACACATGAAGATGGGCGATTTGTTACATAATATACAAGGGCTCATTTGTTACATAATACACATTCTGTTCATGTAGATAAAATTCTCTCCATAAACCTAAATTGCCTTTACTATAGTCTCTCACACAAGCAATAACTATGTAGCCAATGTTCTGAAGTCAAAGCCTAGAAATAAGGTTGTTACCATTTTGAAAACAGTCTACTTGTCATTATCATTTTTATACATTAGTAAAATCCCAGAATTTCATCATCCTTTTGAGCATATTCATATACAAATAGATAATGCAATTTCATTTTGTAACAAGACAGTAATATATTTTGTAAATATTTCTTGCCTCATCATTTTCATAGCCTTTATCACATGCTTTATTTTCTTATTTCATTGAAAAATTAAATGCCAATCTTTAGAGAGATGATGTGCCTGGCAATGAATAGTATGAAGTTTCTGTCAAAACTGTGGTATTGTTTACCAAGATGAAGGCATTTAAATATGGAAATATCTTCATTACTCCACAGGCATTTAAAATTATATCTGACTGATTCTTTCTTAAAGCATGTGAAAACGTTGTACTCTGTAATTGAGAGTAACTCATGCTTTTTAATTTTCTGTGATAGTTTTGAAATTTCCAATTCTAAATTATGAATTTGTCTTGTGTTTAATTGCATTTCATTTTTTAAAATTATTTGTTGTTTTAAAGACTTTTTTTTCTATAAAAACAGCTTTATATTCTTTTAAGAAAAAATTCATACAATGCTTTTCTTTAATTATCTTATCCTTCAGGTACTCAAAATTTCTACAGCTTCTATAGTGCTTTCTAAGCCGTGTTTTCCATTCTTCTACTACAGCATGAAACTCTATTATCAGTATCTTTATGCATTATGTGTTGAAATGGATAAAAAGGCTATATAAACTTTAATTTAGTTAGATTCTGTATAACCTAAGGGTTGAGCTAGGTATTTAATAAATTATTATATAATTCACATTAAAGTAAAATGTGTTTGAATGTTGAAATGAACTTCACTAAATTAGGACATGTTTCCGGAACCTTTGTTCTTATCCTGAGCTGTTTACTGAGTGCTAGGTAAGTTTAGGGCATTCTTATCCCAAAGTATGTTTTCATAAAATGTTCTAACTTCTTTTTAAGATAATTCAAAGCACCTCAATAATTTATTTGTATCAACATTCTTTTTGTAACTAACGTAGTTTACAAATTTAAGTTTCAGAACTGTTATCAACCTTCTTTGCTTAAGAACTTCAACTTCAATCCCTCCATATGTTATGTCGTCAAAAATATATTCATTCCTCTCCTTATACTACAATGCATGTATGTTAGTTATTTTCAGTAGAAATTTCTACAAAATGTCTTTCCTATCTTTACCAAGATCTACCTAATTGCTATGATTTCCTATTATCCTATGTTAGACTATTCATGTCTGAATTTCGGTACTCTTGCTTGATATTTCAGAAGATGCAGCCTGGAAGAAGATAACTGAACTCCCCTAGTTGGGGAAATAATAAAGAATATTTCTGATAAGTAGATCAATATATTGATTTTATGGTGGTGAAGATGAGTAGAATATGAAGCACAAGAATCAGAAAAGAGCAGAAGAACAAGGTTTACTTTATTTTTTCATATCAGTTTCAAGTTCTTTTCCAAGTCTGTTATGTAGTGGTTTAATGCAGATGCAGTTTCCTTGAGCTCCAAAACCACTTTTGAGTTTCCAACATATGCATTGTGAAATATGTTTGTTCTTGTTATTTTACACCTGCAACAATGTGAAATCTACAGCCATACATGTGAACTATAAAATATTTCTCCTATTGGTAGTTTGGGAAGTGATTGATTTTGTGTACAATAAAACTACAGGGCTTGTTTCATCTTCTTTTTTTCATCATTATTTGAGTTTTTTATTTTTATTTTATTTATTTTTTTAAACTCATGGAGCCTAGAATCATTTCTTATTTGTTCTTTTCTTCTAAATCAGGAATGATTTAATTTTTAGACAGAACTTAGCAATGTCGAATAGATAGCTGAGCAAGGATTTCCAAATCTAAAGTTAAAATGCTTGTAGAAGTTGATTTGTACTTTGAGAGGGAACACAGCAAATGATCTAAGTGATCTAAGAACATTTTCATCACATTATCTGCTCTACATCAAATTCAGGTAAGAGCCATAGAAAGACCATCATGTATAATATACCTTTTGACATTTGTATTTTAATATATTCCTCTTAATAAATTCAGTTCGGTCTTGGTCTCTTTCCTTCAGTTGACAACCACTGCAATTTTCCATAATTCACATTAGCATTGCCCGCAGAATAGACAACAGTACTTTTAAAGACAATTCAAATCAGTTCATACATCCTCCTGGTTTTAAAAAAATATGGATGAAGACTCATCATTTTTTTCCAATGCCAAAGATCTACGAAAATAAACATGAATAAATAACTATATGAAGAGAGAGCAGGAGAACAATGTGCTTTGTATTACTTAAATTGCAGCTTAACATTCATCGAGTACCTGACAATTTAAAATATAAATTTAGATAAATTCTATTGAATGCCGGCTTCATATCAATCAATAATAAGGGTGTAAATGACGGACCAGCAGGATCTGCAATGCGGGGGGGGGGGGGGTTTCCGAAAAACATAGATTTATACCTTTGAAATCTACTTAAAAAGTTCAAGATATGTCTACGTCAGTATTAATCCCCAAAAATTAAGAAAACCATTTACATAGAAATAATTTGCATGTTACATTGAGATTATTTCAACCACACATTAACATTGTTTAATCGTATTTATTATCATCGGTCCTTCTATTCACTATGTTCGTAGATATTTCTTTGGCTATGGCAGTTAACGTTTATTAATTGTGTATTTGCAATATCTTTGATGTAGTAATTGGCTACACAGCTAAGCGAGCAGAAGAAATTGAAAAGATGCATAAGACAACGAGGGCAAATAAGAGATGCCTATAATTACGGTTACCAGATTACAAAAGTAAAAAAGAGTGTATTATGCAACATGCAACATGCCGATAAATAATAATAATAATAATAATAATAATAATGATGATGATGATGATGATGATGATGATGATGATGATGATGACGACGGCGACGACGGCGAGACGACGACAACAACAACAACAACAACAACAATAATAATAATAATAATAATAATAATAATAATAATAATAATAATAATAATAAGCCAATGGTTAAAAATGCCAGATGAAAAACGTTTTTATTTTATTCGGCTGAAAATTTACCGATGTCCTGCAGTAGGATTGGATGTTAGGTCCAGAGTTGAGCGCCAATTATGCAATCGTATTGGTTATTGACTTCGATGAGTGGGGGAGGATTTGTAGATTTAAATTAATTAATGGATAGTTGTTGACCTCCTCTTCATCTGCCGCCTATCGAGTACTGCAATGCCAGGCTAGCGTCAGTGATTCCTGGAATTTTATGGTATTCACAGGTCCATAGGAGAGGACTAGGAAATTGTGCACAAGACGAACACAAGTAGTATAACTTACAATAAGACCATTTATTTATAGTAAATTAAGTTTGTCACTTAAGGACCGCCTTTAAGATTTTTAGAAAATTGTTGTATTTACTTGCAACTCGCCCGATAAATTCTAATCTATCAAATGCTCAGTAAGAACGAGTCTTTCACTACACCACAGTCCTTCTTTACGTCTTTCTCCTACACAAACTATCTGGTCGAGTGCCTAGCTTCCCTTCACGGCGTCTGCTTTTTCCTGTATGTCTTTGCCTAAAGTCAGTTTCAATTTATGACACCCACAAGGTTCCGTGGCGTCAATAAGTTATAATTGCCCGGTCTGTTCTGGCTTTTAACACAAAAACTAGCCCTCCTGTCCTTTCCCACAATAACTAATGACCGGACCCAGTCAGTTTTCCAAACTCTTAAAGAAGATCCTTCGCATACACAGACTCTTACAAATACAAAAGAAATAGGACATCTGTTTCTTCTCGTCCCATTTCCAAAACACACTATCTGCCTTAGGTCTAAAAGCCTGGTAAACAAGTTGCCCTAATACTTCAGAAATACATAAAAGGACTTAATTATTAACATATATACACATAAACTGTACAAATTGATTATTCTAAGATTTACAATACATATAATTAATTGTGCTATCTCGATAATATCAACATGGGGTTAAAGCCATTTTATACTGTCTCAGTCCTGAGTTTAACGTCAAATTAATCGAGATATTGTTGTTGACTGTTATGTATGGAGCTGCTTTCTACATTTTGTTCTAGTCGCTGTGAAAATGTAGTACACATTAAATCAACGGCTCTTCTTTGTGAAGCAATACCGGATTACGAATTCAATTACAGCTACACAAAAAGCATACCAGAGAAAATTTGGTAATCGCTATCCCCTGGAAAAAAAAACACACAATGCTGGCACTGATAAAAAAAGAAAGAAAAAAAAATAGATCTCTGGCAACATGGTGGGTGAAAAAAGCAAACATCGTTCATTTACATTGCGCGCGGTTGCTATGGACGTATAGGTGGGTACTACTGGAGTGGTCACCCCGTAAGTCATTAAAATATTTGTCGCAGGCTTGTCTTTCTTTCTTTCTTTCTTTCTTTCTTTCTTTCTTTCTTTCTTTCTTTCTTTCTTTCTTTTCTTTTCTTTTCTGTTCTTTTTTTATTTTTTTGTATGAACGCTCTTTAACATCGCAGATCATTAGGGTCCCATTTAATTCAGGACGTGGAACGGCCAGGAAATTTTGCTCTCAAGCCTCTTCTTTCAGACTTGAGGTTATTTTACATGCCGTAAATCTACCACATGGGACCCACGGCTTTACTTGCCTTTCGAAGGAAGTCATACTTAGGACTTTTACGCCCTGGCCATCGAACCTGGCCGGGGTTGAACCCGCGATCTTGGGTTTAGAAAGAAAGTATGGTTTCCAATACACCACCAGGAATGGGTTGTCGCAGGAGACCAGGCACACCTACTCAATGTGCCAGAGAACTGCAAAAAGTGCTCACCTAAAACCGTATAGGGTTACAGTTGTCCATCAATTGCAGGAACTAACTAAGGATAAAAGAAAAGTGAAGTAATTCCGTTGGTTTCAATGATCAAAATCCTGACATATTGTCTATAATATGGTTCACAGATGAAACATGGTTTATGCGGTTCACAGAACTCACGCTATTGGGCCTTCCAAAATCCACATGTAAGCATGAAGAACTTGTGCACTCAGTTATAGTTGGGGCTCGGTGCGTAATATCAAAACAAAGATTTTTTTTTTTTTTTTTTTTTTTTTTTTTGGTGACCAGACTGTGGGCACTGTAGAGTACCGCCGGATATTCATGGCGTTTGCTCAGCAATTGGACGGTATAGAGCCAGGTCATTGATATTTTCAACAAGATAGCACTACATGCCATATATAAAAAAATGCATGGTGCTAATTAAATGTTTCTATGATGCTATATAATCTTCAGAACCTATGGCCACCGAAATCACCTGATTTAACAACACCAACTTCTTCCTATGGGGGTTACTTAAAATTCAGAGTTTACGCCACAGACCCCCCAGATATTGGGCGATCTGAAATACAGCATTACACAGGAGGTTAATATTAACAACACAGTCCTCCAACGAGCGGCCAGTAACATGGAACGACCTATTGAGTTATGCCTTTTGCAGGAGGAAGAGGAGATATTTAACATTTTATGAAGAGTTAACAACTCCCAAAGATATTCTACATTGAGGTGACTACATAAATTGTGACTAACATCATTCATTTTTAAATAAATAAAGAACTGTGTTAGTTCTATAATTTTGTACTTAGAAAGAAGTACCAGTAAAATATTAATAAAAAGTTACAAGTGACGTCATAAGAGCAAAATGCAGGAACGCCTGTTTACCACAAGTCACCCTACCTTGAATTAGGTTATGTTCACTCCTTAGTAATAAGTTCGTATTTTTAATGTACAGGGGGAATTTTTGTCGTTTCTGTTAGTTTTTTCTCAGATATAATGATGATTTAAATACTTTGTTGTATTTTTCAATATTCAAGCTTAATTATCCACTTTGAGACTACGGTTTAGGAACAACAATTACAGTCGTCGAGAGATGGCAGGAGAATTATGCTTTCCGATTGCTCATTCGTTTATTTTATTAGACTATTTATATTTCATATTTGTTTATACTGTTTGACAATCACGTTCTCATTATAATGAAAAGGAAAATTATGTCAAAAGAGATTATTCAAAAAGAAAAAAGGAATGAAAATAAAATATTTTTGTGGCATTTACCAAGAATCTTAAAATAATATAAACTAAGATGCTGAACTAAAATATGCATATAAAATAGGAAACACCACTATTATTCATAAGCCGTACTTTAATTGTATTTAACCTAACTTTTTAATTGTACACAAATACTAAAGTATTCCTATTTAACACATATTCGCTAATGCTTCGTGTATTTAGGTCAACTGGCCCCTAAACTTATTAGATAAATATTACATTTTACGCTAGTATTTGAAGCTACCGTTATTCCTACACTTGTAAAGAAATATACATAAAGTATCAGTGCCCGGCAAATACTAATACTTCTGTGAAACAGTACAACGAAAAATCACTTGTACACTTGTATGGACTTGTAAAGTACAAGCGTGGTAGAAACTTTTGTGGGACACTTTTTTTAACTAATAACTTCAAGTTACAAGTTCGTATAGTTGTAATGTATTCGACCATACTTTTGTGGAACAGGGCCTTTATCATTTCAAGAAGCTCCTTGTCCTCCAAGCACTACTTATAAAGCTGGGGCAACTTAGATCTTTGAAATTGAATTGGGCAAACAATAAAGTTTTCACTGAATCTACTGACAATCTATCTCTTTCTAATGCCCCCTTGTGTTTTCATTAATCTTAATCTTTTCATTAATCTTTTCTACTTTTGTATTTTGTTCAGGTATAGCATAAAAACCCACATATCTTGATACATTCAGAGCAATTTGACCCTTGATTAACACTGAAGCTCGCCCCATTTTTATGAGACAATGTATCACCTAATTCTTTATAACCTTCCTTTGTTACTAAGAAATGTTTCTGATTTCCAAGTTGATCAAATAGAAGGGACTCCTGAATAATACTAACTCCCATTTCTTGCATTAATTGTACACACTTCTCAATATCTGTCCACTGTGAAATTTTACGGAGTTCCATCCACTGGAAAGTATGGAACCGTTGGAAATGTTGAGTTCACATTCTAAGATACTGTAAAAAGCTCTCATAAATGTGATACAATCTTTTTCTTAAAACTAAACATTGATGCTCCTTTTCTTCGTTATCTTTAATAAGGTACTTTATTTTCAAAAGCAGAAAATCGGCCTCCTTCCTTTCTATTAATGACCTTTCCACTGAGATGAGAATCGATATCATTTCCACTTTCGAGTTATTTTCATGTTCGGTGGCTTGGATTTTATTAATGAATGTAGTAAACAGAGGTAAGATTATTCGTTTAAAGGGTTTTTAAAAACTGTTTAAGGACAACTAGAGAGTGTTCTTGAGATAAATAATAGGATTTCAAGGCTGGGAACATTTCTAGTAATCTGTTTGTAGCAGAGAACAAGGAACAGTCTAGTCTTTGAGTGATGAAGAGGTTGTTTGTATGCCTCAAGTCAACAAAATATAAGAATTCCTTAAGTCTTCTGTTCAGACAGTTTATATTGAAAAATGATGAAATATCTTAAAAACCAGATTTTCAATGTGAATTGGTCAACCTCTAACCCATACTGTACATAGTAGTTTAAGATATGGGCAGGGCATCTTAATCCTAATATTGTTTTCTGAAAAGAATTTTGAAAATGACAAAACACATTATTAGTGCCCTTTCTGTTAAGGCCCCCAAAATTACTATTGCAGTTATCACCATTAAAGGCTGAGCATTTATTACACAATTGTACCTTTTTAAGGTATGAACTACAACTTTAGACGCTGTTTCAGATTTTTCTTCTGGAACAGATGTACCATCTAACAGTTTATGTGACTTATCTGTTTCATATCAAAATACTGTAACAAAATTGAACATTGGTAGCTTCGCGATTGGAAGTGTCACTTGCAGCACCAGGATGTTTTATTTTCAGACTATTGGACTCATCTGTTAGCATTTTCAAAGAATGAGGGGTCAACGCGTTATTCACTATAACTTCTGCTTTCGTTGTTGCTGAAGGAATATGAATGACTACTGAGGCATCAATAAACATTTGCTTAAATAATTTCGCTGAACAATCACATGATTTGTAGCTTTAATGATGGTACAGCATATGGAGAGCCAATGTAGCCTTTGCTACCAACATCTTATTTTCTTCTGCAGTGTAAGTAACTTCATTTACAAAGTATTTGACTCCTGTTTTAGACGAATTAATACTTAATGATTCTTTTTTATGTTCATCTGAAGACAGATGGCGATTTAATCTGTTATCGATGCTACTCATTTTGTACTTAACAAACAACTTCAAAATGTAATTTTGTCTTTTTAAACCCAGGAAATTCCTTCTGTAATGCTGCATTACATTTACAATTTCGTCATGCCATTGTCTGCAGTCTGACTTAAATGAATTAACACCAGAATATAAATGTCCGTCAGAGGCTGCGTAAAATGAGCGAATTACTCAGCAAATCGAATTTGTGAAGGTTATTACAGAGCGCTAGAACAGAAAAGTTACATACATGTTGAGTTTACAGAAATTGGGAGGAAGCAGTGACTCGTGTGTCTACACCCAAGAAATAATTTTAAATTGGTGCCGTTAGAGTACGTTTTAAAAATCGGCTTTCAGGCATATGCCCCACATATTATAGTATGCTTTCCATGATTTTTTTTAAAAAAAATCTTTTTTATTTCTTATTTTATTTAAATACCGAATTTCATTGCTATTACATTGCTGCTACTACTACAGCAATATTTATATTTTCTGTTTCAGGTAAACCCCCAATCTAAAATTTTGATTTTGCTTATTTTCAGAAACTATTTTCTTGTAGCATGTACCGAGTTTCGTTGAAAGAAAATTGCGGCCGCTAGAGTGAATTTTACATTTTATGTTGTAGATAACCCCCACAAAGTTTGATTTCGACGATTTTCAAAACATATTCTTCTTTTTAATTTTAATGGCATATACCGAGTTTTGTTAAGAAAAAAATCGCGACTGTTAGAGAGTTATATCGTTTTTGGTTATCCCTCATTCCTAATGTTCCAATTTTGCTGGTTTTTGAACTCGATGAATTGTTTGTTAATTGATCGTTAAATGCCGAGTTTCGTCGAGAAAAAACAAAAGTGAGTTAAAAACAGAAGCTGTGTAAGAGAATTCCACAGCACATTGAATTTGTCAAAAGCGTTAGAGAGAGCTAGAGCAAAGAAATTGGTGCCGCTACAACGGTTTTTAAATTTTGGTTTTCAGGCATATCCCTACTCTTAATTGCCCGATTTCTCCAATTGTCAGAAACTATTTTTTTTTATTTAAATAGTATATACCGAGATTCAGTGCGATAAAACAAATAGTGATGCCTTTAGAGGGATTTTTAAATGTTGGGTTTCAGGTAAATCCCCCCCCCCCACACTAATAATAGCCGGAATTCTCTGACTTTCAAAAGCTATTTTTTATTTTATTTGAATAATATATATCGAGTTTCTTTGTAAGTAAATTAAATACTGGTGCCGCTAGAGCGATATTTAAATTTCGGTTTTCAGGTAAACCCCCACACCTAATAATCTGATTTCGCTTTTGAAGGCTATTTTTCTTATTGTATTTCACTGGTATATGCCGGCGTTCATTGTAAAAAACAACAAATAACCGCCGCTAGAGCAATTTTTAAATTTTCGCTTTAGGTTAACTCCCATCCCGAATCGTCCAATTTTGCTGGCTAAGGAACTTGATGAATAGTTTATTAATTGATCATTATATGCCGAGTATCTCTGAGATAAAACAAAACTGCGGCATCTAGAGCGTTACCAAGTATATGCATCATCGTCATTTTTGGTGCCTTAAAAAAAAAAAAAAAAAAAAAAAAAAAAAAAAGATTGATGGAGATTTCAACATAATTTTATCTTGAAATTATCAATATTTTGATAATATTTTATGAGTGGTGCAACTATAATAGATATATTCCTTCGGAACAGGCTAAAAATTGCGACTGCTAGAGCGTTAACAGATACACGTGCATACACATATGCGTCACTTTAGGTCAACCTTCATCTTAATGGTCCAATTTTGCTGTTTTTTTTTAAGTAAATCGTTTGTTAACGGAATGTTATATGTCGATTTTCGTTAAGCAAAACCAAAAGTTGCGGCAGCTAGGGCGTTAACAGACATAGAGACACACATATAAGCATGCCTCGAATGTGGGAAGGAATATAACTACAACGGAAATCTAAGACAGCAAGTTTCTAAAGTACATCCTAAAAGGTTGAATATTATCGTGCCTATTCAAAAAAAAGACAGCAATGTGCGCCCATCACTAGAGCGATTTAAAATTTGAGTAAACCCTTCCCCCTGCTAACAGTTTCATTTCCCTGATATTTAGAAACTATTTTTCTCATTTGATTTAAATGGTGCAGATATGCCGAGTTTTGTTGAGATAAAACAAACATTGGTGCTGCTAGAGCAATTTTTAAATTTTCAGTTTCAAATAAACCCTTACTCCTAATTGCCCGATTTCCCTGATATGTATATAACATTTTAGGTAACCCCTCCCCTTGCTAATAGTCCAATTTTACGATTTTCAGAAATGGTTTTTCTTGATTTATTTCCATGGCATATATCCAATTTATTTTTTAAAAAATAAAATTGTGGTCGTTAGAGCGAGTTTTAAATTTCGATTAACATCCTCATTTTTACCTCGTAATTTCCACTGCCAATAATCTGATAATTTTCAAAAAACTGTATCCTTATTTGATTTAAATGTTATATACCGAGAGTTGTGAAAAAACAATTATTGGGGCTGCTAGAGCGATTTTAAAATTTTGGGTTTTTTCATATTCTATTTAAATAGCATATATGGCGTTTCGTCGCTAAAAAGCATATATTGTCACTATAGCAATTTTAAAATTTTTGGGTGTAAGCTAACTCTTCTCTCCTTTAAATAGTCCAGTTTCACTGATTTTGATTTTCAGGAACTATTTTTTTTTTCTTGAAATTGAAACAGTAAAACTTTTCCGGGTTGTTTTGCCATAGTCCATGGTTTAATATGCTACCATAGCTTTCACCAACTACTGCAGTTGGCATTGGACGATGAACAACAGAAGTCGCAGTTCATAACCAAAATGAACAAGTATTCATGCCCAGAACTAAAGAAACGTAACAAAAGGGAAACCTTTTTCCAGAGAAGAACCTTTGCAGAAGAAGAAGAAGAAGAAGAAGAAGAAGAAGAAGAAGAAGATGATGATGATGATGATGATGATGATGATGATGATAAGGAAGGAAGAAAGAAACAAACAAACAAACAAACAAATGCGCATTTCGTCACATTCGCCTTGCAAAAACCTGATAAAACGGATTCCAATAAGATCGCGTTTTCTTTGTTGCAAGATGGAAAAAGATGGACATCTCATCGCATTCCTCTTGCAAAACCTGGTACAACGGACACTATCCCACCTCAAAGGATACTAGCCCCCTTGGGGCTTACTGCAACAATTGCACATGATTTCCGCGCTGCGGTAAGGTTAACAACTCTGTGTGTGTGTGTGTGTGTGTGTGTGTGTGTGTGTGCGCGCGCGCGCGTGCGTAAAACAGCATGCTTCTTTAAATCTGCCTTGTGAACACTTATGTTAATTTTTCAAAATGTATAACACGGCTTGCTATTGTCATCTTTCACTTCTGTAAGCCACTTCAAATAAAGGATTGTGCAGTCAAATTTTATTAATTTTTTTGCAATATTTCTCTTACTTTCCAATTTTTATTGGAAAAATTTGATACAAAAGTGAAAATAGTTCTCTGAAAAACATCACGCCACTGAGAATACCGCACCAAGTGTGATTGAGAATCTTTAAAGAAACTGAGCTAGGGTAATAAGAATGAATGAGTAAGCAGGAAAACATCTTGATCTCTATAGCGGAAATAGCAACAAAGGTTCGCGGGGTAATAGCGAGGAAATAAACATTCTTCAGCAGTGAAAGAGGATCTGTTGACTTCCTTTAAATTATGTCATAGTGCTCCACAGTGAGCACTTCTCTATGTGGGCGACTCATATTATCTCTGACGTAAGCATTTATCCTCTTGGAAAAGAAAGAATTTGTTGACTTCCAGGTAAAAGATATTGGTGCAGTGCAGCAACAACAATGTAATTAAATTCAAATGGAAACAATTGTGCTAAAATTATTTTGAAATTTAATTAGTTCAAAAGTACACAAAATAACTTTTTGAGTAACACAAAAAGTCGCAAGTAGCCCAACTAAAATTCGATAGCCACAATATGAAAGTGTCAAATTCGCCTCTTTTCGCCCTATCTGGCAATCCTGTCTTGCGGCCTCCTTGCCGCCACCTTCCAAGCAAGAAGGAATGCGAATCTCGGGGAATCACCGTATTAGTAAGCCTGTACAGGCAGTAGTCAGTAGTTTGGACGTAATCGAATTCAATTTCAGAAACGCGAGCATTAAAACATTAAAAAGCTTAAACTGGTAATTCCATTTATAATACCAACGGCAACGGATTTGAGTACATTCGCTTACGAGCATGATACGCGTAAAGCAAGCGACCAAAGGTTCAGTTACTTTAAAGGGTTCTGCAGAATTGGTAAAAGAATATCTAGGTAAGTGTATTCCTTCATGGTACTAGGCCATGTAACACTTGATGAGAAACTTGCGTTTCTACGCATTTTTCTGTGCTTAAGATGATTATGACATTAAAATGTTCCTTATAAAATTGGAAAGTATTTTAAAATCCGCTAAGGCAACTGATTAACTTGAACCTAACCTAGGATTACAAGGTTAAGAACTTATGCTCACTTTCATGCCTGCGATCCTTAAGCAAACATACCCTGTAAGTTATGTTGAAGTTAGACAAACTTGGTATGTACTAAATGGGATGTGATTGGGTTAGCCTAAGTTATGTTAGATTGGTTAAAATTATTAAGGATTTATGGTGTTAAAAATGTATAAATTAGAATTTATAGAAGCGCACTACGTTATGCATATCATGCAAGAACTGCATAAGTGCATAACCCTATGTTTGTGCAATTATTAAGGAAATAATGGTGTTAAAAATATATAAATTAGAATTTATAGATGCGCACTACGTTATGCATATCATGCAAGAACTGCATAACCCTATGTTTGTGCCTAAATACAATACTGTGACCTGATGTGGACCTAATTGTTGTAACTTTCGTGCAGGTTTAACTCTCATTAGAATAAAACATGCAATAATCGGAACATTTGGATCATGGAAACCCATATTGTTGGTAATGCGCAAGTTAGAGATTTGAAGAATTTTTATAACACTAAATCTAGAAAACGCTCGTAATTAGCTACAAAAAATCGACATTTCAATGTTCGCAAGGCAATTTTTCACCCGACTTGACTTTAATACCAACTTACTACCAATGCAATCAAAGTGGGAGGGGAAAGTACATTTGTTTCCCTTTTAGATATGTCGTTTTCATTTTGTTGCGTGTGAAGCTAACTGCAAAAGGAAAGGATGCAGGTTTGGCTGAACCTGTTGAGCTATGGCTTTTAACAGGGTTTATCAACTAATAAGGGAGAGAATTATAGTCATAGTATTGTTGAACTAGGCATAATGGAGCACAAATATTAGCCAGTGTTCTTTTTTTTAGATTATGCTATTAATGTGTGCTGTATCAACGAGGAATCTATCCAGCAGAAACATTTACTACAGCCGAACACTTTGGTATCACAATGTGTAAGTTAACAGATAAAAATATACCTTATCTAAAGTCAGTGTTGGAAGAAATCCAAGGTAGGTAAATATTTAAAAAAAAAAATCACTTTTAAGTGTAATGATAATGGGATAAATTTGCCCATATAGTGGACCATTGTTTCTGCATTATTGCTTCATGACTTTTATGCAGTTTTAATTGTATTAAAGCAATCAGCAATAGAAAAAGTAGTGGTAGTATATGTTTTAGCTCCATTTGCCATTGTGCATCCCATTAACAAGTTGCCAGTTTCAAGCTATTTGATCCATTTATCTTCCTTATGGTGGGGCAGAGAAGAAAGCTGCTGATGTCCATGATGATGTAGAACTGTTGCACAGGATGCAATGTGAAGAAGCATACAATGAAACCTCAGGCTTTTGTTTTCTGCAGGGTAAGCAAAAGAAAACAATGGGTGAAGGGGTCTGAAACATGGGCATGTTAAAATTGGAGTTGGAGGGCTTTTTGAATAAATTGAAAGAAAGCCTGCAGAATGCAGAAATTTGCAACTTATTAATTTTAAAATATCAAAATATAGTATCCCCTTCCATCAGATATTGTTGCTTGTGTTTTTTTTTTTTTTCTTTTCTCTTTTTTTCCCTCCCTCTATTCACGCTCCCTCCCCACTGCAAACATGCTATCTTTTGTCTTTGCATGATCCCTGCAGCAGTGCCTTGCCACTGCATATTTGAGAAAACAATGTTTGCCTTTCTACGGTATGTTTAAGAAACATACTGCAATTTTCAATGATTTGTGATTTAAAACGATAAATCAAGGGCACAAGTCATATAAAACAAAAAAAAAATTGTTTCATCGATGTGGAAAACGATACTTTGAAGAACTATGAATGCAGGTTTTATTCCTGTTGTTTATAGTAAAAGTTTATCTGGAATTTTAAATTGAACAGTTGATCGAAGAGAGCAACACATCTAGGAATGAAAGCAAGCAAATAAGTTATATGCAGACTGGATTAGTACCCAGGCTCTGTAAAGCTGGGGTTTTATCACAGAAAGGAAAGGGGGTATTAGTAAGGTTTATTTAATTAGGGGGTGCAAAATTGATTGAGAAAGTGCAATGCTTCTCTGAGATGTGATGAGTGGATCTAGTATCCTTGGATTTCTGTAATGTGGACATGATAGCGTAAGTTTGATCGTCAGCATGTTCACATTAATAGCAGATTTATTAAATTTTGGTATTTAATGCAGCCTGTGAGTATTTGGATTTAGTTTCAGTTGTATAATGTCAGATTATTGTTATCCTAGGTGTGTGCACTAGCCGTGGCACCTTATACCTGGGCTTAGGTCTGGAGTGACAATTGTAATTGCCCAGAGATCAGACAAGATCATTCTCATGTTGTAATTAACTGTCACGAAATTTAGTAGCCCAGCATCTAATTTTATCTCCCATGTATAGAGGGGACGAGGCTTCATGTAATAATCGGGTAGGAGAACTTTGGTATACAGAAAAGATCTCGTAAGTCCTCTGTTCTGTATCCTTTGTAACTAGCAACAAACTGTCCAGTGCCATGCTCCAGAATTGGTAGGCATACAAATAATGCGGATGAGATGTATTGTTGGGGGTACATCTCTTTAGAACTGAACACAGGGAACAATTGAGCAAATGCTCCCTGTGCCCTGTGAGCAGTTCCAGTGATGTGACCCCTGAAGATAAGATGATGGATTGAGGTTTCATTATTTATTTAATTTGTTCAAGAGGACTGCAAGTCACTCATGCAGGTATGCAGGTGAAGCAATGCTAAGAGTTAATGTTGTTTTTATTGATTTGGTTTATTTATGGATGCTCTTTAACATCTCAGGTCATCAGCATCTTATTCAATTGATGATGTGAAATGGCCGATAAATTTTGCTTAGAGGCCTCTCTTTTCAGGCTTGAGGTTGTTTTATATGCCATAAATCTATAATGTGGGACCAATGGCTTTAGTTCCCTTCCCAAGGAAGTCATACTTAAGATTTTTATGTCCAAAAAAATCAATCAGTTAATTCTGGCCAGGATTGAAATCACAATCTTGGGTTTAAGATCATCTAAGGCTTCTGTGAGTGGACACTTGGATTACCTCATTAGTGATTATCTTTTGCCATTATTTATGACCACTGGCTAACTGTAGAGATTCTTTAGAGCTGACTTTCATTTGGTTATCATCATTCATTTGGAAAGTGGAAGAAGACTACAGTTTAAATATTGTACTTACAAAGCTGTTGACAATGGAGTGGTAATATATCCTAAACTTAGGTATTCATTTTTTACACTAAACTCCACTTACATAAAAGTAAGACGCATCTCGGGAGAATCTCTCGGACATCTTCACTTGCTCACTGAACTACCATTACTCTAAATGATGACTGGACAACTGGATGTTCCTGTGGTGGCCTCTGTTGGTTGAAGTAGGAAGTTGCTGAGTTCATCCATAGGAAGAAACTTGAAATTCATTAGGTTTTCTGTATTTTTAATATGAAAATTTTTTCCCAAGTGGATAACTTCAATGGGTTGTGAAGATGTTTCAGCAGTTAAATTCCTGGATTTATTTCATGATTTTGGCCCAAAAGTGAGTTGCTACTGCTGATTTATCCACCTGTTTAAACCGAATATTCCTAAAATGTTCTTTCCTCAGAATTTCCAAATTTCTCGTTGTTTTGCGTATGTGTAGCTCTGTTCACAATCTGCACTATTTTGTAAATTCCTGATTTCTGTTCTGTTGGTATGGAGTCTTTTACTGTGCAACCTAATAAATTCTTGATGTTGTATCTGTTCTTTGGGGCTAACATTATCCCATGTTCTTTGAAAATTTTGTTGAACTTATTATAAATTGGATAGTAGGTGAAACTTTTGAATTTGTATTCTTCTTTTGTGTTTTTTAGTGTGGAGACTTCCCTTATCCCTTTTTGTCTTTTAGATTTATTGATAATTTTTATCACCGTGTCTTTGTTGAAATCATTGATTATAGCTGTTTTTATTATTTATTTGTATTCTATTTTGTACTCTGCTTCTGTGAGTGGAATATTCCTCAACCTGTATGCCAAACTGTGAAAAACTGCATATTTATTTGGAATGGGGTTATAACTCCTATTTTTATGTAGTTTTCTGACTCATAGACTCATTTACATAAGTTTCAGACATTGTCAAAATACTAGAGTAACAAAGCATAACTTATTCTTAGGACAAGGTTTAGTACATGTTTGCGAGAGTTAAAAAATTTTACCTATAAATACTGTTAAGATTAACAATTGATTACAGTTCATCCAATGAATATAAACTTCTACTTACAAGTTATTTTTTCAACTGATACTTTAATTTTGATTTTTCTACAGATTTAATCTCTGGTGACAATGTATTGTACAAAAGGGTACCTCTTACATTTACATCCTTACATACTATTTGTTTATTATGAGCATACCTATGATAATCTTTACTATTTTTAGTGTTATAGCTATGAATCTCATTTTTTATAAAATTCTTTTATTTACTGCATAAGGACTTACACACATAGAGAGAGTAGACAGCATTCCATTCTTTACAAATGCATCATTACACGACTGTCTATATTCCAATTTAGAAATTAGCCTAATAACTTTTTTGTAATATAAATAATTTATCCATATGCACTTTTGCTGCAGCCCCCCAAACCTCAATATCATAGTGTAGATGAGGGTATATTATACCATAATAGATCAGTTTTAACTCATTTGAGCCAAACACATCTTTAAAAATTCTCAATAGATAGGTTGATTTACTTATTTTGCTACATATTACATCTATATGCTTTGCCCATGTTAATTTACTATCAATCAATATACCTAAGAGCTTATATGTGTCTACCCTCTCACGGATTTTATCTTCAGTCATACATATATCCTCTAGAGCATTACTTTTAAATACATCAAATTTCATAAATTTTGTTTTATCCACATTGCACATAAGATTATTGTTTTTGAAGTATTTTATAATTTGCTCTGAACTCGGAGAGATGGTGTCCATTAAATTTTTTTTGTTTGTTAATTCGATTCATTTATGGATCCTCTTTAACAGCTCAGGTCATCAGTGCCCCAGTCAATTCAGGGCGTGAAACGGCCGACAAATTTTGCTCAGAGGCCTCTTCTTTCAGGCTTGAGTGTGTGTCCATTAGAGACCTATTACACCATTCAATTCAGGGCCTGAAACGGCTGACAAATTTTGTCAGAGGCCTCTTCTTTCAGGCTTGAGTGTGTGTCCATTAGACACCTATTATACTCGCCCCGAGAATTTACTGTGATATCATCTGCATAAGAAGAAATAATAGAATTTGTGATTGTACAATATCATTTACTTATATTACATTAATGGGCCCAAGACGGAACCTTGTGGGACTCCATATCTTACTATTCTATATTGAGACCTTACTTTATACAGATGATCGATCACCTTTTTTAGTATTAATTTCAGTTTTTTGTTTTCTATGCATAAGGTAGATTTGCATATTTCATGGGAAATTCCTCTTATCCCATAAGATTCAAACTTACATAACAAAAGATCATGTCTGACACTATCGAATGCTTTTGATAAATCTAAATATATACCCAGCCCACTTTTTTAGTCTGTTCTAATAAAGTCAACTCTTGATGAACATAGTTACTAACTGCAGTAATGGTTGAGAAACCCTTTCAAAATCCATGTAGAAAATTACAGAGAACCTTTCTACTATTATAAAATTTTATAAACCTAGATAGAAGAATTCTTTCATAAATTTTACCAATCTCGGATGTTATTGTGATTGGCCTATAGTTATTTATGTTAAATTTGTCACTCTTCTTAGATATAGGTTTACAATACTTATCTTTAAACAGTCTTGAAATATTCCTTTTTCAATTGAGAAGTTTATGAGATGTTCCACAGGTTTTGCTATTTCATTTTTACAGTCTAGGACTAATTTCATCCCAACCGAATGAGCTTTTATCTGGTAAGCTAGTTATGATTTTAATAATTTCCCCCATATTTATAGGTTTTACATACATAATTGTATTTACGGTATCCTTAACAAAATAATTCTGACTTGTCTGGTAGGTGAGGTATAGTATTCAGATAATGGTTGTTAATGTATTCAAAGATTTTATTTGGATCTTTTTCAAATTCCCCATAAATATTTATTTGTAAGTCTTCTGGTTCGGTTATACTACTCCATTTTTGATTTACAATTTTCCACAAGGATTTAAATACAGTTTTAGAGTAATAAATTTTCTGTATGAATGCTGTTCATGTTCGCTCTTTTAAGTGTTCTAGATATTCTTTCCAATATTGTGTATATTTAGTTTTATAAAATACTATTCCAGTGGATTTATACAATTCATAATAATCCTTTGCTTTTTCTTTTAGTTGGATGGTAGTTTGGTAGACTTATTTTAGAACTGTTTTTAATTAATCTTTTTGTTGTTACAGGACATGCAGTATTATAGTAGATTTTAAATAGCTTATAAAATACATTCCATTTATCCTCAACTTTATCAGTATTATAAACCTCCTCCCAATTCTCATTTCCTAGTACATTTGCTAATTTTATTAGATTAATATCTTTTAGTTTTCTAAATGTTTTAGTAACACCCTTGTTAATTTTTTTACGCATGCTACTTATATATAGATACTGTGCATAATGATCTGATAAACTAGACTTTATTACCCCAGTGTCTACTATTTTATCTATCATATTAGTAGCTATATGATCAATAGTTGTGGCTGTAAAGGAGTAACTCTTGTTGGTTCATAAATTGTGTCAACTAATTTAAAAAATTATATATGGAACTAACACATCCCACACACATGAGTCATCCCATGGCCGAGGATGAAGACAAACGTCTTCGAAACATGTACCACATTTTATGACAAGTAAGTGAAGCATTAAGAGTGTTTAGATGACATAAAATTAAATCAAATGTGTCAACTAAGTTATAGCTATAAACATTGTACTTATGAAGCTGTTGACAATGGAGTGGCAATATAACCTAAACTTGGTATTAATTTTTTACACTAAACTCCACTCACACAAAAGTAAGATGCATTGATGGAAGAGATAGTAAGTGGAGTTTAGTATAAAAAATGAATACCTAAGTTTAGGTTATAAGTTATAGCTATCAAGTAAATTGTTTAGTTTTTTTATGTACATTTTCATCCATTAGATCAACGTTTAAATCACCTGCAAGGATGACTTTTGTACTTCTTGTAACATACACATTTAAAAATCTATCTAGATAATTAAGTAAATTATCTACTAGAGATTTTGGTGATCTGTATATCTCAAAGATTGGAATATCCCCCTCCAGAGTATTTACTTTAATGCCTGATACTTCAAAAACTTTTCCCATACAGAAATTGTTTAAACTCAAGCCACTGACATATAATTCATTTCTAACAAATACAATTACAACATCACCCTTGCAAGTAGATCTACAGTATGAGGCCATGATATTATAATTTTTAACTGTGTACTTTGATCATCTTTTAACCATGCTCAGTTATAATTGCAATCTGCAGGCTTAATTCATTTATAAAATATTCAAGAGCCCATATTTTATTATTAATATATTGAATGTTTAGAAGAACTACTTTAAATATTTCACCCAAATTTTCATCATTAGATTTTTTTAACTGAAATAGTTTTACATGCACCCTTTTTGTTAATGTCTGTCAACAACAAAGATTCATCCACCACATTATTTACATGTTTCCCTGAAAAGATTATATAACATTACATAGCAATTTCCCAAATTTGTAAGCACTCTTATAATTTAAATGTATGCCATCCCTTGCTAAGTCCCATCTATCCACCCAACAGTTACCATCTAGTATTAAGCAGCTCCTTCTGGCACACATCCAATCTAACTCATATTTATATATCGTTTGGGCTTGGGTTTATTTCAATCCCACCAATCAGTAGCAACACAAATATCATACTTCCTAATATTATCCAATTCATTACCCTATTTTACATTTAATAAATTTACATTTTGGATATTTTTTCACCCCAAAAATCCCATTTTTAATCCCAAGATAAGTGCCTACTTATAAAATTGTTGTTTGAAAACCTTTGTCAGATGCATTGTTATACTTCACCATTAACCAGGCATCAACCTTTCATTCGCCTGTACAATGGGTAGAAGGCCAAACAATTATATTTTTTCAAAATTTGTGTAATTTAAAGACAAACTTGGCTTCAAAGAGGAACAACTATTTTATTACATCAGCTGTCAGAACCATTCTATCAAATATGTAAAGAAAGGGCCTTACATCAGAAGTAGCAAAATTTTGACAGCATTTTTATACTTTGTAACAAGTAACTGCTGAATATGGACAGTTGCCTTTGAACATATGGAACAATTTAGTTGGGTAACGCATAGCTAGAAAAAGATACTCAACAGATCATGTTTTGTTACAAAAATAAATCCTTTGGTTGAAGTTGATGAAACCAGTCTGTATGGCAAATGCAAATACGTAAAACAACATGTAAATCCAGTATACTGACAAAGTCAAGGTTGAACAATGAATCATCTGGCCAGTTGTTTCTCACTCTTAATGAATTTTTTTTTTTTTTTTTTTTTTTTTTTTTTTTTTTTTATTATTTATACAGAATGTCTCATTGAACTGGTATATTGTAGTTTTTTTATTGAATGCCTAGAACTAATGCATCTATCTAATTAGTATTTTAACATATGAATATCAAACATGCAAGTGATGAAAATCATCTATTCAACAACCTGAAAGTGATGCTGATCACTAAAGTTAACTTCAATTACTACTGTGACAGTGTCTACAAAATGCTATGAAACAAAAGAATTACCTGAAAAAAATTTATTCATCTCAAAAATATCAGCAATAGGCTTCACTGAATGCAGTGTTAGCTAATGATATATAAGGTAAATTGCTTTCATGTCTGCATCCTGCATTTTTTTAACATTTGCTGAAACATCTAAGCTAGTTTGGCAAGCAAACTTGGTACTGCTTTAATTAATGCTTGTTAAAAATATCTTACAACCCACAAATGGTTTTTTGGAAGATTAAGTTATTCAAATTTCAAAAGAGACTACTCAAACCCCTAAGTTATGCATGCTTGTACAATCTATGTACTGGGTATGTGTGTTTCAGGCTGTTAGAGTACACTACTTAGGATAGGGCATTTTTAAAATTGTGACGAAACTATAAATTAAGTACAATATTCCCTTTTTCCAGAAGTTTTCCCTCGTTATGTGCATCGATTTCATAAATGGAAAATTTGGTTACTTTAGGTTAGGAGGCAGCAGACTACATGATGCAGTGCATAGATGAGTAGGCATAGAGGTAGGATAAAAAATTTAGACAGATTTAGAGTGCCAGACACCAAGACATTCTTTTGGAAAGTGAAATACACATTACTGCCATGTTGGCATACATTTACTCTCAGGCTATTATTTCCATATATACATAATTTAACCAAAAACAGTAATTGATCTACAACTTTAAAAATAGAAAACTACCATTTTGTTGCTAAATAGTTCTTTTTATTTGGTAGAACGACTGGTAAATAGAGAAATACAAAAGATTTCTCTTATCATAAAGAATATGAACACATTAGAGGTATTGGAGCAGTGGAATTTCAAAATAGAATATGAAGGCAATGAAAACAGAAAAACCTCCAGTACCAAAGACATAAAAACAATACAGAATGAGATCAGAGATGTGCTTCGGCAGATCTGTGCTACTGTAAGCTTCTTACCTTCGTTGGATTGTCACTGTAAGTATATTTAATATCTATGCAATATGTCTGCATTAATCATTATTTAGCATATCAGATAAATGCTCCCAAAATGTTTCTCTAATATCGCTGAATAAAGACCAAATAAATGTTACATGAAAGCAAAGCTAGTTCTAGCACAGTCCCTACTGAGACTAGTGACCAAGATCATTAAAGCATGTGTTCATGAAAGAGAGATCTGTGGTTCAAATACCTTCATAATATCAGCCCTTATAGATTTTTTCCAGGTTTTCCTCAAACCTTATCACTGGCAAATGCTGGAGAGGTACCCTAAACTTAGATCTGGAATACCTCCTTCCCCTCTAAAACAAATTTTCTCCCAGTTTATCATTTCATCTCATGTATCATCAGTGTTCATAAACATAATGCCACAGTAGTGAAAATGGACTTGAAGAAACAATATTCAGGGAAGAAAGAAAAAATAGTGCAGTAAATAAAATGAGCGTATACCCTAATGGCTTCAGATAATTCCCAGTTGCTTCCTTATGGTTTAATCTGTTACCCTTTATATGACTTCTCTACTCAAATAATGTTCATCTTGGCCTATCTCATGTCATAAATATAAATGATTATTTGTGAAATACTGCACAAATTTATGTACATTGTTACTCTGAAACTCACCCATCCCCTCTAAAACTGTATATACCTAGAGTTGTTTAATCAAAGATACTAGAAACAAAGTTTCAGATGCAAACGAAATATTCTGGAGTTGGGTTTTAATCTCTTTAAAAGTTTATGATTTATTGTTTTATTTGAAGAGCACTAAGTGTGTTGGTTCGTGTAAAAAATAAACAACACTATCCTACAAATAAAAACTGAAATAAGTTTAAATCTAATGCTAATCCATTTAGGAATTATACTCAGTGAAACGAACATAAAGTCTCTTCTAAATTAAAATAAATAAAACACTGTACATATCTTCATTCCCAAGGAATAAAATCAGTTTGAGTTAAAATGTTGTACTTATGAAACTGTTGACAATGGAGTGGTAATATATCCTAAACTTGGGTATTAACTTTTTATACCAAACTCCATTTATTTACAAAAAATAAGACACGTTTCGGGATCTTCAGTTGCTTACTGAACTGCTGTTACTCGAAACAATGGCTAGATCCGGGTGTCTCCTGTACAGAAGACTGTTTGCAAATGAGTTAGTGGTTTACTAACAACAGAGAATCTGCACAAATTATTGATTACTGGACACTTAACTAAAACTGTTGATTGGAACATTGCATAGTAAAGCTGATCATATATTAAGATCATTGTATGATTGAGTCAAGCTAACACTGTTTAACAAGTGGAGCAAAAGATCAATCACACAATGACCTTAATATACTGGTCATTTGTCAACAATGTGATCTCCCAGGACCATTGAGATTGTGTTCTGAATTGATTATGCTTGATAGGTGCATAATATTTGGAATATCAGACAGGTCTCGGCCTGTGTGCAACGCTGCACATTCATTATTCAAAACAATTTGAATATGAAAATGGTGTGTACACATTGAGTTCCTTGGAACTTGAGACAGGCACAGAAGAACAGAAAGGTTGAAGCCTATCGTTGGCTATTGTAAATGCATAATGAACATCCATATATTTTGGGGAAGTTGGTAACTGGTGATGAATTATGACCACTACCAGACATCAGAGAAGAAAAGCCAATCCATGCAATGGAAACATCCAAGGAGTTCCTGGCTCAAGATATTTTGTGCTGCTCCATCTGTTTTTTTTTTTTTTTTTTTGATTGATTTATTTAAGGACGCTCTTTAACAGCTCAGGTCATCAGCGTCCCATTCAACTCAGGGCGTGAAACGGCCGACAAATTTTGCTCAGAGGCCTCTCTTTTAGGCTTGAGGTTCTTTTTCGTGCCGCAAATGTACGACACGGGACCCACGGCTTTACTTCCCTTCCGAAGGAAGCCATACTTAGGATTTTTACGCCCGAAAAAATCCATCGGTCCTGGCCGGGTTCGAACCCGCGTTTTGGGTATAGGAGGCAAGTATGGTAACCACTACACCACCAGGACCGACGCTCCATCTGTGGGCAAGTAGATGATCACTGTCTTTTGGGACACTTTAGACATACTGCCAATGGACTGACTTCCTCAAGGAATGGCTGTCAACAGCAAGCTGTGCTGTAAGACTCTTCGCTTACATGCAGGATTCAAATGGCAAACTGGGAAATGGTCTGCAGGAGTGTTCCTTTAATATGTGGCCCTACACCAGCAACACTATGACTACTAAGTTGGCATCACTAGAGTTCATTGTTGTTCTGCACCCACCACATTCACCAGATCTTGCTTATTTGACAACATAAAGAATGCACTGTGAGATAAAAAATCTGCAACAATGAGGATATTCAGGCAGCTGTCTACAAGTGGTGGCACAGTACTCCCAAGCAATGCCATAATGAAGTTACCAGGATGGCAATGGTGCATTGATGTTGGTTAAAATTATATTAAGAGATCCCGCATGCATTGAACCATGTTGCATAATAAATAAGGTCAAAAACTACTATTATAATTCATTTCCGAATGCTCCTTGTATGTACATGCACATATGCAAGGAAACTACTTTTTAAAAGCAAAATAAATTTGTCTTGCCTGTGGTTAAACATATAGCTGAATAAGCATCAAAGTACTGTTAAGGGAATATTAAGTGTCTTGAGATTTCATGAAGGGCTGCTACAGTATGCGATGTTTTTTTGGCATATAAAACAATTTTTCTTTTTTGCCAATTTCATCCTTAGTTAAATATAAAATTACATATGCACAGAAGAAAAATATAACACTCACAAGCATAGTAAAACATACTACATGAATTGAAAGCTTACTCACATTATGTGTCTTAGAAATTTACTTCCCTTTTGCAGAGAATTTGTATTCTTCAGTGCTAACTGGAGGAGCTATGCAATTGACCAACAGTAATTGGCCAACTCATATGTACATTCCAACATCCCTGATAATATCATTCTATATCTTTCAGATCCTAGTGGAACCTTTCACCTTGCTCTTTACTTATGACTTCAAAATTTGGAGATAAGCAATTAAGATGTGTTGCTAAGAAATAAAGCTTCAGGCTCATGCCACAATCAACAAAATTAAACTTGTAAGAACATGATTCTTATCAGTTTGTTTGTATAGAGTGTCTATTATGATGATGATAAATTTCTTCATAGCATTTTTTAATGTGATCCATACATTTTCCTCAATTTTGGTTATTATCTCGGTGAAACTATCATATATTATCAGCTTATGAAACTGTGGTTCAAATATTCCTCCTCTGATTTTAATATGAGACAGTAATGAAAATTTTGTGCATATGTATTGGAAGTATGGACTGTTTTTGTAAAATGTATTAACAAACTTTTTATTATTTTCAGTTTTATGTGCAAAGGTAGAAGTACAATTTTTTCATGGTCAGACTAGTGCTTTGAAAAATAAAATATTATGAATACGAGTGGCAAATGTGTAGTAATTTGAAGCTCATTGGCTTCAACCTGGGATATCAAAACAAAATTTCAGTTTCCTATGCAAGTGGGATTGCAGGGCCAGGACATACATTAAGGTACTCTGCATTGGCCTGAAAGAGAGCAAGTGCAACCAGGATCCTGAAACATTTTTGAATCCTGGTTGCACTTGCTCTCTTTCAGGCCAATGCAGAGTACCTTAATGTATGTCCTGGACCTGCAATCCCACTTGCATAGGAAACTGAAATTTTGTGTCGATATCCCAGGTTGAAGCCAATGAGCTTCAAATTACTACACATTTGCCACTCGTTTTCATAATATTTTATTTTTGAATGCACCAGTCTTACATGATTCAAACAGTTTTGTGGAGTGTGCAAATGGTGTGAAAGCTAGCATGTAGCTGTTTTGCAGCAGAAGGACCTTAAGAGAGCCAATAAAAAAATGCCAGGTGCTACTCCCAATGAATGCAGAAGATTATAAACATCCATACAAAATAAAAATCTTCCTGTGCATAATATTTTATAAATTCTCTCTCACGATTCCTATATCAATAAAATTTAGTTTTGGATGCCAAGATGTTCATTTCACATAGCCTTGAGTCAAATAATTAATTCTTTTCTTTGGTGAATTGTAATTCCCTTATCAGATCTTTAAAAACAAATTGAGTACTCTTGTGGCTAAACTCAACTACAGCATGACAAATAATGTGACAGTCTTTAATGAATATGCTTATAAAGTGTATGTTAGACAAATGTTTGCATTATTGCAATACAACAGCAGCTTCTGAGAACAACATAGTTAAAATGAATCTTCTCACTACAGATCAAATGTTGTAACTGGAACATGTATGTTGCAAGATATAGTTCAGAGCCATGCTACCAGCAATGGTTGATATGTTAGAATTGGGTTATAAATTTTATCTTATTGGTTCTAATTTGGTTTAAATGCATATTTGTAATTTTTAGGTTCATTTGCGGTTCTGTGTACCGGAGCATGTGAAAGAAATTTTCTTCATCAAAGAAATAGAAAGAGAAAAATTGAAAATGCTCAAGATCTGCAGCTGCTTTTCTTCTCAACTTCTTTCCACAAAGTTCATACATCAGTGCGCTATAAACTGAATGAGTAAATAAAGACTTATGAATAATATTAGTCCCATATAGCAACTAATGGTAAAAGATTGTATTTTTACTTTAAGCTTAAATTTTTTATAAATGTTTATAGTCCCCAATTGAATTTTATACTTCAGCACTAGTAGTTTCACTTGATAGAAATTCTTTTGCATATAATACATTTTCAGTGACTGGATCTATAAGTACCAGGAGTATGCCATTTTTGGTTATCAATCAAGTGTGTGTTTAAAGTTTGTATTTTTACCATAAGCTTAAATTGTTTGTAAATGCTTATTGTGCCAATTGAATTTTATACTTCAGCATTAGTGATTTCACTTAAAAGAAATTCTTTTGCATATAATGCATTTTCAGTGTCTAGTTCTATAAGTACCAGAGTATGCCATTTTTGGTTATCAATCAAGTGTGTATTTCAAAGAATGATTTTATATTTTCATTCAATACTGTGATGTAAAGAGGAATGTAATGCTGCTCAAATATAAGAATAAGTAAAAGTAACTAAGGTGCACAGAGAAATTTTTATAGTTCTTGCAAATATTACCTGCATTGTAAAAAGTAAAGCTGCTGTGATTGAAGTAACATGCTTATGCTGCCCAAATACTGAACTTCAGATAAGCATTAATGACTATTTAAGCTCATCATTTTGCATAGTAGAGAAATTTAATGTCTAATATTTTAAAAGATTTATCAATTTCTTCATTTACAAAATTCAACCGTACACTTTTCGAATCTAGAAGTATTTTACTCTTATAAATTGTTTCATTTCATAAATATGCATATATTTCTAAAAAAATTAATAACAGTACCAGAATCAAGATATATAGACGTGACACTGGTGAAAAGTCTTGTAAAATAAGGACCTTAAAATAAAAACTAGGCAGCTTTGTATAGTGCCAAATACACACTTCCTCAAATTAATCTGACATATTTTAGAAGATAATTCTGTATATGCCCAATAGTGCAAAATCATGTAATTGGTGAAAAACTGTTAAAGGTAATAGCTCTGTTGCAGTCTTTGTTCAGGAGGGTTCTTAATGTTAAGAAGTAAAATGTTTGAGCTCCTTGAAACATGCACTTTAATGAAAATTTGATCACACTGAACTGTTTCACTGATTACAACAACCATGTTAGTGCTGCAAGCTACATCAGTGTTTTTTTTTTCTAATTATTTTATCAACAGCATGCCTCATTACATTGTAATATTACATGCTTTATCAACTAATTTAACAATAGTTTGTATAAACAGTTTACAATTTTTTTAGACTAGTGCTTTGAATGTAGAATTGAAATATGTTAAATTCTGTTTACATAAATACATAACATTTTTTTTTTTTATTGTAGTTTTAAATATTGGGAGTTTCCTCAGTGAAATGTAGTATTATTTCAATTTTTTATGAAGACATTGCTCAAATTTCACTAATTTTTTTTTTATCACTAAAGAGCTTTGAATTTATAGTTGAAATATCTTAAATTCTATTTACATAAAAAATATAAAAAAAACTTAGGTGCAGCTTTAAATAGTGAGAATTTCCACAGTGAAATTAGTATAATTTTATAATTTTTTTTAAGAAGAAATAGCTTAAATCTCACAATTTTGTTCCACTTACTTGAAAATGTTTCAAAGACCTTTGTCTTTATAAATCAATATGGTTCCACTGTCAGCTTCCTAGCATCATGGTATTAAGATGATGTGGCTCTGTAGGTATTACAAATTTAGCATTGAGGTTATCATTGCTTGGAGAATAAAAATTATCCAAATTTTCCTTGTTTTTATTGTACATATTTTTCTAAATGGTTAATTCTATGGGTTTTTGATGAGCTTTCAAGAATTTTGATTCATTTTGGAATTCATGGTTTTTTTTTAATGTAAATTATATGCTATTGCTGAGTTCTCCATATGTTTACATTTCTCACATGTTCCTTAAACTGTAGGGTAAAGTTTAATTTCATTTTTCATCACTAAATTCATAAAATCCAAAGCAACATATTAATGCCATGCTGGGAAGCTGACAGTGGAACCATGCCAATGACCAAGGCAACAAACAGCCTTTGAAACATGTCCAAGCAAGTGGAGTAAATTTAGTGAAACTGCAGTGATTTCCCCATAAAAATTGCAAATTTATTTTTTAATGCACTTTCCTTTATAGTGATTTCTCTATATTACCATCTACTGAATTATCATATAATTAATCTGGTAATGCTAATATATATTTTTTTTCCCCTAATCTATCATTCTAAAAGTTAAAAATGTATATTTTCTAGTAAATTTCATCAACCGTTGAATATGATGATGGACAGGTTGATATTATTTGTAGGCCAAACTCCACTTCTGATTCTTTGTTGCTGAAGTTTTTCACAATGGTATAATCCCCTCAGATGCCCAATTTTTGGGCATGGAGCATAGCGACTCCAAGGCACCCAAGCTGCTCACACAGGTCCACGCTCAGCCTGTTTGACTCCTTTTAATTTTGCCTCCATTTTAATTTTTATTCGTTTTACTTCCCTGTTCTTTGTCTGAAGGATGCCCCCATGTTTGACACGGAAAAAGGTGACTGGGTTATGGTGTAACTCTCAGCACTGGGTTCTCATGTAGAACAGGAGCGTATCCCCTGGTAAAAGCCAGGCCCGGGGAAGGGCCATTGCATGAGCTGTGCACTTCCTGCAGGTGATTGGGTCGCTTTGTCAACACAGGAAGGTGGGACCCTGAGATTACTTTGCTCAGGCCAGAGCAAGTAACCTAAGCCAGGGTGGCGCCCAGGAAGCAGCCTATTGGGGACGATTGCAATGGTGGAGGATAAAATCGCTATGGTTTATGAAAATAATTTTACCCAAATGAAACATAAAAGAGTGGAAATTAAAGAAGTAACCGAGAAGCCTTTTCCTCGTTACTTAGGCAATAGTCGTACAGAAGACGGTCAGTCCTTTACTAGGGTAAACCCATTTATTATTTAGAAGGGCAAAGGGCATAGACACCATAGCTGGATCCGTGAAATCCTGCACACCACTTCTTTTAGTGGAGACAGTTGGAATGTCACAGAATAACTCGTTACTCACGGCGGCAATTCTCCACATCCGTGTTGAGCTACATAAAACGCTACATTCTTCGCGAGGAGTTATTACAATTAATGTTCTTGACGGTCCGACCCTGATATCCAAAGTTGTCTGGAAGACCAAGGGACCACATCCATGTACAGAGTGCAGGCGACCCGTACACTTTTCCTCCCATTTAACAAGGTAAACCTACCGCAGAGGATTAAAGCAAGCTACGAGGTGTTTGAGGTGCGCCCGTTGCGATGTTATCATCGCCGCGTTTTGGCCTTACACGCGTATCTTGTAAGAGTGCCACTTCCATCTGTGAAACCTGAGGTCAGGAAAGTCATTAAGAAGCATGTTCTTTCGCTCCAGTCTGCGTGAACTGTCGAAGGGATCATCCCGCCTCATCCTGTGACTGTCCTCGCTATCGCGACGTGCGTTGTATACAGGAAATTCGGGTTAAGGAAAACTCTCCTTTGTGGATGCCCGGAAGCGATTTCAATCTCGCCAGCCCACAGTACCTAAGACTGGTACATACAGCGCAGTAGCTTCTTTGTCGGTCAAGAAGCGCTACAGTAGTACGCAGATCTGCGACCTTGTATTAATACGGGTCCCTAATGCGTAAGTTCTCCGAAACGCACTACAGTGAAGCCTAAGCCGGTAGTGTTTAATGCCCCGGAAATTAAATTCAAGACCGCTTATACAAGGAGTGACTTTATGAAGGCGCCCACTTCTGTTGACAAGCGAAAGAGCCCTTCTCCTTCTCGGAGGTCCCACTCCTACGACGGGAGCAAGCCCGCTAGGCGGTCGCCGTCACCGCCTATATCTACATGCAACCGATTCCAGGTGTTGGAATGCCTCTCAGCGGGAGAGCCGTCCCTCTGAGGAGGTCATGGAGCTGGATGTGCCTGCTCCAAATAAACCATCCAGTCCCACGCGATTGAAGAAAGGACGGTTGATTCGTCCTGGACCGACTAAAAAGTAAGGCGGTATTTTAATTTATTTTAACTCATTTTAACAATGGCTATCCTTTCATGGAGTGTGCGTGTACTCCGCAGTCGAAGACCTGACCTGGAGTTACTTTTACGCTCGATTGACTCTCAGCTTGTGTGTCTCCAAGAGACCAGACTTCGCCCGCAAGATTCTTTCACTTTACGTGGTTACTCATCGGTGAGGTTTGATCCTCCTCCGCGCATGACGGAGTTATAATTTTAATCCGAGATGACGTGTACAGTACTTCAATTAACCTCCAGACTCCTATACAGGCTGCTGCAGCTACAGTTCTCTTCTCTGGCCTTAGTTTTTCTGTCTGCACTGTTTACTTACCTTCATCTGCCGCTGTCGCAATAGTTGATCTGGATAATCTTCTGTCTGAGCTACCACCCCCTGTCCTACTTTTGGGGGATTTTAATGCGCACCATCCCCTATGGGGTTTCCACATGGAGTGTGCAACGGTTGGCATGTTGGCAGACTTTCTATACCGCCACCATCTTATTCTGCTCAACACTGGTCAACCTACTTTTAATTCTGACAGTACTCATTGTTTTTCACACTTGGACTTATCCTTTTGTTCTACCTCACTGTTCATTTTACCTGGAACGTCATCTCTGATTTATACTCTAGTGACCACTTTCCGCTCAGATACAGGTACTCTCAGCGCGCGCCAAGATGGCTTATTGCAAAGGCGAATTGGCATCTTTTTAGATATAGGGCCGTGTTTTCAGGGTGTGAGTTTCCATCCATCAACGCCGTGATCGAGCACCTCGAAATGGTCATTCTTAATGCCGCAGGCTGTTTCCCGGACGTCTCGCCACCTCAGACTTTTTCCGGTTCCTTGGTGAACCGAGACGAATACCGAGATGCTTTACGTGCATGCATCTACGGGTGTTTCGTCGCCACCCTACTTCAGCAAACATGATTCGCTACAAACAGCTGCGCGCCAAATGCCGTCGAGTCATTAAGGATAGCAAAAAGGCGCCTTGTATTGCTTTTGCTTCTTCTTTTAACCGCACAACGCCTTTCTCTGTAGACTTTTATCTTATTTGGGCACCATATCTCCCAGCAATTTCTACGAATGATCCTCAATAATTGTCAATATTTGCAGAAATTTCATTTGTCTAAATTAATTAGTTTTATTAAAATTATTCTGGCATGTTCTCCTAAATATATTACCACAGTTAATGGCATCTTGATGAGTGCGAATAAATTATTATATTCTCTCAATCAGAAGCTGTTCTTAAACTATAGCGGTTATATGTACAATATTTAAGAGCAGGTATTCCTGTTCGGATTACAGCATCTTCGAAAACTTTTCCCCGTCGCTCGTAGCTTCGGCTCCTGACTTAGCTTCTATTTTCAATTTACCTGGTCCATCCAAATTTTACTCCGGAACTGCATACCAGCAGCCCAAGAGCAAATGTACCCCATGTACTTCTACTGGAAATAGTGCGGTTGTTGATTTATCTTCTAAAATTTAATCACCTTAAATCTGTTTCCGATGGAGTTAAATTTTGCCGTAATTTAAGATGGCGTTACTATTGGCATACTAAATCTTTTCAGACTACTTCAAATGTTACCTTGCCTTCTCAAGTTTCGTCCACCTAACTAGAACCTCCTCCTTTACCTACTAACCACCCTTTAGAAATGTTTATTAACCGATTTCTAACTCCGATTAGTGATTCTAAACTTCTAGATAAGATCACCCCCAAAGATAACATGAGAAATCACTTAAAAGGTATCTAATAATCCTGATATTGTTCTTCCAGCCGATAAAGGTCCTCAGCAGTACTACAGGACATTTCTTCTTACAATGCTGAAGCTTACCGACAGCTTGAAGTTGTCACTTATTATAAACTATTGTCTTTCGACCCCTACAGTCAGGTTTAATGAAGAAATAATTTTTATTGCTTCTTCTGGTACTGCTGGACTTAGTTCCCAAGATATCAATCTACTTATTCATGTCCCTCGCACTCCCACCATATATTTTCCTAGGCCAATTATATCAAAGATTCCTTCCATTTTTTGAGTTTACTGGAGAAAGTTCACCCTTCGGCACATTCTGATATACTTCTGGCCACTATCGATGTGACGTCACTATATACTAACATTCCCCATCATGAAGGATTAGCTGCTGTTAGACATTTCTTGGACTCTCGAGCATCTCCTCATATCCCATCCACAGAATTCATTTGTCATCTCACTTATATGGTCCTCGCAATGCGTTTAGTTTTTATAATAAATGTTATCTAAAAATTAAGGGTACTGCAATGGGCACCAAAGTGGCTTTTTATGGCTAGCTTAGAGGAGGAATTTCTTAAGTCAGAACCTTTGGCGCCATTATTACGGCTGAGATATATTGATAATATATTCATGCTTTGGACTCATGGCTCAGAATCCCTCGATCAGTTCCTTACTATATCTTAACTCATAGTTTTCAATTAAGTTCACTTCTGCCTCTCCCAATGCTGCTACGTTCCTAGATATTGATATTTCTTTATGTAATGGCTTTTTTTAAACACGTTTGTGCACATTAAGCCTACCAAATTAAACAGTATCTTCATTTTGATAACTGTCATCCCTTGCATATCAAAATATCTATTCCTTTTTCTCTTTCAATCCATGGTCATCGTCTTTGTAACAACTTTTCATCTCTTGACAAGTATATTAAAAACCTAGCTCAAAAGTTCCAAGACCAAAATTATCCTTTCTCTCTTTTAAATTCCCGTATAACCCCAGCGCTCAAAACTTTACAATGCAAACCTAAAACTTCGGATAAGAACTGCATTAACCTTGTTACTACTTACGTGCCTGGAATTGAAAGCATCAGACCTATTTTGAAAGAATGTCATGATACTTTGTTAATGCACCCATCTTCAAATGATTTTTCTAAATTTGTACCCCAGCTTACTTTTAGAAAACCCCCAACCTTAAAAGTATATTTCGCCGAAACTTAGCTCCTGCGAAATTACCTCGTGCCTTTGCTGGTTCATATCCTTGCCAACGCCCTAAATGTAAAATCTGTGCTCTAATTATGCCGTGCCATTCATTTCACAGCCCTAAATTATCCAAAGAATGTAACATTTCTTCATTCTGCCTGTTCTTCTAAGAACGTTGTATATATGTTATCGTGTAAGCTTTGCAAAGCATTTTATATTGGTTAACTTCTACTGTTGTTTCGCTACGTATGAACAATTATAGACGTTCTGTTAAAACCAAGTCTCCATTGCCGGTTGCCCAACATGCCTTGTCTCACTGTAAGGATTTTGGTGATGCTTTTAATCTAACACTTGTTGATGCGTTACCACACAATGCTCTGGAAGTTTGCTCAGAGATAGAGAAAATGGCAAATTTACATAAAGCGCGTATACCACCTGGTTAAAATCTCATGTATTAACCCCCCCCCACTTCCATTTCTAGTTTCGTCTGTTCCAATGCATTACGTTACCTTCGATAATCAATATTTACTTTTATCGTCTTCACTTGTCTTCTAGTTTTAAACGCTGAACAAAACAAGGCACATTATAGGATTACTGTTGTCACCCCTACACTGCCGAAGTAATGCAAACCAATTTTACAGCCCATCCTGATTAACAAACATCTGCGGCAGTCTTTTCTTCTTGGCCGACCTGTAACAGGAGTTGTTAATTTTGAGGTGGGTGACTAGGATTATCTGTAACGAAAACACTAGTTTGAACCTCTGAAAGAAAATCAGTGGTGGTTAGAATAGAGGATATTGATAGTATGCTTGCGACATTGATGACTCTGAAAGTGTATCTGAAACAGAAATTGCATTCAAAATATGGCAACAGATTAGCAAGATTAATACTGCGGATTGCATTAGGAGTTAATCTTTTGCTAGGAACATTTATATACTTATCTTCAGGGAAATGCAGCCCACATACTCGTAATTTATCTATGTTCTTCTTTGGCATTTGTAGAAACGTTGCATCTGTAACAAATCCATTGTCTGCGGTTAAAATTAAAAACATTACGGTATACAATCTTTATTCAGTATTTCACTAAAAACGTTTAATGGAAATCTGACATTACTACTTACTATAAAGTATGAATCATCTTGTCCAATACACTTATATTAAAGTTCTAGAATGTTTATTTAGTTGGGTTGGAATGTACATAATATATTTTCAATTACACAACGACCACATTGCCTTACCTTCCCTCACCTGCTGGTCGGCGATGAAAAGATAGCTTTGAATCTTCTGGCTGGTTCCTCCAGCACTTCATATTCACCATGATCTAAATTGAATATTTAATATACTTGTACAAGAAATGCAGCTATCTTTAGAAACAGAACTTAGAGCTTTGAAATATGAGTTCGACTACATATTATGGTTGTTAGTTATTTAGTTGGTTTAATTATTATTCTACAACTATTTTCAAATAGTGTTGAATATTGTTTTGAAATTATTAAAATCATACTCACCAAGAATTAAACAAGTAATTCTTCTTCAGCTCTTATAAAAACGAATTTAATTCGGTGAAATGCTTCTCGTTCTTTGGATGCTAAGTTAAAGTTTGAGTATGCGTTGCCAACTATGATAATGCCTTAAATACGGGTATAATAAAAGATAAAAATTAAAATCAGAGTATCTCTTTTATAATAGCTTATTTATAAAAATATCAAACTTTAAAATCATTATAAATAATTGGGTATAAATTGTTGTGTTGGCTATAGTTTTTCCTCCAGTCACATTTGCTATGCTAGCGCTCCAAGCATTGGCGGGACGAACTAAGTGAATTAGCAATTTGCAGCCAACTCGTCCCATTTGCTTTGGCCGGGATTATTAGGAAAGTCAAAAGCAGGTTTTTTATGTTGGCTACAGAAGATGGTACTTCCAGGTATATAATTTTAATGATACGTTATGTTGGCAACAAACGTAACACATGAAATTCAGAAGCAGCGCTTCGTGGGATGGGTCCCGTTAGACAACAAATCTTAAATTGAATCTAATACGTTGCTCTCTATAGTATTTCTTCACTATGTGCTCAGACTTAATAAGGTGGGTGCGCTATGTAGAAATTATTGGTGGTAGTTGCATTGTGTTATAGTACTTACAGTTGTCATATCCGAAGAGGGGGAAAAATGAAACATCTGCAAATATGTACTATACTCCCAACTTACCAGCCTAGTTATTCTGAGAAGCAAGTATGTAATTACCTCTGGAATAAAGTTCCCTATTTTCAAACATTACAAATAATAGAACTTGCCACTTAGTATGAAGAGTTTTATTGCATGGTGCGGTAATTATAAAGCATATATAGAAAATATTCTGTGAACCCATTTTCGTAAAGGTCATTCGGTGTCCAATAAGTGCACTAATAGAGATTACGCTTTAAGTTTTTCATGAAACATGGATCATGAATAGAAATATAATTACATATCTTATATTTCTTAAGGTTTCAATTTTGAGATTACAAGGGAACCATGTGATACAAGTAATTCTTATAGAGAAATAAGCAGCATATGCTAGGTTCTCAAAGAAATATACCTTTAAGACTCATTTGGCTGACTAATTACTGACAGCTTTAAAAATTTGTCATAGTGCTTATATATTTTTCCCATGTATAAAGCAATTAAAAAAATTGTTATATTTCATCAGCTTTCACCAAAAAATAACAGTATTTTTCAGGGTGATGGTGGCTTCTGCTAACTTAAGCCTATCAATGTTTTGTTTAACCCTCCACTGGGCACAGGTATCAGAGAGATATTTTCCTCTCTTTTTTCAATGTACTGATGTAATTGTTTATGTGAAATGGCTAGTAACTTCTTAGACCAATTCTAGTACTTCCTTGCTCATATTAATCACCTGCCTATTATATTGTTTTCATTATTAAGGGAAGTATTTGTGAGATACATTGCACTCTGTCATGACCTTCAATTACTGTCAGCAATATTTTTGTGTATAATGTCTCAGAAAGAGAAATATTCAATTTATATTATCCCAATGACTTACAGAAAGCCCTGGGAATGTAATATTATTACAATTAGCTACAGATTTCTGTTAGTCTATATTGAAATAACTTTTAGTCTATATCACTGGCAATATTCACTGCAGATTCTAGGCACACTTCTTGAAAATCTGTTCAGCATGCTCCAAACAGTTGTAATATTTACATTTCTTGCAACAATATCTTAAAAGTTGCTTCTTCTTAGATTCCAAGGAACAGCTCTGGCAAAACTTGCATTTACAAATGTAGGTCCATAAGTTTCCGGCCTCGCCACTAAGGATTATTGCCTTCACAAATCCTTATCTGGTGTCATACCTTCTCTGTTAAGTAAATAATTGCACTGTAACTTCTACTCCAATGTGTTCAGTTGTTCAGATATAGTTGCATAAAGAAGGCTTTGTGTAGAAGATTGTGACATGTTAAAAATGGGATATTAAACTGTTATTAAGCTCTTCACAAAAGGAGGACTTATTGCAAATGAAATTAAACAGCGATTGGACAGTGTGTATGGGAAAGCATCCCCCTCATATTCTATCATAAAAGAATGGGCCAAACTTTTTTGAATGAGCTTGCATCAGCATCATACCGATTGCGCCAGTCTTGCTCCGCTCTTTTTTGAATGGGTCGACAAAGTATTGAAGGGAAAGAATGTGCAGGTCGGCACTTGAAGGTGCTCACTCCTGAAAACATCACTCTTACGGAAGGAGAAATTTTGGAAGACCGGCAGCTCAAAGTTACAGAAATAGCAGCAAGTTAGGCCCTTTTAAAGCAATATCTTCGAATTATTCATGAATATTTAAACATGAATAAGGTTAGTGCAATATGGGTGCCTTGACTTCTTTCCTCAGTTCAAAAGCAGCAAGTCATCTGTCAGGAATTTTTGGAGCTCTGCCATGGTAACAAGAGAGAAGTTGTGCAAACCATTGTTATAAGAGATAAAACTATGGTCCTCTACTATGATCCCTAAAGAGAATCAATGGAGTGGTGTAAACCTGGCGAAGCACCACGTGTAAAGGCCAAGATCACTCAGTCAACCAATAACATCATGGCCACAATCTTTGGGAGTGTGAATAAATACTCTTCATTGACTTCAAGGAGCACAGTAAATGGGGAGTACTATGCTGGCCTACTGCACAGACTATGTGTTTCCATCAAAGAGAAAGGCAAAGAATGCTGAGTGGTGGTGTGCCTTCTTCACAATAATGTGCCTATGCACACAGCTCTTGTTGCAAAGGAAGCTGTGAAGAAATGTGACTTCAAAGAGATTAACTATCTACCCTATAGCCCAGATCTAGCTCCTAGGGACTATTTCCTCTTCTCAAAACTCAAGAAGGACCTTCGAGAAAGGAAATTTATGTGTGATGAAAAAGTGATGGATGCTGTTAATGCCCATTTTGCAGACAAGATTTCTGACTATTTATGGGTGAGGGGGATTGAAATGTTAATTGAAATATGTGAGAAGTGTATTGCAATAAAGGGAACTAGTTTGAAAAGTGCAATATAATTTTTGTCTTTATCATACCTAGAAAATGGTTAGGCTGGAAACTTGTGGACCTACCCTCTTATATTCTTTGGAAGAACTAGGAGAAAGCTTACCGATATTATGAAAAATTTAAAATACTTACGATGGCATTGCTGTATGAACCTTCTGTAAACAGCTGCCTCAGTTTTATTATTCTTACTCTTTCTCAAAACTATTTGTTTTCTGAACTGACTGTCCATTTGGCTTGGATATTGTTGAATTTCATTCTCTTTCATTCTGTTATCATAGACCGTCATCATCCCTCATTGATATGTGTGTATTTTAATGCGAACTCGCTTTCCTGATCAGGACATTTGAGTTCCACATACTGGTGGCAGAGGGCAGAAGCACAGTCCATTTGTAACACCTGCATCAATAATTGGACTAAATTGCATGATGGATGATGATGAAGATGAGGTTTAGATGAAAATGGAGGAACAATGGAATGAATAGCAGGGGATGCTAGGGTGTCCAGAAAAAAACCTGCCCACTTTGTCTATCAGAAATCCTACTTACGGCTGCTGAAAATGAAAGGCCACCTCAGTGGGAGGCAAGCAGTCTAACCGCTCATTCATGGCGTCTTCTGCATCCAATATTGTATTCAACAGTGGCTGCCTTCTTGTGTAAAAGTTGTAGTTTCTGGAAAAGCACTATCACACATGATAATGGAACAGACTTTCCTTGATATGACTAATGAAGGCACTCTCTTGCTCAGTAATAAATTGAAAACATGATAAAGAGCTTTGCTGCAGATAACAAATTCATCAGTAATTTATTTTCAAAACCTTCTATGAAATTCATAATGAACACCAGAGCAAGATTCACAATTTGGAAAGTTACAATAAGTGAACACTGTGTTGCATATGATTTTAGAATTGAATTCATCTTGAACTGTCCTTAATCAGTTTTACATTGCGATTGGAGGCACAGATAAGAATAGGGGGATATTATTCTAGTCAGCTGGTATACCTTTTCGTGATTTAGCTCAGTTCATTTTTGAAAAGTTAACTTCGATATTACATTAAATTCTCACTAATCCAGCTATTCCTTGCATAGAGGGGTGCTGAATTAAAAAGAGTGCCGAATTACTGAGTGTATTTCAATTTTATTTGAATACTGTACTGTATTAAATCTAATTTCATAATGTACCATAAGTATATTTAGCAAAAATTAACATAGAAAAGATTGATCCTTGAATTCTCTGCTCACTATATCATTTTGAAACAAGTCTTGAATATATAAACAATGTATACAGTTTTTTTCACACTAACTCCATTCACTTACATAAAATTTGGAACATATATTTCGGGAGCGATCCCTCCCATCTTCAGCCTGTTGACAAACTGTTGTTAAACGTGGCGGTTGGGTCTCTTGATGTTCTTGTGGCGGCATCTGTTGGTTCTATTAGGAATTTGCTGAGTTCATCCAATGGAGGGATATCGAAATTCATCAAATTATCCTTATATTTTGTAATGAAAATGTTTTCCCAAGTGGAAAGTTCTATTGCATTATGAAGTTGTTTAAGTAGTTTTATTTCTGATTTAATTTCATGATTTTTATTGTAAAAGTGCGCTGCTATTGCTGATTTATCAATTTGTTTTAAGCGTATATTTCTGAAGTGTTCTTTTTTCCGGATTCCCAAATTCCTCTTCGTTTTTCCAATGTATTTTTTGTCGCACTCTGCACATTCTGTTTCGTAAATACCTGACTTTTGTTCTGTTGGCATGTAGTCCTTTACTCTGCAACCTAATAAGTTCTTTATATTAAAATTGTTCTTTGGGGCTAACATAATTCCTTGTTCTTTGAATATCTTTTTGAACTTATTGTGATAAATTGGGTGGTATGTGAAACTTTTGAATTTGTACCTTTCTTTGGCACTTTTAAGAGTGGAAACATCTCTTATTCCCTTTTGTTTTTTGGTTTTATTGATGATTTTTATTACTGTGTCTTTGTTGTATCCATTAGTTTCTTCTATCTTTATGATTTGTTGGTATTCCAATTTGTACTCTGTTTCTGTGAGTGGAATGTTAACTCATCTGTGTGCTAAACTATAAAACACTGCATATTTATATGGAATGGGGTTAAAACTGTCATTTTTTATGTAATTTTCTGTGTGAGTATCCTTTCTATGAATTCCAAATGTTAGATAGTTTTCATTTCTTGTGATTTTTATATCTAGGAAGGGGAGATATCCACTTCTTTCTTCCTCTATGGTGAAATTTATAGATTTGTGCTGCAAATTCAGAAGTTTTAGTGCATCCATTGTATGTTTTTTCGGAATTATTGCAAATATGTCATCCACATACCTATACCATGTTTTGAAGATTAGAGGGAAGGTTTTGGTGATATGCATTTCAAACGAACTCATAAAAAAATCTGCTAGAAATGGAGATAACAGGTTTCCCATAGCTAGTCCCGAGACTTGTTGGTAATATTTTTTATTGAAAATGAAGTAATTTTGTTCAATGCAAATGTTCGTAAGTTTTATTAAGTCTTCAATTTCTTGTGTCTGTAGATCTGAGGATTTTAACCATTTCTTTAACATTAGCATAAGTGTATCTTTTGGTATGCTTGGGAATAAGGCTTCTACATCAAACGATACCATTATATTTTCTGCTGTAATTTTGTAATTTTTCTACCAAATCTTGTGAATTTTTGACACTCAAACTTTGGTATTTTTTCAAGGATTTGAAAATGTCGGTTAATTTTTTTGCTAACAAGTATGTTGGTGAATTGATATTATTGATTATAGGTGTCATGCTGTTGTCTTTTTTGTGTAATTTAGGATTTAATTGTTTATATATATACCACTCCATTGTCAACAGCTTCGTAAGTACACTTATTTGAAGTCTTGAATATTTAGTTGCCATAATAAAGATACTTGTTAATGGCACACTTTGTCATGCATTCGCCTTACTAGCAATATGCCGGTACTAATGTGACTGACCGTTGTGTTGTATACTCCAGGAAGATATCTGCAGCTTCAACACTAGCAGTGTAAAAAATTTTCTTTCTCTCTGTGCACTGTCCTCTTCCTAACACTTTCATGTGAACACTTGATTATTCAGTTAGCATATGTTCTTCAAATTAAGTTTTCCAATGTACAAAGTGTCTGGACATATGTGGATTGCTTTTCATCCTTTAGCATAGCCTTAGTGGAATTGGTTTCAAATACATCCAGCAGGAAGATCAGTGCATATCAATAACAGTTTTAATGGTTGAATCAGGGCAGTCACATTGGGTGTAAGAAAGGTAGTCTCATGTTTCATTTGAATTTAGAAATAATTGGAGGGATTTTTTTGATTTGATTTATTTATAGATGCTCTTTAACATCTCAGGTCATTAGCATCCCATCCAATTCAGGGCATGAAATAAGCAATACATTTTGCTCATATGCCTCTTTTTTCATGCTTGATGTTCTTTTATGTGCCATAAATCTATGACAGGGACCTACAGCTTTACTTCCATTCCAAAGGAAGCCTTACTTAGGAATTTTACACCCGAAAAAATTCACCAACCCTAGCTGGCATTGAACCTGCAATCTTGGTTCTATGAGGCAAGTATGGTTAATACTAGACCACCAGGAACAACTAACTGGAGGGATGACTGGGAGCATTATCAATTAGAAGAATGATTTTCAAAGTAAGTTAATTTTGCTCCATTTGTTTTCTCAGTATTGCGACTAACAAGAGAATTTCCTTTTGTCATCATGCTTTATTTTGAGCAAAATATTCTACAGGTAATGTACTCTTCTCACTGTGTTGAAACCATTGTTGTGTTTTTCCAGTCACCACGAGCAGTAGTTTATATGACTCCCATCTGCATTGCAGCATGCCATTAATGTGATGCATTGCTATTGTTTATACCTTCTTGTAGCTTCCTTTTCATTTTTGGTAGCTAGGGGTTTTTAAAGGGAACATTTTGTAAAAGCGGCTGGTTCTCATCAGCATATTACACAGGACAAGCAGTTAAATGTTCTTCTTCTATCATCTTTAACTTCTTTGTAAATTCCTCTGTATCTTGTTCATTCACTGAGCAACTTTTTATGGTGACTCAGCTGCCAGAAATTCTCTCTTTTTCTTTTAGTTTGATAGCAAATGTTTGCTGCAAACAAATCACTGCTTTCAAGTTTGTGGTAATTCTATTTCTTTTTCTTTCCTCAAGCCATTGATAGGAAGCTGTTAATTGTGTTGATGTAAGAACCAATTGTAAACAGTTCATTCTCAGCCTTTCACATAACTTATCATTTCCAAACTCATTGTCTATTTGACCTGCATATAGTCAGATTTCTTTCTCTTATTGATGTCAATTTGATCATTCATCCAACATAGTACTTAGTTGAAATAGCTTTCTGTAAAAATCCTTAGTTAATATCTAAAATCGACAATGTATTGAATTAAAGTCATAATCTAAAACCACTAGTACTTTTCTACATTTTCAAAATTAAAATAAAATCATTAACACATTGTTATGATTTGGTTAATGGCATTAGCAGCTCATAAGTGATTGATTCTCTGCTTATTTTATGATGGTTAGAGGCCAGAGTACTGAGGGCTGAATTAATGAGAGTTAGTATAGTTAATTTTCCTTTGGATAGCTTGCATGCTTCTTTCAAATTCCATAGCATTAACCCTCTGTCAGGTGCAATGTTTTTGAGAGGTACATACCTTTCCTACTTTTTTCAACATACGGACAACTATTAAAGCAAAATTGCTCCAACACACAGCAGCTTCTGAACACCCATTGTAGACTTCCTTGTTCATTATCAATCAGCTGCCTATTATTTTCGCTTCATTATCAAGTGAAAATATCTGTGAGATATATTGCACCTGGTTCTATGCACATTTTTTTTTGTATCCTTTTTGCTGTTAGCTACATTATCCTATATATAATGTCAAGAAAACAAGAAGTATTCACATAATAAATCATTTATGAAGAAGTCACTCAAATTTCTCTAATTTTGTTCCAGTTACTTGAACATGTTTCAAAGCAAATTTCCTTCATAGTCAGCATGGTTCCATTGTCAGCTTTCCAGCATGGTATTAAGATGTCTCTTTGGAGTTTATAAACTTTTTGACGAGGATAATTTTGTTTGGAAGATCAAAATCAACTAAATTTTCTTTGTTTTTGTTTAAAATATATTTTCCCATACTGATAATTCTATGGGTTTTTGAAGAGTTTTGGTTCATTTTGGAACTCATGTTTTTTTTTTTGTTGCCAGAAATGGTATGCTACTGCAGATCTTTCCATATGGAACAAAACTAGTGAAATTTGAGTGACTTCCTCGTAAATAATTTGTTATATGATACTATATTTTACTGTGAAATTCCCAAACTATTCAAATTTATATTAAGAAGTATTCAATTTAAAATTAATTTTGTATCTAAAGTAATACAGCGAATCAATTAATTATTCCTAATTAGCTTGTGAGTCAATTTAATACTCTTATACTCCATTTACTATTAAATTATACAGAACATGTTTCAAAGACTTTTGCCCGCATCATCAGCTGTGAGTCAACTGCCAGATTTGCTCTTGGTTGGATGGACTTGGTGTAGATCTTGTGGACATTTTGTGAGCTTTTGGATTAAGTTAGAGCTGGGAACATGGGAAAAAATGTTTATAAAAATATGAAGATAGGGTTATAAACTTCGAGATCCAAACAGAAAAATTAATTCAAAAGTTCATAAAAAGTCCACGAGAGCTACACCAAATCCATCCAACTAACAACGAATCTGACAGTTGACTCGCAGCTGATGATGCTGGTAAAAGCCTGTGAAGCATGTTCTGTATAACTCAATGGAAGTGGAACATAAGAGAACATAAGAGTATTAAATCAACTCACTAGCTAATTAAGAATAAAAGAAGTATTCAATCTAAATTATCTAAATGGCTCATGGAAAGCCCTTGGAATATAACTTTATTAAAGTTAGCTTTGGATTTCGCTTAGTCTATAATGAAATAACTTTTGGTCTATATCACTGAAAAGATTCACTGCAGATTCTTAGCACACTTCTTGCAGCAATACCTTGAAAGTTGCTTCTTCTTAGATTCCAAGGAACAGCTCTTACAAAATTTGCATTTATTTTCTGTGGAAAACTAGGAGTAAACTGCTGATTTGAAGAAACACACAGAATACTTGGTGATGTTTATTGTTTACCTATATATTGTGAAATATAAAGTTAGTTTTCTTTCTCTTTTTTGTAATATGACAGTAGCAATAATAATAATAAACATTTTTATACCTAGAAGTATTTTCAGACAGCAGAGCACCATAAATTTAGCCAGTATCTCTCACTCCCAATAGAGGGTTAACTTTTTGGAAACTTTAAATTTCTTCTCTTCATTGGCCATAATGAAACAGTCTATTTGTTTATTCACTTGTTCACTCTAAAATTACATAATAGCATTGACAATATGTGTAATATATTCCATATCCTTTGATGTGTGTAGACAAAATCCTGTTCTGTTGTAAGAGCTTGGCTTGTCATATTTAACTTAATTTGGGGCTCTGAACTATTTAACAATCTTCCTTAAGCTCCAGCTCACAGACAACAAGGCCAATATCATAATTTTCTTTGTCTTGCTTACATATTATGGTAAGCATTTCTTATGTATTCAAGTCTCATTCTTTGAAATACAATTTTAACGATGATCATTATCTGAAGATAATGAGCATTTTGAAGAAGTTTTACAAAACTTGTTTAATAAACTTGTGCCATTAGAAATTACCTCTTTCCTTTCTTCTTACTACTTATTTGTGAACTGCCCTTTTACTTTCATTCTCTAGATAAAGTGATATCTTGCTAGTGCTGCTTTTCCTTCCTCCATCTAATTTTTCCCTTTACTCTGGAAGGCGAGTTCCTTTTTTCCTATTTTGTGGGTGTCTTGCTTTTGGCCTTGGCTGGACTTGTGCTGCATGACCATCTTACCAATGAAGTATTTTGTTTTCATTATTGTCGGATGACCACTCTTTCTGCATTCTGTTCACAAATTATATTTATCTGTATTAATATTTTATTGAGCTGAGAGGTTACTAAGTTCTTTTACTTAAAGACAATCTAGGTAACAGATATTCTTTTATTCTACATATAGTGTTCAGTTGTTAACACTAACTCCACTTACTTTTTTAAAACTTTGGACTAGTTTCGGGAGAGGTTCCTCCCATCATCGGCTGCTGTTGACTACAACAGCAGCCAATAATGGGAGGAACCTCTCCCGAAACTAGTCCAAAGTTTTAAAAAAGTAAGTGCAGTTAGTGTTAACAACTGAACACATAAATGTAGGATATATTACCACTCCATTGTCTACAACTTTGTAAGTACAATTTTTACTTAAAGATATTCTTTTATTTGTATATTTTGCACTCTATGCTAGTTGATGCTAACATTGTCAGCCTCAGAGTTCTTGCTTTATGTAAATATTGTGTATTGGCTGTCTATAATTTTCTGCTGATATTTTTAATATATTGTGTGAAATTACTGAGCAGTCTATAATCTATATTATATGCTGACTATCATGCCATTTTAGAATATGATTCCTAGTCAAATTTTAGGCAGTTTAATAATTGTGGTGCAAGTAGTACAATTTCTTTAACTTATACATATTTATTAATGGTTTTAATTCTAATAAAAGTAATCAAGTATAATTGTAATCCTTTTATATAGCTGTAAGATATAAGCCATACTGGGACTTTATTATTTAGCTTCTTATACTGGATGATTTTTTTATTCTGGGACCGCTGCACATTCAGTTGGCCAACTCTGCAGTTCTCTTACTGCCATTGGTGGCCGAGAGAACGTTAAGCCTGTTACTCACGAGCAGGAAGTCTAGGGTTCGATTCCCACCAGGACCTTCCTCCCTTACTGAGTTTTTTTCCAGGTTGTCCTCAGTCCTCATAACTAGCAAATGTCGGGGAGGTACCCTAAACTTAGGCCTGGAACGTTTCATTCCTTAAAAAATATCCTTTCCCATTTTATCATTTCATCTCATGTATCATCAGTGTCCACCGCCTGTGGTGCCTCAGTAGTAAAAACGGCATCAAACACTATTAAAAGAAGTTCTCCTCTTGTCAGGTACTCTGTTCCCCAAAGAGTATTTGTTTACTATTTGTATGTGTGCCCAGAATCGGCTTGTGATGTAAGGAGATTCAATTTCCTGATATTTAACTTCCAAGTCAAAAGTCAATTCACAGATTGGTAAATAAATTTCGTGAAACGGGAAGTACTCTTGATAAAAAGCATACACAGTCACATACAGTACTCACAAAAGGAATGTTAGATAACATTGGACATGCTCTGGAACTTTCCCCTAAAAATCACTTTGACGTATTTCTGAGCAAACAGGAAATTCCTATTACTTGGTTCGAACGGCCACTGAAGTTAAACTGCTATAAAATTACTGTAGTGCAAGAACTTTAACTGGTGACCCTGAATCCAGGAGTAGATTGTATGAATGGATTTAGAATGATGTGCATGATGGAGAAATTGACTCTACTTTAATTTTCTTCAAGGGTTAGTTCCACCTAAGTGGGTATGTTAATTTACAAAACCTCACTGGAGTGCAAAAAAAAAACCTAACCTTCATGAGGAACCCCTGCATGTTCAAAAGATATAGTATGGTGCGCCATTAGTCGCGAGAGAGTAATAGGCCTTATTTTTTTGTTTGTTTTAAAGAAACAATACCGGTAGGTTTGAGCAGAATATTTTGCAACCCATTTTACGTGAATTAACTGTAAGGGAATGTAGTTCGAGACTTTCCAACAGTACTCTGCAACAACACATATAACCCAAGTTCCTTTGTATACAATTCATGAAATATTCCATGATAGATTTATCATTAACACTAACAACATATGCTCCCATCGGTCCCCCAATTTAATGCCTTGCAATTATCTCTGAGGGGCATTAAAGGGAAAAGAGCACAGGGCAAATCCGCACACATTATGAACTGAAAAATAATATCTGTGAAGAAATTTCTTCCATTTCACAGAGGGAACTGAAGAAGGAGATGGTTAACTTCATAAGCCGCTGCCAGAAATTTATGAAAAAATGAAGGGAGGAGGTTCCAACTTCTTGCTTGATAATGGTGACTAAATGTACCTTTCAAGTGCTACAAGTATAGTATAGCTACAAACTTTCTGATTCCTGTTCACCGTGGTACCAGTTTGAACCAGCCAACCGCTGCTATGCTTGGAGCAGTCCCGCAAAGGAAAATTCATTACTTACATCTGCTTGAGTGCTAATAAGAGAGCACCATAAGTAAGGCAGAGTACATAGTTCTGGTTACTGCAAAGCACAGAATTTCTCGGTAGCCTAGTATGGTCACTTCTGCATCGTCTAGTGGTATTTCTGAAAGCTGATAAAAGCTGCAGCAATATGTGATTTGAGGCATGCAACTGTAGTGCTCTGCCTTTCATTACACTCTTAACATACTGAGTACATTCGGCACCTTATTGCAGAAGATGCCCCCAAACAAATGTTTGTAATCTGCACTTTAGATTTCGTAGCTTAGGTTACACCTCGGGTGCTACAGGATTGTATTTTGTTTCTATCTTAACTTGCATGAGATAGGCTATTGAGGATAGACATTTCACGCTATTTTTACATCCTCGGAAATTTCCTGGAGATATGCGCTTGTAACAAAAAATAATTTAAAAAACAATTATGTCCCAGTTCTCTGTCAGCCACTCCACAGCCGTCAACCATGAATTCCAGCGAGTTGGAAATGGGATGAGGAAGACCCAGCTGATGATCCTTTTCCCTGAGGAATGTCTGGAATGCATGCCACCTCTTCCTAGCATCGATGAGCATGTGCTTGATGCCGATTATACAAATGTTCAAAGTAGGCATGACATTTTAGAAATGACATCTTTTATGAGCCCAACACCACAAATGCAGATCCTCTTCTGGAAGGAGAGGGGAAAGCCCTTCATAGCAAGCATCATGTAAGAAGCAGAATCACTCACACATGCCACCACCTGCTCAAAGCCTACTTCCATATCTTGAACATTATTTACAGCTTTGGCACAGGTTCTGCCATTTCAGGGATGTAACTGCTTGCATACGCTGCTGTTGAGATTGGGAGATCCCCACTGTAGACATAAGCACAACAATATGGTACTCCGCATCTTCTGTTGTCTTCTCTGATAACACTGCAACCTGCTTCCCTTTTACAGCAAATCTTGCATCTTCTTTTCTGATTTTTGCCAGATGACAAATACACAGTTGACTTAATAAAACGGACTTGAACAGCCTAGAAAAGTAAGCAACACATTATTAGAAATAAAATACGTTCCAAAGTCATTTGCTGAAATGTGCCTGAGCAATCATAGACTGGACTCAAAATTAGAGTCCGGGAAGTCAGTATACCCATGTACTTCACTAGTTTCTTATCATATATTAATTATTAGTAATTTTGTTGGTATATTGTGACCTTGGCGTCAGTCAATCACCATTCTTTGAGTTGAAATGGCAGGCACAAGTTCGTTTTCTGTTGAAGAGAAGTTAGTCGCAGGAGTAAGAACACACGAACGTCCTCACACAGGAGAGACAATTAGCATCGTACGAAAGCACTTTAAACCTCCATCGACAAAAAGGAAAATTATTTCCTGGGAAAGAAAGGTAATTATTACAGGGAGTGAAAGGCCAATCGAGAAGCGGAAGAAAGAAGAGGCGCCTGGAGATGTGTTGAAGTTGAGGTGTCCGTTGAGCTCTCTCCCATTAAATCCATTCGCAAATGGGCTGCTGAGCTTCACTGTTTTCGGTTACATGAAGGACTTAACGGTGAGGTGTATCGTCCGACCTTCATCAATGAACTCTCTGACGCAGATATGAACAAGCGTCTTGATGCATGTCGGCCTCTTCTAGCTACATTTCAAACCGACATATCAAGGTCCAAAGTTATGTTCACAGATGGGTGTGCCATATACCGAGCACGCGGAAAAGAAATGTGTTTTGGTCGAAGGAAAATCCTCACTTTACTTCCGAACTTGAACACAACCCACCACAGGTTATGATGTGGGCAGGGATGACACGTAGCATCTCTTTGGGCCGTATTTTTTGATGGACCTGTGAATGTGTATCATATTCAGAATGCTGACAACTTGGTTCGTCCCCCAACCTTAAGAGTACTAATGGAGGAGCTGTGGATACAGTATGAATGGGCTGCAACACACTTCACTCTTATCGTTCGTGATTTGTTAAACGACAAATTCCCTGGACGCTGGATTGGACATGGGTCCCCAGTATCACTCCAATGGCTTCCACGTAGCCGTGATAACTCATTGTGGGATATTATCAAGGTGAAGGTTGCCGCATGTCGCTACGGAACCAACGCTGAACTTAAATGAGCAGTACTCCAGATGCCTTCGGTACGACCGCACCTGCAACAGTGTCACAAAGAATTATAGTAGTGTGTTCAACATGATGGAGCACATACGTATCTCTTGGACAACTGGCCGTGAATTTATTACAAAATTCATTAAATTAGCGTATATGTGTATGCGGACTTCCCGGACATTCTGTAAATAAACATACAATATACATATAACGTTTATTGAAACAATGTACCTTAGCTTATTTTGCGCCTTCCATTTCTCGAAAATTGTTCGGTAATCGTTTACGAGCCTTCGTCGCTTCAATGTGAACCGTAAACGCATCGTGCTACCGAAAGCCATCGGAAGTTTCCCAGGTAACACAATTATTGCGCTGCACAATATTATGTTTCCTGATCGTTTCATATCATCAGCGGCGAATCGCCACACTCTTATCATCGAGGCTAATTTTGGGTGATATTAGAAAGAAATCTGTTGTGTTGTACAAAGGAATTGCTGACCAGAAGCTTACCGCATCGGTCCGTAAAGGCTATATCAGTTACGAAGGACGCGGATGTTTAGTGTGCTCTAAGGGTACGAAAGTAAATGAATGATACGGATCAGGATCACCGCGGGAACGCATAGAAAATCATTAGGCAGAGCAACGAACATGAAATGTTTTTGCTTAACGTTTTTGTTTTAATCGGCAAATTGCGTCAATTGTTCGAAATTATTCAGTTTTTTCGCGAATTGAGGCAAAATTTTGAACATTTGCGAGTGAAAATCCACTCAGTAGCCCTAATATTGCCTTACAAACACTCTTTATCCATTTTTCCGTCTTTTAATTTTTTTCGCAAATTTTCCGAGTCTGTTCTTATGGGAAAGAGGCTCCTTCTGCCATTTCTTCTCATCTTTCCTGATCAGAGCACTGCTCAAACTTACAAAAACTTGTTGTGCATTGCAGCAGCAAATTCCATACAGATAATAACCACAAATGCAAACCTCAGGTGCGAGGTAAAGATGCAAATATATAAAAGTGTATTAAACAATTATTACAGGAAATGAAAATTTAAAAATTTTGGGAGCTATCGCAAATAAGCAACCTCCTTTAGAATCTACCCCTGAAAGATTATAATAATGTGTATCATGTAATATATTAAAAGTGGTTTATTTTGTAGTCATCGAAGATATGGTGTACACCTCTGGGATCATAGTATTTTAGCTAATAACACATTTAAACTTACAATAAATGAAAAGAAAAAAAAACAATAAAAATACTAGCAGAGGTAATAAAGAATCCTGTAATCCCCACTTAAATTTAACTTCATGATATTTTACAGTTTGTATATATTTGTAAATCTAAAACAAATAAAACCTAGACACATTTGACAATAAATGCATTATGAGACTAGAAACGCTAATTATTTACTTTGGTGTTTTCATGCATTAATAGAACAAAAAATATGTATTATTCTATACAATATAAATACCATAATAAGTTATCCTTAAAGGCAAGACATGTGAACTACAATCAGTTTAAAAATGTTATACTGTGAAACAAGACTTGAACGCCTTTTTTCATGGAATTGAGATTATTGTTTATTCCAGTTGCTTATTTATATTACGCATGAGGAAGGTGCATCAGAGTTCGCTCAGGAAAATGTTATCTTTCTCTGCACTATATTTCAGCATATGGTTAGTGCTAACAGAGATCAGGCGTCGACTTATTATAAAATAAAATATTGGGGAGGGGGGTGTCCTCAACTTCCGTCCGAAACTTGGAAATCCAAGCATCAGCGACATAAAATACAAAGCTTAACATGTTTATGCAATAATAATTAATATTTCAAAATTAACTCTCCATTCATGGTTTAATGTTAAATTAAAATAAAATTTAAACTTTAGAATTTTTAGTAAACTGAAATCAAATTTATATATTTGGTTAATAACTCTAATACTAGATTTTGTTATAAAGCATTGAAAACATGCAAATCAATATGAATGCGGTCAAGAAATAAAACATTAAAAAGCAATTATCTATTTTGACGAGTCTGGCGACGCAATACATTTCGTCTGATGAACTAGTCGACTATACCATTGAGATCTAAAGTGGTGATAATGTTTTTGGGCAACTCAATATGGCGATTGGTTTAAGACCTTAAGTTTTTAACCTTCGGATACTGGAGAAATATCTTTAATTGTAAAAGCTGACACCGGACAGTTAAAACAAGTCGCTAGTTTAATTTTGGAAGTATTTTCTGACGCACAGTTATCATTTCAGAAATTGTACAACTGAAGAAAAAATTATCTAAGGATTTGACATTTACTGTTGATTTTAAAATGTCCATCATGTTACGATGCAATGTTAGCCTGTCAGGACCAATGTCATCTTTAAAAAAATTAGGTATTTCTGTAATATTATCACTTCTATTTGTGACGAATTTTTCAATCTTCACCCTGAAACGTTGAGCAACACTTTCAAACCTAGTAACAAAGCATTGAACGGAGGCATCATTTAATTAAAAAAAACTTTGAACGGTACATATCTTTAAGGGTGGAAAAACTATGAGGAACACTTCCAGGAACCTAATTTTTCACAATCCGTCGTAGCTGCGGTGCATTATTAAATAGTTCTTCCCAAAATGTGTCATAGGTAGTTCTGGTGAGTGTGAGTGCCATGAGACGACCCATAGAATATGCGAGCTGAAAACTAAATGTTTTCTTCTGTTAACAGCATCAATGTGGAAAAATATATTGTACAACAAACACTAATAGAAAGAGAAATTAAATGATTGCATTTGAGTACAACAGAAACTTGCTTTGGAACCTACATCCGATGCGTCTGTTCTTCAAGAAACTCTATAATTTGTTCATAATTGGAATGAAATGATGATAAACGAGTCATCGATCTAGTTGTTGACTGTTGACTGCATCATCGCCTTGTAATGCTGTATTTTGGGCAAATTTCTCACAGAACACTTTTGTCTTTTATTAAGTTCAGTACAACCTGGCTACCAGAAATATTCTTTACAATATCTTGAACAACAAAACTAAGGGAGTGAAGCAATGTACAAACAGTACTCATTATTATTATTATTATTATTATTATTATTATTATTATTATTATTATTATTATTATTATTATTATTATTATTATTATTATTATTTTAATGCCTGGCAGCCTAGCTTGACTCCTGAGTACTTACTGCCACGTTCGGTGCGCCATCGTAGCACTAGCCTCTTAACTTATTTATCACAATCAAATCGTATAACATCATTAATAAAACGAAACAACATTCCGGGTCTGCCATGGATGTTTCGTAGAATCTTACAAAATGTTCTTGTGTTTCAAGATCGTTTGTAACTGTTCTGAAGCACAATGACACCTGTTCCTTTACAGAAATATCGGATTTTTCATTGAGCATTATGGAGTAATATTTGCTGATTTAACAGTTTTATAATGTCTTTCAATACGCAGTGACTCATAATTTCCATTATTTCGTTACATATATCATGAGAATACCATTTATATGAATTGCGATCTATCCACTTGTCAAGTTCCGAACAGTCATCACTTGCGTTTGTAACTCGCTAACCATACAATCCGTGTGACCCTATTATAGCATATCTATACTAGTCGCAAAGCAGAACGGAAAAGGAAGGCTGGGTATGCCGAAGGCTGTAGCTCTAGCCCTTCTGCCGTTGCCAATAATGCTACATCTTGTTACTTACTGCGAGTGAAAAGGTTCAATTTATTAATTACACTTAATTTGGGTACTTAGAATACAAAAAATGGAAATAGTATGTGCCTATATATTATGTAGACCACTTCTTTTAAGTCACGTGGTTGAGGATGTACGAACTTCCCCTCCTCCGTTAAACGCCCACTACTTGTAAACAACGCACTATGTAAACACTGATCTTCTTCCATATACCATCGTATTTTGCGACACTTTAGATATTGTAAAGAAAATATTGCCTTCAGTAATATCATCCTAGATTCGTTCATCTGTAGTTGCTTTGCGGTAGAAATCTGCCGCGAACACATCCACACCTAAATTGACATTAGTCACAGCTAAAGCCATTTAGACTTTTATGAATCCGAAACTTCCTCAAGAACTTTCTTCCAGCTTTTGAAACCAATGTTTATAAATGCCAAATCATACTCATATTTGGTATTACATTTTACCAGATTCTTAAAACAAGCTTCACTGCAATATTTGCAATAAATATCATCTAGTTTTATTATGCAGCAGCAATTGGTAAGTTGATATCTATTGTTCTGGATAATTTCGTTTATGTATTTTCTTAGCACATCCATAATTGAGATTGCTTGCTTCTGCATAATATTACTGGAGGGCTTATTCGATTCTAGAGCGGTTCACAAACACCACAATCAGCACTGATATCTTCACACCTTCCATTAATGTAGATGATATTATATCACAAGAATGACCAAGTCTTGGTTTTTAAACAACATATTGATCCTTGTTATACATATAGTTAAGTAGTGTTTCACTGACATATTTTAACCACTGAACTGAACGATATTGCCACTTTCAAATACTAAGCCATACAAGTCAAGCGGAAATACACTGAATGAAACTGTGAATACACCTGCATCAACAGAAATGCAAAAGGTTGCACTTTCAGCAGAAATGCAAGAAATTCGGTTGCACAAAGTATGCTAAAAGTATACATATTAAATCGTAGAAATGTATGTTAAAACTATTGCTGCCAATATCATTATCATTATTTGGGAACAGTGGGGCCCTTGTTTGTGATTTTGTTTTTTGGAAAGGCAGGCCCTGTTTGTAAAATTTCTTTTGGGGGGGAAGGACTGGAGAGTCGGCGCCTATGCATGGAAGTGAGAGGAAATAATTTATACATTTATCTTCTAATTAAGGCACCCTCAGATATTCTTAAAAATATGAGAAACAGGAAATGTTCATAGATTCTGCTCAATCCTTCATTTACCAAAGTAACAGCGACAATCTGGAGAATTAGCAGGTATGTTGTTGTACTGCTTAGATGAATGCAATAATGCCGTACACTCAGCATGGGGCAAAATTATTAAAGATTGTCCCACTTTTGTCCTTATTGTTTATTTACTACTCACTATATGAGGTAAATAAATTCACGGTTATTCTAATATATATCTATGTAAGCTTCTTGGTCCCTGGATGTATATTACTGACAACCATAATTGCATAAATGTATTTTATGGTAGAAAGTTCTCTCTAAATGTTTCCTTCAGTTTTGTTTATTAGTTCAAATTTAGTTTAGTTGCTATGTAGATCTAATGTTTAGAAGATATGTATCTTCTCACATATGGATCAAGCCAGTAGTTGCTTACACGGAGCTTCCCATATGATCTGCAAAGACAGAAAACATGAAAATTCTCCTTTCCGAGTCAGTAGGCTATGAGGCATGCACTTAAGTAACTAACTTGTAAATATGAAACTTGGCAATTGTAGCAGAATTGTTGATGTGCAGTTGACTCTTGCTTGTTAACTTTGCAAGATACTTTTGTGCTGGGTTTTTTTCTAATTGAGCAGTGATATCATCTACTTTTTCCTCTGTTAACACATGATAGCTGCATAATAATAATAATAATAATAATATTATTATTATTATTATTATTATTATTATTAGCCGTAGTAGTGGTAGAAGATCAGGTGGATAATTTCCTGGTTTTTTTTTTTTTTAATTTTTAATTTTTAATTTTGCATGAGTTTGAGCAGCTGATTTATTTCAAAGTAAAGCCTGGTCGTCTAGTCGTAACCATAATTGCCTCGTAGACCCAAGGTCCCGGATTCAATCCGGCCAGAATCGATAGTTTTTTTTGGGCGTCGAAATTCTAAGTGTGGCATCCTTGTAAGGGAAGTAGAGCCATGGGTCCCATGTCGTAGATTTATGGAAACATTAAAGAACCTCAGGCCTGGAGGAAGAGACCTCTGAGCAAAATTTATCGGTCGTTTCAGGCCCAGATTTGAATGATGCTGATGACTTGACACGTTGAAGAGCGTCCATAAATAAACAAAATAAATAAATGTAAATTAGAACTTGTACAGTGAAGCCAATCATATTAATGGATATCATTGTATGATTCAGTTGAACTACACACTCTTAAAGCTTCACTTACTTTTCATAAATGTATGGAACCGGTTTTGAGAACATTTTGTTCCCATCTTCAGCCATGCTAAAGTTCAACTGTCGGAGCATTCGTTGAGCCGTGGGAATGTATATTCTGCTCTGGTGGCAGTGTGATAAACTTGTAGTTTATGTTTTCATCCCCGACAATGTTGAAGTTCATTATGGTGTCTTTGTATTTGTAGATGTAGATTTTCTCCCAGGTTGCTAATTCCGTAGGTCCTTGTACTGATTTTAATAATTTTGTTTTATTTATTATGTCGTGATTTTGTGTCCAATAATGATATGCTACTGCTGATTTCTCTATTTGCTTGTACTTTATGTTCCTGAAATGTTCCTTTAACCGTGTGCCAATGTTTCTCTTTGTTTTCCCTATGTAGATTTTTTCACATTCTGCACAGTTTATTTTGTAAATACCTGATTTTTCTTCTTGTGGAATACTGTCATTAACATTATCTATCAGCAAATTTTGAACATTAAATCTATTAATCGGTGCCAACATGATATTAAAATCTTTAAGAATATTCTGAAAATTTTTGTGGCCCATGGATGTGAATTTTTTAAAAATAAGTTTATCTTTTTTTGCTGAAAGTGTTATGGTTTCTTTGATATGTTTTTGTCTCTTGAATTTCTGCACCTTTTTATGTACTAGTTCTTTTTTAAAACCATTTTTAACTGCTGTTTCTTCTATTTGTTTGTATTCTTTAAAATATTCTTCTTTGCTAATTTGTAGGTTAACTAGCCGGTGTGTTAAACTGTTAATTACTGCATGTTTGTGTGCTGTAGGGTTAAAACTGTCAGCTTTGATGTGATTATCTGCATGTGTATTCTTTCTGTATATTCCAAATTTAAGTTTTTCTTGGCATTTCATTATTTTAATATCCAGGAATGGCAGCATGTTATCTGTTTCTATTTCGTATGTAAATGAAATGTTTTTATCTTGAATATTTAGAAGTTTTAAGGCATCGGCAATGAGTTTTTTGTCAACTATGGCAAATATATCATCCACATATCTGTACCATACCTTAAATATGAATGGAAACGCTGTGTTGATGTGTGTTTCAAATCTACTCATGATGAGGTTAGCTAGAAATGGAGATAAGGGGCTGCCCATTGTAAGTCCTGCTTGTTGTTTATAAAATTTTCCTTTAAAAGTGAAAAAGGCTTGGTTTATGCAAATTTCTGTCAGTTTGATGTATTCTTTTATGTGTATATCATTAATTCCACTTTTTTTTAGCCAATCATGTAGATAAATCAGGAGTTTTTCTTTTGGTATGCTAGGAAACAGAGATTCTACATCGAAAGATATAAGAGTGTCAGAGAGGTGCAATTTTATGTCTTTAATTTTTTCTATTAACTGATATGAATTATTTATGCTCCTGGTTTGAAATTTTGGTAATGCCTTGAATCTATTAGCTAACCATTTTGCTAAATAGTAAGAGGGAGTATTGATGTTGTTAATGATGGGGCGTATACCATTTCCAGTCTTGTGAATTTTTGGTAAACCATATAACCTAGCTATTTTAGGGTTGCTCTGTTTTATTTTGAATATTGTTTCTTTTGGAATGACTGTACATGTTTTCAGAACCTCATTGATGGAATTAACACACCTTTTCAATGGGTCTGATGGGATCGGAACATATTCTTTTTTATTTAATAAATTCTGCATTCTATTATTATAATCTTCTTTATCCAAAATTACTACTCTGTTTCCTTTGTCTGCTTTAGTATAAACAACATCTTTTTCATTTAAGGATTTTATTGTGTTCTTATAAGTGTTGTGTACTGCTATATTCTTTTTAACAATGCCTTTAAAAACTTTTTCTGATTTAATTCTAACTATTTCTTTTTCTTTGTTCTTCAAACCTTCAATGGCCACTTCCAAATCTACCAAATAATCCTCTATTTTAGTGGAGTATTGTACACAAGTTTTTAAGCCTTTATTTAGAAATGCTAATTCTTCTGTTTTGAAATTTTCATTAGATAGATTTTCTACATAATTCTGCTTAGGGTTTGGAGTTTTCTTTGGTTTTTGATAAAGCTTACTAAATTTTCTTTTTTGATTGCTGACTTTTTTGTTTACTAGAAATTGTATATCTTCTAAGGCTGTACTAATTAAATTATCCCATATTATGCAACCTAACCTGTTTGAAATCTGTAAGTGTTTTCCGTATAGTTTAAGATCAATATTTGCCATTTTAGTATAATGTTTTGACTTTTCTATTTGAATAACTTTTTTCTCGGCAGCACAGATATGCGGATGATATATTTGCCATAGTTGACAAAAAACTCATTGCCGATGCCTTAAAACTTCTAAATATTCAAGATAAAAACATTTCATTTACATACGAAATAGAAACAGATAACATGCTGCCATTCCTGGATATTAAAATAATGAAATGCCAAGAAAAACTTAAATTTGGAATATACAGAAAGAATACACATGCAGATAATCACATCAAAGCTGACAGTTTTAACCCTACAGCACACAAACATGCAGTAATTAACAGTTTAACACACCGGCTAGTTAACCTACAAATTAGTAAAGAAGAATATTTTAAAGAATACAAACAAATGGAAGAAACAGCAGTTAAAAATGGTTTTAAAAAAAGAACTAGTACATAAAAAGGTGCAGAAATTCAAGAGACAAAAACATATCAAAGAAACCACAACACTTTCAGCAAAAAAAGATAAACTTATTTTTAAAAAATTCACATATCATCCATGGGCCACAAAAAAATTTCAGAATATTCTTAAAGATTTTAATATCAGGTTGGCACCGATTAATAGATTTAATGTTCAAAATTTGCTGATAGATAATGTTAATGACAGTATTCCACAAGAAGAAAAATCAGGTATTTACAAAATAAACTGTGCAGAATGTGAAAAAATCTACATAGGGAAAACAAAGAGAAACATTGGCACACGGTTAAAGGAACATTTCAGGAACATAAAGTACAAGCAAATAGAGAAATCAGCAGTAGCATATCATTATTGGACACAACATCAAGACATAATAAATAAAACAAAATTATTAAAATCAGTACAAGGACCTAAGGAATTAGCAACCTGGGAGAAAATCTACATCTACAAATACAAAGACACCATAATGAACTTCAACATTGTCGGGGATGAAAACATAAACTACAAGTTTATCACACCGCCACCAGAGCAGAATATACATTCCCACAGCTCAACGAATGATCCGACAGTTGAACTTTAGCATGGTTGAAGATGGGAACAAAATGTTCTCAAAACCGGTTCCATACATTTATGAAAAGTAAGTGAAGCTTTAAGAGTGTGTAGTTCAACTGAATCATACAATGATATCCATTAAAATAAATAAACTTTCTTAAAAATTAAAGCATATGAAAATACATTGTTCTGTATTAAATCTTTGAACCATGGCAAACAGAGAAATGAAACATGATTAAAATAACTGCTCACAGTTTCAGAAATTAAACATGCACTAACCAGTCTTATCAGCAACGATACCATATGACTGTCAGTGTATGCAGCTGTGACCAGATGTCTTCATACCTGGTCTGCACATGGGTAAAAACAAAACTGAAGACCCAATATATAAGGACTGTTCAAAAGAAACATAGACAATCTCGCAACATTGCAAAAAGTTGAGGGGACATCCAAAATGTGGAAGCATGCCATGGCTTGGTGTAACAGCACAGAATGTGGCTAGTCCGAGTCAGGTGTCTGCTGATTAGAGAGACAGTTATGTACAGTTATGAGTAATGGATGCACCCAACTGAGCACAATGTAGTATGATTAAATTCTTATGCAAAGTAGGTGCTTCGGTATTTGAAATCTGACCAAATGCAAGTTATGGTCGGCATGTTATCAAAAACAGATGCCAGGAAAACATGATGATGCATGCCCACATACTGCCAATGCAACACTGTATAGAATTTGCTGGGGTGTTATGGATCCCACCTTGTAGCCCCTTGTGACTATTACTTGTTTGATTCGTTGAAGTAAGCCCCCAAGGTGCATTTCCCCACTGATCAAACAGTTCATGAAGCTGTGGAAAACTGGTTTCATCAGCAAACAGCATTCTTCTTCACAGAAAGTATAGAGCAACTTGCTTAGCATCGGGACAGGTGCCTTAATGGTGGAGGTGATTATCTATAGACTCTGTCATCTATATGCTGTCATTGTGATCAAGTGTATTTTGTTCAATACATGTTGTATTCATTTCAAAATATCTATATTTTGAAATGGACATTGATAATACATGAGATAAATTTATATATTGCAAACTTTTTTTATAAAGGAGGGGAACGTTCCAAGCCTAAGTTTAGGGTACCTCCCTGCATTTGCCATTTATTAAGGCTGGGGAAAACCTGGGAAAAAAAAAAAAAAAACTCAGGCAAAGAGGACGGCTCTGGTGGGATTCAAACCCTAGTCCTCCTGCTCGCAAGTGTGCACCTTAACAATCTCTGCCACCCGTTGCGGTAAAATAAAATAATAATAAAAAAATTATATGTTTCATTTAAACAACCCTTATAATAATGTTGCATATTTTCTTTGTATTCTTGTCTAGGATTATATATTATGCAAGTTTCTGGGTTCTGTTACCATATTTGTAGACCAGTTTTCTGTATGGCAATTGCTTTATATTTGTAATAATATTTTACATTTTCTTGTAGTTTTCTGTTACAGTTACAAATATATTACACTGTATATTTAGGTTTGCAAGTTCGGTAGATGTGTATTATATATATGAACATTTTCTGAATGTGTGTTTTACATATATTTTCTGCAAATTTTTTAATGTTTATGTTGTATTATCCTCATAATGTCTTCTGACCTAGAGTGGTTTTGGGTATATTATAAGCAAATAAAATAAAGTATCAAAAACAGAGGAGCAACTTGTGAATCAAAATGTTTTAGATGCTACAGTGTCTATCTGACAAAAATGGTGAACATTTTCAGCAACTTCTATGAAAAATTAATGCATTTTTCTTAACATTTTAAGTATGAACATTGCAAGTTTTTCCTTCATAGAATTTGTTGTGTTTATTTGTATTTTCCAAGTGTGGGCTGCAGCACTGTGTAATGCTGTTCCATGAGTTGTGCTAAGCAAATAGAAGGCACTGTATGCCTTTGAAGGAGTTGGTCTTATAGCAAATTGAGATAATATTAAATGCAGAGGAATAACAGCATTCCCTTTTTGTATTTCATTAATGTGTATTTCTAAAGATTAGTTTCTTCTATGTATTTCATTTCAATATAGCATTTTAATTAATGCTGGATACTGCTTTATGACATATTTATTTTATCTTGTTTGAAATTTCCTAGCTTATTTTTTATTTTTATGACATCACAAGCCATTAATAATTATTCTGCTCTTTGATATTTAATTTTTTCTTCAGCCTCCTATTATCTTTAAAATAGGCAAGAAAAGTGCATTAAACTTTTCCCCCCACTTTTGACACTCCTGAAATATATGTTGACTGTCTTCATGGTCTAGTGGTATGGGTTCAATTTCCAGCCAGATCTAGCAATCTGAGTTAAGGTTTTTTTTTTTTTTTTTGAAGTTTTTCCTTACCCTGAGAAGGTAAATGTCAGATAGCATTAAGTTGCCAAGGATTGAGCTCATTTGCACCATCATTAATTCATTTCATTCCATTCATGGCTACAGTCCTACACCTACAGAATCCACGGTCAATCTACAATGTAGTCAAAGCGATAAATAGCACATTAAATAAATATATAACTCTTACATATAACTTTCAATGGTGTGTCTTATTTTAGAGCCAAATCTAATTCTTAGCCAATTTTAAATCAAGACTATTTGATGCTACTAAATAAAGTTTGTAGTTGGTTGCTAGTAGCCATTCGGGGTGTTGATATTTATCATTTTTTTTTCCTAGTTTCCAAATAATTTTTCAGTTGTTTGTTGCTGTCAAGTTGGCTGCATTTCAGTAAATGTTGTTTAAGATAGTATTCATACCCTTACACAGTGGGCAGTGGCCATCCTTGATTAATTCCATCCAGAAGAGATGTTAGGCAATCATTCCCAATGTTAAGTGGAATTGGGCAAATACAATTTTTCTTGGTTTCAATAAAAGTAACATACACACCACTAAAATTGAATTAAATGGAAGACTAGTTTTGGGAGCCATCGCTCCTATCATCAGTTCCTGGTCGACTGCCGGCCTCGTTGTTTGTGATAGATCGATTCGTCTCTGGTGGAGGTTTGATGAACTTTTGTATTAGTACATCACTTGGCGGGATTTCGAAATTAAAAACTTTCTCCTTATTCTTCCAAATATAGATATTTTCCCAGACTGTAAGTTCAGTTTTTCCTTTAATATATTTAAGTAATTTTGGGTTTTTATTAATGTTATGTTGTTCTTTCCAAAAGTGCCAGGCTACGGCCGATTTTTCTTCTTGTTTTTGATTTATATTCCTAATGTGTTCTTTGGCTCTTGTTTTTATGTTTCTTTTGGTCTTTCCAATATAAACTTTATCACAATCATTGCAGTTCATCTGATATATTCCTGATTTATCTTCATCTTGTAGGCTATCTTCTTTTTGTTTTGAGTTAAGGATATTTTTAATGGAATAATTATTTTTTGGAGTCAGAACAATGTTGTATCTTTTAAAAATCTTTTGAAATTTATGAAAGGTTGATGGATGGTATGTGAATTTTTTGTATGTCCTGTTTTTTTCTTTGATAGGAGTAAGTGTAGTGTTGTCTCTAATTTTCTTTTTCTTCTTCTCTCTGTCTATTTTCTTGTGTACAACTTCTTGTTTGAAGCCATTCTCTGTAGCTATATGTATTATATTATTCATTTCTAGTTTATATTCCTCCTTGTTCATTGGAATATTAACCAGTCTGTATGCAAGACTATTTAAAACTGCATGTTTATGGGGAATTGGATTAAAACTGTTACATTTAATGTAGTTATCTGTGTGTGTAGGTTTTCTGTATATGCCAAAATTTAGATGATTTTCTTTTCTAATTATCTTAATATCCAAGAAAGGTAACTGTTCATTGCATTCTCTCTCCATGGTGAATTTAACTGTTTTTTCCTGTAAGTTAAGCAACTTTAGTGCATCATCCAAGTGTCTTTCTGGTACTATTGCAAAAATATCATCAACATAACGGTACCAAGTCTTAAATATCCAAGGGAAACTATTTACTATTCTAGTTTCCAATGCACTCATGAAAATGTCTGCCAATATTGGTGATAGTGGGCTACCCATTGTCAGACCAAAATTTTGTTTGTAATATTTGTTATTGAATGTAAAGTAATTTTGTTCTAGACATAAGCTGATTAATATGATGTATTCTTGGATATCTTTTGTGGTTATTCCTACTTTTTGTAACCACTTTTTTATCAGGGAGTATAAATTTAGTGTAGGAATACTTGGAAACAGTGCTGTTACATCAAACGAAACTAAGGTATCTGTTTTTTCTATTTTTATGCCTTTAATTTTTTGAATAAGATCTAATCAATAATAACAAAAAATCCCCTAAATCAATGCAAAAGCACATTTAATAAAACAATTACTGATTGCAAATTAATAGATAAAAAGGAACATTATAAAATTAAAGTAGATAACCCTGCAATACCTACAATCTACGGTCTCCCAAAAGTACACAAGCCAGGGAAAACTATGAGACCTATCATAAATAACATAGATGCTCCAACCTATAAACTAGCAAAATGGTTGACTTACAAACTTTCTACTTTTCCAAGATTTGAATCTCTTAGTATAAAAAACTCATTAGATCTTATTCAAAAAATTAAAGGCATAAAAATAGAAAAAACAGATACCTTAGTTTCGTTTGATGTAACAGCACTGTTTCCAAGTATTCCTACACTAAATTTATACTCCCTGATAAAAAAGTGGTTACAAAAAGTAGGAATAACCACAAAAGATATCCAAGAATACATCATATTAATCAGCTTATGTCTAGAACAAAATTACTTTACATTCAATAACAAATATTACAAACAAAATTTTGGTCTGACAATGGGTAGCCCACTATCACCAATATTGGCAGACATTTTCATGAGTGCATTGGAAACTAGAATAGTAAATAGTTTCCCTTGGATATTTAAGACTTGGTACCCTTATGTTGATGATATTTTTGCAATAGTACCAGAAAGACACTTGGATGATGCACTAAAGTTGCTTAACTTACAGGAAAAAACAGTTAAATTCACCATGGAGAGAGAATGCAATGAACAGTTACCTTTCTTGGATATTAAGATAATTAGAAAAGAAAATCATCTAAATTTTGGCATATACAGAAAACCTACACACACAGATAACTACATTAAATGTAACAGTTTTAATCCAATTCCCCATAAACATGCAGTTTTAAATAGTCTTGCATACAGACTGGTTAATATTCCAATGAACAAGGAGGAATATAAACTAGAAATGAATAATATAATACATATAGCTACAGAGAATGGCTTCAAACAAGAAGTTGTACACAAGAAAATAGACAGAGAGAAGAAGAAAAAGAAAATTAGAGACAACACTACACTTACTCCTATCAAAGAAAAAAACAGGACATACAAAAAATTCACATACCATCCATCAACCTTTCATAAATTTCAAAAGATTTTTAAAAGATACAACATTGTTCTGACTCCAAAAAATAATTATTCCATTAAAAATATCCTTAACTCAAAACAAAAAGAAGATAGCCTACAAGATGAAGATAAATCAGGAATATATCAGATGAACTGCAATGATTGTGATAAAGTTTATATTGGAAAGACCAAAAGAAACATAAAAACAAGAGCCAAAGAACACATTAGGAATATAAATCAAAAACAAGAAGAAAAATCGGCCGTAGCCTGGCACTTTTGGAAAGAACAACATAACATTAATAAAAACCCAAAATTACTTAAATATATTAAAGGAAAAACTGAACTTACAGTCTGGGAAAATATCTATATTTGGAAGAATAAGGAGAAAGTTTTTAATTTCGAAATCCCGCCAAGTGATGTACTAATACAAAAGTTCATCAAACCTCCACCAGAGACGAATCGATCTATCACAAACAACGAGGCCGGCAGTCGACCAGGAACTGATGATAGGAGCGATGGCTCCCGAAACTAGTCTTCCATTTAATTCAATTTTAGTGGTGTGTATGTTACTATTTCGACTCAATTTCTCTTAAATGTTAATAATTTACACCACTGTTACAAAAGTTCACTATATTTTATTCAATAAAAGTGTTTGAAAGTCTTTAGATCTTCATACAGCTTTCCTTGTTGGATATTTTGTTGTTCTTGTTTAGTTATTAACCTCTTTATGAGTTTCAATTTACAAGGAATTTCTAGTTCAAAAGATGGTTTTAATTTTATGGCTCCATTTTTGCTAAAGTATCAGCAACCTCATTTCCCTTTAATCCCACATGACTCAGGATCCATTATAAAACTATTTCTGTATTTATGATATGGATTGTATGATATGGTTTTCTTATTTCATTTATAGTGTATATTAGTAGGTAACTGTAATTCATTATACTGTGAAGTGCTACTTTAGAGTCACATAAGATAATTCTTTTATTTATATTAGGCCTATAAAGTACATTTTCTAAAGTTGCTCTAATGGCCATTATTCCAAAGTCTGCTTCATTTTTAAGAGATCCATCTGTATATACTTTACACCATGTATTAGTTGGATAATAGTTGTTTAGTGTACTTAGTACTGTCAATCTTAATGCCTCAGCTGGGTCATTCTTCTTGAAGACAATTGTTTCCAGATTTAGTTTCACACTGATATATATATATATATATATATATATATATATATATATATATATATATATATTTTGTAAAGGATCAATTGGTATAAATGTAGGTTTAGTTCTTATTTTTAAAATTTTGACTAAATCTTCTTTCTGTGTATAATCTTTTAAAGTCTGTTGTGTTTTTAATCTTTGTGTGCTATCAAGAGTAATAAACAATTTATTCCTAAACTGATTACTTTTTAATTTTATCCCAGGATTGCTGTATCTAGCTCTATTTTAATTAGCAGGTTGTTAGTTATGTTCTGCATTGCAGCAGTTGGTGTTGTTTTTGTGGCTCCTATTCTTAATGACCTAGATTGTATTGTAAAATAAAGTTTGTATAACACAGTAATGCTAACCTAAACTTAGGTATTCATTTTTTACACTAAACTCCATTCACTTACACAAAAGTAAGATGCGTTTCGGAAGAATGTCTCCCATCTTCAGTTGCTTACTGAACCACCGTTACTCGAAACTATGGCTGGACAAACAGATGTTCCTGTGGTGCCCCTGTTGGTTGAATTATGAAGTTACTGAGCTCATTCATAGGAGGAAACTCGAAATTCATTAGGTTTTCTCTATTTTTTAATATGAAAATTTTTTCCCCAAGTGAATAACTCCAATGGGTTGTGAAGATGTTTCAGCAGTTTAATGCCTGGTTTTATTTCATGGTTTTTGGTCCAAAAGTGAGCTGCTACTGCTGATTTATCCACCTGTTTAAACCGAATATTCCTAAAATGTTCTTTCCTCCGAATTTCCAAATTTCTTTTTGTTTGGCCTATGTAGCTCTGTTCACAATCTGCACATTTTATTTCGTAAATTCCTGATTTCTGTTCTGTTGGTATAGAGTCTTTTTATCAATAAATCTAAAAGACAAAAAGGGATAAGGGAAGTCTCCACACTAAAAAACACAAAAGAAGAATACACATTCAAAAGTTTCACCTACCTTCCAATTTACCACGACAAGTTCCAGAAAATCTTCTAAGAACATGGGATAATGTTAGCCCCAAAGAACAGATACAACATCAAGAATTTATAAGGTTGCTTGGTAAAAGACTCCACACCAACAGAACAGAAATCGGGAATTTACGAAATAAAATGTGCAGATTGTGAACAGAGCTACATAGGCAAAACAAAAGGAAATTTGGAAATTTGGAGGAAAGAACATTTTAGGAATATTTAAACAGGTGGATAAATCAGCAGTAGCAGCTCACTTTTGGACCAAAAACCATGAAATAAAACCAGGAATTAAACTGCTGAAACATTTTCACAACCCATTGGAGTTATTCACTTGGGAAAAAATTTTCATATTAAAAAATAGAGAAAACCTAATGAATTTCGAGTTTCCTCCTATGGATGAGCTCAGTAACTTCCTACTTCAACCAACAGAGGCCACCACAGGAACATCTGTTTGTCCAGCCATAGTTTCGAGTAACGGCGGTTCAGTGAGCAACTGAAGATGGAAGAGATTCTCCCAAAACGCATCTTACTTTTGTGTAAGTGAATGGAGTTTAGTGTAAAAAATGAATACCTAAGTTTAGGTTATATTGGCACTCCATTATCAACAGCTTCGTAAGTATAATATTTATACACATTAATGCTAGTTTTATATTCACCATATGTAAAATCTAATGGAATATATTTTCTCAGCTCACTGATTTATAACCAAAAAAAGATATAAGCCAAAAAGAGAGAAAAGGAAAAGCTACGAAGATATTCACTTTATAAAATTCTTGAATATTTGAATTAAATTTTATTTAATATGCCTTGGAAATGCATTGAAATTATCAGTATAAAATACAGTTTGGACTTCAGTTGCAGTAATACATATTGTGTGAACAGAGGAATTATGAAAGCAGCTTTTAAAACTTTGAGAAATACTTTTCTTATCATAGAAATCGGAAAATGGCATCACACTTCCTCTATAGAATGATGTACGTACACACACGCACACGCACACGCACACACAGCTTCACAGGGATAAGAAAATATAAAAAAAAATCTTTACATCTGTATTTGTTTCCTCTAAGTAGATACATGGTACAATGTACGTTTATGTGAAAATGTAAGTCTATGTAAAATCAATCAGTGGATAAAACCTTATGTCATGAATGTATTTAATTTTCTGTACACTTGTACCTTTACATTACATGTTTTAAAAATGTTATTTTTATAATTTTATACCACTCTTTTTTATATACATTACACTTTCAAAATTGCCTAAACTTCTTACAATTTGTTGACAACCTCATAGGTACTTAAAAACTATATTTACTACAAAACTACATAGCTTCAGACATGATGGTGTCATTTTAAAGCTTTGAATTAAGCTTTCTTTCGATATATCACATTACATTATTGTGGGTTTTTTCAAAAATTTTTAATTTTGCTTTCAGAGGAATGGAATATTTATGTTTTCTAAAAAGAATCGTGTATAAACATATATCTCCTAGCTACTCAATTCAGATTTCAGGTGGTACATCAATGATATGCCAAATTTAAATGGTAAAGAATATATTTTTCCTTAACTGGCATACTGGATGCGTTTATCGTCTCCTGTTATCCCTATAGCTGTAATTGGATCCAGTTTGCATAGAATAAAGTTTCATGGCATAGTAGGAACAGCTGGTTTCCTAAAATAAGAGAAGGATATTAGCTGGTCCAACTGCATTTAAGAATAATATTTCATGTTTAGCATCTGTTGAGAGAATACATCCCATCCACCACTTGTTGTTATAGGTGCATACCACATAACAGTCATATTGTCAAAATGTAATAGTCACTTCTGAGAATTATTTTAACACAAAACAATTTCTTCAGAAGTTGAAAATCTATGGTTGCTATGCTATTACTTCAGTTGATACTGGGAAATCGGCATGAAATTTATGAAATCCAATAGTAGCAAACGAACTTATAAAATCTCTTCTACACAAATATTTTACGTTTGTAATATATAAAAATGAATAAATATCATAGAAATGTTTGCTTTCCCCTCATTCAAACAGGCAGTGATTACCTGTTTTCAGAAGATTTCAAAGATTGATATTGGCTACAAGCATCTTAACTGTGCTTCCAACACTATAAAATACTGCTTTGCTATATGCATTGACGTAAAAATGCCATTCTGCTTCGTTGCCTTGAACATTCTTTTGATGGTTGAGCAAGTATATAAAGCTTTTCCGATTTTTGTATTAGGCTGCTGAGCTGTCTGAAAAGTAAAATGCTTTTTTCAATTTTGGGAGCAATTCTGTTCTCAAAAGAGCAAGAAGTTTGATGAAAACAGTGAAAAAGTTAATTTTCCTGTAATACACTGCAATTAAAATAAATATTTAACAAACAGTACCTGGGTCATTGGCACAATCTGGTAAGGAAGTTGATCGCTGCAAAACAATACAAAAAATATACTGATAAGGACTTCAATGAGCACCATCTCCATGCCACAAATTATCACAAAGCACACGGAACGGTGGCTAGTCCGGTTTCTAAACCTGCAGACAAAAACTGTTTACCCGAACAGCAGACATCGTTATTGGATATAGCAGAAAAGGCAACAAGTAAGGAAAGATGACGCCACGTGTTCTAACCAGCTAACGATAAACAGTGATTTCAAGAAAGTTGCAGAAAAGTGGGCGTGACAGTGTGGAAAAGAAAGGAAGTGGAAAAACATAGATCGAGGAGGGATTACGTACTTGACATCACTGTACAGATTCCTCCACTGAAATAAAGTTCACAATAACTTCGCCACACATCACTTGGTCAACTCCACCATAAAGACATTTTGAATAGCACAGACAGGGCACACCTCGCACCCTATTATCGCTACTTCTGGAGCAAATGAAGCTATTTTGGAGATTTATATTTTTTTTATATTTCTGACAAGCCAGACCATTCCAAAGGATAAAAGGTGCGCACAACTAGGTCAGGCTACTAGAGAGCAGGTGGAACCAATCATGGATTCCAACGACTAACATAAGATGGCAGCTCGGTGTCAGGAGGAGGACACGCTTAATGAAACATACTACGGTAGTTTTTTTTTTTTTTTATGGTGTCTAACACCCATTTTAACTAATGAGGCATCACAGGCGGTGACGCTGATGATACATGAGATGAAATGAAAAATTGTGAAAGTATTTTACTAAAGGAAGGAAGCATTCCAGGCCTAAATTTAGGGTACCTTTCCAGCATTTGCCAAAAACCTCAGATAGGGAGGACGGCACTAGTGGGAATCGAACCCCAGACCTCCACTCACGAGTCCGTGCCTTCACGACCCTTGGCGGTATCCTACGGTAGTGACATACTGACAACAATATAGTGCAACCAAAATGTAGTGCGGCACGAAAGTGCAATGAAAGGAAAGGTAAGAATAAATAAGTTGCAACAAATATAATGGTGACCCAAATTATATAAACAGCAGAAATAATTAGCGAATACCAAAATAAATAACACCATAATATTTTATTATTAATAATTTTGGTAGAAAACACAATGTCACTTTAACTGCGAGGCACCTTTGTCTTTATCTTGGAGCATTACAGGTACTGGGAATATAAAACAATAGACATAAGTGTTCTAAATCTAGGAGCCAATTTAGCAACAAATTTATGACCAACCGTACTCAACGGTCAGGTTTTTAAGAAAATGTAAGTTACCTTCTTTGAATATGTTTCAAGAGAGCGAGTGTTATCAGGACCATCTAATTGCGATGCACACTTTCACTTAAAAGAGGGCCTTGGCTATTATGCTGTGTCCCAAAATCAAAAACAAATTACTTAACCATGTGCAATATAATACGTTTCATTGTCGAATAGTTACGTATACTTGCCTCACTAACGGAAAATAACCAATCATACTTAAAGTCATCGACACATACCAAAATGTATTTCCTTGTTTTGTATAGAGAAACTCCCCAATTTAAGCAATGAAAATCTTCTCCGTGGACCTTTGAGAAAGCTTAAAAGTAAAATAACCCAACAATATCTGGTTTTCTAATAGCACAAGTATTTATCATCGCATATTATTCAACCTTTTCCAAATAAAATACTACTGGATTTTATGCAGTTTTAAAAATGCCTAAATGTACTCCAATAGAACTGCATGATAATGTAACAAAACGAAAAACTAAATCTTAGGAACCACAATTTTCAATTGGTTATCCCTAATTGTGCGATACAGCAAATCATTTTTAAGGAAGTAGTATCTCACAATAATGTCCATTTGTATTTACACAGTGAGTGGAGCAGTTTTAGGATCAGGACGTTGGCACTGCTGCAAATATGTACGAGGTCCGTTTAAAAAATTCCGGAACTTTGTCCACAAAATTTTTCTATGCTTACCTTTTATTTATTGTGCATGGTCTCCTTCGAAATACTCTCCTCCACAATTGATACACCGCTCCCATCGCCGTTTCCACTACCGGAAACAGCCTTGGTACACCTCTTTCTGGATCGTACGAAGCGCCGTCTGCGAATTTTCTTTTATCTCGTCTATCGTTGCAAACCTTTTCCCTTTCAACGGGGTTTTCAACTTCTGCAGGGACCAGGTCTGGAGAGTACGGAGGATAAGGCAGTACAGTGATTTCTTTTTTTGTGCAATAGTCACGCACTAAAAGGGATGAATGTGTGGGTGCGTTATCGTGATGCAAGAGCCATGAATTGTCTCGCTACATTTCAGGCCGTTTCTTTCTCGCAGGAGTCGCAACACGTCCCGATAGTACCATTGATTAACAGTTTGTCCCTGTGGCACGAATTCATGATGAACTATCCTTCAAAGCCAAAGAAAACTATCAGCATGGCTGTCACATATGACCTCACCTGACGAGCTGTTTTAGGTCTTGGAGAACCTTTCCCGACCCATTGTGAAGATTGAACCTTGGTCTCAACAACATAACCGTAGACCCACATCTCATCACTAGTTATGATTCTCTTAAGGAACATCTCATTCTCATTTGCGCGATCCGCAAACTTCACAGATTGCAGGGCGATCTTTCTGATCTGGTCTAGTCTAGTCATGGAGCCGTGGGACGAACTTGGCGGCAACACGATGCATTCCAAGATGCTGTGTCAGGATTTCATGGCATGATCCAACTGAAATGTTACATTTTTCTGCAATCTCTCGGACAGTCAGTCTTCGATTGGCACGCACAATTTCGTTGACGTTCCTGACATGAATGTCGTCGGTAGAGGTCGAAGGGGTCCTGAACGAAGGTCATCCTTAACTTCCGTCCGGCCATTTTTAAATCGCGTGAACCATTCGTAACATAGAGTACGGCTTAAGCACTCATCACCGTAGACTTCCTGCATCATTTGGTGTGTCTCTGTAAAGGTTTTCTTGAGTTTCTCGCAAAATTTAATGCAGACGCGTTGCTCCTCTAACTCTGCCATCTCGAAATTCGCAAACTGTGTGACACAACTTCTACTCAATACAGCACTGAACAATAACTAACAGACATACTATAATGAAACACATCAGATACACATTAAACACAGGCGTGTGCAGGGATGCCAACCGCATTTCGCTCCAACACTCCATTGGCGCTAAATTACGAATGAACCGGAATTTTTGAACAGATGTCGTAAATATAAGGGTAATCAGACAGAATGAACTTTATTGGTTGCAAGTCTCCATATTGGGAAAAGCGACTTTTCAGCAAATGTGCGTGACAAAGTACTACCTACTGAATTGGTCCTCGAATACGCACTGCTTAGAGCTTAAAATCAAAAGTTACGAGTGCCCAACGTGCCAGACTACCTGTTTTAAGGAATTTGGCCAATGCCTACAAACTTTACTGTATGTTTCTTGGGTGAAATGAGGACTTACTAAGTAAAGTCGGAACTTTTTCAATCAATTGAATTACAGCACAGAAAACTTTTAAATTCATACATCGAAAACTTCCGTTCCTGGTGTAAATAATAGAGAAACTTATGCTACCGCTTTTCAACCTTTGGGACATTTCTGTATTAAAACTGCAGTACAACAAGCGTCATGGAGTGAGGAAACTCGGAAATGCTAATATCGTAAGGAAAATCAAAGTGTGTTACAAAAATTAAAACGTTCCTCATCTTATGCAAAATATAAATCTGTGCCATTTGTAGCAGCCTAAAAAAGGAAGCAGTTCAGCATAATTATTCACCATACGATTATGTTGAGCTACTGCTCTAGGTGTACTGGGCTCAGAAAAATCACGAATTTGCTGAATGCCTCAGCATAAAATACTCCTGAGGCATAACAGCTTCCAAAGTTAATAATTCAGGAGTAAAGGGCGTTTCCACCCGATTGTCCATTGAGTCGTTCCCCCAGCTGTTGCGGGAAATCGATGGAGTTTTCCATTAGGATGGTGTCTAAAATTTAACCAAATCCACCGTTCGGCTGGAGGCGATTGCAGGATTATGTCAAAAGCTGACGTACTTTCTCCGTTCAGTTTCACTAGGCATACTACTCATTCGTTAACCGAAGTTAATCGGCAAGTGACCAGATCATTTAGGGAGCTCCACTCTCTCTGCGACAAACAGCGCTTGAGGACTTAATCTCTGACAGCAAGATACACGCTTGAAGCACTCCTAGGTGTTACACTGCAGCCGCAGGTACCAAATTTACGGTGGGTGACGGCACCACATGTCCCGCAGAGTCCAACCCATCTGGACACACCCGAAGGGGCTCGAATAGTCCAGCCCTGGGTTCTTCTAGTAACATCAGAAGTACCACGGACACTCAGAATTCGCAGAGCCCGCACCTGGAGCATCTGAAGAACAACCAAAGCCGCCCTCCTCCTTACGGTGAACTTTATCCGGATTAATGACAAAGAAGCTTTTCTCAATCTCCCGAACTTTTTTCTTAAATGACAATGTCATCAGGGATCCCCGAACTAACAGTTACATATATCAATGAAATAAGTATAGATATTTAACCTTAATATGCAAAAATCTTATGTAATAAAGGATCAGAACTTGGGCACCAACTCCTAAATTAAACGGCGAATAAATTCATACAAATTACAATGCAATGTACAGCTTAGAGTCTTCGTGTAACTGAATCTGATATTAAACACTATTTAAATTCGAAGTAGTGAAATGCTTCACTTTTGAAAACCAATGGAATGCTAGACAGTAGGACGCTAGGTTACGGCATGGAATCAGTTATATATCTTACTATTTAACACAAGATAGTCTGCAACTGGCCAAATGTCCTCCTTCCCTTTGTTTGCTAGGAAAACGACTGGAATAATTAGAATTTGAAAGCCTAATAACACCCTTTTCGAATATGTTTTCAATTTTCTCCACCAAGGTCATTCTTTTAAGTGGTAAAGTACTCAAGCATCAGAAATGCAGTTCGGCATGTTTCTTTGATCAGCCCTTCTTAACAGTTTTACTACATGCGTATACCTCTTATCTGCCTTGTTTGCAGTGTTGCAACAGTTTACATTTCCCACATATATGTAAGCTTTAAGTCGAACATTAGAAAAAAGAAAACAGAGAAACTTGGGGAAAGCAACGTTTCATGCACATGGACGGCAAAGAGCATACTTACATAAGTACTGACATAAGCAAAGCAACACATATTATCTGGATTACTTACACAGAATTCAGGCATGTTTCTTCTCGTTCAATCTTCGTGTTACTGTCGTAGTCTAGATCATGAAGAACATGTTTATTTTCAATCTTCCTTACATGTTCCTCACACTTCTAAAGCTGTTCGTTTATCCTTTGAGCACAACAATAAATTACAAATATTTGCCTTTAGTGAAAATGTTGATTAGTTTTTTTTATGCCTCTCTTTATCCTTCACCATATTTCAATATTAAGGCAGTAGTAATAAAATTAAAGTCTTAAAATCTTATGGCCATAACCACGGTTGGTATTGTCAGTTATCATTTGCTATGGCGTACTGTCTTGGGGAAAAAGTCCGGCATCTAAATTTATTGTTCATCAACATATAACGCAAAAAAAAAAAAAAAAAAAAAAAGTTCATAAACATAGTAGGTTTGGACAAATTTTAGGCCGAATGGTAACTGACATTGTCTAAAACGATCCCTTAGAAAATTTAACACTATCCTCAAACTTCCTCTAGAAGATGGAACATTCTATCATTTTGGCTATCAGTAATTGTATTTCCTATGTTTATGTTTGTTTATTATTTATTTTGTTGACGAAAAGAAACATTTTACCCAGCCCTCAAACTTCCATTATGCAACACCACAATTCTTTTCACTTTGGACACATGAGCAAGTAAAATGCAAAAATATAAACCGTCATTCCGGTTTGTCAAGGTATATGGTCTTATTACCAACACTTCAAAATTGTTTTAATTTTGATAAATATGTACACTATCATACTCCAAACCATAATTACTCTTCTCTTGTTTAAATTTCCATATTTGAACCCCTAGTCTTTTAAGAGCTCTTGCATTGTAAGCATTCATAAAGCAAATCGCATATTTCTTGCTGATGTAGACAAAGTCACTCCAAGTGCTGTAAACTTTAAAAACAGCCTTTGGCAGATTAAACCGCAAGTGAAATTATTCTCTAGAAAATTGGCTACTCTTTTCCAATGCTTGTTAGATGCCTTAGGGGTTATCTAATCGCAGCTTATCTCATTTTAGCAGTTTCGCCACACGATCCCTCACAAATTTTATTTCAATATATACTTGTAAGTATTTAAAGCAAGTTTCTCATGTTGCCTCCAAAGTACGTCTGTGAATTTTCTGTCGATTGTAGGAAGTTTTCAGTTTAATCTGTCCAGCAGTGCATGCGACTATACTAAAGTTCATACTATTGAATCTTTTAACCTCAGCTGTCACCAGTTCGGTGCACACAATATATTTTTATCGCTAACTTGAAAAACCAGAATTATAGAAGTGTAGCAACGTAGAGAAACACACATTTGTCTCTACCTTTAAAAGGGCTGTGATTAGTCAGTTGTGAGAACAGGACAGTAGTTTTCATATCCCAGGCAGTAAAAGGCATTTTCAAGTACAAGGCACTCGGGGCTATTATATAAGCTCACGAGAGCTAATATTATCTGTACAGTAATTAAATTAATAAAGCGTTTCTTATTGAACAGAAAATTCTCCTTTAGAATGGAAGGTCGTACACCTAACGTCCCATAAATAATGGACTGCCGGAGGGTAGAGTATTGTCGCCAGCATTATTTTTATATATATATATATATATATATGTCAGATTTTCCCACTAGGGGGAACACTACGATATTCTAATATACGTATGATGTATTAATATTATCACAGGGCGTGAATCAGAGATACGCTCTCGCTCAACTTCGCCCCATCTTTGCCAGGTGGAAGAATGGAAAGTTAATGGTGAGAAAAGTGAGGACATTTTACTCATCAAGCGCCGGAGATCGCCGAACCGAATACTGTTAAGCCTGAATGGACAAACAATTACATGGAGAAAATAGGTCAAATACTTAGGAGTGACTTTTGACCAAGGACTCGCCTTTTAAACAACGGGCGAAGTCAGGGATTAAAAGCCAGAGTGGAAACAAAACTGACTCCGATTTTCAAGGTTAACTCATTTCACTCCTTGTCAAACTACGGATCTGTAAAGCCATTATACTGACTATTATGTTTTATGCACTGCTCTTTTTCATGCAGTATTTACAAAAGGCTAAAAATATAACCTTAAGGAGCATTTTTGGAACTCATAATAACTTTCTGTTCGCAAATTTCAGGCCTTGAATGTATCCTTGACACTTAGGAAGCATGTCTATAAGGCATACAATCAATTTGCACATTATCCAAATAGATTGATGAGGGCGCTCGGCAATTGCACCGCTGAGCGCGGTCACGGTTGTATGGCCCACACCCTCCCCAGAGAGGTGTTGGGTCCAGATTGACATCTAAGGACATAAAGTAACCTGCGTAGGCGGGCTTGATATCAAAATTCTCTGCGTAGGCGGGCTTGATATCGAAATTCTCCGTTATCTGTTGGGCAAAGATTGTAGGGGGAAAAAAGCTGACCCCTCGTCAATCGGTTGACGTACTGCGTTGAAACCGCGGACTAATTTAAGCCGCATTGGGCGTGGTCGACACTTGGATGGGAGGCCAGATGATCTTTACACGCACGCGTAAGCGAACAAGTCAAACTACGTGCGTCAGCAACTGCCAGTAAGTGTTTGGGGAAGCTTTTACATCCCCTCCATAGTACGTTCAACCTTCCGACTACATGTTACAGATTGCAGATATAGCCACCAGGAACTGCAAATAACCCGGCTCGCTAGCCCGAGCCGGTCCGAAAGACGCTACGCTAGCCCAAACAGCATTCATTGTGTGCACTCCCGATGACTGAATGAACTTAAACTCATATGCGCTTTATAACTCAAAACAATTCTGTACTACAACTGGTTAGTACGCCCGAGTTTGGAGTAAGAACATGTAAGAATTCCTCTCAAAGTTGAAGAGCGGAATTATTCTCATAATGAATATAATAAATAAATTCCGCTTTGAATTTCCATGTAAGCTAATTAATTGGAGAATAATAAATATTCCGTTTGAAAAATTTAAAGGAACCAATAACATGCTGTTGTTTTTACAGTGGAGTATGTTGCGCGGCACATGCATAATAAATAATATCTTTTTAAATCAATAACCATTCACTCCGCGAAAGGAAATATATATTCAAAATGAATTTTTTGTTAATAGTGTTTAAACTCGTTTTTACTGCTGAGGCACCACAGCCAGTGGACACTGATAATACATGAAATGAAATGATAAATTGGGAAAGTGTTTTTTCTTTAAAGGAGAGAGATGTTCCAGGCCTAAGTTTAGGGTACTTCCCCGGCATTAGCCATTTATGAGTACTGAGGGAAACCTGAAAAAAAATTCAGTCAGGAAGGACGATCCCGGCGGGAATGGAACGCCAGACCTCCTGCCTTAACGAGCTCGGCCATCCGTGGCGGTACAAAATGAGATGACAGGCACAATATAACGTTTGAATTTTCACTTTCAAAAACTGCACTTTTAATTGACAGTACCAATATTATTAACCGATTGCTATTAATTACTCGTGTAAACACATTTAGATTCAAAAGGTGCACAAAATTTCTTCGCCAAACGAGCATCAATTAAGGAAAGTTTACTTTCGGAATCAATAGAAGCGAATTACAGTAATTTATACCATAGCAATGGAATAAAAATTCGAGTTTCGACTATATTCACAAAGAAAAGACAGCGTTTGCAGACCTATTACTTTTTATCTGCGCAATTGATCATAGCTAGCTTATTGAAATACTTAAGAGTGAACATGTTCGGCCTTATTACTGAACCAATACACCGGCCGAGCTTCCCGAGTATGCTTAGATATATACATTGAAGGATTAAACAGCTTTACATCCGTGTAAAGTTGCCTAACACGGGCATTAATATTTTAAAATTCCTCGAAAATTGACAGGGAGGACCCACTTATGAAGAAAGATCGAATGTCGAAAAGATTGGCATAAACATTCTTTACGAACTAGGTTTTGGAATAAGACACACACAAAGCTTTTACTTCACGAAGACTAATGAGGACGAGGAGGCGGAGGAGGAGGAGCAGAAGAAGAAGAAGAAGAAGACTCATGAAGCATTTGTCCCCAAAAATATTAATTTTAAATAAATATTCTCGGAAGTTGAAAAATGTGTACCCAGAATATTCTTACCAAACTTCTAATGACATCATTAGAGTAGAGCGCTCAACATTAGGATAAACCATAATTAAGATCACAGTGCCAGAATTCCAAAGGACGCAGCTTGCCTGTTAAGCTTTACCGTCAAATTAGAAATTGCAACATCTGCTCGGCCCATTATACGTTGCCATGTATTAAGAAAACGAGCTTCCGAAAAAGTAACTAATTTAGGTGCAAACAATTATTCTCAGCTGATTCTTACCAATTATCTACCAGATACCTTATGTTCAAGACTGAAATACGCTCGGTTATATTACTCGCTTAAGTTTTAGCATATTAGTCCCTATGTTTCAATTCTTGTTGGCATATTAAGACAATCTAAATTTATTCAGACGATAATATATTTCCCTATTTACTGCTTCCTTTAGGTTTAGCGTTATGCTGCCAACACATTAACCTGGCCTTAAAACTACGCACCTGGTTCAGCACAATCTTCTAATAAACCGGAAAACCTCTAGAACTCACAGTAAATAACGGTGTACTTTTTCTGCTGTATCGACCTCCAAGGAATTACGAGACTCTACAGCAACCCCAGTCTTTACATTGAGTAATCGTGCTAATCAACTTATTCTCCAATTCCTTTTGAGTAGAAGCTCAATCTGAACTTAAACTAAGAGAAAGGGGTTTAAACACAAGGAAAGTAATGCAATAAAGTTATATTCTAAATAAGCAGTGTCTTCGAAATTTTTTATTCAATTCGGGCTCAACATACAAAAGAAAATACAACAAAACACCAAGATGAAATTAAAACTGGTATAAGTAAACCACAAAGCTCCGGCACCACTTATAATTGCGAGTATCAGTACACTTCCGATAGTGCCGCATATTTTTAACTCCTTTTCTTTAAGGTAGTCGTCTACTTGTGTTAATAAATCCTCAAGATCTGGGCTTGTAAAATGTTTGTACTATATATCACGGAATAAGGAAATAAATTTTCCAAAACAGAGCTTACCAATATATTTAAACAATTGAATTTACATATTAACATTAAGAGAAGCACTTCTTAAATAATGTAAATATCAGACGAACTAATAACACAGACCGTGCATATTTTTAAATTTATCAATGTAGCAAAGATGCAAATAAAATTGAATAGATAACAAATTACTCTTATTTATTAAAAAACTGTTACAAAATAGTTAATAACGAATAAAAGGTTTTAAGAAAATGTACCAAAGGAACTCTATTAATTATTCATAACAACAAAGAATTACTTGGTTAGAAATTTAACAAACAGTTCGAATATCACTAGCATATTTGGCAAGGTAGTTGCTGGCTGCAATACAATAGAACGAAATTTACCGCTAAAGACCCCCAGAAAGGCACAAATAACACTGGGCATCAGTGAAAATAGTGAACAAACCCAGCTGTTTTTTTACTAAATCGACCACGTTGATCACTAAAAGTCCATGAAACTCTCCGATTAGCTTTAGTTTACAAGGTATGGGGAGGGGGTGCATCAGCATCAGTTTATAAGCGTTATATTGACCTTCCCGAAATCACGTATATGTTAAACAGCGTGAAGTTGTCCACTTCAGGAAACATTGTGGGTGTATTGTTATTTGTAGTATATTTTTAGCCGGGGTGCATAGCAATAGTGGAGGGGAAAGGAGAGCGTAGCCCTATTTACTTTTACATTCAGCAGTATCCTAATACAAGTCACACCTTCTTTCGCGAACGGCAGCGGAGAAAACCGAACGCCTTCTAAGTGTTACGAGTGGGAGTAAGTTACTTTTGACATACGATTGCTTGTTTCTATGCGTTACTCATGTTACATCGGCCTGTATTTGTTGAAGTCACACGCCAACTGTGCATTGATGCAGTTATTCCATGTTATCGTGTCTCTTCTATTTTTCGTATATTGGATTCGGAATTTATTCACACACACACACACACACACACACACACACACTAACCTTAACCTAACCTGTGGTAAATCCTAGAAACCGGTGGACCCAGTGTTTTGCTACGGCTCGCTATGACCTAGCGGCCTACTCTCGCCTCCTTTTCTAAATTGATAGCCGATTGTGTGGTACTGTGTGCTATTCAATATGCCTCGTAAATGCGTAAGCTTTGCTATCAATCTGTGTTATATTTGTGGATAGGTAACTTTGAAATCACAAAAGCGAACAATAACATTAATGATTAAGAAGGCTTACAGTCTATACTTTGGCTGCAAAATCTGACACCAGGACAAGCCCTCTGCCCCTCATGTATGTTGCATATCTTGTGCCTCAGGTCTTGTTTGTGGTTGAATCATGAAAGATCATCAATGGTATTTGCTTTTCTCAAAATCTGGAGGAAACCATCAAAATAACGTAAATGGTTCATTAATACACAATATTTCAAAGAAAATAATATTTAGCCTTGATATCCTAACATACCATAGGGTATGCGACCAGTGCCTCAGGAGTCGGACTGCCTGTTCTGATCCCACCTGAGCTACCCCATCATCTTCCAAACAGATTACATCTAAAGACCTGACTTCCAGTCTAATGAGAAGTCTGCACAGCAACATTAAATAAACAGTGTGAGGTAAATGATATGATAAGAGTATAGACTTATCTAAAAATAAAGCAGAACTGTTGGCAGCTAGATTACAGTCGTAGAATTGTCTTAATCAGATGGTAAATATGACTATGTTCCATGATCGCCATACTCCATTCCTACCATTTTTCACAAAAGAAAATAACTTGTATTCTGCAGTAATATTAAAGGGTCTTATGGCAGCTGTGAAAATTGACTACAAAATTGATTATTGTTGTTTATAGATCCATTAAAGTTAAGCCTAAAGGCTGTCTCTCTGCATAATTCCAAACTGTTTCCATCACTTCCAAATGGTTACGCAGCCTACATGAAGGAAATGTATCATAACATGAAGCAATTGTTATGCAGAGTAAATCATGGCAAACTTAAGTGGCAGGTTTTCTGTGATCTCAAAGCCATTGGCATATTACGTGGCTTGCAACAGGATTATACTGAGTTTTGTTGCTTCTTGTATCTTTGGGGCAGCCTTACCAAGGTGTTTACTACAAACAGAAAGATTGACCTATGCTTCAGTAACTTCAACCTGCAACACTGTGTAATTAACGAATCACTTGTAGAAACCAGCAAAGTTCTACTCCCTGCTCTTCATTTAAAACTGAGTCATATGGCATTTTTTTGTAAAGGCCATGGATAACACTGGGCGTATCTGCGTACAAAATGGTCATGTCTCAGTGAAGCCAAAATAAAGGAGGGGTTTTTCATTGGTCCGCAGATATGCAAACTTTTCAAGGATGAAGATTTCAATAATATACTTTTAGAGACTGGGTGTAACATGTCTTTAAAGTTTCACTTGGACTTCTTCCCAGAAAACTGTGGTGCTGTAAGTGACAAATATGGGGAACGAAATTTTGAAGATGGAAGAAAGGTACCAGGGAAGGTGGAGTAAATTGATGTTAGCCGATTAAATGCTGAACACTCATTAGAGAATCACCAGCAATAACTGAATACAAATACAAATTACTGTAATTACACAATTGTGCCTTTGGTGATCTTACTTAGAGGAGAACATTTTTAGGGGTAATTCTGAAAAACTCAAATAGGGGGAGGGAAAAATTATAGTTACAAGAGTTGTTCACAAAGAATGACCATAATCTTTAAACAGGTATAATTTCTCACGCTAAAATTTAACTTAATGCATAATGTATACATTGTACTAGTTTAACTTAACTAGTTAAATTTAACTTAATGCATAATGTATACATTGTACTAGTTTCGTGTCACTTCCGTTTCCCACCTGTGAGAGACCGCCATGGGTGGCCAAGGTCATTAAGGTGCAGACTCATGAGCAGGAGGTCTGGGGTTCGAGTCTCTCCAGGACCTTCCTCCCTGACTGAGGTTTTTTCCTGATTTTCCTCAGTCCTCATAAATGGCAAATGTTGGGGAGGCACCCTAAAGTTAGGTCTGGAATGTTTCCTTCCTTTAAAAAAAAATCCTTACCTAATATATCATCGTTTCATGCATCATCAGTGTCTACTGCCTGTGGAGCCTCAGTAGAAAAAAAGGGCATTAAACACTATTCAATAACCATCTGTGAGAGGAGTGCAAGTTGAAATATGTTCATTTCCTCCTACAGCAAAATGGAGGTGACATGTGACACACAATGTGCTGGTCTGAAATTCTTTCATCTCAAAAAATCTTCATCAATGTTAGAGGCGGCCTATGGATAATTTCCTCATCTGTATAGCACAGCTTAAGGATGGTTTAAAATGTTTAAAGAAGAGAGGCAATCAATTTTAGAGCAGTTTGTGCTCTAATGAAAGAAAACGTTAACACCTGCTAACATTGTGAGAGAGGATTATCAATAACATCAAGAACACTTTCAGAATTTGAAAATTTTTCTGGGTTCCACCCACATATTGATAACCGAAAAGTTGCTCATGAGATTTGTTTGTGCAAGGTGGGTTCCAAGACTGCTGATTCATGTGCTGGTTTGCATGCTGTTTAAAATGATGTTATGGATGATGTTATGGCAGATGATTTCAAAAGTACATGCTGATGAAACTTGGCAATGCCATTTTGAACCTGAGAGCGAACAGCAAAGCTCTGTGTGGAAATCACCATCATCAGTAACACCATAAAAAGCAAAAGTAGTTGCTTCTGCTGGTAAAGTTATGATCATCTCATTTTTCAGGATTTAAATGTTTTACCTGCAGGTTGTTTACACAACTGTTACTGAGCAATACAACAGAGATGTCCTGAAAAGCCTGCAAGCCATATCACATGCAAAAGGCCACATTTCTGTTAAAAAGCTGGATGCTGCATCACAATACTGCATGGCTGCACACATAGCAACCGTATATCTCACAAAATTCAATGTGTCCCTCACCCTTCCTATGGTCCTGTGACTTTTTCCTTTTCCCCAAATTAAAGAAACACCTTTTTTCATCATAAGATGCAGCAGTGAAGGCTGCAGAGGCAGTTTTGAAGGATCTGTAAAAAAAATGGTTTCCAGCATGTTTTTGTAGACTGGCAGAAACATTAAGACAGGCAGGACATCCAATGGAGACTTCTTCAAGAAATATAATAAAATTTTTGAGGATGGTTGAAGGTATATTGTACAAAATATATGATTAATTTTTCTTGAACAGTCCTTATGAATTAATGGCTAGATAGAATCTGTCTATGATCACTCTGTGGCTGAATTTGTCTATATCTTGAATCATTTTCTTTTATGGCCAACTAGCCAAAGCAGAATGACGTTTTTCAGTCTAAATATTCATTAAAAAGACTAATCCATCCAAGGGTTGAAAACTGTATTTCTGGTTCAGTAATAGTGACAGGTGCTGTCACCGAGTTTTTTATTAGTTTTGTCAGCTCTCCATAGGTTCTCTGACAAAATAACTTTTAACGGAGAAAAAAAACTATTATACCAAAAATACAACCTAATGAAGACCTGAATTCAGTTTTTAATCTACTTTGGTCTAAGAAATTGTAGTTTTGCACTATGAAACTGAGCATTTCAATGGAATATTTTCAAAAAGTTTTCACATGAATAAGTAGTTCTGCGCAGTAATGATCAAAGTTCTGAAAGCATTTACAAGCTTCCTAAGCGATGCAAATTTCTTTTCCCTCAGTGATCTTTGTATGTTTTATCTGTGTTTATCTTCATTTTATCTTCTCTTTCTTTAGTGAAAGTGACCTTTTGAAAATGAAGATAAATGCAGATAAAACATACTAAGATCACTGGGGCAAAAGAAGTATTCTGATAAATTTATCCTTAAGCTTGTACACAATACTTACTGTTCTTGTATTTCAATGGGTCAAAGCATCACTAACACACCTAGCAACAATTTATTCAACATATCAGTGGCAACCAATGCCTCTGATAAATCACTATAAAATGCATTCATTTTTGGTTCAGTGGCCGAAAGCTTTTAATGATTCTGGACAGCTCAATTGTAATGTTTTTAAAATCCTGCTTTATCATAAAGTATTTCCTTTAGGTTCCTTAGCTCAAATATAAGAACCTTACTTTTTTGTTCTGTTTAGTATTTTTATTAATGATGCCAGTTATATATTGATCCAAAAAGTGTGCAAAATTATTAATGCAATATTAAATTATACTTCTTGTTTTCTTTAGGTAACAATCAGCAATTAAATCATGGGGCAATCTACTAGCTCAGAAAATGCAATTCCTGAAACCGTTGAAAACATTCAAGGAGAAATTTATCGGCATGCACGAGTACTTTCAGAAATAGCAGCCTTGAACTATGAAGATTTCAAATCTTGCCTTGCAAAGCTAAATAATTTGTAAGTTTGTATTTACTGTTTTTAATTGCTACATATATACTACTCACTAACTACAATTTGAATTTAGGCAGAATGGAAGGATACAAGAAATTATTATTCTTATTTGAAATAAATCAGGTCATAGACATTTTTACCAAATAAGATAAATTTCCTTATTTGGTTGCATGTTATCTTGCTCCCAAATTATTGTACATGGTTAATGAATGTGTTATTTTCATAGTTAATCCCAATTTCTCAAAGATAACTATGGGTAGGTGAAAAAGATCTCATAAGTTTGCTACCTATTAATTAATGAGATTATGAAAAATGTTTCCTCATTACTTAGCTTTGTAAATGTTGATAAAATGTATAAACGTTAATATATTTTTAATTGTAATTTATTTCATCCATTGATTATGTGTATATGAAAAGAGTATGTTATGAAATAATACAGTCATAAAGATGGTAGCGATAATCATTATGTCACAGTTAAACAGTTCAACACTTAGTGTAACATATTCAGGCATACATAAAAAATTTTCAGGAACAACTCATATAAATTTTAAACCTTTATACCACAGTAAATTATAAATTCAATTCTGCAATACCTATTAAACTGCTTCTTTATGCATATAGTGCTCTAAATTATTTTCCATTGCCAGATTTGCTCAGAAATTAATTCCATTCCTAGTTAAATGAAACAGGAAATAAAACATTAATTCTTTAGCATAGGCTTTATATAAGTATAAAGTATTAATTTGTATTTTATTTATTATATACATTATATTTTATTTAAAAATAAATATATTTTGCTGTAGTGAGTATACTTGTATTATCAACCAAAACATTTTTACTTCTGGGGAGTCACTATATATACTAATTATTATTGGAACTTTAGACATCATTTTCATCTTTACACTGTCGTTCAATCTACATTTAGAAAAAAAAGAAAAAATTGAAATTGACTACATGGATATGGGTAATAAAGGAATTCAAATAAATAAATAGTCTAAAAGTGATTTCAAGCATAAACAATTTAATTATTATAGTTCTGTAGTCTACAATATTACAGCTAAATTATTAAATTTGTCTATTATTTGACCACTACTAATTACATTCAATATATTTATTTGATCTTTTGTATTTTTTCTAAAACTTAAAATAATTTATAATAAAGCTGTGTGTCTATAGTTGCTGATCTTCTTTTCCTTGCCTTTTTATACATGGGCTTATTTGGCCATATGCAGTCATTGTGGAAATGTTCCAAAGTTTTGTTTACTGTATAACCAAAGACTTCATGCTGTAGTTTTGATTATATAGTTTGAATCATTATTATCTAACCCTCAATTTTGTTGTTCTTCAGTGCCCTAATTACATTTATTAATGCATTCTCTCTTTATGGAATCAAAAATAAAAGTTTTTCAATTTTTAACACACAGAATTCTGGTCATCACTTTCCTTTGAATTATATAAGTTTTTAAATTCTTTGTTATTTCCACAAAGTAATCATTAAATAAATTAGCTATATTCATAGGGTTTTGTGGTGATTTATCTTTTTCTTTAAGTTTAATATCTTTGAATGCAAATAAATGTTTGATTTCTCTTTAATTATATCCCATATTATCCTATGATAATTTTCAGTATTAAATCTTTATGTTATCTAATTTTTTTACAGCTTATACTGCTTATTTATACATTTTTATATCAATTATAATAAATTATGCATTTTTGAGAAATCCACTTTTTTTAGAATGCTAAAAAAATTAATTTTTTCTCTGTCAATTTTTATAACTTTACTTTTATCTAGCTAGTAAGACTATTTTTTGCTTAATTTTAACAACAGAATATGTTGCACCATAATAATATTTGAACATATGTAAAAATATAGAGCATGTGCTGTCTATTGTAATTGTCAAATAGGTATCTTCCCGTTTTCTTTCCTTTTTTTTTTACATTGCTAAATAATGTGAATAGTTAGGATAAAGTGATCTGAAAAGCAGTACCTCAAGACTACAGTTACAGACTCTCAGTAGTGGCTCTCTGGTTTACCAAATCAAATGTTTGGTGACTTATTGGTATAGGCAATATATGTGTGTGTGTGTGTGTGTGTGCGCGCGCGCGCGATTTGTACCCATTATGTGCATGTGAGAGTTAGAGAGAGAGATAAAACCAATGCTTTAGTTTACTTTAATGTATCATTACTGTGTGTGGAAAAATCAATGATTATATCTCCAAGCAGCATTATACTTTTATTAGATATTTGGTGGTAGTTGATAATATTAAGAGCTTTATACTACAATGTTTGTGTTACTTGTTGAATTTCTGTAAGTGTAAATGTAACAGATTTAGTTTTGAATAGCAGGAACTTTCATAGTGAAATATAGTATAATATAACAATTTATTATTAAGGAAATCTGAAATTTTACTAATTTGTTCCACTTACTTGGACATTTTTCCAAGGCTGTTGCCTTCATTTTCAGCATGGTTCCACTGTCTGCTTCCCAGGATGGTAGTAAAATGTCACTCTGAATTTTATGAACTTATAACCAAATTTTGATATATTTTCTCACACTGTTAATTCTATGGGTTTTTGAGGAGCAAGAGTTTTGGTTCCTTTTGGAATTCCTGGTTCTTTTGCCAGAAATGGTCTGCTATTTCTGATTTTTCCATTTGTTTATATTTTACATTCCTCATATGTTCCATAAACCATAAGGTAATATTTCCTTTCGTTTTGCCTATGTATTTCATGTTGCAGTCTTTGCAACTGATTTCGTAAATGCCTAAATGTTTTCCTGGCAGAATTTTGTCTTTTGTGTTGGTCTTTAGGAGATTTATTAAACTATATTTGTTTACTGCAGCCTAAATGATGTTTGCATCTTTAAAAATCTACTTTCATTGTGAATTTAACAGTGCTGTCTTGTAGGTTGAGTAGTTTTATTGCATCCTCTTTCCATTTTTCATTTACTATTGCAAAGACATCATCCACATAATGGTACCAACATTTGTATAAATGTGGAAAAACCTCAACTTATTTTATTTCCAAGAAAACCGCGTACATATCAATCAAGAATAATGAGAGTGGGTTTCGCATTGCTAGACCCTTCTTTTGTGTATAACTATTGCCTCTGAATGTGAAGTACGTTTGATTAATACAAATTTTGGTGAGGTTCAGATATTGTTCTATTGTTTCTCCAGGTAGGTTTATTGAGGTTAACTAATTCTTTAAGATATTTATTAAATTTTCTTTGGGAATGCTAGGGAACAGAGAGACCACATCATAAGAAACTAGCAAATTCCTGTTTTTCAGTTTTGCATATCTGATTCTATCTATTAATTCTGATACGTTCTTTATGCTTTGACTTTTGTATTTTGGTAAAGTAGTAATTTTTTTTAAAAGGCAATTAGCTAAATTATGGCTCAATTAGGCAGAATATTATGGAGAAATCTTAGAGAAACTTTTTTTGATGTTAGAAATGCCCAAGTAAAACAGAATGGGTTATTATAAATTAAAAAACTGGACAACCTTAGACAGAAATAACGGAAGATTATAATTAGGAAAGAAATTCAAAACAACACAATAGAAAATGTTATAAACCAGTCAAATAAACCCTTTTCAAAAAAATAATTGCAACTGTTAAATGTGGGGTAAAATTCATGTATTGATTACTCGAGAAATATAGAAGAATTTGTAGCAGACATCGAAATAGCAACTTGTAACAAACCAGAGGAGAAAAGAAATGGCATAAGATTGCAATGTGGAAAAGTCCTAGAGCAACTAATAAATAAAGAAAATAACCAAAAAAGATCATATCATAAGATACTTAGGTCTTTAAAAGAAAAAGGCATTATTTATAATATAGCTGACAAAGGAAACAAAATAGTAATAATGAATCGGACAGATTATGAAAACAATATGTACAATTTACTATCTAGACAAGATTATGAGAAAATGAAAACAGATCCTATATAAAAATATATCAGTGAAGTAAGAAAACTATTAACAAAAGTAACAATCTTGAGCGAGGGAGAAAAAAGATCATACTAGACAACCCTACAACACCTAGAATGTTTGGTTTAACAAAAATACACAAACCTGCCAATATTATGAGACCTATTATAGATGCAATAAATTCACCCATATACAATTTAGCCAATTGCCTTTTTAAAAAATTTAATACTTCACCAAAATACAAAAGCCAAAGCATAAAGAACTAATCAGAATAATTTAATAGAATCAGATATGTGTAACTGAAAAACAGGTATTTGCTAGTTTCTTATGATGTGGTCTCTCTGTTTCCTAACTCCTCCACGGGTGGCCGAAGTCGTTAATGCACGGACTCGTGAGCAGGAGGTCTGGGTTCGAATACCGCCAGGACCGTCCTCCCTAACTGAGGTTTTTTCCAGGTTTTCCTCAGTCCTCATAAATGGCAAATGCCGGGGAGGTACCCTAAACTTACGCCTGGAACGATTCCTTCCTTAAAAATAAATCCTCTCCCAATATATCATTTCATCTCATGTATCATCAGTGTCCATCGCCTGTGATGCCTCTATAGTAAAAGCGGGCGTTAAACACCATTCATTCATTCATTCTGTTTCCTAGCATCCCCAAAGAAAATCTATTAAATATTAAAGAAATGGCTAAACTCAATAAACCTACCTGCAGAAGTAATACAACGATATCTGAACTTAACCAAAATTTGTATCAATCAAGCCTACTTCACATTCAGAGGCAATAAGTTATACGGAATAGAAGGGTTTAACAATGAGAAACCCACTCTCACCATTCTTTGCAGATATGTACATGAGTTTCTTGGAAATGAAATTAGTTGAGGCTTTTCCATATATACATATGTTGGTACCATTAAGTTGATGATGTCTTTACAGTAGTAAATGAAAAACAGAAAGAGGATGCAATAAAACTACTCCACCTACAAGACAGCACTGTTAAATTCTCAACGGAAATAGAAAGCAACCAGGTTCGTGCCTTCTTGGATATAAAAATCATAAAAAATGGCAATAATGTGGATTTTGGCCTATTCAGAAAAGATAATTATATAAAAAAAAAAGCTACTATCCAAAACAACATAAGCTCACCATAACCAACAATCTCACATTCAGATTATCAAACCTACCAATTAGTAAGACAAAATACAATTTGGAGTACCATAAAATCATAGATATAGCTCAGAAAAATGACTACACAATAGATCTGGTCAACAAGTAAATAGAAAAATTCAAAAAACAAAACAAAAACAAATATCACCACACTAAAAGGCTACAAAGGAGAATGCACACATGCGCACACACACACACACACACAATAAGAAATTCACATTCCACCCATGGGCACACCTAAAATTCCAGAAGATTTTTAAGAGGCAAACATCATTTTGGCTCCAGTAAACAAATGCAGTTTAAAAAACCTCCTAAAGACCAACACAAAAGATAAAATTCTGCCAGGAAAATAATCAGGCATTTAAGAAATAGTTGCAAAGACTGCAACATGAAATACATAGGCAAAACAAAAAGAAATATTACCATATGGTTTAAGAAACACATAAGAAATAAACAAACGGAAAAATCAGCAATAGCATACCATTTCTGGCAAAAGAACCACAAAAAATATATTCATAAACAAAAACAGGGAAAATTTGGTTAATTTTGATCCCCCAAACAATAGCAACCTCATTGGTAAGTTCCTAAAATCCACAGAGCAACATCTTAATACCACGCTGGAAAGCTGACAGTGGAATTATGCTGAAGATGAAGGCAACAGCCTTTGAAACATGCCCAAGTAAGTGGAACAAAATTAGTGAAATTTGAGTGATTTCCTCAATAATGTGTTAAATAGATTTTTTGTAACTTGTAATTATAGTTTTAAAATGCTTGTTACTATCTTGAGCTTCAAATAATGAGATAGTTTTGAAAATTAAGGAATTTCTTGATAATTCATGATTCCATATTTCTCTTAATGAATTATTTCATGACTTATTAGTTAAATACATTAAACTGTACTAATTCATTCTAAGTTATTTAATACATATTACATGTATTATTTTATTTTTTTCAAATAATGTTCCAAATTCAGCAAACCACATCTGCAAATTTCTATTTATGGTTCCTTCACTACATATTTTGTCTATGGTTTTATTTGATTTGATAGATTTGGTGAATTAAGGAAACTTCATGTGCTGTTTTTGTTGGAGTTACATTATAGTGTATGCTGGCTACTATATTTCAATGAATGTATTCATTGGTATTTATGTGGTTGTGTATTTATTGATTTTAATTTGATTACCTGGTGTTATTATTCAGGTTAATCAGATATAAGATTTAAATTGAATCTCAGGGTTTTATCACCCCTTGGCGAGGAGAATGGAATGAATAAGGATGAGGAAAATTCCAAGGACGATCTATGCGAAAGGAAGGGTATGTTTTATTATTCCTGTGACTGGTGGGTAAGGAAGATGCGAAAGTAACCTCGTCCTCTGTTGAATCTTTTGGCAGGTACTATTTCTCCTGGCCTGTACCTACTCCAAGTACATTACTGTTGAGAGTCTTCTCAACCTGTTGCCCTTTTTGTATAGTGGTATTTTAGTTGTGAATTATTGCAAATAGGGAAAAGGAGAATGGGAAGAGATTTACATACAAAATGATGCGATGACATCACTCCAAAATTGATTATTTTTAAAGATTCACTGGGCATATCAGGAGATCGAAAGCACTTGCACAAAGACTACAGATTACATATGTATATAGCACTTGCCTGAGAAATCTTGCCTGTCCAGTTTGTTTAAGTGACTTTCTACTCACAGAATTTAGCTTTAAAACTGTACTAAAGAAAGAAAAAAAAAAGACAAAAATCAGCATCCTGAAAAATAAAACTGCGAAATGCAAAAGCTGAGAACTATGAACTGTGATCGTCAATCTATTAGAAGACATACTGCAAACTGCAAGAAGTACAACTGCTTTCCACCAAATGATCTCAGGCTCATTTAATAAAACTTCAATCATTTGATCGTGTGTCTCATCAGCTAGTTGAAATTTTCAAAATGTCAACCTGTAATTTTCCTGGTGATCTCGCATCATTTATATTTAAGCAAATAAAATCTTTCCTGAGTAGCGCCAATTTCTGGACATCTGTTGCTACCCACATCCATCCAGGCTACGAGGTCTAACAGCACAAATTTCGAAAATAAGCTTTAAGGGCTTTCTTATTATTCTCACGCATCCTTCTTATTCAATGGTTTTGGCAAGATTTCTCTTTGAATCCTCCTTTTATGGTTCTAAACAGAGTCTTTCAACCTTGAATTTTGCTTTCAGAGAACTTTTATGGCCTCTCCACACCCTAGCTTTGTTCTGTACTTTAACAATAAATGGTTCAAAGATTTTGAGCGAGGAGAAACATATCAAAGTTACAGATACTTCTTCTTCTATAGAGTTTCTAGCTAGTTTCCAGTTATCAGCAAGCTAAAATACTTGATCCCAATCAAATATTATCCTCATTATATTAATTAATATTAGTAGTGAAAATGATAGATGTTAATACTCAATTCAAGAAATCTTGGTGGGCCTAATAACTGCTCCACCATCTAATAATTATTTTGGGGGGGGGGCTTGAAAAGGGATAACTCTTATTCATCAAAGTAACAATTTATTGCATCATATTGCTCAAATGCAGATAATTTCTTCTTAGATCCTCACTACCAATCTGTGCATTCCTATAAATTAAAATGTAATAATTCTACCATGCCAAATGAGGAGGTGCATTATAGATTTTTTTTTAATGGTGTTTCAACGCCCATTTTTACTACTGAGGCACCACAGGCGGTGAATACTGGTGATACATGAAATGAAATGATATATTGGGTAAGGATTTTTTTTAAGAAGGAAACGTTCCAGTTTAGGGTACCTCCCCAACATTTGCCAGTTATGAAGACTGAGGAAAACCTAGAAAATAACTCAGTCAGGGAGGACGGTCCTGACAGGATTCGAACCCCAGACCTCCAGCTCACGAGTCTGCACCCTAATGACCTCAGCCACCTGTGGTGGTTTTATAAACGAGCCTCAGTGACATAAATGATTACGTCATAGTAAATTGCTTTTGGCATAAGCTAGAAATGTTAATTGGAATGTTTACAATAAAGCTAATCATATAATTAAGATCATTTTATGATTAGTTGAACTGCACACTCTTATTGCTTTATAATATGTAGAACTAATTTCATAACCCTTTGTTTGGATCATAAGCTAACTGTCAACTGCTGATCATAATTATACCAAAAGTGTTAATAAAATCATTGTATGATTGAGTCAAACTACACACTCTTATTGCTTCACTTACTTGTTTATAATATGTAGAACTAGTTTCATAACCCTTTGTTTGGATCATCAGCTAATTGTCAACTGCATCTTAATTATACCAAAAGTATAATTAAGATCATTGTATGATTGAGTCAAACTACATACTCTTATTGCTGCACTTGCTTGTTTATAATATGTAGAACTAGTTTCATAACCCTTTGTTTGGATCATCAGCTAATTGTCAACTGCATCTTAATTATACCAAAAGTATAATTAAGATCATTGTATGATTGAGTCAAACTACACACTCTTGAAATCATTTTATGATATAGTCGAACTACACAATTCTACATATTATAAACAAGTAAGTGAAGCAATAAGAGTGTGTAGTTTGACTCAATCATACAATGATTTTATTAACACTTTTGGTATAATTATGATCAGCAGTTGACAGTTAGCTTATGATCCAAACAAAGGGTTATGAACAGAACTAGTTTTATTACCCTTTGTTGCATCATCAGCTAACTATCAACTACTGATGCGAACAGAGGACTTATGGAAATAATTCTACATATTAAAACAAGTAAGTGGAGCAATAAGAGAGTGTAGTTTGACTCAGTCATATAATGATCTTAATTATATTTTTGGTATGTCTAACCATTGAATTGCCCACTGTTATTATGGTCCAGATTAAATAATTTCACAAATTAATCAAAACTGCTCATTCATTGTTGTTTAAGTTTCTAGTGGAAAAAGTTTTTGTATATGGACTTTATATGTGTATAAAGTATATATATATAAAAGCTAATCTTTTTGCATATACAATCTGTATATGAGCTCCAGGACAAATTATAGCCAACATATATTCCTAAATATTTGTAACAATCCATCTTTTCAATTTTTGTATTAACTTAATTGCAACATTATACTTTCTAATTAATATTTATGTTCAGGATAAAAAGCATGCCATAGCCATTATGCTGTTTTCTTTTGAAAAAAAAAAACATGCTAACCAGTGAAATTTGTGGAAAAGTTGAGCCTTATTTAGATATTCTGGATAAAAAAAATATATCTGGGAGTTTTCTGCATTTACTCTGAACTAATATGTTTGTTTTATTGTTAATACATTTTTCATCGTAATCATTGAATAGAGGCATACTTTTGAAGAATTGAGGGGGAAAGTCTGATGAGTCACAGAAGAGAAAATTCAAAGTTTCAAACCTCCCAATATTGTATTTTTTCTAGTTATTTTATTCATTTTCATTTAAAATGCTAAAGTATAATGAAGAAACAAATGTGATTAAGGGATATAATAATCAGTAAATGTTTTTACCATAAATACAAATTTTATAGAGGAAGAATCTGACAAGTCCTTGACATAGTGCATGATTAAAAGTCTTCTGATGTTAAATACTTGTCATTTATTTAAAGTCTTTTTACAATTAAATCTTGCATATTTCTGAACTTTTCAAATATTTTAAGAACACGTGTAAAGTAGAATAAATAATAAACTAAAATCTCAAATCATGAATAAAATAGAATATTTATAAAAATTAAAACTACATTACATGAAATAGGAAAAACGTCATACACATATTACAATAATGAAACTGTTGTAATCTGCTGCACCTTCATACCAACCTGATGAGAGAATAAAATTCCATTCTATCAACTTTTTATTCATATTTTCAGCCACATCAGACAAACATCCAGATATTTCCTTATGTTTCAACTTACTCATCATGAGATACTTGCGTATGTGGTCAACGCATTTTGCAAGTAAGGAGGAGCCTGCTGTTAAAAAATCTTTCTGGCAGAACTTTAAAGCTGACTGCGTCTGTAAAATGAAGTTGCAATCCGAACTTTGACTGTTTACATACTGTAATGTCCAAAGCTGTTCCAAGCAACTAAGTGCAGGCATGATGAAATTCCAGGCATATCTTGTTTTAAAAAGGAACAAATATCACCCAGAAGAAAACAGGTCAAATAGGTAGAGAAATTATATTTGCTCCGGAAATGCTCTTCTTGAAAAAAAAATTCAACAGAGCAAGGCTTCAGTCCTATGGCTTATTTCTTAACGATTTAGTTTTCCGTAAAGACAGAACAACAACAACAAAAAACAAACAAAAAACAAAACAAAAAAAAACTGTGGGTTATTAACAATTTCCGTAAAGAACCAGTTACATTGGAAAACAGAGGATACATCTTCAACACGATGCGTTTTGCAAGCATTATACTACAACAAGCATATTTTGCAAAGGAGGCTAACGCAGAAGACTGAGAACCCCTATACCGCTGTGTTTAAATAAGAAATAAAATAGTACCGTCAATTTACTAATGCCCAACTTCAGTTATCCCTTTCCATTGAAACTAAAAACTCCGGACTCATTTTCACCAACATTTCATCCACCCCATTCATCTTCTCGAAGAATATTAACAATTGGCGTAACGATAAACGCTTACCACAAAAAAAAAAAAAAAAAAAAAAAAAAAAAAAAAGCATAAATTTCTTTATGTGAATATACATCAATTTAAATACGGACAAGCGAACTGCCCAACTTGACCAACTTCCAAATAAGTGAGAGGAACTTGGTTCCAAATAAGCTCTTGATTATCACACTGGTGAAAGTACCGACACAGTTATCTGATGATCGACGCGATGGAAGTAATTGCATCGGCCGATAAGCCATTCGCTCACCACCAGCCGGGCTGCATCAGAATTCGGTGGACGGAGCAACATGGGTTGGTGGTAGAAATATTAAGAGTATAAGTTTAATAAATTCCAATGAATTTAAAATGTTATGTACTCACCTTAGTCATGCTAGAAGATGCTGGAACTGTTTGCCTTCATTTTCCATATATTTCTTGTGTCTGCCTAAGAAAGTACTACCTATATTTCTCATGATTTGCATTATATCCTTAGTGGATGTTTCTCTTCAAGTAATCTCCTGACAGCATAAGCGAACTCGGTAAGGACGTACGAATCATAAATATTTTTGTGGAATAAACTATAACCCGTTCATTCTTAGAACGGGGCCAAATGTAAACAAAACAAATTGTATTCATACGTCAAAAACAAGTTCTGCACATATCAGACCAAAATAAGTAATGAAATGGTATGCTATTTAACGCACTATATAGCGTTAGTTACAGCAAATGAGCAACAAGAAAATTTAAAATAATAATAATAATAATAATAATAATAATAATAATAATAATAATAGAAGAGGTTACCTATTGGTAAATGCTAATAATCCTCATTCCTCACTGTCACTACAACTTGAAAATGTCGATACACTGATATGATCATCACTAGTCGATAACAATAGTGTCATAAAGGCCGTCCATTTCCCAAAATTAATTTTTTCTACGTCACAACTTGCTCAAAGCACTTTATTATTGCGAGTGTAGAGTGTAGTTTTCAGCAAATTTGTTAAACATATTTATAACTGTTTTCTCAACATCTTGGCTTTTTTGTATTTAAATCTTCGGCAAGTTTAAATTTTTCTAATGGACACCAGGGATCTGGAAAGGGAAAACGAGTTGAAGGAAAATCAAGGGTATCGTAAATAACTTTTATACAAGAAAGGTAGGTTCTTTGCGTTTTCAACCTCTCCTCAGCCGGCCAGTAGTGACTCAGAGAATTATCCCCTCTTCTCAAGATTGTTTCAGCAAGATTCAAAAGTAATTTTCCATCTAGGGTCACACAAGGGCTCCAAACCAGATTGAAGCCTCATAGTGGTTATTGACGTAGATCTTGTAACACCAGTAATACGTGTCAGGATACGATTTTGGAAGACATGCAATTTTTTCGAATTTGTCTCAAATTGTTAAAAGTGCCTCACAACCATACTCTATCGCTGGTCTGACATAAGTCTTCAGGCGGTAAGGATATCCTGTGTAGAACCCCAGGTTGTACCGGCCAATTGACTTAGAAGTTTAGCCCTGTTTTTTCACGGTCAAGAGTCCTTTTATTTTGACCAGTCCAGTTTAGTTTTGAATCTAAAGTCCAAGCCCAAATAGGTAGAGCTTTCAGTTCTTTTTAATAATTGATCCTTGAATCTAAGGTTTATGTCACGGTGTTTAGGGCTAAGCGAAAAAAAAAATTAAATAAAAAAAAATAAATGTGGTCTTCTCTGGGTTTACTGTCATCTCATTATCAACTGACCAAATTTCCAAAAATAATAATACTGATTTGAGCATTTTTCCATGCATTCAAATTACCAGATAATCTGCAAAAAGCATAGTTGAACTCCAGGCTCATGGCTGTAAAGCATTGACAGAATCATTAATTCTGAGGTTAAAAGGGAATGGACTCGAGATCGAACCCTGAGGCAGGCCTTGCCTTATTTGCCTATAACCAGAAATCTCGTTATCATACGTAATACGTATATAGAGTTGATCCATGAATGCTTTAATCCATATGTATATAGTAATAATAAAAGTAGAAAAGGCTAAAACACTTAGATAAAGTCACACTTGAAATTGTTATATTTCGAACTCGTCGAGTTTAATGGCAAGAAGCTAGACAAGTGAAAGTGATAAAAGTAAATATTGAGTATCGAAGGTAACGTTATGCATGGAAACAGATGAAACTAGAAATGCGAGTTGGGGGGGGGGGATTAATACGTAAGATTTAAACCAGGTGGTATACGCGCTTTATGTAAAAATATAGCTACGATTTCTCTATCTCTGAGTAAACTTTCAGAGCATTGTGTAGGTAACACATCAATAAGTGTTAGATTAAAAGCATCATCAAAATCCTTACAGTCAGATAAGGCATGTTGGGCAACCGGCAAGGGAGACTTGGTTTTAACAGAACGTCAATGATTGTTCATACGTAGGGAAACAACAGTAGAAGTTAAGCCAATATAAAATGCTTTCAAAGCTTACAAGATAACATATATACGACGTTCTTGGAAGAACAGGTAGCAAATGAAGAAATGTTAAATTCTTTGGATAAATTAGGGCTGTGGAATGAATTGCACGGCATAATTACCGCACAGGTTTTACATTTAGGACGTTGGCGAGGATATGAGCCAGTAAAGGGACGTGGTAAATTCGGAGGGGATAGGTTTCGGCGAAATAAATTTTTAAGGTTGGGGGTGTTCTGAAAGTAAGTCGGGGTACAAATTTAGAAAAATCATTTAAAGATGGATGTATTAACAAAGTATCGTGACATTCTTTCAAAATAGCTCTGATGCTTTCAATTCCAGGCACGTAAGTAGTAACAAGGTTAATGAAGTTCTTATTAGAAGTTTTATGTTTGCATTGGAAAGTTTTGTGAGCTGGGATTATACGGGATTATAAAAGAGAGGAAGGATAATTTTGGTCTTGGAACTTTTGAGCTAGATTTTAATATACTTATCAAGAGATGAAAAGTTGTTACAAAGACGATGACCACGGATTGATAGAGAAAAAGGAATAGGTCTTTTGATATGCAAGGGATGACAGCTATCAAACTGAAGAAACTGTTGTAAATTGGTAGGCTTAATGTGCACAGACGTAAGAAAAAAGCCATTGCATAAAGAAATATCAATATCTAGGAACGTAGCAGCATTGGGAGAGACAGAAGAAGTGAACTTAATTGAAAACTTGGAGTTAAGATTAGTAAGGAATGATCGAGAGATTTTGAGTCATGAGTCCAAAGCACGAATATTTCATCAATATATCTCAGCCATAATAATTGTGCCAAAGGTGTGTGTGTGTGTGTGTGTGTGTATAAAAATTAACGCTAATAATAAAAGTAGATAAAGATAAAACACAGAGAAAGAGTCATACTTGAAATTGCAAGTGTGACTCTTTCTCTGTGTTTTATCTTTATCTACTTTTATTATTAGTGTTAATTTGTTACATTGTTAATAGTGTTTCTTTATATATATTACTCCATAGTCTCAGAGAGCGCCAAGGGGACGAGTTCACTGTTTTTAAGTTTATAACGAGGGTGAAAATTTGAAAAATTTGCATAGTATTTGTAAAAGGCTCCAGCTTTCTCCTTGTCAATGACAAAAGATTTCAATTCAACCCTAATGAGTTCATTGCTATTTTCTTTTTGGTTGTTTAAACGAGACGAGCCGATGTGCCCTAGTAACATCTCTCCTAAAATCCAATTTTTCTAGAAAAGGTCGGTAAGTGGATCGCTTGGACTCAATTATTTTATTTTTATTTATTTATTTTTTTCAGGACAGCCTTACATTTTTCTGAGAACTACACAGTCCTCGATCTAGCCAGTTCTCCCTGCCTTTCTTCTAGCATCAACTCTTTTCTCCTTCTATTCCTGGAGGTTAGAATTCCAAAGTGGGGGGGGGGGGGGTGTAACTTTACCCGCCCTTTTGGGATGGATGGACCGCCACGGGTGGCCGAGGTCGTTAAGGCACGGACTCGTGAGCGGGAGGTCTGCGGTTCGAATCCCGCCAGGACCGTCCTCCCTGACTGGGGTTTTTTCCAGGTTTTCCTCAGTCTTCATAACTGGCAAATGCCGGGGAGGTACCTAAAACTTAGGCCTGGAACGCTTCCTTCCTTAAAAAAAAAAAAAAAAAAAAATATCCTTTCCCAATTTATCATTTCATCTCATGTATCATCAGTGTCCACCGCCTGTGGTGCCTCAGTAGTAAAAACGGGCGTTAAACACTACCCCCCCCTTTTGGGATGCAGATGGATGCGCACCTAAGTAGTGTTCCAGTGAAACCATATTAATACTTGAATCAAAAGAAGGGTCTTTAAAAGTAAGTCATTCAATTTTGCAAAAGTAGTCCATTTTGTATTTTTTAGGTTCCATCGTATACGGCAAGGCGCATGATATATTGAATGAGTTCAACTGTTGGTTGTAAACAGAATTTGATGGCTCGCTCCTCCAGCGGCGTTTTTTAATTCATGATTGATGTTCTTTTCTAAAATAAGGTGGGGGAAAAGCAAATCTGAATGAATTCCCCCCCATACGACAAAAGGGGGGGGGACATTATTCGTGCTGTCAATAAATAGAACTGGAATAGAGTCTATGAAGTCCTCTATGAAGTCTCTCACGCTATTATTATTTGTATAGCCCCATCTACAGGAAATGTCATTAAAATCGCCCAATACGTTGGAATTTCTGTTCAATCATATAAAAGGTATTCAAGATTTGAATTATTTAAAGGAGGGTTATATAAGAAGGTTACATGGTAATTAGAAGTACCATATCAAACCTGGATTTTCAAGGCCTCTAATTTATCATTTGGAGTCATTAATCTTCGTGACAGTACATTTTCAGTTAGAGAACATTTTACATTTATTATTATACCCGATGTTATTTGTCTTGATCTTTCCAGTAAACAGATCCAGTGAATTCTATAAAAGTCCAGGTTATTAGTTGAAGCACCACACTCGACAATGTCCATAATGTGTATACTATTTTTAAAAATAAACACCTTTAATTCATAGACTTTGTCAGAGGCAAAACCGCCTGCATTCCAAAAAGACACGCAAAGGACAGACTTTTTTTTTTCTTGTTATTTAAACAATTATTTACATTTCACTTGTCTGGTATGCTAGGCTGCTTTCGAGGCAACAGTTGTCAATAGTTTAGCGTACACAGGGGACACCAAATGAAGGCGACTGACATCCCCGTGTTTTTATTCTGATATGAATGAATAATAGCTGTTAGTAGACCCTAGATTGTTATGAATATAAATATTAAAATATTATATATAATTACAGTTTTTGTCCCATTTTTACATGTATGTAGACTGTGCAATACTTTTTTGTAAGTAGAATGCCATGCGATCAATGCCACATGGTTAATGTTTACATAAGAACCCATTCTCAATACTTTTTTGTAAGTAGAATGCCATGCGATCAATGCCACATGGTTAATGTTTACATAAGAACCCATTCTAAGAATAAACGAGTATAGAATAATAACGTATAGTATTTGTAGCATACTTTTTGTGCTGTTTTTTTCATTGTTCAAATGACACTGACAAGTCGCATGATACTTCAGGCCAACGTAGCAGCTCAGTAAACCCCGCCCACCTGGACTTGTTAACCAGGTGTTCTTGAGCGGTGGCTTATCGGCTGACGCAGCAGTCTCTCGCCATCGCATTGGTCATTAGATGATTGACTAACCCAATATTATGTTCGAGGTAGGTGCGGATCATTTCAGCTCAAAATATCACAAACCGTTAAAGCCTTCATCCCACACACAGAAAATTTTCTCTCTTAAGTTGTTCTCCTCAGAGGCCCATTTATTCATTACGGGGGCATAGCGACCCCGAGGTACCCAAATTGCTCCCTCCGGTCCACGTTGAACTTGTTTGATCGTTTTAATTTCGCCTGTTTTTTTTTTTTTTTTTTTCATTTTTATTCTTCTTACCGCCCTGTTCTTAGTCTGATGAATGCCCCCGTATTTGACGCGGTAAAACTTAACAGGGTAATGACGTAACTCCCAGCATTGGGTTGTGTAGGATAGGAGCGTATCGCCTGGTAGGACCCGGGAAGGGGCCATTGTATGAGCTGTTATCTTCCTGAAGGCGATTGGGTCTCTCTTGTCTACATCCTGAGAGGTGTGATCCTGAGGTGAGTTGCTCAGGCCAGATCTCGCCTAAGCTTGGGCGGCGCTCAGGAAGCATCTGCCATCGGAGACAGTTGCAATGGTGGAGGAAGAAGTAGCTCTGGTGAATGATAACCCTCACCTACAAATGAAGTTGGTTCTGGTGGTTCAGTCGTAACCATATTTACCTCGTAGACCCAAGAACGCGTGTCAATCCCGAACAGAGTCACTGAATTTTTTCGGTGTAAAAATCCTAAGTATGGCTTCCTTCGGAAGGGAAGTAAAGCCGTGGGGTTCCATGTCGTAGATTTTCAGCACGTAAAAGATTCTCAAGCCTGAAAGAAGAGCCCTCTGAGCAAAATATATCACCCGTTTCACGTTCTGAAATATAAGGGACGCTTATGACCTGAGATGTTAAAGAGCATCCGTAAATAAAAAAATCAAACAACAATTGAAAAGAGAGTGTACATAAAAAAGTAACCGAGGTGTCTTTCCCTCGTTAGTTATAAGTCAAGAAAAGATGGTCGGTCATTTGGTCGTGCCAACCCTTTTATCATACAGAAAGGAGTAAATAACATCTCTGGGCCTGTAAAATTCTGCACGCGATGAAGAAATGGATCTCTGTTGGTAGAGACAATGATATTAACGGAGATAAATTCAGTACTTACAGCGACAATTCTCCACAGATGTCCTTTCCGTGTCGAACGGCACAGAATCCAGAATTCATTTCGCAAAGTAATTAACACCAGCATACTCGTGGCATGTCCAGTACGGAATTTCAGGGTTATCTGAAGGTACAAGGCGTCACATCCTTTTATCGTGTGTAGACGAGGAAAGATGAGAAATTCAGCCGACCCGTACTCTCTTCTTTTAATAGTTTGGCCTACCCCAAAGGACAAAGAACATACGAGGTTATAGATGTACGCCGGTATATTCCCAGCCCCATGCGATGTTTTCAGTGCCAATATTTCGGCCACACTCACATGTCTTGTAAGAGTGCTAATTCATGTGTGCAACCTGCGGTTAAAAAAAAAAAAAAAAGAGGGAACATGTCCACCTGCTCACGTCTGCATGAACTGCCGCGGAGATCATCCAGCTTCTTCCCGTGACTATCCTCTCTAACGCGAAGATAGCCGTATACAGGAGCTGTGGGTGAAGGAAAAGCTTTCATTTTCTGAGGCTTAAAACGCTTTCAAGCTCGCCGCCTGTGATACCTAAGATCGGTACGTATAGCTCTATAGCCTCGTCTGCGATATAGAAGCGTGATACGCAGCCATGCGACTTGGTTTGAACTCAAGTCCCTAGAGCACCAAGTTCCGCCAAGCGTTCTACCGAGAAACCCAAATCTGTAGTATTTGATGTTCTGGCCATTAATTTCAAAATGACACATATAGAATGACTTTTTAAAAACATTTACTATTACTGAAAAAAGAAAACTTTATGCCCTTCTCCTCCTCCTCCTCCTCCTCCTCCTCCTCCTCGGAGGCGATCTCCTTTGATGGGTCAAGGAGCCAACCCACTAGGCGGTCACCCTTGCCGCCTATTTCTATCTCCAACCGATTCCAGGTGTTGGAATCTGTTTACCATTCTCAGCGGGAGAGCACTCTTTCTGAAGATATCCTGCTCCTGCTAAACTACCTAGCTCCACGCGTCTAAAGAAAGAGCGGCTGATTCGTCCTTTACTGATTAAAAAGTAAATTGATCTGTTTGCTTATCCCAGACTTTTATAATGGCTATCTTAACGTGGAATCTAAGTGGAATACGTATTTGAAGACCTGAACTGAAGTTGCTTTTACGCTGAACTGACACTCGCTTGTGGTCTTCAGGAGACCAAGCTTCGACCACAGGACTCATTTGTCCTCCGCGGTTACTCTTCGGTGCGATTTATCATCCCACCAGAAAATGGCACTCCTGAGCATGGCGGAGTTTTAATCCGAATCATAGTGGACATATACAGTTCTTCACTGAGTCAATAGCTTCCTGTACAGGCTGCAGCAGCTACCGTTGTTTTTCTGGCCTTAGTTTTACTGTTCGTAATATTTACATACCTCCATCTGCTACCATCTCAGCGGCTGATCTAGACCAACTTATTTTCCAGCTACCACCCATTTTTTGTAATTTTGGACGAGACTTTAATGTGCACTATCCCCTATGGGGCTCTGCCATAGAGTGTGAGGGGTAGCATGGCAGCGAACATTTTGGATCGCCATAATCTTATTTTACTTAATACAGGCCAGCCTACTTTTCTATCCGATAGTACAGACAGTTTCTCGCATTTTGATTTCTATCCGTTCTGTTTCTCTTTATGTTCATTTTACCTGGAACGTCCTCTCTGATTTGTACTTCAGTGATCATTTTCCTTGTCAGAGCCATATCGTGCCTTCCCTTGTATATTCACAGCGCGCGCCGAGGTGACTTATTAACATGGCGAATTTGGGTATCTTCCGTTCTCTAGCCACATTTTCAGGGTGTGTTATATTCATTGACACCATGGTCGAGTATCTCGTTACAGTAGTCATTACTGCCACAGATCAAGCTATTCCTCGGCCGTCTTCCCACCCCAGACGCTTTCCGGTCCCTTGGTGGACGATGAATGCCGGGAGGCATTGCGTACATGCCGAGGTGTTTTGAGAAGTTTTCGTTGTCATTCTACTTTGGCATATATGGTTCAGTATAAACAATTGCGCGTCAAATGCCGTGGAGTACTGAAGGACAGCAAAAAGGCGTCTTGGATTACTTTCGCTTCTATTTTTAACGGCTCAACGCCTTGGTCTGTTGTCTGGGATAAACTACCCCTCGTTGCAGGTACCTGGGTTTTCACTTATACACGGTTTCAAGGTACAACACCGTGTTCTTGATACTCCTACGGACATTGCTAACACACTGGGCGCACTTTTGCTGAGATTTCCGGCTCCAATAATTATACTCCGCGTTTCGCACAGTTAAGATCCAAGTGGAATCGAGGGGATTCTTCTTTGCCTCCGATAATCAGGAGTGCTATAATGTTCTATTTTCAGCCAGAGAATTGGAGTATGCGCTGTATACCTCTCGGCATTAAGCTCCAGGCCCAGATGGTATACGTGTTGCTATGTTACAGCATCTCTCAACGGAAGGAAATACTTTTTTATTACATATTTTTAATCCCATCTAAAGTGACGGCACCTTTCCGTGCTTTTGACGAGTTGCCACCGTCATACCAATCCGAAACCTGTAAAGGACCTCCATTTTCCTTCCAGTTACTGCCTTATTTCCTTCACTAGTTGCTTATGTAGGGTGATGGAACACGTGATTAACGGGCGGCGTATGTGGTGAATAGAATTGCAACACCTTCTGACAACGTCCAATGCGGTTTTCATTGTCATCGCTCTTCTGTCGACCATTTTGGTATCTTTCCACCCATATTATGGACAATTTTGTACGAAAATACCAAACGATCTCCGTCTACTTTGATCTAGAGAAAGTCTATGATACCTGCCGGAGAAGCGATGTCCTTCGTACTCTTCATGAATGACGTATATGTGGTCGGTTTTCCATTTTTATTCGGTTGTTCAAGAAGGACCGGGTTTTTAATGTACGCATGGGTTCTGTTTTATCATCTCGTTTTATTCAGAAGAACGGAGTACCTCAGGGCTCGGTACTCAATGTCACACTGCCATCACTATCAATTCTATGAGAGTGTTTACCGCCAGGAACATTGCGATATTTCTTCTCAGCGCACTTGTCTTTTGGAATGTCGCCTCCAATTCTGTCTGGACAGTCTCTATTCTTGGAGTGTCAATCACGGTTCCGTTTTTCTGAGAAGACCGTCTGCACGAATTTTTGGCGCTGAAGGAGTATCCTTCGCTTTCTCTCTATCTTGGCCCAGGTTCTTTATATTTCGCTGACGAGTAAAGTTATTTTGATTGGTTTTTGATGGAAAATTATGCTGTTCACCGCATATAGCACAACTGAGAGGTCGGTGGAATGTTCTGTATGTCTTTTACGGGTTTTAGGTGGCGCATCGGTGGGAGCTACCCGTACGGTTCTTTTACGTCTGTACCGATCTATAACCGGGTCTATAATTGATTATGACTCTGCGCGACCTTCAGTTTTTTGTCTCCTTAATCCGATTCATCACAGAGTAATCCGTGTCGCAATAGGAGCATTTCCTACAAGTCCTTTGTACAACCTGTGCGCGGAGTCGGGTGAACCTCTGCTCTCTCCTTTCGTAAAGGCATTTTACTTTGTGGATACGGTTGTCCATTGGCTGCCCAACCTCGGTATTCCACGAATAACCGTATTCTAATATATCGCTTGATATATTTTACGCTTCTGGGTTTCTGGCTTCTAAGCCTCCCTGCTTTTTTCTTAACTGAGGAAGCTTGTTATCCTCCTTGGCTTTCAACAGAATCCTATATACATTTTGGGCTTATGTCCTGTCCTAAATCTTCGACCGCAGCTTCTATTATTCGTCAACATTTTATAGTTGGTCCTGATGGTGTAGTGGTAACCATACTTGCCTCCTAAGCCCATGATCGCGGGTTCAAACCCGGCCAGGATCGATGGAACTTTTTGGGCATAAAAATCCTAGAAATGGTTCCTTCGGAAGGAAGCAAAGCTGTGGGTCCCGTGTCGTACATTTACGGCACGAAAAAGGATCTCAAGCATGAAAGAAGAGGCCTCTAAGCAAAATTTGTCGGCCGTTTCACGCCCTGAATTGAATGGGACGCTGATGACCTGAGATGTTAAACAGCGTCCGTAAATAAACCAAATACTCAATGGACATTTTATTGCGATAATCTCATTATTTGCGAGATGCAATTTCATCTATACCAACGGCTCTAAAACGAACACAAGAGTTGCACGTGCGTTTGTTTGTAATATTTCTAGTTTTACTTCTGGTCTCTGTATCTGCTACATCTAGGACCCTATATTTGTTCTGATATCCTGAATGCTCTTTTGAGCTTTCGAAACCTGTACAACTCTTGTACAGGAGATCCAGGACACAGTGTTCGCGCTAATTGACGCGGGTATCAGCGTAACCTGCTATGGGTTCCTGGCCACGTGGGAATTCAGGGCAATGAGGCAGTATGTCGCAGCGAAAGTATTCTTTTGGACCCTTTCACAAACCGTTCTCTCGCTCTGGAGCGAAGAATGTTATTTGATCCGAAATAATAAACCTCCGGAATGCAAATCTACACCTTTTAATTGGTTAACCTATTCTCGCGTAGTTCGTTGCGAAGAAGTAGTTTTAGCATGTTTTTGGATTGGGCATTGTCGTTTTAGTCATCTTCACATTTTTAAAGGCGAACGAACTCAGGCGTGTCCAAATTGTGACAATCCCTATATAGTGCCTCACATTTTATTGAATGCCATCATCTAGGGACTTAGAATTTCCTACGGTTTGCCTTTCTCTTGAGGAAGTTCTTGCATATGATGTCATCCCTGTCAAGCGAGTGCTCCGTTTTATGAGTATATATGGTTTCTGGAGCAAATTATGAATTTCCATTTTTAATATTTGATGTATCTTTATTAGTGCATTTTAAGATCAGTTTGTTTCCAGCTATTGTTGGTGTATTTTAGCAGCAATGCTACATATCTTGCATAAACAAGAATTGGCCAAAATATGCTCAATATCCACCAAACAAAATTAACATTTATGCACCTAACATTAGTTGAATTTGAAAAAGTGGTATTTCCATTTCACAAACCTTTCACATTGTGGAGGGTCTAAAAAAGACAGACGAAATGGCCACCACTATGGTCTATTGGTAGCATTTGTGACTGCTAATCCAGAGGTTCTGGTTTTAGATCGCAGTCAGATCAAGTTGATTATTTTTTTTTCCCCTCCCTCACCTTGAGAAGGTGAACACCAGATAGCTTTAAGGAATCAAGGACTCAGCGCATTTGGGTCATTATTAATTCATCTCATTCATCCCTACGGACTGACACCTATAGTATTCACGTTCAATCTACAGGCATCTTGAGAACATAGTCACATAGCACATAAAGAAAACTGGAAGAGCCTTCTTATATTTGAAAATTCTCTCAGAGTAATGAATAGAAGACCAAGAAGAGCATTTCATAGGTCATCAAATAAGATATCTTTAAGAAAAAGAATTTGAAATAATTTTCCATTATAGTCAGTAGCATGGCAATTATTTTCAGCTCTTTATAATCGTTTGCTTGGAAATAAAAGCAACTGAACTATTGTTGAAATTGTGGATGATCTGGAGAGCTTCAAGAAACTTGATTGCTGCATGCTATTTAAGTTGCATTTCCTCCATAGCCACTTGGGTGTATTTCCAGCTAATATAACTTTGGAGAGCATTTATGCCGGGGCTTCAAAGTGATAGGAAAATGTTATTTGGGTCAATGTGATTCTGTTGTATTCATTCATAGATTTTTGTTCCATGAAAGATGGAGTTCATTCCACAAGAGAAAGACATATGCACTTCCAAATGTAAATTGGGTGATTTTCATTACAGAGGCTATGTTAAAAAAATCCATGCTTATTCTTTGTTAACGTTTCATGTTCCTGTTGCTTTGCCATGTTCTAATTTCAAAAATTGCGACACTAAAAGTCCTTGCTTCTGATGGTATCTCCCCCAACATCAATTAACCTACATGTTAAATATCATCTATGGCATAATGTACATTTTGGCCATATTTCTTATTGGATAAATTCTAAATTTATTTTTGTATTTGTGTGCTTATGATATATGTCAGTATACATAATAATATACGTATAAATGAACAGATCACAAAGTTACTTTTCCTATATTGTTACTTCAAAATACAGGAATGTAGCGCACTGCAACTTATATATCTGCTGGTTTGTAATCTCACTAATATATGGCATGCAGATGCACGTGTGAATGAAATAGAATATTGACACAGTAACAGCTGCAAGATGACGAAGGCATTGATTGAATGAATGTCATTTTGATCTGGAGAAAGCCAGATCTTGCGGGAGAAGCGGTACCCATCGTACGCTTCATGAATGGCACCTTCGTCATCAGCTTTCCATTTTTATTCGGTAGTTCATTAAAGACGGAGTTTTTAATATATTGGTGTTTTTTTTTTTTTTGAATGGTGTTTAACGCCCGTTTTTACTATTGAGGCACCACAGACAGTGGACACTGATGATACATGAAATATAAATTGGGAAAGTATTTATTTTTAAGGAAGGAAACGTTCCAGGCTAAGATACCTCCCCGGCATTTGCCAGTTATGAGGACTGAGGAAAACCTGGAAAAAGTCAGGAAGGACGGTCCTGGCGGGATTCGAACCCCAGACCTCCCGCTCACTAGTCCGCGCCTTTACGACCTCGGCCACCCGTTCTTCTGAGAAAAACATTTGCATCAATTTCTGGCTCTGCAAAGTGTATCCTTCACCAGCTTTCCATCTTGGCCCAGGTCCTCTATCTTTCGCAGACGAAGTGAAGTTCTTTGACTTGGTTTTTTATAGGAAACTATGCTGATGTTGCTTATAGCACTACTGAAAGGCCGGTGTGGACGTTCTGTATGTCTTTTTCTTATTTTAAGTGCCCGGGGAGTTGACCAGACGGTTCTTTTACGTCACTACCGTTCTATAATCTGATCCATAATGCATTGCTTATGGCTCTGTGCAACCTTCGCTACTTCGTCGCCTTAACCCGATCCCTCACCAGGGAATCCGTGTCGCAATAGGAGTATTTCCTACAAGCCCTGTGTCCAGCCTATGCGCGGAGGCGTGTGAACCTCCTCTGTCCAATCGTAGAGACATTTTACTTGTGAATACAGTTGCTCAATCTCGACATCCCACGAATGAGTCGTTTTTTTAATATGTCACTTGATAGTTTTTACGCTGTTTGTTTCTGATTCCTAAGCCTCCGGTTATCGTTTTCGAGAGATGTTAAGAGCTTTTGGACGTAGAGTTGCATGCTTGTTTTTCTCAGCTGGGGAAACTGGTTATCTACCTTGGCTTTAGGCAGAGGACCCCATATATACTGGCCTAAAAATCGAATGCACCTTCTACTGTACATTCTTCATTTGCAAGATGCAGTTTTATGTACCGACTGCACAAAAGTGGACACAGGAGTTGGATGTGCCTTCGTTTTCAGTGAATCTAGTATTAAATTTGGTCTTAACTCTGCGACATCTATTTTTATGGCGGATCTATACACGATTTATAGACCGGTTTTATATGTATCTGAATAGCGACTGGGGGACTCAGTAATTGTTCGGATTCCCTGAGTGCTCTTTCGAGATTCGAAACCTTACAATTCCTATCCTCTTGTACAAAAGATCCAGGACGCAGTGTTTGCGTCAGCCTAACACCTCTATGAGCTCCTGGCCATGTGGGAATTCAGGACAACCAGGCCACAGAAGGCAGTGAAATCGATTCTTTTAGACTCTTCCACAATCCAGTAACGTATTTTCTCTGGGGATTTTAGTCGATTTTTATTAGAACCGCTCTCTCGCGCTGATGCAAAGAATGATATTGCTCCGAAGTAATAAACTACTGTCCCTTTTAATTGGTTAACCTCTGCTCGTGTAGTTCGTCGCGAAGAAGTACTTTTAGCACGTTTGCGGACTGGGCATTGTCGTTTTAATCACAGCCACATTTTTAAGAATGAGCCTGTTCTACCGTGTACATTGTGACCACCCCTATACAGCGTGTCACATTTTAATTGAATCTCACCATTTAGATGCTTTTAGAATTTCCCAATGTCCGCCTTTCTCTCTTGAGGGGAACAACGTCATCGCTGTGGAACAAATACTACGTTTTATATATATTTTTGGTTTCTGGAACAAGATATGCTCTCCCCCCACTTTATATGTGACGGTTTCCTTTTTCGCGTATTTTAAGCCTATTTTGTTTCCGGGTATTGCCTTTGTATTGTATGAGCATTTTTTGTACATTGTTGAATTTCTTTTGCTCTTGTTATTTGTTAATGAGCTTTTTTATTTGTATTGGCCGACTAACTTGTGTCGTTTGTTTTCTGCGCATTATTTCAGAGTAGATAGATTATTTAATTATTCTTATTATTGGCGTAGTTTTGGTGTGTTTAGGCGCTAATGACCATAGAAGTTTTACACCCTTAAACAGTAATCAATAAATATTTCAAACCTAAGTTGTCAAGATATGAAAGGCATGTACAATAGGCTTAGGAACTTAGAGCAGTTTTTGCATGCCTCACCAAGCGCAAAAACATCATCTTGCAGGATAAATTGTCTAGAAAAATCCACCATAGCAACGCTGGTTTGTTCAACACTGCTAATTTCAAGTCCTCAAGCGCGCGAACATATTCATAGCCCAACAAAAGGCAACGCCCTTAAGGCGAATGAAATGAAAGGTTTCATACTCTGAGAAAAATTGACAAAGTTGGAAAATAAATTAGCCATTTCCAAAAATCTCGCAGCACCCTTAAGATTGCGCAGAGGCGGAAATTCGCGAATCTACAAGGTGCGATTAGGATCAATCAAAATACCGGAAGGCGAAATTAAATGGCCCAGAAATGAAAATTGAGGAGAGTGAAACGTACCATAAGACTCACATAATGAAGTCGGAAAATAATCTTTCCCCAAAGTTCTAAATGGAATTAGAAATCGGGGTATATATCAAATCATCTAAATAAATATAGACATTTAAATGTCTATTTGATAGCTTCAGCATTAACTCTTCCATTTTCTACTTTGAGGGAGAAAGTTTAATTTGTGTGTTAATAAGCGACCGTATTTCACACATCACCAAATCAATAATTCCTAATTCGTTAGAAAAACTAAGGAAACTAATTGCAAGCATATGTCATAACCAATTTCTTATGAGAATCTAAACCTCCTGTCTGAAGGGTGCAGCCCAGTGAGGCGAAAGCAAAAACCGTGCGCTAGTCGGGAAATGTAGGAGAAAAGTTTGGAAAGAGGAATTGCTTTCTCCATCTCGAAACAAAACATATTCTAAAAAACATAAATCTATACCAATAGCCAGGGTTTGAATCAGAAGTTTAGACGAGGGGGAAAGAGAAGTTAGGTGCAATATACTAACATAATTTGGTGGCGGCGGTGGCGGTGGCGGTGGTGTAGGAGGATAAAAGAAAAAATGAATGGATATAGTAATATAGATAATAAGAATATATTCCCCGAAGTTACAAGAACAGTGTGCTTTGATGTGTCGAAAATCTGTAAAACTTTTTTCTATGTGGGGCGTCTGTTGCAGAACGATGTTCACTTCTTATCCACTCTGATACAAACTGCTCTACAGGAAAATCTTTTAGACATGGCTCATTAATGATCGATTACAAAAACCACAGACACCAGCGTTATTGTTTTTTTTCCCCCCTTCCATTCAATTCCGGAGTTTAGTAAGAGTGTTATTAATGACACTAAAACCCCTTAAACATTCTGCGAGAGACGCTAGTATTGTTTGTTTCCTTTGCATCAGTTCCTTTAATGTTTCACCAATAAATCCGCTTCCATCCCCCTCACTTTCTTGAACTGGTGAAATTCTTTCAAAGTGTCACAACAATAGAAGTGTCGGGGTTTGAAGGCACTAATTTCAAAATATTGCATAAAGACTCGATTTTTTCGTCATCAAATAACATTGATTCATTTTCTTCCTGTCTACCACATTTTATTTAAAATTGCACACTCTGTAAAAAATGAACTAGCACTGCTGTCATATTGTCCAGAAATTGCTGCTTGAAATTTGTGAACGGTTTTTTTTTAGCTGCATTCAAAGGTCCGGAGACCTTTGAATGTTTTTGTAGCTGAATATTCGACTTGGTCGGCTTGAAGATGGAAAATGTTTTTGTCTTTTCATTGCAGTCAATGCATCAATGCAAAGTTTTATTGCTGAAGACGCAGTTATAGCGTCAGAGTTTCTACTTTGCAGATACAGGGAAAGTGGCTTTATTATATATAGAACATCCCTAAATAGAACGAGTACCATGATGAAATTCTAAGGTCATTTTTGGAGCAATTCACATTTTTTGGGCTTTTTAAAATACTGGGATAAGTATGTATAACTTGACATCACAACTATCACGGTATTGCATGAGAATGCTACCCAACCAATGTAAAATATCCTTGTTTCTTTAAGTTTAAGTCCGAATGCCATGGCAATTTCTGTGAATTCGTGTTGATTTTTCGCACTCGCAGAAAAGAGTGAATTCAATGTGTCCAAGAAGGACCTGAACAGACATGGTATTTATTACATAATGTACAGCAAGTCCCAGTTTATAATTCAAACAGTGAATAACTACAATATTAGGATCATATTTATAACGAATGTAAGTAGCTGCTCTGTAAATTACTTTTAAATTTGCTGCTCCATTCGAAGCAAATCCTCTCAACTGCTTAGATAAAATCTCTTCAGAAATACCGTTACTAATAAAACAATTGTAATACTGTCAGCAAAGATTTTTCCTGTTGATGAATTTAACTATATCATAGGAAAAGTTGCATGGTGAACCATCGTAGACGCAACGAACATAGATAATTAAGCCATTATTCATTTGCTTGATTTGTGCTTTCTTCAACCAAAATATAAAACACTACAGGAATCAACTATGACCTTCCATAGGAAAAAACGACATATGATTGTAATGAAATGTATTATATTTGTGCAAATGTATTCTGAAAGAAGCATTCTTCCAATATCTAATCCTATCAATGCTTGTAATTCACATAAACCATTGAAAGGCAAGGAATGGTTTATTTTCTTTACATATGAGGTATGCTGTTCTAAAAAAACATGTGCAGTCACTTGTAATCTCTCTCTCTCTCTCTCTCTCTCTCTCTGTCTATGTAAGTATACACATACACACACACACAGCAATTTTCATTTCCTGAAACATTCAGAGATAGATTTATTAATCACTTCTTTTTTTTCTCTTTTCATTCAAAATTGATTTGTGCTTCAAGTGAAACTTACTTCTCCCGTGATCAGTATTTTATCATTTAACTTTTTATCGTTCTTTGCATTCAACCCTTTGATAAAAGTTGTCTCAATATGCATTTTATTGTCATCAATAGAACTGTGGTTTTGAATTTCTGATCAAAACCCCCTCCATAACTGTTTGCTGAAAGCCAAGGGTGCTTTGTTTTCCATTTTTTGAATCTCATTTCGTTTATATGTCCCCAGATTTTGTTAGGGTATCACACTATCACACTTACCACTTCGGGCTTAAAATCCTAAGTATGGCTTCCTTTGGAAGGGAAGTAAAGCTGTGGGTCCCATGTTGTACATTTACGGCACGAAAAAGAACCTCAAGCCTAAAAGAGAAGTCTCTGAGCAAAATTTGTCGGCCGTTTCACGCCCTGAGTTGAATTGGACACTGATGACCTGAGATGTTAAAGTGCATTCATAAATAAATCAAACCAACAAAAACAACTATATATTTATGTGGAATGGGGCTATAACTCTTATTTTTTATGTAATTTTCTGTGTGTGTTTCTTTTCTGTAAATTCCAAAATTCAAACAATCTCCATTTCTTATCATTTTTAAATCTAGAAATGGTAGCCACCCATTTCTGTCTTCTTCTTTGTGAAATTGTATAGATTTATGTTGCAAATCAAGAAGTTTCAGGGCATCTATTGAGTGTTTCTTCCGTATTATTGCAAAAATGTCATCCACATACCTATACCATGACTTGAAAATTAAAGGGAAGTCTTTTCTGATATGTATTTCAAATGAACTCATAAATAAATCTGCTAGAAAAGGTGACAAAGGGTTTCCCATAGTTAGGCCTGAAACTTGTAGGTAATATCTTTTGTTGAAGCTGAAGAAATGGTGTTAACCATTTCTTTAACATAAGCTTAACATTAATTTATCAATACATTTAAAAACTGAAGAAATAGAAGACTTATTGAAACTTACTAATATTTGCATTCAACAAAATTTCTTCAGCTGCAACAAAAGATATTACCAACAAGTTTCAGGCCTAACTATGGGAAACCCTTTGTCACCTTTTCTAGCAGATTTATTCCTGAATTCATTTGATATACATATCACGAAAGACTTCCCTTTAATTTTCAAGTCATGGTATAGGCATTTGGATGACATTTTTGCAATAATACCAAAGAAACACTCAATAGATGCCCTGAAACTTCTTAATTTGCAACATAAATCTATACAGTTTACCATAGAACAATGCAGAAATGGGTGGCTACCATTCTAAATTTAAAAATGATAAAAAATGGAGATTGTTTGAATTTTGGAATTTACAGAAAAGAAACACACAGAAAATTACATAAAAATGAAAGTTATAACCGCATTCAACATAAATATGCAGTGTTTCACAGTTTGGCACATAGATTGATGAATATTGCACTCACAGAAGCAGAGTACAAAATAAAATACCAACAAATAATAAAGACAGCTATAACCAATGGTTTCAACAAAGACACAGTGATAAAAATTATCAATAAATTTGAAAGACAAAAAGGGGTAAGGGAAGTTTCCACACTGAAAAACACAAAAGAAGGATACAAATTCAAAAGTTTCACCTACCATCCATTTTACCACAACAAGTTCAAGAAAATTTTCAAAGAGCATGGAATAATATTAGCCCCAAAGAACAGATATAATATCAAAAATTTATTCAGTTGCACAGTAAAAGACTCCATACCAACAGAACAGAAATCAGGAATTTATGTAATAAAATGCGCAGATTGTAAGTAGAGGCAAAACAAAGATAAATTTAGAAATTCGGAAGAAAGAACACTTTAGGAATATTCGGCTGAAGAAGGTGGATAAATCAGCAGTAGCAGCTCACTTTTGAACCAAAACCCATGAAATAAAACCATACATTAAACTGCTGAAACATCTTCACAACTCAATGGAGTTATCCACATCGGAAAAATTTTCATATTAAAAAATAAAGAAAACGTAATGAACTTTGAGTTTTGCCCAAAGGATGAACTCAGCAATTTGCTACTTCAGCCAATAGATGCCAACACAGGAACATCTGGGTGTCTAGTCATTGTTTCGAGTAATGGCGGTTCAGTGAGCAACTGAAGTTGTGAGAGATTCTCCCAAAACGCATCTTATTTTATGCAAGTAAATGGAGTTTAGTGTAAAAAATGAATACCTAAGTTTAGGATATATTACCACGCCATTGTCAACAGCTCGTAAGTACAATATTTATATTTCTGTTTCTATTAATTTGCATTTTTTTCTATTATATAAGTGCTTATTTCCAATACTGCTGCAATTTGCCATCGAAATTATTCTGTGAATTTCATATAAGTTGTAATGGAATGAAAATTACAGCCAGTTTCGCTTGTACCATGTTGTGAGAATCTGTGAATGTAAATGTGTGACCATGTAGGCTCAGGTATAATGTGAGAATGGTATGAAAAAAAGTCTTAAGGAGGTTATTGCTCAAGGAGACAGCTTTAGGTTCATTGTAATCAAGAAGGGGGAAATATCCTTATGTTGCCTAATCTTAGGTATTTATTTTTTACACTAAACTCCAATCACTTACACAAAAGTAAGACGTGTTTCTGGAGAATCTCTCCCATCTTCAGTTGCACTCTGAACCACCGTTACTCGAAACTATGGCTGGACAAACAGAGGCCACAGAGGTCATTTTAGATTGCCATTTGGCTCTTGAAAAATTGAAGTTATGTATCACTACACAATCTTGTGCCCATAATACTTGATTATTATGATTTCACATATGAATTTGAATTTAGGGATATTTAAAACTTGCACCAAGCTAAGGTAGTATTTCATTATGGACATGGATAAAGATAGGAATAATACACAAATTTTGTACATATTGATTCCATATACATTATTCTCAAAGCAAAGGAGAACTTATTCTTACTAGCATGTTTTAGATTGTGAAATATATATTTTATATGAATGGGGTAGGGAGGGATGAAGAGCACATTTAGCTGAGTAAATTCTGTCAAATTCATTATTGATTTTTTGCCTGTCACATAAAATTGCAATGAAAGGTGATGGACTGAAGTTAAAAGTTCTAATGTGGTTAATAGGATGTGGAGAACATGCATTAGTGGAATCATTTTGTAACTATAGAAATAATTCTTGTAGGTCCAAACAGTGCACAGATAGCTCTGGAAAGCAGCTAGTATTTGCAGTTAAGAGGGGCACAGACTCTACTCTTCTTTGGAAAGGAACAGTTAGAATAGCCTGTGTCAAGTTTGATCCAGCTACTAAAAAGATTGAAACATACAGGCTTCTAAATCTAAGTGAATTTTTAAAGGTAAGATAATTTTTCTCTCTTATTTTATAAACAAGTAGTGAAGTATTTCATTTTGGTGTGAACTGCTTGATGCAGACACACATTGGAATTATGCAACCAGATGCTCAGGTTTACATAATTATTTTGTTCAAGTCAAGCTTTTGCTGCCTCTCACTCTCACATACACTCATGTCAAATACAGTTTATTTTACAAATCCTATGGAGAAGAATAATAATTGGTAAGGAAAATAAGCATTTTTAAGAATAACAAAATTCATTTAAGAACCTCTTTGCAAAGCCTTTCTTTCTTTGAAATTACCCTCCTCTGTAATTAGGACTAAACCTCCAGAGACTTATAAGTCACTACCCAGATCAATGACTTGTCAGCAGTTAATTTCTATGGACATACATATAATACACATAAACATTGAAGAACTTTCTGAATGGGTGGTTAGATCAATGCCAGGACCATCTTAAAGACATACATACAGAAAGATACACATAGGGTGGAATGATAATGAATGATGAAATAGAGGATGAATCCATGGCAGAAGTATACTAACCCAGCATTTGCTCCTTCTGAACATGGATTGAAGAAAACCATGAAAAGCCTCAATCAAGTTAATCAGTTACAGGATTTGAATCTGCAACCTACAAAATATGAGTCTTTAGTGCTACCACCTAAGCCAACCCACTAGGTCTATTTACCGAGCAAATAATAAAATCCAATACATATAAAAAATAAATTAGTATACTGACCCCCATTTCTTTGTTCAACTTTATGGCTGAATCAAATAAAAAAGTGATTATGTCAGAAATAAATTGTATACAGACCAGCCAAGAGTTTACATATGTTTCACAAGTAGGGAGCAGTGTAGGAGAGTTGAACACTCCACCTGTCTTCCACATTCATTTTGTTCCTCCTCATGGGAGTGGCATGTGCAGGAATAAATAAATATAATTAAATATTTAGTAAATTAATTAATAATTTAGACTGTAATGAATGAAGAATTTATCTCTCTCTAAACTAAATTCATAATAAATACTGAAAGTGACTGACATCTATTTTCATTTGAGCACATCTAATAACCCCCAAAAAGTTTTAAGATAATACTCATCATAAACTTCTTTCATCTCACCAGTCGCTCCTGATTTCATTTTCCAAGGCCTTAAAAGGTAATGAATTGCTAGTACCTCATTACTAAACAGGTTCTCAATTAATTAAGATCATTATATGATCAAGTCAAAATACATACTCTTATTGTCCACTTATTTGTTCATAATATGTAGTATTAGTTTCATGAACCATTGTTCACATTCTCAGCCAGCTGTCAACTATTGGATAATTTGTTATGCTGTTGGAATGTTCAGTCTGCTCTGGTGAAGGTGTAATGAACTTAAAACTATGTTTTCATCCCCGGAAGGTTTCCTTGACGCTTCATTATTTTAATGCCCAACAATAGTAACGTTATCTGTTATCTATTTCTGTTTCGTATGTGAATGATATGTTTTTATATGGTATATTCAGAAGTTTTATGGCATCATCTATAAGTTTTTTATTAGCTATGGCAAATATATAGTCAACATATCTGTACCAAATTTTAAATATGTGTTGGAAGGCTGAGTTGATGTGTGTTTCAGATCTATTCGTGAAGAGGTTAGCTAGAAATGGAAATAAGGGTCTGCCCATAGTAAGTCCTGATTATTTTTTATAGAATTTGTCCTTGAAAGAAGAGTACAATTGGTTTATTGGTTTCTCTTAACAGGAATCATATTATATTTTGTATGCACCAATGCCATGAGTTTGGATAAATTTTAAGGGTTTTAAGCCCTCTGGACACTAAATTTATTGATTTGCCACAGATTACTGGCAGAAAGTTTACCTCAGTCCTAGCTCGCAAATTTTTCCAGTGTCTTCTCTTCTGCAATAACTCTCTTTATAGTGCCCCCCCCCCTTTTTTTTAGATAAGCTGTTTGTTGCTACATTTTAAAAGAATCTCAATGAATAGTTTTGATGTCAGTAGGAGCTTTAGGAAGCATCAGTGAATAAAAAGAAAAAGAAGAAGAAGAAGATAAAAAAAAATTCTGCTTTAAAAAGTAGGTTCCATAATTGAAACTCTTGTCTCAATTATGTACTTAACCATGATGTTAATTTACTATTTATAGTAACTTCCACCAACCTCATTCATTAATAAGTACATTTTAACTATTATAAGCTCATTTCTCCTATTGGCATGTTATTTGTGGACAAGTATGCGCCAAATACCTTCAGACTATTCATGAAAGGAAGGAGGGAGTCAATGGGACATAATGGTTTCCTTCATCACTAGTGAACCTCTCACTCTGCCGGTAACACAATATTCTTTCTATAAATTCTCACAGATAACTGTATAAAATCAAATGGGTTCAACTCCATAGCTCACAAACACACAATTTTTAACTGCTTAACATAAAGACTGGTGAATTTATCAATCAGTAAAGAGGAGTGCAAAAGAGAATTTGAGAAGATACATTATAAATGGTTTTAACAAAAATTTGGTAAACAAAAAACTTAATAGATTCCTAAAGAAGAAATTAATCAAGAATACCACCACACTATTGACTGAAATAGAGAGACCAATTTTTAAAAAAAAATCACCTACCATTCAGTATCTATGAATAAATTCCAAAAAAAATTTAAAGATGTTAACATTGAATTGGCACCTGTTAACATATACACTCTAAAAATGCTTTAGTGGACAACACTTGTAATAACATTTCACCAGAGAAAAAGTCAGGCATCTACAAAGTAACATGTAAAGAATGTGATAAGATATATGTTGGAAAAACTAAAAGGAACATAGGAATACCTTTAAAGGAACATCTTAGGAACGTTAAATACAAACTGATAGATAGGTCAGCAGTGGCACACCATTTTTGGATAACGACATAAAAAAAGAAATCTTAAAGAAGCACAAGGATGTATAGAATTGGACTCGTGGGAGAAGATATACATTCATAAACATAGGGATCATCATATGAATTTTGACCTTCCAGGAGAATGTAATACAAATTTTCATTTTATAAAAAAATGCCACCAAGGTGAAGCCACAGGTCCTCGTAATTATTAGTTTCTCCTACCAGTCGTCAAGTTGGTTGAAGATGGAGAGGACGCCTCTTTGAAACTGGTCCCACTGAATTTAAAAGTGAACCATAAGAATGTGTTAGATGACAGATTAGATAGAATTTACATTTAACAAGCTTCACTGTGAGAGTTCCAACAGAATTTTTTAATAATTTCTTATACTTTTTTGGAATTTTTTAAATGAATTACAAAGGTTTTCAAACCACATAGGAACAGACTAGGAGTGACTCATTTACCAAATAAGAAAATGGAGGATTTACACATGAAAGATTTTAATCATAACTTTTATAACTTGAAGAAGGATATTAAATACTACATAAAATTTAAAGGAAAAATTAGACTGATTGCTGCAGACATATATTTTTTTAAATTTGTGTATTAAACATCACATCTGCCCAAACTTTGTTAAGAAAATAGTTAAATACAACCATAAGAGTAAAGAACAATTAACAGTTGAGAAGAAGGTAATCCATATGGGAAAAGCAAAACATTATGCTAAATTACCCACCATAGATTTGCAATTATATGACATATACTTGAGAGTCACCAAAAAGTTAGGTTATGTCATTTGGGACAACTTAATAAGGAATGCACTAGAACATATCAAAATCAAAGTAAAGAAAAAAGTAAATATTCAGAAAATAAATTTGGGAATTTAAAAAATTTGCAGAAAACTAGTAAACCAATACAGAAACAGAATAACATGGTGAATTTATCACAAGTAAGTGTTAATAAAGAGGATTTACCTATACTCAATGTGGGTTTTAAAACTTGTGTAAACTTCTCTAGTAATGTTGAAGATTACATAGTTGATCTGGAAATTGCCATAGAAGGTTTAACTATTGAAGAGAAAGAAAAGATAAGGATAAAATCAGAGGATGCTCTTAAAGGGATTAACAAAATGAAACCAAACTAGAATAGTATGTTTGCGCTTTGAATTTACTTAACTAAAAAGTATATTTAATTATTTTCACAATTTTATTGCATCATTTTACTTTATTCAGAGCTATATTTTGGATGAATTAAATAGAAAATAAAGTTTTCCTTATTGCAATTGCTAAAGTCCACCAGTAAGTTTTGTATAGTAATTAAGAGATGTTCCAAATCACAGAACTCGTAAATAAAGTGAAGATGCCACAAAATCAGTCATTTTTATATTCATTCTATATCTAGTAGACGGTCTTTCTTTCTTTCTTTCTTTCTTTCTTTTTTTCTTTCTTTCTCCTCCCCCTCCCCCCTCCCCCTCCTCCCCCTCCTCCTCCTCCTCCTCCTCCTCCTCCTCCTCCTTCTTCTTCTTCTTCTTCTTCTTCTTCTTCTTCTTCTCTTCTTCTTCTTAGCATAGCTATCATTTTATACAACATATAATGAAACTTTTTTCACATTTCATCAACTTTTCCACAAGCCTCATCAGTCTTCATTATCCCTTTCTTTTATAATTGCCAAGGCATCATTGATGCCCTGGATTACAGCTTATAAGTTAGTCAAATCATACTTGACATTGGAGTGCTAAGTAAGCAGTTGTAGAAAAAAAATATGTTGAGAGGACGTTCTTGATTTGGTAAAGAAGTGGTATAAGGGCTAACGGATGGAGTTAAAAATTGAATAGGAAGAATGGGTCTTTATGGAATTAGGAAGAAGGTATTGCAAAAGAGATACTAAAAAGGCATGATGTAAAGAATTTGCTGGTATTTGCAATATTGTATCACACAGTTGGTGTGATGTAAGTGATGGCAGGTATCAGGTTAAATTCTGATTGATAAAGTAAAATACATTGGAATAAATATTCATTAAAATGGAAAGAATAGATGAATGTGTGAGTACTAAAATATATAAAGTTGCTAAATTCATAAAATAAGAAATAAAGAAAAAGAATTCTACAGAAATAAACGGAGACTATAGGGGGAAAAATTAAAGAATAAGATACAGATAAAATGTGATATTTAGTAGGAAAGATTTAAGGAAAAGATATAACCTTGCAGGTGGTTAGAATATTTTGGAGTAGAAGCTCAGTATATGGTCAATAGTATGGAAAATTGTGAAGATATATCAAATTAGCAGCAAAGAGAAAAACTAATGATAGCAGTAATATACAAGTATTTGTTTATTATTTATTTTTTAATGGTATTTAATGCTCAGCTTATTTTTACTACTGAGACATCATAGGCAGGAGAGTATCTAAATCAGTATGATTTAGCACAAGTTGAAACAAGGGAAAGGAGTTTTATTTGGGAAGGAAGTGTTCCAGGTCTAAGTTTTAGGTTATCTCCCCATTTGTCATTGATGACTGAGAAAAATCTGGAAAAACCAACTCAGCCTAGACTGTTCTGACAGAAATCTAATCCCATACCTCCCGTTCACAAGTTCAAGCAATAATAATCTTGGCTAACTTTGTTGGTTTATTTTTATGAAGTCTCCTGGAGAGTAACTAAGATAAGAGGAACAAACCTCTCTGAAATAAATACTATCAAATGAACAGTGAGCTCTTAAGAAGTAATTAGTAGAAGAATGAAAGAAGCAAAGGCTCTTTTTTAGAGGGGGATAGTGTTTAACTTCTGTTTTAACTACTGAGACATCACAGATGGTGGACACTTTATATATGAGATGAAATGATTAACTGAATTTTTTTTTAAAGGAAGTGTTTTAGGCCTATGTTTAGGGTACCTCCCAGGCATTTGCCATTTATGAGGACTGAGGAAAACCTGGAAAAAACATCAATTCAGAGAAAACAGTCCTGGTGGGAATCAAACTCCAGAACTCCCTCTCACAAGTCCATGCCTTATCGACCTCTGCCTCTTGTGGCGGTGAAGCAAAGGCTGCAGAAAAACATAATATAGTCAAAATCTAACACCTTTGAATTGAAGGTAAGAGTAAAAAGAACTAAGAGAATGTGAAGAGGTATGAATTGGCAATTTGAGAGCAAAAAGAGAAGAGAAACAGTTAGAATGGAAACAGAAAGCTCATTCTTCACAAGGGTAAGCAATAGCTGTAATAGAAGAAGAAGAAGAAGAAGAAGAAGAAGAAGAAGAAGAAGAAGAAGAAGAAGAAGAAGAAGAAGAAGAAGAAGAAGAAAGAAGAAGAAGCTGGTGATGGTCAAGCAGTAGCTACGATAATGGCATTTTGCCATAAGAGGAGATTGTCACATGGCTTGGAAGTGTGCAATGGGAAAACAATTCGGAGGTTAAATGTTGGAATCTTATGTCAAGTGCTGTTTCTACTCTATGTGGTAGCTCAGGGTCTGTAGAATCACTGGTGACTGGGAGAGAATCGGAGTGAAATTAAAGAACATATTGAGAACTTGGAAAAGAAGAAGCTTCAACCTTATTTCAAAACTTCCCTATCTGATATTCAACTGTAATTAAATTTAAGTAAAAACCATGTCCCTTTAGATATTCAGGGGAAAATTTAAAATTATTTATTATAATTTAGCCACTCACAGCACCCCTTTTGAAATTTCAAATGGCACCCCTACCTTTTGGTGCTTAAATTTTTAAATTTTTAGGGAGTTGAATTGCACATCTTTTGTTTTTTTTTTGTTGATTGCCTGGTAACCTGCATGTTGTTATTGTTTGAATTTGGACAAAATAATATTATAATAACTACTGATCATTTAATGTAATAATTGTATTTTGGTAATAAACTGTTTCAAAATGGTGATACTTTACAAGAAAGAACAGAATGCAAGAAATTTAATCAGGAGTTCCAAAACAGGCTGTAATACTAATAATCATAATTTTACCTAATAGTTTTCTCATCCTACAACTAGCTGACTTATTTTTTATTCTGACTTATTATTAACTATAATTTTACCTAATAGTTTTCTCATCTTACAACTAAATGTGCCTAATGTACATATAACTTCGGTCACTCTATTCTTATTACTTATCTTGAAGAAATTTTTTATGTATGTATCAGGCAAAACTTAATTACAAGTAACAATTAATATAAATAATGTACTTACGAAGCTGTTGACAATAGAGTGGCAATATAACCTAAACTTAGGTATTCATTTTTTACACTAAACTCCACTCACACAAAAGTAAGACATATTTCGGGAGAATCTCTCCTATCTTCAGTTGCTCATTGAACCACCATTACTCGAAACGATGGCTGGACGACCAGATGTTCCTGTGGTGGCCTCTGTTGGTTGAAGTAAGAAGTTGCTGAGTTCATCCATAGGAGGAAACTCGAAATTCATTAGGTTTTCTCTATTTTTTAATATGAAAATTTTTTCCCAAGTGGATAACTCCATTGGGTTGTGTAGATGTTTCAGCAGTTTAATTTCCAATTTTATTTCATGGTTTTTGGTCCAAAATTGAGCTGCTACTGCTGATTTATCCACCTGTTTAAACCAAATATTCCTAAAATGTTCTTTCCTCTGAATTTCCATATTTATTTTTGTTTTGCCTATGCAGCCCTGTTCACAATCTGCACATTTTATTTCATAAATTCCTGATTTCTGTTCTGTTGATATGGAGTCTTTTAATGTGCAACCTAATAAATTCTTGATGTTGTAACTGTTCTTTGGGGCTAACATTATCCCATGTTCTTTGCAGATTTTCTTGAACTTGTGGTAAATTGGATGGTAGGTGAAACTTTTGAATTTGTATTCTTCTTTTGTGTTTTTCAGTGTGGAAACTTCCCTTATCCCTTTTTGTCTTTATTTTAATTTTTAATTATTATTTTAATTATAATTTTAATAATTATAATTTTACTGGTTGTCCAGCCATCGTTTCGAGTAACAGCGGTTCAGTAAGCAACTGAAGATGGGAGAGATTCTCCCAAAATGCATCTTACTTCTGTGTAAGTGAGTGGAGTTTAGTGTAAAAAATGAATACCTAAGTTTAGGTTAAACAATTAACATAACTGCAGTATTCATTAAATAAATTGAATGTACACAATAACAAGTAAAGTTATATAATTGTGCCATAAAGAGAGAGATGTACAAGAATATTTCTCATTGTTACATCTTGGGCTATAGATACTAAAATAACAGAACTGCTCCACAACTAGACATTAAATGATATCATTTTCAAACTCAGAGTATCAATTTACATTAAAATAACATATTTTATATTTTACAATAAAATCATGTTGGCTAGTGTAATCAGTCATTTTGTTAGTAGAAAGCTGTTGCTGAATGACAGGCTAATGCAAATTCATGAAGTAGTTGCCTTATTTTGTTTTGTGTTAGATTAAATTAGATATTAGGGGGATTTGATGGGAGTTTTGAAAAGTCATCCAGCACATCAATTGGAGAAGGGACAATGAGAGATTCTTGCTAGGGTCTAGGATGAATTTCCTAGTTTAATCTGTCCAGGAAAGGTTTGCCACCTTAGTTGATGCTTATCCCCAATTCATGTTTTGACTGTGGTCTTAGTATAAGTACTGATTCAGACCACAGTCTCAGGGCCAAAAGAGGGTGTGTCAGCTCCCCTTTTTGCCAGCAGATCTGCCATTTCATTCCCATAAATGCTCTGATGCCCAGAAACCCACAGCAGTTCAAGCCTGTTGCAGGATGTCACGGAAAACAAGGCACTTTGACATTCCCATACCAGTCTGGATTGCACATGGTCAGAGGTAAATATTTTTAGTACATTTTGACTGAGAGCATGAGATTTCATTTCCTCCAATAGCCCTTCTCCAGTCCTCTATAGGCATAGTTCAGGATGGCATAAACCTGTGTCTGAAAAATTGTACAATGTTACCAAGGCTTGTACTGATCTTAGTCCTTGGAAATCAGTCATATATTCCTGCACCCGATTGTAGCCTTTGCTGGATCCATCAATGTACCATATAAGTTATTACCTTCTTATTTTGGCATAGTTCCTTCCATCCAGTTGTCTCTAGATCCAAGAGGAACCCTAAATGAAGGAAAATTACAGTATTGAGTATTTATTAGGTCTGACCTCATCCTTGGTTCTGGAATATCCAGGAAATTTAGGATGGAAATATGTTCGGTTTCAGCATACTTCTCCAAGTTCCTGTGTGTACCAAATGATGAGCTGTGAGCCTAGCCTCCACTTGTAAATAAATATCAATGGGAGAGAGGCCTAACAGAGTCTTCGGTGCAATAGTTGGGGCTTCTAAAAGCCCCTATAACACAACGACATGCTAATCTCTTTAGCTCGATAAACTGATCAGTTATAATGGTTTTTAAAGATGTCCATCACCAAACAATGGTGCTGTAAGATATCTGGTACTTAACTCTAGCAACATAAAGCCAAAGGCTAATATGTGGTTTAAGGCCTCAGGTGATCCAATTGTGCTTCTGGTGGTTATAAGAGACCAGCTGACTCTGCAGAGAATATTATTAATATGACTGTTCCAGGTTAGTTTCTTATCCAGTTCAAGTCTTAGATATTTGACTGATTCAGCATATTCCAGGTTGCACTACCAAGCTTAAGATTACCTAATCCCTTGAGATTCCTCCTGTTTGTGGATGGAATGACAACTGTTTTAATAGGATTTATTGATAAACCTTTCTACTTGCGCCAGCTGTGAATTTTCATCAGCCCATTGTTCATTGTCATCTGCATAGCCTTGTGTTTAAAACCCTTCCAGGGTCATTTCTTGGAGTGGACTATCCACCACGGTCCTAGACTATCCGGTCCTGGTGATGTAGTGATAACCATACTTGCTTCTTAAACCGAAGATCGCGGGTTCAATCTCGGCCATGACCGATGGATTTTTCGGGCGTAAAAATCCTAAGTATGGCTTCCTTTGGAAGGGAAGTAAATCCGTGGGTCCCCTGTCGTACATTTACGACACGAAAAAGAACCTCTCAAGCCTTAAAAAAGAAGCCTCTGAGCAAAATTTGTCGGTCGTTTCACGCCCTGATTTGAATGAGACGCTGATGACCTGAGGTGTTAAAGAGCGTCCGTAAATAAACCAAATAAAAAAAAAACACGAGACTACAAAGAAGAGGGGGAAAAGTAACCCCCTGTGGGCAGCCCCTTGAGGTGACAATTCCTATCATTTCCCCAAGAAAACTAGCAGTAATATTTCTGCTCCTAAGCATGGTGTTTATCCACCTACAAAGGGTGTGGATAACTCCATATTTCTGAGCAGCCAGAACCATTAACTCATAGGAGGTGTTGTAAAAAGCACTATATATATATCATACATCCATCCATCCATCCATCCACACACACACACGCACGTACGCACACACACACAGAGGAAAACGCTTAGGGCTATTTCTTTCCTTGGCATGGAGTCCTTCAGTCTGTTGACTTTTTTTTTATTTATGGACGCTCTTTAACAGCTCAGGTCATCACTGTCAGTCTGTTGACAATGCTGTGTAACGCTCTAATGCAAGACTTGGATGACTGATAGGCGTGTTGGTTTCAATGCAGGGGAGTATCAGAAAGCACCCTCCTTCGAATATATGTTTTAATCAGCCTTTCCACAGTCTTTAAAAGAAACGATGCAAGATTGATTGATCGATAGGCTTTTGCTTCGGTGTAGTTGTTACGACCGCGCTTAGGAATGAATACTACCCTGCTAGCTCTCCAGGCCTGAGGAATATAGCTGAAGGCCATATTAGCTCGAAAGAGATTGCAGAAAATAATATTGAGCGAGTCAGGTTCTTTCTGCAGCAGGGTAGGAAAGATACCATCCCTGCCTGGCGACTTAAATGGGTCGAATTTGTTAACGACCCATTTTACACTTTGAATAGTGACAACTTATCGTGCAAATTCCCAGTCCTTCCGCGTGGCTCCTGGTCTAGGGCTTTCTCAGTGGACTGTGGATTCGCAGATGTTGTCGTCAAAGATACACCCGGGGAAGTGTACCTCAAATAAGGCTTTGAGTGTTTCTTCAGCCAAGCCCGTAAAACCTCCCATAGGCTTGCATATTGTTCCTACGGGATTTATAGGTCCGAGGGCCAAGGCTCTGTGTAATCTGGCGGCCTCTAATAGGGCAGATATTCCTTGACAGAAGGCTTGCCAAGATGACTTTTTGGCTTTGCGTATGTCTTTATTATAGTCTGTATGGGGCAAATGTGATAGCAATCAAGTATGGTCATTTGAATGAGGTAGGCGACCTTGTCGATATCACCGAAGAATCTGATCCTTTCAATCTAGCCAATTCTATCCAAGAGATCCAGCTTATAGGGCTCCCACCAGGAGCAACCAACCAGAGGCATCCATAAATACAGCGGGGACAGCCCTCTGATGGGAGTAGTGATATAAGTGCCACAATACAACATACTCGCGCACACACGCACGCACACACACACATATACATACTCATCCAAATTCCAGAGCTCCTCTCCTGGCCTAAGAGGAAGAGACCCACACACACCGCCACGGGTGGCCGAGGTCGCTAAGGCGCGAACTCGTGAGCGGGAGGTCTAAGGTTCGAATCCAACCAGGACCGCACTCCCTGACTGGGGTTTTTTCCAGATTTTCCTCAGTCCTCATAACTGGCAAATGCCGGGGAGATACCCTAAACTTAGATCTGGAACGTTTCCTTCCTTAAAAAAAAATATATGTCCTTTCCCAATTTATCATTTCACCTCATCTCAGTGATGCCTCAGTAGTAAAAACGGGCGTCAAACACTACCCCCTCCCATAAAAGAGACCCACACCGAGGAACACTCCTGCTGAGGGAAATGCAGAACCTTCTGCAATTCCTTTGGTTGGAAATTCTCGGAAGCGGCTGACACCTCCCAGACCAGCTTCCAACTCAACATATTCATCAGAACCAGCCAATCAACCAGGACCCTGGAGCGCAAACATCCTGGAGCTGCTGCAATGGCTGACCAGCATTTGGCAAACATATGATCAGCGGCTGAAGGACCTTTGCAATCGTTTACTTCATGCACCCGATTCCTCTAGCAAGATGCTGATAGCATTTGAGGCTATCGCCCTTCTTTTGGTTGGAGACGTGACGACCCAGGATGGCGAACGGAATTAGGTCCCGAACCTCATTCCGGTTCGCGTCTTAGAATGGGTAAGGTCTCACGAACTTCAATATTTTGCTGCACAGTACGCCCTAGATGCCATCTTAGTCATCGAGACGAATTTTCACCAATTTCGCCGCTTCCATCTTCCGGGCTAGATATACTTGTTTCAAAATGGATCGCAGTGGTCCAGGAGGGAATACGGTGATATTTGTTCGAAGAAGCGTAGTTCATAGAACAATCTAGATCCCACCTCTTCAAACCCTAGAGGCCACTGCCGTATATATTGAACTCGCAGGCACGAAGGTGTTTTAATGTCTGCTGATCACCCACCTTCCAGAGCATTCGTGCAGGCCGACTACCGTCCCATACTAACCGTTCATCGAAGTGTAATATTGGCTTGAGACTTCAATCCAAACATTCTCACTGGCATTCAAGTCTACGGGCAGATACAAGAGGCAATGAAATGGCCTCAGGATAGAATCAGGATCAGGACCCACAGCTTCGAGAAGAGGGTCCATGGCAACCCACGCATCATCCGCTTAATGGAGGACGACCGTCTGTCATCGACTTTGCAATCATCAAACACTTCCCACACCATCTCACTCTCACTTCGATCAACGCACTTCATTCAGATCATAATCCCGTGTTGGCAGATATCAACACTAGAGTTGCCAGCCATTATGTCGCAGATCAAACCCGTGAGATCAATTGGAAAAATGTTAAGGAATGCCTCAGCACTATTATTCCACCAAACCCAAATATCACAAGACATACCAACCCTGGAGGCAGCAGTCTCATCCTTCACTAACACGATAACACAAGGACATGCACCTTACTATCCACCTCCCCCCCCCCACATGCACATGCCATACCTCTATACCTAGAACTCCCTGATATTCGCTGATCCTGGTCTGCTCGCAGACTCTATCAACGACCTGCACACCACCTCATCTAAGACTCCTTCGGCAATTACGCCGAGAGGTCAGTGCCCGTCTTTGCGAGCATAGATGTCTCGCCTGGGAGGACACGATGGCTAGAATGAATCTTGTTGACGGTGATGGTGGAAGATCGCCATAAACGTGATAGTAATTCCCATCTGGCATGGCACCAGAGGCATGGCCTACGAACCCCAAGGGCAAAGTGCTCTTGCTGACTATTCGGAACTTCTTTTACGACCTAGAGATGATCCCCAGAACGAAACCTTTTCGCGCCGCATTCGTCGAGACGTTCGTCTGTTTCTCCGACGGCCGCCGGATGAAGCGGGCACTGATATCCCCATCTTCCATCCCAGCGAAGTCCAAGACGCACTACAGCATCTTCGACCCAATAAGGCTGCCGGACCTAATGGATTAACACCCCTCATGCTCGGCAACCTTTCATTCAAGTCTGTATTCTTTGATACTAAGCTTTTGAATATGTATGCCAGCCTCGGCCATTTTCCACGAGAGTGGAGGGAGGCCCGTGATATGCATATTAAAATAAAACAAGGCGAAGACCCAATGCATCCTTCCAGCTACCGTTCCATTAGTCTCCTGTCAACTTTATCAAAAGTCTTTGGGAGACTTTTGCTTATCCGTTTTCTCCCTCTGCTACTCATATCTCAAACATCACACTTTCAAAGTTGCTGTGTCGGGAAACAACTCAACGCTTGGACCGATTCGCGGCGTAGTTCCAAAAGACTCTGTACTATCAACAATTTCATTTAACATTTACATGGCAGACTTTCCCCATATACCAGACGTCAACATTGCCCAATATGCAGATGACGTCTTGGTTTACAAAACAGACAGACACTTGGGCAGAGTCATTAACCTCATACAAAGATTGCTACACCTAATCGAAAGTTGGTGCAAGCGATGACGCATATCAATCGACCCATCAAAAAGCAACGCAATTATATTTTGGAACCGTAATTATAGTGGGTGGGTTATTTTGATATGGGTAGCGATTTATTTTTATTTATTTAATCAATTGGATGTTCTTCATGTCTTGCCTCGGTTCTTGGAGTCATGAGTTCGATGCTTCCTAATTCTCTGGTTCCAATGCAGAGGATAGGGATCTCAGGGGAATTTGGACTGTCTTTAATGACTTGCAGTTATTAGGGAGGAAGGGGATTGTTACTGTAATAATATATGGTTCGGTTCTGGTTGGACATTCAATTTATTCGGCAATTTGTAAGGTTTAGGAACGTGCTATGCTTCTGTCGTGTGGTTATTTTTCTGGTCCTGTTGTACTTTATAATCTATTCTCGGGTTATAATTCACTGCCTTCATTCATAGATTTACTCACTTTAGCATAACTTTGAAATCTAACAGTCACCTATAATTACGCGTAAACACTTTATAAACACTTTACGCACTTTGCGTAAACACTTTATTGTGATGTTACATGAACACCTATATTTTATCAATGATTCGGCGTTGACTATTATTACTATTACACTCGCAGTGACTGACTGACTCTCACTGTCCGGTCGATTTACTTTGACTCTTCGCGACGACTTAACTGAATCTACTATGGCACTGAATGACTGGTTAACTACCACTATTGCTACTCTTTCTCCTGGTACTGCCTCACGAATGTCTAAAACTTACTTCTTATAGTTAGGTTAAATCTCTTATGTGAATTAGCTCCGCCCCTCGCGAAAATTTAATTCCTTTAAATATTGTTGAACTTGGTTCCTTCTAGAATTTTATTGGAGCACCCAAGTTATGGTTGTTACATGTTCGCAATTTATTCGTCAGGTTTTTGTAATATGTTGATTGGTTCAAGTTTCTGGGTTTTACCAGGAAACATACACCTGCTATTCCCACGCTACGAAAGGAGACATCTGCCTTTATTTTACATTCCTGCAATAAAGCACGCTTCGGCAATATTTGCGGCCTCCGTTTGAAATAGCTAATATCTTGGTTTCTGTAAAAGCAATTGTTTCTGCGTGTGGCATTTCCATTTCATGACAAGTGCAGTTGCCGATTGAAATCGTAATACCTCCGTACCCATTTGTATGTCATTTGGCGCCTTGATGGCGAGCCTGTTCGAAAGGGTTTGAAAGAGTAAGATTTAACAAGGGGCCCTTTTTCCAGGTAAAGCTAATGTTTAATTTTTGCGACAAAGGCCCATCACGCCCATTCCTTTTACAGAAACATAACAAAGATATATATGTGCAATGTCAATCATAATATTACAGGAAGATAGTATGAATATTACTTACAAGTCAAAAAGACATATCTATATACATACACTAGCACATGTAATATTGAAGTCCTGACTTAATTGTAACATTGATACCCTTGATTATTATGCTATTCTTGGCATTATACAATACCTGAAACAGCATACAAGTATTATTATTATTATTATTATTATTATTATTATTATTATATTACAGTTGTAATTAAATGAGAAACTTTGAGGCAATAATTCCTTTTTCAATTTGCAAAACACCGCATATCCGAAAATTTCCCCGCACTCACATACAGGAAACAGGATTCAGCGGAAGAATTCCATCAATTATCTTGGAGTGCAGCTGAATAAAAGACTTATCTTCTAAGGTCACATCACTGGAATTACTCACAGCGTGCAAGGAGCCATCGCTCAACTGTCCCTTGTGTTCAATTAATGGGCTGTCTGTACATATGAAAATATACCTTTTTAAAGTGCTGATTATGTTGTATGCCTGCGAAATCTGGGGCATGGCATGACATGGCATGGCATCAGACATTTGGGTGCCTCATTTACAAAGGGCACAGAATAGAGGGCTTAGAGCCCTCTCTGCTTCGATGGCATGTTCTGCTGCACCGCGGACTTATCTATTTGGCCTAAACGACAGTTCCTTTTGTGCTCTTTGAGTCTGGTGCTGCGTTGTAAAGTACCGATGTAAACCGAACCAAACCGCATACAGCGGCAGACGACTAAAGCTCCCGAGGATCTTTGATAGAGCGTAGTAGAATGCTTAGCTGCTTAGTAGGCTTAAAGACCGTCTTGACCCTGTGACGTTGCATTATATGTTCAATACAGTCTGTGACCTTTTTTTTTTTTTTTTTTTTAATAATAAGATAGAAAAACTTTGCCCTTTACATCAGATTGGTCTGTTTTTTGACTGGCAGGTTTTAGTTTTGCCGGGCGGCAATCTCTTTTTACTTCCTGAATTGAATAGCCATTGGACTGTAATGCTAGTTCTAGGTGGTGCAGTTCTTGTGACAGTAACCGAGGCTCGTAAATGCGTGAAGCACGATTTACGAGAGTTTTAATGACACAGTTCTGCCTTGGATAATGATTGGAGTTCTTGTTTAAATAGCGATCAGTATGAGTGGGTTTGCAGTGATACCGTCTCCGAGGAGACTTCGTCCACGGCACTGAAAATGTCCGCCGTAGTTGCGTACGAAACTGGAATTCTCCTCTTCAGCAGACCATGGCACAACACCCGGAAGAAAAGTGTAGTTACATCTATGACTCCGGCCGTGAAAGCCTATATTCTCTCATATTAGTGAATGTTAGAGGAAAAAAAATCTTTTCTCCAACTTCACAATAATTAAAACAATGGGCACTACTCCAGACAAAAGCGAGATATTAAAACTAGATATGAGGAAGACCGAATGTAACTTCAAAATGTATTTCATTTACGGTCCATCTAATAACAGACCTGATCTTATCTGAACATAACCAACAACACAGTTTAACAGGGGATTTCAATGCTCATTTACTTGTGTGGGGATATAAAAATCTTAACATTGCACGAAAAGACATTGAAGTTTTAAATACCACCCAGATGATACTTATACTCAATCCGATCCGATTCTTTTCAGGTCATTCCCTGTGTTAAAAGAATCGGGTTTGGGGAAGCACGTGGCCACAATGTGACTATATCTTCCAAACACTTTAGTCTGCAGGCTTGTCGGAAAATTTATGTCGGATGGGTGGGGTGCGGTAGAGTGTGTCACCTCAAACACTTGCCAACACGCGTGGTGTAGCTTGTCATGCGATGGGTGGCCATCTAGCCACGCTTCCAAGTGCCGGCCGCGCTTAAAGCAGCTAAACTTAACCCGTATTTCCTTGGAAATACAGGAGTCCGTCAGCGGTTTGGCCAGGTGTCGGCTGGGGTGACTTCAGGTGCTTTAAAGGTTTTGAACGGAATTTTGTACCAAGCCCGCCGAAGTGGAGGTTCTTTATGTTCTTTATATCATCCAGGACCAAGCACCTACTTGGGAAGAGGATGAGCTGTTCTACCTTGTCCGCGCCTTGGATTATAGTTTCCAAGGCGTCTATCAGCTGGTTGGGATGATTAGCAAAGCGCGCACAGGCTCTACCCGCCTCCTTATAGTATCGATGATATAGTCCAAACCAGAAGTTTCATCTAGAAATGTAATGTTTGTGCCGAAAATTCTCCTTTAGAAGATATTCTAGGCATTCTGCAAATATGCAATGTGGGTTGAAGCTGTGTAGCCCCAAACCTCGAAAGCATACAACATAATATTAGGAATGATGGCTTTGTATATTGTTAACTTTATGTGTAATGGAACAGAAATTACCGAAAATATAGGATACAAGTTTGTGATGGCCGCTCGTGCCTTTGCACTTGTATTCTTATGTGAGGTTGAAATGTTAACTCCTGATCCAGGGTATCTCCGAGGTATTTGATCCGTTTCCTCCAAGGGATGACCTATCCTTGCAGACGCAAAACCCTCTAATTGGCTCGTCTGCGGCGCTTGGTGATAAGTATTGCTTCGCTTTTTTCACCACTGACACTAGGAATAAGATGGGAGGTGTGTGTGCTTCGTAGCGGTACTGAGCTTATCGTTTTTGGCGCCACTTCGGAGGTTGGGTTCCAACCTAAGCTCGTGTGCTATACCATCGTTGAGCTCACTTTCAGGGTGTGTCTCTTTTTGCGTGTGCTCATTGGCTGAATTTACAATTTCTACTGCGTAGAATCCTCTTCAGCAACAGGTGGGCGCGCTTGTTCGCGTCCGCCACGGCGTAGCTCTCGCAAGAAACAGCGAATTTGTGTTTCTTCACCACCGATTTTTCTTCAATTTTCTCTCTTCTGGTCTTCACAGCAACATACAACAAGGTTAGTGCTTACTGTGCGAGGACTGTAGTGCACTACACACTAGCTGTGTAGTGTACAGTGCCTATTCTGTGTTTTTTCGACATATTTAAACCTACCATGAATCCCAGTGCAACAGAAAGCAATGCTGTAGCGGGAGTTTCTGGCACCCAGAGCTCCGTTAAGGCCTCTACTTCTACTAAGAAGGTAATTAGACCCCAGTCAGGACCTACCAAAAAAAAAAAACGTAAATCTCGCCGACCACGGAAAGTAGATGGTGAGATTGCCCCCCAAGCTGCTGCGTGCAAGGACGACAGTCCCTCACGCGAAAGATCTCCTTTGCGCATAGGCAAAAAACCAGAAACCAATTCTGGCAACTCCTGTGAGGAATGCCTCACAGATTTCTCCTCAGATTCAGAGAAGACCTCTATCTTCTCTGTTCACTCCTCCTATATGGAGGAAGATGATAGCTCGTCCGCCCTGGCTTCTGAGGCGGACGACGCTGAATTTCAGGTGGTAGCCGGCAAAAGAAAGCGGCGAACCCGACCTCATTTTGAGGCTGAAGGCTCCGGCTCAGCTGGAAAGCCAACTCAACCAGCAGTTGTTAGTGGTAATAGTAATAGACCTCTTTCCACCTCTAGACGTCACATCCCTTCGATAATTGTGGACTCCTTTCAGGGGGTCACGGGCTTCCTGAAGGAAGTAATACCGTCCCTGATAGCTGAGTGCAGAATTATCAGAAAGGGAAATACCTACAGATTCCAGGCGAGGTGTGTCGAGGACCACCAGCGCCTGTTGACTAACCTCAAGCGGCGAGGAATAACACACTTTTCATTTGCCGTCGATAAAGCTCGCGACATTCGTCGCATCATCAGAGGGCTGCCAGCGGATACTCCAGTGGAAGATATCGCTGACGACCTCAAGCGCCAGGGTATACATCCCAAGCTGGTCAAACAACTCACCAAGCCCACTCAAGGCGAAAACGCCACAATAAGAGCCCCCGTTCCCCTATTCTTAGTAATAGTAGAGCGGACTCATGATCCTGAGATAGCAATAGACAAGCTTAGGTCATTATGCTATCTCAGCATTAAAATTGAAACACCTCGACGCCCTGGCGGCCCCGCTCAATGCCACCGCTGCTTGGGATTCAACCATTCTAGCGAGTTCTGCTCCCGGAACCCTAGATGCCTACGTTGCGGTGGTCCCCACCACCGTGAGGCCTGTCAGCGAGCTCCCAGGGAGACCCTAACTTGCGCCAACTGCAAGGGGGACCACGTGGCCTGCTACGGAGGGTGCCCCACAAGACTGAGCATTATCAACAACACCAGCAATGGCAGAGCCCAGCTGGACATTTCGAAGCCAAACACTACAACGGCACCATCTGTAGCAACTCCAGCCTACAGCACTACAGCCACCATCCCTGTCAAGGCCACAACTACAGGCACTGGAAACCACTATGCAGCAGCAGTGCAAGGACAGCCCTCTGATGCTCGGCGGACTTCGCGAGCAAAGAAACAGCCTACACAACTAAAACAGACTCCAACTACAGCACCACCTCATCCCACTCCCAAGCCTCAGAGGCAACCGCGCCCTCCCAGGAGGACTCCTGCTGCTGAGGGGCCACGCACTTCCCAGCAGTGTCCCCACACGGGAGACGCAAATGCCTCCAGGGACCTCCCCCACCTCTTCCCACACCCAACAGGGCGAAAGCACCTTGGACTTGCTCCAATGGCTGTCACAACTGTGGCAGACATATGGCAGGAAGTTGCAGGAGCTTCTCGCCCGACTCCGCCAAGCTCCAGACTCCACAAGCAAGATGATGATAGTTTTTGAAGCTATCGCCCTTCTTATCGACGACAACTAGGCGACCCAGAATGGCGAGCGGAACTAGGTCTCGTACCTCTTTCCGGTTCGCATTTTGGAATGCTAACGGTCTTGCCGACAAAAGGGACGAGCTACATAATTTTGCAGCCCGGTTTGCCCTAGACGCCATTTTGGTCAGCGAGACGCATTTCCACCAACACTCCAACTCCCGTCTTCCGGGCTACACCTGCCTTCGGTGCGACCGAGGTGCCCCTGGTGGAGGCACGGCGATCTACATCCGGCGGAATGTAGTTCACCGCCCACTCCAGATCCCACAACTTCAAACCCTAGAGGCCGTAGCTGTTTTTGTGGAACTTGGTGGCACGGAGGTACTGATAGTATCTGCATACCACTCCCCATCCAGAGCCTTCGTGGTGACTGACTACCAATCCCTCCTCGCCCTACACCCTAGTGTCATCCTCGCGGGTGATTTCAATGCCAAACATTCTCGTTGGCATTGCACTCAACGCGCGGATGCAAGAGGCAAAGAAATTGTTCGCTTAATCGATCGAGACCCTCAGCTCAGAGTACAGGGTTCCTGGCAACCCACCCATCATCCGTATAGTCGAGGACAGCCATCTGTCATCGACTTTACGATACTCAAGCACTTCCCTCAACATCTCACCCTCACTTCAATCAACGCACTTCATTCCGATCATAACCCCGTGTTGGCCGAAATCAACACCAGGATTGCCAGCCAAGATGTCGCAGGTCTAAACCGCGAGATCGACTGGAAAAGCTTTAAGGAATGCCTCGGCACTATCATTCCTCCCAACCCCAAAATCACAGACACCCATTCCCTAGAGACCGCAGTCTCATCCTTCTCCCTAACAGTCACCAAAGTGACCCACAGTCTCACCATCCATCTCCCCTCCCATGCATCCAGATGTCATTCCTCTGGACCTTGAACTCCTCATCCGCCGCTCCTGGGCCGCCCGCAGACTCTATCAGCGCCACCGCACGCCACATCATCGAGCGCTGTTAAGGATCTTGCGCCGCCAAGTTAGAGAGCCCACCTTCGTGAGCACAAGAAGCTCGCGTGGGAGGACACTATGGCTAGATAGAACTTGATCGATGGCGACGTGTGGAGGATTGCTAAGAACCTCCGTGGCCAAAGAGACAAAGCCTCCCGACCAATCCATGGCACCCGAGGCCTCGTTTATGATCCTCGAGCCAAAGCCAGTGCGCTCGCAGATTACTTGGAACGTCTTTTTAAGCCGAGAGTTGACCCCCAGGACGACACCTTTTCAAGTCAGGTTCGTCGCGACGTCCGCCGATACTTTCGACGGCCGCCGGATGAAGACGTCTTACGGATTCCTATCTTCCACCCTCATGAAGTCCAGGGCGCAATTCAGCGCCTCAAACCCAAAAAGGCTGCTGGACCAGACGGGTAACGCCCCTCATGCTCCGCAACCTTCCTTTCAAGGCTGTGCTCTTTGTCACCAAAGTGTTCAATATGTGCTTCAGCCTGGGCCACTTTCCACGAGAGTGGAGGGAGGCACGGGTGATATGCATGTTGAAGCCAGGCAAAGACGCAACCCACCCCTCCAGTTACCGATCAGTTAGTCTCCTGTCTACACTCTCAAAATTGTTTGAGAGATTACTTCTTGCCCGTATGCTTTCCCTGCTGGGAAACATTCAAGCCATCCCCCCTCACCAATTCGGTTTTCGTCCTGGGCATTCTACCATCCAACAATTGCTGAGGGTTGTGGAGACCTCAGCCCTGGGTTTCCAGGAGGGGTCCTTCACACCAGCGATATCTTTGGATGTGGAAAAGGCCTTCTCGACGACCTGGCACGCCGGGCTCCTATACAAACTCATCCAACTGGAGCTTCCCAAACACTACATACAACTCATACACTCATACCTTAATCACCGCACTTTCAAAGTAGCGGTGGCGGGAAACACTTCAACACTAAGACCGATACGCGGCGGAGTCCCCGAAGGCTCTGTTCTATCCCCAATTCTGTTTAACATATACATGGCAGACTTTCCACATGCAAAGACATCAACACTGCCCAATACGCGGATGACGTCTTACTATACAAAACAAATAGAAACTTACACGGAGCTTTCACTCCCATACAAAGACTACTACACCTAATCGAAGGGTGGTGTAGGCGTTGGCGAATGTCAATCAACCCGGCAAAGAGCAACGCCATTATTTTCACAAAACGCCGCGTACCCGCAAACGCCCCGACATTTACATACAGACGGCAAATGATCAGATGGAACAACTCCATAACCTACTTGGGGGTGCACCTAGATAAAGGTCTAACCTTCACGGAACACATTGCCGGGACCGCCCATAGGGCACAGGGAGCAATCGCTCAACTGTTCCCTATGCTCAGTTCCAAGGCCATGCCAGTTCACCTGAAATTACACCTTTTTAAAGCCCTGGTCATCCCTGTCATGCTATACGCCTGTGAAATCTGGGGTATGGCAGCAGACAGTTGACTCGCCCTTCTGCAAAAGGTACAGAATAAAGGTCTTCGGACCATTTATTCTGCATTTCGCTGCTTTCCAACTAGGTTACTTCATGAGAGTTCTTCGCTCCCATATATCGAGGAGGAAATCAGACGCCGGGCATCTAAATTCTACGCCATTTTACCTAATCATGAGAACGCTCTCGTTCGATCACTCTGCAGCTATTCCTGTCGCAATAGGCCTAAGCCCATTTTCAAGGTGCCACGCCTTGCGTGTGGCCCCCTTGGGTAACAAAGGAGCATAACCTAGCAACAGGAATAACCTTCCAAATCTCCATCAGCCTCAATAGCAATACAAAATAGCGGAAATCGGTATGCCCATGCTTTTCTCAAAACAGAGAACAACATGCGCATAGCAAGCATACTCCAAGGATGTCATATCCGCCCGCTACATTTAGGATAAGCTTTAGCACAATCCGTCTGCCTCACAACCAAAACACCACAACCACCCTGCAACCTTCATCCCATCTCTGCGGTTAAACCCACACAGGGTAGGTACGCAGCAACCACACACAGGCTGAGCACTAACCCAGCCTGCCATATTTGCTCGCTCGCTCACCACTGACGTGCATGCGCCATTTCTCGTTCCATTCCTCTACTTTAGGGAGGTATGTGCAAATCTGAGTAAGTGAAAAGTTCAAATTTTTCTTTTGTGTCGTTATTAATACATCATCCGCATATTTATGTACTAATATTTGTGGCTTTATAGGGAAATCTGATATGTATACCGAAAATAAGATTAAGGAAAGTATGCAGCCTTCTGGTAATCGGTTCTGTATCTTTCTGGTAGCTGAGCAATGTCCTTGAACTTTGACACAGAAGGTTTGGTTAGATAAAAAGCTAAAAATTAGCTGTATACTTACTCCTGGTATCCTGGCAGTAATTAAGTTATATAATAATCCGTGATACCAAGTATTAGGAAGAGATTTTGCAATATCAAGCAGTACTGCAGCAGAATACATGCCTTCTCGAAATCCTAAAGCAGCCTTCACCACCTTCAATAACTGTTGAGTTGTGGAATGATTCGATTTAAATCCAAACTAATGCTCCGGAATCATTTTCGAAAAATGAAGTTCCATACGGGTCAAAAGTGTTCGTTCAAACACGTTTGACACCGTTGGGAGCAAAATGATTGGCCGTTAGCTTGAAGGTAAGATAGGATTCTTACCTTTTTTTTCAGACTGCAAATGATTTCCGCTTCTTTCCATGTTCTTGGGAAGTAACGAAGATAAATGCACATATTAAATGTTTTTGTAAGTTGAAGTATAGGCCGCTTTGGGAGTCGTCTTAGTATGTTAGGAGTGAGCCGATCGTGCCCTGCTGCTTTGCACGGGTGTAAACCTTTGAGCTGCTCTTCCACCTCTTTCGGTGTTATAACTGGCAGCCTGTTCTGCTCATTGTCGGTCCTGGTAGTGTAGTGGTAACCATACTTGCCCCCTAAATCCAAGATCGCTGGTTCGATCCAGGCCAGGATCAATGGATTTTTTCGGGTGTAAAAATCCTAGGTATGGTTTCCTTTGGAAGGGAAGTAAAGCCGTTGGTCCCGTTTCATACATTTACGGCACGATAAAGAACCTCAAACCTGAAAGACTAGACCTCTGAGCAAAATTTGTCGGCGATTTCAAGCTCTGATTTGAATGGGGCGTTGATGACTTGAGATGTTAAAGAGCGTCCGTAAATAAACCAAATCAAATCAAAACTGTGAATCGTTTTCCTGTGGATCCATGTCCAGGAATTCACGGACCTGTGTCATAATCCTATGCGCGTGGAGGTCATCCCAGGGGCCATCTCTATGGTTGTACCATCTTTCAAGTTCATCAGTCAACACAGTGGTTTTCTCTTGTGACTGGTACACTAATCCTCTTCTATTTGCTTCAAGGTGAGTGTCTTTTCCCGCTCATAATTTTCGGATAATGCTCCATGGTTAACTCTGTTCTATTAATCGTGTTCTCCCAAGTCTTAGCTCTATGTTGTCCAATCAGACATCTTGTCCTGGATTGGAAGGCAGAGTACAGTCTTAACAAATTTGGATCATTAAATCTTTGAGACCTCCGTCTAAGCCTTCTGGCTTGTTTATGTAAATCATGTATATTCTGTGGCAGAGTATATAAATTGGAATTTTTTTTGAAGTTTTATAAGTATGCTGCTTGACCACTAAGGTAACTGCACCTGCAAATACAGCAGCTGCTTCCTTTAATTCAGCCTTAGTGTTAATTCTAGCATTTGGATGGATTGTTCTATTTAGAGCCACTACTGTAGCTTCCCAATCCACTTCATAAGTTCAGATTTTGATAATGTTGGCCATTGAACATGTTAACAACTCACCTAATACTGATCATGATCAGAGTGGGAATCACTTGTTATATTTAGGGCTTAGTAATAAGATATATGTTTTGTAATTACTATATCTATTACACTTGGCCGGCCATACCGGGGCCTAAATGTAGCGCAGCGCAGTCCCTGCACATCAAGGAAAGCATCTACTTTGACAAATTTTGCCAGTTGTGTACCCCGGTTGTTGGCTCACAGTTCCATTGCCTATGTTTGGCATTAAAGTCCCCTGCTAGAAGCTTAACTGTAAAGGCTTGCAGAACACTCTGATACTCAACTTGTAGAAATGGGATACCTGGGGGACGATACCCCACAATCAGAGCTGTTTCCCAGTCTCCTATGCTTGTAAGTACAGCAGCCTCCAAATTTTCAGTTGGAGGTAGGGGCATGGATTTGCATGTTAATTGTGTTTTTATGAGTATGGCTACTCCCCCTCCTCTGCAATCTATATGATCTTTCTGGTATGAAACATAACTGGGAATCCTGAAATTTAACCAAGGGTGGAGATATGTTTTACAAATTAACACAGCATCTAGTTCATGCTGTGTCATGAACTCTAGCAGGTCTTCTTTCTGCTCTAAGACTCCATTCGCATTTAAGTGTGCAAAGTGAAAAGGTTTGAAGTAGTTTTGTATGCCACTAGACATTGGATAAGCGCATTTGGGCATATAGTACACAAACAACATTGGATTTAACTACATATATCTTCATAATCAGATGTCATTCCAAACACAAAAAGAGAGATAATAGAAGATACAGGATCAGGACAAAACCAGTAATTGCCAACATTAAAGCAACAATTGATCATAACATTAGGGAGAATATTAGAGAAAATCTTGAAATTTCAAGAAGAGAAGCTAGAAAAACTTCTTAACATACTTTGAAAATGCATTGAATGAAGAAAACATAGACCTTGGACTGCACCCCAATATAATAGGCATCTTAATAGCCATATGCTCAAAAATTTGTTCCCAGGGGAATTGTTAAAAATTACAAACCTTTCTGGCTTCAGAGCTTCAGGAACATAAAATGTATATGAGAAAGATCTAAGGGGACTAGCTGAAGAATAAAAAAAATTAAAATAAAAAATTAAAGAGAGGGGGGGGACTTTGTAAAATGGAGAGACAAACTGTAGCACAATTGAAAAAGGCAAACATAGAAACAAATAGAATGGCTTTTGAAAATTCCTCACTGGAGTAAACAACACTGAAGACTGTTTCTGAAACCTGTACATTTATAAATAAACTATACAATAAGAAACATCTATTCAACAATGACTACAAAATAAAAGTACAATTTAATAGGGATATGCTAAGGCATTTGCAGAAGCTTATTCTTAAATTCAAAGGAAAAGCCCCATGGTAAGGAAGATGTCAAATTAAATTAAAAGAGAAATCCATCACAATAAAACTTAACTCCCACTCTATGCAGCCACTTGCTCAAGAGGTCTTCATTGCTCCATTCTCAAAACATAAGCTCCATTCAGCAACAATGAGTATGAAAAACTAAAATTATCTGATAATAAGAATTACCTGGAGGATAAAAGTCCAGACAGAATTCATCAAGCACCTGGGTACAAAGTCTAGGCAAGTAATTGTTTCATGATTCAATAAAATCTGGACAACTGGCATCACCCTGGGACGGTGGAATACAGTTATCATCATACCCATCCCTCTGGATACAGGAAATTATAGGCCCATCTCACTGTTTAGTGCCATGAGTAAGACCATGGAAAGAATGGTTAATTCAAGACTTATGGAAACGTTAGCAGCTATAGTTAATGAATAAGCAGCAAACAGATTCACAACATATCAGATAGCAAAATTGAGGTCAGCATATCAAGGATGTTCTCAATGTTATAAGAATTCTCAAAGCAGATTTCACTGACATTGAGTGCTTTTGACATATGGAGAGAAAATTTACTGAAATTTTCCTGTTGAAACTGTCAAAAGCAAGTTTCATTAGGAGGATGCACCAATGGTAACAATCATTCCTCAGTGAAAGTTCCTATTAAGTTAAATATGGAACATCACACTAGAATTATGAGATTTTATAAACCAGTCCTTCACAAGGTGAATTTTCAAGTTGCATTTTGTTTAATATTTACATTTAAGACCTAGCCTAAATACCTTCCTTATGCTGACAGCCTGGTTTTCCAGACAGATGTGCCAAAAGCCAGAGCCAGAATGCTGACCAAAAGTTTATTAAACAAAGCTCTAGAAAAGCTAGAAACATGGTGCATAACAAACAACATGTTCATAAACCTGGAGAAAACCAGGCTTCAATAATTTTTTCTTGCTTGTCAGTCCATTTATACTGAATTATATCCAAATATTACAATTTTATGAATGTTTCAATTGCTATAATATGCCACAGGTATCTTTAGATACTGTTTTCCATAAATAACAGTTCATAAAGATATAAGAATGGTAAATACATTTTTCCATAACACACTGTCTCAACATTTAATGTTAGTCACAAGCATTCATCTTTCAAATAAAGCTTCTCTAAAACTTTCCTGTTAGTACATTCCACTGATTTAAGAACCCAATGTAATAGTACCAAAAATTTTATTGCACTGGCTACAAAATTTTAACCACATGGCATTCATGTAAACTTGAAATTGCTCTAAAATGTTTTGTTGTTTGGGATAACAGGAAAAATAACTACTCAGATTTTATAGAAAGGCTTCAACATTGCTACCATTGAAATATCGTAAGCTATTGAACATGTTGAATAGTAAATAAAGCTATTGCATGTTATACGATGAATTCCATGAAAAGCATAGTTATAAATGACTCTTCCTTTCCATCACTATATTTCATATCTGAATAGCCAATAACCAATTATATTTGTAATCCCTAAATAAAAATCAGCCATGAATTTTTTGAGCAAACCATAAAATGTCCCTTCATAGTACTTTCAGTAGTTCAGTTCATTATATATAAAGGGTTGCCTCAGTTAAGCTTAGATGACCTTGAATAATTTGTATGCCATAGCTGCATGCAAAAGATAGGAAAAATTTAATAACATATTACTTATTTGTGGCAAGCGTACAAAGTTGGACTTTCCAACACTGGTTATAATCTGTTAGTGATTGTAAAATGCTACAAGAGAAGGGCCTAACATTAGCAAGTAATATATGGGCTATATTATTCAAAGTATTTGGGCATGGCTTGAAAGAACAGCATATCAAGGAAAACTACACCAATGCCAGAAACTTGTATAAACAGCACCTGGTAGGTGATGAAAGGTAATGGACTGGTTTCTCTGGATGAAGCTTGGGCATATTTGAATGTTACAATGCAACTCCATCATGCCTTTACTACTATCCAATGGGCCAACTTCATCTAAAGAAACAAATAAAGCTTCTCCAAAAGCTTCATGGTAGTTGCAGATTATTGAACCTGGGGACAACTCAGGATTCGCAGAGGTTGCAAATAATGTCAAAGTATATGCAGCCAACTTCTAGAAAAACATCATGAATCTGATTTTCAATGAAGAGATTCCTCAGTTATATGATGATAACATCTACATGATAAGGCATTCAGTCACATTGCAGATTATCCTTCCTTCACCACCATTGGAAAGCTGTGTCCATGTGATTATCTTTAAATCAATCCTTGTGAAGTCACCAAATGTCTCATCCTTGGATTTTTATGCATTTGGTTTGTTGAAGCATACCTTGCTTCTAGATATCCCACTACCATTGAAGCCTTTGGAAAGTTTGCCAGAAGGTTTGAGTTAACATTCCTCTTCCTATGCTGCAACACAGCCTTCTACAGTAGAAATTGTGGTATTGAGTAATAACCAAGCCTGTGGACATCACATCCAGCACAACCAGTGGTGGCAAAAACGAATCTCGCCATGATACAAGGTAAGAAAGAATATCATCTCTTAGCTGGAGCAACCTACTCATGAATATATCTAACTAAAATGTCCAATAGCTTTTTAAATCAGTACTTTCATATAAAAGGACTAAATATTTTATTCCCTGTAATTCTGGTATTAATTCTTGTTTAACTGTAGTACACACTATGCTCTTCATAATTCTGCACAATTTGTATAGCTTTGATTTACCTTTGAATTAATAACTGAATCTTTGAAGTAAACTTCTGATAGATCAACAATGTGTTCAATAGCTTTAAAACTCATATTATGAGTAATCACCAGTAAACTGAAACAAATGTCAGCTACAATATGGTCTTAGTCTTCTGTCTGAGTTTAAATCATCTTTGGAATAGAATTTACACTGCTTATTGTTTTAACATTGCTTATATATCTATGAGAATATCAATGTTTTTATAAGACAATTTTTCACACCTATAACTGTATATTAAATGATATGCACTTAGCTTTAAACTTACAAGAAAGCACAGGCTCTATTAGTTGAAGATATGTTCCTTAAACCACATAGGAGAACATTTTTGATTCCTACTTAATTTTTCAGATTTATACAGCTTTCTCCTGTTTTCTCATTTCTTTTTTGGCATGGAGAAGCCTTCATCTGAACAGTATTAATTAAATTTTTGCTATAAATTGTTTAAAAACCATACTCAATTTTCATTGTGTAATTTAGGAAGTTAAAGGATAGTGCTTGATGAAATCTCTTCAACCATTCTGCTTTTGAGATTGCTGTTAGCATTTAATAACTCCCTGTTACCTTCTTTCTCTATCAGTTATGCCATTACAGTCAGTAGGTCAGTTAACCAAAATTATCAAATTCAAATATTTTCAAAAGGATAAACTTTTGAAAAATGACTGCTGCATTACATTAGGTAAATAATTGATGGGAAATTCAGTGTTAAAAGTTCATCTCGCATTTCTTTTCTGGAAATTAGTGCACTATCATTTGTTTACAGGGTGCACAAAAAGGAAACATGCATGTTATGATGGCTCAAATACAGCACCAGGCTTCTTTCTACACTACTATTAAGACTGCTGCCCAGACCAGAAGTCTTATAAAAGAAAACTCTTTCTTTGGAAAGCTTGCACCACTGCAAGTTTTTAACTTGACTTATAGTTTGAAAGCAGTACACTTTGCTGCTTGAAACCTTAAAGTTCATATTCACAGCTATTTTCACTTTCTGCAGGTTAATCACTTTCAGTATCTAACTTCCAACATATATTATCTGTTGCTGCCTAACTATTTTAGAGCTTTATCTGAGCTAGTGATCATTTCTCCATAAAACAGTGGTTTGCTTAACTTTAATTAGTGTTAGCATTCTGAGTCTCCATGGCAGTCTTCAGTGCACAGTATTCAGCCTTGTATTTAGTATCTTCAGCCTTCGTAAAAGTATCTTCAAAACTCCAGTCAAGGTATTACAGGGTTTTTTAGGTTTGTAACATCCATTATTCCGAGTTATGACACATTGGGATTTGTCCTCAGGTAATTGTAAGTTTGCTCATTTTCACAGTAATATATGAGGGCTCCATTTAACAGGGACTAACTCCTTCAGGAGTTCCATCAATTCTTTTAAGTATCTTATCCATTTCTTGAAAGTCATTGCTATTCTTCTAGTATCATTTGACAGAACATGACATTTCTGGTGTTGATCTGGTTCTTTTAATTGATCCTGATCTTTATAGAGTAAAGCAAGTATGAACTTCCTATCCTTAGCATTACTTCACAAAAGTATGGTCTGATAAATTACAAATGTAAAGCATTGTAAAGAATTAATGTGGCATCATAAAAGTGCAGGATAGAGGAACAGCTGTTTGCCACACAATGTCATATCTTGAATTTGGCTATATTAAGTGTTTTTGAAAATAAAGATTGGGCTATTATCATTTCTACAATATTGGTGTGATATTTTTTCTTACAAATAAAGGCCATATGAATACTTTATGATACATTTGTCAATATTCAAACATAATCTTCCATTATGAGATGACCGTGACTTTTCATGCAGCATTTATGTTGCAGCATCCATTTTGGTTGAGATCTGTTATTGAATCACCTTCCCAACTGCATTTGATCATTATTTATTTGTGCAATTGATATTTATATATGTTGGTATGTTCAAACTGTCAGCTTCCGATGTAAATAGTTTGAGACAGGTCTGTTCTGTTTGATTCCCTGTCCTCCATTGTTTTGTTGTTAGAATGGTTTCTGTTGCATCTTTTCACTCCACATCAGTCCCAAGAGTATTAGGGAAATTAATTTCAACACACACAAGAGCTCCATATGCATGCAAGACTAATTACAAAGATTATTGCCTGATGTTCTGAGGGGAGTGTTAGTAACACAATATTTTTAAAACTCCACTCTCAGCATGATATCTCATACTAAAACTCCACTCTCAGCATGATATCTCATACTTTAGCTTTGATTTACCGCAGCCCAAATTAAGCAGTTGGTTTTCCTACCAGGTGGGAATCCCTACTTGGAATAAATTTTAAGGTAGTAAGCCACTTCTTTATTTAGTATCTAGCCAGTGACCACTTTGGCATGAAAGACTCTAATGATAAATCATCGTCAGTACAGTTCCCAGAATTACTGATGTATACAAGCCCCACACTTGCTTTAAGGTCATGTAAGGTCCTGTAACTTATAGGGAGGTTGATCTCTATTTTAATTTGTTTGTTTTTGGAATTTTAGTGTTCTTTTAATTGCTTATTATATTTTTTTATTTAAACAATGGCATAAAGTTTAATTTTTAGCCAAGAATACTATAAAAAATATTGTTATCTCCATCAGGTATTCCGAACTCTGCAATGTCAACTTGCTGCAGCCCAGCAAAGCTCACACTCTGAAATGACTAGCAGCAGTTATCCTTCAGTTGAGCTTACAACTACAATGTTGTTGGATGAAGTAGATAATGTTACAGGTTGTCTTGCTGGGACAGGGGAGTACCTCAGTGAATGTTGCATTTGCTTAGAGAGGAAGCCTGATGTTATGTTGCCATGTGCACATAGTTACTGTATGCCATGCATAGAACAGTGGTAAGTATAATCTGTATTATATCTTTCTTTGTGTATCTGCATTTTATGAGCATAATTTGTGCCTTAATGTAACCTAAATACTAAATGATTATTTTTCAAAAATCAATTTCTTATTTCACACTCCATGCAGACAAACTGAGTATAGTAAATAATAAAAGAACATACTCATTGATACATGTTGTGTTAAAAGAATAAGTAAGGAGAAAGTTTAATAACAGGTTTTAAGCAATGACAAAACCACCTCATGGTTGAAGCTCATGATTATTAAACCACCGAGATGTTTTAAAGTAGGATAAATGTCTCGGTTAATTATTTTGTATAGTTCAATCCCAGATTTGTTGCAGGTTTTCAAAAGTGTATTGTTCTGTAGACCTATAATCTCCAATTGTAAATATGATGGCACTTCTGCATTTACGACAACTGGATTATTTAATATTAATAATTCCATGTCCATTCTCTTTATATCAAGAAGTCTGTCTTCAAATTTGGAATACAGGTTTTCCAGAACTGGTTGGCATTTTTCTGATTTCAAAAGAGGAAAGTGATATAAATCTGCATTCTGAAGCTGTTGCACCAATAGTTTCAATTTGGTCATAAAGGCATTAATGGCACTCACTATGAAGATTATTAGTGATCTTTCCCTTGTAAGATGATTTTAAGCTGATTCAGATGATCACATAGACTTATGAAAGCAACATCCATGTGTTGTTGGATAACTGCCTTGCTTCCTTAAAAAAGTATATACTTCTGCACAGATATTAAAAAGCCAATCCTCTGCTTAACCATCTAAATTGGCAAAAGTAAGTTAAATCTGAATAATCTGACCCCTTATCTAATAAGACTTTGAAATTGTTTATGCCATAGAGAATGAGCTTTAACCAAATTTACAGTTTTTACTACTATTAACGACATTGTCCAAATGTTGCAGACTTTGCATACAAAGCTTCTCAAATGATACAATGTGTCCTTGTAACATTGTTAGAAATTCTAATTTCAGCTAAATGAGATTTCAATCTTCCCATGAAACCATTAATATGATCAATCATAGGGGGAGGGGGGCACCATCTGTTGGAATTGACACAATTTTTCCCAAGGTAAGTCATATTTACAAGCTATCATATATTGTGCCTCAAAAATGTTTTCTTCTCATATGTATCTTTTAGGGTAAAGAGGTCCAGAAATTTTTCCCATATCAATCCCACTAATGAATACAGGTAATTGAACAATATCTCTAAGATCTGTACAGTCATCTAGGGCTAAAGAATACCATATAAAGTTACTTATTTTCATTTTCAATTGTTCTTCAATGTTAGAAGCCATTTCTGGTATTGTAGAAGTTATTGTTCCCCTTCTGATACTTAGTTATTTAAATGAATCTAGAATACTGGAGCAAACATTCTCGGCTACCATGTCATACATTGTTTAACAAATTCCCATTCAGAAAATGGCTTAGTCACTCACCTATTTTTGCAATTCCAAGCTTGCATGCAGTATTTTGTTGGGTGTAATATTAGGTCTAGAAGTTTTACACTTAAGACATTTTACCCTCGAATCTTCAAATCTTCTTTCACAGGCTGAAGCAGTGATAATACAGTTCCTTTGAATACCATCTATTAAAGTGTCTTTGAATTTTATATTTAGACAATTCTTTGAAACATGTTACACACAACATGCTTTGCCTTCATGGTAGGTGATAAGATATTGATTTTCTCATTCTTCAACTGGACAGTACCTGACACTGTTTCCTTTGAATACCATCTATTAAAGTGTCTTTGAATATATTTAGACAATTCTTTGAAACATACTACGCAACATGCTTTGCCTTCATGGTGGGTAACAAGATATTGATTTTCTCATTCTTCAACTGGACATGTTGACTGCCTGACACTGACTACCTTTTGTTTTGAAACTGAAAATGTTATGAGCATATAGTGATAACCAATGACGTTCTTCTGTACACTTCAAAGTCATTAAGCAAAGTGGAGCAGGAGGGATAAAGAAGGAGAATAACCTGCAGTGTCACATTTTTGTATAACTGCTCTATATTCATTATATTTTAATTTGTCCATATCATTATTTGTTGATGAACTTTAATAAGATTCCTCTGTTTAATTTTACATTTTTTTTTTTCCAGGAATGTGAATAATAAAACTTGCCCCATCTGCCGAGAAACTCTTGACAGTACTGATGACACATGGGTTATTTCGGAAGTTCCTGGATCCCATGAGATAAGTGAGGAAATACTTTGTTCTCTAATGGATTTAGCTTCATCTCCAGCTGCCACTCCAACAACATAATACACAGTGTTAGTGCTGCAGATACCGTATAACTTTAATATTATACAGAAAACTTTTTAAAATGCTCTGAGCATATGAGTTCATCTTTGAACTTATACACGAGCATATTTGATATAGTTTCCCTCTGTGTTTTATAAATAATGCATTGTCTCCATAAAACTGTAAGTGTAAATACATTCTAATAAGATTTATTTCTGTATTGACAATTGGACAATATCAATAAGTCATACCTGTAATTGTGACCAGATTAGTTGATTAAAAAACCTTACATCCTACCACCACTCACATTCATAGGCTTTATTTGCAGAGCTTACCCATTGCCTTCATCCCCTCAATTTTTTTTAACAAATAAAACTATTTATGTTAATTGGCTCTTTATGACAAAATATATAACTATCATATCCATATATCTAAACTATAATTATACTGATATTGAAAGTTAATGCTTCTTATTGTAGACAGTAGGTTGTTAGGGAATTGTTTTATGAATTATTACTGTTCACGAATTACTGGTAAATAAACACCCTTCATTCCAAGGGAAGAGCAAAAGGAAAAAGGAATCTGTTCAGTTTAACAATCAACTAACCTAGCAGCAGTATAGATCAACAATGGTTATAATATCTAAATCAAAAATATTCTTGGTAAAATGCAATTGAACACTTAAATTGCAAAAAAGTAAATTAGGCAAAATTTACAGATAACAAGCTTCTGAATAGTGTTGCATTGAATTTATTTCCACAATTAACATTACAATTTAATATGTATATGCAAACAATACTCTCAAATTCAATCAAAACTAAAATATCACTATACATATTATTAACATTGCACTTTATTCTCAAGATCAAGATTCCCATAGGATCAATCTAAACACTGTTTCCTACCTCCTTAATCCCCAGGTTGTATAGTTGTAGGAAACCTCTTATTCTTTCCTTCTTTATTTATTTTCTATTTCTTTATTTCTCGATCGCACTTCTCTTTAACTTTACCCAGGAACTCCCCCATTTTCAGAATGCTTTTGACACTCTTGAGTATTACTCCTATACACATAATGCCCAACCTATCTTATCCATTTGATCACCAATATGAATATATTTCTCTCGTCCCAATTCTGTTTAATTCTTTTATACACAACCTTCTAACTAGCTGAAATATCTTGTTTTTCAATATCTTCTATCCTCAGTCTAACCATCTTCCAGAATCCATTCGCATTACTTTCACCCATTCTCCATATATTCCCTAAACCTATTTCTTCTAATACCTTCCCCACCTCCCAATACCAACTCTCCCTTCCCAAGAGTTGTTTTTGATAGATAAGACATTCCATTAGAATACTTGAACTATCTAATTTGAGGGCATGATACCAATACCTCTATATAATTATACCTTTCCTCCCTATCCTCCTTAATTCTAACAAACTAACTCCCCTTGGAGAACTTTTGGATAATCCCAATATTTCCCAACAAAACATTCTGTGAACCTTATCTAACTTCCTCCACCCCTCTTGGACTCCCCAAATTTTCACTACATACAATATCCTGGGTTCTACCACTGCCCCATATACTCTCTCCAACCATTTCATAGATAATGTTGTGGTTTTTACAAACTTATTCTAACAGCTCTCATCGTCTGTTTACCTTTAATTAGCGCACATTTCATCTGTGCCTCCCATCTTCCATTACTTCCAAATCTGATCCCCAAATAATCGAACTCCTTTACTAATTCCACTATCTCACCATGGATATACCATTTCTCATCTTTCCTTAACTTTGTACCTTTTTTGAATACTATTATCTTTGATTTTTTCCCATTTATTCTTAAGCCCTATTCTGTACAATACTTACTAATCTCATCAATAGCCCCTGGAGTCCTACCACCGTTATTGCTCCTGTTAAAAGATCATCAGCAAAAGCAACCCTGGTATTTTCCTCTTACCAACTACCAGACAACCTCTAATCCTTTAGAGAATATCATCTTTAAATAAATTAAAAGGTATTGAACTTAATTTACACCCCTGCCTGAATCCAGTTTTTTGGGTCATATACTCTGTAATTCTATTTCTATTATATCTAACACAAAATCTGTTTCCTTTATATAGTCTTTATAATCTCAGCAATCACTACTCACTCCTTTACTTTTTAGCTGATAAGCCAAGGCATCCCTCTTTATTATATCAAATGCTTTTTCAAAATCTGCTAAGAAAATGTATACTCTTCCCTTTTTATTTCTCAAATATTTTTCCACTATAGTACAAATTATTATTTTATTGTGTAATGTTCTCCTACCTTTTCTGAAACCTGCCTGAACTCTGAGGGTTTACCTTCCTTCTCCACCCATTCATGCAGTCTTCCAGTCAATATATATCTATTTATATATATATATATCTTTCCCACTATGGATAAGAGTCTAATTCCTGTATAATTATTTGGCTCATTAATATTCCCTTTTAATTTATACAAGGGTACTATCATACTCACTTTCCAGCACTCAGGTTTCCCTCCCTTATTTTATTTAATACAGGGTTATTCTAATTGATTGTCGGGGTTACAAAAATTCAATACTCACAGTGCAATTGACGTAGGAATATGAATCTTGTTTTATTGTGTACTGTAACTCATAAAGTTTTTATATACATTATAAATGCTTGATATGTGCGCCTTTTGTAACTGTACACTCATCTACTCAATAGTCTGTCTCTTCCCGCACACAAGTCAACATGGCAACGGTGATGGTTTCGAAGGTGGCTCAGATGTGCTGCTTCAGTTCCTGAATATCCACCGGTAGAGGAGGAACAAATACCTGATCTTTAACATATCCCCACAGGAAGAAATCGCATGGTGTAAGATCTGGTGAACATGGTGGAAAGGGTAAGAGCATCAGATCACCTTCCATTCTGCGTCCCATCCATCGTTGTGGAAGTTCTTGGTTTAAAAATGCTCTGACCTCCCTGTGGAAATGAGGTGGTACACCATCCTGTTGCAGCACATAATCGTCCCTGTCGTCACTCAACAGGGGTAACAGCCATTCTGTGAGCATGTCCAGGTAAGTCAGCCCTGTCACTGTCTGTACATTGAAGAAGAATGGGCCATAGACCTTCGTGTTTGAAACGACACAGAACATATTCACCTTAGCGGAGTCTCGCACATGTTCCACACAACAATGGGGGTTCATTGTACCCCAAACGTGAACGTTTTGCTTGTTCACCTTTCCATTCACATGAAAAGAAGCTTCATCACTGAAAACTAATCTGTCAAGAAAACCATCATCTTCTTCAAAACATTCCTGCAGTGCCATTGAAACATATGACTTTGTCATTAGCTGTTTGAGCTTGATGCAATTATAGGCGTCAAGCTCTAACAGCTCTTTTCTTTTCCCTGTATCTACTGCCGATATATATTTACTATCTTTAACAACTACTTAATTTTCTCGCTCATTTTCCAGTGCCATTCTTGCCTTTTCTCTTGTATTAATCATTTATAACCTCTCTTTTTTTTTTTAATCCTCACCTAACTAATGCTTTAGATAGTTCATGCTTAGCTATTAACCGCCATGGGTGGCCGAGGTCGTTAAGGCGCGGTCACGTGAGTGGGAGGTCGGGGGTTCAAATCCCGCGAGGACCGTCCTCCCTGACAAAGGTTTTTTTCCAGGTTTTCCTCAGTCCTCATAAATGGCAAATGCAAGGAGGTACCCTAAACTGAGGCCTGGAACGATTCCTTCCTTAAAAATAAATCCTTTCCCAATATATCATTTCCTTTCATGTATCATTGCCTGTGGTGCCTGTAGCAATAACAGGCGTTAAACACTATTCATTCATGCTTAGCTATTACACATTCCTGATCTTACCATCTTACCATTCTACCTACCCTTTTTCCTCTTTGCTGTACCTCTATCTTTTTCCCTGCACACACTATCATGGATCCCAGCCTTTTTATTGCTTCTTCTATCCAATCTGCTCTCAATGTTACCATAACTCCATATTTTCTTATTTTGCCTGTTTTTGATAAATTATCCCAAAAATACCCTGCATACTCTTCTCTCCTTATAACATCTTATTTATTCCAATCTATTTCCTTTTCTTCCCTACTTTCTTCCCCTAAGCTGAACTTCATTATTAATGGGAAATGATCACTACCTACTATCATATCTAACACTTTAATCATAGCAGCACCTGATCTATACCTTCACTACATAACATGCCCATTTACATTTATGAAGGTAAATTCCCCTTCTTGATCCTCTCCCCATTGTCTATTACACATGAATAGCCCATTCTCTTCACAGAATTCTATTAATTTGATAGCCTCTCTATTGTGCCCCTTATCCATACTCTTTCTTACATTTTCATCACTTCGCATCCATGCACTTTCACATTCTGAACCCACCAACCTTACATCACATTCTCCAACTCTTGCGTCCAAGTCCCCAACTATTATAAATTCCAAATTTGGATATTTCAAACTTAATTCTTCTATTTTTTGACTTAATTGAATATATAAATTTCCATTATAAAATTCTGAAACAACAGGTGGGTTATACATATTACCATAAACATAACTTAACTCCCTTCACTTCATATCCTTCAACCACATTATTTGCCCTTCTTCTGCTATATGTATTTCACTAATTGTTACTCCACTATCTTTTTTTACAAATACCCATATGCCACCTGAAACCCTTCCTCTACTATCCTTCTACTTCTAAAATTTCCTAGCTTTGCTCAGTGCCTTGTTCTGCTTTCACCTGTGGCCTCCTGTTCCGCTGCTATTTCCATGATGCTACCCTCTACTGTTGACTCCACTTTTAGCTCCAAACCACCAATACCACTACATACTCCTCTTGTTGTTGATGACATGTTCTTGTCCTTCACTGGTGTTTTGCCTGTAGTGAAGTTTTTCTCCTGTTCTTCTCCTGTCTTCTCTCTGTTCTGCACTCTTTCCCTATTCTCCCATACTGCCAAGTCCTGCATTTCTTTTATCTCCTCTCTTCTTGCTAATGAAGACTCTTTAATAGCTATACTTGTGCTGTGTTCTCCTACCTCCTCTGGTATTGTCTCCCTTGCTATCTTCACCAAAGTACTCTCCTCTGCCCCCATCTTATCTTGCTGCATACCTCCTCCACTAATAGTTCCTAACATTTATACCTTTGAAGGAATCCACACAGTAAAACAAAAATATAACTTCTTTGTGTATTAAAAAGTTAAAATAATCAACACTCATGAGCGTTTCACTCCTTTAATTATTAAAATAACAGGACATGTTTCATGAACATATCGTTCACATTGTCAAGTTCCCAACATCCTCATCTGATTGTCTTCCACTCTGGTGATCTGTTTTACTGCATCTCTTCCTCCCTTTCTTGTTGATGTCTCAGAGTTCACCTCTTCAGCTTTATTTCTGTGCTTGATCTCACCTAGTTCCTTTTTTCCCATCCACACTAACTCTGCTGCCTGTTTCCCATCAATTCTTGTCCATTCCCCTTAGCTGTATTCATGTCCATTTTAGAAGTTCTTTCTCCATCAATCCAGAACTGATAGTTTCTTATGTAAGCCTTCTTCCATTGCTTTATTGCTTCTTTCATCCTCTTTCTTAATTTTTGTAATAACACTCTTTTGTTTGGTGATAAATCTGTTGATAAAAATATCTGATCCTTTTAATCTTTTGGCTCTATTTAATACATCAAACTCCAAGATTCTGTTGCTAATTTCACAATAATTGATCTTGCCTGAACTTTACTCCCTATCCAGTTGGCCTCAACTATTTCCCATCCTTGAGTTTTCATATCTAGCTTCTTCATTATTTGCACTATTTCCTCTTTGGGTCATACCCCACTTCTCTGTTTCACTCCTGTTAATACTAAATTATGTCTCCTCTTCCTGTCCCCCATTTTTTTCATTTTCTCCTTGAATATTTCCAATTCCCGCATTACATCCATCACTTCTTTCTTAACTCTTTCTTCAATTCCTTAACCATCTTTTCCATTTTTTTACTTAATCTATTTTCCATTCCTTCTATTCTATCCAATTTATGATTCATACTTTCCAATAATTTTCGCATTTGATTTTGGCCAGGGTTTTTTTTTTATATTCCCCCAATCACCAGTAATATTACAATTATATTCATTGCTACAATAAAGTTTGTCAACATACCTCTGGCAATGTCTATCTCAATCTTCCTGCTCCATACTAATACCTTTCTATCAGATATTGCTATTTTCCAGTATGCAATTTGCCCTTTCTCTCTTCATTATCTTGCACTTTCAATCCCAATATTTCCACTCCTTCACTTTTTCATTGTACTCAACACTCTTTTTTCCAATACATAGTATACATCAATCACCAACCTCTATGAAGCTATACCCCTGGCGGAAACCCAATCTACAAGATGGATGTTTGGCCTATTTTCCACTTCAATATTGCTATTTCGCATCTTTACTTCTTTTCTTATTTTGTTAATTCTAATTTTTTTCTTCCCTATTGTATACTAAGATTCTCTTGCTTAATTATTCTATCACCAGCAATCCTCCTTGGTCACATAGTATCCACTAATCACTCTGTTCATACCTCTAGCCTGCCACTTATCTTTTAATTATGGCCTTGAATTTTTTTATCCACCCTATTCCTACCATCCATACCTACTACTTTACATATTTATTAGTATTTCTTCTATTTAAACTTGTCATTTCTTTAATTATCTACTGGACATACCACTTCTTCTTGGGAACACATTTTTAACTACATCTGCTATCTTACCTACTTACTGCCATTCTCCCTCATCTGAATAGTATTTGTCTAAGAAGTTCACTTTATTGAGTAAAAGAGCATTTAAGTTTTATTTCTTCCATTTTGAATGCTAGAACTAGATTATGATGAAATATATCTACTTCCATTGTAGTTTCTTTGCACATACAGTATGACAGAAGAGCAGATTACTGTGCAACAACAACCCCCCCCCCTCTCATTACAACAAGGAGGTAAGGCCTTATTTATACATCAGTTGAAACACTTTAACATATCTTAGGTAGATTAAAAGTAAAACTACTTAAAATCATGTCAACACATTGATTGATCCATTAGTTGTCATGATTGACAATGTGAGCAAGGTCTCAAGAAACATGTCCCAGTTTTTTTTTTTTTTTTTTTTTATTTAAGTTTTGAGAGTGGAACGTCAAGAGTGTTTTTTTAACATGTGGACATGATTGTGAGTAGTTTTACTTTTAATCTACCTAAGATTTTAAGATGTTTCACAGTGTTGCTTCTTACATTTATCATTAACCTTAACATATATTTGGGAGGATCAGTGAACTATACAGAGGTTTTCCTTTAAAGTAGGTTCACATAATACAGACATACATTATATTACTAGGAGTGATATTTTAGCTGTAAGTTTAAAAGAACTATATTTAGGAATTATAAAATAATAATCCAAGTCACATGCTGATATAATTCCACATGTTATCTGATGTGAAAATAACAAAATATTTACCAGCTATTCAGAATTAAAAAAAAAAGGGGGAAATTGAATAATTTGAAAATATGATCAGACCATTCTGCAAACCAAGTCAAATAAATCACAAAAAGGATTTAAAAAGACACTAAATTTACAAAAATATATTGATATTGAATGAATGAATTTATTCAATATTACAAATATCAAGCAAAGTATAGTTCACAAGATTATGCAATTATAATTTAATTTAAATACCATAATTTACATAAACACACAAATTCTCCAAAAATTCAGCAGTACCAAAACTGAGGCCCCTCCCATATCCCAACCACCAGGTTATTTATATGGTAAATGACCCCTAAAATGAATTACTAATTTTCATTACTGTGTGTGTCCACAAACTCCTTTATACTTCTTCTCCACTTATCCCTTACTTTTCCTAAACATTCCGCTATTTTATTCATTTTCTCTACTGTCGTTTCTGATAACTTTTTTGTTGCCACTATTTCTTGTTGTAATTTGTCCCATTTTCCATCCCAGATACTATACCACTTTTTTACCATCTTGCATCAATTAAACAATGGAACCACTTTCCACTTTCCCACACATAATACATCCTTCTTTACAATATATCCTTAGCTGTTTTAAAAATAATACCTCTCGGCACATCCATGCAAAACCTTTTCTTCCAAATTGGTCACAAATGTCTATATATTTTTCTCCCCCATCACAGCAGTACACATAAGATCTAAGTACGGTCCCTAATATATATACCCCAAATTTTTTTCTTTTTTTTTTTATTTAATTTTATTTTACTTAAAATTAAGGCATAAAGGTATGATTAGGGAAAGGAATGGAGTGGTTTCGTGAGGTTTCACTTAAGCACCCTCTTAATATTGTTAGATGGCTGCCAGTTAATAACTGGGAGCAGTGAGATAGATGGAATGCTGGGAGCCAAGCATGACAAGGCCCTGCTTGGTCCCCCACAAATTTAAGGAAATTGTGGAAGGAGTTGTTAGAGGATGAATTTTAATCATTAATTAAGATGCACATTTTTAGAGAAGCACATGATTCAAACAATTTTTACTGCAGGCATGCAGGGTACCTTTTCAGGCATCCTGGAAGGCCTGTAGTCTTGCTCGATGTTCTGGAGTGTCTAGGATGAATGGAGTAGAAAGGGGGTATAGTGGTATGTTTTGCAGCTGGTGTGTATTTGTTGTGATCTGCTGTAGTGTAGTGTTGTCAGGATGTAAGTGCTTGGAATATTTTGGCTGTATCGCCTATTTGGGCTAAGCTTTCTAAGTGTTGCTTGGTTTGTTCTGTTGCATCCTTGATTTGACTAGTGGTTATTTTGTGCTGATTTTGCAGTACCTGTTGTAGTTGGTTTTGGCTATTTGTGGTATTCAGTGAGTGCCTCCTACAAGGCGCTGAAGTGCTCAGAGACGGTTTCCTGTAGAACCTACAAGTTCTCGGCTAAGTGCTACATCGTATCCAAAAGCGGTATGAACTGTGAGATAAACTGATTAAGCTGTGCCGTGAAGGCGAGAGCAACGGCTTGTACTGCTTGAAGTGATAAGCTGAGGTCAGTTAAAGTTGGTGTGATACAGTTTTTGGGGTGCACGTGTGGTATAGCATGTAGCAAATGTCCAGTTTCAAATGGGCAGTATGTCTGACCCGTAAAGTGGTCCCTTCTCCCGCACGAGGCACAGTAATAGCGTCGGCGAGCTAAGTTATGTTGAGTGCATTTGGCAAGTGTACATTTGACAAGATTGGTTTTTTGCTTTTACAACTTCTAAGGTGATAAACATACATACAAGGATGGGGTGGGGCCCAACCAAGAGAAATTGTTTATCGTGGTCTTTATTATGTGCTCCTTTTTATTAAACATAGTATAAGCTCTCTCTCACACACTCATACAAAATTATTATTATTGAAACTTAACCTACTTATAACTATTCTAAAACTATTATATTATGTACAATATATACAGAAGATGTCAGACCTCTGATGCTTGTAAATTAGTCATCTTTATTTGTTTATGATTCCAGGGCATGGGTTGGCTACTACCAATATTTTGAACTACCACATTTGGGTGGACGTAAATTTTTGCCCATAATTTGCAAGCTTTACTCTCAATAAAGTCCACCAGCAGCTCCATTCTCATCCAGATCTCTTGCCTATTTATATATTCTACCCTCTGTCTCACTTCTTTCCAAAATCCGCAAACATTATTTTCACTCAATCACCATATATCTCCCATTCCAATTTATTCTAATATTTTTCCCAATACATCCCTTTATTACATAAGACATTCTTTTAGTACATCAGTATTGTCTGGTTTCAAACATCTATACCAATACTTTAAGATTCTTTCGTTTCTTTCCTACTCTTCCTAATTCTACCATACTTACCCCCCTTGGTGAAATTACTGGTAACCCCAGAAACTCTCTACCAAACATTCTATGCACTACATCAATATTTGCCCACCCCTTTGACACTCTCCAAATTTCCACTGCATACATCATCTTCAACCCAGCCACAGCCTCATATAGTCTTTCTAACCATCTCATTGACAATGTGGGAATTTTATACAAGCTTATTCTAACAGCTTTCATAACTAATTTACCTTTTGCTTCTGTATATTTAGACTGGACCTCCCACTTTCCATTACTCTCGCCCCAAATAATCTGATCCTTTCACTACCAGTATTGAACTTATTTATAAACCATCTCTCATTTTTTCTTAATTTTGTTCCCTTTTTAAATGCTATTATCTTTTATTTTTTACTAATTATCCGCAATATCTAATAATTTCATCAATGCCAAGTTGTAATCCTATCACAGTTACTACCCCTGTTATAAGATCAAATGCAAAATACAATTCCGGTACTCCCGTCTTTCCAATAATTTGTAATGTAAATGTTTTTCCTTAATCCTAACTAGGATATCGTCTATAAATAAATGAAATAATAATCCCTGTCTCTAGCTCAGATTTTGAATTGTATAATCTGTAAACCTATTACCTTCACATCTAGCATAATACCCACTTCCTTCATATAATTTTTTAAGTCCTAAAATGAATTTGTTACTAACTCCCTTACATCTCAATTTATTGTATCAAATGGTTTTTCAAAATCCGCAAAGAAAACGTATGCCCTACCCCTTTTATTTCTTAATTATTTATCCACTATACTATGAATTATCATTATATTATTTATTGTTCTTCTTCCTTTTCTAAAACCTGCTTGAAATTCTTATAATTTACATTCCATTTCTGCTCACTCGTGTAACCTTTCTGCTAATTTACCAGTGTATATTTTACTTATCATTCAAAGTAGACTAATTCCTCGATAGTTACTCGGGTTATTTATACCACCTTTCCCTTTAAATATTGGAACGATCATACTAACTTTCCAACTCTCCAGTATTATCTTCTCCTTAATACTATTTAATTATTCTGTTAGCAGCCTAGTACCTTTTTCCATTTCCCAAGAGCTTTCCAAAATTCTGCTGGAATTTCATCTATTTCTGCCACCTTTTTGTTCTTCAATTTTTAAAATGATAAAGATAAAGTTAGCTTATTGTGTCCCTTAAGGACAAAGATCTCCTAACAAGTAGGGAAAGTTCGTTTTTTCTTAACATGGTGAGCTATTCCATGCTGATTGTTCATATGCTGTTTAAGACACTCTGATAATTTGTTATTTTATTACTCCATTTCTCACTGCACTAGTTGCTTCTCAAAGATTTCCATTTTTCTCTTCCTCATGCTACTCTTGACCAATCTGCCTGTTCCTTGAAGAGGTCTGTCCATCTTCTTCTGGGTCTACTCTGTGTCCTTTTTCCTATCTGGGGGTCCCACATGGAGATTTTTGTAGGTCCATCTATTGTCCTGCATTCCTGCGATGTGACCGCCCCATTGCCATTTGCTTCTGGTAGGTATTTGTGTGATGTCTGAGAGAGCTGATTTGTTTATACTATAAATATTTTGCCCTTCAAATTTATTCCCAGGATCTTGCGTGCATTTTTCTTTGGCATATTTGAATTTTGTTTATTTGTTTTTCTGTTAGTGACCATGTCTGACGTCCATATAATAGTGCAGGGTATACGCAGGTTTCGAGCATCTGGAATGTTTTCTTAGTTAGTATTTGGTCTAACAACTTAAGGGCCCAAAATGCTCTCCAGGTTAATGAAATCCTTCTTTGTGCTTGTTTTTCCATTTTATCATGAAAGGAAATTTATTGTCCTAAGTATGTATATTCGCTCACATATGTGAGAGCTGTTCCATCTATTTTATTGGGATTTCAGGTTCGTTTGAAATTAACTGTGTCTTCCGTTTGTTTAGTGACAGTTTTGCTATGCTCACATAATTGTTCTAGCATAGTTTGTAGTGTTTTCGGTGTTTTGGCAAATAAAGCCACATCGTCGGCAAATCTTAGATTTGTTAGTCGACTGCCATTTATGTTGATTGCGAAATTATTATGCCAAGTCATTTTCCTGAATATATCCTCCAATACACAAATGAAGAGTTTGGGAGAGATTGGATCGCCTTGGTGAACTCATCTTTCTAGTCGGAATGGTTGTCCTTCTCTTTTTACTTTTGCAGAAATTTGACTATAGATTTTGGGTAAGATGCGAATGTACTTTGCTTCTATTCCTTGAGCTACCAGAGCATGTAATATGCTTGTATATTTGACTGAATCAAAGGCCTTACTATAGTCAATAAAGGTGATATATAATGTTAGATGGAATTCCTCTGCTTGCTCCATCAGTTGGTTTATAGTTTGTAGGTGGTCTATTGTGCTCAATCTTGTACGGAAATCTGCTTGTTCTGGTGGCTAATTTTCATCCAGAATCTTTATTCTTCTAGTTAAGATTTTTGTGAATGGTTTGTGTATATTTGGCATTAGACTTATAGTCTGTAGTTGCCTATATCATCACTAGTGCCCTTTTTGTGTGAAAGAACAATTGTGCTGGTTTTCCATTGTTTATGGATGTCTTCAATTTCTAGAATTGCATTGAAGATTTTGGTGATTTTGGGTATTAGCTGGTCTTCTGCAAGCTTTAGCAATTCGTTTTCTATTCCATCTTCGCCTGGTGTCTTTCAGTTCTTGAGCTCGTTAATGGAAGTTCAAACTTCACTGTGAAGGATAGGTAGAAATTGTGTGTTTGGGGTATTTGGTTCTGCGATTGAGTTGGGATGGAACTTGAGTACAGGTGTTTCTAGTAGTCTGTAACTGAGTTGATTATGTCTCTTCTCGAAGTTATGCTTTTCCCCTCTGGATTCTTTGTTCAGGTAATCCTTTGTTTAAATTGCCCTTTGCTATCTTGATTTGCTTCATTTTGATGATTCCATAATTAGTTTCGTTTGTTTTGTGCGGTAGTAGCAATATCTTTCCTTGTATCTTTTTTCAACTGTTTATCCAGTTCTGCGTACTCCAATCTGTTTGTTTTGATGTGTGTCTTGTTAGTTGTAATTGTGCCTTGCGTTCGATCAGCTGTATAGTGTATATGCTCAGTTTTTCTTGTTTTTCATGTTGAAGGTCATCTTGAGGGGCTCGCTGCTGCCTTATTTTATGCAATTCTGTAGGGTATCATATAGTTCTTGGGTTCTTGTGTCTGTGTTAAAGCTGGCTTGTATTAGTTGTTCTTGCAGCTTGTGTTGGAGGTTTTCCTTTTCTACGTTTTCTATACTTAATTTATGCGTTTGTGCATTTATTCTTCTTATTAGTTTCATCCTTATATTTGTCCGTACCATACTGTGGTCCGTGCTAAATTTTAGGTTGTTTACCGCTTGGACGTCTATCTCAACCCAATTTTTTAACATAAAATGTAATCTGTTGCATTTTTTATCTTGCCATCTGGTGATCGTCAAGTCCATTTCAGGTGAGGTGGTTTTCTGAAGAACGTATTTGGTATTTTCAATCTATGTTCTTGTGCGAACTGGATCAATCTTTCCCATGACATCTCTTACCCACTTTACTGCTCATATCTCCCACAATGGAGTTCTCGTGTATTTGTTCAGTGCCACCTCTTAAGTTGTTGAAGTACTCTTCCAATTCCTCTTCACTGGCCTCTGTTGGAGCGTACGTTTGTATGATAGTTATTGTGTACTGTTTCATGAATAGTTTTACTACTGCAATTCTTTCTACAATTCCCACCACTTCTTGTACTATATGTTTTAAGCCTTTTTTTGTTATTAAACCCACTCCTTTCTGGCCAGCTGTTTCTTCTTTATAATAAAATAGGTCGCCTTTTGCTTTTTCAACTATGGCTACCCCTAGCCTTCTCACTTCACTTAGGCCGAAGATGTCGAATTTGATAAGTTGCAGTGCATTTTCTAGTTCTTCTCGTTCCTCTATTCTGAGTGTCTGTAAATTTAATGTTGCTATTATAAATTCCTGTTTTCAGTAGGTTTGGAGTTCTTATTCGTGGATCTGAGTGAGTGATTTGTTGTTGTTATTGGGGTCATTATGGTTTTGATACTTGAGGCAGCATATTCCAGTTTACCCATTGGTCCTTTAGCATGATTTTCTGATATCCCACCTTTACGTTGTAGCCTTTTGCTCTCTCTTCCCTTGCTAACATCCTTAGTTGGTTCGGTATTAGTCTTTCTTAGGCAGTAATATCGTCATCGATGTAGCTTTTTCCCCCGCTAGTTTGTGTTTGTTCCTCATTATGTATATTTTGTATTCCAAGCAGGACAGTCGGTCCTGGTAGTGTAGTGGTAACCATACTTGCCTTCTTCTAAATCCAAGGTAGCGGGTTCAAACTCGGCCAGGATCGATGGATTTTTTTCGGGCGTAAAAATCCTAAGTATGGCTTCCTTCGGAAGGGAAGTAAAGCCGTGGGTCCCGTGTCGTACATTTGCGGCACGATAAAGAACCTCAAGCCTGAAAAAATAGGCCTTTGAGCAAAATTTGTCGGCCGTTTCACGCCCGGAATTGAATGGGCGCTGATGACCTGAGATGTTAAAGAGCGTCCTTAAATAAACCTAAACAAAAAAAAAAAAAAAAAAAATCCAAGCAGGCCAGTTCGATTCTGACTAACTCTCTGCCTAAACTATCTTTGCATTTGTACATGCGTGTTTTGTATGGTTTATGAAATTCAGTATTAGCTAATATTTCTTGTATTTTGCTAGTCATTTCCTCATAGTTTTCCGGTTGGGATCTTTGTTTTCTTATTATGTTCTTCTTTCTCTCCCTTCTTTGTCTTCCCTTCTCCACCTCCTCAAGTAAACGTAATTTCTTTTTTATGCCATGGTCTTCTCTGCCATAGTATTGTCCAAGTTGTATACTTTATTTTCCAGGTTATTATATTTTTCCGCCCTTAGTCTGTCCAATTCTTTTATTTCTTCTAGCAGAAATTTTTTTTCGTTTTTTTTTTTTAAACCATTTTCTTTTCTTAAGTCTTTTAATTCTGTTAAGATGCTCGTGAACATAGTTTGAATGGTTTGCTTTTCTTTGGAATATCCTCGCCTGTCGCCTAGTTGTTTAGTTTTCCTCTATGATTTTTATGTATCACATCTTCTTCTTGGTCATTTTGAGAATTTGACTGGATAGTTGCTTTGTGATTTCATCTCGCTTCCTGTGGTGTTGTTCTAGGGTAAGGGAATAATGGAGTCCTGATGACGTTAATAGTTGATGTCGCTATTCAACGCTAGAGTAGTCATTGTGGTCGCATTTCATAAAGCCCTCTATACACATGGCCACGCTCCATTTTGGACCTAACCATCTCTAACTTCCATAAAATTACGTGTTAACTTTCTGTCGTTTTACTCGATTGTTATAGATCCAGTTAATTCCTAATATATTTGTTTTAAACCGTTGAATGATACCTTCTGCTTCTGCTCATGTTGTTCTTTTTGCACTAGAAGGCCTAGGTCAGACAGAAAATGCATATTCTTGAGACTATGTCATACATTTATAACACTTTCGCGTAGTACTGCATCCGAATTCAGCGGCCAATTCGGAAGGGAAGTAAAGCCGTGGGTCCCGTGTCGTACATTTACGGTACGGTAAAGAACCTCAGCCTGAAAGAGAGGCCTTTGAGCAAAATTTGTCGGCCGTTTCACGCCCTGAATTGAATGGGACGCTGATGATCTGAGATGTTAAAGAGCGTCCATAAATAAACCAATCAATCTCAGCGGCCAATGACGGATCATTCGCCGGCAGAGGAAAAAGCTATCATAGGTTAAAACGGAAATAGCAATATTAAACGTAGGCCTATTAATTACATCCTTTTAATACATGAAACTGAAAATAAGAATCTACCTACCTACCTACCTACCTACCTACCTACCTACCTACCTACCTACCTACCTACCTACCTACCTACCTACCTAACCTACCTACCCAACCTACCTACCTACCTACCTACCTACCTACCTACCTACCTACCTACCTACCTACCTACCTACCTACGTCGCTCTCTGCTATTCACTAACTAAATTATCAGTTGTAATGCATTTATTATATCTGTGTGTGTTGACATAAAATGTATAAGGCCTACGGTTAACCTGTCAGTTAAGAATGAATTATAAGAATTATAGGGCTTAGAGTGCTTCCTTACTAATTCAATTTAGAACAAAAACTTCATGTAGTTTAACATTTCTGTGATCTAAATTGGTTGAGAATGGCTATGACATTCAGAAACCTATATTTTTAATTGGTGTGTGAAAACAAGAGATAAATAAACCAAATGATATGCCTGAAAATTTAAACAATTCATAATCCATAGATCTGCATTTTCCATAATACACGTAGTAATACCCACTGCTAAATACATTATAACCATATTGACAAATATTTTATTACATTACATATGTTATTTTGAATGCAATTTACGTATCAAATTAAACCTTGGATACGATATGATATAAAGCCATTCTGTCCTTGGGTTATACAACCAAATGCACAACACCCAGGCATATTAACTAAATTAAAATAAAATTTTAAAATGTTCTCCATATAAGCACATGACACAACACACAGTCATCAGCCAAAAAATCAGAAGCCAGTTCAGGTCACCTGGGACTTCTCCCAGGTGGGTGTCATTTGTCAGCAGTACGTAGCCGCTCGCGGCTTTACCTGCTCTATGGACATAGGAATTTTGTAATAGAACCAGGAAGAGGATTTTGTGTTTCGGGGTTTGCAAGCGGCACGTGGAACTTCTTGGCGGTCACCCATCCAAGTAGTGGCAACGCCCGATGCTACTTAACCTCGGTGATCAACCGTGGTTCACAGCATGGTTGTCGCTTGTGAGGGTTCAGTGGGTTATTGATCAGGTTCAGGTTGGAAGCTAGTTATTCTTGGACCATGGTGTATTTTGCGTTAGTACTTGAGTTAGGCGGTTACCTTACCCAAAGTAGCCTAACCTGACTAGTTGGGAGCTTTTATCCAAGGGGTCCCATGATGTACTTGAGCAGACTATATGATTTACATCTTCTAGGGGCTCTATGGTCGTAGGTCCCTGGAGCTCTGACCAGCTCGTTAGGGTGGTCCAGAATGGTATCATGAAGCGTCCGGACTCTTTCCCGTATGCCGTCCATGATATATGAAGTCGTTGGAGTGGTCATGAAGGATGTCTGCCGGGAAGCGGCGGTAGGTACCGTACATAATCTTAGCGCCCAGTTCTGCAGCAATTGAATTTTGCGGATCGTGGTCGTAGCCGCGGATCCCCAGATTCCGCAGCCGTACAGAACCACAGTCATTGTTATGGCACGGTAGATGCGCAGCTTTTGGGTCAGGTAAATAGTTCGAGAGCTCAGGATTGGATAGAGCTGCCCTAGAGCTAAATAGCCTTGCCGGACTTTAGCAAACACGTGCTCCCTGAAGAGCAGCGAGCGATTCACCGTTATCTCGAGGTACTTCGCGCTACGAACCCAGGGGATCCGCCGGCGATGCAACACGAGGTCCCACAGACGCCTCGGATGTCGGTGAGGAGAATAGCATAGCTCATTTCCGGACTAATGGCCATACGCAATTTCTCACTCCAGGCCTTTGCCTCACTGAGTTGGTACTGAATTGGTCTGATTGGATAATTTTGGTTATTATTTTGAGACAAATTTAGCAGGTCGTCTGCATACTGACTTTGTGGTTTGTGGGGGTGTGGGGAAGTCGGCCATGTAAGCACCACTGATCGTCGGGAATAGCACGCTGGGCACCACCGCGCCAATCGGCCGGACTGTAAAGAGCTTGCCGGCTACTTTTACCCGGAAGCTGGCTACCAGGAAAATGTACGGGGTAGTAATATCACGCTCGAGGAGCTTAAAGATGAGGTCCTCATGCCAGATTGTTAGATGGCTTTTTCTACGTCTAGCAGTACTGCTACCAATTTGGCCCTCGATTGGAAACCAAGCGAGACCTTCTCGGTCACTCGCAGTAGTTGCTGAGACGTGGAGTGTCCAGGGCGAAATCCAAACTGGTGATTGAGTAGGAGTTGCCCCTCCTCGAAATGAGAGAGTAGTCGGGTGAGGAGAAATTTGACTTTTCAAAGACTTTTGAAACTGTGAGTAGGAGGCTTATGGGGTTGTAACTGGAGGGATAACTGGTTCCTTGACGGGCTTCAAAATGCACACCACCCGCGCTTCTATCCACGCAGATGGGAAGTAGTGGAGGTATAGGCATGCATTGAAAAGCCGCTCAGATGGATCACGGCCCTTTTAGGAAGGTGCTAGAGCATTTCCGCTGTTACGTAACTCCGCACAGGGGCTTTATGGTATTTTAGGCATTGGATCATGGTGACCACCTCTTTTGGTGTGGCGATCGGCATGTGGAAATACTCGTGTTGGTACCGCCCCCTTCTAAGTAGCTGAGTCAGCTTCTTCCAAGAGATCAGTCAGATCCATCCTGGGGCTCCTCCCGAGGTTGGAATTGAGACTCCGGACAGCCTGCGAATGCCTCCATTGACTTGGGCCTTGAACATCAAGTGTCCAAGAAAATGACTGTGCAAGAGGTGATTATGATCAACCTTATCTCTCCGAAAGCCTCGGACGATCCGCCACGGTTTCCTCTCTCGGAGGTTCGCGTGCCGAAGCGTGTTTTCCCAGGTCTCAGTTCTGTGGGCCCTTAGGAGGCATCTCACCATGGTTGTGAACCGTCGTTGGAAGTCTACTATCCTGGGTGGCGAAAGCTCTGCTATAGCTTCCGTACGGCATATTTGGCACTGATTAGCTGCTTAATGGGTTGGGAATGGTGTGAGGGTTTGCAGCAGCAATTGAGCGGGAGCAGAATCTCCCCGTGCGATGGAGGGAGGCCCCCCAAGCTTTTGTCATGCCAGGACAAGGTCCTTTACAGACTGAGAGTGGGGTGATTGTGGGTGAATGGTGACTTAGATTGTGAGGGTGGGATGTGATGATGTAGAGATGATTGATATCGTGTATGAACCTTTGCGTGCGTGCATTTGGTTAGTAATCATTAGTCTGGGGCTTTTGAAGGGACTCCAGGATGAATATCGTATTCCCGTAAGCCGCGGATCAGGTAGTTGAAATTGTTGGGGAGTCTGGAATGGAATTGTTTGGAGATCTGAAGGATGTAGTCGGTAGTGCTTGGGAAGTTTAATTCGTTGTGAATGTTGGCGTTTGGAATGTACCATCCTGCACCAGTGGCAGTTCGGAGGAAGCGGTTTAGAGGGACTTGTAGGCGATGGAGATGGGATTTGGCGGCGTATGTCAGTGCTGGTCTAAGCAGCTGTTTGTAAATTAACACTTTGTTCCCGACGGACATCAAAGAAAATTTGAAAATTAAAGGATATACATGGCCATCCTACGACTAATTTTATTGGCTAGCTCACTGATATGGGCCTTCCATGTTAGCTTTATATCTGGACGAACTCCTAGGTATGTAGTAGTCCCGACCAATCCATGGCACCCGAGGCCTCGTATACGAACCCCAAGCCAAAGCCAATGCTCTCGCTGACTATTTAGAACGCCTATTTAGGCCCAGAGACGACCCCCAGGACGACGCCTTCTCAAGTCTGGTTCGTCGCGACGTCCGTCGATATCTTCTACGGCCACTGGATGAGAATGACTTCAGGATTCCCATCTTTCACCCCCACGAAGTCCAGGGCGCAATCCAGCGTCTCAATCCCAAAAAGGCTGCCGGACCTGATGGACTTACGCTCCTCATGCTCCGGAACCTTCCTTTCAAGGCTGTGCTCTTTGTCACAAAAGTGTTCAATATGTGCATCAGCCTGAGCCACTTTCCACGAGAATGGAGAGAGGCGCGGGTGATATGCATATTGAAACCAGGCAAAGACGCAACTCACCACTCCATTTACCGATCAATCAGTCTCCTTTCTACTCTCTCAAAAGTCTTTGATAGACTACTTCTTGCTCGTATGCTTCCCTTGTTGGGAAACATTCAAGCCATCCCCCTTCACCAATTCGGATTCCGTCCTGGGCACTCTACTACCCAACAGCTACTGAGGGTGGTGGTGGCCTCAGCCCTGGGTTTCCAGGACTCATACCTCAAGCATCGCACTTTCAAAGTAGCGGTGGCGGGAAACAACTCGACACTAAGGCCAATACGCGGCGGAGTCCCCGAAGGCTCTGTTCTTTCCCCAATTCTGTTTAACATATACATGTCAGACTTCCCACAAGCAGCAAACGTCAACACTGCACAATATGCAGATGACATCCTACTATTCAAAACAAATAGAAACCTCAACAGAGCTTTCATTCCCATACAAAGACTTCTACACCTAATAGAAAGGTGGTGTAGGCGTTGGCGAATGTAAATCAACCCGGCAAAGAGCAACGCCGTAATCTTCACAAAACGCCGCATACCCGCAAACGCCCCCACACTAACATACAGACGGCAAATGATAAGATGGAACAATTCCATAACCTACTTGGGAGTGCATCTAGATAAAGGTCTAACCTTCCGGGAACACATTACCGGAACTGCTCACAGGGCGCAGGGAGCAATCGCTCAACTGTACCCTATGTTCAGTTCCAATGCGATGCCAGTTCACCTGAAGTTACACCTCTTCAAAGCCCTGGTCATCCCTGTCATGCTATACGCCTGTGAAATCTGGGGTATGGCAGCTGGCAGTTGGCTAGCACTTCTGCAAAGAGTACAGAATAAAGGACTTAGGACCATTTATTCTGTATATCGCAGCTTTCCATCTAGGCTACTACATAAGAGTATTTCCCTCCCATGCATCGAGGAGGAAATCAGACGCCGGGAATCAAAATTCTACGGCAAATTACCATTTCATGAGAGCGCTCTCGTTGGTTCACTTGGCAGCTACCCCTGTCGCAATAGGATTAATCCCAAATTCAAGGTGCCACGCCTAGCGTGCGGCCTCCTCGGATAACCAAGGGGCACAACCTAGCGACAGGAAAAAACATTCCAGATCCCCACCAAAAACAAACAGCAAAATCAGATGACGATATGCTCATGTTGTCCACAATGCAGTGAACAACACGCGCACATCGTGCAAACTCCAAGGATGACATATCCGCCCGTTTATACAAGGATTAGCTTTTTCTGCACAATCCATCCACCCTAAAACCAAATCAGCATTATCACCCTACAACCCCCATCTGCGGTAAAACCCAACACAGGGTAGGGACGCAGCAACTACACACAGGCTGAGCACTAACTTCAGCCTGCCAGTTTGCTTCGGCTTCGGTATGTAGTAGTCTCTGTGCTCCATGGAACGCTACCGCCCGCAATGAAGATGTTGGGTACGTTCGCAATATTTCGATGTGTGAAGGTACTGCCTCAGATTTTCTAGGATTTACAGTCAGCCTCCAGATATTGAACCACGAGGTTAGTGGATCTGCATACAGTTGCAGCCTTTTAACAGCTACGTGATGCCATGTAGATCTTGTAATTGCGGTTTTGTCTGCGAAGAATTACAGTGAGCAGCCTGTGTAGGATGGCATAGAATTTATATAGACCAAAAAGATAATCGGGCCGAGGACACTGCCTTGTGGAACTCCTGCACCGATAGATCGGGCGGAAGATAGCACTTCTGCGGCATAGACGGTAAAAGTGCGAGATTTAAGGTAGGATGCAATTTGGCGTAAAAGATAAGAAGGGACCCTGTAGTGTATTAGGCGGTGCATGAGACCTTGGTGCCAGACAGTGTCAAAGGTCTGCGTGATGTCTAAGAATTATGCGGAAACAAAGTGTTGATTATTAAAACCTGTGATAATTTCGTACACCATGCGGAGCATTTGGTGGGCGGTGGAAAGCTGATGCCTGAATCTGGCCGCAGGACTTGGTGTAAATCGAGCGGTTTCTGGAGTCCACTTTGCAGCACCTTCTCGAACAGCTTACTAAGATCAGGCAGCAAGCTGATCGACCGGTGGTTTTGTGGATCCTGTGGGTTCTTACCCAGATTTCTTATGGTTATGATTCTGGCATATTTCCAGGGCTTGGGGAAGTGGGCGGATCTTAGTAGTCTGTTGAAAAGGTGGGCTATCAGCTCGATTTATGTTGGAAGAAGATTACTTAGGGCGGCAAATGTAATTCTGCGGTACCCTGAGGCCTTTTAAGGTGATGTTTTACTCAGTAATGTTATTACTCGGTTGAGTTGGTGAATTCCACCTCCTGCTGGTCCAATGGCCTTACCAGAAACCTTGCTACTGTACTTTCGATTTGGTGGATGTGGGCCAGGTTAGGGGTGTACGTTGGTTTGAATGTGGTCTCCAGGTGGTCAGCCATCGTCTCCCCCTTCTCCCTGTCGGACTCAGCTACTCTCCGTCCTTACACACGTGGTTTCCTAGGCTCTGGGACTCGCAAAAGACCTTTGAGAGGCGCCATAGGGAGGCGTCATTGATGCTAAACTCACACAGGCCGCCTTTCCATTCTTCGTTGGCGTAGTCTCTGAGCTCAAGTCTCAGCAACGTTTGAAGCAGCTTTAGCTCTCCTAATTTGTGAACGGCGGAAATGCTGATATCGGTCCCTGGTTGAATTTTTCTCAGCAATCAGTTTCCGCAAGTGGTGCGGGAGAGTAGTCTGACTGGTCCGTCTTCTGGTCGACGGGGTGGAGATTTTTATCGTCTGCTGCCGGGTAGAGTTTATAGCTTCAGTTAGAACATATGCTCAGATGCTGTGAAACATGGTATTATTGATGGAATGTTTTCCGCTAGCAGTGCTATGTAGGTGCTCCAGTTTGTTTTCGTGCATTTTGGGTTTGTCGGTCCTGGTGGTGTAGTGGTTACCATACTTGCCTCCTAAACCCAAGATCGCGGGTTCGAACCCGGCCAGGACCGATGAAATATTTCGGGCTTAAAAATCCTAAGTATGGCTTCCTTCGGAAGGGAAGTAAAGCCATAGGTCCCGTGTCGTACATTTACGGCACGAAAAAGAACCTCAAGCCTGAAAGAAAGGCCTCTGAGCAAAATTAGTCGACCGTTTCACGCCCTGAGTTGAATGGGACGCTGATGACCTGAGATATTAAATAAATAAGCAAAAACATAAATAAATCAATAAAAAAAGCTGTATGTAGGGGTGTGGAATCCCAAGGGAGATTAGTTTATACAGGAGCCCGGCGTGCCAGGTCGTAGAGAAGGCCTTTTCCACATCCAGAGATACCGTGAAAATCCAGAACTGCAACCTCTACCGCCGTCAGCCGCTGTTTGGTAGTAGAGTGTCTAAGACGAAAGTCAAATTGATGTGGGGGTATGGCTTGAATGTTCCCCAAGGAGGGGTAACAAAAGGATCAGTAAAACTCTTTCGAAGACTTTTGACAGGGTCAAGAGCAGGCTGATGGAGCGGTAACTGGAAGGGTGAGCAAGTTCTTTGCCCGGTTTCAAAATGCTCATCACACGGGCCTCTCTCCACTCTCGTGGGAAGTGCGCCATTCTGATGCACATATTGAAAACTTTGGTAACAAAGAGCACAGCTTTGAATGGAAGGTTGCGGAGGATGAGGGGTGTCATCCCGTCAGGACCAGCAGCTTTTTTGTGATGGAGGCGCAGTAGCGCGCCTTGCTCTTCGTTGGGATAAAAGGTGGGAATGCTATAGTCTACGTCGTCCGGCGCTCGTCGAAGCTGCCGACGAACGTGACTTGCAAAGTTTTCGTCCTGGAGGTCCTCTCTAGACCTTAAGAGTTGTTACAAGTAGTAGCAAGAGCATTTGCTGTGGATTGAGGTTCATAGACCAGGCCTCTGGTGCCATGGAAAGTATGCGAGATCTTTTCTCATTATCCACGGTTTTTTTTTTTTGCGATCCTCCACACGTCACCATCAGCAATGTTCTGTCTAGCAATGGTGTGTTCCCAGGCAAGCCTTCTATGCTCGCGTAAGCGGACACAGACTTCGTGGTGCAAGCGCCTCCGTAACCTTCGATGATGTGGCGTGCGATGTGGTTGAAATAGTCTCCGACTGCCCATATTCGGCGAATAAGGAGATCTAGGTTTAGTGGGATAACATCTGCTTGTGGAAATTAGGAGGTGTGGATCGTGAAGCTATGAGCCATTTGTGTAACTGTGTGGCAGAAGAATGGGACTGCAGTCTCTAAGGAGGGGATGTCTGTGATTTTAGGGAATGATAGTGTTGAGGCATTTCTTAACGTTTTTCCAGTCAATTTCGATGTTTAGACCTGCAACATTGCGGCTGGCAATCCTTGTGTTGAACTCTCTCAACAAGGGTTGTGGTCGGAATGCATGTCGTTGTTCGATGTGAGGGTTATGTGGTGTGGGAAGTGTCTGATGATTTCAAAGTGGATGACATATGGTTTCCCTCAACTAAGCGAATGGTGTGTGGTTTGCCAGGGACCCTGTACTCGTAGTTGTGGATCCTGATCTACTAAGCGAGTGATTGCGTTGTCACTGGTATCTGCTCATTGAGTGCTATACCAACGTGCATGTTTGGCATTGAAATCACCGGCCAGAATGACCCTAGGATGTAGGGGTAGGATGGACCGGTAGTAGCCTTCCACGAATGCTCTGGAAGGAGAGTGGTATACAGATATGAGCAGAACCTCCGTGTCCCCGGGTTCTACAGATTCGGCCGTGGCCTCCAAGGTCTCAAGTGGTGGGATCTTTAATGGGCGGTGGACTACATTTCTCCTGACCATTATCGCTGTGCCTCCTCTCGGGGCACCACGATCGGTTCACATATATATATATATATATATATATATATATATATATATATATATATAACTTAGTTCATTCTCATCACGTGACCAAGAGCCAAGCTCGAAATATCCGTGTGGTTTTAGTGTTCAATTTTACGATTTTTAGTGTGAAATTTTATGTGAACTTTTTTATATTACACTCTTGAGTGTTTTTATGAATTTTTATGCTTTTTAGAAGTTTTTATTACTCCATTAATAGTATATATATAATCTGTATACGCTACCCTGGTACCTGGTTTCCTAAACCATGGCTTGTATATCAAATTTTCCATTTATTGTTATTATAACTATACAATTCAATAATATTTTAATACATTATTTTACAGATTTTCCTAATAACTAGATTAAAATAATATAATAAAACAATAAACAAAAAATAATAAAATAATTGAATTGAACCAAAATGTAAATTTACTTAACTACTTCCCATATTAATCTTCCAAAATCTACAAAACTACCAAATTAACAATTTAACAATATTACTGGGAGCCAGTAGGAATATAGCTGGTAGGCAGCTATTCTATCCTTTAAATTTATTCCACAACTGTACAACTATACTATTACTAACCACTGGTTACCAGCGGTATGTACTGGTATCCAGTAGTCGGCAGAGATTCTCTTAAATTGGACATTATCCTTAATTGTTTCAATTCTCCTTAATTTATTACAATCATAACAATATCATTCTCTTTGACAACTACTTCACTTAAAGTTCATTTATCACTATTTATCTTTTCTACTCATTTCATTTATTTGTCCCAACACTTGAACTCATTAAACACTAGCACCTCGCTTCCACCATATTACTCTCCATCTTTTCTTCCCAACCATTCCTTCTTCCATCTCGCTTGATCCTCCTGGTCCCCTGGTTGCACCATTTCTTGCGCTCAGCTCCTCCTCTCCGGACACCACTACTTCATCCTCCATCTCCTGCCGCGGCTCATTCCCGTGTATCTCCAACACCCTTCCTTCTCCTTCTGTAATCTTCCTACTTCCATCTTCTTCCCGGTGTCATAATGCTTATAGGTATATTCTCTACTTCAGGTTGTTAATCCAAATTATCCAAATCCAAATTATTATATTTTTTAGGCATTTTCATCTCCATATTCCCTTCTTCCTTACCTTTATTTATCTTCTCCTTCTAATATTCTCTTCCTGTTGATTTAATTAAAGTTATTTTCTATATTTTCTATTCTTGTTAGTTATTTGTGTTTGGGGGTTGTCTTTGCATACGCATGCGTTCTGATCTTCTTACCTCGTCCTCAGCTTTTTCATTATATCTTATTACCTGCTCTTGTGGCATTACCTCTTCCCTTGCTAGCTTACTTATTTTGAGTGCGGCCTGCTCGAGGTATTTATATAGAACCTTATTTCTAAGTATATGTGCGAACTGATGGCCACTTAAAATTTCTCTTTCTTCTCTCACATGTTCTAAATAGCGTGTGCATTCAAATAACACATGTTCTGGGTTATCCTGTGTTTTGCAAAGTGTACAGATATCGTCCTCTGTTCTGTTGATTTTCTTCCAATAAGTTTTGTAAGGCCCGTGACCTATAAGGTAATGTATCATGCCTTTGGTAGGTTGTAGAAATTTTAGTTTTAATCTCTCAAAAATTTTGTTAAATAAGTCAAAAGTTCTCCAGCCTGTCTCGGCATTTTCCCATTAGTGTTGCCATTGTTCTTTTAATTTATGTTTTATTTCATTTAAATTGTTGCAGTGACTGCCGATTATTAAACTTACTTTCTCCAAGTTGCCTTTCTTCAACCAATAAACAGCGCCTCTTAATTTAATCAATAGGTCAATTGGCCATATTCCTGTTACTACAAAGAGGGCCATAGTGGGTGAGGTGCTTAATGCCCCTGTAAATCTTAATAACACCTTTCTTTGTGATCTTCTTAATAGAGTTGTTATTTGGACATCCTTCATCCTCAGAGCCCAGACTCCTGCTCCATAAGTCATTATTGAAGCAAAAATGCTCGTGTAGTATGCTGTAATGACATTTAATGGAATTTTAAAATTCCACTGAACTAATCTTGCTAATTTCATCATAACGTTTTCGGATTTTTTTCGTACGTATTCAGTGTGTTTCCTAAAGTTTAGTTTCTCATCTAAGTCAATTCTCAAATATTTTGCTTCTTTTTGGCGTCTTATATTTTGGTTGTTATATTTTATGCATGGATCTCTTTTGAGACTACCTTTCAAAAGCATGTAGCCTGATTTAGTTGGAGCGAGTTGGAGTTTAGTTTTACTACACCAATTACTTAATTTATTCGCTCTTCTTTCTATATCTGCTCTATTGTTTCCTTCTATTAGAAATAAAACATCGTCGGCATACGCGATGGTTTTTGCCACATTTTCATCGTTGTTTAGTTCGTCTAAAAGAGTTTCCAAAACTATGTCCCATAAAATTGTTCCTAAGATCGAGCCTTGGGGACATCCCTTAGTTATATCTATGTAAATTGTTTCTTCAGTACCTTTTACATGAACCCTTCTGTCTTTGCAGTAGTCCATTAATACTGCGTATAGTGGTTGTACTGATGGAGATGCGTCCTGCTGAATAGTATGGCGTCTAGGGCGTACCGGGAAGCAAAGTGTTGAAGTTTGTCCCTTCGTTCCATAAGGCCGTTCACATTCCAGAATGCGAGACGGAATGAGGTATGAGACCTCATCCCGCTCCCCATTTTGGTCGTCTCGGCCTCTGTTGAAAAGCAGGGTGATGGCCTCAAAGGCTATCAGCACTTTGCGTGAGAGGTCGGGAGCGTTCAGGAAATGAGTGCAAATTTCCTGAGGCTGTCTGCCTTATGTCTGCCAAATACGTACAGTCACTGCAGCAGCTCCAGGGCGTTTCCACTCTGTTGGGCGGGGTTAGGCGATGTGGTTATGGTATGCCTAGAGGTCGTTGGCCTCTCCCGGGCCCTACCCACCGGACGGGAAACTGCTGGCTGGGAATTTCTAATAGCCGTCCCCCCACCCGGCGCGACTCGTAGAGAATGCCTTCGCGTTTTTAGCTTTGGAGAGAAGCCTGGTGTAGGTTAGTTTGTTCGGGCTGTGGATGGCGTAATTGCCTGTTGTTTTGTGATTCCGATATGAGGAATCAGAGGGCTGTTTTTGCACGCTTGTCGCTGTGTGGTGGTTGCAGTAGAAGTTGTTGCCTGTGCTGTTGTGGGGTCGACTGAGGTGTTTGCTCTGGTATTCATGTTGGTTGTAGCAGAAGTAGCATCTCTGCCTAATACGGGTTCATTTCCTTGATGTGCCCTTCGGGAGTTAGTTATAATTCTCAGCTTCACTGGACATCGACCATAGCAGGCAACGTGCTCTCCTTTGCAGTTAGCACAAGTAGGGGTCTCCCTGGGAGTTATAGGGCAAACATCACGGGGATGTGGGCCACCGCACCTGAGACAGCGAGGGTTCCGTGAGTAGAATTGACTCCCATGGTTGAAGCCCAGGCAGCGGTGGCACTGAGCGGGGCCGCCAGAGCATCTGGAAGTCCTTTACGCTGAGCTAGCAGATAGACTGAATTTAGTCTATCTTCTTCTCAGGGTCATCTTCCCGCTCCACTATGATTAGAAAGAGGGAGATGGGAATTCTCTCGGGAGATTGTCCCTCCGGAGCGGGCTTTGACAACTGCTTCACAATTTTGGGCGTTACGCTCTGGCGTTGGAGATCTGCCTCGATGTCTCCCACCGGAGTATCCACAGGAAACCCTCTGATAACTCGACTTATATCCCTTACCTTGTCGATGGCAAAGGATAAGAGCTGTATCCCCTTCTTTTTGAGAGTGGTCACTAGTTTTTATGATTATGCGCACATCGCGTCTAGAATCTGTAGGTATTTCCCTTTTGAATCATCCTGCACTCCCCCATGAGGGTGGGAATTTCTTGAGGAAACCCGTCACATCCTTCTCGGGTTTGAGCCCGGTGCAGATGTTGGTAAAGTTGACTGTCCAGCAGGAGCAAAGCCTTTATTCATTGGCTGAGGGCGAGAGCGTCGCTTTCTCTTGTCAGCCACTACCCGACATTCAGCTTCATCGGCGTCTGAAGCCAGGCCTGATGAACTGTCTCCTTCCTTCATAGGAGTGTACAGACAAAACAGAGGTTTTCTCTGAGTGGGAAGAAAAGTCGGTGAGAGAAGCCCCACCGCCTGAAGTGGAATCTGAATCCACTGCATTTTTGTCTATGCGGATAGGAGTCCTTTCGCGTGAAAGGCTCTCATCCGTGCTCTTGGTTGCACTTTTTAAATGGGACTTTCCATCAGCTTTGCCTGGTCTGCTTGTCCGTTTCTTGGTTCCTTGTCTGTAGAAATTGATGGTTTTGAGTTTACATGAGCATTCACATTTTCTCAGTTAGTAGTAGCACTGTCAGTTATGTCTGGATTGGAAAGCACGCAAATAGGATCCGTGAATTGTGTTGAATTGTATTTTTATTAAACTATAATTCCCTGGGCTGTTACATAGGGCAGCCTTACAGGTACACAATATACATTGGTTAAGCATTTACATCAGACAATTGTGAGTGAGAATGTTTGTTTGTTTGTTTTTTTTTGGAAGTCCATACGAGGGCAATGAGCTTGCCCAGGGGAACAGCTTCCTGTGATGGTGCTTAAGGCTATTAGACTTGTTTGGTGGTACATATAAAGTGAGCTTATACATATAGAGTGAAATTAATACATACTTAACCTAACCTGACCTATAAACAACAGTAATATTTACAACTATATACAGTTCATAGTGATTTCAAAAAAATGGTTTCAGTTTGCTTGGAAAAGTTTAAAATGTGCGTATGCGTTTGTGCTTACGGTGTCGAGGCTCTGCCTGGCCGATTTTTTTTTATTTCTGGGTTGGGGTGCGTTCTTATGGAGGCCCATGCGTTTGTGCAGCGGTTTTTGGAGTGTGTGTAGGAAGGTGGAAAATTGTAATTCTTTGTGAATGATTGTGTTTGGTGTCAGGATCGGTACCCTTAATATTTTCCTTAGGCAGATGTTTTGACGGGATTGGAGGGAGAGGAGGTTGGTTTTGCTTGTGTTTGACCAAGCTAGGCAGGCGTACAGAAGGAATTGCTGGATAAAGGATTGGAAAAGGATGAGTTTTGTTTTGACACGGATGTGCTTGCTTAGCAGTAGTGCGGTGGTGACATATGTGCGTTGTTTGGCCTTCTGGATCGTTTGCTGGGTGTGGGCGCTCCACATGAGTGTTTTATCCAGAGTAACACCCAGATATTTAACAGTGGGTTGGCACTGCAATCTGCGTCCTTGTAGAGTGATGTCTATGTCGTTTTTCTTAGTTTTTGTGAAGTGTATTAGTTGACTTTTGTCGGCGTTTATCACTATTTTTCAGAGGGCAGCCCAGGTCAAGAATTTATCCATGTATCGTTGGAGCTCCCTCTGGTTGTATTTTGGGTGAGTATGGTGGTTGTATATGGCAGTGTCGTCGGCGTAGAATAACGTCTTACATCTGTGGTCGGGGGGGGGGGGAATGTCTCGTGTGTACAAGGTGTACAGATAAGGATCTAAAACTGCTCCCTGTGGCACACCAGCTGATATGGGTAGGGTTTGGAATTTTTCTTGGAGTACTTGGACCTAAAAGCAGTGTTCTTGAAGGTAGCTGGCCAGAATGGGGATGTATGGCTTGAGTGGTGAGAGCTGGTGATAGAGTTTGTAAAGGAGGCCATTGTGCCAACACATGTCAAAGGCCGCTTCTAAGTTCAAAAAGAGGACCAGTGTGCTGCTGCCATTGTTGAACTGTGTATTGATGTCATCAGTTAGTTTTAATATCTGTAGTTCTGTTGAATGCAGTGGACGAAAGCCGAATTGTTGGTTAGGTAAGGCTGTGGATTCTGGAAGTGAGTTGTTTATTAACTGGCTGAGGATTTTTTCCAATACTTTTCCTAAGACTGGAAGGAGGCTGATCGACCTGAAATTTGAAGGATTTTTCCGATCTTTGGGATCATGATAATTCTGGCCTCCTTCCAGGCTTGGAGAAAGTAATGAAGGTGGAGGCAGGAATTGAGTAGTTGAGTTAGTTGGACTAGGGCTTTCCGGAGAAGGTGCTTCAGGTCCTCGTTTCGAACACCGTCCGGTCCGCGGGCCTTGTTGTTAGGAAGGGACTGGATGTGGTTGTAGAGCTGAAGGGGGTGATTTTTGGAAGGGGAGGAGGGGGAGGTTGGTTCGTCCACTGCTGAAACCAGTTGTTTACAATTTGTTCGTGTTCGGCGTCTTGCGCCGGGTTCTCAGTGAAGCGTCGTGTGAGCATCTCGGCGAAAACCTGTGCTTTTTCTTTAGGTAGAAGGATTGCTGCTTGTGTGTTAACCAGTGGCTCTGATCGTGGGCCTGTTTCAGCGGAGGTCTTAAAGGCTCGCAGGAGTGCCCATATGGTTTCTAAGTAAACTTGATGCCTGATAATAGGCCGAAGCCATTGGGCCAAAGTTCTGTAGACTGCGAGCCTTGTGTATCTCCACTGTCGCAGGTATTTCCTCCTGGTGGCAAGCAGCTCCGGATATTGGGAAAGGTGGTGTAGGAGGAAGGAGCAGGAGTGTATGTAGTGGATTTCTTTTTTGCCGTCCTTCTGGAGGCTGTAAGGTCTGCAACACCCATCTCTAGGTCATGGGCTGTTGCGTACTTACGTCTGGGCTCGGCCATTTGGTGCATGAAAACTTTGTATTGTGACCAGTCTGTAGCTGGTATCTGTGTTTTAGTTGAGCGCATGTAGGTGGCACGCCCACCTATGTGGAATTTTATGGGAAAATGGCCCAGACTGTAGTACACTTGTAGAGGGGGGGGATATGGATTCCTTTGTATATGACGAGGTCTAGAGTGTCTGAAGGAATGGAAGGGTTGTGGTGCCAGAAGGAATGATCCGGGTCAGTTCTAATTTGGAGGTTGTGTTGCAACAGGACAAAGTCAAGCAGGACTTGACCGGCTCTGCTGCAAGCTCTGGAATTCCAAAGAGTGTGCCTTGCGTTAAAGTCTCCGGCAATAATGATTTTAGCGTGCATGTTGACTAATTTCTCCAGATCTCGGATCATTCCTCCGGGCTTGAGGTGGGGGGGGGGCGGTAGGTTGCTAGGATGCAGATTGCAGATTATTTATTGAATTGTGTGCCTTTTTGGCTGTTATAGTACAGCCTTACAGGTCATAATTTACATGTCATACAAATTTATACAGATTTTTCTACAAATTGTCATATGTAACCCATGCATGGGCGCTCTGACGCTCCCATGAGAATATTTGCATTGTGAGTATTTTCAAGGTATGCATTCACTTGTTTACTAGTACATTATGTTGGTTGCTTATCTAGTTTAAATAATACAATAATAATAACTAACAATAATAACTAATATTTACAGTTTTGCGTAGGGCTGAATTTTTGTGTGAGAGTGTACTGTGTTTCAGTAAACGCGGATTCTTTTATGCTTTCTATGTTGAGGTTCACTTTTACCTACTTGATTTATTAGGGGATTCTTGTGCTTTTTTATTTTTGCCCAGGTTGATGTGCAGCGGCCTGTTAGTGTTTGCAGGAATGTTGGTGTGTTTAGCTCCGCGTGGATCTGTGTATTTGGTGTGAGGATGGGGACATTTAGTAGTTTTCGGAGGCATATATTTTGTTGAGTTTGCATGGAAAGGAGATTAGTGTGGGATGTATTTGCCTATGCTGTGGAGGCATACAGTAGAAATTGCTGTATGAAAGCTTTGTAGAGCACTAACTTTGTTTTTATATGCATCTGCTTGCTTCTAAATATTGATGAACACATGTAGATACGTTGCTTTGCCTTGCGGATCGTGTTCTTGATGTGGTTGTTCCAGGTGAGTTTACTGTCCAGAGTTGTTCCCCAGTACTTTGCAGTTGGTTTGCACCTTAGTGTTTGATTGTTTATGCGAATGCTTATTGTTTTGGATTGCTTAAGGGTTTTCCAGAAATATATTAATTGGCTCTTGGCGGCGTTATGGAGATTTTCCATGTGCCTGCCCAGGTTAAAAATTTGTCAACGTATCTCTGTAGTTGCAATTGATTATATGCAGGATGTGAATTGTGATTATAAATGGCCGTATCGTCGGCATATAATAGGGTTTTGCACTTGTGATCACCAGGCACGTCCCGAGTGTACAGGAATGGAGCTAGAACGGCTCCCTGTGGTATTCCGGCGTTCATGATGTAAGTTTGAGACTTGGCTTGTTCCACTTGAACGTAGAAGCGGCGCTTGTGTAAGTAGCTGGCCAGTATGGGGAGGTGGGGCCTCATAGGCGCTATATGATGATAAAGTTTATACAGGAGGCCATTATGCCAGCACTTATCTAAGGCCGCCTCTACGTCAAGAAATAGTGCCAGCGTGCTGCAGTTGTTATTATACTCAGTGCTGATGTCGTCTGTTATTTTGAGTATTTGTAGTTCTGTGGAGTGGCCTCTACGAAACCCAAACTGTTGTGATGGAAGGGCATTTTGCTCGGGAGTGTGGTGTTGGATCTGGCGAAATGTAAGTTTCTCCAACATCTTGCTCATGCATGGGAGGAGGCTGATGGGCCTGTAAGCTTCAGGGTGGTGCCTGTTTTTGCCCGGTTTAGGAAGCATGATTACTTTGGCCTCCTTCCATGCATGAGGAAAGTAGTGGAGTTTGAGGCAGGAGTTTAGGAGCTGAGAGAAGTGTACAAGGGATTTCCTTGGCAGGTTTTTGAGGTCCTCATTTCTTATGTTATCCGGTCCTGGTGCCTTTTTATTTGGTAGATTGCGTATGGTGTTGTATAATTGTAGAGGAGTTATTGCATGTATGTCTTGTGTAGGCTGTTGATTTTTCCACACAGGTGTCCAATTTGTTACCAATGTGTCGTGGGCAGCATTCCGAGCAGGATTTTCTGTGTATTTTGAATGTAAGTGTTCGGCAAAGAGTTGGGATCTTTCTGCAGGGGAGTAGATTGGGTCTTGTGGAGCGTGTAGTGCCTGAGCTCGGAGGTCCTCTCCAGCAGAGGTTTTGTAGGCTCGCAGTAGGTTCCAGAGCGAGGCATCGGAGTGTTTTACAGTTTTTAGCTTATCCTCAAATTGTATTTTCTTGTCTAGTTGTATTTGTTGTCTTATGACGGGCCTAATCCACTGGGCAAGTGTTCGGAATACTGCAAGCCTAGTGGTCCTCCACTGGCGGAGGTATCTCCGTCTAATGGCGAATAGACGTTCCACATCTGGTAGGCCTGGGGAGGGGGAGGGAGGGGGGTAAGGGAGGTGCATTTTCTCTTTGCTGTTTTTATTGAGGCGGTGAAGTTGGCTATGCCTTCTTCGAGCTCCTGTGTTGTATTGTACCGTTTTTTGGGCTCGGCCATTTGGTGCATTAATATTTTGTATTGTGCCAGTCTGTGCTGGCTACCAGCTTTTTTGTTGTACGAACATATGTTGGTTTGCCACAAATGTGAAATTTAATGGGGAAATGGTCCGAGCCCAGACTGTAGTACACCTGCAGGGTGGGGGGAATGAAGATGCCTCTGTGCAGGATCAGGTCCAGCGTGTCTGGAGGGATGGAGGGGGTGCTGTGCTAATTTCTAGTCGTTATGCAACAGGAGGAAATGAAGGAGATGAGTTCCAGCGCTGTTGCAAGAACGAGAGTTCCAAACCGTATGTTTTGCGTTTAGGTCGCCTGCAATTAAAATTTTAGAGAATGAGCTAAATAATTTGTCCAAATCCCTGATCATTCCTTCTAGGCTGGAGGGGGGGGGGACGGTAGGCTGCCATGACTGTAATTGTTGTGCGTTGATTTGTAACTGCACACCTGTACACTCGAGCGATTCAAGGTGGGGAAGTGTCACCTTGTTAATAGCAACGTCGTTTCTGGTGATCACTGCCGTGCCACCTCCAGGACGTGTCCCTGGTCGGTCCACTCTGCTGATGTTGTATCCATTTATCTTTAATTGCCTGTGAGGTTTGAGTTTGGTTTCTGAAATGCAAGCAATTTGAATCTGTTGTCGTTTGAGAAAGGCTGTTAGCTCGTATGTGTTTTGGAGAGTGCCATTTGCATTCCACACTAGGGCGGTGACTTTGGGAGCAGCGGTGTGATTTTGTGCTGCCATTTAAAGAACAGTTTGTAAGAATTCAAAATTTATGGTTATTTTGTCGGCAAGCCCATTTGCCACTTTGACCTTGACCCTGGATGACTTTAGATTGGCGATGAACTGCTGTAAGTTGAATTCTTTGAACAGTGCAATGATTTCTTTGATGGACGAAGTTTCGTTTGTGTGAGCATTTTTGTCACCGCCTGCAGTGGCTGCAAATGACACTCCGGTTTGCACAGGGGCACTGGGATTGATATGGGTGGGGAGTGGAGTGGGGGTGGGGAGATTTTGTTTAACGCTGGTGATCTGTCGGGTTAGAGTTAAGAGTTCTCGTCTATCGCTTTCGTTTTGAAAAACAGTGCATCCTCTGTAATTAGCGGGATGCTCACTGTTGCAGTTGGCACTTGTTGGGGTGAAATTAGGTTAAGTTTTGTTGGGGCAATCCTGCAACATGTTTAGGCCGCTGCACAGCACGCATCTGGGTGTAAGTGTGCACATTTTGTGGTTGTGGCCGATATTCTGGCAGTTGTAGCACTGCGCAATGTGATTTTGTGTCTTTTGATATTCTACTTTGACTATAACATTGATGCGATTTTTCTGCCCTTTCCATTATGACATGGTATAGTGGGATGGGCCTCCTCCGGGACTCCATATGTCGGCAGTGCAGCAGAGGATACTCTTTGTCCTTGATGGCATCCGCGATATCCTCTACATCGATGCCCATGGGCATTCTCCTGATGACGTACCTCAGTGGTTGTTCACTTTCCGGCACGTAATTGTAGTACTGTAAGTTTGCTTTTTGCAATACTGGGAGTGTGCTTTTGAATGTGTCTATGTTTTTGAGGAACAGTTTGAGCCCTTGCGGAGTGTTCTGGATGGTGTACTCCCTTGTGGGGCAGGTTTTTTGAAGGATTGAGTTTAACGTTTTGAGAGAGCCATTGTCAGGGATTATTATCCTGGAGGGCCGTTGTTGTAGTGAGTTTCTAGTTGCTGGAATGTTAGCATGTGTATGTGTGTGTGATTGTTTGTTATGGCTTGTCTTGGTGCCATCTTGTTGTGGTGGTTGGGAGATGTTGGTTCTTTTGTATTGAGTGGGAATTTGTTTGTTTGAGCGGGGTGATTTGGGAGGAGCTAGTTTTTGGAAGGTTAATTGTCTTTTGGCCTGCGATGCGGGTGTAGGTTGGTCAGATTCGTCCTCGCTGGAGAGGGAGTCATATTTGTTGGATGTATGGATGGTGAAGGTTTGGTTGTTTTATTTTTGGATTTTGTTGAACGGCGGTCACTCTCGCTCTCGCTGGAGCGGGAGTCATATTTGTTGGATGTATGGATGTTGAAGGATTTGGTTGTTTTATTTTTGGATTTTGTTGAGCGGCAGTCGCTCTCGCTCTCGCTGGAGCGTAGCCGCTTTTTTGAGGGGGTGGTCCAGCCCTGGTTTGCTAAATGTAACTCCCTCCTCTTATTTGTAATTTCCCTGATACATCCCTCCAGGCTTTGTGCCACGGAGATCCACTGTGGATCACCAGGCTGGATGGTTTGTAATATTTGTCTATAGTTAAGTTGCTCCTTTTGGATGTTTAAGAGTTCTTTTTCCAGATGGAGGTAATGGCTTGAAACTGTTAGTGTTTGTTCTAAGTATGTGCTGTGTCAGTACGTAAACCTAGGGTCTTTGTTTTCACATTTATCACTATTGTCACATTTATCACTGTTGTCACTGGCACGATGGCACTTGGGGGTGGCACCTTTGGTTGTGGGATTTATATTAACATTTAGTGTGGCACTGTCTGAACACTTTTTCGGGGCATTGGATATCACTTTTGGAGATTTTTGGGGGGTTGTCAGCACTGAGGGAGGGGCACTAGGACCACTGCTGGCTTGCGCCATGATTATTTTGATTATTTGCACTGGTCACTGCACTGTACACTGAGTGTTGCTTATTTTTGGTTGCATCGGCGGCTGGGCTGTGAATGCTGTCTGCGTTTTCTACCAGGTCCGTGTCTTCAGGCGGCTCAGCGTCCCGGCGGCGTGGTCCTACTCCGATTGGTTGCTGCTCCGACAGGTGGGCGTCTCCGTGGATCGGGTATCAGATTTCTCGGCGTCTAGGCGGTTTTTGGGCCAGACTTTCCCCGAGGGGTTTGTCCGACCCTTAACGCCTTCGTGGAAGATGTTTCCGCTGTCAGGATGCGTGTAGGTGAGAGTTAATAAGGTGTCTGGCCCCGCTCCGCTAGCTCTGCCCTGCGATTGGCTCGCTGTGGCTGCGCCCCTGTTGGGTCGGCAGCCCGCACAACTGGTGTCCTCTGAGAGGTCCGAAACAGCTGCTTATAGATGCGAGCTTTCTGGCCTGAGGCTATAAGCGAGCAAGGAACCAACACTTCAACATGGGACGCCGCACAGTTACAAAATCAACAACTCAACGCAGCTCACGCTCTCAATCAGCCGCTACGAAGCCACCGCCAGCCGCCGCGCCACACAAGCCAGACTCGCCGCCGGCCTCCGCCGACTCTCAGCCAGTCACAGTCACAACTGGCCCGCGGGCATCTCCTGGCCCTGCAACCAGCATTAATCTTAAGGGTAGCCACGCGCTGCAGGAGCCCTCGGAGAAGCCTACGGGAAGAATCATGATGGATCCCATTACGGAACAAGACACCTCACCACAGCAACAGCCATCACCAACACAACAAGCCACAACGGAGACAAATCTACAAGAACAGACACCACTGTTGAGCGCAGTGATCCGGGGTGTCCCCCGGAACATTGCATCAACGTACATCCTCAGAATTGCCCAGCGACAATGGGCATCCGCACACAACGCAGTTCGGATTTACTCATCCAGAGGCGCGACACCACTAGTAAGGCTTAACTTTCTGGAAACCGAAGAGTGTGAAGCAGCCATCTCAACAGGAATCAATATTGGTTCACAATGCCTCACACTGGAACCCAGCCAACGCCGTCTCAACGCCCCGTGCAGGCGCTGCTGTACCTACGGGCACGACGAGCAGGCCTGCACGAACCAACCGCGCTGCCACTACTGTGGTGCAGCGTCGCTTACTTCGGAGTGCGTGTTCCATAACCTGGCACACCGGCGCAGATTTTGTGCTTCCTGCGGGGGTACAAACCATTTTACAGGCCAGGCAGCCTGCCCTGTTAGGCGCAGCCACAACTCTCATCATCCGCACACCAAACCAACCACAGTCCACGCACTCCCGCCTGATGCATCGGGCGCTACAATTACAGCACACAAGAACCATGAAGCAGCACTCGCCACAATAATGCAAGCAGTAACAGAACTACCGCACTGATCACCACCTTACAGACCACCATTCTGCAACACACTGGCTTACTAGAACAGCAGCGCGCAGCACAGGACACCATGGCCACTCGACTGGACCAACTGGAAGAGGCCTTTACTACTCTCCACGCCACTACTACACAGACACTTGATAACATCCACACACGCATCCATGAAAGCAGAGCATCTGCCTTAACTGGAACAAGAAACATACAAGACTCCCAGTATGCGCACTTCACGGTCATCAAATCACTTTTGACCTCCATACGAGATGACATTCCATCAAACGGAGAGATAACCATACACGGAGACTCACATTATATGGCACCACCTCAACGCCGGTCATACCACCATCCACAAGGGACCAACCCTCATCGGCGGGCGCAGGAGCACCTGGCCTGGCCTCGCCCGGATTAAAAAAAAAATTAAAATAAAATGATGTTACCCACAATTCCGGCAGGTTGACGCCAGGATTGTCAGTCATGGCGTTATTTCCTGCCCCACCCAAAAATCCTATATAGGCATTGAGCCTGTTTAGGTACATTTATCACCCATAATTCCTGGGTGCTACGGCGGAACCAGGCATATTAACTTCATATCCCCACTTAATGAATAAAAAGAATCACCACAGAATTACTTAGTATGTATTAAAAAAAAAAAAAAAAACCTGAGGCTACAGCAACAGTCACAGTCGCTCGCGAGATGCCGGCCGGGGAAAGGTCCCCTGCCCTGATGCCCAGTCCGGGCGGCTCTTCTCGGGCTCCTGCCGTAGTGCCAGCCGATGGTCGGGTCCTTTGTTGGCAGTTATCTTTGAGATATCCTCGAAACCGGCAATTCCGCTACTGATCGCATTTGTGGCCGCAAGAAAAAACACAACCACTGAAATGCCGACTCACTCACTGAAAATCACTTCACTGAAAAAATCCACTCCACTCAGATGTCCGACTCATTCGACCCAATTGCTAGGATGGTGATCAGCTGCGAGTTTATGAGGACCTGCACACTCCAGACATTCCAGTTGAGCAGAGTCAGTGCCGTGTTTACTAGTAGATTGTTGCGGACGATGACTGCAGTGTCACCCACGGGCCGTTGCCCAGGCCTGTCAGCTCTATATAGGTCATAGCCTTTTAGACGAAGTTTTATATGAGGTTTTAGTTTCGTTTCGCTGCCACAAGCAACATCTATTTTTTGTTGTTGCAGGAAGGATTCTATTTCATAGGTGTTTCCAAGTGTGCCGTTCGCATTCCACAGGAGTGCGTTTATTGTACTGGAGTTTTAGTGTTGCCGTGCAGCCATTATACAACATTTTCAAGGAAGTTGAAAATGGCCTCCAGTTTTTCAGCAAGTCCATTTGCTGACTTGAACTTAGCTATTGCTGTTTTTAGGTTGCTGAGTATGTTGCTGAAGTTAATTTCTTTAAAGAGAGACAGAAACTCTTTAATGGTTGATGTCTCTGGTGATGTTGTTGTTCATAGTAGTGGTGCTGGCGTTGTTGTGTTGGCAACACCACTCAGAGTGGCTGCGAACGACATACCTGGGCGTACCGGGGCATTGTGGGTAATAGGAGTGGGGGTGAGAGGTTTTGTTTAGCTGAGGATATCTGCCTAGACAGGGTGATTAATTCTCGGCGGTCTCTCTCATTCTGAAAAGTAATGCATCCCCTATAGTTTGCACAGCAAGATGCGTAGTGCACTGCAACCGGACAGAGTTGGTTACTAACATTTTATATTGTTGATGTAGCACTAAATGATCCATGAAGGTTGAAAAATCTTTAAAAAAAAAAGCACAAATTAGGACAAAAACTAACACAAGTTCAGCCACCGGTGTTACAGCGGACCTGAACGAGAACAGCGAATCGACTAATCAGATATAACGAACAGCTTGGTTGGGATGGCAATGGGTTTATATATGTTAAGAAAAGAACGAGGCCGAGGACACTGCCTTGTGGAACTCCTGTACCAATAGGTCGGGGGTGGAGAGCACTTCATCTATGGAGACAGAAAAGGTTCTGGTTTAAAGGTAAGAAGTTAAGTGAATGAGATCTGGAGAGACGGAATAGCGCATGAGTCGGTAGAGAAGACTCTGGTGCCAGACAGTGTCAAAGGCCCGCGTGATGTCTAAAAATAACGCCTGAGCAAAGTGCTGGTTTTTTAAGCCACGGTTGATGGTTTGTACCATTCGTAGCAGTTGGTGCGTCGTCGAGTGTTGGCAGCGAAGCCCAAATTGCTCTGGGCGGAGCACATTGTGCAGGTCCCGTGTTTTCTGCAGGCGCACTGGTATCACTTTTTCGAACAGTTGTTCATAGCTGGCAGCAGACTAATTGATGGTTTGCAGGGTTTTAAGCATCCTTTTCCGGCTTTGGTAATGTGATGATTTTAGCATGTATCCATTCCGTGGGAAAGTGATCAAGCTGCAGCAATCTGTTGAACAGGTGAGTCAGCAGTGCTGTCCACGCAGGCGGCAAGGCTCTTAAGGCTGCATATGACACTACATCGTGGCCAGAGGCTTTGTACGGAGATGTCGTTTGCAAGAGTGTTGTCAGTTCCGCCGGGTTTGTTGGTTCAATTACAATGGATTTGCTGTATGTGGTCCACATTAGGCATGTCCATCGGTTTGAAGGTTTTCTGTAGGTGGTCCGCCATCAGCTCTACCTTCTCTCTCCCGATTGGGCGATCCGTCGGTCAGACACAAGCGGCTTTGTTGTAGCAGGAATGCGCAGGAGTGCTTTTGACACTCTCCATAGTGAAGCATCTCTTGTGTCGAGTTGAGATAAGCGCAGTTCCAACTCCTGGTTTGCGTAGTCCCGCAGCTCAAGTTTTAACAATTGCTGTAATCGATTAAGCTTTCGTCGATTCTGTGGGCTCCCGGTGTGTTGGAATTTCCGGCGGGTGCGATTTTTCAAGGCAATTAGTTGCCTTAGGTCGTGAAGGAGTGAGGACTTTTGTGGTTTGGTGCCATTCGTGTTGCTGCGAATGGCTTGTTGTTGTGCCGTGGTGAGTGCTGCCAATAGCTTGTCCGCCTCCGCAGGTGTAGCACAGGGTGGAAGCGTCGATATTTGCTGGGCCAGCTGAGCTGTGTTTGATGCCCAGTTGGTTTTACGGGGATTGGGGTGGAGCGAAGGGTTTTAGGTGTTAGGTGGGCTGGGAATAGTAGCGTGATAGGGTAGTGGCCTGAGGAAAGTTCAGGTATGGTATAGAGGTGTGGATATTGGCGGATGTTGGAGAGGATGGCTATGTCCAGCCAGTCTGGCGGTTAGCGATCACCTTGGGTCATGGTGGGAGAGGTGGGGGAGAAGACTGCTAGACTCTGGTTCGTGATAAACTGGTGTAGCACTGTTCCACGGTAGGTGGTCATCGTGGAATTCCAACTGATATGCTTGGCATTGTAGTCCCCCATAGCTATAGTGGCTATGGGGGTTTGGAATAAGTGCTCGAGCTCTCCCGGCAGTATGGGCCTGCCCGGGGGGATGTACACTAAAGTTAATTGGACCAGAGCTAGTTTGGAGTGTTATGCCGGTCGCTTCCAGATTGGTGAGTAGTGGCAGGTGCAGTCTGTGATGCTGCAGGGATGCCTGTTCGTAGATAGCGGTGTCACCATACCCATCAGGTCTGTCTGCACGGTAACAGGTGTAGCCGTATGGTTGCTTTAGCTATGGGTTCCAGTCAGGTTTCCTGAACCAACAGCAGTTGTATTTGCTGAACGGCTACGAAATGACGCGCCTCGTGAAGCTTGTTTCGAATGCCGTGCGCATTCCATGAACAAGCCTTGAATTTGGCCAGGTTTGCAGTTCTTTGGAGTTTAGCAGCCATTTTGGGTGAGGAGGGGGAAGACGGTGTGGCAAAGGACGGTTTGTGTTGGCACAATGATTGGGCGGTTCAGGGGGGTCTCAGCTAGGGATGCTGCGAAACTGGTCTGAAGGTTGAGGGGGATCTTTGCAATAACTTGCAAGAAGGTAGGGTCGAGAGATGGGAGGGAGGTGGAATGTTCTTGGGACGGGGAGGGATGCTGCACCGAAGCCGAAGTAAACTGGCAGACTGGAGTTAGTGCTCAGCCTGTGTGTAGTTGCTGCGTTCCTACCCTGTGTTGGGTTTAACCGCAGAGATGGGAAGAAGGTTATAGGGTGGTTGTGCTGTTTTGGGTGTTTGGTGGAAGGATTGTGCCGTAGAAGCTTATCCTTATTGGTGCGGGTGGATATGAGATCCTTTGCTTGGTGAGCCCATGATGATCACATTACTTTGTGATCAGCATGGGCAAACCGTTATTTAGTTTTCCTGGTTATTTCTGTTAAACTGTTGGGGGTTTGGAATATTTTTCCTGTAGCTAGGTTATGCCCCTTTGTTATCCAAGATGACCGCGCGCTAGGCGCGGCACCTTGAATTTGGGCTTAGGCCTATTGCTGCAGGAATAGCTGCCGAGTGAACGAACGAGAGCGCTCTCATGGAATGGTAATTTGGCGTAAAATTTAGTGGCCCGGCGTCTAATTTCCTCCTCGATACATGGAAGGGAAGAACTGTCATGGAGTAGCCTAGTTGGAAAGCATCGATGTACGGAATAAATGGTTCTGAGACCTTTATTCTGTACCCTTTGCAGAAGTACGAGCCAACTGTCAGCTACCATACCCCAGATTTCACAGGCGTATAGCATGACAGGGATGATCAGGGGTTTGAAAAGGTGTAATTTCAGGGGAACTGGCATCACCTTGGAACTGAGCATAGGGAACAGTTGACCAATTGCTCCCTGTGCCCTGTGAGCAGTCCGGCCTATGTGTTCCCTGAAGGTTAGGCCTTTATCCAGTTGCACACCCAGGTAGGCTATGGAATTTTTCCACCCTATCCTTTGCTGTCTGTATGTCAGCGTGTGGGATAAATCTGCACGGGCACGTGGCGTTGAGTGAAGATTGTGGCGTTGCTCTTTGCCGGGTTGATTGACATTCGCCAACGCGTACACCACCTTTCGATTAGCTGTAGTAGTCTTTGTATGGGAATGATGGCTCTGTTTAGGTTTCTATTTGTTTTGTATAGCAGGACGTCATCGGCGTATTGAGCTGTGTTGACGTCTGCTGCGTGGGGAAAGTCGCACATATAAATGTTGAACAGAATTGGGGATAGAACTCGGGGACTCCGCCGCGTATCGGTCTTAATGTTGAACTGTTTCCCGCCACCGCTAATTTGAAAGTGCGATGTTTGAGGTATGAGTGTATAATATGTATGTAGTGTTTGGGAAGCTCCAGGTGGATGTGTTTATATAGTAGCCCGGCGTGCCAGGTCTTCGAGAAGGCCTTTTCTATGTCCAAAGATACTGCTAGGGTTTAGGCTCCCTCCTGGAAGCCCAGGGCTGAACCCTCCACAACTCTCAGCAGCTGTTGGACAGTAGAGTGCCCAAAACGGAAACCGAAATGGTGAGGAGGGATGGCCTGAATGTTTCCCAGTAAGGGAAGCATTCGGGCAAGAAGTAATCTCTCAAACACTTTTGAGAGCGTAGAAAGGAGAGTGATTGATCGGTAGCTGGAGGGGTGGGGTGGGTCTTTGCCTGGTTTCAATATGCATATCACCCGTGCCTCCCTCCACTCTTGTGGAAAGTGGCCGAGGCTGATGCACATATTAAAGACTCTTGTGACAAAGAGCACAGCCTTGAAATGAAGGTTTGCGGAGCATGAGGGGCGTTAGCCCATCAGGCCCGGCAGTCTTTTGGGGTTTGAGACGGTGGATTGCGCCGTGGACTTCACGGGGGTGAAAGATGGGAATTCGTAAGTCATCTTCATCCGGCCGCCGTCGAAGATATCGACGGACGTAGCGACGAACCTGATTTGAGAAGGTGTCGTCCTGGGGGTCATCTCTAGGCCTGAAAAGACGTTCCAGATAGTCAGCGAGGGCATTGGCTTTGGCTTGAGAGTCATACACGAGGCCTCGGGTGCCATGGATTGATCGGGAGGTTTTGTCTCTTTGGCCACGGAGGTTTTTAGCAATCCTCCATTCGTCTCCATCGATCAAGCTCTGTCTTGCCATAGTGTCCTCCCACGCGAGCTTTTTGTGCTCACGAAGGCGCAAGGTCCTTAACAGAGCTCGATGATGTGGCGTGCGGTGGCGCTGATAGAGTCTGCGGGCGGCCAAGGAGCGACGAATGAGGAGCTCAAGGTCAAGAGGAATGACGTATGCATGGAGAGAAGGGGAGGCATGGATGGTGAGGCTGTGGGTGACTTTGGTGACTGTCAGGGAGAAGGATGAGACTGCGGTCTCTAGGGAATGGATGTCTGAGATTTTGGGTTTGGGAGGGATGATAGTGCCGAGGCATTCCTTGGCGTTTTTCCAGTCGATCTCGCGGTGTAGACCTTGACTGGCAATCCTGTGTTGATTTCGGCCAACATAGGGTTACGATCGGAATGAAGTGCGTTGATTGATGTGAGGGTGAGATGGTGTGGGAAGTGCTTGATAATCGTAAAGACGATGACAGATGGCTGTCCTCCACTGTACGGATGATGTGGGGGTTGCCAGGGACCCTGTACTCTGAGCCGAGGGTATCGGTCAATAATAATTCAGTGAATAATTTCTTTGCCTCTAGTGGCCGCGCGTTGAGTGCAATGCCAACGAGGATGTTTGGCATTGAAATCAACCGCGAGGATGACACTGGGGTGTAGGGCGAGAAGGGATTGGTAGTCAGCCACCATGAAGGCTCTGGTTGGGGGGTGGTATGCAGACACTATCAGTACCTCCGTGCCACCAAGTTCCACAAAAACAGCTACGGCCTCTAGTGTTTGTAGTTGCGGGATCTGGATTGGTCGGTGGACTACATTTCTCCGGATGTAGATCGCAGTGCCTCCACCAGGGGCACCTCGGTCGCACCGAAGGCAGGTGTAGCCCAGAAGACGGGAGTTGGAGTATTGATGGAAATGCGTCTCGCTGACCAAAATGGCGTCTAGGCCAAGCCGGGCTGCAAAATGACGTAGCTCGCCCCTCTTCTCGGCAAGACCATTTGCGTTCCAAAATGCGAACCGGAAAGAGGTACGAGACCTAGTTCTGTTCGCCATTCTGGGTCGCCTGGTTGCTGTCGACAAGAGGGCGATGGCCTGGAAGACTATCATCATCTTGCTGGTGGAATCAGGTGCTTGGCGGAAGCGGACAAGGAGCTCCTGTAACTTCCTACCATATGTCTGCCACAGTTGTGACAGCCACTGGAGCAAGTCCAAAGTGCTTTCGCCTTGTTGAGATTGGGGAGTGGTGATGGAAGGCCTTGGAGACGACCGCGTCTCCTGGGTTTCCCTCTGCTGAGGAGTGGTACTTTGCCCCTCAGCAGCTAGAGTCCTCCTTGGAGGGCGGCGCTACCTCTGAAGCTTGGGAGCTGGGTTGGTTTGAGCTGATGATGTAGATGGCAGTTTTGCTGTGGTCTGTGTCTTAGCTCCGGTCATCCGTTGAGCATCAGAGGACTGTCCTTGCGCAATTGCAGAGTAGAATTATCGTCGTTTGTTGTGGCCTTGATGGTTGTAGTGGCGCTTGCTGGTCGCGCTGCCACAGGCGGTATCAAGGTTCTCGTCGCTGCAACTGCAGGAGGTGATGAGGGAGCATAGAAGCAGGGTTTCCACTTGGAGTATTCCTGCGATTGCCGGAGTTGTTGATCATGCGCAACCTTGTTGGGCAACGACCGTAGCAGGCCACGTGATCTCCCTGGCAATTTGCGCAAGTGGGGGTCTCCGTGCGAGCTCGCTGGCAGGCCTAGCGGGGATGGGGGCCACCGCATCGAAGGCATCGAGGGTTCCGGGAGCAGAACTCGCTCGAGTGGTTAAAGCCCAAACAGCGGTGGCATTGTGCGGGGCCGCCTGGGCGTCGGGGAGTTTGGACCTTTATGCTGAGGTAGCATAATGACGATAGTTTGTCTATCGCCACCTCAGGGTCGTCGGCCCGCTCTACTATAACTAAGAAGAGGGGGATGGGGATTCTCTCAAAGGGATTTTCTCCTTGAGCGGGCTTTGTTAACTGTTTAACCAGTTTGGGGTGTACGCCCTTGCGTTTGAGGTCGTCAGCGATGTCTCCCACCGGAGTATCACTGGCAGCCCTCTAATGATTCGCCGAATGTCACGAGTTTTGTTAACTGCAAAGGAAAAATGCTGAATTCCTCGCCATTGCAGGTTGCTCAACAGGCGCTCGTGATCTTCTGCACACCTAGCCTGAAATCTATAGGTCCCTTCCTAATAATTTTGCTTTCGGCAATCAGGGATGGCATTACTTTCTTTAGGAAAGCCGTAACCCCCTGAAAGGAGGTGGGATGTGGCGTCTAGAAGTAGAATTACTACTAATATTTGTAAGTTTAGTTGGCTTTCCAGCTGTACTGGAGCCTTCTGCCTCGAAATGAGGTCGGGTTCGCCGCTTTCGTTTATCGACTACCACTTGAAACTCAGCATCATCCGCTTCAGATGCCAGAGCGGACGAGCTGTCTTCCTCCATGTATGAGGAATGTACTGAGAAGATGGAGGTCTTCTCAGAATCAGAGGAGAATTCAGTGAGCGAATCGTCACTGCTGATGCCGGATTTGTTTTCCGGCTTTTTGCCTGTTCGCAGAGGAGAACGTTCCCGGGAGGGGCTGTCGTCCTTGCGCTGGGCAGCTGAAGGGACTTCCTCACCATCTACAAGTGCTGGTTGGCGAGGTTTTTTCTTTTTTCTGGGCCCAGACAGTTGTCTTTTAACCTTCACTGATGAAGTGGAGGTCACTGCGGAGCTCTGGCTGCCAGAAACTCCCGCAACATCAGTGCTTTCTACTACAATGGGATTCATGGTTGGGTAGAAAATGGAATGTAACACACAGAGTAGGCACTGTGCACTGCACAGCTAATGTGCAGTGCACTACTCTACACACACAGTTGTGCACTCAGGCCCAAAGTGGTTTATGCTGGCGAACCAATCACGGAGCTCGGTTGTTGCAAATTCCGCCGCAAAGCGTGTCTATACTTGTATAATAGAGGGCTTCATCTTTCCCCGCTCCGTGAGCATGTTAGTACAGTTGGTAATGCGTGACTAAAGTGACTGACTCGTCTTCAAGAACAGTACGGCGACCACATCACTGAAGGTAAGTGGGTGGCGGGGTTGATGAGAAGTTGTGGGTGGTGATCGACGGACGGACTCTTCCAGACAACTGCCACCAAAGGACCCGAACATCGGCCGGCACCAGGGCAGGAGCCCGAGAAGAGCCGCCCGGAGTGGGCATCAGGGCAGGGGACCTTCCCCTGGCGGGCATCTCGCCAGCGACTGGGACTGTCGCTGTTGCCTCAGATTTTTTTTTTTTTTTTTTGCAGATTGCAGATTATTTATTGAATTGGGTGCCTTTTTGGCTGTTATAGTACAGCCTTACAGGTCATAATTTGCATGTCATACAAATTTATACAGATTTTTCTACAAATTGTCATATGTAACCCATGCATGGGCGCTCTGACGCTCCCATGAGAATAGTTGCATTGTGAGTATTTTCAAGGCATGCATTCACTTGTTTACTAGAACATTATGTTTGTTGCTTATCTATTTTAAATAATACAATAATAATAACTAACAATAATAACTAGAAAGCTCGCATCTATAAGCAGCTGTTTCGGACCTCTCAGAGACAGCAGTCGTGCAGGCTGCCGACCCCACAGGGGCGCAGCCACAGCGACCAATCGCCGGGCAGAGCTAGTGGAGCTGGGCCAGACACCTTGTTAACTCTCACCTATACGCACCCTGACAGCGAGAAACATCTTCCACGAAGGCGTTAAGGGTCGGACAAACCCCTCGGGGAAGGTCTGGCCCAAAAATCGCCTAGACGGCGAGATATCTGATATCCGATCCACGGAGACGCCCACATGTCGGAGCAGGACCGCGCCGCCTGAAGACACGGACCTGGCAGAAAACGCAGACAGCATTCACAGTCCAGCGACCGATGCAACCAAAAATAACGCCAATTGACCATACTAAGAGGACTTGGTGGTGGCGGAGCAATACAGTTGCCGGGGCCAACCAAAGAACAATCGGCTGTTGGAAGACCGGCAACTGGTGCAATACCTCGCACCTTAGCGAGCGCTGCTGCACATGCAAGTACTCCAGCTGCACCTCCGCGCAACAATTACTGCGCAACCCCCACTAAACAGCAGATCAAGCGGCACAGTGAGCAATCAGCCAAAGTGCATGAGTATTGTAGGATAATCTCACAGCGCTCTGGTATACCCTGGCAGGATCTAAGAGATGAGGCATTTTGTGTCCTCGTCCAAATAATGGCCATGCCAGGGCAGATTGATCAGGTAGTGCGCAGAAACGACAGATTCTTCACAGTTATGCGGCAATACAGCTACGATGGCGAATAAGCGACACATAAGGTTAATGACATGGAATTCAGGCGGCATACGCCGTCGCAAAACAGAACTTGCTGACTTTTTAAACAATCAGAACATCCAAATAGCACTCATAACTGAAACACATCTTAATAACAACGACCGTCTCTCTTTCTCAGGCTACCGCACAGACCGCGACCGGTCTGGCGGCGGAACGGCTATTCTGATAAAGCAAGAACTAGAACATCATCTGGTGCCACTGCCTGCACTACTGCGCACAGAGGCAACTGCCATTAACATTATTCTCAACAATACTTGCACTACAATTGTAGCTGCTTATAACCGCCCCGGCGACATTGCTGTAACAGATCTAGACTTACTCTTTCAATTAAATCACCGCGTGCTAGTAGCGGGCGACTTAAACGCGAAACACCTACTGTGGAACTGCATCGCTAACAACCTAGCGGGTAATAAACTGCTCCGCCACGAAAATGTCTCCAATTACATCATACATGCCCCTGAAGAACCCACTTACATTCCCTATCCGAGCAATCACAGGCCAGATGTACTTGACATTGCCCTTACGCGGAACTTCACACAGCAACTCCAGCTACAAGTAATCAATGCATTTTCCTCAGATCATCTCCCGGTAATTATAACTACCGAGGGCTTTATTAATCCCGCGACAGCAGCTCCCTGGCATAACTTTAATTTAGCCAACTGGGAGCTCTTTGCTGAAACGCTCGACTCACAACTGCCGGAAAGCAACATTAACACAACGCAGGACCTCAATGGAGTGACTCAAAAACTTGAACAAGCCATTAAATTCGCCATTTCTATGGCTGTGCCTATACAAAAGAAACCACAGTTTTCTCAGCCACTTCCTCTTGATATCCGCGCTCTTGCGGCACAACGCAACAAAGCAAGAAGAAGTTGGCAAACAACCAGGCACCCTGCTGCCCGGGATGAACTCAGAAAACTAAACCAAAGTGTGCGACAATCCACTGCGAACCTGGTCTCCCAGCAATGGAACCAAACTTTAGAAAATCTAGATCACGAGCGACATTCAGTATGGAGAATAGCGCGAAGGATCACGAGAAAACCAATTAATATTCCAATACTACACCACAATCAACAAATCGCTGCCACTGACAAGGAAAAAGCAGAAACCCTTGCAAATGCCTTTCAAGCAATCTTAACTCCAAACACAGTACCATCTTCGCAGCAGTTCACTGCAGAAACGGAACAAATAACACGCGACCTAAGCTCAAAAACAACTCATAACCGTATACGGGAAACATGCTCATCTGAAGTAAAGTGGTTAATCGACCATCTACCAAATAGGAAAGCCCCCGGGCCGGATAAAATTCCGAACATTGCTCTCAAGCACCTCACTGCCCGGGCACTTAAAGTAATTACGGACATCTGTAACTACACTCTAACTAATGGGGTTTTTCCCGCTACCTGGAAGACTGCGGCAGTCCTGCACTTCCCTAAGCAGAACAAAAACACGTCTGACCCGAACAATTATAGACCAATTAGTCTACTAAACTCGCTAGCTAAAGTTCTAGAAAAAATCATACACAAGCGACTAAACTCACATCTCAATAAACATAAAATACTCATTCCAGAGCAATTCGGCTTTAGAGCTAAACACTCCACCACACTACAACTTCTACGTGCCTCCGAGCACATAACTCATGGATTTAACATTCGAAAATCTACCGGAGCCGTATTTTTGGACATTGAGCGTGCCTTTGACCGGGTTTGACACGCTGGATTACTACGCAAGCTCATACAATACCGCTTCTCGGACACTATGATAAAACTAATTGCCAATTATCTCGGGGAGAGACAATTTTACTCAGTCGTACACGATGCTAAATCCACTATCAGGCCGATTCTAGCTGGAGTTCCGCAAGGAAGTGTCTTGGGCCCCACACTTTTCAACATTTACATTAATGACATACCAAAGAGCCGATACTAAACTGCTACTATATGCAGATGACACTGCCCTAATGGCGCAATCAGGCAAGCCTGAGTATATACACAAACGACTGCAACAATCATTAAATACACTCGAGCAATGGCTCACAGAATGGAGAATAGCAGCTAACACCTCTAAATGCCAGGCCATAATGTTCACAAAAAGAACGCTCCATGGCACTGCTATCTCCCCCCTACCTCCACTGCAACTCTTTGGCAATCCCATTCCCTGGTCAAAAACAATTACGTACTTAGGACTCAAAATGGACCAAGGGCTCACTTGGGGTCCCCAAATCCAACACTCTCACCAAAAAGCTAGGGCTCAACTGAGCAACCTCTACCCACTTATAAATTACGGCAGCTCCCTTAATCTTAGCATGGGACTGACACTTTACAAATCTCTCATAAGACCAGTAATGACATATGCGTGTCCTGTATGGGGCTATGCTGCTCCTAGTCACATTAAAAAGCTCCAATCACTACAGAACAAAGTACTACGAATAATCGCCAAAGTCCCATTTATCACACCTTCTAGCATTCTACATGATGAACTTAAAATGCACACCATCGAGGAATTTATAAAGAAACTAGCACATGACTTTTACTCACAGCTCCCAAAGCACCACAATGAACTCATCAAATCATTAGGCAATTACCAAACTGCCCATAACACACACAAACGCCCATTGTATCTTTTTGATCGCACTTTACACGATGATGATGTCGCCCGTGAAGCGCAATCTCTTCTTACAAACTTAATACCAAACTAAAATCCCAACCCAACTCAATTCTTGGTGCAAGGCAAATCAGTACTAAACTACATTATTAATACTAAGAAAATCATCTCTGTGCTTATAGGACGAATAGGATTCCTTTAAAAATCATGAAGAACGCCTACAAGACAAATCTGCAATCAATACGGTAAACCCAACAAACGGCAAGTACTGTACATCATCTAATACATTGCATGTTTCTTACAACCAGGTAGCTAGTAACCTGTTATTCCAATCTAACAAACTCACAAACAAAAACACACGCTAACTTCCGAAACCTAACATCAACCAAAACCCTCTCCCACCACTTCACATCGCTGAATACACTTAATGCATGCTTTATTTCCTTCCACAATTTCTCTATCAATTTCTCTATTAAGCAAACTAATACTAACTAACCTAAATTAACTCTCATCTACACCAGTAGCAACTAACCCCCCGGCTGCAAACAGGACTCGTCATGTTAGCAGTCGAGGTTTCACATTGACGCACTCGCATGCATTGCATGCCAGCATGTAAACTAATCTTTACTAACCGGGGTGCTTACGCGGAACCCGACCCAAACCTATCTCCTAATCCTACCCTTAACCCGCATTTAATACACTTAACAGCATGAAGCACCACTCCTGCATGTTTAGTACTAACTGCATGGGGAGGCGATGTAGACTGCATGCCCGCATGTCGGGTGATCGCCACCTGGGTCGGCGGGTGTGCGGCCGGCCCCCCCCCCAAAAAGCAACATTCAGTGTACAGTGCAAATAATCAAAAAAATCATGGCGCAAGCCAGCGGTGGTCCTAGTGCCCCTCCCTCAGTGCTGACAACCCCCCAAAAATCTCCAAAAGTGATATCCAATGCCCCGAAAAAGTGTTCAGACAGTGCCACACTAAATGTTAATATAAATCCCACAACCAAAGGTGCCACCCCCAAGTGCCATCGTGCCAGTGACAACAGTGATAAATGTGACAATAGTGATAAATGTGAAAACAAAGACCCTAGGTTTAAGTACTGACACAGCACATACTTAGAACAAACACTAACAGTTTCAAGCCATTACCTCCATCTGGAAAAAGAACTCTTAAACATCCAAAAGGAGCAACTTAACTATAGACAAATATTACAAACCATCCAGCCTGGTGATCCACAGTGGATCTCCGTGGCACAAAGCCTGGAGGGATGTATCAGTGAAATTACAAGTAAGAGGAGGGAGTTACATTTAGCAAACCAGGGCTGGACCACCCCCTCAAAAAAGCGGCTACGCTCCAGCGAGAGTGAGAGTGACCGCCGCTCAACAAAATCCAAAAATAAAACAACCAAATCCTTCACCATCTATACATCCAACAAATATGACTCCCTCTCCAGCGGACGAATCTGACCAACCTACACCCGCATCGCAGGCCAAAAGACAATTAACCTTCCAAAAACCAGCTCCTCCCAAATCACCCCGCTCAAACAAACAAATTCCCACTCAATACAAAAGGTCCAACAGCTCCCAACCGCCACAACAAGATGGCACCAAGACAAGCCATAACAAACAATCACACACACATACACATGCTAACATTCCAGCAACTAGAAACTCACTACAACAACGGCCCCCCAGGATAATAATCCCTGACAATGGCTCTCTCAAAACGTTAAACTCAATCTTTCAAAAAACCTGCCCCACAAAGGAATACACCATCCAGAACACTCCGCAAGGGCTCAAACTGTTGCTCAAAAGCATAGACACATTCAAAAGCACACTCCCACAATTGCAAAAAACAAACTTGCAGTACTACAGTTTCGTGCCGAAAAGTGAACCACTGAGGTACGTCATCAGGGGAATGCCCATGGGCATCGATGTGGAGGATATCTCGGACGCCATCAAGGCCAAAGAATATCCTCTGCTGCACTGCCGACATATGGAGTCCCGGGGGAGGCCCATCCCACTATACCATGTCATAATGGAAAGGGCAGAAAAATCGCATCTATTTATCCAAGAACGTTCACTCAAGAACGTTATAGTCAAAGTAGAATATCAAAAGACACAAAATCATATTGCACAGTGCTACAACTGCCAGAATATCGGCCACAACCACAAAATGTGCACACTTACACCCAGATGCGTGCTGTGCAGCGGCCTACACATGTTGCAGGACTGCCCCAACAAATCTAAACCTAATTTCACCCCAACATGTGCCAACTGCAACAGTGAGCATCCCGCTAATTACAGAGGATGCACTGTTTTTCAAAACGAAAGCGATAGACGAGAACTCTTAACTCTAACCCGACAGATCAACAGCGTTAAACAAAATCTCCCCACCCCCACTCCACTCCCCACCCCTATCACTCCCAGTGCCCCCGTGCAACCGGGAGTGTCATTTGCAACCACTGCAGGCGGTGACAAAAATGCTCAAACAAACGAAAACTTCGTCCATTCAAAGCGGCAAATGGGCTTGCCGACAAAATAACCATAATCTTTGATTTCTTATAAACTGTTCTTTAAATGGCAGCACAAAATCACACCGCTGCTCCCAAAGTCACCGCCCTAGTGTGGAATGCAAATGGCACTCTCCAAAACACATACGAGCTAACAGCCTTTCTCAAACGACAACAGATTCAAATTGCTTGCATTTCAGAAACCAAACTCATCCCTCACAGGCAATTAAAGATAAATGGATACAACATCAGCAGAGTGGACCGACCAGGGACACGTCCTGGAGGTGGCACGGCAGTGATCACCAGAAACGACGTTGCTATTAACAAGGTGACACTTCCCCACCTTGAATCGCTCGAGTGTACAGGTGTGCAGTTACAAATCAACGCACAACCAATTACAGTCATGGCAGCCTACCGTCCCCCCCCCTCCAGCCTAGAAGGAATGATCAGGGATTTGGACAAATTATTTAGCTCATTCTCTAAAATTTTAATTGCAGGCGACCTAAACGCAAAACATACGGTTTGGAACTCTCGTTCTTGCAACAGCGCTGGAACTCATCTCCTTGAATTCCTCCTGTTGCATAACGACATAGAAATTAGCACAGCACCGGATCATTCCTTCTGGCACAGCACCCCTTCCATCCCTCCGGACACGCTGGACCTGATCCTTCACAGAGGCATCTTCATTCCCCCCACCCTGCAGGTGTACTACAGTCTGGGCTCGGACCATTTCCCCATTAAATTTCACATTTGTGGCAAACCAACATATGCTCGTACAACAAAAAAGCTGGTAGCCAGCACAGACTGGCTCAAATACAAAATATTAATGCACCAAATGGCCGAGCCCAGAAAATGGTACAATACAACACAGGAGCTCGAAGAAGGCATAGCCAACTTCACTGCCTCAATAAATACACCAAAGAGAAAATGCACCTCCCTTACCCCCCTCCCTCCCCCTCCCCAGGCCTACCAGATGTGGAACGTCTATTCGCCATTAGACGGAGATACCTCCGCCAGTGGAGGACCACTAGGCTTGCAGTATTCCGAACACTTGCCCAGTGGATTAGGCCCGTCATAAGACAACAAATACAACTAGACAAGAAAATACAATTTGAGGATAAGCTAAAAACTGTAAAACACTCCGATGCCTCGCTCTGGAACCTACTGCGAGCCTACAAAACCTCTGCTGGAGAGGACCTCCGAGCTCAGGCACTACACGCTCCACAAGGCCCAATCTACTCCCCTGCAGAAAAATCCCAACTCTATGCCAAACACCTACATTCAAAATACACAGAAAATCCTGCTGGGAATGCTGCCCACGACACATTGGTAACAAATTGGACACCTGTTTGGAAAAATCAACAGCCTACACAAGACATACGTGCAATAACTTCTCTACAATTATAAAACACCATACGCAATCTACCAAATAAAAAGGCACCAGGACCGGATAACATAAGAAATGAGGACCTCAAAAACCTGCCAAGGAAATACCTTGTACACTTCTCTCAGCTCCTAAACTCCTGCCTCAAACTCCACTACTTTCCTCATGCATGGAAGGAGGCCAAAGTAATCATGCTTCCTAAACAGGCACCACCCTGAAGCTTACAGGCCCATCAGCCTCCTCCCATGCATGGGAAGGTGTTGGAGAAACTTATATTTTGCCAGATCCAACACCACACTCCTGAGCAAAATGCCCTTCCCTCACATCAATTTGGGTTTCGTAGAGACCACTCCACAGAACTACAAATAATCAAAATAACAGACGACATCAACACTGAGTATAATAACAACTGCAGCACGCTGGCATTATTTCTTGACGTAGAGGTGGCCTCGCTGGCACTATTTCTTGACGTAGAGGCGGCCTTCGATAAGTGCTGGCATAATGGCCTCCTGTATAAACTTTATCATCAAATAGCGCCTATGAGGCCCCACCTCCCCATACTGGCCAGCTACTTACACGAGCGCCGCTTCTACGTTCAAGTGGAACAAGCCAAGTCTCAAACTTACATCATGAACGCCGGAATACCACAGGGAGCCGTTCTAGCTCCATTCCTGTACACTCGGGACGTGCCTGGTGATCAAAAGTGCAAAACCCTATTATATGCCGACGATACGGACATTTATAATCACAATTCACATCCTGCATATAATCAATTGGAACTACAGAGATACGTTGACAAATTTTTAACCTGGCAGGCACATGGAAAATCTGCATAAATGCCGCCAAGAGCCAATTAATATATTTTTCGAAAGCCCTTAAGCAATCCAAAACAATAAGCATTCGCATAAACAATCAAACACTACAGTGCAAACCAACTGCAAAGTACTTGGGAACAACTCTGGACAGTAAACTCAAATGGAACAACCATATCAAGAACACGATCCACAAGGCAAAGCAACGTATCTACATGTGTTCATCAATATTTAGAAGCAAGCAGATGCATATGAAAACAAAGTTAGTGCTCTTCAAAGCTTTCATACAGCAATTTTTACTGTATGCTTGCACAGCATGGGCAAATACATCCCACACTAATCTGCTTTCCATGCAAACCCAACAAAATATATGCCTCCAAAAACTACTAAATGTGCCCATCCTCACACCAAATACACAGATCCACGCGGAGCTAAACACACCAACATTCCTGCAAACACTAACAGGCCGCTGCACATCAACCTGGGCAAAAATAAAAAAGCACAAGAATCCCCTAATAAATCAAATAGGTAAAAGTGAACCTCAACATAGAAAGCATAAAAGAATCCGCGTTTACTGAAACACAGTATACTCCCACACAAATTCAGCCCTACGCAAAACTGTATATATGAGTTATTATTGTTAGTTATTATTATTATTTAAACTAGATAAGCAACAAACTTAATGTACTAGTAAACAAGTGAATGCGTGCCTTGAAAATACTCACAATGCAACTATTCTCATGGAAGCGTCAGAGTGCCCATGCATGGGTTACATATGACAATTTGTAGAAAAATCTGTATAAATTTGTATGACATGTAAATTATGACCTGTAAGGCTGTACTATAACAGCCAAAAAGGCACCCAATTCAATAAATAATCTGCAATCTGCAAATCCCGGTCCGTTGTGCTATCTGGCAGGTTTTCCAGAACTTTTTTGTATGTCTATATCATGTCACTACCTTTGCGTCATTGTCGATTTCTAATGGACTTTTGAAGTTTAATTTTGTTTTGCCTCCCTTTTAGTATTCTCTCACTTATATTTTGGTTGCATACAATGTAGTGTAGATAGGAGGTACTTGTAGGTATTTTCTCACCAAACATTCATCGGTGTTCCTCGTTCTTCTCCCAACTTTTCTTAAGACGTTCCAACATTTTTGGTGCTTTTACCACTTTGTATTCACTCCGATATCACCGCGGTCTGTTCTAACCGTTTCTAACGCGTTACTATTTAGTTACTACAAATAGATATGAAGTTAAATATTTCTTGAAATATATTTCAAAATAACACTAACAATATATATTTACAAATAATCATTTGTTGCCTGGAAACTCAAAGACAAATGAATATAACATTTGTAGTAAAATACTACTAAGCTGATCTAATATTTAATTAAAAAAATATGAATATTCTTGTTAAATAATCATTATAAATCTTTGGTATTTTGCTTTAAGGATGAATTCTGTTGTTCATTTTTGTATTAAAATTCTAGAAAGGAGTAAGGATTGGTGGGGTTGAGGGGGGGGTTGTTATGAGAGAGAAATGTGAGAACAGAAGAATTTTGTGTACATCTTCCATTGGCAAAAGTATTCCAGGGTGAATAATATATCCATAATGTAGTTGAAGGATTTTTTTTAATAGGTAGATGTCTACTTAATTTACTGCATGCTAAATTACTTAATATGTAATATTATGTGTTTTGTTACCCTTACAAGCTAATATGTATCACATTTAATTCTGCTTCTTTTCACATTGCTGTTCTAGCATAGTATTCAGTTTGTTGAGTCAAAATTATTACTATATACAAATTTCTGAAATGATTTTTTGTATTTGTTCATTTCATGTTTTCTATCATCTGGTGACCATTGCTCATTACATTTTTACATAAAGTTTCTCTGTTTTTTAAGATGTTTCAGTCTCACAAGATGTGTATATTTGTCGGCATATATATAAAGTCCTATGCCATTTTTAAATGAGGAAAATAGGCTTGAAATTTCCCATGTTCTGTGAAAATTACTTTTAAATTGTGCATTATTAAGAATATAATGCTTAGTCTCTTTATTGCCATTTGAAAACATGATTTTCCAATTTCCCTATGTTGCTGCTTGCCATTCTATTTCTCATAGTCTTTGACTTTCTTCTCTCAATTAACTTTTCAATGTAAATTTTGGTATGAAATGGTAATCCATTGTTAAGTTACAGTTGTTTGCCACTTCTTTCATGAACCAAACTGCTTTTTTGTTTCTTTCATTGGACTTTGACTCAAGTGAAATTTATTTTACAATTTTCTCTTTTGAATAACAAACATTAACTCCTGCCATATTTTTGCAATTTTTATGAGGAAATCACTCAAATTTCACTAATTTTGTTCCACTTGGATATGTTTTGAAGGCTGTTGCTGATGAGAATGCAACAGCCTTCAAAACGTGTCCAATAAGTAGAACAAAAATTAGTAAAATTTTAGTGATTTCCTCATAAAAAATTACAAAATTATACTGTATTTCACTGGGGAAATTACCATTATTTAAAAATTCTACCATATTCTTTTTATAAAGGTAGTTGTGTTGTCATTTTATTATCAAATCTAGAGTAATTTTACTGCCCATGTGGATTGCTACTCTTCTCTAAATTGTATATCTTTTCCTACTGCTCCAGGCTCTTAGTAGAGCAAGAAGTTTGACCTGATTATTTGAGGATTTATTACACAGTTAACACTGAGTTGTTGCAGTGACTTTTAGTGAATGTATATTATTATACCTAATCCCCATCTGCATAATTTTTGCTTCCATCTTTATATATCTTTATTATATTCCTTGTTGTCCAGTAAGTTGTTTTGTAGTGGGTTAATTAGCAGGATGAGGCCATTCCTTGTTGGGTTTCTCAGTATCAATTACTATATCTTATTCTCCAGTCATGGTTTGTCTTCCTTCAGTACCTTGTGATACTGTGGAACTTGGCAAATTCTGGAAATGCTATTGCTATTGGAGTTAAACCTGTTATTATGCATACATCCTCATGTCCTGTTGTCCTAACTGACTTTACTATTTTTATATTTGTAAGTCCCTGTACATTTTTCAGTTTCATTACTTTAATGGTTCACTGTATAGCATCTATCTAGACTGGTGTTCCATTTGAGAGGAGAGGCATGATTGATTCATTATATCTAAGCACACGACCCATTTTATTTTGGCAGTTTTGGTTAGTGTTGTACACTAAGTGCTGGTTAAACTGTTAAAAAAAATCACTCCAAGGAATTTTATATCATTAACTTGGTTTAGTTATTTAAATAAATGGATAACTGTTGACAAGTGTTGGATTTACTCCTTGATACATAAATTACCTGCAATTTTTATGCATTGAATTCTAATTTATTGCTTTCTGCCCATTCTGAAATGTTTAACATTTCTATGTTTGTGTAGTTTTCAATATGTAGTTTATTTTTCTGCTAAACAGAACAATGACATTATCCACAAATGTAATCATTTTTGTGTATTATTTGTAACTGAGATTCATTAATGGTCAGGGTTAGGCAGTTCATGGATTTGTATATTTTTTTTTTAAAGATTGTTACTTATATTCTTATTAGTTGTTTGTATGAATTACAAGTTTTCTAGTGTCCTGGAGAATTTTATTGCGCATATAAATGAATATTTATGCTCTTTTCAATTACAGCACCATATTTTAGTAAATATATACTTTTTTGGTGTATTTTGAAACTCAAATGCAAAATAACTGCTATAAACTTCTTTAAAATGATTTATTTTAATGAATACGTTTCCAATTATTTTTATTTACTTTTTGCTTTACGCTGAAGCAAATAAAATAAGATACCACATAATGGAAACAGTGTCTCACAGGCTAATGAATCACTGTTAATTTGAACATTGAATGAACATGATGGTTAGCTGTCTGCTTGAGAGGCATTTTATTGTTGCTTTTGTCTTGAGAATTAGATAAATCTGTACCTTACTGATAAGATTACATTACAAAGAAGAATCTAGAAAACAGTACAGTGTCTCTGTGAATAGTTACAGGAAGAGACTGTTAAAAAGCCAAAAATTAAAACAAGTAAAATAATAAGACTTGAAGTTTACAACGAGAATTTTCTAGTGTTATTATTACAGATGGCAGTTGCTTTATATTGAAAGGCATGTGAAAAAAATATTGGAAATGAAAAACGTTTTTCAGTAGGTCAACATATTAATACTGTGAAACATCAAGAAGTATTAGCAAAAAGTACAACATAAGTAAAGGTGCTTAATGGCTAGTGGTCAAATGAATGGAAAATAAAGTGACAAAGATTTTGCATGATTTGTGAAGCATTCTTAGCAGCTGTCTTTCCTCTATGAAAAATAAATAGTCCAGTTCTGCATAATTTTAGGAAAACATACCAAATAACACATACTTGACCAAAGTATTTTATGTAAAACATAAGTTGGTAGTTGTAACTGCTCTTATCCTTCATTTCCAGTCTGTCAGATAGAATGTATCTGGAGACTCTGTGTTGTATTAGTTGGTCCTGGTGTAGTAGTAACAATACTTGCCTGCTAAACCCCAGATCGCAGGTTCAAACCCAGCCTCGATCGATGGATTTATTTTGGGCGTAAAAATCCTAAAAATCCTTCGGAAGGGAGGTAAAGCCGTGGGTCCCGATCATACATTTACAGCACAAAAAAGAACCTCAAGCCTGAAAAAAGAGACCTCTGAGCAAAATTTGTTGGCTGTTTCATGCCCTGAATTGAATGGGACATTGATGACCTGCGATGTTAAAGAGTGTCCATAAATAAATAAAATAAATAAATAAAAAAACTCAGTGTTGTTTTTATATGACAGGAATTTTAAACAATCAGAGTGTTGTGTGTAAAAGAAATTATCATTGTTTCTTCAGGGAAGCCCCACTCCCGTAGTAGTCTTTCTACTGTCTCTCCCAGCAGAAATAATATAACAGATATTAAAATAGAATGTTACTCATCCTAAGTTCCTTGGCTGTTAAAAAAAATGAGAAAATAGTTGGTTATAATAATGTAACCTAATTAGTGAAACAGTACTACTCCTTATGCATCCTGTGTGCTGGGTGACTAATGGTTATTTTTCTCTTGACATTTTGTAGCTTTGTAGATATCTTTCATGAATATTTTTAACACATATTCTATTCAGATATTGAAATATTAAAAATTACAATAAAGAATGCTAACTTGCAAGTAATTAGAATAAATACCTAAGTGTACATTGTTGTATAAAGTGTGCCATAGGCCTGCTGCATGACATGCAAAACCAGCATGCCCACACAAAAATTAAAAATTCTTTGCACTCTGATGCTAATTTTGCCCAATGGGTAAATATTTTTCTGTAGAAACATTATTATTATTATTATTATTATTATTATTATTATTTAGTAAGAAAGGAATACATATATTATTATTATTTAGTAAGAAAGGTATACATATATTATTATTATTATTATTATTATTATTATTATTATTATTATTATTATTTAGTAAGAAAGGAATACATAGATAATAATGGCAGTTACATATAATTTTTGAGAACTTTTTATGAAGATTCAAAATTAATTTCCAGGAGTGAATGAATATTAAGGATTGAAGAACTTAGATTTGATGGGGAATGTTTGGGGAAAATGAAGAAAACTTTTCTGAGTATGTTGCATTCTGCAACCATTTGGTAAAGGAAGGAGGAGTTGGGGAGATAACTTTTCTGAGGAGGAAGAGGGAGAAGTAGAATTTGAAGCTGAATAGTAACTGTTGTGGACCTGATGTCCCTGTTGCGTGCTAACTGCCTGAGGAGTTATGCAGAATGTACGCTCTAGATGTCTGGTGATGCCACCGCTTGCCCAGCCTGAGCTCTTCCTCGGCGAGGTGGCTCACAAGGCATGGCCCGGGTTCGTCATACCGGACGAAAAGGTGTCAGTGATTTGGTCAATATCGACAAGGCTCCGCTTGAGCAGTGTGGTTACACTGTCCGGGATCGTCAAACCGGAATGTCCAGGCCACGCCGGGTAACAGGAGCGAAGGAAGAAAAGCATGGAGTGACGGGAGTGTAACCAAAAATTAGAAGTCTGTAGCGTTTAAGTAGTCCATTCGGTTGCATGGGCTAATGAGGTTAACTGGTTTCCGGTTTTTTTTTCTAATATGCCTCCGCCCTCCCCGGTGGCATATATACGGAGCGGATCTATATTTCCTTCCCTACCATGCACTATGACTACTGTCTACGTGATAGGTAGGAAATTGAAGGTGTGCCAGGTTCCGCCTAAGCACCCTGGAGTTAGTTGGTAATTCTACAAAGATACCCAATTACAAGAGAGTGACCAGACTGAGGTGGGCTAGGTACTGGCCTTGGCATGTAGCCTAGAGCAGGACCTAGGTATTAATGATGGAATCATGCTCAGACGGTGAGAAATTTGAGGTGTTGGTTTCATGCGAATTAAAAGTTGGTGTATTACTTACTTGTGGTCATCAACCAGAGTACGGAGTGATGACATCTTTTGGTGCTCTTGCTGTTTGAGGAGTTTTCTGGAAATATAAGCTACAATAGAGATTAGTTATGGCGAGGTGTATACATGCATGTTCATACTTGCTTTGTGAACTAGCCCCTGATTGGGAAGGAATCTTAAGCGTGTAATTGATTACATAGTTTGTGTTGGTTAGTTGTATGCTAACCCCTTACGGGGTGAAGTCGCAGGCTGTTACTGTATCTATATTACATTTAGATGTACCTTAACTAATCTTAAGGATCTGCCATTTTTTTTTGTTACATCTAGGTTAACTAGTTTTAAGAATCTAGCGTGCAGTTTTTTTTAATATCTATTGATTATTGATTAATAGTGGGTCGTGATCGTTGCGGGGTCGCCCTTAATAACCCCAGCAGTTAGGGAAACAACATCCGCCCGGGGACTTTCAGGGCACTATCGTTTTATACGGTGAGTTCATTGGCACTAAGCTGGTAAGGTGATGTTGCACATCTGATTGCAATGTATCATGCTTGCTTATGGGGATGACTCGATTAAAAATTGAGAGGGATGATCTTTTGTGTTTAACTGCATTCATACTGTCCCAGTGTTTTAACGAATGGGTTATGGTGGTTATTACATCTTTTGTATTGTTTTTATGCTAACTTCTTAATGAATTCCTCTATACTGTGCATCTTTAGTTCCTCATGCATGAGGTCAGTAGGGGCACTCCTGGGGATTCTTGTTATTATTCGTAGCACTCTGTTTTGGAGTTTCTCGGACACTTTAATATGAAATGGCGCGCAGTAGCCCCATGCGGGTATGGTATAAGTGATTACTGGCCTAATTAGCGCTTTATATAAGGTGAGGCCTATTAGGGTGTCCAGCACTGGCCTGTGTTTTAGAATGGGATAAAGGCGATTCAGTTGTAAATAGTGGCTTTTTGCATTACCGATTTAACATGTTTTTCGAAGGTTAATCTTTTGTGTAATATTACGCCTAGGCATTTGACTTTATCTGTCCATTGTATGTTTTCACAAAATAGGTGAAGCGGTGGTATCTGCTGTTTAGCATGTTTGAACCGCTTGGTGAATAATAGTACTTGCGATTTTCGTGACCTTTATCTTTATGCACCACTTTCGATTAGTCAATGCGTCCTGCAGTCTTGATGCAGTTGCATTCGTGCTCCAGAATTGCGCGGCTATGGCGGTGTCGTCGGCACATATGGAAAGCATTGTGTTGGGTGTTTTTGGAATGTCATTTATGTATATATTAAATAGTACGAGTCCTTAGGAGACTTCCTTGTGGCACTCCGGTAATCAATTGAATCAGTGGTTCTTGATAGTTTCTCGTCCCGGAGTAACATTGAAAGTTATAATTTATATTTCTCTCCCGAAAACTGTGCTTTTTGTCTTGTAACTCGTATACTAGTGGATATCAATTCAAACTCATAACTCCTATCATTCACCACAAATAAAAATTTTGTTTCTTCTAAGAAACATTAATCGCCGCTTATTTTTACGTAATGTTAAAATGCTCCTACAATATACCAAACACGAACCACGATTTCTGCCAATGGAATTTAAAACACAATTTTTTTCTACGGAATCCAATGTATAACTACACATTTTGCGATATAAATCGTCACTCGTTACAATTGCATTGTAATAACACTATACATTAAAATGCTTTATATTTTCAACATACGCATACTAACCGGATGAAATTCGTTAATTTTTATGTAGTCGCAATCAACAAAACTGTCTGTCGCGTGTTTGATTCTTGGTACACATTATTAATGTTGTTACTTTTGCCATTGGTTGATTCATTTATTGTTAGCATTACAATTTTCTTATCTGTAGTTTAATCTTTTCACATTCTAGGCTCTGTATGTGTTCCTTTGAATTGCTACATTTTTATTATTAGGTATTGTCATAAAGGCCAACAAACAAACATTAAGACGTACATTGTAATAGCCCTTATCCGATACATGAAATCTATATAAACGTGCTTGCTAGATTTATACATTTAAAACGTATTAACAACAAATATTTGTTATTTGAATTGAAAATTAAAACCTTTACCTTACACAAAAACATGTGCAAATGAACTTTTTAAATTTATATAATTAAAAACATATTATCAATGAATGTTTGGAGCTTTAAATAGAATATTATGGCCTTTATCTTACGTAATAACATACGCAAATGAACTTCTTAAATTAACATAACTAAATGGCTATTTCATGAAGTTAACATAGCTAAATAGCTATTACTGTTAAATGTTTGTGGATTAATATCGAGCTTAATAGCTTTAATAGCCTTAACGCAAACACGTGAAAATGAGCTTTTAAAATAATATAGTTAAACAACTGTATCAAATAGTGTTTAGGGCCTTAAATCGAATACTTTCCATTTCAAGTTGTTGCACAGCTCTGTTTCAATACCTTGTTTGCACCAAGCGATATCAATAAACCTAACCTCCGCTTGTAAATGAATGTCCATCAACAGAATCTCCAGTGCAACGTGAAATACTTTTAAAGGCCCCTGCGACATAAAGACATGCGAATCTCGTAGTTTAGTAAAGTACAAACGCGAAAGAACCCATGATCCGATTAACATTTTGTGTGTAATTCCTGTCATTTATCCAGCATCTGCTTATGTTGACGTATTGTGTATGAAAACCAGTGGTTCCATTTCTGGGGAAGATTGTTTTATCCATTGCCAATGTAAAATGTTGAAAACCCCTCTTTCTCCAAGCATCACCGCCTGCTATGATGTAACGGTTACGTACTTCGTATCCACCATCCCATTTGTTTGAATTTGCATGTATTTTCCGGAACAGAAGTTAGTTGTCTCTCTCGCCGCCTAAACGCTGCTTCTCTGGCATTCTTGTGTGGACGAGTTTATAGTAGAATATCGTGAATTTTTCTACAGTTGAAATTTAGTGTGATTTAGTTTATTTATTCTACTTTCCCTGGCATTAGTGGTGTGAACGAGAATAATTATATCTCGCCTGCGGGCTGTGGTATATTCTCTTAATATTCGTGAGTCTAATTAATGTGATTACTTTAAATTTTTATTACATTGTTTATATTTCTCTTAATTGTAGGTGTCATTGTTAGAGATGATGGTTAAAAATTAATATTTTTGTTGCGTGTACTTTAAAATGGTTTATTGTTGTATACCGTTTTGTACGAGCAAGAGCAAGTCAGGAAGAGAATTTTCTTTGTACGAGTTCCCTCTAAATGAGCAACAAAGACAAAGTTGGTTGAGCGCTATCTCTTGGAAGGATTTCTTCCCCAATTTTAACGGAAGGTCATCAGTGTAAGCAGTTTACATTTCTTGGAGAGTGATTATAGTCTTGGGCTAAAAGCAAAACGATTAAAATCTCATGTTATTCCAAGTGTTTTTCCTGAGTATCCACCATACAAAGTGCCAGCTAAGAAAGAACCTAGGAGAACCACTCATAAAACCCCTCTTTCTTGTACAGATAAAAAAAAAGAGGAAACGAAAGACGCAGATATTAACCCGGGAGAAATAATTAAAGATGTCATATTCCATACGGACAGTGAGGACTCTGAACGTTCTGTTGAAGTACAGACTACTTGTAGCTTCGAGGCTTAATTAATAAAAGCTGAAAATGAGAAATCGAAACTTGGATTGAAATTGTGGCGTGCTAATGAGAAAATTAAAAAATTAGAAAGTGATCTGAAATTAACTAATTAAGAACAACACACATACAAAATAATATATTATAGTTCGTTAATATCTGTAATGGAGGGTAATAAAACAATCCTACTGATCTAAAGTCCTGTATTTTACTTGTTATGACAAAATACTTTAATAAGAAAGAGTCAAGATGTCTGTAAATATGATAAAAGAGTGTTGTTTTTCAATCTGTTTCTCAAAAGGAATATACATTCTCAAGGAACCACATATTAACCTTGCCGAGTAAGACCTACTCTCTTTATATGGGAGATTTAAACTATGATATTGGGATAACTACCCTCATTAAAGAGCGACTCCTTATCGAAAGTCAACGGTTAAATGAAAAGAGAGATGTTCCCTAATAGTAGATGAAATGTAAATTAAACAGCAGTTGCTTAATGATAAGAAATTGGACAATTTCTTCGGGCATAAAGACAATTCCATTCCTGTTGCTGAAATAAAAAGAAAAAATACAGTTCCACTGGCCAATAATCTTCTTTGCTTTTTTAATATCTGAACTGACCACCAAGTACAGACTTACAGCTGCATTTTTTTTCCGCGAAAAGACTTTCAAGCACGGAACTGCATACCCTGAATCTGACCAATATAAAAAAATAGAAATGTGCTGCTTTTTTGTTTTGCGACTAGTGAGTGACAATCACAAAACAAATGTTAATATAATGAGCAAATCTTCTTCCCCTTACAACGTTGTTCCAAAAGTCTGGCACCCTTTCAATAGTGAAATGCCACTTTTTATTCCTTTTGACCAATACAAAATCTTCAAAAACATAAGCTATTCCATGCTAGAAAAAAATATGTTTGATGGATGCGAGGAAATGAGCAGAGACTTCATCAAAAAGCTTTGTCTGTTGCATTCAAAAGAAATTGGGAAGTCAGTTCCTTTCTTGTCACGGAAACATGTAGAACCTTCAAACTTTTAGAAAATGAACGTGAGAAATGCGAAGGATATTTTCTCCATAGAAGTCATAACGGCCTTAGAATATCTGAAAAAAAAAAAAAAAACCCATCATAAAGATGCGCAAGATTTTACTAATGCAGAGCATCACCATAACATTTTTGAAAAATTAACAAAAATGGTATGACACAAGAAGTTAGCAGTACAAAAGTGGCTGCACTGCAGCCGGACAGAATGCATTTTTTTTAGCTTGGATGACAAAAAAACTGGAATGGTTAGAAAGAGCTTTTCCCATTACTTTGAAGGAAATAAAATTTGCAAGTGAGGGAGCAGGGAAGGCATTTATAAGTAAAGAGGGTCACGAAGTCATCGTCGTAACTTCAGCGTCTACTGTAGAATGTGTCAGATACCTCCTTAATTCAGGGTTTCATTTTGTATTCACACATGCATTCAAAAGTGACCCAATTGAGATGATTTTTACAGTTCTGCGGCAATGTCCGGATGTAATGATATTCTCAATGCTAGAGCTGCTCTCTGCAGTCTCAATCGGATCTCAAAGAGGGGAATATTGGCTATTCCAACTAGCAGCAATGTGGAGGTTGTTTCTTCAATTTCCTCTACAGGGAGAGAATGTTCAGCAGGAGAAAAAATGTGACATAGGTGTTGGCTACCTACCAGGTGAACACGTGGGTAACCTCCAACATTTTACGAACCTCCTGGTACGCTATGATAACCTGCTAAAAGTCTCGTTTTTACAGAAATTGTTGAATAATCATAGGTTTCTGTAAAAAAAAAAAAAAAAGCATGTTTTTATTCTTTTCATTTCTTAGCTATCCCCCCGTCAAGTTAGCCTATATGTCGTACATTTTTAAGAAAAATTGGCCAGAAAATTACTTGTGATTATTGTGTGATTCTTATAACAAGTACAAGGTGTTCCTCAGCGCTGATAGACTTGATTTATAAAAGGGATGTCAATTGTCGACTGCAATACCCGTCTATTTATTATTATGGGTTTTGAAAATTATGCATGACTTTGTATTAAAAGCTCAGTCATTCATGTATAAAAACCCTGCTACAATAATGTATGAATATATAATGCCACTTTTGCAAGAATCTGCGCGTATCAAGTGACCTGCGTTCGGGCATTCATAATTAGTGAGTGAAATTATCTGAGAGGCAGTTATTCCCACATTCCTCAAGAATATTGCCACATATACAACTAAGATTTATGAGAAAACTAAACAACTGAACGTAAAACCCCTGAGGAGGGTGTTTTTTTTTTTAGTAGTGTTTAACGCCCGTTTTTACTACTGAGGCACCACAGGCGTGGACACTGATGATACATGCGATGAAATGATAAATTGGGAAAGGATCTTTTTAAGGAAGGAAGCGTTCCAGGTTTAGGGCACCTCTCCGGCAATTATCAGTTATTTATGAGGACTGAGGAAAACCCGGGAAAATCCCAGTCAGGGAGGACGGTCCTAGTGGGATTCGAACCCCAGACTTCCTGCTCACGAGTCCGCGCCTTAATGACCTCGGTCAGAGCAGGAGTTGTTTACCTATTTAGCTACAATTGAGGTATGTGTAGTCATATTGGTAAAAGAGCTATCATTTTTAAATTTCGTCAGTAAATCACTTTATATCTATACAGGGACGCACGTTAGGTCAAAAGTTTGAACAATCAGATCAAATGTTTTAAAATGTGCACTGAAAAGACTTTGCTTCCATTATAATGTTCTGACGTGACTCGTTCAGTGCCATGTATTCAGCGCACTAGCGGCGAGTTCCTGAACTCGATCTATATCACGTGAAATGAGCTAATGGGAAGGCGGATGTGACGTACGTCATACAGAAGGCGATGGTCGAAGAAACACTCGGAAAAAGTCATTCATAATAGGTTAGCCTACTTTATAAAGATGATGGATTCGCTGGTAGGCCGCTACAGTTCCTCTCGTACCGATCTCATAATCCTTAAATAAGACACCTCTATAGCGCGTGTTATATCACAACTAAATCTTCCAGCACCTTCTCCGAATAACTGTAATATTTCTTCTGCAATGTGCTTTTTCAAGCCCCTTCGCTGACAAAGACTGATAGGATAAGGAAATCTCTCTCGGTAAATCCTTACTGTTTCAGTTGCATTTCGATACGTATCATCGCAAATGGTAGAATCTCAAGATTTTTTTTTAAGTCGATCCTGGTTACCATACTTGCCTCCTAAACCCAAGATCGCGGGTTCGAACCCGGCCAGGATCGATGGATTTTTTCGGGAGTAAAAATCCTAAGTATGGCTTCCTTCGGAAGGGAAGTAAAGCCGTGGGTCCCGTGTCGTACATTTACGGCACGAAAAAGAACCTCAAGCCTGAAAGAGAGGCCTCTGAGCAAAATTTGTCGGCCGTTTCACGCCCTGAGTTGAATGGAACGCTGATGACCTGAACTGTTAAAGAGCGCCTATAAATAAATCAATAATTAAAAAAAAAAAAAAAAAAAAAAAAAAAGATATTTTACAATATGAAAATATACCATCTTGTAGACTGCACGTTTAAACATTTTATTCTGCTACGTATACAAAACCGGCCTGCATACAGCTACAGCGTTGCCGTTCTGGCTTATACTTTTAGGTAGCTCTGCATATCAATCTTGCACTTAAGTATTCTTGCTGGCGCTGAGTAATGCCATATATATGAGCTGAAACAATATGAGTAAGTCAACCCTAAAGCTACAAGTTGAGGGGATGGGCGAAAAATTTCAGTAAAATAAGGTACCCCCCCACATTGATTTAACAGTATTGTTGAGAACATTTTTCCTGCAATACTAAGTACGAGAAAATAATTTGTATTATATTAATGAAGATCTTAGTTAATTACTAAGCCTTCATGAATTCTTTTTATGAGGAAATAATGTTTAATTCTATTGCTGTAAAATGCACAATTACTTGTTTGTTTGTCTGCTACTGTACACCACTGTGGTGTTGAACATGCTTTGGAACGCTTGTAAGTTACAGCACAATTAAAGAATGTAAGGCTATGATTACAGAACTATCTAATGTAGAATCAAAAATATACATTTTAAAAAATATAGCATTATATTTAAGTAATTCTAAATTGTTCTACCCTAGCCATTAGGATTGATATTGATTGGAAGTTAAACGTATTTGCTAATATTTAGTTCTGTTTCTACTTCCTAGGTGTCAGCTTATTTGCAGTATCTTCTGAATTGCTTTTACTACTTGACGTTAGCCCCTGAACAAATTCTCGGGCTACGAGGCACATTCTCGTCCCGAACGAGATATCACTTGTCTCACTCACTCGCGTGCTGCTAGAGCAACACTTGCAACGGCAGCAGGTGACAATCCCAAGACTTCAAACAGCGTATGGAGTTGAACTTAATCACTCCAAGCACATCTTGTGTAATTGTTTTTCATTTCACAGTAAAAGACGTACGATTGCTGTCTGTTTTATAAGAAGCGCGAAAATAATTTGTTTTCGGTGTGCCAGGCATACGAACACTCATTATTACATAACATTTACACTTCCTTATTGACACTAACATCACTTGAGAGAGCCAAGCTCATACTTTTTTTACAGTCCCCAACTGCAGTGGCGGACTTAAGTCAGCGATTTTAAATGTCTGACTCATTTACTTTCAGAAACAAAACTGCTTGAGCGATCATAGACGTAATAATGTCTTACAATATGGTCAGAAGTGCGAGAACCAGAATAATTCTGTTGTTTTCCCAATTTCTTGCTTCTGTCAAAGGATGAAAACTGTAGTTTTTCCGATTTTACATTTATTTAATTTAAATACTGAAATAAAAGAAACTCCAATGTTGCTTCATGACTACACAAGCTGCAGGTCATTGTTTTCTTTTCAGCCGAACCCTCACCATGGTAATCTCGCTGATGGCTTTTGAAGTTGGATGAATAATTGAAATTCTCTTTGCACATTTCACAGTGATAGGCGTATGATTGTTGTTTTTAAAACAGGCACGATAACACCCAACTTTTCCGGGTGTACTTTAGAAACATGTTGTCTTAGATTTTTATACTCCTTCCCCATTCCAGAATGATTTGATGCATTCATACATTTTCCACAACACAACACTTACAATTCGGCTTGCTTATTCACCCTGCAAGCAAGCAAACAGAAAATTAACTTTAGTGCATAGTTTCTCCGCTCGGGACGAAGGAGTTGTTCGGCTCTCTGCGCTATCTCTCGGGACTGCAGCTCTCGTTAAAGTTTCTCGCTGCCCGAGAATTTGTCCTGCTGGCCATTGCTCTATCAGCAGCACGCGAGTGAGTGAGATAAGCAATCTCTCGTTCGGGACGAGAATGTGCCTCGTAGTCCAAAAATTTGTTCAGGGGCTAATGTCAAGTCTTCTACTTCGTTCTTAAAATGCAGTTAAGGGAAGTGATATAGTAGACAACCTATTTTAGTAAGCATTTCACAAAATGGTATCTATTATAAAAAATCAACTTCTTAAACATCTGTCTAGGTAAGTACTTCTGCAGTTAATACCACCAGAGTGAAAGACTTACATAAAAAGAATACTGGCACAAGTAATCTCGATATTACTAGTGGTGTCTGAATTTTATTGGTGATATGTTGGTTTTCTTGACAAAGGACTAGGAATAGAATGTGTTATCAAACAGGCTTAAAAAAAGAAAAACTATGAAATTTGTATAACAGAATGGTACGCACGGGTCTAAAACAGCAGCAGTAATTAAACAGAGTATATAATATTTAATGTAAAATGAGACAAATTCTCGGATTCACTTGTTTGTTTCCTAGCTGGTGCTAGTACATGGTGACTGCATTAAAAGGTTTGGGGTTATTCCATGTCAAATCAACAAGCAGGTATCATTACCAAATGTAGTACTATGGAAAAAACGGTTGATAACATTTATATAATTTTTATGTGACACACACACAAAAGAAGAAAAGGATAAAACACAGACTTGCAATCGCTATATTTCGAACTGGTAGAGTTCTGTGGCAAGAGTTCTTCCATTTCGAAATATAGCGATTGCAAAGCTGTGACTTTTGCTTAGCGTTTTATCCTTTTCTGCTTTTCTAATTATTGCTAATTTAGTTACATTACTAATAATGTTGCACTATTTTTCTTATATATACATTAGCCATAAAAGAAATTACAAAATGTTTTCATTACTTATTTCTTAGACGAAGAAAGTAGTAGGTATAAGGTCACATTTTAAAGCCCTTGAAATGATGCTTCAAGATATGGTCACCCCAAAAAATAATTATTGCATTTGCCAATAATTTTTTTTTTTATTTTCATTTGAAACTAGTATATATATTAAGTTGTACTTTTTTATTTTATCTTACTTTAAATAAATCATCAACATTTCCTAAAGGAATCAAAGGAGAGCCTAATGCTGTACAATCAAGATGGCATGACCAATAAAAATGCTAAAATGTTATTTATGATTAATCTTTTTTCAATAAATAGTAGGTATCATAGGTGGTTATCTATACAAGTTCTGCCTAAACAAGAGATTCCATCAACCAATTGAATGCATGTGTGAAATGTGCAAAAAATGCTGTGAAAGGTATCGTGCCCAAATCTGTTGGAAAAGACATATGTCAATAACAAAACTAGGAATAGAATAATGTAACACAGTTTATTCTTGCACATTCTCATTAATAATAATAACCATAATGATAATATATTAGTACTCTATTAATATACTTAATTAGGAAATTATTTAAAAGCAGAGTTCATAAAAAAAGATTTGCTGAAATGAATATTTTTATTTAATTACGAAATTATTTAAAAGGAGGATTCATAAAAATATTTGCTGAAATAAAAAACTTTATAAATTGAAATTATCACAAAACAAGAAATTTCATGAATTACCTTTATATTATGAAAGATAAAACAACCAAATTTTGCCTCATCTTCCTGAATAGTTGGTATATCTTTACCAATGTGCATATTGTCAACAGCACACATATAGTAAACAAAAACTATTGAGTTAATTTGTAATTCTTCTTGCATAAGTTTTGGTGAGGTGATAGAAACAAAATTGAAGAAACAAAGTGAAACTTGCACCACACTTAGTTTTTCCCTCTCATCAAATTTTCTAGAATTAGCAAGTTTATTAAACATGTGTTAACTTTATTTATTTTTTTGTTTTGAATAATATGTCCTATAATGAAAAGCTATGAGTTGCTAATTCAATATGAGCATATATTCATAAATTGAACAATCCATATGGTCTTATAATTATACCAATGTTTATAAACTTTTTACATTGCCAAGCCAGTGTTTTGATATATTTTCAAAGTACCACAGACTGCATCCTTGACAACATAGATGCATGCTACACAGGAACTGATTTCCAACTGAAATATTAAGAAAAAACTAGCACCAACATTTACTATCAAGTAAATAACTATGGATATTGCTATTAAATCAAGTACCAATTAGAAAACAAAATTCGCATTAACTCTTAATACCAAAAATCCTCAACTCCAGCTCATGTTTCAGAAACCAGCATTATAAAAGATATCTTTTCACACAAAGTTTCAGTTGCTGAAGAATATACCAGGTATTAATAGACTCAGCGAACATTTTACAACCAAATAAACATTTTTCATAAAGTAACTGAGTTACTCTTTGAAACAATTAGTCATGTTTGTGGGTTAAATATACTAAATATGTAAAATTATAATAAATTAAATCCAGTGTTCAATTGTTAAATTATAATTTTAGCTGCACACTTTGCTTGTTTGCAAAACAAATGGACTCTTCAGACACCAGTTATATCATGTTATGTCAGGTAGCTGAGAAGTATTTCTTGCCTCAACATGCAGTAGATAATCTGTCAGTTTTCATGTGCAGAAAGAGTTGGCTATAAATATTTCTTTCTCATGATTCACCAAAAGGTTTATTTTAAAGTTTGTGTTTAGACTATTAATAACAATTTTGTGGATGCTTTTTGAGTTAAATATTTTGTCTAGTATAACTTTCAGTGATTTTTTCAAAATGAAAGCCAGTTTTGGGTTTGTTTTTCAGTTAGGGAAAAAATCTAAAATATAATTTATTTTAAGAGTTTAAGAGAAATTAAAGAAAAATGGATGAATCAACGTTGAAGAAAATGAAAAGTTTTACTTACCAATACCAAAATTTAACTATTATGAGAAGAAATTTTAGATTCGGGAATAGTAATTTCCTTCATAACCATAAAGATTGGCCATAAGACTTGTGACACTTGTCACTATTAATTGTCAGATTTTATGAATGAAGATCAGTGTATGAAGTCTGCCTCTGGTGATAAACAACAAAGATTCTGCAGGCAAAGAATATTCATACTCCTGAGAAAGAGAAGGCTGTATTTTTTTGAACTGTAGCATAATTGCTATGAATAAGTTGTAGATAAAAAATAATAATATATATATATAAATAAAAGAAATGAAAAAAAGAATCTCAAAGAGCAAAAACAAGCTTCTAGGTTTAAAGTGTTAAAAACCAGTGTATCTTCTGACAGTGGTAAAATACTAACAATGAATTACTTAAATAATTGTTTCCAAAGCACAGCTTTTTATAAGAGTGATAAAACGACTCATCATGACAAAGGAGAAAGACTTGTTTTAGTGCAAATAGGCAGAAAAGGGGAAATAATTCAAAACCACTTGGTCTTTTATTTAAGCAAAACTGTTTGTAATATTTATGGAAAGTATGTGAATATTCAAATTAGAACGTTTTAGTTCTGTTATTTTAGGACAAAACAGTAATTATTGAAGAATGAATGGCACACAAAATGCATAATGTGCATACAGTACATAAAAATGCTAAGTTGAAATTAGCACAGTTTATACTTCCAGTTGACAGGAAGTGAAAAATCAGCAAAAACTTATATGATAATTTACAACAAACAGTGATGTGTGATAATTGATTTGAAACATGGTATTTTGAGAGAATTACAGCTGCCCAGGAATCGCTGTTTCCAGGAGGAGGAGTATGGAGGAAAAATGCTTTAAAAATGAGTTTGAGAATGTGACTCAAACAGTAGGTTGTTAATTGATAAGAACATGGTTACAGAATTTCACTAAATCATGTAAGAAGTTTCTAACTAATTTTATGGAATCTTAGCTAAATTTTTCCATTGCAAATTAGTAATAATAATTTCTTAAGTTATCTTAAGTAGGTACTAAATATAGCAAACTTATAATATTGGATAATCTTGTTAAGAATTACTACTTTATGCTGTGTGATGCTGCCCATGGATATTATTAAAACAATTCAAGGTAACAATTTATCCATTCTCCATTTACTCAAGGAAGGACATAAGCAGCAAGTTGCAGCACAAAAGTTTAGTAGTAGTTTGCAAATCACACAATACTGTTACTATTAATTGTATCTAATGAGCATTTCTGGACTTCATTAGATAGTATATAATCATTAAAGCACTATAAATATGGAAGTAATAATGATGATAATAGCAACAATAGAAATAGGTATAAAATAAAAATATTACCATGATGGTTTGGTTGATTGGTACTAGTGGCCATTGGGGATGCTGATATTTATCATTTATTCCCTAACTTCCCAATAGAGCTTCCAAATTATTTTTCATTTCTTTGTAGCTGTCAAGTTGGCTGAATTTTAGTAGATGTTCATTGTTTAGGATTCAAGTACTTACAGTATCTGACCTTGATTAATTTCATCCTGAAGAGATGTTCTGACAGACAATCATACTCAACAATTAAGCAGAATTGTAATGCGGTGGGTAAACTTTAGGTTTGGGTTTTACAGTAAAGTGAGAATATGTCTATTGATTTGTTGTTCTACATGCACGATTGTTTCTGCTGCTCCTATAAATAGCATTATACAGACATTATCGTAGAATATTGCAGAATTTTGAGATAGCATCATTCAGCTACTCGCTCTTAAATACTTTGACTGCCAAGTATTTAAACCCCCACCCATTTAAATTGCTGGGCATTTCACTGTTCTTGAAGTAATAATGCAGTCTCATTAAAAAGTTAGTTGCTAGAAACATATTGGATACAACTTTGAAGTTTGCAACATGTTTAAGCTTGTGATATTGGTTGTAGCAGTTTTCTATATGTTATTTCAATATTTCCATGTAGACATCTCCTCTTTCTTCATGGCATGAGCGTGTAGGAACTTGTGGTTTTTCATTTTCCAATGAAGCTTTTTAGGTATGACTACTTTTGGGCATGACCATTTCGAGTGATTACGAGTTTGATTTCTGAAAACATATATTAAGATTATTGTGTGAATGAGTCAAACTAACACTCTTTTGCTCCACTTGTTTAAATATGTAGAACTGGTTTCACGAACCCTTCTTTCACATCGTCAGCCCTATTGTCGACTGCAGGATAAACCATTATGCTGTGGAAATGTGTAATCTACTCTGGTAGAGGTATGATGACATTTCATTAAAAATAATGAAATGTCAAGAAAACCTGGAATTTGGAATATACAGAAAATACACATGCAGACAATCACATCAAAGCTGACGGTTTAACCCCACAATGCACAAACATGCAGTTATCAACAACTTAACACATCAGCTAGTTAAGCTCAAAATTAGCAAAGAAGAATACCTTAAAAAATACAAACAAATAGGAAGAGCAGTGGTTAAAAATGGTTATAACAAAGAACTAGTACACAAAAAAGGACATGAATTCAAGAGGAAAAAACTTATTAAAGAAACCATAACACTTTCAACAAACAAAGATAAGCTAATTTTTAAAAAAAAATCACATTACTATGGGCTTCAAAAAAATTTCAGAATATTCTTAAAGATTTTAATATCAGGTTAGCACCTGTAAACAGATTTAATGTTAAAAATCTCCTGATTGATAATGTTAATGACAGTATTCTACAAGTGAAAAAAGCAGGCATTTATAAAATAAGTTGTGCAGAGTGTGAAAAAACCTATATTAGAGAAACAAGAGAAACATAGGCACACAGTTAAAAGAACATTTCAGAAACATAAAATACAAACTTGGAAAAATCAGCAGTGGCATCTCATTTCTGAACAGAAAACCACGACATATTGTAAAAAAGAAAATTATTAAAATCAGTACAAGATCTACAGAATTAGCATAATTAGCAGATTTTAGAGAAAATCTACATTTACAAGTACAAACCCAGTTTAATGAACTTCGACACTTCTAATGATGAACACACAAACTAAACTTCAAGGTCACTACACCTCCCCCAGAGCAGATTACACATCATCACAGCATAATGGTTTATCCTCCAGTCGACAATGGGCTGACAATGCAAACGAAGGATTCGTGAGATTTGTTCTACGAATTAAAACAAGTGGAGCAAAAGAGTGTTAGTTCGACTCATTCACATTATGATCTTAATATATGATTGGCTTCACTGTCCAATGTTCCAGTTAACAAATTCAGTTCTGAAAACATATGTAATATTTCATTGAAAGAAAATCCTGGTACCTCTGAAATTACTTATCTAAATAATGCTGATGTATTAGCATTATTGTATAGTGCCCACAAACTAAATTAATCTCAAAGAGAGGAAATAATAGGGTATGGAATGAAATAAAGTAAACACAAAACATTTAATGAATTAATTTTTTTCCAACAACATTTCAACTAGTTTACATATTATTTATAAATCAATTAAATTTACTTATTACTCATAATTTATAAATCACCAAATACTATTATCAGTTATTTTATTTTAAACAAATACAAATTTTTCCAATTTGATTGCCTCAGACCCCGAGTCCCCAGTGCATCAGCAGCTGCCTACTGGAATATCCTGGGCACTAGGCTCTGATCCAACCTAAAGCATCACCATACAAGTATCAAAATATCTCTACATACTACCAAAACTAACTCCCATACCTTAACCACCTAGTTATATGTTGATTTGGATTACAAAATGTATGTGAACTCATTACTTGAGAACATTATTAAGATAAGCAATTTAAGGGTAAAGATTTTAAAAGAAATTTAGTACCAACATTTTTTAATATTGGATCATGTCCTTGTAAGAATGAATGTTTTTGAAAATTTTCATTTGAGCATCAGGGGGGGAAAATTTGACTCTTTCTGTAATTTAGGAAAATTTGACTTGCAGGCTGCATATATTTTTTTTCTATGTTAGAAATTGTCTTTAAATCTTGCATGTATGTTTCTGCATTACTTTGTTGTAGTAGTGGGTTTGTGTATACAAATGATCCAGATAAGCTACTGGTAGGACCTCTCAAGCTGGTGGTGACAGACTAAAAGGGGACCCAGCCATCTAGGCAGCTGAGAAGGAACAGCCTCCCTCCTAGCAGAGGTCCACCACTATGGTGGATGTCTATCCCTGTAAAATAAAAAAAAATTGTTTAGAAATCCAGAGGAAATAAAAGCTGGGCTGATATACCCGATAACCACTGCAAGGAGATGAAACACAAGTTAAATATGTAAATAAGGAATATAAAAAGCCTGAATAAACCCGGAGCTACAAGAAGACTGATAGAAGAGATGGATAGATATACAATATAAAAATATCTGCCATTCAGGAAGAAAGAAGTAATTATGCATTTAAGGAATAATGTTATCTTTATTCAGGCTGCGACGGGATTTCCTCTATTGATGTAGGATTAGTAGTGCAGAAAAAATACAAGGATATTGTCATCCATTTTGAGACTATAAGTGGAAGACTGTTATCTAAGGGTTAAATTGAGATATTTTAATATTTCCCTACTGTGTCTAGATGCCTTAATAGAAGATGCAGAGGAAGAAAAGAAAAAGATCAGTTTATAAGATATTTTCATAAACTTCCTTGTCATGATGTTAAGATGGTATTTGGCAATTTAAATGCAATGGGAGAAGAGAAAACACAATCTCCATAAGTATGCAATGACAATGGTTTGCACATAGTGGACTTTGCACTTAGTAGGAATCTTGTAATCATTAAGCACTGTCTTCCAAAGCAAGGATATTTATAGACTCCATGGATCTTTCTAGTTAGTATAACAAGGAACCAAATAAATCATGTCCTTATTAACAAAAAATGTGCCATGGATATTAAATGGATTAAAATATGCAGAAGGCAAGAATGACACTCAATAGACTACAAAATTCTAAACAGCTGAGAGTTCTTGAAACAGAATCAGGTATTAAAAATAATAATATTTATAGCAGATGCCTTATTGAATGTGCAATCAGACTATAATTCCAGTGAATCATTTTGCAAAGAATTTTAAGATCATAATTGATCCTGAACTTTGGAATAATAAAACTCTTGACAGCTCCTGAAGGAACGTTGATGTGGTTTACATATGGCTCAAAGGATTATTTGGGAACAGGTTCTGGAGTATTTGGCATAAGACCAAAAAGCACTATGCAACTTTTTTGGGAAAATATGTCATTGTTTTTGAAAAAGAAATGTTTTAATCATTGTATACAGAAAAACATAAGGACAGGGTACTTTAGTAAATAGATCCTTATTTTTTTTGATAATCAGGCTGCACTCAAGCCTCTTAGTAGTTCTAAGTTTCATCACACTGACTTTAAACTGATTGAATGTGCTCACAAACTTAACAGAACACAGTGGTGTTCCACTCACTGGTGTACTAGGCCACTGGCATTGAGAGAAATTATAAACCCGATAAATTAGTGCAACAAGCATCAATTTCATACTTTATTGAATCAGAGCTAGCTCTTGGAATACCTAAATGTTCCATAAGAGAAGCTGTTAAGAACTGGTCGAATGCATGACATTACAAGACTTGGATACAAGGTCCAAAAATTAGACATGGTAAACTACTCATTAAGAGACTATAAAAAGCTGTAAGCTTCAGTTGAAAATAATTACTGTTTTTCTCGCAGGATGGTCCTGTGAAAAAGCATTAGTATAATGTTGTTTCAGTGAAACTTGGACTGCAGATTCTGTGGAAAGGAGCCTAAAACATCAACATATTGTTTGCTGATGTGAGGTTTTAGCTCACAGATATTCTGTTTTTGGAAAATAACGTTTAGTACCAGAAGGTCTTGAATAGACAGCTGTGATTGGACTGTATTACTTGGTGAAGTTTATAGGAAACATGCTTTGGTTATAAAGTAGCACAATAAGCCTCTGGCTGCAGTGCATCCAGAGAAATGATGGTCCTGCAAGTGGTATGGGGGGCACTGGTGAGCAAGAAATTATTGAAGCAGAGATTTTATGTGGTTTATATAAACAATGTAATACAGTTTTTTTCACACTAACTCCATTCACTTACATAAAATTTGGACATATGTTTCGGGAGCGATCCCTCCCATCTTCAGCCTGTTGACAAACTATTGTTAAACGTGGCGGTTGGGTCTCTTGATGTTCTTGTGGCGGCATCTGTTGGTTCTATTTGGAATTTGCTGAGTTCGTCCAATGGAGGGAAATCGAAATTCATCAAATTATCCTTATTTTTTGTAATGAAAATGTTTTCCCAAGTGAAAAATATTTGCATTATGAAGTTGTTTAAGTAGTTTTATCTCTGGTTTAATTTCATGATTTTTATTCCAAAAGTGCGCTGCTATTGCTGATTTATCAATTTGTTTTAAGCGAATATTTCTGAAGTGTTCTTTTTTCCGGATTCCCAAATTCCTCTTCGTTTTTCCAATGTATTTTTTATCGCACTCTGCACATTCTATTTCATAAATACCTGACTTTTGTTCTGTTGGCATGTAGCCCTTTACTCTGCAACTTAATAAGTTCTTTATATTAAAATTGTTCTTTGGGGCTAACATAATTCCTTGTTCTTTGAATCTCTCTCTCTCTCTTTCAAAAAGATATTCAAAGAACAAGGAATTATGTTAGCCCCAAAGAACAATTTTAATATAAAGAACTTATTAGGTTGCAGAGTAAAGGACTACATGCCAACAGAACAAAAGTCAGGTATTTATGAAATAGAATGTGCAGAGTGCGACAAAAAATACATTGGAAAAACAAAGAGGAATTTGGGAATCTGGAAAAAAGAACACTTCAGAAATATTCGCTTAAAACAAATTGATAAATCAGCAATAGCAGCGCACTTTTGGAATAAAAATCATGAAATTAAACCAGAGATAAAACTACTTAAACAACTTCATAATGCAAATGTTTTCCACTTGGGAACATATTTTCATTACAAAAAATAAGGATAATTTTATGAATTTCGATTTCCCTCCATTGGATGAACTCAGCAAATTCCTAATAGAACCAACAGATGCCGCCACAAGAACATCAAGAGACCCAACCGCCACGTTTAACAACAGTTTGTCAACAGGCTGAAGATGGGAGGCATCGCTCCCAAAACATATGTCCAAATTTTATGTAAGTGAATGGAGTTAGTGTGAAAAAAACTGTATTACATTGTTTATATATATACCACTCCACTGTTAACAGCTTTGTAAGTACATTTAATTGAATTTATGTGGTTTATTTATGGACCTCTTTAACATCTCAGGTCATCAACATCCCATTCAATTCAGGGCAGGAAACGGCTGACAAATTTTGCTTAGGGGCCTCTTTTTCAGGCTTGAGGTTCTTTATCGTGCCATAAATGTACGACACGGGACTCACGACTTTACTTCCCTTCCGAAGGAAGCCATACTTAAGATTTTTACGCCCGAGAAAATTCATTGATCCTGACCGGGATCGAACCTGCAATCTTGGGGTTAGGAGGCAAGTATGGTTACCACTACACCATCGGGACCAACGGTGAAGCAGAGAGAGAGCTTTATAACATGTATTACAACACATGTCTCATTAATCAACAAAAAAAATCTAATTCATAAACATCATCTAATCTGAGTCTAGGAAAGTTCTACAGCTTGTATAAAAAAATACAATAATCAATCTCTTAATACACATTTTCATATTTTTTAATATTAAAATTTAATCTCTTATTTTTACTCCCCTTAAATTTCTCATACTGCATATGTGACATCTATAATGCAAAACTATATGTATGTGAAAACAATGAAGAGCAGGTAAATGGGTAATAAATTATTGCTTTGAATAAGAAAGATTGACACCCTGATAGAGTTTACACACCCTGTTTGTCATTCAGTGTATGTGAACATGAAGACATGTGCAAACTACACTGAAGACACCCTGCCTATGAACAAATTAATAGATGACTAAGATTATTTCATATTGTTTTGTTGCTAGTTCAGAAACTTTGGTCAATTCCTAATTTTTAAGAGTTGTAAATTTTCTCAAACATATGGTGACCTAAACCACAAAAATTGCCATTTTACTGAATGCTTATAGTTAAGTAATAATAATTATAATAATAACAACAAACAATAAATTAATTGAGTAATTGGAAGCTTTCACGGCCGGAGTCAGAATTGTAACTAGAAGTTTCTTCCGGGCTCCTAAACCCGGAAGAAACTTCTATTTACAATAAATTTATTGCTACCAATAGACTTGTGTACACAAGTTTCAGACATTGTCACAATCTAAAGTTAACAAAGTGTGTATAAGTGTAAAACATTATTTGAAATAATTCATAATCTAATTATAAAGTATAGCATAAGGATGGCAAAGTTTAGCAGAATCAGTAGGTATACAACTTATTCTTAGATCATTCTAGTACACATTTACAAGAATTAAAGGAAAATTACACATTTTATCTATAATTATCTACAATTCATCCACCCTGTTTAGGCATATCTCAGTCAAGAATACCTTTAGATCACTCTTATATTTCTCCTCTTTTTTCAATTTTAGAGTCTCTGGTAGTTTGTTATACAAAATTACACCTTTGATAGGTGGGTAACGTCCTGATGCCTTTTTGTTTAAGGGAACTCTGTTTAAATTAACTTTTTCCTGGTTATCATAGATGTGGTATTATTATTATTATTATTATTATTATTATTATTATTGCCAGTATGCCTACTGCTATTTAAAGTTAAAAGGATTAGTCCATATACATATAGCGAGATCACAGTTAACAAGGTATTTTCTCTAAGGACTTTTTGATATGGAAGTTCTTTTATTAAGTCTGTAAACAATTCTTATACATTGTTTTTGTAAAATTAACAGTGTATTTAAGTTACTAATAGCTGTGCTACCCCAGAGTTCTATGTAATACTTTTATGAGGATAAATTACACCATAAAATGCCATTTTCAGTAGAGCAGTATCCAGATATTTTGAGAGTACCCTTTTCAGATATAATCCCGTGCTTATTTTCTTTCATATGTGATCTACATGGTAGTTATGTTAGATTCCTATCAAGGTATAATCTCAAAAAATTAGCAAATTGAGTTGATTCTATCAATTTTCCATTAACATTATTTTAGGATTTTTACTCATATTGTAATGCTGGAAGTGTAAAATTATCTTGTTTAAATTTATTTTTAGATTGTTATTTTCAAGATATTTCAGTACGACTATTGAGGAGTCTGCTATTAAATGTTTTACACTCTCTACTGTCTTATGCCAAAATAGTTGTGATGTATCATTTGCATATGAAATTACTTTACAATTCTCAAACTGAGGAATATCATACTTATATAAAATATAAAAGAGGGCCAAGAACTAAGCCTTGAGATACTCCAAACTTTTCTGTATTCTGGTGCACTGTTTGAAATGTCTCAGATATGATTTTAGTAATTAAAGCATTTTCCCTATTATACCATAGTTTTTATCAAGTTTTATCAATAATGGGTCAATAGATACACAGTTGAATACCTTTGATAAATCAAGAAAGATTCCCATCACCATATCCCCATTGTCCAAATGTGCAAACGCTTCATGGATTAGCTCTGTCATAGCTGTTAGTGTTGAATTATTCTTTCTAAAGCCCCCCCCCCCTCTTTTTTAAAATTTTGAATAGTGTTTAACACCTGTTTTTACTATTGAGGCATCATAGGCAGTGGACACTGGTGAGATGAAATGATATATTGCAAAAGGATTTTTTTTTAAGAAAGGAAACTTTCCAGGCCTAAGTTTAGGGTATCTCCCTGGCATTTGCCATTTATGAGGACTGAGGGAAACATGCAAAAAACCTCAGTCAGGGAGGATGGTCCTGGTGGGATTCAAACCCTTGACCTCCCACGCACGAGTCTGCACCTTAATGACCTCGGCCACCTATAGCGGTTTCCTTAAGCCATGCTGAGTGCTAGCAAGTAAGTTATATTTATTGAAGAAACTGAAAATTTGATATTTATAACTTTCAAATACAGAGGTTAGAGATATAAGCCTGTAGTTCATAATATTTTGTTCATCTCCTTTTTTAAAGATTGGTCTGACTAAACTTATCTTTAAACAATCAGGAAAGGTACTTATATCAATTGAATAATTTATTAGGTCTACTAGTATATCTATAAGTTCCATTTTACAGTTCCTAAGAATCTTATGTGAAAATTCATCCCATCCTTGAGATGATTAACATTTTAATTCATTAATTATTTTGCTTATTTTCATGTATGATGTATAACTGAAGTATATTGGAGTGTGTCATAGTAAACTGAAAATGATAGGTTTAACTTGAATATATGTAGGTCCAATCATATTTGTATAATAATAGTTAAATAGATTACATATTTCTCCTGTGTGTATAATTTGCTAATTCACATTTTAGGGTTATGTTTTTTGTTTTGGCTTATCTGATTCTTTTGCTTATTTATAATGTTCCATGTTAACCTTATTTGATGATTCTGTAATTTCAATGCAGTATGTTTGAAATATCTGCCTAGCAACAGTTTTAGCATACTCTTTTTTCAAGGTTTGATAGCTGTTGTTACGTATTTAAAATTTTGTCATTTTATAAAACTCAATACATGCATTTCATCCTCTCTCTTATCATTTTTATTTCAAAAAGTAATTGAATTTTCCATTTTTTTTTTTGCGTAATTTTTTTACTTTTCATGGACATGCCAAGTTTAAATGTTGATGGAATGTAACAACGAAAGAATCCCAGTTCTTATTTGGATCTTCTTTTAAGTATACAGATTCCCATTTTATTATATTTCTTAACTTTCTTAGATTTGCTTTACTAGTCTGTCTTATTTTTATGTATACCTCCCGTTTGACCTCAAAATTACAATTAATTATATCTATAATTTCTGCACAGTGATCAGTGATCATGTATATGCAATGATTAAAAATATTAAATACCCAAATATTTCACTCTAAATTCTTTAAAAACATTATTTGTAACAATCTGAAGAATGATGAACTCTTCCTAGACAGCAGCATTCTAAGCCTAAATAGAATAGTTTGTTACCACTCCAAAGAGAAAAATTCCAGGAGTTTAAAGTCTGAAGAGCGTGAAGGCCACTCATGCCAACCCAATGAATTAAGTAATCAAGAAATCGATGAACCAGAACATTTGGTGCATTAAGAGCATAAATGGTGACATTCCATCATATTGGAACATCTTAACATTCTGAAAACTCTTATCCTATAAGTTTTTATTTATGGAATGTTATTCTAAATGATTTGATACCTTGTTAACAATCATGTCAAAAGCAAATCTAACCAATATGTATCTTTATTTATGATATGAGAGTTTATGATGAAGTTAGAAAACTCTGACAAAATGTAAGAGCTTAAAATCACACATAGATCAAGCAAAGACATAATACTAATATCTGACTTTTCCTTATTCAATGCAATTTTGTAAGCTATAAGTATATATAATTTTCTTGCAGACTACGAGTTGATAATTATTGGTCGATAATAGGTTTTAAATGCAACATCAGTTACACAGACACATCTGAAAAGATTCAATTCCAAAGAAGGGCTCTTCCTTGTAACTTGGAGATGCATGGATTAGCAGGGTCAATCCATTTCAAATAAATTCTGAATCTATTTTGGACCTTGAAGGCTCAGATTTCCCTGATGATTTTATATTTTGAAGTATTGTTGGGTTAAGTAACATTACCAATTTTAAAAATTTGTGAGTGTATTGATTTTAAATTTTTGAATTTAAAAAAATGAAAAATTGTCCAATTTTTTCCAAATATTGAGAGATGAAAATGATTAGCTCGAAAGCTATTAAAGCTGTAGATTGATTCTGGTGTCATTTTAAATCTCTTGACTAATGCTTTAATTTGATGTGTAGTATAATAATTTTGTAGTTTTTCTAAAATAAATAATTAATTTTTCAAAAACACAAAAACATTATTTCAATTTTTTAAAAATAAAATACATGTATTTCTTGTATATTTCTATTTACTGTTGCCAAAATTTGAATTTGAATAAAAATTTTTTTCTTAGGGAAATAATTTTTTAATATGGTAATGCAATAAAATCCTTGTACTAAACTAGAAAATAAAGACCAACTAAGGGCATTTTCATGTAGCTCTTATTCACACTACTGGAGAGTACAATGTCCAGACATGTTGAAACAAGTCACCACAACATGCATATCCTTACCTGATTGTTATAGTCTACTATTGGCAGCACTGAAAAGAATGTCATTTGTTTCTAGGTTCCTGTCATTGTACTTAAAAGAGAGCTGAAAAAGTGATTGTTAAAGGGTATTTTTTATGTAAATTCCTTTCAAATGTTAATTAATGTATATCAGATACACATTTAAAAGTAAGTATTTAGCCTATACAATTTTTGCAGACTGAAACTAAATATGGAAAAATGGGGAAAAAGTGGGCAGTATTTTCTTTTAAGTATTGCAATCCTTTTAGACAGACAGGACATCCAAAAGAAGGGAAGAATCTACGGAATGTATCCATCTGGATGTGCTCTTTAAATTATGTTAGAAGATGGTGTGAAAATGTGTGACATATGCAGAATAAAATTATTAAAAATTTAAGAAGCCTTATTCAGAAATCACAGATGAAACTGATGACATTTCATGCAAGAACAAAGGAGAGTGATGATGATGATTATCCTGATGAGAATTTATTAATGCTGATGCATCTGTTTGTTATTTAAACAAGTCTTTGGAACTTGTAAGGAGTCACTAGTCTACTTCATGCAGAATCTTATGCTAAAAAGAAGATTGAAAAAATCACAACAATCCTGGAAGTGAAATTAATGCTCTCTAAATATCCTAAGCCTCAAACATCAAAAAGCTGGAGATGGAAAAGGAGGTGAATTTGAAACTTTGTCATCTAAAAGAAAAAAAAAATTATTCAGAAAGAGAGAGTGACAAAATGATGGTATTTGATCTTTTTTGCCAGCTAGCGGGATAATTAATGGAATTGAACAAGAATTTGGAGTTTTAAACTACATGGGCTGAGCAGCAAAAAAATTAGTTAGGAAAAAGGTGTTTTAGTGCTCCAATGCTAAGCATAGAAAAACACTGGGAGCAAGTATAGCAAAACAGTAGACTTTTATAATAGAAAAGATATCTATGGAATAATGTCAGGGAAGAAAGACTGTTTCAGTGAGGAACAGAGTTTCTAAAGTTCCAGTGCAGAAATGATTAATTTTGGTTAACCTCAAAGAAATTTATGAGCCCTTTAAAAGTGAATATCAAATCATCATATAGGTTTTTTCCAATTTTTATGAACTGAGGCCAAAAAATTGTATCCTGTCGGGAAAAAGTGCCACATATCTTGTGTGTCTCTGTTATGCACCAAAATATTAAGCTAATGATGAGCGGTGCTGCTAGGCAGAATTTTGTCCTAGATGATGGTGAATCACTGAATGATTAACAAGTATGTCTATCAAAAATCATATGCAATCTCCCGACTATTGAATGCCATATGAATGATAAGTTGAGAATGTCCTGAATGAAATGAACGATGTGCACTAATATAAAAGATTTGATGATGAGATGTTTGACCACGTAACTTATAGAAAGTGGACTTTGAGCCTACAGATATACGCGAGAGACTCATTTCAAACAGCAGTGAGTTAATTGATGAGTTTTGTGAAGTATTATCAAAGTTGAAGATGCAATCATTCATAGCAAATCAACAAAAACAGTTTTATAATCAGAAGCAAAATAACTTACAAGAGAAGAACCTGTGATTTTGCTGAAAATAATGCATTTGTGCTACAAAATGAAATGTAATGCTATCACTGGACTAGCAAGCAAGCCACTTTGCATCCTTTTGTTGTTACTACAATGAAAATAACAGAACACAAAAATTGAATTATGTCTTCATTTCAGACTACTTCGAACACAATACAGTGGCCTTTAATGTCTTCCAGCCCAATCTTTTCTCAAAATTGAAATATAGAGACATTTTGCAAGCAACAAATTTGCAAGATGATCTTAAACTAGTTGAATCTGGATTTGTTACAATTGCAATGATCAATAGCAACAGTCGAGGCTTGGTGGCAGTTTAATAGTGGACCTTGAAACTGGAAAGTTTAAAGTTAGTATTATTCAGCCAAAGGTACCTGCTCGTTAATTTTTTTTTACTCCAATCCAAAGTGAACAATTTTAAAATGCATCCAGTTCTCTTCTGAGAAAAGTTGAGCCCAGGACAACTGGAAGAGTCTACACATTAACCATGGATGAAATGTCTTCATCACTTCTCCTAGAAAAATATTGCATATGTTCTAGGTCATAATTCTTATTTTTCAAAACTTGCTAATAAGTCATAAGATTAGTGATTTTCCTGTGTCAGTTTTATAGAAGCTTGTGCACTGAACAAGGTTGTAACAACTGAGGAAGGAACTTTATTTAAAATCGTAATAAAATTCAGGAGTAAATTATTAAATAATTTATATTAGGGTGGTCCTTTGCAAAAAATAATTTTCTGAAGGTTAAAATTGTGCTGCTCCCACCCCTTACATGCATTGTTCCAATCAACAAATGAAATGATCTGCAAATTTTTAACCCAATTGGACAACTGCAAGGCCACCCTCATTGACAATGAAGGTTTGAAATTTTAGCCTGGTAAGCCATTTTTTTCTAATATTATTAGATAAATCTATACTATTGCTACTGCCCCTCCTACTATATTATGCTTCATTTACTTATTTTTAACTAAAGATATGATGTCTTTAATGAATGATTTTTCAATTATTATTTCCGAACTACTATTTGTGTTGCTGCCTGACTGCAAATGCTTGTGTAAAATGACTTTTGTGACTTGTTTTTCCAGACTTGTAAAACGTTATCTACTTCAAGTTAAGAAAATAATTTTATGTCTCTCTTATTGGCTACATCTCCAATCAAATCATCAGAATCAAACTACCTTTGAACCGGCAAGTTATAAGCATTTTTTCTACAATGCAAGAGTTGTATTACAACAAAGTAAAGTGCAGCATTAGATAGTTCAAAAATTTCCATTTTTTGGCAAAAAGCACAAATTTCCTACTAGAAGAACTGACCACTTTGTTTGATAAGTTATTCAAAATCTATGATGAATGGAAAGGTTTACAGAAAAATTTGACTAGAGCTGCAGACAAGGAAATGGAAAAAAAAAATCTTTTTGTTGAAATTATGGACAATCTCTTTGACTTAGCTAGTAGTAACCATACTTGCCTTCTAAACCCAAGGTTGAGGATTCGAACCATGGCAGGATCGATGGATTTTTTCGGGCGTAAAAATCGTAAGTATGGCTTCCTTCGGAAGGAAAGTAAAGCCGTGGGTCCCATGACGTACATTTACTGCATGATAAAGAATCTCAAGCCTGAATGAAGAGGCCTCTGAGCAAAATTTGTCGGCTATTTCATGCCCTGAATAGAATGGGACGCTGATGACCTGAGATGTTAAAGAGTGTCCTTAAATAAACAAATCAATCAATCTTTGACTTAGCTCATTCAGATGCTTTTGGACAATTGAAAAATGGAGAGGTTCATAATTTCTTAATGCTTCAGTGCCACAAATGATAACTAGGCTGCATGTTGGTGTAGATCAAAAACTAAAACACAAGGAAGAAGGAGCAATGAAGTGCACTGCAATGGAAACTACCAAGAAAAAGACTAATGAAGAAATGGAACAACATTTTGTTATTCATCAGCTTGCTGATGATTCAACATCAAGCAACCAAATCAGTAATGGTATTAATGACAGTGAAAATTCTTCTGTCTTGTTCAGCAAATATCGGCAAGAGGAACAATCACAGCAGCATTAGTTCCAGTAAATCGAGGTACTTTGTAGTTTTTTATGCCTCATCTCTCTGAAGTTTTTGATAGGTGCAAAATCTTTGGTAGAAATTGGGGGTTTACATATTAATGGCAGCTTTCAGGCGTGGTACTGAAAATCTGGTAATAAATCACACTTCTTTTCAATGCCTTAGAAAACAATTTAGTGAAGCGAAATACAAAGAAATTCAGCACAAATTTAACTTAAATGACTGCCATGAATTTGGTGTTTCATTGGGATGGAAAGCTGCTCCCAGCACTCACAGCAATTAAAGCACCTTATCACAATTTGCATGTATGCATGAGCTGATAAACTATCTGAATATCGATGCAGAAATCAGTAATGTTGCTACAAAAACATTTTCCAACCAGTTCTGGTACTTGGTTCCTGAAACTGTGACTCTATCCTTATTTGATGACAATGTTTCAACAGTGGTTAAGGCAAATGTGACTCAAGGTATACTGGAAGCAGACAAAGGTGAAGAAGAAGAAGCAAAAAAATCAACTGAAGAGGTACATTCTGGACCAAAATGATTTTTCTTCCTTTACAAATATAGTGTGTTCATCTTTTGTAACTCCTGTACAAAACTTTTCTTATCCAGATTTTCTATCAACACTGATTTACTTGGTAAAGACCATTCAACTTGGCTGATCCAGGTTACAGAAGTGGAATTGAAAAACTTGAGAAGATTGTGAATGAGATTGCAGAAGGAGGAATCAAACTCATTCAGGATTACAATAACATTGTCACAAAAGATGAAACCGAGAAACAATTTGTTTTACAGATCATTGCCAGAGGCCGTGAGAAATACCTAACTGCTGCTAAATCCTCTCTTACAATAAAATAATGTTCAATGTTTGTTTAGATAATGTTTTGATTCGTCAGAAATTATTTTTATAAATAAAAATGTGTTTCTCTTATAGAAGTTGTATGCATTACTTTAAAAAAAGGAAAACTATTATTTGTTACATTTCTCATGTTATTTCAGGAATTTTTCAAATTAACTATTGGGAAATTATATTCGGAATGCTTTTAAAGAATTGCTAGTTTGCCTGGATGTCCACATAAATTTCTCTAAGAAGAAAAAAGAAAATGGTTTAGATACAGAAGAGTATACTGCTTTTGTACAAAGTTAATTGTTGCATATACTATGTTCCAGCTTCAAAGTATTTGATGGTCGCCAAGCAATTGTTCGATTGAGCTGAAAATTTGCACAGATCATTGTTTTTGTTGATTGGAACAAGATAGAGGGGTGGAGCTAAACTTTTAGAACATTCAAAAATTAGGGCCATCCTAATATATATAAATTAACAGTAATTATAAATGTTTTATCCTTTTCTGCTTTTATAATTACTGTAAATTTGTTATATTGTTAATAGCGTTACTTTCTTTTTCTTTTATATTATATGTGAGAGAGAGAGAACTTGTATTAATCCTAGTTGCTAAGCAAAATACAAAAAGGGAAGTCAATTACATCTTTGTCTCTTACCCTAAAACATGTATAATTTTATGTAACTATACATTAAAAATTTATTTTCTCATAAACCCAATTTTTTTCCAACTTCTAGCTTAGTCCACCAACATGTAAATTAAAATAGGTTGTTCAAAAAATAAATGTTATTTATTTTTGAAAAATGTATCATATTAAGGAACATTGCTCTACTCTACATCCACTGAAAGTCTTAGAGCTTTAAAATGATACCAATTTCACCTTTCTAGGATTAATAATTTTAAAGTTATGGACACTTTTGTTTCAAAAAATGCCCAGACGATTGAGTAAATTTTGAAATTAAGAAACATAACTATTGTAAAACAACTAAAAAACTTGATTATACATTCCATGAGTATATAAATGTATAAAAAATATTAGACACTATGAGGTCCAAACCAATGGTTGATTCGACATGGAATGACCTTCAGTTTCAGATTTTCAGATGGCATTTTAAGAATGTGTCATTCTTTTGGTATTTTCAATTTTGGAAGCCATTTTTTATTATATATCCGAACTACCTGTCATATATCAAGGTTAGTCCTGTTCCATGTAAATATTGGGAATTAAAATTATATTGCTGATTTTTTTCTACTTCTTATTTTATCTTATTCTATTCTATTCTACTTCTTATTTTATCTTATCTTATTCTATGTCTCCAATTTGAAATGGAACACCTGATACATTTTTAAATTTACAAATAATTCTCATTAAGAGCTTTTCAAAAACCACTCATATTACCTACCTTTATACAAATTAGAGTTGCTACACCAAGAAAAGAAAAAAATTGTGCTGAATACTAAAATGCTCCTGTTTATATGTTTTGTAATAACATGAAAAAGGTTGTCCTTTATTTATATTCATGGAAACATGATTATTGATATAAACAAATTTATTCAAGCAATTAAATTTGATGTCTAGTTAAGGTAAATAGTTCTCATATCTAATGTTAATTAAAAGGAAATAATTCTGATTGGCTATGGAGATAGGCAAAGGTCTCAATGAGAGGTAACTAATTTATTTAATAATAAGCATCTTCCATTTCTACATGCGTAAGGAAATTTACTCAAACTGGAAGGTAAAGAATTTACCAAGCTCAAATTGGCTGAAAAGTCTAGCCGAAGAGAATACTACTTCGGATGTTCTTCTCCCTAATGCTCATTCTCTATAGCAGAGTGTAAAAAAAATCATGATTTTTTTTAAATAAGATTTTTTTCTTCAATTTTACATTTTTACTTAGAAACCATTTGATATTGTTTTCAGATTAGTGTATGCTTCTTTGTTTATTAAGTACCTAAGATGCTTAATGAAGAATAAATCTGAATACTGTGTTCTAACAATATTTTGAATTGGTGTATGATATATTTCAATATATTTTGAAACAAATTTTTCTATTCTCATGACTTATGCTGTAAATACTTAAACACACAAACTAGAAACTTTGTTTACATCAAGGTCATTTCTAAACTGGTTCTTTATCTTCAGTCACATCTCACATTTATAACTTCCTTACTTAAGTGCTTATACAAAACACGAGCTTGGAAGCCCTGTCTACACCATGTCTGTTTCTTAACTTTGAATGAACATCACCAAACATAGAAAACACACATTCTACACCAACAGAAGATGCTCCAACTGTTAAAAGTTGCATAACTCTGTATTACCACTTTGCAAATGACATTTTCTTGAGATTCTTCACTGCAATGCAGAAACTCTTGCACCACTTCATCAATGAATACTGTTGGAATGACGAGTTGAGATTTTGCTTGGTATTTCACAAGTGTTGGTAGAAATGAATTTCCTGCTTATTTTTCCTGGGCAAATTGAAATGTACATTCACATTCAGTAAAACATATTCAGATTTAATTGATATCATTGTATGATTCAGTTCTACACACTCTTAAAACTTCACTTACTTTTCATAAATGTATGGAACCGGTTTCAAGAACATTTAGTTCCCATCTTCAGCAAATGTTCTCGAAACCGGTTCCATACATTTATGAAAAGTAAGTGAAGCTTTAAGAGTGTTCAACTGAATCATACAATGATATCAATTAATATGATTGGCTTCACTGTGCAAGTTCCAATTTACATTTAAGAAGTAAATATTCAGATTTGTTTAATACCAGGTCAATAATGAAACCCTGAAAATTTGCTGCACCAATGCTTTACTATAACTTTTTTCAAAGTTTCTTAGTTTTTGTGTTATTAGTTCCAGATTTTTTTAACAAGTGTAATTCCTCCAAGTCATTCTTTAGTTTTTTTCCACACTTTTCACTGCCTGTCCAGTGATACAATCATTTCTCTGGATTAAATCAACAGCCATTGCTATTGGTTTCAACATGTTTAAAATATCTTCAGCATGGCACTTTATATGAAGGTCATTAACCTTTCTTCTAATTAAATCTTGAATATGACCTCTATTTTCTTCATAAATAGAGACCAATTTTTAACATTAGATCCAAGGCAGTCAGACAAGTAATTCCAATGAACTTTTTTGAGGTGGCATTAATGAATGCCCTCCTCCTTCACTTTTGCATTGGCAAAATGATTATTGTGGACATGTTTGTTCCTTTATGTTCGAAGAGTCTTTGGTAAGATCCTGGAAGATAAGATCCAAAATATAAGCCGAACAGCCACATGTCGACATCAATATCTTCACTTTCTTTGAGAGTATTGCTCATTTTTTGCCATATTGCTTGCATTGTCTGTAACAAAGGTTCTCTCATTACACTTTACACAACTTTTCACTGAATATATAGCAAGTTTAATTAGGTAATCGTGTATATGGGGATGTCCAGATGTATCAACTATTTTGAACAGGTGTATGTCCCTGTTTTCACTGTTACTGAAACACACAGAATATGTTCATTATGCACATTTGACCACCCATCTGAGCTCATACAAACTGTTTTCTCGAATAAATCCTTGAAACACTTATCTCTCTACTTTGATAAATTTCTTTCAGAAGGAATTTCAACAATTGCAGCAGAGATGAGGGTTACATTCAGGTCATAAGATACTTTACTAGTCTTTTGAATTCTGGATGAATTATGCAGCTGAAGGAACTGTTTGTAGCTTAACAGAATTTTTCAACCTGTTTATCTGAGCCTCTTTCTGTTTTTCACTAGTTTCACCGAATTTGCTTAATTTTCAGAGATGGTCTCTCAGACAGCTGATTCGTAAGTAATGAATTCTTTTGTTTTGATGCTGAAGGTGAAACTACTAGATCTGTTCCTGAATTTTTATTTTCATTGTCAGATGTTGCAGAATCATTTTCTTCTTGATTATCCTTTGTGCTGTTACATTTCTGGAAATGTAATTTCATTCTAGCAGCTAATCCCTGCATTTCTAATCTGCATGATTTGCATTTAGCTTTCATGCCTTTACCACTTGAAGTAGGAAACATTTTAAATTCTCCCCATACTGGATAATTTTTATCCCAGATTATTCATTTTAAATAATAGCAACTTTCTTGCTACATTTTTACAAGTGCAAGACAACACACCAATAAAGCGTGTTCTGTTAGAATATTAAATGACTATCAAAGGGCTACAATTGCAATAGATGTTTACTCAACAGGGACAGGAAACAAATTAAACAAAAGCAGCAGTTCAAATTGAACAACGAGCCACAAGCAATAAGGCAATAATAAGAAAGTAAATTGATTTTAAGGATTTTTATATTAATTTGAACAAGAATGGAAAAGTAATAAGACAAGAATAAGAAAGCCAACTGATTTTAATAATTGACTTTATTATAAAAATCAGCTGATTTGAATTGTTGCACTCACCTCTGTAACATTTAAAAAAAAAAAAAAAATGCTAGCCAGGCAATGGTCGCCTTTTTTTTTTCAGAATGGTGTTCAAATGCCCGTTTTTACTACTGAGGCACCACAGGTAATAGACACTGATATTACATGAAATCAAGTGGTATATTGGGAAAGGATTTTTTTATGGAAGGAAACGTTCCAGCCTATGTTTAGGGTACCTCCCCGGCATTTGCCATTTATGAGGACTGAGGAAAACATGGAAAAAGCCTCAGTCATGGAGGACAGTCCTGGTGGGATTCAAACCCCAGACATCCCACTCAGGAGTCCATACCTTAACGACATCGGCCACCCGTGGCGATTTGGTCACTGTGAAAACCATCATGATCAATACCAAATTCTCATGGTAAATTCAGGAACTGATACAGAAATAAATGTACTGTTTTTGACATAAAGTAAAAAAAGTCTAAATGGTAGCCCTCAGCTGCTGGATAGTGTGCTAGTTGATCATAGAAATCACTTAAGGAATGACTTAAAACCAGATTTTAAGAATGTTTTGCACAGGCTTCCATCATTCAAAACTCGATCTTCTTTCTTGATATACTGCTGTCCCAAATGACCTCACAAAATTAAGTCCAAAGATGACAACTCTGGGGATCTTGCTGGTCACTCTATGATCTTACCTACCAATCCATTGTTATGGGAAAAATCCAGTCTAAGTACTGACAAACGTTCTGTCCCAGCTCCCATCTTTTGCGAAATGTTATAAGGATGTTGCTTGGCACTTTTAAGATTTTCACCATAGAACTTTGGCTTATATTAGATTCTAATGCCAATTTTATAGTAGAAACTTTTGGATTATCTTGCACACTGAGAAAAATTATAATGTGATATTCTCATTAGTTATACTTTTTGGACAACCTGATCTTGGTAAATCTTTTATACTTCCACGAGTATATTTCCATATGACCCTTGTCATTGTTATGTGTGGAACTGAATTGTAATCTAGATGCATATCATTAAATAAATTAGTCTCTTATTGAGACCATTGTTTGTCACTATGTCATAAATTTACGGCACCTAAAAGTATTTTGTCTAAATTTAGAGGCCTCTGAGCAAAATTTATTGACCGTTTCACACCCTGAATTAAATGAAATGTTGATGATCTGAGATGTTGAAATGCATATGTAAATAAACTGAATAAATAAATTCATATCCAACCAGATTTCACTCTCTTTTGATTAACATTGGATATTAGAATTATATAATGTACTAGATCTCAGATTTAACAATTTGAATAAGATTTTTCTATATCGATATATGTTTCTATGGATATAAAAGAAAGACATTATTTATCATATTTCTGGCAAATGCACTAAACAGGAGTGTTTTAGTATTTGATACACAGTTTTTGTTTTCTTGGTATAGCAACTCTAATTTGTTCAAAAGAATCTAATGTGACTATATTTGAAAATGTCTTAATGCATATAATTTGAAAATTTAAAAATATATTGAATGTTACGTTTAAAATTGGAGACAAATCATCACTTCTGTTAAACCAGAAGCAGAAAAAAATTGGTAATATGCATTGTTTAGATTGTTATAATGTTTTTGTTAATTATTTGCAGAAGGAATATCTGTTATATAAAATAACCCTGGCAGTTGATTGTCAGAAATTTCCAGATGCAAGTATGTTTTAATGCAATTTGTGGTTAAGAGTTCCTCCACCTATATAACAAGTCATGAGAAATGCTGGGAAAGTGTTAGTTGGGAATAAACCCCAAATGGGTAGGAATTTGTCACATCTTTCTCTCCAGCCCAGAAGCATGCACAACTGAACTAGATGTTGTAAAATCAGGTATGTAGAAATTGTTAACATTCACTCCTTGACAGGCTGGAATGTTATATAATGTGGTAGTGTAAAAACAAGAGAGTTTTAATATAAATTTGAATTGCTTGGGATTTTCACAGTGAAATATAGTATCATATAACAAATTATTTATGAGAAGGTCACTCAAATTTCACTAGTTTTATTCCACTTACTTGGACATATTTCAAAGGCAAATTTCCTTCATCGTCAGCACGGTTCCACTGTCAGCTTTCCAGCGTGGTATTAAGATGTCGCTCTTTGGATTTTATAAACTTTTTGATGAGGTTGCTGTTGTTTGGAAGATCAAAATTAACTAAATTTTCTTTGTTTTCGTTCAAGAATATATTTTCCCACACCAATAATTGTATGGGTTTTGAAGAGCTTTTAAGAGTTTTGGTTCATTTTGGAACTCATGTTTTTTTTTGTTTTGTTGTTTTTGTTTTTGTTTTTGTTTTTGTTTTTTTTTTGCCAGAAATGGTATGCTACGGCTGATTTTTCCATATGTTTATATTTTTACACTTCTAATGTGTTTCTTAAACCACATGGCATTGTTCCTTTTTGTTTTACCTATATATTTATTATTGCAGTCTTTGCAACTGATTTCATAAATGCCTGATTGTTTTCCTGGGAGGATTTCCCTCCTTTGGTTTGGTGTTGGTTTTTAGGAGGTTTTTTCAAATTGCATTTATTCACTGGAGCCAAAATAATGTTGGCCTCTTTAAAAAATCTTTTGAAATTTTTGGTATGCCCATGGAATGGAATGTAAATTTTTTTTATATCTGCTCTCCTTTGTAACCTTTCAGTATGGTGATTTCTTTTATTTGTTTTTGTTTTTTGAATTTTTCTACCTTTTTTTGACCAGATCTGTTGTGTAGCCATTTTTCTGTGCTATATTCATGGCACTCCAATTTGTATTCTGTCTTATTTACTGGTAGGTTTGTTAATCTGAATGTAAGGCTATTTATTATAGCCAGTTTATGTTGTTTTGGATTGTGGCTGTTGCTTTTTATATAATTATCCGTATGGGTATCTTTCCTGAAATAATTCTTCTAAATTCTTCTAAATTCCCTTGCCAAGAAATTTAATTTTATTAGGTATGATGTAACTAACATAATATTTATAGACAGAGGAATCAAAAGTTGTGACATCTTATTGGTGAGAGTTGCTGGATAGTTGTATAATGTTACATCTTGTTGGTGGAGGTGTCATGTAGTTAGTATTTGAATTTGAATTTTGAAAAATATTCAAGAGAAAAATAGGAGGATGAATTTAATAATTTTTGGAGCAGAAGAAAGGAGAGACAGACAAGCATGGCAAGAAGTTGTAGATATTGTACAAGAGAAACTGGATCTGAACATTGTAGGGTGGGAGATTGTTGATTGCTACAATTTTGGAAGGAAAGGACAAAGAACGAGACCAATAATTGTTAAAACTACTACAAAGAGATTAAATGGGAAGCATTAAGTAACAGCAGAGGTTAAAAACAAAAAAAATATTTATTGAACAAGATTTGGGAAAAGAGCAACAAGAAATAAAATATACAGCACTAAAGAAAATGGAAGAAAGCAAAAGAAGGGAAAAAAGCGTTTGTTAAAGGAAGTGAATTGTGAATTGATGGAATAAAACAAGAAATTTGCCAGCACATTGTAACAAGGGAGGGAAAACAACACACAAATGAGGAGGGAGGAGTGAGTGGAGAGAAACAGGATTATGGGGCAAAAAGGAAAGAAAAAGCTTATTCATCACCAGTGATGACACCAATGAAGCAAATTCAACCAACAAGAGGGGAGAGTGGAGAGAGGCAGGATTTTGGCGCGAAAAGGAGAAAAGTTTATTCACTACCAGTGAATTTAACAATGAAGCAAGTCCAACCAGCAATACAGTTGATTGAAGACCATTTGACAATCGAGAGAGATACACTGGATACAGACGTAGGGAGACTTGGTGGTTTAAGTGTGGTTTCTACCAAAGCAGGAAACAGCTTAGAGGTCGAAGATGAAAATAACACAAAGGGAGAAGGGCAAATACTCCTGAGAAGTGAAATGAAATTGGATAAATATAGGTTCAAAGATAAAGATTCGATGTAGGGAGATGAATTATCAGTAGTGAGTTGGAATGTTAAAGGTTTATTGGATAAGGCAGTGGTGAAATCTTAAGAGTATTGAAATTAGGAGATGTAATAGTGATAGTTGAAACTTGGGTAGCAAAGAAAGTTAATATTGAAATACCAGGGTTTGACTTTTTTAGTGTAAAAATTAAAAATAAAGAAAAAGTATCTGGCCGATTAGGTTGCTTTGTGAGGAAAGAAAAAGGTTTTATTGTAATTGAAGAAAAAGTTAGGGAACAATTCAGTGTTATGGTTGTCCTTTTGTAATATTTATGCAAAAAGTGGCTATTTATGTGTTTGTATTGTTTATAACCTACCTAGAACTTCAGAGTACTATGATACAAATGTGTTTGTAAAAGTAAGCTAAGGTATTGAGGAACTTCAAAATGAATATGAGCAAGTAAAAATAATAGCGCTAGGTGACTTTAATGCAATGATAGGGGAATATCGAATACAGTTAACTAACTTAATGTGATATGGTTTTTATACTAGAGAGAAGATATAGCAAGGACAAGTTTTTAAATAAAGAAGGGAAAAAGCTCATAGATTTATGTGAAAAAAATAATCTTATACCGTGTAACAGATTAGATGGGGATGTAGGTGCCTCATTGAAGACAGAAAGAAGGAATGGGTTAAAGGAATAAGTGAAATGTTAGTGGATACGGACAATATTCATGATACAAGGAGAATATGGTCAGTAGTTAAAAGTTTGTATAGAAATGGGATAATGGAGAAAAATAAAACTTCTGAAAGTTGGTGTGCTCATTTTAACATGTTAATAGGACAAGAATATTTAATTAGAACAGCAATTGATTTCGTAGGAAATCAGGAAGCTATTGATGATTTAGTGAGAGATTTTGGAAGAAGAATTTTATGGTCAAATTAAGCGGTTAAAATTGAAGAAATCAAGTGGTATTGATGGTATTTCAGGGGAATTCTGGAGGATTTGGGTTAAGGAAGATAATAGGAGAAATATAGTGGTTAAATTGTTTAATAAAATAAAGGAAACAGGGGATTTCCCAAGATGTAGAGATAAAGCATAATAGTATTGATATATGAAGGGAAGGGAGATGTAAATAATCTAGCTGATTATAGGGATATAAGTCTTCTTTCCATTTTATGTAAGCTTTTTACAGGAATTCTAAGTCATAGATTAAGGAAATGGGTTGAGAAAGAGAAGAAATTATCAGAGTTTCAAACATTTTCAGAGCAGGGAGAAGAACTGAGGATGATATATAAACATTGTAATACCACTCCATTGTCAACAGCTTCGTAAGTACATTTAACTGAGGATGATGTTTACATAATAAAGACAATTGTAAATAAATATTTAAGCAAGAAAAGGGAAAGAGTTTACATGGTATTTGCATACTTTAAGAAGGCATTCGTTGCTATAAATAGAGAAGCAATATGGTTAAAACTAAAAAGGAAGGGAGTAAGTAAGATGTCTATAAAACTATTATGAAAAATATATAGTGAGAACTTGTTTTGTCATATTTTCAGGTGACGAGGTAATGGATTATATGCAGAGTAAAACGGGAGTAAGACAAGGTTTTAAATTAAGCTCAACATTGTTCAATCTCATTCCTTTAGATACCTTTTGGAAGAAACTAAAAGAGATAAGTTACATCCACCAGTAATAAATAATAAGGAAATATCAATTGCTTTTTGCAAATGATTTAGCAAACATCTATATCTGTTGGAGGATTGAGAAGAGCAATTGAAATAGCGAATACTTTTTGTAACAATAGGGATTGAAAATTAATAAAAGAGATCAAAGATCTTGGTTTTTAAAAGAGGTTATAAGTTGAAAAAAGATGAAAAATGGCAGTTAAGTGGGAGGGAAACAAAGGTGGTAAGGAAAATTAATTATCTAGGGACAAGTTCAAGCTCTAATGAAAGTTAGAATGAGCAGAAAAAATAGCAATAGTAAAAGGAAAAGCAGCTAGGAGTGTTATAAAAGCATGTTTAAGAAAAATTTTTGATATATGAGTGAATTGACTGGAAAGAATATACACAACCACAGTAGAAGCTAAAATGTTGTATAGGTCAGAAATTTGGGGTGTAGAGGATATATGGAAAGATGTTGATAAAATAAATAGGAGTTGTAAATTTATTTTAGGTTTACCAACAGCATCCCCAAATGGATAGCACAGATAGAATTATGTAGATATTCCTCTAAGAAAAAATAATCACAAGAATTATGAAACATTTATTCAGAATTACCACATCAGAAGAGAGTGATATTATTAAACAATGTTTTAGTATACAGCAGAAATATGAGCAGAAAGAATCATGGTATTTTAAAGTGCAGGAAATTTTATAACAAATAGGTTTAAGAAAAGTATGGATAAATGGGGAATACCAAAACAAGGGATTTTGGAAAGAAATAAATCTAAGATTCGAAGATATTGAACGACAAATAATAATTAGAAGTTCGAGTGAAAAGAGTTCATTGAGACTTTATAGGGGAATAAAAATAGTTTGGGGTAAGGATAAATATATAGATCAGTGTGATAAGGCCGATACAGAAGGGTTTGCTTGGACTAAACTGGAGTTATGAATTTAAAAGAATTAGGATATGATATTGGAATAGGAAGTTGTTTTATGTGTGGAGAAACCAATAGAGATTTTCATTGTTATATTGTAAACAAAGTTATGAAGAGAAAAGGTTTGGAATAAGAAAATGGGGAAATTTTAATTATGAAAATGTTAACTGTTGTAAAAGGAGAGAAGAAAAAAAAATGACAGGAAACTATTTAGGTAAAGTTAGAGAGAAATGGATAAGAATGATAAAGAGGATGATGGAAGGAAATGTAGAAAGAAATGTAACCTTAGAAGTACAATAATTTATAGATATTACAGTGTATTTAGGGAAGGTGAGGGAGAAATGATAAAGCATGGTCAGATAGTCAATGATTGATAAATTGTCAGGTAGTAGTGGAATGTGACAATATCATTTATAGAGTTCCCTGTATAGGCCCATCTCAGCATATTAATGCATCATTTCAATGAACCACATGCCTCAAAAGTTATTTTGGTGATGTGAAACTTTTAACTAACTGCATATTTTAAAAACTATATGCTACGCATTTAATGGTATATGTTTATATTCAAAACTCATGTTTGGATCTCTCAAAAATTTTTATTGATAAATAAAAACAGGGTAGCTTCTTTAATTCTCAAGATAATTTTTTCATATATTAGTAAAATTAATATTTAATCTTAGATTTCTTGATTATTTAAATAGGCACATCATCACTTAATAGCTTTCTTCTTTTTTCAGATTCACAAAGAATTTATCTGCAGATAAAATTAATCTTAGTACATTCAAAGGTGAAGGAGAACTTTCTAATTTGGAACTTGATGAACAAGTACTTACACAACTACTAGAGCTTCCATCCTGGTTAAGACTTACCAATGCTTGGTGCAATCGTGTCTCATTCAGAATACAGTGGACTAAACTAAAGAGTGTTCCTATATTTCTGGTAAATTCTAGTATTATATCATAGGAAATATACATTTGACTTAATATTTATTTTTGTTTCTTTTTTAGTCTTTGTAACTGAGAAAGTTACTAAACAGAATGAAGACATTGTAATTATAAGAAGTTAACCAACCACAAAAGCACATTTCAGTACTGTACACTTCTGTAGTCAGTGTCCATAGTATGGTTTTGGCTTACAGGTTTTGTCATGTACGGTGTAACTACCAGTTCTCCAGCTGTTTCTCATAGTCATAATCATGCTTTTTCATAGCTTGAAAGACTGCTTGCTCTAATGCTTCTGGACTATTGCTTTCAACTCTTTGCTGAGCTCTCGTATACTTATGGGTAGCGGGTAAAGAGGTTTTAGTTTTTAAAGTACACAGAGTTATGCACTGAACGTTTTATTAAACTGATAAACTAAGAGTGATATGATACATTTTTCTATTTTATTGTTTAAGTAACAATCGGAGAGAATGAATGAATGGTGTTTAACGCCCATTTTTGCTACATAGGCACCACAGGCGATGGACACTGATGATACATGAGATGAAATGATATATTGGGAAAGTATTTATGTTTAAGGAAGGAATCATTCCAGACCTAAGTTTAGGCTACCTCCTCGGCATTTGCCATTTATGAGAACTGAGGAAAACCTGGAAAAATCCTCAGTCATTTTCCCCTTTTTAATTAATTCAATAGCAGACAAGTTATGAATGAACAATGTGATTGGTACATTTTGACAGGTAATTCACAAAGTAAACTACTTAAGAATAATATTCTCTGCAACATCCAGCTACTGATTTAAGCTCTGCTTCTGTGCTGCTGGTAGAAACAATAGGTTGATTGTGTCTTCTCCAGCTTACAGATCCTCCAGCATAAAATATGACATAGTCAGAAGTGCTTCAGCGGGTTTCAGGGTCATTGACAAAGCTACTATCACAGTAGGCAATCAAACCATCAGGGCTGTCTCTGGAATAGGAGACTCCATCAGTTTTCATTCCAGTCAAATATTGTAAAGATCTTTTGATGTTAGCAAAATCCAGTTGGATTTTCCAGATGTCTGCTACCGTAACTGAGTAAGCAAAATCTGGCCGGGTTTAGATGAGAGCAAAAGCAGATTTCCATCTATTTCATTTTCTCAATTTTTTTTATTTTCCTTATTTTCAGTCATAGGAGTTTTTAAAGGATTGGAATTAGCCATCTCATATTTTTCAAGAAACTGTTCTACTCAACTTTCTTGATTGATCTTGAATGTGGTAAGTGTGATTGTGATTACAAATCCAATGAACGTTTTTGGTTTATCGAAAATCGTGATATCAAATTCCTTCTTCATTTCATAAAGAATTTCGTCAATTTTGGCTTTATCTTGTGCGAAAATTTCTTCATCGTCAACATAGCCAATATTGTGCTCTTAGCATTATTTACAAAAATACATGGTTCATTTTTCACTGATAATTTTTTTTTAATTAAGAAATCGGCGAGTCTTCTGTTCCAGTTCAAACTTGATTGTTTCCATATTGGCTGTTCCCAAGCTTGCAAACTTTCGTGTTGGCATTGTTATACCATTCTGGAACTTTCATAAAAATTTCTTCATCCAAGTGGCATAGAGAAAGGCGGTTTTCACATCGAAGGTCTTAAATTTAATCCTTTCGAAGAGCTACGGCAATCAAAAGTCTTAGCGAATCAGCGCCTATGACGGGGTTGTATGTTTCAGAGAAATCTTCACTATAAGTCTGTTAACAGCCTCGCACAACAAGTGTAGTTTTAAATTTTTCGTTGTCTTTTTTTTTTAAATGTCCACTTGTCAGGATTTTCTTTCCTTCAGCAAACTTGCTATTGACAAAAATCCAGGTGTTGTTATTTTTAATGATTGTTTTTCTTCATCAATCGCTTTGATCCATTGTTCTTTTTCTTTACCTGTAATGCCGTCCTCATATGAAACAAAATCATTTTCATTCAAGTTATCAAGATTTAATTGGTAATATTTTAGTTTTTAGGTATTTTCTTTACTCTTGATGATCTTCTTTGGGCTGTTTCGGAACTTTCCGCAGACATTGGCACTTTCTTGTGATGACATATCTTCGTAGATGGAGGTCTCAATTTCTAATTCCTTTTGTTCGAATCTTCTCCTTCTTCTTGTTTATCTTCGGTCTTTTCATGATCAGTGAGCAGATCGTCTTCTTCGCTGTCGAAGTCGAGAGTAATCACCTTTGGAGATTCTTTGAACTTTTCCAGGTTTGGGAGGATAGACGTCCCTTGATGCGATTATCCTACGCTTCTCAGGGTCCTAAAGTCTATAACTATTGAGAGAGCGTAGGCTTCCACGGCCGGAGAAGGTATCACTGCGTCTGAAGTGTTGGCTTCGTTGATACCTTCTCCGATGAGACTTCGTTCACGCCACCGAAGACGTCCGCCGCATTTGCGGACGAAACGTCTGGAATTCTCATATTCAGCAGAACACGGCACAACAGCACCCAAGAAAATTGTACTTACATCTATAACTATTATTTGTGTATCCAACAAATGTGTACTTTTTAGTTCTTGAATCCAACTTTTTTGTGTTCTTCAGAATTTTGGCATAGGCTTCACATCCAAAAATTAGGAGTCGGGACAAATCCGGTTTTTTTTCCAACCATAATTTAGCTGGGATTTTTTCAACAGCCTTGGATGGACTTCGGTTAAGCAAATAATTTTGTCATTAACGCTTCACCCCACGTTTCCCTCGGTAATCCAAAGTCGAACATCAGAGCTCGGGTTTTATTCAAGAGAGTACGACCAACACTTTCAGATGAGCATTCAACCGTGGAGTATTAGGAGAGGTGTAATCCCAGCTCTATTTCGTTCTGATCACAAAATTCTTTAAATGCATGTGAAACATATTTACCACTGTTCTCCATTCTAATATTCTGAATCTTTTTTGACTAGTAATTTTAAATTTTATTGATGCAGTTGGTTATTATCTTTCGGACTTCATCTTTACTTTTCAGCAGGAAAACTGCGGAGAAATGGGTAAAGTCATGAAGTACTGAAACAAAGTAACTATTATTGTCGCAAGAAAGATTTTCTATAGATCCAACGACGTCTGTATGCAGAATTTGGAGCGGTTCTGTAGCGTGGGTATGATTGAGCCTAAATGGTTTGCGACATGCCTTGGACTTTAAATTAGCAGATTGCAAGGTTTTTCCAGTAGAATTTTTTAAGTTTCATCCCCTTTGACATGTTTTCAAGTTTTTTCAAGTATTTAACTCCAAAATGTCCAAGTTTCCTAAGCCAATTGATATTCTCAGTTGTTGCGATGAGGGATTCCCCATCATTTTCATTATTCAGTTTTATTTCTAATAACCCACTTGAATTTTCTTATCTCTTAGAACAAGTTAATTTTTCTGATAAATTTCGATCCCTTTTCCGGCGATTAAATTGATATTCAAATGATATCAAAAGTGGGGATGTGGGGTGGGGTGTTTGGGGTTGGAGGCTGGGATGGTGGGGGTGGTGGGGCGGGAGTGACGAGAGGGGGGTACAAATTGATATCAAAGCCTCAATTTAAATCACCGATCAAGCTTTCAAAAGAGCGTGCAATTATTATCACGTCATTATTTTTAGAACAGATATTGTCGATATTTGGACAGATTGATACTATACAAATGATCATCAGTCAATATAATAGTTTTGTTGTGTTTTAAAATAGTGTATACCCTACAAGAAAGAACAGATAAGCAGATCAATAATAATTATAATAACAATAACATTATACAAAATAAATTATTTTTTTCGCCCTACAACTGACTTATTTTTATTCTCTCTAGTAGATAACAGAGTACAATCTTTCGGAAAACGAAAAAAAAAAAAAAAAAAAAAAAATAGCAATTGCATTCTTTTTTAAAAATTAAGCATCGATTCTTAAAAGATGTGTGGTTTTAAAAGAATTCTGAGTAACACTACCTGTCTTAAAACATTTTTTTTCCCTTTTCATAGCGATTTTCTGTACTGGAACAGAAGACAACGCTATTTATGTAGCACCGTCTGCGTGCTTTCTTTTCAAAATGGATACTGTCACTAAAGGGAAAAAAAAATTTCTTATACATCCATCTCTGTATTTCGTATTTCCTTTCAAAGCATTGTACGTAGCGAAAAACCGCAACCTGTATTTTTCTTTTCTTAGCTATGCTTAGTAGTACCATCCCTCTTTTTTCTAAAGAATTCTGCCACCGAAGCAATTTCTGTAGCACCATCTGCGTGTTCCATTTTCAAAATTAAGATTGTCACTAAAAGCAGAAAGCGGTTTTCTTATAGATCCACCTGTATATTCCTTTTCGAATTTTTTTCAAAGCATTTTATGCAGCGAAAAACCGCCACCTGTATTTTTTTTTCTTGGCTATGCCTAGTAGTACCACCCCCTTTTTTCTAAAGAATTCTGCCACAGAAGCAATTTATATACCACCATTCTGCGTGTTTCTTTTTCAAAAGTAAGATTGTCACAAAAAACAAAGATTTTTTTCTAATAGATCCTTTTTTCTAAAGAATTCTGCCACAGAAGCAATTTATATACCACCATCTGCGTATTTCTTTTTCAAAAATAAGATTGTCACTAAAAGCAGAAAGGTTTTTTTCTAATAAATCCATCTGTATATTCCTTTTCGTATTTTTTTATAAAGCATTTTAGGTAATGAAAAACCGTCAGCTGTATTTCTCTTTTCTTAACTAAATGAATACCTTATCCCCACCAAAGCCTTTTTGTACTGTGATTGGTTGAAGAGTTGCGCATGTGCAGTAGAAAGCCCATTCTCATTGGTTGTAGGCGTAGCCGTAGGAGTGGAGGATCATGTATAAAAGTTATGTTGCGCCGAAAGGCAGTTATATCTCGTGGTAAACATGTCTACCATCAACAAGCTTACTCTCAAGGGATCACGCATGGTCGCCAACAAAACCTGCGGAGATAAGTCTTCTATCGCTAATGGTGATGGTTGTGATCACCCTTCTACCGGAAACTCCTCTTCTACCGGTATAATGAGACTTTTACAATAATGACGGCCTTCAGCCTTCTGCCGGAAACTCTTTGTCCCTTATCGGTGGTAATGCTGTGGATATGTCTTCTGCCGTCAAGAGAGCACGCAGTGGAAACAAGCTTACTGTCAAGAGAGCACGCAATGGACGTGATTGGAGTCTAGTTGACGGCTTCATATCAGTTTTAGACGGTCGTCAGCAAATACTGCGGTGATAAGTGTTCTATCGGCAACGGCGATGGTTATGATCACCCTTCTACCAGCAATGACGGCTGCGATCAGCCTTCTACCGTAATATCCTCTTCTAACGGTAATGAGACTTCTAGCAATAATAATGCGATCAGCCTTCTACCGGAAACTCGTCTAGTATCGGTGGCCATACTGGAGATGCGTCTTCTACCGGCAATGGTGGTGGAGAAACTTCTATTACTGATGAACCCTCTGCTGCTGATCACCCTACTGCTAGCATTGAGCCTCAGGTAAGTGCAACCTACTTTCAAAGTTATAAACCATAGCGAAAGGTCACCTAAAAAATTTATTCTGAGTATGCTGAAACTGAAATTAAGATGAGTTCGATGCTCAAAGTTACAGATCCTAACCAATGGGTTTCTAAGGTGTTTCATGATTATTTATCTTTTGTTAACGACAATCTGCTTAAGAATCAGCCAGCGTTCATAGAATCACGATTCATGATACCAAAAATCCTGCTAGGCTGTGTAACATGAGTGTCAGGTCTGATCAGGTGAATCCCGAAGCCATATTGAAATCAATGCAGAAAGTAATGCAAAGTAACAAAGAATTTTTGTTGGCAGCAGCGATCAAAAGTTCGTGTATTTGGACAAATGAAATATTAGGTTCATGCCACAATCGCTGCGACAAGTGTAAAAACAGCGGAATCATTTAAATCAAGAACACGACAATCTCTGTTTACCTAGAGCCATTGCATTGTGCAAATCCAAAATTGACGGGGATGTTCATTATGATTGTATTAAGCGATATGACCATAAGGAGTATTCCATCATTATTTTTGGCGGTTACAGCGGCAAAAATGTCCTCTTGGTTTATGTAATATTTCACGACAGTCATTTTAACGCAATTGTAAACTTAAACGGGGCATTCAAGTGTAGATGGTACTGTCGACATTGTATTTTTCCCTCACTAAATGAAATTAAAAGGAAACTCACCGGTTTGGCCTTAACTGTGCCAAGTGTCGTCAGAGGTGTCCAGCTTCATTTTATATATAAGTGAAATGTGACGCGTGTCATCGCAATTTCAATGGGCAGACCTGTTTTAATAATCATTTGATTAAGGGGAATTATTACTCTAAAACCATGTCAGTGTGTGACGTAGAAAAAGGCTGCCCGTTGTTGCGCAACAAACTTGTGAATATAAGACTTAGAAAAACTCCTCACCAGTGCGGGGAAATTTATTGTAATACTTGAAAGATTCATGTGAATGCTAACCACGAGTGCTACATTCAGCCGTACAATTCACCAAATTTGCGAAAGAATCTCATGTTCATATTCATAGATTTCGAGTGTACTCAGAACACTGTTTATTCCGCAGGTTTGAACGTGTTCCTAATTTGTGTGGTGTATAAGGCTACTGCCTGAGTATTGATGAATCTCATAAGATGACCAATTGTACGCAGTGTGGCGTTAAAGAACGGGTATTTGACAAGGAGCCTGTGAAACAGTTGTTTGACCACATCACACAGCCGGGCAGCCTAAATTGGGACCCCGAGCTCATTATGAACGGAAGCAAAATTTACAGAATGAGTGAGTGACTTTTCTAGACTCTTTGAAATTCATTCCTATGCCAATGTCTCGCTTTTCAAAAACAATTCAACTCCTCGAATGTAAAGGTTATTTTCCTTACCTGTTCAACACCAAGGAAAATGAAAAGTATGTTGGTCCTGTACCTGAGCAAAAATATTACTGCCCTGATGGCAACTGACATATTTCTCTTGAGTTAGGGTGTTTCCAAATTTAGGAAGCAATTTACTGATGAGCACGGTATTGGCCAGTTTAGAGAATGCGTCACCATAGCTCGGGCATGTATAAATGTTTACAGGAAACGGTTCATGCCAAGAAATAAAATTCAACTTATTCCTGGAGATGGGTACCGCTTAGCTGATAAGCGATCGCGGGTAGCGTATATCTGGCTGTTTTAGTTGGAACAGCAGCAATCAATCATACAGCATGCTTATCGGTGCCAGGAAATCAAATTTTTAGGGCATAAAGTGGACGGGTACAAAGAAGAAGGGAAATGTGTCTATTTCTTTCATGGATGCCTGTACCACGGTTGCACACGTTACCGGAATAGGAATTCTAGGTTATAACAACACGGATCATGGGCTCCAGATATGAGGACACCCTGAAGGTCACGAAGATGACGAGAGATGCTGGCTACCACGTGACCGAGATGTGGGAGTGTGAGTTCAATGTCTTGATTAAGGCCGATGGGGTTTTGGCAGAATTGGTCAAAAGTTTTCTCTACCCCGAGCCTCTCAACCCACGAGATGCCTTTTTGGTGGACGTACAAATTGTACGAAAACCTACTCCGAGGCCACTGGAGATATGAAAATGTTTTACTACGTCGTGTGCAGTTAGTACCCGCTCGTAAATAAGACCAAGACTTACCTCCGTTGGACATCCTAAGATTCATGTGGATAATTTTCCGAATTTGGAAGATGTTGAGGGTGATGTAAAATGTAAGACTGTATGACCCCGTCCTGCCATTGCGCTTAACAGCAAACTTATGTTTCCGCTATGTCGCACGTGTGTAGAAATGGAGAGCCAGACGGAGTACACGCACACAGAGGGTGACAGATGTGTGACAGGCACTTGGTTAGTGGACGAGATTAAATTCGCATTAGAGGAAGGTTATAGGGTGATTCACGTTTATGAAATAGAGGAGTATGACATGGTACGCTATAACCCCTCCACTGGTGAAAAGGGACTTTTTCAGGACTATATGAATCAGTTTCTGAAAATGAAAACAGAAGCCTCCAGTTTGCCCTAAGACTGCGACACTCCTGCCCTGAGAAATGAGTATATCGAGCAATTTTTGGAAAAAGAAGGCGTGGCGCTGGACAAAGACGTCATTGAAACCAATCCTGGCAAGCGCGAGTTGGCTAAACTGATGTTAAACTCCTTTTGGGGAATATATGGCCAATGAGATAACTTGTCCACGTGTGAGCTTGTGAAAGATTATTCGAGGCTCATAGACCTACTTAACGACCAGGTGTAGAGGTACAGTCTTACCTGCTCGCTACAGAGGAGGTGATGTACGTGGTATGGAAACATTGCGAACAGAACCCTAATTTGTATCGTACCACAATCACAGTCACAGCTGCATATACAACTGCTCATGCAAGAATCGAGCTCTATTCCTATCTTAGGAGATTGGGCGACCTCGTGTGTGATTTCGAAACATTCTGTTACGGATCCGTTTTTGGGTTATATGGCAGATGAAATTGAAAAGTACGGCGACGACGCATATATTTGCAGATTTGCCTCTATAGGTCCAAAAAGTTACACCATAGAGGTTAAGCGTGGGGAAAAGACGCACTCTGTCTGTAAAATTAAAGGCATCAGCCTCAACTCGGGGAATTTGGAAAATGTAAACTCTGATGTTAACAGAAACACCGTACTGAGGGATAATTCAATGTCGGTAATACTTAAAGGCACACATTTCTAGGAACTGTGGTAACTTAGCCTTCAGTGAAAACCTAGAGGATGGTGGTCAACAAGCGTGTACTGAGTGAAAACTTTTGATTCCTACCCGTGCGGGTATAAAAGAAGGCGTGTCTAAATGAGAGTACATCAGTCGCCCACAATGTCTGCTTATCAGCATTTTAAATTTAATTTCCCCATGGCCCATGCTAATTGGAGATCCTTCGCGGTGTGACAAATCTACATTTGTGAAAAATGTAATTAGCAATAAGGCCGGATGTTTAACAGACCCATCAGAAAAGTGTTGTGTTATGTCATCCGTCGGAATATTATCCTAAACCAAACCCGTTCTTCGCAATCCATGCAGGAATACCAAATTTGGAGACTTAACGAGGGAGATTTAGTTGTTTTAGATGATTTAACGTATAAAGCAGACGGGGAAATCGTGTCAAAATTTTCTCTAGAGATTCACATCACAAGTGCTTCGGGATTATTTACATAATACAAAACGTGTTTCCACAAAGAAAGAAATTTCTAACTATATCTCTAAATGCAAACTACAAATTCGTGATTAAAAACAATAGAGATATAAAATGCAAATTAATACCCTTTGTCAACAGATCGAACCAAAGAACTCTAGGTTTCTGTTAGAGGCATTTGAAAAGATACTGAAAACTCCCACGGGTATCTAGTGTTGGATTGCACTCATTACACGTCAAATCAATACAGGTATCGAACCGGTGTCCTACCAGGAGAAACGCCTTATTTTGTACTAAATTGTTGATTACTTTTCAGAAGGTTTTTTGAGTTTAAAAAAACAGCAACGAACACACTTCAGTCATTTTGTCACAGACACAAGCAGAACGAGCATTGCCAGACTGAGTAGCCCACTGATTGCAAGGCAACACGCAAACTTGATAGTGCTAGCTATGACTAAACCCACTTTGCGACAAAAACTGTTGAAAAGCGCTAGCCATGAGCTAATAAAGGCTATTTCCGAGTGTGTACTCAACGTTGCAGAGGGCATGTCAGTTTACCTATAAATTGCTTGCGCTTAAAGATGCATAAAGATAGCTGGAGAAAATTTATCAACAAACGACTTCCCTTATTCTTGTACAGAAAGGCGTTTTTTTTAACCTGCTTTCCTACTCCCAATATTGGCTTCATTACAGCGTACACATTTGGCAGCCCCTGAAAAATGACGGTTGATAAAATATAAGTTGGGGAACTATCTCGATCTTATGTCACAAGTGAAAGAACCATACCTTGAATCCAACGACATTGAGGTAAAGGAGGGGGAAAAGAAGCCAGCAAAGACGAAAGTAGATAAAAGCCAATTACCAGTAAGAAAGTCTTATAACCTTCGCAGGAAAGTGTGGGAGCAACTATGAACGCACTGAAGAAAATCTATTTCAATCCGGAACACTATGCTGGTTTTGGCACTGCAGACGAACTTCGCAAGGCCACCGGCATACCAAAATCTAAGGTCGAGTTCTTTCTTCAAACACAGGATAGTTATACATTTCACAGACCGGTAGAAAACGATTCCCCACCAGAAATTACCATGTGAGCAACATGGACCACCTTTGGAAACTGGTCTAAACTTTATGAACTACGTAAAAGAACACAATAAGCCATATGTTTATATCTTGACGGTGATGGACGTTTTCTCGAAATATGCTTAAGCTGTACTATTAAAATCAAAAGTAGGGACCGAAATCACAGAAGCGTTTAAAAGTGTATTCTCTTATCGTATTCCCAAGATATTGCAAACACATAAAGGAACCGAGTTCACCAACAAAACCTTTAAAACATTTTTAACCAAACATGGCGTAAAGTATTACACTACAAAAAAAAGTGTCAAAGCCAGTGTTGTAGAAGGTTTCAATAGAACCTTAAAGACGAAAATGGGAAATATTTCACATAAAACAGCTATAGATAAGTGGACGTTCTTCCTGAGCATTTAAAGTACTACAATAGTTCCTTGCATAGGTCCATAAAGATGACTCCAAAGGATGTCAATGAAGACAACATTTTGCAGGTTTACAAACATCTTTATGGTCAGAATGCAGACAAACCAAATAAAAGTAAATTTAATGTACATCATGTGCGTATATCTAAGAAGACGAAGTTTGCCAAAGGGTACGAACAAAACTGGACATGAAATTTTACTGATTGACAAGGTGGTGGTGGTGGTGGTGGTGGTGGTGGTGGTGGTGGTGGTGGTGGACGGTTCCCCTGTTGTGTATAAATTAAAGGATTTGGGTGGGGAGGCCGTAGACGACATCTTTTACTCCGAGGAGATACAAAAGGTAGTTCTTCCGGAATCATTCAAAATAGACAAAATACTCGACACTAAAGATCGCGGTGAAAATAAACAGTTTTTGGTCAAGTGGAGAGGTTATCCAGACAAGTGTAACTCGTGGCTCCTGGCTACAACTATCAATTCGATATAATCAGAACCGTTTTTCCTCACGCTCGTGAGTAATACCTCTATGGATCATTTCACTGACAATACATTTTCCAGATTTTCAAACATCTTACCTCAGAGAATAGTGTTGCAAGAAGAATGGGAAGTAGCACTGCAGAAGGTTAGGTACCCTGTGAAATTCTATAACGTAACAAATCACGACAATCAAATCATTGGAACCATGTATAATATGATCGCACCAGTGACATTCAGAATTTAACTTACAATTACCACAAGGTATCGTACACAATTCTAAGGATTTGGTACACGCCGTCAACTGTATACGCGAAAATTTGCAAGTTGAAGACTTTCATTTATAGCAAGAACAAAAATACTGCCAGCATTAGCATAAAAATCACATAGCCCAGTCATATTACCACCAGCAAATATGTAGGATATGCAGAAAATGCTGAGCTCTCCAGGAGAAGTGTGCCGAAAGAAATTAAACCCCCTGACGTTAAAAACGTTAAAAACCAACACTAGAACTATTACTCCGACTAGAATCCCGTCAAGACCTATCAATCATAAACCACCAAATCCACCATCTTTGTCCAAGATGATGGGTTTCGAGTCATACACCGTGGTTGAACAGGAAATTGGCAAACACGCAGTGGATCCGCACATGGGTTTCCCTAAAGAGATGTCCATTTACTGTAATCTGATATTCCCACAAGTGGTGGGCAACACGTTTGTGCAAGTCATTGAAAGCGTCTCTGTAGAGTATGAAAAACGTGACAACACCTGTTTGACTATTGAAAAGTCCTATACTCCACCTAACTGGGTACCTTTGATGCAATAGGACTTTAAAATTGTGAATATAGATATAAGGAACGGTTACGGCGATTTCTTGCCATTTGTAGACGGACTTTACTATAGTTGTAACGTTTCGTCCGAAACAGACATAATGGAGCTGAATACTGTCACCAGATATTACTTTAACCAAGCTGGAAGAGCATTATACAATCGAGATTTTCTCTTGTAGAGAGACAAGCGTTATCAAAAGGGGAATGGTTTGTTCTCTGCTCTCGGCGGTCTTTTCAGAACCGTGCTACCGTTTTTCAAGAGCGGGGTGAAAGCTATCGGTAAAGAGGCATTGAAAATGGCGGCCAATGTGCTTGCAGATGTTGCAAGTTCGGGGATTCCCCCAAAGGAGTCGTCAAAAGACTAGACTGAAGGAGGCGGGAACTAATTTGAAAAGGAAAGCTGATGTGAAGGTAGACTATGATAGGTACGGGGCTTTTAAAGCGCCCGAAAGGGAAAATATAAAATGAGTTTAAGACTAAACGCCGAAGACGGAAGGTGCTAGACGTATTTTCACAATGGTTGACGAATCGTTGGTGCACACGAGTTCAGAATTAGACATGTTCAAAGACTTTCCCGTTCAAATGAGTACCGCTACATTTCTCTAAACCCTCAAAATACATTTATGAAAAACGCTCCCATCACATTTTATTACTCTGGCAATGCGGACGATTACATCCACATGACTTACGTAGTACTTGAGCTGTTCGTGCTAATAGTCGATGACGGTGGAAACGACTTGATAGAGTACAAGCAGGTTACCTTTGTAAACAATACCCTGAATTCCTTGTTTCAAAAGTCGGAAGTGTCACTGAATAATGTCACAGTTTCCATGCCTCAACCAGGCTACCCCTATAGAACTTACATTGAAACGTTGCTCTATTATTCGGTAGATGTCATGAACAGCAGACTAGAATTCTCGCTCTGGAAAAAGGACAAGGGAGGAATGATTGAACGCGTATGTAGCAAACGATGGAATTAAGTGGCGTAGTGACTATACCAAAGGAAACAAAGTTGTGCAGCTGATGGGTAATCTTTCCAACCCATTCTTTAATCAGGAAACTCTGCTCTTGAACAATGTGAGCGTTACTATCAAACTCTCGCCCTCTTCACCCAACTTTGATCTCTTTTCGGATACAAAGGACTTTAAAGCCTACACAGAGATTCATTTGCTAGACTGATTTTGAAAGCTGTGAGACCATCAAGTTTGCATATCAGGCGGTGTTAGCAAAAAGTAATGCAAAGTACCATCTCAAAGATGTTGGATTTCGCGCTCTTAACATTCCTAAGGGGGTTAATAACATGATTTTCAACGACGTTTTCATAGGGCAAATACCCTGGAGTGATTTTGGCAATGGATGCAGGCTAGGCATATAGCGGTAACATTAACAAAAACCAGTACAATTTACAACACTTTAAAATGAATTTTTTTATACTGTATTTTCCCTCACAACCCCTACAGCCGGTCACTGTCTCCAATGTTTTCAAACTCTTCAATATGGTCTCGGGATACACTTTTAAGGACGAAGGGCTTTCAATTTCCAGACATCAATATTCTCACGGCTATATCATTGTGATATTTGATCTAATAGCTGATATGAGCACTAACGAGTCTTACATTTCTGGGCAATGGCACACCACTGTGTCTATAAGTATAGGTTTTAAAGATGAAACTCCAGAACCTAACAATCTGTTCGTGATGGCAGAACTACATCGCATTATAAAATTGATGCTAGTAGGACAATTTTGATATCATGAATACGCTGCAAATACACCGGTTTCTGTCTAAATGTGCCCCACACTTTTTAGGCGTGTTCGCTTGCGACCAATTGTCGACAAATTTGCATAATGGCTTCCATAGCAGTTATCGTTAACACTGATCCTAGTACGAAACCAGGGGAAAATTGTCTGCATCTTTGTTGCAAAGAACGACCGGAGTGAACATTTCGATAGCTATGGTATAGAACCTCTTTCGGGGAAGTTCTAAATTTTTTAAATTGATGTTATAGTACAAGATAGACTTAGAACAAGAAGGTTGGAAGGCGATGTCAGCACCACCTGTGGCCGTCATTCCTTACCTATCTCACCGCTTGCGCGGCCTGTGCAATATTTTCAAAATTCAATATAAGTATTTTAATCACAACGATGACTCATTCAAAAAACCAGTCTTGGGGGATGCTCAAAAACTACACATCAGAGATGCATATCGTTAAAGGTTAGTATCGATAAAAATTGTGCATGAATATATACATACCACTGCTACATTTATGTTTCTAATTCCGATATTTTTTGCTTTTTTAGAAGGCGCATGTGGTACTACCGACCCGCTCTACAAGTTGCTCCGAGAGAGGCGAACAGGTAAGTCGCATTCATTACATGTGGTTGATTGGCGAATGAAATATTATTCTACATAAGGGGCGTTCTTGTTTTACAGTGACATGGAAAGGCCTGGGCCGCTATCGTATGTTTTCTTCTTGAACAGGAAGTAGTTCAAGTTTGCAGTCTTTGGATTTTCGCCTAAGCCTCCACACAAGATCGTGTTGAACGTTGGTGGACGACACAGCGCGGTGGTTCTGGATTTGACAGAGGCAGAAGCTTGCAGAGGCGATACAGAGCTTGACTCTTCATCTAAGAGAGTGGCAGTTAACCAACCACTATCCATACTTTTTAAACATTTATTTGGCGCACAAAATGTTATCAAAATGAACGGTCGCTGTATATCACTGAGCATGCAGGAATGGAGGACACTAGAAAGTCTATAGCGTATGGTCACCGACAGCATCTATCACAAGAAGAAAGAAGAGTTCGAAATATAAAGTCAAATAGCAGCCCATCACAAGTATTTGCTTCACGCCCACGCCTCCGGGGAAAAAATGAGCTACACCCAATACACAAGATACATTCGTTATGCTACCTTTAGAGTGTTAGTAGAGATGGAACATTTTCTAAAACCGCTATTCATCAGAGAGTTGGATACATCACCACAGGACTTCACGGGCAAGTCCAAACAAGTTCACGAACAAATCTAAACAAGTTCAAGCGCTCTGATGACGTCACAAACAAGTCCAAACAGGTTCAAGACACCTGCACCCTTATGGCGTCACAAACAAGTTCAAGGTGCACCGCTATGACAAGTCTTCCGTAAACCATGGACATAGTGATAAAGTTTCTGAAAATTCGTCTCACAATGATGGAACCTAAATGAACGTCATATACTAGCGGTGGAGGGGAACGCCATCGTTATTCATCATTCATCTATAGATGTGGACGCTGTATAGGCAGGGCTTACACCGGAAGGTAAAGGAATTTACGCCTCTTACCACCGCTGCAACCAGCACTACAACCTCCCCTCCACCACTACCCACATTGACGCTCCTCCCCATCCAAACATTGCCCAATGTGTGTCAGTAGCAAAGTTCTACAGAACATCAACATGATGCGTTACGCCAACTAGCTACAGTAGCGAACAACTCGGAGATTGTATCAGTGTCTACGTTGCAGCTGAACGTCATGAAATGGGTGCGTAACATATCCACAAAGCACGGACCCAGAACGCTTTTTCGCCTCGAAAACGGGTAAAAAGTGTTTCTGCCTACAAGATTTAACAACCTTTCAGCAGAACTCATAAGCTAGCTTAACTTGTTCGACTTTTACATCGTGTACCAGGGTGAAGAGGCTCTCAGAAACAGCTACCGGAGACACGCATTGAAGTTTACACCGAAATATGGTGGGTGAAACAAATCCGGTGGGGGTAGGCAATAATGTACTTGTCAAACTAGTTTTTGAGAACCAAAATCACGCCACAACAACCTGGGAGTTTCCTGCAAACATCAACCTCATCTAAACAGAAATCTACTTCTTTGGCGAAGATAAAACTGTAACGGTCTAATTAGCAACCAAAAGCTCTGACTTGGTGGAAATCAGGTGCCTCCCATTAGAAGCGCAGCACTACAGCATAGACGCACGCTGCACCATCTATCTCGGAACCATTGACAAGACACCAGCCCCAGACTACAAGGTCACATCGACAGGGTGTTTCACCGCCGCATCCATCAGCAATTTTGTCGTCCCCATCGCCACTCTTGTCGGCCTCGGGACACTTAAACAACAACTTTCCCCACTGTGTCACCACACCATACGAGGAGGAAAGCAGCAGCGATGAAGACATTGATGTGTCGTTCGGCACAAAGACATATACCGCATATTTTAAAATGATTTTTTGTAAATCCGCACGGACACAATCCCCCCTGTGTGTGTCTCGCCATGAAGGAGTAAAAGCCACCAGTTATGTTTGAACTACACCGCCATTTTTGTAAAGGAGTGAAACCCTCCATTAAATGTATGTTAACTTTCATTTTGTATAATTAAATATTCAGCGCCATCATGCCATAAAGGGGTAAAACCCGCCAGTGATGCGTGAACCGCCGGTGAACTGCACCGCCATTTTTGTAAAGGGATAAAACCTTCCATTGAATATATGTTAATTTTCACATTTATATAATAAAACATATCGAGCGACATCATTTGCATTTTAATTGTTTTGAAAACCCTCCGCCATTTTTGTAAACAGGTAAAACCTCTGCAATTTTGTAAAGAGGTAAACCCTCGCTATTTTTGTAAAAGGGTATAATCCTTCATTTTTGTAAAGGGCTAACATCCCCATTAAATATATGTTAATTTTCACATTTGTCTAAAATTTCAATAAAATATCCAGTGCCATTATTTTGCGGTTTTAATTGCACTTAAACCCACCCGTTTGTATCACATTAAATGTATATATTGATTTTAACATTGTGTAATAAAATCAATATATCTTCTCCGGTGATTCAAATTGAAAGCTTCATGTCAAATTATACCTCCACTATATCTCCCCTCGTCATTTCCATCGCCACCAAAAACCACCACCATCCCCGCTCCAGCCATCCCCAACCGCACTTTTGGTATTGTTTGTATACAATTCAATCACCGGAAAAGGGACATATACTACTATCGTGGCATTAGGCGAACTAGTTCCTTTCAGATATTTTTCATTATTTATTTGAGAGGTATGAGCCAAATTAACTATACATAAACCAGCAGTTTCCTTTGAATTCTTATTGTTTTCATTTGCTTGAAAGCTGCTTGATTACTTGTGTATTTTTTTTTTTTTTTTCTGTTTTTGCAATGAAAACAGTTTTCATGATCGTAGTTATTTCTCTTGTTTTTACATATACGAGGGTTGGAACTTAAATAGTGGCAACACTGCTGTGGAGATGCTGTGCAACGGAATCTAATATTGTCGCTGATAGCACACGTTGTTTACATACCTATCTGTTTTCAGAGGAAATGGACTCCCTTCCCACGTCACCTGCGTGCGCACCATCGAGAGAAACAGTCACATGTGAGCTAGCGGTCTAACGTACTGTTGTCACTATGTTTTCGAAACAAACAACAGAGTTGGATCAAGATTGAATGTGCCAGAGGTCGTACAGCACGACAGTGTCATAAAGGTCTTCAAAAGGCTTGCGGGGAATCAGCATTTCCTTACAGAACAGTGACTTGTTGGGTAAAATCCTTCAAAAATGGTCGGGAAACTGTGGTAGACATTCATCGGGCAGGTCGTCCTACGAGCGTGAAGAAGTGCATGCTCTTGCCGTGTTACTGGACACAATGATCGACGCCAGACGATTCGTGAACTCGCCCAAGAAACCGGATTAGCGCATGTGACTGCGCTTCACATCCTGAAGGAACGCCTGGGAATGCGAAATATTGCATCACGATGGGTTCCGCATGATTTGACAGAAATGGAGAAATGGTTGCGTTACGACGCTGCTAAGACGCACTTGAAGCGTTATGAGCGCGAAAGAGAGACTTTTTTACGCCGTATCATAACCCTGGATGAGACATGGGCCAAATCGTATGAGCCAAAACTGAAACGCCAATCGAACGAATGGCGTCAGTATGGGTCACCACAAAAGTCGAAAGTATGATGATTCTCGTGTACGACTGTGATTGTGTTATCCTAACGCATTACATTCCTCCACGGCAGACCCTCAATGGTGAGTATTACCGTTCGTTTTTGAAGCATCACCTGCGACTAGCTTTGAGATAGAAGCGGCAACACTCTGCAGAATCCACCCATCATTTTGCACGACAATGCTCGGGCGCATACAGCGCAAGCTGTGGCTGATTTGTTCGGTCGATGGGGCTGGGAAGTACTGTACCATCCACCATACTCCCCGGACTTAAGTCCTTGTGACTTTGATTTGATTCCGAAGATGAAAGAACCACTTGGTGGCATTCGCTTCAGAAGTGTTCCAGAGATTCGACAGGCGTAGACCGCTCCATCTGCACCATCAAGAGAACAGGCTCTGCTAAAGGTATACTACGACTTCCACATCGCTGGCAACAGGTTGTAAACAGCGCTGGTGACTACATTGAAGGACAGTAAAGGTTGCTAACATGTAACTCTTTTGTATCAGTTGTAAATAAATAGTTGCCACTATTTAAGTTCCAACCCTCGTGGAATATAGAATACTCTGGCCAGTTTTACGTTGACTCTTGTGTGTAGTGAAACGCGACGAATTCCGTAGTTCCCTGGAATAAAGCGCAACGGCATGTAATTGTTTTATTTGTGCGATTCCTCGCTTAAAAGATGGGATGTTATATTTATTAATGTTTTACCGCCTTTCGGAGCTGAGTTCCATGATGTGATGAAGTTATCATAATTTTCCGGAAGACTAGATATTATTTTTGCCATTAACATTTCGTCATTAATTTTATTATGATTTTCTTCAGTTTTCGAGAGGGTGTTTAGCCAGTATCAGATATTTTCTAAAGTGCTCAAGTTTGACGCCATGTCTTTTGTTTGGTCGAACTTATAAGCAAAATAATGTTCGTAAGATGTCAATTTTTGGTGAAGTTATCTCGTTCGAAAATACCGCATAGTTTAGTGTACATTTCATTCGTCATTGTGCACGAAAGAATGTGGCCGCAATGCTTTTATTTCTTTTTTATTATTTTATTATTCCAAGAGAATTGAAAATCGCTTGTTGGGCATGTGTGTGCTTCCTTTATCCATTCGCTCTTTTCTTTGTCGCTAGTTATATCAGATTTTTTTAGATTTTGCATTCACGAAATCTATTGCCCTAGATTCGAAGAAAATCTCAATTTCAAATTTTCATTATGGAAAAGATGTGATATCGGTGAGTTTGTCAATGTTGTTTATCATTCTTTTAACTGAGTCTAACATTTCGGCAGTTTGACAATTTTTAAAGAAATTAATGTCTTACCTTCAATTTGTTGATTCTGGGCCCATAACCTAAAGAGGTTTTAGCTTTTAAAGTACGCATAGTTATGCGCTGAAACGTTTTATTAATCTGATAAACTAAGAGCAATATGACATATCTTGCTATTTTATTTGTGAGTAACAATCAGAGAGAGAACAGTGCTACCAATGCAAGATAAAATAGATTCATTCTTATACATAGAATAAATAATTAAAATTATATATCCTTTAGTGGGTGGACTCTTCTCTTCATACTGTTTGGCTAAGGATTGGCCAATGGAGTGTTGATAGTAGTTTCCAGATATTTCCGAGACATATGTCAGCATCTCTGTTCATGTTCTGTCAATTTCTGTGTCTGTATTTCTATTGCTTCCCTAATGATTCTGTTGCTAGAAATTCAACCCTGTCAGCATTGTTAAATTTGAGGTGGTATTTGTTAATAGTGGTGTTGTATGTGAACACTGATTTATCAACTTCAAGAGTATGAGTTCATGTGATTTATCATATTGACTAAGGCATATGCCTGTGGATATGTTCCTTCTTTGTAATGTGTGAACCATGATTTGTTTGTCCTATAAATATGCGGGTCGTTCTGAAACTAATGCCTCCTATTTTTATTGATGGATACTACAGGAGATACATAAATCACAACAGCACAGCTAAATATAGCAATATTTCAGCTACAGACTGCCATTTTCCCACATAGTCACCACCATTCGTTATGCACTTTTGCCAATGATGAACCAGAGCCTGCATGCTGCGCTTGTAAAAATATGAACCAGCTGAGGCTAGCCATTTCCTTACAGCTTTGACAACAGCATCCGAGTCTTGAAAATGTACACCAAGTAGTCCATCATTCAGAGGCCCAAAGAGATGGAAGTCTGAAGGCGCTAAATCGGGACCGTACAGTGGATGTAAGACAATTCAGCCAAATTTTGCAATGAGTTGCGTGGTCGCAAAATTGGTGTGGGGCCTGGCGTTATCATGTTGCAGGTGAAAGTTGGTCTTCTTCTCTGGCCTTATCTTGGAAATTCGGGCTTTCAGCATAGTCAGTGTCGTCTTGTAGCGTGCTGAATTGACAGTTGCTCCAGGCTCCAGGACATCCAAAAGAACCACACCTTGGCTATCCCAGAAGACTGTGCACATCACTTTGCCTGCAGATGGCTGTGTCTTGAATTTCTTTTTTGACGGAGAATTCGCATGTCGCCATTCCATGGACTGTCTTTTGGATTCCGGCTCGTAGTGGTGACATCACGTCTCATCTTCGGCGACATTGCTATTCCGAAAATTGTCACCTCCAGCTTCATATTGGTCCAGCAGGTCTCGATAAATTTCCATTCGATGATTTTTTTGTTCTTCTGTAAGCATCAGCCGGACCCATCTCGCACAGACTTTGCAATAACCAAGATCTTCCAACATTGTTTCCAAGGCATTACAGCCGACATTCAGGTGGTTTGTACACAATTCTTTGGTCGTTATCCGCCGATCAGCACGGATGAGTTGATCAAGATGCTCTTCATTGTGAGGGGGTGTCAGCTGTGCAGGGTCGGCCGGGTCGCGGCTTGTCATGCACACCCTTTTCACCACCATTAAAATGCTCTACCCCATCGCCTCACATTGCTCACGTTAGTGTATCGTCTGTAGCAAGCGTCGATGGATTTTTCTTCATCAGTGAGGAATTCAATCACACATCTCTGTTTTATATGCGCGTCCATATCAGATTCCATTTTGCTGGCGTCAACTACCGCAGAACAACGGAGCCACCAGCAAATTAAAGAGGAAGGTTCAAGCATTAGCACTACACCAATGACATCTGACTCAGACATCCAAAGTCAACACAAAAAAATAGGAGGCATTAGTTTCAGAACGACTCTTGTATCTTGCCACGCTAGCAAGGAATCCTATATATACTAGGCAAGATTTAGGGATTTGAGCAGAAGTAGTCCGGAGGCATTAGAACAAGCAGTCCTACCAACAATCTTTAGACAGCTTTGATAAAGATAGCTAAGGCTATGCAAAACATCAAGAAAACTACTGGTTAAACCACTTAACTCATGACAACACCCAGAAAGCCAGGAATCATACTACACACGAGTATTCTTTATAAAAATGTATTATCTTAAATATTGTGTTATGAGAAGCATCTTATTAAAGATCACGAGCATTTAATGAACTTTTCATGTTTCATTATATCATAATTATACACATTGTTTATATGTATGTAACTTATATCTTTTCATTAACACTTTTACACTTTCCTTATATCATTTTTCAGAGTCTGGATGAAGTTCATATAGAAGTAGAAACATGTGAAGAATTGCGTTCATTATCAACCCATCATGGCTTGTCAGCATATGGTGGAAACACAAAATATAGCTTTATCAACAAGGTGGTGGATGGAATGACAGTTTCTGTAAATACTGTGCAAGTCACCTTTAAGAGTCCTGCCTTCATAGCTTCTGTACAGGTGGGCCAGTCTCATTTATGTATTATGAACATTGCCCTAAAGTTGACAGTATGACTATCCAATTAGTTACAAATATACTGCAGCTTAAAATAAGCTCTTTCTTTTACTTTTTTTTTTTTTCCTTCCTTTCCACCCAAATGCAGTCCGTTGATTAAAATCAACTTCAGTTTCTCTGATAGGTTTTTCAGCTAGATGCTAAATGGTGATGAAGATGATTTTCATTGCATCATTCATTTAAATCATCTGTTAGCAAACAGCCTTCAAACATTAACTTAAAAGAAATTGTGGATGGTGTTTTAACATGTGAATTTTTAATAGTTAGCAAATTATTTTTAGAAGCCAGCAGGAACTTTTCAGCATAAATAGAAATTTATCTTATCTTGTTTAGTTTTATTTTTCATTTGTTCCTCAAGTTGATAAAGTTACTTGGCAAGATGAAAACATTTATTTCTAATTCTTGTAAGGTAAATAGAAAAGTGGTGCATAAAAAGAGAGAGAAAGAAATAGTATACACAAAGGACAAGGCTGATGAATTTCAAGAAGAAATGAAAAGGTTTGCATATTTAAGCTGAGCAGTGTTTCTGTATCTTGCTCATATCATACAAGGGTTACTGCATAAACCATGATAACTTTTTTATTTAAATATTGATTTTATCACAGAATGGTATATGAGCTTGGAGACCATCACTTGGTATATTGTTTTGCCTCAAAATGGCACTGACACTCAAGAATTTTAAATGAAGAGGAGTGCATTATTAACAACATGACATTCATGCTGTAATTGTTCAATGTATGGACTCTGCAGGAGTTACAATTGTATACAGGCATTGAAGAAAGAACTTCCACAGGATTTTATGAAAAAGGGATAAACATGTATCAAGTTGCAAATAAGAGGTGCCAAATGAACTAACTGGAATGCAAAGGTAGGCATTTATGAGACATGACATGTGAATAAGAAGATAATGTGCTTATGAAAACAGTGATAGAATGAATTTTGGGCCAATGTATGCAGGTGTCCAGAAAGTTTAGTATGATTTTTGTTGAAATATAGTAAATTTCATAAAGATATGTGCTTAACACATGGTACGTTCAACATGAGCACCATTTACATCGCAACACATCTTCTGTCTGCTTGCTGTGACATGAAAGACATTCTGGATCCTTCATTGTGTTAATAGCTGCAGTGACTTATCAAATTGTGTCTGGAAGCCCTGCCAATGTGGTAATGCTTTGACAGAACACACATTCCTTGATAATTCCCTACACAAAGAAGTCATTGGTGTGAAATCAGGAGAATGTACTGCGCATATCATGGGTCCTGTTAGCCTAATCCATCTTCCAGGAAACATGTCATTCCAAAATGTGCAAACATCTATGGCATAATGGCATGGTGCCCCTTTTCGCTAGAAGTAGACAGTGTTCACATGTTCATCCTGGACAAACTGTGGTAACAGAAACTGTTGCAGCATATCCAGATACATTACCCCATTAATGGTGTTTTCGGAAAAAAAGAACAGCCATAAATTTTATCAACTGTTATTCCCATCCACTCATTAACTTTGGGAGAGTCTTCCTGGAAATCCAATTGCTTCACTGGTGATGTGTCAGCCCAGATGATGCAGTAATGCATAACTTAACTTCTCCACAAATATGAAAGGTTGCATCATTGCTAAATAAGGCATGCTCATGATGTTGCAATATTCATTTGCTGCAAGCAAGGACTTGCCAAATCCTCATCATGTAAATGGTGCAGAACCTGCAGAAGGCTTTTTGTTCAGCACGTAATGCAACACCTTATGCACCATCTAGCATGAAATGTTCAGTTTCCATCACAAACATCACACTGATTTTGGACTCATTGGATGTCCTAATGGCTCAAATTCTGTCATCAGAGGTTGATGGAAGGCCTTGTCTGGGCTCATTCTTAATTGTCCCATTGCCCTTGAACTTGCTCACGAACAGTTTGTTTCAGGTTTACGGAATTGGCAATCAAATTCAGTTCAAATCTCATCATAAGATGACAACCTTCACTAACATGACTCTCTTTGGCACACTTAACATTATGCTTGTTCAGTTATCTGTAACAACAGAACACATGTACACATGTTCAACTGTAGTCTTCTGCTGTAGTCACAAAGCCAATGTCCCAATTCCAGCAGCAACTACAACATTTACATTTATAATACACTTGCAATGCACTGGCATACAAATATTACCCCTATGTCTTCTATTTCTACAAAATTGATACTTAATTTGTGGACACCGGTATACCCCAGTTCAGATTCAGTCAGCATATTGGTGATATTCAGGATCAGTACAAAGACAAACATTAAGAAAACCCATCTCCTGTCAAAGTCATAGCCTACATTATCAGGGAGAAGTTTCGTATCATTTTGTACCACTTGGCATAATGCAGCTTATTATATTCCTTTCCTGCAGAAACTTCTATATTGAGCAAATAGGCATAAAATGTCATGAACATCTGCATGGTGTTATTCATTGAATCTTTTCATGAATGGTTTTGAATTAATACAAAAATTGAATGAATCAATGCATGGGGAGACTTTCTGACATAGAAAAGTGTTATCAGTTAGATGTGAAATTTCAAGATTCAACGTGATGAGATTGAGGTATTCAGCACCTTCCACTTAATTGGCAGTACACGAGGGATACTGGAAGACTGTTTTGAAGGATAATAGATGCCATATAAGTGTGAAGCATTTTTAACATGCAGAAAGTGCATGTTATGCTTGATGTGTGAAAGCGGGTGGGAGTAAGTGGATAGTGGGAAGTAAACAACAGCATTCTAGATCCATAATTTCTGAGTATTCTACTCATAAACTTTCATTAAATGTGTGGCATGCAAACAATCATTATTTTTATAAACAATGTATACAGTTTTTTTCACACTAACTCCATTCACTTACATAAATTTGGAACATAAGTTTCGGGAGCGATCCCTCCCATCTTCAGCCTGTTGACAAACTGTCGTTAAACGTGGCGGTTGGGTCTCTTGATGTTCTTGTGGCGGCATCTGTTGGTATTATTAGGAATTTGCTGAGTTCATCCAATGGAGGGATATCGAAATTCATCAAATTATCCTTATTTTTTGTAATGAAAATGTTTTCCCAAGTGGAAAGTTCTATTGCATTATGAAGTTGTTTAAGTAGTTTTATCTCTGATTTAATTTCATGATTTTTATTCCAGAAGTGCGCTACTATTGCTGATTTATCAATTTGTTTTAAGCGAATATTTCTGAAGTGTTATTTTTTCCGGATTCCCAAATTCCTCTTCGTTTTTCCAATGTATTTTTTGTCGCACTCTGCACATTCTATTTCATAAATACCTGACTTTTGTTCTGTTGGCATGTAGTCCTTTACTCTGCAACCTAATAAGTTCTTTATGTTAAAATTGTTCTTTGGGGCTAACATAATTCCTTGTTCTTTGAATATCTTTTTGAACTTATTGTGATAAATTGGGTGGTATGTGAAACTTTTGAATTTGTATCTTTCTTTGGCACTTTTAAGAGTGGAAACATCTCTTATTGCCTTTTGTTTTTTGGTTTTATTGATGATTTTTATTACTGTGTCTTTGTTGTATCCATTAGTTTCTCCTATCTTTATGATTTGTTGGTATTCCAATTTGTACTCTGTTTCTGTGAGTGGAATGTTAACTAGTCTGTGTGCTAAACTATAAAACACTGCATATTTATGTGGAATGGGGTTAAAACTGTCATTTTTTATGTAATTTTCTGTGTGAGTATCCTTTCTATGAATTCCAAATGTAAGATAGTTTTCATTTCTTATGATTTTTACATCTAGGAAGGGGAGATATCCCCTTCTTTCTTCCTCTATGGTGAAATTTATAGATTTGTGCTGCAAATTCAGAAGTTTTAGTGCATCCATTGTATGTTTTTTCGGAATTATTGCAAATATGTCATCCACATACCTATACCATGTTTTGAAGATTAGAGGGAAGGTTACATTTAAAACTTTCGAGGACTTTGGGATTCCACATTTGGGATAACGTACAACAACATATGCATAAAAATTTAACCAACGAAATGAAAACAAAGAATCAGAAATTGAAAAAGAAGTTCAACAATTTACGAAAACTTCAAACCAAAAATGTACCCAAAAAAGTTACACAAACCACAGAGAACGTAATTAATATTTCAAGCACCACATTTTCAAACAACGAACTAAAATTCCTAAACCAAGGCCTAAAAACATGTGTAGGTTTCTCCAAAAAAATAGAAGATTACATCGCGGAAATTAATATAGCCACCAATGAACTGAAAGAAAATGAAAAATCGTTTATCAAATTGAAATGTACAAAAACCTTAGAGAAAATAAAAAACCAAAGTAAATTCAACAATTACATAAACATAATAAAACAACTAAAAGAAAAACCGGTAGTATTCACAAAAACAGATAAAGGCAATAAAATAGAAGACTACATAAACAGGATAGAAACCATGTTAAAAGGTCAAGATTATAAACCAATTACAGAGAATCCACTAAAAACCTGCACTAAAAACTTGAATAAAACATTAGATGAAATAAAAATACTGTCCACTACCGAAAAACGAAAACTCACACATAGCAACCCAGTTTTACCTAGAATGTATGCACTTCCTAAATTACACAAAAAAGACAACAGCATGAGACCTATAATCAATAATATCAATTCACCAACATACTTGTTAGCAAAAAAATTAACCGACATTTTCAAATCCTTGAAAAAATACCAAAGTTTGAGTGTCAAAAATTCACAAGATTTGGTAGAAAAAATACAAAATTACAAAATTACAGCAGAAAATATAATGGTATCGTTTGATGTAGAAGCCTTATTCCCAAGCATACCAAAAGATACACTTATGCTAATGTTAAAGAAATGGTTAAAATCCTTAGATCTACAGACACAAGAAATTGAAGACTTGATAAAACTTACGAACATTTGCATTGAACAAAATTACTTCATTTTCAATAAAAAATATTACCAACAAGTCTCGGGACTAGCTATGGGAAACCCGTTATCTCCATTTCTAGCAGATTTTTTTATGAGTTCGTTTGAAATGCATATCACCAAAGCCTTCCCTCTAATCTTCAAAACATGGTATAGGTATGTGGATGACATATTTGCAATAATTCCGAAAAAACATACAATGGATGCACTAAAACTTCTGAATTTGCAGCACAAATCTATAAATTTCACCATAGAGGAAGAAAGAAGGGGATATCTCCCCTTCCTAGATGTAAAAATCATAAGAAATGAAAACTATCTTACATTTGGAATTCATAGAAAGGATACTCACACAGAAAATTACATAAAAAATGACAGTTTTAACCCCATTCCACATAAATATGCAGTGTTTTATAGTTTAGCACACAGATTAGTTAACATTCCACTCACAGAAACAGAGTACAAATTGGAATACCAACAAATCATAAAGATAGGAGAAACTAATGGATACAACAAAGACACAGTAATAAAAATCATCAATAAAACCAAAAAACAAAAGGCAATAAGAGATGTTTCCACTCTTAAAAGTGCCAAAGAAAGATACAAATTCAAAAGTTTCACATACCACCCAATTTATCACAATAAGTTCAAAAAGATATTCAAAGAACAAGGAATTATGTTAGCCCCAAAGAACAATTTTAACATAAAGAACTTATTAGGTTGCAGAGTAAAGGACTACATGCCAACAGAACAAAAGTCAGGTATTTATGAAATAGAATGTGCAGAGTGCGACAAAAAATACATTGGAAAAACGAAGAGGAATTTGGGAATCCGGAAAAAAGAACACTTCAGAAATATTCGCTTAAAACAAATTGATAAATCAGCAATAGCAGCGCACTTTTGGAATAAAAATCATGAAATTAAATCAGAGATAAAACTACTTAAACAACTTCATAATGCAATAGAACTTTCCACTTGGGAAAACATTTTCATTACAAAAAATAAGGATAATTTGATGAATTTCGATATCCCTCCATTGGATGAACTCAGCAAATTCCTAATAATACCAACAGATGCCGCCACAAGAACATCAAGAGACCCAACCGCCACGTTTAACGACAGTTTGTCAACAGGCTGAAGATGGGAGGGATCGCTCCCGAAACATATGTTCCAAATTTATGTAAGTGAATGGAGTTAGTGTGAAAAAAACTGTATACATTGTTTATATATATACCATTCCATTGTCAACAGCTTCGGAAGTACACTTATTTGAATCATTATTTTATTTCACAATCTGGTACAGTAGTTACTCAAAGTAATTTCCTTTGCCATTTACACATTCTGACATCTTATGATGACATTTGCATTCATCTTCAAAAGTTCCTCTTTTGTATTGCCTGAACTTCTGCTGTTATATTGTCTTTGATTTCATCTACAGTGTGTGGGTTACTTGTATATACTCTTATTTTTTAGGATTCCCCACAAATAATAGTTGCACATGATAAGATATAAAGAACTTACTGGCCATAACCCTTTAGAAATAATGCTCTCTTCAAAAACCCTCCTTAAGCCTCCAAAGAATAATGAGTAGAATGGGCTGTGGCATGATCATATTAAAATGCATATTGTATCTCATGATTCAGTAATTCAAAAAATGTGTGAGTATTTGTGTGCAATATCTCTCCAAATTTACGGTATCAAAAAAAATAATTATGTGACTTGCATTAGAAAACATTACGTTCCAATCTTTTTATTATGCAGAGGAATTTCATCAATTATTTGTGGATTTTCTGTGCTCCAGATTTTATTCTGTGAACATATGTAACCATGTAAATGAAATCATTCTTCATCAGAGAAAATTATTAAATTTGGATCAATAATGAATGAATGTCCTGTAAAACCCAATTACAGAATTCATTCAACTTTGATTGTCATGCAGCTGTAATTCTTGGACTATATTATTTCTGTAAGGTTACAATTTAAAAGTTTAGTAGTCTTATGAACTGAAAATTTTGAAATACCTACTTCTTGTGCTACACGATGTAAAGATTTTTTAAGGAGAATATTTAAGTGATACTCCAATATTATATAGCTTTTTTTGTGTTAGAACCCTATGTTTAGGCCTATGAATTTTAGAGATCAGTGACCTCATTTTTTTAAATCTATTGACAAGGTTTCTAACTGTACTTTTATTTCAAGGTCAAGTGCAAGGGAATGTGTCTACAAATTGCCTACACTCTTGTTGGTATGAATCTGTTTGGATGTATCATACATAAATATTTGTTGTAAAATAAATTTTTCAGCCAGCATTTCAGTTATCTAAATAGCTAATTTAATGCACCTACAGCACATAACTTTAAAACTAATTCAAAAGGAATACAGAAGCAAACATGTCTTCTAACACTCCAAATTATACAAAGCAATGACCGGTAGCATAGAGCCCATACAAGCATATGTTCTATTGCCAACACTTCAACCTGTACTAAACATTGACCAGAAACGTATTGGCTCATGCAGAGCTGATGGAAAATTAGACGTCTAATTTGCACTGGACTGGCTTCCTCCTGCTTGCTTTCTTGAAACAAGCATGATTCAAGCCCTCCATAATGGATCAGGGATCAGGAAAATGTGATTGTGATTACAAGCAATGGTGACTATGGTAGGAGCAGCCAGCTTATGTCATTCTCTTTTTTCTCCTTCCTCTCTTAAAACAATGAGTACCATTTTGGACTACCTACTATATATCTGTCTCAAAAGCAACAATGGTTGTATGGAAGAATGGAAAGAAGATTTTTACTCTATGTATATGATGGTGGTGATGTAAAATGTCTGCAATGCTCCAAAGTTTTGAAGAGCATAAATAAATCTAACACCAAGCAACATTATCATAATTGTTACAATGTGCATTATGAAATCAAAGTAAGGAAACTTTTTAAAATGTTAATTATGAAAGTAAGGAATAAAAATGATAATTTATTCTTCTTCTTCCTTATATATATTTTATTTTAATGGCTGGATTGGGTGAATAGCTTGCAACAGTTGAAAGAATGATCAAATACTGATTCTGGAATTGAAAAGAACAGGCCCTCTCCAAAAGACCTGTAAGAGTGACGTCTGCATGCTGTCACTTTGAAAATTGCAATGCCACTGAAATGTGTTAATCAAAGTTTATTGGAATAATATGAATAAAGTTACAAACATAATTTGTACCAAACCGTCAGATATTTATAATAGCTTTAAATTACCTTAGTAAACAATCCAGAGGAGGATAAATAAATTGTGGTATTAGCTGAACAAAAAAGTGTGCAAAATGTACACCAGTGCATAACATGCTCTTTTATATTGGACAAGAGTACCAATATCATGGTACAACATAATTGGTCATTTTCATCTGCTGAGTAAACAGGGAACTCTGTAGATACAAGAATATTTGCTAGATATGATTCTGCTTACAGTGAACACAACAGGAGAGCTATTCTAATCCTTATTAAAATGTTCAGGAAAAGAAATTCTTGTTTTTTGTAAACAAACAGGTCTCAAAATAGATTGTTAGAAATGAAAGTCTAATAGCTAGACTAAAACATTATTTTAAAGAAATAGAATAAATGAAAGCATAACATGTTTTCACTGCAATTGTTTCCACAAAGCCTTTTCATCATGGTGTCCACAGGTGTGATATCCTGGTGGAATTATACTTTATGGGCTCATATGTGCAATCTTTTATGTAGGATGTCACAGACTGTGAAATTAGCACATGTAAATATCTATAAATTGAAAAATATTATGCTGCAATATCTTTATTAGTAGTTTAGTAATAAGTGTTCATCCTTTAAACCAGACACTGTATATTTACACATTTTTGTAAACTTTTTACAACTCATGTGTCCATTGTAATGCTATTTTTATCCTATTTTCATGTTATGTGTTCTGCATGACTTTGATACCCGAGTAACATTAAAAACCTCTGAAACATGGTACTTTGCAATGGACAGGTCATATACCATTTGAAAGCCCTTATTAAGTATTGTACTTACGAAGCTGTTGACAATGGAGTGGTAATATATCCTAAACTTAGGTATTCATTTTTACACTAAACTCCACTTACATAAAAATAAGATGCTTTTCAGGAGAATCTCTCCCATCTTCAGTTGCTCACTGAACCACTGTTACTCAAAACGATGGCTAGACAACCAGATATTCCTGTGGTGGCCTCTGTTGGTTGAAGAAGGAAATTACTGAGTTCATCCATAGGAGGAAACTGGAAGTTCATTAGGTTTTTTTTTCTATTTTTTTAATATGAAAATTTTTAGTAAGTTAAATGCAAATAGAAGACCTATTAAAACTTACTAATATTTGCATTAAACAAAATTACTTCAGCTTCAACAAAAAATATTACCAACAAGATTCAGGCCTAACTATGGGAAACCCTTTGTCACTTTTTCTAGCAGAGTTATTCATGGGTTCATTTGAAATACATATTATAAAAGCCTTCCCTTTAATTTTCAAGTCATGGTATAGATATGTGGATGACATTTTTGCAATAATACCGAAGAAACACTCAATAGATGCCCTGAAACTTCTTAATTTGCAACATGAATATATACAATTTACCATGGAAGATGAGAGAAGTGGGTGGCTACCATTTCTAGATTTAAAAATTATAAGAAATGAAGATTGTTTGAACTTTGAAATTTACAGAAAAGAAACACACACAGAAAACTACATAAAAATGAGAGTTATAACCCCATTCTACATAAATATCAGTTCTTCACAGTTTGACACACAGATTGATGAATATTCCACTTACAGAAGAAGGGTACAAAATAGAATACCAACAAATAATAAAGACAGCTATAATCAATGGTTTCAACAAAGACACAGTTATAAAAATTATCAATAAATCTAAAAGACAAAGAGATAAGGGAAGTTTCCACACTTAAAAACACAAAAGAAGAATATAAATTCAAAAGTTTCACCTACATTGAATTTACCACAATAAGTTCAAGAAAATGTTCAAAGAACATGGGATAATGCTGCCCCAAAGAACAGACACAACATCAAGAATTATTGGGTTGCACAGTAAAAGACTCCATACCAACACAACAGAAATCAGGAATTTATGAAATAAAATGTGCAAACTGTGAGCAGAGCTAAATAGGCAAAACAAAGAGAAATTTGGAAATTCAGAGGAAAGAACATTTTAGAAATATTCGGTTTAAACAGATGGATAAATCAGCAGTAGCAGTTTACTTTTGGACTAAAAATCACTAAATAAAAATGGAAATTAAACTGCTGAAACATCTTCGCAATCCATTGGAGTTATTCACTTGGAAAAAATTGTCATATTAAAAAATAGAGAAAACCTAATGAACTTCCAGTTTCCTCCTATGGATGAACTCAGCAATTTCCTTCTTCAACCAACAGAGGCCACCACAAGTTGTCTAGCCATTGTTTCGAGTAACGGCAGTTCAGTGAACAACTGAAGATGGGAGATATTCTCCCGAAATACGTCTTATTTTTATGTAAGTGCAGTTTAGTGTAAAAAATAAATACCTAAGTTTAGGAAAAACCCTTATTGTTTACAAGTGCAGGGGACTTGATTCATTCTGAATGTGTAAATCAGCAAGTGTAAATTGGAGATTGAGATGGAACATTTTCAACAGTGATTTTCTAATCTTAAATTATGGGTTAAGTGAGTTGCAGTCACTAAGATTTAATAAAAGATTTGGGGATCTTTTTCCTTCATGTGTCATAGTTTCAGGGAGTAAAACATCTTTCAGAGAGAGACACTCGTTGGCGGTGGCTAAAAATAGTATTTTATTGGAAAAGACATTATAAAGAAACATGATAGTTTAAGCTTTAAGATGTTGAAATGAACTTGGAGATTGACCTTAGATTGCTCTACAGACTCTCTAGACTCTTCAGGAATGTCTGATATAACATTTACACTTCATTCAGTATAAAAATTTCTCTTCATTGTGCATTGCACAGTTATCCAGGGCAAAAGCATTATGATGTGCAGAGAAATGCTGAAAAATTTGGTAGTGAGTTATTTGCATGTTTAAGAGATTGTAACAAATGAAGTGACGTGGATTTAGCAATTTGAATCTTAAACCAAGTACCACTCATTTATTCTGGATCTTCCCAAGTGCACAACCTCCTACAAAGGTGAAGAGGAAAATAATTTTATGTGCATGCATATGGCTTTATTCTCATTAAGTTATGATGTTCTGGGAAACTAGAAGACAATTACTGCAAAGTGGCAAATAGAACTCTGTTTATGAAGCGAGTGCTTCTGAAACATATCTTGGTTTTATTAAGTGGAGTTAGTGTGAACATGTTGAATACATTAGTGTAGGATATATCACCATCCATTGTCTACAGCTTCATAAGTGCAATTTATTTAATTTAGAGCTCTGTTTGTCTACAAAATGTGTGTGTTCTCATACATAGAATGGACGGAATAGGTTTAAGGGTACTCAACTACAGCCCATTAGTACCCAAGAAAGAGAGGAGAGATGACCAACAATTTTGTAAGGATTTTGTTGCATCACTCCAATGTCTATTCTCACAAAACCAATTAAACATTCAAACTTCTGCAGAAAATGCTTGCAAAATTATTTGTGCATCTGGCTTACAGTCCTAACTTGGCAATGTGACTTCTTCCTACATGACTTACCTGACTTGCCTTATAAATCTAGTTTTTCAGCTGAAGAAACTGTTTATGCTCATTTAAAAGCATACTCTTTATTTACTCTACATCAGCATAATAACACACACTGTATATGTGCAGCTGATTTCTGCACGACAAAAGTCCAAACATCATTAGTAAGTAACACCAATTGGAGTAAAATTATAAGGGCCTTAATGTATGGAAGGCAGTAGAAGAACAGCAGAATCACATTTGTCTGGAAAATATTAACATTCAAGTAGAAAATAAGAGGAAGAAGAATAAGAAAAACAGATAATATAGTTTTAGGGAGTAATTTCAAATCTACACCTACTGATGAGAAGGGAATTGTACAGTAAATATTTTTCAATAATATTTAGGATTAGAGTGTAGGAATTGCATTTTGAGCATTAAATTTATAATCTTTTGGTGTTGGTCATGGCAGTGATGGCATATTTAAGAAATGTAGCAAATTTTAGTGTAGATAATCAATTAATATGACTAAAACTTTTAGTAAAATATTCCTTGCATGTGCGGTGAATTCAAAAACATTTTATCTTGACTTTTTGACCATATTTTAGTAGAAGTTTTAGAGATTTATAATTATTCAAAATCTGATGGTATACATAACATGGTTCACATATCTATTTTGTGTCATATGCAAAGCTTCTAAATGGAGTTTTTAATGCATCTAAGTGTTGAATCTGTTTTGTAAATTAATATTAAATGTCCCTTTAAATGAAGTAGATGCAGGAAATGGAAAAAGTGCAAGTGAATTGATGTTGATAAAAACATTAAAGCATTGATTACAACTATCAGAAGAAAATATTCTAAAATGATTCAAGAAAATTATTTAAAGAGTGAAAACTGGATCAGGAAAATTAAAACATTTGGTAAAGTGTTTGGTTAATTAGAAATGTTCTGTATAAAGTTTTCTGGACCAGGATAGAAGATATGGATAAGTATGTTAATTTGGCTTGAATTAGATGGAAGAGTTTGTCCTAATTTTCTGTAAGAAGTTGATAGAGAAAGATATATCAGTAAATGTAATTACCAAGAGAAGGAGGGTATTGCATGGTTTCATTCTTGATTTTAGAAAAATTTGGAAAATTTGTCGCATTTGTGGGAAAATGCCAGATATAAATAATATTCTCCTTAATGTGTTGATAGTAACAAGTGGAGAAAGGAATAGGAAAATGAAAGCAATTAAGAAAATATAACAAATTATTTATGAGGAAGTCACTCAAATTTCACTAGTTTTATTCCACTTACTTGGATATGTTTCAAAGGCAAATTTCCTTCATCGTCAGAATGGTTCCATGTGGTGATGATGAAGGAAATTTGCCTCTGAAGCATGTCCAAGTAAGTGGAATAAAACTAGTGAAATTTGAGTGACTTCCTCATAAATAATTTGTTATATGATACTATACTTCACTGTTAAAATCCCAAACTATTCAAATTTAAGTTAAGAAAATATTTAAACATAGGTTGCAATTTAAGTCCTTGAGGGATTTTTTGTATAAAGTAAGAAAGAAGTTGATATATCAATGGACAGAAGAAAACAGGGAAATACAAAGGATAGATCTAATACAGATCTCAATCCTTTTCACATTTGCTCCATTAGAACCAACATTCAGCATGTACTTAATATTGGATAATTTTTTTATTTATATTAATGTTTTTTATGTTAGTACTAAAGTAAAGATTAAACATATGGCTCTGGTTTTTTATTTTGTTTTATTTACGTACACTCTTTAACATCTCAGGGTATCAGTGTCCCATTCAATTAAGAGCATGAAATGGCTGATAAATTTTTCTCAGAGGCCTCTTCTTTCAGGCTTGAGGTTCTTTTTTGTGCTGTAAATCTATGACACAGGATCCATGGCTTTACTTCCCTTCCGAAGGATTTTTATGCTGAAAAAATCCATTGACCCTGGCCGGAATTGAACCCAGCGATCTTGGTTTTATGAGGCAAGTATGGTTACCAGTAGACCACCAGGGCTGCCACATGTACATACTAGCTATTCCAATAGGAGACCATTGATGAGTCAGTATCCAGAAACAGATAGTAGTAAAATGTAGGAGATGATAAGAGAATGGATTGTGGAAATGTATTCAGAATTTAATTAATTGTTTTAAAAATAAAGAATGTTTGCTACAATTGAAATATGTTATAAATATAAGCAACTGTAATTAGCAACACCTAGAAAATGGCAATGGACAGAATTAGGTGAATGACATTTTGTAAAGTATGTTAGCACACCAATAATAGAATATCACATCAAAGTTTTTCAGAGAAACAGAAAGTAGATATTCGTTTTTGTGCATATGTATAATTTGGTGAATGCTGAATTTAACAATAGTTTATAATGAAAATCATTGTATGATTGAGTAGAACTACACACTCTTATTTGCTCACTTTGTTTAATAATAATAATAATAATAATAATAATAATAATAATAATAATAATAATAATAGTGTAGTTTGACTCAGTCATATTTAAACAATGATAATTATATGATTAGATTCACTGTGCAAGTTCCAGTTAACATTTCAGTTAACAATAGTTGTTATTTTTCAAACTATGCATTAGATAGTACACTGTATGTTGCAAGAAAGAGGTTTACATGTTTTTCACAACTACTGCTTTTCATACTTGATTTTGTCAATCTTGGTGATGTAGTGGTAACCATACTTGCCTCTTAAATCCAAGATCACTGGTTCAATCCCAGCCAGGTTGATAGATTTTTTCAGGCGTAAAAATCGTAAGTATGGCTGCCTTTGGAAGGGAAGTAGAGCTGTGGGCCTGTGTTGTAGATTTATGGCATAATAAAGAACCTCAACCCTGAAAGAAGAGACATTGAGCAAAATTTGTTCTCATTTCATAACTTGAATTGAACAAAATGCTGATGATCTAAGATATTAAAGAGCGTCAAAAAAATCCTGTAAGGCTATGTTTAATTGTGTCAATTAAGTTGCTTGTCTTGTATTAGTCATAGGAAATAAAAGAGTTATGCAGAACAATGTTTTATATGTATTTGTTTCCAAATTTTTTATTGCTCTTTTCTTCTAAGTTTGTTTCATTGTAGATGCAACGAATAATGGTAGAATCTAAATCTCCCACTTGGCAACGTTGTGACTTGAGAATGACAAGGTTAAAAGAACCAGAGAGAGGACAGTTATTAATATTTAAGGAACTTGAGTGGCAGACAGTAAGGATTGAAGCAAAATCCACCAAAGATGAAAATCTTACACCATTACGTCTACTAACCAATCAGGCTCGATGCAGGATTACAATAAAAAAACGGATATCAGGTATTTGATTTAATTTTTTTATTTTTACATCTTTGAGGTTCACTTCTATAAATTAAAATCGCATGTTATGTTAGCCCACAATTTTTTTCCCCGTTTTCATTTTTTTGCATATTATATGCAGGTAACTTTACATTGCTATTGTAATATCATGAAATTTAATAAAATCAGATTTTTACTCAAGAATAAGAACCATATGTCTGATTATGATTGTATTGCAGACTGCTTTGTAATGGGATCACGTCTGGTGTTGATACTGGATGACTTGTTGTGGGTGCTCACAGATTCTCAGTTGAAGGCAGCTCTTCATTTTCTGGATTCTTTAACTGGTCTTGTACAAAAAGCAACCGAATTAACTAGAATCAAAAAGGCAGCTAGGAAAATAGAGGTAATTGCACTATATAATGCTATCTAGAATAACAGTTGTGAGTAAATGATTATTATGATTATATAAATGTGCCTTTATATTATCTGTTTTCATGGTTTTACATTTTTGGATATTTTCTGCTGTTGTTTTTCTCTAGCTTCTGGCTTTCTCCTGTTGGAATCATTTTGATAGTCTCTTTTAGCTAAAACGGACATCTTTGTTGAAATTTTTGCTTTTATCTTTATATTCAACATGGCACATACTAGATCTTTCACTCACTGAGTAATTCATAGAAAAGCTGACTCATATATTTTATTCTGACAGGCAATATCTAAAGTAGATAAGGTCGCAGCAGGAAGCAACTTGTAGACCTTTAAGCAATTTGTAAACCTTGTGAGAAAGCATTTTTTTGTGAACCAAATGCTTGCTTGTAGCTGCAAAGTGTTTTATGGCTTGCTATAAATATTCTATTAAAAGTGGTGATTCATATTTATTAAATAGTTGGTTTGTAAGGTTTAAAGATAAAAGAAAAATATTCTGTTAAAAGTTATGAGTTGTACAGCAAAGTATGATAAACATATGATGTTGCCTCAAAAATTAAAAACAAAATAATTAATGCAAAACATTCTGTGCACAAATAAGAGTAAGTTTATTCTTCAAATTATAAACTTTCAAGAATAATCACTAACAAGTTAACCAAGTTAAGAGGTATAGAAATAGGTTATTAAATTTGCAAGTTATGGAAAAATAACATTAAAATTTTATTATGGCATATTAAGAGTTTTTTAGACTTGCTCATTAAACTCCCCTAGTCCATATTTTGCCACTTCCTTATGCTTTTTATTCTTCTCTGTAACTACAAGAGTCATTTGAAAAGTTCTTGGAATGAAGCATAAAATGGTTGCATAGGTTTTTGAAACACTTATTTTTGAACATAATCTCCCTTGACATTATGCACTTTTTGTCCAGTGATGTTCCAAAGCTTTTGTGCCATAGCAAAAGTCAGATTCCTCTATGTCTGCAAAGTATGCCTCAAATAATGATTTAAGTTCATTGGATGAATATTTCTTTCCACCAAGGAATTTCTGTTAGAAAACAAATTGAACTTGGATGGAGCCAAGTCAGAGAAATAAGGCAGATGTAGCAGCAATTCATACCCCAATTCATTAATTTTTGTCATTGCAACTGTGAGGGTAAGCATTGTCTTGATTTAATTTGACTTTCTTCTGTGATAAATCCCGCCTTTTCTCACATATTTTTGTCTGCAGTAAGTCCAAAAGGTTAGCACATTACACTCCAATGATAGATGTTCCAGTGGGAAGATAGTCAAATAGCAATACACTCTTGGCATCCTAGAAAATTATCCATGATTTTGCTGGGCGATTTCATACTTGGCTTTTGTTGGTGTTGAATTGTAATGTTTCTGTTGTTTAGGCTTCTGCATCATTTTAGCCATATAGTAATGTACTCATGTTTAATCATTATCATAAATCAATGCATAAATCGATGAAATTTTTCTGAAAATTCCCAAACTTTTTGAGAGATTTGCACTTTGATTTGCTTTTGATCCACTTTAATTTGCTTTTGATCCTGAGTCAGCATCATGGCATCCATCTTGTCGATAATTTTTTCAAGCACAATTTTTCCCTCAAAATGTGAAATACTTGTTCCCCTGATATGCCCAGAGTTTCAGCAATTTTTGACACATAACCAATGCTTCAATGTCGGTCCTGGTGGTGTAGTGGTTACCATACTTGCCTCCTAAATCCAAGATCATGGGTTCGAACCCGGCCAGGACGGATGGATTTTTTTGGGCGTAAAAATCCTAAGTATGACTTCCTTCCAAAGGGAAGTAAAGCTGTGGGTCCCTTGTCGTACATTTATGGCACGAAAAAGAACCTCAAGCCTGAAAGAGGGGCCTCTGAGCAAAATTTGTCGGCCGTTTCACGCCCTGAGTTGAATGGGATGCTGATGACCCGAGATGTTAAAGAGCATCCATAAATAACTCAATAAAAAAAAAATCAATCCTCCAAGACCATGTTCTGTACTTTATCAGTAATTTCTGATGATGTGATGGATTTTGGTCATCTGCTTCAGGATAATTTTCCTGTCTTAACGCCATGTTTAAACTCCATAGTCCACTTGGAAATGGTTGTTGAAAATGATGGGGCAGAGTCTCCTATAGTATTTGTCATATCTTTATACATTTCTGTTGCATTCGTACTATTCTTTACCAAGTACTTAACTGCACAACGTTCAGTATTTGCCATTTTCCCATATAACATGTCTGTACTGCAACAAATAGCTGTAGCTACAATATTCTTGACTGACCAATCCATTTATTATTGCAGAAAGTTTCTATGTAAGATGGCAGGTTTTGATAACAAAGCTACTTTGGAACTACTGCTGCAATCTGTGGGTCATTATGAGAACTTTTTAAATGGCCCTTATATTTTGATCAGTCTGATACATTTTCTTCTTCTTTTCTGCTTCACAATGTTAAATCAAACACTTTGTTTAATTCTACGCCTATTATATCAATAATAGGGAATCTCTCCAAATGTGAGAACTTACTGTGATGTTCTTGAGACTTATTTTTGATGATGATCTTGATTCAATATTGATATTACTTCTCTTGTAATTAATGTTTTTTTTCTTTTTTAATGTAAATTCATGGACATTTTGACCAAATTACATTATGCAGTTATTCATTAGCACTCTGGGTTGTGACTGATAAAAGGGAGTTAGGGATAAGTCTGGTATAAAGGGATAATTTTTTGTGTTTATACCATTTTTGGTATCACAAAGCATAAAACTCAAACAAAAATGTTCTGTGCAGCCATGACCTAATAGAAAACAAAAGATACATCATCTGTCAAAATTATTGAAACCTTGCCACACTCCATTTAATCATCTAGGAAAATCCTCGTTAAGCTATTTCCAAATTAAATGTTAAAAAAATGAATCTGCACATTCAAAGTAAAAATAAAAACCTGTATTTTCCAGCAATACATTAAAAATTGTTTTTATAATTTTAGGATAGAATAATTCCACAAGAACAAATCATGCCAGGTAATCTATCAAAATGGTTTTTACACCTTTCCTTCCTTCTTCCTCCCCTCCATTTCATTGTAGCTAGAAAGTTGTAATTTTTATTAGGTTTAAGTAAGAAATTCTTGAACTTGTAAAACGTAAAGAGAGTGTGATTCTTGAATTAATTGTGTTAACTTGTGATATCAGTGATGAGAACAAAAACTGAATTTTTGCAGTAGGAAATGCTGCTTGGTTTAATGATGACTTAAGTTTTCAACCTGAGATATTGCAAGCTGGCCTGTGATGACTTGAGTGCTGGTACTCTTGAATCTCTCTTTTCTTTTGTTGTTGCTGTTGTTTGATGTTGGTATTGGTATAGAGATTCTTAAGCTCCTGAGGCCTAGAAAGTGCCATATTGCAATTTAATCTGCTGTGATAGGAACTGGCACTATTTAATTAGCTGTTTCTCGGTACCTAAATTTGCTTTCAAATATTACACATATTACATGTCAGCACAAGGAATACTTTACATGCACACTTAAAAAGATTAAAATTGCAATTAAGATATACAGATCTTGATTGTCGCATAATCTTTATAAAATAGGAATGTGGAGCATTTTAACTATTGTTTATAAATACTGAAGCTGGGCATGATAATTGTATTAGGTATTGTTATTATGTGTTCTACCATTGAATGTTTATTTAATTTTTCATTTATTAGAATTATTTAAAATGAAACATCAGGAAGAAAATGTTTGCATTTCCACATGATGTTGAAGTGTTCTAAGTGGTAAATCTTTTACATCTGTTGACTGACCTTGATTCACTCAGCAACTGTTGAAATAAGTACCTGGGGAATTTTTGTTGTATAAACCTAACCTGAGGGTTATAGGTGACTGGAATTTAGTGTTGCCCAACTCCTTTGCTTAGTGCTATAGTTTCTAGTGAGCAATACCTGATGCTTGTCCCAAGAGATGGGACCTACCCAACATAAAGAGACACAGTATTTAATGACATTTCATAACTATTTTGGAAAGGACATATTAATTCAAATATTTTTAACAGTTATTGAAAATGGTGAGATGGAGAACTTACTTTTTGATTACATCTTAAAGCTTATATTATAACATCTAATAGTAATGACTTTTTGTATTTCATAAAATCCTTTTGTTAATTGCCACAAGTCTCAAAAGATGAATGGAAAATGAATTAATGTTGTTATAAATAACCTGGGAACATAGTGAAACTTGGTTAGTTTGAAGCTTAAGGGACTGGGGAAAAATTTGAATTACAAAAATTAAGTCTAAAATGAATATTTTATCAATATTCACTTGTAATTGAGGCTAATAAATAAAAAAAAAAAATTGAACTAAATTTTACAGTGTTTATTTTTACCTTAACCAGAATAGTACAGAAAAGAATATATATAGTGATTGCACACTTTATGCTGAGTAGTAAATGAATTACAATTTTGCAAAGAAGCTTGAAATATCTGATTGTTTTGTGTAATTTCATCTGTTAAGGTTTGTAAACTTTTCAAGTATGTTCAGTGACTGTAAAACAACTACACTTATGTTGGCTTGTCCCTCGACATATTGATAAAATTCATGCAGATGATGAACCGTCGCATCTGTTCCACTTTAAGTTGTTCATACTCCTCTTCATCAAATGACTGTAAAATGCCTTAATCTGAAATTGCCATGTTTTGGTCCAAGGAGATGTGTTGATCAAATGTAGCACCCTTTCTGTCATCTCAGGCATCTGGCAGAGGGGCATTTGTATCTAAGGGCTGAATTGCTCATTTTTCTTGATAAAACTACCTTTAGGAAACAGTTTTTGTTTTGTTGGTTACTTGAGACCATACAACATTTATGCAGCATCAAGGATACTTATCTTTGAATTCTAGTTTTTATCCATGTAAAAGCCTGAGAAAGGTTTTTGTATGAGATGTCTATAAAAATGCTTGAGTATGACATGCACAACTGAAGTCATGCTTGGAGAGAAAGAGATAACCTTTACATAAGAGGGATAGGGTTGTGAGGATTGCAGTTGTCGGTAAACAGGAGAATTTTTATGCGTTTTATATATTACTTTTGCCTAGTTTTAACAGCCAATCTTCAAAAATGTCTGCTGTCTTCCAAACTTTTCTATTTGCTTTATACTTTGCTGGTTTTTGATTGGCTGGGTTCACAGATTTACCTACCATGAACAAAGGTAGATTTTCATTCCCATTCATGTTAGCCCATTCCCATTCTTTATTGTTCTTTTCTCCACTGCAACATTCTCCCTTGAAAGCTAAAGTTTTTGTCTGTGTACATTTAAAGGACAAACCTGTTTTCTATAATGTCTCTAGCTGTCATTATTTCAGCCATTTGCAAAATATCCACTTTCCAAGAATTTGCTGCATCTTGATATAATCTTGCACTTTCACCTACACAGATGTAAAAGAAATGAATTTTTTTTTAAAACCATGTAAACAACTGGTGCTGACTTTGAACTTACAGAATAATACTTCAGCTTTCTCACGGATAAGGAAGGAATGAATGTTTTTGTACCATGCTTGGTTAAACCACTTTAACACGCAGTTGTTGACATTCGGATTTTACAATTGTCTCACTTTTTTGAACTCCTTCCATATTCACTCCAGGCATCACTTAAAATTTGCTCATTCTTCAGATAAGTGACAAAGTGTTTGCTGATATCCCAAACACTTTCACAATTTTAGAGTTTTTCTTCAAATTCTTTTTGATTTCCCCAATGATGACAACTTTTTTCCACAGAAATTAAAGTCTTGTACTGAACACTCTGTTTACTGAAAGACATAGTGGCACTGATTTTATGACACACTAAACAGCATGAAGCTTAAGTTGGAACTAAAGGCACACATGTTAAACAAACAGCCTTGGAGGATGACCTCCTCTTTTACAGAAATGCATAGATGAAGATTAACATCTTTATTTTTGCTTTTAGACTAATTTTCAACTGACATTTCTACACAAAAATTTGAATTAAAGAGGATGAAATTGAATTATATGTGAATTTTTTTAAATTGCTTTAATACAAAATTCAAGGGGCCGAGAAAAATCTTTGAATTACTGACTATTTTTAATTACAAACTTTGGGATTATTCAAGTTCCATTGAAATGGGTCCACCAGTTTAATGTTAAAGAATTGCATAATATAATTTTTTCACAATTAGATTTTGGAAGAACTTCCATATTTGTTTACGGAATTTGGGAATCCACACAGTGAAACTTTTGTTAATCTTATTTTGATTTAAAGTAAAACACTAAAAATCAAAATAAGATACATATTTGTATTTCCATTTTCTATTACATGCATCTTAATATATTTAAAGATTGTGGCAAAAACATGTTTTGCGAGTCTGTTATGCCCAGTATCTTTATTGAAGAAATCAAAATAATATCACACTACCAGAGGTAACAGGTTGTTAAGGCGTGAACTCATGAGCAGGAGGCCTGGGTTTGATTCCCACAAGGAATGTCCTCACCAACAGTTTTTTTTCCAGGTTTTCTTAGTCCTCATAAATGGCAAATGCTGGGGAGGTACCATAAAACTTGGGTCTGGAACACTTCCTTCCTTACAAAAGAAAATCCTTTCTCTGTTTATCACTTCATCTCATGTATCATCAGTGTCCACCTCCTTTGATACTCAGTATTAAAAGCGGGCATTAAACACTATTAAAAAATATTATCACAATAGAAAGAGAGATCTCTCGTTTACTTTTCCATGTATTTTTCATGAACATTGAGTAACTTATCATATATCTTAATGAGTTTAAAACCTGCTGTCATAGAATTCTGTGTCTTGCATCTGGATAAAAGCAGAAATAGCACGTTCCATGTTGTCATTGATGCTGTAATGGTGTCCAGACAGCTCCCACTTAAAAGCTTGGAACAAATGGAAATCACTGGGCATGATATTGGGACTGTATGGGGGGATGGTGCAAACTGAATTCCACAGAAGAGCTACTGTTGCCATTGTGTAGGGTCTTTGTTATGATAAAGAAGCATGGTATCTGATGACAACCGTCTCGGTCTCTCTCATTCAATAGTGCCTTTCAACTTGCTCAATGTATTGGAGTATTGTTGGGCATTTACAGCCCATTCACTAAGGAAATCAAGCAAAAGAACTCCTTTTGTATCCCAAAAAAAGTTTATATGACTCTGCCAGCAGACTTTGAACTTCTTCTTGATGGGATCTTGGATGCTTCCATTTCTTGTGCAGAACAAAAATGTATTATCTTCATATTCATAATGAAGCAGATGTTGCAGAATGATGCCATTTCTTTCAGACATGTGATAATCTTGTCCAAGTACCCAACATGCTGCCAATTTGCAGTAGTCCAGGATTCCCTAATGTTGTGATGTACTTGAGCACATCCAATATTTCGTGGTGAAGCAACATTACCCACAGTGACCTGATGGTCAGCAATAATCATGGCATTCATATATTCGATGTTTATCTCTGTAGTCATTGTTGCTGGACATCCAGGCTGCTGTTCCTCTGCCATGCTCTCATGCCCATCGTGGAATTGCTGACACCATCCCGAACCATTTTACTCTGACATCACATCTGGACCATACACTTCAACAAGCTAAATATGGATTACTTTACCACTTGTGTCACTTGCCCATTCATAGTCTACAATCACCCTAAACTCCTCTTTTGTCCAGTTCTGTAATGCACATGTCAGCCTTTGTGGTACAAGCTCATTGTGATACAGAAACATATTTCCTTATGATTCTCAAGGAAATTTTTGCACTGCCAGAGTAAACCATGCATACTTAACATGACTGTCACAAAATTTGCCTTTTTGTCTGAACATTGTCTCATTGATGAAAATGCATTCGATTTATTTTGTTTTATTTAAGGACGCTCTTTAACATCTCAAGTCATCAGCGTCCCATTCAATTCCAGGCATGAAACAGCCGACAAATTTTGCTCAGAAGCCTCTTCTTTCAGGCTTGAGGTTTTTTATCGTGCCGTAAATGTACGACACAGGACCCATGGCTTTATTTCCCTTTCGAAGGAAGCCATACTTAGGATTTTTACGCCCAAAAAAAATCCATCACCCTGGCCAGGTTTGAACCCGTGACCTTGGATTTAGAAGGCAAGATGAAAAATGCAGTGGAAGTAAAGTTGGGGTCTATATTTTCTGATTAGAACTCAATGAGTTAATGCCTAATTAAGAGGATAATCTTCAGAACTTAAACTTGCACTTTATGATGAAATAAATGCAAATAATTGCCTTTCTAAACATTCTAAATATTATGTTGGTCTATTTTTCATTCACAAGCTACCACTCTTGTGTGTCATTAAACAAAGGTATCAACAATCTGTTTTTAAATCTGTTTGCATAGTGTGCTCTTTTTCCTGCATAATCCTCTTCACTCAAAAAGACCAGTTTTTTAAATGTTACAAATGTTTGATGTTATAATATTTTCTTTAGTATATCTGCACAGCAGCTGTAATATTTTCTTCTAGCTTCCCCAAATATCTGCATACTTGCCCCATATAAGTGACTGCGTGTTTCCACTATGTAGAAAAGTAATTGTCTATATGTTTTTTATTTATTTGAATGTTAAACTTGTGGTTTTAAATCAGAGCAACAAAATAAACTGCCTACAGAAACCGAAATTTATGTATAAATGAACAAAAAGATTCTACATATTAATATAGAAACAAAGAAATTATCTCTTTAATTTGCAATATTTAGAAAATTTTGCTTTCTTTATTTCACTATGGGCAATTGGGCATTTTATAATAATTTTAATGATAAATCGACTTGAATAGGCTGCAAAGAAAATGCATATATGTGTATTATTTACGACACCTCTACTTTTCGTTTTTGCCTATTCTGTATATTAACATAAACTTCATAATTCATTAAAACATTCAAATCCAAAGGTGAATTTAAGGGCAACATGGATGAGGAGCAAGAATCAGTAATAGAGGAAGTTTGTTAATATATGGAAAGTCAAAGAAATAATAGAATGCCCGGCATAGACAACATTTGAAATAAAATGTTGAGAGCAGTAAGAATATATATGGGAAGAAGAATGGATGTCAGAAGATTGAAAGAAAAGCATTATCCTGTTTACATGAAGGGGATAAATTACTTTGTAATAATTATAGAGGTATTTCTCTTTTGTTCACATTCTGTAACATATTTTCAAAAATTCTTAAGTGAAGACAGAAATGACTATAAAGGAAAACAATAGATGATTTATTTACATCAGGATAAATTACAAAGAGGTTCTGAGATTATATATAGACTTGTATCATTTACAGACTTCATATAGACTTATTATTATATTTTATGAGAATAATTAAAAGCAACCTCAAAAATTGTAGGATACTGATTAAAATAATTAAATTAATAAAACTACTTTGACAAATGTGATTAGTAACATAAAAATTTAAGATTAACTGATATTTTTGGTCAGGGCAAAGATTGAAACAAAGTGAAAGTGTAGCTTCTCTAATGTTGAAACTCATTAAAATACTTAATTAAATAAAAACAAGAAATAGTTTTATAATTGCTAATATTTAAATCAAAGGATATATATTGCATTACAAAACTAAGATTATATAAACCGTAATGAGATATTTGTTGTACAATGAACATGAAAGTTCAACCTTCAGTAAATAATCTGAACACTGATATTAATACATTTGAAATGAAATATATTGGGATGGAAATAAAGACCATACTATTAGGATGCATGAATTAGATGGATGCAGCAGCTGATTTATCTGTTTGTGCCATAACACCAGGAAACTTCAGGAAAAGAGCATAAACAAAGCATACCTCCCATCAGTAAAAATCTTCTTGAGAACTCTGCCAAAATTCTCCTTAAATTAGAATTGTCATTAAGTAGGCCTTGCTATGAATTTTTCCATGGCCGCAAGGCCAATATGTTCATATATATATATATATATATATATATATATAAAGCAAAAAAACAAAAAAGACATACCAACTCAGTATGGTAAGGGCATATTACATCACCTCTTCCCTTGACTTGTTCTGCACTCAATGGCATACACCATATGTGGCATTGTAAGAATTATTTTAATGATTTATGCAACATTATAATTTAAAGTTTTGGCTAAATGCTTTGATTTATGGTAAAAAGACTTGAAAAGCAATTTGTGAGGTTATTTTTACTTATCCACCAAATGCTATCAACTGCTGTCTCCAAGCTATTAACACGATAGAGTGCTGCAAATAATTATCCTTAACTATGTTTCAGTGCTTAATAATACTTCATGAAACCAAGTTTTAATATACATTTTGCTGTATTAATCATGTAGAATTGACTTTTAGTATGTATCATAAGTACCCTCTATCCTGTATGATTAAGGCCATCACTTGTTTAGGGGAAAATACAGTGAACTGAATCACAGTACCATCATCTCATTCCTTCAGAAATTTGTAAATGCTATTATGAGCTCAGTCCAGTCTGAATGGCAAATAATTTGTTTACAAGAGAATTCCTTTTTTTAATTGTGTCTTTTCTTCTTTTTTAATATGAGTTTAAATGAAGAAAGTTGTTTTATTAAAATGGATGAAATGTGTCCCAAATTAGGGTAAATCAATTGATCTAATAATCATTAGATTTCATATTTGAGAGAAAACTGATCAACCAAGAAAATTATCTCTTGCATTAAGTGCAAATAGATTCACATTTAGTGCACTTACTAAGTTTTGATTCTGTTAACTGCTTAGATGCAGCAGATTGTTTGCATAACATATAAAGCAGCTTTATTACTGGTTATGGTAAGCAGAAAATTGATAATGAATTTCCATAAAATATGTTCAAATAAAGTTTGCTTTAAAAATTATTTGAAAAAGTTGTACAGGTTGCACTTTTGCTCTAACATTTATAGTGTATGACATCATGCCTTTTGCTTAAATTAGGTTCTTCCAGAATATCAGGCACAGATATCACAACAGGCCAGAAGCAAGGAGCAGAAGACTGCCATTTCACGCATCTTTAATCGTTATGATGTGGTAGAAACATCTTATCATTTTCTGTCGCAAAGAATTGACTTACATCTATGTGATGATCCAGGAGGTAAGCATATATGCATTTTGTTCATTGATGTACAAGGTAACTTACAAAATTTAAAATTAATTAAAATTACTCCAGAATCTTGGGAGGTATCTTTGTTAACAGTAAAACGATTTATTTTACTGGCTTTCAGTATAAACTCCACATATTCCTCTGGAGTGTAAATTCAGTCAACTTTTTTCAGAAGATGTTTAATAGCCCCAAAGTCTCTGTCATACAGGGAATATGAACAGGAAAGTTGTGGACAATACTGTCAAATTGCACTGTCACAAGGTTCATCAAAAGTCTAACAACTGTGTGATTCTTGTTTTGTTCCTGATGGACCATCACTATAAAGGATCAGTTTCTTTACCATATTGGGTAACAAAAATACAATGTATCTGCAGTTTACTACAGAAACTAGCCAAACAGTGGTGCTTGACTGTTTTGGACCTAAACACAAAGTTCAGTGTCATGCCTGACCATTACAGAGAATGTTGTTCGACTGATTTGTGTACTGAAATTTGCATGCATCCTCATAGAAACATCTTCAGCAATTAACTCATTTTTTCTTTTTTTGGTGCATGACTGATTTCTGAAATAAACAATTCAATTGTATAGCAAAGATGATATATCTAAGTAAACTGATTACACTTACTCTCCAATTACAAGTTTATTGAATAGAATCAGAAATGAAGTGAATATGCCATTTAGATTTCTAAGGCATTTTTAATTGTTTACAAAATTGTTATTAATTTTTTTTTAAACAAAACATGTTTTCCTGACATGAGGTGTTCTAGATTATGCAGCAGTATGTGCACCTGAAGTTATGAAATTTGTATATTTTGCTATATATTTAAAATCAAGAAATTTGATTGTACAAATAAAGTGCTTCATAAGTATTGGTGTATGGATGGAAAAGCCACTATTACATACTGTTAAAAACTGATTTACACAGTCTCCTGGATTAGCTTATAATCATGTAATTCTCTCTCTCTCTAAGTACTAGTTTATTGAATGGAAGCAGAAATGGAGCCATTATCTGGATTACTGTTTTCTACATTGAGAAAACATACAATCTTCAGATAATTCTATGTTCTGCACTCTGTGTATTTGCAGTGCTCATTAGCCAATGTAAAATTGTCACATTTGTCAGCTTCTCTGCATTATAGTTAGCATAAATTAAGCATTGCCTTTACATGATTATGTGGCTGCAATTCTGAACAACAGTTATCTTATATAATTTTAAAAGTTTGGTGGCACTCTGAACTGAAATTTGTAAAATTTCTGGAGATTTCTTTGGACTTCATTGTAACCATTCTCCAATTTTGTCACATTTCTCCTCAGTAAGTGCACAGCAATTTACTTTTGGTTTGTTACTGAGAACAGATCTTATTTCCCTAAATCTATTCATGAAATTACATATCATACATTTGTAAAGTACAGAAACACCAGAGAATTTTCTTACAAGTCACCATCTCACTTTTCTGCAAGAGTTTTGCACATGTGAAAATTCTGTGCTCTAGAGAATACTAAATTTTTGGCATTATAACAGCATTAATACGCAAATTAGGCAAAAAAACATGTAATTTCATAACTTATCAACTTCATAAACCCAAATGTTACAAAGACAATGCTCCAACTGTTTTAGATAAGAAAACTAAAAGTTAGAGTAATTGGTGGTAGCATATATTTCCTTGCTATTGCTGCCTGCACTCTAGTAGATGAATGTCCATTTTACACACTGTATAAAATATATATGAATGAGTTACTAAGGATAAGTAATCTTAGTATAGTTAGCCTGATACTATATTGTAGACATAATGATTAGAAGCATAGGACAATCATTAAAGTAATGGACAGATTAATTCTTAGGTCTTAGAAGGGACTAGAGACTTATTGTTGATCAGCAGAGTAAGAAGGAAAGGCATACAATGAAGATAAAGCGTACAGAAATAAAATAACAGGGCAAATTCAAATGGGAGAGATGAAAAAAAAAAGTTTCTGCTGTTATATAGTGTTTTAACATATAGCTGGCAGGCCTGAATAGAATTCTAGTTGGGCTGTTTTTTTTAAATTTCTATTATTTTTAATTATGTTTAGCTACGTACTTATCCCTTTTCCCAAAGAGGAGTACTATTATCTCTTTTGTGCTATAATAAATTCTGTTTCGCTGCAACATTAAAACCCTTTTTAAATGCAGATATCATTGCAGACATGCATGGAAAAACTGTTAAAACTTTGGCAGTTAATAAGTAATTCAGGTGAAGTCATTGATTTTTATGTGGATATTTGTATAAGATAAAGTGGTAAATGTTTACAACGAAAAGAATTTTACATTTAAAACTGTTTTTCTGAATTGATGACTTACATTTTTTTATTGTTCATATTTTTCATATTGTAATACTTTTTAAGTTCATTTAAGTTCATACTAAAAGTAAGCAATAGCACATTTTTGTGGCACCAGAAAAGGGAGGTTTTGCTTATGTTACTAATGTTCTGGATATACATTCAGCAAATTAACATGTTCACCTTTTAAGATGAATCATAAAATATTTTTTAGAAATATTTGTTAATTGCTAATCAGCTTATGATTGGAAAAGTAGCAGTCTATATAAACCAACAATTTCACCATAAGAAATAATATCACCAATAATTCTGTGCTACAACAATTAATAGGGCTACTTCTAGGTAAATAATTGCACAGCATTTGTTCACATTCATATTCATTTATTCCATCATTTGATTTATATATAAATCTAGTTACAGTAGTATTTAATTATTTGTAACAACAAATAAAATTTCAAGAACTTAAAATTGTAGTTATACAAATCGGCTATTATAATACAAGGAGGTGTATAATATATTTATTATCAGTTATTAAATAGATTTTTCAATAAGGATGAAGGTAAAAATAATAATAATAATAATAATTATTATTATTATTATTATTATTATTATTCCATCATTTGATTTATACATAAAAGTTTCATCAGTATATAAATGCTTACAGTAACAGTGACAGCTAGGAAAACTTATTAAATTTATACAGATTTATAATTGGGTTATTTTAATAGCTTACCTAATAAAGTAGGAGAGTATACTACTACTTAGTTTATGGGCATATTAGTTATTTAGGTCATGGTGTTTTTTAAACTTGTGTACTTGTCGAATTTGTTTTAATGTCATTTATTATATAGCTTTACTCCACAAGGGCAAAGGAATGCCCAAATAAGGCTATATTATGCTTAATAATTGATCATTTTGATTTCCCTATGGAGAGTATCATAGAGTTGATTTTAAATTTAAACATTGTTAATTTCACCTGCAATAAAATAACACTATATGTGTACAAAGATGGTAATGATAATTTCACCGGTAATAAAATAACACTATATGTGTACAAAGATGATGTCAGAAATTTAGCTGTTTAAAAATATTTCTACACCTGGCAGTATTTGAAAATTATTACTTTTTTTTGCAGTTTAAAGACTTTGTTACTATTCTTTGTTCTCCAAAGTATTATATCGTATTTTAATTGACATTTGAAATAGATAAAATACTTTTATTCACACACTTTTATAATATGTTAATGGCAAAACAAAGTTTATAAAGTCTAATTAAAATGTAAATTGGAACTTGCACAGTGAAGCTAATCATATAATTGATATCATTGTATGATTCAGTTGAACTACACAATCTTAATGCTTCACTTATATGTCATAATGTATGTATGGATACATACATTTATTAAATCTCTTGATGGTCCATATGAATATCCCAATTTAGGTTTTATCTATCTAAACCCCCAACATTTTGTTTCATTTACATATGAAATTTTACTATCATTTAAGATCATAACTGGAAAAACTATACCTTTATTCAATTTATGGTGGAAACCTATTGCTAGCATTTTATCTTTATTTATTTTAAGACCATTTTCATTGAAGTAGCAGTTTTTCATTAATTATTTTCATGTTCTTACTTAAAGTGTTTGCATCATTGACAGTAATAAAAATATTTGTATCATCTGCAAATATGGTTAAGTTGATGTCCCTTTCTTCCTATTATTCTCTCTCTCTCTCTCTGTCTGTCTGTCTCTCTCTCTCTCTCTCACACACACTCACTCACTCACTCACCCACTCTCTCTCTCTCTCTCTCTCTCTCTCTCTCTCAACTTTCAAATAAGTTCATTCCACAATTTGCTCTTTTATTTTCTAGATAAAATTCAAACCAATTATATGCAATACTATAGGAGCGTAATTTGGTTAACAAAATTTTATAGTTTACTAAGTTAAAGGCTTTTGGTAAATCAAGAAATAATCCTATATATACATTTTTGTTGTCTAAATTATCATTAATTCCTTCTAAAATTGCTAATGCAGTATCCGTAGATTTGATTTTCTTCCAAAAGTTTATGTTTCTCAAAAAAATATAATTAATTCTATTATACACGCTTTTTCCAAAATCTTTGAAAAGGCTGAGAGCAATGCAATTTGTTGATAATTATCTAACTCCTCTTTGACAACTTTCTTAAAAAGGGTTTTATTTTGGTAATTTTAAAATTTTCTGGTATTTGACTACTCTCATGAAAATTTATTAGAAACTTCAATGGCTCAACTAAACATATAAAACAGTTTTTTTATTATATAGTGAGAGAATTCATGTAGCCCACATGACGTCTTATTTTTTAACTCTTTAATTATAGAAGCGACCTCATGTTTAGTAACAGGCAAGAAGTTTGAAGCAAAAACATTTTCAGCTTTGTGTGCAACCTGGTAGTTTTGCTTTTTAAGGTAAATCGCAGTTCTTTGGCAATATTGATAAAATAGTCATTAAAAGTATTAGCTATTGCCTTTAGCTCTGATACTACTTGGTAATTTATATTTTATTACAAAAGTTCTATGAATTCTTTGTGTTTTCTCAGTTCAAATTTAATTAAATCCCATATTTGTTTACCTTTATTGATAGATTCAAGTTCTTTTATTATTAAATATCTTCTTAACTTTTTAGTTAATTTGTTAATAGTTTCTTTTATAGTCCTGTACATAAGCCATCCATTCAGTGGAAACTATATGTCCTTTAGTGTAATTGCATATGTATTTCATTGTTTCATATGAATTGCTAATTTCAGCTGTAAGCCATTGTTTTTTAGTCTTTTTGTTATGCTTATTCTTTTAATGAAAATGCTGTGTGAAAATAGAAGTTTTAGAAATTCAGTGAATGCTAGATTTACGCACATTTGCTTAAACATTTCCCTAGTCTTTGCCTGAAAGTAAATACTTTAAATAATGAAGATTTTGTTTGATTTCTCTTACTTATTTGTAAAAGCTAAAACTAACTAAAATGATATGATAAACCCATTTCATATACTACAACTAAAAAATGTAATAATTTTGGCATTAGAATTATTTGATCAATAGCAGTTTTTGAGGTATTCTGCACCATTGCAGGGTATGCTTATTAGTGGTTTAAGGCCAAATTCACTTAAGAAATTTTATAAATATTTTTTGTTATTGACATCTTAAAAAATCCATATCTGTCACCTGTTATAACTGTTTTTAATTTTTTTGATAATATTCTAGGATTATCATTAGGTTCGAATTAACACTCATATCACTACTGAGATTTCTGATTATGCAGATTAGTATTATATTGTGATTTATCAATTTCACAGTACTACTTTCCAAATGTTCTTCCTTATTTAAATTAAATTTTGTTATTGGAATGACAGCAATATTGGATTTTACATAGATGCATGAACCACCACTTTTTTAACATCTTTCTACAAAAGTTACTAACTTAAAGAATAGTTTGCAAAGTTGTAAGAGTCAATTTCATCTTTATTTAACCAGTGTTCTGTAAAATTCAAGTCATTTACATGAGATTTGTGGAATAAAACTTTTACTTCTGTTTTTTTTATTTCTGAGATTTTGTAAATTTAAATTTGATGTTTTTAAGAGAGATACACTTCTACTATATGCTTCAGTATTTTGGTGAATTATTTGATAAAATTCATTTGTTGTAACAATTTGTTATAAGTACTTGGTTTAACATTGTTTACATGTACGTACTAATCTTCAATAAGTATGATTAAGAAGAAGAATGGGAAAGTAATGCTTTTAATGACTTAAGTTTATATTTATCTGTACTGTGCATAAAGGTTACCTATGCATTAAGAATTGCCCATAATACACTTACAGAACTTAAATAATTTAGTATAAAAATCTAATGATTTTAATAGTTTCAATTTTGTGTACAAATTGAAAAAAGAAAAAAGAAAATCAAACAATAATGGTGGGAAAGACATCAAGCAAACAAATGAAAGAAAACAAAAATTAGATTTTAACAGGACCAGTCACACAATTACTACTGTGGAATTATATATAAACAAATTTTGAGATTGTGAAAAGTTAGTTGGTAGGACTAATAAGGCCAATAAAACTACTGTATAGAGACATGGGACACAAGTATTTACATATATTGCAAAAGATAAATAAAATCAAATATTTCATGAAATTCAGCTAATAGAACTTACAAAATGCTTGTAAATAAGGACGGGTTCTTGTAGCAATCAATTAAAGAAGCTTAGCTGGAACTGCTTGCCCCTCATATTTCATTTTATTGTAATATAGCACCATATTCCAAACTTTTGGTGCACGGAATAGTGGTATTTGTTCAGTTTTTCAAACATTCAGATATTTAATTAAATTATACTTATGAAGCTGTAGACAATGGAGTGATAATATATCCTATAAGAATGTATTAAATATGTTCACACTAACTCCACGTATACAACATTAGCATATGTTTTGGGGGCAATTGCTGCCATCAGCTGTTGACCCAGTATTGGATTTGGTGACTGTATCACGAGGTGCTTCTATGGCGGTCTCTGATGGTTCAAGTAGGAAGTTGCTTAGTTCATCTATGGGTGGCACATAAAAATTCATTAGTTTTTTTTTTTTTTTTTTTATGGTGAACATTTTTTCCAAAGTAGATAGCTCTATTAAATTGTGAAGTTCTTTCAGCAGCTTAACCTCTGGTTAAATTTCATGATTTTGGGTTCAAAAGTGAACTGCACTGCCAGTTCTTCAATTTGTTTAAAAGTGTTTCATAGTTTTCATTTCTCCTAATTTCTAAAATTTCCTTTCTGAATTTCTCTTCATTTTTCCGATGGTTACAATTTCCACTTTTGATTTCTGTTCTGTCGGTGTGATGATTTTTATTGTGGAACCTAATAAATTTTTATATTCTCTGGGGCTAACTTTATGTCAGTTTTTGAATATCCTATTGAAATCATTGTGGGAACTTGGATGGTATGTGAAACTTTTGAATTTGTATCTTTCCTTTATGTTCTTCAGCATGGCCTTTTTTTATAGATTTTTATCTTAAATTGATAATTTTTATTACTGTGTCATTGTTGAAACCATTGATTATTGCTGTATTAATAGAAACTTTGTTAAAAGGAGAAGACTACAAACTAATTTAAAGAATCCTCTCAATAATTGCAATAAAAATTTAATCAAAACACCGAAGGAAGTTGAAATATTATCCGTGACTGGAAAACAGAAAATCCTACATAGAAATCTTGTACTACCTAGACTTGATGCACGTCCTGAAATCAATAATAATATTAATAATAATAATTATTATTATTATTATTTATTTATTTTTTTATTGCAGCTAATAGACTCTTATTACAAGAACAGCTGACATCATGATTCTATACAATCAGTTTAATGCAATAATACAAATTATAATATGTTCATATATACACTCATAGTTGTTTAGCAATACTATACACTCATATCCATTATAGTTCAGAAATATTATCAAGCATTTCTCTATTAGGAATGGTTTTAGAACAGATTTTCAATTTCAAGTATGTGGTATTTTTAATGGACAGGTAATTTATTATATAATATAGCTCCTATTTTATAAGCATCATTTTGAGTTTTATTCATGCTCACCTTATGGTAATTGTTTACTCTTATTGTATCTGTATGGCAGTCTTTATTGAGCATGTTAAATTCCTTTTATCCTTGACTAGTATAATAGTTTTGAATACATATAGTGAAACTATCGTTAGGATGGTTTGTTTTATGAATGTTTCCTTACATGATTGTTGAAACTGAAGGTTGTATATATGTTTTATGCACTTTTTTGTACTTTTAATCTTCTGTCCATATTGTTTTACTTGTAACTCCCCCAGATTTTAATTCCACATGCTAAATGTGAATAAATACAGCACAATATGCTGCTTTTAGAATATTAATGTTCCCATATTTTGTTAGTTGTCTCAAAAGGTACAATCCTGAGTTCATTTTGTTACAGGCTATTTGTGCATGGGTGTTCTAAGTTAAATTTTCTTCTCTGTGTATGCCCAAAAATGTATAGTTAGTTACTTATTTTAATGTGATATTGTTAATGTTTACATTTAAGTTATCATTTTGAAATGTCATGAATTTGGTTTTCCCTATGTTCAACTTTAATCCATTGTTTAGTAAATATTGTAATATTTCACCAACTGCACCCTTCATTTTTCTTTCTAAGATTTCCTTGTCATCACTCTAACATATTACAAATTTATTGTCAGCATAAGAGATCACCTTGCTGTTTTTTAGTTGAGGTAAATTATTTATATAGATTAAAAAAGCACTGATCCTTGTGGTACCCCTGATTTTACTATATTATAGTCAGATTTTTTGGCATATATAATGTCACCTTTTTGCCAATTTATTTATGTACATTGCACAGAATATTTTAGGTACGTTGTTAGTTATTTTTGTTTAGTCCTCTAAAACCATAATGTTCTAATTTTGAAATTGGGTCATCATGAGATACAGAGTCAAAGGCTTTAGTGAGATCTAAGTAAATTCCTGCTGCTTTTTTATGGATATCTTTCAATTGCAACAATTCATGTACATATTCCATTAAAGCTATGAGGGTCGATAATTTATTTCTAAAACCATGTTGAAAACTATTAAGGATGTTAATAGATTTTAAAAAACTATTTATTCTACTCATTAGTACTTTCCCAAACAATTTAATGAAAACATAGGTTAGAGCGATTGATCTGCAGTTACTAGCATCATGATAATAGCATGAGAACAATAATTAACAATATCAATTAACCTGCATATAAAATAGCAAAAAATTAATTGAAAATTTCAACTCTGTTAAAAGATTTCAAAGCTTGAGCATAAAAAAGTCATTTGATTAAGTTAAATAACTTCAAAATATCAAATTGCAACAGGAGATGTAAATGGTGTCTTTTGATGCAAAAGTCTTATTTCTGAGCATACCAATAGAGAATCTTATGCACAAGTTAAGGAAATGGTTAACCTCCTTAAGTTTACAAACAGTTGAAATAGAAGATGCATTGAAATGAAGATGTATGTACACCTCAAAATTTCTACAATGTTAAAATATTTTACCAATAAGTTTCTGGCCTAGCAATGGGAAACCCCGCTTCCATTTCCAGCAATTTATTCTTAAACTCCTTTGAAATACATATCACCAAAGCCTTTCCATTAATTTTCAAGACATGAAATAGGTATGTGGACAACATATTTGCAACAATAGTGAAAAAACCTTTGCAATGAAACTCCTTAATTTACAACATAAATCTATAAAGTTTACCATGGAAGCAGATAAAAATGGGTGCTCCCATTCCTAGATTTAAAAATGATCATAAATAAAGACAGACTGAACTTTAAAATCATATAAAAGAGACACATACAGAAAAGTACATAAGAGTAAGTTAGTGTTAAAATTAACATTTCCGGGCTGTTGTGCCGTGGTCTACGTTTTAAAAACTAAAACAGAGCTTTCGCCGGTTAACTACGTCCGGCATCATCAGTGTAGTAAGAACTGAGTGGTAGTCATGTGATGTCGTGGCTAGCTAGACATGGACGGATCAATACTGTTGCAAGACGTAGGAGGAGACGGAGGGGGAAAGGGAAGTTGTTTGTTGTGAAGTACAGGTATCCAGGTGTTACTAAGGCGAAATCCACACTATCTCTGTTTATATTATGGGGGTGCTGTTTTATTTCCACACTTTCTCTTCTGGCCAAATTAAAATAACCTATAGTTCTTGCGACCACTTCAGTTTTGTCAAAATGAATACCGCCACGAGTGGCCGAGGTCGTTAAGTCGCGGACTCGTGAGCGGGAGGTCTGGGTTCGAATACCGCCAGGACCGTCCTCCCTGACTGAGGTTTTTGGTTTTCCTCAGTCCTCATAAATGGCAAATGCCGGGGAGATACCCAAACTTAGGCCTGGAACGATTCCTTCCTTAAAAAATAAATCCTTTCCCAATATATCATTTCATTCATGTATCATCAGTGTCAATCGCCTGTGGTGCCTCTGTAGCAAAAACGGGCGTTAAACACCGTGCATTCAAAATGAATTCCATGGCATGCATTAAAAAGGGCGTGTTCTGCCACGGCTGATCGTTCTACCTGGTTTTGACGTAACATCGTTTGTGTTCTTCGACTCGTTTTTTTAATTGATCTTCCAGTCATACCAATATACACCTTTCCACATTCACAGGGAATTTTGTAAATACCAGTGACACCAAGAGGGTCTCTAGGATCTTTTTCAGAGCGTAGTATGTGCCGTAGTTTTGTGGTTAGTGAAAATGTAGTTTTTATGCCCTTCTTCTTTAAGATTTTTGCAATTCGTACTGTGACGTCTTTTATATACGGTAAAAAGGCTTTTGACTCTTTGTAACACTCAGCAAACAGTACCCCCATAATATAAACAGAGATAGTGGATTTCGCCTTAGTAACACGTGGACACCTATACTTCACAACAAACAACTTCCCTTTCCCCCTCCGTCTCCTCCTACGTCATGCAACGGTATTGATCCGTCCATGTCTAGCTAGCCACGAATCACATGACTACCACTCAGTTCTTACTACACTGATGATGCCGGATGTAGTTAACCGGCGAAAGCTCTGTTTTAGTTTTTAAAACGTAGACCACGGCACAACAGTCCGGAAATATTTATTTTAACACTATGAACACCGCCCGTGAAAGTCTAAGACATGTTATAACGAACCTCTACGGGGAGGAAGTTCTTAGAAGAGTTCGTGTTTTAGAGAAACTTCGCAAGAAGAAGAATATGCTTATTTCTAATTTAGCATTTTTATCCCGCTGCAGGGACTATAATATTATTCCTACATACCTACAGATTCGGCAAAATATTCAAAGTTACAATGCAAATAGGATATATCGTAGAGCCGGACGCGCACTCACTAGAGAACAGATCCATTCGGCCAGATCTTCAACTATCTCTAAGGAACTTATGGGTTTACACATTGACTTGACTTCCTCAATATCGTCAGACTTATGGAATCAGATCGACTCTATTACCTTCAAATGTGCTGAAAAACATGGCTTCAAGGCCATAGGACGTCAAAAAAAGAAATTTACTAGATTAAACTTCAACAAATCACAGAAGCCTTTAGATGTTAAAAAACTAGTTGTAAACTTATCTAGCCAAGAACTATCTTCAGACGCTACTTCACTTCTAAGCAAAGGACCAAATTTCGCCTTAGCTCCAAGAAAAATTCCAACGGAAACTATCATAACTCAAGTGGAAAACGCCATACATGATCTTCCAACTTCAGACGCTGAGGAAGTCCGCCTAGAGACTTGCATGATTTTAAAGAAGGCTAAACCTCTACGAAACAACCTTACTAGGAAAGAAAGAACAGAACTTAAGAACTTACGCTCCAACTCAGACATCATAATATTGCCAGCAGATAAAGGAAATGCCACAGTGGTGATGGGCACAACTGAATATGAAGAGAAGATCAAATGTCTGCTCACTCCAGAAACTTACAAGTTGCTGCCCAAGGATCCTACTAATAGTATTGAAAGGAAAACGATCACTTTACTAAAGAAAACCAAGTGGAACCCTGAAATAATTAACAAACTGATACCGTCTAACAGTGTTTCTCCAAAGTTATATGGACTACCAAAAATACATAAACAACAGGTTCCCTTTAGACCAATTGTCAGTACAATAGATTCACCTACTTACAAATTAGCACAACATTTGCATTTCTATTGGACTCATTAGTGGGACAGTCAGAGCATCACATCAAAAACTCTAAGCATTTTGTAGAAACCATACGCAAGACAAATATCAAAGCCTCTGACATATTAGTTAGTTTCGATGTTGAGTCGCTCTTTACAAACGTACCTATTAAGGATGTCTAAGATCTGCTGCTACCACATTTCAATGCAGAAGTGATTGCATTATTCAAACATGTCTTGACCACCAGTTATTTCCAGTGGAGAGGAAAATCCTACGAACAGAAGGAAGGAGTAGCTATGGGAAGTCCTGTAAGCCCAGTCGTGGCTAACTTTTTTGTGCAACATTTCGAGAATAGGGCCTTGGAATCGGCTGAATATAAACCATCACTTTGGTTATGATATGTGGACGATACATTTGTAATATGGCCGCATGGAGAAAGTAAACTACAGTTATTTCTGAAACATCTTAATGATCTCCATGATAATATTAAATTCACAATGGAGAAGGAAACCAGGGATCAACTACCATTCCTAGATGTTTTAGTGCGGAAAAAATCGTCAGGCGTCCTTGGTCATGAAGTCTACAGAAAAGCTACACATACTGACAGATATCTAAATGCTATGTCTAATCACCACCCTGCTCAAAAAAGAACTGTCGTCAAGACACTAGTGCACAGAGCTAAATTTATTACTGAACCGGAACATCTGGAAACTGAACTACAGTATCTGCGGAAAGTACTAATTGCCAATGGATACCACAATAAAGATATTAATCGTGCCATCCGCCCTAGACACAAAATTTCTAATTCCTCTGATTGTTACAAAGAGTCAAAAGCCTTTTTACCGTATATAAAAGACGTCACAGTACGTATTGCAAAAATCTTAAAGAAGAAGGGCATAAAAACTACATTTTCACCAACCACAAAACTAGGACACATACTACGCTCTGAAAAAGATCCTAGAGACCCTCTTGATGTCACTGGTATTTACAAAATTCCCTGTGAATGTGGAAAGGTGTATATTGGTATGACTGGAAGATCAATTAAAAAAAAAAACGAGTCGAAGAACACAAACGATGTTACGTCAAAACCAGGCAGAACACGCCCTTAATGCATGCCATGCAATTCATTTTGACAAAACTGAAGTGGTCGCAAGAACTAAAGGTTATTTTAATTTGGCCAGAAGAGAAAGTGTGGAAATAAAACTGCATCCCCATAATATAAACAGAGATAGTGTGGATTTTGCCTTAGTAACACCTGGATACCTGTACTTCACAACAAACAACTTCCCTTTCCCCCTCCGTCTCCTCCTATGTCTTGCAACAGTATTGATCCGTCCATGTCTAGCTAGCCACGACATCACATGACTACCACTCAGTTCTTACTACACTGATGATGCCGGACGTAGTTAACCGGCGAAAGCTCTGTTTTAGTTTTTAAAACGTAGACCACGGCACAACAGCCCGGAAATGTTTATTTTAACATTATGAACACCGGCCATGAAAGTCTAAGACATGTTATAAGAGTAAGTTATAATCCCACCCTACATAAATATGCAATGTTCTACAGCTTGGCACACAGAATAATTAACATTCTACATCCAGAAACATATTAAAAATTGAAATACCAACAGGTAATTAATACAGCAATAATCACGGTAAAGTCAGTAATAAAGATTATCAGTAAATTTAAAAGCAAAAATGTATGAGAGATTTGCTGGTAAACATCAAGAAAAGATACAAACTCAAAAGTTTCACATACCATACAACTTTCTACAACAAATTCAATAGGATATTCAAAGAACATGACACAAAGTTAGCCTGAAGTAACAAATATAAAATCAGAAATTTATTAGGTTCCACATTTAAAGACACCATGCTAACAGAACAAAAATCAGGAATTTACAAATTCAAAAGTGTAGATTGTAACCAGGGATACATCGGAAGAAAAAGAGAAATTTAGAAAGCAAATTTTAGAAATTAGGAGAAATGAACACTATGATAAATGTTAAACAAATCGATAAATTGGCAGTGGCAATTCATTTTTGAACCCAAAATCATGAAATTAAACCAGAGGCTAAGCTGCTCAAACCAATAGAGCTTGGAAAAAAAATTTGAATCATAAAAAATAGAAAAACTTTGAATTTTCCACCCATTAATGAATTCGGCAAATATGAGGGTAGGTCCATAAGTTTCTGGCTTTACCGATAAGGATTATCGCCTTCACAAAAGCCTTATCTGGTGTCATACCTTATCTGTTAAGAAAATAATTGCAGCTGTAACTTCCGTTCCATGATGTTCATTTGTTCAGATACAGTTGCATAAAGAAGGCTATGTGTAGAAGATTGCACATGTTCAAAATGGAGTATCAAGCTGTTATTAAGTTCTTCACAAAAGTAGGAGTTACTCCAAATTAAATTAAACGGAAATTGGATGGTGTATATAGGGGAAACATGCCCCTATTCTATTATACAGGAATGGGCCAAACTTTTTGGAATGGGTGGAGAAAGCATTGAAGACAAAGAGCATGCAGGTCGGCTCTTGTAGGTGCTCACTCCTGAAAACATCGCTTCTGTGGAAGGAGAAATTATGGAAGACCGGCAGCTCAGAGCTACAAAAATAGCAGCAAGGTTGGGCTTTTCTAAAATAACAGTCCTTCGAATAATTCATGAACATTTGAACATGAATAAGATTAGTGCAAGTTGGGTGCCTAGACTTCTTTCCTCAGACCAAAAACAGCAACAAGTAATCTGTTGTCAGGCATTTTTAGAGCTCTGCTGTGGCAACGAAAGAGAAGTTCTGCAAACCATTTTTACATGAGATACAACTATGGTCCTCTACTATGATCCTCTGCTCAAAAGAGAATGAATGGAGTGGCATAAACCTAGCAAAGCACCGCCTCTAAAGGCCAAGGTTACTCAGTCAACCAAGAAGATCATGGCCACAATCTTTTGGAACTGTGAAGGAACATACTTTATTGACTTCAAAGGGAGGAACATCACAGTAAATGGGGAGTACTATGCTGGCCTACTGCACAGACTATGTGCTTCCATTGAAGAGAAAAGATGAGGAACACTGAGTGATGGTGTGCACCTTCATGACAAGCCTGTGCACACAGCTCTTGTTGCAAAGGAAGCTGTGAAGAAATGTGGCTTCAAGGAGATCGACCATCCACCCTCTAGCCCAGATTTAGCTTCCAGTGACTATTTCCTCTTCTCAAAATTCAAGAAGGACCTTTGAGGAAGGAAATTTAAGTGTGACGAAGAAGTAATGGTTGCTGTTTATGTCCATTTTGTTGCAGACAAAATTTCTGACTATTTTTAGGGCAGGATTGAAATGTTAATTCAAGAAGGTGAGAAGTGTATTGCAATAAGGGGTAACTGTATTGAAAAATGAAACATAGTTTTTCTCTTTATCTTACCTAGAAAATGGTTAGGCTAGAAACTTATTTACCTACGCTGATACCTATTGTGATGGTATGAGCAATTGCCCCCAACACATCCAAATGTTATATAAGTTAGACTTAGTGTGAACATATTTATTACATTTTTATAGGATTTTGTAGAATGTAGAATATATATTTCAGAAAGCACTGGTCATATTTACAAGCATAATTTAGAATATAAGATTTAAAATGTATAAAATTTAAGCATACAGAAAAATATTGATATAATTTTTCATTATATTCCCTCACATTGTGTCATTAACTAAATTGTATTGGTAGATTTCTTGGCAAAAAGGGCATAAGCATAATATGAAAAATGAGCATTGTCATCAACTAATGCACTATAAAAGATTAAACTTAGCCTCAGTTGAAAGAGATTGACTTTAAAAGATAAATATTTGGAAGTAATATCAAGTGCTAAAATGTTCTGTTAGCACTTTGAAAATCTACATTTACAATATTCAGATTGGTGGCTGTCTTTTGAGTCATTTCAGCTGGAAAGAAATATGTAGTACATTTTTCTATATTCTGAGTAGTTTCGAAGAAGAAGAAGAAGAAGAAGAAGAAGGAGAAGAACAAGAAGTTTAATATATGATGAACAACTCTAATTAGCGTTAATGTGTTTGTTGTCAAATCTATATCAGAGAGACTTTTTTTAAAATAATTTATCATTTCTATGTGCACTTTAAGTGTAAAAGTAATATAGATGTTCTAAGCAGTAGTTTAATCCTATCTGTGTAAATATGGTTATTGGTTTAAGATAAAAGCAGGAGTAAAAAATTATTTTCATAGTGAAGCTAGTAAATTGGGAAAATGCTGAAATTGGCACTGATTATAAAACAAAAAAATTGAGACTGCAACTTAAATTTAAACTGAATACAGAAATATAAAGTAATAAACATTTAAGAGAAATTGAGTCGAAATAGTAACATACACACCACTAAAATTGAATTAAATGGAAGACTAGTTTCGGGAGCCATCGCTCCTATCATCAGTTCCTGGTCGACTGCCGGCCTCGTTGTTTGTGATAGATCGATTCGTCTCTGGTGGAGGTTTGATGAACTTTTGTATTAGTACATCACTTGGCGGGATTTCGAAATTAAAAACTTTCTCCTTATTCTTCCAAATATAGATATTTTCCCAGACTGTAAGTTCAGTTTTTCCTTTAATATATTTAAGTATTGAATATATTAAATATATTAAAGTTTTTCCTTTAATATATTTAAGTATTGAATATATTAAATATATTAAAGGAAAAACTGAACTTACAGTCTGGGAAAATATCTATATTTGGAAGAATAAGGAGAAAGTTTTTAATTTCGAAATCCCGCCAAGTGATGTACTAATACAAAAGTTCATCAAACCTCCACCAGAGACGAATCGATCTATCACAAACAACGAGGCCGGCAGTCGACCAGGAACTGATGATAGGAGCGATGGCTCCCGAAACTAGTCTTCCATTTAATTCAATTTTAGTGGTGTGTATGTTACTATTTCGACTCAATTTCTCTTAAATGTTAATAATTTACACCACTGTTACAAAAGTTCACTATATTTTATACAATTATAAAGTAATAAAGCTTTCATAAAAGGCTGTGTCATAATGAAAATCCAGCTAAATTGTGATTCTGCATACTAGGCCTTTATTCTCCATTATCATTAGCCTCCTAAACTCAAGATCACCCATTCAATCCCAGTTTGTTGATGGATTGTTTCAGGCAGAAAAATTCCAAGTATGGGCTTCCTTCCAAAGGGAAGTAAAGCCATGGGTCCCTTGTCATACATTTACAGCACGATAAAGAACCTCAAGCCTGAAATAATTTAAATCCTTTTTTTTTTAAAAACCACATTTTTATTTTCTTAATTATAAATGAACTAAAAAGTATAAAATAATTCATCCTAGCCAAATGCAGGTTTGTATCCCCATGCAAACTCATAATCTCATAAACTTTTTAGAAAAATTCTTCCAATTGAAAAACGAAGAATGCATGCAGTAATTTATCTGAACCTTTTGTGTGATTAATTTAAACTATAAATGCCCTTAACAGTTATTAATTTTATCTATTGCATGCACCCCATGTTTTCCTTTTGGAAGAATTTTTCTAAAAAAGCTTATGAGATATGAATTTGCCTGCAATTATAAATCTGCATTCGGCTAGGATGAATTATTTTATACTTTTTAATTAATTTATAATTAAGAAAATGAAAACATGGTTTTTAAAAAAAAATATTTAAATTATTTTGTACTTTTTAATCTTGTGTGCACGTAATTTTGCATTCAGTGTTGGACATCTTGATTAAATAAAGACAAAAATTGAGCAACTTTTAGATTTAGTTCATTTTTATGTATATAATCAACTACTTGTCGTCTAAACACTCTTATGCTTCACACCATTTTTGAAAACGACGGAACCGGTTTCGGAGCGACATCCACTCAGTCATCGAGTTGGTCGAGAATGGAGTGGATGTCGCTCCGAAACCGGTCCCGTCGTTTTCAAAAATAGTGTGAAGCATAAGAGTGTTTAGACGACAAGTAGTTGATTACATACATTTCAAAAGCTTCACTGTGTTTAGTTCCAATTAGAATTTTCGAATTTGTATAATTTCGATAGTTCTTAGTAATTTTAGTTCATTTTGTTTTCTGTTGATCACATCTAAAATAGAAAATTGTTTTATCTATTCCACTGATAGATTGAAACAGTTGATTAATTATATTTTTTTTAATTAAAAACAAAATACAGAAATATAAAGTTAATTTTGAAAAAAATTTATTTCAGTATTAAATACATTTGCACCAGATACTCAATATAGAAGTCAAAATCTTTGATAATATATGTAACTCATTATATTATATTATATTAAATATAATACTCATTCACTACTTATTTACACAATTGAAACTATTAATACATGTGTTACACATTAACACTAGTGCAATTGAATTTATTTAATAGAAATCAGATTTATTAAATGTTATTTGTAAGGATTTAATTGTGAGGATTTAAATTTGATGTTTTTATTTGAAAAATTGCCATGGTGACTGTATAGTTATCAAAATATTTATCATGTCGCATATCATTAACGAGTTGAGAAGAACTTTTTTCCATCGTCTTAGTTGATCACGTGTAAGTCATTTGTTTCTTAGAATTTGCGCATTTGACATCACACTGTTTATTTGAATAGTTGCCATGGCAACTGTATTGTTATCAAAATGTAACAAAAAGAATTGTAATCATTTTAGATTCAAATAAAATGTTGAAATTAAATATAAATCAAGTTATACTATAATTTATTTATTGTATTGATAAATATAATACATTCATCATAGCAACTGATCTTATTTTTAAATAAATATTATTATAAATTTTATATTTTTATGTATTATTAACGAAACTACAGAAATGTGTTCTTACTACTCAATGTTATATTTTTTAAAACCTTCGTGTTTGATATTGCGCTGTTTTACTTTCAAAACTGTGGAACCATATTTTTGAACAGTGGAACCATTGAACCATGATAATTACCATATTATATTGTATTGTCATCCATTTCTGATCTATGTGCAAATTTTCATGTCTCATTTAGAAGTGCATGAAAAATTAATTACAAAATTCCATCCGAACACAGCATGAAAGCAAGTTAATAAAAACGTTTGAAAAAGAGACCTCTAAGCAAAATTTGTCGGCTGTTTCATGCCCGGAATTGAATGGGATGCTAATGATCTGAGATGTTAAAGAGCATCAGTAAATAAAATCAAATCATTATCCTTAAGTGCAGAACATTATGCTTACATTATCATTGTAATTGTAATTTTAGACTGCAGCTATAAGTTCATAAAACTAGAAAATATCATTGCTTGTAGACTGCAGGTGAATAAGGGCCATATGTATGACTTCTGTAACTTTCTTATAAAGCTATTCATATATTCTAAAAAGATGGTTGCTATTATCCTTACTAGCCCTAGTATATGTTGAGATAAAATAAAATTCCTTATTTTATTTAGTTATATGTTCATTTACCCTTTTTATTTTAGATGGCAGATCTGTTCATCCTGAGCTAAAAGATGGTGGAGCTCTACAAATTCGCTTACAACATTTTCAGGTAGGTTCTTATTTGGCCAAGCTATCAGTTTGTTCAGTAGGGAAGCATTTTATATTGTATAACAAATATATACATTTTAAAATTATAATTTTAAATTCTTCTTTTTTGTAACTTTCTTTAATGTCTGCATAATTAATATTCAGCTGTAGGTTTAAACTGCTTCTGTATTGATTTATCCATAGTTTTCAACCAATAAGGAGCAAGTACTAATTTGACCATTCTTAATATACATAGTGGACATTACAAGAATTTATACGTGATTCACAGGCAGAATGAGGAGCGGGCTTGCAGACACACTGCCATCACTATCATTTTGTTCTTTCATAGAGAAGTAAGCATGCATTATAGATCAGTTAAACTAAATATTTAGACAGTAATTTATAATTTTAAATTAATAAATTGTTTCTCTATCACTTTAATCATATGTATAAACTGAAAGTTATGACCATTTTTACTAAGGCACACCTGACACACAAAAAATTTTGCACACTTTTTGTATCTTGGTGTAAGTTTTTTCACCAATCACTCTCCTGATTCACTTTCCAGAGTCTTAATACTTTATGGATCGAATACTCTAATCACAGTATGCATATCTTCAAGTGTAAATTGCCTGTGAAAAACATTTATGAAATTTTAGGTACACTTGTTATAAGACTTCTTCTGTAAGAGGTAGGTCTCAACAATAAATGCTCATTGCTGAAAACTGTATTTTACCATGATAGTAACTTCGTAATAACAGCCACTTGACAGCTCTTGTTAATAAGGCACTTTAATTAGCATAAATTCACATCTGCTATTTGTCTTCTATTAAAGACAGCACACCTTCCAGATGTTCCCAAGATAGAAATGAGGGATGGGATTGAGAGTGGGAGACAGCTATTGCAGTCACTACTGCATGTTCCTTACTCTGTTTGTGAAAAAATGAGTGTACTCTTGCTGGTCCACTCTGTATATTTATCAATGATTAAATGTGTTTAACAAGCTATTTTTTTTTTTTTGCTGGTCACCATTTAGCAGGTAATATTTTTCAGTTTTTTAAAATTTGTATGAGGCATATGGAACTATGCAAGCTTTTAAGATTTTTGGGAAATTTGCTATGAATTGGAACTAAAACGGGAAATATAAGATGTGGGGCTTCATTATGCTGATAACTTGGGGGGTTTGTAATGAGGCCTCATGTAAATGAATGTTAGATTTATTAATATTGTAATGTAGGTTAAGTATGTTAATTTGTTAAATATTCATAAATTTACTATAAAATTGGTAAATAATAGTGATTTATTTTATTTGTGTTTGTATATATTTATGAATATTATATGTATCTGAACCTGAGTCTTCAGGAAATTCCAGCAAATAATCCCAGATGAGCAGAAGATCAAGGAGGTGGATAGTTAATTGAAAATTGTTAACTGTTTAATGTAGAGATATTATTCAATTCAATATACTATGAATTGATTTTCATGTATGTGCAGTATCTCACAGGTTGATCAATTTGAATTTGTGGGGGCTCATTCAGTCATTATTTATAACCAGAGCCCATAAGTTGGGCAAATGCTTTTTTAATCTGGATGGATATATTTAAGAGTTGGTAAAAATGAACATGTTTTTGTACATTCAGGGTCACTAGGGTCAGTTTTTATTTTGCCCATTTTGTCTTCTGTTGCCTATTTTAAGGTTTGAAACTCTTTTTTGATCATTATAGATTTTTTCTGAAATTAATTTAGACATTTTAAAAAGCACATAAAGAATTTCAATATATTGGAGTGAAAAAAGTTATAAAAATTAAATAACATGATCATCTCAAAAAATATGTATTGAGAATCTTGCAATAAATTTATTTCTTTTCAAGCATTCAAAATTTTCTCCTCAACCCATTGAATTAAGCTATTTAAATAGCAGAACCTTCATTAGTGAAAGGAATGCAAGGTTATCTTGGGCAGTGAATATCAGGAAATAAAGAGAATGAGGGAAGTATGTAGTTTTGAATAGTCCTGGCAAACGACCTTGTATCGATCTTTGTGAGACAGCTCTAGGAAATTTTGATTGGAAGTAGAACATTTTTTTCCATGATGAAAAATGTTCTCTCTGGCAAGTGGCTGACTATGACAGTTGATACCTTGAAGAAACATCTTGTTGCTGCTTTTAACCAAGAAAAGTAAGCTTAAGTAGTTTAATTTTGTGATAAAGAAATTATTAAGTATCTTAAATACCTATTTTCATTAATAATGAGTGATTTTACTCTGTTTTCCCTTTTAATAAATTCTATTTTTATTATTTTAAGTGTCTTTTTTTCCTGAAAAGTCAAATGCTGTGACATTGTACTGCTAAGGTTCATACACTGTCTGTTATCAACTGGTGCAAATTCATTCAAGAGTGTTTGGGATAAATTATGTGGGGTTTTTGTTTTTTTCTTCACAAAATATAAGGTCCAAACAGTTAAGGTATCAACAGACTGTAGATTTGTTTGTCTCTTTATGAATTCATTTTATTTGTCATAATGATGTGACTTGCAAAAGAGTTTAAAATAATTAAGTATATGTAACAGATGAATGCACAACTGCTTGCTGTGCATTCATCTGTTAGCCTCCCTAAAACTAACTGCAAGCTGCTGCCTGCAAATGCAATATATGGCCTTAATTACTGACTTCTACCAATATGCAGCCATGCTGTGTCTGCCCATAACTAAAATAACCTCGCTGTATAAACATGCAATTACATGACTTGAAACTACCAGTTCAAAGTAGCACAGCTGCTAATCTTCAATTTCAACAACAGAGGCATTAAGTTTCTTTTTTAATGAAGGAAAAAATAAATTTCAGGGTGCACAATGAAATATGAAAGTAGAAAATAAGGACCATCTCCCACACATGCACACAGCATGTAACAAAAATATTGAGATAAATTGCAAACTTTACAGCAAGTTCCTCACACCAAAATAAGAAAAAATGTAATACAAATATGTCTAGAAATGCCTGGTTTGTTGCTAATTATTGAGAGATAACATTCAACACATCTTGAGGAATGATCCAATAATTTAAATTGTTAAAATAATAATTAACTTTTTCAGACAATCGAGTGATATTGTTACAAGTCAATCTGCTTATGTACATGTATTGCCATAGAGACTAGTTTACATATATCATTTGTATACATTCATGGCTATTTAGTTTCTTACATTTGATTTGTGCTGGAGTTGTTTGCATTTGAGTAGCTAACCATGACAGGATATTCATTTCGTAAAATGATATGTAATCTATATGATCTTTATGTACTATCACACAAATGGTAATTCACACAAGGCTGCTGGCTTTAAGAGATAGCATTCCCAGATTGAAGGCACCTGAATCATAAAATTTTTCCAACAGATTTTCATCAAGTTGCTGAAACAGTATTTGTAGCAACAAATTGCTTATTGAAAAACATCATGAGTTGCTTTGTGTACCTTGCCAGGAAGAACTCTTTCTACAGGATGCTGGAGAAGATCCAGGTATCATTATAAGAAAATTAGTTAAAGCATCTGTTATACCACAAAAGACTGCTGTTATACCACAAAAGACTGCATGGAGGATGCTCCATGAGTAGCTTGTACATTGTCGTCATCCTCCTCTTCCTCCACCTCCTCTTCCACCACCACCACACCATCATCATCATCATCATCATCATCATCATCATCATCATCGTTCAGAGTCTTGTGCCTGCTGAAAGTAATCATATCTGCCAGCTCATAATATGAATATTCTTCCATTGTTAGCCGATTTAAATGTAACTGAAATGCAGCTCAAGTCAAATGTAAGAAACTGATTAACTGTGAATGTACACAAGCAATAAACGTAAATAAATCTGAAGGGCAACACATTGTAATGTACATCAGCAGCTTGACTTGTGTAGATAACATCACTTTTGTCTGAAAAAGCTAATGACTATTTTCACAGAAATAAGTTGTTGGATATGTCTTGAAAGGTGTAGAATGTTATATTTTAATAATAACTCACAATCCAGGAATTTTCAGACTTTTTTACCTTGTTTTTATGTGAGGAACTTGCCTAAATGTTTGTTTCAGTAATTTTATTGTGCTCTTTTATATAGCATACAATGAATGATTTTGTAAATAGGATCCACAATAAATAAATTTATATTCAAAATTTTCTTGCTACTAGCATACTAGTCATAAAAATGGAAAGCATAATGCTGCAAAAATATTATTAAGGGGAAAAATCAAATTATTAACATTGTCTTAAGCCATAATCAAATAATATTATTTTGAAATGGGTGCCTGGCACATAGCTCTACTTCTTCACCAGCAGCTAGAGAAAGTACCATTTGATTCCAGCTATAATTCAGTATTATATATGTAATACTATCAATTTCTGAAGTAAGAACAATGAAATGTTTTGATGCAGGTTGATTACTATCCATACCACTTGGCAATTGGTGACAGAAAACACTGGCCGAAGTACAAAGAAGGTGCCTCATCCCACACTCAGTGGTTGGATCAGGCATTAGGAGCATTTCGAAACAGTTTTCTGGATGTAATAGATCATAGTCGGACGCATCATACACCTTTAGCTCAAAGTAGTCATGAACCAGGACATGCCAGCCAGCATATTGATGGCAAACAATATACTCCAGGTGTTGTACATCAGCACCAGCAACAACACTCTCAGGTGAGGAAATGTTTATGCATATATTATGCTGTCTCAGTTTTGAAGCCTTTCAATAAGATATTTCTGGTTAAGTTTAATTATAAGAGCTTTCCAAACCTAATTTGCTTGAAATTCTTATTTTCTCAACACTTATCAGGTATTATTGGGTATTATCAGGTAGATTTTCATTGTGCAGCAAATCTTTTTGCATAACTAATCACTAGAGTTAGGATAAGGTTGATCTTGCATCTTTTACTTTGAAGGTAGGGCTGTTGGTCAAGCATCATAATTATTATGCAAATGAAAGAAACTTATTTGGTCATTTTACTATTTTTTTCTAATATGGGTTCTTTTAGGGATGGGTCATTTAGGCGAATTTTTAGGGTTTATCATGTAGGAAGAGCTATTTTTATATGTATTTCAATGTTCTTTAAAAATCTCACATTTCTTTAATAATTTTAGTTGCCCTTATATTAACAGGTGGAAAAATAATTTCCAGTTCCCAACTTTCAAAATATAGTTATGTTTAAGACAGTCATAAGCCCAAAGTTAAGTTGCGACATCATTGAGAGGGCATGGCTCAGGTGTTTAACCATAACACATATTGTTAATTCAGTATTGCATAAATTATTGAAACCAAACTGAGGCAAAATCAAAACACAAAGAAGGTTTATGAGGATATGTACCAAAGCTGTAGGTCTGGATTCCAAATTTTGTCCAGGAAATGCCTCACACTGAAAATTCTAATCTTTGCTAGGGTATGCTAGGCAATACTCCTTTCTCCAAGCATTACTGAGTCACACAAAGTAGAACATCAGAAAACTGAAAGTCAAGAGAGCTTGTATTCTCAAGAAACTATCCTTAATAAAATAAACTATCCTAAAAGGACCAAACAGCTGTAACCCAGGCTATTCTATGTATGGTGATTCATGCTTTATTTATAAAATTAAAACAGCCAGTTAATATACATCCTTTAGTAACATTCAGTGACATTAAAGGGCAAAACTGTATCATCATTTCCATCATTATGAATGTTAGAACATTCTGCTGTGTTCACACTGGAAGCACTGTAAATCCCAGGCATCTCCACTGGACATGATAAACCAGGTATCCTTCTTGTATTACTTAAATACAATCTGTCAAGCTACTATACCCTGATTAAAATTAGTTAGGGATAGACAGTTAAATGTTGGGGGTTGTAGTGGGAGTCTATAGCTATGGCAACTGATTCTACCATGATATCACTGCAGTGTTGTTGGCACTAAATGTTGAAATTGAAATACTAAGACAAAAGAATACAATAGGTCTACACCTTTTTGACTCTGGTCATTCTATAATTTATATTATAATAATTTCCTAAATTGCATTTTTAAATTAAACCTTTAATTGTTCTTACTATTACTAATAATTTAAAATAAGTTAAGTCATATCTAATCTCTCCAATCCTTGCTACCCCTCTGTCTTTGGTTCATCTGTAGTGCCCTACTGAATTTCCATAAGACAAAGGTTTCCATAAGACAAACTCATACCAGTCCAATAACTAAATGGTTCACAATTGAGTATTCTTTATTCACAGACCATTTCTGCTTACTTTATAAAATATTGACCCACAGTTTTACTGTCTTCTCTAAATATTCTGCTTACAACTACTTCAACCACTTATGACTCATTAATTCATCCCTCCAATTTTCAGTTCCTCAATCAAACATTATATGCTCTAAATCTTCCTCCCATTCACATAACAAACACACGCCCTACACAAAACCCTTTCTCTGATCTTTTAACTTTCATACTCCAATTCTTACCCATGCTATACTCTCTCTTTCCTCCTACATACTGTATCATGTTGATGATATATTAACTTCAAACACCATGTAGACTATATTTGTAACAAAGTGAGCACATGTATATGTTTATTAAGGAAATTATCGTAATATTTAAATTCAGATAGTCTAATGTCAGTATATTATGGCTTAATCTATCTGTATTTTTGTTATGCAATTGAGGTTTGGGAAAGTACGTGTGATGTAAATATGAATAGAATTTTGAATCCTTCATTGTTTTAGATGTATGTATAGGATAGACAGGAGAGTATCATGTAGAAATATTTTTAAAGAATCTAAAATGTTAACTATAATATCATTATATGTGCTTAAGGTAGTTATGTTTGTCATAAACAAGGACATGAACTGCCACAAGTATAACACTTAAACTCAGAACGATTATTGTCTCAATGTAAACAAAAAGCTACTGAAAAAGATCCAAGAGTTATTAGGGTAAAATTTTGTATGATAAATTGCCATTAACAATTTAAAGTCAAAGAGGGAAAAGGTTTCAAAGAAAATTTAAAGATATGTTGAATGTAATTGTTTAAAGTATAAATGAAAATGCCCCATAATTATATGAAGTGAATTTACTTCTTTTTTTAAATTGTTTGGTTTATAATCTTTATCAATGTATTTTGTGATAACTTAAATGTAAAGTCTGTGGTATTATTATTATTATTATTATTATTATTATTATTATTATTATTATTACTACGATGATGATGATGATGATGATGATGATGATGATGTAATGAATATAGTTTTCTTTGTCCCATGAATATTTCATCTTAACGAAAGATATCAATGAACTTTTGGCCACTAAACAGTTTTGTTTCTTGGTATCTTAAACTTATAATCTTACTTTTTTACAAAACCTCGTTGACTATTTGCTTCCCTACTTCTCCAAATATTCTATAAACCAATACTCTCCAAGTTTTTTCTTATACCACTTATCCATCCCTTGTCCTTTAAAGATGCTTCTTGATAAAGTAAACACTGTTTTTATAAATTATCCTCCTTTAAATTTGGGATTTTACACCAGTATTTCAGAACTCTGTACATAATTAGACCTTTTCTTGTTCCTTGACCAATTTCTATTGGAGCTACCTCTTTCACTGATAAGATTGGTAAGCCAAGGACTTCCCTGCAGAATGATCTATGCACTAGTTCTGCAGTTTCCCATTCCTTTTCGAACCCCCATATTTCAATACCGTATAACATTCTTACTTCTATCATTGCATTGTAAATTCTTTCTAGCCATTTTATCTCTAATTAAGGTGTTTTGTGTATACATACTTTAATAATTGACAGCTGCTTTTCCCTTTGCATGTGCTAATCTTATTTACTTATCGCATCTATTCTCTCCATACATTTTCCACCCCAAATATATGCAGTCCCATACGACCTTATACTTCTTGTATTCTTTGTTTCATTTCTCATATTTACTTAGTTTTCCTCATTTATTACATATTAAAATTTGAGTTTTATTTTGATTTACTTTAAATCCCTATTCTGTGCAATAGTTATCTATTTCTTGCATTGCTAGTTTTTGAACCAATTACTGTAATCAAACTAAACCAAATCATCTGCAAATAAAACCAGGTGTTTACATATTGTGTATAACTGGCATAAAGTTATTCTTTTCCTTCATATTTTGCCTTAATTAATCAATAAATAAATTAAACAGAATTAGGGTAAGCTTACAATCTTGTCTTAATTCATTTGCCTGTGTTACTTTATTGGTTATTACTCTTCAAATTGAATGCAAAAAGTGTTTTTTCCATGCATAAAATTTTTAAAACATTTATCATATGGCTACTAACCCCCTTGATTGCTAGTTTATATCATAACAATTTAATTTAATTTGATCAAAAGCTTTTTTTTAAATCCACAAAAACCAATTTTAACTTGCCTCTTTTGTTCTTAAGTATTTATCTGTTAGACGTCTTATCTATTACTCTTCTTCTTTTACTGATATTCTGATAATATATTGTATTCCTCTACCCATTTTCGTAATTATTAGCCAAAATGCCAGAAAACATTTTTTCCTACATTGGACAGTAATGCTACACCCCTGTAGCTATTTGTTTTGTCTGTATTATCCTTGCCAATGTAAATAGAGTGTATAACTTTTCTGCAATTTTCTGGGACATACTCATTTTTTTTATATCCTGGCCAAAATTCCTACAAAATAACTTCTTACTTCCCTTGTATTTTTACTTTCCTTAGAACCACATAAATTACTGAAATAGTCTAACCATTCCTTATGATTTATATTTGGTGCAGTGATATATATATATATATATATATATATTTGTATCTATTACTTTGCATGTAGTTTTACATTTGAAACATCGTCTCCTAATTCTCTCCATTTTTCTTAATTTTGTTTTGCTATTGTTTTTCATAGTCTACATTCCTTATCAAACCAACCATTCCTTCCCCCCCCCCCCTGTAATTTTCATTGTGAAACTAAAATATTTATTGCCTTTTCTTTTGCATTTTGTTTTCCATGTTCCTGTATCATATTCATTATTCCATATTGACAAACATTGCTTACATTGTTTGGAGTACAAAAAAAGTGCAAGTTTACATGCTTTCTTCCATTTAAAACTAACATATTTTGGTTTATTTCCTTTTTGATCTATTTTATGTACATGCAGCTAATCAGATTTAATCTTATCTTAATTGACAGTGCCCACTGTTTGAAAATACATTTAGAACTTTAAAGTTTTCTAACATGTAACTAATTCTACTAGGCCATAGAACATAATCTATTACACTTTGACCATTACTGTTCACAAAAGTTCATGCTCCATATGCATCTTATCCATATTTATCATTAAAATTATGAAAACAATTTACTTCACAGAAAATAAATTTCTCACCACTACTATCTATAACATTATCTTTACTTCCCAGTCCCTGGTTCATCAGCAGCAACTTACTGGGATTCCAGGAGACCAGGCTCCAATCGAACCTAAGGCATTAAAATAAACGTTCTAACGGTACCAATTATTTTATCAGCTAACTATAATCCCTACAAACTACTAATTCCTTCATTTCTGAAATACCAACAATAATGCTACATTTGTTCACCTTCTAGAGCAATTTCTAATATCTCAAGCTCAATAATTTAATAAATTTAATATAATTTTACTCTCAACCATTCCTAGGCCAATTACATTTTTCATATGTAAATATTGTACTTATGAAGCTGTTGACAATGGAGTGGCAATCTAACCTCAACTCATGTATTACATAAAAGTAAGATGCGTTTCGGGAGAATCTCTCCCATGTTCAGTTGCTCACTGAGCCTCCGCTACTCGAAACTAATACTTTCAGGAGAATCTTTCCCATCTTCAGTTGCTCACTGAACCTCCACTACTCGAAACTAATACTCGAAGTATTAGTTTCGAGTAGCGGAGGCTCAGTGAGCAACTGAAGATGGGAGAGATTCTCCCAAAATGCGTCTTACTTTTATGTAAGTGAATGGAGTATAGTGTAAGAAATGTGAATACATGAGTTGAGGTTAGATTGCCACTCCATTGTCAACAGCTTTGTAAGTACAATATTTATATACGAGACAAGTCTAGAAGCAAAATTGAACACTCGTCGGTTAAAGAAAAAATGGCTAATACAGACAAGGACAATTTCACAACTTACATAGTAAATCAGAACAAGACAAAACAAGAGATTAAAACATATATAAAGTTACAAATCAGGAAAAGACACATTGCCGCCAATATTAACTTCCTGAAATTATGTCTGAAAAGAAAAGTCACACCTATATTTGTGAGGAAAACCATTAAAACTAACAATAGCATACACCAGAAGGCAGCAGAAACAAGAGAAATTAAAATTGAAAAAAACTTACAATATAAAAAACTACATGAAATAGAAGTAAATATTTACGATCTGTATTTAAAACTAATGAAAAAACTAGGATTTCACATATGGGAAAATGTACAACACCACCTACACCAAAATTTAGGTGTACAAATGATAAACAAAAACCAAAAATTGAAAAAGAAACTCCAGAACTTACAGAAACACCAAATAAAAATGGTCCCACCCTCACATGCGCACACAACAGATAAAGTAGTTAATCTTTCGAGTGCCGTATTTTCCGAAAATGAAATCAATCTCCTAAACAAAGACCTAAAAACTTGTATAGATTTCTCAGATAATATAGAAGATTACATAGACATAGCCACCAACAACTAAACGAAAGGGAAAAATCTTCGTCAAAAGCAAATGCAAAAAAGTTTTAGAGAACATAACAAACTGAAAGAAATCAATAAACAACAGAATGACATTATAACACCTAAAAGAAAAATCAGTAATATATATAAAAGCAGATAAAGGTAATAAAATAGCCATTTTAGACGAAAATGAATACATAAATAGGGTTGAAATTATGTTAAAAGGAAAAGACTACAAACCAATTGAAAAGAATCCTCTCAATAAATGCAATAAAATGTCGTACAAAACATTAAATGATGTCAAAACACTATCCACTACTGTAAAACAGAATATCACACAGAGTAATCCAGTACTACCCAGGTATTATGCAATACCTAAGTTACATAAAAATGATAACAGCATGAGACCAATAATAAATAATATCAATTCACCCACATATCAGGTAGCAAAAAAATTGATCAAAGTCTTCAATTCTTATAAGGGATTCCAAAGTTTGAGCATTAAAAATTCAGTTGACCTAGTTAAAAAACTTGAAAATGGCAGAATTTCGGCTGGAGATATAATGGTTTCATTTGATGTAAAAGCCTTATTCCCAAGCATACCTACAGAGAAACTCATGCTTATGCTAAACAAATGGTTAACATCAATAAATTTAAAAACAGAAGAAATAGAAGACGTATTAAAACTTACTAATATCTGCATTCAACAAAATTACTTCAGCTTAAAAAAAAAATATTACCAACAAGTTTCAGGCCTAGCTATGGGAAACCCTTTGTCACCTTTTCCAGCAGAATTATTCATGAGCTCCTATGAAATACACATCACAAAAGCCTTGCCTTTAATTTTCAAGTCATGGTATAGGTATGTGGATGACAATTTTGCAATAAACCGAAGAAACTCTCAACAGATGCCCTGGAACTTCTTAATTTGCAACATAAATCCATACAATTTACTATAGAAGAAGAAAGAAATGGGTGGCTACCATTTCTAGATTTAAAAATTATAAGAAATGGAGATGGTTTGAATTTTGGAATTTACAGAAAAGAAACACACACAGAAAACTACATAAAAATGAGAGTTATAACCCCATTCCACATAAATATGTAATTTTTCACAGTTTGGCACACAGATTGATGAACATTCCACTCACAGAAGCAGAGTACAAAATGGAATTCAAACAAATAATACAGACAGCTATAATGAATGGTTTCAACAAGGACACAGTGATAAAAGTTATCAATAAATCAAAAAGACAAAAAGAGATAAGGAAAGTTTCCACACTGAAAAACACAAAAGAAGAATACAAATTCAAAAGTTTCACCTATCATCCAATTTACCACAACACGTTCAAGAAAATCTTCAAAGAACATGGAATAATGTTAGTCCCAAAGAACAGATGCAACATGAAGAATTTATTAGATTGCACAGTAAAAGACTCCATACCATCAGAACAGAAATCAGGAATTTACGAAATAAAATGTGCAGATAGTGAACAGAGCTACATAGGCAAAACAAAAAGAAATTTGGAAATTTGGAGGAAGGAACATTTTAGAAATATTCGGTTTAAACAGGTGGATAAATCAGCAGTAGCAGCTCACTTTTGGACCAAAAACCATGAAAAAAAAAAAACTGGCAATAAAACTGCTGAAACATCTTCACAGTCCATTGGAGTTATTCACTTGGGAAAAAATTTTCATATTAAAAAATAGAAAAAAACCTAATGAATTTTGAGTTTCCTCCCATAAATGATCTCAGCGACTTCCTACTTCAACCAACAGAGGCCACCACAGAAACATTCGTTTGTCCAGCCATAGTTTCGAGTAGCGGAGGTTCAGTGAGCAACTGAAGATGGGAGATATTCTCCCGAAACGCATCTTACTTTTATGTAAGTGAATGGAGTATAGTGTAAAGAATGTGAATACATGAGTTGAGGTTAGACATTTTTCATATTCATATAGGTATTATTTATCATCTAAAATTTATCTAAATTACATATCTTTCAATTGACCATTTCTATTTCATTTTTACCTTCCATAAAAACTCCCCTAATTTGGGTATCTGCTCACGATCTTCAAAGATCTTTCTCAATACAATTCCTCTGGGTCATCTTTTAATTCCCTATAATATGCTAGTGAGCTTCTCTCTAATCTGGGCAAATAAAACTTGTCTACCCATATCTTTTGTTCTTGTTCTCACTTCCCTCCAACAACCTCTTCTAAAATTTCCAATTATCTCCTAACCCATTTCTAAATAACTGTTCTCTAATTTTTTTCAACCAGTCGTAATATGCAAATTTTTTTCCTGTTATTTCAGGCATATTTTCACAATGTCAGTGTCCAATAGCTCTTGTGAATTCTGAATAAATATTTCAATTCTTTCTCCATCATTAACCCTCTGATGCTTACCTTTCCTAACTCTATCAATGCCCCTGCATTTGCAGTATTATTGGGAACTCCCAAAATTAAAATATAGAAAATTCTTAGTATTAAATCTATATTACACCATCCCTCCTCTATACCCCAAATTACCCATCCATAAATCCATCTTGATATATGTACTGAGGGTGCCAAAAAATTTATACACACTTTCACAGTAGGTATTATTTAATATATTTCAAAGCTGAACCGAAAAACAACAGTAATGTGTAGTATGATGTTCTGTAAACAGATGTGACTCACATACATTATGATAGCATTGCTACATAACAGGTAAATAAAAAATGAACAAATGAAGCCAAGATTATTGTATGATATTCTGTAAACAGATATGACCCACATTACAGTATGCTAGGATTGCTATAACAAAATGGAGCCAAGATTTGAACAGCGGAAGGCAATTTTGAAGTGGTATTGGAAAACCGAGATGGTGTTGGAAGTTCAGAGGCAATGGAGATGTGTGTATAGAACAGAACCACCAATGTGAGTAACAATTGCATGCATTCGAGACAAACTTGACACTATGGTATGTATGCAATATTCACAAGGGCAGATCTGGGAGACCTCGCACAGCAACAGGCCATGCATCCTCGGCTGTGGTTTTAAACGTTTTGAGCACTCACCACAGAAATCTACAAATCAATGGGCACATGAGACTGGGATTAGCTGAACCAGTGTACGTCGCATTATTAAATTATTAAAACAGCAAATTTTAATGTTTTCATCCCATACTTTTGCATGAATTAAATGAAGATGACCCTGATCGGAGAATGCAGTACTGTTAGTGGTTTTGGGACATGGCGCAAGAGGATGAGGTCTTTGAGGCACAATTTAAGTTGAACGGAACTGTTAACTGGCATAACTATATCTACTGGTGTGCAAACAACCCACATGTTATTTTGGAAAAGGCTGTTAATTTAACTGGAATTAATGTTTGGTGTGGGTTGTCACCTAGGGATCTAATTGAACCATTCTTTTTTGAAGGAACAGTAACTGGCCCAGTGTACCTGAACATGATACGCATGTCTATCTTACCCGCCATTCATATGCTTTATGAAAATGAGGAATTTTACTTCCAACAGGATGGTACCATCGAGATGTGCATGTACGTCTTCATAACAATCTTCCAAGGCACTGGATAGGACAAAGGAGTCCAATTGAGTTTCCACCACGTTCTCCAGATCTAACTTTACCTATCATTGGACTTTACCTAAGGGGAACTCTTAAGGATGCTGTATATCGTAGAAAACCAGCTACACCGGCAGTATTTCAGAAAGAAATTGAAGCTGCATGTGCTGCAATCGCTGAGGACACTTTCACAAAAATTGCTCAGTCAGTAGTTCAGTGATACTCAGAAGTGTATCAACACCAATGGTGGGCATTTTGAGCAACTGTTCTAACTTTAAAAGTCTAATATGATTGATGCTCATGATTTTCTGTTTGCGTGAATTCAATTTTGTTGCATTAACACAATTTTCTCTTTGCTTGAAGTGTGTATACAGTTTTTGGCACCCTGTATGTATATAGTTCCCTTAAGAATTCTATATCCCTTTTCAATTGGTGGTGTATTTCTGGATTTGAAGTATAGGGGAGTTATAAATTATCCCTAAAGCCATTAAACTATGTTCCATTTAATTAAGATCATTGTATGATTCAGTAGAACTACATTCTCTTTTTGCTCCACTTACTTGTTTCACAGACCATTGTCTGGATGATGTACTGCTGGATACTTTGTTATGCTTTGGGTATGTATATTCTGTTCTAAAATTTATGTTTTCATCCCCGGAAATGTCACAATTCATTAATCTGTCTCTGTGTTTATAAATATAGATTTTCTCTCTTGTTGCAAACTCTGTAGGTCCTTATACTGATTTTAATAATTTTGCTTTTTCACTATGTTGTCATTTTCTATTCAGAAATGAGATGTTATTCCTTATTTTTCCATTTGTTTGTATACTATGTTCCTGAAGTATTCTTTCAAACATGTGCCTACGTTTCTCTTTGTTTTTCCAATATAAATTTTTTGCATTCTACATTTTTTGTAGGTATTATTTGGCAAATACCTGCTTTTTTTCTCCAGTGGAATACTGTCATTAATATTATCATTCAGGAGATTTTTAACATTAAATCTGATTTTAGGTGCCAATCTGATATTAAAATCTTTTGGAACATTTGGAAATTTTTTGTAGGTCGTGGATGATAGGATGAATGTGAATTTTTTAAAGTCAATAGTTAGCTGATGATGCAGACAATGGTATGTGAAACATGTATTACATTTAAACAAGTAAATAGAGCCAATAACAGTGTGTAATTCAACTCAATCATGCAATAATCTTAATTATATGACTAGATTCACTGTACTAAGTCCCAATTAGCATTTAAAATGTCTTCAATTTGTTTATCTTCTATTACCACCCAAAGTATTTCTTTGTACCTAGACCAAAAATTGTTTTATTCTGAGTTTTCCTAGTAAATGCTCCTAATCCTTCTGATGTTCTTCCTTTCTTTGCTATCATTTCTCCTTTCCTTCCTGTATTATGAAAATCCCTTTTCATTATCAATATCATCCTCTTTGAACCATGTTTCTAAAACAGCCAAAATATATATATTTATTTATTTTCTTCAATAATTGTTGTACAGTTCAGGTGACAATTTAATTTTTTAACCATTCACAGTTCCAAAAACTGAAACATCTCGTCCTCCTGACTGCTGTTGAGAACAGGTGCTTCTAAATGCGTTTTACTTCTTAATTGGATTTCCTCAATGCTCCCAGCTGTCATCTTAATTAAGACTAAAATTCTGCTGTGTTGAGAAGATATAATAGTATTCTCTTCTTCTCCCATATTCTCCCCACTACTCAATTTCCACACCTTCTTACCCTTCTTTGCTAATATACATGATGACTCCATCTCCTCTCTCATTGGTGATGTGATCTTTCTGGATAACGTCAAATCTCAGATGTATTTCTTGTTATCATAACTGATGTTAGTTCTTCCCTCTCTCTTAGCTGTTCTGACTGCTCCTCTTCTGTATTTTGCATTTTTGGAGTTGTAATATTACATTCTAGTGTTCGAGAGTTACTCTTATTTCCCTTATCTGGCCTTTTCCACTCATTTATTTTTTGCATCTACTTCTCTTTCCTTTCTAGCCTTGGTCCTGTGGTTAACATCAGTTGACTCTGCAGTGAACTTTGACCTTCCTGCCGCTTACTCATGCCTGCAACTTTTTTGTTGACTTAACTTCCTCTGGTTCTTTCCTTTGTTTCATATATGGATGTTTCCTGCAGTTATCTGTTCTCCTTCAGTCCACACTTGCAGATTTCTTACAGCCACTCTTTTGCCTACTGATCTTGCTTCCATCATTCTTTGTGTTCATTCTCTTTTCAATTGTCTCTGTTTTAGAGTTATATCCTTGTTAATCAATACGTTAGATCCTTTTAATTATTCTGTACTTTACAGAATTTTATATTTTAACTGTACTGTAGCCAATTTAAATTTAATTTCTACAGCCATTTCATTTACCTATCCTATAAACTTCCACTATCTCCCAACATTTTAAATCTTTCTCTTTGCAAGGCTCTATTTCCTTGCCAATGTGGCTATTCTGTTTACATTCTTGTTAATTCTCAGTTCCATCCTATTTATCTTTTCCATAATGCTCTCCACCATTGTTTGTATTTCTATTGGTCCTGGTTCAGTTCTATTCCTCCTATCACCAATAAGATTAAAGTCACACTATCACTGAAATTGCTGTTATTCTGTCCCCAATTTGATTCCTATTGTTAATTAACATCTTTCTCCCATATGTACCAATCCTCATTCTATAAATAGCCAGATTCATATCCATTGTTACTTATTTCACTCTTTCACCCACACTGCAGGAGCTCGCTGAATTACATCCTTCTCCTTCACTGCTACCTTAGCACTCCACTAATTGTTAGAAAGGAATTATTATATTTGTTTTGTATTACGAGTTAATATTTGCCAGAATAGTGGAGTTGATTCATAGACATTGATGATTCATAGACATGGCTGGCACCATGTGCTGAGGGGGGTTGGAATCGTGGATAGTCAAGCCAAAATATTGAGTTTTGTAAATGTCATTTTCAAAATTGATGTTCAATTTGTCAACACCTTATAATCAGGCACAATCATTGTTGTCATTGTTTCACTTTTGTTGTTCTACTGTTGCTGTAACTGTAATCACTATTTGCACCAATCTCTTGAATAATAACATTTTCTGTAACACCATTGTTTCATAATAACATCCTTAAAACAGCAAAGAGCAAAATGATTCTAAAGATATATTTTATAATGGTGATTAAAGACAATATGTTTTAATGAGCTTTTGGTACCCCAATTAATACTGGCATAGTGATTGTGGTCTCCTTGACTCCAAACTAGAGCTGCAATTTATTCCTCTTGAAAATAATGTTAAAAGTTCCTATTTAATTAGAATTTTCAAACCTTTTAATCCGATAATTTGAAAGCAGAATTTTATATTTTCAAAAAGTAGTACTTATTCCTGAATTCCTATTTATCCTATGTTAACAGGCAATTCCAAGAATTTTTAGCAATGGTTAGACAGCAAACAGAAAAAAACAATTTTAGCTGGTTTACAGGTATCCAAAAACAGTTTTAGAAAAGTAACTTTTACTATTGGTCCTCTATCTGCAGCTTTCACTCATTCCTGAATAGTGTGGATTTTCCAGCTCTTTAGTGTTCAGGTGTTTATCCTTCAAACCCCCTCACCTATTAAGATTTGTACTGAAGTCCATAGGATTCTTAGGTATCAGCTGGAGTTGTCTAAGTATATAGTATGTCAAATAAGTGTACTTACGAAGCTGTTGACAATGGAGTGGTATATATATAAACAATGTATACAGTTTTTTTCACACTAACTCCATTCACTTACATATGTTCCAAATTTATGTAAGTGAATGGAGTTAGTGTGAAAAAAACTGTATACATTGTTTATATATAGTATGTATTTATATAATTTTGAAGCTGTTTACAGTGAAGATATTATATTTAAACTAATACAATATGGATAACTTTTTTTACACACTTCACTTACTCTCTTTAAGTTAGAACAATGTTTCCGGAACCAGTGTTCTCGTCCTTAGCCATTTTGATCAGATTGGGTCAATGGCTGAGGATGGGAATGCTGGTATAGCTTTAGTTTAACTTATTTTTCTCTTAGCATTTCGATAAATTCAATTAAAGTAAAGAGACAATCATATATTATCTTGAGTGATAATATTGTTGATTGCAGGATTCTCAAAAAAGGAACATATCAACAAGTCAGGGCAGCAGTGGTAATCCTGTGAAGAGCTATGTACTGACACAATTAGCCAAACTCATGACAACTTGTGTAATTCTCCGGATACAGGACTTTACTCTGTACCAAGTCACCACTTCGAAATGCAAACAAATACCCAAGCAGTTCATTGCAGGTATGTTCTGGTTTATAGCGTATTTTACTTTTCAAAATAAGAAAGCTCACCTCTATTCAAGAAATCAAGCCAGAGTTAAGATGGAGAGCTGCTTAAAGTAAAAGTAAGCAGGTTAAAAAAATAAAACACAAGTATTACATTTTTAAATAGGCATATTTCCTGTAGTGTTGCAAGTTGTTTATATTGCATCATATTACACGTTTTGATATATTTAAAGAAACAACCATAATTTCTTTTGTTTGACATGGTTAATGCAAATTAATATTACATATCTTAGAAAAATATATATTTACAATTTTTGGTACATGATGTTAAGATTTCTGTGACAACTTTGTAGCTTTTTATAAATATTTGGATGGAATGGGAAACTCAAAACCATGAGTTCAAAATTGGAGACATACATGCTGAAAAATATATAAAACAAGTTAATCAATAGTAAAAGATCAAACTACAGAATTAATTGCATAGAATCTTCCACATACTACAAAGTATACAATTAATTTCAAAATTAGTATAAAACAATGTGAGAAAAGTTGTTCATATGGAGTGAGCATTGTGGTGTAGTGTACCACCATGATATTCCTCCTGGAAATACCAAGCAGATCTACTCCTAGAAAATATAGCTTGTAACAAAGATTAATCCGATCAAAAATGCCAAAGTTAATTTTTCAGAATAAGAATGTGTGTCATTGATTCATAACTAATGTCAACTTATTTGCTGACGTTTCTTTTATGATGAACTCAAAAGAATAACTGATGAGTCTTCCAGTTCCTCACAAAACACTGCAATAAGCAGCATAATAATATTAGTAAAAAATTCATAAATTAATGCCATCCTTACTGCATACTGCAGATGTACTCAACAAACTATGCAACACTTCTTGAAATTAAAAGTTATTAAGCTTTAAATTTAAGAAAGAGAACAGTATTATATAACAAGCCAGATATCACTCTGGTCTATTAAAAATAAGAAAAAATTAATAAATAATAATAAAATAAAAGGAAAAGAAACTTTAAACAATATGTAATATTAAATATCGTAAAACTAGGAGTCATTATTGTTTCGAGCCATAAAAATGTACTCTATCATATTTAATTATTTATATGCTCATTTACACTTAGTCCTTAAACCTTCGGTTTCCAAAATTGAGTGCACAAAAATTCTTAGCAAAGAAAGAAATAAAGAAAAATATTAATTTGATAAAAATAAGTAGTTTTAGTTTTATTTCATACATAAATATGTTTTTTTTAATAGATTTTGAGATGCTACGTTTTACCTTGTTGAGTAGTCAATTTCCAGTTGAGAACTTAAGTGTACTGAGGGAGGGAGAAGAGGGAACAAATATATGACAGTCCCAGTAAGAAATTAGAGGTGTATAAATGGAAGAATGAAGAGAGTGAGTTATATTGTATAAATTAGACTCTTAGGGAATTTTTTGATTGATTGATTTATTTATGGACGCTCTTTAACATCTCAGGTCATCAGCGTCCCATTCAACTCAGGGCGTGAAACGGCCGACAAATTTTGCTCAGAGGCCTCTTTTTCAGGCTTGAGGTTCTTTTTCGTGCCGTAAATGTACGACACGGGACCCACAGCTTTACTTCCCTTCCGAAGGAAGTCATACTTAGGATTTTTATGCCCCGAAAAAATCCAACCGTCCTTGCCGGGTTCGAACCCGCGATCTTGGGTTTAGGAGGCAAGTATGGTAACCACTACACCACCAGGACCGATTACTCTTATGGAGGAAGACGTCGCAAATTGGAATAGAAGGATTGGTGAGAGCAGGATAAAAACAATTGAAAGATTAGAAAGATGTGTAACATGAACAGGAGCTAGAATGTTTGAAGAAAATGTGATTATTGAGAAGAAATTTCTGCTATTATCTTATCAATATTCGGGAAAGTCTCACTGGGATTCTGGCAAATAAACAGAGAGAATAACAGTTTTCAGAATTCAAGCAAGATGTAGAAAAAAAAGAAAGAAGAGAGAAGTTGAAATATTTTAATGATAAAGAAAATAAAATTGTGGGTAAATATTTATGTGAAAAAAAGGTGCTACATGCTATACAATAAATTCTAAATTTCCATGATTCTTATTAATTTTTATATCTAAAAATAGCAGCATCTAAAAACGACAGGAGTATACCCTTCATGCTTGAAACAGAAACAAAGAGAATGTTGCCATTTTTAGATATAAAAATTAATAAGAATTGTGGGAATAGAATTTGATAGAAAGGATACTCAGACAGATAACTATATAAAATCAAATGGTTTCAACCCCATAGCTCACAAGCACACAATTTTCAACAGCTTAACTTATAGGCTGGTGAATTTACCAATCAGTAAAGAGGAGTACAAAAAGAATTTGAGAGGATACAGGAGATTGCTATTATAAGTGGTTTTAACAAAAATTTAGTAAAAAAAAAAAAAAAACTTAATAGATTCCTAAATAAGAAATTGATCAAGAATACCAACTTTTAAAAAATTCACCTATCATCCAGTAGCTATGAATAAATTCCAAAAAATGTTTAAATATATTAACATTAAATTGGCACCTGTTAGCAAATACACTCTAAAAATGCTTTAGTGGACAATACTTTTAATAACATTCCACAGGAGAAAAAATCGGGCATCTACAAAATATAAAAGGAACATAGGAACATTATTAAAGGATTGCAAACAGATAGATAGGTCAGCATGGCACACCATTTTTGGATAGATAATCACAACATAAAAAGAAATAAAGTTACTTAAAGAAGCACACAGACGTATAGAATTGGGCACATGGGAGAAGATTTACATTCATAAACATAGGGATCATCTTATAAATTTCAACATTGCTGGAGAGAATGTAATACAAATTTACAGTTTATAAAGAAACACCACCATGGTAGAACCACAGGTCCTCATAGATGTTAGTTTCTCCTACCAGAAGATGTCTCTTCGAAACCAGTCCCACCATATTTAAAAGTAAGTGAAGCATAAGAGCGTGTTAGATGACAGATTAGATAGAATTTACAAGAAACAGTCCTGTTATATGCTCACCAAGTATACCAATCCACACATTTTTGGCCAACGAACTTGCTTTGACTCATCACGTATAACATGAGGATTCTCAGATGACCAATAGTGTTCATTATAAAGGTTCATACTCTCTCTCTTGAGAAGGAAGTTTCATTGCTCCATAGAACATTAACAACATAATTGGGATCATTCCAACAGTCATTGACAGTAGTGTACTAGTCCCTTGGTTGAAGACGTTGCACATTGGTATAATGATTGGGATGCAGATTTCAACTGTTGTAACTGTAACACTGGCCGTGAAAGCCTAAGAAGTACTGTGCAGATTTTGGTCCTGCAAACACTGCACCATTGTTCATGAGAAGACCACATTGTGAGATATCTGCCTTACTGAGAGTGTTGGTTCTCTTCAATATCATTCAGGATGTGCTATTCATTTCTCACAGTTAGCACATGTTGGGCACAGTTAGCAACATGTTAGCACACACGTTGGCATTATGCATGGAGGTAGCTCTAGATTTACTGTTTGACAAAGTTGGTGGTTCAGTATTGTAAACACAATGTGATCTGGGTGCTGCCAATTTGGTAAGCATTGGCTGTACATTCTGAATACAACATTTGTACACCATTACTTTCACCAGATCATCTACATATCAGAATATTCATTTAAAGTATATGCCACATTGCAGTCTTCAACTAACAACCTTCCAACATTTGTTGGTTCTTTGATTGGAAAATATAAAATGTAAAAAATAATGTCATACAAAATAAGGCCATATAAACATAATATGGAAATAGCACTACATTGAAAATCAGTCTTACATAAACAAAATTAAAATAAATAAATTTAAAAAAAAATTAAGGGAGGTGGTATGAACCTGCATTGTATTATGTACCATAGCTCTTACATTACCAATTTAGTTATCATAACATCAAATAAAGCACATTCAGTAGCTTGCTAAGTCACTGGACCTTTACACATCCCCACAATAGGAAAACTAATGGATACATTAGTCTTTCTCTTGTGGGGACATGTCAAGACATTTATTTATGAAATCGGAGAATGTATTCAATCTCAAAGCATACCTTTGTGAAACATTATGCATTGTGCAAACAGATGTGATTAGCCAAGCAAAAGAATACATGGCTGAAAGCTGCTGTAATTGCTGACCTGTGATTAACCAATTTTTGCATGGAAAAATACTCTAGAGACGAGAAATGTTATTACAAAAACGCTATTATTTTTCATGCCATACAAAACAATGCCACTTACAAAAACAATATGAAACTAACACCTCTTGAAATTCAAACTTACATGAAATATACTGAGACTAGAAAGAAATCAACATAACTATAAAAAAAAAAAAAAAAAAAAAAAAAAAAAAAAAAAAAAAAGTGCAAATCTGCATTACATACAAGGGTAGGTCCATAAGTTTCCGGTCTCGCTGATAACGGTTATTTCTTTCACAAAAGCCTTATCTGGATCATACTTTATCTGTTAACTAAATAATTGCAGCTGTAATTCCACTCTGCTGGTTTAGTTGTTCAGATATAGTTGCATAAAGAATATATGTAGAAGATTGTGGCATGTTCAAAATGGAGTATTGAGCTGTTATTAAGTTCTTCACAAAAGATGTACTTACTTGAAATGAAATTAAACAGTGATTGGACGGTGTATATGGGGAAGCATCCTCCTCATATTCTACCATAAAAGAATGGGCCAAACTTTTTCAAATGGGTCTAGAAAGCAATGAAGACGAAGAATGTGCATATTGGCCCTTGTAGGTGCTCACTCCTGAAAACATTGCTCTTGTGGAAGAAGAAATTATGGAAGACTGGCATCTCAAAGTTGCAGAAATAGCAGCAAGGTTGGGCCTTTCTAAAACAGCAGCCCTTTGAATTATTCATGAACATTTAAACATGAATAAGGTTAGTGCAAGATGGGTGTCTAGACTTCTTTCCTCAGTCCAGAAGCAGCAACGGCTAATCTGTTGTTAAGCATTTTTGGTGCTCTGCCTTGGCAATAAGAAAGAAGTGCTACAAACCATTGTTACAGGAGATGAAACAAAACTATGATCCTCTACTATGATTCGCTGTCCAAAAGAGAATCAATGTAGTGGCATGAACCTGGCAAAGCACTGCCTCTAAAGGCTAAGGTCACTGAATAACCCAAGAAGATCATGGCCACAATCTTTTGGAACTGTGAAGGAATATTTTTCATTGACTTCAAGGAGAGGAACACCACAGTAAATAGTCGGTCCTGGTGGTGTAGTGGGAACCATATTTGCCTTCTAAATCAAGATCATGAGTTCAAACCCAACCAGGATCGATGGATTTTTTGGGTGTAAAAATCTTAAGTACGGCTTCCTTCAGAAGGGAAGTAAAGCTGTGGTCCCATGTCCTACATTTACCATATGAAGAAGAACCTCAAGCCTGAAAAAGGAGGCCTCTGAGCAAAATTTGTCGGCCATTTCACTCCCTGAATAGAATGGGATGCTGATGACCTGTGTTGTTAAAGAGTGTCTGTAAATAAATCAAATCAATCAACCACAGTAAATGGGGAGTACTGTGCTGGCCTACTGCATAGACTTGATGCTTCCATCAAAGAGAAAAGGCACGGAAAGCTGAGTGGTGATGTGTGCCTTCTACACGACAATGCACCTGTGCAGACAGCTCTTGTTGCAAAGGAAGCTGTGAAGAAATGTGACTTCAAGGAGATCGACCATCCACCCAACAGCCGAGATCTAGCTCCCAGTAACTATTTGCTGTTCTCAAAACTCAAGAAGGACCTTTCAGAAAGGGAATTTAAGTGTGACGAAGAAGTAATGGATGCCATTTATGCCCATTTTACAGACAAGACTTCTAACTATTTTTGGAGGGGGATTGAAATGTTAATTCAAAAATGTGAGAAATGTATTGCAATAAAGGGTAACTATATTGAAAAGTGAAATATAGTTTTTGTCTTTATCATACCTAGAAATTGGTTAGACCGGAAATTAATGGACCTACCCTCGTATATACCAAGTCTGAGATAATAAAGACAGCTATAATCAATGATTTCAACAAAGAACAGTGATAAAAATTATCAATAAATCTAAAAGACAAAAAGGGATAAGGGAAGTTTCTACACTGAAAAACACAAAAGAAGAATACAAATTCAAAAGTTTCACCTACCATCCAATTTACCACAATAAGTTTAAGAAAATCTTCAAAGAACATGGGATAATGTTAGCCCCAAAGAACAGATACAACATCAAGAATTTATTAGGTTGCACAGTAAAAGACACTATACCAACAGAACAGAAATCAGGAATTTACGAAATAAAATGTGCAGATTGTGAACAGAGCTACATATGCAAAACAAAAAGAAATTTGGAAATTCGGAAGAAATAACATTTTAGGAATATTCATTTTAAACAGGTAGATAAATCAGCAGTAGCAGCTCACTTTTGAACCAAAAGCCATGAAATAAAACTGGGAATTAAACTGCTGAAACATCTTCACAACCCATTGGAGTTATCCACTTGGGAAAAAATTTTCATATTAAAAAATAGAGAAAACCTAATGAATTTAGAGTTTCTGCCTATGGATGAACTGCGCAACTTCCTACTTCAATCAACAGAGGCCACCAAAGGAACTCCGGTTGTCTAGCCATCGTTTCCAGTAATGGCAGTTCAGTGAGCAACTGAAGATGGGAGATATTCTCCCGAAACGAGTCTTACTTTTACATAAGTGGAGTTTAGTGTAAAAAATTAATATCTAAGTTTAAGTGTAGAAATATTTATTGATTTTAGATAGAAATGTTCTTTGAGATTGTAACTAATGAAATGAAAAATTAATAAAGAAAAATATTTTTGAAATTTGTGATCATTTGTAAGACAATGATTTTCTAGGGCTAGAATAGGGGTTATAAAGTTGAGGCATTTAAGAATGAGATACAGAAATTTGTCCTTTGTGTGGAGAGGTAGAGAAGATATCTGTTTTACATAGATTTAAAGAGTGGAGGAAAAAATCTAGTAATTGAAAATGATACTTTATAAAGAAGGTTGGGGCTTATTAGAATAGAGTAAGGAAACTTAATAGGAAATTTATATACTATAAGCAGAAATTGTATGTGTATAATGCACCTATCCTGAGGAGGTAAAATAGGTCAGTAAATTAAATAACTGGGAAGAGTAAATGTAGAGATCCATAATATCCTTAATATGTAGTTGAAGAAAAATAAGTAGTTTATTTTATTTAAGGATGCTCTATAACAACTTTGACCATTAATGTCCCATTCAATTCAGGGTGTAAAATTGACATTAAATTTTGCTCAGCATCTTCTTCTATCAGGCTTCAGGTTCTTTACATGTCATAAGTCTATGACATGGGATCAACAGCTTTACTTCCCTTCCAAAGGAAACCATATGTAGGGTTTTCACATCCTAAAAATACATTGGCCCTGGCCAGGTTTGAACCCACAACCTTGGGTTTATGAGGCAAGTCTGGTTACTACTAGACCACCAGGAATAGCTAATAGTTTAGGAATATTGGAGTGTGTGATATGTGATAAGCATCTTATATGCATAGTAATTGAAATGTAGAAAATTGTTAATTCTTTATATGCCTTCTTTTACAAAATAAATAAATATTAATTTTTATTTAGCCATAACTATCAACTATAGTAATTTCACTGATTAGTGAATTTAATTTTTAATATTTTATACTTTCACTTTTAACAGTGTTATTGATTAAATCTTAATTGCTGTCTAGTCTAAAATAGGTGAAAATATTGAAAAAAGTAGTTAAATTTAGAAATGTGCTATGAATTTTTTTAGGCAAGAATCTCTTTGGCAGAGTTTTTTTATAAGTGATCAAGTCTGCCTACTTATATGAGATCTTCAAGAAGACTAATCCTTCATGAAAAAACTTAATAATCTATACTTCTATTCCTACAGGACCACATTTAATATATTAAATAAAACTTAATGAACAAGAACAACTTGTAGTGCTCAGCAATCAACAGATGTCATGGTAAAAACATTTTTGTCTTTCTTCTTACTGAATAGTGGCAGTCACTCCTTCAGTTGATATTATTGACTTCTATCCAGTATGATGCATGTGACTCAGTTCTCTTTGTTCCCCCCTCCCCCCATTTTAGATGTGCTTTCAGTGAAAAAGGTAAGAAGACAGGATTATCTGATTTTAGAATTTTAAGTTGTTAGAAAAATACATGGATAATTATAATAATATTGACATATTTTAGGATGAGAAGGATAAATCTGGCTTAGATGCAAGAGTAGGTCCATAAGTTTCCAGCTTAACCATTTTCTAGTTATGATAAAGACAAAAACTATATTTCACTTTTCGATATAGTTAACCTTTTTTGCAATACATTTCTCACATTTTTGAATTAACATTTCAATCCCCCTCCAAAAATAGTTAGAAGTCTTGTCTGCAAAATGGGCATAAATTGCATCCATTACTTCTTCGTCACACTTAAATTTCCTTTCTGTAAGGTCCTTCTTGAGTTTTGAGAACAGGAAATAGTTACTGGGAGCTAGATCTCGGCTGTAGGGTGCATGGTCGATCTCCTTGAAGCCACAATTCTTCACAGCTTCCTTTGCAACAAGAGCTGTGTGCACAGGTGCATTGTTGTGAAGAAGGCACATATCACCACTCAGCTTTCCGTGCCTTTTCTCTTTGATGGAAGCACACAGTCTGTGTAGTAGGCCAGTATAGTACTCCCCCTATTACTGTGGTGTTCCTTTCCTTGAAGTCAATGAAGAATATTCCTTCACAGAGCCAAAAGATTGTGGCCATGATCTTCTGGTTGACTGAGTGACCTTGAGCTTTAGAGGTGGTGCTTTGCCAGGTTTATGCCACTCCATTGATTCTCTTGTGGACAGGGGATCATAATAGAGGACCATAGTTTCATTTCATCTCCTGTAACAATGGTTTGCAGAACTTCTCTCTCATTGCCATGGTGGAGCTCCAAAAATGCCTGACAATAGATTACTCATTGCTACTTCTGGACTGAGGAAAGAATTCACACCCATCTTGTACTAACCTTATTCATATTTAAATGTTCATGAATAATTCGAAGGACTGTTGTTTCAGAAAGGCAAAAACTGGCTGTATTTTTGTAACTCTGAGCCGCGGGTCTTCCATAATTTCTCTTCCACAAGAGCGATGTTTTCAGGAGTGAACACCTCCAAGGGCCTAACTGCAGGCTCTTCTTCTTTAATGCTTTCTAGACTCATCCAAAAAATTTTGGCCCATTCTTTTATAGTAGAATATGATGGGAATGCTTCCCCATATACACTGTTGAGTAGCTGTTTAATTTCATTTGGAGTAAGTCCTTCTTTTGTGGAGAACTTAATAACAGCTGGATCCTTTATTTTGAACATGTCACAATATTCTACATTTATGCAACTATATCTGAACAATTGAACACAGTGTAGCAGAAGTTACAGCTGCAATTATTTTCTTAACAGATAAGGTATGACACCAGATAAGACTTTTGCGAAGGCGCTAATCCTTATCGGCAAAGCCGGAAACTTATGGACCTACCCTTGTATATGAACATGACAGTAACTTAAGTGACATCAGTGGTGCTTCAGACATTGCTTCTTACAATTGTTTTGAAATGGAATAATTATCATCCTGGATTTCTTCCAAACTAATTATAAGCATTAAACAAGGGCCAATTTTACCAGCTTTTGATTCTGAATCTCAATATGTATGACACTGCCAAAGCCATGATGCAGGAAGCATCTCATAAGTGGCTAGAAAGATACAGTGTTTACAGTTTTAGAGTGGCCTGCTTAGTTCCCAGATCTAAATCCAATTGAAAACCTGTAGAAAAAATCTTCAAAAGAGACGTTTAAAGGACATTGAAAATAATGAGACCCTGGATTAGCTGTTCATATGTTTCTTTCTCTGACAAAATGTCAGGCAAAATGAAATCCTTCATCTCATTTCTTCCTTGCCAAGGAGACATTGAGCAGTAGGTACTTTGCAAGAGTATATAAATGGCACAAACATACCAGGACACTTGAAAAAAGACCAATAACTCAAATTAGTGGTTTTGTGTTAAGTGTCATTTGGATAAGAAATCTGTATTATTCATTTTAAAAATTGTTTATATTGTATGTTTCTTCTGATTCCTTTTTCACTTTATTTTATTCATTTCTCCCTCTCATTTTATTTTTGTTCATAGGAAATTACAGACTATCCTCAAACTATTCTATGTAAGCCATTGTGAAAAGATTATTGAATTTGCCAAACAATTGAAGATAAAAAAAAATTTTAAAGTCCTGGTATACTGTTGTAAATTAGAAATTTTCTGTCAAGCCCATACATTTTTACATGAGAATATTACATGTTCCTCCTGATTATGGCCTGGTTGATATATTCAATTATGAACTTGTCATTGTTTAATTATTCATCCAGATCAAAATGTACATTTGAGAAAAGCAACATGATTTAGTAGATTCTGATAAATTGCAGACTTTGTGCATATCATGAGTCTTCTAAGAGTATTCATGTTAATACTGGAATTGTGAAAATTAGTTACACTAACTTAACAAATTCAAGATCATATTCTTCAGGCTGATGCATTGTCTTGCTGCATGTTCCTAAAGTGTTTTAGCACATATTTGAAACTGTCTAGGACCATTCAACATAATCACCTTGTAAATCAATACATTTACTCCGACTTTCCAGTTTTTTAAGACCCTCAGTAAAATAAGATTTGTTTAACTGTAAAAAATAAGCGTCTGTCTGAGTTTCAACCTCATATTTGAGGTGATTCTTCATCCACCTAACCATTTCTTCAGGTTTGGGAACAAGAAATAATTGCTGAGAGCCAAAGTCACTGAATATGACAGGTGTGGAATTACATGGAAACGAAGATCATGAAGTTTAGCAGCAGCAATCCCAGAAGTGTATGAAGTGCATAATTGTGATGAGAGAGTACTTTCTTTTTTATAAGATGTGGATGTTTAGCTTGATTAGAATCCTTCATTTGGTTCTGTAGTGAAGCATAATTCTCCCCAGTGATGGTTCTGCCCTTTTGGAAGTAGTCTATGAGCACCACACCATGAGAATCACAGAAAACCATAGCCATGACTTTTCTTGCAGATTTTTACTTTCTTTGGTGCACTTTCATCTGTTGCTGCACACTGTTTGGACTGATCCTTCATCTCTGGCAGGTAGTGATGAATCCATATGTCAACTACTATTATTAAACATCAGGAAAATTCACTGGAATTGCATTTAAACAGTTCTAAAACTCTTGGAAAATGTTCATTCAAATACATTTTTGGTCCATTGTTTATAAAAAGCACCCATTGAGCGGAAAGCTTTCTGATACCCAATACTTCATGTAAAATGTAATGGACACAGCCTGTCAAGGTCTTTGTAATGTCAGCCAAGTTGGTGTACCCTCATTCGGCAATCATTGAGTATGAGATGGTGAATTTTTATCACAACCCCATCAGTTGTTGCAGTTTTGGGATGCCCTGATTGCTAATCATCTTGAATGGATTTATGGCAATGCTTAAATTCAGCAGCTCACTTTTTAACCATCAGAAACAAGCAGAAAGAATCCTTTAATGTGGAATTTAACTCCTTTTGTATTTCTGTTAGGGTTAAATCCTTCAAAATAAAGTACTTTATCACGGCTCATATTCCAGTTTTATCCATTTTGTAGAAAATGTTAACACTGGTTTGTTTACATGATCATCTCACAAATGACTGCACTTATACATCTGAAACTTTAGAGCACATCATTTAAAGGATGATACTTAACAACTGTCACAAGTAATATCACAAGAGGGTCTGAGATTGCCAATAAATTCATGAACGTAGTGAGCAAATTTATCTGGAAAGCTCAGACCCCCGAGTGATATTTATTATTTCACAAATAAAATAAGAATTTAAATATACCTCCCATAAACTTGGCCTTCAATATTATAATAATTGTACGTTTGTATTATGAATACTTACCCTTCAAGCCATCTAGCAACAGATGAATGTCAATTGTCAGTAATGCTAATAGAGAAGAGCGTAATACAGGTTTGGAACTATTTCATGAATAGAATAAGAATAAAAGTAAAAATATTTGAAATTTGCCCATGGAATATTAACAATTGTATAAAATGTTATACTTATGAATACATACCTATTCAGAAACTATGAGAATGAAATAGACAAAAGTCTACTATTACAGCCGCTACAGTTAGATTTACTAATGTGAACTGAGAAAACAAATCAGATAAAACATTTTACCATTCAGAACAATTAGTTTATTAAGATTTATTGTTGCATAGGTAGATATTGTTAAGTAATTTATAAAATGATTTCTGACTGTTTGGCTGAATATGCAAAAACAATTGTTTGAGTGAACACACATTAAGTTAGTTAAACTTATAATTACTGAAAGAACAGAAAATTGGTCAGTGATGCATGCTCAGGAATTATGTAGTGGAGGTATAGAGTTGGCTACACTGATTACAAAATAAATGCACATTGTGTGATAAAATGGATTTGATAATTTTTTCGATAATTTCACTGTGATATCCAGCTGTAATTGGTCAAAATTTCAAATTTTGTATCCTTTCATTGGTCAATTTTAAAATGACATCACATAAGTGAAATAATCATAGTAATTTGGCCATGTTCACAACATCTCTGAGTCAGCCAAGATCTTTTAGAATATCCCTCATATATCTGTCTATGCAGAGTTAGTCTCTTATTATCAGTCATTTCCGTAAATTGCAATGACATAGCTACATTCATCTTTCCCTATCAAAACTGTTCTACTGTTCTGATAAATAAATAATTTAAAAATGAGCTTTAAAAACTACAGATTGTTTGATCATTCCCTTCACATCAGTCTCCTGAACTTTTCCTGAGTTCTGAAAAATTGTACATCAATATAAAATGTAAATGAAGTCATAGGTAGAAAAGAAGTGGAGGATTATTTTCATTTCACCAAATATTCAGTAGCCCTATGTTTAAATAAATGTATCCAGTGCATGTGAAATATTTCTCTCTTTGTGAAAAACATTTGTCCAAAAAGTATACAATTTTCAGATTAAAGTTATATAAGGCTGATTCTATGTTCATGAAATATTTGATATATTTAAATGTACATAATTTACTTATATCTTACCTTTCACTTATTCTGCAGAGTTTTCTTGTGGAAAAGAAAAATTACTTTATTTTCTACCAGTATCTGTATAACTGCAGCTAACTACAATATACTGCCTTGTCAAAAAATTTGCCATTTCATTAGAAGTTTTATCAGGTGACCAATAAAGTATGAGAGTCATTGGAAAAGTTCTTGAAATGATCCACAAATTGCACTGGCAGTTCTGAAGCAGTTTTGTTATCAAAATCTGCCATCTTCCATAGAAAAATTTGTGCAATAATACATGGATTTGGTGAAGAATCATAGTAGCTATAGCTGTTTGCTGTAGTGCATACATGTGTATAAGGGAAAAATGTGAAATATTGAACATTATATGGTTATTAAATTCTTGGTAAAGAAAGGTATGAATGCAAAGAAGTTCGTACATATATGACAAACACTGTGGGCGAGCACCATCATTTTCAGTCATTTCCAAATGGAAGGCAGAGTTTAAATGAGGCTGTGAAAGCTTGGAACGCATAACCAAAATCCATGCAATTAAGGTGCACGACGTGCTTCTGGAGGATTGCTGAATAAAGGTATCTGAAATTGCTGAAGCTCTGGGCATTTCAGGAAAATTCATATTTCACATATTGACAAAGAATTGTGCTTGAAAAATATCATCATAAATGTTGCATCAGGGATCTAAAGTGAATCAGAGTGCAAATCTCTCAACAAAATTTAGCCAGTTTTCAGAGAGATCCTCAGACTCTATGTGTTGATTTGTGACCAATGATGAAACATGGTACACTACTACACACCTGAAACAAAAAAGTGGTCTAAACAATTGAAGCATCAAGATTCTACACTGTCAAAGGTCAAGTGTGTGAAATCGGATGGGAAGATTATGGCATCGGTTTTCTGGGATGCCAAGGATATACTGCTAATTGATTATCTTCCCACTGCTACATCTATCACTGAAGCATATTATGTAACCTTTTAAACCTATTGAAGACAAAAATTTGTGAAAAAAGGCTGGATTTGTAAATGAAGAGTCATTTTGCATCAAGACAATGCTCACTCTCACACATATTGCAATGGTGTAAAGCAATGAATTGGGATATGATTTTCTGCTACATCCCCCAAATTCCCCTGACTTGGCTCCATTGGACTTTTATCTGTTCCCCAAACTGAGGAAATTCCTTGGTGGAAAGAATTTTTCACCCTGAATGTAAATCATCAGTTGAGGTGTATTTTGCAGGCCTGGAGTAATCTGACTTTAATGATGGCATAAAGGCTTTGGAGCATCACTGGGACCACATACAATAGTGTATAGAGAGACTACGATGAAAATAAGAATAATTTCAAAAAGCTATGCCATCATTTTGTGCTTCATTTGGAAAACTTTCCAAATGACCCTCGAATGTTCAGCTGTTCAAAGTAACTTTAGATGATCTAAAGAAACAATAAATTTACTCAGAAAGATGTCTTCATTATAATTGTGAAACTAGCCTTTATGGTGTGTGCAGGCAGTTGTGCAGGAAATAGGATATCAATAATCTGTTGATGGAAAGTCTTGAGAATACATAGTATACACTAGTTTTCCATCTTAATATCTTTATTGTTTCCAATTAAGGTTGAGCAACATGCAATTTTGCATTGTCCTGTAAGAGGATATCTTTATGATTAATTCCAATTCCTTCTGAGGAATCATTGACTTGGTTAAGTTGATGACAGCCAATAGTGTTGCCCATTTGATTATACAGTACCCATTGTGTATTAGAAGCCAATATCTGGTTGAGAATATTTTCATAGTAATGTCCATTAAGGAGAAAAACACTAATTGCCAGTTGCTGATTTTTGCTGATATGAAACTAATTTTCCAATCTTTTACACCTTTCTTGTTCCTCTTAGTGTGTATGTGTGTGTGTGGGTGCATGCATGGGAGAGAGAAAGAGAGAATGCTTCACATCTTTCCACAAGTTCTTGATATGTCTGCTTCAGATCAATTCAATCACAATCCTCAGTTTGCCATCAATGATGATACTATAATATCCTTATAGAAATCCTCTAGTGATACATCCCCATCAATAAATATCTTGAATCACTTTTGCAATGCTCTTTCACTTTTTGATTCTTCACCAAAAATAAGACTTATCTTTAGTCCTAATTTGATTTCCTTAATCCCAAATTCAATTCATAAAGTAAACAAGTCACAACATTTTGTTGTTTACTAATTGCCACTAAAAACAGAATTTGAACGTTTTTTTTTTAATAATAAGTTAACAATTATGAGGATAAGTCGAAAATTAGCTACAATTTTCATTCTAAACTGTGTTAATACAAAGGTAGGAGTTTAACATGTACATCACCTTTCTATATAATCTCTTCCTTTTCAATGCATTTGGTCTAGCAGTTGTTGATTTGGTTTATTTATGGACGCTCTTTAACATCTCAGGTCATCAGCATCCCATTTAATTCAGGGCATGAAATGGTCTACAAATTTTGCTCAGAGGCTTCTTCTTTCAGGCTTGAGGTACTTTTACGTGCCGTAAATGTACGACACGGGACCCACGGTTTTACTTCCCTTCTGAAGGAAGCCATGCTTAGGATTTTTACGTCCGAAAAAATCCATCTATCCTGGCCGGGTTTGAACCTGCCATCTTGGGTTTAGAAGGCAAGTATGGTTACTACTACACCATCAGGACTGACTTTGGTCTAGCAGTCCATAAACTTGCATATTCCTTCCAAGAAGAAGGTTTTAGGATGCTCATGAAGTCACTTTGGTACTGCAGCTAAGTTTGTGGAAAAATGACGATCATGCAAAGCCTCCTTTAGCAGCCCAAAAAGATGAAATTTAGAGGGAGAAAATTTTGGGCTGTAGGGAGGGTGTTCCAGTAACTCAAAACCCAACTTGTTGATGGTTTGAATAGTATGGTAAGTCATGTATGGGCAGGCATTATCATTCAGGAACAATAGACTAGAGCATTTGTTGTGAAGTGCTGGCTTCAGCTTCTTGTCCAGCAATTCACTATAACTCGCACTGTTGATGGTATTCTCCTTTTCCACGTTTTCATCCAGTATAGCATTTTTGCATTCGAAAAAGTGGTTAGCACAATCTTTCCTGCTGATGGCTGCCTTGAATTTGTGCACTTTTAAACATTTTGATCCATGAAAAAACACTTTTACGTAATAACGCACTTTCCCCCTATTGTGGTACAAGTCTATGATGAATTTCAACCCTGTTCACATCCTCTGACCAGAGAAATCAGATCACTGCTTGTTGTTCCTCCTTTCCTTGATGCAAACTGCTAATGGAGTGGACATTTTTACATTGTAATAGCCAGAGGGCAAATGATGCAGTCAAAGCCAAGTTCTGCACCAGTGACCACAGTTGTACAAACTTTAAGCATGCAACTACATAAAGCAGTATGACAGCATTAAAAGTGTGTTATGGAGAAAGTGTAGATAATTTTTTACTCTCCCCATACATGACTTGAGGTTTTCTTCATGGCAACATGAATAAAAGTCATCTAAGGTTAACAGCCAGGTAAGTTCTGGAAGAACTTGCTTCCAAGCTTTCAAGAACTAACTCTTATCATCAGGTAATAATAGCTGGGAAGCTTTTCCATTGATGACCTGAGAAGACTTCTGTTCCTAGCATCTATAATTGTTTTTTCAAGTCATAAGTTCAAATGGCTATGCCAGATTGTTATGGACTATTTTGCTATGCATTAACTGAACAAACTTCCTTGGATAATGTGAAAGTTAAAAGCAAAAAAAAAAAGTAGTTTCTCTAATATATTATTGCACTGCATAATGTTTTATTACTAAAACTGCAACACAGCTATTTAATAATTAAATAAAACTAAAAGCCTTGTAGTTTCATTTAGTTTGATATACACTTGCTAGTGTTCTAGTGACTTAGTTTTTCTATTGATCCCCTGAGAATATACAAAGTTACTTTCAGACTTAGTGTAGACTCTGTATTCTATCTTAAGTTTTAGAGGGCTGTTTAAAGTAATAAGCATCATTGTAGACTTCTTCATGTTATACATAAGATTGACACCAAATAAGTTGCAATTCATTAAATTTTCTTTTGCATGCAGCTGTTGCATCATCAGGTAAGATAAAATAGCATTTTAATAATCTGACACAAAACTTATATTGATTTATCCAATTATTGTTCCACCACTGCATAGTACTGGTACTTTTGATAGACTTGCTATTATTTGGTTTTGACAAAGTTCTCTTATTTATGTTAATGAAACAAAATATCAACCAATTCCTTAATTACTTTTTGACACCTGTTAATAAAATTCAGCAGTTTCCTTCAAAAAATGAATGTTGTGTCATGTTACTCATTGTAAGTTTCTCTAAGCACTATATTAAATATCTCATTCTTAAAGTTTCCTAAAGATAAAACTCATGAGTTAAGCCAGGGGTCAAACATGTATGCACTTGATAATAGCACAGTTGTGGAACATTGCATGAAATTGCTTGTAATAAAATGTAAACATACCTATGTTGTTCTGAAAATTCCCTTTTAATTAGCTCCACAAAAAATGTAAATTAATTTACATTATGTGTTTCACATATGTATCATATTAGCTGTTACCTTTAGAGAGAGAGAGAGAGAGAGAGAGAGAGAGAAAAGAGGTAAGTAGTTGCTCTTTTGTTGTGGGTGTACACAATTCAGAGACTTCATTACAGAGAGGCATTTATTGAAACTGGGTTTTTCTGAGTTTCAGTAAGATTATTTTATGAATCCATGATAATGGATGGATGATAAATGGTGATTTCTTAGGAAGGTAATGTTGTTGATCAGCTTCTCTTTATATATGAGGTGTCCCAGAATTCAACCACACAAATTGCAAGGATGTGAAGGAGTCCTAGATAAGTGTTTTAGATTGGGAACTTATGATCCCTTTTGTAAACTTTCAAAGTTATAACGCTTTTTTGAAATTGGATATTCAAACTGATAAGTCAATATAACATAAGTGTGTGAATTAGATTTTCATTCAGAATGCACACGTCTTGCCCAAGTAGTCGGGGAAAAAGTAGTGTTAATACACAGTGCATGGGAAATTGAAAATTGTTGGCTTTGCTACTTTGGTAAAATTGTTTGTACTGCGAGGGTATGCATGCCAATGATAATAGATCAGTAATGCTATGAAGTTAAATGCTCATGCGCAAAGTACCTAGCATATCGCAGCTGAGGCTTAACCAAATTGATCCTGTTCTGCAATTACAATCTGGCCCTGTCCTGCGGCCGAAATCCCGAAAGGTAGCGAAGAAAGCCGAATTCTGCCCGAATTGCAGATGAGTCAGAAAATGTTAGTATTGAGTTCTGTTGTTGTTGTTATCCTCATTATTATTATTATTATTATTATTATTATTATTATTATTTGCTATACCTAAACTTTTTTTTGTTGAACCTAAACTAAACTAAACTAAACTAAACTAACCTAGCCTATGAAAAAGTAAAATTTATTCTATTACAAAAGATCACAAGTGAGGGGGAAAAAAAAAGGTTACACTGAGGGGTACGAACCCACAACTTTCACATCATTAGCATGACACTCTAACCAACTGAGCTAACAGGTCTAGATGCTTATCAAGGAAATTTTGGGCTTAAAGTAATTCCTACTACAGGAATCGCTTTCTTCTCTACCGTTCGGGATACAGGCCACATAAGGTGAAGTCATTTAAGTGGTTAATGGGCCATTTTCTTCTTTGTGTATCAAATGCAACATACTGTTTACAGTTGCTCAGAAATATGGCTAAGGAATTTTCATTTTCTGAGCTTGCTGATATGCATTTGATTTATGGGGAAGCAAGAGAACATGCATCTGTAGCTGTACAGCTGTTCAGGGATAGATTTCCAGACAGACCTTCATCCTTATCACTCGACCTTCCAAAATGTCCATTGGCATGTGGGGAAACTAGATCTTTAATGGTGCGCAGATTGATGCACACCGAAGGCGTTGCACTCCAGCCTTTGAAGAAGAGGTACTTACCAGGGTTTAGACGGAACTTTCCACCAGCATCCAAGCAATTACCAGGCAATGAAAACGAAGAAGTTCAGTGTGTATTGGGTTCTGCACGAAGAACAACTATTTCCCTATCATCTGCTTAAGGTGCAGGCATTGGGGTCAGTATACTTTGGTCCCAGACTAAAGTTCTGCAGGTGAGTCTTGCAGCAGCAGAATGAACAGTCTGACTTCTTCTCCTCGGTTTTCTTCACCGACAAGGCCATATTCACAAGAGTTGAGATTATTCTGAACCATAGGAACAGTCATGTATGGGATTATGAGCAGACGCATGCAGTGGTGGAGGCTAGTTATCAGCACATATTCAGCATCAATGTGTGGGCGGGCATCATATCCAATCAAATAATTGGACCGTATCTACCTTTACACGATTAAACTGGCACATGTATCTTCAGTTCCTCACCCATTTTTTGCCTGTATTTTTGAGAAGACATCCCTCTGAACATCTGACATCCAATGTGATTGCAGCACAATGGAGCTCCTCCCCATTTCAGTGTGAACATACGAGTTTATCTCAATGGTGTGCTTCCTGGGCAGTGGATTGGAAGAGGTGGTCCCGTAAATTGGCCACTGCGTTCTCCAGACTTAAACCCACTAGATTTGTTTTTATGGGGACATCTTAAGAGTCTCATGTACAAATCATCAGTTGACACTGATGAGCAGTTACTAGCCTGGGGGTTGGCTGCTTGTTTGAGGTTTGTAACACTCCAGATCTTTTTGAGAGGGTGCAAGGATTATTGCTTCACAGATGCACTCTTTGCCGGGTATGTTGCAGGCTGACACATCAAACAATATCTCTGGTGATCTCAGTTTTATTTTTTGCACTTAAAATACCTTTTTTTCTTAATCCTCCAATTTTTTTATTTGGTTTTCACGCAGGGTAAAAAGCTAGAATGCAGTTTACTTAATTTTTCTTAGGTAATTTAGGTACATTCAGGTACATTTTTTCTTTACTCTGGAGAAAGTTGTTTATTTTTCATTTTATGTAATTGCTATGTCTACCATCATTGGTTAGAGTGGAGGAAACATTTGTAAATCTTGAAATGTACCTGCATATACAATACTATATATACATCATAGGCCAAGATGGTAACACTTGGGTAATGGCTTTACCCTTGCAAGTTTAGAGTTACTATGTTATTCATTAAACACATTGCAATTTATTTTGCTTAATTCTTTAGGGTGAACAAGCTATTCTGAACAACAAAACAAATATGGTAACTTCAATGCGAAAAAAATGAAAAGAAAAAAAATGCAGTAATAAAGGTTTGAACCTCCTCCTCCATCACGATATCTAATGTCGCTATACGTAGCAGGCCTTTAACCACGGTACTATTCAGGAACAGTACCTGGAGTAAGTGAAATGACTGCCTTTTTCCCAACTTCTGTGGAGGTTTAATCAGTAACTTGCTGACCATTTACAGATATATGCTATTGCATGAAATTTAGAAATCACAGACCAAAAGTTTCCTATCTCAAAATGCTTATCTAGGACCCCTCCACAATCCTTTCAATTTGTGTGGTTGAATTCTGGGATACCCAGTATATATTAGATAGAAACCAGGTCACTAAGTTGTTCTTTCTGTTTATGACCATCACATCCTGTCTGTTGTGACTGTAATATTATTGCTTTTAGCATCACTGACATTGCAACCTTCGTACTGATTATATGAATATCTCTTGTTATGGGAATTATCAAAGGTATTTTAGAATAGTTTTTCAATTTAAAGACAATGTCATAAATTTTCCACAGTTACTGTAGTATTCTTTGCACCTTTAAGCTTTTTTATTTTTTAAGATTTTTATTTTATGCTGCATACTTCCAAAAATTTATTCATAAAGTTATGTATTAGAAAAATATTATATCAGCACCATGAAATCTACTTCAAGCCATTCTGAACTACTTATAAATACTCAATTAACATATATGAATTGTACATGAAAATTCTTTATGGAATGAAATATTTATATTAAGCCTTTTTATTTTGTTTACAGCAAAGTGATGCACCTAGAAAGCTTTAAAAACTCACTTCTTGACAACAGAAAATTATGTACTCTGGGAAATTGCTGTGGCCTTGTGTATATATGTGTGTGTGAATAACCTAGCCATATTCAAGACCATTGCCAAGAGCACCAAAACCAATCTGGATTAGCCACCATAAATAGTAAAGAGTAATGAATGACTCCAAGATAATTTTTTTAAATACTGTTTCACGCCTGTTTTAACTACTGAGGTACCATGGACGGTTCCAAAAATAATTCCAGTGGTACATTATACATAAGCAATTATAAGTTGACTTAAATTTATTTAATTATTAGTAAGAGCATGAAAACAAGAACATATTTTTAATCTGGCTATGTTGTCCCAATGGAGGCAATGTAGGTATGATGCACCAAGGGGTTCTTAACCTATGGGGTGAATGAAATGATACCATAAATGAACTCTTAAGCCTTGGTGCCAAAAAGTTACCTGTTATTCACCATCTCAGAGTAAGGAAAAACTCCAAAATAAAAATCTTACCCAGACAGCTTGACCTGACTGGGAATCGAACCCAGGACCTCTGGATTAGTAGTAGTCAAAATGAGTTTCCCCATCCTTCCAGGTAGTTCTTGTACTTATACTCTTACTCTCTTAGTGAGAAAAGTAGAAAGCCTACAAGGAAAAATGTGGACAAAAAAAATTTCCAGGGGTAATATAAGTTAAAAAGAAGAAAGGCTATTGGAGGAAACTGAGTTTATAGGACTAATAACTTAGGAATTATCACATTTTATCAGTTCACTTCTTGAATAAAATTGTTGAATATTTTCAGTTGTGTTTAGAGTGCCTTTCTTTCCAAACAGTTTACACAAAACAGATATATGCACTTAAGCCAGTGGTGTTATTGAGTAGAAAAGGGTTGGTTAAGTTTATTCCTTGTTACCCTTCACTGGTGACATAATATATATGGAGGTAAGAAAGAGTGTTGGGAGGATTCAGTGGCAGACTGTTAAAATATTAATTTTATAAAGACAATACTTATAAATTGCATTATAATTAATATGCTTTATTGGTATTAATTGTTATTTAGTAATTTAATTTGATTTACAATTCTTCTTAGCGACTAACTTATCAATATTGGGTTCTGTATTAGATATGGATAAATGTAATGTAGAGACCAAATTCACATCAGTAATCCTGGACATTTGTTCTTGGTATTGTTCATAGCTGAGAAAAAGTGTTCACATCTGTAAATTCCTCCAAACATTGTAGTCATGTGCCCACTGAAGCATCTTAAAGTAGGATAAATGTCTTGGTTAATTATTTTGTATAGTTCAAGTCTAGGTTTGCTGCAGCTTTTCAAACATATATTGTGCTGCATATCTATAGTTGTAAATATGATGGTATTTCTTCTGCATTTATGAAAAATGGATTTTTTAACATTAAGAATTCCATGTCCATTCCCTTTAAACCATGAAATCTGTCTTCAAATTTGGAATACAGGTTTTCCAGAACTTGGTATTTGTCTGATGTGTGAAATGCAACATTTGAAACCTATTTCAAAAGAGGAAAATGATATAAATCTCCATTCTGAAGCTGTTGCACCCATAGTTTCAATTGGATCATAAAGGCATTAATAGCACTCATGTGGATTATGGAGCAGTCTTTCCCTTGTAAGATGATGTTAGACTGATTCAGATGATCGCATAGATCTGTTATGAATATTACATTTAGATGTACCACACAATTCTTTGAAACATTTTACATAACATGCTTTGCCTTCATAAAAGGTAGCAAAATATTGATTTTCCCATTCCGGGTGGAATTTGTAACGAGACATGTTGACTGGCCAACACTGACTGTCTTTTGTTTTGAAACTGAATGTATTGCAGGCATACAGCAATAACCAATGGCATTTATCTCTACTCTGCAAATCCATCCCATAAAGCAAAACTGAGTGGAAGGAAAAAGGAGGAGAGTAACCTGTGGTGTCACATATGGTACAATTGACCTAATCCTTCATCACCAAAATTATTGAGAATATTCTGAAAATGCTATATTTTGAAAGAAAATGAGCTAACAAACTTGCAGTCATGGAATGTACTTTGTTAAATATGTTCCATGCTTTGCTCATCATTTCAGTTATTAAAGTTGAATCACTTAATTATTATGATATCAAGGAGTAAATGTTGGCAGTCTAAAAATTTGTGGTTTTTTGTGAAAAACTCAAGAAAGGAAGCCTCAGACACAATTGATTAGTGCATGGTGAACCAACACAATGTAATTCTCAGTCATAGAGTAGAGGCAATCTGTTACTCTTTCGCCATCATATTTAAATTTTATTGATGTGATGGATCACTCATGAATGGGACATTTGTGGTTAAAATCTTCCCATAACTGTCCTACCTTACTGATTGCCCCTTAGATTTTCCTCAGCCCTCAACATTGGCAAGTGGAGAAGTATCCTAAATTAAGACTGGGAATGCTTCCAAAAATGTATTCCCAATTTATCATATCTTATGTATCATTGGTGTCCACAACCTGTACCACAGCAGTACAAATGGGGGACATTGAACACTGCTTGAAAAAAAATGATTAAATTTTCATGGAGTCTCTCTCACTTAAAATTATTGAAGTGGTCATTAAAAAATTTGGCGTTTTTGATGAACCTTTTATATAATTTTCATACAAAGATTTTGAAATGATCTCATCTCTGAAAAAAACTATGAATCTGTTGAGAGTGAAAAATGTATTCTCCAGCTTTGAAACCCCAATTCAAAGCAAAGTGTTTCAAACCGTCTTGAACAAGTAATTTTTTTACCAGGCAGTGAATTAATATTTTTCAGTCAAGAAAAATTCTAAACGAACCAGCACAATGTGGAAAATTAATCTGAAATTAAAGAGCAAGGAATTCATAGCACAAGCAATTTCTGTTCTGTATTAATGACCCCAGGCTCAACCAGCAAAGAACTAAATTTGTGCCAAATTCCTGAATTTATAAGATATTGTTCTGCTTCTGCTTAATATGATTAATTACTAGCAAGACCTAAAAAGTTCATTGAACAAACTTTCAAAGCTAAAAATGCCCTCCTGGCACCACTACCAGATGCCTTTTGGGAGTCTTTTCATCTCACAGGCATTCTACATTGAGAATTACTTCAAATTTTGATATGATTTGCAAATGATTACAAAATATTTTCACAATTAGTTCATTGGTGATGATAAAAATGAATATTAAAATGTCAAACAATTAATTCATATTTAAATTTTACCCAGTTTTAGTATATATGTATTTGTTTTTCCTGAAATAAAATTTTATTTATCTAAATATTTTAATTTGACTTTTTGGCTTCCCTCCAAGGGTGAGAGAGAGAGTTAAAGATTAGTTCCTGACAGAAAAAAACCTTAAAAATATAGATTTAGGGCTTTGAAAGATTTAAGAGCCAAGACATCATAAAGTTAATATTTAAAAATCGGATTTAAGATTATTATTTTTAACCAATATCTGTTAAAAAGAAATTCTTGCAAAATATTTTGTAAATTCAGATACTGTTGTAATTGAATCATAGAAGAATATCTTCCTCAATGCATATTCTATAATATATTTTTAATCAGAAGAGTAAATATGTATTTCTAAATAGCTCAAAGTATGATCTAACTGAAATGGATAATTAATTTTCAGGAGACAGGGATCGCTTTTCATTACCAGATGAAATCACCATTTTGCATGCAGAATTTACTTACTACTATTATCCGGGTGACATTCCTTTTCCATGTAAGTATGAGTTTTTCATGCAATATACAAGATTATTGTTTCTACTATATTACCACCCCACCCCCACCAGCACCACCCCCATCGCTGCCACACCATCACAGCCACTGGTTGCCAGGTCTGTTAAGGCACAGATTCATAAGTGGCAGGGCTGGGGTTCAATTCCTACCAGGATTGTCCTTTCTGATTGAAGTTTTTTCCAGGTTTTCCTCAATGGCATTTGCCATGATGGTTCCCTAAATTTAGATGTGGAATATTTCCTTTCTTAAAAAAAATTCCTTTTCCATTTATCATTTCATATATTACCATTGTCCATCACCTGTGATGCCTTGGTAATGAAAATGGTGTTAAATACTATTAGGGGAGGGAAAAAAAAGAAAGAAAGAAAAAAGAAACAAAACCCACCAAAACTGCTATTTTTTTTATCACATACAGAGTTGCAGCATAGATGAAGTAAAATTGAATTTCATTTAAGACCTATTTAGACAACAGAATACAGCTTACAGTATTAAATCAGGATAAAAGGTTAAACAACTTTTAGATTAAGTTAATCACACATTAGTTGTACCTCACATTTTTTTCTAATCATTAATGGTTTGTTCCATTTATAACTTAAAACATGTTACAGTTTACCTTATTTTGCACTGGAGTTTGTTTTTCTATAAGATTAGGCTTAATTGTTGCGTATTTAGTGTTTTATGACACATCCTGGCATCTTTTGTATGAAAATCCATGGATTATTAAATAACTTAAAAAAAATGTACAGTGAGAAAAATGGTGAAATAACATAATGAGCATTATACATGAAGTTGCAACATAACACAGTGAGAATATGCATGAAGTTGTACTTTAGCTTTCATGTTGAAGTTTATTTATGCATAAAAATTAAATTATTCTGTGCACAGTAAAAAGTTGGTCCAGAAAGCTGTGCTTATTTATAGTGAGTGTTGTTTGAACTGTAAACTATGAGTAATATGCATAAAATATGAACAACTATATACTTTTGAATAATAGCATAAACCATGAAAAATCAATATTATGTGCCCTTTAAAGCATCATTATGCTAACATAAAATTGTCTTTGGGTTAGAATGGCAGCATTTATGCAATTTTGAGCTAGCAAGTTATACAAAGCAAGGTGAGAAAGATCAGAACTTGGTCCCTAGTTCCCTCTGTAATTCATACATATTTTCAAATAAAAAATTGCTAAAACCATAAAAAACAATGTTAATTAGAAATGAATTCTTATCAAACATTATACATAATGTTACAACTTATGTACTATTTTTCATTTTTGAGACTGACACAATTTTCTCTTTAAATTTTCATGACTCTGGTCATCTGTGTATTTGGCCCCGTTTTTTGTTTGAATTCTTACCTTTTCCTTCATAGCTTTCCTAATTTATTTCTCTTGTACTCTTCCTAAATATTCAACCATAAGCCTAACTTCTTTCCTCCCTCTAAATGTTAGCATTTTTATAGCTACAATGTTTCTTTCCATTTGATCCCATTTTGGATCCCAAATGGCCTCTCTCCACTGACTAGTTTCCCTACACTGTAACAAACAATGGTATGCACCTTCTGTTTCCACACATAACCTCCTTGTTATTCCTGAATCCTTTGAAGATATATGTCCCTATTTGTATCCATGCAAACCCCTGTTGTACTACAACTATCTACATACTTTTCCCTGCCTAAATCATCTTGTACAATCTCAAGGAACTTTTTATTCTCAAAATTTGACCATATCTCTTGCCTGTCTGTATCTTCTATCCTCTTCCTTACTTTAACCTATTTGTCACTATCCCCATAAATATTTTGCCTAAAATAGACAAGAGACTAATCCCTCTATAGTTATCTGGTTTACTCATATCTCCCTTTCCTTTGTATAATGGGATGACCATGCTTATCTTCCAATTTTATGTATCGCTTTACTCTCTTTTTTTTAGCAAAGTCCAAAGGAATGTGGTTCGACTTATGAAGCACTTTTTGAAAAATTTTCTTAAAATCTCCATCAAACCTACCTACTAAACACTAAAAATGGCAATAAAATATGTGTGTGTGTGTCCGTTCATCCTTTATTGCTCTAGCAGTCGCAATTTTTGTTTTTCCTCAACGAAGCTTGGCACATAACCATGAATTAACAAACTAATTGTCGAGTTCATTAACCAGCAAAATTGGACCATTGGGAGTGGGGGTTAACTTAAAGTGGGGGAAGGGGAAAAAAATTAAAATTGCTCTAGCAGCCGCAATTTTTAAACTCTGTGTTTTAAAATTAATTGATAAAACTAGTTTTCGAAAATCGTGACAATTGGGCCATTAGAAGTGAGGGTATACCTGAAAATTGAGCAAAATTTTAAAATCGCTCTAGCAGCTAGCACCATTTTTGGCAAAAAAACCATGAATTTCAAAAGGAACCAAAACTATTAAAAGTTCTTCAAAAACCCATAGAATTAACAGCATAGGAAAATATATTTATAAACAAAAAACAAAGAATTTTTGGTTAACTTTGAACTCCCAAACAACAGCTACCTCATCAATAAGTTTGTTAAAGCCACAGAGCGACATCTTAATACCACACTGGGAAGCGGCCAGTGGGACCAAGCTGAAGATGGAGGCAATCACCTTTGAAACATGTCTAAGTAAGTGGAACAAAATTAGTGAAATTTTAGTGATTTCGTAACAATAATTTGCTATATTAAGAGTGTAAGTGTTTGTTGGAAGCAAAAAAGGAAGGAATGACAAGAAAAAATAGGGAAAGAAATGAAGCCAGCAATAAGTGAGAATAATAGTAAATATGAGGTATATGTGCAAAAAAGAGGGAAAGTGAGAATACGAATTGCTCCAAAGGAATGGCTGTAATATTTTGGGGAGTTGATTGGGGGTGGAAGTGCCCCAGCGAACGGTGAAATGGGTAAGGGATGGCTAGATACTAAAATGGAAAATTAGAACAGGAAATTACTGTTAATGATGTCGAGCAGCTAATAAAAAAGTTGAAAAAGATTAAGGCAGGGGGAACAGATGGAATAGAGGGGAATTTTGGAAAATGTTCACCAAAAGAGAGAAGGTATAAGAACAATGGTTGAGATTTTAAACAAAGTAAAGTCCATCACAAAGGAGCTACGTAAACTAAACAAATTCTTCACCTAGGAGAGTAACTTTAAAAAAGAATATAAAATCCAGATTATGATCTTATTAATTAATGAAATGAAATAAGTTATGGCATTACTGTGTGGAATAATAATAATAAATATAATAACAATTAGAAGAAGAAGTCCATGCTATACCTGCAGAGCAAGGACTTGCATAGCTTGGTTTTTACTTGCATGCGGAGTCAGTCCAAGTAAGTTTGAGTGATTTGCTCCTTTAGATTTCATTTCCAGGGGAACAAAATTATAATTCTTGCAACCTATACATAGCACAAAAGAGAAAGCAAATTATTATTATTATTATTATTATTATTATTATTATTATTATTATTTTATTTTATTGAGATTAAACCACAAAAATAATGGTACCCTATTAACTAAATGAAATATATCACCACTAATAGACAAAGCTATACTGTGTGGGTATTTTTAAATGTAACCATGTTTATTAGCTAAACCATTGATGTCATCTTCACATACACTAAAACAGAAAAATAAGAGAAAGTTTTGAGTTAAATTGTGTATTCAAGATGATGTTCATTATGTTTCAACAAAACAAAATTTAAAAGTAATTACAATATACTAAGCAAATATACACCGTCAACAATTAACAATCAAAAGTTTTATCAATTTTCATTGGATTTGAAATTTAATTAAATGTTATTGTAGTAAAAACATGCAATAAAAACATTTTCTGAACATTATTAGAGAGTGCTCTTACATACAAATACAATTCTCAAACATATATTACATTTATTACTTAAATGTAAAATTGGAACTTAAACACAGTGAAGCCAATCATATTAATGGATATCATTGTATGATTAGTTGAACTACACACTCTTAAAAAATTTTATAAACAAGAAGCAGGACTTACAATGGGCAGCCCCTTATCTCCATTTCTAGCTAACCTCTTCATGAGTAGATTTGAAACACACATCAACACAGCGTTTCCATTCATATTTAAGGTATGGTACAGATATGTGGATGATATATTTGCCATAGTTGACAAAAAACTCATTGACGATGCCTTAAAACTTCTAAATATTCAAGATAAAAACATTTCATTTACATACGAAATAGAAACAGATAACATGCTGCCATTCCTGGATATTAAAATAATGAAATGCCAAGAAAAACTTAAATTTGGAATATACAGAAAGAATACACCTGCAGATAATCACATCAAAGCTGACAGTTTAAACCCTACAGCACACAAACATGCAGTAATTAACAGTTTAACACACCGGCTAGTTAACCTACAAATTAGCAAAGAAGAATATTTTAAAGAATACAAACAAATAGAAGAAACAGCAGTTAAAAATGGTTTTAAGAAAGAACTAGTACATAAAAAGGTGCAGAAATTCAAGAGACAAAAACATATCAAAGAAACCACAACACTTTCAGCAAAAAAAGATAAACTTACTTTTAAAAAATTCACATATCATCCATGGGCCACAAAAAAATTTCAGAATATTCTTAAAGATTTTAATATCAGGTTGGCACCGATTAATAGATTTAATGTTCAAAATTTGCTGATAGATAATGTTAATGACAGTATTCCACAAGAAGAAAAATCAGGTATTTACAAAATAAACTGTGCAGAATGTGAAAAAATCTACATAGGGAAAACAAAGAGAAACATTGGCACACGGTTAAAGGAACATTTCAGGAACATAAAGTACAAGCAAATAGAGAAATCAGCAGTAGCATATCATTTTTGGACACAAAATCACGACATAATAAATAAAACAAAATTATTAAAATCAGTACAAGGACCTACGGAATTAGCAACCTGGGAGAAAATCTACATCTACAAATACAAAAACAGCATAATGAACTTCGACATTGTCGGGGATGAAAACATAAACTACAAGTTTATCACACCACCACCAGAGCAGAATATACATTCCCACAGCTCAACGAATGATCCGACAGTTGAACCTTAGCATGGCTGAAGATGGGAACAAAATGTTCTCGAAACCGGTTCCATACATTTATAAAAAGTAAGTGAAGCTTTAAGAGTGTGTAGTTCAACTAATCATACAATGATATCCATTAATATATTACATTAATATTTCACATTTGCTGTCTTCACAGCGATACTTTTGTGAAATATAAAACATATGCATAATTACAAATACAGTTTATATGCTAAATTAATTTCCTTTTATTTTACAACAATATGGAAAAAATTAAATGCAAGAGCGCTTTTTTAATTTCGGTTTTCAATTATACTTGTACTATGGTCCAATTTTCCTTATTTTTAGAAACTACTGTTATTTTATTTAAATTATATATGCTGAATTTTATTGGGAAGAAACAAATACAAGTGTCACTAGAGCAATTTTAAATTTTGGGTTTCAGGAAAACCTCTACTCGTAATGGCCCGATTTCCAGGAACTATTTTGCTTATTTTATTGAAATGATATATAAGGAGTTTTGTTGCAAAAAAAAAAAACCCAAATATTTGTGCTGCTAGAACGATTTTTAAATTTTGGGTTTCAAGTAAACTCTCCCCACTCCTAGCAGTTCCTTTTTACTTATTTTCAGAAGCTGTTTTTCTTATTTTATTTCAATGCCATATACTGAGTTTCCTTTAATAAGTTAAAATTACAGCTGCTAGAGCAATTTTAAAATTTTGCTCAATTTTCAGGTATACCCTCACTTCTAATGGCCCAATTGCCACGATTTTCAAAAACTAGTTTTATCAATTAATTTTAAAACACAGAGTTTAAAAATTGCGGCTGCTAGAGCAATTTTAATTTTTTTTTCCCTTCCCCCGCTTTAAGTTAACCTCCACTCCCAATTTTGCTGGTTAATGAACTCGACAAATAGTTTGTTAATTGATGGTTATATGCCAATGAGAGAGAGGGGGGAGGCTGGGGTGAAGGTGGTAGGGAGTGAAGGGAAAGAGGGTGAAGAGGGAGGGGTTTAGCACCTCTTCGTTTGACCTTGAAATAGGGGTAGATTTTCAACTCCCATAAATAGAGGCGTGGATTTGAAATTAGGGGTAGTTTAGGGGTTCAGTTTTCAGCCCCCATAAATAGGGGTGTGACCTTGAAATAGGGGATGGGATGAAGTGCTGCTTATACTACTCTGGTTAACTAGTAAACTGTATATACTGTTTTTATAATCTGTCTGATTCATTATTACTGTTTTGTTCTCTTTGTCAGCTCTACTATAAATAACACCTTTTTCTTTCAAAGATCTGAAAACCCTATGATTTTTTTATTATTTTTTTTTTGAAAAAGTTGTTATTTATAGCAGAGCTGACAACTCCTCCTTATCCTCTCGCAAATTTATGAATAACCTTTCATCATAAAATTTTGATACTTCTGGAAATTTATGTATAACCCCCAAAACATAACTTACTTCCCCGCCTTTTATTTTATTAATTCTTAATCACAATTGAGAATTGTCTTCTTGATTGCACTGTTGCCTCACCCATAATTCACTGCTCTTATATATATATATATATATTTAATAACTTCACTGTTCCTAACTTCTTTTAATTTTACAATTTCACAGCTCTTGTTTATAAAACATACCCAACCATCTGGAGCTCTCACTTTATCCCTTTCTCTACTAGCTCTTCTCCCTAAATAAACAAAAGCATCCATCTCTATCGTATCTTCTTCATCAATCTGTGCCTCTGTCACCACCACATCCCGTAATTTTAAAACTTCAAAAACTTTCCAATTTTGCTTTCATCCTTGTAACTAACCCTTTCCCTTTATATCCATATTTTCCTGATTATCTCTAATCTCTAAAATACTGTCATCTGGTCTTGACACAACTGCCAGTCCTCTTTTGCCCAGCTGTTTTCCAACTGTAGCCAAAGCCACTGTTTCCTCCCTCTGTTTTTTGTCTGGAGATACCATTCTTCTAGATGACATCACATGACCACTTGTTCATCCTCCTTGACTTCTCCCTATGTATGTTGATATTCTCTTCCTTTTCCTCCACTCAGGTCATTTTCCAGCATTTGTTCGCTTCCTCTGGTTTCTTTTCCATGCCAATTCTCTCGTTTATCTACCACCTCATCACATAACATTGCATCTCTTGTGGTTTTTCATTGATGTGTTTTCTATCTGTTACCATTTACAATTAGTTAAACCTTTGACAAATGCATTTTTTCCGTTATTCCTAACTTCCATCATTTTTTTAAATAATGTGTTTGTATATTTTCTTTACTCTTCATTGTATTCCTTTTCATATACATGTTGTCCCCTTCTTTTTTCTAGCACTGTTTAACATTTCCCATTTCAAAATCATTATTGCTACTTTCACCATGACTGGTCTATGTTTTGTGCTTCTTTTCAAAATTTATAAAAATCCACTATTTTCTATCCAGCCAATTTTATACCTAATTTACTTTCAAAAATCTCTTCCACAATTTGATTTAACCTTCTACTAAATCTTCTTCCATTCCAAAAAAAATATAATTTAGTTTTCTTTATCCTTTTTCACATCCTTTACTGGTTTTTTCCATTCATTCTTTATATATGTGAAGTTCTGTATTCCTATCCTTTATCCCTTGCAGGAATACTTAATTGTTAGTGTTGGTATAAATTTTTGTACTAAACTTCTTTTCCATTTTCTTCAATTCACTCACTTCCTTAAATTAAAAGCACAGATTTACAATGATTGACTTTGTTAAAAACTGCTGCAATTATTGATTGATACAGCATCACTCATGCAGTGGTTCAAAGGGGTTTAAACACTATACTTCTTACTAACATAGGCCGTGGCTAATGACATCTTACAGAAATCCTGATACACCATAGCAAAGGACCTACAACAAAGTACTGTCAGCAGAACAAGCTACAATTGAATATTGCTTTAGCCAGTTGAAGAGGTGGTTTCTGGCTCTTCATTATGGCGTAAAGGTGATTCTCTGTAACATAACATCATTTACACTGTGTCATTCCATTTTGTAAAATATTTTGGGGATAATGAACATTTAAGCAATAGATTTCTGTTACTGTGGAGGGGGACATATATGTAACCACATATATCGCATGTTATGCAATTAGTCTATCTTGAAGGTAAATATCTATTTATTTATTATTAATAATTTTTTTCCTTAATCTTTCTTAATCTGTAGGGCAATCACTGTTTGATTAATAACCAACAAAAATTGAAGATTGGGAATAATAATGTCAATTTATAAAGGTAAAGGAGATATTAGAAACCCAGCAAATTATAGAGGAATTAGTCTATTTTTAATAATCAGGAAAGTTTTGAATGGAATATTAGCAAAAAGGCTACAATAATGGACAGAGAAAGAAAGGAAACTTTCAACATTTCAATCAGGCTTTAGGAAAGGTAAAAGAAAGTTGATAATATTTTTATAATTAGAACTTTAGTAGATAAATATCTTAGTAACAAAAGAGATAGACTATATTTGTTGTTTTTGAACATAGAAAAAACTTTCAACACAATTTCTAGGGAAGTACTTCAGAAAAAGCTTTTGACACAATTTCTAGGGAACTACTTTACATCAAACTGAGAAAAAAAGGAGTAAGTCTTTATAAAGTTAATTCATAATTTTTCTAACAGGAAAATGAATTTTGTATTAAACATGAAAGGGGGAAAGGGGGAGGGTAGTAGATAAAATATCAAACAATGTAGGTCTCAGACAATGATTAAGCCCAGTGCTCTTTAATCTATTTATTAATGATGTTTTAGAAGAAATTAGTAAAAATAACAGAGATACTGGGTTTGCTCTTTGCAGATGAACTGGTAGCAGGTTCTTTAACAATTGTAGGATCAAAACGCTAGAAGCTATAGGTGCATTCTGTAGAGAATGGGGTCTTAAGATAAATAAAACTAAATTCAACATTATGGTGATGAAAAAAGGTCCCCCCCAAAAAAAAAAAAAACAGAAGAAATGATGTTGGGAAGATATAGAAATCAAAGTTGTCAAGAAAATTTATTACCTCGGGGTTAGACTGGCTAGTAATGTAAAATAGAGTGATCAAAAAAGAAAAGAATTAGCAAAAGGAAAAATGGCTATAGTGCAATTATATCTTGTATAAATAAAACACCAAATATGCAACTAAAATGGTTAGAGAGAGCCAATAGTGGAGAGCAGAATGATGCGTGAAATAGAAATTTGGAGGCCAGATGGAAGATGGAAAGCAATAAATGTGATAAATCAATTATTTTGTAGATTTTTCCTAGGCTTAAGTAGATCTTTGCCTAGCAAGGTTGCTGTAATTGAATTAGGAAGACCAGGTTATAAGAGCAAGGTAATGGAAAGAATGCTACAATATTGGTATAGAATAGGGAGACTAGAAGAGGAGAATATGATCAAACAGGGTATGGTAACACAAGAAAGAAACTTGATCTATAAAATCTGAAATATTGTATAGGAATTGGCATGAGATTAATATGGTATGAGGGAGAAAAAAGGGAAAAGGATTTTGGAAGGAGATAAAAACAAGAATAGAGGATAATATAGCAAATTATTTATAAGGAAATCAATCAAATTTCATTAACATTTTTCCACTTACTTTCAGCTTTCCAATGTGGTATTAAGATGTCACTCTCAATAATGCCACATTGGGAAGCTGACAGTGGAACCTTGCTGATGATGAAGGCAAAAGCCTTTGAAACATGTCCAAGTTAAGTGGGAAAATGTTAGTAAAATTTGAATGATTACCTTAAATAATTTGCTATATTGTACTATATTTCACTGTGAAAATTCCCACTATTCAAAACTAAGAATTGAGGATATTGAAAAACAGGAAATATGCGCTAGTCTTAATGTCAAAAAATCTTCGAAACTATATAGAAAACCGAGAAAGCGTTGGGGAAGAGAAAAATACTTTGAAATCTGTGATAAGGTAAGAAGAGAAGGACTGGCAAGTTTAAAACAAGAGTAATATGCTTAAGTGGAATAAGGGATGGATGTATTAAGGAAAAATGCACAATGTGTGAAGAAGCAGATAATACTTGGCATGGATTTTAGAATATAAACAGTCTCAAGTTTTGGAGGGAACAGTTCTTGTTATGAAAGTAGAAAAACTTGAGAGGCAGAAGAATTTTAAAATCAAGGTTCTATAAAAATTACAAGAACTTGGAAAATGCATAGGGAAAGTTTGACAAAAATGTGTATGGAAAGTAGGCTATACAAATGGAAATAACAGTGTTGATAATGGCACTATTTAGAAGTGAATTTACATCTCCATTACATACTCAACCTTATTTTAATTGTAATAGGGTATGGAAGAAATGCAACTCTATAAATTGAGGGTTATAAAGTGGGAAATTTAAATGTTATTAGAAGTGATGAGTTATATACATTTTCAAAAATGCTTATGGAAAGTAGGCTATATAAATGGAAATAACAGTGTTGATAATGGCACTATTTAGAAGAGAATTTACATCTCCATTACATACTCAACCTTATTTTAATTGTAACAGGATATGGAAGAAATGCAACTCCATAAATTGAGGGTTATAAAGTGGGAAATTTAAATGCTATTAGAAGTGATGAGTTAAATGCATTTTGTAATCCAAACTAACATGTAAAAAAAATTGTATAAATGGTATTAGTTAAATAATTATTAATTAATTCATTTATTCATAATAACCAACACTGCAAGTCTCCTGTGCTTAACCCTCTTATTTCATCCATTCCAAAAGCTGCAAAAAAAACTTTAACACTTGACTGGCCTTGGGAGAATGTACTCATTGAAAACAGAAGTGGAATTAAAGCTTCTTTCATAATTCTGATGAGGAAACTCTGACTTTTACAGCACTTATAAGCAAAGATTATGATATCTAACATGGAGTCTGATGGAATTGTTATAACTGTATTTGTAGTGCTCTTTTCATTGTTGGATTTTCCTCTTTGATTTTTTTTAAATAGTGTTTAACACCTGTTTGAAATACTAAGGCATCACAGGTGGTGGATACTGATGAAGATTAAATGATAAACTGGGGAAAAAAAAAATAAACAAGGAAGGAAGCATTCCAGGCCTATGTTTTAGGGTACTCTGTGGTATTTGCTATTTATTAGGACTGAGGAAAACCTGGAAAAAACTTCAGTCAGGGAGGATGGTCTGGTGGGATTCAAATCAAGATCTCCCACTCACAAGTCCATCCTTAATGACCTCGGCCACTTGTGGCAGTCTCTATGGATGCCATATCCAATAATTTTCATGCCATTAACTTTATTGTTTTTGTTTCTAGTCTAACTTCCATCTGATTTAGACTGGATTTTTATTATTTTTATTTATTATTTGGTTTTCATCAGTTTTTTAACCACCGTAAACATTTATCTCAACTCTCTTTGTCTAAATGACTTTCTTTTTCCTCAATGCTGCAGGAGTTTGCAACTTGAACAAAACTGGATATTGTGTAATAAAACTTACATATTTTAATTTGGTTTCCTCTTTACTCAATGTGTTCATTTCCATCACAAATTTCCATTTTATTGCAAAAAAATATATTAATAACAATGCAGAGTAAATATTGAATCTAATTACCCATCAACAAATCTATTTGCATCTATTGTAATTAATGAATGTTAGCAGAAAGACTGTTTGTTTGAAAATCTTAATTTAATCAATATAATTGAACGTTCTACTAGTAGTTTAAACTACTGCAGCATGGCATTTGTTTTGTAACAATAGAATCAGTTTCATATGTGAAAAGTAGTTAGTTTTCCCCGTTAAGTTTAAGTTTATTTTACAATTAAAGCAAAAAGCAATACAACAATTTAATGCACACTGTCCATTGTCACAGTGACATCCAAAAATAATAATTAGAATCTGAATGTATTAAAAAGGACATTCGACTATAATTCAGCGTTGACACTAACATTAACAGCCTTGTGTACTTATCAGAGCACTACATTACATGCAGTAATATATTAACAGCACAAGCTTTTTATTCATTTAGCAGATTCTTTTCTTTATTCTGTACTTGATAATTCTGTACTTGATAATCCTAAAACTATTCTGATTTTATGGAAATCTTTCTGCACCATAAAGTGCAGATTTACTGTTTGTGTATGATGTGTCTTTAAGATTTTGAAAGTAATGGAGTGAAAGCCCCACCTCTTCCTTCATCCCTAGAAAAAAATAATGTTTAATAGTGAATGTAGGGTCATGTTATTTATTTGTCTAAAATATGCTGATAACAATTTTTGATAGTGTGGTGGAATTTTTTTCCCTTCCCTAAAATTTTGGTGTATTTTTTGCAAGCTCTCATTTTAATAATATATCTAAGCTTAATCATTGACTTTAAATGATTGTTTTCTTTTTTCTGTTTACAGTACCTCCTCCAAAATTTTATGTGCAATTGAATCCAGTACAGGTCAATTTTGATCTGTGTAGCTGCCTTTGGCTTAATTCCTTTGCTTTAAATCTACACCAGTCTTTACTCACAGCTAAAGAAAACCAGCCATCTGCAACAAGCAGTTTGATGTATATTGATGTGAAAATAGAAGCCATTATGCCTAGAGTAAGCATTATGATTTGCAGAATTTATCTTAATCTAATTAGATTAATATGTATTGAAATACAGCGTATGTTTTGTGCTATGCAAAATGCTGCAAGAAATTAATTTTTGAATTGAGTGTTTGTTTAGCTTATATTTTTAAAGTAATAAATTTCATTTAATATGTTTAAATATGTTTGTCATATTTTTATTCCATATACAGGTAGTATTTGAAAGTTTGCAAGAGCATCCAAATCAGCGAGATCGTCCAAAATCTCTTCAGTTCCAAGTCTCACGTATTTCACTTACCAATGTGCGCAGTGTGGACAATAGTTCCAGAGCTGATCTAGCCAAATGCATTGACACCTTTCAGCTGGGATCACTTTTCTATGGAACAGACTTTCCATCCTGCTCTGAAGATTTTCTTGCAGTTACTGACAAATTTTTGAAACATGTTGCTGGTAAGAAAATCACATTTTTCTGAGCTGATTTTCCATTTCCTTTAATTGATAAGTCCAAAAACATATCTGTGCCAAACTTTAAAAATATATACAAATAAAGTCTGGCACAGATATGTTGATATCTTTGTGATGGTTAATAATAAACACTTGAATATTACTTTGAAATTGTTAAACAAGATAAAAAAATTAAATTCACATCTGAAACAGAACAAGACAACATGATTCCTTCCCTTGACTTGCAGATTTAAGAACAGGCAATAATTTGAAATTTGGAATATACTGAAAGAATAAACATACTGAAATGACATAAAAGCAAGTGGCTTCAATCCCACAGCACACAAACATGCAGTCCTCAATAGCTTAGCACTTAGACTCATTAACATACCCATGAATGAGCTTGAATACAACGAGGAGTACTCAAAGATAATACAAACAGGTAAAACCAATGGATAAAACAAAGAAACAGTAGATAAAAAAATACAAAAATTCAAACAAAATATGTTACAACATTGACTGCAAGAAAAGAAACTACCATTCACAGGAAATTTACTTATCCCACTAAAATATTTTAAAAAATACTTAAGAAAGTTTGCTTTTACTTTGTCCCCAATGAACAAATTCAGCCTAAATAATCTGCTCAATTCTGGTGATAATGGCATAATCTCTAATGAGAAGAAACCATAAATCTATAAAATCAACTACTTGGAATGCAACAAAGTGTATATTGGCAAAACAAGTTGAAGCATTGGAATTAGGTTCAAAGAACACTGGCAAAACAACCAGTATAATGAGATAGATAAATCAGTGGTTGCACATCACTTTTGGAGAGGTGAACATAGATTCGTATATAGGCATTTGGAGCTGGGAATATAGGAAAAAATGTTTATAAAAAATTTGAAGACACGGTTATGAACTTTAATTGCCAACAGAAGCCAAATTAATCCAAAAGTTCATAAAATGTCCACAAGAGCTATACCAAGTGCATCCAACAATCAATGAATCTAGCAGTTACTAACAGCTGATGATTTGGACAATGGTCTGTGAAACATGTTCTGTATAATTTAATGGTTTGTGGAGCATAAGAATATTAAAGAAACTCACCAGTTAATTAATATGTCATGCGATATATTTGTCAGAATATATCCCACGAACTTGTTATGACTTTGATAAAAGAGGTATGAAAAATTATAAACAAATGGAAATATTTTTATGTATTTCATAAACAAATGTATCATTTTCTTTTTTATGCTATTTATGTTTTATAGTTGGTCTATAAGTACAAAGAATTTAAACTTCTCTCTTATTTAGTTTTAAGTAAAATATAAAACTAGAAACAATTTATAACTAAAGTTTAAAAAACTATTTCATATATTAAAAGCAGATGCATTTGTAATAATATATAAATTTTACAAACATCTTTCTTTGCAGTGTGAACTCGTGGACTTCCCTGGAAGCCAAGCAAAATTCTTTGCAATTTTCGTGTTTTCATCAAAGAGACTATAGTTTGTTGGATAGTAGCAATCATGAAACAAAGAAAAATTAAAATGCATTTTCATTCAGTTTAATTTGCTGATTGTCATTTGAATTTATATTTCTGAAAGTGAGTTCTAGATAAGAATTGTGTAATAATTTAACAATGTAATAGAAGATTTTTTCCTTTGTGGGACTGCTCACATGTAATGGCTGTCATTTGTTCAAGCTGGTACCAAGATGAACTGGAGTCAGAAAGTTTGAATCTATGATTGTTGCATAAGTTATTACTAACACTTAAAAGGTCATTTACTTACCATTATCAAGCAAGAAGGTGCTGGAACTCGTATCTTCATTTTTCATACATTTCTGGCATCAGCTTATGTTATTAACCATTACCTCTGTAGTTTTCTCTGAGAAATGGAAGAAATTTGTTAATGAATGCTATTTTTCAGTTTATCTAATGTGTGTGGATTAGTCTTGCACAGTTTTTTCCTTTAATGCTCCCCAGAGATAAAAATCACAGGACGTTAAATTGGCAGACAAAGAGGGCAAAATGTTGTTTTTGATGACTATTGTCCAATATTCGATGAATTGCATGCAGGGAAATATGAATTGTTTGTTGTTGCAGAGTCCTGTTGGAAAGTTGTTAACCTATGTTCCCTCAAAACTTTTCATGGAAAAAGGGTTACAAAATATTCTGCACATACGTATCATTGTTTTCTAAAAAAAAATAAGCCTATTATTCTTTTGCTGCTAATGGCGCACCATATCTCTGTCTTTTGATCATGCAGTAGTTCCTCATGAAGCAGGTAAAGTTTTTCTGAACTCCAGTATCAGTTGTTTTATGAACTTAGGTGGAACCAAGATTCATTCATAAAGAAAATTATATTAGGGTCAATTTTCTTGTCATGCACACTGTTCAAAAACCATCAACAAAATCTACTCCTGGATGCAGAGTTGCCCAGTTTAAGTTCTTGCAATACAGTAATTTTATAGGATTTTAACTTCATTGGCATTGTAGCCTTTTAACAGAGGAATAAAAAATTCCTATTTTTTGAAAAAGACAAAGTGATTTTTGGGGAAAATTCGAGAACGTGTCCAGTGTTATCTAACGTTTCTTCTGTGAGTACTGTATGTGGTAATATATGCATTTTATGAAGAATATTTCCCGACATTAATTTATCAATCTGTAAGGGAATCTATCTTGAAACAATCTTCATACATCTTGAGCCAATTCTGTACGCACATACAAATTGTATATAAAAACTCCTTGGGGAATAGAATACATGAATTAAGTCTCATTAATATAATTAATATACTGTGTTACACTGCCTAATGAATAATTAATGCACTGTCACACAACACACAAGAACACATTTGTATGTTCCTAGAATTAAGCTTGTACTGACCTCTCCGGCCAGCTTTTAAGTATAGGAATGAGAAGAGAATTGCAGAGCTTGGTCAACTGCACTTGAGTAATTCCCCATTGAAAAAAATTACCCAGTTAAGTAATTAAGAGGAGCAAATAGTCATAATGCAGTGTTATTGCTTTTGCCATAGTAGATTGCTGTAGTTTTTACCAAGCCTTAGTGGCTAAAAATATGTTACTACTGCATTTAAAAAGTTATATCTTCAGTTGTTGTAAATTATATTCATTAGTAGAATAATACTAATTTTACATACATGCAGTTGGTCCTAATGATCTAGTGGTAACCTTATTTACCTTGTAGACTCAAGATCACTGGTTCAGTCTTGGCCAGGGGCACTGGATATTTTCAGTATAAAAATTGTAAGTATGACTCTTCAAAAGGGAAGTAAAGCCATGGGTTCTGTGTCATAGATTTATGACATGTGAAAGAACCTCAAGCCTGAAAGAAAAACAAAAATTTTCAGCTGTTTTATGCCCTGAATTGAATGGGAGTCTAATAACCGGAGATGTTAAATAGTATGTATAAAAAAACCAAATACTTCCTGCTTTAATGTGCTCAATTTGTTAACACTGAACTCCACTTACTTTTTTTAAAATTAGGACTATTGGGGGAGGTCCCTCCCATCATCGGCCGCTGTTGACTGAATGCCGTTGTTCGAAACAGGGGATGGACACCCGTTCGCTCCTATGGTGGTATCTTGTGGTTCCAGTAGAAACTTGCTGAGTTCATCCAGCAGCGGAAAATCAAAATTCATTAAGTTCTTCTTATTTTTTAAAATGAAAATTCTCTCCCACGTGGATAGTTCTATTGGGTTGTGAAGTTGTTTCAGTAATTTAATTTCTGGTTTTATTTCATGATTTTTGTTCCAAAAATGAGCTGCTATTGCTGATTTGTCTATCTGTTTCAATCTAATGTTCCTAAAGCATTCTTTTCTTCGAATTTCTAAATTTCTTTTTATTTTCCCAATCTGCTCACAATCTGCACATTTAATCTCATATATTCCTGATTTTTGCTCTGTAGGGATGGTGTCTTTCATTGTGCAATGTACTAAATTTTTTATATTATATCTGCTCTTTGGGGCTAATATTATTCCATGTTCTTTGAATATCTTCCTAAATTTGTTGTGGTAAGTTGGGTGGTATGTGAAACTTTTGAATTTATATCTTTCTTTGGTGTTCTTAAGTGTGGAAACTTTCTTAATTGATTTTTGTCTTTTAGCTTTATTGATGATTTTTGTTACTGAGTATATGTTGAAACCATTGGTTATAGCCGTCTTCATTATGTGTTGGTATTCCATTTAGTCTTTGGTTTCCGTCAATGGAATGTTGATTAGTCTGTGTGCTAAACTGTGAAACACTGCAATTTTATGTGGAATGGGGTTATAACTATCATTTTTATGTAATTTTCTGTGTGTGTTTGTTTCCTGTGAATTCCAAAGCTATGATTGTTTGCATTTCTTATTATTTTTAAATCTAGGAATGGGAGACATCCATTTCTCTCTTCTTCTATGGTAAACTGTATAGATTTGTGTTGTAAGTTAAGGAGTTTCAATGCAACATACCACATAGCAAAAAATCTTATCAACATTTTCAATTTGTTTAAAAAATGCCAAAGCTTAATCATTAAAAACTCATTTGAGCTAGTCGAAAAACTTAAACATAACAAAATAAAACCGTGATATAATGGTGTCATTCGACGTGAAAGCCTTATTTCCTAGCATTCCAATAGAAAACTTGATGCAAATTCTAAAAAAATGGTTAACATCTATAAACTTAAAATCAGAAGAAGTAGAAGATTTGCTGAAACTAACTGATATTTGCATCCAACAAAACTTCTTCAGTTTCAATAAAAAATATTACCAACAAGTTTCCGGCCTAGCTATAGGAAACCCTTTGTCTCCGTTTCTGGCAGATCTTTTCATGAGTTCCTTTGAAATACATATCACCAAAGCATTCCTGTTGATTCACAAGACATGGCATAGATATGTGGATGACATATTTGCAATAATACCAAAAAACATTCTATAGATTCTTTGAAACTCCTTAACTTATAACACAAATCTATATAGTTTACCATAGAAGAAGAGAGAAATAGATGTCTCCCATTCCTAGATTTTAAAATAATAAGAAAAGCAAACAATCTTAGTTTGGAATTCACAGGAAACAAACACACATGAAAATTACATAAAAAAGATAGTTATAACCCCATCCCACATAAATATGCAGTGTTTTACAGTTTAGCACACAGACTAATCAACATCCCATTGACGGAAACCGAGGACAAAATGGAATACCAACACATAATGAAGATGGCTATAACCAATGGTTTCAACATAGGCTCAGTAACAAAAATCATCAATAAGGCTATAAGACAAAAATCGATTAAGAAAGTTTCCACACTTAAGAACACCAAAGAAAGATATAAATTCAAAAGTTTCACATACCACCCAACTTACCACAACAAATTTAGGAAGATATTCAAAGAACATGGAATAATATTAGCCCCAAAGAGCAGATATAATATAAAAAATTTAGTACATTGCACAATGAAAGATACCATCCCTACAGAGCAAAAATCAGGAATATATGAGATTAAATGTGCAGATTATGAGCAGAGCCTACATTGGGAAAGCGAAAAGAAATTTAGAAATTGGAAGAAAAGAACAACTTTAGGAACATTAGATTGAAACAGATAGACAGATCAGCAATAGCAGCTCATTTTTGGAACAAAAATCATGAAATAAAACCAGAAATTAAATTACTGAAACAACTTCACAACCCAATAGAACTATCCACGTGGGAGAGAATTTTCATTTTAAAAAATAAGAAGAACTTAATGAATTTTGATTTTCCGCTGCTGGATGAACTCGGCAAGTTTCTACTGGAACCACAAGATACCACCACAGGAGCGAACGGGTGTCCATCCCCCGTTTCGAACAATGGCATTCAGTCAACAGCGGCCGATGATGGGAGGGACCTCTCCCGAAACTAGTCCTAAGTTTTAAAAAAAGTAAGTGGAGTTAGTGTTAACAACTTGGAACACATTAATGGAGGATATATTACCACTCCATTGTCTACAGCTTTGTAAGTACAATTTTACTTAAACCAAATACTGTCACTGCTACTATACACATGCAGAGCACATTAATATTTATAAATATTGTACTTAAGAAGCTGTAGACAATGGAGTGGTAATATATCGTAAACTTAGGTATTCATTTTTTACACTAAACTTCACTTACTTACATAAAAAATTAGACATGTTTCGGGAGATTGTCCCGAAACACATCTAATTTTTATATAAGTGGAGTTTAGTGTAAAAAAATGGATATCTTAAGTTTAGGGTACATTAATACTATTTATGATAAAAGTGTTTCAAAGTGATTTATTTTATGAATAGTATGCTTTGCATGACAAGGCTGAAGGCCAATACAGTCCTTAATATTTATAAACAATTTTTAGTCATAGATTAAATTTATTCCAGTCATTCCAGAACATTCCTAGTTCACATATTTGGAGGTTTCAGAGTTAAAGTGAACAAGTCCGTGATATTCGGATTGAGTAACTGGTTCTCAAGTTGAAAAATGGTAATTAATTACATCCTTTTGATTGTTTCCACTGATTTAGTTGTGTACTAGCATGTTTTGAAACTGTTATATAAGTATTTTTGTACAATATATAACTACCATTAAACATTGATAGAAATTAGAATTTATGCTGGACTTAGTTCACTGTCCCTCTGAAAATTAAAACCAATGAATGATGATTGTGCCAGTTAGCCATCATTAAAATACGTATGCCACATAGTTGTATTAACTAGCATGTTAGTTATCAACACAGATATCTTAAATAAACCGATATTTTTAAAGCTATTCAGATGCATTTTTATCATAATAGTATCTTTGAAATAAAAATTGAAATACTGTAGAAAGTAGAAAAATGTTCATGATCATGCTGAATTTCATAATTTCTCACAATGTGGGAATACATCACTCCTTGATCTAGTAGTCACAAACACGGGACATTTTTAAGTATTGTGATGGCAGAAGTGACATGTCACCTTTCTTGCTAGCATTCTCATGCAACCACCTACCTGTGTGCCTAAGTAGTAAAAACGGGTGTTAAACACTATTCAAAAAAAAAAAAAATTCTCATGCCTCTGGGGCTTGTAAAGGGAATTTGTGGTAAATTTGCTACAGACTGCACAGGTTTTTCTATTGATTTTCTTTCTAATTATATTGCAGACAAGGCAGCACCTTTTGAAGATTGAACATACAAACATAAGTGTCATTAGAGGCTGAATTGCTCAAGGATCTTATGGCATTCTCTGCACAAACTAAATGCACCCTCTTTTGTTATTCTAGATCCTTTCATTTGCTCCCTTTTTATTTTATGAAGAAATTTGTCACAGCCTGCAAATGTCCTTAGAAGGAACCTTAAACTGAAGGTTAAATTTTGTTGAGAACATGTGAAAGTTTCCTAAACTTAGGTATTCATTTTTTTACACTAAACTCCATTTACTTATATGAAAGTAAAACGCGTTTCGGGAGAATCTCTCCCATCTTCAGTTGCTCACCGAACCTTTCTGAAAAAAATATTGATTTTTTCAAATTGAGACACTGAGACACTGTGAAGTGTCATGAAAATACACTGCAAAAGCTGATGCATGCAATCAAGTCAAAATGTCCTGGAATGCTATCAAATGGCATTATCCTTCTCCAAGATATGCCTGTCTGCACAATTCCCAACTGGTGAATATGATTCAGGAATCTGGCTGGAAAACACCTCAACATGCTTTCCCAGTGATTTTTACATTTTTGAGATCTGAAAAGAGACGTTTGTCTCTCTTCAGATCCATGATACATGGCTGAGAACCTGTGTGACTGGATAAGGTTGTGGATATTAGTAGCCTAAAAACTTCTATAAAATTAGGATTGGCCATCTGTCTCCCAATGGGTTATGGAGATTACTTTAGAGGTAATAAATGTGCAATGACATTTCTTGGCATCTGACCTGTCTTCATTTAATTATTTTTCATACAAACTTCTGTACAGAAAGAAGGCAAAACTTGAAAATCAGAATATTTCACTCTTTAAGTAATTTTTTCCTGTTATCATTTTTGGATTTAATTTTCTTAGAACTACTAGAATTTTTTCCTTGGTACACTTCTGTTTGCCAAGTGTTGTCATATATATTTATAATATTCATTATCACAGCTTTCAGTCTCTTTAGGAGTAAAAGTTAATCATTTGTTCAGTTGTGCTGTTGATGTTTGTGGCGTAGGTGTTATGCATTATTATAGGATAATAGTTTCCTAAATATACTATATAGCGGTCTGCTAGACTAGACTTCATGGCTAGTGTTACATATTTGAGACTTCGGTACATGCTATAGTAATTATGCAATAAGTAATAATGCAATATAATACATTTGTATTATATTGGATTAATTGAAATGCTAAGAAAGAATACAAGATATAAGGAGGTCTCTAACAATCCAGCTCAAGCCATTTTAGATGTGACTCCACAATTATAAAATTATTTTGATTACAATAATTTTAACAACTATATACTACTACCTTTATTTAAATACTAATTTCCACTTTGATTGCATCAGCTCCCGGTCATCAGCAATAATATGCTGGAATATCCAGGACCAATCCAAACAAGGCACCAAAAATAAAAAAAATATTTCAATTGTTAATACATACAGGGTAATATGGCTAAGCATTCAACACAGGCTGTTAACTTGCCATATTCCGACCTCAAAATTTCCTTATTAAGTAAACAAAAAATTTAACTACCCTTTAAGCTATATTTTATTTCCCTTCTTAGTACTCAATTCCATTTATTTTTAACTTTATTCAAGAACTCTCCAACATTCCTGCTATCTTTACTAAAAATTTTCATTAAAGCTGTTTTTCTAACTTCAACTATATATTATTTATAAACTATTTTCTCCAGAGACCAATCCCTTTGCATTCAAACACTATATTCCATTCTGAGGAAAACCTATCCTTAATCCTTTTAATTTCCACACACCTGCTCTTACTCATGCAATACTCTCTCTTTGCCTGATTTATCAGTATACTTTTCTCTTTCCCATTTCTTTTTTATCGGTATATAAAATACTGAGAATTATTTTCTAGCTACCTCACTAAATAGTTTTTATATTTCTCTATCTTCATATCTCTCCTTGCTCCTTTCCAAAAAACTATTTACATTATTCTCCAAAATAATCCTAAGACTATTACTCTTTTCTTGAAATTTAAGTATTTTCTTAACAAGTTTATTTAATTTAAATTTAGAACCAATATTTAAGAACTTTCTCCATAACCACACCTTTCCATACCATTCTTCCCATTTCACATTGTGCAAATACCTTTGCTGTTGCACTTGATAGGCCTAAAATTCCCCTACAAAACCATCTATGCACAAAATCCACAGTTCCATCCAGTCCCCATATTTCAATACAGCATTCATACAGCATTTTAGTCTCAATCACGATAATCTATACTTTTTCTAGCCATTTGACATTTGACAGTTATATCTGATGTTCTACTGCCATTGCTTCTTTCCCTTTTGCCAAAGCCAATTTCTTCCGTTTCCCCCATTTACCATCCCCATCAATTTTAACTCCTAAATAAACACAATCCCTAACTACCTTATATTCTTTATCTTCTTTCCTCCACTTCTCACATTTGCTCAATTTGACCCTTTCTTAAATACTACAATTTTAGTCTTCTCCTGATTTACCTTCAAGGTCCAACCATTACAATATTTATCTATTTGTCGTAAGGATTTCATTAAGCCAATTGTTGAGATGGATCCTACAACTAAGTCATCTGCAAATAATAACCCCAGGATTGTAGCATTATTGATGACTGGCAATGTATTGTTACTCTTTCCTCTCTCCACCGCCACGGGTGGCCGAGGTCGTTAAGGCATGGACTCGTGAGCGGGAGGTCTGCGGTTCGAATCCCGCCTGGACCGTCCTCCCTGACTGGGGTTTTTTCCAGGTTTTCCTCAGTCTTCATAACTGGCAAATGCCGGGGAGGTACCTAAACTTAGGCCTGGAACGCTTCCTTCCTTAAAAAAAAAAAAAATCCTTTCCCAATATATCATCTCATGTATCATCAGTGTCACCACCTGTGGTGCCTCAGTAGTAAAAACGGGCGTTAAACACTACTCAAAAAAAAAAAAACTCTTTCCTCTCTCTTTTAAAACATCATCAATGAACAAATTAAATAACACTGGGCTTAACTTACACCCTTGCCTTGTCTTTTGATTTATTTCTCTGGTACCATTCCTTTCTCTGCTTTCACACATAAAATGTAAGGCTTTAAGAATATTCACCATATAACTTACTCCCTTACTCAATTGTTTATCTTATAATAGTGTTAGCTCTATATGATTGTATGCTTTTTCTAATTCACCAAATGCCATGTACATTTTTCCTCCTTTGTCTTTTAAGTATTTGTCCGCAAACGAATGTACTATCTACATTTTGTCTCCCCTTATAAAAACCAATTTGAAATTCTGAGAGAATGTTATATTCCTCCACCCAGTTCTGTAGCCTATTTGTCAAAATGCCTGTAAAAAATTTGCCTTTAGATAATAATGCAATACCTGTATGTTTTTTGGTATATCTACACTCCCTTTACCTTTATATATTGGGTGAATAATTGCTTTCCTCCAATTTTCTGGTACATTTTCCCTTACCATAATTAAATTAAACAATCCTGTGAGTAAATATTGTACTTACGAAGCTGTTGATAATGGAGTGGCAATATAACTTCAACTTATGTATTCACTTTTTTACACTTTACTCCATTCACTTACAGCAAAGTAAGACGCATTTTGGGAGAATCTCTCCCATCTTCAGTTGCTTACTGAACTGCCGTTACTCGAAATTATGGCTGGACAAACGGATGTTCCTGTGGTGGCCTCTGTTGGTTGAAGTAGGAAGTTTCGCAGTTCATCCATAGGAGGAAACTCGAAATTATTAGGTTTTCTCTATTTTTTAATATGAAAATTTTTTCCCAAATGGATAACTCCAATGGGCTGTGAAGATGTTTCAGCAGTTTTATTCCTGGTTTTATTTCATGGTTTTTGGTCCAAAAGTGAGCTGCTACTGCTGATTTATCCACCTGCTTAAACCGAATATTCCTAAAATGTTCTTTCCTCCAAATTTCCAAATTTCTTTTTGTTTTGCCTATGTAGCTCTGTTCACAATCTGCACATTTTATTTCATAAATTCCTGATTTTTGTTCTGGTGGTATGGAGTCTTTTACTGTGCAACCTAATAAATTCTTGATGTTGTATCTGTTCTTTGGGGCTAACATCATTCCATGTTCTTTGAAGATTTTCTTGAACTTGTGGTAAATTGGATGTTAGGTGAAACTTTTGAATTTGTATTCTTCTTTTGTGTTTTTCAGTGTAGAAACTTCCCTTATCCCTTTTTGTCTTTTAGATTTATTGATAATTTTTATCACTGTGTCTTTGTTGAAACCATTTATTATAGCTGTCTGTATTATTTGTTTGTATTCCATTTTGTACTCTGCTTCTATGAGTGGAATATTCATCAATCTGTGTGCCAAACTGTGAAAAATTGCATATTTATGTGGAATGGGGTTATAACTCTCATTTTTATGTAGTTTTCTATGTGTGTTTCTTTTCTGTAAATTCCAAAATTCAAACCATCTCCATTACTTATAATTTTTAAATCTAGAAATGGTAGCCACCCATTTCTTTCTTCTTCTATAGTAAATTGTATGGATTCATGTTAAAGAACATTTATGGCACAAAAAAGAACCTAAAGCCTGAAAGAGAGGCCTCTGAGCAAAATTTGTCGGCTGCTTCATGCCCTGAGTTGAATGGGATGCTGATGACCTGAAATGTTAAAGAGCGTCCATAAATAAATCAATCAAAAAAAAAAATTCTTCCCTTTCTCCCTTCTCTTCCTTCATCCCTCCCTCTTTTCTTTCCTCCCTTACTCCTTCTCCTTCCTTCTCTCGTGTCTTCCTCACTTGGTCTCTCCTTGCTATCTTATTCCCAAACCTTTCTCCCTCGCATACTCGCTTGCTCCTTCATTCCTATTTTGTTTTGTTCCTTCCCTCCCACCGTCCTCTCTCTCTCCCTCCCTGCTTCTCCTTACACACAAACTCACTTACTTTTCCAGCAAATACTCATATTAATTTAGTGAATGTGAAGCAAAATGCAAATATCTTTCTCTTTTTCCAGGAAATGACAATGTTCGCCCTTCTCCTTCAGCCAGTTTTTCTACAAATGTTCAAGAACTGGAGCAAATGCTGAGTCGGGAGATGCTTTGGACAGAAGCTAAGGATGTGTGGTGTGTGATGCTAGAACCAGTGTGGGCAGACTTTTTTGGAGCATCTGCAGTCGGAAGTGCACGTGCTGTTCCATTTATAGATGCCTTTCCTTTAACATTATGGATTTATGTGAAAATTCCATCAAATCCAGCAAGCAACTCTAAGCAACCTCTTTCTCAGAATGGTGCTATTTCTAGAGGAAAGAATATATCCCCTGATCATTGTTACTCATCATATAATATTCCTTCACAACTTAGCAGTTCTTCCTTCAGTGATAGGACAAAAATGAAAGCAACAATAGAGAGAGTTCCTTTGTCACAGCATGACTTTAAAACTAGTTCCAAAATTAGTGGTAATTTCATAGAAAGCAGGAGAATATCAGATTCATTTTCTTTCAATCAGGCAGGTGGCTGGTTTGATTCATCCAGAGAAGAGATGAGAATACATTCAGAAGTAGCACAAAAGGAAGACTGTGGGAAGAGTGCTGACATACACGTTTTGGCCTATGTATCAAACCTTATCAGTGTTCAGGTCAACCATTACCAATATTTGTTTTTACTACGACTTTCAGAGGAAGTTGCAGAAATGGCAACATTTCTTGCTCTTGACTCAAACCGTATTCTGAAACAGGATGAAGGTGATTCACTGATAGTAGGTGCCATGCTTCCTCAGGTAAGTGCAGCTAGACATTTGGAAGTAGCAAAACAATAAATTCCCAATTATCTGAATTAATAGGGACTTAGTATAATCAAAAAAACAAATGGTTAAGAACTTGTGATAATCGTAGCAGATATAGACACTTTTATTTAGAAGACATGCAAAATATGAAATACAAAAATAGAATACACTTTAATTGATATCTTTGTATGATTCTGTTGAACTACACACTCTTAAAGCTTCACTTACTTTTCATAAATGTTCTCAAAACCAGTTCCATACATTTATGAAAAGTAAGTGAAGCTTTAAGAGTGTGTAGCTCAACTGAATCATACAATGATATCAATTAATATGATTAGCTTCACTGCGCAAGTTCCAATTTACATTTTAATTAGAATGCACTTTATTAATGAAACCAAATTCTGCTAACTTACTGCCCTCTTCCTTGCTCTTTACAATATGTAATTTTAATTTGGATCATTTTGCAGGGGCTAAAAGTATTCAAGTGGCAAAATAAGACCATTAGGAATGTTAAAGGATTGTTCTTTCTGCAAACTTGTAAACTCTGTACTTCAACAGTGCAGAATTATGACTATATTTTCACTATATATTCTTTACTGCATACTCTACATAAAGAGGAATTTGCTACTTTTCTGTTAATGAAACCATATATACAGCTATAGCATTAGACATTGAAATAACCTAGAATCCTAGATAGGACTAGAACTACATCATCTGCTCCCACATATTAAAAATTTGCATATTGCGCAATTTAAAAAGAATGTTAAAAACTGACTCATTGGTAGGTTATACAACAGTTCAATATAAAAGTTTCCTTTGGTTATAAAAGTTGTTACAGAAATAATTCTGTACTGGTATATACATGATTGCCTAGCACTGTGAATCACCAGTATGGGATGATAAGTCATGTGCCGAATAAAAGTTGTTACAGAAATAATTCTGTACTGGTACACATGATTGCGTAGCACTATGAATCACCAGCATGGTATGATAAGTTATGTGCCCTGCAGACATAAAGGAACTTTACAGAGAGGCAAGAAATGGAAGTATTGCAGCATAGCAAAGGTACATATATAGGAACCTGGTGTCAGGCAGAAATGCATGCAGTGAATCATTATGAATGGGCCAATGACTTGGCACCCATTGACATTCACAGGAAGCTTGTTACTGTGTACAGGGATATCATAATATCTGTGCAGATGGTATGAAGGTGCTGCAACATGTTTACTGGCAGCCAATTAGGTGTGTTTGATGAAGTCATTTTGGTCAGCCCTTAACTGCCACTATGGATGACAACAGGGCCAAAATCAATGTACTGATCTTGGAGAACACATTAATCAAGGTTCATGAGATGGCACAAGCATTGTAACAGCTCACATCATCATCCATAAAGATTTGGGATACTGCAGGTATGGTTCCTCATCAACTCATTTTGACCATTGTCAAGCAGGAATGGGCTATTGCGGTACCACAATAATGGACATGCCTTCCTTTGCACATTGTGACAGGATATGAGAAGTTCATTAATCACTTGACTGTTGAATGAAAGAGAACATTGATGGATTGGAAGCATCCGAGTTCCCTCATGAGAAATAATACTCAGCAGGAAAGATAATTGTGAACCTCTTCTGGGGTGCAAGAGATATCTTCTTATTGACTCTCTGGAACAAGAACCCGTGATTACAGTTGCCCAATATTGTCTGATTTTGGAGAGACTGAAATGAACAATGCAACACAAGTCAAGAGTGACCTACTGCCAGCTGGTTCATCTTGCTTGATGGCAATACCTGCCTTCACTCAGCTACATAAGCACAGACCAAATTTGAGGAATGATGGTTGGAAGTTGGAATGCCTGTTGCACCAACTGTACAGCCCTTATTTGGTGCAGAGTAACTTTCATGCATGGGTAGTACTTTCAAATGGAGAGAAAGTCAAGGCCAAGGCCACTATGAGAAGAGATTTGTAGGGCCTGAGCATGGCATTTTTTGTAGAGGGATTTGATAAACTGGTGCAGCCTTGGAACTAATTCTCAATGTTTGTAGTAATTATATAGAAAACTATTGAAAGATGTATCTATCCATACATACCTGTTGGTATATGTTTTTCATGTGTAAGTTAAAATAATACAATATAGAAAACCTTATGACACTCATAGTATTGAGGAATTTGAGCAACATGTAACTGTACTTGTGAACTTCTTCTTGAGGAATGGATTAGTACAATGAGAAACTTATTAACATTTTCATATTGCTATGATATTTGGTAGCACTGGAAATATGTTGTGTGCATACATATATGTATATATATGCAGCTCCAGTTATTAGATCTACTCTTTTGATTGAATAGATGTCATTATTTAATTTAATTATTACTTAGTTTCTTGTGTGTATCTAATGTCTATTGCTATTCTGTGACATCTGTACCTGATGTATTCCATATCACAGTATTGTGTTCTACCTGAGGGCAGTCCTTCGCTGCACCATAGCATCATCATGCCATGTTTACAGCTTTTCTGGAAATAGATACTGCAGTAGCTTTCTGTTGCTTTCCACAGTGATGTAAATGAGATAATGATGGAGCAATGTTGAAATGAATATGATGGCACCTTGTTATGATGCCATCATATATGATAAATAGATAAATAAATAAATTTTAAAAATGGATGGAGGTTAGTCAGCACATTTAGGAGGATAAAAGCTAGTAAAAAGAGACTTATCTGTTTTATGCAAATTCAACTGTAGAATAAAAATGTAAGACTCTTGTAATTGGGGGAAGAAAAAAAAAAACTAGAACCTTCAAAGGAACGACTAGCTCATACACTTCATTATTTCCTTCATCAGAAGGAAACCTGGATTCACAGAATCCTGCTGAATGGTACCATTTTAAGTTTGGAAATACCGCCATGGGTGGCCGAGGTTGTTAAGGCATGGAACTCATGAGTGGGAGGTCTGGGGTTTGAATCCCACCAGGACTGTCCTCCCTGAATGAGGTTTTTTCCAGGTTTTCCTCAGTCCTCATAAATGGAAATTTCCGGTAAGGTAATCTAAACTTAGACTTGGAATGTTTCCTTCCTTTAAAAAAAATCCTTTCCCAATTTATCATTTCATCTCATGAATCATCAGTGTCCACTGCCTCAGTAGTAAAACAGGTGTTAAACACAATTCAAAAAAAAAAAAATTTGGAAAAATGCAGTATGTATTTCTCAAGAGGAAAAGGATTTGCCTATTATAACCTTTTTCTTTTTGCTAGTGCACCAAGCCATTCCTGTAAAGATAATGTTTTTTATGAGGAAGGTCAAGTACCTATCAGCATGTTATACCACTTGTACATTTGGTGAATAAAGATTAACTTGCAACTGTAAAATAATATTAGAAGTAAACTCTTATGAAAGAATTTGTGAAGAAATGTTCCAACACCGTTAATTTCTGGAGAACTCTGAATGTACATGATGCTTTTCATAGCACATATAGCGCTTGGGAAAGAAAAAGTCACAACTACATTTAACTCATTGAACATAATTACATCACTCCCTGCTGAAAACAGATTGAGCTTGGATAATGATAACTATAACAATATTGCTAACTTCATCATAAATTTACCTAATAGTATTGCAAAACTTATAGATGTAAATTTAAATAGCCATTTTCATAATGAAATATGTATTATATAACAAATTATTTAGGAGGAAATCACTCAAATTTAACTAGTTTTGTTCCATTTACTTGAACATGTTTCAAAGGCTGTTACCTTCATAATGAGAATGGTTCCACTGTCAGCTTCCCAGCACAGAGTTAAGTTGTTGTTCTATAGGATAAAATCTAGATGTATTTTTTTTGTTACAATAATGAAAATGTTAATGAATGGCTGAACAGCAATTTGTGTGAGCCAGGAAGTTGAACATCTAAATGACACTGGTGTTCTAAACAAAATGGTGTTTATGCAAGAAATTTAAGTAAAGATGACAAAATAGAGAAATTTTTCAATTCTGTATAAGTAGAGCAAACAGGATGAAACTTTTGATTATATATACATATTTTGACATTTTAAAATGTGAAAGCATTTATCAAAAGGAATAAAAATAATAATTTCAAATGGAGAACAATGGGAAACTATTTCATGAATGCAAACTGAGAGGCAAATTTAATAGATGTGTTAAGTTTCTAGAGGATATAAATAGTTCTAGACTATTTTTTACAAAATTGTTCCATTTGTGCATTCCAAGTAAGTTTTTAATTGAATTAATAGCTAATATCTTAAGTGGTGTATTCATGTTAATCTCTTTTGTCAAGTTTATCAAGTGAAAGGAAACAATTTCTTTTTGCTGTAACTAGTATTGATTTATTTTGTGTTAACCAACTTCATTTAGCATTTCTTTGTTTTTACTAAGTAGGCTGTTTCAGTAGAGCCCTTTCTTATTGTGTGTTGAGGCAATAAGTCATGTTATAGAAATATGGGGAATTCTTCTCAACAGATAGCAGGTCCTCAGTAGTGCCTCTTAGTTGGTATTTTCCCCCCCTCCATATGTTGCAATTTCTAAAGTCCCAAAGCTTGCTTAAACAGAGTTATCATCCAAAGAAGCATTAAATATTTTTGTAAACTTCAACATTTTGTGAAGCTCTCTTGCTTTCTCAGTTCATATGTGACCTGGGATTCAAACTCACTCTGCTCTTCTTTGTTTTGAATAAGAAGTTCATGACAAGCACACATAAGTAGCACATCTACTTGGGTATCAAATATGCTTGCATTCAGTAACAACTCTCTCTCTAAAAGTCTCTGACTGCATGCCCATTCTGTAATCTTGGGAAATTTTGACAGCTGATTCATGCTTTTTACTTATCAATAACTTTTAATTTCTTTTCTACAATTAAAACGATTCATTTGCATTTTCTGCCATTTCTCTTTCCTGAGACACAGTTGTGCACTGTAAACTTTTTAAGGGTAGAAAAATTCTTTCAACTAGCATAGAGGAGAAGTTACAAAGGAGGATATTGGAAACTCATTTAACAATAGGAGATTTATGTTCCAGTATCTTGACATTATTCTTTTAACAATAAACATCTGCAAATCATCATGAATAATTGGGAGTTCGATATGTTTGCACGAACAGAATAAGGGTGGTACTTTGTCAGTTTTGATGCTGATATACAGGGTTAGTTAAAAGTTCCACACCACCTAAATAACTTTTGAAGCATGTGGTTCAGTGACATGAAGCTGTGTAGGTGGGCCTAGCCATTGAGAACTCAATGTAGTACAGACTTTTTTCTATTTCCAGTTTACCTGAAAGTAGTTCCAATCTCTAGTTTTAATTCAAATGCCCAATATAGTTTTATATTTTCAAATAATGCTCATTTAGAGCTTTTTGTGAAGTACCTACACTAGATATTTCTATACAAATTCATTGTTGTCAAATCAATTGACTGTTATTAGATATAATTATCTTTAAGAATGAAATTATGAAGATTAATAAAATAACAATATAGCATGCAATAACTTACATTTATAGCAAACTAATGCATCAAGAGCATTTTTAGAGCATATCTGTGGATGAAACTTTCTGTGGGTTCCTTGTTCGCTTCAATTAACACCTTCCAACAATATAATATAAGATAATCGGAGGTTTTATTGTAGTTTTGTCGACCTGCATGCAGGCTAAAAGCTTTATTGTGCAACTGCATAGGAAGAGACACTTTCTCTGTTTCCCAAAATCTGTTCCTTGAACAAGTTGCAGTGTCTTGGTTCCAATGTCAGCCTCTAGAATGAATTCCTAGATCATTCCTGGTTATAGAAAGAGTAAATATCTTTCTTATCAGGAATGGATAATTTAAATAGGTTATGTGAGGTGGTCTCATTTGTTTACACATCCTACAAATGGGTTCATCTTTGTAGAGTTCCACTTTATGTAGATATTTTCTGAAATGACCATGTTCAGTAATTAAAGCAGTTAATGAAGAAAGAGTGTTATTTGGATCTAGAACTGATTTCCTAGCTTGTTTATGTCCAGGGTAGGTTTGCTACCTAAGTTGTTTATCCCCAATCCATGTTTTTACCTCATTCTTAGCCGCATAATTGATTCCACCTTCGGTTCAGGGCTGACATATGTAGTTTTAGTACCCTTTTTTGCCAGTTGATCTGTTTTTCATTTTTATAGACACCCTGATGTCCCAACACCCATTGCAGTTCAAGCCTGTTGCAAGATACCAGGGCAGTCAGGGTATTTAGGCATGCTCTTACCACTTTAGATTTTATCTGGTCCAAAGAGATTGCTTTTAAGGCACTTTGGCTATTTGTGATTATGAGAATTCATTTACCTTAGTAACCATTCTCAAGTTCTCTTAAGGCACAGTTCAGGATAGCAAATACTTCTGCCTGGAAGACTGCAATATTTCCCAAGGCTTATACTAATATGAATTCTTGGAAATAGGCCGTATATGCCTGCACTCAATTATGTCCCTATATAAGATGTCATGTCCTTTTTCAGGCATTATTCCTTCCATCCAGTCTTCTCAAGACCTAAGAGTTATCTTAAATGGAGAGAGAAAATGGTATTGAATGTTCATTAGGTTAGACCTCATTCTTAGTACTGAAATATCCAGGAAATTTAAAATGGAGGTTTATCCAATTGTTATACAATTACTTCTCCAATTCCTTGTTTGCACCAAGCAGTATGCAGTAAGCCTAGCTGCTGCTTGTAAATAAATTTCCACAGGAGGGAAACCCAACAGAGTCTCCAATGTAGTGTTTGGAGTGCTTCCCTGCAACACACTGACATACTAATCTCCATAGTTTGATAAACATACCTGCTATAGTAGTTTGAAAGTTTTTCACCACCAGATAATGATGCCATAAGATATCTGGCATGTAACCATTGCACCATATAGCCAGTGACTAATGTGTGGTTTTAGGCCCCAGGTTGTTCTGATAGTGTGTTTGATGGTTACAAGAGACTACCTTGCTCTACAGAGAATATTGTCAATGGATCATTCTAGTCAATTTCTTGTCCTTTATGAGGCCTAGATATTTAACTGAATTGGAATATTCCAGTATGATTTTCTAGGCCTTTAAGGTCTCTCCATTTGGTAAAAGAAACAATTGTTTTGCTAGGAGTAATAGAGAAAACCTTCTGCATGCACCAGCTGTGACTATTCCTCAGTTCACAGTTCATCATGTCTGAAACTGTGTGGGAAAATTTCCCAAAAATAAACAGTGCTGTTATCCACGTATACCTGTATATAATATCCCTCATGAGTCATGTCTTTAAGTAGATCATCCACTACGAGACTCCTGAGCAGGGGGGAAGAGAACTCCCCTCTATGGGCAACTCCTTGTGGCAACGATCCCCTTCTTTCCCAAAGAAACCGCCACTGGTGACCAAGGTCGTTAAACTGCGGACTCATGAGCGGGATGTCTGGGGTTCGAATCCCGCCAGGACCGTCCTCCCTGACAGGTTTTTTTTTCCAGGTTTTCCTCAGTCCTCATAAATGGCAAATGCCGGGGGAGGTACCCTAAACTTAGGCCTGGAACGTTTCCTTCCTTAAAAATAAAAATAAATCCTTTCCCAATATATCATTTCATTTCATGTATCACCAGTGTCCATCGCCTGTGGTGCCTCTGTAGCAAAAACGGGCATTAAACACTATTTATTCATTCATTCATTTCCCAAAGAAGGCTAGTGATAATATTTCTGCTCCTGAGCATGGAGCTTATCCAACTGCAAAGTATGTCATTTATTCCATGTTTCCATGCAGCCAGAACCATAGATTTATAAGAGGTGTTATCAACAGCACCCTCTGTGTCTAGGAAGGCCCTTAGGACTATTTCCTTCCTAGCTATCGAGTCTTCCATTCTGTAACAAGACAGTGTAGCACTGATATGCAGGGCTTAAATGACTGGTAGGCATGTTGATTTCAATTAAGGGGATATCTAGCAATATTCTCCTTCAAATATATCTTTTAATCAATCTTTCCAAGGCCTTTAAAAGGAACAATGCAAGAGTGATCAAAAGATACCCTTAGCTTTGGTGTATTTATTACGTCTGTGCTTAGGAATAAACAATACTCTGGTATAGCTCTCCAGGCCTGATGGTACAGCTAAAACCATACTGGTCCAGAAGAGATTGCAGAGAATGATGTGAAGCAAGTCAGGTTCTTTCTGCAACAATACAGGAAAGATACCATCTCCACCTGGCGATTTAAATGGGCTAAATTATTAACTTCCCATTTAACATTATGAGTTGTAATAACTTAATGGGCAAGTTCCCAATCCCTTGTGATGCTCTTAGTCTAGAGTTTTAGAAGTGGTCTATGAATTTACAAGTGTTGTCATCATAAATGCTCCTGGGGACAGAGCTTTTGAGTATTTCTTCAGCTGAGCACATAAAGCCATCTGTAGGCATACATATTGTTCCTACAGGATTTTTTGGACCATGGGCCAATACTCAGTTCTAACCAAGCTGCTTCTGAGAGACTAGATATTTCCTGGCAGAAGGCTTGCCAAGAAAATCTTTTGACTTTAACATGCACTTTTATTGCAGTGTGTGTTGGCTGTATGATACGTGTACCAGTCTCCAATTCTTTTTGCCTTTTTTAAAGAGATGTTGTATGCTGCATTCTGCCTCTCTTATGTTCAAAGTCTTTAGTTCACCATGTAATTTTTCTTAGATTTTATCTGTGTCTGCATGGGTTAGTTATTGTGATTCCTATAGAGATTAGCTCATTTTACTACATTAAATGATATATGTTGTGATCTGAAAGTGATGGCTCCTCACTTTCAGATCACTTTAATTTGAATCGAGATTTGAGTAAAGCTCATTCTGGAGTGCTTGTGTATGTACAGAAATAATCTTTACCCAGTAAAATAAATTATTAACAAACTTTTTGTCATCAACCCAGTGAGATCTGTTTTACTATAATTCCAAATGTCATCAGCCATAATTATCTTTAATTCTTGCTTTGGGCTAGAAAATTGCTCTGCAGTTTAGCTGTACAGATAAGCATATTTTGCTTCATTAAGCTTCAGGTAAAACTCAGCTGGAAGCTTATTTATGAATAAAATTTACTTCTTTTCATCTTACCTTTTGGGTTGGAATCACAAGAATGTTCAGATATCTTCCTCTCACAAAATGGCTGATGATGAAGTAAAATTTCCACCAGTAAGAAAAATCTTACCGGTTGACTACCCAAAAGCATGCTTCCACCAGAGTTCTTTTTGCACAAAATCTTTCAGTTAAGCTTATACATTTATTATTCTTTTGATAGTCAGACACATTTAAACATTTAAATTCACCTTGTATCTGGGAATGAATATATCCATATTTTGATCTCATTATTACTTATCAAACAGACCTAAAAAAAATGAAATGATAATACATAAGCAGAAATAAGCATTTGTGATATCATCTCATTTAATGAATTTGTTAAAAAAATCTTAAATAAGCCATATAGAGGCACTGTCATTCTTCTAAACAGTTCAGAATATACAATCAAATGATAGTGTTCTTTCGTTACATCAAACTATAAGAAAACTTAAGAATGTGATAAATGCAGAATTTAGAATGAACAGTTGCTGTTACAATGTTTTGTTAAGTAAGCATAACAATGACAGTTGCTAACAGAAGATATACAATTACAACATGATCAAAGAATTTAGCAGAAAAGTACTTGTTGCTTAATCTACATGGGAGAAATTATACTTTCCATGACCCAACAGGCAAATAAGACAGATATTTCCCATAGACCCTGTGTTCTCAGGTTTTACATTTTCCTTACGTGCTACTTTTGCAGTTATGTCTTAGCCTTATGCTGCAATGTCAGAAAGTTATCATTATTCATATTTTGATTTTTAATCTCTATCTTGTAATTTGTATGTGCTATTTATTATAATTATGAAAGAAATGAAAGTCAAAAATAGATTTCAGTATTACTTTGTCTGTGCAATAATGAAAATAAATTATTTTAAACCTACTGAATACTCAAGAGAAGGTAATAGACAGAATTTGTTTGTTACAGTTGGAAGTAACATTTGTGATGCCCTCTCAGACTCCAGGAAAGGAGTGCTCAGGTGGTGATATGGAATCAGTTCTTCCAGACTCTGGAAGTATCCCAGAAGATCTTGCGGCCAGCAATCTTGTAGTCAATAATAGTAGTGTGCTGCAAAGTGGGGGTGGAGGAACAGGCAGGAGGGTGGTCATGGGAGGGGTGAGTACCCCAGTGAGTGAACTCTCGTCATTATCAATGGACCTCCCATCCCATGAAATGTCTTCCATCTCTGCTGCAGTTACCACCATTGCCACTCCTAGCACTGGTAGTATGAACTATACAAAAATGCAAGCTGCAAATGAGCCTAATACACCTACTGCCTTTGCTAACATTAACATTCCAAATAATTTAAATGCAGGGATAAGCTCCATGAAAAAGGGATTTAGCAGCCTTATGACATCTATAGATTCTGCACTAAAACCCAGCCCAGATGATGCTAGTGATACTGTGTCATTGAGAAGTGATGCTTCTTCAGATAGTGAGAATTTTGTAGTGGTAAACTTGACTGGTGGAGATCCTGCTGCAGCAGACAGAAACCTGCAGGAATGTGTGGATGCAATGTTTCGAGTGGATGCAAACACGGGTGAAACACCATTACCACAGCAGCTGGAGGTTGCCATTGAAGTGGTGCCTGAGGAAGAAGATGCAACAGCAACCACGACGACTCCCAGTGAACGCTCTCAAGACAGCTCTTGTAAGAGAAGAGATTTGGTAAGTCTTTTAACAGATAAAAGGTTTTGTCATATTGATGTATTATTAATTGTAGTATGTCATCATAATCATCAAATTAGAAACTGACATGAGTGGCTGAGGCATTTATAAGTCATGATCTCATGAATGGGAGGTCTGAGGTTTGATTCCTGTCAGAATCATTCCTTCCTGACTGAGCTTTTTCCAGGTTTTCCTTGGTCATTGCGAGTGTCCACTGCTGGGAAAGAACCCTGAACATGGACCTGGAATGCCTCCTTCTTTTTTCTTTAAAAAAAAAACAGGCATTAAACATTATTAAAGAAATAATTCAGTAATAAAATAACTCAAGGTTTGCAACTAAGGAAAAGCTTTTTTCAGAAAAAATAGAGAAATGAACAAATGTTCTTCCAGATTTTAGGTTGATAGTGTGTACAGGGATTGAAGAGAAGCAAATTAAAACAATTCACTGTAAGCCCTTAAAAATTACTTAACACAACTATTTCCTCCATCATCATCCATTAGCTATCTACTGCTGTGAGAATATGATTAAATGTGCTTTCTTATATAAAGCTGCAATATCTTTGTGTTATTGGCACTCTCCTGCTAGTGCTATGCATTACCAAAGCCTTCAATTTAAGAAATGTACTGATGTAAGAAGCCCCCAAGTTTCATCATGGAAAGATTTGTTTACCAATTTCATGGAAGAAGAAAAATTTTCTTACACAGTGCTTTAACAAGCATCAGTAATACTTAAATATGTTAATTGATATCATTGTGTGATTCAGTTGAACTACACCTCTTAAAGCTTCACTTACTTTTCATAAATGTATAGAACCGGTTTCGAGAACATTTAGTTCCCATCTTCAGCCAGGCTAAAGTTCAACTGTTGGATCATTCGTTGAGCTGTGAGAATGTATATTCTGCTCTGGTGGCAGTGTGATAAACTTGTAGTTTATGTTTTCATCCCCGGCAATGTCGAAGTTCATTATGCTATCTTTGTATTTGTAGATGTAGATTTTCTCCCAGGTTGCTAATTCCGTAGGTCCTTGTACTGATTTTAATAATTTTGTTTTATTTATTATGTCGTGATTTTGTGTCCAAAATGATATGCTACTGCTGATTTCTCTATTTGCTTGTACTTTATGTTCCTGAAATGTTCCTTTAACCGTGTGCCTATGTTTCTCTTTGTTTTTCCAATGTAGATTTTTTCACATTCTGCATTCTTTCTGTATATTCCAAATTTAAGATTTTCTTGGCAATAATGAAATGCCAAGAAAATCTTGAATTTGGAATATACAGAAAGAATACACACGCAGATAATCACATCAAAGCTGACAGTTTTAACCCCACAGCGCACAAACATGCAGTAATTAACAGTTGAACACACTGGCTAGTTAACCTACAAATTAGCAAAGAAGAATATTTTAAAGAATACAAACAAATAGAAGAAACAGTAGTTAAAAATGGTTTTAAAAAAGAACTAGTGCATAAAAAGGTGCAGAAATGCAAGAGACAAAAACATATAAAAGAAACCACAACACTTTCAGCAAGAAAAGATAAACTAATTTTTAAAAAATTCACATATCATCCATGGGCCACCAAAAATTTTCAGAATATTCTTAAGGATTTTAATATCAGGTTGGCACCGATAATAGATTTAATGTTAAAAACTTACTGATAGATAATGTTAATGACAGTATTCCACAAGAAGAAAAATCAGGTATAATACTATAATAATATAATATAATATAATAAACTGTGCAGAATGTGAAAAAATCTACATTGGAAAAACAAAGAGAAACATAGGCACACGGTTAAAGGAACATTTCAGTAACATAAAGTACAAGCAAATAGAGAAATCAGCAGTAGCGTATCATTTTTGGATACAAAATCACGACATAATAAATAAAACAAAATTATTAAAATCAGTACAAGGACCTGTGGAATTAGCAGCCTGGGAAAAAATCGATATCTACAAATATAAAGACAGCATAATGAACTTCGACATTACCGGGGATGAAAACATAAACTACAAGTTTATCACACCGCCACCAGAGCAGAATATACATTCCCACAGATTCAACAGTTGAACTTTAGCATGGCTGAAGATGGGAACTAAATGTTCTCGAAACCGGTTCCATACATTTATGAAAAGTAAGTGAAGCTTTAAGAGTGTGTAGTTCAACTGAATCATACAATGATATCAATTAATTTGATTAGCTTCACTGTGCAAGTTCCAATTTACATTTAACTAAAAACTTAAATATGTGTTTAGAAGCTATTAACAATGAAGCAATATCATCTTCAAAATTGAAAGTATTCAAATGACAACACCAAAATATTCAATTTCTAGAGTTAAACTAGTTAACAGTTAATAAATGCAATACGTTAAGAATGACATTTTTAAGTTCAATAATAAGAATGGGAAATGCATATTGAAATGATGATTAGAATAAGCAAGAGCAATGAAAAATTTCCCCTCATATAATTTATAATGAACATAGTAAAACCAAAATGTTATAGATATTAACAATAAGTTTACAGAAAAACAAAACAATGCAAAATTGCTTACTTAAGTGTAATTTTATAGAGCTTCCACATGAAGAACATGTTTAAAAATTAATTTATTTTATATTGTGACTCATTTACATACTATTATTTCTCTACTTAATAACATTTATTGGCTGGACATGTTTTTGTGGCTACTAGTCAACTGATAACCAATTTGAATTGCATCTTGGATGCTTATAGCTGACTTCCAGCAGGAGAATATCACATTTTGTAATTTTTATCAGATATTTATTATGTTCAAGTCTCACTTATATTTCTTTTTGTTTTCTCAGTGTGTATTTTATTACAATCTGGACAGTTCAACTTGTGGATGCCTGGATTCTTTTTAGGGAAATTTGTTCATACCATTTGATGTTATGGGATTCTTTATATTGTGCTTGTTACTGTACAGTCAAGTTAATGTTCAATTCTTTGAAGATGTTTTGAAAGTTTTGATAGCCCAGGGGTCATATGTAAATATTTTCACTTCATTTTTCTTTAATGATTAGTGTAGTACTGAACTAATGTCACAACATTAACAGAATTCAAGAAGACTGTCTAGCTATAGACACTCCTCCACTTGCAAGAACAAGCTTGCTTTACTGTTCAAGAAACTATCAACAGAGTAACAAAAATTGACCAGCATAATATCAGTATTTGTCATACTTTTGATACAAAATTAAAATCCTTTCCAAGGCCATAATCCCATTCTAAACCTTGGTGTTTATATGTTAACTTGTGATTTTATAGCTCACTATCTGTCAACTTAGTAATTGTATGGTTGTATGAAACATTGTAGTGGTATATAGGAAAATTGGCTAGGTCAGAACCTATAGACTTTTATTTCTTTTGTCTTTTGCTTAGCACTATAAATAAATAAATGTTTACATGTGACTGTGGTAAAACTGGTAGATTCATTCATATATAGGAAAGAAGGTGTCAGGTTTCAAATTAAATTAACCACAAAAATTAGCAACTAGTCACTATTTTCACTAAAGAATCTTAAGAGAAAGTATTGAAATATTCAAAGAAAGCAATAACATAAACAGAAACAACAGCAAAGCTGTAGACTCCAGGTGGAAGATACTACTAAAATAAAGCACCTTTATTTATCAGATAGCAGCTAATGGGAAGCAAAGTAGGCATTGTCTAACTCCAGTAATTTATGTATAATTACAAGACAGCAATAACAAGAACAACATGTAAACCACTTTTTAAGAAATTAGGCATTCTTCTTTGTATCTACATATTTGAAATATGTTTATCTGTAAAACCATCAATAATACATATTCACCCATTATTAGGAATGAAGCAGCCCATCAATACAATACAAGACAAAATTCAAACCTTCATGTATGTAAGTACACTATCTCCTTATACCAAAAAAACATATTGCCCTTAAGCATATATATATATATAATAACCTTCCGAACTACTTAAAGGAAAGAAACAATATAAAAGTTTCAACTATCCCTAAAGGCACTCTAATTAACCACTGCTTCTACCTGATTTCCTTGTAAATAATGATAAATAACTATTTCACAACTGCACTATGTCCTAGTAGTATGAGAATGACCATAAAAGAGGGAGGTCCATAAGTTTCCCGCCTAACAGTTTTCTAGGTATGATAAAGACAAAAACTATATTTCCCTTTTCAATATAGTTATCCTTTATTGCAATACACTTCTCACGTCTTTAAATTAACATTTCAATCCCCCTCCCCCCAAAAAATAGAAGTCTTGTCTGCAAGATGGATATAAATAGCATCCATCACGTCTTCATCACCTTAAATTTCCTTCCTGGAAGATCAGATCATTCTTGAGTTTTGAGAAGAGGAAATAGTTACTGGAAGATAGATCTGGGCTGTAGGGTGGATGGTCAATTTCTTTGAAGCCACATTTCTTCACAGCTTTCTTTGCATAGGTGCAGTGTCTTGAAGAAGGCGCACACCACCATTCCTCTTTCCTCACCTTTTCTCTTTGATGGAAGCACACAGTCTGTGCAATAGGCCAGTATAGTACTCCACATTTACTAGTGTTTTCTTTTTATGGTGTTTTACACCCGTTTTTACTACTGAGGCACTACAGACAATGACCACTGATAATACATCAGATAAAATGATATATTGGGAAGGATTTTTTTAAGGAAGGAAACGTTCCAGACCTAAGTTTAGGGTACCTTCCCCAGCATTTGCCATTTATGAGAATGAGGAAAACCTGGAAAAACCTCAGTCAAGGAGGACAGCCCTGGCAGGATTCAAATTCAAGATCTCCCACCCATGAGTCCGCACCTTAATGACTTAAGCTACCTGTTGCAGTATTTACTGTGGTGTTCCTCTCCTCAAAGTTAATGATGAGTATTCCTTCACAGTCCCAAAAGATTGTGGACATGATCTCTAAGTTGACTGAGTGACCTTGGCCTTTAGAGGTAATGCTTTGCCAGGATTACGCCACTCCATTGATTCTCTTTTGGACAAGGGATCATAGTAGAGGACCATAGTTTCATCCCCTGTAACAATGGCTTGCAGAACTTCTCTCTTATTGCCATGGTAGAACTCCAAAAATGCCTGACAACAGATGACTTGTTGCTGCTTTTGTACTGAGGAAAGAAGTCTGCACCTATCTTGTACTAACCTTATTCGTCAGTCCTGGTGGTGTAGTGGTAACCATACTTGCCTTCTAAACCCAAAGTGCGGGTTCAAACCTGGCCAGGATTGATGGACTTTTTCGGGCATAAAAATCCTAAGTATGCTTTCCTTCGGAAGGGAAGTAAAGCTGTGAGTCCCGTGTCGTACATTTATGGCACGAAAAAGAACCTCAAGGCTGAAAAAAGAGGCCTCTGAGCAAAATTTGTCGGCCATTTCACACCCGGAATTGAATGGGACACTGATGACCTGAGATGTTAAAGAGCGTCCTTAAATAAAACGATTCAAAAAAAAAACTAACCTTATTCATATTGAAATGTTCATGAATAATGTGAAGGACTGTTGTTTTAGAAAGGCCCAACCTTGCTGCTATTTCTGTAGCTTTGAGCCATCGGTCTTCCATAATTTCTTCTTCCACAAGAGCAATGTTTTCAGGAGTGAGCATCTCCAAGGGCCGACCTGTATGCTCTTCATCTTCAATGCTTTCTTAACCCATTCAAAAAAGTTTGGCCCATTCTTTTGCGATAGAATATGAGGGGGAGGCTTCCCCATATGCACTCTCTAATTGGTGTTTAATTTCATTTGGTGTAAGTCCTTCTTTTGTGAAGAACATAATAATAGCTCGATATTCCATTTTGGACATGTCACAATCTTCTACACAGAGCCTTCTTTATGCAACTATATGTGAACAACTGAACACAGCAGAGCAGAAGTTACAGCTGCAATTATTTACTTAACAAATAAGGTATAACACTACATAAGGGTTTTGTGAAGGCGATAATTCTTATCAGCTAGGCTGAAAACTTATGGACCTACCCTCGTATTTCATATATACTGCTACGTTGACGACGACGCAATTACCACCGCCGCCGCCGACACCCACACAGCCTCTGGCGCCACCATCACCACCACCCCGATGTTAACTGAGTAAAACATGGAAAAACTCATCATTAATGACATGGCCATCCCAAAAGTCCAACATTGCAGTGAAGATAAAGCTGTGAAAGTCTACAATTAAATTACATAACCATCCATTTCAATTTCATGAGAACTTGATATTTTATCCTGTAAATTTAAGATTTTCAAGGCATCCTCAATGTTCTAAATGCATATCATTGCAAAACTATCATGTACATTACTTTCTCAGTCTTGAAAATCAGAGATAATTGGATGATGTGTGTTTCTAATATGCTTATAAACAAGAAGGGTGATAAAGGATTGCCCATTGCTAGCCTTAATCTGTTGATAGAATTTGTAACTGAAAATAAAGAAAATGTAATTTATGCAAAAATGTATAACTTTCTTCATAAGATAATTTGATAAATTGCAGCCATTCTTTAATAAAAAATAGTTTATCTGCAGGGATTTTAGGAAAGAATGCTATGACATCAAAGAAAACAGTTGTTAAGGATAAATTTTGAATCTTCTCTGAATTTATCGTACTTCAACTATCTAATATCTTGATGGAGCTGAATATATGTACAAGCCATTTTGCTAGATGATATGTGGGTGTATCTGTATTGTTCACTGTTGTCACATGTCATTTCTTGGCTTATGGATTTTAAGAACGCTGTGCATTCTTGGTAATATTGGATTTGATTTTGCATTTTTGTCTGGTATGCTTTCGGTTTTTAAGTGCTGCATGGATTGATTTTTTCAAACTTTTAAAGTATCTTTTTTGATTTCTTTGTACTCTGTGCTATGTAGCAGATTCTCCATTCTGTTGAGGTCATTTCGCTCCAGATTTGTTTTTTTAATTTTTATCTGTTTTTTCCCCCTGCAAATTTCCTTCCTTCCTTCCTTCCTTCCTTCCTTGTTTTGTTTTGTTTTTAAATTTTATTTAAAGATTAGCAAATATTTCTAATGAGATTTCTGTTTTTATAGATAAGTTCCTTATTTCTTCCAAAACCACATATAGCTAAATTATTCATCTTGGTTGGGAGACAATAGTGCACCTACCGTATTTTACAGACATTGACCATCAGATTATCATCTTTTCCTTTCTTTGGATAATCTCCTCTGAGAACATTGATTTCCAATCTTGCCAATCTAAAAACAGCACTGGATGGATTACTTTTTTCCTATCCTAAGAAGCTCTATCACAATAGAACTCAATCTTTCATCATGTTGGCAGAAGCTTCTCAATAACATTAATGACTATTACTAAAGATATTATTTCTTTTATAATGTAATGCTTTGAAACATTTGGTTTATCTGAAACCAACAGAATTTTTAGTCACCTTATAATGGGCAATTTTTCCTTTGTGGGACCGCTCCAAGTGTAATGGTTGATCAGTCGGTTCAAGCTGGTACCATGGTGAACAGGAGTCAGATAGTGTGCAGCTATGATTGTCATGCAAGTTCTTACTAATATTTAAAAGGTGCATTTATCATCATTATCAAGCAAGAAGATGCTGGAATTGCCTACCTTCATTTTCCATACATTTCTGGCATCGGCTTATAAAATAACCATTACTCTCTGCAGTTTCCTCTGAGAAATGAAAGAAATTACTTCATGAATATTAATTTTTCGGTTCATCTAAAGTGTGTGGATTTGTCTTGTACACTTTTTCCTTTAATGCTCTCCCCAGAGATAAAAAACCAGGGCATTAAATTGGCAGACTGAGGGGAGCCAAATATTGTTAGTGATGAATCTATTGTCAAATATTTCATGAATTGCATACAAGGTGACATGGGTATGTGCTGTTGCAGAGTCCTGTTGGAAAGTCATGAACCTATGTTCTGCCACAGTTAATTTTGGGAAATAGGCTTAGAAAATATTGTACACATACCTATCACTGTTAATTGTTTCTTAAAAAATAGGGCTTATTATTCTGTTACTGCTAATGGTGCCATGAAGCAGGTTTGGTTTTTCTCAACTCCAGTAATTAGTTGTTTTATGAATTAACACACCCATTTAGGTGGAACCAAGATTTGTTCTGAAAAAAGTTAGTTTAGGCTCAATTTCTCTGTCATGCACACTTTTCAAAATCTTTCACAAAATCTGCTCATGGATGCCAAGTCACCTGAAGTTAAAATCCTACAATAATTTTGTATGATTGTGGGGTGTTAACTTCAGTAGCTTTATAGCCATTTGAACGGAGGAATAGGAAATTTTCATTTGGTGAGAAAAACAAAGGAACTTTTAGGGAACATTCCAGAGCATGTCCATTGTTATCTAACATTTCTTCTGTGAGTACTGTATATGACTGGGTATGCATTTTATCAAAAATACTTCCCATTTCAAAAAAATTATTTACCTATCAGTGAATCGAACATAGACTTGAAAGTTTAATGTCAGGGAACCTCTCTTGAAACAATATCTGTAAATCACAAGCGGACTGTACACACATACGAACTTAAATAAAAAAACTCTTTGGGCAATAAAATATTTGAATTTAGCCATATTAACATAATTAATACACTGTATTACATCACCTAATCAATACTTAATACACTATTACTCAACACACCTTAACACATCCATACGTTCTTAAAGTTAAACTTACTCCAGCTTTCAAGCATGAGACAAGAACCGCAGAGCTCAATCAACTGAGGGCAACTGCACTTGGATCAGTCCTGCAAAGGAAATATCATCCAGTATAAAGTAGCCAATGATTTGTCAAATGAATCATCTTTATGAATAAATCTACCCCAAGCATTCTGCTCTGATTCTTTTATGTTTTATCTAGTTCTACATCTTTATGAAATAAATAATAATATTTTGTAGGCTCGCCTAATAGATAATTCATTTATAACTTTTAGCCAATCGTTGTAATAGTCTTCCTGAACTTGAATAATTAAGCTAGGTACATCCAATTCAAGTGGAAGATGATCAATTATGATATGTATAGGCCCTTTTCATTCTTAGCCTCAAAATTTAGGAAGTAATATGTAATTATTTTAATGAAAGAGCCTGGTTCCTTTGATTTTTCTAAAATGAAATTGACCTGTCTAGCATCAAATATTTGCATGATTTTTTCATGATACCTTTGTCAATTTGAGTTTCTCCCTTTATAAAAAAAAAGCTAATGTACCAATTTTCTTACATGATCCATCTAAATTAAATTTTTAGCACATTATTATATTTTTGCAAACCACAAGCAGTTCATGGGATTAAAAGATATGATGCCATTTGTTATTTTGAATTATGATCCTGGTATAATCCCGGTAATTTCAGCAGTTACCAGCTAAGGCATGCCACGTCAGCCTGCTGAAGATCAATAAATTGTGATACTGTTGACTATTATCAAAGCAGAATAAACACAGCCATGGTTTTTTAAATTATAACTTAATGGATAAATTGAAAAAACTAAATTAGTAGAATATTTTTGTAATTGAAAAATTGTGAATGTGCCTAAAAAAAGGAAGATTACTGATATCTTTAGTAAGAGAGTAATTAATGAAGGGTTATGGCCTAACACCCTGTGGTTTTTATTTGTAGGCAGTTTAAAGACAGAGTCTATAAATCAAATCCGTAAACATTAGATGAACAGCAAAACAACATATGAGAAGAAATAGCCTACATTTTGGAAGCTGAGATGCAACATGTGAATCAAAAGTTGTTTAGGCGCTACCTCTCCTGTCTTGCAGCTAATTAGGAACATTTTCAACATCATCTTTAAAAAGGTAAGAATTTTCAGGCACATTCACAATATTTAAATTTCAGAACTTATACTACTAATTTAGCTGGCTGTTTATTAATGACACAATTTTTCTTGTATATACTGAATTAATAATTAAGTGTGTATCTTTGAGCAGGCCAGTATGATGCCTATTCGGTTGCTAATTGCTGGATTCACTGCTGTGTAAAGAAAGGTTCAAACAAATGAGTGATATAGTGCACTTCAGTGATAAATCATAGGATATCAAGCATGAGCAGTATCTGTTGTTAGTCAGCAGAATATGTGAATATTACTTCTTTGCAGGATTCACTTCAACATATAATTGGCTATAGCTCTAGCAGGGTACAATACCAAACATGGTTAGTGCAACTAAGTATAGAATGCTGTCTGCTGGATTTATTTTTGCATGGTAATGGGTATATTTTTATTTGCAGATCATGGAGGCAGTGCAAGGTTTTTATTTGTGGTGCATGCCATTAAAAAGTATAATATGTAAGGGTATTGTCTTAGGCATACTATTTAATATAAACACTACACAAGGAAGCAGCATGCAGCACTTGTGTTAAAACTGAATGAAAACTTTTCTGATAATGATAAAAGAACAACAATCTTGTGCCTTGGTTTTATAATTCTCTCATTGCTGAACAGTTAAGGCATTTTATTGAAGAGAATTTGCAAAATAAAGTTTAATTATGACAGTTAAAGATTTATACTTGCAAAATGTCACAAATGTGGGTCCATCCACCTTTTTTTTTTTCATTCATTTATTTATTTATGGATGCTCTTTAACATCTCAGGTCATTAGCATCCCATTCAAATCAGGGCGTGAAACTGCCGACAAATTCAGGCTTGAGGTTTTTTATCGTGCCATGAATGTACGACACAGGACCCATGGCTTTACTTCCCTTCCAAAGGAAGCCATTCTTAAGGATTTTTTCACTTAAAAAAATCCATCGGTCCTGGCCAGGGTTGAATTCGCAACCGTGGGTTTAGGAGGCAGGTATGGTTAGCACTACACCAACAGGACTGACGACTTATTTCGTTTTATAGTAATGCAGTGTATAATAAATCTTTCAAATGATATTAAGGAGTATTTGGCAGATATTTGTAGAAAATATAATGCTATTTGTCATTGGATGAGAGCACCAACAATTGTTATATTGCCTAGTTTAGAAATTCTTATCAGAGGAGTAGATTCACCATTATATATAATATGATAAATATATTGAATTTTGTTGCCATGAAAAATACTGTCACAGAGTATCACGTTTTTGCATGTGCTGATAAGGCCTTTGGGAAAGCTGATCTTTACTGTAATAAACTTATAGCCCAAGTTGATGCCATTGGTGATTGCATTGGTCAACATGACTTTTGCCACATGAAAAATATAGTCTCTAATATATATTTTAATGCTGAGTTCAATTATTGGCATAATTAAAATTTTTCCATGAGACATATATATATATATACACATATATAGGAATTTTAATGTTCATCATATGTACATTATTGTTTCATTACATCTGTACATTTGCACATATATTTATATTTTCTAACAACAATGAAGTACTTTGCTCAATCACAGAGAATGAACAATTTGTTAGCTTATTCATATTGTGGCATATGAAGGTATATTGAGTATGGACATTTTCTATTGGAGAGATGTGCTAGCTTATATTGAAAATTGTCCAGAAAGTTTTTAATTACTGTAATATTTGGATATATAACAGTGGAATTTCTAAACTTTTTATATTTCGGACATGTTTCAAATGCACTTGCATTCATCCTCAGTTACTTTCTCCAACTCTCTCTTCTGGTTGTCTGATGAACTTTCTGATTAGGCCATCCTCAGGTGGAAAAGAGACCTAATCAGGAAATTCATCAGACAACCAGAATAGGAAGATAGGAGTAAGACAACAGTTTCAGAAAAGCAGAGAGGATGAATGCAAGTGTGTCCAAAATATAAAAGCATTAGTGAAGTTTCACGTTATAAATCCAACCAAATATCATAATTCAAAATGTTTAAAGTTTTCCTAAACAACAAAATACTTAAATCATGTTGACAGTTTCTGTTATATGTGGTGAACCACTTTGTAAACTTTTTAGGTGTGTAAGAATCTGTTGTCTGTCATTAAATGATACGTATTCATACATATGTATTTAATTGTTTAAAAGTTCAAATGTGTGTCACAATAATACCTGCATTATGGCAAAAACCTATAAGATATTCCAGTTTTGAAAAAAAAAAAAAATGTTCAGGTTCACCTCCTTTGACAAAAGAGAACATTTTTACATTTTGGTTAATTGATTACGAAATTGGTCTGATGGGATGTGTGTGAAAAGAAATGTGTAGATGTCATTCATGCTCTGCATTGTGCATTAAGAGAATTATGTGCAAAGGCCATAAAGTAGAAAAATATTATGAGTGCTATAATCAGAGAGACAAATTTTATATGATCTAAAGAGCTGATACATTGTCAGTTTAAAGCTTTACTTTAAGAATACAAAAGACATTATCACAGTTTACCTTGATATTATTGTATGATTTAGTTGAACTACACACTCTTAATGCTTCATTTACTTGTAATCAATTATGTGATTGGCTTCACTGTGTAAGCTACAATTAATATTTTTTAAACAATTTACCTTATTAAGGATTAAGGATAAGTTTGCTGGGAGCCATGAGAAGATATTGGAAAAAGATTTTAATGTAAGAGAATAAATATACCTTTTCATTAAAGGAAGAGCAAAGCAATCTCATTTCTGAATTTCATGATAAAAAAAATCATGTGATGAACGTTTCTGTACAACCAAAAGAGTGCAAAGCAAAGATCAAATTCACCATACACATACAAGGTGGTATCCAGAATATTCGGGACTGGTACTGCCACCTGGTCAAAAACTTACTTTTAGACTAAAGACCACTGTCACCTTCGAAATAGTTCCCTTCCACACATATACACCAGTCCCAACAATTCTGCTATTTTCCAAGTGCATCTTGGAAGTCATGTTCTTTGAGGGTATTTAGTACAGATACCGTTTCTTCTTGAATCCTCCCAATTGTGTCGAACCGACGTCCTTTCAACTTGGTTTTCAGTTTGGGGAATAGAGCGAACTCGCAGGGGGCCAAATCAGGCGAGTGTAGTGGGTTGGGTACAACCGTCATATTGTTTTTCATCAAAAAGCTCATGGTGAACAAGGAATTGTGACAGGGCGCGTTAACATGATGCAACAGCCAGTTCCTTGTCGTCAAAGTACGGGCCGTTGCGAAACGTCGCAGTAGTACGTGGAATTTTACTGTTTGATTTGGTGGGACGAATTCTTTGTGCACAATCCCCTTGGTACAAAAAAAAAAAAAAAAAGCATGCTCTTGACTTTGCTCTTCACTTGTTTTGCTTTTTTTTAGGTCGTGGTGAGTTTGAGCTCTTCCACTGGGAGGATTGTTGTTTTGTTTCAGGGTCATAAGCGTACAACCAGCTCTCGTTGCCGGTGATGACCCTGGCCAAGAAGGTTGGGTCATCGGATACGGTCTGACCAAGCTCCGTGTAAACTTTAACAAGCTGCACCTTATGATCAGCAGTCAGGTCCTTGGCACAAATTTTGCGGCGACACAGTGCATGCCCAATTCATCAGTTAAAATTCGTTGGTATGGCCAATTCCCACTTCATGAGCAAGGTCTTCAATGTTCGACGTCGATCCTCACGAACGAGGTGTTGAACTTGGCAACAATGTCAGGGGTTGTGCAGGTGAAGGGCCTACCAGTGTGAGCATCGTCTTCAATAGCTGTACGGCCGACCCTGAACCGAGCATGCCACTCAAACACACGTGTACGGCTCATGCTTTGTCCCCCAAATACTTGTTGAATCATTTCAAGGGTTTCCATAGCATTTTTCCCAAGATTTGCACAGAATTTGATGTACACTCTCTGTTCTAATCCTCGATCGATCGTAAAATCACCTCATTCTACACACAGAGTATCATGAAAAGTACTATAGAATCTCAATACATCCACCCAGCTGTATGAAACTTTAAACACTCATTCATCAGATGTGCTAGTGTTGCCACCTAGTGGTACAAAACTCTACTGCAACTACTGTCAAGTTGGCAGCACCAGTCCCAAATATTGTGGATACCACTTCGTATGTAATGGTGTAAAGGCATTTGTGGCCAGACATGGCACAGTAACTTATGTAAGAACAGCACCTGCACAGTAAACCAAGGATCCTATTATACAAATCCTATTGTACAATTGAAGTTTTCATATATGATGTGATGTGATGAATAGGGCCCGGAATGTTTAGGATTTTTCAATCCATAAATTACTTTTTTAACATGTTAAAATAGATATTTTTAGTTTTTTAACATGCTAAAATAGTTCATTTATTTTTAAACACTTTTAGAATAGTTTTTTTAAGTTTCTCTTAGCTAAAGTAAAACACATTAAAATAAATATATGATAATATGAATTTTAATTGAATTTTTCTTCTGTTTTCCATTGTTCTGAAACAAAACTGCATGAACACTTAAAATATCCAAGTTTTTATAAAGTCAGTACACTGCTTTTTTTTAAAGTTGAAAAGCACAAAAAATTACTTAAAATTTTCAAGTTTTTATAATATCAGGGCATTGAATTTTTAAAAGTTTTAAAACTTTTTTAAAGGTGTAAAGCACTAAACTTAACTAGAATATTTTTCAATTAATTAAACTCATCTTGAACATATTTTAATTATCTTTGCACAATGAAATATGTTGCTAGGTTTCATAATGTGAAACTTTTTCTGTTGTCTGTTAAAAATTCTTCTAGTAAGAAAATGTTCTCTTGAAACAGCATGAAATCATGGTGCAAATGTCAATGATGCCAGTCCTGTCATTCCCCATGACTGCCTGAAATTAGTTTCCCCTGAATACATTTTTCATTGTTGCAAACCCCGGGTTCCGCTAATCTTCCGCTGAATCTTCAAAGAACAGGCTCACATACTGGCCCTGGTATTTCTTTCTTTGAAATTATATCAATGATTTCCATTGCATCTAGGGTAAAGATGCAGATTCCAAGCATTGAATAGCTGCAGGAATATCACTGAAATTGGCCTTAATAAAAAATAAAGGAAAGTGAAATGATGTTGTTCTTATTGTGAAGAATGATTTTAGTCTTTGCTATGCAGGCTGCTTCATTGATATAAAATGGGTCTATGACACTCTTGATATGTTCAAAATAGTTGGCATAATGGATGTTTGCCTGCAGCCAAATGCCCCAGCTGGTGATAATGGGTTTTGGTGGCAGAGACGTTTGTGGCAGCATTTTCTTTCAAATCTGCATGCAGCTGGAAGCTATCATAAAGGTTTTCTTCACAGATGAAATAATGTTGTTCACTCCTGGGAAATTGTTTCTAATCTCTTCAGTCAATCGGTATAAGCCGTGAGCAAGGCAGGTGGTATCAGCATGATAGGGTAGAACATTTTCTCCCACCTTGATCATGTAGGCAGCATGGTCACAAGCAGTAGAAATATCTCATCATGATTTTCTGATGGCCATAGGATGCCTAAAGCGTTTTTGATGGTACAGGCTATGGTGCTGTGGTTAATTTTGTCCAGCATCTTAACATAATATGAGGTGGGGTTTACCAGGTTCTGTGGGGTCTAACTTACCCACCACAACTTTAGCAATGAAGCGACCACAACTATCGGTGTCTTATCTGCTGAAAGCCAGATATTACAGTCCTTTAGTTCTATTCTGATGAATTCAATCTTTTTCTTATATAGTTGGTACAAATATTTTTTCCTTAAGGTTGATTCATCTGGTATCTTTCTGCTACTGGTGTATTGAAGAAGTTTATTTAATGCTAGGTTCTATACTACATGCCACAGAAGATGTCTGTTCGAGAGTCATATGAGAAAAATATGAACATGACTGACAACAATGGTATTATGAAATTAAATACATTTGCTTCTAAAATTAAGTTTTGACAATGTTATTAACACATGACATTAATGGTATTACAATATTAAATGCAATGTCTTTGAAGTTCATCAAGTTGCACATTGTTAGTTAATGGGTGGTATAAATAAAAGCAAGCAGTTGCTCAAATCTCACTAAGCCTAAGCATTTTCTTGGTTTTTATCTACAACCTCCTCGCAAGCAACTGCTTGTTTATCTTCATCGCTGAGCAGCTGCTCAAGATTTGGTATAAATAAAACTAAGCCTTAGCTCACTTTTAGTAGGCAATTGCTTGCTATTTTGTGAGGTACGTCCGTAATTGACTCAGCTTGCTCATCTGCAGTTTAGTACTATGGCAGAGTTCATGGTGGTAGTTCCTGAGCAGAAAATAAAAATTTATACAAGGTGCAGGGACTCAGATGTGAGGGATATAAATAATTATACTGTTTTAAAAGAGAAAATGTAGCCTGGCTTGCTTAACACTTTCTTTCAGAGGCAAATGAAACATGAGGTGGAGCTCTTATCAATGTTGAAAAGATGCAGATTTTTTTTAAGGTATGTAGGAGATACTGGGTTTCAAGCTGGCTGATGTGAGGATATTGGCGTTTCACAGGCTATGGCCTCATTCTGAGAAGTTGTTAATGCATTCAAGAATAAAGCAAGGGATTGGGTACAGTCCTGAAACTGCTGCTGCTCTTCAGGAAGCCATGAAGTTGTCAGAATGATATGCTTTCCCTAATGTAATTGATGCAGTGGATTGTATTCATATTTTAATAAGGAAACCAAATATAATGGCAATGAGTACAACAGGAAAGCAATTCCCAGCATCAATTTACAGGCTATGTGGTGCACAAGTGAAAGATTTATGAGTGTTGTTGTCAGGTGGACTGGGTCTGTGCACGATTCTGGAATATGGAAAAATTCAGATGCTTTACACAGCGATTACCAATGCACTGGTGCTAAGTGATTCAGGTTATGGCATTGCACTGTGGTTGATGACCCCTTATCAAAATCCTACTTCTCCAGAACAGGAGCATTACAAGGGAGCGGGTAATTATTGAACAGTGTTTCGATCAAGTTAAACAGCAGCTTCCAATTTTACAAAATAAGATCAGATTACCTACCCAGAAAATATCTTCGGTAATAATATATTGTATGTCTGCATGTGGCCAAACATCTAAAACAGGACTTTGACGTACCTGAACTACAGGATGATGAAGACTGTGTACCAGTAGCAGTTGTTGCAGAACCAGAAGTAATCCACATAAGGTAGAGAGGACAGCATAGAAGGTATGACATCACAAGAATGATTTGGCATTAACTCTTCACATCACTCTATTTATAACTCATATTTAACAAAGGTATGCTCACTTTTATAAATCTCATCACTGTAGTGTGAATGTGTTCCTTTGTCATTGCTCTTGAGGAATCTATGTCTTTGTAGATATAGAAAAAGTGAATAAGTGGAGATAGAAAAGGGAGTGAGACAAACAATTGATAAAAATATTGTGAACTTGCAAAAATTATTATTTAATTAGGTACCTAAAATGCAAGTTTATAAGAAACGTAAATAACTAATTACCTAAAACTAATACAATTTATTAAATAGCTATAAAGATTCATAATAACTAGAAGCAAATCTCCACTATCTCGTTCTCTCTTTTCTTTCTGTCGAACCTGGTGGTGTAGTGGTAACCATACTTGCCTTCTAAACCCAAGGTCGCAGGTTCAAACCTGGCCAGGATCGATGGATTTTTTCGGCGTAAAAATCCTAAGTATTGCTTCCTTTGGAAGGGAAGTAAAGTCGTGGGTCCCATATCGTAAAACCAAATCAGCAACTAGCAACAGTGCTGTCTCAAGGGTGTCTGGCATACTGATGTTAATCACACTAACTGGACGTAACAATCTGTATTGTACTGCTGCCGGAGTCCCGAACTGTAAGTGCCAAACCATAGCGAAGAAAGCAAACTGGTTACGATTTCAGTTCAAGGATTCACATGTTCCTTTGTTAGCGTTGTGAATATAAAGTGTTAGTGTGCAGTATATTGTGTGGTTAATTATTTTTTGTTCATAATGTTTTGTTCATCATCAAAACAGTTTGTATGTCTGGGAAGAAGTCATTACTGGAATAAAAATCTAAGAGAGCTTATTTCTAAAGTACACCTGGAAAATAGGATGTTCGCACCTATTCTAAAAAGATAGCAATCGTATCAAGAATTCCAATTATGCACACAACTTCAAATGCCATCAGCGATATTACCACGGTGAGGGATCGGCTAGAAAGCAAACAATGGCATGCAGCTAATGTAGTCATGAAGTAACAACAGAATTTCTTTCATTTGAGCATTTACAATCAGTACATAAAGTAAAAGTAAAACCGTAAGAACTACAGTTCTCACTCTTGAGAATTTTAAAAACTGGAAGCAGGAAATAATATTGTAAGGTATTATTATGAATGCCATCGCTCAGTCAATTTTGTTTTTAAAATTAAAGTTGTCAGACATTTAAAATTGCAATGAAGCAATCAAATCGGTACCTTATGTCCTGCAAAGATACGAGTCAGTCAAGCCAAAGATGGAAAATATCGAGTCACATTTATCTCAACTGATGCTGATCATCAATACGACTTGAGTCACTTGGACTATGAGAAAAAGAAAGGGGCAGTATAGCTGCAGATATTGAATTGCTTTCTTTCAGTTGTAAATGCGGTTAAAACAGAAAGTCAGCGTTTCTTTACTTGAACTATAACAAACTGTGAACGAGATTCATTGTGATTATTATAGGATTTGAAAGATATGTTCCATGCTTTTTGTCTTAAACATGAAACTCTTATGATTCTTTAATTTACTAAAGAAATACCTTGTTTGCATGCATATATTGCTCCCACGGTTAGTGCATTTTAATATCCTCAAACGATACATATGTGTAAAGCACTATAATTGCATTTTGACGCGAGATGCTTCTCATGTTTTTTTTCCCCTTCCTTCATAAATTCTTAGTAAAAGTGATAAAGATAATTTTTATGTTATTGGTGTCTTTATTTTAAAAGCAAAAATGCATTAATAATTTATACAGCACTTTAAACACATGATTCCTCACCAAAACTCCTACGTTATCTCTGCCTGCATTTGTTGTGTCCTGATATACATCTAGTTAACTTTAATCAGAATTTTTCTTTCATTTGTGCATATCTTATACGAGTCTGACTTTCATATCTGTATAATGAGAAACAATTCTGACAAAATTAATATTTTACCATTGCTCATTAATCCATGTTAACCAGCACGGCATCTGCTCCAGTAAAGCATTATTGTATCAATTAGGAAGAATACTATTTTGTCGTCATCAGGCAACCCTTAAGATAGTGGGTTTCCTTTTGGTCTTTGTTTTCTCCATTTTGGTTAAATATATATTTTCTGTTTCCACTTCCTTTAGATCTAGAAGAATCAAGAATAACTCAGTAGCCAATGTGCTATCAATTTCTTTATGCATGCAGCAGTAAAATACAAGAATCTCCAAAGCTGTTTGCAGGCCATTATTAGCTTTTTGGTAGGCATTTAAAGGTTATAATTTAATCAAAAACAGAGAAATAAGCAGATGAGAATATTTCGATATGGCTTACAATGTATTTTTTTGGTTTCGTGAAGAGCTGATTAAGGCATATCTAATTTATTAACAAAATCTATTTATGCAAAAATGTTATAATTATGCAATGAAACTTAAGTACTAATATTGTTTATATTTATGCAAAGGCATTAAAATAGATTTATAATTTAACTCCCCCCCCCAAAAAAACCTTTTAAACTCAATCATTATAAAAATACATTCTTTACTTACATGTTAACAATATGCATAACAAATTGATATTAATAATTAATTGTTTAATTTGTCATGATTTCTAAACCCTATTAATTTTCTTAATCATAATTTTGATTCTAAACAACAATCAATAATATGTGTACTGTGACTGGATTTGCACAGTTTTAAGGCAGAAAATAACTTCACATTTCCATGACAATTTACTATTCATGGGTAATGACCTCTTGGATGAATAAGATTGCCACTGACCAGTTCATATTTTTGTTATAATTCTCTGTCTCACTGTAACTCAGTAGCTTCTAATTGTAGTATCAACTTTACTCAAGTAATGGTATAAGGCTTGGAATAAATTTTGTTTTATTTTGAGGAATCTTAAAACTTCTGTACATACACAAATGTACTAATAATTCAACTTTCTAAATCCAGAATTAGTTCTTATTATTTTGTTGTACACATAGAGTTTTAAATATCACCAGTGACTGAAATTTTTTATATTTAAATAACTCTTTATCTTCCTTTTCAAGGCTTAAATTTTATTTATTGCATGAATAACAGATATATTTAGTTATATCACAGAAAAATGCAGGATCTGCTAGCCATTATGGATCCACTAACGCATTTCCCTATTTTCTTTTTACTCAAATTGTAGCAATCTCTTTTTGTAGCATAAAAATTTCACAGATATGTTATTTAACTAAGCCATCTTATTTCTGTAAAAAAAATGGAATATCTTTACAAACTGCCTCTAATTTAAGTTCTGGGCTCATGAAATTTACATATTTTGTAACTATGTCTATAATATATCCCGAACCTAAATTTGAGTTGTCCTATGGTTACATCCCAGGAGTCATCCAGGAATCGAGTACTGGAAGTTCATTGAAGGACACAGGCACTCAAAGTCCATTATTAGGGATATCAATAAAGGCAGAACTATAAACTGCTTCTAATACACAGAATTGAACAGTAGAACTGATAACAGGACATTGCAAACTGAACGGACATCTCTACAAGATTGGCAAGACTCGTGTCTTCTTGCAGAAGATGCAAGATGCAAAATGCAAAAGAGTAGTCAGTACATCATCTGCTATGTGACTGTAAATCTATTGTAGCACAAAGGGTTAAACATTTTATTTAATGCTTTGTGCAATTTCATGGCATCTCCTTTAAGAAACTGGCAGCCTTTGTGAAGGACACTGGAATTTTTCTGTAGGTGAATAAAGGAAGGGGAAACAATGAACAGTGATGGTTGCAGTATAGGGCAGTTATGCTCTCCTCAAATAACCATAACTATAATGTGCTTCAATTTTATTTGTTTAGCACAAACAAATTTTGCTGATACAAAAGGCAGTGTACCCCTACAACACTACACAAAATCCCCTCCTGTTTTGTTTTATTCTATGACTATGTTAAACTTTTGCTGTTCTTATGTTATACTTTACAATTGCATATGAATTATTTAAACTAGTGTTCTTAGATTTTGACAATGTCTGAAAATTGTGTACATGAGTCTATTAACAGCAATAAATTTATTATTATTATTATTATTATTATTATTATTATTATTATTATTATTATTATTGTTGTTGTTGTTGTTTTTGTCGTTAATTTTGCTAATCAGATAATTTTTTATACCAGTTATACTGGAAGTTCCATTTCTAGAAACAGAAAAGAATGTTGCCCAAGAAAGGCTTTCGGTGATTTCGATTTCCTAAAAAGGTTCTCATTGGTTGTAGTATCCCTCATGGGAAAACATTCAGTAACTCTTATTATAAGGAGCTCTTTGTACACTCCTTGAACAAATATTGCTAACTGAGCAGTGCCCATGTAATCAGTTGTTTTAAGCAATGTGATGTAATTATATATTCTTTGCTGTTGTTGTCATTCTTCTTCTTCTTCTTCTTCTTCTTCTTCTTCTTCTTCTTCTTCTTCTTCTTCTTCTTCTTCTTCTTCTCCTCCTCCTCCCCTCCTCCCCTCCTCCTCCCCCTTCTCCTCCTCCTCCCCTCCTCCTCCTCCTCCTCCTTCTTCTTCTTCTTCTTCTTCTTCTTCTTCTTCTTCTTCTTCTTCTTCTTCTTCTGTTTTTACTACTGAGATACCACAGGTGGTGGACCTGATGATACACAAAATGAAAGGATAATTGGGAAAGGATTTTTTTTTTAAAGAAGGAAACATTCCAGGCCTAAGTTTAGGGTACCTCTCCAGCATTTGCCATTTATGAGGACTGAGGAAAACCTGGAAAAACCCTCAGTCAGGGAAGGATGGTCCTGGTGGGAATCAAACCCCAAACCTTCGCTCACGAGTCCACGTCTTAACTATCTCGGCCACCCATGGCGGTTTATCATTCTATGTTACTGACCAGATCTTGTATGTGATTAATGACAGTTCTCCTTGATAAACCAATTGCCTCAAATTTTTCTATATGTTTGGGACAAATTTGTAGTGTTGCCTGATCAATAAATTTATTACTATATTCATCCTTTTTGAAGGAACATCCATGATTTGCACTACCCAAACATATTTGGTAATTACCAGCAGTGCAACTTCACTTTCATGTTCTGCAGTAATATCCTCATTCACTGAAAGATCCCTTTTTAATTCAGTGATCAATTGGTCTCATTTATATTCTCCGAAGTCATTTACATGGTGAATATGTGTCGCCTCAAATGGAAGGTTTCCATATTGTCAATTTCCTTTGCTACACCAACCATTGTAACTTACCATGATTTTGAACAAATAAATATTCATGCTCCCATTTTGATTTAGGACATGACTATGGTGAAATAATGTACTTGCACTTCTATCCAGATACTTGTTGTCTGGAGCATAGCTGTCTAACACTGCTAACACTGTCCAAGTTTCTTACATATCAATCAAATAACATGTAAATTGTCATGTTCAATGATAATCACATAGGAGAATATGAGGAAGTGGAATGGGAATGGGCTTCCTCAGCCAGCTGGAAGGGAAGAAGGGGATTTGCCTGCCCATACCCTCATTCATCTACTTGCATATAGCCCATAGTGTCAGCAAGCCTTAGTTGCCCATCTCTGGTTTAGAAGGAATAGGCTGCACAGCTCTGGATTCAGCAGAATTATTTCTTCTTTTTCTGCAAGAAAATTTGGAGTATATCACATCAAGTTTTTATGATATGTGCATATATGTCTGTGGTGCTAAATTCATTCAGCTTATACAGCTTACTGCTATGCTTCATTATGTTATTCTAAATCTGTTGTTGATTTTCTTCCTAATCGGCTCACTTCTATCCTGTCATATCACTCAGATGTTTATGTTTATATTCCCAGCACTTATCAGTTTTGTTCTATGGGTCAGGTCTGTTTTCTTTTGAGGTATTTATGTTTACATTTACATGTATCATAGATCTCAACTTCAATTGACCTGAAAACTTGTGTTAATATGCACTTTCTTCTTCTTCTTCTTCTTCTTCTTCTTCTTCTTCTTCTTCTTCTACATCAGAATTATGCAGGAGACAGTATCTACAAAGTCCTCAGAAGTTTTGTTACATTTGTGGGTGTTACATGATTGATGGGAATGTACATAAAATAGTCTTACAAAGAAACTATATTACTGCTATTTCAAAGAGAAAGTTGATCAGGATAAATTGTTCACCCCTCATATTGCAGGATTACCAATTGAGGGATTACCAATGAAGGAAGGAAAATAGAAGGCAATGCCATTTGCCAAATCAATGATATGGATAGAGCAGCAGAATCACCATGATGATTCTTACTTTTGCATGTGCTAAGTTGCTGGGTATAAAAAAAAAAAAAAAAGTAATTTAATATCCAAATCTGAACTCAGCTACATGGCCTATTCCTCATGGACCCCGAACTACCCATACCCACACTACCAGCAGATCTCAATTTTAGTGAATCTGAAAGCAGCTCTATGACTTCGGACAGTGAGTTGGTTCCTTATCCAGAAGAATTTGACAATTCACTTTACAGTTTAATCAATTTGAGTTAATGATTTAGTGATTAGGCCTCACAAAATAAAAAAGTGAATTACTGGACTCATAACTACAAGAGAAGAATGTGTTATCACCTGACATTACATTTTCTTGGCATAGCAATTGCGAAATATAGTTCCACAAGCACTATGCAGAAGAAGATCAACTTGTGTTTTGTGTGGATGTATGATCTATTCAGTTGGGCAAGGAAGCATATGAGCCAAGTAACTGGCGTCTTTTTATTGATTCTTTCAAACAAAGTTTTAAGGCAGTATTACTTCATAATGGCAATAAGTTAGCTTTAATACCGCTTACACATTCTACGAACGTAAGACAGTCTTATGAAACTCTGAAGCGTGTTCTTGAGAAAATTAAGTACAGCTACAATGAATGGCAAATATGTGGTGACTTGAAGGTCATTGATCTGTTACTAGGACAACAGGGAGGATACACAAAATTCCCTTGTTTTCTTTGTGAATGGAATAGCAGAGTGAGGGACAAACATTGGGAAATTGACCAATGGGAAAAATGAATAGATAATATTCGGTAATAACATACTAGAAGAAAAGTTGTTCCAATAATTACGTGTAGACCATGAAATCCTGTTGCTACAAAGAAAATTGAACCTGGGAGGCAGCAACTGAAACCTTGAAACCTTGATCAAAAAATATTACTAATGTGCCTCTTGTTGATTGTCAAAAAATTCTACTCCATTACACATAAACTTGGCATGATGAAATAGTTCGTAAAGCACTTGACAAAAGTAGCCCTTGCTTCCAGTACTTATGCACAAAGTTTCCATCATTGTCACAGGCTTAAATCAGAGAGGGAGTATTTGATGGGCCACAGATAAGGAAATTGATGAAAGATGTTAATTTTACCAGCTATATGAATGAAATTGAAAAAGATGCATGGAATGGATTCAATGAGGTTGTTAAGAAATTGTGAGCAAAATGAAAGATCCTCGATACAAAGAAATTGTCAGAAATATGCTGGAAAATTACAGTGTGCTTGGCTGTAATGTTAGTTTAAAGGTTCATTCTTCAAGTCACATCTTGACTATTTCTCGTTGAATTTAGGAGCTGTCAGTGAAAGGAAAGACAGGGTGAAAGACTTCATCAGGACTTCAAAGATATTGAATGATGTTATCAGGGATGTTGGGATGTAAATATTATGGCTGATTACTGCTGGTGTCTTGCACGCAATGAAACTACCAAGAGCATTCCACAAAATCACGCACACTGCAGGCCATGGGAAAATAAAAAAGGATATACAAGATAACTAACAAATTGGTACGTTTTCATGTTATTATTCTTCTTTATTTTATTAAAAGTTGTGTATGAGTGTGTAATATTTTTGCTACATTTTCATTGAACATTGTCATATTGCCAAAAAGGATGTGCTATGGAAAAACTGAATGCATATTTGAATTCTGCACACCGAAATTAGCAAAAGTCATCTATTTTTAATCGTACCGCAGAAAAAAGTTTTCATTTGTAACCTAGTGTAATAGGATTGTCATTATAAAATTGGACTTCAGCATATCAATATTTTATTGACATCATTATTACCATCTATACAAAGTGTTTAATCCGATCACCAGTATTTGCACATTTGGTTAATATTGGTCCTACCAGTACAATTGGGTAATTAGTGAATGGATTAATTCATTTTGATGTTGGTGATTATACTAGTGTTTGTGCAGTTTTGCATATTATGATTACTATTGAAGTTACTAAAATCTTGATATTCAGAACTTTTTTATTTTAATTTTCTAGGCGGTCAATAATGGATAAAGATGCAATAGCAGTTTTTTTAAGGCTGTCAATAATGGATAAAAGTGCAATTGCATGTGATTTTTTTTTGTTTGTTTTGTTTTTTAGTATGCAATTTGGAATCAAACACAGTGAAAACACCCATTAATAATCTTTTCTGAGTAGGATGTTTAGAACATTCTTTTTGGTTTCACTTAAATGAAATTTAATCAGGACATATGTTTCGTGAAACTAGGATCATTTGTAGGGGCCTTGCCAAAATGGGGACAAAATTTTCTCCCTAATGATGTGGAGTAGCAAGATAAGTTGTTAATATGTCACACATTTTGATTGTTACACATTCATTTCTCCATTTAAAAATTCTGAAAAGGGTGGCTGTAGCTACTTAACATTGCTTTGGATGGTTGATATGCATTCTAAGATATCATCAGAATAATAGCTGGTACAAATCAAAAGTCTTCCTGCAAACCAGTTTTCTAAAAACTGAGAATCTTGCCACCCCCCTGCATGTACATACATATATGAGGCAACACTATAAGAAACAAACTTATAGCAAAAGAATCATATATAATAAATGAAGTAATACATCAGCACAATTCAAGGAGAAAAGCAGATCTTCATATAATGAGAACCAACACCAAAACAGTACAACTCAAAAGTGCAACAAATTATCACTCCATATTAAAGCAATTGAAAAGTTAATCTTATTTAAAAAGCCAACACTTATTTGATCACTGTATGAAATAAAATTTATTTTATTATAACAGTTAACTACATTTATAACATTGTTGAAGTTAGTCCTCATATTTTGCTTTCGATATATCATTTGATCTAGGGAGTTTGAACAGGATTTATTTTATTCTATGATGTAGCATATTATAACTTAGTATATTATTACTAGCCTTGTATGGCTTTGAATGTTATGTGAATTCAGAGATTTTCTGAAAACATTGACAGATTTTTTGTATCATTGTAAGTTTGTACATATTCAAGCCTTGTGTGCATATTTGTATTTTTCTTTTTACTTTGACTTTTCTTCTGACTTTTCTTCAAACTATTGACATGTTCTGTATCATTGTACTTTGTACATGTAATTTAATAAAAAAAGAAAAAAACACACACACACACACACACACACACACACACACACACACACCCACCCACCCACCCACACACTCTCTCTCTTCTGAGAATTATGTTTAACATTAACATAAAAAAACACATTGATTAAATGCATAAACTCCTAACTTTGTCTTTTTTATTGCAATAATTTATAAACTGTAACCAAAACATATGTTTACATGCTACATTTGATTTGCATCACTCCATATTATTACCAATTTTTTTTTTTTGTACATTCAGCACCCTATAATTCTAAGTAATATCATTGTCTGTGCATTTAACAAGATATAAGAGAATCCTTTTACTAAAATGCAAATTTAGAAGTCTATAAAAATTAAATTTATTGAAGTACCTTTTTTTTTGTGACTTCAGAAAGTGCAATAATGATTATCCTATTATGTTAAAAAACAGCAGAATATAAGTTAATATTTTATAACATAAAGAAAATTAAACACATATTCTGCACAAAAATAAGGGAATACCTTTAAATATGTGGCAAGTAACACTTGTAAGGAAATGGAAATTCAAAATAATATATTTCAATGATTTAACAGAAGTATGGACAATCCTTCAATTTCAAAGTTTTAGAACAGAGGCAAAATGTTCATTAATGCTGGGAAAAAAAATTACAGATGTTTTAGAGTTATTTAAAAATTGAATATTGTTTCTTGCACATGCAAGAATGACAATGTTGTAATTGCATTCTTTATAAAGAGTGTTCTGATATAATTATTTCCTTGTATTCATTGTTGAGATATCTTCTTCCATATTCTTTAATATGGCAGGTAATTTGGAAATACATTATTTTAGCATATCAAATAAGTGTACAACTGAGACCGCAGGGCAATCTGTCAACCAAATCTGATATTCTTGTAGACCTTCTACGGTAATTTTTCTATTTGTGATCCAAATTATTATTTTGCACAAAAAGAAGTCACATTTCACACCATGTGCTACAGCCATGGCATGTTCAAGTATGTTGTTTATATATGCATTAGAATTGATGCATAAACTAATTCTGTTTGAGATTCTATACCAATTCTAGTGCAAAACATGACTAACTTTGTATGTATTGTATTCAATAATAATGGCTATAAAGTGATATTTAGCAATATTTCTGTAACAGTTGAACAAGTTATTAATTTATCTGTAGATTTAAAAGACTTTCAATGCTAAAATTGCCAGTTCTAGGCTTCAGAAATTCTCTGTCAGGTTTCTTTCTGATGGTGTGGCAAGTAAGAAGGGATTACAGACCTCAAACATAAATTTATTACCCTGTCATTCATAGTTGTGATAAGGAATAACCACTCCAGCAGTTGCTTGTAGATCCCAATAATTGTAGAGATAAAGCTATAAGATACATATAAAAAATTATGTATCTTCCTGATACAATTTGCTTCTTTTATCCACCTGTCTCAGTAACATCTCCACAGAAGGCCAACATTCTGAAAACAAAGTGAATGGAGCAATCATCTTCAGTACTGGGGACTGTTTATGTAATTGACTTTGTTCAGGTGCCTGATCAGTTGGGCCACTATTTTGTTCCTTGCTAGCCAACTGTGATATTTTAACATAAGTCCATTTCTTTATCATGGAAGTCACATAACTTAAAAATGACTAAATAGGATGTTGAAACCTAAAAATGGCTAAAACTATCATTTAAAAAAAAATAAAATTAAAAAATAAAAGGGTTTTAAATGTAATTAATTTTAAAGTAGTAAAATTAAATTTAATAATATTTACGATAAAATTACTTTTAAAACACTAGCCAACAATGTACATCTTGATGAACTTCAAAGACAAATCATTGCATTTAATTTTGTAATCCCTTTATTCTTATAAAATCATTGTTGAAATTAACTTATTTTTAGAAGCATGCTATATTTAATTATGTAATATCATTATTGTTAGTCACGTTCAACTCTAATTTACTCAAATAACTATCAAACATATGTCTTCTGTTCCTGTATTGTCAGTCATGTTCTGTTAAAGAAAATTGTCAGATATAACTCTTATTTAGAAGAAAATTGAAGGCCGTATTAACAAGCTTATGCTCCCAGTTTATTAACAGTTACAGCAAGAAGCCAAAAGGAAAGGTTTCTAAAAACTGGTTGATTAGAGAGTGGATCGACAATGATCCCAATTTTATCACAGATGGCAGAATTATATTTTGCCAGGTGTGCCAAAAGCAAGTAAATTATGACCAAAAATTGCATTTTCTGTAGCAAAAGAGTTCGCAGGGCATATCAGCAGCATTGAGAGGAAACAGGATCCAGTTTCAACCACTAATTTCAGGCTCTTCATACTCTTCAGAAGACAATTTTAATCCACATTTATGTAAGGTGCTAGTATCAGCGAATGTGCCAACTTGGACCCCACAGAACTGTAAACCTCACCTCATATTAGGCAAGATGCTGGACAAAACAAGCTGTAGCACAATAGCCTACACCGTCAGAGATGATTTACGCATCCTATGGCTACAGAAAACCTTTATGAGAAATTTCTAATACTTGCGACAGTATAGCCTACATTGATTGATTGATTGATTGATTGATTTGGTTTATTTACAGATGCTCTTTAACATCTCAGATCGTAAGTGTCCCATTCAATTCAGGGCGTGAAATGGCCAACAAATTTTGCTCAGAGGCCTCTTTTTTCAGGCTTGAGGTTCTTTTTCGTGCTGTAAATGTATGACACAGGACCCACAGCTTTACTTCCCTTCCAAAGAAAAGATTTTTACACCTGAAAAAAAATCCTTCTGTTCTGGCCAGGTTTCAATTGACAATCTTGAGTTTGGGATGCAAGTATGGTTACCACAACACCACCAGGACCGACATGGCCTACATGATCGAGGTGGGAGAGACATGGAAAATTTTCCATCCTAACATGCTGCCTTGTTCAAAGCTTACACCAATTGACTGAAAAGATTTGGACAATTTCCCAGAAGTGAACAACATTATTTTGTCCAGCAAGAAAGCATCTCTGAAATCTCCCAGTCGCATTCAGATTTTCAAGGAAATGCTACCACAAACACCTCTGCTACCAGAACAAATCATCACCCACGAGGGTACTTGACTACATGCAACTATCTACTATGCCAACAATTTTGAAGACATCAAAAATATTATAGAAACGTTTGACATCAACAAAGCATCCTGCATAGGAAAGCTGCAATCGCTCTTCACAATAACATCACCATTTTACTTGTCTTTATTAAGAGCAATTTTAGGGATCTTCCTTTAGCTATTCCATCTAAAAGATGCAATGGAAATCATTAATGCAATTTAAAGAAAGAAATACCAAGATCAGTAGGCACAGCCTGTTGTTTGAAGCTCACCATGATCTGCAGCGGAACCCAGGGTTTGCAACAATGAAAAATTCATTTGCTCTTCTTTAGGGAAAACAAATTTCAGATGATTTATCATAGGAACCAGTAGCAGTGACTTAATTAAAATTTTTAAAAATATTTTAAAAGACAAGAATAAAAGTTTCACAATAGAAAACTAGCAATGTATTTAATAATAGAGTGCAATAGTAATCTGAATAATTGAAAAATATTCTAGTTGAGTTTGATTAATTGACAAATTTCTAATTAGGTTTAGTACTTTACAACTTAAAAAATTTAAAAACCTTTCGTAAAACTTTTTAAAATTGGAAATTTTAAGTGTTCAAATAGTTTTGTGTTTCAGAACAATGGAAAATTCAAGCAAAATTAAATTAATATACATTCATATTATCATATATTTGTTTCAATATGTTTATTCTACTATAACTAATAATAGCTTTAAAAACTATCCTAAAGGTGTTAAAAAATGTAAAATATCCTATCTTAACATGTTAAAAAAACTAATCCAGGGTTTATAAAAACTTAAAAATCCAGGCCCTGCTTATCACTTTCTTACCAGAAATTGTGTTGCAATGTGTTTGCAAAAAACTCAATAAGCACCCTCAAATTTTCATGTGAATGTTTCTGAAAATTTTACTAATTTCTACCATAATATAGCTACACGCCACTATACATTCAAGAAATTCTATATTCTTTTTATCAGAAATGATTCATTCTATAACATATGACAATAGAAAATTTAAATTGTATAATTCTTTTTGTTTAAACATGTGATCCACTAATTTTTCAGTAGTTTTTTTTTATATATGACTCAATATTTACAATAATGTCATTTTTTTCTAAATACGTTTAATGGTGAGAAATAGATAAAGTGAATGAAGTAGTCCATATAATTAACATGGAAACTATTAATTATAAACATTGTGTCACCATCTTGGTAGGAATTTGAACCTTATCAGAACAAAGATATTTTCCTGGGAATAAAAAATTGTCTTCTTACCTTCCTGTTCCTTTTTCTTTCTTGTTCTTCCTTCCTTTTGTCCTTCCTCCCTCTCCCCTCTCTCCGTTCATTTTCAAATACTTATATTTTATATTTAATTATGTTAAGCTATTGAAGCATTTATTGTCATTATTTACTATGTATAGGTGTCAATGGCTACATTCAAACTAGGAAAAGTGGAGTTCATCCAGCAATCACAAGGATTTTCATCAGCAGTAAAAGTTCAAGTTTCCAATCTTTCTTCAGATGAGTGTGGTTCAATTCCTTGGGATGAGTTTCAGGTAAATAAATCTATAATAATGCATGCTTTGTGTGGAGCAGGTATGATTTATTTTGATGAATGGATTGCTGAATATATTTGTTATGGTTTAATTTCACGTTGGATTAGCACAAGAATGGTGGGATACAAAAATTAACTAACAAAGAAAACTACATTCTTCAAGGAGGAAAGGGAAATCCTTGATACAGATGTTATCTCAAAAAGGGAGAAGGATGAAGAATTTCATTAACACTAAACACTAATTTCTTCATAAGCAATTTGAACTATAATGAATAATTAATAATTACACTTTTTTTAAAATTTTGTGAACTTTTTCTATTTTTTCATACTACTTTATAGCAGCATGGACTACCACGATTATTGCAATTTGCAAATGTAAGTCTGCAAAAAATATTTCTTCAGTCCAAGAAAATTAGCTGTTGGTTATTAGCACTTACATAGCTAATTCAGCAGGGTAGATAACAGTAGATTAGAAGCACAAGCACTTCACTGGTAATCATAAGAATTTCCTTTGCTTATGCCGATTCATCCCTCAAATGATCCATCTCTAGCAATAAATTTGTTTGTTTATTTTCTTTCATTTCATCACAAGGAACTCTGCTTTATTAGTTATGCTTTTTCCTGTTCTGTATTCTTTACATGAAGCAAATTCATGGGAACTGTATAATTTGGATCTTGTAGACAGCAAAGTGTGCAGTATAAAATATCACCAACATTTGTGAATTAAGCTTATTGTTGCTCTAACTGCTTTTAAATGTTCTAAATACACCATAATGAAAACTTACTCATATGAAACTGACCATTAAATAAAGAAAGAAAATAGTACAGGAATTTCACTACATACTATTGCAGTTATGCTTTACTTTAACTCTTGCAGAGCTTCCATTCTAATCTATTATATTTATTTTTATAAAATATGTGCATTTAGCAAAATAATATTCTCATTAAGGTTCATTAATCTTCCCAAATTTTATTTCTATAATGTTGATATGGTTTCAGTTCTACCAAGAAGAATAAACAGAAAGATAATTTTTTTTAACCAAGGTTTGCTTGTTAAGGTACTGGCTACTAACTAGAGGGCTTCAGTGAAGCACATAGCATAAATATAGTGATTTTTTCCTTCCTAGAACCACTCTATACATAGTGGTCAGTCAGTTTAAACTGGTATGGCAGTAAACTGGAGTCAGAAAGTCTGCAGCTATGATTGCTGCATAAGTTATTAATAACACTTAAAAGGTACATTTACTCACAAAAAGGTGTTATAACTGCCTCCCTTCATTTTACAAACATATCAGGCATTGGCTTATGAAATTAACCATTACCCTCTTTAGTTCCTTTTGAGAAATGGAAGAAATTTCTTCTCAAATGCTATAGTAAAGAAATTTTAGTTCATATAATGTGTGTGGATTTGTCTTGTACACATTTTCCTTTAATGCCCCAATTCAGGGTTCCTCGTGAAGCAGGTTTATCTGAGCTTCAGTATCAGCCGTTTTGTGAATTAATATACCCACTTAGATGAAATCATCATTCATTCATAAAGAAAATTAGATAAGGGTCAATTTCTCCATCATGCACAGTATTCAAAATCCATTCACAAAATCTACTCCTGAATGCAGGAATCACCTGGTTTAAGTTCTTGCACTATTGTAATTTTATAGGGTGTTAACTTCACTAGCTTTGTAGCTGTTCAAGCAGAGAAATTCAAAATTCCCATTTTGCTGAGAAAGACCAAAGTGATTTTTCTGGGGGAAAGTTCCAGAGCATGTTCAATGTTATATTCTGTGAGTACTGTACGTGGCTGTGTATGCTTTTTTTCTTTCTTTTTTCTCAAGAATACTTCCATTTCACGAAATTTATTTATCAATCTTTGAATTGAACATCAGCTTGGAAGTTGAATATCAGGGAATCTCTCTTGTAACAATCTTATACTCTCTGATGAATAGAATACGTTAATTGACCCACATTAATAATTAATATGGCCACTAAGCTAAACTTGTACTGACTGGCTCCCAGATAGCTTTCAATCGTGGGATTGAGATGAGAACTGTAGAGCTTGGTCAACTATGACTGCATGTGGAGCAATCCTGAGAATGAGAAATCACCCAGTGAAGTAAATTTGAATTTCTCTGAGTATAGTCAGTCATCTGTCCTCTGTTGCCTTTAGGTGTTTTATCTGAGGGTAAATCATGTTGCTCTTAAGTCAGTATCTGATCAATTATATGATTTGCATAGACAAGCATTTAATGATAATGCAATGTTATCTTTCTTCAAATTAACTGTGTATAAAAAATACTGTATAATCAGAGTTAATAATTTTGCTGTCTGAACCCAGCAGGCAGATATTGCATTCCAAGCTAAGTCAAATTTGCAAGATTTAAGGTATTTAGGACTTTTCCCTCATTTGATTATTCAATTATCTTATGCCCATTGGCATGAGTGGCAAAGGTCACTATGCACATACTCAGGAATGGTAGGTGTGCAACTTGAATTTTGCCAGGACCATTCTCCCTAACTGAGCTTTTTCCAAGTTTTTCTCAGTCCTCCTCCTTAACCTAAACATAAGCCTGAAATGCTTCCTTTCCAAAATTCCTTTCCCAATTTATCATATATTATTGTCCATTACCTATACAGCTGGAGTAGTAATAATGAGCATTAAACACTTAAAAAATATCAAGCACCTTAAGATGCTATCTCCTCTATTTCTTTTCAGAATTTTCATGCTTTAATTAATTTTAACCATTTGTCTATTTCAGGAACATTATTGTAGTTGGTATCAATGGTTATGATAGGCTTAAATTCCCATTCTTATGTGTATATAGACTTAGGGAAGAATATATGCTATTGAAATTTGTGAATACTCTGATCCTATGAAGTGGTAAAAAAGGTACATTTTATTAATTATAAAATATATTATAATGTGTAATGATGTTTTTTAATCAGAAGCATAAATATCTTTTCCTAAAAAAATTTATATTTTGAAACATTGTTAGCACAGCACCTCTCAAAATGCAATTTTAGAATTACAGTAAAAAGAAAATGAAGAAAAACACATATTTTATCATTATCTCTCTCTCTCTCTCTCTCTCTTGAGTCCACTTAAATTATTTGTGAACCAAAATATAAAAACAGTCAAATAATTAGTTTATAAATTAATTGTTGTTTAGACATCTTTAATTATTGTATTTAGATGTCGTTTTCATAATAGGCTGTTTTGACAAGAATTTCAAATGTGTGTAAGCAATGCAAACTCAAATTGAAGATTTCATGATTGAGGAAGAACAAGATAGTTCAGTGGAGAGAACATTGAACCAAAGATTTACATTGTCAGTCCCTAGTATTGTTGTTGATTTGGTTTATTTATGAATGCTCGTTAACATCTCTGGTCATCAGCATTCCACTCAATTCAGAGCGTAAAATGGCTGATAAATTTTGCTCAGAGGCCTCTTATTGTAGGCTTGACATTTTTTACATGCTGTAAATCTACAACATGGGACCCAAGCTTTACTTCCCTTCTGTAAGAAGCCATACTTAGGAATTTTATGCCCAAAAAATTCATCAATCCTGACCGGGATTGAAACCGCGATCTTGCGTTTAGGAGAAAAGTATGGTTGCACTACACCACTAGGATCAACTAGTTCCTAGTAAGAGTGAGATCCTTTTTCTATTTGACTCACATTTCTTCAATATATGAAGATAATGCTTTAAAAGGTTTATAATTAAAATAATACTGAATAAGGGATTATTTCATAAGAGCCAGAAACAAGTGGCGAAAAAGAACAATAACTTAAGGTGAAGATGTAGTTTTGCAAACTCAGTGTTAAAAAAAAAGCAAAAAAAAAAATAGTGGATTTGTAAACATTGATTCATATCAAAGATACTAAATTGCATTAAGGTAGCAAAAATAGATTTCATCATTTAGTTACACGTAAGTCCCTTTTCATAGTTGCATGTGAATTGCATATTTTTCATTCTAAAGATTTTGTTCTCTGTGAACATTATGAATAAATGTGAAAGCATAATTTCTAAGAGAGTGGAAAACAGAAGTGAATCTTGAAACTATAAAGAAGAGAAATTTAATGAAGCCAATAGCCCTTTTTAACTTTAAAAATGCACGTTACAAATCTGGCTCAGTTTCAGGTTTGTCATTTCCCTCTTCCACACTTGCTATTACCCTATTGTATTAATGCTATATATTAGTAGGTAACTTTTCTTAGCTGGCTTTTAACACTTTGATGCAGTGAATATGACCAAATGCTAGATATCAGATTAACAAATAAATCCTATTAAGCCAACAGGAGCAACGAGTCACATATTGACGAAATGCTAGATAAATCAAAATAAACTGCACAAATTTTGATTTGCTGATATAAGCTGAATGAACATGATTATGTCATAGATCATCAAGTGGTATTTTTTGAAACCTTGCTTTCGTATTTTCACTCATGCTTTCTTTAACTGCAAAAAGCATGATCATTTAATTTATTTGTAATTCATTAATCAATATTATTTTTTGCTAATAAACAATTTTGAATGAGTAGTTTTGAATAACAGGAATTTTCACAATGAAATATAGTATTATATAAAAAATTATTATTGAAGTAATCACTCAAATTTCACTAATTTGGACATGTTTCAAAGGCTGTTGCCCTCATTTTCAGCACGGTTCCATTGCCTGCTTCCCATCGTGGTATTAAGATGTGGTCTGTGGATTTTACAAACTTAGTGATGAGGTTACTATTGTTTGGGAGATCAAAATGAACCAAAATTTTTTTTGGTTTTGTTCATAAATATATTTTCCCACACTGTTAATTATATGGGTTTTTGAAGAGCTTTTAAGAGTTTTGGTTCTTTTTGGAATTCGTGGTTCTTTTGCCAGAAATGGTCTGCTATAGCTGATTTTTCCCTGTGTTTATATTTTACATTTCTCATGTGTTCCTTAAACCATATGGTAATATTTCTTTTTGTTTTGCCTATGTATTTCATATTGCAGTCTTTTTAACCTGTAACCGATTTCGTAAATGCCTGATTGTTTTCTTGGCAGAATTTTGTCTTTTGTTTCCTTTTAGGATATTTTTAAATTACATTTGTTTACTGGAGCCAAAAGGATGTTTTCCTGTTTAAAAATCTTCTGGAATTTTTGGTGTGCTCATGGGTGGAATGTAAATTTCTTATATATATGATTTCCTTTGTAGCCTTTTAGTGTGGCGATATCTTTTATTTGTTTTTGTTTTTTGAATTTTTCTGTTTTCTTGCTGACAGATCTATTGTGTTGCCATTTTTCTGTGCTATATCTATGATTTCATGGTACTCCAAATTGTATTCTGTCTCGCTTATTGGTAGGTTTGTTAATTGAATGCAAGACTATTGATTATGGCAAGTTTATGTTTTTTGGATTGTGACTGTTGTTTTTATATAATTATCTGTGAACTGATACATATCCAGCAAGAATGGTGAGAGTAGGTTTCCCATTGCTAGACCCTTCTTTTGTGCATAACTATTTTGTGTATAGAAAAAAGAAAGAAAGTGCTCAAAGTAGAAATAATAAACTACTACAAAGCCATAATCAAGTTGGATTTAATAACTTATGAGCTACAACTAAAAGTAGAACTCAATTAAGCAGAATCTTAAGGAAAAACCTTGAAGCAATTTTTTTTTCCAGGTTAGAAATGCCCAAGTTAAACAAAAATGGGGGATTATAAATAAAATACTAGACAACCTTAGACAGAAGCAATGGAAGAATATAATTAGGAAAGAAATTCAAAACAACAACAATAGAAAAGGTTATAAACCAGTAAAATCAACACTTTTCAAAAAAAGAATTGCAACTGTTAAACATGGGGTTAAATTCATGTATAGATTACTCAAGAAATATAGGAGAATATGTGACTAACATCAAAATAGGAAATTTTAACAAACCAGAAGAGGAAAAACAAGCATAAGATTGCAATGTGGAAAAGCAACTAATTAAAAAAGAAAATAACCATAAAAGATCATATCACAGGTTACTCAGATCTTTAAATAAAAAGATGTTATTTATATTAGGGCTGACAAAGAAAACAAAATAGTGATAATGAACCAGAATTATGAAAACACTATGTACGATTTACTAGCTAGCCAAAATTACAAGAAAAATGAAAGCAGATCCTACTCAAAAATATATCAGTGCAGTAAGAAAACTAAACAAAAGTAACATTTCTAGCGAGGAAGAAAAAAAGAAAATTTTACCAAACAACCATACAACACCTAGAATCTATGGTCTACCAAAAATACATAAACCTGGCAATAAAATGAGACCTATTGTAGATGCAATAAATTTACCCACATACAATTTAGAATTGGATTTTACAAATTTAATACTTACCAAAATATAAAAGCCAAAGCATAAAGAAGTCGTCAAAATTAATAGATGGAATCAGCCATGTGAAACTGGAAAAAAGGAATTTGCTAGTTTCTTGTGATTCTCTGTTTCCTAGCATCCCCAAAGAAAATTGACTAAATATCATATAGAAATGGCTAACCTCGGTAAACCTAACTGAAGAAGTAATAGAACAAAATCTAAACTCTCAACATTCTTGGCAGATATGTATGAGTTTCTTGGAAATAAAATTAGTTGAGGCTTTTCCACATATATACAAATGTTGGTACTGTTATGTTGATGATGTCTTTGTAATAGTAAATGAAAAATGGAAAGAGGATGCAACAAAACTACTCAACCTACAAGACAGCACTGTTAAATTCATAATGGAAATAGAAAACAACAAGGTTCTTCCCTTCTTGGATATAAAAATTATAAAAATGGCAATAATCTGGAATTTGGCATATTCAGAAAAGATACCCACACAGATAATTATATAAAAACAACAGTCACAATCCAAAAACCATAAACTTGCCATAATCAATAGTCTTGCATTCAATTAATAAACTTACCAATAAGCGAGACAGAATACAATTTGGAGTACCATGAAATCATAGATATAGCACAGAAAAATGGCAACACAATAGATCTGTCAGCAAGAAAACAGAAAAATTCAAAAAACAAGAACAAATAAAAGATATCGCCACACTAAAAGGCTACAAAGAAAATCATATATATAAGAAATTTACATTCCATCCATGGGCACACCAAAAATTCCAGAAGATTTTTAAACAGGAAAACATCCTTTTGGCTCCAGTAAACAAATGTAGTTTAAAAATATCCTAAAAGGAAACAAAAGACAAAATTCTGCCAAGAAAACAATCAGGCATTTACGAAATCGGTTACTGGTTACAAAGACTGCAATATGAAATACGTAGGCAAAACAAAAAGAAATATTACCATAAGGTTTAAGGAACACATGAGAAATGTAAAATATAAACACAGGGAAAATCAGCAATAGCAGACCATTTCTGGCAAAAAAACCACGAATTCCAAAAAGAACCAAAACTCTTAAAAGCTCTTCAAAAACCCATGTAATTAATGATGTGGGAAAATATATTTATGAACAAAAACAAAGAAAATTTGGTTCATTTTGATCTCCCAAACAATAATAACCTCATCACTAAGTTTGTAAAATCCACAGACTACATCTTAATACCATGATGGGTAGCGGGCAATGGAACCGTGCTGAAGATGAGGGCAACAGCCTTTGAAACATGTCTAAGTAAGTGGAACAAAATTAGTGAAATTTGAGTGATTCCCTCAATAACAATTTGTTATATAATTTTAAATGAATTTGCAGGAAATATTCTATATTTGTTATTAAACATCTCTACTTTTTAAAATTACTGTATGGAAATACTTATATTTTTTTGTTATGGCAACATGGCAACCTTATTAATGTAATGACTTGACTGAGACTTGCGCATAAAGATTCCAGTTGGAACATCTAAGTAAAAGTGAAACTATAGCTTGTGCAAAATGGAACTGACCTTAATATGATAGAAGGCACAACTGACCTCTTTGTGATTCTGGAGATCTTATACATTGGATTGGCTAGGTATTTACTCTTTAGCAATGCAACTGAACATAAGTTTTTTCTTCATAGTTGCAGTTTCTATGGTGTTTATTGTTTATTCATCCCACCAACTTAAAGGCTAATCAAATCTCCGTGGAATCATTGTTATTTAATTGAATAACATTTTTGTGCTTTCATTATAATGATTGAAATTAATATGTTTACGGAATTTGGGAATCCACACAGTGAAACTTTTGTTAATCTTATTTTGATTTAAAGTAAAACACTAAAAATCATGTCGTCACATTAAAACTCTCTTTAAGTTTCACAAACACACTTATAAAAGTAATTTTGGTACATGTTTCGTGAGGTACATTCCTCACATTGTCAACCAAAACGACGACTGAGGAGCCAATTTCAGCAAAGTATGTATGTTACTATGCTTGCTCTGGTGGTCTGTTAATGAACTTAAACAATATGTTGTCTGCTTCCGGTATATCAAAATTCATAAGTTTGTATTCATATTTTTTATGTAAATTTTTTCCCATATATTAAGTTCTTTCGGATGTTGAATTATTTTTAGTAATGTTATGTCCTTCTCTATTTCATGATTCTCATTCCAAAAATGTGCAGCCACTGCTGATTTTTCTACTTGTTTGTGTCTAATATTTCTCCAGTGTTCTTTTAATCTTATCCCCAGATTTCTCTTTGTTTTTCCTATGTATATTTTGTCACAATCCTTGCAATTAATTCTATATATCCCTGAATGTTCTTCTTTCTTCTTTTTTTGTTTAATTTTATTTAGATTTAATAGTTTACCAACACTATATCTGTTTATTGGTGCTAGAGTAATGTTGTACTTTTTGAAAATTTTTTTGAATTTATGGTTAACATAAGGGTGATATGTGAATTTTTGATAGGTATTTTCTTTAAGTGAAGAACTGAGTGTGGTGATTAGTTTAATTTCCTTTTTATTTTTAAATCTTTTTATTTTTTTATCTACCATTTGTTTGTTAAATCCATTTATTTCTGCTGTGTGTATTATATGTGCATATTCTTTCCTGTATTCTTCTTTACTGAGTGGTGTATTAACTAGCCTATATGTCATACTATTGAATGCTGCTTCCTTGTGGGGTCTGGGGTTGAAACCTTTTGCTTTTATGTAATTGTCGGTATGTGTGTCCTTTCTGTATATACCAAATTCTATATTTTTATTCCTTTTTATTATCCTTAGGTCCAGAAAAGGTAAAGTATTATTAACCTCGGTTACCATAGTGAATTTTATGGTTTTTTCTTGCAAGTTCAACAGTTTCAATGAATCTTCTATGAATCTATCTTCTACAATGGCAAACACATCATCAACATATCTGTACCATGTTTTGAATATGTATGGGAAGGCTTTCATTATATGTGTTTCAAAATAGCTCATGAACAGATCAGCCAAAAATGGAGATAGTGGACTACCCATCATTAAACCTGATTTTTGTTTATAAAACTTTCCTTCAAATGTGAAGTAAGTTTGGTTTAAACATAGTTCTGTGAGTTTTACATATTCTTTCATGAGCTATTTTGAAACACATATAATGAAAGCCTTCCCATACATATACTTAAAGAGAGTTTTAATGTGACGACATGATTTTTAGTGTTTTACTTTAAATCAAAATAAAATTGAAATTAATGTTTAAGGTGTTGAAACTCATATCAGACATCTAAATCAAACTTTTGTATTTTAAGCACATGTGCCCCCCCCCCTTCTCACATACACATAAATTGCATTACATTGGCCTATTCCAAACCGTAATAAGGAATAAAATCACCTGCATAATTATCTGCCAAGATTTTAAAATAAATTTCCTATACCAGAGTGTCAAGCTTTTTTTGTTTTTAATTATTGCAAACTAACTTTATAACACTGATCAGAATAAAAAAATAGCCTAAATGTTTTCAAAAATAGTATTAACTGATTTCAAATATGTATCATTAAAGGGAAACAATTTAAAACTTTATCCAAATGAAAGTCTGTGGTGGATTTTTTGAACAAATGATTGTAGAGGTCTGAGCATTACATGTGCATGTGGTGATAATTAAATGGCCTTTAAATAATCTTTTGTGGGATATTTCAGTGTTTGAACATTTTCCAGTCTGGAATAAGGTGGCTTTTCTTTCCAAAGCCCAGAAAGGTGTACTTTTTAATTTTATATTCCTCCTACACATTTGCTCAGGTATATACCAGGGTAGGTCCATAAGTTTCCATTTTCTAGGTATGATAAAGACAAAAACTATATTACTCTTTTCAATATAGTTACCCTTTATAGCAATACACTTCTCATATCTTAGAATTAACACTTCAACCCCCCCCCCCCAATAGTTGGAAGTCTTGTCTGCAAAATGGGCATAAACAGCATCAAACACTTCTTCACACTGAAATTTTCTTCCTCAAAGGCCCTTCTTGAGTTTTGAGAAGAGGAAATAGTCACTGGGAGCTAGATCTGGGCTATAGTGGGGATGGTCAATCTCATTTAAACCATGTTCCTTAACAACAAGAGCTGTGTACACAGGTGCATTGTTGTGAAGAAGGCGCACACCACCACTCAGCTTTCCTCGCCTTTTCTCTTTGATGGAAGCATATAGTCTGTGCAATAGGCCAGCATAGTACTCCCCATTTACTGTGGTGTTCCTCTCCTTGAAGTCAATGAAGAGTTTTCCTTCACAGTCCCAAAAGATTGTGCCCATGATCTTTTTAGTTGATTGAGTAATCTTGGCCTTTAGAGGCAGTACTTATCCAGATTTACACCACTCCATTCATTTTCTTTTGGACAATGGATCATAGTAGAGGACCATAGTTTCATCTCCTCTAACAATGGTTTGCAGAATTTCTCTCTCATTAACCACTGCAGAGCTCCAAAAATGCCTTTAGACTGAGAAAAGAAGTCTAGGCACCCATCCTGCACTAGCCTTATTCATATTTAAATGTTCATGATTAATTTGAAGGACTGTTGTTTTAGAAAGGTCCAACTGTGCTGCTATTTCTGTAACTTTGAGCTGCTGGTCTTCCATAATTTCTCTTTCCACAAAAGCGATGTTTTCTGGAGTGAGCACCTCCAAGGTCCGACCTGCATGCTCTTCATCTTCAATGCTCTCTAGACCCATTCAAAAAAGTTGAGCTCATTCTTTTACAGAAGAATGCTTCATACCCCCACCAATTGCTGTTTAATTTCATTTGGACTAAGTCCTTCTTTTGTGAAGAACTTAATAACAGCTAGATACTCCATTTTGGACATGTCACAATCTTCTACACATAGCCTTCTTCATGCAACTATGTCTGAACAATTGAACATAGCAGAGCAGAAGGTACAGCTGTTTCTTTTCAGATAAGGTTTTTGTGAAGGTGATAATCCTTATCGGCGAGGCCGGAAACTTATGGAATAGGCCTCGCTGTATATATGTATATGTATAAACATTTTCTGATATTTTATTCATTGATACCTAAAATGATATAAATACTTCAAAATAAGACAGAATATCGACATAAACTTAGTGAACAAGAAGGGGATACAAAAAGCAATCATAAGCAACAGAGGTGATTCAAAAGAATGAATTAGAAGCATATTAATAAAATCCACAGAATAGAACAGCGTTACTGCTGTTCTGCTTAACTGATAGCTTTCAGAGCTGTATAGAATATATAAAGAGGAAAGTCCAGGAATCATAACAGTTTTTAAGATGTCCTACATTTAAGATAATAGCCTTGTTGCTGAAGATTTTGCATTATAATACTGCTGCAGCATGTGTTTGCAATGCACAGCATAATCTCGAGCCTTTTCCCAGATCTTTATTTATTAAAAATCCTAAACTATGTTCAATGATCAGCACTGTTTTCCTATTAATCCAATTGCCTCAGCTTTTAATTCTCAGTTCTACCACCTAAATTCGGTTTTAAATGTGAAGGATTTGATTAAAACATATGAATATATCCCAGAGAAATATAAAGAGTTTTATAATTATTTAGAACAATAGAAATCAGAAACTTCAGAAAGTATATCTAGGCTGTTGGTAATTTTCAATATAAGTTTAATAAAACTTGTAACATATTTATGCAAATAGTTATTTTTTTAGGTTTGTATGTGCCTTGTATCTTTTTGGGCACTAATGACCATAGCTGTTTTGCGCCCTTAAGCAATAATCATCATCTTGTATCATTTTACAATGAATCTTAGTGAAATTATGCTTTTATATTGAAGCTGAGAAGCTCATGTCTTCAAATGTTGTATTGGGTATATATTTTATTAAAATAGTAAAAGAAATGATTAATGTCTTTCCTAAAATTTAATTCTGTACCATACATCCTTATTCAGAGGAAATCTTCAATTAATATATATAAAAGATTAATACAAACAATAATTGTAACTTAGTACAATTAGTGTAAAAACTTCCTGAAACATATTTTTCAATAATTAATATCACTCCACTTATTTAAATTTATTAGTGCATGTTTTGCAGAGGATTGTCCACATCATCAGTTAACTGTCAATGATGATGCAGACAATTGTCTACGTAACGTGTACTACTAAATTTAAATAAGTGGAGCCAATAAGGGTGTGTAGTTTGACTCAATCATTCATTGATATTAATTATATGACTAGCTTCACTGTACAAGTTATAATTAGCATTTCAAGTTAAGTATTTATCATTATTGTTGAAGTTATTTCCAAGAAAGATTTTATTCTAAGAGGCAACTCCCACACTTTTGTCCTTTTGTTTGTGTGAAAAATCCTCACTAATTTAGTTATTTTCTTTCCTCATCTTCTGTGTGTCATACTTATGATTTTTCTAAAATGTATTTATTGCTCTTTAGAAAGCATGCTGATAATTTCAAGGGTATATTGTATAATAGAACCAATGATAGTCTAACAAGAAATGCTAAGCTGTTTCTAATGCAGTCTACTAATGGAAAATGCAAGACAGCAATATTATTCAGTAAGTCTTAGGGAACGAATATTCATACACAGAAGTTAATCATATGCAATATATATTTTGAAAATTTATAGCATAGTGGCAAAATTAGTAATACTATTCCAGTTGACTGTTATTGCTTTATTGTTGATCTGTGCACTTCTGTTCAACATTTTATCTCCAGTTATTATGTTATTTTGAGGCTTCATTCAGTTTAAGGTAAGTAAAAGGCTGTGATTAATTTACAATTTACGCATTGTGTCCTAAAATTATTACTAATTAAATATTAATTTGAGTTTAAGAAGCTTTGCTCTTTTGCTTGCATATACATTAACGTCGGTCCTGGTTGTGTAGTGGTAACCATACTTGCCTTCTAAACCCAAAATCGCGGGTTCAAACCCGGCCAGGATCGATGAATTTTTTCGGGCGTAAAAATCTTAAGTATGGCTTCCTTCGAAAAGGGAGTAATGCCGTGGGTCCTGTGTCGTACATTTACGGCACGATAAAGAACCTCAAGCCTGAAAGAAGAGGCCTCTGAGCAAAATTTGTCGGCCGTTTCACGCCCTGAATTGAATGGGACGCTGATGACCTGAGCTGTTAAAGAGCATCTATAAATAAATCAAATCAAGAGCTAATAAACTACTCATTGACATAAAAAACGACCATAGTACATCATTGTAATTTTTAAATTTAAACTTAATTTTGAGTGGAATTATGGATATCTAGATACTTTATTGATCCTGTAAACCATTGGTTATACAAATATGTACATGATGTATGACACGACAATGGCAAAAATGAACTGAAACTATTTGCAGATATATAAAGACATGAATCTATACACACTCACCCTAATTCCTGTTAGTTCCGTCGGTCCTGGTGGTGTAGTGGTTACCATACTTGCCTCCTATACCCAAGATCGTGGGGTTTTCGGGCGTAAAAATCCTAAGTATGGCTTCCTTCGGAAGGGAAGTAAAGCCGTGGGTCCCGTGTCGTATATTTACGGCACGAAAAAGAATCTCAAGCCTGAAAGAGAGGCCTCTGAGCAAAATTTGTCGGCCGTTTCACGCCCCGAGTTGAATGGGACGCTGATGACCTGAGATGTTAAAGAGCGTCCATAAATAAATAAATAAAAAAACTGTTAGTTCCATTTCAAGTATTCATCTACAATGTAGAAGCAGTGACGAAGCAGAAAAGCCATTAGTGCTCTTTGAAATTTTGTTTTCATATCTATTGTTTTGGGAGAATTTAGTAATTTTATATAATTTGATGCCCATATGCATTGCACTATTTTGAAAAGCTGTTGTTTCGTTCTGGTGGTGGTGGTGGTGGTGGTGGTGGTGTGTGTGTGTGTGTGTGTGTGTGTGTGTGTGTGTGTGTGCGTGCGTGCGTGCGTGTTTTTTTTTTCTTTTTTTTTTTTCTGTCTTGTGTTATGATTGTGTATTTCGTCATTTGTTTTCATACTGTTTGAGGAATAATTTTTGAATAACCTTAATGTCTCATAGATATATGTACAATCAAATGGAATAATTTAAAGGTTTTTGAACAGTATTTTACAGGCTATTGATAAATGTGGTTAAATGTTTTCTTGGATGTATTAGATAGAGTTTGAATGCCTGATCCCTTCTTATCTCCATGTCATAGGCTAGCAACGCATTTTATCCTATTTGAGGGTGTTACAGCGCTGAACACTAGCGTAAACATTAAAAAACGTTTGCTTTATTGCGTCACTTTCTTTTGAAAATGGCGCCATTTCTGTTTGGAACGAACAGCAATGGTTATTTTCATATTTTGTCACTAAGTTCAGTTGAAAATCTTACCTTTGAGTACTTAAGACGTTGCCAAGGCTGTCACTCTGATTGATGATGATGGACACAGCCACCTTTATGCCGTTACAACCAAAGGCGCGCCTTATACCACGGTGCAAGAGCCTGTAAAACGATTCCGAGAAACGCAGAGTTATTCCAGAAGTCCTGGATCTGGCAGAAAAAGAAGACTACATCTAGAGATAGTCTCATTCTTGTCTCCCAGATTCTAACAAACCGCCATACTACAGCGGTTGAAGCTCGGAATCGTTTACAACATGTGCGAGGTATTAATGTGAGCGAGAGGATTGTTCGGGACGACTTGGAGAACAAGATTTTCACCATTTCTGGCCAGAGAGTATAGAGTTGACCGTCTCTAGTTTGCTCGTATCACACCCAATGGATTATGCAGCAGTGGAGCTCTGTGTTGTTATCGGATGAATCCAGGTTCTCCCTAAATTTCCAGATGGTAGAGAAAAGATCTGGACATGACCTGGAGAGCGGTTTACAGAAGCCACATTTTCCGAAAGGACGCCATTCGGCGGATGATCCGAAATGGTGTGAGGTGGTATCTTTATGGAGGTCCGAACCGGTTTAGCGTTCATCGAGAATAGTAGCCTCAATGCTCACCGCTATATAACAAGATTCTCGCCAATCACGTCGTGCCCTATGCTCCATTTGTTGGAGATGAATTCATATTCGTGCCCGACAATGCTTGTCCACACACAGAGCATATCGTAAGGATTATACGAGTAATATTCAGCACGCAGCCCTGACCTAAACCCTACAGAACATTTTTTGATTTTGTTGATTTGTTTTATTTACAAAGCTCTTTAACATCTCAGGTCATCAGCGTCTCCTTCAATTTAGGGCGCAAAACGGTCGGTAAATTATGCTCAGTGGCCTCTTCTTTCAGGCTTGAGGTTCTTTTCCTTAAATCTACGACACGGGACCCATGGCTTTACTTCCTTTGCGAAGGAAGCCATACTTGGGATTTTTACGCCCGAAAAAATCCATCGACCCTGGCCGGGATTTAACCCGCGATCTTGGATTTACGAGGTATGGTTATCATTACACCACCAGGACCAATGAACATCTCTGGGATAGGTTGGGTAAACGCATCCGAAATCGTAATCCTATCCCGGAGATCTTGCTGGAACTCGGATGACACTCCAAGAGGAATACAGTATCGACCAGAGACATCAGAACCCTAATCCAAGTAACCATGCCCGAGAATGGCGGCCGTAATTAAGACTGGAGGGGGTACACTAGATACTGAGCCTTTTTTTTTATTATTATTTTTACGGAGAACCTAAGTTGTATATATCAATATCACTTCCATTTTTAATAATAATGAAGTTTAATGGACAAACAAATTTTGAGCTTAAAAGTGAAAAAGTTGACAAAAAGTGTAATCTTTCGTTTATGAAGGCCTTGTTTCCAAATGTACATTTAAACTTCATTTTTTTCAGTAACTATTATAAGTGATCGGTTTTGTGCGTGCGTGCGTGCGTGCGTGCGTGTTCCGGCGAGTGCAATATAAAGGCAACAGTTATGACCAACACTCCTCTTGCTTCTCAATACTTTATTTATTTGTGTTTATTTACGGACGCTCTTTAACATCTTAGGTCATCAGCGTCCCATTCTAAGCAGGGCGTGAAATGGGCGACAAATTTTGCTCAGAGGCTTCTTCAGACTTGAGGTTCTTTATCGTGTCGTAAATGTACTACACAGGACCCACGGCTTTACTTCCCTTCAGAAGGAAGCCATAGTTAGGATTTTTACGCCCGAGAAATCTATCGATCCTGGCCGGGTTGAAACCCGCAATCTTGGATTTAGGAGGCAAGTAACCAACAGATTTGCTCAATACTCCTTGCCTAGTTTATTGTTAATTATGAACACTGGAATAACTTATTTAATACGGAATAATATAATTATGACCTTATCGTACTATCTGTGAATGCTATTTCTTACCTATATCAGAAGGACTGCCCAAGGCTTTATGGACAAGAGAATAGTCTTGGATTACTCTGGATGCGATTAGATGAGTTGATCAGAGGTTTAATATTTATGAAGCTACATTACTAAAAGACATTATATTTAGTAGGAGGTTCATCTATGGGGAAGGGAGGGGGGGAATTCACTGCAATGCAAGAAGAAAAAATTTTATATCATTTATTGCATTTGATCAAAGGATTTTGTGGATTCATGTTGATTATGCTGGGTGAATAGCATATAAGATGAAACATTAAAAAATTATCCCTCAAACAGTTTGAAAACAAATGACGAAATGCACAATCATATATATATATATATATATATATATAAATAAAAGAAAAATGTAACACTATTAACAATGTAACTAAATTAACAATAATTATAAAGCAGAAAAGGATAAAACAATAAGAAAGAGTCACACTTCTAATTGCTATATTTCGAACTACAGCGATTAGAAGTGTGGCTTTCTCTTAGTGTTTTATCCTTTTCTGCTTTTATAATTACTATATATATAATGTAACAAATTAACAGTAATAATAAAAGTAGATAAGGATAAAACACATAGATAAAGTAACACTTGAAATTGCTATATTTCAAGTGTGACTTTATCTATGTGTTTTATCCTTATCTACTTTAGTATTACTGTTAATTTGTTACATTGTTAATTGTGTTACTTTATTTTATTTTGCATTTATTTATATATATTACACACACACTTTGGTACTCATTGGTATATTAATGTTAATAATATAAATTATGTACCTAATATAAATAAATAAATAAAAAATATATACACAGGTTATTTGAATTACACTGTATGAAAGTAACTAGCTAAAGTGAGGTTTAAAACATGTAATAAATATGAGACAGGAAACTAATGGTCCATAGATTAAAATACATTATGGATTAAGATTTATAAAGGATCAGTATGCTGCTGATTCATTACACTTCAAATAAAAAAACCGCACCAACAATAGCGGAGGGCATTTGTGAAATGCCTGTTGACATAATAGGTTGCATAATGTTATAATGAAGGCAAAAATCAAAGAAATGTGGTTCAAATTCCATTAGAACTTTACCTCCTCCTCCTCCTCCTCCTCCTCCTCCTCCTCATAGTTACCACTTACCACTTAGTAACTGGTTACCACTAGCTACTTACCAATTATTTATCACTTACCATAACTACTTACAACTCATGGTTACCACTTACCACTAATTACTTACCATTCAGTTACCCTTACCACAAATTACATACCACTGTTTAACTTTTCAAGGTAACTATCTATTCAGGCAAATTTTAAACAAAGTTTATTCATTTAATTATCCTTCATGCTTACATAATCGAGGGTTATATAAAATACCTAACAATGCAATTAAAGGGAGCAATATGTATTCAAAGAACTAGCAGAGCAATGGTCATAGGTTGAAAAATGGAATAAACTTAAAACTTGTTAAACATTTGCTGTACATAGGTATTATTTGAAAATAAACAAATGTGACTGTGCATTACAGAAAAAGGAATACATACAGTTGACATGGAAGGGAAAATAAATAATTTAGGTTTTATAGGTATTGCTGAAAGTGTTGATGTCCCATCTGATTCAACAGGTGTTTTGCACACCAAAGTATGGAGGTAGCCCCCCCCAAAAAAATCTAAAGAATTAAGGACTGGAGAACGATCTGATCAAGCCGCAATGGGACTGCCTCTTCCAATCCAGCAACTAGGAAATACCTAATTAAATGATTTTGCAGTTCAGAGAGAACTGTAGAAAGTTGCATTGTGTTGGAAACATCATTGCAACCAAATTTCAAATGTATTTTCCCCAATGAGCATGGCAATTACACATTTTAAAAAATGTTTATAAATGTTGCCATTCAGTCAGAAGGAAACAGATATGAGTGCATTATGCAGTTGAAAACAATGCCTATTCATATGTTGATGCCAAATTTCTGCTGGTAGCTCTTATGGGAATTTTCATGCATTATGCCCATACATGACTGTTTCTTGAATTTAGAATTTGCCCATCTCTGCTAAATAGAGCCTCATCGGTGATGAAAAGTAATCTGGTGACTGCTGCAAAGCCCAATTGCAAAACTGCAAGAGGGGGATCAATATCTGCCATACCCAGTACTTATACCTTTTGAAGAAGAAAAGAATAGAGCTGCTCCTTGTTCAAGACTTATCATGCACTAATGTGATGGTGCTTATAGCAAGTGTGATAGCATTGATACTTGTTGAAGAATCCTCTTCAAGTCTATAAAAAACATAGTCTTCAAAATCTAGGGTGCGATGGAAATGTCTTGTACAAAGTTGACTTTGTTGAACAACAATGATCCCATTCTTGTAAATGTCTATCGATCTTGTGGAGACCTTTAGATCTTTAGATCTTGTGGATGTTGTTTATTGGTATGCCTTTCTGTGTAAATCTCTGCAGGACAACTTCCTGCTTCTCCATACATAAGGTACATATCAGTAAATTCAGCAAACCTATACTAGTGCTCCATTTTACTTTGCACAACATTTTGCTTTGTATTTCCTTGTGTGCTATAGGCAATGAAATGTCACCAGATCTTAATGGACATCAAACAAATTTAGCTATATGATGTTCATATGCATATGTATTAATTAGGTACGCCTTTTATGATAGAGATATTACTTAGTTTCCTTAAAAATAAAAAGAAGGCTCATATCAGAGTTTGAACCTATGTTACATCCATTCTTTTCAATCCAAAGTCAGGCACCTTATATATTAGGCTAAAGTATACTTACAGAATGCTTCATCCATCATTTTAAACTGCCACTAATCCTGTTCATCAGTTCAGTGGCATATGATCATAGAATTTGTCCTCATTTTTACCAATGTTGATTATCTCTAATTTGTATACTATGCTCATAGCTGTTATCTCTTAGGTTTTACTAAGTCTATAACAATTGTACTATCATTCCAGGATAAACTATTACTCCCTTACATTCAATATTATTTTAATGGTACTAAACTTCTATTATTTAGAATTTACTGACTTGGAAAATTTCCTTTGAAGACAATTGGTTTCCTATCTCAAAGTTATTTTCTTGATCCTGCTATAATCTTACTATTCATTAACACTAAAAATTCCTTCACTTAAAAGGTTACGAAGTGCATTATAGGTAGCACTAGTGCATGAAGCCTTTTTCTGAATGCGCAAAACTCTAAATATTCCACTGCCATTACCAGTCTAATTCAGTAAACTAAAATACTATTTAAGAAAGCATAATAAACATTTTTCACGTAACATCTATGGATAAGATTCCTTAAATTATTATACATATATTACTCGTGAAAATTTTACATATAATGATTTGTATATTAATGTTAACACCCAATAGCATTGCATAGTCAGTTAATCAGTTGTATTAGTTAAGCTAAATAAAATTTCCTGTGTCTTAGCAATCATTTAAACATAAACAATTAGATGTGAATCAGTCTTTACCATTCCTAATAGCATCATCCATTAAGGTATTAATATTACTGGAATCGTCAGTAAGATAAAAAGTAGCATCAACAATAAATAAAATAAATTACTACTTACATTAGTAGAATAGAATAGAATATTTATTTCGAACTTTCATTACAAGGAGTATAACAGTTATTTTAACATTTCTTGTGTATTGACTATTTAACAATCTGTACTTTCTATGTCTCACTAGACTTCATTAGCCTGATTGCTGCATTTCCTGGGCCCGATATAATTTTTCTCATCCATTTAGTTCTCACTTTTCCTAAATACATACCAATTTCCACCATCCCTTGTCTTGCTTTAATATTCAACATTTTTTCCCCCACAATTTCCTTTGGTAATTAGACCATCTTCAAACTTCTCCCTAAAAAATTTGGTTTCCTCACAATCCAATAATATATGCCAATTATTATTTTCCTGATTACATAATGGGCATTTATCCAATTCCCCCCTTACTCTTAAACCCTTCAATTACATTAGTAGGTAGGTCATTTATTGTAAATATAAACAACAATGATGCCAGGACAGAACTTTAAGACACACCAATACTAAGTGGAAGAGTGTCATAGGTACAAACCATTAAAATATATTGTCTGATTAGTTGAATATATCATCAAATTTAATTCATTCCCATTTATACCATAATAATTAATCTTAGAAATAAAGTTCTGAAAATAATCTGTTAATTTAATTTTCATTATGCTTTCAATGACCTTAAGAAAAATAGGAACTGTAGAAACTGGTCTTAGTTTTCTGATTTCAGTGGGTCACCTTTGTTAAATAATGGTACAGTTCTAGCCATTTTTAAAGCCAGAAAATTTTACCTTTAAATGGCATTGATAAGTACAGTGTGCGATGGACACCACAATGTTAGGAATTACATACTTTAAAGAACTATTTATTCATCATAGGAATTAGAAAGTTATTACTTTTAATGTTTAAAAATTCATCACAATTAATCAAGTTCCATTTAAATGTAACATCAGGTACATAAACATTTTCTAGACAAATCATTGCATCATGAATATTATGGTCTATTGGACGAATCTTTTATTATATTTGTAAAATATAGTTAAAATCCCCAGGAGATGATTAAAAAATTGCTTATTAGAATTATGTTTAGTTATAACGAGAGACCCATAACATATAATTTCATAACAGCATTATTTGTCCTTTCACAGCCTTGCATTCATCAGCATGCCATTTTAGCCTTAACTTGTCTTTAGAGTTTAAATTACATTTGTAAATGTAGGCCAAAAAAGTGCAGAAATTTTTGTAAAAAAGATGTTGAATGATATATGAAGGAAGCAGATAATAAAAAAGTATTTATTAATGAAAATGGTGCTTAATATTGGTATATTTACAGCCTGTAGGAGGGCTAGTTTGTTAGTGAAAGAAAATGAAGATATTTCTTCTTTTATTAATGTTATTATTTGCAAAAGCTAACCAGTTTGCAAATGGAAGACATTGAAGATGTTTATTTTTTTTATTAATTTTATTATTTCTAATACAAAAACCAATATGCCAAGAATATTTATAATAATGGAAAGATGTATAGTTAGACTTTTTTTATTAATTTTATTATTCCTAATACAAAAACCAATAAGTCAAGAATATTTATAATAATGGAAAGATATATAGTTAGACTGAATTTCTTAGAAATATTTTGCAAGTGTAACCAATTTTTCATTTAGTACAGAAAAATCTCATAGTTTCTTGTTCTCCCCAACATTGCACTGCATTCCCTGTTACTTCTATCCTGATGTAAACAAATATAAACGTATCACTCCATAGTGCATGGCCCAAATTGGTTAAGTAGCACTATTAGTGCTACAAACAGATGAAGCAACATGTTTATTTGTTAACTCTGGTTACTATTTACAAACTACATTAATAAAAAGTTTGCACTATAGCCTTGTCACCACATTTCAACAAATTTCTTTGACAGTGTTTTACAATAATGCATGTCCAGTCCATGCTTCTGCCATGACACTTCTTTGCATTGAAACTGATAACAATGTACAGAGAGCAACGTGTGTAAATTAACAATAATTAAAATGCATAATAAGATTTTCATAACAATTGGTATCTCTCAAGATTATTACAGTATTCACTAATAAGGTTTACTTGATGAAAACTAGCTCTAATTAAAGTTTCAACTGTAATTTCCTTTAGGGATTACTGTGCATAACATAAGGGATGTAAGTTATCCTGGAGCCAATTTTAAAAGGAGCAGCACCACATAATTATATTTATGTTAGGATAGAAGTAACAGGGAATGGATAATAGTAAGTTTACAGGTTTAGTTTCATTGTCATTATATCTGATTCCAGAGTTAATATATTCAACACTTAAGAGACATTGAGGTTGATGTTCAAATTGGGTTACTGAATGATACATAGAGAATACCATCAAAAACAAGTAGATAATTGCATACCAAACTCTAGGGAGTAAAGAAATCCATAAATTAAAACCATTTACAAACCTTAATCTGGAGCTTATATTGAAGTCTGGCAAGAAGAAAAAAAATAATAATATTTTACATCTGCAAATGTTTAGTTTTTAGATTGGAATAACTGTAGTGTAAATATTGTAAATATTAATAAAATATTGAAAATGGTGATTTATTTATTGTAGGAGTACTTTACCGTACACATAACCAGGTGGTTAAAGTATGGGAGAACCTTAGTTTTGGTATTGCTAAATTCTTAAGATAATTTGTTTGTTTATGTAAATTTAATTGTAATGTTGTTTGCTGAAATAAAATTCATTCATTCATTCATTCATTCATTCATTCATGTATGTGATTTTTGCAACAAAAATGAAAAATCAAAAGGTCACTATTATATTATAGCTGTCTCTAAAAAGAATATTAAGGTTATTATTGTTTATTCTTTTAGCATATGAAGTGTAAAAAGTAAGTTTGTTTCATTTATAAGCTAAGTATTTTTAAAGAATTATCAATTTTTGTGGTATTATATAGCAAAATTTCCTTTAAGTTCTCTTTTTTAGGATATATATATAGCCACTGTTTTAGCAACTTATGTATTTATTTTAATGAGTTTTCCATTCTGACTTCTGAACTTCAGGACTTAGCTATTTCATTTAAATTTCCTATGACTTTCAGAATATAAGGAACTAACCTCTCGTTTCATGTAGTCTTTGAGATGTTCAGTTTCCCTCCATATATTTTCTGAGAGGCCTCTTTATTCTCTGAAGTAGAAAATATTGAGTGACTCTCTTGATTGGTTGTGCCAAAATGATCCAGAGTTTAATTTTGTAACTTTCCAGTCATTAAATTAAATTGAATATCTGCAGAATTAAAAATATGACTGCATCTCAAGAGCTGTGGGCTCCATCTTATCTAATATCTAACATTGCTATGGCAATTAGAAAGGAACATCAGCTACCTACTTGTTCCTTATAAAAATCATGACATCAAAGAATTATTTTTTTTTTTAAAGTTTATCTGTGATGATGTGTAGTATTTTTTACTACCAATAAAACTGTTAGGAATTATGTTAACATTAATGTTAGCATTTGCAATTAGCTCTTATAGGAAGAAGAGCTATTAGAATACAGATGCCAGAAATTTAGGCAATTTTAAAAGTACAGTCTAATATGTAGAAAAAATTCCTGTAAAGAGAACTTTTAGTTGTTGAATGTTCTTTAAAATGGGGTACAAGGAAAAGATAAGAAATAAAGAATGATAAACTCTCTAACAATAACATTTATGTGGTGTATTCAAATGCAAATTACAAATAGAGTTGGAATTAATTAAATAGTGCTAAATATTTTATAGAGTAGATCTGTTGGTTCAGTCTTTCAAATTTATCAAATGATGGCTGAGGGGGAAAAAAAATGAACCATCTGTTTTTCTCTTGACCAAGCAATTTATAATTTTTAACCCAACATGGCAGAAGATTTGAATTGTATGTAGCTTTGGTGGATTCATTAAACTTATAATAAATGGTAACATCTACAAGGCTCTGTGAAGATTCCTCTTGCTCCCAGTAAGGTACATGCCAGAGGCTCTCCCTTGATTGGTTTTCCCATGGTATGACATGACATCTCGTTTCCTAAACTGATCCCACCTCACCCCCTTTTCAGGGTGGAAGCAGATATTGCTTACCTGCACCTATGCCCTCTGGCTGGGCTACCAGTAACCACTGGTAGGGCAGCCTAATCTAGCATCAGCCTCCCCAACTCTGCAGGTGGGTAATGCAAGCTCTTTTGGTGGATCAACATCCTACTGCAAAATAGCTGCACCACTAAAGCATATTCAGTTACCCATGAGTTGCAGGAGCGCTACCGCACCAAGTTCATCCAAAGGGAAGGAACTTAAATATCTAGTCCTATGCTTCTAGTAACATCAGAATTAACACAAGTGTTCAGGGTTCACAGGGCTTGCTGGGGTCAGAGTATTGTTGTTATTATTATTATTATTATTATTATTATTATTATTATTTGTATAAATTTATACAGGAGATAGAGAACACTAAGACACACTTATTATGAATAGGAATATATGTCTACTAAAGTAATCTGATTATGCTAGAGGGTGTTTTTGAAATTGTGGTGGGTCTGATGTTAAAAGATAGGAACAACTGTGTAATTTCTTTCCTTTTTTCTTCCTTCCTTCCTTCATTACAGAAGGTGTTCAAAGGTGCAACCATTAATATCAATGTATGCATATCAGCATAGCATTGTCATACATTACTTAAATGTAAATTGGAACTTACACAGTGAAGCCAATCATATTAATGGATATCATTGTATGATTCGGTTGAACTACACACTCTTAAAGCTTCACTTACTTTTCATAAATGTATGGAACCGGTTTCGAGAACATTTTGTTCCCATCATCATTTGAACTTTAGCATGGCTGAAGATGGGAACAAAATATTGTCATACATGTTTGAATACTCCTGACATGTCACAAACATTCCAACAGTTACAGCAACCTTATTTTGATTTAAAGTAAAACATTAAAAATCATAACTTCAACTTATGTATTCACTTTTTTACACTTTACTCCATTCACTTACACCAAAGTAAGGCGCGTTTCGGGAGAATCTCTCCCATCTTCAGTTGCTTACTGAACCGCTGTTACTCGAAACTGTGGCTGGACAAACAAATGTTCCTGTGGTGGCCTCTTGGTTGAAGTAGGAAGTTGCTGAGCTCGTCCATGGGAGGAAACTCGAAATTCATTAGGTTTTTTCTATTTTTTAATATGACAATTTTTTCCCAAGTGGATAACTCCAATGGGCTGTGAAGATGTTTCAGCAGTTTTATTCCTGGTTTTATTTCATGGTTTTTGGCCCAAAATTGAGCTGCTACTGCTGATTTATCCCCCTGTTTAAACCGAATATTTCTAAAATGTTCTTTCCTCCGAATTTCCAAATTTCTTTTTGTTTTGCCTATGTAGCTCTGTTCACAATCTGCACATTTTATTTCATAAATTCTTGATTTTTGTTCTGGTAGTATGGAGTCTTTTATTGTGCAACCTAATAAATTCTTGATGTTGTATCTGTTCTTTGGGGCTAACATTATTCCATGTTCTTTGAAGATTTTCTTGAACTTGTGGTAAATAGGATGGTAGGTGAAACTTTTGAATTTATATTCTTCTTTTGTGTTTTTCAGTGTGGAAACTTCCCTTATCCCTTTTTGTCTTTTAGATTTACTGATAATTTTTATCACTGTGTCTTTGTTGAAACCATTGATTATAGCTGTCTGTATTATTTGTTTGTATTCCATTTTGTAATCTGCTTCTGTGAGTGGAATATTCATCAATCTGTGTGCCAAACTGTGAAAAATTGCACATTTATGTGGAATGGGTTATAACTCTCATTTTTATGTAGTTTTCTGTGTGTGTTTCTTTTCTGTAAATTCCAAAATTGAAACCATCTCCATTTCTTATAATTTTTAAATCTAGAAATGGTAGCCACCCATTTCTTTCTTCTTCTATAGTAAATTGTATGGATTCATGTTGCAAATTAAGAAGTTTCAGGGTTGAGTGTTTCTTCGGTATTATTGCAAAAATTTCATCCACATACCTATATCATGACTTGAAAATTAAAGGGAAGGCTTTTGTGATATATATTTCAAATGAGCTCATGAATAATTCTGCTAGAAAAGGTGACAAAGGGTTTCCCATAGCTAGGCCTGAAACTTGTTGGTAATATTTTTTGTTGAAGCTGAAGTAATTTTGTTGAATGCAAATATTAGTAAGTTTTAATATTTCTTCTGTTTTTAAATTTATTGATGTTAACTATTTCTTTAGCATGAGCATGAGTTTCTCTGTAGGTATGTTTGGGAATAAGGCTTTTACATCAAATGAAACCATTATATCTCCAGCCGTAATTGTGCAATTTTCAAGTTTTTAACTAGGTCAACTGAATTTTTAATGCTCAAACTTTGGAATCTCTTAAAAAATTGAAGACTTTGATCAATTTTTTTTTACTACCTGGCATGTGGGTGAATTGATATTGTTTATGATTGGTCTCATGCTGTTATCATTTTTATGTAACTTAGGTAGTGCATAAAGCCTGGATAGTACAGGATTACTGTGTGTGATATTCTGTTTTACAGTAGTGGATAGTGCTTTGAGTTCATTCAAAGTTTGTTTAACATTTTATTGCATTTATTGAATGGATTCTTTTCAGTTGGTTTGTAGTCTTTTCCTTTTAACATAATTTCAACCATAATTATCTATTCATTTTCGTCTAAAATGGCTATTTTATTGCCTTTATGTGCTTTTATGTATATTACTGGTTTTTCTTTTAGTTGTTTTAATGTCGTTCTGTAGTTTATTGATTTCTTTCAGTGTTTTATGTTCTCTAAAACTTTTTTGCGTTTACTTTTGACGAACGATTTTTCCCTTTCGTTTAGTTGTTGGGTGGCTATGTTTATGTCGGCTATGTAATCTTCTATATTATCTGAGAAATCTATACAAGTTTTAGGCCTTTGTTAAGGAAATTTATTTCATTTTCGGAAAATGCGGCACTCGAAAGATTAACTACTTTATCCGTTGTATGCGCGCGTGAGGGTGGGACCGTTTTTATTTGGTGTTTCTGTAAGTTATGGAGTTTCTTTCTCAATTTCTGGTTTTTGTTTACCATTTGTACACTTCAATTTTGATGTAGGTGGTGTTGTAAATTTTCCCATACGTGAAATCCTAGTTTTTTTTTTCGTTAGTTTTAAATACAGATCGTAAATATTTACGTCTATTTCATGTAGTTTTTTTATATTGTAAGTTCTTTTCAATTTCAATTAGCTTTGTTTCTGCTGCCTTCTGGTGTATGCTATTGTTGGTTTTAATGGTTTTTCTCACAAATATATGCGTGACTTTTCTTTTCAAACATAATTTCAGGAAGTTAATGTTGGCGGCAATGTGTTTTTTTCCTGATTTGTAATTTTATATATGTTTTAATCTCCTGTTTTGTATTGTTCAGGTTTATGTTGTAAGTTGTGAAATTCGCCATTTTTCCTAACCAACGAGTGTTCAATTTTGCTTCTAGACTTGTTTGTCTTGTCTTGTATATAAATATTATACAGAACATGGAATAATGTTAGCCCCAAAGAACAGATACATCAAGAATTTATTAGGTTGCACAATAAAAGACTCCATACCACCAGAACAAAAATCAGGAATTTACGAAATAAAATGTGCAGATTGTGAACAGAGCTACATAGGCAAAACAAAAAGAAATTTGGAAATTCGGAGGAAAGAACATTTTAGAAATATTCGGTTTAAACAGGGGGATAAATCAGCAGTAGCAGCTCACTTTTGGACCAAAAACCATGAAATAAAACCAGGAATAAAACTGCTGAAACATCTTCACAGCCCATTGGAGTTATCCAATTGGGAAAAAAATTTCATATTAAAAAATAGAAAAAAACCTAATGAATTTCGAGTTTCCTCCCATGGACAAGCTCAGCAACTTCCTACTTCAACCAATAGAGGCCACCACAGTAACATCCGTTTGTCCAGCCATAGTTTCGAGTAACAGCGGTTCAGTAAGCAACTGAAGATGGGAGAGATTCTCCTGAAACGTGTCTTACCTTGGTGTAAGTGAATACATAAGTTGAAGTTATATTGCCACTCCATTGTCAACAGCTTCGTAAGTACAATATTTATTAAAAATCATGTCAACACATTAAAACTCTCTTGATGTTTCACACATACACTTGTCGGTCCTGGTGGTGTAGTGGTTACCATACTTGCCTCCTATACCCAAGATCGCGGGTTCGAACCCGGTCAGGACCGATGGGCGTAAAAAAATCCGAAGTAAAGTCGTGGGTCCCGTGTCGTACATTTACGGCACGATAAAGAACCTCAAGCCTGAAAGAGAGGCCTCTGAGCAAAATTTGTCGGCCGTTTCACGCCCTGAATAGAATGGGACGCTGATGACCTCAGATGTTAAAGAGCGTCCATAAATAAATCAATAAAAAAAAAAAAACATACATTTATTAAAAATAATTTTTGGGACATGGTTCATGAGGTAAATTCCTCACATTGTCAACCAGTCAATGATGTAAGGTATGTATGTGGCTATGTTAGCTCTGGTAGTCTCTTAATGAACTCAAACAATATGTTGCCTGCTTCTGGTACATCAAAACTCATAAGTTTTTATTCATATTTGTTTTTAAATCAATTTTATATTATACTTTAAATCAAAATAAGATTCATGATAGTTTCATTGTGTAGATTCCAACCTTCCTTATTTACTTTAAATCAAAATAAGATTTACGATATTTTCACTATGTGGATTCCGACCTTCCTTATTTACTTTAAATCAGATAAGATTCATGATAGTTTCACTGTGTGGATTCCGACCTTCCTTTAACAAAGTTACAGCAATTGTTGCAATGCCTCATACAGAGCTGCCTGATATGTCTAGGAAGAAATCAAGTCATGTAAGATTGATGATCTCAATGGCCAGGATCACGGCTCTACCTTAGTCTATCCAATGGGTGCCAGATATGTATGACAATGATTCTGATAGTATTGGTGATGTATACTGGCATCCCAGATAAATATAAAATAAATCTATCCATTCAGGGAGGCAGACAGAATTCATAGTCCAATCTTTCTCCTATAGATGATAATATTGATGCATTGATGCACAAACTATTGTTGATCAGCATGAAGTCTTGTAGCACATGGACTTTCTACCACTCATACATGTGAACGGTGTTGATTGAAGCTGTCTTCATGTATAATACAACATTTATTTGGGTAAAGCATGTAGGCAGGAAAATGAGGCTGCATTGCAATCTGCTGCAGAAAGCAGCACATGAAGAGGCTATCCATCAGCTTACAGTGCACCATACACCAAAGATGGAAAAAGTACAACTGCTGTTTGTGTAGTACCCTCTGCACAAGAACTTGCTGTACACCAAGATAAGTGCAACACCTCCTGTACTTATTTTCAGTCACAGAATTTCTTTCTTGGCAGCAGTATGTATAGTTTGCTCTCAACCTGTGTCATCCATGTTTCCATAGGAAGTTCCTGTTTCTTGTAGTTGCTGAGGCATGCACACAAATGTTTGAAACTTGTCTGTTAAAAATGCTGACAGTACAGTTTCACAGTGACTTTTCTGTTTCCTTTGCCAGATGTATGTCCATCAGTTCAGTTATCATGAAATGCCCTAAGTTCATTGTACTGTAAATAATGTATGGATACAGTTGAGGACAAGCACCTGCCAAAATTCTTTCCCCACTTCACCACTCTAGTTAGTAACAGCTGACATAAACAGATCCAGATTTTGTAATCATTCCCTTGCACAAATAACTGACTTACTGTAAGCAACTCTTAAGACAATCAATGTCTTGATGCTGTAATGCAGATAGTGATGCTGATAGTCACACCTTCTGTGATAAATGAATGAAGAAGTAAATCAAATAAATTACATAGCTTTTCTTAACCTTTTATGTCACCACCACTAGCAACTTCAAAAACATCCTCTGGCACCAACTTCAGCAGATGTACATGGCTATCCAAAATAAATTTTCTTGGTGTTCTATCTCCTGTATTAATATGTATTCACTCTTTTGCAACATGCTGTAATCTAACATGGAATGTATGTTATATATTAGGGTGGTGTAGAACTTTTACTAACTTTATATATATATATATATATATGTGTGTGTGTGTGTGTGTGTGTAATATAGGTTATACTGACTAGTTCGTTAAAATGTACTTAAAAGGATGAAAATAAATTGAACATATAGTAATATTTTTTTGATTTTAATAAAGTATTGTACTTACTTTACAAAAAAGTGCCTCATGCTACAAGAAAATAGAGTCATGACTGCAGCTCAGAAGTTACTTGCTTGCATGCTTTGTATGCTTACCTGTTCATCATATTTATCAGTTTTTGAGTTTATTAAACATGGTATTATGTTGCAATGATACATATTTTCCATTTTTATAAATGCATTAAGTTTTTAATGCTTTAATGCCTTATAGGGCATATTTATAACATTTACAGATTGATTCCTCTGCCCCCCTTTTATCTTAATTATTTTAATCAACATGTCACTTGAAAGAAAACAAGTGGATGAAAAGTAAATCACAATGGCTATGTGCAAATAGATAAATGTTACATAATGAATGGGCAGAGGGGTTGTAGTAAGTATCCATCCAGTTAAGAATGCACTGAGATAAGGTGGAAACACGTGTGAACTTGCAGTGTTCTCTGTAAACAAATATGATGTACAGTTGAAGGCAGTATACCCTGCTTCAAAAGCAGGTAGAACAGCATTACGCATTATTAGAAGGAAGAAAACAACACATGTTTTGTTATTTGTAGTGTGCAATAAAGTTACATTATAATTAATATATTGATTTACAGAAATCTGAGTTACATTCACTTTTCTTTTACATTGCAAGTACATATTACAATATACAATAATATATTTTCTAAATGCATGGAACATAAATCACATGTGATTAACACATGGACAGCTTTTATATTTTGAAAAACTACACTCCATATCACACAACGTAATAGGAGCAAATAAACATGAAATACCGAAATTGCTTGAGATTCCCTGATTGAATAATGCATCCCTCATTTTACACATTTCTATATATACCCAGTATTCTTCTCTAGAATACTTTTAGTTTTGTCATTTCCTGCATGTCTTGACTCAGTGTTTCTGAAACCTTTATTGTCTCAAGAGCTTCTGGCATTTTTAGTTCACAAAGCTCGTGAAATTATTTCCATCACAGCATGTATAGCAGCATTTTTCTCCTTGTCAAAGACGTTAATTTTGTTAACAAATTTGTAATAATATTAGCAGTATACTGTAGCCATGTCCCCCTCACCAAGTCACAATAATCAAGGGAATTCTAGGTGCCGTTTCCTTAAATATTTTGATTCTTGAGGATGCCTTGCAAAATATCTTTTTCATGTTGGCTATAAAAGTATCAACATCTGGAAAGTAGGCTCCCATTTCTTCTGTAACTAAGTGAAGACCATGAGCTAGATGGGTTAAATGTACTATTGCTGTGTTCCTGTAGCAACTTTCTTCATATAAGAAGCCCCATCTGTAACCAGTAGAAAACCATTTTCTTTCTTAATACTGGCAGGCCACAAAAGAGACAAGGAATAATCAAACAAGTCAGTAATTGTATAATGATTAATTGCCTCTATCTCTTCCGAGGTTAAGAGAAGTGTTTTACCTCCTTCAGGCATGAGGCATTTTACAGCATTAGTGACTGACCTATTAGCAGCATCTTTAGTTTCATTTATAAATAGGATCTTTTTATCTGCTACTTCATCTAATTACATTATTTAGGCATTTGTCATAGACGTTGGTAGTATGTTATGCTAATTGTGTGTCTGAAGAGATTTTTCTGTTAGTATGTTTGTTTATGAAAGCTACAAATTAAGAGTGCTGTACCTTTTTAAAGGAATTCCTCTCTTATTAGCATATGACACAGATCCTCCAAAAATTTGTAATTTGGGGCTGAGGAAATTGAAGGTCCAGTTATCTCATTGTTTCTTTCCAATTATGTCACATGTTCTTGTGTTTCTTTGAATTACAGTATTGTTTAACATGATGTTTTAAACATCCTTTGAGCTCTATGTGACATATGTTACATCTGATGGTTTCACCATTTGTGCTGAAGTGTTCCCTGCTAAGTTCCGCCACAAAGATGCTAATAGTAGTGATTATTTTGATATATGACCCTTCTTTACTTTAGGCATGTTGCCATAATTCTCTACTTATCTATATGCAGTGAATAAGTTGAACAGTTGCAACAAAACAGCTGGTTGTAAAGAAGAGCTTCCTTCACAGTATCTGATGTCTCCATGTGGCAATATGATTGCTATGTTTACTTACTAAAATCCTTTTGCCTGGTAATATAAGCAAGCAGAGAGGCATAGGAATTTAAAGGGTCAGATACGTGTAAAACTTCATTCATTAGTAAATCTCTGATTCAAATTGGCCTGGCCGAAAATTATGTCTGTCTAGAACAGTATCAGATCCAGAGTGTGTGCTGACAGTAGTCTCTGAATAGCTTATTCACTGTTGCAATGTGCAACCGCAATTGTTCATGCTTGTATTTGATCACATGACACACATGAAAGTTACAATAATAGCCTAAACATATATAGGTGCCAAAAATGTAAACACACTTCAAGCAAAGAAAAAAATTGTTACCATAATAAAACTGAATTCACACAAATGGAAATAATGAACACTAATCACCGGAGACTTCTACAGTTACAACAGTTGCTCAAAATGCCTACCATTGGCATCGATACACTTCTGAGTTTGTTGAACTACTGATTGAGCAACATTTGCGAAAGTGTCCTCAGCAACTGCAGCTCATGCTGTTTAATTTTTTCCTAAAGTGCTGCCAGGTAGCTGGTTTTCTATGGTATACAGTACTATTAGTCCCAAATTTGTCTCCAATGTGTGCAATAGTTACTCACATTGGCAGTTCTGTTCAGTACACACATCTCCATTGCTTTTTGACTTCAACAAATTCACTGTTTTCCAATACCTCTTCAAAATTCCTTTCTGCTGTTCAAACGATACTTTTGCTCCATTGTAACAATGCTGCATAATGTAATGTAAGTCATCTGTTTACAGAACATCATACGAGTGTCTTGGTTTCACTTGTAACTTGTGGTGTAACAACACTATCATATGTATGTGAGCCGCATCTGTTTACAGAACACCATACTGCACATTACTGTTGTTTTTCAGACAACTTTGAAATGTACTAAATAGGTATCTATGTGAAAATGTGTATACATTTTTTGGCACCCTCTGTATGTATTTGCATGGTTACTCTCTCTATAAATCTTTATTATTTTTAATTGTTATCCCCTAGGTAGTTTTAGGCTGGAACAAAACTGAATATGCCTATACTCTATACTTAAATAACACATTAGCCTGGGAGTTTGAAAATGATCTCCATGTGTGTTACCTGTGCATAGTATTGCTCGTGTTTAACTAGAAATACTTCTTAAAAAATGTACTTTGCTATTTTCAACTACATATGATTATTGTACTGACAGTCACAGAGAAGTATACCAAGGGTCCATTAACCAATTTGGATACAGTAAGAACTGGAGCATGATTCATAATGGCTAAATTAAGAAATGAAAGTAATTTGAACTGTTACTTGCATAATATAGCACTCTTATTTCAGAGTCCATTGAGGTATTTCCATTCTCTCTGTTTAAGAGTTTTATTTATTTACCTTATTTTAATTTATTATTTTGTTATCCCCTAAAGCAAAAGTGTAGTTTACACAATTCTTCACTTAATTTAATTGCAAAATATAGTCTATTCAATATTTTCTTCAATATTTTTCATACTCAAAATGCTACTTAATCATCAAGCACATTAGCATAGAATCTCCAAAAATAGTAATCTGTAATACATTCTTAATGTTCATTAAAATTGATATACCTCAAACCTGTGTGGTGTGTGATGTCAAAAGCTCTCTAATAAATAATCAAATGTGGTAATTACAGTAAATGATCACCTGATTTTTAACATTTATTTTATGAGTGAGAATTCTCCACTTTTCTGCATGATGTTAATTGAAAAGCTATGAAATTGAGGCATAGTAATCAATATAAGCTTTTACCTAAAGTTAATATATCTTCCTTAGATATTTCCGCATATTGGCAACTATAATATTGTCAAATGTGAATGCAACATTTTCTTAATAGTTTCTGCTTTTTGAAAGAATTACTCACTATAAGTTAAGATTAAAGTTAACTTGGAACAAATAAATTCCGCCTTTGAGCAATATTCAGTCCCCCCCCCCAAATTAATAATAATAATAATAATAATAAAACTCCAAGACAGAATTCTTATTATTAAACCTCTTTGACTTATAGTTGATAAAGGAATATCTTCCTGAATTATATAATGCCAATGCATGACTTGGCAACCAGAGGTGCAGTTTGATCTGATTTTATTTACAGTATATATGAGCATCTTTTTAAATTCTTTTTACCGTGATCTGCTAATTATTGCCATAATAATTGTTTATATTTTATGTGTGTAGATTGAGGAGTGTGAGGTGTTTTATTTTATTTTATTTTAATTTTTTATTATATTTTTTGATATTTAAATGCTTTGTTATTTATTATTTATCTATTGTTCGATGCCAATTGCCATAGAGCTTTGAGGATGAATTGACTAAATTTATGATTAGGCAAATGAACCTTGAACCTAGAGTTAACCTGGCATTTGTCTCTTTGGAATGAAGGAAATCTTTGAAAAAGACTCACTGTCAACTTAACCAAGAAGGATTTAAACTGTACCTCTCTCCTTTAGCTTCTAGTTTCAGACTGACTGTCTGAGCCATGCAGATGGCTGATGATGTTACTGAATTTGTTTCGTTCATTTTTTGGTTCTGTGCACTTTGTTTGTGCATTATGAAAGAATCTTCTTCTTTCTGAATTAGCCATCCCTCTTTCTTCCACAATCATCATCATTATAATATACAACATGGATTAGGGCTTATAGCCTATTCAATCTTCACACTATGAATTTCTATTAAAATCGATTTTTCCATCTATTCTGCAGACATCTATATCTCATTGTCCTAGAGGGTTAAAATTATATACTATTTTAGCTATATGGTTGGAATCCATTCTGATTACATGATCATGCCATTTGTTCTGTATTTATTTTAGTTTCTATGATGTTTGAAATTTGTAGTGCTCAAATTTCTGAATTTTCTTTGTGACGTAGTAGACTATGGGGCCTTGAAAGTTTCATCTTTGCTGATTTTGTGCTTTATTTTTGTCATTTTGTTGCCTACCAAACTTTTAAACTATAGAGTAGCAATGGGATAGCCAGAACTTTACAAAATATTAAGACATGTCCTTTGTAACTGTTCCAATTAAAGTTATCTTAATTGTCTCGATTAACTATTGAAATTTAGGTATTTTATATCAATATTGTTTACATGTTCATAAGAAATACTGCAGCTCAAGTAATTGAATTGCCTAACTTGTTTTAGAAGTTAATTGTTAAACTATAATTTTTGTTTTTGAAGGAGCTTTCCCCTGAATGCTAAAATGAGAAGACAGTTCTGATTGCCATATTCTTATAATCTCATCAAATATAAATAAATAAGATTAGTAAGAATGGACAACCTTATCCTACACATCTATGAATATATCTACTTTCTTAACTAGAGAAGTGGCAAAACATCTGAAGTGACGTGCCATAGTCAATAATTTTCTTCATAAAGACTGTTTTCTGCTTTTCATTAAATGTGTGGCTGATTGACATGGATTTCAAAAGCAAGACTCATAAATAGAAAATCTGCAGTTCAATTCCTGCCAGGATCATCCTTCCTGACTTGAGGTTTTCCCAAGCTTTCCTCACTCATCACCACTGTCATGTAAACTTATGCTTGAAATACTTCCTTCCCTGCACCCCCAAAAATCCTTTTCTTATCTATCATTTCATACATGTATCAGTGGTCACTTGCTTGTAATGTTATAGTAGACAAAATGGGCATTAAACACTATTTAAAAAATTACATGCATAAGGCTGCTTTCGGTCATCCCATAAAATTATAAACCTTTCATTTTGATGAAAATGAGAAAAGTAGTCATAAAAGAAGTTTTGAATGGAGGTCATTTTACTGTTGAGAGTCAGTGCCATTATGGAATTGGAATTCAGCTCTTAGAACCAGTACTCTGTGGATTGATGCATATGGACAGCTATTACTATCAGCATGTTAGCATCTAGCAGCAGTAGTAATGTCAATGTAACAACCAGGCATTAATCTGCTCTAGCTCAAAATAAAAAATGCATTCACTCTTCAGTAGCTTCCCAAAAGCCCAAATTTGAAGACAGAGGTGCAAAGTAATGCTAATAAGCAACTATAGATTTGGTGACCCAAGAAAGCAGATGAATCAAAGGACCATGTTACAACACCATTAAATGATATGAAATATTCAAAAGATTTATGTCTGGCACTTTGATGATTTTATGAGGAATGGCTGGATCGTCAGACAGATTTTTAACTAGCTGAAGGCCAGTAATGTAAACTTTTGTTTATTTTTCTCTTTATTGATTTTACACTAAACACTTATTCAAATATTTTTAGGCAACCTTTAAAGTTATATATATATATATATATATATATATATATATATATAATATTTGTGTTTCTCTGAATTATGTGGCAATTGAATGGTTAAATGTCTTTAGGGCAATAAAATTATTTGCAAATTGCTCTTTCCTTTTTGGATAAAAAAATATTGGTAGAAACAGCAAAATTATAAAACTTTTCTTTTTTACACAACTAACAATGTGGCATTTAAAGAGCAAGTTTCTACTTTCAGAAGGTAATAAGTGTATGGTGAAACTCACTTGTCAGTGACACTTTATAGTTCTGCATTCATTGCCCTAATGTATTATCAAGCCATGCATCGTAATATAGTAGACTGCTAGATGATCATGATTGGAATGATGGTGATTTATAGAATGAATGGTAGGGGAAATAAGAATGCCTGGAGGGAATCCATTTTGTCCACCCAAATTCCACATTTAACCACTGGGATCACAAGTAGGTCATTTTGGTAGAAGGTAAGTGACCTAACTATTTGTGCAACCTTCATAATTAAAAAAAAATTATATATCTACATTATAAGGGTAATAGAAAAGATCTGGAAGGAATAGGAATAAAAGGAAAGTACATAAATGACAAGGAAACTTGCATATCCATCCAGAGCACCAAGAGTTTCAAGGAAAAAAATTAAATCCCTGACCGCAATCACCATGGACAGAAGAAAGGAGGAATATGCAAAGTGAAAAGAATGAGGGAATGCTAGACAAGGATCATAGCCCAGAAGCAGCTGAAACCTATAATGTGGTGCATTTGGCATAAATTAAATTAAAAAACAAAAAAAACCAATAAATTATTTGGACTTTTGCTAGAAGTATAAGAGTAACTTACTTTCAGAATCCTGACCTAAGCCATCGAGATCCTGGACTGTTTCATCAATTTTTGTGCTTATTTATTAGGTGCTGTTACACTATTTATGTGAACAAAATTGTCATCAAAGTTATACATAAATGGTTTGTTGCTGGAATTATTCAGCAAAATCACAAACTTTACAAATGTTCATGCTTAATAGGTCAAACATGTCTTATGATTTGTAATATTATGTATCAATTAGGAAATTCTACTTTTGAGTTGCTTGTCCTACTTGTGTCTTCACCATTCATTTTATCCTTCTTTTGATCATTGTGCACCAATGCATATTTCAGGCCTATTTCGATTTACAGTTCAAAGATGAAGATAACAAAATATATATGTTGCTAGGACTGTTGTGTTCAGAAAACTAATACTATGAAAATTATATTTTCTTTGTTACTACACAATAATTCATCCTAATACCTGTATTGATGCAAATGCTATGTAGTTTTGAATTGCGTATTACTAATATTTTTTGTTTAAATCTCTCACAGAATCATTCAATTATATTTTTTATGCTAATGGGTAGCTAAGTTTGATTTGAAACACTCCAATAGTTGTTTTATCTTTTGTGTTTCACAGTTGATCAACCTGCAGCAAGGAAAAAATAGCTTCATTATAATGAACTATGCAGAAGATTCAAAGTATTTGTATATCATTTTGTTCTGCATGTAAAAGGTGTTGAGTAAATGGTGCTGTTTGTCATGCAAAGAAAATACTATGGAAGATACCCACTCTTGTCGCACAGTCCTAAGTTCTTTATTTAATTTTAATATTCTTTTTCTAATATTTACTGCACCTTGTTGATATTGCTTTTGAAAGTACAGATTAGTTAGATAGTTTAGTAAAGACCAAAAATGTATGTAATTTTTTTTCTCTAGAAAGCATTGTACATTGTAGGTCATATTCATTCCAAAAACACATTTATATACTTTTTTTTAAGGTTTCTGCTATATACCCAGTCTTAACATAAATACTGTTACAAACTTTTGGCACAGGCTGTACAGCCAGTTTTGAAGGTTGCGACCAACACTTATGTGGGTAAGGTAAGAGGATGTCATTGTGAGTAAAGCTGCAGATGAGAAAGTGTGTTTCCATAGGAGTGGGCCATTAATGAAAATTGTGTAGCAGTGATAGTCCTTCATAAGGTTGGTAAATCAGCTTCTGAAATTTTCACTACCCTTAAGAAGTTGAAAATAAGCAGAATGCTAGTGTATCGGACCATTAATTGATTCCTAGAAACCAGAAGTGTTGAAGATCGCCAGAGACCAGGCCGTCCACACAGCTCTTTAGGGACAAGTAGGAGGTTAAGACAGTGGCGGCTTGTATTCAATGAAATCCTGTGCAAAAGCAGTTTTTACTGGCTCAAGAGATAAATGTTTCAAAAATGTCAATTTCCCCGTGTTAAATGAAGACCTAGGGTTGAAAGCTTACTGACGGAGTACGGGTCACCTTCTAACCCAGTGTCTGAAGAGCAGAGGATGATGAAATCAAAACTCCTTCTTTGGTGTTATGTAAGCAATGGCCACAGAAAAAGTCTTATCACAGATGAAAAGATTTTTCAATAGTGAGGCAGCTTTCAACCGGCAAAATGATCATGTTTATGCTAAATCATCTTGAGAAGCTGGTGAGAAGGTTCTGAAGATCCAAAGAGGTCATTGTACTGCCTCAGTCATGGTTTGGTGGGGAGTGGCTTATGACGGCACCACCAAACTCCATTTTTGTGAAAAATGGGTGAAAACCTCTGCCAAAGTGTACCAAAACACCATGTTGGAGACTGTTGTGAAGGATTTGTGCAACCCTTTGTTCAGAAATGAACAATGGAGCTTCCAGCAGGATTCAGCACATGCTCACAAGGCAGAAATGCTGCGGAGAAATGTTCCAGACTTCATTGCACCGGATGATTGGTCTTCCAGCAACCCTGACCTCAATCCATTGGACTACAAGTTGTGGTCCAAGCTTGAGGGCATGGTTTTTAAGAAGGGACATCCCAATATCAACATCCTGAATCGTCTCTGGCGAAGGCAGTGGCAGATTTTTCAATGGAGACTATGAGTAATTCCATTGATGTTTGGACACAGAAACTTATGGCCTGTGTGAAGGCCAAAGGTGGCCATTTTGAAAAATGATTAGTGCTCTGTGTTTATAATATATGTAAGTGACCAGTATTAAAAGAATATTAAATTATGTTTAAAACTGTGCAAATGGCTCAAGTTCAATGTTGTAACATTATTTATGGTAGGACTAGGTATTATAAAATATATGTACTTGCAATATCATGATGCAATTTTGTTTAAACAAACTAAAGTAATGTGTATTTCTATATTCTAATGACACTTGTTACATATAGCAATCTTGCATAAATAGCAACATTGAAAGTTAACTACTTTGGAACAACTTTCACTACAATCAAATTTTGTAGAAAAATATGTAATTATATGCAATAACGGTAATGCACAATCTGAGTAGAATTATTTTGAATTGCTGAGTGATTTATAAAATTGAACATTGTTAAAACCCTTTTAGATACAGCAGTCAATGCTAATTTGTTCTAAAAGAAATTCTTTTCTCTTAACCCTGCATAAATGTGAGATTTCATTTAACATGTTTAATGTGGAGCATCTGTAAAACCAATAATATTATTTTTAATAAATATATATCTGTTGAATGTATTTTAATTACATAAAGTAATCATTTTAGTAAGTTTTTATAATAATTTTTATCATTAAAAATAACTTATTACAAAAACAATACAATTATATTCATACAATGTTTATAAGGAACATTGGTATCAACATAATTAAAAACTTACTACATTATTAGGTCTATAAAATGCAGTTCTTTCCATTGCTTTATGGAAGGCTATGAGGAAAAATACATGATCAGGTAAAATCAGTACTATGGATAATATGGTCATTTTTCGTAGCTATAGCTGAACTCTTCTTAATTGTACTTGCTTTCACCCCCTTAGATTTGTGTATATTGGTTAACTATTTAGAGATTATTGACAAATACCTAATATAGGATAAATAAATTGCCCATAAATGTGATAGATTGCAAGAGATCAAATATAAATGAAAACCATCTGAGCCTACCAATATTTTATACTTAGTCTATTTAGCTCTGGTTCAGTCAATTCAATATGAAGTCATAGCATGGTGTTGCATTACAAAGACTAATCTTAATCCACACTTTCTATTACAAAAGTATACGCCAAAACTCTGTTTATACAAACCTCTGGGTTATCTGACAAAATTTATTTTTACACAGTTTAGCATTTTAAAAATTGAACAAATTTTAAACTCAATGTGCACATTTATTAAACAGGATATATCTGCAGGCTTGTAACATGAAAGGAATTTTGAACCAAAAGTCTGTAACCATTGGGAACATAATTAGTAAATAGTAAACAGTGAAGTAGAACAATTATAACAAAGAGCATTTGTTGTGTTACCTTATACCAATGCCCTCTATTGTTATAACTCTATAACCTTGTAATGATAAACACCCCAAAGTTATATAGATTAAATTAGAATAGATTTAAGAATAAAATTTGTTACATTACGTTTCTTTAACTTATATGTGATAGTATTGCCATGCTTGAAGACTTAAGTGTTTTATGCACAATAACTAATTTGTATATTTATAGTTTTTGAATATTGGTGTAATAAATATTTATTGTAGCTTAATTTCATAAAAGTTTTAACTGAACTATACCCAATCGTGGGTTTATGCTCACTCAGTTGGTTTTACTATGTGTGCATCATGTTACATTTGTAAGAATAAATGAAAATTAAATAACATTACCCCCTTTCTTCTTCGTACATAGGAACATTGGCAGTTTTCACTCAATTTGCATTTTGAAGAAGTTTCTTTCTCCTTCCTAATCAAGGACATTGTCAGTTTTCATCCAGTGTGCATTTTTTAAATAGTGAATTATTTCAATATATTTCCTGATTTTTCCCAACCACATATGTGCATGTGACAATCCTCTGAAAATGGCTGCATTTGTTTAATTTGCTGAAAAATGGACTGTACTTGTTAATCTAAGACACTGTTCAAATGATTCTTCAGCTTCAGCCTGATTTTGACTTTTAATCACAACAAATTGTAAGGACACAGTGGCTTACAAGTAAAAATGACATTCTCTTGCTCGCTTCAGGATTTATAAACCCAACAATCTCGGTAATATCTCTGATTATACAGCAAATAAAATAAAAAATTTATCAAATGGAAAAACATGTTAAGCCAATTGAACAAAAGAAACCACAATCTGAAAATTTGCAAATGTGATTAATAAATGGATTGGAAAGCTCATAAAAGCATATCAGCAGTGAGAGATGCTGCATTCTGTTTAGCTTTTGTCGCATACTAATACACATCCATTGCCTAAGAATTTCGTAAACACAGTTCCCTAAGACAAGCCATTTAGTTTTGGAAGGATTTATCCATTTGTTCCTAATAAAAGGCTAAAGGCAATCAAAAATGGATTATTTTTTTGGGCTTGTTGAAAAATAGGAAAACAACAAATGAAGCAACTATTCAGTATTTTAGGAACGTTCTCAGTAGCTTCATGGCTAAATGTAGTGTGTAACTAATGCAATTAATTTTACAAACATTAAGGAGCATAGATAAAAAAAATTGTTCTCCATCATATTATTAGCATTCTTACTACAATTGCTTATAATATTTTGAACAGACAAATGATACTGGGACAGTTATTAGATGCAGAAGAAATTTTCTGCAGTTGCTTGCTTTATTTTTTTTTTTATAGTCCAGAAATAGTTTTCAGTAGAGTTTAGTTCCATTATCAAGACTTTTAATCAAAATATATAGAGTTTACACTTTTCAACATCATAATTTTATTCACAAGAGCAGAAAAAACAATTTTTGATGATTTTGCTATCAATGGATATGATAACATGGTTCATTGGTTACTAGTGGCCATTGGGGATGCTGATATTTATCATTCTTTCCATAGCTTCCCTAGTTGGTTGCATTTCATTAAATGTTCTTTATTTAAGATAGTATTCACATCCTTACACAGTGGGCAGTGACTGCCCTTGATTAATTTCATCCCAAAGAGATGTTCTGACAGGCAGTCATGCCCAACTAAGCATTATTGGGCAACTCCAATTTTTCTTGATTTCGATAAAAAGATTTTTGAAAGTGTTTGGATTTTCATATGGTTTTCCTTTAAGTTTTTGTTTGATATTTTGTTGTTATTGTTTAGACATTAATCTTTTTATGAGTTTCAGTTTAAAGGGAAGTTCTAGTTCAAAAATGCTTTTAATTTTATGGTAGCTCCTGTTTTTAGCTAAAGTATTGGCAATCTCATTCCTCTTTAATCCCACTTGGCTCAGGATCCACTGTAAAACTATTTCTGTACTTCTAATCTGGATTATATGATATAGTTTTCTTATTTCATTTATAGTGTACATCAGTGGGTAACTGTAATTCATTATACTTTGTAGTGCTGCTTTAGAGTCACTTAAGATAACAGTTCTTTTATTTATTTTAGGTTTATACAGTAGATTTTGTAAAGCTCCTCTAATGGCCATTATTTCACTATCAAAATTGTTAGCATACTGTCCCAAAGGTGTAGAGAGAATTGTTCACAGTATATTCCAAAGACTGCTTCTCCATTTTTAAGAGACTCATATCTATACACTCTACACCATGTTGGATAATAGTTGTTTAGTGTACTTAGTGCTGTCAATCTTAATACCTCAGGTGGGTCATTCTTCTTGGAGACTACTGTATCCTGATTTAGTTTCACGTTAATATCTATATATTGTAAAGGATCAGTTGGAGTAATGACAGGTTTAGTACTTATTTTTAAAAATTTGCATAAATCTTCATTCTGTATGTAATTTTTGAAAGTCTGTTGTGTTTTTAATCTTTGTGTGCTGTCAGAAATTTGAAACTATTTATTCCTGTGTTGAATACTTTTTAATTTCTATCAATGGCCCTGTTATTATTCTTAAGGATCAAGATTGTATTGTATCCAATTTAGTTTTAAGTTTGTTGTTTATTATGAACATTAACTCACTTCCATAGAGCAAATTGGGCTTTATGTATCTTTTGCATGTGTTATTTAGGAAACCTATGGATCCTCCCCATTTGACTCCTGCTAGTCTTCTTAATATGTTGTTCTTCTTATTCACTTTCTTAGTTATATTGTTGATCTGCTAAAAGAAGAAAAGTTTTTTGTCAAGTGTTATACCAATTAAGATGTTCTTTCTCTTGTAGTATTTCATCATTGATTTTAAGCTCCAAGTCATCTATAGTGTGTCAAAGACTGAAAAGCTGGAAAACGGTCTTTTTAGTGTTTATTTCCATATTGTTAGTGAATGCCCATGTTTCCATGCTATTGATAATTTTCTGCATTTCATTTTCTAGTTTTTTTGTAGTGTTGTCTGTTCTGCTTATTTTTTTGATTAATCCATATGACGGTATCATCTGTAAACAATCCCATATTTGCCTTTCAGAAGTCAACTAATATTTTGTGGATGTCATCTATGAATATATTAAAAAGAATTGAACTGGAAACACCACCTTGAGGAAGGCCTACTTTAGCCATATGCCATTTAGAGAGGAAATAATTTAATTTTACAGCTATGTTCCTTTGTGATAATAGATCCATGAACTATCTCAACATGTTTCCTCTTATCCCAATATTACTCATTTTATAAATAAGCTTTTCTTTCCATACTTTGTCAAAGGCATTTTTGAAGTCAACAAAGAGAGTAAGCATTGTTTCTTTTTTGTTGAAGGCATTTTGAATATCTTGTGTTAAATGTAAAACCTGATTGATTATTGAATAGTGCTTTATGAAACCTGCTTGATGGTCTGAAATAAGATTTTGAGATTCCAGATAGTAACGATTAATGATTAACGTTTTTTCTGGTTTGTCTTTGTTCTTAATTGGTATGATTATTGCTTTTTTCCTTATAGCAGGAATGCTATCTTTACTGTTCCAGATATTTTTGGATATGTTCAGTAGCACCTTCTTGGCTCTGCACCCTAAATTCTTGATGTACTCACTATGAATTTTGTCTGGATATGACAACATTTGTAATTAGAAATTAAACTTTTGTCTTTTCGGTAAAATTCAATTTGCATTTGTGAATTAGCTCTGTGTGTAATTCATTCTGTAGAATGGAAATTTCTGTTAAGTAATGTGAAATATAATAAGTTGTGCAAATTTTATTTGAATGAATTTTTTATCTCTCCCTTTGCTTTCAAACATTGTATCAGTCTTTAGGACATATTTCATCCATTGACAATTTTTATGATTTGATAATGCATCATAGTGTTTTCCAAATACACTTTTAAATCATTTTCACAACATAATTAACTTAATCTGAAATAATCATTAGAAATTCATCCCTGCAAGTTTAAAAAATTGTTGTGCATTAATATAGTTAAATGTTATATTTTACTAAAATTAATATTGTAGGTAACCTGGATTGTTTGGAGCAAAGGAGAGTTCTTTGATACTTAAGCCATGCTTACAGATGGCCCTTTGTGCCTATGCCCCCAAAGGAGGCCCTTTGTGAGGAAGGAATGAGGTGATGAACACACTGGGCAGTCCAGTGCATATGTCCTTAGAGCAATTTAATTTACATACATTCGTAGGTCATTAGTATATGGTATTATCTTTTGGATTAATTACATAAATAGTATTAACATTTTCAGAATACAGAAGAAAATTGCCAGAATTATAGCAGCTCTCTTTGACAAAATTAGCTTCAATCGTTAATTCAAACATTTAAATATCTTACTTTTAGCAACATATATATCTATGAAACACTTGTCTATATTCATTTAAGAACTTTCGAAAAATATACATTTTTAAAAAATTCTGTTGAAGCTTGTTAGCTGTAAATTCTATCTAATCTGTCATCTAACACATTCTTATGCTTCACTTACTTTTAAATATGGTGGGACCAGTTTCAAAGAGACATCCTCTCCATCTTTAACCAACTTGACAACCAAGAGTAAGTGAAGCATAAGAGTGTGTTAGACGACAGATTAGATAGAATATACAATTTACATATAAACAATGTAATACAGAAAAGTACAAATTCAAAAGTTTCACATACCACCCAATTTACCACAATAAGTTCAAAAAGATATTCAAAGAACAAGGAATTATGTTAGCCCCAAAGAACAATTTTAATATAAAGAACTTATTAGGTTGCAGAGTAAAGGACTACATGCCAACAGGACAAAAGTCAGGTATTTACGAAATAGAATGTGCAGAGTGCGACAAAAAATACATTGGAAAAACAAAGAGGAATTTGTGAATCTGGAAAAAAGAACACTTCAGAAATATTCGCTTAAAACAAATTGATAAATCAGCAATAGCAGCGCACTTTTGGAATAAAAATCATGAAATTAAACCAGAGATAAAACTACTTAAACAACTTCATAATGCAATAGAACTTTCCACTTGGGAAAACATTTTCATTACAAAAAATAAGGATAATTTGATGAATTTCGATTTCCCTCCATTGGATGAACTCAGCAAATTCCTAATAGAACCAACAGATGCCGCCACAAGAACATCAAGAGACCCAACCGCCACGTTTAACAACAGTTTGTCAAGAGGCTGAAGATGGAAGGGATCGCTCCCGAAACATATGTCCAAATTTTATGTAAGTGAATGGAGTTAGTGTGAAAAAAACTGTATTACATTGTTTATATATATACCACTGCATTGTCAACAGCTTCGTAAGTACATTTAATTGAGATACAATTTACACTTTTGCAAATTGACATATATGTTATATGAATGAATTTTTATTTCAACAAATAACATTACAATTAAAATTACATTTTTTCCCCCTATCTTTATAACTCGTTTCATAACTTCATAATTTATATCAATCAAAAAACAACATATATAAAACAAAATTAAATTAATTTTTTTGTTTCTTGTAGTTTATAATTTGCATACAAATAAAGTAAAGTATTTTAACATAATTAAAACAATTTCACAAACAAGTAAACATATTAAAATCAAAGTACACAATTTTCCTTTACATGTTCATAAACTTTTAAATTTTCAATTTGCTCACCTGACTGAAGTTGCATTCCATACTTCATTATAATTAACCCCACTGGCCAGTCACTATTCCTAGATGGTAACTGTGAAGGCATAGATGAAATCCCTAAGAAGTTTCCAGATAGAACATCCCACACTAGTGGAGGCCCCTCCACAAAGGAGTTAAAGCCCTTCAGAAGGTTTGCTTCCATACCATATACTGGTAGAAACCTTTCCAAAGAGGAAGCCACTATACACTGCATCAATCCACCTTACCATGGCATTTTCACCCCTGTAACAGAACCAATGAAATGAAATGGAAAATAGAAAATGCTTAGAATGTAAATATCAATTCCAGTATTTGCCTAAAAGGCCAGGGCAAACCCCCCCCCAAAGTCAAGATGAATGGTTCAATAGGAATTGAACCTGGGACCTCAGGTATAGGTAACTTAGTTTATTCCATGGATTTGAAGAGATTATTACAGTTGAGAGTCAAGTACGTGACAGATATTTTTCAGTTTCACTCTTCATCTGTTTCCTCTCAGCACAGCTTTGTAGCATGGAGAATCATTTTACATCACATCAAGTAACAGGAACATACATTAAGGTTAACATCTGTTGTATAGCTATATGACACTCTTGGTTTTGTGAATGTTTTTCCTTCAAGAATATCTCTTAATTTCAAATAATTCATTATACCAAAAAAAATTTAAAAAATATTCCTTATATAATTTCCTGTGCGTTACAGTTTATGTTAAACTAGAGATTTTTTTTTTTACCAAAATTTGCTAATTACTGTTGCTTTCAAAAAAATTATAACTTTATATCAGATATAAATTGGTTTTCTCTAACACTTTGTTTGATACAGTGTTCTGAACTATATCAATAGATGTTCAATCATTAGATACTAACTAATTTATAACTTCTATGATATGACCTAAATATTCTGATTAATAAAGTACAGCCTCAGCTATATCACCCAACAGATTCCTACTATTTTGGTTGCTAGTAAACAGTGAGCAAACTGCAAGAGTTTTAGTCAGAACAGCACGGATGGGGGGGGGGGGGGGGGGGCAAAAAAACTTACCAATGCTGACGGAATGCAGCTATGTTCACAGATTAACTAAACCTTCAAATGGCCTCTGTATACTGTACACATAACACAGTAAATTCCCCACAAAGTACATACTCATAGTTTATAAAATTTAAATTTATATATCTTTAGTTGTATATGGACACATACAGGAGTGACACAGTACAAAAATTTTAACACCTTCTTTAAATTCAGTACCTCTAAACCAATAAAGAACTCATTTTTGCTCGCCATATTTTTTTGAGCATAGTGTATAGGCCACAGAAATTCAACTAATTAGCTTTGAGAAAATGTAGCTTATTTCTGTGCAGAACATCAGGAAAATAATATGATTCAGTAATGTCAAGGAACCAAGCAGTAGATGAATATAAGGTATGGCTACTTTTTCTAACTGTGAAATCTCCTTGTTACTCAATAAATATACATCATACAGGCTGTCATTTTACTAGCTCTCATTTGTAATTATTGTGACCTTTCTCTCTCTTCCCCTCTCCCTCTATCCATTCAATATAAGAAGGAGTGATGATTAAGTTTGTTCATTGATGCAAAGCAACACAACATATATATTGATACAATGATACTGAGTGATCATTGCCTTATTACAACAACAATGATTTCAGAAATTGCATTCTCGTCCACCACTTCCAAATAATTGGCTTTTATAAATTGAATAAATCTATTGATCTTTGTACTCAGTAAACTTTATATTTGTAAAACAAATGGTTAAATAAAAGTCACCTTCCTCCTTTTTATTACTTTCAGATGTTCATAAATCCATATAATAATATAGCCAGTGATTCAATGTAATACTAAACTTAATACATTTCTCTTCCTTGTTCAGCCAATTTATTACTTTGTATGTCAAGCATATAACCTTTATTTTTTATTTACTCATTTTTTAAAATAGTGTGTATTACATGTTTTCATTTCTGATGGACATTGATGATAGTACAGTGATCAATAAAATGGGGAAGGAATTTATTTTTTGGGGAAGGGAGGGAAGCGTTCCAAGACTAAGCATTTGCAATAGAGGAATGAGAAGGGCCTGGAAAAATCTCAGGGTGTACAGTCATGGCTGCATCAAACCCCCATACCTTCTGTTCATGAGTTTCTGCATTAATGGCTTTGGCCACCCATGTCAGTTTTTAATATTAGTTTTGTATATATTCTAATTGATTTGTGTATATTTCAATGTTATCTAATACACTCTTGTTAAAAGACTTATGATAACTAATATGGATGTGTTGTATTTCATTTTTATTTTTGTTTTAAATTTAATATTTTATTTTAATTAATTATATTTATTTGTAATACAGATCTCACTTGAATGTTTTGTATGTGCTCATAGTTATAAAAAATGGAGGAAAACCATTTTAATTAAGTAAATATTACCTAATTGATGCTGCAATTTATTTGGTTTATTTATTTTATTAATTTTCATTTGTTTATTTGTTTTCAAACCCCTTAAAAAGGTAATTATTGCAATACTAGATGTAACTAGTTATCTTCCGGGTTATTGTGATGTGGTCTGCTGGAGATGAAAATTCCAGATGTTTCGTCTGCAACTACAGCTGACATCTTCAATGGCATGAATGAAGTCTCCTCGGAGAAGTATCACTGCGCTTGAAGTGTTGGCTGTCAGAATCGCTATATTTATATTGCCATTGCTCTTCAATAGTTGGTCCGGGACAGGCAGTGGTCAGTCAGCTGGTAGGAGCTGGACAGTATACTGTACTGGCATTATAAATGTAGCAGCTCTGACAACCAAAACTTCAAACCCAGTGATAACTTCTCCGAGGAGACTTTATCCATGCCATTGAAGATGTCCACTGTAGTTGCGGACGAAACATTTGGAATTCTCATCTCCAGAGACCACAGCACAACAATCCAGAAGAAAATTGTAGTTAAATCTATGACTCTGGCAGTGAAAGCTACGCTCTCTTAAATTTATTGTTTCACACACCAGCAGTTTATTCAATTATTCCAAATGTGTGCTCATTATATCAAGAGATCTTAAATCTAAACATCATAGAAAAAAATTGTTTAGAAATTATTTCTGTGATCATAAATTAAGCTGCATTTACAGATATGAACAGTTAATCACAGGATCTATAATGATTTAACTCTTTTAGTTTTTGAAATAATTTCTGAGTAATTATTATGTGCTGGTTCCAGAAATATGTCCATCTAATTATATCATATAGGTCCCATTTCTTTGGGATCTAATATTAATATTCTCCATTTCAAATTCTGAATTCATACCTATGGGAATACATTTGAAATACAAATTATTTATCTCTAATACCAATACCAACTACTGAAGTGAAACCTATTAAGAACAAACCATTGAAGTTTAAGCCTGATGGCTAAATGTTATTTGTGCTTTTATTGTATTAACTGTGAATATTCACGTATGAAAGTTGTGAAATAAGTAGCTCATGAAAGAAGGAAGTAATACTGCAAATATTTGCATTTCACTGACATATTATGAAAAATACTGTGATAACAGCAGTAAGTTGTGTGGGTTTTTTTTATTTATTTTTTACAAAGACGAAACAAAACTGTATTTGTGATTAAGCATATAAAACCTGTTTTGAAATTAAATTAGCAAATTAGGAAAAAATGGGCACCACATATAGTTTGCAGTGAGCATATTCTCTTTTGGAATACCATTGATATGATATGTTACCAGAGACCAGAGTGGTGACTACTGCTTACATACATGAAATGAGAAAGTTTTAATGATAGGTAAAGCATTAGGAAAATATGTAGTTGTTTCTCGTGGTCCTCATGTTTCTTTGGCTAGGTCATCTGAAAGCAGCAATCATTGTGGTTCAAATCCATTCAGTAGCTCTGAATGACCTTTAGATGTGTCTGGCAATGAGTTCTCTCCTGAAGACATCTAATGCATTGATCATACTTACAAAGTAAGCCAAATAAACTGATAAGGGATTTAAATTTTCCCAAAGGATACAACTGATCTTTGGATTCCATTCAATTCAAAAGAACTTATTACTTCTGGTATCATGTTGAGTTTCTATAAGGACAGAGAAAAAAATATCTTTTTTGGTACTTAACAGTGAAGAAAATAATCTGGTACATTGCAATAACATTTTATACCTTTATTTATAAATTCTAGTTAGAGAAGACTCAAGAGGTGTTCTGCATAAAAACAGTTGCTTTAATTGCAGTTGTTCATTCATTATGCATAAAGGAAAATTGAAAATGTGACTTTCATTAAAAAATACAATATCAGTGGTTTAATTTGTGACGTTTTGCATTATATTAGACAAACAACGGGATTTTTTTAAGGTTGCAATATTATTTATACTAAGGGATAGTTGTGCAAAAGATAAACACCAGAGACAAAGCGAATGGCTTAAAACTTTATCATCAAGAACTAAGAACATGCACAGATATAGCCTATTAGATCCTAAAAAGGTTCTTATACAACCCCTTGATATTAACCTGGGTTTAATGAAGTAGTTTATAAAAGCACTGAATAAACAAGGAAAATGTTTCAATTATCTCTGCATCAAGATCTCAAATCTTTCAGTAGATAAAATAAAATAAAATTTATATAGTTAGGTTATTTGAGTTACAGACCACCTGAGCATGGCTGTTTACTGGGGAAGTGCAGCCACTGCAACTAGAAAAAGGGAGATAGAATTGCTCATGTAAAATTAGTATTTATATTTTTACTCTAAGTACAAAATGATACTGTATTTAAAAGTAATAATAACAACACTGGTTAGTGCTTATAAGAGATGTTCAAATAATGAACAAAGAGCAACTAGCACAAGATTTTCACATGTGAAAGCAGTTGTTGTAGTTGTTGATTTGATTTAATTAAGGACACTCTTTAACATCTCAGGTCATCAGTGCCCCATTCAATTCAGGGCATGAAATGGCTGATAAATTTTGCTCAGTGTCTCTTCTTTCAGGCTTGAGGTTTTATTATGTGCCATATATCTACAACATGGGACCCATGGTTTTACTTCTCTTCTGAAGGAAGCCTTACTTAAGATTTTTATGCCCCAAAAAATTTAACAACCCTGGCCAGGATTGAATCTGCAATCTTGGGCCTACAAGCCTATGGTTACCTCTAGACCAACAGTGAAAGCAATGAATAACACATGAATGCACAACCACTTGCTGACAAAGCTTTCCTCAAACTAATTACAAACTGCTATCTGATACTCATCATATGGTATTTGCAACTGGTTTCTCCCAGAACACAGCCATTCTCTGCCAGACTATAACTCAAAATCACTGTAATAGGTGTATCAAATATTAGAAAATCTCATTGAAGGAATGCTGTAACTTTTGTGAAAAAGAAGCTGATGCATTTAAAATGCATTAAAAATAATGTAAAAGTTTTTGGAAAGCTGCGAGCATTTATGCAGCAATGCAGAACTGTTTGAAAAATTCAGAACTTAAATTACATTTTATATTTGCACAATCCGAAATATTTCCGTATACCCTAAGGCAGTGAGTGAAAAGCAATGTGAGAGACTCATCAGTCATTCTAGAAATGGAAAGGAAATGTTTAAGTTAATGACAGATTACTGCTTGAGAGAGAATTCTTTGGCAACACTAAAGAGAAAGTCTATGAATAGAATCTTCCACTCCATCCAAGTATATTTATCTTTAAATGTTAGATATTTTCATTGTTGATTAGTAAGAGAAAGATTAATATGGTGGAGAACAAATGGAAATCCTTTTTGAAAATTAATTGAATTGTATATAATCTTCTTCAACTATTCACCCTCTTCCAATAATAGAACTTACACCCTCTTGGACTTACAAACCGGGCTTCCTCAAAAACATAAAAAACATGCAAAGATTCAGACATGCACATAGAGATGGGATGAAGATAAAGATAAAATGAAAGGTGAATCGTGGTAGTTATATATTAACCCAGCATTGGCCCTTGCTGAAAATGGACTTACAAAAATCATCAAAAATCTCATTCAGTTTAGTTGGCCACAAGATTTGAATATGAGACCAAATATGATTTCTGAGCATTGCCCCCAAGTAAATCCATTGGTCAAATGGTATAGGAAATTAAAGTAACTTTCAGAAAGTTTCAAAGTAGACATTGTTATTTATTTCCAATTATGGCTGTTTGTTTAACCTCAGCAACTGCATTTTTCCAAAATAATTTTCACCATATCTAAATCTATGTCACATTGTCACTGAATAGTTTAGCTATTCTTTCTGCAAAGGATAAGTCCTTCTGACATGTCTGCAAGTGAGCATTCTGTTAAATTCATTATATTCACAAACAAGCAATATGTTTATTTGGGGGGGGGGGACTTTGGTTCTTATGAGCATCGACTACCATTGCATTTCATATATATTTGCTTTCCATTGCCAAATTCTGCACTAATTCATCAAAATCACACTAGGATTCTACTAGAGACTTCAAATAATCTGGGATTGGAATCATTGTTTAAAAAATTTAAAAGAAATGTTTTTGACAGATTTCCCCTAATTTATCATAGCATTAATAGAATGTAAAGTAAGTAGCATTAATTAAAAACTTTACAGCTATCACACCATGATTTTGCATTCTAGATGTGTTATTCAAGTTGTAAAGTAAAATAATGAAATATTGATTGGGGAAAATTTGATTTTGTTTTTATTTTCTGCAAATAAACTGGGGCATTTGATTAGGGAAAAAACTGCAGAATCCTCTTTTCTTTTAAACTGTTAATTATTATTACGGAAAGAGAAAAAGGGAAAACAAAAGATAACAAAACAAACATAAAAATGCACTGAAAGCATTTGTCAGTTGAAATATTATAAACATAATTTATCATTATATGGTATGTTTCAATTGAAGTGAATGAAATTTTTATTTTTGGATGCTAAATTTTATATAATAAGGAATTTTTATACATCAATTTTATTTATTATATGCGCTTTTTTGTGCTTGATGCATAAGTCATAGGTATAGCAAATAACATGTATAATATTTTGACACTGTTACTTTTACTATGAACACAGTCATATATGAAACATTCTTTTCCAAACACTGTGAACCAAATGTTAAATGAAATGTGTATGCTCACATACAAGGTGTACCAGAAGCAAGTATACTTTGGAAAATAATGTGTAATTTAATATGGTATTGATAATGTTGGGCATTTAATTGTATAAAACCAAGCTGTCTAGGTACACTTTGTATTTCAGTTGTATACTACATATTTTTTCTCTGTACATTTTTTGCATGCTCTCTTCCTGCCTTCGGTCTCTTGTAAATGTTTGTGTGGCACATTGGCAGGCCAAGATCAAGGTATTGGCAGTTTCTCTTTTTAATGTTGCATGTCCTGCATGTTTGTCATGCAAACTATGCTTGTAACAAAACTTAATCATTAGCAGTAAAGTATTGCTTGAAGTGGCAAGCTGTAAGCTTATTCCTCAGCTTATATCACACATTAAGAATGTTTTACTATCATATATGCAAAATATATTTAATTTTATTAACTTATTCTCATATGTTTTAAATATGTGTAATAAGAGAGAAGAAAGTTGATGCTAAAAAGTTTGTGAAAGTAAATCATTCATTTTTTATCCAGTTCTCTAATTTAAGTTAAATTTTATGGCACCAATTTTGCATAAAAATAAATAAGAAAAAATACAGCAAATATAATGCAATACTATACAGTGTGTCTGAAAAACTACGTACAAAGAATTTAAAAGTAGAAAGGGTGTTGAAAAATAAGCAGCTCAAGAATAGAATCAACTGATCTTGAATGCGTACAAATGTGTTTATGAATGGTCAGGGAGACTGAATAAACAATACTTTACCTTAAACAAATAATAAATACACAACATTACATTACAAGTAGATAACATGCCATAATACATAAATGTTCAAAGAGTCACAATGTGTCATAGTCTAATGTGCCATAGTCTAATGTGCCATATGCCAGAAAAATGTCAGCCAGCTCTTCATGCATTAAACAATGAGCCATATTGCTCCTTTCAAACAATACAGTCCATACAATAAAATCCAATTCATAATTTAATTAATTGAATTTCAAGTACAGTAATTGTTCATAAACTGTAGTTCTCAAAATGCCTAACCACTCCATGAAGATCTGTACACTAAATGACAGTGCATGATTTGTGGTTAGATTGTGGTGCAGCCTGTTTATGACATTGGTTTAGATTTAACTGACTATGACCACACATTACATCACAGCATAGCTATGATATTGATCCATATCGATGCCTTTATTAAAGCATCCAGGATCATTCATTCCCACACTCAAAATACTTGGTGTCAAGCCCCTGTTTCTATATGAAAGTTACTTGTTCATATATTTTCTGCATCCTCTATAATAGTGGAAGTAAAGATTTTCCACTGATACTGGAAAGGCGTATAAATTAATTATCATCCAGGTGGGCATTTTGCATTCATCTCATAGTGTATAAAAGTAAGACATTCATTATTTTTGCAAATTACAAGAAAAATATTTTATCACAAATAAAATAGATACATTGTTATCACTTGCACCATATATTTGTATTAAACTGTGAAACTTTAAAAATGCTCATTTGCTTTGAATAACATGGAAAATTTTCAATAGAAAAAAAAAAACCTGTATATTAGAAAATAACATTAATAGTATACAAATGAGTCGGTATTAGGTGACACTTAAACTTCACTAACCGATTAATTCTTCAGAACATGTTTCAAGAGCATTCGCTCTCATCTTCAGCTGGGGACTGACTCATGCTCTTGAAACATGTTCTGAAGAATTAATCGGTTAGTGAAGTTTAAGTGTCACCTAATACTGACTCATTTGTATATGTAACAACTTCACTGTTCCTAACTTCTTTTAAGATTACAACGTTAATAGTTCTTAGCTAACTAGTATTAGTGTCTGAGAATTAAGCACTCATCTTGATTCTAATGGTGACTTCACCTTGAATTGTTAGCATATAATGGCCTTCATCAAACTTAAATGCACATTTTGGCTAAATATAATAACTTTACCAAATTTTGTCACAATCGTCTATTAAAGAGAATGACAGGAAAGTGTTTGTAGTACCTACAGTGCTTTATAATTTGGATCAGAGATGATATAATAGTAGAGAGAGTTATGCTGAAGGTAAGTCATTGATTTCTTCTCATATTTCAAAGCAACAGAAATCACATTCTAAATTCAGATAAACAAACCTGTAAGGGCAAGGACCACAGTAAATAGTGAATTAATTTTAAAATTAATTGTGAATTGTCAATTTTAGCCCCCCACCCCCAATATTCTCGGGTTATTATTAATTCCTTTCTGTTTAAATGAGAAATTCTAGTAGAATACCATGGGCATCTCATTTCAAGTGCTAAAAAGCCTAAATTCTATTCTATTAATAGTGTGCATATCTCTGATACACACATAGTAACACCTTTAATTAAGGTGTTATATAGGTGCAGATCTAGAAATATTCTATAGGGTAACCGATCAACTACCCCATATGGATACATCAAAATTGAGGTCATACAAAACAGTTGCTAACAAAATATTTAAGTAAATAAAATAATATTTAAATTACCAGTTGTGATGAAGATTCTATATGTAAATAATAAACCACAAGCCTACAAAAAATTTTCAATCTTTTTAAAAGACACACATTCAGTTTACATTCCAAAAAATGTAACCCTGTTATATTAGTTCCATGAATACAATATGTAAATAAAAATAAATTAATTGCAGCCAAAAAAAATTGTACAATAATAATAATAATAGTTTTAATTTACGTGTCATTGAAGCTGTAATCTCCAGGGATGTTTTCTTGCAAAAAGATTAACTACTTCCTCTGAAATCACGTTAGTGTTGCCGTGTATGTTAAAGGAGCACCAAACCATTCAATCTATCCTGTTTCATATTGGATCCTAAGATAGATTTTCACACGCCTTAATATTGAAAATGATCTTTCGGCCGTGCATGTTGTTAATGATATGAATGATTAGAAGTTCCCTGATATTTGGATAGCAGTTGCTTTTGGTATGGAGAAGGAGAAGAGCTTCAATAGCCGTTTTCGGTTTATTTCGTTGAGTTTCCTGAAAGTTAAAACAATATTTTTAATTCACCTCGAAGCTCTGTGATAGTTCCTGGCAAGTCTTGTTCGCCTTTACTTGCACCTTTTATACTAAATCGTCAATGTCTGAATTCAGATCATTCCGAACAGATGAAATCAAGGACTGAAGTTCAAGGATGAGGTTGTGTTTATCACATGAGAATTTAGTTGACAATGCAATGAAAACGTATTCCAAGAATGAAATAAAAACAATAATGCGATAATGGTCTTCTGAAGAAGTTGTAATAAGGATATTCGATCAATTTGTCTGGATGTTATCCGAGGCACCTTAGCTTCTACATCAACATCTTGTGCTAATATAATACCGTTTTCAAAAACAGAATGAAAAGCTTGATTTTTTGGAGTTCTTTTAAGGTATCTTCAACTATTTCAGTCATTCCGCAACATTGAACTACATCAATGCTCGGATTTGTTGTCTGGAAAGGCTTCAAGTTATTCCGAATATTTCATCTATGGTAACGGGAGCAATTATGAGCTGAACTTTAGATAGTTGAGTAAAATATGTGCATTTTTACTCAAAGACTCTGCTCCTTCTAGGAAAAAATCTGCTTAAATTGTAAAATAGCACCGTGTCGCTCAATCCACCGGGTTTCACACAATGATATCAGTTTAGTTTTTTATGCTGAGAGCACAACTGACTGATTTTGTCTTTCATGAGCGATGACCGCTTATTAGACTCCCTAATGAAATTCACAATTTCGTCGATTGTGTCGAGCTTGTGTAATGGAAGTGATAGAACACTCTTTAGAAACTGATAGATTCAAGCATTGCGCGGTACAATGCGTATAGAACGCAAGAGGTTGAAGTTGTTAAAATGCAGGCTTGTACGCCACGAAACTGTCCTGAAAATTTTTGCACCACCATCGTATTCTTGTCCATGTAGGTTCGCAATGTCTAACCTCAAGTTTCGCAGTTCATTCAGTATTAACTTAAACAACCCTTCACCATTTAAATCGTACGTTACAAAAATCTTAAAAATTCCTCCCTCACACAACACTTTTCTAGGTCAACAAAACGCGCAAAATGTTAATTGTTCATTTGTACTGATGTTCTTAGTTTTGTCAAATAGAATAGAAAAATATTTCCCTCTCTAAGATCTATGATTTTGTTTTCAATTATTATGACATCAAATAATTTTGTATTTTTTTAATTATTAATAGTACAGTTTTTAGGCCATCCCTACGTCAACTCGACATTTAAGTTCTTTAAAATTCTCCCTATTTTCACCTTCAAATCCGTGCTCTAAATCAATGACAACGGAAGCCCTGTGCCCTGGAAGTGGAAAGTTCTGGCGACCGCACAGAATAATGGTCTTCACAATGGCGACCAATTTCATACGATTTTCATTTACTCTTTTTTTTTCTTTCATTTCATTGTTCAATTGAACTTCGACATTCTATTTTTCCCCTTCAGACACTCTCTTAAAATTCCCACTTTTAAGGGGGTCTATTTTATGATAACTGTTCTCTGAATATTTTAAGTGCCTTCTTAAATTTATTTATAGGTATAAAAACTAGAGATTGTAACTGAACCTTACTACGACCTCCCTCCTTAGGAACCGCCAGGGTGGCCGAGGTCGTTAAGGCACGGACTCGTGAGCGGAAGGTCTGGGTTGGAATATCGCCAGGACCGTCCTCCCTGACTGAGGTTTTTTCCAGGTTTTCCTCAGTCCTCATAAATGGCAATTGCCGGGGAGGTACCGTAAACTTAGGCCTGGAACGATTCTTTCCTTAAAAATAAATCCTTTCCCAATATTTCTTTCATGTATCATCAGTGTCCATCGCCTGTGGTGCCTCTTTAGCAAAAACGGGCATTAAACACTATTCATTCATTCCCTCCTTAGGACCAAATAGAACACACACCCAACAGTAAGTACTTTCATCCTTTTTACTATAAATAAACCAAGGGAAACTGTCTAACCAGGAATTCTGGAAACGTCTACAATGGCCGGCTGCTAAAGTTATCGAAAAGTTGTAACTTTTTGGCGGGACACACGGACTAGTTAGGGCTCTATAATTAATATCGTCATTGTAAAAATATGGTTCACAAAATGTCCTATCGCAATTATTAGATACAATTCCTCTTCCTAATTATGTTTCCGGTTCACACTTTCAGCCACTACTGGCACTGGCATTAAATTTTGTAACACAATCACTATTCGGCACTACTTTTTCGTATGTCCAATCCTACTTTCAGCTTCAGCACACGACCGTTTAACGAACTGTAATAAATTAGTGTGAATTTTGCGTTTCGACATCTTACAATAACAACGGACCACCAAGGATCAAATTTCGAACTGCACACTTCACTCCAATAAGCAAGTTCTTGTAACTAGAATATGTTTTTAATCAAATTAACAGATCACAGTTTAAGCCCTGAGGTTCAAATTAATCAAACGGTCCGTTTCAAATGGATACTTAAATAACATGTCGGCAGATTTGTTTTTTCTTTGTCACTTTTCCACTATTGAAAACAAACTCTGCATTCTGCAAATCATTCCCTTCAGGCCTATACTTAATTTTCGATTATTAAAATCGTCTATGCAAACTAAATGAATAGTTATAATTATATTAACTTATTTTTCATTATATTTCATTGTATAATAATAATAATAATAATAATAATAATAATATATAGCATATTAAGATATTATAATAATAAAGTAACATTGTTGCCACTCAGAGTAAACCCGGGTTTGATTTCTGGTCAGATCTATTTTATGGCGAAAACTTTTTATTTCAATAGCTTCAACTTGATCTTAACAATAAAAACTTTACTTTCTTGCAACTGGTTATATTACAAAAAACTGACACAATAATAGAAAAAAGTAAAAAAGAAATATAATTGGCACTTCACAATGGAAAATGACAAATGCAAGAAGTACTTAAGTACGGTACCACTAAACTTTATAATTGTCGTATGATCTGACCCATGCCCCCTGACCCCTCTCTGAATCTGTGTATATTGTGTGTGTGTGTGTGTATAACTTTTATGCTCTTTCAAAAATTGCTGCCCCCAAAAATTTAATTTAGTTTTAATAATATTTTTTTCCTTGTTTTGTTCTTTATTTTATCTTACTATCCAATTTTCTTGTTGATTCAACTTCACATCTAATTATTTGAATTCTGGAACCACTTCTATTTCTGCTTTTTATAGCACTAAATTAATATTTTCTTTCCCTAGGCACATGTATTTTGTCTTCATTATATTAATTTCTAATCCCCATTTCATATATTTGCTCAATTTGAAGTCACTTATGCAAAATTATGTATATTCTTTTACAATAAATTTTTGGTTCTCAAGTTGTTAAACATTATTTATTAAAATTTTGAATTCTTCTGATGCCCTGCACTGGAGGAATTCTCCACTTATCTGTGTCCAAAGTCAGTAAAATTTTTATTTCTCCAGTGTTTTGCAATAATAAAAATATTACTAAAGAATTAACTTCTCTTGAAAACTGTAATGCTTGGAAGTCTTTTAACCTTTAATTCAGTTACTTTTATGCAAGTATTGGAGTGATAAATCTTAAGGTTTGTGCAACATTAAAAATACTCATAATTGGATGCATAATATTAAATAAAGTGCTTTATTTGTATTCCCATATTGACTGTGATTATCATAATATACATTTTCATCAAGATCTTAAAAATGGAAAACAAAATTAAACACTGTCATGGGAATAAGCAGAAAAAAAAAGAGGAAGGGGTCTATCAGGAGCTTAATGCATAAAGAAAGTTTCACACTAAAGAAAATTTCATTTACAAATTATTTGTCAAAAACATGCTTTTTATGCAAAGTGATAATACTTTCATTCATGCTGATCCATAGCCCTTTATAATTCTTAAAGATATGCAATATTAGAATGCCATAAGGTGAATATTGCTGTACTTGTTTATATAGTAGCAACCAAATCAAACCTACCCTTTAAAGGAAAACAGGCCTTATGCAACCTTTATGGTGATAGTAAAAGATCATTGCAAAAACAGAATATTGCCTACTTTGGCTGCAATATAATGGAGATAATAGGTTCTACTACGTGATCTATTTTAGTGAATGTTAATCAAATGCTTCAAACCCTGAATCAGAGATATGAAACATAGTAACTTTTGTAATGTAGGGAACATGCACTGTAACTAATCCTAAGATGTTGCCAAATGTGCTCAGTGGCTGAAAGTTGCCAGGCAGAGCTACAAATGGATTGCTGGTTTGAGTCCTAACTACTATAAATATTTGCTATGCTAGCATATTCATCATACAAAAGTAGCTAAATAAATGGCCCTTTTCAGGTTCGGATAAAAATTAATTTTTTAGAAAAGAGTGTAATGAAACTATATCACTTATCCGTAAAAATATATGATAAAAAAAAGTAATTGAAACTGCTTAAACCATCTGTGGTAAGATGCAGTAGGAACAAGCATAAAGCACTAAGCAAAAAAATAAATAGAAACAAAACAAAATAAATAACTTGCACTTGTTTTTATGCATTCTGAGTTGTAAGCCAAGAACAGGCTACCCCCCCAAAAAAAAAACTGCTCAGAATTTGAACTTGTATTTTGTATGTCCTGGCTTCTGAGCCATGTTTATACATGCTCTTTCAACTTAGCTATGGCAAACTTGATGGAAGAATGGCATTTGATAGCCTGTATAATATTTGTTCATAGTGTTCATGTACATTTCCAGTTGTAATGTAAGGTTTTTTTGAATCTGTGGTAAATTTAATAGCTCATTTTGAGTATCTAACATTGAATTTAAATTAGCGTTAATGATTTCTTATGTCAGCAGCAACCCAAACATTTTGTATTAATCCTGGATAGGAACTGAAATTTATGTTTGTAGGTTGTCTATGGGCTATAGGCTGCATAAAACTTAATTGTAAGGGGCTAGTAATCAATATTCAAGCTTTGTGTATTGATATGTATATAATATTTTAATTAGTCCATAATTTTACTCAGGAAAACTAAAGATGTATTATCCACCTTCAAGAACTGATATAAGATAAAAACCAATTGTATGTTTATGATCAGTATGATTAAATAATGGACGTTAAAAGTATAGTTTAGATATGATATCCAATTCTAACACACTATTTGTTCTGCCATGCTAGCAGTAGAAATGCTCTAGAATAGCTTTAAAATGTTTTTCTTAGTTCATAAAAATACACTCTGTAGCACTAAGTGCAGTATGGATATTTGATTAGGGTGTGGATCTGCCATACAAGAAGATTCAAATTTAGTTCTGGAGAGCATATACCATGATGCTATATTTGTTTGGGAATGCCTTTAAATTGAAACTTGAACAGCCTTTGAAACTTAAGTTAAATGGGTCTTGTTGTATGTAGGATTCACTGAAGAGCATGAATTGCTCTTATGAATGTACAAGATGGATTGCAAGCTTTGAATTCCTGTGATTGTAAGGACTATATGATATTTTTATCACTTTATAAAATTCAGATATCAAATATAAGATGCCATTGTTAATACAGCCTACACTTTAAAGGATATTTAGCACATACACACATGTAACCGATTTAATTGCATAAAATCAAAATCTTAGGAATTATGCTGTTTCCAAAGCTTCTATATATTCTCTAGAATTCTTTAGTTATTTGTGTATTGTATGCTCTTCAGATAAACAAAACAATGCTTTGGTGGTCACATAGTGTTAGAATCTATCATGAATAAAGCTCCTCATTAATGTCAGCCTTAGCAAAGCATTGTTTTTAATTTGTATTAAAATATAAAGTATAATTAGTAATTGTTTACCCCTTTAATATGTTTTACATTCGCTTTTCTGAACAAATATTCAGTCCTGGTGGTGTAGTGGTTACCATACTTGCCTCCTACACCCAAGCACGCGGATTCGAACCCGGCCAGGACCGATGGATTTTTTTTGGGCGTAAAAGTCCTAAGTATGGCTTCCTTCGGAAGGGAAGTAAAGCTGTGGGTCCCGTGTCGTACATTTATGGCACGATAAAGAACCTCAAGCCTAAAAGAGAGGCCTCTGAGCAAAATTTGTTAGCTGTTTCACGCCCTGAGTTGAATGGGACGCTGATGACCTGAGATGTTAAAGAGCGTCCATAAATAAATCAATCAATGAACAAATATTTTGTTAGTAAACATTTATAATTTGTGTTGTAGCTGTAATTTAAGATCAACATTGTATTGTATTTTTTTAACTGAAAGAATGTAAATCCTTGCAGAGTTTTTTTTAAAAGAACGCAAGGATAATGTGCATAACAAGGTATGAGTACCTTTAAAAAGGTAGGTATTAGCATTCCCTAGCTTCCACCTAAGCTGAAATCACCATTCGAGTATATTGCCATTTCTGAAACTAGATAATCAATAGTGCATACCTAAAACTTATTAACAAAAGAATATGGGTTACAATAAAGTTCAAGGATATAACTTGAGATCCATTGATGATATTATTTAATCTATCTTGGGTTAGATCAAATATTTCTTGAGTACTGTGAATTAAGATATAAGATAATTTTATGACATCTCTGCATGCACCAATATTTTGCATCAGATGCAAGTATTAAAATGTTAAGCAATATTGCATATGATTTTAATTCAAATTCAGGAACATATTGCCAATATAATGATAGTTTCCTACTTGAAAGTGACATTATTCCCATTGGCTTAATTATGCTTGCAGATTTATGGATGTAAGACACTGTAAGGTAATGAATCTCCTGCTTGCTTATTTTGAGTGTATATTTGCTTTAAGTTACATTGATTTCAGCTCTATCATCCACAGGGGTAGGAATGTGTGTATTTAAGGTATTCATATATTTTCAATGGATCATATTATGTGCAGTATAAGCTTCTAAGTTCCTTGCTCTTCATTTCTGTGTCATTCAATTTCCATCTGCCATTGTGGTTGAGGCCTTTAACAGTTAGCATGTTTAGGTATGATTCTAAATTAGAAAAAGTGCTTAGATGAAGTTTTTATCAAATTTGCTAACAAATATCAGATAATTAAGTTCTTTGTATAATTGAGTTGAACTACACACTTTTTTTTTAGTAGTGTTTAACACCCGTTTTTACTACTGAGGCACCACAGGCAGTGGACACTAATGATACATGAGATGAAATGATAAATTGGGAAAGGATATTTTTTTAAGGAAGGTCGCGTTCCAGGCCTAAGCTTATGGTACCTCCCCAACATTTGCCAGTTATGAGGACTGAGGAAAACCTGGGAAAAACCCCAAACCCCATTCAGGGAGGAGGGTCCTGGGAGGATTTGAACCCCAGATCTCCCACTCATGAGTCCACGCCTTAACGACCTCGGCAACCCATGGTGGTACACTCTTATTGCTCCACTTGTTTATAATAAATTTTATTAAACTCTATAGAGTCTTCTTGTCCCTTAACTACATTTAAGATTTTTTACTCAATACTTAATTTCTATTTCAAATTATTATTAGGAAAAAAAATTAACAAAAGAGCAACTCATTTCAGATTCAAAAAAAATTATCAAAGGAGCAACTCATTTCAGGTTCAGTGATTTTGGCAGGTATATATATGATAAACTATAATAAATCTTATTAAACTCCATAGGGTCTTCTCGTACCTTAACTACAATACTTAATTTCTGTTTAAATTTCTATTTCCAATTATTATTAGGAAAAAAAAAATTAACAATGGAACAACTCATTTCAGATTTCAATGATTTTGGCAGGTGTATATATTATAAACAAGTAAGTGGAGCAATAAGAGTGTGTAGTTTGACTCAATCATACAGTGATCTTAATTATATGATTAGCTTCACTGTACAAGTTCCAATTAACATTTCTAGTTAAATATCAGATAACTTCAGATGCTAACATTTTCTAGATTTATTTGCACCGTAATTCGTTAGTTTCATTTCATTGTACAAAAGATCTGTACTATTTGATATAGACATTGGAAATGATGGCAGTTTGTAATAATAATACCAATCAACTAATCATTGCTATTTGACAGAGAAAGAAAATAAGGATTTTGCATTCATTATGCATGTTCCTTTTTACTTCAGGTTTAATAAAGAATTTGAATTTAAAAGATAAACAAATCCATTAATCAGAGTAAATATATTGGAAGTTGACCAATCAACAATAAGTCGGTTGAAAAAAAAAATCACAAGCTTTTTATAAAGCATACACAGAAGTAATAAGTCTGAAGAAACAGTTTGTTTTGTCCATGCAGAGAGATACAGTAAAACTGTTCAAAGCAGAATCCCAGGGCACCAAAATATTTTTCAAAATTGGCCAAGTTTTTACATTAAAAAAAAAACAATTTTATACACTAATATTACACTTGTAAATATTATACCATGGTTCATTCATTTTATAGACTTGTACATAGCTTTTTTGAAGACTTTCATTCTGATGAAAATCATTTGTTATTTCTTTACATAGAGAGATACATTTATCACAGTTAACAGATTTACATGAAGACTTTCATTACAAACCTCGTTTATATGTGATACAATGTCCTTAGTTGGCTTATACGGTACATGAAATCACATTTTCTCCACATATCTAGCAGAGAAACTCATTTGTATTTTTGTTGCAATGGTGTTTTTTCAATATAGTCCTTTGCACTGTACAGTAGTTCCAGCAAATGGGGGAAGTTTGAATTCACTGCAAATTGCAGATATCACTGATACATTTTAGAGCCTCTTTATTATATTTTATTTTGTATAGAACTTCTATACTTTCTTCATCTTCTTCCTCTTCTTAGGTATTTTCCTCATCCTTCTCAGCATTCCAGATTGTTAGGAGGTTCATTGCAGAAGTAAAGTTGTAGGGTGGAGAGGAGATTATCGCTCTGAATGTTTTCCTCTAGAGTGCATTAAGTTTTGTGCATTTCATTTGAAGTGCCAATAGGTGCTACATTTATTTCATTTTCTTCAATTAATGCAGCAACTTCTTCTTTGCCTCCAAACCAGCCTTGTAATTGCAAACAGTTTCAGGTTTTACTGCCAGATTGATCTAATTTACTACATTCAAGACTGCTGTCAGCTTCAGTAATGTTTCCAATCAAGAGACTGCATCGGCAGCCACCTAAATTTAGATACCATTATACAGCCTTTTCAGTGACAAACAAAATCTGTCAAAGAAAAGAATTTTCAAAGCTTTTGGAAAACCATAAACATTTTTCTAACATATATGATGGATTATGCTTGTTCAACCAGTTTTCTATCATTAGACCAAATTCTTAATAAGTTACAAACCTTCAGTCACAATTACCAAAAAAAAGGAAATAGCAAAGGAGATGAACTGACAAACAGAAAGTGACTTGAACTTAAAAACACAGAAGTTCAGATGGAATATATATAGTGGTAAGGTACATCCGTGTTATGTTTTGGTGATATTGGTGCTCTTAAATATGTATATTTAACTGTTAAAGTAAAGACCACCAGAATATGTAGGTATATGTTAGTAAATTCAAAATTATGTAGCTCTATATGAAAACTTACCTAGCTTTTGTTCATTTTGGCTGCTTAAAATATGCATAATTAATAAAACCTGTATTGCGAACGTTGAAAAATATACATTTTTTTAAATATGCCTAGAACTAAATAATATGTTTTTATTCTGTTTATTACTCCTGAAAATGTGAGTAGCTAAGAGAACCTAAAGATGTCCTTACATAAAGGAACAAATCATTCAATAGAATCAAAAACAATTGCATTCTGATGTAAAAATATCTAATTTAGGGATGGTATTCTAAAAGAGCCACTCCATGCAATACAACACCCTACCTATTCTGTTAATTGCAAATAAGCATGCCCAATTCGTATTTTTATATAGTGCAATGGAAGGTAATATTTGTGACTAGCTAGAGCATGCCAGCAAGTTTCAAGTGCATGCTTTAAGGAGATATGTGCTGCTGTCTCAGCACTCATTTCATAATATTCAGTTTTGAAGTCTTACACACTACATCAGTCAATACAATAAAACTTCACCTTATAGAAATTAACACTAATTCCTTTTTACCCCACCCTCTGCATTATTTCAATATTTATGATTGTATAAGTGAATATAAAAAGATGTGCTTAGCTGTGGTACTTTTAAGTGAAGTGTAATAGATATTTGTAAGAATGCATGTGCAAGGAAACTTCTTCAGCATGAGCTTGTATTTCTTAGTCGTTATATTTTGTGAAATATCTCCGAAGAATCAGATCAGGTTTGATTGTCATCCACTATCTGTGAACATAATAGGTGTATACCATGTTTAAACAGTGTTGAATGTTTTCTTTTTTCTGTTTAACTATGCAGGAGAAAAAACAGCATATAACTGTTTGTCATGAAACCATGTTACACTTTTGAGACTAAGGATATCATTATTTTATGTTGGGATTGAAATATTTTCTATAATGTAAAAAGCATTTTGTAGCTTTTTAAGTTTCATTACAGCTTTATAGCATTATTTCATAAACTTTAAAAAAAAAAAATGGTAGTTTTAAATATTGAATATTTGAAATATTTTTGTAACTTGTTTTTCCTAATTGACATATTTGTACAACATTTGAATATAGAGCTTAACAGAAAGTGATTTGAGTGTTCCAGAACAGCAGATGAATGTTAAGCCCTTTAATGAAAAAATCACTTATAAACTACAAGCATTCTCTTAAAAATTGTAATGGTCTGTAAGGGCACATATTTGGACAAAATTAAGTAAAACATTTATGTGAATATGTAGGCTTTCTAAAATAAAAGAATTTGCTTCTTTTGATGGTTACAGATCATTTCTTTATTTTTCATCTCTCTCTCTCTCTCTCTCTCTGTCTAGTGCTTTTAACATGCAATCATTTTATATAGAATGTGACCTTTCCTTACTTTCTTTTCCTGTTGTTTACTTTCTTTACTTAAATATATGTATTTTTGTACAGTTTCTATTATATGAATGTATCATTTCTTTCTTACAGATATATTACCTTTAAATTAGTTTTTCTTTCACTGGTATGTTATTATCATATTTTTAATTGAATTAATGTTGAATAATTGCATCTTTCAGTTGAAAAAGTTCATTCCTAGCTATAGCTTTAGTAGACTTTAATAAGCAAAAAATGAGCAATAAAAGAAATGGAAAGTGCAAGCATGTTAAGCATATGCTTCATCTTTTTCCCCTCTTTTTTCCAATGTATAGATCTCTTTATTCTTTCCCTGTTGATACAAAAACTACGACAAGATAGATTATGGGATGTACAAACACAGCTGAAAGAGGGGATAGATACCTCCATTATGTTCAGTGCACTTCATTAGTTTAATGCCTGTTATTCTTGTATCATTCTTTTTTAAAATAAAACTGTTCAGATGGTATAGGGTAGAAATTTGTTGCATGCATGAGAGGTATTTTGAAATTCATCTATGTTAAAAATGTAATTGTTTTAGAAATTCATATATTAATGGTAATACTTCTATTTAACTAATTTTACAACTAATCCAAATTTAACAATTTGTTAATAGAATGTTTCAAAACATAGAACAATCTTGTAAAAACACTGTTTTAAATATTGCACTATTGCAGAACACAGATACACAAAATTTAGGACATTTGCAGTTTAATTTTTATTTTATTTTACTACAAATTGTAAATACTCCCATCATTGGTTTGCAGAGCAAATTTAGCTGCCGTTCACGTGCATGGGTAGAAGCTCCTTTAGATGCTACCGGCCATCCTCATATATGTCTGCGATTGAACCATGTGGTCAAGCCTGCAAAAAATTTGGACAATGCTCTCTTCAAAGATTGGTGCCATGATCACATGGAAATGAGAGTAAATGATGTAACGCTTGATCTCAACATGAGCACAGTTACAGGACTTGCTGATCTAATAGAAGATGAAGTGATACCTCAGCCACTACCCATGAAGGTATGTGTAATCCATTCAGTGTTTTCAACTAACGTACTATAATTAGCAGAGCCTTTTTAAAAATGGTATGTATAGTTATAAATGTTTGTGGCTACCATTTATATTTGTATTATTTAAACAGTAAATTAACATCATATAGACACGAGCTCGCACGCGCGCGCGCACACACACACACACACACACACACACACACAGAGGAAATCAATTTATCTGTGTTCTATTAATCAGGATATCCTGCAAACCAGGACTAATTTTGTGAGCAAATTGAATGTTCTTTTTTGGTTCTCTGTGAGAAATAGAAACATTGACCAAAAAATATGTATGCTATGTGACATATTGGTCATGTGTTCACTGTAGCACTGGTATACTTCTGTTAGAAAAAATATAATAAGTGCACAATGATTTATTACATAAATGAAATGATTTGCAGTATTCTAATTAAAATCAAATGTAAGTTTAGGTTTAATTTAATTAAGGAAGAACTACTTTGCATACAAACCATGGAGACATGGAATCTGTAAACTGGCAAATGAAGCATTCTTGTTCAATTCACCTGACAAAATCAATGTTATATATTGTACAGCAGTTGTTACAATTGAGTGTAGATATATGTTTTTAGATTTGTACTGCATATATTTAACAAATTATCACCACCACCACTACGACCTGTTAACAGATTTTAATTGGAGTAAGAACTGAGCAGTGGAGGAGGAAAGATGTATTTAGCAATGAACTCTTATAATATATTGTAAGAGTGGTGTATAAGTAACAATGGTAATGGAACTTGCATTGCATAGAATTAGGATTGGAGTACATATGAGAAAGAAGCTTATTCATTTATGAAGGCTAGTCAGTAAAAACTGCTTTTTTTTCTCCTCACACATCATTTTGAAACAATTTTTCATGAGAAAAACAGATCTCACATGATTGCTGGAAAAAATTGGATGTGAGTACATTCATATGTCTTCGTACAGGATAACAGCAAAGAGCAAGTGTTGCATCATCATCAGAAAATGGAGTTGCTTCATAACTAACAGTCTGCTGCTCTGAAATTTCGCTACCTTCATTAGAAAACCAGTTGATTTGTTCTTCAACTGTCGTGAAATGGTTTATTGACTTTTAGTCTCCTACAAACAACAATAATGGGGAGTATTATAAGACTGTTTTGAGCATCCTGGCCAAACACATCAGACTAAAATACCCTGAACTGCAACCATCTGGATGGCATCTTTACCATGACAAGGCACATCCTCACATTTGCAATATTGTTGCTCAACTTTTGGTCAGGAAAACTTGTGCCACATCCTTCATACATTCCTACCTACATGTGACATTTTTTCTGTCCCTTATCTCAAAAATGAGTTGCAGCTGTCATTTTGATCTGCCAAAAGCTGTTGTGAAGAAGACAGAGGGGGTTCTGAAGATGATATAAAAAAAAAAAAAAGGTTTCTAGCATGACTTCCAGGACTGACAGACACCTTGGGCCAAGTGCATACAATTGCATGAGGACTACTTTTAAAAAACACCATACCAATCTTGACCCTGCCTCTAGCATTTCATAAATAAAAGCACAATTCTCAGTCTTTATTTACTAGTTCTAATCAAAGGTACAATTGGTAAGAAGTTAATTATAAATATTTTAGTAATAGGAGCATTACTGTGATGAGTGTTAAATTAAATTAAACCCAGGTTCAAATGAAATAAAAACAATGTTTGAGTATCTTAGAAAATAAAATGGATGGTGTAGTATAAATAATAAATGATAACCTATAAGGAATAGGTCAGAAATGTAAGACTTAAGAGAGAAAATATAAAATAAGAAGTAATGTAGCTGGAATTAAAGAGAACAGAAATAATGGACGAGAAAATTTAATTTGTGTAGAAGTGAAGGAGAGAAGGGGAATTTGGTCAGTAAAGGATGTGATACAGATTTTTAAGGAAAAGTTGAAAATGACTTTAAAAACGAACTTGAGTAAAAGAGGATGATATTTTGTTAATGATTTTAATTATATTAGTGGCCTGCTTGCATGATCTTTTAAGTAAAGATAGATTTCCCTGAATTACATTGATAAAACTAATGAAATCCCTTATTCTCCCTTAGATGCCACAGTTTCCATTCTTTGCTGGCTGGAAAACTTTGTACTGCAAAATATCTACCTTCATGTAAAAGACAGCACATGAGGGTCCCCTAGTATAATGATAAGATGATAGCAAAGAAAGAAACAGAATTTTTTTAAGAGTTTCTTAAGTAAATTGAGGGGTCTTTGAAAAATTACTTATAGAATTTTGAACTTGATGGATAAAAGATTTTTAAAATAGTATTTAGAATACCAAGAAATCAGATTAGAGTATAATGGATGGTAAATAGTTTAAGAAATATTCTAGAAAATAATGGTTTAGATTTTGTTTGGGGACAAAAATAATAATAAGGGCTTTCAGAAAAGAGGTAAGAAAGTTTAGGATATAGAAATACAAATATGTTTGCTAGTTTAGTGGAGAAGAAATCAATAGTATTTTATTTTTCAGTGAAAGGTAATGGTAAAGAAAGAAGTCTATTTATAAAGTAAATAAAGAAGAAAGGTCACTGTGTGAGTAAGAGCAGGAGTGTGGAGGTTAAAAGGGCTGAGAAATGCTTTTTATGAAGTGTGTGTGTTCATTATGTGAAAGAAAAAAATATGTATAATATAGAGTAATGTATGTAAAGAAACTAATAGATGATATTATAAATCAATTGGTTTAAATTCGACAAAAAATTGTCCTAAATAAAAAATTTATAGGCTTGTTTAAGGTGAAAAATAAATGGGAATGGACATGATAAAGGAGAAAGAGTAAAAATGATCATATCTTTCACTATTATATAATTTATTCCAATGGCAAGTTAACACTGAACAATGTTATAGATTTTTTAATAAACTCTGTGCTTCCCAATATCTTACTGCTTCTGTAGATTTGTTGAAATAATGTCTATTTGTATATTCCCTTTTGTCACACAGACTGCAATGAAGGCCTTGGGCAATTCCAATTTATTGAAGATGTTTCCCTATTAGTCATGACCTTTAATACATTGGAAGATAGCAATTAATTCACTTCAGGTGAAATACTACTATTATATAATAATAGAGGAAATTGCACAATTTAGATAATTTATGGTTAGATGAATTTATTTATTTAGGAGAATAGTGGGGAGTGTAAAGAAGAAGAAGAAGGAGAAGACCTGACTTTGAAACATAACGCCATTTTAATAGTGGTTGCCTCCCTCAAAAGTGGCCCGGATCAGTTCCAGTAAATTGTATAATTTATCAGCACCTAATTAAATAAACTATTTATTTAATTACAGTTCTTACCATATAAAATGCAAGAAAAATATTTTATAAGTGCCGAATTAAGTATAACTGTGAACTACAGCCCTTTGGAGCTAGTATTGGACAACCATTAAAGAAGCGTAGCGGAAGAAAGGTAATTTTTTATTTTAAGTAGTGTTTAATGCCCTTTTTTACTACTGAGGCACCACAGGCATGGACAGTGATGATATATGAGATGAGATGAAATGATAAATTGGGAAGGATATTTTTTAAGGAAGGAAGCGTTCCAGGCCTAAATTTAGTGTACCTCCCCGGCATTTGCCGGTTATGAGGACTGAGGAAAACCTGGAATAAAACCCCAGTCAGGGAGGACGGTCTTGGTGGGAATTGAACCCCAGACCTCCCGCTCACAAGTCCGTGCCTTAACGGCCTTGGCCACTCGTGGCGGTCAGGAAAGGTGATGTCACAGCCACATCAAACCCATGAATCTCTCTCTGCCCCTCTATCATATAGTCAAGATTTATCCTTTTAAGGGGTGGACATTCAATAAAACATTTTATGATTTTTAAACTTGAAAATTAATGCAGTTTAATACAACGAAGGTGGAGATACAAATAAATTTGAATTAAACTCAAAATTCTTTTGAATATTAAGAAGTAATAAAGCATTTCCTGTTGAAAGAATAAAAGTAATGAAATAAAAGAGCAGGAAATCTTATGTTGAAGTACTGTGTGAGTAATGCTAGATGCAATTATGAAACTGGCTGGCATTGCTTTGTCGGCAAAGGAGGGAGTATGTTTCCCTTCTGCTGCACAAGACTTCAGTGTGAGTTGAAATTTTGCGCAAGTAGCACGTGTTTATTAGGTGACATAATATAGTGTATTGAATGAAAGTGTATCAAGTGGAGCAATACAAGTATTCAATTCTCAAAGAGTATTCATGTGTGATTTATATGTACATACAGAATCAGCACATGCTGTAAGGAGATTATTTCAAGAAGAATTTCCTGATGTTCACATTCCTAATCGGAGTTTGATTTATTGGTTACTAATTAAATTTTGTGAAACGGGAAGTGTTCTTTATCTCTGGGGGCATTAAAAGAGAAAGTGTACATAACAAATACACACTATAGATGAACTTAAAACTAACATTTGTCAGGAAACTGCTACCATTTCTCAGAGGGAGCTGCAGAGTGTAATGAGCAATTTCCTAAGCAGTTGTCAGAAATGCTTGAACAACGAAGGGAGCAGTTCAGCATCTCCTTGCTTAATATACATGAGTAATTTACTTTTCTTTTTAAGTGTTTATGTTATGTATGTTAGAAATAACTTACGTAACAAACCACATTATCCTAAACTTGGGTATTAATTTTTTACACTAAACTCCACTTACATAAAAGTAAGACGCATTCCAGGAGAATTTCCCCCATCTTCAGTTGCTCACTGAACCGCCATTACTTGAAACGATGGCTAGACAACTGGATGTTTTTGTGGTGGCCTCTGTTGGTTGAAGTAGTAAGTTGCTGAGTTCATCCATAGGAGGAAACTCGAAATTCATTAGGTTTTCTGTATTTTTTAATATGAAATTTTTTTCCCAAGTGGATAACTCCAATGGGTTGTGAAGATGTTTCAGCAGTTTAATTCCCAGTTTTATTTCATGATTTTTGGTCCAAAAGTGAGCTGCTACTGCTGATTTCGTGTATTTACGAAATAAAATGTGCAGATTGTGAACAAAGCTACATAGGCAAACCAAAGAGAAATTTGGAAATTTGGAGGAAAGAACATTTTAGGAATATTCGGTTTAAGCAGGTGGCTAAATCAGCAGTAGCAGCTCACTTTTAGACCAAAAATCATGAAATAAAATCGAAAATTAAACTGCTGAAACATCTTCACAACCTATTGGAGTTATCCACTTGGGAAAAATTTTTCATATTAAAAATAGAGAAAACCTAATGAATTTCGAGTTTCCTCCAATGGATGAACTCAGCAACTTCCTATTTCAACCAACAGAGGCCACCACAGGAACATCTGGTTTTCTAGCCATCAAATAACAGTGGTTCAGTGAGCAACTGAAGATGGGAGGATTCTGCCAAAACGCATGTTACTTTTATGTAAGTGTAACAAATGAATACCTAAGTTTAGGATATATTACCACTCCATTGTCAACAGCTTCGTAAGTACAAAATTTAAACCATATTATATTTACTGTGGACTTCCTGTCACCCGCACAGCCAACATGCAGCCAGCCTCATCAGCTACATGCCCCAAAACTGGTTGCGTGAAGGATTGTTCATCTCCTATTATTCTTATGGCAGCAATGCTGATATATTTTGTTAATGCAGTTTAACAAATCAGTAATATAACATATTGTTGAGAAGAATAAGAATTAAAATTGCACATTATAATAAAAAAGTTCAGATAGCCAAAAAATATATGACGCGTCATTTTTACGTGAAGATTTTGGGTCTTAAATGTTGATATATTTGAATACAGTTGTCCCATGTTTTTTTTTCTCTCTCTCTTTTCTTTTGGTTGCCCCAGCAGTCAGTAAGAAACTATAGCACAGCTATATATCAACATATTTGTTGCCCTAGAAGTTTGTTTAAATACAAGATGTTTTTGTATACAAATCTGGTGGGTTTTCATATTTAAATAGTTATACTTTTTAATGTCTTAATGAATTACCTTCAGAGTAGGCATTAAAATATTTATTTTACTGTTTTACATAATGTATATATTTATTTTGGTGTGAGCATTTAACATACTGCAGGGAGCTGGAGAGGTGGTTAGTCAGGCTAGTCAGAGGAATGTGCTGAAAATACAAATATTAATATTCTGCTTTCGTTAACACAATGAGAATGTACTGAATCTTAAGTATTTCAATAGATGATACAAATGCAGTGCTTAATGTTTTATTTGGCAGACAAAACCCTTTCTCCCCTTATACATCTCTCCAACTCCCAGCAGAACTTTTTACTTCTTAGATCTCAAGAAGTGAAAACAAACTAGAAGGTCTGTAGGCACCTGGCACTTATATAAAAAATAAATTGATTCATCTTCAGAATTGTTTAAGCTTTGCTTGTAAATATAGTATTTAGTGCACCTTATGTGAATGCTACTCATAAGTATTTTTGTGTACTGATAATGTTATTGGAATCCAGTATGTTTGTTTAAATTGGAAACAGGTCTTAAGTCTGAATGGAGTTTGATGTGGATAAATATTTATTAATATCAAAATAAAGTACTGCTTCTTTAATTAAATGGAAAAAAAAAAAGCACAAAAGGGCGAATAATGTCATATAATATTTTCTGTGGAAAACAACAACCATTCTTCCTGCCTTGTGTTTCAATGGCATGTCTAATCAGCACAGGATGAAAACATGGTTTTGCCTCAATAAAACAAATACAATAAGATAAAGGCATAATACTGGTATGCTTTCTAGGAGCACAGCCATGTTACACAAACTACCCCCATTTATTTAGAATCATGTATATTTTAAAAGATTTCTATGGTATTTTTCCTTCAACCCATGTAACTTTGCTTCTCCACAAATTTCTGTCTTCAGCCTCTTGTAATGAGTATTTAATGCCTATTTTTACTGCTGAGATACCACAGGCAATGGACATTGATAATACCTGAAATGAAATGATAAACTGGGAAAGAATTTTTATTTTTAAGGAAGGAAGCATTCCAGGCCTAAGTTTAAGGTACCTCTCCAGCATTTGCCATTTATGAGGACTGAGGAAAACCTGGGAAAAAAAACCTCAGTCAGGGAAGATGGTCTTGGTGGAAATCAAACCCCAGGCCTCCAACTAAAGAGTCTGTGCCTTGACTTCAGCCACCAATGGTAGTTTCTAATGAATATGAATGTATTAAATAATAGTTGTGAACTTAATAAAATTAAATTCCTTTAACTTACAACCAGTTGCTGCATCTAACATTAATCTAAAATAGTAGTGAAGTCACTTTGAATACTTTAAATGTTCCATACTTATTCTGTGTTATAATAGTGAACTTTTGGATACCTTTGTTTCAGATGTTGAAGAACAATAGCTTTTGGTTCTATTGAACATGTATAGGGTCATCATTTTTAGGTTAGTGTGACATAACACAGCATTTTCAGATGCTATAAAGGGTTCACTATTACAATTCATTAAAATTAAGAATTCAACAGAGCTAATTGTGATTACTTGCCAGTACTATTCTTTTCCAAGTTCTCTCCACCATTCTATATTCTTAACTGCATCCATCTGACCCAACCATGAAAGCATTCATATGAAACCTTTCCAGAACTATTGTGACACTTAAAAGTAACAATGTCTTCAGATGTTGAAAACATTGCTTTTCTCTTGCTTTGGAAAAAAATGAAAAAAAAATGGCTTCTGTTGTGATATGCAGTAACTCAAGTAAAGTTTAGCAATGACATAAATGATGTGTAAGTGGGTTTATGTTGATTGGAGGCGATGTTATTTTAGGCAACTCTTAATATGTTGATAGGGGCTTCATATAGTGCTTTGTACACTAAATGACTTTAAAGTAATATAGATAAGGTGTAATTTTGTGCAGAATGTTACAAATTTAAGATAAATCTGGCAGTGAGTATAGATTTAGTTCTGTAATTCTCAAAATGACATCATACATTAATAGAGCTATCATGATATTATTGTTTTTGAGATTACTAGAAAGTTTAGATCTGCTAGTGAAATGAAATGAAATTTATTAACAATAACTTGATAAAATCAGTTATATATTTTTTTATTTATTATAGTACTAATAAAAATTATAATATTATGGCTTGGTTTCAGCCCGTGCTGTACCCCAAGCCATAAACACTAATATAATAGCAATGAATAATATCCAATGAAAAATAAACCAGAAATTAAGTACTTGTGTTGTTGTTGTGGTTGTTGTTGTTATTATTATTTTGTTGTTAAATTCAAACAGAATTTATACCAACAGAACCAATGCTAATTCACATATTAGCCTACTGAGTCTATTTGTTTTTAACTAGATATGAATATTCTCCTAGGTTCTTAATTTACATCAGTTATATAAATTATATGTTCAAATAGACAAGTGGTTTTAATTAATTAATTAGACTAATACAAATATATTGATTTTATGATGGTTATGTGTTAACTTTATTAGTAAAGTTGTCATTATTCATGACAAACTTGTCATAAAAACCATTTAAACATTCAATAATTAGTTATGCATATTAACATGTATGCGTATCAAAAAAGAAACATAATTTATCAATATTTCTCATTCTTTAGGCTATGACTGAATTAACAAAAATTGTGGTCCTTTTAAAATCTTTGGTCTGGGAATGGAAATAAACATTTTGTATCTAATTGATTTGTTAGTCTCCTTGGCATATAGTGTCACTATCCTCTCTGGTTTAACTATGGCACTTATATGACCAAAGATAATAAAGAAACCTAATACTGTGCGCTGAGAATTGTAATTAAAAATGAAGGGTGAAGTCTTGTAACTTAAATGCCAAAAACTTTTTAATTGAAAAGTGCCATAGTACAGTGTGGTTGAAAATAATGATTATTGCATAATTATAATGCATACAGTATGGAAATTATGCCACATTTTTTCTTGAGCTTTATTAATTAAGAAAGTTAAAACAGCTGTCATGTTTGTTGAGTAACTGCTAAAATATTTAAAAGTATAGTAAGATATACAGTGCAGCTGTGTTGCTAAGTATAATTAATTACTAAGAAATATGTATGTAAATAATATATATGAAAAATAAAGTAACACTATAAACAATGTAGCTAAAATAACAATTAGAGAATCAGAAAAAGGATAAAACACTTAGAAAGTCTTCTAATGCAAGAAGAACTCAAGAAGTTCAAGATATAGCAATAAAAAAATCTGTGAATTTTGAAGTATTTTATCTTTTTTCTGTTTCTCTGGTTTTTTATATATATGTACTTATTTCAAATTTCTCATAATTTCCTCATTCATGTAAATACTGTGTTTCTTCTTAGCACCCGCAGTAACTTGCATACTCTTTAGAAATTTGAGTTGGTAAACAGAAATAAATGAACATTAGGTAATGCAAAATAATGAAGCATTTTTCACAACAATTTAACTGACATAAAGCTTCTTAAGGATGACAGCAAATAGATTAAGAATGGATCATATGTTTGGCTTGTGCTATTTTTCATTAGTCTTAACTAACTAACAATGCTAATGAATTTTTTTGAGAGATTACTTAAAAAATTCTTTATAGTGCTGAAAAACCTGCTCTGACTGAGTGATAATGGGTGAAAATATAATAATATTGCACATTTAATGTGCAGTTAACAAACTAAGTGAAGAAAATGAGATGAACAACAGCTACTATTTATTTATAAGGATGAATTCAAAGATGGAACTGTTTTAAAGCCCAAATACGACTTGTGCTTTATTTCTGGAACAGAACATTGTTCTCTAAAAGCAGCAATCTGAAATGGAACTTAAGGAATTTTAAATTGAAAGTTCATTATTCACTAAAATTATGTAAAAGCCCATTGTGAATATTTGGAATACTAGTTGCTCTTAAGTGATCTTGTAAAGGGTGTATTTTTATAAAATTTTGTTGCATATTAATGATTTTATATGCATTGCAAATTTCAAATTCTTTTTGTATAATGAGTTTTGATATCATTGCATTTTCTTAGTTTTTACCATAATCTCATGATAGTTTCTATTTAAAATAATTGCAGATTATCCTAGAAAATATTGAGCTTTGTTTGAATGAGGATCGTCCACCTGCAAACATAACTTCCCCAGGACCCATCCCATTAAATGTGGCAATATCACATCTCATCATTTCCAGGGGAAAAGATGGCATTTTTCATTTAGAGCCACCAGGTAAGGCTTAATATTAATTAATTTGTTTATTGGCCATTTTACGTGCATGTTTTACAGAAAATGATACTCTGAAGATTTTCTGTGTTGAATATTTAAAAAAACATACTCTGGCTTTCATCCAATAAAAATAGATATTAATATGGGTCTGGAAATGCTTGATTTCCAAGCTTTTTAAGGTCTGGCCTATGACAGCTCATCAGATAACCATAAGGTAAAAATACAAAATGTTCAGCTCCTGTGAATACATCTTACTTGAATGTTTTATTGTCCTACAGAGAAAATCCCTAAAGAGACTATTTGAAAAACATGTCTAATTTGTTGGTTGACATACCATCAAATCTTTCATTAAGCAGTATACTGCATGCATAATGCTTCAACACATTTCAGTTTCCGTGCTGCAGATAACTGGATTCAGGGTTTCCTGGTCTGGATAGTCTGGTGGACCAGTTGACCGGTATGTTCTCCTAAATAATTTCCACTGGTTTTCAATATGTGGGGGTCATTTAAAGTCATTAACATATTTGTCTCCAGTGAAAACTCATCACAACCAAATTGTGACAGATTATCAGACAAAAGGAAACATGCCAGACATTAAGTTGATCTTCATGAAGCAATGCAAACTCAGAGGTAAGTATTAGTTCAGGTGGGCATGACATATTGAAGATTTACTGTGTGATAATGTGAAGAGCTGAATGTCATTGTGAAAGCTTAAATAAAGAAAGCATTTTAGTTCCATGCTGATATAAACTATTTTTATTGCTACATATGAGGAAATCATGCCTAAAGTTATACCACATAAACGCACTGTATAGTCCTAAAGAGTAACTCAGAATTTAAATTCATCTTCATGAAGCAATGTAACCTCAAAGTTAAACATTAGTTCAGGTGGGTATGGACACTTTGAACATTTACTTTATGGTTAATGTGAAGAGCTGAATATAAGAGTAAAAGCTTAAAAACTTAGAAAGTAAGTATTTTAGTTCCATGTTGGTTGAAACTATTTTTATTGCCTACATATGAGTAATTCATGCCTGAAGTTATGCGTATTTTTAAAACCTTCTGTATAGCCCTAAAGAGTGACTTGAGCAGTCGTGTCAGCTGATGACCTGAGATGTTACAGAGTGTCCATAAATAAACAAAATGAGAGACAGCAGTTATATTTTGTGCTTTATATGGGATGTCCCATTTATAAAGGTTTTGTCAAATATCATACAAAATACCCTTCATGTGGTTTCCAATCTTTTTAGGCTGACTGCACACTTTACTGAATGCCCATGACATCGTGACATACTTGTTTATATTATTATTATTATTATTATTATTATTATTACTACTACTACTACTACTACTACTACTACTACTATTAACTAATAATAATATAATTTCTATGCAGTGTCTGATATCCAATGTTGTAGATAAGCCGATGTAAACATTCAATCAAAAATTGTAAAAAACAAGCAGCAACTTGTGGCATTACAAACAAAACAAAGGTAGGCATCAAAATTTCCAACCTATGCTGGACATCCGTTAAAAATAAAAGATTTTTCTTATCATTTTTGAAAAATCACTTATATTAATGTGAAGTCTGCATTTGGTGGGTTGCAGAGAGTTACTGTATATGTCGCATTATGGTTGACAGGCCAACATATAAATCATCTTCAAGATACAGCAGTCAGTTTCTTTGTTTAGATTTCACTATTTTATGGTAGAAAATGCTGATTCACACAAGTATGGCCTTGAAATTGGAAGCAAAATGTTTATGGCCCTCTTTGCAATTGTGAGATACTGACATCATGCATAAATTCAAAAGGACAGCACTGAATTCTCTAGAAATTTTGTTTTCATAGTACAATTTCATGATAAATCTAGCAAATCATTTTTTTTTTCGTTCACAGTTAGTGATGGTATTTTGAATGTTGATCTCATCAAAAGTACCAAAAGAAGAAATTATCCATTCTAACTCTGAATTGGACAAGCTAAGGAAGTACTTTGTTATTGAAGTTTGTAATGTTTTTAGGTACTCTGTTATTAACTTCTTCGGATATTCTTTCTCATTTTCAGCAAATAAATTTTGAAAATTCCCAGTTAAAGGAAAGGGCAGTAATTTACCTTCTGTAACCAAAGACTCCCAAAATTTGTGCTTTTTGTAAAATCCCTGAATTTTGTTTGTGGCTGTAATAATAGTTTCTGTTTTGTTTTGCATGCTTGCATTTAAAGAATTCAGTCTCTTAAAATTTGTGCAAGGTATGCTAATTAGGCAAACCAAAATTATCTTCTGAAAGTTTAGCATACTCTGGCTTTTTGTTCTCAAAAAAAAGCTTATCTCGAAGCTCTACCACTTGCATCATTGATTTATTTCTAGAAAGCCAACATGTTTCAGTGATAAATTGGTATGCTTGGCCCCCATAGACTTGCAAAGCTTTTCAAACACTCTAGATCCAACTGGTCTTGTTTTTACATAATTATCATTTTGATAGTCGTACTTAACAAAGATTCTAAAAATTCCCCTTCAGTATCCTAATCAATGCCAATGTGAAAGAAACAATGAGTTATCATTTTAGTCAGGTTCACTACTATCACAAATTTTATAAACCTTTAATTTTCCCCTTAATGATGCTGTTCTGTCTGTGCAAAGAGAGATACAATTTTTCCAGGAAATGTAATGTTCAACAAAATAATTATTAACGCAATGATAAATATCTTTGCCTGCAGTAATGGTTTTGGGTTCTTGGCAGAATAAAAATTGTTCAATAATATCTAAATTTTATTCAAACCTAATAAAGATAATTAACTAGCATTTAACACTTGTGTCATAGCTTTTGTCCAACTGTAGAGCAAACACAGTATCCCCCATTAATTTACTGTTCACATTAATTTCAATGTCATGAGACATTTCTTTAATTCTGAGAATAACAGTATTATCTGATAAAGGAATTTTGAATATTTCTTCTCCCGCAGCATCACTAAACATAATTTTCACAATTTTTCTTTTTGTAACTGCTAATATTAGTTCCTCACCAATATTATGAGTTTTTTTCTGTTGGGCTATTAATTCCGAAGCTATTTAAGAACCATGCCACACTATATCAGAAACAGAAATGTGTTTTACTAACCCAATAGAGGATTTTGAAAAAACGTTCAAAATATGAGAATGATCACTTTCTAAATGTCTTTTTAGTTTATTCGGTACTATCAACGTGACAGAACATTATTAATATGAGACACTCAAAATTTTGTTTATGCTTATGAAATGCAGTATGCATTTGTGAACCCTGAAGGGAATTTTCGCTAACATTATTTGAATTTAATTGAATTGAATCTGACCTAGACCTTGATTCAGATTATCTTTTATTGAATTACAAATTTCTTCATGATAAAATCTAAATAAAGCACTTTTGATAAAATAGTCACCCACTGGCACATATATACTGAAATTGACCAATATGTTCTAACGATTCTAAACTCTGTTAATTAATAAGTGAGAAGAGTAAACAAACTATGAAGCATTGTTGCAGGTGCTCACTTTCATTTGAATTATCACCAGGCAGAAAAATTTGTGAGCATTGTTACAGGTTTTAACATTTCATTGGTAAAGTCTGTCTCAAAATAAAATGTACCATATAAAAGACTTGATTGTAAATAATAAAATGCCTGATAAACTTTCTGGATGGCATAAAATTTATTTTTCAATTCCAAAATTTCTCAACACACTCCATGGGGCTGGGCAATACTTCAGTGTCACTGTGTCTCAGCACATCAGTTTGGAACCACTGGTGTAGTGGTTAGCACTGCTGGCTCTAGCCTAAGAGGTACCAGGTTCAATTTCTGACACCTACAGAGAAATTTTCTGAGTTGAGGTTTGGAACAATGTCCACTCAACCTGGCAAGAACAATGTGGAAGCTGTTTGTAGAGGTGGTGTGCTATGTAATATAATGATGGCTGGGGGTGTCAGTGTGCTGATATCACACACCTCTGCCAATGAAGTCACAAGATGGAAGCGGAGGATGCAGCAGCTAACCTTGGCTTCTCAAGAGATGTCACACTGAGGAAGAAATGTTGAAGCAACAAAATTATTGTCTAGAATAAAAATATATTATTTTAAAGTAGCTTTTTCAATTCCTCAAAATTTGGCTACCTTTCATTTCTCTTTTATATTGCTTATTGAATAAGCAATAAGAGTGTTTAGTACGACATATCACATGAATTTATTCATATGTAAAACATGACTTGTTTTACAATTTTGGCATCTTCCTTCAAAATTAATTCTACCCATATTGCATTATAAGTTCCAATTTCAAAAGTTATAATTACTCTTTTTTGTGAAAAATGTTTTATGGAAAATAAGCAATTTGAACATTCTTAATCATTTAAAACTGTGTTTTAATGAAATTAAATGCTTAATAGTATTATTCTTATTTTAAAGAAAAATCTTAATATTAAAAAAAATCACAAGCTGGTTGCTTTATGAACAATTTATAAACATAGTTGTAACTAAGTGAAATGAAAAATAATGGAATAAAGGAAACACTATCAGTGCATTTAGTTTTTACATCATATCCCATTGTTTCTGTGATACTAAGTAAGCTGATTTAAAATAGCACTGATTGCAGAAAAAATTTACATAATCTTTATTTATGAGGAAGGTAAAGAAATGTGCAGGATACCTATAACTTCTATACTGAGAAACTTCCTGATAGAAGTCATCCAAGCCTTTCGGCTTTTCATCTTGTCATTCATTTATTCACTGATATGGGAAGTGTTCAATCAAAAAATTGAAGTAAAATTGCAACAGATGGCTGAGATTAATATTTTAGCAGCAGTAGCTCAAAATTTGCATATATTTGTTACGGACAAATAGCAAATACATACAGATGTTTAAATTACTCCTGAAAATAGAAATAGCGGCCTGCACCTGTACCTTCTCTTTTCTTGTTGTGTGTAATGCTGTTCTGAGTCATGTCTTGTCAATATCCAACATTAGTCTGCAAACTTGGCACAGTTCCACTGACCTTGATATCATCATTCCATTGTTGAAATATCTTGGTGGAATTACTCACCATGTGCATCACTCACTGTGCTTTAGTTTTCTGGAAAGAAATCTAGGTGAGAGTGAAGAAAGTGCTTTTGGAGGGTCACATTGCAGTCTAAGTAACAATAGTGGTCTAGAAGGTTGGTTAAAGCACAAAATAATTTACAGTTCTTCCAGTTACCAAGAAGCCATGCACCTTTGTAAAGGTTTCCGCTGTCACTCATTACTCTGGAGGAATCACGCAATTTTTCATCCACAAGAAGTTCACAAATTTGAGGACCAATGAAGATTCTTTCCTTAACTTTAGTCTCACTCAAATTTGTGCTCTTGGGTACTTGAAACCTCTCTATCCTTAAATATTGTACTTACGAAGCTGTTGACAATGGAGTGGCAATATAACCTAAGTTTAGCTCTCTATCCTTGTTTATCCATTTTACAAAGTTCTTCATAAGGCCAAGTTTGATATATAAAGAGGACAGAAGAATTTAGCATTGATCAACCAGAGAACTGTGCAGGGGCATTCTTTTCTCAAAGTTTCCCTTGGAGACCAGTGTTTTGTGTTGTAGTGTGAGGATCTAATGACTGTCCTGCTCTCACAGAAAACAACAATGCTTGATGTATCCGAACTGCATGCCCAGTAAATTGCAATCCCCTTCAGGTCTTCATAAATCTACCATTGGTGGTCTTTGTACTTAATTGCTTTAAAAGCAATTTCATATTGGTATAGGCTTTTCTTCATATCGGCTGCATGGCCTACAGGAATTTAAGGAAGAAAATTGCCATTATATAGCAAAAAGCTTTTAAGGTAAACTTTGAAGAGTCCATGAATAACCTCCAGTACTTGTGCTCCACATTCAAAGCTTGAACAGCTTGAAAAGCTTGAACCTTCACATCACAGCAAGCTATAGGTTATTATCATTTTTAAAAAAGGAAGTAAATCTTTCTGCCAATTTCTGTACACTGACACTTCACATTATGATCTAGAAGTTCCCATTATCTTAATCTGGAACCCAAAAGCTCAGCTTTATTTTTTGCTAGGTCCAGGTCCCAAATCACTTAGTTCCCCTTGGGAAGTCTGTGTCGCTCACCCAGTGACTCAGGTGAGAAATCAGAATCCTGAGCTGTTGAAGCCTCAGGGTATGGGTCGGATGTTATGCCTGTACTATATTCATCTAAGTCCAGAATGTTCTCCCCTGGAGGGTTAGATACAGAGCTGATGGGATTTTTTTTTTTTTTTTTTTTGAAAGGTGTTTAACGCCCGTTTTTACTACTGAGGTACCACAGGCGGTGAATACTGGTCATACATAAAATGAAATGATATATTGGGAAAGTTTTTTTTTCTTTTATTCTTTCTTTCTTTTCTTTCTTTCTTTCTTTCTTTTCTTTCTTTCTTTCTTTCTTTCTTTCTTTCTTTTTTTTTTTAAGGAAGGAAACATTCCAGGCCTAAGTTTAGGATATCTCCCTGGCATTTGCCAGTTATGAAGACTGAGGAAAACCTGGAAAAAACCTGTCGGGGAGGACGGTCCTGGCAGGATTCTCTCACTCACGAGTCAGCACCTTAACAACCTAGGCCACCCATGGCGGTTTTAACTTCTTTCTTGATAGGAGTTACCATGCAGAAATAACAATTATCTATATGATTTGTCAGCTCTCCCCAAACCGTACGCTTACAAAGGGCTTTGAACATCCGATTTTTGATCCATCCAAGTAGATTCATGGAACAAATATTGCAGCAGATGTAAGTTTTCCACATTTTTTCTTGACTCATATTTCCATACCAAAATAACATGGTAGGCTGTCTTCATGAATGGAGTAATTGAGCATTTCTGGGCAGCAAATATTATATTACCAAATACATACATAATAGAAATTGTCAGATTTGTTTAAGCATTTACACAGCATCCTTGCTTTTTTCAAGTTAAGCATGATTACAAAATAAACTTGCAAACAATGAAAGAAACAACACCCTAACCTTCACTCCAAACAAGCTGTAAACAGATAGTCAACAAAAGAAGATCTGGAATAACTCCTCATTCCCACTTTCAGGTTTGCCATCCCCTGTATTTGCTGAGTAGAGTACTAAGCTAGCAGTGGAAGTGAGAGGATGTTAGTGAGTGAGCTGGTTAGTTTGAGGAAAAACGATATAAGGGACAATGGGATTGGATCTCTTAACATACAGAGTAAGAATAGAAAAGTTTATAACCAAAAGTGAAAAGCACTAGGAAATAAAGAAGAGGAAGTCTATAAGAATTCAAGTCTATAAGAATTCAATGATTATGGCAGTGATTCTGATGATACTATTAGTGATTGGTGGTGTTGAGTTGAATTCCGAGCCAGTTGAAAGTGGTAATAGTTTGGAGAGAATATCAAACAGAGTGAATGACCTGGAAGAGAGACTTGTAAACAAGGTAAATACCACTGTTCAGGAGATTAAACAAGAAATTAAAGTTGAAATGAAGGATATTAAAAGAGAAGTGGAGGAGATGAAAAGAACAGTGGATAGATTAGAGTAGAAGAACCACAAGTTTAATTTGCTATCCAATGAAGTGAAAGAATGACAAGGTGTTTTAACCATGTAGGAGGTGTAGGAAATTTTGGAACATAAGTTAGGAAATGAAATTAGGTGGATGAGAAATATTCAACAAATTGGGAGAAACATAGGATGAAAGATGATAATTGTGAAATTCATGAACATGAGTTTTGTTTATGAGATATTGTGCAGATCAAAGAAGCTGAAAGAGACAGATATCTTCATTAACAAAGATCTATCTTTTAAAGAGAAAGGGTTGAAGAAAAAATTCATTCAAGAGATGAAGGAAGCAAGACGATTTAAAAGAATGGATTTTATTGGTACTTGCAGGTTTGGATCAATGACAAGAAAGTAGAAGTTGAGTAAGAAAAGGACATAAGAACTTGTGATTAATGGCAAGAGCAGGAAATAATGTCAAGAATGAGAGAATAGGGCAGTCCCAATGGAAGTGCTGAGTTAGAACAGGGAGAATGAGAGAAACGAAACCATCATGCATCCCAAGGTCTAGTGACAGAGCTTCTGTGACATCATTACACAAGATTTCACCAGACAAACAGTTATTACATGAGAAACAACAGCTGGAGAGCAGGCCAGCTATGGAGTGGAACTGGAGAGTTGTAATACAGATGATGGAGAAATCAGTTTGTGTCAACCCATGTGAGAGTATTTTGCAGTTAGATTCAGCACCATGGGAAATGATAGAATTTAGTAATAATAAACTTTTACATTCAGAGGGATTGGGTGAGGGGATTGAGCTTTGAGCAAGAAAAAGCTGGAAGATTTTAGCTTTAGTTTAGGGTTACAATAGGAATGTGGATGGTTGAAAATTGATTTAATTCATAGGATGTTTTGTAGAGAGATGTTGGGATTGCCTAAAGCTTCCCAGAAAGAAGTAGCTTTAGCTGAGTTGGGGAGGAAGGGTTACAAATATTAACACAGGATTTAGAAATTAGGGGATCATAATGTTTTAAAAGAGTGTATGAAATATCAAAAGGAAGTAATGAGAGGTAACAGCTGGATGGAAGAAGAGGGAGAAATATTGCAAGAAATTAGTAGGGGGGAACATTGGGAATTTGAAGATAAAAAATAGACAAGGATTTTGGAAGGAAGTAAGGCAAAAAATTGAAGAAATAGAGAGGCAAGAGATTTGAGCTAATTTTAGAGATAAGAGTTCTTTAAAATGGTACAGAATAATTAAAAAGGAGTGGTGAAGAGAGAAATATGTAGATTGTTGTGATATATTTGGGAGGGAAGGACTGACTTAGATGTGGACAGGAGCATTGTTTTTAAGGGGTTTTGGAGAGAAAATGGGGAAAGGTGTGTTATGTGTATAAAGCCTGAAGGAATATTTCATTGCTTATTAGAGTGTGAAGGGACTGATGGAGGGATTGTATACAGGAAGCGAAATGGAATAAATTACAGAAAGAAAATATAACATGTAGAATGTTGACTGATATGGGGACAAAGAGAAATAAAATGATAGGGAAATACTTAGGAAAAGTAAGGGAGAAATGGATTAGAATAGTTTAAAATAAGAGCATTGGGTATGATTGATAAAATAATGCTAACAAGGGAAATATAAAAAGTGGTGGGGTTTCTTAAGCAGATAACCTGGGAGTTGTGTGTAATGAGGCTTCATATAGATGGATGTTAGATTTATTAATATAATGTAGGTTAAGTTTTTTAATTTGTTAAATATTCATAAATGTTTACTAAAAAATTGGTAAATAAGTGCTTTGTTTTGTTTCTTGTTTATATTTATGAGTATTGTATCAATCTTCAGGAAATTCCAGTGAACAACCACTGATGAGCCAAAGACCAAGGTACAGTGGCTAATTAATTAAAAATGATCAACTGTTTATGTAGAGATATTATTGGTAAAAACAATTCACTTCATTAGGAATGTGAGGAAGGAGGAAGGGCAGTGAAATTGGGTTCTGGAACTGCAAAGGGTTAAAAAGAGTTATAGTTGGAGGATTCATTAGATCAGTGTTAAGGGAAGTAAAAATATTGGGTTAACAGAAACATGGTTGAATGAGAATGAAAGTGTAAAAATTATGGGTTTTATATTCATTGGAAAAGGAGGTTTGAGGCAAATGAGGAAGGTAAAATAGCAGGAGGAGTTGGTAATTAATAATGAATTGATACATGAGGTAAAAGAAAGGAAATCAAGGATGGATGGGGCCATGTGGTTAGTAATAAAAAAGTTAGAATTATCTTGTTGAATTAAACACAAAACTTCTGAAATCATGTCAATATATTAAACTCTCTTGATGTTTCACATTAAAACTTTTTTTTTATTAAAAAGTAAGTTGGGACTAGTTTTGTGAGTCACTTGCTCACATTGTTAACCAATTGACGACTCAATAATAATGTTTTAATGTGAAACGTCAAGAGAGTTTAATATATTGACATGATTTTAGAAGTTTTACGTTTAATTCAACAAGATATGATAGTTTCAATGTGTGGATTCCTACATTCATTTTTAATTGAGCTAGAATTATGTTTGAGGATTATTAATGTGCGCAGAAACTCCCAGTTTCATGACCCTGATCTCCTTTGGCAATGAATTGGAATTGGATGAGATTAAATTATAGATACTGGAGAATGAGTTTTTATATTGGGAATTTTAATACAAAAATTGGGAATATGCAAGCTAGAGATTGTGGCATTTTGGAGGAAAATAATTGTAATGATAAGGTTGATGAAGCAGATGTAAGAAGGAGCAAGGATAAATCAGTGAATGAAGGCGGACATAAACTTATTCAATTTTGTGAAGACAGTGGACTGATGGTTGTTAATGGTTCTATGGGAGAGGATAAGAACGGTGAATTCATATAGTGAGATCATTGTGTGATTGAGTCGAACTAACACTCTTTAGCTTCACTTACTTGTTTAAAATATGTAGAACCGGTTTCACAAACTCTTCGTTTACATCATAGCTCATTGTCAGCTATGAGAATGTGTAATCTGCTCTGTGGAGGAGATGTGATGAACTTAAAGTTTATGTTTTCATCTCTAGAAGTGCCAAAGTTCATTAAACTGTCTTTGTACTTGTAAATGTAGGTTTTCTACCAGGTTGCTAATTCTGTAGATGCTTGCACTGGTTTTAATAATTTTGTTTTGTTCAATATGTCGTGGTTTTCTGTCCAGAAATGAGATGCCACTCTTGATTTCTCCAACTGCTTGTATTTTATGTTTCTGAAATGTGCTTTTAACCGTGAGCATATGTTTCTCTTTGTTTTTCCAATGTAGATTTTTTCACATTCTGCACAACAAATTTTATAAATACCTTTTTCTGTTGTGGAATACTGTCATTAACATTGTCAATCAGGAGATTTTTAACATTAAATCTGCTATATAGGTGCTTACCGGATATTAAAATCTTAAGGAATATTCTGAAATTTTTTGTAGCCCATGGATGGTATGTGAATTTTTCAAAAATTAATGTTAATTGCAACATTAAACCAGTTCTACATATTTTAAACAAGTAAGTGGAGCAAAAGAATGTTAATTCGACTCAGTCATACAATGATTGCATTATATGATTAGCTTCACCATGCAATGTTCTAATTAACATATTTAGTTAATAAATAGGCCTTTGAGCCACAAGGAACAGATGTCATGGATAAATTTGTTAGTAACTATTTCTAAGATGGACAATACAGACGAAAGATATAACAACCTTTATAACTTCAACTGCAACTTTCATAACTTGAAAAAAGAAATTAAAGAATATATAAGATTAAAAAGAAAAAGAAATTAATTTCAGCGGATATTCATTTTTTAAACCTGTGCCTAAAACATAAAATAAGCCCAAATTTTGTATGAAAAACTGTTAAATATAATCATCATAGTGGCAATTATTAAGTATAGCTATCACAGTGGCAAGCAATTAGCCGCTGAGAAAAAAGTAACTCAAATAGAAAAGGCAAAGCATTACACAAGATTGGCAAATATAGATCTTAAACTATTTGAAAAATACTTACAGATTTCAAACAGGTTAGGTTGTGTTATGGGATAACTTAATCAGAACAGCTTTAGAACATATACAATATCGGGTAAACAAAATATTCAGCAATGAAAAAATAAAGCTTAGAAATCTAAATCAAAAACCTAAGAAATCTAGAAGATTACTTGGTAGATTTAGAAGTGACAATTGAAAGATTAAAAACAAAGAAAAAGAAATAGAATCAAATAGAAAAGATGTTAAAAGAAATAAATAAAAACAAAACATAAGTAAACAAGAATCAGATCCATTGAAGGGATGTATTAATTCAGTTAGTGAGGCTCTAAAAACGTGCACAGTTATCTCAAAAGAAACAGTATAAAGTAAAACAGAACAAACCTACAATAGCGAAAATATATAGTTTGTCAAAAATTCATAAGAATGGAAATGGTATGCCACCATTTCCATAACAATATCAATACACCTTCATACTATTTAGCAAAATGGCTCGCTGATTGATTTAAGACACTACCTAAATTTCAGAGGAGGAGTATAAATAATACATTTCAGTTAATAGAAAAAATTAAGGACATAAAATTGCAATCTTCTTACTCATTATTTTTTTCGATATAGAATCACTGTTTCCAAGCATACTTAAAGATAAACTCCTAATTTATCTGCAAGATTGACTAAGAACAAGTGGAATTAATGATGCACACATAAAAGAATACATTAAACACACCTAAATTTGCATAAACCAATCCTACTTTTCTTTCAAGGACAAATTTTATAAACAACAATCAGGCTATGGGCAGCTCTTTGTCTCCATTTCTAGCTAATCTCTTCATGAACAGATTTGAAACACACATCAACTGAGCTCTCCCTTTCATATTTAAAATATGGTATAGATATATTGATCATGTATTTGCCATAGTTAACAAAAAACTCATTAATGATGCCATAAAACCTTCTGAATATACAAGATGAAAACACATCATTCACATACGAAACAGAAACAGATAACATGTTGCCATTCTTGGACATAAAAATAAATGAAACATCAAGAAAACATAGAATTTGGAATATACAGAAAGAATACACATGCAGACAATCACATCAAAGCTGACGGTTCTAACTCCATAATGCACTAACATGCAGTTATGAGGGTAGATTCACAAGTTTCCGACCTCGCAATAAGGATTATCACCTTCACAAAATCCTTACATGGTGTCATACCTTATCTGTTAAGTAAATAATTGCAGCTGTAACTTTGGCTCCACTGTGTTCAGCTGTTCAGATATAGTTGCATAAAGAAAGCTATGTGTAGAACATTATGACTTGTTCAAAATGGAGTATTGAGTGTTTTTAACTTCTTCATAAAAGAAGCACTTACTCCAAATGAAATTAAACAGTGATTGGACAGTGTTTATGGGGAAGCATCCCCCTCATATTCTATTGTAAAAGAATGGGCCAAACTTTTTCAAATGAGTCAAGAAAGCATTGAAGACGAAGATTATGCAGGTTGGCCCTTGGAGATGCTCATTTCTGAAAACATCCCTCTTGTGGAAGGAAAAATTATGGAATACCGACAGCTCAAAGTTATGGAAATAGCAGTAAGATTGGGCCTTTCTAACACAATAGTCCTTCGAATTATTCATGAACATTTAAACATGAATAAGGTTAGTGCAAGAGGGTGCCTAGACTTCTTTCCTCAGTCCAAAAGCAACAAGTAATCTGTTGTCAGGCATTTTTGGAGCTCTGCCATGACAATGAGAGAGAAGTTCTACAAACCATTGTTATAGATGAGACTGGTCCTTTACTATGATTCCCTATCCAAAAGAGAATCAATGGAGTGGCATAAACCTGGCAAAGCACCACCTCTAAAGGCCAAGGTCATTCAGTCAAACAAGAAGATCGTGGCCACAATCTTTTGGAACTGTGAAGGAATACCCTTCATTGACTTCAAGGAGAGGAACACCACATTAAATGGGGAGTACTATGCTGGCCTACTGCACAGATTATGTGCATGCATCAAAGAGAAAAGGTGAGGAAAGCTGAGTGATGGTGTGTGCCTTCATTAAGACAATGCACCTGTGCACACAGCTCTTGTTGCAAAGGAAGCTGTGAAGAAACGTGGCTTCAAGGAGATCAATCATCCACCCTACAGCCCAGATCTAGCTCCTAGTGAGTATTTCCGCTTCTCAAAACTCAAGAAGGACCTTCTTCCAGGAAGGAAATTTAAGAGTGATGAAGAAGTGATAGATGCTGTTTATGCCCATTTTGCAGACAAGATTTTTGACTGTTTTTTGGAGTGATGGTTGAAATGTTAATTCAAAGATGTGAGAAGTGTATTGCAATAAAGGGTAACTATATTGAAAAGTGAAATATAGTTTTCATCTTTATCATACCTAGAAAATGGTTAGGCCAGAAACTTATGGACCTACCCTCATATCAACAACTTAACACATTGGCTAGTTAACCTAAAAATTATCAAAAAAGAATATGTTAAGGAATACAAACAAATAGAAAGAATAGCAGTTAAAAATGGTTTTAAAAAGTACAAAAATTCAAGAGGCAAAAACTTATTAAAGAAACCACAAACTTGCAGCATAAAAAGATAAGCAAATTTTTAAAAAAATTATTAAAAGCAGTGCAAGCATCTACAGAATTAGCAATCTGGGAGAAAATCTAAAGAAGCCACAAACTTGCAGCATAAAAAGATATTCAAATTTTTAAAAAAATTATTAAAAGCAGTGCAAGCATCTACAGAATTAGCAATCTGGGAGAAAATCTACATTTACAAATAGAAAGACAGTTTAATGAGCTTTGGCACTTCTAGGGATGAAAACATAAACTTTAAATTCATCACATCTCCACCAGAGCAGATTACACATTCCCACAGCATAATGGTTTATCCTCCAGTTGACAATGAGCTGATGATGTAAATGAAGAGTTTGTGAAAAAGGTTCTACATATTTTAAACAAGTAAGAAATGCGGAAGGCTATCATGAGAGGATGGTGTTAGAATGTTAAAACATTGGTACAGAATGCATCAGATGCCACAGGGGCATATCCTGAAAGAATGCTTAAAATTTCAGGAATCCTCCTTAATTAATAAAATGTAGCTGGGTTGAAAAATTGGGACATGAATTGACACAGAATGGCATGGAGGAAATTTAATGAGGCATAAATTTAATAGGTGGTTTTTGGAAGATCAGAACCAGATTTGAGGTTATAGATAGACAAATTTTGTATGCTGGTTTAAGGGGAAAAAAAAGGTTCCTTGACATTATATCAGGAACTAAAAAGGGATCTATTAGTGAAGATTATATTGACAGGTGCAATAAGAGAGGGAAGGGTTAGCATGATTTAGATTAGGAATTTGGAAAGTAAATGGATTAGAAAATACCTGAAACAGAATACATGCCATTCATATTCCTTGAATACTGGGGAACAATAGTTTGGAGGAATCAGTTGATGAAAGAAAAAGGGATTTGATTATAATTTGAGGTAGCAGTAAAGAAAAAGTTTGCAGATAAGCCCGAGGTAAGGAATCTGGGGAAGGAAGTATTTATAACGAGTTAAAAGCAAATGGATAAGACTCAATAAGTTAATGAATTTTGAGATGTATCAGTGTAGAATTATGGTGGTGTGAATTGAATTACAATTGATGGATTATATGCTGGAGAAATAGTATATTAGAAGGTAAATTGGGAAAGAGATCAATGGCTTGAGAGTAAAATTAAATGAGTGAGTTTGTAATATTGGAAATTAGCTAGTACATGAATAAATGTATTATTATGCTGGGGAATTTAGAAATAATGGAATTAGTAAGGTTGTAAGAATTATAGATGATATATATAAATTATCACTATCAATTTTAATTAGGGCGTTTTTAATGGATCTGAGCCTGGTCCCCTGATGTGCCAGCAGGTACTGCTGATGAACCTAGGAGTGGGATCTGAAGCAATTCAAGTGCAAATTTAATTAATTAGAATATATATAGGAGGTATTATAATTTATAAAAATTATTGTAATAATCTATGTATTAGTGAGGAGTCGCACCTAAAAATGGTCTAGGCCAGATGGATAGAGATCCCCTTGTATTTTGGTTGTTTAACATACTGAAATTAATACAAAATAAATATTTTCAAGTCCAAAACATTTTCATTGCTGGCCAGTTTATGTTTAGCCTAAAGAAATGTTTAAAATTAATGTTAAAGGTCCTTGCAGAATAAATAAATAAATATGTCAAAGGGCAAAGGTCTGCTGCTGTTGCAGGGTGACTAACTCACTCATTTGGTGAACTAGTCCTAACTATTCTTGGAATTTTCAAGTCTTACATTACTTTTTAAGAACTAAAACTGAATTAAATAATTTACGTGATCTTCACAGCTCAAACTACTGTTTTATGTCTTTTCTAGTTTTTTCCGTTAAGAAGGCAAGTTGTAGGCCCTTTCACAAGAATTTAAAAGGCAATTCATTGAAACTGATTGTCTAATTCTTCAATGTAAATGTAAATTGATGAGAAGCACCAAAGAGGCAGAATAAATCAGCACTTCCAGCACAGCAAGCATGCAAAGAATGTTGAGCTTCACAAGATACAACCTAAGCAAACTACATTGATATGTGAGGTAAGCATTCCTGCATTCAAATATTTCCCTGAGAAGTTCACACAAAGGTCAGTACTGATGAGAGCATTTTGAGAAAAAAGTCAATTTATAATAAAATCTTCAAGAAAATAAAAGAGATGGTTGCCAAGCATGAAGTGGGATTCATGTTGGAAGAAACTACTAATGAGTAATAAAGATAATACAGTGTGCAGCAGAATCTCACCAATAAACCTTGAGGAATGTGGGCCACACAGAGAGGGTAATTTTTTTTTTTTTAAGGTACATGTATTTTCTGACAAAACACTAAGGGAATATGCACCTGAAAAGTCAGACATCCAGTAAAAAATTGTGCAGAAATGAAATTGATTTTTCCATATTTTCTGACAAATTAGTACAAATATTGTTTTCCACAATTGAAAACTTACAATATAACTTTTCGATCAGCCAGTACCACTCTTTTGTCAACTGGGGTGACATACACAATATTCTTAACATATTCTAAAAGATAAATCAGGGGACATTAAATTGGTTGGTTTCACCAATAGCAACAGGTCCTCTGTTCCTATCTATTTTTCCTGAATTCTGCATGCACATCAATGCTGAAGTGCAGTGGGCCTCCTTCATGCTAGAACCACATACTATTATGCAAGTAAGTGGTGCATTATCAATTGAGTCTGCAATAAGTTCTGCTTTAACACAGAAACAAATCTATGTACAGCTACATTGTGACAGGGAAGATTGGCATCAACAGCAGATCTCAGATGCAGTGTAACAGGGATGATAAGACAGATTGAATGTGCAAAACACAGACCTATAGTAACAACATACTATTACAGCATTGCAACAGAGCAAGTAAGAAGCTACCACATTTGTGTTATGTTAAAGATAAGTTTTGTAATTTGTAAGCAATTAGCTAGAAGTACGTTAAATATGAAGCCTTTAAAGAAACATATATATGTGGCTTATTAAATTGAAAAAGGAAAGTTTTGCTTTACAACATTTAAAAATATGTACATATTTACTGGTGTTTATTAGAATAAATTAACTATAAACTAACACGCAGTAAACATAGTGATATAACTAAGTTAATTGAAATATTAAACATGTGTTTTGCACCAAAAAGCTTTTAAAAAGTCTATACAAGAAATTTTACTGGAACAATAAAAATCTCAAAAGTAAATTTTATTTTGCATGTAAATATTCAAAAAACTTGAGCAGCGTTTATCCAAAAAATTCAGCCCATTTGACAGACTGAATATATAAGAACAGGGCACTAAAACAACATGCTTAGATGGGCTACAGAATGTGTGATCATACTTCCGATTGTAATAACTTAAAGCATGACAAGGAGAAATGTTTAAATAAGCACAGTTTTCAAACAGTATTCAATTCCATCTAAAATATGGCTTTACAGAGGATTAACACTCAGCAAATATAATTAAGATATACATCAGAAAAATAGTTCAAGAAAATGCTTGGCTTTAATACATTTAAACAACTTATTAAAAACATAACTTTTCTCTAAATAAACTTGAGTTATCACTTACACTCAAGAAATTCCATAAAATTTCAAATTAGTAGGCCAAAATCCTTACTCTTCCCTGGAACTCCTCTTTTGGTTGCTGCCAGAAGGTTAGAAATCCAGTTGTGATGCAAAGAGCTCACTCATCAAGTTTGGGCATGTCAGCCACATGACAGTCCATGCACATACAAGATAAGAAAAAGAAAGTATTGATCATGCACTTCTACAAACAAAAATGGCACAGTGTCCACTTCCTGGTTGATATGGAATGCACTTCTAAAACTAATAATTTATGAGGAAGGTGTGAGCAAATACAGAGCATTCCTTATTTGCCAGGTTGCAAATCTCGCTTATGTGTGCTCCTTGCATTGTCTATTACACTCCTGGGCTTCAGATCGCCGTGTGTAATAGAGTATGTGCAGAGTATGCATACGTGTGATTCACAGCCCAGCATATAATGAACACACTGTATATCTTCCTCAACAAAAAATTTCCCATTCTGTGTGACCTATCACTCCCCAAGTTTGTGGGTAAGGTCCTGTTATACATCGTACATTAAATGTGCCAGCATTTCCATTATCTGGTGAATGTGTGAAAGCCATGGTGTACCAACTTGACTAGATTAATGCTTGCACAGTAATGCAATCATTCAATAATTCATGCATGAAGCTGTGGCCAAAGGGCATAAAATACAAAAAATTCAGGCTTATGGTTAGTGATCAAGTACATGACTACATGTAGGCTACATGTTTTCGGCATTCCAACAGTCAAAGCCAACTTCAGCCATGTATTGCAAATGCATTACAGCAGATTTAAAGCATGTGAGGGAGTAATATAGTAGGGTAAATAACCTCATTGCTGCCTTGAGGAAGATTCTTGTAAAAAAAAAACCTAGTTGTATTTTGTATCAAGAAATCACTAGGCTCCATATACCACAATTCCCATTATAATTAAATGGGATGTTTAAATAAGATGCAGTTTTATTCTGCGAAAAATTAAACAAAATCAAATGCTTCATATATGCCTTAGATGCATTACAAGCATTAGTTATCAGGCATGCCCAAGAAATGCTCAACAACGAAGACCTAGAGTTACAACTTTTCAAAGTGCATGTCTGTAAGTACTTGGTTGATGTGATTCAGAGTTTGGAAGAAGAAGGTATGTAGATGGAAGAGTAGCAGAATAAGTTGGCAGCTGTGAGAGACATTCTTGATGGATTTGCCAAAACCAAACTTAAGTTCGAGGAACAGTTTCAATGTGGAACCCTTGCAACTTCAGCTGAACTGCCTTTCCAAGATATGTACCATTGGTTTCTGTTGACATTGTCCAAATGTATCTCCTGAGCTCAAACTTACATTTGAAAGCAAATAAATGTGCATAATCAAGTATAACAGGTTATTTAAAGCCAAGTAAATGCCATGTTTGTTTCCTCATTATGGTTACTTATGTTCTTTGCTACAGTATGTAATTATTATTTATAAGTTATTGTGAATTAATTAACAAGAATAAATAAAAATGTTGTTCATATCCAAAATATTCTACAAGAAGTGAGCATGGGATCAATATGGTACAAGGGAGAAAGATTAGTAAAAGGTTTTTGGAAAAAGATAATAAGAATTGAGGATATTGAAAAATGGGAAATATGGACAAATCTTAATGCCAAAAAATCTCTGAAATTATACAGCACACTAAAAAATTTGTGGGGAAGAGAAAGGTATATTGAAATCTGTGATGAAGCAGAAAGGAAAAAACTGGCATGGTTTAGAATAGGAATAATATATGTAAATAGAATAAAAAATCCATGTATTAAGGGGATATGTTCTGTGTGAGGAACCAGATAGTACTTGGTATTGTATATTAGAATGGAAGCAAACTCAGTTTTGGAGGGAACAGTTCCTGTTACAAAAGTGGAAAAAATAAAAAAATGAAATAAGAGACAGAAGAATTTGAAATTTAAAATCAGCCAGAAATATTAAGGAACTGGAAAAATACATAGGCAAGGTGAGATAAAAATGGTTATGGAAGGTGGGTAAGATAAATGGAAACAATAATACACTATTTATTTCTTTTTTTATTTATTTAATTTTTTTTAATAGTGTTTAACACCTGTTTTAACTGCTGAGGCCATCACAGGCAGTGACACTGATGAGATGAAATGATAAATTGGGAAAGTTTGTTTGTTTGTTTTTTATTTATTTAAGGAAGGAAGCATTCCAAGCCTAAGTTTAGGGTACCTCCGTGACCTTTGCCATTTATGACGACTGAGGAAAACCTGGATAAAGCCTCAGTCAGAGAGACGGTCCTGATGGGAATCGAACCTCAGACTTCCAGCTCACAAGTTCATGCCTTAACGGCTTCGGCCACCATTGGCAGTATATTTAGAAGTGGATGTAGATCCTCATTACATACTCAACCTGGGGTTTATTGTAATGGGATACAGAAGAAATGCAACTCCATAAAGTCAGGGTGAGCAAGTGGGAAGTTTAAAAGTTTATTAACAGTAGTAAGTTTACATATACTGAGAACACGAAAAAGTAAATTGTGTACTTGGATTTTAATATGTTTACTTTTTGTAATATTGTATGAAATTGGTTTTATTTATGTGTTAAAATAGTTTACTTAAATTGTCTTCAAATTAGAAATTGCAAGAAGCAAAACAAACCAAAAATAAAATATATGATTAATTTTGTTTACTTATGTTGTTTATATTTATAAGAGCTAGCTTTATACTTACGTAACTATGGGGACATTATTTTTGTTTATTATATGCAAAATTTGTAATAAACTTCAATTTCAATAGAATAGTTGAACCTAAGTCTTCTGGATATTCCAGTAGGAAACTGCCGATGAACCAAATCAAATAAGTTAAATTGCAAAATTAATGATAATTTATTGAAAATATATAATTTTTAATTGATTAATTATGAAGTTATGAAACAAGTTGTAAAGGGGGAAAGAATATAAATTTAATTGTAATGTTATTTGTTAAAATAAAATTCATTCATTCATTCCACTAATTTAGAACTGAATAAAAAATGCATTTTATTACCACTTTTTTTTTTTGCACTTTTTTTGTATACCTTTTCAGAACCTTTTTCTTCTCTCTCTGTTTATTGTAATTAAATGGCAGTAATGTAGATAAAGAAAGATAATGAAAAACTGTATTTTTTATTTAAAAAATTTGTTAATGAAAATATGTTTTAATTTTCAACATTCTATAAGAAATTTTATGGTAGTGTTAAGATAATTTTGTGAATGAAGAAAACACTACTAACTTTAACCGTTATATAACATATTCAAAAATTATATTTTATCATTGCTCATGTACATGATGCACATACATTCAGGAAATAAAACCATAATCATTATAAATCTAAATCTGAATAATTTTGCTCTTCAAAGGCAAGATAATTATCAATTAGGAATAAATCTCCTTCGGAATCTAATTTCTAAAATAATACCACATAGAACTCTGTAACATCTTTATACTCTCCCTCTCACTCACTCTTTTTATTATTATTTTATTGTTTTGTTTATTTTTTTAATTAGAGAATAGTAATACATTTACTCTAAAATTTCTCTCTTTTTTTGTTTCCAAAACGATTCTGAGAATGTCAGGGTTAACAGGGCAATTTCTGTTTTGGATTTGGAATTAGAATAGGAGAGATATCAGATGTAGATTGTTGGTAAATATCTGTTATGCACATGCTTTTATTAGATATTTCATATCTTTATAGAGGATCTATCTCATATATTTGTTGTGTATTTCATATAAAACTTTTCATGATATGAGAGTTAAAGTTAGTTCACTTTGGCATTTCAATCAGATTTTGCTTAAGAATGAATGTAGCAATCCACACAGTGAAATTATCATAAAACTTGCTGATTAAAAGTAAAACTACTAAAATCATGTCATCATATTAAAACTCTGTTGACGTTTCACATTAAAACTTTTTTTTTATTAAAACGGAAGCTGGGACTAGTTTCGTGAGTTACTTGCTCACATTGTCAACCAATTGAAGACTAACGTATCTCTTCAAGTAGGATGTATACTTGGCTGTGTGAGCTCTGGTGGTCTGTTGGGGTTTTCTTTTTTGTAATACTTGGGAACAGATCAAATGATACCAATTTTTCGTCTGTAGATAACTTATGATCTTTAATTTTATTTATAAGGTCTAAAGAATTTTTTAGTCTTAAACTCGGAAACCTCGGTAATGTATTAAATTGAGTGGTTATCCATTTTGCTAGACGGTAACACCCATGTAATACCCCAGTATTAGTTGTTGATGATAGGTCTCATGTTTTTTCCAATTTATGTATTTTGGGTAGTCCTATTATCCTGGCTATTGGTGGATTTGGTGTTTTAATTTTATAAATGTCAGATTTTGTGAACATAGTACTTTCTTTTAATATATCGTCCATTAATTTTTTTGCATCTGTTAAGTGGATTTGTTTTTACTGCAATAAATTCATCACTGTTTAATAAGTCTAGCATTCTTTGCTTGTAGTCTTCTTTATCTAGAACTACTATTTGGTTTCCTTTATCTGCCTTTTTATAGATTACTCCTTTTTTATTCAGAGATTTAGTGATCTTGAGATGTGACTTGGAACCTTGTTTGTGCTTTTTAATTTCTTGTAATATCTTGGATGAACTTTTTCTCATAAAATTCTTATCTATAAAACTTAATTTTTCAATGATTGACTTGATATTGGATATTGGCTATGTATTCTTAGATATTAGACAAAAAATTAACACATGTATTGATACCGTTGTTTAATAGTTCTATTTCCTTCATGTTAAGTTTTTCTTTAGAAAGATTAATTATTTCAAGGCTAGGTTTCATAAAATTGTTGGTTTTATTTATTGGTTTTTGTGTAAATTTTTATTTTTTTTATTTTTATTTTATTTTATTGATTTATTTTTGTAACTTTATGCTTTACTCTGTAACTAATTATTTCTAGTGTATTCTTTTCAAGGTTATCCCATGCATTGGCTTCTAACGATTTTGCTAACTTCATATGTAGGTTGTATAACTCCAGATCTATACTTGCGATGTTTGCATAATGTTTACATTTTTCTAATTCCAATACCTTTCTTTCCACTGCTTTCTGTATATAACTATTTTCATTGTATTTTACTATTTTTCTAATGAATTTTGGGCATACTTTTTCTCTTAAGAACCTGTTTATGAAATGAATATCTGATGCTTTGTATCTCCTTTTTTCTTTAAGTTTTTGATATTGTTTTATTTCAGCTTTGTGGTTATGTAACTGTGAATTAAATGCAGTATGTTGAGAATATAATTGTATAGATCCTACCTTGTATTCCATGTTATTATGGTGTAGCATTTGATTTGAGTCTTCTTGTTCCTGATGGCTAGAAAGCCGCTATAATTCAATTAAAAATGAATGTAGGAATTCACACAATGAAACTCATAAATCTTGTTGATTTAAAAGTAAAACTAATAAATCATGTCAATATATTAAAACTCTCTTGACATTTCATATTAAAACTTTTTTTATTAAAAAAAGTTTTAATCTTTTGTACACACAGCAAAAGTTAATGGGTTTAGCAAACAAATGATAGATCAAAAAATAAAAAGATTCAAAGGAAAAAAGAAAATCAAACAAATCACCACACTCAGTAATTTATATAAAGAAAAAACTTATCAAAAGTTCACATACCACCCTTACATTAATCACAAATTTAAAAAAAAATATTCAAACAATACAACATCGCTTTGGCACCCGTAAATAGATACAGTGTAGGCAAATTACTGAATCTAAACAAAATTGAGCCCAGATCAAAAGAAGATAGTTCAGGCATATTTAGGATCAACTGTAAGGAGTGTGATAAAGTATACATAGGCAAGACCAAAAGAAACTTGGGTATTAGATTGAAAGAGCACTGGAGAAACATCAAATACAAACAAATAGAAAAATTGGCAGTAGCAGCACATTTTTGGAGTGAAAATCATGAAATAGAAAAAGATGTAATAATGCTAAGAGCGGTTCAGCATCCAAAGGAACTTAGTATATGGGAAAAGATTTATATAAAAATATATGAACATAGACTTATGAATTTTGATATACCAGAAGCAGACAACATATTGTATAGGTTCATCAACAGACCACCAGAGAGCACACAGTCAAGTATACATCCTACTTGGAGAGATCCGTTAGTCGTCAATTGGTTGACAATGTGAGCAAGTGACTCACGAAACTAGTCCCAACTTACTTTTTAATAAAAAAAGTTTTAATATGAAATATCAAGAGAGTTTTAATATTTTGACATGATTTTAGTAGTTTTACTTTTAATTCAACAATATTTGCTTAAGGAATTTGTTAAGATTCTTGGACTAATGGAACCTTAAGTAGTGAAGTACTTGCAGAAGATAACATGAAGTGCACAGGAAATGTCATTCTTCTTCAGCCATGGATGTGACTATGGTCTCACTGGGATAATGAAGTACATTAAAAGGACTAAAGGAAAGGTTTTGACCAAAAAAAATTCAGAAACAAGTTTGCTATTGCCTAATATATAAGGCAATGTGTGTTTCTTGACTCTGAACTAGATTTCTGCAATCTTATTTAACCAAGAGATACCAAACTGTTTCTGAGTTAGTAGAAGTTAGCAAGGGAGTCCCATAGGGTTCAGTGCTTGGATGTTATCTGTTTATTGTATATATTGATGACTTGCCCCAGTTCTTATCCTGTAAAACTACTCTTTATGCTGATGACACTACATTAATGAATATAGCTTAAAATTTAATAGTACTACAAGAGGAAGCAACAGAATCATTAGAGAAAGCGCTGGATTGGCTTAAAGCCAATCAGTTAAGTATCAAGCAAGAAAAAAACTGCACAACTGTATTTTGACATCAATATACCTAATGCAGATAATAAAAGTATAATTTTATTAGGAATATATTTTGATCAGAAACTTAAATGGAATACCCACACTGAGTATATCAAAAGCAAACTTGTCAGAGTAGTGTTTCTATTTTATAAACTTAGAAGTAGAGTAAGCATTGATTTACTATTTCACTCTTACTATACTTACCTTCTCTGGCCCTCCAGGTTGGGAGTTAAAAATGAGGCCAACAACCTATCTTGTAAAAAAAAAACTGTTACAAAATCTGCACAAAAGCCTCAGATGATGATCTAATGTTGGCAACCTGGATGGACTATGTTAAGACCTGTGAAAATAAAAGAAATAGCAAGCAAAATTTTAAAATAAAGAAGAGGAGGTTTACTTTCATGAGCATCTGCTATATGGACTATTACTTTGGAAAAATTCTAAAGGACAAACTGCTTTTTAAGCAGCAGAAAAAAGCAATTAGATGCATAGTAGCAATTCCACTAACAGAATCATGTAGGGAATACTTTAAACATCTTAATATTCCAACTCTTCCAGGCCTTTACATATATAATTGCCTTGTGTGTATATATATAAAAAAAAATTGGAAGACCTGCACATGAGATCTAATATTCATAGTCATCATACCAGATATGCTAGTCAAATTGATTTGCCTTATGCTCGATTCTCTAAAATATACAATGGGCATAAATACATAAGCATCTTTTTTAATTAACTACCTTAGAAGTTATATTGTACCATTAAAAATATTCAAAAACTGTTTTACTGCATTGGATTACCAAAAAGGTGTTTTATTTGGTTAATATATTCCTTACAGGCTGTGTAACTGACTTTGTGTTTTAATTATTGTACCAAAATTCATAGAAAATCATAAAAAACTAACCTTTTTTTGAAATTGTATTATAATTATTTTGCTAGCTTGTGTTACTGTTATTGTATACTCAAACTTGATGAAACCAATTACCTGTAAAAATTACTTAAAGATGAATCTTCATAAAGGAGGAAGTTCTCTGAAGTTTTCTCCAATAGTTACCCATGAATATAATTAATGGACATAAAATGTACTATTAGCATATACACATCCCAAGAGATTTTGTTTTTTCTTTTCCATGTACATTATCAGGCATGTCCAACAATATAAGAAAGGCTCATCTCATCACGATTTCAAATTTAATCACGCTTTCAGATGTTCAAATTATCAAATTTGTTGTACAATTTTTGGATTGGCCATAGATTGAGGTTATTTTGAAGCTGGTACACCATCATTTGCTAGCCTATAGATTAAAAAAGTGTGGCCCTCTCTCTCCCTCTCTCATGCTATTTTGAGTAATTGAAATGCCACTTGAAAAACATCATGCCAACTAATCTCTCACGTAATTAAATAATTTCAATTTAATTTCAGTAGTAAGAGAAAAAGTTCACTCTAGCATAGCTTAATGAATTATTTTTTTTATTTATACTTGCAAATTAATTTTACTTATGTAGTTTCTTAATGTGCTCCCATTTTTTTAATAGCTTGGTAAATTTATGTCTTCCCTTCATTCACCACTCTCTCAGCAGTTTTTCATATTGGCTAAATATTTTGTCTATTTACTCATCTTTACAAGTAGTCTGTAACGTGGATGGAGTAAATATGGTTAACTAACTTAATAATACCTTTAAAACTGGAAAAATGAAAATACAGTGAATTAATAAATATAACAGCGATTTTGTTTAAATGCACCATACAGAAAAAAATGAATGCATTACTATTTCATTAATATGAGGCCATGAACTAGGCCATTTTCATATGACATAAAATACTATAATTTGTTAGCATCTCTGCCCAATCAGGAAAATAGTGTGTGAGAAGGTTGTGACTTCTGCTGGGCATTTGCAAAAAAATATTAGAACAAAACTTAAATGTTTCTTCTAATAAGTTATTCCATTATAGCTTCACAAAAAAGTATCTTGAGTTTATCTGTATCACAGTGAGATTTTGATTTTACACCCAATCTAGGGAAGCTAAACAGTTTTAAAGAAGATTTAATCTCAATACACACATCTTATATTTCATTAGATGCATATGTTGCAATACAGGGTTCCCCCTGTGATTCTTACAACACAATATGTGTTTTATTTTTGGATTTATTGAACAAAGCATAATCAAATGTTCTTTGTAAGATAATTTCCATTTCTTAAAGGGAACTGCAGTGAATTTGACCAGCAGATGTCACTAAAGCTTGAAAAATGTCAGCAGTCATTTACTTATTTCATTTAAATACATACATCTTAAAATATCTATTGAATAATTTACTGTGGAGCCAGTTGAGTTCCTTTCAACTGTATGAGTGAGAGATCAACATAATTTGCAACTGCTGAAGTGCTTATTGAGGGTCTTTGTGTGGTGCAGTGAAGTCAGAAGCTGGTTGTCCTGCACATGTTTAGGAATTAGATACAATTGCCATTCCTGCTGTGTCCAAGACATGTAAATTTAAGCATTTGGTACCCCTAGGTGGAAATTTTTTCACTGCTCATCTCAAGATACACATATGTAAACTTTCATCATCATCGTCGTCATCTTACAGCAGATCCTTAGGAGAGTGCCTTTCTTTTATTAATAAAATATTTATGTTTTGTGGTACTTAATGCTCAAATTGTCTAGTTTTAAAGTGCATTTAAATGCCTAATTTGACATTAGTGCATATCCCTTAGTTTCATGCTTACAAAATGCATGTTTATATATGAAAATGCAACGTTATAATAGTCGGAAGGGGTATAGTGTCATCAGTTAAGGAGATGAATTTATACACACACACACACACACACACACACACACACACACACACACACACACACACACACACAGCCACAGGTGGCCGAGGTCGTTAAGGCGCGGACTCGTGAGCGGGAGATCTGGGGTTCGAATCCCGCCAGGACCCTCCTCCCTGACTGAGGTTTTTTCCAGGTTTTCCTCAGTCCTCATAACTGGCAAATGCCGGGAGTTACCCTAAACGTAGGCCTGGAACGTTTCCTTCCTTAAAAAAAAGTTCTTTCCTAATTTATCATTTCATTTCATGTATCATCAGTGTTCACTGCCTGTGGTGCCACAGTAGTAATAACGGGCTTTAAATACCATTCAAAAAACACACGCACACAAATGAAAAATGTAATTCATATTAAATCTGGAAAATGCATTTCAGAAAAAATAAATGAGTGTGCTTTTCATGGCATTATAATTAAAATATGGAATGATTACCACAAGGCACATACATGATAGAACACAATTGATCAGATCGCCACAGGTGGCCGAGGTTGTTAAGACACAGACTCTTGAGCAGGAGGTCTGAGGCTTGATTCCCATCAGGACCACCCTCCCCGACTGAGGTATTTTCCAAATTTTCTCATCCCCATAAATGGCAAAGGCTGGAATGCTTCCTTCCTTAAAAAAAATGCTCCTTTCCCAATTTATCATTTCATGTATTATGAGTATCCACTGCCTGTGGTGGCTCAGTAGTAAAAATGGGCGTTAAACACTATTTAAAAAAATTAGTTGATCAACATTGTTTTCTGTTCACTTTCTGCCTTAAATACTTTATTTTCCCACAGTTTAGAACTTTTTTTTTTATAAATCATAATTTTTAAGCCACATGAGATAGTGCCTGACAATGCAGGATTCAGGGCATTTAAAGATAAGGCTCCTTAACCTTACTCTAAACAGTTCTGATGGAATTCGAACCCCAGACCTCCCGCTCACAAGTCTATGCCATGATGACCTTGGCCACTCATAGTCCACCACTGCCACCGCCACCACAAGTAAATACCAGCAGCAAACATTAATGCCATTCCCATAATTCATCTATACAATATAATCGCAGTCACTTTCTAACATCCAATGAGCTACAAAATGATACTGTGGGGCAGCAGTCATATGTCCCCTCCAATGTGAACCTTCTATCCTTAACACCTGCAAAGTAGCATCATTCAAGTACCTACAAGAGGAAGGCATAGTTGTCTGACATCCTTTTTTTTTTTTTTTTTTTTTTTTCCAAAACTTATTCTATAAATGTAAGAATGATTGAAGAAAAGTGTTCATAGCATTTTTATGTTGAATGACTGAATTTCATCTGGTTGAAAATGATAACTCCTGTAAGGCAAATCATTTTCATATTTGTGCACAGCAGCAAATATTTTGTCAGGAAACAAAACTGAACTTGACTGGCTATTGAGCTTATGCATGTTCCCAAGATGAAATATGCTAAAATGACGTCTATAGATGTAGAAATACCTTTTTGTTTCTTCAAAATTATACTTATAGACAAAAGATATAATTTTTTATGTAAAATTTGAACTTGGAACTTTTAATTTTTTGTGAGGCAAACTAAGGGAAATAAGTGACTAATATTAAACAGTGTATTCATTAATATTCATAAAGAGTTTGTTTTGCCACACTTATACTTCACTTACTTGGTTTTTTAATTTTTTAACATGTTTCAGGAACATTCGCTCCCATCATTAGAGGACCAAAGTCTGCGAATGTTCGCAAAACATGTCCAATTAAAAATCCAAATAAATGAAATATAAGGGTCCCCAAAACAAATGTATATCAATATTATTTTACTAATTTACTGTTAATAGCTTTAAGGGTATAAGTTCAAGTGTATTCATTATTTTTCCTAGTTATCTAAAATTACCTTTTACAGGAACCAAATATAAGTAGTTTTTCAGATTGTATATTAGTGTATTAGTTTAAATAATGTGCCTTCAAGTGTGATATTAGCATTTTTACTTGAAAACACTATGTTAATAAAATGGAATATATATGTGTGAAATTTAATGACCTAAATCCATATTTAGCAGTTATGAAAGTAGTAGTAGTAGTAGTAGTAATAATAATAATAATAATTTGCTTTTTATTGCCTATTTTCAGTTTTATAGTGCATATTTTTTACCTTATAGAGCTTATTTTAGGTGTCAAAACTTTGTTTTTAATACTTATAAGTCTACTGTCTAATGAATAAAAAATGGCATAGTGTACTCATTCAGTGCAAGCCAGGTGACAAGTTGTTGCATTCTTTATGACAAATTCATTAGCTTTAAGTTCACAGTCCAGTTGCTGAGTGTAGGCAACACATTTATTAAGAAGACAGAGAGAGGATGTTGACTTGATTTTATGGTTTATATAATTTGAGGTAATTCTAAAGCCGCTTTAAGAAAAAAAATCTTGTGCTAAACAATTTGTTACAGCTGTGTTGACAAGAACATTCACAGTTCAACTCCCAAATTAAGAAATGTCTCTTATACAATGTCTCTACATGACAACACTAAGTTCTGCAATTTATATCTAGACCAGGTTTCTACACATGACAACTTTTAGTGTCTAGATCAGTGTCAACACAGTTCTGTTGAGTGTTTTTAGAAATAGTGTCCCTGCTGTCCACAAAGGTGTCATCATTCCTTGACCTTGGTGATAAGCGACAACAATCAACTGCAGTGGTAATAATCGCTTATATCATTAAAAGATGGCAAAGAAGAAAAAACCAAAGTGAAATAATTTCTCAACTAACATAGAAACCTAAAATTATAAATAACATTACTACCAGAACTATGAGCTGGGAACCCTAAACTACTAAAATTTCCTACATATGTCAAGTGCAGATTTTGATTTTTTGTAGGAAAGAGTAACCCTCCTTATTTTAATAGAAGATTCACTTATGAGGAATTCTGTTTAATGCAGAGAAAAATTAGCATTGATATTGAGATTTTTGGCTACAGGTAAGTAAGCATTTACTTTATATATAAAACAAAAATATAATACACAGTATTCTTTTGTTTTCTTTGTCACATTATAAACTTCAAAATTGGTAAATGATCTATTTTAACTTTTTCAGGGAACTCTTACCATTCTTTGGTGTACCAGTTTTGAATTTCTTTGCAGACAATTTTTAAGTGCTGTCAAGCTATTTATAACTCCTTACACCTTAAAATAAGTATAAAGGATTTTTCTTATTTTCTCTTAAAAAAAATATATTTCAAGTATCTAGCATTTAATTCCAAAAGAAAAACACATTCTGCATATAGTTAACAAATTTGTGAAAGACTGGTTAGGATCTTCATATGGGTACAGAGTAGAAAATTACACAGGCATAAAGGAAGTAAACAGTGTGGAAGAATCATCCAACTTCTCCATTTCAAGGACTATTGCCTGAATTTTTCGTTTCAACCTCTGTTTTAGTAGCTCAGAATTCATGTTGCAAGGTGCCATTACAACAAAATTCCCAAATTCCAAAAATGTTCATCATTCAAGTTATTTATTGATTTGCTCATATTAAATCTTTGGTTGTAGGGATTTTATTGGGCATTTTCATCTTTCAAGATTATCAGCTAAAATTAATAATTGTTTTTGTTAATTTTGCAAATCCCAACCATTGAAAATGAATGGAGAGACATCAGAAGGATTTTGAAGTAAAATGGAATTATCTTAATTGTATAGGGAGCTCAGCAACAAGCACATTCAAGAACCTAAAAATGTGGCTGCATGTATTACAGTTATGAAAGTACATTTAGTGTTGTTCTAATGGCTATGATGGATGCTATATACGGAATAATATGTTTGAACATAGGCTGAAATGAAAGTGTCCAGTGGTGGAGGTATTAAAACTGCTGTCTGTCGAAAGCTTTGAAATCAATTTCACTAATCATGCCTAAACTGCAGATCTTTCCAGGTAGAAATGAGCCTATTCTTTTTATAGTAGCAGCTGATGACGCTTTACCTATGAAAAGCAACATAGAAACCACCCTCTCCCAAATAAAATGTTTAACTACGGGCTATCAAGAGCACGACCTGATGTTGAAAATGCATTTGATTTGATAGCCAACCAATTTAGAATACTGAGATGCACAGTAATGCTGGAGCCGAAAGAGTGAGGACTGTTGTTGCCATTGTTGCCCTACACAATAAGCTTATTGGCAGGAATTGTATGCAATAAATATAGTTCCTCTGGGTACATTTGATAAAGAAACTGATAGAAGTATTATTCTTGAAAGCTGGGGAGAGGAGAGGATGCCTTCTCATTGCCTTTAGTCAAACATTTCTTAAATCACAATTCAAAATTAATAAGAAAAGAGTTCAGAAAACATTTTGTTTCATCTGATGGAGAGGCTTCATGGCAGTATGAATTTGACTCTTTTAACTGTCAACTAAACCATATAATTAAAAAAATGAAAATTTAACATAATAATGTGCATCCTCAAGGGACGAAAAGAGATTTAGTTAACAGTAGCAACTTTTATATAGCTATTTAGTAGTATGTAAGCATTATGCACTAAATAAATATGATCTCACTAAATTGCTGTGTCTCATTGTACCTTATGGATGGCAGAAAATGGAGTGCATAAAAAGCTGCTAGGAGCTTTCGTATGTTTCTTTGATCCCATTTTTCATTAACTTATAAATTAAAACAGCAACCTTAGCTATCTGTTTGCCTAGGCTTATATACACCTCTGTTCAGAATGTAAACCAGTTCATTCTGGTCAGAGTGAAAAAATGTTAGAATGCACAGAAGGGGGTTCTTCTATAATCCTCATTCTCATTCTTAAATCAGTTTTATAACTTGTAACATGGTCAGAGTTGCAAATGATAGGCGTAAAAAAAAAAAAAGCATTTCATAACATTTGTTTTGTATTTTTTACTTCTTTAAATTTTCAAGACCATTTGTTTTCAGTAAGTATTTACTCTGACTTGATGTTTCCTCAGTAAAATCTGCACAGGAACCCAGAATAGCAAGCAGACAGGATAGTGAAGATATAACAAGGCATTTAGCAGCCCTGGAACATGCAAACAGACAGCTCCAGGTAGAAAATGCAGAATTGAAACGTAAACTGGCAACTCTTGAGCGAGTCTCCAAAGAGAATCATACTTTACGTCAGTCCACTGAAGAGAGTCAAGTAAGTTTGTTTTATTAAATTTTGGTTTTGTATTTATCTCTCTTTCTACAATAAGCTGCATTAGAACAGTGAGTTTGGATAAAAATTTTGGAACCATGGTTTAAAAGAAGTGATCCATGATATAAAAGCAATGTTCAAAAAAGTAACACTGAAGGAGTATTGAAATGTTTTTAACATCTTACTTAATGGTAAGATATGTTTGTTTTGTTATCAGTAGTGTAGATAATATACATATATTCATGTTTACTTACTATTTATCTCAGTAGGCAGGCTATTAGGGATATTCTCTATATCACAACAGGGAAAACGACTTCTTTTTCTCACTCTCTCTCTTGTATGAGGTAATTATAAGATTATGTCTAGCATGTTTTTCACATGTGCAGGATGTTTGCAATGGACTTAGCTGTACATCTAATCAAAATAGAATCATCACAGTAAAAAATAAACCATATGTGGTTGCAGTTTGAAAAGTAGTTTCAAATTTCATGACTACTTAGCAGGTATTATTGATTATTCATATGAAAATATCTTCTAAAATATATATATATCAAGACTGAGTAAAAATTCAAAATTAAATAAATAAATTGTAAAAATAATCATATGTTAGAGGTTTGTGACAATTGACATATCTGGCCAATGTAAAAATTATTATTTTTAATGACATTGTTCCTTTCTCATCCATGAAGTTAATAGATAAATCTACTAAAAGGTAAAAACTAGCTTTTTGACTCATTTGTCTAGCACACTGGTCTATGAAAGTAACAATGTAAGTGGAGGTTGCTCAGAGATTGAGAACACAGCATTTGTTAAAACAGTAACAACAAAGAATATTTTCATCATGCACTAAGCACAGTGCTGGAGCTAGATTTGTCAAGAGTCTAGCTGGATATGCCACATAGGCCAACTGAGTGACATGGAGACAATGTGGATATAAGTTGGACTGTTTTGATTTCTGCCTCTCTTATGTTGTCAGTGTTGATTTTGAGTATGGCAGCTTAAAGTAACTAATAACTAAGCTTATGTATTCAACTTGTTTACACTAAACTCTACTTATTTACATAAAATAAGTTGAATACATAAGTGTAAGATATATTACCACTCCATCAATAGCTTCATAAGTACAATTTATTAGCCAGTAACTGTTTGGGAGCTGAAAGCAGATATAATATTAAATGGCAGCCAATCAAGATCTCAGGCTGGTTGAAAAGATAGACCTTAAATTATCTTCAAACTCATAAACTTAGTCTGGAGTGTGCTGCTAGATGAAATGGCATTTATTAAATAATTCTTTGACAAGCAAGTGGACCATTAGAAAGTCAGAAAAAAGTTTGAAGAAACTTGAAAATAATGGAAAAATGGGCAAACAGAACTTTCATACTGGTCCCTTTAGACCTTTGAAAGCAGAGGGCACAGCTTCAGACCCTTAGTTGTATGGGAAGTTTATAGAACTCCATTTGCACAGTGGGTGATCATTCACCTCGAATTTGAGGTACCTAGTAATAACACAATAGTCTGTCCTTTTGTAGGCAGTGCCAAAAATCAGCAAAGAATATGCCCTCCAGGAGATACATGATCAAGAAAAATGCACAGAGAAAACCTAGATTCCTCAATGTTTTGTCTTACCAATGAACCTCTAGGTAATAGCGTACATATATATTGCTCAGGCAGAAAAGATGTCTTATGATACTGCTTCAGCTTCCTTTGCTAAGTGAGCAATATGGACCCTTGTTCTGAAGTTGAGAGAATGCAATGACTTGAAGAGCACATTTGGAATTCGTATTTCTGGGTAAACATTCTCTCTCCCTCTTTAAAACAAAGCCATACGATTGTACTGTCCATATTTCTATACATTTGGCACATTGTTGTGGAAATGGGATATTCTTATGACTTTACATGTTGGAACCAAAACATGGGTACACAGTGCTTAAAAGAGCATTAATTAATTTTACTTGACCCTCTCAGTGCACTGATGTTAATAGCACTGAATGAATAAATGAAAGAATTATTGACAAAATTATTATTGGAAAGAGCAGCTATAATATTTATGGAGAAAGAAAAGGCCATTTTGACCTAATCCTGAAAGTACATCATGATGATTATCATTGGTTACAACATTGAACATCAACTGTTACAAAAGGAAAAAAAAAAAAATCATTTGCCTTCATTGACTTGAAATTTGGAAAATGTGCAAGGAACTACTTTTGAAATGTATGATTCCAAATTAAATATCTCACAGACTGTTCACTGCACTTATCTTCCCTGCTATTGAAGATTTAACTCATTCAAATAGGAAGCAATATCTATCTATTCTGATACATCATCATAGATGATATATCAGAAATATATCATCTGGTAATTGGGTGGTGACATTGAGTTTCTCGTAAGGATATTCTGGTTTTTATTTCAGATATTGTAATAGTTACATTAAAGGTTACAAAATTGTTCCAATTTTTTCCATCAAATAAGCCACCATTATTCAGTGTGAAGATGATGATAATGGCCATCATCATCATTCTTTGCTAATAAATTCAGAAAAACTTGGAGCAAAAATGGAAAATGGATAATGGCGTGATATAATTTAAGCATCACTATTTTCATAACCTTAGCATCTTTGCACATAAGCCTTCCTGGCGAATGATACAGCGATAATTTTTTTTTTCCCCCCCAGGCGCTCTTTAACATCTCGGGTCATTAGCATCCGATTCTAATCAGGGGGCATGAAATGACCGACAAATTTTGCTAAGAGGCCTCTTTTCAGGCTTGAGGTTCTTTATCATGCCGTAAATGTAAGACATGGGACTCACGGCTTTACTTACCTTCCAAAGGAAGCCATACTTAGGATTTTACACCCCAAAAAATCCGTCGGTCCTGGCCAGGATCAAACCTGCAATCTTGGGTTTAGGAGGTGAGTATGGTTACCACTACACCACCAGGACCGACTGATAAGGATAAGGTTTATCTCTAACATAACGGCAAAAGAACAATTGTTTTTGCCAATCATCAAGGGCACCACATTGGTACTTATCACAAATTTTGGAAGAGTGAAGTTATTGTCCTTCATTGACAATAGGCATAGAACATTTAATAAGAGATATATAGGACATTTTAAGAGATATATCAAATGAATGTATCACAGTGACTAAAAACACAAAAATAACAAAGGGAAATGAAGATGAAGCAAAGGACAACTTAAATATGGAGTTCCCTGATAAAATGAGTATACATCAGGAGTTAGACACTATAGACCAGACACATGAAGTGCAAACAATAGCAACATTATATGTGGTCATAAATATACTTAATAGAGATCTATTGCTATAATAAAAAATGCTATAAAGGAGGTGAGCATACTAAAAAGGAAAATAAGAAACTTAGAAAGAAGAAAGAGTGTAATTGTGAGAAAGTAACTTGCTAGCAGTAACCAAGAAAGGCAAATTGGGATCTACATCAAAACAAGGCAGTTTTGGAATTGTGAGCAATAATAAGTTTTAAATCTTGGACAAATCACATGATAGTATAGGAAGTGAAGTGCAAATAGTGAATCAACTTAAGTATGAAGTTAAAAAAAATAAAAAAGTGGTAGTGATGGGTGATTCAATCTTAAAATTTTCTGGAAATATACGATGTATATTCCCTCGTATGTAGGGAAAAGGATAATGAGATAAGATGCTTTCCGGGTATGAAGCTTGAAGAGCTACAAGAAAAAGTGGAGAATATTGACTTGAAGGAACAGAAACCAGATGTGATGCTTATACACGCAGGTACAAATAATATCCAATATGGGGTAAGAGCAGAGGAGTTAATAGGTGATATCATGAATCTAGTAAATAACATTAAATTGAAATCAAAAGGTACTAAAATAATAAGTAGAGTTCTCCATAGATAGGATGATAGGTATGTTAGGAGACTTTTGAATGAATGAATGGTGTTTAACACCCGTTTTTGCTACAGAGGCACCACAGGCAATGGACACTGATGATACATCAGATGAAATGTATATTGGGAAAGATTTATTTTTAAGGAAGGAATTGTTCCAGGCCTATGTTTAGGGTACCTCTGGCATTTGCTATTTATGAGGACTGAGGAAAACCTGGAAAAAACCTCAGGGAGGACGGTCCTGATGAGATTTGAACTCCAGACCTTTCGCTCACGAATCCACGCCTTAACAACCTCAGCCACCTGTGGCGGTGGGAAACTTTGAAAATAAATCAAGAACTAAATTGGTTGTGTAAAATGAAAGACTGTTTACTCATTGATGCAAATTCTTGGTTAGATGATAATACTTTTTCACACTTAAATAGAAAGGAGGTCCTTTAAATTTGGAAATTTGATGAACAGGGTGATTAATTCTCTACTAAAGAAAAACTAATTAGCAAGGTGGTGGATGTTGAAGCAAGTGTAAGTGCCCCAGTTACTAAGATAGGCTATGCTTTAAACCCAAACATAATAAAGTGTTACTAAATAAAACTCTGTAAATAGTAATAAAATTTGCCTACTGCATCAAAATGTTCAATATATCCAATAAAGTGAAGAAATAGAAATAGAAACCTGATACTACAATGTTGACTGAATATGGACTAGAGGAAGAGCAAATTAAAAGCCTTCCAATTCAAAATTATAAATTTATGGGACACTACTGTAGACAGAATTACAAGGGGGATGGGGTAGCTATCCTAATAAAAAATGGAAGTAACTTTATTGTAACAAACTGGGCTATAGGTCAGTAATGAGACAATCCTTGAAGTAGCAGGAATAAAAATGCAAACCGAAAATTTAAACCTGCAAATCATATGTATCTGCAGATCACCAAGTATAAAGGTATGTGATTTTATAAATCATCTGATAACATGTTAAATAAAATAAAAATAAGTGAAGGTATGCAAAATAAATTAATCTTAATAGGAGACTTAAATATAAACTCCTGTACAAATAATACAGATTATAAAAACCTACTTGACTTAATTACAAGCTACAACTTAAAAGACATTATTAAAGAGTCGACCAGGATTACCCCAACCTTAGCATCATCCATAGATCATATTATAACTAATATTGAAAGTCATAGATATACAACAACCGTTAAAGAATATGTATTTCAGACCACAGATCACAAATAAGGATATCTTGTATTATAGGATGGAGATTGGAGTAGTAGAATTCTTGAAGTTAAGACAAGTTACCATAAGCAATTTGAATAAAATTCTTGATTGCTTAACAAACAAGAGTTGAGATAAAGTGCATATCTCACAGAATAGTAATGAGAAATGGGATTGTTTATTTAGGACTATAAAGTTGCATCTTGATAGATATTGCCCAATAATTAAAAAGAGAGTTACTAATTTGGGCAAACAACATATTATAATACCATTAGAAATAATAGAAGATAAGGGATAAACTGAAAGACTACCTCAGTTTCTATAAAGCAACAAACTTACATATCTATACAGATAAATACAAACTTCTAATAAAGCAATACTCCGAAGAATTGATTAACCTAAAAAGGCCACAATATACAAAATATTAACATCAAATATGGGAAATAGTAACAGAGCATCATGTTAATAATAAGCAATTTAAAAATAAAACCTTAGAAGCAAATGGTCAAATGGTAAATAATCCAAAGGAGGCGAGTCACATTTTAAATAATTTCTTTGTAAACATAGGAATGGGAAAAAACAGCTTGGTTAATACAACTCAAGTATCAACTGGACTTTTATCAACCATTTACCTAAATGATACCTCTGCAACTGAGTTAGAAGAAATAATTAAAAACTAAAATATTAATATGGTGGGACAGAACATCAACAATTCTAAAACACTGTAAATATGCCATGATTGAGATATTTATACACCTAATAAATGCATGGAGGAATCATTCCCTGGTTGTTTAAAAAATAGTTCAACCTATTTATAAATTGGGCATAAACACACAAGTAGACAACTATAGACCTATTATGCTAACCTCTGCATTTGCAAAGGTATTTGAAAAGGTCCTAAATAACAGATAAGTAAGCTTTTTAAACAAATTCAACGTGTTAAGTGAATCACAACATGGATTTAGGCAAAAATATTCTTCAACTACATCTATTGCAGAGCTCTACCATTTAATCCTTCAAAGGCTTGACAATGATGAGAAGACTACAGGGGTATTCCTTGACTTATCTAAGGCTTCCAACAGTGAGTCTCATGAAATGCACTGATCAAATTGCAGAAATTTGGTACAAGGGGAAAATTCCATGCATTATTAAAATCATACTAGGAAACAATGTACAGTTGTGAGAAATAAATATAGGTATACAATAGAATCCTTTTTATCCAACTATGAGAATGTAAAAGCCAGGGTACCACAAGGATCAGTACTTGGGCCTATTCTCTTTCTGCTTTATGTTAACTGATCTTCCAAAAATCACACATGCTAAAACAATTTTATATACAGATGACACCTCAATAGTATTTGGAAATAAATAACTAAATGATTTGGGAAATTCATTAACTACAGAAATGCAAGAAATATATAATTACCTTATAAATAATAAAAGTAAATCTTTAAAAAACAAAAGCACTCATGTTCCAACATGCAATAATAGGTGTAGGTATAAAAATGTTGTAAATATAACAATTAATGCTAAACAAATTCAGCAATTACACAAAATAAAATTCCTATGAATTTTGGAAATTTAACTTTCAGATATAACTTTGATTATATATGTAAAAAGATAAGTACAAATCTCTCTCTCTACCTTTTAAGAAACTTAGCAAGATACCTAAATACAACACCTGAAATTAACGTACTAAGGAATTATACATCCACATGTAGAATATGCCATTGAGGTATGAGGTACTTATTTAATGAATATGAACAGATTATTAGCTGTGCAAAAGAAATATATAACATGTATCAATATAAATAGGAAAGAGTCTTGTAGAAGCACCTTATAAAGTAATTATGTTTGTAGTTAGTAAAGTTGGATTTCACAAGCTAAATAAGGACTATTATAAGTATCATACAAGAATAAGAAAACAACTTTCATCGAGTAAATGTAAATAAAAAGACAAATGACAAAGACCCCTATATAATGGGTAAAATATTATACAATAGTTCCAAGTTCCATAAAAACGACAAAAAGGGAAAAATTTAAATGTGTGATGAAGAACTTCCTCATACAGACATGTATGTATAGGTTGGATGAGTTATAATCTTAATAATTGTATATAAAAAATGTATGTATTTTTATTTATGACAAATCTGACAGCATGTAATAATATTATGGACGAATAATAAAATTATTATAACAGAAAGCAGGAAAGGAAGAATACATTTAAAATATATCTAGTGTAATGTTGATTTTCTGAAATTGTAATTAGTGTAATACAAAAGGAGCAATTTAAATGTTATCGAGAGAACTTTAAAAAGTTATATCATCGACACCTCATTTTACAGGTCTGCAGTGTGCCTTTCAACCAAGAAAGAATAGCCAATCCAAGAAAGATTAACAGCAGCAATAAAAGCAATATACTGCATAAAAACTTCTGACAATTTTCATTTAAGATAGCAATAACACTATATAGAGCAGCCATTATTCCGATAATGACAAAATAAATTAGCATCAATCAAGAAAAAAATAGTGCAAGTCAAAATGAACTTCATAAAAGGAATATTAGGAGTGGAAAAAACAGCATCATTGAAAGAGAATGAATGAATGGTGTTTAATGCCCGTTTTTACTATTGTGGCAACACAGGCAGTGGACAATGATGATACATGAAATGAAATTATAAATTTAAAAAGGATATATATAAATTCCTTCCTTTTTATATATAAGGAAGGAAATATTCCAAGCCTAAGTGTAAGGTACCTCCCCAGCATTTGCCATTTATGAGGACTGAGGAAAACCTGGATAAACTGTCAGTCGGGGAAGATGGTCCTGGCAGTATTCGAACCCCAGACCTCCTGCTCATGAGTCTGAGCTTTAATGACCTCGGCCACCCTTGGCAGTCATCGAGAAAGGGCTACACCCTATGAAGGAGAGTTTCTTCATAGAAGATATCAATTTGCAGTTGCTGCTACCTTCTACTACACCATACCAACAACTGCTAGCTATAAAACTCAAGAAACAGGCTGAAATAGATGTTAACTTCTATAAGAAATTCCATACACTGGACAAAACATGCATGCGTGAACTGTATAATAATTTCTGTGCCCACTACCATCTGAATACTCCAAGGCTATTTCAAAGTCTTCAGTGAAGTCTAACACTGAATGAATACAGCAGAAACTAAATATTTTTCTAAAGCATCTTCTCCCTCTCATACTGAAGAGATACATAACTGGTTTCTGGGGAGAACCATTTTTAATTATGTGGCCATTTCCAACAGCTAATAACATTATGTTCACCAAATCATTCAGTGTCCATTAACAAAATGTTATTGATTTTTCATCTTTATAAACATTAAAGATCAAGAGTCAAAGACTATTAATTCACAGATATTATGAAAATAATATTTACATGCTTTGAACTCTCAATTTGTTTTCTATATGACTGAGTGTGTTTTTATAATTTTTAATTCTTTTTCTTTATTAGAAGAAATATTAGCCTGTTGAAGCATTTGTGTAAAATGGAAGTAATAAATAGTCATTTTCAGGGTTTCTATGCTTATAAAGTTCACAAAATGCTGATTACTGTATACTGTTAATGTAATATACTGTTCCTTCCTTCCTTCCTTCCTTCCTTCCTTCCTTCATGCTTAGACCAATTGATTGACCCATCTCTTCATAGGTCTTCCTACAGATCTTTTCATGTTTGGTCTATAATTTACTTCTTGATAGCTTGTTCATATTCATTCTAAACAGATAATCTTTTCATATCTGTTTACAATATTCTATAATTTTATCTAGGTATAGCAGTAATCTTTAAATCTTGTCATATTTATTTAAATTGTACCTATGAAGTTATAGACAATCGGGTTGTAATATATCCTATTAGAATATATTAAATATGTTCACACTAATTCCATTTATGCAACATTAGGACTTGTTTTGGAAGCAGTCACTCTCATCATCAGCTTTTGGCCGACTACAGGTACTCAATGTAGTGGTTGGATCTCAAGGTGCTTCTGGCAGTCTCTGATGTTTGAATAGGAACTTTGAGTTCATCTGTGGGTGGAACATCAAAATTCATTAAATTTTTCCCTAACTAGATAGCTCTATTGGGTTGTGAAGTTCTTTAATAGCTTAGTCTCTGGTTGAATTTTGTGATTTTTGGTCCGAAAGCGAGCTGCCACTGCTAATTTATCAATTTGTTTAAAACAAATATTCCTAATGTGTTCTTTTCTCTGAATTTCTAAATTTCTTTTTGTTTTTCCAACATATTTCTAATTACCATCTCCACATTTAATTTCATAAATTCTTGATTTCTGTTTTATTGAAGAACCTCAAGGAGAGATACAAATTCAATAGGATATTCAAAGAACATGCCATAATGTTAGCCCCAAAGAATAAATATAATATCAAAGTTTATAGATTGCACAGTAAAAGACACCATACCAATAGAACACCAATCTGGAATTTATAAAATTAATTTTTGTATATTTAGATCACTAAAAGCTCTTTAAGTTGACACTTTTTTATCAGTGAAATGGATAAGTTTAATATTGTTTTATAGCTTATTAATTAGCTAGTAAATCAATTTAATACTTATGCTCCACTTACCATTAAATTATACAGAACATATTTCACAGGCCATTGCCTGCATCATCAGCTGTGAATCCACTGCATTAGTTCTGACACAAAGTTGGTCTTAAATTTAATTGTTTTATAGTTTTGTTATGTATCACAAGTGTTGGACATTTCAGGTCTTATGTTTGCCTTCTCCAGATACATAGAGAAATTTGCGCACTTTTATGCACAGTTAATTTAATTTTAATAAGAATAAAGTATCTGTCAAAATTATGACATAAAATGTTTTTTTCTTTTGCTTATAAAGATCCTGCGATCATGTCTGGCCACAGCACAAGATGATGTTGCCTCACTTCTGGAGGAAAAGCGTTCCCTGTTGGATAGAATGCGTAATCTGCAAGATCAAGTGGAGCAGTCACAACGAAGTAAGAGATAGCAGAAGTGTTTTAAATGCTGTAGTGCCAAAAGGGCAAATTAGTAGCAACAGCAAACATAGTTAACAGCTTCAACCTGAGCTATATCAGGCAGCAGATATTGTAAAGAAATGGTGTTGCAGTCTTACCTTTTATTAGCCATAATAAACAAGAAAAAGTAGATTATTTTCTAAATATATGTTTAATCTCTTATCTTTTTTAAGGTGATAAACAAAATACCAGTTTTAGTTATAATTGTAAATATTTGTGAATAAACAGTTACGTGGATAAAGTTTATGTTACCATGATTGATATGTCATATTCATTAAGTGTATATGTGGGTATGAGTGTGTGTTTATTTTGGAATAAATGTTTTTACATTATTAGCCAAGAAATGATAATATATTATATAAATTATTAAATGCATAATGTTCTCTTCATCCAGTGTTTAGTTACCAACTTTACAGTTTTATTTTATCTTCATAGTTTAAATCAGTTCTTGTATTGCAACTTTTGAGATTTCCAGTCTCTGATTTATTATACAAGTTTGTTAAACAATAAACTTTCAATTATTTTCCTTAGCTTTTAAATTTTTTTTTTATACCTTTCTGTGTTTATATCATATGCTAAATAATATATCCATATCAAATTTCCATTTCTTTGGCCTTGGGATGTGCATCTGTAAACATAGTTTGTTGCAGAGATGTTTTAGTAATGCCACAAAATACTAATTGTATGGAGAATATAACAGCATAGTATTACTAAAATTCTAATTCACCACACATTTGAAAAATATTGGTATTGAGTTGCAAATGATACATATTTTAAAATGTTTTTTTCATAATGTTCCTTCCCTTATTTCTGTTTCTATAGCTCTGTAGTGCTAAAGGTTGATTCCCTTGCTGAGCTTCTTCCAGTGGCATTAGGCAGAAGTACTGGAGTGCACAGCATACCATCACTACTTAGGCTTACTATATTATTTTGGGTCCAACCCAGGACATATTTTTGAAATTATTTATGTCTCAACAGTTTACTGAAACATTAAACTTTATTCATTCAATTGCATTTTCCACTAGACATGACTTTTTTTCTGAAATGATTTGTGTAGACGAGTTACTTCATACACGAAAATAACATAAAACACATTGCTCCTTTTGTGTTGCCAAATGACCAAATAAACAGTTATGGTGAGACAGGGAGCCACACCTCCATCAAAATCAACGTCAGCAGTTGCTCCAAAGTCAGCTGAGAGATGCACAGCCATAAGAGAGTGTTTAAAAATGCAATGCCAAACATAAAGGTTTAAGATTAAAAAAAAAAAATCCTCTCCAGTCATAAAATTCTCCAACTCCCCAGACATTTTTGCAACTCCAGACAGGCTAATCTTGAACATATGGTAAGCCTATCACTGCTACTACTAAATATATATTAGAACTAGGGATAATAACTTTTAACATAAATTTGCAATTAAAAGAAAATATGATCGAGCAATAGGCAATTAATACATAGAGTGAGTTATTTTTTACCTGTATCTGTAGCTGAACACATTTCACGTGAGGCCAATGCATCAATTACTGGTTTTCCTCACATTCTACATAACTTTGATGATGAATATAGCATGCATTCATGTTAGTTTTATTAAATAATGAATACTGATTCTATAGGAGTGGTTAAATGTTTAGTCTGCAGTCGCACATCTCAGACATCATTCACTCACATCATCTCAACTTTCATAATTCCTCAAATTTTGCCTTGATATTGACTTTTAAGCTCTGGTGATTATTACTGTACTTATTTTTTTTTCTGTTTTAGTGATAATATTTCAGTACATTAGAGTAACTTCATTTGTACCTCAATATATTATGTAAACCTCTCTTTTCTATCCTTTTCTTGACCTTGCAGCTACATCTACTTTCTGTATCCTTCCTGATAATGTTGCTTGCTGCTGAGAAGATGAGTCACCATAGTGCCACCCTCTCTCTCTTCACTTTCCTTTTCTATGCATTACTCTTGCCTCTTCATCACTATGATCCAAGAGATCACAGTTTCAATCCCAGCCAGGGTTGATGGTTTTTTTCGGGCATAAATATCTTAAGTATGGCTTCCTTTGGAAGGGAAATAAAGCTGTGGGTCCCATGTCATAAATCTATGGCATGTAAAAGAACCTGAAGCCTGAAAGAAAATGCCTCAGAGCAAAATTTATTGGCCATTTCATTCCCTGAATAGAATGGGATGCTGAAGACCTGAGATGTTAAAGAGCATCCATAAATAAACCAAATCAGCAACCAGATAAACAACTGTTCTTTGCTTGGTGATACTATAGATGCATGAAGAGAAGGTGGGGAAGAAGAAACTGCAGTTCCTTTGCACTACTCTTAGTAGTACTCCCTCTCCTTCCAAGTGCTTCCCAAATCATCTCTTAACACACCTGTATTACAGGATGTCCACATGAAACTTCCCTGATTTCAGTATTTAATTTTATGGAAACTATTAGTCTTAGAGATGATTAGAAGTGTCGTGTAAAGCAACCTGAAAAGTTTTCTGTTCAAAATGTAAGCACTTCTATGTGGACTCTGTTAGTAGCTCTCAGAATGTCTAGTCGATAATCAACCTCAATTCATGTGTTTTAGCATGTCTGAGGTTATAGGTGCCACAATCTCTGGCAAAGATCAGCAAGATCTAGGTCAGGTATAGCATAGACCCTATCTTTGACAAAACCCCACAGAAAGAAGTCCCATGGTTTTATGTCTGGAGATCACAGTGGGCAAGAAGTGGGTTCATTGCAGCCTATCATTGCTATAGGAATGTTCTAACTAAAAATGCATGAATGTTTACACTCCAGTGCAGTGAGGTAACATCCTTGGAGTATCATGTTTGGCTGCAAAGGATCCTTGAGCTTCAGCTTTGCACTTTATGGGTATACAAATGAAGTCTTTTATGCAACACCTTATTGACTATTATGCATGGGATGTTCAGCTCTTGTGATATGCTACGAGTTGACTTTGTTGGGCTTCTAGTGAAGAGCTACCTGATCTTGTTCACCGTTTTCTGAGAAGTACATTTTTTGCCCAAATCAAACTGTTGATTAATGCTCCCCATGGCTAGGAACTTATAAACCAAGCCTTGATTGTCTGGAGGCTCCCATTCAGGGTATGCTCACCTGAACTTCCTTTGGACTGTAATTTGTGATTTTGTTTCGGTGTATAACACCACTCAATGAACTCTCTGTTGTGCTGTTATCATCTTTGCTTTATTCACCACCTGCAACAAATGAATAGAACATTTTTGAGTTGCTTTACATGACACTGCAAACCACAAATCTTGAACTAATAGTTTCCTGAAAATTTAAAATTTGAAATCAAAGAGGTTCATGTGGACACCCTGTGGTTTAGCTCGTAGTATCGGGGCAGTGTCCTGCTGATGTGCTCACCACTATTTTTTCTTTCGTTTAGTTTTTTGAAGCAGCAGTCAGTTCATTTCTTTATAGTGCCAGTGAGTCATATACTCATTCAAATAATTCTATAATTGGTAATCTCTTACACAGTTTTGTAATTTAACAAATTGTTGTAGCTGTAGTTCTGATTTTTTGAAGTTTTAAAGTTCATTGTGGCAAAAATTATAATGCTCTAGTTTGGCAAGTTTTAGAAGTAATATCAATGTGCACTGCCTCTATTTTAGTGTTTTAATGTGAAAGCTATTCATTTCCTGAATTTGACTAAAGCATTTATGTAATGGGAAATGTTTGTTTTATGATGTGTGTTTTCTTGAATAGTGAGCCTTCAAGGAGTGCATTCAAGTGAATGTGCTATGCATGCTGTTAAATAAATTAAGAGAGCATTGTTTAAGAAAATTGAATTTAGTTTCGTTTTCTACCATGACCACTTATACCCAAATCCAGAGAACAAAGTTAAAACATATAGTGATAATGGGGGGGAGGGGGTAATCAATGCCCTTTAAAGTTCATGTGGTACCAGAGCATTCAGTTACCAACACAGGTTGCCAAGACAGTTAAGGCACAAACTTGTGAGGGGTAGGTCTGGGTTCGATTCCTGCCAATACCATCCTCCCTAACAGGTATTTTCCAGATTTCTCAAAACCCATAAATGGCAAATACTGGGGAAGTACCCTAAACATAGGCATGGAACTTGTCCTTTCTTTAAATAACAAAACCCTTTCCTAATTCATCAATTAATTTCGTGTATCACCAGTGTCCATTGCCTATGATGCCTAAGCAATAAAATTGAGCATTAAACAATATTAAAAAAAAAAAAAACATTCAGTTTTCTTACTCTCTCCTTGTATTTCTTTGTACTTTCATTGTGTATGTTGAGTCCTGATTAATTTTAATTTGCCTGTCTTCCTTGCTTACATAGAATACAGTTTTTAGGAATAATTACTTGAATATTAAAATTCCTAGTTTTAGGCAAATGAAATTCAGTTTCAGTTTTTCTAAATGAGGAACTAGAGCATGAATAGTTTGTTGGATGAGTACCATTTGATACCATTCTTTTGTTGGTAACATAGCATATCTACTAAAAGCCAAGTAAAGGCTGCGGCTGTTGTCAAGTCATGGAGTATTTGAAAGCCAATAAGGTAGAGGAGCTACACTGTATTTACCGTAAGTTATTGAGTTTTTCCAATCTATTAGAAGGTTATGTATGTTTGGAACATCTAACCAGTTGCAATTTTTTTTCTTAAATTTCAATGGCAAGCTTTAGATGCCATTCTTTCTTGCTTCCCTGTAGATTTGGTTTCATCCTTTCATGTGGATCTCTTGCATTGCATTAAAATAGATGATCTTTATTTGTGATGGTGGTTGGGTCCTTACAGATGGTGCTTACGGATGAATAAATATTAATTGCTTTATTTTGTCACCTAGGGTGCACCACAAGAAGGTGATCTACTATATACTCCCCAGTTGCAATATTTTAAAGCCAGATTATTGTATTGCAGCCATAGAGCTGAGCAATTAAAGAAGCATTAAATCATGAAATACAATACCATTTAGAAGAATTACTAGGAAGTTTTAATATTTTAGTGAATAAATTTTATGATTTGAAAAGTAAGAATCAAGATACTAATACTGAAGTGAGTAGTTTAAATGAGCAAATTATAGTGAGCATCAATCATTTTGATTTTGTTTGTAATTTGGTTACTTTTATAGAAGCTGATTTTCCAAACTATGTTGATATAAAATTGGTGAGTTGGTGACCTTCTAATACACTAACCAGATAATACAATTTCTAATCATGTTAGTAAAGTTCAAAAGCTGAGCTACAGCTTTTGCAGTTCCTAATTCTGAGATATTGCATATAGTTTATTCGTTTATCCAACCTCCTGTTAGGCATAATATTTTAGAAACCATTAATAATATATCCTTAGAAATTTGCCATGGAAGAACTCTGGATACCTATTTCTCACCTTTCTTATATAATTATTTGCTTACTACTAAATATTTTCAGGGACTTTTTTTCAATGAAACCATTTTTTTATTTTTACAGTAGCATTCATGTGCATTATTCCAAAGCAGAGATCATAAGGAATACTGGTGCCTGTCTTTCTGAGGTTTAATTTTTATCCCTGATTTTTTTCTTACAATCAACTTTCAAATAGCTGGAAAATTATTAGCATCCAAGATAGATAACTTGAAACAAATTATAGGTAGCACTTGTTTCTAATTTTTCAGTTACTATGTCTGGGCATAATCAAAAAGTCCAATTCATGTGTTGTGTAATAAGCCCAAACATGCTAAATCCAAATATTTTAAGAGGCTAGCAACAGTCAAATTTTCTAATAAGGGAAAGACAGGGATGCAGGGACCTATTTGACTTTCAGGTCCATAGTCAATGTATAAATAGGACAGCATTAACAATGGTAACAGCAAAATATTAGCTGCTAATGACATCATATGCATAGGAGAATTGTGGAAAATCAATGTACAAGGGTCATTTGAAAAGTTCTCGAAATGACCCACAGATTGTAGCAGCAGTTTTGTTATCTAAACCCACCATCTTTCACACAAACATTTGTGTAATAATACATGGATTGCTCAAAAATTGTGGTAGCTATAGCCATTTGTTGCAGTGTAGATGTGTGTATATGAGGAAAATGACAAATAGCAGATGACCAAAAGCAATCATGACATCAGAAATTATCAATAAGATGTATGACATGGTTCTGGAGGATGGCCAATTAAAAATATCCAAAATAACTAAGTTCTGGGCATTTCAAAGGAATGTGCATTTCACATTTAGAGGGAAGAATGTGCATGAAAAAATTAGCAAGATGGGTTCCATGACTGCTGACTCAGGATCAAATGCAAATCAGAGTGCAATTCTCTGAGCAACATTTGGCCTGTTTTCAGGGAGATTCTCCGGCTTTATGTGTTAATTTGTGACAGTGATGTAACATGAATACACTACTACACCCCTGTAACAAAACAGTAGTCTTAAACAATTGAGGCATCACAATTCAACATCATTAAAGAAAGTATGTGAAATAGGCTGGGAAGATCATGGAATCAATTTTCTGGAATGCCAAGGGTATACTGCTGTTATCCTCCCACTGGAGCATATTATACAAAATCCAAATCTCCATATATATAAGCATAATACTTCCTTATACCAAAGGAGCATATTGCACTCGACATAAAGATATACAGTAATATACTTATATAAATACAACAAGATAAAAGTTTCATCTAATTAACCCTGCTTCTACTCCATTCAAGATTTCCTTGTAAATAATAATAAATAACTATTTCATAATTGCACGGTGTCCTAGTAATGCAAGAATGACCATGTACTTCATCTATGTACTTAACCATGATATTATTGTACACACTTAATTATATTATGTTTTTTACTTTTTTTAATTTTGATATTCTTGTATATAATTCAGTATTTTATGAAGATGAGTCAAACATCAATTGTACTACTATGTACTAAAGCAATCAACTGGATCAATAAATGACTACTACTGCTACTGCTTTGGACCTATTGAAGGCAAAAATATGGGAGAAAAGGCTGGATTTATAAAAGAAAAAAGTAATCTTGCATCAAGACAATGCTCGCCTTCACACATGTCATTGCAATGGCAAAAGTCAATTAATTGGGGTATAACTTGCTGCCACATCCACCTTATTTCCCTGTTTTGGCTTCATCAAACTTCCATCCATCCCCTAAACTGAAAGAATTTCTTGGCAGAAAGAAATGCTTGTAGAATGAAGAGCTTAAATCATCAGTTGCTTATTTTGCAGATGTAGAGGAATCTGATTTTTATGATGGCCTATAGTTGGTCCTGGTGGTGTAGTGGTAACCATACTAGCCTTCTAAACCTAAGATTGTGGGTTCAAACCCAGCCAGGATTGATGGATTTTTCCGGGTGTAAAAATCCTAAGTATGGCTTCCATCGGAAGGAAAGTAAAGCCGTGGGTCCCATGTCATACATTTACGGCACAAAAAAGAAAACCTCAAGCCTGAAAGAAGAGGCCTCTGAGCAAAATTTATTGGCCGTTTCACACCCTGAATTGAATGGGACTCTGATGACCTAAGATGTTAAAGAGTGTCCATAAATAAAACAAATCAATCAAATGATGGCCTATGGGGTGAAGTTCAAGGGAATGTTGAAAAATAAGAATCACTTCAAAAAGAGATGCCATCATTTTGTACTTCATTCTAAGTACTTTTCAAATTACATTTGCATAGTGCAAAGAGCAACTTTCTGTGCAATGTATGCAGAGCACTTTATAAAATGCTCAAAACAAAATTTTAACTTGCACCATAGCAATAAATGAAAATTTATCCAGCAAGGTGATCACAAAAGTTTGCATCAACAAGATCAAAGGCCACCAACTCTTTGGGACTAATAATGCATTCAGAATGATCAGCTAAGTATCCACTCTTATAGAATGCATTGACAATCATATTGGTATAACATACTGATGATAAGAACTGATGGAAGGTGATGACATGCAATTGAATATGAACCAGTCTGTTGTGCAGTTTATCTTTAAACTATCTTTTATAGGCTGCAGATGGTGCAATAATATGTTTTAAGGTACTGAAATAGCAGTATCTATAGGCTGATTTCATACAAATAATTTCCAATGTCGAACACTTCAAGAGAAATTGCTCTAAAACAGTATGGTTTTTATATGCAGACAGGAGTCCAGCAACAGCAAGTTATTGTAGCCAACTGTGCACTTAAACCAGTGTTCTTACCATAGCTATGCTAAACCCATTTTTTTACATCTTGCTTACTGTGGCATACACATTCCCAAATATCTTGCTAGGTCATTGACAGGAGCCAGAGAACCTCTAGCTTCTTGCAGCATAATAAACAACTTCACATGCAATTTGCTATCCAGGGTAACAGTTGGCATAATTGTATGTCAATACTTAAGAGCATTGACATTTGTTGCTTCTGCCACAACTGCCATGCTACTCCTAAGTACTAGGGTGACTTTCCTACACATTTCCTCTCCAATTGTCAATTGGTTAGCATTGATAATTAATTTGAACATTGGAATAATTTACTTTAAATCATCTACAAAAGCTCCAGGTCAATTCTGCAGTTTGTTGCTCATCTTCAAGTTGTTGCTTCATTTGAAATTTAATTGTCCTACATCTTCCAATTCTATAGCATTGTTTAAAGTTTTGCAAACAGCCATTGCTAGACTAAAAACCACTGTAATTAGTGACACTAGCAATTAGATACCTATAAAGTAATGTGTCACTATCATGCACGTCCTGAAAATTGTTGCAAGATTCATTGAATTGCTTGAACAACAGTCTTGAGCATTGTCTTTTCTTGAATCAGTAGTTTTTTTTTATACAGCACACAGTCACATTGCTGTATATTAATTCCAAATGCATGTTTTATTTTTGCTATGTTTTGGATGTTCATTCATATATGTAATTATTATTGTTTGAACTTTTTTGCCAGATTTTTGATTATATTTTATGCCATTTCAAATTTAAACTACGCAGCTGGTCATCCATTTCATTCTATGTCCCTTTATTTTTAGGCACACTTCACTGCACTTCCAGTGCAGTGCATTGTCATCACAATCAAGAGTATCGGATACTTTACGTTTCACTGACTTGTTTTTCTCTCTGGAAAATTGCCTCCATCCATTTCTGACAAAATGTCAAATTTGGCAACTGTTATATGTATAATGCAATGTTAGCTTTGACTACCGTTGCTTTGTATTAATGTTAATGCTATATGCTGCACTTTGCCATTCTATTACGACTTGTAGCCACATTTTCTGCTCATATCTAGATACCTCTCATTTCGCCTCCTCTTGCCATAACAGCTAAAATTGTGCATAAATAGTAGACATCAAGATTTGGAATGTTGACATTGGGCATTCCTGACTATGAAGTCAAATAGGTCCCTTGTTAGTTTTCTTCATGACTAGAGCCAAGGGTTATTTGATTACCTGCATAGCAATGAAGATCAGAGCTTCTAGCAAGGCTTAAATTCCTTTGGAGAAATTCTCCTGTTTGAGAAATTAGCATTATAGTTCTTATTGATTCTGGAAGCAAGCTGTCCTTGTTAACTCTCGACTCGCAAAGGCATTTTTTGCAAGTTTTAAATGTACTTTTATTCTTTGTATGTGTTAATTTGCAGATAGTTAATATTATTGGTGATGTTATTTTGCCACTAAAACTTGCCCATTTGTCATGGAAGACTAAATTTAATGTTGTGCTTGAATGGCTTGGCAACTCATCCTGCATGCAGATTTTTAGCAGTTGTGTATGGTTACTGATTTGCAAAGAGAGATGATTTTCTTTGCATTTGACCCATACCTTTAGAGCTTTTCAAGAAGTTTATTATCCATTGACTTATTAGCTAATTTGGAAATTCAAAGGGTAGCCAATTTGTCATATTTGCCCAAGTATCGACTGATTCCGACTCTCAACTTTGTAGTGAATTTTCAGATGTTCTTACTTCCAGGTTGGATGTACTAACCATTAGGAGTATATTGTATGAGGTTACTTCTTTATTATTTACAACTTCAAAGAATGGCCATGTTGAAACATAGGATTAATGAAATGTGGGGAAAAGGGGATTATTAGGCTTTCAAATGTTAATTATTTTAGTCTTATACACCTAGTGCCTAAATGGAAGCAGGATATTTAAACCATCATGTGCTAAACAGTAAAACATCCATCGATTAGCCTTTGCCTAATGTATATTATTGCTTTCATTGATTTACATGGCCAAATATTTTACCCATTGGAATTTGAACAGTGCTTATTATTAGATTTCTTTACATGAGAACTCAAAGAGGTATATGTTGTATGCAATTGATTGAAATTTGTAGCAATTTGTTTGCTATTTGGTTAACAGTTGGTCACCTTATCCATTTATTAGATCTTTGATGACATTAAGTTTAAATATTGATACCAATAATTAGGTGATGTTGCATTTATACATATATCTTTGATGAGCACTTTTTCATTTAATGAAATTGTTCATAAAATGAAAGAAGGTGGTTTAGTCCAGATATGGTTACATTTGGGACTCCTACATTAAAATTCTTGATGTATGTTATCTTGTCTGCAGGCATCACTATGGAATCTGAATGCATCTAGCAAACTATGATTTTCCTGCACCTACAATAATAAGCAAATGGTGGATTTCATCAGTATGGAGAATTATTTTGCTAAATTTACTCACCTTTTATGACTTATGATGCAAAATTAAATATTTTGCATAAGTAGATTGTTTTATTTGTTTAGAGATCAGAGCAGCAGGAAACATTTGAATTATATAAACATGCTTTAATTTTACCTCTGGTGTTAGCAGATTTTTCCCTTCCTTCACATCACAAAACAGACTCTTTTGGTATGCAGTTTCTGTTGTTTTGTTGCAGAATGGTTGAAAGCAGTAATGCATACTTCCATGTTCAGGAATAGAAGTATTTAATATATAAGCTTGAGGCCCTTGTATTTCACTGTAGTATTGTGGCCATTGAAATTTTAATACTTCCTTTGTTACACTACATAGTATAGTGTTAGTTTTATGGGAGAGCATCTGAATATTTTCAAGACTGGGCATGAAATCTGCCACTATTTATTTAGAAAGGATTAGGTAATTATGTAGATGCTATGGCAAAAGCGTGTAAAACTATTGTCATTAGTAAGCAGGCTTAGTAGGCTAAGGTGGGTTATTTGGCATCTAAATCTTCTCAGAGACCTATATAGAAAATCTTGGTTGACTATATTGGGAAGCTTTCTTGTACAAGTTTGAATAATAGAGTTTAGTGAATGTTGTTTTCCAAGAACATTTGGTTCTTTCCAGTTCATGAGGCAAATACATCTACAGCCACTCATTATTTGAAGTTCACATGTTTTGCTGTTTTGGGGTGCCTCAATGTCTTGTTTCTAACATTGCAGTCTAATTTAATTATATTGTCTTCATAAGTTTCTTTCTGACTTTGACGTGCAACACATAAGTTGTTCCTTATTATTGTGCAACTCCTTATAAAGTAATTGTGTAAACCATAATTTCATGGCCACTATGCTTACCACTACAAAGATCATATTGTATTGAGTCCAATTTGTATTTAAAACTATTAAACATGAATCACTTAAAATATATCCATTTGAATTTATGTCTTTTCCTCCAAATTGTCCATTGTGTAACTTATGGACTTAACAAGAAATGTTGCCAGTCCATTCTGGAGTTGCAACAAATTTGGTATTAGATTAGACATAATTTGGAAAGCGCTCATACTATAATTGCTCTCGTAAACCTATCAGAAGGTGATTTAGTTTATTTAAAAACCATTCCATTGAGTAAAGCTGGCAATAAACTTGTGCTAAATTGGCTCCTAGTTTTAGGAGACTTGTTGCCGTAACATCATTTTCATATCTCAGGCTCTGTGCTTCTACAACATAAAGGCCTCCTACACCCAAGATCGCGGGTTCGAACCCGGCCAGGATCAATGAATTTTTTCGGGCGTAAAAATCCTAAGTATGGCTTCCTTTGGAAGGGAAGTAAAGCCGTGGGTCCCGTGTCATACATTTACGGCACGATAAAGAACCTCAAGCCTGAAAGAGAGGCCTCTGAGCAAAATTTGTCGGCCGTTTCATGCCCCGAGTTGAATGGGATGCTGATGACCTAAGCTGTTAAAGAGCGTCCATAAATAAATCAATCAAAAAAAAAAAACAACAAAGGGAAATTTACAAAAGTACCTGTGTCATAATTACAGCAAACATAAATTTTTTAACAATGTTTCATTAATAGTCAGAATTATATGGAATTATTTATCCTGACCTTTGTTTGTTTATTTATTTGTTAATTTATGTATTTATTTTTTATATAAACTTGGTTTATAATTTTATTTTGTGCAATTTATTAACTCTTATTTCCTCTTCCTTTACACATCCATGACATAAATTATTTTGATTCCCCATATGTTAACTTCATTTCTCAAACACCGTGGGATTTGTTTTCACTAAGTCTATGGCCTCCTTTTCCATCAAGGATGTCCAGAGTTGTTGCCGGTGCAGGGATCAAGATTGGTTCCATCCGTCCTGCAGTCACCTGACCTGGTTGCACGCATCTTTCAGCTTCCTGGCATGGTTCGGCCTGTGAGCAAGCAAGAATGTGTGAATCTCTGGAATGATTTCTTCTCATCATGAGGCCAGGATGAGTGTAGAGGTGTGGGATGGCCTGGCTGCTTATTCTAGCAAGAATGAGTTATATAGTGAAATTGAGATAGCAACTTATGGTGAAATTGTTACAGTGGACTTTGTTTTGAACTGTGTTGTCTTAGAGCATGCTTTTGAATAGGGAAGTCTGTAGGATATCACATTTATTTTTTTCTATTCTTGTCTGATCCTTGGGGTTACATCTACTTTCTAGAACCTTCCAGAGAACAATGCTTTTTGCTGAGTGGACAAGTTGCATGTAGTGCCAACCCTCTTTCTTCACTTTCCTTGTCCTTCACCCTTGCCTACCAGTTGATTGCTAGCTGTGGTGGTTAAAATTATACTTTGGCTTATTACAACTCATTTCTTGATACTGCCAGTGACCCCCTGCCTCTTTTAGGCAGCTTTGTAATTCATCTAATTGTTTTAACTGTTCTTATTTTTTTAATTTAAAATTTTATAATGGCAGAATTTAAAATGCTCTAGTTTGTGGGTTATAATGGTAAAATCAGTGTGCACTGCCTCTATTTTAGTGTATTATTGTTAAGTCTATTCAGTTCCTCAGTTTGACTGAAGCATTACTGTATGAGGAACATTTGTTATATAGCCTGTTTTCTTGAATTTTAAAATGAAGCAAGCCATTTTTACAAATGTTCAAGTTTTAAAGTTTGTATCCTAGTTCTTTAAAAATGGCACGGCTGTTATGAAAGAGATATTGAGAAGTGCATTCAAGTGAAAGGGTGTAATGTATTAATGCATGCTGTTAAATTTATTAAAATGTATTGTTTTAGAAATTTTTTTTAAAGTTTTCTTTTATTCCATTACACTTGAACAAGGACTTTCTAAGACTAAATCCTGGGGGTTTGTTAATACCAGTATGCTTCCCAAAACAGAAAATAATTAAAACTGTGCAATGCGCACAGGAGAATGCTGATGCCTACTGCATGCTAATACTGTAATTAATAGCAACATCAGTAACCTATAATTACAGAAATAATGCTTATTCTTATAATAGCAAACTGCAACTGACTGTCCATGTAAGCCATCAGCTTGGAGCTGTCTGTTATTATCACAGTTGACTGGCGTCGGTCCTGGTGGTGTAGTGGTAACCATACTTGCCTTCTAAACCCAAAGTCGCAGGTTCAAACCCGGCCAGGATTGATGGATTTTTTCGGGTGTAAAAATTGTAAGTATGGCTTCCTCCATGGGAAGTAAAGCTGTGGGTCCCGTGTCGTACATTTACGGCACGAAAAAGAACCTCAAGCCTGAAAGAAGAGGCCTCTGAGCAAAATTTGTCGGCCATTTCACCCCCGGAATTGAATGGGACGCTGATGACCTGAGATGTTAAAGAACGTCCTTAAATAAAACGAATCAAAAAAAAAGTTGAATGGCATGACCTTGATCCAGCTCATGGTGTGCTGAGTTGTGAATGCAGGCCACAAATAACACTTGATATTTACTTGTAGTTCCAACATTTGATAGAAGCTACTCTAGTACATTTAGTTGCTATCAGCTCATATCTGTATCTTAATAATGCCAAAGTTAATGATGAATGCTTAATCCAAGAGCTAAATTTGTTCAGCTATCCACACCATTTGACAGCAATTCCTTATGGCCTCCATAATGCAGTATTTAGTTTGCCTTGTAATTTGATGGAAATAGAGATAACTAAGGATCATTCACCAAGCAAGGTGGCTGAGGCAGTAATGCTTGAAATTCGCATTCCAGCAATCCTGAGTTCAGTTCTTGTTGAGCCGGCCATCCTGACAGGGATTTTTTGGTTGTTTCCCCTGGTCACTTAAGTGAATGCTGCGATATATTTACATTCCATAAATATGTTACTCTTTCATTTCATTTCATTTTGTTAGTTCTGTTACAGGTCAAAAGTGCCAGGGCAAAATGAGCTGGTGTAGCATGATGGTGGCTGCACTTTAGAAAGGTTTCCATTCCAGCCTGTGGAATTGAAGCGGGCCTTCTGAGAGTCTTCAACAACTCAGGGGAAAGGGCTCTACTGACATAAGAGTCTTCTATCTGGAAACATGTTATAGGAACACCATCTGCATCCGTGCAGTCACTGCCCATAGATGTGGCTGCCTGATGTCTTCCTTACCTCATTCTTTCCTTCTATAAATATCCCCATTGGGGTTATAGGCACACCTCATTCTTTCCTTCTGGAAGTACCCCCATTTGGGATATAGGCACAAAAGGCCAGCCATGAACAAGCCTAAAGTCTGAAAGTATCCCCCTCAGTCCCAGAGCATCCATTCAGTGGGTTATTTCAAGGAAAAAATAATATTGAAAAGCATCGCAATTAAAAAAAAGTTGATATTTGCACTAACTTGGATATTATGTGTATAAAATATATACAATATGCTTCTCATAGAACCTACCACTTTCATAGTATAGAGTGAATGAAATATGGCCATTCTCATATAAAATATAAGCAATATAATTCTTATACAACCTACCGCTTTCATAGTATAGGATGATTGAAATATGGCCATTCTCACAAATGTGCATATATGAAATATTTTCTTATCACATGAACAATGATAACAATTATGTTTTTATATGCTAATAATAAGGGGTATGCAGGCTTTTAAACACATAAAAAACTGGCAAATTTTAAAATTGTGTTAAAATAAGAAAAATGTATTTTAAAAAGGATAATATAAAATCAAACCTCTTGACTATATTAAAAAATGTACATTACTTTGAAACTTTTCTTTATACCAACCAAGTTTCAAGATGGAATGTTAAAAAATAAGCTAGTTAATAAAAATGTCACCAAGAAGATCTCTATTCTGCTGAAAGGCTGACCCATCTGCATATTTGCATGTCATGCATGAAATTGAGAATCCTTTAGGGACCTCTGATGAGCAGGAATTCCATTGGTGGGCAAAACACAGTAAACAGTCCATGTTCTGAGAACCATCTTCAAACCTACAATCTTGAGTTATTTAAGTAATGGGGTTCATTTTGGTATTCTTAACTAGAAATAAGAAAACAAAACTCTTTCCACATTAGATTTTTTCTCACTCTTACAGCTCTGTGGGAGATGTTATAATGGTTCCTTGCAGATTTGCTTATGCAACTAGTTGCATTATGGTGCTCCCTACACCATCACATAGATCTTTATCATGGCTCATCAAGAAAAAATTACATTTGGTGAACACGTGGAAATCTTATTCTTCACATAGGAGATTTTTTTTATGTGGTTTATTTATGGATGAATGGTCATCGGCATTCAATTTAATTCAGGGCATGAAACAGCCAACAAATTTTGTTCAAAGGCCTCTTTTTTCAGACTTGAGGTTCTTTATTGTGCCATAAATGTACGACATGGGACCAACGGCTTTACTTCCCTTCCGAAGGAAGCCATACTTATTATTTTTACACCCGAAAAAATCCATCGGTCCTGGCCAGAATTGAACCTACGATCTTGGGTTAAGGAGGCAAGTATGGTTACCACTACACCATCACGACCATGTACATAGAGATTGAAAACATTTTTCATGTTTTTATATTGTCCTGCTGCTTTTCCCCTGAATTAATATATTTTTCAAAATTTAAAGTATGTTTGTTTTAGGTTTGATACAAGTTTCTTTAGAAAAAGGTAAAACTTTAGAGGTATCATGAACTAAATATTTTGAAATAAATCAGAAACAAATGTGCTTTAAATATCCAAACCAACCAATTTCTGTAGTAAATAAGAAATGAATATGTGTTTACTTCTAAATTGCAGGTCATCCAGAATTATATAAGTGCAATGTTCAGAATAATTCCGAATTCAAATGAATTCAGCTGGTCTGATATCTTCACTTTTCATTATAATTTGATTGTACTTTTGCAATAATATTGTTCACTTTATATTTTGTAAGCCATACCATGAAATTTTCAGAGAATGGTTTCACCAGTCATTTAAGCTCTATTTGTTGTTGCCCATTTATAGTTGATAATTCTTCAATTAGAATTTTCTGTAAGAAAGAATCCAACAGCTTCAAAACTATTATATCTCCAGGACGTTTTTCATACTTATTGAGATAATCTAGTATCAGCCCATTGTTTTATTAAATTCAGTAAGATCTTGGAATGTACTGTCATTCTCATAATCTTAGGTAGATTAAAAGTAAAACTACTTAAAATCAATCATGTCAACACATTAAAGCACTCTTGACGTTCCTTTTTTTTTTTTTGGATCATTTTGATAACACAGAAGCAGATAACATTTTGTATTATAAGTTCATCAATAGACCACCAGAGCACTCACAGTCACTTACATTGCCAATTTAGATTGATCCGTTAGTCATTCATGGTTGACAATGTGACCAAGGTCTCACAAAACATGTCCCAGTTTAAAACAACAACAACAACAACAAAAGTGGAATGTCAAGAGTGTTTTAATGTGTTGACATGATTTTAAGTAGATTTACTTTTAATCTACCTAAGATTTTAAAATCATTTCACTGTATTGATTCCTACATTCATCATTAATGTCATTCTCATGGTAATGCTAATGAGGTTTAGCAGGCTCATGATCATTGATAATCGCTTCTGAGTAGAAATAAGCATTAATTTTGTGTTTTCATATGTCGTGCAAACACAAACATGCATGTCCCTACTGCTTCTGCCAAAATACAGTGTTAATCTGAGAGATGCAAACCTCAAAAACCCAAATTTGGGAATATCTTTTGTTTTTTATTTCTTTTTCATCCTTCGCTGACAGGTTTTGTGTTTTTCCTGCCAGCCAGTATCCTACTAATATCATCTTCATAAAAATGTTTCACAAGTTTAACAATATCATTAGGGAGGCTTCTCCAGTATTTTCTGTCTTAAATAAGATGTGTTTCTTCATTTGTGTTTGCTTTGTAGTATGTGCTATAAAGAAGACATCTGAATTCAGAAATAATTTTATGTGTATTCCAATTTTTAGGTAGCCAAGTTAAACTCATGCATTTCTCATTTGCTGTTTTTGAAGTTACAAATGTTTCTTTGAACTGGTTTATTATTTCCTGACAATTATTCATCTCACTGTCTAAATATTTTCTCTCTTGCAACATGTGTTACTCACTGACTTTTCTTTGTGCATGTGATTTAACATATGAGGGTTTAGGTTTGAAAACAGGAGATTTGCTTAGTGGAATTAGAAGTTTATTCAAATAACTAATGTCTTCAGTACTTTCAGGAGCGCATTCCTCCTTATTCATATTAAAATATTAGTGATGTAAGTGTTACAAATTCGACTCAATCATTTTAAATTCTTACATTCCTCCTTGCTTGTTAAACTCCCCTGCCTTAGTTTACACATCCTCTTCTTCACATTTTGACCTCTGATATCAATTCCTCCTTCAGTTACTTCATCAGGAATATCCATTTTTGAAATTTTAATATGACAAATTGAGTCACTAATACTAAATGTCCCCACTTAAACTTACTAACATATGCATACAGAAAAATGTCTTCAATTTTAATCAAAAATGTTACCAAGTCTCTGATATAGCAATGGAAAACCTCCCTGTTTCCATTTCTAGCAGATTTATTCATGGGTTATTTTAAAATACATATCTCCAATGCCTTCCTATTAATTTTCTAGATATGATCCAGATATATGAATGAACATATTTGTAATAATATTAAAATAACATTCAATATATACTCTGAAACTTGACTTGCAAGATAACTCTATACAGTTCACCATGGAAGTGGATAAAAATGGGCGACTCCTCTTCCTGGATTTAAAAATTATAAAAAATGCAAACAGATCAATCTTATAATTACAGAAAAGAAACTCAAATAATTACATTTAAAAACTATAACCCCATCCCACTTACAGAAACAAGAGCACAAACCAGAATATCAACAAATAATTAATCAGCAATAGCCAATTGTTTCAACAAAGATACAATAATAAAAATGATCAATAAATTTAAAAGACAAAAATCTTTAAGAGAGGTATTCACACTGGAGAAATCAAGAAAAGGTAGCAAATTCAAAATTTTCACATATCATCAGACTTACCACTGCAAATTCAATAAGATATTCAAAGAATTTTACATAAAGATAGAGTCCCATAGAACAAATATAATATAAAAAATGTACTTATGTTCTATATTTAAAGACACCATTCCAACAAAACAAAAATCAGGAATTTACAAAATTGAATGTGCAGAATGCACACAATGCATCAGTAAAACAAAGAGAAACTTAGGAATTCAGAGGAATTAACACTTCAGGAATATTCATTTTAAACAAATAGATAAATCAGCAGTAACAGCACACTTTTGGATACAACTCAGCAAGTTCCTATTCGAATCATCAGAGGCCTCCACGAAGCACCTTGGAATCCAGCCACCACATCGAGAGTTGATCAGCAGTTGATGATGGAAGAAATTATCCCGAAAACATGCCCTAATGTTCTCATAAATGGAAGTGAAGTTAGTGCTAATGTATGTATTAAATTCTAGAACTAAATGTGGAACTTTTTATACATATCTACCTTCACTTTTTTAATACCAACTCATTTTGAATGATCTCAATCTGAAAGGATTACAACATCTTAACAATTCCCAAGTTTTCTTTGTTATAGGCATGTTTATGGAATTAAATCATACTGAATTCAATCCATACACACAATTAATTAACAGAAGAAACCCCCTCTTAAGAAATGAGAAAATTGTCTAACAATATGTTACATATCATGCGTCATGTGTATGACCACTGGCCAGGCAATGTGTAACTTTGTTGTGTCACAATTCAAGCAGTTATGGTCCTTAAACACTTATTAATAACATGAATATTTATTAAACCACTAAAGATTCCAAAATGCAGTTTGACAGGCAACCAATTATACAGAAATCTTAATATAGGTTATAATGTATTCCAAAAGATTTGATTTTAATTTATTCATATTTTATTTATGATTTTCAGTAATGGCATTTGGAAAAATACAATAATTTAAACTAGATTTATTTTCAATTATGCCAGTTTTCTATTTGCTTTTATAAATTCTCCTGTGATACCTTGACAGAATTTATCATAACATCCTACAAGTGCACAGTCTAAAGTCGCTATAATTGCTAGACCATATTGTAAACATCTTCAGTATCATATTATAGCAGCAGCTATTTATTATAAGTATAAAAAGAATTGTAGATATCACCTTTTCCAAATTCCCAAATTTTGCATGGAATGACTAATACAAATAGATGAGAAAATCATTGTTAAAAATCTGTCTTGCATCCCTGTTTTGGCAGTTGGTGCACTATTTCAATAACAGCAGCATTTAAAGAAATCATGCATGCTGCAATGGCTCTGTTGCAACAGCAGTGTAATTTCTGCAACAGTGCTAAATCATGCTGCTGCTATTAACTTAAAATTCCTGACCTGGCCAGATCAAAAATCTTGCAGAAATAAATGCTTTCTGTGGAAAACTTACATCACAAGATTATGGCCTACTTAGAAGCCCAAAAGCAACTAATACCTTGCTACTTAAAATCTTCAGTTTCATGATTAAGTCAATCTCTCCTCATATGGTCTTCAAAAGGTGGATAAGGGAACAGAGAGGATATGAAAGGAGTTTTGAAATATCAAACAGAGCAATTAAAATAGTAGTATATTAATCATTTCTTAACTATTCATTCATAAAAATGTACAATGCAGTAAGCAATTAACATTTATGTTATATGGTTTAAAGTCAGATATAATACATCATTTAATGTATGTTTTTTTTCCTGCAAACTTTTTAGAAACTTTACCTAACAAAAGAAATTGCCATCAACCTGAAAATGTGAGAGTTTATAATATGAGTTTTAGGAATCAACACCAAATAAATTAAATATTGAGAGGAAAAATATAACATCATTAATAAACAGATGAGATGACAAAGCTTATATTTTAGCTTTCCTTTTTTAAGCTTTTTGGAAATTCCTGGTTATTTCTCTGTTTTTTCCTAAATATTGCTGCATTTGCATAACCTTTGCACTGCAACCTTATTTGTTATAATAATTAGGCAACCTGGGTCCTGCATTGCCCCGTGATATAATATTTGTTTTGTTAGTTTACATTTTCAGTGAATATCCATTATTATTTTGGGTTCCAAGGTCGTAGCTGTCATACTTATTTATCATTTATAAATTTAATGATATATGTACATGGTTAATTGTAGGTCAATAACCAGTGCAGTTGTATAGAAGATAGCAAAAAAAGTCAGTAAACATATATTTTATACAATTGTGATGTAAATACGAGGGCCATCCAGAAAGTAACTCCCAATCGCGCCTGGAGATGGAACCACTTGTCGGATAGGAATGCGCATGCGCAGGAGTAGAGAGGAAGTATGTGGGAATAATGCAGTAAAGTTTCAGCCTTGTGACGGCCGTGGTTACCGCGCTGTGCTAGGAGAAAATGGCTGCTCTGATATTGTCTCCCGCCAACTGCGAGGTTCGTGCAGTCATCCTAGGTTTGCTCGCTCAAAAGCAAAGTCCAGCAGAGATCCATCGCCAATTGTGTCAAGTGTATGGACACGACATTATGGTAAGACGATGGTGCAGGCAGTTCACTGAAGGACGAACCAATATTCACGACGACGACCGTAGTGGCCGACCGTCCCTGGTGACGGCAGAAGTGTTGGAAAGTGTGCGGCAAGCATTTGAGCAGAACTGGCGCTTCACAATTTCAGAACACTCTTGTCAATTCCCCAGATGTCTCGGCTCCCTTGTGCACGAAATTGTCTCCCGGAAGCTTGACAAGAGAGATCTGAAATTGTGAAGCGCCGTTTCTGCTCAATAGCTTGCCGCACAGTTTCCAACACTTCTGCCGTCATCAGGGAAGGTCGGCCACGGTCAGTGATTTGCCTGCACCATCGTCTTACCATAATGTCGTGTCCATACACTCGACACAATTGGCGATGGATCTCTGCTGGACTTTGCTTTTGAGCGTGCAAACCTCGGATGACTGCACAAACTTCGCAATTGGCGGGAGACAATATCAGAGCACCCATTTTCTCCTAGCACAGCGCGGTAACCACGGCCGTCACAAGGCTGACATTTTACTGCATTATTACCACATACTTCCTCTCTATTCCTGCGCATGCGCATTCCTATCCGACTAGCGGTGCCATCTCTAGGCGCGATTGGGACTTACTTTCTGGATGCCGTAATATATTAGCAAAGTATTATTTCAAAGCAATTGCAACTTTCACATAGAATCTTCACACAAGAACTTCCCCAATTGCTGCACACTGTTTTTACTTTGCCACCCTTTTCTGATGAGCAAAATAACAGCTATTCTTACCTTATTCCTTTGCTGGTTCTACAGGTTGCATTCTTGCTGAAGTATCAAGACAATTTGTATTTTCATGTCTAGTTTGATTGCGTGAGGGTTTCTCCATTGTTTAGATTTTAGCCATTATAAGTTCTCTTCCAAATTGCATGAGTAAATATTTATTCTTAGATGCCTTTATTATATTCCATTTTGAGAATTTTGTGGTTCAAATTTTATATGCTGCTACACCTAAGCAATCTAAGATGTAAAATATTACCATTAGCCAGAAGTTGTGTACCTTTAGCATGAATAAAAGTTTAAGTAATCTAAATTATCCACAGATTAAAATGGATTATTGTTTATTCTTAATAATTTTAGCATCATGATGAATTGATGAGAGTAATATGACTCCTGTGTTTCATTTTGGAACACAAATTACCAATGTCAGTTGTTGATCATATCCAAATGATGAGTTTTCCTCACTTTTATGATCTTTCAAGATTTCTTTTTCTATAATTTTTCTATTTGATCACACTGTGCCAACAAGTATAGTTTGTTGATCAAAGAATTTGCTAATTGAGTAGAGGTAAAATAGTTATTGCAGGTCGTATTCCTTTTGTTGTTCTATGGATTGATGACATCTATTACTGCCACCCTTTCCAGGTTATTGACCAGAGTAATTTCCTCTTTCAAAGGACCAAAGTTCTCAGCAGCATCACAGCTTCAAAATATTTATATGCCGTATTTTCCTGGCTTACTTAGAAGATATAGGGTAAACCTGCAATATGCTCATACTGCCATTTGTTCATCACAGTGAAGAATAGTGCAGGAACATAGTTTCTGAAGATTGGAAAAGACATTCCCACATCCCTGTAAGCTGCCATATACTAAAAAGGACTTTCAGGTTTATATTCAAGTTAGCAAATCTGCAAAATCTTCAAATGAAATCACTTTCAGGACAATAGTAGTTTGAAATATTGGCAATTGGTTGTCTAGGGACCCTACTTCTATTGATTCCCCTGCTGTTAGTTGGACTCCTACCAATGTAACAAACTAATGAAAGCATTACAGACCTCCATTCAACAACAGGATAATTTTTTTTGTGGCTTTTCTTTAGATATTACTTTATCCGATCTTCTGTTTTGTTTCTTGAACAATCACATCTATAATTTCAAGAGAAATAATAAGATATCTTGTATATATTTTGATTCACCATTCTTACTTTTTTTTTTACAATATTTCCAGCTAAAGTTTGAGTCTGTATTGGAACAGCAGTAGACCAGATCTGATGCTGATGTATAAGATGTAGACGACACATTGTCTAGGACTTGCACTTTATAATTCTACGTTTTTGGAATGAAGGTGTTATTTTTTTTCTTCTCAAGATATTAAAGACAATTTTCTTCTAGAAAATTTGGTATCATTTTTCTTCATCAGTTTCCTGAAAAACACTTTCTGCTAATACCTTTTTTATTTTTTTCCATTATTTCCTCTTAACTCTTTCTGTGATAGCATGACATAATTTCAAACTGAATACTATGCTAGACTAATCATTTGCTAGTAGTATTATACTTCTGGGAGCTTTAGAATATTATGTTGGATGCAGCTCAGATGGTGGGATGTACAGTAGAAAGCCACTCTTGTGATGTCAATTTCTGTTTTGTTTAGCCAATGAGTTTATTGCTGTGCTAGGTTTAAGTAAGTTTGTGGAGAGTTTTGTGTTAATTTTGTACAAGTTTTGTACCAGGTATACAGTGCAATCACTGCAGGAATAGAAGAGGATAAAAGAAAATGGTAAGTGCTACATAGGCAGGCAAGAGAATTAGTATTTCAGGTATATTTGTACTTTGTTGGCGTGAGTCAACAGACAACATGCCACATGGAACATGAAGAGGGAAACAACATTGCCAACCTTAGGACAAGACTGCCTGTGAAGTCAGCCTTCTCATGGTATAAAGCATTACCAGCAAGGGTTAATAAACTGAAAGCTGTATGTAAATTCCTTGGAATCACTTTGCTTTGCTCGCAACAATTCTCACTTGGCTGTTTAACACTTGGACTGGACTTAATTTGTTGCTATATGATATGTATGGCAATGTTGCAATGGATAGCTCTCTTTCCTCCTTCAACAGCACTCAATAGCCTTCTATGCTGCATTCAACTATAGTGGATACCAACATATTGTAACATGCTAAATCATAAGTAGACAAATTCCAGGAGACTGATCAGCCCCAAGTTGCATGAATAAGCAGATTATGTAATATCTACATTTTTCCAATAAAAGAAAAAATAATTTAAATTTGTATAGATCATAGATAGTTGCAAGCTGTCACCAAGAGCAAAAATGATAGAGGAACTGATAAGATAAGACTTATTTAATTGAATTCTCTGGGGAGTTAGGTTACCTGTTAAAGTTAATGGTGTCCTAAGATTGTTATCTAAAAGGCCCTGACTTACAGGGGTTATATTGATGTGTCTGTGACTATTATGATGGACCATACCAAAGAAAGCTTCATAGGAGTTCTTTCCAAATATGCTGGGATGGTCGTGTATTTATGTTATTTTCTCAACCCAATCTTTAATTTCTGATATGCTTAACAGATAAATGTAGCCTAACAAATGGTCAATAAAAATACCTATTATTAGAATGCAGATTTTTACACCACAGTTTGTGTTGTAGCACAGTCAATCAATTTCCTTATCAGTGTAAGAAATGACAGTTTTTATTTTCTATTTTTCTTCTTCAGAGAGAAGATTGTCCTAATTGTTAAAAATATGCCCTGCAATTCTGAGCTGCTTCAGCTGAATCAAAAACATAGATTGATATTAGGCATTTGTAATATAGCCACATTGAAGACTTTGTCCCAATATAATGGAATGCCCCATTATTCATAATGCAGTTCTCCTTCTTTAAGTAAGCAATGCACTAGAAGGAATCACAAAATATGTTTCAGACTATCTTCAAATGCACAACTTCTTCTGCTGCTACCTCGCACTGATGCCTTTCTCCCTAAAGCAATTAAACTGCTCTAATTATAATTTTATCACTGCAGAATTGCAAATACTGAATAACATAGGTATAATGGAATATTTTTCAATATTTATTAGTGCATGTTAAATTTCAGATTTTATCAAAATGAACATAAATTAAATAATTTAACATTTTTAATAGCAGATCAGTAAATTAATGGTGCATTGAATAGAAAAAAAAATGTGTTAACTATATATATTACATGCTTTCCCATAAAGCTACAATTTTCTTCCCATTATACCATGTTATGCAGAACATTGCTTTAAAACTTTTTGTTATACATTGATATACAAGTGTATAAGCTACATTCTTTGTAAAATGATATACAAATAAATATGTAGTTAAATATTATTGATTTTTTTAAGTTTCAAAATTTTCATACTTGGCAAAATCATCTGGACTTGTCCTATCTCTAGTGATATAAGCTATCCTTACCAAAAAAAAAAAAGAAGAAGAAGAAAAAGAAAGAAAGAAACATCTATACATAGTTTTTTTGTATCGGGGATTTTCACAGTAATATTATATTATAATATGACAAATTATTGTTACAAAATCACTCAAATTTCACTAATTTTGTTCCACTTACTTGGACATTGTAAAATTTGAGTGATTTCTTAACAATAATTTGTCATATTAAAAGATATGAGTCGACCAGGAACTGATGATAGGAGCGATGGCTCCCGAAACTAGTCTTCCATTTTATTGAATTTTAGTGGTGTGTATGTTACAATTTCGACTCAATTTTTTAAAATGTTAATATTAAAAGATCTATATTTTTGCTCTCTCTAATGACCTTAAGCCAATCTTACAAAAGAGCTATGCCAGGCATTTTCTTCATGGAGTAACATATTTCCTGTCCATAAACTGCTTAGTGTCAAAGTGCTTTAAGAATATGTACATACAATTCCTGTCTCCTGTCTATAGCATTGGATTACTATCTCTTTTAACCATATTTCGAGCTTGAAACAAAATATGTTTTAAATATTGAAGTACTGACATATAAATTAAAATTAGGTAAATATAATGTAGGCATGAATTAAGTGTTACTAATGTGCAACTAGCTCACTTTTTTAGTGAAACATAAAACTATTATGGAATAAATAATATGAGATTGTTATATCTGTTCACAATTATTGGTAATCTGATTTACAATATTTGAAAAAATTGCAAAAACAATAGATTCAGAGCTCAGTAATCCAAAACTCAGAAAATCACTGCCAATTTTTCTTTGACCTTTGTATTGTCAATTTTTTCTCATGGCACTTGATAACACATTGACCGTTCTAATCTTGATATTGAAAGATTTATAATTTAATAAATACACAGAAAAAAACAGCTGAATGATTTAAAATGTCAATATTTATGCTAATAAAAACTATACATAAGTAATGCATTTTGACGTCTGCAATGGCATATAAACTACTAAAAATATAAATATAAGCCTTTTTTTAACTATTAGATATTCAACAGGCAAATTATGTGAAGAAATTATTTTTGTTCACATAAAAATTTACAACATAAATATGTATTTATGTGATAGTATGAGAGCCTGCACTAAACTATGAGCCACCCATGTCCTTATTCAGCATTTTCACACACCATACTGCACTTATTTTGTATTGCTCATTCATAACAAATAGAAAAAGTGTGATCACCTCCTTACTGAAGATAAGGAATTGTGGTGAAACTGCAAAGTGGAAGCAGCACTGTTGCTAGTTGAGGGAGTTTGTGTGAGATATCACATGCTATTAGCATGAATAAATTTTAGAAGTGGCAAGTATAGCAAAATACTTTGTGCAAATGTTCAGAGTGTTCATTTAGTGGGTATCATAGCTTTTTTGTGCAATATGAGAAGCAGAAACAAGAAAATGTTGTTTTATTCTTGTTGCTAAACCAATTTAAAACATATGAAAATGAACACTTCTTTCAGCCACCTAAAGACAAAATGGAGAAAAGCAATTTCTTGTAGAGAACAAGAGCTAAATTCCAAGTGTTTATGTGTGTCATTTGCATTTTTCTGGTGATATCATTGTTAAAACAAACTCATTGTAGTGCAAGGCAATCAGGTCAAAATTTCATGATAACAATGCAAATTAAAAGAAGTTATGTTGGAAGAAGCAGAGGATAAAATAAAACAGACTGTACAAATTTTCCCAAATGTGAATGACTGGGAAAACAATTCATTTATTGGTGACAGCAGCAGTATTTCTAAACATACATTGTCCAATATACTAGGTTACATTGTGTGCCAGACATCTAAAGTAATGAAGTTACATGCTTCAGCCTTCTTCAAGGAAATTACTTGGAAGGAATTTCTGCAGCCATCCTGACCTTAATTAGAGACTTGTTAATGTTAATAACACATCCCTCAAGAGGCATATTGAATATATTAATTTTATTCAAGTGGAAAAAAAATTCACTAAAATTTTATAATGAACATAGTCTGTGGGAAGATACATTTTATGGCTATCTAGATAGTTTAAGTGCTATTGTTATTGAACTTTATAAAGTGGGCTGTAGTGAAAGTGGTGTTATGAACACTTCCTGAACTAGTTTTATATTACATCAAGTGCAGATTTTTTTTTTTGTGACAAGACAAATTAGAAGGAAGCTGAAATCTTCAAAGTACATCAAATTCATAGGCAGTCTTAAGTGTCTTGACAAGTGATCTTCAGTTTGGGTAAGTCAACATGTTCTATATAATCAGTCTCAAATTACTTTGCAGCTAGGATGATTAACATTTAACCAAAAATATATATTGCAAGTTTAATAATAAATTATATATTTTGAAATTGTTCTGTCATTTATATTTCTTGTATGTTATTTATTTTCCTAATTTTTACATTATTGTGATTTCTAGGCAGTTTAGGTACTTAATTCATCAGTGGTAAAATAAATGGATTATAATTTGATTTTTGTGCCATTACTTGAGCTAGCACCCTCTCTTAGCAGAGGCAATCCATCTCATGGAGGAACCATTAAACACACTTTTTTGTCTATTCACATCGAATGACTTATACAATCAGTCTAGATATTGTAGTTTTGATTGTGCATAGTGTTATGGCGACCTCCATTACTTAAACTTTCACATGTTCACAATGTAATATAAAAAATTTTGAAGAGAAATGCATAAAATGTTTTGACAGAAATTTGGTTAAGGTCAAAGGTAACAATAAAAACAAATAATTACTTATGTATTAAAGAGTTTAAGCTGAAAATGAAAAACTACCATGGTGGCCGAGGTCGTTAAGACATGGACTCATGAGCAGGAGGTCTGGGGTTCGATTCCTACCAGAACCGTCCTCCCTTACTGAGGTTTTTTATCCTCAGTCCTCATAAATGGCAAATGTTGGGGAGGTACCCTAAACTTGGGCCAGGAACATTTCCTTCCTTAAAAAATCCTTTCCCAATATATCATTTCATCTCGTATATTATTGTCCACCTCCTGTGGTGCCTCAGTAGTAAAAATAGGCGCTAAACACTATTCAAAAAAAAATTAAAACTAAATAGGACACAAAGTATGCTGCAGAAAATACAAAGCATTTTGTTAAATTATGCAATGAATTGAGGTTTTTCAAAACAATCAAAAGCAGAACCTTCTGATTTCTGAAAATTAAACAAGGATGCTGTCATTTGATCTTTGATGAAAGCAGAAACAATGTATCAAGAAAAAAGTACCAAGTTAACTTTGCCACAAAAACAAAACTAGAAAAGAAAATAAGGAGGAAGTCTGAAGAATAAAAATAACCCCTATAAGAGTTGAAATATCTATCAGGCATGAACTAAATCTGTCACATAAAGTAGTATGGCCTTTACTCAGATGAAAAAGCTGTTTCATTAATTGTTGAGGTAAGTTTGAGTGGAAGACATAAGTTAATCCGGATTGGTACTAAAGAAAGAAATGCTGACTTGTAACTGTCTTATTGAGTACTAACAGCTAAAGAGCAGCATTACCTATTGAAAGCAGCAATGACTTTTGATGAAAAATCTGCTGAAGTGAAGCTGCAGGAATTTTAGGCCATATATTGACACATTTGACAAAACTACAGTGTATTGTAATAGGATCCTTAGATTCAATAAATAAGATGGTTTTATGTTAGTGTCAGATTGGATATTCGGTGGCAGTCATAACATGTGTTTTGACAACTTGATATGATAAGTTGTATGTTCGTAGATCTCTGACTGCTTCGTGAACTCACTGAATGCCCCAGGAACTAAACTACACCAAACTAAAAGCCAATTGAGTTATTTTACCAAGTAGATGAATTATCTCCTAAGATTAAAGGAGTTAAAGCTCTCTCAGCATTGGAAATGAATAATTGTTTCATGGCATATTAGTCAAGCATTATCCAAACAATCCAGAAAACTCTCAGTTGATATCCCATGAAATATTAATCTGCTAAGATGATTATATGACAAAATCCCCCTGAGCAAAATCTTAAATCATCCCTTATCACCTTGATATTGCAGACCCATTAGAATCCAATAGATAAAAGAATCATCCGAGCTTTGCATAAAAGAGATAGACTACATTGAAGAACAGATCTTTTCTTTCAATACTATAAATATGGATGTGATGATGATACCATTAAAGTAAAAAAAAAAACCTAGTTATGGCATTGATCAACAGAAAAGTATGCAGTGCTGTTACAGTTCTCTGTCAACACAATCTTGTTACATTTGAAGAGTTATATCAAAGCTAATGAGCATTTAGAAGCTACTAAAAGCCCATCGATGTAAGTACAATCCAGTTGGGACTTGGGTAAGATTTCTGGAATGTGCATTTGCATAAAAAAATGACCATAAAGAAAAGAACATATTCAGCCAGACAAAATCATATGTAGAAAGTACAAAAATTTAGAAGTAGGAAACTGTTGACCAGCCTAAACTAGGGTTAGCAAAACTACTAATAATAGCAAACTTGCAAGGCAATCTCTCACTTGCTGCTACTATCATTGGTGTTGATTAACAACTGATCAAATGATTTGGTGCCATTATGACCCCAATTTCTTCTGAGTACAGCATAAATGAATCAATCTTTAATGATCAATGTCTTAACTACTCCAAAATTTATTATATAAAAATATTCTTGATATTACATGCCCCATCTGTATACAAGATTCTTCTACTCACAACCTCTATCATTTCTACCACACTTCTCCCCTCTCCTGGGTAAATAAAAAGAAGCCCAAGAGACCAGAAATAAGGATATTAAATTCTTCCATGATCAAAAATCTCAAGAGTGCTACAAACTACATTGTATTTCTTAAAATTGATTTTGAATTCTGATTCAATCTTCTTATCACTTAAAACTTTCAAGAGTATATGAAAAATCTCTTCTAACTGATGTGTTTCATCTTCTTAAAGAGCCACCATTCAAGATGTCAATAGATTCTTCTTCCAGAACTGTCATTCCACTATATCTGATTAAACATGACGAAGATGATGGTGGTGGGTCCTGTGTCATACATATACAGCACGAAAAAGAACCTTATGGCTGAAAGCAGAGACTTCTGAGCAAAATTTATCAGCCATTTCACGCCCTGATTTGAGTGGGATGCTGATGACCTGAAATATTAAAGAGCGTCCATAAATAAAAAAAAAAAAAACCAATACAAATGTTAGTGTTTCAATGCGCTAATTTCAAAGTGTAACATCTTGACTCAATTTTTTCAACAAATGACATTCATTTCTTCCTGTTGCCACCACATTTTATTTTAAAACTTCACACTCTTTAAAAAACGAACTTCTGCTAGGAAATCTTGCGATCACATTATCCACTAATCCTTGAATAAATTGCTGCTTGAAATTTGTGAACAATGTTCAAAGGTTGGTTGGCCTTTGAATGTTTTTGTAGCTGAATATTCAACTTGGATGGGTTGAAGATGAACACATTTTTGTCTTTCACTGCAGTCAATGCAACGTTGCATTTCTAAAGATTTTAGAAGTTTTTGCGTCAGAGTTTCTACACTGCAGATACAGGGAAAGTGAGTATTGTTTTCAGAACATCTCTAAATAGAACCAGTTCTGATGAAATTCCATGAAATAATTTTTGGAGCAATCCACGAAATGTTGCTCTGATTCGTGAAGGCAGCGAATGATTTTTTTTTTCTCAGCTTGTAAAATACTGAATAAGTGATGTATAGCTTGACATAAATATAAGGATGCTACCAAACGAATGTCAAATAACCTTCCTATATTTTCAGTTCAAGTCAATGCCAAAGCAATTTCAGTCAATTCGCGCTGATTTTTCGGGCTCACAGAAAAGTGTGAATACACTGTGTCCATGAACGGAGCTGAACAAATGTATCTATTTACATGATGTACTGCCAGTTCCAGTTTATAATTCAAACAATATAACTACAATATTAGGATCATATTCATCACAAACACATATAGCTATTGTTTTGTTTTAACACCCCTTTTAATTACTGAGGGATCACAAGCCGTGATCACTGATAATACACGAGATGAAATGGTAAATTGGGAAAGGATTTTTTTGTTTAAGGAAGCGTTCCAGGCCTAAGTTTAGGGTACCTTCCTGGCATTTACAATTTATGAGAACTGGGGAACCCTGGAAAAAACATCAGCCAAGAAGGAAAGTCCTGTTGATTGAGAATCGATCTCGGCCACCAGTGGGTCAGTTGCATCGTGAATCATCGTAGATGCAACTAATACAGACAATTAAGCAGTATTCGTTTGCTTGCTTTGTGCTTTCGCCAACCAAAATGCTGAAAAAACAACAGGAATCAATTATGAACTTCGTTAGGAGAAACGACATACTTTTGATGATGAAATGTATTATATTTGCACAAGCGTGATCTGAAAGAAGGATGGCTTCCAATATCTAATCCGTTCAATATTGCGATTCACATAAATTTTGGAAAAGCAAGAAGGTTCGCTTTCTTTACATTGAAGTGTGCTGTTCTAAAAAAAAAAAAAGGGCGCGGTCGCTTGTGATTTCTCCAAATTCTTTTCTTCCTATTTCTTGAAATAGATTTATTAATTGCCTTTTTTACTTTTCATTCAAAATCGATTCACACTTCAAATGAAACTCCGGTGATTAATATTTTAAAATTGAACTTTTTATTGTTTGCATTCAATCATTTGATAAATGGTGTCTCAATATGCATTTTACTGTCTTTAATAGCACCCTGATTTTGAATTTCTGAACAATAATCCGTACGGAACTATTTGCTGAAAGCCTTATGTTTTCCATTTTTCGAATCTAGCTTCCTCTGTACATCCACCGATTAGGAAAGGCTACCGCAGCTCAATTTCCACTATATGTTTCATTGACTTGTCCCCGCCACTCGGACACAAAGCAGTAATATAAACCTTACAGAAAATAAAACAATATGTCCATTGTCGCGTTCCTGTTGCATGTCCGTTTATTAGAAAATGTATACTGCTGTAAAACATTGTGCGGGTGATTAATTCGCAGAAAGTCATCATGAAGAAGCTTAAGTACATGATGTTTCTTGCAATTGTATTGAAATTTTAAAACTTTCGTTTACAGACTGACGTTTATGAAATGGGGGAAGAGGGAATGTTTCGCTGGCAAGGAAAATATTTTTATTTTACGAGAGGGGAACTCCCCCCCCCCCGGCCAGGACCGATGGATTTTTTTCGGGCGTAAAAATCTTAAGTATGGCTTCCTTCGGAAGGGAAGTAAAACCGTGGGTCCCGTGTCGTACATTTACGGCACGAAAAAGAACCTCAAACCTGAAAGAAGTGGCCTCTGAGCAAAATTTGTTGGCCATTTCACGCCCGGAATTGAATGGGACGCTGATGACCTGAGATGTTAAAGAGCGTCCTTAATTAAAACGAATCAATCGAACCCCCCCGTTAAGGATTGTGTAACGTAGGATACATATACATTATTCGTTTTATTTTTTGTTTTATTCTAACCGTCTTTATAAGACGGTTTTTTTTCCTTTGTCATTGACAAGTCACTTGTTCCATTCCTGCACCGCGAAGCGCTTCTGGTAGGGATAACGGCCAAACCTGTTCTGAGCGGTACAAATACTGAGCAATTCGCGAATAAACACGTTTCATGGGTAGACTAACGACAAACATTAATATTACGAAAAGTGTTTGCACCTTATGACAATTTTTTGTTTTATAGTTATATATATTCTTAGCCATAAGCAATCGACTATATTCCCAAATATGAAATTTTAAATTATCCCTTTGGTCTGCCAATACTTACTTGGATATTGTGTAATGAGTGAAAATCCATGTATATCACTGGTTAATGTTCTTTATTTTATTTATTTTTTTTTTTCATTTCTTTTAAGTGATCTGAGAAACGACGCTCTTCGAGTCACTATGTCAGAGCATTCGTACAACAAAACCCTCTTATTGTTACACTTTTTGAAATTCAATTCAATAGACAACATACTTTTTTAAGGATTTCTCTGCCACGGTAGATATTAATAACTTCCCTGCGGAATATTAATAGCTTTCGCAATGTAGGGATTTTCTTAAACGTCAAAATATTCCTGAAATTTTCTTCAAATTGTGCATTTGTCTACATCGTCCAATATAATCTTATTTGCAGAAGATTAACCAACACTACCAGGCGATCTAATTTCGCTCTTCAAACTGACTTTCCTTTCTGTTCTAACATTATTATAATCTTTTTACTATGCTTGGCATAAACGATAGCACGTTCAGTGGCCTTTGTAACAGGTATTTTCAGGTCTTCTTTCTTCTCTTCTGCACAAAACTTGATAACATTACAAATAATACGCTGAGCTTGTTCTGAATGACTTTATTACATTACGTTCCATTAGTACACTTGTAGCGATGGGCTGATCACCGTTCCTTGTGACACAAGTATTAAGAGTATCTAAATTCAAATGGTTCATATGGTTCGTTATGACCCAGAACAGGTCTTAGACCTAAATGTATCGATGATGACATTCCATCACTACAAGTACTATAAAACACCAATAAAATGAACTGGTATCTACATCTAAACCAGACTGTACCGTAGAATCGGAAATGAGAGCGTGCGCCTCGAGAATTTCACGATGTCTTGCTGAAGAAACGTCTCAGAGAAGACTAAACACTCTTCTGGCGTCACACGGAACAATTGCTGTGTGAGAAGTTTCGATCAACCGAATGAGACAGGTACTTCCATGCACAGAGAATAGCATAGATTTATGCGCAAGTGGGAAGAAAGGATAGGAAGTCTAACTCCGGAATAGCAGAATCGGTCATTTCATTTCAGCCTGAACCATTGTTTTATGTTAGATGGGTTAAATTTGCGCCCTTTAACTTGTAATGTATCCAATGACATTGTATTTGTAGCGCACATTGATATATCATGGTCCCTGGAAGTATTTCACTAAGTTCCAGAAAAGAAAGTGCAGTGTATTTGTTTTGAAAGCAAAAATACTTGGAACATTATGCAACATTTAAAGAGCCTTGGGGATCAGGGTAGTCAAGGATCGGCTAATTGGAAAAATTTATTTTCTCTTAGATCTGGGTTTTGCTCTATTTAATTTCGTTTTGCAAATAAACATTATTATTATTATTAACATAAATTTAATGTCAGGAGAGATACTATACGGTACTCTGAAGACGAGGACTTCTGAAATGGAGTTCCACACACAGATTAACCGTAATTGCGATCCTGTAAAACAGCTCGAGGTCTGTGCTTCGAGAGAGCAATGTTTACAGCACATTGTGATTCGTACAAGCGCACAGAGAGAAAACTATTCACTCATACTCACGAGGTTATGAGATTCCTGATATTTTAGCTGCCGGCCTTGAGACTCTCGAACCAGATGAATTCCCATTCCTATTGTACCGTGTTTTATCAACGTTTTCTTTCATTCGTAATGCGTCACCGCGCTAGTTCGCATTCTTTCGCGGACCCCACTCGCTTTGAGAGGGAGAGAGAGTAATACAAGCAGCAACTCTACTTTGGTTGGGGCAAACAATTTGTGTAAACATTGTAAAAATAAAGTGGTAAATGAGTAAAATGTGTTCAGTGTAACATGTACTTACACAGCAATTGTGTTGAACTTCTTAATCCCTAATATCAACTTTATTGGCAAAGAAAATGTTCAGTGCTGTGAAATTGAAAATGTGCAATAAGTTCAGTGTTCTTTATGCAGGATTAGCGAGCTTAGTACTTTTAAATTTATTGTTAAATAAAAAAAAAAACATTGTTCTTAAGAAGCTTAGAGCAAAAAATATTCACTTTAGTGCAACATTTACTGACTCAACGTAGTGTTTTACTGAATGAAAAAGTATGTACTAATTCAGTACTTCCAAAAGTGTTCAGTCCATATGTTTGAATAAGACATATTTATCTGCTAAAAGTGTTTACATAATCAAAGTAATCGTGCTGATGCTTGTGTGGTCGTAAAGTAGATTCTGTGGTGATAAAACACAACTGAAAATAAATTTAAACAAGGCTGAGGTTTTGTCGAAAAACATTCTGTTCCTCAATAGCTATCATTTGCATTGTGTATTCTGATGCACAATTGTATACATGTGGCTGGAACCTCCAAGCCTTAGTATGAGGTAACATTGTTGAAATTAAATGACCCGTGATAATACTTTAAACTTATCACAGAATCACTGGAAAAAAAAAAAAAAAAAAACCTGAAAGAGCTGTTGTTGGCGATAATTATAAACAATGTTAAACTACAAAATGTTCCTAATTTGCATTTCAGCTTTTTATATACTGGGCCATTCAAATTATTGGATAACATGGCGGTGGGGAACTGCATCAGCCTAAAGTCATTGCTGAAGGCCAGCCGGGCTAAATGAGAGGCAGGTGGGATTTACTAACTGCTACATGGCCTTGAGTCCCATACCTCTGTCCGTATTGTTTGAAAAATGAAAGAAACATACATATCTAATCCTAGAGCAAAGACTGCTAAGAAATACATACTAAATAGCACACAGTAATTGCAAACTTAAAAGAAGTTAGGAACAGTGAAGTTTGTTAAATATAAGACTGTGTTAGACGACACTAAACTTCACTAACTGATTAATTTATCAGAAGTTTCAAGAGTGTTTGCTCTCATCATTAGCTGGGGACCAACTAACGCTGGCAGGTGGGGAAGTGACCTCTGGTGGTTCCAATAAGTAATGGAACAGGAAGTCCATTGGTGGGATGTCAAAGTTCAGAACACAATGTTTATTTTTTAAAATATAAATCTTCTCCCATATTGCCAATTCTTTGAGATTGTGGTAGCTTTCAACAGTTTAGCTTCTTTGGCAATGTCATGATCATAAGTTCAAAAACTGCAACTGCTCATTTATCCACCTGTTTATATCTTACATTCCTTGTCTCCAAATTTCCTATTGTTTTGCCTACATATGTCTGGTCACAATCCAAATAATCTATGTGATACATTCCAGCCTTTTTATGTGATATTAATAACTTTCCTGCAGAACATTAATAGCTTTTTAAAAATCTTCATAAATGAACCATTTGAATTTGATACTCTTAATACTTGTGTCACAAGGAATGGTGATCAGCCCATCACTACAAGTATACTAATGGAACGTAATGTAATAAAGTTATTCAGAACAAGCTCAGCATATTATTTGTAATGTTATCAAGTTTTGTGCAGAAGAGAAGAAAGAAGACCTGAAAATGCCTGTTACAAAGGCCATTGAACGTGCTATCACTTGTGCCAAGCACAGTAAAAAGATTATAATTATGTTAGAACAGAAAGGAAAGTCAGTTTGAAGAGCGAAATTAGATCGCCTGGTAGTGTTGATTAATCGTCTACAAATAAGATTATATTGGACGGTGTAGACAAATGCACAATTTGAAGAAAATTTCAAGAATATTTTGATGCAAAGTAGGGATTTTCTGTGGGGGTACTAGTGAATAAAGATGCAACATCAAAAAGAGACCAGGGAGTCGTTTGGCGAAATTATCACATTGTTAATTTTGTCCACAAATTCATGAATTGGTGATAATTCTACTTTCAAATTGCTCCAAAGCTCCAAATTTCTTTACCAATCACTTAGCCAAATTGTAGGTTGGTGAATTGATGATGCTGATTATTGGGCGCATGTTTTTGCCTGGTTAATGTGCTTATGCAAGGCCATAAATCCTAGGCAAACTAGGATTATTATTTTTTATTTTCCCTTTATCAATTTCCATCAAGGTTTTGGTCTGTCTGATGGAAGACAGACAGTTAAAAGCTTTTACACACTCCTTCAAAGGATCCTGCCTTATTACAGCGTATTCAGTATTACCTAACATATTCTCCATTCGTTCAATATAATCAACTTTTTCCCTTTATCAGCCTTAATATATACAACTTGTTTACTGTTAAGTGATTTAAGTACACATTTATTGAGGTGTTGATATTGACGGTTCATATTGTATTGCTTAACCACATTGGTTTTTGATTGCCAACTTTTAGTCTTTCAAACCCTGGGTAGCAATCTCTATATCTACTATGTAATCTTCCAATTTATTGGCGTGATCCACACATGTTTTTAAGCCCTTGTTTAAAAACTGTAGTTATAATTTATCGAAAGAATATCCAGATAGGTTAATTGCATTGTCAGTGCTGCATTTTTGAGATTGGCAATAGTCTGCTTTTTGTTTACTAGACAATGTGTTGAATTTTTCCTTTAGTTTAAGCGTTTTATTTCTCATTAATACATTTAATTTATTGTGGATATTATCTTTCATGTTATTCCAAATTATATCATATCATATACTTAATTCACCTTTGGAAATTTGTTACAATTTCATGGCTTTGTCAATTACAGCGACTTTGTTTTGACACACCGTTTTAGGAAAAGTATGTCCACTACTATACTACTTCTTTTTCCTAGCACATTCAAGAAGGATTTTTATGTTTTTTGCCTAGGAGGTCTTTATTAAAGGTAAAAAAGTTAGATCCTACCTTGTACTTACGAAGCTGTTGACAATGGAGTGGCAATCTACTTCAACTCATGTATACACATTCTTACACTAACTCCATTCACTTACTCTTAAGTAAGACGCGTTTCGGGAGAATCTCTCCCATCTTCAGTTGCTGACTGAACCTACCTACAACACCACCTACAAAAAAATTTAAGTGTACAAATGAGAAACAAAAACCAAAAATTGAAAAAGAAACTCCGGAACTTAGAGAAACACCAAATAAAAACGGTCCCACCCTCACGCGCGCACACAACAGATGAAGTAGGTAATCTTTCGAGTGCCGTTTTTTCCGAAAATGAGATCAATCTCCTAAGCAAAGGCCTAAAAACTTGCATATATTTCTCAGATAATATGGAAGATTACATAGCCGACATAGATATAGCCACCCAACAACTAAACGAAAAGGAAAAATCGTTCGTCAAAAGCAAATGCAAGAAAGTTTTAGAGAACATAAAAAACCGAAAGAAATCAATAAACTACAGAAGGACATTAAAACAACTAAAAGAAAAACCAGTAATATACATAAAAGCAGATAAAGGTAACAAAATGGCCATTTTAGACAAAAATGAATACATAAATAGGGTTGAAAATATGCTAAAAGGAAAAGATTACAAACCAATTGAAAAGAATCCTCTCAGAAAATGCAATAAAATGTTATACAAAACATTAAAAGATGTCAAAACACTATCCACTACTGTAAAACAGAATATCACACAGAGTAATCCAGTACTACCCAGGCTATATGCACTACCGAAGTTACATAAAAATGATAACAGTATGAGACCAATAATAAACAATATCAATTCACCCACATACCAGGTAGCAAAAAAATTGACCAAAATCTTCAATTCTTTTAAGAGATTCCAAAGTTTGAGCATTAAAAATTCAATTGACCTAGTTAAAAAACTTGAAAATAGCAGAATTGCACCTGGAGATATAATGGTTTCATTTGATGTAAAAGCCTTATTCCCAAGCATACCTACAGAGAAACTCATGCTTATGCTAAAGAAATGGTTAACAACAATAAATTTAAAAACAGAAGAAATAGAAGACTTAGTAAAACTTACTAATAACTGCATTCAACAAAATTACTTCAGCTTCAACAACAAATATTACCAACAAGTTTCAGGCCTGGCTATGGGAAACCCTTTGTCACCTTTTCTAGCGGAATTATTCATGAGCTCATTTGAAATACACATCACAAAAGCCTTCCCTTTAATTTTCAAGTCATGGTATAGGTATGTGGATGACATTTTTGCAATAGTACCAAAGAAACTGTCAACAGATGCCCTGAAACTTCTTAATTTGCAACATAAATCCATACAATTTACTATAGAAGAAGAAAGAAATGGGTGGCTACCATTTTTAGATTTAAAAATTATAAGAAATGGAGATGGTTTAAATTTTGGAATTCACAGAAAAGAAACACATACAGAAAACTACATTAAAAATAAGAGTTATAACCCCATTCCACATAAATATGCAATTTCTTACAGTTTGGCACACAGATTGATGAATATTCCACTCACAAAAGCAGAATACAAAATGGAATATAAACAAATAATACAGACAGCTATAAAGAATGGTTTCAACAAGGACACGGTGATAAAAATTATCAAAAAATCAAAAAGACAAAAAGAGATAAGGGAAGTTTCCACATTGAAAAATATAAAAGAAGAATTCAAATTCAAAAGTTTCACATACCATCCAATTTACCACAACAAGTTCAAAAAAATCTTCAAAGAACATGGAATAATTTTAGCCCCAAGGAACAGATACAACATCAAGAATTTGTTAGGTTGCACTCTAAAAGACCCCATACCACCAGAACAGAAATCAGGAATTTATGAAATAAAATGTGCAGATTGTGAACAGAGCTACATAGGAAAAACAAAAAGAAATCTGGAAATTCGAAGGAAAGAACATTTTAGAAACATTCGATTCAAACAGGTGGATAAATCAGCAGTGGCAGCTCACTTTTGGACCAAAAATCATGAAATAAAACCGGGAATAAAGCTGTTGAAACATCTTCACAGCCCTTTGGAGTTGTCCACTTGGGAAAGAATTTTCATATTGAAAAATAAACAAAGCCTAATGAATTTCGAGTTTCCCCCCATGGACGAGCTCAGCGACTTCCTACTTCAACCAACAGAGGCCACCACAGGAACAGCAGTTTGTCCAGCCATATTTTCAAATAGCAGAGGTTCAGTCAGCAACTGAACATGGGAGAGATTCTCCCGAAACGCGTCTTACTTAAGAGTAAGCGAATGGAGTTAGTGTAAGAATGTGTATACATGAGTTGAAGTAGATCCTACCTCTTTGACAACCATCTTGTATCTCTGCAAACACTTGTCGTATTATTTAACCTAATGGTATTTCTCAATGGCTTGTATGCAAATGCGAAAATTTACCAACAAATCTCTGGCTTAGCTATGAGTAACCCCTTTCTCCATTTCTAGCAAATTTATTCATGACCACAATAAAAGCACACATTACAAGGGCATTTCCACTCACTTTTAAAGCATGGTTTTGTTATGTGCATGACATACTGGCAATAGTACCAAAAAAGCAAACAGAGGATGCCCTAAAATGACAATCTGCAAGATCATAGTTCACTATGGAATTGGAGGAGGAAGATTGTTTGCCCTTGCTGGACCTAAAAATATACAGAAGAAACAACATAATTTTGTTTGGCATATATAGGAAACCCTCACATACAGATAATCACATAAAGAATAATAGTTTCAACCCTAAACCACACCAACACACCATTATAAACATCCTTGCACATAGATTGCTAAACATCCCACTCAATAAAGAAGAATATACAGCAGAATATCGTTACATAATCAAGACTGCTCTCAACAATGGATTCAGCAGTTCATTAGTTGATAAGAAGATCAGACATTTCAAAAGATATTATAAACACCACCGCTCTCTCCACGATAAAGAAGGACTTGGGTTTTAAAAAATTCACATATCATCCATGGGCAAACAGGGCATTTATGATTTTTAAAAAAATGTGATATTGTTTAGCACAAAATAAATTTAGCATTTGAAATCTGAACAGCATCATAAAAAATGTTATCCCACCTGGCAAAAAGGCTGGAGTGTATCACATAGATTGTTTGGATTGTGACCAGACATATGTAGGCAAAACAATAGGAAATTTGGAGACAAGGAATGTAAGATATAAACAGGTGGATAAATGAGCAGTTGCAGACCATTTTTGGACTTATGATCATGACATTGCCAAAGAAGCCAAACTGTTGAAAGCTACCAACAATCTCAAAGAATTGGCAATATGGGAGAAGATTTATATTTTAAAAAATAAACATTGTGTTCTGAACTTTGACATCCCACCAATGGACTTCCTTTCCATTACTTATTGGAACCACCAGAGATCACTTCCCCACCTGCCAGCATTAGTCGGTCCCCAGCTAATGATGAGAGCAAACACTCTTGAAACATGTTCTAATGAATTAATCAGTTAGTGAAGTTTAATGTCACCTAATACAGACTTATTTGTATATATAGCGGACACTAAGCTTAATAAATTATTCTATTTCATAGCAATCCAGATTATTTGAGAAGAAATTCTCAGATGATTGAGCTGTAATGTGATTCATAAATTAGTTAATACATAAATTCCCAGAGAGATTTAAGAAGGGTAACGGGTAATTTCAGAAGCAGGTGCAAAAATGTGTGGGAAATAAATAAGGTAATTCCAGCATATTCTTGCACAACATGGATGAGTGCCTAACTTTTTAAATACATTAGAATTTATTAGACCATCACTCTGGTGGTTTTATCACCAATTCATGTGTTGTCCCACTGGCTGAGAGTGATGGTTGATTGGCCAATGCAGTCCTCACTGCTATGTTATTGGATTATCTGGTGCTTGTACCTAATAGGCATTCTGATCAGTTGGTCCATTTTCTTTACAAGTGCCCAAGAACTAACGATTAAACTCAAGTCATTCAGGGCAATACTCATCTATCAAAATTAATCTGTTTGAAAAACAAATAGATGTAATTATGAATCCTAATATGTGGCTTAAAAATACGCATATATACCTTTTTGTTTTCCCATCAGATATTAAACCTTTCGATATTATAAATCCATGAATGCCATTTATTTTGGAACTAAAATATGTATATTTTGAGTGTTATTCCATTTCATTTAATGGTTTTAATATATTACAATTAAATACCCAGTATTTTCAAAATAAAATGACTTAATTGGAACTATTATTGACTAAAATATTCACTTATAGTATTGCTATAAAAATAATTATAATATTAATTCTGTAGATAATGAAATATTCAGAAATTGGATCCTGTTATTATTGTTTGTGCAAGGACTGAAATGCCATATTGTAATATAAATAATGATCACTTTATAGATTAGTACTTTTGTCACAGAATGAACACAAGGGGAGGTATGTGATTTGTAAATATTGATATAATAATGGAAATTACTGATCTTTTAAAACAGATTCTATGTGAATTTAAATATACTTAGGGACAAAAAAAAATTGGACATTTTTATATTTGCTAGTCATAAAATATTACTGTAGGCATTTGTTGTTATGAAAATATGTAGCCTATGTAGAAAGTTTTTTTTTTTTTTTTTATTTTATAAAACAAGCCATTGTAGGTGAATATTCCAATTATGTGTATAAAGTCTCAAATACAGCAAATTTGTCTTAACCATTTTGTGCTTCATTATTTCTTTATTTTTACATGTTGTAAATATAGATAGGGTCACATTTCCCCTTAAAAAAACTTGACCTGAAGATGTGGCTAGAGCTGTAGCCCTAAATGATGATGAATGCAGTGAATGTTACATTGCAAATGTAATAATAAGGCTAGAAGCCCAGCCTACAATATCTTAAAATGGTTTAAAGAGACCATAGAATATATCAGTAAACCAGGTTTAGGTCACCTGAGAGCTACAAATCAAAATGAAGATAGGTACATGGTATTGACAATTCCTAGGGAGCCCAATTTGCCAGCTATGACTGTAGCCCAGCAATTTGTTAACATGCATGGACGTCTGATTTTGGCCAAAAGGAATAGAAGAAGGTTGAAAGTAAGTGAACTGATATCAAGTATACCTGCAACTGGTCCCAGTTTGCTCAGAATGCAAAGTCGAACAATTGCGTTTTGCAAATGATCATAGGGGTTGGAGAAATGAACAGTAGAGCTGGGTTCTGTTCACAGATGAGTCCTGTTACAATCTGCACTCACCTGATGGATGTGAAAGAGTATGGAAAAGGAGGGGAGAATGATTTGTACAAAGCAGCATTTCCAAACAGTTATATTTGGAGGTGATGGTTTGGGCAGGAGTGTCTACGGATGCTTGTATAAAGTTAATTTTAGTAGAAAATGGAAGTCTACCAGTTGATAGGTACATAAATGATTGTTTGGCTAATCATGTTGTACCATTTGACCCATTTACAGGTGATAATTTTCTTTTATTGCAAAACAATGCATGCCAGAATATTGCCCATGTAATCAGAGATTATCATGAAGAAACGGGAATCCATGTTTTTCCATGGTCAGCAAGGAGTCCCGTCATGAATCAGCCTGAACATGTGTGGGGCATGCTGGAATGGCATGTTAAGACAAGACAAGACTTCTGCTGCCAGAAACTATGTTATAATTTAATCCTTTATTTAAATGAACCAATCCTTTATTTAAATGAAGGAATCTTCATTTTAAAATAATTAAGAACAAAATATAATCAAATATGAAAGTATCCGGTTTATTTCTTTTTGTGTGTGTGTTTTTTTTTTTAATCTTCTTTATTTACTGCATGCTCCATTACTATAATAATTAGTAATACTACATGCATTGCTATCATTTCATTGTTACATGTTATCCTTAATACTATTTTTGAACACCGTTTCATTCTTATTCTAACCTAATCATATTTGAAGATTGCCTAAATTGGTTATATTTGAATGCTTTTACATTATCATTCTCAGTCACCACATTTCCTATCCTATTAGTCAATTTGTGTTAATTTGAAAACTGTCAAAATTTATACTGTTTACAAAAGTTTTAAACTGTTTATTATATTTTAAAACAAGTTCACTATTGTCTATCGCCTAGTTACTTTTGCTACATCTTTACGAAATATTTCTCGCTCTTTCTTCAAAATTTTGCATCCCACAAAATGTGTTCCACCATTTGAATACCCTCCTGACATACACATGATGCGTTCTCTGCTATTTTGAAGTGATGAAAATAGGCTCCAAATTTCCCGTGTCCTGAGAGGATCGCTGTAAAATTGGGGCTTAGAAGGATGTTGGTTTTTAGCCTTTTAGCTACAGTTGGAAAATAGGATTTTGTAATCGCTCCGTTTGTTGTCATTTGCCACTCTGTTTCCCATAGTTGCTGACTTTCTTCTCTTAATTCATTCCTCACTTCACATTTTGGGATGAGTTGATAATCCACTGGCAGGTCCTTGCTTTTCGCTGCTTCTTTAGCGAGTCGGTCTGCTATTTCATTTCCTTCATTGCCGATGTGTGCTTTAACCCAAGTAAAATGTATTTCCCAGTGTTCTTGTTGGAGTGATTTTAACTTCTTCCTTATTCTTTCACAGAGGTTACCATGTTTTGTGTGGTTGTTAATTAAATCTAATGTAATTCGACTATCCGTGTAAATTGCTGCTGTTCGTTTGTTGAAGGTTGCATTGTCTATATTTTCCAACTGTTCCAGGGCTCTCAAAATGGCGAACTGCTTGGCTTGATTATTTGAGCCTTTTTGGTGCAGCTTATGCCGTAGTTGATGAACTGGCATATTATTAATATACATTATTATTCCTGCCCCCACACCTCCCTCGCTTTTGTTGCCATCAGTGTATACTCTTTGTCATTTTGTTTCTTCACTATTTTAGGTATATCAGCAGGGTGAGGCCATTCCCTGTACGGTGTTTCACTGTCTACCGCTTGTCCTCCATTTATGATTGGTCTTTTCTCGATTCCTCTTGTGAAGTTGTATAATTTGGCGATTTCTTTGAGTGCTATCGTTACTGGAATTATACCTGTAATAATACAGAGAGCTTCGTTTGATGTTGTGCTAAACACCTTGGCAATTTTGATGTTTATAATTCTTTGTACTCTTCTCAGTTTTCTTGCATTGTTAGTTCGCTGTACAGTGTCTATCCAGACAGGTGCCCCGTAAGAAAGAAGGGGCAGAATGGCTCCATTGTATATTATTTTCAGCACATCAGATCGTAGCCCCCATTTTATTTTGGCAATTCTGGATAGAGAGTGTATGAGTTTGGTACATTTCTCGGTTACATAGTCTATGTGCTGATTAAATTTCAGCCTATTGTCAAAAATCACTCCGAGCTATTTTATAGTTTTAACTTGTACTACTTTGCTGTTATTTAAGTAAATGTTTAACTGTTGGCTTGTGCTGGATTTCCTCCTTGATATGTATATAACCTGCGATTTTTGCTCATTGAATATTATTTTGTTGTTTGTAGCCCATTTTCAGATCTTTAACATTTCTATATTGGCGTAGTTTTCAATTTCTAGTTTGTTTCCTCCCCTAATCAAAACAACAACATCGTCTGCAAAAGAAACCACCTTTGTGCAATGTTTGTAGCAAAGATTTAATAATGAATCATTGTGGATATTCCACAACCCAGGTCCACAACAAGATCCTTATGGGCATCCTTTGCTCACGGTTCTTTCTATTCCTATACTGCCTGCTGATAGCATGCTTCTTCTCCCACTAAAATAACTCTTTGTTAATAGGTAAAGGTTCTTGGGACATAGAAAATCCTTCAGTGACTTAAGAATACTGGGCCACCAAGCTGCCTCAAAAGCACCTTGAACATCCAAGCTAATCATAGCTACATGTTGCTTGTTTCTCAAACCTTCTTCCATAAAGTGTTTCACTGTCATTATTGCGTCAGTTGTTCCGGTTTGCGGAGTGAACCCAAATTGGTTCTTATTTAGCAGGTCATTAGTGTTCAAATAGTGCATTATTCTGTTTATGAGAAGTTTTTCAAGCACTTTCCCGGCAACGTTTAAAAGGCTGATGGTTCTAAATTTGGTGACGTCTGCTTTATTTTCCTGTCCTGGTTTCACAATTGGTATGATCTGTGCTCTTTTCCATAACTTGGGGAAGCTTCCAGTCTTTAAGCAATGATTGTATAATACTGTCATGAATTTTGGTGTTTGTTTGAACGTTTGTAATAGTATATTACCTGTAATTCTGTCTTCTCCTGGAGCTTTTTTGTAATTAAATGCCTTCCAGGATACTACACACTTCGTCTTTCGTGAATGGTTTGTCATTAATTGTTTTAGGTGGTTCCTTTATTTCCGCCCTGACTCTGTGTGTGTGTGTGTGTGGGGGTGTGCTATTATTAGTGCTATCTTTTTTATCTGACCATTAGTGATTTAAATTTTGTTATTAAAAATGCCATTCAATGCCCTGTTAAGCCAAGCTTTAGAAAATTTAAACTAATTAACCGTGACATAATTTCCAAATGTATCCAATATTTATATGAATTGATTGATATGTTCTTATCAATAGTACTGATTAAAATGGATTAAAACGCAAGATTATTTTCCCTGAAAATACAAATAATACTAAATAACTCTTGATGCCAAGGATTCTAAGTTAAATGCAACATCATTTAATTCAACTCTTATTCTAAACTGTTAGTACTCAAGTACTCAAGCTTTAAAGGAAAAAAATAAAATACAATTTTTTATATTAATATGTTTATTTACAAAATGTCTTTTTGTTTTGTTAGTATGAATTGTTTCACAATTCACTGCTGTTATTACCACTTTTTTTTATTCATGTAGATGTGTTAGTCTGAGGTATAATTCAAATTCTTTCATTAGGTCTTACATTTGCTTCCAGGTTAATCCATTTGACAAGCATCCACTGATAATACCTCCCTTAGCCTCCAATGAAGAACAGTTTTTTCATTATGTATATTTAATGTAGTAAGCTCTGATGGCTCAGTGGCACAAATTCTGAGATACCAAATATCTACTTCACTTTTATAGACAAAATAATAGAACTTGATTAGCTAATAAAATGATATATTTGTTTGCTTGTATTATATAAAATTTCAATATTGTGGTTTGTGAAATGCGAACTAGTCAACAAGAATTACCTTGATACTTCTTTTATCCAAACAATTTTAACAGAAATGGCAGATACCACCTAAGTAGCACAAGGAAACAGATTCTTAAAACTCCCCTTCCCTCTTCCCCTATACACATAATATTGATCGACCTAACACCAGACAGAGACAAATCAATATTGTTGTCTTTTCAGCTGACAGTTGTTGTTCATCTTCCACTGAAGATGCTAACCGCAGCAGTTCATGAAAGTTATGGTAGCGTATTAAACTATGGACCACAGTAAAAACATCTCAGAAGATTTTAACTGTTTTAATTATAACACAGGCTGTGAAAGCCTAAGATGTATCATTTTGTTATACAGTTTTCAATTGTTCCCATGTTCCTATTTGTATATTCATTATACATTTTCAAAATGAATTAATTATTTTCCTTTGAACATGCACATTTACCACACTATAAAACAGCATTTATAGCTATATGAAGCATTATAATTCACTTAATTATACCTAATTGCCATATAAGCATCTGATTAGCTACATTGTGGGTTGCCAATGCTAAGTCAAACTAAAAGTTTGCAACCCATATCACTTTATTTCTAAGTGGCAAATATGGTCCAGAGTCGCTGTATGTTTGTTGCTGTGTTTTTTGGACATAGTATAACTTGGATTTGGCTTGGCATAGCTACCCCTGAGCTACATACTCTTGCCTGGTCAATCACATTATAAAAATTTGAATATTGGAAACTGGCTGTATTGTAAATTGAGCTATTAGAGATGGACATAATGATGGGACTTCCTAATATGGGGTTAACATGATCACTGCCTAATTAGGCAACACACGATAATTTGTAGACCATGGACAAGCACATAAAAAGTGATAAATTTAGACATCCCAAAGCAGACAGTTCCTTATTCAAGTTTATCACAAGATCACTGGAGTCAACCCATATACCTTCATACCCAACTTCTATGAATGATCCAACAGACGTTTAACAGCTGACATGTTAAGTGTTCCACTAAACAGTCCTGAGTAAATTTCATATAAGTGAAAACCATAAAATGTTCTAAACATTTTGACACAGAAGATATTATGAATGCATGTTTCACTAAGTTCGATTTCAATTAATTCGATTAATATTAACATAAAAGTTTATCTTAGCTCAAACCAATGAATTTTGAGCATCAATTATCAGAATGATCACAACCACTAGGGGTTGACTTTAATTTACATATTCTACGAGGGTCGTTCCAAAACTAATGCCTCCTATTTTTTTGTGTTGACTTTGGATGTCATTGGTGTAGTGCTAATGCTTGAACCTTCCTCTTTCATTTGAAAGTGGTTCCATTGTTCTGCAGTAGTTGGCGCCAGCAGAGGAGTGTTCCAAAATGGAGGTTGATATATACGCACGCATGAAACAGAGATGTGTGATTGAATTCCTTACTGCTGAAGAAATTGCGCCAATTGAAATCCATCGACGCTTGCTAAAGGTGCATAGAGACAATACACTAGATGTGAGCAATGTGAGGCGATGGGTATGGCATTTTAACGGCAGTGAAAAGGGTGTGCATAACAAGCCATGACCGGTCAACCCTGCACAGCTGTCACCCCTCACAATGAAGAGCATCTTGATCAACTCATCTGTGCTGATTGGCAGATAACGACCAAAGAATTGTAAGCAAACCTGAATATCGGCTGTAATGCCTTGGTCCCGCAGATGCTTACAGAAGAATAAAAAAAGCATTGAATGGAAATTTTTCGGGACCTGCTGGACCAATATGAAGCTGAAGGTGACAATTTTCTGAATAGCATCGTCACCGAAGATGGCTACGTGACGAACATATTCAAGACTCGGATGCTGTTGTCAAAGCTGTAAGGAAGTGGTTAGCCTCAGCTGGTTCAGATTTTTAAAAGCACGGCATGCAGGCTCTGGTTCATCGTTGGCAAAAGTGCATAACGAATGGTGATAACTATGTGGAAAAATGACAGTCTGTAGCTGAAATATTGCTCTATTTATCTGTGCTGTTGTGATTTATGTATCTCCTGTAATTTCTATGAATAAAAATAGGAGACATTAGTTTTGGAACGATCCTCGTATATTTGCTTTTCTGGCCCATTGCAATAACTTCTTTTTAAATAATAAAAGTAGTCACAAAACCTTGAGGTATTTCAAGTATTCGTGTCACCAATGGATTTCGCTATCCAAATAACTGCAGGTGAATATGCAAAAACTCCCTGTGATTGCTATAACACAGCAAATACAAAGAAAGAATGATCTCATGAACTAATTACTGTGCAGATTAACTTATAGTCTTTGCTCATGTATACAATATACATATTTCATTATTATTAATTTATAATATGGCAAGTAATTATGAAATCAACAGAAGAATGACAAGGTACTCTGTCTAGCATCAGCTACAACATCAATGCATTCTGACTTAAATTTACAAACTTTTATTTCATTGGAGGTAAAGATTTGGCCAAGATGATATTTCAAACCTCTTTTCTCCTCCTCTGCCACTCCTACAAAATTTGTAACCTATCAATGCTCTTATCTATAAGAGCAATCATTCATTAAATATGTAATAATACACAATTATTAAAGCATACTTTGTAGCATTTATGAGGTAATCATATATGTTTACCTTTATGTACAATTAATTTGTAAAATGAAGCTCTAAATTGAGTAGACTGTAAATCTATGAGCTTCACTACATTTTAGGAATGAAATAAGATTCAATCATAGAGCAAAGATGCACTTGGCAACCACTTGTACCTTGTATATCACAATTATTCGGATCTGAGTTGTGCTCATTATTATAGCATCTTGTACCACATTTTGCAATAGGAGGAAAAACATATTTCTTTTTTATCATTAGTTATGCAGCAAACTACATTATCTATTAATTGATATCATTGTATGATTCAGCTGAACTACACACTCTTAAAGCTTCACTTACTTTTCATAAATGTATGGAACCGGTTTCGAGAACATTTAGTTCCCGTCTTCAGCCTCTCAAGTTCTTGAAACTGGTTCCATACATTTATGAAAAGTAAGTGAAGCTTTAAGAGTGTGTAGTTCAACTGAATCATACAATGATATCAATTAATATGATTGGCTTCACTGTGCAAGTTCTAATTTACATTTAAGTACATTATCTATATTCACTCACTGCATTATTACATTAAAATATAAAATTAAAACAAATAGGCAACTGTAAATATACAGTTAACATCAATCACATTGCTCAAGTGCAACAGTTATCACAGAAAACTTTACTTGATATCCAGTTTTTCAAACACTGTAGGATCTGCTGGAGAAATTATGCTGTAGCAGTTTCAAAATGGAGCAATAAAAACATTTGCATCCAAATGGTGTAAATAGCTGCAAATAAATTAAAAAAGAATTAATTTTAATTATAAAAACATATGTTTTAAAATGTATTTTAAGAAATGTAACTAATTTATGATTTAAGGTAATATAATGTAAAAACATAAATTTAAAAGCCATTCTTTAGATAGAAAAAAACCCACTAATTAAAAGATTAAGAATTACATTCTTAATTTAGTCCTTGATAAATCCTTGTATTTGTTCACCATAAACAATTATTTTATAAATTTACATAAACATGGAACCAAATTAGTCTGAGAAGAAAACAAAAGTTTGGGTTCTTAATTACCTAGTGAGTCGATTTTAATAATCTTATGCTCCACTTACTGTTGAACTGAACTAGTTTTGCATAATTCAACAGTAAGTGAAGTATAAGATTATTAAAATCGACTCACTAGGTAATTAAGAACATAATAGTCGCTTCACTGTATTGGTTCCGACACGAAATTAAATGTTATATTTAAAAGTTTGGGTCTTTTTAATTACCTACAAATATGTTCAAAATCAATAGCAATATCTAAAAATTCAGGATACTCACTCTTGTATCACTTAGACTACAGCTAATATACTACACTATATTTTGTAGTTGTTGTTCCTAAAAATACAAGACTTCTTTATTGTAAAAGCTGCTGAAGAAATTATTAGGGAAAATTTTGAGAAATACATCATCTAATGCCTTTCATCTATTGAAATTTGTTATAAAGCCATGGATCACTGCATTTTTTTTTAATTCCGATTTTGGGGAAGTTTTACCTGTTGTTTGTAAACCTTTTTTTAGAGCAGTGTTTAATGCCTATTTTCACTACTGAGGCATCACAACTGATTACTGGTAGTTTAGAGTTTCTCCCTGGCATTTGCCAATTATGACTGAGGGAAAAAAAATCAATCAGGGAGGATGATCCTGGCAGGAATCGAGCCCTAGACCTCTTGATCGTGGGTCCATGCCTTAATGGCCTCAGTCATTTGTGTCAATGTCTTTGAAGCTAATGAACATACTTTTTAATATATCACAGACAAAATAGTATATGCTCTATAGTAAAAGCATCTCTACTGAGCCATAACACCCCTTGTAATAATTAGGTTCAAATATCTGGCTTATAAAACATCACTTGTTGACAAGGAAAGCCAGCTGCAATATCACAACCTTATTTGAGATATTGATTATTCTACTGCACTTGCTAAGAAAATGATGAGTATGTGCCAAGTTCATAATGAATTATGTTAGTATCCTAAACTTAGGTATTCATTTTTTTACACTCCATTTACTTACATAAAAGTAAGACGCATTTCGGGAGAATCTCTCCCATCTTCAGTTGCTCACTGAACAACTCAAAAAAATGCATCTTATTTTTATATAAGTAAATGGAATTTAGCGTAAAAAAATGAATACCTAAGTTTAGGATATATTACCACTCCATTGTCAACAGCTTCGTAAGTACAATAATTATGTTAGTATACAAAACATTCTTTTTAAAGAGAATAAACAGCGAGTGGCACATTTTAAATAATTATGCTCTTATAATTGGAACTTTCTGTATCACTGGTTCACTAAGATACTAGACTCTCTACAAATATATTTCATAACTTACTTTGGATTATGCCTTTCTACTTTAGCTCTTAGAATATTTGGTCCTAGCAAAGTGCCAATTTGATTCAAGCATTGACTAGCTGCACTTGAAGTTAATGCACTCTCACATTCCTGAAAAAAATTCAAGCAAAACTGAGCAAATACATTTGATTCATAGAACTTATTATGATAATGTTGATAAGCTTATGTAAGTAGAATACTGAAGATGACAGGGACAAAGAGGGGGAAGAGGAGGAAAAGGTGGCCAACAATAGTATCATAATAATTTAAGTGTGTTACATTTGTATAGATTCAAAAGGTTCTAAAAATCATTTTTAATGTAAATTATAATTAATATGTTGTCTAACATACTCTACATTATAGGAGAATGTAATACCAGTTTCCAGTTTATAAAGAAAATACACCACCAGGATGGAGCCACAGGTGCTCATAGATGTTAGTTTCTCACACCAGTCGTCAAGTTGGTTGAAGATGGAGAGGATGTCTCTTCGAAACCGCTCCCACCGTATTTAAATGTAAGTGAAGCATAAGTGTGTGTTAAACGACAGATTAATTATAATTTACATTTAACAAGTTTCACTGTGTGAGTTCCAACAGAATTTTTAAAAATGTCTTATTTTTCGTAAGTTCTTAAATGAATCATTTTCAATGTTACTGTACTAGGCAAAGACAAAGGATGGCAATTGCAATGAAGAAAACATTTATGACTCAAAGCTAACATTCATAAATTGTAGTTGACATATTGCCTCCTTTAGCAATCAATGCAAGACCCTCCATTGTCCCTTTGAGAAGATTGCCTCTAAAGAACAGTTTCTAACCTGAAAGAATTAAATATCATTTCTCACTCCTAATAGTGGTAACCACATTTGAAATTCCCTTGTTCTTAGTATATCATCTAATTTGTGTTGCACTTGATTATTGGTTTAAGAATTACATGTGAGCTGCCAGCATTGCCTATCATTCAAGAAAAACTCTGTCATATTATCTGTGCATGACAATATTGACATTTACATTCTAATGTTGACAACTGCGTATCAGGGAGATTCGGAGTCCATACTTACAACACAGACAATTACTGTGAAGTTCTTGCATGTGCACCTGCAATCAATTATAGACATTAAGAGGTCAGTATTAGGTGACACTATACTTCACTAACTGAATTTATCAGAACATGTTTCAAGAGCATCTCATTTTCAGCTGAGGACCAACTAGTGCAACCAGGTGACAATATGACCTCTGGTGGTTCCAATATACAGCAAAACAGGAAGTCCATTGGTGGGATGTCAAAATTCATAACATGATGCTTAATCTTTAAGATGAAGACTTTTTCTTACATTGCTAATGCCCTGGGATTGTTGGTAGTTTTCAACAGTTTTGTTTCTTTTGCAATGTCATGATTGTAAGTCCAAAAATGATCTGCAACTGCCAATTTATCCATCTGTTCATATCTTACATTTCTAAAGTGTTATTTGTTACCTATCTCCAAATTTCTTATTGTTCTGCCTATGTAACAGCAGAACAATCTATCTGTTATACTACTGCCTTTTTGTTGGATGGAATAACATCCTTTAGGTTCTGGTCAAAAGGTTCACAATGTTAAGCTTATTTTGTGCTACCAACAAAATATCTAATTTATTAAATTGGCATATTAGTGTTTTTAATATCTTTTAAGTCTTTTGAAATGTCTAATCTTCTTATCTACAAACAAATGGTTGAATTCATTGTTGAGGACAGCATTAATGATGTATTGGTATTCTGTTGTGTATTCTTCCTTGCTGAGTGGGATGTTGACTAATCTATGAGCAAGGTTGTTTATAATCGCATGTTTGTGTGGTTTAGATTGAAGCTATTATTCTTTATGTGATTATCTGTATATGTGAGTTTCCTATATATAAAACAAACAAATTATGTTGTTTCTTCTGTAGATTTTAAGGTCCAAAAACGGCAAATATCCTTACTCTTCCAATTCCACATTGAACTTATGTTTTGGTCTTGCAAATTTAGTAATTTTAAGGCATCCTCTGTTTGTTTTCTTGGTACTATGGTAAATATGTCATTCATAAAGCAAAATTATGTTTTAAAGATATATGGAAATGCCTTAGTAATGTAAGTTTCTACTGTACTCATAAATAAATTTTGCCAGAAATGGATAGGGGGGGTGAACCATAGTCAAATCAGAGTTTTATTGGTAAATTTTTCCATTATTATTTAGAAGTTTTGGTCTATATATAATTTTGAATGATTGGTGTAATCTTCAGTTTCACCTACTGATATGTTCATACTTTTAAGTAATTTCTGTAGTTTAAGGAACAGTCACTAGCATTCAAAAACAAAGACTGCTCGTTAAACTATAAGATAGTAGTGATGCCCTTCAACAATCCCTTTAATCTAAAAGATTAAATCTTACATTGGACAGATGGGTAGATGCATTGCCACATGTCATAAAGAGCATGTTAAGAAAGAATTTTAAACTCAACCAACCTAAAAAAATCTGCACTAATTGAGCATGCAATATCTACGAACCAGCATACTGATTTTGACAGTATAGCTATAGGCAGTGTCCATTGCAGTCATTTCTACCAAGTAGCATATGCAAAAACAATTAAATATCTCAAGAGAAGAATATCATGAATTTTGACATTTGCACTCTATTAAATCAGTCAGTACTAGCTGAACTTGCCATAACTGGTTGTGCAGCAGCCAATAGGAACATGAGTGAGCTGTCCATTCCTCTTGCATCCCAGCTAGCCTATAAATTAGAGTTGCTGACAGTGCGCACTATCAATAAGATGCCAATGGGCAAAATTTGGCAAAATCAAGCTTTGAGATGCAGCCCTCACTGAAAAAACAAGCTACTATGGACTCTGGCTGTGAAAGTTCAAGTATTCATAAACTTTTCATGTGGCGATAACAGCATGATACTGGACAGAACATTCTTATATAAGCTGTGCAAATAACATGTGACACAAGCTCTATGCATCATCATTATCACATTTTACAAAAGTATCTATGATTCCATCAGCATAGTTGAAAAATACTATACTTTTTCCAAAATCAAACCCAAGATATACAAACGTGAGTTCTTATCTTATTGTTATATCCCATTATAAATCTCATTGAAATAAATAAAAGTATGGCCGTCTCAGCTGCCTCCAACAATAATGAAGGCTATTCATAAAGTTACTTCTGTATCCATATAACAAGCGCTTAATTGCAGAGCAGCCATGTTTACACAGCTGTGTACCTTGATTCAGTACCCTTTGAGAAGTGTTGCAGTGAAGGTTATAGGAGTTATTTGCTTAGATGCACATATTCAAAATATCTTCTGCAATTAAGTACATTACTGTGTTTGAGATGCATGGGAACAACATTTTTGATAGCCTATTGGTAAATATTTAGTAATCTCTTTGAAAAGTAGAATACAATAGACCTGCATAAACTGATCTAAAAGCTCCAAAATGGTGAACTGGAGGACTTCTCTAAGTTTACATCAAGCATTCGAATAATTCATGACTTCTCTCCTCAAGAAAAACATTGGTTTGCCCCCTTTAAACATATTGTATGACACCACTGTCTTATACCCCCATCACTCACGATGTTAGGTCTGTAAAATTCACAAAGTAACTATGGATTTCAGCTGCTTTATAATTTTTTTATCACGAGAAATCATATCATTTAGCATATTTGACATATGGTGGAGTTCTTGATTGCAGCATACATTTTGAACACATACAATTCAGCAAGTAAAAACTATGTAGCCTTCACTCTACCACTACTCAAAGTGTTCTGAATCAAACCAAACATGGCATTGCAATGGTGATTACTGTGCCAGCTTTATGAAAATAGAAGTAACTTTATGAATAGCCCTCATATTTTGCTGTTGGCACAAAAAAGCCGCAAAAGCAATATTATGCCATTTTTATCAGTAGCATATTTCACTAATTGGACTATGGAAGAACCATCTGATGTAACTGACAAAGCATACTACTTTTTATTTATTTATCCATTAACAATTACCATCTTCAGACCTTCAGGGCAGTGAATTACTGCTTTATTGCTGTGTTTACACAGAAGTGGATTCTTGTGCATTATTGTGAACTTATGACAGTGCTTTACTAACATCAACAGCAGGAAAATTTCAAAACCAGTTTAGGAAAGTGGTGCAAGTTAAGAAATATGGAAATAAAATAGAGAGATATAAATGGAATGCTGAGAGGGCACTATGCTTCATAAAAAAGTTGGGAGTTATTTTAGATCATTTAAGCTCAATGTAGAAGTTTTAATGAAGGTAGGGAAAATAGGAGAAATAATGGAGATTTGAGGATGGTTAAACAAGCAGGGGTTAAGATGAAAGTGAGAGAAATGGGTAATAAGATACTGGAGGGTAAGTATGATAGTGAATGTAGAAGTGGTTAAGGAGAGTTGAGAGTTGAGAAAATGCAAGCAAGCAGGGGAACAGGCAGAAAGAGAGAACTTTATGATTGAAAGGCAGGGATATAAATCACTCATGGAGGCAAAAAAGAAAAAATGGGTTCAATATTAGTAAGAAAATACAGGAGGCAATGAGGACAAATGACAATAAAACAGTGTGGATGATAGTTAAGAGATTATATAAAAGGAGAGTAAATGAGAATAATATCAATGCTGAGGAATGGTGTTTATACTTTAAAAAACCTTTTAGGGGTAGAGAAGATATTCCACTAGGGAGGGGGCTTGGATAGTGAAAAAAATATATTAAGTGCAGACTATTTGGATAGATAGATTGATATAAATGAAATAAAGGAACAAATAAAAAGAAATAAAAGCTTGCGGGATTGATGAAATTCTGGAGGAATTCTGGAGGGCTTGGGGTCAGAATGATATAGGGGTATGTTATTGGCATAGATATTTAATTTAATATAAGAAGAGACTACAGTTCCCAAAGGTTGGAGAACAGTACCTATATTTAAAGGAAAAGATGATATAAATAAACCAGCTAATTATAGAAGAATTAGTCTAATATTGGTCTTAGGTAAGCTATATTTGGGCATTCTGACAGAAAGGTTTCAAAATTGGGCAGAACAAGAAAATAAATTATCCGAGTTCCAAGCAGGCTTCAGGAAAAATAAGAGAACAGTGGATAATGTCTTCATTATTAATACAATAGTAGAGAAATATTTAGGCCACCAAAAAGGAGAGAAACTATATATGTTGTTTGTGGATTTTGAAAAGGCATTTGATACAATTAACTGCAAGGCATTATGGTCAAAATTGAATGGGATAGGATTTAGTGACAAGTTTATAAGGGCAATTCAAAATTTATACTATGAAAATGAGTACTGTATTGAGATTGCCCACGATAGGGCGATTCCAAATAATTTGAACACAATAGGTCCAAGACGATTAAAGTTAAGTCCCATACTGTTTAACTTATTTATTTATGATATTTTAGAAGAAATTAGCAAATGAGTAGTCGGAAGCTTTCACGGCCCGAGTCAGACTTATAACTAGAAGTTAGCAAAGTTAATACCCACATGCCCACAATTGAAAATGTAGAGATTATGGGACTATTATTTGTGGACAATTTGGAGTGGGGTCAATTACTAATATTGGTCTAGCGAAATCAATCGAAGTAATCGCTAAATTCTGTAAAAAGTGGGGACTAAGAATAAATTTTTGAAAATAAAAAAATCATGGTATTCAACCATGGAAACAACATGCAAGAATGAGAAATGGTATTGAGAAGGGGCAGAAATTGAGATGGTTAATAAATTTGACTATTTGGGTATTGGGCTTGACAAGAATGGAGGATAGAGGGAACAAAAAAGAAAGATTCTGGCAAAAGATAGGCTAGCTTTGTAAGCTATTACTGCCTGCAGGTATAAAGTATCAGAAATGCATATAAAATGGTTAGAGAAAATATATACGGTACTAGTAAAGGCTAAAATGATGTTTGGGTTAGTGATGAGGGATGGTTAAATGTAGACTTGATTCACAGGAATTTCTGCAAATAAATTATGGACCTACCAAAAGCTCATCAAACGGGGTTGCACAAGCTGAATTAGGCAGAATAGGGAGTAAAGTGAAAATAATGACAAGAACTTTGCAATATTAGTTTAGGATTAAGAATTTAGAAGAGAATTGTATTTTGAAATACTGTCTATTGATGCAAGAGAAAATGAGGGGAGGAAATGCTTGGGTTAGTAGAATCAATGAGATTATGCAAAAATTGGCTTGGGTATGGTGTGGCATGATAGTGAAAGTAAAGAAAGAAGTTTATGGGGAGAAATTAAACAAAGAATTGATGATATGGAAAGACAGGAGATATTAGGCCGTTTTAGTAGTAAAAAGTCATTGTGGGTTTGTAAGGGGTTAAAGGAAATATGGGGTAGAGAGAATTATGTGGATGAAAGTGACATATGGATGAGGGAGGGAATCACATGGGCTCGGACAGGGGGAGTGTATCTGAAAGGAATAAGAGGAGGTTTAAATATAGAGGAATGTCCGATTTGTGGAATGCATGATAGTTACTGGCATGCAATTGTAGAATGTAGTGAAACTAAAGAAATGAGAGCAAAACTTAGGATTGAGAAGTGGGATAATTCACCAATAGAGATAAAGGGAAACCAGTTGGTAAATATAAAAACAAGGCAGAAAATTTGGAGTTTGGGAATTATTTAGGTAAGTTTAAAAGAAAATGGTTGGAGAAAATAATTAAGAAATGATTAACTAAATTGGGCAGAAGCGTAATTTCAGCTGGGTTTTGATTGAGTTAATTTTGTAGATATAGTTGCCTGATAGTTGAGTAACCACAAGGTTAAAACTATTCATGCCATTTGGTTACATAGCTACTTGGGAAGATTTACTGTAGTGACTATGGTTGTGTTATTTGTATGACTGAGTGACTGTAAAAGAGTACTGTGGAAGCTTGTATTATTAAGTGGAAATAAATTCAATTCAATATCATCAGCATGGTCTTCAAATACTATGGAATTAAGATAAAGTTAAGAAGGGTACAGATACAACAAAATGATTAAGTAAAAATTGTACTTACGAAGCTGTAGACAATGGAGTGGTAATATATACTACATTAATGTGTTCAGTTGTTAACACTAACTCCACTTACTTAGTTTTGCTCCTGCATGAAAACATGGCCTGCAGTCATTACAAAGGACCTAATATTTGCGCAGAAAATTCAAATGAAAGATATTTTACTAGACCCAGATCTTGTCTCAAGTGATTTGCACCTTTACCTCCAACTCAAGGAGCACTCCAGTGCCAGCAATTTGAAAATGATGAAGTCAAATCCAAAATGAGCAGTGGCCGAGCAAAGAGGCCAGAAAATGTATTAAATTTTTGAATTACAGTACCAGAAATGTTTGGACAAAGGAGACTATATGGAAGAATAAAATAGGAGTTCTGGAGCTCAAATAAACAATTTCAAAGAAAAAAACCTCATATTTAAAATTTGTTCCATATAGGGAAACTTATTTTTTGGTTGACCTTCATACATTCCTAAAAATTTAAAGTGAATCAAGCATTAAAAGAGAATGATATATGCAGCAAAGTCTTTATGAATGATTACAGAAATTTAACATGTAACATTGGATTAAAGCAGAATATATTTTATAGAGGAGGTAGAGTTTTTATCATTCATATCATTCATCTATGTAAATATACAAAATTCATACTTTGGTTAGCAGGAAATCCTTATAATGAATGAATTTAAGATGCACAAAACTGCATCTAGAGAAAATTACAGTATACACGAAAATGTGAATTTTAGGATAAGTATTCTTCATCAAGTCTGTTAATTTTCACATCTACTGCTCAAGAAACATCACAGTTAGGGCTGCCAGATGTCCTTTTTTTAGGCTCAGTCCTTTTGTCTGGGTTCTTTTTCTGAATAAGTCCTTTTGTATAAGAAATAAAATCTACCATTTTATTTAGATCTTGTAATAAACCAATTTAATTACATGATATTATTAATGACATTGACACTGATCTATTATGATCTGATTTAAGCAGTGGGTTAATTCTGACAGCTAGCATTAATACAATCACAGTGGACAAATGTAAGAAACAGTTTGTCTATAGAGACAGTGAAATTATTCCTGACAATTAAATGCACCCTAACACATTAATGTAAATATTAAATTTATTAATTTTACTTTTTAAACCAGATTTACTCAAACAAATAAGTTCTAATGTCTAAACCTCAGATTTTAGGCATATGCCTATTTAGTTCCTGTAGGAAAATGTGCAAAATAATTGCAGATGTTTGCAATTTATGGAAAATGATACTCATTAGGAGCACTTTTATATGCCTAAAATGACATAAAATAGAGTTCAGTGCCTATTTCAGCCTTTTTGTGTTTAAAACTGCCTAAACAAGCAATTTTTAAGAATTAATATAGTTGTAACTATAATACAGTTATTATATTGTTTCATGTATAGAATAACACTACATTGTCTTGCGAAGTGTACAGGTGAATTGTCAACAATGAAAAGCTAACCATTCATGACTGGTGCTCATATTCTGTATTGTGTCAGTTATATTGGATAGCAATGTGAAGAAAATCAATGTCAAAATACAGTATTCCAAAGCTTCTTTATTTCATTCCTGGCTGGTGGATTACAATGGTCTTATTTATGATGGGAAAATAATTTTTTGCAGTTTATGCAAGAAACAGATAAGAATTAGACATTTTCCTTGTTATGGTAGGCAAGCCATTTATTTTTAAGAAATGTAAAATTACAGACCTTTTCTTCTTTGTAGTAATTGAAGAGCTGCATCTGGGTCGGTGTCGATGAGACAACAGATGCTCTTAACAGATATATTGCAAATATAATAGTTGGTAAACTTGATGATATGCCTTCCCCTCCATATTATGTAGCAACCAGAGAGCTCCATAAAGTCAATGGCCAGTCCATTGCCTTCATTGTGAACAAAAGTTTAGTAGTTTTGAATAGTGGGAATTTTCACAGTGAAATATAGTGTAATATAACAACATATTATTGAGGAAATCACTCAAATTTCCCTAATTTTGTTCTACTTACTTGGATATGTTTCAAAGGCCATTTTGTTTAACAAACTGTTAAACAATAGTAACCTCATCACCAAGTTCATAAAATCTTAATACTACGCTGGGAAGCAGACAGTGGAATCATGCTGAGGATGAAGGCAACAGCCTTTGAAACATGTCTAAGTAAGTGGAACATAATTAGTGAAATTTTAGTGATTTCCTCAATAATAATTTGTTAAAAGTTTAGTTTTATTTTTTGGTAGTGTTGAAGAGAGTAGGATTCTTCTTCTTTGCACAGACACTGCCTCCTATATGATCTTAGACTCTTCTCTTCTGAAAACATTCTACCCTACCTTATACACATCACCTATTTGATCCATGCCTTTCACTGGATCTCAAAAACCACAAGGAATGAATTTCAGTATGCTAATACCCTGATCTCCTATATGAAGAAAACTTCCTGCAAAGCTCCATTTCACATTGCATTCTTTAAGAAAAAACTTCCAGAAACTCCTCTTCCTTTTCAACCTATTTTAACATGTTTGGGCACCTAGATAGGGGCAGCTCTATGTTATGCAGAAAATTGGGCTGAGATTGCTGCTATGGTAAACGAGCTTCCTACGGAGAGTACAGCTTATGTTTTGTCTGCAAAGGAACTATTGAAAAATGTAACACTGAAGCGAGATCTTGTTTATATAAAGGCAAATTTTTCATTCTTGCCATCAACAATAACAAAGCTGGAACACAAAGGAAACTATTTGTCTGATCAGTGCCAGAAGCTAAAGTGAAAATTAGTGCTGCTGAGGGAGAAGTTGGGGACAAAATAAGGTGCAAATGGGAGAGGGTAGAATGAAAAAAAATCTTGTGTGGTAAATGTTTTGATGGGGGAAGGTGGAGAAATTCCAGAAGAAGTGGGCACCAAAAATGTAAAATAATAATAATAATAATAATAATAATAATAATAATAATAATAATAATAATAATAATAACAACAACAACAACAACAACAACAATAATATCTGTATAGGTTAAAATGTCATTTTCACTTTAAAATAATTTTAACAAATAAAAGTCGTAGCCTAACTGTTGAAAACTTGAGAAAATCTTCATAATATATTGTGCAGCAAATTATGAAAACAAATTAAAATGCTATGCTTATAGTCATGCTCATAAAATATAAAAATACTTACTTTCCTGCATAATTAAAAAAGTAGTACCTATAATTGATATTATTGTATGATTTAATTGAACTACACACTCTTAATGCTTCACTTACTTGTTAATATATTTTTGTTATTGTAGGGGTGCTCTGTTTTATTTTGTATATTGTTTCCTTTGGGATAACTGTGCATGATTTTAGAACCTCATTGATTGAATTAATACATCCCTTCAATGGATCTGAACATATTCTTTTTTGATTAAAATGTAAATTGGAACTTGTACAGTGAAGCCAATAATATAACTGATATTGTATCCATACATATTTAAGGTATGGTACAGATATATTTGCCATAGTTAATAAAAACCCATTGATAATGCCTTAAAACTTTTAAATATACAAGATAGAAACATGTTGCCATTCTTAGATATTAAAATAATGAAACGTCAAGGAAATCTAGAATTTGGAATATACAGAAAGAATACACATGCAGATATTCACATCAAAGCTGACAGTTTTAACCCCACAGTGCACAAACATGCAGTTATCAACAGTTTAACGCGCCAGCTAGTTAAACTACAAATTAGCAAAGAAGAATATTTTAATGAATACAAACAAATAGAAGTAACAGCAGTTAAAAATGATTTTAAAAAAGAACTAGAACACATAAAGGTGCAGAAATTCAAGAGACAAAAACGTATCAAAGAAACCACAACACTTTCAGCAAGAAAAGATAAGCAACTTTTTAAAAATTTCACATATCATCCATGGGCTACAAAAAATTTCAGAATATTCTTTAAGATTTTAATATCAGGTTAGCACCGGTTAATGGATTTAATGTTAAAAACTTACTGATAGACCATATTAATGACAGATTTCCACAAGAGAAAAAAACAGGTATTTACAAAATAAATTACGCAGAATGTGAAAAAATCTACATTGGAAAAACAAAGAGAAACATAGGCATACAGTTAAAGGAACATTTCAGGAACATGAAGTACAAGCAAATAAAGAAATCAGCAGTAGCATATCATTTTTAGACACAAAATCACAACATAAAGCAAAATTATTAAAATCAGTACAAGGACTTACGGAACTAGCAACCTGGGTGAAAATCTACATCTACAAATACAAAGACAGTCTAATGAACTTTGACACTGCTGGGGATGAAAACATAAACAAGTTTATCACACTGCCACCAGAGCAGAATACACATTCCCACAGCTTAACAAATTATCCGACAGTTGAATTTTAGCTGATGATGAGAACCAAATGTTCTCGAAACTGGTTCTATACATTATGACAAGTAATTAAAGCATTAAGAGCGTGTAGTTCAACTAAATCATACAATAATATCAATTATATTCTTTTTTATTTAATAAATTCTGCATTCCAGTATTATAATCTTCTTTATCTGATATAACTATTCTGTTTCCTTTATCGGCTTTAGTATAAACAACATCTTTATCATTTAAGGATTTTAATGTGTTCCTATGTCTTGTTTACTGCGGTTTTTTTTTGAACCACATCTTTAAAAAAAATTTCTGATTTTATTCTAACCATTTCTGTTTCTTTGTTCTTTAATCCTTCAATGGCCACTTCCAAATCTACCAAATAATCTTCAATTTTAGTGGAGTATTGTATACAAGTTTTTAAGCCTTTATTTAAAAATTATATTCTTCTTTTTTGAAATTTTCATTAGATAGATTTTCCACAAGTCTGTTTAGGTTCTGGATTTTTCTTTGGTTTATGATTAAGATTTTTAAACTTTCTTTTCTGATTGCCGACTTTTTTGTTTACTGGAAATTGTATATGTTCTAAAGCTGTTCTGATTAAGTTATTCCATATTATGCAACCTAACCTCTTTGAAATCTGCAAGTGTTTTCCATGTAGTTTAAGATCAATATTTGCCATTTTTTATAATGTTTTGCCTTTTCTACTTGAATAACTTTTTTCTCGTCAGCTAACTGCTAGCGACTGTTGTGGTTATGTTTAACAATTTTCTGAACAAAATTTGGACATACTTTATGTTTAAGGCACCAGTTTAAAAAATAAATATCTGCAGAAATGAATGTGCTTTTTTCTTTTAATTTTATACACTCTTTAATGTCCTTTTTCAAGTTATTAAAATTACAATTGAAGTTATTCAGGTTATTGTATCTTCTGTTTGTGTACTCCATCTTATAGTAGTTGGTAAACGAATTAATCCTGATCGGTGTTCCTATGGCTCAAAGGCCGTACTATTTAAAATGTAAATTGGAACTTGCACAGTGAAGCCAATCATATAATTGATACTCAAAGTAAGTGAAGCATTAAGAGCGTGTAGTTCAACTAAATCATACAATAATATCAATTATATGATTAGCTTCACTGTGCAAGTTCCAATTTACATTTTACGTAGTACCTAATTTAATCATTTTGTGGCCCATTTTAGATGCCAAAAACATAAATATTTTCTTGCTTAAAATTAGAAAATAGTGCCTAATTAAATCATTTTGTAACCTATTTTAGATGGTAAAACATCAATTTTTCATGTCTAAAATTCTGAAATCTACTAATACCTAATACTTTTATTGACAAGCAGTAATTGTATAAATGTGAAAGATATATAAATATGTAGAAGTGAAGGAAGCAGTATAAAACAATGTTCTGTAATTTTTAGAACTTATATGAGATAATATTATTGTTTTGATACATAACATTTTCATTCTATCATATCTATATGTATCCTCTATTTTTGGAGTTCAGTTCCAGAAGAATTGATAATACATTAAAGATGTTAAAGAGAATTAAACATTAATTGTTCTCTATAGGCTATAGTCATGATACAGTGAAATCTTGATCTATCATTCCCGGAACCATCATTAACCTGGATATATCGTTAAATTTATTGGTCCCAAACATTTTACCTTACATCTTATGTAAATAAAACTTGTATTAATTGTTACCCAAAGTATCATTTTCCCACATTATTCGTTCAAAAAGAAATTCGTTTTCAAAGAAATTCTACACTCTAACAATAATTGCAGCAGTGATCGTTGCATGTACAGAGAGTTTGCATCACACTTGATCAGAGAAAGCTGACACCTGACACGAGGCAGTTGACTGACGATGTCATGCATGTTGCTCAAAGAGTTGAAGTGCACGACAAAGTGGGAGGCATAGCAAGTGTGTGTATGTGATATGGGGGAGGGGAGTGCAGAAGAGGGGGAAGATGGCGCAACAGTGTCGATGTTTGCCGAAGCTCTGAGAGCATGTGAAACTCTACAAGCATATTCTATGCATATGACAATGATGGTTTGAGCAAAAGAATGCACTGATTGTGGAAAATTCGTTGTTTTATATGAAAAGAAAATCAGCAAAGAGGCATATGTTAGTTAACAAACGTTTTCAAAGGGAGTGGCAAACATGTTAGTGTTTCTTGATTTGATATATTTACGAATACTCTTTAACATCTCAGGTCATCAGCATCCTATTCAATTCAGGCTGTGAAACAACCAATAAATTTTGCTTAGAGGCCTTTCTTTCAGACTTGAGGTTCTTTTATGTGACGTAAATCTATGACATTGAACTCTCGGCTTTACTTCTCTTCCGAAAGAACCATACTTAGGATTTTTAGATCTGAAAAAATCCATCAACCTTGACTGAGATTGAACCTGCGATCTTGGATCTATGAGACAAATATGGTTACCACTAGACCACAAAACCAACAACAAACTGTAAACTGTGTACATGATAACATGTAAAATTGAGGCAAAATACAGCTTTGCTTATATACTGGCTTCATTTATTTTTGAACATGATTTATGCACTTCCCATATCTATTCCTGTACCATCATTTGTTTAATCTGTTCCCTCCAAGAACAATGAATTAAGGCTCTACTGTATTATGTTATGTATTGGACATTTTTCTGTACATAAATTTTCCATAGAACTATGATTGTGTCTTTATTTTCCTAAGTTGAGATCTGGCAGTTCTAATCACAGTTCATAATTCAGCTAAATTAAAATGTGTTCCAACACAAAACACAATCTCTGAATTCTCACTTAATTAATGTAAAATGTAATGTAAAAGTTTGAAGATGATTGTGGAATTTTATGTGTAAGTGACTGCTCAAGATATTTGCTAAAAGAATCAGCAAACAAATGCATATGAACATACTATAATCTCCAAACTCCAATTACATTTAATTAGGCAGTTATATTGTTTTACACTTCTGAATTTCTCACAATACAGGGTCTTCTAATAAGCTTGTATAACAGTGGCAAATAGGTAATACATTGGTCTACCATTAGATGGCAGTGTAGAACAGAGGGGTATAATCCTTGTAAACTACGGCACTTTTCTCCAACTGCTGTGATTACCCGAGTGGACAATATGGAGTGCAATCATCAGGGACAGCCATAGATGACCATGAAAAGTGATTACAACCACTACAAAAATTCACAGGTGATTGGTGGCAGTATGTGGAGAGCATGCACCAACGTGAAAAAGTGTGTAAAATTGGATGCATGGTTGCAAAAATAGTTGCTTATAAAAGAACAGTTCCAGAAGAAAAGTGACACTGACCATACCATAACATTTATTGAATGGAGCAGCTTAATTCATCACATTCTCAAAAATGGAGGTAGTCTTGGAACTTACCAGAATCACCCTGCAATCTATCGGGTATGAACACTTTAAGATGGGGAAGAGTCTACAAGTAGGTTTCCAAATCCTAAACTGCAGCACAAAAACAACAGCAATCTCCTGCAATGCCGCAACCAGAATCCAGAAGGCTTGATGTCCAACTTGTGACCAACATCAAGACCTGGCTCCATTACCATGAGCCAGAGACTAAAGCCCAATTAATGCAGTGGAAGCATAAAGGGAGCTCTTTTTTGAAGCAATTTCTGAAATGCCCTAGGCAGGCAAAATCATGGCCACATTATTTTGGAACAAGAACTGTATCCTCATTGGATACACCAAAGACACCATTAAAAGCATAGTGTATGTAGCAATGCTTCAGAGCTTGCATTATACAATTCAAAGAGAAATGGATGAAAGGGTGCTCTTGCAACAAAACAATGTGCATCATCACACAAGTCACACAATAACTGTTGCTATTGCTGAGATGGGGTTCCAGGTGCTATTCTCCTGGCTTTACTCCTTCTGATTATCACTTACTTGGAATTTTGAAGAACCCTGTGCATGGACATTTGGCAGCAATGAAGAACTGCAAGTAATTGCTGTATGATTCCAGGAGAGCATAGAGAAGTTATCATACTGGTGGCACAATTGTATACAGCTTAAGTAGGACTATAAGCAGAAAGTAGATCTATTTATTTAGGTGTAAATATTTTGATTTAATGAAAAAATAAAACAAATGTAAATAAAATAAAAAAGATGAAGAAGTCCAAATCGATATAAAATTTCTCTCATACGTTCAACTTTCATTTAGAGGCCATTCTTATCCATATAAAATATAATGTACTTACCAGTGCATAAAATATAGGGTCTAGAAAGTCTTCTACCATTGGCTTGAAGGTTTTCTTTCCTACTCCTTTGGCAAGCAAGGGTACCTGCTTACACACAGTTTCCAGAAAGACAACATGATGTGCATAGTGATGATAATGGCAAGCCTCTGCAACCAGAGGCAGAGCAGCAAGCACCGATCGTAATGCTTCTGGAATTTGTGACAACTCTGCCAATAGGTACACACATCTAGAAAAAAATAAAAGAATAAAAACAAATAAATTAATAATAATAAAATAAAGTACAATATATTATATAATATATACAAATTTAAAAAATTAAGACATTACTGCTCAGAGCAAAATTTGGGAGAACCTTACCCATCAGCCATTTCCCAGGGTTGTGAAGATCTCCTGAATTTGTGGTCTGAACAACCACCTCTTCCCATTCTGGGAGCCAGAGAGCCACAAGAATACATCTGTGAACATCATCTATAAATGATTCACATCTTGGCAAATAAATGGATATTAAAATGTCTTGCTATATGATTCTATAATCTTAATCATGTAGCAAAGTAATTACACAATTTTTAAATCATGTAGCAAAGTAATTACAAGAAAGAACAATAAATAATTGACTTCACATCTTCCAGTTCGGTCTTCCAAATATAATAACTATGCAATGGCTTTGTAATTGCTATTTTTCAAACAAATACATATACATATTTTGCTCATTGCTAATTTCAGGTTTATTTTTGTGAATGTATAAAAGTTAAATTGATACTGATTTCATTGAGCAAGTGTAGTTGGTTTCTCCCTATTTGAATTTACTCAGCTTCAGCAAAACTGCTGAAAAAAAAAGTAAAACAAATTGAAATCATCTGAAATGTTGCAATTTTCACACAAGCTATGCGTTAGGCTAAAGTCTGGAATCACAGGTCAACTTGAAGTTTGCTGAATAATTAAAGCAGAGAAACCATTCTAAAATCATAACTCTTCTACAAAACAAATCTGTCTCATTACGCCAATGTATATTATTCAAGTGATTAATTACAAAAAATTATACTATTATTTGCAGCTTATTAAATAATGTTGATCAATTACAACGCACTTCAAATATCATACACGTGTGCTTGCAAGAAAATATTAATAAAACCCTTATCATTACCCAAAATACTGCATTACATAAACTATTATGCTGAAATGTTTATTTAATTAAATTGTTGGTTTTATCCCCTTAAGCCACTAAAAGCAGCCTTAATGAGTGCTGCCACTTAGTGGAACTAAATCGAATGGAATTTCTTTTAACAATGTATTTAAATGGGAACTAGTAGAAGAAGATACATCAATTTGAAGCATGCTGAATTGAATCAATTGAATCAATGGGAACTGTTAGCCAAGAATATATGTTCTGCTGCTGTAGTGGAAATTTTGTTTCATATACAGTTATGAGTAATTGTGTTTAAAAGGTAAACAATCATTAAATGATAATGCAATTTAACACATCCAGGACAGTAAATGGCAAACGATGTTTAAATCTCCCTTCATGCTATGGGCTGTGGATGGTGCACAACATTTAATGCCACACCTGAAACAAATCTGTTTATATTCTGCTCCCAGGTGTTAGTATAATTTAGTTAGTGTTGCTTCTTATAGATGTAGAGAATGTAGAGTTCACATTCTCCCTCCATATAAATATTTATCGCATGATAGGGTTTCTGGTTTATCCCCAGTGTTCATAGAATAAATATCTCAGCCTTGCCTTGCATCAATGTCAAGTACTTGAGATTGCAGTGCTTGTCAGCATTACTGTGTAGTGCTTGTGTTGTGGGTTATAGCTGTAACTTACCAAACAAAGAAGTTTCTTTCAGACAAAAATGTTTTAGACATTTTCTACAATGCCGATTCAGATGATGAATTAATTCCTGAATTGGATTCTGACAGAGTGACAGTGAAATTCATATTCCTGATCCTGACATGCCAGAAGAACAAAGTCAGGTGACAAATATCATAGTTATTGTCGGAATATCCCACCATTTACTTCTAATATAGGCTAAATATTCAATTAGAAAATGAAAGTGAAATGGATTACATAAATATTCTCTTATACAATTTTTGAATGTGTGTAAACAGACAAATCTATGTGCAAGTCAAAAGATAAGTGTAACACTGTGGCCTTTCACAAAAAAATTCAATACGCAGACCTGGAAGTTCCTGAACTAAAACTATTTATGTATTAAAATGTACTGGACTGCAGATCCTGTTTTTGAAACTCCAATTTTTTCAAAAACATATCTGAAATGCGCTTTCTCCACATTCTTTCATTTCTTCACTCCAGTGACAGCAGTGTCTATACTGATAGTACAGACAGACTAGAAACAAAAAATATGTACAAAATTTCATGCAGTTCAGGAGCAATGCTAAATATTATAGTGTAGTGGTGTATTGGGAGTGGCATTAAAATAACTAGTCCAGTCATTTAAATGTTCTGCTGAGAAGTTGGTAATGAATGTGTAAATAACAGCAATTTAATTTGCTTACTGGAGATTACACTGCAATACTGCATATTTAAATATAAAGGTTAAAGAATGAAGGAAGAATAATAACTCTGCTTCAGAATCCACTTCTATATGGTGAATGTCATAAATATTACATCCATGATAATGCTTGGGTGAAATTAAAAAGATGCAAAATTCAACATGCATAGTCTCTGTAATCTTAAAAGAAGTTGGGAACAGTGAAGTTGTTACATATACAACTGAGTCAGTATTAGGTGACACTAAAACTTCACTAACTGATTAATTCTTCAGAACATGTTTCAAGAGCATTCGCTCTCATCTTCAGCTGAGGATTGAATAACTCTAGCAAGTCAATTTTCAATGGGAAAATTTACCAACAAATTTCTGGCTTAGCTATGGGTAAGCTCCATTTCTGGCAAATTTATTTATGAGTGCTGTAGAAACACACATTACCTTTAACCTTCAAAGCATGGTTTCGTTATGATGATCACATTCTGGCAATAGTCCCACAAAAACAAACAGAAGATGCCCTAAAATTACTAACTTTGTAGGACCAAAATATTAAATTCACTATGGAATTGGAGGAAAATGGTTTTTTTACCATTTTTGGACCTAAAAATATACAGGAGAAATGACATAATTTCATTCGGCATATGTAGGAAACCTACACATACAGATAACTACATAAACAATAACAGTTTCAATCCTAAACCACACCAACATGCCATTATAAACAGCCTTGTCCATAGATTGGTAAACATCTCACTCAACAAAGAAGAATATTCAGCAGAATACCGTTATATCATCAAAACAGTCCTCAACAATGGATTCAGCAGTTCTTTAGTTGATAAAAGGATCAAACATTTCAAAAGACAGAAAGATATTAAAAACACCACAACTCTCTCCATGATAAAAAGGACGTGGTTTTTAAAAGATTTACATATCATCCGTGGGCACACAGGGCATTAATGAAAATCTTTAAAAATTATGATATACGTTTGGCTGCACAAAATAAATTTAGTGTTGGAAAGCTTCTGAACAGCAACAAAAATGACGTTATTCCATCCAGCAAGAAGTCAGGAGTGTATCAGATAGACTGTTTGGAGTGTGATCAGATATATATAGGCAAAACAATATAAAATTTGGAGACAAGGACCAAAGAACACTTCAGAAATTTAAGATATAAACAAGTGGATAAATCGGCAGTTGCAGATCACTTTTGGACTTACGATCATAACATTGCAGGAGAAGCTAAACTGTTAAAAGCTACCACCAATCCCAAGGATTTGGCAATATGGGAAAAGATTTATATTTTAAAAAATAAACATAGAGTGATGAATTTTGACATTCCACCAATGGACTTCCTGTTCCGTTATCTAATGGAACCACCAGATGCCACTACGTCACCTGATAGAGTTAGTCAGTATCCAGCTGAAGATGAGAGCGAATGCTCTTGAAACATGTTCTGAAGAATTAATCAGTTAGTGAAGGTTTAGTGTCACCTAATACTGACTCAGTTATACATACACATCTCTAGATAAAAATGTCAAGAACCCAGTATTTTGTTTCAAATTTGGAATGCTCATTTGAAAATTTTGCATAAATTTTATTTTATCTCATAGTTGGAAGTTAAAAAGTGTGAGAATTCACCATGCATACCTCTTGTTAAAAAAAATTTCATGAAATCATTTTCATTTCCTTTAGCTGTAATTTGTTTTCTTCTTTATATGCCTCTTCATATGAGCTAGTGTTGCCACAAGTATGCATCAGTTTTGTTGTTTGATTCCATTTGATTTCAAATGGGAGAGCATAAGGCATTTTGTTTCATTTTAATTCGGTTCCACTAAGTAGGAGTGGGCCTTTAGAGATAGATTAAGGGCCGCAATTTTCTTATATAAATGTGCATCCTCCATTATATATTTTACATACGAGTATATCATATTAGATTTATAGTATTCAATATTTATATTTCTATGCTAACATAGAACTTTTGTCAGTTCCCCTCACCTTTTGCTACTTGAATTGACTGTAACTGCTCATCAGTAACCAGTCAAACCTGATTAACATTTGATATTAAACTGCTTTCCTCTTTAACCTATAAAGAAATTTACTTACTTATTATCCAAAATAATTACTCTTTTGTGTATTACTGGCAGTGTTTTACTTCTATGTTAATTTTATTTGTATATATTTCACTATATTTGTTGGTGCTTCCTTTTCTGTCAAGTTTACAAATATTGTCTTCTAAAATACTTGGTTTTCCCAAGATTTCCAACTTATCAATTCTTCAGTTTTGTTTAGTCACGTTGGTATTAGTTGCTGCTCACTTCAGTATTTTCTTAATGACATGCAAAAAGTGATGCTTCTTGAATAATGGAGTAACATATTTCTAATGAGGGTTATTTTATTTTTCTCCACTTGAGAGAGAGAGACAGACAGAGAGAGACAGAGAGAGACAGACAGACACACACACACACACACACACACACACCCGCGCGCGTAATATGTTACTCCCTTATTCAAGAAGCTTTTTTTTTTTTTGAGCAGCAACTTATATCAACTTGACCCATACAAAACCAAAGAATTGATAAGATGGAAATCTTTAGAAAACCAAGTATTTTAGAAGACAATATTGGTAAACCTGACAAGAGAAGGAAACACCAACAAATATAGTGAAATTTGTGCAAATAGTAAATCATCCATTTTTTTAGATCTATAGAGATGAGCTGAAATCAGCAAAAGTGCTCCTTTATGAAAACTATGACAGCCATCCTCATCTCTAAGAGTACTTTTAGAAGCCAAAGGATATAAAGCATTAATTAAAGTTAATAAAAACCAATCATTAAAGGAAGGATCATGGGATAAGACATGTAGAGCAACTAATAGCTAAGACTTAAGATCTCCAGTAGATTGATTCCTAAATGTATTAAAATTAAAAAAATAGCTGAAGTTAGTTTTAGCAGATCATCTATGATTATTCATCTGAAGAGAAGTTGAAGTTAAACCAATATAAAAAGCTTGACAAACTTTATGTTTAACATTACACAACATTTTCAAAGCACAATTGGCATAGGGTAAATTAAAAAATTACAGAGACCCATTCCTTATTCATTTATCTATTCATGGGCATCTCCTTTATAACAATACTCCTTCTTGAGATAAATATATTATAAATTTATCACAAAAAGTTAAAGACACTACTATGCTAAGGTTAAGGATCAGGCTCCTGTAAGTGGTAGTGTGGATGATGGTAATGGAACAGGTTTGCATTTGATGCAGCAACATGTGTATGATCCAGGTGGTTAAAGGAATTCATTACTTTCCATTTTCCAGGCTTGTAAGAAGAAATAATACATGAGCAAGAAAGCTTTACTCCAAGACATCAAATCCATGTGGTGTTCCAACTATTTAAATTTGTTTGTCCATGGGTGAAAAGATCTCTGCTTGCTGCTATTAAAAATGGGTCATTTTAACAGTGCTTCACAACACATACTTATGAGCAGATATGTAACAGAAAAGAAACATAAACCCACTGTAACTAATAAGTGCTTTTATGAGGGACTAATGCCATGAAGAACAATAATGCTTTACATGAGTTTCCAAACATGTTCAAAGAACATTTTTGTTCCCTTTCCTTTCTTGAAATTTGTTCCTATTGGTCAACTTCACTCTGTATAATGGCATTCAGCAAGTACTGCATAGTGCTGTTGAAATTGCACATTGTCTTGAAGTAAAACTAAAATTGTTAGGCATTTTCATTAGTACATATTAATTCATTAAAATCTAAGGCAATAAATTAATTTTCTGCAATTAATTCATAAGTTGTTCACAAATTTCAGGAATTAGCAAAACTTAATGGACTGTAATCATGATAAATGATGCAAAATTTAAGATGTTAATTGCTATTGGTTTTCCCTCAGAATCAGAACAACATACCTGTTTATCAGAATGTAGTTGTGGGTCATTATCCCTTATCCTTTTTACTACACCATATGTAGCCTGACCTTTACTCAGGTCTCTGTATCTTTCACTTTCTGCAGGCTGATTACGAATTCCTTTCAGACCAGCTGTAATTTTTTCCATGACAGTAGCTAAAGCCTCCTGGCCATAGGCTCGCACCACATTTGCTAATGAGGTTGCAGCACCTTGGCGCACAGATGAAATGGGATCCTCCAGATTGCAAAAGAACATTGGGTACAATGAAGGAAGAGCCACTCGTGAATCATCAGGGAAACACAGAATGAAGTTACCACAAGCAAGACAGGCAGCTACAAGCAAAAATATTAACATTAATGCAGGATTAAAAAAAGAAATTTTAATCAGTAAACAATAAGACACATCTACCCTAATAAATGTGAAGGAAAAAATTATCAGAAGTGCAAACAGTAGAATGGGATACGTGGAAAACAAAACAGAAAATATAGGATTATTTTATCCATGTATGTCTGGAGCGACAAGGATTCAACAATAGGAATTACATGCACCAAACATGCACATTAATGTTAAAATAAGCTATTTCTGGGTTTTGAGGCCAGGGACTTGTGGTTACAATATTTGTCGCCTAATGTTTCAGCATGCACTATGATAGATATCATCAGAGGAATAAAACTGAATGCAGCTACCTGCCTGCTTAGACTCTCAATAATTGTTTTTTCTCATGATACTTTGCATTCAGTAGAAAGTGAAATTGTAACATAAGAAGAGAAAAACAGGAAAAGGGTGTAAGGTCATGCCAATATTAATCATATCATCATCTCAGCTGATAATCAATACTGGTATGAACTTCAAAACCCAGAAAGGTAACATTCAGAACTCTAGCCATGAAGCCTATGTACATGTTTAACGTGCATTAATCTCTGTTACATCCTTTGTGATTGCAAATATTCTGCCAAACCATGTCATTAAAAACACAGGCTATGAACTGCTCTACAGTGCATCATTGGGTGGATGCTTTCCTAAACTTAAACACAGTAAGAGCAGGAAGCTGCTGTTAATGATAGCAGTAGTTAGATGCAATCTTAAAAATATTTCTTTTTATTCAGGTTTCATTTTAGCAACTTTCTAGTTTATAGTTTTGTAAGTTTAGAATAAACTTAGTGACTTCATATCACACTACTGGTCATGTGATAGGCATATCCATTTGCCATGGAGTTCTTTCATAAGTAAAGAATCGAAAGCATTATTATGACAGATGAATTCAATTACTTCAAGTTGGATCTTAGTTGTTGGTGTTAATTAAAGAACAATATACATGTCATTTGAAATATAAATTGTCATTTTATTTTGGTATTTAACATGTATAATTTATAATTAAAAGGCACATTTTTAGATTTCTGGTTAAAAAAGAAATAACACAACACATTAACCATACTTAAAATGAAAGATGTTTGCACAGAGAAATCTTGAACATTTCATGCAGAAGCAAATATGACGAAACATCTTTCACAAAAAAAATACTGGTGTTTGTTTTGAAAATATAAATTCATGAGATTTATCAAACCACAGTTTACAGAAACAATGGAAGTGATAAACCATAAACAGCACATGCACACATTTGCATAGATTTTTTTAATCAATACAACATAGGAGTTTGCTTTGCATTTGATTTTAATGAAGAGAGGCCCTTCCCCAAATCTTTCATTTGCTTGAAAGTTATATTTAAGTACAGATGTATTTGATAGAGCTGGCAAATAGCCTTGTACCGATCAGTGCAAAAGACATAGGAAACTGATGGTGTGGGTAATCTCTCAGTTTCATGAATGAAATAAACAAGTTACTAAACTTAGGCATTCATTTTTTATACTAAACTCCACTTTTACATAAAAGTAAGTAGTGAGTTTAGTGTAAAAGAGTTTGAGTTTAGTGTAAAAAATGAATGCCTAAGTTTAGGTTATATTACCGCTCCAAAGTCAACAGCTTCGTAAGTACAATATTTATAATCAAGTTACTGTTGATATACAAGCGAGAAATATGAGAATGTGCAGCCATGCAATAAACTGTGTACTCACCTGTGTTGATCTAATATTTGCAAGAAAGCTACGCCAACCTATGATTCCTCATTATTACTTTCCACTTGTTTCAAAGTTTTCATCATAGTCATTGTCTTCTAAATGAAACACTAATTTTAGACCTTCATCTAATCGTAAGATACCTTCTCTTTCAAAATATTGTTTTTCTGTTCTCTTCACAGCAGCGATTCCAATCTTCTGTCATAATTGAAGCAATTTTTTTCATCTAGTAATTTTATAACATTCTCCATGTGAAACATGACAAGGTGTTCTGCAATCTAGTTTTTTGCTATGCCCTATTTTATCTCTATGGAGTTTAGCTCCAGGTGGTAAGGTGGAAGGTGTATCATTGCATCAATTTTGTATGTGATGATTTTGAATTAACTTTTTTTTATCCATATGTATAACTCTGGTTTTATTAAACTATTTAAGTGGCCAATTTCTTGAAGCAGTTGTTCGGTATGGTTAGTAAGTCAGAATATCATTTCTGGTTTATGGTTATTGGAATTTGAAGAAAAATTAAGCATTACATTATGGTATGGTGCATTGTTGATTACAAGGACACTGTGAAGAGGAAGGATAGGAATAAGCTATTCTCTTATCCACTTATAATTTGCATAATTCATATCATGATTTTAATCATTACTTTTCTGATGAGCCTGAAGCGAAGATGTGCATTATAAATACAATCATCTTCACTTTATGCATGTAACACACCCAGTCTTTGCCCTTTCAAACTGGAGCTAAGAATCCCTCCATAGAATCATTGCTCCAAGCCGATGGGGTTGTATGTGAACTATGAACATGTTTCATCCATGAAGATGATAGGATGACCTCCTTCTCTGTATTTCTTCATGGCTCTTAAGTAAGCAATATTTTACTCTTGGATGTTTCCCTGCTCTGCTAAATCCCCCGATTATTTTTGTTTTTCTCCAACTGAAACCCAGAGCCAAAATTATTTTGTACAGTGTTGAAATACGCCATCAAAGCTGATGCATTTTTATCCTTGTGTGGTCTACTTTTTCAATAATGTAATAACCATTTATTGTCCTGCGAATCACAGATTCATTAAATTTATCTAAGGTAGCTTTGGGTGACATAGGCCTATTTGTTTGGAGTAGAGAAAGCTTCAGATATGTTTACGGAATGTCGGAATCCACACAGTGAAACTTTTGTTAATCTTATTTTGATTTAAAATAAAACACTAAAAATCATCTCGTCACAATAAAACTCTCTTTAAGTTTCACAAACACACTTATAAAAGTAATTTTGGAACATGTTTCGTGAGGTACATTCCTCACATTGTCAACCAAAAACGACGACTGAGGAGTCAATTTCAGCAAAGTATGTATGTTACTATGCTTGCTCTGGTGGTCTGTTAATGAACTTAACAATATGTTGTCTGCTTCCGGTATATCAAAATTCATAAGTTTGGATTCATATTTTTTTATGTAAATTTTTTCCCATATATTAAGTTCTTTCGGATGTTGAATTGTTTTTAGTAATGTTATGTCCTTCTCTATTTCATGATTCTCATTCCAAAAATGTGCAGCCACTGCTGATTTTTCTACTTGTTTGTGTCTAATATTTCTCCAGTGTTCCTTTAATCTTATCCCCAGATTTCTCTTTGTTTTTCCTATGTATATTTTGTCACAATCCTTGCAATTAATTCTATATATACCTGAATTTTCTTCTTTCTTCTTTTTTTGTTTAATTTTATTTAGAATTAATAGTTTACCAACACTATATCTGTTTATTGGTGCCAGAGTAATGTTATACTTTTTGAAATTTTTTTGGAATTTGTGGTTAACATAAGGGTGATATGTGAATTTTTGATAAGTATTTTCTTTAAGTGAAGAACTGAGTGTAGTGATTAGTTTAATTTCCTTTTTATTTTTAAATCTTTTTATTTTTTTATCTACCATTTGTTTGTTAAATCCATTTATCTCTGCTGTGTGTATTATATGTGCGTATTCTTTCCTGTATTCTTCTTTACTGAGTGGTGTATTAACTAGCCTATATGTCATACTATTGAATGCTGCTTCCTTGTGGGGTCTGGGGTTGAAACCTTTTGCTTTTATGTAATTGTCGGTATGTGTGTCCTTTCTGTATATACCAAATTCTATATTTTTATTCCTTTTTATTATCCTTAGGTCCAGAAAAGGTAAAGTATTATTAACCTCAGTTTCCATAGTGAATTTTATGGTTTTTTCTTGCAAGTTCAGCAGTTTCAATGAATCTTCTATGAATCTATCTTCTACAATGGCAAACACATCATCAACATATCTGTACCATGTTTGAATATGCTTCAGATGTTCCGTTTTCTATGTCCTTAACTACATCTATGCTCCTTAACTGTGCAGTTTACACTTTGTGAGGAGACACCAGTTGTCTATGCCACCCTATTATGAATGCTTTTATATTTATGGCATTTCCTAAATCACCTTCCATTTTCATGAACTGGTAAACATAGTAAATCACTTCAAGAGTCTGGGAATGCAAAATTTTAACACTCAGCTTACACAACAGGGGAGGTAATGCAAAAATTATCTTGGCACTGCACTTAGTGATAGAAAATGAACTTGACCAGAAATCACTGGGTATCTTTTGCTCATTTACCAGCACTAAAAAACCATCTGTAGTTACTTCTGCTGCAAATGTTTTGGTGATGTTTATATGCACAATACATACAAGCCAGCTATTTTACAGTATGGTCTAATTTCACATACTTCATCTATTTATATGAAATTGGGTGCTGAAAGATTTCCAAATGTAAACAGGCCTAAATATTAACAGAGTGAAATTTGTTTTACAATGAAAGCTCCTAATAATTGGGAGAACAAGGTAATTTAACACTTTTACATATTTAACCTTATAACCTTCATAAAATAATAATAATAACAACAACAACATCATAACTTTGTTAAAAAAAGAACAAGTTTACTTTTATATACAGTTATTAAAAAAATGTATCCTCCCCTTTAAATCATTTACAGTCTTCCTTCCAGGTTATGTCTTACATTTACAAGAAACTCTTCCAGAATATCTAGATTTCCTGAAAAACTGCTATATTTATTTCTGTATTACTAGTTGGGAAGTGAATAAAAACTCTCATTTTGCAACTATCCTCAGCTAAAAATCAACGAGGTTTATGGTGAGTGATCATAGAGTCAAAGGTTAAGAAAATGCCAGCTTTTGATAGTTTTTCAGTATTCTTTCAATCAGCTGCAGCTGCTCAAATAGAGCCAATGTTATGGGATTACCACAATTTATAGAAAATGATAAGTGGCTATAAAAGTCATTGTGTTGATCCTAAATAATAGCGTTTATTTATTTATAAATATGTTAAAGGTATACCAGTTTCTAACTTCTCAATTTGCTTGTTGTGTTAAAAGGCAAACAAGCTCTTCTACACGTCTCAAAAAATTTCTGTGCATGTGCAAGATTAACAGCAACATGCTAAAGATGTCTCCTCCTCTATGATGACATAGCAACCCAACAGTCCAATATTGGGTTTTGGCCTGCCACGACTGCTGCATCCTCTATCTCCATCTTGCAATATCTTTGGTAGAGGGCAGTATTACTCCAGGTTATCTAATCAGCATGCCAGCTCCTCACTGGTCATCTATCATGCAGCAAGATTGAAGAATGCCACCTCTTCATCACGTAGTTTCCCAATTACCCTTACAAGGCCGAATGGACCCCATTCCAGACCTCATTAATTCCTAAGCAGGTACCAGAAATTGAATCTGGGTCCTCCTGGCCAGCAGTCAACAAATAGACCAAGGAGGTGGTCTAACTGTATAGGGGTTAATTTATATATTTATTTATTTCCAACAAATGCAACATTACAATTAAAATTTACAACTTCCATTATTTCACAAATAACCAAATATTATTATTAATTCTGGTTCGTCAATACTAATTTATTTGAATATCCAAGGGGCTGGCTCCAATGGTAATCTACATTATATTAAATTAATTCACTTATTTAGCATCCATTATTTTATAAAATAGATAACCTACTCAAAAGTTGCCTTAACTCCAGGTCATTGATGCATTGACGAGCAAATCACAATCAATTTCATCATTTCCATTACTTGTTCTGATAGTCAAATTTTTACTAATCTCCCATACTTGAACTCTCTTCTCCTCTATTTATTTTAATCTTTCTCCACCATTTTTCTGTAACTTCGCCCAAGTGTTTTCCTATCATTTTTACATTTTTATCTCCTTTAATTCGAAAAATCTTTCTTATTAAAATTTCTCCCTCAATTTCAATCAATTTTTCTTTTCACATCTGTAGTCTCCGCAGCTTTGTTTCTTGACAATATAATATGCTATAATATATGTCAGTTTCACCACATGTGGGACATTTATTCCCAAAGATATTTCTCAGTTCTCTTAGATTCCTTACTCCTGCTCAGGCCTAAATGAATTCTTCCCTCCCTAATTTATCACAAATTTCTAAGTACTTCTCCTTCCCCCAAACACTTTTTACCTCTCAATAAAGTCTCAGTAAGCTCTTTTTTTTCTAAAGCTAGAAAACATTTCTTTTTTATCAATATCTTCAATTCTATTCTTACTTCTTTCCAAAAACCTTTACATCTATATTTCTCAATCCCCCATATCAATTTTTTGAACAATATTATGGGTTTCAAGTGCCCATGACCTTTTCCATTTTGTCTTCTCCTGTGCACCAAGACATTTATTGACAATCTTTCTATCATCTAAAATATTCATATTTCACAATTCTTTGAATTATTCTTATCTTTTTTTTTTTAGTTAAACTACCCAATTCTACCAAAGCTACTTATTAAGTGACACTCTTAGCAGTTCCAGTATTAGTTAATTTATATATATATATATATATATATATATATATATATTGAAGTAGTTCATTCACATTAGCTGTGTTTGGGATATTAGCTGGAAAGGAAGAATCAGACTTAAAAAAAATCACTAAAGACTGAAGATCTGTAGTTTGAATCCCAACCATGACCCAAATTTTTCAAATCCACAATAATGAAAATGAAAGTGCCCAGTCTGTCTATGGTGCCAATGCAATAGAAAAAGAAATAAAATATTAAGCAATAAATGACTAAACAACTGCCCAGAATTTGTATCTGTCTGTATGCATCCTGGCATCTGAACTAAAAATAAAACAAAAAAACAAGAAACTGTCCAGTGTTAGAATCAGTCTTTATGCATCCTGGGCTCTAAGTCACAGTATGCATGTCTTTGTATCTTGGTTACTGCAAGGATTGGCAGATAGATGGCAATTCAGAGACTGTACAGTATCCATACATAGTGTTCATTAACACTTCCCGGCTCCTGTTTCACAAAAGTATGGTCTAACACATGGTGTGGCAGAAACAATGACCCATTTTACTATTATCCGATATGTTAAGGGTTTGTGAATACGAACTGATTGTGTTAATTGCTCTAAAGCAGCTCTTACTGTTGCCATGTTTATGCAGTGCAAACTGTATGTGACCTACCAGTTGACTTCTTGTTTCAAGCAGATGTATCATGAACTGCCTGACCCATCTCGTAATTGCCTTCCGTGACAGAGCTTGTCCATTCCGATTGATGTCGAAATGTACCCAAAACAAAAGCTGTATTATTACGACACACTCACCACATTTGAAAAATGTTTCAATTGCAAATGCACCATGTTCATTCGACCTGCACTCCATACTGACTGCCAAGTAGTACTGTGCAGCTGAACAATCAGCCAAGGTCATACAATATGAAGTACAGAAAAATGCTTTAAAATGCACTATACAAAGTACACACATCATCTCTCTAAGAAGCCATGACCAATATTTGTGCATGATTTAAAATGTATCATTGTTTCTGCCGCACCCTGTACATTACAAGTGTATGGACTGGTAACTTGTTGTTATTAGTAAAATTCTGTTTGACCAAGGTTTCTGCTACACTTGTACTTTACAACTCCACACTTACAAATGTACAAGTAAATTTTCATACTTCTGTTCCACAAAAGTCTTAGTATTAGTTGGCACTGGTAATTTGTATACATTTCTCTACAAGGGTAGGAACATTAGTAACTTCAAATACTAGCACAAATTTTATTATCTTTTTAATGGGAGCCAGTTGACTCAAATGTGCTAAGTATTAACAAAAACGATGATAATGGTGAGTATGAATATGTATAAAGAAAGAATAAACATTTGTTTATAATGATAAAGTTAAGTGCAAATAAAGTAAGGCTAATGATTTATATTGACATTTCCTGTTCCAAATGCATATTTCAGACCAGCATCTAAGTTAATGTATTTTTAAGGTTCTTGTTACATGTCACAGAAATAATTTCTTTTCATTCTTTATTCTCTTTTAAAATAATCTCTTTTGGCACAATTTTCCCAATTTTTTGCTTATGAGAACGTGACAGTCAAGCAACATAAACAAATAAATAAATATAAAAGATCAAATGAACTAATAAAATAAATGACCAAGAACATCAGGAAAATGAATTATTCTGCCATCTCTTCGCAGCTGAAATTGATGCTTCTAAATATAGCCCTATGTAACTGTTGTCTCAAAGTGGATTATTGTGCTTGAATTTCCATAAATACATAATAAAGTATTTAAGTTATATTATGTCTGAAAAAAAAACAAGATCCATTTTGCAGGAATGACAATGATCCTCTCTATAAATTCTTAAAGAATGGACATAACTAATTCAAGGTATGACAAACTATAGCAAACAGCTGTTCCTCCATCTTGCTCTTATATGACATCAGTTGTAACTTTTTACTAATACTTTACCAATTTAGCATATTTTTCGCAGAACAGAAAGTTACAAGACTATACTTTACAAGAATCTGCACTAATACACTTGTATATATTAGACCATATTTTTGTGAAACAGGGTTCTGAGTAAAGTAAGTGTTACTTGCATCTGTAATCATTTTAATAATTCATTGGAATTTCTAACACTTAATTTAAATTAGCACTAATGATAGCTTCTGTCTTTTAGAGTATAAACTCAAACATATTGTTATATTAACCCTGAATAGCAACTATAATCAATGTTTGTAGGTTGTCTATAAACTATGCAATGCTTAAACCAGATTGAAAGGGGCTAAAGAAATAGATATAACAACAGATTCTTTATTTTAAAAATTTAAAGCTTATAAAATGAACAAAAATGTATTAAAAACCACGTGCTTACCATCTCTCACAGGCCAACTGTCATCCTGAAAGCAGACTAGCAGTGTATTTAAAAGGCGCTCCACATATGGCCGTACAGCATAAGGATGAATCTTAGAGGCTAGCTCAGCTATACAGGCACAGGCTGCTTCTCTTACAGCATGATTATCTGATTCTGTAGCCTGAATATAATAGTCAACAGTATGAGAAATGTACTTCTGCACAAGCTCCTTTCCAGATGTACCAGTCACTTGCCTCCATGTCTCCTGTGAGTAAATGCGTACTCCTTCTGCCACATAATACCTGTATAATTTAATCAAATTCATTTTAAATGCTTGATGCAGAATATCTAATAGATTATATATTAAAGGATAGAATACTATATCAATGATCTGATATTCCGGCAGCTTTTGCTGTTTAAGATAAGCTCAAGTAATGAGAAAGCATATACAACCAACATCCTGTATAATGAGGCATAAAAATAATGGGAAAAATAATGTGATCCTCTTTTCATCATTACTGCCACTACTGTTTTACTGCTCCTTATGTCCTTGGCTAAGCTCAATGCATATATCTCCTGTTGTAGCACCCTATTCAAAAACAGGTGATGCTAATAATACACGGCCTATTTTTTTTCAACCTCCGAGAGCATCACCAGGTGGCTCTTGAAGCAATATGAGTGGCCCTTGAAGCAATATCCTGCAGCAAGACTTCCTCGCCTGCTTCTACCACCACTATTGCCAAGACTAACTCAAGAGTTGAAACTTGGCTATAGGGACAAAAGATGCCTGCTACAACCAATGCTCCTGCCAAATGTGAATTGCATAGCAGAGGGGCATAATACATCAGAAATTCACCACAGAATGAGCCATGTAAACTTAGCTACAGGTACAAAAGATGTCTGCTATAACCAATGCTCCTGCCAAAAGCGTTTTGCATAGCAGAGGGGCATAACACATCAGAAATTCACCGCAGAATGAGCCATATATACAGTCAAAATGTTATGAGTGATGGCATGATGTGAGAGTGATGTAGGAAGTTTAGAGATGGCTGAATGGAAGCACATGATTAAGGTGGTCAGGAACGGAAGTCTATAATGGGAGATGAACTCATGTTGTGAATAGCTCAAGTAGTTTATGAAAGCCATCGGTTCACAATTTTTGAACTGTTCAAAGACTTTCTGGAAATTTCAAAGTTAATTATACAACATTGTTACAGACCATCTTGGATACCATAAAATTTGTACATGATGAGTACGCAAATGGCATCAGTCTTAACATTTCTGCTGCAATATAAGAACAACGGTGAACAGTTTTTGAAAACAATAATGACACCAAGTGACTTCCACCTTTTCCCGGTAATGAAGAAGTGCTTGAGAGGAAAGCATTTTCACTACACTTCCACCTTCAGGACACCGTGCTGACCTGGCTCAACAAACAGGTGACAACATATTTTGCAGAAGGTATTAGAAAGCTGGTATATTGGTATGACAAATGTTTCAAATCTTCATGGTTATTATGTTCAAAAATAGCTTATAGATTTACTTTGTCAATAAAACCATTTTGCTATTTACTCTGGTTTTGATTTTATGCCCCATCAGAGTTTGAAAAAAAATAGCCTCTGTAGAAATATGCAGTTTTTACCAATTCTTTGAAAGCATGCAAATAATACTATGGATTTACTGACTCCTTAATTGACACAGTAAGAACATATGGAGTCATGCAAATTCACTTATTCAAGAAGATGAAGAATAAATATTTTAAATATATTAGTTATTTAATCTCATTTTTCCTACAAGATTTATAAACGTTCAAGCAATTTAGGATGCATGGAATTTGATTGCAGTGTGGAGGAATACTCTAGAGAGCTTCTGCCAGATGTGTAACAATGGAAATTTTGTCTAATTTATAAAAGTGAAAGGTATCATAAAAAAGAAGCAAATGGTGATGTGGTGCAAATGTTGCAATGAGTGCAATATTTAGCAAAATGCCTTTTCTGTTTTATTACTTTTAGTTTTAAGAACTGCCTAAAGTTATTAATTCTTCCTTATTATAACACAGCATTCTATATAATGAAAGTAGCAAAAAATTAAAAAAAGAACAATTTTAAAGTGTAATTCATTTGAGGTTCATTTCAAAAATAAAATCCAATTATTTATAATACAGTAAAAAAAAAAAAAAAAAGATTGAAAAAAATGTTATTGCTTTTGCACATATTGATAATGGCCTTTTTACTTTTCTACATACTCATAATTTTTTTTAAACACTATGCAACCAAAGGACAAATTTTTCAATGTCACGCCTGGGAATTGAACCATTTTAGAACTGCAAGTTTCAACTGTTTGCTCTGTTCATTATGATCAAATTGTTCAGAATGAAGCCATTTCCAGAAGAAAAGGAAAATATGGAAATAATTTGGTGCAAAGTCTGGACTATATAATGGATGCTTAAAAATTTCCCATCAAAATTCTTGAATGTTGCTAACAGTTCTGATAGTGTGTAGATGTGCATTGTAATGAAGAAAAACTACTCCTGAGAACAGCTTACCATGTCTTCAGTTCCAAATAGCATGCCTTAGCTTGGAAAGAGTTTCACAGCATACTTAATTCTAGCTGCATAAAATTCACAAAAGAATATCTTTTTGGCCCAAAAGGGCCACTGGCTATAGTCTTCTGTGCTGATATCTACTTAAATGTATTCTTTTGAGATGAAGCTGAACGACATCACTCCATGGATTGTTCTTCTGAGTAAACATTGACATAAGAGATTCATGTTTCAGACATGAGAAAAAAGTTCATTTCCTTTATCTTGTACCAGTCCAAATATGCATGTGCTGCTTCCATTCTTTAATTTTTGTGTGCAGCAGTCAACATCTTCTGAGTAAACATTGACATAAGAGATTCACGTTTCAGACATGAGCAAAAAGTTCATTTCCTTTATCTTGTACCAGTCCAAATATGCATGTGCTGCTTCCATTCTTTAATTTTTGTGTGCAGCAGTCAGCATTTTAGCAATTTTCATTCACACTTTTTATGATATTTAAGATTTTCAGTGACAATTCTGAATGTATTTGGTAAAATAGCTGGAAGTTCCATTTGAAGAGCACTGATTGTGAAAAAACAATTTTCTTGTATGTTTGTCTATGCATGCTCAACCAGGTCATCCATCTGAACTATAGGCCTCCCACTTCTCTCTTATCATGAATATTTGTATGGCATTCCTTAAACTGACAACATCAATGCCTGACTTTTACTTTACTCAGTACAACTGGCCCATATACATCACATAGTTCATAGGAAATTTCAGCAGCACTCTTACCTTTTGTGTTGAGAAATCAAACCACTGAATGAATTTCACTACTGGCAGAAGCCATTATAAACCATGGTCTTGCAACTGCTAAATGACAGTAAACTGGTAACAACATGCCCAATAAAAAGTTAATGAATTAACTGATGCTTCTGCACATGCACAATCTGCCCAAATGTTTGCTTTATGAGTAAGTGATAAATGTTTAGCTTGTAATGCTCTGAGATGTATACACTGCAGACAACTGCTTATCTTAATTTGGATAGTTATTTAAAATATTTAACATTACCTAAATATATCCATCACAAAATTACAATATTCTGCAAAGTTACTCTATAACCTGTTTTCTATCACTGCAAGTTTCCGTGAGATGTGTTGCAGTTATTTTCACTCTACACATCATACCTACAGTGTAAGCAAATTTCAAAGATGAAAGATGTTTTGCTGCAGAAATAGATTAATGATGAGAGAAAGCCTATCTACAAACTTTCTAACAGCTATCCTTTTACATACTTTTTAAACAGATTTTATAAAAAATTTGCACATAAAAGAAATAATGCTGGCAGCTATGAACCTTTTTTTTTAATATACATATATATATATATATATATATATATATATATATATATATATATATATATATATATATATATATATATATATAAAGCCATACTTTAGGATTTTTATGCCCAAAATCCAGTGACCCTGGCTGGGACTGAACCCGGGTCTTGGGTCTACGAGAAAGTATTGTTACAAGATCGACAAAGAAACAATGTGAAGGATACCATCTACATCCATGCCACACTACCCTTGATCTTGGCTGTCTGTGTCTTTCTCATCCCTACATCTCTGAGTTGCCTCCATTGGAGGTGTAGGTATAAATGGCCAGCTCTTGAGCAAGGCTGAAGTACCAGAATATCCTCTTCTGTTCCTAACAATTCAATTCATCTTTACTCAGTTTCCTTATTTTTACAATGTTCCACACCATGACAGAATCCCCTGCATGTTTTACTATTGAAGATATTATGTCCAACTGGGAACTGGTTCTGTACCAAAAAATTCAAACCTGGCTGTTTGTTTTAACATCTTTACATACTGATGTCCAATTTTCTTATTTTCTAGTCCATTGCAGTCTTTTTTCCTTATTAACAGTCATTAGTAGTGGTTTCTCTGCTGCAAAATATCCTTTAAGACTGAATATCTGAAGGATTGAATAATGTGGACACCAACTTTTTCCTATACTGTTGAACATCTAAGTTGATGTTGAAATAATTGCATTGTTACTCACTTCTAAACACTTATCTTTACTTCTTGACATAACCTTGGGCTTTCCTTATATGAACAGTCCTTGTTATTGCCAACAGCTGCATTCTTCTGCAAATAAATGAACATTACCCAAGAACATATGTTTTGTCCTGCTATTTCTTGCACTGTAAGACTTTGCATGTAAAGAAACAATTATAGAACATTTTTCAGTTCAAAGCTACTTCCTTATCCCATTTCATTTTTTACACTTAACATAAAAGACAGTTGATTTTTTGCTCTCTTATGACAATGCAGAACTGATTTTTATTATCTACCACTATGTATTTTATTTCATTCAACCTTAATGAGTATCATCCAAGATACTTCCAAATCACCTGTAAAGCTTCAAGTGCCTGGATGTCATTGACAAAAAGACATCTCTTAATGTCCTTTTCAGCTGTACAATATAGACAAAGTCTCAAAGGGCAAAGTTAGAGCTAAAAAGGGGATGAGGTACTGTGGAGATGCCTTCATGCTCAAGAACCCCATTACAGCATGAGAAACCTGGAGCCTTGCATTAATGAGATGTAACTTCCCTCTCCAATAGCTCTCTTCTGTTTTTTGGAATGTGATCCCTTAGTAGCTAGCTAATGCAGAACCTTTTTATAATATGCTGCAGTGACAGTAGTGCCTCTAGAAACTGTGTTGTGTACACCATCTCCTTGTAGTCAAAGAAAGTGATGACCATGGCCTTATTTGCTTACTTCTATATGTGCATCTTCTTTGGTGCCAATTGGCCAGCTTCTGTTTCATCTCTGGGTCATAGCAGCATACCTATGTTTCATCACCAGTTATGTTTTGCCACTATGCATTACTCTCTCCTGAACACACTGCTTGAATAGTGGTAGATATGAATATAATTCTGCTTTTCAGGAGTCAACAGTCATGGTATCCATTGTCAGCACACTATAGACATGTGCAAATATTATGTAAAGAGAGTATGAGTGCTACCAACCAATTTTTGTTAAATAGCATTTAAAGCCCGTTTTTACTGCTGAGGCATCACAGACAGTGGACAATGATGATACACATGATAAATTGGGAGTTTTTATATATTTCTGTTAATGGGGAGGGAAATGTTCCAGACTTACGTTTAGGATACCTGCCTGGCCAATTGCCATTTATAAGGATTGAGGAAAACCTGGGAAAAAACCTGTCAGGAAGGATGGTCCTAGCAGGAATAGAACCCCAGACCTCCCAATCATGAGTCTTCGCCATTCAAAATGTGAGAAAACTGTCTAAATCAGGTATGGGTCAGACATAATAACAGCAGTTCAATGTTGATTGCTGTTTCTGTTAAAGCTGTAACAGATGCGCCTTCCCCTCCCTGCAGTTCACAGCTTTTCTGGCCATCTTTATAACACTTTTGTCATCAAAAACAAGTTTGGTGGGACATGACAGACTCACCATAAGTTCTCTTTCAGTTCTTTGTAATTCAAAATATTTTGGTTCAGGCAAACAAAACTTTATTTCATGAAAACCTGACAAACATTTAGAGGTAGCATTTCTTATGTCCACTCAGTTCACTGCTCAGCTAAACTCAAAGGCAGAGAAAAACAAACTCTTCTAATTTCTTGCATGGAGGGAGTAATTCCTCATATGCCTAGAGATTGCTCTTGCAGTCACCTTTACTTAGCTGACCGAAGACAGTGCTAGTATTTGTTGAACAGCCCTCGTATTAATTTTTTATGTTTCTATTACTGAGTGATCCTCTTAAGGTACACAAAAATACTTAAATTTACTTTTGTTATTGTGCATGTATATCAATCTATGTTAATTTCTTTGTTGTAAGTAAATATTTAATGAAACCATATATGTACACTGTGGGAGAAAGTAAACATTTTCAGATTTATAAAACTGTTTTTACATGATTCTTGATTTCATATTTTATCCATTACCTTTATTGCCTTCTTTTTTTAATTTAAAATAAACTGCATTTTCATAGTTTAGGTGTGAATTGATAAAATAAAAATAAATTTATTTACTACAAAAAGATAATTGCACATTTAATGTAATAGTTGTGTTTTAGTAATAAATTGTTTCAATGTGCTGTATATACTACAAGAAAGATCATAATGTAAGTGAATTAGTCCGGAGATTTAAAATTGGCTTTGTTACTCTCTAGTCAGTATTTAATTTAGTAACTGTAATATTACCCTAAATAAACTGTATTTTCATACTATAACAGACAACAGTCAACAACAGCCAATGATGGGAGGAACCTCTCCGGAAACTAGTCCAAAGTTTTAAAAAAGTAAGTGGAGTTAGTGTTAACAACTGAACACATTAATGTAATATATATAACAGACTTATTTTTTATTCTGTTCAAAATCAAAAAACAACAATAATCCAGGATGCCAGACTTTTGGGGGGGGGGGGAAATAGTGTTGAATGCCCCCATTTTAACTACTGAGGCATCACAGGCGGTGGCACTGAAGACACATGAGATGAAATGATAAAGCAAGAATTTTATTTTTTAAAGGAAGGAAGCATTCCAAGACTTTGGCATTTGACATTTATGAGGATAGAGGAAAATCTGGAAAAAACCTCAGTCAGGGAGGTCAGTGGGATTTGAAACCCAGACCTCCCACTCACGAGTCCACACTTTAATGATCTTGGTCCCCCAATACGGTTGCCAGTAAATGATTTAAAACAAAAAACTCTTTTTTAAAACTGAAATATCAGTAAGTACAGGTGCCAATTGAAATTCAATATGGAGGTGGCCTGGAGTAACGAGGTTGAACCTTAAATGTGATAAACATTGTTTTAAAAAAATTAATATTACTTCCCCTTCAATATCAAATGAAATATCAAATTAATGTGTATTTTGTTTAAATCAAATGAAATCCTTGTGAAAGCACTTTTTTTTCTTTCATTATAAATGCAGTACATTTAAAATGAACTCGTGTACATGGAGTATTTATACAATGAAATTTGCTATTCATCTTATGTAACATAATTTTCAGTATATTAAGATTTTTGTATGCATATACAAAAAATAAGAGTAAGTTGACTAGATAGGCTTGAGAGTCCTTGGGGTGAGTGATGGTAGGTACTTGAGCTTACAGCACTAGATGAAAGCAGTGTGGTCAGTGCTGTGCTCTGGTCATTTAAAACCCACAAATAAGTATTTCAATCTTACATGCAACAGTTCATGATGTTCAAAGCACAGAGATTAGAATGATTATATTTTTCACTCCATCAACGTTTAAGTGCTAAAAAAATATATATTTACTTAATAGTTGTGTGTCTGCAGTCACTACAGTCACCAAAATCATTATTAGCATTAACTAACCCCCATCCTGTCTATACCACAAAAATACATTAAAAATCCTGCAGGTCTATTTTAATGACAATGAAATTTATGCATTAAGATGTATGTATGCACAGTTAAATTCACCTGTTTAGGCACATTTGTGGTAATAACTCAGGATAAAACACTTCTCGTGCCTTTTCATCTGGCAGGGACAGGAGGAACTTCCGTGCTGCACATGATGCAGCCAAGCGAACCTGGAAACATAAGTGTACTTTCAAAGAAAGTAATCTGAAAATCTGCAGTTTCTGTTTATAAATTGAAATATGAATATTTAGTATATCTTTCTGTACAACACCAATGATGCACAACCAAAGTAGTATCTTAGAATGTTCACAGTACTAGTCAGAAAATAAACCTTGGTGCAAAAATATTGGGGTGTAGGATTAATAGTAATGTTATTTTCAATTGCAGGAGAGAGGGTAGGGATGCATGCAAATTCCTTTTGTACAATTAGCACTCTATTGCAGTAGTTTCTTAAATGTGGATTTCTGGTCTTCTTTTTCAACTTGAAAAGATCAATTTTAAAATTTTAACTACTAACAGACTGTAGAATTAGGATTAGCCTGTTAAGTCCCTGGAGAACAATGGCCTCCTGCCTAGGCAAAGTAACTGAGAGGATTGCCAATCCTGAGTAGCCACTTCAAGAAAGATTCTCAAGCTTACCTCAGTTGAATTTTCAGCCCACTCTGTCCTTAGTCTTTGATGACAAGTTGCTGTCCAAATGGGACTTCAGGTCATCAGCAATCTCCTCTTCTGCCCTTCTACTTTTGTGGGGCCAGTTCTTGGATCCCAGGATGTGGTTTTATGTCCTACAATTGTAGTTCATTGTAATAACATGAAAAGCTCAACTCCATTTTATGCATTTTGCCACTCTTGTCATATCATTCATGCTAGTCATTTTCCTGATGCCTTCTCCATTTTCATCTGGCACATTTCTTCCTCTCCCCTTGTTAGTGACCATATCTGAGCACTGTACAGCATGATGGAGAAGATGCAGCCATTCATTGCTTCTGTTTTTTAAGCTAAAAGCCCGGTTTATGAAGATATACTGCAAACTCATTACCATCACTTAATTTCTCCTCAATGGATCAGCATATCAAAAGCAAACATATAAATGAAATTGATGCACATTGATGCATCTATGAGCATCCTTTAAAGATAGTAGTGCTTATGTAAAACAATGTATAAAGAAGCAGCTTTCACCAGTATGATATACAGATTAATTAATGTGCCAGTTAACAGTATTGAATATAAGAAGGAATACCAGTACATAATAGACAGTCATTTCTAATGGTTTTAAAAAACAGATGATAGATCAAAAAATTATAAGATTTCAGAGACAAAAGAAAATTAAACAAATTACCACATTGAGTGCTTTATCTAAAGATAAGATCTACAAAAAGTTCGCTTACCATCCAAGATTGAATAATAAATTTTAAAAGCATTTTAATCAGTACAATTATATTGGCTCCTGTAAATAGATATACTGATGGGAATTCATTGAAACTAAACAAAGTAGATGGCAGACCCAAAGAGGAAGAGTCAGGGATATATCAGATAAATTTTAAGGACTGTGAAAAAGTATACATAGGAAAAACTAAGAGAAACATAGGTATCAGAATGAAGAAACACATGAAAAACATTAGACACAAACAGATAGAAAAATCAGCTGGAGCAGCACATTTTTGGAATGTACACCATGAAATTGATAAAGATATTAATTTACTGAAAGCAGTCCAATTTTCTAAAGAACTGAGCATATAGGAGAACATCTTTATTCTTTATGTGGTTATCTGTATGTGTAGGTTTCCTATATATGCCGAATGAAATTATGTCATTTCTCCCGTATATTTTCAGGTCCAAAAGCGGTAAAAGACCATTTTCCTCCAATTCCATAGTGAATTTAATATTTTGGTCATGCAAATTTAGTAATTTTAGGGCATTTTCTGTTTTTTTCTTTCTCTCTCTCTCTTTCTTTTGAGGATTATACCAATCTCACTAAATTGTGTATAAGCCAAAAATTTTTTACATTCAATGGGAAAATTTACCAACAAATTTCTGGCTTAGCTATGGGTAAGCTCCATTTCTGGCAAATTTATTCATAAGTGCTGTAGAAACACACATTACTAAGGCATTCCCTTTAACCTTCAAAGCATGGTTTCGTTATGATGATCACATTCTGGCAATAGTCCCAAAAAAACAAACAGAAGATGCCCTAAAATTATTAAATTTGTAGGACCAAAATATTAAATTCACTATGGAATTGGAGGAAAATGGTTTTTTACCATTTTTGAACCTAAAAATATACAGGAGAAATGACATAATTTCATTCGGCATATATAAGAAACCTACACATACAGATAACCACATAAAGAATAACAGTTACAACCCTAAACCATACCAACATGCCATTATAAACAGCCTTGTCCATAGACTGGTAAACATCCCACTCAACAAAGAAGAATATTCAGCAGAATACCATTATATCATCAAAACAGCCCTCAACAATGGATTCAGCAGCTCTTTAGTTGATAAGAAGATCAATCATTTCAAAAGACAGAAAGATATTAAAAACACCACAACTCTCTCCATGATAAAAAAGGATATAGTTTTTAAAAGATTCACATATCATCCATGGGTAAACAGGGCATTAATGAAAATCTTTAAAAATTATGATATACGTTTGGCTGCACAAAATAAATGTAGTGTTGGAAAGCTTCTGAACAGCAACAAAAAGGACGTTATTCCACCCAGCAAGAAGTCAGGAGTGTATCAGATAGACTGTTTGGAGTGTGATCAGATATATATAGGCAAAACAATATAAAATTTGGAGACAAGGACCAAAGAACACTTCAGAAATTTAAGATATGAACAAGTGGATAAATCGGCGGTTGCAGATCACTTTAGGACTTACAATCATAACATTGCAGGAGAAGCCAAACTGTTAAAAGCTACCACATATCCCAAGGATTTGGCAATATGGGAAAAGATTTATATTTTAAAAAATAAACATAGAGTGATGAATTTTGACATTCCAACAATGGACTTCTTGTTCCGTTATCTAATGGAACCACCAGATGCCACTACCTCACCTGCTACAGTTAGTCAGTCCCCAGCTGAAGATGAGAGCAAATGCTCTTGAAACATGTTCTGAAGAATTAATCAGTTAGTGAAGTTTTAGTGTCACCTAATACTGACTCAGTTATATATGTAACAACTTCACTGTTCCTAACTTCTTTTAAGATTACAATTCAAGTAGGAATTACATAAGCGAACAAATTGAAAATATTTTTCTGTATTCTAGATAAAAGGATGTGGTTTTTAATAATTCCAAGGAAGTGTCAGAATTTATACATCACATTTTCTAACAGAGTAAGTCAAAAAATAAGTATCCTTAACTTTTTGTAAATGAACTAGTGAAGATACTTGAAATAAAACACTGTTTTATTTTTCCACCACTTCTTTACTTTTATACCAAAGTTATTTCAACAGTTTTCATAATGTAAATAAGAGTTTTTCCATTCCCTGACCATAATACATGTCATACTCACACAACCATTTCACCATTTTGATCTTTCCTGTAAATATTTCTTCATTTTCCTAAACAAATAAAAGATTAGAGTGTACCTTCAATTAGCTCAATATCACACATCTCTTGTCCAATACCATTTCATAATGTCATTAAGAATGCATCAATGTGGACTGATGGTCACTACAATCTTTGTCTTTCACAGTCGTTCAACTCTCTGCAAATTCATTGTGCCATTTTTGCACTTGACAAATCCTCCCTATGCACACAATCCTCCCGTGAATGTTGACAGTATGGTGTTAATAACTCCGCGAGATGAATGCACGGTTCTGTATTGCTTGACATGGATCAAATATCCGTGGAGTATCGTCACCTTCAGCAACGTGTTTGTTTGTTGTAGTCCAAGTATTTTCACCAAAAGCGATCCATTTTAAGTCACTCACAAGATTTCATGGGGCCACAAATGTTATCGATACCCTTCTGAGTGATAAAAGGGTTGATATGACTAAACGACTGACCTCCTTCAGTTCAACTAATAACTAAGTAACGAGAAAAAGCTATCTCAGTTACTTCTCTTACATCCACTCTTTTTCTTTTAATTGTTGGTGAGAATTATTATTTACATAGCGGAATCATTCTCCACAATTGCGACTGTCTCTGATGGCAGGCTGCTTCATGGGCAGCACCCTGGCTTAGCCGAGTTGTTTGACCTGAACAAAAGTCATCTCAGGTCATACCTCCCAGGGTATAGACAGAGGGATCCAATCGCCTTCAGGAAAGTAACAGCTAATGCAATGGTCCCTTCTTGGGCCTGGCCTATACGAGCGATACATTCTCTTCCTACATGACAACCCAGTGCTGGGAGTTACACTATTACCCAGTCACATTTTACCAAGTCTAATATGGGGGCATTCATCAGACAAAGAACATGGAGGTTAGAAGACTGAAATAATAAAAAAAGGCAAAATTAAAATAGGGACAAACACACTAAGTGTGGACTGGAGGGAACAACTCTGGTACTTTGGGGTTACTATGCCCCATACCCAATATGTGTGCCTCTGAGGAGGAGGAGGAGAAGGAGAGAAATGTCAAAAACTCGGGTGATGGTGAATTTTAAGATTGCTGCATTTGCTCTTCTAATAATGTACTTTATTATTGATTTCTGTGAAGGGGGTGGCCATTGCACCATAAATCCATAAACTTCATTTCTAAACTGATATTTATTCTTGTTGTTAAACAGTGCTGCTTTTAAGCTGAATCCAAATTTGTGCACAAACTGTGACATATTTATAGAATAGATTGAATCCTCCATCAGGGAAAATGTGTATGAACTCTGCTGTGATCCATGTATACTACACTTTTGGTAGGTGCTAGAAAATGTAATTCCTGTAACTAGGAACCTAGCAGCTGAAACTGTTGTTGGGGTAATTGCAAGTGATGTATTAAATTATAAGAGTGTTCATTATTTTTTTAAAAATAAGCCAACCTATTTTGAGAATGTTTATTGCATAAAAGTGAAAGGTGCAAGTTAAGATATTTTTCAAGTCTATTTTTTGTAAATGCCATTTCACTCATAAAGTTCTTTATATATGCTTCAATATTCTAATGGTGAATATGCAGCCTTTAGCTCTTTTTTCCAAAAGGAAATATATTACTGCATGTGCCTCATAGCTGACAAAATTTTCTATAGCAGCACACATTTTGAATAGCTGCTTAGGAGTAAGAAACAGCTTAACGATCTTCATCCCTGACACTGTTGGATACATACCAAGCCCAGTTATGCAGCTATGCAAAGAGAGCATTGCTTCCCCCACTCTTTCATGTGCCAGATGCAAATGGAACTTGCTTTTTCAACTGCTCTTGTATAAAATTCCTTCTTTTTAATGAAGTGGGATGATATATCACTTTATTGAATGCATTTGCTCACAGAATCAGATAATGGCCTTTCATCATTACAAAACTTATAAATCATAATCCAAGTACATACTGAGGCAAGCTTCTGTGGAAACTGGAAGTTCCTCACTTTTTCACATTGCACACATTAGCATATTTAATGCTATTTCTTTTCTGGAACAAAAATCTATTAGACCATAAAATATAACCATTCTGTAACTTGGTCTAACATTGGTAAAGCAAAGTATATGCAACATTTTTACCAGACACTCCGTTAGTGCAATGGCTTAAGTCTGACAATAAATGAGTAGCTTATGGTTAATTATTTTGTTTGATTTGATTTATTTATGGATGCTCTTTAACATCTCAGGTCATCAGCATCCCATTCAATGCAGGATGTGAAACGGCCAGCAAATTTTGCTTAGAGGCCTCTTCTTTCGGGCTTCAGGTTCTTTTTCCTGCCGTAGATGTATGACATGGGACCCAAGGCTTTATTTCTCTTCCGAAGGAAGCCATACTTAGAATTCTTATATCTGAAAAAATCCATCAATCTGGCCTGGATTGAACCAGCGATCTTGGGTTTAGGATGCAAGTATGGTTACCACTACACCACCAGGACTGACATGGTTAATCATGATTGCCAAATGGACATCCATAGTAATTTGCATGCATAGTCTTTAAATATCTTGTTATGGCCTTGGGCTCCTGTTTAAGTGTGAATTTTCCACAGATGAAATAAAAATACATTTTAATTATTTACAAAGCCACTTGCTTGTGATATTAACCCTGCTATTTTTGCGGAACACAATCTATTCACTATATAATACAAACATTATAAAGCCTGGGTGCACTTAATTTTCTAACATTGTTTTGTACAGTAAAAGAATTACCATAACCTTTTGTGCCAATAAAGACAAGATTATAGAAAAAAGAAATTATTGCCATGCAAACTAATTGCAATGTTATTGCATTTTGAACAGCTGTTAGAGCAAGGCATACAAATTATCCACATTATGATGGATGACATTGTGCTGGTCTTGGACTTGCTGCATAAAAGAATTTGAGTAGCACATCTGAAATGTGCTTGGTTGAATTGTTTAAGAACACAGCTTCATTTTATAGTTCAAAATGGTTTCTCTTATGTCATTAGCACCCTTCCCAATATCAATATATAATCATTTAAAAAATAACAAGTTGCCAAACGTAACAATAACAATTTTAAAAAAAACTGTTTTACAACACAATATTGTATGAACTACATTATATTTTATGATCAATCTGTATTCTTCAATAATTTTTATCATATTGGTATAGGATCTCCTTGCGATGGTGCAGTTGTACCATTGAAAATGCTATATATGGTTTATTTAATTAAAACCTATTTCTGATGCTAAAAGCATTAATTTATTATGTGCCAAAGCAGTGTAGAATACAAACCAACCTGACTCCAGTTGTCTGCTAGACCCTTTGCAAGATGTTTACTGAACTCATGACCATATGTGTATATAGGATTCATTACACCTACGCTATCTCTTTCTTCAGCATCTATAACAGAAATATCAAGTGAAGAGAAGCTATATCAATAAATTGCACTCTTAATTTCCTCAGAACAAAAATCCAGAACTGGGTGGAATGATTAGTGTCATGCACTGTTGTAAGACTAAGCAGTGAAAATTTGGAAACAAATTAAAACTTTGAAAATATTACGTATACATATAATTAAAACAAATAAGCACTGGGCGATGAGAATTAATTGTTTAAGAAATGTTATACTAAGACACTCATAGCACCATATTTTCCAGTTCTTTCTTATTTATCTTCTGCCTCGATCATTTATTTTGTTCCACTTACTTGGGACTACTTATAAATGTAGATGTATAGCTACATTTATAAATCTAGATTGAAAATAATATAAATCTGCATTTATTAAATTGACAGCTTCAGAAATATCTGCCAATATCTAACTCTTTTTTGTAGATATGCTTTGTATGCACATGTGCAGTTTAGCTGTAGCACAACTATTACAAGGCTTATATGCCTTTGTGTGACTATGATATACATCCAAACTGCAGAGTGCCAAGAAAATTATATTTAAATGTAGAGAAAATGGAGTAAAAGGAACAAAATGTTACAAATCAAATGCAATTACTGTTTGAGCAAAAAAATGTAAATTTATATGAAAATTCCTCAAAATGTTGATTTTGTAATTTTAATTCTCTTCTCATAACCCATCATTGGTTTTGTTTTAGTTCACATGAATTTAGAGAAACTAAGGTAATTTTATAAAAAAATTGAGAGAGAGAGAGAGAGAGAGAGAGAAACTATTGGCTAATACCTTGGCGTATGAGAGATATTTTGCTCTTCTTTCCATTTAAATATATACTTCTGTATAATAACATGTAATTCCAAAGCATTAATTTATTTTCAGAAAACTTTTTTTTTATACCTGGAGCTAAGACAAATTTAAAGTTCTAGAACTCACCATCTGAAGATGAAGGCAACAGCCTTTGAAACATGTCCAAGTAAATGGAACAAAATTAATTCCTCAATAATAATTTGTTATATCATAAAAACTTGTTAAGGTAACAAAATGCTTACCTTTGTAAGTTTAAGCCTGAATAAAATTATGAAAACAACAAAAATATTGATATCATTATATGATTCAGTTGAATTACACACTCTTAAAGCTTCACTTACTTTTCATAAATGTATGGAACCGGTTTCCAGAACATTTTGTTCCCATCTTCAGCCAGACAAAAGTTCAACTATCGGATCATTCGTCGAGTTGTGGGAATGTGTATTTTGCTCTGGTGGCATGTGATAAAATTGTAGTTTATGTTTTCATCTCCTGCAGTGTCGAAGTTCATTAGACTGTCTTTGTATTTGTAGATGTAGATTTTTCCTGATTGCTTGTTCCTGTATGTCCTTGTACTGATTTTGTGTACAAAAATGATATGCTACCGCTGATTTCTCTGTTTGTTTGTACTTTATGTTCCTGAAATGTTCCTTTAACCGTGTGCCTATGTTTCTCTTTGTTTTTCCAATGTAGATTTTTTCACATTCTGCACAATTTATTTTGTAAATACCTGCTTTTTCCTCTTGTGGAATACTGTCATTAACATTATCAATCAGTAAGTTTTTAACATTAAATCTATTAATCGCTGCCAACCTGACATTAAAATCTTTAAGAATATTCTGAAAAATTTTTGTAGCCCCATGGATGATATGTGAATATGCAAATTTTTTAAAAATTAGCTTATCTTTTCTTGCTGAAAGTGTTGTGGTTTCTTTGATATATTTTTGCCTCTTGAATTTCTGCACCTTTTTGTGTACTAGTTCTTTTTTAAAATCATTTTTAACTGCTATTACTTCTATTTGTTTGTATTCATTAAAATATTCTTCTTTGCTAATTTGTAGGTTAACTAGCCGGTGTGTTAAACTGTTAATAACTGTATGTTTGTGCACTGTGGGGTTAAAACTGTCAGTTTTGATGTGATTGTCAGCGTGTGTATTCTTTCTGTATATTCCATATTCAAGATTTTCTTGACATTTCATTATTTTAATATCTAGGAATGGCAACAAGTTATCTGTTTCTATTTTGTATGTAAATGATATGTTTACATCTTGTATATTCAAAAGTTTTAAGGGATCATCAATGAGTTTTTTGTTAACTATGGCAAATATATCGTCTAAATATCTGTACCATACCTTAAATAAGTATGGAAAAGCTGTGTTGATGTGTGTTTCAAATCTACTCATGAAGAGGTTGGCTAGAAATAGAGATACGGGGGTGCCCACTGTAAGTTCTGCTTGTTGTTTATAAAATTTTCCTTTGAAAATAAAAAAGGCTTGGTTTATGCAAATTTCTGTGAATTTGATGTATTCTTTTATGTGTGTATCCTTAATTCCACTTGTTTTAAGTCAATCATTTACATAAATCAGGAGTTTTTCTTTTGGTATGCTTGGAAACAGAGATTCTACGTCGAAAGATATAAGAGTGTCAGAGGGATGTAATTTTATGTTCTTAATTTTTTTCTATTAACTGATATGAATTGTTTATACTCCTGCTTTGAAATTTTGGTAATGTCTTGAATCTATTAGCTAACCATTTTGCTAAATAGTAAGACGGAGTATTGATGTTGTTAATGATGGGAAGCATACCATTTCCAGTCTTGTGAATTAAGAGCTTTAAGAGTGTGTAGTTCAACTGAATCATACAATGATATCAATTAATGTGAAAGCTTCACTGTGCAAGTTCCAATTTACATTTTAACTAACTAACTAATTTACATTTCAACTAAATATTGACAACCTACAGCACCAAATACAGAACCACCGCAAACAATTTTATCAAAGATAACGTGAAAATTGTCACCCAAGAAATGCCTTATATCTTAATAAAAATATTCTTTTAATGTAAACTATTACTGGATAGCCCAAAATAAATTTTTGTACATTTACTGTTGAGGTTGAACTTCACTACCAGACAAAATTTTAAAGAAATCTGAGATGATACTTTTTAGTAGATTTTATTAATATTTTTTCAAATTGAATATCCTGTATTTTCAAAATATGATATTCTGAAAAATTATAAATACACAGTTTGAAAGTACATTTAATTAACTTTAAAACAGACTACATAAAAACATTCATGTTCATAATTTTATAAGCATTATTTAACAACTTAAAACATGCACTTTTTTATGAAAATTTAAAGTAGTATAACTTTTCAATTGTTAATCAGATGACACTAATAAGTTGCCTGAAGACTGTTGGATATAGAGTGATTGTATACACAGATTTTCCAGTAATTCTGAAGGGGTCATTATTTCACTATGTCAAAGTTGGTTTTTCATGGAATCACACATATAAGATTCCAAAAATGCATCTCTTCAAGTGATGTTGACCAATTGGTATCTCCTAACTTTATAAACACCTGGATCTTTGTGCATTTGAGTGTCTTAATCATAAGAGACAAAGCACGTTCTTGAGAGCTGTTCCTTTCAGCATCAAAAGTTGGCCCAGCTTATTGCTAGAGAATGTTTTGACTTTCTCATCACCGAGATAAATGTGTGCCTGGTCCATGGGGGGATAGCTTTCCAAAGGGTCCTCCCTTAGATGGTAAACTCTTGGTAGCCCACAGAAAGTAATAGTTTGAGGTTGAATTCTTCTATTCTTTTGTAGATCCTGTACAGGTTGTTAGTCAGCCACTCCCACATCCTCAAGTAGCTAGCACATCAAGAACAGTATTAACATTTGAAACTATTTCTTTTGTTTCACTTTCTTCATTCCTACTTAAATTTGAACCCTCTCTATGCGTATCCTATTGCTTATTACAAAATTTTCATCATTTTTGATATCACCATAACTGCTGCCAGATTCATTACTTGGAATCTCATTAATGCTTTTAATAATTGAGGACATGGCTGAATAAGAGCATATAAAGAAACAATTGTGTTTTCAGATACATGTGATTTAAATGCTACAGAGCTTGCTATGCCAATCAAATTCAAATTAAGCAAATATTCAAAAGCAATCATTATATAAATTCATTCTAGAATAAATGCAATAAGAGAAACTATTGTTAAACATCATCAAAGTTCCGTAATAAACAAAAACTGTAAAATGTATTATGTGCCCTTTCTCCAATAACACACTTTTTAAACTTTCATAAAATAAGATTCATTGAAGAACATGACATTTTTACATCAGTTATATAAGTTTCTTAAATCTTCTCCTCTTTGAGTTTATTATATGTGAGTAACAACATATCCTAATGAAAATAAAAATACATTATTTTAAAATATATAAATAAATTCCTAAGGTTTATTCTTTTTACTTTTCTTTCTTATTTTGCATCATCAAAAGAGGTGTCTTTTGCTGCTGGTGACATTTTGTTGTTTGTTCAAACACTGTATAATACTATTTTTTTATCCTTCTTCATCCAAAAATGAATAGGTTTGTTACATCCTTTTCACTGGAGGTGTTTATAGGTACTGGCTTCATTTGCAGTTTTACCTGTCATGTCCTCAATTATTCTTCAGTACATTTATAAATTAATGAAACCATAATAAATGTAAATTGTGTAGTAAAGAATATATGTAGGCAGAAGTTTCTTTCTTGTCCTCAGATTCAAGTATTAATACAAAAAAGCAATTATCAGCACAAACAAAAAACTGGAGCTGATTCCTTATGCTTTTTTTCTTAGAAACAACATGAAACCAGAAAGTCGTCATGTAATGTCTAAACAACTGTTTGAGCATAAATGGTTTACAAATATAATACCATAAACAATTCTGTTAAAGCATTATTTTTCTAGCACAATACTCAATACAATTAGATGCATAAACTTCAGGAAAAGCCACAAACTATCTCAGATTAATGACACTTTTTACAGTTGCCAAACAAAATGAAAAAAAAGAGAGTGGGTCAAAATGACGCATTCATCCTTCCAATGTTAAATTTTAAACATATATGATTTTAATTGTGAATTTCTGACACTTTAAAATTGAAAACGGTTATGTAACGCTCATTGAGCGATGTTAAATAATATTGCAATAGGTATAACCTTTCAAATGTACCCCTTAGAAATTCTGCAAAAGTCAACTTGCAGGAACATTATTTGAGTTGTGCATTAGTCCTAATCAAATGTTTTAGAAAAATCCAGAACTGTCCAGAGCATTGCACAACCTTCATGTACAATCAGAAATGTGCTAAATACTTCTTTCCCAAATAATTTGAAATGTTCCATAATATTCTAGAACCTTCCACAACATTTCAATCCACATAAGGAACTCATCTAGTGCAAAGAGTTCTGTTGTCACCAGGGCCCTATTTCACCAAAGTATGGTCTAATACATACAAGTGTATTAGTGCAGGTTCTTGTAAAGTACAGTCTTGTTATTCCACAAAAAAATGCTACACTGGTAAAGTATTAGTAAAAAGTTACAAGTGACATCATGTGGATGTCATATAAAAGCAAGATGGAGGAAAACAGCTGTTTACATTGTGTTGCCATAGCTTGAATTAGGTTATGTCTACTCTTAAGGGAATTTAAATGCGTGGAGCTAATCATTGTCATTCCTGCAAAATGGGTCTTTTTTTTTTTCTTAGACAATGATAATTTAAATACTTTATTATGTATTTATCGGTATTCAAGCTTAATAATCCACTTTGAGATGATGGCCTCATACATTTAGGAGTATCAATTTCAGTCGTCAAGAGATTGGAGAAGAATCACACTCCCCAATTGCTCTTGGGTTATTTAATTGGGCCATTTGATCCTTTATATTTATTTATTTGTTTATAATGCTTCACAATCACATTCTCATAAGCAAAAAACTGTGAAAATTGTGCCAAAAATATTCTAAAAGAGAGAAAAATTATTTTCATGTCATGTAGCAAGAACCTTAAAAATACAAATGAAGAATGTAAAGAAATTATTTTCATGGCAAGTAGCAAGAACCTTAAATATGCTGGTCTGAAATATGCATTTCGAACAGGAAAAGTCAATATCAATCATAAGCCATACTTTATTTGCACTTAACCTAATTTTATTATTATACACGGATACTTATTTATTCTTTCTTTATAATTCCTACTCATCATTATCAACACTTTCACTAATACTTAGTACATTTGGATCAAGTACTTCCAAAATTCATTAATTCATTAAATAGATAATACATTTTGTGCTAGTATTTGAAGATACCAATGTTCTTACACTTATAAAGAAATTTATGTAATAATTTATTTATGTAAGTAATTTACCAGTGCTCAGCTAATACTAATACTAATACTTTCATAGAACAGAACTATGAAAATTAACTTGTACATTTGTAAAGTGCACTAATACACTTGTATGGGGTAGGAAAGTAAAAGTGTAGCAGAAATCTTTGTGGAACAGTATTTTACTAATAACTACAAGTTATCAGTTCATACACTTGTATTATATTAGACCATACTTTTGTGAAACAGCACCCAGATGGCCAAAAGATACACTTCAGTCAAGGATTTACTCCCAAAAATTAGTAGTATACAGACTCAAGTGAATCTAGCTCATAGAACATTGTGGAATAGTGGCATTCCCAGTTTCTAAATGTTGTACTGTATTATGCTGAACACCAAAAGAATAAATTAAAGACTGAAGCATGCCAATATTTTCTCTTTACTTTCAGGTTAACTTTTATGAAGAAATGGCAACTGCTAGACCTATTTGATTACAATCATGCAAAACATCTGGAAATAAGCTGCCTTCAAAGCAAAAAGTAGTAGCTTATGTTTTTCATTTGCATTTGACCTTGAAAGAAGACAGTTCCAAAAAGTATGACACTAGCTGCTAAAGCTATGATTGAAATATAATTGAACCCTACTTGGCTTTGAAAACACTTAATGGCAGCTGTTAAAAAAATCTTGCATAAATGGACAAAATGAAGGGAAAGGGGGAAATAAAATACGAAAATATTTTGTGAAAGATGATTAAGAAAATAATGATAATTTATTTATTGTCAATAGACTCATTACAAGTCTGACAGTGTCAAAAATGATTCTCAAGGTATAAATAATTTTCAAATTACATTTTTAAACTATAGCTGTCATTTTATCCATTTAAGTAGATGAGCTCTCTCTACACTAAACTACATAAGATTATTTGAATTTTTAACTAACTGTTATTTAATGTTATACTGTAATATGATTAGTCCAAGGTTTTAGTTTTATAGAACTAAATCTCAAAAATGCTGATTATGAGATAATGAAAACAAACTTTGTTACTTACGACGCAGGTTCAAGGACATTCTAAGGCAATTTTTACCTCATTTTACTTTAATACTCACCTATGTGCATTAAATTTCAGCTTCTATATCATTTATCAGTCAACTTTGTTGACTGATCATTGATTCTCTATCTCAAATTATTTGTCTAAGATCTCACTACAATCTCTGAAATTATTGCAGTGTAATTCATTAACACACAGTATATGTATATTATAAAGAAATATATTATTCTGTCTTATATACGCAACTAATTCATAATAAGACATACCATATATTTCACTTCCTTAATGAAAGTATAATCAATATTTAATATTTCTTTACATAATTGTGATTTGTTCTCTTTAATGAGTTCCAATGCAATGCTAAAACAAGAAATGATGTTCTCACCTTGATCCATATTTGCACAACTAACAAGCGAAGAGCAGACATAGAATCCAGTCTCACGAACAAAGCGATTTGTATGTGTCAGAGTTTGGAATATTAGCTCCAACAGCTCATCATCTACATATGGCTGAAAATTGGCACCACATCCTTCAATCATTGCCTGCAGGCATTTTAGGCTTGACTCCAAATTCTTCCAACCAGCGGTGTCATGGAAAATTTGGGCTGCCTCAGCACTGTTGCGCTAAATAAATTAAAATGTATATACATGATATATAATTTGCTGAGACAATAAATTTAAATTATTGACACTACCAGTGATGAATGGAAGAGAATGGTAGCAATAATTTTAGATTAGGCACCCAAACACTAGAAACATTTATATTAACTAGGTCATTAAAAGTTCTATGCTAGAAGCCAGAATAATATGTATTATTACATATATTACATGCAGATAGTATATTAGTTGTACAATATGAGTAATAAACTTAATGAATCCTGCATTTATTCCTAATGGCAATTTCTACTATTCCTGTAAAGTTGTAACATAATCATCCTAAGTAGAGGAACTTATACATGACCTTTCATTTAGCCACAGCAGACATAAATTATGGGTAAATCACATTCATGTTTAAGCACAACATGCAGATTCTCACTTCTTCAGCTTCTGCAATTGTGTCTGTTGACTTTTCCTGATATGTGTGGAAAGTTGTCTTGTTAGGGAAACACACATTATCCAAGTACAAATTGCTTTCATTAATTTTATCGCAACATAAGGCTGCTTTTGTCTTTATTGTTTGGCATGATCTGCTGTCTTATTTGAATTTTACATACTTGCAAAAGAAGCTTTTGGTGCACAACTTTATGAACCATTTTGAGAGGAAGGCTGAGTTGCAAACCAGCTTTTCGAATTGATTTTCTTGGGCTTCTTGTAAAGCAGATTCAAATGTGTTCAATGTTATCTTCTTAAATTTTTTCTTAGAATGCTTACCACTTTTCAGCAACAAGCTTCCTGCTTGCTTGAACTTTGTTCCCAGATCTTTATTCTCTTGTCAGGGAATGGAATCGTGTCTTTGAAGACTATATTCTCAATGAAATTGGCTTTGTATATGCTTCATGGACTTAGTTTCTGCTTACCAAAGAACACATAATATTTTCTGCTTAATCATCCACATAGCTCTAGCTTTACATGATTAACAGTACATTATTATTTAATTTATTTCTCAATCTCAAACTGCATGAAAACCATTGTTATAAAAATTGCAAGTTCTGCACTATCAAACCTTGACACTTTTATTTTTTCTTTGGCATATATATTTTAAGTTATAGACATTTCTTTTTTTGGTGTTTTAAGCGGTACACCCTATATATCAGAGAAATGAGTAATATGAAAGAAAGCCAGTTTGGTGCACTCAATGATTGGTGAATGATTTTTACTTCTTACTGCTTTCATAAAGATACAAATATTACAGTATAAGTTTTGAATAATTGAGTCAAATTTGTAACACTTACATCCTAATAGTTTTAAAAGAGGAATCTTCTTCTTCCTCTTTTAAAACTATTAGTGATGTAAGTGTTACAAATTCTACTCATTTATTCAAAATTTATATTAAACATCACTGTTACAAACGTCCACCGTATTTAACTAATATTACAGTATGCTTATTTTATTACAATGTTTGTTGTCTTCTTAGCCCCTTTGATTCTTACACTGTCACATTATAATGTGATGAATGTGTCCAGAAACCAGGAATATTTTATCCACAACTTCTAAAGTTCAGAGTCTGCGATTCCTATCAAAATATCACAGTTAGAGCCCAAATTTATGTAAGTGTCAAGAGTATAGTTAGCTTTGCAGCTTTATTAGGATGCAATTTTAATGTCTTTATGAAGCACAAGGAATGGCTAGGTGGTTCCTCATAACTTAGATAGCAAAAAAATGCTTTATCACTGAGGTTACACCTGTGTTCATTAAATATCTAGAATTATCTTTTATAAAATACTACACTTGATTTGATGTAGCAAACATGCCACATAAAAAAAGGCCAGAATTAAGTAAATTCTATTTTGTAATGATCTTAGCACAGCAACAGACACTTGCTCCTTAAATGAATATCCTGCATTCCTTTTAAATACCATTTAAGGACAAAATTTTAAGCCCAATAAAAAATTAAAAATGTAACAACAAAGGTTTAAAAACAAATCCTTGCTAAATAAATAACTTACAACAAACTTTACCATTTTTTTTTTCTCCCTTTCCTATGACTTTGCTGGAAGCACTATTTACTTTTTTATATGTATTTTGTCTACAAAGAGATTCTTCTTAAGACTTGAAATGGCTTGATGGATGAAGACTTACATCAAATGATGAAGTTGAAGCAGAGGCAGACGCTTATTTTTCACAGTTGGAGAAATATTATTTTTCTAAGGGTATTAAAAAGTTAGAAAGTCTGAGTAAATGTAATGATTTACAGTCGTACCTATTCGATTGCCTGAGAGTTTTCGATCTCCGATTCTAGCTTAATGTTTTTTTTTATTTTGAAATTCGATCCCAGAAAATTCTAGTTAATACGTAACAGTTAAGATATAATGGATAGGAACATCATATAAACTAGAATGTCCCATAACATTAGGTATAAAAGCTCGAATCCTGCCGTTCATAATCATTTGTAATTCAACTGTCTGAAACCTCTGAGTGCAAAAGTAAAGATAGCGCTAGAAGAGATGGTTCCCTTAAGCAGAATGCGTCAATATAGTCCAACTCCATGCGGAGGCTGGAGGCAAGAATCTAAACAGAACTGTTCCCGGATCTTCGCCTACTCGGCGCTTATGTATATGGACACGCAGTCCCCAGGTTTGAAACGACCTGGAGTGTACATGCAGATATAAGAACCATCGCTGCAAACTTGAGTATCACTAAGGACGCCATGCATCGCATCACGAAAGAAACCTGTCGGTCTAGATGGTGTAGTGGTAACCATACTTGCCTTCTAAACCCAAGGTCGTAAGTTCAAACCCAATCAGGATCGATGGATTTTTCGGGCTTAAAAATCTTAAGTATCCTTTGGAAGGGAAGTAAAGCCGTGAGTAAAGTCGTGGGTCCCGTGTCGTAGATTTACGGCACGAAAAAGAATCTCAAGCCTGAAAAAAGAGGTCTCTGAGCAAAATTTGTAGGCCGTTTCACGCCCTGAATTGAATGGGACACTGATGACCTGAGATATTAAAGAGCGTCCGTAAATAAAACAAATCAAATCACGAAAGAAACCTATGGCATCTATATCGAATGATCGGATGCTGCTTGTGCAAGAAGGGGTTCAATGGACTCATGCTATAGCCTGCTCGATCGCCGGATTTGATACTGCTGGTTTTCTTTCTATGGGGTGACTTGAACAGTTTTTTTTATTTGTTTATTTTTAATGGTGTTTAACGCCCATTTTTAATACTAAGGCACCACGGGCGGTGGACACTGATGATAAATGAAATGATATATTGGTAAAGGATATTTTTTAAGAAAGGAAGCGTTGCAGGCCTAAGTTTCGGGTAGCTCCCCGGCATTTGCCATTTATGAGGACAGGAAAACCTGGGAAAAAAAAACTCTATCAGGGAGGACGGTCCTGGTGGGAATCGAACCCCAGGCCTTCCGCTCACGAGTCAGCGCCTTAACGAACTCGGCGGTTTGAAGAGTATGGTCCAGTAGCCGAACCCGTGTGATCTCCAATGAACGATACGAACAACCTTTCCTATCGTGACATCTGAAATGATGGGTCATCTCTAACTATGTCTGCAGGTTCAAGGACGTCAATTCGAGGATGCCTATGTCATCGATCTCCTATGTTTTAGATCAAGTGATCTAGATTTCTTGGTATACTCAATTGTGACGTTTTCATAGTACTGTCACTATGGTTGATATATTCCAAATATCTTCAAACGAGTTAAGTTGTGTTGAATCATTGGGCTATTCGTTCTTTAAAGATACCTTCTCTGTTAGATCAGTTGTTATTCCGAATTAAAAAAAAAAAAAAAAAAAAAAATTGAGGAATACGAGATAACTTACGTATTAAGATGTATATTATCGGAATCAGACGCGACTAGAAGAAACAGTGAAAAATAATAAAATATATAAAAATAAAATCGAATGCACTTTTAACATAAAACTCGTAAGATTCAGGATGTCAATTCTAATTCTGCCTGCTAAACCAACGAATACTTCCCACATGCCATCCCCGCTACTGGAATTACGAGGGGTGTTCAATAAGAAATCATACTGTTTTTTTTAATATACCTATACTCATCCTCATAATTTTGATGACATTTATCAATGTAGTCCCCGATGCATCCAATGGACCTGTCCAGGTCCTTCAGAATTGGCTCCGCAGCTTTCACCATTGCTTCTGATGATGGAAAATACCATCGAATTTAGGGAAAAGAAAAAGGTCACACGGGACTAATTATGGGCTATAGTGAAGGTAAAAGACACACTTCACACTAATTTTTGTGCGATGCGCGGCCATACATTATAGGTCCTCTCTCACAATGACAGCAGAAGCAGTAATAATATTTTCATTCGTTAGAGCACAAACTGGTATGTTGGATCCGCCTTGCTTTGAATCCCCTCTTTAAATATTTTAAATAATTTTCGAACTGCTATAAGGATGCTATAAGGATGAACAAACTCTCCATAGGCCTCCTGTAACATTGCATAGGTCTGAGCAGTTTAAGACGAAAGTAGAATTTCAGAGCTGCATTGTTCATCGCGTACCACCATTTTGCTGTAAGCGGAACTGACCTATCTCAACTTACACACCTCTCACAGGCGGGAACCAGAAGGGATCACAATAGAACTAATACCACGTGTACATTATCTATTAAATTAACAAAATATTGTAAAGTTAAATTTTAACGCAAAATTATACATGTAAAAAAAATATATATATTATCATCCTTTATTGAACAGCCCTCGTGTCTTTGCAGGCAATTTTGAATGACTTAAGTCAGACAAGCATACTATAATCACTGCTTCAGCAATTACAAACTTGATTTCAGGATGTTGCTGTATTAAAAACTGAGGCTGACATTTTCGCAGAACCATTCAGTTTGGCGGTAGATGACATTCTCTCACATTTTCAATAGAGATAATCGACTTAAAATCCCACAGGAAATTACACAACTAATATAATATCAGGAAGTCTTGATACTTACAGGAAATTTCAACAGCCACGTTCCCCCAAATTATAGAGAGGCTATCCTTGTTTGGTGCAATAGATTCCCGCGAATATTTCGTGAAAATAGCACGATCTTAGAAATAAATCGAGTTTATAATTCATTTAAAATCGGTTCTTAGAATTTGCAGTGTTTAGCTAATTCACAGAAGTACTGCGCTTAATACACAAAAGGTGCCAGAGGTATCCGAGCACGATGCTCGCATCACCGGTCTAAGAGTATAAGTGCGATTGCTATTAGTATTTCCATTCGACTAAGTAGAAATAATACAAGAGGGTAATTCGAAAACTAGGTTTCGTCGATTGTTTTAAGGAATGCTACTTTATTTATTATCTATAAGTGAAAAGTTCACAATTGAATTATTTTTTCAATATAGTTTTCATCTCTATTCAGGCATTAGTAGTACCGCTTCACAAGCTTTGAAATTCCCTCTGCGTAGAACTCTGCCACCTGTGATTGTAGTCAGCCTATGACGCTCTCCTTGTTAGTGTCCGAGTAGACATTACGAGTATTTGTTTATTGTTGTTATTCGTTTCATGAACTCCATCACCAATGCAGCTTTGCTTGCTCTTTATAAACTGTTGCCATGAGCTTCTTGGTTGAATCATCATCGATGTTAGTGCGTCCGTCTTGGAATTGACGACACAAACGTAGAACAAATCATTCATATTGTTCCTGTACACTGCAGTAATCTCACGGTGAATTGCGATTGCCGTTTGTTTCTTTGCCTACAGAAACCGCATCACTGACGTATTTGGCGGGAGCTTCTATTGCTGCACAAATTTTACAAGCCTGTCTTGGTGAAAGAAACAGGCGAATGCAATCTCATTCTGACACAGCCAGGAGCGTACTGAACCAAGTTACACAAGAATAAAGAATAGCGCTGCTACCGCTTCTCCTGCTCGTAAATGACGAGACTGGAACTTATTTTTCGAATTGCCATCGTAAATACGCTTATATCAGGGATAGCCCTATGTCAAATTTTGTAAATATGTAATTACGTTTCTTTGTGTCTGTATAAATATATTGCATTAAATGATGTATGATTAACGACATTGCAAATTCTTAAAGCCGGACTTAATTGAACTACCTCTGGACCCCTCAGAGTCTATTATAGCTGTCTCTTGAGTGGATTCCTCGTTTGGAACGGGTCGGCACACTATTTAGTGACCAATGAGTGAATTCCATGTTCGGAATACTATTTCATAGGTACAACTGAGATGGTCATTGCTATTCTATCCGTTATTTGAGCATGCGCGGTTTCTACCTCTCCTCACTACCTTCAGTTTCCTTGGATTTGAAAGACAGCAATTTGGCTCCTCGAGACAGTGAGCGACGGACGTCGAGCTCCTTGCTGTTTCCTGGATATGCCTTGGGTTATTTATTTATTACTTTGTTTGTGATGCTTGAGCGTTTGTTTTGTTTTAAAATTCCTTTTAGTAAATTTACATACAAAATCACTAACAACTCTTGGCCTAAATTCCTTCAGCGTACTCAGTAATTGGTATTTTGTTTTACATTCGCAAAGTACATCGCTTTATACTTCAAGTAAGATGGGACTCTTAAGTAGCTATATTTTTATTTCAATTAATTGTTGTTGAATGTGTAACGTTCTTTCGTGCGCTTAGTACTATGACTCTTGGTTACTTTCATTTCAATTTGAAGCCATTGTTGAAATACTAGCCATGGAGTTAAATAAATCGTTTAATGTTTGTTGCATCCCCAAACAGCGTTGTTATTTGTTCAGATTATTTTACACATAAATTATTGGTTTATGCATTATGTAAAATTTGATTAATCAAACAATTACAAATTGACTCTGAACCGATTGAATGACATTTTATTAGTGGTGCCGGCCTAGCATGTTCGTCATTTTCCCGCCTGTTTCCGAGGCTTTAGTAACACCTTAATAGATAATTAGATTCAAAATAGGTTTGGCTGATGGACACATACCCCGATGAAAAAGAAAGAAAGAAAATCTATGGAATGCCCGATCACTATGTACCCACATATTAGAAAGGGGAGAGGGAGAGAGAGAGAGAGAGAGAGTGTGTGTACCGACACCAGTGGCCAAATTCTTTAAGGTGCGGACTCATTAGCGGAATGCAGGGCTCGATTCCCGTCAAGACCTTCCTCCCTAACACGGCTATTTCCACGTTTTCATCAGTTCTCATAAATGGCAGGAAGGTACCCTAAACTTAAGTCTGCAACATTTCCTTCCTTAAAAAAATCCTTTCCCATTTTATCATTGCATCTCATGAGTCACCAGTGTTCTCTGCTTGTGATGCTTTGGCAGTAAAATATTGTATTTATGCAACCTGCAGATTACAATTTCATATGCAAACACTTCCCTTTACCCAAGCATTATTTCTCTTGTGGGTATTTTTTGTAATATATTTGTTCTTGTACCTATATATTTCCTGTACCTAAAGATTTAACTTGCATGAATACAACGAAATTGCAGAAAGGCTAAAAACAAAAGTTTTGCATAGACTGTATGCAGAAAGATACAAAAATATTTGGTTTTCTTGTGCACATGAATGATCTTTCGAAGTGTGCTACCTGTAAAGACTGTTTATGTTTCTTGTGCCAAGGATGATGGAGGTGTTAACAACTGTGGCACTGTATTATGCACGCCAGACTTTTATATTTTAAGAATAGATATAAATAATGAAAAATTTTCTATCTGATTTTTTCATTATGTTGGTATTAGAAATAATCTATAGTTTGTAGATATACTATTGATTAATTCTCCAAAATATTTGTATTTTGAAATAAATGGGCACAGTATCTGCCCCATGTACTATTATCAAAATTATTCTTAAGAAACACTGATTGAGTCTTTCTGTCTAATGAAATTAACAAACTACAATAATTCATAGATATCATTGTCCTTGGAAAAGACTTGTGATGACAATGTCTAAGCAAAAGACAAAAATAAATATTTTGTATGGATGTTTATTTATAAAGAAAGTTAAATGTTAGCTTTAAATTTTAATAATAGCATTAATTATAATGAACTGATATTATATTGTAATTATATTATTGTTTTAAATTAATATTTTAATTTTATAAATATTACTATTGCAACTTTAAAAAATGAAATAATGGATATTTACCTTTATATTCTCTGACAGTTAAGTGAATAATACTATTATTTTATCATCAATGATGTCTTTGTACTTATCTGCATGTAACAATAGTACTGTCACTTTAAATTATGTTTTCTACAAATCATGTGCTTCTTGCTTACTTATACATTGGACACTTCCTCAATTTACATCTCTAAAAAGCAATGTAATTCTTTCACCCTTCCCATTTGGGGTTCAAACAGTTTGAACATTACACTTTTCTTCTATAATATTCATTCTGTTTGGTTGGAAACATACTTCTGAGCAAAGCATTCCTGCAAATGGTGAGCTTGATATTGTGGAGCATGTACAGGGAATGAATGACAGACTACTATCATGTGTTCCCATGTGCACATATGCATCTATTGCCACTACTGTTCTAATATCATTGTGTACCTTGTATATCTTGTAAGCATATGCACCTAACTGAAATGAGAACTAGCAACTAGCATAATGTAATTTTCTTTGCAAATGACAAAATCAAAGTGGTTATGTAAGCAATGTCTTCAAATCTTAGTCAAATATTGTGGACCATGAAGAGCTTCATTATTTTTTCTGTCAAATATCCTTGAACTTTCCCCTAGAAGTAAAATATATATAAGATATCACTTACCCTCTGAGATGGACCAACCAACTTTTCCATTAGCTTTTCTGTCTCTTGCTGCTCATACTTGGAACCATCATCATCATCTGCCACTTGTCTTTCTAAGTTTGTTTGTATCAATCGCAAAATGTAGTCTTTTGACTCTTGGTACACTGAAGGTCCAATTTTAACACATAGCACTCCTAAGACTTCACCTATTTGAATAACAGAATACAAACAGTTTTAATGTAATATTCAAATTTATGGCAACCCCTATTTTTACATATTAAATTTGTAGTTTACCGGGTCATGCTATGACCATTCCCAACTGCTTACTAGGTGCAAGCTTAAATGCCTTTTGTTTGTCTTCTACTTACTTTTAGGGTCATTGCCATTCTTGGCAATCTAAACAAATACATTTCAGAGAACATATATTGCTCAGAAAATTAAAGGAACACATGTTTAAATCAAAGCCCCAAAATAAATATTGATAAAGCGTAACTTTTGATATTCAGATGTTATGTTTTGAAGTATTGTTCAGAACTAGAATAAAGATCTAGGATTTGTTAGTTTTTCCCTGGATAAATTAGTGAAGTTTCAGGAATTGTGGAAACCAAAGTGAGTGCTCTTTGACTTATTTTTTTTAAAAATAGATTTTAATAACAATCTGGGGCAAGACATTTTTATTTTATGTTCTTTGAGGCTTTACGTTCTCTAAGGCTAAGCTTTGAGCAATAAGACATACTAACGAAACATCAGTTGCACAAGCAGTTGCTTGGATTGAAGATGGCCATTCCATTTGCTTTGTTTCCAGGATTCTTCCATAGGGTTTTGAGGCAATATACAGGAAACATGGTGGATACAAGAGGTGGCTAGACAAAGGCATAAGAAAATAACAGAGGTACAGGAAACATATCTTGTCTTATCAGCTTTGCACAAAATGCAAATCTACAGCCAGAGATCTACAAAATAGTGTACGAACAACAACTGGAGTGGTGATTTCTGATCAGACTGTAAGAAATACATCAAGAAATGCAAGTATGAGGTCTAAAATCCCTTTTCAAGGCCCTCATTTGACATATCAACACAGGGAAGCCTGGCTGAGATTTGCTCAGAATCATTTCAACTGGAAGCTCCACCAATGTAAGGCTGTTCTCTTTACAGATGAGTCAAGATTTTGTTTGATGGGTTGTGATGGTCACAAGTGTATGGAGATGTGATGGTGAATGTCTTGCTCCAGTCACTATTATTGAGCATTACAGATTTGGAGGTAATTAGTTCGATTATGGTTTGGGCTGGCATTACTATTGAGTCTTGAACAGGGCTTGTTGTTGTCCCATAGTATATGAATGCTGATATTTACGTTAATGATATCCTTCAATATGCTGTATCCTTTGCTTATGGTATGGACTCTAAATTTTCTTCTAATGCATGATAATGTGAAATCTCATACAGCATGGAATACCAAAGATGTCCTGCAAGAATAACAAATTTGGGTGATGCACTGCCTGCATGCAGTCCTGACCTCATTCCAATTGAGCATCTGTGGGATAATGGATAAACTTGTTCACGAGCATTCTGCTGTACACTGCCATGGGTGGCTGAGGTCATTATGTTGCGGACTCATGAGTGGGAGGTCTGGGGTTCAAATCCCACAAGGACCATCTTCCCTGACAGGTATTTTCCAAGTTTTCCTCATTCATCATAAATGGCAAATGACAGGAAGGTACCCTGAACTTAGGCCTAAAACGTCTCCTTCCTTAATAAAAAACAAAATAAATAAATAAAAATAAATAATAAAAAATTAATAATAAATCCTTTCCCAATATATATTTTCATCTTATATATCATCGGTGACCAATACCTGTGTTCCCTCAGTAGTAAAAGCAGGCATTTAAAAAAAAAAAAAAAAAAAAAAAAAAAAAAAAAAAAAAAAAAAATCCTGCTGTGCCACAGAACCTGGGAGAACTAAAAATGCACTCACTGAAGAATGGGAGAGAATCCAACAAATCTTTACTAGGAGGCTGGTGTGAAGTATGCCATGCAAGTATTATAAAGTCATGGCCGCTCACGGAGCACATACTAGGTACTGTGTATTGAAATAACCATGGAAACATTGATTACTAAACAATGTAATCATCTTCATTTAAGAACTCTGAAAAATAAGACATTTTTAAAAAATTCTGTTAGAACTCATACAGTTAAGCTTGTTAAATGTAAATTATAATTAATCTGTCATCTAACACACTCTAACTAACATAGATAGATGTTAGTTTCTCATACCAGTCGCAAGTTGGTTGAAGATGGGAGAGGATGTCTCTTCAAAAACAATCCCACCGTATTTAAAAGTAAGTGAAGAGTGTGTTAGATGACAAATTAATTATAATTTACACATAAATGTAATCATCTATCATCTACTTCCACTTTTTTTTCTGTATCAATCAATAGTTTGTTTGTATATCTAATCCTGTGAAATAAAAATTTATTAGAATGCCTATTCTAATTTTACACAATTCTTCAATCTATAATTACAAACTGTCAAAAAAGAAATTGTATCAATATTTACTTTGGGACTTTACAACTGCAAAAGTTTGAGAAAAAAATTTTCATCTGGCAGTCTCCTACTCATTTATTACCATTAATTATTAAATACAGTATTAAGGAACAAATTAGCTTCATGAAAAACTGTAAGATATATTTTTTTGTGTTATTTTGAATTAACATTTTTAAAACACAACTGCTGGTACTTTTGCCTAAAGTTGCCCTTGTATGTTTCTCTTTCTAATATATAATCAAATATAATAATATGCAGATATGGAAACCAGTACACTAAATTTTTCATGTACATAATTTCAGGAACATGCACAAATAATGTTTAATTTAATTTTATTTATGTGAAATGGAAATGTGAACTGCTTAGACTTATTAGTTGGGATACCTACGCAAGTAGAAGCATCATTGATAATCAGAGTAGAAATGATAAGTTAATATGCTCAGAGTTTCAAGGGGATTTGCATTAATGTGATGAAGTATTGGGATATTCAAAAGTGATATCATATTACATTGTCTCAATGAAAAAACGCTTTAAAATCTTCAGGTCACTTTCTCTTGGGTCTCTTTTGTTCTCTGTGTCTTACATTCTACAATACAGATATTTTAATTTAATTTTATCATCAACAAAAATAACTTTTAATAACATGTCTATAAACTTAAGTTTTGACACTCACTTAAACCGAGGTTAAAAGACAAGGTAAACAACTGGAAGAGTTTATTAATTGTTTCCTAAAATATGTGTGATAATTGCAGTACTTCAGAACTCCTTATAGTTAAAGAGGAAGATAAATATATCTGCAAAAGTATCTCTGCACATATAATTTCAGTCTAGATTGCTACTGATTTAAAACTAAGATCTTTTCAAACCTAACAAAAATTCAACTTTTAATTGTTCGAAGGTTATGCCATTTTGCCAGCAGTTTAGGGTAAATGAAATACTCATTATAAAAAAATAACAAAACAGCACTCATATTGTCATACTGAACAGAGTTCTGCATAATGCAGGTCTGAGTGGTAATAATGATTGAGCTATACAGAACTCCCCTCAACTATTTACTCCACTTCACTTCCAATAGCCCTCAATAGTCCAGGAATAAATGGAGTAAGGGAATGGATTGTCCAAGAAAAACATACTCATATTTTCATGGAAAGTAGATCATGTTATAGTTTCCACAGATATGGGAAAGGAAATATTTTTGCATGCAGGAAGAAAGATGAAGCCTGGATGTCTTACATGCTTGTCATTAATAAAATGGATATCACCAATATAAAAAGGCATTTATGGATGCACCAGAGTGATTGTGGAAATCATGTTCTAGCAGTTCATGTATTAGAACATTACTTAGGCTTTCATGGTCAGCATTATTATTGCTGAAATTCATCGTTACAAGGCTATTTTTCTGTGGTCATTGGTTTAAATGAATTAATTTAAAAACCAAAGCTTTTGCTGATGCTACAATCTGCATCACCAGTGGACTGATAGTGGAAAGACAGAGGTACAAACCATTAGAAGTGGGAGGGGATAGTGTTGGGAGAGCTTGGCACAGACACTGTTGACAGTAACCGATTCCAGAAATGTGGGACATGATAGATCACATTACTTGCTTACAGTAGTCCAAACATCACTTCTACAGGACTACAAATAGACAGAATAAAAAATTTGTCTATTTGTTCATAAGCCACAGGAAACTTCAGACCATCATAAAGTTATATTAATCTTTCTAGTCATCAGAAGTCACCCTTTACTAGCAAAAGGAAATTACCTTGCCTTAGCAATGAAGAAGATTTCTACAGAAGTCATCTCAAGGGATTCAAATGCTATGTGCAACATAAAGCCTGCAGATGCCAAAGAAGTATGATTGGAAATGTTTTGGATATCAAAAATAGTAAAACTACCTAAGAGTAATCTGCCTGGAAAGGAAAGACTTGAACTCAATAATTTATGTGCCAACAATGATATTATTTTATTTGGAAATAAAGGAAAAGATAAAAGTAAATTTCTTTTCACATCAGAAACATATCAGCTCAAAAAGGAGGATCCCACCACCTAATTAGACATAACCACTGCTCTGCCTAAAGCCACAAGGTTTCTTTTTTAATAGTGTTTAACGCCCATTTTAACTACTGAGGCACCACAGGCAGTGGACACTAATGATACATGAGATAAAATGATAAATTGGGAAAGAAGTATTTTTTTAAGGAAGGAGTACCTCCCCAGCATTTACCATTTATGAAGACTGAGGAAAACCTGGGAAAAACCTAAATCAGGAAGGACAGTCCTGGTGGCATTTGAACCCCAGACCTCCCGCTTACGAGTCTGCACCTTAATGACCTCGGCCACTCATGGCAGTAAAGCCACAAAGTGCAAATCAGAAAATATGAAGAGACTACTACTGACTGATAGTCTTATGCCTAGATTATATGAACTCCCTAAGTCACACAAACCAAAAATTCCATTCAAGCCTATAGTAGATACCATCAGTTCACTACTTACAAACTTGCTCAGTTTCTTATAGTTTCTTTCTCCTTTGGTTGGACATAATGAACATCACACCCAGAACTCAAAACACTTTGTGTAAATCATTGAGAAACAAATCATCTCAATTAAAAATGAATGTAGGAATCCACACAGTGAAACTATCCTAAATCTTGTTGAATTAAAAGTAAAACTACTAAAATCATGTCAACACATTAAAACTCTCATGACGTTTCACATTAAAACTTTTTTTTATTAAAAAGTAAGTTGGGACTAGTAAGTACTAGGTTCACAAAATTTGACATTTATAAAATTAAAATACCAAATCCATCAATAGCCAGCATAATAGGACTACCCAAAATACATAAATCTGGAAAAAACATGAGGCATATCATTAATACCCATGTTACCATCTGGCGAAATGGTTAACCACTCAATTTAATACATTACCAAGATTTCTGAGCTTAAGTCTAAAAAACTTTTTAGACCTTATAAATAAAATTAAAGATCATAAGTTATCTACAGACAAAACATTGGTATTGTTTGATGTAAAAGCTCTGTTCCCAAGTATTCCAAAAAAGAAAACCCTGACATTATTAAGAAATGGTTACTATCTACAAATATTACAGAAACACATATAAAAGAATATGTCAATCTCACGGAATTATGTTTAGATCAGGCCTACTTCACATTTAAAGGAAAATATTATGAACAAAGTTCAGGTTTAGTATTGGGCAGTCCTCTCTCTCTGTTGTTGACAGATCTATTTATGAGTTTTTTTTGAAATGCACGTAACTAAAGCCTTCCCATATATATTCAAGATCTGGTACAGATATGTGGATGATGTTTTGGCCATCGTGCAAACCAGTTGCATAGAAGATGCTCTCAAACTATTAAATTTACAAGAAACAACAATAAAATTTACTACGGACATTGAAACTAATAATACTTCACCGTTCTTAGATTTGAAGATAATAAAAAATAATAAAAATTAGAATTGGCATATACAGAAAAGATTCACACACTGATAATTACATAAAAGCTAAAGGTTTCAACCCTAGACCTCACAAAGAAGCAGCATTCAATAGTATGATTTATAGATTGATGAATGTGCCACTTAAAAAAGAAGAATATGAGAATGAATACTTACATATAATATACACAGCAAAAGTTAATGGGTTTAGCAAACAAATGATAGATCAAAAATAAAAAGATTCAAAAGTAAAAAGAAAATCAAACAAATCACCACACTCAGTAATTTATATAAAGAAAAAACTTATCAAAAGTTCACGTACCACCCTTACATCAATCACAAATTTAAAAAAAAAAATTCAAACAATACAACATTGCTTTGGCACCCGTAAATAGATACAGTGTAGGCAAATTACTGAATCTAAACAAAATTGAACCCAGATCAAAAGAAGATAGTTCAGGCATATATATAGGATCAACTGTAAGGAGTGTGATAAAGTATACATATGCAAGACCAAAAGAAGCTTGGGTATTAGATTGAAAGAGCACTGGGGAAATGTCAGATACAAGCAAATAGAAAAATTGGCAGTAGCAGCACATTTTTGGAATGAAAATCATAAAATAGAAAAGGATATAATACTGCTAAGAGCGGTTCAGCACCCAAAGAAACTTAGTATATGGGAAAAAATTTATATAAAAAAATATGAACATAGACTTTTGAATTTTGATATACCAGAAGCAGAGAACATATTGTACAAGTTCATCAACAGACCACCAGAGCACACACTGCCAAGTATACATCCTACTTGAAGTGATTCGTTAGTCATCAAATGGTTGACAATGTGAGCAAGTGACTTACGAAACTAGCCCCAACTTACTTTTTGATAAAGAGAGTTTTAAGTGTTGACATGATTTTAGTAGTTTTACTTTTAATTCAATTAGAACTAATCATCTATTCTTGTAAGCATTGACATAGAATCTCTCTTCACCTGACATAGAATCTCTCTTCACCAAGGTTCCACTCATCACTATCCTGAAACTTCTAGAACTACACTTCAAACATACAGAAGTAATGTTACTCAACCATGTCTTAACCTCCAGCTATTTCCACCTAAAGAAATTATGTTATTCAACCATGTCTTAACCTCCAGCTATTTTCACCTAAAGAAGTTATGTTATTGAACCATGTCTTAACCTCCAGTTATTTCCAATGGAAGCAGTGGCCATGAAAAGCTGGTAAGTCTAGTTGTGGTGAATATTTTCATGGAAAATTTTTGAGAAAAAAGCTTTATTGAAAGCAGAATATAAGCTGACACACTGTTTCAACTGTTTAGATGATACCTTCATAATCTGGTTCCACTTAATAGATGACATCTTCATCTGGCCACATGGCAAAGAAAAAAATGCATATTTTCCTTGACAACTTAAATAGCATTTACCACAATATAACATTTACAATGGAAACAGGAAATAACATCACACTTCCATTTCTAAATGTTCTAGTTCGATGAAAGATATCTGATGCTCTAGGACACTTTGGAGAAATTGATTTTTTTTTTTTTTGGTTCATTTATTTATGGACGCTCTTTAACATCTCAGGTCATCAGCGTCCCATTCAACTCGGCGTGAAACGGCCGACAAATTTTGCTCAGAGGCCTCTCTTTCAGGGTTGAGGTTCTTTTTCGTGTCGTAAATGTACGACACGGGACCCACGGCTTTACTTCCCTTCCGAAGGAAACCATACTTAGGATTTTTACGCCCGAAAAAATCCATCGGTCCTGGCCGGGTTCGAACTCGCGTTCTTGGGTGTAGGAGGCAAGTATGGTAACCACTACACCACCAGGACCGACTCTTTAGAGAAAACCTATATATAATGACAGATATTTAAATGCATGATTCAACCATCACCCATCTCAAAAAAAAAAATCATTAAAACACTGATCTACCTAGCCAAAAACATTACCGAAACGAGAGACTAAAAGCTTAATTTAATCATTTAATGATCAATTTTAACAAAGGTCTGTGCATTCTTTGCCCACTTCATATGATTCCAATATTGCTACAACTACCAAATGCACTAATGATGATTATGATGATGATGATTCTAGTGGAGATGCATAATAAAAAATCTAGCAGAGATGAATTATAAAGGAGATGCTATCTTCTTGATAGGTAAGATAAAACTTTTGTTCACCTAAAGCCATTTATATAGGCAATTGGTTTAGTCAGATTTGTGAAGTATACAGTAACATTAACACAGGCTAGCATGATAACATAATTAGAAACACCATAATATTGTTTTTTATACAATAGTTAAAATGCAAGGTCTGTTACACAACATTCCAGGAATTCATAAGCTCCATAAAATACATTTTGTTATTCATTGCAATAATACCATTTTAAGTCTTTTCAATGGTACAGTATCATTTCTAGGTATCATTATAGTATTATTAAATAAAGTGATGCTCATGTATATATATGCACATTTTGTTAATTATTGAGATGGAAAGAAAAAATCAATTTGTCTAGCATTTCTGGTATGATGATATCAATGTTACATCTAAAATGTAAGTCTTCTAAATTTTCTTTTAAGTAAACTAAGCAACTGAATATAAGGCCTGGAAGAATAGAAATGCTGAGTTGTTTAAAATATTTTCTACATGATTCAAGCCAGGAAACATTGCTAGCATTAGTTATTGTGTTTGATATCAAATTTCCAGAAATATGAGGCCATTATGTGAGGATGAGTTTATAAAAAAATGCCACAGTAGCAGCTGAAGACATGCTCCTGAGATTCTAACATTATTTTAAAATGTTTATTTTTCTCAGAGTTCCATAACAAAAAGAATGGAAGAAATGGGGGTTAGATTTTGAGGAGCAATTAGAGAATAAAATAAAGACCTTTTTATGGTTTTCATTGGCAAGAATTCGATTTCTCTTATTAAACATTACCATATTATCTAGAAGTACAATGAACTTAGCAGAGACAAGGTTAAGGAGATTCTTCCACCTTCAAGAAGAGATTGAACATTTTTTAAAATCTCAGGAAATGTGAATAATTTTTAAATAAGTATGCATCATAAAATATAGTGAACTTTTGTAACAGATGTCAAATATTAACATGTAAAAAAGTTGAGTCAAAATTTTAGTGATGTGTATGTTACAATTTTGACTCAACTTTTTTAAATGCTAAGTATGCATCATACTGTGCAAACAATAATTTCTTTATAATGGAATAGATTTAGTATTAAACATTTATTAAAATATCTCAAGAAAGCCAAAATTTATTAAAATAATTGCAAAGATTAATTACATATAAGAAAAACAAAGAGAAATTCAAATCAAAGAACACTTCAGGAATATTACATATAAATACAGAAAAATTAGCAGTTGCAGCCCATTTCTGGTCTAAAAACCTAAACTATTAAAAATGGCAAGAGTTCAATTAAGGAAGATAAACAAAATCTTTTGGTAGCTATCAACTCGTCTATGGTTCATTCATTAATTAACAAAAGAAGTTAATCACAAACACAGACAAATTGATAACAGCCAAAAGATTTTGTTTATCTTCCAATGAGATTGAGGCTGAGTAATAGTCATATTGCTAAATAGATACTAAATATTTATTTTATGTTTCAACCCACTTAAATTATTTCCATTGTACTTTTGAAGCTAAATACAATGAAGCGTGGTAATATATCCTATTAGAATTTATTAAATTTGTTCATACTACAATAGCTCCCATCATCAGCTGTAGACCAACTACTCGTACTTGTTGATGTGGCTGGATCAAGATGCTTCTTGCTTCTGGCTCCTCTAATGATTTGAATAGGAACTTTCTAAGTTTACATCAGAAACAACGAAGTTCATTAAATTTCTCCTGTTTTGCAAGATGAAAAAATTTTCCAAAGTATAGGTAGATTGCTTTAATAGGTTGTGAAGTTTTTTTAGCAGCTTAGCCTCTGGTTTCTTGTGACTTTGGGTCCAAAAGTGAGCTGAAACTGCTGATTGTTTAAATCAATTTGTTTAAAACAAATATTCCTAAAGTGTTCCTTTCTACAAATTTCTAAATTCTTCTTTTTCCAATATATTTTTGATTACAATCTGCACATTTAATTTTGTAAATTCTTGATTTCTCTTCTATTGATATGGTATCTTTTACTGTGGAACCTAGTAAATTTTTTATATTATATTTGCTCTCTGGGGCTAACTTTGTCATGTTCTTTATATATCTTATTGAATTTGTTGTAAGCTAGATGATATGTGAAACTTTTGAATTTATACCTTTGTGATGTTCCACAGTGATGTTCTTCACTGTGGACAATTCTCTTATAGATTTTTGTCTTTTAAATACATTGATAATTTTTATTATTGTGTCTTTGTTGAAACCACTAATTATTGCTGTATTAATCATCTCCTGATATTTTGTTTTGTACTCTGTTCCTGTGAGTTGGATGTTAATTATTCTGTGTGCCAAGCTGTAGAACATTGCATATTTATGTGGGATGGCATATGACTAGTGTTTTATGTAATTTTCTGTTTGTGTCTCTTTTCTATGAATTCCAAAGTTCAGCCTGTCTGCATTTCTTGAATTTCTAAACCTAGGAATGGGAGCCAACCTTTTTTCTCTTCTTCCATGATACAATTTATAGATTAATGTTGTAAACTAAGGAACTTCAGAGCATCTATTGAATATTTTTTCAACATTATTGCAAGTATGTCATCCACATACCTTACCATGTCTAGAAAATTAATGAGAAGGTTTTGGTGATAGCTCATGAATTAATTTGCTAGAAACAAAGACAGGGGGTTTCCCATTGCTATACCAAAAATTTGTTGGTTAAATTTTTGGTTAAAACTGAAAAAATTTTGCTGAATGAGTATGTTAGTAAATTTTAGTACATCTTCTGTTTCTTCTGTTTGTAAATTTAAGGAGGTTATTCATTTCCTGCATAAAATTTTTCATTGGGATACTGGGAAATAAGGTTTTTACATCAAAAGACAACATTACATCCCCTGTTGCAATTATGATATTTTGAAGTTTTTCTACTAAATTAACTCATTTTTTAAGCCAAGTTCTGAAATTTTTTTAAAAAAATTGACATTTTCATTTAATACCTTTGTTATTTTGTTTGTGATATTGTTAATTATTGGTATCATGCTGTTATTATTTTTATGTATTTTAAGAATTCATAAAGTCTAGGTAATTTGTGTGACTGTGTTTTTCAGTGGCAGAAAAATTTTAACTTACTTCAGTGCTTTGGTTAAATTTTTATTGCAACTACTGAGAGAATTCTTTTCAATTAGTTTAAAAACTTTGATATTTTCTTTTATGTTGTTAATAGTTTAAAGTGGTGCTATGGCTTGCTCTGAAAATAGTAATCTATTCCTTCTGAAACTCTTGTCATTCATCTTAATTTTGAATTAAAGTGAGGCCAGGTTTATGGAAAATTTAGCATCTTAGATGCTGCCCAGGGGCACACTTCAGGGAGGTGATCTACTTTGCATCATGTACTTAATGAGGTTGCAGGTGTTTATTCAAACTTTTCACCTCCTACAAACATATAGGACAGCACTCAATAGCATTTGATGGCAAAGTCAATGCCATTCGCACTGCACTCAGTCAATTAAGTTTCCACTTAGAAAGAGCAGAGAAAGCTGTTCATCCTTTCTGACTCAAAGGCTGCAGCACAATCCATATGATCCACATTAAATCTCTTATTAACTAAGGCCAGAGAATGCCAAAATCAAATTAAAAAACTGTAGCACTAAACAAAACAGCTGTGCTACAATGGATGCCAGGACACTGCCAGATATTTGAAAATGAACAGGCTGACATCATTGCTAAGAAGGGTGCCAGTATTCTACAATTAGCAGAGACATATACCAGTTGATCAAGATATACATAAAGATGTTTCAGGATTCATGGAGATAAGAATTCACAGAAAGAATATCTACCAAACTATGGAATCTGGATATTCTCAACATCCCATATGGGCCTAGGAATATCCCAGTGGCCATTTTTCGACTATCTGTTGGACATGATTGTTTGGGATAGCATCTACATCAAAATGGGATTTTGTGTCACCAGCAAGATGTCATGGACAGAAATCACCTGCATATGCACAGTATTATCTTTTATTAAGGTATGTGACAAATATTGGAGGCTAGGGATAAAAGGAGTTAAATATTAAACTTTACATCTACCATAGTGTGTGTGTGCTTGCGTGTATATTTGAAGTATTTGTACATTACTTTTTGTTACCCCTTCCTCTTGTTTGTTTTCAAGCCTGTTCTAATGCATGTAAACAAACTTGACTGTAGAAACATACACTTTTAATTTGTAACATTCTGAGATTTATAAGTGATTTGAATGGTTCTTGGGATGACCTACATATAGCAATGGTTTCCAAGCTTTTTTGTAGATCAAATCCTGCCATGTTCCCTAAGAACAACTTTGCAATAGTACTCTGTTCAGTGGATAGCTGTAGTTTATATAGCTGTTGCAGCTTTGATGTTTTGGAAAATGGTAAACATTGAATATTATGCAATAATTAAATAATAAGTGAAATAAAGTATGAAAGCAACAAAAATTATGTCAATTAGAAAAATGCTTTAGTGAACTCTGCTCCATTTCTAATCATTTCAAAAAGGAAACAGAGTTTAAATGCTTTCATGAAAACTTGAACAGTAACCTTTATAGGTAATGACCAAGATTTGCTGCAATATCTGAAATTATTTAAAATAATGCATGATATAATGAAAGAGCATTGATTAAAGGTGACTTGGAATTTCTGAAGTTCAAGGCAATTCAAGCGTGTGCTCATATTTTGACACTGAAACTGTGGATAAATTATTTGCTTCCTTGGTCTAGTGGTTTGCATTGCTGACTGCTGATCGAGATGACCCAGGTTTGATTACCCATACCTGTTTAGGAAATTTTTTAAGTCAGGGAGGTCTGGAATGGGATCTACCCAGTCTTGTGAGGATAAATAGGAAGCTTCTGATGGAGGAGGGGTGCATCCAATCTCAAAAGCTGCACAATAGGCAACCAGCAAAGTGCCAGCATGCTGATCACATGCACCCCTGAGAATGAAGTAGTAAGATGGGGTAGAGGAAGCAGAGGTTGCTGCAGCAGGCCATAGAGGAGAAGGTATTATTACAATATAGGTGATACCTGATACCTGATTCAAAATACAAATTTCTGAGAAAATCATAGTGTTTTAAGGTTTAAAGGGTTAAAAATTTGTAACACAATACTCCACTAGCTGGTATGTATATATATATATTGCAGAAGATAAGAGCCCTTGCCCTCATCTTCAGCTGGGCTGATTTTTTTAGTAAGTGGACAAGCTGGTGACATCAGGTGATTGTAATAATCAACAACTCAGATTATTCGAGTTTCAAAGTTCATAACTTGAAATTTGTTCTACAGTATGGAGATTTTCTTCCATGTAGTTAATTCCAGTGGATTATTGACATATTGGGTTGACCAAATGAAACTAAGACTTTTATGGTGCATTGTTGCTTCAATGCATAGAGCTATGTGTTTGCTCAATTAGAAAACTGTTTGTTAGGAAGAAGTAATTGTTTGAAGATGTAGTGTTCTGTTCTTATGTGAAAAAGCATGCTAAATTGGTAAGGCCACCAACATGGATCCTTCCAAATATGCCTAGCAAGCCCTCATTCAATTTTTGAAGGCAGCAGGTGCTAATGGAAATGAAATGTATTGTCAAATGAATGTATTTGAGAATGAGTGTTTGCTGCATAATACCTACCCTAACCTTCACTAATGATGTTGAATTCCAATGCACTTAAAGATGGTTCCATAGTCAACATGGACTTTTACTCTCAGGGTATTCATAATCTAGTGACAAGCAAGACAACAATGTGTAGCTGACATGTAGTACCTGGATGTTTATGTTACATCAAATTGAGAAATATGTACATAAATATGTAGTAAAATAGATGAAAATGTAATTAAATGTGTAATATATGAAATAAATGCATAATTTACAATTAATAATTAGCTAATTACAAGAAAATCCATGCTCCAACAATTATAAATGGGAAATATTAGCTAATTTACCTCACCAGTGAAATTAGCTAACGTCACTGCTTCAAAGTGCTTTAGAATCATTATTTCCAATTAATATTATCACAGTTTAATATATTAAGTAATGCATAAATTCCACTTTCACTGTTTTCAAAACTTTGAATATTTGAAAAGCTGTTCCTGGTACATGTATAACATGGCACAAGCTATTCTAAGTTTATATATACATAGGCAAAACAATATAAAAATCAGTTTCTTTACTATGATTAAAAGAATTCAACAAGAAACATATACCCTGTTTACTTCATTGCACAGTACGCTATAAGTTACTTCTCCATATTTTCTGGTGTATTTGTGAGACATATGTTAGACAAAATCTTCCTGTATGAAGAAATGATCTTTCAATTTTGCAAGATTTCACAGATGTTCAATAAGACCATTTTTTCTAGAGATATGCATTTAATTGATTGAATTCTTCACCATTCAGGATCTTGCGAGCAGTCAGGAAAGTAGAGTAGCTAGGGATTTCTGTTAATTACTGCCGGGAACTTTCAAAAAATGTATCCCACTTCTTCTTTTACAGTTGATAGTTTTTGTTTCACATCTTCCATAATATAAATGAATTCTTGCACAAAAAGTGCATGAAGATTCCAATTATGTAATTTTTTCTGGAAGACAACCAAAATTGCCTGTATGTTGGTTAAGTACTGCATTTTAGATTCAATGAAAGCAGCTTGAGCTTCATATACTGAAAGAACAGACTCTGAAGAGAACACCTATATATTTTACAAATTCAAAATGCTCAATGTAGATTCACAATTTGTATCCAAATAGTCCATCTCATAAGTAATGGTTTTGGAGGCAGAGAAACATGTAGCAACTGCCATTTGTAGCACTGAACTCTTTGAACAGTTTTTACAAAAAAATTTTCTGTAGATGAAATAAGGAAAGTTCCTATTTCTTCAGTTACACATTGCAGAACATGAGAGAGGAATAAGAAGTGAATAAAGTTTGCACAGAATACTATGAGAACACTTACAGGTTTCAACATATATATGCTTCACCATTGGAAAGCAACACTAGAACTTTTTCCTCTTGAATGCCACAACACCTTCAAACCAATATTAATGAATCGCTTACTGTAGAATGTTTGTATTTTCCAAGGTAATCAAAATCAAATAGTATGGTTGGGGTATTAGAGTCTGATTTTCCACAATGAGATTGACTATATTACATTCATAGTCTCATCCACTGCAATCCATATGCAGAAATCTCGAATTCTGCTTTTTTATTTCTTCTGTGGTTTCTTAATAGCAGACAAAAAGGTAGTTCTTCCATGGTGTAAACTCATCTGGAATTGATAACTAGCAGTATTTTTCCCAAATAGAGTAATATTCTGGTACTTGCAGTTTGTACTATGGTATACTTGCAGCTATCACGCAGTACACAAGTCTTTAAAAAAAGCATATTTTGAAGCAGAAGTTCATGCTCCATTTACATCAGTAGAACTTGCTATCACATTTCAGTATGGAAGTTGTAATAGTAGAGTTACAATTTTGGTTCTTTAATGCAATGCAAAGAAATGCATTTTGTTATTGAGATCATTTTGTGTTGGTATGTTATTGTAGCCCTGAAAGGACCCTTATGTTTATCACTGTTTGAAATTGCCAGTGAATAACACTGCCTGAACACGAGTTTTCTAATGAAGTAAGTGCTCAAAATGATGACCTTCTTGGCTCTGCAAACCTCAGCAAACTGTTGCATGGAAATTCTAACTCATTGTAACATGGCAGGTATAATAGATCTATAGGCCCCATAATATGTTGGCAAAGGTTCTCTGGAACTTCTGGCTCCTCTGCATAAACTTGTTGCTTTAAATAACCCCAATGGAAGAAGTCAAGAGATATTAGATTAGGTGATCTGGCTGGCCAGGAGACTAGTTCTTGTCTTCCTATCCAATGAGCAGGATATGCTGCATTTAGATGATTGTAGACAATCATCAACCAATGCTGTGGAGAACCATTGAGTTGAAACTACATTATTATTTGTTCCTCCAGTGGTACATTCTCTAGTAACAGTGGGAACTCATTGTGGAAAGTTGCAGAGAGCATGCTCCTGTTAAGTGTCACTCAAAGAAAAATAGTTCAATAAGATTCCAACCAGACATTCACTCCCCATTGCACCTGAAATGCTGTCTCCCTTACCCAGAGGAGATTATCAACAATCCAATGATGCATATTATGGCAATTTATGGTCCCATTGTTGTGGAATCTTGATTCATAATAAAACTAGATTCTGGATATGAACCACATATTATCTGCCACTTGGCCCAGCATCCATTCAGAGAAGTTCACTCAAGCTTCGAAATTTCTCATGTGGAGTTCTTGGTGTGGGTGCAAATGATATGAATGAATTAATGGATATCATTGTATGATTAGTTGAACTACACACTCTTAAAGCTTCACTTACTTTTTATAAAAGTAAGTGAAGCTTTAAGAGTGTGTAGTTCAACTAATCATACAATGATATCCATTAATATGATTGGCTTCACTGTGTTTAAGTTCCAATTTTACATTTAAGTGATATGAATGAAATTTGTTTGCATGCAGTATTAGCACCACAGAAGACTGACTAATGTTGACCTATTGTACAACTGCCCATGTACTAGTATGCGGATCGTTCAGTATGGCATTCAAAACAACTTCCCCATAATCACTAGATATCCCTGGTGTGTGTCTAACAGGAGGCAGCCTTAAAAGTGATGCTGTTGCATGCAGATGTCTTTCAACATTCTGGAAAGTTTTTGCTACTGATTGTCATCTATTTGGACATTTCTCCTGATATAGATGCTGAGCTTGTTGTGCATCACTCTCGCCTCTCCATAGATAAGGCACATATCAACCTATTTGTCTCTTGAATAAATAGAGAAGAACTGGCACAAACTCTGTGAGAGCCATGCCATCTGAGGAGTAAAGGCAGTTGACATTTGAAATATTACTTTGCAGTGTAACACTGGTCAATTGGGACATAAAGGCATAACACCTATTAAATGCCTATAAGTAATGAGAATGTTACATAAAATTAGTTTATGTTTAGATATTATTTTCCAAGACATAATTCCGATAAAAACTTGGGGGCTCTTAAAAATACATTATTATGACATAGATTTCAAAGCCTTAATAATGGAGGAAAAGAAAACCCAACAATGCTAACAACACAAACCTGTGTTATTGGTGGTTAGTGTATAGCAGAACGGTCATAATTCATAATTCCACTCACCCACTTGGACACTGAATTAGTACAACATTCTCACTTCAACTTTAGATATTGCATGCCAGATGCCCGTACTCCCTTGATGCTTTCCTTGTATGTTATAGCCTTTTATGACAGTTTTAGTCCTTTGTTGGATGTTTTAATGATTATTTAAAATGATATTAGCTATTAGGTATGTTATGATGTACGTGCCATAGTTTACACCAAAATTTAAATAAACCTTTATTTAATAATCTATGTGCCTTAGCTGCGCAACATCCATTTTGGACATAGGCATTCCTCTAATTCATCATAGCCTCTCCTCTCTCTAATTACAAAATTCTGCAATTTTATTAATTTATTTTCACACTAAACCCATATAATAGGTCCATTTTATCACAGACATTTACTCAGTTATATGGCTACGTATACTGTAATGTAAAAATTTATAAAATCGGCTGGAAACCAGGTATGAGTCACATGCAGTACGAGGATAGGTCTATAAGTTTGCAGTCTAACCATTTTCTAGGTATGATAAAGGCAAAAATTATATTTCGCTTTTCATATAGTTACCCTTTATTTCAATACACTTCTCACACCTTTGAATTAACATTTCAATCCTCCCCCAAAAATAGCAAGAAGTCTTGTCTGCAAAATGGGCATAAACAGCATCCACCACTTCTTTGTCATACTTCAATTTCCTTCCTCAAAGATCCTTCTTGAGTTTTTAGAAGAGGAAATGGTCACTGCAAGCTAGATCTGGGCTATAGGGTGGATGATGGGATCCCCTTGAAGCCACATTTCTTTACAGCTTCCTTTGCTACAAGAGCTCTGTGCACAGGCGCATTGTCATGAAGGCATACACTGCCACTCAGCCTTCCTCGCTTTTCTCTTTGATGGAAGCACATAGTCTGTGCATTAGGCCAGCATGGTACTCCCCAATTACTGTGGTTAAGGTCAATGAAGAGTATTCCTTCACAGTCCGAAAAGATTGTGACCATGATCTTCTGGTTAACTGAGTGACATTAGCCTTTAGTAAAGGTGCTTCGCAAGATTTACCCACTCAATTGATTCTCTTTTGAACAAGGGATCATAGTAGAGGACCATAGTTTCATCTTCTGTAACAATGGTTTGCAGAATGTCTTTCTTGTTGCCACTGTAGGGCTCCAAAATGCCTGACAACATGTGACTCATTACTGCTTTTGGACTGAGGAAAGAAATCTAGGCACTCGTTTTGCACAGGCCTTATTCGTGTTTAAATGTTCATGAATAATTCGAAGAACTGTTGTTTTAGTAAGGCCCAATCTAGCTGCTATTTCTGTAACTTTGAGCCACACTTTCTCTTCCACAAGAACAATGTTTTTGGAATGAGTACCTCCAAGGGCAGATCTGCACGCTCTTTTCTTCAATACTTTCTTGACCCATTCGAAAAAGTTAGGCCCATACTTTTATGGTAGAATTTGAAGGGGGTGCTTCCCCATTTACACCGTTCAATCGCTGTTTAATTTTATTTGGAGTGAGTCCTCCTTTTATGAAGAATTTAATAAAAGCTGTATACTCCATTTTGAACATGTAACAATCTTCTACACACAGCCTTCTTTATGCAATTATATCTGCACAACTGAACACAGCGGAGCGGAAGTTACCGTTGCAATTATTTACTTAACAGATATAGGTTTTTCGAAGGCAATAACTCTTATCGGCGAGGTCGGAAACTTATGGACCTACCTTCGTACTTCGGCGCTGAATGCTTTGTGTCCCTTAAACCGCTTTTCCTCTGAAAGCCGAGTCTTCGCCTACCTAAAAACATCAATTAATACCTGGTGTGCGAAGTACAGGGACTTAGAGCGCAATTGTCGCTTGAAGAGTGGCCTATTTTCTAGAAAAGGAAGGGTTGGCTGACTCATATGGTATAATCGCTTTTACTTGAAGTACAAACTACTCCGGTCTCTAATGTATCTATTTGCACTACAGAAATCTAAACAAACCAACTGTTCAGGAACACATATGCATATTGCCTATCTATTCAAATTTTAAAGCTATGGCTATAAGTTTCTAAAGAATCGGTGCGCCAATGGCTAATGAAGATGCCCCTCGAAAAGATAACGCACGATAACGAAGGGAGATTTCTGAACGCCAGAGTGATGAATGTATCACTTAGGCGCGATAGTTTTGACATTAGCTTTCGAGTAAGAGGTTGCCATTTGTTTTTCAGTTCCAGTTTTGCTCATCACTTTTATTTATTATTTTATGTCGTTTTCTGACTAGGGTGTAATGATACAGTTTTTAGCATACATTTTAAGTTGGTGTTTCAATGTATATATTTAAATCTTAAGATACTAATTCATATAATTACAACCCTAGCATAGCAGAGGTATAACTATGAGTAATCTTAATGAGTTGGATGTATATTCAAAGATTACCTAAATTTCATTCACAATTCTGTAGTATGCGTATCGTGGCATTTCACATTAAATTTAAATAAAAGAAATTAAAAAAAAAAAAAAAAAGGCATTACAAAAACTGAACTCGCAGCCTGTGGAACGTCAGATTTTGTGTTATGCTTTACGTCACAAAGCAGTTACAGAGTCCCCTCTAGAGTAGGCTACATAATGTAAGAAGGCAGTTAAGGTATGTGCAAGGTAAATCAAGTTTTAAGGCATTATGTTAGTAGTAAGCTTATTAACTATTGTATTCATTGTTGAGAAAAAGAATAAAACTTGAAAGCATTAAGTAAATTTTACTTATAATTCTTTAGTATGCGTATCGCAGCACTTCTTATAAAAAAAATCAACGGCATGACCAGAATTGCACCCGCGGCATGCGGAACATAGCTTTTGCGTTGTGCTTTGCGCCACACAAGCAGTTAAAGAGCTCTCTTTAGAGTGGAGTACATACTGCAAGAAGGCAGTTAATAGACGTTCAGTTTCGCACTGTCAAATGGTTAGTTCGAGATTTGAGGGATTTTTGGCACTAAATTTTGAAAACAGTGATAAGCTGCGGAAAATCATTATTTTTATGCTCGCAAGGCAGTTTTAAAAACATTCTAAACCAATTTTTCACCCATCTTGACTTTAACATCCAGCATCCGATGGAAAAAGTTTAGCACCATAAAACTGCATTCGGTTTAGTTGTGGACCATAGATTGCATATCTCATATTGCTTAAATATGACATTCCTACACTCTTCAAATTATTTCTGTGTAGTTAATTAACAGCCTGTATATAAAGAAAGGAAAAAATGAGATAAAAATGGCACAAATTTATTTTTATGTATGACTATGAAATATACATTGAAATATATAGAAATATGTAAAATTAAACTTTTCACACTGTAATGATCATCTTTAATTCGTTGACCTTTGTTGAAATATTTAAAAATATGTAAAATTAAAATGTTAACACTACAATGACTACGCTTAAATTTCTTAATGCATATACATATAATGGAATGGAATGTGTAATTATATAAATCTGGTCTTGTTGATATTAATGTGTTAATGTTAATGAGCTACAACGAAATAATTTCAGAGAGTGTAGAGATGCATATAAGCAGATGCATATAAGCAATTTGGTACAGAAAACGTACGGCCTATCCCAATATCAACGCTATGGGTATAAGTTTTTAAAGTGCCAGTACGCCACTGGCTAATGAAGATGCCCCTCGAAAGCCTAACAGACGATAACGAAGGGAGGTTTCTAAACGTATCACTCTGGAGCCATGGTTAAGACTAGGGTTCCGATGTTAATGTTCTAAAAAAGTTGAAAATATGCAAGCAAATATGACCTTAAAAATAGTAAAATGTGGCAAAAAATAGTCTAAAAATGGCCAAACAGATACATGAAAAGTTAATTTCATAATTGCTACATTATTTGAATAACTAAATGTAACCACATAAAAACAACAAAATATGATCAGATACACTAAAATTTATATACAAACAATTATTTGAGTCACATTATTTTAGTATTAATACATAAGCGTAATTTTTTCTCTTGTAATGGTTTAATTAGACGGCACATTTTCTCCTGTTATTCACAACTCTTGTTCCTATAAAAAACAATAACTGGTATTAAGCTAACCGTATATAAACAAATACTTGTCTTCAGTGAAACAAAGGTTTAAGTATTACATACCTATTTTCATTCTTCATTTATATAAGCATTACCATATATCACCAGGTTCATCTTCTCCTGTTGTCAGTCAGAATGCCCTTGTATCATGAGAAGCTTCTTTCTATGTCACAAGATTTTATGGGAGCATATTTAAATAGAATTAAGTCCCTGCACTATAGTTGTGGATCGTCTTCACCAAAAACAGCTCTACAATCGTTTAAAATGTCAGTAATATTGCACATTGTTGAAAATCCATCATTTCCATCCAGCACTTTCCTAAATTTGTTCTTTGTGGAAACCAATACTTTGCCCTTTGCTCTCCTTATTTAGCATTCTACGTTTTTCACCAGTTCCATGCAGCTCTCAAACAATTGCTTCCAGGCAAAAAAATTATTCTGCGATACCTCCATAATTTGATTTTATTCATGACAAAGTCTCCAACAAAATGCTGGATAACAATTCCTGAACAATTGAAGTTGCATCAGTACTGTCAAATGTCCACACAATTTTCTTTATTTATTTCTACCCTACATAGTTCTCGCAGTAATACTCAACTGCCTCAGCAGACAAGTATCGGTTAGGAAGGAAGTGGTGTGAAAGATCCTATTTATTTAAAATTTTCACTCTCAATGGTGCCTTGAACAAATCTTTTTTGTTTTTTAACATTATGTATCAATTTATTACATCAGGGAAATTAAGTCGTATTTCCTCTGCTGAGCTAAGCAGGTATTTGGATCATTTTTGGATACAGAATAATTGGCGACTTTTACCATGTATGCTGCATCTGTTGGAACAACAAAACATGTTCCTGCTTTATTTCACCATCCCACAACGTTTCATAGCATTGTCAAATAGTACCAGAATTGTGAATGGTTTACTACATCAAAAACTTCTAAATGCAGTAAAAATACATAACTGGGCCGGTCGGCAAAGAGTATGTCAATAATCACATTTGCAACATACCTTCCACAAGCATCAGTCGTTTCATCAATGGACACCCAAACATTATTGTTCCCTAGACTACTTCTCATTTGTTGCAATGCACTGACATACAAGCAGGTAAATAATTTCTCCTCAATGTTGATTCGTCTGCAATCGTATACGATGTATATTTTCCCATAAGGATTATGAAATGTTCATTTTTCGCTTTATTCAGAGGAATGTTAGCAGATGTAATCATATCGCATAGGTCATCTGAAAAGTCAAACAATTTTGATGGTGTAGTTTTAACTGCATCAAACAAATGACGTCTGCATTGTTGAGTGAACTTTTGAGTTATGCTGCTCTGTGTTTTGTTGCATCACAATGCTGTCGCACTTGAAATCGCTTTCCTGGTGTTACTTTAATTTCACACACTTCACAGAAAAGAATTTTTCCATCGGCATTGAAATATTCCTCTCCAAACTCTTTACCATTAATTTTGCACTTTCACACTTAGTTGTTCACTGGCCTACAGTAACATTTCAAATTTGTTTCTATTGAAATGTGTAGAGCAGGAGACAGCTACTTGCACCAGAGGAGTCGCTGCACATTTCGTCTACACCGTGATTAATTGCTTCCTGCAAGACCACATTCTATTGACAGTCAAACGAAAATATAAGTAATTCTTTCTCAGATAGATAATTAACGGAATATAAGTGCATACTATTTTTTTTAAATTCCCAACATATTTTAACGTATGTGAATATGCGATCATGTCCGCAAATATAACCAAAATATGACTTTAAAACACCAAAATATGCACAATATGACCAAAATCGAGAACATTATCTAAATATGCAAATATATGCCATAAAATATCTCAAAAATAATCACAAACATTCAATGCATGTTTAATTCAACACTATGATTGAAATTAAAGCCAGGGAAAAAAAAAAAAAAAAACATGACATGTCCTAACACCTTAATCCTAGTTATAGCTTTCGAAAAAGAGGTGGTCATTTGTTTTCAAGTTAATGTCGTTTTCTGACTATGGCCTAGTGATACAGCTTTTAACCTAAGTTTCAAGTTGGTGTTTCAATTTATACATTTAAATCTTAACAAATCAATTCATATATTTACAACATTTGGTTACCAAAGGTATAATTGTACATAATCTTAATGAGTTTGATGTCGTATATTCAAAGATTGTCTAAATTTCGTTCATAGTTCTGTAGTATGCATAAAGCAGCATTTCATATTAAATAAAAATAAATAAATAAATAAAATAAAAATAACGGCATGAATAGAATTTAAGCTGCGGCCTGTGCAATATCAGTTTTTGCGTTACGCATTACATCGAAAAAGCAGTTAAGAGCACCCTCTAAAGTAGGCCACATAATGTAAGAAGGTAGTTAAGTATGTGTAAGGTAAATTAAGTTTTAGGCATCATGCTAGTAGTAAGCTTATTAACCATTGTATGTTGGTAATACATTCATTGTTGAGAAAAAGAATAAAACTTGAAAGCGGTAAATTTCACTCATAATTCTTTAGTATGCGTATCGCAGCACTTCATATTACATAAAAAAATTCAAAGGCATGACAACGAACTACACCGAAATAATTTCACAGAGTGTAGAAATGCCATATTTAAGCAATTTGAGATAGGCAATGTATGATTCACACTAAACATAATGCAATTTTATGTGTTAAAACATGTTTGCATCAAATGCAAAATGCAGGTGAAAAATTGGTTTAGAATGTCTTTAAAACGGCCTTGCGAGCGTAGAAATATCGATTTTCCGCAGCTCCTTATCAGCATTTTCAAGGTTTAGTGCCATTAAAATCCCTCAAATCTGAATTAATAATTTGATAGTGTGACACTGAACATCTATTAACTGCTTTTTGCATTATGTAGGTGACGCCGGGGCTGATTGTAACAAATTTTACTTTTTTTTTCTTCTTTTTTTTTTGTACTTGATCTGTTTGGATTAATTTAGAAAATCTTCCATTAGTAGTATAATTTAGAATTTGTCCTATCACAATGTAATTACATGTTTGGAACTATTTTAATAGTTTTAAATTGCAATTTTACAATTACACTACACTTGTATCTGGGGTATGTTGTAACAAGTACTGAAATGGTTAACAAACATATTGTAATGATTTATTTTATTGGAGCGTAATGTGGAGTATACTGGACTTTTGAGAGTGTACAACATATCTGAGTCACAGTTAATGATACATAGATAAGTTATTTGTCCGTGCACTTGAAATTAGCCCACAACTTGCAACGTGAGCACTTAACCCATTCTTCGCCCGGGTTGCTGTCGGTGTACTTTTCCATACAAACTAAACAGAAATAATCATCTTCCTTGGAGTCACTTGAGCTTTCCAATAATTCCACTATTAATGTCCTCTTTGGAGCCTGTGGTTCAGAATTTGAAGATCCTCTTCCCCTTTTTGCCATCTTTCTTGTTCTTTTCTTCTGAGACTCCTGTTCTATGGCAAGTTTCTCTGGAGTGTCTGTTAATATTGCAGTGTGTCTCTTTTTCCTTCCTCGTAGTGGCTGAGGTCCGGCTTTGGGAAATGGACGTACTGACTTAGGTGAGTTTTCAACAACTCAAATCCCTGATGTGGATGGCACTGCATTGAAGTTGATAGCATGTGATTATTTCTTGCTCGAGCTCAGGACTACTAGTCTAGATCTTGTTGAATGGAAGGTCCAGAAATGTTGGGGTTGAAAGTGGACGATTCTGTTTGCTACCATTCTTCGAACTATGCTTTTCCCGATCTTCAAGTGCTGGGATAGGCCTGTCAGTCACAAATGCCGAAGCAAAATTCTCTGTCTGGGAAGATTTGTGGGTTGTATGGGGATATACCACATGTTGCAAATTCATTTTGGACATTGTTGGCGGCCACTGCAAGAGGAAGTGCTATGTTGGCAATCGATGGTATGTCATTTATTATCATGACTTTCCCAGGATTAGTTTTCATTCCATGAGTCCATGGCTGTGTTCACACGCTTCTTAAATGAGCCAAATACACTCCAGTCCAACAGCAAAAAACTTTGCAACGTTGGTTTGATGAAACTGGTAGTTCTACCCAAACATGTTGCTTCCGGTGTACGAATTGATAAGTTTGGGTGACATTTCAAAAAAGCACTAAACCAATCTACTCCTGCCATGCCGTTTGTTTCCCATTGTTCACGCATTTCTATCTCATGTTTCCCCCCCCACATTGGAAAGCAAGAATTGTAACTTCTTACGTCGTTAAACTGAAATATATACCTGAGATTGATTCAATGTAGGACACAAGAATAAATACCTGGTCCTTACTGAAAACCTGGCAATTGCCGTAATATCTTACAAGAGGGGGATAGTTAGCTTAGGTCCCAGCATCTTGGCCTGAAAGAAAAAGGAGAGTTTATTGTAAGATGATATCAAAACCATAAATGTTAAATTATATAGGGCTACATTTATGTTCCTATTTTTCGACCACTCTTGGAGATAATTGCACAGGAGTTGCATATTTTGTCAATTCCTGTACACATTCACAGATCTACAATTTAAATTTTATCCACAAATGTATATTGTATTCCTGAATAAAATGACAATCTCATGCCAATATCATTGTTAGAAAAAAAATGTTAAGAGATCTTAAGTTTGGGAGAATTTTATGTGCACTACTGTTTAATTCGGTGTTGGCACTTACTAAGTTAATAAAATTAATTACTGATACTTATTGGCTTTTTAGACAAACTATAAATCCAATTTTAAACAAAAATTCAAGTTATAATATGAGGCAACAGAATTTTTTTTCCTTTCAAATTTTGGTTTTTAATATCTAAACTTTTTAATTGAATAGAGCCCCTTCCTTAATAACAATGTCTGAGTTGAAGTGAACACTTATGTTTCTTGGAATTGATTATGAAACGTCAAAAAGTTACTTGACAGATATCAAACCTTCTCGCTGCTTCCCTCACTGCCACTCCATTCTTACAGGCCTCCGCTGCTTCCTCCATAATGGTTATGAGTTTTCCCTTTATTAGTTTTCCTTTTATACATCCTCATCTGTAATAATGTTTTTGGTAAAAAAATAAAAGTTTCCCCGCCACAACATTGAAAAACTTCGAACAAACTCGATTCGTGCGCTTTCTAGCGTTTACAACTCCAAATAAAGGCTCTGTTACAACCTGCCTCCTGTTAGTCACATTGGCATTGCGCTCGCCGCGTGGATACCAGAGGCAATGCAATCGTTCGTTTAATTGATCAGGATCTTCAGCTCAGAGTACCGGATCCCTGGTAACTCGACCACCATCCGATTAGTAGAGGATAACCATCTGTCATCGACTTTGCGACTTTCAAACACTTCCCACACCATCTCACCCTCACATCAATCAACGCACTACACTCCGACCACAAACCCGTGTTGGCAGAAATCAACACAAGGATTGCCAGTCACAATGTCGCAGGTCTAAACCGCGAGATCGACTGGAAAAACGTTAATGAATGCCTCAGCATTATCATCCCTCCAAACCCCAAAATCACGAGAGCTGGATGTACGCTATGACCCTGAGACAAGACAATTCTCCCAGTGGAAGAGCCCGAGCTCACCAGACCCAACTAGTCGGTCCTGGTGGTGTAGTGGTAACCGTACTTGCCTTCTAAACTAAAGGTCGCGGGTTCAAACACGGCCAGGATCGATGGATCGGGCGTAAAAATCCTAAGTATGGCTTCCTTCGGAAGGGAAGTAAAGCCATGGGTCCCGTGTCGTACATTTACGGCACGAAAAAGGACCTCAAGCCGAAAGAAGAAGCCTCTGAGCAAAATTTGTCGGCCGTTTCACGCCCGGAATTGAATGGGACGCTGATGACCTGAGATGTTAAAGAGCAATAATTATATTTATCCTTAGATAAAACAAATCAACAATCAAGACCCCCCAAAAAAAACGAGACAAGTGAAGAGCAAAGTCAAGAGCATGCCTTTGATACCAAGGGGATTGTGCACAAAGAATTCGCCCCACCAAATCAAACAGTGAATTCCACGTACTACTGTGACGTTTTGTAACTGCTCCGTGAAAATGTGCGGAGACGACGACCCGAACTCCGGCGACAAGGGAACTGGCTGTTGCATCACGATAATGCGCCCTGTCACAATTCCTTGTTCACCAGGAACTTTCTGGCGAAAAACAACATGACGGTTGTCCCCCACCCACCGTACTCGCCTGATTTGGCACCCTGCGACATCGCTCTATTCCTCAAACTGAAAATCAAGTTGAAAGGACGTCGGTTCGACACAGTCGGTTCTTCTTGAGAGGATTCAAGAAGAAACGCTGTCTGTGCTAAACACCCTCAAAGAACATGCACTTGGAAAATGGCAGAATCGCTGGGACCGGTGTATGTGTGTGGAAGGGAACTACTTGGAGGGTGACGGCGGTCATTAGTCTCAAAGTAAGTTTTTTACCAGATGGCAGCACCAGTCCCAAATATTCTGTATACCACATCGTATTCTGTATATCGCTGCTTTCCAGTCAGGCTACTACATGAGATCTCCTCCTTCCCATTTGTTGAGGAGGAAATTATACACCGGGCCAAAAATTATAAGCCCAATTGTCTTATCACGAGACCGCTCTTGTTCGGACACTCGGCAACTACTCCTGTCGCAATAGGCCTAAGCAATAATTCAAGGTGCTACGCCTGGCGTGTGGCCACCCTGGATAACGAACGGCAAATCCTAGCATCAGGAACATTTTCCAACAAAACAAAACCAAAAAGAGAAAATAAAATAGCGGGATGCTCACGCTGCTAGCAAATCAAGTTAGCAGATGTACATAACAAGTAACATCCAAGGATGTCAAATCCGCCAACATCATTAAAAAGAAGTTTTTAAGCACACTCCCAAAAACAATAGAACCAACCTACAACCCCATCCCTTTTCTGCGGTTAAACCCAAATACAGGGTAGGTACGCTGCAAACACACACAGACTGATCACTAACCTCAGCCTGCCAGGTAGCTTCGGCTTTGGCCCTGTTAGAACCGGTCCCGGTGTCCCTTGCTCTACTCTAAAGGCAGCGCTTTAATTTCTTGTGTGGCGTAATGAATAACGTAAAAGCTGATGTTCCGCAGGCCGCGTGTTCAATTCCTGTCACGCTGTAGACTTTTCCTTTTATTTAATGTGAAATGCCGCTATATGCACGTTACAGAATTTTGAATTTAATGTAGGTGAACTTTGAATATACATCTAACTCATTAAGATTAAGCATAATTATACCTTTGGTAAGCAAGGGCTGTAATTATATATCTTGGTATGTTAAGATTTAAATGTATAAATTGAAACACCAACTTAAAACGTAGGCTAAAAACTGTATTGTTAGGCCCTAGTCAGAAAACGACATAAAAACTCGAAAACTAATGACCTCTTACTCGAAAGCTTATGTCATAACCATGGCGCCAAAGTGAAACGTTCAGAAATCTTTCGTTATTGTGTGTTAGACTTTCGACGGGCATTTTCATTAGCCGGTGGCCTACTGACGATTTAGAAACTTATAGTCATAGATTCTAAATTTGAACAAATAGGCCACACTTTTTCTATACCAAAATACTTATATACGACAACTCTACAGTCTTTGAAATTATTTCGGTGTAGTTCATTAACACCCTGCTATAGCTCATTTGGCAGATTCCTGATACCTTGGAAGGAATTATATCTTCCAGTGAAAATCTTAGTTGGTTTTCTTAATACTGTATTTGTTCCATGGCATCAACATTTTATCTCTTCTAAATATATTACAGCCTTAGTTAGCCCAAGGACGTTAAATACATTTTTGAATTTATCTTCTTTTGAGATAAAGATCGTATCGGTTTCTTTGATGCTTTTAATTCTTCCAAATAACCCAATGCCACCTCAACGTATAACTATATTTGGATACCAGCTGAATAGAGAGCAAGGGGCTCTTAAAATATCTTCTATGAAAAAGGGTAACTAGAGCAGTATCATGTTACAAATTGCCAATCTTTTAAGCCTTAAAGTTATATTATATTACTTCATGGTCAACAAACTAGATCTGGCCTAGAAAAATTAAAAACATATAAAAGACATCAACACTAATAAACTACAAAAATCTTACATACAAGAAACTATTCCATCCATGGGCACACCAAAAATTCCATAAGATTTTTTAAAGATGCAAACATTACTATGGCTCCAGTAAACAAATTCAGTTTAAAAAAAACTCCTTAAATGAACACAAAAGACAAAATTCTGCCAAGAAAAAAAAACCAGGCATTTACAAAATCATTTAAAAGGCTGTAAAAATATATATATATAAAAAGAAAATTATCCTACAGTTTAAGGAACACATGAGACATGTAAAATATAAACACACAGAAAAATTAGCAATAGCATACCATTTCTAGACAATATATATAAAAAATAAATATAAAATAAAAAAATAAACATGAATTCCAAAATAAGCCAAAAGTCTTAGAAGCTCTTCAAAAATAGAATTAACTGTGTTTAAAATATATTCATAAACAAAAAAACAAGGAAATTTTAACTTGAAATGCTAATTAGAACTTGTATAGTGAAACTAATCATATAGTTAAGATTATTGTACGATTGAGTTGAACTACACACTCTTATTAGCCCCACTCACAGTCGACAGCTGAGGATGTGGACATCTGCAAAACATGTTCCGCATATAAACAAAAAAGTGGAACCAAATAACAGTGTGTAGTTCAACTCAATCATATAATGATCTTAATTAAGGAAAATTTAGTTAATTTTGATCTTCCAAACAACAGTAACATCACTAATTCATAAAATATACAGAACAACATTTTAATACCATGCTGGGAAGCTAATAGTGGCTGAATATGTTTGTATAAAGTGTAGCTTATTTCTACAGCAGACCTACAAATTGTGTGTCAGTTTGTGGTACATTAAAAAAAAAAGTGCCAGAAAATAAACTCCAGTCAAAATAACGATATTAGTGTAATGCCCCACTGTTCAAGTTTGCAGAAAGAATGAGGTTTCAGTTATTCTCTTAATAGTTTTTGTTATAAATTTAGTTTTTTTCTATAGCAAAAAAATCAGCAGTATCAACAGAAAACCTAGATTTTCTTACAGCTTTATTTCTTCTCTTTTTGTAATGCATCCTTAATTTTCTGATACCTCTTTTATGAGGATATCTAGTTTATTCGCTAAACTTGCAGCAATTTTTTCTTTTCTGAAATAACTTGTGCAACATTTTTCGATGGGTTTGAATTTATTCTCTCTTCTCATTGAATTTTTCAATTAAAGCTAGATTTGCTCCATACTGTATGTTACCTCTTTTCTAACAGCTTTATCCATGTTACGAGTCAATTTTACAGGTATTTTTAAGTCTGTGACGTTGTCAAGGATAGATATTTATATAGCAGTTTCACTCACAAGGATAATTTATCATCACTGTGTGTTGTTTGTTCACATAATCTTAATTTAAATCTACCGAAATCTGTACTGGGTACTTGTCTAAACACTTTGTGCATGTATTGCATATATTTTTCCAATTAAAAAGTCCAGAACATGGGGTATCTGGCTTCTGAATTAACATGTACATCTATAAGGTATAAAAATTCAAAGTAAGGCATTAGGAGGTAATCATTCCATTGGGTTGACTACATTTTAGCCCTATATGCTGTTTACAGTTAAAATCTCCACTAAAAGAAAGTATCTACACAATGTTAACAATATTGTCATTTTTTGGAAGGTGGACAATAGAAAGAACCAATCTGATAATTTATTCCATTTAGGGGAATTTATATTTGTGAAATCAGCAAAATTTCCTTTCCTGTCATTACTAGGATGACTAGATTGATTTTATTTTATCTTAGTTTATATAGGACACTTTTAATATTTTAGGTTATCAGTGTCCCATTCAATTCAGGGCTGAAACTGCTGATTTTGCTCAGGGGTATCTACTTTCAGGCTACAGGTTCATTTACAAGCCATAACTCTACAAAACAGGACCCATGACTTACTTCCTTCCAAAGCAAGCCATATTTAGGATTTTTACACCTGAAAAAATCCATTTACCCTGGCCAGGACTGAACCCACGATCTTGGGTCTACAAGGCAAGCATGATTACCAATAGACCACCAGGGCCAACAATCATAGCCAAGTGTAGAGAATTCCAAACAAGGTGAGAGTTTTGTCTCATTGATGAGTAATATATGAACAGCTTGTCAGTAAACATAGTTTTAATTAAAAAAATTATTGTTAGTACTTCTGGGGTTCCATATGCAAATTAAAAGTGTGCTATCAGAATTTATTTTTTGTTGATGACGAAACAAAAAGAACTTGTTGTGTTAGTTAACTAGTGGTACAAATATATAATTGTTGTGTTAGTTAACTAGTGGTACAAATATATAATTGTATCAGTTTTGTCCATCAACTTATGTCCATCAACTTATGTCATCAGGATGGATTGCTCTCAAAATGCTTTCAATTTCAGCAAATGTATGATCAAAGGTGCATTGGGGGTTAGTATGTGCTATGTGAGTATTTTGCTTAAGGATTTTAGATTTGGTAGAATGTAGATAGATATTTATGTTTCCTGGTTGCACAAATTTCTGTAGATCTTTATGGATATGATACCTTTATAATTTGCAGTGTGTTTTCATTTGCAGTTGACACAAATTGGAAGTGTAGAGATTTGTTGTATAGTTAGAAGTTGATTTCCAACACATTTAAAATAATGTAGGGAGAGATAACAGCTCATACTGTGACCATAATCTAGGCATTGGGTGCATCGTAGCAATAAGCAATTACGTTGTTCAACCTTAATAACAGAAATATAAAATCTGCTTATATCAATAATTTTTTTTCACTGGTAGGATTAGGTTGAGATGTAGTAAAAATGGTAATGAAATATTAGTAACCAGATAGTGTATTATTCACATAGGTTCAAATCTCATTTTAGAATTCTGCGCTATAAAGTTAATATCATGGATTAAAGTCCCCTAATTATAATTTTGAAAATTTTTAAATGCTTTTCTGCATCCTTCTACATTTTCAAAGTTTAGTTTGATTTTATTATTGATGACAGTCACGTATTTGTAATTGTCAATATCTAACTTTGGAATCTAAATTGCAGACTATTTATATTGCAAATATAAATAGGTGGAGGTTTGCTTTATTTATATTAGAATTATTTTCTGGACTTACATCCGTGATGTCCACATTAGATTGTTTAATGGTGAAAATTTGTATGTGATAAGAATGGGGAAGTGTAATCAAGTTTTTTTGCTTTTTAGCTATGGATACCCCATTCTTGCATCAATGTGAAGTGAAGTTTGGAAATTATTGGTAAAGATATTTAAACAAATTTACAAATTTAGTAATATAATTATATCAACCCAAATTAAAAACTGAATATCACAACAGTTCATTTCTGGGGGAAAAAATTAAAGAAAGATAGAAAAAGGAATAAATAAATACTCAGGGACAACTAAATTAATTTTAAGATTAATCCATATTTCATACTCATTGCCTTTAATGCTTGCTTCTGAATTCTAAAAACATACCCATTTTCACTCTTACTGATCAAAAAAATTATTACATTAATTAATGGCAATGAACAAAATATGCATTTTGTAAAATATGGAGTTAATGTTGAGAATAGGCCATCCTATTTGTTTTTTGTTTCCCAGAGCTGCCACTAGGAGATATGCAGATTGCACATAAAGAGCCACCAGGGACAAAACACAAGTAATTTTCACTATATAGCAAAAGTAGATTTTGGAAGCAGAAGATTAAGCATGCACCATAGTATAACAATTTATAATTGGGATGCCACTATTGCAGTGGGTAGCTGCAGGTACTCATGATGATGGTTGGTGGTTGTAGGGTGGTAGCTTACTGGAGTAAATGGAATTTTGGCAATAATTTTTCAATTTCTTTCCAATCAAAAGAGAATTTAAAATGTGTTTTATCAAGACAAAATTTAGTTGGCATTGTATGTACTCAAAATAGATGTCATAAATGTTGCAAATACACTGGTAAGCTCGAATGCATTTCTCCACAGAAATTCATGAAAATCACAAAGGAAAATACCTGCGAAAAGAAGTGCTTGTTTCTTCTGCACCCACATTTTAACAGAGAGTGAAGGAGAACAACATTTGCATTGTTTTAATTCTGACTTCATCAAACTATCTGTTTTCACATACTTAGCATATTACAATTTTATTGCTAATCAACAGTTTCAGAATCAAGGATGAATTTTTGCATGCATGCAGGCGAACATTTATCAAGGTTGTCAAGCAAAGGACAGGCCAAAATGACATAGGATGGATTGCTGATTTGTTTTATTTATGGATGCTCTTTAACCTTTCAGGTTATCAGTGTCCCATTCAATTTAGGGCATGAAATGGCTAATAAATTTCGCTCAGAGGACTCTTCTTTCATTGAGAGATTGAGAGATCTTTCATTGAAATTCATTTATGTGCATAAATCTATGACATGGGACCCAAGGCTTTACTTCCCTTATGAAGGAAGCCATACTTAGGATTTTTACACCAGAAAAAAATCCATCGAACCCCGAATAGGACTGAACCCATGAACTTGAGCCTATGAGGCAAGTATGGTTACCACTAGATCACTAGGACCAATTCACATGGGATGGAGAGTCAGTAGTTTTGAAATTTTGCAACACACTCCATAGCAGTTATCAGGGTTTCAAGTTTTCTATTTAATTATTTTTTTAGTACGAATGATAGAGGCCTCATCACAAAATGGAAAGAATGTTACTGGAATAGCTCTTAATAACCAGAAAGGAAATGTCCTATTCCCAGCAAGAAAGAAATTATGAAAAAGGAAAGAGGTTTCAATGATTCAAGGATTGACCAGAATTCTCAGAACATTTGCTTCACATGGAAGGATAACAATGTTATACCTTTCCCATCTAATGTGCACGATATCAATCCCATACAAGAAGCAACCAATATTCCTCTATTGAGAAGAAGATAGTTTCTATTCCACAGGTAAACATCATATCAAAATGTAACAAGAACTTTGAAGGCAAGGACTTATTGACAATTCTATCTAACTACAGAATTTGATCAAGAGGAAAGAAATGGTATATTCCTATTGTTTTCTGACTTTTTCATAATGTCATGAGTAATACTTGAATTTTTGCTTGTCAGTATGGGGTTTACACAGCTTCTCTTGCTTTACAATGACCATTAGTAAAGAGTATCCTGGAGAAGAATGGTACTACTGCATGTCTATCTGGTAATAATACTCCTGTGTCTAGCAATTTACACTGCATCATGGAGGACATTTGATAGTTACAAGTCATCTTTGACATCAATGTGCTCTTTGTACAAGCAAGACTGTAAACAGTTGCAAAAGACATAAAGTTGTCCTTTAACATTTTATTTGCAGAAATACATACTACACTTTCCTAAAAGAAAACGTGATTTAGTTCCAAAATAAATGTAATATTTAATGTACTATATATGTGCATTACATTATTTACATTAATGTTTATGCAACAAAAATGGCAATCATTATCTTTAAAAGTACATATTTACATTAATTTCAAAGTTCATTTACAGTATATATTAACCAAATAAATTAATTCGCTCATGTTATATTCACTTATAATGCAAATAACATATAGGTAATAAATTTGAGAGATATTTAATAGATATCCACAGCTAAATAGCTGAAAAGAAACTTAGCATTTGTGCCCAGTGTGTAGTGCTGTCAGATCTGAACTTGGAAAAAAGAGGACAGTCACGATTCTATGGAAAATTATGTACAGTAAAATGTCCAATGAGTAACATACTGTCATAACTTAGTATAAACTATAGCCTATAGTAAAAAATTGTTTCTTTCTCTTCTACATCATTAATGTCTATCATTACTGCCACATTCAACTTGAAAAAAAGAAGATTCAAGACTTGGTAGTATGAAAAATTTATGTATTGAAGCAAATTAATAAATTATCTGATATAATAAATCCTAGAGATTACAGAACATTATTTCATACTTCTTCCTCCACATTTACACATTCATACATCCTTCACACTTATACAATAACTGCTTTTCAATATAAGCATTTGTCTTTAGAATGAATTTGCTTGAGCAAATTTGATTTAGAAAGCAATTATGAAAATCTCTACATGAATGTCTTAGGTTATATTTTATGGTAGAAATAATTTCAATGTCTCTACTGAAAAACAGTTACTTACATTTATCTACTGTGATTGCATTAATAAAATTCTTTCCATTTCAGCATTATATGGGATAGCAAAAAAATGTCTTGCAATTCAAAGCAGCTCTGAATTATACTCTGCACTTTCATTTTATTTAAAATATTCTACCCATTTTTCTTGACATGCTAGTTTCTGAACAAAGGCACCTTAAGTTTTGAGTAACAGAAGTTGGGCACAACTGGGTTAAAAACTTTATGGTGCTCCATATTTTTGGCATTTTATAATATTTCTGCCATATGCACATGATACTTGAACACACACAAAAAAAAATTAAATTGCCCCGGATAAATTATTTTTTTTAACTTTGCAAGCATTGTTTCATAACTTGAGATATTACATTCTTTTGATATATCCAAAAATATTTTTAATTCATATAAAGTGAGGCACATAAAATCGTATATTTGCAAGTAAACTGTTTATTTGTATGAACGAACCCCCTGGCTATTACAGACATCTTGTGCCATGAGCTTGCAGTGTCACTACAATTCACCTTTTTAAAACTTTTAAATTAAATTAATTCTGTGCTTACCCTTATTACAGAAAATGCTAAAAGAATAATTGACCTAAGTTAGGACATGTGAGAATGGACATGCCTTACCATATTTAACCATATACTACTTTCTGAGTAAGTTAATTACCAGTTTCTCTACAAGGATATTAATGTATGGTTTTCTTGCTCACTTCTTTGCCTCGACTTATGCAATGGTTTTATTTTGGTATATTTTTATTATTTGGAATATGCCTATTAATGATTAATTGAATGTTACTTAATGACCTTTTCCTCTTCTTTCCATTGATTAAACACAAAATTTGGTACTTCATCAATGCCAAAAGATAGCATACAAACTTTCATAACGATAGGGCAGAGAAGGGAAAGCGTGAGTGAACTTTAGAAAGGTAAAAGCAGAATGATGGACGCTTAAGAAGAAAGGCAAGCCTGCTACCATCTGCCAAATGCCTAAAAACAGAAGTACTGGTTGAAAATGAAAAATTCGTGCACACGTGAAACATTGTTCCATTCCTTATCGTTAAGATAATACATTTTTTTTCGATAAGTAGAAGAATGTGTGTTAATGTATATATTGTAAACGACAAATTCATGGAATGCTGTAGGAACTAAATTAAATTAAACGATAAAGATTAATCAGCTTGAAACTTACCGGAAGCCATTCGTACTCGAACTTCTATATCAGTCAACAATTTTTCAGTAATTATTTTTATTCTGTTCAAAAAATCTGAATCTCTTTCGTCATCTAGATCCATATAAGGAATTAAAGCCTTAGCTCCTAGTAGGCAACCGTGCTTGGTTTCCCATGTACTACTATTATCGGTTATTAGTTTAAGTAGATTCACTTCAAATTGCACTCTTTCCGTTTCACTGCATGATGGCAAAACTCTTTGAAGTTCATTTGCAGCTCTATCCCGCTCAAGTTTCATGGAATGGCACAGTAATTCTAATACTTCTGTTGTCATTTTATTTCACTCTTAAATCGTTAAGAGTGAACTAAATGGAACATTTAAATATAAAAAACAGTGAGCCTTTCACTACATGGGCGGGTGCACGGCTACGCAACAACTTTTTAAAAATTGGCATATATGTTATCAATGAATCAATTCATCATCGTAGGTAAATTTTATCGCTTGCAAACTTTATCACGGTTTCTCCCAATCTAGTCCTTGAATGGGGGCTCTTATGTCCAAGGTCGCCCTTAGGGATGTCAGGTACACTGATTGTCAAAGGACATAATATTTTTGCTTCCATTGCACTGTATTCGTAGTTCTTGAAGACACCCAATTGTCAGCTGAACAAGCGAACAACACTTAGCGCTCATGGTGTGTTGAGATTCCACTTCCAAGTCATACTGTCCGGTGGAAAGTTATGACAATGAACTCGAAACATTTGGAATAATATGGGTGCATTCCACCCCGATGCCGCGACGTTATTGTACATTTGCAAGGCATCATTAAAACCAAAATACAGAAATTTGTATTTTAGAACGGTGTCCGACTATGACGTCATATTTAGATGCAGTGTTTTTGTTTTCTACAATATATTAGTATGGATGTTGGGTTGCATTTCCAATGTGGAAATGTTGTGGGTAGCGTGTAAACCATCTGGCTGAATTGGTGAGTGTAAACATTTGAACGTTTATTTTCTTAAGATAATACATGTATAAAAACAAGATATTACACGCGGTTCAGTGAAACGTAAAGTGTTCAGGCTCACTTCAGTTTGGATCGGCCTGTCGGCCTGCTTGCAGCTACAGTAGGAGCGCTATAAAATAAATTATTATTGACAATGTAATAGTTGGGCACTCTAAATGCTAATATTAGTGAAATAATCACAATTATTTCTCGAGCATCTTGCCATGCTTAATTTGCGTTGACTAGCTCATGTTATTGTAAAGTTAAGTATGCGGAACAAACACTATCCTGTATGTAAATATACAACTTTACATATGAGATACTTTAATTTTAGTTTAGTTTCTAGAGCATTCCACGAGTCCGCGAAACAGTCACTAAGACTTACAAACATAGAATTTGTCATTTACAATTACCACAGTAGCACAATTTTTCTACCTTTACAAAAAATACAGTACACATCTGTGGAAATAGTTACAATAAAAAATATAAACAAAACAACTCCAAGAACAATTCAACCAAAACAACAAAAACTAGAGCAGCAGAAACAGATGAATCAGTCATACAAATTACAGTATGTACATATTTACATATACATTGGTGTAAAATCATTACAGTGTTTTTGTATTCAGTATATGTATTGACATTCATATTCCTTTACAGAATAAAGACCTTCTTGATGAAACTTGAAAATACCTTAAACTTTTTATATAAGCCTAAGCATGAAATAATTATATGTGGGGGACAAAAATATTAATTACTGAATGCCAAGTGTCAAAATGAATCGAACTCTCTTCTTACTACATATAATATGGCGCATACAGTTAACTTTTCCACTGGCACAGTAATAGATCATTTCTTTGTAAATTCAGAAAAAATGGCATCATATTTCATCTATCTATTGATCAATGGTCTCTCTGACAATGACGCTCAAGTAATAATTAAGAAGGATTCTAAAATAAAACTCAAAGAATGTTATGGATATATAAAATATAGCGATATTAATGATGCAGACCTCAGTGGGGACACAAATGGTGGAGACACTTCAGCAAGAATCATGACATAGTGTCTACAGTGTAAATGATGTTAACAGTAAATTGCAAATTTTTTTACACATTTTTAAATTGTATTTTGAAGCATATTTCCTACTAAAAATTAAAAAAAGAAGTTATAATATGGGCAGGGAATGGTAACCTAAGGAATTAAAAAATCTTGTCAACATAAAAGACAATTATACAATGAGCTAAAGCTTGGTAAAGACCCTAAACTAAAAATACATTTTAAAAAATATTGTAAAATACTTAGGAAAGCTATAAAAGCTGCAAAAGGTCTTTATTATCAAACACTTATCAGTCAGTCAAAAAATAAAATAAGTCTACTTGAAATATAATAAAAAAAGAAATAGGCAAATATTTGCAACAAGATTATGCAGTAATTTTAAGCATTAACAATAAAGAGATACAACACTCTGCAGATGCAGCAAGTTTAATGATTACTTTCCTAATGTAGCAAAAAATTTAAATTTATACTCTGGTGATAAAAGAGATGGTGGTAAAGAGATGCATTAAAGATTTTACAAGCATCAGTTCCCAATCAAAATAATGAGTTCAATCCAAGCACCACTACCCCAATAGAAATTAGTAACATTATTAGAAAATTGAAATAAAATGTCTTCTAGCTATGATGAGATTAACAGCATGGTTATAAAGGCATTGCAAAGGAAAATAGAACCCTGCTTAGTCACTTGTGTAATGAGTCTTTAACATCAGGTGTATTTCCTGAAAGACTAAAATATTCAGTGGTGAAACTTCTGTTCAAAAGCAGACAAAAGATAATTGTCTCTAATTATAGACCTACAGCTATTTCACCCACATTTTCTAAGGTGCTTGAGAAAGTAACATACAATAGCCTTTACCATTACCTTAGTAACAATATTCTAGTTAATGATCTATTTGACTTTAGAAAAAAAATTTCAACAGAAAATGCAATCTATAAACTCATTAATGAAACTTTAACTGTATTTAATGAAAGAGTGCATGTAGAAGAAATATTTTATGATTTGTCAAAGGCTTTCCACTGTGTCAATCATGGAATTCTGATAAATAAATTAGCTTTCTATGAAATAAAAAGCCAATATTTAAAACAGTTTTTATCCTACCTTGACAAATGGAAACAAAAAGTAGTAATAATTTGTCTCTTTAAAAGTAAAAATAAATGCATCAGAGTGGGAAATGATTAATCATGGGGTGCCTAAAGCATCTGTTCTGGGCCCTCTTCTTTTCCCGATATAAATGATATCCCCTTATCTATCCAAGATGTAGGAAATACTGTTCTATTTGCAAATGACACATGCATATTGATAAATCGGATTAGCCTTAATGACTGTACCATTAAACTGAATCTAGTTCTCAGTTCTTTGTGTGTGTGTGGTGCAAAGTAAACAAATTGTCCCTAAGTCTAATAAAACAATTGTTATGAAATTCATCACTGATAGATCTCCAGATCCACAATTACAGATAGGGTATTATAACAGTGTACTTCTATAAACCAAATATATTATAAATTCCTTGGTTTAATAATTGATAACCATCTGAATTGGAAAGATCACATTGATCTCATCACACCTAAACTTAGCAGTGCATGCTATACAATATGTGCATTATTAATGTTGGAGTCAATTAAGACTTTAAAACTAGTTTATTATGCTTATTTCAACTCAATAATGAAGTACAGTCTAATATTTTGGGGAAACTCAGTTAAAAGTGAACATGTCTTCCTGTTACAGAAAAAAGTCATTACATGCAGAAACCCCTTTAGGAAATTTGAAAACAAAAATTTGTTCAAAATCAAAATATGCACGACAAGAATACTAGACTAAAAGCAAATCTACATAGACTAGCTTCAATACTTTCCTGCCATCAAAAAGGAGTTTATTATGAATGCATTTTAGTATGAAATGCTCTTCCCTATAGTTTAAAAGCCGTAATAAACAATGACAAATCCTTTAAATCTGCTCTTAGAAAATACCTATGTAAAAAAGCCTATTATTCTATAAAGGAATATATGGAGTGACTATATACTATACTGAGTCAAAAACACATAATAATTTTATATCAGTGCACATGTAAATATGTATATAATAAAATTTGTGTGACTTGAGTGATTTGTTTGTTTCTGCTTCTCTGGCTTTTGTTGTTTTGATTAAGTTGTTCTACATATTACTTTTTCGTTTTTTTTTATTGTAATTATTATGCAGATGTACATGATATTTTTTGTAAATGCAGATTGTGTGCTACTGTGATAATTGTAAATGACAAGTTCTATGTTCATAGTTCTCTGTGATTGCTTTGCAAACTCACTGAATGCCCCAGGAAACCATACTAAAATAAAACTTTAAACAGGCATTTTTAAGAGCAGATTTGAAGGATTTACCAGTGTCTTTTAAGGCTTTTAGACTAGAGGAAGAACATTTTGTACTAAAATGCATTGAATGGGAGTCTCCTGTAGTTATAATCTCCTTTCTGATGGCAGAAACTGGTATGTAGATATGTTTTTCATTTGGTATTTTTACCATGTATATTTTCATTTTGTAAATTTGTTCTTTATTTCTTATTGAGAATTAATGAGAGAGAATATATATTGACATGGAAGAGTTAAAATTTCAAATTGCCTAAAGAGGTATCTGTATGAATGCTCTGTTACCTGCCATTATTTGTATACTTTTTGAGTCAAACTAGGCATAATAAACTAATTTTAAAGTCTTGAGTAAATCCAAAGTTAATAATATGCATATTGCATAGCACGCAATGCTGAGTTTAGTAATGATTAAATCAATGTGATCTTTCCAATTCAGATGGTTATCAATTCTTATAGCAGGGAATGTAATATGTTTATAAAAGTGCAATGTTATAATATCCTATTCGTAATAGGGGGTTTTGAGATTTGTGATTGATGAATTTCATAACATTTGTTTTATCTAGAATATATTAATTCTAGATAAAATAAAAAATATATTAATTCTAGATAGTTTGCAGTGATATTACACTGCAAACTTTTAACACTTTAGAACTAAGGAAAGAAAAATTTTCATGCAAATAATTGTAATATTTGCTTTCATTGGAGGTTACAGTCTTTCGACAAGTTTCCAATATCATTCAGCATATTACATAAAAATAGAAATCAAAGCCAATATTACTCAATGAGCTAAAAGAAGACTTACAAATTAAAAAGAAAATAAAAGATATAATTAAAATTTTAATTGGAACTTGCATGGTGAAGCCAATCACATTGATAATGTATGATTTAGTTGAACTAAACACTCTTAATACTTCACTTACTTCTCATAATAATAGAGCTGGTTTCAAGAACATTTCGTTCATATCATCAGCTTGGCTAAAATTCAACTGTCAGATAATTCGTTAAGCTTTGGGTATTCAGCTCTGATGGTGGTGTAATAAACTTGTAGTTTATATTTTCATTCCTGGCAGTGTCGAAGTTCATTAGACTGTCTTTGTATTTGTAGATATAGATTTTCTCCAATTGCAGGTTCTGTAGGTCCTTATACTGATTTTAATAATTTTGCTTTATTCTTTATGTCATGATTTTCAGTCCAAAAATGATATACTAGTGCTGATTTCTCCATTTGCTTGTACTTTTTGTTCCTGAAATTTTCTTTAACCGTGTGTCTATGTTTCTCTGTTTTCCCAATGTAGAATTTTTCACATTCTGCGCAATTTATTTTGTAAATACTGCTTTTTTTCTCTTGTGGAATGCTGTTATTAACATTGTCTATCAGTAGGTTTTTAACATTAAATCTGTTAACTAGTGCCAACCTGATTTTAAATCTTTTAGAATATTCTGAAATTTGTTGTAGCTCATGAATAGTATGTGAATTTTTTAAAAATCTGCTTATCTTTTCTTGCTGAAAGTGTTTTGGTTTCTTTGATATGTTTTTCTCTGTTGAATTTCTGTATCTTGAATTTTTGTGTACTGGTTCTTTTTAAAACCATTTTTAACATCTGTTTCTTCTATTTGTTTGTATTCTTTAAAATATTCTTCTTTACTAATTTGTATGTTAACTAGCTGGTGTATTAAACTGTTGATAACTGCTTTTTTTTGTGCTGTGGGATTAAAACTGTCAGCTTTGATGTGATTATCTGCATGTGTATTCTTTCTATGTATTCCCAATTCCAGATTTCCTTGACATTTCATTATTTTAATATCCAAGAATGGCAACATGTTATCTGTTTTTGTTTCGTATGTAAACGATATGTTTCTATCTTGTATATTCAAAAGTTTTAAAGCATCTTCAATGATATTTTGTGTTAACTGTGGCAAGTATATCATCGACATATCTGTATCATACCTTAAATTTGTATGGGAAAACTGAGTTGATGTGTATTTCAAATCTGTTCATGAAGAGGTTAGCTAGAAATTGCGATAAGGGGCTGCCCATGTTAAGTCCAGCTTAGTTGTTTATAAAATTTTTCCTTTGAAAGAAAAATAGGCTTGGTTTATGCAAATTTCTGTGAGTTTGATGTATTCTTTTATGTATGGAATCATTAATTCCACTTTTTTTAAGCCAATCATGTAAATAAATTAGGAATTTCTCTTCGAAAGATATTAGAGTGTCAGCAGGACCAAAAAATCACAAGACTGGAAATAGTGTGTGTCCCATCATTAATGATATCAATACTCCATAATACTATGTAGCAAAATGGCTAGATAATAGATTCAAGACATTATCTAAATTTCAAAGCAGGAGTATAAATAATTCATGTCAGTTAATAGAAAAAATTAATAAAATTAATCTCCTGCTTTTATTATGAAAAAAGAAAAAATAACAAAAAAGAAAAAGAAAATTAAAGAAAGAAAAACTCTTAATTTATCTACATGATTGGCTCAAAACAAGTAGAATTAATGATACACTTAAAAGAATACATCAAAATCACAGAAATTTGCATAAACCAAGGCTATTTTTACTTTCAACGGAAAATTTTATAAACAACAAGGAGGACTTACAATGGGCGGCCCCTTATCTCCATTTCTAGCTATCTCTTTATGAGCAGATTTGAAATACATACAAACACAGCATTTTCATACATATTTAAAGTATGGTACAGATATGTTGACGATATATGTGCCATAGTTAACATAAAAATCATTGATGATGCCATAAAACTTTTGAATATACAAGATGGAAACATATCGTTTACATACAAAAAAGAAACAGGTAATATGTTGCCATTCTTGGGTATTAAAATAATGATACGTCAAGGAAATCTGGAATTTGGAATATACAGAAAAAATTCACATGCAGATAATCACATCAAAGTTGACAGCTTTAACCCCACAGCGCACAAACATACAGTTATCAACAGTTTAACACACCCGCTAGTTAACCTATAAATTAGCAAAGAAGAATATTTTAATGAGTACAAACAAGTAGTAGAAACAGCGGTTAAAAATGGTTTTAAAAAGAGCTAGTACACAAAAGGTGCAGAAATTCAAGAGACAAAAACGAATCAAAGAAATCACAACACTTTCAGCAAGAAAAGATAAGCTATATTTTAAAAAATTCACATATCATCAATGGGCTACAAAAAATGTCAGAATATTCTTAAAGATTTTAATATAAGGTTGGCACCGGTTAACAGATTTAATGTTAAAAATCTACTGATAGACAATGTTAATAACAGTATTCCACAAGAGAAAAAAAGCACGTATTTACAAAATAAATTGCGCAGAATGTGAAAAATTCTACATTGGGAAAACAGAGAAACATAGACACATGGTTAAAGAACATTTCAGGAACAAAAAGTACAAGCAAATGGAGAAATCAGCACTAGTATATCATTTTTGGACAGAAAATCATGACATAAAGAATAAAGCAAAATTATTAAAATCAGTATAAAGACCTACAGAACCTGCAACTCTGGAGAAAATGTATATCTACAAATACAAAGACAGTCTAATGAACTTCGACACTGCCAGGAATGAAAACATAAACTACAAGTTTATTACACCACCATCAGAGCACCGCCACGGGTGGCCGAGGTCGTTAAGGCACGGACTCGTGAGCGGGAGGTCTGCGGTTCGAATCCCGCCAGGACCGTTCTCCCTGACTAGGGTTTTTTCCAGGTTTTCCTCAGTCTTCATAACTGGCAAATGCCGGGGAGGTACCTAAACTTAGGCCTGGAATGCTTCCTTCCTTAAAAAAAATATCCTTTCCCAATTTATCATTTCATTTCATGTATCATCAGTGTCCACCGCCTGTGGTGCCTCAGTAGTGAAAACGGGCGTTAAACACTACTCAAAAAAAAAAAAACCATCAGAGCTGAATACCCAAAGCTTAACGAATTATCCGACAGTTGAATTTTAGCCAAGCTGATGATGAGAATGAAATGTTCTCCAAACCGGTTCTACACATATTGTGAGAAGTAAGTGAAGCATTAAGAGTGTTTTGTTCAACTAAATCATACATTATCAATAAAAGATATAATTTTATTTGATGATGTTACTTCATGAATCTCAGCATATGAATCATAATTCCATTTTTAGACTTTCATAGAAATTACTGTATTTTTCTGGAATATATAGACACATACCAATTAGGTTCCAATTCCTTTCCACAGATGCAATGAATTACTTGTCATGGAGATATAGCAAGTTATTAAACATATAGCAATTGATCAGACTCTGGTTCTCCATCAAGGTGTTTAATCAAGTTTTCAGAATGCACTACCTGTAAGTCATGACTTTTCTTCTGACATTTTAAGACTGAAGGCGAATCTGATGATATTTTGAACTAAACATATTCTGTTTAGTTTAGCTTAAAATTATCTGCTTTTTGAAGATTTGAACTATTATCCAGGAAATGCCTGTGGTTCATGTAACAAAAGGATTATTTACTTCAGGAGCTGCAATCATTTAAACTTTATCATAAGGCTCATAAACAACATATTTATTCTTAATTAATTAAAATGTTAATTGGAACTTGCACAGTGAAGCCAATCATACAATAATATCAATGTTATATTTTTCTTATTTGTTTCAATAAGAGCAAATCCCTAAAGGGTAAGAATCTGTGCTCCATGAAAGCGAAATTTTGTTCAACGGATATGAAATACTGAAGATTAAAAAGAGGTACTAATACGTGCTATTGTTATTCAGTTGACCTTTTGCCTATTAATCTCTTTAACCACACTTTCAGTTGTTTATCTATGCCATACTTCAGGGTTTTAAGGTACTTACCTATTCTAAAAGGCATAAAGTTATCTCTCCTAATACCTGTTTATTTACAGTTTCTGACCAAACAAACGTGCAAGAATTGTTATCTTCAAGATTGAATATTGCCCAATCCTATATTGAAAGTTAACTTTGATAATTTATAGCAAATGACTAACAATGGAGCAGTAGAGCAAATATTGCATGTCAGCACACTGAACTACATAATCCTTACTTCTTTTGATTTTGTGTATATTTTCACATTGTTAACTGTTATGAAAAAAAAACCTGTAAATATCTAGGAACAATCTTGCAATTAACAAGGAAAACATTTAGCATTTAAAAGCCAGAAGCATTAATGATATCAATTAAGCACGTTCCACTAAAGACAGCCATGAAATTTATGTAAGCTAGTGCTAAAGCAAACATATGCAATGAAAATAACCTGGAAATATCTGACAATACAGCTCCCGATATAGACAATACAGCTCCAGATTATAGAGGGCCTATTGACAACAACCTGAAGATAACCATGGGTGTGTGAAAATGCATCAATCCTAATTGCTGTACATACTTGCAACAAAAACTTTTTCCTTAAAGATGTGATGTTGAAAAACTTCCTACTTCAAAAAAGTTTAATGAGAGAAGCAAAAGACTTCTACACCACAGATGCAATGACAATCAGAGACTGAATGCAAGCAAATTATAAGCTCAGACACATGGTGATGCAATTTTCAGTGCTTGATTTCAACTATAAGCTGTGTATAAATTAGGGTTGGGACATTCAAATTCTTAAATTCTGCAAATCTTGAAAGCATTTGAATATTCAAATCTTTGTGCTTTTATCATCTTTGGAATACTAATCTAAAAAACCATTAAAACTTTGTGACTAAGTGGATGTACTGCTCACCTCACACCCTATCCATGGTTCAATCCCAGTGGCCATAAGTGGGATTTGTGGCAGATGAAGCAGTGCCTGGGCAGGTTTTCTCCAGGTACTCAGGTTTCCCTGACACTCATTCCATTATTGCTCCATCATTCAGTGTGATGTTGTCTGCCAATTCATCAGTGCTCAAGTTGCTAATGTACTATGCTACTGAGCATCCGTAAATAAATTATTATGCTACTGCCCGCTACCTCTCCTGTGGGGAACTCTAATTCTCTTATCTGGTAAGTGAATTGGCACTAGAAAACACACACATATTAGTTTTAACTTTATTGATGTTCAATAGAAGCATTCGTTAATAAAAACTGCAATTGTTTGCAGTTTTGGTGGGACTGATATCTTCTTATGGCAGCCCTGAGTGAACAGCTCATGCAGAGATATATAAATACCTCATTCCAAACATGACTCAAATTGTCTATCAATGGAACAATTCAGTGCTACTCAGTATTTCTGGTTCTACTTAACTCTCTGTAGTTTAGTTCAGTTTAGTCCCTAGATTATGCCATGACTCACTTGCACATGCATCTTTCTCTGGATCTTTTGTAAACATCTTGATATGATTTTATATACTCTACAATATGTTGTTTTTTTTTTTATTTTGTGGCCTACCAACTGCACCAGCTAAAAAGTGGTGTGGGTCATCTCACACACACCCACCTTAGGGAGAAGAGATAAACCATACTATACTATTGTATACAACAGCTTTAATGGTAAACATCTTACCTGCAGAGCCTATGAACAACAATTAGAACCCCTCCCATTTTGTTATCTAAATGAAATAAACTTATTAAGACCACTGCACAATGTGTTGACACCAGCCATGAAGTTTACTGTACATAATGTTTGTTGGCACATTGGCATTTTTGTTTTGTGTACTGTTACATGATATTTGAAAGTGCGGTGTCTTCTAAAAGTTGCCTCATGAACCTCCTCTTTTTGATATTCATCAGCTCTACACATTCAGTTGCGAGGTGATGGGTTTGCTGGTTATAATCCACCTGATAAAATTTGTAAAACAGGATTCTATTGTTTTCCTAATTAACAAATGGCATACCATATTGATTTATACTTTATTTTTTCCTGTCATCCATGGTTTTCTATTTGTTTGTTATCAAAGTCACTGGTAGCTAGTACAGTCCACTCCACAGATTCACAGGCTATTGGTGACAGTGTGTTATAGCATATATCTTAATGGAAAACCATATCAAGTTGAAAGACTGGAAAAAAGACTGCACATAAATAGAAGGGGACTGGTTCCAGGAGGAAAGAGACAGTGACAAGCCAGCCAACATCGCTTAAGTAGAAAGGATTATTCTGGAAAACATGTGCATCACATTCTACAGTGATTTTTTAAATAGTGTTTAACACCCATTTTAAACATTATTTAACACTATTTAAAGTTTAGTACTATAGCATCGCAGGAGAAAGTGTTCTAGACCTAAATTTAAGGTACCTCCCTGGCAGTTGCCATTTATAAGGACTTGGGATTAACAGGAAAAAAGCCTCAGTAGGAAGGACAGTACTAGTGGTAATCAAACTGCAAGACCTCTCACTTTCTCACAAGCAGTGCATGAGATTGAGTACCTTAAGGTAGGGAAGGTGGGTTTCCATATCCATCACTGCGGCATAAAGACAACTGCTCAAGGATATGTGCTGCAATCTCCTGCAATGCCATACAAATATTTAACAAGCTTTATGTTCAAGCTTGTGACTGGTGATGAGACTTGGGTACATTACCATCACCCTGAGACCAAACTTGCAATGCAATGAAAGCACCTCAGGGGGGTACAACACACTCCAAAACAATGATTCCAGGAGTATGTGGAGAGGCTGCTTACTGGTGGCAAAAGTTATACAGTTCAAGGAATATTGAGCGGATTAAGTTGTAAATTATGTAATTGTGTGGAAAAAAAAGTACAAATCAATATGGTATGACCCTTGCACGTTCCTGCACTAGTAGGGACATCTGCATGAAGCTAACTAAAATTATATGAAATAAAAAATGTATTTTAATTTAGTCAAGGATTAATCTTTATATTGATGTTCAGAACTTATATTTATAATTAAGAAATTATCTTATCATAACCTAAAATTCATTTCCTGTATATCCCAAGCTTTCAACCTCTAAGCATCTACCTCTTCATTTGGTATTTTTCCTGGTCTAGATTTGTTTTTGAGCTTTATATGATTTTCTTGCATTTCTTCTGTGCTTCCATCAGTTCCTCTACAACTTTGACATGTATTTTCATTTTCTATCTATCGTTACAAACTGTGGTCAACCTTTCAAGCTTGCAGTGTCAGCCATTGCTACAAAATGATTATAGCCTTCTTGCTCCCACACAAGAGTGTAATTTAAAATGTTAATAGTAAGTAATCAGAGGAGCCAATGTGTTACTCCATACAAACATTTCTCAAGGTTTATATAATTTACATCCGTGATAAAATTTGGGGGGGAGATGACATCAAGAATTAAATTTCAATCCAGAAGGAAAAATGCAGCAATAGGATTTTGAAGTTCTGTATATGCATAATGTAGCAGTTATGGAAATTTAGCAGAAGTTATTTAAAATAAACCAACATAGATAGCCATAGATCAAAGTATATTTATCTATACCTAAACTTAGCTACTTTTTCAAGAATACAAGGTAGAATAAAAATGATTGTGTGTGTGTTTAACTCCTATCTTTTCTTTGGAGTAGAGCATTGAACTGAATTTTGAAGTAATGCATTTGAAATCTTTGTGTGTCTTAGGATACTGTAACTCCCACATAAAGGTGTTTCAGAATTCAACCATACAAGTTCCAAAGATGGTAGAGGCAATATTAGACAAATATTTGGAGATCAGGAACCTAAAGGGTTTGGGGCTAAAGTTTGAAGTTATGTAGAGTTTATGACATTAAACAACTAGAGTTGTAAGTTGGTATTAAACACAAATTTATCTCCAATTTGTCATCCAAAATTTTCATTTTTGCTTCCTTAGCTTGTTGCCAATAGTTGTCAATTGAACTATTGTCAAAGACATAGATAGTGCTTTAGTGATGATTTGCTTCCAGCAAGGGTAGCCACATTACTGATTACTGGTGCACCTTTGTTTATGTAAGCTAATCAGATGGTAAATAATCCACTGCACATTTAGCTTAGTAAAGTGTCAGTTTTACAAAAAAGTTGGTACAAGTTCTGTTTACCTCCAACCCCCCCCCCCTTAATTTCTTTTCTTTTCAGTTTGTGATTTTTAGGCCCACTGATAAAACTTTGTTTAATTATTCCACCATGTTTCATGCATGAAAATATACTGGTAAAAAATTAGCAGTATAATAAAAGTTATGCGTAAGTATTATAAAACTCCACATGTTCGAGTAAACAGGTAGAGAAATACAGATAGGGATATTGGAGATTACCAATTTCAACAAATCCTATTACTGGTTTCTCCACTCAAAGTGAGATACAGGCAAAGCTGGTATGACAAAGACAACTAATCTTCATAGTAAAAGGATTATTCCTCTTGAAAATGAGGTTTTCTACAAGATTTTTTTTTGTTCATATTGTTTAATATTCTTTCATTCATAAGTGAAAATTACAAGTTTATTTTCTTTTATGCAATTTGTCAATTTTGTTAGCATCTTTCTTCAGACTAAAGGTGAAATATGCCATCCATATATATTAGTATTTGCCTGTATCTTTTTCCTTTCAGAGATAAGGAATATTCTGTTTTAGTTTAAACTGCTCTATTTTTATTAACCTTCTCATCTTCAGTATATACATACATTCTATGAACACCCAAAGTGAGAAATAACAATTTACATATATGTCACCATTCGTTATTTAAAAAATATAACATTGTATACAGTACAATTACTTACCCTAAACCCTTTTATGTTATAGTTCATATTGGGACTCTCTCCTTTATTTTCAACGATTAAAATTGACTGCTGAATTTAAACATCATGCTTGACGTGAAGGACGTCCAGAAAATGCAACGATATAATTCCTTTAACAAATATATGGTGTTTTTAGATGACCGGCAAGTTAAAGTGAGTGAAATTTCTCAGGCTGTAATCATTTCAAAGGGACGTGTTGGTTATATTCACATAAAGAATTGTATATGAAACAACTTAACGCAAGATGGTGCCGGGCTTGCTTACAGCAGATCAAAAACGCATTCTTATGAAAATATCGCAACATTGTTTGGAGCGTTCTAACCAGCAACAGAGCTGATTTTGTTCCTCGACTGATTACTATTAACGAAATTTCATCACACACGAGAATCGAAAGTGCAGTTCAAACAGTGGGCACAAGTCGCTTGTTTAGTGCCAAAGAGGGCCAAGTTGATTTCATCTGTACGAAAGTCGGTCCTAGTAGTCTGATGGTAACCAAACTTATCTCGTAAATCCAAGATCGCGGATTCTTTCCCGCCATATTTTTTTCGACGTAAACATCTTTAGTATGGTTCCTTCGAAAGAGAAGTAAAGCCATAGGTCCCATGTTGTAGATTTACGGCACGTAAAATAACCTCAAGCTTGAAAGGAAAAGCCTCTGATCAAAAAATTATAGGCCTTTTCGCGCCCTGAATGGAATGGGACGCTGATGAGAAGTAAAATCATCGGGAAAGGCTATAACATAGGGCGGTTCTTCAGTTTAAGCTAGTGAAGCACCACTCCACCTAGTCGGTCCTGGTGGTAACCATACTTGCCTTCTAAACCCAAGGTCGCGGGTTCACACCCGGCCAGGATCCATGGATTTTTTCGGGCGTAAAAATCCTAAGTATGGCTTCCTTCGGAAGGGAAGTAAAGCCGTGGATCCCGTGTCGTACATTTACGGCCGAAAAAGAACCTCAACTCTGAAAGACGAGGCCTCTGAGCAAAATTTGTCGGCCGTTTCACGCCCTGATGCAATGGGACACTGATGGCCTGAGGTGTTAAAGAGCGTCCATAAAAAAATCAAATAAAAAAAAAGCACTCACCTGTTTTCTAACTAGATATATTCAAGCATAATTTTCGTTTAGTTTTAATCTTTTTATTTTCAAATGTCCTAGTATTCATGTAGGAATATGTTTTTAGTATCACTATATGGGGAGCGAAAGTCGTTAGTCCAGAAGTATCGTGACAGAAACAAAAATGAAGCGTTCTCCTGTCAAGGGATGGTTAGCAACAGGTTTCTTTCCTTTCAAGACATAAAGCTGTTTGTCCAAGTGCAGGTACAAGGCCCATATAGCTCTTTTCTGCTCTCTAATGTTTAGTTTAAATGTTTTTCATCCTCTTAAAATCACTTTTGGTCACTTCTGTTCATTGTATGTAAATGGTTTGTGTAGATTGATTACTGGTGCGTTTATTAAAGTTAGCTGCTGTGAGTTGTGTGGAATTAAAGCACCGTCAATAAAGTAATTTTTAAAACGTATTAGTGATTTGCAATGAATCTGCAAAATGACAGTGTGTAGCGTGCTGCATACACCATTTTCACGATGGACTGCGGTTGATAAAAGGGATGTGTTACTAACTGAAATAAAAAAAGAAAGTATGGAATTTTTGGTTTTTGTTACACACTGAATATTAACCAGTCATTGCATAACATTCAGGTTGTGTTGAACATCTCAAATGCGCGCTGCAATTAAAACAGCTCAAGGAAAATCAGAATACCGTTGAAATAGGTTAATTGCATGACATATTTTGTATGAAAAGAGCTTCGCCTTTGGTTTCGGCCGCGATCCGCCACTGCTATGACATCAATCTTTTGGGATGCTAAAGGAGTTTTACTAATGAATTATCTTCAGAAGGATGTTTGTCTGGATACCTTTCAGCTTATATAATACAAGAAAGCACCGCATTCTTCCTACATTCTCCTTACAGTAAAATCATACCGGCTTTTTTAGCATTAGTAAAGACTTCTCTAGCACACCCAGCACGTCCTACTTCTATGACACTTCACGCTGTATTGACAGAAAAGTCGTGTAAAGCAAACAAAATGTAAACACAAAGGCACACATACGGTTGCAGTAGGCAGAAATGTGTGGTACATTTCCAGGTTAGTACCTAAGCAGTTAAATGGGGCAAACAATTTTTTTAAATGTAGCATATGGCGGGGGCTCGGAATTTCGGACCCATTCAGGATAAACTCCAACATACGATGATAATTTCCGTAAATTGTAGACAAATGCGAAAGACATTGATTTTGCCTGACAGTCAGGGGATACACCGTCCAATAATAATTGAAACCGTTGTATGGGCTACATCGAGAAGGCCTTATCTGGACGTCGATTCGGTGAAAACACGTTTCAGAAAGCTTCGCAGTGGTGGTGTACACAGGATGTTTCACCTAAATCCGCGATTTCAAATATTTCGAAATGAAAGGAGATGTGAAAAATCTAGTTGCCCAAGAACGTACCCGTGTCAAGGGCTCACACAACGGGAGGGTATGCACAATTCACAAAATTAAAATAATATCGATTTCAATTCAAAGATATATATATATTTTTTAAATGCAACATGTATGTTTTTTGTACCGAACTGAAAACTAGAGGTTCAATTAGTAATAACAGAATTGGTTTCACTGCTCTAAACTGCATATCTTCTAAAATAGATAAACTTTTATATGATGGCAGTGGAGACTATGCAGAGTGTAGTATTGTATCAGAGCATGAGTGACGGTCCTGGTGGTGTAGTGGTTACCATACTTGCCTCCTATACCCAAATCGCGGGTTCGAACCCGGCCAGGACCGATGGATTTTTTCGGGCGTAAAAATCCTAAGTATGGCTTCCTTCGGAAGGGAAGTAAAGCCGTGGGTCCCGTGTCGTACATTTACGGCACGATAAAGAACCTCAAGCCTGAAAGAGAGGCCTCTGAGCAAAATTAGTCGGCCGTTTCACGTCCTGAGTTGAATGGGACGCTGATGACTTGAGCTGTTAAAGAGCGTCCATAAATAAATCAATCAAAAAAAAAAAAAATAAAAAGAGCATGAGTTGCTTGCAATCTCTGTACTAAGAGATGCATGCAGTAAACAAACCAGATCAGTTCACAATTCTCAGTATATTAGTGCCTCCTCATTTGATCGGCTGTACAGCTGTCAATGTCAAACAGGGAAATGGTGCATACTTTAACGCATTTTGTTCTCTGCTAATATTTACTTTGGAAACTGCTGTGTTGTTCCCTGTTATCTTATTTCGTCTAATAGATTTATCGGTCTTCAGTAATGAAGAAAAACTATTCATTGTTTTAATTAATGACGAATGTCGTGGAAATGCAACCATTGCTGTGATATTGTATGCTGAACGTTACCCAGATAGACGGTGCCCGTCACATCGTATTGGTCCCAGAAAGCGCCAACTTACAAACACAGCAACTAACAATGGAAACGAAATTGCTATTCTGGTTGTTGTAGCTTATAATACGCAGTTGAATGTACGACAGATTGAACGCTGTTCTGGAATAGCCTGCAGTAGTGTGTGGAGAATTTTGTAAAAGCACATGTTTCATCCGTATATGTCACTGTACCAAGGACTATACGGGAATGACTTTGAAGCCCGCATTACATTCTATCGTTTTGCACTTCAGCTGCAAAATAACGATGCCCCCTCTTTATGTTTTGTTTATGGATTAAGATTTGTACACAACTCAACTCATGGTAATATTGCATTACTGGTCCTTGCGAAAACTCTCACTGGCTTCGCGAAATTGCCTATCAACGACAATGGAGTGTCAATGTTTGGTGCGGTATCATTAACAACCGCATTGTAGGTTCCGGTTTTTATCAGGGGACATTAAACGGGCGGGCAGTGATACGCATCATTTCTGCAAGACACTCTACCCTTTCTCATAGAGAACGTGGGATTGGAGATGCGTCTATCAGCATGTTGGGTGTCTGGCACACTTCGCATAGGTTCCCAGGGAAGTTGTGAATGCAAAGTTTCCAAATAGAATGGGTGGTCATATGAGATGGCCAGCTCGGTCCCCATATTTGACGCCATTAGATTACTTTCTCTGGGGCGCAGTGAAAGATTGACCCCATACACAATGAAAATTAAACGTAACGTAAACCTTAATGTAAAAGCTAGATGCTCTTTATTATAATGGAACCATTCACAATAAATCACGTAAACGTAGAAGCTTGCAAGGTCCAAGATTTTGCATCTACGTCTAACTTAAGAAATCATCCAATCAGAACACAAGCTGCTCTATTTGTAGAGCTCTTTGGTAGAATGTATCCATACACGGAGCACGGAAATCAAATGCAACTCGTGCTGCTTGCTGCTACGTAATAAGGCTTTCAAACGAATAATAAGTACTATGCACAGAATGCGCTATAAATTGATGTTTATGATTTTTTCTGCTGCAATCAAAGGAGATGTGCTAATTTTATTATTGATTATTTGTGGGTGATTTTCTGTACTGGATATAATTTACAAATACGAAGTTTCGTTGAGCCATAGTCCACTAGTAATTTTGTTTAGTAAAGTAAAACCAATTCTTTTATTACTAATTGTACCTCTAGTTTTCAATTCTCTAGAAAAAATCATACATATTTCATTTAAAAAAAATTAACTTTTGAGTTGAAAGCATTATTTTTTTAATTTTCTGGATTGTGGATACCCCGTAATTTGTGAGACCTTGACATGGGTGAATTGCTGCGCAACTCGTAGATTTTTCATATCTTGTTTCATTTCGAAAATATTTGAGGTCGCAGAGTTAGGTGGGACACCCGGTATATGTTTAAGCTTTTGCAACTCAAGAATATATGAGCCGGTAGTAATATGTTAGTAAGTTGCTTGTGTTTATTTTCAAACTGTGATATAAATTTTTAGATATTCACATTCAAATTTTTAAAATATTTTTCTTCATAGCTTATAATATACTAGTTGTTTTCAGTAAACGTGAGCACATTGTAGATTAGAAGTCGCCAAGGCATCGAGATTGCGATCGACCTTTCAGATACCTCACGGAGAAATTTTAGTAACCAGAATTTGGATACTCCAAGCGAACAATTCCGCAACTTCAGGCAAGGCCAAGAAATTCGGCAAATGATTATGAGATAGCGTAATTTGGTGCCAAACTTTAACTTGGGAAAGTAATTTGAGACAAGGTGAACTCAAACATTTCCCTTGTTCAAAGTAACATGAAAACCTCAAATATCCTGTAAGCAGGCAAGCATCTCCTGTATAACTAACTTAGAGGCTAGTTTCAAATTCTGTACGCCTACTTCAAAGAGATTGAGTCAACGGCTCAGTTCATTCCGTCCATGTACGTCTCTTAAATCTGAAGAATTGTATCTCACCATTGAAAAAGATTTTAATGAAGATGGAGTTAAATCTGAACTGGAAATAATTACTCTACAAAACTACTTGTGTTTGAAGAAAGAAGCCAGATTTTGATCTGTTATTATCCAATATTGAACAGTGTAGCTCTGAAAAAGAAGGCGTTGTATTACTTTACTTATCTCTGCAAATCAACATTTTCAGTTTTAAGTTTATAAATAATAAATAAAGAAACAGGTTAACAGATGAACATCTGGACTCTTGTATCCTACTTGATGTACTCAGTACCATACATCAAGAATCTAATTGAATTGTCAAAACAGCATATTAATACAATCATTATTTTCTTCTAAAACGCACTGTAAGTGAATTGAATGTTTTAAATGTGTGGTTGGTCTTAATGGTAGGTTCTTATTGTCGTTCAGGAAAAAGTAAAATATCTATTAAAATGTCAACAAAATTTTCTTTCGTGTGTTAATAAAGGTATGTAAGTAACAAAGGACCAATTTTTAGTGCTGCATGACCGCAATAGATCTTCGTAGCTAGTCATTTTGGTTGCGACTGCTGCGCTTTTCTCCTCCTCATTAGAGAAAGCAACGTTGTTAAAATCCGGATAAGATTTTAATGCGTATTAAGTTCTGTTAGAGCAGAAAGAAGCACCCATTGGAATTTTTGGTTAACAAAATATTTTAAAATCATTATGTATGGCGGGTAGAAAATAGACCAGCATTTAATATCAACAAGAATAATGCGATTATTTGCTTCGGTGATTTAAAATGCATTTAAACATAAATTGCGAATGTGGCAAATCTGCCAGGTATTTAGGATCGTATGTTACCGAAAGGTCATTCAGACATTAATAAATACCAATGGTGATCTTTTGGGGTCTTTAAAAATAGCATATCAATCCTAGAATATACGGAAAATAAAAAAGCAACATCGTGTCAGGGCCTCCTCTCTCTATTTAGCAGAGCCAAGTGTTCTTTATTTTAAAAACAGGTTAAGAATGCGTCAGCTTATCTTACTAGCAACAAAGCCTTCTTGCGACACCGGGTATGTGACAGGCACTACCCACTTAACAGTTTCACAGAACGAAGTCCGTAAGCAAGTAACGTGTCTACAGTGTGAGCTTTGCAAATATTTAAACAAGACATGAACGTTCAAATTGTTCCCAGAGCGTTACTCACTATTCATCTAGAGTCTAGGTGTTGACTCGTTTTGTACTAGTACACCTTTCTCCCTTTCTGGCTTCGGATCAGTTCATGCCAAACTACTTCTCTTCCTTCTTCTTGTAAAATTAGTCATTATATCGCTTTGAAAAGGTCATTTAAACACGATAAAGTTCTTTACATTGGATTAAAAAGAGGGGAGGGACTCTGTTACAGTGAGTTTGAGTTACGCGTTAGCAGACTACGGTTGTGATTGGGAGAAGTCAGTTATCAAGGTGTAATATGTCACATGCAAGTAGCAATTTGTAGTTAGTTTGAGAGAAACTTTGACAGCGAGTGTTGCTGGGTTCTTTCACTGGGTATAAATTGTGTTTTAATTGTTCTTCGTTAATTATGGCACTAAATAAACATAATCTTAAATGGGTTTTTATGTACGATATGGATTCTTACTGAGAAAAGGTAAGGCGATTCGCAAGAAAATACCTGGTAATCTTGTCCCAGGTAGAGAAAACATTCTCCAAAAAATTGGGAGAGATATGATCTTTCTATTTTGCTTATCCTTACTGGGCATTTATTCTTTGGCAACACACTTTCTGATTGCAACTCTAATACCTCAACCTCGACAGGAGATTCATTATAAATTTTTGTCATTGATAATAATATTTTCTTTTTACTTATTTCATAGTTTTCACTCGCTGGGCCGTAATTTTAAAAGGTATCTTAGAACGCAAGATCTCTTGTGCACTAGATTTCGATCCTTTACCTCCCAATTTATATTTAGTGCTTTGACGGTTCCATGTTGTTCTAGTATTTTATAATATTTTAAATGGGGACAAAATGCTGTTTTTCGTTAAACTTTCTGGTCTACTGAAAACACCATAAGGGAGCATGTAGTTGTGGCCACAAACTGCGAAATAATCGGCTAGCTTTTTGAATGTTCTACTCTCGTCCAAAAAGCCACAAATGGCCATCATTACACTATTTTTATTTCTACAGGCATCTGAAAATAAATGAATTGCAGTTGAACCATTTGCTGGGATGTCTCAAAGTTTCGAAGAGGCAACTTTGTTGTATCCTTTGGGCCTTCCTTTTCTAGCCAAGTATAAAAAATAATGTTCTCCTTTTTTGGGTTTAGTGAATGAATCATAACCAAATTTGTCTTGATAGAAAACTTCACTTCACTGACAGAAAGCTTTGGTATTGGTTGATTCTGCAGGATATCGAAGATTCGAAGATATTTTAATTACTGGATTTTCCTCCTTTATTGTTTCACAAAATCTTTTTGAAAGGAGTTTGGGCAAGTTGTAAATGTTCTCCCCCCACCCCCGTTTCAAATCTTTCTGCATTTTTATTTTCAACAGAATCTTACAAGTGAGCATGTATATGTACGGGAAGCTTTAAATAACAGATTAAGTATTGATAAAATATGTTTACACTTTGACAAAGAGCAGGTGGCATGCCGTATTGTTTCCCTTTTTTCGCAAAAATCTGCCACATTTTTACGGTATTCAGCTCAGATGGCAGATATCCTCCTCTGTACTTATTTCTTGAACAATGGCTCTCTCTGCATCTATACCTTTTTATATCATTCTTAATAGCTTCTGGAAGTGTTTTATATTTAATAATGCTATGGTATCCTCATCGTTTTTCCACTGGTGATTTTCCTGTTGCATGATTTTTTAACATCCGTTTTTACTACTGAGGCATCACAGGCGGCGACACTGGTGATACATGAGATGAAATGCTATATCGGGAAAGGAGTTTTTAAGAAAGGAAGCGTTCCAGACCTAAATTTAGGGTACCTCTCCGGCATTTTCCATATATGAGGACTGAGGAAAACCTGGAAGGAAAAAAAAACATTCAGAAAGGACGGTCCTGGCGGGATTCGAATCCCAGACCTCCCGCTCACGAGTCCGCGCCTTAACGACCTCGGCTACCCGTGGCGGTACGTATATCTGCTGGCCATATGTGAGAGTCTTTTGAGATCCTTGAACTTTGGTTGAAATGTTGCCTTTATTCAATGCACTTAAAATATAGAAAACTGCTAAGGCTAGCTTTATGCTCAATGACCCTTGTCCGGAGGTTTCTGAGGAGACATCTGAGAAAATCTGGCAGAAGTACTCTTCGACATTCTCAACTTTGAAATTCGCTCTATTAATGTGCCGTCCATCGTTTACTTATCTCTGCAGATAATATCTGTATCTGTATCTTCAGCTATTCCCTCTTGTGTTTAGATCGTCTGAATTTGTCCTCGTTCTGAATGTATGTGAAATGGTTTCCTTCAAATGTGAATTAGCTGCATTGTTAGCGTCAATTTATTTATTTTTTTAAACTCAAAGCAAATGGTTCATTATGGTTATTTTTTATTTATGGACGCTCTTTAACAGCTCAGGTCATCAGCGTCCCATTCAATTCAGGGCGTGAAACGACCGACAAATTTTGCTCAGAGGCCTCTTCTTTTATGCTTGAGGTTATTTTTCGTGCCGTAAATCTACGACATTGGACCCACAGCTTTACTTCCCTTCCAAAATAGCCACGCTTAGGAGGATGTAAAAATCCATAGATCCTGGTCGGGTTTGAACCCGCGATCTTGGGTTTAGGAGGCAAGTGTGGTTATAACTACACCACCAGGACCGACTCAAAGTTAATGTGTAGTTACAGCTGCATTTAAGCTCATGTCGAGATACCTATTGTAAAGTATGATTGTGATATAGCTTTCTGTAGAAGAAAAGCATTATGCAAGTCATTTCTGTCTTCCAGTGCTGCAGCTAAACTGTGCTGTTGTAGTTAAACCATAACCTTAACCGCTCCATGTGTTTGAAATCGTGTAGTAGGGTACGACAGTTTCAAGTAAGATTTTTTTGGATATATGGAGCAATCTCTACAATTTTTTTGCAGGAGTTTAATAGCTTTAATGGTTTTGATACAAAACTCATAGTTTCCATGCCGTTCATAGAGGTCAGAAATTGCCAGGTTCAAACTTATCAGGAGCAATGAACATAGCCTTGGAACATAGCCATACTGTTTAAAAGTGTATGACTACAATAGACACCCATAAATCTTTCGTTTGTGGATGAAGCGCCATTAGCATCGTGGCCTCTGAAAAAGTAGTATTCGTGCTTTCTTTCTGCAATCCAAGTAGAATTGCATCAGCTACATTCTCGCTTATTGTCGCTGTAAAGTATGGCATAGAGCACTTATTTTCACCTAGCACTTAATGTGGAAGGTAAGCATTTAGATTTTAGAATGTTATGCATGTGAAACATGTTTATTCCATTCAAAAGTTGTATTTTCTACTCTAATTTTACAGAATACATATGTAAAACTGGGAGGAAAAAAAAATTTTGAAACGATTCCAAAGTAAATATTGTAAATCCTTAATATTTGCTCATAGATCTGGTGCTTAAAACCGTTTTAAAAGTAGCTAAGACAAAAACGCAACTTTTATTATTGTACTAGGAGGGATAAGAATGTCTCGATTTATATGACTTAGCTATGGTTATATTTGAGATAGCTGCAACCGAATATCTGGCTCTACATTGAGACGTGATGTATATTTTGTTTTAGTATCTGTATAAGCTGAAAACCCTTTATTTCCATAAGTAAGCAGTTGCAAAGAACTTTAGCTTTTGTCTAGTAAAATTTCAAATTAGTCTTTGACTGACACCAAAATTCAGATTGTAGATTATTTGAAAACACCTATTTTATCATACAGTTTGATGTCAAATCAATCAAAAATTCATACTGCTGCGGTATCAGACAGGATAGCTTTTCTTACACAGCAACAGATTACAACCCAAAAGTTCTCTTTAATTTTAATTATTGGGTTCTTCCGGAAACAGTTAAAATTATGAAGTAAACTTATGGGTGAACTTAAAATTCCATTTAGGATATTTCCAGAGATGTCTTGAGTCTACTTTTTCTCTAACGCCATTGAAAAGCTGTCAATATTGTGATTTTTCATGACTGCCTAAAACCAATTTCTTTTTAAATCCTTGCATTTTATCGCTAACGTCGAAAGCAACTGCTACTTTTCCTTGAAGTGAGAAGCTTAAATTATCTTTTGAAAAATATATATGCTAATTTAATTAGCCAACGTTCATTATATTTCCGGAATGCTAGTCATATGCTACCACAAATGCATGCCTTAAATTCCTTGGACTACATGTATATCGTATTATTGCCTGAATTGGAAAGTTCGTACTGATATATCTAAATTGCATGTTATGCAGTTCGTACATTACTTTACTTTAAAATCACCGAAGACTTTTAAAGTTTGTCTATTATGTTCATCTTAGCTCAGTAATGAAGCATGATCCATGGTAAACTCGGTTGAAAGTAAGCGCATCTTTCTATTAAAAAAAAAAAAAAAAAAAAAAAAAGGCAATACCAATAATTTCATATGCACATGGCAGACATTCACTTAGAAAAAAATTCAAGCACTTTGAAATACCGACTTCCATGTGAATATATACTATCCCTATTGATGTTAATACAAAAATACAGAAACATTTATACTAAATTAGGATATTTATAACAAAAATACCATATAAAAAGGAAATCTACTTTCATCAATTTCAGCGTTATCCTGTTACTAATAAGAAGTTAACTATGAATGCACTTTAATATGTAACCCCTTTTAACTTATGGCCTTGATTAACAATGATAAATCCTTCAAAACTACTCTTAAAATACCTGTGTAAACAGGCTTATTATTATAAATGAGAAAACACCATATTGATGTATAAATTTTGATTATAATTTATATTAATATGCATGTAATCATGTGCATAGGCGTGCACTTTTTCTTTATATATTGCCAAAAATGTTAATAGGTGTTGTAATTGACAAATCCTTCTCGTAAGCCTTAATGACTGTTGCACGAACTTACAACATACTCTGAAAATTAACTAAAAATATCCTCTCCCAAAGCGAGGTCGTCATCGGTCAAAAATTTTCTGACTTCAGCCATCATTTCAAAGAAGTCAGTCAAACTTTTGGCTGAGAAGACACTTTATTTCTGCGTTAAGAAGAAAGACTTAAATGCCATCGCACAACACTTCGAATAGCCTGATATTCATATGTTGTGATTGGGTGAAATTAATTTCCTGCTGAATCCCATTTAGGTAAGGTGCTCTTCACTGAATTGACTTGGCGGTGGAGGATGCAGTGGCTAGTGTCTCACTTCATGACTTTGGTTTTATTCTTGAAACAGCACTAGACGTCCGTTCAGTTATGGACTTCGTGACGTCTGCACATACCAACAGAATTATTCTATAGGGAGTCATTCGCCTTGAAATATTAATTTTAATTTGTTAGCGGTAACATTGCACAGAAACAGATCCACTTGAAAAAACTCTTAAGTTCTGGTAGTCGCAAACATTAGTAACAACATATGTTGATTCATCTATTCACAGTTCTAAGAACTGGTTACTTTTCACTCTTTATCCTTACAATCTCTTCACGGAGAGCGGAGCCAGAATGGTAACCACTGCTCTAAAGGCATGCATTTAAGAAAGCGCAGTCAGCTCAATGCTTAATTTGGCTAAATAGATTTAATATCTAAAACAAGCTCTAATTAGAGGCGGTTCCTCTAGTAAGTTGCTGGTTTGTGCTACCCGCAAAATTTTCAACTTTTAATTTCCTGTAACTATTGCTTAAGGCGTTTTTGTGCGCAGAAGAAGAAAAACCAACAAATGTTTGTAGGTGGTGTTTGTAGGTGGTTTCTATTTTTCACACAATGTGTTGTATTTGTTGTTATTATCTGTAGGGAACTTGTGGAATATTTTGACCATGGAAGCTGAGAGTAAACAGTTGGAGGAGCCTCTTGTCCATAAAAGCTAAGCTATAAGACTATTAGATAATTATAATGAGACAGTATATTAATGACAACATATAGGAAAACTTGCGGTTGTATCATTATCAAACAATATTAGTTTGAAGTAACAATTCTCTCATGCAGACACCCAACACCGACAATCACTCGTCTGGTCACAGTATAAGAGTATCTCATTATGCTGTGATTTGCAGTAGTAAGCTGTTGATGAATGGCAGGCTAGTGAAGTGTAGTGTGAATTCGTTGCACCATTTCGTTTTGTCTTAACTCAATGTAAAGGAAATACAACTATGGAAAACTTACATTGTAGACTCAACTTGATACCAACACCATATCAAGTTGAGTCAAAACATAGGACGTATACAATGATTTCTGTAGAGATAAAGTTCATACTGCTGATATAGACTTTCATCATAAATCTTCAAGGTTTTTTTTTTGTATGAAAACCAGGAGAATTTTTTATAAATAGATGCTCTCTCTCTCTCCCCCTTTGTTGTGTAGTTCAGCCTCGCACGCATGAGTGTTAATCCTAGTTATTAAACGTTTAAAAGCTTGCAGCCTATATTAAGCAGTAGCAATATTAAAGTCTATGCTGCGGCGAGCCGCCACGTATACTAATAGGCTATTGCTAGTTTTTTTTAATAGTAAACTTAATATTTTAAAACAAAACATAGACTATTGATAATTTTTTCTCTTTCTAATTTTAAATAGTAAACTTAGGACTTTTAAAACAAAACATAAATGGCAATATCGTTGTCTAGCTTGTTAATTTTTTGGTGATTAGCATTGCTTTGTGCAGATTAATCAGTTGTGGATTACTATAGCTTAGTTGTGTTACACGATGCAAAGCAACAAGTTACTATTAAGAAAGTGTCTAACGGACGTTATTGTTTTCTGCCCTCGTTATTTTTGTTTACACAAGTGAGAACAAGACCTTGAACGTGAACTAATAGGGGCAGCGTGAGGTCGCCGGAGATATCATCGGACATGAAAGCACAACGAATCGTGTTTTTCAGTGATGTGCTAGCTATACAATTGGCGAGACCAAGAGTAAATGCACTGTGGTCCCAAAATAGGCTGGCATTGTGCCAAGTAAGTAGGATAATTATTTTCTTCCTTCTAGCAATCAAGGGCAAGGTCTTAAACATGGGTCTTTCGTTGTGTTGTTTATCTTATGATGTCGACTGGAGGTTGTTCGAGGACGCCGGAAAGCTTTTATACTTCAAGAACAGACTGAGCAGGGGCAAAGCGACACATTGATAGATGCTGTAATCATCACCATAAGCTCTTGGAATTCGTTATGTATATATGCATGCATGTGAAGGTGCGAGTTTTTCATAAAATGGCATCAGCTCTTAGCAGTGAATTTGGATTATATCAGAGTACGAGACAAATGCCCAGATTTTCTAGCTCCCTACGCGAAAAGGGAGCAGTCATAATTGAGGACGGAAACGTACAGAAATTTGAAAAACTGTATCCATACATTAAACTTCTTGCTAAACCCGAGATCATCACTTGGCCCATTGGACTTATTCTGAATCGTACAGTCCTTCCCCACTTTTTGTCTGTTGCAATAATGTCATATGCAATCCGTCATATTCCATCAGGGGGTTGAATGGAAAAGCAGGAAATGACGATTATCGATCCAAGATACACCCAAACATGAACATATTCACCTGGCTGAGCTTTGAGCCTAAAACATAGACTACTATGACTAAGCCTTTTGGTTTAACTATGACATAAAGTATGCAACATTCGTATCCTTATTTATATGAATAAACTTAATTTTGTGGTCAAGCTGTATGATTAACAGACTTTAACTGTGCAGTATTGCTAATTTCTTCAAAATGATTATGATAACTACCAGGTAAGAACTTCAATACTTAGTTAGGTACCCTTTACTTTTATGACGAACTCACGCACGCACACGTTTTTTTATGTCCAGGATGAAATAAAAATTTTGCAAATCTGAGGTTCCATTTTCTTCCAGTACAACAATGTTGACATGTTACAGAGAGTCCTGTTTGTTATCGTTATTTGCTGGAATAATGCTGCATTCCCCTATTTCATACTCTGAACTTTTAAGGATATTTGTTGTAGACCGTTTTATCCATTATCTCATCAATAAAATGATAGTGCCTCTCCATTAGAGGACGTGCAACCCCAGATAATCTGAGAACTGCTTACATGTTTCACAAAGGAAGTGTTTAGAGACTGAATCCTTGGCAGTATCAGGTTTTCTCCTTAATCTGGTGATTCCATCAGATCTGAAAATATTAATTTTCGTTTCGTCTGACCATATCTGTTGTCCTAAAATGCTTGAATCTTATTAACGCGTTCTTTAGCAAACGCTGGCTTCTTCATACGATTCTCTCTGCTAAAAATAAAGCTAGAAGCCCTGCCCATATAAGGTGCGGTGGGTTGCTTGATTGCTCATTTGCTTCCCAGATATATTTTCAATCAATTTTGGAACACTCGTTGGATTCCTTCTCACTGTATTTATTACAAAACGTTCCTCCCTTTCGGATAGCTTCCTTTCCTTTGGTTTGCGTCCAAAATTTTTGTTGTGCCCTAATTTTTAAATATGTTTAAAATATGCTGTATAGTAGGATGCGACTAACCCACTATTTCGCCTATTTTCCTTAAGCTGTAACCGTTTAGGGTAAGGTTCTTAATAATCGCTTTCAAATCGGAGCTCAGTCCCCCCCCCCATTATTTTATTTATTTCAGTCTAAATCCAACTGACCTTCAAAATGATCAGAAGTGGACTCAAACCCTCGAGTATAGACTGAAATTACCTTTGTGTGTACTCTGACCTATCGTAAGAAGCCTGTGTTTACATCACCTAATGCTGGACATTGTGGTAGTGTACGAATAGAAAAGTTGCATGAAAACTGACTTTTTTTTAAAAGAAGTTTATTGGCGTTTTCTGTAATGATTATTTTATGGATACATATATTAAAACGTATATTAATGAAAGTATAAGTAAAGAAAATATTACTTATTACATAAAAGCCGTACATTTTAGTACGAAAAGAGTGTGTATGATTAAGAATGTTACACATTGTATGTAACCGGTGGAAATGGAAGTAACGAGTAATTTTGGCTCTTCAAAATGTTTAGAACATTATTCTTTTCGCTGAATATAGTGAAACATACTAGGAAAGTTGCTTAACCTTCTCAAGCCCTATACAAGTAGCTACATTAGTGTAATGAGATCAAAATTGAAGCAGCTGATTGCCTTCTATTTAGGTCTTAAGGCAACAGCAGACGAAATACTTGGTAATAGAATATTATTTTGTTACGTGATTGACAAAACAAAAAGCTGGCATAGTTGAGTCGAAAGTAGCATAAATAAAATACACCACACCAAAAACATAAATACTTCGCTCCTCTAGTGTAACAAATATACAAAATTTCAGCTGAAATTGTCAGTAATCAGTAATCCTTATCCCTGTTCGTTTTATTCATGTATTAGTCGAATCTCTACCATGTTCATTGAAATATAGACAAACAAAGAGATGCAGTAGATTTCGTATGATCTGATTGGTTTATAACAGCACAACGAATGTTTTAGAAATGTTGGATTCCATTCTCTTTGATGTTCTGCAAAATTTTCATTTAATGACTTATAAGATATAATTTAAATGTAACATTTGAATAGTTCAGTTATGCGAACTGAGTTAAATTTCTGGAAATTTAGGTCATTGAATCAAGAATTTGTATTATAAATAGACATGGAATTTTAGACACTAAAAATTGCAGTTTTAGGTGCCTAAAATAAACTTTAAATTTAATGAATTAGGCCCTATTTCAATAAAACTAGACCTTTAGGCAGATATAACTAAGGCTTCAAACCTATTTATTTCACTAAAATTAACAAGTTATACATTAAAATATACAAAACAGCACATTTAAGAAATGGAGGGAGACAACTGTATTATACAAATACAGCTGCACAAATTGAATGTATTGAAAAAGAAATTAAATATACTTTGCAAGTTTGTGAAATTCATTTCCATACTCTCTTTCATAATTATCTACAGAATACATTATAGAATTTTTTCTAAATTCTCCACAGTTAATCTTTGCCTTTTGTCAGTGAGAATCATTTTGAGAGCAGAGAATCTTCTTCCTACTGCAACAGTTGTCAGAGGAAATCAGCTACAGTAGAAACATCAAGATCTACTGGAACTATTACATTCTGACACTTTTTCCAACAGTGAAAAGCCTACATTCGTATTTAGTAAATTGTCTGTCTCACTTTTAATTTTTTCCCCAGTTTCCCTCAAAGCACAATGTTATTTTCTCCATTATTTTTTACTATTCTATTGGGCTACAAAGAGGTTATTTTACATTCGAGGTGTTCAATACTTCCAGGTAAGAATGAAATGAAAGGAAAGGAAATGGAAAGTTTGATGTTATGTAGGATTTTTTTTGATTTGTTTATTTAAGGACGCTCTTTAACATCTTAGGTCATCAGCGTCCCATTCTATTCAGCCAACAAATTAGCTCAGAGGCCTCTTCTTTCGTGCAGTAAAATACGACACGGGACCCACGGTTTTACTTCCATTCCGAAGGAAGCCATACTTTCGGTTTTTACGCCCGAAAAAATCCATCGATCCTGGCCGGGTTCGAACCCGCGACCTTGGGTTTAGAAGGCAAGTATGGTTACCACTACACCACCAGGACCGACATGTTATGTAGGCAATATGGCGGGTCATTCAAAAACTCTTTTACTGCTTTTTACACACGCTGCATTATCCGATTCAGGTATTTCTTGATTATTTGTGACCATTTGTATTTAGTACAACACACCACTGACTGAATCCATGTTCCCTATAGTGTTACAACAGGCTGAAGTGGGAGTGGAATATCTGGGCATTTCTCTCTGAATCCCGGATGGGACTTTGCATATACATTTTTTTTTTTTTTTTTTTTTTTTTTTTCCTCCATATTGGAAATGAATGAATTGACAAAAGGAAAGCCGTTCATGATTGTTTCAGAAACCCGTGAAGGGCGTGAGTTAAACAGGTTACATGAATGATGTTGGGATAAAAGGTTTTAAGAACTGGAACCGCAGTAACCATGTATGAGGCAGCATCAGTATAAAACAACAGAAGTTTAGAATCATCTTTATTGCCAAATATAACGACTGACGCTTTAACAAAATTAGCAGTGGTTTCGCTATTCATTTTCGGAAGTTCCTTAACGCATAAAAGGTGTGGAATCGAAGGTTCATCAGGGTCAAGTTTCCCTACTATCATACTTACTATAATTATATCTATTCATAGAATCTGAAATTTCATCTATAGAGGAAACCCATATATAAGAATCACCTATATCCTCCCGAATGGATGCTAAAGTTTCATTATACATTGTCTAAATTTTTTTCTTAGGATAAATTCAGAGGGTATATTTTGTTTGCAGTATTTTTGTAAAAAACCTTCTAAAACGGATTTTCAATTGCATACCATGGCCTATTGAAAGCAACAAACACCTTGGTTAAATCTACATAGAAATTGCTCCTGGGTTTGGATGAAGTAGAGCTTATTTGCTGAGCTTTGCCATGTCCCGCCCCATGTACATGGTGCCTCAGATGACACTTCTTTTCTCTCTAAATATAAAAGCGTAGAACTTAACGGAATAAAATTGTAAATGTTGTATTGCCGTATTTCTATCACAAAATGCGATTACTTGGTTCGAATAACAAAATTTCAAGATTCGGAAATATTCCAACTGTCAAAATTTAAAAGCTTAAAGTGTAGTTGCCTTTAAAAGAATTTCATCTCAGACAAATGCATAAATATCCTACTCATTAAATATATTTCAAATATTGTTACATACCTGTTTGCTACAAATTTCGCAGGATATTAATTTTCCATCCTAAGTGAAGTGTGGAAATTCTGTTAGCCATTGTCGGATCAGCAAAGATTTTGCACTTTTATCTTTTAGCATATTAAGCTGCAAGGGATAACAAGGATTTCTCAACACAATAAGGAGAGGGAAAGAGGACATTCAAATTAATAATTAAACACTATTGTTGTTGAAATTCATTCTAACGAGAATACGTTTCATCAATTGTTGCATTTCCTGGTTTTATAATAATAAAAAAAAACGAGCATTTAATATTACTTACATGTATGAATATAGAAATAAATAGTGAAATAACTAAAATTTACATTTATTTAGGCATTTTAAGCGAAATATTAACAAATTAGGCTCTAACAACCATTTTAGGGCAGTTTAATTTAATTAGAGTGATTATAATAAGTAATTTTATGTAACTTTTCCATTTTACTCATTAGTGTAGTTCCATTTTTATTTCCTGTACGAATGTTGAATTATTGTTTGTATTGTTATTTTCTCGCCGCAGTACAGAAAGCCGTAAAATATGACCTGGAAATCTCTGTCGCTTATTGTAACAATATTTGTACAGAAGGCCCAAGGATATGGCAAACCGATATTTTCTGGAGAAAATTCTCAAGTAGGGTCCTTGAAAAAAATGTTTATTTTGTATTCTGTTAGGGAATTGTAAAGCAGGGTAGGCGTAATAAAACATATGGCAACCACAGGAATGAAAAGAGGCCGGTAACCTCTTCAAGGGAAGAAGCTAGCAGCCCTCAGCAGATATCTACATGTAAAAGGTTACGTAGGCCACGTTTATTTAGTCTTCTAATTTTGCGACCTTTAGTCAGTTTTGGAAGAGTATTCAGTAGGGCAATTTAGTGGTAGGGCTTACTCAGTTCAATTCGAGGCAGTCTCATTTAGTTGAAAGAGTATTCATTTGGGGAAATTGTCCATGCAGCTAATGTGGAAGGATAGCTCAGTAGAGCGTGAAAGACTATTCAATAGTATTTTCCGTTCAATTCCAAATCAACGAAGAGTAGGCAGTTGCGTCTCAGAATTAGTTATGTTAAGTGGAGTTCAGAATCAGTAAATAAATAAAACAAACAGCATCTCCTACCTTCTAATTGACTAAAGCTGTTCGCGCCATAGGTGTGGCTTGTCGAGCACGTGGCACAACCTGATAAACAATGTTGTTGCAGGTATCATAGAAGAGAGGGGGGTGAAAGAGAAAAGAGGGGGGAAAACAGCAAGATCCATGCCAATAAAACTATAACTAGAGATTGGAAGTTCATACCACAAAAACTTATTAGTAGGTATGCATTTATGGCCTAATTATAGTTAAATATTCTACAAATATGCAGATTCAGTTGGAACTTATTTTAATAAAACAATAAATAATGAAGTTCCTGCCTCATTGCTGTGTTTCATTTTTGATATTACAGTTACAACTAAGCAGTGACGTTTCTATGTTGTCATTCTTTACCTATTGTCTCTCAGCAAAACATTGTAGCGCGGAAAACTTCGTTCTATATCGCAAGAAGTAACAAGACTTGTTTTTAAAAATAATGTTTTATTTATTGTCCTTTTGACTGCATTGGTCTTCTCACCATGTCTGCAGATCGTAGACTGAATTCTTTAGATGTAAGTATGTAAGAATATGAAATCAATTAATGATGACGGAAATGAGGTCGGAGTCTTTGGCACCTCAAAGAGCTGTATGACATTCATCTTATCTAGATAGCTTGACCTGACCTGCAATCGAACCCAGGACCTTCGGATAGTAGTCGCTAACGCTACCGCTAGACAACGGAGGTGGCCAACACTTTTTTTTTTTTTTTTTTTTTTTTTTTTTTTTTTTTTTTTTTTAAAGAAAAGGTTCTGGGTTTTGTGCGTGTTTTCCCACTCGAATTTCAGCCAGTTGATCATAGCCAGAAATTTTTTGAAAGAACGTTAGCTAACTATTCCTTCACTTTATCTTCTATAATTCGCGGTACTGATGTCATACTGGAGATTGTTTTATCAAAAGTTGCTAAAGACTATTGTAAAGTAGTGCCAGTTGCTTCCAATGACTTAATAACTCTAGAAATACAATAAACACATCATCATCTTCTAATTCATTATTTTGCAGTTTTTTTAAGCGTGCCTTCAGTACTTAATTTTACTTTGGGCATTAACTGGAGGTATATAGTACTACAGCGAAAAATGTAATCCACTTAACACTTCACGTCACACAATACGAAATAACTTTGCAGTGAATACAAACACAATGGAAAATTTGCCTTGCCGCAAGCCGCGGAATCATCAACTTCTCGTATGCAAATAACATGGGAAGAAGAGAGAAAACTGGAATGATCAGAAAGTGCAATGTAGCAATTTCCGGAAACAAATGTTTGCATTCTTTTGTTTATAAAGCTGAATGCATTAAGTCATAGCGTGATATTTCTTCGGCGCATAGCATTGGGAGTGCTGGGATTACTCATTTACTGGGAGAATCGCACATTATTTCTTATTGTGTGCTTTCATGCGATAATGTACTGGGAAGAAGAATTAACGGTGTGGGGCGTGGGGGTGAAAAATACTTTATAAACCTGGTACATATGCCGTAAACATGTTGAGATATGATGTTTATTAAAATGACCAAAGTATGCAATTATATGGAAGTTAAAACCATGTTTGAGTACTGAAAGGCTGATAATTCGTGAAGTAATGCACGAAACATAGATATAGATCTGCGCCCAGCGTAGAAGCATTAAAAGACACGAAGTTCCGGTCCCTAATTATAACCTAAAATAGCGAACTACTAACAAAGATTTTCTGTGCTCTCTTCACTGAGTCGGTCCTGGTGATGTAGTGGTTACCATACTTGCCTCCTAAACCCAAGATCGTGGGCTCGAACCCGACCAGGACCGATGGATTTTTTCGGGCGTAAAAATCCTATGACTTCCTTCGGAAGGGAAGTAAAGCCGTGGGTCCCGTGTCGTACATTTACGGCAAGAAAAAGAACCTCAAGCCTGAAAGAAGAGGCCTCTGAGCAAAATCTGTCAGCCGTTTCACGCCCTGAATTGAATGGGACGTTGATCATCTGAGATATTAAAGAGCGTCGGTAAATAAATCAAAAAAAAAAAAAAATCTCTCCACTTGCAAAGTCAAGCTACAAGCGATTGCAATAATCAACTCGCACATGTTCATGTTGAAGCAAGTTTAATGGCCAACCTGAAAACTAACCTCCTAAGATCACGATGAAGTATTACATGAATTCCGGATGCGTCAACGCTATCACTCACATACGTGCTAATGAAAACGAAATTTTCCTGAGATTCTTTAAATATGTTACGATAAATTATTCTCATACTTTAAACGGGAATTAATGGTATGTATCAGAAAAAGAGGTTTTGTGCCCACCCGCCAATGAGGGATGGCAAAAACAACTGACTTCCAGAGTATCTGTGGTAACGAGGGGAAAAAGAAAAGAAGAAAAAAAAAAAAAAAAAAAAAAACCAGCATAGGTGAGAAGTGCTTAATGATTTCGTTACGCCATAATAAGAGGTCCATTGCCCTTAAAAAAAAAAATAAAAACAGTAAACTTTGTCTGCAAAATGCTGGAAAGCAGCTTCAACTCATTGTTCGCGAATCTCCGGGCTCTGAAGCTAGATTTCAGTTTTAAAAAACATCATAGTCGCTGGAGGCACGGTCTGGACTTTACTGTGGAAAATCTTTTCGTGGAAACAACATATGTTCACAGCAGACAAACTCTTCGACTCTAATTTCACATTTCTTTCCCTTGATAACATTGTCTTACATAAAACCGGTACGCCCCACTGTCTCACTGCCATTCACATAAAAGCCTTATGTTACTATATTATATTACTTCGTATGTAAATATCGCAGAGTTACAAGACTTGCGTGTTTATCACAAGTGCTGGAAGTGCCAGGCACCGCTGCGCTCATACGACAATGTCCTAATTAACTTGAGGACAGGTGTTATTTATCTCATTTGTGATGTTCATTTTGAGTTGGTCTATCGTACAAGGGTTGACTTTTTGACTTTCAGAGCTTCCCATAAATAAAAATGACAGTATCAAGTCCGACGATCGCGGAGGCCGCAGACTTGCTGATAAGCCTGTTATCGGGAAACACTGCGCTGATAGGGCCATACTCTGGTTGAATGTGTGGGAGGTGGCACCATCTTGTTGAAAGACTTCATACTCCTTTTCAATTTCTGATAAATGCGAATGGAACGATTCATAGATCATCTGCAGATATCCTATGCTGTTGATCGTCTCATTGAAAAAAAAAAAAGAAGAAGAAGAAGGAAGGAAGGAAGGACGAACGAACGAACGAACGAACGAAAGAAAGAAAAGAAAAAAATGGGGCGAATAATGCGCATTCCTGATACTGCACACCACAAGTCTATATTCTGTAAGTGAAGAGATTCTTCATGCACAGTATATGGATTATCCTGCAACCAATATCTTCATTTCCGAGAGTTAACATGTCCACAGACACATGAAACCAAGCTATGTTTGTCCATAGGGTTCAAGCAACCGTCAAACCGCCAAAGGTGGCCTAGGTCGTTAAGGCGCGGACTCGTAAGCGGGAAGTTTGGGGTTCGAATCCCACCATGACCGTCCTCCCTGACTGAGGTTTTTTTCCAGGTTTTCCTCAGTCCTCATAAATGGCAAATGCAGGGGAGTTACCCAAACTTAGGCCTGGAACTTTCCTTCCTTAAAAAAATCCTTTCCTAATATATCGTTTCATCTCATATATTATCATTATCCACCGCCTGTGGTGCCTCAGTAGTAAAACCGGGCATTAAACACCATTCAAAAAAAAAAAAAAAAGTAACCGTTAGTGATCGAAGATAAGAGACAATTGCAATAAGTAACTCGTTTAACTTTGTCTGGTTCTTTAATTTTACGCTCACACGAAATGCGCGGGATTTGAGATCTTTTAGCACACAATAGCATGTTGTGTGGATACACCAATTTGCTGAGATTATCTCCTTATCGATTTTGGGGCTTCTCATTATGTCCATGCAAATTCTGTCAAATACCTCCTGGGTCTTCTCTATCGGACGCTTTTTCCTCTTCACGTTCATAACGGATCCTTTAGTCCTCCATTTCTTATACAGATCTTGAATGGTGCTGGTTGTGGGGAGCCTCAAACATATCTGTAATCTCCTTATGGAGCCTGCCTTTATGTAAAATTCCACAATATAATAGTGTTCAACAGAAAACCACAATTTCTGTCACAACACTTTCACGATATTCATAATTATTGTTAAACTCTACTCTGGAATTTGTAACAATTACGTAAACGAGAACAGTGTAGACAAATTCTAAATATGAACGCAATGAGGCGTAAATATTAGCGCCAGAATGAAAGTGAGGCGTGCCGTTTTATGTGGAATACACTGTACTCTCCAGTCACCATTATATTCCTTCCTTTAAACGTGAAAAGACCAATGCCGCAGTCTGGAATAACAGCGGAAGAAGTGGAACTGGAGCCGCAACAAAAATGAAAAATGCACACGCTTTGAACAGTATAAGTTTTGCATGTATTATATTTTATTAAATCTAATCAAATCTAACCTAGCCTAGCCTAAAATTGCAAGCTATGCCCTCTCCTCCTTAAAAAGTAACATCTAAAAAAACGTTTTGCACGTATAATTTTACCTATGCGGTGTTCTCCCTAAAAAGTAACATATATTATCTTTCTATTAGACGAATTATGAAGATTACAAGAGAGAGAGAGAGACAGAGAGAGAGAGAGAGATAGAAACTGTCTCGGGAGGGTTCGAACCAACGACCTTTCAGCAATAAACACAACACTCCAACCAACTGAGCTATAGATGCGCTAAGTTAGGTATATAATTATCCGCCTACTTCTGTTGAAGCCACCTTACAGCTCAACTTTCTCCGCTGCCGCTCCGGACTGGAACGCCAGGGGTATTCGTCTGTCTGTACGGTTTACTAAAGCGAAACACTACCTTCTTCCACTAAACCGCCAACCTGCCTGGAAGAGCGCCCCACCAGCCAAGCTAAAACATCGGCATCATTGAGCACACAGTGCCTCACAATTTTCGTCGATAGGAATTTATTGGCCACTTTCTTGACGTCAATATTCCTCCTTCATTTCTAATGGAGAATACAGATAAATAGTATTACTCAGGCATTTTTTATTAGTTTCAGCTTACTAAATGCTGTAGTGAGGTAAAGTGAGGAAAAGCTGTAGAACTACATAGATCAGGAACACGCTGACAGTAGCAGAATTTTCAGCAAATAATAATCGGCCGTTTCCTTTCTTGTTGAAAGTTTATGAATCTCTTCCGTCATAATGGATAGAAAACTGATCAGTTGCTGGGGAAGATTAGCAGATAAGTCTGTAGCATAATATTCGCAGTCATTTTTCAGTTTTTTTCTTTATTTCTTTCTTCTCCTCTTTTTTCCCATTTAAGGTACTGAATTTTCATGGCTGGCACGCGAAAATTCATCTGAGTTGGCGTTCACCCTTTCAAAACTTGCCTCAAGCTGCTAAATTATAATGTCCAGACAACCGTTAAAAAGAAAACTTTCTTCTGCATTCTGTATTCGTTCGTCAACTGCCAATTCATCAAAGAACGTAGCGTTGCCTTTGTTTTTAAAACAGAGTCTATTTTCCTAGAATTTGATATTTCCTTCGCTTCTTTTACAACAGTACTCGAAAATGCTGCCTAAACTGTAACATATTATTTCGGACTTGTTTTAGCATTGATGTGGCCCTCAATAAATCACCTTTCTTGTAAATATTTTAAAATAATATTCATGTACTGCATAAATGGCGAAAGCTTGGCTCTGATTTCCTGCAGGCATACGGCCGCGCCGTAAGTCTGTTTCAGTAAACAAATGTGGTTGAAGGCGCGGACTGGTTTATCTTTGTCAAAACCACTCACTCCAAGAAAAGAGAAAGTTTCGAGCTACATGGTAGGAAGAATATTGCTCTATCGGACACGGCGACGTCAAGTGCCCTATTTGTTTGAAGATTGCGAGAAATAAGTTGAAATGTACAACGGCATTACACATAGTCATCCAGATAACGTTGCATTAAAGAATATATTATTATTATTATTATTATTATTATTATTATTATTATTATTATTATATGTCAACGTTATCCTTAAATCATTTCAGGAGGGACAATTTTCGTATATGTGTAGTTCAGATTGCTGAGATTCTGTGCCCGCAAGAGGTTCCTCATTTAGAACGATTACGTTGTTTCACCAAACCGTTACAAAGAACATTGAACGCATGTCTGTTGATTTAACTCGCAGATGAATAACAAACTGAAAACTTTTATGAATTTGCCATAGATTACCGATATCAACGATACAGCACAATTGGCCATATTTATTTGTGGCGTTGATGAAAACTTTATTGCAGAAGACGATCTTCTAGATATTTTCCTTCACAGAGTCGTTAACGAGTAGATGTTGTTCACGCTTTACAATTATCTGTTTGGATAATTCCATGGTTTGGAATTATCAAGATTAGTATTAGACCTGGCAGATCTTAGTCCATCATCGCTTTGAAAGCCAATTGCAAGGGATTGACATCTTATAACGATTGTCATTCTACATGTCCAAAACATCACTGTTTAGGATTTTCAATGGAAACTATATTTGCTACAATCTGTGTTTGTGGGTAACTGTTCGGTCCTATAAAAAATGTAAAGTCTAAATGTAAATCTGACCGACAGAAATCATCTCTTTGATCAGATAAATCTAGCAGTGACAGACTTAACATTCCATTTGCAGCCATTAAGCATAATGGATGACTAAAATATTACGTTACCCGACTGCATTATGCATTATATAGTAAATAATTTTTGAGATGATTAATTAGGCTCGTTATTAATAGTATCATTCAGAAATTAATATTAAGCGTGTTACATTAACGTACTGCAATTATGAATGGGTGCATATGGGAGCTTAGTTAAATGTAAGTGCATACTAGATTCTATTACATTTAGTTAACATGCAATGTTTATCCATTAACGCAATATTTGTTATCTGTAAAATAAACAGTCCGTCACTGCGCGGACGGCATGTACATCCGAGAGCATACTGGGCACGCCTCTCGGTCAATGCTGATAAGCGGGTTGCGTCCAGGTGGTTCGGGTCTAGAGATAGATTCGCCGCCTCTGACGGTATTGTTTTATTTTACACTGGAAAACGAGAATAACTACAAACTGAAAGGAATTGCAATTTTTTTCAGATTTGTTCGTAAGCAGAAGCATATTCTCAAGGCATATCACTACCTTCAAAAACTCTTTTCAACGCAAATAAATTAAGGCGACGACTCGTGAGCGGAAGGCCTGGGGTTCGATTGCCGCCAGGACCGTGCTCCCTGACTGAGGTTTTTTTTCCCCCCTTCAGGTTTTCCTCAGTCCTCATAAATGGCAAATGCGGGGGGGGGTACCCTAAACTTAGGCCTGGAACGCTTCCTTCGTTAAAAAAAATTCCTTTCCCATTTTATTATTTCATTACGTGTCACCGGTGTCCACCGCATGTGGTTCCTCAGTAGTTAAAACGGGCGTTAAACAAAAAAAAAAAAAAAAAAAAAAAAAAAAAAAAAGCACGCAAAATAAACTGTAAACCGCAAAAACCATCCAACCGGAACGAGTTTTTTCATCGTACGTTTGGTTGTCCCATTATCTAAGGCACTAATTACATGCATCGCTGTAACTTTCACAAACATTTACTCTGCAGTTGTGTATAAAAGTCCCTTAATTCTGAAATGTCACCTAACGGAATAATTCAGAACTAAATTTAAATTATGACCCCTGTAGTATACACCCTTTGGCCCCTCCCCCCCAAAAAATTCGCCATATTCCACTGTCGATCGAGAACTACTGGGACGCTTAAAGGCCGTATGCACAAACACATGCAGCGAACGAACACTACAGTGGGCGCTTTGCCGGTAAACGTAATAGGGCTGCTAGTGGAACCATGTTGCAGGCTGCAGTCCCAAGCGATAGCTTAAAGAACCGAAGGTAGTGACTTGCACAGATATAGCTAGATAATTAGGCTTTCAAGCGCAACGGTATGGTAGTTCTGATGGTTAGAGCGTCTTCTGTCGGAGTTAAAGGGATTTGCCACCAGTAAAACGATTTACTCGGTAACATAGTACCAGTCACAGAATGCCCTATAAATTGATGTTTACGAATTTTCTGCTGCAATCAAAGGAGATTTGCTACCATAGCAGTGATTACCCGCCCCTATAAATTTATATATACGAAAAGGAGCAAATCACTCAGTCCACCGGTTTCTAGGATATACCCGATGTTAGCGTTAGGGTTAATGTGTGTGTGTGTGTGAGAGAGAGAGAGAGAGAGAGAGAGAGAGAGAGAGAAAATTCCAATAAGAGTAGATTTTCCACCGTTACAATATTTTACCCGCCTAACAATGCCCTATCAATTTGTGTAACAGTTCCGGAGGACAACGCTTAGGTTACATTGTTTTTAACAAAAAGAATACTTCCAACATTTTCACTATTACAAGTGGATACGCAAATAGTACTAACGCTCTCTCCGCTGTCGCTCGGGACTGCTGCTACAGTAAGAGTTGCACTAACAGGTGATTTCCGCCCTGCGTGTATGGGCAAATATTACGTAATGGTCACCATCTGGAAAGAGAACGTTAGGGTAGATTAACAGTGACCGAGCGGTTTAGAAGGCTCTTCTGCGTAAGCTCCTGAGTTCAAACCCCGCACATTTTTGTTTTGTTTTTTTTTATTATTGGTTTCATATGTAGAACATTATGCTGCCTTAATAGCATATTATATGTTAACGTATCATTTGATTTTATGACATTGCCTATTAATCACAAACTAACGCAGTGATTCCCAAACTTCATGCATTCACGACACTCGCGGGAATGAGATCAGAAATTCCGGGCACCCCTGTTAAATTTCTTGAAATAGGAACATGTTAAATTATTTTAAAATTTTAGCTTTCACTGTCTATATAAAATATGTTAAATTGTGTTCAAGAATATAGTTTGTTTCTAATAATAACGTACATACAATTTATGGCCTGCCATTGGACAAAGTGTACTATACAAATGTTTAACATACACGACTATGAATTATTAAATAAAAAAAAAATACAATTTCAAAATTACAGGACTACAATGTAATTATAAATCATTAAACAAATGTCTTATTAATGTGAGATCTGTGATTGATGCTGAGAACCCAAATGTTTGATATCAGGCCTAGCAGTTGACAACAAAACACGCATATCGTCCTCAAGGATACTTGCTTTGAATTTGACTGTCTTTGTTGTAAGTTCGCATGGTATGAATGATTTCATTGTTGCCGAGTTTTCAACGTATTGAAGTTAAGTTATTCATTATATTATTGTGCAATGTAGTTTTAAATGTGATCAATAAACAAGCGTATTCTGTTTATGGATGATAAAATAGCTCTGGTCTTGATCCTCATATAGTATATTACTAATTTACCAATAAGGAACATTTCCCGAAAACTATATAAAATAAAGCTGTTTTTTTATATAGTTTATATATTTATGGGGCCGTTTCTTCTTATTAATCCAAGGGTTGAACATCTGAGATGAAACGTAATCCAACTGATTCGTCTTCCTCTTCGTCACCAACTTCAGTAATTGATTGACTGTAATTTAATACATATATTTTTTTTAAGTAGTCTTTAATATATTTTTATTTATTCCCCGAAATATCTCGTGGCATACCTGTTGGTAATCCCTGAACTAATAATGAAATAAATACATGAACAGAATAATTTATCTTCGAAAGTGAAAACACATTCGTGCATGAACCCTCAGAATGTATAGCTGCCTTTAATCTTCGGGGTACATATGCTGTCAGATTTCTACAACAGTGTGAACGAGAGGCTGTAACATCCCAGGCTTCTTGAATTTGTGCCCATAAGCCATCTTCTGTCCTTGTACGTGCAGCAAGTTCTGAAGGAAATATAATACTCATTATAATATATTTAACATGTTAATGTTAAAGCTTGCTGTGTATGGGAAACAGTATTACGAAAATAATTGTGATAATATGTTTCAAAGGTTTGTTAGAAAAAACAAGTTCATGTCGGGAGGCGAACCTGCGGTCTTAACCACATCACTGCACATTCTGCCACAGAGCTAACAGAATGCAAATCGTGATATATAACACAACCGCTGCAGTTGCTTGGTTATCTTGTGAACCGCGCGCTGTAATGAGTAGGACTTAGAAGAATTTTGCGTTCAAGAGATCCCCCCCCCTCAAAGGGTGTACATAATCACCTGTTAACACTATCTTTGATAATGCTTGCAGACATGGTATTTTCCACTCATTAACTGCACCATCAATATGCTTGATCAGGACACTTATATAAGATCCAATTCTTTGTTTTCCAGGCTGCTCACATTTTTATAGAACCCAATAAAATATTTACTGATTTTTATCGGTTCTATTGTAAAATATGAAACGATTATACTTAAATCGATCGTCCTTACTTCTGTCCTGAGTTGTATCTAAGATTGGGGTGAGGGGGAGGGCGGGACTTGTTTATGGTTTTTACAATAGTTTTTAATACTGAATGAGACAAGAGTGAAATTAAGTGATTTTGTATTTGAGAGCTTACATATTTGTTCTTACTTTTCTCATTCTCAACATGAGCTTTTAGTAATAGGTCATAGTAGTTCATTAATAAATTAAAATTTTCTTTTGATATGAAACATGGGTCTTTCATCATGACTTCGAAAAGTTATATTAACTACTACAAGCAAACGTTAAAATAACGTGACATATCGTTACTTTATTGTTTTCTTCTTTGAAAAACTCTGACACAATAGATTTGCTTTTCTTCAATCTCACGTATGTTAAACAGAATGGCTGACGTTTCATGCTTTTTTATCTTTTTTTTTTCTATTATCTGCCTATTTTTAATTGTACCATTACACAATGCTTCTGCAAATTTCTTGTTGCTTCGGTCGGCGAAGAGTCAACGCACATGACAATACACTGCATTTGGAATTAGTGAGTAACATAACCAAAACCTGCTTATTCAGCCTTTGTTGTAAATTTGATAAGCGCTGAAAGATGTATTTGTGGGTCTTTCGGAGAGGGTCCTTCAGGTTGATGACTCTAAAAGAACAATTTTCATGTTTAAATCATCACTTAATTCTTCAATAAAACGACAAGATCAGTGTCATCTTCATTATGGGAATACCTATATGTCGGAACATTTTGGGTGGAAACATTTCCAGATTCATTTATTATATTGCAACTTACACTGTCAACTGAAACACATTTCCTTTCACTTCTGCTACCGCTAGCACTAGGACTGGAATCACTCACTGGTGCTTTTAAAAACACATTAAATTTTTTTCAACTTCTGATTCTTCTCTTTCACTACCTAACTTCCATTTTTTAGTACCGCTTAAATGTTTAGCTTTATTTATCCTCCTGTTTTCCTAATTCTCTGAGCGCACTATTCACTGACACCTCTGTAGTGTAGTGGTAGCTATAATTTCCTTATGGATCCTAAGATCGCGGGTTCAATTCCGGCCAGGGTCGATAAATTTTTTTCGGGGGTAAAATCCTTAGGCATGGCTACCGTCGAAAGCGAAGTAAAGCAGATGGTCCCATGTCGTAGATTTACGGCACGTAAAAGAGTCTGAAGCCTGGAAGAAGAAGCCGCTAAACAAAATTTATCGAGTGTTTTACGTTTTGAATTGAATGGTATTCGGATGACCTGAAATATTAAAGGGCGTCCTAAGTAAACCAAATCTACCTCTACGCCACTCGAGAGGAAGCTCTATAATGCTTTGCAGCCCATAATTTCCATGCATCCCAGTTGTGCATTCGCATGGCCATTCTTTGGGTAATCTTTGAATAAGCACCCAATTAAATTGTTTTATGTTTTCCAGAGGTAACACTAGGGGGTGTGGGGGTTGCATATGGAGAACCTACAGAGTCAAAACACGCGTTATTTTTAATTATTTATTTTAATTACTAGGTGCATTCGAGTTATAATACTTCCGATTTTTTTTCTTCCCCCCCCCCCCTCTGGACTGGAAACAGATAGAAACAGGCGGTTTGTTTTAAAATACGCGGGCACTCGTTGTCAATGCGCGACAGAGATGGCAGCACGTATGCCATACAAACTCGAGCAGCAGAGGCGAGTGTGAAGACTCTTTTTGATACTTCAAAATGGCGACGTTTTCATTACAAGAACAGCGTTTTCTACATTTGCGTGGTTTGACACCGATTGCAATTCATCGCCAGTTGAGTGAGACATGTGGTAATGGTGTCATGTATATGTCTAAAGTGCGTTCATGGGTGTGACAGTTTAAGGAAGGCAGATCGTCGTGTTACAACAAACCAAGGTAATCTCGGCCTCGCACAAGCCGGTCTGACGACATAATCGAGCGAGTGGAGAAAGTTATTTTGGAGAATAGCCGAATGTGTGTGGAACACATCACCTCCAAAGTTGGCATTTCCGTGGGATCTGTGCACATAATCCTGCATGAAGACCTGAAGACCTGAAGACCAGGTAGGTACCGCGAATGCTGACGGAGGACCACAAGACTGCGCGTGGCCTGTTGCCAGGGAATGTTGACGCGTGATGACGGCATAGATGGGACGTTCTTTTCATCGATTGTGACAAAGGATGAGGCATGGATGCCGTTTTCCAATCATAAAACGAAGCGCCATTCTGTTCAGCACAGATTCACCGCCACCAAAAAAATTTCGGGTAAGGGCCAGTGCAGAAACAATGATGGTGACCATGTTCTGGGACAGCGATGGAGTAATCCTTACTGCGTTCCAAAGGGCACTATGGTGATAGGTGCATCCTACGAAGATGTTTTGAAGAAGCTCCTTCAGCATTGCGTGAAAAACGGCGGAAAAGGGTGCACGTGTGCTCTTTCACCAAGATAATGCCCCAGCGCATCGGACGAAAGTGACGCAGCAGTTCCTTCATGAAAACAACTTGGAATTGATTCATCATGTTTCCTACTCACCTGACCTGGCTCATTGCAACTTTTGGCTGTTTCCAACGATGAAACACGCTCTGCGTGGTCGCACATTCACTAGCGGTGCCGCTATTGCATCAGTGATTTTCCAGTGGTCAAAACAGACTTCTACGGAAGCGTTCGCATCGACCATTGGATTATAGCGTCGACATTGTGAAAAATGTGTACAGTTGCAGGGAGATTACGTCGAGAAGTGACACAAGTTTCATACTCTTCGTTTGATTAGTTAGCGAGGAAAAAAATCGGAGGCGTTATAACTTGAATGCACCTCGTATATAGTGGAAGTGTGAACGAGCACAGTCGAACATGGTCATTGTTGATGCTCCACACCCATGGAAACACACACAAACGTGATAACCACAAGAGCATGCAAACAGTTATAGAACACACAAGCACAAAAATCGCAAAATACAAGCACTGAAAGTGCACTGTGGGTCGCGGTTCACTGCACATACTCTCTTTTGTGATATATTTGAGGGCTCCTAAAGGAGCGGTTTTTGCCGCGATTGCGGTGAAAAGGGGCTGATTGCCTTGTTGAACATGATTGTTGCTACAAAGGTTTTTTTTATTTGTTTTATTTATGGACGCTCTTTAACATATCAAGTCATCAGCGTTCCATTTCCGCCACGAGTGGCCGAGGTCTGGAGGTTAAGGAGCGGACTCATGAAGGTCTGGAGTTCGAATCCCGCCAATGAATGAATAGTGTTTAACGCCCGTTTTTGCTACAGAGGCACCACAGGCGATGGACACTGATGATACATGAGATGAAATGATATATTGGGAAAGGATTTTATGGAAGGAATCGTTCCAGGCCTAAGTTTAGGGTACCTCCCCGGCATTTGCCATTTATGAGGACTGAGGAAAACCTGGAAAAAACCTCAGTCAGGAAGGACGGTCTTGGCGGTATTCGAACCCAAACCTCCCGCTCACGAGTCCGAGACTTAACGACTTCGGCCACCCGTGGCGGTAGAATCCCGCCAGGACCGTCCTCCCTGACAGAGGTTTTTTCCAGGTTTTCCTCAGTCCTCATAAATGGCAAATGCCGGGCAAGTACCCTAAAACTTAGGCCTGGAACGATTCCTTCTTTAAACACAAATGCTTTCCCAAAATATCATTTCATCTCATGTATCACCACAGGATACTGCCTGTGGTGCCTCTGTAGCAAAAACGGGCGTTAAACACCATTCATTTTCACAGGAATTGGTGAAGATAAAATTTAGGAGTGCATCCGAAGTTCCGTACTGCCCCCTTATCTTACGTCCAGCCTTCATTTCATTTGATTGTTTCCTGCCCTGCATGCCGACTTCCTGCGTTTTCTGTGACTGAATACATTATTGTTCGTCTTTGACGATATTACAGAATTACGTGCTTTTTAAAAGATAAAGGGCACAATTTGAAAAATATCCACATATATGTGCACATAATACCATGCACACAAAGAAGAGTATCGCGCACCCACTACTACAGACCATGAGGCAAAATAATATGGTCACAAATAGTTCCTTTCGTGGAATTTCGGGACATTTCATGTTTTCATTTCCTGTTGACTCCAGCAATTTCACTCTCACAATCCCACATGCAACCCTCGTGCTTCATGGGAAACAAAACAAAAGAGTTGGTACGCTATATTCAAAGATTACACATTAGAGAAAACAGCATAAAGACAAACTGGTATAATTATGTGTGTAATATATATTACATTAATGCAAAGATTAATTTAATCTCTCCATTTTATAAAAGGTGTATTAAAACGATAAAAATAACATTATACCCATTCCAGACACACGTAGATATTGTTGTTGAGTATGCAAGTTCGTGCAAGATGAGGGCGGAAAGAGTTGAACTAGCTTCGTATTGGAGAAGCGGGGTGGGGATTGTTTTACGTTGAGTCACCGGAAAGAAAAGAAAAATTTACAAATTGAGAATTGTTGAAAGAAACAAAACTGTATAAGAATACTGTAAATAGTAGAATACACGAATGTATGTTATTCAAACTCGAAATAATGTCTTCAAATAGGCAAATGTTTTTCTGGGCCTCCTCGTCCCCGCCCGCATCGCGGGCCCTGTGGGCGTTACTTACACTCCTGGAAACCAACCAGTCATATACTAAACCCTTCATACTTTCAATGTTGATGCTGTTTCTGTCTTTGGTCCATTATGTAACATTTTTAAATTCATTAATTGACTAGAGGTATATTCAGCATACTTGTGTGTTATGATTATACCAAAATAAATAAGATTATAAGTCATTATTTAAATGTGTTTTATATCAGATGCATTGTTGCAAAAGTCACGAACTAGGTTTCGTAACATAATCGAACGGCATGGGAGAGGCGCGAGGCGAGAGAGAGATGTGACAAATGAGATAACGAATGTGACTCGCGAGACGCAAACAATGCGTTGTTGAAACATATGATACGGTTGACAATGTTTCCATTTTCTGTACATGCAGTTCAAAATTATGCTAACATTCACATTCTCAACGCACCAATCTTACAGAATTTCTTCCCCCCCCCCTCCCTTTTGGAGCGAACAGATATATTTCATCATGTTAACAAAAATTCTCCCTGGCACAGTTTTATTTTTGGAAAGAGGAGATATGTGTCCGGGAAAAATAGAGGACATACGGTAATCCAAGGTAATTACAGTAAAATGAAATTTAGAAAGTCCCCATCATGAGGAAACATATCTCAATGCCATTGTTAATGGATTATAATGCCCTTTTAAACAAAAATGCAAAGTCGCTCTTCCTATGAAATTGGTGTGGCTGCCAGTATTTATTATGTTTTTTATGTCATGGGTGTAAAACATTCTTCAACAAATGTCCCTGCTCAAAAACAAAAGCTTAGTTGTTTTCACTAATAAACTTGTAGGCTTAAAAGTCAAGTGACAATCACGCAAGACTTCTTTAGGTTGGTCATTCTGTTTTAGGAAGGATATCTTGGCTTACCAAATCTCTTCATTTTGGAAATTGCTAAAGAGAAGCTAACTGCTACAGTAAGGGTTTCGTTTGTGGATTGGAACATTGCGACAGGCAAGAACCAGTATTTTAACAGTTGCTGCGTAATTTAATCGTTTTGCTTCTCGTACTGTCACTAATGGTCTGCCGTAGTTTTACACATCACGTCTTAATTTGCTAGTGCACCAAGTGCTTTAGCGGCATGCATCACTTTATTTATCCATACTTCAAAAATGAGAACGATACTTCACTCTGGTGCGTTCGTTGCAAGTATTCGTAATGAAATTTCAAAGTAATTATGGTAATTGTATATAAAGACTGACACACGTGAAAATAAATGTGCGTTTCTACGTATTTTTGTATGCTAAAGATTATTCTCATATTCAAAATTTCTGGAAATCATATAATAAAAGTACCACTAAATCCGCTAATGTAATTTGTTAACTTAATCTAACTCAAGATAGTGTTTAGGATTGTTGATTATATGCATGTAATCCACAACAAACATGAACCTCTACGTTAGGCTTAACATCGGTATCTTTATAACAAGAGGTGTGTGGGTAGGTTAGGTTAGTTTAAGCTAAACCAAACATGCTATTATTGCTGATATAACACTCGAGAAAAAAATTGAGGATTACCTGGGATACTGCATTGTTTTTTGTTGTGTTGCAATATCATGATCTGTGTTATACAGCAATTGCATAAGTTCAAGACAAGTCTTTCTAAAGAAATAATAAATTATAACAAAATTGTATATAAGTAATAAAGGTAAACAGAATTTGGTAATTTCAGAATTAATTGCAGAATAAATTGGTTTGGCTTTGTGCTACACATGTAACATTCAAATACTGTTTATTTTAAAATAAGAAAATTATACAAGTTAAGAATTCAGCAATAAAGAATATATCCCTGTTTGTTTTTGGGTTATTATGCAGTTATGCTCTGATGTCATTGAAGCATAAGCATCCATATTAATATTTCAGAGATACTATATCCAGAAACAACATTTTTAACAAAATGATGTTAAACTATATTATAATTTACATTCTCCTGTAAAAGTTGGCACAGGAAGAAAATATTTTAAAAGAGGCCGAAATCATTTATTGCTCATTAAAAAGCATCACTATAAGTGGATTCCTGTTCATTTTAATATACCTGCAAAATGTAGCAGCTAACAAATATAATAAGATGAAGTGTTCGTGTCACAAAATTATTGTAAAGCTACTCTTTTTTTTATCTATAAGATTAGACTAGCTTGTTCCAACGGATAAACCAGTCTAGAAAGATCTCAAATGCTAATATAGTATTATGGATGTAGTGTTAAATGTATATCACATGCTAATTTTATTCAATGTATTCTAATACATTAAAGAATATAGGCTATTTGTTTCATAACATAATTATTACTGGTTCCAGAGTCCATTCTTCAAAAAATCTCTTGCTCTAGTGCAGCGATTCACAAACTTTTTGCATGCACAACCCCGTTTTCAAGAATGAAATTATTAGTAACCCCTCTATTCACTTCACTGCTTAGTAATAATTAATTTGCAACTTGGTGCTCATGGTTCAATGCGACATCTATTTAATCATAATAGCCATTATTGTGCTGCTGTATCAAAATAATAAACAATATAATAGTCAAAATGATCACAATATAATAGTTAAATATTTTTTAATAAAAATGGACATGAAAATGGATAAATTCTTAAATAAAAATACTTTCCCCATATTCCTAAGGGTCCCGATCCACATTTTGGGAACTGCTGCTCTAGTGTATCATTTCAAAATCATACAGTAATATCGGCATTAGCATTAATTTGTGAAAATCTGAGTGGAAAACTTCCTATTGGGATGTTCTAAGATAGTTTTGTTCAAATTAATACCACAAAGGTTCAACAGGGACTTCAAAAACAAGACATTCTGTGTTGACTTTTTAGGTTTGAAGGCTGTGATTCATATTAGTATAGATGACTGCAAGTCAGTTCACCTAGGCCATGTCATACACCATCACTAGAGGTGGTGATTTTAGAATTTAGCAGCTTTTATACATTTTTCATGCAGCATTTTGTTGTAGTATTTTTAAGGAAGTCTTTGACTATAAAATGTTTAATTTTTTAAGCATACATTTATTAAAATATACTAGAGTATATTTTAATAAGTTTATAGTGAATAGAGTATGCATTCCAGTGTTCTTGAACAGTTACAATAAATATTAATAAGATAAGTTGCATCTTTATTATGAAATTTTTTTGATTCGTTTGCAACTACACAAATTACATTAAAAAATATTACGTTAAATATTTGTGTTAAAAGCATTGAACATGCCTCCACATCTACTTCTATTATACTTTTTCTCTCATCACAAACAACTAAATAAATCTTTTAGCATCTGCACTTGCAAATGCATTGGACATCTGATTTAGCGAACTTCAGGAATTTTTAATAACTTGAACATGATATATATTTGTTCCAATGAATTTATTTACTCCAACATTTAGAAAAATGTTACCTTTCCTTTGCCTTTAGACAAATATGTGAAGGGTCAATATCTGACATGCAATGACTGGATTAAGAAGTTGACAGATTGAACAATTTCTTGGAAAAACATATTTGTAGAAAGTTCTACCAACTTTAATATGCTTGTCTAAATATCTTTTTTTTTTTCCCCTCCCCTTCACTCCAAATTTTGATTTGCTCAAGTTGCACATGAAATGTTCAAAGTTTACTTAAAAGTGTCATCATTATTAGTTTTTGCTTTCTGATTGATGAATATTTTGTTTCTCTCCATCTTGAAATACTTCTTTTGTTCATGGACACAAAAAGAATGAAAATGATACAAAAGTTCTTAACTTTTAATTAGTTTTGTAGTAGCATATCTGAACTTAAACATCTCTTAGCCAAATAACTGACTTTTTGTTGGAAAAGGATATCAAAGTCACTGAACAGAGGTTTGATCAGTGGGAGAGAAGTTGCTAAATGTAAGTAATCAGGATTCAGTTTAACTCAGCTTTTGTTAATTGTTGAAGGGCTATTTGCTTCTTGGAAATTAGCTATTCAGAAATATGACCAAAAGTATGAGTTTTTCTTATGTAATGTTTCACATTCATATCACATTTTTTATTATTTTTTTATTTTGAAAGGATTTTGTATTTTATTACAAATTCTGAATTTTAAATATGTATATTTTGGTTGTGAAAAGCTAAAACATGGAGATATGAGCCTTTTAGAGAGATTTTGCATTTTATTGCTATTGTGAAAAATCACCATCCTTAACCATCTTCTATTTATTAAGAGTGCATATCAGCCTTATATCTTACTGAATGATTTCCATTCAAATTTCCATAAAATTTAAGAGTTATTTGAACATAAAATGTGAATGGCAGCTGGAAAAAAAAATGAGCATCTATTAAAAGTAACAAGTGATATCACAGTATCTAATCTGAATATAAAATTTTCATCAAACTCACATTTGCAATTAGCAATCATGTTAAAGAAAATTGTGAAAATATAAATTCTAATTTTTAATCTTTATTGCACATTTATTTCAAATAAATTTTTTTGATGAATAACGAAACTAGGCTGAAAATTATGGAACAGAATGAGGTTAATGGAGAATTGATACCCTTTCTTAATTATATTTATTCCTATTTGTGTGACTTTCAGCATTTTATTAATTTCTGCTTCTCTAGTTCTTTTTATTAATAGCTAACTATACTGTTAGCTAAAAATAAAAGTTATTATATTTATGTTTATTTAATATACATATTAAAACATATAGATATTAATCAGACTTGCTGGCATTAAATACATTCCTTATGTACAAATTATGCATAAAGAGTGATAAAACACTATCTAAAGATATAAAGATCACAAGACTTGTGACATAAAATCAGATAGTATATATATTTCATTTCTGTTTTTAATGGAAGATACACTGAATCTGCCACAGGTTGTTTGCCAGGTATTGTGATATCATTAGTTGTGTAATTTTGTACCTCAGCTATTTTTGCTTTCATTGGCTAATGTTCTTAATCCAGGGCATGTTTGTTACACTATCTTTTCAGTAATGAATAAGTAGTTAAGTTAGCCTTAATAAATAAGTAACATTAGCATCAGGTATTGGCATTGAGATTATGAATTTGTGCATTCTTTAATAATTTTATCTCTTAACTAGAAATTCCACTATTTTATGCAAGCCATTCGCTATAATAGTATTCTGATCCATGATATTTGGTGCCAAATGTTGGGCAGATTTGAATAAGTAACACTTGGCCCTGTAACAGAAAAAGTACTTTTCACTTAAATGCCTATTTATACAGTTAAATAAGGTGGACTTTTGTAACAGTGATGTTTAATACTAAGAATTTAAAATGATTGAGTCAGATTTGTAACGAGAAGCACAAAAAACTTGTTAGAACTGATTAAAAAAATTAAAGATATAGAAATAGAAAAAACAGATACCTTGATCTCTTTTGATGTCATAACTCTTTTTCCAAGCATCCCTATGCATAATCTATACACTCATATAAAAATTGGTTGCTAAAAATAGGGAAAACAATAGAAGTAACTCAAGAATACATTACACTAACTAACCTGTGCATCGAACAAAATTCTTTATCTTCAATGGAAAATATTATAAACAGAATTTTAGTTTACAATGGGTAACCCATCATTACCATTATTAGCAGATCTCTTTATGAGCGCATTAAAGTCAGAATTACAAAGGGTTTCGCCTGGTTGTTTAAAGCATGGTATCGCTATGTTGATGACATCTTTGCAATAGTCCCAGAGAAACACCTTGAAGATGCACTTAAGGTACTTAATCTACAAGAAAAATCATTAAAATTCGCTATGGGGAGAGAATGTAATGGACAGCTACCCTTCTTGGATCTTAAAATAATTAAAAAATAAAATCACTTAACATTTGGCATATATAGAAAATCTGCTCATACTAATAGCTACATTAAATATAGTTATAACCCAGTTTCCCATAAACATGCAGTACTAAATAATCTTGCACACAGGTTGGTAAATGCCCCCATGAACAAAGAAAAGTATGATCAAGAACTGAGCATAATAATAAGTATAGCTATAGAAAATGGTTTCAAACAAGAAGAGGTATATAAGAAAGTAAACAGGGCAAGAAACAAAAAGAGAATCAAAGATATCGGTACACTTATTCCTAACAAGGAAGAAAATAGAATGTACAAAAAATTCACATACCATCCATCAGCCTTCTATAAATTCCAAAAGATTTTTGAAAATCATTGGATTATTTTAACTCCAAAAAACAGTTACTCCATAAAAAATATACTAAATTCTAAACTAAAAGAGGATATTCCGCATGAGAACAAATCAGGAATATATCAGATGAATTGTAACGAATGTGAAAAAATTTATATTGAAAGACTAAAAGAAACATAAAAACACGAGCAAAGGAACACTAATCAAAGACAGGAAGAAAATCAGTGGTAGTTTGGCATTTAAGGAACAATATAATATTAACAGGAATCCAAAACTACTTAAAAATATTACAGGAAAAACAGAACTTACAGTCTGGGAAAACATTTATATCTGGAAGATCAAAAATCACGTTATCAACTTTGAAATCCTGCCAAGTGACATCTTAATACAGAAGTTCATCCAACCACCACGAGAGATAAACCAAACCACCACAAAGAACAAGGCCGGCAGTCAATCTGGAACTGAAGATGGGAGCAATTAGCTCCAGAAACTTAGTTTTCCTTTTTTAAAATATTAGTGATGTGTTACAAATTCGACTGAAATTATTTAAAATTCTTAGCCTATTTATACACTTTACATAAAAGAGAGTGTTTTCATATTCATCCAACAATCATAAATTTTAAAGCCTAAATAAAGTAAATACAGATAATTATCTCTTAACACAATTGGGAGATTACAAAATATGCTTATTGCATGATGTATAAGAGAACATTGCATTAGATGTATGGGCTCCAATTGCATCGAGTGGTTAAGATGTACCAATGAGATATTTAATACAATTATGATTAATTGATTTTCATGATATTGATAGTTATATCATTTTTCTTCTTGCTTCCCAATATAAGCATGTTATATCCTCTCTCCTTACTGGAGTAGATGTTTTGCAATAATGACATCTGTGCACACCAGTCCATTTCTAATATTTTCTCCTATTTAGTTGGAGTGCAAAGCACTCATGGCCTATCATAATCCTAAACATGGCTACAGCTTCATTACGGTCAATGATACATAGGAATTTTCATTTGTATCTCTGTCATTTTATCTCGATGTGTAGTTTTAATATTATTTAGATGAGCTAGGTCAAGTTTTGTTTTGATTTCTTGTGTTGGTTTGATAGACAGGATTGTTGTGATATTTTGGTTCACATTTTTACTAGGTGATCAGCCCATTAATTTCCCTTAAATCCAACATTTAAAGGAATCCATTGTAATACAATATTTTTGTTGTCTAATATTGTCAACAGTTTCTTGCTTTCTGTTATTGAAGGTGTTTTAAGAGCAGTATTTGATGCTATTGCTTCAGTAGCTGTTTTGGAGTCTTATCAGGATTATGGCTTTGCAAAAATTGTGGATTCTGGTAATCAAATTTAGTGATGCTGCATCTATGGCTTTAATTTCTCCTTTAAAAGTTTAGTTACTTTTACCTGTAAATTATAATTAATCTGTCATCTGGCACACTCTTATGCTTCACTTACTTTTGGCTTCACTTCACTTCATGGCAGATTAATTATAATTTACATTTAACAAGCTTCACTATGTGAGTTCCAACAGAATTTTTTAACAATGTCTTATTTTTCGAAAGTTTTTAAATGAATTACTTTTACCCGTTAGTCTATAGTGTGCAAAATTCTTATGTAAACACCTGCTCCATTTCCTTTGGTCTTAGTTTAGAACCATCAGAATACACTCTCCACCAACTTGGTTCAGGGTATCTCTGAGCAATTATTTCTAGTACTATTTGCATTAATGATTTTTTTTCCTTCCCCCCACAGAATCCTTGAAGTTTCAATTTATAGTTGAAATTATGGTAATCAGTAGGGTTAACTGATACAGCTATCTTATCTAAAACTTTGTTAACGTAATTTTTCTCTAGGATTTATGGTGCAATTATTAAAAATCTGTTATTGATGAACATCAGATTAATATTGCTGAAGGCACAAATTATGAAAATATTCAATAACGCAAGTGTAGTTCATCGCCACAAAATAATGTGTAGCATTCTCTAGATTGATTATAGATGAATGTGTTGAAAGCTGGAATGTATGCTCTACATATTGAACAAGAAAATTGATTATAAACTTGTCATTATACTTTTCTGTTAATGGGCTGAACTGAAGATATAATTGCAAAATTTGCCACTGCATGTAACAATGATAGTGGCCTGGGTTATTATAGGGACCTGGCATAAAGTCATGGAATTTGTTATTACACATGCCATTCATAATTGCAATGCTTCTAAATTAACACAAGTTACACTCAGTTCCTAAGGCTAATTTAAACACCTTTTTTGTCTTTGCAAAGAAGTTAAAAATTTCACAGAATTCCATATCCAATATTAGCATAGATATATCTGAGAAGAGCAACAAAGCACTGTCTATTGTTTTCATCACATTTTTCTTATAAATTTTCTAATCATAACATTATCTAGAACTGAAATTTAGAACCACAACAATTCTCAGGGCATAAGATCTCATATTTTGTAAACTTTCAGCTGGAAATAAGGATAAAGCCTAAGCCAATACGGAGACATAAGAGCCTAACAAAGTTGCATATGCCTTAAGTGACTATATCATACTATCTGTGTCTAATGCCACCATTATGAATAGTGCTTATGTGAAAGCACTGACACAACAGGTGATGAACACTGATAATACATGAGATGAAATGATATATTGGGATATTTTAATTCAGAAATTGACAAAGGATTGGAAATACTTTAAACTGAACCATAAAAATTGCTATTAATGTAGCAGCATTGTTTATCTGTAATAATTTAGGAACACCTGGTTTCTTATTGAACTGTATCTTTCCAGAGTATTTATGCACTGTAATCAACAATAGCTTCCAGACTCTTATAAATCTTTTTCCTCTCCATAGTCAGCTGCAAACATTCTTCTTGAAGGAAAAAAAGAGTAACTCACCATTTTCCAAATCCAACATGAAATGTCCCAACAAGCATTTAATGTTCTGTATCTTGGCCGAGTTTAGAGGCAGTTATGATATGTATCTTGTAGTATGTTTGTCTGCTAAACATTTTTCTTTTATGTTACTGACTTTATACAATAGCAATCCATAGTGTAATTTACATCTGCTTTGAAAAACCATTTTTCTGATGAAAACCTGAATTGCCGATATACCAGGTTCTTCATTTAGCTTTCATAGCCTTCCATTTTTTTCATCACACACTCATCTAGTTTTTAAAAACATTGGCATGTTTGCGCTAAAAATTTTTTCATATCCTTGTTGATGTTGGATGTTTCCAGATTCCTTTCTTTGCCCAGCCTAAGGGGATGAGAAGTTAATTAAATCAAAATTCTTCACATTCAGGGGACTCATTTTTGACAGAAAGTAACAGCATGTCATCATGGTGGACTTACATTCTGTCCTCTTTAAACATAACAAAACTGCACAGTCGAATATTTAGATAATTAATTCTTTGAGAGTATGTTGAAAATAGCTGATGGTATTTCATTTGGCCTCTTGTAGAATGCCTTTATTCCATCGCTGTGTTAATCTTTCTGGAAGCATAATTTTAATTCCTTATATACTTCGAACCTTATGCAATGAAGTGCTTTTATATCTCCACCAAGTGAAAAATAACTTTGTGCATTGTAAAGTAAGAACAGCTATGTTTGGTTGCAAAATGGTATTTTACATTAAATGTGAGTATTACAAGTGGTTGAAGTCATTAAGGCATGGACTCGTCAGCGGGATATCTGGGGTTCGATTCCCACCAGGACCATCCTCCCTGACTGAGATTTTTTTCGGGTTTTCCTCGTTCCTCATAAATGGCAAATGCCAGGGAGATACCCTAAACTTAGGCCTGGAATACTTAAAAAAATTATCCTTTCCCAAATTATCATTTCATCTCATTTATCACCAGGGTACACAGACTGTGGTGCCTTAGTTAAAATGGGTGATAAACACTACTCACAAAAAAAAATGTCATTTCATATATTTATGCAACTGGTTGAGAGAAAAGTATTAAAGGGTTTTTGGCTAGTTTTAAAAGTTGAAAGTGAATAAATAAAAAAGAATAAATGTAGACTATAAGTGCTGCTAAAGTTTAGCCAGGCTCAATATACTAGTAAAGTGTGTTCAGTCTTCATTTGTAATATATATGTAATGGCTGGTTACATCCAGTATAAAAAAAAAAACATGCATTGCACATCTGTATTGAACAAGAAAGGTAGTACACAAATTTTCAAGAGAGTCATTTTTACTTTTTAATTGCTTTTTATACACGGGAATTTAACAAAAGAGCTCTTAATAATAGTTGCATTCTGTTATATTTGTTTTCTCCTAATAACACGATTTGTCAAGTTATGATCTTCATTTGAAGTGAGTACAACATATGAAAACAGTCTATGCAGCCAATAAAAGGCCACTTTGTAGTGGCATTACTATCTTTCAGATAGGATCAGTGTAAATGAACTCTTCAAAATATCTGTGCATATAAATATGAGTAATACTCCTTTGATAAACACATTGTTATTTAGATAATGGCAAGTACTATTTTATTCCCTGTAGTGCACTGAAAATAGCGTGTCAAAGGGGTTTTGTTATAAACAGTAGAATATAATCCAGTCAAACCACTCAAACCTGCACTTTATGTTGATCCTATAATTTTCTAAATTTTGAAATATTTTGCTGCATTCAGTTATCTGCCTCAAACTTATTGTTTTGAAAGAAGAGTGGTTCCCAAACTTCTTGCCTGAATTTTCCCTTTTCCAGAATAAAATATTGGCGACACCTCCATTCACTTCCCTGCTTAATAATAATTATTTTGCAAATTCATGCATGCATGCTTCAACATTGTGACATTCACCATTATTGTGCTACTGTATAACCGGTCAAAATAATCATAATTCTTAATAATAATAGATGTGAAAATGTGTAAGTTCTTAAATGTATTTTCCTCATATCAACCCCAACTCCCCAGATAAAATCCATTGAAACCCCTAGGAATCCCAACCCACAATATAACATTACTTTTGAAAATCTATTTCAGTTGTGCATTTGTGTTGTGGATACCATTTTTAGTTGCACATAAGTGAAGAATTTTGAAGTTTTATGTTATGAGATTCGTAAATTAATGAACAAAACATAATTTAACTTCAATGTTTTTATAAAATTAATTATAGCTGAAAATGTTAATGCAGAATGATTGAAATTATTCAATATAGTATTTGATAGCTATAAAATTAAAATACTGTATGAATAACAGTTTGTGGTAAGTATTAGCTTAGGACCAAAACAAGTTTCTGATAATATTGCTAATAAGAATGGTATCAAACAAACAGGGAAGCAATAATTGCTGCCTTTTCCTGCAGTATCCTTGCATTCAAGAATTATGCAAACAGTTGTTAATTATTCATGTTATAATTGTATCAGTCTTACTTAGTTTTAGCCAGTAAATGATGCATTTATTTTGCAGCATGGGCAGTGGGAAAGGGAATCCCGATAATTCCTTCTGCATCATGTTTCGAGAGCAGGTGAACACAATTTCATCTTGGTTTGATCAGTGGAATGAATGTGAAAGAACAGTAGCCCTGTATTCACTCATCAAGAGGGTGACTCATGTCAATGCTCGCTTTTTATCTCTTGTTTTGGACCAGACAATTGGAGATTCTCAAGAATTACAGCTCCACGAACAACAAGCAAATAATCCGGGTACCTATTTTTTCATTAATTTTCTGCATATGTCATTTTTACAGGGTGAAAATTACTGAGAATTCACTTAACGACCCATTAATGCACAGATTCTTACACGTTTTACATCTAAACTTATCAGTGATACAAAGTCATAAGTGGCCATAAAATAATTAAAGCACATATTATTTAAAATGCATCAATGATGCATTTTTAGAAAGAATTGTGACAGGTGAAAAATAAAACATTATATCGTTATTAATGCAAAAAACCTTTTACGTGTGAATTTATCAGTGATATGAAATTGTAAGTAGCCATAAAATAATTAAAGTACATATTATTTAAGATTTAACAATGATGCATTTCTAGAAAGAATTGTCACAGCTGAAAAATAAACATTATTTCATTATTATTTATGCAAAAAAAATGTTCAAACAAACCATCTTTTGTATTGTAAAGTGTAGTTCAGAAACTGCAACAAAATTGTGGTATGCCTATGCAATAAAAACCACCATATCCTTTTACCTTAGTGTTGCTGAGTTTTCATTTTCTAGGACTGTAGTAATCAGTACTGATAATAATCAGTAATAATGTAATCTTTTAAACATTTTTGTTTCATGCTTTTAGATATTAAATGTCATGCTTCTCTTCAAGGGTTTATAAGCAGTTTGCCAGCAGAAAGTGATGCAGCTATTGCTCAGTTGCTTCTACATATTCCACTCCTACGCCCAGGCAATAATGAAACAAAAGCACGATATATATCGGTGATTCATAAGGTGCTGAACCACACTGTGGATACAGGTGCTCATATTGACAAGGCTCGACAGCTTTTGTCCTACAGCCTGATACACCCTGCCTTTAGCTGTGAAGACAGGAAGTGAGTATTATGCTTTCCTTATCAAGAAAATAGAAAAATATGTATAATTGCTTCAAATGCCATCTTTATATGCACATTCATAAAGATGACATTTGAAGCTACTGGTTGATCACTTATCCTTCTACATCTAAGTATAACTAAATTTAAAAAGGTCCATCTGGATTCATAAGGGGCAACTGCTAACAAGTAGATGTGTAAAAGAAGTAATGTGTGAAAAAATTATGTAAGAATATTCTTAAGCATTTAAAAAACTGAATGTGAGAAAGAATTTTTTTGCTAGACCAGTGATTCTAATAAAATTTAGTGGGTATCACATAATGATCACACATTTCAAGCTAATGGGGTAGTCATTGTTTTTTAAACCTTTATCTTTTTATTTCTTTTCTTTCTTTATTCCAGATCTGTATCAAAATGATAAATATCATGATACTTTTTTTTATCATTCAATTTCTGTCCATTTCTGTTCATTTTTTGATACAACATTTTAGTGTTATTAATTTCATTATATTCTTTTATCACCTCTTTTCATGTATGCATGGAATCATTATTGCCAATTGTTGCATCTGGCAAAAATATTATATTGTACTTAATTTGGGTCACAACATATTTTCAGCTTCTTAGTTAAGAGTCTGATTTACATATATTTAATTTAACCTCATTAATGAAAGATGCTTCAGATCCTAAGAATGCTAAAATATTTCCTATACTGGATAACTGCCAGATTTTCAGAATGCCAAGAAGGAACAGGAAGAGATCAACAGTCAGGACATTATGTGTATAAAAGAAAATTGCAAATAATTTGAGAGATCCCCATATGCACAATATGCTCTTATTAAAAAAAGATTTGTACATATCTAAAATACACTGAATTACTAATTGAAAGCTTATTTACTTGGATGTATATTTAAACATTTTGTGCTACAAAAATCTTAATTGTCCTACACTGATTTCTAGTTGGTGAGAAGTATACATTTATACAAACTGAATTTATTAATAATTATATAGTGTAATTGCAAAATATATGTTGATTATTGATATTTAATTTCTTTATAACATTAGTTAGCAAAGTTGAAGCTATCTCTCAATTGCTTAAAAATTGAATGACAACTTTGATTAAACCTGAACCTGAACTTTTATGAAAACTGGAAATCTGTTCCTTTCATTCCTCAAATAATGTTTCATAATTTAAAATAGCCTTTCCACATATGCATTTGTACCTGGAATAGACAGAAATAAGATACGAATATATTGACTTAAACTGACTTTGGTAATTGACTCATTTTATATTTTCATTGTGTTAAGTAGTTCATATTTAAATTAAATCTTCCATAAATTTAGAAAATACATTATACAAAATTTCTGTTAAAATCTGGACAAATAATAGAACCTACAACCTGTTCAAATTTTAGAAATGTAACAACATATTAAATCTAATTTATTTTGATATAAGGAAATATTGTTCTTAATCTTTTCTAAGTAAGTCATCCAAAAGAGTGTGAAAAACTTTATCCTGACTTTTAGGAAGCAATTCTTTCAATATGGCAACTTATAGCTTAAAGCAAACTATATTCTCACCTACAAAAGTCACACAACACTAATACTTCTGCTAACTTAAGCTTCAGAGGCAACAAAGAAAAGAATAATTAATGACCAAAACTACAACTATTTCATTCATTTACATAGTAAAGAATCTTGAGAAGAAATTTACAATAGTAATATTGCATCAAGCAAATTTGAATCATTCTTACAAATTTTTCATTATTACCTAAACATGAAAATCATTAGCAAAAATCCTAATAATAAAAGCAAGCATTGGATTATACAAGGGATAAAAAATCATGCAAAACAAAATGTTGTCGTTTATATACTTTGTTAAAAACTCATCCTTTCAGTCCTAAATTTAAAGATGACTATATAAGATATAAAATAATCATGTCCAAAGTTATAAGAAAAGCAAATCAACAGACTAATGATAAAGTAATCAAAATAGCTAGTAGCAAATCAAAGGCCATATGGAATATAATTAATAGAGAAACAACAAGTAACTTATTCCAGGTTGCAAACATTATTCTAATGGAGAACCTGCAATACATCTCACCCCTCAATGAAGTAGCAAATCGTTTCAACAAATAGTTTGCCAACATATCAGGAAACCTAATAAAAATTTTGCAAAAAAGCAAAAAATACTTGCTTGCATACCTGTGAAGTCAGTAGTATAATTAAAGTTTCATGTTTCTGACAGATGAATTAGGAATACTACAAATAAGGGAACCAAAACCAAAATGTTCAGCAAGAGTAGATTAAACACCTGACTTTCTCATTAAAAATGTACATATTTAATTGCTCTACCATTAACATACCTTTACAATGACTCCTGCAGCAGTGGCATTTTTCCTGCCTGCCTAAGGATAGCTATTGATTAGTCATTATACAAAAAGGGGAAAAGAAATAATAAGGCAAACTATGAACCTATAGCATTATTATCAGCTTTCTCAAAAATCTTCCTAGAAAGAAATAGTTTACTATCTGGAGACCAACATGGCTTCAGATGAAATCGCTCTACCAAATCATCAATTTCCCCTTTTGTTAGTGAATCCCTCAGAGCTGTTGATGAAATAGAACATATTTCAGCCATTTTACTAGATCTGTCTAAAGCATTTGACATACTTGACCATAAAAAAAACTATTGGTAAAATTAAAAAAGCTTGGAATTATCCACAATTGGATAAAATCATATTTGCATAACCGGAAACAAATTGTTGAAATTAAACAGAGAAATTAGAGAAGTAAAGAAGTATTGGTCAAATGCACTAGCGGAAAATTATGGAGTACCTCAAGATTCTATATTAAGTCCTATTCTTTTCTTGCTCTTCATTAATGACTTCATTATAGCTGATGATTCTACAAAGTCCCTCCTCTTTGCTGAGGACACACACATCCTGGTATGGGCAGTAAACAAAGAAAGCTTCTTAAAATCAATTTGCCAAGTAAAAGACCAACAATTTCATAGAAAACAATAGCTTAATAAATGTCAAGAAGACAGTAGCAATAGGTATTCATACAAAAGAAAATATGGAATACATAGCTTCACAAATAAAACTCCTAAACAGTCAGTTGTGAAAGTGGAATCCATCAAATTTCTTGGCCTATGGACTAAAAGCAATTTAAAATGGGATATCCACATAAATCATATAAACAAAAAAACTCAGTACTGCATATTATATGATGTACAAGGATGGAGACTGTTATAATGGCTTACTATTGAGGTATGGCATAATATTCCGGGGGGAATCAACTGCATGTAAGGTATGTTTCATAATGCAAAAGAAAATAAGTAGAGCCACAACAGGAGCAAGTCCAAGAGCAACATGTAAACCACTTTTTAAAAAATTAGGCATTCTTCCTCTTCCTTATATCTACATTTTCAAAATAATAATGCATATCTGTAAAACGATCAATAATGCAGATTCATCCTTCATTAAGAATGAAGCTAGTCCAATAGAATTACAAAACAAAATTCAAACCTCCATGTATATGTATAAACATAATAGCTCCTTATACCAAAGAAGCTTTTTGCACTCTGGCATAAAGATATACCATAAGCTTCAAAACTACCTAAAGGAAATATAAAAGTTTCAAACTATCCCTAAAGGCACATTTAATTAACCACTGCTTCTACCCCATCCAAAATTTCCTTGTAAATAATGATAAATAACTATTTCATAACTGCACTATGTCCTAGTAGTGTGAAAATAATAATGTATATCTCTCTGTACTTATTTTGATATTATTATATACACCTAATTTTATCGTGGTTTTTTTTTGGGGGGGGTATATTGTTCAGTATTTAATTAAGACGTGTCCAACATCGATTGTACTACTATGTACTAATTGATCAACTGGATCAATAAACTATTACTATCACAATTGGTTTTTCATCCCAGATTAAATTTATACTTAATCCTTTCAGTAGCCTTATGTATAGACAGCCATCTATTAGAAACATATCTTAATAATTCAGAAAAGTTGGTATCTACAAATTCAAAAAGTAAATAAATAAATAAATTTCTATTTACCTTTTGGAAAGGAAAATGAACTTTCTAACCTAACAGTTTGAATGTCTATAAAACATCACATGCATGTTGTGCATGTACAATTTGCTTTTGCTGTATACTTTTTTCCATCTTGCAAATATTCATAAAATTTTTTCTATTAAATTAACTAAAAGTAACATTAGCACTGTCAGCAGAATAGACCATAAGGTTTATTAAAGATACCAATTCACGCATTTCTTTAGATTTTCAAAAATGCTCGAAGCAGACTCATCACAATCTTCTAAAATGTCAAGAACCGACAAATAAATAGCCATATGAAGAGGCTGTGCTTTGTGATAATTAAAGTATTAACATTCATCAGGTACCAACCTATTTAAATTGGAATTTTAGATCAATTCTTGATTTTCCACTGAATATTGCCTTTATATGAATGAAAATAGCACCAACAAACTGGGAGCATTGTTTTATTGGCACTGTTGTTCAAACTATCTGTGGCTAAGGAGAGAAATTGCTAAATTTTCTGTAGGTTTTTAAAATATACAGAAAATCTGTCACTCTTTTTGTGCTGGAATGATTTTTGCAAGTGCTCATGTTTTTGTTGTTCCACCGCTTAACTTTGATGCCATTGCAGAATCCTTAAAAATATGTTAAATTAATTTTGTGCAACAATCAAAACATAATCCGCAAAACATTGTAGATTAAATTATGTTTTATGTTGTGATACCAGAACACTAACTCAGCAGCAGTAATGCACATATCTGCAGATATACTTGTGCTTTCTTTTAAAATGAACTTGGTCCTTTTGCAGCTGCTACCAATCTGTTTAGCACAGTATATGTACAGAGTTGACATGTTGTTTCACATTGCTCTCGTCTCTATGAACAATGGAAAATCCCCATCTACATATTATGGATTTGGCTTTAAAAGAACGTTTTTTTCACTGGGACAGGCCAAGAATAAATTTTCTCGTATTTCTCTAACTACCCTATCTCTTTCTTTTGTGCAGAGAACAATTAATCATTATAAATGGAATAAATTCTTGTCTTTACAAATGCTAAACAGAATTTAATTCAATTCAATTGAAAGCAAGTGAAAGAATAACAAAGTTACATTTTATAAAAATTTAAATAAGTTCAATCTTTATAAAATCTGGTATTACATATAATAATTTTTAATATAAATTAAATGTTTAATCTGCGGGGTGGATAACAAACTCTTTTTTTCCCCTGACTTACCAATGTTTATTGGCAGAACATGTTTCATGGACCCTCAAGGTCTGATTATTACTGTTTTGCAATTGAGTGAGGTAAGAACATTATGAAATGATTTGTTATGAAAAAATAGCTTAATCAGGAAACAGTGTATTAAGAGACTTACTCCTTCACACTGCATAAATTTTCAGTTGATTGACAGAATTTAGGAGGGACCAAACATCTTTCAAAGTTGGAGAGAAGTTTGCTGATTTACAGATGGTACAATATGTCATATATATTTATGCATTATAGTAAATGGTTTACTCAGGTCCAGCATTCCTTATTTTGTTTAAATGTGAAGAAGGGAAAATTATCAACAAAAATAAGTGCAGTGTTCATACAAGTTAAAACTCATTAAATCAACCATATAGACATGCTGTCAATATTCTAACCAGTTCAGTGCTACTGAAATATTATTTTCCTTTATTACATCAAGTTATGAAAAGATCTAATAAATGGAAATCACTGAGTACAAAAGTGCTAAAAATTTAGTGTTCTCTAAAATAAATATGAGGCCCAACAATGTCACTGGCAAACTTGGAAACACAGGACTACAAATATGGGAAACAGATCAAAGAATATCAGTCATAAAGACAGATAAGTGACATGTCCATTACAAATTGCTCAGTATGTTGGCAGAAGAAATGGTTCTACTTTTAACCGAATCACTAATCATTTATGAAAAAGGGAGAATCTTTTCATCCACTCTCAGATATTTACGAGGATAGGTCCATAAGTTTCTGGCCTCGCCGATAAGGATTATCGCCTTCACAAAACTCTTATCTAGTATCATACCTTATATGTTAAGTAAATAATTGCAACAGTAACTTCCACTCTGCTGTGTTCAGTTGTTCAGATATAGTTTCATAAAGAAGGCTATGTGAAGAAGATTATGACATGCTCAAAATGGAGTATCCAACTGTAATTAAGTTGTTCACAAAAGGAGGACTTACTCTAAATGAAATCAAACCGCAATTGGATGGTGTATTGCAAGCATCTCTGTCATATTCTACCCGAAAAGAATGGGTCAAACTTTTTCAAATGGGTCAAGAAAGCATTGAAGATGAAGAGCATGCAGGTCGGCCCTTGGAGATGCTCACCCCTGAAAACATTACTCTTGTGGAAGGAGAAATTATGCGAGACTGGCAGTTCAAAGTTACAGAAATATCAGCTAGGTGGCACCTTTCTCAAACAACAGTCCCTTGGAATATTCATAAACATTTAAACATGAATCAAGTTCAAAAGCAGCAACAATTCATCTGTTGGCAGGCATTTTTGAAGCTTTATCGTGGCAAAAGCAGGTTCTGCAAACCATTGTTACAGGAGATGAAACTATGGTCCTCTACTATGATCCCTTGTCCAAAAGAGAAATGGTGGATTGGCGTAAATCTGGTGAAGCACAGCCTCTAAAAGCCAAGGTCACTCAGTCAACCAAGGAGATCATGGCCACAATCTTATGGAACTGTGAAGGAATTCTCTTCATTGACTTCAAGGAGAGGAACACCACAGTAAATGGGGAGTATTATGCTGGCCTACTGCACAGTCTGCATGCTTCCATCAAAGAAAAAAGGCGAGGAAACTCAGTGGTGGTGTGTACCTTCACTATAACTCGCCTGTGCAAACAGCTCTTGTTGCAAAGGAAGCTGTGAAGAAATGGGGCTTCAAGGAGATCAGCTGTCCACCCTACATCCCTCATCTAGCTCCCAGTGACTATTTCCTCTTCTCAAAACTCAAGAAGGACCTTTGAGGAAGGAAAATTAAGTGTGACGAAGAAGTGATGATGCTGTTTATGCCCATTTTGCAGACTAGATTTCTGACTATTTTTGGAGGGGTTGATTGAAATGTTAATTCAACCATGTGAGAAGCGTATTGCAATAAAGGGTAATTATATTGAAAAGTGAATTATAATTTTTGTCTTTATCATACCTAGAAAATGATTAGGCCAGAAACTTATGGACCTACTCTCGTAGCAGGCAAACTAAATTCATTGATGAACTGTACTGCAGAGTATATTTTATAATTTTATGAATTTTTAGGGTTAACAATAAGAAAACAGTACACTAGGAAGTGGATGAAGGATGGTAATTCCTGCTGAATTAATAGTTTCCTTTTGAGTAACCATTCTCAAGAACAGGCATTATCCAGTTCTCCGCCCCTGGCATAATATGATATAAACAGTCTATGAATAATACTTATGTGGTTACCCACATAGTTTTATGCCCTTATCATATCCAAAGGTAAAAAGTTCCTGAGAAATGTATTGAGGATAGCAAATGTAAAAAGTTCCTGAGAAATGTGTTCAGGGTAGCATAAGTAAACACTTATTGAGAATAGTGTAGCTGTTAAGAAACATGTTATGAATTAAGCCTCTTGTTCTAGGTCATTGACTTATTGGTTGAAACTTCTTGAAGCCCGTATTACAAATAGTACAAGTCGACCAATGGGGCCACCAGTCTGTGATTCACCTAGACATCAACAGAATACCATATGGGGTCAGCATCAATATCAGCAATCTAGAGGTACTATTAGCAATGAAAATGCAGTTCTGAATGGTCACTACCTTGTGCACAATTGTAATTCAGCACCGTCCATTACTTCCCCAAGTAAGTGATGCATTGTTATTAATAAAACTCTCTTCCACACTACTAATTTGTTTACTTTTAAGACAGCAGCAGTGGCCTATTTTTAATATAGGTCAGGGTGGTTCTTATAATGGGGAGATCAAATATGTTATTTTGAATAGGGGCACCAGCCTATTTTCTTCCAATATTTAAATGAGTAATCTTTATAAAATTTGGCCAATTTAAATATAATTTGAGATGTTTACCAAAGTTTCAAATATACATGTTATTTGCCTTAAACAAAATTTGTGAATTTTGTGTAAATATTTTTTAAAATCTCAAGTGTTGGCTGATACAAAATAAGTTCAAATTTTTCTCCAAGATCAACAGTTACTCTCTTTGAATGGTCCTCAGTACCAATTTTTTGGAGAACTTGGATCATTTTATCTGCTGATACTTTTTTTTTTATCAGAGAAAACCATGACAACCAGCCCTTTTCTGAGATGCAGTAACAAAAAGCAAACTTCATTATAGCTGTGTGATGAACTAGGTTGGTTGGTTTCTAATGATTAGATTTACTTAATTCTCTTCTGGCATCCTAATATAGCTCAACTATCCTCGTCAGTAGCTGGGTATTTTGTCATGATTGTCTGGTCTATTGCATATTACGCAGTTTGGTAGATGTTTAGTTTGTGTAAGTGGGCTGTGAGGAATTCATGACCAGTATATGGTCAAGATTGTTGTCAATTTATTCTTTTTGTATCTTTTTCCAAGTATTGGTATTTGTTGTTGTCAACTGTCTGAGGAATTGCCCTTTAATCTTTCTTTAATTAAATTCTTTGTCAGATATAGGCTCATCAATGTTTTGATGGGCTGGATGTTTGTTCCTTTTTTGGGTAGGAAATCTGCTATTTCATTTTTGGTTAGAGCAATATGTAATGGTATCCATTAAAAATGGATAGTTTTATTTAATTTGATGGATTATTTTATTATTGGTTGCATTTCGTTGTTGAGAAAGGGCATTGTGGTTAACTATTGAATTTTCATTGTTGAATTGTTGAAGACATCAGGTCATTAAAGGTGCAGCAATTGGAATGTAACTTGAAACCACATCTGCAGTTATGCAGCAAAAATTCCTAAACCCCTTTTATTCACTTCCTGTTTTGTGAAAATAGCCCTTTGAACATTCAGAATTTGACACCATTAAATGGCTTTGGCTGTGCTATGAGCCTTATGATCTGCTCCAGAAGGTAGAAAATTGATTGAATTCTGTGAGCTGAATAATTTACTTATGTGCAGTGGTTTAAGAGATGAAGACCAAGAAGGAGAATTTACATTTATGAATATAAATAGAGTGTGATAGACTGTATGGCATGTAGTGAAGGAATCAACCAGGTGTTAGTGTGTCGGGCCTGGTGGTGTAGTGGTAACCATACTTGCCTTCTAAATCCAAGGTCACGGGTTCAAACCTGGCCAGGATCAATGCATTTTTTCCGGCGTAAAAATCCTAAGTATAGCTTCCTTCTGAAGGGAAGTAAAGCCGTGGGTCCTGTGTCATACATTTGCAGACGATAAAGAACCTCAAGTCTGAAAGAAGAGGCCTCTGTGCAAAATTTGTTGGCCGCTTCACGCCCGGAATAGAATGGGACGCTGATGACCTGAGATGTTAAAAGATTGTCCTTAAATAAAACAAATCAAAAAAAAAAGGGTGTTAGTTGATTTCAAAGTCCTAGACATGATAACAAGTAGGGGATATTTTCCACTAAAAATAAGGGTGAGTTTAGAGAAATGCTATAGGGAGTAAGAAACAATAGAAATGAAATATATAAAAGATTTTAGATGGAAAGACCTTTTCTGGGAGAATTTGATAAGCAAAATAGGGGAAATAAGAAAGTATGCAATTCTAGAGGCACTGAAGATAGGAAAGATAGAGGGAGCATTGGGAAAGAGGTGGAGTCTATGGTGAGGTGGGCAAAAGAAAGATGGAAGTGAATCAAAGAGGAAATGTGAAAGGTTATGGATGGTATGATGGAGAGTGTGTTAAGGTAAAGAAAGAAGTGTTTAAGGACTTAATAAGGTGGAGAAGGTCAGAAGAGGAAGGTGATAGGCAAAATTTTTTGTTCAAAAAAGGGGATATAAATCCTTAGTGCAGGATAAAAGGAAAGAGTCGGTCCTGGTGGCGTAGTGGTAACCATACTTGCCTTCTGCACCCAAGATCGTGGGTTCAAACCTGGCCAGGATCTACGGATTTTTTTCAAGGCATAAAAATCCTAAGTATAGCTTCCTTCAGAAGGGAAGTAAAGCTGTGGGTCCCGTGTGGTATATTTATGGCATGAAAAAGAAACTCAAGCCTGAAAAAAGAGGCATCTGAGCATAATTTGTAGGCCGTTTCATGCCCTAAATTGAATGGGGCGCTGATGACCTGAGATGTTAAAAGAGCATCCGTAAATAAAACGAATCAACAATAAAAAAATGAAATGAAAGAGTGGCAACAGAGAATGTGTTAAAAAATTAAAGGAACAGTGATAGCTAAAGATAAAAATATGGGCATTTGTGAAGGAAATTTTATGGAAGAGAAGGGTAGGAAATAAGATAACCCCAAGGGATTGGAAGAATTACTTTAGAAACCTGTTAGGTGGCAAGAATATCCTGAGTTATGAATTAAACTTAGATAGCACTGGGTATAGGATAGAAAGTTTAGATAAAGAGAGTGAGGTAGGGTACCATAGTAAAAAAATTGAAGAAGAAAAAGGTGACAGAAATAGATGGAATTCCAGCAGAGTTTTGCAAAGTTTTGGGGGAAATGGAAGGAGTTATTGGGCTGCTAATGGAATCATTAAATAGAATTAAGGAGAAGGTAATGCCAGAGAGTTTGAAAGTTAGTATGATTTTTCCAATATATAAAGGGAAAGGTGGTACAAAAGCCTGAGTAACTATTAAGGAATTAGCCTACTAACAATGAATACGTAAAATATACACTGGTGTATAAGCAGGAAGGTTACACGAGTGGGCAGAAATGGAATGTAAATTATAATTTAAAGCAGGGTTTAGAAAAGGAAGAACAATAGATAATGTAATGATAATTCATATTATAGGGGGTAAATATTTAAGAAATAAAAGGGGTAGTGCATATATTTTCTTTGCAAGTTTTTAGAAAGCATTTGATACAATAAATAGGAATGCATTGGTATATAAATTGAGAGGTAAGGGAGTTAGTAACGAATTTATTTTAGGACTTAAAATTATATGAAATAAGCAGGTATTGTGTTAGATGTGAAGGTAATAGATCTGCAGACTATACAATTCAAAATTTAGGCTTGAAACAGGGATGTAAATTAAGTCTGATATTATTTAATTAATTTATAGATGATATCCTAGATAGGATTAAGGAAAAAAATAGCCATTACCCAATTGGAAAAAAGTACCATGATTGCTTTTAGTGGATGGGGGCAGTAACTGTGATGCCACTGATGAATATTTTTTTTAATGGTGTTTAACGCCCGTTTTTACTACTGAGGCACCACAGGTGGTGAACACTGGTGATACATGAAATGAAATGATATATTGGTAAAGGATTTTTTTTTATTATTAAGGAAGGAAACGTTCCAGGCCTAAGTTTAGGGCACCTCCCCGGCATTTGCCAGTTATGAAGACTGAGGAAAACCTGGAAAAAACCCCAGTCCAGCAGGTTCTAGCAGGATTCGAACCCCAGACCTCCCCGCTCATGAGGCTGCGCCTTAACGACCTCGGCCACCCTTGGCAGTGCCCACTGATGAATTATTAGGTATGGTGCAGAATAATAGTAAGTATTTAAAAAGGGAACAAAATTAAGGAAAGATGAGAGATGGTTTATAAATAGAAGTCCAATAGAAGTAGTGAAAGAATTTTATTATTTGGGGGTGAGATTTATGAGTAATAGAAGGTGGGAGGTCTAGTCTAAATGTGCACAAGCAAAAGGTAAATTAGCTATAAAAGCTGTTAGAATAAGCATGTATAATGTTCCCACATTGTCAATGAAATGCTTAAAAAGACTATATGAGGCTGTGTTGAATCCAAGATGATGTATGCAGTGGAAATTTAGGGAGTGTCAAAGGGGTGGACAAAGGTTGATGTAGCACATAGAGTGTTTTGTAGAGAGGTTCTGAGGTTACAAAAAGTTCACCAAGGGGGGCTAAGCATGGTAGAATTAGGAAGAGTAGGAAGGAAAGGAATAATAATGGAAAGAATCTTAAAATATTGTTATAGATGTTTGAAATGTACCAAATAGATAGTAATGATGTACCAAAAGAATGTCATAGAGTGTATTGGAAAGTGAGTGTTGGCTTGGAGAGGTGGGAAAACTATTAGAAGAAATTGGAATTGGAGATGTATGGCAATTGGGTGAAAATGATGTTGTGGATTTTGGAAAAAAGTGAGACAGAACGTAAAAGATATAGAGAGGAAAGAGAACTGGGCTAGATTAGAGTATTAAAGTTTCTTGGATTTATATGAAATAGTTAAAAGAAATTGGGGATGGATGTTTATTGTGGATTTTGGGAAGAAGTGAGATGGAGGGTAGAAGATATAGAGAGAGATATCTGGCCTAGTTTAGAGGATAAAAGTTACTTTGATTTATATGAAGTAGTTAAAAAAAATGTTCGTAACCAGTTTGGAAGGACAGGTTTTGCATGGATGCGTACAGGGATATTATTTTTAAAAAGACTGCGGATAAATTGTAAAGAAGGATGCATTGTGTGGGAAAGTCGAAAGTCTGTTCCATTGTTTAATTGAATGTGACATGGTAAAAAGTTGGAGGTATAGTATCTGGGATAGAAAATGGGATAAATTACAACAACAAATAGTGGCAACAAAAATGTTATTAGAAACGACAGTAGAGGAAATAAGATAGGGGAATTTTTACAAAAACTAAGGGATAAATGGAAAAGAAGTATAAAGGAGCTTGAGAACACACCCAGTGATGAAAATTAGTAATTCATATTAGGGGTCTTTATCATACAAATAACCTGGTGGTTGGGATATGGTAGGGCCTCAGTTTTGGTGCTCTGAACTTTTGAAGATTTTTATTAATGTAAATTATATTATGGAAATTAAATTATAATTGTTAATCTTAAAAATTGTACTTTGCTTGATATTAGTAATATTGAATTTTGAGTAAATTCATTCAAGTATGATTGGTTGATTGTAGCCATCTGGGATGCTAATATTTATAATTTTTCCCTTATATTCCCAACAAATAGCTTTCAAATTATTTTTTATTTGTTTGTTGCTATCACGCTGGCTGCATTTAAGTAGATCTTCTATGTTTAGGATAGTATTCATGTCCTTACACAATAGGCTGTGGCTATCCTTGACTAATTTCATTCTGAAGAGATGTTCTTACAGGCAATCATGCCCAACAACTGAGCAGAATTGGGCAACTCCAATTTTTCATGGTTTCAAAAAAAGATGTTTGAAAGTATTTAGATCTTCAAATGGTTTTCTTTTTATGTTTTTGCTGAATATTTTGCAGTTCTTGTTAAGTTTTATAAGTTTCAAATTAAAAGATAGTTCTAGTTAAAAAGATGTTTTAATTTTATGGTGGCTCCTTGTTTTGCTAAAGTATCAGCAATCTTATCCTCCTTTAATCCTACATGGCTCAGGATCCATTATAAAACTATTTCTATATTTTTGATCTGGATTGTGTGATATATTTTATTTTATTTATAGTGTATGTTGGTTGGTAATTATAATTCATTATATGTTATAGTGCTGCATTAGAGTCACTTGAGATAACAGTTCTTTTATTTATATTAGGTCTGTACAATAGATTTTCTAAAGCTGCTCTAATAGTCATTATTTTGCCATCAAAATTGTTAGCATACTGTCCCAAGGGTATATATTGAGGGAATTCTTCATAGTAGATTCCAAAGCCTGCTTCTCCATTTTTAAGAGATCCATGTACGAAGTGCTGTCAATCTTAATAGTAGGTTGTTCCTCTTGGAGATCATTGTATCCAAATTTAGTTTCTCTCTGATATCCATATATTGTAAAGGATAAGTTGGTATAATGTGGATTTAGTACTTATTTTTTAAATTTTGTCTAAACGTTCTTTCTGTATGTAATTTGTGAAAGTTTGTTATGGTTTTAATCTTTGTGTGCTGTCAGAAACATGAAACTATTTATTCCTGTGTTGATTTCTTTTTAATTTTTGTCCCTGTATTGCCGTTTTAATATTTAGCTCTGTTTTAATTGGCAGATTTTCAGTTGTGCTCTACATTTCAGCAATTGGTGTTGTGTTTATGGTTCTTGTTATTATTCTTAAGGACCTAGATTGTATTGTATCTAATTTTTAAATTTGTTGTTTATTGTTGATATTATGGATCCTCCCCATTTGATACCTGCTAGTCTTTCTAATGTTCTTATTCAGTTTCGTAGTGGTAACCATGCTTTATCCTCTAAATCCAAGATCTTGGGTTCTATCCCAGCTAGGACTGATGGATTTTTCGGGCGTAAAAATCCTAAGTATGGCTTCCTTTGGAAGGGAAATTAAGCCATGGATCCTTTATCGTGCATTTAGCACACGATAAAGAACCTGAAAAAGAAGCCTCTGAGCAATTTGTCGGCCTTTCATGCCCTGAATTAAATGGGATGTGATGACCTGGAATGTCAAAGAGCGTCCGTAAATAAACCAAGTTAAAAAAAAAAACAAAAAAAAAAACTTAGTTACATTGTCAATCTGTTTAGAGAAAGAAAAGTTTTTTATCCAGTGTTATTCCAAGATATTTAGTGTGTTCTTTCTTCATTATTGATTTAATGTTGGAAATCATCTAGTGTGTTGAAGACTGAAAAGCTGGAAAACTATCTTTTTAGTAATTAAGTTCCACTCAATCATATAATCTTAAATATATGGTTAGTTTCACTGTGCAAGTTCCAATTAAGATTTCTAGTTATCTTTTTTGTGTTTATTTCCATATTGTTGGTGGATGTCCCTGTTTCCATGCTGTTGATAATTTTCTGCATTCATTTTCTAGTTTTTTGTAATGTTGTTTATTCTGCTTATTTTTTTGGCTAATCCATATGGCAATATCATCTACAAACAATCCCATATTTGCCTTTGGGAAGTCAGCTGATATTTTGTTGATGTCGTCTATGAAAATATTAAAAATATTTGGACTGGAGACATGCCTTGAGGAAGGTCTACTTTAGTTGTATGCCATTTAGAGATGACATTATTCCACTTTACAGCTCTTTGTGATAATAGATACATGAATCATATCAACAGGTTTTCTCTTATCTCAATATTACTCATCTCATAAATAAACTTCTTTCTCCATGCTTTGTCAAAGACATTTTTGAAGTCATCAAAGAGAGTAAGCACTATTTCTTTTTTGATGAAGGCATTTTTAATATCCTGTGTTAAATATAGAACCTGATTGATTGTTGAATAGTGCTTTGTGAAACATGCTTGATGGTCTCAAAGGAGATTTTTAGATTGCAGATAATAGCAATTACTGAGATTAAGGATATAGGCCTGTCTCTGTCTAACTTACCTGCTGGTTTGTCTGTCTTCTTAATTGGAATGATAATAGTTTTATTCCATATAACAGGAATGCTATCTTTACTCTTTCAGATCTTGTTTAATATGTTCAATAGTACCTTCTTGGCCCGGCACCTTAATTCTTGACATATTCACTATGCATTTTGTTTGGTTGATTTTTTTTTTTTTTTTTTTTTTTTTTTTTTTGATTGATTTATTTATGGACGCTCTTCAACATCTCAGGTCATCAGCGTCCCATTCAACTCAGGGCGTGAAACGGCTGACAAATTTTGCTCAGAGGCCTCTCTTTCAGGCTTGAGGTTCTTTTTCGTACCGTAAATGTACGACACGGGACCCACGGTTTTACTTCCCTTCCGAAGGATGCCATACTTAGGATTTTTACACCCGAAAAAATCCATCGGTCCTGGCCGGGTTTGAACCCGCGATCTTGGGTATAGGAGGCAAGTATGGTAACCACTACACCACCAGGACCGACATATTTTGTTTGGTCCAAGGCTCTTTTTGTATTTCAGTGATGTTGGCTTGGTTGAGTTCTTGAATTGTAAAGTTGTTATAAAATAGATGTTATTGGCCTGCAAATACCTTGGGTATGTGCCTTTTTAATATTTTGTTTAGTTTTCCATTGTCTCTATTCAGTTTATGTGCAATTTTGTAATGAGTAGCAAATTTGTTAGCTATTTCTTTATCATGAATGAGGGCTTTGTTCTTAATAATAATAGGTTCTTGTTTTGTTTCTGGCCATTGTTTAATGTATTAATATATTTATGTACTTTAGTATATTACTACTATAGTTGAACTAAGAAATTCATTAAATGACGCTTGCCCAGCATTTGTTATTTCTCTCTTTAGAAATGCAGGTTTCTTTCTCCAATCTCTCACTAACTTAGGATCTTTTGTTGCCTCTGCTATATTTCTGGTGTTATCTGGTCTCTTTTTAATGTGGATAATCTCTGACTCCAAAAAGGTTTGTACCTTTGAAATCAGTATGAGTAAGTATATGAGGGCAGATTTAAATCTGGTAAATTTCAACAAAATTGCAGGAAATTGTGTCAAACAAGAATTGGGTACATAATATCCTGCATGTGAAGAAACTTGAGTAGGCGATGGATGGTTTATTGACTGCATCAAAGGAAGGATATTTCAAAATGTGTTTGGAAAAGTTGCAGCATAATCTGAATGACTTCTGTCTTTGTTTTGTGACAGTAGACAAAACTTGGATTGACTATTACACTCTGAGACAAAACAGTGGATTGGCGATGAAAGTGCCCCGAAAAGAGCTAAAACCATTTTTGGGATAGAAAAAGTGCAAGGAACCTTTTTTGGGGCTCTCAATGATTATTTGGAAAAGGGTACTGTTTATATGAAACATTATTGGACCATTTGCATAGTAAGTTGAAGAAAAAGTGAACAAGATTGGCACACAAAAAGGTGCTTCTCCACAACAACAATGTGCCTGCTCACATGTCAACCATGTGATGGCAAAAGTGCATTAGCTTTGAAATAGCTTACCATCCACCCTCTTACCCATTTCACTTTTTTCTATTTCCTAATCTCAAAAAAGAAATTGGCTGGGGGAAGGAAAAAATTTCTGTCACATGAAGAGGTTATCTATACTGTAAACTAGTATTATGTACAGTTTGAAAGAAATTATTTTTCTGATGAAATAAAAAATTTTAAATTTTGCTATATTGAGCTCAAAGTAGATTATGTATTGAAATAATTTTGTTTTAGCAAGGAAGAAAAAAAAATTGATGGTTTTTACCACACTTATTAATCCCTCCTCATATACACTATTTTGTATAAGCTACTAGACACTGAATGATAAATTAAAAACATGTTTATATTATCTAATATATAAAAACAAAAATATTCAGAATAACCCTCACAGGTAAATCAAACAATTTACACAATATAGCTGTATATATTTTTAAATCATTAACTGTGAACACACAAATGGATCATGCTTCAAGTGAAAGGTAGTGACAATTATTGTTACTACTTTGTCACTACCATTATCATCCTATTCCTGTCCTATCCATGCATTATCACAGACTATCACTGCTTCACAAGTCTACAATGATAGTGGTAACATCTCTGGCCTATTCTCCAGTCTGGACAAAGCATAATCAGAGGTTAGTAACAAGGGTGGCGTGCTGCCATGAGCCCCTTTTGAGTGCTGTTTTCATATATTTAATTTATACCATTACCATAGCTTTGTAACATGCACACTATACAAGGTGGGCCTCAAGCTATCAGCCCCTCTGTACTGGTCATATAGCATCTGTAGCTTGAAAAACAATGAGGTTAAAGCAAATACGTGCTATATATCAATATATTATAATTGAGGATATTTTCACTGTGTAAATGTCTTAAGTTATATATAACAACTTTCGTTGGGAGTGGGGGTGGCACCCCAAAGACCCCCTAAATAGCTGTCATTGCTAAAGTTACAAAAGGATCATTGCTCATTATGATCTATGTTAACAGTGGTGATCAGTGACAAAGTACTGAGTGCACTACAACTTAAATGTACAGAAACATAAAATTATAACATGCAACTAAATGCCAAACTCGCCCAAGTCTATGGGGTGCTCATTTCCATTGCAAAACTTATGTCTAGGTGCTGAATTCTTCTGTAAATTTATTTGCTCAGCTGACATTTCTGGGATATGGTATTCTGTTAAGAAAGTTTTATTCTTATCAGTGGTGAAAAATAGTTCTGTATTATAAGCCAAAACTGGCAACTATTGAGTTGCATGGGTATTTTAGCTGAAGATTCTATTGTTGAACAGTCCTATTGCACTTGAAATTGCCACTTATGTCAACTGGATTAGATATTAAAACAAGATCAGACAATTGTATAACAGCTACATTGCAAGAAAATGAGCTATGTTGGAAAAATTTAATTTAATTATGCCATAAGGATTCATTGACTGTTGTTTTTTCATCAATAAACTTTGGTAGCAAATCCATTCCTAAGGAACATAATGAACTCAATAGTTGCTATGGTTAACTTATTAAAAAGAGAGCAATAAAAACCAGACTTTTCTAATGCTAAATGAAACTCGGCCCCATCAAGCTAATATTTGCAGTTGTCCAAAGGCAAGTTACTCTCCAGATATTGTCCACTGAGGATTGAGTTATTGCAATTGTATGCTACAGAGAAACCTGATTTTGCCATCTTTTTTACAGACTAAAAATGACATTTAAAAGATGCATACCTGATGATATTTTTGGACATTTAAGTATTCAGGGAAAAGAAGAAAACCTTTATAATCTGAGTGACAAGGTAAATGGATTCCTGAGAAGAGCGATAATAATGAGTCAGATAACCCTTAATCTAGAAATGTTTTCTCTCACAGTTTATAGCAATCTGGAAATTGCTTCCAGCTAGATTTTAGCACATCTTCTTACTTTAGAGAATACTGCAGTTGTACTTTACTTCCCCAATGTGAATGGATACAGCTGCATTAGCAACCCCTGTGCTGTCACTACTGAACACAAAACACATGTACCTTTAAAAACAAGCAAAAGAATTGACTGAACTTCTGGCTGCTTGAACTTGAACTTAAATTTAGGAAAACGGAATTTCTTCTGCTAAGAATTTTATCAAAATGGGGGGGGGATCTATACTTGACCATAGCCAACAAACCTGGATGTTATGCACTTTACAAAGTACAACAGTGGCTCTGATAAAGCCTTAGCAGTTTAGAGTATGAACAATTGTGCAAAAGAAGCAACGTCATACATCTCATTGTGAAAATATTTACTGAGCATTTGTTATTGTAGTATTGTAACTATTACAATTTTCTAGTTTCTCTTCTGGTAATATATTTTATAAGAAATTTAATTCATATGCCTATTTTAAAAAGGATATATTTCCCATTTTTATAAACATCTTTTTGTTCTTTTTCATTTGATAGAGCCATGCAATTTGCACCATAACCTTTGATACATACTGCTCTATTGAACAAATAGGCATATACTCTTATGTCACTTCCTCTCAAAAATTTGCTCTTTTCAAGTTATCTAGTATCAGTCATTCAGTCTCTCATTTTTTAATACAGTAAGCATCAGGCTCAACTTTCTGTTCCTCATCAAAGAACTTCTTTAATATGCATTATTTTACTATGTTTCATTACATCCTTCCTGGAATGCTCTATTAAGTGTGTATAGATGGATATAATTATAATAAAAATTAAGAGTTAAAATTGTGTTTTATTGGACGCAAGTTAAGTTGCAGATTATTTAGGCTCCATTATACCTAGTATTATTTTTAAATTTTATTTTACATATTTGTTAAACTTTCCATATATTAGAATAAATATTAATTCTTTAGATCTTTAGCTCAATAGTCATTGCTGCTGCATCTTATTTGGAACAACTACATATTTTAAATATATTCCATTTATTCTGTAAGATTCCTCCTTTTCCTCCTCCCCTCCTGTTCTTCTTCTTCCTCTTCCTCTCCTCCTGCTCCTCCTTGTGAGGTGAAAAAAATGATCTAATAGCAGCGTATACAAGGGTCTCAATGAAAATTTTTAGCAGTGGCCACAAATATTTTTCAATCAAGTTTTAATGTTCACATCTTTTCAAAGTGTTTTCCATTATGACAAATACACTTTTGCATCCATCAAACTACTTTGAAAATGCATCTAACCAAGCATCTTTTGGTAGGTCACTTGCAGACTCCATGTAAGCCCAAATGGTCTCTTCATGTGATTGAGAAATAGCGACCATGTAGCTTCTTTTTGTTTAAGAAAAAAAGTCTTGTGAAGCCAAATCTGTAGAATAAAGAGGTTTAGGAAGGATTCTGACTTTTTGATTGGCCAAGAAATGTAGCATTCTGGATGCTATGTGTGCAGAAGCATAGCAATGGTGAAGCAGCAGGCGATTGATTTTCAATCTTAGATGCATTGTTTTCCATGCTGCAATGACTGATGGTAGACAGTTATTTACATATCGCTTTGCATTAACTATTTTTTGGGTATCCAGGGTGACAGATACTAAATGACCGATATTTGAGAAGAAGGAAACCACCATCTTTCCTGCACTTCTGAATCTTCGTACTTTATTTGATGGATCTCTTCTTGAAAGCACCATACTGCTGATTGCCACTTTGTTTCAGGATCTTAATGATATATCCATGATTCATCCCCTGTGGCAATGTTGTAGGTGTCCTTGCTTCTCCAATTGTTAAATTTTCCAGTATGAAACAGCACCATTCCACTTAAACTGCTTTCTGATCCTCTGTTAATGAATGTAGTATCCAACGAGAACAACACTTTGTGACTTGAAGATGTTCATGAAGGATGGTGTTTACTGCCATTGATCCAATGTTAAGGGTACTCTGAATGTCAACATAGGTGGATGAAAATTCTCCATTAGTAACTTTCGCATAATTGCAATTATTTCTGATGTTACTGCTGTGTGAGGCAACCTCGCAAGGCTCAGCTTCCATGGATTCCTGGTACCTTTGGAACTACTGAAGTCAGTTTCCAATGGTGGCTCTGAATGGTGCAGAATCCTGAAAAATGCCAATCAAAGACTGGGGGACATTCCTTTGCTCTTAGCCCCTTTTTGAAATCATATTTTGTGACAGCTCCATTACTTTTGTCTCTCTGTGCAGCAATGAGTGTGTTTCCATCTGCTTTCTTGCAAAAATGCCTGCCATATTGTTATGCAGTAAATTGTGCTTATAGCTTTAAAGCATCCCTCTTTCAAATGGAAGTAATTATAATACTGTCACTTTTAAGGTTTATCCTCTGCTAAAAAACTTTCAAATTTATCCTTGTATTTAAATAACATAGTAGTTATTAATTTCATTCATGCTTTTGTCTCATTTTAATATCTTTGTATTGCAAATTGTATAATATTATTTACTATGCTAAGAGGTTCTTTTTAACTTCAGTCACATTGATAACATATTTTTGGTAAAGCCATACCAAAGTTTTTTAATGCATTTTATATAAATAGTTTTCACCGAATAAATATTGTTTGAAGTGCTTACATATCAGTTGCACAATTCAACTCTTATTATCTGTTCTTATGATCATGTTGAGGGTGATATGTATCAGTTTGCTTCTACTTTCTTTTTTCAAGAACAGCTGAGTACACAAGTCTCTTGCATTTACATTATTGAAAATAATAAATACAAATAAAAACATATTTGGACAATCGTGGGGTTAGTAGATGAACTTGTTGTACCACAGTTATGGTTAAAATGCTACACTGTGTACCAATTATGCTTTGGCCACGAATGTTGTTTTATGTAGAATGTAGCTGATTACAGCTGTGTAAGTCCATGTCAAATACTCCATTCTGTTACATATATCAAATATGAGCCAGAAAATAGAGGAGAAGTAACAACACTGGAAGAAATAATTGGGTAAAGGAAGTGCAAAATAAACTAATTAGTTCTGGATATCATTGTATGATTCAGTTGAACTACACACTCTTAAAGCTTCACTTACTTTTCATAAATGTATGGAACTGGTTACAAGAACATTTAGTTCCCACCTTCAGCCAGGCTAAAGTTCAACTGTCGGATCATCATTGAGCTGTGGGCAGTGGTGGCAGTGTGATAAACTTGTAGTTTATGTTTTCATCCCCGACAATGTCAAAGTTCATTATGCTGTCCTTGTATTTGTAGATGTAGATTTTCTCCCAGGTTGCTAATTCAATGGGTCCTTGTACTGATTTTAATAATTTTGCTTTATTTATTATGTCGTGATAAATAAAGCAAAATTATTAAAAGGTACAAGGACCTACGGAATTAGCAACTTGGGAGAAAATCTACATCTACAAATACAAAGACAGCATAATGAACTTCGACATTGTCGGGGATGAAAACATAAACTACAAGTTTATCACACCGCCACTAGAGCAGAATATATTACGGCATCCAGAAAGTAAGTCCCAATCGCGCCTAGAGATGGCACCGCTAGTCGGACAGGAATGCGCAAGCGCAGGAATAGAGAGGAAGTATGTGGTAATAATGCAGTAAAATTTCAGCCTTGTGACGGCCGTGGTTACCGCGCTGTGCTAGGAGAAAATGGGTGCTCTGATATTGTCTCCCGCCAACTGCGAAGTTCGTGCAGTCATCCGAGGTTTGCACGCTCAAAAGCAAAGTCAAGCAGAGATCCATCGCCAATTGTGTCAAGCTTCCGGGAGACAATTTCGTGCACAAGGGAGCGAGACATCTGGAGAATTGACAAGAGAGTTCTGAAATTGTGAAGCGCCGGTTCTGCTCAATTGCTTGCCGCACACTTTCCAACACTTCTGCCGTCACCAGGGACGGTCGGCCACTATGGTCGTCGTCGTGAATTGGTTCGTCCTTCAGTGAACTGCCTGCACCATCGTCTTACCATAATGTCGTGTCCATACACTCGACACAATGGATCTCTGCTGAACTTTGCTTTTGAGCGAGCAAACCTCGGATGACTGCACGAACCTCGCAGTTGGCGGGAGACAATATCAGAGCAGCCATTTTCTCCTAGCACAGCGCGGTAACCACGGCCGTCACAAGGCTGAAATTTTACTGCATTATTCGTACATATTTCCTCTCTACTCCTGCGCATGAGCATTTCTATCCAACAAGTGGTTCCATCTCCAGGCGCGATTGGGACTTACTTTCTGGATGGCCCTCGTACATTCCTACAGCTCAACGATGATTCGACAGTTGAACTTTAGCCTGGCTGAAGATGGGAACTAAATGTTCTTGAAACCGGTTCCATACATTTATGAAAAGTAAGTGAAGCTTTAAGAGTGTGTAGTTCAAGTGAATCAAACAATATCAATTAATATGATTAGCTTCACTGTGCAAGTTCCAATTTACATTTAAGTAATTAGTTCTCACTTGTCTGTTTGATCTTGCAAAGCATACTATACTTTTCCAGGCAACTATAACCTGTATGTTTATTTTTTGTAGATACTATCAGCAACTGTTCAAATGGTACTCATCCAAGAGTGCGTAGGAGCAATAGTTTAACACCACCAGTCAGTATTACACAAACTTCAGAACTGTGGAGCTCACAGGTTGGTAAAGTATTGATTTTTCTGAAGTTCTCTGTTCTTGAAAATGGAATGTTACTTCATTTAAGCTCAGACAGTTTTGAATTGCTCTCCCACTCATTCCAGTGGGACATGCTTATGTATGCTATCTTGTCAAATCATCAGTATGTGCCTGCCGTCTGCTGGTACAGTCTGATGCAAATACCACTTTGTAGTGGCTTCAAAACTTTCTGATTTGTATCAAAGGCACATTGTTGGGCTTTTTGATGCCAGTTACAGCATTAGGATGCTAGTAAAAAGGAGCAAAAAAGAAAGGTTTTAACGTAAGTAAGTCGTGCCTGGGCTGTATAACACAGCTGCACAAAAATGGATTCCTATCTGGGGCCCAATCTGCAGAAAATAACAAAAAAGGGGCAAAACCAGCAAGACTTAAAGGGGTAGAGGCCAAGGTGAGGACAGCAGTAAGCAGAAAACCCTCCAACAAAGAAGCATTGCCAGACACATTGGAAAATCTAAAGGGACCATTTATAGGATAATCCACCAACTTTTGGGCCTAGAATAGCGGCATAAAGCTTGCAGGCACGTCTTGAAAGAACAGCACATCAGAGAACACTTCAATGCAAGAAAACTGTATGAACCCACCAGGGAAGTTAAAAGTGACAATGGATGGTTTCTTTGGATGAAACCATCTTTATCTGGATGACACAAACAAATCTCATGCTATTTACTACTATCGAGTGGGCCAAAAGGGCACTCCAACTTCATCCAGGTAAACAAGGAAAAGTTTTCCAAGGGTTCATGGTAGTTGCAGATTACTGGGCTCAGGGGCAATTCATGACTCACAGAGTTGCCAATAATGTAAAGATAAAAAACGTCTCCTTCCAGGAGAATATCATGAATCCAATTTTTGATTGTAAGTTGAGGATGCCCCAAATGTTTGGGTCCACATGGATGAAGCATCCATCTAGACTTCTCGATCATCCCAGGATATTTACCACCAGAAAGTTGTGGAAATGGTCATCAATGTGATGTTTAAAAGGATCCTTGTGAAGTCAGCAGATTCCTCACCAATGGATTTTTGCAGATTTGGTCTTCTGAAACAGGGCCTTGCTTCTTGATGTCCCACCATAATTAAGGAAATCTGCCAAGAGGAGTGGGCTAACATCCCTCTTCCAATAATTAAGATCATTGTATGATCTTAATCCTATGTTTCACTGTACAGGTTCCAATTAGCATTTCTGATCCATCTTCCTGTTCTAAGGCACAGCCTTCTACAATGGAAATTGCATGGTAGAGTCATAGTTCAAACTGGTGGACATCAAATTGAACACTTTCTGGTGGTGCAGAAAGGGAATCTCACCGTGAGAAAATGTATGTAAAAAGTCAGAGCTTAAATGAAGCAATCCTCCATAGTATTAGCAGCAATGGTTTTGATATTGTTGGAGTAAAGCTCCTAAATGAACTCGGGCTTTATGTGTAAGTATAAATAGTTATATTTTAGAAAGTACTGTGGAAAATCAAAATTTATACATAACAGGGAAAGGGTATGTGTTTCAAACACCAGATATCAATGAAAATGCATGCAACAATGATCTGTCACACAAATGTGGTAATTAGTCACATGTTTAATTTTCGTCCCATTTAGGAGCTATAATGCATTTTAAAATACTGCAGAAATGTCAAGTTATACTTGCATTCAGTCCTCTACTGGCAGTCTGTGTTTTCAAATCATATTGACAGACCTAGACATGCACTAATAATTTGTTCAGTAGATCACACAATATGGTAATGAAAAGATTAAATAATGAACACATGCATCCTTCTAACTTTTATATGAATCTGAATGAGTCTAAACAGAGACAGACAGCAATCATATTTCATCTATTTTATATTTGAATTTGAATTTATTTCTCTTTACATCCACATACAATTTTAAATATTATAATAAGACCTGTGTCTTAGTTACCATAATACTAACTAATAATATAAAAGTAATACATATTATTATGACTCTGTAACAATAATTTAATTCTGAGCACTTCATCAAACAATTATGCTAAGCTTGTGAGTCACCTATTTCCTTAGGACTATATACACACTAACACTCAATTTATGGTGTTAAATAATTCTGTTTCTAATGCTAATTTACTTCCATTCCCTCCCATATTCAATTTATCAATTATTAACTGTCTGACCATTCTTTATCGTTTCTCCCTCACCTTCCCAAAATACACTGTAATATCCATAAATTATTATACTTCTAAGGGTACTTTCTACATTTCCTTCCATCGTCCTTTTCATCATTCTTATCCATTAACTATATCTAAATACTTCTCTGTCATTTCTATATCCTTCTCTCCTTTTACAGTAAGTTTGTTCTATATTTATGTACCAGTTTTTTCTTTTACATAGGCATAGGCATTTATATCTTGAAATTTGTATTTCTCTTCGATCTCTTCTGTTATTTTTATGTGCTTTTTCTACATAACCTATCTTCAGTCTTATAAGAAGTTGCACATCCTACTCTTTATGCTTCTGCCTGGGTCAGTAACCTTTTAGGGAGCTAATTGTCTTTGGACACACATGCAATACAGAAACGCATGTAAGGGCTTTTTGAATCAGTGTCAGTCCATCAATATCGGGGCCACCTCATAGACATCATAGATAGATGGAAAGAAGATAAATAATGAAATGGAAGGTGAATTCATGGAAGAGAAATATTAACCTGGCATCTGCCCTTTCTGATAATGTACTGTTTAAAACAACAGAAAACTCAGTTCTGGTTAGTCAGCTGCAGGATTTGAATTGGGACCTCCAGAATACAAGTCTCAAGTGTTATGGCCTGAGCCAACCCATTCTTAATTTTCTAATTTCACCTGCTCTCCTAGGTTCTCATTTGCATTTCCTTTACTCTGCTTCATATCTTTTCCCACTTATTATTCATATTCTGTGAAATATATTCTTATTTGAGTATTTATATTTTATTATCCACTGTAATTTGAAATTCTTTCATCTGTTTAGAATCCTCCTCCATTGTGGTATTTATTTTTTGTGACTTAATGTTTACAGTTTTATTAATCCTGCTATTTGACTAGCACTAAAGAAGTAGCTTGTTTCACAATTGGTTCCTTTAAATGACATAACATCCATTATATTGTTTGCAAAACATTTTCACTAGCCATATGGCTTATCAGAACCTTTGTGCGCTCATTAGAGGATTGCCATATTTGTTTAAAGGATTTTCTTTTATGGAAAATATTCCCATTCTGCTTGCATAGTTAGTAGCTGTTATTTTAATATATCCTAAACTTAGGTATTCATTTTTTACACTAAACTCCACTTACATAAAAGTAAGATGCATTTCTGGAGAATCTCTCCCATTTTCAGTTGCTCACTGAACCGCCGTTAACTCGAAACAATGGCTAGACACCCGGATGTGTCTGTGGTGGCCTCTGTTGGTTCAAGTAGGAAATTGCCAAGTTCATTCATAGGAGCATGAACTCACTTTTATGTAAGTGGAGTTTAGTGTAAAAAATTAATACCTAAGTTTAAGATACATTACCACTCCATTGTCAACAGCTTCGTAAGTACAAGATGTTATTTTAATGTTGTTTGTCTTGATATGCATTATGCATTTCAATAATAAAAATAATTCATTTAACACATATGTTGCAATAGATTTTGTCAAAAGTCACATTATTGCTCCAAGATGCAACATAACATATTTACGTAAACAAAAGTACATAAAATACAAAGATTAAGTTAAACTTTAGTAAATATAATAAAATACAAAATAGTATATCTTCACACAAATCATATCCCACCATATAAATTATATTCTGTTTAAATACTGATCAAATTCATCAATGCTGTACAAGGTCTTATTAACAAGCCACTTTTTATATGCTTTTTAAAATTTGTGTTCTTATTATACAGGGATTTTTTTTTAAAAACTTCCTAGCTGATCATCTTGAAAGCAACACATTTTCAGAAAAAGAATTTATGGTAAATATTTCCTCATTTGATAGGGAACAACAGTGATATTTACTAGTGCATAATTTCAAGGTCATTCCAATTTTTTTTAGACGGGAACCCAATATTTTTAACAAATGTTGGTTTTATGCATAAAAGTAAACAACTTATATCTAAAATAATTTTTTATTAAACCAATCATTATTTCATAAAATATTTAAGAATGTTGAAAATATTATTAGAATTAATTGATTGAAAGACCTACTTAGGTTTAATTTGTTTGAATTTAACAAATCACAAACACAGTTTTAACACAGAAGTTTCTCTTGTTTATCATCCTATAAACAGTTAATAGCTTAATGACTATGCACGATTAAGTCACAATTTTGTATATAAACAATATAATACAGTTTTTTTCACACTAACTCCATTCACTTACATAAAATTTGGACATATGTTTCGGGAGCAATCCTTCCCATCTTCAGCCTGTTGACAAACTGTTGTTAAACGTGGCGGTTAGGTCTCTTGATGTTCTTGTGGCGGCATCTGTTGGTTCTATTAGGTTGCTGAGTTCATCCAATGGAGGGAAATCGAAATTCATCAAATTATCCTTATTTTTTTGTAATGAAAATGTTTTCCCAAGTGGAAAGTTCTATTGCATTATGAAGTTGTTTAAGTAGTTTTATCTCTGGTTTAATTTCATGATTTTTATTCCAAAAGTGCGCTGCTATTGCTGATTTATCAATTTGTTTTAAGCAAATATTTCTGAAGTGTTCGTTTTTCCAGATTCCCAAATTCCTCTTCGTTTTTCCAATGTATTTTTTATCGCACTCTGCACATTCTATTTCGTAAATACCTGACTTTTGTTCTGTTGGTATGTAGTCCTTTACTCTGCAACTTAATAAGTTCTTTATATTAAAATTGTTCTTTGGGTCTAACATAATTCCTTGTTCTTTGAATATCTTTTTGAACTTATTGTGGTAAATTGGGTGGTATGTGAAACTTTTGAATTTGTACCTTTCTTTTGCACTTTTAAGTGTGGAAACATCTCTTATTGTTTTTTGTTTTTTGCTTTTATTGATGATTTTTATTACTGTGTCTTTGTTGTATCCATTAGTTTCTCCTATCTTTATGATTTGTTGGTATTCCAATTTGTACTCTGTTTCTGTGAGTGGAATGTTAACTAATCTGTGTGCTAAACTATAAAACACTGCATATTTATGTGGAATGGGGTTAAAACTGTCATTTTTTATGTAATTTTCTGTGTGAGTATCCTTTCTATGAATTCCAAATGTAAGATAGTTTTCATTTCTTATGATTTTTACATCTAGGAAGGGGAGATATCCACTTCTTTCTTCCTCTATGGTGAAATTTATAGATTTGTGCTGCAAATTCAGAAGTTTTAGTGCATCTGTTGTATGTTTTTTCGGAATTATTGCAAATATGTCATCCACATACCTATACCATGTTTTGAAGATTAGAGGGAAGGCTTTGGTGATATGCATTTCAAACGAACTCATAAAAAAATCTGCTAGAAATGGAGATAACGGGTTTCCCATAGCTAGTCCCGAGACTTATTGGTAATATTTTTTATTGAAAATGAAGTAATTTTGTTCGATGCAAATGTTCATAAGTTTTATCGAGTCTTCCATTTTCTTGTGTCTGTAGATCTAAGGATTTGAACCATTTCTTTAACATTAGCATAAGTGTATCTTTTGGTATGCTTGGGAATAAGGCTTTTACATCAAACGATATCATTATATTTTCTGCTGTAATTTTGTAATTTTTCTACCAAATCCTGTGAATTTTTGACACTCAAACTTTGGTATTTTTTCAAGGATTTGAAAATGTCGGTTAATTTTTTTGCTAACAAGTATGTTGGTGAATTGATATTATTGATTATAGGTCTCATGCTGTTGTCTTTTTTGTGTAATTTAGGAAGTGCATACATTCTAGGTAATACTGGGTTGCTATGTGTGAGTTTTCGTTTTTCAGTAGTGGATAGTATTTTTATTTCATCTAATGTTTTATTCAAGTTTTTAGTGCAGGTTTTTAGTGGATTCTCTGTAATTGGTTTATAATCTTGACCTTTTAACATGGTTTCTATCCTGTTTATGTAGTCTTCTTGGTTCAAAATGGCGATTTTATTGCGTTTGTCTGTTTTTGTGAATACTACCGGTTTTTCTTTTAGTTGTTTTATTATGTTTATGTAATTGTTGAATTTATTAAATTTATTGAATTATATATATACCACTCCATTGTCAACAGCTTCATAAGTACATTTAATTGAGTCACAATTTTGTGTTTATTGCAATATCCCAATGAAGAGATGTACCCATCCTGGTACACACTTTATAAGAAAGAGTTGGAATTATTTTCATTTATGGGTCTACAAATCAGTGTGCAAGACAGACAGCTCAAATATTCAACAAAAGAGAGCTCCTGGTACAAGATTGTCATACTCATACATGATTTAGTTGAGATATGTAGACAAACTGGATCTGTTGCTAATAAAAAAAGAAAGGCACCAGGTGTACTTGTTGAAGTGAATACTTAAGATGATTTTGTGAGGTAATAATGTCTGAGAGACATTAGACATTGCCTGAATTACTAAGAAATATTTTCTTTTCTGATGAGTAAATATTTTTCCTTAGGGGTTCTGTAAATAGATATTTGTATGTACTGGAGTGATGATAAACCATGTATTTTGAGAGAAAGCCATATGAAATGGCAGAGGAAAATGTCTGGGCAGGTATTCTAGGTGATACAATCATTGGTCCATAATTTTTGAGGAAATATCTCACTGGTACTCTGTATCTAGAAATGTTACATGTTATTATCCTCTCATTAACGAAGAAATTGAAAATCAAGAAGATGAGAATGATAAGAACTGTTTTAAATGAAAACTTACTAACATTCAAACATGATGCAGCACCACTTTATATATAGAATGTTCAACAGTGGTTCAACAATACTTTCCCAAACAGATGGATTGGTATAAGAGGGAATACCAAATGGTTTGCAAGATACTCTAATTTAAGCCTCTTAGATTTCTTTCTATGGGGGCACCAGAAATCGCTCATTTTTAAACACAGTTGAAGTCGAACAAAGAATAACCACAGCTTGTAGGAATATTCCTAAATGTGTTTCAGAATGTTAGACATACTTTTAAAAGTGGACTGTATTTTTTGTATTGAACAAAATGGAGAATATTTCAATAATTCAAATCAACAAAATCAATTCACCAAGCTACAATTTGGCCAAGTGGTTGGTAAAAAAATTTACATCTTTAAAACAATTTGAAAGTAGAAGTATCGTCAATTCATATAAACTTGTGGACCAATTTAATGAGTGGATTTCGCCTTGGTCGCGTTTGATGTTGCATCTTTGTTTACTAGTATTCCTACAAAAAAACTGCTCCTAAATCTCCAGAATTGGCTAAAAGGTATAAACTTGACAGCAGAAGAAATGGAGGGTTATACCAATCTCACAATCTGTGTATATACCAAAACTTTTTTACATTCAATGGGAAAATTTACCAACAAATTTCTGACTTAGCTATTGGTAACCCCCTTTCTCCATTTCTGGCAAATTTATTCATATGCTGTAGAAACACGCATTACTAAGGCATTCCCTTTCACCTTCAAAGCATGGTTTCGTTATGTGGATGACATTCTGGCAATAGTACTAAAAAAACAAACAAAAGATGCCCCAAAATTACTAATTTTGCAGGACCAAAATATTAAATTCACTATGGAATTGGAGAAAAATGGTTATTTACCGTTTTTGGACCTAAAAATATACGGGAGAAATGACATAATTTCATTCGGCCTATATAGGAAACCTACACATACAGATAATCGCATAAAGAATAAAGTTTCAACCCTAAACCACACCAACATGCCATTATAAACAGCCTTGTCCATAGATTGGTAAACATCCAACTCACCAAAGAAGAGTATTCAGCAGAATACCATTATATCATCAAAACAGGCATAAACAATGGATTCAACAGCTCTTTAGTTGATAAGACGTTCAGACATTTCGAAAGACCGAAAGATATTAAAAACACAACTCTCTCCACGATAAAAAAGGACGAGGTTTTTAAAAGATTCACATATCATCCGTGGGCAAACAGGGCATTCATGAAAATCTTTAAAAATTATGATATACGCTTGGCTGTACAAAATAAATTTAGTATTGGAAAGCTTCTGAACAGCACCAAAATGGACGTTATTCCACCCAGCAAGAAGTCAGGAGTGTATCGGATAGATTGTTTGGAGGGTAATCAGATATATATAGACAAAACAATACGAAATTTGGAGACAAGGACCAAAGAACACTTCAGAAATTTAAGATATGAACAAGTGGAAAAATCGGCAGTTGCAGATCACTTTTGGACTTACAATCATAACATTCCAGGAGAAGCCAAACTGTTAAAAGCTACCACCAATCCCAAGGATTTGGCAATATGGGAAAAGATTTATATTTTAAAAAAATAACATCGAGTTATGAATTTTGACATTCCATCAATGGACTTCCTGTTCCGTTATCTAATGGAACCACCAGATGCCACGTCACCTGATAGAGTTAGTCAGTCCCCAGCTGAAGATGAGAGCAACATGAAGATGAAACATGTTCTGAAGAATTAATCAGTTAGTGAAGTTTTAGTGTCACCTAATACTGACTCATTCGTATATGTAACAACTTCACTGTTCCTAACTTCTTTTAAGATTACAATCAAATAAAGGGATTAGTTTTTCAATGTATTTTAATAATTTTTCAAATTTCTTAATTATTTTATAAAATAATGGTTGGCTTAATAAAAAATTTGTCAAAGTTGTTTGCTTTTATGCTTAAAATAAAGTTCTGTTTAAAAAAGTTTATTGATCTTGAAATGACAAAAATATGCACTAAATAAAATGTAATTAATATTATTGTTGTTCCCCCTTAAATGGAGAAAGATTAGCCAAAATCTGTTTTTTTAAGTTGCTGAAAAGCTGGCCTGTATAGAGAACAACCCAGTAATACATCTAAGAGCCCCCTCCCCTTTTTTTTCCTCCAAATAAATAAGCATTTTACAAAAGAATTACTCCACAATAGAATACTATTTTGTAAATGAGTGCAGAATAAAGCATGGTAGGCAGATAGAATATAGTTTTCACTAAAAAAAGAGTTTTAACTTATGAAGAAGTCCATTCTGAATAATTTATTGCAAAGATGATCAGTATATGCATTTCAGTTAAGTTTTTCATCCAAATATACACCTAGTAGTAATTAATGTAGTGTCATAGCATATAACACAGTATTACCAATCAAATTACTGGTCAAGTCATCAATGTAAATTAAGAAAAGGAAGGAATCAAGACTTTAGATATTCCAGAGGTAACTTTAACACATTATATTTGTGATTATCAATATAAGCCATTTGTTACCTGTTATCTGGAGGTAACCATACTTGTCGGTCCTGGTGGTGTAGTGGTTACCATACTTGCCTCCTAAACCCAAGATCGCGGGTTCGAACCCGGCCAGGACCAATGGATTTTTTCGGAGCGTAAAAATCCTAAGTATGGCTTCCTTCGGAAGGGAAGTAAAGCCATGGGTCCCGTGTCATACATTTACAACACGAAAAAGAACCTCAAGCCTGAAAGAGAGGCCTCTGAGCAAAATTTGTCGGCCGTTTCACGCCCTGCGTTGAATGGGACGCTGATGACCTGAGCTGTTAAAGAGCGTCCATAAATAAATCATTAAAAAAAAAAAAAAAAAAAAAAAGTAACCATACTTGCCTCATAGACCTGATCATGGGTTCAATCCTAGCCAGAATCGATTGCTTTTTTTTTTTTTTTTTTTTTTTTTTTTTTTTTTCCCAGATATAAAAATCCTAAGTTTCAGAAGGGAAGTAAAGCCATGAGTCTCATGTCCTAGATTTACAGCATGTAAAAGAACCTTGTGCCTGAAAGAAGAGGCCTCTGAGCAAAATTAATCAGCTGTCTCATGCTCTGAGCTGAATGGGATGCTAATGACCTGAGATGTTAAAGAGCATCCATAAATAAACCAATTCAAACAAAAATTTTATCAAGTTAGGTTTTTATTAAATTGAGTTCAACACCATTAATATTGCAGGACTAAAGTTTAGAAATAAGAATGCTGTGTGGAATTGTTTCATTGACTGTACTTAGATCATGTAGTGTTGCTTAGAAATATTTGCCATCTTCAAAGCCTTGCATTGTCTCAGAAATTATAGTCTCTATAGCTTTAATAGTTGGCCTCCCTCCTGAAACCTAAATTGTGAAATTGTTTATTAATTTTTCTTCATAAAAAATACATTTGTTCTTTAATACAAAGCTCAGAAATCTTAGAAAAATTAGAAATAGGATTATAGTTACTGAGGTCGTTTTTTTTTTCCTGTTTTTATAGACCGGTATAATCACTGAAATTTTATAATTTCAGTGATTATTTTATAACTTTTTTATAACTATAAACATACTTTCTCTAAATATCCTTTTGATAAGATGTGTTAAAGGTGTAAGAATTAGGGTTATAATGTTTCTTATAATAAAATTAGACTTACTATAAGAATTTTTTCTTTTGGATGGCTTGTACATCCAATTATTTTCAGTACTGTTTTAAGGGCCCATTGTACAGAGTATAACTCTCAGCATGCACCTTAACCAGAAAATAAATGGAACACCTAGTTATACATTGTCCTTGGCTAGCTATTTCACAGTTAATAGATGTAAGCTACTGTTATTGGTACATGGCTTGTTTAATGCACTACTTCTTTCCAATAGGAATCCACATTAGTTAAAGCTTGTGATTGTGGAATAAACTGCTATAATTGTTTTAAGTCCTTAACCATTATATTAATTAATATAAGTGCTCCAATGTGCTTTAGGACACACAATTGCAGCTTTTTAAAACTAATAGATACTGTTAGGGAATATAAACATACAGTCGAAAACAAAAACTCAAACTCTGTAACATTTAATGAAAAGATTAGGGTCTGGGAGGCAATATGTACAGCATTTAATTTCCAAATAACTTCTAATAGAACAGCAGAATGCTTTGGCAAAGAATGAAGCTAGGAAAGATGAACCTAAAAAGAGACAGCATGGGTTACAAATTGTTGGAAGCTCAGAAGATTAGATGAAAACAGATGTGATTTTCCAGAAAGTTTTAGATATGATTACACTGTCATCTGAAGGGCATTAGAGCTGTTTTGACTCTGATACTGTATTTGTAACATTGTAAGAAGAAAGCATTAATAGTGGAGAGAAACATGTTTCAGAGTATGTAACTGACTGTACAGTGTCGTTTCTTCATATACCGAAGAGGCAAGAGTTTCCCAAATGCTTGCTGATCTTTAAGAGGACATAGCAGCCAGAATTAATTTGGAACAAGTATATGCCTCATCTTCTGAGAGCTGTATTGCATCTTCCTCTAGAAACTAATGGACATGTGAACATATTTGCAAGCCTTTGGAAAAAATGTACATAATCAAACATAAAAAAAATTTGAGACACCCCGTTGTATATATTTGATAAATTTCTCGACCACCTACATAGTATGCTTTTACCAGTTGGTGTTCTGCTGATGATGAGAGCAAATGTTCCTGAAACATGTCCAATTAAAAAACCAAGTAAATATGTGTCACCACTTCTCTATATCAATTTTAAAGCCTTGTCTTGTTGCATTATTAACTATTGCTTCTTGTCCATCTTGTTGATTCTCAGCAGCATTGTTTGCTATATATCTGGATGTACAGGAGGTTTAACCGTAGAGTGAGAAGCAGCTGATTATAGGGGACACTGAATGACTCCTATGGGGCAAAAAGTTGATCAGATCCTTACCATTCATCATACAAAAAATTTTTAAGGATCATTACAATATTTTGTAATATATACCCTGTATATTCAATTATCATTTTTGTTAGCTATTATTGTATTATTATGAACAACTTTTTAATATATTTGTACCTGGCTTACATGCTCCAACTGGTTGTAAATGAGATGCAGCCATCTTTTTTTTTTATTATTACCTGAATCTCATAAATTTATCTTCATCATATTCAGCCATAAGATCTATGCTATATCTTATTGTTTTTTGCATTCTTGCCTAAAGAATATATGATACAGAAATTAGCAAAACTTTCAGATTTACTTGCAATATCACTGTCATCTTATACTATGATAACAGCATGAATAAAAGCATGGCCTATTCCATACTTATACTCTGGATAGTGTCATATTCCGGAATCATACAACACACATTATGCCTAACAATGGAATAATGTTAACCAGATTTTATTCTGCATTTGTACAACTGGCCCAAGGTGACAGTAATAGACAGTTATTCACTAACACCTGTTGATGCAACAAAAAATCATAAAACAAAATAAGAACAAAAGGAGAATGAGGCAAGGATGTAAATTAAGTCCAGTTTTTTTTTTTTTTAATTTATTCTTAGATGATATTTAGAAGAGAGAACTAAAGAAAATGTGAAAATGTGCACTTGTCAATAAGTGACTTTTTCCTAATCAAGTTTTTATCTATTGAATTTAAATTTGTAATGGCTAGTTTCTTTTGGGTTTGGTGAGAAACTGATGCAAGTCTTAATTCCTTTATTTAGTAATTCCATTTTATCAGAGTTAAAGTTTTATTTAGATAAGTTAACATTGAGATCAAATTTTGCTGTGGTACATTTTTCATCTAACAGTTTTTTGTGTAATCTGTGAAATTTCTTCTTTTGGCCTGTAGTTTTTTGTACTCTACATAATAAAGAAGGAAACAAGCTCCAAGTCCTCCGTTAAAATACATAGAATTTCTTAATAAGAAGAATGTAGTGTATACAAAAGCAGACAAAGGTAATAAAATGGTGATTTTGGACAAAGAGGATTATAATCTAAGAATGCAAGTTCTTTTGAACAGTGATAACTTTATCAAAATCAATACCAATCCATTAAACAAGTGTCAAAAAGCAATAAATGAAACTTTAGAAAGGAGCACATTAATTTCAAAAATTGATCGGCACAAAATAACACATAATCCTTCCTTAGGTAGAATTTTCGGCTTACCCAAGATACATAAACCATGAAGTAACATGAGACTTATAATTAATAACATTAATACTCCTTACTACAATTTAGTGAATTAGTTAACTTCACAGTTCAATACATTTCCTAAATTTGAAAGCCTGAGTTTGAAAAATTCAATGGATCTCATTAAGAGAATTAAAAGATTATCAACTATCTCCTAAAGACATTTTAGTTTCATTTGATGTCAAAGATCTGTTCCCTAGTATACCGCTATACCCAGGGCGTGTATATCAAATTTTCCATTTATTGTTGTTATAACTATACAATTCAATAACATTTTAATACATTATTTTACAGATTTTCCTAATAACTAGATTAAAATAATATAATAAAACAATAAAAAAAAAATAAAATATAAATTTACTTAACTACTTCCCAAATTAATCTTCCAAAATCTACAAAACTACCAAATTAAATAATACTGGAAGCCAGTAGGATTATAGCTGGTAGCCAGCTATTCTATCCTTTAAATTTATTCCATAACTATACAACTACTAACCACTGGTTACCAAAGGTATGTACTGGTATCCAGTACTCGGCAGAAATTCTCTTAAATTGGACATTATCCTTAATTGTTTCAATTCTCCTTAATTTATTACAATCATAATATTCTCTTTGACAACTTACTTCACTTAAAGTTCATTTATCATTATTAATCTTTCCTACTCATTTCATTTATTTGTCCCAACACTTGAACTCATTAAACACTATCACCTCGCTTCCACCATATTACTCTCCATCTTTTCTTCCCAACCACTCCTTCTTCCATCTCGCTTGATCCTCCTGGTCCCCTGGTTGCACCATTTCTTGCACTCAGCTCCTCCTCTCCGGACACCACTTCTCCATCCTCCATCTCCTGCCGCGGCTTATTCCCGTGTTATCTCCAACACCCTTCCTTCTCCTCCTGTAATCTTCCTTCTTCCATCTTCTTCCCGATGTCAAAACTCTTATAGGTATATTCTCTACTTCAGGTTGTAAATCAAATTTTCTATTCTTGTTAAGTTATTTGTGTTTGGGGGTTGTCTTTGCATATGTATGCATTCTGATCTTCCTACCTCGTCCTCAGCTTTTTCATTACATCTTATTATCTGCTCTTGTGATATTACCTCTTCCCGTGCTAGGTTACTTATTTTGAGTGCGGCCTGCTCGAGGTATTTATATAGGCCCTTATTTCTAAGTATATGTGCCACCTGATGGCCACTTAAAATTTCTCTTTCTTCTCTCACATGTTCTAAATAGCGTGTGCATTCAAATAACACATGCTCTGGGTTATCCTGTGTTTTGCAAAATGTACAGATATCGTCCTCTGTTCTGTTAATTTTCTTCCAATAAGTTCTGTAAGGCCCGTGTCCTATAAGGTAATGTATCATGCCTTTGGTAGGTTGTATAAATTTTAGTTTTAATCTCTAAAAAATGTTGTTAAATAAGTCGAAAGTTCTCCTGCCTGCCTCGGCATTTTCCCATTCGTGCTGCCATTGTTCTTTTAATTTATGTTTTATTTCATTTAAATTGTTGCAGTGACTGCCGATTATTCTCCAAGTTGCCTTTCTTCAACCAATAAACAGCGCCTCTTAATTTAATCAATAGGTCAATTGGCCATATTCCTGTTACTACAAAAAGGGCCATAGTGGGTGAGGTGCTTAATGCCCCTGTAAATCTTAATAACACCTTCCTTTGTGATCTTCTAAATAGAGCTTTTATTTGGACATCCTTCATCCTCAGAGCCCAGACCACTGCTCCATAAGTCATTATTGAAGCAAAAATGCTTGTGTGGTATGCTGTAATGATGTTTAATGGAATTTTAAAATTCAACTGAACTAATCTTGCTAATTTCATCATAACGTTTTCGGATTTTTTTCGTACATATTCAGTGTGTTTCCTAAAGTTTAGTTTTTCATCTAAGTAAATTCCCAAATATTTTGCTTCTTTTTGGAGTCTTATATTTTCGTTGTTATATTTTATGCATGGATCTCTTTTGAGATTACCTTTCAAAAGCATGTAGCCTGATTTAGTTGCAGCGACTTGGAGTTTACTTTTACTACACCAATTACTTAATTTATTAGTTAATTTCTTTGCTCTTCTTTCTATATCTGCTCTATTGTTTCCTTCTATTAGAAATAAAACACCGTCGGCATACGCGATGGTTTTTGCCACATTTTCATCGTTGTTTAGTTCGTCTAAAACAGTTTCCAAAACTATGTCCCAAAAAATTGGCCCTAAGATCGAGCCTTGGGGACAACCCTTAGTTATATCTCTGTAAATTGTTTCTTCAGTACCTTTTACATGAACCCTTCTGTCTTTGCAGTAGTCCATTAATACTGCGTATAGACATTTAGGGAGATCTATTTCCCGTAACCTCTCAAATAGTACCGGCCACCATAAATTATCGAAAGCGCCAGAAATGTCAATTAGAGTTCCAATTAAGTATTTTGAGTTTGAGTTATTGACCATATCTAATAGGAAGTTTATTGCGTCTTGAGTTGATTTTCCTTTTCTAAAGCCGAATTGATTTTTATTCATACCCGTCATGATCCTAAATTCTTTTAATCTTTTACAGACGAGTGCTTCTAAGATTTTTCCAAGAGTATTTAAGAGGCATATAGGTCTATATGATTTCGGCTCCTTATGATCCTTGTCGGCACTTTTCTTCAGGATAATAACTTTTCCTGTTTTCCAGCAATAGGGTAAGCGCCCTTGCCATATACAGTCATTAAAAAGTTGACATAAGAATGGTGTAATTTTATCTTCCAATTTCATCAACACTTCATTCATTACTCCATTTGGACCTGCTGCTTTATCCCTTTTTAGCTCATTTATAGCTAACTTAATTTCCAACACATCAAAGGGGTAGATTAGTCTATTATTTCTATATATGGTATTCATATCCACTCTTTTTTGAATGTGCTGAATATTATCCTTACTTTTATCATCCTGTGGAAGTAACTTGTCCCAAAGGGCATTTACAGAGCTTTTCCAGTCAGTAGTCATTTCACCATTGTCTTTTTTTATTGTATTTAGAATATCCAGTTTCTTGATTTTTTTCCATAATAATTATATAGGGTATTCCCCATTTATTGGTGTCTAATTTCTTTTCTACGAATGTTTTCCATGAGTTCGTCCTTGTTTCTTCTAAAGTGGTTTTATATTTCATTTTATCTTCTCTATATTTATTTAGGTTTCTTTCCCATTCTTCTGCAACTATCGATCTTTGATAAATTCTTCTTAGTTTCCTAACTTTGCTTCTTGCTTTTTGCAGTGCATCCGTCCAAATAGTATCATAATATTTTTTGGGTATGGTTGTGGGAACAGATTTCTCCATGGCCTTTCGTATTGTTTGGACAAGGTTATTGGCATCCGTATCAATAGACTCTCCTTCGTATTGTAACTTTAGGTTTTCAAATTCCTGTCTCAGAAGATTCCAGTCTGCTTGTTTGTAATTGTAAATTTTCTCTCCTCTTCCTTCTTTAAATTTTGGTTTTCGTGAGCAGTAATCAAAATAGATTAATATGTGATCACTAGTGGTCATATCTTGACCTACTTTCCAATTTATTATTTTATTATTTGAGCTTAACTTACATAAAGTTATGTTAATGTTGGCAGTAGCACCGGCTCTATTTTTGAAAGTAGAAGGGTCGTTGGGTTGATTATTGACAAAATGATTTAGTTCAGAAATAGCTTCTTCCAGTTTTTCTGCTCTTTCGTCTTTGATGTTACTATACCACCAGTCAGATTTGGCATTGGCATTGCTTGTGAAAATTTGCGCAATTTTTTAAAAATGTTACTGTCCTCCTTTATTTTTGTTATATAAGGATCGATTGGATGGCTGTATTGAAAATATTGATTTGTTAGAATAAATTTTCCGCTGTCATATGTTACTTCAATACAGTTTGTATGTGTGTCTCCTAATTGTGTTATATTGACTATTTGTAAATTTGGATTATGTATTATAATTGATGCCATGGGATTTTCTCCATGACTAATTATCCGTGCTCTTGCTGGGGTATGTCCTAGTTTGCCTTTAAAGGAATAAGGTTCCTGAATGCATAATAACTCTATCTTAGTTCTTCTGCAATTTTATTTAATTCCAACATCACTTGTTTACTTCTCTGCGCGTTTATTTGGCCAATTTTGATTATTCTACGCCTGTCGTAATCTGCCATGTTGTCTTTTAGATAACACTTATCCAGAGTTTGCAACAGAGTGATGCTTGGTACCGGTCCTAAGTTCTTAATCGACTACTTTCTTGGATTTAGAGCTAGGTTTATTATTCCTTCCTAGTTGTTTTATAATAGCGCCAAAATTACTTCCTTTAATTTTATTTATTTTAGTTTTGTGTGTGTTTTGTTTCCTAATAGGGTGTTTGTTTTTGAAAGGAGTATTAGCAGGATGTCTGGGCATTGTTGGAGAACTAGGTATTTTAGTTTCATTCTTTGGAGTGCTTCCAGAGTAATTTTTGGAGTAGTTTACTCCATCGTGCCGGATATGACCATAACAATTAGGCCAGCTTTGCTTAATGTTGAAAACTATCCTGCCATAACAAAGTACAAAGTGTTCATATACTTCATTGAGATCCAGGTAATCGTTCCTTCTTCTATAGGCTGTGTTGTGTAGTAGTTTTAATAATTCATTAGGATCCGTTGTAATATTTTTAGTTTTTAATTCCATACGGTCGATGGCATCTGGCACAGGGAAAATTATTGATTCACCATTTTCATGCAACTTACGCATAACGTGTCATAAGGCGGCAGTCAAGGTGCATCTTTCCTCTAGTCGACTCAGCTGTAGCGTGACATCAAAATCTGCATAGATCTGGTTAATGTCTGGAGTTCTTTTGTCGTCAGCATTTGTCGAAGTTGTGTATTCTTGTGCATTTATAGCTAGAGTTGAGTTTAATATTAACTGGTGCTTACTATTGATTTCCTCTACATCCTTTTCCTCTTCTAGCGCCTCAATTTCTATCACTTTTTGACATGAAGTTGCATCACTGCCCTTGTAGTTCATTGAATTGACAAATTTTGTTTTTGTGTTTAATCTCAAATTTTCTCTAGTTCTTGCCCATAGCGATTTTAAGAATCTACTGCGTAGCTTTTTTTGTGAGAAGAGTTGTTCAATCTCTACTTCTATTTGTTCCTTGTTCCCTTCCTCTTCTTCTCCTCCTTCTTCTGTACTTGTGTCTTCATCCATTAAGGCTTGATAATTCACTTCAACCTTTTTCTTGATTTCCATTTCTTTATCTATAATGTGGATTCTTAATTTGGGGGGTAAAGCAGGTTTATTGTGTGACGATATTTCCAGTTCTTCATTTAATTTTGAATTAGGTAACAGCTCCAGGGTTTCATTATCATCTGTCTGTGATTTTGGGATTATCCCTTAGTTTAAGTTTGTGGGCTATGACTCTTTTTAGGTTCCTTTTAATTCGACTGGGAGTATTTCTTCTTTTGGGTTTTCCTCTTTTTATGTCCGTTTTACTTCTATCCATAATCAGTTCGAGCGATAACTCTTTCCCACATTAGTTTATAGGTAGGACAATTTTGCCTTCCCCCACATTTCTTGTTTCTTCTGCAACAGGGAATACATATGGACTGTTGTTCTTTCTTAGCAGATTCTTTTCTTTCGTGATCTTCCCCACAGTGTCCGCAAATTAGTTTGTCCCGGTTGCAATATTGCCACATGACCATAGTCGCAGCATTTGAGGCACTTAGCCATTGAAATGAAATCTTTAATACTAACTGACTGAAATCCAATATATATTCTGCCATTTGGGATTATGTGTTTCCTTAAATTTGGGGATACCTCCACTACGTGGTGTACGGTTGCCCTATTTCTTGGTCCAGTTTTGAATCTAAATTTAAATTATTTTTTGAAATCCTCTCTTGAAATGATCAAAATTCTGTGTGTAGATATCTTCAGAGAGTTCTTCTTCCTTGGCACCAGCCAATACATCATACAAAATCATCAACAGGTTCCTATTTCTGGGTGGTTCAATCCTTAAGTCTTTTCCTTTTAGGTTATTGCTACTTATAACTTTAAGTCATTCTCTGTTTCCGTTTCCATTATTAAATTTTTTCCGGCTGTTCTCAAACTTCTTATTTTAATTTTCTCTGCTGCAGGTTTCAGATTCTGCGTCACTATTCTTTGTAACTCTGTTACATCTGTGGTTTTGTTTGAGGAAATGAAGATGGTATGCTTTTTAGATTCAACTGTTTTCTGAAATTGTTGCATTTTACCAGTAGGTGCTGGTATTGTTGTTACTTGTGCAACGGTTCTTACTGTTGTCACATATATTTGTAATTTAGCTAATAGGATATAGACTTCTTTCTTCTTATCCATATTAATCTTCTCTTTTGCAATGAGCGTATTAATTTCAGTTATCACTTCTACAAAGGTATCAAAATCAGGGTTTCCTTTCGCTTCCTCTTTCTTTCTTAAATCGCTCTCCAATACCGTACCCTTCCTTTTCTCTATTTCTACTTCCCTGTTACCATCTCATTTTGCCCTATCTACTTTTCTCTCTGGTGACCTACCTAATGAATCTCGAGGTAAAAGTACCTCTTTTTCTTCCATCCTTCATTTATTTACTAGGGAAAGACACCCCCCCCCAATAACCCTTGCTGTCTCGTATAGTTTTGTGTTATAAACTATAGCAATTGATCCTTTGTAACATCAAGTGTGATGTTATTCATCTTGGCTTGCTACCTGGCTAGCGTGCGCGTGCAACTGACGTCACACAAGCTACTGACTGGCATTCTGTAACTTGCCGCCACGTTCTTGTTTCTAATATTTCATAAAGTATTATACTGTATATCCTATTTCCATGGAAACTATTGACTATTTGAATTTATAACTTTCTTAGCAAATTGTACTTACAGTATGCTTTCTTCTTATGGTTCACTATTTCGTATACACTCACTATTACCTCACCAAAAACAATCTAAAACTGGACACAATTCCCTTACTACTTCCGCGCTCGGTAACCAGAGCCAGAGTCATTAGCTCATCAGTTGAATATGATCGATAGGTCACGAAACATGTCCTGAATTTTAACAGTTTAAAGAGTGAAACGATTAAGAGTGTTAAAGATTTTAGCCATTTTAATCATTTTAGAATTTTAACTTTCCCATGGGAAAGAGATTTTAACTGTTTTAAAATAGGTTTTATATAAAGTAATAACATTTGTTGATTCCGATCAAGTTTTATATTAATAAGAACTTGTTAAATTAACATCTTACATAAAAAAAAAAATGGCTAGAAAGAATTTGTGGAATGGTGGAAAGCAAAATGTTATTGGGGGTAGAAGTTTGGCATACAAATGAAAATTGGAAATGTTTGAGAACATAAGTTTTTGTAAGCTAATTTTATTAATTACCAAGAGCATAAGCATGAGGTAACTTTAATGGAGCTAGGTAGGTGTAGAACTAAGGGCAGAATAGTGGAGAAAATTATGAAACATTCATGTAGAATAATAAATGCATAGGAGAAAAATACATTAAAAAAAGTGTTTTAATATACAGGAAAAATGCATGTGAAAGGATCTTGAGTTGTCAAAGTGATGGAAATTTTGCAAAGAAATGGAATGTGTTATATATGGGAGGCAAAATAATATAATATTAGAAGCTTTTGGAAAGAGGTAAGACTTAGAATCGAAATAAGAGATATTTGGTAGCCTGAGTGGTAGGAAATCTTTTAAGATCATATCAAGTTATGAAATAAGAATGGAAAAGATAAAAAGATGTAGATGTGTGCGATAAAATGGGCAGAGAGTCATATACACAGGCTAGAACAAGAGTAATTAATTTAAGAGGTATGAGAAATAGCGGAAATCCGTATATTTGTCTTATGTGGAGAAATAGATAACAGCTTTCATTATTTATTACATTATGAAGAGACAAAAATTATGGCAAAAAAATTAATAATCTTAGGTATGGGATATTATGGAAAAGAATATTAAACATAGAAGGAGAAAATAACATAAAAATAGTCAAAGAATACTTGGAAAAATTAAAAAACAAATATACTGAAAAGTTTGCTAATTATTACTAAAATTAACTGAACTGGGGGTGGGGACTTACTGGATGGATAATTAAAACAAATATAGATTTAAAGACAAGATAAATGACTTCATAAATACAGACAACAACCTGGAGTTAGGCTTTTATACTGATGACCTGACATATTAAAGAGCATCCGTAAATAAACCAAATAAAAATAAAAAATCTTCAAACCCTGAAAATAAGTTTAACACAGATTTTAAGTTGGGGTATATTTGTAGCCCGCTTGATATTCCATGTGTACTGGCAGACCTTTGTTATACTGAAGGTTAAACACCATAGAGCATACATGAACCTAGCTGAAATTATGTGTATGAAAAAACAATGTTGTACCCACTCAGAGTGCTATTGTGTTGTTTGTTGGATGGAGCAGAGATTATCAAACTCCAATTTCTGATCTTCTTGCAATCTTCACACAGAAAAACTGGGAAAGAAGTATACGACTCAGGAAACAGATGCTAACCATGATAGTTTCATAATTTATGTAGACAATAGTGATGATGATGATGAGTAAAAATATTAAACTAAATGAGCTAATTTTTACAGTACTAACCAGGGCAGATTGATAAGACTTGTTAAATTCAGTGAAATGACAGGATATTTTGTTAAGTGGTATGACTATTGGTAAACATGATTCTTGTAACCATCTTGTTCAAATTTTCAAACATGCAAACACAGTTCTTTGTTGAGTAATATCTTAAGTGATCAGTGTTTACACGTTACATAGAAATATGGGCTAGTATTATGCAGTGTTTACACATTGTTATTTGAAAAAGTGGATTGAGGCCTAGATATATACTGAGCTGAAGGAAGTTCATTGGAATGAATGAATAGTGTTTAACGCCCATTTTTGCTACAGAGGCACCACTGGCGATGGACACTGATGATACATGAATTGATAAATTGGAAAAGGATTTATTTTTAAGGAAGGAATCATTCCAGGCCTAAGTTTAGGGCACCTCCCTGGCATTTGCCATTTATGAGGACTGAGGAAAACCTGGAAAAAACCTCAGTCAGGGAGAATGGTCCTGGCAGTATTCGAACCCAGACCTCCTGCTCACAAGTCTGCGACTTAATGACCTCAGCCACCCGTGGTAGTAAGTTCATTGGGATCTACACCAACATTCAAGACTATTTATTATTCAATAAATTAATTTAAATTTGTGTATATGAGCACTGCAGATGTTGCACATTCTAGATGCCCAATAGAGGTTTCTTCTGAAGGAATGCATGATAGCATGGTATCATGATAGAAGATCATTGTTTTAAGATTTGTGAGATTGTTGAGATGAAATATGTCTCATATGAATGGTACATAATGTCCTGCAAAATTCTGCATATGAAGAAGCTGAGTGCGTGATAGGTGCCATGTTTGTTGACCAGACCAAAAATGTTTGAGTAAGGACATTTCAAAATCATGGTGGAAAAGTTGCAGCATAATCCGAATGACTTCTGGTGTCATATGACTATAGACCAAACACTGGGATCCACCACCACACCCCAAAGACAAAACAGTGGTTAAAAGTGCATCGAAAAAAAGGTAAAACATTTTGTGGGTGGAAAAGGTGCTGGCAACTTTTTTGCACCTCATCTCTCTCAGGGTATCATCATGATTATTTACAAAAGGATAAAACTTGACTATTATGCAACATTGTTGAACCATTTGCATACTGAGTTGAAACAGAAATGACCAAGATGGCAAACAAAAAGTGCCCCTTCACCAGGAGAATTTCTGCTCACACATTGGTCATTGTGATGGTAAAATGCAAGAACTGGGCTTTGAAATAGTTCCCCACCCACTCTACTCCCCAGATTTGGCCCCATTTGACTTCTTTCTCTTTCCTAACTTCAAAAATTGGCTGAGTGGGGGGAAGAAATGTTCATCGAATAAAGAGTTTATCTGCACTGTAATCAAGTATTATGCACAGTTCAAATGTAATTTTTTTTCCCGGTGGAATAAAAAATATTGGAATCTGGCTGGAACTTATTCTTTGTTGAATTCAAAGGAGGTTATATTTAAAAATAAATATTTGTTTTGGCACAGAGAGAGAGAGAAATTTACTATGCTTTTCACCTGATTTATCAATTCGCCATCGTAAATATATTTTAGATACTGATCTAAAGTATTGTAATTAACTGGAATTATGAGCATGCTTTATTAGAATTATTAATTAGAAAAATGACCCAATTTAAATTATTTTGTAAATGGATGCCTTTCTACAGAGAAAGTAATCAACCATGGTCCAATAATGCATCATCAAGAAGCCAGGCCGTGCTATTTATGGCTTTCAACAATGTGGACTGGGACAAGCATTACAGTACAACACAAAGGAAACCACCTGGGGATGCATTGAATTTGAGGACCACACGTTCAGGCTCTGGGTAGCTTTGGTTTCTGAGGATTTCCTGAATGGGTCCATTTAGGTATGGGGAATAATATACATTTATTGAACTCCACTAGGATTTCTTCCTTGACAGAACTCCACTAGGATTTCTTCCTTCACAATCTTCTTGTTAGTGATGAACAAAGGGAGCATTTTCACCGAGATATCTCTATCATAGAAAACAGGTATCAAAGACAATGGAATGCTTCTAACTGCTTGGGTGGCATGTTTCAGATATCAATAGAATAAAAAACAAATCTCTCATTTAAATAAAGTGAATGTGTCATGAATATACATCCTTTGACAAAAAAAAATCATTTCTTGAAAAATTCTTATAAGTCCTACTCTTTACAGCACATGGTTCACAAGGTATCCAGCAAAGCTGTGTAGCCACTGATTAGCTTTGTTATATGGCATGCACTAAAGACAATGATTAGTGTGTGTGTTTCATTAGCTCTGTGGCAAAGTATGCAGTGATGCCATGGTTAAGAGCGCAGGTTTGCCTACCAGCATAAAACACTTTTTTTTAATAAACCTTTCAAATATATGACAAATTAGTTTTGTAATATTGTTTTCCATACATAGCAAGCTTTAACATTAACATATTATATATTTTATAATGAATATTATAATATTTCCTTCAGTATTTGTTCTATCTAAATGCAATATGCCCCACACACATTCACTGCATGTGCATAAAGGACAAAGGTAACTTATGGGCACAAATTCAAGAAGCCTGGGATGTTGTAGCCTCTCATCCACACTACTATAGAAAAATGATATCATCAGTGTTCTGAAGATTGAGGCCATTTACGCATGCTAAGGGTTCATAAACCCAATATTAATTTATGTTTATTTCTATGTATTTTCACTTTAGAAGATAAATGTTTCTGTTCATATATTTATTTAGTTATTTGTAAAGAATACATTAATTTGTGAGTATTTTTTTGTGTGTGCATACATAATGCCATAAAATGCAAATGATATGTTAAAATATATATTAAGGCAACATAGTGTTCTCATATACACTTATAAAACCAGTAAAAAAATTAAACAAAAATGTTATGTGGAATTTGAACCCAGGAACTCGGTGTCTTCTAAACTACTTGACCGCTGCTACTCTACCCTAATGTTCTCTTTCCAGATGCTAATGATTGTGACCATTACATTTACAGGCAAAGCGTCCACTGCAGTGTGCTAGTTATTGCATTTGCATTATAAATACATTTATGAGAATTCACAAAGTTCTCTGATTGACAAGTACAATCGGGGATGGCTTTTTATTTTCTTTTCTTTCTCTTTGTCTTTCTTTTTTCTTTTTCTTTTTTTTTTTTTCCTTCTTCCCCCCCCCCCCCTTCCAAGGATGTATATCAACCTATACCTTTCTTTTGCATTTAAGCTGAATGTCATACAAAACTGGTTGTGAATAAAAACTATTTACATAAATTCTGCATGTTAAACTGTATATGGATGCTATTTTTCCTCATACATGAAAAAAGATATTATTATTTTCTAGTGCTTTTTTATATTAATTACAGCGCTTAGCATTAGCAGAAGTAAAATTTAAGATTCTCAAGAAGTTTCAGCTATTATCTCGGGGCAAATATAAGCCTAAAATGTTGATGTTTCTGTTAATAAATTGTATGTTGTAGGATGATTTATCAGGTAGACAAAAGCCACGTAGTTTCTCTCTGTCTTCGGAGCATGCCCCACCACTTTCACCCCAGAGTTCAGTTGCCTCCTCTGGAAGTGGTTCATTGGATGAACTTCGACTGGGATTCAGCTCAGATGCATCTGGTATGCGTGGTAAGTGTAATGATTGTTTAAACTACTCTTTCTAAGTTTTACCTTAATACTTTTGTAGAGATAATTAAAATTGAGTTTGCCAATATGTAATTGCAATGGTCAATGTTCATTAACCGACTCAGAATTGTTGCTGCAATCATGATATACCAAACAACTATGTTGGAGTATTTGTAAGAATAATTTTAAGCATTCTTTTAAGATTTCCATTATAAAGCCCTGAGTAACTGAATGGATGACTATCTGCTGTTTAGCATATAACATTATTGCAAATGACTTTTACTTTGTTTTTTAATGAATACATAGTAAAATTGTATTAAAATTCTATGCTCAAATTATCCCTAAAATGTTGTTTTAAGATTAAAGAAATGCTCCAAAGTGTATTAAAATAAAACTAGAATAAAAGCGCAGAAAACTACAGTTGTGCTGTAATAGAAAGTGTCTGTCAGATCACAACAGAGCACAAATTTAGTTTTTATGTGAAAGCTATAATACCTTATTGTTATGTAAATATTTAAGGAAGACCAGATAATATGATTGTTTTAATATTAATTTAATTTAGAATAGAACACAGTGAAGCACATCTTAATATTTAGAACACACTTTATGGTTTCACTTACATAAGTGAAACTAGTTATATTAGTTTCCGACAGAAAGCCAACTGTCAAAAGAGAATATTTAAAAAATTATATAATATGATCATGTTGTATGGATTGGAAAAATATCTATATAAATAAAAGAAAGAAATGACATCGATTACTGATTGTCAATTTTGTCATATAATGCTTTGAACCTGTTGCACTAGAGTTATGTTAGTGATTTGATTTTGTTTTTAAAAATTTTGCTTTTTATCCATACTACTTTTAACTCAGTTATAGCTGTTTTTATGTTTAATCGTGTGTGTGTGTATTTTTTTTCCCTTCCTCTCCCTATTAGGATGTTTATAGAAAGATAATGGCATAATGTCATAACTAGCACATTATTTATGACTAGTAACTGATGAAAAGGGGATGTTGCAACCATTTCATTGATTAAAGAACAGTGAAAAAAAAGGTTTTCTGTCTTTCACAGGCAAAAAAGAATGTTGAAACTAAAGGGACATACAAATGCTCTCTGCAGTAAGCTTATAATTGAGACTTTGGCCTAAAATAGTAAGAAAATTCATTTCTTATGTTGTGTTTCTTTTAACCTTATGCACATGTAATTAGGGAAAACTATATCCTTCCATATCTCCTTGCCCTATTAGGTAAATGCTGTTCGTGCCATAGGTATGGCCTGCCGAGAATATAGCTCAACCATGTAACTACAGAATCATGCAAAAAAAAATTGTGCAGGAAATGCGCTATTAAAGCTGCATGGCAAACTTAAGTGTTTTCTCTCCACTGAACAAAGTCAATCAATAAGTAAAAGTAGTTAACAAGTTGCACGTGCTCATATCATGATGAAGCAAGCTATAACAGTTAACTTGTGAAATAACCTTCCATGTAGTTCACTACAATGTGTTGCACGAGCTCTGGATGCACCAAAATACATTATACTTCATTCATGTACTAATAAAAACAAAGTTTCCCTGAGGAATCTTTAATTGTTTAAGGATTAATTACTTTTCATATAAGAACAAACTAATTTGCATCTCATTAAGCCGGTCTTTGCCCACCTTTCAATGAGGGATGACAAAGAGTATATGGTATTGTTGACATCTGAAGTAAGATAAACATAATATGGATTGTGGTGGCAGAGCGTACTGGATAACACTAAGACATGACTGATCCTAAATGATGAGCCCAATTTCACTTCTTTTCCTCCTCCTGCATGCTTATGTTCTTTTTCCAAAAGATATACATATGATTTCAAAGATTTATTATATTCTCAATATGTAAAAGGCAGAATGAAATTGGAAGATGTGCTCACATATCATGCTTGTAATTAAATATGCAGAAACAAAAGAAAGAAATTTTTGAGAAATAACTTCCTCTTCCTGTTTTGATATAAGCATTTAAATTATTGGAAATAGAATATATTGAATAATTATTTTAACTGAAACTGTGATGTTTCACAGATTCAATTCTGGATCCACTCTTGTTTCTGATATTATTAATGATCTATTTATGAGGATAAACAAACATAATTCTTCCAGGCTGTATTTCACAAATAGAAATGGTTTAATACATTACATGTGTATTAATACAAGTTCTTGTAAAGTATGGAGCTATAACTTTCTGTTCCACAAAAGAAAGTACATCATCTGTAAATATTAGTAAAAAGTTAAAGTAACATGAAAAAAAAAAAAAGATTGGGGAATAGCTGTTGCTGCCATCACTATGCCTTAAATTAGGTTATGTCCAGTCCTTAGTAATAAATTTGTATTTTTTAATGTACAAAGCCGACTATTGTCATTCCAGGTAAATGGATCTTATATTTTTTCTCAGAAATAATAGTGATTTAAATACTTTATAATACATTTATCAATATGTATTATAAAGTGTAATAGTTCACTTTGAGATGACGATTACATACAGATGCATAGCAACATCAATTTCATTCATCAAGAGATGGCAGAAGAATTGAGTTTGTTGATTGTGCTCAGTCATTTATATTATTATATAGTCCATTTGATCATTTATATTTATATAGATTTGTTTATATTGTTTGCCACTCATATTTTCATTATAAGCAAAAAATTTATGAAAATGACTTCAAAACAGAATAACCATTGGAAAGAAATTATTTTCATGGCATGTAGCAAGAACCTTGAAAGTAAACATACTAAGATACTGGACTGAAATGTGCATTTGAAAAGAAGAAGGCCAATATCACCATAGGTTAATTAAGCTAAGATGAATTTATTCCCTAGCATACCAGTAAACAAGGTTCTAAGTTTGTTAAAAAAGTGGCTTACAATATCTAATATAACAGAAGAACACATTAAGGAATACATTAATCTTACAGAATTATGTCTAAATCAAGCTTTTTTCACCTTTGAAGGAGAAGTATTCAAGCAGAAATCAGGATTGGTCATGGGCAGCCCCCTTTCACCTTTTTTGGCCGATTTATTTATGAGTGCTTTTGAAACAAATATTACAAGGGCCTTTCCTTACATTTTTAAGATCTGGTATAGATACGTGGATGACATATTTGCAATAGTTTAGAAAGATATGTAGTTGATGCCTTCAAACTATTAAATTTACAGGAATCCACAATAAAATTCACTATGGAGATGGAGAAAGTTTTGCCTTTTTTGGATTTAAGGATAATAAAATGTAAGAACAAACTGGAATTTGGCATCTACAGAAAAGAAACTCACACAGATAATTATATTAAGATTTTAACCCTAGGACACATAAAGAAGCAGCTTTCAACAGCATGATACATAGATTAGTCAATGTACCACTCAATGGACATGAATACAAAAAGGAATACCAACACATAATAAACATAGCCCTCTCTAATGGTTTCAAAAAACAGATGATTGATCAAAAGATAACAAGATTTCAGAGACAGAAAAAAATCAAACAAATTACAACATTGAGCGCTTTATCTAAAGATAAGATCTATAAAAAGTTCACTTTCCATCCACTTCTGAATAACAAATTTCAAAAAATGTTTAAACAGTACAATATTAGATTGGTTCCTCAAAATAAATATAGTGTTGGTAAATTATTGAATTTAAACAAGGTAGACAGTAGATCAAAAAAGGAAGAATCAGGGATATATCAAATTAACTGCAAGGATTGTGAAAAGGTATACATCAGTAAGACTAAAAGGAACATAGGCATTAGAATGAAGTAACATGTGAGAAACATCAGGCATAAACAGATAGAAAAATCAGCTGTGGCGGCACATTTCTGGAATGAACGCCACGAAATTGATGAAGAAATAAGATTACTGAAGGCTGTCCAATTTCCTAAGGAGCTTAACATATGGGAGAACATCTTTATTAAGGAAAAAGAAAAAATTCTTATGAATTTTGAAATTCCGGAAGCAGATAATACTTTGTTTAAATTCTTTCAGAATCCACCAGAGCGCCTTACAGTCGCCCATTATTCAAACCCCGCATGAACGTTAGTTGTACTCAGTTGACAATGTGAACGATATGTTCACGAAACATTTTTTTTAATTATTTTAATAATTAAAGGAGTAAAACGCTCATGAGTGTTGATTATAACTTCTTAATAAACAAAGAAATTATATTTTCGTTTTACTGTGTGGATTCCTTCAAAGGTATAAATTAAGCTAAACCTGTTTCATTATACTGAAATACTGATTTATTGCTTTATACAAATTCTTACTCTCATTATTATCACTTTCCTAATACTTAGTATGTTTAGTCATCTGATTCCAAAATTATTAAAAAGACATTAAAACTTGCACTAGTATTTGAAGTTACCAATATTTTTACTCTGGTACAGAAACCTTTACAAGTTACAAGTGTCTGTCTAATATTAATTAATACTTCTGTGAAACAATACAACAAACATTCCCTCCTGCACTTGTAAGTATCGAGTTGTAAAGTACAAGCATAGTAGAAACTTTGTGGATCAGAATTCTGCAAATAACTACAGGTTACAAGTTCATACCTTGTAATGTATTAGACAATACTTTTGTGGAACAGGGCCCAGTATTTTTTGTTGATAATACAAATATAGTCATTAAAGAATCATAGATTAACTATTTATCAGATTTATGTAATAAATATTTTGTACATTACATAATTAGTTTGATTGTAGCAAAATTAGTGTACATTTTGAAAAAAACTAAATATATACATTTTCAAATAAAAAAAATAAAACCATAGGAAATGTAAATATGAAGGCAAGAAAATAATTGAATCTTCCAACGTAAAATTTCTTGGTGTAATTACACTAGGTTACAAATGAAAACTTTTTTTCCCACGATACAATTAAAAATTGGTGACTTTTATTTTCAGTGTGCAGAATTCAAAAATATATTCCATTTTTCCCTAGCACATGTTGTTAAGGCAATATGACATTGTTCAATGAAAATATAATTGTAAAATTTGCAAAAATATTACACATTCATATACATCTTTTAAAGAAAATAAAGAAGAATAATATGAAAGCATACCTAAATTTGAGAATGCATGTTAGTTATCTTGTGTACCCCTTTTTCTTTTCCCAAGGAACTGCAGTGTACATGATTTTCTCGAATGTTCTCTGGTAGGTTTGTCCTGTGCAAGGCACCAGCAGTTATCAGCCATCATATGTATGTCCCAACGTCCCTGATAATGTCTTTCAACATCTTTCAAGTCCTGGTGAAACCTTTCACCTTGCTCTTGACTGACAGCTCCTAAATTCAACAGCAAGTAGTCAAGATGTGACATGAGAAAATGAAGCCTCAAACTCTTATTACAGCCAAGCAGTCTGAAATTTTCCTGCGTATTTCTGACAATTTCTTTGTATGAGGGTCTTTCACATTGCCCAGAAATTTCTGAACAACCTCTCTGAATCCATTCCAGCATCTTTTTCAATTTCATTCATAGAGCTGGTAAAAGGACATCTTTGATCAATATCCTTTTCTGTAGTTCATGAAATATTCCTTCTCTAATTTTAGCCTATGATAATAATGGAAACTTTCTGTATAAGTACTGGAAGCAGAGGCAACTTTCGTCAAGTGCTTTCATGAATTGTTTCATCATGCCAAGTTTTATGTGTAATAGAACGAGTGGAATTTTTGACGATCAACAAGAGGCACAGTAGTAACATTTTTTTTATCCAAGTTCCAGTTGCTGCCTCTCAAGCCATTGATCAGTTTCCCAATGTTTGTCCCGCACCCTGCTATTCCATTTTCAAAGAAAACCAAGGGAATTTTATGTGTCCTTCCTGTTGTCCTAGTAACAGACCCATGATCCTCAAATCACCATATATTTGCCACTCTGGTCACGGTACTTAATTTTCTTAAGAACATGCATCATAGTTTCATAAGACTCTCTTAGGTTCGTAGAATGTGCAAACGGTATTATGAAGTAACACTGCCTTAAAACTTCGTTTGGAAGAATCAATAAAATGACTCCAATTACTTGGCTTGTATGCTTCCCTGTCAGTCCTGGTGGTGTAGTGGTAACCATACTTACCTTTTAAACCCAAGTTCATGGGTTCAAATCCAGTCAGGATCGATGGATTTTTTGGGGCGTAAAAATCCTAAGTATGGCTTCCTTCGAAAGGGAAGTAAAGCCATGGGTCCCGTGTCATACATTTATGGCACATTAAAGAACCTGAAGCCTGAAAGAAGAGGCCTCTGAGAAAAATTTGTCGGCCATTTCACGCCCTGATTTGAATGGGACGCTGATGACCTGAGATGTTAAAGAGCGTCCATAAATAAATAAAATCAACAACAACAATATTGCTTCCCTGCTCAACTGTTGAGTAAGATCACAAACATCCACACAAAACACAAGTTGATCTTCTATATAGTGCTTGTGGAACTGTATTTTGCAATTCCTATACCACAGAAATGTAACTCCAAGTAATAAATTCTTCTTCTGTAGTCTTGAGCCCAATAATTCACTTTTTTGTTTTGTGAGGCCTAAATCCCTCACTAATCATTTAACTCAAATTGATTAAGCTGTTGTGGTGAATTGTCAAATTCTTCTGGATCAGAAACCAACTCATTGTTGTAAGTCATGGAGCTGCTTTCAGATTCACTAAAATCTGAAATATGAGTAATATAGTTTCTTTGTTTGTGAGTCTATTTTATGTATCATCCCGTAAAACATATAGCACCCACAAACGTAACAAAACTTCTGAGGACTTTGTAGGCACTGTCTCCTGCTTAATCCTGATGTAGAGGTCATACTGAAGCTTTTATTTTAGTGCTACACATATAGAAGACGATTAACACGAGTTTTCATCTAAACTGAAGTTGAGATCTATGATAGCTATAAATATAAACATAAATACCTAACAAGAAGGCAGACCAGATGCATAGAACAAAACTGATAAGTACTGGGAACATAAATATATGGGTGATAAGGGAGTATGGAAACAAGCTGCTTAGGAAGAAAATCAACAAAAGTTTTTGAATAGCATAATGAAATGTAGCAGTAAGCTGTATAAGCTGAATGAATTTAGCACCATAGGCATATATGCACGTATGTAATGAAAACTAGATGTGATAGCCAAAAATGGACTTCATTTTTAAAATCAGGGCACTGATTTCAATTAAAGTCACATATTTTCTTTATACCACAGAATCATTGCTGACCAGTGTTATTAACCATAATATGAACTGAAAAGATCACATTGATTATATTATACCAAAATTCAGTTCATCCTGTTTTTACCAATAGGAACATCATAAAAAACAGTATATTATACCTATTTTCATTCATTAAGGATATGAATAATGTTCCAGGAAAATTCTATTTGTTCTAAATGTATATTTATATTCATGAAAGTTCTTAGGCTTGCTTATTTATATTACAGAAAAAGGTGCTGAGAATAATGATAGTAGCAAAAGCACTCATTATAAACCACTCTTCAAAACATTTAAAATTCTACAATCAATATGCAACTATATTTTAGCTATACTGGTATTTGTAATAGCCTAACAGAAATTATGAAATATTCATAAAGCATTTAGACATCCATGCCAACAAGTTTCAGGCATAACTTACACAGGCTATGAAGTAGTTTACAAATTTTTTCAGAAAGGTGTTTACTACAATGGCATTGTGTTTTTACTTCCATTAAATATAAAAGAATCATATTATAATGAAGTCAAATTCAGGTTAGAATATATATATATATATATATCCATTCATACCTTATATACAGTAGACATTCATTCACCTGGAAAATAATGTTCTAACTTCTCTTAAAATAATTTTTCCACATATTCAAACATTAACAAAAATTAAATTTTCTTTTTTGTTAATTTAACACTATATACAACATTCCTAATGTAGCCTCATCCTAGTGTTAAACTAACTCAAATATAGGATCTCTAGATTGAATGATTTTATATATATGATATGATATGAGTGTCCTAATCAGCTGCAATTCTTGTATTTTCTACCTTTTACAATGTGGTAATGTAAAATAATAATTAAACTATAATTAACAGAGGTTTTTTACTTAAGACTGAATAAATTATTACTGAGATGAATGGGTTTTTATCTGTAGACATTTATTATTTTGCAGTAGGACTTTTTGAAGTTTTCACTTTCATTTTCTCTATACACAAGAGTGTATGCCCACATTTATCTCTGATTGTCATGTATGATACCCAAGATAGTAGAATGCATTAAAATGTTAGTAATATTAATTTAATATGAAGGGATAAAATCTATTCCATCCAAATGAAATAAACCGAGGTATACTCCATTGTACTAAAGAGCTATTCACTATATTGGAATGCCACCTGGTGATGATGTTCCCATATGCAAAAGCCAGAAGAGGTTAAAGCTGGAAATCAAACAATTTAGGCCCATTGGATGGACCACTGCATATTTTTAGAGTAATTTTCCCTGTGAAAATAGATTAGTTATTTACTAATCTGCTCATTAGGCCCTCTGTTTGTTAATGTGTATTTGTGGTTCTAAACAATTTTTTTTTTAAATAAAAATGTCTTCAAGTTTTCTTTGTTTACAAAAAGTACATGTATATACACATTAGTATAGATGTTTGTAATATCTGTATGAATTCAATTAAAAATTAATGTAGGAATCCACACAGTGAAACTATCATAATCTTGTTGAATTAAACGTAAAACTTCTAAAATCATGTCAATATATTAAACTCTCTTGATGTCTCACATTAAACTTGTTTTATTTAAAAGTAAGTTGGGACTAGTTTCGTGAGTCACTTGCTCACTCAGTCATCAATTGGTTGACAATGTGAGCAAGTGACTCGGAAACTAGCCCCAACTTACTTTTTAATAAAAAAAATTTTAATGTGAAACGTCAAGAGAGTTTAATATATTGACATGATTTTAGAAGTTGAACATTTAATTCAACAAGATCTGTATGAGTGTTATATATTGAATATTAGACATACACTTGAACTTTGCTTCAGATGTTCCAGCTTGGTTGAAGTCCCTGCGTTTGCACAAGTATGCATCATTATTTGCACAATTAAGCTATGAGGAAATGCTGGCACTTACTGAGGAACAGCTTGCTGCTCAGGGTGTGACAAAGGGTGCTCGTCACAAAATTATCATTAGCATACGAAAGCTCAAAGAACGATATAATACACTGTGCCAGCTAGAGAAGGTATGATTCTATATAGAAAATTTTATGTATTGTAACTAGAATCTCATTGTACTGACATGATTAATTTGTAGCCTTGTAGTAATATGACTGAAAAACATGCATGATTCTCCATTTAAGTACTTTCGAATAATAAGACATTTTTAAAAAATTCTGTTGGAGCTCACACAGTGAAGCTTGTTAATGTAAATTATAATTAATCTGTCGTCTAACACACTGTTATGCTTCACTTTTAAATACGGTGGGACCAGTTTCGAAGAGACATCCTCTCCACCTTCAACCAACTTAATAACTGGTATGAGAAACTAACATCTATCAGGACCTGTGGCTCCATCCTGGTGGAGTTTTTTCTTTATAAACTGGAAATTGGTATTACATTATCCTATAATGTCGAAATTCATAAGATGATCCCTATGTTTATGAATGTAAATCTTCTCCTATGTGTCCAATTCTGTACGTTGTGTGATTCTTTAAGTAACTTTATTTCTCTTTTTATGTTGTGATTCCAAAAATGGTGTGCTACTGCTGACTCTGGCCCATCAATCTGTTTTTACTTAACGTTCCTGAGATGTTCCTTTAACCGTGTTCTTATGTTCCTATTAGTTTTTCCAATGTATATCTTATCACATTCTTTACATGTTATTTTGTAGATACCTGTCTTTTTCTCCTGTGGAATTTATTAAAACTGTTGTCCACTAAAGCATTTTTCACAGTGTAACTGTTAAAAGGTGCCAATTTAATGTTAATATCTTTAAAAAAAATTTGGAATTTGTTCATAGCTACTGGATGGTAGGTGAATTTTTTAAAAACTGGCCTCTCTTTATCAGTTAATAGTGTGGTGGTATTCTTGATCAATTTCTTCTTTAGGAATCTATTAAGTTTTTTGTTTACTAAATTTTTGTTAAAACCATTTATAATGGCAATCTCCTGTATCTTCTCAAATTGTTTTTTTCTCCTCTTTACTGATTGATAAATTCACCGGTCTATATGCTAAGGTGTTAAAAATTAAGTGCTTGTGAGCTATGGGGTTAAACCCATTTTATTCTATATAGCTATCTGTGTGCATATCCTTTCTATAGATTCCAAAAATCTAGATTTCCATGATTATTATTAATTTTTATATCTAAAAACGGCAACATTCCCTTTGTTTCTGTTTCCAGTGTGAAGGATATATTCCTGTCTTGTATATTTAAAAGCTTCAAAGCATCTTCAACAAATTCTTTTTTCAATATTAAAAATGTCACCAATGTATCTATACCAGCATTTAAAATAATGTGGGAAGGTGGAAATTATGTGAGTTTCAAATGTAATAATTTACCAAACAGTAAAGAGGAGTACAAAAAAGAATATGAGAAGATACGGGAGATTGCCATTATAAATGGTTTTAACAAAAATTTAGTAAACAAAAAACTTAATAGATTCCTAAAGAAGAAATTGATCAAGAATACTACCACACTATTAACTGAAAAAGAGAGACCGGTTTTTAAAAAATTCACCTGCCATCCAGTAGCTATGAACAAATTCCAAAAAATTTTAAAGGTATTAACATTAAATTGGCACCTGTTAACAGATACACTCTGAAAAATGCTTTAGTGGACAACAGTTTTAATAACATTCCACAGGAGAAAAAGTCAAGCATCTACAAAATAACATGTAAAGAATGTGATAAGATATACATTGGAAAAACTAAAAGGAACATAGGAACAAGGTTAAAGGAACATCTCAAAAACCATAAGTACAAAAAGATTAATAGGTCAGCAGTGGCACACCATTTTTGGAAAGATAATCACGACATAAAAAAGATAACCTAAACTTAGGTTATATTATCACTCCATTGTCAACAGCTTCGTAAGTATAGTATTTATAAAAAAGATAAAGTTGCTTTAAGAATCACATGGACGTACAGTTGGACCCATGGGAAAAGATTTACATTCATAAACATAGGGATTATCGTATGAATTTCGACATTATAGGAGAATGTAATACCAAATTCCAGTTTATAAAGAAAAAACACCACCAGGACGGAGCCACAAGTCCTCATAGATGTTAGTTTCTCATATCAGTCGTTAAGTTGGTTGAAGATGGAGAGGACGTCTCTTGAAACCGGTCCCACCATATTTAAAAGTAAGTGAAGCATAAGAGTGTGTTAGATGACAGATTAATTATAATTTACATATATAATTCTGTGGAGTATGAGGGTCATTTGAAAAGTTCTCAGAATGAAGCAAAAAATGAGTGCATAGCTTTTTGAATTTTTTTAAATGTTTTATTTATAGTTGCGCATTATCTGTAGTTTCTGGCCTGAATGCTATAGATATAAAGGAGTAAATGAAATGAATTAATGATTGTGTAAATGAGTTTAGAGTCCTTGGCATTCATCACTTCGAAAAAAATCTTACTAAGACAGCCTTAAACTGAGATTGATACCCAGGATCTCTGAATTAGTAGTCTCAAGTGCTACCACTAGACTGCAGAGATGGTCAAAATATGATTTTATTTTTCAACATAATCTCCCTTGACACAAATGCCTTTATCCAATGATGCTTTATCCCATCAGAAAAATCAATATTCTGGCAGGCCTACAAATGTGCCTGAATGATTTAAGCTCTTCACCATTTAGCAAACAGATGTAAGTTTGTTACATTAATGTTTTCAGTTGTTAACACTAACTCCACTTACTTATTTAAAACTTTGGACTAGTTTCGGGAGAGGTCCCTCCCATCATCGGCTGCTGTTGACTGAGTGCCGTTGTTCGAAACGGGGGATGGACGTCTCCCGAAACAAGTCCAAAGTTTTAAATAAGTAAGTGGAGTTAGTGTTAACAACTGAAAACATTAATGTAACATATATTACCACTCCATTGTCTAGAGCTTTGTAAGTACAATTTTTACTTAAGATGTAAGTTTGATGGAGTTTGGGGATAAGGTGAATATGATAGTAAATCGTACTTCAATTCATTGTCATTGCAATGACACATGTGGGGTGGTAAGCATTATCTTGATGCAAAATGCATTTCTTGATTGATAAACCTGGCCTTTTCTTGCATATTTTTGTCCTTGAAAGGTTCAAAGGCTAGCATAATATGCTCCAATGATATATGTTTCAGTGGGGAGATAATCAATTAGCAGTACCCCTTGGCATCTCAGAAAACTGATGCCATGGTCTTCCTAGACAATTTCACATACTTGGCATTCTTTGGCAATGAAGAATCATGATGCTTTCATTGATTAGACTGCTGTTTTGTTTCAGGAGTGAAGTAGTGCATCCATGGTCACAAATGAACACACAAATTTGGCAGTATCTCTCTGAAAATGGGCCAATTTTGCTGAGAGATTTGCACTCTGATTCCTTTTGATTCTGAATCAGCGGTTATCGCACTCATCGTGTAATAATTGTTCATGTACAATTCTTTCCTCAAAATGTGAAATACACATTCCCTTGAAATGCCCAAAGCTTCAACAAATTTAGACACCTTTAATCGGCAAACCTCCCTAACAATGTCATGCACCTGATTAATAATTTGTGATATCATAGCAGATCTGCTTTGTGAGTCATCTTCCAAACTTTAATGTCCATATTTAAACACTGTGGTCCACTTGGAAATGATTGAAAATCGTGATGCAAAATCCCCTAGAATATTTATTATATCTGTAAGAATTTCTGTTGCATTCAAACCCTTCATTGCCAATTATTTAATAACTGCTGATGTTCAATATTTGCCATATTTCCCATATACACACATCTGCACTGCAAAAAATAGCTATAGCTACTCATACTACAATTTATATATAATTGCACAAATGTTTTTATGCAAGGTGACAGATTGTGATAACTACAGTCCCTACCAAAAGTTTAAGGACACCTGCATATATCAACTAAATGCATTCTGTCCTTACTATTTTGTCCAGCAGCTTGTGTTTCGTAAAAAAAATCAGCTTATTATGATATACATTTAAAAAAAGAATTATGTAACAGTCATTATTTTTTCATAAGATGGTATTTGTTCACTTTTAGAAAAATTGCAAAAATTATACTTTTTTTAATCTTTGTGGGGTTTTAGCATGAAAATATGAGATACAAATGTTATTTTTTCTGGTAAAGGCACATATATAAGGAAAATTTATAAATATAATATTATTATCATATACTGGTTAATCAAAAATTGACAATGTTTATTTGCAAAAAAATTGGAAAAAAACAAGCTTAAATAGCCACTATTTGATCTTTGTTTAAATTGCATGTTGAAAGAACCAGCAAAATCTGAGGAGCTGTGCTTGTTTATATCAAACATTGTTTGCATCCTCAGCTGTCGACTACATATTATAAACAAGTGGAGCAGTATGAGTGTGTAGTTCGACTCAATCATACAATGATCTTACTTATATGATTAGCTAAACTATTCCAATTAACATTTTTAGTTAAGGAAAATTTAGTTTTGATCTTCCAAACAACAGAAACCTCATCACAAAATTAACAAAATCCACAGTGCGACATCTTAATACCATGCTGGGGAGCTGACAGTGCTGATGATGAAGGCAATAGCCTTTGAAATATGTCCAAGTAAGTGCAACAAAACTAATAAAATATGAGTGATTTCCTCATAAATAATTAGTTGTATTAGAAAAATTTGATGTTCATAAGTCTCTATGGCTGCCTGACAAACTCACAGAATGCTCCAGGAACTAAACTTAACTAAACTAGGATTGAAACTATGGACTTTCATATAATTATCTATGAGCATGCTTTTTTTGTAGATGCCAAATCCAAATTTATTATTACATTTTATCTTCAAATCTAAAAATGGCAACATAATTTCTGTTTCAATTTTGACAATGAATTTAATTGCAGGTTTAAAAGTTTTAATGCATTTTCCACATTTCTTTTATTATGGTGATTACATCTACATATCTGTACCAAGCTTTATAAATATGGGAAAAAACCTTAGTGATGTATATCTTCAAGTAGCTCATGAATAAGTTGGCTAAGAAAGGTGATAACAGTTCCTCATTACAAGCCCTGCTTTTTATTTAAAGATTTTGCTGTCATATACAAAAAATTCTTGATTTAAGCATATCTTAGTGCTCTTAATTATCTAGTAAGTTGATTTCATAATCTTATGCTTCATTTACTGTTGAATTATGCAAAACTAGTTTCGCAGGCTTTTACCTGCATCCTCAGTTGCGAGTCGGCTGTTGGATTCATTGTTGGTTGGCTGGACTTGGTGTATCTCTTGTGGATATTTTATGAACTTCTGGATTAATTTATCTTAGTTGGGATCTCAAAAGTTCATAATCTTGTCCTCATATTTTTTATGTAAATTTTTTCCCATATTCCCAGCTCCAAGGGCCAATCTATGAATTTCAATAATTTCACTCTCATTTCTATATCATGTTTATCTCTCCAAAAGTGATGTGCAATTGCTGATTTCTCTATGTGATTGTACTCGATGTTTCTCCAGTGTTCACTTTATTACATTCTAAACAGTTGATTTTGTATATTCCTGGCTTCTCCTCAAGTATTCTATCATCACCAGAATTGAGCAGATTTATTAGGCTAAACTTGTTCACTGGGAACAAAGTAATCCCAAACTCTCTAAGTATTTTTTGGAATTTTTTAGTGGCCCAAGGATGATAAGTGAATTTCATGAGGATGGTAGATTCATTTATTGCTGTCAATGTTGCTGTAGCTGGGAATATGGGAAAAAAATTATATAAAAAAATATGAGGATAAGGTTATGAGCTTTCAGATCCCAACAGAAGGCAAATTAATCAGAAGTTCATAAAATGTCCACGAGAGCTATACCAAGTCCAACCAACAACGAATCTGACAGTCGACTAGCAACTGAAGATGCAGGCAAAAGCCTGCAAAACTAGTTTTGCATAATTCAACAGTAAGTGGAGCATAAGATTATCAAATCAACTTACTAGATAATTATGAACATATTAGTTGCTTCACTGTATTGGTTCCGACATGAAATTAAATGTTATATTTAATATCTTAGTGAATTCAGTATATTCTTTGATGTGTTCTTCTATTTGATTGAATGATGTAACCAATTTTTTTTAAATATCTAATAATGCGATTATTAATGCATGTCTCACTGTGTTAATTTAATCACAATTGAATAGTGGCTTGAATCTCGTCCAAATGTATATATATGAGGGCAGCAGAAAATTTCTCATTGAATTAATGATTTTTGGCTTCCACATTATTTTTATTTTTCAGGATAACCTCCCTCAATCTCAAGGTCATTATAGTTATTCTAGTAATACTCGAATGTCATTTATTCCATATCTGAAATGGTTTTCTGGAAGTTTTCTAAAAATATTCCTCTATCACTGCAGTCCTCTCTTTGATGAAAAATACTGACCAGCAAGGAAAGGTTTCAGCTTTGGAAACATGAAAATCAGAAAAAGTCAAATGTGGGGAGTAGGCTGAATCTGTAACAATTCACACTGCAGATGTAAACACTTTTGTTTGCAGGTGCATTGTTTTGATATTTTTTTTTTCATTCTGACAAACTGGGTCTTTTCTAATGAATTTTTTCTATATAGTTCATTTAAAAGAATGGAATAGTACATTCCAGGTATGATGTTACCCTTCTGAAGATAGTCAATTAGTAAATTTCTTTTTGTATCCCAAAATTCATTTCCTGCAGGTCAAACTGAACTAGCCTTCTTTGGCATTGACCATCCGTCTTCTGCTCGCTGTTTTTTATTCTGATATACGTTAGTGTGACCAAGGATGGTTCAGTTATAAATCTATACACAAAGTTGCAGTACAAATGCTCCATACATTGTTGAAATATTTTCTTGCAATCGTGTTGCTCATCTGCAGTTAGCAAGTGTGGCACCCACCTTTAGCATACAGTTCATGTAAAATATAATTTGCATGTTGCTTTGAAATGTCTATAGCCTTAAACTTAGGTATTCATTTTTACACTAAACTCCACTCACTTACACAAAAGTAAGATGCGTTTCGGAAGAATCTCTTTACTTTTACGTCTTACTTTTGTGTAAGTGAGTGGAGTTTGGTGTAAAAATGAATACCTAAGTTTAGGTTATATTGCCACTCCATTGTCAACAGCTTCGTAAGTACAATGTCTATAGCCTTGTTAATTTCATATACTTTAAATTTTTAGTTATCTAATAACAAATCATGTATTTGTTCAATGAATTCTGCTGTTGTATGTTTTGAATGTTCATATAGGTATCTTTAAAGTTGATACAGCCATGTTTAAATTCAGCAGCCTATTTTTAATAATTGAAAATGGAAAAGAGTTTTATTCATTTTATGGAATACCCACAACATGTCTGCTATATAAAGCTGTATCAAATACACTACTTGAAATAAAAACATCAATCTCGATTTTCAGTATATCACAGTTAAGTTATTAGCTTTACCCCATAAAGATGTATTTCTGGTGCACCATACTTGTTTTGATTTTGCCAACACTACCATATTAGAATGTTAACTACTCATCATTGAGTGGTAAAATGAAAAAGCTGTGGTTTTGTTTCCAAATTTGAACTAATGATATACATTATATCTTCGCAAATAATTGAGTATAATGAGAGATGATGGAGCATGACATTTAAAGAACCTGATGATGAACCTTTTCACACAAAATTTCAATGTAAAAAAAGAAACTGCATGTTCTATTGTAGAGTTATTTTTAAATTAGCAATTTGCAGCTAGGAGAAACCATCCCATACTGCCTTAAAAACTCCTGTTTCTATAAAGTGCTGCTATATGCCAATGACCGATTTCAGGGAGTGATGGTGACTTATGTGATTGATAGAACCATGGCATGCCAGATAATACAAAGGATTCGCATGCCATTAATTCATTATTACCTAAATTCATACATCTTCCATTTACAGAGTGCAAACAAAAAGGGATTATGGATTGTATTTACAGAATAGCTAGATTCCCTCTTGTATTAGGTTCCCTAGACTGCAAACATGTGAGAATCCAGTCTCCTGGAGGAAGGAAATGCAGAGTGTTCACAAACAGAAAAGATTTATTTTTCATTAAATGTACAGACAGTAAAATATTCAAGTATCATGGGAAATCTATTCTTCTCCTTCAAACTCACTCAGTGACTTTATTTTCTATAACTGTTTTGTACCTTTGTGCCAGAATTAAAAGCACGAAATTCTCTTGGTCACTAGCAGTTGGTGCTCATGGACATCTCATTGCTTTAATTAGCAAGTAATCGCTAATATGTAACTAAACAAAAAAAATTATCATGGCCTTCTGAACTGTTAATATCCTTCAGGATTGCAATGATAGCAGAGATCTTAAAAGCATTCAATGTGATAAATTTCTTCGAACTGAAAAAATATAGGTGTATTCAAGCATAACAAAACTGCAGTATTGTGAGGAAGCAAAATGAATGTGCATAGATTTTCTTGGAATGCTCTGGTTTAAAAAAAGCTGATAAAAGCCTTGTGCATTTAAATTTCAAATGAATGCTTAAAATAGATGTTCCAGTATAAAAAACAATTATCTTGCCAATTGCCATGGCATAGCCTACAGTTTTTCAAACTGGTCTTATATAATTCATTGAAAATAACATGAAACTTCATTATTCTTAATTAGACTGTGAGTCGATTTAATGCTCGTGTGCTCCACTTACCATAGCATTCACAAGAACATGTTTCATATAGTAAACACACAGCTGATGATGCAAGCGTGTTATTGTCTTAATTGTCTAATTAAGAATAAATTAATTGCTTTACTGTAGTTCTAACAAAATTTATTTTTAATTTAGAACTTCATTATGTTGGAATAATTCATATTTCCACGACTGAGGCTAGTATTTCTTATTAAAGAAATTGTGAAAGTTGATTTTATCAAATTTCAGGATGCATAGCCAACTAAAATCTGTTGCTCATCAGTGCTAGCAGTATTAGATTAAATAAAACCTGTCTAAAGAAAATTATGTACTGTTTAGGGTGGAATTCATTAATTTTATGATTTCCAGATAATTGTAAAAGAATAATGTTTAATTAAGAAATAATGCTTAAAATTAATTGAATTTTGGTCAATATCTATAAGATATATCAGTCGGTAGGTAAATAGATAGGTAGGCAAGTAGGGTAGGGTAGGTAGGGTCCATTGGGGATTGCTAATATTTATCTTTTTCCGTAGCTTTAATTATTTTATAATTGCAGGATGTAGTTGAAGGAGACAATCTTGGGAGTGCTCTGGAAGAGCTGAAAGCTATTCTTATTTCACCAATCAAAGCCTCACAGCTTGAGGATAAGGAGAGAGATGAGACTGATAGTGCTAGTGATGTGAAACTGAATGTTAGAAATGCTACTGCTATGCAGGGAGAAATAAGCAGTGAAATACTGCCCACCACAATAGATTTAAATAATTCTTCAGTTCCTGATGAAGACATCCCAGCACAGTTTACAAAAGTCATGGGCAAAGGTAAGTTATCCTTAAGCTTTTAAAGCAGTATTAATTTATATAATGTGGGTAAATTTCTTACATGCTTCACTTACTGTATTTAAGTTAGGACATGTTTTGGGAACCATGGTTTCCATCCTCAGCTGTTGACCCACTGATTCTTGGTGCTCATATTGGTCCTGTAGAAGCTATTGTATTGTGTGTGGTGACCTCTGGTGGGTGTAAAATGAATTTGGAAAGGTAAACCCAAGAGAAAGGTCGAAATTCATTGCGGTTATTCAATTTTTTACAATGAAGATAATCTCCGAGGCAGCCAATTCATATGGGTTGTTTCATTCTTTAAGAAGTTTTATCTCTGGGTCTATTTCATGGTTTTAGCTAAAATAATGATGTGCTAGGGCAGATTTTTTTTGTTTGTTTTAATTTGATATTTCTAAAATGTTCTTTCAAATTGTCAAATTCGAGAGAAAGAAGGTAAGTTAAGCGAAAACCACATAATTACATATAACCTCAATATTGGAAACGTAAAGAATGAAATAAAAACCTACCTTAACCTACAAATGAAAAAGAAAAACATTGCAACAGACATTGAATTTTTAAAACTGTACTTACAGAACAAAGTGTCCCAAACTTGTAAGAAAAACTGTGAAAGCAGTTAATAACGTACACCAAAAAGCATTGGAGAAAAAAGTCATACAAATCGAAAAAAACTTACATTACAAAAAACTTAGTGAAATAGATTTAAGCATTTATGCCTTATACTTGAAATTTTTCAATCTCCTAGGCCCCATTACATGGGAAGATCTACAGGATAATCTACATAGAAATGTAAACTTTACTATGAAATCCAAAATCGGAAACTTAAAAACAAATTAAACAAGTTATGATGCCAACAAACTAAACTGAAACCTAGGACACATCTTCTGAAAAAGAATGTAGTAAATCTTTCAGAATCAATCTTCAGTAGAGAAGAAATCCAGCTCAACAAAGAATTGAACACTTGTATAGATTTTTCCAAAGTTACAGACAATTATGTAGCAAACATTGAAATCACATTCCATTCATTAAACGACATCGATAAAAACATAATAAAATGTGAAGTTTTGGAAAAACTAATGGTTAATAAACATCACCAAACCAACAACTACAAATGCATTATCAATAAACTAAAGTCTAAACCAATGGTCTATATAACGGCAGATAAAGGCAATACAATAGCAATTTTAGATGAAGATAACATACACAGAGTGGAAAACTTATTAGAATGCTTAGACTGTCAATTGAAATACATAGGAAAAACTAAAAAAATTCGACAATTGGAAAGAAAAAACATTTTAAAAAAGGCAAATTGAAACAAATGGAAAATTCTGAAGTAGCACACCATTGGAGCCATGAAATAGACCCCGAGATAAAACTTCTTAAAAAATTAAACAGCCCATATGAATTGGCTGCCTGGGAGAATATCTTTATTCTAAAAAACTGAATAACCGCAATGAATTTCGACCTTCCTCCATGGGATTACCTTTCCAAATTCATTTAATATCCACTATAGGTCATCACATACAAAACAATAGCTTCCATGGGACCAGCACGAGCACCAAGAAACAACGGGTCAACAGCTGAGGATGGGAACCCTGGTTCCTGAAATGTGCCCTAACTTAAATACAGTAAGTGAAGTGTGGAAGAAATTTACTCACATTATGTAAATTAATATATAATACCTTCATTGTAAACAGCTTCAAAATTAAATATGTTTTAAAGCAGTGTTACCTTTAATCTTTTGATATCAGTGTACAGGTACAGGGAGGGTCTCTTGTATCTGTTTAATTACTGAGTTCTTATATACATAAACCAGAAGATGTATATATGCACATGTTTTTTTTATTTATTTACGAACCTAATTTTTTTTTTATTTATATACTAACCTAAACCCTTTGGCAAGTATATATGGCCTACCTTCTATTTTGTTATCTATTTCTTGGGTAATAAAGTAAAATTCTAGGGTGTGAAAGGAAAATTCTTGAGTACTGCAAGTCATTTAGAACTAAAATGAGTTGTAAAATTTTCATATATTTTTTTTAATTGCAAAATAATAAAACTAACAAGTAAAAATCAAATGTACTGTTAACTTATTCACTATTCTATTACAAAAAATGGTAAAAATATTTATAAATCATACCATACCATCTTAGCATCAAAAACTCACTATTTACATTCATAACTATATGCTAACAGGAGCTCAAGTTTGTGATGTTTAAATTTGTTCTCAAGCCTTTCTTTTCAAGTAAATAAGTGAATTTTTCACAAGTCATGTTCACAGGAAACACCAGTGCTCTTAGTCCACTGTCAGTGAAGAATCATGATCCTTCTGCAGTGCCTAAAGAGCATCCTCTATTGAGGTTTGTACATTGTTCCTGATGAGCTGTTTAAGTCCCCTGTAGACATGCACACCTTCATTATCAGAAATACTCCTCAATAAAGCTATTTTGCTTAAAAGGGGCTATAGCTTGTTGCTGCTTGTCATAATAATACCTTTTGCATATAGGAAATATAAGACTCCAGAAACATTGAGAAGGATCTCCAATAATAAGTAAGCTTGTTCAACTTCATATGCATGTGAATTGCCATATTTATATGTTCCATTGTTCTACACCCTAAGGTAGCCTTTCAAGGCTTCCAGCTCCTCCTTTACCCTGTTGAAGGTTTCTCCTGCAGTTGTTGCAGCTGTTTCATTTTCTGCAACTTTGAATACACCTCTACAGCTATTGATTTGGAATTTGTTTCTAGCAAACCATAAAAGGTAAAAGAACATCGCTCCTTGGAACCTTTCTCCTACAGGAATTGTAAGGCATACCATTTCTTCCTGCATGTAGAAAAGATTGCTTCACAGCGAAGAAGTGATATATGTTGCAAAATCACTTATAACGTAATACTGGTCGAAGTTGACTTCCATGTCTTGCAAAACTTCTGTAATGACTTGAACATAGCTCCGTCCATTTACTGCCTCCTTTGAAATGATTCCAGCCTATTCCTTTTCCTAGATTTTGCCACCACCACCAACAACCTTTAGGTTCACCCAGTTAGTGAAAGCTGGATGATCTGCCTTCTCAAACAGGATACTGGTGGAAATAAATCATTCCTCCTTTGAGGTGACAAAATCAATTTTGGCAGCCTAATAAAGCCACCAAAGAAAGCACATGTATTTCAGGCTTTATACTTAAAAAGGCACATAATATACTTATTTTTAAGCCTTAAACTTACCAAACCAGAAGGAATGTAAAACCAATGTCATTATGCACTCTTGTTGCCAATGTGCCATGGGAATTTTGATTTCAGAAAGCATAAGTTTTCCTAAACTTTTTGAACTTATGCATCCTCACTACAATACAATATAAAGAAATTGAATACTAATTAAGATTATTGTATGATTGAGTTGAACTACACACTCATATTGTTCCATTTACTCATTTATAATATTTAGTATTAGTTTTACAAATCATTGTATTCATCCTCAGCTAACTGTTGATTGCTGGATAATTCATTATGCTCTTGTGGAGGTGTGATGAACTGTAAGTTTATGCTTTCATCCTTGGAAGTGTTTAAGTTCATTACACTGTCTCTGTATTTGTAAATATAGATTTTCTCCCTTTTTGCTAATTCTGTAGGTGCTCGTACTGATTCTAATAATTTTGCTTTATTCACTATGTTTTGGGTTTTCTGTCCAGAAATGAGGTGCTATTGCTGATTTCTCCATTTGCTTGTATTTTACATTCTTGAAATGTTCTTTTAACTGTGTGCAATGTTTCTCTTTGTTTTTCCAATTTAAATTTTTTTCAAATTCTGCACCACTTATTTTGTAAATACTTGCTTTTTTCTCTGGTGAAATACTGTCATTAACATTGTCTATCAGGAGATTTTTAATATTAAATCTGTTCACAGGTGCCAACCTGATATTAAAATCTTTTAGAATATTTTGAAATTTTTTCATAGCCATGGATGATATGTGAATTTTTTTAAAAAATTAGCTATCTTTTCCTGCTGAAAGTGTTGTAGTTTCTTTATTAAGTTTTTGGCTCTTAAATTTCTGTACTTTCTTGTGTACTAGTTCTTTTTAAAAACTATTTTAATCACTGTTCTTTTTATTTGTTTGTATTTTATTCTTCTTTACTAATTTGAAGGTTTACTAGCCTGTGTGATAAGCTGTTGATCACTGCATGTTTGTGTGTTTTGGGATTAAAACCATCAACTTTGGTATGATTGTCTGTGTGCCTATTCTTTCTGTATATTCCAAATTCCAGGTTTCATTGACGCTTGATTATTTTAGTATCCAAGAATGGTAACATGTTATCTGTTTCTGCTTCATATGTGAACAATATGCTTTTATCTTGTATATTCAGAAGTTGTCTGGCATCCTCAATAGTTTTTTTGTTAACTATGGCAAATATATCATCAACATATCTGTACCAAATTTTAAATATGTATGAGAATGCTGAGTTGATGTGTGTTTCAAATCTGTTCATGAAGAATCTCTTCATCTATGAATGGAGATGAGGGGTTGCTCAAAGTAATTCCTGATTGTTGCTTATAGAATAGTCCCTTGAAAGAAAAGTAGGGTTGGTGCATGCAAATTTTGTGAGTTTTATGTATTCTTTTGTGTGTGCAACATAAATTCCACTTGTTCTTAGTCAATCATTTAGATAAATTAGAAGTTGATCTTTATGCTTGGAAACAGCAATTCTATGTCGAAAGATACTAATGTGTCACAAGGTTGTAATTTTATATCCTTAAATTTTTTTCTTTTAACTGAAATGAACTATTTATACCCCTGCTTAGAAATTTGGGTAGTGTCTTAACACTACGGGTGGCTGAGGTCATTAAGGTACAGACTCATGAGTGGTAGGCTGGGGTTCGAATACTGCCAGAACCGTTTCCCTGACAGGTTTTTTTCCGGTTTTCCTGCATCATTAATGGCATATGCTGTAGAGGCACCCTAAACTTAGGCCTGGAACATATCCTCCCTTAAAAATATAATTTCAAATCATGTATCATCAGTGTCCACCACTGTGGTGCCTCAGTACTAAAAACAGGTGTTAAACACCATTCAAAAAAAGTAGTGTGTTGAGTCTATCAGTTGGCCATTTTGCCAATAGTATGAGGGTGTATTGATATTGTTAATAATGGATCTCATACCATTTCCATTCTTGTGAATTTTTGGCACACTGTATATTTTTGCTATTGTAGGGTTGTTCTGTTTTATTTTATGTTTTGTTTCCTTTGGGATAACTGTGCAAGTTTTATCTCTTAAATGGGTCTGAATGGATCTGAACATACTCTTTCTTACAATTAATTATGAATGTGGAAATCTGCACAGTGAAATAATCATAAAATATTAGGTAGATTAAAAGTAAACCTATTTAAAATCATGTTAACACATTAAAAGCACTTATGACGTTCCTTTCTTAAAAGTTTAAAATTAAAACTGGGACATGTTTCGTGAGACCTTGCTCACAATGTCAACCATAGAATGACTGATAGTTCAAACTATATTGGACATGTAAGTGACTTGTGGGTGCTCTGGTGGTCTGTTAATGAACAAAATGCTGTCTGCCTCTGGGATATCAAAAATCATGAGTCTACGCTCATACTTCTTTATAAAAAATTTTCCCCATATATTAAGTTCCTCGGATGTTGAACTGTTTTTAACAACATGATGTCCTTCTCTATTTCATGATGTTTGTTACAAAAATGTGCCACCACTGCTGATTTTTCTATCTGTTTGTGTTTAATATTTCTCCAATGTTCTTTCAATCTGATATACAAATATCTTTTTGTCTTGCCTATGTGCACCTTATTACAGTCTGTACAATTAATCTTATACATGCCGAAATTTTCTTCTTTGGGTCTGAGGTATTTTTATTTAGTTTCAACAATTTGCCAACACTGTACCTATTTTTAGGTGATAAGGTAATGTATTGTTTCAAAATTTTTTGAAATTTATGGTAAGTTTTTTCTTTAGAGAAAGTGCAAAGTGTAGTAATTGTTTATATTTCATTTTTCCTATGAATCTTTTTATTTTTTGATCAATAATTTTTTTGTTAAATCCATTGAATTTGGCTGTTTCTATTATGTGTAAGTATTCTTTTTTTATACTGCTCCTTATTGAGGGGTTCATTGACCATTCTATAAACCATACTGCTAAAGGCTGCTTCTTTATGATGTCTAGGGTTGAAACCGTGAGCTTTTATATAATTATCAGTGTGTGTCTTTTCTGTAAATGCCAAATTCCAGGAACTCAATATATGGGAAAAAATTTAATAAAACAAGTATAAGCATAGACTCATGAATTTCGACATCCCAGAGGCAGACAACATTTTTTTATAATAACTCAATTTGGAATCGAACACAGTGAAATACCCATTGATAATCTCTTCTGAGTCAGATGTTTAAAACACTCTTTATGGTTTCACTTAAATGAGATTTACTTAGGACATATTTTCATGGAACTATCTTCTACATCATCAGCTGTTAAACGACTTTGGATCATTCGTAGGAGCTGGGTGGATAGGTAGGTATCCAGGTTGACTCTGGTGGTCTAGTGATAAACTTAAATAAAGTGCTGTCTGCTTCCGGGATGTCAAAATTCATAAGTTTATGCTTATGTTTTTTTTTATATAAATCTTTTTCCATATGTTTAGTTATTTTGGTTGTTGAATAGTTTTTAATAACTTGATGCCTTTTACTATTTCATGGTTTTCATTCCAAAAATGTGCTGCCACTGCTGATTTATCTATTTGTAACGGATGTTTCTTCAATGTTCCTTCAACCTAATGCCTATATTTCTCTTTGTCTTTCCGACGTAGATTTTTTCACAACCCTTACAATTAGTCTGATAAATGTCAGAAAATAAATATTTTCTCTTTGGACGTGAAATCTGTTTTGTTTAATTTTGTAAATTTTTACACTGTATTGGTTTTGAGGTGCTAAGGTGATGATGTACTGCTTGAAAATTTGTTTAAATTTCATATTGGCTTATGGGTGGTGAGTGAACTTTTAATGTTTTTTCCCCTGATAAATCACTCAAAGTTATTTGTTTTATTCTTTTTTGTTTCTGGAATCTTTTGATTTTTTGGTTAATCATCTGTTTGCTGAACCCATTGGATTTAGCTGCTTCTATTATGTGTAGACATTCATTCTTGTGTTCTTCTTTGCTCAAGAATATATTTATTAATCTGTATATCATGCTGTTGGATGCTGCTTGCTTATGTGAACTTGGATTGAAGCCATGGGCTTTTGATTTAGTTGTCTGTATGTGTGTACTTTCTATAGATGCCAAATTCAAGTTTATTATTACATTTTATTATCATCTTCAGATCCAAAAATGGTAACATATTATCTCTTGCCATTTCCACAGTGATATAGAGATATGTTACCATTTTTTAATCTGAAGATAATAAAATGTAATAATAAACTTGAATTTACATTGGAAAAACAAAGACAAACATAGCACATGGTTAAAACAACATTTCAGGAATGTAAAATACAAGCAAATGGAGAAATCAGCAATAGCATCTCATTTCTGGACAGAAAACCCAAAACATAGTGAATAAAGCAAAATTATTAGAATCAGTACGAGGACCTACATAATTAGCAAAAAGGGAGAAAATCTACATTTACAAATACAGAGACAGTGTAATGAACTTCAACACTTCCAAGGATGAAAACATAAACTTAAAGTTCATCAACCTCCACCAGAGTAGAATACTCTCTCCCACAGCATAATGAACTATCCAGCAGTCAACAGTTAGCTGAGGATGGGAATAGTGGTTCGTGAAACTAGTACTACATATTATAAACAATTGGAGCAATAAGAGTGTGTAGTTCACTCAATCATACAATGATCTTTATTATATGATTAGCTTCACTGTAAAAGTTCCAATCAAAATTTTTAGTTAATCTAATACTAGTGTAAATATAATGCACTGTCATGAATCTTATCACTAATACTTCTATTAGCAATAAATTTTTAACAGAAATGCAGCAATCTGCATGTTTTCATTTCAACAGAAATTCAAACAGATTGTATAGTGAAATAATGTATTTTTGCATATTTTGCACATTCAACAGCATGGAACATTGTTCTCTGGTGCTTGCATGTATTTGGATGTAGTCCACCCAGGAGGCACCAGGAGATTAGATGAAATGATAAATTTGGAGAGGATTATTTTTTTTAAGAAAAAAAGGCCTAAGTTTAGGGTACCTCCTTGGCATTTGCCTTTTATGGGAATTGAGGAATACCTGGAAAAAACCTCGGGCAGGAAGGATGGTCCTGGAGAGATTTGAACCTCAGACCTGCTCACAAGTCTATGCCTCAGTGACCTCGGCTACCCATAGCAGTGATAACCCTGATTTAAAATGTATTTTGTAATAACATTGCAAGTTTCCCATGCAACTTACTTATTGTAGTAACTACACAATATTATAACTCTGGACCTCTTTATTTCAAATTGGGATAGTTGGCTTATTTGCTCATCTGTGGCAGCGTGATTAACAATACATTGCAAAAAAAAACTTCAATATGTGCTCACTTGATGCTGTGGCTATTGATTATATGGCTATTGCTGCTGTAATCTAAAATGAACAAGAGCAAACAAGATTGAAGCATTGTTTCTTCATATTTGAGAGTTCCCATGTATCTTCATTACATGATAAGATATCATTAAGTGGTAATACAGTATTCATTTGGGTATATTGGCTAAATTCATTATGTTACCATGGTAAGAGTGTGTACAGTAATTTGCGTATAGTGCAGACCAAGAGCGGTAAAAATGCACAAATCAATTTACTATATTATTACTAGATGCTGTTTAATATCTGACTAAACATAATTAATTTATAAAGGCAGAACTGCAAAAATTTGTGAATAGTTAATGTGTCAAAACAGACACAAATATTGAAGCAATTTTATTGTGATGGCTTCATACCCAAAGTTTACTATTTTGTTTGTAAATGCTTATTAGACTGAAGGAGGGGGCTTTGGCATCGTTTTAACTATAACTTATTTTTATTCGCAGGCATTCTGAAAAACTTTTATGTTTGGTATGTTTACCTTCATAATCGATACCCATAAAATCACCTTGCAGTTCATGGAGGTAGCAATTAAAATCTGACTTTGATCTTGGAAGCTGTCAGGCACTGCCCTCATGTTCAGGACACTGGCCCTTTAATTAAAATACATAAAACTTTTGCAACTCACTTTACATAATGCATTATTAACTGCTATGATGCATTGAATTATATAAATGAGTAGCCATCAACAACTTATCTCTTAATAATTACTATGTGGTGTGTGTGCGTGAGCATGTAGACAGAGTGTGATGGTGTGGGCTATGTGTGAACAGTAGCTAACTGAGAAAAGGCCCTGAAACAAGTTGAATTGCGAAGAAAAATCACCTTCATGTAGTTTTCTGATTTATTATTTGGTTCTTTTTCGTGCTGTAAATGTACGACATGGGACCTACGACTTTACTTCCCTTCCAAAGGAAGCCATACTTAGGATTTTTACGCCCAAAAAAATCCATCAATCCTGGCTGGCTTTGAACCCACGATCTTGAGAGTTTTCTAACATGAACAGGTTTCACAATATCCACACACTGTCCATGATAGTTTAAAAATTTAAAATATACATAAAAGATTGACTAGCTCTTAAATAAATTACTTCAGGCATGAAATATCAAAATCCTTAAGTAATCATAATTGTAACTAAGATGCATTGCAAAGACCAATTGATGAAACTTGCCATGTAAAGCAAAAATGAAATAAAATGTATTTTTTACGTACATCAAATTATATAATCTTTATCATATTGCAAACAAATGCATTCCTTTTAGAGACTGCTGAATACAAAAAGCAGTTCATTGCAAAATGATAACACTTTCATTAATCTCCAATAAATGAATACTCTGTCAGAACAACCTAAATCACACAATCCATCATACCTTCTCCAAGCTTCTGTAGTACAGACAGTTCAAGTTCATTCCAGGCAGATATTATAGAGGTCTTTTAACTCCTGCACACTGGCATATTGCTTCCCATCATAATAAACTAACCTGCATAAGATTCCCCATGCATTCTGCGTACAGTTTATGTTCAGGGAATTGGCAGGCCATTCCATGACACTTGACACTTTTGCAGTGAAACCATCCCCTTGTGTATCTGGCAGTGTGGATGGTTGCGTTGTCCTGAAATATCCAATTCTCTGTTCCAATCCTCTCTGCAACAGGTAAATGGGTTCTTTAAGCTATGTCTGATAGTGTATAGCTTTCATACAACCTACAGGGAATGCAAGATGTGCTTTCCCTCCATACTTGAATTCACTCTAGATCATCAAAGAATTTCCTTTTTGCTGCCTCTTTGCAAACTGTTTTTGGAGGTCATGCCAGTAGAATGAGCAACCATCAGGGCCATCCAAATTGAATTTCTTTTCATTGCTATATATTATATGCTTCCATTCTTCCTTCCAGATGATGTGTTTCTTAGTCCAATCAACCTATCTCTGTTTATGGTGAACCATCATACAGGGTTGTTTGTTGTTTTTCTTGTATTTCAATATGTTTGCTTTTCAATATGTTTTCTCATATGACTAGTGTGCATGTCAATTTGTGAACATTGATAGTGGAGACATGAGCAAGTTGTCCCAGCAATAAGCCACTCCACCGATTTTTCTGATCATTGGCATCTTTTGTTGACACATGAGTTTTTTGAGGTCCATAATTATTTCCTCACTTCTGGAAGTTGTCACATATGCTAAGCCTTCTTGATATTTCCTGAGATGAAAATCCTTCTTCTTTGTAGGCTTTAATCTGACTTCATTACTTTTGGATAATTCTTCCTTCTGACACATACGTACTTAATTGTGCATGCTTCTGAATACAACAGACACATGGCTACTCTCTCCACAGGTGCAGAAAAGTATTTACATTTAAAGGTCATGAAATATTCAGACTGTTCTTATCATTTTGCAAGAGGACTATTTTCTATATTCCAACTGTGTACATTGAATGCATATGTTTGTAACTAGCCCAATGATGAAGATAATATAGTTTGATGTATTTAGTTCACATTATTTGATTTCATTTTTTCTCTATACATAACAAATTTCATCATTTGGTCTTATGATTTTGCAACACATCTTATAATTGTCCTTCGCTTGCATAATGGTCATTAAAAATACATAAAGCCTTCCCTTTAGTGTTCACTTTTGCTATCTTTTATCATTTTACAACTCTTTCGTGTTAGCGTTGAGCTATACATTCAAATTATTATATGAAACTTTTTTGTATTGGCATTGAACTATACATTTTAATTACTATATGAAATATTAACACTATCAACTAAGCAATGTTATCTATCACAAAATATTTATAATGATTATTACTTTAATTTTATCACTGATCCACAAAATTAATGCTGTTTCAATAAGCTACAATTGACTTAAAATCATGTCTCCCTCCATTTTTCAAATTTAAAAATTTGTCACATTTTTGCAAGTTGCCAAATTTAGAGTGTCCTTACAAATTGTAAAATTGTTCCTCAGAAACATGTTATTTTATCTGTATATGTCTTTTTCTCTGATTTCATCCTCTAATGGTTGAGAATATACCAAAAGAGTAGGATTGATTTATTTATGGACACGCTTTAACATCTCAGGTCATCAGCGTCCCATTCAACTCAGGGCGTGAAGAGGCCTCTGACAAATTTTGCTCAGAGGCCTCTGTTTCAAGCTCGAGGTTCTTTTTCGTGCCTTAAATGTACGACATGGAACCCATGGCTTTACTTTACTTCAAAAGGAAGCCATACTTAGGATTTTTATGCCCAAAAAAATCCATCGGTCCTTGCCGAGTTTGAACCCTCCAAAAGAGTAGGAAAATCCCATATCCTCCTATCTCAGTTTCATTTTACTGTTAAATGGAGAAAGATGATTTCCATTGCTTCTAACAATTTGTTTATTTTGTAAGATCTAAGTAAGTCCAGGCAAAGCAGTAAACCAGTTAATTGCTATATTTAAAATTGGGTATAGGAAAATAAAATATTGTTATTTTTTAATTTTTATGCTGTATTTCATAACAATTCACTGTTAATGTTACTTTAAAAATATATTAATTCCCAAATGCAGTTATAAGATTTGTTTAAAAATGTATTAATGATATTGAGATTTTGTGTAGATACTTTTAAAATAAAATTAGTATCCATCCATGTGTAAAACATTGGGCATTATGTTGCAGAAGAGAATTTATAATTGAAATGTTTGAAATATTTTGGTTGTGTCCCTTCCTATAAATATATTACCATAGAAATGCTTCCCTTTGTACTCTAGTTAGTTTACAGTATATGTTAAATTGAGGAATGCAGTGTATGAATTACATGTATTTGCATTTAATGTGTTTACATTTAACACATTTGCATTTAATGTGTTAATAGTATGAATAGGGGTTTATTTTTCAACAAATTAAGAACAAACAGCAAATGTTATAGCAGTATAAAATATAGTGAACTTTTGTAACAGTGATGTCAAATATTAACATTTTAAAAAAATTGAGCCGAGATTGTAACATACACATCACTAAAATTCAATAGAATGGACTAGTTTTGGGAGCCATCGCTCCTATCATCAGTTCCTGGTCGACTGCCGGCCTGGCTCCAGAAACTAGTCCATTCTATTGAATTTTAGTGATGTGTATGTTACAATCTCGACTCATTTTTTTTTTAAATGTTATAGCAGTATTTATAAACATATTATGCAATTTATTGTTCCAAATTCTAATTCGGTTGAACAAATTTTCTAATCCTACCCTTTACAAACATGTGAAAGGCAAATGATTTTTAAAAGTAACCTCACATTTGATAATAATACTTGCACATTTCTCCCTGAAGCTTTTATCTGGAATAACTGCTTCTAGTCTTTCTGAATATATTGTTAATTAACTTGCATTAAGGTTCAATTCAAATTCAAAGTTATTGCTTCTAGAACGAGCAAATTTTCTTACCAATGCATGTCTCTCAACAAACTTACAGGATAGATTTAATCCAGAGGGCATAAATGCACAGAAACATTTCAAAGAGTACAAATCTGCTTATTAGATATCTAATGGTTATTACAGGTGCAGGACTAGTCAAAAAGATAGCCAGATTTTAAAGTCAATACTTTCTGCATGTTGACCTATTTTTGGTATACCTTGCACAACAACATGAAACTCTGGAAAATTGTGTTTATGCCTTGCTCAATGAAATAATTTGATATAATGATGAAGTAAGCAGAAACTGAGCAATATTATCATTTAATAACAGTATTAGTAACACTATTGTACTTCACTTATTGTTTAAAGTGCAGGACATATATTAACAGCATTTGTTCATCATAAGCTTTTTTTTATTTTATTTATTTATTTATTAATTTTTTATTAGTGTTTAATGCCAATTTTTACTGCTGAGGCACCACAGGCAGTGGACACTGATGATACACATGAGATGAAATTATATATTGGAAAGTAATTTTTTTAAGGAAGTGTTCCAGGCCTAAGTTTAGGGTACCACCCTGGCATTTGCCATTTATGAGGACTGAGGAAAACCTGGAAAAAACCTCAGTCAGGGAGGAATGTCCTGACAGGATTCAAACCCCGGACCTCCCGCTCATGAGTCTGTGCCTTAATGACCTCGGCCACCTGTGGCGGTATCATAAGCTGCAGACCGACTCATGTCCTATTGGAAAGAAGAACAAGCTTGACCAAAAAATCCAATGGCAGAAGTTATAGTTCTTGATGAAGTCTTTGTTGCAGAGAATACAAATATTTTTTATTCTTAAAAACAAAGACTTTGTCATGAACTTGTCTTTGCCATTGAAATCCATCAAAGAATTTGGGTGAACCATGATACTGAAACCAAAGCTACATATATTCGACTCCAGTTTTCTGATGACCAACATGGCAACAGGGACTGCATCGCTAATAAGCCATCACTCATAACCAGCTGGGCTACATTAGAGTCGCGGTGGGCAGGGCAGCACAAGAATCTGTATAGAAACACGAGAGAGACAGTTTAATAAATGCTAATTCATTTAAAATGTTATGTTCACCATGCCTTGCAAGGGGATATCAGAACTGCTTGCCTTCATTTTCCACAAGATGTATTCTTAAGTTCATCTAAAGTGTATGGATATTACTTATGTATGATATTCATTATATCACCTGGGAACTAATCTTCAGATAATCTCCTGACTGCAAAAACAATCTCAGTACAGATAGGCGAATCATTAATAAACACTTTGTTGTGGAATAGAATTATTAAGCTTGGTATTTGTCATTTAATATTCTTGGCAAACTTTACTCTAGAATTAAACATTTTTTTTTTTTTTTTTTTTTAACTACTCAGAATGGCATGAGACTCAGGCCAATATAGTAGTTCAGTAAATCCTGTCTACCTCTTCAATTCATGTAAGCCCCACTGGCTTTGAATGATGGCTATAGGCCTATGCAGTTCCCAACCACCTGATCATCAGATAATTGAATGAATAGAGCAAATAAATGAGATTTGAACTCCTAACTATGCTTTATGTGTTTTTTAGCATTTAATCTTGCTGACTTTTAGACTACAAGACAGCCAGTTCAATAGAAACATGTTTTACAAATTTGGAAGAACTATCTAGGCACCAGTAATAGGACTCCTATTGCATGCATGGAACCTTTAGTGCAAAGGAATGGAATCAACCTGGTAATCCAGTTTTCTATCTACTAGCCCCCCCCCCCTCCCATTTTCCACCTGCCCCAAGATTTTTCAATCTTTAACTCGTAGGTCACACTAAATCATCAAGCAAGAGTCATTAGAAATTCAGCTAAGAAAAGTTCCTGCAGATATTCATAATTTACATCCAGAAAATATTTGACTTGGTGTTCACATAGAGCATAACAGGAGTTGTAAAACTGGAACTTGTTATTATTGTTGCCTTTTTGAGGGCAATGTCTGGTTGCAACTTTGAAGGAGGTGTTGACAACAATTAAGGGTGCTGCTGGTAAACTGAAAATTCATTAATTACATGCTCATTGATACTATTATTCAGGCAGGAACTCTTGAAAAATAGAAGTGAAGATAACCAAATGACTAGCTATGGAAGAGTAATCCTTTGGTTTAATGGAATTCCAATCATGTTAGCAAAACAGGTAATAAAAAGGCAGCCTTCCCCACCAAAATTGGCCTTACTTTAACAAAATAACAAGGGTGCCCATTTGCAAAGACAGTTATTAATATAACCATAAGAAGCTGGATAAGCCAACACCATCCAACTATTGCCCTGTTGGGAATAAAATGGTTGAATTATTAAAATATGATGCTGTTGCCCTCTTGTATGTTAATGATGGCCCATTATCTTCCTGCCCACCTTCACAGAATAGGCATCCTGCCATCCCCAGCATGCCTCTTCTGCCATCACAAAGCCTACAATGTTGGTTACTGTTCTAATATTGAGAATCACCAACAGAGAATGTAGAGACAAAAATTTTCAGCTGTATACTGACTTGCCAAAATCTAGTGAACAGTGCAGAGACAAATGCATAGATATGAAGAAACTAAGTATTTAACTATGTTTTTTAACAGTTCAGGCACTTAAAAACCGCTTTACTCTCTGGATAAAACACGTTAAAATTTTGCTATTTCCCATATTTATTTTTCTTTTTAACTCATTATAAATTAAATAATAATGCAAGTATCTTGCTAAAATAAGTTCAAATTCATTATAATTTTTATATTGTTAGATGATTAGTTAAAGTGTGTTTGTAAATATAAAAACAAATCAGGTTTCTAGCAATATGATCCATTCATTATTGGCAAAACATGTGCTAGTGTAATTTTTCTGTTTCAGGTAAAAAAATAAGTGAAAGTCGATGGTAAATAAAGTCAAAAAGTTAACTTAGAGCCAGGTGCCTTGCTTACACAATGAGCACTTAGATTAATAATAAAAGCATACTGTTTAAATTATACTTTGGGTGTAATTTATATTTTAATAAATAAATATTTAATGTTGTTCGTTGCAGTCTGTACTCAGCTTCTAGTTAGCAGTCGTTCTGAAGAAGAAACAGTTCGCCTGTTCATGTGGTTACTAGATCATGCAGTTCAGCATGAAGCGTTTACAACACAACAGAAACGTCGACTGAATTCCTGGAGACTTCAAATTCAAGATGCATGGCATTTATCACCCTCACAACATAAAGCTAGTGATCAGCGGCATGGCAGGCATAAGTAAGTTTTAGTGAATTACAGTTTATGTGATGGCAGTGGTAACAATAAAGATTCACTGAGCATTTGACAGTAGTCGGGAAAAAGGTGAATAGTTATGGATTATATTGGATGAAAAATTGGATTGGTTTGTATGGTAATGCTGAGTTGATTGTGGTTCAAAGTTGCTCATGAAGAGGTTAGCTATAAACAAGAATCAGGACTTAACTATGGGCAGTCCCCTTATCTCCATTTCTAGCTAACCTCTTCATGAGCAAATTTGAAACACACATCAACAACATTCCTATACATATTTAAAAGATGAGGAGACATACTTTTTCTTAATGCACATCCCCCTCCCTTGACTTTCACAGCAAGATTGCTGCTCATGTGGAGTTGCGTATACTATCCTGATTTTGAGCATGGATTCTGCTCACTTGAAGGTTTTGTTGACACCATGTTCTCTCACAGTGGTGGTCCTAGCTGCATCCTTATCAGAACTTAAGTTGTTCAATTGAAAGGTAGAGTCCAGCTAAGGCAGAGATCAAGTGCAAATGAAAAAAGAAGGAAAAGGAAATGTTTGTAAAGAGAAAAAACTTTAGGATTAATACCTAAGCACTATCTAGTTCAAAACCAGATTAATAATTGAATAACATTTGCCTCCAAAATGAAGGGCTGCACAAAATTACACCTACAGTTCTGGAAAATCCCTGAACATGAATGTGACACTTGGCCAATCCCAGCAGTCTAACAAACTGGCCACTAACTGGAAGATGTTGGATATCAACAGAATTAACCTTCCATTTTTCTAGGCACGAAAATACTTGTAAAAAATCCTAAAGGTTCAGCTGCCCAAATCAAGCAAAGTTAAAGAGTGGAAACTTTAACAACTGAATAACTAATAACAATATTGTAATAAGGAAAACTATACTACTGATAAATGCATGCAATCATTTTGTTTACTAATTATAATGCTAAATCCCATGCAATTCCTCATTTATAGAGTTCATCTCTCTTTTCTAATGCCCAACAATTCAACTAAAATCCTCTTCTTGTCTGTTGTCCTATACTCATAGATGATGAAAAGAAAGGATAAACTGGTAAGAAGCATGCCCTTGCCTTGAGCCAATTCCCATTCATTTCCTATACCTCAAAAAACGATACCAACATATAGAAAGCCTATGCAGAGAACAATTTCATTGAATTGCTTTAAAATTCAACACATTCTGCCCATACTTAAAATGCATTGTATTAGAGAAATGCTCAAAGCCAGTTAAAAATCAAGGTATTCTAGCTTCATTTATCTGTACCATACTCATTTATTACTGGACCAAAATCCTCAAATTTCAAAAAAGAAAGATTTGAAAAGAAAAGAGTATGAGAAGTTTTCAGATTCACTCCAAAAACATTCAAAATACATGCCTCAGACTCTATCTGGAATATAAAGAAGAATCCTTTTTTTCCACTGGATATATGGTAGTCTTTATAAGTCAGCACTTAAAACAGACCCCCCACTTTAAAAAATTGATTAAAGCATTTATTCTAAACTTAGGATTCATTTTTACACTAAACTCCACCTACGTACACAAAAATAAGATGCCTCTGTTGGTAGAAGAAGGAAATTGCTGAGTTCATCCATAAGAGGAAATTCGAAGTTCATTAGGTTTTCTCTATTTTTAACATAAAATTTTTTTCCCCAAGTGGATAATTCCAATGGGTTGTGAAGATGATTCAGCAGTTTAATTTCCATTTTTATTTCGTGATTTTTGGTCCAGAAGTGAGCTGCTACTGCTGATTTATCCATCTGTTTAAACCGAATATTCCTAAAATGTTCTTTCCTCCGAATTTCCAAATTTCTCTTTGTCTTGCCTATGTAGCTGTGCTCACAATCTGCACATTTTATTTCATAAATTCTTGATGTTGTATCTGTTCTTTGGGGATAGCATTATCCCATGTTCTTTGAAAATTTTCTTGAACTTGTTGTGGTAAATTGGATGGTAGGTGAAACTTTTGTATTTGTATTCTTCTTTTGTGTTTTTCAGTGAGGAAACGTCCCTTATCTCTTTTTGTCTTTTAGATTTATTGATACTTTTTATCACTGTGTCTTTGTTGAAACCATTGATTATAGCTGTCGTTATTATTTGTTGGTATTCAATTTTTACTCTGCTTCTGTGAGTGGAAAGATTTGGAAAGATAATCACGAAATTAAAAGAGAAATAAAGTTACTTAAAGAAGCACACGAACATACAGAATTGGACACATGGGAGAAGATTTATGTTCATAAACATAGGGATCATCTTATGAATTTCGACATTACAGGGGAATGTATACAAATTTCCAGTTTATAACTGGACCTCAGGTCCTTATAGATGTTAGCTTCTCCTACTAGTCTTCAAGTTGGTTGAAGATGGAGAGAATGTTTCTTCGAAACCTGTCCCACCATATTTAAAAGTAAGTGAAGCATAAGCATGTGTTAGACAACAGATTAAATAGAATATACATCTTATCTGGTTGTTAATTACTAGGACAATTTTGCTATCTTGTGAATCCAAAAAACCAAACCTTAGCTTACTTTGTATATTAACACCAAATCTACTTGATTAAAAGTGTCATTCAAGTCCCAAGAGGAGGATTAAGCTCCTTAAGTGCAGCCATCAAAGTAAATTTCAAATCTGTAAGGTACTGAATTTGGCAAAAGTAATTCCCAGTCTTCATCTAAACTGCCTAGCTTGTTTCCTAGAGGCATAGTTCATTATAAGTTCCTCAGTAGTAGCTTCCTCATATTTGACAATTTGTAGAATACAGAGCTGTAAATGTTTTAAAATCGTAGTCAGTGAACTGTAATTTTTTCAATGAGTACTGTGTGACAATATCCCATTAATTAATACTCATATCTTATGGAATAATTCTGGCAATATCGCTATAGGAGGCATGGCAACTTTGTGAAATATTACACTATAAAATGTACTTATATTATATTACTGTATAGCGTACACCATAAGGTACATATTTACAATAATCACACTCTCTACACTCGTAGTATGTACCCCACTACATCCACACAATATACTCACAGCTTTAAACCTCAAGAAAGGATAGGTGACAAGAAGGCATTGCCAAGAAGTGGTGACACCCTGCAACCTGGAAGCGCCTTATAAAGGTGGTATATAGATTGTGATTAGGTGATAATGGCATAAGCCTTATAATTAAACGAATTCTAATTCTGTACAGTAATATACTGTTAACGAAAAAGTAATGAAATGTTAATACAAAACAATATTTCAAAGATAATGACCACACACTTTAACAAAATGAACATTTTGTCTGTAAAAGTAACAAATCGGAGCTGATGTGAATATACATCAAGTCAAAATAATAAAAGGAGTTTACCATTACAAATAAGGAAGAAGAGTTAAGTGACAAGCTGCACACTGAATAATCTTCAAAGAACTCTCCACCATTGCTTACATAGCAGCATTGCTATTGATATAGCACATGCAAGTCTGGATTGTCACAATCAATGTTGAGGTCACTGGCATGAAGATGAAAGCAACTTAATGGCTCTTATGGTGAGGCTATGTATGGAAGGTGGTTTAATGTATCAGCATCCTGCTCAAATCTGCCAGTAGATTACTAAAGCTGGGATTTGTTCAGTCGGTGGTTGGCAGTTGCATGCATGCTATCAGATAGTTGACATGATTAATTCTAAAGGAACACCTGGCATGATCTTGACTTCCAAGCTTAATTTACAAAGTTTAATTTATAGAATGAATGAGTGAAGTTCATAACTTTATTACAGATGGCATCATCCTAGCCAATTCACTTCTGGGACAACAAACCATAATGGGTACAGCCACACACACTTGCATGGAAGCAGAGGACAAAGGCTTCCTCCTCCACCACCTCCTCCTCCTCCACCACCTCCACCAAGTCAGCCTATTGGTGGCAGTAGCTACCAACGTGGTACCAGCAATAAGACTACTGGAATGTCAGTGCCTGGATTTGCATCATTGTACTCAAATCCTACTTCCTCCTTGACACCTGTCCCCATTGTGCAACAGCAACACCGCAACAGTTTGTCTGTGATGGGCAATTCAGTAGGTGTTGGGGTTTCTTTCATGGCCAAGAGACCAAGTCTACAAGATACACTGCCAGAGGTAAGCATTAGCATATAATCATTACTATAAATATAATTCATTAATATTGGACTGATGAAATTTTTATTAAACTTCAGAACTAATCAGGCAGAAAAACAATAGAGGCAAAATCAACTTATGCATCCATGATGATAAAAATGGATTGCCAGCTTTTTTTTTTTTTTCCCCCATGCACACCCTTTTTTTTTCTATCCTATACAATATACTTTCAGATTTGATAATGATTTCTAATGCAAACTCATTTGCTAATCAAGGCATTGTGTATTCCACATGCAGGCAGCAGAGGGCAGTAAAGTGGTCTATTCTTAAGTCATTTTCATCAGGAAAATGACTTAATGCTAAACAATGACAATAGAGTAGTTTGCAGGGAAACCAGAGCATCTGTAGGAAAACCTGCCCAAATATATTTTCTGCTACAACTTCCACAGCAACTGCTAGAATTGAACTTGGGTCACTTTGGTGAAAGGCAAACAGTGTAATTGCTCAACCTTGATGCTGCTTGCCCTCAAGTCATTGTTCTTCCTAAATTGCTATTGCTTATTCTGAGAGTTACAATATGAACCAGTTTATTTGTTATACTATAGCTATGACAAAATTTTAAGGAAAATCTATATAAGAACTGACCTCAAGCCCACCAAAAGCTAAAACACTATCTCCATTCTGTAAAGGATGGACATGACCCCCTTTGTTCAAAAGGGGTGTATCGCATACTTTGCAGTTGTAGCAAGGTGTATATTGGTAATACCAAGCAGAGTAATTATACTCGTATAAAGGAATACTCAAGTAATTGTCGACTGGAACAAATTGAAAAATCAGCTTGGCTGAACACGAGATGCTGGTGGGTCATGACACCAAATTCTTTGAGACTGAAGTGCTTGACAGAAGTGCATGAACACACTGCCAAGTACCACTCCAGAATCTACCGGGAAGCCCTTGAAATTTACAAACACAAAAATAATTTCAATAGAAAAGAGGAAGAAGCATGAATACACAAAACATGGCTTTCTGTGCTGGAAAACACGAGGATTAGGCTCTACAAACCAACTGGACAAATCACTGGACTGCAGCCGCACTGTGATTGGCAGACCTGCAGCCATTAAGAATGAGGGGGAGGTCCTACTCCAGCCTATATAACTGTGCTACTCCAAGCGCCACTTCAGATACCTAATCTTTAGTTATCCTCTGAAGATGCCCAACGGAGAGATGGGCGAAACATCAAGTGTTTTAACATCTTCTGGACCACGGCCAAAAAGCCCAGAAACTTCATTTTATTGAATTTACACTAGAACTTCGCTAATTCAAACTAATTGAGACCAGAACCTATTTGAATATCCAAAACTTTTATTATAACAACAGTAATGTGTATATACATCATTTGATGATAACCCATTCAGGTGCATATGATCAACCTGATCGTTGCCAAATACATGAGGGGTATATACAAATTGCGATAGCATTTTTAAAGTGAAACTGTGTGTATCTATTTCTTGTAGTTCTGTGTCTGTTATGCACAAATGGACAATAAGAGAAAATATAGTACCTTTTGAATACAACTGAACAAATTCCACATATGCATTTAATGGTTGATTTATTCAATCAAAAAGGGCACAGATTCTCTGTTCTTCATTCATTGAGGTTCAGTTCGAATTAGCAGGCTTCTATTATATTAAGTTGCATGGCAAAACTTGTAATGTAAAAAGAAAAATTGAAATAAAATATATTTTAACTTATGTACATCAAATTATATAATCTTTATATGATTAGGTTCAATCAAATGCATTCCTTTCAGAGACTGCCAAATACAAAAAACAGTCTATTGTAAAATGATAAGACCACTTGTCATTAATATCCTATAAATGAACCCTTTTACAGAACAATATAATCACATGATCCATCATACTCTCTCCAAGCTTCTGTAGCTCAAACTGTTTAAAGTTCATCCATGCAGATATAATAGATGTCTTTAATTCCTGCACACTGCAATATTGCTTCCCCCTGTGATAAACTCATTTGCATAAGATTCCCCTTATATTCTCCATAGGGTTTAGGTCAGGGGAATTGGCAGGCCATTCCATGACACTAACACTTTTGCAATGAAACCACCCCCTTGTGGATCTGAAAGTGTGGATACTTGCATTGTCCTTCCAAAATATTCAATTCTGTGTTCCGATCCTCTCTGCAACAGATAAAAGGTGCTCTTCAAGCAGTGCCTGATAGTATATCATTTTCATATGACCAAGGAATGCAAGATATGCTTTCCCTCCATATTTGAATTTGCCCCAACCATCAGAGACTTGCAAAACTTCCTCTTTTTTCAAAGGTCATGTCAGAAAAATGCCCAAACATCAGGATTGTCCAAATTGAATTTCTTTTAATTGCTAAATTTGTGCTTCCATTCTTTCTTCCAGATGATGTATTCCTTAGCCCAGCCCACCTATCTCTGTTTAGGGTAAACCATTGGACAGTGTTGCTTTTTCTTCTTTTTGTATTTCAATATGTTTGTTTGTCTGACTAGTATGAACAATGTCCTTGTAAACATTGACAGTGGAATCACAAGCAAGTTGTCCCAGCATTGATCTGCCAACATTGAGCTTTCTAATCACTGGTCTCTTTTGTCAAGGCATGGATTTTTTAGGTCTTCCAGGCAACTTTTTCATTCCATAATTATTTCCTAGTTTCTGAAAGTTATTTATCGTGTTTGGTGACATGCCAAGCCTTCTTACTATTTCCTGAGATGAAAACCCTTCTTCTTTGTAAGCTTTAACCTAACTTCATTTGAGCTGCCTTCTGACTCATACTTAATCGTGTACTCTTCATGAACAAAGCAGACACTAGGTTCAATTAAAAATGAATGTAGGAATCCACACAGTGAAACTATCATAATCAGCTTCGTAAGTACAAGACTTATATCATAATCTTGTTGAATTAAAAGTAAAACTTCTAAAATTAAATTAAACTCTCTTGATGTTTCACATTAAAACTTTTTTTATTAAAAAGTAAGTTGGGACTAGTTTCATGAGTCACATGCTCACTTGTCAACCAATTGACGACTAATGGATCTCTTCAAGTAGGATGTATACTTGGCTTTGTGCACTCTTTTGGTATTTAATGAACCTGTACAATATGTTGTCTGCTTCTGGTATATCAAAATCCATAAGTCTATGTTCATATTTTTTTATATAAATCTTTTCCCATATACTAAGTTCCTTTGGGTGCTGAATTGCTCTTAGCATTATAGAAAAAATATTGTACAGGTTCATCAACAGACCACCAGAGTGCACACAGTCAAGTATACATCCTACTTGAAGAGATCTATTAGTCGTCAATTGGTTGACAATGTGAGCAAGTGACTCACAAAACTAGTCCCAGCATACTTTTTAATAAAAAAAAAGTTTTAATGTAAAACATCAAGAGAGTTTAATATATTGACATGATTTTAAAAGTTTTACTTTTAATTCAACAAGACACTAGAGGTTGCTCATTTTGCAGCAGCATTTGAATCAGAAGTGCTCAGCCTGGTAATATCATCTGCAATATTTTCTTCTTTCAATCTGTGTGCAATGAGCACACATGTTTGCAACTAGCCATATGGTAAACATCATATAATTTGGTGTACTCATGTTCACACACACATATATATATATATATATTTATTTGATTTCATTTTATTTTTGTCTCTATACATGATGGATTTCATCAGTTGGTCTTATGATTTAACAATGCACTGCCATTTGTTGTAAATAAATTCTATGGTTCATAGCAAGACTGCACTGTAAATTATTCTTAAAAAGGGTTAATCCTGCTGGTTAAAATTAAGAAAAATAAACTTTTGTATAAAAGGGGGAAAACATTTTTTGAGACCCTGTACATTCAGTATATCAATTTTCAATCTTTAAGATATCCTTGAAGTATATTACAATTCCATTTTTTCTCACTTTGTTCTCCATACTGTTTTAATCATTACCAATATGCCAAATATTCCATTTTAAGATTAATTGAACAAGACATCAGTTTGAAAATTTAATGATTCTAGCATTGTTGGACACCTCTGTCTGAGTACATTCCAACACAATTGTTAGTGATATAAGTAGTCAGATGGCTTAGCATTTTTCCCTCCGATGCTTTGATGGAGAAAATTTTTTTCTGTGAGTATAATTATTATTAGATTGGTAGAGCAGAAGAGAAGGCCTTATGATCTTAGCTCTGCCAGAATAAATAAATAAAATTAAGAGGTGAAAGAAACTAAAGAAGATCAGTTGACTGGATAAAGCTTGAATGTTGTACATAATTAAATTATAATGAAATTGAATGTATTTGCATATAAAATATGATCACAATGGTGGGTCATTCAAATGAAAAATTAAGTAACTGTGAAATATTTCATTTGCATCCATTTATGTATAAGTTATGTTTTCATTTTTAAATGTGTGTCAGTGTATGCCTATGTACATAAACTTTATTGACTAGTTCGAGTAAACCAACATTTCTGACATGAATTCTGTTTTTCTTTTCCTCATATCTGGCAAAATATTACAGGCATGGGAACAAAAATTAGAATGTTTATATTTTAGTCATATCAGTAGATCCTCAGATATATCAAAGAAATTTTACTTAAAATGTTCTGAAAACATGTACAGCCATCCCAAAAGAAACAATATACAAAATAAACGGAGCAATCCTAAAATAGCTAAGGTATATGGTTTACCTAAAATTCACAAGACTGGAAATGGTATGCGTCCCATCATTAACAACATCAATACTCCGTCTTACTATTTAGCAAAATGGTTAGCTAATAGATTCAAGACATTACCAAAATTTCAAAGCAGGAGTATAAACAATTCACATCAGTTAGTAGTAAAAATTAAAGACATAAAATTGCTTCCCTCTGACACTCATATCTTTCGACGTGGAATCTCTGTTTCCGAGCATACCAAACGAAAAACTCCCGATTTATCTACATGATTGGCTAAAAACAATGGAATTAATGATACACACATAAGAGAATACATCAAACTCACAGAAATTTGCATAAACCAAGCCTTTTTTACTTTCAAAGGAAAATTTTATAAACAACAAACAGGACTTACAATGGGCAGCCCCTTATCTCCATTTCTAGCTAACCTCTTAATGAGTAGATTTGAAACACACATCAACACAGCTTTTCCATACATATTTAAGGTATGGTATAGATATGTAGACAATATATTTGCCATAGTTAACAAAAAACTCATTTGACGATGCCTTAAAACTTTTGAATATACAAGATGTAAACATATCATTTACATACGAAATAGAAACAGATAACATGTTGCCATTCATAGATATTAAAATAATGAAATGTCAAAAAAAATCTTAAATTTGGAATATACAGAAAGAATACACACGCATATAATTCCATCAAAGGTGACAGTTTTAACCCCACAGCGCACAAACATGCAGTAATTAACAGTTTAACACACCGGCTAGTTAAGCTACAAATTAGCAAAGAAGAATATTTTAATGAACACAAACAAATAGAAACAGCAGTTAAAAATGGTTTTAAAAAAGAACTAGTACACAAAAAGGTCATGAAATTCAAGAGACAAAAACATATCAAAGAAACCACAACACTTTCAGCAAGAAAAGATAAACAAATTTTTAAAAAATTCATATATCCATGGGCTACAAAAAAATTCCAGAATATTCTTAAAGTTTTTAATATCAAGTTGGCACTGATTAATAGATTTAATGTTAAAAACTTATTGATAATGTTAATGACAGTATTCCACAAGAAGAAAAATCAGGTATTTACAAAATAAACTGTGCAGAATGTGAAAAAATGTACATTGGAAAAACAAAGAGAAACATAGGCACATGGTTAAAGGAACATTTCAGGAACTTAAAGTACAAGCAAATAGAGAAATCAGCAGTAGCATATCATTTTTGGACAAAAAATCACAACATAATAAACAAAACAAAATTATTAAAATCAGTACAAGAACCTACGGAACTAACAACCTGGGAGAAAATCTATCTACAAATAAATAGACAGCATAATGAACTTTGACATTGCCGGGGATGAAAACATAAACTACAAGTTTATCACACTGCCACCAGAGAAGAATACACATTCCCACAGCTCAATGAATGATCCAACAGTTGAACTTTAGCCTGGCTGAAGATGGGAACTAAATGTTCTTGAAACTGGTTCCATACATTTATGAAAAGTAAGTGAAGCTTTAAGAGGTTGTAGTTCAAATGAATCACACAATGATATCAATTAATAAAGAAATTTTATTTAATTTTTTAAATTAATTGTATTATTTCTTAGGTTCATGAACAAGTCTGGTTTAACTGTATTTTATTTGTACACTCTTTTAACAGCTTCGGTCATTAGCATCCATTTCAAATCAGGGTGTAAAACTGCCAATAAATTTTGCTAAGAGGCCTCTTCTTTTCAGGCTTAAGTTCTTTTACATGTCTTAATCTATGACTTGAATCAGTGGCTTTACTCCCATTCTGAAGGAAGCCATACTTAAAAATTGTACGTCCTGGTTGGGTTTGGATTCTGCAACCTTGGGAAACCCATCGACAAGAGAAGTATGGCTACCACTAGACCACCAGGGCCCAACATAGCAGAAATTGTATTTATCATTATAAATCTATTGATTTATAGATTTTTTCCAATATTCAAACGTATTTATGTATATATGCCATTTTGTTTATTCACTTTACGAGAGAAAAAAAACATTCAGCATCTGGTACTGCTTCTATGATGCTGGTTTCCTGACATATTAATTATTGATAAGTTATAGATGTATATAAACAATTGTAAAAAGTGGATTCATCAACTAGATAAAAAAATCGTAAATTTGAACTTGGTTCATTTTTCACACATAAGAATTTCATATTATACATAGATGTATATAAAGAATAAAAGTGCATCTCACAGGAGCTGAATTACCTAAGTAAATTCCTCGCCTAGTAGAGTAACTTTAAAAAAAATATAAAATCCAAATTATGGCCTTATTAATTAATGAAATAAGTTATGACATTACTGTATGGTATTAGGGGAACAAAATTAGAATTCTTGCTATCTATAAGTGTCACTAAATAGAAACCACAGTTTTGGAATAATAATAATAATAATTAATAATGACCACAAAAATTAATGCTATACTATTAATTAAATAAAATATATTACCACTGATAGGTAAACCTATACTGTGCGGGTATTTTTAAACATTTTTAAATGTAACCTTGTTTATGAACTGAACCCTTGATATCTTTACAGTCACTAAAATAGAGAAAAATAATAAAGTTTTGGGTTACATTGCATATTTAAGATCTTCATATATTTCAATAAAACAAAAAACATGTTACTATTACGTATTAAGCACATATACAAACAGCAATAAACAATCGAAAGTTTCGTCGATTGGCTTTGAAATTTAATTTAAATGTTATTACAGAAAAAACATGTAATGCAAATGTGTTCTGAAGATTATTACAAAGTGCTCTCAAATACATATTAGATTAATATTTCACATTTGCTGTCTTCACAACAATGCTTTTGTTGTAAACATAAAACATATGCTTCATTATAAATATAGTTTATTTGCTGAATTAATTTGTCTTAATTTTAAAACAATAAAGAAGAAATTAAATGCAAGAATTAAATTTTGGTTTTCAAGTATATCCCTACTCCTAATCATCCAATTTCTTAATTTTCAGAAACTAATTTTTCTTATTTAATGCAAATGGTATATGCCAAATTTTGTTATGAAGAAACAAATAGAGCCACTAGAACTGATTTCCATGATTTTCAGGAACTATTTTTCTTATTTTTATATAAATGGTACATATAAAATTTTGTTGCAAAAAAGCAAATATTGGTGCTGCTAGAGTAATTTTTAAATGTTGGGTTTCAGGTAAATCCTCCACTCCTAATAATTTGATTTTACTGATTTTCAGAAAATATTTTTCTTATTTGATGGTATATGCTGAGTTTTGTGGTGAAAAAATAAATATTGATGCTGCTAGAGTGATTTTTAAAATTTGGGTTTCAGGTAAACTGAAATTCAGAAACAATTTTTCTTTATTTATGCAGAGTTTTGTTGCAAAAAACAAATATTAATACTACTAGAGGGGTTTGTAATTTTGGGTTTCAGATAACACCCTCTTTTCTGATAATCTGATTTCACTGACTTTCAGAAACTATTTTTCTTATAACCTAAACTTAGGTACTCATTTTTTACCCCATACTCCACTTATTTACATAAAAGTAAGACGTGTATCGAGAGAATCTCTCCCATCTTCAGTATAATCTGATTTCACTGACTTTCAGAAACTATTTTTCTTATAACCTAAACTTAGGTATTCATTTTTTTTACACTATACTCCACTTACATAAAAGTAAGACACATTTCGGGAGAATCTCTCCCATTTTCAGTTGCTCAATGAACCACTGTTACTCGAAACGTTTCAAGTAACAGTTTAGGTTATATTACCACTCCATTGTCAACAGCTTCGTAAGTACAATATTTATATTTTTCTTATTTTATTTCAGTGACATATACCAAAAAATTTCCTTTCAAATAAATAAAATTGTGACCACTAGAGTGATTTTTAAATTTTGCTTTAATTTAACCCCCACTCAGTTTTCAGCTATATTCCCACTCTTAATTACCAGATTGCCCTGATTTTTGGAAACTACTTTTATCAATTTATTTTAAAGGAATATACCAACTCGTTGAGAAAAACCATAAATTGTGCCACTAGAAAAATTTTTTTTAAAATGTTTGCTTTAGCTTAGCCTCCATCCCGCTGGTTAATGAACTTGACAATTTTTTTGTTAATTAATGGTTATATGCCGAGTTTTTAAGTTCCTTGTTCAATAACTGCATAGTTGAAGGTTTAAAATGTTTCACATACAAATTCTTATTTCATGAAGTTGTGAGATATATAAGTTCCTTGTTCAATAACTGCATAGTTGAAGGTTTAAACCTAAGTTGTTATCTACTACTATAATCTGATTGAACTGATACTTCCCCAAAAATGTACAAAGGGAATATGACATCTGTCTTCTGTCTGTGTCTTTGAAAAGATAGATTCACTGTCACCTTTTTTAACCATGAATTTGACAAAAAAGTCAGTTTTTCACATAACAAAACATATCCATTATACCATTGATTATCATGCCTTAGAATAATTCCTTGATAATAAGTGTAACATCTGAAAAGCAATTTCCCAAACACATGTTCTAAAATATTGAATGCAGAATTTTTTGCCACTTTCTGCATATAGACATGAAAATTAAAAAGTCCAGCATCTAACAGGACACAGACATTAACTGTCTCCATGCATAGCTCAGTAATTATATATATATATATATATCTCTGTAACAAATGTAATAGATTTTGCCACTGTAATTTTAAATGAATTTTGTATTACATATGAAAGGGGGAAAGTTACATATAAAATATCAAATAGGTAGGTCTAAGACAAGGTTATAAATTAAGCCTAGTTCTCTTCAATCTATTTATTGATGATGTTTTAGAAGAAATTAGTAAAAGTGATGTACATTCACCAACTATAAATAATGTAGAGACAACAGATTTGCTCTTTGCAGATAGTAACAGGTTCTGTAACATGTGTAGGATTAAAACGATCACTTGAAGCTGTAGGTACATTTTGTAGAGATTGGGGTCTCCAAGATAAACAAAACTAAATCTAAGATTATGGTGATGAAAAAAGGTTTCAAATTAAAAAAAAGTAGAAATGGTGGGGGAGGTTCTTTAATAAGTTTCAGCCTTTTGAATTTCTATACTTTTTTGTAAATTAGTTCATTACTAAATCCATTTTTAATGAATGAACAGCAGTTAGAATGGATTTAGCAAAGAACTAGTTTACAAAAAAGTGCAGAAATTCAAGAAGCAGAAACTGAAGAAACACAATATTTTCAGCAGGAAAAGATAAGTTAATTTTAAAAATTTCATGTATCATCTATGGGCTACACAAAAATTTCAAAACATTCTAAAAGATTTTAATATCAGTTTGGCACGTATAAACAGATTTAATGTTAAAAATATCCTGAATGACAGTATTTCACCACAGAAAAAAAGCACTTATTTACCATATAAGTTGTGCAGAATGTGAAAAAGTCTATATTGGAAAAATAAAGAAAAACATAAGCACACGATTAAAAGAACATTTCAGGAATATAAAATACAAACAGAGATAGAAATCAGTGGTAACATTTCATTTCTGAATTGAAATCCATAACATAGTGAATAAAGCAAAATTGTTAAAATCAGTACATGAACCTACAGAGTTAGCAACAGCTACAAATGTAGAAAATCTATATTTATAAATACAGAAACAGATTAATGAACTTCCACACTCCCGGGAATGAAAAAACAAACTTAAAGTTCTTCACACCTCCACCGGAGCAGAATATGCATCCCAAAGCATAACGAATATCCAGCAGTCAACATTTAGCTAACGATGGGTACAATTGTCTGTGAAACATGTACTAATTTAAGCAAATAAGTGGAGCCAATAAGAGAGTGTAGTTTGACTCAATCTTGCAATGATCTTAGTTATATGATTAGTTTCATATGATTAGCATTTCAAGTACAATAATTTAATTTATATATATGCCTAACACATATGATGAATGTATAGAGCATCAAGTATGGCTAAAAATTAAATGCTTTGTATTGCTGCATTACAAACACTAGTACAATCAATTTTCAATTTCATTGATTACGTCCATTTTCCATACAAATAGCCCATTACTGCAACATTTTCTCAACTTTTAAAATATCAGCATTTACTGAAATCTCATTTTCACCTGCCACCCTTGCTACACACTCTCTTCATCTAAAGACAGTAGATACATCTTAAGTGCCATTGTGTTAATAGAACAAATATATGGTGATTTCTGGTAACGAAAATGTATTAGAAATATTCCAAACTTGCCTTATTCATGAGCATGGACCAAGATCTCATCACTGAATTTTAGGCATGAAAAATTGACATTTTTAGGCACTTAAAATAGGATATAAAAAGATTTAATTACACTATTTTTTTTTTTTATTTTAGACAAGAAAATATGTATTTGGCATCTAAAATTGGCCACAAACTTATCAAATTAGGTACTACTTTGTTTAATTATGCAAGAAAGTATTTTTACGTTTTTATGAGTGCACATTTTTATGACTGCAAGCACTATAAGCATCACATGTTATAATTTGCAGCACAGTATATTATAAAGATTTTCTCCAAATTTTCAACAGTTAGGCTGTCTTTTGTCTGTTAAAATAATTTTAAAGCTGAAAATGACATATCCACTGACACAGATGTTATAGGAGCACACTTATATTTTGTTACATTTTTCATGCCCTCTTCTGGAATTTCTCCACTTTACCCCACCAAAACATTTACCACATGACCATTACAGCATATCCATGGTTTTTTTTCATTCCATTCTCCCACTTTCACTGTACTTTGTCCTCAACTTCTCCCTTAGTAGCACTAATTTTCACTTCTTCTTTGACACCTGATCTGCCAAAGAATTTACTTTGCATTCCAGCTTTACTATTGTTCAGGGCAAGATTAAAAAAAATTGCCTTTATTTAAACAAGATCTTGCTTCATTGTTGAACTTTTCACAGTTCCTTTGCAGACAAAACACAAGCTGTACTCTCAGTAGGAAGCTCTTTTACCATAGCAGCAATGTCATCCCAATGTTCCACATAATACAGGTGCCCCAGTATGTTAAAATGGGTTGAGAAAGAGGAGTTTCTGGAAGCTTTTCCTTAAAGAATACAATGTAGGATTGAGATTTGCAGAAAATTTTCTTCATATCAGGTTATTGACTTGCAGATATTCATTCCTTATGGTTTCTGAAATCCATGAAAGGCGTGAACTAGCAGATGATATGTATAAGGTTAGGAGAGAATGTTTTCAGAAGAGACCGAGATCATATAGGAAGCAGTATGTGTGAATACGTGCAGAAAGGAACCCTATTTTCTTCAATGCCACCAGGAAATAACAACTGTAAACTTTTGTTTACAATGAAGGAAATGGATTGGTCATTGACTTTACCTCTCTGGTTGCTACATGTGGAGGGAAAGGTGTATCATTAAGCTTACCAACTATATATTAACAATATATCTGTTGAGAGCATCCTTTGTCTTGTCGACACCTAACCAATTGCAAATATCTCCTTTGTCTTCCCTAATTGCAGCAAGTGTTTTCTAATACTCAATATCCAAATTTGTCTTCCAAGTGTGGAGTCAAATGGAATAGATTTTGGCATCACTATTCCAAAAATTTAGAATACCTGATTTTGCAGCCTATTCTTTAGAATATTAGCTACTATCACTGCCCTGTAAAAATCTGGATTAAAATCGTCAGTTGTTGTCAAACTTGTGGAAGTTTCAGTCAATAAGTTTGTTTTGGAAAGTTGTTGTTGTTCTAATGTGCAGGATTTTGATCCATCAATTTTTCCCTGGCCAGCCAATATAATTTGTGTATTTTCCCATCAGGTGCAGCTTTCCTCAGTTCTGTGCATTCCAATAGATGTTTTGTTTTGGAAAGTTCTTCTCTTAATTTCTTCCTTGTGTCCTGCACTATCTACATGCTGCTTAATGCGAGATTTCCTCTCATGTGAAATCTGAAGGAATTGATGGCTTTTGTATGATTCGGAATAAATAGTTTTAATTGATTTAATTTTCCTTCATTGAGGTACAAATAACTTCATAGCATAATCTCTTAAGTAATAATCATTATATTAAATTTTCATAACTCCAAAGAAGAAAAGTTTATTTTCTATTTCTTAAAAATTAGTTACCATCTTGCCTACCATAATAAAGAAAATATTTAATTCTTACCTGTTTGTTATATAAACAACAAAAATCATTTTCTCATCTTAAATAAGATCTCACCAGCCAGGAACGAATTAAAACTTTTGATTACTTATATTTTCACATTGTTTCTCTTCACTGGCTATGGAATACAACTGACACAATACAAGATATGAGCACCAAACCATACACCCAGAGAAGATAACTAGAAATGAAATTTAAACTATGTATTATGCATTATTATTGAAGCATTCAATGGGAACATGTCAATTGTTAGCAGGGTCAACTGTAAATGGTTAGCTTTTCATTTGAATTGAATCATTTTCATTGTTGATACAAATGTACCTGTACCTGTACCTGTAGACTTCGCACAACACTGTGGTGCGTTCTGTACATAAGGCAAATTTAAAATTAAGTTAATTCTTAAATAATTACTTATTTAGGCAGTTTTAGGCACAAAAAGGTGGAAATAGGCACTGGCATCCATTTTAGGCACTATGAAAGCTCTCCCAGTGAGTATCATTTTCCATAAATTGTGAACATCTGCACATTTTCCTAAAGGAACAAAATAATCTTTCGTCTAAAATTCCAAGGTTTACTCATCACTTTTCTAGGTGACAACATTTTTTCATGATGAGTGCAAATAGTTACTGTATTCTCATCAACTGTGAAAGGTGCACATTGTAACAAGTTTTCCTTGCATGTATTGTAGGTGACATTTGATTTGTTCTAAGTTCCAAAAGTAACGATTCTCATAAATCTCCATTTCTTCTTTATTTTTACCTTAAATAATATTAGATCATTTCCAATGAACTGGCATTGTAACAGTCATGATATGAAAATTGCATAGAGGAACTTTAAAGACCATGATCCTGGCCTAACAGATTATATCATTGTCGATGTAAGGACTGCAGATACATCATGTTTGTGGCCAAATTCTGAAATTCCATAAACCTACAATGAAGTAAAAGTTCACCAATATTTATTTTTTACCATAAAACCTAATGTTTACAGTGCCCATTGGTACCATTTCAAGCTCTTGAAGAATGGTGCCATATGCATGTTATAATTTTAGATCACTCTATATGTGCAAGTATTTGAGAAATATTCATTAATGAGGAAAAACATATAGCATTACTTGTATGAAACTACTTCTTTATCAAATGTCATAACTCTTGAGGCTTTTAACAATAGGGAAATTGGGAGTGCTAAGACAGCAGTGGTAGAGAGAGGTTGTGCATGAAGCTAGCTCCTGGAGTTAAATGAAAAACGGATTAAATAACAATGGGAGTGAGTAATGGGAACCAAGCTATCATGGAAGAGATTAGAAAGCAAACTGAATGGAGTAGAAAAAGATGTAATGGAAATTAATGATCATGTTGGACATGAAGTGCAAGACATAAGAACAGAAGTGCGCGGAATGTCAGAAGAAGAGTAGAGGGTATGGAAGAGAAATATCGAAGGTTTAATTTAGTTATTGCAGGATTTAAGGAAAGGAGTGGAGTATGGCCAATACAAGAAGTTAGAGAGATTTGTGAAGGAAGATTAGGGATGGTATTACAGGGATGGGAGATTGGTGATGCATACAGATTAGGAAGTTCAAGAAGAAAAAGAATCAGTTGTGAGATTTACATCTGTGCAGTTCATATATGAAGTCCTAAGGAAAGCCAAGTAATTAAGAGGATCTGATATTTTTATCAACAAGGATTTATCGGAACAACGAACTCTTAATAAATTAATTCAACAAATAAAAATAGCAAGATCAGAGGGGAAACAGGCTTTCATTCGCAATCTACATTTGTGGATTGATAGGTAGATGGTGGCTGTGCAAGAAAGTAATATAAGTGACATAAGACCGCATCAAAAGGAAATGAATCAGTGGGACGCATGAAATGCTGTGGAGCTGGAAACAACACTGATAGGAAGCCCAAAGGTCAGGCAGAAAGCAGCTCTTATCAGCTGGAGAGAACGGACCATCTGAGTGTAGAAGTAGTATTCCAAAGGAAGGAGGTGGAGAAATGATAATGATTTTATTTATGGACACTCTTTAACAGCTCAGGTCATCAGCATCCCATTCAACTCAGGGTGTGAAACGGCCGACAAATTTTGCTCGGAGGCCTCTCTTTCAGGCTTGAGGTTCTTTTTCGTGCCATAAATGTATGACACGGGACCCACGGCTTTACTTCCCTTCCGAAGGAAGCCATACTTAGGATTTTTACACTCCAAAAAAATCCATCGGTCCCGGCCGGGTTCGAACCCGCGATGTTGGGGGTTTAGGAGGCAAGTATGGTAACCACTACGCCACCAGGACCGACAAGGAGGTGGAGAGAAGATTAGATCAGACAAGAGGGTGGAAGATAACGGAGTGGGTACATCAAGAAGGAGTGACTTAATAGAGGCAGAAGCAGATAGAGCCGAGTAGGGAGGAAATATGGCTAGCACGTGGACTGGTGGAGAGAGGGAAGAAGTCATGGTTAAAGAGCAGTGAGGGCGGGATGGAAGAGTACAGTGTCATATTGACTCCAAATGGCAGCATGTTCAAGAGAGGCAGTTGAACTACAGAGCAATAAAGAGAAATTCAGAAACAGAAAGGAATCGCAATAGGGTATGGGGGTAGTAAGAAAGTTGGGATTATGGAACTGTGAGAGTTAAAAAATAAAATGTATATAGGGAAGTTGAAACATTTACTAGGGAAGATACACTTCTTGGGAGTGGTAGAAACATGGCTAATGGAAGTACATGTACATGATGATTTTACATTTGTTGGAATAAAAGGAGAAGTCGTGGCAAAGAGAGGAAGAGCCTTGGAAGGCTTAGGTTTTTTTGTTAGGAAATTTTTGAGAAAAGCAATAAGAGAAACATGGGGAAGATCAAAAAATACTTTGTGGGTTGTAAAGGATGATGGATAGATGAAAATATATGCCTAGGAGGAGTGTATAATCCACCAAGATCCTCGCAGTACCATAACCCTGTTCTGCTTAAGCAACTGGAAAGTGATATAGAGAATTTAAGGGAGAAGTTTCTGAAGGTAGAGATTATAATAATAGGGGATTTCAACATCAGTGTGGGTGAGGGAAATATGAAATTTTGTACTGATATGGTATGGGAGAGTGAAATAATGATTGGAAAAGGTGCAGTAAGGCATAGCAAAGATAAGTACAGTGATAGAGGTAGTGAAAAATTAATTGAATTTTGTGAAATGAATACACTAGATATTCTGAAGGGTAAATATGGTGAAGATGTATTGAGGGAAATTTACTTTTGTTGAAATAATGATCAGTGTTATCGATTAAGTATTATGGCTAGTAACATGGGGTTTATTGTGAGTAATTTTAACATACTTAATATTTATTCAAGTAGTGGTCATTTTCTGCTGGTAGTGGATATAAAAATTCAATCAGAATATGTAGTGGATAATTCAGGGGAAGGGATGAATGGGACTAGCCAATATACTATTTTTAAATGGAAGGAGGATCAGAGAAACACATTTAAACAGACTCTGGAATCAAAGTATGCTCAAATATGTCGACATGGAATAAGTTATATGTTAAAAAATAATGAAGTAGAGAAGGCAACCAATATGATAAATACATTAATGCAAAGAGCTGGAGATGGGATGAAAGGGGGGGGTGGGAGTTGGGGAAAGGGACAAAGAGTGATATGACGATGAATGTAAAGTAATAGTGTTGAAACAAATGCTGATAAAATGGAGAGGTGCAGGAGATGAGGGGTCAAAGAAAGAATATTTAGAGGGGAAAAATGAGAAGAATTTAATCAGGATATTAAGTGAAGGAAACATTAGTAGGATATGGAAAATGTTAAAACTTATAACAATTTTGTAACAAAATCCAACATAAATCCAGGAGAGTGGATAAGCTATTTTAGAACTCTTTTTGGTCAGCATAGTGGTTTAAAAGCAATGCCAAGGTAGGATGGGCTATATATAGAAATGTTGGATAGTGAGGTGAGGGATGAAGAAGTAATTAAACAAGTGAAATTACTGAAAAAGAATAAAGCAACAGGAATATATGGTATCCCACCAGAATTTATAAAAGAATGGTGGTGTGATTTAAACAATAGTTAAGTTACTCACAGAATTGTTTAACTTAATTATGGCAAAAGAAAGTGTACCAGAAAGTTGGAGGAAAGCAGTCATTTACCCAATATATAAAGGCAAGGAAAGTGTAGATATGCCCAAAAATTCAAAGGTATTGCATTATTATCAAATGTTAGTAAAGTTGTTTACAGGCATTTTGACAAATTGTTACAAAATTGGGTTGAGGAATATAAAATTATTTTGGAATTCCAAATGAGATTTCACAGGGGAGATGCACGATGGTAATATATTTATTATAAAAACATTAGTGGACAAATATTTAAAAGATAAGAAAGGAAAACTGTACACGGCATTTGTTGACTTAGAGAACGCATATAATTCCAAAGAGTTACAATTGTTATGGGATAAATTACTGAGTAAGGGAGTAAGTTTTCATATGGTGAATATTCTTAAAGCATTATATAAGAGAAATACGTTCTGTATGAAAGCAGGGGAAAGAATGGTAACAAGAGAAATAATTCAAGATAAGGGGTTATGACAAGGATGTAAGTTAATCCCAGTACTATTTAATTTGTTTATCGATGATATTTTAACAGAGATAAAAAAGAGTAATAACAATTCATTGCCACTTATTAATAATGTCTCAATCCTGGGATTATTATTTGCAGATGACTTAGTTGTTGGATCCATCTCAAAATTGGCTTAAAGCAATCCTTGCAGCAAATTGACAAACACTAATGATCGGAGCTTGAAGGTAAATAAAGAGAAGACTCAAATAGTAGTATTCAAGAAAGGAGCAAAATTGAGTAAATATGAGAAGTGGAAGAAAGGAGATAAAGAATATAAGGTAGTTAGGGATTGCATTTAACTAGGAGTTAGAATAGTTGGGGTTGGCAAATGGGAAAAGCAGAAAAAATTAGCTATGGCAAAAGGGATAGGAGCAATGGCAGTGGTTAGAGGTTGCAAATATAAAATATCAGATATAAATGTTGAAAATATGGCAACAATAATGGGATGAAATAAAAGAAGGTAGAAGAGTGCATGAAATATTTCCATCCATAAAGGAAAGATTACTATTTAAGCACATTCATCCCAATAAGGGTTTAGTGCATTATGTAACAGGCCATGATCCATATTGCTCATATTTGCAAAGATTTAAATTACAAGCAAATAATACATGTACGGACTGTAACGTGATCGATACACCAGAACATGTCTCATTTGAATGCCCTAAATACCAGTCATTTGTAGAAGAAGAAAGACGACTACTTGCTGGGAAACGCATCTGGAACATCATGAGAGACGAAGATGATTTTAGGGCATTGAACGAGCTAACAAATAAAATATCAAGCAAAATGGCAGAAGAGTATAAAAACGGCAAAAAAAAAACAAGAGAAAAAATCCAAAGGCCAGAAATGGTATATTCCCCTAGAAGATCCGAGAGAATCAGGGAAAGGCAAGAATGATATTTACAACTAAAATTAGTTGAAGAAAAAGATGATAAAGAAGATACCACCCAATCTGAATAAGAAGAAGAGAGCAGAACTGACAGAAGAAAGGAAAAATGGCAGTTTTCGGGCGGAAACGAAGCAGTTGAGAGAAGGAGAGAAGCGAAGGAAACTACACTGTCAACACACCATGGTCCAGTATAGCTGTTGCTTGAGACCGGCAGCAACTCCACTGATGTCCAGGTTCTGTTGCCAGGAATTCCAGTGGGGAGCAGCCCAGATACCGAGCGTTAGCAGAAATGAAGATGCATAGAGTAAATTGGATAATAATTGTAAATTAATAAAGTTTAAATGTAACAATTGCTACTGGGTACCAGTTGCAATTGTAGATGTTATTACAAGTCATAGTAAATAGCCGTAGTGCTGGATTCCAGAACTGGTTTTGTTTTTTGAAGTTTTAATTTTGTTTAGTTATAGTATTAGTAGTGTAGATTTTAAAATCTGTAAAATTTAATTGTAATTTAAATTGTATTGAAAGATATAAGAGGAATAAATAAATGAAATCTGAAGTATTACGTCCTGATGTAGAACCAAGATATCAGGGTGTAAGTATTGCAGAATTAAAATTAAAAAAAAAATTAAATATAAATGTTGAGTGACTAGGATTTTTTTTTGGGCGGGGGGGGTGTAGGTTTAACGCCAGTTTCTACTACTGAGGCACCACATATATAGGACATGGTGGTTCAAGCAAAATTGTTGTATGGTGTTGACATATTGGAAGGATGATGGGAAAGTGTGGATGTTGTGCATAGGATGTTTTGTAGAGAAATTTTAAATGTACCGAGTACAATAGCAAAGGAAGTTGCACAAATTCAAATGGGAAGAATGGCAGGGAAAGGTGTGATTAAGGAGAGAGCTCTCAAATATTGATACAGAATCCTAAAGTTAGACAAAAGAAATTTGTTAAGGAAATGCTTAGAATTTCAAGAAAAGAGTCTAAGGAGCAATGAGTGGAGTAATAGTCTTAGGATAATTCTAGAAAACAGTGGAATGGAAGAACAATGTAAAGGGTTTTTGGGAAGTTGCAAGAAAGAGATTGGAAGGTATAGAAGTACAAAAACTGTTTAGCAAGACAGCAGGTAAAAGATCATAAGTATTTTATATACCAATAAAATAATTAGGAAAGAGAGAAGTATATTGATAAATCAAATAAAGAACAAAGAGAGGGCATTGTATGGTTAAGCGCAGGCATGTGGAGTTTAAAAGGAATAAGGAAAGGGTTTCCTCAGAATCATCATTCAATGTGTGGGGGAAAGAAAGAAATGGAACATATAGTGTTTGAGTGCAAAGGGACAAGACTGGAGGAAATGCACAGATCTAATTAGAAGAATTTTTAGTAATTTATTTATGTCACAAGACATTAGTGGAGAAAGAATGAAGATTGTAATATCCAAAGATAAAGCCATTTTCATTACCTTGTTTATTGTGATGAGTTTATTTTAGCAGCCGTTTGATTGAAAAAATGGTGAAAACTTAAAACGAGAAATGGTTTAAATTAGATAGAAAAATAGCCTTAATGAAAATCTTTAGTAAAGATGGCAGGAATATAGGGGACTCCTGAGCAAAATTAAAAATAGATGAAATTTGGTACTAAGAAGGGAAGCAAATCCAATAACTTAAAGGGTTGCATTTGATTAATTATATTAAAGGTGATTATGGTTGGGAATGAGTACAATTTTAATTAAATTTTAAATGTAACTGGGGACTGATGCAATCAAGGTAGAAATATTATATTTGTTTAATTACATTAGAACTTGGATAAAAGTGATAGAATAAAACCAATTATTGTATTTATTTTTTTGTAATTGTGAGGGGGCATACCCTAAAATGGCCTGGGCCAGATAGGTGGAGGTCCCCAGGTAGTTCGTATTTGTTCTTAGAATATTAATAAATTTCAGTATGGAAATTTATGTTTTTCTGTCAAATCAATTATTCAGATTTTGACATTGGCAGAATATTTATAAATTCCCCCCCCCCCCAATAAAATTGTTATAGAATCATAACTATGCATAGCATTGTTTCAATGTTGTGCACTACTCAAATTAAATTATTTATTTACCTTGATGACACCATGGAGTACTGCTTGATTTTACATGAAGGGACCCAGATTCTTTTGTAGTGGTATAAAGGTACTCAGGCTTGTCCTTGCCCAAGGCTATTGTCTAGCTGGGTGGGAATTTTTTCTGCAATGGTACCCTCCATTAAGACTTATCCACAATATTCTTCTTTGCAGTTTGGTAAATTTGGAGCCGGACTCATTTTCTGTTACCTGGGAACTAATTATGTATTTATTGAGTATATAATTTTTTTACATTTATTTTATCACAGTCTTACAGTAAGATTTTACTGTAATTATATGTGGGTTTTTAACCTAGTTTATTCTTATTTGCTCCATAAAGGAGCTGTGTTCCTAATAAATTCTTCCATCATGGTTTTGTTTATGTGGGAAAGATTTTTAGAGATTTGTATGTTAAATACTCATTGTTTAGACAGTGATTATTTTGAATTACTGTAAAGTATGTAAAATTAAATTCATTCATTTTAAATTAAGAACATAATCAAGTGCATATTTTGGAGAAATGAATTTGCAAATTCATATGCAAAAATTTATTTTGAGTTTGAAGATTAGTAATATGCTATTAAATAGTAATATATTTTGTGATTGTTAAATTCCATTATATTAAAACCAATAAATTGCACTTGAATTTAAAATTAACCTTACAAAAACCATCTACAGCTTATGTAGGTTCCATGCCCAATTCTTTCAATACTAAACAGCATTTAATTAATGATGAATGTAGGAATCAATACTGTAAAATGATCTTAAAATCTTAGGTAGATTAAAATTAAAGCTAGTAAAAATCATGTCAACACATTAAAATACTCTTGATGTTCCACTCTTAAAACTTTTTAAAAAAAACTGGGACATGTTTCATGAGACCTTGCTTACATTGTCAACCATGAACGACTTAAGGATCAATCTAAATTGGCAGTGTAAGTGACTGAGTGCTCTGGTGGTCTGTTGATGAACTTATACAAAATGTTGTCTGCTTCTGGAATATTGAAATTCATAAGTCTGTGTTTATATTTTTTTATGAAAAAATTTTCCCATATACTGAGTTCCTTTGGGTGTTGCACTGCTTTTAATAAAGCAGTGCAACACCCTATTCTCTATTTCATGGTGGTGTTCATTCCAAAAATGTGCTGCAGCCGCTGATTTTTATACTTGTTTGTATTTAATATTTCTCCAGTGTTCCTTTAATCTGACACCTATGTTCCTTTTTGTCTTGCCTATGTACGCTTTCACAGTCTTTGCAGTTAATCCTTTATATGCCAGAATTTTCTTCTTTGGGTCTGGGGTCTGTTTTGTTTAACTTCAACAGTTTGCCAATACTTATTTTTAGGTGCTAAAGAGATGTACTGTTTGAAGATTTTCTGAAATTTATTATTAAGGTATGGGTGGTAAGTGAACTGGTAATTTTTTTCTTTCAATAAAGTACTAAGAGTGGTAATTTGTTTAATGTTCTTTTTTCCTTTGAATCTTTTTATTTTTTGATTAATCATTTGTTTGTTAAATCCATTAAATTTTGCTGTTTCTATTATGTGTATACATTTTATATTCTTTATTTAGTGGTACATTGACCAATCTATAAACCATGCTATTGAAGGCTGCTTCTCTATGAGGTTGAAGCCATGAGCTTTTATATTATTGTCCGTGTATGTATCCTTTCTGTAAATGCCAAATTCCAGTTTATTATTGTTTTTTATCATCAAATCCAAAAAAGATAATGTACTGTTAATTTCAGTTTCCATAGTAAATTTGACCATGGGTTCTTGTAAATTTAATAATTTTACTGCATCTACTATGTATCTGTCCTGTACAATGGCAAAAATATCACCCACATATCTGTAACAGATCTTGAAAATGCATAGAAAGGCTTTTGTGGTATGTGTTTCAAAGAAACTCATAAATAAATCTGCCAGGAATGGCGAGAGAGGGCTGCCCATTACTAAACATATTTTTGTTCAAAGAACCTTCTTTCAGGTAAAGAAGGTCTGATCTAAGCATAGTTTGGTAAGTTTGATATATTCTTTGATGTGTGTTTCTGTAATATGGATGAATAACCATTTCCTTAAAAGAATCGAGGTTTTCTTCTTTGCATTGCTGGTGAATAGAGCTTTTACATCAAAAGAAACTAATGTATCATTTGAAGACAATTTGTAATCTTTATTTTTTTTTTGACCACATCCAAAGAGTTTTTTAAACTTAAATTTGAAAATCTAGGAAAGGTATTGAACTCTGTGGATAACCAATTTGCTAGATGGTAACGGAGTGTTGATATTATTAATTATTGGTCTCATGTTTATGTATTTTAGGTTAGCCAAATATTTTTTGCTAATGATGGATTTGATACTTTGATTCTGTAAAGATTAGATTTTGAGAATATAGTACTTTCTTTTAAGGTATCTTCTGTTAAGGTATTTATATAGTAGAACAGTTTTTATTTCAGTAAATTCATCACTGTTCAAAAGTTCTTGCATTCTTTTTCTGTAATCTTCTTTGTCTAAAATTTTAATTTGGTTTCTTTTGTCAGCTTTAGTGTAAATAACTTCTTTTTTATTAAGAGGTGTAATGGATCTGAGGTATGAATTAGGGCCTTGGTTACTTTTTTTAATTTCTTGTAAGCTCTTAGTTGCAGCTTTTCTAATGAAATTTTTATCTGTGGAATTAAAATTGTCAATGATTGATTCAATGTCTGCTACATAATCTAGATTGGAGGAAAAATCAACACAAGTGTTAATCCCTTTGTTTAATAATGCTATTTCATTCATGTTAAGGCTGTCATTGGAAAGATTAACTAATTTGAGGTTAGGTTTCGAATGGTTATTGGTTTTGTTTGCTGGTTTTTCATGTAATTTCCTAAATTTCATCTTCTGACGTGTGGTTTTTTTGTTTTACTCTAAGGCTGATGATTTCTAATGCATTTCTTTATAAGTTTTCCCATATAATGGCTCCTAAAAACTTTGATAATTTCATGTGTAGATTATATAATTCTAAATCTATATATGTGATATCCTCGAATTTTCATTTTTCTAATTCCAGGACGACCTTCTCAGCTGCTCTCTGTATGATTTTGTTGAACTTGACTACTTTTCTGAAAAATTTTGGGCAAACTCTCTCTCTTAAACATCTATTTATAAAATGGATATCTGCTGCTTTATATATATATATATATATATATATATTTTTTTTTTTTTTTTTTTTTTCCCTTTAAGTTTTAAATACTCAGTTTTTTAAAAAGTTTTAAGAGTGGAACGTCCAGAGTGTTTTAATGTGTTGACATGATTTTAAATAGTTTTACTTTTAACTAAACAGCATGTTTGCATGAAAGAGTAGTAGCAGATCATGGATGGTTCTTGTAAATTTGATTTAAATTTCAAAATATGGCATGGCATTTCCAGAGCCCTGAGACAATGCTCTGTACAGTGGTCGTGCACAGGAGGAATATTATTTAAAAGTTCCCTAAAATCCTTAGCTTTTGCAGTTGTAATTGCCCTTTTATTTTTTATTTATTTTTTTAAATTTATTTTGTGATTCTTATGTGTGAAAATCTATGTAAAGTGAAAAAGTCCCCACAGATTTTTTAATTTTTTTTAATATTATTTTATTTTATTTCATTTTCCTGAATAGAATTGTGGGTATACTTAAAATATTTAAAAGGTTCATTTTTGTTAACCATGAAGAGAAATCTTTTTAACATTGCCTGTTATTATTATTGAACTGTTATTTTTTATATTGTTACTAATAATGGTTCAGTGCTTGTTAAATTGTCTGAACTCATTTTTGTCACTTTGAATTACTTTTTGACTGTGGCTTTTTATACAAGAACAATCTATTTATTGGACACAAAAACACCTCAATGCCTATTAATCCAAAATGTTAATAACATGTGGTTGTAAATGGGATCTGAAATTTAAAAATTTGTTCAGTAATATCGTTTTTCTGATAATGGTGAAATGAAACTGTGTCACTGCAAGAACCTCTTAATAGAATAGGGTTGGCTCAAGTTTTCTCATATGGAGAGCCAGAGTATGAGAGATAATTCTACTAACTTTATTATATTACTCTTAATTCACTTATGTGATTTCACCTAAGTTTTTCACTAACACATACTGTCTTTTGTAAAAACATTTCAGAAATACTTTTCCTAGCTGTTACTAGCTTTTTATGTTTTTTTGCTACTCTTTTCCTTGTATTTTCACACTCAGCCTTGAAGATATAGGGCCATTTCTGCTTCGGGTGCCCTCTGCTTCTGTAACTAATTGTTGCCAAATATGCCAATCTTTCCTGATGCAGTTTAATATGACCAATAGCTCAAAACATTTATACAGTTATTCTGGGCCAAAGCGGAATTAGAATACCTAATCACATACATAATATCCATCATCTGAAACTAGTTGGTAGCATTAAAATTAAGTCCATGACTGCCTTTTGTAAAAAGTTATTCCTGTGGTAAAGTAAGAGTTTGGTAGAAAGCTAAAAATCGATGACTTCTCAGTCTTGTTATTATTTTTATTATTATTTATTTAAGTTGTGGCATTGTGCAAGCTTTGGTAAACTGACATAGCCTTTTTCTAATTAGTTTGGCTAATTAACGAAAACATGTTTCTCTACTGGATCTGCTTCTTCTGAAATCTGTATATTTAGACCATAGCAACATTTTAGTATAATATCTTGGTTTCCTGAACAGTAAATTTAAACACTTATAAGTTGCTCCAGTTCTGTTCACTAGCTGACATGTTTCTCTATACATAATTTGTACATTTAGAGATATTGAAACCACTGAAAACAGATTATCAAATTTATTATGTTTTCTAGAATAGACACTCATCCATGTCAGGTAACTGTTTGGTGTTCTGTTTCAAAATCTGTATCCTCATCCCTGATTCTTTTTTTATCTACTCACATGGCATGCCCTCTGAGCCAACTGCAACCACAAGGTATGTATCAAGATGTAAAAAATTTTCTTTTGGTCTTGCACCATATTATAAACACCATATTGATTGGCACCTACTCTTGGTTGCAGTATCTATGTATCTTTGCACATCTTACTCCTACACCAGCAGTGTAGAGTTCTGAAAGTCTTGCTTTCAGATTCCATTAGTTCATAAATATGTTTTCTCTCATTTCCTGAAGAAACACTTCATACTACTTTCTTCTTCTCCAATACATTTCTTTTGTCTCACTTCATCTTTGTAATTTTTTAGATTTGCAACAATGCTTTTTTTCCCCACATTATTAACACCCTTCTCATTCTTTTTATAAATACCACTTCGGTTAACTGATGTAAACAGTTGGAGTGGCCAACTAAAAAATAAATAAACTGAGAATGTTATGTTTCATTGTTCTTTTAATAGGTTAAGATATAAAAGTTCTTCATGCTGTGGAAGCTAAACTCTCAAATAATCAAGATGCAGAAAAATTAACAAAATGCCTTAACAGTGGCATCATCCTGCAATAAAACTAACTTGTTTGCTGTTAACCTGTTTTTACAATGCTTTAATGTCAGAATTTAAAATAGCTTTAGATTCGTATGTCTAAGTATACTATGGTGGTGTCATTGCAGAAAGCAGAGTAGCATTTTGACGGTAAATTGCATTATTTAACTTTATTTGTTAATTTTTGTTTTTGTATACTTCCACTCCATTCCAGATGAACTATCCATTTTTACATTTTCAAAGCAAGGTGGTTTTTGTGGCTTGCCAGTCATCATGAATGCAGTTTTTCATTACATACAAAGAACAGCTAGATGATTTTACTGCATGCTCCACCACTCGTTGCTCCTTTATTCAGAATAGATGTATGATTTAAGGCACTAGTTGCTTTATATCTTCACACAAACAAACGCTACCATTGATCTTTCATTGATACTTTCCTAAAGTGTAATTTTCTCTTTATTGAGATGAATATTGGTTTAAAGTACAAAACTGGTAGTTGACATGGTCGCATTTGCAATTGTCAACCAAATTGATAAAGTATCATAACCAATTAGTACACTGATTGGTGGTTAAAATAAAATTTGATACTACCTTTCTTGTATATATAGTGGGGAAACACAATTGAAAATGCCATAGAGATTCAGGTTAAGTGAGATCTATTAATTCAAGGGATTATAAAGTAGGTTGTAATAGCTGTTAACCAATAATATACACCCTGCTCGAATGCAAACCATGCATTGAGAATCAAGTGTATGTTAATGTGGTTATACTGTAGATACCAAAATTTTTTTCTGATAAGAGGTTTTCTTTTCTTGGCAAGCAAATAAAAGTAGGAGGTAAGAAGAAAAAGTACAAGGGCTGTTCAATAAAGAATAATCATCATTTTTTTAAAGGCACAATTTTCATCCTAAAATTTAACTTTACAATATTTTGTTAGCTAAATGCATAATGTATGTACATGCACTGGCTTCATTGTTGCCACTTCTGGTTCCCATCTGTGTGAGCATGCAACTGGAGACCTGTTCAGTTCCATCCACAGGAAAATAGAGGTGCCGTGAGACGAACAATATGCTGCTCTGAAATTCTGCTTTTGTCTCAATAAATCTTCAGCTGAGACCTATGCAATGTTACACAAGGCCTAAGGAGAGTTTGTTCTTCTGTATAGTACAGATCAAAAGTGGTTTAAAATATTTAAAGAGAGGATGTAATCAATTTCAAAGAAAGGTGGATTGGCCGTTCATTTTTGGACACAAAATCATGACATAGCGAATAAAGCAAACATATTAAAATCAGTACAAGGACTTAATGTAATTAGCAACCTGGGAGAAAATCTATATTTACAAATATAAAGACAGTCTAATGAACTTTGACATTGCCGGGGATGAAAACATAAACTAAAAGTTTATCGCACAACCACCAGATCAGAATACGCTTTCCCACAGCTTAACTAATTATCTGACAGTTGAATTTTAGCTGAAGATGGGAACCAAATGTTCTCGAAACCAGTTCTATACATTATGACAAGTAAATGAAGCATTAAGAGTAAGTAGTTGAACTAGATCATACAGTAATGTCAATTATATGATTGGCTTCCCTGTGCAAGTTCCAATTTACATTTTAATTTATTAAATACATTTTATGAAGCATTATTTTAAGTTTTTATTGACATTTTAGTATAGCTTCCAAAAGTTTTCAATGAATTTACATACTCAAACTCTATTCCTTAGAGTATTATTTCTTTATTTTCTGGTTGTGTCGATAAATACAATTTTGGCAACCTTATATAATGTACATGCAATAGTATTATGTGTTTGTCATTGATATGCCCATCTGGCAGTTACGGTTTGACTTTCTTTGCTTTGATATCAAAGGTAATATCAAGGTAATAATAATTGACCTTGTCTATTAATTGAAACTTGGGTATTAATACCTCTGCAGGTATAGATGGAATCCCAGATTTTGTATTAAAGAAAAATGCTCATTTTATAGCCAAACGTATCTCTGCAAATGTAATAGCTCCTTTGAGAATTCAATTTTTCCAAAATCTCTTAAAATAGCTAAAGTAAAACCTCTAACAAGAAAGGTTACAGAGAACAGGCCTTCAGCTATGGACCAATTTTACTGCTATCAGTTTTCTCAAAAATAAGTAAACAAATTTTTTATAAAAGACTTTTCACATTCATTGAAAAAAATAAAATATCACACTCACAACATGATCAGAAAAAATAAATCTACTGAAACTGCATTACTTTTATTTTGTAGACAATATTTTAAAAGTATTAGAATGAAAAAGATATTTTTGATCTCTCAAAAGCCTTCTACTTTTTAAACTATGAAATTCTTTATGCTAAACTGGAGAAAATTGGCATAGGAGGAACATGCTATCAAGTGGGTAAAATCATATTTACACTGGAGACAACTGGATAGTTTACATTTATAAATAGAGGGAAAATTAATTACTATTCATCAATCAAACAAGAGGTAAAACTTGGAGTATCGCGAGGCTCAATATCAGGTTCAGTCTGTTTTTACTTTTTATGAATGATTTGATAAGAAACCTTTCTATCCAAATTATCATTCAATATGTTTATGATACAAGCATTATTGTGAAATGTATGGAATCTTCAACCATTTATAGACAGTTTTATCAGAGACAGGTGATAACCAACTAAAAGTTAGCAGAGAAAAGACACTTAAATGTGTTTTCACCTTAAGCAAAAAAGGGAAATTAAGCAGTAATTTATATAATTTCATTGAAACTGCAAATAGTATTAAATTCCTTGGAATTACAATGGAAAATGATCTAAGATGGGCTAAGTGTGCTGAAAATTTAATGAAAAAACTTAGTGCAACTAAGTATCTGTTTGGGAATTTAGCAAACAATGTAAATCTTTATACACTTAGAAGTGTTTATTTTGTTTCTGTTTACACCTTATTATAGAATGGCATCTTGCTTTGGGGTAACTTTCTCCCATCCAAAAAAGTATTTGTAATGCAGAAATAAATAAGACTGCAACCATATGTTACACCATTTTAAGTGAATGTAAATAAAACAAATTAAAATAATAAATGATGTAGCATTGTTTGCTGAACTATACAGTTATAAATATGTTCATTTTTTTTCTATAAAGGATTATCACGGTTTCCTGAGATTTTATAAAACTGTCCAGTCAATTATAAGCATGCATAATGGATATCAGCAATTGTATATTTGTTTTCTAATTATGGGTAAAATAATATACATAATATGCAAGCTTAAAATTGACAATTATGTTTTCATCTAATGTTCTCAACATGCTTAAAGTGAAGGAAAGTATTTCATACAAATTAAAAAGCTTATGCCTCAGTATTTAGTACTGAGAAAAACATGTATAATTTGTTATGTGGAAGTAGCCATGGAGAGGAAATTTAATGTGAAGAATAACACAAATAACGGGATTTAGTGTTCATAGGAAAGAAAAGAGCCAAACAATTATTACTTGGACAGTCTTCTACAGTTCTTTGAACATCTATGTGAAGCTTTTATCTGCACTGACATCCCTTTAAGTAAGATCAATTTAAAAAATATGCATATTGTCAACCCAATTCTTGTACTTAAAGGAACTGTCTTGTACATTGTTGCAAGAAGAAAATTGAAGAAATGAGGAGGGAAATTGCAGGAGAAAAATCTGGATGTTTACAGATGAAATCAATGATGCTATAAGACATTATGTGGCAAATGTAGTGGTAGACACATTGAAGGAAGAAAAGCCTAGGAGAATTAATATTATAAACTGTGAGCAGCTTGAGAAGATATAATCATAAACTCTTAACAAGATTATGCAATTAATCTGGCTAAATGATGTGCAGCATGATAGTGTACTGCTGTTTGTAATGAATGCTACAAACTACATGCATGAAAATTACAAGAAGTTGAACAAGTGTTTTACTGTAAAATGGTGCATGTAACATACTTTGCATATGTCTGCTACCAAGTTTTCCAAAATGATGGATATATAAGAGGGTAGGTCCATAAGTTTCCAGCTTAACCATTTTCTAGGTATGATTAAGACAAAAACTATATTTTACTTTTTAATATACCCTTTATTGCAATACATTTCTCACATCTTTGAATTAACATTTCAACCCCCCCCCCCCCAAAAGTCAGAGGTCTTGTCTGCTAAATGGGCATAAAAAGCATCCATCATTTCTTCGTCTCACTTCAATTTCCTTCCGCAAAGGTCCTCGAGTTTTGAGAGGAAATAGTCATTGGGAGCTAGATCTGGGCTGTAGAATGGATGGTCGATTTCCATGAAGGCACGTTTCTTCAAGCTTCCTTTCCTTTGCAAGTATACAGGCTCAGCATGAAGCTGTACATCACCACTCAGCTTTTCTCGCTTTTTCTCTTTGATAGAAGCATGTAATCTGTGCAGTAGGCCAGCATAGTACCCCCCATTTACTGTTCCTCTCCTTGAAGTCGATAAAAAATATTCGTTCATATTCCCAAAAGATTGTGGCCTTGATCTTCTTGGTTGACTGAGTGACCTTGGCCTTTAGAGGCAGTGCTTTGCCAGGTTTACACCACTCTATTGATTCCTTTTGGACAATGGATCATAGTAGAGGACCATAGTTTCATCTGCTATTACAATGATTTGCAGAACTTCCTTTGTTGCCATGGCAGAGCTCCAAAAATACCAACAACAGACGACTCATTGCTGCTTTCAGACTGAGGAAAGAAGTCTAGGTACCCATCTTGCACTAACCTTATTCATGTTTAAATGTTCATGAATAATTCAAAGGACTGTTGTTTTAGTAAGGCCCAACCTTGCTGCTATTTCTGTAACTTTGAGTCGCCTGTCTTTCATAATTTTTCCTTTCACAAGAGCAATGTTTTCAAGAATAAGTACCTCCAAGGGTCGCCCTGCATGCTCTTCATCTTCAATGCATTCTCAACCCATTCAAAAAAGTTAGGCCCATTCTTTTATGGTAGAATATGAGAAGGATTCTTCCCCATATACACTGTCCAATCACTTTAATTTCATTCGGAGTAAGTCCTTCTTTTGTGAAGAACAGGTCGATACTCCATTTTGGACATGTCATAATCTTCTGCACATAGCCTTCTTTATGCAACTATATTTGAACAACTGAACACAGCAAAGCAGAAGTTACAGCTGCAATTATTTACTTAACAGATAAGATATGACACAAGATAAGGGTTTTGTGAAGGTGGTGATCCTTATCGGCAAAGCCAGAAACTTATGAACCTACCCTTGTAAAGAAAGTGTTCCTGAAAGCACTATTTTTAGCATTGCTCAACCCCATGATCTCTGATGACCTCTTGTCATCTGTTTCTGTTCTCAAAGATGTACTTCAAAACCATGAAAAATGATAATGACAGTTTTAATGGTAATTAAGCATCATCCATTAAAGGTGCCAAGAAATTATTTCAAATCTGTAAATAGAAGGTAAATTATAATAGGGCAAATTTTGGTTTTCTTCCAGCTGCAATGAATTTGTTTGAGAAATCTCAAAGTTAAGTAGTTTACAATAAAAAAAATAGCTAATAATTTGGATAGTGTTTCCAGCCAAACCAGAAATGCAAAGTGCTGGCAAATAATTGTCAGTCATTTACTTTTGATAAGTTACATGTGCAAATTGCTGTATATTAAAAAGCAGTACAGAAAAACAATCAGTAAAGGTAAACAATCAGTTAGATTTAGTATTCAAGAGTTGTTTATGGTATTCCAAATCTGTTCATATAAATTGTATTGAATGTGCTTATCTTTATGTTATTTAATGTATGTTATTTTTGAGTGACTTCTTCAAAAATAATTTGTTATATGGTACTATATTTCACTGTGAAAATCCCAAACTATTCAAATTTATAATGCATGTTTTATAAATTACTTTCTTTTTAATAAATTTTAAAATGTCTGTGTGTTTGTGTGTGAGTGAGAGAAAGTGATAGAGATCAAGTGTTGAAAAAGTCAGTAAATGTCAGAAAAGAGGTTTTATTCTGTCAATCATGCCATCAACAAAACTCTACTGTTTCTATAAACTGTATTTTATGATTAAATAATCACTTATTTTTGTGTTGAAATACTGCATTTTTTTATACATTATAGGACTTTTTGGATGACTTTAGGTATAAATGCTTTATTATAAGTGCTCTGCCACTTTTAGAGCATCAAAATTCAAGCCTTGGTCATTGGCTATGGGGCTGCTCCCTTCTCCGTCATGGTGTCTCAATATGTTGTAGAAATGTGAAATTACTGTTAGTCTATGAAAATTTGCTTATAAATCACATTTAACCATAGTGTGTACTAAAACCTTTTATCTAGCATTAAATTATATTATCTTTTCAGCCATTGCAGCTACATATGTCGTTACAAAGGACCCGTTCAGCTCCACCCAAGCCAAGTAACTTTTGTGGACTTGGTTTTGGAGGGGGAACAAAATGTCCAACAGAAGCCAATTCCAGTGTAGCTGACCCAGAAATCAACTCAAGGCTTGAGTCTCTTTGCCTTAGCATGACAGAGCATGCTCTTGGTGGTTGTGGGGAAGTATGAACTTAGGTATTCTATGCTCATATTTGCAGACCATGGATAACTATTGGTCCAACAATGAATTAACAGTGCTTTTGCATTGAATAAGCATTACTTGTACAGTAATTGTCAGGTACATGTTGTGTACAGGAATGCATTTTCAGTATAAGTTCATATGCAGAATAATTTTGTTGGTATTTTATTTTTCTGCTGAGGCATGTCAAGATTGAACTTAATAATTGTTAATTCATTATTGCTGGTTGTCTTTGAATGCCTTTGTCACATATGTGCAAATACCAGTTCAATGGCTTCTTGGTTATCAGGAGAAAAAAAAATAGTAGTTCTCTTGTTACTGAAACAACTTTGACAGAATTTTACAATTGCAGTCCTACAGTTGGCATACGATTCACACATACACCCAAAGCTGTGAAATTACCAGCTGTGGAAAAGCAATTATTTTATTAATGGTTTCTGTAGTGTTTGTTGTTATTACTTCTTTACATAAGCTGACAGGTTCAGACAAATAGATTTTTTAATCATTTTGTATGAATAGTATAACTGAAGTGCTTTTTACACCAAATATATTGGAAAACTTGAACAAACATCACTGTTGAGTGAAAGGATTGTTGCAACTTTTGTTTTATTCATAACGACACTTGGTTAACTCTACTATAGCTTGAGTTCTAAGTGGATATAATACATATATATATATATATATATATATATATATATATATATATATATATATATATATATGACTAGTTTGACAAAACTGGGAATTTAGTGTTGCCCAGGTTAATTTTTTTCATGTGTTGCCAATATGAGAAATCAAAACTATAATTTCTGTAGTTTTCAATTATAGATGTTTATTGCTATATCATTATCAGCATTTTATATTTCTTGGAGAAGAGGAAGTTGGTGGTAGGTTTAGAAGAGAAGTCAAGCAGCGATATATTCATTTACTAACATTTATTAGCATGTTTTAAATGTATGAAATGAAAATATTTGTGTAGTACTTGGAATTATCTTATCAATTTTTACTTCAGGTTGAAAATTATTACATGTTTGTCTCTGGCGTTTGAATGTTATGGGTTACAAACCATGTTTATTATTTCTGTATATCACATGTGACAATTAAAAATGAGAACTAGCCATTCTTATAAGGCATTGCTGTAATTAGTTAAACAGCAGAATATATAATCACTTTATATAATTTGTTGAATTTTTGACATTTCAGCAATTATATGAACTTCATTCGAGTGGATTATTGCAGAATATTGCAACAGAGAATGTTTATTTTTTAAAATGAATCTACAGGCATTTTAACTCCGGATACTGCAGTCATAAAATTACAGCAGACCATAAAACAGTCTTTTAACCCATGCTGTCTGTGCATAGGAAATTGCAAACTTGGGATATGTAAGAGATAATGCAGGAAAGTAACAAAGAGGAGCAAATAATGTATTTTATATGAAGTTTCATATATTTCTACAAAAGTAATGAAAAGTGAATTTTGATTTGAAAGTGAAATTAAAGAATTCTTAAGGTTTTTTTTTTTTTCAATCTACATTTTTATTAGTTTATTTATTTGTCTATCTTTGCACCTCAGATTGTGCAGAAATGTAGCCCAAGCATTTCATAGAAGTTACTATGCACAGCCAAATATTTTTTAATTCAGATCTAAGTGTAACAAGATTGCTGACTCTAACCTTTGTTCTTTAATGTTGTATTTTTTACATCTAAATTAATGATTATAAAACATAAAATAGTGATTGTAAATGTAAATTAAGTATATTTGTGATACAGTGTCGCAGCGTAGTCACTGTTTAAATAAAAAAGACTGACTGCATGTTTTATGGGAAAGGCAAAATATATGTATTGCATAGCTGCAATGGATACATGTTTGTAGCACAGAATTTGAAATGTACACCAGATTTGGGAAATGTTGTGTTATGTGTTAGGTTTTTCAATATTCAAAAAGAAGTTTGTGGTTTACTGGGAAAGTGTATTGCTGAGAGTAACAGAAATTATTAAAGAACACCATGATCAATTGGTGCAGCTGCAGAGACAATTAATATTGCAAGATAAGTTCCATTGCACTTTGCAGCCCTAATTGATATAAATGAAACTTTACTTGAAATATTTACACCTTAATGTTTTTATACATTCTATATTGAAGCATATTCTTTTTAAAGTAAAACTTTATTACACTAATGTTTGTCATTCTAAAGTATATGTCAATTTTCAATTTTTTAGGAGGGTGAAAAAAGAAATACTAAGAGCTCTAAAAGATAAAACAGAACATTTGCCATTTTTAGAGCATATCTTGAGCACAGTTATAGCCTTGCACTCTTGTGCTCCAACAGTAAAGGGAAATTTGATGAACCAGAAAATATTCCAAGTAGTGCAAACTTTTATTGCTGAAAACTTCAAAGTACTACATTTTCTAAATCTATGTTTCAAAGAAATGTTTAAAACAATTCTTACCTTAATTTAAATTCAGAATGCCTTTTGATACCATGCATTAGTTACCTGAAGACTGTGAAATTTATCTTCTACCATCTGCATAATCTGTACAAGCATATATTGTGTACTAAATAAAGGTTTTGTGCATGCACAGTTTCTCAACTCTGGTGTAATCAAAGGTAGGGAAGTTTATATGGCAATATGGAAATTGTTTAGCTTACATGTTTAAAGATAAGCGCTGTTAACATTACAAATGGCAATGCAATGATCTCGTAAAATGACTGGAAGCAACTTCTTTAAGTTTGTGTTACTAAGCATGATAAAACTGAGTACAAACTGAATAATTTTAAATGTAAAATGTAGTTATTTCTGTCATGTGTTGAATCCTTTAAAAAACTATAAAGTTTGAGTTAAAATTTGGAAGTATTTAACTTTGAGTATATGAAATCCTAATGAGCTCAAACATTACAGGAGATAGTATCTGTAATGGTGCCATTTACTCATGAATATAATTTCTCATAATAGTTCTTCACTTTAATTAAATATTACCTATTAATTCTAAAGCTTGCTAAATATATCTTATTAATCAATTGCTGCATAGAAGTTTATACCAAGTTTTCTTGTGCTACATCACACAGAAATCACTATAGCATAGATAACACAATACAAAAAGTTTGTTTTACTGAAATGACATAGTGAACACGTTAGTCTAGCACATTTTCATTGATTTAACTTAAGATGCAAGCAAATATATGTTGTATATAAAATTTGTTAATATTAATAGTGCTGCTGTGTATTAAAATATATATTTATGGCAATTGACTAATAATAAAAATTACATTTGATAGATAAATCTTTCTTTAAAGACTAAAATATTACATTCCAGAAAATGTATGCCATAGTGCTGCGGATGTGGTAATGAGGGCATGTAGTTTATCTAATATTACATTAAACTTTACCATTTTATTTAATGAGGAGGGGGCTTCTTGATCACTGCATAAGATCAACTCACAAATTAGTTATGTTTTAAAGCTCAATCAGTTGTATGGTTACTGATAATATATGGTTGACAAATTTTGGAGCTGTACAAATTGGTACATGTAATATATGAGTGTCATTTGAAAAGATTGATAAAATAAGAAAGTAAAACAGTTTTTATGTAGAACATTAAAGTTTGAGCCATTTTATGAAAAATATAACAAATGTACCTTTGTCAGTGGAAATGACATAACATTTACACTGAGCATTGCATACCAGTTTCAAATGCATTATCCAAAGTTTTTGTTTCACCATTAACAGTAATAGTTGTGATCGAACATAGTTTTTGTTTCACCATTAACAGTAATAGTCGTGATCCAACATAGAAGCTAACAAGAACCCAGCAAGTGAGTAAATGCAGTAAAACTGTAACATAAAGAATGTATTAGGAATAGAATTCTGCAATCAGGAGATATAAGTGCAAGTCAATTTATTAGTGAAATGGTTAAGATTATCTAGTAAGAACCAGAATAGAAAATTTTACAAAGATTGTTTTTGTATATTAAACAAAACCTTTAATGTAAACAAACTTGAATTTACCAGATTACAAACTTCAGTGTTACATGCAGTAGTTCTAAAAATGCTGTAACATATAAACTTTTAATGGAAGCAATTTTTTACACATCCAAATATGCAAATTACCTTCCTCTATCTAAATGTTTAGTGTCTAGGCCATTTATACCATGACAGCTAAAATAATGCTGGCAATTATTTAATTATTAGTCAAAAATACAGATTATAAACATTCCATGCAATTAAAGGAATTAGTTGGATTTCTGCTGACACTTCCCCCCTTCCCCCCTCTCTTCCCTATAAATTATATATTTTGCCATAGTTTCAATCTATTTGCTGTAGTGATTTTTCCAGTTTTTTAATCCTTACCGAAAAATATGCTTTGTCAAATTGTACATTAGTCATTCAGCAAAAGTTTCTTCCCACCAAACTATATTTTTAAGTTCAGAAACAGGAAGAAGTTGCTAGGTGCTAGTTCAGGAGAGGGTGGGTAGGGCATAAATTATAGTCCAGTTCTTTCACTTTTGCCTTAGTAGATATATAATATACACTGGTGAAAGAGCATTTTTTGTGTGTCAACCTGGGTAATTTTTCAATCTATTTGACTTGCATGGTCCAGCATCAACAACTTAAAAGGATTTGGCTTAAGGCCTATTGCTGCTGGACCTGTGAACTATTCAAATTGAGCTATGCTAAGTCCTACTATTTTACATAATAGCTTTTCTCACTGTTTTAACTATTCCAAGTAGTCTAATAATTATTCTGGGAGGGGGAGTGGCCATCATGTTGCCAGCCAAGAAAATTGTCTTCTATTTTATTTTGTGTCATTACAGTTCAAATATTTTGGGTTACTTGGAAGTCTTTCATTACAATACTGTGGATGTTAAATTATATCCATCCTAGTGACCTCTCATTGGGCCTCTGGAATGCACTTCAATGTAGAAGCTTGTATAGCCATGTTTAAATTAATTTATTCTATAATCTTTAATACTGGTACAGGGTTTCTATGAACTTCTTGAACCTAGCTTCAATTTACAATGCTACCCACTTTTTTAAACATTTTGATTCAAATGGCTGTTAAATGTAACAGCTTCTGGATAAAATTTTTAATAGGGTGCTATAACAAAATGATATCACTTAACAAATTTTCATGCCATTTCATAGAAATTTATCTGACTTTACAAATGACTCTCATACATGCTTAAATTTCAGGTAATGAAAACATTGTTTTCCATGTAAGAAAAAAAACATTTGCAAAATTCTCGAACAGTTAGTACAATTAGCAGCTTGTGTCTAAATCGGGTATGGGAAGACATGGCAAAAAAAGATTAATCAAGGAATTTAACTTGCAAGGATGTGTATGTGGAACACATGCACTTATTCTTAAGTCATAACCTGTTCGGGTAAACATCTGTGTAAATGAACTGTTGGCCCTTGATGTCAGCCATATCAGTGTGGTCATGTGTCTTTTTTGATAGTAGTACAGCTCACATTTTTTTATCAGCTCCAGGTTTTTTATGCAAAGCTGTTGAGAGTCAATTAAACATAACAGCAAGCTATTGCTATGTACAGTAAGGTAATTCTTGATGGCACTGTAGTTTTGGCACATGATTTTAAGACTGATACACTGTCATTAGAGAATGTTAATTTTTTTTTAACTGAAAATAAAATTTAAGATGAACCTGCTCTTCAGATACTGCAACATAGAGGATTATTGTTAATTGCACCTGGAGTTCCTTAATGCTGTTCATACTTTCCTTTCTTCTTCTTCTTCCTCTTTTCAGCCTCCACTGTACAAATCATTGCTGGAATTGACTACAAAACTAGCCTCCTTAACTTCTATGTCCAGTAAGCTCTCTATTTGGACATATTCCGTTCAGTTCCTTATGAAGATGACAAACTCTGAGAAATGTTCCATGTTCCGTTCACCGTTTAAATTACAATTCAGTTATATTTTATAATGTTACTTAGCATCATCCCATATCTTCTTGATACTGTTCAAATCTGATAAATGGCAAACAAAGAACATATTTATTTCAAATCCGATGGAAAATATAACTTCATTTTCAGTTAGTCATTTTTATTGGATTATGGTTTATCATGCTGAAGTGTTCTTGTACACTAGAAGATGGATGATGCTTTCTGATCTGAACATTGTGAAAATTAGGTATAATTTGAGGAATTGATCTCCTTGCGATAGCAGCTGTTTGATTAGAAGGGATTATGAATATATCCATGCTCCTAGCTGCAGTAAGGTGCTATATTTTGAAGCTTTTGACCCAAGAACTATAGCAGGAAAAGTAATATTTCTCCAGACTTTGGATGCTATATGTGAGGTGTGAGAATCGTCAGAGAAAATTATTGGAAGACATTCTTGACAAAACCGGGAAACAGCCATCAAATAAGCATTTTATTCATAGCAGCTAATAATTTCTCTCTATAAGCGGATATCTTTTTTTTTTTTTTTTTTTTTTCCTCATAACATTTCATTGTTTTACACAGTTTATGCAGATAAGATTCTCTTTTTTTTTTTCCTTAAATTCAATGCTTTCTTACAATTTAACTAGTGCGGTTTCAAAGCTTTCCTTATATGTAGAAATCATTAATAGATTTTTACATTTTTTTTTCATGAAATTCAATATGCTTGTCCAATTTCTAGAGTGGTGCATGAAAGTTTGCTATATACTTAGGAGGGAATTGCTGACTGCGGGTGGAAGAAGACAGTCATGTTTCAAGAGCTCTCACATGCAAGAAGAAAATGGATATGAGTATTGAGATACATAGAGCAAGAATTGGATTATTTAATGTGTCAAGTAGTTTTTAGAAAGTGGAGGACATAATGACTTCTCAACAGTTCTATTGTAATACTCTTTTTGGCAATATTGTTGGTAATAGCAGGAGTTGAAGTAAAGCCCGAGCTGAAAATGGACCAGATTCTAAAGAGGTTGAAAACTAAGACTTAAAAGCAATGGAAAAGAGAATGGATGGAATAAAGGAAATTATAGAAAATTTTGTAGGAAGATATAGAACAAAGTATTAAAATGCAAATGATGGGAAAGGGTAGAAGGGGGGGGGGAAGGAAAATAAACTTGATTACATTTGTAATTCAGGAAGCAAGAGATAAATGAGCATGACAATAAGTTGAAGAAATTATTTTGGATAAATTAGGTATACAATTGGCAAGTTGGAAATTGTGGATGTTTTCAGAGTTGGCTAAAGGAGATCTCAACCCAAGACGAGTACTATACGGTTTAAATGGACAATCTTATCAGATAATAAAAAGTTAAAAGGATTATGGGAAAGAAGACAATTTGAGATATGTACCTTTGAAATGAAAAAAGCCAGGTCAGAAGGAAGAAAGGTATGCATGCAAGTACTGGATCTGTGGATAGATAGCAGAAAGTAGGAAATAAGTCTGAAATCAGGACAGAAATTAAACCAACAGGATTTAAATTTATCGCTAAGGAGAGAACACTCGTCAGATGGCGAAAGAAGGAATGTTAAAGAGAGGTGGAGGGAGGGGAAGTAAGGATGATGTTACCATTAAGGCGAATGAGGCCAGAGAGTCAGCTGGCAGAAGATACATAGAATGGCCTTGGGAGCAGTGCTGGGCTTGACATTTGGATAAATGCTCGCTTTAGCATTTTGTCAACACCCGAGGCAGCATTATTGAAATTAGCCACTGTGAGAAGTAGCTACAAATAGGTTGACCAGAAGCAGAGCCCAATTACAAGAGATTAGGTTTGAGAGAAATGGCTCAGCACCAATTGTCTGATTCACCTTCTGTTAGCTACATAATCCCCATTGAATGACTTACAATGACCCAACAGGAGGGCTTCTGCCAACTTCTGCTAAGAGCAGACCATCACTCAGCTAGGTGCAGAGTTGCTATGGTAGAAAGTAATAGAAAAGGTTTTGCTCAATCTTCTTCAATGGCAAATGTTGGGAAGGTACCCTAAATTTAGGCCTGGAATGCTTCGTTCCCAACAAAAAAGTTATTTTCCAATTTATCATTTCATCTAATGCATCATTGCTTGCTGCCAGTGATACCTCAGTATTAAAAACTGGTGCTCAACATAAAAAAAAAAGAAATAAAAAATAAAAACTCTCTTTATTTCTACAATATTCATTGTGAAAGAATTTGTTAAGTATTGAGAAATATCTTTCTGGAAGTCACTGAATCTTCTGTTATTGAAATCCATACTTAAAAGTTTTCACATTATGGCAGTATTCATTGAGAAATATTCATGGCAGTGATGGAATTCACTTGTTTCCAAACATCTAGCATTATTACAAAGATGCAATTACTTTGTACATGTTGCATATTTTGACTGCCTCTGTGACCTAGTGGTCAGCATTGATGGCTGATGTTTGGGAGGTCCCAGGTTTGATTTCCAGTACCTGCTTAGAAATTTTCTTAATCAGGGAGGTATGTAACAAAATCTACCAATCTCATGAGAACATTTGGGGAGCTGTCTGATAGGGAGGTGGCATCTTTTCATGCTGCGGGCAGTTGATACACTGATCATATGCCCCCTTGCAATACTGCCTTCTACCTATGATATTGCAAGACAGAGGTAGAGGATGCTGCAGTTGGCCAAGGCCCATGAGGGCTGTTGTGCCAAGAGCAAGGACTCTATTTTAGTTGTATCTTGCAGGTTGCAGTACAGTTTATAGAATTGTTCTGAAATATCAATAAGATATGCCAAATTAATAAACTATTGTTTGTCTTCCAATTCTTGAATTTTGGTCCTCTGAAAATGAAAGAAAAAAAGCTAGCTGCAAAACACAGTACATTATTTTTGTACAGAATAAACTAATGATATTAACATAAAATTAGATTAATGGATATCATTGTATGATTAGTTGAACTACACACTCTTAAAGCTTCACTTACTTTTTATAAAAGTATGGAACCGGTTTCGAGAACATTTGTTCCCATCTTCAGCCATGCTAAGGTTCAACTCCTTCCTTAAAATTAGATATTTCAAGGTTTCAATTAATGAAACACCAAAGCATTTTCCTGTGGCTGGCCAACTGACTTTGGTGTGAAAATGTAGGTGCTCATATTCCTGTCTTAAGTCCTCCAGCACCACAAATGTTTAAAGTTTCAGGAATGAACTTTTAATCTTATTTACTTTTAGAGCTTCCAACATATGTGCTCTGTAGTGATTCCTGGTGAATTAAGCACTGAAAAAATCTTAAATTTTCTTGCATTCTCAGGTTTTTTTAACCATTTTCGTAACTTGCCCACCCATCTCTTAGAAAACCAATCAGGGCTAGACCTCCATCTGTTACCACTGATACCAGCCATTTTAAATCCAAGTATTCTTTTCCTCTTAATCGTAGCTATTCAGACACAGAAAGAATCCCTTTGGATGAGGTTAATTGAATTTTGTCTGTTCTATCTGTCCTTTCATCCAATGTGAGCAAGTAAGCTAATTTTGGCTTCAGTTTAAGTTAATGTTAAAGACAATCTTGCCCATTCTCCTCCAAGTTGCATTGGGAGACATTCATTTCCTTAAAATTGTTGATTTTTCAGAAACAGTTTTTCAGTAATATTATTTGTGCAGAATATTAGGAATTCTTTTGGTTTTCCAGGTAATACATTCATAGCCAGACATTTTTATTTAATGAACTGTTTACTGTGTAAGTTTTATTTGTGTTTTGTTGTTTTACACCTTTCAAAATAGTGGTATGCATTTGCCCTAAAATAAAAAAAAAACCTATAATGATAGTATTAGTATATTCATTACATAGGGAAAGAGCATTAGAATTTAGCTAAGTTTTGTTAAAATTTGTATTGTCAGCAGTTTTAACATTGTTTCAACATAAATTCATTTAAAACTCGCAATTTACCCACAATGTTATATTAGTCTTTGTGGCACAACAAAAAATGTCATTCCCTAAAGTTCTTGAGAATCTTATAACAAATTAAACATCTAACTACAAATTCGACTCATTCATTCAAAAAACTTATATTAAACATCACTGTTACAAAAGTCCACCATATTTAAGTATCTCACTTTCTCCCCATTAACACAAATGAAATATTTCTTTACCTATGCATTCTCCCTACTACTTTTTCTTGCTTGAAACACGTTCATTTGAAAATTCTGAAAAACACATTGATAAAGCCAGTACACCAATACTCTCCTTTAGTGTAACAACATTGAATATAGTGGAACCGTGCTGACGAAGGAAATTTGCCTTTGAGACATGTCCAAGTAAGTGGAATAATACTAGTGAAATTTGAGTGACTTCCTCATAAATAATTTGTTTTATGATTGAATATAGTGCCTGTGGACATGGTTCAGTAAACTGATATAATGAGCCCAGTATGTGGATTCTTGAATCTAATCTGTATTGGCTAGGGCTTACTCACAAGTAGGATTTTGGAGACCAGTGACTTAAGGGAATATCTATACAAATGTTTAGATAAATGAATCTTAGAACTTAGGTGTATTCTCACAATACTAAATTCAGTTAATGTGTAAATGCAAGATTGATAGTATGTTATTTATTGTGTTAACTGTTACAAAAAATAATGGAAAATGATTTATTCAATATATTTTACAAAATTTGTTAATGCTACCATCGAGCTGACTGCACGGCCAAGTGCATTGCAATCTGAATTGATGAATTCAGCATAGCACATTGACTGCTTCCTGATTTCCATGCATATAAGAGTTGTTCAAATGAGACATAGACTGGCTTCTAGCAATTCGGACAACATACACTTCAACACAATGACAGTATATGTATAACAATTCCATTGAGTCTATAGATAAATTGTCCCCATTGAGCATTGCACACCTTGCAGCAGTTTTTCCATTCATCACAAAAGATTTACTTGCCAAAACAGCTTCTTTGCACATGAATGGGATAATGCCAAATTGTACTCACTTGGATGTATCCATTACACAACACTGTTGCATAAACTTACTCCTCAAAGCAGTGGTTATGTTGCTCAGACCAGCTGTGTTCTGTACTGTTACCAGATATACCAAGCCATGCAGTGCTGTTATAACTTGGCTGCCCTGTTTACTATGGCCAGCTCTGTCTATGTTTTGTTTGAACAACTCAATATAATGTTCTGCTTTTATGTTAGAGTCTTGTCGATAAAAATCCAAAGGTTTCAGACACTATGAGTGCATGTTTGAAAGAATATTGAAGATCATTGTGAAAAAGTTTCCAAATGGAGTGTCACTAATCTCAAAGAGCATGTAAAGGGATTGTTGTGGAACTCGCAGCACGAGGCTGGTCCAAATCCGATGTACTAACCCAATGGACAGTTGTTAATCACCACAGAAAGTCACATATATATCATTATTGATCTGTTCTCAAATTTGATAGGTATCTGAGAATGTGATTCTTTATAAACTTATGAGCCCTAGCCTATCCACAGCACTATAAGCAAATTCTAGCTATGTTTTAGTGATGATAAATGATGAGAATCTAGTTACAGGAATTGTGTACATAAATTAATCACACTATTAACAAAGACAAGTTTATAAATCCCAACAGCAATGATTATTGTAACTCAACATACACAGCTCCATATGACCCCCAATGTCAAATGTAATTCAACTGCAGCTAATTGGCTTGCACATGTATAGCCTCAAACTGCAGGTTCACCTTATTTGAGTGAGAAGTGCGTAGGAGTTTTTCCAATTGGTGGCATATTCTTTGTTTATGGCCATCTATGCACCTGAAAACATTGGTTATGTTGAAGTGCTCACATGGATATTCCCTTCGCAGATATGAAAATATTTTTGTTCCCTGAATACCCTGGATAGGTTGAGTGTTTTTTTCCCCAGCAATTAACATTAAAGATGTGTTAAAGTTTAATATTTTAAAAATAAATTTAAATATAATAATATAAATAAATATAATTTAAATTTAAGAATTTATTTTTAAAATATTAAACTATGGCAAAAACTGACATAGCACTTTTTAATATTCAAAATGGGTATGCTCCAAAAATGATTTGATGAAAGCTCTTAAAGAGTGAGTGAACTATATTTTTGTAACCTGTAGTTAATAATTTTAATTGTATGGTTAACTTGATATTAGAATGATCGGTGAAACTATACAATCCTATACTTGACCATCTCTAGTTACATAGTATGCAAATAAAATTTGGTTGACATCAAAGCAAACTGTTCTGCTCTAGACTGATAGTGAAATGTCTATTCCATTATAGGCCAATGGAATGAAAAATTTTGGGCATTGAAATGCTGATCAGCTTCCTTCCCCTTCCATTTGCTGAATGCTACCAAGCATTGTGATATTGATTAATCCTCACCTATCCACAAATATTGTTGGAAAGCTCACTGCTATCAATCACCTAAGTTAGCAGAAACAATATTATAAATAAAGTTTCAAATATATCTTAATGTGCTTATTCACATAAAATATATATGCTTCTAATGATTTAAAGGTAATGTCATTCATTCTTGGCAGACTTTATAAATCCTAGGTTCATAAATATTGGACTAGAGAATTTCTGTAATGAGGGAATCGTGGGACATTACTATTACATTTTTATAGAACAATGTGTCACTGCAAACACAATTTTATAGAGCAATGGTTAGAAAAAAATTAAATTATCATTATCCATTACATATAATTTGCTTTAAGCCAAGCATTACTGGCATGGTGATTAAGTTTCATAACTGCTTCAATCAACTCACCTGATACAAACTTTTGGGCAACCAGCTGAACCTCATGAATTTATTTTATTTTTATTTTAATATTGAATACAAGGACTGATTATTGTGTGCCAATGGTTTAAAATACTTTCCTGTTCCATACTAGTCAAATTGTTTACACAATAAGGACAGAATATATAGTTTTAAATCAAATCTTATTTGCATTTAATGCAAGATGTTGATGCTTTATATTCACTTTATTACCTGTAAATGATTAGTTGGTTATAAAATTAAGGCAAATAATTTCTTCAAAAAGAAAATATCTATACATTTAGATAGCTCTATATCATTTGTTCCTTTGTTCTGTGGTGCTTTTGCTGCTGCTTTTATATCTTTGATTGTAATATTCAGTTTTCACAGACCAAAGTGGTATGATTTGTTTTGCAACCACCTAATGGCTATTAAAAACTATGTTTTATAAAGAAATGGACATCATTTAGCAAACTTTGGTATGTATATAGGATATGCAGAGCATTCTTTTTATATTATAATGGGCAGATTGTACCTTTTTAGCTACCCAAAGTCAATAGCCACCTTGTTCAGCTTGTATTAGTTCCAGATTTCTTATTCAAAAAGAAGTAAAGAAAATGTTTTAGTCTATTTCTGTAGGTTTTATTCTGGTGTTTAACTACTTGAAAGCTTTCAGAACCAGACTTACTATGATTTTTTTTTCTCTCTGTTCTCTGCTTGTAATATAATTTTTTTGAAAGAGGATTAAAATATGTTTATTAGCTTGCTCTTAAGTGGCAATGTAAGAGTTAAATCTATTGTGTGGCTCAGTTAGCTCGGCAAGGTTTTCTCTCCTCCTCCTCCTCCTCCTCCTCCTCCTCCTCCTCCTCCTCCTCCTCTTTTAAACTTTGTCTGAAGATGTGAATGCTGGGTAAATTAAAATGCCCATTAATTCATTTTTTTAAACTTTGTCTGAAGATGAGAATGCTGGTTAAATTGAAATGCCCATTAATTCATTTCATTACATTAGTCATCCCAAATACTCATACCAGCAGATACATGGGATATTTAAAGCTTAAAAATAAACATTCCAAACAAATAGCCTTAAAAGTACAAACTATAGTCATGAGGTTTTAGTTGCCACATTCCTTTTAAGCAGACTAAGGAATACTTAACTCTTTTTATGGCAAAAACATTGGCCAACCCTGCTAGGATAGGAGAAGTGGGATTGTGGTAAGAGTGGGGGTTTACCCAAAATAATAATAATAATAATTAGTAGTAGTAGTAGTAGTAGTAGTAGTAGTAGTAGTAGTTATTCAGTAACCACAATAACTGCAGTTGATCCAGTCTGATGAACTTAAAATGTAAAACAAATTATATATGTAGGAAAAGTACTAATACACTTATTGATACTTTATGGTTTAATAATTACCCTATCCTTATGTTGTATCCTTAATTTCATTTAAAATCCCTGTAGATTGTAAAAGTTGTGTTCTTAATACCATTTATACAATCTATCTTTAAAAACTTTAAAATTTATGTTACATGATGCCATTGGAAATTTATTGAAAAGCTCTATTCCTACTGTTTATATAATACTTCTAAGTTTTGGAAGTGTACAAAAAGTCATACTGATTATATTTCTTCTCTGATAAGTGTGTGTATAATATATTATAAACATGTACATTTTCTTTTATATAAATGAATACATTTTAGATATATGGATTGAAAATAATAAGAATTCTAAGTAAAACAAATAAAAGTTTACGATGCAGTATTTTTCTTGAGAGCATTTAAATTCTAGCTACTTTTTTTCTGTATTATTATTTCAAATAGTTCAGAGTTACTACCCCATAATACTAAACTATATCTAAAGATGCTTTAAAAGAATGAAAATTAAACTATTCCAACATACCCAATGGGAATAATTTTTTTCCTTCCCAAATTTTCAAGTAAAAATATAAAACGTGTTAACTTGCCATTTAACACAGTTATGAGAATTCCAAGGAAGGTGATTATCAAGAACTATTAGTAGATTTAACATTCTCTCTACTATTATGAGGTATCTGCCCATTTTTAGAGTGTGAAAAGAATATTGTATGTTATTTTCATTCTTAAACCATAACTGTGCTGCTTTCATAGTAATGTTAAATGATTGCGAAAGTAATTCCTTATTTTTATGAATGTTACAAAAAGTTTTGTCAACTACATACACAATTCTATGATGAGCTACTTTGAACATATAATTATCATTATTAAAAATAACAATGTCCCTAGAATAGAGCCTGTTGAACAGCTATATTAACCATAGCAATAGAAGACTGTTTTTCCCCAATGTACCACCTGTGTATGATTTATAGAACCAAAGCATTTTTTAAGACTTGTTCCTTAATGCCATAACTCATTTTTTGAGCAAAATATCATGTCTGACAGTCACATGCTTTACTTTGGTCATACTATATCTTGAGCAGAAATTTCATCCTCAAAAAGTTGGTATAACTTCTTTCACCCAAAAAATCAACAGCCAGAAAAGTTGATGTACCATTATGATGTACATCCTGATTGACTTGGGGAAAAAATTATTTTATTTTTCAAAATAATCCTACAATTGATTTCTGGGAAGACATTACATGATTATAGCTATAGTGACATTATCAAAATTCATCTATAGCCACAACCATTCTTTTTTCTCCCTTTTTATATATTGGAGTTACTGTAGAGCATTTTTAAGTCCTAGAAATACACCTTGACAATGCATCTATTAATACAATATTTCAAGGAATAAATATAAACTGTACTTTCCTTTAATAATATAATTTGATATGTCATTAGTACATATTTTTAGTTTTACAGTTTCTTTAGCTTTCTGATTACATTCACTTCACTACATCCTCATTTCCACCTTTTGTGATGTATATAATAACTTTACAACAATATCTGAACAGGAGCTAATTTATGAAAATATATTTGTACCAGATTCTATACAGAAGTTATTGAAATCATCTGGAGTTATTATTTCCTTAATAATATTTACTTTGCTTTTACCAGCAATAGAATGGATTACTGACCATGCCTCTTTAAATTTGTTATCCACATTATCTATAAACCTTTGATTTCCCCCTCTCTTTTCTTTAATTAAACATGTTCTATATTATTCCCTATTCTCCCAAACTACATTTGAAGATACATAGTCAGATCTTATCTTACATTAAATACATTAACATTCTGATAAATTAGCTGATTTATCTTCCAGAAATAAATTTGTATCCCCATCTGCAAATGTAAATAATGCCAAAATTATGTGTAATTTGATAAATATCTATGACCTCTGTTATTTCAAAGTTTTTTTTAGTACAAAACCTATTTATTTCAAGCTTTTTTGCTTCTAATAAATTATGCACACAAATCAAATTCTACCATTTTTGTACTTAATGAGACAAACATTATTTCCTAACTCAAAATGATCCATTATTAGTACGATATCTCATTTTCTTGCAACCAATGTTCACTCAAACATATTACATGGCTGTTGATATCACCTTCATATATACCACCGAAGGTGGCCAATGTTATTAAGGCATGGACTCTTGAGAGGGAGGTCTGGGGTTCGAATACCACCAGGACCATCCTCCCTGATTGAGGTGTTTTCCAAGTTTACCTTAGTCCTTATAAATGGCAAATGCTGGGAAGGTACCCTAAATTTAGGCCCGGAATGCTTCCTTCCTTTAAATTCTTTCCCAATATGATTTCATTCATGTACCATCAGTATCTGCTGCCTGTGGTGCCTCAATAGTAAAAACGGGAGTTAAACACTACTCAATCAAAAACTTTCATATACATTTAGCTCTTAACTTTTGTGTATTCTTATAAAGAGTTTTTGTATAATTCATCAAGTACTATCTTGTTCTTTCAGAGTATTTTTATTGTTCAGACCTAAAAATGACCATTATATGTTAAAGGTACCCTTCTCAATCAACAGGCTCTCATATTCATTCCTCCCATTGCAAAAAACTTATCCCATCAAAACTTTTCCTTGTCAATACTTTCTGTAGTATTATCTTCCCTCTGCATCAGTTTATCTATTATCATTTCATAACAGGATTTTTAACTAGCTCTTTTGAAGTTTGTCTTAGTTTTCTTAACTGCTTCTGAAAAAATGTTTTTCCTCTTCTTTTTGATTTACACACACACACACACTCCACCAGTTTGTTGCTCTGAATATAAGTTTTCCTAAGTGCAATCCTCCTTGTGTTGTGTAACACTGTTTTCCTATTCTTTCCACTTTAAAATGTAGTCTAGTTATCAGAATTTTTGTTCTCATATGCATTTATTGGTTTATGCAAATATATATTTGTAATGATTATCTCTTAGTTGAGTTTATAGTTTGTATCATTTCTATAGAGTATTGGGTTAATGATTTATGTAAATATATACTTGTAATGGATCTGATTTTATAGTTTGTATCATTTCTACAGGGAATTGGGTTAATGATTACTCTTATGTTTTTTGGTTAGGAGTAAGATCTTCTATATTGCCTATTCAACTTTATTTTTTGTAATTTTTATGGTCCATATCATTTATGCTGCCATTATTACCAGTACATCTTGTTCACTGAAGGTTAGGTTCTCAGCATTTGTAGTCATTCAACTTTTGAAAATTAATTTATATTACTTACAATATTGAACTACTCATTTCCCGATAGTTCAGAAAATTCTTTTGCACATATCCTAACCTCACTTGTTGCCACTGTTGAATTTGGCATTCATTATAAATAACTTGTTTTTTTACAAATTTCACTCTTTAGCCTGTTTCATTTATTGCCCTTTAACTGTTTATTCAACTCTATTATCAACTGGGATAATGTAACTGCTTCTTTCACACATTACGCATCTTTTGCATCACCAACACTATATTTCCTATCAACAAGTCTCAAACCTGAATCTCTTAATTTTGTCTTTCTTCATCCTTCTGCACAAAAATAATTTATGATTACATTTGTGTAAATTCCTTCTGTTCTGCTCTTATATTCTGAAAAGTTTTCTTTTTGATGTGGAAATTACTCTGGACATTTTTACTTGCCACCATCTTGGACTGACATATAGCTTCTGGTAGAAAAATACAACAGAAAAAAGTAAATTAAAACATTTTTTAAAAAAAGAAACTTGTTTTTTAAAAAATATATGGAACTAACACAGTGAAGCCAAGTCATATGAATAAAATCATGTGATATATGTCGTACTAAACACTCATATTGCTTCACTTGCTTGTGTAATATTTGTACAACTTAGTTGTACACTTTGCCGAAGATGAAGACAAAGGTCTTCGAAACCGGTTCCAAATATTACACAAGTAAGTGAAGCAATACGAGTGTTTAGTACAACATATATCACATGATTTTATTCATAGAAAAAAATAAGCTTAACCTCATGCACTATAGATAATAAATTCAAACCTGGCATGAAATGCTTTTGAATATGTTATGTATTTATTTATGGGTTTCCAAAGAAATAGTTTTCATTTATGAAGATTATGAAATTTAACAAAAAGTAAAACTTTGAAGCATTTATAAAAGTAAGCCATTTATCAGATAGAAAATAAGACTGAATAATGTAATAATCACCCGAAGCTGTAACATAGCTCTTTGCAATCCTATAGCATATTGGTGACAGATATATAGCTCATTGTTATGCTGTACCATTTTCCTCTAAATGTAATTGCAAATTTTTAGCAGACTTGTCACTATGTAGATCAAATTTTTTCTTTGATTAAAAAAGAAAACATTTTTTTTTAATGTTCCATTAGCATATTGTAATTCTTTGCACATACTTAAATAATTGTGTTCTGCCATATGGTTGCCTTTATAATGGTGAAATAGAGAAGATAGAGAGAGGGAGAGAGACTCACATACCTAAACAAATTGAATTTTTAAAACTATAGTGAAAGAGATTGTAGGCACTTTTTATGCTGTAAATCAGTAAGTAAACACTAAAGGAAACCAAGGTAGCAAAATTGAAATTGCAATAGCACTGAAATAGTGCAAATGGTCTTGTTATTTTTCAATAGCAGGAAATGTTAAAAAACAATAATTTTGCAGATAAGATGCAGAAAAACTAAATTATTTTATCAGCTTCTAAATTTCTCATTACATCCCAATGATATTTTTATTTACAATTTAGTCAGGGTTATTAGAAGAGTAGAAATGGTGGTAGGAGAAGTATTATAATTGTATATTTTTCTGTTTAAATGTACTATTCATTTGTTAAAGAAAAGGCATATAAATTCCTCTTTTTGGTGGCAGAGGTTTGGGATGGGGAGGGCGAGTTTTCAAATGGGTTTCCTGTATAAAATGAAATATGAATGTTCAAAAGCCTAGCCTAACTGAGCTAGGAAATATACTGCCAAGTTAAAATACCATTCTGCAGCTATGTGGTAGCTTTAAAACAAATATTTGTCTTTTGCAGTATTTTTTCACATACTATCTATGTACATCCTAATATATTTAAAAAAAAAATCTTTTCCAATGTGCCATATTTTTCAAGTATGAAAGCATAACGGGTGTAATGGGAATGGAATACCATACATGCTGCCTAGTTTTTCTATGCCAAACAAAAAGTACTTGAATTACATGACATTATGACAGGACTCAAAAGGGATGAACACTTTTCAGCAGTGAACTAGCTAGCAAAGGGCCAAACCTTTTCAGACACTTAAGTAGCATAATGTAAGTGATTTCTATTAGTTTAGCCCTTTTTTCTTCAAAAAATTTTGTCAGAAAGATTTTATGATTTTTCTTTTCTTTTTATAGAAGCCCTTCTGGCTATTCCAGAAGGTAGCAAAGTGCAAATCTTTTCACATACTTGAGTATCATTAATGTGAGTGATTCTGTTAATATGTCATTATAAAGTTTCATTACCTTAGATGGTCCTTTATTGATGCTAAAGTCTTAAATGTTTGTTTTTCTACTATTTGTTGTAAAATTTGCATGATATAATATAATTAGCAAATTTATACGATTGGAAGGGGAAAAATATCTAATCTTTGACATTGCAGTTCATAACTAAAATGCATAATAGAATTGACCATGATTTTTCAAGTTCCCAAATTTTCATCCAAATTATTAAATATTCTTACTTCTTACTTAGATAATGTACAACAATTTTCTATTTTCTCTTTGCCATTTTGAAAATAATGTCAAAGTAAAGTAAGGTAAAGCCCTGTTTTGGATAGTTTTTTTTAATGCGAGACTTAATTTATATTTACAACACTTAAAAAGAACAAATTTTAATACACTATGTAAGAAAAGCAAAAAGATTTTTTAAATAATATATTACATGTTTTATTACTCTCGTTACCCCCACAGGTTGCCAAGATTGTTAAGGCGTGGACTAGTGAGCGGGAGGTCTGGGGTTTGAATCCCACCAGAACTATCCTCTCTGACTGAAGTTTTTTCCAGGATTTCTTCAATCCTCATAAATAGCAATGCTGGGAGTGTACTCTAAACTTAGGCATGAAGGCTTCTTTATGTAAAAAAAAAAAATCCTTCCCAATTTACCATTTCATTTCATGTATCATCAGTGTCCACTGCCTCAGTAGTAAAAACGGATGTTAAACACTAATAAAAAGAATACTCTCATTAAGTTATTTTGCAAAAGATTGTTGTGTTATCCATTACTAGATAAGGCTCCAGAATGGATGACCAGAGTAGTTTTTTTTTCAGTTGATTCTATTGTATGAGTGATTTTCACAATAGGGTGGGATGATTTAAGTTTTTTGACATTTGTGAAATTATTGTTATTGAATAGAAAAAAATATTTTATGTAGTGAACAAACTGCTCAGAAACTGCAGAATTTGAATTGAACATTGCATTTCTGGCAAGAAAGTCGCAATTCACTAATCTTCATTACAAGAACCATAACATTAATCTTTTCTTCTACCTTTCATCTTCAGCACTCTCATAGTACTAATGTTTAGAACTTATTTCTGTCTGCTTATCTTCTTTTTGTTTTCCTTTTCATGGAATTTGAAAGTTAGAATTTATATATACAACCATATATGACATTAAAACCAAATGTAAGACATCTGGTTTTAATAATTTGTTTATTCCTCATTTTTGCTTGTCTTCCTTAATGAAATAAACATTTCCTTTGTATTCACACAAAGGAATGGTATGGTTTTTAATACAGTAGCTCCATATTTATTCCTGATGGTGCATGTGGGCTGTATGCTATTAAGAGCTTAGTTATTGTCTGTCAGTATTACTTAATAAACAATACTTAAGTGCTCCCTTTTAATACCTAAATTTTACTATATTAAAAATTCCCAATAATAGCAAGAGTGATACCTAAAAACTTGAAAGATAGCTGACTGATACCTCTTCTGAATCTTTGAAATAGTTGGCCATTTTTAAAAACTGCGTTTCTTGAATGGCATCTAAACTCTTTCATTGTCAATCCAAATCCATTATTATACAATCCTAGAATAGTTTCCTTAATTACAACAAAAGTGTCTGAAAGTGCTGTTTGTGATTTACTTTGCTGTTAACATAACTGTTCACTCTTTTCTAAAGTTCACAAGTCATTTTGAATTAAAAAAAATCTTATACTTAGCATTAAAAAAAGTAACCAGTTTGAGAAATAAGTCCCCAAATCATTCATATCCATAAAACCAGGCAAAACATAAAAAAATAAGATCCATGAAAATCCGCAGAAAATATGATGTTGAAGCCAACAACACTGGTATTTTCTGCCTTTTTCCCAGGACACATAATAATTAATGTTGAAGTTCCACAAAGATATTGCATTATAGACCAAAGAAGGTATATTTTATTTTGGAAGTTTATAGGTAGTATCATTTCTCTTTCAGCTTCTAGCTAAAACTACAGGAAACATCCCATAAGGCTTACAGTTTTAATGGGATCCTACTAAGTGAGTAGTTAAACCTCCCCCCAAAGTGCTTGACTGCTTCTAACATCTTCCAACAAGACAATGTACTGCAGGTTGGGGTAAAACAAAGTTATTCAGTACCAGATCATTATCCAAAACAGGACTTTTTATCTTACTATGATTTTGTAATGTGAATTGCTGAAATACTACCATTCATTTCTCTGATTTCATTTGACAAATAATACAAAATAAGTTGCATAGAAATATGAGGGTAGGTCCATTAGTTTCCAGCCTAATCATTTTCTGGGTATGATAAAGACCTAATATTTCATTTTTTAGCATAGTTACCCTTTATTGCAATAAATACATTTCTCACATCTTTGAATTAACATTTCAATCTCCCCCCCCCCCCAAAATAGACATCTTGTCTGCAAAATGGGCATCCATCACTTTTTTGTCATACTTGAATTTCCTTCCTCATAGGTCCTTCTTGAGTTTTGAGAAGAGGAAATAGTTGCTGGGAGCTAGATCTGGGCTGTAAGGTGCATGGTCGATCTCCTTGAAGGCACATTTCTTCACTGCTTTGTTTCAACAAGAGCTATGTGCACAAGCTCATTGTCGTGAAGCAGGTGCCCCCACCACTGAGCTTTCCTCGCCTTTTCTCTTTGATGAAGTACACAGTCTGTGCAGTAGGCCAGCATAGTACCCCATTTACTGTTGTGTTTCTCTCCTTAAAGTCAATAAAGAGTATTCCTTCACAGTCCCAAAAGATTGTGACCATGAACTTCTTGGTTGACTGAATGACCTTGGCCTTTACAGGCAGTGCATTGCCAGGTTTACGCCACTCCATTAATTTTCTTTTGGACAATAGATTATAATAGAGGACCATAGTTTCATCTCTTGTATCATCTCCTGTAACAATGGATTGCAGAACTTCTCTCTCATTGCCATGGCAGAGGTTGAAAAATGCCTAACAGCAGATGACTTGTTATTCATTTAAGAACTTCCGAAAAATTATAAGAAATTTTTTAAAAATTCTGTTGGAACTGGCACAGTGAAGCTTGTTAAATGTAAATTTTATCTAATTTGTTGTCTAACACACTCTTATGCTTCACTTACTTTTAAATACAGTGGGACCAGTTTCAAAGAGACATCCTCTCCATCTTCAACCAACTTGTTGACTGTCAATCAGGTGGGACCGGTTTCGAAGAGACATCCTCTCTATCTTCAACCAACATGATGACTTGTCAGTTAGGTTGGTTGAAAATGGAGAGGATGTCTCTTTGAAACCAGTCCCAAGAGTGTGTTAGACGACAGATTAGATACTATTTACAGATGACTCATTGCTACTTTTGGATTGAGGAAAGAAGTCTAGGCACCCATCTGGCACTAACTTTATTCTTGTTTAAATGTTCATGAATAATTCGAAGGACTGCTGTTCTTGCTGCTATTTCTGCAACTTTGAGCCGCCGGTCTTCCATAATTTCTACTTCCACAAGAGCGATGTTTTTAGGAGTGAGCACCTCTAAGGGCTGATCTGCACACTCTTCATTTTCAATGCTTTCTCTACCCATTCAAAAAGATTTGATACATTCTTTTACAGTAGAATATGAGAGGGATTCTTCCCAGATACACCATCCAATTGCTGTTTAATTTCATTCAGAGTAAATCCTTCTTTTGTGAAGAACTTAATAACAGCTCAATACTCCATTTTGAACAAGTCACACTACACATAGCCTTCTTTATGCAACTATGAACAACTGAAGATAGCAGAGTGGAAGTTACAGCTGCAATTATTTACATAACAGATAAGATATGAACCAAATAAGGGTTTGTGAAGGCGATAATCCTTATCAGTGAGGCCGGAAACTTATGGACTTACCCTTGTAGCAAGGTTTGCTAATATAATAAATAGAAATTATGAAAACAGATAATTTGTAAAGGTATATTATTATTTAAAGAGAATTAGAAGTTGTTTGAAATAAATGTATATTATTTTCCCAAACTGCTGGCAGATAAAATATTGAATAGGTCATATATAAGTATTAATGAAGATGATAAAAGTACTGATTGAAAGTTTGTATATGTTAGAACAGAATAAAGCATTAATCTCTTAGGCAAGTCCATAGAGTACTGACAAAGATGCAATAGCATCAGCCAAAACTAACTAAATAAATAAAATTAAATGTCACTATATACAATAAAACTGCAGTACTATTAATGTAAATTTCTTTCTTCTGAATTCAGTTACATAGTCATAAAATTTCCTAATTACTGCTTAAAATGTAAAATTGAACTTAAAGATGTTCTTCCTATAATATTAATGTACAATGACAGTCTGAATGATGCTAGATTATTATGGAAAGTATGTACTCATACTTAGCTGTAAGTCGAGGAAGACAGATAAGTTTTTACATTTCTTTCTGTATGTTATTTTTATTAAGTCTATTATTTTTATAATGTGAAAGTTTTCAAGGATATTTAATATTGTGGTGATACTGTAAGAGTGCATTTAAAGATTATAATTAGTTTTACAAATTAATATATCTGTGCTGGAGAACCATAATCAGATCATGAAAGCATGATGTTAGGATAATCTGATAACATAATTGCTGGACTGCAGATATACTGTTCAAAGCATTTTTATCCCAAAGTGTATTAACATGGAATCTAGAAAATATTTGATAAAGCACTGTTACCTAAACTTGTTCAACCCATTGATTGGCAATAGAGTGTGTAAATATACCTCAAGGGCCTTTTATGCATTCCTTTAATCCTAACGTAATGCCAGGCAAAAACTTAACAAAAATATCAAAATTTATCATTCTGCAAGTGCATTATCAATAAATCAGGCCATACCTGGAATTTAAAAGCATTTTAAATGATCAGTAAACAGTTTTGGTAATTTTCAGTGTATATTTACTTTTTAACCATTTTTAAATTCTAATTTGTGAATGTGCATTTCAAACTAATGCTAAGGAACATATCAAGGAAATAATCCCAAGAAGTTAAGTTTTTCATTCAAGTTTCATAAGGATAATGTGTTATTTTTAAACTTAAGTGCAATTATTTTGTCTATTTGTTGTATTAGAGTAAAGTATTAGTTTGAAAAATTACTGACTGCTAGGAGGAACCTGTATATTTTAATTCTTTCTGTCCTTTGTTTTTGTATTGAATTTGTGTTTTACTACCTTCGATTGTTAATGTTAAGTGAAGGTTTATCATTTGTGATTTTGAAAAGGTTTTCTTTTACCTTCCAATTATGTGATTTTTTTGTTAAAAAAATGAAGAATTAATTCCATACTCATAAGAACGTAAAGCCTTATAATTTTTGTTACTCCCTGTAGATGGCTTATTTTCAATTTAAGCATCAATTACCAGATATCTAAAATGAGGCAATATATTTTTTATAGTGCAGGTCTTATTTTTAATGTGTTGAATAAACAGCCAGAATCATATATAGTTAATATATTGTAAACAGAATTTTTTAAACAATACTATGGGAATTTTATGCCTCTTCTTTTAAAATAAGACCAAGCAATCGACCCATATAAGGTGGTATCCAGAATATTCGGGAGTGGTGCTGGCATCTGGTCAAAAATTTACTTTGAAACTAATGACCGCCGTCACTCTCGAAATAGTTCCCTTCCACGCATATACACCAATCCCAGCGATTCTGCCATTTTCCAAGTGCATCTTGGTAATCATGTTCTTTGAGGGTGTTTAGCACAAAGAGCGTTTCTTCTTGAATCCTCTCAATTGTGTCGAACCGCCGTCCTTTCAGCTTGATTTTCAGTTTGGTGAATAGAGGAAGTCGCAGGGTGCAAAATCAGGCGAGTACGGTGGTTGGGAGTCAACCGTCATGTTTTTCGTCAAAAAGCTCCTTGTGAACAAGGAATTGTGACAGGGCGCATTATCGTGATACAACTACCAGTTCCCTTGTGGTCAGAGTTCGGGCTGTCGCAAAACGTCACAGTAGTACGTAGAATTCATTGTTTGATATGGTGGGACGTATTCTTTGTGCACAATCCCCTTCGGTATCAAAGAAAACGAGGAGCATGATCCTCACTTGTTTCACTTTTTTTTTTTTTGGTGAGTTCGGGCTCTTCCATTGGCAGGATTGTTGTTTTGCCTCAGGGTCATAAGCGTACACCCAGCTCTCGTCGCCGGTGATGACCCTGGACAAGACGGTTGGGTCATCGGATACGGCCTGACGAAGTTCCGTGCAAACTTCAACAAGCTGCGCCTTCTGATCAGCAGTCAGGATCCTTGGCACAAATTTTGCGGCGACACGATGCATGCCCAATTCATCAGTTAAAATTCGTGGCATGTCCATAACCAATTCCCACTCCATGAGCAAGGTCTTCAATGGTTCGACGTCGATTCTCACGAACGAGGTGTTGAACTTTGGCAACAATGCCAGGCGTTGTGCAACTGACGGACCTACTGGTGTGAGCATCGTCTTCAATAGCTGTAAGGCCGGCTCTGAACCGAGCATGCCTCTCAGACACGCGTATACGGCTCATACTTTGTCCCCCAAATACTTGTTGAAACGTTGCGAGGGTCTCCGTAGCATTTTTCCTGAGATTTGCACAGAGTATCATGAAAAATACTATAGAATCTCAACACATATACCCAGCTGCAAGAAATTTTAACACTCACTCATCGGTCCCGAATATTTTTTTTATTGATTTATTTATGGACGCTCTGTAACATCTCAGGTCATCAGCGTCCCATTCAACTCGGCGTGAAATGGCCGACAAATTTTACTCAGAGGCCTATCTTTCAGGCTTGAGGTTCTTTTTCGTGCTGTAAATGTTCGACACGGGACCCACGGCTTTACTTCCCTTCCGAAGGAAGCCATACTTAGGATTTTTACGTCCTGGCCAGGTTCGAACCCGCGTTCTTGGGTGTAGGAGGCAATTATGGTAACCACTACACCACCAGAACCGACAGTCCCGAATATTGTGGATACCACCTCGTACATAAGGAATACATAGTTGGAGTGTTTCTTAGTGAGAAAAGCCAGTTAGTTGTTCATGTTGTTGAGACCTAGCAATAACTAAAGTATCAGTGTAGGACATTGAAAAAGTGTACTCGTTTCATATTTATTGTCTTCCTTTTTACTAATCATATAAAGGAACCTGCAATAGAATATCAAGCCTATATAATTGTATGCAAAGCTTGCAGCTACCTATGATTGCCTTATTATTATTTTTTTTTTTCACAAAATTCACTTATTTTTCAAAAAATTAATATTATGCTAATTTTGCTTTTCTGTATTCAGCCTTCCCCATTATGGTAAAAGTTTAATATCCTATGCAAACTGTCATAAATCAAACTTTTCTCTTCCAAAACTTTTTGTGGTTATTACTGGTGTTACTGGTGTAGTGATGATTGATAAAGAACATAACTTCCTTTCTTCATGTGCTAGAGATGAACCATTCTCCAAATTTCTTCCTTATTTCACCAGGAAGCTGCAAGTTTAAAGGCACAGGTTGTCAACAAATTTGAAAGTTTGTTAAATTGTGAATATTATGAACAGCATTGAAAATAAAATACTTTCATTAATATTGATGTATTTTAATGAGAATCATTTTTATGTTCATGCCATTTTACTAAGAATTGTCCTTGAAAAGGTATCAAGTTTCAATTGTTTCCATTTTATTAATGTTTTTAATTAATGATTTAAATTTCCAGTAGTAAGCAAACACATCTAAATCTAAAGATGAGCTTATGAGCAAAATTATATCCATGCATTCTCTAACCATCAATTTTGAACCAAACTTAAACTCCTTTTTTTCTTCCTCTTCATAAACTGTTGATGGCTATATAACACATTCAGTAATCTCTTCCTGACTGAGAATTTGGTGGTAGCCTTGGTTGCACTCATCAATGTCTAACTATTGTTCAATGTAAGTCTCACTGACATCACCAGCTCAACTTACAGTTTCGTGAAAATCAAAGGCTTAAAATCACTGAAATGTTTTTTCTGCTGCATTCCTGTTCAGTAACTTTATGCAGTCATTAACAAACATTATAGTCAATATCTTCTTTCATGCAGCAGCTAAACTAAAGAAGACTGTGTTGGTGTCATATGTATGCAAGTTTTGAAGTGCCTGGCTCTTCTCGTCTTTTCTTTGGAGTAATTTTCATTCTCCAAGACAATGCCAGATCATTAGAACTAGTTAAATGGCATTATTATTATTATTATTATTATTATTATTATTATTATTATTATTATTATTATTATTATTTGTAGTAATAGTAGAGTGGTGCCCCCTGCTCCACAGCAGTATGCCTAATCAGTTACTGTTTTATGTAGCTATTTAATAAATATGTAATAGGATATTTGCACTTGCATAGTGCTTTGCAATATTAATAGTTAAATTGAAAATGAGAATGATTTCAAATAAAACTTGGCTTAAATTGTCCAATCAGAAAGTAATAAAAATTGGCACATGATAAAAAAAAGAAAGGTGTAATATTCAGTGAACAAGGACTACTCCATCTGCTCATAATAAATAATCTATTCTACACTAAAGATAAATGATCTTATTATTCTAAAATTGAGCATTCATATCTCAGATTTTTTTTGATTCACTTAGGTGTATTCACACACTTCAGCCCAATCACTTCGAGTCAATCAATGTTGTGCCTGTTTTTAAGTCCATAATCGGTGTTAGCAACCTTCTTTATATTTTCCCCCTGAAATTTATTCTGCTTTTATAATTAAATGATTTGTGCTTTCAGATGTGATTTTGTTTCATGATGAGTAAAATTGTGTGTAAGAATGCACTCCTGATTTAATTTGTTCATAAAAATGAGCTGTAGTTATAATTCAATTTTTCTTTATGGTAACATAGTTTATGAAACATGCTTGCATGTTAAACAGCAAAAGGCAGGTCCTTGAAGCAATTTTGTTTCAAACTGATTTTTTATATACTGGTCATGTAAATCACTGAAAACTCGTGTGGTGGAACAAAAAAAAAGTATAAGTCAAAATAATTTTTTTGCTTCCTAAATGATAAATATTTGATGTAGTTGTCAGCATTTTGTATCGTTGCAGATAGTACCACTGAATGAGGCATAAAAAATATCCAGTGAAAAATACAAAATAATTGCTTTAATTTTGAACACAGTAATACTAAAATTTAGAATTTGATACAAAATGGCATTAAACATTTTTCTGCAGAGCATAATTTCTCCAAATAGTATAGCCTCAAAAAATAAAATAATGGTAAAAATTAAGTGGGGCATTTATTTAAAATGCATCAGAAGATCTTGAATAGTTTGAATAAAACAAGATGATGTAATAAAAGAAAAAAGCATTCTAGGTGCTAGTATGTGGACTGCTGTCTCTCACTCATGTTACTAAATGCAACCATGAATTAGAGATTTAATAAAAATTCTTGTAATGGTATATACAGTTTTATTCATCACCCACATTCCATATTAGAGTTGCCAGGAAAGTGCACAGTATAATTTTCTTTGCGAGCACCACATACACATAAATAAGAATTTTATATATATGAAAAATAATGTAACACTATTAACAATGTAACTAAAATAACAATAACTAGAAAAGTATAAAACACTAAGAAAAAATCACAAATTAGTGATATATATTATACTTGATGATTCATATAAAACATTTATTTCAATAAGAATGGCACTAATAATGAATGTACAGCATCTCTGAGAAATGACTATCATCAGGGTCAGTTGCATAAGGCTCTAGGTATCTAATCCATAACTATTTATTCCATAAATTTTTTCTTACAGATAACTTATATCCCTTTCCTAGTAAGAATGTAAACTTTTGAGAACTATTTGTATGATAAGAGATCAGCACTATCAAAAGATGGTTACTCTTATTATGTAGTTGTTGCCAGTAGCATCGTACTGTATTGTGTATGGTGTTAAACAATAAGAATATCAAAGGCAGAATATTTTTTTTAAGGAGTAACTTTTTGTTCCACAAAAGAATGTAACATATTAGTAAAAAATTAATGACATCATATAAGAGCAAGATGGAGGAACAGCTCTTTGCCACCTTGAATTAGTTTATGTCCACTCTGTGGACATAATGTACAGTATGAACTATTATTGTTCCTGCTATATTTATTCTCAGAAATAATTACCATTTAAATACTTTATTGGGTATTTGTCAGTATTCAAGCATGTTCCACGTTCGTACATTTTCATGCATATGTCTATGTTGCACATCAATTTTAGTCGGGAGATGCAGAAGAATCGAGCTTTTCCTATTGCACTCAAATTCATATTTTATTAGTTCTTTTGATTTTTATTAATTTCCTTTGGATATCACCTTTTCATTACAAGCAAAAATTATAAAAGATGTCGAAATAAAATGAAGTTAAGTAATTATTTTTGTGTAATTTACTGGCACCCTTAAAAATAACAAATTAAGATGCTGGAGTGAAATATGCATTTGAAACAAGTGGTCAACGTCTACATCAACTGTAATTGCATTTCCAACATGGTGGCCGAGATCAATAAAACACAAACTTATGAGTGGTGAGTCTGGTGTTTCATTCCTGCCAGAACTGTCCTCTCTGGCAAAATTTTTCGAGGTTTTCCTCAGTCCTCATAAATGGCATATGTTAGTGTGTATCCTAAACTTAAATATCTGGAATGCTTCCTTCCTTAACCCTTTATTTGGTGGGTTACTCTCAAGCAATATTATGTGCTTTATGCAAGAACTAGGCATTCAAACTGCGAGCTGATAATGTTGCTCTGAAGTAACATCTCTCTTTCATCTCTGGTCATTACTTTATTTAGCAGTTACTGTTTCCACGCTCCACCTTACAAGTAAAAGTTACCCGGTAGTCGCCAGCAGTATTGAGCGGCAGCGAGAAATCCGAATGCCAGTCATGAATTGACTCGTGCGGAGAAGTTACCTTTGTAGGAAGCATGTTAGTAGTTATCACATGAAAGCACTCAAGTTAGTAGTTAATGACAAGAAAGTAAATGGTAAACTGCAGTGTAACACGCAAAGGAAAGTATAATTATAAGGGAAAAGGCATACGCTTTTAACAGTATAAGTTTTGCATGTATTCTTAATTTGAGGTGGGATTAAAAATAATTAACCAAACTGCACACTAACATCTATTCACAACACATTTAACAATTTGGCGCTAACAGAGGCACTTATGAAGTCATAACCAGTCGGCTTTCTTCGCTACGGTTCGGGACTTCTGGGTAACTTATATTTGTAAGGTTGAGTGTTTCCACCACTGGATGACACCTTTATACAAGGGTGTTATGGTAATGTAAATAGTTTGGTGCAGTTGTATATTTTTATCGTTGTGTAATGTGTACTTAACATATGATCTACAAATAACTCCTCTGGATTCCGTTTATGAACATAAAAAGGTAAGTTTGCACATAAAACAGGCATTGGTAGAACAATTTTCATTTTGTGTGAATAACGTATGAAAAAATTGTTGCTTCAAAGCATCATTGCTCATAAATCAACGCATTGTGACCTATAATAAGTGTTTCTTTTACAGGAGCCAATTAGCAATGGATCCTGCAAATTTTACAATACTAGAAAGAGAGGGGGTATTATATTACCACTAATTAAGGCTACTTTTGATTGGACGATCCGGATTATACACAGAAATTCGGAATAACAATGGTCTGCTTGTCATACAAGAGTCTGATTCAGATGAAAATACATTAGAGTGCACACACAATAATATACCCTTTATATTAGCAAGTACCACCAATGCAAATAACAATAATCAAAAGAAGAACGATTCAAGTGGATAAAACAAGACTTTCCCCACACACACGCGCGACAAACGTGTTCTTTCTTTGATGCTCAAGATAACTCTGAAATACTTCAGAAGATACTAGGGTAGTTCCATAAGTTTTCGGCCTCGCCGATAAAGATTATCGGCTTCACAGAACCCTTATCTGGTGTCATACCTTATTTAAGTAAATAATTAATTGCAGCTGTAACTTCCGCTACTCTGTGTTGAGTTGTTCAGATATAGTTGCTTGAAGAAGGCTATGTGTAGGATATGTTCAAAATGGAAAGTCGAGCTGTTATTAAGCTCTTCACAAAAGGAGGACTTACTCCAAATTAAATTAAACAGCGATTGAACGGTGTATATGTGAAAGCATCCCCCTCATATTCTACCGTAATAGAATGAGCCAAACTTTTTCGAATGGATCGAGAAAGCATTGAAGACGAGCGTACAGGTTGGTCCTTGGAGGTGCTCACTCCTGAAAACATCGCTCTTGTGGAAGGAGGCATTATGGAAGCCTGGCGGCACGAAGTTACAGAAATAGCAGCAAGATTTGGCCTTTCTATAACAATAGTTCGATTTATTCATGAACATTTAAACATGAATAAGATTAGTGCAAGATGGGTTCCTAGACTTCTTTCCTCAGTCCAATAGCAGCAACGAGTCATTTGTTGTCAGGCATTTTTGGAGCTCTGCCGTGCCAACGAGAAAGAAGTTCTGCAAACCATTGTTTCAGGAGACGAAACTATGGTCCTCTATTATGATCCCTTGTCCAAAAAAGAATCAATGGAGTGGCGTAAACCTGGCGAAGCACCGCCTCTAAAGGCCGAGATCACTCGGTCAACCAAGATCATGGCCACAATTTTTTGGGACTGTGAAGGAATACTCTTTATTGACTTCAAGGAGAGGAACACAACAGTAAATGGACAGTGCTATGCTGGCCTATTGCCCAGACTACGTGCTTCTATCAAAGATAAAAGGCGAGGAAAGAAAGCTCTGGTGATGTGCGCCTTTTTCATGACGAGCCTGTTGCACAGTTCTTGTTGCAAAGGAAGCCGTGAAGAAATGTACCTTCAAGCAGATCGATCATCCATCTTACAGCCCAGATCTAGCTCCCAGTGGCTATTTTCTCTTCTCAAAACTCGAGAAGGATCTTCAAGGAAAGAAATTAAAGTGTGAGGAAGTAGTGATGGATGTTGTTTATGCCCATTTTGCAGACATGACTTATGGAAGGGATTGAAATGTAAATTCAAGAATGTGAGAAGTGTATTGCAATAAAGGGTAACTATATTGAAAAGTGAAATATAGTTTTTATCTTTGTCATACCTGGAAAATGGTTAAGCCGGAGACATGGATCTACCCTCGTATTTTGACACTGAATTAGTAAAAGCAATTGTGGATGAAACTAACCTCTATTCTGTGCAACAAAGAACTGTTTCAGTAAATACAAATGTAAATATAATTGGCAATTTATTGGCGTCCTTATTTACATGGGGATTGTGATTTTTATATTTTTTTCTTTGTTTTATTTCTGAATGGTGTTTAACGCCCGTTTTAACTACTGAAGCACCACAGGCGGTAAACACTGATGATACATGAAATGATATGATATATTGGGAAAGGATTTTTTAAGGAAGGAAACATTCCAGGTCTAAGTTTAAGGTACCTCCCCGGCTTTACCATTTATGAGGACTGAGGAAAATCGGAATTCGAATCCCAGACCTCCCGCTTAAGAGTCTGCGCCTTAACGACCTCGGACACACGTGGCAGTGGATTGTGAATATGTCTTCATATATTGACATTGTACGACATTGAAAAATTCACATATGGTGGTATGCCTTGCAATTTCATTTTGTAGCATTGAGCCAGTCTCTTCCGTGAAAAGGTGGAACATCAATGAAAAAAGGAAGATTGATATGCCCTGCCCATATATTGTAAGGCAATACAATAAATATATGTGAGGTGTAGATCTAGCTGGTATGTTGATATAACTGAACAGAGTTCCTATCAAATTAAGACATTGGTACCTGCGACTATTTGGATATGTTGGTCTTGTGTGTTATAAATGGATAGCCGGTCTATCGAAGAGAAACTGCAGACAATATCAGTCTTAAGGCTTTCATAGTAGATGTTATCAACGGCTTGAAGGTGGCAGGAAAAAGGAAAGCAGGCAAAGCTTCCCTGGAATCAATCAACACCACCATTCAAAAAGAAAAAATCAACAATCCCGCTTGTTTTTCAGGATGCACGCTATGATAATCTGGATTACTGATCTGAATATGGTCCTAAAGGACGATGACGTTACTGTAATGGATATTCCACCGTAAAGTATTATTTGCTTCTTTGTTTTGTTCCAAAGAGGGATTGTTTTAGATCCTTCCATACAATATAGTAAGTAAGAGTGAAGCATTCTAGCTAATCTTCTTACGGGCATTGCTCTTAAGCAGCATACTGTATTTTTTAAACAATAACTGAATTATTTGAAAACCATATAAAAGTGTTCAGGAGAAATTATTTACCTCATTCACTCTTCCAAAATTTTTTCCCTTCATGTTTTTATGAGTGTCAAATAAAGGATTAAAAATCCTTTCACTGTTTTATCGTTTCATCTCGTGTCTTCTCATGTATCATCAATAACCGCCATCTGTACTGCCTCATGATCGGTAATAAGACCTTAAATTATTCAAAATTAAATTTATTGCACTAACTAAATCGATAGCACAGTAAACATGATACGAACTTTGATAGTTTTGAAAAGAATCTATTAATTGAATTGTCCGATGATAAATATATAATTGAAAATTAAATAACTGATGGTACTAACATTAAAGCACTGAGCTGAAGATTCGAAACTGAAAATTCAATTTTTTTCGGTTCTACTCAGATATTAAGTACGTGGAGATATAACGTCAATAGGAACACTCAAATAGATTTATTCCAAGTTTTTTTCGATAAAAATTTCTGAGCTGCAACTCTATACACAAAATATTTCTGCAATTTTACACATCAAAGACATATCTGCCAATTTTTCGTCAGATAAATTATGGAATATATAATAACTTACATTTGGTAAACTTTATCTTGATGCGGCTCGCGCCAAAAGGCACGTGCCCTTCCTTTAATTTTGAACCATAAACACCTTTAAATAATTTCTGCATAAATTGTCAACTCAAAGAAGGTTATAGAATTTCATAGACGCAAACCCTGATTGTTTCAGCAACTCATTGTAGTATATAAGAGGAGCGCGCGGTTTTAAACTTTTTCTGCGAATGCAGACAACATGCTAAATGTATGAAGAGAACAGGCCAGGCTTAGCAGGGCAGAATGCTTGGATTTAAAAGGGGCTATTATGAAGCTGGTGGGCAAGGGAATGAGAGAGGTAGCGCAGTGAAGCTTCACGAAGGGCACACAGAATCTGTAGATATGGACTTTCTTCACACGTAGTCTGTTCTATTGTAGGACCTGCAAGATGAGCTTCCCTAAGCGATTTGTCGTGAAGTTAACGTTGTTACTTCCCATCAGCTGTTTGTTCTTTCACTCCAATAGCTTATGAGGAATGTAAACTATGAGATACCCTTCCACTTTAAAAGCAATTCAACTAAGTATACTTGAATAACATTGCATTTTAAAAAGAACCGGTATTATAAATAAACACCTCACATGGTTAGTGAGAGGAGGCTTCTGGGGTTAAATAGACAATTTTGGCACTCCTGCCTGTCACCGATTTATTGAACATCTGCGGAATGAAAACTTAAAGAGGCCACATTTTACTTATTGCGTACTTATTGCACCCTTCAACGCCACATTTTACTTTTGTTTTTAATACACTACGGAGGAAAAAACACTATCAACAAAGATGCGAAATGCATGAGAAACAAGTGAAGATGAATTGTTTACTTTATTAAACGTCTAGTGAATATCTTATGTCAAAAATTGAATACCGGAATATAAAATTACTTTGACTACATTTTCGAGAAAAGTCCCCCTCCGGATTAGTGAGATAAATGCATGTTTGTGGATTCTATGCAATGTTATTTTTTATAAGTTGTGTTCCACCAACTAAAATATGCACGAACCGCTACTGGTTTATTTATTTGATAGCCTATTGAACAGAAACCGGGCCACAGTATTGTTAAAACTGCCCTCTCTCCTGAACGCACAATTAAACACGTTCCATGTTTCTGGTCACTGAGGATTTTGGTGCCAATACCAGTATCGAAGCTAAAGGGGAGTAGAAGGTTATTCAAACTAAGTGCAGAGGAATTGAATGTTACATGTAGGATGTAAATAGTACAAAAATTATGTTTAAAAATCGAAAATCAGGTGATCGTACGCCTTTGTGCGATTCACAGCACACTAAACAAGGGCGAGTATGATAAACGCGAGACTTTCTTATGCTGCTGCAGGGGAAGGGCTTAATATGAGTTGCTAGGCAACCACTCCCACCACAATCCATGTTTCTGTAATTAAAGCCCTCAATATACAAGTATGGGCTCCATATTTGGCCTAATTGTACCCATTAGAGTACGTGTTAAGTTTCTGTCGTTTTACTAGATTGCCATACAGTTAATTCCTAAAACATTTGTGTTATATTGTTGAAGATGCCTTCTGCGTCTGCCCATGCTTTGGGGGGGGGGGGGCATTAGAAGTGGGCCAGACGAAAATGCACACTTTTGAAACTATGCCAGTTATAGTTACGCATTCAAACTAAGCGGCCAATGATGGGCTCATTTGCCGGCAGAGGAAAAGGCTGTCATTGGTTAAAACAAATCGCAATATCAAATGTAGGCCTCATATCCAGTTTCAATGTATTGTGAATTTACATATTAAAGCATGTCTACAGACAGAAAGAGGGTGTAGAAACAAGGGAAAGAGATATTTTGTATATTAAGCATTCAATTAAAATATTTTCCACATATTTCAAATTTATATATAAACACACATCAGTAAATTGAAAGAGAGAAAATAGAACAGAATGCAAAGAGACATTTAGGTACTACCCTAAACATTGAACATGTTCATGTTTTTTAAATTTGTATCAAAAGAATGTGTATAAATAGAGCGGAGGAGAGAGAAGATGAGGGAAATGGTTAAGCATATTATAACTTAAAACATTAAATTAAAACCTTTCCATTTAAAAGTATAAGAATAAAAAAGAGATAAAATATGGTAGTTTAAGGGAAAGACATATTTTGTGCGTAAAAAATTTAAATAAAAGCATTTCATATGTTGTATATTTACATATTAATGTTTAGTAATATATAGAATTAGAGTATGGGGCCGATGTAAAGGAGAATTTATATACCTTTCATATATTTCAAATTTGCATAATGACGCACGTGTATAATGAGAGAGAAAAAGGGAGTTGCAAGTAAGAAAGGAATGAAGCATTTTTACCGTAATGCATGAAAATAATACATTTCTAAATTTGTAAAATTTTACATAATATAGTTTATCTCTATGGGTTAAGAAGCATTATGTACCTTATTATTAAATTAAATTTTTTATTTTATTGTAAATTTACATAAAAGGTATAAAATAAAAAGTATAAATAAAGAGAGATTGGGAATCATAGTGGAGAAGAGAAAGAAGTATATTATACTGTAAAGCATTAAGATAAAACATTTCCAGTTATTATTAATTTACATATAAGAGCATATCAATAAACATGATCTTTTTGACAATGCTATAATTACATAGGAATGAGGGGATTAACGCTGTCATTATTTTCTTTGAAAATGTACAGTAGTTTTACTTTGAATTGCTAAGATAAGAAATACACTTTATTTTTCTTTTCGTGTGTTAATTTTCTTGTTTTAACATATATTCCTTGACATTTTTACATTAAAATGCAAATAAAAATGTCAAATATCTATTCCTTACCAAACTAAATAATAATTAATAATGTTTCACTTTGTGTCACTGTAGCTATTTTTTCATAATTTAAAGAATTTATAACAACAAAAGTTTCACTAAACCTCACAATGTTCTTCCATAATGAAATGAAATAAGATGCATTAAGTTTTATAAATATTTATAACCTTACTTTAGGCTTCAAATGCAGCTTTTTCCCGTTTTCCGTTTATGCATTTTTACGTATGAAGTCATCAAAACATAAGCGTTAAATTTAGATAGCCTATTTTATTTAATATCAAATACTAAGAAGAAATCTTAATAATACTTACATAACACAGTCGAGAGTTCTTCGATTGAATCCAGATATTTCGACGTCGTATTTTCCTGAAGGATATTATGTAACTTAACGCCTTTCTTTCCTTGAGTTGTACAATCAAATCCACAACACCCAGGCATATTAACTCAAATATTTTTTTAAACATGTTCTCCATGGGCGGTAGGAGTACCTCCCTCGACCAAGGAGGGAGGCTCCCAAGCTAATGCCATGTCAGAACCAGTACAAAGTCCTTTCCTGGCTGAAGATGGGGTGTTGGATAACACAGTGTCGTTAAATGGTGGGATACATTGTAGGAGTGGAATGGTTCGTTGCGGAAAATTAGTTTTGGTGTAGGAACTGTGAGTGTCTGGAGGTTGTTAGTTATTAATCATTAGTCTGGGGCGTTTGTAAGGGGCTCCGGGGTCAATATCGTGTTCCCCTAGGCCGCGGATCAGGGAGTTAAAGTTGTTGGGGATATTGAAGTAGAATTGTCTGGAGATCTGAAAGATATAGTCATTAAAGGTTGAGAAATTTAGGTAGTTGTGAATGAACCAGCCGGTAGCAGTTCGGAGAAAACGGTTTTGCAGGACATGGAGATGGGATTTTGGGGCTATGCCCCAGACTTGGCAGGCATATGTTACCTAGGGTATAAGTACCTGCTTGTATATCAACACTTTGTTACTGACTGACATCGGAGAGAATTTTGAAATTAACGAATATAACATGCCTATCCTACGGCTGATTTTGTTGGCTAGCTGACTGATATGGGACTTCATGTCCAGACGGACTCCCAAGTATGTAGCCTCCGTGCTCCACGGAACGCTATCTATCGCAATTTGGATGTTGGCTACGTCCTGTATGTGTAGACGGGTGGAGGTGAATGCCTGTGACTTGGCTAGGGTTTACCGCTAGCCTGTATGTTTAGCAGGTCTGCATACAGTTGAAGCCTTTTATCAGCTGCGTGATGCCGTGTAGATCTTGTCGTAATTGCGGTGTTGTCTGCGAAGAGATACAGTGAGCAGCCTGGGTAGAATGACAGAAAATTTATATAGGTTAAAAGGAGAACCGGGCCGAGGACACTGCCTTGTGGGACTCCTGTACCAATAGGTCGGGGACAGGATAGGACTTCTGATTTGAGACGGTAAAGGTTCTAGATTTTAGGTAGGATTCTAGTAGGTGTATAAGGTAGGAAGGGATCTTGCAGTGTATTAGTCGGTGTAGGAGACCTTGGTGCCAGACAGTATCAAATGCCCGCGTTATGTCTAAGAATAACGCCAGAACAAAGTGTTGGTTATTAAAACATGTAATGATTTCATCCACCAAGCGGGGCAGTTGATGGGTGGTGGAATGCTGATGTTTGAACCTGTTCTGGGCATAATATTTTGTGTAGATCTAGCGGTTTCTGGAGTGGAGCTAGCACCACTTTCTCAAACAGCTTACTAAAAGTCGGTCCTGGTGGTGTAGTGGTAACCATACTTGTCTTCTAAACCCAAGATCGCGCGCTCGAACCCGGCCAGGATTGATGGGTTTTTTTCGGACGTAAAAATCCCAAGTGCTGCAAACAAAGTGTGCCTCTAATGTAAACATGTGCAACCGCAAAATAAAACTAACCAAACGAACTCTGAAAAATCTGCGAAATGAAGACACAGTCAATGAATATTAACAGCAGCAAAACATTGAATATTGATATGGCATCACAAACATTTCCAGTGCCATCGCTTAAAATGCTGGCATATGAAATAATTGATACAATAGTGATTCAGATGGAAATACGATTTGGAGACTGAAACTGAAGGAACTACTGGAAATGCGTCCATTTTTTAAGAGTGAACAATTAAAGAACAAATTTCTGAATGTGTACTCTGACGAAACCAAACACCTATTGCCACAAATGCTACTTAAATGCCTTGATACGGCTTACGAACAAACAACGCGTCTAATTCGTTTAATCCTCACATTTCCAGTGACAACTTGTTCCAATGAAAGAAGTATGAGCACATTAAAACGCATCAAAACATTCTTAAGGAACTACAAGAAAAATGCAAGAGTAAGCACTTTAAGTACACTTGCAAAATAGAAGCCTCTATTGAATGAACTTTTCAAGATTCATAGCTTCAGGGATCGAGTCATTGATTTATTTGCAGAGAGAAAAGAGACAGTATGGAGTTAATCTACAAGAAAATTTAAGATAATCAGACTCCCCAATCAATTACAGCTAGCTTCATCACTGGTCAATACCGCTGTTCTCGTGTGTAATGTTCTGCTTCAGCTCCTCCAATGTATATTCCGTTTTTCAAATAACCCCGTAGGAAAAAAAAATCCAGTGTCGCCAAATCTGAAGATCTCGGTGACCACAATTTTTTGGAAATTATCCGATCTTCAAACTTTTAATTAGCCCTAGAGACTCAATTGATGTAGGCCATGTTGCGCGATCTTGCTGAAAATGACCTTGACATAGCTTTATATAACCTATTTGACCAATAAATTCTATAAAAATGCTTCGGTATTCTGTAGTATTCACAGTTCCGTTGAAGAAAATTGGACTTATCCTCTTTGCATCAAGCTTCAAGACGTCTTAAAAGCGTGTGTTCTGTGAACTGACATAGACTTACAGATGAAACCATGCTTCATCGGTGAGTGATGGGCAATATATCGGGATTTTGCACAATGAATATCGGAAACCAATGACAATAGCCGTATCTAATTTCTGCAACAGACACTTTAATGACTGAAGGAGTGACCGCTCCAGTTGAGCTCTTGATGCCTTCAGCAACTGTTGGCAGTGCAAATGAACAGTGCTTGCCGATTTCACTCACAAGAGATTCAATTGCGTCCAACGCCAATATTGTTCCTGTGCGGGTGCGGGGAATTCCCTTTGGTGCAAGGGTGGTTCATCAATAAGGGCCAAACGGGCTCGTCACTACCCAAGAAAATGCCATAATTATTTACCATTTTCTCTTCTCCTGGCCAACTTAAAGCGCAATGACAGCAGCAATGTATAACTAATTAGTAATTATTGTACCTGGTGTATGCCACTTTTTTATTCACTGTACAATATATTTCGTTTTTAACCATGTTTGTTTATTCCAGCTAGCTTATATATTACGATTTTCGGTCAAATGGATATGAAAACGAGTTATGTGTGAACTCAGGGAATCAGAAACGCTAAAACCGCCACGGGTGGCCGAGGTCGTTAATGCACGGACTCGTGAGCGGGAGGTCTGCGGTTCGAATCCCGCCAGGACCGTCCTACCTGACTGGGGTTTTTTCCAGGTTTTCCTCAGTTTTCATAACTGGCAAATGCCGGGGAGGTACCTAAAACTTAGGCCTGGAAGGCTTCCTACCTTAAAAAAAAATATATATATCCTTTCCCAATTTATCATTTCATCTCATGTATCGTCAGTGTCCACCGCCTGTGGTGCCTCAGTAGTGAAAACGGGCGTTAAACACTATTAAAAAAAAAACCGCTAAATATTGTTTCAAGTTGGAATTGGAACATTTCCAGTTTGACTCGACTGAGGTTCTAGCCATTTCACCATTTTACTTATATGTCTGTCACCCTTATTTTGTTATAGATAGACATATTGGGCTCCATTGTTATTGGGTATAAAAATGTGAATAATAATAGATAGAATAGCATTTATAACTAAGATATATTTTTTGCTAAGGACCTCCCAATTCGTTCTACATTTAAGTCTAGAATACTTACTAACAGAAATCTAAATACGTTTAGAAATTTTCAGTTTTATTTGTATTTTGGACATGCCTATTGTTGATTAAAGTGTCATCTGCATTAAAGTGATTTTGTTTAATGTAGGAATTGATATAAACAAAAAGTAAAATAAGTGGCATAATACTATATTACAATATTAGTTTGTAATGTTATACTCTATTGTATGATTGCATACTGAAGAAAAGAGCAAGGTAACTTTTCGAATGCAAAACACTATAAATGAGTTTCCTATGCTATTTTAATGTACCAGAATTATAAAAGGACATTAATAAAATAAAGTCAAGTTTCTAATAACTTACTCTGAAGTCAGTGCCGTTTTAATTATACTTATGACGTAATTGCATCTATGGTGATTATTTACGTTGTTTATCTATTGTAATTGTTAGTAAATATAGTTTACCACCTGAAATTTTACCCAAGCTGATAATTCTGAATTGTGAGTAAAGTCCAGTAATTCTTATGATACTTATTAAAAGGAATGTGACACTTTCATTAATTGGATGAACAGTAAGAAATATTAAGGGTATTTCAAAAACTTTAGAAGAGGTTAGTGTTATTAAATTCTGCTAATTCATTTGGTGACTAATATTACTGTATTAAATTTTTATTAATCCTGTATTCTGCAATGAATATGATTGAATGAGTGATTGATTCTGTTTTCAATAATACATATTCAACTGTTGATAGCATTTTAGCATTAAAAATAAATTAATGACAACTGTTATTATGATAATTTTATGCAACTAGCGTCATAATATATAATTTTATTAACCATTTTGGTGAACAATAAAGACTATTTATAATTCTGACATATAAAAGAAATAATATAATGCCCACTACACCGTAATACTGATATGTATATAAGGAGAATGTGTGATTAAATATCCAAAGAAATATATCAAGTAATTGGTAGTATTAATAAAATAATTTTTTATAATCTTTATATAATGAAAAACTTAATTTTCAAGTGGTTTTGCGGTTGAAAATCTCTTGAAAGGCACACTATATAATATGATAATTAACGGTTTAATTCAAAATGAGGGGAAGATTTTACATTATAAAGCTTACAATTGTTTTATCAATCAAGAATATGTGACAATTATTGGTACAGGTTATGCTATATGTGCCTATTTATAGATATGCATTGTTATTGTGCCATATATGGTGTAAGATTCAAGGATACGCAATTGATTATTTTTAAACCAATCCTGGTCCACAAAAATAAACTTTTCATGATAACGGAAAGAAACGGTTAGAGCTATCCTTTACTCGTTGTCAGTAAATTGTATTTTGACCTCAAACCATAAAACACTAACTTTGTGAACCAATGCCCTTTTAAAAGTAATATATCAATTAGGTTTAAAAACCACAGTAGACAAAGCATGTGCTCTACTTTGATTTGTGTAATATTTGAAAGGCAGTTATGCTATTCAGCAATATGATACCTTAAAATTGTAATCATTTAAATCATATCCTGGCATAAAATTTTGTTTGGTAGATATACATCTGTGAGATATGACGCAGAGAAATTGTTTATTCCTTCTATTTCAGCTTTCTTCCCACAAGAGAGTAGAACTTCTATCTGAAACACAATATCTTACAAGATAAATAAAATTGAAAAACGTTTTCTATTTAAATAAAAGTAACTATTCCCCCTTTTGCTTTCCCTCTTAAGCTGAAATAAAATTATACTTATCTATACATTTATTTTATATACTGGGTGATCTAACTTATTTGAACATTACGGCGAGTCAGTTTAAAATGAATTACTTAATTGCTAATCAGAGTGTCTTCTCTGAAGGATCGCGGGTTCAATCTCGGTCAGGATCGATGATTTTTTCGGGCGTAAAATATCCCAAGTATGGCTTCCTTCGGAAGGAAAGTAAAGCAAAGCCCTGAATCCCGTGTCTTAGAATCTCAAACCTGAAAGAAGAGGCGTCTGAGCGGCCTTTTCTCGCCCTGAATTGAATGGGTTGCTGATGACCTGAGATGTTGATGAACGTCTGTAAATAAGGGCATCGGCGCCGACAGTACAATACTCTGCAACCTAGAGAGTGGTTAAACAATTTAACACGATTGCATTTTGTAAACAAACTGACCTAGAATTAGGACTTCGCAACAGCTCTCCCTCTCTTTCCCTCTTTCTCCGAGGCGCATCCTCAGAACTAGATCAATTGATTTTATTGAAGAAACTTGTGCCGCAATAGTGTCATTCATTTGAAATGCTCGTAGTAAAGTGCGTTTTCAAACTGCACTCTAATAGAACAAATTCAAAGTCTAGGCCGGAATTCGAACCAATGACCTTTGGCTACCGCACTGATGTCGGTCCTGGTCGTCTAGTGGTAACCATACTGACCTCATAGACCCATGGTCCCGGGTTCAAACCCGGTTAGGATCGATAAGTAAAAATTCTACGTGCAGCTTTCTTCAGAGGAAAGTAAATCCGTTGATCCCGTGTCGTAGATTTAAAGCACGTAAAACAACCTCCAGTCTAAAGAAGAGAATTCTCCGAGCAAAAGTTATTATTTCATATCTTGCATCGAATGAGTCGCTAATGGTCAGAGGTGTTAAAGAGCGTCCTCATATTAAATAAACCTAAAACCGCGCCGATGCTCTAACCGTAACCTGTCCGGCTAAAATCGAAAACTTGTCCCCACTGAATCCCATCTTGAGTATACGGGGGTGATTTTAAAATATCTTGTTATGTTACAAACAGATGGCATGGTAGTTCAAGCTGTGGTACTCACTTGTTATGTTACCCAAAGAACACTGTGAAACAATACTCTGCTGCAATGCGTACAGCTAAATATTGCACAGCAGATTTGTACTATTGGAGAATGAAAGCATCTAATAGTGTGCAGTAAACAATTACTTGTTGAAGAATTCAAACAAATTGAAATTTTTATTCATCATACCCAATGGAGACGCAAACAGCATGGCGCTGAGCACCGAGCTCTTTGAGAAAACGTAGCACGTGCGAACTTCAAAGCATCTTCTATAAAATATCGAATAATAATAATAATAATAATAATAATAATAATAATAATAAAATGTCGATCATTTCTTTTTATTTGTTTTATGTACGGACGTTCTGTAACATCACAGGTCATGAGCGTCCCATTCAATTCAGGGCGTGAAACGGCCGACAAATTTTGCTCAGAGGCCTCTTCTTTCAGGCTTGAGGTTCTTTATCGTGCCGTAAATGTACGACATAGGATCCCCGGCTTTACTTCCTTCCGAAGGAAGCCATACTTTACGCCCAAAAAATCCATCGATCCTGGCTGGAATCGAACCCGCGATCTGGGTTTTAGAAGGCATGTATGGTAACCACTACACCACCAGGACCGACAAGGTCAATCATGAATTCATAATCTTACAGTGTAGTGTAGTAATAATAGTTTAGCTCCAGTACTTTATTGGCAAATCTTTACTGTTAAAGGGTTTATAATTGTGGGTACAAGAGCTCCATCGCACCTGGTCTTCACACAGTAATCTGCGGAAACTTCTGATCAAGGAGCAACTCAGCCATAATGCAACTTGCGTGGTTACTTCACCTCGGATAAGGTGGAGTACAACAATATGAAGGGATGAAACGTCTCGACGCATAGACAACCGTTACGTAGCTGTGTCCAACCAGCAATTTAGTCTAGATCCTTCTGTATAATTAAAGGAAGAATGTTATAAAGGACTTAGTTTTCTCTACTTTATAATATAACAATATACAACTTCTCGTACAGCGTGCACCGCTTTCTTTGCTAAAATCCGCTTCCGTTTACTTTAAGTTGAAGAAAAGTTATCGTTCATCATTGCAACTGTTTCCAGTGGTAAGCAATTTTGGTGGGTGCCCTCCCACTATTTGTGAATGTTCCTGGTCCTGATTAAGGTTAGGTCTATAATCGTTACGACAAATGGACACACTCACTTCCAGAGAGTTCACAACACAGAGGATCACATCTCTCCCGTGCATAACCTTTACCTGGCTACGGCAGCGTACCACACAGTAATTGAAAAGTGACCAAATTAACTTTTACCGCATCAACACAAGGACTCCTAACAGATAAAACTCACGAAGAACGAAAACGCAAATAAAAAACGAAAGTAAGGTAAACATAGCCCAAATACTCCAAGTGTGGAAAGTAGAACGTCTATTGTCTGACGATGAGAAGAAGGCAAGCATGAGGAATGTGCTAAGTAAACATTTTCTATTCACGTACTATGTACACGTAAGTTAGTGCCGATAAAAATTAACAGTGTTATCCTATACTCGCCTATAGTTAGAAGTTCAGCGCGCTTGCAAGATATAAGTCTGAGAGGTTCTCATTCATGTGGCAGCATGGATATCTCACATACACTCCTTACGTGTGCGGTCAAGCCCCCTCTTGTAGGAATGTTTATTTTAACATTTGAAGATTTCTGCGGGTAGCACATTTATGTTACCAAATCATAAAGGAGAGGAGTTGCTTCACATAAGACATATGATTGTTACCTGGTGTTGAATTGAAGCATTTTGCATGACGTAAGGACGCATAAGCAGACCTCTGAGCCGCCGTAACTCACTTCTATTCATATTCTGAGCAGGAATGTCCAATTCTTCTATTTCCTTTGGGTGAATTCCAATCCACTGCAGAGCTGGTACAGCTAGTTCTTCTACTTGCCACGACATATTCTGGAAAAATGAGGATAATCATATTATCTTAAAACAGAAGATACAGCAATTAAAGTACTAACTGATAAGGTTGCAACTTTTTTTTTCTTTACTCGAAATATTTAATAATGATAGACAGATCAAACATGGTAGCTCGGTGCTAAGAAAGTACAGTTCAAACAGGGATATACACTCTTTAGAAAATGAGCAGGAAGGCCGAAAAGGACTCAAACACGCCAAGAAAGAAGATTGGGGTAGCTCGGTTGCCTCGAGGTAACTACCCCCATACAAAACCTGTGAGACCGCGAGGGTTGCAATAAACGACAAGGCCGCAAATAGCATTGTTGATGATTATTACAGCATTACTTAATATTTAAGATAAAATAAAATATTTTATAGCAAAAACAGCTGTAAGGTGAGCGACATGAGCACCCGTGCGTTAACTTTTTTATCAATAGTGTTGAACACCCCTTTTAACTACTGAGGCATCACAGGACACTGACGAAATATGAGATAAAATAATAAACTGGGAAAGGATTTTTTTTTCAGGCAGTAAGCGTTCCAGGCCTAAGTTTTAGGTTATCTCACCGGCATTTGCCATTTATGAGGACTGAGGAAACCTGGAAAGAACCTCAGTCAGAGAGGACGGTCCTGGTGGGAATCGGACCCCAAACCTTCCGCTCACGAGTCCGCGCCTTAACAACCTTGCCACCCGTGACAGTCTTCCATTAATACTGCATAGTTTCTACTCTTCTTGTTTTGGAGACTTCTGGTGCTATGAACTTCCACGTGATACGTATAAATAATCAAGGGAGAATAAAATAAATTTACTAACAAATTTTATAATTTTAACATCTTGTGTAAGGAAAAAAAAAAATGTGACATTTCCCAAAATGTCAGCACATCAATGCTCACTAGTTTATTTAGCAACATGCATTAATTCTGTTTTTAATTCTAGTATCAATTCAGAATTTAAACAAAATAAGACATACATAAAAACTGCTTGATTTAATTTCAAAATCTAAGAAAACAAGGTAAGCACTCTAGCCCTACATAGAGAAGTCATTCATATGGGGAACTAAGCAGCTTTAACCAACAGATGCAAAATATATTGATATTACCATTACAACTAACAAACTAAAGTATTTTAAGTTTTGTCATGATAAATTTTAAAGGAGACTCAATCATGGAAAACGTGGAGATGATGGAAAGCTCAAGCGCCTGGGTCGCTACAACTACACCCCAAAAAGGCTGATTGCCATCAATTCATAGAGCTCCTGTAATAATTTTGCAATGAGTGAATATAAACAAACTAAAATTCCGTTCTCCCGTGGCAATGCATCATGTTAAATGGTTGGCAAATGCAATTTATTCCCTGAAAACATTTTAGTAAGGACAGAAATGAAACTATCAGATCATAGAACGCCTAAACTATTCATTGAGACAGTGATAAGTCATAACTTAATTATAACGCAGCTGTAAAAGTTCATATTGAAAATCTCTGCTCCCTAAAATCAGTTTTGAAGAAATTTAGTTAGTATGATGCAATTATTAGAAAATGTGTTATTTTGTCATCCCTTGATGATGGCAATGTACAAAGCATGGTAGTATATCTGAACTGAGAGAGTCTACGTATGGAAGGAAGGATTTTCCCCGCTCTATTTGGAAAAATGATTAAATTATTTTGGTAACCTTTATGTTAAGTGTTATACAATACCTTTATTTATCTATAAATCCATATATTTTGTAGTTTAACTCTTACTTGTTTTAGAGAAAACCGTGACAGCAAATATCGTAACAACAAATTATATAATATTTGTTCTCTCGCCTACAGATGGGTAGTTTTTTATTATTTTATTATTTTTTTAAAGGAATACTCTTCAGCGTAAAAAATATAATTTCATAATTTGAGGCAAAAATAATACTTAGCGTCTTAAAAGTAGTAAAAGAATTAGCTGAAAGAAATGTTACATAGATATTATAATGTAAGACTTGATAGACTGCTGGTTGTAGATTAAAAGCTAAATAAGTTTATATTGAATGCACTGTCTGCAAGACCATTAAAGGCTACTGTTTGCAAAAGAGAATTTTTAAAACAAATTATCCACAATATTTCAAATGTATAATTTATTATCCTAAAAAGTGCAACCGTAAACAAAGCTCACCAATAACTCCTGATTTCACAATCATTTTTGTCTATCAATTTAATCGTTCTTAGCATTCTAATTTAGTGCTCAAGACTTCACGGGGTAATATAATTCAAATTAGAGGAAACTTAATACATAAGTGAGTCTACAGAATAGAAAAACTGAGCGTAAAATTTGTTGGATACATTTTGACGCTAAAATAATGGAAACGTAGTTTACAATATATACAAACGCTGTTTCAAAACAACACTGAGGGAAGATAAAGCCGTTGTTGCTCCTCTCAAGCATAATATAAATATATAATTTGCGCGTTAAAATGTGTATAGTAAAGAAGCACGATATGGTAACATTGCATAAGGCAGTTATCTAAGAACGATGATGTGCGCCTTTTTCATTCTCACAAGTAAATAGGAATGTACCCCTAACACCAGTTGGTTGCATAGAATCCACATGCTGCCTTACAATTACTGCAAGCGTATTTTGATTATCGTAAACACTCCAGTTTATTTTACAGTGGTGTATTTATCTTTGGGGTATAGTTTTATTACATCCAAGCATAATCAATACCAATTTTATTCATTTATTGCGCGTTTAACGTCCTCCAACACCTTTGGTCGCTTCAGACGATAAATGAATTGAATTGTTTATTTACTGATGACAGCGAACGTATGGAAACGTATAGGAAGTAATAAATAATAGTGTTCTTAAATACAGGAGCAAAGGCATTGAGGAAGACAGCAAACATAATGTTCAACACAAACAAGATATTGTAAATAAAGCTAAACAAACAACCAATAAAAAAGTAATCCCACTTATGTTGTTTCGATCATGATTTTATTTTGTTTTACTTTAATGAGAGTAAATGAACACATTTTTATAATGTATAGTAATTTTCTATTGATATTTACAGTTAGTTGCAACTTAAAGAAAATGTTCAAATGTAGACTTTCTGATGGTAAACAAAGACATTTTCGCAACAGTCACCTATGCACTCGTCGAGTACGTACGTGTACGCTGGGTTTGCACTCCCTCCTACGCAGATGTATTCTGGCTACCTGTTCCTCTTTTGCGATCACAGCAATTTCATACGAGGGTAGGTCCATAAGTTTCCGGCCTAGTCATTTTCTAGGCATGGTAAAGACAAAAACTATATTATACTTTTCAATATAGTTACCCTTTATTGCAATACACTTCTCACATCTTTGAATTAACATTTCAATTCCCTCCCCCCGAATAGTCAGAAGTCTTGTTTGCAAAATAGGATAAACAGCATTCATCACTTCTTGTCACACTTAAATTTCCTTCCTCGAAGGTCCTTCTTGAGGTTTTAGAAGAGAAAATAGTAAATGGGCGCTAGATCTGGGCTGTAGGGTAGATGGTCGATCTCCTTGAAGGCACATTTTTTCACAGCTTCCTTTGCAACAACAGCTGTATGCACAAGCACGTTGTCGAGAAGAAGGTGCACACCACCACTTCCTCGCCCTTTCTCTTTGATGGAAGCACGTAGTCTGTGCAGTAGGCCAGCATAGTACTCTCCATTTACTGTGGTGTTCCTTCCCTTGAAGTCAATGAAGAGTATTACTTCACAGTCCCAAAAACCGCCACGGGTGGCCGAGGTCGTTAAGACTGGTGAGCGGGAGGTCCGGGGTTCGAACCGTGCTCTCTTGACAGATTTTTTCCAGGTTTTACTCCGTCCTCATAACTGGCAAATGCCGGGGAGGTATCCTAAACCTAGGCCTGGAATGTTTCCTTCCTTAAAAAAAAATCCTTTCCCAATTTATCATTTCATTTCATGTATCACCAGTGTTCACCACCTGTGGTGCCTCAGTAGTAAAAATGAGCGTTAAACACCATTCAAAAAAACGTCTCACAAGATTGTGGCCATGATCTTTTTGGTTGACTGAGTGACCTTGGCCTTTAGAAGCGGTGCTTCGCCAGGTTTACGCTACTCAATTCTCTTTTGGACAAGAGATCATAGTAGAGAACCATAGTTTCATCTCCTGTAACAATGGTTTGCAGAACTTCTCTCTCGTTGCCACGGCATAGCTCCAAAAATGCCTGACAACAGATGACTCGTTGCTGCTTTTGGACTGAGGAAAGAAGTCTAGGTACCCATCTTGCACTAACCTATTTCATGTTTAAATGCTCGTGAATAATTCGAAGGACTGTTGTTTTAGAAAGACCCAACCTTGCTGCTATTTCTGTAACTTTGAGCCGCCGGTCAGTCTTCCATAATTTCTCCTTTCACAAGTCGATGTTTTCAGGAGTGAGTACCTCCAAGGGCCGCGTGCTCCTCGTCTTCAATGTTTTCTCGACTCATTCGAAAAAGTTTGACTCATTCTTTTACGGTAAAATATGACGGGGATGCTTCCCCATATACACCGTACAATCGCTGTTTAATTTAATTTGGAGTAAGTCCTCCTTTTGTGAAGAGCTTAATAACAGCTCGATACTCCATTTCGAATATGACACAATGTTCTACAATTGCCGTCTTTATGCAACTATATCTGAACACAGTGAAGCGGAAGTTACAGGTGCAATTACTTACTTAACAGATAAGGTATGACACATAATAAGGGTTTTGTGAAGCCGATAATCTTTATCGGCGAAGTCGGAAACTTATGGACCTATCCTCGTATGATTTTAAGTGTCCCCACAGAAATTAATTTAATAGTGTAAGAAATGTAAATTGAGATGGTCTAGGGATAACAGTACCACGACCAACAAATTCCTATAAAAGCGTGCAAAGGCGGTACCATCATATTTATACATCATGCTCTGCTTTATATCTAAGGGAACTGATTCCAACATTTCCTGCAAACAATTCTGTAGAAAGGTGAGGTGCTTGGGCCCATCCCGATCTCCAGGTAATCTCCCCAAAATGTTTTATGAAATCAGTGTTGATACCGCCTCTCAACGGAAAACCAAAGATTCTCTTCAATCCATTAATGGTCATAGAACAGCGGAGTAAGTCCATTTGTAGTTAGTTTTACTTCATCTGTGAATATAATTAATTTAGTAAAATGGGATCGGTATTACATTTTGTAGCAGTGATTGATAACATGTATGTATTGATGCATTCGTGTATAATCAGCTGGTTTTAGAGCCTGAACTTTGTACGAACGTTAGTAATGCAGTTGCTGTTTTCATGTATGGCTCTCCACACAGCAAATGACAGAACGTCCTACACGATGCTGTGCTTCCGCAATGCTTTCAAGAACACGTTCTTGGAAAGACATAGTGCAAACCGCCTAGATTCTGTGTCATACAGTCTTGGTCTAAAGCCATATTTCCTTGGACATTGTTAATACTGATGATAATTTCCCATTATGGCGGGTATGTCGATTAGAAAATTGCCCAGAATACTTTTTCGCTGTATGTAGTAAGTGGTCGTTTACTTGCGAAAATATTACTCCTACCATCCCTTTATGTAAAATCAAGGAAATGAATACTGTCAAGTCTGCATTTGTTTTGAAACTACGGTAACAGGTTACGGAGCGACATTTTGTTTTCATTGCTCACGACACACTTCCCAATGCCTTCTGTAGTTTGTTAATGTAGCAAGTGTGTGTTTAAAATGTAAATATTTTCTGTTATTAAAGCTACAAATTTTTTTTACCTGTAGTATTACATTTTCATGCTTCCGTGACGAAACCAAAACTAATGTACTATTTAACGTTGATTAAAACTTTACAAAACGATTGATAACAAATGCAGTATGTTTTAGGACTCTTACATCTGTGGCTTTAGGCAATAAATGCAAAAGTGCGTAATACGGAAAACGGGTTTATAAAACTGGATATATATCCTTTTTAGTATGAATTTGCGACCACCTCCTCGGTGAAATGGGTAGCGTTGCTGACTTCTGACCAGCAGGCCCGGGTTCGATTCCCGGTACCTATTAAGTTAGGGAGGTCTGGAACGGGGTCTACCCAGTCTCGTGAGAACATTTATGAAACTGCCTAATGGAGAGGTGGCGTTCTTTCATCATGAAAACCGAGCGACGGGATGTGGCATGCTGATTACATGCATCCCCTGCAATACTGTCTTCTATCAATGATGTTGTAAGACGGAGGTAGTGGAAGCAGAGATCGCTGCGGCTGCCCATGGCTCACCCCGGGCTGTAGCACCAAATGAGAAGAAGGAAAGAAGTGTGAATTGGCGCACAGTTACTTTTTTATTTCTTCCCAAAAAATAATAAAAAGTATTGTGCTTTCAGTTTTATGTAGGGAAAAAAAGATGTTTTAATTACATATAATGTCGATCCTGGTGGTGTAGTGGTTACCATACTTGCCTCCTAAACCCAAGATCGCGGGTTCGAATCCGGCCAAAACCGATGGATTTTTTTCGGGCGTAAAAATGCTAAGTATGGCTTCCTTCGGAAGGGAAGTAAAGCCGTGGGTCCCGTGTCGTACATTTACGGCAAGAAAAAGAACCTCAAGCCTGAAAGAAGGCCTCTGAGCAAAATTTGTCGGACGTTTCACGCCCTGTGTTGAATGGGACGCTGATGACCTGAGCTGTTAAAGAGCGTCCATAAATAAATCAATAAAAAAAAAAAAATTACATATATATATCTTTGCTTATAAAAACAAAGAAAGTTGCTTTTTAAAAGTAATATGCGATAAACAGGTGTTATTGTAATGACATCATTGTTAAGTAATTAAGTTAGTGAACTGTTGTTACGTACCAAGGAGCCGAAACGATACACACACATAATATCTATACCATGAGGATCTGCATCCACCAAGGCCAGAATAGGAAGTTTCAGATCCTGCCATATTCGCTTCAGCAACATACGGGTGCAAATATCAGGAAATCCTTTTGCCTGTAAAATTTATATTACCATTATAATGCATTTTTACTTCAAATGACAACGAAAGGCAGAAATCAGTAAATTTAAGGGGAATACTCGTGAAAGCATAAAAATTATTAGTATAAAATTAAGTTTCTTCCATTGGAGACTGAACAAACAATTTCACATTAAAGTGTAGCAAAATAATAACCGCACTGTGCTGAAGCATAAATATATTCCTTTCCCAGTAATGACATCCATTAATCCGACAAATTCCGCGTATATGTAATTAAAGATGAAAATTTCATGATCCCTTTAGCAGCCTATTGATTGGGTATAAGGAGCAGCTGTTCCTAGATATCAGAGATTTACAGTGCACTCCATATATTGTGTGTTAGAGCTCTGTTTCATCTCCCCCTCCCCCGCTTTATATTCCAACTGCTGGTCATAGCGAAGTATGTCACAATGGTTGTTGAATACAATATAAGAGCGCCCAGCTACAGCGCGCATGAGAGCCCGACTAAACTAAAATTTGGCCAAGTAACACAAATTGTAATGAAGCTACATTCTTAAAATAAATATATATATATATATATATATATATATATAGAGAGAGAGAGAGAGAGAGAGAGAGAGAGAAACATAAAAATACTAGTTTACCAGCAATGTAGAATATTTACAAGCAATCTGAAACGCGACAAAACGGAGCTATAAATGCTGAACAACTTTCTCTGCCGGAATCAGCAATGGATGAATGGAATTTGGTTCAAGGGCGCTTAATTACAATAGATATTAGTCTCGAATAGACTAAAATATAATTCAAAAGAACGCACAAGAAAGTGAAAGTGCTAATCGGTGATTAAAAATAAACATTAATTCCCCCCCCCCCCAAAATACTGAAAAAGGTTAATAGACAAGCAATGGGCAATATTTCCCACTAAACTATCACATTATAAAATATTATGTAAAAAGAGGAAACACGTAAAAGACTAAACCTTAACTAGCTGAGGGTAGCAATGGCCTTATAAATATTAAAGATAGAACGATCTACTGCTGTACATGTTACAGGGTGAAATAAAACTGAGCACGTCCTCAACAACGCCATGTAGTCATCCAGAACACCTCCCTGAGGGCGAAAAGTAGTGAAGGGAAACCCTTGCAGTTCGAGATGTGTATGTGAAATGAAATTTAAACTGCGGTAATCATTATCATTCAAACAAACTAAAAGGTAACCAAAACATAGGAAAGAAAGCTAAGTACTATTCAATGATTTAAAAGCGCTGCGAACCTCTAAAAACTAGATATAAAAACGGTAATAAATGGTCATGTATAAAGTTCACCAGTAACGTTAAACACGATAAAACTGCGAAAAATCGTGGTTACCTAAAGAATAATTCTAAAGAGTTCAGATTAAAAAAAAAAAAAAAAAAAAAAAAAAAAAGAACACCAGCAAAACCTTGCAGAACCTTTTACAAATCCTAATAAAACTGGGCATGCGCTCAACAACGACAGCAAGCCTGCAAGCATAGAAGGGAAACCCGAAACCGAGATATTCTTTTTCAATTTACCACACAATAATTGCGTGCAAAATGGGGCAGTTTCGCCTTTAAATATTTATCGTTGGCTAAACCACCTCATATCTACCATTAACTCGGGACGAGGTCAGTTACGTAAAAGGAATAGCTTTACTATTACAATGCTTTTATTTACTGTTGATGGCGCCAAAGTGAAAAAACGGCTCCGCATCAAAAGACGCTAAAATTATCCGAGAAAAGTACTATGGAGGGAACAGGACCAATAATGGGCATTTTCATTATGGTATTTTCAGCCTCGTAAACCTACATGACCAGGAACCCAAAGAAACATGACAAGGACCCAGTGACATCAAGGCACGCTGGATTTTCTGTATCAGTGGATGGAAAATGTGTAGACTATTCAAATGGGCACTCCGGGAGTCGGAACATATTACTCAGTCGCATATTCAGCCGTTTGTATAAACGAACTGTGTCCCACAAGCGAGAAATCAATATTGCAAAATTTCTGGCTGATAAAAGAAGACTGTGGAAACGACATCAGCCTAACATGAACCTGATCCTCCGCTCGCAGCTAACGTCGGAAATGAAAAGTTCCATGGCATTTACAGCAGGTAGATGGTGTCCAAAGCAACTGATATTAGGAAGAATTTAGAGCCAGCGAATTTGCATTATAGGAATCAACAAAAAAAAAAAAATAAAATTAAAAAGCGTTATTGTTAGAAGCACAAATTAGGTAGCTAATCGCTTCGCCTATTCACTTGTCGGTCCTGGTGCTGTAGTGGTAACCATACTTGCCTTCTAAACCCAAGATCGCGGGTTCGATCTCGGCCAGGACCGATGGATTTTTTCGGGCGTGAAAATCATAAGTATGGCTTCCTTCGGAAGTGAAGTAAAGCCGTGGATTCCGTGTTGTATATTTACGGCACGATAAAGAACCTCAAGCCTGAAAATAGAGGCCTATGAGCAAAATTTGTCGCCGTTTCACACCCTGAATTGAATGCGCTGAGGACCTTAGATGTTAAACAGCGTCCGTAAATAAAACAAACCATGTTAATCATGCCTACCCACCAAGTAAAGCTGTTACGTATAGAAGACAGAGGAGGTTAAGTTACTTCTACTAATGCTTCAATGATAAATTGGCATCAGGTGGCACAGGATAGAAAGCCGCGCTGAAGAGCACACAATGCACACGTTATCAAGTATGGACCGGATTAAGAGCGCAATGATTATCCATCCGTCTCTTAATACACGTGGAACACACAGAGAACGCTCATACCATGTTTTCAGTTGCGCTACTAGTATGTAAGGAGCAGCTGCATTTTGTGCAAAATGGTACGTTCAGGAGCCTGACTTTGCACATGATAGCATGTCTATGCCATTCAAAGGCAGAAAAATCGCCTAGCGCCGTCAAAAACACATAAAGATCTCAACAGAGAAACGGAACTGTTGTTGACACTCCAAGCGTAGAGACAGCGAAGAAAAATTTGAAGGCGGCGCAATGCTTGATGTGAAGTATCAGTTATTTACAAAGAAGAAACTTACTACAACATATTAACCGCTGTATGGAAATTATTTACAGCAGTAAAATATAATGAACAAAATTTTTATATAATATTCAAATGGTTTTAACAGAGTTTAACGCACGTTTTAACTACTGAGGCATCACGGCAATGGACACTGATGATACATGAGATGAAATAATAAACTGGGAAAGGATTTTTTTTAAAGGAACAAAAGAGTTTCAGGCATACGTTTAGGGTACCTTTCCGGCATTTGACATTTGTGAGGACTAAGAAAAACCTGCAAAACCCTCAGTCTTGGTAGGAATCGAACCCTAGGCTTCCAGCTCACGAGTCCGCACCTTAACTAACGATCTAGCCCACTCGCCATGAATGATCTAAAGCACTCCTCGAGCAGTATACGATACGCATTATAAAATTCAGCATATGCTGCTCCGCATATCAGCTTTCTTAATGATTAAATATAATATTTACACCGGAGAACAGCATCAATAAAGTCTGAAGATCTAGCGAAGTAAGTAAAAATGTACCAAAATAATTGTGTTCTTTTTTGTAATAGGGTATTGTTTCAGTTCCCAACAACTAGAAATGCTTAATTTTGACAGTCATTTTATCACAGTAAGGAAAGAAATCGTTCATATCCAACGTCTTTCACAAGACTTTTTCTTGACCAGCAATAGTCGGCTTAAGTTTCCTTAATTTTGGTGTCAGTTTAGTTACCTCTCTATAACCAACCCAAACTCTTTGGGATCTGGGAGACGTAGAAAACCATAACCAGCAGCTTTCCTCGTGGTTCTGCATGTCAGATCTTCACAAATCACTAGTAGATTCAAGCCTTATTCTTTTTACTTGTTTATTTATTTTAATAATGTTTAACGCCCGTTTTACTACTGAAGTATCACAACAGAATTTTGGACAGTTTAGATAGTCAACTGTGTGGTTAATCCTTTAGTTGATGTACACTTGATTCACTGAAATATGTTTTTATAGAACAATAGAGTTTCCATTTTTTCCGTTGCTTTCTCAACTCTATAATTCATTACTTTAGCTAAAAGTTGCGCGATTGCTCCCTGTGCCCTATGGGCGGTCCCGGCAATGTGTTCCCTGAAAGTTAGACCTTTATCTAGGTGCACTCCCAAGTAGGTTATGGAGTTGTTCCATCTGATCATTTGCCGTCTGTATGTAAATGTCGGGGCGTTTGCGGGTACGCGGCGTTTTGTGAAAATAATGGCGTTGCTCTTTGCCGGGTTGATTGACATTCGCCAACGCCACTTTTGAGAGTGTAAACTGGAGACTAATTGATCGGTAACTGGAGGGGTGGGTTGCGTCTTTGCCTGGCTTCAATATGCATATCACCCGTTCCTCCCTCTCGTGGAAAGTGGCACAGGCTGATGCACATATTGAACACTTTGATGACAAAGAGCACAGCCTCGAAAGGAAGTTTGCGGAGCATGAGGGGCGTTAACCCGTCTGGTCCAGCAGCCATTTTGGGTTTGAGGCGCTGGATTGCGCCCTGGACTTCATGAGGGTGGAAGATAGGAATCCGTAAGTCGTCTTCATCCGGCGGCCGTCGAAAGAATCGGCGGACGTCGCGACGAACTTGACTTGAAAAGGTGTCGTCCTGGGGGTCAACTCTCGGCCTAAAAAGACGTTCCAAGTAATCTGCGAGCGCATTGGCTTTGGCTCGAGGATCATACACGAGGCCTCGGGTGCCATGGATTGGTAGGGAGGCTTGGTCTCTTTGGCCACGGAGGTTCTTAGCAATCCTCCACACGTCGCCATCGATCAAGTTCTGTCTAGCCATAGTGTCCTCCCACGCGAGCTTCTTGTGCTCACGAAGGCGGGCTCTAACTTGGGGGCGCAAGGTCCTTAACAGAGTTCGATGATGTGGCGTGCGGTGACGCTGATAGAGTCTGCGGGCGGCCCGGGAGCGGCTGATGAGGAGCTCAAGGTCCATAGGAATGACATCTGGATGCATGGGAGTGGAGGCATGGATGGTGAGACTGTGGGTCACTTTGGTGACTGTTAGGAAGAAGGATGAAACTGCGGTCTCTAGGGAATGGGTGTCTGTGATTTTGGGGTTGGGAGGGATTATAGTGCCGAGGCATTCCTTAACGCTTTTCCAGTCGATCTCGCGGTTTAGACCTGCAACATCTTGGCCGGCAATCCTGGTGTTGATTTCGGCCAACACGGGGTTATGATCGGAATGAAGTGCGTTGATTGAAGTGAGGGTGAGATGGTGAGGGAAGTGCTTGAGAACCGTAAAGTCGATGACAGATGGCTGTCCTCGACTATACGGATGATGGGTGGGTTGCCAGGGACCCTGTACTCTGAGCTGAGGGTCTCGATCGATTAAGCGAACAATTTCTTTGCCTCTTGCATCCGCGCGTTGAGTGCAATGCCAACGAGAATGTTTGGCATTGAAATCACCCGCGAGGATGACACTGGGGTGTAGGGCGAGGAGGGATTGGTAGTCAGTCACCACGAAGGCTCTGGATGGGGAGTGGTATGCAGATACTATCAGTACCTCCGTGCCACCAAGTTCCACAAAAACAGCTACGGCCTCTAGGGTTTGAAGTTGTGGGATCTGGAATGGGCGGTGGACTACATTCCTCCGGATGTAGATCGCTGTGCCGCCACCAGGGGCACCTCGGTCGGACCGAAGGCAAGTGTAGCCCGGAAGACGGGAGTTGGAGTATTGGTGGAAATGCGTCTCGCTGACCAAAATGGCGTCTAGGGCAAACCGGGCAGCAAAATGATGTAGCTCGTCCCTCTTGTCGGCAAGACCGTTAGCGTTCCAAAATGCGAACCGGAAAGAGGTACGAGACCTAGTTCCGCTCGCCATTCTGGGTCGCCTGGTTGTCGTCGATAAGAAGGGCGATAGCTTCAAAAACTATCATCATCTTGCTTGTGGAGTCTGGAGCTTGGCGGAGTCGGGCGAGAAGCTCCTGTAACTTCCTGCCATATGCTGCCACAGTTGTGACAGCCTTTGGAGCAAGTCCAAGGTGCTTTCGCCTTTTTGGGTGTGGGAAGAGGTGGGGGAGGCCCTGGAGGCATTTGCGTCTCCTGTGTTCCCCCCTGCTGGGAAATGCGTGGCCCCTCAGCAGCAGGAGTCCTCCTGGGAGGGCGCGGTTGCCTCTGAGGCTTGGAAGTGGGATTAGGTGGTGCTGTAGGTGGAGTCTGTTTTAGTTGTGTAGGCGGTTTCTTTGCTCGCGAAGTCCGCCGAGCATCATAGGGCTGTCCTTGCACTGGTGCTGCGTAGTGGTTTCCAGTGCCTGTAGAGTTTTCCTTGACAGGGATGGTGGCTGTAGTGCCTGGCGTTGGAGTTGCTCCAGGTGGAACCGTTGTAGTGTTTGGCGTCGAGTTGTCCAGCTGGGCTCTGCCATTGCTGGTGTATTTGATAATTCTCAGTCTTGTGGGGCACCCTCCGTAGCAGGCCACGTGGTCCCCATTGCAGTTGGCGCAAGTTGGGGTCTCCATGGGAGCTCGCTGACAGACCTCACGGGGGTGGGGACCACCCCAACGTAGGCATCTAGGGTTCCGGGAGCAGAACTCGCTAGAATGGTTGAATCCCAAGCAGCGGTGGCATTGAGCGGTGCCGCCAGGGCGTCGAGGTGTTTCAATTTTAATGCTGAGATAGCATAATGACGTAAGCTTGTCTATTGCTATCTCAGGATCATCAGCCCGCTCCACTATTACTAAGAATAGGGGAATGGGGACTCTTACTGTGGTGTTTTCACCTTGAGTGGGCTTGGTGAGTTGTTTGACCAGCTTGAGATGTATACCCTGGCGCTTGAGGTCGTCAGCGATATCTTCCACTGGAGTATCCGCTGGCAGCCCTCTGATGATGTGACGAATGTCGCGAGCTTTTCGACGGCAAATGAAAAGTGTGTTATTCCTCGCCTCTTGAGGTTAGTCATCAGGCGCTGTTGGTCCTCGACACACCTCGCCTGGAATCTGTAGGTATTTCCCTTTCTGATAATTCTGCACTCAGCTATCAGGGACGGTATTACTTCCTTCAGGAAGCCCGTAACCCCCTGAAAGGAGTCCACAATTATCGGAGGGATGTAACGTCTAAAGGTGGAAAGAGTACTATTACTATTACCATTAACAACTGCTGGTTGAGTTGGCTTTCCAGCTGTGCTGGAGCCTTCAGCCTCAAAATGAGGTCGGGTTCGCCGCTTTCTTTTGCCGGCTACCACCTGAAATTCAGCGTCGTCCGCCTCAGAAGCCAGGGCGGACGAGCTATCATCTTGCTCCATATAGGAGGAGTGAACAGAGAAGATAGAGGTCTTCTCTGAATCTGAGGAGAAATCTGTGAGGCATTCCTCACAGGAGTTGCCAGAATTGGTTTCTGGTTTTTTGCCTATGCGCAAAGGAGATCTTTCGCGTGAGGGACTGTCGTCCTTGCACGCAGCAGCTTGGGGGGCAATCTCACCATCTACTTTCCGTGGTCGGCGAGATTTACGTTTTTTTTTTTTTTGGTAGGGCCTGACTGGGGTCTAATTACCTTCTTAGTAGAAGTAGAGGCCTTAACGGAGCTCTGGGTGCCAGAAACTCCCGCTACAGCAGTGCTTTCTGTTGCACTGGGATTCATGGTAGGTTTAAATATGTCGAAAAAACACAGAACAGGTACTGTACACTACACAGCTAGTGTGTAGTGCACTACACTCCTCGCACAGTAAGCACTAACCTTGTTGTATGTTGTTGTGAAGACCAGAAGAGAGAAAATTGAAAAAAAATTCCCTGTTTCTTGCGAGAGCTACGCCGTGGCGGACGCGAACGAGCGCGCCCACCTGTTGCTGACGACGATGAGTTTCATTCCGTAGCGCGGAGACAAAAAACAGTGCCGGCTATCGCGAAAATTCGCAGCAAGTTGCGCCCAGCAGCGTGTATTAGTGCAATTTAATGTGTTATGTGTATTGTGTTTTGTGTCTGTGCTTTAAGTTGTAAAAAACCCACGAAAACTGCGAAACAAGGGCTCCCTTGTGCCCCTGTTGCACAAAGGGCGTCCTCTCTCCACTGGTTGTGAAGAGCTGCCTCCGGAACCAACCGGCGTGAGTAGTATAGCTCCCTTGGCGGGCCAAACAATTTTCAACTTGAGCAGTTTTAGTCACGCAAAATCGCAATGGCGCAAGCAGCGGATCCAGCTCTGTATTACTTCGAAGGTGGAGACATCGTCACCTTCAATAATCAGCCACTTGTGACCAACCCTGCAATGCCCCTGGCAGCAGAATTAGAGTCACTGTTAAACCACGAGCGTAAGGCTCGGTTCAACGTTATTGAAGCCACAGAAGCTGAGCTCCACAACCTTCTCACTCAGCCGGGTAAAACAATTCCGGAGGCTACCTAGCTATCAAGAAAATGTCTGCGCACAGGAACAGACTCCTGGACATCGATAAATACCTAATTCAACACCATCAGTGAACTGCCCAATCTTCCTGGCACATAGTCCCCCCGAGGTACACCGCCAGACAGATGCCCGTAGAAAAAGCACAACCAGCAAGCACTTCAAACCGGTTCCAGTAACTGGATACCGCAGTGAACACTCCCAGCATCACACCCTCAACCTCAGGCGCCATCAAGAGACGCCGTGATTCTACCACTGCTACTACCGACATGGAGGTCACCGAACAGGCGGCACCTCCACTCCCAACCCCACTCATAGTCCCCAGACAACCCAAACCTAACCCTATATTCCTGCGTGATCCTCAGGAAGCCCGATCCCTCCTACCCAAGTTAAACTCCATCCCAGATCTTAAATATGGCATAAAAAATCTGCGAGGCATAATTGCCATCCTGCCGGAGGCCCCAGACGACCACCGGATAATCCGCAAACTCCTTGAGGAGCAAACAACCCAATACATTACCACTTTCCCGCCAGAGGAACGACATATGCATGTCACCATTAAGGACGTGCAAATGTATGTCACAGCGGATGAACTTCAGCAACTCCTGGAAGAAAAGGGCTATGTGATAGAGCAACTGGCGCAATTGCGATCCGATCGGTCGGCAGATAAACACCTTTTGCCACACTTCCGTGTGGCCCTACAAAAGATCCCTAACTGTGGGAATATTTACCATGAAACACGCATGTTCTCTGCGGTGGTGCGAGTAGAGCCATAGCGCCCACCTGCACGACCACAACAGTGTACGAATTGCCAGCAGTTCACTCACAGTGCTGCTGGCTGCAAACTACAGCCCATTTGCTCCCATTGCGGAGATTCAGGTCATCACAGGAGGGACTGCCTACGAGTAGGCTCAACTCCACCGCGCTGTTACAATTGCGGAGACCAGCACTCTTGTCGGTATGCCAAATGCCCTGTGTGGCAGGTGGCAAGATTGGAACTTCGAGCAACGCGAAACGGGCGCATGTTCAGATTTTATGAAGCCCCGCTATTACGGGATACACGAGGCCTGCCTAGAGAGGCATTTGCAGGAGCTCGCCATCCCGGTCTACCACCCCAGGTACCCATCCAGTACCCCTCATATGCAGCAGCATCCACCACCCAGTCAGTTCCATCGAAAACATCTCCAGAACAGAACAGCCAGGACCACAAAGCGCGACCGCTCAACCACCCCCTGCGGCAGTCAGTACCTGGCCACCATTACCTGCAAAACCTCCACCAGCAGTAATACAACAGCAGCCAAAGCCTCCCAAGCAGCAACCGCGCCAACAGCAGCCTCCTCTCTCTCTCCAACTCACTTCCCAGCACACCTTGGATCCCACTTTTCTCCAGGTGATAGCAAAGATACCCCTCCATCTACAGACCAGCTTCGCCGCATTCCTAGCTGAAGCACTCCTTCACCGCCCATCAAACGTCCCCGCTCAAACCATCCTCTGCCACTCTGTTTTCTCCTTCCTCCTCCAAAATGGCTGCTAGACCAAACCGAGTTGCGGAAATAGCCAATCTAAAGGCCTGCTCCTGGAATGCCCATGGCATCCGGGACAAGCTCCGAGAGCTAACCCACTTCGTTGCTGTCAACCAGATCCAGGTGCTACTAGTTCAGGAGACCTGGCTAACACCTGGGACCAGGGCCAACATTCAAGGTACTGCCTGCTACAGATCTGACAGAGCGGATGGTTACGGTGGTACAGCCATCTACGTCAACGCCTCCCTGCAGCATCACCAGCTACATCTGCCTGAACTAAACATGGAGGTGACCGGGTTTCAGCTTCAGACCACAACCGGTCCAATCAACTTTTATTCAGTCTATATTCCCCCTGGTAAACCTATATTGCCGGGGGAACTCCGCCATCTGTTTAGCCCCTCCACAGCAACTATTGCTATGGGGGATTATAACGCTAAACATACAAACTGCAATTCTACGGTCATCTCCCATCGTGGAACAGTGTTACATAGGTTCATTACCGACCACGGCCTGGCAGTGCTGTCTCCTAACTCCCCCACCATAACCTATGGCGACCGACGCCCGCCAGATTGGCTGGACATTGCAGTCGTGTCCAACATACCCCGACACCCCACCCTTTTCACCCTACCTGAGCTCACATCCGACAACTACCCAATTCTCCTCCTATTCTGCACCCGTCCACAACTTAAACCTCTCCGGTCAACACCAAACCCCAGAAACACTGACTGGAGCACTTACACAGCACTACTAGCCGGAAACACTCCACCACTAACACCATGTTCCACAGCAGCTGAGGCAGATGCTCTAGCTGAAGCTATAACTCTACACTGCAGCAGGTGTTAAAATTCTCCACCCCGGCGCCTAGAAGACAGTCTAGACAGGCTACTCTCCCCCAACACTTGCGGCAGCTGATTGCGGAGAAGAATCGTCCCAGACGTCGCTACCAAGACAGTCCACAGTCGCAGTCCACAGGACAAGCGTGAGGCAAATCGTCTCCAAACACTGCTGAGACTCGAACTCAGGGAGTACGCAAATGAAGAGTGGGAACGTCGATTGTGCGAGCTTAACACCAATGACGCCTCCTTATGGCGCCTATCAAAAGCTCTTTTGCGACTCCCCGAACGCAGGGGACGGCTAGTATCAGGGCAGAGCGTAGCCGAATCTGACAGGGAAAAGGTGGAGATGATGGCTGACCACTTAGAGGCCACATTTAAACCACTGGACACACCAAACATCGATCACATTCACACGATCGGAAACACTGTAGAGCGGTTTCTGTACAACTCCTTCGATCCACAAGAGGTAGAACTAACAAACTGGATTGAATTATTCCACTTATTAAGCAGGACCACACCATACTAGGCACCAGGGCATGATGGGATCTCATACGCCGCCCTCAGGGCCCTGCCTGCTGCATAGATCGAGCTCACAGTGCACCTCTACAACAGTCTACTAAGAACACGCCACTTTCCTAAGTGCTGGAAGCATTGATCATCACCATTAAGAAGCCAGGTAAAGATCCACAAGATCCTCAAAACCACCGGCCGATTAGCCTGCTTCCTGTTCTCAGTAAGCTGTTTGAGAAGGTGCTACAATCTCGACTACAGAAGCCGCTCGACCTACACCAAGTGCTGCGACCTGAACAGTTTGGGTTCAGGCGCCAGCAATCCACAACCCACCAACTACTCCGAATGGTGGATGAGATCATCAAAGGTTTCAATAATCAACACCATGTACCGGCGTTATTTTTAGACATCACGCGGGCCTTTGACACTGTCTGGCACCAAGGTCTCCTACACCGCCTCATACAATACAACATACCCCCTTACCTTTATACACCAAATCGCATCCTACCTCAAATCCCGAACCTTCGCCGTCTCAGCCGCAGACGTCCTATCCTCTCCCCGACCTATAGATGCAGGAGTTCCGCAAGGCAGTGTCCTCGGCCCGATTCTATTTTTGGCCTATATTAATACCTTGCCATCCTACCCAGGCTGCTCATTGTATCTCTTCGCTGACGACACCGCAATCACAACCACCTCAACACGTCACCACTTTGCCGTGAGAAGGCTGCAACTTTATGCAGACCAACTAACTACGTGGTTTAACACCTGGAGATTAGCTGTCAACCCTACTAAATCCCAGGCAGTCACTTTTACCAGACGTAGAATTGCGGACGTACCCACCATTACAATTGCGGGAGGCTGCGTTTCATGGAGCACAGAGGCAACATACCTAGGAGTTCGCCTAAATATGAAACTGACATGGAAAGCCCACATCAGTGAGATAGCCAACAAAATTAGTCTTAGGATGGCCATGCTTTATCCCCTTATTGCAAAATTTTCTCCGATGTCCGTCGGCAACAAAGTGTTGATATATACACAGGTACTCAGACCAGCACTCACATACGCCTGCCAAGTCTGGGGCATAGCCGCCAAATCCCATTCCATCACCTGCAAGTCCTTCAAAACCGCTTCCTCCGTACTGCCACTGGCGCAGGGTGGTACATCCCAAATGCCAACATCCATAATGAACTAAATTTCCCAACCATCACTGACTACATCCTACATCTCTCAAAACAATTTTACTCCCGACTTCCCAACAATTTCAACTCCCTCATCCGCGGCTTAGGGGAGTACGACATCGATCCCGGACGCCCCAGACTAATGATCATGACTAAGTACATCAAAACATTTCATCACCATCCACACTAGCGCACATCCTCAAACACACACATTCTAGCTGTACTATCAATGCGACCATTCACTCACAATCACCTTCTCATTAACCACACCTCAGCCAGTAAAGGACTTTGTCCTGGTATGGCAAAAGCTTGGAGATTCCCCCCCCTTCGGAGAGAGTTCTCCTTCCGCTCATTTGCTGCGTTTACGCAGTAAGAATTGTAAATTCAGCCAATGGGCACACGCAAAAAGAGACACACCTTGAAGGTGAGCTCAACGATAGTATAGCACACGAGCTTAGGTTGGAACCCAAACCTGGCATCCGATATTAGAGCACATAAAACAAGCCCACACTAGCAAAATTCATGCGAACCAATCACCGATCACAACGGAAATGCCCCGCCCTCCGAGTACAACCCCTCTGCTCCAGTCGAACCAATCCTATTCGTGCAGTTAGTTCATATATAAATATAACACCTCCAGCTGGCATTTCAGTCATGGAAGGACCTTCACCCAGAAGACTCAGACCGCGCCACTGAAGATGTCCTCCGCAGTTGAGGATGAAATGTTTGGACTCCTTAGCTCAAAGAAACTGCGGCTCCTAAGCCCGGAAGAACCTTCTAATCATAATTCTGACTCCGCCGTGAAAGATTCCGATTACTCAGAGATTAGTAATCACAAATAGCAATCTTGTAGTATTATTTTTAAAGCATGAGCACATATTATGTATAGCATACAATTCGTAAAAGATAATCAAACATTAACCGCATGAAATATAATATGGGCGCAATTTTAAACAAAACAAAAAATAAAAGACCATATGATAGCAAAAGGAAGATTTTTCTGACCTACCTATGACACAGATTTTATGCAATATTTTCAAGTATTTCACTAGCAGAAATCGCCCAAAAGTTGTATTGGTACCACAGTCAAGTCACTAGCAGATTTTTCAGTGACAGATGAATCCGAAACATGCGAATTTATCTTCAGTCTTGCACTATTGCGCTTTTAAAAGCACCCCCCTCAAGGGCGCACTTATTGGGTACGGGTAGTGAACCCAAGGTGCTCCCAGGGTCCACACTCAGCGTGTTTTACCATTTTAATTTCACCTATTTTTTATAGCTTTTATTGTTCTTACATTCTTCTGTTTTTAGTCTGATAGATGCCCCTGAGTTTGACTTGGTAAAAGATGACTGGGTAATGGCGTAACTCCCAGTACGAGGTTATCATGTAGGACAGAAGCGTATCCCCTGGTAAAGGCCAACCCCGGGGAGGGACCATTACAGGAGCTGTTCACTTCCTGAAGGCGATTATGTACCTCTGAGTGATCCCGAGGGACTTTTGTTCAGACCAGAACAACTTACCCAATTCGGGTTGGCGCCCTCGAAGCAGCCTGCCATTGCAGATAGTTGCAATGGGGGGGAAGAACTGGCCATGGTGAATGATAATTCTCACTTACAAATGAAAAGGAAACGAGTGAGAAATAACAGTAATGTCATTTCCTCGTTACTTAGGCATAAGACGAACTAAAGAATGTCAGTTATTTAGTCGGGTAAATCCCTTTATCGTTCAGAAGGGTATTGATATCATCTTTGGACCCCTAAAATTCTGCACACGACTTTTGGTAGAGACGTGGGATTAACCCAGACCAACACAATGCTTAAGGCGACGATTCTCCACGGCTATCCGTATGGAGTACAGAATTCTGAATTCGCCTGGTAGAAATTATTTTCGCCAATATACTCGACGGCATGTCTGATATGGAAATTCAGAGTTATCAGGAAGAACAAGGGGTGATCTGTTTATCGTGTGCAGGCGAGGAAAGAAGGTGAAGTACAACCGACCCGTACTCTCTTCATCGCCTTTTACCGGGCTGAACTACCGCAGAGAATTAAAGCTGGGCAGAAGTTATGGTGTTGCACCCGTATATTCCCAGCCCCTTGCGATGTTTCCAGTGCCAATGCTTTGGCCACACTCGTAAGAGTGCCAATTCAGTATGTACATCCAGAGGTAAAGAGGGAACATGTCCATCCGCTCCCGTCTGCGTGAACTGCAGCAAAGATCATTTGGCTTCGTCCCGCGACTGTCTCTGCTGTGACGAAGAGCGTTGTATGCAGGAGATTCGTGTGAAGGTAAAGCTTTCCTTTACTGAGGCCCGGAAACGATTTCAAGCTCGGCAGCATATGATGCCTAAAGACCAGTACGTACAACGCTGTAGTCTCTTCTGCGATCCAGAAGTGTACCAAGTTGAGCCAAGCGCTCTACTGAGAAACCGAAACAGGTAGTTTTTGATGCTCCGGCCATTAAATTTAAAATTTAAAATACCAAGACTGACTTCTTAAACACGTCCACTGCTCATGAAAACAAGAATTCGTGTCCCTCTCCTCCTCGGAGATAGAGCTCCTTTGATGGTTCAAGGAGCAAACCCGTTAGGCGGTCGCCCTTATCCCCTATTTACCCTCCAACCGATTCCAGCTGCTCGTCAAATTTCGTCGAGTAGTAACCATAAAGGCGCCTTGGATTCCTTTCGCCTTCGTCTGTTGTATGAGATAAGCTACGCGCGTTGCAGGTAAACCTGGGTTTTCGCCCAAACCTAGTCTCAAGGTACAACACCATATACTTAATATTACTACAAACAATGCAAATGCATTAGAGAGTACTTTCGCTAATATTTCGAACTCCGACAATTATCCTCCAGTGTTTCGCACAATTAAGATGCAAGCAAAATCCAAAGGGTTCTCTTTTACCTCCAGCATAATGAGGAGTGCTATAATATTCCATTTTTGCCAGGGAATTGGAGCATGCGCTTGCTACTCCCGGCATTGCGCTACGGGACCAGATGGTATACATGTTACTATGTTGCAGGATATATCAGGGGAAGGGAAGGCAAGGCATTTTGCTCCAGATTTTAAATCACATTTGGTGTGACGGCACGTTTCCGTTCGCTTGCCAAGTGGCCACCGTCATTCCTATAGCAAAACTTGGAATGTAACCGCCCCCCTTTTTCCTTCCAGTTACCATTCGATTTTCCTCACCAGTTACGTATGCAAGGTGATGGAACGCATGATTAATGGGTGGCTTATGTGGCGGTTAGAGTCACAGCACCTTTTGAATAACGTCTAGTACGGTTTTCGTCGTCATCGCTCTTATATCGACCATCTGGTGTCCCTTTCCATTCATATTATGAACGGTTTTGTACGAAAGTGCCAAACGATTGCTGTCTTCTTTGATCTGGAGGGGGCCTATGATATCTGCTGGAGAAGCGGTATCCTTTTTACCCTTCGTGAATGGCATATAGTGGTCGGATGCTGTTTTTTAATCAGGAGTTCATGAAAATTGGTTTTAAATGCATGTGTGGGTTCTGTTTCATCTCTCGTAATGCTCAGGACAACGGAGTACCTCAGGGTTCGGTACTTAGTGTCACATTGTTCGCCATCGGTATTAATTCCATCAGAGTGTTTATCGCCACGGATAAAATCATCGTTGTTCGTCGACGACTTTGCGATATTTCTTTCATCTCAGCGCATTTGTCTCTTGAAACACCGCTTCCAATACTGTCCGGACTGGGTCGATGCTTGGAGTGTAAACTACGAGTTTCGTTTTTCTGCTGAGAAGGCTGTCTGCATGAATTTCTGGCGCTGTAAGGAGTATTCTTCGCCATCTTTCCATCTTGGCCCAGATCCTCTATCTTTCACAGATGAAGATAAGTCCCTTCGTTTGGTTTTTGAAAAGAAACTATGCTGGTCATCACATATAGCACAACTTAAAGGCTGGTGTGAACGTTCTCTGTGTCTTTTACAGTTTTAAATGGTACAATCTGGGGAGCCTCCCGGACGGTTCTTTTACGTCTTTACCGAGCTATAATCCGGTTCCAAAATTGTATATGGCTGCATTGTTTATGGCTCGGCGCGACCTTCAATAATTCTTCGCCTTAATCCAATTCAGCATTTTGGGAGTCCGTATCGCGATAGGAGCGTTTCCTACGAGTCCTGTGTCCATCCTATACGCGGAGTCTTGTGAATCTCCTCTATCTTATCATAGGGACATTTTATGCTTGCTGGATATGATTGCTGATTGGCTGCTCAACCTCGTCATCCCACGAATGGGCCTTTTTATATATATCGATAGCTTTTACTCTGCTAGGTCTCTTACTCCTAAGTCTCCCGGTATTTGTTTTAGAGTGCTGTTAAGGACTTTGGATGTAGAGTTACCTGCTTTTTTCTTAGGCGGAGAAGTTTCTTATCCCCCATAACTTTTAGCAGAGGCTCCAGTCATGCTGGGCCTACGTCCTGTCCTAAGTCTTCGACCGCAGGTTCTATTATTCGCCAACATTTTAGCGCCATACGCTCATCAGATGCAATTATATTTAAAGCTGATGCGCACGCCACTGATAGCCGGAACCAGCCAATTGTCATTACATGGCCCCGATCAGTAATTGCTATGCCCTCCTGCTCACAGCTGTACGATACAGGAGGCTCGAAAACGGACACAGGATGGGTGTGCCTTTGTTTCTAATGGAGGTAGTTTTACTTTTGGTCTTAGCTCTGTGACGTCTATTTTATGGCGGAATTTTATAGTATTTATTGGGCGGTTATATTTGTATCTGAACAGCGGCTGGGGGACTGTGTAATTTATTCTGATTCCCTCCGTGCTCTTTTGTCTTTTCGAAAACTGTACAGCTCCCATCCTTTTATACAGAAGATCCAGGACACAGTATTTGCGCTAGTTGACGAGGGCATCAGCGCAAAACTGCTATGGGTTCCTAGTCATGTGGGAATTCCAGATAACGAGACCTCAGATGTCGAAGCGAAATGAGCTCTTTTATACCCTGCTGCAATTTTGCAACATTTTTACTCAGGGGGTTTTAAGCAACTTTTACGTAGAGACGTTCTCTCGCAATGGCGCAAAGAATGGAATTTGTTCCATAATAACAAGCTTCGGGAATGCAAATCTGCCCCTTTTAATTGGTTAACTTCTCGCGCTGTTCGTCGTGACGAAGTACTTTTAGCATGTTTGCGGGTTGGGTATTGTCGTTTTAGTCACCGTCACCTTTGTTATAGGTGAACCTGCTCCTGTGCTGTGTCCAAATTGTGACCGCCCTTTTACAGCGAGTAACATTGTAATTGAATGTCATCATATAGCGGCTTTTAGAATTTCCCAGGGCTTTCCTTCCTCTCTTGAGGTAGTTCTTGCGAATAATGTCGTCGCTGTGGAGCAAGTGCTCCGTTTATGCGTTTTCGTGGTTTCTGAAGCAAGGTATGATTTGTTAATTTTGATGTGACGGTTTTCTTTTGGCGCATTTTAAACATGTTTTGTTTGCAGCTGTTGCTGGTGTAATTTATTAACAATATTTTGTACATTGCTCAGTTTTATTGCCCTTGTTATTTGTTATTGGGATTTTTATTTTTATTGACCGCCTTGCTAATGCCGCTTGTTTTCTGTACAGCATTTTAGTGTAGATTGATTATTTATTTTATTGACACAATTTTAGTGTGTTTGGGCGCTAATGACTTTCGCTGTTTTGTTCCCTTAAGCCATAATCATAATTTTAAAAGTGTCTGCTTTATTTATATTGTTTATTTTCTCTCTCTCTCTCTCTCTCTCTCTCTCTCTCTTGTGTGTGCGTGCGTGCGCGTGCCTAAATAACTCAACTGAATTTAAATGCGGGAGATATAATGGCAACCGAACAGGAAAATTCATTCTTTTATAGCAACATTAATGAATAAACCTAGAGGCTGTTCTGCTGCACCAGCTCCAACAATTTTTTTTATATCCGAAGAAATGATCACAATACAATCATGAGCTGGCAAGCGGATAAGCGGCAGATCATACGTTCTTTTTTGAAGTCCAAAGTTGGGATTATTTTAATTTTAATTAATTCTCCTGTGATTTTGAGAATACTTTTCGTCCTCTCTTCTCTATCAGTAATATTGTTTATTTTTTAACTTTTCCTTCTTTGTAAGCATGTATATGGAACACTAAACTGTTTTGATGCTCTCTGCATAGACATGCCATCTTTAACAGCCTTTAATGCTTGAGTCATATCGTCATTTGGCCATATGCATTCTTTTTTTTTTTTTTTTTTTTTTTCGCGTTTCTATCTGAAATAACAAAACAAAAATGTGATACTCCTATTAATTAAACTTTTCGTTGATTTCTTTCGCCCGCCTGTACATTGAGGGAGTTTTAGGTGCCGGGAAGAATGGTGATGGAGTTTGATTGAACGTTCCTTGTTGCTCCCCGCCAAATAACACTTCTTGTCAGTCTACAGGGATATTGCTGGTTTTTGGAACTTGATAGTGCCGGGTTGGGTGAGGGGAATGAAAGGTGAAGTGCTGATGAGAAAAAATACCTTGTTATCTGCGAGTTGACGTCGTGTATTCAACCAACAAGTGCGTACCAGGGCGTTTTTCGTCGGACCGCGGTTTGCGGCCTGCCCTGGTATAATTTTTGCAATCAATATATGTTTATTAAAATCATTAATTATTTTCTTTTTAAATAATTTTTTCCTTACTATAAATAAAACGTATTGTAATGAAATTTCTAATTACCGTTAAAAGAAGACATGGTCCAAGACGAGAGAAGATTCCTTCATCTAGTAGTTTTTGAAAAGCTGCATCCTTCTCTACTAGCAGGACAAATTTGGCTGTTGTTTCCAACGTTTTTACATGAGCCATATCTTGAGGAACAAGTACACCTATTTGGAGATAAAATCACAATTCTAGTATCATTGCGTTACAATATTGAACAAAAATAAAATAATTCGACACAGTATGAAAATAAATATGTAGCTACTACGAAAAAAGCCTTTACCATAATCGTTTCGAAATCCTGAAGGCTTGGTCGTAAACACAGTAGCAGTAGCAGTAGCAGTAGCAGTAGCAGTAGTAGTAGTAGTACAAGAAAGATGAACGTATATATTCAAAGGTCATGTATATTGTTACTGATGTTTTGCAACGTGCACACTTTCAGTAAACATTGCACACGTTTTGCTGTAACAATATACATGACCTTTGAACATATACGTTCATCTTTCTTGTATTACTTATTATTATTATTATTATTATTATTATTATTATTATTATTATTATTATTATTATTATTTTACACGATTTTTTTCATGTTGAACTCATTGATTTATTTTTTATTCTATCAAAATGTATCAACATAAAATAACTACCTGAAATTTAAAACCAATGATGATTAAATTTTAGGTTTCATCCCCTTCCCCCATTCACTCTCTCTTTGAAATGTCAAATGGCACCTTTTCCTTTTCATACTTAAATTATAAAGAGGGCACAATTGTTACCACATCTTTAGTTTTCTATCGCTGCCTGGTAAACTATTTAATTTGAACGGAATACAATATAAATCCGTTAGCTGTAGAGTGAAAAAATAATAATTTATTTTGGGTAGATTAAAACTATTAATATAACAATAATACAGCCTATTTCGTAACTAATCCGCTTACAGTTTTATTCTTTCTTGTAGGGGGTATAAACTATTTTGAAATAATTTATTACCAAAACACAACTATTACATTAAATGTTCAGCATTATTTAAGGTATTAAAATGCGATAAAAATTTAAAACTTAAGGTATCAAAGAGGTTGGGAGTGCCATTTGCAATTTCAAAGTAGTAATGGCTAGATATGAGGAGGTGAAACAATCAATCTGGGTTTTAAACTTCCCTCTTAATATTAAATCAGCGTTTTTTGTTTTAGTTTTAATTAAATTTATTTTGATAGATAATTGTAGTAAATTTTGAAATGAAAGTCATGTATAATCTCATCTAGTGAGTCGGTCCTGGTGGTGTAGTGGTTACCATACTTGCCTCCTAAACCCAAGATCGCGGTTCGAACAGGACCGATGGATTTTTTCGGGCGTAAAAATTCTAAGTATGGCTTCCTTCGGAAGGAAGTAAAGCTGTGGGTCCCGTGTCGTACATTTACGGCAAGAAAAAGAACCTCAAGCCTGAAAGAAGTGGCCTCTGAGCAAAATTTGTTTCACGCCCTGCGTTGAATGGGATGCTTATGACTGAGATTTTAAAGAGCGTCCATAAACAAATCAATCATCTAGTGACTTTTTATTTATTTACTTATTTTTTGCATTTCATTAAAATATTTTGTAACTCTTCCTAATGCAATATTAGAAGCTAACTTATAAAAACATATTCTTAAAAGTGTATAATCATTCCTCTCCTTTGAAAATACTAGTTTTCATGCTTTCTTTTGCCGATGTATTTAGATATTGCGCGTGTGTATATGTGTATATGTATATATATATAGTAAAAATATAAGTAGACAAGGATCCTGATCCTTATCTAATTTTTATTACTGTTATTTTGTTACATTGTTAATAGTGTTAATTTATTTTTATTTTTCATTTATATTGTTTGCACCTCTGGTGTTGCTTTTAACTTTGCTTATTAAGCTTTATTTGCTTTTGCGTGTTTTGCTTTTGCTTGTTTTTCTTTTAACTTCTTTACTATTTATCTATTATTCTTTTAATTTTATTTCTTACTTTCTCTGTGTTTTCTAAAAGAATTTATTGTTTATTACATCTTATACCATGACACCTATCCAAGGTAATGTTATGACATTTTGGTTCAACAAATGTAAGTACCATTCTAAACAATTAGCTAAATATATAGGGCACGTTGGCTTTCTTTCTTATTGTGCTATTACTGGTGTGTGTCCTAACGGAATGTTAATTCAATTGTCATTGTCCGCTATAGCTCCTAGTACTCATAGCCAATTTCACTTATTTAGGCACCATATCTCCCAACAATTTCTACGGACGATCCTTAATAATTGTCAATATTTGCAGCAATTTCATTTGTCTAAATTAATTAGTTTTATTAAAATTATTTTGGCATGTTCTCCTAAATATATTACCACAGTTAATAGTATCTTGATGAGTGCTAATAAGTTATTAAGTTCCCTCAATCAGAAACATCTTCTTAAACTATCGCAGTTATATTTACAATATTTAACAGCAGGTATTCCTATTCAGTTTACAGCATATTTTTTCCAAAACTTTTCCCCGCCGCTCGTAGCATCAGCTCCTGACTTGGCTTCTATTTTCAATTTACCTCGTCCATCTAAATTTTACTTCGGAAATGCATACCAGCATCCCAATAGCAAATGTACCCCTTGTACTTCTCCTACTAGTAATATTGCGGTTGTTAATTTATCTTCTATTTCACTTTCAGATGCTGATACATTGCTTTTGCAAAAAGGATTATCTTTTGCCCCAACTCCCAAATTTAATCGCCTTAAATTTGTTTCTGATGGAGTTAAATTTTGCCGTAATAGGCTACTTCAAATGTTACTCCTTGTCTTCTCAAGTTTCGTTCTCCCTTCAAACATGAACCTCCTTCTTTACCTTCTAGCCATCCTTTAGAAATGTTTATTAACAGATTTTTAACTTCGATTAGTGATTCTAAATTTCTAAATAAGATCACTCCGAAAGACAACTTAACTTTACGTGAGAAATCAGCGCTTAAAAGGTTATCTAACAATCCTGATGTTATTATTCTTCCAGCTGATAAAGGGTCCTCAGTAGTACTATAGGGCACTTCTTCCTACAATGCTGAAGCTTACCGACAGCTTCAGGATGTCACTTATTATGAACTATTGTCTTCCGACCCAATAGTCAAAATTTTAATGAAGAAATAGCTTCTTTTATTACTTCTTTTGGTACAGCTGAAGGACTTAGTTGTCAAGATATCACTCTTCTTACTCCTCATGTCCCTCGTACTCCCACTATATATTTTCTCCATAAAATTCACAAAGAGAACTGTCCAGGCCGCCCAATAGTAGCCAGCTTCGATTCCCCCACTGAACGTATTTCCGCTCTACTAGATTGTTTGTTACAGCCATTTGTTACGTCTAGGCCATCCTATATCAAAGTTTCCTTTCATTTTTTTGAGTTTACTAAAGAAAGTTGACCCTTCGGCACATTCTGATATACTTCTTGCCACTATCGATGTGACGTCAGCTGCCGTTAAACATTTCTTGGACTCTCGAGCACCTCCTCATATCCCATCCACAGATTTTATTTGTCATCTTGCTTATCTGGTCCTCACTCGCAATGTCTTTAGTTTTCATAATAAACATTATCTACAAATTAGAGGTACTGCGATGTGCACCAGAATGACGCCTTCTTATGCCAATCTTTTTATGGCTCGCTTAGAGGAGGAATTTCTTAAGTCAGAACCTTTGGCACCATTATTATGGCTGAGATATATTGATGATATATTCGTGCTTTGGACTCACGGCTCAGAATCTCTCTAGCAGTTCCTTACTAAACTCCAAGTTTTCATTTAAGTTCACTTCTTCTATCTCTCCCAATGCTACTACTTTCCTAGACCTTGATATTTCTTTATGCAATGGCTCTTTTCTTACGTCTGTGCACATTAAGCCTACCAATTTACAACAGTATCTTCATTTTGATAGCTGTCATCCCTTGCATATCAAAAGATCTATTCCTTTTTCTCTTTCAATCCGTGGTCATCGTCTTTGTAACAGCTTTTTATCTCTTGACAAGTATATTAAAATCTAGCTCAAAAGTTCCAAGACCAAAATTATCCTTCCTCTTTTTTAAAATCCCGTATAACCCCAGCGCACAAAACTGTCCAATGCAAACCTAAAACTTCTAACAAGAACTTCATCAACCTTGTTACTCTTACGTGCCTGGAATTGAAAGCATCAGACCTATTTTGAAAGAATGTCACGATACTTTGTTAATGCATCCATCTTTAAATTATTTTTCTAAATTTGTACCCCGCCTTACTTTCAGAACACCCCCTAACCTTAAAAGTATATTTCGCCGTAACCTATCCTCTCCGAATTTACCACGTCCCTTTGCTGCCTCGTATCCTTGCCAACGTCCTAAATGTAAAACCTGTGCACTAATTATGCCGTGCAAATCATTCCACAGCCCTAATTTATCCAAGGAATTCAACATTTCTTCATTTGCTACCTGTTCTTCCAAGAACGTCATATATATGTTATCTTGTAAGCTTTGCAAAGCATTTTATATTGGTTTAACTTCTACTGTTGTTTCACTACGTATGAACAATCATAGACGTTCTGTTAAAACCAAGTCTCCCTTGCCGGTTGCCCAACATGCCTTAACTCACTGTAAGGACTTTGATGATGCTTTTAGTCTAACTCTTATTGATGCTTTACCTACACAATGCTCTGAAAGTTTACTCAGAGATAGAGAAATGGCAGCTATATTTTTACATAAAGCGCGTATACCACCTGGTTTAAATCTTACATATTAGTTTTTTTCTTCCCACACTCCCATTTCTAGTTTCATGGTTTCCGTGCATAACGTTACCTTCGATACTCAATAATTACTTTTATCACTTTCACTTGTCTAGTTTCTTGCCATTGAAGAACTCGCAGTAGTTCGAAATATAGCAATTTCAAGTGTTACTTTTTCTCGGTGTTTTATCCTTATCTACTTTTATTATTACTGTTAATTTGTTACATTGTTAATAGTGTTACTTTATTTTTATTTTTCATTTATATTATAATATATATATATATATATATATATATATATATATATATATATATATATATATATATACATACGCGCTGCGGACACAGGCCAAAATTAGCTCTCGTTATGCTTTCTCTATGTATATCATATTCAGTTTCTTAAGTCTCATTCCACTATGCACATTAGTGCTTGGAAATTAATTTATATCTTTGTGTAACGTGAGGGGACGTTGGGAGCAATATTTTGATATGATGAACGTTGGCACTGGAGCGTATTCTTACAGTACTAAATAATAAAAAAAAAAGTTATTGTAAAACGTTCGAACTAACTTATATTTTAATATTCCGCTTTAGAAATCCATTTGGTTGCATAGATCCACGCCCGTATAATGTATTAGTGGAATCATGGTAGCTAACAGGCTGTTCTTTAATTCCACGCCAGCTACAGTCATCTTTGTTACCAGTTCTTCATCGATGTTCACTGGAATCTCACACACGAGTGTCTTCATATGTTTTCTCTATAGGAAAAAATCAAAGGGTATTAAATCCACATTCTCGTTGGCGATTGGTTGGTCCACTGCGACCGATCTGGAAACCTGTCCCTCAAGCAAACTCTAGCAGCTTATGTGAAGCGAGAAGGAAGAAATTAAAACCACGCCCTACAGCTTAACAAAAGGAAGATCAGCCTGAGAGCAGCAGAGAAAATCCTAATAGGATCGCCATTAACGAGAAGGAAAACAAATTAGGACCAATCTAAACATGTTAAAATTTCCTCAACATATTAATTGTCAATCTAATCTTAAATTTAACGCCAGGGTGACCGAGGTCGTTAAGGTGGGGACATGTGAGCGGGAGATCTGGGGTTCGAATCCCGACAGAACCGTCCTTCCTAACTGATTTTGTTTTTTCCTCCAGGTTTTCCTCGGTCCTCATAATGGCAAATGCCGGGGAGATACCCTAAATTTAGGCCTGAAACGTTTCCTACCTTACGGAAAAAAAAAAAAACCTTTCCCAATATATTATTTCATCTCATGTAGCGTCCAACGTCTGTGGTACCTCTGTAGTAAAAACGGGCGTTAAACACCATTCCTAATCTTAAACTTGAACATCTTTGAGGTATGTATAAGGACCATCGTGACTGTTCTATTTTGAAGGTGTTCTTGCATATACACTAGTGCAAGGCCGATTCTAGGCTGTTAGGCGCCTGCGTACTAGATATAATTGGCTGCCCTAAACAATACATTTACAACTAAACCCATTACATAGAAGACTACTAGTACGTTTTTATGACAATCCATATAACTGACAAAGGAAAATCATTAAAATTGTTTACATACAGTATAGACTACAGTATTTAATTAAAGTTTAAAATAAAAAAATGTATACAATTTATAAACCAAAGCAACTGTTAAGCATTACATTATAAAAGTGCTCTTCTTGCTTTCTTATTTGCAAGTTCATCAATAATATCTGATAAATTTATTTTTTCATACAACTCATTTTCTATAACTATCCTAAATCATTAAACCTTTCTTGATGTTGTTTTTATAAGTTTGAAAAACTCCTTTCAACTCATGCTACATTAACTGAGCTATAAACAAATTAGGAAATAATGACGTCAAGTTATTTTGTACAATGTGGATCAAAATTTTCAATGGATAAGTTTCTGAAACGTTATTGCAATTGCTCAAAATTCTGAATATTATCAACTCCGGACCATTAGTACCATCAGTTCTATGTTAATTTAAAGGGAAACATTTAAATTGAAACGGAAAATATCCGATTTAAGACCCTAAACACTCATTGACAGCAGTTGTTTAGCTATATTATTTTAATAAGTTCATTTTCTCATTCTTGTATATTACGTAAAGGTTCTAATGCTCAATATAAAGCCACAAACATTTAATAGTAATAGCTATTTAGTTATGTCAATTTAAGAAGTTCATTTACGTGTGTTATTACGCAAGATAAAGGCCACAATATTCGCATTTAAAGCTCCAAACATTCATTGATAATATGTTTTTTATCATATAAAGTTAACAAGTGTAATTGCGTTTGTTTTTATATTAGTTTTAATTGTCACTAAATTTTTCACTCAAATTACATATATTCTTTGGCAATACGTTTTAAATCGTATAATCTTGTAAGCTCATTTGTATAGATTTCATGTATCAGATAAGGACAATTACAATATTTGTCTTAATGTTTTCTTGTTGGCCTTTATACGAATAAGAAAAATGTAAAATTCAAAGGAACACACACCAAGAATATGAAAAGATTAACTACAGATAAGAAAATTGTAATCATAAGTGAATCAACCAATGCAAGCATAACAAAGTTAATAATGTGTATCAAGAATGAAACACGAGGCAGACAGCTTTATTGCGACTAAATAGAAATGAACGAATTTCATTCGCATAATATACGTATGTTGAAAATATGATGAATTGTAATGTATAGTATTATTACAATCCTATTGTAATAAGTAGCGGTTTTATCTCAAAATTTGTTGGTTATGTGTCGGATTCCATCAAAAAAAAGTTGTGTCAGAAATAGTGATTCTCACTCCGTATAAATAAGCAGTATTTTAACATTACATAAGATAAGTGGCGATTAGCCTTTCGTGGAAGAAATTACAAAATTATTAATCGCGGTTCATGATAGGAGTTACGATTTTGAATTAATATCCATATAGGAAAACAGTATACGAGTTAAAACAGGACAAAAAGCACAGTTTTCGGGAGAGAAACATAAATTATAACACGTCTGTCTCATATTCAGTCTGCTTATAATAATATTCTCAGAGCATATCGTAAACAGAAAAGTGCACTGTTGTGTGATAATAACAAAATATTAATAAACTCCATATATTTCTATCCATTGTGGTTTTGTTATATTTAAAAGCATACTCCTTTCACTTCAAAAGTATCATTCTGAAAAATCCAGCAGCCTCTATGACGTGACGTTGCAGTATCAAATTATAAGATAAAAATATATTGTAAACACTCCTTTTGATTACAACATTTTGATTACGCATGAAATTTTGGCCCTTCCATATAACAACTGAGCAAATGAAATTGAAAGATTCTACCTGATATAACAAACACTGAGCTGTATGCTTTGTTTTTATGTCTGCGGAATCTTCAACTGTTATGCCATATATATTTTTCAAGATTATACTTAAATGCATTCTGAGAGGTCGTACTGATTTTGCTCTATTCTCCCATCACTTATAGACTTTAATGTTAACTTGGTCATATTTCTTTTCAGTATATTCAACCTACAAGTGGATGCAGAGAAAAATGTTTACAACTATTGGATAATGTTAAAAAAAAAACTGTTTCTATTGTTACTTTGGCAGCATCACTTACAACTAAATTCAAAGTATGAGATGCACAGAGCATAAAAATGCTCTAGTATTGATCTTCTATATTTTGCACGTACTGTGCTTATCATGTACATTTGCTCATTATCATACTCTTGCCCACGCACATTTTCAACATCTAACTCATAATCTGACAAGAGTTCACATAAGAGATTATATTAAGTTTCTGAAACAGAATAAAGCCAATAAATAATTCTCGAACTGCAACATCAGAAGAGCCATCATTTACAATTCTTACTCAAATTATTTGTTCAATGAGACCGGCATCTGACCTGTAGTCGAATTGCAGAAAATGTATTGCTTTTCTTAAAAGGTCCTTATTTTTTATGAAATACCTCTTGTTAGAACAGATATAAAACATTTTGAAAAGCGTGGCCTAAGAAATGAGGGATATGAATTTTATCAGTTTGAGAATGGGTTATGTCAGTGACCTGCTGTAAAATAATGTGATCAAATTTTGCTAACATTTCTATAGCCATTAAAAATTGTCATTGTTTCATATAATGTATTACTTATACCTCTGAAAGCTAAACATTACCCTGCTAAAATGGTGCCATTGCAATGATTCTTTTAATGACGGCGCGCCATCTTCTTTTTTCAGATTCAAAATACCGTTGTTGTATAATTGTTGCCAAGCTAAGGGGTGTTTTTCATTCATACCACTTTCAAATGTCGGCAACCTAAAACCCCTTACTATGTGTTCATTTGGGTTTCTTTCAAGCGAACAGCTTGCAACAAAAGCAAAACACACATTGGATTTTTCCGGATATATTAACCATGTTCCCCCCCCCCCCAACTTTTTCCTTATTGGGTAAGAGTCTCAGAAACTGTGACATGGAAAATGAACTTCCATTGACATCTTGAGAAAAGTTTATACTTTGAAGTATCAGAGGTCCATTATGAATTATGAGTATTAATAAATGACTATTAACAATAGATAGCGAGCTACTACTCATGGCATCCCCTAAATCACATCTGCTGTCAATTCAGCACAATTATTGTTATTACCCGGTAAATTAACCGCACAACATGATTTCAGCAATGACCCATCCTCTGGCACAATTTCAAACTTCAAACTTCCCAAAATTGGCATTTTCCCCCTTCCATTTCGATGTCACCATACTGTCTGGAAAAAGTTCCGAACCGATTGATAATGATGCAACTGAATTGCCTTTACCTTACTTCACAACTTTCAGCATGGTTCCTCGTAATTTTTCCTTTTTCTTATCACTTTCATTCTTCCTTTTGCGACAACAAACATAACACGGACATTTAGTTTTTTCTGTCCGATTCTTCACACCTATAATAATAATAATAATAATAATAATAATAATAATAATAATAATAATAATAATAATAATAATAATAATATATTGCATAACATGTTTTTCTCTTTTCAAATGAATTAGAATGTTGTAGTGACACAAACCATCTTAAATTTTTCTGCGCGGATTCCGAACTTTAACTGTTATTTGCACTGAACATAAATTAAATAAAAATACATAAATCATTAAAAACATCAAATATGTACTCAGCCAGCTCCTCTCCATACTGCTCATTATGAAGTAATAACAAATTTAATGCTGTGTTGGAAATGTTGAAAACGGTCGACAAGAGATTTTATTGTTGGATGAAGATTCAGGCAGGCTAGGTATAAACATTTATTATTGTTCCGTCAAAAATCAAATCAGAAATAACTGATGCCAAATCGGCACGCATTACTCCAAAATTTTTCTTTATAAAAATTGTATAAAACTTCTAAATTATTAAATAATTATTTTTAAATTATATTTTAAGCTATTCTATCGGCGGCCGAACACTGCACAAGCACTGCACACCTACTAATGGTCCTTACTGGCGGTGAAGTCTGGAATATCGATGCTGCTGCAAAACCCACCAAGAAAACTCATGTAAAAATCGAAAGTCATAGACATAGACTTATTTTTTAATAGTGTTTAGCGGCCGTTTTTACTACTAAGGCATCACAGGCGGTGGACACTGATGGCACATGAGATGAAATGATATAATGGGAAAGGATTTTTTTTAAGGAAGGAAACATTTCATGTCTAAGTTTAGGGGCATTTACCCTTATGACGACTGAGAAAAACCTCAGTCAGGGAGGACGATCCTGCCGGGATTCGAATCCCAGACCTCCCGTTCATGAGTCCGCGCCTTAACGACCTCGGCCATCCGTGGCGGTTACATCGCGTACGCAAGTTGATTGTCGTGAATCGTGCGAAACGAGGTCGGAAAGAATTGAACGCGTGTTAGAGAAGCGCGGTGCGGATAACTTTAACGTTGCGTCATTGGGAAGAAAAAAATAATTACAACTTGAAAAGTGATTGTTGAAAGAAAGAAAAGAAACTGTATAAGAATAGTGTAAATAAAATACCTTTGAAATGCATGAATTAAATATGTTATTCAAAATCAAAATAATGTCTTCATGTAGGCCTATAATGCAGAATGGTTTTCTGGGCCGCCTTGCTTTAGAGACTTGTTTCGGTTAACATTGTCTTTAGTTTACGTAATTTTATTGTAATAGTTAAAACATGGGTTATTTAATACAATGTCAGAGCTCGCTGGCATGTTTACTGAGTACAAGGTTCAATCTCTTAAACATACAACTACCAGAATCAAAGAATTTCTTGCTGAGACAGGGGAAGGTATTTTCAACACAATGTGGCGCACTAGCATTCTGTCACAATGATGCTAAAAGAGTTAAAATAGATGCCGAATCTAAGAAACAAAACTGTAAAGACGGTGCCAACAAAGAGAAAGTTGATGAATTTTCGGGGACCAAAAACTGATAGAAGTTTCTAGGTGGGAAAGGGAGTAACAGTAAAATGAAATTATAGTGGGAAATTGTGTAGCTTTATCACGTTTTCAAAAATTGGCATAACACTAAACCGTGGCTATCTGTAAATGAGAGAAACTTGGTAATATACACAGTGTGTTCAAAAGTTGGTGAAATTAAGGTGAAAAGTATGGAACATGTGCGTATTGATAATGCCTTTTTATAACTAGTGTTTCAGAAAATAATTCTAAAAAACTAAATGAAATGTGATCATGAGAAGTGCAAATCACAAATGAAATGCATAGAAATCATACGTAGTAAAGAAAAATAAACTATAGAAAAGGCTGTCAACGAAAGTGAAAATCTGTAGGGAAAGTAACACCAAGAAAAAGTAAACACAACTGCTTCGTTGTTCAGAGCTTTATATTTAGCTAAACGGAAGTTATCATTCAAAACATTTCCCGCACTAATCGAACTGCAAAAATTGAATGGTGTATCAGTGGGTAATAAGCTCCATTCTGACCATGCATAACGAAATATTATGTTTATAGAAGAAAAATGGGGAGGAAGGAATCTTGTTCAGTTCATTATAGAATCCAGTACAAACTTTAGTATAAAGTACAGCGATTTCTAATAAAACCTGCTTAATACTACATGTACGTTAGTCCTTTGAGGGGGTTGCTTGCAATTTTTTTCCATATTGTTAATTAGATAGTGAGGCAGGAGAAGATATTTTCAACACAGCGTTAGCCGCTCTTGTAAAGTATAACGTGAAATGTGATGGACTAAAAATTCATCTTGTAGGTATCGCAAAAGACGATGCATCAACAAAGCTTGCATCTTACAAAGGCGTGCCCGCTCTGCTGCTTAAACATTTACATAATGGCTTATCGTCTTGCATTGTATGAACCACAAAATGGAACTAGCTGTACATGATGTTATGTGTGATGTGGCAGATGTGCACCATTTACAGCCATTTTTATTTATACTCCATATTTTCTCAAAGTCCCAAAAATCAGAGACTGCTAAGGGTGTTTCGCAAGAACTCAACTCTCAGCTGTTATAGGTGGACAGTGTTTTGGGTTACTTCGTCATTTAATGTTGTTTGAGCTGTTCTTGAAAGCCACAGTTCTCTTGCCTAACTTTTCGGAAAGCTGAGTTATGAGGTTTCCGTTCAAATCGCCTGAAGTTTAAATTTGAAGAATTGGTAAAACATCTTGCAAAGTGGTTGCTTATAATGGAATTAGTTGCACTTTATAAGGTCCTAGAAGTTCTGAAAGTATTATTATTCTTTATGCAAAACAGAAAGCCTTCACCTTAGAGCTAAACAACAAAATGGCGTGACTATAAAAACTCTTGAAGCATGGACAACAAATCACTTGCAGCTATTAAGATGGCAGTACAAGAATTGCAGGAAAAGCACACATTCCAAGGAGTCGCAATTAAAGAATCGTTATGCGGTGAATATATAACAAGTTTCAAATATTTCGAAAGAAAAATGTTCAGTGTTTGGCAGACAGTATGAAGCACTTTTTTGAAGATTTGGATTTCTTTTCGGATGTAGCCGTATTAAATTCAGAAACGTAGCTTTCAGAGGAATGCGAGTCTTATGGTGACATATCAATTTCTCGTTTATGTAAAAAGGTAAATTTAACTAGTGAAATCATGTGCGCATTACTTTACAGATTTTCGCATCTATCAAAAAAAACCTCAGCACACTCTCAGTTCGTCGGTCCTGGTGGTGTAGTAGTTACCATACTTGCCTTCTATACCCAAGGTCGCGGGTTCGATGCCGGCCAGGACCGATGGCTTTTTTTCGAGCGTAAAAATCCTAAGTATGACTTCCTTTGGAAGCGAAGTAAAGTCGTGGGTCCCGTACATTTACGGCACGATAAAGAACCTCAAGCCTGAAAGAAGGTGCTTCTGAGAAAAATTTGTCGGCCGTTTCACGCCGATGACCTGAGATGTTAAAGAGCATCCGTATATAAACCAAATAAAAAAAAAACTCTCACTTCAGAGAAAGAACTTGTGAAATCAGTCGAAATTATATGTATGTGTGTGTGTGTTATAATTTCGACGATTTTATAATGTATATATAAAGTAACACTATTAGCAATGTAACAAATTAACAGTAATAATAAAAGATTTAAAAGGATAAAACACTAAGATAAAGTCACACTTGAAATCGCAATAGACTTTATCTTACTGTTTTAACCTTTTAAATCTTATTTATATATGGCTGAATGTGAACTTGGATTTAGTGCCATGCATATAACTCTGACCGATCAGTGAAATTATCTACAAATTGCGACTCTTTCAAAGTTACTTTTTATTTCAATAAATGAACCTCCAGTGCATTGCTTCGACGCAGAAAAGTTTTTAGCAATATGGATCGAGTCTCAGCACCACAATGCCCTTTACAAACCACGACCCACAATATTTACCAGACCCAAGATAGGTATCGACAGCACACACCACTGTGACAAACCACGACCCACAAACCACGACCCACAATATTTACCAGACCCAAAATAGGTATCGACAGCACACACCACTGTAACAGGGAAATACTACAGAAATGTCCTGAAAACTCTGCAAGGTCATATCACACGCATTACCTGTCAATAAGCTGGATGTTGCACCACGATAATGTATGGCGACACATCGAAAATGTTGTTGCTGAATGTCTCAAAAAATCGTTAAGACCTACACCCTTCCTATTGTACACTTTTAACCCAGTGTAATTTTTCCTTTTCCCCAAATTGAAGCACCTTCTTCATGGAAGGCATTTTGCATCATCAGAAGCAGCGGGGAAGGCTGTGGAGGGATTCTGAAGGGCCTGTCAAAGGTGATTTCCAGCATGTCTTTGAGAGCTCGCAGAAACGCTAGGACAAGTGCATTGCATCCAACTGGGATATTTTGAGAAAGATCATCAAATTTATGAACTTGAGTAAGTATGTTGTCAAAAAACTAATAAAATAAATAAATAAAGACTTCTTTATTGAACACAACTCATAGTTCTAATATATCATATGCCTGTTCAGTAAACATTTTCTATTTTCGATTATTTCAAATCATTTAGGGCCATAGTGCATAACTATAACTTGTAATGTGCATTTTATTATTATTATTATTATTATTATTATTATTATTATTATTATTATTATTATTATTATTATTATTAATAACTGGTTTCGTGTGCTTTACTTGTGCAATTGCTCATCCCTCTACGTTTAGCTTGTTGATATTATAAAAACCATATTATACATAGATTTTTTCGAAAAAAACACCTTATGTCACTTTCATTCATACACGTGTTTTATCTTTGATAAGAAACTAACAAAGTTATAAATATAGGAACAGAAATACTTACAAATTACATTCAGCATTAAATTACTTAGAGTGAAAATGCCTAACATTAAATTATGGATGACTGTTAAGAAGTAGCAAAAATTTAAGAAAAACTGGTCAAGATAATACACTGATAATAAAATGTAAACAAAATACTTCAAAGTCAAAGGATTACAACATTACTATAATACTCTTAATAACTGCAATGCATTAGTAGAGTATCTATAAGACAGTAGAAATTAATTTCAGCTGCCTCATGAAGTATCAAGATATATCGTACCTCCTTGGATGTTGCAGTCAACTTCATTAGCGGAAGTAATAATTGTTAGAGGCCCTGCAATGATTCCCTTGGAAGATGCAACAAGGCCAAGATGCCATGATGGTGCTCCTACCAAACAACAGGTATCTCCAATGACAACGTTCAGGTGTTCTTGATTATTAAAGGTGCTGATGTTCTGGTAGTATAACTCTCTGTGAAGTCAGAAAAAGAGTCAATTTTAAATAATACAAGTCTAGTAGAATTACTGGGTTCTTAAACAGCAGTTGTATACCTTTCCTTTTTAATTAAGAGAACCACTTTGTTACATACTGCGTTCTCTGTGTTCTCTTCATTTATTTGAGGCCAAATTGGAAACAACTGTTTCAAAGCCGATATAGTAATCATCAGCTCAGTAGAACAAGAGCGCGCAGTACTGGCCCTTTCAATGGGCAAAATCAATCATTTTTTGGACTCACAAGCAGTTGCTGTGGCAAACAGCTAATAAGTAGGGCTATAAATTTTGTCGTTTTGTATTAGAGTTTTGTAACATGCTTAACGAAAAACTGAGTCAATCATCATGCTTTTGGGGGGAAACATTGCATTGTTTGTAGTTTTTATGATTAAAACATGTTAAACTGATCATTATAATTTTAGGTCATATTTTATAGCTATTCCTTTATATTTAGTGCATCTGATTTAAAAAAAAAAAGTAGCCCATTGTGTTCAGATAAAGTTTTGTTGCTATCTCATTTTCTTTAAAAAGATATTCTATAAATAAATTATAGTAATTTTGCTGATTATGGTTTCAAAGCAACCTTATATTTGCACGAATGTAAAGTGTGCGATCAATTGATCAAACGTATTTGGATTTTACCGTGAGTCATTTTAAATTAATGGCCTCACTGTTGCGCCCATTTTTTCCATCGTGGTCGGTATCAACACGCTACGCAGTTGTCTCGATAGCCCTATCTCATCACATTACGAAACGGAGGGATGTATGGGTTAGTTGTTCATAGCTCTGCAGGTAGGACCATGTATACCATTGTAGGCTACAATGCTACATTGTAGCAATGTAGCTGTTACACTAAACTTGCCCTTACAGACCAACGATCTTGGGCAACGATCTCCTTCCACGAACGGCAATGGAAAGAGCGGAGCCCAAGTTAACAGTGCGCAACAAAATGCAGGCGGATAGAACAGTCGTATCGCACGGAAACAAGCAATCGTATGCCAAAAACTAACTTTTTGGGATGCATTTTAATACTTAATCACATACAGCATACGACGAAATCAAATGGTAAACTGTAATGTAGCAATGTAATACTATAGTAAATAATAATCAACAGGGAAATGACATATGCTTTTGCTTTTAACACTATACACAGTGAGGCATTTTTGTATCGCGGTCATTTTACTGCAAAACGAAGGGAAATAAAAAATGCTTCAGACAAAATTTGAAGTGCTTTTAGGGGGACATAAGATAGTGACCTTAACTCGTCCTTGAAATGTCATTAGGTCAAATCGATTTTTTTTCAAAGGGTATGGTGTATTTTCTTTTCCGGGAATGGAAAGAGCCTCCATTTTCAGTATAAAAGTTCGTGTACATTTACCAGCTAGAGGTGATAAGTGATGTGATATTGTACAAATAAGACAGCAAATGTTTTTCACTCTCTTTCATTCTCTCTCTTTTATTTTGTTATTGCTATGAAGGAAACTAATTTGATTACACACAGAAGCCCGTCTGTTGACATCCGTACACAAACGAGTGCTCATCATTCCAATTCAAACCTCAAAGGTCAGTATTCTCAGTCAGTTCCACTTCGTTTTTCAATCATGGATGTTCGATACATGATAAACGAGAGGACCGATTTGGGTTACATTTATGGCAAAGCTCATAAGAACGCTAGAGCAGCTTTCTACCTATTCGGAGATCGATATCTTGAAAGGAGGCAGCCATCGGTTAGAAATTTTCAACGACTTGCAAACTTATTCTCCGAAACGGGAGGTATCGGATCAAGAAAACACCATCGAATAAGTGCTACTGGAGAAAATTAGGAAGTCGCTGTATTAGCTGCGTTGCCGCTAATCCTCACCGAAATCCCCGTCAACTGGAGCGGGATTTGGGAGTCTCTCATAGAAGAGAGATTAAGCATCATATATACCATCCATATCACATTAGCCTACACCAAACCCTTCATGGGGATGATTTTTAGAAGCTTGATGAATTTTGACAACGGCTCTACTACAAATTCAAAATGGTAACTTTTCCAACATACTACATTGATGCCAGTAAAATGAAAGTGTGTGAAAACATTAGCTATCTTATTTGTCCAATATCACATCACCTATTACGCTCAGCTGATGGATGTCCTAGAACTGATTGATGTACCAGGACTTTTATACAGAAATGTGATGTTCTTTCTATTACGGGAAAAGAAAGGACACCATTCCATTTTAAAAAATCAATTTCATCTAGAAATGACACCGAGAATGGCATTTCAAGGACAATTAAGGTCGCTGTCTTATGTCCCCTATGAGCATTTCAAATTTTGTCCAAAGCATTTTTTCATTTTTCCCTTCGTTTCGGAGGAAAATGGTCGCGACACTATAAAAATTCCTCACCCTGAATATAATAGTTTTGCATATACGAGAGTGGGTCCATAAGTTTCCGGCCTAACCATTTTCTATGTTTGATAGAGAAAAAAACTATATTTCAATTTTCAATATAGCTACTCTTTATTGCAATACACTTCTCACATCTTTGAATTAATATTTCAATCCCCTTCCAAAAATAGTCAGAAGTCTTGCCTGCAAAATGGGCATAAAGACATTCATTTGTCACACTTAAATTTCTTTCCTGGAAGGCCCTTCTTGAATTTTGAGAAGAGGGAACAGTCACTGGGATCTAGATCTAGGCTGTAGGGTGCATGGTCGATCTCCTTGAAACCACATTTCTTCACAGTTTCCTTTGCAACAAGAGCTGTGTGTACACAGGTGCGTTGTCGTGAAGAAGGCGCACTCCATCATTCAGCTTTCCTTGCCTTTTCTCTTTGATGGAAGCACGTAGTCTGTGCGGTAGGTCAGCATAGTACTGAGATGTTCCTCTCCTTGAAGTCAATGAAGAGTGTTTCTTCACAGTGTGAAAAAAGATTTTTGCAATGGTTGATCGACTAAGTGACCTTGGTATTTATAGGCGGTGCTTCGCAGGGTTTACGCCACTCCATTGATTCTTTTTTGGACAAGAGATCATGGTAGAGGACCATTTTTCATTTCCTGTGACAATGCTTTACAGACCTTCTCTCTCGTTGTAACCCCAGAGTTCCAAAATTGCCTGATAACAGATGACTCGTTGCTTATTTTGGACTGAGGAAAGAAGTCTAGGTACTAACCTTATTCATGTTTAAATGTCCATGAATAATTCGAAGGACTGTTGTTTTAGAAAGGCTCAACCTTGTTGCTGCTTCTGTAACTTTGAGCCGCCGGTATTCCATAATTTCTCCTTCCATAAGAACGACGTTTTCAGGTGTGAGCACCTCCAAGGGCCGACCTGCATGCTGTTCATGCTTGCTCGACCTATGCGAAAAAGTTTGGCCCATTCTTTTACGGTAGAATATGAGGGGGATGCGTCCCCATATACACCGTCCAATCGCTGTTTAATTTCATTTGGAGTAAGTCCTTCTTTTGTGAAGAGCTTAATGACAACTCGATACTCCATTTGAACATGTCACGATCTTCTACACATAGCCTTCTTTATGCAACTATATGTGAACAACTGAACACAGCGGAAGTTAAAGCTGCAATTATTTACTTGACAGATAAGGTGTGGCAACAGATAAGGGTTTTGTGAAGGCGAATCCTTATCGGCGAGGCCGGAAACTTATGAACCTACACTGGGATATTAATTTAACTGAAGCTAAGATAGCCTAACCCAACCTAAATGTGCAACCTATACTTTACTTTAACACTGTAAGTTTTAATTTTTAATTTAATTTTTATTCTGCAATACTTACATACTGATATCTTGTTTGTACATCAGGACATAATACTCCAGATTTATTTTATTTGATCCTCATATCTTTCAATACAATTTAAATTCTACAGATTTTAAAATCTACAATACGAATACTATAACTAATCAGAACTAAAACTTCAAAAAACTAAACCGATATTGCAATCCAGCACTACGGCTATTTTGCTATGATTTATAATTACACCTACAATTGCTACTGGTACCCAGTAGCAATGATTACATTTAAAATTAATTAATTTACAATTTTTATCCAATTTAAGACCTACATTGTGCATTTCTGCTAACGTTCGGTATCCGGGCTGCTCCTCACTGGAATTCCTGGCACCAGGACCTGGACATCAATGGAGTTGCTGCCGGTCTCAAACAGCAGCTATACTGGACCATGGTGTGTTGACAGCCCAGTTTTCTTTTCCTCTCTCCTTCTTTTGATCTCTGTCTACTTCTTGTTCTCTCAACTGCTTCCTTTCCGCCCGAAAACTGTCATTATTCCTTTCTTCTGTCAGTTCTGCTCTCTTCTTCTGATTCAAATTGGGTGTTATCTTCTTTATCGTCTTTTTCTTCAACTAATTCTAGTGGTCAGAAATCGTATCCCCTTTCTTGCCTTTCTCCGATTCTCTGAGATCTTTTAGGGGATACGATTTCTGGCCTTTGAATTTTTCTCTTGTTTGATATTCGGTGTTTATATACTATTCTGCCATTTTGCAAGATATTTTATTTGTTAGTTCATTCAATGCCCTAAAATCATCTTCGTTTCTCATGATGTTCCAGATTTGTTTTCCTGCACGTAGTCCTCTTTCCTCTGCTACAATTTGCTGGTATTTAGCGCATTCAAATGAGACATGTTCCGGTGTATCGATCACGTACAGTTCGTACATGTATTGTTTGCTTGTAACTTATATCCTTGCAAATATGAGCAATATGGACCGTTTCCTGTTACATAATGTACTAAACGCTTATTGGGATGAATATGCTTGAATTGCAATTTTTCTTTAATGGATGGGAAGATTTCATGCACTCTTCTACCTTCTTTTATTTCATCCCTTTCTCGTTGCCACATTTGTAATATAGAATCTTTGGTCTCTTTTTTATTTCTACACTTTTTACCAATAATATATATTGTTTTTTAGTTATTTTGTTTTTAAGCCAATAAAAGGCTGCTCTTAATCGAACTAAGTAATCAATTGGCCATATACCCAATATTACTAATAGTCCCATTGTTGGGGATGTGGAAAATGCCTCTGTACATCTCAATAATTTTTTTCTTTGAGAGCTCCTCCAAACTCCTCCTCCATAGTTTAATATGGCTGCAAAGATGCTATTATGATAGATTTTTATTCCGTTAGCTTGTATATTGAAATATCTTTGTCCAATATTGGCCAACTTAAACATAGCTTTTTCTGCTCTAGTTCTTGTGTTCTCTACATGTTTCTTAAACTTTAATTTTTCATCCAGATAGATACCTAGATATTTATTTACTGCTTGTCTTTTAATATTATTATTGTTAATTTTAATACTCGCATTTTTGTTTAAGTTACCTTTTAAAAACATATATGATGATTTGTGAGGCGCTATTTTCAATTTTGCTTTTATGCACCAATTGTTTACTTGATCAGTTATTATATTTGATCTCTTTTCAATTTCCTTTCTTTTATTTCCTTCTATTATTATTAGTGAGTCATCTGCATATGCGATAATCTTTTTTATACTGTTTAATCCTTCTAATTTTTCTATTAGAGATTCCAAAAATATTTCCCATAATATCGGCCCTAAAATTGATCCCTGCGGACATCCTTTGGTAATTTCCTTTGTAATAATCTGCTTTGCACCCTTAACATACACTCTTCTATTTTAAAATAATCTGTTAATGAATTATAGATACATTTTGAACATTTCTTTTTCCTTAATATTTGAAACAATACTGGTCACCATAAGTTATCAAACGCCCCCGCAATATCGAAAAATATTGCATACTTTTTATTAGTTGTTCTCTATTGCCTCGTTATCCTCTGTAGACTTGCCTTTTCTAAATCCAAACTGTTTAGTGGTCATACCAATCATTGATCTATGTTCATCTATTCTTTTGCTCAATAGTTTTTCTTGGATTTTGCTCAAAACATTTAATAAGCAAATAGGCCTATAGGATTTCGGTTGCGTGGGATCTTTGTCAGTCCCTTTGTTTAAAATGATTACATTCTCTTCCTTCCCTGCCATAGGCAGTTATTAAACAATTGACACAGGTACGGGGTAATCTGATCTTCCAACTGTTGTAGTACGTCCGACCTTATTTTATCCGGTTCTGGTGATTTGTTCTTCTTTAATTTTTTTATAGTTTTTCTTATTTCAACTCGTGGTAGGGGAAATAACTCCGTCATCTATTTTTACAGTAATGATTTTTTTTCTTAGTTTCCTATGCTCTGGGTTATCATTTTCTTTAATATCATTAGGTAGTAGTTTTAGAAGTAGGAGATTTATAGAGTCTATCCAGTTGGCAGTCATTTTCTCCTCCCCTTTATCCAGAGTAGATATTACTTCTGGGGCTTTTACTTTATTATTAGTTTGTAAGGTGTTCCCCATATATTGTTGGAAAGGTTTATCTGTACGAAATTTTTCCATGTTGCTTGGCAACATTCTTCTATATTTTCCTTATATTTTTTTCTAATTTCTCTTAATTTATTTAAGTTATTTTCTCTTTCTGAGGCAATAATAGATTTCTGATAAATTCTTCTAGCTTTTCTAACTAATCTTCTTAATTTTAACAGATTATTGTTCCAAAATGTTAGTGAAGTGTTGTGTTTTTTATTAGTTCTGAGTATGCTACCCTTCATAGCTTTTTGGATGGCTTTGGTTAGTTCTAATGTTTTTTAACGTCATCTTGAGGTTGAGGCATTGTAGGCAATTTAAATTCCGTTTTAGTTTATCCCAATTTGCTTTCTTTATATTGTAGGGTCTTTTATTCTCAATCCATCTTTGTTCTTGGTTTGTGTTAATTTGTATTTCGAAATAAATTATATTGTGATCACTTGACGCCAGTGATTCACCTACTTTCCAATTTGTAACAATTTTGCTTGCTCTTTTATTTGTCAATGTGATATCTATGTTGAATGCAGCTCCTGCTATATTACTGTAATTGGGTGGGTTACGTGGTTTGTTCTCTACATTTAGCTTATCTCCGCTATTACCTACTCAAATAGTTCTCCTCTTTTGTCCTTGTAGTTGCTGTTCCACCATTGAGAATGTGCATCACTATCCGCCATATATATTACAGGAGAATTATATAACAACCATTTTCTATATCTCTTATTCTATTTAAATATGGTTCTATGCGTTCCCTAAATTGAAAATATTGATTTACTAAAATATAACGTTTCCCTCTTAGCGCTGTTTCTAAGCAATTTGCATGTGTATCACATAGTTCCGTTATTTTCACCACTTGTATTTCTGAATTAATAACTACTATTGGTGCCATAGGATATCCTTTATCTATTATAGTTCTAAAGTTTGCCGATATATGTGCTGGTTTACCGTTTATACAAAATGCACAGAATATGCACAGAATATCTAATTGCATTTCTTCTGATGGCCTCCTTAATTCCAACATGACCAATTTACTTCTTTGGGCGTTTATTTGCCTTATTTTTAAAAAGTTCATTACTTCTATTAATTATGATATGTATGAAAATGACTATTAGGCCAAGTTTTTGGAAATCGAACTTCCGTAACTAAGTACGAAATTCTGATACAGTTCTTCCAGGTCTAAAGTTTCTAATCTTCTTTCAAATGCCATCTGTAATAATTTCCATAAGTATGTTGGATTTGTAGGTAGGTTTTGTGTTCTTAATTCTAGTCCGTCTGCTGCTTCTGGGAGCGGAAATGTTATGCACTTTCCTTTAGGATGTAATTTTCTAGTTACTAATCGTAGAGCTATTAATAATGTGTTTCTCTCTTCTAATCTAGTTAATTTTAGTTTTAATTCGAATTCATCATAAATATTTTGTGGATTGACATTTGTTATTATGTTTTCTTTATTTGGGTGAGCTGCATTATCCTCCCCTCCCATACTTTCATGCTGAGGGAACGTGTATTGCTGAGTCATCTTTTCGATGGTCAGCTGTGTAAAGAATCTTGCATCCTCCATCTCTTCCGCTTTTTCTCCCTGCCATTTCTGCATAGTTTTCTGTTTTCCATAGTAATGATCATGACAACTCTATTTATCTTTCTTCTTCTAGGAGATGGTCTTATTGGCCTCCACAAGATTGTGCATGTAATTTGTATTCTTATTATCTTTCTGTTCTTTCCTGTTTATTTTAGCTTTTATAATTCTAAGCGCTTGTTTATTTTCCCTCTTATTTCTATTTTTGTTCTTCTTTATTTTTATTTTAAAAATATTTTTTAGAACGCTGAGTTTTTTTTTCAGCTTTGTTGTTTACTTTTTCTAAGTTAGTATCTGCATTTTGTATAAATGTATTACAATATTCCTCTTCATCCTCTGAAAGAGTTTGAATACTGTCATTTTCTTCTTCCAATTCACTATCTGTTATTAATGCGGTGTAATCTACGTGAATAATTTTTCTTTCTGTCTCATTACTGCCCGGAATACTATCTTTTTATATCCCATTTCCTTCTGTCTGGGTTCCGACTTCTTTCATGGTGACTTTTAGTTTCCGTCTATATAAAAATGCTCTAATTGCATTTCTTTTTAGCCTGCTAGGTGATTTCCTTCATAAAACTTGCTTTTCTTTTTTATAATCCATAGTCAGTTTTAGAAATTATTAATCGTTCCCAAAACATTTTATAAGTTGGACAATCTTTTTTTCTGAACATTTTTTCTTCCTTTTCATGCAGGTACACAGACTCCTGCCTGGTCTTCTTTCTCACATTCATTTCTTGCGTGGTCTTCTTCTCCACAGTGGGAGCATGTAGATTTTTCCTGCTTGCAATACTTGGCCATATGCCTCAAATCTTGACATTTCATGCATCTAGCGACAACAATATAATCTTTTATTGTAATAGATTGAAATCCTACATACAATCTTTCTGTTTTTACTAGAATAAACCTCAATTTTTGGAGACACCTCTATAACATGGTGTACTGTTGCTCTATTTCTAGGGCCCGTTTTAAAGCGAAACCTTAGATTTTCATCAAATTCTTCCTTTGAAATTTCACCTTCGAAATTTTGTTTAAATATCTGTGGTCTTTTGGTTCCTCCTCTCTTGCTCCTATCAGAACATCATACATGATCATCAGAGGATTCTTGTTCCTCGACAATTCCATTTTGATTTCTTGTTCTTTTAATTGCACATTTCCTAATATTTTAGCCAGGTCTTCTTTTGTCTCCGTCTCCATAATTAAATTTCTTTGGGTAGTTTTCATGTATTTTATCTTGATTTTATTTTCTGCTGGTTTTACTGATCTTGTGAAAATTTATTGTACTTCTTTTACACTTTTTCCTTTGCTTGAAGTTACAAATAAGGCGTGTTTCTTTGATTGTATTGTTTTCTAAAATGTCTCTTCTTTAATCGTCGGTTTTGGTTTTGACACCATCTGGGCATGGGTACTGACTGAAATTTGGATATTTTCTTTTATTTTTTGTACTGTTACATTTTTGATTTTCAACATAATATTTTCTCTATTTAATTTCTCATACATACTAGTAAGTTTTCCAAGCATTTCAAACAAATTTGCTTTCTTTTGTGCCGTTATTATCTCATTTATTATACATGTATTGATTTCAACTATTACAGAGATAAAACCATCTTCCTCCACACTATTTTCTCTATGCTCTTGAACCATTTGTGTGCATGTGTTGATGCTTTCTCATTCTGAGGAGAACCTCCAGTTCGGTCAGGTGAACGAATTAGTGATCTCCTTGGCATAAAAAAATTCCTTTTCCTTACTTAAAGATATTTCTCTATCCATTTTAATGTGGTATATGTATCTGTATTAGAATACTTTATTCATAATTCCTTCTTATTATAATTGCTAAGCTTTGTTTATTACTGTGTTACATTCTTTGTGTATTTCGCTGTCTCTGCTTTCTTCAATATGGTGGAGAGCGCAACCGCAAGTGGCCCAAAAATGGCAGTTTTCCTTGACCACTAGTCGTAGTATGAAGCGACCATGGAACAATTGTGAGGATGTCTTCCAATTTGGCGATCTGCGCTACACCTGCCAGCTCAATTTACGAACTTTAACTGATAATTCCTATAATAAGATGTAACTAGCTTGTTTTAATGTAAATTTTGTTCCCAGATATATGTTTAATAACACTGGGCAACAAAAAAATATTTTTTTGAATGTTTCGAGCACTTCATGAGGCAATTCCTACTAATTTTGGGTTGAGAAAAACAAATATGACAATGAAAAAATTTTATTAGCTCTAGTTTCTATGATATACACAAGGTGGAAGTATTACATATTAACGGATTGAGAGAAAAGGATACATTTTAATTACATACATGCTAACAACAATGAAAGTGCATTTGATTTTTTTAACTGGTAATTACATACTAAGAGTTCTAAATTGCTGGAGAAATACTTCGCAGATAGTCGTGTCTGAAGAGAATCATGTGGTGGCCTATTGACTTCGTCGTCTTTTAGCTTGCCTCTTGTGATGGAGTTCCGCAGAATCCCTATACAAAGACCAACAGTAATCCGCAAGCATTACTTCATTCCAACGGCCCTGATATCTTTGTTCCATAACAGAAATGTCCTGATGGAATCTCTCCCCATGTTCATCACTAACAGCTCCACAACTAGGAGGGAAAAAGTCTATGTGGGAGTGGAGAAAATGGATCTTAAGGGACATGTTGCATCCAAGGTTACGGTATTTTTGCAGGAGCACTGTCACCAAATGCTTGTAGTTGTCATCTCTTTTGTTGCCTAAAAATCCATGAACAACACCCTTGAAGGCTTCCCAAGCTTCCTTTTCTTTCCCCTCCAAAACTTGGTCAAATGCAGGATTCTTTACAAGTTCTCTTATTTGTGGTCCGACAAAAATGCCTTCTTTAACTTTTGCATCACTTAATTTCGAAAATTTCTCTCTGATGTATTTAAAGGCCCGTCCTTCTCAGTTCATAGCTTTGACAAAGTTTTTCATCAAATCCAGCTTGATATGCAGGGGTGGAAGAAGAACGTCTTTTGGGTCCACAAGAGGCTTGGCAGTGTTTACAAGAGGCGTCAGATTGCGTTTCTGTGAGGAAAATGTTATTTCACCACAAATATAACAAAAGTTATTCACCATATTTACACATTTTCGTGGCATTTTTACAAATTTTACACTAAAAAGCACTGGCGAACCAGAAATTTTGCATTAATTTGAGTAGAAACTACTTGTAATTCACAGTCACAGCAACAGCATCTATGTTTATGACTTACAAACAGCTGAAGAGCATTTGTGTTTTGTTATTTGACAGGTGTGCCAACTCCCCCAAAAAATTTCACCAAATTTAAAATCTTCACTCTAAAAATGAAATGTCACTTTATCTTCAAAACAAGAGCTAATCTATCATTTTTATGGTGATTTTTGAATTCAGCAGATGGAAATACATGTAAATTTACTATTTTTAAGCCCGACACATTTTCATTGTTGCCCAGTGTAATTAGCGTAATTGTTTTACTTTCCAACTTGATTGATTTGTATGCTATGTGTTATAAATTTTAATGTAAAAAATAACATTTATTATCACGAGTAGCACGACGCCCATACCAATTGAATTATCAAGCCAACATGGTCAATATGGCAATTACCGGACAAGTCACTCTACCTGAAAATGGGTTTGGTTTTCTCTTTGTTCCTGAAAGAAGACGCGACTCCAGCTCATGATTTGTTGGTGTGTAAGGAAAAGTTTACGGTAACGTAGCATGGTCTCCTTGCTTCTCTCTCTCTCTATCGTTTATGTGTGATGGTCCCCATCATATTTCGACTCTCGCAGGTGAAAAAAAAATCATATTACAAAGATAGTGTGCTTACAAAATGAGGCCATGTTAGTGTTAGCCATTCGCTAGGTGGCAGAGAATCGTACTCTCTACCCTTCAAGGAAAGTGGAGAGCAGTATTTCATATGCCAAGCACGGCAACGAGAGGCTATTATACATTTCATTTTTTGAAGTTTAACTATAACATATTTACTTTTTTTTTATGAGAGGGAATGTCACTTGAAGTTGGAACTCTGGTGCACCACTTACAAAGTCTTGCATCTATCAATCGGCAAGGAAGCGAGAGCTAAAATTCGCACTTTCATTGTGCATATCCACGGGGTTGTTGAAGTCATGCTTCCCTAAACTTGGTGATGACCTACACAAAAAATCGACTTCAGGTGATTGATCCAAGACTTCTAGTTTAGAAAGTATTCCTTTAACCACTAGACTAAGGGAGTTGTTGAAAAAATGCTGCTTTCACCTGCATTTGAGTCGCCATGTCAACATAAAAGGTGAATATCGGTGTTTTTTTTTTTTTTTATTGATTTATGTATGGACGCTCTTTAACATCTGAGGTCATCAGCGTCCCATTCAACTAAGGGCGTGAAACGGCCGACAAATTTTGCTCAGAGGCCTCTTCTTTCAGGCTTGAGGTTCTTTTTCGTGCCGTAAATGTATGACACGGGACTTTACTTCCACGGCTTTACTTCCCTTCCGAAGGAAGCCATACTTAGGATTTTTACGCCCGAAAAAATCCATCGATCCTGGCCGGGTTCGAACCCGCGTTTTGGGTGTAGGAGGCAAGTATGGTAACCATTACACCACCAGGACCGACAATATCGGTGGTAACGGTTTGTGTGTGTGTGTGTGTGTGTGTGTGTGTGTGTTTTACGCCCGTTTTTTACTACTGAGGCACCACAGGCGGTAGTGGTAAGGATTGAACGCAATCTATCAGTTCAGCGATTTTTGCCTCTAACCATTAGGCTACGGGTAGATATTAAGGACAGAGTAATTTTGCTTTTGAGGAGTTTTGACGCGGTGGTTGCTTCACATAAAAAGTCCAAGTCGGTGGCAAGAACCGAATCCGGACTTATAGCTTGACTTGTGATAAGTACTAAATTATTAAAGAGTTCGTCTGAAGTTAGTAAACCTCTCAGTCATATTTGTAATCATTAATTAATATCTGGAATATTTTCAAAAGGACTGAAACATGCTGTTGTTAAACCTCTATTCAAAAAGCGTGACAAAAGTTCACCAACAAATTACAGGCCTATATCACTTTTCAATTCTTTCTCAAAGGTTCTAGAAAAAAAATATTCATAATCGTGTTATGAAATAACAATATTAACATCCAGTTTGGCTTAAAAACAGCATGTCAACTGACAAGGCCACACTAAAGCTGACTGCAGAACTCTAGAAGCACAAGAGAGGAAGGAATATGCTGTGGGGATATTTTGTGACTAAACAAAGGCATTTGACTTTATAAATCAAACTATTATTACAAAAATGAGGTTTCTTTGGGTTAGATAATGTAGGTAATGGTTCAAATCTCATTTGTATAATAGAACGCAAAACAGTGTATCCAGTCAACATGAATCCTTGCCAGCAGTTATGAAGAAGGTGTGCTATAGGGATCAATACTGGGCCCTCAACTTTATAAAATTTATCAATGACCTATCATATAACTTAAGTCATTAATCAAGAGCACTACTTTTGCAGATGATTTTGATTTGGTTTATTTACGGACGCTCTTTAACATCTCAGGTCATCAGCGTCCCATTCTATTCAGGGCGTGAAACGGCCGACAAATTTTGCTCAGCGGCCTCTTCTTTCAGACCTGAGGTTCTTTTTCATGCCGTAAATCTACGACACGGGACCCATGACTTCACTTCCCTTCCGGAAAAAAAAAAACCCATACTTAGGATTTTTACGCCCGGAAAAAAATCCATCGATCATGGCCGGTATTGAACCCCGATCTTGGATCTACGAGGCAAGTATGATTACCACTAGAATTACCAGGACTGAATCCTTTGCAGATTATACTGGTGTTCTTGCAACAGGGAATCACAAGATCTTCTGTCAAATACAGCTACAAAAGCTTTTTATGAAAGAAACTTATGGTTTCAAGTAAATAATGTCGCTGAATATAGTTAAGACAACTTATATTCAATTCAGAACAAAGAATAAACATATATCACGGTTCCTTTATTTTATGAGACCAAAGACCATAGTTATAAATTTTTCCTTTGCATTGAAAAGGTGTTCCGAATAAATATTTTAATCAGTGAAATCACCCAAGACTGAGGGAGGGGGGATTAATATTTGCTACTAATTAAGGCTAACCATTAACTAATATAATTTCTTTTTTGCAGTAAACAAACCTTTTAGTGATAGTTGAGCCAGTCAGCAGAAGACGATGTATAGTACTCAGCAGGTATACAATGTGTCCGAATTTATGTTGACTCTGTAAATTGCCATATTTTACTTTAAAAACAGCGGCTTTCCCTATTGGTTTTAGCATCACTCTGAAACAAAGAAAATCATTAATTTGTTGTTTTCAAATTGCTATTAACACAATGATTTAATAGGTAATTCATTCTTGTTGGTAAGGAATACACATATAAAATTTTTCTGGAATTCGAAATGTAATATATATCTAGAAGTCTTGTCTTGGTTTTTCTTCTGCCTTTGAAGAAGAACACAAGTAGTTCGAAATATGTAAATATATAATTATCATTAATTGTCTTCTGCCTTTGCATAATACGAGTAATTCGAAATATAGCGAAAATTCTTTGACTATTTCAGTGTTTTATTTATTTCTGCTTTTCTACTTCAAAAGTCACTTTATTTTTCATTTTTATTTTATATACATAATAATATACATAATTCGATACATAATTCGAAATATAGCGAAAATTCTTTGACTATTTCAGTGTTTTATTTATTTCTGCTTTTCTACTTCAAAAGTTACTTTATTTTTCATTTTTATTTTATATACATAATTCCGACTTGAGGTTCTTTTACGTGCCCTAAATCTACGATACGAGATCCACAGCTTTAATTCCCTTCAGAAGAAAGTCATACTTAGAATTTTTACGACCGAAAAAAACCACGAATACTAGCCGGGATTGAACCCGCGATCTTGGGTCTATGAAGCAAGCATGGTTACATTAAACCACCAGGATCGTGCGCTAGTCCTCACAGAGTGCGGAAGCGTGCTGGATCTTGGACAGTCTGCGAAGGTACCTGTTTCATTGAATCGTTTGATAGTGTGGTAAACAAATGTTATGCAATTATTTCAGATTCTTCAGAGTCTGGAAAATCTCAGGTGGCAATTTTCCAACCCTATGCAGGGCTATCATACCCATCAATCTACCCATTCCATTACTAAACATTTAACTGAAGTGTTCTTTTCAATGCATTTGAACTCAACAAAAAAAGGCAACGCTTAACAGCAGTTGTGTTATGAGAATGTCCCTTTTAAAAATATATAACATAAATAATGGCGAGGCTATGTGTATATAAGTTCCTAATTTTCTAATGCTATAGAGAGCATGAAAATAAAACATTTTTCGTAATAAAGTAGCGTCCGGAAATGCTTTTGTTTTCAATATAAAAGGCAGAACTCACCATTCACCTTATGGCTGTATATGTTTCAGCTATTCTTGTTACCATAAACAATCTAAGATAGGTATACGTTTCAGCTATTCTTGTTACCATGGAAATGTTAAACAACTGAAGTTAGTATGTCAGAAAATCTTATATGAGATATGTTCATTGTATTAAAATGCATCAATGTACAAATATTGAATTTGCAGACATGCTTAGGGCATTTGAAGCAGCTAACGGCAATGCTAATTTGGCAAAGCGAATCTGAAGAGAAGCTCCCTCACTGCTACAGAGGTCGTTAAGGCACGGACTCGTGAGCGGGAGGTCTGGGTTCGAATACCGCTAGGACCGTTCTCCCTGACAGGTTTCTTCTAGGTTTTCCTCAGACCTCATAAATGGCAAATGCCGGGGAGGTATCCTAAACTTAGGCCTGGAACGATTCCTTCCTTAAAAATAAATCCTTTTCCAATATATCATTTCATCTCATGTATCATCAGTGTCCATCGCCTGTGGTGCCTCTGTAGCAAAAACGGGCATTAAACACTATTCATTTATTCCCTCACTGCTATATTCCTTATTATACAACATTTTCAAGACTGGATCATCATCCAAGCTAGTGGCCAGTTCCAAGTAAAGAAAGTAAATTCAAGAGCAAACCGAACTCTGAGAACATTATACTTTGAAGATGCGGTTTAGCAGAGGTTTAAAAATAATCCACGAACTAGCACTCCAGCTGTTGCCCATTCGATGAATACCAGTCACATATGCGCATGGAGAGTCTTTAGTGAGTATGAAAAGCATCAATTTCATATCCAACAAGTACAACATTTAATCCCGGATGATTACTCTGAAATATAATAATTTGCTGTATGGTATTTGCGCACTGTTAACAATGAGTTGGAATTTGCTAGAGGCATATTATGGACAGACGAGGCACTTTTTTCAAGAGATGGCTTTTTAATCTCCACACCAGTCACATTTGGAGTGATGCTAATCGTACAGCTGTGGAGAATCTCCACAATCAACCTAAGTTTTCTGTAAATATTTGGGTTGGCTTTGTTGATGCCTTTTAGTGAACCCATATGTTATGTCTGCACAATTGAATAAACATGATTATGGTATTTTTATTGTGGAAATCCTTCCTGACTACATGAAGATGTCCCAACTAATATTCGGAGAAACATAATCTTTCAACATAACGGTGCATCCGCACATTTCCGCTTCTATTGTGGAAATTATTAATCCGAATAGACAGATAGGTAGAACAGATCCAGTTACTTGGCCGGTACGTTCCCCATATATGACTCCAGTTGATTTTTGTGTTTGGGGTCATGTTAAATCAATTGTTTATGAAATATCCATCGATACAGCAAAAGAATTAGTTGTTTTTGACTATCTTCGTAACCGACCACAGATACTTCTAAGGATTCGTCGTCCAATCATACAGCGCTATGTTTTGTGTGTTAGTAATGGTATTCACAATTTTGAACACTTTCTATAGTTTGCCAATACAATTTTCTTAATATCTAGCATTAGATAAAAAAAAATAATAAGTTACTGTGTAACCAGAAAAGGTAAGTAAAATAACTGTCCAAAGTTGATATTCATTTATTTCCTTCATACCACTATAACTTGAAAGCGAAGTATTTTTGGACATTACTTTATTAAGAAAAAATGTTTATTTTCATGTCCTCTATCACATCGAAAAATTAGGAATAGTTATTCTGATACACTCTGTATACATAGTTAAAAGTTCCCCACTTAAATAACTTTGGAGCATGCTCAGTAACATGAAACTTGGTGAGTGGGGATAACCGTGTACTGAGAACTCAAAAATTATATTACCGCCTTTTTTTATACTTCCGGTTGTTTAAACGGAAGTAGCCCAACTCTCTTATTCTAAATGGAATACCCAATATATTTTTACATTTTCGAACATGGCTCAAATATGTTGGGAATTACATTTAAAATAAGATAGTTGGAGTTACTTATAATTAAACCGGAAGTAGAAAAAAGTGTTTATATCATTTTGAGTTCTAAGCATGCACACACACACACGGGCGCGCGCGCGCGCCGAATTTCATATCATTGAACCACATGCTTCAAAAATTATTTAGGTGGTGCGGGACTTTTAAATCACCCCTGTATATGAATGTATACCGAGTGGATCTTATCATCCTGTGGGTTAGGAAGTTATGCAATCCCAGCGTTTTACATATTATCCCTTAAACACTGTCCCCTATGTCGTATCGATTCCGACCGAATTAGCTTCTATGTGTCTCTCGGCGTGTTCTGACTCGTGTTGCACTGTGCACACGTTGGGCTTTAGCGGTGATGGTCCGGGGCTCAAATACTGGCCCATGAAAGTATAACTTTTTTTTTCTGTCACTGAAGAGAGAAAAAATTCTTATTCTGTGATATTTATTAATGTAAAAATCCTAATTATATAAATTTCAAATATATCACAAATTACTATAAGAATCTGCTTTGTGGAACATACTAAGTAAATGCGAATAATTTTATATTACTCTGAAATTACTAACATAAGGCATTGAGTGATATTTTACTCTTTGTAGATATTCTTACATACAAAAGAAAGACAAAAAACAGCAGTAGTTCTGGGTCAATATGTACACAGTAGATACAGATAAACTCCCTTATATCGCCATGGGTGACCGAGGTCGTTAAGGCGCGGACTTGTGAACGGGAGGTCTGGGGTCCGAATCCCGCCAGGACCGTCCTCCCTGACTGAGGTTTTTTCCAGGTTTTCCTCAGTTCTCATAACTGGCAAATGCCGGGGATGTACCCTAAATTTAGGCCTGGAACGTTTCCTTCCTTAAAAAAAATCCTTTCTCAATTTATCATTTCATTTTCATGTTTCACCAGTGTTCTCCGCCTGTGGTGCCACTGTAGTAAAAACGAGCGTTAAACACCATTCAAAAACTCCCTTACAGGACAGTGTGGTGAATGCGGCGGGTCACTTGACAGCACCTGCATGTCCCATCAACTGTTAAATGCAGCTTTGCCTAGTACATATATATTTCCTGTGTGTGTGTGTGTGTGTTACTTCATGAACACCTAGTTCACAACCTATGAATTTATGTATGTTTTATATATATATATATATATATATATATATATATATATATATAATACTTCTGGTCACTCGATGTGATTTCACTTTATACTAACATTCCCCACCGTGAAGGATTAGCGGCTGTTAGACATTTTTGGGCTCTCAATAATCTTCCCATACACCATCCAGGTTTTCACTCGCTATGTGTCTAGTGTTCATAATAAATATTATCTATAAATTAAACGCACTGCATTGGGCACCAGAATGGCACCGTCTTATGACAATTTTTTATGGCTCGCTTAGAGGAGGAATTTCTTAAGTCGTGCTTTGGACCAATGGCTGAGAATCTCTCGATTAGCTTCTTACAATCAACTCCAATTTTTCAGTTAAGTTCACATCTTCTGTCTCTTCCAATGCTCTTGGTTCCTGAATATTGACATCGCTTTATGCAACGGTTCTTTTCTTACGTCCGTGCACATTAAGCCAATCAATTTATAAAAATGTATTCATTTTGTTAACTGTCATCCCCTGCTAACCGAAAGATGTATACTTTTGTCTCTTTCAATCCGTGGCCACCGCCTTTGTAACAACTTTTCATCTCTTGACACCTATATTAAAACCTAGCTCAAAAGTTTCAAGACCAAAAATATCCTTCCTATCATTTAGAGTTCCCTATCGTCCCAGCGCACAAAAAAACACAATCCAAACCTAAAACTTCCAATAACAACTTCATTAATCTTGCCTGGAAATGGGAGCATCAAATCTATTTTGAAAGAATGTCATGATACTTTATTAATGCCTTCAACTTTACATGATTTTTCTAAATTTGTATACCCCGCCTTACTTTCAGAACGCTCCCTAACTCTTAAAAGATATTTCGCCGCAAGCTATCTCCTTCCAAATTACAACCGTCTGTCGCATCGCAGGCTGAAATCCTTGCCAGCGCTCTAAATGTAAAACCGGTGCGGTAATTAAGCTTTGTCATTCGTTCCACACCCCCAATTTATCAGAGATTTTAAGATATCCAATTGCTACCTGTTCTTCTAAGAATGTCGTATATATCTTGTAAGCTTTGCAAAGCATTTTACATCGGTTTAACTTACCGTCGTTTCGCTTCGTATGAAACGTTCGTAAAGGCGTTCTGTTACCTATATATATATATATATATATATATATATATATATATATATATATATATATATATTGTTGCTTGTTTAATCTATTTCCATGCATTACGTTACCTTCAAGATTCAATATTTATTTTTATCACTTTCACTTTTCTTCTGTCTTTGAAGAACACCAATTATTCGAAATATAGTGAAAATTGTGTGAATATTTATGTGATTATCTATTTCTGATTATTTAGTTTTTGTTATTTGAGTTGCATTGTTCAAAGTGTTACTTTTTTCATTTATGTATAAATGAAATTGTTATTTTATATAATTGAAAATAACAATAACTAAAGGACCTGAAATGGATAACACACTTAAATATTCACAGAATTGTCTTCTTGGTTTTAAAGAACACTAGTTGTTTAAGATATAGCAAATGATAATTCTGTGAATATTTGTATTTTTTCTATTTCTGCTTCCTTAGTTATTGTTATGTTAGTTACATTGTTCAAAGTATATATACTGAGTGAGTCTTCTCATCCTGCGGATTGGTAACTTGCTTAGTGTATTTATCAGTTCATGGGAAATGCAAGTGCTTTCAAGTGATCTTATTCATTCACCACACCATCCTATATGAGAGTTTACCTTTATCTATTGTGTACATATTGCTCCAGAACTACTACTGGTTTTTACATTTCTTTTGCATGTAAAAATACATCTTGTGCTTGTAGTTTCACATTAATATAAAGTTAGTTTCATTTACTTAATATGTTCAATAAAGCAGATTCTTATAGTAATTTGTAATTTAATTGAGATTTATACAGTTAGGATTTTTACATTTATAAATATCACAGAATAAGAATATTTCTCTCTTCCATGCCAGAAAATAAAACAAAAAAAGGTATACTTTCATGGGTCAGTATTTGAACCCCAGATCTTCACCAATAAAGCCTATCATGTGCACAATGCAACACAAGTCACAATACAAGAGACACATAATAGTCAATTTGGCAGAAATTGATACGATACAGAGACACTGTTTCTGCGATAGTCTGTAAAACACAGCAATTGTATAACTTACCAATCTGCAGAATGAGAAGACTCACTTGATAATAGGTAACAGAATGCCTATGATTGTTCATACACTAACAACAGAAAGTTGAAACTCATCATTCACAAATGTTAGGTCACTCCTTTTTTGGTGTTGTTTATGTAAACAAAGTTCAGATCAAATACGAATTTGATTCTGCAACAAACTACACTGCATATGCTATAAACTACAGAAAAATCACTTACATAAAGCATGTTTTTACACTGAAAATGGTCTTTTTCTCTATACAGTAAGGAAATTGTTCAAAGTTTTGGTTCATCAATATGACCACCTCTTGACGGCTTTACAAATTCAGGGCATCCTTGCAGCCAGTTTTTGTAATTCTGGAGTCATATTACCCCTGGCTTGCGAAAGACACTGCCACAGCTCATCTATATTATTAGGGACAAACTGTTTTACTTTCCTGTCAAGCTCCTCTCAAAGAAATTCAATTGGGAATAGATCCGGAAATTGTGGGGACCAAGTCATGGATTTTAGCAATTCCCCTCTTATTTACTATTCACACAGTTTTTACACAACTTTGATGTGTGTTTGCACCATTGTCTTATTGAAGGACAAAACCACATCCAATAAGTCTTATACCAGATGGCACAGCATGGTGCAAAAGGATTCGATGGTACTGCTTTTTCTCTAAAATACCATCCACTTTCACTAAGTCTCCAACTTTATTAGTTCCCAAAACACCCCCATACCATTACGCTTCCACACCCATGTTTCACAGATAGGATGATGAGACAACCTTCAAGCATTCTCTCCCCAGTGCAATGGTGGACATACTGCCAACGATTTTAATCAAATTTCTTAAATTTGGATTCATCCGTCTACAGAACATTTTTCCAGTATTTTAAGGTCAAATTCTGGTGCTCTTTGGTCCATTGCAACCTGTTAAGCTTGTGCTGAAGGGTTAACAATAGTTTCTTCACAGCTACATGTCCAAATAATGAAGCTGCACAAGGCTATTGTTGACACTGATATTGACTCTGCCCTGATAGTATTTATTTCCTTGCAGATGGGCAGGTGAGTGCTGCCTGTCATGTTTGCTCAAAAGCATAATTCTATTGTCCTCCACTGCTAATATTTCTTTTGGACGTCCACTGCATGGTCCATCAATATGGGACCTAGTTTCTACTCTGAGCTTCAATGCAGAGCAAACACTATAGCCAGATATGGCCAGCTGATTTGCTATTTTTCTATTGGACCATTCTACATCTTTGTATGCACATGCCATTGCTCTCTTTTCTGCACTCACATATGCTCTTTTACCTATTCTTGTTCATTTGAGGCACTTAATACTATACTAATACGCTTATTGAGCAATTACAACAATAGTGAATATTCATATAATTAAACTACTCTGATTGCACCACAAACATTGGGAAGAGCTCTGGGACACTCTAAACTAAACATTTCTCCATGAATCATAACAGAGTAGGATGTGATGTGAATATAAACTAACATGACATGGAAAAATATCATTCAAAACAAACATGACACCAAAAGATAACATTCACAAGCACATTACTTCATGTGTTGAAATGCTTTCATAAGTTAAATGTGATATAAAAATATAGTGAGAAGGTTCAAACCACTTATTATAAAGGATTTAGTCATTTGCCTTCAAATATTTAATAGAATATATTCATTAATATTTAATAATTTTAGTGGATTTTTTGATTGATTTATTTATGGATGCTCTTTAACATCTCAGGTCATCAGCGTCCCATTCAACTCAGGGCGTGAAATGGCCAACAATTGCTCAGAGGCCTCTCTTTTCAAGCTTGAGGTTCTTTTTCGTGCCGTAAATGTACGACACGGGACCCACGGCTTTACTTCCCTTCCGAAGGAAGCCATACTTAGGATTTTTACGCCCGAAAAAATCCATCGGTCCTGGCCGGGTTCGAACCCACGATCTTGGGTGTAGGACACAAGTATGGTAACTGCTACACCACCAGGACCGACAATATTAGTGGAACCAATAACAATAAACACATTAATCAACATACAGTTGGTGAGTTTAAAATTTCTGTTGCTAGTGTATATGGGAAAACTTGTAGTTATTTCAATATCAAATAATATTACATTTGAAGTAACAATGTTCTCATGCAGATACGAGGTGGTATCCAGAATATTCGGGACTGGTGCTGCCATCTGGTTAAAAACTTACTTTGAGACTAATGACCGCCGTCAACCTCGAAGTAGTTCCCTTCCGCGTGTATACACCGGTCCCAGCGATTCTGCCATTTTCCAAGTACATCTTGGAAGTCGTGTTCTTTGAGGGTGTTTAGCACAGACAGCGTTTCTTCTTGAATCCTCTCAATTGTGTCGAACCGACGTCCTTTCAACATTTTCAGTTTGGGGAGTAGAGCGAAGTCGCAGGGTGCCAAATCAGGTGGGGGTCAACCGTCATGTTGTTTTTCGTCAAAAAAGCTCCTGGTGAACAAGGAATTGTGACAGGGCGTATTATCGTGATGCAACAGCCAGTTCCCTTGTCGCCAAAGTTCGGGCCATCGTCTCCATACATTTTCACGGAGCCGTCGCAAAACGTCACAGTAGTACATGGAATTCTTTGTTGATTTGGTGGGACGAATTCTTTGTGCACAGTCCTCTTGGTATCAAAGAAAACGAGGAGCATGCTCTGGACTTTGCTCTTCACTTGTCTCTCTTTTTGTGGTCTTGGTGAGTTCGGGCTCTTCCACTGGGAGGATTGTTGTTTTGCCTCAGGGTCATAAGCGTATATCCAGCTCTCGTCGCCGGTGATGACCCTGGACAAGAAGGTTGGGTCAACGGATACGAACTGACGAAGCTCCGAGCAAACTTCAACATGCTGCGCCTTCTGATCCGCAGTCAAGATCCTTGGCACAAATTTTGTGACGACACGATGCATGCCCAATCCATAAGTTAAAATTCGTTTGCATATTCCATAATTCCCACTTCATGAGCAAGGTCTTCAATAGTTCGACGTCGATCCTCACGAACGAGGTGTTGAACTTTGGCAATAGGAACAGGCGTTGTGCAGCTGATGGGCCTACCGGTGTGAGCATCGTCTTCAATAGCTGTAAGGCCGGCCCTGAAACCGAGCATGCAACTCAAACACACGTGTACGGCTCATGCTGTGTCCCCAACATACTTGTTGAATCATTGCGAGGGTCTCCGTAGCATTTTTCCCGAGATTTGCACAGAATTTGATGCACACTCTCTGTTGTAATCTTGGATCCATAATTAAATCGCCACACACTACACACAGAGTATCATGTAAAGTACTATAGAATCTCAACACATCTTCTCAGCTACATGAAAGTTTAAACACTCACTCACCAGATGTGCTATTGTTGCCATCTAGTGGTACAAAACTCTGTCGAGATGGCAGCACCAGTCCAGAATATTGTGGATATCACCTTGTACTTTCCATCAGCAATATTCATCATTTGATTAGTAATATACTGTTCCTAAATGGCAGGCAAGTGATGTCTCATGCGAATTTGTAAAGTAGTTGCCTTATTTTGTTTTGTGTTAATTGAATGTAAAGAAAATGAACAACATAAAGATTACATTCTAAGTCTTTTTCTTAGCACCTGCTAGAAGAGAAAATGGAAGTTAAATAACTGGGTAGACAAACTCCAAGTATTAATCTGAGTCAGACATGCTTTCTTGTAGAGACAGACTTCATCCTGCAGATTCCAGACATTAATCAAAGGGTTATTAATAATATGTTACATGAGAAACAAAAACCAATGTATTACAATGATATTTTTATTAAATTCTCTCTTTATCGCTTTCCATTATGAATTGTGAACTATGCACTTATGAGTGCTAATTTTAGAAGCTTGTGATTTACATTAAGCAGTAGAGTAATAAAGTTTTGCACTCGAAGTAAATGCTGTCGAGAAGCACTGCTGGTTAGCTGTAATTATCAGGTAGCCCTTTTACTATTTTAATATCTAATGAAGGATCCAAAACAGGTCTTAATGCCATATTTGTAAAACTAGTAGCAGTGGCAGCATTGGATACTACTGTTAATGTTAATAGTAGCAGCACTGATGGGGGGGGGGGATGGTGATGATGGCAGTACTGATTATGCAGATCTGTAAGGTGCAAATAATACGCTTATAAAACTTTAAAGTTTTATCATAATTTGTCCTTTTTAAGGTAATATTATTTTCATAATTACAACTCTATATTTAACAGAAGACCAGTGATATTAATTATCATTGTACTAACATTCATTCTCAGTATAGTTTGAATTCAAAATAGCTTAGATGTATATGTGGCATATTCTCCAGGGATGTTCTAATTATGAAAAGTTGTGCTCACATATGCCATAAGAATTTGATCACATGTATTATTCACACTGTTTGCATTAGCAGATGCAAAACAAAAATAATAGACCTAATTCATCTATTATATTTACTTTCTCATTTTTTATAAATATATAATTAATAATGTAATTGCTTTCATATTCTTTATAAACATATAGTTTAATTACATTTTCTAAACATGAAAGCACAACCATTATTCAATTTCTACATAAACTTCTGCAAATTATAATGATATATCTTCTAAAAATTACCTTCCTTCACTGCAGTCAATATTATTCCATTTGTGATGATTAGGGATCAATAAAGTAGGTGCTTCTCCTTTAGCCACACTTTCTACTATGCTCAGTACTACATCTTCCAATAATGCAATCACCTCATGCCTATTGAACAACAGTGAATTATTTCTATTTAAAACAAATGAAATTTAATTATTGGAATGATTGATTTGTTTTTTGATGCTGGAATTTCACCAGCTTTTTTAAATTTGGATACTGTTGTATCTAAACTCAACTACTTTCTCATTACTATATATCCCTCTTCTTCTCATCCTTGCCTGATGAGATCATTCTCTGGTGGTATTTCAAAATTCATCACATGTTGTTTTTGTGTATAAATATTTATCTTCAGATGGATAGTTCTGTATTATGTTTTCTCACCATTTTAATAGATTTGTTTCTGTATCTATTTTATCAATATTGTATGACTACCATAGATTTTTCTGTTTCTTTGTATTTGATGTACCTAAAATTAAGTTTTGTTCTCATGCCTAAATTTCATTTTGTCCAGCCTATATATAAAATTTAATATATAAAAATTGATACACAAAAACAAACAATATGCAAATAATTTTGAAATACCACTGGAGGATGACTTCAAGGAAGTACATCATGCAACTGCAATAGAGAGAAGGAGACAGATGAGGAAACAACAGTTGGAGAAAATAGTTGAAGATGCACAGAAATAGATTTAAAACATGTTAAAATTATAACAAAAGTAGTGAAGTTCCAGTATCAATAATCTAACCATATAACCTAATTCAAAATAACTTCATTGTTAAAAGTCCTAATAAATAACAAACAAAGTAATTTAAATTAAAAATAGATATCAGTCTGAAGAAGGAACTTCCTTTCCCTAGAATTTGCATAGTATTAATCCAGAAGCTGCAATTAAAATTATTATTATAAAATACAAGCAATCTGAAAAATGTAGGGGATCTAATGCAATATTAGTCATATTACATATTGAACTGAAATTTGATTAATATTACTGTTTTTCAGATGGATTTTATTTAGTAATGGGTTACGTTTTCTACACATACTTAGCCTGGAAAGTGTTCCTATAAAATTCTAATAAGTGTATAGCAATGCATCCTTTTTTTTTAAACCACTTCCAAAACCATTAAAAGCAATAAAACAAGGGCAAGTAACTGTAAGTTGATTACTTTATTTTACATTATGCCATTCCTGGAACTTTTATGACACAGATTTGTTATTTGAAGATATCATTTGGAGTGACCATCTTGCAATGTTAATAATACAGCCAGGCCAGTAGAATGCCTACAAGTTAATGAAACAATGGGCATTGAAAAGTGAGATGGGGTGAAGAGGAGGAGGAGGAGTTGTGCAAATTGAGCATTAATAGGGTTTTAAATTTTGGCATTACTTTCACAGAATTGTGTCAGCGATATCAGTCTTTGTTTACATGCCATCACATGATGTCACATGGACCTTCCCAAAGTTTGCACATGCAAAGTTAATCAAGTGGTAGTCATCCCTTCTGCAAATTCAATAATGGAATCCATGGACTGCAAATATGTCATTATATGTTTCAAATTCATAATTGGCTCTCATTTAGTCTCTGTTTATCATTACATTCATTAAGTCAAATTATTGCAATTTTTCCTCAATTTTTCTCCTTAGTTTTTGCAGTAGAATCTGCTATGCCTCTGATGTTGGTAGTGATATTTAATACCTCAGGAGTTCAAAGTAGCAAGACTCTCTGGCAAGTATATATTTCAGGTGTTACTTTTAGATACACGTTGCTACACTTGCTCTCAATTTTTTTTATTTTTTTGAGATTCCTTTTTATGGATTGTTCTCAAATGATTGTTAAGTTGTATGTAATGACTGCAGTGATTTTTACTTAAATATTTTCATTATTGCATTTAAAGATATCTTTTATATATGTTGCACAATGCTCATAACCTATAAGGTGTTTCATAACATGATATTTTAAGTATGTAAGGAAACTGATATTTAAAGTCTGGAAGGGGTTGCAACCTTTGTACATTCTAATGAAGTTGCACTAGGTCATCATGATCCATACTACAAAATAGTCTTCACATGATAGTTTACAACAATTTCCTCATATGAATTTCATCAATTTTAAGAGGCCTGATAAGTTATTACCAGAGAATTAACACTTTTCACATCTTCAGTTTCTTTGTCCCTCTATATTGAAATCAAATGCAGATGCTTCCCTAAATATAATGATAGAGCAAAGAATTACTCGTATATACTTTCTAAGTTACTTGTTTTTCCTGGGGCAGTGTTTCTACAATGATTTGTGGTTCATGCAGCTTGCAAGCTTCTGGATATGAGGATGGATTTTTTTACTCTATGTTCAATATAACATAGGTGAAATATCTAAAGTAATAATGTTGAGAATAAACTAATTCCAAAAGTACAATATTCTTCAAATAATATATAGCAGCACTTTAAGGCACAACTATTTTTTTTTTTTTTTTTTATTTATGGACGCTCTTTAACATCTCAGGTCATCAGCGTCCCATTCAACTCAGGGCGTGAAACGGCCGACAAATTTTGCTCAGAGGCCTCTCTTTCAGGCTTGAGGTTCTTTTTCGTGCCGTAAATGTACGACATGGGACCCACGGCTTTACTTCCCTTCCGAAGGAAGCCATACTTAGGATTTTTACGCCCGAAAAAATCCATCGATCCTGGCCGGGTTCGAACCCGCGTTTTGGTCGTAGGAGGTAAGTATGGTAACCACTACACCACCAGGACCGACTAAAGGCACAACTACAATGGTACAACTGTACAATGGTTATTACTGACCCCCCCCAAAAAAAAATCCAACAACGTTTAGTATGCTGTGCATAGGCAACTGACTATTTTTCAAGAGGGGACCCCATGTCAGGAAGTACATGCTTTGGACGCTGTGAGGCGTTTAAGTAAGACAGCGCTTCTGATATGGTGATGGGCGTGTGTTCCACAGGAAACCTCCACCAACCCAACAAAAACATCACATTGTGCATTTAACTACAAAAAGAAATCGAATTGTCAACCTCCAACATGATTACAAAGTGCACATGGGCAATGCAGAGATTGGCGCACACGGTCAAATACTTCTTATTGTGTTGTTCAAAGTATTTCACTCGCTGAATGGATCCTTGCGAAATTGTTCTCTTCCTTCATCCCCATATATCAATTGATTACTGTGAACACTTACGCTTTCGGGTTTTCTTCCATCCACACATGCATGTTGTGCAAGTTCACAAAGTCGTCTCGAGACTTCTGTATCATCATCGGAGGCCGACAATTGTAACTTTCTGTAGTTAAACGCACAATGTGACGCTCTTGTTCGGTTGGTGCAGGTTTCTTGGCAAAATGTGAAACGCTGACCCATGACCATATCCTAAGCGTTGTCATACTGTGATGCTCCACAGCGCCTAAGACATGCAATTCCGTACTCGGAAAAATGCCGTTCTGTACATCTAATAGTTGTGGGAGTGTGTGTGTGTGTGTTTTTTTTTTTTTTTTTTTTTTTTTTTTTTTAATGATCCGGATCTCGGCTGCATAAAATGGAACACTAAATCACAGTGCATTTAAACCCTCGTTGGAAGCATATAAAAGCAAAATAGTCTAAAAATGCATTTAAAGAATGGAATAATTTTTCTAGACAATCTCGTGAACTACCCAAGCCGACCCTACTACATATACAGTGCTGCCCTACGCAGTTCCTTTACTTAAGGTTACAACATGACCGTCATCTCTTGCCGGTCTCGTCCGCTTCCTTCCGATCTCGTGAGACGCGAGATTTCAGGATGACAGTGTGAAAACCGAAGTAAACCGAACGACTCTTCAGTCGCCAGAACGTTAGCGACAAATTGATGCCGGGAATGTGTATTAATAAAAATTTAAGAGAGCACGTTTCTAAAGTACACCCAAAAAGTTTAATATTATTGCCAAATCTTCATTGACTCCGCCAGAGAAAAAAAAAATCGTTAATATAATGGTGGCAAATCACCTTTAACTCCAGCAGGGGAAAATAAATGGCCTTGAGTATTTAAACCATTGTACTGGAGTACCTAATTATCTATCTTTATCTGTGTGCTACTAAGTAGGCGAGCAAATCATTGTAATGATGGCAAATCTCCATTTACTCCAGCAGAAAATAAAAAATTGGTAATAGAGAGTGAGCAATGCTTGATGCAACCGCGGGACAGGCCGGCAGCGCCATGTCGGTAGAGGTGGAGACGCGGGGAATATATTTCCCCTTCGCTGCACGAGACTTCAGTTTGAGTTGAAATCTTGCGCAAGTTGCACACCGCCGACACAGCAGCCAGCCTCGCCGGCCGGCCGACCGCATGCCACGAAACGGTTTCCGGCCAGGATCGATGGGTTTTTTTCGGGCGTAAAATCCTAAGTATGACTTCCTTCGGAAGGGAAGTAAAGCCGTGGGTCCCGTGTCGTACATTTACGGCACGAAAAAGAACCTCAAGCCTGAAAGAAGAGGCCTCTGAGCAAAATTTGTCGGCCGTTTCACGCCCGGAGTTGAATGCGACGCTGATGACCTGAGAAGTTAAAGAGCGTCCTTAAATAAAACGAATGAAATAAAAAAAAAAAACCGAAACGGTTGCATGAAGGATCGCTCACTCTGTATAATGTTAGCCAGTAAATCATTGTAATGGTGGCATATTTCCTTTAACTCCAGCAGATGAAAAGAAAAAAAAAAAAAAAAAGCATCAGGTTTTGAGTATATGAATTAAATATTTTTGTATTACAGCAAGACGCTCTAACCATCTGCGCTAACACACCATTATACAGGAATACCTAATTATCTACCTAAAGGAAGGGTAAAATGACTGAAGATGATTAGGTGATAAATTGTAAATTTATATATACGGATAAATATTCCTTTTTATTTTTGTATTTGAAGATTAAAGAGCTCATTCAAGTGAACCTAGATTTCATTTCGAAGTCACTAGCGGACGAGATCGGTACAGATGGGCAGCGGAAGATGGTCATACTGTGAGCTTAAGTTTTCCTTTTACCGATGTTCACATTTTTTGTATTAAAAAATTTGTATGGTACTGAGTTGGCATTAGTTGGCAGCTTCCTCTGACTTCTTTTTCATACGTACTTGACCTTACACGCAGGGCTAAATGGCACTCAACTGCTGCTGATACTAAGTGCTCTTGTGCCCGAGCGTCTAGCCAGTCCGAGCGACAGCTGAGAAAGCGGAACTTATCCACACACACTTTACTTTGTATACATAAATGGACAGGGACGGGCAAATCACTGTAATGAGGGCAAAGCAGGTGAAATGTTGTAACGTTGGGATTTATGCTCTTATTCCAATTCGCAACTAATTCACACACACACACACACTAACCAAATCTGGCGGCTAACCTCGGGCAAATCCTAGAAACCGGTGGACCCAATGGTTTAGTGAATAAAGCATTGTAATTGTGGCAAATCATTGTTAGGCGGGTGAAATATTGTAACGGTGGGAAATGTGCTCCTATTTAAATTCGTAACTAATTCATACACGCACACTAACCTAATCTGTCGGTTAACCTTGGGCAAATCCTACAAATCGGTGGACCCAGTGTTTTAGCGAGTAAATCATTGTAATTGTGGCAAAATACTCTAATTCCAATTCGCAACTAATTCAGTGAGTAAATCTTTATAATTATGGCAAATCTACGGAAGAGTACACACAATAAATAAATAAATAAATAAATAAATAAATAAAAAAGATGGAATAGTAGTTTTCGAACCCACTATTCTGTCCTTACAAGAGTAGCATGATACTCTAACCGCCTGCACTATTCCACCGTTGATCCTGAAGCGTTATTATCTAGCTAATATCAGTGCCACTACCTTCGACTATCCGCTGAGGTACCTTCGGCTCCCTCCGCTGTCGCTCGGGCACAAGGGCACTTATCACCAGTAGTAGCAGTTGAGTGCTTTTAGCACTGCGTGTAACATGAAGTTTTCCTGAGTGAACTGTAACCACAGACTTCCCACTGTACTATAACAAAACGGAGTACGGAGGGAACCATCACTCGACATCTGTTTTCATTCTCCTGCATAATTTTTACAGTTCAACAAAGAGCATTATTCTCAATATTTTCTTATACACTTTCCCAGTAATGTTTTGTGTACCTTAAGACAAATTCTTGGTTTGTGGATAGCTTTCTGGAAGTGATCATCTACCAACGTATTAAATTTTAGTCTCATCAGAATCATCAGCATTTTGAAAATATGATTCGGAAACTATTATGTTAAATATTTGCGTAATCAAATGTAGATATTACACATAACAGAAGCTCCCCCCCACCTAAAAACCTATACGATACAAATATAACTAATGCCATACATATATGTGCCGTTGGTGATAAAACTATTTACCTGCTCTGTTGCATATTGTTTTGTTGGTTATAATGCGATAACCAAATACTGCCTCACGCAAGTAAATTGTAAGTTTGTTTACTATTTTCCCCCGAAAACATTTAATGCTTAGAATCACTTTAATAAAGCTTCTTGTTAAACTGTTACCCAACTGTTTTCGGGTTGTTAATCGATAGTCGAAAACATTGTTTGAACGATTAGTATAATTTTCGTTGAGTACCAAAACATAAAACCATCAGGCGCATAAAGCCATTTTATAAACAAATATGAAAAAGTTAAGAATTATACACTCTAAGTGCGAGAATTAAATATCGACTGAAATATAGCTGTTTTAATTCGAGTGAACAGAAGAATTAAAACTTATGAAATTATATAAAAATGATATTTGCCAATAGTCCGCTGGAAAGTGGCGTGGAGCTAAGACGTACATTCCACTGGGCCTTGTTTTGTGTTACCAGCTTGTGTCAGTCCCCCTGTTTTTCTTTAATTTCCTTTTAGGGAAATAACTTCTCAGTTATTTTAGTACCATTATGAGACCATGAATAAGATAATACAAATTATTGAGTACGCTAAAAGCTATCTTCACAAAAACAAGAAGCCTGAGCTTCCGCCATTAGATATTTATTTCTGGTTGAACATTACCCAGTGTATAGCTGAGAATCAATTGGACACACTTTAATTAGTTGGTACGCAAAATACAATATTTATTAAATTACCCAGTAGAGTTTTTTTTTTCCAAACAGTTATTAAGTGCACATTAGGGCATTGTAACTGAAGCTGGTTGACTTTCGTGACGATTAGTGACGCCTGTAATGAATACATCCAAGCCCGTGTGTTTAATTTACCTCCTGATTTACCAAACGACAAATTACGGCAAGGTTTACAGATATATGACTCTATAATTAAAATTGGAAATGAGCATTGGTCTCTCGATTACAAGTATCGGGTGCAAAACGATATTCTTTATATTCACATTGATTTGAAAAACCTATTATCTCTAATTTGATGATTGCAGGCCATGAGGATTATATTATTCACATTGGGAAACCACGTATCCGTGGCCGTTGTCCTTACAAGAAATTAACCTCTAAAATTCCACAAGTACCTAGCACAAAATTAGCGAATTTAACCTCTGATAAAAGTATTACCTCCCATCAGCAGTCGTCTAATTGGCATTATTCTTCTTCAAGAGGCAACTCCCCGCTTATATGGATACAATATAGAAATGAATATTGAATTTGTTACCCGTGATATTTTAAGATCACTTACAATATACGGATTGCACGTGACTGCAAATTTTAAATGCATTAGCCTCAATTCTTCAAGTGTGTTATTAGGTGGCAATTTTAATACTGTTTTATCTCCTAAAGATTGCACAGGTGTTTCCTTGCCCTGTCCTGTATTAGTAGACCTTGTTCACCAACTCAAGTTACGCGACACATGGCAAGTACTATATCGCAACCGTCCGCTATATACATTTCAACGCAAATCCTCGGGAGCACGACTATATTACATATATGTTGACCGCGATATTTGTATTGGCACTGCGAATATATGTCCGACAGAGCTCTCTGGTCATTTTGGGTACCTTTCTTCCATTGAGCACATCATCCCCAACATATGGCCGCGGATACTGGAAATAAAGTGCAGATTCTTTCTGACAAAGATGTTCACGAACTCTTTGCCGAGCGATGACAATGTTGGATCTATCAGCAACTATTTTACTCCACTATACTGGAATTATGAATTGTGATCAAAACTAAGACAATGCGGTCGGTACCTTTGGTATGTCTCTATTAATTAGCAGCGCAGTGAACAGCATTATCGTCAGTTTTTACATGGTGTGTTACGAAATCTGCACACTGGCCGTGTCATTGATACAAAATGTAATATTGCAATAAAATGAATTAAAGCTCTAATTCTTAAATTTCAATTAGACGATTTATAGGACACTCAGGTGCGCTTCCGAGCCGCGCTAATTGATAAGGAACCCCGTGAATATATCATCAGTCCGTGAACAACGGCAAATGCTACACGGAGATATATTAACAGTATTCAAAATAGCTCCAATGTTACTCTACGTTGCCCAGTGGGTATTCGCTCTGTTAGTATGACCATTTTCAACATTTATGACTATTTTCAACATTTATGTTTTGCTACTACGCCTGAGAACTCCTTGCTATAGAGGAAGTCCCAGATCTAAGTTCCCCTAGGATAGATGCTCCCATTCCTCATTTTACCACTAGAGAATTGCAATTAGCATTAGACATATGTCTATGAAACAAATCCCCTGGAGTAGATAGCCTACCTGCAGAATTTTACGTTGCATTTTGGCTGTTCCTGAGGAATGAACGCCTTGCAATTTTCAGTGAGCTCTTGGGTATGAAGCAGGATTTCCTAGCTTCCAAGAAAATAATTAACTTAAGGTATTACATAATTATTAAGGCTTCAATAATTAATTCTAAACATGCTTTTATCAATCATTCGTATAATTAAACCAGAAGTTTTAAACATGCTTCAAAAATTCAGTAAAAGGCATTTATGCAATATATATAACTTTGGCTAAAATATAAAGACTGGACCTCACGACCTTGGCTTTCCCCTCTTACACAATGGGACCCTCCAAAGTTGAAGGAACTAGGCCATAAAAGTAAATAACAGATACTGTTAGCGAGGGTGAAAAATAGCCGTGAAGTAACTTTGAAAAAAAGACGCATTCGACAAAAACATAACGGAACATATTTGTCAAGCAAGATTAACATGGGTGATCAAAGAGTGGAAGAGTAAGGGGAAGCAGGAAAAGAGAAAGCGTAAATATTCATGAGAAACGAACAAAGAAACACGTGATTATTATGTAGCCTATTAGTACGTAAAACGTAATAAGACGCTGAAATAATTTAAATAAAAGTTATTGAAGGCGCATAGGACCGACTGACTGAAAATTTAATACAAGTAATGGGAGAACCTAAATGCCAAGCACAAGCACAAGGTCGAAGCCGGAGAAGGACGCGTACAGGGCCAGAGAAGCAGTAGCAGTAATAGTGGCAGTAGCAGTAGCAGTAGCACGTGACAGCTGTAGAGCGAATAATTAAGAAAGATTTGTTCGAAATTTATCTAGAGAATTCGGTAAATCGGTGGACTATTTTAAACAGACATAAGCAATTCAGTGGTAATAAGAAAGTGATTGGAGGTCGCGTGTGTACGCGCCTAGTAAAAACTCTCAAGTGTATAGGCCCCGTTACGTATTGTATCATATATAGATCCGCGTGGATTTTTCAAGGTTATCTTTTGGCGAGCAAAAACTTGATATAGGTATAAAGAGATCCTTCGATTCTTGTGTATACAGATAAATAAACATTACTGGAGAAACTTTTTCAAAATTCTTTATATGAAGAAGGTGATGTTCCTCTTACATATCCTGTCTCCCTGGTAATGTAACATACATTCCTACAATCAAAGACAACTAATTGACTTTCGTGTGCCGGCGCTGTGATAATGATATGGTGAACACCACATCATCGAAGCGGGGAGACTGAAGAGGGAGGAAGTGAAGCCAGCTACAACAACGAGAAGCCGCAGCCAAACACGAAGTAGTATTTACTTCCGCTTCCTCCTTACGCCCAACTGCGGAGCTTATTAACTGATGGGCTTCTTCTTTCTCTGTCAGTATTATCACAAATAATAACCTGAGATCCTATTCTAATAATCCTTCATAATTAATTAATAATCCTTAAACCCCCACATTTATAATTATCCTCCCTCCTTATTAAAAAAACCGCTTCAGGTATCACCTTGATTCGCTCTACATTTGTTTATGGCATATTGGTTCTTGTACCTAAATATAGCCATTCCAACACTGCACAAGACTTTCGTCCTTTAACAATTCTAAATATTGATGGCCATGTGATGTGATGTATTAAACACCGCCTATCACCAATGATAGCTGATATTCTAGCACCACCAATACGACGTGGACGGAACATACTGCGTGCCTTATGTGCTCTTCGCGACGTTTGCAAAGTTTCACCGGTTGGGAAACTTTTAATCTCTTTGGACTTCGACCTCGCATTTGATCGGGTGAAACATTTACTTAACACTGTGGGGAATTGGAAATTCTTGATACCTATTACTATTTCGTTTTCAATATATTAAAAGCAGTCGCTTGCAAATTTTTAGTGAACGGTTATTTCCTTATTCCTTTCCTGTGAGAGACAAGGATATCCAATGGCTATGCACTTGTTTGTGCAATCCATCGAACCTCTTCTAAGAAAAATACAATGTGTTGGTTCTGATGGTTACTCTCTAAGAGTATTTTCTGATAGTCACTTTGATAATCTCTTCATATCTCTAATCTCTTTGGTCCACTTCTTACTACTATTCAAGAAATTATAGATAATTACTGAAGAAAGTATGGAGTGCAAATATATCTGTTTGGCAATGCTTATCTTTTTTAATAGTGTTTAATGCTCTTTTTACTACAGGAGCATCACAGAAATTATAAAGTGGGAATTTATATATATATTTTAAGGAAGGAAGCGTTCCAGCAGACCTAAGTTTAGAGTATCTTCCCGTTATGAAGACGAAGGAAAACCTAGCAAAAACTCAGCCATGAACGATTGTCGGGTGGGAATCGGATCCCAGGTCTCCCGCTCACGAGTTCGTGCTTTAATGACCTCTGCCACCTATGCTTATATCTGTCGGTTCTGGTGGTGTAATGGTAACCATACTTGTCTCCTAAACCCAAGATAGCGGGTTCAAACCCTGCCAGGATCAATGGAATTTTTGGGGCGTAAAAATCCTAAGTATGGCTTCCTTCGGAAGGGAAATAAAGCCATGGGTCCCGTGTCGTACAGTTACGGCACGAAAAAGAACCTCAAGCCTGAAAGAAGAGTCGGAGAAGAGCCTCTGGACAAAGTTTATGGACCAATTCATGCCCTGGATTGAATGGGACGCTGATGACCTGAGATGTTAAAGAGCGTCCATAAATTAACCAAATAAAAAAATGCTTATATCTGATTAGGGAGACACAATATGATGAAGCCTTATCCTGGTACCAGTTCAACTTTGAGGGGTCTAACTGACTTACGGTCTGTCCGCTTGCTAGGGTTCTCTTGCGTTAAATGTCCTACGAATCAGGGAAATTTAAATTTGGTATGCTTTTCATATTTATTGTAGCGTTGTTGATTTATCGCGCTAAATGCTTAGTTAATCAAACGAATTTAATATAATTTTGATACGACGTCATATATAACAAAGTACCAAGTGTGAAGGGGTCAAGGATATAACCGAATACAAATAATGAATGTTTCTGGAGGAGTGCCTGGAGAATTAACTATGTATCTATCCTTGGTTAAAAAAGCTGAGGCAATGTGTAGCCACTGGAAATGGTTGCATTATAAGAAACTCGCTGCTTTTTAATATATGGGAATAAAATGCTTTGTTTGGCGGAAAGGGGTAAAAAATTGTGCAGTTTCTCAAAGTTGCACACAACCACAAGTTGTCGGTCCTGGTGGTGTAGTGGTTACCATACTTGTCTCCTATACCCAAGAACGCGGGTTAGAACCCGGCCAGGACCGATGGATTTTTTCGGGCGTAAAAATCCTAAGTATGACTTCCTTCGGAAGGGAAGTAAAGCCGTGGGTCCCGTGTCATGCATTTACGGCACGATAAAGAACCTCAAGCCTGAAAGAGAGGCCTCTGAGCAAAATTTGTCGGTCGTTTCACGCCCTGAGTTGAATGGGACGCTGATGACCTGAGATGTTGAAGAGCGTCCATAAATAAATCAATCAAAAAAAAAAAAAAAACACAAGCTGGGAAACCCTTTTGGAGCGATTCAACAATGGTGAGTAGGGGGGTGCGGAAGTATGGATGATGTGTTGGATTAGCCAAGAATTTGGTTAATCTTAATGGATGACGCGTAGACTTTCTTTTCCGCCCACTCCACTGCTCCTTTTATGGTGTCTTAATGCGGGGTTTCCTCAATGCTCCGGCTAATGTTAAGCTGGTCTTTTGGAAACAAATTTCTTGTCTCAAGGGAAAAGAAGATGGAAAGGTGGCTGTGGATATAATATAGTTGTTTTAGCGATAACAGCCTTGATTTATTCAATTGCCCTGTGGCTCAGGATTCCCAGTCTGAACTTATTGAGAAAGTCTTAAGAAGTTCTTCAAAGAGCTGGAACTAAGCTCACACGCACTTTTGTTTCTCACCACTCCCAACAGTTTTTTTTATAAGGAAAGTTCTCCGCACCAAATTTTCGTTCTTTCTACTAAAAATGATTATCGATGGACATAAGCTAATAACCGAGAACAGATGGATAGTACTTAATTATTAAAAACATTTCTTCCCGTAGGTTACTTTTGCTGCTAGCTCTCGCTATCAGTCTCGCGGCCAACTGTCTTTCTCTATTGTCGTCCACGGCTACTCCGTTTTATCGCGCCAAACTGTTTTCCTGTATTGTCGTCTATGGCTGTTTTGTTCTCGCCTCTTTTTCTCTATTGTCGTATACCGTCCCTCTAACAAGCAATGCTACTTTCCGATGCAACCTTCAAAACTTAGGATATTATGGCGGTTCGCTCCTTTAAAAAAATTCTAAAGACTTCCTCACCCCAACAACATAAAACAATACATAATATGCATACACTTAATTCAGAAGACAACATAATTGCCTAGAGTGTTCGAGTCCGGGGAGATCCCGTCTTAAAATGGAACGCGATTTGTGGAAGTAAAATGAAAAGATATATAACAAACCTAAATTTAATTTCTATTAAACGTTTATCTGATTGCGATCATTTCGTTTCTGCTTCTGGCAGGTTTTGCCTGTATGAGAATAGTTATGTTAGTTTTTAACGATACGAACTTGTGATTGATGTCACGAACAGCCTTAAGAGTGAAATAATGGGAAGGCAAACACGACTGTTGTATTAAAATGCGTACACACATGCGATTTGAACCGCGTGCTGTATTCGAAGTCAAGATCTGTGATCAAGATGGGCAACGCGTTGCGATTGCAGGCTAAATTTTTCAACGCCCGCTGAATTGCCTAACATGCAGCTTAGCAGCCTTCCACCAGTTCAGATAGTGTAACATAAAATTTAGAAGCAGCTGGAACATGCTATATTTATTTACACTCCTCAATGATAATGGGGATATAAGCATGTCACAAATTTCATCTTTGAATAACGTATATTTATAACTTCTTTAAGAACCGGTAAACTTAATTTCCAGATCCATTTGAACAATCTTTATAACTGTGAAACTTTGAAACTTTTCTCACCCTTTACTAAAGGTGAGAAAAGAAAAAGAGAAAAAAGTGGAGGGCGAAGTGAATGGTGTCAAGAAGTAATTTCACGGGATACTGTAAAGTATTCTCATGCTAGGAATCCAGGAGTGAACGTGAGGTATACAGGAATTAACGTGTACAAAACAGATACCGATGGAAAGAGTGGGAAGAGAGTATAGTTTGGAACAGAAGATAGATGCTGAGCCTGAGTTTCTTAAACTAATGCGATACTCGAGAGTCGAAGAGTTTGCCGGAAAGCCCTTCGGCGTTTCAAGTAAGAATGCGAACGGCCTTGTCAACGGCCATAGCGGAAGAAGGTAAACTAGCTTCAATTTGGTTGGGGTTCCATGATTATTTTCTTCAGTTGACAGAAAGTTTTTCTCTTCAATATTCTGTGCACTGAGCATTATCAATATATCCGTAGGAATTGCAGGATTGCCCTTTAAAGCATAACGGACAGCGGGTGAAGCATCCGAATTGAATTTACAGTATCAAAGGCCGGCATTGTCTGGCGGAGATTTAAAGATCGTAAATTCCTGGATACTTCCGGTCAAAATCTTCAGTCCATAGCAAAGATTAGAGTGTACACAGCGAAGATTAGAGTAAATGTTGATTTTTGCAATAACGGTCAGATAAGTCGCCGCGTGAACTTAAGACACGCAAAGGGTTAGAGATTTAAATAGTTTAACGACATAATCTTCCGATAGAACATAGAGAGTGTCTAGGGAAGGCAGGGGAGTTGTTATGGACAGTATAACATATGAATTATGAACAGAGATGGGCGTAGCTGTCCATTGCAAGGAAGATAAATGAGCAAATTTCTTAGGAAGCTGCCAGTCGGAGGTCGAAAAATTATGTCTGGGTTTAAATCCTTTGAGATTTTAAACCAGCCTCTCAGTTTGACGTACTATGCCAGAAAAATCTCTTCATCAGACAGGATTAGGGAAATGCGCAGGTTTTGAAACAGCTGGATCCCAACACACGGGGCTATCCTCAAGGTTTTTGGTTATAGTTTCTAGCAGTAGAGTTTATACATCCTTTGACAGTAACTAATAATAATAATAATAATAATAATAATAAAACATATATTGTACGCAAAATTCTTCTTTAGTCATACTCGTTACAACAGTGGTTCACAAGGTACCAGTAAGGCTGTGTAGCCACTGGAGCGGTTGTGTTATATGGCATGCATAAAAGGAGCTGTCTAGTATGTGTGATCTGCTAGCTCTGCGGCAGAGTGTGCACTGATGTCGTGGATAAGAGTGTGGGTTCGCCTCCCGGCATGAATCATCCTTTTCTTTTACTAAATTTTTGTAACATATTATGTCAAATTAGTTTTTATAATATTGTGTCCCACATACAGTGAGCTTTAACGTTATCATATCATACATTTTGAACGTTGTGATATATACTTTAGTACAGAATGCGCACAAATGATTGGAACGATTTCGTGATGTTTTTATGGCCATATTATTAGAGATATGGTGATTGCGTTTGATGCTATAAGATATGTATCCCTCAAAGTTTTTTTGAATTCCCCGGCAGACATAATGCTTCTTCCTACTGTCTCGAGAGCGCTACAGTTTATCTCCTACTTCAGCAATTGTAAGATAGCTACGAACAGTGATAAAGTTTACTCTGTTCTCGAATTTCACTCGAGACGATCTGTGATCACTTTGCGGAAAATTTTTAGAAGTTCGGGAAAGACCCACCCAGTGCCAACTCCATTCGTCGATGGTATCAACAGTTTAAAATCACAGGATACCAGTGTATGGGAAAAATCAACGGGTCGGCAGAATGTGCCAAAAGAAACAACTGAGCGTGTGCGAGTCAGTTTCACACACAGCCCGCAAAAGTCCAGCGAGCTATGAACTGAACCGTTTGGAAATCTGGCGGAAATCCTTAGAGATTGCAGCGGCTCTACTACATTTTCATCATGATGTTGGTGACTACTGAACACCAAAGTTCGAGACCGATAGTTGGTTGTACCGTGAATGACGATAACGCACTCATATCATGAACTCCACGCTCTCCCGACTTAATCCCTTGCGCTTGTTTCATATGGAGTTATGTGGAAGATGCAGTATATATGTATTTATGCAGTGTATAAAGTCACTCATGGAGCACTGTTGAGCACTTGTAATTCCTTTCAAAAAGCTTCATGCGGTTTTCTATCTAATTATGCAGCTTTGTGATAATAATAAAGCTACACCAATAATATGAATCAGCGCCAATCATTTGTGCGCACTTTGTATTTATCCTAACTAAATGCAATATACTGCACATGAAAGAATGACAAAAGCTGGCTTATGGTACAAATTCAAGAACCCTGGGTTGTTGTAGCCTCTCGTCCACATTACTGTATAAATTTAACATCATCTATATACCGAAGAGTGACGGCAGTTATAGTATGCTAGGATTCAAATGCGATATTAATTTGTGTTTATTTCCGTTTGTTTTAGAAGATTAAGGCTTTTTTTTTTTTCCATGTATTTATTTAGTTATTTGTAAAGAATTTGTTAGTTTGTGAGTACGTTTTTGTGTGTGCAAAGGCAATGTCATAAACCTCAAATAATATAAATAATTAAAATATAATATAAATTATATTAAAATATAATATATTTAGGCAACATGACGTTCTCTATTAAACTTATAAAATCAATAATAAAAAAAAATAAAAATGTTGGGTGGGATTTGAACGCAGGAACTTGCCCAGAAGAGCAATGTCTTCTAAACTGCTCTGCCATTGCTACTCTATTAAATAGAAATTTCTACTTATATGTGTTTTCACTTTACAAGATAATCTGAATAGCATAACATTATTGTTTTTATAAGTATAACGTAGACGCCATGTTGACTTAAATCGTATTTTAACGTATCATTTCAATTTTATAACATTACCTATGCATATACAAAAACATAATCATAAACTAAGAATTCTTTACAAATAACAAATAAATATATGAACAGAAGACTTATCTTCTAAAATGAAAACACATAGAAGTAAACATAAATTAAGTTCAGTGTATGAATCTTCAGCATATACCTAGTCTAGCCATAAGTTCTGTTTTTATATAATAGCAACAATGTGTTTTACTGTTTTTTTAATTTGACTATGGCAAATGGTATCTACATGTATTGTGTGTTAAATGCACATATTATTTTTCAAAATTATTCCCAATTGCCCTGATATGGGACCTAAGTCTATCCAGTCATTCATTAATAGCAGCATGCACTGTCTCCTTGGGAAATCTGCCACTGTTGATAAGCATGGCTTGAGAGACTCAATATTGTGGTGCCTTTTCCTACACCCAATATTCTCAAGAACAGACCACAATCTGTAATCTAAGGGGTTTAAGATCAGGGCTGCTAGAGAGCCAGTTTTGGTAGTCATAAAATTGGGAACATTTTTCTTAAGCCAAGAGGATCTTGCCTTATGGGCTGTGTAGAATCTTGTTAAACAAATTGGTTTTTAGGTCTTTCACCACAGGTTCAAGGAGGGTTGTAGTCGGTCCTGGTAGTGTAGTGGTTACCATACTTACTTCCTACGCCCAAAGCGCGGGTTCGAACCCGGCTAGGATCGATGGGTTTTTTTCGGGCGTAAAAATCCTAAGTATGGCTTCCTTCGGAAGGGAAGTAAAGCCGTGGGTCCGTGTCGTACATTTACGGCACGAAAAAGAATCTCAAGCCTGAGAGGCCTCTGAGCAAAATTTGTCGGCCGTTTCACGCCCTGAGTTGAATGGGACGCTGATGACCTGAGATGTTAAAGAGCGTCCATAAATAATTCAATCAAAAAAAAAAAAAAAAAAAAAGGAGGGTTGTTTCATATATTCTTGCCATTGTGTTTAACCTTTTTTTGGCAGAAATGCAGCTTTGTGCCACCAATGTAACTCTCTCCCGACAAACCATTACTGAAGCGGGATGAATCTTTGGGACCACCTCAAAAGCTTCAGAAGTCCTGGCATACATTGTCAAGCTCTCTTCAATTTTGAAAAATTTTCACCTCTAAAAAATTATTTTTTGTGCTGGTTGTTAACATAGAGTGAAGTAGGCATTTGCATTTCAGCTCTCTCTGCTGTTTAAGTGTTAAGAGTTAAGAAATGTGCAGTACCCTGACGATAAGCCTTCAGCCCAAGGTCTGAGCAATCTTTAATGCTTTCCTGGAAATGTTCACCTCATGAGCCATCACTGTTTGTTTTCCAAACTGGATTTTTTTCTAATATGAGCCGCCGCTGATTTCACAATTTTCCTTGTCCTACAGAATGCGAAGGACCAGATTTTGATAATGTCAGTAATTCTATCAGTTTCATTAAAGCGCTTGTGGTGCAGTACACAAATGTCCTGCTGATTTTCAGCTTCTTAGGAGTCTGAAAACTCTCAGGTGATGAGACCCTATGTAGAGCTACACAGCAACACAGTTTTCATAGTCTCCCCATCCTATGACTAAATCTTTAATTAGCTTGTTAAGCTGTTTTATTAGCAGCAGTTGGTCAACAATGTATCAAGAATTCCTAATTCTCCACTGCCTATCATCTGGTACAGTACCTATCAAAAGTTTGTAACATTATGGCTAGACTAGGTATAACTGCCTATCTCCAATGATAGCTGATATTGTTGCATCACCAATATAAGGGGGTGTTTAACACACCACATTACCATTTTATAATCACATTTTAGAATTGTTAAAGGATGATTGAGTTGTTATGTATCACCTTGATTTCCTCTGCATTTGTTCATGGTTCTTGTACCTAAATATAGCCATCCCAACATTGCACAAGACGTGGACAGAACATATTACACTGCATTTTGCCCATTGCTAAAGAATGACTGAGCTTGCAATTGTCAACGAGTATTACGTAAATAGCTATGTTTCATCTGTTAAATGCAAGGTCAAAGTCCAAAGAGATCAAAAGTTTCCGCTGAAACTTTGCAAATGTAGTGAAGAGCACATAAGGCATATGATCTTGCAGCTAAACGCTACCTATACATGGATGAAAGGGAACAGGCAAATGAAAAGAAAGGCAAAGAAGGCTGAAATGAAGAAATTAACGAAATACTGTGGTAATGGTTCGTAAGTGCGCAACCAAAAAAATACTTCTGTCTGGACCCATGTTACATAGTGAGGCTCTGAAAGTCACTAAAGAGTTACAGAATATGGAGTTTAAGGCATCTACAGAGTGGCTGGATAGCTTGAAAGTATGTGAGGAAGCTAAGGATGAGCAGCAAATTGTACCAACGAATGGAAAAACTGCACATCCTAATTGCATACTATGATCCTGAAGACGTCTTAAATGCCCATGAAATGGTACTGTTTTATCATGCACTGCCTTCTTAATCTCTTGCAATTTCATGTAAAAAGTGCATTGATGGAAAAATGTTCAAGGAAAAACTTACTGTACTGCTGTGAGGAAACATGTTAGGTGAAATGTGAAGCCACTGGTTATTGGAAAGGTGACAAAACCCCTTTGTTTCAAATACATAGAAGTTACCAAGCTTTTAGTCGCATGGTGAAGCAATAAAAACTATGTGGACGGTGGTCTTATGGAAGAGTGACTGGGCTCTTGCAATGCCTTTAAAAAGAGAGAGAGAGAGAAAATCCCTAAGTGCTCCTTTTTCTAGACTACGTAACATGTCACCCCAAAGTTAAGTTATCAAATGTGAAATTGGCTTGGCTCTCGCTTGGTTCAACCAGCATCATACAATCCATGGACCGGTGGGTTATTCACACATTCAAGTCCCTTAAAGGTGATTATTGACGAAGTCTCTTATTCTAAGTGATGAAGAAGTTGAAGGTGAATTTGCTCTTGCATGGTCAGTTTCTGTCCTGAATGCAGTGAATTGGATTGGTCTGGCAATAAGAGAAATAAAGCCTGAAACTGCCACCCAGTGCTTCAACAAAACACGGTTTGGAGATGATGAAAATGATGCTTCTGCTGAATTAATTAAAATATGGAACATTTCATGCAGTCCGGATGACTACATTCGAAGTAATGACCTTCTGTCAACTCACTCTACTTTTACTTCAGCAACAGATCAAATCCACAATGCAGAAGATTAGGAAACAAAGGGTGAGGAACAAAATTAAGATGTTCCCAGGAAAATTAATATGTATGAAGAAGTAATTGCATACATAAACCATGTTAGGCACTTTACAATACACACAAATTTTCCCAAGTTTTGGAACTATTGTACAGTGCAAAAAATTGCATAGAAAAAATAACTGTGAATAGAAAATTCGAACAACTTTCCGTTCTTAATAGCTGGCAAAAAAAATTGAGTGAGATGGAAAGAAAATAAAATTATGGACAATAATGCAAGAAAATTACAGTACACACCTTACATATGTGCATACAATAAGTTCGTGTTACTCAATGTAACAATGTAGTGCTCTATTGTACAATATACAGCAAATGAAGAACATCTATTGTACAAGAGTATGTACATAACTATATGCATAATTATAAATTAATATTGATGATGCACTGTAATTTGTAAAAATTAAGTAGACAATTGTTTTTTGTGCAATCTGGAAACTTGTCCAATTTGGAAAATTATTTTGGTCCTATGGAATTCCACTTTGAGCAAGTTTTATTGTACTTAAAATTATCAGCACTATTAAGCTGAGATCAGCAATGACTTAAAACTGCTAAAATAAAGAAAAATGTAAACTGGATTAGTAAACAGTCATATGCTGCTCCATACACATTAGGAATATAAATCAAAAACAAGAAGAAAAATCGGCGGTAGTCTGGCACTTTTGGAAAGAACAACATAACATTAATAAAAACCCCAAATTACTTAAATATATTAAAGGAAAAACTGAACTTACAGTCTGGGAAAATATCTATATTTGGAAGAATAAGGAGAAAGTTTTTAATTTCGAAATCCCGCCAAGTGATGTACTAATACAAAAGTTCATCAAACCTCCACCAGAGACGAATCGATCTGTCACAAACAACGAGGCCGGCAGTCAACCAGGAACTGATGATAGGAGCGATGGCTCCCGAAACTAGTCTTCCATTTAATTCAATTTTAGTGGTGTGTATGTTACTATTTCGACTCAATTTCTCTTAAATGTTAATAAAAATTCATGTCAATAGTTTGCTAAAAGTAATCATAAAATTATTCAAAGATGGCAAGGAAATTTGTTCATCCTAAAAGTCTTGCACACGACGCTTAAAATAATTTCTGAATGTCTTAAGCTGAACAATTTTTAGTACTGCTGCTTGTGAGAGCAAAAAAAAGAAAGCTCTGTTTTCCACCTCTGCCTTAAATTCATGGATGTTAAACCCCCAGTTCATCATTATCACTAGGTATAATTAAACGGTTCTGATATTTGTGGTCAGATGTGAGCTCACTTGCCCACTTTGAGAGTATCTAGGCATAAACGATGAATTTCAACATTCATCAGTCCATCAAAGGACATGGAACTCCTAGAGTGAAAAGACAATTAAGGAACAGTTTGATCACCAGCAGAAATGATGATAATGCAGGTATTCAGCCTTGAAATCTTACGGAATGCTAACTGTGCTGAAAAGACTCAAATTTACTTTATGTAGAAGGCATTTCGATGTGTGCTGTAATTAAGTCAGAAAATGCATTTCATATGGAAAGTAAATACTGAAGTAATATTAGAGTTGAAGTTCCAAGCAAGGTAGATGAAATTAGAGCAGAAAAGATGCATAGATCCATGTGGCAGGAGAAGCTGTTTGTGTATTTGTACAGAAAAGTAGGTTTTAACTATAGCCATACAGCATGCTGGAAATCTTGTCTTTTATGTGTCCCATATAGGATCTGAAAGGGAGTAATTTTATCTCCCAGCAACAGAAATGATTGTAATGGCTGGAAAACCCACTTTTGAAAGGACACAAAATAAAGAAATGTAGATTGTCTGCAACTAAAGCTCAAAAAAGACATTTTTATTGCAGCAGTTTGTAATAGAAATTATTATAACAGTGGTGAATAACTATATCCATATTATCAGTTCATCACATACAAGATATGTAAAACCATTATCTGGTGCAAGATTAAAGTGCATCAGGAAAAAGCCACAAAAACAAACAAGTTTTGAGGGTGAAGCTTAGTCTCCTGCAGACACACTAAGCAGAGGATCTTTCATATGCATTAAAATCCAGCTCAGGTGTATAGGTGTGAGTTCTAAGTGCGCCCAAAGAGAGGATAGTCTTATTAATGTGCTTAGAACTGTGCAATTACACATAAAAAGCAGAAAACGTTTTAAAAATATAATTTAGCTTGGTTTCTGGGTTTTGCCAAGTCTTAGCAATAAAATTTTCCTCAGAATTTATTCTAAGTAGACAAATTATTTGACACCAGCTGCAGCAGCTTGAGACACTTTAAAAATAGAAATTACAGATTTTGCAATTGTTATTTATATTATCTATCATAGAAAACAAAAAGACTCTAGAACAAATTGTTCCTTTGGAATTATTCCAGCATTAGAAATTGCAAATGGCACATCAATCATAACTATGTTAAGTATTGCAATTTGTGGGCATGCACATCATATTCCATGCTTTAGTTCTATCTTCACATTTACACAGGGAAAGCACTTCTTTTGATAATGGGGTCGCTAATTGGCAAATGGCAAAGAAAGCAGCCACAATCCCACAGTATGGTAAAATGATAATAAGACAATAGAAACAATGGAAATAAAATATTTCTTGGCTTTGACTTCCGTGCTCTGGCTGGCTGCTCCATATTCACAAAGTCAAATCACAACACGGGTGGAGTACTTGGCGATACAACAACAATAGCAATATGAACTACATGTGTTCTCTCCAGTCTGTTATTTATTTGTAATCTGAAGGCTTCAGCTGCAAGTTTAAAGAACTTGTATTACCATCAGTTTATTCCTTCTGATAGTGGTCTATTGTGTCAGTAATGTATTGCAGCAGTCACCCTCTTCATAATGCTTATTTGGAACTCAGCGTTTATTTGAATTAGAACTGCAAAACTGATCTATTGTGACAGTAATGCATTGAAGCAATCGCCCTCTTCATAGTGCTTACTTGGAACTCGGTTTATTTGTATTAGAACAGATCAGTTTGGAAAACCATTGCATGAAAAAACAGATCATATGAGAGCATTTGAGGGGTTCAGAGCTAAAGTGGCATAAATCCATTTTCTTTCGCCTTAAAATGGAATTAATTTTATTTTGAAGTATGGATTAATTATAGTTTCAGTGCTGTATGTATGTATGTAACTCCTGCACTACAAATGTTCACACAGTTGTCTTTCCTCTTTTGTTCAGAGCAGTAACTAAGCAACTCCATTTTTGATTGCGATTAGATGGAGGGTTAACAATTATCTAGTGATCTTAGTGTTACTTATTCAGAATACAAACCAGACGTGATGAGAATACTTCTGATAACGCAGTTAAACGTAAGCATATAAATAATAATAAAAGTAGTAAAAATGAATTAATATTCAACAAACAATTCAGAGCAACAGAGCTAATCATTTATACCATACATTATTTGAGTATTTTACTTACTTTATGCATCATAATTCTGTCTTAAATTATTATTGTTAAAAAAAACTTGTGTTAACTCCACTATTTTCATTGTACTTTAGTTCAGCAAACTAAATAAATAGCTGCAGCTTAACCTTGCAAACCCCGCAGCAGGGAAGAGATAGAGACAGAAATAGATAAAACAGGTATGACTTGCATATTCAAGCATATTTGTAAATGCAATAGTAGAATTGTGGGTGGGGTTTCATTTCATATACGAGGTGATATCCACAATATTCGGGACTGGTGCTGCCAACTCAACAGTATTTCCAGTAGAGTTTTGTACCACTAGGTGGCAACACTAGCGCATCTAATGAGTGACTGTTTAAACTTTCATGTAGTTGGGTAGATGTGCTGAGATTCTATAGAACTTTTCATGATACTCTGTGTGTAGTGTGTGGCGATTTTACAATGGATCCAAGATTACAACAAAGAGTGTGCATCAAATTCTGTGCAAATCTTGGAAAAAATACCACAGAGACCCTCGCAATGATTCAACAAGTATTTGGGGAACAAGGCATTACCATAAATGTGGGTTTGAGCAGTATGCTCAGTTTCAGGGCCAGCCATACAGCTACTGAAGACGGTGATCACACCGTAGACCTGTCAGCTGCACAATGCCTGACATTAGTGCCAAAGTTCAACACCTCATTCGTGAGGATCGACGTCGAACCATTGAAGACCTTGCTCATGAAGTGGGAATTGGTTATGGGACATGCCAATGGATTTTAACTGACGAATTGGGCATGCATTGTGTAGCCGCAAAATTTGTGCCAAGGATCCTGACTACTGATCAGAAGGCGCATCGTGTTGAAGTTTGCACGGAGCTTCGTCAGGCCGTATCCAATTACCCAACCTTCTCATCCAGGGTCATCAGTGGCGACGAGAGCTGGATGTACGCTTATGACCCTGAGATAAAACAACAATCCTCCCAGTGGAAGAGTTCGAACTCACCAAGACCAAATAAAGGGAAACAAGGAAAGAGCAAAGTCCTCGTTTTCTTTGATACCAAGGAGATTGTGCACAAAAAATTCATCCCACCAAATCAAACCAATACATACTACTGAGACATTTTGCGACGGCCTGAACTTTGGCGACAAGGGAACTGGCTATTGCATCACGATAATGCGCTCTGTCACAATTCCTTGTTCACCAGGAGCTTTCTGACGAAAAGCAACATGACGGCTGTCCCCCCACCCACCATACTCGGCTGATTTGACACCCTGCGACTTTGCTCTATTCCTCAAACTGAAAATCAAGTTGGAAAGAATGTCAGTTCCACACAATTGAGAGGATTCAAGAAGAAATGCTGTCTGTGCTAAACACCCTCAAAGAACATGACTTCCAAGATGCACTTGGAAAATGGCAGAATAGCTGAGATCGGTGTATACGTGAGGAAGGAAAGTATTTCGAGGTGACAGCAGTCATTAGTCTCAAAGTAATTTTTGATCAGATAGCAGCACCAGTCCCGTATATTCTGGATACCATCTCGTAAATATCTAATAATAGCATTTCTTCATACCCATGGGTTCAAATGAACTGCAAAGAGGATGTAAAAGAACACAAGATACAGATTCATGGAAATGAAACATTTGTAAGAGATGCAGAAACAATGGAAAATCATATGCTATTTGTAATAGCTGTGAAGTTGCTGGAAAAATACATAAGTCATACAATGTAATTGCATAATGAATTGTAACACAAATATCCCCCAAGAAGAAATAGGAGGGAAGAAATTTTCACTGCCTTTTGGAAATTATCTGACTATTCTAGACAAAAGTATATATACGAGGACATGTTTAATTCAATCCTTTAAAGTGGAAACAGTCCAACGATGGATCTCGCGCTTTGAAGATTGTTGCATAAAAATATTTGTTTAGAGTGGAAAATGAAAGTGCTCACATATACAAAAAATACTTTTTAGATACTTTATAAATAAGTGAAGAAAGGTTATACAGATGTTTAGGAAGATGTTTAGTCACAGATTCAAGAGGAAGAAACATACCTGGAAATAAAATAGATGACAGTAGTATCCAAGAGCACATCCAATTATTTCCAGAGTATCAGAGTCATTATACAAGAAAGGATAATCCAGACCAATGACAACTTACTTTTAAACTATATGGAAGATGTATTCTCTTTACCTTGAATGGTGTGAGGATAATGACATGGAATCTGTGAAAGAAAATATTCACATATTTACATAACAAATTTAGCCTGCACTTCAAACCATCAAGAATACATGTTAGACTTGTAATGCATTACAGTTGAAAATTGCAGAAGGAAATACTCAACAGAAAAATGAAATAGAAAAAGAGAAAGATGGCATCTTGCACAGGCTGAAGAATCAAGAAAATTGTTAAAAAAAATGACAGAAATTCAGTTTCTATTCAGCACTATTGGTTCATGTTTGGTTTACAAAAGACATTACCCTTTCCAAAATTGGGATCATCCGCGACTTACTATAAAGAGTTTGTATGTATTGAAGTATGATTCTTTCACTGGTGATAATATTCATATTCACATGTGGGATGAAATAATGGGAAACCAAGTTTCCGGGATGTTGTGTCATATATTGTGAAACACTTAAAAGAAAATACACAAAAATTAAAATTAACTGCATTTTCTGTTTCCTATGCTGGGCCGTGAAGTAGTAAAATAATTATAATATTAATTCAATTTGGAATCGAAACGAAGTGAAACACCCATTAACACCTATCTGACTCAGAAGAGATTAGTAAAATAATATTGATATACAGTTGATTTGGTGACACTTACTTGGTTTTTAAAATTTTACTTTTAATAAAAAAAAATAATAATAAGTGAAGTATAAGTGTCACCAAAACAACTCTTTGCCAATATTAGGAATTGCAATGTTTATGTTCCCATATTAAAGTTTAGGATATTTCCATTTGGTAAACAAAGATGGGGAAGAGTTAACAAGGAATGGAATATGATGTATAGAAAAGAACTGATTTGGAGGGAGGTTTTGGAAACAGATTAGAGTAAGAATTGAGAATATAGATGGACAGATGTTACTTTTTATAATGAGGGGAAAGAGGTCACTAGTGTTCTATTAGGAGATAAAAGGGCATGTTAAAAGAGATAAATACATTAGTAAGTATAATAAGCTGGAGAGAGGGGGATTGGCAGGTTTAGATTAGAATTTGGAGTTTAAGAGGTTTTAGAAATAATTGTGAGCATGGAATTTGCTCTATTAATAGAAATGTAGAAAATGTGGAACATATTTTGTTTGAATGCTCAGGAACAAGTGAATGGAGACAACGAGCAGTATATGGTAAATGGTTGAAATTAAATAAGACAATTGCAGCAAAGTAAATTTTTGATGACCAAAGGAAAATTAGGAATCTTGGGGAATATATATGTATATAGACTGAAGAACAAATGATTATGGTCAGTGAGGAGAGAGGATCTGTGAATTTGTGTTTGCCTTGTGCAATAACAGGTAGTGGTATAGTAGATTAAAAGTTTAAATCTGCATAAATTTAAGCTAGTTAAGGAAAGGGGTTTCTGCAAATGTGAATAGATTTATTGCTAACTTTGGGTGATTATTGAATTGTATAGCATTTTTAGTTTATGTTATTATAGTGTTTCTTGGTTTAGTAAAAGGGAATGTGCTAAAGCCCTATGGATATTCCAGTAGGAAGTTACTGATGAACTGAGGACGCTTAGCAAACTCAGTTGAATATAGTTAATTAAAAGGTGAAAATTAGTATGTCAATGAAAATGTTTGTATCAGAGTGGTTTAAAATACTGGCCTGGAATAGAACCAAGCCATAATGTAATATTTGTGAACTTAGTGCTATTTAAATAAATAAATATTAAAGTCACTGTATGACCCAGAAATAAAAGTATAAGTAATAAACTATGAATACATGGTTCCAGGTTTAAAAATGCAGATTTTGGTTAACTAAATTACCTAGTCCTAGGAAACAATACATTTTCTGCTGATGCTTGGGTAGATATTGTAAGAAAAAACACTAAGAAGATTCCTTTGTTGTGCATGTAATAAAAAATATTGTCCACAAAGAGCTACTAAATCATATAGTGGTTAGAAAAAGGGCTATTGATGGGCAACAATTGCATTGGCTGAAGTGAAATGGATACAGTTTGAGAAAACAACATCAATTATCATGTACTTCAAAGATTTCAGAAACAAAAGACAATTAAACAAATTACCATCCTGAGTACCTTATGAAAAGAAAAAGCTAAAACAAGTTCACTCACCACCCACAATTTAATAACAAATTTCAAAAAATTTTCAAACAGTTTAACATCACATGCACCTAAAAACAGTTACAGTGTTGGCAAACTGTTGAAGTTGAACAAAACAGATTTCGGACCTAAAGAAGAAAAATCAGGTATATACCAAATTAATTGTAAAGACTGAAAAAAATATACATAGGCAAGACCAAAAGAAATATAGGCATCAGATTGAAGGAACACTGGAGAAATATTCACTATAAGCACATAGAAAAATCAGCCATAGCAGCACATTGCTGAAAAGAACATCATGAAATAAAAAAGGGCATTACATTATTAAAAGCAGTTTAAAATCCCACAGAACTCTGCATATGAGAAAAGGTTTTCATAAAGAAATGTGAACATAAACTCATGAATTTTGATATTTTGGAAGCAGACAATATTTTGTATAAGGTCATCAACAGACCACCAGAGCCCTGATGGTTACCTACATTTTCAACCTAGTATGATCCGTCAGTCATTTACATTTGATGATGTGAACAAGAGCTTCATGAAACATGATCTGAATTTTAAAAAATTTAAGAGTGAAACGTCAAGGATGTTTTAATATTTTAAATGCGTGAACTCACTGTCCTTTATTCCTTGGGAGTGAAGCTGTAAGAGTGCTTTTGACATTTTAAATGTTTTATCTACTTGAAATTCAAAGTGAGTTTCAGGATCAATTCCATGAAAATGATTTCTGTAAACACCAAAGAGGTAGACCTCTATAATATCTGTCATCAGTGAAATAGGAGGCTCTTTGCAAGACCAGATGTTTTGACAGCAGCCAAGAAAAAGGACATAATATTCTCTTATAATATTCCCTTTGTAATATTCATATTTCTTAAATTTATCAATCATGTTCTAATTATCTGTCAATGTCTTGTTTTCTTGCCTAAGAAGAACACAAGCTGTTTGAAATATTGCCATAGTACATATGTGACTTTCCAAGTGTTTTATTCTTTTTCTTCTTATTTATTTTAGTTACATTTCATTGTGTTATTTTATTTTTCATTATATATATATTTTGCAATAAAGTGTATTGATATATTCCTTAATTTTGTTTGTCAATTCAAGAACTTGCCTTTATCTGTAAACTGCCCTAGCTGGAGTTACACCATTTGTGCAATGAACACCTCATATTTTAGTGAAAGGTGGATGGAGAAAAAGCATAAGTATTTCCATTTATAACTTTTTTGCAATGAGAAAGGCTGATAAAAGTTGGAGGAAATATACATAAGAATATAGCAAAGTTTAATTATAAGTATAAACTGTAGCTGCTATTATTTCAAAACTGTATTTGAAAAAATGGGTGATTTTATACAGGATTATCAATTATTTGAGACAATAATTAGTGTTTTTTTTTTATTTTGAAATTGATATTTAAGTACTGTACTGGCTCAGGTGGTTTAGTATATTTAACTAAAAGTGCTATCAAGGTGAATGATACAAAATGCAAACAATGAGCACATTTCAGTAATAGACAGAGCATGTTCTGTGGAATGGAATATTCTCTAACATTTCTGCATTCTTGCGCCTGTAATCCCAAAGGAATTGATCAATGAGAATTGCATTAACAATCAGGTCTTCTGTTTTCTCAGCTTTTAGTAGCTTTCTTACTTCGTCAGCAATCAACTCCACAGCATAGATGGAGCATCCTCTAATCTCCACTTCTTCTTCACTTCCATTTTCAAGTATTTTGCCTGAAACATTTTTATAGTAGGTATGAATTAAAAAGGCTGATCCAAGCTTGTTTATGGCATATTATAAAAATTACATTAGAATGTACTCTAAAAAGTTCAATATTTTTAATAAAGCCTTTATATTCACCTGAGTATGCATATAAGATGTACATATCACTCTGAATAGCATTAAAAGTTTAGCCAAAATCAGCAACCTACTTCACAGGCATACAAATACATATGTAAGCTTAACTGGTATGATTAAATATCACTGAATATTAACTATTACAAATTACCTTCTTTCAGCTTCCTTGTTAGTTCACCACTGTATTTCATTACTCCATAATGAACGAGCACTTGTGGAATTCTGCAAGCAAAGAGATATTCAGAGGAATGGTGCTATTCATGCCACTTATGACGTGAAGAAGTTTCTCTTTGCATGTTGCGAGTAGCATTGCCAAGTCGCATATGAAACCCTGACTCTGCTTGTCAACTGTGCATCCTGAACAATCCCAGTTGGGACACATTCCTTGCGTAAGATTTTCCAGAGTTTTCCCTTACCTTGAAAAAGTGAGTACTAACTAACCTTAGGGTGACATTGTGGCTAAATGGTTAGACTACTTGCCTCCCACTAAGGTGGCTGGGTTTAATCCCAGCAGCCATAATTAGGATTTGTGGCAGACAAAGTGGTACCTGGGCAGGTTCTTCCAGTGTTCCAGTTTGTTTCCCTTGCCACTCTTTCCACCAGTGCTCCATCATCATTATCTCAGATTAATCACTGTGGAAAGCAACAGGAAGCTACTATAATATCTCTACCAAGAAAAGTAGCAAATACGGCACAATGGTGCTAGTGTGCAATGGAGGACCTGCCCTCAGGCAGAACATTATGACTGAATGAATGAGAGAGATAACTTTAGAAGACACCATGAACTCGACTCATTGACTACCATTCAATAGATTCCAATCATCATTTTAAAAGATTTTAGTACATGTTAATGTTAATCACTCAGAACTATTTTCAATTACAATCATGCCATTCCTGTTATAATGACATCCTTAGATATTATACACTGAAATCTGTATGTAAGCTCTCTATTTCACAAAGAATGTAGTCAACTTCAATCTGTTTCTAAACTCACATTGCTATTATAGAAACTCTAGTGATTTATATTAAATCACAGCAACCCTCCCCCCCAAAAAGAAACAAATTAAATATAGACAACTCAGAGATATGATTCCTTGGCATAGGGTTCAATATAAGTCCTTTTACGAAATGTTTATTTTTATTTTCTGTAACCCATTTCTCTGAACTATTTAATATTTGATTAAGAATATTTAGCACAAATAATCTAAAACATAAATTATTCATATTAAAAATAATACTGAAAAGCACTATATGTATGCTTTTGTTGAGTCAGTCCTGGTGGTGGAGTGGTACTTGCCTCCTAAACCCAAGATAGTGGGTTCAATCCCGGCCAGCATCAATGGATTTTTTTGGGGTGTAAAAATTCTAATTAGGGCTTCCTTTGGAAAGGAAGTAAAGTCATGGGTCCAATGTCATAGATTTACGGCATATACAAGAACCTCAAGCCTGAAAGTGGTCTCTAAGCAAAATGGATTAGCCATTTCATGCCCTGAATTCAATGGGATGCCGATGACCTGAGATGTTAAAGAGCATCTGTAAATAAATCCCCCCACTCAAAAGTTTTTGTAGTAGTTGTGGCAGTAATGGAATTCTGGTTTAAAGGTCAAGTGCCATGAGCATTAACCCCTTAACACAAACTGAAAAACTGACTGATTGAAACCAATCCTGGCTCAAAGGCAAAAATCCATATTAAGCAGAACTAAATACAAATATGGGAATCTCTGAAAATAATAGATGAAATAATTACAGAAAACTGGAAAAAAGTACAAGAATGAATGGATGGTGTTTAATGCCCGTTTTTGCTACAGAGGCACCACAGGCGATGAACATTGATGATACATGAGATGATAGATATATTGGGAAAGGATTTATTTTTAAGAAAGGAATCATTCCAGGCCTAAATTTATTCCCTGCATTTGCCATTTATGAACACTGAGGAAAACCTGGAAAAAACCTGTCAGGGAGGACGGTCCTGGCAGGATTCGAACCCCACACCTCCCACTCACAAGTTTGCGCCTTAATGACCTTGGTCACCCATGGCGGTGGAAAAAAATGATAAAATGCAATGAAGTTATTTTTAATTAATTGCTCTGTGACCCAGGAGAGTGATTAAAACAAAACAGTAATAGAGATAAAATAGCTACTATGCACTCACAGATAAAAGGTGCATACGAAAAATCAAATACTGCTCTACAATATAGACCAGAGAAGTCAGACTAAGCTCCTAGTGTACTACCATTCAATCAAAAGAAAGATCAATATAAAACAGACATTCAAAAGCTTCATCATTTTTAAACAATTGACAGTGGAAACAGCATGCTTTAAGTGCAAATGAGCCAAAAACCAACTCAACTAACTCAACAAGAGTTAGACATTGCTCAGTTAAAAAAGTTGATTTTCAGTTATATGCACCAGCATGAGAAAATGGCTGTGCCACTTCTATTTCAACCCTATATTGTTTCATTTTATTTCCATTCCATATAAGGATCTAAACTTTTACAATAATTCAGTACGGACTTGCATCCAGAGGTATGATGCTGGTGTTTGGGTTCATAGATTGTTCCATATTATAATTATTGTAATCATATTTCGGCACTCTGCAATAATATCTGCAAGAGTAACTGATGAACTAAGGAAACTTAAAAGGGATTACCAATAAAGAGACAGAATTAAATGATGGCATACAGTTTGCAGGTTGCCACAATGCCCATACACAGAAGCAGAGGTCAGTTTTTCTAAAGGTGAAAATAGATAATATTAGCAGCCTATGTGCCAAAAAAACATTTTCTTGATGAAACTGTGATTAGAGATCATGCAGATAAATGGGGAAAGTTTGATCTCGTGGAGTTTTTTTTCCCTGAGAACATAACATTTCTTGTACAAATGGCTCTGTGCAGCACGAGACAAAAATCATAGGTGGAAAACGATGGATGAAAGAACTAGAAGTCAGCATTAATATCTTGGCTCTCGTTCTAGCATAAAGCTAGAATTACCTACATATGAAGCCAAAAATAGGGGTTAAAAAGTTGTTTTTGCAGAAGCACTTACTGCTTTATTCCTGTGACCAGGAATGTAACAGAGCATTACACCACTGGTAATATCAAGAGCATAGAGTGCAGTCTGTATAAGAAGTTGGTAGTTGCACAGTACATAAAGACTATTTCAATGCAACTGAGTAAATAGGATCAGATTTTTTAATAGTGTTTAATGCCTGTTTTTACTACTGAGGCAGTAGACACTTATGATAAATGAGATGAAATGATAAATATGGAAAGCATTTTTTTTAAAGGAAGGAATCATTCTAAGCCTAAGTTAAGGGTACCTCACTGACATTTGATATTTATGAGAACTGAGGAAAACCTAGAAAAACCTCAGTCAGGAAGGACAGCCCTGGTGGCAGACCTCTTGCTCATGAGTTCGTGCCTTAATGACCTTGGCCACCTGTGGCAGTCGGATCAGCTGGTGCAATACTACTGCTATAAGTGGAATATTAATTAATTAGCACATATCTCCACAGTAAAAACCAATGCTTCAGTACTAAAGCCATAAGCAAAACTTCTTATTATGTGAAACAAAGGAATAGTTTATGTGATTATTATCTTTGTAGATGAAAATATGTCATGATAAAAGCTCCCTAAAGTGCTATAGAAAGAAAGTATGCAGTTGTTAATTTCATAAATAATATCAGCACAGTATAAGACCAAACCTCTGTTTGAGCTAAGGTAGAAGTACCTCTGGAAAAGGTAACTTGATGATGAATTTCTGAACAACATACAAGCTCCCAAAACTCTGCTGAGAGGATGAACTTAAGTGACCTTACACTATATACATAAAGGAGGCCAACCTTACACATTCATGTCATGTATGGCTCTTCACTTCTACTGACTTAGTACCTATATAAAATACCAGACCATACACTTCATGCTTATTTCACCTTTAACTTGATACATATAGTGTGTGTGTCAAGTCATAGTATGATTTCAGATCCCTATAGTATCCGAATAAAATAAAGCCAAGACATGATGATGGACATTTAAAAGAGTTTCAGAATTTAAGTGAGTACTTAGGATGCATGTGCAAGAAATCATGTAAATGTCATATTCAATTAGCATGGATGTTTCGAAGACTCAGTATTTCTTTGGCTTGCAATATTTTAATTAATGCTGCATTCAATGCAAATATGGAGAGCCATCCAATTAAGTAATATTTGTTGGTGGGATCTCAGCTTATGAAATTGGCAGCTGATTGCATGCAAAAATATCTCAGCAGGATATTAGTTCAAGCTATAGGATAAGCTATCTAAGGAACCTCAAAGAAATAAATGTTACCTGAACTTAAAGACTATACCTTATTGTAATCTTTATTGGCAAAATATATTTTACAATAAGTTTACAGTATATAGGGTTGCCTATGAAATTTGGTCCTGGCCACTCACAGACCTTATTAGCATCCAAAGTTAGGAAAAAATCTCCATTTTACCAGTTACAAACTACAGTTGTTACAGACAATCCACCCTACTAATGACCCCAAAATAAGGTTTTTCTATACAGATGCTTGATAAGATTATGATAAGCAAAATTCAGAATAACGTGCTCAATGACTAGGCTATTTTCCATTTGTGTGGTTATGTTCAACGTAACATTAGGATAAGGTCAAATGAATGGCTACACTATGCAACATCACATCCCAAAAGTGAGCTCTTACTATGCCTTCACATGAGTGATAGTTCCATTTTTCTTTGAGGAACTAAATGTGACCTCACACTACTCTCTTGATATGCTAAAATTGTATGCAGTAGCACAATTTGGAGATGAATGTTTTATACTTTACAAGATGGTGCTCCTCTGCACTATAGATAGACTGTTATGAGTTTCTGGATAGGTCATTTCTGCAATGCTGGACAGGAAAATGTAGACTCCCATGACTTTAGACATAATTTTGGAGGTACATAAACATATATACTATATTTGTGTCAAAGTATGATACACTTGAAACAGTTAATCAGAGAAGCTAAATCTGTCACATCTGATATGCTTAGTCATGTGTGGTAAGAATTGGAGTATTGATCAGATGTACTTACGGCAACAAATGAAAGGTGATAAATTCTAATATACATGTAAAAATTATGAGTTGGTCTCTTATTTAAGTTTTGAAATATTAAGTGTTTATGGTTATGTTAACAAATCAATTTGATACTGCACTAAGACTTTACATAAATTCAATTAGATGATGTCATTGCCTACAAGTGACACTGATTCTGCCTTCTAATATTGAAATGTATGAATGTTAACTTAATATGTTAACATTCATTTTTGAATCACTAATTTGTATTTAACACATGCTTATACTTGCATAATTGCTTAATTCCTCATATGAATAGTACTTACACTATAAATATATAAGAAGTTTTAATTTTTTGGTCCCAGCCTTTACAACAACTTATTTAAACACCACTACTGTTTGTGAACATTGCAACTCCATGAAGGAATGATGGTAAGCACGCAAAACCTACAGAAAATGAAAACAGGGTATAAGATGCAAATGATCACAATTGCAGAGTAATTGCAAATGCGAGGGCCCAGCAGTGCTTTATAAACTGTCATGTTAGGCATATAAATAAAAAGTTGTTGAGCAGCCGTAAAACCAACTAACAACCCTCCAGGAGTAATATGTCTCATCAATGTCAAAGGGCACTACAAAAAGAGTTGGAATGAGAATGACTGATCAACCTGCATGCAGACGGATATTGCTCCGACATTACTCTTATAAGGAAAATGAGGCTATGGCAGTAATGTAATATGAAACAATGAACTGATGAGAACTGGGCACATCAAAAATGCAGAAGGGACCATGGAATTTAATGACACCTAGGATTTGCCACAATCTGCTTCCACAATTTGATGGATGCTTGGCAATTGCCTTATAGCATAAAGAGAAAAGGTACATTTATGACCATCCATGTCCAACATTGTTAGAATGGATGATTCTGTGATGACTTGGCAGGAGTCTAAACCAATCCAGACTATGAAAGCCTGAGAAATAAAATCATATTACAATAAAGCCATGTAACTTTCAAATCTATGGCACTAAAACACCAGTGTCTCACACATTTCTAACCACATTCCCACTCTATCCTGAGAGAATTACAAGAGAGAAAACCTCTCAGTTATTCTACTTCATATTCAGTCAGTGATTAGTTCTACACTTAAAATAAGGTTATAATGCAGTCTGCTACTTTTAGTACAATAACTTGATTGCACAATAACAGCATTCTTAATTCCATAAATCAACAAATGTGCACTACAAGACATTATAAGTACTAAAATAATAAATTCTTTAATCATTATGATCATAATTCACCATTTATTGTCATCCACTGCTTTATTACTTATTGTATTTGAGTTACAAAAATTTTATCTAATGAGCATAGTTACCTGTAATCTGCAAACATTGTGATTGAATCAATGTCATCAAACTGACCCAAGCCTTTGCCACGGAAACAGGACCATATGTCACCAATGAGAATCTGTGCCCGTTTGTACAAAGCAACTGAAAAGAAAGTTTCTTTTTATTTAATCTATAGATTTGAAAATCAAAATACTGTCCACAAATACCATAAAAATTGTCACTCACCTCTATGCCCTTTATAAGTAGCCTCATCCTTGTAACATAAGAAGTTTGTCACAATTAATGTCAGTAGTTTCTGAGCAGAATTTTTGCTTTCTTTTATGCATGTCACAAATGTACCTGCAAAAAAAGAATTAATAATAATGATATAAATTCTATCTGAAAATAAATCCAAATTCTGGAGCATATTATATAATCAAGTTTAACATTCTCTGTAAGACTGACATGTAATTCAAATATGTTTAGTTGAAAAACAGAGTCAAAAGGAAGTAATAAACATCCCCTAGGGATGAGTTCTGAGACACCAACATATCAATGATTACTGCTAAAGAGAATGAAACTATTACCATAACTTTGTTTTAGTCAACAAATAATGTGAGGAATTATTTGCCAGAAGCAATGATATGAAGATCAAGAGCAACTTCGAAACTTGTTCTTAATCTGCTTGTTGATAAACATCTACAAAACTATTATTATGCTTGTCAGCATTAGGTCACTCAATTAAAATAGTTAAAAGCATTGCAACAAGTGCAAAACTATCTAATTAATAATGTACCGTGACAAAAAGAGAAAATTAAACTTAGTAAATGAATCAAAAGGTTACAAAATAAAATAAAGCTGGATCACACTTAAATACAAAAATAGTCAGTATGAGGCTGTCATGCTTAATCTATATAGAATAAATTGCGGATATGCCCCACTCAGGAATACATAGTGCAGCATTTAGTCAGTTAACCAAAATGCATGATCTATGTGTTATTGCCACTACTCTGCAAAGTAGCCCTATCCTTCTCTTTGAAAAATTACCTCCATACAAAATAATGTGCCAAAAATTCATGTATATCTAGTCCATAGCATGGCACAATAGTGTTCCACAACAGAAGTTTAAACTCATTTATGTTGCAACCGTTTAACTGAATTTTCAATGTGCTATACTACAAGCACAAGGGTGGAAATGACGTCAGGAAGAAATTATGATGCAGTGCTTCTTGAAATGGACAGTGGCCTTCAGAAGCTATTTACCTCAGCTGAACATAAGAGTCTCAATCACAAAACAAACCAATCAAAATCACATGCAGATTTTACAGGACCAGCAACTTGTTCAGACCCTTCTGAATAATGATTATTCTAACCTGCAAAAATAACATATCTTCTTCCATGCTACATAAGTAATGAGGCAAGGACAAACTCTGTTACACTTCTTTTACTCGACTTGGTTGTTTTATAGGGAGACAAGAAGATTTATTAACTTGTTTTAGAAATCTCTGCCACTGCAGGCTATTTTCTAGTCTCCACCCCAGCTTTAATCGAGTGATTCTGTCCTGTACCGGAGAGTTACTCTGAACTTCACATACAATTTTGATGGGATGAAAATAGTGCAACAGATACTATACTGAACTCTTTACTCACAGTATATGCATTCTGGTTTGTTAGCACAAATTATTTTCATAGTTACGACTATTACTCATCAGGAGATATATAATGTTAAAAACTCTTAAAAGCTTTTAAACATATTTGGCAATTCCTATGGAAAGTGATTATTCCTAAAGTGGTTTTAACTGTTTTATTGACATTGGACATTCTACCCTGACTGTTTTTAGGTCAACTAGTTGAAAATCTATTTCTTTATTGAGAATATCATGAAAAATGCAGATATTTTTTATTAAGACAAAGCTATTTAAGGTTAAAATATGTGTAACACTTCTCTAATATCTTTTAGGCTTTCTCTGCATAAAAGTTAAATGTTTCACCATCCAACTATGTGCAATTTACAGTTTGTACACGCCACAACTTTAATATCTTATGCAAAACACTTAATGCATATCTTTGATATTTTTTTTAATTATGGCAAAATCTTGCATCATTCTACAGTGTGATCAGTGATGCTTTCCCCTGTGGTGAGACCTGGCTAGCTGGCTAACCCATTAAACAAGTGGTGTGCTCACCCATAAGCTAACACTCTGGGGGAAAACAAAACTGTTTGCTTGGTATATTGACATTTATTTACCATTCAAGTACAACTCCAAAATATGTCTGATAATTAACATACAATTTTTTAACTCAAAATCAATACCTAACCATAATAATAGTGACTGAGCCATCAGTTTATCAGTTTTTTTAATTATTAGATTAATCAAACTATATGCAAACTTGTTACAAATTATATACCATTCTTCACTTTTGAAATTGGCACAATTTTCTTTTGAACCCCAACATATGACTTCATGGCTGTGCACATGTATTTGAATCCCTTGTTTGCTTAAATTTTCCTACATAACTTTCTTAATTCATATCTCTCCTACTCTTCTGGAATATTCACCCCCTAACTCTACTTCTTTACCCCCCTTTAAATTGTCATAACTGTCAGCATTTTTATAGCCACAATATTTCTTTCCATTTTATCCCATTTTAGATCCCAAATGACTTCTGTCCACATACCAATTTCCCTCACTGCAACAAACAATGGTATGCTCCATCTATTTCCCCACACACAACACATATTTCCTTGTTAATCCTGAATCCTTTTTAGATATAATGAATGCCCTGTTCACTTCCATGTATACTCCTCCCGCCCTACTTTATCACATCTACATACTTTTCCCTATCCCAATCTCTCTTTTTGTTTTGTACAATCTCAAGGAAAAACTTGATCATATCTCTTGCCTCTCTATATCTTCTCTCCTCCTCTTCCTTACTTTCCACTAAAATTCTATTAAATTATTTTCTCTCCCCTCCAATACATCCCCATACCAATCTCTTCTAATGTTTTTTTTCAACTGCTTCTCTCAAATATTATTATGCATACCTGTTCTTTGATAAGCTATACTAATTCTTATTCATTATCCTTAGATACAACTTTCTGCACCAATATTTCAAAACTCTTTCCACTACCATTACTTTTCTTCCTGTTGTACCTAATTCTGACAATGCTGCTCCTCTTGGCGATCCTTTTGATAAACCTAATAACTATTTGCAAAAGATCCTATGAAATATCTCAACTCTTTCTACAATCTCTCAGAGCCCCCATAATTCTACCCCATACAACATTTTTGCTTCATATAATCTGACTAATTTACCACTGGTATCTAATTTAGACATATTCTGATATTATTTTCCCTTTAGCCATTATCTTCTTTCCATATGATTTTCAAACCTACTTTACTACTTAATCTCGCTCCCAAATAATCACATTCTTTCACTACCTCCAGCTGCTCTTCGTATAAATACCATTTTTTTCATCTTATCTTAAGCTGCTTCCTTTTTAAAAATATAACTATTTTTGGATTTCATAACGTTTATTCAATTGCCTTCTGTAACCTCACTACTGTTATCACATCTATTGTTAAATCTGTATAAAGCAATTCTGATATCTCTTTGTTACTAATCACACCTGGATAGTGTGCCATATTTTTCACAATTCTTTCCAAGATATTGTCTATAAATATGTTGAATAAAATAGGACTCAGCTAACATCCCTACATTAACCCCAACTTTCAATCCACTTCATCTGTAATTTCATTTTCATCATCTAACACAAAAATTGACTCCCTCATACATTCTCCTAATCCCTATAACAAACTAATTACTTGTCCCCCTTTTTCTGTAATTTATATTCTAATGCTTCCCCATTAAGGTATCAATGATTTTCCAAAATCAGCAAAGAACATATATACCCTTCTTTGTTGGTAACTTAAGAGTTTATATTATTATCTAGTGGTCTTTTCTATTTCTAAATCCTACTTGAAACCAAACCTTATTTTCCTCTTCCACCCACTCCCATAACTTATCTGCCATTATCCCCATAAATATTTTCCCTAAAATAGACAAGATACTAATCCCTCTATAGTTCCCTGGTTTACTCCTATATCTCTTTCCTTTCTATCACAGGACCACCTTGCTTCCAATTTTCTGATGTCAGTTTACTTTCGTTTACCTTGTTTAAAAAACTCTACCATTATTCTCATACATTTTTCTCTTTTGTTGAACAATTTTTCAAAATATTCTTTTATTCCATCTATCTCCACTGCCTTACTCTTTTACAAATTCTTATTTTGCCACTCTACTTATCCTGGTCTAATTTTTCAATTTTAGTATCTAGTCACTCCTTATCCATTTCACCATACCCTGTGATACTCCATTCCCAGTCAACCTCTCAAAATATTCCAGCCATTCCTTTAGACAATCATATTCTCATGTTCTCTCTTTTTACATATACCTCACAGTTTCCCAATTTTTTTTCTCAAGGTTTTTGAGGACTTAACATTATTGATAATTTCTTTACTTTATCATAATAGTTAAATCCCTTGATTAGAGCTACAGAATTGTTAATTAGTTCTTTGACAAATTTCTTTACAGCACTGCTTCACAATCAGTAATAGGCCTCAATGGTTAGTTTTACTATATCTTATATTCCTAGTACAGCAAGATCAGAGTGAAAGATTCAGTCCTAAAACTCACTTTACCACCAATATGTCAGTAAAAATGGATGAAGTGTAAGACATAAGCTGCAGAAGAAAAGGGGGAAGATAACCATGAAAGAAAGGCCCTAAGAAAAATAAGGTAGAAAGAGGACCAGATGTAAAACCTAATAGTGAACAAATAAGAAAGTGAAGTAGTTTTTGGAGGTTCATTTCTATACATTTTAGTATTAGATGAACATGTGCCAATGTTTAAGAATACCAATCATTCAACTGCTTAAAAAGTCATTTTGTGCCTTTTACTTAACATATTTTCAGTATATTTCTAACAAATAAGAGGGAAGGGGAAAAAAAAAAAAAAAAAAACCACACACACACACATTGCTTTTAAAATCCTCCAGAATTTAAAAAAAGGATGTTACACATTTTAAAAATAATAACATTCTTTTCTTTTCAGGAGTGACTTTTTCATTCTTTATAAAAATTGTCAAGAAAGCTCTTCCCAACTTTTCTTTTTTTAATCTCTGTTAGTACAACAATTACAACCCACTTTTGATCTGCTCTTGCGAAAGCCTGAACTTTGTACAGGCTACTGCAGATACATACAACTCATCTAGTTTGGTTGTCTACCTAAGTTATTTCAGGTGAACAAGTATTTTTGGGGGTTAAAGCATTATGCAGTTATGACTTCACTCACAGCAGAACATTACAATTGGTTGTATTTGTAATTTAGTGGAACAGTGGCAATATCGTAGTTATGAATTAGTGGACATGCTGTTAATGTATGAGGAAAGTGGAAGAAATCAGAAATGATCAGCTTCCTTAGTGCATTTGTATCCTGAGAGATGACAGTCAAACCATGGTCAATTTACAGAAATAGAGCAGAGACTTTGTGGGCATGCATTATTGTGTCCATTATATGTATGGCTAAGGCCTCCTATCATTGTTAATGCAGTTGGGGGACTGTGTGGTAACTTTTTTTTTATTGTGTTTAGTGCCCATTTTTAGTACTGAAGCACCACAGGCAGTGGACACTGGAGATGCATGATACACTGTGAAAGAATTTTTTTTAAAGGAAGGAAACGTTTCAGGCCTAAGTACCTCCCCAGCATTTGCTTTTATCAGAACTGAGGAAAACCTGAAAAAAACCTCAGTCAGGAGGGACAGTCCTGGCAAGATTCAAACCCAGACCTCTTGCTCATGAGTCCGCTCCTTAACAACCTCGGCCACCCATGGTGGTACTACAACTGTGGCCTTGAACCTTATCTAACAAAGCATATTATTCAACAGGATTTTGGGTGGCATTCATTTAAGCAACAGACCACACAGAAACTGCAGCGTGGCAACTAAAGCTTTTGTGCAGTATTTATAAAATGATTTTTGTAGCAAGTTAGTTTTCCAACCATAATCATAATAATTAACCATTTTATTATATACTTTAATTACCTTTTAAATTGGTAGAGGCTTCCATGACTTTTTACAATGAATTTTGAGGTCAGATGAGTGCCACACTGGAAGTGATGGCAGTATCAACTGCCTTAACGAACACCACCATACAGATATCAATCACAATGTAGAAAGGACGTACAATTTCATGGCCACTTTATATTAAATGTTAGCATGGGTTTCATTAACGAACAGGCTATCATCTCCCCCTTTAATGCTGAAAACGTCAACATCACAGATATTTCTGAATCACTATTTGGATGTGTTATTCAATGAGGTCCTTATCATTGTTTGACAGAATATAATCTTCTAACAAGATAGCCATCTGGCACATAGGTCAAGTTAAATAGAAACTATTCTCATCAGTAGATTGGTTTCAATAGTCCTTTAATGAGATGCCAACCAAAATCCCTGAATCTCATGATCATAGATTTCTTTTGATGTTTGTGTGATTAAGTTTACTCAAATTACCTGAAAATAGGGGGGATCTTATGCAAAGGTTAGGGCAGCAAGCGAAAACGTCACACCCCTCATGCTGTTGAAAGAGCAAGAAAGCGATATGAAGCATATAATGCTTCGTGAAGAACATTTTGTGTAATTAATTGGTACACAATAATGAAATTGCATTATTTATATATTTCCTTGTTATGTCACTGGAGACATATTAGCTGTGGATTGTTGTTATAATTTACTTTCAGGTTATTCTCCACAGGTTTAATATGTTAAATATTGTACTTATGAAGCTATTGACAATGGAGTGGTAATATATTCTAGACTTAGGTATTCATTTTTTTTTACACTAAACTCCACTTACTTACACAAACGTAAGATGCATTTCAGGAGAATCTCTCCCATCTTCAGTTGCTCACCGAACTGCCGTTACTCGAAATGATGGCTGGACACCTGGGTGTTTCTGTGGTGGCCTCTGTTGGTTGAAGTAGGAAATTGCTGAGTTCATCCATAGGAGGAAACTTGAAATTCATTAGGTTTTTTCTATTTTTTAATATAAATTTCTTTTCCGAAGTGGATAACTCCAATGGGTTGTGAAGACGTTTCAGCAGTTTAATTTCTGGTTTTAGGTCCAAAAATGAGCTGCTACTGCTGATTTATCCACCTGCTTAAACTGAGTATTCCTAAAATGTTCTTTCCTCAGAATTTCCAACTTCTCTTTGTTTTGCCTATGTAGTAGCTCTGCTGACAATCTGCACATTTTATTTTGTAAATTTCTGATTTGTGTTCTGTTGATATGGAGTCTTTTACTGTGCAATGTAATAAATTCTTGATGTTGTATCTGTTCTTTGGGGCTAACATTATCCCATGTTCTTTGAAAATTTTCTTGAACTTGTGGTAAATTGGATGGTAGGTGAAACTTTTGAATTTGTATTCTTCTTTTGTGTTTTTCAGTGTGGAAACTTTTCTTAACCCTTTTTGTCTTTTATATTTATTGATAATTTTTATCATTGTTGAAACCATTGATTATAGCTGTCTTTATTATTTGTTTGTATTCCATTTTGAACTCTGCTTCTGTGAGTTGAATATTCATCAATCTGTGTGCCAAATTGTGAAATAGTGCATACACTTATGTGAAATGGGGTTATAACTCTCATTTTTTATGTAGTTTTCTGTAAGTGTTTCTTTTCTGTAAATTCCAAAATTCAAACAATCTCCATTTCTTATAAATTTTAAATCTAGAAATGGTAGCCAACCATTTCTTTCTTCTTCTATGGTAAATTGTATAGATTCATGTTGCAAATTAAGAAGTTTCAGGGCATCTATTGACTGTTTCTTTGGTATTATTGCAAAAATGTCATCCACATACCTATACCATGACTTGTAAATTAAAGGAAAGGCTTTTGTGCTATGTGTTTCAAATGGACTCATGAATAACTCTGCTAGAAAAGGTGACAAAGGGTTTCCAATGGTTAGGCTTGAAACTTGTTGGTAATATTTTTTGTTGAAGCTGAAGTAATTTTGTTTAATGCAAATATTAGTAAGTTTTAATAAATCTTCTATTTCTTCTGTTTTTAAATTTATTGATGTTAACCATTTTTTTAGCATAAGCTTAAGTTTCTCTGTTGGTATGCTCGGGAATAAGGCTTTTACATAAAATGAAACCATTATATCTCTAGTCATAATTCTGCTATTTTTAAGTTTTTGACTAGATCAACTGAATTTTTAATGCCCAAACTTTGGAATCTCTTATAAGAATTGAAGACTGATCAATTTTTTTGCTACCTGGTATGTGGGTAAATTGATGTTGTTTATTATTGGTCTCATGCTGTTATCATTTTTATGTATTTTAGGTAGTGCATAAAACCTGGGTAGTACTGGATTACTATGTGGATATTCTGTTTTTCAGTAGTGGATAGTGTTTTCCACACTGAAAAACGCAAAAGAAGAATACAAATTCAAAAGTTTCACCTACCATCCAATTTATCACAACAAGTTCAAGAAAATTTTCAAAGAACATGGGATAATGTTAGCCCCAAAGAACAGATACAACATCAAGAATTTATTACATTGCACAGTAAAAGACTCCATATCAACAGAACACAAATCAGAAATTTACGAAATAAAATGTGCAGACTGAGCAGAGCTACATAGGCAAAACAATGAGAAGTTTGGAAATTCTGAGGAAAGAACATTTTAGGAATATTCAGTTTAAGCAGGTGGATAAATCAGCAGTAGCAGCTCACTTTAGAACCTAAAACCGGAAATTAAACTGCTGAAACATCTTCACAACCCATTGGAGTTATCCACTTGGGAAAAAATTTGTATATTAAAAAATAGAAAAAACCTAATGAATTTCAAGTTTCCTCCTATGGATGAACTCAACAATTTCCTACTTCAACAAACAGAGGCCACCACAGAAACACCCGGGTGTCCAGCCATCATTTCGAGTAACGGCGGTTCGGTGAGCAACTGAAGATGGGAGAGATTCTCCTGAAACGCTCTTACTTTTATGTAAGTAAGTGGAGTTTAGTGTAAAAAAAAATGAATACCTAAGTTTAGGAAATGTTAATGATTTTATACATGTCAAAGTTTGGAGCACATTTCAAGAATGCCTTATGCTTGGCTGCTATTGCACAAGTATTATAACCATTCAACTGTATAAATACCAAGAGTAGATGAAATCAGTTAATATTTCCTATGTTATCAAAAATTTGTCTTCTCATTATAACATATCTATTGAACGTTTTTTTTTTTGAGTAATGAAAATTTTAATTATATGCATCCATAGACTAATGCCTGGAAAACAACAGTTACAGAAATTATAACAAGAGAAGTTTTGTGATAAAGTTCTCATGTAGCAGGCACAAAATAAAATATTTCATCCACTTTAACTTCATGGATACTGAATCCTATTATTCCTCTGCCCTTGTTCATTGCTATTTCTTTACAGCTATAGATAATGGCAACTGGTAATTAGCAAATTACAAAATTACATACCATCATATTTATCAAGCAGAACTTTTCCAACTTGGTGCAAACATTCCACACGTTCCTTTAAAAGAGGCACTTGGACAGAACTATCTGAACGACATATATGTTGAAATTGTTCAGAAGTAATACTACCATAGTACTTGGGATCTGTTACTGGTACTCCTTCCTGAAAATAGGACCACAACCTGAATAAATATATTCCAAATCTTCAGAATGGCCATTAGCAAATGTACTTTATTACACTTAAAAAAAAAAAAAACACAAGAGATTGACATAAGCTTTAATTTAGTCATTCAAAACAACTAAATTATGCACTGTTACAGAACTTACCTCCGTTAATTCTAGTCCTGAAAAAAATTAATTATAATAAGAAAGAAAGAAAAAAGGTCCATATCCTGGTCTATCAGTGTAAGGTAAATTAAAACAATTTTCTCTTACTATGGTTAAAGTTTAGCATATTAAATTATTATGCATTAATGTAAAATATTTATTTATGGGTTATTTTAAATCTATTTTACAATCCATTGACTTAAGTCCTTTAATTTTAATGCCGTAAATGAAATTATTTTAAAAAATTCTTGTTTGATATCAAATCAATATTCTTCCCCTAAATAGTAATACCACCACTTACTGTTACAGTAATATTAAATGCAAATAAACATTATTAATTCTCCAGAAATATTTTGCAATTACATGAAATGATTACAATATTAATTCAATTTGGAATCGAACACATTAAAACATGCATTAATAATTTCTTCTGAGTCAAAATATTTAGAACATTCTTTATGGTTTCACTCACATGAGATTTACTCAGGACATGTTGAACAACTGTTCACATCCTCAGCTGTTAAACAACTGTTGGATCATTCATAGAAGCTGGGTAGGTAGGAATCTGGGTTGACTCTGGTGGTCTTGTGATAAACTTGAATAAAGAGCTGTCTGCTTCTGGGATGTTGAAATTCATAAGGTTTTGCTTATGTTTTTTTTTTTAATATAAATCCTTTCCCATATGTTTAATTCTTTTGGTTGTTGAACAGTTTTTAATAACCTGATGCCTTTTTCTATTTCATGGTTTTCATTCCAAAAATGTGCTGCCACAGTGATTTATCTATTTGTTTGTAACTCTTTTTTTTTTAAAGAAAAAAAAACTTGTTTCTGCTTTGTTTATGTTAGCACTTTCTCACACAATTTGCAATGCCATAATTATGAAATTTGTTACAAGGCAGCACCTTTTAATGTGCTATGGGTAAGTTCAATCTGGTAACCATACCTTTAATAATTTTGAAAAAGGTCTCAGAATCACATTTTTTGGTTGAATAAAATCTTATAAAATGTTATACAACATCAAATATGTCAGTTACAGTCCTTATGCACAAAGAATTGTGCTTACTAACATATATTGAAAGTTTTATTCAACAAAATGAAAAATAATTTTTGTTTAAAATTTAATTAATAATGTCCTAGATTATATTACTTGATAATATTTCTATTATTTCTATTACACCCATCTATATTGGATCCTGTCCAACCAATTTTTCAGATTTGGGACAAGTTTGCATCTAAGTAGTAGTAATTAATTAAAGTTTGCTTCTTGTCTAGCAAAAAACATGACAGTGGATATGATTTTATTAATCATCCTTCTCAATTGCTCATTTCTTTGTGGTGTGCAGACATGATTTGTGCACTTACTTTTACTCCTTTGTCTTTGAAAATTTTTTTGTGACCTTACATTACGAATGTCAGATTTTTCGTGCATAATGCATCTTTTAACTGCCTGTTTCCAATTACTAATCCCCTAGATTTTTCAGATAGATCATTTTTTTACATTGAGTAGTAAACTTTATTTAAATTCTTATTATATTGCTACCAAGTGTATTTGTCCATGCATGAGCTCAAAGCTAAGCTCAATTTTAGCTTTCCTGATTAAGCTGGAGCAAAAGACAGAATTTGAGATGATTCTGCATGTTAAAATGTTTACAATTCCTTCAGAATAAATAAATATAAAAATTTAATAATAATTTATTCTACAATTAGAGCTTCTAAACAGCATTCCTCAACAGAGGATGTAACGGATCCATCTTTTGCTGTTTTTCCACTCTTTTTAATTAAGTAGCAACACATACATCAAACAATATACTGCAGTCACACTACTATCCATTTCAAGAAAATCTAGTGTAGATATCATAAATGAAACAGCTATAATATGAGTTAACCCATTCTTTTATATTTCCATTGTAACATTCACTCCACTCAGCTTTCATTATTACATTCAAAGTCCAATGTTATCTAATTCAAGCAATAAATTAAATTTTAATTAAAAGTGGTTGACTGTCATTAAATTAACAACTGATTTCACATCAAATGTTGCATTTTCAGACATATTTAAAAGCATTAAATATGTCTGAAATGACTTGTTTGCCCACAAACCCAAACAAGTATAGGGCAATGGTCTTTGTTGCTGCCTGGAGATGGAGATTCTTGTTAACATGAGCCTAAATATGACATTAATAAATTCTACAACTATTATTGAATTCAAATTCATTTTTAGAGTAGTACCTATAGAATAAACTCAAACATGTTGAAAAATAAGTCTTCTGGATTTAAATTTTTAAAGTCACATTTCAGTATTTTTTGGCAATAAACAATTAACTACCAAATAATTTTCAAAATGCTCCACTGTTGTGCAATGCTACAGAGAATGTGTTAAATTAATTAGAATTACAATTGTAATAAAATTCCTAGGAATATAATTTATATTTTACAAGAACAGCCTTTTAAGTAAAACCCCTATTTAATAAACAAATATCAAATTCCATTGAAATTAATTAAAAAGAATTTTGCATTTGAATTATGCGCATTCCAGTAGGAAAAGATGCATAATTAACTCAATGATGAAGCTTGGTTAAAATTAGGGAGAATATGCATAAACTGTATCATTTTTACAAGATTTCTTACACGATTACACAAAAATTAAATAGTTGCTCTCACCTTAAGAGCTCTGTTGATTGCTGCACAGAGAGCAAAATAGCCTGTATAACACTTTCCATTAAATGTGACCTTCCATTTGTTTGCATTATCTGCTGACCAGAAGCAGAAATTTAATGTGTCAACCAAAAACAACCAATCAATAGCCTTTTCATCGGCTATCTGGGGGTGTAGCTCATGATGCAGAAAATTGTCAATATGTAGCTCTTTGCTCTTCAGTCTCTTCAGGATCTGTAAAATAGAAGAGTTTATGAACAAAGAATTTGATGCTGTGTAGAAATAAGGTATGAAACTACAATGCCAGTCTGCAGCTAAAAACTCTTGTTTTTCAGATATATGAAAGTGATGTAGTGAGATTGTCAGAAATCTCTCTAATGAGACAACCCAGTTATACACAATTTAAGCTATGCATTTGTGATAAATGGCTCATGTATGTCTACTTCTATGCAAAAAGTGAGACACTTCAAATTTTGAGTTATCACATTAAGAAATAATTAATCATAAACAGATGCATTCATAAGCCTGATCTCTATCCTTTCATAGACAGACAGACTGGGCAGCCAAGGTTGATAAAGTAGATTTATAAATGGGAGGTCTGTGGTTTTGAATTCTCTCAGAAGCATCCTGAGTTTTTTTCCCCCAGATTTTATTCAGTCTGCATCAATGAAATGCCAGAAATATATGCTAAACTTAAGCCTGGAATGCTTACTCCCCAAAATTCCTTTACTAATTTCAATTCATTTCACATATTATTAGTGTCCACTGTCCATGATGCCTCAATATCACAAAATGGCATTAATCATCATTAAAATAATAATAATAATAATAATAATAATAATAATAATAATAATAATAATAATAATAATAATAATAATAACAACAACAACAACAACAACAACAAATTTCCTTTCAGGCAGAAGGCACAAAAAAGAAGTTTAACAACAGATAGAAAAACAGCTGTTCACTTGGACAGGCTTCTTAAAACACTAAAATGTGAAACTTTTATTGAAACTCAATTTTTCAATTGAGCATACAAACATTTTGATTCCCATTAATGTGTTTTCATTAATATGCAAATTAGCAAGAATAAAGTTGTTAATGTTACTACTGCTATTTCTAGTTTTTGCAGCTTACATTGTATATAATTTGGCCTATATTATTGGAGTTTGTACAGGATGGAAGTTTCTACATTCTCTGAAGTGATCTTTTTACATGATTGAATCCTCTTAGTTACAGTATTCTACTTTGACTGGAATTGTAAATATTTATTGTGATGGGCTGTGAGGCTATCATGATCAATGTTCTTAGCTTCCTTTCTTCTCTCTCGTTTCTTGATATTGATAGTCATTCATTTAGAATTTTTTTTTCTCTTTTGTGTTTCTTTTCCTGGCTAATTTTATACTAAGCTGTATTTTCTCTGATTTTCCTATTTTTTGCCAAATATTTGTCTTCTCATTGCCTAATATTCTGTACTGTAACACATTTGTACTTTATTAGTTCATAGATAGTAGAGTAATTTATAGTGTTTTTACTGTATTTTCTTATTATTAATGGAAATATCTGATATTTTCTGGAACACAATTTATTAAATAAAGTGGCTATTGCTTAATTTCTTTCCATGACTATTATTATTTAGCATCAATTATGACTATTGCATACTGGACTTTTATCCGAATATGAGTCTTCATAAAATTAGCTTACCAGAGTTTTTTTTTCTCATACAGTAAAATCTACAATTGTAATGTGCTATATGCTAGTTTGCAACACATAGTTTCACATATATAGTTTCATACATATTTTAAATCATGATAATATTCATTTTACTTACATGTTGAAAATATCATTCTATTTACTTGATGGTACTTTTCTGAAGAGTGAATCTTCTTGGATCCTAATTTTGCGGCAAATTCTTGACAGATCAAATTTAAGTTTATTAAGATGGCAAGTGTGCATCTAGCAGTTTCTAAATCCATTCTAAACATTTGGAATGTCACATTCATTGAAGAGAAAAATCTCTCCACTGAAGCATTAACTTCCAGGAAGATAAAGAGACAGCTTAATGAGCTGTTGAGTTGTGCATATGGAATAATTTTTTTCATGGCAAATTTCATGCCATTCAGAAAAACTATGCAATTTTTTTTTCACTCCATTTAACTACCTTTTCTGAAGGCACAATTACTGGTTTAAGTATGAAATTTCATCAAAAAATTATTTCCATTCAGGTCAAGGCCATTTATATTTAAAGAAAAATAATGGGCAGTTTTTCAAACTTTTTCCCTTTCAGGAGATTTATGTAGTATGATTTTCCATAGTTGTGTTATCTTGTTTATGAACTACTCAGGCACCAGGATACTTAAAAGCATTTTTATAAAATTCACAAGAGATGCTGAGAAATTCTGTTATGATTAAGAACCATTTTCTTCTAAAGATTCCATAAGTTGCTTAACTGATGATGGAATGAACTTCTCTTCTTAGAGAACAGTGAACATAAATGCATTTGGTTACCTGTGTATTTTATAAAAATGACAAGTTAAAATGCCATGTAATGTTATATGTGATGTAAAACCATATTAATAATGAGCACTGAAAATCTGGGGAGTTGTGATTAAGGACAATTTTTTTTAGTTTGGGGACCATCTCCAGAAATGAGGACATCTGGTAACCTTATCATAAAGCAACTGAAATGCCTTTGAATATGTTATCCAAGTTGTCTTTATTTTTTCAACATTATGCATATAATGAGCAAAATGTTATTAGTATGCTCTTACATATGCTTTCTTCCCCATCATAGTCCCATCTCTTTATACTCTTAACGATAAACAGGTAAATATAATTAAATAAATTGTACCTACAAAGCTGTAGACAATGGTGATAATATATCCTACACTTATGTATTCAACTTGCTTACACTTACATACCAGTTAGCAAAAAATTCATTTGATTTAGTCAAAAAACTTAAAAATAGAAAGATTACAATTGGAGATATAATGGTGTCATTTGATATAAAGGCCTTATTCCTGAGAATACCAACAGAGAAGCCTAAGCAAATGCTAAAGAAATGGTTAACATTCTTAAATTTACAAATGAAGAAATAGAAGAATTACTGAAACTTACTAATAGTTGCATTCAACAAAATTTCTTCAGTTTCAATCATAGATATTACCAACAAGTTTTGGGCCTAGCTATGGGAGACCCCTTGTCTCAGTTTCTAGTGGATTTATTCACGAGTTCCTTTGAAATACATATCACCAGAGCCTTCCCTTTAATCTTCAAGACATGGATAGGTATGTGGATGACATATTTGTAATAATACCAAAAAAGCATGCAATAGATGCTCGGAAACTTCTTAATTTACAATATAAATCTATACAATTTACCAGTGAAGAACAGAGAAAAGGTTGGCTCTCATTCTTAGATTTAAAAATCATAAGAAATGGAGATTGCCAGAACTTTGGAACTCGCAGAAAAGAAACAACACAAAAATTACATAAAAAAATTATAGTTTTAACTCCATTCCATATAAACATGCAATGCTTAACAGCTTGGTACACAGAGACAAGAGTACAAAATAGAATACCTACAGATAATACAGACAGCTATAATCAATGGTTTTAACAAAGACACAGTAATAAAAATTATCAACAAATTTAAATGGTAAAATTGATAAGAGAAGTTACCACACTGAAAAGATAAAAATCCAAAAGTTTCCCATACCATCCAATTTACCACAACAAATTTAAGGAGATTTTCAAAGAATATTAAATAATGTTAGCCCCAAAGAACAAACATAATATCAAGAATTTATTAGGTTGCACAGTAAGAGACACATACCAACAGAACAGAAATCAGGAATTTACGAACTCAAATGTGCAGATTATGATCAGAGATACATTCGAAAAACAAAGAGAAATTTGGAGAAAATACTTTGTAAGAACATTTGGTTTAAGCAGGTTGATAAATCAGCATTGTGTTAATTTCGCTCTTGCCCAGAAATAACTTACATGGTGGTTAGTTAGTCCTACAATAATTTTCCTATGCCCAGAAATATCTTACATGGTAGTTAGTTACAGTCCTACAATAATTTTTCTACGTTTTCTATAAATTATTAAAATGTTTATTTAATAAAATTACCTTATTCAGCAAAGCTTATCTTTTTGATGTTACAGTTGAACTTGTGTTTATATAAATATAAATATGCATGAATTTATTCCACAATTAACTTTAGAACTTGTTACAACAATATACCCTCAATTTATGTCAACTCTATCTTTACAAACATAATTAACCTACTCTTTTTATTGGAGATTGTAGCAGCATCCTCCAAAATACAATTTCCTAACCCATTAACCTCATGGTTGTCTGTAAGAAACCTTTTATTTTCTTCCTATTTTGTTCCCACTTCTCCTATCTTTACCCAGAAACACTCTCATTTTCAACCTTATTCTGTGATGAAGTTACCTATAATTACTAAGTGGTCTATGCAGTGAATGTTCTACTGTAATGTAGTATAGAAGGTGTTGATTTATAGGTTGATGGAGAGCTTCTAAAATTCTACCATAAACTTTTCCCTTACAAGCTAATTACTTGAAAATGCCCATTATGTCCCCAATGATTAAAAAGATATGAAAAGTGGGAAAATGTTGTAAAACTTACATAAAACGATAGCAGTAATCGTTTGAACCCATCCACGTACCTGAGAAATTGTGATTCATAGCAGATTTTAGAAACAGCATGAGAAAATGATATCTGGAAGGTGGTGACATCACTGTTGTTGCCAACAGCAAGAAATGTACTCAGAAGCAACATAAGAAAATGTCATTGGGAATGGGGTGCCATCACTGTTGTTTCCAACAGTTAAGAAATATGATATGATTGCATCTCAGTCAATTGCAAAAAGATTGGCTGTGCCAGATATCTCTCTAACATAGATTTAAGGCAATTTTCTTAAACAAACTTAACAAACATCTAACATAACCTCACATAAGTAAATATTTGTTATTATAAAGTCTAGTAAAAACCAAACCCAGTAGGAGTTAAATTTTTAAGATTGTTGGGTGCAAACCAAACAATCTTAAAATGTAACCTTAGGTTAAGCTTAAGTTAACGAATTTTATTATGCAAGTTTCACTCACAAGCCCTGCTTGAGCACATTGGCGGAAATAGCAATCTTATTCCTCACTGTAGTAAAATTTTATTTATTAACAGTTGGCAATTCTAAAAAATTGTACTTGAACCTAAGAAGGCGATCCACAGAGCAGCCCTGATGGGGAAACATTTAATATATACCTATAAATGCAAGGCTATAAGAGTTCAGAAAATAAGAAATTAATATAAGCAGAGAGCAAATACATGCAATGTATGTATAAAAAAGCAACTAAGGAGTATAAGATGAGTGTAGTTACAGTTAAAATGCACAACCATCAACATAAGGAAAATCAGAAAAACATATTAGGGGTTTGAGGGTAAAGTAGTAGGAATTTTGTTCATATGAGAAAGGATTTGAAGAATTGTGCAAATTATTAATCAAAACATTTTATCTAACAGAAATGAACATGTTACTTGTGCCTTTCACAGAACAAAGCATGTTGAACACTGTGAGCCTGTGTAAACTAGGGGGGGAAGCACAGTTTTACAGCACCAGAGAATAGAGCATGTGAAAATGTTACAGTAATGAATATACCTAAAAGACCAAACTGCACCAGAAGAAATTGACATAATCTTTTGCTTTTCCCTTGTGATCCTTCTTAACCAAAACCCCCATTTTCCACATGGGCATCCTATGTAGCATCCCCAGTGATAATACCGTTTTACCTTGCAGTGTTTTTGACAACTCGAATGATTCCCAGAGCTTACTCTCATTTTCATTATAACTATCACTTTCACTCCCCATGTCCAAAACTTGCTTTCTATCAAGTGCTATCTTTAACTTACCTCTTCACTTATATTTTTTACTCCTTCTGCATGCACAGAAACTTGACCTGCATGCTTTGCAATTAGCTCACCAGATTCCGTTGGAGATAGCACATTCATTGTAAAATATTCAGTGGCAGCAGTACAACCTAAAACATTAAACAGCATTTTGTGCTTTGTTGCAGTTTATAGGGCCAAAGTAGATACAAACATTTTATATTTTTACCTTGTATTTATAGTAGAAAACAAATATAAGGTACATGTGATAGTGAGCAAGCATCAGTCTAGTTTTATCACTGTAATTGCAATATAGAAGGATACTAATATTTACTGGGGTGTTTCCGTTATCCACTCTGCGAGTTAACGTTTACTTAATGCCATTATTGTGCAAGCAGTGATGGATTATCAGCAGCAAATAACAGATAAATGTATAAGCAAACAAAGATATGTTGTTAAGCCAACACAGCGGGTCTTCGGTTTGTTCTTCCCCGCACGCGGACTGGGCCAGTAACCGGGACACACAGAGCAGCAGCAGTCCACACCCACCCCACTCCATAAAGTACTACAAAAATGTTTACCTTCTTCGCGGACGATAAAATTTCTTCTTCCCGAATCGGTGGGCTGTAAATCATGCACCTCAGTAACCTTATCGACATGAAAATTTAGCAATTTTTTTGCAGAATGTGCTGATGTATGGCTGACTCCAGCTTGTTGCGCTAATTTTGCAAGAGATTTTCGTGGGGATTCTTCTAACAGGGCAGCGATATCGTCCAATTTTTCCTCTGTCAACACATGACGCCTGCGTCTTATTTTCTTGTCTAACACTGATCCTGTTGTTTTGAATTTATGTACTATTTTACGAACTGTAGATCTGTCAGGTGGTTGAACTCCCGGAAAACGTTCTTTAAATTCTACACGGCATTGAGCAGCTGATTTATTTTTTAAAAAGCTATAGCAAATGAAAATACGTTGTTCTGTGTTAAATCTCTGACCCATGGCAAACGGAGAAATGAAATGCAATATATTAACTCCTCGCTGTTTCGAACTTCATCGGGCACTAAACCGCTTACGAGCGGCAATACCGTCCTCGACTGTCGCTGTATGCAGTTCTGACGCGCCTACTTTGGACCTAGCCCGCGTGCGGGGAAAGACAAAACGAAGAACCAATATAAGATACATAATTGCTCTATTTCAACATATGGCCTACAAAATATAAAACCAAATTTAAAAGTGAAACACCTTGAGCAGCTAGAAAAACTTAAAAAAATGGAACGCTTTCCCGAAGAAGTGTCAATATATCGCAAAATTTCACCTCTAGCTTACAAATTATCGAGGATATATTTAGTACATACCATTGATAATTAATTTTTATCGTATATTCTTCTTTTTATTGAACCGGGTTTTCCATCTGCTGCTGTCCTCTATTGCAGGATATATGCAACTTATAGTAAAACTGCAAGCAAAGCAAAGAATTTGACGTTACTAAGACACCACAAATGCTGCTGCTGCTCCTAGCGCCGGAGCATTGAGAGAAAATGGGAATGGGTTTCCTAGGAGGAGGCCAGTTCCGAGCGACAGCGGAGAAAGAGGGAACGTATTAGCTAGATAATACCACCTCAGATTTAACAACGTATCCGCGTAGATGGTAAAGGCACTTCACTGGACGTATGGAAATTACAACCCGGGTTCAAATTCCATCACGTTATTGTTCATTATTTATTTATTATTATTATTTTTGGCACCAGTTAGGAGATTTGCGACAATTACAAATGATTTACTCCTGAATTAGTTGCGAATTGGAATTAGAGCTTCTAGGATTTGCCCGAGGTTAGCCTTAGGTTAGTGTGTGTGTATATATGAATTAGTTGCGAATTGGAAAAGATTTTTTTAACTTGCTCACATATTCAGTCTCATTTAAAATCTCCATTCTGACCTCATAAACCTTATCTTACTCCTTAATTAGTGTGAATTGGAATTACAGCAGTTCGTCACTTCAAAATGCAATAACCATTCCCTTTTTCTCTCAATGCTCCTAACTAACAAGCAGCAGGGAGCAGCAGCAACTAACAAGCTCTTATAAACCAGCCTCCCCCCTAGGAAACCCATTCCGGCGCTAGGAGCAGCAGCAACATTTGTGGTCTCTTTGTAACGGCGAGTAAGCAAAGAGGGAAGATCACTGTTTTACAGTGGTAGTAAATCATCGATTAATGATTGAAGGTTGAAAGCATATAAAAGTGACTAGACATAGAACCATAGATAAACGCTCTCTTAATAGGAATTATGAGGGTGCTGGAGTAAAAGACTATTTCAAGAATTTGGATATTTTTCTTACTGATTTGTAGTATATACAATTCCAAACATTGCGGAGATATGTTGTATGTTCAGAATTCGAAAATTCTAAGCGGTTTATTACAAAACATGCAAAATAAACTTATTACCGGCGAGAACCCATCACTATATATCACTACAATTGTATGTTGGTACCTGGAATTTCGTAGCCAATCTAGGCAACAACTTCCCATTGCATTCTGTTTCCAGCACTTTACAATTTGCACGAACATCTCCCAAACTAACTCATGGTCAATCTACAAAATATGGTAAAACTGATTATCACATGGGGCGTTCTGTTTGCTCCTAAGCTTTGAAAAGTTGGTAAACCTACTCGTTTTTCCATGCACGAAGTAGTTCCATAAAGGTTCATTAAAGTGCGCAAGAAGTGGTAATCAAGGGTTTAGGGTTATCTATGGTGATAATATTATTGGCCCACTAGCCATGACATTCCGGGTACCAATATCAACAGTCAACTGGACACGAACACTCCAAACCAACGAGAACACAAACTACAATTACAGCGTAAACAGCGGTGGATTCTCACCGGAGAATAACTTTATTTCGTGTATTTTTTTTAATAAACGAATGTTTTTTAAATAATTTCAACGCCGTTTTAACTACTGAGGCACCACAGGCGGTGCATACTGATATTACATAAGACTTAATGATAAATTGGGAAAGGATTACTTTTAAGGAAGGAGCGTTCCAGGTCTAAGTTTAGGGCCTCTTCCCAGCATTTGCCATTAAGAGAAAAAAGGAAAACCTGGAAAAAACCTGTCAGGGAGAACGGTCCTGCTGAAAATCGAACTCCTAACCTCACGCTCAAGAATCCGTGCCGTATCGACCTCGGCAATTAAACCACTACGGTTTCGAAATACTGAACATATAATTTTCCATAATGTTTGAAATAGTGTATACTACAAACAGTAATCTGTGATTACAAATCAGTAAGGAACAGATCCAAATTCTAGAAATGGGGAATAATATATACCGCAATTCGGTAAGAAATTGATCCGGCCACCCGTGTCAGTTAAACCACAACAGATTTCGAAATGCTGAACATACAACATAATTTTCCACAATATTTGAAATAGTGTATACTACGAACAGCAAACTCTGAATCCAAATTCTAGACATAGGGAATAATATATACCACAAATCAGTAAGAAAATGATCCAAATTCTCGACATACGCACGTACTCTAACACCCACATTATGGTGTTGGCAATGCTGTAAAGAAGAGCAAACAGTACTCAGCTGTTTCTTTTTATGTATATATAATTGAAGAATAAAATTTCTAATACTATTGATAAGGTCATTTAAAAGGTATTTAATTATAGAATGGTAATTCTTACACATTTTTTATTATTATTTGCATAAGGGGTTAACGTGCTCTTTGTAAAAGTAAGGAATATACTTTTGAAGGTGCGTTAGGTTAGGTTAAATGGTACTCATTTTCACGGTAACTTTTGGGTTAGGTGCATGCATTGGATTCGCCCACTGCCGAAGTATGAGCAAGACTAAAAGCTTTTTGGCAGATTTTATTGGACATTCTCTTCTGTGTTTCATATAAAATCCGTGCAAAATTATTTATTTTTCCCAAAATAAGATATTTTTACAGCATTCTCAATGAATTGGTATCTTTAATTGTATATTATAAAACTATTCTGGGTGGTGTTCAATCTTTTTCAATTTTTTGTAGGCACTGATAAGGATGGTTATTGCATAGATTGAATTTAAAATATCTCAAAACAACTTAACCTTATGAGTAACCTAATCCCTGTTTCCTGTGGTTTGGTGTTCTTTTGTTCATGGAGCATTATTTTGCTGTATATGTATTATGCCATGCTGGGGGTATTCTTAGTGTACTTTATCACATTGTCTTCTTTTCACTTTTTTACAATTGAACAACCTTACAGATTATATTCTAGAAATATTAATAAACCTCCATTGCCATTGATCTAAAATGCATAATTTTGTACAAGAACATACAGCATGAGAAACAAATGCAGTTGGTTTTAATAAATTACAGAAGCGTAGTCTTTAAATTATTTTACTAAGCAATATAGTAGAATTTTTCGTTTGAAAATTATGCATTGGTTTATTATTTTTTAGTTTGGACTTCATCTTTTAAAGTTAGCATTAAATTGTGATGCCATGTGTTTTTGGAGTTGGAAGCCTTTGTGCTAGTAGATACTTTGCCCCAAAATAATCTGTGATGTTATAGAAAAATGAAATGCAGTTCATGTTTCTCACATTCAGAGTTTGTTGCCGCACAAAGAAGCAAAATATGTTAAAGGAAAACTGAATCCCCCCCCTCTTTCTGTACAAAGTTATCAACTAACAATATACTGAATATTGAATATTTAGTGAAATGCTAAGAAAAGTACAAGAAGGCCTCCACTTATCTGGCCCAGGCCATTCTGAAATATGATCAATCACAAATATATTTAATGTATTACATTTTTTTAATAAATAATTTACTGATCATAATTATACTTATTCCAATTCTTGGAACAAAAAAAAAGTAAAATAGAGTACCCCCTGGCTAACACCTACTATCTTATGCTAGCGTCTATCTTCGGTTCGTCAGTAGTCTCTACTGGAATTGCAGAAAAGAAAAAGTTCTGCTACCACTTTAGATAGCTCTTTCATAATACCAAAGGATTCGCTTTCAGTATCTTTACCTTATTTATTTTCCTCATTATTTCTGTATTTTAAGCTTCTTCTCTTTCCAAATGTTTAACAATACACAAACACACCAATTTAAGAGATTGAAGCTAGAATGTAAAATCAATAGCGCTCATTGAAATTAAAACCAAAAGATGTAAGATTTTATTTCCATTACTTACTGCAATGGAAATAAAATTTAAAAAAAAATTCACACACATAGTATGAATTTCCCTATGGTTGTTAAGTCTATTAGGAGAGAAATTTAACCTAATATAAATGTTCCTTAAATTTTTCTGCATTCTCTTGTAGTACTAGAAAGGTAAAATTGAATTGCAGCTTAATACTTCATACATTTCTTTGCAACCTTTTAGAACACGAAGACATTAAACATTTGAGTAATAATGGAAAATTGAACTTCAAGTAGTGAGGAAGCCTCTACTAAATTGTTTTGCTTGATAGGCAAACATAATCTATTATGAAAAGGGAAGTATGCATAATGTGCAGAACATTGTTAACATTTCACTTGGTACAGAACTTTGTTAATGATTCATGTCTCTGTCTACAAAGTAGCGCATGGTATCTCTCACACATTCAGATCTCCTAATCTGTGAGATAAGCTGCATTCTCACATATTCTAAAAGTGAAAATCATGCACCACAGATCTGGTCATCATATGTCTTACTTCATAATCTGGGTGTTTCTAGCCAGTGTCTGTCATGCAGAAGTTGCCCCAGATTTCCTAATTTTTTTTGTAGTCAGTACTTGCATGGTTTTTTCATAGGAAGGTGCAGCTGGCAAAAGCCACACTTCTTCTGTTTAGAGTTGCTCTCCAGCCAGGACATACACTAGGCAAGGTGAGGTGAACTTTTACACATTACTGCTTTCTTGAGAAATGTTGCTTTTATTTTTTCGTGTTCCACCAGCTGACTTTTTGTAAGAAATACCCAAATGTTTTCTATGCCATGCATGGAGACAGGTTATACTTTTAGTTGGAACATTATATAGTTGTTTCTAAAGAGAATTTGCTGGGATGCCTAATGCCATTCATTCTTTTTAGTACTGCATTGACTCTGTCCTTTATATAATAGGAAAATTTATTTCTATGGTTTGAAGAGTTTAAGTACTTGAGGTATGTCATTACTTCTAGTCTTATGATAGAGACAGCTTGCATTCCTCCTCTTCTAAAGGTCATTGATCCTTTTTTTTCTTTCCTCATTGAGATTGAGCTCATTTCTTTCTATCCATTCTGCTAGGAAGTTGATGCTTCCAGCATATCTTCTGATGTGAATTACCATGTCATTGGTATGGATATGTATTTTAACCTCTGCAAAACTTACCTAGAGGCAAAAAGCAGCTTTCACTCCTTATTGCTGAGAGAATGAAGGGTAAGATTCCTGTTGTTATAAATAGTTCAAGGTCCCGCTTTTTAGGATAAAGACATCAGGCCAGAAATTCATCAAGTCAGTTAATGTTAAATCAAATGACAATCGTATCAATGATCATGATAGCAGAGAAAATAAAGTAAAATTGAAGAGTATTCAGCAAGCAATAAAAAAATCTCTGTATATTTCATCAAAACATTAGAGGACTTAGAAGCAAAAACGATAAATTATTAAACAGCTTAACTTGTGACAGTATAAAACCATATATTATCTTATGACAAATTATATTATATTGTCATAATATATTTCACTGTGAAAATCCCCATACAAAATAACCACATATTATCTGCCTATCTGAACATCATTTGAAACAACAGGAATTATCACAATTGTCATTACATGGTTATTGTTTGGGAGCAGGAGCTTCAAGGAAAAAACTAAATAACAGAGGAGTTTGCATTCATGTCAGGCAGGATGTACCATATAAAACATTAGATGTATCAAAATTTAATTCAGAACAGGACATTGAACTATGCACAATCCAATTGGATAGCAACAATACAAAAATAATTATAATTGCTATTTATCGCTCGCCGTTAGCAAACTTTGAAACTTTCTTGATGAAGCTTAAAGATACCTTAAACTTTTTATTTAAGCCTAAGCATGAAATAATTATATGTGGAAACATAAATATTGATTACTTAATGCCAAGTGTAAGAATGAATCGACTGAATTCCCTTCTAACTGTATATAATATGGTTCATACAATTAACTTTCCCACCAGGATTGATAAAAACTCTAGCACAGCAATAGATAATATATTTGTTAATTCAGACAAACTGTCATTATATTCTGTGTCTTCATTGATCAATGGTCTCTCTGACCATGATGCTCAAATAATAATGAAAAAAAAATTTTACAATGAAACTCAAAGAATGTTATAGATATATAAAATATAGAGATATTAATGATGCTAACCTCAGCAAAATGGCAAAGACACTTTGACAAGAATCATGGAATAGTGTTTTCAGTGCCAATGATGTTAATAGTAAATTCAACAATATTTTACATATTTTTAATTGCATTTTGAAGCATATTTCCCACTAAAAATTAAAAGAAGAAGTTATAATATGAGCAGGGAATGGTTAACCCAAGGAATTAAAAAATCTTGTCAACATAAAAGACAATTATATAATGAGCAAAAGCTCAGTAAAGACCCTAAATTAAAAATATATTTTAGAAAGTATTGTAAGATACTTAGGAAAGTCATAAAAGCAGCGAAAGGCCTCCATTACCAAACACTCATCAATCAGTCAAAAAACAAAATAAAAACTACTTGGAATATAATAAAACAAGAAACAGGCAAAAATTTGCAACAAGATGATGCAATAATCTTAAATATTAGATACAACACCCTGCAGACGTAGCAAATGAGTTTAATGACTACTTTCTTAATGTATCAAAAAATTTAAATTTATATTCTGGTGATAAAAGAGATGCTTTAAAAATTTTATAATCATCAACTCCCCATCATAATAATGAATTCAAACCAGGTATCACTACCCCACTAGAAATTAATAGTATCAATAAAAAACTAAAAAAACAAAACTCTTCTGGCTATGATGAGATCAACAGCAAAGTCATAAAGCCCTATGCAAAAGAAATTAGTACCCCCCTTAGTCATTTGTGTAAAGAATCTTTAACATTGGATGTATTTCCTGAGAGGCTAAAATATTCAATAGTGAGGCCTCTGTACAAAAAGGGAGAAAAGATAAATGTCTAATTATAGACCTATAGCTATTTCACCTACATTTTCTAAGGTGTTTGAGAAAGTAATGTACAATAGGCTTTACCATTACCTTGAAAGTAACAATATTCTAGTTAGTGATTAGTTTGGCTTTAGAAAAGGAATTTCAACAGAAAATGGAATCTATAAACTCACCAAGGAAATTTTAACTGCATTTAATGAAAGAGCACATGTAGGAGGAATATTTTGTTACTTAGCTAAGGCTTTTATTGTGTCAATCATGAAATTCTGATAGATAATTTAGCTTTCTGTGGAATAAAAAACCAATATTTAAAATGGTTTATATCCTACCTTAACAAAAGGAAACAAAAAGTAGCGATAAATTGTCCCTTCAATAATAAAAATAATACATCTGAGTGAGGAATGATTAACCATTGAGTGCCTCAAGGATCTGTTCTGGGTCCTCTTCTTTTTCTAATATATATAAATGACCTCTCCTTTTCTATCCAAGATGTAGGAAATACTGTTCTATTTGCAGATGACACAAGCATATTGATAAATGGAAAGAGCCTTAATGGTTGTGCCATTTAATTAAATTTGGTTCTCAATTCATTGTGTGTATGGTTCTAAGCAAACAAATTGTCTCTAAATCTAGATAAAACAAATATTATGAAATTCATTACTCACAGACCTCCAGATCCACAATTACAGATAGGATATTATAACAGTGTACTTTCACAAACCAAATATATTAAATTCATTGGTTTAATAATTGATAACCATCTGAATGGGAAAGATCACATTGATCTTTTACACCTAGACTTAGCAGTACATGCTATGCAATATGTGCATTAGTAATGTTGGAGTCAATTAAGACTTAAAAACTAGTTTATTATGCTTATTTCAACTCCATAATGAAGTACTGTCTAATATTTTGGAGAAATTCAGTTAAATGCAATATGTGCATTAGTTATGTTGGAGTCAATTAAGACTTAAAAACTAGTTTATTATGCTTATTTCAACTCCATAAGTACGGCCTAATATTTTAGAGAAATTCAGTTAAAAGAGAACGTGTCTTCCTGTTACAGTAAAAAGTTATACGAATAATTGCTGGTACACTTAGCAGACATTCATGCAGAAACCTCTTTAGGAAATTTGAAAGTTTAACTTCTCCTTGTGAATATATTTTATCCCTCATGAACTTTTATACAAGAAATAAACAAAAATTTGTTCAAAATCAAAATATACATGACAATAATACTAGACAGCAAATCTACATCGCCCAATTTCAGCACTTTCATGCCATCAAAAAGGCGTTTATTATGAGTGCATTTTTGTATAAAATGCTCTTCCCTCTAGCCTAAAAGCCTTAATGAACAATGACAATTCCTTTAAATCTTCTGTTAGAAAATGCCTATGTAAAAAGGCCTATTATTCTGTAAAGGAATATATGAGTGACAATATTATACTGCACAACATATCAATGTATATGAAAATATGTATATAATAAAATTTGTATGATTAAGTGACTTGTCTGTTTTTGGTGTTGGTTGAGTTGTTCTAAGTGTTCTTTTTTATTTTTATTGTAATTATTTATGTAGAGGCAAACAAATTTTTGTAAATACAGATTGAAAGCTATTGTGGTAATTGTATATGACAAGTTCAATGTTCATAGGTCTCTGTGGCTGCTCCATGAACTCAATGAATGCTCCGAGAACTAACTAACTTACTGATTCTATAACATCAGCTGTGGCCATTATGAAAAGCAGGGGACTTAGTGGGGCTACCCTGAAGGACATAATGGTTCCAATTGAGAGATTCCTTAGCTTATCTGGAGATAAATATAGTCTATTATAAATTGCTTTAAAAGCCTTAATCTGCATATATAAATAATAAAAACTGCAATTTTGAATTATCTTTTAACAGCAATGGCAGAGAAACAAAAAAATGATGATAAAGAGGATGCTACTATCAGCCAAAGGGAGGAGGAAGATGAAGAGTTAAATGAGTTGTTAAACAGTAAGTAATGTCACATATAAATCATCAAATGTAAATAAAATTTTATAACTGAGAGTTTTGGTATAACGAGGAGTATAATTAAATGCTAATTTTCTTAGCTGCAGTAGAAAACAAGTGTGTTTGTATATAGATAGGTTTATATATATATATATATAAATAAATATAAATATAAATTAACAGTAATTATAATAGTAGAAAAGGATAAAACACTAAGAAAAAGTCACACTTGAGATCGCTATATTTTAAACTGGTGGAGTCCTTCTAAGTGTGTTTGTATATAGATAGGTTTATATATATATATATATATATATATATATATATAAATATAAATTAACAGTAATTATAATAGTAGAAAAGGATAAAACACTAAGAAAAAGTCACACTTGAGATCGCTATATTTTAAACTCGTGGAGTCCTTCTATGGCAAGAAGACAAGTCACTTGCCATAGTGTGACATTTCTTAGTGTTTTATCCTTTTCTACTATTATAATTATTATTAATTTGTTACATTGTTAATAGTGTTACTTTATTTTTCTTTTATATTATATATATATATATATATATATATATATATATATATATATATATATATATATATATATGTATATGGGTGTGGGTGGGTGTGCGTGTGTGTGTGTGAGAGAGAGAGAAAACTTAATAGTACAATATATTATCCATAACATGCTGGGGCCATATGTACCATTACAATAGTTAAATACTGCTGAATTTTTATTTAACATAATGCCAAAGAACAAGAAATGGTGCATTTGTGCAAAGTTTTCACAGCCAGACTAGAGGAAATTCTTTGATTTCGAACACCATACAAAAAAATAGTTTGTGTTTAGGTTAGGCTTTAATTATTTAAGTACGTGGCTTTAAAATACAAAGCATAAATAAAAGGTGCCACAAAGAATGATTATTTATCTAGTTTGTTTTTTAGAAAATAAGTACTTGAAGATTCTAGTAAATTTGGATATAAATATAAATTAACTAATTAGAAATTAAAATATTGTACTTACGAAGCTGTTGACAATGGAGTGGCAATATAACCTAAACTTAGGTATTCATTTTTTACACTAAACTCCATTCTTACTTTTGTGTAAATGAATGGAGTTTAGTGTAAAAATGAATACCTAGTTTAGGTTAATTAGAAGTTGATGAAATTTTCAGGAAACATGCCTGCACTTATATCAAACACATTTTTACTTTTCACTTGACAGTTCCAACATGTGTGTTAATAAACATACCTCTCAATTAGGTTGGTGATCTTTATTCTTTGAATGAAATCTCACAAGTTAAAGCAGATGAAAGATAAGTCTTGATTTAATATTAATAAACTCTTATCACTCACTCCTTTAGTGGAGTGCATTCTCTGAGAAGGTGACAAAGTGCATTAATAAAGTCCAAAAGCATGATGGCAAAGTTTATGATGATTGTTCAGTGCAGAAGAAAAAGCTAGAAACAATGAAGAAAAAATTGTGAACAGAGAGAAATCTGTTCAATTTAAAAAAAAAATGGGGAATATATGGTAACTAGCAGAGTAATTTTTACAAAAATCAAGTGAGAAAAATAAATAAGAGCTCGATAATATAGAGTAGGCAGGTCAACCGTAACCTGTATGGGTTAGTGATCTTTGAACTCTGAACTACCCTCCTTGACATGAGAAAGGACATGCTACAGCTAGTTTGCTATCAGCCACTTGCTTGCTTTGATGTTCATAATTGTGGCAGGTTGTGAGTTAATATTTTGCATTGGCTTATTCAAAGATTCAAAATATTTATTTCAGAAATCATGGAAAGTCAATATTTTTGTGCCTAAGAGAATGATGAAGCAAAACGTCTCATTTTTCAAAATATTTGCAGTTGAAGTCTCAATACAATATAAAACAACATTTCGAAGGATATCATAATTCTAACTATGGACAACATGTTCTTTCAGGTATGAAATTTGGCCATATTGAAATAGGCACTGGAAACAATAATTTTATTTTATTGCATTTGTAGGTGAAACTAGATTACATTAAAGAATTTGAAAGAATCTACTGGTCAAGTCTATCACTGGAAATATCTTATGAGCTTCATATCAAATTGCAGAAAAAAACAGAAACCATTAAATGAAGAGGAGTTTATAAAAAGTGTGGTTTCAGCGGCTGAAGAAATTTGTCCTTATTTCACAAACATTTTTCAATCATTAAACCTTTCTGGAAATACTCTTACAAGGAGGATCAAGGAACTAGGATGTGATGTAGAAGATCAACTGCAGGAAAAAATAAAATCATTACTTTGTTAATTGATATCATTTTATGATAATTAATATGATTAACTTCACTGTGCAAGTTCCAATTTACATTTAAGTCATTACTTTGTTTTTCAATAGCATTAGATAACACTACAGATTTAATGAAGCTCAACTGGCTATTTTTTTAAGAGGGATTGATAATGACTTAAATGTTTTTGAAGGGTTTATAGAAGTAGTTGCTCTACATAATAAAACATGTGGAGAAGATATATACACAGCTTTTCATAATGTTGGGTGCAAATTGAACTTCCTTGGGCTAAACTTGTCATTGTTCCAACCATGGAGCACACTCTATGAAAGGGCAAGGAAATGCAGGATGAGGCAATTTTTACAGGGTATTGGTGTATCTATTAATGTCTTCATTGTATAATTCATAGGGAAGCTTTATGTGCTAAGTCAGTTATCCTGAATAATGTTATGTTCATTTTAGTGAAGTGTGTTCATTAACTCAGCCCCATCTGCCAAAGACAATTCAAAGAATTATTAGAAGAACTGGGATCTGAATACTGCATATACCATATTATTGTCACATAAAATGGTTGAGTAGAGGGAATATGTTAAGACATTTTTTCCAATTGCGTAGTGAGATTGGTAATTTAATGAGCAAACAGCATCAGTCATCCTTACTATTCACGAAAATCACCCAAAGATATATTTCTAATTATTATTTTGATGAAGTAATTATTATGTTGATTTCTTGCAGGGAAACAAAATATAGGAACTGACTCAATCAGAATGGCACTGTAACCTTGCATTTGTAACAAATTTATTTCAACACTTGAAATTTTAAATACAACTTTGCAGAGTAAAAATAAAATAATAGTGAATTTAGTTGATGCTGTTAACACATTCATGGCAATACTATCTCTTTGGCAGTATCAGCTGGAGGTTGGAAATTTGTATCATTTTCCTCTGCTTGGATTCAGTCTACTACACAAGTTACTCTTCTAAACAAATATATTGATATTATAAAGCAATTATATTCCAATTTTGAACCACAGTTTGTGTTTGAAAATAATGAACTGGAAACTTCCTCAATTTAACAACCCATTGAATTTCCCTTGCAGTCGGGCTCCACATATAATCTTCAAATGCAATTACTTAAATTACAGAATTCTACTACAATTAAATATTCTAACAAAGAAGAGTGGAAACTATTTAAATCTGCCCTATGATAAATTTCCACAGTTGTGTGTGTTTGCAACAAATGTAATGACAATCTCAGATCCTCATACATTTACGAGTAAACATTTTCTAAAATGAATTACATTAAAAGCTATTATCAAAATATGTTGAGCACCATCAATTGGTAGGTCTTCTATGACTTTGTACATCATTTGTGGCAAATATTGATAACCTTATAATTAAGATCGTCGAACTACGTACTCTTATTACTCCACTCCTATATAAGCATAATACTTCCTTATACCAAAGGAACATATTACGCCATTGCCTGAAGATATACAATAAACTTTCGAACTACTTAAAGAAAATACAACAAGATAAAAGTTTCCAACTATCCCTAATTAACCACTGCTTCTACTCCATTAAAAATTTCTTTGCAAATAATAATAAATAACTATTTCATAGCTGCACTATGTCCTAGTAGTGTGAGAATGACCATGTAATTCATCCATGTACTTACCATGATATTATTGTATACACTTAATTGTATTATGTTTTTTACTTTTACTTTTGATATGCTGTATATAATTCAGTATTTTATTAAGATGTGTCCAACATCAATTGTACACTACTATGTACTAAAGTGATAAACGGGATCAATAACACACCACCACCTCCTCCTCCTCCTCCTCCTCCATCTGTAGAACTAGTTTCACGAACTCTTTGTTCATATCATCAGCTAACCATTGTAATTCTACATATCATAAACAAGTGGAGCAATAAGAGTGTGTTGTTTGACTTAATCATACATTGATCCTAATTACATGATTAGCTTTATTGTACAAGTTCAAATTAACATTTATAGCTAATCGATAACCTTGTTAAAAATAAGATGTGCCAAAAAGTCACTAAGAGAAATGCAATATATAAACAGCACGGTTCTACAGTGTTCAGTGTTCATATACAAGTAGAGGTGTATCATTTTAAATTTTTTTAAAGAATATTGCAGTGCATTAATGTCACCACTGAAACTCCATAGCCCATCTCAAAATAGGGTAGGCCTGCATGGTCACACAAAACATCGAAGACACCAAAGCCGCTTTTCTCTCTTCCAACTGCAGTTGAACATGTAGAGTAAATGAGAACTTTTTTTTAAAATTTGTAGTTGATCCAGGTTTCCAGATTGGTTTAGCATAAGATATAGGTGTTTCCCAAAGGTACTGTACCACATAGGTTATGGTAATTTGCACTTACTAAAATTTTAATTTTTGTAGAATCATGACTAGCAATCATGTGAATATACTTCTTCTAGGTGATGTAGGATATGCATGGTGGCTTTTGACTTTTTACCAGTATCATGAAACCTCTGTTCCTAAATAAAATGAGGATGAGGGTAGAGTTGTTTATTAAGTACAGCTACTGTAACAAATTTATTCATATAAATATAATCAGTAAGAAGCTATATTTATCATTACTATTATTGTTTGATGTAAATGTGCATTGTTATCTGTTATTTTGGTTATGGAAAGGTTGTTCCTCAATCAGTTTCAATAACACTTTATAATCATTCAGAATGATGGTTTTATTTTCTGTTCTTTACAACTCAGTCTTTGCTTTGAGTTTTCTCATTCTCATAATTCTTTTTGAAATTTGAGACTCTGAAAATTTTCTGTTATATAGTTCTTGCATTTGGTTTGCATCCCTTCAATTGCTTAAGCTCGCTCTCTCTCTCTCATTTCTAGTAATTGTAATTTTGAAAATAATTTTGGATAATCTCTCAATATATTAATGAATATAACTTGGAATTCAACTGTCTTCATCCATGAAGGAAAATAATCTGCATTTAGAAACTGTAGTAAATGTCAAGCCTTATCTATGAATAAGCCTTGGAATAAATAGTCATATCTTATAGTTTATACAGCTGCCTTCAAGACCATCAGGAACACTCAATTTCTCTGAGTAATTTATGTCCATAAGGGAAAAATGCTTGTTAATACTAAATGCAAAGTACTCACCATGGCAATTCTTTCAACTGCTAAACAACTCATTCTACTCAGTTTTATTAATATGTCCTATTGAGTACTGGAAGGGCTGCTAGATGGCAGGTAGCAGCAGAGGCATCATAATGGCATGATCTATGGATGAGCATGTGCTTATTGTGTGAACATATTGGATTTATTACTCAAAACTCCAGGATGTGGTCTACTAATAATCCTTATGAATGTTACAAATTTCCCCTTCATCTGCAGCTATAATAGGCTGATCAGTCCCATTGTCATTGAATGTGTAAATAATAAACACCACCACATATTTGTGGATTTTCACATAATTTGTGGAACAATTTGGCTTGCAACTGCCACAGGATAACATCCAGCAAGATGGAGCAATTGCCATGCATCATATAAGTTAATGGTGACAATCCAGAGTTTTTAGAGGATTATGTCATATCCAAGAATCTGTGGCCACCATGGTAGCCCAATCTTACCAGTATGGACTATTTTGTGGGGTTGTCTCTAGGAAAGGGTGTGCAATAATAAACACCATAATACTGACATCTGGTGGTTTTGTTTGTTTGTTTTTTTCCAACTCCCATTTTAACTACTGAAGCATCACAGGCAATGGACACTGATACATGAGATGAAGTGATGAACTGGGAAAGGACTTTTGTTTTGAAAAAGGAAGCATTCCAAGCCTGAGTTTAGGGTACCTCACTAGCATTTGCCAATTATGAGAACTGAGGAAAACCTGGAAAAAAAAAATCTGAGTCAAGGAGAACGGTCCCAGTGGGAATCAAACCCCAGACCTCCCACTCATAAGTCTGGTTCTTAATGATCTCGGCCACCCATGATGATCTTAGAGGATAATATTAGGAATGAGATCAGAACATTGATGCAACATTTGGACACATTAACAAGAACGTGCAGTGGTCTACTGAGGTAAAGTGGCAGCCACTTCCAATTCTTGATGTGATGTGTTTGACATAAGTGAAGTTATATTTCCTGAAAAACTTCAACAAATTTCCATTTGTTCATTTAAGATTTATGACAAAAAATTTAGGTTCAGCTGTATAAAAATCACCTCATATATTGACTAGAAATGGTAACTTAATAGTGCATTGTTTTGACTACATTTGATAGGAAATGAGTAAAAAGAGAAATCCTATATCTTGTGATCAATTGAATTCACAGCATTTTTGTTGAAGGTTGGGTTAATGCCTTTTGAGATCCAAAGATATTCATCATACAGAAATTAGGAATCAGCTCTATCAGTAAATCATTATTTCTTCAATAAGTATTTGTAAAAAGATTTCTTGTTTATGGCAAGATGTATTGGAGATGAAACCGTAACATAAATTATCATGTTTTATTCATCATAAATAAATGAATAAATGTAAAAACTCTATCTGCTGATCATTATGAGCTACTTTAGAAAGATGAAATAAATCACAGCCCTTTCAATGTATGCTAGCTGTTTTGAAAATTTTATCTAGGACTTTTCATCCAGTAGTGATAGTGGTAGAGGCAGTGGCAAATATTGTCCATTGGCTGAAATGTTTATTTTTTATTCCTCTTCATATTTGAGGTATCATAAATAACACAGGACACTAATAAGTAAAATGAAATGGTGATTCTGGTTGCACTTAACTGTGAAATTTAGTATTTGTATTGCTTTATTAAATGATGCTAGAATATAAACTTTTCTATATAAATATTTCTTTTTAAACTAAAATTTAATAATATGAATGCCAGCTGAGAAAGCAATAGAAATACTAAAATTTGTTTTTAGCATTTGCATCATTCTGATTTTTGTTCAGGTGCTCTGGATGACTTTGGAAAGTCTTGTTCTACAGCAGCTACAAAGAAGATGGAAAGTAAAAGTGCCACTAAGGAAGAGAACATTTTAGATGACAAATGGGCAGAAGAATTTATAAAGCAGGCAGCAGCTCATTTTGAGCAAAGTATGCAATCTGTTCTTTCACAAAGTAAGTAAAATTTCATTTGAAATAGTATACAGCCGCTTAATTACAAATGGTGGAATAACAACAACAACAATAATAATAATAATAATAATAATAATAATAATATTGTTGTTGTAGACTGTAGAATCTTCATTCATTGTCATAAAATACATTAATCACAAAATACATTGATAAACCAAACAATTTAAAACAACAAGCAAATTTACCTTATAAAATAATGGGTTTTTTTTCCATTTTTACTATAAACAAATATATTCAACCATATTTTAGTACATATTTACAATTCATTTATTCTATACATATCAAGAAGTTTTTAAATTAAGTTTGAAACCTTTTCCCTCTTTAACTTTTAATTGTTAGTAGCAGTTTATATCTAACACAGTGAAGGAACATAAAATGGGGTCCACATCATCAGCTGCTGGTCAACAATGGTTTGCTAATGATGTCCTAATTTATTTTAGTAAGTGCAAAAGTAAGAGTGTTTTTGAAACATAAGCAGACTATTTTTATATAATATATAGCTAATGGGTGATTTTTCCTGAGCGGAACCGCTCCACGTGTAATGATCAGTCAGTTGGTTCAAACTGAAATCGCAGTGAATGGGAGTCAAAAAGTTTGCAGCTGTGATTGTATTATTATATTACAAACACTTAAGCACTTTCAAGGTACTTTTACTGACCATTATCAAGTAAGAACGTGCTGGAATTACCTCCCTTCATTTTCCATATATTTCTAGCATCAGCTTATGAAATTAACCATTACCCTCTGCAGTTCCCTTTGAGAAATGGAAGAAATTTCTTCATGAATGTAATTTTTCAGTTCATCTAGTGGATGTATATTTGTCTTCTAAACTTTTTTCTTTAATGCTCCCCAGTGATAAAAATTGAGGGCCCATATAGTCAAATATTTCATGAACTACATGCAAGAGACATGGGCTGTACGTGTTGTTGCAGAATCCTGTTGGAAATTCCCGAACCTATGTTCCCTCAAAGTTAATTCACAGAAAAAGTTGCAAAAAATCTGCACTTAATTTAATTTAATTATTTCGTTAAAAAAAATAGGGCCTATTATTCTTTTGTTGCTAATGATGAACCACACTTCTATCTTTAAATCATATAGGAGTTCCTCGTGAAGCAGTTAGGTTTTTCTGAATTCCAGTATCAATTGTTTTGTGATTTAACTTATCCACTTAAGTGGTACCAAGATTAGTCCATAAAAAATTAAATTAGGGTACATTTCACTGTTATGTACGCTATTCCAAATGTATTCAGAAAATCTACTCCTGGATTCATGCGCCCCTTTTAAGTTCTTGCATTTCAGTAGTCGTAAGGTTTTAACTTCAGTAACTTTGTATCCATTCAAACAGAGGAATAAGAAATTCCCATTTGCTGAGAAAGACATCAAAGCACTTTTTAGGGAAATGTTCTAGAGCATGTCCAGTTTATCTAATGCTTATTCTGTGAGTACTGTACATGGCTATGTATGCTTTTAATCAAGAATATTTCCCATTTCACGAAATTTATTTACCAATCTATGAATCAAACTTCGACTTGGAAGTTGAGTATCAGGGGACCCCTCTTGAAACATTCTGTGTACATCATGAGTCGCTTCCATGTGCACATACGAATCATAAATAAATACTCTTTGGGGAATAGAATATGACTTGAGTCATATTAGCATAATTAATATGCTGTATCATGCTGCCTGATGAATATTTAATATACTGTTACATAATGCGTCTGTATGTTCCTAGAGTTAAACTCATGCTGACCTTACCTCTGGCTCCCTGGCAGGCATGGGAACAAAATGAGAACTGCAGAGTTCTGTCAACTGTGGCAAACTGCATGTGGTGCAATCCCACGAAGTAACAGTCATCCTGTTGGGAATGAGGATGAGCGATTCATTCTCTTTTTCTGTTCATAGCACATTGCAATATTCATTACTTATGCCATTTTCGTGCAATACAAGAATCACTATTTTAATTTCCATATTGAAAGTAGTAGATGTAATAGCAACAGTTGAAACATGGATAGCAAATAAAGTTAATATTGAAATACCAGGGTTTGACTTTTATAGTGTGTTTAAAGTAATAATTAAAAGTAAAGGAAGGGTATCTGGTGGATTAGGTTGCTTTGTAAGGAAAGAAAAAGGTTTTATAGTAAAGGAAGAAAAAGAGTTGGGGACTAATTCAATGTTATAGTTGTCCTTTTGTAATATTTATCCAAAAAGCGGCTGTTTATATGTTTGTATTGTTTATAACCTGCCAAATACTTCAGAGTACTATGATACAAATGTGTTTAAAAGAGTAAGCTGTGGTATTGAGGAGATTAGAAATAAATATGAGCAAATGGAAATAATAGTGTTAGGTGACACTTTAATGCAAGGATGAGGGAAGATCAGATACAGTTAACTAACCAAATTGATGAATGTGATACAGATTTTATACTAGAGAGAAGATATAGGAAGAACAAGTTTTTAAATAAAGAAGGGAAAAAGCTCTTAGATTTACATGAAGAAAATAATCTTATACCATGTAACGGATTGGGAGGATCTGACTTAGATGGAGAATTTACATTTGTAAATAAGAATGGACAAAGTGTGGTAGATTATATGTTGTGTTCACTCACTATTGATAATTTGATTAGAGATTTTGAAGTTATGAATATGATATTAGCGTCTTGTCATTTCCCACCGAGATTAAAATTGGGGTAGTAAGGGAAGATAAGAAGGAAGTATGTAGAGGGAATTGTAGACATATAGAGGTTTACAAGTGGAAGGAAGAGAAATATGACTCATTTTGTAAAGAGTTCAATTCCGAACGAAGTAAAATTTACAAAAGGAAATAGTTTAATAAATAGGTAGGACAGGCAATAGAGAAATTAGAATATAGTGTGAAAAGGGCTGTGAATGATATGAAAGCAATGGCTTATGATGATAACAAAAGGAAATGATTTGATAAAGATTGTAAAATGGCAAAGAAAAGAGTAACTCAAGAGCTAATAAATTGGATACAATCAGGGGAAAAAGAGCAAAGAGAAAATTTTTTAATACTTAGATGAGGATGTAGGTGCCTCATATAGGACAAAAAGAAGGAATGGGGTAAAAGAATAAGTAAAATGTTAATGGGTGCAGAAAGATTCAAGAAAGGAGGAGGATATGGCCAGTGGTTAAAATTTTATATAGAAATGGGATAATGGAAAGAATCATAACTTCAGAAAGTTGGTGTGCTGATTTTAACAAAGAGAATTTAATTAGATCAGAAATAAATTTCTTAGGAAATCTGAAAGCTATTGATGATTTAGATAGGGAGAGTTCAGAGGAAGAATTTTATGATCAAATTAGGAAATTAAAGTTGAAGAAAGCAAGTGATATTGATGGTATTCCAGGGGAATTCTGGAGGATTTGAGTTAAGAAAGATAATAGAAGAAAAATAGTGGTTAAATTGTTTAATAAAATAAAGGCAACAAAGGAAATGCCCAAGTTGTGGAGAAGAAGCATGGTAGTACCCCATATATAAAGGGAATGATGATGTAAATAATCCAGTTAATTATAGGGGTATAAGTCTTCTTTCCATTTTAGGTAATATTCTTACTCGAATTCTAACCAATAGATTAAGATAATGGATTGAGAAAGAGAAGGAATTATCAGAGTTTCAAACAGGTTACAGAGCAGGGAGAGGAATTGCAGATAATGTTTTCCTAATAAAGATAATAGTAGATAAATATTTAAGCAAGAAAAGGGGAAGAGTTTATAGACTTTGAGAAGGCATTTATTACTACAAATAGAAAAACAATGTGGTTAAAACTAAAAGGGAAATGAATAAATAAGATGTTTATAAAACTATTACAAAAGATATATAGCGAGAACCTGTTTTGTGCCAAATTTTCAGGTGATGAATTTAAAAGGATTAGTATTCTATAGATTAGCATAATCTCATGTTGAAACCCATATTACAGTGGCACAGTACTTCATGTTGCTAAGATAAGCAGCTGCCAGAGCAAACATTGACTGGGACCTACTTGCTCTTTTGAGATAGATTAACATTTTTGGTATTAAATATCTTAACTCTTAGGAGATCTTCCAGAATCTAATGGGTTTACATAGTACTGAACTTTCATTCATTCCTAATACATAGTTCTTCCAGGTTTCTTTGTAATTTTATATTTTCTTAATTAGTGAATATCATTTTTCATTTCCAGGTTTTTTTCTTCATAAATCCTTGTTTTGCTCTTGGAGTTTTCATTTCTTAAAATGAACTATCATGAACTATCCATTTGGCCATCTCTAAATTTCCTGAACCACTGTCGCACCATGTCATCACTAATAACCTTTTAATCATACACACGACTAATTCTGCAATGAATTTCTGCTGTACTCCTCTGCCTTTAGAAATCGAAAAACACCATGCAAATTACATTTGGTGGGAAAGTCAATTGTAGCAGACATCTTTATGTGCTCATAGCCAAGTTTCACCGAATGAGTTGGCCTTTAGTGGCAGGGGAGAAGCCAGGTATGTTGCATGATGCTCTATCTCCTTTTACTAAATGGACCACTGGTGGCACCATCAAAGGTTGAAAAAAAAAATAGCCTTCATAGGAAATATAAAAAAATCTCCAATATCAAAAATTCATAACAAGTATCAATTCTGAACTTACCTGATAGATATTAGTAGGATTACTGAATCCCTTTTTCTCATATCTTGTTTCATTTTGTTGAACATTTGCAACTTTTCACTTACACTTAAAAGTTTTTAGATCTTACTACTTCTTGGTTTTACTTGACTATAGCATATGCTAGACTGAATGTACAATGTTTCTCAGGTTATCATCACTTTACCAAAATCTTCATTTATTTTACCTACATAATTAGCATTTTGGTTAGAAGTTAAACACATTTAAGGAAAATCCTTACAACTAGAAATTTCTTCCAGACTTAGGAGCCGTGGTCTGTTGGAGCTAAGGAGTCCAAACGTTTCATCCCCAACTGCGAAGGACATCTTCAGTGGCACAGTCTGAGTCTTCTGGGCGAAGGTCCTGGCATGACTGAAATGCCAGTTTATTTTTTTTTTTTAGGAGGGGCCCCGCCTCCGCCCCCCCCCCTAGGTGGCAATCATTCAAAGTGGATCTACATTTGCCTCCCCCACCATGCACTAAGACTACGCTACAGGATAGGTGGGAAGCAAGATGAGGTTAGTCAGGTACCGCCGAAGCACCCTGAGGTTAGTGGGTAATTACTATAAAGACGCCTGATATACAAGGGATATATCAGACTAGAGTAGGGCTAGGTTGCTGACCTTGACACAGAGTGCCCAGGACAGGACCTAGGTGTTAGTGGAGGTTATATGTGCACATACTAGTGGGATCTAAGGTAAAGGTATCATGCTTATAAATATGGTGTACTTATCGTTTACGACGAGATGATCTGTTGCCGACCCCATGGTGTGGAGGCGGGTCGGAGTCCTCGCTTACTGTCGCTGAAACATGTAGAATACTTCGTGGGTGTGATGATGCAGGGAATATATGTTCAAGTTAGAAAATGTGATCTTAGGATTAGTGTCCTGGGTGTCATGGATGTCTGCCGTGGGCGTATGTCACTAAATGTTAAGAACTAGGTGTCTCTGAGGAGAGAGTCTGCCGTGGGCATTTGTCCTTAGATGTGTATGGTAAACAATTTTTTTTTTAATCCTATTACTATCTAGATCCTATTTACTACTTAACGCTATTGGTTGTCATCTGGTGAAGGTGGCCCAATGTCCCTCGAGCCGCCCCGGATGGTATGTTCGCAGGGGCTTATTGGGCCTGTGACTGGTGATTGGTTGCAGACGGGCATAGGTTAATGAGATACTCATGTATGTTTAGCTGTTTGCTGTTTTTGGTTATGGGAATGGTTCGATCAAATAAAGCAAGTGGTCTCTTGTGTTTTCCTAAGCTGGTTGTGTACTGTCCCAGTGTGTTGCCTAGGGGATTATGGTATCCTTGGCATCGTTCATATAAGTTGTGTGATAATTTCTTCATGAATTGTTCTATGGTGTGCATCTTCAGCTCGTCGTGCAGCAATTCCACTGGTATGGGTCTGTGGGATTTAGTTATTAAGCGCAAAATTTTGTTTTGAAGGTATTGTAGGGATTTAATGTGAGTAGCGGCACAGTGGCCCCATGCTGGTGCAGCATACATCATGATTGGTCAGATTAGTGATTTGTAGAGCATAAGGCCCATTCATGTGCTGAGATCGTTTTCCCTGTTCAGTATGGGGTATAGTTGGCTCAGTTGATAATTTGCCTTGATTTTGACCTGCTTTACGTGTTTGGCGAAGGTTAGTTGGGAATCCAGTAGGACTCTTAAGTATTTGACTTCAGTTTTCCAGGAGATATTTTCATCGAATAATTTGAGAGGGGTTACTTCTTTGTGATGTCGGGGGCGCTTAGTGAATAGTACTGCTTGTGTTTTATTTGTGTTAACTCTTATTCTCCATTGTTTCAGCCAGGGTTCGAGTTCACTTAGGGCGTTTGGAGTCTAGTTACTGTTAGGGCTGGTTTCCAGCATTGAGCTGCTATTGCAGTATCATCTGCATAAATGGATAGCGTTGTGTTGGGGGTTTTTGGTATGTCGTTAATGTATAAGTTAAATAGCAGCGGCCTGAGTATGCTGCCCTGCGGTACTCCTGCTCTAATTGGCCTTATTGTTGAGGTGGTATTGTCTAGTTTGATGTTAAAGGTCCGACCCGTCAGATAATATGCGATAAGTTTTATCATTGTGTCGCTAATTTTTTGTGATTTGAGCTTGTACAGGAGGCCTGAGTGGTATACAGTGTCAAATGCTCTTTGTATGTCTAGAAAAACTATGCCTGTGGATCTCTTATTGTTAAAGCCTTGGGTTACGTACTTGACACATCTTGTGAGCTGTTGTGTTGTCGAGTGTTTGGCTCGAAAACCGAATTGTTCATTGATAAGTATTTGGTGCTTGATTGTATGTGCATTAAGGCGTTTTGCTATAATTTTTTCTGCTACTTTATTTAATCCATTTAGAAGGCTGATGGGCCTATAATTGCTTGTATCTGTAGAGTCCTTCCCTGGCTTGGGGAACATGAGAACTGCGGCTAGTTTCCACTCTTTGGGATAGTAGCCGTTCTGTAGGCAGTAGTTAATGATTTCAGTTAACGTTTGCAGCGCTTTATTTGTAAGGCATTTTAAAACCAAATTTGGTATTTCGTCTGGGCCTGGTGCCTTCCGGTCATTGAGGTGTGATATTATCCATTTGATTTCGCAGATATGTGTTTTATGTATTCTATTGTGAGTGAGGGCTGTTAATATGTTAGCAGTGGTTTCTTCTACTTGGGAGGTAAAGGTGTGGTCCTGCGGTGTGTCGTTAGGCTGGCACGCGGTTTCCAGGGCATCCGCCAAGGCCTCTGCCTTGTCTTTGTTTGTTTCGGTCAAACAGGTCGCTGGTATTTCCAGGTCTGCACAGGGGGGGTATGGTGACTGGTTCCCTAATTAATCGCTTCGTTAATTGCCATATTTGTGGGTTACCTGGCTGCATGCTTGCAAGTGTTTGGTTCCATTGTTCTTGCATGCGTTTTTTGACACGCGTTTTAATTTCGCTATTAAAGGTGGCCATGTTGATTTTGTGCCTAAGTAGGCGTGTTCGTTGCCACTTGCGTCTTTCATAGTCCCTCTCGTGAATGAGGTTTAGTACGTCTGGGGGGTATGTGAACTCCTTCTTTGAAGGTTCTTTAAGTGGAACTGCTGCCACCACTGCCGCTTGGATGGCTGTTTCGAGGTTTAATGTGGTTAGGTCTGCGTCTTCGGAAGTTTGGGGGGGAGTGACGGCTGGAAGTTTTTGATCTAGAACTGCTGCAAATAGTGGCCAGTTGGTTAGGTTATAGTTTCTTCTCAGTGGTGGTGGGTTATATGTGGGTGGTTTATGTATATCTAGCTGGATCGCGTAGTGGTCAGATACTAGTGTATCTATTACCCTAAGGCTGCATCTGTGTGTGATGTTCAGTAGCGCCAAGTCTAATGTATGTGGTTGGTGCGTTCTGTTGTGTGGGATGTATGTGGGCTCGTCTGTGTGCATGATTATGTACTGGTTGTTTTGTGCATACCGGTGAAGCGTGTTTCCCGCTGTGTTATTGGTTGTGCATCCCCACGATTCGTGTATTGCATTGAAGTCTCCCATTGCTATTAATCTTTCGTCGAGTTGGGTAATGGTGTCAAGATCCGCCGTAGTTAGTTGCCCCGGGGAGTTGTATATGCTGGCTATAGTTATGTGTTGGTTTTGTATGTAAACTGTTACCGCCGTGGCCTCAGTGTGCTGGAGTTGTGGTATGTGTTTAAGGTTGTGTGGGATTGTGTTGTTCACCATATGGCTGTTCCACCAGAGGCCTTGCCGTTAGGTTTGTCTGATCTGTAAATCTTGTAGCTCGGTACTGAAAATCTTGCCTTGCTATTTAGGAATGTCTCTCCTAGGAGAGCTATTGGGATGGAATTGATGGTAAGATAATGTGTAATTTCATTTTGTTTGGACCTGGCTCCTCGACAGTTCCAATATAGAACATTAAAAATAGCCTCGTAAGCCATTGGATGGCTTGTGAGAGGGGTGTATGTAATTGGGAATTTGTCTGCTCTTCTACTATCTACTTTACTTCCAGTAGTTTGAGAGCTATTTGAGCCACATAGTCTATGAATGCCGTAACTACATTATCTGGATTACCCTTGGCGTCAATTTTTGAATATAGGTCGTCACACCTACTTAGTGCTCTTTGGTAACCTAGGTCAAGGTTTCCTTCGCCTAGGCATTTGAGGTACCATTCTGTGGTCGCGTTTATGCCGCGAAAGTAATTATCCCCGTTAGGGCGTTTGATAAGTATGGTGGGGTTTTTGATGGGCTCGAGGGGGAGAGTGTCTGGGTTTGATGTCCCAGTATGAGCGTTAGTTGGGGGTGGGGGTATGGGTGTTTCCCTCCCGGTTGGAGCATTGGTTGTGGGCCTAAATGAGCTCACAGTCTGGTCATTTACTCCACATGGCAATTGATGCCTCTGTCTTGGGTCCCTTGGTCGCGTTTCTCCTGCGGCTCCAGGTCTCAATACAACTTGGTTTGGAGGAGGGGGCGGGGGGTTTGTGATCCCAGCGTATGTTCCGCGGTTAGTAGACACTAGGTCCCACATATTTGGTGGCCTGGGTCTTATTGGATTAGCATGGTTGGAGTTGATTAACGCGAGGTATTTTGTGCAGCCACGCCATCTGGCACCATGACTGGTTTGGCCGCATAGGGCGCATTTTCTTGCCAGAGATTGGCATTGGCTAATGTGATGATTTCCTGCACATCGGCTGCACACCTGAGGGGCGTGGCAGTTCTTGGCTTTGTGCCTGAATCTCATGCACTTAACTACATTGAGTTGGTGCTGGAGGAGGCACATAGTCTTCGACACGTATCCTGCAATGCATCAGGTCCGTTAGGGACTTAATACCGTTAGAATCTTCCTGATCGGGCATTTCATTAAGGAAGATAGGAACGTGTTCCCGCAGTTTTCTGGAGAACAGCTTGGTGATCTTATTCACTGAGAATGATAATACGCGTCAGCTCGTCAAGGAGCTCATCTTCGCGTGTGTTCCAGTATAGGCCTTTTATCACCACTTTGTATGTACGTTCTTCTGGCCGTTGAGTTACATGAAACGGAACTTTTTCATTTTTGCAATAATGCACAAAGTTGTTGTAATCTTGTAAGGTGGTAAATTTAAAGCCGTGATAGCCATTCCGGTATTGCGACATGTAAGTTTTTGGTTTATACAATACGTCAAAGCGTTTTGTCAGAGCTACTAGGCTTGTCCTACAGTAATCTGCCACGTAGATCTTATATAGGTCCTGCCTCTCTTTGGTCATGTAGTTTTCTGGTGGTGTTGGTGAAGTGGTTGCTGCTCCTCTACCGTGGTGGCGTCTGGCTGGGATTCCGTCTGTGGTGACTCATCAATGACGAGGCGGTCCATGCTATCATCGCTGACGTCTTCTTCTGTAGGTGTTGGATTCTCCATTTCCGGCGGCTTGCTCGGTCTTGCTGTATCCGTCTCTAGGTCGCGTCCTTTGGTACTAGTCGGTATCGTCCAGTCTTAGTCATGTTGGTCAGGTAACTTATAAGTAAGTCTAAGCTAGAAGGAATTGAAGAAATGAAGAGAGAGAGCCTACCAAGTCTACTGCAATTTGGGCGTGTACGAGACCCTTAAGATATTTGCCTTCTGTTGCAGCAGAGACCTAATTAAAATTAACCTATCGGGGGAACTTATATACTAGATAGAAAAGAGGAAAAGAGTGAAGAAAAAGGAGCAAATAGAGGGCGCTAAAAAGCCCGAACAGCAGAGGGCCTGTATCGCCTAGTGAGCCAGTCGGTAGACTTTTGGCTGCGGCCTTGCTGCTCTACCCTACTAAGTTGCAGTAGTAGATTATACGACCTGTGCCGTGGCTTCAGCGGTTAATGCGGCGCTGGATGCGTAGCGGTGCGCTCGAGCGGTCGCTGGTTTTCCCCCCTGTAGCCTCGGTGCTTCTCCGCAGGTACATATTTCTTCTTCCGCTGCTCGGCCGCGTGTCCCGTCCACGCCTTCATGAAATGCCATTCATTGATTTTTATTGAACTATAATTCCCTGGGCTGGTACATGGGGCAGCTTTACAGGTACATAATATACATAGATTAAGCATTTACATAGACAGTTTTTGAGTAAAAAGTTTTTGTCTGGAAGCCCATGCGGGGGCAATGAGCTTGCCCAGGGGAACAGCTTCCTGTGATAGTGCGAAGAGAGAGACTTGTTTAGTGGCACATACATAAAAGGTGAAATTAATACATAGTTAACCTAACAGACTTATAATTAAAAATCCTATCCTATACTTAACAGTTAATATGTACAAGTATATATACAGTTCATGCTGATGTCAGAAAAAGTGGTTTGAGTTTGCTCAGAGATGTTTTTAGAAAATGCATATGCATTTATGCTTGCGGTGGAGAGGCTCCGCCTGGCCTATTTATTGTACTTCTGGGTTGGAGTGCATTCTTATGGAGGCCCATGCGTTTGTGCAGCGGTTGTGCAGAGTCTGTAGGAAGATGGGAAATTGTAGTTCTTTGTGAACAATTTTGTTAGGTGTTAGGATCGGCACCCTTAGTATTTTCCTGAGGCAGATGTTTTGACGGATAGGAGGGAGAGTAGGTTGGTTTTGCTGGTGTTTGACCAAGCTAGGCAGGTGTACAGGAGAAATTGTTGGATAAAGGATTGGAAGAGGATGAGTTTTGTCTTAATGCGGATGTGCTTGCTGTGCAGTAGTGCGGTGCTGACATATGTGCGTTGTTTGGCCTTTTGGATCGTTTGCTGAATGTGGGCGTTCCAAGTGAGTTTTTTATCCAAGGTAACGCCCAGATATTTAACAGTAGGTTGGCACTGCAGTCTACATCCTTGTAGAGTGATATCTATGTTGTTTTTCCTGGTTTTGGTGAAGTGTATTAGTTGACTTTTGTCGGCATTTATCACTATTTTCCAGAGGGCAGCCCAGGTCAGGAATTTGTCCAGGTAACGTTGGAGCTCCCTCTGGTTGTATTTTGGGTGTGTATGGTGGTTGTATATAGCAGTGTCGTCGGCGTAGAGTAGCATCTTACATCTGTGATCGGGGGGAATGTCTCGAGTGTACAATGTGTACAGATAAGGAGCTAAAACTGCCCCCTGTGGCACACCAGCTGACATGGGTAGGGTTTGGGATTTTTCTTGGAGTACTTGGACGTAAAAGCGGCGTTCTTGAAGGTAGCTGGCCAGCATGGGGATGTATGGCTTGAATGGTGATAGCTGGTGATACAGCTTGTAGAGGAGACCATTGTGCCAGCACCTGTTGAAGGCCGCTTCTACGTCCAAAAAGAGGGCCAGTGTGCTGCTGCCATTGTTGAACTGTGTTGTGATGTCATCAGTTAATTTTAATATCTGTAGTTCCGTTGAGTGCAGTGGACGAAACCTGAACTGTTGGTTGGGTAAGGCTGTGGATTCTGGAAGTGAGTTCTTTATTAACTGGCTGAGGATTTTTTCCAATACTTTTCCCATGACTGGAAGGAGGCTGATCGGCCTGAAGTTTGAGGGATTTTTCCGATCTTTGCCGGTTTTTGGAATCATGATAATTTTGGCCTCCTTCCAGGCTTGGGGAAAGTAATGAAGGTGGAGGCAGGAGTTGAGTAGTTGAGTTAGTTGGACTAGGGCTTTCCGGGGAAGGTGTTTCAGGTCCTCGTTTCGAACACCGTCCGGTCCGGGGGCCTTGTTGTTAGGAAGGGACTGGATGTGGTTGTAGAGTTGGATGGGGGTGATTTTTGGAAGGGGATGAGGGGGAGGTTGGTTCGTCCACTGCTGAAACCAGTTGTTTACAGTTTGTTCGTGTACGGCGTCTTGTGCCGGGTTCTCAGTGAAGCGTCGAGTGAACATCTCGGCGAAAACCTGTGCTTTTTCTTTAGGTAGAAGATTGTCCCTTGAGTGGTGACCAGTGGCTCTGATCGTGGGCCTGTTTCAGCAGAGGTTTTAAAGGCTCGCAGGAGTGCCCATATGGAGGCATCTTTGTGGGTGACTTTTAATAATTTTGTTTCAAAGAGCTCTTGTTGTTCTAAGTAGACTTGATGCCTGATAACAGGTCAAAGTCATTGAGCCAAAGTTCTGTAAACTGCGAGCCTTGTATATCTCCACTGTCGCAGGTATTTCCTCCTGATGGCAAGCAGCCTCTCAATGTTAGGAAAGGTGGTGTAGGAGGTAGGAGCAGGAGCGTATGTGGTGGATTTTCTTTTTGCCGTCCTTATGGAGGCTGTAAGGGCTGCCACCCCCATCTCTAGGTCATGGGTTGTTGCATACATACGTCTGGGCTCGGCCATTTGGCATGAGAATTTTGTAATGTGACCAGTCTGTGGCTGGTATCTGTGTCTTATTTGTGCGCATGTAGGTGGCACGCCCACCTATGTGGAATTTTATGGGAAAATGGTCCGAGCCCAGATTGTAGTACACTTGTAGAGTGAGGGGGATATGGATTCCTTTGTATATGACAAGGTCTAGAGTGTCGGGAGGAATGGAGGGGTTGTGGTGCCAGTAGGAATGATCCGGGGCAGTTCTAATTTGTAGGTTGTGTTGCAACAGGACAAAGTCAAGCAGGACTTGACCAGCCCTGTTGCAAGCTCTGGAATTCCAGAGAGTGTGCCTTGCGTTAAGGTCTCCTGCAATAATGATTTTAGCATGCATGTTGACTAATTTCTCCAGATCTCGGATCATTCCTTCCGGGCTTGAGGTGGGGGGGCGATAGGTTGCTAGGATGGTGATCAGCTGGGAGTTTATGAGGACCTGCACACCTGCACACTCCAGACATTCCAGTTGAGGCAGAGTCAGTGCTGTGTTTACTAGTAAATTGTTACAGACGATGACTACAGTGCCACCCCCCAGCCGTTGCCCAGGCCTGTCAGCACTATGTAGGTCATAACCTTTTAGACGGAGTTTCATGTGAGGTTTTAACTTTGTTTCGCTGACACAAGCAACATCTATTTTTTTTTTTTTTTTTTTGTTGGTGCAGGAAGGATTCTGATTCGAGGTGTGTCCAAGTGTGCCGTTCGCATTCCATAGGAGTGCGTTTATTGTGTTGGAGTTAGGGTGTTGTCATGCAGCCATTATACGACATTTTCAATGAAGTTGAAAATTGCCTCCAGTTTTTCAGCAAGGCCATTTGGTGACTTGAATTTAGCTATTGCCGTTTTTAGGTTGCTGAGTAAGTTGCTGAAGTTAATTTCCTTAAAGAGAGACAGAAACTCTTTAATGGTTGATGTCTCTGGTGATGTAGTTGATGGTAATGGTGTTGGCGTTGTTGTGTTGGCAACACCACTCGTGGTGGCTGCGAACGACAACACCTGGGCGTACCGGGGCATTGTGGGTAATAGGAGTGGGGATGGCGAGGTTTTGCTTAGCTGAGGATATCTGCCTAGACAAGGTGAGTAATTCTCGGCGGTCTCTCTCATTCTGAAAAGTAATGCATCCCCTATAGTTTGAAGGATATTCGCTCTGGCAGTTGGTACATGTCGGTATAAAGTTAGGAGTGGCTTTGTTCGGGCATGTGTAGACCGCTGCGGGGCGTAAGTGTGCACATTTGATGAGAATGTCCTAACTGCTGGCAGTTGTAACATTGCGCTATGTGATGTTGCGTTCTCTGGTGCTCTACTTTGATTAAGACGTTCATAAGTGATCGTTCTTGTGTGAGGTGTTTGGATTTTTCATTCTTTTCCAATGTGACAAGATATAAAGGAATGGGCCTGCCTCGGGCCTCCAGCTGTTTGCAGTGTTGGGGAGGATAGCCTTTGGCCTTGACGGCTTCAGAAATATCCTCTGGTTCCATGCCGAGAGGCAGACCCCGGATGACATAGCGATAAGGTTGTTCAGTCTTAGGTATGACAGAGTAGTATTGTATGGCTGCCTTTTTTAGCTCTACTAGTGTGTCTTTAAAGGACTGAAGGTCCTTCAAGAGGACCTTCAGTCCTTTAAAGACTGTGGATTGTGCTGGTGTGTTGCTTGGTGTCTTCGGTTGCGTTTTGGCAGCCTGGGAGGGGACTGGATGTTGCCGGGCAATTGTGGGGGTGGTATGTGGGTGTGGAGTTGGTTTGGTGACGATGCTTGCCGTGGGGGTGGGAGTGGTTGATGGCTTGGGAGGAGTTGGTTGTGGATGGATCAGCTGTCGTTTTGTGTGAGATTTTTGGCGTGCTGTGCGTGTTTTTGGTTTGTGGTCCTCCGTGTCGTCATCACTTGACGATAGGGAGTCGTACTTGTTTTTTGTAGTGATGTGGAAAACTTCTGAGTGTCTTTTGGGGGTGGGGGTGGTTTGTTGTCTGTCATCGTCGCTGCCACTGGAGCGGTTTCGTTTTTGAGAGCAGGTGGTCCAACCTTGATTGATTTGGTGCAGTTGCTTTCTTTTTGAAGATATTTCCCTGATGCAGCCTTCCAAGCTTTGAGCCACAGCAATCCATCAAGGATCAGTCGGCTGCAAAGCTTGCAAGGTTGTTCTATAGCCTAGTTGTTCCCTCTGCAATTCAATAAGTTGTTTCTCTAGAGCAAGATGGTGAGAGGATACATATAGATGGTTTTGATTTGTTGACTTAAAACTAGATTCACTTGTTTTACTATGGGAGCCTATGGCTCTTTTGTCACTTGTTTGTTCGCTGTTTTGCATAATAGCACTGTTGTTTGAGGAGATGTTCACGTTCAGCGTGACGCTGTCAGAGCACTTTGATTTTGGGTTGTTGCACTGCACTAGGGGGGAACGTATTTTCCACCACTTACACCGGAGGCCATGGTTGCACTTTTCACTGCACTTTTTACACTGTGGATGTTGACCAGATTGGGGCAGGCTGCGTGGGCTGTGGAGGGTTGTTTTCTGCCAGGTCCGCACCCGCAGAAGTGATCTGGTAGCTGGTGATGTAACCATACCTCAGTCAGAAAAGGACATTGTCCTGGCATGGCAAAAGCTTGGAGATCCCCTCCCCTCCGGGGAGAGGTTCTCCTTCCGCTCAATTGCTGCGTCGAACCTGATTGGCTGGACATCCGTCAGTGGGCTAGCTGTATTGGTAGATGAGTTTTACGCCGCTCTGGGGCCAGACTAACCCTGACGGGTATGTCCGACCCTGTTAGCCGAAGAGGCAGTTCGTGCTCGATGACGGAGATGTTTTCCTGTGTGTGCTGGATGGACTGGGAGGCAGCTGGGCTGCCGCTGTCCTGTGATTGGTGTGCACTGGCTTTCGCCATTGGAGGGACGGCAACCCGCACGACAGCTGTTTTCTCGGAGGTCCGATACAACAGCTTATGTATAAGAGCTGGATGTCCTTTAGTGGTGCCCCTTCTCGCCCTTTCTTGGGGGGGGGGCTTTAAAAAAAAGAAAGAAAGAAAAAAAAAAGAAAGAACACTCAGGCTACTGCCGGAGGCACTGTCCTGCGGTACACGTGAGAATGGCGGGGTGCCAGTTGGAGGCGTTATATTTATATATGAACTGCTCGAAGGGGATTGGTTCGGCTGGAGCAGAGGGGTTGTACTCGGAGGGCGGGGCATCTCCGCTCTGATCGGTGATTGGTTCTCATGAATTTTGCTAGTGTGGGCTTGTTTTATGTGCTCTAATCCAGCAGGGGGGAACCCAGGAGAAGCAAACGCATCCAAGGTCCACCCCCAACTCTTCCTGCACCCAACAAGGCGAGAGTACCTTGGACTTGCTCCAATGGCTGTCACAACTGTGGCAGATATATGGCAGGAAGTTGCAGGAGCTCCTCGCCCGTTTCCGTCAAGCTCCAGATTCTTCCAGCAGGATGATGGTAGTTTTTGAAGCTATCGCCCTTTTCATCGACGACAACCAGGCGAACCAGAATGGCGAGCGGAACTAGGTCTCGTACCTCTTTCCGGTTCGCATTTTGGAACGCTAACGGTCTTGTCGACAAGAGGGACGAGCTACATCATTTTGCAGCCCGGTTTGCCCTAACGCCATTTTGGTCAGCGAGACGCATTTCCACCAACACTCCAACTCCCGTCTTCCGGGCTACACGTGCCTCCGGTCCGACCGAGGTGCCCCTGGCGGCGGCACAGCGATATACATCCGGAGGAATGTAGTCCACCGCCCATCCCAGATCCCACAACTTCAAACCCTAGAGGCCGTAGCTGTTTTTGTGGAACTTGGTGGCACGGAGGTACTGATTGTATCTGCATACCACTCCCCATCCAGAGCCTTCGTGGTGACTGACTACCAATCCCTCCTCGCCCTACACCCCAGTGTCATCCTCGCGGGTGATTTCAATGCCAAACATTCTCGTTGGCATTGCACTCAACGCGCGGACGCAAGAGGCAAAGAAATTGTTCGCTTAATTAATCGAGACCCTCAGCTCAGAGTACAGGGTCCCTGGCAACACACCCATCATCCGTATAGTCGAGGACAGCCATCTGTCATCGACTTTACGATACTCAAGCACTTCCCTCAGCATCTCACCCTCACTTCAATCAACGCACTTCATTCTGATCATAATCCTGTGTTGGCCGAAATCAACACCAGAATTGCCAGCCAAGATGTCGCAGGTCTAAACCGTGAGATCGACTGGAAAAGCGTTAAGGAATGCCTCTGCACCATCATTCCTCCCAACCCTAAAATCACATACACCCATTCCCTAGAGACCGCGTTCTCATCCTTCTCCCTAACAGTCACCAAAGTGACCCACAGTCTCACCATCCATGCCTCCCCTCCCCTGCATCCAGATGTCATTCCTCTCGACCTTGAGCTCCTCATCCGCCGCTCCTGGGCCGCCCGCAGACTTTATCAGCGTCACCGCACGCCACATCATCGAACTCTGTTAAGGACCCTGCGCCGCCAAGTTAGAGCCCGCCTTCGCGAGCACAAGAAGCTCGCGTGGAAGGACACTATGGCTAGACAGAACTTGATCGATGGTGACGTGTGAAGGATTGCTAAAAACCTCCGTGGCCAAAGAGACAAAGCCTCCCGACCAATCCATGGCACCCGAGGCCTCGTGTACGATCCCCGAGCCAAAGCCAATGCGCTCGCAGATTACTTGAAACGTCTTTTTAGGCCGAGAGTTGACCCCCAGGACGACACCTTTTCAAGTCAGGTTCGTCGCGACATCCGCCGATACTTTCGATGGCCGCCGGACGAAGACGATTTACGGATTCCTATCTTCCACCCTCATGAAGTCCAGGGCGCAATCCTGCGCCTCAAACCCAAAAAGGCTGCTGGACCAGACGGGCTAACGCCCCTCATGCTCCGCAACCTTCCTTTCAAGGCTGTGCTCTTTGTCACCAAAGTGTTCAATATGTGCATCAGCCTGGGCCACTTTCCACGAGAGTGGAGGGAGGCACGGGTGATATGCATATTGAAGCCAGGCAAAGACGCAACCCACCCCTCCAGTTACCGATCAATTAGTCTCCTGTCTACACTCTCAAAAGTGTTTGAGAGATTACTTCTTGCCCGTATGCTTCACCTGCTTGGAAACATTCAAGCCATCCCCCCTCACCAATTCGGTTTCCGTCCTGGGCATTCTACCATCCAACAGTTGCCGAGGGTTGTGGAGGCCTCAGCCCTGGGTTCCAGGAGGGGTCCTTCACACCAGCGATATCTTTGGATGTGGAAAAGGCCTTCTCGACGACCTGGCACGCCGGGCTCCTATACAAACTCATCCAACTGGAGCTTCCCAAACACTACATACAACTCATACACTCATACCTCAAGCACCGCACTTTCAAAGTAGCGGTGGCGGGAAACACCTCGACACTAAGACCGATACGCGGCGGAGTCCCCGAAGGCTCTGTTCTATCCCCAATCCTGTTTAACATATACATGGCAGACTTTCCACATGCAACAGACGTCAACACTGCCCAATACGCGGATGACGTCTTACTATACAAAACAAATAGAAACCTACGCAGAGCTTTCACTCCCATACAAAGACTACTACACCTAATCGAAGGGTGGTGTAGGCGTTGGCGAATGTCAAGCAACCCGGCAAAAAGCAACGCCATTATTTTCACAAAACGTCGCATACCCGCAAACGCCCCTACATTTACATACAGACGGCAAATGATGAGATGGAACAACTCCATAACCTACTTGGGGGTGCACCTAGATAAAGGTCTAACCTTCAGGGAACACATTGCCGGGACCGCCCATAGGGCACAGGGAGCAATCGCTCAACTGTTCCCTATGCTCGGTTCCAAGGCCATGCCATTTCACCTGAAATTACACCTTTTTAAAGCCCTGGTCATCCCTGTCATGCTATACGCCTGTGAAATCTGGGGTATGGCAGCTGACAGTTGGCTCGCACTTCTGCAAAAGATACAGAATAAAGGTCTTCGGACCATTTATTCTGCATATCGCTGCTTTCCAACTAGGTTACTTCATGAGAGTTCTTCGCTCCCTATATCGAGGAGGAAATCAGACGCCGGGCATCTAAATTCTACGCCAGTTTACCCAATCACGAGAGCGCTCTCGTTCGATCACTCGGCAGCTATTCCTGTTGCTATAGGCCTACGCCCAAATTCAAGGTGCCGCGCCTTGCGTGTGGTCCCCTTGGTTAGCAAAGGAGCATAACCTAGCAACAGGAAAACATTCCAAATCTCCATCAGCCTCAATAGCAATACAAAATAGCGGATAGCGGCATGCCCATGCTGTTCTCAAAACAGAGAACAGCATGCGCATAGCAAGCATACTCCAAGGATGTCATATCCGCCCGCTACAATTAGGATAAGCTTAAGCACAATCCGTCTGCCTCATAACCCAAACACCACAACCACCCTACAACCTTCATCCCATCTCTGCGGTTAAACCCATACAGGGTAGGTACGCAGCAACCACATACAGGCTGAGCACTAACCCAGCCTGCCATATTTGATTGGATTGATTGGATTGGATGCCAGGTTTTTCATTCGAGATGGAATGGTGTGTGTGCTTCGTAGCGGTACTGAGCTTATCGTTTTTGGCGCCACTTCGGAGGTTGCGTTCCAACCTAAGCTCGTGTGCTATACCATCGTTGAGCTCACCTTCAGGGTGTGTCTTTTTGCGTGTGACCATTGGCTGAATTTACAAATACGCGGCGGAGTCCCCGAAGGCTCTGTTCTATCCCCAATTCTGTTTAACATATACATGACAGACTTTCCACATGCAACAGACGTCAACACTGCCCAATACGCGGATGACGTCTTACTATACAAAACAAATAGAAACTTACACAGAGCTTTTACTCCCATACAAAGACTACTACACCTAATCGAAGGGTGGTGTAGGCGTTGGCGAATGTCAATCAACCCGGCAAAGAGCAACGCCATTATTTTCACAAAACGCCGCGTACCCGCAAACGCCCCGACATTTAATACAGACGGCAAATGATGAGATGGAACAACTCCATAACCTACTTGGGGGGTGCACCTAGATAAAGGTCTAACCTTCAGGGAACACATTGCCGGGACCGCCCATAGGGCACAGGGAGCAATCGCTCAACTGTTCCCTATGCTCGGTTCCAAGGCCATGCCAGTTCACCTGAAATTACACCTTTTTAAAGCCCTGGTCATCCCTGTCATGCTATACGCCTGTGAAATCTGGGGTATGGCAGCTGACAGTTGGCTCGCACTTCTGCAAAAGGTACAGAATAAAGGTCTTCGGACCATTTATTCTGCATATCGCTGCTTTCCAACTAGGATACTTCATGAGAGTTCTTCGCTCCCTATATCGAGGAGGAAATCAGACGCCGGGCATCTAAATTCTACGCCAGTTTACCCAATCACGAGAGCGCTCTCGTTCGATCACTCGGCAGCTATTCCTGTTGCTATAGGCCTACGCCCAAATTCAAGGTGCCGCGCCTTGCGTGTGGTCCCCTTGGATAGCAAAGGAGCATAACCTAGCAACAGGAAAACATTCCAAATCTCCATCAGCCTCAATAGCAATACAAAATAGCGGATAGCGGCATGCCCATGCTGTTCTCAAAACAGAGAACAGCATGCGCATAGCAAGCATACTCCAAGGATGTCATATCCGCCCGCTACAATTAGGATAAGCTTAAGCACAATCCGTCTGCCTCATAACCCAAACACCACAACCACCCTACAACCTTCATCCCATCTCTGCGGTTAAACCCATACAGGGTAGGTACGCAGCAACCACATACAGGCTGAGCACTAACCCAGCCTGCCATATTTGATTGGATTGATTGGATTGGATGCCAGGTTTTTCATTCTAGATGGAATGGTGTGTGTGCTTCGTAGCGGTACTGAGCTTATCGTTTTTGGCGCCACTTCGGAGGTTGCGTTCCAACCTAAGCTCGTGTGCTATACCATCGTTGAGCTCACCTTCAGGGTGTGTCTCTTTTTGCGTGTGACCATTGGCTGAATTTACAAATACGCGGCGGAGTCCCCAAAGGCTCTGTTCTATCCCCAATTCTGTTTAACATATACATGACAGACTTTCCACATGCAACAGACGTCAACACTGCCCAATACGCGGATGACGTCTTACTATACAAAACAAATAGAAACTTACACAGAGCTTTTACTCCCATACAAAGACTACTACACCTAATCGAAGGGTGGTGTAGGCGTTGGCGAATGTCAATCAACCCGGCAAAGAGCAACGCCATTATTTTCACAAAACGCCGCGTACCCGCAAACGCCCCGACATTTACATACAGACGGCAAATGATGAGATGGAACAACTCCATAACCTACTTGGGGGTGCACCTAGATAAAGGTCTAACCTTCAGGGAACACATTGCCGGGACCGCCCATAGGGCACAGGGAGCAATCGCTGAACTGTTCCCTATGCTCAGTTACAAGGCCATGCCAGTTCACCTGAAATTACACCTTTTTAAAGCCCTGGTCATCCCTGTCATGCTATACGCCTGTGAAATCTGGGGTATGGCAGCTGACAGTTGGCTCGCACTTCTGCAAAAGGTACAGAATAAAGGTCTTCGGACCATTTATTCTGCATTTCGCTGCTTTCCAACTAGGTTACTTCATAAGAGTTCTTCGCTCCCATATATCGAGGAGGAAATCAGACGCCGGGCATCGAAATTCTACGCCATTTTACCTAATCAAGAGAGCGCTCTCGTTCGATCACTCTGCAGCTATTCCTGTCGCAATAGGCCTAAGCCCAAATTCAAGGTGCCACGCCTTGCGTGTGGCCCCCTTGGTTAGCAAAGGAGCATAACCTAGCAACAGGAAAACATTCCAAATCTCCATCAGCCTCAATAGCAATACAAAATAGCGGATAGCGGCATGCCCATGCTGTTCTCAAAACAGAGAACAGCATGCGCATAGCAAGCATACTCCAAGGATGTCATATCCGCCCGCTACATTTAGGATAAGCCTTAGCACAATCCGTCTGCCTCACAACCAATACACCACAACCACCCTACAACCTTCATCCCATCTCTGCGGTTAAACCCACACAGAGTAGGTACGCAGCAACCATACACAGGCTGAGCACTAACCCAGCCTGCCATGTTTGCTCGCTCGCTCGCTGCCAGGTTTTGCTCAGTTTGAGAGCAAATTTTTGTTGTAATTATTAGGATGCTTGTAGATTTCTATGGCTTCGCGTTGTAATCTAGCGTGGTAGTATGGTACTGAAGATAGGACAGATGTTTCATTGTATTGGATAGTGTGTTCACCGTCTGCCCACATAGCATGTTCTGCGACCGCGGACTTGTCCGGATGGCCCACACGGCAGGATCTCTTGTGTTCGGAGATCAGTGTGTTGACGCTTCGTTGAGTGGTGCCTATGTATACAGCACCGCTGGGACAAGCAATCCGGTAGACGCCGGCCGAAACGAGTGGGTCCCTGGGGTCTTTGGCCGAGCGTGTAAAGTATTGATTTGTCTGGTAGGCTTGAAAATGGTTTTGACGTTGTGGCGTTTGAGTAGGCGTCCAATTCTGTCAGTGACCTTGTTGAAGTACGGCAGGAAGGCAATACCATTGCTCTTGGGCGAATCATGTATGGCCGGGTGGTGTGTGGATGGGCGTATAGCTCTGCGTACTTCTTGTGCTGTATAACCATTTGAAGATTGATCCAGTTCCAGATGCCGGAGTTCCTGTTGCAAAGAGTCAGGCTCGCAGATGCGAGCAGCGCGGTCAGTGAGGGTCTCTATCATCGCGCGTTTCTGCTTCGGGTGATGGTTGGAATTTTTGTTCAGATACCGGTTGGTGTGGGTGGGTTTGCGGTAAACTGTGTGTCCCAGCTTGCCGTCTGTTTTTTTGGTAACCAGAACATCCAAGAAAGCTACTTGTCCATTTTTCTCTTTCTTAATGCTGAATTGGATTCGTGGATTGATACTGTTGAGATGCTGAAGGAAACCATCAAGAGCTGAGTCTCCGTGACTCCATACGATGAAAGTGTCATCAACATAGCGGTACCGTATGGACGGTTTGAGAGTTGCAGAACTCAGAGCCTGAGACTCGAAGGACTCCATGAAGAAATTCGCAATAACCGGGCTGAGTGGGCTGCCCAAAACGAAGCACCCCAGAAGACTCAGACCACGCCACTGAAGATGTCCTCCGCAGTTGGGGGATGAAACGTTTGGACTCCTTAGCTCCAACAGACCACGGCTGCTAAGCCCGGAAGAAACTTCTAGTTATAAGTCTGACTCCGGTCGTGAAAGCTTCTGATTACTCATGACTCGCCTCTACGGGGAGGAGATATACTGACTGATTCGTCAATTGGAAACACTGCAAAAGCAAAAATCATCTCTTCTCTGCTCTCTCACCTTCCTTCTACGTTGTCGGGACACGGGAATTGTCCCCAGATTTCTACAACAAAAGCGCTGCTTCCACACCGCTGCAGCACACCGTATCTACAATCGTGCTCCGGGAGCGCATACATCAAACTCGCCGTGAACTTGCTAACAACAACACTCAGCTTCTCTCCTTACATCTCCGACTGAGCAACTCTCTCAATAAACAAGACTGGGACCGTGCATATAGGATCACATATATTTCCATGCTTCACAACACAGACAGTACTACGACGAGACATAAGAAGAAATTTGACGGCCTTTAGGCCACCAGGAAGGTCGACACTTCGAGTGACACTAGCCGCACAGTTGTGAATTTATTCGATCATGAGCTTTTACCTGCAGAAACTTCACTACTTGCAAAAGGAGGCAATTACGCGGTGATACCACCTTCTCTGCCGGTGGAGGAGATTATTTCCAGCATTGAATCTGGGATATGCTCCCTTCCAGTTCCTGCTGCAGAGGAAATATGACAAGAATCGGCCAGAATTTTCAAACGTGCCAAACGCCCAAAAAGCAACCTGACACACCAAGAAAGAACAGCCCTCAGGAGACTCAATGCCGCCACGGACATGATTGTCTGCTCTGCAGATAAGGGCAATGCTACTGTCCTCCTGAACCGTCAAGACTATCACAACAAGATCTTGGAATTACTACAGCCTGACACTTACCGAAAACTGGAACGTGATCCTACATCTCGTATTTTACGAAAAACCAACAGTCTAGTCGAAACGTCATCCATATCACCTGAGGACAAACGCCGCATCACTAGATCTGAAGCTCAACCTCCTAGAGTCTACGGTCTGCCCAAGATACATAAAGCAGAGGTACCATTACGACCCATTGTCAGCGGAATTGGGTCCCCTACCTGCACGGTCGCCAAGTATTTAGCCAATTTATTGTAACCACATATCGGCTGCACTGACACCTTCATCAAGGACTCACATCACTTCAGACAGAAAATACAGACCATCACATTGCAACCTCAAGATGTGCTCGTGAGCTTCGATGTCGTATCCCTGTTTACCATGGTTCCGTAAGTGACGCCATCACACAGCTGAAAGATCTCTTTCCAGATGAAATACTAGCATATTTCATCACGTGCTCACTACTACTTACTTTCAGTGGAACCAGACTTTCTTCGAACAAATAGATGGGGTCGCTATGGGCAGCCCACTCAGCCCGGTTATTGCGAATTTCTTCATGGAGTCCTTCGAGTCTCAGGCTCTGAGTTCTGCAGCTCTCAAACCGTCCATTGGTACCGCTATGTTGATGAACTTTCATCGTATGTAGTCACGGAGACTCAGCTCTTAATGGTTTCCTTCAGCATCTCAACAGTATCAATCCACGAATCCAATTCACCATTGAGAAAGAGAAAAATGGACAAGTAGCTTTCTTGGATGTTCTGGTTACCAAAAAAAACAGACGGGAAGCTGGGACACACAGTTTACCGCAAACCCACCCACACCAACCGGTATCTGAACAAAAATTCCAACCATCACCCGAAGCAGAAACGCGCGATGATAGAGACCCTCACTGACCGCGCTGCTCGCATCTGCGAGCCTGACTCTTTGCAACAGGAACTCCGGCATCTGGAACTGGATCAATCTTCAAATGGTTATACAGCACAAGAAGTATGCAGAGCTATACGCCCATCCACACATCACCCGGCCATACATGATTCGCCCAAGAGCAATGGTATTGCCTTCCTGCCGTACTTCAACAAGGTCACTGACAGAATTGGACGCCTACTCAAACGCCACAACGTCAAAACCATTTTCAAGCCTACCAGACAAATCAATACTTTACATGCTCGGCCAAAGACCCCAGGGACCCACTCGTTTCGGCCGGCGTCTACCGGATTGCTTGTCCCAGCGGTGCTGTATACATAGGCACCACTCAACGAAGCGTCAACACACTGATCTCCGAACACAAGAGATCCTGCCGTGTGGGCCATCCGGACAAGTCCGCGGTCGCAGAACATGCTATGTGGGCAGACGGTGAACACACTATCCAATACAATGAAACATCTGTCCTATCTTCAGTACCATACTACCACGCTAGATTACAACGCGAAGCCATAGAAATCTACAAGCATCCTAATAATTTCAACAAAAATTTGCTCTCAAACTGAGCAAAACCTGGCATCTGATATTAGAGCAAATAAAACAAGCCCACACTAGCAAAATTCACACAAACCAATCACCGATCAGAACGGAGATGCCCTGCCCTCCTAGTACAACCCCTCTGCTCCAGCCGAACCAATCCCCTTTGAGCAGTTCATATATAAATATAACGCCTCCAGCTGGCATTTCAGTTGTGCCAGGACCTTCGCCCAGAAGACTCAGACCGCACCACTGAAGATGTCCTTTGCAGTTGGGGATGAAACGTTTGGACTCCTTAGCTCCAACAGACCATGACTCCTAAACCCAGAAGAAACTTCTAGTTATAAGTCTGACTGACTCCGGCCGTGAAAGCTTCTGATTACTCAAAATCCTTACAGCTTAACTTTCAACAAAGGAAAGTCAAAATTGTTTGTAGACTACTTCTTTAAATTCCTCTTAGCAAAACTGGCAAACTTCAACCTCTTGAGGGATTGTTCTACAATAATGGAAATAATTTTATGGGCATTTATCTAAAATTTTGGCACTTAATGAGAATCTATTTTAAACTTTTTCAAAGGGACAACTTTTTAAATATTTTCAATTTTCAAGAATATGATTAAATGTTCATATTTTGCTAATAGATGTACATCAGAATGATTTCTAGAACTTATGACATACATAGTTTTGTCTAGGTACTGAAAATAAAAGGATGAATGCTTGTAAGTATGCATTCCATGTGTATGGTGTAAAAAATTTTGTTTTATTACATTTTTATACATTACGTTTGCTTGTGCGTTTCATTTTTGATTATTCAGTCATGTGATACTTGCCATGATCGCAGGTTCAATCCTGGTCAGGATTGATTGATTTTTCGGCATAAAAATATGAAGAATAGCTTCATTCAGAAGGGAAGTAAAGCCAAGGGTTCTGTAGTAGATTTATGGCATGTATATAAAAACCTTAAGCTTGAAAGAAAAGGCCTGAAAGCAAAATTAATTGGCCATTTCATGCCCTGTATTGAATGGGATGTTGATGTCCTGAGATGTTAAAAAACATCCGTAAATAAACCAAACAAATAAAAATAATTATCGGGTAAATAATAAAGTGCTTATGTCTCTCAATATCAATATAATAAATATAAGGTTCTGACTTGCTTTGTGTAAGATATAAAGCCTATGCCACTACTTGTATGTAGTGTTACTGTAGCAGCCTTAAACTGGATGTGAATATTAGACTTATCAATGATCTCAATATATGCACCATAGTCACCAGTGCAACATTAAGGTAAGTTTTGAGGTCCTTGCTGTCAGATGTGGCATGTAATATTTTAAATAATGCTTTGGGAGTGCAGATATATTTACATGCAAAGTTTCTGGAGGCGGGGGTTTCAAACATGAGATGGTTCTTATTTTCTTTGTCAGTTTTGCACATATTACTTCTTGCCCTTAGCTTCATACTTCTATTTATTTTTAGTATTTTTTTTTTTTTTTTTTTTTTTTTTTGGTACTCCTAAAGGACTGGTGTATGTTTACTCTCTTCCATAGTATCCATTTTTCTTCTTTTTTTTCTCTCTATTTTGAAAAATAAAATAAAGGAACGAATTTTTCACCTTTCATTTCAGGTGGTGAACCTTCAGAAACTCTGAATCCAGAGGAACTTGGAATTAATCTTCAAAAAATAGCAGATGCAGCAAGCAGAGCCATAACAGATGAAAAAGATGAAACAAAGGTTTCAGATGAAGATTTTGCAGCAACCATTTCACAGACACTGAAAAAATTATCTGAGGATGCTGAAAACCTCCAGGTTAGCAATACATGAAAAAATAATTATTCTATCAACATTTTTAAAGTTTTTTGTGAAATATTTTCATATTTAAATAGCTTTTTTTGAGAACTATTGCATTTCTTTACATTTGTGTTATAGAATATATTTCAAGATTAAAAGTTCCCAGACATATGGATAAATTTTTTGACAATGAGATTGGGATAAAATCAATACATAGGTTATAAAACCACTAGTTCCATAGCTCTCACTCACTCACTCACTCACTCACTCACTCACTCACTCACTCACTCACTCACTCACTCACTCACTCTTTCTTTCTTTTTTTTTTTTTTCCTTAGATGTAAAAAAATAATTATTGAAATATGAATCTACATCATCTTGAGTAGAGTATGGCTAACTACCATCCCGAGGCACTGAAGTCTTCGTATCTGTTCTACATTTTATGTGTTTGAACCTTTTTAAGCTTTTTTTCCCCTTGTCTTTTTCCTTTATTTTGTTTGTTTGTTTTTGGTTATATTTTTTCCATTCTGTTCATTAGCTAAAAGGTATGTGATGGGATAAAGGCAAACTGGGTTATTACATGTTCATAATCCCCAGTAAAGTCATGCCCAGGAGTGAGAAGCATTGCATGAATTATAACCTTCTTGCAATTGCCTCCTCTTGTCTATCCACTATCAGGTGTTACCCTTAGTTTTTCTGGCCCAGGTTAGGATCATTCACCTAAGTGGGAAAGGTGTCCACGGAGGAGCCTACCTGAGAAACAACTGCAGTGATGAGGAATTATTGCACTATGTTGCGCACACATTTTCCTCTCCCTCATCATAAATCCAAACAGGTAGATGTAAATGCAACTGAGGTAATGTCAACTCCATGCAACATCCATATTGAGGATATTGGCAGAATAGAAGGGGTCAGACTTCTTTTTATGGTAAGCTCATATGATCCCAAGGGCTTGAACCAATTATTTGTTTGTAAGATCATGTGCATGTTTGAGAGAGGTCTCTTCTTGTACAAATGCATGTAAGGAAGAACATAAGCTGAATTTCTAGCAGGGTATGTTTCTGTTTATTGCAATAAATAAAATGTGATGCGAGTATTCATGCTCATCCCATTTGAAGCTTAGAGCTCTCTTTAAGGATTAAAACCAAGAATAAAGTTATAGAAGTGAGACTATGTATTTCCAGTTCTATGCAGTGTATCATTGTCAGAACTTATCACACTTGTGCCACTCAAAGGAGCAAGATTGTTCATTAATTAAATTGTATTTAGGAAGCTATAGACAATTAAGTGGTAATATATCCTATTAGAATGTATTAAATATATTTACATAACTTCCCTTATTTATGCAACATTAGGGGGCAATTGCTCCCATTATCAGCTGTTGACCAACTAATTGATTTGGTAGCTGGATGGAACATCAAAATTCCACCCACAGATGAACTCGGCAGGCTCCTACTGGAACCATCAGAGACTGCCACAGAAGCACCTTGAGATCCAGCCAAATTCTAGTAGTCAGTCAACAGTTGATGGTGAGAGCGATTGCCCTTGAAACATGTCCTAATGTTATATAAGTAAGTGGAGTTAGTGTGAACATATTTAATACAGTCTAATAAGATTTTTCATATTAAATGTGATTTTTTCACCCAAGGTGTGTGTTAGGCAAAGGTTTGGAATCAGTATCAGAAAGAAATATTTGAGGTCATGACTGGGACTTAAACCACTGATCATGATTTACTGCCAAATTCAAACCACACATCTTCTACATTGGCAATACTTGAACCACTATTAATTCTAAATAGTATGGTTAATGATGAAATCTGGTCACAAGTACTGAAAGGTTTCAAGTTGCCTTTTGGGATAAAATCTCTGTAACAAGATAGCATTGTCAAGACAAGGATTAGAACCAAACTATATAAGGATTTATTGTAGTTTGCTATAACTGGAGAATCTACAAGCAGAGCTTTAAGCTTGGGCTGAATTGTATCACCATTGTGTAGATTGTGTAATGTAGGCCGTTTAGCATTCTGAGAAATTTCTTATCTTTCAATGTTCAAAATGTTAAGTTCAGTAAATGCTTTTTCACTGTATCCATACCCAAACAGATTACCCTATATATAGAAGATCCACATTATGACAAAAATATGAGACAACACAAATCAGGGTTGACACTGCAAGCTACAGTTCAATGAGTCACATTTTGAAACAGTATTGAAAAAAGATATTAAAATAGGCCTGACTTGGAAAGCATTCTGATCCCTAAAATTCATTCTGCCAGATCAGGCCCTGAGCTGCAAACTAAAAGTTGAAGTATTAGAAACTTCCACCTCCCTAATACTACTATATAACTGTCAAATCTTGTGCCTGACAAAACTCAACAAAAAACCATTCAAGTCTTCCAGAGAAAAATTAATGGAAAATATTAGGAGTATCCATCAAAAACAAAATTAAAATAACAAGAATAAGTAAGCTATCAGAACTAGGCCCAGCATGCCATTATTTAAAATGGAAATGGGAAGGGTTTTTATTAATACTCTCAAGCAACAGTGGCCACAGATCTCTGCAGGTATGACCCTTTCATTGGCAAGAGGAATCAAGGCAGATTAAAAACCAGATGGGCTGATTCTTTTAGAAAAATCACCAGAGTACATTGGTTCAGTACAGCTCAGACTTGGAGTGCTTGGAAAAGCCTATAGAAACCTGAATATTAATAAGAAATACATTACTGATGATCAGTGGCAATATTGAAATAGACAAACATCACTTAATTTCAATATTATTGTAAAATGTGACTGTGTAAGTGATCACAGCAGTAACAAGAACATAGCTCATATGGATTAGCTCACCATATGAGACTTTATATAAGCTCTCCCTTTGTAGGAGGCCTGAGCCCTAACAGGGCACTGGAGGATAATTCATTAATATTTTTAAAACTTGAAAAGCATTCTTAATTAACTAGTGAGTTGATTTAACACTCTTATGCTCCACTTACGATTGAATTATACAGAATATATTTCACAGGCTTTTGCCCGCATCAGTCATGAGTCATCTCATTAATTAAGAATTAATTAAATGCTTCACTGTATTAGTTCTGACAAGAAATTAATTTTAAATTTAATGCTTCTAAAACAGAATTCATTTGTTGGGTATATTTTTAACATATCTGTCCAAATACTTAAGCAGAAAAGAACTAGAAGACTGGAGATCTCCCAAGGCTTGACTGTCAATTCAAGGCGACCATAAATGAGATATAGGCATCATCAAAAGGAAGCCACAGCATACCTTCTTAAATGAATATTGATAGAATTCATTATTGGGGATAAGATTTAAATACATCACTACTAACCAAATCAAAAAGTAAATTATGGAAATTAAGTTCAAAAACTTATCAAAGAAAAAGAGAAGATGCACCGTCAACTGAGAAACTGTGTTAAAGCAACTGAGTAATCCTTGATGCTTTCTTAGAGAGAAGGTAAATTATGAATTCTGATCTTTATTTCACCATAAGAAAGAAGCTGAAGCCACAAACTTTGAAAAGTAAGACAAGAAGATAACCTAAGCTGTGACTACAGCACAGAACACAAAATCATAACTGAGTGTAAGATTGAAGGACAAATTGTGAAGTTTACTGGGCTAAATCACTGCATGTTCTAACATTTATTATATTTAATTTTTCTTTTCAAGGACTTTGAAGGAACCACTTTAAGGAAAGCTTTAGCTGACATTAATGATATGGCAGCAGCCAATGCAAGCCTAGAAATAATTTTTACAATCAAAATATACAGTATTAAGATCATTGTGTGATCTTAATATATGATTAGCTTCACTGTGCAATGATCCATTTAACAATTTTAGTTAAAATGTACAGTGTTTTTATTTGGGAATTGCTGTGATATAGCCATTGACTGTAGAAAAATAAGCTATATATTCTAAATGTTCCTCTGTACTATTAATTTGTGTCACTAAAATAGTCTCAAGAAAAGAAATAAGAGTCATTCATTTTGAAGCAAACTTCAAATCCTAAATCATATCATCAGGGGCCACAACTAGAATATTCATAGTGGATTTTTGTAAATATAATTAAACAATAAGAACTTAACACTCTTAAAGCTATTAACAGTGAGCAGTAAAATAATGATTTAAAATATACTTAGGAAGCTATAGACAATGGAGTGGTAATATATTCTGTTAGAATTTAATATGTTTCCACTAACTCCACTTATACAACATTAGGACATGTTTCAGGGGGCATTCCTCCCAATATCAGCTATTGAATGACTACTCAGTGTGGTGGCTGAATCCCAAGTTGCTTCTGTGGCAGTCTCTGATGGTTCGAGTAGAAACTTTATGAGTTCATCTGTGGGTGAAACCTCAAGATCCATTATGTTTTTTTTATTTTTTTTCAAGTAGACAGCTCTATTGGGTCATAAAGTCCTTTCTGCAGCTCAACCTCTGGTTTAATTTTGTATTTTGGGTCCAAAAGTGAGCTGCCACTGCTGATTTATCAATTTATTTAAAGTGAATATTCCTAAAGTGTTCCTGTCTCCTAATTTCTAAAATTTTTCTTTGTTATTCCAATATATTTTTTATTACAATCTGCACATTTAATTTCATAAATTCCTGATTTCTGTTTTATTGCTATGTTGTCTTTACTGTGGAACCTAGTAAATTTTTACATTATATTTGTATTTGGGGCTAACTTTATGCCCCAACTTTATGTTCATTGCATAAAGTTAACCTTAAAGAACAAATATAAATAATTTTCTAGGTTCCACAGGAAAAGATACCATACCAATAGAACACAAATCAGGAATTTATGAAATTAAATGTGCAGATTGTATAAGTGGAGTTAGTATGAACATTTTAATAAATTCTAATGGGATATAGTAAAATAATGTTAATAAAAAGTTGGTTTGATGGCACTCAAGGTTTGAATAAAATGTTTTAATGGGGGGAAAGGGAAGTTAAGTGTAATATACTAACAAATATATTTAACCTTATATAAAAGTATTCATAATAATACCAGTAAGCCTGGTGAATAGTTGAAAAGAAACTTTTTGAATCAATGTAATATTCAATAATAAAAATACACTCACTGAACTTACATGAACAATTTGCTTTGATGTGATGAAAATCTGGAACACTCTTATCTGTGTGGGGTGTCTATTGCAGAATGGTATCCACTTATTATCCACTCTGCCGCAAACTGCTTGACAGGAAAATCTTTTGGCCCATTGTAAAGATCACAAACACCAGAGTGCTAATGATTTTATTTGCATTTGCTTCCAGAGTTTAGTAAGAGACATTAAAACCCCATTCCCATTCTGCGGAAGACACTTATTATTTGTATTGTTTGCATCAGTTCCCTTAATGTTTCACCAATAAATTCCCTTTTGAAGAATTGGCAAAATTCTTTCAAAGTTTTCATAAGAGAATAAGTGCTTGAAGGCACAAATTTCAAAGTGTTGCATTAGGACTCAATTTTTTCTCACCAGATAACATTAATTCATTTACTAATTAAAATGTAAATTGGAACTTGCACAATGAAGCTTATCATATTAATTTATATCATTGTATGATTCAGTTGAACTACACACTCTTAAAGCTTCACTTACTTTTCATAAATGTATGGAACCAGTTTCAAGAAAGCTACTGTGCAGGAATTAGCCAAGCATACTGAAATGTCTCACTTTGTCAGTATGGCTTATTTTATTTTGATATTTATTATAGTATAAGAGGTTCTAGTCATGAATTTTTACTGTTATTATTACATTGATTTCCTTTAATTTAAGATTATTTTATGCAATGACTAGAATTATGAATATAATAATGAAGTCAAAAATATATGTGAAATATGGATGAAAAGGAACTTTATCAATATTACTGTTTAACCCTAAGGGATTGATGGTGCTTCACATTTTACAACACATCAAAGTGCACAAGACTGCCACCAAATAGTGTCATAATGACACTAATGAACAAAAGAGATACAGAAATCGACTTACTACAAAAATGTGACCATCTGGAGCATACCATTAAGAGGGAATGCCTTTTAAATCACACAATTGCTACAGACAAAACATGAGCAGGCATGTATGAGTCTGAACTAAAGCAGTAGTCAAATGTGTGGCATGAGGCTGGTTCACCAAAATCACACAAGATTTAACAGAATGCTCCCTCCTCAAAGCTCATGGTCATTTGGCTTATGATAGTCAAGAGGTTCTCAGGTGTAATTCTGTTTGTGAGGGATGTACTATGAATTACAAATCATTTCTGCTGTATCAACTGTGCCATTCTGTTCATGAGCTATGTCCAGATAATTTTACATATGTATGTTACATATAGAAGTATTATTTTGATTTTTTTGCTCAGATTCTTTCCTATCCCCACCAGTTCATAAAAGTTTAATCATTTTTTTTAATAGTGTTTAACACCCGTTTTTACTACTGAGGCACCACAGGCGGTGACACTGATGATACATGAGATGAAATGATATATTGGGAAAGGATTTTTTTTTTAAGGAAGGAAACGTTCCAGGCCTAAGTTTAGGGTACTTCCCCGGCATTTGCCATTTATGAGGACTGAGGAAAACCTGGAAAAAACCTGAGTCAAGGAGGACGGTCTGGACGGGATTCGAGCCCTAGACCTTCCACTCACAAATCCGTGGCTTAATGACCTCAGCCACCTGTGGCGGTAAAATTTAATAGGTAAAAACAATGATGCATGATAATTATTTCAAATTTCTTCTGAGCAGAGTACTGGGTTTGGAAGAATGTTGTATGCTATTTTCAAATCTTAGCCAGTCAGCAGATCACAATAATGCTATCAACAATGTTTTGTGAATTATTATTAAATATCATTTCAAAATTGTATATATCCTTTTTGTAAAATACACGTGCTCATTTTATTGAGCTGAGAAAATTAATGCTCGCTATAGTGTACAAAGTTGATCATAATGTTGCAAAAAAAAAAAAAAAAAAAAAAAAAAAAAAAAAAAAAAAACTCAAAATAATTTTTTTAGCAAACAAAGCAAAATGTACCCAGTAATAGACCATCAAAATGCTGTAGGCAAAGAAAGGAAAAAAATACAGTACTCTAACTTCAAGTGAAAGATTAGTTTAAATAGGAGCTGGTCTTCTGCAGATGATCTGAGCAATTCTCAAAATTGTTCTATTAATAAACCAAGTAAGTAAAATAAAAGGAGAGTTCGAATTAATGGGGGGATTTCCCCCTCTCATTAAAGAATTTCCCTGGTCAAATAAAAATTCCTTCTCTACCAGGGAAATATTTTCTCCCCAATTTCATAAATGTTAGTATGTAAATGCAAGTTTTAAAATTCCAATTCAATTGCTGGAAACGTGCATTTACACTTTTTCATAATGATTTTCTGCAAATGAATCACCTGTACAATGCATTGCAGCAGTATAAATCATCTAACAAGCACTAGAAATGCAACAATGGACATACATTTTTATTTTCTGTAAGGATATTACAACTTTATGTCCATTTGTTTTAAGCTGACAATAATAGAATATAAATGTTTGCTATGACAATAAGTGCAATAATGATTGGTGTTCTGTGGTACTCGGTTGAGTGTGCCTTTTAAGGGTAGTGGATGTTATTAGTTGACATGGAAAATTTGTGATAAAAAATGTAAAGTAACAGAATCAAATGGTATAGACCTATCAGAGTCTCAAGTGTCAAGTAACAGTTCTAGGTCTATGTCTTCTCCTTATTAGACAAAATGGGGAAATAGATAGATAGGGGATGTATACATGAAGCAAGTTTTGAAAGATGGAAAAACAAATCATCCCTTGGCTTTCAGGAAACAGCTTTGGAGAGATTTTATGCTTGTAGTGTTCAGAAATTCAAAATCACAATGTTATTAAAGACAGTAAAATGCAATACTTTTACCAAAGGGTTGAATGCAAACAACAATGAAAAGCTATATGATAAAATTAGTGATCATGGGAGAAATAAGTTTCACTTGAAGCATGAATTGATTTTAATTTAATTTAAAAGAAAACTAAAGACAATTAATAAATCTCTCTTTGAAGATTTCAAGAAAAAGGGAAGAAGAAAATCTAGAGATGTTACAAATGATCACACATGTTTTTAGAATAGTTTATCTCACATAAGAAAACGAACCATTCTTACTTTTCAAAAATTTATGTGAACTGCAAGTATTGAAGATATTGAAAGCATGCTTCATTCAGATCACACTTTTGCAAATATAATACATTTCATTAGCAAACATATGTTGTCTCTGAACTTATACGCTTGAAACTATTAACAGTGAAGTAATGAAATACTTCATTTGAAGTATTATTTGCATAATACTTCATATTATGCAAATCTAATATGGCATCAAATGTAACATGCACCCCAACTTAAAATCATAAAAAGATGTCATTAAACAATGCAAACATAGAAATTATAAGGAGACTATTGTTACATCATGGTGCATATAGGATAAAATCCATTATCTTGCTGTAATAGTATTTGTGAGTAGATTTTATATAAGCAGTTGATATGATTTGCTTCCCATGGAACCACAAATTTACAAATGAGCAGATACATACATCCTTGATAAATATAATCCTAATATGGTAGTTATGCACTGTTTGAATCATAAACTGAACTTATAGTACATGATGTAATGGATACCATGTCTTTCTGCTCCATTTCAAGTCCTTCATGGATACATTGTATCCACACTTTTCTGCGAGCCCAAAAAATCAAAGCAATTTGACTGAAATCACCATGGCATTGGGACTTGGAACTTAAAAAAATAGGAAGGATATTTGACATTCGTTGGATACATCCTCATACAATACCATGACAGCTGTGATGTTAAGTTATTTATCACTCATCCAATATTTTACAAGCTGAGAAAATGATCATTCACTGCCTACATTAAGCACAGCAACATTTCATGGATTGCTCCAGAAACTGATTTCATGGAATTTCATCATGGAACTAGTTCTATTTAGGAATGTTCTGTAAACAATAAAGCCTCTTTCTGCAAAGTAGAAACTCTGATGCTATAACTGCTTCTTCAGAAATAAAACTTTGTATTGAAAGAAATAGTGGTGTTCGTCTTAAAGTCGCTCAAGTCAAATATTCTGCTGCAAAAACATTCAAGGGCCATTCTATTTCTGAACCTTTGAACACAGCTAAAAATCAGTCACAAATTTCAAGCAGCAATTTCTCTAAGGATTAGCGGACAATATGACTGCAAAATTTTCCTGTGCTAGTTCATTTTTTAAAGTGTGCAATTTTAAATAAAATGATATGGCCACAGGAAGAAAATGAATTAATTAATTGATATCATTGTATGATTCAGTTGAACTACACACTCTTAAAGCTTCACTTACTTTTCATAAATGTATGGAACCAGTTTCGAGAACATTTAGTTCCCATCTTCAGCCATACTAACGTTCAACTGTCGGATCATTCGTTGAGCTGTGGGAATGTGTATTCTGCTCTGGTGGCGGTGTGATAAACTTGTAGTTTATAAGTAGTTTTTATTGTATCGGGGATTTTCACAGTGAAATATATTACAATCGTAACAATAATTTGTCATATTGTAGTTTATGTTTTCATCTCCCGCAATGTTGAATGTTCATTAGGCTGTCTTTGTATTTGTAGATGTAGATGTAGATTTTCAAAGACAGCCTAATGAACTTCAACATTGCGGGAGATGAAAACATAAATTACAAGTTTATCACACCGCCACCATAGCAGAATACATATTTCCACAGCTCAACGAATGATCCGACAGTTGAACTTTAGCCTGGCTGAAGATGGGAACTAAAATATATTTTTGACTTCATTATTATATTCATAATTCTAGTCATTGCATAAAATAATCTTAAATTAAAGGAAATCAATGTAATAATAACAGTAAAAATTCATGACTAGAACCTCTTACACTATAATAAATATCAAAATAATATAAGCCATACTGACAAAGTGAGACATTTCAGTATGCTTGACTAATTCCTGCACAGTAGCTTCTCTCTTCACTGATGTCTCTTAGATCAGACACATGTTCACTATTCAACAGATAAGCCGTTGTTGCACAGCCATGTAGGATAGCCTAAACCCATCTCACCACTTTTCATATGGCAAATTATAAACCCCAATGCTTTTTATAACTCTGCATTAACACCTACATATATTTTTACTCTGGAGAAGTACAACTTTCACTTAAAACTGCTGTTCCACTATACTGATTTGAAGCTTTGATTGAACAGTGCTGGCCACCCATTCACAGTTTGAATGTATGGTAGCGTGTAGCCACTGCATATGCCCTCTCTAATAGTGACAATCAGGAGCACAATGAACACTCTTTCAAATATACAGATTAATAATTAACAATACCTAAATATCAATATTAATTAAATTTGGAATTACCCCCTTTTTTTTTTTAATGGTGTTTAACGCCTATAGGCACCACAGACAGGTGGTGGACACTGGTGATACATGAGATGAAATGATATATTGGGAAAGTTGGTTTTTTTTTTTTAAAGGAAGGAAATGTTCCAGGCCTGATTCGAACCTCAGACCTTCCACTCACGAGTTTGCATCTTAACAATGCCATCCATGGTGGTACAAATTTGGAATCTAACACAGTAAAACATGCAATAGTAATCTCTTCTGAGTCAAGTTATTTAAATACCCTTTTTGGCTTCAACCCCCCCCCACCAAAAAAAAAAACTGAAATATTTGCATTTTATATAGATGAGTCTTAGACAAGCAATTTAAAACAGGGAACCTGGGTTGCAACTTAGAAGCATCCATGCCTACCAACAGATTGTTGATTTCATTTACTTACTGACACTCTCTAACATCTCAGGTCATCAGCGTCCCATTCAAAGCAGGGCGTGAAACATTTGACAAATTTTTCTCAGAGGCCTCCTTTTTAAAACTTGAGGTTCTTTATCATGCCATAAATGTACAACATGGGACCTATGGCTTTACTTCCCTTCCGAAGGAAGCCATACTTAGGATTTTTATGCCCAAAATAATCCATCGATTCTGGTCGGGATCTTGGGTTTAGGAGGCAAGTACCACTACACCACAGGACCAACACCAACAGATTGAAATGTAGTATAAGTGGATGGCTTTTTTATAGAATTTTTCTCTATAGATCTCAGCAGCTTTTACAGCACATCCAGCTTTCCGATAAATCAGAAGCAAGTTGCCAAGTTCTGAAATACTGTAGCCATTCTCCATTCCTTCAATTTGTATTTATTTGATGAGATATTTTGTGTGATATCTTTTGCTCACAAAACAAACATCTATTGCATGAAACAACTGACAGGTATATTCCACTACAAATAGGAAAAAAGTAGAATCACAGCTTAATTTCTAACAACTCAATTCCATATTTGTTTAATTTTGAAGCTGTTTACATTGAGGATCTTATATATTAATTTATATAATGTGGATAAAATTCCTATTAGCACACAAATTCAGTGGTGTTCATTGATATGTTTAGCTTGAAATGTTTCAGATTATTTTAACACTAAATTTGAAAATGCTGTTCATTGATTATTAACTATCAGGTTTATTTAGATTATTAAAAACTCCATTTTAATTCAAAGTTTAATGCTATTTACCATTAATATGAATTTCTGACCACCAAATTGCAATTATTTCAATATACCATAACATCTTATATCTGTGACCATAGGATCTGTATCTCAAACTACTTTGTATTGCAAAAATGAGTTTTTTTTAGGGTTACTGTTAGTGGATCACAGTTGACTGTATGTCTGGCATAATCTCACAAAAATTGTACTGGCACTATTGCAGAAGTATGTTATACATTTGCAGCTTCTTGATGTGTAAAAGGACCAATGAGATTGTAGGTGAGAAAGATCATTTTTGCTATATTTTTTTTTTTCTTTTAGAAATAATAATTTTCTGTTTTTAGGCATATTTGCCCAGTGAAGATTTACTGAACATGTTTGGTGGTACTAGTATGAGTGATGGAGCAGAAGCTGATATTATTCCATTCATGCAGCAAATGATGCAGTCTTTACTCTCTAAAGATATTCTTTATCCTGCTCTAAAGGATATAGTTGATAAGGTAAGTCATGGAATGCTGAATAAGCTGTAGATATGAGGGCTGTGCAATAAAGAATGATCATAATTTTTTTTTGACAACATACCTTCAAGCATCCTCATAACTTGGAGAATCTTTCTCAAAGTAGTCCCCTTCAGATGCAATACATCTGTCCCAGCATTTCAAAGACAAGCAGAAACCATTTTTGACAGGTCCTTCAGAATTGCCTCTGCAGCCTTCATCACTGCTTCTGATGATGGAAAATGCCTCTCACAAAGGTACTATTTCAATTTGGCTAAATCTGAACTTTTTGTGAAATATTCAGCAACAACGTTTATAAGTGCAGTTTGTATTAATGTGGTGCAGCATCCAGCTTGATACATGGAAATGTAGCCTTTTGCAAGTGTGTATTATGACTTGCAGAGTTTGCAGGAGTGATGGTGAAGATTTCCATAGGGAACTTTGCTGTTTGTTCTCAGAATCGAAATGATGTAGCCTAGTTTCATCTGGAGTGATTACCTTTGAAAGAAACTGGGCATCTTCTTGTAACATCATCTTCAACTGCATGCATACCTGCACGTAAACGTCCATTTATGCGGGAATTATTAGTCTTGGAACCCACTGTGCACCACCACATCTCAGTTGGTTTTCAGTTACCAGTGTGTGGTGACATCAATTGAAATTTTCAGAACTTCTGAAGGTGTTTTAATGTTATTTGATGATCCTCTCACACAATGATAGCAGTGTGTTAATGTCTTCTTCCATTAGAGCACAAACTGGAGTGTTCAATCCCCCTTCCTTTAAAATTGATTGCTTCTCCTCTTTAAACATTTTAAACCATTTTCAAACTGTGCTATAGTGAAGAAGACTCTCCATAGGCCTCCTTTAACATTGCATAGGCCTCGGTTAAAGATTTGTTTGAATAAACAGCATTTTCAGAGCAGCATATTGTTCGTCACATGCAACCTACATTTTGCTGTAGGTGGAACTGAACATGTCTCAACTTGTACGCCTCTCTCTCATGGGCAGGAACTAGAAGTGACAACGATGAATGTGGGCATTTGCATTAAGCTAACAAAATATTGTGAAATTAAATTTTAGCATGAGAAATTATGCTTCTAAAATAATTGTAATCACTCCTAATTGAACAGCCCTTGTAGATGATGCATATAAATAATTATGGCTTGCATAAATGCATATTAAAATCTCACAGAGCTAAGAATCTCGTTTATTTTTAATAGTGCTGGCCTATTTAAAATATTATGTTCATGTTCATGTTTGCAGTTCAACATTTAACTTTTCTGTTGTTAAATAAACTAACTCAACACCTGTCTTATGAGGATATGCATGTGCAAGTGCATGTGTGCATTCATATCTTCTTAAACAAACACAGAGGAAAAGACAATGACATGAGTAAGTGATTCAGAGATCAATTCATTTAATGACCATTATATATTTGCTAGCTTTTCATTGACCTGTCTGAAATAGGTGCAAAATGGTTGTATTTATAAGCAGTCATTTGTATTTAAATGTAAACAAAAAAGTCGGCAATCAAAAAAGAAAATTTAGTAAGCTTTATCATAAACCAAAGAAAACTCCAAACCCTAAACAGAATTACGTAGAAAATCTATCTAATGAAAATTTCAAAAAAGAAGAATTAGCATTTCTAAATAAAGGCTTAAAAACTTGTGTACAATACTCCACTAAAATAGAGGATTATTTGGTAGATTTGGAAGTGGCCATTGAAGGATTGAAGAACAAAGAAAAAGAAATAGTTAGAATTAAATCAGAAAAAGTTTTTAAAGGCATTGTTAAAAAGAATACAGCAGTATGCAACACTTATAAGAATACAATAAATCCTTAAATGAAAAAGATGTTGTTTATACTAAAGCAGACAAAGGAAACAGAGTAGTAATATTGGATAAAGAAGATTATAATAATAGAATGCAGAATTTATTAAATAAAAAAGAATATGTTCAGATCCCGTCAGACCCATCGAAAAGGTGTGTTAATTCCATCAATGAATATCTGAAAACATGTACAGTCATTCCAAAAGAAACAATATTCCCCCCCCCCAAAAAAAAAAACCAGAGCAACCCTAAAATAGCTAAGTTATATGGTTTACCTAAAATTCACATGACTGGAAATGGTATGCGCCCCATCATTAACAACATCAATACTCCCTCTTACTATTTAGCAAAATGGTTAGCTAATAGATTCAAGACATCACCAAAATTTCAAACCAGGAGCATAAATAATTCATATCAGCTAATAGAAAAAATTAAAGACACAAAATTGCAACCCTCTGACACCCTTATATCTTTCGATGTAGAATCTCTGTTTCCGAGCATACCAAAAGAAAAACTCCTGATTTATCTACATGATTGGCTAAAAACAAGTGGAATTAATGAGACACACATAAAAGAATACATCAAACTGACAGAAATTTGCCTAAACCAAGCCTTTTTTACTTTTAAAGAAAAATTTTATAAACAACAAGCAGGACTTACAATGGGCAACCCCTTATCTCCATTCCTAGCTAACCTCTTCATGAGTAGATTTGAAACACACATCAACACAGCTTTTCCATACATATTTAGGGTATGGTACAGATATGTAGATGATATATTTGCCATAGTTAACAAAAAACTCATTGACGATGCCTTAAAACTTCTAAATATTCAAGATAAAAAGATATTTACATACGAAATAGAAACAGATAACATGCTGCCATTCTTGGATATTAAAATAATGAAATGCCAAGAAAAACTTAAATTTGGAATATACAGAAAGAATACACATGCAGATAATCACATCAAAGCTGACAGTTTTAACCCCACAGCACACAAACATGCAGTAATTAACAGTTCACATCGGCTAGTTAACCTACAAATTAGCAAAGAAGAATATTTTAAAGAATACAAACAAATAGAAGAAAAGCAGTTAAAAATGGCTTTAAAAAAGAACTAGTACATAAAAAGATGCAGAAATTCAAGAGACAAAAACATATCAAAGAAACCACAACACTTTCAGCAACAAAAGATAACGTATTTGTTAAAATATTGAAGCTATTTACAGTGAAGGTCTTGTATATTGATTGATACACTGTGGGTAATTTTTATACACTTCACTTACATGTTTTTAAAAACAGGACATGTTTCAAGAACCGTCGTTCCCATCGTCAGCTGTTGACCCACTGTTCTGATTGGTCCTCTGCAGGTTATTGAATTTTTGTGTGGTGGTTTCTAGTGGTTGTGAGATGTCTGGAGAGGTAGTCCTCTGGTGGGAGGTCAAAATTCATTGCTATTTTTCGGTATTTTAAGATGAAAATATTCTCCCATGCTGCCAATTCATAAGGATTGTTTAATTCTTTCAAAAGTTTTATTTCTGGGTTCATTTCATGGTTATGGCTCCAATAATGATGTGCTACCAGCACATGATGTGGTATGATGTGGTAACACATCATTATTGGAGCCATAACCATGAAATGAACCCAGAAATAAAACTTTTGAAAGAATTAAACAATCCTTATGAATTGGCAGCATGGGAGAATATTTTCATCTTAAAATACCGAAAAATAGCAATGAATTTTGACCTCCCACCAGAGGACTACCTCTCCAGATTCATCTCACAACCACTAGAAACCACCACACAAAAATTCAATAACCTGCAGAGGACCAATCAGAACAGTGGGTCAACAGCTGACGATGGGAACGACGGTTCTTGAAACATGTCCTGTTTTTAAAAACATGTAGTGAAGTGTATAAAAATTACCCACAGTGTATCAATCAATAAACAAAAGATAAACTAATTTTTAAAAAAATTCACATCATCCATGGGCCACAAAAAATTTCAGAATATTCGTAAAGATTTTAATATCAGGTTGGCACCTATTAATAGATTTAATGTTAAAAATTTACTGTTAGATAATGCCAATGACAGTATTCCACAAGAAGAAAAATCAGGTATTTACAAAATAAACTGTACAGAATGTGAAAAAATCTACATTGGAAAAACAAAGAGAAACATAGGCACACAGTTAAAGGAACATTTCAGGAACATAAAGTACAAGCAAATAGAGAAATCAGCAGTAGCATATCATTTTTGGACACAAAATCACGACATAATAAATAAAGCAAAATTATTAAAATCAGTACAAGGACCTAAGGAATTAGCAACCTGGGAGAAAATCTACATCTACAAATACAAAGACAGCATAATGAACTTCGACATCGTTGGGGATGAAAACATAAACTACAAGTTTATCACACTGCCACCAGAGCAGAATATACATTCCCACAGCTCAATGAATGATCCAACAGTTGAACGTTAGCATGGCTGAAGATGGGAACTAAATGTTCTCGAAACTGGTTCCATACATTTATGAAAAGTAAGTGAAGCTTTAAGAGTGTGTAGTTCAACTGAATCATACAATGATATCAATTAATTAGTCATTTGTATATTTTGTTTGCTTATGTATGTATGTGTTTATTGGTGTATTTGGAGGTTATATGTACTAAAACATCAATTAACTGCCTCTGGATTAATTGATCATTGGCTCATCAGAAAGTCTTCCTGCTCATTAATTAACCATGCTAAAATTTTATCTTTGTACTTCAATATTATGGGTCTAACAAGGGTCAAAGCTACTGCATAAAGAAGCTTGGAAAGCATGTACAACCATGCCTTCTTTTAACATTTTGGTATTTACAATACAATAATCTTGAAGCTTATAAGCCAGTTTTTCACTTTGTTGTCAAATTTCACCCCACATTGACTTCACTATTTGACTTTTTCATTGACTTTTCTGTAAATTCCAAATTCTAGACTTCCTTGATGTTTCATTATTTTTATGTCCAAGAATGGTAACATGTTATCAGTTTCTGTTTCGTATGTGAACGATATATTTTTGTCTTGCAAATCCAAAAGTTTTGTGGCATCCTCAATGAGCTTATTGTTAACAATGGCAAATATATCGTCGACATATCTGTACCATGTTTTAAATATGTATGGGTAAGCTGTATTGATGTGTGTTTCAAACCTGCTCATGAAAAGGTTAGCTAAAAATGGAGATAAGGGGTTGCCCATAGTGAGTCCTGTTTCTTGTTTATAAAATTTGCCCTTGAAAGAAAAATATGGTTGGTTTATGCAAATTTCGGTGAGTTTCATGTATTCTTTTATGTGAACATCATTAATTCCACTTGTTCTATAGCCAATCACGTAAATAAATCAGGAGTTTTTCTTTAGGTATGCTTGGGAACAATGATACTACGTCGAAAGATATTAATGTGTCTGAAGGTTGCAATTTTATGTCTTTGATTTTTTCTATTAACTTAAATGAACTGCTTATGCTTGTGCTATAAAATTTTGGTAGTATCTTGAATCTGTCAACTAGCCATTTTGCCAAATAGTATGTAGGAGTATTTATATTGTTAATAATTGGTCCCATGCCAGAACTAAAAATTAATAGTATTGTTGATTTATTAATTAAGAATAATATGTAAATTAATTTTAATGTTGTTTGTTGAAATAAAATTCATCTGTACACGTAGTGCATCCCTCATGTTTAACAATGAAAAATAGTAAACTAGATGTCCTAGTGGCTAGTCCTGCTATTTGCATGACATTAAAAAGAAGAAACATTTTCCAAGAGAGTGCAAGGGACAGGTTAAATTTCTCTACCAAGAAGAAACAACCTTTTTGCTTTCCCCCAAAACCTTAAGAATGCTATAGCTTATTAAATACTGCCAGAGGATCAGCTTTTCCCATTTACTTAAAGGCTTGGAACTTTTTAGTTATTTCAGCAATATAACCATACTGTCAAAATGAGGCAAGGTGCCAGAAAGTTTTGTGATGGAATGGCTAATTCTTTAAACTTTAATTTTCTGCAAAAAATATATATATATGGGTAAGCCTGTGTAGATCAGTATATGAAGTTATTACTTCTATTGAGAATGTCAAAAAAATTAAGTTAGACTAGACTAGACAAAAATTTTAACAAATTGTTTCCTTTGAGAATAAAAACATGCATTATCATCTTTGCTTTCAATTGATGAATACAAAAATTACACTCAAAAAAGTTATTAGAGTGTGTTTGACTGAAAGAATAATGAATGTTCTATCCTTAGTCTTATCGTACCTTTCATCATGCTTATTGCTTACTGTACTGCAATTCTCTGGGAAGAAAACCAAATGGAAGTCCAGCATGTGTATTTTTAGCAACATATTCCATCCCATCATTTGGTATGATGGTATAAGTTGTTCCACAAGTTCTGTTCAATTTTCAACTCTCACATTTCCTAGAAATTGTGTCACCATCATTTTGAAAATGCCCCATGCAGTACTTTCATTACCAGTTAAAAGGGTTTCAAAATGTTTTGTCATTAAGACATCTTCAGACAGCAGGTACTATTGTTTTAGTCTAGATTCAAGTAATTCTGTTTTGCTCTTTGACAGTTCCAGGTCTCTTCCAAGGTTAAATGATCACGTGGGGATTCTGAAATGATATATTAGGGGTGAAGTCAGGGTCTTGAGATGTAGATGGACCTGCTAAAGAAGGATTAAGCTCTTCATCAGATGACAAATCAAATGGACAGTTCTTCATTGTTTGGTATTGAACGAATAGCTAAAGGAATATTAGGATAACTAATAGTCCATTTTTCTTTCTGAATAGATCTTGGATTGAAGTTGCTATACAGAAACAGCAATTCATAGTAGATCTGTAGACTCTCTCCATGTTATTGGGACTTCATGGGTAAAGATAGCCTTTTTCGGTTCAGCCATTCTTATAAATTATTTGAACATGTATTAAAACAAATGTGTGATGCCAAGGTCCATAACCAAAATAGAGATAGTACACTTTCTTTATTATCAGTGTTAAATTCCTCTTTTGAGAAAAAAAACGTCACTTTACCACAAATATAAAAAAAATTATTTGCACCATTTACGCACAGGTATGGCAAAAATATAATGTAAGTAAATAAAATCACTGCTCTCCTTGACTGTGAAATGAACTTAAGCAAGATCATAATAACGGGCACATCTTCCAGCCAAAATCTTTGACAGCAACTGGCTGTTTATGGTACAAGTTGCTTAAGCGATAACACATCAGCCCGGAAGCAATAAAACCAACCCTTCCACATCCAGGGGTGGTAAAACTATTTCTTAGTCTGGTATACTGTTCAGTATTTTTGAAAAATCAAAATCATTAAATAATATATATATATCTAAAAAGGTCGAACCAATTAGTGAAAATTACTGTCATATTTTTGACCAGTGACTAAAATTGAGTAAAAAGTTATTACTTTAATCTCCAAAGGATTTTTTTTTTTTTGTTAACCAGTGTAACACTTCTGCATGGAGAAATTTAAACTATACGTTTTAATTTCTGCTTGTAGAAACATTGCTATAAGTTTCTGGTTAACAGATTCTACTAAGCTGGGTCTCATAAAATGAGACAGATGAATACTATTAATCTATGTGTAGGTCATTCTTCTGTACAAAAATAACACTGAAAAGTTCATTTATACTGGAATTTTCCAACAGTATTCACCCAATGGGAAAAAGAAATCTTACTCTCACAAATTTAAACTAACAGATAATCCAGATAATACCTCTGCAATCAGGGCAAACAAATATTGCAACTTATTAAAATGTAAATTGGAACTTGCACAGTGAAGCCAATCATATAATTGATATTATTGTATGATTTAGTTGAACTACACACTCTTGATGCAAATGAAGTATTAAGAGTGTGTAGTTCAACTAAATCATAGAATAATATCAATTAAATATAGCAAAAATTAATTATGAAATTAAAACAAAATACTAGAAAGTGAAAGAAATATTTATTAAATCAAATTACAGCTAGTGACAATATTTAGCCAATGAACAAGAGCATTCTAGAGTAAAATATGCTGTAAATATTCAATGTTCATTCAGTCTGGTTCAATGAACTCCAGATGCATTATGCAATCATTCTTCATTATGCAATCATTCTTCTGTAGATAGAATTATTCAGAAATGAAAATTAAACCTGCACTTTATTAAATATATAAGCTACTCTAGCTACAGTGCAGTCATTGTTGATAAGGTAGATTTTAGATGATTGATTGATCTGTTAGTTGGTTGGTAGTGGCGATTCGAGATGCTCATTTATCATTATTTTCCTACCTTCCCAATAAAGAGCTTCCAAATTATTTTTCATTTGTTACTCTCTAGTTGACTGTATTTCAGTAGATATTCTTTGTTTAGGATAGTATTCATTGGGCAATTTCATCCTGAAGAGATGTTTTGATGGGCAATTATACCCAACAGTTAATCGGAATCGAGCAACTCCAATTTTTCTTGGTTTCAGTAAAGATGTTTGAAAGGCTTTAGATCTTCATATGGTTTTCCTTAAGTTTGTGTTGGATATTTTGTTGTTCTTGTTCAGTTAATATTTAATGATTTCATTTTAGAAGGAAGTTCTAGTTCATTTAATTTTATGGTGGCTCCATTTTTTTGCTAAAATTTAGGCAGTTTCATTCCTGTTTAATCCCACATTGCTTGGAATCCATTGTAAAACTCTTTCTGTATTTCTAATATGGGCTATATGATATAGTTTTCTTATTTCATTTATAGTGCATGTTGGTGGGTAACTGTAATTCATTATACTTTGTAGTGCAGCTTTAGAGTTACTTAAGATAGCAATTCTTTTATTTTGTTAGGTCTATACGGTAGGTTTTCTAATGCTGCTCTAAAGGCCATTACTTTGTCATCAAAATAGTTAGTATTTGGTCCTAAAGGTGTATATTGAGAGAATTCTTCACAGTATATTTCAAAGCCTGCTTCTCCATTTTTAGAGATTCATCTGTATATACTTTACATCATGTATCACTTGGATAATAGTTGTTTAATGTACCAAGATTGTATTGTATCCAATTTACTTTTAAGTTGATGATTTATTGTGGATATTATCTCACTTTCATATAGCAAATTGGGCTTTATGTAACTTTTATACATATCATTAAGGAGACTTGCTGATTCTTCCCATTTGATGCCTCTAGTCCTCTTAATCCATTATTCTTCTTATTAACTTTATTAGTTATATTGTCAATCTCTTCAGATAAGGGAAGTTTTTGTCATGTGTTATTCCAAGATATTTAGTGTGTTCTTTCTCTTGTAGTAGGTCATTATTGATTTTAAGTTGCAAATCATCAGTAGTATGTTGAAGATTGAAAAGCTGGAAAACTATCTTTTTAGGTTTTTTCCATTTTGTTGGTGGATGCCCATGTTTCCATGTTATTGATATTTTCTGTATTTCATTTTCTAGTTTTTTTGTGATGTTTATTCTGCTTTTTTGTTTATTTGTTTGCTAATCCATATGGTGATATAATGTGCAAACAATCCCATATTTGTGGAGTCCAATTCTTTTTAACTATTTTCATATATGTTATCAACAATATATTAGCTGACTTTGCAAAGGAAAATATGGGATTGTTTGCACATTATATCACCATATGGATTAACAAACAAACAAAAAAAAACAAAAACAAAAAAAAAAGCAGAACAAACATTACATAAAACTAGAAAATGAAATGCAGAAAATTATCATTGACATGTAAACTTGGGCATCCACCAACAAAATGGAAAAATCATCTCCTTTCAGACATTCAAGCAGATTTCAGAAAGAAATATTGCACAATCAGGTTTTACATTAACATAGGATATTAAAAAAAAAAAAAAAAAAAAAAAAACGGTGCTTACTCTCTTTGTTGTTAATCTATGTTAGTTGTGATTGACTTTAAAAATGATCTTAGACAAAATATGGAAAGAGAAACTTATTTATAAGATGAGTAATATTGAGATAAGAGGAAACATGTTGAAATGGATGGTTCATAAATGTATTATTCTAATTAAGAAGAAAGACAAACTAGCAGACAATTTAGATGGTTAAGGTCTATATCCTTAAACTCTATACTTGCTAAAATAATGGAGAAAATGGTCATTACAAGATTAACTTATTATCTGGAATATCAGAATCTTATTTCTGACAATCAAGCAGATTTCAGACAGCACCTTGAAGGCCTAGTCATATGCCATTTAGAGAGGATATTCCATTTTACAGCTATGTATGTTTGTGAGACTTCTTAATTGGAATATTAGGTTTTTTCCATGTAATAGGAATACTATCTTTACTGTTCCAGATCTTGTAGAGTATATTCAGTAGTATCTTCTTGGCTCTGTACCCTAAATTCTTGATATATTCAATGTGAATTTTATCTAGTCCAGGGCTCTTTTTGTTCTTCAGAGATAATATTGCTTGGTTGAATTCTTGAATTGTGAAGTCCCCATAAAACAGGGTTGTTACCCTGCAAAAACCTCAGGTTTATGCCATTTTAATATTTTGTTTCATTTTCCATTGTCTTTATTCAATTTATGTGCACTTTGTAATGAGTGGCAAATTTGTTGGCCTATGTCTTTATTGTGAATGAGGACTTGAGAGGTTCTTATTTTGTTTCTGGGACATTCTTTAATCTGTACTTTAGTGCTATTACTTCTGTAACCAAGGGAAGTAACGCATTTATTAAATGACATATTCTTAGCATTTTTTATTTCTCTGTGTAGAAATGCAGTTTTCTTTCCCCAATTTCTCATTAAGTACTCTGCTATATTTCCAGTTATTTAGGTCTCTTTTTAATGTGATTAATCTCTGATACCAAAAATGTTTGTACCTAATATCCTTTCTTCTGGATATTGTTATTTTTGCAGCATTAATCAGTTTTTGTTAACTTCTTTGATTAGTTTCAGGTGAATTTTTCTCCATGTCAAATTTTTTGTCAGTGAGGTTCTGAAAAGTTATTCAATTTTCTTTTTGGAAGTTCCATCTCATCAGTTGACTAGCCTTTATATGACTCATTTGGGGTTAGATGAATTCATTTTTGATGACTAGCTACTGCTTATGTCTTCCAACACTCTTCTAGTGGTGTGATTTGCAATGTCTGAAGAGGCAATCAGTGTATCAGGATTTGTCCCTGGTATAGTGGATAAAAGTTATAGAGTAATTGTATTTGTATATTAAATCAAATACAATTGCATTTCCTTCCAAAAATTCAATTGTTTTTTTCTACTGCATTGGAGGAATTGACCTCCATTGCTTTGAATGTCCATTCAGGTCTCCTATTATTAGGGTATTTTGTTTAACTTCTATTAAATCAAGATTTAGTTCATGGTTATTCAGGGGACTGTATATATTTTAGATGATGGACACAAGAGTTTTAAGAGAAAACACTATAAATTATAAACTTATATTATTATCATAACCACAATATTAATTAGTTTTATATAACACCAGTCATTCTGTCAGTTTAGGAGTCTGTTATTTACTAATGTTATAAAACCAGTCTTATAATCATATTTTACATATTATAGATTTACTATATTATAAAATACCTCTACATTAATAAAATTATTGCTTTGTAATAGAACATGTAGCAAATAAACATTTGAAGAAAAAATGCATAGTTTCTGCTCCATTGCTTATAATACATGTATTTTTGATGTTTCAGTATCCACTCTGGCTTGAAGAAAACCGAACAAAGCTAGAGTCTTCAGAATACACTCGCTTCAGCAAGCAACAGGCATTAATGGTACAGGTGTGTGAGGAACTTGAAGGAGAGAAGGAGACAGATGATGCAGAATCAAAAAAGCAGAGATTTGACAAAATCTTAGACCTGATGCAAAAAGTAGGTGTTGCAAAAAATTATATTTATAAATTCAATTTATTTTGTCCTTCTGGTCATAAATGATATTGGACAAATCAATGCAAATATATTTATAAGTGGATTACATAATAAAATGTACTACATGTGTAAGAGAATGGATTTTAATTTATTTTAAACAATTAAAATATAGAACAAATTTTACATCAAGATGAAACTTTACAAATACCAATTAACTAAATGTTATTAAAAAATAACAACTAAATGTTGGCAACGTGCACTAAATCCCAACCCTGGGTCCATCAGTAGTTTTCCACTGGAATATCCAGAGGACTTTAGCTCACCCTATATTTCTACAGTTATTTCAAATAAAATTTAAAACCAAACTAATGCATCTAACCCTCTATATAAGAGTTGTATGCCTTTAGATTCTATACACACTAACTTCACAATATTGGTGTGTAAGAACCCAATAATCAGACAACTTGGAGTATCTTTTTTTCCAACACATTTTCTTACTATTTTGTACTTTTACTAACTCTATAATAGGCTCATTTATCTTTTAATGAAAATTCTCTTCATCACTTTGTTGTTCTCCAGTCATTGCCATTTCTCAAATCTTAATACCTCCTCCATGATTTTGTTTTCTTGCTCTTTAGCACATAGTGCAGTATTGCATCTGGCTTGCCAAATATTCATATCAAAATCTCCTCTTAACTCCCTTAATTCTGTTATCCTCTTCTTGCCCAGACATATCCTTCTTTTTCTATATCTACGTATTTCTCCTTCCTCCATGTATCTCTATACAGTTCTAGTGTATGATTATCCTTTAAACCACTGAACAGATTTTTTTTAAAATTTTAAGAACTATTAAAATTACACAAATTTGACAATTCTAATTGGAACTAAACACAGTGTAGCTTTTGAAATGTATATAATCAACTACTTGTCATTTAAACACTCTTATGCTTCACATTATTTTTGAAAACGACAGGACAGGTTTCGGAGCGACATCCACTCCATTCTCGACCAACTCGACTACTCCAGCTCCGGTTCCGTCATTTTCAAAAATAATATGAAGCATAAGAGTGTTTAGACGACAAGTAGTTGATTATATACACTTAACAGATCTTGCTTCTCAATGCCCTCATTGCATGTATATATACTTCTACTGTACATTTTCCCTTTAGACTATAAATAGAACTTGCTTCTCAATATCAATATTTGTTCAGACTTTCCTCCAGAATCTTAATTAGATTAAAAGTAAAACTACTAAAATCATATCAACACATTAAAACTCTCTTGACGTTTGACATTAAAACTTTTTTAAAAAGTAAATCAGGACTAGTTTCATGAATCATTTGCTCACATTGTCAACCATTTGACGACTAACGAATCACTTCAAGTGGGATGTGTACTTGATTGCATGTGCTCTGGCGGTCTGCTCATGAACCTGTACAATATGTTGTCTGCTTCTGGTATATCAAAATTCATGAGTCTTTGTTCATATTTTTTTATATAAATCTTTTCCCATATCCTAAGTTCCTTCAGGTGCTGAACTGCTCTTAGCAGTATTATATCCTTTTCTACTTCATGATTTTCATTCCAAAAATGTGTTGCTACTGCTGATTTTTAAATTTGTTTGTATCTGACATTTCTCCAGTGCTTTTTCAATCTAATACCCAGGCTTCTTCTGGTCCTGCCTATATATACCTTTTCACAATCCTTACAATTGATCCTATATATGCCTGAACTATCTTCTTTTGATCTGGGTTCAATTTTTTGTAGATTCAGCAATTTGCCAACACTGTATATATTTATAGGTACCAAAGTGATGTTCTATTGTTTAAATATTTTTTAAAATTTGTGATTAATATAAGGGTGGTAAGTGGACTTTTAATAAGTTTTTTTCTTTATATAAATTACTGAGTGTGGTGATTTGTTTCATTTTCTTTTTTCCCTTGAATCTTTTTATTTTTTGACCTATCATTTGTTTGCTAAACCCATTAACTTTTGCTGTGTGTATTATATGTAAGTATTCCTTCTTATATTCTTCTTTTTTAAGTGGTACATTAATCAATATATAAATCATACTATTGAATGTTACTTCTTTGTGAGGTCTAGAGTTGAAACCTTTAGCTTTTATATAATTATCAGTGTGTGTATCCTTTCTGTATATGCCAAATTCTAATCTGTTATTATTTTTTATAATCTTCAAATCTAAGAGTTTTTAATGTGTTGGCATGAGTTTAGTAGTTTTACTTTTAATCCAATTAAGACTTATGATAGTTTCACTGTGTGGATTCATACATTCTTTAATTGAATTGTATCGGCTTTCTAGCTGTTAGGAACAAGATGACTGGAATCAAGTGTTATACCATAATAACATGGAATACAAGGTAGGATCTATACAATAATATTCTCAATATGCCCCATTTAGCTCACAGTTACATAACCACAAAGCTGAAATAAAACAATATCAAACACTTAAAGAAAAAAGGAGATATAAAGCAGCAGATATCGATTTCATAAACAGGTACTTAAGAGAAAAAGTATGGAAAAAATTCATTAGAATAATAGTAAAATACAATAAAGATAGTTATATACAGAAAGCAGTGGAAAAAAAGGGTATTGGAATTAGAAAAATGTAAACATTATGTGGACATCGCATATATACATCTGGAGTTATACATCTTACATATGAAGTTAGCGAAGTTGTTAAAAGCCATTGCATTATATAACATAGAAAGGAATACATTAGAAATTATTAGTTACAGAAATACAAAAAACCACACATCAAAAAAACAAATTTGAAAATTTACACAAAAAACCAATAAATAAAACCAACATTATTATGAATCCTAACCTTGAAATAGTTAATTTTTCTAAAGAAAAATTTAATATGAAGGAAATAGAACTATTAAACAACATTATCAATACATGTGTTAATTTCTCATCTAATATTGAAGAATACATAGCAGATATCCAGTCAACCATTGGAAAATTAAGTTTTATAGATAAAAAAAATTATCACAAAAAGCTCATCAAGGATGTTACAAGAAATTAAAAAACACAAGCATGATTCCAACTCACATCTCAAGGTCATTAAATCTCTGAATAAAAAAGTAGTAGTATATACTAAAACAGATAAGGGAAACCAAATAGTTTTGGATAAAGAAGAGTACAATAAAAAAATGCTAGACTTATTAAACAGTGATAAATTTATTGAAGTCAAAACAAATCCACTTTACAGATGCAAAAAATTAGCAGAGCATATATTAAAATAAAGTACTATGTTCACAAATTCTGACAATCATAAAATTAAAATACCAAATCCATCAATAGCCAGGATAATAGGACTACCCAAAATATATAAATTGGGAAAAAACATGAGACCATCATCAACAACATTAATACCCATGTTACCGTCTGGCAAAATGGTTAACCACTTAATTTAATACATTACCGAGATTTCAGAGCTAAGTCTAAAAAACTCTTTAGACCTTGTAAATAAAATTAAGAATCATAAGTTATCTACAGATGAAACATTGGTATCTTTTGATGTAAAAGTCCTGTTCCCAAGTATTCCAAAATAGAAAAACCCTGACATTGTTAAGAAAATGGTTACTATCTACAAACATTACAGAAACACACACAAAAGAATTTGTCAAGCTTGCAGAATTATGTTTAGATCAGGCCTTCTTCACATTTGAAGAAAAATTTTATGAACAGAGTTCAGGTTTGGTAATGAGCAGTACTCTCTCTCCGTTGTTAGCAGATCTATTTGTGAGTTTTTTTGAAATGCACTAAAGCCTTCCCATATATATTCAAAATCTGGTACAGATATGTAGGTGATGTTTTTGCCATCTTGCAAAACAGATATATACAAGATGCTCTCAAACTCTTAAATTTACAAGAAACAACAATAAAATTTACCATGGAAATTGAAACTAATAATACTCTACCTTTCTTAGATTTGATGATAAAAAATAACAGGTTAGCATTTGGCATATACAGAAAGGATACACACACTGATAATTATATAAAAGCTAAAGGTTTCAACCCTAGACCTCACAAAGAAGCGGCATTCAATAGTATGATTTATATATTGATTAATGTACCACTTATAAAAGAAGAATATGAGAAGGAATACTTACATATAATACATACAGCAAAAGTTAATGGGTTTAGCAAACAAATGATAGATCAAAAAATAAAGTTATTCCCTTTATTCAAGGGACAAAAGAAAATGAAACAAATCACCACACTCAGTAACTTATATAAAGAAAATACTTAAGAAGATAGTTCAGGCATATATAGGATCAATTGTAAGGATTGTGAAAAGGCAGGACCAGAAGAAGCCTGGGTATTAGATTGAAAGAACACTAGAGAAATGTCGATACAAACAAATTGAAAAATCGGCAGTAGCAGCACATTTTTGGAATGAAAATCATGAAATAGAAAAGGATATAATACTGCTAAGAGCAGTTCAGCACCCGAAGGAACTAAGTATATGGGGAAAAGATTTATATAAAAAAATATGAACATAGACTCATGAATTTGTTATATACCAGAAGCAAACAACATATTGTACAGGTTCATCAGCAGACCGCCAGAGCACACGCAGTCAAGTACACATCCCACTTGAAGTGATTCGTTAGTCATCAAATGATTGACAATGTGAGCAATTGACTCACAAAACTAGTCCCAATTTACTTTTTAAAAAAGTTTTAATATGAAACGTCAAGAGAGTTTTAATTTGTTCATATGGTTTTAGTAGTTTTACTTTTAATCCAATTAAAATTTATGATAGTTTCACAGTGTAGATTCCTACATTCATTTTTAATTGAATTCCCTCCAGAAACCTTTCCTTAGGCCCACATTTCTATTCCAAATATTTACTTCCCAATTTCTTCTTATTTTAGAATACCAACTAATTTTACTCCCTCCCCTTTCTTGAGTTAATAGACATTCCTTGACAATATTTCCTTCTTCCAGCATTTTAATTCTGAAAAAAATATTTTAAGCCTCTTTTAATTATTTTCCCCTTATTCCCTGTTCTTCCTAATTTTAGTAAAGCTACTGTATTTAGTCAAGCTCTAGACACTAATGCATTATATACTCTTTCCAGCCAGAATACCCTCATTTCTGTATTTTACTATAATATGTGCTAAAACCACCCATAGACAATCTATTCTTATCCAGTGCATTTTTTATTAATTTTCCCATCCTTCATTGGCACTCCACCTTGCATCTAAATATACAAATGTATTCGCCATTTCAATTTTATTATCATTCAGGCACTATTTTTCATCCTTTTTTAACTATTACCCTTATTAAAAACCATAATTTTGGATTTGTTCTTGTCAATTTTTAAACTCCATTCCTTGCAATATGTACTTACAGTTTTAATTGAACATGATAATCCTATAATTCAAATTGCTCCTGCTACTAAATCTTCTGCAAATAGCAGTCCTGGTATATTTGTAATATTTATTATAGGTTCATGTAAATTTTCTTTCTTAGTTTCTTAATATCATCAATGAACAAATAATATAAAATGAGGCTTAATTTGCATCCTTGTCTTGTACCAATTATATTGCAAACCCATTCTATCACACTATTCTTACTGTGTTTAATAGAGAACTAATTATCTTAATATAACCTTGGATGCACCCCTATAAATTTACTACTCACCCCTTTTCTTTTAATTTAATCTAAAGCTTATCTCTAATAATTGTGTCAAAGTTTTATCCAAGCCCACAAAAAACATATCATCTACTCCTTTTGCTGCTTAAGTATTTATCCATCAGTGTTCTTATAATGAAAGCATTAGCCACATCCCCCTTACCTTCCCTGAAATTCTGACAATCTGGTTCCCTGATTTTTTAAAATTAATTTAAATCAATGACCATGGCAAAATAGCTGGTAATGATCAATTTTAATAATAATCTGGTTTCTAACTGGGCTCTTCTTTCCAACATGTGACGCCTAGCTCCAATGCAAAATTTTTCTAAGTCTGAAGCAGACGCAGTGCGCATGCACACTTGACGGATTGAGAAATTGAGTTTTATACATGTTTGAACATTTTTCCCAATTAATTTTATGCTAAATGATTTGGGATCACAGCAGGATTCTTGTATATATATGTAATAATTGTACTATTATTTTACTTACTATGTTACAGTGCAGCAGAATAGCCAATATAATGCCATAACAATCATTGCAGCCAACAGAAGTATCTTGTTTGACAAATATCTAAACCTAAACTAATCTAAACTGCACTAATCATTTAAACTACAGGATACACCAGCAGAATGTCTTCCATTAATTGAAAAGAGTCTGGTAATCTGTTTTTGCAGTCCTGGTGCCACAAAAATTCCAAAATGTGCAAACCCATTCTGTCCTGCCTAATGCCACCCCTAGACAAACGATGATGTAGAGTTCTTCAGCTGGATTCAATGTTATTTGTGTGACAGTTTGTCACAGGGCACAAAATGCACTGAGTAGTTGAAAGAAGATGAGTTGCAAATCTGCCAGCCATTAGCCCATAATAACCTCCCCAGACATCTCTATGGATTATGCTGGTAAACTCTAGGTGCTGCTCAATTAAATTGAACAGCGTATTGGCGTCTCTCCTGTTATTGGGACGAATCTTCATCCTTACTTTGTTTGTCACCACATCGATCATCCCAAGAATCCAGTTGCCCTCTACGATGAAATTTGCTTCATCCTATTTTACATTTGTCGATTTGAATGACATGGCCGGGATCTCTTAATTTTTTTCATGTCTATGGATATTACTTCATGGCAGAAACTGAACCAATCGGACACAGTCCTAGAGCTGATGCATTTGTTGCCTAGCCAGCTTTCAACAATGCTCAGCTCATAAGACTCTTTGTGTGCAAAGCAGTGAGCGAGTAGCAACATTTGGAAAGGTGGCAACTTTGCCTGCTCAAACCAACACTTCTGGACATGGACTGGGTCACTTTTTCTTGTCCAGTCCTGTAAAATAAAATAAATATGTATTATAAGTTAAATTCACAACTAATGTTTTCTCTATTTTATTACATGATAAACAAATTTTAAACATGTTTTCTAATTATATTTATAATTAATGTTCTCCATCTTATTATATGAACTACTTACCTGCAACAAAATTTGGGGTATGTTTGGTCCCCTCTCTTAATAGGATGGAGAATGCAGCATTGCTGTCCTTAGCAGACCCTCATCAAATAAAAATTGTAAATAGGCCTCTTCATTTAGGTACATCAGTGTTAGATCCACTTTACTAATAAAGCAATCCATATCAATGTTAGCAATACTATGCTTGACTTTTCGGCTTTGCTTTGCACAAAAAAATAAACCATACACATAAACAATTTTACCCAGTAAAGAAATAAAGGTAACAAAGGAATATGGCCTGAAATTTTCAAAACTGCCTGGTCCTTAATTGCTTTCAGATGCTCTTGTGACCACCACAGGTGACTGAGGTCATTAAAACACAAATTCTTGAGCAGGAGTTCTGGGGCTCAAATCCCACCAGGACCATCCTTCTTGACTAAGGTTTTTTCCAGGTTTTCCTCAGTCCTCATAAATGGCAAATGCTGGGAAGGTACCCTAAACTTAGGCCTGGAACATTTCCTTCCTTAAAAAAATCCTTCAGCATTTCATCTCATGTATCATCAGTGTCCACTACCTGTGGTGCCTCAGTAGTAAAAAATGAACGTTAAACACAATTAAAAAAAAATGCTCTTGCATACATATATTGAACAGATGTTTGGGGTGTTCCTGCAGTGGTTGGCTGCATTACAAGACTTGCTGTCTTTCAGTCCATCTGCTGCTAATGTCTGCATACGCAAGTGCACTATGTCTTCTTTTGACTTAAGAAAAATTCCTGTGATTCTCATGTCACATGTTCGTAAGTTTCTCATCCAACTCTACCCTTTTATGCAACCTATTTGGCAACTCTGCTATAAAATTCTTCTCAATGTGTGTAAGTGTAAGTGCAGCTCTAGGCCTAGGATTAGGGTACCTCTCTGGCATTTACCATTTATGAGGACTGAGAAAAACCTGGAAAAAACCTCAGTCAGGGAGAACAGTCTTGGTAGAAATTGAACCCCAGACTCACAAGTCTGTGACTTAACAACCTCAATCAACCAGGTTGGTTTCTAACAATATGTTGCCTCAGCACATCTGTGTATGAGAATGTAGTTGCTGAATCACTTGCGAGGAATTTTGTTACTTGCCTTGATTTTTATTACTTTAAAGTTGGCTTAGGACAGAGATAGTGTCTTGAAAGATTGCACCATGCATTTGGGGATCTTTGCCCTTTGCAAGCCAGCATTTATCAATGGTTTGCAAAATTTAAAAGAGTCCCTTCCTCTCTTAAATTCTGGAGACCACACAGAACAGCTCTGAACAGCAAGAGCAGATGAAAATATGATGGAGGATAGTGTATATAGAGGGAATATTGCCCAAATTGGAGGATTGGATTGGCAGTACAGAACGATTTTGAAAAGCTTCAATCCAGAAAGCTCTGCAGTTGCTGGATCCCATGCTACCTTTGACTGGTGATGGAAAATGCTAGAAAATTTTAATGGGGGAAGATCAGAAAGCATATTTAATGTCAGACAATTGGTGACAAAAGTTGTATGTACCAGTATAACCCAAAAAATAAGTGACAATCATTGGTCTGAATGTTTCCAGGAGAGGATCCTGAACAAAAGTGAAGAGAGTGAGAAGTGTTGGCAAGAAAATGATCTCTCTTTCTTCTCAGCTAGCAGCCAGTTATGACAGTTAAGGAACTAAACAAGCAACAGCCAGATTGGTACTCTGCAAAATGTCTTGTCCAAGTCTCTGATGTGCTTAAACTGAAGCATCCAAAGACAGACTTGCATAGAATCCTGCTGCACCATGATGCTTCCACTCACTGCATAGAAAACAACTGAGTTACTTAAGAAGTCAAAAGTTTGTCCCATCACTCTATGCCCAGACCTGGCCCCATGTTATTTTTTTCTATACTGTAAAGTAAAAGAAAAACGTTGTTACCTATAACAAATTTTTAAAATTCTGTTGGAATCAATGCAGTGAAGCTATATAAAATATAAATGTTTATCCAATACTGTTGTCTCATACACTCTAGTGCTTCACTATATTTTCCACTATATTTTAAAAGTAAGTGAAGCACTAGAGTGTATGAGATGACAGTATTGGATAATCATTTATATTACATACTTTGTTGTTACTCATTTGAATCATCTGAACCTGCAGTGGCTACACATAAAGAGTGTGTTTGTAGCATCACCAAAGAAAAATGGCATTCAACATTCACAAAATGGTTTGAGCAAATGACATATTGCATAGTATGTGGTGGAGAGTACTCATACTTCAAAAATAGTAATGGTCAAAGACCTTTCAGTGTTACTGCTTTCATTCTCAAAAATTTTGAGTAATCCTCATAAATCTGTTGCCTTTAATGATTATCCTCCATTATATTTACTATTTTCAGTTCTTTAAAGTTTTTATATTTGCAAAACACTTATCCAAGTAGAAAAAGAGCTTAAAGAAGCTTTTGCTGCATTTTTAATAATGCAGCTTGAGCTTTGGTCTGAAGCGGCTGAAAGCATTTTTAAAAACTTGGTCTAAAAATAATGATTCTTCATTAATAACTATCATCACCACCAGCAGCAGGCATTGCTTTAGAATAATTTACTTCCCCCCCACAAAGAAGTAACTAAATAAGTAAGCAATGTTCTTCAACTTTTGTACAATATAATAGTTTTGTTTTATTTGGATATTTCATAAAAAAATGCATTGTTGTTAGTTTTATGTTTCACTATATCCCACATTGCTTTTACTTATTCTCAGATTGCTTTTCTAAATGTGCTTGATATCTAACTTGTTTATAAATTTTTATGCCACTTAAAATATATTTTGAATCATTAAGACACTTTTTTTTTTTTTTTTTTTTTAATTAACTGACTAACAAAATCTCACTTTTATGCTGGAAATTTTTAAACCTTTTGTTGTTCATATTGAAGCTCTTTACATTCTTTTAACTTTAATAAAATACTGTATTTAAATAAATCTAATGTGCCTTTGAATGAAATGCACACCCCAAATTTGAAACTTAAAATTATAAAAAAGATTTTGGCATATTATTATATGGCATCTTAGAGATAAGCAAGTCCGCTTCATAAACAGAATATAAAATTTATAAGTAGACTATTGTTATATCTAGGAGTATATAGGACAAAATTCATCATTCATGCTGTTGCCAGGACAGATGGCATAGATCAAATAAAAAAAAGTTATTTCTAATGATGTCACTAGTAGCAGATTGCCCATTCTTTCTTCTTTCATATACGAATTCCAAACCTTTTTCTCCAATGTCAGGATGTCTTCCTTTGTGAGGATCAGTAAATTTCTTCCTACCAGCTTTAGTTACAGATAATGTCAATTTCTGTTGCTGCCGTAAGCAAACATTGCTCTCATCTACATTGAACTCTCTTCCTGCCTTTCTGTTACCATTTTTTTCAGTATAAAGAATTACTTTAAGCTTGAAAGTAGCATCATAAGATGTTCTTCTCTGTTTTCCATCCATTTTGCAACTACCTATTATTCAAACACTCTATGCAATAATAGGCCAACAATAAATGTAATAAAGTCCAGAATTGCAGCAGTGCATTATGACATAATAAATTTAAATGAAGTTGCCAGCAAACTATGAAACAGATTTTTACTCAAATTTAATGTGCATCACAATTTTGAATACTATATTTGGACAAAAAGTGCTCATTAGATTTGCGTAAATACTATTTTATTGGTACAAAATGTTGTAATTATAAAAGAGCATTAAAACTAATTATGTAACCTATTATGTAATTTATTAATTTTCATGGAAAAATTTCTTTATGGTTTTTAACAGTTTTAAGGGATAAACTCTAGAAAAAGTTACATCATTTTTTTTCACAGTTATAAATGGTTAGTACTCTATTGCTTAATGCAGTGAATCAGTCATATTTTAATTGATCATTATTTATTTTGAAAGTAAATGTGAAATATCATCCACAAATAAGACTGTTTCGCATACAACATATGAAGTAGTCATTAATCATAATTAAAACATCGATGAATACAGGTGAAAAAAAATTGTAGCAATACTATTTTCATTTGCATCAAATCCAGAGATAACCCTTGAAACTAAGTTATATTGTTTCATTTGTGGACTTCCCTTTGAAAACCAAATAGGACATATTAAAGATAGTATTATTTTTAAAAAAGATTTGATTGGGCAAATATTGCTTTCTCAGTATTGGAAAGATGGCCACAGGACAATAATTCTGTTCTTCTTTCTCTTCTTCTTCTTCTTCTCCTTCTCCTCCTCCTCCAGGTGGACACTGATGATACATTAGCTGAAATGATATATTGGGAAAGGATTTTTTTAAGGAAGGAAACAATTCAGGCCTAAGTTTAGGGTACCTCCCTGGCATTTGCCATTTATGAGGACTGAGGAAAACTTGGAAAAAAATGCAGTTAGGGAGGATGGTCCTGACGGGATTCGAACCCCAGACCTCCTGCTCAAGAGTCTGCACCTTAATTGCCTCAGCCACCCGTGGCAGTCACTCTCTCTTATCTGGATCACCTCCTTTGTATATGGAAACTATCATAGCCAACTTCAGTTATAGTGGGAAAATTCTACTAATCAAACATGAATTAATTTAATAATCTATTAAGTTAATGATATAAATAAATTCTTTACTTATATCAACATTTATATCATGAATATCCATTGATTTCAAACTTTTAAACCCCCTATTTTGATCTCCAACTAAGCATTCAGCCTGATTAGGATAAATCTGATTATTTAAAGAAAGACAACCATAGCTATATTATCACACAGCTTTTAGTCACTAACCCACAGAGTAAAATATTTTTGTTAATATCATTAGGATGTAGTTCCTAATTCTTAATAATGGAATCTCTAGCATTATTTTATAATATTATTAGGAACCTTATTAATATAAGAAACATATAATTGTGTAACATGTGTTTATGTTTCTTTCTTTCTATTCTTAAATTATTCTTAACTTTCTCTATATTTATACCATTAAGAGAAGTCTATTGAATATAATTATTTAAATTAACTAAATACCTTTAAGTAATTGAAGAGTTAAGTGGAAATTTTTGACAGTGAAGCGTTATATCATTAATTAATGAGAATAGCAGTCTGCATTAGTAACACTATTATGCTTCACTTTAACAGGTAAATGTGTTACACTGCTCATCTCATTAATGAATTCTGTAAGTAATTTTAGTTCTTCAGTATATACCTCGAAGTTTAGACTTCTTACAAATCTGTAACATTCTTATGTACAATATGTTCTGAAAGGGAAATCACCATTTAAAATATTCATTAAATTAACAAAGCTACAATCAGTGTTGAATTCATAAAAACTACCCCAATTACATCTTTACAAATACATTAAAAATTAAATACATTTATTTATTAAAACATGTCTTAATAATACTTATCCTTGGTAAATTATTTGTAAAATAATCAGAAAAAATAATCCATATATCCAAAATAGCATGGTCTTGGGCATTAGAATAAACCTAAAAACTGAAACTTGTTTTCTGAACTCTAAATCTGCATTTTGCATATTGTTTTTCTACCTATTTTGAATACAAACAAGAATAGAGAATGATTTTTCACATAGTTATGGTAAAAAATTCACCAGTGTGTTTATAATTCATGTCAATAATTTGAAAAATGTGCTTTCATATGATACTAGCATGTTCCTTATAGTTTAAAGGTATCATCCTTTGTTGCACTTGGCTGTTTTAGTTCACACATATTAGCTGAAAGTGGATCTGTAATTTTGTTTATGGTTGCATTAAAAGAGGAAAAGAGTCTGTGCCAAAATCTTTCAAATGTGCTGAAATAAGTAATGTGTCTTTCCAATCAGTTCTTCATTACTGGAAACAACATACTTTTTTTATCTTTGAAAATTTTATAGTTCGGATATAATAGACGTTGATATCACAATTCCAAATGTTATCAATTCCTTCTGAAATTTAACTTAAAACATTGTACTGAACTCCTGGGAAGACTAATATAGAGCACATTTAAGTGTATGAAAATATCAGAAAAACATTCTAATGTTATATTTTAAATAAGGGGAGAAAAACATTAAATTGACTGTGAAATAAAAGGTCTGCTCCATGTGAAATAGATTTCTCTCTTCTCTGAAGGTAAAAAGTTAATGGAACATTACCTTGCAATAATCAGTGAACTTTATAATGTAGCAGAAATTTCTCTGTTCATATCTCTGCAAAGCTGTTAAAAGAATTTGAATTAAGTAAAAAGTGTTTTAATAAAATTGACAGAATAGTGTAAAAAATTCTTTGCAGACTTGACATTTATCAATGTAGAAACCATGCAGTATGTGATCTAAAACCTAATGTGTGCAGTTCGTAGGTTTTTTTTTTTTTTTTTTTTTTTTTTTTTTTTTTTTTTTTTTTTTATTTATAACATTAAGAAACAATACATAACTTGAAACTGTTAAACCAAATTCATTATTAGAACCAGTTGGTATTCTGTTTTACCACTTTCCTCTTTTTCAAAATGCCTGCTTCTTGCATTTGGGAAAGATGGGTGTGCTATTTTTTGCACATTTTATAGAATGATTTCAAAATGTCTTGTTTTTTTTGACAGTTTCCTGGCCTCGGACAATATTAATAGTGGCAGTGCTTGTCTTTTGGGCCGCCTTTACACCTGGATTCAGTTCAGGCATTACTTGTGATGACTAGTAGAAACTTCATTGTTAAGTTAAATATGCCCTCATTAACTTAATTTATTTTATGTTTTTAATTAAGCCAGAAATCTCTCCTGAGTGCATTATTCCAAACTCATGCTGATGCTGACTCTCTTTCCATGCACATTTTATACATTAATTTCTTCAAAAACATTTTCAACGGAGCTAGAAAGTTCTGGAAAGCAAGAGACATCCAGAAAGTGTGGTGACTGCAAATAACACTTGTAGTGCTGTGAACATTATTTCAGGATAAAAGCAAAATAACAAGAAATTCGCTATGCTTAATATCAGGAGATTTCTTTCAGCAGCTCAGTGTCATTTATTTGCATATCGATCCTGGTGGAGAAGTGGTAACCATACGTGCCTCCTAAACCCAAGATCATGGGTTCAATCCCGGCCAGGATCATTGAATTTTTTGGGGCATAAAAATCATAATATGACCTTCCTCAGAAGGGAAGTAAAGCCATGGATTCCATGTTGCAGATTTAAGGCACAATAAAGAACCTCAAGCCTGAAAGAGGAGGCCTCTGAGCAAAATTTGTCTGACTGTTTCACGCCCTGAATTGAATGGGACAGTGATAACTTGAGATGTTAAAGAGCATCCATAAATAAACCAAATCAAAAAAAAATTATTTGCATGTTCCATCATGTGTAGAACATCATCTGGTGGGTACATTTTTTGTAATCAAACAACTATTTTCATAATCCAACCAGTTTGAAGTGCTTGTGTGTTTGGCCCATTAAGCTGAATGTCCTGGTGATAAATGTGTTTACAGTTAATGTACATCTCTTTGCAGATGCAAGAATGTGGTCATCCTCCTCAAGATCTGGTTGGAGATCTGGGATCAATAGTAACATTTGATGAACAAGGCAGGCCTCGCATACCACAAGGTGCAGATGCATTGCAATGTACAGTTATGTAAATATGAACTCAGTTCATATTGAGAATAAGTATTTTAGTGGCGTTTGACTTTGCATTTCTAGCAATAATTTGGATAATAGCTTTTGTATATTCTGTATATAGCATATAACAGCTGTTGTTTTATGCAAGAAAATTTATTTCACTGTTCCATTTTTGTTGTTTTTATTAAAAAGTGATTACATTCTTATATCAGAAGCAAATGTATAAACATTTCATAAATCAATGGTATATATATAATTTGCTTATAAACATGCATGCACTCAATAGACATGCCACTAACTGATAGCAGTTCAATATTTAAAAATAGGTGGCATTAATGTAATCCTTATTGCATTGAAGGTAAATAGCAAGCCTGTGTGGCTGAAATTTAATTTTTTTCATGAAGCACTGAGAGACAGTAATTATGTTCTGTATTACTTCTCTTCTTGAGTTTTTCATTAATGGAGTCAAATAACATTTAAAATGAATAACAGGTTCACTTATAATTAAAGTGATGTTTATTTTACATAAGCACAGAATACACAAATTTTGGCAGATTAACGTAAATATTAATTCTACCCTTTATCCAACATGTGCATGCTCAGAATAAGGTGAAACATTAGTTCCATACTTTTATCAGAATGTTTAGAAAAATTGCTAAAGTTTCATTGAAAAAATGGGTGCAGTTAAACATTTTGGAAATATCAATAAATTTAATTACTTATAATGAAATAATTTAATTGAAATTGCTGTTTCCTTTGTTTGTATGGGGTGTATATTTGTGCATGCTGGAGGCTTAATGCATTGAGGAGAATAAAGGAACCGATATCTATAAGTACTTCATATTATCTGAAATTTACCTTTTCAGGGTGAGGAAAAACTCCAGAAAATTTCAGCTAATCATATTCCATTCAGGAATCAACTCTGGTTACAGAGGTTTACAGCAAGCAGTTACTTAGCAGCTAAACAATGGAGATTAGTACAAGCTCAATCATAACACATACTCCTTTCATGATGGTTTATCAGAGGTGTGGGCAGATAAAAGCTTTTTTTACCTTTTATTCAGGTTATACAATAATGGGAACATGAATAATGAAACATAACATAGAAAGTATAAATGTATCCCTTTATAGAACTGATATATGAATATTTATAACCATTTTAATACAAAACAAGTTTTTCGATCAAAATAAACTTTACAAAAATCCATTAACTTAATATATTTTAACGTACTAACAAAGACCCAGTCTTGGCTCATCAATGGAATATCTGAGGGACTTTGACCTAGCCTGCTCTATTTGCTACACAGTATACAAAACTACCTCCTATTTTAATGTAATATAGTATTACGTTCGTTAATACCTACATACCTACTATATACTTAGAAAAAAATTTAATGCCTCTGTAAACTAGCTCTCTCATACTATAATACCCTGGTTATATGTGTGGAATGAACTTATAATGCTTCTTCACTTTCCACACTTTATATTTTCTTGCTCATTTCTTATGTTCCTTATCTATATATCGTTTTACTTTCCTAAAAATATTCCCATCATTTTTAACCCTTGGGTTAGCCAACATTTTACTTATTACTGTATCTTTGGTTTATTTATTCCACTTTTCATTCCATATCTCATCTCTCCATCTTTTAACCATATTACCCTTCTTTTCGCATATAATACATCTTCTCGTACAGTTATTTTCTATTTGCCTTAAAAATAATGCTCCAGTGCGCATCCATACAGGATCTATTTTTTTAAATTGGTCTCATGTATGTATCTGCACATGACATCCATTTACTGTTAACTGTTTTGTGCAAAATTAATGAACTTTTATCCTGAAAACTAGCCCATATCTCTTGTTTCTCAGTATCTCTATCCTCATTCTCACTTCCTTCCAAAATCCCCTATTATTATTTTCCCAATTAATGAAATATTTTTCATATCAATTATTTCTAACATATATCCCCCTTCCCCAACCTTACTCTCCCTTCCTATTATATCCCTTTGAAACTTTATACATTCTTTTATTATGTTATTATCACCTAACTTTATATATCTGTACCAGTACTTTAGAATTCTCTGCACTATTATAAGCCTTTCCTCCTTACTCTTTCTAGCTTTGCCAGTGCTACTCCCCTTGGTGAACTCTTGAGGTAAATCAAAATTTTCCTACAAAACATTTATATACTAATAAATTTTTAATCACCCCTTTGACACTCCCCAGATTTCTGTTCCATGTAACTTTGACTCCACTACTATTTCATAAAATATTTCCAGCCATTTCATTGTCAATTTTACATAAACATATTCTGTTTCATATATAGTTTCCCTTTCATTTGTGCATATTTAGATTGTATGTCCCACATCACATAGCTTGAGAACCTCATTCCCAAATAACCCAATTCATTCATTATCTCTTATTAAATTCTCATTTATAAACCATCTTTCATATTTTTAAATTTATTTCCTTTCTTAAACACTATTATCTTTGACTGTATTATTCAACCTTAAACCCCACTCCAAGCAAAGTCTGACAATTTCATTAATAGCATGTTGAATTTTTTGTACTGATTTATTTACAGACGCTCAGGCTTTATTTACAGACAACATCTCAGGTCATCAGCATGCCATTCTATTCAGGGCGTGAAACGACCGACAAATTTTGCTCAGGGGCCTCTTTTTTTCAGACTTGAGGTTCTTTTATCGTGCCGTAAATGTGCGACACGGGACACTTGGATTTACTTCCCTTCCAAAGGAAACCATACTTAGGATTTTTACTCCGGAAAAAAGGGGAGTTCCAATCCCTTCATATGCCCTGGTGAGAGCTCCTGCGCCGGAGCCAGTGGTGATCCATCACAATAGCTCGGGTCACCCACCTGCAAATTTGGAGAGAGTTGGATTAGGCCGCCAAATCAATGATGAGCAAAGGCACGGTTAAGCAGCATATCTGCTCCCACCTTTTTTTAATGACTCCCCAAGGGGGGCACCAACTTGTCTCTACTCGGTAGCTATAATGCAACGTTTCCCCCAAACTTTTAATAATAATATGCTGGGAATGACGGGAGGTGTTAGGGTACCATTGTTGCACCCCAGAATTTAGTGGAGAAAGATGAAGACTTGCATTGGAAGCATGCAAAAGCTATAGGCGTGCTGGGTTAAGGGAGAAACACTTAACCACTTGGTCCAGTGTACTCCTATGGAAAATTAGAAATTGGCATTCATACCATGCACGAAGGATTCTGGGGTGCAGGTGGGGAGTAGCATGTGCCTACTGTTTGACAGTTTCTGTTAATATGTCTTGTTTGCTGGTAGAATCTATGAAATAGTTGCTTTTACGACAATTTATTGAGTGATTTGTTCCCTGTAGAACATCTTAAAGGTAATCTATTGCTCGAGGAGCCCTGTCACTATAACTTGCATACAAGGGTAGGTCCATAAGTTTCCAGCCTAATCATTTTCTTGTTATGATAAAGACAAAAAACTATATTTCACTTTTCAATACAGTTACCCTTTATTGCAATATACTTCTCACATCTTTGGCTTGACATTTCAATCCCTCACCCTCCAAAAATAGTCAGAAGTTTGTCTGCAAAATGGGCACAAACAGCATCCATCACTTCTTCGTCACTATTAAATTTCCTTCCTCAAAAGTCCTTCTTGAGTTTTAAGAAGAGAAAATAGTCAATGGGAGTTAGATCTGGGCTGTAGGGTGGATAGTCGATCTCCTTGAAGCCACATTTCACAGCTTCCTTTGCAACAAGAGCTGTGTGCAGAGGTGCATTGTCGTGAAGAAGGTGTACACCACCACTCAACTTTCCTTGCCTTTTCTATTTGATGGAAGCACGTAGTCTGTGCAGTAGGCCAGAATAGTACTCCCCATAACTGTGGTTTTCCTCTCCTTGAAATCAATGAAGAGAATTCCTTCACAGTCCCAAAACTTTGTGGTCGTGATCTTCTTGGTTGACTGAGTGACCTTGGTCTTTAGAGGCGGTGCTTCGCCAGGTTTATGCCACTTGGACATGGAATCAAGTAAAGGACCATAGTTTCATTTCCTGTAACAATGGTTTGCAGATCTTCTCTCTCGTTGCCACGGCAGAACTCCAAAAATGCCCGACAAAAGATGACTAGTTGCTGCTTGCGGACTGAGGAAAGAAGTCTAGGCACCCATCTTGCTCTAACCTTATTCATGTTTAAATGTTCATGAATAATCAATCTGAAGGACTGTTGTTTCAGAAAGGCCCAACCTTGTTGCTATTTCTGTATTTTTGAGCCGCCGGTCTTCCATAATGCTCCTTCCACAAGAGCGATGTTTTCAGGAGTGAGCGCCTCCAAGGGCCGACCTGCAATCTCTTCGTCTTCAATGCTTTCTCGACCCATTCGAAAAGGTTTGGCCCAATCTTTTACGGTAGAATATGAGGGGGATGCTTCCCCATTTACACCGCCCAATCGCAGCTTAATTTCATGTGGAGTAAATCTTTCTTCTACACATAGCCTTCCTTCTTTATGCAATTATATCTGAATAATGAACACAGCAGAGCGGAAGTTACAACTGCAATTATTTACTTAACAGATGAGGTATGACACCAAATAAGGATTTTGTGAAGGCATTATCTTTATCGGCGAGGCCGGAAACTTATGGACCTACCCTCTTAAATAGTCTGCAGATGAGTACACTTTAAGAGTTTCTTAGTGAAATGATAAGTTAAGCTTATTCCTTAGTGTTAATCCTATGTATTAATTTCATTTTTATTCAAATATATTTACTTATACGTAAATCCTTGGGATCAGTTTTGTGTTCCCCCGGAGTATTTTGCCTATGGAAGAGTGCGCCGCTCGTTAGCCGGGTCTCGGCGATTAGCGGGAGGATACAAAAACAAACCTACTTAAGAGGCTCATTACCAAATTATCAAACGAGGTGTTGAAATTGCCCGCCTTCATTCTCCACGAATTTTCGTTATCTCTTTAGGAAATTATTCATTACTCGCTATTATTTATTTTGAGGAATCCGTAAAAATTCCTGAGGAATATTATCTTTGAGTTCTTGTTTAGTCGTCTTTTACACGACTTTTTTTTTTAATTTACCTCGGTGATAATTGCAGGTTAAATAGGGAAAATCGAAAGCGTGGACCCGAAAATTATAGCCCCTCAATAATTTCATATGTATTAACATTAGCATCAAACTTAATGTTTCCTGGATGAATATTCGGGCTGATGTTTTGTGCAAAACAGAATTCCTGGTTGAGACATTCTTTTGCCGATATGTGATAACTTGTCTGCAAGCCTTATGACAGGAGAGAAGGATTTATTGGTTTTGTGCAAAGGTTGTATTGTATCAGACTGACGGACTGTCCCGGGGAAGACCGCTGAGTTCAGGCAGGTAGAGAAAAGAGAGAGAATTGTTCCTTAACAGCTGTACATGCTTTAGAGCGGACATTGATAGCGTATTTTTTAAAAAGGGTCATTCCCATTTTCATGCTACATTGTGTACCTAACGGGGCTAAGGACAAAAGAGAAGTGCAGATTTATGAGAATGCTTCAGAGATGGAAAATACGAAATAGTCAGGAGCAATAATACAGTTCGCGGAAAGTTTCCCAGGAAGTAGATAGCAAACAGATGGCAGAAACGTGTTTTGTTTAAAAGTAATAGCACAGGTCTAAATTGACGAAAGGTAAAACGCTAACATACTAGAGTAGCATAAAAGGTGACAGTCAGAAGTTATGATAGAGAAGCTTCTTGGAAAGGGCCAGAAAGAGATGAAATTAAAGAAGTGTAGGCTGGGAGAAAAATAGGTAACCAATAGACATCGTCCACAAGTGTACGAGTCAGATCCAATAGGCAAGAAATCTATATGGAATAATCGCCAATCAGGAAGCTAGAAGTAAAGTTGAATTCATAATAATAGACAAGTATTTTTCGCGAAAGGCGTGGCTTAATTGGTAGCAAAGCCACAGCCAGAAATCAGTAAAGTCAGTCAGTCGTGGAGTACGAGTAAGTAACAGCAGTCGGATAGTACGAGTATGAATACGAATAAGTAAAAAATAGAGTAAAGTCAGTCTAGCAGTCGAAGAATAAGTCTGGGAGTGAGTCAGTAAGAGGCAAAGAAGTCTCAAGTGTTTGATACTCGGATAGCTAGAACTAAGGTCTCCGCCGACAGTCTTGTCAAATGGTTATATAGTGTTGTTAATAAACTATGAGTTAGGGAGGCTGTTTGCTGAGTGGCTAAGGTTCAAACTCTTCTCGTCCCGTCGGCTTCGAGTCGCAAAACCTCAAGTACAGGGAACGCTGAGATCCCTAACATCCCCAACTGAAACCCCATCAGACGGAGCAGCAGTGGCCAACAGCGGTGAAACGACTACTCAGCGACCAGCCGCATCCGCCGTACACCACAGTTTAAAATTGACTCTCCAACGTGGGGCATTGATATCAAACTTACGCCCCCGCATCCCCAACCCTTCTTCAAGTGCCACAAATCCCCATGAGATTTACGTTGTCCGGTGGTTGTTAGAAGAGACAAACATATTCACCTCTCTCGCTCCCTCTTCCTTCAGGCATTATTGCGGTGACTGAGGTAAGGATAGTTCTTCCATTAAGCCTGTGTCGTAAATGGCGGAATCCTTCCTTTCTTCCTATACTGCAAACTGGTCCTTTTCATCGTCCGTATCCTCTAAATTTATCGAGTCGATCACTAATTATGTCCATTAAACCGTCTGTTTCCTAGTCTGGTTTGTACGTGTTCACAGGTCGATTTCCAGTTTTCATCGGTCACTTTCGAAAGAGCTTTTTCAAGTAACACATGAATTTTTTAATTATAAGTATTTCTACTTTTTTTATTATACATTCAATGTCATGTGTTGAAGTTACAGTTTCTGGAACGTCTTTCGCAGTAATTTCAACCCCTCTTAAAATACCTTCATATTCATATTTTCAGAAACAATGTAACATTGTGCACAGCTTCTTCTAAATTTAAGTATATAAATAACATATATTTTCAGGTACAATACACCACTTCTCCCATAGACATATATTCAACCTATCAATAAATTTATAGTAATTCATATGATAAGTCATCTAAACTTTTTTTACTTTCTAATATAGCACGTTTAATACTCTGCACCTCTAATCTATCCCAGCTTTCTGTTCAAGCTCTTCTTTTTGAAGAATGAAAGGAAAGATATGAAGGGCAATTAGGTAGTAGTTCAGGAACATCATCTTCATATAAGTGGCATCAACTCACATGTATAGTATTCCCAGTTTTCCAATCTATGCAAGAGGATGTTGTCACTATATCACTTTCTATGAAAGTTTTTTTTTTTTGCAGACCTAGAAGTGAGAATAGCATTATTAGCTTAGCCTTTGTTTATATACTTGTAGTAGAGGTTAGGTGTGTTTCATTCATTTAATAAGATAAAATCATGCTTATATGGTAATCTTGAAATAAAGGCTACTTTATTTATTTTTTTTATAAATGTAACATTCAACCTACAAACACAAGCTTATAAAATGATGTAGCATTGTGTTGTAATGTAATACTTTATAAAAAGAAGCCTCTCTCACTTCCAGATACAGATGCAATATAATTTATTTTTATACTTTAATTTTATAAATATAAGTAAACTAGCCTACAAATATAAAGCTTATAGAATCATATAGCATCTGCGTTATAATGTAATATTTCATTAAAGAGAAGCCTATCTCACGTCAAGATACAGATGCAGTAGAGGCTATGTGTTTAAACTTTTAGTAAGGTTAGGTTTACTTCATTTAGTTAAATAAAATATCTTACTACATGGTAATCTTGAAACATGTTACTTTATTTATATAAATATAAGTTTATTGAATCATGTAGCATCTATGTTATAATAGAATACCATTTATTTTATTTATTTAAATGCTAAGAAAATACGAACTACAAGGGACCCCCATATATCTGACCAAGGCCATTTTTGATGTGCTCCTCACAATTTTTACAATAATTAATTATATACTAATGCCATAATCTAAATTCCAAATAAACATAATATTTATTCACTTCTGTTGCATCAGACCCCAGTCCCCTGTTCATCGCCACAACGTATTGGAATTCCAGGGTACCTGGCTCTGACCCTACCACAGGTATCAAAATATCTTTCTTACTCTGTCTATACAATTATTTTGCGAATTTTCTTCTTCTCTCTTACTGTCCATTTCCACTCCTGTTTAAGTTTAAATAAATATTGACCCACACCCCTGCACTCTTTTTATGAATGTTCTCTTTGTTATTCTATTATTCCCTTTAAATTTTAACTTATTGAGTTCATTTCTCCAGTTTTCAGTTTCCTTACAATCAAACATTATATGCTCTAAGTCTTCTTTCTCTCCACATAATGGGCATTCCTCTTGTTTAAAGCCTCCTCTTTCACCTTTTAACTTTCACTCGCCTACTCTCGTCCATGCTATACCCTCTTTGTCCTCCTTATTTGTTTTAGCTATGTAAATTTCCCTTTCCCATGCCCATTTCATCCTCTTTGCCTCTTTCCAAAAACCTATAACATTTGTATCTCTTTCCCTCCAAATATACCCTAATCCATTGCTCTCTAAAATATTTTTTAAACGTCTCAACCAGTTAGTTAAAAATGATTCTTGATATATCAAACATTGCTTTACTATAATGGATATCATTGTATGATTAGTTGAACTACACACTCTTAAAGCTTCACTTACTTTTTATAAAAGTATGGAACCGGTTTCGAGAACATTTGTTCCCATCTTCAGCCATGCTAAGGTTCAACTCAGTTGAACCTTAGCATGGCTGAAGATGGGAACAAATGTTCTCGAAACCGGTTCCATACTTTTATAAAAAGTAAGTGAAGCTTTAAGAGTGTGTAGTTCAACTAATCATACAATGATATCCATTAATATGATTGGCTTCACTGTGTTTAAGTTCCAATTTTACATTTAAGTAATTGCTTTACTAGTTTATCATAATTTAGGTTTAGGATCCTATGCCAATATTTTAAAACTCTCTTTTCTTGTAGCTCTTCCCATTTCTATTTGGGCAACTTCTTTTACAGCTGCAATTCGTAGGCCGAGAATTTCTTTGCAAAATAAATGGTGTACTTTATCCACAGTTTCCCAAGAATTTTCCATTCCCCAAAGTTCGATACCACAGTGCATTTGTGCTTCGACCATTGTATTATATATTCTTTTCAGCAATTTGACTTCCAATTGGGGTATTTTTTGCTTTTCCCATTTTTCCCATCCATCCATTTTTATACCTAAATAAATGCAATCATGTACTACCGTGTTTCCTTGTTTCCCTTCTTCCAATTTTCATATTCACTTAACTTCCCACCTTTCTTCCATATTAAAATTTGTGTTTTACCTTAAGGCCCCATTATGAGCAACATTTATCTATTTCTTGCAGGGCAATTTTTAGGCCAGTTACTGTAATCAAGCCAACTACTAATTCGTCTGCATATAATAAACTAGAAACCTGGATATTGTTTATAGCTGGCATAAAATAGTTGTTTTCCTTTATATTTTGCAATATATCATCAATATATAAACTAAAGAGAACTGGACTTAGTTCATGTCCTTATCTTACTTCTCTGGTTTATTAACCCTTCCTCATATCTCATACAAAAAGTATTTTCCTTATATAAAGCTTTTAGTTTTCTATCATGTGTCCACTGACTCCTTTATCTGCAAGTTTATACCACAGTGATTGCAATTCAATTTGATCGAAGGCTTTTTCCAAATCTATAAAAGCCAAGTATAGGTTCCCTCTCGTTTTTAACGACCACGTGGAGCACCAATAGTTATCACACAAAATGGTCAAGAATTACTAAAAAGAGCCAAGGGATGAAATTCAAAGAAGCAATATCTGAACCACCGAAACATACATATATGATGTGTTAACCACAAATTTATAAGAACAACAACAAAGCTTTGACTAGCAAAAGAATGTCTAACCTCAATAATCTACGCGTGATGCAGCAACAGAAGAAAAGTGTTAGTGATTGGTGACTCGATAATCTCTCATGTGAATGTGAAAGGCGCACAACAGGAAGTATATCGAGGAATTAAAGAGAGCAACTGTGCGAAAAAATCTATGTAAATGTGAAAACTACCCGAAAAACTCAGGTGTAGTCATCCTCCAGCTTGGAACAAATAATTTAAAGAAAGCAAAGAATCCGGAGGAAGTGTTAAGATAAATGTACGAACTGATAAAAACTACCAAAGAAATATTCCCAAACGCGGTAGTGGCCGTAAATAGTGTTATTAAAAGACGTGATGTACATCCAAACTTCATTAGATTAATAAAGATGGGCTTGTAATACATTACGGGCACAGTATGTAGATGTAGACAAATATGTGGACTGTACATGTATTGGTAAAGATGGTCTACACTTAAACCGAAAGAGATCCTATGCATTGGGAAAAGTGTTAGATAATGTAATACAAATAATAAAAGTAAATCAGAGAAACTAGTCCCTGAACCCGTGGGTATATACAGACAAAAATAATACATTATTGCATAGTTCAAAATAGGGATACAGTTGTTCAGAAATCACAGAATAATCAAGCCAACCATTAATACTCAGCGGCTGTAAAAATCCTTAACATGAACATACAATGCATAAGAACAAAAGTTGATGAACTGCCTGCGTATCTTAGGGATATTAAATGTAATATACTATGTTTAAGTGAACATTGACTTGAGAAAAATGAAATATACTATGTGAAAATTGAGCATTTCAAAAAGGGTAGCCATTTCTGTTATATTTATAAAAATGGGGGTGTGTCAATCTATAGTCATTACTTTAGAAACAAAAAAGCTGGAATTGAAACAAGCCTTCATAGAAAAACGTTTTTGAAGCAACGGCAATATTAATTAATGCCTACAATATTATAATAGTCACAATATACATGTTACCAGATGGGGGATGTTAATCTGTTTCTTGAAAGTGTTGAAAAAATCTTGACATATCTATTTAATTTCAAGTACAATGTGATGATTTGTGGTGATGTAAATGCTCATTTTGACATAACCAAAAAGTTTACTACAGTCTATTCATTTAAGGTATTGGAGCACAAAATATCAGATCATCAACCCCTATATTCTTTGAGGTTAAAATTGGGGGGGGAATCTTGCCCAAAAAACAAAAAAGTCGGTCAAAGAAATCCGAAATTTTAGTTTAGAAAATATAAATAAATTTAAGGATAGTATAGCAGTAGTAAATTTGGAAGGAATATTGTGTAATACTCAGAGATCAGCTGAAGAAATATTTGAGGTTTTCTTACAACATTGTTAATTTACTCAATAGTTCTAGTAAAAAACAAAGACGAATAGTTATTACCAAACAAAAAGTTAAAACTGTTGAAGCTTATAATTGGTACAACTCAGAGCTTGAAGGAATAGTTAATAAATCTGCAGGGCATGCATAAAAAGAGGCCAAATAATTTAATAAAAAAAATAAATAATAAAAGGCAAAATGAAAACTCAGATAATACATGCAAAGCAGCATGGTCCATCATAAATTCCATAACAGGTAAAAATAGCAAAATTGGTACAGATGAAAGAATAAACTGCTCAATTTCAATATTTTTTTTTATATATTCAATTGAAGACATAGCTTTTCAGGTAAATTCTTGTACAGACACAGCAATGAGTTTCATAAATGATGTACAAGTGAACGATAAAGAATGTTTTGTACTTAAAGAGGTAACATGTAGGGAAGTTGAACAAGTGACCAAAAAGCTTAAAAGCTCAAAAAGTAGGGATATCTATGACAAAAAAAAAAAAAAAAAAGGTCATTAGAATATTAACAAACTATAAGATAACATTGTAAGTCACTATTTGTAGATCTAGAAATTCTTACAGTAATTAATTTATATATTTATGATGTTTTGGTACATATTAAAGGTAATTTGCAAATTTATAATGTAAGGGGTGAAATACACACATATAAGCCAAGTAACAGGAATAAAACTTTTCAATTAACTTCCTTTAGGAATAAGTGCTGTAAATTCAGCTATTCAAAGAGTATATAAATGGTTAATTAAACATCCTTTCTACAGCATACAAGAATTAGAAGTAGAATATACGAGTAATATGAAATAACAAAAGTTACAATGTATATAGTGTAATAAGCTGTTACTCTTCATCCATAGACTTTAAGCCTGTTTCTCCTTTTTTCTTTTGACAAAGCCTATTGTAATTACCAAATGGTGAATAAACTATTATTATTATTAAAGTTTTCAAAATGAATATTATATTGTCCTTCCTTTATGAAATCCCATTTGGTGTTCAGATAGCATGCTAGTGATCAGATAGTGATCTATCCATTTTTGTAATCTACTTGTCAAAATACCAGTAAACATTTTTCCCACATTAGATAATAAAGCCACACCTCTATAATTGTTGATCTATGCTGCCTTTACCATTGTATATTGGGTGTATCATTGTTCGTCCCCATTTCTGTAGTATGTATCTTTTCATTTTTATTAAATTATATTAGAAATTCTATTGGTATACGACGCATTCCAGTTGCTTTGTTTATATTCAACCTGTTTTATTATTTCCTCATTTTTTATTTCATTATTCTACATAATTATTACTAATTCCTATAATACTCCAAGCTCCCACGTACGCTGATATTTCAAAAAGTTTTGTAAAATAATCTAACCATTCTCCATGGGGTATATTTCTTGTATGTTGCCTTCCATATTTTATTTGTGTTTTATTGTTTATTATATTAATTACTTTATTAGCATTTTCCAACCTCCACTTATTTTTCTTATTATATATCAGTTCCTGATAGTATTTCTTACTTTCCAGACGACCATCTTTAGAGATCTTATGTTCTATCTCTCTTCATTTTACTAATCTTTGTTCCACTATTGTTTTATTTACTCTACATTTCTTGTCAAACCACCTTTCCCTAGTTTCATTTTTCCTCTTTTTCAATAACATCTCACCTGCCCATTCCATCACACAATTTAGCAAGTTCATTGCCTTTTGTATTTCTGCTTATATTACCATACTATTTATTCCAAGCCGACAAATCATACCAACATTAGAGTTTAGTAATCGTAAGAATTTACTCTTACATTCTTCCTTCCATTTAAATTTCTTATATTCATGTTTACAATTTGATTTAAGTGTTTCCTACACATTTGATCCATTTTAACTCTAATATCCACTACTAGTGGAAAGTGACTACTATTTAAACATCAATTTAGAACTTTAAAAGTATTTACTAGGTAACTCATACAAATATAATCTTTTACACTTTGACCATTATTATTTACAAATGTAAATTTGCCGCACTCTTCTCCATGCTTCCCATTCAAAACATCCAATGAATTTATTTCACAAAACTCTTATTTTTCACTGCTTCTATCTACAACCTTATCTTCACTACATCTAAGCTGTTTACTTTTATTCTGTGGTTCCTCGCTATTACAATCTTCCAGTTCTTGTACCTCCATTTCTCCTGTCCTTACATTAAAACCTCCCATTATTAAATACGCTAAATTCCTGTATAATTCCCTTTTTCGAAATATTAAAACAATTCAGAGTTATGGAACTGTGAAGGGGTGGGTGGGTTATAAATTATTCCTATAGAGATTATACTGTCATATATTTATCATGCATTATCGCCCAGAATATTTTTTTACATCTAAACCAGGTTTCTTTGATCGTTTTAATCCGTGTCTCTTTACAAATGATACTCTTCCTTTCTATTATTTACCCATGCCTCCCATAATAACTAAAATCATTTACATTTTATATTGTCTTCTTTTAGCCACGTATCTACCACCACTAAAATATCTAATTTCGCCACTAGATGTTGTAATGTTCCATTGGCTATTGAATGGTTCAGAATAAAGCTCCCTTGTTATAAAATATGATCCTATATACAAGTTGTATTAAAAGTTTCCAAGGTTACCTTAAAATACATATATTACTGTGAAATATGTATTATTCCGAGATATTTTCATGTTAGAAAATTTGAAGTTTTCTTAAGTAAAAACCTATCAATGTCATATCTGTTTATTTCCGCTCTGTACATAATATGATAGTTGATGAAACAATATACCAAAATCTGTTTTGATGTTCTTCACAATGCTTGTTTAATCACATGGGCATTTTAATTAATATATTTATATTAAAGCCTTACAAGATCCTGTTAACTTGTTCACATGTTCAGTCTCATTTAAAATCGCCATTCTCACCTCATAAACCTTATCTTGATAATTATTTGCACATAATAAAAAATTGGCAACACAGATATTTTTGCATTTCAAAACTCAAATATATACTCTTCTGAGCACTGTACATTTATTACAACAATTGACAGGTGAGCAATGAAAATGCTACTTTGCCGTCACATTAAGTACACCTATACATTGTTTATCACGCTCGTATTTATTTCTCAAAAGAAAGCTCTAAAATACTTATGATACATTGCTAACAAATTGACTTAGAGATTCCAACAGCAGCATGGGATTCCATGAATTCACTAGCATGCAGAGACCGTCAAGGGTGGCCGAGGTCGTTAAGATGCGGACTCGTGAGCGGTAGTTCTGGGGTTCCAATCCCGCCAGGACTGTCCTCCCTTTGTGAGGGTTACCTAAGTCCTCATAACTGGCAAATTCCGGGGAGGTACCCTAATCTTAGCCTGGAATGTTTCCTTCCTTAAAAAATAAATCCTCTCCCAATTTATCATTTCATGTATCACCAGTGTTCGCCTGTGGTGTCACAGTAGTAAAAACGGGCGTTAAACACCATTGAAAAAAAAAAAAAAAAAAAAAAAAAAACTAGCATGCAGACGATGTTTTAATATCTTATTTCAATTAAACTTTTCATCATTGTACAGATCATGTAACGTTTGAACAAACTAAATGGAAGCCTTACAAGATCCTGGGAACTTGTTCACATATTCAATCTCATTTAAAAGCGCCATTCTAACATCATAACCTTAGCCTCCTCCTAAAAGAAAGTTTCCGGTTGCCTCTTTCGATTGCAGATTCGGCTCTCAGACTAGTGGACTTGCAGCAGCAAGGATATTCTTTTCACCGGCGCAGCAATCATCGATCCAGCGTGTAATGCAAAGTTCCATTTGTTTCCTGATGCGTTGTCTGCTGCTGCAAGTTGGAACTTGCATTTCCTGCCATTCTCTCTTCCTCGATTGTCTTCTGATTAGTTTCCTCTGTTTCTATTTTCTTGTGCCATATGTCGTTTCCTGCCGGTATCCTCTCACCATCTATCCAAAGTTGCAGGTTTGTTACATATGCTGTCTTCCCGACTTCTTTTCCTTGTTTTCCATAGCAATTCCCTTTTTAGATCTCTGTGTTTATAAGTCAAATCCTTATTAATAAAAATTCCAGATCCTTTCAATTTCCTTGCTCTTTTCAGGATTTCGTATTTCAACTGCATTGTGGCCACTTTGACTATGTTTGGCCTATACCCCCAATCCTGTTCTCACTCTTAAAATAAATGCCTCCACAATTGCTCATCCTTGCAGGCGCATTTCTAGTTTTTCTATTAGATTTGTAGACTTCTATTGCCCATATTCCTTTTTCTTTCACGTGAATCTTATCCTTTCCCCATCCATTAATTCTATCCTATTTTCAATTCCATTCACCTCTCTTTCTCATTCCTTGAATTTCATCTTTAAGAACTTGCTTTATTTCCTTGGCTACTTGAGTAATTTTCATTGGTCCTCTTCTCCATATTTTGGATTGCTACTGGTCCTAGATTTAATTCTATATTTCGTATCACCAATAGGATTAAAATTAGATTTTTCAATAAGATTGTCATTACTCCGTTGTCTCTTGTTGTTACTATTGTAACTAAATTTCTTCCTTCCAAATGTCCCTATTCTCATTTGATATACTGCCAGCTCTACCCATATTGTTACTTGGTTCACTATTCCACTTACTATGCACCTCACTATAACATGACCTCCCATAACTGCTCACTTAGCACTCCTAATACTTTATTATAGAGAAGCCTATCTCACATCAAGATACAGATGCAGTAGTCTGTGGATTTAAGGTTTTAGTAAGTTTAGGTTTACTTCATTCAGTTAAGATATATATCTTACTACATGGTAATCTTGATATATTGGTTACTTTATTTTTATAAATATATGAGTCAACGCAACATAATATAGAATCACATAGTATCTGGGTTATAATGTATACTTTAATAAAGAATAGGCATTGAGATACAGATGAAATAGTATGTAGATTTATCCTAAACTTAGGCATTCATTTTTTTTACACTAAACTCAGTTTACTTATATTACCACTCCATTGTCAACAGCTTCGCAAGTATAATATTTATATACAAGACAAACAAGTCTCGAAGCAATATTGAACACCCATTGGTTAGAAATAAGTAAATGGAGTTTAGTGTAAAAAAATGAATACCTAAGTTTAGGATATATTACCATTCCATTGTCTACAGCTTCGTAAGTACAATATTTAAGTATGTAGATTTATTACAATCACATTGGACTCTGCTGCATATAGGTATAGAACTTCTTATATCCATGGCCAAGTTGATAAAAAAAAATTGAGCTCATGATTGCATCGTTTAATCACATTAAATAATCTGAAAACGTAATATTCACATTTTCTTACAACTTAAAAGGTGAACTTACCACTGAATAGTTGCAGGAGTGAAGCTCCCTCTGTGAATTGCAGATACCCACCTTTTGCATCTTTCTTCTTTAGGATTTGCTGCCAGCATAATTACTAGTACATCCAGGTATGCTACACTTACTTGGCATTTTCAATCACAAACTGTAACTGTTATAAACCCAATGAATCTGCAATCACAATGCTAATGCACTTGTGGACCCTTTTGTATGACATAGGCATGACATTATATTCTAGCCGGTAGGCCTTCTCTACTGGTGGTTATGCTTCAACTCTACACGTAACTATCACTGCTTCAATTATTCCAGTATAAAAATTATCATTATAGGACATTTTTTCTCTGGGACCAAACATTTTGAATGAATAATGCAGGAAAACGATGCTTTGTTTACAAACTTTTTATCTTCAGATGTGCTTGGCAGATTGACACATTGCCACTCTGATATTTCATCAGTTAAGACTTCAATATTTTCTCTTGACCCCTTGTGTGTCAAAAGACCTCGTACATTGACTGTTGTCCAAATTACAAATGAGAATATATCTTGAGAATTTTGCTACTAACAAAATAGTTAACAATTAACAAAAACTAAACAAAAGCTAGGAACTCCTCCATATTGCTACTATATTTATGTGATTGAATAGTTGACTTCAACACAAAGTATTTGCCAAAAAATTGTTAAAACTAGTTTGTGCCTCACAGAGTTTATAGTGACCCCAGATTTTCACATTATCTAAGCCTGGTGAAACATGCAAAAATTTAATGAACTGCATGCAATTCTAACATGCTTTTCATATGCTTATTTTACCCACATTTTTGCAACATGAAATGTATGAAATATTTCAGACATCACACTAAACAATTTTTTTTAAATTATTTTATTAATCATAAAATCTCCAGCTGGTCCTTAATACAGTCTTTGGGGAGGCCCCATAGTTGATTTGACATGAAGTGAACGTACATTCTGCCAGTGCTTCTTGAGTAAAGAAACAAGGAAATTCACTGAAAGGTGAACATTCTGCACTAATTCATCTTCTGTCATTCCTACATGGCCCACAGCAACCGACAAACAGAGAACCTGCAAAATTAAGGTTTTGTTGCACTATACATTTGGCATGAACAGCAAAATCAAGTGTTTTGGAACTTCAACCAACAAACTGAGAATCTGTAAAATTAAGGTTTTATTGCATTACATATTTGGTATTAACTATATAAAATATAGTGTCTTTGACGTCAGTGTGGGAAAAAAAATTAAATAAATAAAAATCTTATTAGACGTATCCCCTCATTTACATACAAATGCTGGACACAGTTCCACTTAACACAGGGTGTTTGCTAACAAAGGGCACTAAACTTATTATACATACAAAAATATTTCAGCTTATGAATTTTTATCTGCCATTTTCATGTTGGCGAGTTGAGTTTGTTAACCTGGGACTGATCATGGGTATGAATTTTGACAAAAAATCTCTGATACCACAGAATAATTGGAATTTTCATACTTTACCGCTTTGAACTTCCTAAACTCCATTTTGTCACCACAAATGTCAAGTTTGGTCATGGGATCAAATACAAATTGTCTTATGCATAAACAAATTATCGTTCTGGTGACAATATACTTTATTTTGTACTTACAATTTAGAAACCCATTATTCCCATCATCAGTTTGACTTTGGATGATCTGAAGACATCTGGTAGTTCCAATATGAGTTGACACAAGTTGTCTATTAGCGGGATTTTGAAGTTAATTTCTCAATCTTTAATTTCCAGGACCAGAATTTTTTCCCAAATTGCTAACTCCATTGGATTCCCTTCAGATTTTAATAATTTAGTTTCTTTTGTAAGATTCTATTATTATTTTTTTTTTGTCATAAATGTTCAGCAAGCATAGACTGCATAAATTTATTTTACTTTGGTTACCAATTTATAATATTTTACTAACAATTTGTATTGATGGAAAATGAGTACTCTAAAATTTTTAAACTAGGTACTGTCTTCTGACAGTACAAAGTGATTGTGATTAAAAGGTTAAGATCAAAATATTTACTGAGCAGCAGAACCCTGGAGTTTTGTAAGACACGAACTCTTAACAGATATTCTATAATATCAGTCAATGTATTAGTTCAATTTTCATGCACAAACAAATGATGTGTTGCAAAATTGAGAATTTGGGATTCACATAATTGAATAAAACACAACTCTGCCTATATTCACACTAATTGGATTTAATTTTTTACTTTGAAGGGTGTTGGTTGCACAACAATTTGCAGTCAAGCTGTGGATTCAAGATGTGTGATATATAAAGGCTGGAAAGAAAGTGGCAGCAACACGTTTACCATGCTGCTAATGAACTTGTGAAGGTACTGTCTCAGGACAAAGGCATAACTGTTCAATACACTCAGGGCCAGTAGTGCACTATGTGCAGACAAATGAATATGAAGCTTCAAGCAGTCGTTTAAATTTAGAATACCCTAAAGCGATGTTCTAAATGTCCGCAGCATGCACGGATTAAAATTGTGGTGGCAGTGACAAGAATATGAGGAAATATCATGGTTTTCCAAGAAGGCTGTAAGAATGAGACCTTGCCATTAACAGATGGGACCAGTTGGCTATCAGTCTTTACACGAGGACTTACAGGTGCCTTATTCAATCACTGTTAGAGTCGGAACAGTCACACTAGTGTTGCTATATGACACTCCTGGTAATGGACAGCAACAGAGTTAGTCACAAAAGTCAGAACAAGTCACACTAGTGTTGCTATGTGACACTCCTGGCAATGGACAGCAACTGAGTTATACACAAATGTCAGAACAAGTCACACTAGTGTTGTAATATTGAACAGAGTTAGACACAAAAGTCAGAACAAGTCACACTAGTGTTGCTATGTGACACTCCTGGCAATGGACAGCAACTGAGTTATACACAAATGTCAGAACAAGTCACACTAGTGTTGCTATATGACACTCCTGGCAATGGAAAGCAACAGAGTTAGAAACAAAAGTGTTCCTATATGACACGCCTGGCAAACACCAAAGTCAGAACAAGTCACACTAGTATTGCAATATGGCACTCCTTCTAAGACATCAACAAAAATGTCTTGTCTACAGGTGTCCAGCATTATCTATAAGTGTGGCATCAGATGATAAATGGTGACAGGAAATTATAATGAAGGTATATAAAGTCTCTAAACAGTTTGGTACTTATGAAAGTGTGTGCCAATACTTTCTTTCCCCCCCAAAAAAGTATTATTTTAAATTTTTTAATTAAGTATTGTGAAGGAAAATAGCAAATGTATGTATTCACAAGGGTAGCTGAATAAAATATCTTATTTTATCAGGGCAAAAGTGAAAATTAATATTCGAGATCCTTTAGCACCAACACAACATAATGGTTGTACTAGTGACTCTAGGCTCGATACTAACTAGAAGCTTACTTTAATAAACTAAATCATAAAAATGTCAATTATGATAGAATCAACACTGACTTACAGGACATACCCCAATTGAAATATTTGACAAAACGCAGAGCAAAATTTAAACTATCCGTAACCTGCAATTGCAGTGATAATGAATATATTGAGTTAGTATGAAATACAAGCTACTACTCTGACAAATGTGTTTTTAAGATTTGAGACATATTACCACATTTACTTGCATAAAATATATCACCATATAACATATGCATTCCCATGATCCTACCAGGAATAGAAGAAGATTCTGGGGATGATTCTGTTAAAACTGGTAACAAACGAAAAATGAGAGTTTAGTGGTATCTAAGTGTTACCCGCAATAGATTCAGATTGCATTTTGTTACATTTTAGACTGTATAGTTACATTGCATTTTTGCTTTGTTTCAAGTACTTTGCATCCTTTACATTACTAGTGACTAGGTACTCGAGTTCGGATGACTCATAAACAAACTGCCTATGTGAACAACTCTAGATATAGGACCATAAAAATCCATTCTTCCACACTTCAACTGATTGTTAAAAAAGAATCGCATGCATGTGAATTGGAATTACAACATGTAGCTCAATTTTTGTATGAGACTGGCTGCTGAATCGTTTCTTAATTCTACTGAGTTCCTGACTATAAGAAAGAGTATGAGAGAGACAGAGGACAGTGTTAACTGCTAACATCTGAACAATGGCTATACAGGTAAGATATTTGCCATTTCCAAAATTTTGGAGTGACACATATTTTCCAAGAATGTGTGTTCAATGACTCAAAACAAAATGGTTCACAATATGCTGTCTAATATCAATGAGCTTGCTGAGATTTTATTTTCCAGTAAACTTTCATCCTCGAGTAAAATCTGCATCCATAGCATATATAAATAAACTGGATTTAAAAAAAAGGGGGGGGCTTCATGTGAGTTAATATGGTATTATGCACAAATATATAGAACAAGTTTGATACCGGGCGGAATATTTATAAATCTGTTTAGGTAGAAATATGTCTATAGTTTAATAAGAAAATAAAATAATGTAGGTTGAATGTGCACTGGTATTATCTAAGTGCAGCTGGCATGAAACTATCAGGGTCCTAAGTTTTGGTTAACTCCAAAAAGTGCAGCTGGCATGAAACTATCAGGGTCCTAAGTTTTGGTTAACTCCAAAATTTAATACCTTCTGCTTCCTGCCCCATATAATTTTATCTACTTATTTTTCATAATCATTTGTACTTAGAAACAGAGGGCAGTATTTACATTTTCCACATGATAGGCAGTGGACTTCATTATGCTAGATAACAAAAGTGAAAGAGAGTGACAAGAGAGCAAGGAAACTAGAGAAAACCTGCGCACATTCTGATTTGTCTACTACATGTCTCATTTATGGCCAAAGGTATTTAAGGTATGTCAATAGGAGGCAAGTAGTCTTAACCACTTGAACATAGTACCTCCACATTATGCAGAAGTAAAAGGACTAAAATAGTAACAAAGAATGTAAAATATCTGGATTTATTTCATTTAGAATCAATGTTTTACGACAAAATTATATTATGGTCCCACTTAAAATCTCACATTCTGTTCCTTACCTTCTTCATCTGGAATTTTATGGTAGCCTTCACTTCATCTATTTTGGCCATCATTGCCTCTTGGTGTGAAAGTAGCCCAGGGAACTTTCCAGCTTTGTTTAGACCAGGACCAAGAAGTCTTGGAATCTGCTTAATTAGTGCTTCACTGGCTAAAAATGCATCATATTTTTTTGCTGGAACAAAGTTTTATAACATAAATACTGATTATAAATACAAAAAAATAGGAGTTGGGTAAAGCTCAGCATACTAACAATTACACTTTGGGGGGCAAAGGCAGATCCATCGAACATCTCAATTTACAGTGAAACATTTATGCTAAATTTTTTTAAAGTCACTTTTATAGCTTAGTTGCCTTGTGCACTGGTCCACAGCTAGCTACAAAATGGGGCACTGGTTCAAACTGTGCTAAAAAGGGGCATGAAAAACAATTGACAGAGAATTATTAAAAACACAGGTAAAATTTTTAAGACTTATTTGGAAATTAAAGAAAAGCAACTCTAAATTCCTTTGATCTGCAGTAGTGTTTGTAACTTATATTTTGGAGGCCCTGGGTTTGATTCTCAGCACACAGTTTCTATGTTGCTTGTTTGATAAGATAAATAAATTTGCTTGCTTCAGGACTGAAAAGATGTTGGCCTATGAGTGATGAATATGGGGAATGTTTTCATTAAGACATGACTGAAACTGACTGACCAGGGAGAATGAAGTCCAAATATGTTGGCCGACTACTGCTGGCCACTGAAATATTTTCATCGAGCAAAATACACTTTTAAATCTATTTCTCATACATTTTAGGTGTGTAAGAGAAATGTTAGTTTAGATATTCTAATGTTGTGGAAATAGTCTGGTTTATATGTGTATCTATATTTTTAAAGTCAACAAATAGCTGAGGGAAACATGTTCTAGATATAAATAGATAAGTGAAGTCATAAGAGTGGGTAGTTCGACTTAGTATTACAATAATTAATTATGAGTTGTTTCACTGTGCAAGTTCCAATTCACACTAACTTGAATATTAAACAAAAGGTTACTACAGCACCAAATTCCTGAATTAAATTTTAAATATGAATGAACTTGCACAAATAAGACATACATAAACAAACTGCAAGAGATACAATGCCTTTTTTCTGTGCTTAGATTAAATGAAAATATCAGCAAAGTTTGATTCACATCAAAATATGCCACACACAATTTCATAACCTACCTAGCTTTTTAACAAGTTTCTTGTTTTTATTGAGCTTCTTCAATGCTTCCACATCCATGTATGGGACATTATTTGCTTTTGCTTCATCACAGTGTTGTTGATCTCCAAGCACACACACTTGCATCTTAGGTCTAGGAATATGCTTCAACCTGAAGGTTATAGAAAATGAACATGTTTGTTCTGCATACCTTTCAAACACTACAAAATAGAAATGAAGCTGACATGAGCTAGCATTGCTTTGCAATTGATTTGCATCTTTCATGGTTTTGAGAGATGCCATTTCTCCCAGCAAAGTGGATGTAATAGTTGCGTAACTGATTCAAGTTCTGGCATTTGCAACTACAAATGCAGATGTTGCAAATATTGTTCTGCTACATCCAAACATTTCTAGAAGCTTTCTGAAAAATGGTCATTCTCATGCATGAATACATTTTCCAAAATACCCCCCACAAATGAGTGCACTTACTATATAAGTTTTCTCACTATGCAAAGTTTCATGCAAAAAAAATCAGTTTTTCTGTGTTCCAATATATGTTATTTTGCATCGATGCATAACCATGTGATTGGAATCCGGCTCTCAGTAAATAATATTAACCATGGACAATTACTCTTTATCATTAACATTCCATAATGTACAATTACAGAAATTTACCTGAATATCAGGATGTCCTGCCTGCAATTTGTGGATTCAAGTTTTCAAGTTTAAATTAACTCAATTTTGGAAAATAAACTGATGCATATGAATGACAAATTACCTAAAAAGATACCAGAAATTTGTGAATGTAGGACAGTTCCAACTTCTTCAGTCTTTTCATTGTAATTGTAAGAACTTGATCAGTTGCATGAATATTATATCCACTTTACCAAAAAATTGCTCTTACTGCTAACCCAGTAGCTGCAACAAAAACCATAAAAGACCTGATATTTTTTCCATGTCATTTTCTGCTAAATGCATCTTTCTTAGAGCAGGTAGCAAGTTAGTTATGCTCTCAGCATAGATTTATCTACATTACCTTTCAGGTAATACATGCATATCCATACCATCATAGAGCATCTTTATAAAATATCAGATCCTATTCTTGAATTGTGGAAAACACTACAGCAATATTAACCAAACTATTATAGCGAGAATATGTTCCAATTATTTAAAATGTCAGAAAAAATTTCAGAAACATCCTCAATCATAGCATTAGTATTGAGGTTTAGCAGTAATAAATTAATCATTGCTACAACTATTATCTGTATGAGAATTCTGTATAGTAAAAATTGTTCCTACTTTGAAATGTTTTCTTTTCAAGTTTTTGCCCTTCACATGCAGTAAAATATCCATGATAATCAGATTCATGGTAAGTTTGAATTTATGATGCCAAATTTCTGCTCTATGGACTATGCTCAAATCACTTTTTGGATCTGCACATGCACCTATACCAAAGAAAGCAACTGGTGCTCCAATTGATGATTACTATATTGACAAGGTATAACGCCATAAATTGAATGGGACGCTGATGACCTGAGATGTTAAAGAGCGTCCATATAAAAAAAGAGAGAGAGAGAGAGAGCCATAAAAGCATGGGAGATCACCAATGTGAATACATATGGAGAAAAATCTCTTGTGTACCCCCAATGGAATCCTTCCCCAAAACTCAAGACCCATAATGCCTAAATCCTGGAGAAATAGATTTGGCACCACTAGTAGTGATTTTCAGTGTAGCAAGTTGTCAATCCTGTAGAAATACAAACAATTAAACTTGTTATAACTTGTCATTGGTTATTAAAAATTCAATGTTTTTTGTAGTTTTCCAAAAATTGTCACTTTTTCCATGCTGCTTTTTCTTCTGTATACATTATAAACAATTTTACATATTCATCACTGCATGTAACTGTTTCGTACCTCTTTAAAAAGACAGTACCATATACACCTCTTATGTATGCATACACCTTACTTAAAATCTTGATTTATTTTCTCCTTTATATATATATTAATGAAAAATAAAAATAAAGAAACACTATTAACAATGTAACAAATTAACACTAATAATAAAAGTAGATAAAGATAAAACACAGAGAAAGAGTCACACTTGAAATTGCTATATTTCGAACTACTGCGAGTTCTTCAATGGCATGAAGCTAGACTAAATATATATGTATGCTATATATATTTTCCCCACTTAAAATATCATGCATCAGTTTTAATTTACTAAAAAGTAATTTTGGAAATTAATACAGAATTTCTTTATATTATGTAGTATACCACCACCATTAACTGCAAAATAATCTCTATCCAGACTTAGAATGAAACCTGATGCAAACAAGAGGACATGGCTGTGAAAGTACCTAAATTGGTCACTGCTACTACTGCTGCCATAGAACAATGTCCATTCCACTCACACAATGCAGCAAAAGAATTCCCTTTTCTTGTTATAATTTATTTCATTTTTCATTATAATTTACGTGAACTACTACATGTTGAAAAATTCACGTGTTTAAATGTTTGTTCTATTTTCTGAAACACATTGGTATGCATGAATGCATATCCCCACAGGAATTCATTTACATAATACCTTCAACACAGAATAAAATGCACGAGATAAAGAGTTTGTTTCCTTTGCATCATGCCTAACAGAGAGTGAAGTAGAATAATGCAAATTAGCCTAATATACCACAAACAGTTAATTTTTACAGAATTATGACTTATATTGCTGTGCTCATTTAGCACTTACCTCAAATGTATCAAAGTTTATCAGTGTTCATCATTGTTCGAATATCACATCAGGAAGTCATCATTTACATTTTTTTAATATTTCCTTACACAAACATAAACCTGGCTTGGTTCCAGCAGTTTACTCCATGCAAACCTTCTTGCAACTCTTATACTTACTGGTGTGTGTATATAGTACTGCTATAGTTAAAGCAGTTTTGCCAATATTACAACTTTTCCCTATAATAGCAGCATGTGATCTGCTACAATATAAATCAAACTATACTTACAAATGGGAGGCGGGCCTATCAGTTTCTAGAATTCACACAAAGTTAATTTTTTAGATAAGTCTCAATTTTATGGTCCCCATTCGACACCCTTCCCTTAGCTGGTGCATTATTTATAAAGTCACAGGCTCCTCATACCAGTGATGATTGCTCTTTCACCAAGTGTAAGTATGGGCAACACAATGTGGCTTCTGGTGGAATTTTAGTGGGTTTTAAAGCACAGGAAATTAAATTAGCACAAAATGCAAGTGGAGCATTAGAATTTGTAATAAATTTATAACTGGCAGAGCCAGTGTTTTCCACAGCTAGCTATGGCTTGGCAGCCTCCGCTTGCCTTTTTTATAAGTATAAATTGATAATATATTGCATTATTTTATTTGTTTATTTACGGATGCTCTTTAACATTTCAGATCATCAGTGTCCCATTCTATTCAGGGCATGAAACGGCCGACAAATTTTGCTCAGTGTTCTCCTTTCAGGCTTGAGGTTCTTTATCGTGCCTTAAATGTATGACACGAGACCCAAGGCTTTACTTCCCTTCCGAAGGAAGTCATACTTACGATTTTACGCCCGAAAAAATCATTGATCCTGGTCAGGTTTGAATCCGCAGTTTTGGGCTTAGGCAGCAAGTATGGTTACCACTACACCACCAGGACAGACATAATAATAATAATAATAATAATAATAATAAATATTGTAGCAGAAGTAATAGCTGGCATTGCAACGGAAAGTGAAGGGCACAAGAAAGTTTGATGCATGCAGATTACATTACAACAATGTATAATGCATGCTTTATTTATGATATGGTGAAACCGTATGAAACTGTTAGTTGCTTGTGCTGGGTTTAAGTGGAACATTAATATGTGAGGGGTTTATTGTGAAATAGATAGGGTCATGCAGTTTCTACTTAATATTATTAAGGATCATGCTGAGTGCAAGAAGTGTAGCTGTGATTGCAAATTAAGGTAATTGAGGCAGTATGCTATATATGTGCTGCAAATCCATACATCCCGCAATTACACTTCCTCTGTCAGAAAAGAACCTTTTTTGTAGTAGTAAACTATTTCTTCAACAGCAGTTATATTTGTTTTCTTTGGTGCTATCTTCCCAACACATGACATTCAACATTTATCAATTGAACGAACACCACTTCCCACATTGTCATTGATTGGTGCAGCTTAGATTTATTGATTGGTTGTGCCAAAATTGACAGATAGATCTTGGGATACTAATTGAAATACATGAGGGAATCAGAAGGAGAACACCACAAACTTTTTTTTCCAGTACCAGTGGAAACAAGAAACAAACTTTGCTGGCTATAATTCAAGATTGGGTGTTGCCAGAAGATACACTAATTTCAGATTGTTAGAATATGATATCCTGAACAACTAAGGTTTCTATACTAGAAGGTTATCACATTATAGAATTTGTGTGTACCAGAGAAGTTGGGTAATACATAAACAAAGCCTCCAAGCATTCCAGGGAGTGCTGACAAGGGGCCGTTCAGTGAAACAGCGCAATCTTCATGCCCAGATCAGGATGGTAAATGTCACATTTTGCAAGATACCTCTGCAAGTACATCTTTTTAATTTTCCACAAAAGGAATTGCATCATTTTCCTCTTTATGCTGTGCAAGATACCTGTACAAGCACATCTTTGTAATTTCCCACACAAGGAACATCTGCATCATTTCTTTCTTTATGCTGCAGAGGTTTATCACAGCTTTAAAGTATTTAACTTTTAATTAATAATAGCTGGTAAATTGTAATAGTGGCAAAACTGCTTAACATACAGCAGCACCCTCTCTAAGACATACATAGTGCCTTCTCTTGGATGAAATCATAAACTTGGATTGGGCATATTACATGAAATAGTATGTATGCAAGAAGCTGGCACCGTTAGGAAAATGTGTACATTTGACCAAAAAATGAAAGCATGATAGTTCTGGACAGTTAAAAGCATTGTGAGTAATGTGTGTGGTATTTGTCTAAAATGCATACTCCAAATATATAGGAAAGTACTGAAATGTGTTTAATATCCTCAAATGTGTACCTCAAACTTACAGGGAAGTACAGAAAATCTTATTGCATTTTGCATATTCTGAAAGCTTTATTAACTTATGGTTCAGTAACGCCAATCTTTACCAATAATATTAACATGCACTCTTCTTCAATGAAGAATGCTTTGGTGGTTTCCAATGTCTGTATCTAAATACTTCACACTGAAGGTTGTGGCAATTCTGACCAATCCTGTTAATGTTTACAAGTTTAGTGTTTATAGTTTACATCAGGTTTCTTTCTGAGACTGAATAAAGTTCAAAGAAGACTTACCCCTAGAGATACCTCTACCGCTAAATTAACGATAGTGTGAACACTATCTCCCCAATTGTTTTAAGACCCTGGGTGCAGGTCCGCCGGGCATAACCCAGCTACCTGAGTTTCACGAGTTGTCTTTAAAGCAGTTATTTCCAACACTTTAAAAACACCTCTCAGGTGATTACGTACTTGACGGTGCCCGAGAAACGCTTGTCCTTCTGGGGATCGTAATTCTTCAATCCTATCTGTATTTCCACAGTTTCCAAAAAGTTTCTCTTTTTATCTCGTGCATTTTGAAGCACGCCACCGATACACTCATAGAGTGTATCTCGCGACACCTTTGACCTGAAATAATGTGCAAAATACAACTTATTTCTCAACAGATACTATATGACCCATTCGGGCATGCTACGTGTTTATAAGGCCCATTATCAAAAAATGTAATTAGTTCTTCCATATTTCCTTACTCACAATCACATAATATGCAGTAGATTGAATTTATATTACATGATAAATATAACTCACGTCATTTTACTGCAGCTATTATTTCACACAACACAGGAATTAACACAAAGATGACGGTCCCACGTCTCCTATTTCAAAGGAAGTAGATGGCACCACGTACGTGTAAAACAAATGCAGTGAGCCAAGAAGTGTAGAAGTGGAATAGATTCGAGATCACACACATAGAGGAAAGGTTTACTTATTCATCCAAAGACCGAATCCACTACGATAGTATTGGTATATATTGTGCCACAAGGCAGTTAATTTTTTTAGTAAATCTTTATTACAAGCATGCCCCAACCATGTAATACACTATGCAATTACCTATCTTACTTAAACAATTTGAGTTCTATATTCATACAATGTTGAAATAATATTTGTTTGGTGATATTAATATTACAAATTGTACTATTATTTAAAATACTTTAGAGTGTCTAAATCTATTGATCTTATGTACCTAACAAAACTATTTAAAAGGTTTTTTTTATTTATTTCATTGATGGTACTCCGTCATTTTCCATCACTTTAGCACTTCAATTCTTAGAATCGGTCTTTTTGTATTTAATAGTTCACAATTCCATATAAGGTGATTCAGTGATTGAACATATTCATTACGTGAATAATTTGAATCATCATATATTTTCAACCTACGAAAATATTGATTTAGCTTTCCGTGTCCAATTAAGGAATATTGTAGAGTTATTATTAAGGTTAAAGTTAGCTGGTAGCTAATTTTTTACACTGTGGAAAAAGGAATTAGTTACTCTACCATTCTTACTCATTGACCACCTCCTTTACTATTCGTTTAAACTATTTTCAGTAACTAAGTTTTTCACAGCACTTTCTTGTATGTCTCGTATGATCCTTGTTGTGAACCGCGTCTTCTGCCAACTGATCTGTCAATTCATTCCCGAAGATTCCACAGTATACTTTCACACAGGTAAAGTGTATTATCCATCCTTCCTTTTGTCTGTCCCGTATTCTCTGCTTTATATCTTCAATTAAGTTATGGAGACCACTGGTTCTTTTTAATCAGTCCAGAGTTATTCTGCTATCTGTGTCATCTTATCTTCTACGCAGGCAAGTTATTCCTGATACTTGAGGATTGCCAGTTATTTGGCCTGATTATTAGAACAGTTTTTATAACATTTATATCAAAATTGACGTATAAATACGTTGTTTTCGATTGTGACCACCCCAGCACCTACTCCGTGCTCACTTCAGCTGCTATCTGTGTACATTTCTATTGTATATTCTTTATTTCTTGTTTTTCTTCTATAGTAAATATATCAGATGGATGTCTCCATTCTCTGTAATATTTTGTACTACCAAAAATCAATGTTATCATACCTCTAGTTATTTGAGTACATCTTACTATCTTTTTCAGTCCGATAAGTATAGGAGTAATTCTTGTTACCATACATAGTACCTCGTAAGATGTACGGAAAACTTTGACCACTTTCATAAGTATGAGTTTTTGTTCTCTTTCTATTTTAGTTGCATTAATTCCTTTACAAGCTGAATCGGACCATATTAGTGCTGCATATTACAACAATGAAAGTAATACTCTATTATAAATAGCCTTAAGTACGCCAAATTTAAATCCCCAGCTGAGTTTTGTAGACTCAAGAAAGAATAACACTTTTTTCCTTCATTTTTCTGTTATCTGTTCACTGTGTTCGTTGAAGTTAAATCTTTTATCAATAATTATCCATAAATAATTAATGTTATCTCTTAGTTCCAGTACTTTGTTTTTGAGATTAATTTTAACGTCCCTGTCAGGTTTTGCTTTTTTCCTAGCTATTATAATGTGTGGCGTTTGTTCGTTAAAATTGATTTTATTTTAGTTCGTTCATTTTGTTATCTTCTGCATTTCTATGTTTGTATAGTTTTAAATTTTTACTAAGTTTTCTCCTTTGACGATTATCAATAGGTCATTAGCAAAAGCTATAGTATAGTACGTTCCACGAACTGTAATTTCAAACCCGAGTCATACATTATATTCAAATAACCTGGCACAATGCAGGAGCAATACTGGGGACATCCTTTAGTAATGTTCCTTTGCATTACACAGAATTTGTAGCCAGGTAAGCGCATCTTTTGCTAAAATAACTATTTGTAAGGTTGTATAAGCTTCTATGGAAGTTTTGTGATTTAAGGGCATTTAATCTAATGGGCCACCATTTGGCGTCGAATGCTCCTTTGATATCCATAATTATTAGGGTAGTATATTGCAAATTTGATAAACTAGGCTCCACGGAGCTCTTCATAGTCAACTGTGCATTTAGTGTGCTTTTCGCGGAGTAAATCCATACTGATTGGTACTTAGAAGTTATTTCAGTACAAATGCTGCATAATTCCTTTTATCATCAAGTTCTCTAGTACCTTAGCAGATGTTTTCAGCAATGTTATTGGGAGGAATTTCGAAGCCTCCTCACAATTCTCTTTACCTCACTTAGTAATTGGTATACTTTTCCCTCTCTTCTATATTTTAGGAAAACAACCACTCTTGAAGCACCATTATACATAACTGTGGTGGTCATAGGAAGAGTGAGGAAGGCTGGCACCAGTATCTCACTTGTAATCCCATCCTCTCGCGGGGCTTTGTTTTTCTTCATTCAAATTATTGCAGCCTCAACCTCTTCTTGTTTGAATGGATTGTAATCTTGTGTGTTAACTAGTTATTCAATTTTTGCTATAATATCCTTATGCAAATCGCTGCCATCAGTTTGGAAATCCACTGGAATGAATAAGTCCGCAATGCCGTTCATTGTTTCTTGTAGATTTTTGGTTTGAGTACCAACGTTTTTTTTTTCCCTCCCCAGTGTTGATAGATTGGGTGGTTTATGTTATTCCGTTAGCAAGTTTGTAAGCCTTGTTCCAAGGATTGGCTACTATGATTACTTTGAAATATTCCTTTCATGAACCGAGTTTTGCCTAATTGTTAGTTCTTACTTTCTTTTGCCTTCTTGATATTGTTGCTTTTTGGTTCCCTTAACGTTTCATCATTCTGTGCACAATAATATATTTTTCTCAGAGTATTTGTTTTACTTCTCATTATGGTGAGTTCATTGGATCGCCAAGGCTTATGTTCTAAAGAATTTTGTCCAATTTTTCTTATGTTGAAATACTTGTTAAAGCTCTAAGACCTTTTACCAGATCGCAATGTACGTATCGTTAGTGAACAAAATGGTGGAATATGCTGTAAATGTATTAATTACAAGACTTGATGATTTGCAATTATCTGGTTTATTACATTGCATTATAGTTGGAATATATCAACAATAGTGTGTTGCTTTACATTTCCTAAATAGTAGCAATTAAAGGAGGAGTGGATAAAACAGTATATATCGTGCAAATTTTGAAGTTAATGATGAAACTGTAGTGTATATTAAAAATGTTGTACCAAACTTTGTGGTTAGGGGGGAGCACATTTCCCCGCGAATTTTTCTAATCAGCTATCTTATGTGCCAGTCTAGGTTAGCAAAGAAAGAAGAGTTCCGAAAAAAAAAAAAAACGAATGAAGCTGGTTTTGGATCGAGATGTTGAGAGTTTTAGTGAGCCTGGTGTTATAACATATTTTGATTCGTTTGTAAGTGAGGTTATGCAGTAACTTGCAGTGACCTCGACCATATTCCTGCTATTAAATACACGGATTTGTTTATTTGGTCCGTTCCGGTTACGCAGTTTATTGCAATAGTTTATAGTTGGAAGTAAATAAACAACAGCATATTAGTTATTTAGTTTTCTTAATACATTAATATTGATTTAGTAAAATCACACCAGGAAATTGTGTAATACAGAGTGTTTAGTAAACATGGGCTGCTCATGTATGTCTTAATTATGACGGTGCACCACATAACACTATGTTTACATTTTCTAAATAGCAGTAATTAAAGGACGAGTGGGTAAAGAGTATACGACGTGCAAGTTTTGAATTTGATCATTAAACTGTAGGGTGTATTAAACATTTTTGACCAAAATTAGTGGTTAGGAAGGACATTTTCTTTGTGCGATTTTCCTTAATCTTTCAAATTATGTGGCAGTGAGGGTTAGCAATGAAAATAAAGGTCCGAAAGAACGTTTGAATTGCGTTTTGGAGTGGCATGAAAAATGTTTTAATGAATAGTCTGAGCAGGATATTATGTTTTGATTCCTTTACAAGTGAAGTTGGGACAAGCCAGGTACACCCGTTTTATTGTCAAGAAGACATTGTCTATTTTACTTGAAATAGACAATAATAAATATGATGGTGTCCCAACCATGCCAATTAATATTAAGGTTTTCATTTATTTAGAAGTTGGCGTATTTTATTAAGAATTGTACTTACCTGTAGAGGAATTTATTATTAATATTATTTTTTATATTTCGTTTACATATGAGAAATGTTGTTTGAAAATAATTTCAGGTTCTTAAAAACCATCCAAACATTTTCTAATTATATATGTCATCTTGTAAACATAATACTACGTTAACTTTCAGATTTGCTATTGGCAGTAATAAGGTGATTTCGGTTCCTTTTTCATTATTGGGGTCTGGTAAATTGCTTTTACTGTTCCACTACCAACCCATCTAGTTACAAATTGTAGACCTATCGATACCGAACAAAATATGCCGATTTCAGTTGAGTAATATGTAAACATGTGGTCGTGTCAGGTACAAAGAAGTTATTGTTGCCTGAACATGGGGGTTATTCGGAGTATTTTGCATAGCTGTAAGGTTTAAAATATTTCGCGTCAATCTTCAATATAAGTGCGCGTTGTAATAATAGGTCATTCGTGTTTTTTTACGTGAATGTAAATTCAGTTAAGGTGCTACAGATACTTCAGCATTTCGGTTTCTTAATGACAAAGTACTAAGGGAGAAATTGACTGTCTTTTCCCATCATTATACCTTTATGGTAACAGACAATTCTATAGCGTGTGTTTAAAACTATTTGAAGAGAAGTTTATTATTAAGAAGGGTATTTTCCCTGTAGCGAATAGTGTGTCATTTATTGTTCCTCGAAAGAAATCATACTTTAGAGATGATGCACCCTCCCAGTATATTCTGCAATCAGTCATCCCATCACACTGTTAAGGTCCCTAAAGACTAAAAATATCCTGCATTTCGTTCTGAACGATTGCTAACTAAAAAAATACAGCATTTAGAATGGTGCGAAGATGACATCATTCCTTTTTTCGAGAATATTTTGAGAGTGAGATGTTGAAAAGACATTAAACCACCCAGCTTACTTGTGAAAGAGGTCTATATTATTTGTACTAAAATAAAGGACGAAACATGTACTGACATTTCATCTCTTACAGTAAGACTAAACTACATTATCCTTAGCGTGGTTTAAGATGTACTAAATAATATCCATGGTTTCTTTTAAATGTACACATGATATACACTTATACACACATGCACACATACATGAACTTTTGCATAAGAATAAGATTATGTTTGCCTAAAATTGATATTTCATTATATTAAGCTTTACATATTTGTTTATCAGAATTTTTCTGTATTTCCTTCGTAAGAAATACTATTTATAATATTTATACACAATTATTAATAAGAAATTAATAACACAAATCTTGCTCAAAATCCCAGGTTATATTTGCCATATTCCATATTTAGTTCATATTTGGTTAGAAAAAGTTCGCATTTTGTTTGTTTTTAAAAGCACTGTTCTCTATTTCCTTTGTACATAATATAATGTTTAATATATTACTCTTTTGTTGATAGGAATTGAATAATATATGCATCAAATCTTGCAAAAGAGCACTGATTATGCTTACCTGAAGGTGGTATGTAGTTAAAAAGTTTTTACAAATTAGTTTAATTTTCAACAGTTTTTTTTTTTTGCAATTCATTTTTTTTTATAAAATACAACTTTTTAATTTATACACATTTATTGATAAGAAATTAATAATAGACTCACAAACATACAAGATCTCTTGTATAATAGTTTTAGAAAAATGTACTCATAATTGTTTTTGAAAACGTTTTCTGTATTATACTTTGTAAAATAAGATGTTCAACAATGGAGTACATTTATTGATGGGAAATGAATAACGTAATGTTGAATTTAAACAAATATTAAATATTATAGAATAGCTAACATCCAAACTAAACCACTGCCATATTAGCTCTATGGTAAGGTCTATTTGTAGATGCTCTTACTAGGTCCATTGGAGAAAAAATGGCGACCGTCATCGCCGTACTATTATCATTAGAAAACAAATGAATTTTATGCAGCATTATGTTTACAAGATGAAATAATATATAATTGTTTATAATTAGACAATATTTCAATGCTTTTTTTAAGAATCTGAAATTGTTTACGCACAATATTTCTGATTTCAATACATGCAAACGAATTACAAAATAATATGAGTTCGGTTTACATAAAACAAAACCATCCATGTGCAAAAAATGATTAACGAACTCTTGCCCATTACCATTTACTGAGGGCATTAAGTAATTAAACAACAACAATAGCAGTAATAATAATAACATGCATAAATAAGAAAAACTTAATCAAGTATTTTTCATTAGCTAACGTGTATAAAACTTATTTTAAGTCAATTTACTACAGTGCTAAAGTAATGATTCATTTAAACAGACAAAGCACCCATATAAAAACTTTATTTATGGTTTTGTATAGCCATACAAATATATAATCGGTAGCAATTCATGTCTAATTTTAATGATCTATGTATAACATGAATAAATAATGTTAACCAAACTGCTGGAAAAGAAAATGTAATGTAATATCAGTTTACCTTATGTTGTGGCATTTGGGGGTGGGGCGCTTAATAATGCAGTTATAATGTAATAATAACGTACTAAAAATTGAGGTAAACTCGCGTACACAAAGCGGTTGGCATTGGTTCTATGAAATTGTTGCGTGTTTGGACGTGGGAAGGAGCTCTGAGCATGCGCATAGCCATATGTTTGGAGGTTCGAATTAAGGCTTTCTTGATGGTGTTTAACGCCGGTTTTTAATACTGAGGCACCATAGGCGGGAATTAAGGAATGGCTTCACATTACCCGCAGGGCAGAAAGCCCTAGGCTGCTAGTGGAATCATGGAATCGTTCCGAGGAACAGCGCAGAGAGCCGAAGGTAGTGACCAGTTATAGTTAGACAATGAGATTTAACAATCAGTGGCACCTGGCAGTTAGAGGGTAATGCTATAGTTGAGAAGATAGAGGGTTTGATCCTACCACCTGAATGTTTTAATGATATATATATATATCCTACCCGAGTTAAGGAGATTTCCTACAATTACAATTATGTACTCGCTGAATTGTTTGCAAATTGGAATCAAGAACTGTTTGCCACAATTACAATAATTTTCTCGCTGAACCACAGGGTCCACCAGTTTCTAGGATTTGCCTGAGGTAAGCTAACATTTTAGGTTAGTGTGTGTATATATGAATTAGTTGCGATTTAAAATAACAGCACATTTTCCACCGTTATAATATATCACCCGCTTAACAATACCCTTGTCACACAGATCAGTCGCTCGGGCGTTGCAAGCAGCAAGAAATTCCATCATTCCATTATGCACTAGTACTTTCAGCCCTGCTTGTAACGCCAAGTTCCCGGTCTCCCAAAAGAAGCGGTAAGCTAGTACATGCAGTTTCTTCTCCCTGACAATCGTAATAGCGTCTTACAGGTAACACTTGAAATTGTACTAGAGATGGTGTGGAGATTACACAAGACTGCAGTAGGAGCTCAACTCAGCTGTCAGTTACTTTTATATTACTTGTATTACTAGTCTCTTATGTAAATTTTTAAGTGAGGATCCTGCGGATTTTAGCGATCAAAATCAAGAGCTGGTGCCTTGTATCAAGTTAATTGAAAAGAATAAAAACAATTTTAACCAAACTACTCGAAAAGAAAACGTAATGCAAAATGCGTTTTACCATATATATATATATATATATATATTTAAACGAAAGTGGCAATGCATATCAGGAGCTCTGCTGAATAGTAATTTGAATTTTCATAAGAAAGCTAATTTTGTTCTAATGCAAAATCCATTTTAGCAGCGCTTTCTATATCCAAATAATGATTTAGTTGTAAACTTTCCTGGACAAAGATTATTAAGGAAGTCATTGTTTCAATGAGCGAGATTGTTGTTGTTGTTGTTGTTGTTGTTGTTGTTATTATTATTATTATTATTATTATTATTATTATTATTATTATTATTATTATTATTATTGCAAGGAACTCACAAAATTATCCAGTTTGCTCCATCTGTTATATTTTAACTTTGTACTTCAGCTGCAATTCATGATCAAACATAACTTCTCTAAATACAAGCCCAGGTCTACGTGAAGCGTTAGTAGCAAAATTTGTGTTTGCACCATCAGGACGCAGCAATACCCTAACCGAAAATGGAGTCTCTTACCAGCATATAAAACATATCGTTTTATATTAAGGGAATTCGGTCTATTTTATATTTTTTTCTCTATAAAATAATTTATCAAACAAATTATAAAGAACAGGAACAGGTTTCAGTGAGATGAAATTTGCAATTCCTTAAAACCACCTTTAACATATCCTCCTCTCATCCTCGTCTGGTAACAGAACTGTAAATAATAACTATTCTTGTTTACCCTAAGTAATTTAGTAATGCAAATAATGCTTAAATAGAAAATAAACTTAAAATATGATGACTGGCATAGTAATTAATATATCTATTCATAATGCTCCACTCTTAAAATTCTCTTAAGTAAGCAAACGAACTTCAGATCAGCACATATTCATATGCACATTAAATGTCAGCAACCTGAAAATATTAAATTAGATTACATTAGTAAGAAGGTAGTTAAATAAATTAAAATTTTAAGAAGTTCCAAAACCCAATACTATCACGCTTGATGAAACATGTCCTAAAATAATTAAGAGAAAAAGACACAATTCCCTTCTAAGCCTATTAAAATGAAGGGGCTAGCTTAAGAACAACTGCAATCAATTAGCACAAACCATGAAGTAAAAGTGAATACCAAGATATATTAAATTGAAAAAAAAATGTATACAAGTTAAAAAGCGGAAGCCAAATGAACTTACATGCATAATTGAGCAAATAAATACGAAATCGCACAGAATGTATGGAAAATTAGATACTTTTAAGTAAATAGAGAAGACAAACACCCATCTTTCGGAACGAATTTAACAATTTCTTCATAATAAAACTGAAAGAATTCCTGGCACAACTTAATACTTATTCCATTACGCGCTATAGTCCTAGGAAGCCCTTTGCCCTAATGCGACGATCGCTACCTCCGCCACACGACATTATGATCAACGCACAGTATCCCGCCGATTGCCGTATTGCGAAACTTACGTGATCGTAGATCGTCAGCTTTCCTTCTGGCAGCTTCCAAATAATCTTCACGAGGCTGTGTGGACCCCTTTCCAGACCTCCCTAATTCAGAAAAATTCCTAAGTAGATACTGGAAATGGAAACCAGACCTCCCGGCCAGCAGTCAGAAGTGCTAAGCACTAGACCAGGGAAGAGGTCCAAATATATACTTCTTCTGCTTCGATTCTTCTCACTTGCCACTACAGCCCTGAGTAAGCCTTGGCCTGGCGCGACCACCTCTGCTACCTCTACCTTCGTCTTAAGACTCAATTGATAGAGAGTAGTATTGCAGAGTGCATGTGATCAGCATGCCGGCACCCCGCAGGTCCTCTATCATGCGGCTTTCGTGATCGAAGAACGCCATCTCTCCATCAGGCAGCTTCGCTATTGTCCTCACGAGACTTTATTCATTCCCTAATCTCACTAACTTAGAAAAATTCCTAAGCAGGTACTGGTAATCGTACCCGGGCCTCCTGGCCAGCAGTCAGCAACCCTAACTACTAAACCAAGGAGGTGGTCCCAAATATATACATGGTAAGTATAGTATTACCATCACAATTATCTCAGATCAATAATAATTATAATTTTGAATGGCTACTAGCAACTCCAACTGATGGAAACAAGGTGTCTAAACATGTTTAATTCCAAACTCAAAGGTTTATGCAACTGTGTGTTACAGATCGCGTGAAAGACCTTGAAGGATGACCTTCAGCGAAGAAATAGTGAACCAGCCTACCTAAATGAAACATCAGCGATAGCTTACGATAATTTGATCCAAATAAACAACTCAATTCCCCTCTGGTCTGTCTGTTCCCAAAGTACAATGAACTGCAAGAGTTTATGTGACACTGAGGTATGCAATTATGTTTAACAATTACTGCTATCTCTGATACAATGCCTCACATAATATCCAAAATAAAAGGTAGAACTATGTACAGTCAAAATCGTGAGATTGTTACCAATGTTTACAAGTATGGAAATGAAGAGATTAAACAAAAGGGCCGGTTTTCTCCCGAGTATTACAAAGAAGTTCTGAAGGTGCAAGAAAGAGTTGCTGCTCCCACCAGAACATCCCACAGCTCAGTTTACAGAATTGTGTGGAAGAAAGAAAAACATGAGGAGGAAAGGGACTTATTTTCCACTCCGGGAAAGAAACACAATGTTCCAAAAATACTATTAGAAAACTACGTTTTCGAGTGTGTAATTCGACACACTATATAAAACTTCTATGTCAAAGAAAATACTGTGCATACAGTAAGAAAGGAGCTAAGAAGTTATGAAAAAGTATTAATTTTGAAGGTAAATCTACAAGCCTTTGAACTACATACAAGGTTTTAAATGGACAAAAACAAGAAACACTGGACGTGTCTTAATTGAAAGACACATATACACAGTAGTCACATATTCCTAAAAAGTTAGTCTGATGATAGTAGCTCAGATTTCATGGTGCCTATATATAAAGGAGAGTGACTGATTATAGTTCATGCAGATAGATGGTTTGGGTTCATTCCAAATGCTCTACTCCTTTACATGTCACAACAGAAAATAGGAAACTAATAAAGAAATGAACAATAACTATGTTAAATAAATTCGAACAATGTTAATTCGAAATTTACCACCAAACTTCATTTTAGTAATTAACAATGCCTTATATCATAATGCAAATTTAGACAAGCCACCAACAGAAAATTCTGCAAAAAAGAAAAAATGCTGTTTTGGCTACAAACACCACAAATTTCCATTTGATGAGCACAGCACAAAGGCACTAATTGCGATTTAACTGGCCAACAAGCCCAGAGAAAGTGTATTTGACTAAATATTGTCTGAACCCAACCGTTACCACCCATACCTTAATCCCATTGAATTAATATGGGAAGATAGCAAATAATGGGGGACCACCAAAAACGTAACTTTTGCGTTAAAAGGTTTTGAACTTTTGTATCGGTAAATATTTCAAGAATTTGGAAAAATGGTGTGGAAGAAAGCATGCGAACACGTCGAAAAAATTGAACAAGAGTTCTGGAATAAAGATGATATCGTAGAACAAAAGATTGAGAAAGATAGCAAGACAATTGGACGGAAAGCAGTAATGAACTAATGAAAATTACAGCGATTCAGCGGAAGACGAGAACGAAGAAATGTAAGGTGGAAGAGATAAAAGACCAATAAGTATAATAGTTACAGGAGCAGTTGGTGAATGTGATTAATATTATTGGAACTGTGTGTGGTATCTTGCTTTGCAGTGACTATATTAGTTAAGTGTATAACAGTGGAGGGCTTTGACGAAACCTAACTCGGGTTCTATGTGGATAAGGTGTATAAATGACTGCGATCTAACCTGATCTAATAAACTCTTCACTCGTCAAGAGCTATAGCGCAACCAATACAGAAAAATCAAAGAGAAAGCATACTATTCCCTATATGATTCAATTGATTTTGTGCTAATGAATGGGATATTCTCAATTTTCAAATAGCTTTAGCAATTCTAATTCATAAAATGTTAACATAAATGTCCCAAATAACTATTCCAACATCCCATGTTCAAATTATGTCTACAATAAGAAAGATAAATACTCACTATCAATTGCAATGGGTTTTTTGTTTTTTTTGTTTGTTTGTTTGTTTTTTTTGAGAGCGACAAACAAATTGCCTCATCTCAATTTGGTTTTAGGCCTAACCTGATAACATTGGAAGCTATAAAAAGAGAAGTATATGATATGTTTGTGCGTATTAATATTTCAGCGAACTTGTTATATATAAAACTCTTTTCATAAAGTAGTTTAGAAATCAAAACTCTATGAAATATAAATTTCGAGGGCGTAATTCATATACTGCTATTTCACAGCCATATATGAAATGGTTCGTTTCAATAATCAGAATTTTGGTGCGGTTAAAATTATGAAGTCCATCAGTATTCGGACCTGGAGTTTATTTTTTTATTTATTTATTTTTTTTTGGCATGTATATTAGTTAAATGCAACCTTTCCGAACGTTTAAATTTATTTTCCATGCAGATGGTGTATATAATTCAATACTGATACATCTGTAGAACCTTCGCATCATAAAAAAAAAAAAAGGTTAAGCTGGTTGGGCAAACGTTAACCCGGAAAAACTGTATACATATAATGAAACACTAAAATAACCAATGAACACGGTAACTAAAATAACAACAACTAAATAAGCAGAAAAAGGATAAAATACTTAGAAAGGCACAGGTTGTGTATCGCAATAAGTAATTTATCCTTTTTGCGTTTATCTAGTTATTGATATATACATATATATTAATGTATTTGTGTGACATCAATGTAGGAAATGCAAATAATAAAAGCATAAAATCGCTAAGGTTATGCTGAGATGAAAATTTATAACACTTTTTGTTAAATCCAATGCTAGCTCTTTGTTCTTATGAACATGTGGGAATTCACTGAGGTGTGGTGGCAGTATAGATGCTTTCTAAGGCTCTATGGAGATGATGCTGGAGGTGATAAATATGTCATAAGCAAAATACCAGTAACAAATTAGCCAGAATAATCATAATGTACAAAAAGGCTAAACTGTTCTGCCTCTATTTTAACCTTCTTTCATATGCACTGTAAGATAGTGTTTTACTCTGGAAACATTTCAGGTGTAATTAATACTGTGAATTGGAGGAAAATAACTTCAATATTTATTGCAACAATTCCACCTAAACCTCATGTAGATAATATTTTGAAAAAAAAATGCAACATTGCCCCATTTTCATAATGTGATATATTTAGTTATTTAGTCTATGTTAAAGAATTTCAAGATTTTATAACTTAGATATCCTGTCTTAAATTCTGGTATTATCCTCTCATTTTCATTTCAGTCTTGCAACCTTTAGGCTGATAGTTCCATATAGACGTTTACTATCAAATCTAGTAATGAGTATATGATATGACTATAGTCACTGCTGATGACTATAATTTGCAAGATTCCTCATATCCCCATTGTTTTTATAAATTATTCCTGTTTTCAATTTCTATGTGACTCTTCCCCATTTCATAATTGTGTCCATAAACCTACCAGTAATATTAGCCTATCTCTTGTCTCACACTACGCCTTCCAAACTTCTCCTGGTATTTTTGAATTGCTGACCTTGTTGCTTTCAAGTTGAAATCTTTTCTTGTTACTTGCGTATGATATTTATTTCATAATACCTGCCATATTATTCAAATTGGCTTACCATATTTTCAGTTTACTAAATTATAAGACGATATTATTCTTATTCTTATTATTATTATTATTATTATTATTATTATTATTATTATTATTTTATATGCCACAAAATGTATACACTATATGATAAACAAGTTTTTAGGGTAATGTAATTGCCATGAATTATATTTTTAAAAACACCTTTCCGTACAGTTAAAGTATTCCAAGTATTCTATCACAGATCTGTTATGACGACTTTCTTCTTCTTCTTCTTCTTCTTCTTCTTCTTCTTCTCCTTTTTCTTCTCCTTTTTCTTCTTTTCTTCTCCTTCTTCTCCTTTGCTTTGTCTGTATGGTTCACTGAATGTTAATTAAATAAATATATACCTTGTTTTGTATAGAGTTGTAGTATTATCGTTTTCAGTTTTATTTACATTGTATTACAGTTTTATTACAAGCAGAAAATGTAAGCTGAGATGCAGGAAATGTTCACACACGTGATATTTTGCATGAATGTGCAATTAATCCAAGCATCTATTATGTCCTATTAATAGTTTTCTCATTATTTAGGATGTAACCATTCCTTGATTCAACTCAAGGAAATGTAATTATTATGTATATTTTACAATCATGGAAGCGTACTTTGACCCGTATAAGTAATAGTATAAATATGATTTATATTTGTTCATAGGTTATAACTAAGATGTGATAATTGTAAGTATAATCTTCTTTGGTATATTTTCGTGTAAAGCAGCTGAAATCATAACAAGAGGCATAAACCTTTTCAAAATACTTTTATAATGGTCAACTCGACCTCGCTCGAGTTTAAAGAGATAAAACTTTCACTAGCAAGAAAAAGTGCGGAACTCTAACCGACCAACGGAAGGGGCGCTGACCCCTAATGGCTGATGGTCTAATATACATTTAAAGGGACCCAATGGTCATATCCGTCTCATACACGTACAAGTGTAACGAATGAAATGTTAATAATGTAAATAATATTGAACCATCCAAAGAAAACTATTTATTCGAACTCTTAAGGACAGACGCCACATGCTCGTCGTTTTTTCAGTGTATGGTATCTAATGAATTCCGATTCAAATTTAATATATAAGGAGATGGTCGCCCCCCTGGGGCAGGCAGTTTTCTAGTTTTCCGTTCGCAGAGGACGTGGACGCAGTTCCTCGGAAGTCACGCATGTATTCGGGCAATTTGTCTGTGATAAGCTTGCACAGGCCGTGTAGGCAGTTAGTACTCAGCTCCTCGAGGCAATATCCTGTAAGAAGTTTTCATACTTCTAAATTCACACTCAGAAAAGCCAGCCTACTACAGGAAAGAACACAAAAGGGCTAAACAGAAATTACAATCAATAAAATACGGAAACATGTGTGTTCCTTTATCCCTACGAATTACTCAGAGTTCCGTTGAACCTTACCCAACAAAATAGTGAAACAACCCTGAGAAAACTGTCTTCATAGGAAATTTGAAGACAATATCGACGCAGCCTATTATCCAACTTAGAAATTACTCCATAAATTTGACTCACATCGAGCTCTTCATAAATTTGGCGACCTACAGGCCACCTACGTAAGAGGCTACTTCTCACATCGCTCTACGAAAACCGCTCCACAAATATAGCACCCAGCGTGGGGCATGGCGCTACTGGGAGAGCTAAAGAAACCACGATGCTGCGGGGAGATATAAAGAGACGGCGCCACGCCGCTATGAAGAGATGTAGCAACGACCGCTACGCAGACGCTCTGCGGGAACGACGCAGGTTGCCGAGGCCTAATACCTGGATAGGTCTGGTGGTGACTGGAGGAGCTGACACTGCACTGTTTGCTGAGGCCTAACGCTGTCCATAGGAGCCCAACGCTGTTCCGAGACGAGACGAAGAGAAAGGACAACAGAACATCAGATATCGTCGAAGAAAGAAGAACTTTGCAAGGTACAGCAAACAAATTAAAATACTGCATACAGGGACAATACTAGATTCAGAGAAAATAGACTTGTGCAAGCAGCTACGTATCTTTGTAATTGTTAGCATTCATGTTTTTTAACAAAAAAGAAAATGTATATGATGGCAGACAAAAATAAATTAATGAATGCAACCGAACTTGGAGATGAGAAGGCAGAATAGAAATTAGGCAATAGAATGCTGATAACAGCCAACGTAACTTAGGGGAGCTCAGTGGTGTTACTCGGCATAACTTAATATAAATCAATCAGCAGGATGTTAATACTTAGGCTTACCATACGTTTGGAATTAGCCCGGGCATTCCTGGTTTTCAGTGCTGTCCGGGGGTTGAGAATTTTATGGCTGACGAGGATTTTCTTTTAAGCATAAACCTATATGTTCAGCATCCCGTTTTTAAACATTTGCTTATGGTCGTGCATCTCTCAGCCGACTTTGAAGCAAACGCTGAAGTCGATTTGACGGAGGCGAGTTTTTTTAATAGTGTTTAATGCCCGGTTTTATTACTGAGGCACTAAAAGCCACCGTAGACACAGATGATACATGATATGCAACGATAAATTGGGAAAGAATGCTTTATTAAGGATGAAACGTTCCCGGCCTAAGTTTAAGGTACCTTCCTGGTATTTGCCATTTATGAGTTCTGAGTAAAACCTGGAAAAATCTCAGTCAGGAAGAACGAAACCTAGCGAAAATCAAACCACAAGCCTCCCATTCACGAGTCTGCGCCTTAATGACTTCGGCCATCCGTGGCAGTAGAGGCGTGGCTACCGGGATAGACTTTCAATATCTACTGTTAAATATCTGTTAAATGTTAAAATTAATTGAGAACTTTCGTGTTGCGAATTTCATGATGTAATTAAAGCAAACAAGTTCTCAAAAAGTCACGTCTAGTGAAAAATAAAACTGAATTATTATTGTTAGACAATGTAAGTTAGGAAAAATCAGTAATGCAATCAAAGTAGCTTCATAGGAACCAGTCAGCAGTAAACTAATAATAGTTTGAGTAAATCGAGCCTGGAAAGGCTACCGTTAATGTTGTCTCGGTTAATGTAGCAACAAACTGAGTCAGAGAGAGGGAATGAATGAATAGTGTTTTACGCCCGTTTTTGCAACAGAGGCACCACAGGCGATGGACACTGATGATATATGAGATGAAATGATATATTGGGAAAGGATTTATTTTTATGGAAGGAATCGTTCCAGGCCTAAGTTTAGGGTACCTCCTCGGCATTTGCCATTTATGAGGACTGAGGAAAACCTGGAAAAACCTGTCAGGAAGGACGGTCCTGACGGTATTCGAACCCAGACCTCCCGCTCATGAGTACGAGACTTAACGACCTCGGCCACCCGTGGCGGTAGAGAGAGAGAGAGAGAGAGAGAGAGAGAGAGAGATTGGTAGCAACCAAAAGGAACTAGAAAACAAGCTTAGTAATAACCAAAAGGAACTAGAAATCAAAATTAGTAGGAACCAAAAAGAATCAGAAAACAAGCTTAGTAGCAGCCAAAAGAATTAGAAAACAAGCTTAGTAGCAGCCAAAAGGAACTAGAGAAACTCAACAGAAATAAAAGCGAATTAGAGAGAGAAAAATAAGTAGCAGCCAAAAAAAAAAATTGAAACAGAAATAGGGGAAATTTTGAAGTAGATGTAAGAATTCAGGAGGAGATAAAAACACAAATAAAAGAAAAAGAAGAAGAATGGGGACCAGGAGATTGGCAATGTAAGGCACCGTGTATGTAGTGTTAGAGTAGAAATAAGTAAACTTATGAGTGAGAGTGAACATGATCCTTAGTGAGGTCACCTCTGATGTGTAAACAGGACTTGCAAATTTAACAAAAAAAAAAAAAAAAAAAAAAAAAGACGAGCTAGAAACTCACATGGAATGAGGAATTGGTAACTTTTAAGAAAATAATTTAATACAATGGGTATCTGTGTCTGAGCACATAAGAAGTGTCAACTTGATCGTGTAGGCCCTTGGTGCAAATTAGAGTAAAACAAGTCAAGAAGTCTCGGATTTGCGAGAATCTGCAATGTAGCAGAACAGATCTTTCTAAGTGCTATAGATATTATAAATGTAAACAACTCACCTGTGGTAAATAGAGGGGGAGCCACTTATATTTTTTGTCGGTTTTGGTGGTGTAGTGGTAACCATATTTGCCTTCTAAACCCTAAATTGCGTGTTCAAACCCGGTCTGGATCGATGGATTTTTTCGGGCGTAAAAATTTTAAGCATGGCTTCCTTCGGAAGAGAAGTAAAGCCATGGGTCCCGTGTCATACATTTACGGCACGATAAAGAACCTCAAGCTTGAAAGAAGAGGCCAAAATTTGTCGGCCTTTTCACGTCCTGAATTTAATGAGACGCAGATGACCTGAGATGTTAAAAAGCGTTCATAAATTAAACAAATAAACAACAACCACTAGTGTAATGAACACTACGTTTTTTTCGTGGAGCCTTATCAGAGCAAACTCGAATATGAACGTAAATATGACTCACGTGCCAGGACAGTGCTTTAATGCCTGACCTAGCCACTTAATAAACGAATTAACATCTCCAAATTTTCATGGCGACGGATCAGAGAATCCACGACAGTTTATCCAAGAGCTGGAAGATTATTTTAGGAGTAAATTAGTTCCAGAGGAGATGAAAATATTTTTTGTTGGCCTCAAGCATCATGAGCTAAATTGGTACAATTTACACTAATCTATTGTGTGAGCTATGGAGTCCTTCAAGCATCTGTTTTACTGGGGGCTAACGCACCAAAACTCAACAAGGCTTGACGTCTCAAGGGAAAGTATCATACGAGACGGAATATAACCATAGTAGACTTTTTTTTCATGATCACACGCAAGAATAAATTGCTTGATCTACCAATGTCTAATCGAGAGTTGATTGCGTTTCTGACGAATTGTTCCCCTGTGCAAATTCGAAATCACCTAATTGTAGCGAAGCCTGGGAATTTCGCCGAAGAATCATTCGATTGTACAAATTCACCTCTTAATTAACATCTGCTTTGACTTAACATTTTTAGCTTACGGCAATGTGGTACCATACATTAGTGCACGATTCCAAATTACTTTTTTTTTTTTAAATAAAAGCGACTAGCCATTTGTGAAAATACCAAGAGACCATTACTCACATAACAACCCATAAAAGTGCGTTGGAAGATTAAAAAATTTTCGTGGCTTTTAATCGAGAACATTCATTCAATTTAAATGCGTTTTGCAAGGATATAAACATAATCGTGAGATAATAAACAAATTCTTAGACAGCATCATTTTTAATAAGCAATTACTTTTGTGAATAAAAAAGTATAATACATAAATCTAAATGACAAACATTTTCATCAGCTTTTTATAATAGGAATGGCGCGGCTAAACCGGACAGCATGTAATCATAGATACGAAACACAATCAAGCGCAATGTACATATACAACAATCACTAAAATATACTATACTGCAGGAAGTCAAGTTAATGCTGCGTAAATGCCGGTGTGGGTACATTGGTTTTTTTTAGGATAATTAGCAACTGGATCTTTAGCTATGCAGCAGAATTCGTTAGTAATAGTAAAACTAAGACTGATTATATTTACCAGATCCTAATGTAGGTATTGATTGTAGACCAAATATAGGAAAACGTGGTCCATACTATTAATGATATAACTTTGTTAAATTTGATCGTTGCATTTAAGTGGTTTATTACAGCGATTTATGAGTTAGTAGTAAATCAATAACATTTATTATGTTAATATTGATTCAGTGAAATTACAGTAGGGACTTGTTTAATGGGAATTGTACAATATAGATTGCTCTTGTACGTCTTAATTATTGCAACTCACCACATAATAGCACATTTACATTTCCTAAATAGCAATAATTAAACGAGTGGATAAATAGTATGTATCAGGCAAATTTTTAAGTTAATGATTAAAGTGTAATGTGTAGTGTGTATTAATTATTTAGCATGAAAATTTGCGGTTAGGGAGAACATTTTCCTTGTGTAGTTTTCCATAATCTACCGTCATATGTGACAGTGAGGGTTAGCAATGAAAGGAACAATCCGGAAAAACCAATGAAGCAATTTTTTTAAATGAGAGTGTGAACAGGATGATATATCTTTACTTCTTTGCAAGTGAGGTAAGAAAAGACAAACACACCCATTTATAACTATTTTCAAGGAAGACTGTGTCGTTTTTATTAAAATAGACGATGATAAGTATGATTCTGTTTCGTCTACGTCTATTAGGTTTAAGGTAGCCTGGTATTTGGAAGTCAGTTTTTTCTAAAGATCTGTGCCTCTCTGTGGAGCAATTTATGTTATACATTAATTTGTATTTTATTCATAAGCAATTTAAGATTTTTATAAAACATCGAAATATGTTGTAATAATAAATAATAACATTTTGTAAACGTATTAATGCGTAAATGTTTCATATTTGCTATTTGCAGTAGTAGGACGACTTCGACCGCCATTTTTTCTGTATTGGGATCTGGTAAATTTAGTCAGTCGGCCATGGTAAAACATTATCATATATAATACCTCTTGACCTTAAACTTTACATTGGTTCATTTCTATTTGCCGCATGGTTACTTAAATTATTTCTTATCTTGTTTACAGAAAACCTTCGGTTGAATATTTCAGTCATTTTAATACACCAACAATTGCATTCCCAACTTTCGCGCCAGTATAAAATATATGTTAGCTAATAAACCTATATGTTATTTCATTTTGCAAACTGATTAAATTTGTAATAGAGTTTCTTCGTAACATTTTGGAAGATATATATTTTTTCCAATTGAGTATTCATGAGTGTTGTTGTTTATATTTGGTGAGAAACTTCCGTGAAACATGATCATTTACTTCATTAATAAGTATGTATCCTGAAGCTAACATCCCACATAAATCTATAGAGTAAAATGAACATGGCGACTTCAGAAGAATCTGGAACTGGATCAATAATATTATCTAAGCATTGGTTCTTTGTGTTGTTCATAAACTGCAGCAGTGAGTTTGTTGCCAGCTCCATGTTATGTAACGGGTAGCCCTTTATCAGCCTTTATTGCTTTTCCATGTTTGCAATACTGTGTATTTCCATGTGAAGAATTGCTTTGGACATTGTTAAAACGCACTAAAAGCATGTAACTAAAAACAACCACCTCACAATATAGAAATTAATAATTGGACTAGATGAACTAACGTATACTGTTTTTATTGTATATTCCTTTTTTTTTTTCATGTGGTTTATTTATGGACGCTCTTTAACATCTGAGGTCATCAGCGTCCCATTCTATTCAGGGCGTGAAACAGCCGACAAATTTTGCTCACAGGTCTCTTCTTTCCGGCTTGAGGTTTTTTTTATCGTGCCGTAAATGCTTTAAATGCACGACACTGGACCCACGGCTGTACTTCCCTTCCGAAGGAAACCATATTTAGGATTTTTCCGCCCGAAAAAATCCATCAATCCTGGCCGGGTTTGAATCCGCGATCTTGGGCTTAGAAGGTAAGCATGGTAACCACTACACCCCCAGGATCGACTATTGTGTAAACATAAATCTACATTTTCGCACAATGGATGTGTAAAAAAATTCATAGTTTTAATAAACAAAATAACGTGCACCAATTAGAGACATTCCAAGCGGCATATGCTCATACAATTACGTCATTGTTCATAAGACTTTGTGAGGTAATAAATCTGAGTCAGCAGCATAAACTGAAACTAAATAAACACAGTGGCAAGAAAGCACTAGAGGCATATTTATGGTTGCAACCAAAACATTGAATGCAGCAGATGTTATATAATAGCAAAACAGTGTTTTTAACCCAAAGAGTCACACACACACACACACACACACACACACACACACACACAGATATATATATATATATCATTTGAATTTTTATATGTGGTACTTAGATACAATATGATTTGTCTGAAATGGTGTTTTTATGGAAAATAATTTAACGAAAATTACATCTTTGTGTGTTTTATTTACATATTTGGAAATATTAGTTTGTGCATATTTTTAAAGAAATTTGTATTTTTATGTGATTGAATTTTAATAAATTTAAACTGACCTTTTCATGTCCGAAAAGTTTAACTTTCTTTTGCAGTGCAAATAATAATATTTATTTATCAAATAATACAGATTGTGCTAGTTACTATTATATTAGTCCATACCTTTTGAGAATCTAAGGTATGTATTTTTTGTGAGTTTTGGAATAATTATAAGTGTAATGAGACTTCGAAATTAGTGACTGCAATGTAATTTTTTAAAATTGTTACTTAAAAAGCAACTATGGTACATGTAATATGTTTATGTTTGCTATGTTGCTTTTGGTATATTATAGAACTATTATTTGTACACCTGCAAATTTAAGCGAATGAAAAATGAGTGTAGACCTCGTATCCCTCGACTTGCACTCAACCATAATTAATACAATGTACGGAATGGGGACATTATAACTCTATAAGCAAAGTAGGTTCTGATAAGGCTGAGAAAATAATAATGTGGAAACAGCCCTTTAGTCATGGTACATATATAATTTGTGTATTAACCAGGAAATTAGGATTATCATTTTTCAGTTTCTGAAGACGGACCTTCATAGTACTAGGGTATTTTTTGTTTTACAAACGAAATGAACACTTATTTTATATAAAATTATAATTATCGATTGGAAATGAAATTAATATATGTTATGCTTTTCATATCTCTGGTTATGTGTATTTTTTCGTAAGCAATGAGATAATTTGCTGTTAACCTAATTTGATTGACCTTCAGTACTAGAAGTATTGCATTAAAATTTAGAAATATTGCTCGATTGTTTTCTTTCAGGATTTTGACGGACATATAATGATAGTTACCCTTGTGCTGGAAAGTAATGGATGAAATTCTGTTTCGTATATCACAGTGCCTGGAAGCTATTCAGGTAGGCTCGTTTTTGAGCGAATTGTAAGTTGTTTCCAGTTGTAAGTTTTACGTATCTGAAATTTGATTTTCTTTATGTAACTGTTATTAGTTTCATAGCCCTTTTAGTCTTTGCTGGAAAGTAACATTAATTCACTAATCTTTATCAGAACAATAGCATAAACGTTTCTCTTCTCTCGTTCCTGAAATAACTCTCTTATTGCTTGCCTGTTCTACAGTTCTGAGATACCGTCCGTGGGCAAAATGTTTTTTTCTGTTATTGCAAAATTTTTAAAATTGGTACAGCTACATGAATGTTGTATATTTAATCATTGGTACAAAATCACACAATGCAAAAGTAAAGTCAATCATCGTTCCCATGTACTGGCAGCAGTCACAGTAAACAGACTGCACACCAGTGTAATGCTAATTTAATTAATTTTAAGGAGTATATTGCCTCCTTAATTAATATTCTGACTCTGATATGTATATATGTTTATTGGCTATAAATGCAACACATTACACACCATATCTATCTGTTGTGCATAAGACTCACTTCAGAAGAGTGGTGGTTGCATTTTGGTTCTACCTAACAGTTTACTTGTACCACACATCCTTTTCAGGTATCAGATTAAAATAGGAATATTTTTTTCATTGCATACTGTTATGTATACCATTAACTATTTTTGTTAGTCGCCTACTGGTAATGCCAGAAATAAGAAAAATGTCTTTTTCACTCTTCCTTAGTTACCCAAATCTGCATTTTAACGACTATCTCAATTTAGCTTGAATACATTAACATGTAATGTAATTAATTAATATTACATAGAGAACCTTGCTTCTGTATTTTAATCACTGACTTTGTTGCTGATAGGAAAAGCTAAATTATGTATACCTTTGCCTTCAAATTTTGAAAAAGTGATGCCATTTTTAGCTTGATCCAGTAAATTGGAATATTACTTTGTACTTGTTAGTTCCAAAATATTTAAGCAAACAATGTTTCATATTAAATATTGTACTTACAAAGCTGTTGACAATGGAGTGGCAGTATAACCTCAACTTAGGTATTCCTTTTTTACACTAAACTCCATTCACTTGCACAAAAGTAAGATGCGTTTCGGTAGAATCTCCCCTATCTTCAGTTGCTCACTGAACCGCCGTTACTCGAAACTCCAATGTTTCATATTGTATGGCTGTTAAATATTAGTATATTTATGGACATCTATACATTGTTTACATATTTTTCCTCAGTCCCTTTTCTCTGGGTGTTGCTTTTTTGTGCATCTAGTAAAAATCAATGATAAGCCAGGTTATTAACAAATAAATTACATGTCAATTCAAGAAAATTTTATTCCACAAAATACCTTCACCCATTAATCATATTTAATGCACAAGTTGTTGCAATACTTTCCGAATATGACATGTTTGACTGGACAGTTTTCATTCAGAATGATGCAGTGGTTCAGAAGATAAGTGGAATAGTCGCATGTTATGCGTACAAAAGGCAGGAGTTATTTTGCTTTGGATTAGCTATTAAATTCTTCCTAATGTTTTGCTTAAATGTGTGTATTGGGTAAAAAATTGGATATTTAACTCATTCCACAGATAAAAATGAACACTTTGAATAGTAATAAGGATTTAGAATATCAGGTTATAAGGTACAAGGGTGTTTAAAAGTAACAGCAAACTGTATTTTTTAAAGTATATATTTCAATTAGAGATACAAAGGTTCAGGTGCAAAAGATCAACTTGTTATAAAATGTGATAACATGAGGTTGAAACATACCTGAAAAACTCAGTTTTGTAATAAGGAACAACATATTGCAGCCAGAAAGCTAAAACAAGCAAAACCTAATATTTATAAAGTTGTTGCAACACTAATTCATCTTGGAACCTCCTACCAGTGACAAAAGCACCCCTACCAGTACAAATATATGAATCTGCAATATAACTGAGATTCTAGTGATATTTTATCACTGAAAAAAAATGGAATTTGTAATTCATAATTACACACTGGGGTAGCCCTTAAATATACTAATTTTTGCACCTCATCTTGTTCCAATCAACAAAAAAGATTATCTGTACAAATTTTCAAGCTCAATCGGACAACTGCAAGGTGACCCTCATCGATCATGAGGGTTTGAAATGTCCACCTGTAATTTTTTATATTATTATAGATAAACATATTTATGGACGCCCTTTAACATATCAGGTCACCAGCATTCCATTCAATTCAGGGCGTGAAATGGCCAACAAATTTTGCTCAGAGGCCTCTTCTTTCAGGGTGAGGTTCTTTTACATGCCGTAAATCTACAACACAGGACCCATAGTTTTACTTCCCTTCTGAAGGAAGCCACTTATGATTTTTATGCCTGAAAAAAATCAATCGATCCTGGCCAGAATTGAACCCGCGATATTAGGTTTAGGAGGCAAATATGAATACATACTTATACATTATCATATATCATATGATTTCAATCTGTGGATCCTATAATGAGTTTAGCCAACTCTAAAGTAGTATAAGTCCAGGATGTAGATTTCATCAGTAAATAAATTATATATTCATAGAGTCAAAATGTTTATAAATTTCAAAGCTTGAATAGAAGTTGCTCTTTATTGTGTTCTTAAGACACTTTTTATGAAACATAAAATAAACGAACAAAAATAAGCAAAACAAGAAAAAAGGTAAATAGAATGTCGGGATATAAATAAATATACAATTAAACATCAGATAAATGTTATAGTTGATGAGAACTCTTGACTTGTTTTTCTTCATTAATACTTTGATGGGGGTGAGAACATTGAAAGGGCAAAATGCAGCCATTTTGAACCTCCAATCTTCTTCATTGCTTAATTTTTCACTTGCACAAGAGTTGGAAAATCTGATTCAAACAAATACATATATTGATTTTTTAATAGTGGGAACTGTTTATTTTCTAGATACATGCCATACATACCAGGTTCTGTGTTGATGGTGCGAAGAGAGCTATCTATTGCCTGAAAAAGGTCCTGAACTGTTCGGAAGCAAATCCCACCAAGTGATTTCTTCATCTTAGTGATTAGGTCGAAGATGCAGGGACTTAAATCCAGAGAGTTTGGGAGGGTGGTAGAGCACTTCCCAGCCCCAGTGATTGAACACCAACCACAGCTTCTGGTGTATGCACCCTTGCATTTCTTGCAGAGTGATTGGTGGGATTTGAATAAAGTGTCGCCTATTTCTTCTCATAGCTGCTCTCAGATTGTTTTGCAAAAACAAACTGTAGTACTGCGCAATTACTTTCTGCCTTGGGAGAATGGTATGCTTTAGGACATCATTCCAATTGTTGGCAAGGATCACTATAGCTTTTACTTTGGTAGGAGTCTGCCAAACTGTTGTTTTTCGCAGCGACCTGTGATGATGCCACTTATTAGCTTTAGTTCATAAGATCTGACCCAGGTCTCATCAATTGTAATGATATACTGTAAGAAGGTCTTCCTTTATGCTTATAGTACTGCAAGTGATTACAAGCAGCATCATATTGCAGCCAATTTTGTATGTCCATTAAATAATGTGGAACCCATCTTGTGGCATATTTTCTCATCCTCAGGTGGTCTTTCCGGATATGAAGAACAATCGAAGGCACCAGTCATGAATGTTGGAATAACTCAAGAATCATTGCACTAATGTAGGCATATCTTTATGTCTTCATCACTTACCAGTGAATGGCGAAACCAAGGCATGTTTGACACATTTTCACCTTCTCTGAAGGCTGTTACCCAGCTTGTAACTGTTTGGTAAGATAATGCAGATGCACTCCAAGCCTCAGCATGACAGTGTTACCACTGTCATGCTGAGCGATCTCTAGTACATTAAATTTTTATCGAACTTCTCTGCTCCTGCTTCGAAAACATTGCAACTGTATTCCACAACTGCTGTGTTCTTGTAGTCATTGCACACACACATGGAGGGGGGAGGGTTAGTTCATTTGTTCTGAAGGATTGTAAGCATGTAACTAACCTAATCTGTGGAAATTGCCAAGCTCCTTTGCAAGGCATTGCTGTAGCATTGTTGTCACTTATAAAAAATCAGCCCTCATATATTGACATAAATGGAAGCCTTCTACCACTTTTGGGTATAAATTGTACATGAAAGGGAAAAATTCTATTACTGATTTTCATTGAAAACATATTTCTTGTACCTGAACCACTTTATGTCCAGAAATTCAGTTTGGCAATCATTGGGTAACTTTCAACTTGCAATATAATGGATTTCACACTAAACTCAGCCTTCCTCCTACCATCATTAATTTCACGCAAACATTTTCTGAATTCATCTTTAAGTGATCTCAAGTGCTGCAGGATATTATTTTTGGCATATTGGAAGTATTTGGTCATCCCTAACAGCAATAACAAATTATGAAAAATTTTCAAACATGCAAACATTATTGATTTTCGTTTTTTACTAATTTTCCAGGTTCAGAAATGCATTGAAGGAATATAAATTTTATTTTGTTTATGTTCCTTTCAGGCATCAGAAAATTCAGTTTTTTTCAGCGGCTCACACCTTTCAACCAAATACACAAGGCACATGATTCATCTCTTAACCTCCAACAAAACATAATAACCCGCACTATCCTGAACTTTAAAAAATAATTTAAACTCTTTTCTAAGCTCAAATGCTTTGTCAGTTAGATTTCCTGTTGACAGTCTTGTTTGGAAAAGAAGTATACTATACTCTTCATCCATGTCAATACATAAAATCCATATATTTTCAAAATTACAAATTGTTGCTGTTTGATCAAGAACCTTTGCCTCAAGCTGGAAGTGTTTTTTTGAGGTGACTGCCTGACAATGACTCATACATGAGTGAAATCCACTTTTGGAGCCAGCTTTTTTTACATTAGCTTGGAATTCATATTTTGATCTGTACAGCAACTACAGAGATTTTCCCACTCAAGAATTTATGATTTAAAGAAATCTGAATCTTTTCCAAAATATCTGAGATCTTGGTACTTGTTTTCAAGTGAAGAAGAGAAATTGGTCTTTAAATGAAACTGATTTAACATATCTTGCAAACACCAGTAATTGGGAACATAGTGCCTCCTCATTAATTCATCAAGATGAATTGAAAATGAACCAAATGATGCTGAGTCCATCTTGTGCATAACTTGGTATCAATGGCCATGTCATTGATTCTCCTTTCAGTAGTACATACTGGAACTTCTGCAAGTATCTTCTCTATTCCATTTTCAAGCCCAATTTCCATTTTATGAACACAAGGTTTGGTTTAAGTTTAAAATGTAGTTTTCTTTATTTTCCTACTTATAGTACTACAGTATAACTGTCAGTAGTCTTTAGATTCCTCTAGGCCTGATTCTTCTATTATGGAGAGTTTTCTAATGAGGAAAAATTTGTCTTTGTATAAGTTTTCTGCAAATGTTATTTTTAATGGTTTTGTAGAATTTGCTACAAATGATAAATTAAGTCCTGCATTATTTATGATAATATGTGTAAATTCATACTGAATGTATAAATCATTATTCTTTTTTCTTTTGACAGTTGATGGAATCAAAATGTGCAAATAAAAATACTCGAATCACTGACCCATCCAACTGAGTTGTCTATACATAACATTTTTTGTCTCACAAGCCATACTTTCTTCGCTATGCTACCCCTTGAGTTCCAGCTCATACTGTTCATTGCTGTATGCCACAGCATTTAAATGCTGGCATTGCTAGACTAGTAGCTTCGCATAGAAACTGTAGATTGTGCATGTATGCTTAAATTATGTAACTTTGCTATCAGAAAGCCCTGCAGATATTGTGAGAAGCTATGAGTTGGCATGGCAATTACATCACTCTTGAGAGGAAATAATGGCAATATTTGCTATAAACACTCAGAAATATTTAGTGAATTAAAACCAATAAACATAATGCAAATCAGCACATGCATTATAAAAAGAGTAAAATATTAGTGTAAATTTCAAAAGTCTTCATTTTCTCTCAAACCATGATAATTCCCCTCAAGGAAATTCTCATCAAGTACCAATGTTCCAACATATGAAAAATTAGAAAACTACGCAATAATTATAAAATAATAATATAAATTATTATTGTAAATTTATATAGTAATGAATTGTGTTTGTGTTGTTTGGAATGTGTCTCGAACATAATAGTAATATTTTTTTCCATGTGTAAAAATTCATTGGATTGAGATAAGGAGAATGAGTAGAGTAAGAGGTCTCTCAAGACCTATTCACTGGACCTAGAATTATTCCAAAAGTACAAGAAAATTGAGGCAGTGCTTCAGCGTGCATGAACCACCCATATTATATTTAATGGAAATTCTTCCAGTAAAATAGTTGAAAAAGCAATAAACAAATCTTAGCATAATGCTCTTGTCAGCTTTTCAAGTTAAATAAAAAGACTGATTGTGTTAGCAGTTCATACCAGAGTACTAAACTATTATGAAGTGTTTTGCTTATGAATATTGTAAAAACTGTGCTATTTATAGCAACTCTATGGCATCTGAGGTAGGTGGCACATAGCTTTGATTACAAACCTAAGGCAGTCATAAATTCAAAGGTTAAAACTGCATGCTCAAACAACATGCACTTGCATATGTGTGCATGCACATATACACATAAGAACATAAGTACATAAATAGACAAACCTAAAATACAATGAATAAACTCCCTGTTCACCCTTTTATGTTGTGTAGCACCATCACTGTCACATATAATGGTCCTAGTGGTCAAGTGGAATGAATGAATTTTTTTTCTGGCAAACAATATTACAATTAAATTTACATAAACAAAATATCTAAGAATTTAGTAATACCAAAACTAAGGTTCTCTCATACCTTAACCACCAGGCTATACATACAGTAAAGAACCCTAAAATAAATTACCATTTTCACAACTGTGTGTACCCTCAAGCTCCTTCCTTATGCTTCTCCTCTTATCTCTTACTTTTCCTAAGAATGCCCCAATCTTGTTTATTTTCTCTACCCTAATTTCTGACAACATTTGAATTGTCACAATATCTTGTTATAATTTGTCCCATTTTTCATTTCAGATACCATCCCTCCTCCTTTTTACCATTTCATATTCTATTATACAATGGAAAGTACCATCCACTTTCTCACACATAATACATCCTTCTTTAAAATTTCTCCTTAATCCTTTTAGAAATAATACTCCTGTACACATTCATGCAAGACCTATTCTTCTGAATTAATCAGAACTATCTATATATTTCTCTTGTCCCCAATTACTTTTAATTATTTATAAAAGTCCAAAGAGCTTTTTTCCTCAAAGCTAGCCTAAGCTCTTTCTTCTCTGTATCTTCTACCCTCTGTCTCACCTCATTCCAAAATCCACTGGCATTACTTTCACCCATCGCCACTCATCCCCCATTCCAATTTTTTGTTATTAGTTTCCCCACCTCCCCAAAGTCGATCCTGGTGGTGTAGTGGTTACCATACTTGGCTCCTAAACCCAAAACGCGGGTTCGAACCCGGCCAGGACCGATGGATTTTTTCGGGCGTAAAAATCCTAAGTATGGCTTCCTTCGGAAGGGAAGTAAAGCCGTGGGTCCTATGTTGTACATTTGCGGCAAGAAAAAGAACCTCAAGCCTGAAAGAGAGGCCTCTGAGCAAAATTTGTCGGCCGTTTCATGCCCTGAGTTGAATGGGACGCTGATGACCTGAGATGTTAAAGAGTGTCCATAAATAAATAAATAAATCAATCAACCAATCACCTCCCCAAACCAACTCTCTTCCCAAAACATATCTTTGGTACTTAAGACATTCTTTTAATGCATTGTTATCATCAAATTGCAAACATCTGTACCAATATTTATACATCCTCTCCTCTATTATGCATTTCCTTTCTACTCTTCCTTATTTTGCCAATCTCAGCCCCCCTTGATGAACTTTTTTGGTAACCTCAGAACTTATCTACAAATCATTATATGTACATCGTTTTTCAACTCCTTTGACACTCACCAAAAATTTCTACTCCATACATTATCTTTGACTTAACTACAGCTTTCATAGCTAATTTATCTTTAGCTTGTGCACAGTGGTAACCATACTTGCCTCGTAGTGCAGGTTCAGTCCTGGCATGGATTTTTTCAGGCATAAAAATCCTAAGTATGGCTTCCTTTGGAAGGGAAATAAAGTCATGGGTTCCATGTTGTAGATTTACGACATGTGAAAAAACCTCAGGCTTGAAAGAAAAGGCATCTAAGCAAAATTTAACAACCATTTCAAGTCCTGAATTGAGTGGGACACTGATTACTTGAGATGTTAAAGAACATACACAAATAAACCAAATTAATAAACAACACATTATTACGAGGGCTAGTCAAAAACAGAATTTTTTTTCTTCTTTTTACTTACGAAGTACATGGGCAAGATCAAGATTGGTATGGTCTTATTTGAAATAGTTTCCATTGAGTTATATGTACTTGGCTCAGTGTGTATGCCAATCTTGGAAGATGTGCTGGAAACCATTTTTTTGACCTTCTTTCCACATGACATACATTAATGAACTAAAATGCTGGCCCTTTCAGAACCACCTTCCACATGACAGACGTTAATAAACCAAAATTTTGGTCCTTTCAGAACCCACGTTCCACATAACAGACGTTAATGATATAAAGCGCTGGCCCCTCTGCTCATTTTTACGGCGAGGGAACAAAAACGTTACACTGTCTATATCCAGATTATATGGTGGATGGGACCCATCTTCGTTGTTTTTTTCTGGCCAAACATGAGGACCTGCATTGTCATGTTGAAGGTACCAACCAAATGAATGCATTTTTGTTGGATGTGTTTGAACAGAAAAAATAGTCCAGTTGCAGCCAAGTTACTTCTCCAATTTTCTGTGTGTATCAAGCGATGTGCCGAGAGTCTAGCCTCCACTTTAAATAGGTGTTCATGGGAGAGATGTCCAGCAGTCTTGAGTGCAATGATTGTCATGCTTCTGAAGGCCCCTGTAACACATGGACATATTAATCTGTAGCTTGGTAGACTTACCTGCTATAATGGTTTTTAAAATTGTCTGCAACCAGACAATGGCACTTAAGATATCTGGCACATTACTATTGTGACATACAGCCAATGGCTAAGTGTGATTTAAGGCCCTAGGTGGTTCCAATAGTGTGTCTGGTGGTTATGAGAGATCACCTGACTCTACAGAGAACATAATTAATATCACTGTTCCAGGTCAGTTTCTTATCCAGTTCGAGACCTAGATATTTGACTCATAATATTCCAGGGTTTGAACTACCAAGCTTAAGATTGCCTAAGCCTTTGAATATGTTAAGCACCCAATATCGTACACTTATGTAATCAACTTGTTCACACTAACTCCCTTTATTTATATAACACTAAGAGAACATGTTTCGGAAGCACTAGCCCACAGCATCAGCTGTTGACCGACTGCTGCTACTGGAATTAGTGGCGGAATCCCAAGATGTTTTTGTGGCAGTCTCTGCTGGTTCTAATAGGAACCCGCTGAGCTCATCCATGGGCTGAACATCAAAATTCAATAGATGTGTCTTATTTTTAAAATGAGTCTTTTCCTGAGTGAATAGCTCTATCAGGTTATGAAGCTCTTTCAGCAGCCTCGCCTCTAGTTTAATTTCATGATTATAAGTCCAAAAGTGAGTTATCACTGCTGATTCATCAACTTTCTTAAAACAAATATTCCTAAAGTGTTTCTTTTCTCCAAATTTATTTTCATTTTTTCAATATATCTCTGATCACAATGTGCACATTTGATTTTATTAACTCTTGATTTCTGTTCTGTTGGTGTGGTGTCTTTACATTGCAATGTAATAAATTGTTGATATATTTGTTCTTTGGGGCTAACATTATGCCAAATCCTTTAAATATCCTCTTGAATTTGTTGGTAAGTTGGATGGTATGTGAAACTTTTGAATTTATAACTTTCCTTGATATTCTTCAGTGTGGAAACTTCTTTTATAGATTTTTGTCTTTGATAATTTTTATTGCTCTGTCTTTGTTGAAACCATTGGTTTTTGCTGTATTAATTATCTGTTATCATTCCATTTTGTTCTCAATTCCTGTGAATGGGATATTAATTATTCTGTGTGTAAGCTGTAAGACACTGCATATTTATGTGATGTGGGATTATAACTTTTATTTTTTATGTACTTTTCTCAATGGATTCCAAAGTTCAGTTTCTCTCCATTTCTAATAATTTTTTAAATCTAGGAATGGGAGTCACCCATTTTTCTCCTCTTCTATGGTAAACTGAATAGATTTATGTTGTAAAAAAGAAGTTCCAGAGCACCTGTAGAATGTTTTTGGGATCCAGCCACCAATTCGAATAGCAGTGTCGATCAACAGCTGAAGATGGAAGCCAGGGCTTCCAAAATATGTCCTAGTGTTATGTATGTAAATGGATTTTTGTGAACAAGTTGATTACATCATGTACAATACCACTGCATTGTCTACAGCTTCACAAATACAATTTAATTAACCTTCAATATATTTATGTTTTGTAATATCTTTTAGTTTCACAATTTTTTTATTGGAGTTGAATTACATCACAGGTACGCTTACATGATTGTTGCTTACCAAGCAAAATATATTTCCTGCAATGCATTGTCAAAATCAGTGTTATAACTCTTAATGTACCACATTCATTGTGATACCATATATTGAGTCTACCTGCCCATTGAGTTCATGTGGCAGGTTTTTTTTTTTTTTTTTTTTTTTTTTTGCACCTATTCTTACTACTGAGGCACCACAGGTAGTGGTCAATGACAATACATGAGATGAAATGATATATTGGGAAAGGAATTTTTGTTTTAAAGGAAGGAAACGTTCCAGACCTAAGTTTAGGGTACCTCCCCAGCATTTGCCATTTAAGAGGACTGAGGAAAACCTGGAAAAAACCTCAAGTCAGGAAGGACAGTCCTAACGGGATTCGAACCCTAGACCTCCAGCTCACGAGTCCACGCGTTAATGATCTCGGCCACCTGTGGCGTGCAGCAGAATGTGCCTTAGCACAGTATGTGCCATGTGCCACCATGCTAATTTCTGATATTAGGGATGATCCAGTTATGTTTTGTCTATAACACAATATTTAATGGGTATATATTATCAATGGATCATATTAAGAAAAGTATGCTATTAGATTTCAAATTAATTTGTGTAGAAGCTATATTTTATATATTGCATTCCACTTATTATAAGAAAAAACATAAGTAAAAATGTATTAATATTCCCATTTAATGAGTTAAGAACTGGCTTTTAATTTTTCTGTTACAATGCTGTGCATTTGTATTCTTTTTGTTCTTTCTTCCTGCTTCCTGCATTCCCAAGTTTTTTTTTTTTTTTTAATACACATTGTATGTAATTTTTAAAATTCAGCATCAGAGAGTAATGAAGGTTTATTTCTTCTACTACACAATTTAAATTTTGATCTTATATCTTCTGTTGTACAAGAAAAACTAAAAAAGCATCCCCACCAATTTATTTATACAGAAGTAGGCGTTGAACATGTATGTAATTTTTTTACATAGTGGGTTTTTTTTTTTTTTTTTTTAAATGTGCTTGATCCAGTGGTCCACAAGCTTGTAATATTCACTCTAAAAAGACGGGTTGGTTGCACAACCATTTATGCACTGCTTCCCTCACTTCTCTGTCCATAGAAAATCAACAACCTTGTAAAGCATTTTATGAGTGGCCCAAAGAGATGATAGTCAGAAGGGGTAAGATTTGGGGATTAGTCAGAGTGTTCCAAATGGTTAATTGTTTCAACAATCTGGCCATTTGTGGTGTTGCAGTGTCATGCAACAACACCACTTTCTTCAACAACAGGTCTCTGTGTTTGGTGTAAATTGCCTGGCTTCAGGTTGTTGGCAAGCAAATCACTCAAACTTGCACTGTTATTCATACATCCTTCCAGTATAAGCCGAAAACAGCATACTTTTTCTTTTGAAGATTAAATCTTAAATTCTTTATTGTTGGTGATTCTGGATTATTCCCCTCTATACTCAGGTGTTTGGATGCTGGCTCATAATGATGGATCCATGTTTCATTCCCTGTGACTATTCTGCTCAAAAATTTTGTTCCTTCATTGTCATAACTGTCGAGTAAACATTGACAGATTTCAACACATTTGTGCTAATGCTCTGCAGTAAACTCTCTTGACACGCATCTGGCACAGACTTTATGGAAGCCAAGCTTGTGGTGAATGATTTGATAGGTAGAATCATGACTAATCTGCAGAGAACATTTCCTCATTGGGGGAAACTCGCTGATTCACTGTTTCATCTCTTGAACTTTTTGAATTTTCTGTTGGTGCTGAGGATTGATTGGTGTTCTGCTCCCATTTAATGCATGACACTTGTCCAGCCGCTTTTAAACTTTTGGATCCACTCATACACATTTCAATGTTCTTGAGCACTGCCCCTGTATTGTATTAAAAATTTGCAAAAAATTTCAGCCCCTTACACTGTCCAACCGCAGAAATCAGATCATTGCTCTTTGTTCCTCCTTGATGCACATTGGCAACAGAGCAGCCATGTTTACACTGTCACAGCAAGGAAAATGATGCAATCAAGGCCAAACTTCAATCACATGACCACAGTAGGTATCAACTCTAAGCATGCATGTGCAGAAAACAGTATGACAAACCTAAAGACATATTAGAGCGAAAGTGCAAATAATTTTTACTTTTCCTCATAGTTGCAGTGTAGCACATATATAGATCTATATCTTATATTGAAGATCTACAGTTTAAACTGGATTAATGTGATCCTGTATAGATATCACTTGACATTTCATTGTTTTTTATTATATTCTTGGAGACCGTGCTTTTTACATTTTCTTAGACCTATTTAGCTACTGTTTTATGTAAAAATTTAGTTTTTTGTTTTATAGCATACTCTCAGGATTATTATAATATAGTGTCATAAATGAATAACTTTTGATTGTTTGATAGCTTTGAAATTTGCAACTTTGTTTGATTTTGTGTATATAGGTGTGTGTTTTTTTTCTCTCATTTTTGAAGTGTAATGAATTGCAGATTTGTGTATTAGTCAATGTGATATTTTTTTATTTATAACTTTGAATTATATAATTAAGATTGAGCTTATGATATTTAGTCGTTTGAAGGATATTGTATGGACTATGATTGTGAATTAACCTGAGGTTAGATACAGAGGACAAATACTTTGGTAACAGCAACTTTACAGTGATACTTTTTAGAGTGAGAAGGAAGTTATGGAACAGTATTTTAATGCTGATCTAGGTCCATATTCAGTGATATTTAGCATTGTTTTCTCAGAGGTTTAGGCCTTATTTTGCTCATGAGTGAAATGCAAAATATTCAGAAAATTGAAAAGATGAGCTGAAAGTTTCTGTTTATCTCAGTTTAGAAGAGTAAACAGATGATTTTTTTTTAAGCTAATAAATATCTATGAAAGCATGATTATTCTAATTAGATTCCTTATTTAACAGTATTTGTTCCAAGGAATTAGTGGGATATAAACCATTGCCACAGAAAAATCAGGTAACTAAGTACAAGCCCAACCCATATATTAGTTAATATAATGTAATGTTTGAAAAAGGCTAAGAAAAATTTTAAATTGAGATAACCCTAATAGTTTCTAACAGAAAAATATTACCTGACAAAAATAAAAGAAGAAAATCTGATTCTTGAAGCCTGTTTCAACTTTGACACAGTGTTTTGTTCACATATGAAAAACTATGAACTGTTTTATGTCCAGCAAAGTAGAGTTGCATTATGTGCTTTCATCAGAAAGCATTTTGCATGAAGTTAGTGGTGTTCTAAAAGTTCTTAGCCTCAGACTTAAGAAATGTCATGAAAATTATATGTTAGTTAAGTATCATCCTTTGGATGGTGTGCTGTAAAATTTTAGATGATGAGTGTAATCACTTGTTTGTGACATTCATGTAAACAAAATAGTGTGTTAATATTTTGTACAAAAGGGATAAAACTAAAGTACAAGCTGTTATAAAGTACTTTGTTTTGAAGGGTTTAATTCCTACAGATATACAAAAGGAATTAGATTCCACATTAAAGGATTCTTTCCCTTTCCCTTCGTTATCAATGCTGAATTTAAGCATGGTTGTACATCTATTCAAGATGATGAGTGCTCAGGGCACCCCAAAACTGCTACAACTGACGAGATTGTAATAAAAATTCACGATGCTATATTCAGTGATCATTGATTGAAGGTACATAATGTTGACTGACAGAGCAAAGAGCTTGTTAGGCCGTATCCACTACATTTTACGTGAAGTTTTGAGTGTGGGAAATTTTGATGGGTGCTGTATTTGTTAACAATGTACCAAAAATGCACATTCGAATAAACATTTTGCAAGAGTTTTTAGACTTGTTTAAATGCAGGTGCAGTGAGTTTCTCCAATGTTTCATAACAGTAGATGATATAGGAATTCATCACTACATGCCAAGCTGATGACCTGAGCTGTTGCAGAGTTTCCATAAAATAAATCACTACATGCCAGAGCTGAAGGAGCAATCCAGACAATGGGTGGCAGCAGGTGAAAGTGCGCCAAAGAAATTTAAAATAGTTCCATCTGCAGGAAAACTCATGGCTACAGTTTTCTGGGATTCTCATGGTGTGGTGCTTGTAGACTACTTCCAGGAGGGCAGAACTATTATGAGGAATATTATGTTTCACTCACTGAAGGATACCATTCAGACTAAATAACTACACCTTGCAAAAAAGAAAGTTCTTTTTTATCAAGATAATATGCCTTCACACATGTCTGGGATTTGGCTCCCAGTGATTCTTTTTGTTCCCAAACTTGAAGAAATGGCTGGGTGGATGAAGAATCACATAATGATTGAGGTTGACGCTGAGATAGATATTTATTTTTCATAGTTTTCATGGTTATTTTACTGAGGGTATTAAAAAGTAAGGTCATTGGACTAAATGTATTGATTTATAAGGCAACTATATTGAAAAAAAAAAACAAAAACAAAAACAATTCTCTTGAGTATTATGTTTTTTTGGTCAGGCCAAGAACTATACAACACCCCTTGTATCTCAGCAGTATTGTATGGGCCAATGGTGAATATGTCATAAACTAGATCCCCACCTAGTCTCTCTATTTATTTTCATTTCCCTTTTTTACAAATATGTAAATTCCTTCTTGTTGCAGTTTTATTTATTTGTAAAATTTTGCTTTTTCATGTATATGCAGTATAGCACCCAATCCATCTAATCCTAAACTGAAAGAAGAAACTGACAAGTTTTTGTGGTATTTTCCCCTCTTATGGTTACAATGTAAAAAATATGTAGTAAGCACCATATTCACTGGAAACCATGAATAAAACAAAATAACCCTATTTTGAATCCAGCTTTACCAAGTATTGCCAAAATTACTGGAAGTTAGACTTCAACTTTGGAAGCAGACAATTTTTTATTTGCAGGGGTGCCTATTTGGAAAGCATTTTCATAAACCTGTTTATACTTTAATCATGAAAGAATCTGTCAGATGTGCCTTTGATACAAACATTCTACAAGTAAGGATAAAAAGAGTCTTAAATGCCCCAAATGTGTTCAAGATTATAAAAATGGTGATTGTTATTAATTAATGGAGGCAAAATTAATTGTAAATAGTGTAATTTTCCAGATTGCTTGCACTAAACTTATCAGACAGGATGAAATAAGGACATAAATGATCTTGAAAAGGATAACCTCTGAAATATCGAAAGTTTTGACTACCATTAACTGATAACCACAGCTCTATGGGATTGGTAGCAATCAAAGGTGATTTCAGCGCTTATAAACATATAGTATAACTATAAACGAGAATACTTCTACAAGTGGACCTAAAAGTTTTTAAAATTAGTTCCATAATAACAATACCATTGAATGATGATAGCCATTAATTGAAAAACTAATTAAATTACTTTTTTCACTAATTTTAGTAACATATTAAGCACTAAGATCACTATGGCTTGGTTCTTAAAAATTAAAGGAAAGGTTATTCTTGTTAGAGAACAAGTCATATGGATAAAATGTGCTGATTCACCTGATGTTATAGAGCAACTGTCCAGTTGTAAACATTTAGGTAGCCTGATTGAATAAATATTCAAAAAATATTTCATGCCCTCTAAATTCCTTTGTTCCTTGTTTTGAAAATATCAAAAGCTTTAATTATAAGAACTCTAAAGCTGAAGAATAGATTAAATTACTTAAATTGCCAAATATATTTTCCAAAACACTAATATATTAAATGAATTTCTTAATATATTTACCCAAGTATGGAGAGTGGAATAACTTTAGAACCAGACAAGGACAACAGGAGCAATTAAGTAAGTATATGCTCTGTTATGTGCTTAAGGCATTAAAAATGATCAAAGTATTTGCAAATGCAATGGAGTCTCTTTAATCTGAACTGAACTTTTGAAAATATTGTAGAAAAAAATAAGGAAATGAAAGAACACATTTCAATATATAGTTATATTTTATTCCTCAAATATAAATTAACACAAAAGAATGCAATTTATGACATATTGATCACTGGCTGCTTTTGAATTAGCGGAAATTCCAACTAAAGCTTACTTTTTGAACCATAACTTGCATTTACTCCAGAGCTTCATAAATCTTTCAAAGTAATGTAATAATAATGAATTCTCTGTACTGGTAGCCATTGAATTTTTATACATACAAAGAATGGCTAAATTTTATACAGTTGGATTGTTAAAGAAATAACAAGAGCTGAAGATGTATTTCTTCTTCTTCTTCTTCTTCTTCTTCTTCTTCTTCTTCTTCTTCTTCTTCTTCTTCTTCTTCTTCTTCTTCTCCTTCTTCTTCTTCTTCTTCTTCTTCTTCTTCTTCTCCTCCTCCTCCGCCTCCTCCTCCTCCTCCGCCTCCTCCGCCTCCTCCTCCTCCTTCTCCTTCTTCTTCTTCTTCTTCTTCTTCTTCTTCTTCTTCTTCTTCTTCTTCTTCTTCTTCACAACCAAATAGATATTAATTGAAGAATCCTCGTCATGTGCATAGCTATCAGAATTTATTATAAGAAATAAATTCAAGTTGAAATTTTGTCTCATTCTTATGCAACCATATAATTATGCAGTAATAGACAATTTACAGAAAAAGAAATAACCACTATCACGTTACAAGCAATAATCTGAGTTTCAAACTTCAGAATGGTTTATAATTCAAGAGTGTGAAAAAAAAAGTATATCACACCTAAATAGTTATAGAGTTGATAACTTTTAAGAGAATTCCCTCATTTTTGGCAAGTGAATTTTAATGAAATTGAATTAATTCCCCTCCCAAAAAAAGAATAGCATTAGTGTGATGTTTTCATTCTATTCAATAAAGCAGTTTATCAAAATAAATGCCCTAAGTTGCTTTAAAATCTACAGTTGCAGTATCCAGATTTGTGAGAGCACAATGATAATTTAATGATAATTTATCTTGTACCTGTGCAACACCAATGAAGAAATTAATGTTCAATATCACTGGTGATGCATTATTCTGATAAGAGATGATTATTTACTGGCTTTGTTTCTCAGTGGGGACTCACACTAAACGATATTCAAATAGTGGCATAGCCGAATGGATAGTTTGAAAACCTAACAAGATGACATGTGCCATTGGTAGATGAACATCAATTTGTGGTGGCCTGTGGCATCTGAGCAGATTTATTTAAGGAATTATGGTTTCCCCTGCCACACATCCCATTAACTGCTCAAGCTATCTCCCTCCTCATCATCTGACATATTCTCTCCAGCAACATATGCGCATAGAAAATGAACTATATATGAGGGATAGGTCATAGGTCATGGCAACTATTTTTTTTTTCCTGTTGCAAACAAGAACACAAAAAATCTAAGATATATGAATGAAAGTGTATGAAATGTACTTTCGAACATGAACTGTGTGTTCAGTTGGTGAGTGACAATGATCATGGATGGAGGCATGAAAAGTGAACAACATGCATATGTGAAAATAGTATTTCTCCACAGCAGGAATGCACGAGAATGCCACACACACTTACGGGAAGCACTGAGTGCACCTGCCCTGCCCAATCGAAAAATGGAAAGGTGCACAGAGGCCTTTAAAGGGGGCTGAATATTGACAATCGATCGGCCACACATTGAACATCCTGCTTCCACAGACAACAATGATCAGATAATGGTGGGGGAACAGTGCTTATGTTATGATAGGAGCTGGACACTTGTGGAATTAGAAGAGCAAACAGGAATTCTGGCAAAAAACAGTGCACCTCATTTTATGAGAGGACCTGAATATGCGGAAAATGTGTGCAAAGTGGATACACATCAATTAAGTGAGATACAGAAGTTGACTCACAACATAACTTGTTGCATCAATCTGGCAAGATTTCAGAAAGAAGAGGATGCCATGTTGAATCACATCATTGCAATTGATGAAACATGGGTGTATGAACCAGAATACAAGTTAGAGTCCAGTGAAAATGTGTCACTCTGTGTAATCACACAAACATAAGTTTTGCCAAACTCCTTCACCAACAAAAAACATGGTTATTCTGGCTTATGAGTGTGATGTGTCATCCAGAGTATGTGCAGCATTCTCATGCATTCCTGCTGTGGAGAAATGCTATTTTCACATCAACACATTGTTCTCTCTTTAACCTCTATTCATCACACTCACCAACTGAATTTTGGGACATGCTGAGACATGCAGCTCTGCTCACATACCCCATTGGGTGACTTCATTCAAAAGTACATCAGATACACTTTCAAAATATATCTTAGATTTTTCGTGTTGTTTCCTGTTTGTGGGAAAAAAAGAAACAGAAATTGTTGCCATGACATATTACTTATCCCTCATGTATGACTGCTCTCTGCTACCAAAGGAACTCCCAAGTTGCCCTTCATTACAATTAGAACCCATATTTTTTATATGTTAATAAATGAGGAAAAAATGTAGGGCAATAAAAAAAGAAAGATCAGTATTATTTAGAACTAGAAAAGTATTTAGAACCTACTTAAATTTCATAATAAAAAAGTTCATATAAATTAATAATCTGTATTAACATTTAAAACAATTTGATAAGCAAATTTGAGAATTTTGCTACATTAAATAGCAGTTTATGCAATTTTGCTCTAAAGGATGGTATTGTCCGACAACCGGTAACTTCAGGCAGATTCTGGTTTCTGGTAACAGAGATAATGTATGATGAATACAAATATGTCCTGTGACAGGATATAATAAATTAAGTAAGGTCTTCCTTTCAGATGTGGTACCTAAATTGTGATATATAGATAGGTTTTGAAAAATGGAAGCCAAGTAAATTGAAGTAGTAATGTATAGAATTTGATGTAACAAATTAAGAGAATGCAGAATACATTGCTCTTGAAGTCTTATCAAAGAAAGTCTCTCTTTTATGTAAATGTATATGTTGTAGTCTATTGCTCAAATTCTATTGAGATTATGAGCAGTAGTTGAAAGTGCGGCATCACAAGAGTTTGTTCTAGTATAAATACCAAATTTTCAGGAAAGATACTTTGTTTAACCTAGGGAGTGGATAATTAAAAATATTTTCATATATATGATTCACCTCAAAGTGAGAGTCCATAGGTTCTAGGTAAGTTAACTACAGAACTGTATGGAATAATAATGTTGTTTACTAGTTCAGGTAGTAGATTATTTGTGGCACACTTTGATTTCGATGATGTTGGATAAGCTCGATTAGATTGAGTTTAAGTCCACAATTTTATTATATATATATATATATATATTTTTTTTTTGCCAAAGGAAAGTTGAGTCCAAGTCACAGTTAATTTTAGCTAAAGCATCATCAAGTCAAGAGGGTAAGTATACTTGTATATATCATTAGCATAAATGTGATGTTTGTAATGTTAATCTTGATGTTAAATGTAAATTGAAACTAGTAGTGGATCTTCACAGAGCCTTGTGGTGCACCAGACTTCATGGTACATCAGGAAGAATATTTATTATTATTTGAAATGCACTGTTGATGTCCATGAAAGAGGAATCCATCCAGGCTGTGACATTGTTGAAAAACTGTGGTGTTGTTAATTTTGCAATTAACAGGTAAATGTTGACAGTGTCATAAGTTTTGGGAAAGTCTAGGAGTGCTCTTAGCATAATGATTTCCATATCCATTGCTTTTGTTTCCTCAGTCACTTCAGGTAGTGCCTTCATTGTGCTATGAACTTTTCTGAAGCCTTATTGGTAAGGGTCAAGGGTATATGCACATTAAGTTAGTCTGTCAAGTGATTATATACAATGTGTTTTAGTGCTTTAGAAAGTACACCAAGAATGCTGATTGGTATGCAGTCATTAAGTGTTTCTGTAACTTAATTTTAGGGAGGGGACGGATTATTGTCTTTTTCAATGCCTGTTGGTAATTGGAAGTAATTTGAATCTTAGGCTCTGGGGCATATGTGCAATTTCCACAAAAGTTACAAACTGATTGTACCATTAGGGGAACAAAAATATATAAGCCTAGTTACATTAACCTTAAAATAATGACACTATCTTTTATTATATCATATATGTGTGTGTATATTTTTATGTAAAAATGTCATAGACAATTTAAATGATTTTAAAGCTTAGATCTTTTGTACATAATTATATCTTTCTTATATCATATATGAGTGTGTATGAGTATATATATATATATATATATATAAAATATAGAAAATTTAAGTGATTTTAAATCTAGATCTTTTGTACATAATCATATCAAATTATATATATATATATACTTTAAATGATTTTAAAGCTAGATCTTTTGTTTATAATTATAATATATTATATAAGTGTGTATATATATTTTTATATAAAATATTATAGAAAATTTAAATTATTTTAAAGCTAGATCTTTTGTACACAATTATAATATTAGATGCAAATAGATTTAGACACACCATAATAACAGATTAAGCAAAGCATTAATATACTACTATCAACAATAAAACCTCTTTAATAAACTACATTTAACTGTTAAAGGACTACCACCAAGCAAGTTTAGTGTGATTGTAAAGAAATGGATTAAAAATGATGTGGTGATGACATCTATTGCTTGTTGTAAGGTTAATGCTCAATAAAGGAAGATTAAAGATTAAGATGATTTAGTCAGGACAGGAAAGGTATTAAGCATGAGATATTTCAGAACAGATCACTTTGTAGATTTACCGGTAGTTTTACAGTGTCAACTGTTTTCTCTGCTTTTTCTCTCTTTTGATCATGTAATATGTTCTTCCTATATCAAAATTTTGGTAATTAATTATAATTAAATGCTTGTAACTTTGTTAATGAAGGTTCATCTACATTTGGGAACTCAACATGGTCGTCTATTGTTACAAAACTTCTCTGAACAAGCAGAAACATTTGCTGTGGAAATATGGAGTTCACCTAGAAGTGTACAAGTCCGCAATGGTTTTCATCAGGGATTGGAGTCTCTACTGGAAATTGGTCAACAGATGAAAGAGCAGTCGGCCATAATCTTAAATCCACATAACATTTACCAGCACTTTATTGATCTCTTAGGAACTGAATGTAAATATCAAATTTTCAAAATAAGAGATATGGCTATTCATGATTCTCTACAATTTCTAAGCTTTTCCTATTCTTGTTATCTAATAGTTAAATTCTGCATCAAACTGGTATCTAAAAAATCTGATAATCTGCTTTTTAAACATTCCCCTCTGCTTATTAAGAAGCTGGTCAGTATAAATATAAATATGCATAGGGAAATTCTTAAAGTCAGACAACCAGCTAAATATTCTCCTGTTAAGGCTGTATGATTAGCTAATAAGGAGTTATAACAGTTCTTGTAGTGTGAAGCTAACTTTACTCATTTACTCATATTAAGATAGAAAAATATAGCTTCGTTTTGTCCATTATCTTGTTTAAATATCACTTTTTTTCCTTTTTTATTTTCTTTATTATTATTGTTGTTGTTTTATCATCATCATCATCATAATCATCATCATCATTATTATTATTATTATTATTATTATTATTATTATTATTATTATTATTATTATTATTATTATTTTGATTTTGGATGTGTTAGTGAGAGGAGAGGGAATAGGTATGAACAAATTTGTAATGAAAGAATTTGTATGAAGTGTATAATCTGTACTCTCCTGTGATTTTTTATATTTGACGTCCTTCCACTTTCCCACCACCTATTTCATTGACTGTGATCAATAGAAATATTCCATTTTGTTCTACTAAGAAACTTGCCATGTTCCAGATTAACTGCAAGCTGTATCAAACAAAAAGCTCACATGCCTTACTTTTTACACATAATTCTTTAAACTCATTACCATTGTGCCAGATGTGTCTTACTACCCTCCTTTTTTTAGCTTTTCTTAATATTAAAGGCAAACATAAATTAAATAGGTATCATATTCTAGGCTGTTCATACGTTAGATCACAAAATTTAATGATTGGACTATACATTATGTTGTATCACATGCATTTTGTATAGAGGCAGATCATAAGTACTAACATAAGCTTAAAAAATTATATATTTCTTTGTAAAGACTAAACATACTGTTGTCTCTTACAGTGACACGAACAAGCCTGTACTTCGGTTGCTTTGGATTTGTATTGGGAGGGGTGTTAGGAGTCTCAGTTGGTCTTTCATGGCAGAAAAGAGATTTGCATGTGCCAAGAATGAAGGCTGTGATTTGTAACAGTTACAGAGGTTTGGATGTAAGTTTTCATACATTTTACATATTTTACCATGTCTAGGATAAGAAACAAAACAGTATATAGATACTTAAATGTAAAATTGGAACTTAAACACAGTGAAGCCAATCATATTAATGAATATCATTGTATGATTAGTTGAACTACACACTCTTAAAGCTTCACTTACTTTTTAAATGTATGGAACCGGTTTCGAGAACATTTGTTCCCATCTTCAGCCATGCTAAGGTTCAACTGTCGGATCATTCGTTGAGCTGTGGGAATGTATATTCTGCTCTGGTGGCGGTGTGATAAACTTGTAGTTTATGTTTTCATCCCCGACAATGTCGAAGTTCATTATGCTGTTTTTGTATTTGTAGATGTAGATTTTCTCCCAGGTTGCTAATTCCGTAGGTCCTTGTACTGATTTTAATAATTTTGTTTTATTTATTATGTCGTGATTTTGTGTCCAAAAATGATATGCTACTGCTGATTTCTCTATTTGCTTGTACTGTATGTTCCTGAAATGTTCCTTTAACCGTGTGCCAATGTTTCTCTTTGTTTTCCCTATGTAGATTTTTTCACATTCTGCACAGTTTATTTTGTAAATACCTGATTTTTCTTCTTGTGGAATACTGTCATTAACATTATCTATCAGCAAATTTTGAACATTAAATCTATTAATCGGTGCCAACCTGATATTAAAATCTTTAAGAATATTCTGAAATTTTTTTGTGGCCCATGGATGATATGTGAATTTTTTAAAAATAAGTTTATCTTTTTTTGCTGAAAGTGTTGTGGTTTCTTTGATATGTTTTTGTCTCTTGAATTTCTGCACCTTTTTATGTACTAGTTTTTTTATAAAACCATTTTTAACTGCTGTTTCTTCTATTTGTTTGTATTCTTTAAAATATTCTTCTTTGCTAATTTGTAGGTTAACTAGCCGGTGTGTTAAACTGTTAATTACTGCATGTTTGTGTGCTGTAGGGTTTAAACTGTCAGCTTTGATGTGATTATCTGCATGTGTATTCTTTCTGTATATTCCAAATTTAAGTTTTTCTTGGCATTTCATTATTTTAATATCCAGGAATGGCAGCATGTTATCTGTTTCTATTTCGTATGTAAATGAAATGTTTTTATCTTGAATATTTAGAAGTTTTAAGGCATCGTCAATGAGTTTTCTGTCAACTATGGCAAATATATCATCCACATATCTGTACCATACCTTAAATATGAATGGAAACGCTGTGTTGATGTGTGTTTCAAATCTACTCGTGAAGAGGTTAGCTAGAAATGGAGATAAGGGGCTGCCCATTGTAAGTCCTGCTTCTTGTTTATAAAATTTTCCTTTGAAAGTGAAAAAGGCTTGGTTTATGCAAATTTCTGTCAGTTTGATGTATTCTTTAATGTGTATATCATTAATTCCACTTGTTTTTAGCCAATCATGTTGATAAATCAGGAGTTTTTCTTTTGGTATGCTAGGAAACAGAGATTCTACATCAAAAGATATAAGAGTGTCAGAGGGGTGCAATTTTATGTCTTTAATTTTTTCTATTAACTGATATGAATTATTTATGCTCCCACTTTCAAAGGAAAATTTTATAAACAAGAAGCAGGACTTACAATGGGCAGCCCCTTATCTCCATTTCTAGCTAACCTCTTCACGAGTAGATTTGAAACACACATCAACACAGCGTTTCCATTCATATTTAAGGTATGGTACAGATATGTGGATGATATATTTGCCATAGTTGACAGAAAACTCATTGACGATGCCTTAAAACTTCTAAATATTCAAGATAAAAACATTTCATTTACATACGAAATAGAAACAGATAACTTGCTGCCATTCCTGGATATTAAAATAATGAAATGCCAAGAAAAACTTAAATTTGGAATATACAGAAAGAATACACATGCAGATAATCACATCAAAGCTGACAGTTTAAACCCTACAGCACACAAACATGCAGTAATTAACAGTTTAACACACCGGCTAGTTAACCTACAAATTAGCAAAGAAGAATATTTTAAAGAATACAAACAAATAGAAGAAACAGCAGTTAAAAATGGTTTTAAAAAAGAACTAGTACATAAAAAGGTGCAGAAATTCAAGAGACAAAAACATATCAAAGAAACCACAACACTTTCAGCAAAAAAAGATAAAACTTATTTTTAAAAAATTCACATATCATCCATGGGCCACAAAAAAATTTCAGAATATTCTTAAAGATTTTAATATCAGGTTGGCACCGATTAATAGATTTAATGTTCAAAATTTGCTGATAGATAATGTTAATGACAGTATTCCACAAGAAGAAAAATCAGGTATTTACAAAATAAACTGTGCAGAATGTGAAAAAATCTACATAGGGAAAACAAAGAGAAACATTGGCACACGGTTAAAGGAACATTTCAGGAACATAAAGTACAAGCAAATAGAGAAATCAGCAGTAGCATATCATTTTTGGACACAAAATCACGACATAATAAATAAAACAAAATTATTAAAATCAGTACAAGGACCTACGGAATTAGCAACCTGGGAGAAAATCTACATCTACAAATACAAAAACAGCATAATGAACTTCGACATTGTCGGGGATGAAAACATAAACTACAAGTTTATCACACCGCCACCAGAGCAGAATATACATTCCCACAGCTCAACGAATGATCCGACAGTTGAACCTTAGCATGGCTGAAGATGGGAACAAATGTTCTCGAAACCGGTTCCATACATTTAAAAAGTAAGTGAAGCTTTAAGAGTGTGTAGTTCAACTAATCATACAATGATATTCATTAACAGTATATAGATGTTGATTTTTAATCATGTGCAATTGTTGGATTTCAAGTCTCTAATGATGGTGGATGACATACCTGTACCTACCATCTCTAAGCCTGATGATGTCCTTGTGCAAGTGAAAGCTGCCTCTGTTGATGTGATAGATGTGAAAATATGCTCAGGATATGGCTGGATACTTAGGAAACAGATGAACAGGTATAATTGTGTAAGTAGTTAATATCAATGAATTAGTGTTTTAAACAGTGTTAACTCATCAGTGTTGCTTGAGAGTGACAAACCTCAGTCACAGAGTCTAACTTTTCATAATGTCTTTTGTTTCCCCCAAGGTTTACTGAACAGCTACCTTTGCCCCATTCCTCTACATGTATTCACACACTAGTGAATCGACTTGGAACTAATGCATATTATAACTTTGATAAATTATAAAGGCGCAGCAGATTTTACATGAAAGCAGTAAATATCTAGCTATGCTTGGACTAACTCTGGTCTGTTTTGTTATGTCAGCCTGGTAACTTCAAACATATGTGCATGTGTGATAAAACGTTATGGGATATTTCTTTGCAACAGTGAAATTAGCCCTAAACTTTAGCATATTGCACCAGTGTATGAGGGTCATTTGAAAAATTCTCGGAATGACCCACAGATTGCTGCAGCAACAGTTCCGAAGCAATTTATTTATCAAAACCCATCTTCTAGAGAAATGTGATTGCAATAATACATGGCTTGATCAAGAATCATAGTAGCTGTAGTTTGTTGCAGTCCACACATGTGTACAACTGATTCCAAGTACACCATGGCATTTAAACGCAACTGTGAAAACTTGGAAAATGACCAAAAATCCATCACAGCATCAGAAATTACTGATAATATATACAATATAATTCTGGAAGATCAGTGATTTAAGGTCTCTGAAATTGCTGAAGCTCTGGGCATTTCAGGATAATGCATATTTCACATTTTAGGAGAATTGTGCTTGAAAAAATTATCAGCAAGATGGATGCCACAACTGCTGACTCAGAATCAAAAGCAAATCAAGAGTGCAAATGGCTGAGCAAAGTTTGGCCTGTTTTCATGGAGATCCTACTTACTTTATGCATTAATTCGTTCCATTAATGAAACATGGGTGCACTACTACAGATCTGAAAACAGCAATTTAAACAATGGAAACAGCAGGATTTTTCACTGCCAAAAAGGGAAAGTATGTGAAATCATTCAGGAAGAGCATGGCGTCAATTTTCTGCAAATCTAATGCTAATTGATATCTTCCTACTGGAACATCTATCAAGAGCATGTTATGGACCTATTGAAGACAAAAATATATGAGAAAAGGCCAGGGTTATCAAAGAAGAAAGCCATCTTGCATCAAGACAATACTTGCTCTCACATGTATTATTGTAAAGGCTAAAATCAGTCCACCTTATTCCTCTGACTTGGCTCCATTGTACTTTTATCTGTTCCCTAAACTGCAAAAATTCCTTGGTACAAAGGAATGTTCATCTGAAGAACAACTTAAATAAGTTGAGGTATATTTTGCAGGCCTAAAGGAATCTGGCTTTTGTGTTGGGATAAAATCTCTGGAGAATTGCTGGACAAAGTGCATTGTCAAGGGAGACTATGTTGAAAATTAAGAATAATTTCAAATAGCTGCGCCATTTTTCAAATGATCCTCTTTTAATTGTTTATTTGTGTGTTTAAATGAAGTAGAAATCAGATGTAATAACCTAGCACTGAAGTTTTTTATTGTACTTACCCTATTTTCAGTGTTCCATGTAAGTAGATTGGTGCTTTAATAAGGATTAATATTTTTTGTATATTTTCTTTAAAAGAATATTCTTTTGAATTGAAGTAGCCCAGTAATTGATGGTTAAAAGCATAATTCTAAGTTATTTTTAGAGACACTTTCTTCCACTTAAAGTACATAGTTTGCAGATTATACTATCTTTAAAAATACCCACAGAAACCAAGTACAAAATGGAATACCAACATATAATTAATACAGCAAAATCAAGGATTTCAACAGACACAATAATAAAAATTATCAATAAATTTAAAAGTATGAGAGAGATTTCCACACTGAAAAATATCGAAGAAAGATATAAATTTAAAAAATCATCAAACTTGTTACAACAAATTCAGTTGGACATTTAAAAACATTGTTTTATTTTATTTATTATTTTTTTTAATAGTGCTTAATGCCCATTTTTACTACCAAGGCACCATAGGTGGTGGACACTGACGTACATGAAATGAAATGGTAAATTGGGAAAGAATTTTTTTAAAGGAAGGAAGCATTCCAGGCCTAAGTTTAGGGCACCTCCCCAGCATTTGCCATTTATGAGGACTGAGGAAAATCTGGAAAAAACCTCAATCAGGGAGGATGGTTCCGGTGAGATTTGAACCCCAGACCTCCAGCTCACGAGTCTGCACCATAACGACCTAGGCCACCCATAACAGTATTCAATTCAGAGAATATTGGCATAAAGTTAGCCCCAAAGAACAATTAAAAATATTAAAAAATTTTAAGTTCCAGGACTGTCTTCTAACTGACTGTGGTTGATATTTTTTATCCCTTTCTGCGGAATTGAAGCTCACTTTGCTGTCACAACTAACTCCCCATACCATGACTGAGGCAGGATGATGACCTCTTTGGCTTCTTGGATCCTTATCAGCAATTTTTTATAAACTTTTAAAGCATATACCCTATCATTTTGAGGACTAAGCCTCCTTGACAGTAAAAATAATTTTTTAGTGAATGAAAATTCATCTATGCAGTTTAGCTGTGTAACACTTTTGTAGGCACTTTGTTTTTATTGTCCTTTGATGCTTAAACTGTGCAGTGAGGAAGTAACTTTATTGTTAAATTTCACTCCTAGGTTAATTTAATTATGGTAGGCATTAATGTTTTGAGGAGCTTCAGTTGTAGATCACCACTTTCATTGTCCTTATAGTGTGGGGTTCACCTTTCCTGGGCAATTTATCCACAGTTCCAATTTTAATGATTGCTGGATAGTGCAGTACATGAAACTCAAGATTTTTTAGCTTTTGGGAATCTTTAAAATCTTACTGGTGAACTTCTGTGCATTATGCAGTGCTGTAACAGCCATAAGGCCTTCATAATAGTCCTAGTCAATCTCAATAGATAGCAATACTTTGCTGTTTAGCTAACAACAATAGCTACTCAATCCTTGCTTTCCACAAGGATAAATTATTGACTTTATCAAATACTGGATATGCACCAGTCTAGGCTGGAACCTTGATAATAAAGAACAAAGGGTACAATAAAATTGTTCAGACTATAATCAGTGTAATATTTCAAATTGAAGAATTGGTGAACTTGGAGTCTCACTGGGATCTATTTTTGGATCTTCTATTTTTAGTTTACATAAATGATCTCACATTATCATTATAAATATCATTACATACCGCTGTTCTGTTTGCTGAAAATGTAAAAATTTATAGCAATAACTTTCATAATCTTGTGGAAAAAATAAATGGTATCTTAATGCTGTTGCAATAGGTTCAAATTTAACAAAAATTATCATTAAATCTACATAAAAAAAAAAAAACATAAAATTCTGAACATATAATTCATTTGATCCCACATTAGAATTAAGTATTGATAATCACACACCAGACCAACATAATAATACCAAATTTCTTTGTCTTCAAGTTGACAAATACTTCTATTGAAAAACACTCATATACAGTATGTTATACCAAAATAAAGTTGGCAGCCTATGCACTTTACTCATTGTATATTGGTTCCGAATTCTGCCCTCAAAACAGCTTATTATGCTATTTCTCTTCAGCTAAGAAATATTTAATATTCTGGGGAAACTTTATGGAAAGTAATTATATAAGAAACACAATACAAATAATGTGTGATTTTTTTTTTTTTGATTGATTTATTTAAGGACGCTCTTTAACATCTCAGGTCATCAGCATCCCATTCAACTCAGGGCGTGAAACGGCCGACAAATTTTGCTCAGAGGCCTCTTGTTCAGGCTTGAGGTTCTTTTTCGTGCCGTAAATGTACGACACGGGACCCACGGCTTTACTTCTGTTCCGAAGGAAGCCATACTTAGGATTTTTACACCTGAAAAAATCCGTCGGTCCTGGCCGGGTTCGAACCCGCGATCTTGGGTGTAGGAGGCTAGTATGGTAACCACTACACCACCAGGACCGATATGTGTGATGTTGATAATAGAAAATCATATAGAAATCTTCTTTGAAAACTGAAGTATTTAACACATTCTTACAAGTATATACGTTTTCTTGTAAACATTTATATTATAAATCAAGTCGAATTCATTAAATTATGTAATGAAATTTAAAGAAGTGCTAAGAAAAATGTAAATACAAACTGCAATGGGGCCTCCATCTAACTGACACAGTCATTTTAGGTGTAACCCCCCTCACAATTACAACAATTTTTGATACAATAATACATTTTATACTAACACCTTTACCTAAAGTCTAAATTCTAAATAGTTATTTTATAGCTAACTACAATCCCTAAAAACTACTAATTCCTTTATTTCTTAAAAACCAACTATAATATTGTACTTACGAAGCTGTTGACAATGGAGTGGTAATCTACCCTAAACTTAGGTATTCATTTTTTTAAACTAAACTCCATTTACTTACAAAAAAGTAAGACATGTTTCGGGAGAATCTCTCCCATCTTCAGTTGCTCACCGAACCGCTGTTACTCGAAATGATCATCACCGGGAATTAAACTGCTGAAACATCTTCACAGCCCATTGGAGTTATCCTCTTGGGAAAAAATTTTCATATTAAAAAATAGAGAAAACCTAATGAATTTCGAGTTTCCTCCTATGGAAGAGCTCAGCAACTTCCTACTTCAACCAACAGAGGCCACCACAGGAACATCAGTTTGTCCAGCCATAGTTTCGAGTAACGGTGGTTCAGTGAGCAACTGAAGATGGGAGAGATTCTTCCGAAACGCATCTTACTTTTGTGTAAGTGAATGGTGTTTAGTGTAAAAAATGAATACCTAAGTTTAGGTTAAATGTAGTTTAGTTTAAAAAAATGAATAAGTTTAGGATACCAACTATAATGCTACATTTATTCACCTTCTAGAGCAATTTCCAATATCCCAAGCTCAATAATTCAATAAATTTAATATAATTCCACTCCCAACCTTTATAGGCCAATGACATTTTTCATAATCATGCAAGTAGTCTTATCATCTAAAATTTATCTAAATTACATACTTTTCAATTAATCATTTCCATTTCATTTTTACCTTACATAAAAGTTCCGCTAATTTGGGTATTTGGTCATGATCTTCAAAGATCTTTCTCAATACAATTTCTTTATTCTTCATTAACCATTTTTTACTAATTAAACTTTCCCTCCAGATATTTGTGCTTTTACATTGGAAGATTATGAATTTTCTTCCTTCTCCCCACAGATGGGAATTAAATTATATGCAAATACATAACATGAATACTAGATGCAAATGTAACCTACATAGGCCTATTAATTTATCTAAATTATATATCTTTCAACTGGCCATTTCCATTTCATTTTTATCTTCCATAAAACTCCCCTAATTTGGGTATCTGCTCAACGATCCTTAAAGATCTTTCTCCATACAATTCCTTTATTCTTCATTAACCATTTCTTACTAATTAAACTTTCCCTCTAAACATTTGTGCCTTTATATTCCAAGATAATATGAATTTCACCTTCCTTCTCCCCACAGATGGGAATTAAATTATATGCATATGCATGAAATGAACACTAGATACTATTGTAACCTATGTAGGCATATTGCAAATTCAACTTATCAAAAAGGAGTTTATTATGAATATATATGTATATGTATATGTAAATATGTAAATTTGTGTCACATATTTTAGGGACATGTTTCAACCAAAAACGTTTTAAAAGGTCACTCTTAATTTCAGAGCTATTAAGGATCTCTTTTTAATCACCATAGTCTAGCTCTAGCATTTGTGCTTCCCACTCAGTAGGCCTGGGTTCGGTTCTCAATTTGATTAGTTTTCATGAGATTTTATCAGGGATTTTTTCCCTCAGTAATTTAGGTGAATATCTGGGAAACTTAGGCCACAAAGTCTTCTGAAGCCATTTGGCCAAATTATCATTTATCATCCTCCATTTGGTACAACAGATCTTAAAGTCACAGTGCCAGTATTTGCTTCGCTGTGGAGGGGATGGCAAGATTTGCTTACTTGTTTACTTTGCTGACTTGCAGTTGTAGCACAACTGTTCCTGGGTATGTGTTGTTTGTTTATTTATTCAACAGTATACATAAAATATATTGCATATTTACAATGGCACAGTGTGTTTATGTACAATTCATGTGTTAATTGAGTCAGCTCGTGAAGTTCGAATACCATTTCAAGTAAGATATCTGGGGTAGATGCTCCATATTGTAAAACAGTTCGTAATTTGTATAATAAATTTCAGAAATTGGAAGTGTCCAGTGTAAGATACCAAAAATCAGTGTAAGGTTTTCACTGAAGAAAGTGTAAATGGCTATGGTAATAGTTTAGAAAATTCCCCTAGAAAATCTCGTTGTTTTGTACAACAAGTTGGAATTTCATATAAGTCTATGCTAAAGGCTACTAAATTATTGCACTTCAAGCCATATAAAATAACTGTGGTACATGCTCTTCAGTCAGGAGACCCAATATGTAGGTGCACATTTATGAGTGGATTCTTGAAAATGTGTGCAATGGACAAATAGATCCACATTTAATATTCCTCTCAGATGAGGCCTAGCTCCACCTCCAAGGTTATATATGTACCTAAAATTGTTACTGGAGTACTAATGAACCTGACTTAGTGCATGAAGTATCCCTCCACAATGAAAAAAATTGGTGTGGTGTATGGTGTACCATAAGTGGTGAAAGAATCATAGGACCAATTTTTTTACCATATAGTTAATTCTGTTACCTGTGTGAATACCATACTAACCCCTTTTTAAAAGAATTAACTGACAGGGAGCATGATCATTTTTTTCAACAGGATTCCACCACTGCTTACACTTTGAATAATTCCACATCCATGATTATATGTGTACTCAAAAACAATCATTATTGGAGTAGTGATACACCTGACTTCGTATATGAAGCATCCCTCCATGATGAAAAACTCTGTATGGTACACCATAAGTGGTGAAAGAATCATAGGACCAATTTTTTTTTATCATACAGTTGATTCTGTTACCTATGTGAATACCATACTAACCCATCCCCTTTTTCAGAGAATTAAGCGACAGGGAGTATGGTCATGCATGTTTTTCAACAGAACTCTGCCACTGCTTACATTTCAAATAATTCTAAGAGAGCAATTCACAATGTGACCACAAGACAGAGTTATTAATAGGGATTTGTGGCCCCCTCAGTCCCCCGATTTAACAGCCTGCAATTATCTCTGGGATAAATTAAAAATTACATGTACAAGATGAACTTGCATGCCATACAAGAAATCATAAGGTAGTATTCATCAAAAAATTGTCTGTATTTCTCAAAATTAACTACAGTGAGTGATGAATATTTTCCTAAAGAGATGCCAAAAATATATGAAGAATGAAGGCAGGCAGTTTCAACGCCTCATTTGATAATTTGGTAAGTAATGAGCCTCTTAAATTGGTTTATATATTGTGTTGGGTTGTTTTATTGTTTTACCCTCCTGCTAATCACTAAGACCTGGCTGGTTGCTAACCAGTTAATGAGCGCACGCATATGCAAAACACTCTGGGGGAAATAAAACTGTACACATACATAAAGTTATTTGAAGGGTAAATAAAGATAGTTATTAAATAATGAGGTTAGTTAAACATACTAAATAAAACACATTTAAATCAATATAAGTAAATTAGTGATTTAGAAAAAGGTGGATTAATTCTAATTAGCACTAAGTTATTTAGCAGCTGCTATAGTTCAAAATTTCATCCACAATAGCATTTACATGTTTTGGATACATAAAAAAAATGACCATAATATTTGTATATTGAATAGTACCATATATAAATTGAGTGTAAAAATGAAATATAAAAGTGAAGTAAAATTCACGACATTTAAGTTTAAGAGACTAGTTAATATTTACACAGTTTTGTTGCATTTCTTACATTATAACAATTTCAATGAATGATGTAATGAAAGAGCAGAATATAGTATAAATGTTGAAGCATGCTGACCTGCCATGAGTGGAACAGGAACATGGGTCCCAGCATCTTCCACAGAAGCTTAAATTCACACTATTCAGAATATTCCTGTTCAGTCACTCAGCTGATATGGATATGTGTAGCAACAATAGCAGTAGTGATAAGATGTAATTATATTAGGCTTTTTAGGCAAAGAAGAAGAAAAGCAGATAAAAAGGAAAGAGTGTGAATTTATAGCATTAACCAAAAAAGAATCATATTTGATGAATTCAGTCATCTTTTTCCACATTTGTGCAGATTCTAAAAAAAATTTTTTGAGTATTTCTGTAAGAGTGAAGAATAATGAATTAGATATTCCTGAAGTTAAAGTCTTGCTGGGAACCAAGATTACATTTTCTCACATGTTTGTTGACAATGCTTTCTGCTTCAGAAGCATTTAATGTGCCCCTATCTGGTTACACATGCACTAGTATTGAAGAAAATAAAATATATAATTTCAGGATAAGCAGCTAGACATGTTGTTGAAAATTGTTTCAGCATTATGGCAAAATATGTTTATTTCAAAGAAAATTACAAATATCCACAGAACATATGAATATAATGGTCTTAGCAACATGCACACTTCATAATTACTCTGTAGTGATGCTAATGCTTGGAATTAATTAGAATCTGAAAGTGATAATTCAGAGCAAGAGCTGATGGGCTTCTAACCACTTAGAAGTTAGTGGATGAATCTATTAAAACAGCAAATTGAATTAAAGATATATTTAAAAATGATTTTATGTCTCCTGCAGGCTCTGTTAAATGAAAGAACAAAATTATCCACAGAGATGCACTACATGATGTCTGATTTCTAATGAATCAGTTATCACAGCTTTATATCATTCATGCTTTAGAGTAATATTAATGCTCTACAGCTACTAAAATAAAATGAAATGATTATTAAAATGATATGGTATAGTTATTTGTGTAGCTCATCTTCCTTATTTCTTCCCAGATATTTTTAAAGACTTAATTATTTATGGTAATTGTAATATGTAGTGTTGTATAACTTTTCAAAGTCTTACATAATCAGAATTAACATTTTGTCGTACATTTTTAAAAATTATTGAACCCAAATGCACCAAGAACAAAATGCAGCTCTCTGGAATACTCATATAACCAAGTGAAAGCTGCCAAAATGCACCCATCAACACTAAAAGTTTCTGCCAGGATCATGTTACAAGAATTTTGGTCAGAAGGAGTGGCAGTCTAATGCTGTTATTTGAACCAGTGTGCTTCAACCTTTACTCTTGATTAGCATTTTTACAGGGACCTTCTTTTTTTTTTTTTTTTTTTTTTTAATATATATATATATATATATAAAATGGAAGTTTACTTTTTAATTAAGGTTTCAGCAAAATGCTCACGTTTTCTCTAAATCTTTATTTTTCTTAACAAAAATGGTAACAAAATACATTATTTAATGATAACAATAACACAAGCAGATACATATCCTGCATACTGTGCTAAAGTTCATTACTTTTTCTAGTTATGAGTACTGTAGTTCAAGATTGAATTTCCTAGCATTTACACTAGTGTCATAATATCCACAAAATTAATATTCTCATATACAGCAACACAAGAAGTTTCTTTGCTTATTTACATATTTGCACATTTCACTTGTGCCTTATTTTTCAAAATAATCCAAGGTAGCAGTTTCCTTTTTAGCACTTGGAGTTTTAAGTTCAAAATGCCCTTATTTAACTGTTTACTCTCTGTATAATGAAGTTGTCCACTTTAAATGATTTGTCGGTCCTGGTAGTTTAGTGATAATAATATAAGCCTCCTAAACCCAAGATCATGGTTTGATCTCGGCAAGGATTAATGCATTTTTTTGAGTGTAAAAACCCTAAGTAATGGCTTCCTTTGGAAGGATAGTAAAGCTGTGGATCCAGTGCTGTACATTTATGGCACAACCTTAAGCCTGAAAAAAGAGGCCTCTGAGCAAAATTTGGTGGCCATTTCTCGCCCTGATTTGAATGGACACTGAAGACCTGAGATGTTAAAGAGCATCCATAAATAAACCAAATAAAAAAAATTAAATGATGTGAGAAAACTCCAAGCAATATTTTCATTGGCAACAGTTTCACAGTGTTTGGTGGTTTTATTTATTCATCCCTGTTGTCATAATCATCATTTTCTTAATAAATGTGTTTTATTTCAGAAAAAAAAGTTTTTTTCATCACTAAAATAAACTTTATAGAAATAGCTCTGACTTAACTGAAATATGCAGCAGCTAACTGAATTCAAGCTGATAATTTGTGCTTTGACAGACCACCAAACACCAAAACTAACTGATGCTATGACTGCAAATAAAACAAGCATACATTAAAGGGAAATAATGCAGCATCATTCCTTAGCTTTACTCAGTATGAGAACTTTGGTATTCAAGAATATTCGTATCTGCAATGGCTGCATTTGGCTAAGGGTCGGGTATATACATTTAACAATATTTTCTTATGCTAAATGCAAGCTTTGTGCTAGTGCAAATTACTGTAAATTACATATGAAATTACATTGCTCTTATGGAAGAATTTTTGGAATTTAAAATTTCTTGTGTTATATGCAGGTTTATGTTGAATCGAGTTCATGCAAAATGAAGGCTATGTTGTATTTGTTATATGAGATAATTTAGAATTTTAAGTATGGTTGAAAGGGATCACAGGAAGCTGCATCAAATTTTTATGCAGTCTCTGAAAAATTTAAATACTCTTATGTTGAATAAAAACACTAGTCCATCATTAAAGATTGTAAACTGTTTTTGAAGTTTTGCAGAGTGTATTTTGTTTTAAGGGTAGTTTGTTATAAAACTGTATGCCCTTGAATGAAAACCATATTCAAATAATTTACATCTGTGAGAAGAAATGTAATTTAGTAAAAAAGATAATTGTATGATTGAGTTGAATTACACACTCTTATTGGCTGCACTTGTTTACATTTAGTACACGTTTCATACACCATTGTCTGCATCATCAGCTAATCATTGACTCAACTTAGCTCCACTTGTTTAATTCTGGTGCAAGTTGCACAGACCATTGAGTCCATGGTTAACTGATGATGCAGACAGCAATCTGTGAAACTGTACTAAATTAAACAAGTAAGTGGAGCCAATAAGAGTGTGCAGTTCGACTCAATCATACAATGATCTTAATTATATGATTAGCTTCACTGTACAAGTTCAATTAACATTCAATCAAATGTAATTTAGTATTAGATCATGAAATTTTGAATTGATAACAAATTTTGTAATTTTTTTTATTTGTTTTATTTATGGACGCTCTTTAACATCTCAGGTCATCAGCATCCCATTTAAATCAGGGCTTGAAATCGCTAACAAATTTTGCTCAGAGGCCTCTCTTTTCAGGCTTGAGGTTCTTTATCATGCTGTAAATGTACGATATGGGGCCCACAGCTTTACTGCCCTTCAGAAGGAAGCCATACTTCGGATTTTTATGCCCAAATAAAATCCATTTGTCCGGCCATTATCGAACCCACAATCTTGGGTTTAGGAGGCAAGTATGTTAGCACTACACCACCAGGACAGATATTTTGTAATATGTATTTGCATTTGGTTATTTCACATTCTTCATCGATGAAACAGTCTCATTTAAATACTCATATTGCATCATGAAAAACAGAATATGAAAGCAGGGTTTTGGGTGTTGGGAGATCAAGAGAGGCATGAAATTGTGAGATATAGGAATGAGTTTTTCATAATATGGGTGAAACAAAAACCTATCAAATAGTAAAAGGAAAATTAAATTAAGGGAAGAAGTTAGTTACATTACTATTTGGAATATTTCACATGAAAAACTTATGCATACTCATCACCTTCAAGGGAGCAAGGACTTACTTTTGGCCATTAAGAAAATTCTGCCAACACATGTTCTACGGCAGTGTATGTATTGATGAGTTTCTTAGCATGTACCTTGTTCACTGATGAGTCTGGTTTTACATATGATATCATCAATAATCATAATCACATCTGGACCTGTAAAAACCCAATGAAGTATGACAGGACAAACATCAACAGGAATTCAGTCCAAACAATGAAATGGAATGAAATTATTCATAATTATCTTCTTGGTCTCTCTTTTTGTTCCCCTCCCTTTTGACAGGAGAAATTTATCTGCAGTTTTTCAGAAATGAATTACATAGTTTAATTGACAATGTATTTCTGGCCTTCATCAAATGAATATCATCAGCTCACTTTATTTCAGATAATTTATTATTGTACTTTCTGCAGAGATAAATTAGTCAAAAAAAGATTAATTGAATGACGTGCTTAATCACCAGGTGTGAATCCAATCGATTTTTATCTGTCCTTAGCTTATTCAACTCCTGAACCTGATGTTGGCATTCTGGGAGCATATCCAAAATAAGCTTGAGGAAATAAAAAACAGAGTTTTCAACAGAGTATGCCAAAACATGAAACACAGACTTAGGTGAAGCATTAAAGTGGGAGGAGGCCTCTTTGTACAATTTTTGTAACATATGTTGTTTAATATAACAGTTAATATCCTGTCAGAACCAATACAGTGACGGTACTAATACATGCTTAATTATCTAGTGAGTCAATTTGATAATCGTATGCTCCACATGCTGTTGAATTATGCAAAACTAGTTTCGCAGGCTTCTGCCTGCATCCTCAGTTGCAAGTTGATTGTCAGATTTGTTGTTGGTTGGCTGGACTTGGTGTAGTTCTCATGGACATTTTATGAACTTCTGGATTAATTTGTCTGCTGTTGGGATCTCAAAGTTCATAACCTCATATTTTTTTATATAATTTTTTTCGCATATTCCCAGCTCCATGGGCCGATCTATGAATTTCAATAATTTCACTCCCATTTCTATATCACATTTATCTCTCCAAAAGTAATGTGCAACCGCTGATTTTTCTAACTGATTGTACCTCATGTTTCTCTAGTGTTCCTTCAGCCAGATTCCAATGCTTCTTTTTGTTTTTCAAATATATACTTTGTTACATTCTCTGAACAGTTGATTTTATATATTCCTGGCTTCTTCTCTACGGTATTCTGTTGAGCAAATTTTTTAGGCTAAACTTGTTCACCGGGGACAAAGTAATCCCAAACTCTCTTAAGTATTTTTTGGAATTTTTCATAGCCCAAGGATGATAACTGATCAAGAAATTCAAACAAAAGAAGAGGTTAAAGCATGTTACAACATTGACAGCAATAAAATAATCTACCATCCACATAATATTCACTTATCATCCTTGGGCCATCAAAATATTCCAAAAAATACTTAGAGAGCTTGGGATTACTTTGTCCCCAGTGAACAAGTTTAGCCTGAAAAATCTGCTCAATTCTGGTGATAATGATAGAATACCTGGGGAGAAGAAGCCAGGAATATATAAAATCAGCTGTTGAGAATATAACAAAGTATATATTCAAAGAACAAAAAGAAGCATTGGGATCAAGCTGAAGGAAGACTGGAGAAACATCAGGTACAATCAGGTAGAGAAATCAGCAGTTGCACATCACTTTTGGAGAGATAAACGTGATATTGAAATGGGAGTGAAATTATTGAAATTCGTAGATCGGTCTGTGGAGCTGGGAATATGGGAAAAAATTTATATATAAAAATATCTGAGGATAAGTTTATGAACTTTGAGATCCCAACTGAAGACAAATTAAGCTAGAAGTTCATAAAATGTCCATGAGAGCTACACCAAGTCCAGTCAAGATTCTCAACTGAGGATGCAGACAGAAGCCTGCGAAACTAGTTTTGCATAATTCAACAGCAACTGGAACATAAGATTATCAAATCGACTCACTAGATAATTAAGAATATATGTTGTTTAATTTATTACTTGTATTATTAGCGCATTTGTTAGCAATAAAGTCATATAACTGGGAAACAATGGACTTTCATGCTCATCTTTATATAGACTTTTATGTTTTAATGTTAGAAACTTATTCCACAAATATTTAACACTAATTTATATAAATGTATATAACCCTTTTTAAATTAATCTCAAAATATCATACAACAATAAAGAAAGATATATATCTGCTCTGAAGAATATGTACAAAACTTATTATTCTGTTGATGAATTCACAGATGAATTATCTGTAATGTTAAAATAATGCATAAGACAACACATCTAATGTGGCAAACTTTTGTGTACAGTATTTGACAATCTATTAATTGACCGCTCTTTTATTATACAAGAGTCACTAGATAAACTTTGAGATGTGCGCGCGCACACACTCTCTCTCTCTCTCTCTCTCTCTCTCTCTCTCTCTCTCTCTCTCTCTCTCTCAAAATTTCATTTCAACAACTACATTTTTTTTAAAATAGTGTCCTTGGCATTCTATGCATCATTGCATCCTCTACCATCTCTAAAAGGAAACCATGTCAATCTTTTTCTGCCACTGCAGTCAGTTTCTCTTCATAGGATGCAACAGCCTCTTCTAAGCTGGAAAATCACTATCCACATAAACGATTCATCATGGTTGGGAACAGAAAAAAGTTGCAGGATGCCAAGTTGGGACTATATGGAGGATGAGCCATTATCTTTACAAGAAGAGCCATTCCACCCTTGTGCATTTCTGTTCTTCGATTAGTGAATGTGGCAAGAGAAAAAATTTTCCTCTAAGATTATAATGCAACATCTTTGCAACATTTCATTTAATCCCTAGGGTTGACTCAATGTCCTTCTTGGGTCTTCCTTGATCATTATCTCTACCCTTTTTTCTCAGTCAAGCCTCCTGCTGCTCTTATCATCTTTAAGGGATGTTCTCCGCATTTAAACCAGTGAAAAACTGTAGCATGTCAAGGAGCAAGTCTCCAAAAGCTTGTGACAACCGTTTAAGTGATACTACTCCATCTAAGTCACATTTGCAATCATATAAAATCATGGCAGAAAATGTACTCTGTCTTTGTTCATTATTCCTTGAGTCACAATACTGCAACTTAAAAACTCCACTGCTAAGAAAGCTGATCTAATCCCCTTGTATCTGCCATTGATGGAGCCAGAAAAGATGGGGCTTTCAAGGAGTAAAAAGATTCATGGCCTAACAGACATCTAATCGCTGTGACTCAAAACTTATGTAATGATCCTTGTATTTGCTAACTTTTGTATTGCATCTTATATTTTAGTATATCTTTTGTATGTGTGTATATATACACCTGTGTGTGTGTGTGCATTTACTGAACTGGTATATTTATTTAATTTATAACATTTTTAAATGTCTAGAAGAACAAAATACAGCTTTATATTTTGAGTTGTTCCATATTCTGAAGTACAAACATTATATAAGAATCTTATGGAAAGTAAATAAATATTAATCTACACCTTAAGACCAAAAAATAGTCCAACTCTTGAAGCCTAACATAGCTTGAAGTTCACTTCAACACAACCAACTTGTTCACACACAAAAAATACCACCATTTATGATCAGTCATCATGTGCTTTTCTGATAAAATGCTTTGCTAATTGGTCTTTGTATGATAGATGAGCCTTAATGGGTAGTGTGTGTGTGTGTGGGTGTGTGTGTGTGTGAGAGAGAGAGAGAGAGATATGCACATGACATTCATGGGAATCGTGGCAAAAGAAAGCATATTTGAATTGCTTATTTATGAAAGGATCCTTGTCATACAGGGTAATTTTTTGGGAAAATGAAGACTGATTATTAGAACAAAACCATGTAAATATACATTTTGCTTTGAAACATCCAAACTTGAGACCACTATAAACTAGGATTTCCTATTTTCAAAATTTCTTCATATATAATTTGTGTTTTAAGTATAAATAAAATGTGTCAACATGAGGCCTTTCAAAATAAATAGATAATATTACAAAGTAATTTTAAATTTGATAAGTTTGTTAAATAAAATAAGAAAACCTGGTCTTAAAAAGGCAACAAACAGGTCTTTAGTATATAAATATGTCCTACAAACAAATTTAATATGATCTGAGCGGTAAGCTCTGTAAAAAGCACAAAAAATTATTAAACATGAAGCCACAATTTTAGTTTGATTATAAAGGGCTTAATTTACTAAAACCTCTTGACACTAAATCTTGGCACTGAGCCTGGTCTTCTTCAGATTTGTGCTTTCTTTATAGGCCATGCCAACACTCATCATAAAATTCATTGTAGTCTCTGTGATATATTGCATTACTTACTGAGATCATTGATTTTCACATTATAATTAGTGTTTTCTCTCTATAAGCCTTGACAGTCAGCGGTGATACTTCAACAGGGTGATGACTTGCAGTTTGAAGGTTTGGCATATAGGTCCATTTATATTGTCAGATACAATAACTGTTCAAGCACAAATTAATGATAAACAGACATAGAAAAAAAAAAAAAAAAAAAAAAAAAAACTTCCATTTCTTTTGGGTTTTTGTATCTTCAGAAGCAAAGCCATTTTTATAAAAGTTAGGCCACCAATTCTGGAAATCTTTTATGTGATGTGTTTGTACTGATCAACTAGAAATTTGTCATTTTTTTTTTGCAGATGACATTTCTGCAATTTCCTTAGCAGTATAATACCTATGAGTGATTTTCATTTTCCTCTTCACTGTCCCATGGCATATATGAATGAATGATTTTATTTAAGCAATTAATTATTCATTCAAATTTACATTTTTCCTTGCTATGTTTGCAACTATTTACATAACTTCATAATTACATCAATTTGTTAATTATACATTTTCAATCCATTTTCACCAGGCCATATTACACTTTAATTTACAGAAACATACAAATTTGGAAGTACAAAACTGAGAATCTCCCATCTCTTAACCACCATGTTATATTATGGTAAAGAACCCTTAAAATAAATGACTATATTTTCACCACTGCATGTGCCACCAAGCTGCTTCCTTATACTTCTTTTCCACTCATCCCTTATTTTTCTTAAAAGTTCCCTTATTCTTATTCATTTTCTCAACTCATATCTGATAACATTTTTTTTTCTACCATTTCTTGTTGTAATTTGTCCCATTTTCCATCCCAGATACTATATCATTTCACATCTTTTTACCATTTCACATTCAATTAAACAAGGAACCAACTTTCCACTTTCCCACACCTAATGCATTCTTCTTTGCAATTTATCCTTAATCCTTTTAGAAATAATACCCCTGTGTGCAACCAAGCAAAACCTATTCTTCCAAATTGTTCACAAATGTCTATATATTTCTCCCATCCCCATATTCTTTGAACTACTTTATACAAATCTAAGGAACTTGATCCTCTAAGCTAGCTCAGATCTCTTGCCTCTCTCTGTCTTCTACTCTGTCTCACTTCTTTCCAAAGTTCAAAAACACTATTTTCACCCATTTGCCATACATCTCCAATTCCAATTTCTTCAAATAGTTTTCCTCTCCAAGCCAACACTCTTTTCCCAATACATCTCTTTAGTGTGCCAGGCATTCTTTTAGTACACCATTATCTAGTTTCAAACATGTATACCAATAGATTCCTTCCAAAATGATTCCTTTCCTTCTTACTGTTCCTAATTCTACCACACTTCTTCCCTTGGTGAACTTTTTGGTAACACCAGAACCTCTCTACAAAACATTATGTGACCATCAACCTTTGTCCACCCCTTTGACACTCCTTAATTTTCCATTGCATACATCATCTTTGACTCAGCCACAGCCTCATATAATCTTTCTAACCATTTATGGCAAATATGAGTAACCCCTAATTGGCAGTGTATAAAATTTTTTTTAAAATGTTCAGTATGAACCATCACCATTAAACATGTAATCATACCATGATTTTTATTTTGTCCTGTAGTATTGTTGCTATAGATACAACTCATCAACTTTCAAAGGCACGTTATCACTAATGTATTTAATTAAAAATGAACAAACTTCATTGTTCCCTTTTTGAGCAATCCCTTTATGATACAAATAAACTGATGCTGTATCTTTTTTACTGCAATGGATTCGGATAAACTGAGAGCTGTCTCATGTAATACATTTCTTGTACTGGAATTGTGGGTAATGATATATTGTGCATGTAATCAACACAAAGTAAAAATATTTTCATGAGTTATAACTAGAAGTTTCTTCCGGGCTTGGAAGCCGTGGTCTGTTGGAGCCAAGTAGTCCAAACGTTTCATCCCCATCTGCAATATTAGAGCATATAAAACAAGCCCACACTCGCAAAAGTCACTCCAACCAATCACCGATCAGAGCGAAGATGCCCTGCCCTCCGAGTACACACCCCCTGCTCCAGCCGAACCAATCCCCTTCGAGCAGCCAGTATATAAATATAACCCCTCCAGCTGGCATTTCAATCATGCCAGAACCTTCGCCCAGAAGATTCAGACCGTGCCACTGAAGTTGTCCTCCACAGGTGGGGATGAGACGTTTGGACTACTTGACTCCAACAGACCAAGGCTTCCAAGCCCGGAAGAAACTTCTAGTTATAAGTCTGACTCTGGCCGTGAAAGCTTCCGACTATTCATTTTCATGAGTGTTGCAATCCTCCTTTGTTTTGCAAAGAGAGTTATAAAATTTGTTGTTTATTTTGTGTACAAGCAACTGAGCAATGACAACCGTTTTCACATTGTCATTAAGCTTGGGTTTCTTATTCTAGCATTTAGTTCCTCACAGTAGCAGCATGTATCAATCTGCAGCCTTCTGAATCTATAAACAAAATATTCCTTGCATGTTTTATAGTACAAAAGTATTCACAATCAGATTTGGTAAGTCCATACTTTTCCAAAAATAAATATCTAATTTTACATTTAGGTACTTTTTTCCTTAGAGGCATAGTAGGTCACTTTTAGAGGAAATTAGCTATGGTCTTTTATCTGATCAGTGTATTCCTGTGAATAAGCCTTTCAATTTTGCTGCTGCCTCTCTTACCCTTAGAAGACTCACCTTTGAACAGAAGCCCTTTAAGTCATCTTACTTCTTTCCCCCAATTTCATGTTAGTTTAGAGTTGCTTTTTTTACATACTTCAACTCTTTTTTTCTCTAACTATGGTGTAGAATTTAAAACTGCTTGTATGATCAACAGAGTGGCTAGGACAGTATGGCACAAAATCCTCTTCATTGCATAAGTTCGCTTTAACCCTTAATCTTCTGAACATCATTGGGTAAGCCCCAATCATTTATTGGAAATATAGGTATTGTTCATTTTTAGTGTGAAAGTCGCTACATTTTTTAAGGAGCCTCTTCATTGATTTTATGAAAATTTTTCATTAATACCTTAGTCTTACCCTCTTTTTACCTAAATAAATTTATTGTTAAGCAAATGAATGATTTGTTACATTGTTACAGAGAGCACCAAAGTTTCCAGACTTTCTTTGGATAAAAAGAACAAGTAACCAATAGCAGAAACTTAAACTAGCCTACACCTAAGCCTACCTAATATTTAAAAAAAAGTAAAATACCTACTCTATAATTATAGCTTAAAAGACAGTAACCCTTGTGAGCCTTTCATTGGATTTAGAAACTTAACAAAAGCTAATATAATTAAAACTAAAGTGCAAAGTATTCCAGTTTTCCATTCTTCTACAACATTTTCTTTATAATATGACAAATTATTGTTACAAATTCACTCAAAATTTGAAACATGTCCGAGTAAGTGGAACAAAATTAGTGAAATTTGAGTGATTTCATAACAATAATTTGTCATATTATAATATATTTCACTGTGAAAATCCCCGGAAAAATAAACAACTTATTTTCTTTATAATTCACATATTCACAGCTTGTAATCTAGCTTGTTTTATTCTGTTTTCTTTGTATGTCTCGGGCATTCATACACCTCTCTTAAGGTTTCTAGGTCTATCTTATTGTGTGTCTTTCATATCTCTCTCATTTTCACTTTCACTAGTTCAAACTATTCTCAAGTGACCATCTGAAGTAAAACTTTTAACTAAATAGCTTTAAAACAAGCATTATTCACTTCATAACTTACTAGTTCACCTCACCGTACAGCAGTAATAACAAAGCAAACTAGCCTCAAAATAAATGGCAATGAAGGCACAGAATCCAATACCAACACCAGCTGACTTCAATGTTGCCACCCCGACTTTATTTTTGATAGGCATCATGTCACAAACTTGAGGCCTTTCATAAAGAAACGGATATTGCAGAGGACTATGTTCTTGATAAGTAATAGTAGGACACGTATGGATACATACAAATTGCATTTGTACAATAAAGTGAAAATGGAGAAAAAAAATGTGACAAGGCTTTTCAAAAATAAAGTTTTCATTTATCCTACTTTGAACCCAGCTTTATTGAGTGCCACAGGTATTATCAAAGTTGGACTTCAACTCTGGAAGCAGAGCAATTTTTGTCTACAGTGTTACAGCAAAAACAAAAGTTTGGACTGTTTTATGGTAATTATGAATTATTTTAATTTAGAGGAGGTAGCATTTTTCCAAGAAATTGGACAGGTTGTGGCACATTGGACATTTGTCTTTCTTCTGTTGATGCTCTTTGATCAGACTTCTGTGTTCGCAATCTTGTACTTAAGTACCATTGTTGTAGTGCATTTTAGTTTAACATTGTCATAATGTTAGCAATGTTTTCTTAGTGAGTTGATTCAAAAATGTGCATTTATAATTTTCTTAGGCCCCCTCATAGCTTGCTGTAGGAAAAGAAGAAAGCATTATTTTAATGTTGTTGCTGAATTGATTAGAAGACTCTGCAGCAGATGCATATAGTACATTTAATGAATATAAAATTTTGTTTGAACTTGAAAACACTCTTGTTTGTCAGCTTACTTCTTTGATTTTAAGGTGTGATCAGTAATAATGAGACCAAAGCATTAACACATTCATTCCAACTACCATGGTCATTATGGCATGAAATCATAAGCAGGAGGTCTGGGGTTTGATTCCTGCCAGAACTGTGCTTCATGATTGAGCTTTTTCCCAGGTTTTCCTCAGTCCTCATAAATGGGAAATGCCAGAAAGGTCCTTTCCTAATTTATCATTTCATTTCATGTATCATGCCTCAATAGCAAAAACGAGCATTCATTCCCAGACACTAGAGCCCAAGCATGTAGGGTATCTATTACTGAAATTAATTCAACATTAGGTATTAATGGGAAGAAAAAAATATGGATTGAAGGAAGAAGTTAAAATCTCTCTCTTTTTAAAGATGTGTTTAGCGCCTGTTTTCACTACTGGGACTTTGCAGGTGCTGGACACTGGTGATACATTAGATTATGTTGAAATTTGGGAAAGGAATTATTTTATTTTGAAAGGAAGCATTCCAGGCTTAAGTTAGAATATTTCTCCAGCATTTGCCATTGATGAAGACTGAGGAAAATATTGGAAAAACCTCAGTCAGGGTGAAGGATCCTGTTGAAAATCAAACACCAGAGCTCAAGTTCACGAGTTCATATCACAACTGTTAGTGGAAATAGTCATTGAAAATATGAAAGTAGGCTTTCCAAAGTGTAAAACAAAGATCAGAAATTTGATAAAATATAAATTTTGTATTGTCGCATATCATTTGTCAAACTTAAAACTCCTGTGACAACTGCCAGCAGAAGAATAAAACTATCAGGAGAGTAACTGTGAAAGATTTTGTGCACAAGTAATGCTGGGTGAAGCATGTTTGTTTACAGCCAACTACAAACCATACAAAAAATATTATCAATTTTCAAGCATCTTAGGAGAGGATAATGTCTGAAGGGTTTTTTGGCTCCAGCCTAAATGGAAAGATGAAAAGTGAGCCATGATTCATTTGCAGATGTCTCTTTTAAAACCATACCCAAAACCTATAATTAAAAACCTTTGTCCTTACATCTGAACCATAAACCATAAAAAGGTCTATAATTTGCAATGGGAAACATTTTTTTTCTTTCTTGAGATTTTAACACCTTGCCACATGCCACAAGTCTCTGGGACAATGAATGAATATATTAAGCATGATGGAGTGACTAGAACTCACAATGTATTAAATTTGCCAGAATTTGTTTTCAGGAATAGAGGAAAACTCCCAGTCAGATATGTCTAAACAATTGCAGATAATTACCATGTCAGGTTCAGCAAAGGAAAAGTTGGGAAGGGAGTTTCATTCTTACCCACCATACTACTATCCCAAATGAAGCAGGAGAATAATTGAGAATGATAAAAGTTGATGCATAACTTGGTAACATTTGTTTTTAGCATGGCAACACTGCAGTGTTAGTCATTTTTTGAGCTTGGGAAGTTTCTGTTAAACATAAGTGAAAAATATTGAGAGGGAAAAATATGCAGATTATTCGTTGTTGTAAGAATCATTCTGTTTTTTCAGTTCCATACTCAATTTTTTAAAGTTAATTGTTACATCTGTCAAAATTGTATATAAAGAATGCCCAGATCACTATTTTCAGCATTCTTTATTTGCAGAAATTATGCTTTATTATGTTTTCAAAACCAGCATTTTCCATCCTTATTATGCCCAGGATAACATTGAAGGTAGTAGCCATAGGTGAAAGTGATGTGCTTTTTATGCTTTATGGTTGCCATAATACTGGACAAATTTTAGCATATTTTACGCTTGAGAAATGAAAATACTTTCCCTTGTTCCTCTTTAGCTACTGAATGCAGAAATTTACAATAAAAATTCTGAATTGGTTACAGTTTATAATAATTGAGGACAATATTGGGGTGCATTATTTAATGAATTTTATGTAGTTTAGCTAACAAAACTATAGCGTATCTCCATATAATAACTGGTGCCTCTCTGCCTGTCATTTGTATTCGTACAAGAACATTCCTTGCAATGATCCAGCAATAATCAGCAAGCCTGGAGATGCTTCATCCATCTGGTGTCATTTCTTCATTGTTCTGTCTTCCATGGTTTTGTCACCTAATTCACAAAGCCATAGCAGTAATTCCCAGTGAAGTGAATATATTATCTGTGCAATTGATTGAAGTTATCACAATTACAATGAAAATAAGCACATACATTATGACAGAAGATGTCAGGAATATTGTCCTGTCACCATGTTCATGACTTGCTGATCCACAATTGTTTTCTAAGAGATCTAAATGGGAGTGTAACGTGTATTTTGAGTGTCATTTTGCACCCCATTACTTGGTAGGCTTATATTAGACATTCCTCTAGTTCATTTAAGAACTTTCAAAAAATAAGGCATTTTTAAAAAATTCTGTTGGAACTCGCACACTGAAGCTTGTTAAATATAAATGTAAATTCCATCTAATCTGTTATCTAACACACTCTTATGCTTCACTCACTTTTAAACGGTAGACCAATTTTGAAGAGACATCCATCTAAGTCTTTAAGTTGGTTGAAGATGGAGAGGATGTCTCTTCGAAACTGATCTACCGTATTTAAAAGTGAGTGAAGCATAAGAGTGTGTTAGATGACAGATTATATAGAATTTACATACCTCTAATTTCTTATAATTTCCAGCCTTCATATTTTCCAGAAATCCCATCACCACATTTTAGAAGGCTTCCATGCTGATTGTTTATTCTTGATGGAATATCATCTAAAACATTAAAGCACTGTAAAGAAGAGTTAACTGGAATATTATTGCATTTGATAAATTCTACCATAAGTGAAGGAATCTACCCAGATATACTGAAAATTAGTATAATCAGACAATTAATAAAAAGGGTAACAAGAAGAAAACAGGAAATTACAGACCAATTCTAACCTTCATCTTTTCCAAAATATATGAAAAAATGCTAAGCATAAGATTATTAGGTTTCTTTAACAAGCAAATCACAGCATAGCTTCGGAAAAGACTTATCCACAACAACAGCAGTAGCAAATCATTATCACTGAATACTTAAAGCTCTAGATGATGATGAGAAAATTATGTGATAATTCGTTGACCTGTCCAAGGCATTTAACTCAGTGTCTCATTCAATATTATTGAGAAAAGTGCAAAAATATGGAATGCAGGGCAAAACCAGAGAAATTCTACAATCATATCTACAAGACTGCACACAAGGTACAGAAATGTGTTATAAAAATGGAAATGTCATAACTTCAACTAAATCAAATTGTAAAGTAGTTAAAAGTGGAGTACCTCAGGGATCTGTACTGGCCTACTATTGTTTTTAATATATGTAAACAATTTGCTAATCTTTGCAAATGTAACACTAATTCATATGCGATTATACAATCCTGCTATGTTCTTGTAAATTTCTTATTGGTAGAACAAATTATAACAGAACAATGAAATAGCATTTACAAATACTTATGAAGTACTTTTACTCTACATGTGCAAAAAGCTAGTGCACTTATGTTCCACTACCGCAATAATAGGCATTAGAATCTAGACATAAATGTTATAATTAATGGAGAAGCAATAGTAATTATTCATATGCATTTCTTGGAAGTCATTGCAGATAACCGATTAACTTTCAAACACCTTGTAGATTATATTTTTCACAAAGTGAGCACATGTATATACTTATTTAAAAAAATCACAATATTTAAATAAAGATAGTCTAAAGTTAGTGTATTATAGTTTAATCTATCAGTATTTTTGTAATGCAGTTGAGGCCTGGAGAAGTATATGTGGTGTAAATATGTATAGACTATTAATCCTTCAAAAAAGTTGTTTGAGATGTGTGTGTGTGTATATATATAAAGTAGACAGAAGAGTATATGTAGAAATATTTTTAAGGAATATAAAATGCTAACTATAATATCATTATACATGAACAATGAACAAGACATGATTCTAAACAAGGACTGCCACAGCTATACCACTTGGATTCAGAACAACAATTATCATCTAAATGTAAACAAAAAAGCTACTGAAAGAAATCCAAGAGTTATTGGTAAAATTTTGTATAATAAACTGCCAGTAACGATTAAAAGTCAAAAAGGGAAAAAGTTCCAAACAGAATTGAAAAACTTCTTGAAAGATAAATGTATCTATAGGATAAATTTATTGTAAATATGTATATAAAGTATAGTTGAATATAATTGTTTATAGTATAAATGAAAATACCTTATTTGTTATATGAGATAAACTTGTTATATATCTCTTATATTAAATTATTTGGTTTAGCAATGTATTTTGTTATTAATATATTTTTCTGACAGTAACTCAAACTCCAAGTTTACAGCATGTTCTGCAATAAAATAATAATAATAATAATAATTATTATTATTATTATTGTTGTTGCACAATTGATGGTTATTGAGAAGTTCATGGATCTGAGGTCCAGTTAAACTACCCTCCTTGATTTTGTTTCCAATGATTTGTGGAAATTAATCTAGAAGGTATTTTAATGCATCTTCTTCATATCTATAAAGAAGTTCTTCATTGAATCAAGTTTAATGTGCAACAGAGGAAGTAGAACTTTACTGGAATCTATCAAAGGAACACGTTGCCTGGTTCCAAGGATTCTCAGAGTGGCCAGTCTTTCCTAACGAAAGGGAATGCTTTATCATAGCTATCCCACTCATATGAATAGTGCTTGATATAGCCCAGCTGCAGACCTAGAAATATTGTTATGATTTTAAAGTCTCCACAGATATGCCATTTGTATTCATTGTAATTTGTTGTTGTTATCAGTTTCTCCTATTGTCATGTACATTCTACATGTGCACTGCATAACCAGCTGGTTGGTGAAAACGTATTTCCATTTGGGAACAAAATAGCCTTTGGACTTAGTGTCTATGAACAGGCACCATACTTTTGGATTATGTTATATTTAGTTTTGTCATAAGGCCACATACAATTATGCAATACACTATATCACTCTCCACAGAAAATAGTCTTCCAGGGGTGTTTGACCTGGCCAGGATCGATGGATTTTTTTCGGGTGTAAAAATCCTAAGTACGGCTTCCTTTGAAAGGGAAGAAAGCCGTAGGTCGTACATTTATGGCACAAAAAAGAACCTCAAGTCTGAAAGAAGAGACCTCTGAGAAAATTTATCGGCCCTTTCATGCCCTGAATTTAATGGGATGCTGATGACCTAAGATGTTAAAGAGTGTCCAAAAATAAAGCAAATCAACAAAATCAACAGGGGTTTTTGATGAATGCAGAAAGTGATACCTTGACATTTGAAGCTATAAGCTCCCATTGCTTTGCTCATTGATAACTCCAGGTCCCTTACAAGATCATTTAATTCATATTAAGTGATGATATAGAGCTTTCTTAAGGATATTTTCTCTGAAGTCAGTATTATGGAATGTCTACGAAAGTTCTTCTACTTTGTGCTTCTCATTGGACTAGTCAACAGCGGTAGGATTTGGGAAATGGTGGAATAGGTAGTTCTTTGGAATGCGATAACAAAACAAATAGCTAATGGGCTATTGGAATAAAAAACCATCCATCTTTTCTTTCTCGAAAGCCTTTGGATTTGAGGTACCATGCAAAAATAGCAATCTTTTGTATGATCTGTCAGCTCTCTCCCTATTGTAGGGACTGCAAGGGACATAGATGACCTGTTTATTCAGCCAATCTCATAAGTTGGTAGAACATTATAGCAAATGTGGGTATCTAACTTCGGTCCTATCCCCCAACTTTATCCAAAATACAGAAAGCATTTATGATTGACATAATATTTATGTTTTAATTAAAAAAGTTCACTTTAACCAAATTTATTAAAATAATGTACACATTTATACAGCATGTTTAAGTAGAGCAGACAAAAATATGCTCAAAGAAAATCGCATATCTCACGACCAAGTAAACAAAATTGAACAAAACAAGAAAACAGTATATAGAACACATCTATACTGACAAAATCTTCAGTAACAATTGACTAGTGGTATCAGAGAATTATTGGTAGTAAGATAACATAAAATGATCTGTAGGTCATAGAAGAAAACTTTACCATACAGGCTGATGCCTTGCTGCAGCTGCAATCCCAAACAGTAGCAAAGAAAGTCAACTGTTTAGGATTTTAGTGGTAGGAATTAATTTAGGCAAATAAGTTCCTTACTGGGCATATAACCTTGTTAGTTCAGTTTGTTAGAGCATTATGCCACCATTATGCAGATCATGGGTTTGATTCCCCACATAATTTTTTTTCCCTCACTTGCAATTTTTTTTCTCTTTTGTAACCTTCATAATTTATTTATACTGTTCTTAATGGAATAAATGTTACCTTTTTTTCTCTCTTGGAATCATTCAATGTTACTTTTTAATAGGTTAGGCTAGTGTAGTTTAAGTCCAACAAAAAAATAATTCAACTCCATACTAACAGTGTGTAACTCAACTATCTTTGGGGCAGAGTGCAGCTTTCTCTGCTGCCATTCAGGACTTCAGCCACAGCAAGCCATCTGTTTGTAACATCAAGTTGAAAGAAACTTCTGATAATTTAGGGCTGATAAAACTGCTACAACCCTGATTCTATATAATACAAAGAATGAAGTGCATCTGATCAAATGTGTAACACCAAAACCAGAATTAATTCAGAAATTAATATCATGATTAGCAACCAAAAATTAAAAAATTAATTACTTCAATCTTTGAAGCATTTTCAATCATTTCACTAGATGTCTGATACATCTTGGTAACAATGGTTTTCAAATTTGTTTTTAAGTGGCTAGAAAACAAGTTTCTTTAAAATTACTGATAAGTTTTCCATAGTTCCAAATAGTTTCTTCTTCTTTGAGAGTCTGTTTATCTATTGTAAGTTGTTTATTTTATAACTATCGTTTGTAATGTGTACAGTGTTGTCAATCTTAGTCTACTTAACAGTAATAAACAAACTTCATTCATTAATTTCTTCTTCGTCTTTGATTGTTGAGCATCCTCCAATATTAAGACGTTCATCCCCTGGGACTTTACAAAGCCATTATCCAAGTCAGGTGGAATAGAGAGGGCATATTCAGCACTTCCTGAATGGATGGCACTTGATTAAATTTTTTATATTTTTTAAGTTTTCTTATGTCTCCAGAAAGACTTCAGCCTTTTTCAGAATAACACTAGGTAAGCTAAACCTTAACATTTTACAAACCTAGAGCTCAGAAGTTGCAAAATCGAGTGTGTTAAACAGTGAAATATTTTATGGAAATAAAAAAGAAAGAAAAAAATGTAAATAAACTCCAGTATTTTAATTACCTGAAATGTATAATTTTTGCAAAAAATCTTATTTCTCATGTACATTTTACTATATATTTGGCATATATTTAAAATGTATTATAATTTAGTTTATTTGCCTGGAATTTATAACATAAACAAAATTATTAAATTTAATTTTTAGTTAGTATGCATATGGTATATATACCCTCCCCCCCAACTGCCACAGGTGGCTGAGGTCGTTAAGGCACAGACTCATGAGCAGGAGGTCTGGGGTTCGAATCCCACCAGGACCATCCTCCCTGACTAGGGTTTTTTCCGGGTTTTCCTCAGTCCTCATAACTTGCAAATGCTGAGGAGGTACCCTAAACTTAGGCCTGGAACGTTTCCTTCCCTAAAAAAAAAATATCCTTTCCCAATTTATCATTTCATCTCATGTATCATAGTGTCCATCGCCTGTGGTGCCTCAATAGTAAAAACGAGCGTTAAACACTACTAAAAAAAAAACCTCCCCCCAAGGTAGTTAATAGTTTTATTGGAAAACATTGATGTTTTAAGGTTACCACCTGCTGACTTTTATGACATTTAGTATAGGAATAAATGCATTCATTTAGTACATACAGAATTCAATGCAGTAATTTATGGAAATTGATAGAATGTTTTTTATTTCCTATGTCTATAGGGGTTGTTCAGAAATTATCCAAACATTTTAAATATCGCAGCTAATTATAAGGTCTTAAGGCAACATTTAATTATGTCAGATTTTACTGTTCCACCAAGAGCCCAAATTTGATTCCCTACAACTTCTGGCACTTTGCTGTTAATCAGAAATTTCAGATCACATATGAAATTAAGGATAATATGATGTGGCCAATAAGGAAAGAAGACTTTGCACAGTTGTTACATTTAAAAAAATGTTGCTACTGAAGAAAATTTATTCCCACTGTGAAAATCTCTCTTTAGACTACATTTGCTCAAATCAGTTCAATAAATAAACACCAGATTTTTTTATTTTTAATTAGCTGGTGAGTCGATTTAGTACTCTTATGCTCCACTTACCATTCAATTATACAGAACTTATTTTACATTTTAGCCTGTATCATCAGCTGTGAGTTGACAGTCGGGTGGGCTAAAGCCTGTGAAATATATCTGTATAATTCAATGGTAAGTGGAGCATAAGAGTATTAAATCCACTGACTAGCTAATGAAGAATTAATATTTCTTCACTCTATTAGTTCGGACATGAAATTAATTTTAAATCAGATGTTTTTAATAAATAAACTGTACTCAGATAACTTGTGAAGCATGAGATTATCGCAATATACAAGATGCTCTTCCTTTATGAAATTTTTGTTAAATTTTATTCTCAATGCTATGGAATGAACTTATACTCAATGTAGCAATATCATAAGAAAATATACAATGTTGTGCAAAGTGCAGGTTTGTACAAGATTTATGCATGATAAACAAAAACTAAAAATATTTTAAACATCAAGGCGTTTGATTTGACTTATTTTCTTTCAAAATGTATTCTCATAATAAAAAAATGCTAGTTAACAGACCAAAATAATACAACCACCATTAAATCAAAAAGTCACAAGCATTCCATTAATTAATTTTGAATGTGAAATGGTTTTGCTACAATATATAGCTGTTTTCACTTTTATTTTTGTTTGTGTAATTTACTAAGTGTGGATTAAATTGTTACAGAATACTTTGGGAGAGTTTCCAATTATTCTAGGGAGAGATTGTGCTGGAATTGTTGTTGAAATTGGACAGAAAGTAAGCAAATTTGAGATTGGTGATGAAGTTTGGTTTGCTGTCCCATATTGGTTGTCGGGAACTATGGCAGAATATATTGCTGTCAGTGAAAATAGAGTAGCTAGAAAGCCCAAAGCTGTAGGATTTGAAATTGCTGCAAGCATACCGTATGCTGGAACAACTGCTTGGAATTCAATGTTAAAAGCCAAACTTAATTCAGAAACAACAGGTGATAAAAGGTAAGCTCCATAGTATAAAATGTTGTTGCTATTTTAGGTAGCTGTCAACTGTCAGATTAAAAGCTTTGGAATATGTAGAAAGAATAAACACGCAGATAATCACATCAAAGCTGACAGTTTTAGCCCCACAAATTACAAATATGCAGTTATCAACAGCTGAACACACTGACTAGTTAACTCATAAATTAGCAAAGAAGAATACTTTAAAGAATACAAACAAATAGAAAGAACAGCGGTTAAAAATGGTTTTCAAACAGAACTAGTACACAAAAAGTACAGAAATTCTAGAGGCAAAAACTTATTAAAGAAACCGCATCACTTTCAGCAAGAAAAGATTTTTAAGCCAATTTTTAATAAAATTCATATATGGGCTATAAAAAATTCAAAATATTCTAATTCAAAATATTCTCAAAGATTTTAATATCACATTAGCACCTGTAAACAGATTTAATGTTAAAAATCTCCTGATAGACAATGTTAATGACAGTATTGCATAGGAGGAAGAAGCAGGGATTTACAAAATAAGTTGTGCAGAATGTGAAAAAAATCTGCATAGGAAAAACAAAGGGAAACATAGACACATGGTTAAAAGAACATTTTAGGAACATAAATTACAAGCAACTGGAGAAATTGGCAGTAGCATCTCATTTCCAGACAGAAAACTACCACATATTGAATAAAGCAAATACAAGGACCTACAGAATCATCAAGTTGGGAGAAAATCTACATTTACAAATACAAAGACAGTTTAATAAACTTCAACACTTCCGGAAATGAAAACATAAACTTCATCACCTCTACCAAAGCAGAATACACATTCCCAAGCATAACAAATTATCCAGCAGTCGACAGCTGATGATGTGAACGAAGGGTTCCTGAAACCGGTTCTATGTACTATAAATAAGTAAGTGGAGCAAAAAGAGTGTTTAGTTTGACTCAACCATACAATAATCTCAATTATATTATTAGCTTTACTGTACAAGTTCTAATTAACATTTTTAGTTAATGTTGTCATGTTGGTATATTTAAAATAACATTATATTGTTATATTGACATTTGAAATTTAATTTGTAGAATTACTGTACTTATTGTAATGTTTCCTCCCAAGTCAGTCCTGGTGGTGTAGTGGTTACCATACTTGCCTCCTAAACCGAAGATTGCGGGTTTGAACCTGGCCAGGACCGATGGATTTTTTCGGGCGTAAAAATCCTAAGTATGGCTTCCTTCAGAAGGAAAGTAAAGCCATGGGTCCCGTGTCATACATTTACGGTATGAAAAAGAACCTCAAGCCTGAAATAGAGGCCTCTGCACAAAATTTCTTGGCCGTTTCATGCCCTGAGTTGAATGGGACGCTGATGACCTGAGATGTTACAGAGCATCCATAAATAAATCAATCATCTTAGCTGCTAAAGGAAGAAAAAACTTTTTTTTATGAAAACTAAACTTGACAGCAGTCTAGTATACTATATTCACCCATTAATGGGGCAAAATTGTTTCTGAATTCAAGATATTTGCTCCTAAGTAAAAGGTGTATTCGGGTGAATTCTCTATGTAGACTCAGTTGCTCAGCAAAGAGGGCAGCTTGAAATGCTGTATATGAAATAATTTTTTGTTAGATTATGTTATTTTTTATAGTTAGCTAAGCTCAAAGCTAGTGATAATTTAGCTTTAGGTTATCAGCACAGAATGGTAAGAAAAAGGGGTTGAAAATGTTTGCCTTAAAACAACGAATAAATGCTCTGTTAAAATTTTTCCACCAGTTGCAAAAGCAAAACTTAGTTCTAAATAGATATTATCTAATTAAAATGTAAAATGGAGCTTGCACAGTGAAGCCAATCATATAATTGATATTATTGTATGATTTAATTGAACTACATACTCCTAATGCTTAACTTACTTGTATTACCTGTTTATTTTACATTTGCCTATGGCCATGAAGAAATTATCATTTAGAAAAAGTGCTGGCAATAACATATCACATCACTGAGAGGAGAGAAGAGGCGAGGAGAGGAACATTCTATTTGTTTGATCTCATTTGTAATTGGTAATAGCTTCATTTTTGTGCCCATTAATAATGCAGCATGTCAAAATCGTATATTCTTTATACCATGTGATTAGTGATGCTTTTCCCTGTAATGCAGGGTTTTTTTCCTATGAGTGAGCCCCATTTGTTTGATGTGCTATAGAGATGGTAGCAAACCTGCTTCCTTATTTGTTTACTCTCATAGTCATAGTGCATCTGTTCTTGGGGCATGTTGTTCATTTCTTAATTTGACAGTATACATAAAGTGTATTATGCCTCATGTGTGTACAGTGGCACAGTGTGTTTTTAAGTACGATTCATATATGTTTGTGTTTTTTGTTTTGTTTTAATAGTGGTTAACTCACATTTTTACTGCTGAATCACCACAGGTGGTGGACACTGATGATACATGAAATGGAATTATATATTGGGAAAGCAAACATTCCAGGCCTAAGTTTAGGGTACCTCCCTGGCATTTGCCATTTATGAGGACTGAGGAAAATCTGAAAAAAAATCCCAGTCAGGGACGGTCCTGGTGGGAATCAAACCCCAGACCTCCTGCTCACGAACCTGTACCTTAATGACTTTGGCCACCCATGGCAGTTTTTGTAAGTTAAAATGTGGTGAAAGAATCATAGGATCAATTTTTTTTTTTTACAATAGAGTTGGTTCTGTTATTTATGTGAATACTATATTAATCTCTTTTTTTAGAGAATTACGCGACAGGGAGCGTGATCATGCATTTTTTCAAGAGACTACTCTTACTGCGATTAATCCCATGAGACCAATTCACAATGTGTTTCCACAAGACAGAGTTGTTAGTATGGATTTGTAGCCAGCTTCTTATGCCTATATTTATCTGTGGGGTAAATTAAAAAAAATGCCATGTACAAGACCAACCTGCACACCATACAAAAACTCAAAAGAAAATATTCATCAGGAAATTGTTGCATTTCTGAAAATGAACTACAATGAATAATGAATAATTTCCTAAAGAGATGCCAAAAATGTGTGGAGAATGAAGGCGAACAGTTTCAACACCTCATTTGATAATTTGGTGGTAATGGGCCTCTTAAATTGGTTTGTTTTATTATTTTACCCTCTCATTAATCATCAATAGCTGGCTGGCAAAACACTCTGGGAAAGAAAACTGATCACATGGTACCAGGCATCTGTCTTCTTCCATAATGTAGTCTTATTGGTTTGCAACATGAAATCTTGCCTTACTGATTAGGTGTTCATATTAATAATGCCTTCTCTGGCCATCCTACATGGTTGCACTAGTGTTATGTTATTCTACGAGTCAGAATAGTGGGAAAGCACCAATCGACAAATGTAAAATGAACAAGTCATAATTCTGCAGTAGTGAACTTATTAAGTATCATTCTAAAAAATAAAATGATGAAGTGCCAAATATGAATGAATGAATTATAAGTGTATTTATCAAAAATGCTTTTGCATAAATTTTACAATTGCTCCTTTGCTGTAGACTAATGAAATTTTCCATGTGATTTAGGGTGCTTGTACATCATGGATGTAGCCCTGTGGGTTGCATTCTAATACAATTGGCAAGACTGTGGGGTGCTCATGTTACCACTACATGCAGTTTGCAAGCATTATCAGTGATCCAGGCTTTGGGTGCTCACGATATTGTTATTTATGGTCAAGATGATGTTGAGAATCAACTAAAACAACATGAAGGGTAATATTGTTCATCATAGTTATTTAATAAATATACTGCAAAGAAATCATATATTGTTATAATTATCTAAAAGTGTAAATAAGTTTCTGCTGTTTCAGATTTGATGTTGTGTTCAACAATGAAGGATCTGTAGCTTATAAACCTTGCTTAAAATTTTGTAAACCTGGAGGCCATGTCATAACTACAGTTGATTCTGAAACTGCCTCAGACATATATGGTATTTTTTTGCGTTCATTGTACACAATCTGGATTCGTCTTAAATGTTTTATACAGGTAATTAACCAAGTGATACACTGCAGCATATAGTTTTATGATCCAATAGCATGAATAATTTGGAGCAGTAATGAGTATGTCTTTTCAAAGGGAGTACTTTTGGTTTGTTACATATATTGGTATAAGTTTGTGGAAAGAAATTAAGCTAAGGATCAACGATATGGAAGTGAAAGAAATATTTGGTGGCAAAAAAATCAGTAAGTTTAAGTAAAGGCATGAAAAATTTTGGGTTTTGGAAAAAACATGTTGAATGTTGTAATAACAATGGCAGAGCGAGATTTGTGTAGGTCAAAGTTGCAGTTGTAAAATTAAAAGTAATAAGTGGAAGGTTCAGATAGAGATATGTCCAATATGTGGACAAAAAAAAATATTATGACATAGTTTATTAGAATGTAAAGAAACTAGGTTATTGAGGGAGAAATACTTTTTGGATAAATGGAGCAATATTTAAACAGAAATAGTTTGAGGATAAAATGATGAATTTAAGCACAGAGAAAAAACATAAAGAAATGGGAAATTGTTTAGGGAAAGTGAGGAACAAATGGGGTTAAGGGGGATCAATAAACAAATGAAATATATAAATGAGCATAAATTATTAGAGATGGTAATTTTTAATTCTGGGAGTAAATACAATATTCTGATAATCACAGGTTGTGAATTTTAGATCAATAGGACAATCAATAACTAAATTACTCAATTATCCTGCAACTTTCATCTACAAAATTAACTCACTCAAAACCCAACTTAAATTATACTTCTGCCTGATTTGGTTCCTCATTTCTTACTTATTTTCTTCAACCAATTTCTTTTAACCTTACCTAAATAATTCCCAAACTCCCAAGATTTTCTACCCTGTTTTCATATTCACCAACTTATTTCCCCTTATCTATGTTGGTAAATTATTCCACTTCTCAATCTCAAAAGTTTTGCTCTCATTCCTTTAGTTTCACTACATTCCACAATTGCATGCCAGTAACTATCTTGCATTCCGCACATGACATTGTTCTATATTTAAACCTCCTCTTATTCCTTTTAGATTCACTACCCTATCCAGGGCCATGAGATTCCCTCCCTCGTCGACCTGTCACCTTCATGCACATAATTCTCTTTGCTCCATATTTCCTTTAATCCCCATAAACCCTCAATGATATTTTCTACTAAAACTACTTAATATCTCCTGTCTTTCCATTTCATCAATTCTTTGTTTAATTTCTCTCCAAAAACCTCTTTCTTTACTTTCTCTATCATGCCACACTATACCAAAGCCAATTTTTTCCATAATCTCATTGATTCTACTAACCCAAGTATTTCCTCTCCTCACTTTCTCTTGCATCACTAGATAGTGTTTCAAAATATAATTATCTTTTAAAGTCTTAATCCTAAACCAATATTTCATAGTTCTTGTCATTATTTTTCCTTTACTTCCCATTTTGCCTAATTCAGCTCCAGCAACCCGGTTTGGTGTGCTCTTTGGTAGGCCTATAATTTGTTTGCAGAAATTCCTATGAATGAAGTCTACATTTAGCCATCCCTCATCACTACCCCAAACATCATTTTAGTCTCTACTACTACCGTATATATTTTCTCCAACCACTTTATATATATTTCTGGTGCTTTATATCTACAGGCAGTAATAGCGTTCAAAGCTAGCCTCCCTTTTGCTAGAACCTTTCTTTTTTGTTCCCTCCACCCTTCATTCTTGTTAAGCCTAATACCCAAATAGTCAAATTTATTAACCCCCTCAATTTCTGCCCCTTCCCACCATTTTTCATTCTTGCATAACTTGTTTCCATTCTTGAATACCATGATTTTTGATTTTGAATATTTATTCTTAGTTGCCACTTCTTACGGAATTTAGCGATTACTTCAATTGATTTCGCTAGACCAATATTAGTAAATGACCCCATTATCAAATTTTCCACAAATAATAGTCCCAGAATCTCAACATTTTCAATTATGGGCATGCCAATATTAACTTTGCTAACTTCTTCTAAAATATCATTAATAATTAAATTAAACAGTATGAGACTGAACTTACATCCTTGTCTTAGACCTATTGTATTCAAATTATTGGGAGTCACCCTATCCTGGACAATCTTAGTACAGTATTAATTTTCATAGTATAAATTTTATAATGCTTTTTATAAACTTACCACTAATTCCTATGGCATTCAATTTTGACCATATGTTTTGTGGTTAATTGTATCAAATGCCTTTTCAAAATCCACAAACAACATATATAGTCTCCCTCTCTTTTGGCCTCGATATTTCTCTACCATTGTATTTAAAATGAAAACATTGTCTAATTTTTCCTGAAGCCTGCTTGGAACTCAGATAATTTATTTTCTTGTTCTGCCCAATTTTGAAGCCTTTCTGCCAGAATGCTCATATATAGCTTACCTAAGACCAGTATAGACTAATTCTTCTATAATTAGCTGGTTTATTTATATCATCTTTTTCTTTAAATATAGGTACGACAATTGCTGTTCTCAAACCTTTGGGACCTTTAGTCTCTTAAAATATTGAATTAAATATCTGTGCCAATAACTTACCTCTATCATCATCCTTACCCCATGCCCTCCAGAATTCCCCCGGAATCCCATCATTCCCAGAAGCTTTATTTCTTTTTATTTATTCCTTTATTTTGTTTATACCAATCTGTATATCCGAATAATCTACACTTAATAAATAGATAAACTATTAGTAAAACATATATTGAGATCATTGTATGATTGAGTCCAACTAACACTCTTTTGCTCCACTTGTTTAAAATATGTAGAACCAGTTTCACAAACCTATCTGCATCGTCAGCTCAGAGAGAACATAGGCACATTGTTAAAAGAACATTTCAGAAACATAAAATACAAGCAGTTGGAGAAATCAGCAGTGGCATCTCATTTCTGGACATAAAACCACAATATATTGAATAAAACAAAATTATTAAAGTCAGTGCAAGGACCTACAGAATTACCAACATGAGAGAAAATCTACATTTACAAGTACAAAGACAGTTTAATAAACTTTGACACTTCCAGAGATGAAAACATTCTTCTTCTTCAGCCAAAGCCCGTCCTTGGCTGGTCTGCCATTCGACGCCTTGCCTCCCAGTACAGCCGTGACCTTCCTTCCATTGAATCTTCAACAGTAGTTGTCTGCGGGGCAGTGCAGAGGGGCAGGTGGTCGGCAGTACCTTCCTCTAGCAGGCAGAGGGGACAGATTAGGCTATCGACCACACCGATTCTATGCAGATGTTTTTGGAAGTAGTCGTGTCCTGTAGCCATCCTAAAGGTGGCTACTGCCAGCTCCCGGGGCAGGTTATTGGGGATTCATCACACCTCCACCAGAGCAGATTATACATTCCCATAGCATAAAAGTTTATCCTGCAGTTGACAATGAGTTAATGATGCAGATGAAGGATTCGTGAAACCGGTTTTACACATTTTAAACAAGTAAGTGGAGCAAAAGAGTGTTAGTTTACTGAATCATATAATGATCTGAATATATGATTAGATTCACTGTGCATTGTTCTAATTAACATTTTTAAATAGTAAAACATTTTATAATTAATAAATACAAACTATTATAAGGGGAAAAATGACTATATTGTACTTTACCTTATATTTGTTATTTGATTATTGAATATATTCATTGAAATTCATATTTTTGGTATAGCATATTATAAGTGTACTAGGGAGCATTTTACGTGGTTATTTTATTATAATTGCTGGGTCAGCACTTACGCTCTTCCTTGAAGGGGCACAATAGTTTCTTCGAAATGAATTTGAATGTGTTATTAAGAGGGAGACTGGAATATAGGTAGAATATATGGCTTACATTTTAACCCTTGAAATATGATCTTGAATTGAGAATGTGAAGATATCTATATAGTCAATGATAATTATATATTGTTAATAAAGGTAGAATTATTGATTTCGAAAGTAAGCATTTAAAAATTATTTTGGGAAGAAAAAAAATTTAAAATTAAGAAAGCAAGCATCTGAAAAGCCATGCTCTCTTGTTTTGCATCTCAGCAAAGTTATAACTCTTTTCTTTATATAACCTAATTGTGCTAACTCACTAACTCATATTAAAACATAGAGAAAACCTAATGAACTTCGAGTTTCCTCCTATGGATGAACTCGGCAATTTCCTTCTTCAACCAACAGAGGCCACTACAGGAACATCCGAGTGTCTAGCCATCGTTTCAAGTAACAGCGGCTCAGTGAGCAACTGAAGATGGGAAAGATTCTCCCGAAATGCATCTTATTTTTATGTAAGAAAGTGGAGTTGAGTATAAAAATGAATACCTAAGTTTTGGACAAAATTAGTGAAATTTGAGTGATTTCCTGAATGATAATTTGTTATATTATACCATATTTCACTGTAAAATTTCCAGCTATTCAAAACAACACATGAGTTTTTGTTCATATTTCTTTATGAAATCTTTTCCCATATGTCAAGTTCCTTGGGATGTTGAACAGCTTTTAATAAAGAGATGCATTTTTCTATTTCATGATTTTCATTCCAGAAATGTGCTGCTAGGGCTGATTTTTATATCCGTTGGTAATGGATATTTTTCCAGTGTTCCTTCAATCTGTTGCCTATATTTCCCTTGGTCTTGCCTGTGTATATTTTTTCACATTCTGTACAATTGATCTGGTACATACCTGATTTCTCTTCTTTGGGTTTGGAATCTGTTTTAATTTGCCAACATTGTATCTATTCTGAGATGCTAATGTAATATTGTATTGTTTGAAATTTTTTTGAAATTTACTATTGACTTGTGGCTGGCAAGCAAATTTTTTGTAAGTTTTTTCTTTTAATAAGGCAGTCAAAGTGGTAATTTGCTTAATTTCCTTTTGTTTTAGGAATCTTTTAATATTGTGATCTATCAACTGTTTTTTGAACCCTTTAGAAATGGCTGTTTCTATTATATTATATTCTTTTTTATATTCTTCTTTATTAAGTGGTACATTAACTAATCTGTATGCCATGCTGTTGAAAGCTGCTTCTTTATGAGGTCTTGGGTTAAAACCATGGGCTTTAATATGATTGTCAGTATATGTAATCTTTCTGTTTTGGCATTTACAAATTTGCTTCTTGCTTCCCAGTAAAGAGCACTTAAATTTATAGTGTGTTTAAACACTTGGTTGATTTTAATGCACTTCATAAGATTATTTTCACTCTATATTATTCTGGTAATTTGCACAATGTACATTCTTCTCTGCTTTTTTTGCCTCAATTGTAGGTTAAAATATTGATTGGTCTAGAGCAGGGAGCCCCTCATGTAGGCAATCAACAACATCTCTCAAGTCAGCATTGAAGCGGATAAGACAAAATAAATTATTAAAACTAGGGGCAAAGCATCCATTAAGGCTGTAAGGCTAAGCCTATCCAAAATTATGCTGGCTTGAATATGTTAACTTTTATTGACAAACTAAAATACTTCCTTATTTGAACTAAATTTGTAGATAACTGATCACATTAATAAAATTGAAGGCTCAGCCTGTCTTGCACAAGCGCAGTAATGATTTTCTCTCTCTCTGCCAGATAAAGGTAGAAAGATCTAAAACTCTTTCGTAAACTCCCATAATGATATTTTAGTTTATGCAGGTTGTGTCTATATGATAGGTTGGTAAGTCTTCGTTTATAACACTTTTTCGCTCCATTTCTATATAATTGTCAGTTGTAGTGGAACATGCAGTTTCTTACGAGGATTATAGAGCAAGGGATGGTAAAAAATTCAGTGAAGCATCAAAAATTCATTTCAATTTAGATTTATGTATACGAGGGTAGGTCCATAAGTTTCCAGCCTAACCATTTTCTAAATATGATAAAGACAAAAACTACATTTCACTTTTCAACATAGTTGCCCTTTATTGCAATACACTTCTCACGTATTTGAATTAGCATTTCAATCCCCCCCCCCCAAAATAGTTGGAAGTCTTTTCTGCAAAATTAGCATTAACAGCATGCATCACTTATTTGTCACTATTAAAGTTCCTTCCTTGGAGGTCCTTCTTGAGTTTTGAGAAGAGGAAATAGTCACTGGAAGCTAGATCTGGGCTGTAGGCTGGATAGCCGATCTCCTAGAAGCCACTTTTTTCACAGCTTCCTTTGCAACAAGAACTGTGTGCACAGACATGTTGTCAAGGGCGCACACCACCACTCAGCTTTCCTTGCCTTTTTTCTTTGATGGAAGCACATAGTTTGCGCAGTAGGCCAGCATAGTACTCCCCATTTACTGTGGTGTTCCTCTTCTTGAAGTCAATGAAGAGTATTCCTTCACAGCTCCAATAGATTGTGGCCATGATCTTTTTGGTTGACTGAGTGATCTTGGCCTTTAGAGGTGGTGTTTTTCCAGGTTTATGCCACTCCATTGATTCTCTTTTGGACAAGAGATCATAATAGAGGACTACAGTTTCATCTCCTGTAACAATGGTTTGTAGAACTTCTCCCTCATTGCCACAGCAGAGCTCCAAAAATGCCTGACAATAGATGACTCATTGTTGCTTATGGACTGAGGAAAGAAGTCTAGACACCCATCTTGTTGGGCCTTACTCATGTTTAAATGTTCATGAACAATTCAAAGGGCTGTTGTTTCAGAAAGGCCCAACCTTGCTGCTATTTCTGTAACTTTGAGCTGCCGGTCTTCCATAATTTCTCCTTCCACAAGAGCATTGTTTTCAGGAGTGAGCACCTCCAAGGGCTGAACTGCACACTCTTCATCTTCAATGCTTTCTTGCCCATTCAAAAGAGTTTGTCCCATTCTTTTATGGTAGAATATGAGGGGAATGCCTTCCCATATACACTATCCAATTGTTGTTTAATTTCATGTGGAGTAAATCCTTTTGTGAAGAACTTAATAACAGTTGGATACTCCATTTTGAACATGTGGCAATCTTCTACACATAGCCTTCTTTATGCAACTATATCTGAACAACTGAACAGCAGAGTTACAGTTGCAATTATTTACTTAACAGATAAGGTATGACATCAGATAACCAGGGATTTTTGAAGATGATAATCCTTATCGGCGAGGCCAGATACTTATGGACCTACCCTCATATATGCACTGAAAAAGAATTGAAGGGTTGAGCTCTATATAAACAGACGTAAGGGTGGGTCATGGAACGTGAAATCTTTTAATATTGCATGTGATTTAAAACATTACAGGGCTACTTCTTGGTATATTTAATTAAATTAGAGTTTCTATCAATTTTGGCATTCCATGTCTTAGCTTACCCTATACAAAGCCTCATTTCACAACTGATTAAAATGTAATATAACAATAACAAGGGGAGCTACCCAATATGTGCTGCACTCAGAATGATCACAGGAGTTCTCAAATCTATATCTATATTAGCCTTGGAGTTACAAGTTAGACCAGAACCCCTAAAAACAGAGATAAATGTCTGTTGAAATTTTGGAAGGAAAGTACTACTGGACTTTCTTATAGCATGGTAAGTTGCCAATTTATGACTCAGATCACACCGATGGGAACAATTAAAGATCCTGTGAACAAGTACAATATAACCTGTGAAGGCTGTATCCTTGAGACTTTATTAAAACTTTCAATCAACTGCCAAACAGGAACTTTACCCTACTTCAACACATACAGCCAAAATCAAAAATCACTTGACATCTACATATGGTGGCTCAAGCAACCATACACATGCTGTAATCTAAAAATAAGTGGCTAGACATCTAAACAGATGGATCTACTAACCTTGGCACTGGTGAAGATGGTACAGAATACTACAGTGAGCTTTACGAGATTCAGTCACTATTGAAAGTAAAAGAAACAATTTTGGCAGAAAAATGACTATACAGAAATCGGCCACACTTACGAAAAAGTTACCAGCATGAAAAGTCATATTTTTAGTCAACTCATGAGCAATGATACCAACTATAATAGGAAATGGTTCCACTGACTTAGGCTTACAATAACTTGCAAGGAAACCATCCAAGCCCTCTCCAAGTTTGGCCATATTGTGATGGTCCAGTGGATCCTTAGCCAAGTTGGAATAAGCAGGGATGAAAATGCTGATCTTGTAGCAAATACAAGATATAGTCTCCCACAACCTGTAGCTGAGTTATCACTTAAATCAGAGGTCAGTTTGGTGATAGCAAACTATCTAATAAGCACACAAAAGCTGGGAGCAAGTGGCAAACTATGGGAGTGCCTGTTGCACAACTCTTTGTCAGCAAACCTCCCTGGCTCCTCCAAATTAATCAGCTTTCTTTGGATTATGCGACATGACTACATGCAAGCACATCCACATCAGTGACAAGTTGTAGGACTGCAATTGTTTACTGTCCTGCTGAACTATAAAGCATATCAATCCATTTAGTGAGTCTTAGCATTCAAATCTCTACTGGTCTAGGTGATGCCAAATGGCCCAGTTGCCAATACCAGGCATTGGATAAACTGACTAACTTTCTATTGTAAATGTTAGTCTTTCAAAAATTTACTGTAAAATAGTCGTGTCCTATTGAAAAATAGCCAAATTTGAGACTTTGCTTCTTTTCTGCCCATTTCCCAGAATATGCTTTTTTATGTGAGATCCTTGGTTGCTTCCCCTCTCCTAGTGTTTAAGCATTGAAGATCATTTTGTTTTGGACATTTTTTCTAGTTCTGTAATTTCATATTTCATACACATTGATATGAACATGTTACTGCAACTATATGTATATTATGTTTTCAAGTAATTTTATTGTTTTGTTCATTTCATCTGCTTTTCCCATAAAACTGTATATTTATTATATATTAAGATCATTGTATGATTGACTCAAGTTGACAATGGGCTGACGATGCAAACGAAGGGTTCTTGAAACTGGTCCTACATATTTTAAACAAGTGGAGCAAAAGAGTGTTAGTTTGACTCAGTCATACAATGATCTTAATATGTGATTAGCTTCACTGTGCAATGTTCCAATTAATAATTTAAGTTTTTTATATGTTATATGTTTGAAATTGTGGCTTAATGATATTATATCTTTCTTTAATTTTTTAGTTTCATTTTATTGCTTTAAAGAGTCTTGTCATGAGGCACCACTTTTAATTTTTTACATATGTTTATGGAATGCCGGAATCAACACAGTGAAACTTTTGTTAATCTTATTTTGATTTAAAGTAAAACACTAAAAATCATGTCATCACATTAAAACTCTCTTTAAATTTCACAAACACACATATGTTTTAATGATACCAATTGAATATGTGCTCTTTGAAGTTATCAGCACACCATAAGCTTAAAAAAATAAGAATCATATTTCCAGTAACCAGAAATTTGAAACATATATAGTTAAATTCAAATAACATTTGAAATTTGGTTATTTATTTTACTGCAAAGTATTTCTTTAAATTCTTAATTTTGCATAGAATAAGTGGAGATCCTGTTTGTGGGGTTCAGAATACATGGGCCCTGTTGTGTTGGATCAATTGGCACAGCTTCTGCAGGATGGCAGTCTGCAACCAGTTGTTGACAAGATTTTTGCAGTCCATGATGCTGAACTTGCCTTTCAACACACAGATTCATCTGATGCTATAGGAAAGACAATTATTAGGTTTAGGTAAGACATTGTTTTTGTTGTAACATGACTAAACTTTCTGCACTTTTTTTAATATGTTTCACTTGCCTTTCAAAACACAGATTCATCTGATACAATAGGAAAGACAATTATTAGGCTTAAGTAAGACATTGTTTTTGTTGTAGCATGACTAAACTTTCTGCACTTTTTTTTAATGTTTTACCAGATAATGTTATGAATATGATTTGCTGAAATGGGTTTAAGAAAATTTGTGTGCAAATTTCTAGGCATTAAAAAAAAATTAGGAAACTAACCCAAATGGAAATTGAATCCAGGCCCTCACATGAGAAGTGCAAATGCTACTCTTACACTATTGCAATTATCTATCTCAAATGTTTTACTTAAAGCAGTCCTCAACATGCCTGACATTAAAGCGTTATTGAAAACAGCTTCCTATTATTCTGTTTGTTTTCTCTGTACAGTATAAATTATTTTAATGTGAATCTGATCAATCATCACAAGTTTAGTTCAATATTAAATAATACAGTCAAATTTTACATTATTGGTTTTTACAGAAGTGATTTAAACTCAATTCTCTAACTCTTTGTGCTGCCTATCTTTACACTGGTATACTTTTTGGCTAGCTTTTGACAATAAGTAAATAGCAAGTACTGAATTGGATTGAATTAAATTTAAAAATATAAAAATAGCTCCAGGATTCTTTTTTTGTTCCAGCAAGATTATTCATAATCAGATTAAGATTAATGTCAGAGGTTATTAACCAATCAGACAGTTCTGGACCACATTAACAATTTCAATGATGCTCACAGGCCATTAAGGTATGCTGTAGTATCTAGAACTGTAAGATGCTGTCATCCACTAATCCCGAGCAGCACTGAAGTACTAAAACACTACCTAACATTGTAGTTAGGTAGATGACCAGTAAATTGCATTGGAAGTAATTTGTTCCAGTGCCTTCCAGATACATTTTGAAGATCTCCAAAAATTAGTTATTTTCATATAAATACAAAAGAATCTTATTCAAAGTCAGTTATTATTCAGTTGGAAACCACCCGCCTATAGGTACAAGCATTGCAGATGTCTTCATGGCTATTATACTTTTATCTTGCCAGAGTTTTTGTTATTAGTGTGAGACATATTCAGTGGATAATTGCAATGAGTGATTGAATCTTCACCTACCATAACTATAGCATCTACTAGTAAAAAACATTAAATCAAATGATTTGTGCCAAGTTTTTAATGAAGATGAACGGACCACCTTTTACTTTTTTGTGCCAATAAACAGTAAGCCATTGTATTTAATTTGTCATGAATCAGAGTTGGTATCAAAAGAATTAAATATAAAATGACACTATATGGCAAAGTATGCATCTGTTTTGATCACCATTAGGGGCAGCTTCAAGTGAACAAAGTGAACAGCCTGCAAAGTGATTTAAAATGCCAAAAATGATTAAATGAATAATGACATTAGTTTTCTGAAATCCCTAGAACTGGTATATAAACTGGTAATAGACTGATAGCAAGCGATATAATGAAATTTTTCCAATGTAATTTTCAGGTGGAAAAAGCAAAGGAATATTAGTAATTTTTCCATAAAGCTTTTTAGTGTTTAGCAGGCACAGTAGAGAGTAATGGTGATGTTAGTACTAAATAGATAGTACTGCTTGCATGTTTAAAAGATATTAACACACTAAAACTTTAGTAGATTGCATGGTTTCACTTGTTACCACAAATTAATGGCCAAAGAACCTAATAATATCTCCAATCTCAGAACCTATCAGAAATTGGAAAATTTAAGTATATCATAAAAGATTCCTTACAGAACTTGTCATAATGTATGGAACCAAGTGTTTTTGAAACCGGTTCTATACATTATGACAAGTAAGTGAAGCATTAAGAGTGTGTAGTTCAACTAAATCATACAGTAATATCAAACAACATTACAATTAAATTTACATATTGCTCTTAATTGACAAATCACCAAGTACTATTATCACTTATAAATTAGTTTGTTTTAAATGATTAAATGCAAAATTTTCCAATTTGATTGCCTCAAACCCTAGTCCCTGGTTCATCAGCTGCTGCCTACTAGAATATTCAGGGGACCAAAGCTACCATCAAAAAAGTATCTTAATATTTCTACATACTACCAAAACTAAGGTTCTCCCATACCTTAATCACCTAGTTATAGGTTAACAGAGTTATAAAATGTATGTAAACTTATTACTGTTACCATCATTTATATTTTCCATTTATAATTCTCAATTTATGAAGTTGCATTTTTCCCTTACTCCATTATAATTAACATCAGATTGAGTATATAATGGGGTTATAATTAAAATCCTAAATGGTGCCATTATCCACATTTTATTCCCTTTTGTATTGCCCACCTTCCATATCCATTTTTTGTCTCACCTTACTGATATATTTTCCAAGTTATTTTATATTTTTATCTGCTCTTAAATTTAAAATCCTTCTGCCTCATATTTCATTCAATTAGTTTTCCCTCTTTTTAGGTAGTTGAAATTTATTGAAATGCTAAGAAAAATAAAAACTACAAAGGGGTCCCCACTTTTCTGGTTCAGGCCATTTTAGGTGTAACCCCTCACAATTACATAATTTTATACTAACCTTATCTAAATTCTAAATAATTAAACACAGTACAAAATTTCTACCTTGTTCCTTTTTTGTAAAAGAAACTGTTCCATCGAAAACTTGGTTTGTTTGCATTCCAAAATATAATGCCAAGTACTATCTGCTTCTTCATACATTGGGCATTTCCCTTTAATATACCCATTCCTTATCCCACTTAGGCACATTACTCCTGTTCTAAACAATGCCAGTCCTTCCCTTCCCACCTTATCACAAATTTCTATATATTATCTCCTTCTCCAATCATTTTTCATTGTTCTATATAGTTTCAGAGAATTTTTAACTTTAAGACTAGACCATATTTCTTAATTTTCAATATCCTTAATTTTTGTTTTTAATCTCTTTCCAAAATCCTTTCCCCAGTCTTTCTCTCTTGTTCTATATTCAACCCCATATACATATACATATTAGAATATTTTGGATTAAATATTTGGAAATAAACTTGACATATCCAAGTTTATTTCCCCTTAATTCTTTCTTGTTTTACCAAACACTGTGTTATGATATTCTCCTTTCAGTTTCCCTATTGTATACTAATATTTCAATACTCTGTTCATTACTTTTGATGCCTAATCTTCCTAAAGCAACTTTGTTAGATGAAGACAAGTCTGGACATGTCTACAGAATATTCCATTTGTCACATTTATTGCTTTCCATCCTCCATCTGACACTCAAATTCTGTTCCATACATTATTCTGCCCTCCATTATTGAACCATATATTCTTTGTAACCATTTTACTTGTATTTTTGTATTTTATTTACACAAAATTTAATTAAACTCATAGCCGTTATTTATTATGTTAATGCTTTCCATTTTGATCGTTGTGTTATCCATTACTAGACAATTTAACCCAATCTAGACAATCTAATCTAATACCTATTTTTGATAACCTCCATTTCTTTGGCTTACCATTAACATTTCTCCCTCCCTCTCTCTCTCTCTCTCTGTAAACATTTGAAACCTTTCTTTATGTAATAATCTTAGATTTTGTTTTATTTATTTTAAGACCCCATTCTCTGAACCACTTGAATGAATATTTATTATTATTTTTACCCATTTATGGTTAAAATGTTATAATATTTCCTTGATTCTGGAGTGCTTATTAATTCATATCTCTCTCTCTCTCTCTCTCTCTCTCTCTCTCTCTCTCTAAACGTTTGAAACCTTTCTTTATGTAATAATCTTAGATTTTGTTTTATTTATATTAAGACCCCATTCTCTGAACTACTTGAATGAATGAATATTTATTATTATTTTTACCCATTTATGGTTAAAATGTTATAATATTTCCTTGATTCTGGAGTGCTTATTAATTCAGGATCCTGTACAGCTTAACAGCCAGGTTGTTGTGTACATGGATCTTACATTACTATAACTATACATATTATAAAATTAACTTTACAAATACTTCTCTAAAGAAGATCATCTTCCATCATTGTTTCTTTATTTTCTTTATTACCTTCTCCCTTTGCCTTGATCACTTTTCTCTTACTTTCCCTATATAATTTCCAAATTGGTTAAAAAATTCTTTCTTGCTAATACCAAAGGAAGAACTACTTAATATTACTATATTATTTTCCACTTCTACTGCCTGATTACTCATTTCAAATCTTATCATGGCATTTGCAAATTGCCATTCTTGCTTGTGAGACTACAATAAATATTGTGAATAACACTGATGATAGTGAAGGGATAATGTTGGAATCACATATTCCATTAGAAATGAGTTATTGAATCAGCAGGGATCATCATGTATATTTTAGAGCAAGATGATGACATTTCATTTTTGGACATATTTTACTTCATAGGATTAGATTAGGTTAAATTATTAATTTATTTAAACTAATACTATTAGCTCTTCTCTTCCACATTATCACTATAATTTCAATACATGTTACAGAAAATAATACAACAATGTTGATAAAAAATTTAATTGAACAATTTAAGTAAATCCATTGCAAAGTAATTATGAGTATCCTAACCACCAACAAAAATACTGACAAATATAATTAAGAAATTTAAAGTTAATTTTGTGTCTGAATTAATACAGTAAAGTAATTAATTTATTCTTAATTAGCTAGCGAGTCCTCTAGCAAGATGGCTCCTCCAGAGATTTTGAAAATTTCCTAGGTTTGATGTGTAAATAATTCCAAAGAACTGGGGGAGAAAATTAAAGATTTGGTTCTCCAAAAGGATGATCTTCTAGTGTCCTTTGATTTAAATTCATTCTTTCCCAGCATACCAAAATGCAAACTTCCAACATCCCTTTGGAAATGGTTACAGTCTCTGAAACTAAGCAATGAGTGATTGAGGAATACATCCAACTAAATGAAGTGTGCATCAGTCAGAATTTCTTCAGGTTCAATGGTAAATTTCACAAACAAGAAGCAGGTTTAGCTATGAGGAATCCATTATCACCTTTTCTGGCTGATTTATATATGAGTAGTTTAGAAATGCTCATCACCAAATCATTTCTATACATTTTTAAAGTCTGGCACAGATATGTGGATGATATCTTTGCGATAGTTAATAAGAAATATATGGATGATGCTTTGAAATTCCTAAACTTACAAGATAGGAACATTAAATTCACTTCTGAAAAGAACAGGACAACATGATTCCTTTCCATGACTTAAAGATTATAAGAACAGGCAATAATTTGAAATTTGGAATGTACAGAAAGGATATGTAGACTGAAAATTACATAAAGACCGGTGGTTTCATTCTCATAGCATACAAACATACAATTCTCAATAACTTAGCATATAGACTCATTAATATACCCATGAATGAGTTTGAATACAGTGAAGAGTACTCTTATATAATACAAATGGCGAAAATCAATGGGTATGGCCAAGAAATTGATACAATTCTCAGTAACTTAGCATATAGATTCATTAATATACCCATGAATGAGTTTGAATACAGCGAAGAGTACTCTTATATAATACAAATGGCAAAAATCAATGGGTATGGCCAAGAACCTGTAGACAAGAAAATCAAGAAATTCAAACAAGAGAAGAGGTTAAAACAGTCTACAACATTGTCAGCAAAAAAAGAAATTACCATTCACTTTAAATTTACTTATCACCCATAGGCCACCAAAAAATTCCAGAAAATACTTCAAGAGTTTGGAAGTAAATAAATTAAGCATAAATAATCTGCTCAACTCCAATGATAATGATAGAATAATTGATTAGAAGAAGCTAGAATATATGAAATCAACTATACAGAAAGCAACAAAGTATATATTGGCAAAACAAAAAGAAGCATTTGAATTAGGCTAAAAGAACTCTGGAGAAACATCAAGTATAATCAGATACATAAATCAGCAGTTGCACATCACTTATGGAGAGATAAGTATGATATAGCAATGCAAGTCAAATTATTGAAATTCGTAGATAGAGCCTTGGAGCTGGGAATATGGAAAAACATTTTTATAAAAAAAATATGAAGATAAAGTTATGAACTTTGAGATCCCAACAGAAGACAAATTAATTCAAAAATGTATAAAATATCCACAAGAGCTGCACCAAGTTCATTCAACCTCAACAAATCCAGCCGTCGACTCACAGCTGATGATGTGGGCAAAGGCCTGTGAAACATGTTCTATATAACAAATTATTTATGAGGAAGTCACTCAAATTTCATTAGTTTTATTCCACTTACTTGGACATGTTTCAAAGGCAGGTGAAACCGTGCTGACGATGAAGGAAATTTGCCTTTGAAACATATCCAAGTAAGTGGAATAAAACTAGTGAAATTTGAGTGACTTCTTCATAAATAATTTGTCATGATAGTACATTTCACTGTGAAAATCCCAAACTATTCAAATTTATGTTCTATATAATTCAGTGGTAAGAGTATTAAATTAACTTACTAGCTAATTAGAACAATTAGGCAAATTAATATACAAGAATTATTTTATACACAATAGTAAAATTATGAACATACATTTAAGACTTATAAATAAAGCTTATTTTTAAATATATATATATTTATTTATTTATTTATTTACCATATAATCATGGTTATATATATATTTATTTATCATATTTATATGGTAAATGAAATAAAATATATATAATTTAAAATAAGCTTTATTTGCAGTTTAATATATAGAGTATAAACTGCAATATGTTGTTTTAGTTTGAATAGTTCTAAAGTCCCTGATATTGTAAGGTAAGGTATTCTGAAGAGAAACTGTGAAAGAAGAAGAATATGAAGTTGTTCAAATAATGGTATCTTTAGTAAAGAGTAATGTTGTGATCTGATATCGAAGCTATGATGTTAAGATAGTTTATGAAAATGGCATACCAGATAGCTCTGGGAATGGGGATGAAGGATCTGATAAAGTAAGGTGAGAGAAAGGAGAGTTCTTCATCACTTAAGACGGATCCAGAATAATAGTTCCAAGAGATAGCATGATATGTTCAAATTGATCAATGTTGCTAATGTGGCACATGCATACAGGGACATGTTGAAATTTCTGGGTTAATTGACATTATTGTATGATTTAGTTGAACTACACACTCTTAATGCTTCACTTACTAACAAGTAATAATATACAATAAATGTCAATTATATGACTGTGCAAGTTCCGTTTTACATTTTAATTTCTGGGTTAAGTCGGCATTGAGATCATTAAACAAAAAGTTACAATAACCAAAGTGAGGCATAAAGCTTTCAAGAATCTTTTTCAAGGGAAATGGAAGCAAATTGTTAAGTCTTTGTAACATGTAAAATTTTTTTCTTGCATGTTTCAACAATGTGAATATTCCAAGTTAGGTTTCTATCAAAATGTGCTGCTAGGTTCTTTATTGACTTATTAAAAGGAATTATACTATTGTCAGTTTTTACTGGAAATAACTTTTGTATGTTTACAGTATTTAACAACTACTGGTACCCAATACAATTGTATGTGATAGTTTGGTTTCAGTTTAACTATAATTATTTTAGAATGGGCACCAGAAAAACAATGCTAGTGCTAAAATTTTCAGAAAAAAAAATGACAGACTTTTCAAAAGGTCATCATAAAAATGGGGTAAGAAAACTAATTGTATGGATTATCCAACTTTTTTATTAATTTCCTCCCCCTTTTCATTAGGATGGATAACTTAAGATACTCTTTGATACTTTTGTACAATGATATGAACTTACATTAAGTCATTTTTATGAAATTTGTAACAAAGTTTAGGCCTTTTACCTAACATCCAATTCTCTACTGTTGATGCATGAGATGAAAAAATAAATTGGGAAAGGAATTTGTTTTTGGAAATGAAGTATTGCAGGCCTAAGTTTAGGTTACTTTCCTGACATTTGCCATTGATTTAAGGGTTGAGGAAAACTGGAAAAAATGTTAGTTTCTAGTCTGGCAGGATTCCATCCACAAGTTCATGCCTTAGCTACCTCAATCACTTATGTCAGTATCAAAGCCACCTAAGGAAAATAAGAGCTATGGAATAGTTGCCATAAATTGTCTAAAGCATTCAAAAGGAATCGTAGAAGCACAAGTTATTGATATGGATGGAGTTGTAGGTATTTGATAAGCTTAGTCAGTAAGGAATGTAATATAGTCTGGTTCTTTCAGTTTTTTGAGGGTGTGGGGGTTAATTTCATACACTTTTTGAGTTTTCCCCACAGAAAAAATCACATGGATTCATGCAGTGGTACTAGGAGGCCATAAACCTTGACTTAACTCTTTGATGGCCAGAAGTAAACAAATTGCAGTGAATGAAAGATTCAACATGTGCAGTGTTATTGTCTTGCATAAAGTATGTGCATTTAGTTTCTCTGCCTGTTCAGCAAAAAGTTAAGTCAGTATTAAACTTGTGTATTTTTCCTACACTTATGTATTTAACTTGTTTACACTAAATTCCACTGACATAAAACTAAGACTTTTTCAGCAATAATCACTCCCATCTTCAGTTGTTGATTGACTACAGTTACAAGAAATGATGGCTGGATAACCAGATGCTTCTATGGCAGAGTCTGGTGGTTGTAGTAGGAACTTGCTCAGTTCATCCATAAGAGAAAATCAAAGTTCATTAAATTTTCTTTATTTTTTATGATGGAAATTTTTTCCCCAGTGGATAGCTCCATAGGGTTGTGAAGCTATTTCAGCGGATTAATGTCTGGTTTAATTTCATGATTTTTGGGCCAAAAGTGAGCTGCTACCATGGATTTATCAACCTGCTTAAACTGAATATTCCTAAAGTGTTCTTTTCTCTGAACTTTCAATTTCCCTTCGTTTTTCGAATTTATCTCTGATCACATTCTGCACATTTTGTAGCACTAGTAGTAATTTATTCATCCAGTTGATCGCTTTAGTTCATATTTGTACAGATGTTGGACATATTTTAATAAAATACTGAATTATATACAAGAATATCAAAAGTAAAAGTAAAAAATATAATACAATATCATCATAATAAGCACACAGATGAAGTTCATGGTCATTCTAACACTACTAGGACATAGTGCAATTATTAGTTATTTATCATTATTTACAAGGAAATCTTGAATGGAGTAGAAGCAGTGGTTAATTAGATGCGCTTTTTGGGATAGTTTGAAAAGTTTATCTTGTTCTATTTTCTGTAAGTAGTTTGAAAGGTTATCCTATATCTTTATGCCAGAGTGCAATATGATCCTGTGGTATAAGGAGGTATTATATATATATATGGAGATTTGAGTTTTGTCTTGTATTGTATTTATGGACTGCTTCATTCTTAATGAAGGGTGAACGTGTATCATTGATGGTTTTACAGATAAACATTATTATTTCAAATGTGTACATATAAAGAAGAGGAAGAATAAGTTTTTAAAAAGTAGTTTACATGTTATTCTTGGATTTGCTCCTGTCATGACTTAAATTATTTTCTCTTGCATTATGAAGCAAACCTTACTTGCTCTTGATTCCCCCCAGAATATTATGCTATACCTCAACAAGGAGTGGACATATGCAAAGTAAGCCATTCTAACAGTCTCTGCCCTTATACATCCTGCTAGTATCCTTATCATACAGCATGCTGTACTGAGTTTTTTGTTTATGTGATTTGCATGCAAACCTTACTTGCTCTTGATTCCCCCCAGAATATTATGCTATACCTCAACAAGGAGTGGACATATGCAAAGTAAGCCATTCTAACAGTCTCTGCCCTTATACATCCTGCTAGTATCCTTATCATACAGCATGCTGTACTGAGTTTTTTGTTTATGTGATTTGCATGAGTATCCCATTTCAAATTGCTTTGAATCCATAGGCCAAGAAATTTGGTGGATTCTACTTTCCAAATTGTTTGGTTTAGGAGTTTTATTTGTGGAGCTACATATTCTTTATTTTCTTTTGTATGAATGTCCGTTGCTACTGTCTTATTCACATTTATTATGAGATTGTTTTCTACAAAATAGTTAGCAATTTGGTCTGTTACTTGGAAAATTGACTTTTAAATAGTTTTCTTTATTTGCCATCCTTACCAGGACATTTGTGTCATCAGCAAAGAGAAGGTACTTTGCAGAATCATCAGCTATAATGATATTGTTAATGAATAGCAAGAAAATAATAGGACCTAACATAGAGCCTTGAGATACTCCACAATTTTCCACTAGTGCACTTGATCGATATTTCTTTACTTCTCTAATTTGTGTGTTTAATTTCACCAATTTGTTTCCAGTTATTCATATATGATTTTATACAGCTGTGAGGTAGTCCTCTAATTTCAATCTTTACTAATTTTACTAATAGTTTTTTATGGTCAATTGTGTTAAGTGTTTTTGACATATATTTAAGAAAGTGACTGAAATATGTTCTTTCTCATCAGTCTGAGGGATTCACAAACAAAAGAGAAAATTGCTGATTCAGTATTGTAATTGCTTCTAAATTCATGTTGATCTCCAGATAGTAAACTATTCCTCTCTAGGAAGCTTGAGCCACTTGTAAAATAATTTTTCCATAATTTTTGAGAAGACTGATGGTAATGCTAGGGTCGATAGTTTGACATTTTATTTTTTTCTCTCTTTTTGTATAATGGCTTAACAATAGCTACTTTGAGGCAAGCAGAAAAAATGCCACTGCTGAAGGATTCATTGTAAAGGTATGTTAATGGTAGAGCAATTAGATGTGCATATTTTTTATTGAGGAGGTATGAATCTATTCCTGCTGAACATTGGTTTTAGTTCCTTTATTATTTGCAGTATGTCCATTTAATTTATTGAGACAAGGTACATTAAATCTTTAATTATGCTACTGACTTCACAAGTAGGTAAGCATGTAATTGTTGAAACTATTTGCTTCTTCATTCGGGTGTGAGATGTATTGTGAGTTCTCCATCAGAGCTATGTTTGCAACCTGGGGTAAATTACCTGTTGTTTCTCTCTTAATTATATTCCATATGGCCTTTGATTTGTTACTAGCTATTTTGATTGCTTTGTCATTAGCCTGCCATCTTGCTTCTCTTATGAATGGATAGGATTGTTTTATATTTTATGTAGTAGTCTTTTATTTTAGGACTGAAAAGATGAGTTTTTAATAAAGTATATAAGCGACGTTTTGTTTCGCATGATTTCTTTATCTCTGATGTAATCCAATACTGCTGCTGCTATTATTATTATTATTATTATTATTATTATTATTATTATTATTATTATTATTATTATTATTATTATTATTATTATTATGACACGGTACCATTGTATATTTCTTCTCAAGACTATTTACTAAGTAAATGAATGAAATAGTGAATGTTTTGGTCAATAATTATTCTTTCCTTTGTGACTTCTGAAACTTGAGTTGTACTAACTATGGCAGGAAGTGTTAGTGTTTGTGCCTTGTGGTCACTAAAACCCAGGTTAAGAATCTGGCTCTTGCATTTATGAGGATCGAGATTTACAAAATTTGATTAATTAGTGAGGATGAGTCTTGTGCGACTCTCGTAGGGAAGAATATAGTTTGTTTTAAGTTATAAGTTGCCATGAGGTTTATTATTGCTGATGCAGAGTTTGATTTGCTGTTCAAATCTATATTAAAATCACCATATATTATTGTTTTACTTTAATATTTAACATGATTCAGAACAGTGTCCAGCTTTTTCAGGAAACTTTTTGGATCACTGCCTGTGGACCTATATATACATATTATTATTATTATTATTATTATTATTATTATTATTATTATTATTATTATTGGGATTTATCAGTTGGATACCTGAGTATTCAAATTCTTTTTCTTTTATCATAGTTTGTATATTTTCAAGAACATTAAAAACAATGCCATTCTTCAAAAAAATACAGGTGCCCCCTCCATTAAAAGATGTTCTACAAGAGAAAGCTGCTAGTGTAAAGTCAGATAAATTATTGCTTAGTTGTAGATTATCTTCCCTGAGCCAGTGCTCACTAAAGCAAAGAATGTTTGCCTCTTTCAGTTGTGTTCATAGTGAGATCTCTACCTCGTTTATTTTGTTACCTAGTGACTGAACATTTTATGAATGAGTAAGAGTTGTTTATTAGCACAACTAATTAACCACCTACCCTGACTGCATCCTCCTTTTTCTTTATTGGTTTTCCTGATTCCTGTTTAGCTTACTGTTGATGACATTGTGTAGCAGCTGGCCCAATTTCAGCGATCCCCACTAAATTAATTATTATAGCATTGTTACCAAAGTGCTGTTTGTTGTAATGCATAAAACTCGCTACTCATTTATTACACTCTTTTGAACTATAGTTATTTCTTTAGGTCACTGTACTAACATCCACCATACAGTGGGTTAGTTTCCGTTTAGCACTGAGTCAATTATATTACACAGTAACTTTCCAAATTTGTAGGACCCTCTGTGAGTCAAGTGTACACCATTTCTTCCAAATTCATCTTCAGTTACCCAGAAGTTCCTATATACAAAAGTACACTGCTTAGTGGAATACAGCCAGTTTAGTTCTTTGTTAATTTTCATTACTCTTCTTACTGTTGCATCTCATCTTCTTAGTGTGCCACTAACAATTATGTTGGGATCAGGTACTTCATATTTCATATAACTTATGAAATCCATTGTCTCCCCCATAATTTCTTCAGCACATACCCCCCATTTTATGTTGTTTGTTCCAACATGCACCACCATCACCACATTTGGATTCCTTTCCTTTAAATTTATCCATTCAACTTGGTGTTGTAGTTCACCTAGCTTGATACCACGGAAGCACCTCACTTCATGTCCTTGGTTTGCACAAAGTTCTCCTGAAAATTTTAGCATAGAATTGTCAATAATTAAGACATCAGATATTTTCCTTCTTTCATGGGGGTTCACCTCTGGGATTGTACATTTTTCCTTGTTTGTTGAGCTCTCCCTTTTATTATTTTCACTCGGCACTTCAAATCTATTTCTCAAATTCACTTCATAACTGATGTTCGCATGCTGTATGCAATTATTTTGATTAGCATTCAAGTATCATCTTTTGTAGTGGTATTTCAATTCCTTATTCATTAATTTCATTTGAAGGCCCTCGTTTATCTCTTTTAATTCTGCATTTTCCTTTTCCAGATCATCAAATTTTGTTCTGATTTCAGGAAGTCATTTTCCTTTTGGAGCTTTATTATTTCCTTTTGCACTTCTCGATCCTTATTCAAAATGTTGATTATTATATGAAGCGATGACACCATTTCTTTCTCATGTGCATTTCCAATTGCCAGTTCAGCTGGGCACTAACTTCTTTCTTGGTTCTCCAGATCATATCTATCCCTCATGTTCCTTCCATTTACATGTATTTCAGCACTACTGCTATACTTAATTTTTTCACCATTATCAGACACTATATTGGAATATTTAGTATATGGTTTTACTTTTTTTTATTTATTTATTTGAATGGTGGTTAACACCCATTTTTACTACTGAGGCACCACAGGCGGTTGACGCTGATGATACATGAAATGAAATGATGTATTGGAAAAGGATGTTTTTTTAAGGAAGGAAACGTTCCAGGCCCAATTTTAGGGTACCTCCCTGGCATTTACCATTTATGAGGACTAAGGAAAACCTGATAAAAACCTCAGTCAGGAAGGACAATCCTGACTGGATTTGAACCCCAGACTTCCTGCTCACGAGTCTGCTCCTTAACAACCTCAGCCACCCATGGGCGGTCTTTTTTTTCTTTTACTTAATTTGAGCTGCGTACTCCTGGTTATCACTCTACTCACCGCTGCCAACTAAGTGCTTTGTTGTCTTTGTGCTTTGATTTCATAAATTCCTGATTTCTGTTCTGTTGGTAAGGTATCTTTTACTATGCAACCTAATAAATTCTTGATATTATATTTGTTCTTTGGGGCTAACATTATTCCATATTCTTTAAAAATCTTCTTAAATTTGTCGTGGTAAGTTGGATGGTAAATGAAACTTTTGAATTTGTGTCTCTCCTTGGTGTTCTTCAGTGTGGAAATTTCTCTTATCGATTTTTGTCTTTTAAATTTATTGATAATTTTTATTACTGTGTCTTTTTTGAAACCATTGGTTATAGCTGTTTTTATTATCTGTTGGTATTCCATTTTATACTCTGTTTCTGTGAGAGGGATGTTGATTAGTCTGTGTTCAAGTTGTAAAACACTGCATATTTATGTGGAATCGGGTTATAACTATAATTTTTTATGTAATTTTCTCTTTGTTTATTTTCTGTGGATTCCACAGTTTAGGCAACCTCCATTTCTTATGATTTTTAAATCTAGGAATGGGAGCCAACATTCATCTCTTCATCTATGGTAAATTTTATATATATATTGTAGATTAAGAAGTTTCAGAGCATATATTGAATGTTTTGCTGGTATTATTGCAGATATGTCATCCACATACCTATACCATGTCTTGAAAATTAAAGGGAAGGCTCTGGTGATATGTATTTCAAAGAAACTCATGAATAAATCCGCTAGAAACGGAGACAAGGGGTTTCGATAGCTAGGCCCGAAACTTGTTGGTAATATCTCTGGTTGACACTGAACAAATTTTGTTGATTTCAAATATTAGTAAGTTTCAGTAAGTCTTCTATTTCATCTGTTTGTAAATTTAAGGATGTTAATCATTTCTTTAACATATGCATAAGCCTCTGTTGGTATGTTCGGGAATAAGGCCTTTATGTCAAACGACACCATTATATCTTCTGTTGTAATTGTGCTATTTTTAAGTTGTTGGACTAAATCAATTGAACTTTTGATGCTCAAACTTTGGAATTTTTTAAAAGAGTTCAAAATGTTGATCAATTTTTTTGCTACCGTTATATGGGTGAATTGATCTTGTTGATTTGGTCTCATGCTGTTATCATTTTTATGTATTTTAGGAAGTGCATAAAGTCTGAATAGTACTGGATTGCTCTGTGTGACTTTCTATTCTGCAGCAGTGGATAGTATTTTGATCTCATTCAGTTTTTTAGTTAAGTGTTTATTGCATCTACTGAGCAGATTCTTTTTAATTGGTTTGTAGTCTTCCCCTTTTAACATTTCTACTGTATTTATATACTCATTTTGGTGTAAAATTGCTATTTTATTGTCTTTATTTGTTTTTGTATATATCAATGGTTTCTCTTTTAACTGTTTTAAGTCGTTATGTAATTTTTTAATTTCTTTCTGTTTTTTGTTATCCAAAAATTTTTTGCATTTAATTTTTACAAATGATTTTAACGTACATTTAGTTGGTGGGTAGCTATGTCAATGTCAGCTATGTAACGTTCTATTTTTTCTGAGAAATCTACAGAAGTTTTGAGGCCTTTGTTCAGGAATTTAATTTCATTATGAGAAAATGTGGTGTTCAAGAGATTAATTACATTATCTATTGTTTGAGTTCATGAGGCTGGTACCATTTTGATTTGGTGTTTACTTAAATTGCAGAGTTTCTTTTTAGTTTCTGATTCATGTTTTTCATTTGGATCATTAAATTTTGATGTGAATGGTGCTTATAGATTTTCCCATAAGTGGAATCCCAATGCTTTCAAAAGTTTTAGATGTAAATCATAAATTTCTAAATCTAATTCCTTTAGTTTTTTGTATTGTAAACCTTTGTCTAATTCTATTACCGCCCCCTCTCTCCCCCCTCTTCCTCCCTCTCTGATGTATGCTATTGCCTATTTTAACAGTTTTGCTTACAAATTTATGGGTGACTTTAGGCACAATTTCAAGAAGTTGATGTTAGTCGCAATGTATTGTTTTCTAATTTGTAATTTCAGATAGGTTTTCATCTCCCGTTTTGTGTTATTGAAGTTCAAATTAAATGTGAAAATTACATAAAAATTATAGTTATAATCGCATTCAACCTATGCAGTATTTCACAGCTTGGCACATAGATTAACCAACATCCCTCTCACAGAAACAGAGTGCAAAATGGAATACCAACAGATAATAAAGACAGCTATAATGAATGCTTTCAAAAAAGACACAGTAATAAAACTTATCAATAAATTTAAGACAAAAATCAATAAGAGAAGTTTCCACACTGAAGAACATCAAGGAAAGATACAGATTCAAAAGTTTTAAATACCATCCAACTTACCACAACAAATTTATGAAGATTTTCAATAAACGTGGAATAATGTTAGCCCCAAAGAACAAATGTAATATCAAGAATTTATTAGGTTGCACAGTAAAAGATACCACACCAACAGAACAGAAATCAGGAATTTATGAAATCAAATTAGCAGATTGTGGTCAGAGTTACATTAGAAAAATGAAGAGAGATTTGGAAATTCAAAGAAAAGAACATTTTAGGAATATTCAGTTTAAGCAGGTTGATAAATCAGCAGTAGCAGCTCATTTTTGGGCCAAAAATCATGAAATTAAACCAGAGATTAATCTGCTGAAACAGCTTCACAACCCAATGGAACTATCCACTTTGGAAAAATGTTTCATCATAAAAATATAAAGAAAATTTAATGAACTTTGATTTTCTCCTTTGGATGAACTCAGCAAGTTCCTACTACAACTACCAGACACAGCCACAGAAGCATCCAGGTATCCAGCCATCATTTCTTGTAACAGTAGTCAGTCAACAACAGAAGATGGGAGTGATTACTCCTGAAACAGGTCTTAGTTTTATGTAAGCAAGTGGAGTTTAGAGTAAACAAGTTGCATACATAAGTGTAGGTTATACTACCACTCCATTGTCTACAGCTTCGTAAGTACAATTTATTGTATTTTTATGAATTGTATCAAAGGAGAATGACCCAATAATTCTGTATACATTTGTATACATCACAATATTTATTTTAAGTTATGGAGAGGGACCTTCTCTTCTTTTCCTTCAAACTCCAACAAATGTGTGAAATATCTTCACTTCCGTAAACATGACTTAAGCACATAATCATTTGCATGTTGCAGCAAAAACTAGTTCATAAAGTGTCCATAAAATGAATGTTTACTTGAGCATTTTGGCATTATGGATTATAAGACTCCTCAGTGCCATCTAGATAGAACTCTGTCAGCCAGACAAATGAGTTGGCATTAGACATCATCCATCATTTACAAAGTGACAGCACTAAGTTAACATAAGCTAGTAATTGCTGTTTCATACTAGTGTGCTTATAAATGTTCAGACTGCATTTTTGTTTGTCATGCTATTGTAAATAAATCCAGAGTTCCTGGGAGCTTAAGTTGATGGAATATATCATTTTAACAAGTCTGACTTCTTTATCTAATCTGGCATTATTATCGTAAGCAGATGTTTAGCCATTGTGAACATTAAGATCTTTGAAAAGCTCATAGAATAAATGTTTGCAGTTTTCAGAGCACACCAAAAGCCAGGTTTTACTCTCATCACCTATTTTGCTGAAAATATATTTTTTCTTTGATACTTTATACAAGAAAAGACTGGACTGGCAAAGCAAGTCTATAATTGTGAAAATGTTTTGAAAGAGTGCTTCCTATTGTAAACACCTAAGGGAAAATATGCAAACAGAGGAAAATCATGCTCTTGTTTTGGCCTCAAAGTACATTTAGAGGATTATTTCCTGCCAGCATTTGTAAATCATCTTCATTTTGCATTTTGTTTTCTTGCAGAGGGAGAATGTTTTCATGATCCTTCTCCTGCCTTAAAAGTAATTCACTTTTTATGGTCAGATTAAATATAACATTTTAGATTACACTAATCAACATTTGCTTTTGCTCTAGAGTGATGATAAAAAAGTGCTCTTTGAAGGACCTTGCATAAAATAGATAAAACTCCCCAAAAACATGTTTTCTAGAAGATATTGTAGTATGTATTTAAATATATGAGGGCCCAGAACTCCTTGTGACTGAAATGATAGGTATTTATTAATTTAATTTTAAATCTGCATTTTCATTCCATTATTTAAGACCAGCAAAATTAACTTCTTAAGAGTGTCATTGATTCATCTTTTTGATTCGTTTACCAAAACATATAATTTAAATCACTTATATATCACTTTAAATTTGTTTAATAAAAGTGTTTTAGCTTTTGAGGTAGTTCTGTAAAGTCTGTACTGCTCTCTCTCTCTTATAATGTATGCACATGCACTTGCAGTATTTTTATATTTCAGTTTTTGTTAGTAGCTTTCTCTAAATAATTGCTCCTTAAGCTGCATAAATCTTGGAGCTGTGCAGTCATTTCTTTTGCTCATACAAATTAAGGTTTCTTCTAATGGAAAGTGGTGGTCTTGTGATCAGTTATCCAAATATAAGTTCCATAAATATGTCACTTTGTAAAAACATATTTTTTATATTACTGCTTAATCAAAAAATGGAAATGTTATAGCAAATTACTAAGGCTAATAGGGTATAGGCCTAAAAATGTATGTGTGGGCGCACATTCTACAAATACCATGTGTTCCACTCAGTTATTGGTAGGCAAGAGCAAGAGCACAATGGCCAGGCAACGCCATATCCCTGGTGCTATAAATCCATAATCTCCCTGCTCTAGGTTATAATTACAGGCTAAGGCCTTCTGCTTAAAGTGTGCTTAATGTGCACATGACTTCATTATTATGCATGAATTAAAATTAGTGTTTTGAAATGCCACCTCTTAATAATCATTAGAACACAAAAATTTGCATATGACATTTTTGTGAAAAAAAGAATGTTGTTGAGCAATGTGTTGGCAATGTTAACAATACAAAATGTCATTGCTTGAGAAGTTAAAAAGAATACTTAATTTAATGCATTTAGAAAGAAAATAAACTTATTACAGAGTAATTTCCTGGTGTTCTAGGTACTGAAAGAAAACCTGTTCTTAGATTTAGGGAAATAGGATTGATAAATGATAAGAGTTGTTAACCTAAAAGATGTGCTAATGGAAGAAAAATTATACTGGAAAAACATTAGAGTATTCTTTAAACAAATCTTTACATTGTGTATTACAGGGAATAAGTACTTCATAAAGTTCAACCATAGAGCAATGGATAAATTTAACTTTGCATAATGGTTGTCATTCAAAATCTGCTTGTTGATGTAAGTCATATGAATTTTGTAATTAGGTTTTGCAGCATATTGCTGATCTGCATTTAAAAACGTTTTTGATGATGCATGGTTTCATTTATGTGGTTAAGTTTGTTAACAAAAACTATGGGCTTTGGAGCTCAGAAAATTCATGATTAAGTCATGAAGTTCCTTGCATAATGAAAAGTTGGCATTTGGTGTGCTGTAACTGCAAGACAAACAAAAGGATCATGTTTTTAAATATGCTGCAAATTCAGAAAATCTGATTAATGAAGGATAATGTGGATACAAAGGTTTTATCTTCAACAATTATTTATTTCACATAATGAGAATAACACACATGAAAGAATGATGTTTTATCTACACATCCTATTTTCCCATGTAATCTCCTTCCAGTTCTATGGCCCTACTCCAGCGAGACACAAGGGCATGTATGCCCTGTCATATCAATCCTTGTTCTGGTAATGAAGCCATTTCTTCTATACGTGAATCACTACCTCATCTTCCTCAAAATGTCTTCCAGGAATGCCATCCTTTAACAACCCAAACAAGTGATAGTCCGAGGGAGCTAGGTCAAAGCTGTGGGGTGGATGGGGTAGCGCTGTCCAGTCCTGTTTCATGAAGTGTTCAGAAGCTCTCAAACTTGTGTGAGGCTGAGCATTATTGTATTGAATCAAAATATCTTTTGGGTTGTTATGGAGTCGAAGTCGCTGGAAGCGCTTCTTGAGTTTGGTTAATGTGTTGACATATGCTTCTGAATATGCCACTACCTCTTTGCATCACATCAATGAGAATCATACCCTCACAGTCCCAAAACACAGATCATGACCTTACTGGTGAAAGCAGTTGCTTTGAATTTTTCTTCTGTGGAGAGCGAGGATGATGCCATTCCATTGGTTGTTTTATTTCGGGTTGAAAATGGTGAACCCAGGTTTCATCAACTGGCACAACCCGAGATAAGAAGGCCTCTTCCTCAGCTTCAAAATGTTGCAACAACTCAAAAGATATGTTTTTCTGTGAGATTTGTGTTCCATCATAAGACAAAACAAAATCCATCTTGCACACACTTTTGAGTTATCAAGAGTGCAGATAATTGCATCCACACCTCCTTTGCTGATTGGCAGATTCAGCACCAACTGCTGAGTCGTAATGCGTTGAAACTCCCAAATGAGAATGTTGCACACTGCAATATGCCGAGTGTGACAGCCATGGATGGTCTCCTGCAGCAAATCTTGGAGCTCCACCAAACTGCCTTCTGATGGCCTCACCCTCTGTGCCCAGTGACTAACTGTACTTGTGTTGACTCCAGATGCTCCATAGACTTCACACAAATGTTTGTGAATATTCCCCACACTTTGTTTCTCTGCAATGAGACATTCGATGACAACATGCTGCTTGTAACATACATCACTGAAACATTTTGAAACATTGCTGCAGCTATGCTATCTGTTGGAGGAAAAAAAGAAATTTTGTGCACATACTCGGGAAACTTCGATTAATTCTTACCTAACCTTTCGCATTCACAACATTGTTGTCGGCTGAGAAAAACATGTGGGCATTACTTTCTGGGCAACCGTCATATTTTTTACAATTTGCTACAGCACACACTGCTCGTAATTCTTTGGAGGCTTCAAGGGAGGTTTTTATGACAGTCATTTTGTGCTAGGGGCCTAATGTTACCCAGATCTTACTGCTTGCAACTTTATTTGTGAGGAAAGTTAAAAAATATAATATTTATAAAACTAATTCTCATGCAATGACTTAACTAAAAGACAACATATGAACAAAAATTCAAAGAATTTTGGAAGCAGAACTTTAGAATGTGAATGCTCATTTTATCAGAAGAAATCAGGAATACCTGAATGCATATAGACACCAATTTTAACATCTGCTATAGAACAAATAATACTCATACTACATAAAAATAAGATTATGAGCATGCTTTAATTAATAAAGTTGTACAAGTGTTTAATATACCAAAAGATTACGGATTGATAATGCTGGAATTTGACAGATTGATCAACTGGCTGGCAAGATGCACAGTAAATGGTAATTTGTTCCATGAGTCAAATTATTTTAATTTTATTATCATTATTGTTATTTATTAATATCTGTTCTTTGTAAAGTTTCCGCTTGGGATGTCACATTATCTTATATTATTTTTTCTTTTGTGTTTTTATTAACCATCTCCAGATTCGACAATTGCTGTTCTTGTGGAGATTATCGTTCATAGAAAAAATGTGAAAGAAGAAATGAAAAAATGCAAGATGTCTTTCATCAGTCGTAATGCAAGCACAATGTTCAAAATTTAACATAATTCTCTTAGATCATGAAAGATAAAAATAAATGTACAATAAGGCATTGTTTTAAACAGTATGTTGGATTTTCATTGTGTAAATTGCTATAAAATATATTTCTTTTATTTAGGACTTATGAATATTACTTTTTATCATTTGTTGAAAAGGAGAGAAAGAAAATGGGCCTAACAAATTTTCTCATCTACATGAATCTCTAAAATGATTATACTTTGTTCCATAAAGGTTTGCTAAAGGTTTATTATCATTATTATTTTATATATATTTATATTAACATTACAAATTAATCTAGGTAGATCATAATTTGCAAGGAATGCTGTACTGTGCAAAGATCATTTTTTTTTTCTTTAAATGATGTACTATTTACAATACTGTAACATTTTACAACATTATCTTGCATGGTATTCTTCTTTGCTTTTAAAGATATGTACAAAATTTGTAATTTGATTATCTTAAACATGTTGATAATATACATATTTCATGTATAAAATTAAAAGAAAAAATATTTGTTCTAAATGTGTATGCTTATTATTTCTATGAAAATACATCCTTAAAATATATTTACTTGGTATAGATAGGTAAGACAATATTATGTTGTAGCAAAGCCTGATAATAAGCAGAATTAAATGCATTTACACTCATATTAGTGAAATGGTGCCTTGCCATGTTTGTTGTGAGCAGTGATGGAAAGATGAATTTATCTTACTACTAAAACAGGAGGGTATGAGATCATATTGCATTTAGTACAGCTGGAGTCCTCTCAATAGATCTTGAGGTTTAAGTTTAGCATATATTCAAGGTGAATTCTCAATAGATCTTGAGGTTTAAGTTTAACATATATTCATGGTGAATTTTACACATTTCTGCACTACTACTATTTCCTATTAGGCTACAGTATCACATTACACAAAAGTGAAGCATGCTTTAATGCTTTCTAATCTTTTGAACATTATATTTATTGCCTGAGTCTTTTAATTTTAATTTTACATGAAAATTTACACTGGTAAGTATTGCCTTCTCTAAACTATCCAAAGGATTCATTTAAGAACTTTCAAACAATAAAACATTTTTATCGTTTTTGAACAATTGGTTAAAGGAAATAGGAATTAATGAAACTCACAGGAAAGAATACATCCACCTTACTAACATTTGTATAAACCAGTAATATTTTATATTTGCAGGAGAATTCTATAAACAGAAAACAGGACTCACAAGGGAAATCCTTTGTCCCCCTTTCTGGCAGATTTACTCATGAGTACATTTGAAACTCACATAATATTCGCCTTCCCACATTTTTTTAAATGCTGGTACAGATACGTTGATGACATTTTTAGTATAGTGAAAAAAGAATTTGTTGATGCTTTGAAGCTTTTAAATATACAAGATAGGAATATATCCTTCATACTGGAAACAGAAACAAAGGGAATGTTGCCGTTTTTAGATATAAAAATTAATAAGAATCATGGAAATTTGGAATCTATAGGAAGGATATTCACACAGATAGCTATGTAAAATCAAATGGGTTTAACCTCATAGCTCACAAGTACTCAATTTTCAACAGCTTAACACACAAAATGGTGAATTTACCAATCAGTAAAGAGGAGTACAAGAAAGAATTTGAGAAGATACAGGAGATTGCCATTATAAATGGTTTTAACAAAAATTTAGTAAACAAAAAACTTAATACATTCCTAAAGAAGAAATTGATCAAGAATACCACCACACTATTAACTGAAAAAGAGAGACCAGTTTTTAAAAAATTCACGTACCATCCAGTAACTATGAATAAATTCAAAAATTTTTTTAAAGATATTAACATTAAATTGGCACCTGTTAACAGGTACACTCTGAAAAATGCTTTAGTGGACAACAGTTTTAATAACATTCCACAGAAAAAAAAGTCTGACATCTACAAAGTAACATGTAAAGAATGTGATAAGATATACATTGGAAAAACTAAAAGGAACATAGGAACACAATTAAAAGAACATCTCAGGAACATTAAGTACAAACAGATTGATGGGTCAGCAGTGGCACACCATTTTTGGAAAGATAATCACGACATAAAAAGAGAATAAAGTTACTTAAAGAAGCACACGGACATACAGAATTGGACACATGGGAGAAAATTTACATTCATAAACATAGGGATCATTATATGAATTTTGACATTACAGGAGAATGTAATACAAATTTCCAGTTTATAAAGAAAAAAACACCACCAACACCAGGATGGAGCCACAGGTCCTCATAGATGTTAGTTTCTCATTCCATTCATCAAGTTGGTTGAAGATGGAGAGGATGTCTCTTTGAAACCGGTCCCACCGTATTTAAAAGTAAGTGAAGCATAAGAGTGTGTTAGATGACATATTAAATATAATTTATATATCCAAAGGATGCTTATCTCCCTGTTGCTAAATGGTACTTTAGTACTTGAAACAGTTTTTCTATTATTATAACATAGAATATGCTTATATTTACCTTCAATGATAGAGGATTCAGCATGCATAATGTTACAGACATATAAATACTATGAAGTCAGCTAATGCAACTCATTAACTGAAATGTTTAAGATCGCATGTGGTGATTGACAGCATCTTAAACATGCAATCCCTAATATAACAAATTATTATTGAGGAAATCACTATTTCCTCAATAATAATTTGTTATATTATACAATATTTCACTGTGAAAATTCCCGCTATTCAAAACTATTTATGAAATCCCTAGGTTAGGTTTAAAGTTAAACAGAGACCCCCTTTTAATAGCTAATACACAGTTAAGTAAGAATAATTTTGGTTTAAATTGCACAAACTGCTTGATAAAAGGGAATACAATGTAATTAACCTTATCTGCTGGAGTAAGTCTATGCAGCATGATGAAAGTGGTATAATTGCTCCTGACAGAAATTCACTATAAATATATACACAATCACAACCAGCCTTCGATTTATTATCATCATCATTATTATTACCACCCAATTCATGTTTTAAATTATCCATGCAGTAAAAAATTCTGCCAGTATCTGCTTTATCTTGCCCCCCCCCTGCTATTTTGACTAGTGGGAGGAGCCTATATAAGAAATGCACATGGTAGGCGGGTGAGGACTATGGGAGGAGTTTAATAGCTAGTATCTAAAATTAGTGCTCCAGGAAAACACTGTGAACTTTGATGTTACATTGTTCTTTGTTATGTCCCACAGTTATGTTGCACATTATTAAACAAATTATTTTTAAGGAAATATTCACCATGTTTTATTCCTTGATTCAAACATGGATTATGAGTACATCTTGACCCATACTGATTCATTCGGTTAATGTTTATTAAAAGTAACCTGTCCTGGTGCAATTATCCTGATTCTAAATCTGTAAACGTGAATGTTTCTGTAACCAACTGGTCTTCTTTTTAAATGTAATGATATTGTTTTCACTTTATTTTTCTATTTATTTACTTTCTAACGTGGCTTTTTCCATACATTAAAAAGCTCCTGTAGAATTTCTGTAATTATATTAAATTATTCCCATTGCAGAAAGATGGCAATCTTTTATATTTCAAATAACTAAATATACATAAAACTGTTTCATATTTAACTTGAAATGCTAATTGGAACTTGTACAGTGAGGCTAATCATATAATTAAGATAATTTATGATTGGGTCAATCTATGCACTCTTATCAGCTCCACTTGTTTAAATTTGGTACATGTTTCACAGGCAATCTCTCAATCATCAGCTACCCATCATATTTGTTTGTTTTTCCAATCTAGGATTGCCATACATACTGGAAAATGACGACTTTACCAATTTAAACAGCCAAAATTACAGTAGCAATAGTATGGCTAGAAAATAATTAAAATCCCAGATATTAATTTATACCTTAGAAACAACACAAAATTTTAGTAATTCAAATTACCATGCAGAGTATACAAATGAGTTAGTTTTAATGTCACCTAATACTGACTCATTTGTATATTTAACAACTTCACTGTTCCTAACTTCTTTTAAGTTTACAATACCAGCAGAGGTTTAGTTGAACTTCACTAGAGAGCAGTAAGGCCTCATAGTCGATCTGTGTAATAATCAATGAAGCGTTCACTGTAACTATCAACTGTGATTTGATCTACTTTTGCGAATTGCTCCATTTTGTTGTTCCTTCTCTTTTCTTGAGTCTGTGGTAAAAGTGCATTTCTATTTATCATTCTTCTATAAAGCATGAGGTGCATGTGATGACTTGTAATCATTTTTGGTGCTCTGTGTTCATGTATCACATATTTTGTAATAATTGTTCTTAAATAACTATGAAAAGAAAAAAAAAATGTTCAATGAAATATATACAAAAGAGCACTTTTAATTAAAAAATATTTTGATGAAGTTTATTGCCAATTGTGCAAGTAAGTGCTATAAAATTAAATTACAACTTTAAAAAATTTAGTCATTCAGTTTATGTTAATTGATAAATAATCAGTATTAATGTTAATGAATTTTTCCTTGCCAGTTGCTGTTTGATTTGCTATGGAGGTAGAAGCAACATCAAGGGTCATTTGTCAACATTTAAACAAAACAAAAACAAAAAATTGCAAGCTCTGCAACAACTGCAACAAAACCATTGTCTAGTTACTTCTTAACTGATGAGAGAAAAGCTGCATTGCACTGTGCAAAGCACTATCAGTCCTACAACTCCAGTGTTCCAAAAATTTTTCCAATGCAAAGCCAAAAACTGAGGCAATAGTGAATAATGTAACAATTCTTTATATGAAAGATATTGAAAAAGCACTTTCAAAACAATTTCATTGGTATAAGCACAATTGCTAGCAACCATAAATATGCAAAGGTTTCTGTAGAAGTTCACCAGATCAAGGTCAACAAGGTATTCAAACTGAATTACTGCGCTTTTATGAATTTGAGGATAAGTTCTTTTGGGGGTGATAATACTAAAACCAATTGGGAGGCTGTGGAAGAAGGGAAAAAAATAATCTAAGAAAACTAGAACCTAAACTTGATTGACCAATAACAAAGTTGGCTGTCCAGTATATGTTCCTACAATACTATAGAAACTGATGCTGATAGTCTTGCTACATAATTATTTTCCTTTATACACTTGGCATCATTCAAAAATGTTGTCACCTTGCAAATGTCTGTAAAGACAAAATGGCTAAGTTATTTCCTGCTATTGAAAGCTTCATTGAAATTTGTGTTGTTGGAAAAACATATATGCCATTCTTATGTGGACAGATAAGCATGTCTCATAAGACTGTAAGTGTAATTGAAAGGGAGGAAATTTCAGTGAATGAGATAAGTTTGGAAACCCTTAATTTAGTTCACAATGAGGTAAGTTTGGAAACCCTTAATTTAATCCACATTTTTAAGAGAAAAAAATAATAATTTCCTCGCTACAAAAGAAGAATTGCAGGTGTAATGCTCACAATGTAAGAAAAACAAATTACAGGAGGATTTTATTTCATTTTATTAAACAGCAATTGAGTGTTTATGCAATGGAGTGCACATTTTTTGAACTAATAATATTGACTATTTCTAATCCTCGAATCGAGATTTCTGTTAGATGGTTTTGTTAAAACAAATTAAAAGAGGGCAATTTGTTTGATGAAAGTGTTTGTTAAAATCATATGTGCAAGGTAACTTAAAATATATTGTGCATAGGAACTGTGTCAGAGGAACGGTACTCTTGAGTTGTAAAGGTAATAAAGTTTAATTTTTCTATCCCTAGTCACAATGCATCTGTGGATAGCATTTTCAATTATGAATGTACAATGGATGGAAGACTGGAACAGACTTTAAATAAATTTGCAAAGACTATACGAAGTGAGACTACTTTCAGTTGTTCAGGTTTCTACAAATTGAGAACGGACAAAAAGGTTTTTATGAACTTTGTGAAGCAAATGCAAAAATATAACTGGTTTTGCTGGGGTAATGGTAAAATTCATACAAAAATGTAACACTTGTTAGTAGGTTCGGTTCAATTTTGCCTGTTATTAAAATAAATGGCTGGTTTTTATAGAGAACTACTCTACTCATATTATTTACTCCAACAGTTTTCATAATTGAGATTATGGTAAGTCCCAGTTTTTATCATTCAGAATAGGATAGCCCTATTCCAAACCAAAAGAAGAAATTTAAAATGGTACTCCAAATGATATAATCTGTTGGTAGCTCAGATTATGAATTCATATTTACATGGTGAAAAATAAAAGAAAGGCCATAATTAGTTTCAACTGGGGAATTTGCTGGGACATCAGATATATTTTATAATAAAGTAACCATAATTTATTTGGTTTCTAAAAATTATGTACGATATGTCCATGCAGAGAATGGGCATATTTTGTAAATTGAAATAAAATGCAAAATGAAAATGATAGGCTAAATTATAATGGTACTTCATTGAAGCCTCATCCACCTAAGCTCCAAGTCACAATTTAATCGTAATTATGTATGTTTACGATTATTAAAATATTTTGAGAACAAAATAAACCCTGAAATCTGAATTGCAATAATCATAATGTAATGTTTTTGTTGAATTATTTATAATTATACTGGAGATCTTGTTGCAATGGCATGGTTCTTTTCCAATGAGCATACCTTATTCAGGATCTCATGGTTTGGAGCAAGTTTTTCACTAAATGCTTCACATAATAATTGAATATTTGTTTTCACTGTGCTCACATTAAATCGAGATTTCTCTTTAGATCAGACATAATTCATATTCGAAAATACCCTTTCTGTGGATTGCTAGACCAGAGACTTGTTGGTAACTTATTTTTAACAAAACATTTTACCAACAAGTTTCTGGTGTAGCAATGGGAAACCCCCTGTCTCTGTTTCTAGTAGATTTATCCATGAGTTCCTTTGAAATACATATCACCAAAGCCTTCCCATTAATTTTCAAGATATAGTATAGCTATGTGGATGACTATTTGCAATAATACTGAAACAATATTCAATAGAAAACTTCTATAATTTACAACATAAATCTATACAGCTTACCATTAAAGAGGAGTTAGTTAATTTGATTTATTTACGGATGCTCTTTAACATTGCAGGTCATCAGCGTCCCATTCTATTCAGGGCATTAAAGGCTGACAAATTTTGCTCAGAGGCCTCTTCTTTCACGCTTGAGGTTTTTTTTCGTGCCATAAATGTACAACATGGGACCCACAGCTTTACTTCCCTTCCAAAGGAAGCCATACTTAGGATTTTTATGCCCGAAAAAATCCCAGATTTGAACCCGCGATCTTGGGTTTAGGAGGCAAATATGGTTACCACTACACCACCAGGACCGGATATTAAAGAGGAGAAAAATGGGTGGCTCCTATTCCTAGATTTGAAAATTGGTTCCATAGTAGAAGATACCATATCAATAGAACAGAAATTTACAAAATTTAATGTACAGATTGTAATAAAAAATACATCAGAAAAACCAAGATAGATTTTGAAATTAAAAAAAAAACTTTAAGAATATTCATTTTAAACAAATTGATAAATCAGTAGTGGCAGCTCACTTTTGGATCCAAAATCACAAATAAACCAGAGGCTAAACTGATGAAAGAATTTCACAACCCAATAGAGCTATCTAATCGAGATTCATCCTAAAAAATTGATAAAGCTTAATGAATTTTGATGTACTCTCATAGGTGAACTCTGCAAGTTCCTATTCAAACCATCAGATTGCCAGATCCAATCACCACTCAAGTAGTCAGTCAACAGCTGATGATGGGGGCGATTGCCTCCAAAAAAACAGCCTAATGTTGTATATGTAAGTCTAGTTAATGTGAACATATTCAATACATCCTACTAAAAATTTAGTTACAAAGAATGCAATGGCCATAGTTTTGGCCCTTGTATTCAATAATCCATTCCTTGTAACATTTTCCTGAAGCCACACATGACTAAAAATACAAAACTTACTCCCCCCCCCCATGGAGGAGTTCTGGTTCTACAACAGACTATCTCTAAGATAGTCTGCACATATATTAAAAGTAAATTAAATAAAATAACACATATAACTGATTAGAAAGGAAAAAATAAAAACACATTACATTCATAACACTTTTATGTTATTATTCTCAGCTTGCAAAGAAAAATTTTCCATAGCTAACAAAAAATACTTGTATGAAAAATTTCCCTCCATCTAAAAATACCACTTTCTACTGTAATTTTTTATTAACCGGACATCAGTCTGAGAATAGAAACTGGTTAATTACTGGCCATTTGGTAACCTTCATGAAGAGATAGTAGAATCATTTATGAAGGACTAATGAGGCTTTTGCATACAACTTTCTTGGAACCAGCTCTCAAGCAGATTAGTCTTTCTGAATCCAGTAACTGTCTCGTGCCTTGCTGTCCCACTTACAACTAAAACACTGGTATTTAGTGTGGCTAGATCATTGACTCAACAGCATAGATAACATTTTGAAAACACTGCATACTTGCCAGTTGTACTCTTGGTACTTGAATGCAATAGCAGCAATTTAAGAGAATCGTGTGACTCCTTAAGAATAACTGAATGTGCAATTGGAACTGAATAAAAAATATTTCCATAATGAAGGACTTCACAACTTTGCTTTGATGCGCCAATAGTCCCCATTCAGTATTGTATTTTATAAATCCAAGTTTTATCACTTCAGGAATATTGTTGCAATACACCGGAGCACCTTCATTAGAAAAGTATGAGGTAAATTCCTGTTCTTGTTGTCTGTACCAATATAATTATGCATTTTCATGGAGAATTTTATTCACAAAGTCTGAATCCTAAAATCTAGCTGAATCTTAAGAAATACCTTGATCTTCCATTAGTTCATTAGCTCACTGAGTCAACTCAGGTTCTGTGGAAGAGGCTTCAAGCAGAATGTCACTATTACTTCTTTTATGTTATCTTCAGAATTGCTTTCTGGTGTATAGTTTGAAGGTATTGGTACATCTGCAAGTGCAAATCTAGAAATATTTGACAGGGGGGGGGGGCTCAATTGACTATTCCACATGGATATATCAGAATTAAGGTCATACTGCTAACTAAATAAAATAAGCAACATAATTGCTATTTGACAATGAAAATAATGCTTACAAGAAGTATGTAAACAGGGACCATTAAACTTTATAAATGTTGTATGATCTGACAGAGAGCCTGGGCCCCACCTCTAAATATGCACCAGTACATCTGGCTCATAAGGAACAGGTAGAACAGCTGATTTAATTAAATGGATTGTAATATTTTTGTTTTTATTATTGTATCCCTGCACTTTACAAGAGCAAAAATATCAGTCGCTTCCATGATCTGTTTACTCCATACCACCTGTATTCCAAAAGGCAATGAAATATGTTTCCCATTGTCTTGAGTTGTTTAATGCATTTCTTGCAGGCCTTAAGAGGTGCAAAGTTCTAATCCTGATCATCAAGTGGCATAACAAAATTTGAATATGCTCTCTCTCTCGTTTTTTTAAACAAAGAATGTTATTTTCCATCTCAGCATTACTATCACATATTTACCATAAATATAACAAAAAGTGTCCAGATTGTTTTTACAACCTGGATGTGACATGCTGTTTTATGCATTTACTGTTCACTGCTCTGAAGTTGTATGATTGCTGATTTAAAGGATCTAATCATAACTACATAGCCAGGCATCTTGGTGTGAGCTAAGAAAACATCCTCCTCCTACTCCTACTTTTCCTGTTCCTCCTGCTTCTTGCTTCTCCCTTATTAATAAGAATGATCTAGCTTTCTAGAAGATTACACAATAACTCCAAATAATGCATTACTGTCTATCGAGTAATAAATGAAAATTGTATATGTTATAAAATATGATTTGTCACATTAACATACAAAATTAATTTCCAAAAAATTTTGTACAAGCTAGAAAGATTCTGATTAATATTTTAAATTCAGAGTGATTTCACTATTAAAAATATATATACATTTCAGAGACAATAATTTCATTGATGACCTGTGTAATTGACTATGAAATTTTGGGGTCTTTCAAGCTTGCACTTCGTGGACATAACAAAAACAGACTTACTAAATCCATGGATATTTGGGGGACTTGTTAGCTTCAGTACTGAAAGGGACATTGCTCTTAAAGACCGTCTTGTCAATGCAGCTGCATTTAAATGAACTTTTAAGGAAGTTCAAAACAGTTAACTAGGTTGCATGTTTGTAAATATTGTATAATGATGAATTTGTATCAGTAATTGTGGATGAAACTATAAATGTGGCAGCAGCACAATTAGTATTTGTTTTTCGTATGTTTCACCTTATGGTAACCCAGTTGAAAGACTTTGGGTATTTCACAATCCATCTAATCATGTTGCCAGATCATTAGCAGGTCTCTTCACACAAGAGACCCATTATAAGACATCAATTAAACCATTACTAAGGCAAGATAATGACAATGCTAAAGCCTTAGAAAAGCTAGGTTGAATTCATTTCAGCTATGGGCATATGAATTTATTATTTATGAAAGGACTAAAGTCAAATGTTTGACAGATTGAGTTTAGTGCTGGATTGGTTTACAATTGTTGGTGCACATTTTAGTGATGAAATGGTAATAACCTAGAATTGTGAAATGATCTAAATTTTACATTTATTTATTAAAGGGCAATAGTCAAATGAATCAATTCCTTCCATAAATTAACAGTGCAGAGTGTATTTTTAATAATATATTGCAACACCAATTTACATTAAAATTAAAATATTTAAGCAATTATTATAACAATCAATGTTTCGTATCACTGTAGTTTTGAAGGCATTTTAGTTCATTACACTTGTTGTTTGATTCCCCCCCCCCCCTTCTAACATGAAGGTATTGCCAGTGACAGTGAATGTCAAAGAACTGAATCTGTACAGTGATTCATGTAGAGGCCAAACAAAAACCACTGCATACGATTCCTCATGGTTCTTACAGATACTGGGAAATTTGATAAAAAAATGCACTCTTTTCCTCTTTGTGGTCCCTCTTATATAGTAGGTGATTATGATTTTGATCAAATCAAGCATGTGCTGGAAAAATATGATAAATTTTATAACCCCTTGCAAATTTGTTAAACAACTTGTTCTGATGAAGTTCAAGACGCATTCACTGTTTACATGGTTTGTTCAGATAATATACTTGATTTTAAGTCCTAGTGACCAAAAAAAATACAAAAAGAAATTTGTCTACAGAAAGACAGTACAGTTCCGTTACATGATCAGAAAACCAAGACTTTTCAATTTCAAACTTCATGGAATTTTGTTGTATTTCCTTTAGAGGCACTGTGGTTTCATCTCAATGCATTGAAGACTTCAAGAATATTTGTTCTACACAAGTTCCAATACAATGTTCATTTGCCATGCCAGTGAAAAAGGTGTTTTCTGTTGTCTAAAGTGCCATCATTGCAGAAAACTGAGAGGCATTTCAAAAACAATTAAGCATATTTCTGAGCTTTACAAAGAGATCTTAAATTAGCCAATATACAAAAGTTTCTGAATAAGTGTTTAACATTTTTTTACAATCCATCTTACAAAACTTTTTTTCCTTAAAGAAACATTGTGTATGTTAAGTAAAAAAAAAAAAAAAACTTGAAAAAACTGATGAATGCTAAAAATAGAAACATAAGTGTTTTTATTTATGAAAGGGCCTAGGTCAGTAATTTTTTGAAAACTTTAAAGATTTTTCTGAAGGCAAATGTTATATAACTTTAATAATCTGTTTACTAAATTATGTCAATCCCTATTCAGAATCATTACAAAGCTTTGAAATTTATATTACGGGAACTGGTTTGAAGCTAAATGGTTTTCTTTAATTTCCTAAAACTTTTTTTTTTTAAAATAAAAGATCAATTCATTACTCCTGTTTTGATAGTTTATTTCTCATTCATGAAATTTTTCCATATTTCAAAATTTAATATTTATATATCTTCAAAATAGAGCTTAAATTCTCTGAAGAAATTAGCCCTGCACTTAATGTCTTCATACAACACTGGAACACATATATGATTTTGTAATTGGGTGCTGCAATCCAATTTTGGATTCCTGAAGAATATTTCCTGATTTACTGCAAACTGTTTTTCACCAACTCCAGGATTTGAAAAGAGACACTAAAACATTTGACTGATCTTTTAAAGAAATTGGAATGTTATGGCATAAGAGGCCTAATTGTGTTCTTATTCTAGTATATCTCCTAAGTAATAGAAAACTGTGTACTGCTATCTGCCACATGGTAGGGTAAAAAACAGTCAAATTTACTTTGGAGTTCCTGACAGTTAAATGTTGGAATTCTGGAAGGTTCTATATTGGGATATTTTTTTATTTATAGTTTACCTAAATGACAGAAATTCCTGTAAACTCTACTGTCATAGACTATACTGCTCCTTTAGTGTTCTGAAAACTGCCTAGAAAAATTTAAAAGACATACAGCTGAGACGTTAGATAACTATTTTATTGATGATAACCTAAGAGTAATGTATATAAACTCAAAATAATGCAGTTTGATTTAAATTCAACAGGAGTTGCAGATTTAAATGTTTTTCTTTAAACCAAACCTTTTATGTAACAAACTAAGTAAAAGTGTTTATACTCTAAATTATACTGGCTTATATAACCACCAAGGGTGGCCGAGGTTGTTAAGGCACGGATTCGTGAGTGGGAGGTCTGGGATTCAAATCCCACCAGGACCGTCCTCCCTGAGGCTTTTTCCATGTTTTCCTCAGTCCTCATAACTGGCAAATGCCAGGGAGGTACCCTAAACTTAGGCCTGGAACGTTTCCTTCCTTAAAAAATCCTTTCCCAATTTATCATTTCATTTCATGTATCACCAGTGTTCACCGCCTGTGGTGCCACAGTAGTAAAAACGGACGTTAAACATCATTTAAAAAAACTCCTGGCTTATAATAAACTGCAGGATTATTTTCCCCCATATGTATTATGGAAATGAAATTTCGGCTAAGCCGCAGAGCTACACATGAATTGCTTATTTATTCTATAATAGAAATGCTTAAAAACCTCTTTAAATTAAGTTCTTTAGACTCTTTAAATTAAGTTCTTTAGATTCTGTAAATATCTCTTCTCAAATAATATTTTTACTCTTTTCTCTTTATATGCATATAAAGCTACACTGTTTGTAGTCAATAAATTGAACCAGATTCAAAATAAGCATATACATAATGATATTACAAGGAGGAACATAGCTATAATAGAACTTCTTATAGTAAGAAAAGTACATATCGACTCTTACAATAGGGGTTGTATATATTATAAAAAATTGCTTTTATTCATAAAAAAGTTGAAGGCTACAGCTTTAAAGCTTTATAAGATGTAAATGAACTGTAATTCGGCTTTTTACTTTACATATATATATATTAAACTTTATATGCTTTTTGCTGAACTCCTTTATCTTATTATTATATCTATATTTATCTATTATTACTGTATTAAATGGTATCTATCTCATATTCTTTGTAATTGAGTTTTGTTTTGTACATACAAATATACAGTACATATTCTCACGAATTTCAAATTTATTTTTATATCTATTCGGATAGTTTTAATTATTCATGTATTTCATTTATCTGTGACATATTTATAATTTAGATTTTTATGTTATACATTAAATTTTCTTATATGCCTTTCTTTTGACTATGCTCAATTTTGCTATAAAGTAGCCTTAGTACAGGAATGTGATGAGTTGTAGATAGACATGATGTACTATGGTCTTGTACAGTGATTAAAATGTTACCAAGGCAGCCCCCCCCCAAAAAAATAAAAAAAAAAAAAAAAAAGGACAATGATGTGTGATACATGCAGAAGAAAATACAATGAAGTGTTGCATCTTTGTTATTTGAATAGCTCCAGTCTGTTAGTTTTCCTTCTGACTCCTGATATCAAAGAAACATACTTTAAAGGAGCTGAAGAAAAATCAAGAAGAAAAGGATAAATTTCACATTGCTTTCAACAGACATGTTTTATTAATTATTTTCATTATAAAATCTATTCCATGTCCATTTTATGGAATAGTCTAAAAATGCTTTATACTTGGTGATTAATTTCAGATTGAATTTAAAATATATCTGAATTAAGTTATTATGAGGGGTGCCAACGAACCATTTTTATATATTTTCTTAAAAGAAAGCTATTCGAATTAGAAAATGTACTTTTGATACTAAATCCTTGAAACATATACATCATAAAGTAATTAAATACTTATTATATCCAAATAGGTGCTAGAATGCATTTGACTGAAAAGAATGTATCAATTTTAATTCAGTTTAATATTTTCTCAGAAAAATTTACATTCCTGAGCTACAAAGCTTGATAGGAATGTTGCATTTTCACTGCCATAGTATGGTTCTGATGTCATGCTGGGATGCATTGTTGATTTGTTTATTTATGGACGCTCTTTAACATCTCAAGTCATCAGCATCCCATTGAATTCAGGGCATGAAACAGCCGACAAATTTTGCTCAGAGACCTCTTCTTTCAGGCTTGAAGTTCTTTATCGTGCTGTAAATGTATGACATGGGACCCACGGCTTTACTTCCCTTCCGAAGGAGTTTTTACACCCCGAAAAAATGCTGGGATGTACATACATTACTTGATTCATATTGTAATTAAAAATATGCATCATACAAAAAACTGGTTTTAACTTCTTTATAATACACATTTATTCTGACAGTGTGAGCATGAATTTATTTTTGTAGCAAAGAATGCAATCATCTTTTACTGATTTACCAATCATAATACAGAGTAAGGCAGATAACATTTCTGTGCAACAGTTCAATCTTCTGCCTCTCCTGACCCCGCATCAGCATCTGCATCATTTTCATCTTCACCTCCACTGAACACTTGACCCTCCAGTTCCTCTTCATCATCATCTCCAGCTACTTCTGCATTTTCTGCTTCTGCACGCTCCATTTGTCGTGCAAGCTCTGCCTCATCTGTTGCAGTTACTACTTTAGGCTGTTAAAGAGAAAAAAATGTATTTATTTATAGCTCCAGAAAAGCAAAGCAATAAACTGTAATATGACAAATTATGACAAATTATTATTATGAAATCACTCAAATTTCACTTTTTGTTCCACTTACTTGGACATGTTTCAAAAAAGGAGTTTGCAGGTTGAAGATGGAGGCAAACTCCTTTGAAACGTGTCCAAGTAAGTGGAACAAAGTTAGTGAAATATGAGTGATTTTGTAATAATAATTTGTCATATTATATTTCACTCTGAAAGTCCCCGATATAAAAATCTACAATAAACTGTAATTTGTCATTTCACCAAACAATTTATAAAAATTCTACTTATGCATTTGATGAATGCCAATGAAAGCTTGTTATAACTAGCTTTATTTTGTAAAACTAGTTTGAAGCATATTCTTGAAGAAAAATGTTAAATTGTAGTGCAACAAATTGGCTACATTGAAAACTAGATACAATTTAGAATTTATTATTATGATATATATGAGGGGCATCCAGAAAGTAAGTCCCAATCGTGCCTGTAGATGGAACCACTTGTTGGACAGGAATGCACATGCGCAAGAGTAGAGAGGAAGTATGTGGGAATAATGCAGTAAAGTTTCAGCCTTGTGACGGCCGTGGTTACCGCGCTGTGCAAGGAGAAAATGGCTGCTCTGATATTCTCTCCCGCCAACTACGAGGTTCGTGCAGTCATCCGAGGTTTGCACTCAAAAGCAAAGTCCAGCAGAGATCCATCACCAATTCCCCAGATGTCTCGCTCCCTTGTGCACGAAATTGTCTCCCGGAAGCTTGACAAGAGAGATCTGAAATTGTGAAGCGCCGGTTCTGCTCAATTGCTTGCCGCACACTTTCCAACACTTCTGCCGTCACCAGGGACGATCGGCCACTACGGTCGTCGTCGTCGTGAATATTGGTTCGTCCTTCAGTGAATTGCCTGCACCATCGTCTTACCATACTGTCGCACATAATGTCGTGTCCATACACTTGACACAATTGGCGATGGATCTCAGCTGGACTTTGCTTTTGAGCGTGCAAACCTGGATGACTGCACAAACCTCGCAGTTGGCGGGAGACAATATCAGAACAGCCATTTTCTCCTTGCACAGCGCGGTAACCACGGCCGTCACAAGGCTGAAACTTTACTGCATTATTCCCACATACTTCCTCTCTACTCTTGCGCATGCGCATTCCTGTCCAACAAGTGGTTCCATCTACAGGCGCGATTGGGACTTACTTTCTGGATGGCCTCGTATATCATAACAGAAAATTGCAAAGGCACAGATACTTAAAATGATAAATAACTGCAGTGTAATGATTGCGTACCGCCATTTGGATGTTAAAAACACCTCCCATTGATGTTATTGTTTCCTGTATTTTATTTATTGCTTGATTTAATGATTTCAAACCATCCTGCTTCTCAGGTGTTGAGGTTGTCATTACTAAAACAAAAAGTAAATGCAGATAAGGGTTGTGCATCAATAAAACAAATTCCATATGTTAAACACTCACAAATTATGGACATTTAAATATGGTAGTATGGAGTACACTGCCCATAATTAAAGATACAATCAGACACACAACAAGAGGGATCCATATTTACTATACACAAGTTCCTGGTATAACTTCACTTAATCAATATTAACTTAATAAAAATAAAAGAACTAGCAAAATACAGTTGATATACTTCCAACTATAAACCACTGCAAATAAATTACATAACTAGAACAAACTCATGTGCTTAATATTTATTAATATATGGGTTTATTTACTTTACCATTAGAATAATTTTACAGGAATATTCATATAGTTTCTCTGCATGGATCTACAACAATAAGTTCAGCATATTCATAATACTTGTACCTTAGTTAACACATTTATTACAGTTTATGGACTGGAAAGTGAGTAAATTAGAGGTATTTCTGTTCCCCTTTGCAAAAAAGAGTGTTGATACATGCATGTACATGAATCATAATTTATTCTGTAATACAGAACATTTGTGCGTACAAATGCAGAAAATGAATTCAAGAGAGCAATAATAATGTTTAACGAAAGGATAGGGAAAAAAGTTTGTTAAAAACTTACATAGAAATATTTAAAGCCAAATATAACTTTTAAATTAAATATGCCATTTTGTTCTTCAATAATTTACGATCCTTTTAAACTATAACTTTTTTTTTTTTTTTTTAGTAGCTAATGCAGATAACTTTAGATGCCAAAACATTTGCAAAGCACTGCATTTCTCTTCATTTCCCCCCACAAATCTCACAGTTTATTTTAAAAGTGAATTCCTCATAAATAATTTGCTAAATTGTTTCATTATGTTTATCACTTTTAAAAGTGTATATCTCAGCTGCAACATTGAATATGTTATATGTTCAATTTTTTTTCCTAATTATACTAATATGAACTCATACTTATGCAATGCAACCACCACAGGTGGCCGAGGTCGTTAAGGCATGGATTCGTGAGCAGGAGGTCTGGAGTTTGAATCCCTCCAGGACCGTCCTCCCTGACTGAGGTTTTTTTCCCAGGTTTTCCTCAGTCCTCATAACTGGCAAATGCTGGGGAGGTACCCTAAGCTTAGGCCTGAAACGTTTCCTTCCTTAAAAAAAAAATCCTTTCCTAATATATCATTTCATTTTATGTATCACCAGTGTTCACCGCCTGTGTGCCTCAGTAGTAACTAATTCAAAAAACACCATTAAAAAAAAATAATAAATACTTATACAATAGCATAGACAATCAATAGCTTTTTTTTAAAAAAATTATTTCAAACATTACTTACCATACAAAGGTGGTGCAATGAGATTAATTTTGATAGGAAGCTCTTCTGTTGAACATGCAAGTCCTGCTCTTAAAGCTGCTTTCACAGCATCAATACCTTCATATCCATAACATGCAACCTCTATATCAGCTCTGATTTTCACTGCCTGAGATGTTAATTTGCGCTTGATATTATTTAACAATACTTCCCTAGTTTCTTCATCTAGATTACATTCTGTAAGTATAGATGGATCTCTGCAAAATAAAGCATGACAACTGTTTTCTCTGTTCCAGATCTCAACGACCATTAAGAAATCTTGAATGCAGGAGAAGAAACAACAGTACAAGCATGCATGATTTGTTACATTAGTATTATGTAGAAACATTTACTTGTTTATTTAATGTAATTTTGCTTTTATAGCCTTAATTTACAAGCTGTAATAAAGAAGAAATAAAAATTATTCTTACAAAACGGCTTGTTTGAAGAAGTCATATGCAGAGGCTTTCTTTTTGTATTTTTCTTCGAAATGCCAAGCTGTTTTCTGATATAGTTCTTCCAGCTGCTCACTTGCTTCATAATGCAACAATTCTGCCACATGACGCAGTATAGAGTTAACAGCTTTTGCTTTTGCAAATCTTTCTGTGCATTTTTCAATATCTTCTGTAGAAACTCTACGTTTACTCAAGTCAATGTACCCTATAGGAAAAGAGATAAATGATTAGTATTTCATAATTGATTAATTATTTGGTTAATCTACAGATTTACAAATGTATAAGTTCTACATAAATGGGGAAGTCTGGAAGACAGTGAGTGCACAAAAGCATGAGAGACACATCATATTTAGCCAAGTTAAAATTTTCGTATAATAAACCTCTCGTACTATAAATTAATTCTATATCAAAGCTGAAAGCTGAGCCATTCCTTCCAATACCCAGGGGAAGGAAGAGAACCCTTTTGATCTCTCTTTGTTTTTATTTGGTTTATTTATGGACGCTCTTTAACATCTCAGGTCAACATCCCATTCAATTCAGGGTGTGAAATGGCAGACAAATTTTTCTCAGGCTTGAGGTTCTTTCACGTGCCGCAAATGTACAACATGGAACCCACAGCTTTACTTCACTTCCAAAGGAAGCCACACTTAGGATTTTTATGCCCGAAAAAATCCATCGACCTTGGCTGGGATTGAACCCACGATCTTGGGTTTAGGAGGCAAGTATGGTTACCACTATACCACCAGGACCAAAACTCTTTTAGTCAAAGCTAATCTAGAGGGATGGGGACTGTTAAGTCAACCAATGCTGGACATCTCATGGGCACTAACTATTCATTGTTTTCCAATCATCTGTCGTAAATTTGTGCTATATTTCTATCCCATTTTTACAGAAACAGAATTTTGTAAACCCCCTTCAAATCTTTTTAAATCTCCACAGATGCTTCAGTGATGGACAATATTGAATTTTATTCTCATGCTACATTCATGTTTTCAAAATTTTCTTTCAGATCAGCAGAATGGTCACAGGATATGGTGGGATCTAAATTTTCAATGCACTGAAAAACTTCTTTTTAATATCACTGGGATGAATCAAATACTTTCCAATCTGATACACTGCACTGTTATTTAAATTCTACAGAATGAACTACTCACATTACAGAAGACGATTGAATAATAGGGGGAGAGAAAAAATAAGAAAGAAACAAGTAAGTTGCACTTTTGTGTTATTTAATGGCAGATTGACATTCCCTTAAGAAGATGTTTTCTCCTTTATTATAGAAGCTTTTTCTTTTTACACCAAATGAGTTCATATCATTTGGACTGCATAAATTGCTGCCCATATTTTATGAGGTAACCATAAATGCAAAAAGATACAGAAAAGTAACATAAGATTTCAAAAGTTCATTGGCTGATTTTTGAACAACTGACACAACTGATTGTTGGTGTGGGAATTATTAGTATTATTATTATTATTATTATTATTATTATTATTATTATTATTATTATTATTATTAAATCTACGGATTTTATAAGAAACTGTGGTATACAAGACCTTTTACAGACAAAAGTATACATGTAACTAGAAATTTACAATTAACTAGACAACAAATTTAAGTTAAGTTAATAGCAAATACAATAAATTCAAAACATACAAATGAATCTAAAAGCAAATCAACTGATGAGAAAGTACATTCACAAGAAAATTAGTTATAGACAGTTTAAATCATAAAATTATTAATAATGTACATAGATTCACTAATGAGCCATTTTTGATAAGCTTTTAAAAATTAAAGGTACTGATAGTTCTAATATATAATAGAAGTTTAATGTACAGTTTTACACCTATTTGTTTATAACTATATTAACTATTTAGACCATCTAAATCACACCACACTGCCAATGTGCATACTACTACAGAATGATTAAATTTCATTCATAAAATTTTTGAAGGTGGGTAATTAGTAGCAAATTATGACCCACACAAGCCGCTGATCTCACTGTATGATATTTTTATTTATAACTGAACTTACTTAAAAAATGTTAAAACCAAACCCCATGGACATTAGGAAAAATAAAGCAAAATATTAGGAGAGAAATTTGCACAATTTCAGAAGATGAAATGGTGTAATTGTATGTAAATTTCCTAATAAAATGCCAGAAATACAAGAATGGCATTTCCAACATCTCTTGTGATAAGGTACATACTTATTTTGATTTTATGTAACAGTAACTGTGAGAACCTGAACCCTATAAAACTAGTAGTTTCAGCCTTGGGGATTCTCTGGGAGTTAGTGCTCTGACTGACTGGTGAACCATAATCCAACTGAACATGAAAAGCTCTATATTGTCATAATCTGTGTTAGAGAGCAATTAATTAAGTTTATAGGCCATTTCTGAAATCAATAGATGCACATTAAAAGAAATTATGTGAATATATATTATTTCCTATTTAAAAAATAACATGCTTATTGTATGCAAGGGATCTGGTAAAAGTTACGTGTGCTAGTAATATAGGACAGTGTGGACAAACAAGCATGCCCTTTAGATCAGATGCAGCTCTCAAAGCCCTTTTCCCTGGCCCTCAAAGGGAGTAGTTTGGTGCAATTAAGTTTGTAATCAAAATACATATTACTACATTGAAGTGCAAAACAGAAAGGCTGGATTCAGATCCCTTTGTATGTCCCTTCTGTGTTGTTTCTGATTCCAAGAAAATTGCACAGTTTTGCATTCTGTGAACCACAAAGCAACGCAGTGCAAGATTGCTTCAGCTAAACAAGAATGTCTACAGAAGGCAAAAACTTGACAATTCATAATGAGACTTTGAGAGTACAGCTATTTTCTAATTTCTTTCCTGGTGTCTTTGATTCTTAGCAAATGGTGACTTGTAAGTTAGCAGAGCATGTGGCAACATAAAAGTGTTATAGTTGCCTTGTTCCGCACTAATCATAATACTAAGCACTCTGGAATTAAAAATAAATAAATAAATAAAACTCTTGCAAAGAGAGAGGAAAGTGGATTTAGAACAAAAACACTATTTCAAAATTTTTAGCATACTATGTCATCTCCAAAAGATTTTAATTGCACACTGCCTAAAAAATTGTTCTTTTATATACTACATTAATGTGTTTAGTTGTTAACACTAACTCCACTTACTTTTTTAAAACTTTGGACTAGTTTCGGGAGAGGTTCCTCCCATCATCGGCTGTTGTTCGAAACGGGGGGGAGGATGCCTGTTCGCTCCTGGCTCCTGTGGTGGTATCTTGTGGTTCTAGTAGAAACTTGCTGAGTTCATCCAGCGGCAGAAAATCAAAATTCATTAAGTTCTTCTTATTTTTTAAAATGAAAATTCTCTCCCATGTGGATAGTTCTATTGGGTTGTGAAGTTGTTTCAGTAATTTAATTTCTGGTTTTATTTCATGATTTTTGTTCCAAAAATGATCTGCTATTGCTGATTTGTCAATCTGTTTCAATTTAATGTTCCTAAAATGTTCTTTTCTTCGAATTTCTAAATTTCTTTTCGTTTTTCCAATGTAGCTCTGTTCACAATCTGCACATTTAATCTCATATATTCCTGATTTTTGCTCTGTAGGGATGGTATCTTTCATTGTGCAATGAACTAAATTTTTTATATTATATTTGTTCTTTGGGGCTAACATAATTCCATGTGCTTTGAATATCTTCTTAAATTATCTTCTTAATACAGAGCAAAAATCAGGAATATATGAGATTAAATGTGCAGATTTTGAGCAGAGCTACATTGGAAAAACGAAAAGAAATTTAGAAATTCGAAGAAAACAACATTTTAGGAACATTAGATTGAAACAGATAGACAAATCAGCAATAGCAGCTCATTTTTGGAACAAAAATCATGAAATAAAACCAGAAATTAAATTACTGAAACAACTTCACAACCCAATAGAACTATCCACATGGGAGAGAATTTTCATTTTAAAAAATAAGAACTTAATGAATTTTGATTTTCCGCCGCTGGAAGAACTCAGCAAGTTTCTGCTAAAACCACAAGATACCACCACAGGAGCGAACGGGCGTCCTTCCCCCGTTTCGAACAACGGCATTCAGTCAACAACAGCCGATGATGGGAGGAACCTCTCCCGAAACTAGTCCAAAGTTTTAAAAAAGTAAGTGGAGTTAGTTAACAACTGAACACATTAATGTAGTATATATTACCACTCCATTGTCTACAGCTTCATAAGTACAATTTTTACTTAATTGTTCTTTTGTCTCTACACTTTAGAATCATTGGAAATATGTTTCAAAAAATTTTATTAATATACTTTTCTAGTTATTCTTAATATATGATCATTATGTTTGCTTATGAGCACCTACAGCTGTTCCTGCACTTGGTGCATTGGTTGTGAAACGAATATTTTGCTGTACACAGATAGGATGTATTTCTACTATTCCAGATGCTGATTCCTTTTTTTGCTCAAATTTTTTTTTTTTTTAAACTTATGCAAAAATTACAATATTGAACTGCATATTAATTCCTCTTTCCTACATAGTCTTCTAAATAATTTATAATCTTTGTCCTTTGTGTTATGAGCTTGATCCCAATTAGTACAAATTTGGATTTTGGTGTTGTGATTAATGCCAAGTGAAAGGTATATTTCATGGTAACATATTGTTCTGCAGTCCTTGTTGGATTAATGACATTAGTTGCAGTGACGGATCTGGTCACTTTCCTGTAAATTATGCTGGAAGACGGGTTTAGCTCATAAAACTAAATCAAAGAGTGAATCTTTAACTAGGATCATTAGATTGTATTACAGATAAACACTGCTTACTTCTTAGCATGTAATATGATAGGAACTGTCCCAGAGAAGTGAATCAAATAGTGATTAGTATACTGTGATGTGTCAAACTAAACACTCTTCTCTTGCAGCTTCACTAACCTGTTTCACAGACCCTTGGTTGCATCATTATCAACTACTTGTCAACTATTGGAAGGATTTCCGTAATTTTTGGCATACTGTTTGGTTCTGATGAACATTTGATGAACCTGAAATTTGTATTTTCTTCCCCCGGATTTCAAAAGTTCATTGGCTGATTTTTGCATTTATAAATGTAGATTTTTTCCCCATGTGTTCAGTTCTGTATGTCATTCAACTGCCTTTAACAGTTGTGCTTCTTCATTTTCATGATGTCCAAAAATGAGCTGCCAGAGTGAATTTCACTATATGGTGCTATAAAACATTTACATATTCCATTATTCCCCACCACGGCAAAACTGTACCTCACTTTTTTAAGTTCACTATTTTTCAGTCGCCAACTATATTACACATTATTACTACAGGGAAGACAAGGACATTACTCTGCACCAATCTATTTAAGTGAGGCGTATGAATGAAATTGTTAACTTAAATCTAACCTAGAGGTTATACTTTAAGATTATTGTTAGTTTGCAAAGCACACATGCAAATACAACAATCATAAAATTTAACCTCCTAGGTTAAGTTTAAGTTTTACAGGGATGCCTGTGTTAATGATTATCTGCTTATGTTAGGTTAGGTGTCTACTAAGTTTGCTATAACAAAACTCCTTATATCTATATATGACACGTTTCTGGCACAACCAGTCTTTCCCCACCTGCAATCTAGTGCATTTGTCACTGTTGGCAACAACAGTTGTCACCAACTTCCCTACCACTCATATGCCATTTTTCCTTTCTGATGCTGAAATCTGCTATAGGTTAAATTACTTTTTTGGGATTGGGTGGATGCTTTAATAGCTTCCAACCAGTTCACATCTTCTCCTGCTCAGTTTGGCTACTATTTTTTGAAAAATTTGCAACCTTTCACTCCCTTTTTAGTACCAATAAGCTACTACAGCCATTTTACCCTTCTTTTTAATGACTATAAGTATTAATTAAAGCAAATACCTCTATACATAGTGCATTTAACATCTCAAAAATTAGTAGTCTTTACTATTTATTTTTTCATTAAAATGCTCTACTTATACCAATATATAAAATAATTTCTCTTTACATTTGAAGGAATAGCAAGTATAAGCTCTCTTTTATAAATGGAATAATGTTTACATTAAAGACTTTCATATCATATGCAGGATAGTGTAGGTGAGAATTCCTGTATAACCAATTTGACTAAAAATCATACAAATGATAATAAAAAAAAAGAAATTAATAAGCATGAGGAATAAAAGTCCCAATAATTCTTTAGCCCATCAAGGTAACTATTTATTGTTAGTTTTGATTTGGAGTTACTTTATAATGATTACCAGTTGGTGATAAAAAATATTTTACTTACAAATGTTGGTTATCACCTTGGGACATCCCAATGGAAGTCAATAACATTTTGGTTTGCTATAGAATAGCATAAACATATGTGTGCTATATAGGTTTTTGGGTTGTATTAAGATGTTTTTGACTGCCAAAGAATCATATTACCAGTTGTTATGAAAAAGTTGAGCTTAATTAGCGAGTGATCATTTTTACTTGAAAGAATTTGACAAAACTTCACTATGTGCATCCCAAAAATAAAACTTTTTAAATTTACAGGGCTTGCCTTCATTTTGTGCATACAGAACAAATTAAGTATAAGTCAACAAATATAGAATTACTGATCAACCAATCAATATATATATATATATATATATATATACAACACACTAACCTCGAGGAATACTAGAACCATAGAACCCGTAGTTTCATCCTCTGCTCACCTTTTCATAAGTATAAGCTAACTATATTACATCATTCAACAAAAATTAAATTCTCAATACCTGTACAGTAACACACTAAATTAGACTTAACCTTGAGTGAATCCTAAAAACCAGAGGACCCTGTGATTTATTACCTTTGTAATACCATTTCTACCTACTCTCCACTTATATTATGCAGGTCTAACACTTGCTCATATACATGCAAGGGAAATTTGAAAATAGAGCGCATATATTGAATTATTAATTTTTATAGAAGCTCTTTTAATTTATTTCCGCCCATTTTGCATTCTGGCAATTCCCAACACAATAGTTAAAATTTCTTTTACCGGAGAGAGAGAAGGGGGTGGAGGGGACAGAAAAAAGGAATATTTTGACGGGTAAAATGTTACCCAAATTTAAACTTGAGGGAGGGCTCGCCAGACTTTGCAATGCAAAGTGAGCAGACAATTGACTAGAACGCATCATATCTTCAAATCCTAAGCAAGGGCTTCACTCTGTGTACGTGGATAACTTCAGGAGTTATAATTTTTGCCAAGAAGCTTACTAACAACGTAAACAGATGTTTTGTACCTTTCTCCTTGTCCACTCTTATCACCACTACCGGTTCGGTCTTTCCCACTCGGATTAATTTATTAATAGATCTGATTCTTCGGCGCGACAGTTCAGACAGCAGTATCATTCCTTCAATGTTGTTATATTCAAGCAGATGTACATAGGCCCCCATTTCTGCTATACTTCTTACATTTACCATGACTACATCTTCTACTTCTGGATATTTTTCTTTATAAAACCGACAAGAAAGTGGCATCTTCTCAGTTTGCTATAAAACGGCTTACAATAAAAATCACAATATGGAGGTTATGTTTCCCTACTGGATGCAGTTTATCTCATCCTCAACAACTCACAAGTTTTTAGAATATGTGACCTAGTTATGAAATATAATCAGTGCAAAATACAATTCACTTAGTTACACATTCACTACACCATTTACGAGAATTACAATAACCAATGCTACCAGTTTTAACATTAATCAGTGCAGCCAACTAATAATGTATACATGTCTTTAAAAATCAACACAAAAATAACCTCTCACGGTAATAATCTACTATTACTAAATAGTTTTCAAAAATAATAGTGGAAACTGCCATCCAGTGAATCTTTGCTCCCACCAACAAGCATAGTGTTCATATGGAGAAGAGAAAGCACCCGTTCTGTCATCTAGCGGTTTAGGGTTACAACTTTATGATGCAATCTGCTAAAAATGCAAGTTATTGTTCATTCAAAACGATATGTGCAATTTCTTTCTCTTATTATGCAAAAGATTTTATATTGAAGTAATTACCTTTGGTAGAGTTTGTGATATATGTATATAAAAATTATCATATGAATTTTTATTGTTTTATTTTTCAAGACATTGAGCCCACCAAAAGAAACAACTTATTCATGTTGCACTTCCGAATGGATTACTACATGTGGGCTGAGGTAACTTTGAGTCATTTCACTCATTACAACCAAACTAACAGTTTCTAGAGGTTTAAAGTAGTTCACTCTTAATTTGTAGCAAAATTAAGAACCATACCAGGCAAATTACGTTTCAACTATGCATTTTGCAACAACAGTTCTTTAGAAAATGAAATGAGCATATAATAGTGCAAAAGCCTTATTCCATCATTTTTGAGAATATGAACATTTGTTTTTCTGGTGCGAAGAACCTATCATGTATATACAAAAACTAACAATAAAGAAAATAGTTATAAAATATAACATGGCCGCAGTATAAGTACAAAGAACCGATGAACAAATATTACCGCATTATTTTCTTGATTTGGAAATGTGTAGAAGAACTTTGATTGCTTTGCTATCTGTAATTGTAAGATGGTATCTTTTAGTCATTTTCGAAGTTATAAAAATTAAAATATACAGTTAAAAATTGCCCATTCTACTTCGAGCATTCTGGCAAGCCGCTGGAGCAAACAGAGATCGCTGCCTGAATTTTAAGAAAGCATTTTCGCTATTATCTGTATAAATTATTTGCCATTACTATCTACCGTGAATAACAACACGTCATTAATATAGGTTAAAGTTCTGGAGAGAAGGGGAAATATTATTTCGCAATAAAGCAAGAGTACGGAATCGACTATTTGCATACCTATCTAATACCAAGCATAAAAATAAATAAATAAATTAATTAAAAAAGGAAGCTTCCCCAGAGGCTAAAACTTTAAAAATTTTCTTCTTGCTCTTTCACACCAGTTAAAGCTGAAGGGTGAGATATATCAGTAGCGGTTTTCAAATATACTGAAGTAGTTCCAAAGTTTTGTACAGGCAGTGCATAAAAGAAATAAAATTTGTCCAAATTTTTCAATGCATTCCTAACTGCAGTATTACTTCAGCTATTGCGCACTGAAATCTACTTTTTAGTTTTAATTTCACTATAGTGAGCTAATAAACGGTACTTTAATTTCAGATTGAAGAGAGAGAGAGAGGGGGGGAGATAAGAATTCATTAAAAGGATTTACTTTCGCGCAATCTTTATATCCATAAACCCTTGTCCAGAAATTCACTGTTCTTGATAGATAATTTCATTTTAATAAGTTCACGTTGCGCCCCTGATTGTCAAAGAAATCAATTTGTGAAGGAGCATAACAATTTTCTTCAGTGAAATCAGAAATGGATAATTTTGACAGTTTTAGGCAAATAACTACTGACAGAAAATATATTTTCTTCAAAACTTTTAGGCAATCTTTGCTTTAGTTCTTTAATTTTTTGTTTAATTCCACAGGGCACATACATATGGCTTCAGTTTCAAATTCAAAACTTAAATACCGTTTGGGATCAAGATAACTGTCTATTTCGACCAATGGGGACAGGAGGTTTACTTTGACACTGAAATTCACACAATTTTACTGACAAAAATAATAAAATTGGCTAATCTTTTCAACAGATGCGTGGCGCTATTATTTTCGCCGTTAAATGCCTTTATGTTCTTTGAATTTCGTTCATAACAGTTAGGAGATAAGCTGATTTCATTGTCTCATATGTTCCCTTGTGTTTTCCGAGTCTGATTGTAGAGACGTTTTGATCTGAGTCTTCTTAAGAGTGACTTTGGTTGTATAATTTGTTTTGTTTCTGTAGTTTGGTTCCATTTTTCAGCCAGAGTGTGGGCGGACTGTATCATGTGAAGAAATCTATTGGATGTGAGTTTTATTTAGTTGTATTTCTAAGGTTATGAATATTTTTCTGACTTCTAAAACTTTTTCCTCTGTGGTTAGATATCATTGGATACTATTGATTTTGAGTCTGTTGATATGGTTGCTTCGGTGAATACTTTCTCTGAGAACAAATTGCTCCAGGGCATAAAGGGACTTCTAGTTCTGCATCAAAGTTAAATTTGTTACATCGTACTGGCATGTAAAGTAAGAAAAATATTTGAATGTATTCCTGCTCTTTATTTATCTGTATTGTTTATCAATGAACCATTTCTATATACGTGTAGCCACGTTGTATTTGGATATTTCAATTAAAATATCTTTAGTTGTAACTGCTTTAGTTATTGTCGGTTGTGCTCTTCTTTTTTGAGTACCAAGTCTAGATGTACATTATATGTTAGGTATAAGAAGAGTAAGTTTAAAAGAAAGAAAATGGAGATAACACCCAAATTAAATCAGAAGAAGGGAGCATAATTAACAGAAGAAGAGAATAATGGTAGTCTACGGGCGGAAAGGAAGCAACTGAGAAAAGAAGAAGTAGACCGAAAACAAGAAAAGGAGGAAAATATTAGGAACGTATGGGAATAGCACAGGAGAGGAATGAAAAATAAAAGAGAAGGAAATTGCATAATCAACACAGGGTATAGCTGCTGCTTGTGACTGGCAGTAATCTCATTAATGCTAGAGGTATTGATGTCTGAATTCAGGTGGAGAGCAGCCCGGATACCTAGTGTCAGCGGAAATAAATATTTTACATTGTAAATTGTATAAAAATTGAAAATTAATTAATTGTAAATGTAACTAATTGCAAAAGTAAGATATCTAAAAAGTACGTTGATAGAAATATAAGTGCAAGATAAGAATAGGGTACCAGTAGCAATTGTAGGTTTAATTATACATTATAGTTAAAATAGTTTTGTGCAGGTTTCAGTACCGGTTTAGTTTTTTAAGTTTTAAGACTACACACACCCACCCACACACACACACACACACACACACACACACATATACATACATACATACATACATACATACATACATACATACATACATACATACATACATACATACATACATACATACATACACTAACATTAATTCCAACTTCCGATTAATCCTAGAAACCGGGGGACCCAGTGTTTTGATGCGGCTTGCCACGGCCTGACGGATCGGAAGGAAAGTAAAGCCGTGGGTCCCATGTCGTGCATTTATGGCACGAAAAAGAATCTCAAGCCTGAAAGAAGAGGTCTCTGAGCAAAAATTGTCGGCCGTTTCAAGCCCTAAATAAAATGACACGCCAATGACCTGAGATGTTAAAGAGCGTCCTTAAATAAACAAAAATAATATGGCTTGATAGCCTACGTTTGCCTCCTTTTCCTAAATATAAATTGATAGGGGCGGGTAAATCATTGTAATGGTGGCAAATCTTATTTGATTCCAGCAGGAAAAATCGTAAATATGAATTTATAGCACATTATGTGCATGGTACTGTGTTAACAAGTTAATAATTGTAATGGTGGCACATCTACTTTAACTCCGGCAGGGGAAAAAAAAACCAATGTGTGAGGATTAAAAACCACTACCTGCACAACTATAGCATGATGCTCTAATCGTCTGAACTATCATGCCACGGTGCTTGAGAGCCGAGATATAGCTAGATAAAATAATAAATCTAACTATATCTCTGAAAGTTACACTACGTTGGGTTTTCTCCGCTATTGCTAGGAAATGGCTCGGGACTGAAGCCCTAAGCAGCTGCTAGTACCTCCGAGAATTTTTCTACGGGTAAGGAAAAGTAAAATCAAGGCTCCCACAGTCAGGAGATTGGTCAGGTATATATTATTGCTCACATCGCAATACATTTGAAACAGCAGTTTACCGTATAGGAGTTTTCATTGGATCAAACTGATTGGAAATGCAATTTTAGTTATTCCTAACAGTTGCAAAGTTGACATACGGCTGGTTGTAAATATATCCAACGTGTATCAAAAACTCTTACATGTTTTATGTGGTTCTTGACTGTTGAGGGAAACAAAGATAACTTTATAGGCACCTTATTAATTTTGGACATTTCCTAAATAAGACAACTATATCCCGCGGCGGGTTTCTTGTGTTGCGTGGGAAACTGCTTATTGCAGCGAATATCAAAATGCATCTGAAAATTATCAAATATAGATTCATCTTTCTCTTCAAAACGGTTGTGGCTCCATTATTACGCACAGCGTTTGCATTCACGTTGTTTAACTTGTCGTTACCCGCCAGGTGAAAACAATACTACTGTTGCTACTGCTGGTAATAAGTGCACGAGCGGCTAGCCAGAAGCCAATGACGGAGGAGAAAGCGGAACTTTTCACACGCACTTTACTTTGTAAATATAAATGGGTAAATCACTGTAATGAGGGCACTATTAGGCGGGTGAAATATAGTAACGGTGGGAACGAAAACTCTAAATATAAATGGATAGGGACGTAAATCAATGTAAAGAGGGCATTATTAGGTGGGTGAAACATTATAACGGTGAGAAATGTGCTCTTAATCCAATTCACAACTAATTTATATACATACACACACTAGCATAATCTGTCAGCTAGCCTTGGGCAAATCCTAGAAACCGGTGAATCCAGTGGTTTAGCGAGTAAAACTTTATAATTGTGGCAAACCATTATTAGGCGGATGAAATATTGTAACGGTAGGAAATGTGCTCTTATACCACTTCGTAACTAATTCATATATATATATATATATATATATATATATATATATTAATGAAAAATAAAAATAAAGAAACACTATTAACAATGTAACAAATTAACACTAATAATAAAAGTAGATAAAGATAAAACACAGAGAAAGACTCACACTTGAAATTGCAATAAATAATAAAGTATTTTAGAAAACACAGAAATAAAATTAAAAGAATAATAGATAAATAGTAAAGAAGACAAAAGCAAAACACACAAAAGCAAATAAAGCTTAATAAGCAAAGTTAAAAGCAGCACCAGAGGTGCAAACAATATTAATGAAAAATAAAAATAAAGAAACACTATTAACAATGTAACAAATTAACACTAATAATAAAAGTAGATAAAGATAAAACACAGAGAAAGAGTCAAGTATTATATATACACTAACCTAATCTGTTGGCTAACCTGGGGCAAATCCTGGAAACCGGTGGACTCAGTGGTTTAGCGAGTAAATCATTGTAATTGTGGCAAACTGCTCTTATTCCATTTCGTAACTAATTCAGCGAGTAAATCATTGTAACTATGGCAAATCTCCTTAACTCCGGCTGAAATTTATATATATAGCATATATAGCATATATAGCATGAGATGATATTCAAACCAATTGTTCAATCTTTACAAGTGTAACAGGATACTCTTAACCACCTGCGCTATTCCATCTTGATCCTGAAGCATTATTATCTAGCTAATAGCTGTGCCACCCAACCTTCGGGTCGGTCCTGGTGTTGTAGTGGTATTCAACTTGCCTCCTAAATCCAAGATTGCGGGTTCGATCAGGGCCAGGACCGGATTTTTTCGGGCATAAAAATCATAGGTTTGGCTTCCTTCCGAAGGAAGTAAATCCGCCGGTTCCATGTCGTACATTTACGGCACGAAAAAGAACCTCAAGACTGAAAAAAGAGGCTTCTGAGCAAAATTTGTCGCCCGTTTCACGTCCTGATTTGAATGGGACGCTGATGATCTCAGATGCTAAAAAGCGTCCGTAAATTAACCAAATCAACAGCACCTTCACCTCTTTCCGCTTTCGCTCGCTTCTGGCTAGCCGTTCGGGCACTTAGCACCAGTTAAGTACTTTCAACCCTGCGGGTACATCAAGTCATTGCCTGTCCCTAAAGATAACAGCTTAGAAGAGTTCAATTTAAGCTCAGGCAACTTTGATATTATAGTCAAAGCAATATCTTCGGCTGTGCCATCTTAGAGTTATAATGAACATTAAAACCTGGAAACTAAATTTTTCAATTTAACGCCAAAATATCGTGCCACAACACCCAGAATAGAAAAATCCGTCGATTCATAAATTATTAACTGTAATAGTGTTCTCTAGTATCCGGGTTTTCAACAAAACAGTTAGTAAAAATTCTTTATGACCTGGATACATTTTGTTCTATGGAATTGTAAGTTACGCTGCGTATCACTGACGACAAACGGTTTAGAACAAATCTCCGAAAAAAGATACGCCTTCAACAAAGAATGATATTGGCAAAAAATAACACCATATATGCTTCAACCAATGAGTTTTTAAATTCATTTTTATAAAGGGAATTTTCTTATGCGTTGAAGACTAAAAACTCTTGGACCTTCTTTTATGCTTCTGCGTCTCTTGCGTTTTTTTAAGAGCATATAATTTATTTTTCTGCAATATATGTTTGTGCTGTTCGATTCTATCTATTGTGACGGGTTCGAATACCGCCAGGACCGTCCTTCCTGACTGAGGTTTTTTCCAGGTTTTCCTCAGTCCTCATAAATGGTAAATGCCGGGGAGGTACCCTAAACTTAGGCCTGGAACGATTCCTTCCATAAAATCCTTTCCCAATATATCATTTCATCTCATGTATCATCAGTGTCCATCGCCTGTGGTGCCTCTGTAGCAAAAACGGGCGTTAAACACAATTCATTCATCTATTGTGACCGACTATATTATTTTTCTCACTATTTTCGATATCGGTTTGGTTAAGTATTTTGTAAGTAATTCACTGAAAACACTTATTATTTACATTATTAAACCAATGACTTATAACGTTAACCAAAAAGTTATAGTCACTTCGCCGCTGAACTGTGAACTTATCTTCACGAGTCGTTGTTTCATTTATATCTTCTCTTTTGTAGCCTCGGTATACTAACCTCAACTAGATGTGTCAACGTGCTTCTATGTTCAGACACGTGAAAATATCATACATAAAGCTGTCACATAATTTTCTAACCAACAGTTAATAAGAGCCAAAATTCGTCAGAGATGTCGCTATATAAATATTAAAGGCGTTAGAAATGTCATCCGCCGCTATTAATCAATTTTGTGGTCAAATGATAACTAAAATCCTCCAGATTTAGCGACCTGTCCCTAGATTTGGCTGCATTGCTTATAATCCTATCAAATATATTATATATAAAGCCCGTTCCCTGAATATATTTCCACTTACTGTCAATGGTGGCCGCTATCGCTTATCTCCCGTGGTCTAAACACACAGCTCGCCTTTCTTGCTCTGCAGTAGCCAATTAAGGTGCTAGTTTTAGCTAATGACAGTTCTCAATCAAGTCCATGTGGAGTGTAAAGGAAAATACATTGCCAAATGTAGATTAAATTTTTTTCTTGCGCATTTTTGTAGCTACTGTTCACGAATAAGTGTTATCGGAGCAGTGTCTATTAAGTAAAACATGTGCCAACCTTGGTTAAGTGTGAGAGTGAATGATAATAAGCAAGTGCACGTTATTAAGCTGCAAGTAAACGAAATACATTATATTGAAGCTGATCATTATTCCGGTACTGCGGAGTTCGTGCACGGTTCTATTAATAAGTCTAAAAACATAATAGTCTAAAACAAGGACTACCAGAGAAAGTTTCATAAAATGTATGATTTATTGTGAAAAACAAAATAAGTAAATGACCCATTAGCGAGAGAGCCAAATTTTGGGACTGAGTAGCCAACAGTCAGATAAATCATCAGGGGAGGGTCATTTACACGCAAAAAGGCAGAAACAAAATCAAAACAATGGGAAATTAGATGAATTCGAATGTGCAATAGTTAGGCGAGAAATCTACAGCTTCTATAGGCAAGGGAAATCACCAACATTCCAGAATCTCCTAAGATAGAAACACTTTCTAAACAGAAGAATGTCCCTATGGCGTCTTGTTCGAAAACTTGTGTTTTGCTTTCGTACCGTTAATAAAAGGTTATTATCATATAATCACCTCGAATAGTGCTTTGTGGATATAAATACTTACAAAGGATCAATAAATTGTATTCTGTAGGTTATTTGGAGATGTACATATTTGTATATCACAGCGATAAGTTCTTGACCCGGAATCATGAGTTCACCTGAGTAGTAAGATGTGACAAACACTGCCGTTTATGGGACCTAATTTGAAACGGAGGAGAGAACCCGATAGTGCGTCACTGAAGGCTGCCGGGTAGAAATGCATTCTGGGCACAAGTTATACCAACTAGATCCAATAATAGCGCAAATTAGTGTTGTCATACCTAAAACGTCTTGACGCTCGTCAACGAAAAATAAGAATAAGCAGAACTTATAATATGAAAAATGAATTAAAGGCGACCGCATTATTTCAATTTATCTAAAGCTGTTTCTTTGCCGCTTATGGCAATGAAACTCTCTGTGGTGTATTTTGATACCGACTGAAAATATGTAGCAGTAGAGTGTGCGCACTTTATTTTATTAAATCTGTGGGACTATATTATGTCCTCAGCATCTCATTTGCCCTCTTTTCTAAGAACGAATTTCACTTAGATCTACGAGCAATGTACTGCTAAGCGATCAGACTAGGGCAAGTGAGAGGAATATGCTCGTAAACACTTACTACTCTTCCTAATTATGTTCATACACGCTAGTGCCGACAAAAATAAACATTGTTGTTTGATTCTCACCCATGGTTAGAAGTCCATCGGGCGTTTATGATCTGAGTCTGAGTGATCATCATTCTTGTGGCAGCATGGGTATCCGTCGTACTTCGGCTCGCACTTGCCTTATTCTGATCGCCAGACAGATTTTGCGGTTTTATCTACAGCTCAATTCTAATTACGGCTATGCAGAATCTTATTCTTCTTGAGGGGAGAGGTCCTTTCCTGTAACGCAAGTGTAATGTATATAATAAAGTACTATAATTACATCCAAATCATTATAAAGGATAGGTAAAATAGTTAATACAGAAGAGATGCAAACTGTTGATACAAGAAAAGACTATATAAATCAATCAATGCGGAATATCATTACTACATTACACAAAAGTTGTTTAAATACATCTTGGCTATATATTTTTATCAATGGCTCTAAAATGAACCAAACAGAAAGACCAATATCTCAATGTACAGAACAAGCAAGTTCCAGAAAGCAATCCCTTTGACAGATTCAACATCTATTATTGCAGCAATACCATCAAACAAAATAACATAAAACAACAAAATTATGGAAATACGCAAAAGTGTCAAGACAACATATAAAGATCATCATGATGTTCTAGTTCTCAGTTGATACAGTTCATTAATTGATACTATTCATTGTGAACCTCCTAGGAAAATAGATAGCTGATGAATAGAAAGTAATAACGCTACAATAAAATAAAATACTAAACTACCCTTCCAGCTTCAGATCACTCGTACAAAAAAAAAAAAAAAAAACGAAAACAGTATAGGGCAAAAGCAACAAAATAAATAAATCATAGAAGCAAAACAAGAGTGCCTGAAATAAATAGTCGCAGCAGAAAGAAAGGATGCAGTAGAAATGTTCAGGTTCAACACTTATTTGGAACTTTTTGGCTGGCATCCTACATAAAATTATAAAAAATTCACCTACATGCAACAGCTAAACTGAGCCTTCATCATGAACAAAAAGAGTATATTTCAATAGAGCGCAATATATCCTCATAAAGGAACGGTTCTAACCTACCATGTATCAGCTGGGAAGAGAGAGGGGAGAACAAATAGTTTGCTAACGCTTGCCATCAGTATACAAAAAATGCCCTCTTACAAACCTTAACAAAACAAAAAAGAGGGGATATTGCCGGTCACGCACAGGAATGTTTAGGAATGTTTAATTTCAATTGACTCGCAGGTAGAATGAAGATAGAGAGCATACATTACAGTAATGGATACAGCAACACAATAAATAAACAAATAAATGAAGAAGAAAAAGAAGAAGAAAAAGAAGAAGAAAAAGAAACATTTGAAATTAATTTGGGCACAAATAACCGGATATCTTTCCTTAAAACATCATCATGACAAATAGTCACCTAGTTATTGCCAAGTGTTTTTGCATTAGGAATGCAGCGATTGGAAGAAAGTTGCTAATGTGTTTCTCTCCACCTATTTGGAGACAACATTTTACAAATATCTTTGTTAACAGTCGACTTATTTATGTTGAAGATGATGAGGTTTTCTCAAATAGGAATGACTGGCGGTTAGCAGTATTTCAAGACATATTATAAAATTGAACATTAAACCGCTTTTTGGCTACCACCGTCATTTCATACAATTTACAGAAAAAAGGTAAGGTGTGTTATGTGTTTTGAAATGTTTTACTCTAATTTCGCTCATCCAATTTCAAAGACTATGAGTATCAGGTACGTTGATAAGAATAGTACACAACATTCGTGGAAATCGTCTAAGTCGCCAAGGAAGCGAAAACTGTGTATGTACAAGTATTTCATCATCTTTCCCTTTTTTCGCTAGACGACTCTTATAATAGCTACCTTTACATATATTTTCAAACATACACCACTCTACCCACTTCATACACTTTTCTTAACACGCTGTTTTTACTTCTCGCAGGTCTTTTTCAGTAAAGATTAGTGTTTTTTTTTTCTATTTATCTTTAAAATTGCTAAAACAGCAACACAATTCCAGTAAAAGTGAGGTTGTTATGTCCATTGGAAAGGTGTGAAAGGTATTAGCTTTTCAATACAATGCAATCGTTTTACCGAAAGGAATAATTGCAGGAAAAGCAGCCTTTACTTGGGTATATTGTTTCCAATTTCACGTTAGAACCGATATTTTACGAGAAGTTAGAAAAGTTAAAAATGAGGATTGTGTGACCAAAATCTGAATGAACGATAATAAAATGCATTTAAGATTATTTACAATGTGTTAAACAACCCTTACTTTAATTTGGTGTGGAAATAAAACTAAAAATGTCATAAATTTCTAAGTTTTACTGATTGTAATTATTCTCTGATTCTTGGTTTTATGGTTTTCTATTAATCGCAGGAACTATACATGGTGATTGCTAGATCTTCTGATTTCTTATGTCGATAGAACAGTAAGTGTTACAGACATAGTGGAAACACTTATATTAGTGGATTTAACATATCTCCAATTTTTTAACATAACTTACAGGTGTTCCGTATGTCCTCTGTTGGCCACGGGACAGACGTCAATCCTACCGTCAAATTCTTGCCACACATGTCCCAACATCTGACGTTCGATACCAGCGATTACATGCGTGATCCTCTCTCTCAGCTGTGCTAAATCATGTGGCAATGGCGGCACGAACACGCCATCTTTGACATAATTCTACAAGGAAAAATTACATAGGGTTAGGTCAGGTGACCGTGGATGCCGCAAAATGGAGAGTCAATTTGAGCGGCACGTCCAATCCAACGACGTGGAATTTCAGCATCGATGTACTCATGGGTATCATGATGAAAATGAAAAAAAAAAAAAAAAAAAAAAAAAAATGATTCACCGCCTGTGGTGCCTCAGTAGTAAAAACGGGCGTTAAACACTACTCAAAAAAAAAAAAAAAAAAAAAAAAAATGATGAAAATGAGATGCAACACCACTTGTTGATAATTAAAGTCCTGGCTTCTGCAAGTAATTGTAGCATTAACCAGTTGAAGCATATTCCGGTACACTGGAGCGATAACAATAGTCTCCGGAAAAAAAAAAAAATGGGCCGTACACTGTTAACTTTAGGGGAATCACGGACGTGTTCTACCAAAACACCAAATTTACGTGCCCTAAATGCGTTTCTCAGCAAAACCGTCTTCTTCTGGCCGCTTTGAAGACGACGATTGTGATCCTCGGGATTCGGTGCCTGCCATGGGTCTATCTGATATGGCTTCATTTCAAGTTGTTAACGTAAAATAAGCCATACAGGTGGCTACGGAATCTGCAATTGAAGTATCGATATTTATAGGCCTTTTGAGTAATGCTTCTCACATATGCTCAACGGTCTCAACCGTCATTCTTGGCCGGCTTGTCCGTTGTCCATCCTACAAACAGCCAGTAACTTTAAACTTTTTGTGCCATGTACGAATTGTTTTGCTTTAGGTGGTTCTTGTTGATGTTTCGAAGGAAATCATTGTACAATATATTCGCATTTAGCGAATTATAACAGACAGACAGCTTATTTGCACCAGTGTACGCCAATTTTTCGCTATGACTGTCCTCCAGCGGTTAAATCTACAACTACTCCATGGAATCTGTTACGAATGCAAACTTGCTGAAATATTCTTTCCGTTGTTAAAAGCGCTTCCGCTATGTCTGTCATGATTTCTGTTCTATAGAACCGCGAAATTAGAGAAGGACTTTAGATTCATTCTGTATAATTATTTTCAAGGTTACTAGTTTCTTACACTTACTGTTTCAGACAAGAAATTTGTTTTTGTAGGTTCAGGGTAACAGACGTTTCACGATTTCTGAAACCGCTTCTGAAGTTTGGGGCAAGCTGTAGAAATTATTTAAGTTTAGATGACCTAGATTACTGAAAGTCTTGGAGTTATCACTGAAGATGATAAAGCTGCATGCTCGGTAGTGTGTAATAGACTTTTAGTTCAATACCGGGGTCAAGGAGAAATATTTGTGCCCCGAACTGTAACTTGCGATGAAATATGCTGCACCACCATATTCCTGAATAAAAGAAACTTAGGTATGGTGTGGAGAAAAAAACATGGAAACCCGCTCCTGTCAAAGTAAAATCTTGCTTGTTAGCACTGAAAGGTTCTATCGAAAGATTTCTGAGACTCCTGAGGCATTTTGTTTATAGATTTGTTCATTTTCGTCCAATAGTCAATATAATCACCTTACGATTAAGGCAAAATGCGCTTATCGGTGATTCGAAAAATTCTTCTCCAAGAAGTCTGCATAATTTAGCTTTGAAAAGGGAAAATCTCGAGTAAGTCCAATGGACAGCACTGAAACGCTTTCCCTATTGTTTTGCGATTACTATATGTTTTGAGCGTTATAAAAATTGAAGGTCGGCGGTTTGACAGCGATGAAGGCGTGAAAGCATTCGTGCGCAAATGGCTCAAATTTTTCTTGGATAATGAAATTAAGAAGCTTTCTACCCGTTGGGAAAAGGGTGCTTGTAAATCGGAAAATTATGTAAAAAAGAAAGTATTTACTCATTTAATATTTCTTTTCAACAAAATACAAAATTATCAACCAGGTTTATATTTTATTCACCCATATGTGTAATGTAAAGTACTTTTTTTTTTTTTTTTTTTTTTTTTGCAAATCCTGGCAACAATTTAGAGCAAATTTGTACTAATATTTCTTTTTCTTGTCTTCTCATAGCAGCGCAATTTTTGTACTGTGCACTATAGGCCAAGAAAGGAAATTAAAACTTTTTGTTAGTACTACCAAAGCTAAAAATTTAAAGAGCATTATTGTGTTAGTACCACGCTTTCGAAAGAAGCTTTTTACTAAAATAAAACTTAATTGCCGCACTATTGGGCCTTTATCTCAGCTCTGAGAAAATAATTAAGTCAACCTAACAGCAATGACTCTTAAGCTAACGCAAAATACTACTTGACAGCATCTCAGCGGCATCCGTTATCATCAAATCGTACTTCTTCAATTAAAGAAACTTCAACTAATCTCTTTTTTCTTTAGTCACACGATTTGGAAAATTGTGTTTACAATATTTTGTCTCAATTAGATTGCATTTCTTTAAACTGCATTGGAGATGATTTAATTTTTTTTAAAATGTGGTTTTGGCTATTTCAGTGAAATGCTTGATTCATTTTATGCTAATACCTCCAAGATATCTCAATTAAGTTGTCAGCTTTAAATTCTGAATAACTGTGGAATGAGGCCGAAATGTGCTATATTGTAATAATCGGTCTCTTTATTGACTTCCGTTACACACAAATAAGTCTATATTCTTTTGAATTTGTTGATATTCTGCATTGTTTTGGTGAGGCTTATTGATCTTATACATGTACAAAGGTTTTCATTCTGATTGTTAAAATAATATATTTCCGGGCTTTGAGGCCGTGGTCTACTAGTCGTAGAATGCTCGTTTGAATATAACGTTTCATCATGTACTATGGCGGACATCATCAGTACCACACGAATAAATGAAGTCGCCACAATTCGTGGCAAATTCTTAGATCGATACAATAAAACTACTACGACTACTTGATTACGGCATCCAAATCCGGAAATATATTATTTTAAAATTTGGCTCCTTTTATTTGTAAACACAGTTAAAATTAATATAATTTACACCAACACTTCGAGATTGACAGTCCGATTATAACTTTTAAACTAGAGGACATTAGAAAAACCTTTAGTTTTTTCTTCCTTTCCACTCCCAAGCCTTTCAGTTTGTGCTGAATTAGGTTCCATATGTGCGCTCCTTTCTCTCTTTCTCGCCTTTAAAATATTTTCATTATTGGTCCTGGTGGTGTAGTGATAACTATATTTGCCTTCTAAACCAAGATCGCGTTGTTGTTTTTTTTTTATTTGGTTTATTTATTGACGCTCTTTAACATCTCAGGTTATCAACGTCCCATTCAGTTCAGAGCATGAAACGGCCGACAAATTTTACTCAGAGGCCTCTTCTTTCAGTTCTTTCGTGTCGTACATTTATGGCAAGATAAATAACCTCAAGTCTGAAAGAAGAGGCATCTGAGCCAAATTTGTCGGCCGTTTCACGCCCTGAGCCGATGTCAAAGAGCGTCCGTAAACAAATCAAAAAATAAAAATAATGCTTTTCACACATATCCAACAAAATGTTAATGGAATAAATTCCAGATTAAAGATTAGTGTTTTGTTTATAAATGTTCAATAATTTTACGGGTATCTAAACAATATTTGGCTGTATAAAATTAATTTAATGTTGCAGAGATGGATATACTCTAATTAATATAACAGGTAATTTGAAATTGATCTCATGCTTATTGTTTGTTAGAGAGAAATATTGGTTTAGCTATATACACCAATGATTATTTATCGCGGGAAGAATTTTCTTCGTTTCCATTGGTCCCTCTGAGAGCGGTAGTTGATGCCCGCCATATTGCAAAGAAGTGTGAGCTTAAAGATGTCGACGGACAAAGTTACTGCAAAATCAGAAGAAACAATGGTAAGTATTTATAGAAATAAAATATGTTGATGCCTTTGAATGTGCAGCAAATCCGCTGACATACTTACACCAACCGCACAACATAGATTGAAAAAAGGCGAAGCACAAGCATACCATGTTGGTGCAGGTAGAGTGAAACTAAGATGGCGTAGGCGGGGGTAGAGTTGTTGATGCTCAAAAACGCGGGAACGCCGAAGTAGGTAGCATAGTACGCTATATTTCAGCAAGATGAAAGGACTGGCAAGTTATGTGAGTGTATAACATAACTCATTTTGTACATATATAATGCTCTAAGTGTAGCAGCCGAGTAACGGTTGATGAAGTTTAATCAGTAAGCTTCTATTTAAAGGTATATGAATGACATAAGAGGGATTATAGCGTGTTACAACTTTCAGGGAGATGAAAAAGATATCAAAGAAGAAGAGAAACCTGAGACGAAGACAGCAGCAGATGGAAAAGAGTCGGAAGAAAATAAGGAGAAGGAAACTCCTAAGAAGAGATCTGCCAAAGTAAAGGAGGTTAAAAAGGAGGAAGAGGAGGACGACGATGAAGAGGAAGAGGATAGTGATGATGATAATGAGGAGGGCGATGCAGAAACTGAAAATGATACATCCACGAAAGGTATGCAGTGTATCATAAGTAGTAATGAATAATATAGGTGATTGCATGAACTATTATAAAATAGGTCATTGCAACATGAACTTCATTAATAGCCGCCGAAATAGATTGTATGTATGTTTCTGCTTTAGCGACCTCACAGTTTCCTCATTAGGGTTTCTTATATAGGGCCATTTGAAAATATTTACATGCTCAGTGATCATATGGCATCTCATTAACAATCTTGTTCTACCTGCTCAGAAATAGTTAAAAATTTTACCTGAACACTATGTCTTATTTGGTTGTTGTTGTTAACTTCTCATTTTATGAAAGTGTTTTGATGTGTGGCATACTTCTTTTGGTATAATTTGGTATTGGATGCTTCAATTGTTTTATGTTTCACAAGCCTTTTCCCAAGGGTGCACAGTTTGCATGATAGAGGCATCACAATCAAGTCCAGAGTTTATTTTCATATTACAGGAAAATAAAAATTCACACTCACTGTAAACCCAAGTGCATAATTTAGTTCCCGTAGCATTCTGTAAGTTCACAAAGCACTCACAGAGACTTACAAAAATAGAATTTGTCCTTTATATTAATCACAGTAGCACAGCATGTGCATCTACAGAAATATTCGTGTACACCTGCGTAAATAGTTATACAATAAAAATGAAAAAGCAACACCTAGAACAACTGAGCCAAAACAACAAAAACCAGAGGAATGGAAACATACCAATCAACTGTCACACAAATTTTACTAAATACTTGTTTACATCGATATACATTTATTGCAGTGCTTTTAAATCATTTTTAATATATTGTCACTCATATTCCTTTACTGAACAATAGGCATTTTTATATAGGTATTTTCTAAGAGCAGATTTAAAGGATTTACCATTGTTTAATAAGACTTTTATGCTAGAGAGAAGAGCATTTTGTATTAAAATGCTTTTGTAATAAACTCCCATTTTGATGGCAGGAAAGTGTCGAAACTGATCTATGTAGATTTGCTTTCTGGTTAATATTCTTGCCATGTATATTTTGCACATAAACCCTGAAGATGGATTAATTTGGCAGTCACACAGTGCTATGGTTTTTTTTTTGTTTGTTTATTTAGAAAAACTAAAGATCATACATCAATATATGTTTTCAAGGTATATATGCATTAAAATCAACATATATCTCTAAAACATGTTCCTCACATTTTTATAAATTGTGGGTACACATTTCACACAACTGCAACATTTATTGCTGATTTCCAATATTTTAAACACCCCTCAAAACTGCATTCTTTTTTTGCTCAAAAGTGCAAGATTTCCTACAGGTACATTCCTAAATGCTACTCCTTTGAGCCAATGCTTCCAAGTCAAACTTACATCTGCAGCTAGATGGAACTATGTATGCTGCCTAGATGGTGCTGAAGTAGTTAAAAGCAGTCTTGCCACTTTTATGATTTACTTGCAAGCGTAGCAGCTGGTGATCCAGTACAATAAAGTTGCCTGTTAAATTTTTGACAGAACCCTGAGAGGAGGACAACTGGGTCCACGATTTTACTATTGAATAGATTTAGGTTATGTGTGTATGTAATTGGTTATGGAATCTGTAGGCGTTTTTTAATTTCTTTTTCCTATTTCTTTATTTTTTAACCCCCCCCTCTCAAGTTGCCCTCTAAAACTCTGAGTAAATCGCAGTTAATGTTCATACAAATCAGCACTGGTGGGAGTGCAATTGTCACTAGTAGGATCACTTCTCCCCCCCCCCCCTTTTAATGCTCTTTAATGTCTCAGGTTACCATTCTAATCAGAGCATTAAATGGACAAGTTTTTTTGCTCAGAGGCCTCTTTTTTTTAGGCTTGAGGTTCTTTATCATACTGTAAATGTACGACAAGGGACCCACAGATTTACTTCTCTTCAAAAGAAAGCCATACTTAGGATTTTTATGCTCACAAAAATACATCGGTCTTGGCTGGGATCAAACCCGCGATCTAGGGTTTAGGGGGCAAGTATGGTTACCACTACACACCACCAGGACCGATGTCAGTAGTAGAGGAGCATGAAGTATGTAGGTTATACATCGCCTAGATGGGTGGGACTGATTGTTTAAATTAATAGCTATTGGTTCCAAGACTAAGAATTAGTGCTCCAGCAACACATTTATAACGTATCAGGTTATGCTGTTTTCAGTTTTCTGCCTTTTATATATATATTGTTTGTTATTGCAGAATTGAGTATTTTAGGGGCATTGCAACTTTTTTTAATATCATTTTATCTCAGGTTGAATTTATTGTACTGAAAATGTTTTTATAGTTGGTTAAACTTGCCATTGAGGTGGATAAACATCATTTGAATATTGCAAGTCTTGCATACAAATTTGTGTCTTTATTCATTTTCTTGTAGGTAGCCACTACACACCTGTTACAGTCATATTTTCCAACCAGTTATTGAAAGTCTTAACAATTTGGACCCACATTCATTCTCATTGCTGGGCTTTAATATGACGATGATTGTTTCTGAACAACCATGTGTTTTTACCACGGCTGAAAAAAAACACTATAACTCTTAAAATATGAAATTATGAGAAAATCTACATTTAAAAATAAAAGGGAATCTACTGTGAAAATTTTCACATTCAAACAATTAGCATTACACCCTGTTGGGCAATTGCATGCTTCTTCCATGACCAAAAGTAGCATTATAACTGGCAAATTATGCAATTATATGCACATTTAAAAATGCAAATGAAACTGCAAAATTTTTACATGCAAACCATGTTCATAATTATCTTGAACACAAAAGAAAATACCTAACTTTTTTCCCCCTCTCTTTCTTACTCCCCTAAAGGATAATAGTAGGCCACTGTTTTACTACCAGGCTAGTCCTGTAAATTGGTTTTAGGTAGGTAGATGGTAAAGAAAGAAGGTTTGAGAATCAAGCAGGAAAAAGTAAAAACAAATTTTTTTGCTTGCAATCTAATATATATTTTTTACCATAGTCCTTTTTCACATTTATGTCATATAATATGTTAAGGTATACATAACACAGATTATAGTGATGAAGTTACAAATTATAAATATAAATATGAACTTTTGAGCAGTTTTTGATCCCATTTAGACAGACATAATTCAGAGCTCTCTACCAGCATTCTATCCACTGTACCACAGGAATAGTTAGGCAGCTAAGGGAATAATTATTCTATTTATGTTGAATATCAGTAAGCCGTCGATATGAAAAGTAGCAGGCACTCATATAATAGGTATAAAAGCTGGTATAAATTTATTCAGTTATAATGACTGTTAAAAGAGCCATAAAGTGGTAGAATTTAAAGGAAAAGATCAATGAAATATAAACCCGTACAAAGGAAAGCAGAATATTGATTTTATTTAGGCAATGTATATTTATGGTGAAAGAGGTACGAGTAGCATTCAGCATGTAGGAGTAAATTGTTTACTAATCACATTACCATTTAAATCCAAAACTCTTTTGTTATGCAAGATTGAATTGTATTTTCTGGCAGATTAAACTATTTTAAAATGCTTAAAAACACCTTCATGTCTTCACTTTTAATGAGAAGGAAACAAACTGAGTTAAAAACATTTAAAATATTAATATAATGATTTTTATATACTTATACTGACAGAGTTAAGGCCTTATGGCCTTTTCTTCCATTCAACCAGTCGTACATAGATGTACATATTAAATTACAATATAAGTTAAAAACTAAACAAAGAGAAACAATGGATAATAGTAACTATAAACAATACATGAATAATTGTCAATACAGATCATTTTTAGCAGTTATAAAAATTAAATTAAATATGTATATATGGCAACTAAAATAAGCATAATACAGTACTTTGTTTAATGGTAAAATTTATTTCTTATGTAGGCCTTTGTTAATTATCTTTTTAATTCTGATTTTAAAACGTGTATCTAGAAAGTATATTTACTTATTTATAATTCATCCATATCATAAAGACATTTATGAATAAGATATTGCGTAAATTATTCTTAGATAATTTTAATACATATTTATAACAATAAAGAAAAAATTCACATTTTTTGCTACAATTCATCCACCCTGTATAGGCATTTCTCAGTCAAGAATACCTTTAGATCTCTCTTAAATATTTCTGCAAGTCTTTGGTAATTTGTTGTATAAAATTATACCTTTGATAAATGGATCTTGTTCTGATGTTTTTTTGTTTACAGTGACTCAATATAGATTAGCTTTTCCCCCGTGTGTCATAGGTTGCTATTAGTTATTACTGCCAGCATGGTTATTACTCTATTTACTATGAATAGGATTAGTCTATATACACATAGTGCGATAACAGTTAAGAGTGTGTAGGTAAACTGAATCATACAATATATCAATTAACAGTTAACAGGTTAAGTCGTAAATAAATGCTATACTTTTTTTTTGTAAAATTAGCAGTCTATTTAGGTTACCAATAGCTGTGCTACCCCAGGGTTCTATGCTATATTGTATATGAGGATAGCTTATAGCATAATATGCCATTTTTAGTAGAGCAGTATCCAGATGTTTTGAGAGTCCCCTTAACAGATATAATCCCAGCTTATTTTCTTGCATATATGATCTACATGGTAGTAATATGTCAGATTCATATCAAGGTATAGTCCCAAGAAATTAACACATGTGTTGCTTCTTTCATTTTTTCATTTGACATTATTTCAGGATTATTACTCTTATTGTTGTAATGCTGGAAGTGTAAAATTGTTGTCTTGTTTAATTTCATTTTTAGATTATTATTTTCAATATATTTTAGCATGATCATTGAGGGTTATGCTATTAAATGTTTTACATTCTGTACTGTCTTGTCCCAAAATAGTTGTGATGTATCATCCGCATATGAAATTACTTTACAATTATCAAACTGAGAGGTATTGTTCTCATATATAAGATATAAAAGAGAATCAAGAACTGAGCCTTGAGGTACTCCACACTTTGAATGTTATACTGTGATGAAAATATTTTAATACTATTACCAATGTTATTCTGTATCCTTGTGCATTGTTTGCAATTTGTCAGGTATGATTTTAGTAATTCAAGCATTTTCCCTCTTGTACCACTGTTTTCAACTTTTATCAATAATAGATCAATAAATATACTGTCAAATGCCTTTGATAAATCAAGAAAGAGTCCAGTCACTTATATCTCCATTGTCCAAGTGTGCAAATGCTTCATGGATTAGCTCTGCCATAGCTATGAGTATTGAATGATTCTTCCTAAAGCCATGCTGAGTACTAACAAGTAAATTATGTTTATCGAAAAAACTGACAAATTTGATATTTATAACTTTCTCAAGCACTTTACCAAATACAAAAGTTAAAGTAATAGGCCTATAGTTAATAATACTATGCTCATCTCCCTGTTTAAAGATTGGTCTGACTATGCTTATCTCTAAATAATCAGGAAAGGTACTTGTACCAACTGAATAAGTTATTAGGTGTACTAGTATATTTATTAAGTTCCATTTTACAGTACCTAAGAATTTTAGGAGAAACCTCATCTCATTCTGAAGATAATTGACATTTTATTTCATGAATTATTTTGCTTATTTCCAAATGTAATAATGTAACTGAAGTATATTGAGTGTGGTATGGTAAGCTGACAACTATAAGATTTAACTTGATGATGTGATGAAACACTCTTAATGTTTCACTCTCAAAATTTAAAAATTCAGGACATGTCTTGGGTTAAAGACCTCATAAGGAAGCAGCTTTCAATAGCATGGTTTTCAGATTATTTGATGCACCGATTAGCAAAGATGAATATAAAAAAATACCTGCATATAATAGAAACTGCCATTTCTAAGGGGTTCAAAAAACAGGTGATTAATCACAAAATTAAAAGATATCTAAAACAAACAAAAATTAAATTACTACCCTGACTTACCAAAACAAAAAACTTAAAGAGTTCACTTACCATCCACAAACTAATCATAAATGTAAAAAAAAAATTCTCAAAGAATATATTGCATCACATTAGCATCCCAGAACAGATACAATGTTGGAAATTATTGAAGTTAAATAAAGCAGAAAGAAGAAAAATCAGGTATATTCCAAATCAATTGTAAAGACTGAAAAAATATACATAGGCAAAATAAAGAGAAATATAGGCATCAGATTGAAGGAACACAGGAAAAATGTTCGTTATAAACAGATAGAAAACTTGGCCAAATCAGCACATTTTTGGAATGAACATCATGAAATAGGAAATGGCATCACTATTAAAAGCTGTTCAATATCCGAAGGAACTTGACATACGAGAAAAGATTTTTATAAAGCAATGTGAACATAACTCTTAAATTTTGATATTCTTCGGGAATACATAATAAATATTCTTGGGAATACTTCCGAAACATGCCCCAACTTAAATATAGTTACAGTAAGAAATTTATCCGCATTATATAAATTAATAAGACAATATTCTGTACAAGTTGAACAACAGACCACCAGGGTCCTCATAGTCGCATACCTTTCCAACCAAGCATGAATTGCCAACAGTTGACGATTTGAGCAAAAGTTTCTAGAAACATGTCCTGAATTTTTAAATTTTGAGAGTGAAACATTAAGAGTGTTTAATCATTATATTAATATTTGAAATGTTTTTAACTCCGTCTGTTTCCTTATTCATTAAGGGTGAGGCCACGAAGGTGTTTTTAAGCATTTTAAAATATTTTATATACTTGAGAATTTATACTTGTAACTGCGTTGATTCCAGAATACATTAGAATTTGAATTATGTAATTTTTTCTCCAGCAACTAATACTGTTTCAGTCACTGTCACCAGGGGAAACCAAGAGGCCAATGGAGAAAGTGGAAGATATTGCATGCAAGAAAGGATTAAGTTTTACTCTGCGACTCTAGAACATTAATTTCATTTCAAAGTTAATATGCTGATACCAGCTATATTTTGAACTTTTATAACGTATATCTTACTTTTTATGGTTTGTTTACTCCTCTGGTCATTGATTAAGATTTTGCTTTTGTAATTTCATTATTGCATTTTTCTGCATACCACTGATTGCAAGTCAAAGTAACAGCAAAATAATATTGATACAATATTCTTACTGAAATTTCCACTACTAATTGCCAAAATAATGTTATATTCATGGGTGTACTGTAAATAACCATTGTTAATCCAGTGAAACAAGGAAGGGAATTAACAGTGAACACTTGTTTCCAAATTAAGATGCACCCTTACTGTTAATATAATTTTTGCCAACACTTATTTAATTGTCACTGCCAGCTTTTGATTTAACAGTTGAAAAGTTAAAATCCTCATTGAGCTCCGGTAATGAAAACATTTACACACTTGTCTTCTGTAAGCATAGTGTCAACCAAAAGCACATTACAGATTACTCTGGCGTGCAGTACTTCCTCTTGAACAACAAGATGGTACCCAGTTTCATAAATACAGTATAACACTCATTTACTCCTTATAGACTGAAAGAATATTGGGGGAAAGTGTAAATCATTAGAGATTATGTACATATATTGTGGAAAAACTAGGTGGATGCATTGTATTTTTTCAATCATAATCCTTAATACTTACCTCAAATAAAAACTAATTGTTTATATTATGCTCTCATTGTAATGTTATTCAACCACTCACCAGGATTTGGGTAGTTAAATTATTGTAATATATTCTTTTAATTTGCTTATCTTTCTTAGGAGGGTAAGAGTAAAAAAGATGCAGTACATTTTCTTTCTGTGGATGAAACATTTAAATTTTTTGAACGCTATTGTATTTACAACATTCAAATACATTTTTTGAGCAATATCACTGCTTACTACTGAAACGTAGTCCAAAATTAATTTGTGCATATGTCTTTTATTATGTCTTCTATTTGCTTTTCCAGTTCATACAGTTTTTCAAACTTATTTTCAAACTCCCACCCCACAGATGAGAGATATTTGCATAAAACTTACATTGCTGAACTGACCTCAGCATTGGTAGGCATCACTCCACTATACTAATCTTCTGTGTCACTGTTAAAAGAATGTGTAGCTGTTGGTTCCACAATGGACGCCACACCTTTCTCCTCTGCAGTGGCCACAGCACCATTAATCTGCAGAAAGTATTTAATGATGCAGTTCAACTGCAAAGTTTCCCCATGCACAGGAAGCAGGCCTTTTTCTTTCTCTGCTGATAGTTTACTGTTTTTGCAATTGTTGAAAAACCTGCTTTCAGGAAACTGTGTTTAAAATTTAAATCTAATTTTGTGTTGGAACTAATAGATTCTTAATTAGCTAGTGAGTCGATCTGATACTCTAACACTCCACTTACCGATGAATTATAAGAATGTAATCTCTTCTGAGTTGAAATATTTAGAACGCTTTATGGTTTCACTTACATGAGATTTACTCAGGACATGTTTTGTGGAACAATTGTCCACATCCTCAGCTGTTACACGACTGTTGGATCATATAACAAATTATTTATGAGGAAGTCACTCAAATTTCACTAGTTTATTCCACTTACTTGGCTGGAAAGCTGACAGTGGAACTGTGCTGACGATGAAGGAAATTTGCCTTAGAAACATGTCCAAGTGGAATAAAACTAGTGATAATTTGTTATATGATACTATATTTTACTGTGAAAATCCCAAACTATTCAAATTTAGACTGTTGGATCATTTGTAGAAATTGAGTAGGTAGTTATCTGGATTGACTCTGATGTCTTGTGATAAATTTGAGTAAAGAGCTGTGTGCTTCTGGGATAATTCATAAGATTTTGCTCATGTTTTTATATAAGTGTTTCAAGTTGTTCAATTGAATTAATGTTGAAATTAAATAACATATTTCATAGGCCTTTGCCCACATCATCAGCTATGAGTTGATTGTCGGATTCATTGATGGTTGTATGGACTAGGTATAACTTTTTAAAACATTATATGAACTTTTTAATTAATTTGTCTGTCGTTTGGGAGCTTGAAGTCCACAACCTTTATCTTTATATTTTTTTATAAAATTTTTTTTTGTCTCCCCCTTCCCCAGCTCTAGAGGCCTATCTATGAATTTCAATAATTTGATTTCCATTTCTATATCACGTTTATTTCTCCAAAAGTGATTGCAACTGCTGATTTATCTATAATTTTACCTGATGTTTCTCCAGTCTTCTTTGAGCCTAATTCCAGTGCTTTTTGTTTTGCACTGTGTACTCTGAGCAATTAATTTTATAGATTTTATGATTTCCTCTCATCAGGGATTCTACAATCACCATAGTTCAGTAGATTGTTTAAGCTGAATTTGTTTGCTAAGGACAAAGTAATATCAAACTCTTTTAGTATATTCTGGAATTTTTTGGTGATTGAAGGATAAGTAAATTTCCTGTGAATGGTAGTTTCTTTTTTTGCTGTCAATGTTGTATTCTGTTTTAACCCTTTCTTGATTGTAGACAAATACAAAGTGTTGTTGGGGAACACTATAAATAATTAACATCATTGTATGATTGAGTTGAACTTAACTGCAGTTAATAGTTTGACTTTAGGAAGTTACCGGGAAGTCCTGAGTGGCAGAGGAGAAATCCGATTTCATCAGTCCAGAATGGCAGTGGCAGAAGCAGAATCGTACAGCAAAGAACAGCAGACAGCTTTGTATTAAGCATGTTGGTTTATCACACAAAAGCACTGATGTTATTAATTCATTACACGAAAGTGAATGGGGAAACTGTAATGTAGCAATGTAATGCTAAAAGGAAATGATAGTTATAATGGTAAATGCCTGTGCTTTTAACAGTATAAGTTTTGCATATACTCTGAACTGTTAAGTGGGATATTTCTTAAAATTTGAGGCAGAGCTAAAAATAATTAACCACAGTGCACACTAACACCTATTCACAACACTTGATGCTAACAGAGGCCATGTGTGAAATCGTAACCAGTCGGCATTCTTCACTAAGGTTCTGGGCTTCTGGGTAACTTCTATCTGTATAGTCTTGGTGTTTAAATGTACTACATTTAATCAAGTAAGTGGAGCCAGTAAGAGTGTGTAGTTCAACTCAATCATAAAATGATGTTAACTATATGTTGGCTTCACTGTACAAGTTCGAATAAGCATATCAAATTAAAAAAGGAAAATAGTTGAAAATGTCCTAGGGTTCGTATTTGTGGTCAGCTCTTGTAATCTTCCATTTATTCACTGATCCACATTTTCATCATTAACAGTATTTGATTCCCTGCAAATGGTTTTGTATGTTACATTGTACCTTTTCCCAAGTCTACCCAGCCATGGATGCACTAAAATTTTCAATGCCAAGAATAGTGGCCAAATTCAGGTGCCTTCTCCCTTAAGAGCACATCATTTATTGAGATGCTTGCTGCCCTTGAAGATTGAAACAAACGTTTACTATATCTTCCAAATTATATTTGGAAAGGGCTAAAATTTTAAAGCATTTGGTGTTCTTTCAATATTAATTCAATTTGGAATTGAACATAGTGAAACACGCAATAATGATCTCTTCTGATTCGCAATAATTAGAACCCTTTTAATGGTTTCACTCACATGTCCTGGGTAAATCTAGTGTAAGTGAAACTATAAAGAGTCTTCAATATTTCGACTCAGAATAGATTAACTGGTGCAATATTTGCTTTGTATATCATTATTGTGTTCCATGTAAAACAGGTGTAATTTCCATGCCACTACAGCACATGCACTGCAGATTGAATCTACTTTTTTGAAGATCCAGGCCTTCTCTGCAATAATGAAAGATTTGCTTTACTTCCATTTTTCCATTATTGAAAAGTAACAAAAAAAAAAAGATTAACAAATAAATAAAGCAAAATAGATTGCAGCAAATGGCTATGGCTGCTAGGTTTAAATAGATAATGAAAAACCATAAATAATAGTAAAATGCAACAAATCAGCATCAATGAAAAACAAAGAACTTGAGGCAATATGAATGTAGGATCACTTTAGAACTTCACACCAGTGCAGCTAGTGAAAGTAGAACAACTAATGTTGCAAAATATAAACACCTGCCTCGGCGAGGGAAAGTGTAAGTGTAAAGAGGGAAAGTTGTACTCAAGGTCAGGCCATGATTACTTGACGCTATTTTTGGTTAGCCGCAATGACAATTTTTTTCATAAATATATTTGGTGCATTGTAAATGGTAGGAGACTTTTATAAATGTAACCTTGAGGATTTTAATGCCTTGTGAACACACAAAAATTGGGGGACCAACAAGTAATGTAAACTAAAACACATTAAATGCAGAAACATAAATGTGGGGTAATGCGGTATTTCTGTAAATATCATTCAAAATTGGATATTGTCTTCTTACTGAACTCAAGGTGTTGCCAAGAAAAAGTACTACAAGACGGTACAAGTTGAATGTTATGTAGAATGTTTGAAAGATATAGCATGTAAAAATCACTTTTCTCCATTTGAGTTGCACCATAGTAGTGCATATCTGGTTTAGTTAACTTTATCTCAGCAGTGAAGAGTTAAAAGTGAAATTATGCTGCCATTAAGATTTTAAGTAAAATTTGTTAAGGTTAATGTAAGTATGGAGAGGGGAAGAAAAAACTGAGGGAGGGCAGACCTGGCAAGAATCAAACTCCAGAACTTTCAAGTCTGTGTCTAAATGACCTCTGCCAATCATGTAGATATTGCAGTTGGAATATCTATACATAAATATGAAAAATACTTTACTTTGGCCTAACAGAACACAGTTAAAATGCTGCTTGTATCTCTTGTACTGTAACACAAATATTGCTGAAATATAATAGATAGATTGCTGCTTTGCTGCATTTATGTGCTTAATGACTTGCCAGTGGAAACCAGTGACACCAGGGGTCAGTTTATGAACAGATGTTATAAGTTGCAAGATGTTAGACTGCTTTAACATTCAAATTAACAAAAATCCTGTTTCATCAACCATTGTTAACTTTAACTTAAACTCATCTAAGTTAACATCACCTTTCCCTTATGTTAAAAGTTTAACAACTAGTAACAGTTAAATTAAAATGTAAATTGGAACTCTGCACAGTGAAGCTAATCATATTAATTGATATCATTGTATGATTCAGTTGAACTACACACTCTTAAAGCTTCACTTACTTTTCATAAATGTATGGAACCAATTTCGAAAACATTTAGTTTCTATCTTCAGCCAGGCTAAAGTTCAACTTTCGGATCATTCGTTGAGCTGTGGGAATGTGTATTCTGCTCTGGTGGCGGTGTGATAAACTTGTAGTGTATGTTTTCATCTGCGGCAATGTAGAAGTTCGTTAGACTGTCTTTCTATTTGTATTTGTAGATGTAGATTTTTTCCCAGGTTGCTAGTTCTGTAAGTCCTTGTACTGAGTTTAATAATTTTGCTTTATTTATTATGTCGTGATTTTGTGTCCAAAAATTATATCTACTGTTGATTTCTGTATTTGTTTGTGCTTTATGTTCCTGAAATGTTACTTTAACCATGTGCCTATGTTTCTTTGTTTTTCCAATGTAGATTTTTTCACATTCTGTACATTATTTTGTAAATACCTGCTTTTTCCTTGTGTGGAATACTTAACATTATCTATCAGTAAGTTTTTAACATTAAATCTATTAATCAGTGCTAACCTGGTATTAAAATCTTTAAGAATATTCTGAAATTTTTTGTAGCCCATGGATGATACGTGAACTTTTTTAAAAATTAGCTTATCTTTTCTTGCTGAAAGTGTTGTGGTTTCTTTGATATGTTTTTGTCTCTTGAATTTCTGCACCTTTTTGTGTACTAGTTCATTTTTAAAACCATTTTTAACTGCTGTTTCTTCTATTTGTTTGTATTCATTAAAATATTCTTTGCTAATTTATAGGTTAACTAACCGGTGTATTGAACTGTTAATAAGTGCATATTTGTGCGCTGTGAGGTTAAAACTGTCGGCTTTGATGTGATTATCTGCATGTGTATTCTTTCTGTATATTACAGGACTGATAGCCCTGTGTAGAGGAGGTCACATGCCAGGATTTGAGCTCCAACTTTATTGAATATTTATTCTGTCATATCTATTTATTTTAGAAACATTGAATAGAACGTAGCTTAAGTATCTTTTCTTATCTATTATATTGAATTATTATTAGTGTTTATATTCCAGTTTTGCAAAACAACCATATTATACACGACCGTTAAAATTAGCTGATTTCTGCCATATTGGTTTGGTTTGATTTGTGTATCTAGTATACATTCTATTTTTCGTTTCTGTCTCTTTTTCATTTACGTTAAGTATAGTTAACGATTTGTTAGTCTCGAGTTAAATCAGATTTATAATTGGTTTGAAATAATACCTTGAATTTCGTGCTGTGTGTGTTTAGTGTAGCTCATGTAACGTAGCTTTGTGTGACGTGTGAAGGGTAAGTTTAGTCTACATACGGGAGTTTTGTGTTGCGGATGGTTGTTAAGTGTAACTTGCGTAGTTTAATCTAGCGTCGTGTTCAAGTTTGAGTGCAAAGCTGTTTATGTTAAGTGTAGCTCATGTGATGTAGTTTTGTATGGCGCGTGAATGGTAGATTTAGCCTACGTATGGGAGATTTGTGTTGCAAGTGGTTGTTAAGTGTAGCTTACGTAGTTTAATATAGTGTTGTGTCTTAACTGTGGTGCGTGTCGTAGGAAGGTGAGTTCAGGCTTGTGCTGTGATGGGTGTCAGTTATGGTTTTATTGGACTTGTGCTAAAACTAACAGTAATATAGTATTTACTTTTGATCAGTGGTATTGTGAACTTTGTAAATATAAAGTCCTAGTTGTGAAGCAAGAGGAAACTATTCTCCAACTGCGAGAGGAACTGGCACTTACAAAGATGCAGATTGAGAGCTATTGCTCACCAATTAAAGTAAATAGTAAATCACCTGATTCACTAGCTAATTCAAGGTTGTGCCAAGGAACACTCGCAAGAGGAGGAGAGTGTTCTCTGCTGATGATGCTACCACTATTCCTCTGGTGAACAGATTCAATGTACTTGGAACATTGGAAGCTAACCAGAGCACAAGTTCTCCGGTAGCAGATGCTAAGCCTAAGGGGAAGAGTAAGATTTTGTTACTAGGTAGTAGTCATGGGAGGGGCATAGTATCCCTATTGAAGGATGACTTAGGTAGCGATTATGCTGTTGTGAGCATTTTTAAGTTAAGTGCTGGACTTGCTGGTGTCACAAAAGACTTGGGAAAAATAAACTGCTGATAGCCTTGATATAGATGATAATTATCAGATTGAGCAAGAGCTTTACGACATCAGCACTAAAAGCAGGCATACCAGTGTGAAGACTGTTAGATAGGCATGATAGGCCTCAGCTTCATAGGAGGGGCATAGTATGAATCTGAAGCTTCAGCATGCATTGATGACACCCAGAAACTCCCACATTTGCATGATAGATGTAAATCACCTAGGTAGAGATAATTTTACTGTACATGGCTTGCACTTGAATTCTAGAGACAAAAAGCAGCTTTCATTCCTTATTGGTGACAGAATCAAGGGTAAGATACCTGTTGTTATAAATAGTTCAAGGTCCCATTTTTTAGGATAAAGACACCTGATCCAGGCCAGAAATTCAAGTCAAACTTAATAATAGTTTATATTAAATCAAATGACAATCATATCAATGACCATGATAGCACAGAAAATGAAGTAAAATTGAAGAGTATTCAGCAAGCAGTAAAAAATCAGCAGAAATCATCACAAATGTCATTGCATGGTTATTGTCTGGGAGCAGGAGCTTCAAGGAAAAAACTAAATAACGGAGGAGTTTGCATTAATATCTGGCAGGATGTATATAAAACATTAGATGTATCAAAATTTAATTCAGAACAGAACATTGAATAATGCACAATCCAATTGGATAGCAACAATACAAAAAATAATTATAATGGCTATTTATCGCTCACTTTTAGGAAACTTTGAAACTTCTTGATGAAGCTTGAAGATACCTTAAATTTTTATTTAAGCCTAAGAATGAAATAATTATATGTGGGGACATAAATATTGATTACTTAATGCCAAGTGTAAGAATGAATTGACTGAGTTCCCTTCTAACTGCATATAATGTGGTTCATAGAATTAATTTTCCCACCAGGAAAGTACATTCCCACTCTAGCACAGCAATAGATAATATATTTGTAAATTCAGACAAACTGTCATTATATTCTGTGTCTTCATTGATCAATGGTATCTCTGACCATGATGCTCAAGTAATAATGGAAAAAAATTCTACAATAAAACTCAAAGAATGTTATAGATATATAAAATATAGAGATATTAATGATACTAACCTCAGTAAAATGGCAAAGACACTTTGACAAGAATCATGGAATAGTGTTTTCAGTGCAAATGGTGTTAGTAATAAATTCAGCAATTTTTTTACATATTTTTAAATTGCATTTTGAAGCATATTTCCCACTAAAAATTAAAAAAAGAAGTTATAATATCAGCAGGGAATGGTTAACCGAAGGAATTAAAAAATCTTGTCAACATAAAAGACAATTATATAATGAGTAAAAGCTCAGTAAAGATCCTAAATTAAAAATATATTTTAGAAAGTATTGTAAGATACTTAGGAAAGTCATAAAAGCAGCGAAAGGCTCCATAATCAAACACTTATCAATCAGTCAAGAAACAAAATAAAAACTACTTGGAATATAATAAAACAAGAAACAGGCAAAAATTTGCAACAAGATGATGCAATAATCTTAAATATTAACAATCAAGAGATACAACACCTTGCAGACATAACAAATGTGTTTAATAATTACTTTCTTAATGTAACAAAAATTTAAATTTATATTCTGGTGTTAAAAGAGATGCTTTAAAAATTTTGCAATCATCAACTCCCCATCATGATGAATTCAAACTAGGTATCACTGCCCCACTAGAAATTAGTAATATCATTAGAAAACTAAAATCAAAAAACTCTGCTGGCTATGATGAGATCAACAGCAAAGTCATAAAGGCCTGTGCAAAGGAAATTAGTAACCCCCTTAGTCACTTGTGTAATGAATCTTTAACATTGGGTTTATTTCCTGAGAAGCTAAAATATTCAATAGTGAGGCCTCTGTACAAAATGGGAGAAAAGATCTAACAATATTCTAGTTAGTGACCAGTTTGGCTTTAGAAAAGGAATTTGAACAGAAAATGCAGTCTATAAACTCACCAATGAAATTTTAACTGCACTTAATGAAAGAGCACATGTAGGAGGAATATTTTGTGACTTAGCTAAGGCTTTTGATTGTGTCAATCATGAAGTTCTGATAGATAAATTAGCTTTCTATGGAATAAAAAACCAATATTTAAAATGGTTCATATCCTACCTTAACAAAAGGAAACAAAAAGTAGTGATAAATTGTCCCGTCAATAATAAAAACAATGCATCTGAGTGGGGAATGATTAACCATGGAGTGGCTCAAGGATCTGTGCTGGGTCCTCTTCTTTTTCTGATATACATTATCCAAGATGTAGGAAATACTATTCTATTTGCAGATGACACAAGCATATTGATAAATGGAAAGAGCCTTAATGATTGTGCCATTAAATTAAATTTGGTTCTCAGTTCATGGTGTGTATGGTTCAAAGCAAACAAATTGTCTTTAAATCTAGATAAAACAAATGTTATGAAATTCATTACTTACAGATCTCCAGATCCACAATTACAGATAGGATATTATAACAGTGTATTTTCACAAACCAAATATATTAAATTTCTTGGGTTAATAATTGATAACCATCTGAATTGGAAAGATCACATTGATCTTATTACACCTAAACTAAGCAGTGCATGCATGCAATACGTGCATTAGTAATGTTGGAGTCAATTAAGACTTAAAAACTAGTTTATAATGCTTATTTCAACTCAATAATGAAGCATGTCTAATGTTTGGGGAAATTCAGTTAAAAGTGAACGTGTCTTCCCGTTATAGAAAAAAGTCATACGAATAATCGCTGGTTCACATAGCATTCATGCAGAAACCTCTTTAGGAAATTTGAAACTTTAACTCTTCCTTGTGAATATATTTTATCCCTCATGAACTTTTATATAAGAAATAAACAAAAATGTGTTTAAAATCAAAATATACATGACAAGAATACTAGACAAAAAGCAAATCTACATTGCCCAATTTCAGCACTTTCATGCCATCAAAAAGGCATTTATTATGAGTGCATTTTAGTATACAATGCTCTTCCCTCTAGCCTAAAAGCCTTAATAAATAATGACAATTCCTTTAAATCTGCTCTTAGAAAATACATATATAAAAAGGCCTATTATTCTGTATATGAGTGACAATATTATACTGCACAACATGTCAATGTATATGAAAATATGTATACATAAAATTTGTATGATTAAGTGGCTTGTCTGTTTTTGGTGTTAGTTGAGTTGTTTTAAGTGTTCTTTTTTATTTTTATTGTAATTATTTATGTAGATGCAAACAAATTTTTGTAAATAGAGATTGAAAGCTACTGTGGTAATTGTATATGACAAGTTCATAGTTCGTAGGTCTCTGTGGCTGCTCGACGAACTCACTGAATGCTCCAAGAACTAACTAACAAAATTAAGATTTTCTTCACATTTCATTATTTTAATATCTAGGAATGGCAACATGTAATCTGATATAACATTTAATTTCGTGTCGGAACCAATACTAGTTTTGCATAATTCAACAGTAAGTGGAGCATAAGATTATTAAAATCGACTCACTAGGTAATTAAGAACATAACATGTTATCTGTTTCTATTTCGAATGTAAATATGTTTATATCTTGTATATTCAAAAGTTTTAAGGCATCATCAATGAGTTTCTAGTTAACTATGGCAAATATATCATCTAAATATCTGTACCATACTTATTTAAGGTACAATTTATCAATTAACTAGTAACAGTTTTAAAAAGGCATCTTAAACCCAGCTGTAGATGTCAAAATTGTAATATTTGGATACATTAAGTCATTCGTAACAGAGAAAGGGCTGTAAGATGTAGTGACTTAGAAATTTTTACACAAAAATACAGAAAGTGAAAAACAGTCGTCATAGGATTATAGATGAAATACGAGAGAGGTTAGAACACCTTTGTGCCTCTGTTCCTTTTAATATTTTAATTATTCTATGCAGACAAAAATTATCGGAATGTGTTTAAAAGTTTTTTGGTATAACGCTGCCTTCTCAATCTGCTATTTGCAATACTCTGGAACCTTAACTTGTTAACTAACATTATGCTAGAAAAGCTTGGTGAAATGCAGGAGTCTTAACGCATTATAAAATATTAACACATTGTTAACAAACAACTATTTCTGATCATTTGCTCCAGTGATCTTTCTTCCCCCCTCCATTTATTTTTTAATTTAATTTTTTAAATTTTTTAGTATTGTTTAATGCTCTTTTTCACTCCTGGGGCAATACGTGTGATGAACATTGATAACATATGAAATGAAATGATACATTGGGAAGGAAACATTCCAGGCCTAAATTTAGGGTACCTCCCTGGCATTTGCTATCGATGAGGACTGAGGAACCCCTGGGAAAAAAAAACTGCCAAACGGGAGTCCTAACAGGAATTGAGCTGCAGACCGCACATTCACAAATACATGCCTTAATGACTTTGGGCATTTGTGTTGGTGCAGTAGTTATGTAGAATAATGCTGATCTACATATGGTTGAAACCTACTCCAACAGTAAAATTTTTGTATGACATAACATGTTGGTTGCTAATGGCCATTGGGAATGCTGATATTTATAATTTTTTCCCTAACTTCCAAATAACTTTCCCCCTTTTGTTGCTGTCAAATTCCTGCATTTCAGTAACTTAAACAGGGTGCTGTCTACTTCTGGAATGTCATAATTCATGACTTTAGGCTCCTGTTTTTGTATAAAAATCTTTTTCCATATGCTAAGTTCCTTGGGTTGTCAAATGGCTTTTAATAACTTGATGCCTTTTTCTATTTCATGATGTTCTTTCCAGTAATGTGCTGCTATAGCTGATTTGTCTGTTTATTAATTTGTTGCTGTTTAAGTTCATGACTAGACCACCAGAGTCCTCACAGATACCTATCTTCCCAACTTCGACGAATGATCCATCAGTCAGTCATTTAACAGTTGTCAAAGTGGACAGTTGCTCTATAAAACAGGTCCTTATTTTTACTTCATGGGACTGAAACTATAAATAGTGTTTAAAATATTTTAACTCAGACTGATTTTATTCCTTGCGAATGAAGACTTAAAGAATGTTTTAAACATTTTAACTTACAAGAGATTTTATGCTCGTTTCTTGGTGTTTGGTTCCTAAATGGATTTAACTTTGGATTATTACAGAGGGTTGCCCCAGTTAAGCTCAGACATTCTACTTAACATTTTTTCATGGCGAGATTACCTTTTACCACCACTGATTGTGTTCACTTTGATGTCCATGGGCTTGAACTATGGCTCTGCAGTGCAATTTCCTTTGTAGAAGACTTGTAGAACAGGAATGAGGATGTTGCCCACTCCTGGCAGATTTTTCAGAGACCCTCAATCATGGTGGGAGTTCGAGGAACAAGGTACTATTTAAGCTGACCAAATCTGCAAAAAAATCCATTGGTGAGGCATGTGGGAATCTGGTGACTTCACAAGGATTCTTTTAAACAGTATCATGCTGACATCCATTTCTACATCTTTCTGGTGGTTGGAATAGTCCTGGAATGATTGAGAAGTGTGGCTGGATGCTTTAGCATTGTGGATCCAAACATTTGGGACATCCTCACCATACATCCGGGGAATATCTTCATCAAAAATTGGTCCTTGACATTGGTTTAGAAGTATACTTCATTAATTTTTATATTTTTAGCAAATCTATGAATGTTGGAGTTTTTCCCCCAAGTGCAGTAATCTGCAACCACCATGAACCCTATTGAAAACCTTTTCCAGGGTTTTAGCTCATTTGGTGGTAGTAAATAGCATGAGATTTATACTACATTAATGTGTTCAGTTGTTAACACTAACTCCACTTACTTTTTTTAAAACTTTGGACTAGTTTCGGTCAACAACAGCTGATGATGGGAGGAACCTCTTCCGAAACTATTCCAAAGTTTTAAAAAAAGTAAGTGGATTTAGTGTTAACAATTGAACACATTAATGTAGTATATATTACCACTCCATTGTCTACAGCTTCGTAAGTACAATTTTTACTTAATTAAGCATGAGATTTGTTTGTTTTCTAAATAAGTCAATTGCCACTTTCATCTGCCAGGTAATGTTCGTAGTTTTCTTGCATTGGTAAAGCATTTCTGATATGCTGCTCTTTTAAGACATGCTAGCGTTCTTTATGCTGCCATTCTAGGCCCAAATTTTGGTGTATTTATGAACCGTCCCTCTAGATTTTTCAATGCAGCTGACAATGCTTCTTTGTGTTGGATGATTTTCTTGTGACACTGCTGTTCTCATCTTGGCTATTGGTGCTTTAGGTTGTGGCCTCCCCCCTATTTTTTGGCCTCAGATGGTAATCCATTTTTTGTGCCATTGTATTACATGACTTATGGTAAGACCTTTCTCTGTACACTTTTCTACTATTGACAAAAGGCTGTAACTAGCACTGGAAAGCCTAACAATGTATCCCTGCAACTAATCTGGGAGTTTTGAATCCATTATGGAGTAAATATTTGCATCAAGCTACCAGCATACTGCAGGCACCCACAGATTAACTGATGCGATAGCACACCTGGTACCACTGAAAGGACTGGGTGAGTGATTCAACAAAGTTGTCCGAGTTTAAGTGAGGCAACCTGTCATAAAAACACCATGAAAGATACTAATTGCTTGGGAAAGGCTTTTTATATTTGGAAAAATGAACAACTTGCCAAAATTTTTTAAATCCCACCTGTAAAGTCCCTAATCAGTAAGTTCATCAGATCACTTAGAGAACTTCACTGTTAAATCTTCCTGAAGAACAAACTGAAAGGTCAGAAAAACGTACTACATTTAAACAAGTAAGAGAAGCCAATAAGAGTATGTAGTTTGATTCAATCATACAATGATCTTAATTATAAACTGAAATGTTTTTATTTCACTGAAGGCCAGAGAGAGGAAGGCATTCTGATTTAGAACCTGAAATCTCTATGAAACTTAAGGAAGATCACACATTTTCAAGAACATTAACATGGACATGGCTGCTAATGCTAACTTATGCAGAGAAAGTGAAAAAGTGTAAGCAGATTTATTCGACTGGCAAATTAATTATTGCCAAGTAAAAAGGTAAACTAATAACCAGACTGTTTTAAATTTAGGCATTATATTTATCATAAAAAGATTGTGAAGTGGTCTACATTTCAAATCTAGAGGAAAAAGTTTATCTTTTGAACTAGCAAAAAAAAACAGACTTATTGGCATATAAAGTAATTGCCTAATGGTATACAAGAGTTGGGAAAAGTTGGCTAATTTACTAATCTCTATATTGAACCTTGAGATTTGTGAAATTGATCCAGTGCCATTTGAACAGTGATAGAAACATGTGTGTAATCTTAGTCTGATAAGAATACTAAATTGGGAATACTAGTCCTAATTTTTTTATTCCATCATGAGTGTTTATTTATGAATATATACTCATTTATTAAGGATTCTATAGAGTTTGTTCATACTGTCAGGTGATTGAATTCATCGTTGTGATGCGATTCATCATTGTTTACTTTGGTGAACTGAAGATAAAGGGGATAACATACATCAAGAGATCAGCTTAATTTGCAAAGAGAATTAAAACTGGTGATAAATTATTTTATAAGCCGATCCAAAAATATGGGAAATGAAACCAGGCAGTTCAAGCATCTCCTTGCTTGACATTGGTTTTAAAGTAGTTAAGAATTTATAAGGCTGAAAGTAGTGTTTCTACCATCAACTCTTGTGTTGCACCACCCACCTGCCGTGGCTTCAATGTATCTCATCTACAAAAGTGTAGTATAATACATTACAAGTATATGGACTTATAACTTGTAGTTATTAATAGAATTTTGTTCTACAAAAGTTTCTTCTACATTTGTATTTTACAACTCCATAATTGAAGTATACAAGTGATTTTTTTTGTTTTATTGCATGGAGTATGTTGTATTTACATGTATGTAACAACTTCCGATTTTCTAAAGGCTTCTGTAGAATTTTATATTTTTAGATATTTATGCTGGTCAAATCACAGTCAAAATATTTTATTTATATAATTTAGAACATTTACCTAAAATGGCAGTATATTTTGCAGATCTCTGTATAAAAATGTTTTTACATAGTTCATTTGGGAAGGCCCATCTACTCATGTTAAACATGAAACATTTTCAGAAGTCTGCATAAAGTTGCCTGAATAAGCTATGTGACTGGTATTTTCTTTCTTTCATTCTTTTTTTTCCTCCTCACTTTCCCCTCCCTCTCTCTCTTTAAGGGCACTCTTTAACATCACTTATATGGCTGTATTTCACTACCATTGCTAGTCATCAATTCCTCCTCTTCACTTTCACTCTTACTTTCAGTACTGCACATTTTGCCATAAAATGTCATCCCCAATGCCAACTAAATAAGCAAGTGTGGCTTTGAGTCAGAGAAATGGAATCAGAACTGTGACTAGCATCTCATTGCAGTGGGTTGTAATTGTTTTATGTTGAATGAACTAGGAGTGTGTATTTTGGAAGTGTGACATTTTTGTCCTTAGTTCCAGCCAGGCACTTTCAATTATATAAAGTAGGACAACTGAGCATTGCAGTGCTATGAGGGGTGGAAACACCTTTTAAATGCCATAAATAAACTGACTGCAAAGCTGTACATACAGAAAATTGATTTCAATCTATCACTGAAAATTTTATTTAGCGATTCTTTTCTTGGTAATAGTAAAAATGATATTGGTTATCGCAACATATTGTAGTACAAATATATAGCGCAAAATCATTTCAGTTGGCTAACCTGTTTTCTCATATTTTTTTGCTTTTTCTTCTACAATGATGTTATGTCAATAATTGTACAAATACAACATGAAAACTTAGGCCTACCAGGTTTTATTTTAATATATAAATTGTGGCAATTTCATATAGTTGCAAACAACCACAAGTTGGGGAACCCTTTTGAAGTGGTTCAACAATGGTGAATAGGTGGGTGCAGAAATTTGGATGATGTGTTGGATTAACCGAGAATTCAGTTAATCTTAATGGATGACATGTAAACTTTCTTCTCTGCCCCTCACGGCTCCTTTGGTGGTGTCTTATTGCTGGGGTTTCCTCAATGCTCCGGTTAATGTTAAGCTGGTATTTTGGGAACAAATTTTTTGTCTCGAGGGGAAAGGAGATGGAAAGATGGCTGTGGATAGAATACACTTGTTTTTAACGATAACAGCCTTGATTTATTCAATTGCTCAGTGGCTCAGGGTTCCCAATCTAGAAATGTTTTATTGAGAAAGTCTTAAGAAGTTCTTCGAAGCATTGGCACTAAATTCACACAAACTTTTGTTTCGCACCATTCCAACAGTTTTTATAAGGAAAGTTCTCCACATCAGATTTTCGTCCTTTCTACTAATAAACGATTACCGATATACGTAACCGAGCACAGATGGACGGTCTTAATTATTCCAAAAAAATTCTTCCTGTAAGTTACTTTTTCTGCTAGCTTGCTATCAATCTCGCGGCCAACTCCATTTTATCGCGCCAAAACTGTTTTCCTGTATTGCCGTCTACAGCTGCTCTGTTCTCACCTCTCTTAGCTTGACTCTCGTATACCGTCCCTCTAACAAGCAATGCTAATTTTCGGTGCAACCTTCAAAACTTAGGATATGATGGCTGGTTCGCTCCTCTAAAAGAATTCTTAAGACTCCTAACCCCAACAAAATAACGTTCTTAGGGCGACTATACATAAGTGATTACAATAGAGGAGCAGGTCTCTTGCCCTGCCTAACATACAAGGAACCTTAGATGTTTATCCCTGGCAATGAAACCTCTGCAGCAACACTTTGGTATTTCTTTAGAATGGAACATTCGTACATTTTAAATATACACTGAGACGTGTGTTCAGGAAAATATATGAAAAGTATGTAAACTTAATCTAAGCAACAATACATAATATGCATACATACACTTAATTCAGATGGCAACAATAATTGCTTAGAGGGTTTGAGTCTGGGGAGTGCCTGTCTCAAAATTTAAATGAATGAATGAATGGTGTTTAACTCAACTACCCCTGATTTTTAAAATGTAAAATTGGAATAAAGACCTTATCTCACACAGTAAAATCTCATAAATTCAAACTCTGTTAACTCAAAATCACATATATTTCAAAGCATTCAGTGTTCCCCTGTTATAAACGTACCTTGTTAATTTGTTTATATTTTGGTTATTTTGAAACATAGTTAATCTGCACTTTGTAAACATATGAGTCCAGCACCGATAATAAATCTGCTCATTTGAAAGTAAAGGTGATATTTCCTCTAATTTGCAAATAATTTCCAATACTCCTGGAAATTTCCATCAAAGAAGGTGGCTATTTGGTATCGTCACCCATTCTCTTTCTTAATCTCACCTCGTCAAGGAATTAGAGAAGGATTGGCAAGTCAAAGGAGATTTTTTCACTTCAGGTTTTCCAATAAACTCAGACTTTGATAGACAATTCAAATTTGGAACGAAAAATTGGTTATATTTTCCACATTGAAAAATGTTGCCATTTTAAGGTGCATGTCTTGCCTTGAGAAGCTTAGTTGTAGTTACAGAGTCGCAAGTGGTTGCAATGCACAAGTGTTTGTGAATAACAAGAGTTGTGGTTACAGAGTTACAAGCGGTTACAGTGTACAAGTGTTCATGAATAATCCATCTCGCACGTTATCACAGTGTTAAAACAGAAACGAAAGTAGATTTCGAAGACACTAAGTGAAAAATTGAAAATAATTAGGGAAGAGAACAAAAAAGAAAAATCTAAAACCGAAATTGCAAAGGCTTATGTTATTTCCTTATTTAGAATGTCTATATCGGTTTTGGTGGTGTAGTGGTAACCATACTTGCCTTCTAAATCCAAGATTAGGGTTCAAACCCATCAATGGATTTGGAGGGGGGGGGTATAAATCCTAAGTGTGGCTTCCTTCGGTAGGGAAGCGTGGTACCCGTGTTATACATTTAGAGCACGAAAAGAACCTCAAGCCTGAAAGAAGAGTCCTCTGAGAAAAATTTGTCAAACGTTTCAGACCCTGAATTGAATGGATTGCTGATGACCTGGGATGTTCATAGTGTCCTTAAATAAAACAAATCACAAATAGATTATCTACCTCCAATGTGAGAATATTGAAACATAGGAGATTCAAGGGGAAGAGATGAGCAAAAGGAAACAAATTAGGGGTGCAAAGTATAGCAATTTAAAAAGCAATCTTATTGAGTGGTTTTGATATGTTTGTGCTAGTAATCACTAGGAAGTAAGCATTGCCATGGGTGACTGAGGTCGTTAAGGTACGGACTTGTGAGCGGGAGGTCTGGGGTTTGAATCTAGTCAGGACCTTCCTCCCTGACTGAGGATTTTCCCAGGTTTTCCTCAGTCTTCATTAATGGCAAATGCTGGGGAGGTATCCTAATTCCTTCCTTAAAAAAAATCCTTTCCCAATATATCATTTCATTTCATATATCACCATTGTTCATCTCCTGTGGTGCCTCAGTAGTAAAAACAGGCGTTAAACACCATTCAAAAAACAAACGTGAAGGAAAAAGCAGATGAACTGGCATTTAAACTAGCTTTTCATTGTTCAAATGGTTGGCAACAGCATTTCAAGACACACCATATCACATGGCAAGCTGTTTGTGGAAAGGCAGTTACAGTGAATGCAGAGTCTATTAATCAGTCTAAAGAAAACCACTCCTGAATCACAGAATTCAAAATCCAGAATATTTTCAACATCGATGAATGCACTTTTATTATGTGGAATTAAAATGAATATTATCAGTTGTGAGAAGTGTCATGGAGGTAAAGCCTACAAGACGAACTGATGGTAATGCTATGCTGCAGGCAGCACAAAATGATTTACAATTTGTTGTCAGCAAATTTGAAAAGTCTTGTTTCAAATGAGTGAAGCATTTTTCGTATGATTTTTTTTTTTTTGAATTATTTAATTACGGACGCCCTTTAACAGCTCAGGTCATAGCGTCCCATTCAACTCAGGGCGTGAAACGACCGACAAATTTTGCTCAGAGGTCTCTCTTTCAGGCTTGAGGTTCTTTATCGTGCCTTAAATGTACGACACGGGATCCACGGTTTTACTTCCCTTCCGAAGGAAGCCATACTTAGGATTTTTACGCCCGAAAAAATCCATCGGTCCTGGCCGGGTTCGAACCCGCGATCTTGGGGTTAGGAGGTAAGTATGGTAACCACTACACCACCAGGACCGACTTTTTCATGTGAGTAGGTACATCCTCCAAAAATGCTTGGATGATTAGAAAACTATTCTCGAACTCGTTGCTGGCTCTGGAGATGAAAATGGCCTGCCAGAATAGGAAAATTCTACCCGTCCTCGATCCTGTGAAATCACATAACCAATATGTGTTATAACATGCATCTCCTAAACGTACTACCAATTACAATGTCTCGATCAAGGAATAATAGCAAGCTTCAAGCATACACATTGAGGAAAAAAAACTAGGTGTTATTTTTCCTGTGAGAAATTTCCAGAAATGTGTAGCATCTGAAATCAGGAAATGAAACATAATGGACCTAATGAGAGGGGTAGCAATGGCTTGAGATGGAGTGACGATCATAAAGAATTGTTTTGTCAAATGCTGCTTTGGCATAGAAAATAAGGACCGAACTGGAGCGGACACAAAAGAGACAAGGAAACCACTTGCCTCAGCCAGTATCTACAGAGTATCATACTAGTATGGTGAAATTTACATTGGCACCACACAGTACAGCATTAATACACTCCTTATGGAACATAAGACATTGCTGCCTAGGTCCTATGGACAAAATCAGCCATGGCTGAACATGCCCTCCTTGCTGATAGAGAGCATAAAATTGGTTTTCAAGATACTGACTTATTAACTTCAACATCTCATTATCCTTGCTTATACCGGAAAGCAATTGAAAGTAACAAAGATAGAAACAATTGTAATAGGATAGGCGAAGTTCTGAAATTGCAATTGGCACTGTGATTCTGGTCGAAATTCCTGGGAAGATGAAGGAGAAGAATCCCATTCGATCACGGCCTTACAGCTTGGAAGACTCAATCCATATAATTTTGCTTACTGTTACAAACATTTTAATCTGCACCAGTATGGTTGGAACATATTAATTTAACTTAATTTCAAAAAGACCTACTTTTAAAAGAGTACAGCTAAGAGTCTCATTTATCAAGCTACCCCAAGCTTTGTTTGTCTTTTTAATTGACATCATTCAAGTTTCAGTAAGAAATTGAAATTATTTGGCTGAAAACTAAATTTTTGAAAGTTCAGTCACAGCTCCCTTAAGATCATCAAACACACAAGATAAACAATGGAATAGATGGATTAATTTCTTTAGAAGCTGAATCAGATTCTAATGGAAGCAAAGAAGATGGAGTAATGGGTGGGGATGAAAAGTAGAAGTGACAATGACATCTGTCATATGTAAATTCTGCCTTTTAAGGTATATTTGAAACTCGTGTACTTGTAACTTAAAAAAGAAAAAATGGTAGTATACAATCCTTTTGCTCCACTTGGCATACCAACCATCATACCATGCTCCAACTTTTAAAGGAAGGAAAATTTTCCAGTTCTTCAGTAGCAGTTCTTGCTGGAAAATTCAATACAAGGATTCACCTCATTTATAAGCCAAACTACATATAAAGCTCCAAATGGAATGAGTGCAATTGACTGGTTTTCTACAGAGGGGACAAAATCAACATAGTAAGGAAGGACCATGGACATCAAAGGAGCTCCTCCAAATGGAATGAGTGCATTTGACCGTCTTGTACAGAGGGGACCAAATCAACATAGAAAGGACTGGACATCAAAGGAGCACTCATAGAGAAGCATGTGCAGTAGTCATAGATTTCTCTTAGAAGCAAGTAAAATTTGACAGTGAAACAACCTAGAAGTTCTGAGACGAAACATTGAGGAAGTATAAAGTCCAGAAAGCTAATTGAGCAAGGAAGGTTAAATAATGGAACAGAAATTTTCACAAAGTTAATGCAGAGAGCCATCATTAAAAATAAGAAGACATGCTCCAATCAGAAATGCTACAAAGAGAGGGGGATACAATTTGTTTAAACTTCACATACCTAAAACAAACCGAGACCAGTCTTAATGTGCTGAAAAGACTAAGAACAAAATATTGCTGAGTATAAAAGAGCACAACATCTTGAAAAAGAGTGGAGAAAAATTGAAGATGCCAAAATGAACCAATTTCTAATGCTAAAGAAGAGAATGCAGATAGGAGAAATATATATATAGGAATGGAGGGTTTAGTTGGATTTTGAATTAGCAACAGGGAAACATGGCCTAGAAAATTGCAATATAATTGCTCACGCACCAAACACAACAATATCAGTGTCTGAAGATCGTTTGAAAGTAGAAAGTACCTAAAATTAAATTGCTCTACAAAGCCAGAACATGTTCCAAGTTCAGATTCCTATACAGGGGTTGTTTTAGAAAACACCTTTCTTTAAATGGTTCGAGGGTATGTAAGAAAATGAAGGACATTCCCCTTTGGATTCTGGAAAGGACATATTACAATGTCTTCATTAACTACAGAAAGGCATTCATTTTAAGAGCGGGGGAAAATTAATAGGAAAACTAGAGGATATCACCAGAAACTACAACTTGTTGGTGAAAGCAGTAAAAAATACTCTAAAGTATAATTATATCAAAATAAGTAATGACAATTCCAAAGAAACTAAAACAGACAAATGGAGTACTAAAGGGCGATTCCATTTTACACATACTGACCAGCATAACAGTGTTCCTTTTGTATCCAATGGTATATGTAGTGCAACATTTTATCTGTGATAACTGATATTGGTATTATATACAATTAGAAATTACCACTGCGAATGCAACACACATCAAGGTCTAAGTTCTAGGTTAATAAAAAAAATACTCTATCACTTAAAGAAAAATCATATAAAAAGGGTAATAAGTGTTTATATGCAATTTATGGCCATAAATTCAAAAATGTAATGCATTTAATAAACAGGCCAAATTATGCTCTTATGTACACAGTAAAATTGGTCTTAATGTGTTAAAATATTAAAAGATTCATACAAAGCAGGGGAAATATGTGTATGAAATTGCATGAACTCAATCCTAATTATGAAATTAATATGTTTGTGAGTTGTTTACGGAATGTCGGAATGCACACAGTGAAACTTTTGTTAATCTTATTTTGATTTAAAGTAATGTGTGTTTGTGAAACTTAAAGAGAGTTTTATTGTGACAACATGATTTTTAGTGTTTTACTTTAAATCAAAATAAGATGTTTGTGAGTGCTTGCATGCAAGAAAAAGAGATAGAGGGAAATAATTGACAGTGTTTTTAATTTTCAAAATAATATAGCAGTGGGTAGCTTTATGAATGTAGATAAGCTGTGCTGTCACAAGGTTGCCTAATTTTCTTGCATGTTGCACATATGAATATTTTAAATATAGAATTTTTTAATTGTTTTTTTTCAAATGGGAGAAAGCGAAGTAGCAGATCAAGTTTAGAGCAGTATTGCCATTTGCTCTGTTGCTCTTTCTCTTTTTTTTCTTTAACTCCCATATTTACAACTGTGATATCACAGGTATTTCATGAGATGAAATGATAAATTGGAGAATGCTTCAGGCCTAAGTTTAAAGTATGTCCCTGACATATGAATTTGATAAGGACTGGGGAGAACAGAAAGAAACCAAGTTAGGAAAAATGATACTGGGAGAATTTGACCTACAGACTTGTTCATAAGCCCATGCCTTGGCAACCTTGGCTGCCCATGTTTTGTTTTATAATTACTTTGCACTAACTTTTAACCATATGGGATATACCATATATATAATTTAATTATTTAGCTAAATAGGCTAGTTATCAAATATTTTTGTGTAGAGAAGTTGCTACTAAACTCTTGTAAATTTTAACATGTTACTGTAGGCAAGAAAACGGCTTCTTAAGTTGAACAGGAGTATGCTGTAATTACGGTTGATTCTAATATTTCATAATGTCCCATTTTCTTGTAGTTTTTCATGTCCTACAGAGGATTTCCAATCTTTAGATATCTTTTAGTTATGTAAAAATAATATTCAGTTGCAAAAATATATCACATTTGAAGGATCCAACCCAGAGACAGAACAATTTTAGTTGTTTTATGTATCTATTTGGCAAATAAATGCTGTCCAGGAAATTTCTGAAAATACATTTTGCTTCATTGCAGTTCCTCTTTTGGATCAGCCCCTTCAGCTCTCTGGAACCAGAGAAAGGAAAAAGGTTCAGAGATTCACAGAGGAATTTAAATCTGAAGCAAAAGATACAACTGTGGAGATTCCTGAAGGCAAAGGCACAGCTCTAGGAAGTATTCCCCGAATTGATGCAGAAATTCAGGTATGGTTTATTTATGGTTTTCCACTGTAATATATGTGTCAATATGTATTGCATGTCCAGTAGGAGAATGAATTAGATGTAAACAAATCACCGGTTTGTATCAATCCACAGGTAAAATGACAGAAGACAGACCACAAGACTTTCATTATATTAAGTGTAATAAGATTTTTCACCACTTGGAGATCATATTTTTATCTTATCCCTAAATAACATGCAGCACACAAGACATGATTGTTCCTTTTACTTACATATCAGCCAAGTTCTTTGATTTTACTGTGTTGGTCCATGGTTCGCTTGTCATGTATCTCTCATTAACCCAGGTTTCTTCTAAATAGTATACCTTTTGTAATTTATGTAGATCTATGCCATAAAATGTCATCTCTGTCTACAATAAAACTCATTTGTTTTTCTGCTCACAAACTCGACACCAATTTCTAGCAGCAGCTTGTGGAGAAAAGATTGTTTCTCGAAGGTCAGAATTGCAGTTAACTGCAAACAGCACTTTATTATTAGCAAAGAACTGGTGAACTTTATGGCAGATTGCTGAACTCGTAAGACTTTCAGCACTTGCCTGGCGTGGTTTCTTCAAGCTGGAAGTTGTAACTTCACCAGCTGTGAATTTTTTTCTTATGTGCACTATAAATATTTGTAATTGGCATGCCAGTAATTTGTGTCAATTACAGTTGTTAATTTCACCACTTTATTGATAGCAACTTCTGAATACTTCTCATAGAACTTGTTAAACACATTCAGTATATTCTCTTCACCATTTAATAGAGGTTTACTGTGCCTATATTTCAATACACACTTGTTCCTCCGCCATATTATTTTCATACTGTTTCTTCTTGAACCATCCCATCTCCTAGCTGCCATGGAATCCCAGTTGCATGCGCTTACGAATTAATCTAGTTAGAAATTCAATAAATTGTAGCTTTTTATGGTTTATTTATGCTGCTTTAGCAAAAATGAAGTGATCCTTCACATATAAGTTATATTTTTCAAGGGACTGTTTAGAGGGTGGAAGTGTTACACAAACCATGAAGAAGGCACGCTGTGGTCAAAACTCACATGGTTTTTTTACTTGAACTTTGATCTCATAATGGACACAGTTTATAATGTCTCAGAAATTTTTTGTGCTGCCACATTAATATTGCTCCAAAAGTTCATTCAGACTTATTGTTCAGTTAATTGAAAGGATTGTTTAAGTACACTTTTTTAAAACCGTGTTAGAGAGTGAAAAATGCCTTTACTTAGCTTGTTTTCTTACTCAACTTTGAAAATATTGTGGTTAGTATCCTTTGTATCCTTTAGAGTTGCTTATTCCTTTGGGCCTTATACACACTAACACCTGGTTATTGGTGTATAAGGGATCCTGTTTAACTAATATTAGAAAACAAGCCCCACACCCTCCCCTACTCATTCCATCCTCCTTTCACTATCAAACAATTTTATTCTCAAGCACATTTCAGGTATTTTATACCCATAACCATTTTTGTCTTACCTTGCCTATGCATTTTCCTAGTTCCTTAATATGTTCATCTGACTTTAAATTTAAAATTCTTCTACCTCTTATTTCATCTGGTAGGTTTTCCCATTTTCTTAATATGAACTGTTCTCTCCAAAACTTAGTTTGCTTACATTCTAGTATACAATGCCAAGTACTACCTGGTTCTGCACACATAGGACATTTCCCCTTAGTGTGTCCATTTTTTAATCCACTTAAATATTTTACTCCTGTTCTAAACCATGCCAACCCTTCCCTTCCTACCTTATCACAAATTTCAACATACCTTTCTCTTCCTCACACATTTTTTAGAGTACTATGTAATTTCAGAGATTTTTTGGTGTTAAGATTTGCCCATATTTCCTGTTTTTCTATATCCTCAATTCTTATTGATATCTCTTTTCAAAATCCCTTACCCAACCTTTCTCCCTCGTACCATACTAGTCCCATGCCCACTTCTTGTACGATATTTTGGATTTTAGATAACCAAGTTTCTCTTGCCTTGATTTTACCTTGTGCTACCAGACACTGATTAATAATATTCTCGTCCTCTAGTCTCCCTATTCTATACCAATATTTCAATACTCTTTCCATGACCTTGCTTTTATAGCCCAATCTTCCTAGTTCCATTAGAGCAACCTCGTTAGGTGAAGATCTAGGTAAGCCTAGAACAATTCTACATAATAATCTATTTATCATATTTATCCCTTTCCATCCTTCATCTGGCCCCCAAATTTCTATTCCATACGTCATTCTCCTCTCCACGATTGAACCATATATTTTCTCTAACCATTTTACTTGCATATTTGTTAACACAAGATCTAATTATACTCATGGCTACTTTTCCTTCTGCTGCTGCTTTCCTTTTTTGATAACTCCATTTCCCATTACTAGACAATCTAACAATAATTAATTTTCTTAAAAACTTCCAATTTCTGTGCCCTCCCACCACCATTTTTACTGTTTTTTTAATTTGGAACCTTTTTTCATCACCATAATCTTAGATTTGTTTTTATTTATCTTAAGCCCCCATTCTCTACAAAAAGTGCCTATAGTTTCTAATGATTGTTTTAATCCTATATTTGTTAGAGAACCTGTTACCAAATCATCTGCAAAGAGCAGATCCAGTATCTCTATATTATTTATATTTGGCAAATGTACATTACCTTTGCTAATTTCTTCTAAAACATCATCGATAAACAGATTGAAGAGAACTGGACTTAATTTACATCCTTGTCTTAGACCTACATTGTTTGATATTTTTTCTGTAACTCTACCACCCTCATATTTAACATAAAATTCGTTTTCCTTATAAATATTCTGAATTACATTTATAAAATTCTGGCTTACCCCTTTTTTTCTCAGTTTAACCCAAAGTGCTTCTATAGAAATTGTCAAAAGCTTTTTCCAAGTTCAGAAACAACAAATAAATTCTACCTCTTTTGTTACTAAGATATTTTTTGACTAATGTTGTAATTATAAAAATATTGTCAACTGTCCTTTTACCTTTCCTGAAGCCTGATTGAAATGCTGAAATTTTCTTTTCTTTCTCTGCCCATTCTTGTAATCTTTTTGCTAACACTCCAGTGAAAACTTTCCCAATAATTGAAAGTAAACTAATTCCTCTATAATTTGCTGGGTTCCTAATGTCACCTTTACAAATTGGTGTTACAATTCCCCATCTCCAATTTTTTGGTATTTTTCCTTCTTCAAAGATTAAGTTCAGTAATCGCCCCAGTATGTTTAATCTGTTTAGGTCTTTTACCCAAGCTTTCCAATATTCCCCTGGTATTCCATCTATTCCACATGCTTTGTTAGGTCTTAACTTTTTAATTTGTTCAAACTTCACTTGGAGTTATTTAGCTATCTAACAAGTCTAATTTCCATAAATAATCAATATTCAAATTATCCTGAATAACCAAAGTTTTTACTCGCAGAAGGCCCCGAAAAAACTTATACCTCTCTGATGGTGGTACCAGATAATCTCCTCCCTTTCTTTTGCGCATTTTACCTATCATTGCCCAAATTGCCTTGTTGTCATTCTTCCTCCTTCATTCTTCAGTCATTCAGCCTCGTTTAATTTCTGGCTAAGCTTCTCCCCCCACTCTTCCTTTTTTACCTCTAATAAGCACCTGTATCCCCATCTTATTACAAGGTAATTGTCCCTATCTGTCTCCTCTCCTGTTTGTCTCCAGCATTTTAGCTCCCTCTGTACCCTTCTCCTTGTATCTGCACATTCTTTATCATACCAGATATCATTGACTTTTAACTTCCCCTCAAGCACTTTCATTTTGTTTCCTGCTTTTTTAACGGACTCCTCTATACTAAAAATACATTCTTCAACTTTTCTATTCTCTAATAAGGCTAACAAATATCTACCCCCCATACGTTCCACTTCTTGATTTAACTTTGTATGGAACATTTCAGCTAAATCATTTATCCATCTGTAGTGTTTTAATTGTCTATCTAACCAGAAAATTTTCTCCCTCTTACTATATTCTATCGTTTGGATCTCCATTCTTAGTGGGAGGTGATTACTTGCACTTATCATATCCATAATCTCAAAGCCAACTATATACATATCCAGACCTAAGGTATATAGCATATAATCTGTAACACTTTGGCCATTTTTATTTACAAAAGTGAATTCTCCCCTCTCATCATTCCCTTTCACTCCATTACACATTAAGAAGCTGTTCTCTTCACAAAACTCTATTAATTTTTTCCCCTCATTATTGAAAACTTTATCATTACTACAACGCTTTTCTAAATTTGCTTCTATTGGACCCCGGATATTAAAATCTCCCCTAATCTGTTCTTCCCCTATTCTTGCATTTAGATCCCCCACTAGCATTAATTCTACATCTGTATATTTGTCCTGAAGTGCTTCAATGTTTTGTCTAAATTTAATGAACAAATTTGAGTCATAAAAGCTTGAAGAGCTAGGTGTATATTAGACAATACCTAAATACACATCTGTACTTTTTCCACATATATCACTGAATTTACACCACACCACTTTATCACCTCCTAAATTCTTTTCAACCTTAATTGCAAAACCTTTATCTCTTTTCACAAATAACCCTATGCCACCAGACACCAGACCTTTTCCTTTAACTTTCACCTTTTTTCCATAATAATCATACCCTGTGACATTGATGACAGAATTGTTTAATAACCATGTCTCTCTCACTACTAGCACATCAGCCCACTTGATTATCCGATTAATGTTACCGTTTCGTATTTTCGCTATTAACCCTTCAACATTCCAGCATACTATAGATATGGTACACACTCCCTACACTGAATCCTTTCTCCCAAACCTATATTGCTCCAACTTGGCTTTGCTTCTTGTAAATCTCGCCTCTTTGTCTGACGCGACTCTTCGTTCCTCTACCTGCATAATACTTCCCCCAGGTGTGGAAACTACACTCAACCCCGCCTGGTTCCCCATATTCAGACCAGCCATCGCACCACGTGCTTCTCTGTTGACGTCCTCTTGCAGCTGTTCAGGAGACTGTACAATGCATCATGTTGATGTCATCAGCTGTTCATCTTTCCCCTTCTCTCCTTTTGCGGTTTCTTTTTCTGCACTGCCACCTTGAATTCCTGGACTTTGAACCTCTCTGCTAGCTGAGCCTGCAACTATTGTATTTCATCCATTCATGTCCTGTTTCTTTCTGTCTATGAAAAGGTTCAAACCCCTAACGTATGCAATCTTGCCTTCTTCTCTGGCTTTTTCCTTTGCTTCAATAAAGTAGCCCTATATTCCCTTTCTTCTTTCCCATAATCTTGATCAATGAATATCTTCGTCCCCCTAAGTTTTTTTGTACTTTTCCAGCACCATTCATTTAAATTTCATAGTGGTGCACTTGACAAGTATCGGCCTCGGTCTAACTCCTTTTCTACCTATTCTAAAGGGGTCACTTATTTCCCAGCCCTGTAGTTGGATCCCCAGCTTTTCCTTACATATTTCTTCAACCTCTTGCCACATTCTCTTCTGTCTACTTTCCTGTATTCCAAAGATAATAATGTTTACTTTCCTGTTATTTGCCCCAGCTTTTTCCAATCTCCTTATCCTTCGGTCATGGTTCACGAGATCTTGTTCCACTCTTTGTTGATAGCTTGCAACAATCTCTCTCATATCTTCGGTTAGTCTGCTTATTCTCGTTTCTAGCCTCTTCTCCATCTTTCTCAATTCAGCAATTTCTTCTGATATTCCCTTTAGCATTCCGACGACCTGCTCCATTTCCGGGCCGGATTTAATTCCACTCTGCCAATCACCAATAATGCCATCAACAGAAAACCGTACCAAATCATGGTCACTTGATCATTGAAACCATTTTCTTTCATCTTAATTTTCCTTTTATTAAAAAGGCCAATTCTGCTGCAATAGATTTCTGTTGAAACACCCATTACACCTGCTGCACACTGAGCACGTGTAGGCACGTCCGTCCTCGATCAGCTTCCGCTCGCAACTCATGTGGTTAGTAATTATTTTAGAATTTGGAAAAATTAAAATCATTGATCAAAAGTATTTATATGCATAAAAAATTAATATAGTTCGGTTTTTTCTTTGGTCAAAGTAACTTTCAGGCTGTCTACCTCAAAGCACCTTATAATTATTTAGTGAGAAAGTAATTCTTTAATTAATTGTATTAATTGAGATCAATGTATGATTCAGTTGAATTAGACACTCTTAAAGCTTCACTTACTTTTCATAAATGTATGGAACTTCGACATTGCCGGGGATGAAAACATAAACTACAAGTTTATCACACCGCCACCAGAGCAGAATATACACTCCCACAGCTCAACGAATGATCCGACAGTTGAACTTTAGCCTGACTGAAGATAATGTTCTCGAAACCGGTTCCATACATTTATGAAAAGTAAGTGAAGCTTTAAGAGTGCGTAGTTCAACTGAATCATACATTGATATCAATTAATATGATTAGCTTCACTGTGCAAGTTCCAATTTACATTTAAGTATTAAGTAATTCTTTAATGTTTGCTTTTGGGGTTATTCTTATTTAACTAGTAAGTGAATGGCATTTTTATGAAATAAAAAATTTATGGACTGTCCTGGATGATATACCTAGCCAAAAGAAGGCTTTAATAGGAAATTAATAGGGATAAACAGAAGAATATATCCTTTTTATTTTCGTATAATTGGGAACATTCCTACATAACTAGTAAATTTGTTTTATAACTGTTATATCTGTATTTGTTTTATAACTGTTGAAACCATTGGTTATAGCTGTCTTCATTATGTGTTGGTATTCCAATAATGAAGATGACTATAACCAATGGTTTCAACAAAGACTCGGTAACAAAAATCATCAATAAAGCTAAAAGACAAAAATCAATATAAAGGAAGTTTTCACACTTAAGAACAAAGAAAGATATAAATTCAAAAGTTTCACACATCACCCAACTTGATATTCAAAGAATAGAAGAATATAATGTTAGCCCGAAAGAACAATTATGATATAAAAAACTTATTACATTGCACAATAATAGACACTATACCCACAGAGCAAAAATCAGGAATATATGAGATCAAATGTGCATATTGTGATCACAGCTACATTGGGAAAACAAAGAGAAATTTAGAAATTTGAATAAAAGAACACTTTAGGAACATTCAAATGAAACAGGGAGACAAATCAGTAATAGCAGCTCATTTTTGGAACAAAAATCATGAGATAAAACCAGAAGTCAAATTACTGAAATGAACTTCACAACCTAGTAGAACTATCCACTTTTGAGAGAATTTTCATTTTAAGAACAAGAACAACAATTTCTGCTGCTGGATGAGCTCAGCAAGTTTCTTGTAGAATCACCAGATGCCACCACAGAACAATTGGGTATCCATCCACCATTTCGAATGACAGTCAACACAGCCTATGATGGGAGGGACCTCTCTTGAAACTAGTCCAATTTTTTAAAAAGTAAGTTGTGTTAACAAGTTGAATACATTAATGTAGGATATATTACACTCCATTGTCTACAGCTTCCTAAGTACAATTTTATTTAATACTATTTTATGATTTGTTCAAAAGGTGTTGTGGGTAGCATTCCTCATTTGTTAATCTTTAGCATTGCCAACTATAAAGGTAACTGTCCAGTGAAAAGGTTCAGCAGCCTGAGTGTAGGTAGGTGGTTATTGTAATTATAATTTATATTTTAGAGATCTTTATACTTACCCACAAAAAGAAACATATTTGTCATTTTTAGTCTTAAGAGAGTATTTTAATATGTAACAGTCATTGCAATGTCAAAATGGGACTATCTTGACTCTAGTTTCAAGTTACTAGTTTCTATGATCATATAAAGGAAATAAATCTGAGGCAATGAAATAAACTTGCCAATCACTGAAAAGAAGTCAGAATTCTTAGAAGGTGAATCTTACCCTAGCTATCCTAGCTTAATACAGCAATTACACCTGAAATCTTTAATGTCCTTAGGAAAATAGTGAAGAAGATCGGCATATCTGCTTTTTTTGCGATACAGAGGATTCTGAAAACAAGACCAATGGCAGCAGAGATGATTGTGTACCAACATCTCGTCAAGCATTGTTCCTAGGGATTTCTGCATGTGATCACTGACCATTCGAAAAAAAATTTGTGGTCAGTGGTAGAAGTTTATGTTAGAAAATTCATTTGAGCTTTAAACTGGGATTACTATAACATTATTACAAATGCAGAGCTGTCAAACTATTACAGATTATTTGTAACTCTGTAGGATTTTCTCTTCCTTTACACTATTGTAGTCAAAGAAGAAACTATAGTTGAAAATGCAAAATTATCACATTTTTTCTTACAGTGGTGCTATAGCGTGGTACAGCATAGATAGCATTACAGTTTTAATTAAACAGCTTATTATTATAACTTGTAATAAGCTTATTTGTGTGCAGGTTTGTTTAAGAGGCTGTAATTGATAAGTGTTTTAATTATAAGTGAATGTTTTTCGTAAATGAAATGTACTAGTTTTTACATTGTATATACTAGTAAGAAGATGGCAGTTACATAAACATTGAGTTTATTACACAAAGAAATGCTTGTTTCTTCATGTGTGTTGTGTAATCGTTCTGTGGCTCATGGTGGCCAAAATTAATGTAGAACATCAGTTTTAAGAAGCATAAAATGTATGCCCAAATGATTTAAAATAAAAACTCTTTCATAATTCTGTGTTAAAATAATGAAACAATGCCCACAAATGCAGAATTATTGTTTGTTTACAAATTTCTTTTGGGCCAAAGTATCCCATTAGCTGTGTCTGACCATGTAGGAAATTTATTTGAGCAATGTTCCCTGAATCTTAAATAACACAAAATGCAATTGTGCAAAATGAAAACATTAGTTCAATACAGACATTTGAGATAAAAATTGGTAAACATTTGAAATAAATGCTGTTTCCCTGGCTATTGTTGGTAGTAGTATACAATTTTATCTTCTCCACCTGTTTCTCTCTATCAAAACTAAGTCAAACATTAATTTTTCTTTTATCATTGCTATAGGGTAATGATGACAGGGTAAGAATTTTTCTGTTATTGATAACAGGTTTCTTTCTCTGAATCAAAGTATGTTTGCATCTGTTGGTTCTCTCTCCTTAAATCAGTTGATAAAGCACTTACACAATGGTAGGCTTAGATACTTAATTTGAATGGGGTTTAATGCCAGTTTTCATTACTGAGGCATCTGAAGCAGTGACAATGATAACAAAATGTTAAGTTGGGAATTGCATTTTTTGTTAGTGGGGGAATGTTCCAGGCCCAAGCTTAGGGTACCTCCCCAGAATTTGCTTTTGATGACTTGAGGAAGACATGAAAAGAAAATGCAGTTCCCACCAGGAAGGACAATCCTGGTGGGAATTTAACTACAGGTGATTCATGGGTCTGCCTTTATGATCTCTGCTGGTTTTATCACTTCAGTTTTGTATTGGACTTGAGAAAAATGAAACTACTAGCAATTTGAAAACATGAAAACTTTCTTAGAGTAATCATGTCCTATGTACAGTACCTGTTTTTAACTCTGTGAATGTTACTGCAGCAAAATTCTCCAACTATACATTTTCTAAGAAGAAACTTTTGGAACTTTATTATTTTGATTAGATTTGTTAGGCCATTTTCTCTTCTCTTTGATTCTACTTCTTTTATAGGTATCAGATTTTAAAAGAGGAACCACAGAAAGTCAGTGAAGATTTGGTAATTGGAACAAAATACAGAGAAAAGACATACTTGAGCAAAAATGATTGTGATGAACAAAAGTTTTATGTTTGTTTAAGAACTTCAGAAAAATATAAGAAATTTTTAAAAAATTGTGTTCGAACTTTCATAATGAAGCTCGTTAATGTAAATTCTATCTGCTCTGTCGTCGTAACATACTCATATGCTTCATTTTTAAATACAGTGGATTGGTTTTGAAGAGAGATTCTCTCCATCTTCAACCAACTTGACAACAGTAGGAGAAACTAATATCTATGAGGACCTGTGGCTCTGCCCGGTTTTTTTTTTTTTTTTTTTTTTTTTAACTGGAAATTTGTATTCCATTCTCCTGTAATGTCGAAATTCATAAGATGATCCCTATGTTTATGAATGCAAATGTTCTCTAATGTGTCCAATTCTGTATGTCTGTGTGCTTCTTTAAGTAACTTTATTTCTATTTTATGTTGTGATTATATATCCAAAAATGGTGTGCAACTGCTGACCTTCTATCTGTTAGTTCTGACCATGTAAAAGGAACATGGAACACGGTTAAAGGAACATCTCAGAAACGTTAAGTACTAACAGATAGAAGGTCAGCAGTTGCACACCATTTTTGGATAGATAATCACGACATAAAAAAGAAATAAAGCTACTTAAAGAAGCACCCAGACACAGAATTTGACACATGGAAGAAGATTTACATTCATAAACATAGGATCATCTTATGAATTTCGACATTACAGGAAAATGTAATACAAATTTCCAGTTTATAAAGAAATGCCACCAGGGCCAAGCTGCAGGTCCTCATAGATGTTAAGTTTCTCCTACCAGTTGTCGGGTTGGTTGAAGGTTAAGTACTAACAGATAGAAGGTCAGCAGTTGCACACCATTTTTGGATTGATAATCAGGACATAAAAAAGAAATAAAGCACTTAAAGAAGCACCCAGACACAGAATTGGACACATGGAAGAAGATTTACATTCATAAACATAGGGATCGTCTTATGAATTTTGACATTACAGGAAAATGTAATGCAAATTTCCAGTTTATAAAGAAATGCCACCAGTGCCAAGCCACAGGTCCTCATATATGTTAAGTTTCTCCTACCAGTTGTCAGGTTGGTTGAAGATGGAGAGGGTGTCTCTTCAAAACCGGTCCCGTCGTATTTAAAAGTAAGTGAAGCATAAGAGCGTGTTAGATGGCAGATTAGATTAAAGTTTTATGATTTTGTTGAGAGGACAGCTTATTGGTACAAATAACTGCAATTTTCACCTGAAGACGCTTTCCTAATGCGAAAGTTAAAGATATTTTACATAAAATAATGGTTCATGTTCATCTCGGGAACATTTCATTCAAAAGTTCTGTATTTGATAATGAAATTGAACATAAACTATCAGAGGAATTTGCAATTACTAATGTAATACTTTTCTTGAATTTGTTTTAAATGGATATTGAGCAGATGGAAAATGGGACAAATTGCAGATATTAGAAATGAAAGTAGATAAGTTAAAGTATAAAACATTATAAACATTATTTAGCTCACAGACAAAAAGAGGTTTGCATGTAGTAAACAATGTTGCTTGTAAAGTAAAACACCACCAACAAAAGTATGAAGAGCCAAAGAAATATTGGGAGAAAAATTGTTGCATCTTTTTATTTTAAAAAGAATCACATGACAAGACAATTGTTGCACTTGAAAACCAATATGCTGTGGTTGCAGAATAATAGGGATCTGTCTTCCATAAATTTTCACTAAATGGCATTAACAATATCCATTATCAAATTTGAGGCATCTTATGTTGCGTAGTAACTGCTTCTGCCCACACATAAGAGAAACAGATCATCCTGCTAGTGCATTCACCATATTTTGTTCTCCAGACTTAACCTCCTGTAACTGTTTCATTTTTCTATAAATGAAAGAAAAACTGCACGAGTGCCCTTTTTCTTGGGGTGAAAACAATACAACATGTTTGAAAGCTGGGAACAAGAGTGGAGGTTTAACACGAAACATTTTCCAAGTGATTCATGAGAATGAACAAAAATATTAGTACCGGTGTGGTGTACTTAGACCTGCTAACTATTCCAGATTGTAATTATTGATTTCCCTGCACTAATATGACATTACTGCCAAAATAGAAACTATCACAGAAAAGCAAAATGAAAGCAGAAAAAAAACACAATATATAAAAATAAAAACAATTTTAATGGAAAGAAAAAGTTAAGTTAACCCTACTTCTCTCTCTGCACACCAATTGGCAACTATGCAGGGTATGAAATCATCACTTCTGTTTAGTACAATTGCTGGTGTTAAAAAGTGTGGTAGATCATATATGGCAGCATTACTATGGTAATCAGTTGTGTGCTGTGCTGTCTTTATCGTATATATATGTGGCTAATTAGAATATTTTAATGTAAGTGAATGGTTTTCTAAAATGAAGGCGACCAGTTCTCAGATTGGATTGCATCCACTGGTAAGAAAATACAAGTGTTACAAAAATATTAGATGGTTACACCAAAGATTTTTTTTTTTAATGGCCATCTTTACTACTGAGCAGGCGGTTCACAAGTTAGTGAAAACCACAAGTTTTGCAATGTGTGTATTTTAAAATCATAATTTTCAATCAGCTTAAATATTTATGACTAGTTATTTGGCAATACACAGCATTGTGTTTAAAAATCTTTTTTTCCTGTTTGGTAGTTCTCTGGTTATTAGATGCTTATTGTAAAATTGCCTTAACTTGATTCATTTGTTATATTGCAGCTTTATGTACAGGCAAATAATATATGTAACCTGCGTTAGTAACTATGATAAAGGCCTTTTTTATAATTATATTGTAACACTTGTTTTATTTGCAGAGAACAAAAGCTGATGGATTGAAAGCCCTTCATAAAGTCCTCTTTGGTAGAGTTGGGAAAAGCACCTTGGTAAAGAAAAACATACGCAAATTCAATGGCTTTGATTATGACAAAGATTCAGATCTCTTTGAAAAGAAAAAAGCTATTGTTCAAAAGTAAGTACGTTACAAGATGATTACTGCCAATAGATTTGTAATACAAGTTTCTTACATTGTCAATTAGGTTAGGTTATAATACTATACATAAAATACATCTTACAATTTGTACAGTGACACATCTAGAGATATTTCTTTAACTGATATTTAAATTTTGATCTTTCTACATATTTGATCTCTGCTGATAATTCATTGTACAAAAGGGTACCCATTATATCTACATCCTTACATAGAGTTTATTTAGTGTCAGCTAATTTATTATAACTGTTTACAATGGATGCACTAAAACTTCTGAATTTGCAGCACAAATCTATAAATTTCACCATAGAGGAAGAAAGAAGGGGATATCTCCCCTTCCTAGATGTAAAAATCATAAGAAATGAAAACTATCTTACATTTGGAATTCATAGAAAGGATACTCACACAGAAAATTACATAAAAAATGACAGTTTTAACCCCATTCCACATAAATATGCAGTGTTTTATAGTTTAGCACACAGATTAGTTAACATTCCACTCACAGAAACAGAGTACAAATTGGAATACCAACATATCATAAAGATAGGAGAAACTAATGGATACAACAAAGACACAGTAATAAAAATCATCAATAAAACCAAAAAACAAAAGGCAATAAGAGATGTTTCCACTCTTAAAAGTGCCAAAGAAAGGTACAAATTCAAAAGTTTCACATATCACCCAATTTATCACAATAAGTTCAAAAAGATATTCAAAGAACAAGGAATTATGTTAGCCCCAAAGAACAATTTTAATATAAAGAACTTATTAGGTTGCAGAGTAAAGGACTACATGCCAACAGAACAAAAGTCAGGTATTTATGAAATAGAATGTGCAGATTGCGACAAAAAATACATTGGAAAAACGAAGAGGAATTTGGGAATCCGGAAAAAAGAACACTTCAGAAATATTCGCTTAAAACAAATTGATAAATCAGCAATAGCAGCGCACTTTTGGATTAAAAATCATGAAATTAAATCAGAGATAAAACTACTTAAACAACTTCATAATGCAATAGAACTTTCCACTTGGGAAAACATTTTCATTACAAACAATAAGGATAATTTGATGAATTTCGATATCCCTCCATTGGATGAACTCAGCAAATTCCTAATAATACCAACAGATGCCGCCACAAGAACTTCAAGAGACCCAACCGCCACGTTTAATGACAGTTTGTCAACAGGCTGAAGATGGGAGGGATCGCTCCCGAAACATATGTTCCAAATTTATGTAAGTGAATGGAGTTAGTGTGAAAAAAACTGTATACATTGTTTATATATATACCACTCCATTGTCAACAGCTTCGTAAGTACACTTATTTGAATATGAAGCATATAAATCTTAGCAACATGTTTTCATAATCTCCCTGTTGCATGGTTAAACCTCAAACTGTGGGGCCAAAATTATATTGTATTTTTTTAAAAGTAATGAATATATTGTGTGGGAATGAATGGTAAGAATTAGTAAAATCTTTTTCATCTTTTTAAATGGTAAGGTACTAGAATCGTTAAATCATATTTAATCTTCTATATTATTAACATTCTTGTTCATTAGGTGTGATTGAAACCATTGTTGTGTGTAGTTATGATAATATATTGGTTTTTGGTTGTAATTCCTCCTTACTAAGTAGGATGTTAATCAATCAATAGATTAAGCCGTTTATAATAGCATGCTGGTGAGGCCTAGGGTTACAACTATTGTTCTTTATATAATTATCCATATGTACTGATTTTCTATAAATGCAAAATAAATTTTGTTTTCTTTTCTAATGATTTTCCCCAAGAATGTCAGAAAACTCTTTTTCAAGTTCCAAAGAAAACTTAATGCTGTGGCGTAAATTCAGCAGATTTAATGTATTGCTGGCTAGAATATTTTTAGGAACTATTGCAAAAATATAATCTACATATCAAAATCGGGTTTTGAATAAGAATGGGAATGAATATGTGACCTGTATCTAGTTCTCTTTATGAGTGCCATTGCTGTGTTTTGTAAAATGAGCAGCTTTAATGCATCCCTAACCAATTTTTTTTGTAACTATTCCAAAAATATCATCTATGTGTCAAAACCAGGTTTGAACATATCAAACTTTACTAGAGAAGCAGAATTATTGAAAGCTGTAAAAAACTCTGGAGTTAACAATTTGGGAGATCTTTATTCTACGTATTAAAGATTGATTTGAATCATTAATTTTGAAATTCCACTAGTGGATCACCTGTGTCAGTATGCATTAGAACCACCAGATGACTCTAGATCACCCACTTATAAGCTGTCAATTGGTCCATAGCTGAGGATGGAGCAAAGGCTCTCAAAAATGTCCTGATCAATAAATATAAAATGTTAAGATTTACTGATGGTCTTTTTATGATAGTTTATGATTTCTTTTGTCATTGTATTGTATAATTTATGGCAAATTATAGTGGTTTTAGGACTGTATTCCATGCGAGTTAACAGCACTAAGATGAAAGGAATGGAGATTTCTATGCAAGTTTCAGCCATTGTCAAAATCTAAGAACATTAGTTTAAATAATTCATATATAGTTGTAAAGTATAGCATAAGAAGAGTAAAAGATTAATAGAATCAGTAGCTATACAATAACTTATTAGATCATTTTAGTACACATTTAAAACAATAAAGGAAATTTTCACATTTTTTCCTACTATTATTTATAATTCATCTACCCATATGGGCATTCTCAGTCAAGAATACGTTTCGATCTCTCTTAAATTTCTCTGTTTTTTATTTTTAGAGTCTTAGAGTCTCTGGTAGGTTGTTGTACAAAATTACACTTTTCTTAAATGGATTGCATTCTGATGCTTTTTTGTTTATGGTGACTCAATGTAAATTAGCTTTTCCACGTGTGTCATAGTTGTATTGATTATTACTGCCAGCGTGCTTATTGCTGTTTACAATTAAAAGGATTAGTATATATACATATAGAGAGATTACCATTAATAGGTTATTTTCTGTAAATACTTTTCTACATAAAGTTTCTTTTGTTAAGTCTGTAAATAATTCTTATACATTGTTTTTGTAAAATTAGCAGTCTATTTAGGTTACCAATACCTGTGCTACTCCAGAGTTCTATGCCATACTGTATTGAGGATAAATTAAACCATAATACGTCATTTTGAGAGAGCCCTTAACATATATAATCTCGTGCTCATTTTCTTGCATATGTGATCTAATGGTAATTATATGTCAGATTCCTGTTAAGGTATCTCAAGAAATTAACACAATGAGTTGATTTTATCACTTTTTCATTTAACATCATTTCAGGATTATTACTCTTATTGTTGTAATGCTTGAAGTATAAAATTGCTGTTTTGTTTAAATTTATTTTTAGATTGTTATTTTCAAAATATTTCAAAATGACCATTGAGGAGTGTGCTAATAAATTTTTTTACACTCTCTACTGTCTTATTATAAAATAGTTGTGATGTATCATCTGCATGTGAAATTACTTTGCAATCCTCAAACCGAGGGATATTGTTCACAATATAAGATATAAAAGAGGACAAGAACTGAGCCTTGAGGTATAACATACTGTGATGAAAATATTTTAATAATATTGCCAATGTTACTCTGTATCCTGGTGCATTGCTTGATTTGTCAGGTATGATTTTAGTAATTCAAGTGTTTCCCCCCTTATACCAATAGTTTTCAAGTTTTACCAATAATGGGGTCAATAGATACACTGTCGAATGCCTTTTGATGTACATACCTCTCCTGTTTTAAGACTTTTGTCTTAAAGCATCTGTAGTTCACACAAATTATTTGAAGCATTGAAATTCCTAAATTGGAAGTATCCTTAAGGTTCATTCTGCTGCTGTTGGAACACATCGATATCATTAAGTAAGTTTATTCTTGTTCTCTTTTCAGAATGGAGTCTAAAGTGCTAAAAAGTTTGTGTGGAATATTGGATTTAGAAAAAAAAGGTAATCGTGAAGAGCAAGCAGAAAGAATTCTTAAATTTTTACTGGAACCTAAAGATTCTGGGAAACCAGTTCCAGCTCCAAGGCCAAAGAGGAAAAGTGCTGTAAAAGCAAACAGTAAAGGTTATTCAGAGTAAGTGTTTCATGCTTGGAAATAATGAGGTTCGCTTTTTATTTTTAATATTTTATGGATTCTTAGAAGTGTATATAGAGTAAGATCTGTATCACTTGAGCTTTGCATTAATAATGGTCAGGTTGGAAAGAAGTGAATTTTAAAAAAATCCATCTTTCAACTTAGGACAAAGATTAACTGCTCTTCTTCTTTTGTCATACTTTTACAATAAATATTTCATATTTGTCTATTTGGGAGCCATTTTGGTTTGAATGGAAGCATGTAACTGAAACATTCACTGAATTGGAATAATGTGTTTTTTGCACTCTTCAGGTTTAATTGCAAATTCAGCACCTCTAGATCTCTACCATCTCCTAATAACATTCCATACTTTGTTAAGCTCTCCCTGATCCTTTTTATATATATAAATTTCAATAGCCTTTCTTCTTCCCCACTCCTGTTTCTTCCTTTCCAACAGCAGCCTGTAGGCCATTCTCATCCCTATAATTTTTTTCCAATCCTCCTCTCTATTCTTCTTCCTCCATTGAATAACACTGTTTTACTAATCTTTTCATATTACTACACTCTTTATCAAGCCAATCATCAATCCTCACTATATTAACCACCACCCTCTTGACCATCTCATTACCTGCCCATTACTCAAAAATTCCATCAAATTCAGAGCTTGATGACTTAACTTTGACACAAGTCAGGCAGCTGATACCATCAAACCTGACAGTAAGGAATTATAAAACTTTTCTGAACACTCTTGGCACCGTTTATACAGAATAACATTCTCACTCATTTCCTTTTGTATATTGCTAGCTATTTTATGATCACCAATCTTGTACCTTCTTTCAAGTATAATAGGAAAATGTACACTATTGCTCACTAGATTAATTACTTTGAAATTTAACACATCAGATAGAACCTCCCATCTGCACAACAAGAAATCTAGCCATTAGCAACCATACACATTATCTTCACAAAATTGAATAAGTTTAAGTCCTTCTACATTCACAGTTTTATCGTTGCTCTTCCTAATGTTGGCTTTACACTCTAATCAACAAAACTTTCCCATGATATACCACAATCTCTTGCTTGCATGCATATTCCCATTTCTTGCATTAAATCCCCAAATAAAACAAATTTAGCTCTGGCATATCTTATTAATGCACCTGCACCTCCGGATACTCTACCCTTGCTCATTTACTTCACACCACCTTTCCCCATAAATACAAAACCCTTAAACCTTTTGCTTTCATTATCTCTCAATCATATTTCGGCAAATACCAAAATATTCACTTTTCCTTAACACCAAAACGATGAATCCTAAAGATATACTTCTTTTAATATCTTCGCAGTTCAAGAAACCCAGTCTCACCATCCTCTTTTCCCTCTCTCCTATTGTGGTCGTAACCTATTCCTAAACTTGCAATTTTTTCTTACTGAGAAGTTGAATCCCCTCACCTGATTCCCTCAAAGTAACAATTTGCTGGACTCTATCCTTCTTGTTCCACAGCATTCAACTCCAATATACCTCCACGAGGCATTGACAACATGCTTGACTCGGTAGTAGCTTCTCCTTCACGCTAATCCTATAATGAACTACTTAAATACTAAATTCTTTGTTGTCAGTTAAGCAGAAAGCAAAGAACTACCCTCCATGATTTATGTGTCATGATTCATTAGCCAGTTAAAGTTGTAAATGTAATCATATGGGAGAGGTTATTTCGCATTGTTGATAATATGGGAGTAAACAAAACAGAGTAGGTTTACATGTTGTTGGGCGTGTAGCCCAGGCGATTTGTGTTCTGGTTCTGCTGTGCAAGTGACAGCTATATGTTTGAACTGGAGGGAAAAACTAGCTCTGTGCATGTGCGTGGAGAAATACTTCATTTTTGAACTTGGGTAAAGGGAGTAGTTCGAAGGTATTCTTAGTATGAGGACATCTTGCCGTATACTCCGATGGGCTGCCCTAATGATAGCCAGTATGATAATGTAGAGTCCAAATAAATATAATATGATAAATGGATATTCTAATCTAATGTTGGGTAATTGTTAATTTATTTTTCCCAGTGTTTTCTAGTTTTAGTAAGAGATGAGATATCCCACTAAGGCTACTAATGAAGAACTGGGCCGGATGTTCAAAATTAACAAATGAATGATTGTATTTGATTATTATGAAATAATGGAAATATGTAAACTTTATTATATGAGGGTAATCCCAAAAATAAGGTCTTTTATTTTTTAAAAAATATAGAGAAATGTTTATTTTTAATACAAGGTACACTATTTTGAAGCTTGAACATTCTTCTACTTTTCCACATAATTGCCATGTCAGTCGATGCATTTTTGGGCAGTATTTGTCTGCCCATGTCATACTAGCTTGCCGTCATGCTATTGAGGAAGCGTTGGACATCATCTTTCACCTCATCATTGTTGCTAAAGTGCCTTCCAGCCAAATGTTCTCTTAACTTGGGAAACAAGTGGTAGTTGCTGGTTGCTAAGTCCGAACTATAGGGTGGATGGGTGATGATGTTCCGTCCAAACTGTTGCAGAAGATCCACGGTTTGACTGGCCAACTGAGGGTGAGCATTGTCATGGAGAAGGCTTTTGCCCTTGCTCAACATTCCTCTTCTCCGGTTCTGAATCGCCCATCTGAGTTTTCTGAGTGTCTCACAATACTTATCAGCATTTATTGTGGTCTCAGGAGTCATGAAGTCAACAATATCCCCTTTTGGTCCCAAAACACAGTTGCCATGACTTTATGGCATATTGTGTTCTTTCGTGGCTTGGGTGAAGGGGAATGCTGCTACTCACGTGACTGTTGTTTAGCCTCAGGTGTGAAGTGGAAAGCCCAGGTTTCATCACTTGTGACAATTTAATCTAAAAGGCTGTCCTTTTCATCTGCATAGCGCCGAAGAAATTGATGGGAAGTTTCAATGCAATGCCATTTGTGGTCTTCCGTAGCATTTTGGGACCATCTTGCGCACACCTTCTGAAATTTCAACACATTAACCAAAGTTCTATGAATAGTGCTTCGAGAAACCTCAAGAATAGCAATGCAGAAATCATCGAGAATGACCCTCTGATCTTGAAGCACAATTTGTTTAACCTTTGCCATTGTCTCATCGCAAATTGGCATTATCCCACTTCTTTCTTCAACTTAGGTATTCATTTTTTACACAATGAATACCTAAGTTGAGGTTATATTGCCACTCCATTGTCAGCAGCTTCGTAAGTACAATATTTACCCTGCTTCTTTCTTCGTCGTGAATTTCAGTATGAAAAGCTGCAAACTCTCTAGACCACTTGCGAACGTTTTTGACATCCATACACTTCCATCAACTATTGATGAATTTTGATTGATTTAATGCCTTTTGTATTCAAACACTGAATGGCTACGCGAACTTTGCATCTGGCAGTAGCGGTAAACTGAAGCTCAATTACAACAAGGTGTCAAGCCAAGACTGAGCACCCCAGCAGGTGTGTGATGCATGCTGTAGCGAGTTGGGGAAAGCAACAGACACAACAAAGTGGCCAACAGTCGCGCAAAAACTTTGCCAGCAGCGCCAGCGCTTTGGAGACCTTACTTTTGGGATTTCCCTTGTAATGTTGTATGTATTCCAAATAAATTCAAATTAAAATATTAAGAGATGACTGAAATACTTTGTGATACAAAAAGTCTTATGTCCTACCAGTTTTATTGGGAATTGTTTTAATGTAACAATAGTGAGTTCTCTAATTAATTTGGGCTGTGACAATATATAAGTAATACTAAAAAACTAAAACCTTAACTATCGGTAGAGATGATAGATTTTAGCATATTAAATTTTTTAAAAAAAATTGCATTTTAAAAATAAGACTAAAATATAAGAATTTTATAGCATTTTTATGTTGGCATTTGGCATTTTTTAAGCTTTTTTTTTATGAAACTTGTCTTGTTTGAAATGATAATGTATGGAGAAAAATTAACTTTGCACTTTTTGATTTCTTATTTTAATATTTTTTGTTACAAGCAAATAAATAGAAATTATAGTTATGAAACCACATATGACATAGTCATAGATTACCAATTAAATAAATTAAATCAGAACCACTTTTAAAGCAATCAGAACACATGCATATGTCTAAATGTATGTATTGAATATCCCTCTTTCAATTAACTTTTTAGTTTAACATGAAACAAATTATAAATTGATCTCCTTTAATCTGTTTTGTCTCTTCGTGACAATTAAATTGCAATTGCTAAAAAAATTGTTCTGGATCAATAATATTTGTGGTTGCCCAGATGGACCTAATTGCTGCTTCAGAGAAGCATGAAAATTTCAGTATTAGTGCTAGTAACATTTGAAGGCACTCTACTTTTGAATTACTTTTATCTTTAACAACTACGCTTAAGATTTTAGTGAAAATATTCGTGAGCACATAAAAAGTTATCTGCATCTAGCTTATTAAAATGGGAATTCTTAGACTTGTAAATTAGAACTTTATGAGGATTTACATCACAACTCTGAACAGTTACACGTGGATTGAAGAGCTCATTGATAGTTTGGAAAAGCATATTATTTGTTTCATTTTCTACCATATGTTTAGGCAGTTTTACTGGACACTTTTTCATACATACAATAAAATTTTCTGTAATTGTTTTCTGGGCCTTTTCATAGAAGACAAGATTTTGTATGTGTTAAATGGCAATCACCCGTAGCATATCTCCTAACCCTAATTTTAATGAATTAAGTTCATCTCACAATTTATAGGCAAAAAAGTAGTCACATCGTTCAAGTTGTGTAATTAACTTACTGATTTGCTCTGACACTTCACTGACAAATTTATATTGAATTTCTCCTAAACCCAAATCGCGGGTTCGAACCCGGTCAGGACCGATGGATTTTTTCGGGCGTAAAAATCCTAAGTATGGCTTCCTTCGGAAGGGAAGTAAAGCCGTGGGTCCCGTGTCGTACATTTGCGGCACGAATAAAAACCTCAAGCCTGAAAGAGAGGCCTCTGAGCAAAATTTGTCGGCCGTTTCACGCCCTGAGTTGAATGGGACGCTGATGACCTGAGCTGTTAAAGAGCGTCCATAAATAAATCAACAACTATATTGAATTTCTACTGTCATAGAACTAATTTCATCTTTCAAAATTAAGAAGGAACTTCTATTTAACATGTTTTCCTCAAGTGATAGGAAGAAGTTTTTCACAGCCAAGAAGTATTTGTCTAAATATACATATTGTAAAACCATGAATTCCAGCATGTTATAACTGGAATAGGAAACAGAACTGGAGCTAGATCTGGCCAGTTTTCCTGAAAATAATTAAATATGTACTTTTCATTTTGCTGGATAGCAAAAGGGCAAGATTAAGTTTGGACACTGGTATTCATTTCTGATATCTCTTATCTACTTTATTTTATGTGCAAAACATTGAAAATGTAACAAATGATGTCCAATAATTGTTCTTAACCTCTTCCCCAATATGGACGTGTATAGATGTGTAGAGTAAAATGGGCTCCAGCGATATGGACACGTCTCATGTCCAGCAAGCTTACCACATATTTCTGAAACTAATGTAACTTTTTTCCCATAGGCAGTATCCTTTTCAGGAAATGTTTTTCCATCAATCCGAGGGAGGCAGGGGCTTAGACTTTCTACCTTCTGTGTATACAGACAGGCCTTTGAATTTAGGTAGCTTGCAATTAGGCTGCAAGCAATTGATAAGCAAAAATCCAGATGTCATTGTTTTTTGTGGGTTTAGAGCTCTACAAGTTACTAAGCAAATGTATATGGTGATATCCAATATGTGAAAAAATAATTTTTGTGCCATTTTACAGTTTTTCTTGGAGAGAATACCTGATTCACTAAATACCACCACCCATATGCATATTGTAATCATGTACAATATCAAGCTTGAAAATTGTCATTTTGGTTTTGGCATCTAGCTTTCCTGTATCGTTTATCAAAATTTTAGGATTGAAATGATATAAAGCTGAAACGATCCTTTTATCATGCCAAGCAATAAGTCAAAGATGAAAGCTGAAACTCCTCCATTTCCCCTCTCTTTAGAGCCTGTACATTCACATACTTTGGCAAATCAATATGATTTGAGTGTACTTTTCCGAGGGCATTTGTCATTTTATTTTTATATTAAACAATAAATAACTTCAAGTAGCTCTACGGATTGTCTAGTGGCAAATCAATATGATTTGAATGTACTGTTCTAAGGGTATTTGTCTTTTTTTTTTGTATCAAACAATAAATAACTTAAAGTAGCTGTACGAATTGTCTAGATATACAGTCTTACCCTGATCAAGCACAGGTTCCATGAGGTGCATAACTATGGAGCCATATAACCCCAAGTCTTTTTCTTCAGTGCTCTCAGTCCCTTTGCCAGTGTAAATACTGCTATTTTAGACATACTCTGATTTACTTTTTTATGCCAAATCTGACCCTTTTTGTTTTGATATATTGCTTTCAATACAAGCAGCCCTTCCAGAGCATCAAGCTTTCATCAGCAGTGTCCTTGTCAGCAGGAATGTAATTTTCTTTCAATTCTGAAATAATGTAATGAAAAATTGGTCTAATGTCTTATAATTTATCACTGTTTTCTGTGCTGGTGAAATGAAGAAAGTGCAATATAGAAAAAAACCTGTTGTTTGATATGCCTCTTCCAAAAAATGGAGTTGTTAGCATATCAATATAAGTTTTTGAATAACACCATGAGAATATTTATGCAAAGTTGTCTATAAATCTCATTCTATGTTGCAACTGACTACTTCTGTAATCTACTTTTGTCCTAATTTGCCTTTTGAGGTCAGAAATTTGTGCACTTTATACTCATATATATTTCACATATCAAATTATTTATGAAGAAGTCACTCAAATTGCACTAGTTTTATTCCACTTACTTGGAAATGTTTCAAAGGGAAATTTCCTTCATCGTCAGCATGATTCCACTGCCAGCTTTTCAGCATGGTATTAAGATGTAGCTCTTTGGATTGTATAAACTTTTTGATGAGGTTGCTGTTGTTTGGAAGATTAACTAAATTTTCTATTTAAATATTTAAATGTAAATTGGAACTTGCACAGTGAAGCCAATCATATTAATTGATATCATTGTATGATTCAGTCGAACTACACACTCTTAAAGCTTCACTTACTTTTCATAAATGTATGAATTCACATATCCATGGGCCACAAAAAAATTTCAGAATATTCTTAAAGATTTTAATATCAGGTTGGCACCGATTAATAGATTTAATGTTAAAAATTTACTGATAGATAATGCCCAATGACAGTATTCCACAAGAAGAAAAATCAGGTATTTACAAAATAAACTGTGCAGAATGTGAAAAAATCTACATTGGAAAAACAAAGAGAAACATAGGCACATGGTTAAAGGAACATTTCAGGAATATAAAGTACAAGCAAATAGAGAAATCAGCAGTAGCATATCATTTTTGGACACAAAATCACGAATAATAAATAAAGCAACATATTAAAAGCAGTACAAGGACCTACGGAATTAGCAACCTGGGAGAAAATCTACATCTACAAATACAAAGACAGCATAATGAACTTCGACATCGTCAGAAATGAAAACATAAACTACAAGTTTATCATACCGCCACCAGAGCACAATATACATTCCCACAGCTCAACAAATGATCCGACAGTTGAACTTTAGCCTGGCTGAAAATGGGAACTGAATGTTCTCGAAATCGGTTCCATACATTTATGAAAAGTAAGTGAAGCTTTAAGAGTGTGTAGTTTGAATGAATCATACAATTAATAAATTTTCTTTGTTTTCGTTCAAGAATATATTTTCCAACATAAATAATTCTTTGGGTTTTTGAAGAGTTTTGGTTCATTTTCAACTCGAGTTTTTTTTTTTTTTTTTTTTTTTTTTTTTTTTTTGCACATTGAAATTATTGTAATATAATTGTATGATTTAGTTGAACTACACACTCTTAATGCTTCACTTACTTGTCATAATATACAGAATCGGTTTAGAGAACTTTTCGTTCTCATTATCAGCCAGGCTGAAATTCAACTGTCAGATAATTCCACAGTTTAGTGTCCTATGGCTTAATGAATTATCCGACAGCCTGGCTGATTAGAACAAAATGTTCTTGAAACCGGTTCTATATATTATGACAAGTAAGTGAAGCATTAAGAGTGTGTACTTCAACTAAATCATACAATAATATCAATTGGTTAGCTGTCACTTGTGAGCTGTGTTTGAGGCTGAACACCACAGGTTATACTCCGAAAAACATATCTTTTTGTGCCGCAATGGTTTTTGGACCTCCATAACCCTGTCTTCACTAATACCTGCAGGAACAAACTTGCTAAACGAGCTAAAGGCACACCACAAGTTTAAGCCATGATTCGAACTGGGAATAACAGGTTTGTAACTTTGTAATTCCTTGCCAAATGAACCTTGTCTCGTTAGTATTTGGCTGAAACGAAAATATTCTCATTAAACAAACCCAAACATGTGCTGAGAACAAATTCCAGTATCAAGCTGCTTATTTATCCATCTTAACAACTGAAATATAGCGAACCTGAGCATAACAAGCTAGGCTTATTGTGTCATGCAAATGCAATCATGATTCATTCTAGTCTAAAGTCACACACAAGTATGTATATAAAAACCTACTCTATATGGGTAGCTGCTTTGCATTACGTCAGATATTTATTACGTGTTGTTTGCTGACTCAGCTTGAACAGAGTTAGTAGCTTGCAATGCTAAACATGAGTGTTGAATGGTAGTAGTGTTCTAGAGAAAAAGAACTCTTTTAGCTTCGAAAATCACAATCAAAGAACATAAAATTCACTCTTCTCTCTCTCTTCCCAGATAAATATAGTAAATAAATGCTTGTTGTAGTTGACTCACACTGCATTAATGCCCTTTAGTTCAGTTTTTGTTCCATTAAAATATGATAAAAAAAATAAGCAAAATATAAAGGTTTGTTCTGCAATGCAGAAATTTAAATTGCTGGCCATTTAAACACCTAGATCTCTTTATTGGGTATTGGGGAACAGTCAATGCAGCGAATGAGTTTTAAAGCCTGAAACATGTTGTCATATATGTAGCTGAATTTGAAGCCAAACCCAGTACATTATTGAACTCAATGTTGTAGTCTACTAAGGCACTGATAATAGCTCTACTACAGGTTGTCTATTTGTGCATCAAGAAAACAGACATTTGCCAAATGCATATCCTAGTTTTTACCTCTTAGCATGATTTGCATTCCCTATCAAAAGTCTCATCTGTGACGATTGGTTTATCTTCCAAAGCCATTTTAATGTTGTATCCCTGTTCCACATTCAGGTATATACTTGCTTCTCAATCTTGAACATGGTAGTTCAACCTGAGCCTGGCACATACCTGTGAAAATGGAAATAATTGAATTAGTTTTATTTAAAAGTATAGAAATACACAAATATCTATAAAACCAACAAAATAGTAAAATTTGGGTAAAAAAAACCCTAGCCTTATATATATTGAATAAAATAATAAATTTTAACACTTTAAAACCTTTTTTAAACCCTGAATTCATATTTTAATGCAGTGCTTACTTTTTAAAATATTCTTGCACGGCTGATGATCCAGTTTATTTATTGGAATGTTGACTTGGGAACAAATCTTCACTCTATCTTCAACAAACTCATTTTTTTCTTCACAAGCATTCTTTACTTTTCTTTCCAGTTCCAAAATTGTTACCTGCCATGTAATGCCATGCTGTTCTTCAGTTGTTTTTGAAAGGAAGTTTCCCTTTGTATTTACCTGTTCATTGGATTTTATGTGTTTTTTCAGTCTCTTTTCTCTCATGATGACCTCCATGTAAGAAATTTTCACATTAAAATATTTGAATCTCTTGCATTAAACTGCTCAATTTTATAGCTTTCTGCTCATTGTTTAATAGTGATTTTTTTGTCCTATCTTCATGCAGTGCATGTGCTAGTTGCAATGCCATAAACGAATAAGTCAACAATTACTTTTAAACGAGTTCAATTTAAATTTCTTCGGCAACATTGAACAGGCAGATAAAGAGTTTATGGAAGCAAAGGGCTTCCAAGTGCAAGAAAAATGTAAGGGCTGGCCAAAGTGCATGCAAAATTTAAGAATAATTCTTATATGCGAAAATTCCTATATTTGGCATTTTACTGCAGATTATCACAATTGCAAAAATCTATCATCCCTGCCTAGGGACCTCATACATCCGACTCTCCAGTTATTGATAAGAATTGAGTCGTATCCTTTTATTGGCTACAATCCCTCAATGCTTGTTAAAAACCTAGTACATAAACTATTATTTACCTCCTAGTATGAACAAGAATTTACTTAAAATCCTGTAAATTACAATCTTTTTACCAATTTTACTTCAATAATGTATTAAGGTTTAATAGCTAATGGAATAACCAATAGCCATCTTCCTTTGATTGTTTACCCTTGTCCAGTATTAGGAGTACGTAACACCCCTAGATCATGAAAGTCAATGTCTATGTCACCTGCCTTTTAACAAGCTCTTTATTTATCTCTGGATACACATATAGTATCAGATTCCAGGAACTGGTGGTCAAACAAAAGTCAGGACCACCTTGAAGACATCATAAACACAGAAAGAAGCAAACATACCCAGAATGTATAAAATGGAAGAGAAATACTAACCCAATACTTGCCCTTTCTGAAAATGGATCAAGGAAGTCCATAGAAAACCGTAGGATTTAATCTGGGACATTCCATATACGAGCCCCAAGCTTTACTGTTTGAGTCTGCCTGATCAATTCCAACCTTGTAATACATATAAACACTAATGAAATAAACTTGTTTACACTAACTCCATTCAGTTACATAAAAATTGGACATGTTTTGGGAGTGATCCCTCCCATCTTCAGGCTGTTGACTAACTGAAGTTGCTAGAAATGGTGACTGGGACACTTGATGTTCTTGTGGCGGCATCTGTTGATTCTACTAGGAACTTGCTGAGTTCGTCCAATGGAGGGAAATCGAAATTAATTCAGTTTTCCTTGTTTTTTGTGATGAAAACTCTTTCCCAACTGGAAAGTTCTATTGGGTTGTGTAGTTGTTTCAGTAGTTTCGTCTCTGGTTTAATTTCATGATTATTGTTCCAAAAGTGCGCTGCTCTTGCTGATTTATCAACGTGCTTTAAATGAATATTTCTAAAGTGTTCTTTTGTTTCTTTCTTCTTTTTTTTTTTTTCCGGGTTTCCAGATTCCTTTTCGTTTTTCGAATGTATTTTTTATTGCAATCTGCACATTTTATTTCATATATACCTGACTTTTGTTCTGTTGGTATGTCGTCCTTTACTTTGCATCCCAATAAGTTCATTATATTAAAATTGTTCTTTGGAGCTAACCTTATTCCTTGTTCTTTGAATATCTTTTTGAATTTTTTGTGGTAAACTTGATGGTATGTAAAACTTTTGAATTTGTACCTTTTCTCTTCATTTTCGACAAAAAATATTTCCAACAAGTCTCGGGACTAGCTATGGGATAGGGGGTATCACCAGTTTTAGCAGATTTTTGTATGAGTTCGTTGGAAATGCATATCACCAAAGCCTTCCCTCTAATCTTCAAAACATGGTATAAGTATGTGGATGACATATTTGCAATAGTTCCAAAAAAAAAAAACACATAACAGTTGCACTTAAACTTGTGAATTTGCAACACAAATCTATAAAGTTCACCATAGAGGAAGAAAGAAATGGATATCTCCCCTTCCTAGATGTAAAAATAAAAAGAAATGGTGACTATCTTAACTTCGGAATTCATAGAAAAGATACTCACACAGAAAGTTACATAAAATATGACAGTTTTAACCCTGTTCCACATAAATATGTGTTTTATAGTTTAGCACACACACAGCAAAGACACAGTAATAAAAATCATCAATAAATTAAAAAAACACAATGCAATAAGAGATGTTTCCACAGTGAAAAGTGCAAAGGAAAGGTACAAATATAAAAGTTTTACTTACCAGCCAGTTTACCACAAAAAAATTCAAAAAGATATTCAAAGAACAAGGAATAATGTTAGCCCCAAAGAATATTTTTAATATTAAGAACTTATTGGGATGCAAAGTAAAGGGCAACATACCAACAGAACAAAAATCAGGTATTTATGAAATAAAATGTGCAGATTGCTATAAAAAATACATTGGAATAACAAAGAGGAATTTGGAAATCTGGAAAAAAGAGCACTTTAGAAATATTCGTTTAAAAGCAGGTTGATAAATCAGCAATAGAAGTGCACTTTTGGAATAATAACCATGAAATTAAACTAGAGACGAAACTACTGAAACAACTCCACAATGCAATAGAACTTTCCACTTGGGAAAGAATTTTCATCATAAAAAACAAGGAAAACTTAATGAATTTCGGTTTCCTTCCAATGGATGAACTCAGCAAGTTCCTAATAGAATCAACAGATGCCGCCACAAGAACATCAAGGGTCCCGGCCACTATTTCTAGCAACTTCAGTTGGTCAAGAGGCTGAAGATGGGAGGGATCACTCCCGAAACATATGTCCAATTTTTATGTAAGGGAATGGAGTTAATGTAAACAAGTTTACTGGTATATATATATATCATTTCATTGTCTACAGCTTCATAAGTACATTTAATTTATAATACATATTTAATATATATTTCTGATTTGTTTCTTAGTTTATGTTTTCTGAAAGTATCTAAGCTAGACAACAGACTTTTTATAGTATTCTTTGCTATTTAATTGCTTTCTAGTCAGATGATTCAATGAAATATTTCTAAGTGTTGTGTTTTTTCCAGGTTTTGAGTAAAACTATTTAATATTTAAATTTATTTCAATTTCTAACTTACTGCAAATACAATGTATTTTTAATGTATAAATGCAGCCAAGTTCATAAAAGTAAATATAATAACTACAAATTGGATTTTTCCGAATTCCATTCAAGATTATTTCTTCTCCACTCTGTCCTAGGGTAGTGAAAGGGGAAGGGAAAAAAAAAAAAGAATGGTAATATATTTAAAATGCAGAACAAGCAATTTACACATACCATATTTTAAATTACTACTTATGGGTCCAGAGCCTTTGGCAACCCAGAAGGCACTGGCCCTAATTCTCATATAAGATAAAATTTTTATTTTCAGAGTCTCTGAAGACAGGATGCTGCATCTGTTTCTAAACCACCATTAACAGTTCAACTTTTTAATTTAGTATTAGCAGAATTTATTAGAAATCCGCATAAAAATTGTAATACCTAGGTATAAAGCAGTAAACAAGATAAATGATTTTTAACAATAATTTTTTATCATTTATACTCCAAATTTTTTTACTAAGATGAACAATAGCAATTTTTAATCTACTTGCATCTGCAGTCTAATCTTAAGAGTTGCTTTCCTACATTGACTCCATTATGCCATAACACCCTAGTTGTAGGTGTGTTAGGGTCTAATTTCATCTTTTTCTTGGTTTGCATTATAAAGACAATTGTAGATAAATTTTTAAGCAAGGAAAAGGGAAGAGTTTATATTGTTTATGTAGATTTTGAGAAGGGATTTGACACTAAATAGAGAAGCAATGTGGTTAAAACTAAAAAGAAAAGGAATAATTAAAATAGTTTTGAATAGCAGGAATTTTCACAGTGAAATATATTCATGCTGTTCAAAACGACTTATAAAACTTAGGTTTGAAGGCGACAGTCTTTGAAACATGTCCTAATAAGTGGAACAAAATTAGTGAATTTGAGTGATTTCCTCAATAATAATTTGTTGTATAAAATAAGTAAGATATTTATAAAACTATTACAAAAGATATATAGGAGAACCTGTTTTGTGTCAAATTTTCTGGTGATGAGATAACGGATTACATGCAGAGTAAGCAGGATAAAACAAGGTTGTAAATTAAGTCCAACTCTTCAATCTCTATATTGATGACATTTTGGAAGAAACTAAAAGAGATAATTGATATCATTGTATGATTCAGTTGAACTACACACTCTTAAAGCTTCACTTACTTTTCATAAATGTATGGAACCGGTTTCGAGAAACATTTAGTTCCCATCTTCAGCCAGGCTAAAATTCAACTGCATCCATACATTTATGAAAAGTAAGTGAAGCTTTAAGAGTGTGTAGTTCAACTGAATCATACAATGATATCAATTAATATGATTGGCTTCACTGTGCAAGTTCCAATTTACATTTAAGTAAAAGAAATAAGTTACATCTACCAGTAATAAATGTTAAGGAAATGCTAGGGTTGCTTTTTGAGATAATTTAGTAATCACATCTACATCTGGTGGAAGATTCAGAAGAGCAATTGAAGGAGTGAATACTTTTTGTAAACAATGGGGATTGAAAATTAATGAAAAGAAATCAAAAATCTTAGTTTATAAAAGAAGTTATAAGTTGAAAAATGATTAAAAAAAATGACAGTTAAATGGGGGAAAAATAGAGGTGGTAAGGAAAATTTATTATGTAGGGACAAGTTTATGCTCTAATGGAAGTTGGAATGAGCAGAAAAAAATAGCAATAGCAGAAGGAAAGCAGCTATGAGTGTTGCAAGAGCATGTTTAAGAAAAATTCCTGATAGAGTGAATTGGTTGAAAAGAATATACATAACCACAGTAGAAGCTAAAATGTTGTATGGGTCAGAAATTTGTATTTTAAAGGATGCATGGCAAGATGTTGATAAAGTAAATAGAAGTTTTTGTAAATTGAATTTGTTTACCATCATCATCCCCAAATGGTACAGGAAATCTAGAATTGTTAGATATTCTACTAAGAAAAAAATAATCACAAGAATTATGAAATATTTATTCAGAATTACCAAAATTAGAAGAGAGTGATATTATTAAAGAATGTTTTATTAACAGGAGAACTGTAAGTGGAAGTAATCATGGTATTTCAAAGCGCAGGAAATTTTTACAACAGATAGGTTAAGGAAAAGTATGGACAAATAGGAATATAAAAACAGGATTTTGGACAGAAATAAATCTAAAATGGGAAGATATTGAATGACAAGAAATAATTAGTAGTTTAGGTGAAAAGAGTTCATCAACACTTTATAGGGGGATAAAAATAGTGTGGGGTAGGGGAAAATATGTAGAACAATGTAAAAAGGCGTGTAGAGAAGGATTTGCTTCAGCTAGAACTGGAGTTATAAATTTAAAAGAATAGGTTAAGATAAAGGAATAGGAAATTGTTTATTGTGTGGAGAAAACAATACAGATTTTCATTGTTTGTTATATTAAACAAAGTCATGGAGAGAAAAGATTTGTGATAAAAAATGGAAAAATTTAGATGGGGAAATTTTAATTAGAAAGGTTTTAACTGTAATAGGAGAGAAGAATATAAGAATGATAGAACTATTTAGATTAAGTTAGAGAAAAATGAATAAGAATGAAGAAGAGGATGATGGAAGGAAATGTAGAAAGATGTATAACCTTAGAAGTATAATAAAATGTTTCGAGCACTTCATGAGGCAATTCCTACTAATTTTGGGTTGAGAAAAACAAATATGACAATGAAAAATTTTTATTAGCTGTAGTTTCTATGATATTCACAAGGTGGAAGTATTACATATTAACGGATTGAGAGAAAAGGATACATTTTAATTACATACATGCTAACAACAATGAAAGTGCATTTGATTTTTTTAACTGGTAATTACATGCTAAGAGTTCTAAATTGCTGGAAAAATACTTCGCAGATAGTCGTGTCTGAAGAGAATCATGTGGTGGCCTATTGACTTCGTCGTCTTTTAGCTTGCCTCTTGTGATGGAGTTCCGCAGAATCCCTATACAAAGACCAACAGTAATCTGCAAGCATTACTTCATTCCAATGGCCCTAATATCTTTGTTCCATAACAGAAATGTCCTGATGGAATCTCTCCCCATGCTCATCACTAAGCTCCACAACTAGGAGGGAAAAAGTCTAGGTGGGAGTGGAGAAAATGGATCTTAAGGGACATGCTGCATCCAAGGTTACTACCAAATGCTTGTAGTTGTCATCTCTTTTGTTGCCTAAAAATCCATGAACAACACCCTTGAAGGCTTCCCAAGCTTCCTTTTCTTTCCCCTCCAAAACTTGGTCAAATGCAGGATCCTTTACAAGTTCTCTTATTTGTGGTCAGACAAAAATGCCTTCCTTAACTTTTGCATCACTTAATTTCGAAAATTTCTCTCTGATTTACTTAAAGGCCCGTCCTTCTTGGTTCATAGCTTTGACAAAGTTTTTCATCAAACCCAGCTTGATATACAGGGGTGGAAGAAGAACGTCTTTTGGGTCCACAAGAGGCTTGGCAAGGACATTTTTCTCGCTAGGGTGAAGATTTCTTGCTGGCCAGTCTTCTTTAATATAATGCAATTTCCTATCTCTACTGTCCCACATACATAAGAAGCAGCAATGCTTTGTGTAACCCAGTTGCATTCCTAAGAGTATGGCAATGACATTTACATCACCACAGATTTTCCATTTGTGTTCATGATATTTAATTGAGTCCAAGAGAGCTTTCATATTTGCATATGTCTCCTTCATGTGAATAGCATGACCAACAGGAATAGATGAAAGAAGGTTCCGGTTGTGAAGTAACACAGCTTTCAAACTAAGCTTGGAGAAGTCTATGAATAGCCTCCATTCAGTTGGATCATGGTTCAAATTCAAGGACTTCATCAAGCCATTAATGTCGCAGCAAACAATATGATTATTTTTCTTCTCAAAAAAGGGAAGCAGTTCCATGTGACGTTTTCTGTACTGTGAGATTCTCACATCACTTTGGAGAAGATTCCATTGCTGTAGTCGAGACCCAAGAATTTCTGCCTTCTCCTTTGACAGGCCAAGGTCTATAATGAGATCACTCAATTCCGCTTAACTCAGTCTGTGCGGTTTATCATCTTTTCCCTCAAAATCAGGGTCATGGGATGTAGAAGGCTTGTTTGGTTCTTCTTGTTCCACACTGTCTTCATCTTCTACTTCAAACACACAATTTTCGGGTGGAGTAGGAACTGGTAAACTATTCCAATGTGGAATGGATCGAATAGCAGATGGAAGATTCGGGTACTGAACTGTTCTTTTCTTCATAGACAATCCTGCCTCTATAGGTGGAGTCAGGCAGAAATAGCAGTCATCTGTATGGTTTGTAGGCTCCCGCCAAATCATAGGCACAGCGAAAGCCATACATCGCTTCTTTTTCAGCCATTCTCGCAGTGTAACTGAACATGCGTTGCAACATATATGTGGAGCCCAAGAATTATCCTGGTCCCCTACTTTCATACTGAAATAATACTGATAGGCAGTCTTCACAAGAGGCGTCAGATTGCGTTTCTGTGAGGAAAATGTTATTTCACTACAAATATAACAAAAGTTATTCACATATTTACACATTTTCGTGGCATTTTTACAAATTTTACACTAAAAAAGCACTCGCGAACCAGAAATTTTGCATTAATTTGAGTAGAAACTACATGTAATTCACAGTCACAGCAACAGTATCTATGTTTATGACTTACAAACTGCTGAAGAGCATTTGTGTTTTGTTATTTGACAGGTGTGCCAACTCCCAAAAAAAATTCCCCCAAATTTAAAATCTTGACTCTAAAAAATGAAATGTCACTTTATCTTCAAAACAAGAGCTAATCTATCATTTTTATGGTGATTTTTTTAATTCAGCAGATGGAAATACATATAAATTCACTATTTTTAAGCCCAAAACATTTTCATTGTTGCCCAGTGTTATTAGCATTAGAAACAGGATTATTATACACCAACAACTGGGTGTTAGTATGTATATAGTTCTAAGGAAATAAGTAACTCACAAATATAGGATAATAGTTGGATGAAGTGTTTAGAATTAAAATATTGTAAGAGTCATGATATGTATTAATTTTATATTGTCAGTTGATATGGAATTGACGAAGACATAGAACTTATTGTAATATTAAAAAAATAATTTTAGAGATATGTTAGGGTCTAATCTTGTCTTTTTCTTGGTTTGCTTTAGAACAAAATCTCTAATATTCCTCTTTTTATTTTCCTTCACTATATTTCCCTAACTTTTGAAAAAAAAAAAAATTGACCCAATTTTTTAATATCTATGTTTCCTCATTTATTCACCTTAATTCTTAATATCATTTCACCTTGCAAATTATTTCAGGTCATATTTCATTTCTCTACATTCTGTTTGCACAATGTTGCTGGTTCCTATTTTTCCTTAAACCCTTTAATTTCAATACCCCTGTTCATACATGTGTAACCATTGTGGCCTAATTTATCACAGACTATATATTTTTGCTATCCCCCCCTCCTTTTTTTTTTAAACCTACATACAATTTCATGGAACTTTTACCTTTAACGTTACTAAATATTTCCTGTCTTTCAGTATTTTCTATCGTCTTACATTTTCCCAAAAACCTTTATCATTGTGCTCTCTTAACTTCCATACATCCTTTATTCCAGTACCTTCCAATATTTCTCATAATTTACTTTCCAAGCATCCTTTTCTATTTGCTTTCTCTTGCATAATTAGGCACTCATTTCTAATCTCTCTATTATTTAACTTCTTTATCCTATAGTACCCTCTCAGTTACCCAACGCTTATTTTCTAACCTTCCTAGTTCTGCCTATGCTACCCATTGTGTGATGACACTATTTAGTAAATTGGCGTATTATATTTTATAGATCAGAAGATGATGAAAAACGACCAACAAGATCACCAAGAGGGAAGTCAAAAAGAGCCAACCTAAAGGAAGATTCCTCTTCAGAATCAGAGGTTGAGGCTAGTCCTCCAAAGAAAAAGGAAGAGAAAGAATCAGACAAAGAAAAGGAAAGTGATGAAGAAATGGAGGAAGAGGAAGAGGACTCTGCCTCTGATTCAGATGTAAGCATGATTAATTACTTCATCATTGTAATTTTTTCCTCATTTCCCTCCATAGGTAACATCTTGTTATTAAATTTAAAATTGATCTTGTGTCAGAACTAATACAGATGTATATATATACATATTTACGGATGCTCTTTAGCATCTCAGGTCATCAGCGTCCCATTCAAATCAGGACGTGAAATGGCGGAGAAATTTTGCTGAGAGGCCTCTTCATTCAGGCTTGAGATTCTTTATCATGCCATAAATGTACAACATGGGACCCACAGCTTTACTTCCCCTCTGAAGGAAGCCATACTTAGTATTTTTATGCCTTAAAAAATCCATCGGTCCTGGTCGGGATCCAACCTGCAATCTTGGGTTTAGGAGGCAATTATGATTGCCACTACACCACCAGGACTGACAAAGAACTAATACAGTGAAACAATTATATATTCTTAATTTACTAGTGAGTTGATTTAATACACTTATGCTGCACTTATCATTGAATTATGTAGAACATGTTTCATAGGCTTTTGCCAGCATCATCAGCTTAAGATTCAACTGCAGGATTCATTGTTGGTTGGATGGACTTGGTATAGCTCTTATGGACATTTTATGAACTTTTGGATTAATTTGTCTTCTGTTTGAATCTCAAAAGTGTATGACCTTATGTTCATATTTTTGTTATAAAATTTTCTCCCGTATTCCCAGCTCCAAGTGTCTATCTACAAATTTCAATAATTTGACTTCCATTTCTATATCATGTTTATCTCACCAAGCAACCACTTATTTATCTATCTGATTGTCCTAATGTTACTCCAGTGTTCCTTTAGCATAATTCCAATGGTTCTTTTCATTTTGCCAATATATATTTTGTTGCATTTTGAGCAGTTGATTTGACATATTTCTGGCTTCTTCTCATCAAGAATTCTATCGTTACACCAGAGTTGAGCAGATTATATAGGCTGAATTTCTTCACTGATGACAAAGTAATCCCAAACTCTCTCTAGTATTTTCTGGAATTTTTTGGTGGCCCAAGGATGGTAAGTAAATTTCTTGTGAATAGTGGGTGTTATTTTTTTTTTTTCTTTCTTTTCGTAACAATATTGTAGCCTGTTTTAACCTTTTCTCTTGTTTGAATTTCTTGATTTTCTTATCTACAATTTCTTGGACATACCCATTGGTTTTTGCCTTTTATATTAACTTAAAGTACTCTTCGCTGGTTTCAAACTCATTCATGAGTATGTTAATGAGTCTTATGTGCTAAGCTGTTGAGAACTGCATATTTGTGTGCTGTGGGAGTGAAGCCACTTGCCTTTATGTAATTTTCAGTCTGCATATCCTTTCTGTATATTCCAAATTTTAAATTATTTCCTGTTCTTATAATCTTTAAGTCAAGGGAAGGAATCATGTTGTCTTGTTCTGTTTCAGAAGTGAATTTAATTTCCCTATCTTGATAGTTTTAGCAATTTCAAAGCATCATCCAAGTGTTTCTTATTAATTATTGCAAAGATATCATCCACGTATCAGTGCCTGACTTTAAAAATGTGTGGAAATGATTTGGTAATGTGCATTTCTAAACTACTCATATAAATCAGCCAGAAAAGATAATGGATTCCCCATGAATCTGAAGAAATTCTGACTGTTGCAGACTTCAGTTAGTCGTATGTATTCCTGAATCTCCTTGTTGCTTATTTGCAGAGACTGCAACCATTTCTGAAGGGATGTTTGCATTTTGGTATGCTAGGAAGAGTGAATGTACATCAAAGGACTAGATCATACTTTAGGAGAACCAAATCTTTAATTTTCTCTACCAGTTCTTTGGAATTACTTACAATTAATCTCTCAAACCTAGAAAATGTTTGAAATCTCTGGAGGAACCGTCTTGCTAGTTAGTAGGGAGGTGTGTTTCTACAATTGATGTAATGGGATTCCTGGTTTATGTATTTTTGTTAGGCTGTGTATCCTTGCTATTGTGGCATTGTCTGCTTTTAATTTTGGTTTCTCCTCATATGAGTATTAATTCAACTCACTAGTTAATTAAGAATAAATCTTGTTATTGCTTATTTTCCAGCATTTTCTCCTTGAACCTAATACCTATCATATAATAAAGTAGTGGTAACCTGTGAATTCACTTTGTTATAATAGTATCTTTATAGTGAAACACTCATAAAATGTAGTATGGAAGTTTGGGTGTGTATTGAGTCAAACTACACTCTTATTTCTCCAATTGTTTATAATATGTAGTACTAGTTTCAAGAAACTTTTGTTCGCATCATCAGCTACCCATGAGTTGTAAAATAAGTTACACTTGCAGAGCTTCATTCACATAGCTACAGCCAAGTTTTTGCTTTAGGCACTTTCTGTGCATACACTTAGCAAGCAAGCAACTTTCTGTTATATGTTTTATATTTACCAGAAATTGAATTTTGTTTCGTCTTTTAATCTGAGAATTTGAAACTATGCAGATCTTGCTTTTATGTATACTTGGTTGCTTGTATTCATTGTAATTATTAAATCCTGCTTTGAATTTTGGGTTTAATTTTTATATGTTTGCACACATATACACACACACCTGTGTCCACCTCAAAGTTACACTTGCAGCCATCTTGATTTACACAGGTGCAGCCAATAATTTTCTGTTTTTTGGCACTTTCTGTGCATACACTTAGCAAACAAATAACTCACTGTTAAAAATGTTTTATATTGCTATCACTGTTATTTTTCTTCACAGTTTTTATGTTCTGTCTTTTAATCTGAGAATTGAAAACTGTATGTAGAACTTGCTTTTATGTGCACTTGTTCGCGTGTCTTCATTTTGGTTTAATTTGTACATATTTGTAAACTTGTAAGAAGTCAGGAACAGTGAAGTTTGTTAAATTTACAAATAAGTCTGTATTAGTTGACACTTAACTTCACTAATTAATTCATTAGAACATATTTCAAGAGCTTTCACTCTCGTCAGCTAACACTGGCAAGTGACAAAAGTGACCTCTGGTGTTTCCAATAAGTAAGAACAAGAGGTCCATTGTTAAAAGTTCATAATGCAATATTTATTTTTTTATATTCCTTGGGATTATTGGTAGCTATCAACAGTTTGGCTTCTTTGGCAATATTTTGATCATAAGTTCAAAAATGGTCTGCAACTGCTGATTTATCCATCTGTTTATGTCTTAAATTTCTGAAGTGTTCTTTGGTCCTTGCCTCCAAATTTCTTATTGTTTTGCCTACATATGTCTGGACACAATGCAAACAATCTATGTGATACACTCCTGCCTTTTTACTGGGTGGAATAACATCTTTCATGGTTCATTTATGAACTTTCGAAAAATAAGATCTTTTTTAAAAAAAAAAAAAAAAAAAAAATCTGTTGGAACTCGCACAGTGAAGCTTTTTAAATGTAAATTCTAACTAATCTTGACGACTCAGGTTGGTTGAAGATGGAGAGGATGTCCCTTCAAAACCGGTCCCACCATATTTAAAAGTAAATAAAGCATAAGAGTATGTTAGACGACAGATTAGTTAGAATTTACATCTTTTTTGGTGGTGTTAAGATTTTGGATGCTAAATTTATTTTGTGCTGCCAACACAATATCACATTTTTTAAAAATCTTCATGATTGCCCTGTTTGCCCATGGATGATATGAGAATTTTTTAAAAACCAAGTCTTCTTATCATGAAGAGAGTGGTGGTGTTTTTAATATCTTTTAGTCTTTTGAAATGTCTGATCTTCTTATCAACTAGTGAACTGCCTTTTAGAACAAAATTTTAAACTTCATGTCTGTAAAAGAATTATTGGTTCAGTTAGCAATAAAACATTTTAGTATATGATAACAATTGGATCTTTAAATCAACTACAGCCACGCCCCTTTCCTTACTAAGGACTTGTAAGTTATTAATTTATATTTTGCTTTGTCTCTGAATTTGTTTAATTTTGGTAATGTTGTAAAACATTAGCAGTTATATAAACAGGAAGAAACTGTTTTGCTATTTATAGTTGATTTTTTATAGTGGCAATCTGTGTCCTCTCTCTGCTAGAAAAAAAAACTTCATCTTCTTTTAAATATTACAATAAGATCTATGCCTTCGTCAAATACTAACTGAAAATATAAATTAATATATATCATTATGACTACTACAACATTTTAATTCTAAACACTTCATCCAACTATTATCCTATACTTGTGAGTTAAGGAATAAATACACACTAACACCCATTTTATTCCTGTCTGTTTCAAATGCTAATTTACTCCCATTCCCTTCCTTATTTAATTTATCAATCATTAACTACCTCTTCATTGTTTATCATTTCTCTCATCTCCTTCCCTACATATACTGTAAATCAATAAATTATTATACTTCTAAGGCTACACTTCTTTCTACATTTCCTTCCATTTCTCACTTTACCTAAATAGTTCCCTGTCATTTTTATATCCTCCTCTACTTTTATAGTTAAAATCTTCCTAATTAAAATTTCAGCAACTTGTAGGAGTATAGACATGTTATACGTGCACTCACAACAGAGAGTGAGACCAAAAATGGAACAAATGGGAAAGCTGTTGGAAACCATGACACAAGAAATAAAAGAAATATAGAATATGGATTATAGAATTGACAAAAGTATGGAAAGCAGAATGGAAGAGCTGAAATCGATAATACGGCATTCTGAAGGAGAGATAAAGGAGGAGTTGGTGGAATGCAAGAAAAGATTATCATATTCAGAAGATATTCAAGAGAGAAATAGTAAGATGAATTTAATAATTTTTGGAGTAGAAGGAAGGAGATAGACAAACATGGCAGGAAGTTGAATATATTATATGAGAGAAATTGAATCTGAACATTGTGGGGTGGAAGATTGTTGATTGCTATAGAATTTGAAGGAAAGTACAAAGAACGAGATCAATAATTGTTAAAATTGCCACAATGAGGATTAAATGGGAAGTATTAAGTAACGGTAAGAGGTTAAAAGACACAAAAATATTTATTGAACAGGATTTGGGAAAAGAACAATGAAAGATAAAATCTGTAGCACTAAGGAAAATAAAGAAAGGCAAGGGAAGAAGGAAGAAAAGCGTTTGTCAAAGGAAGTGAATTGTGGATTGATGGAATGAAATAAGAAATTTGCCAGCACATTGTAACAAGAGAGGAGAAAACAACTTATAAATGAGGAGGGAAGAGTGGGTGGAGAGAGGAAGGATTATGGCACGAATAGGAAAGCAGAAGCTTATTCAACTCCAGTGACGTCACCAATGAAGCAAGTCCAATCATCAAGAGGAGGGAGTGGGGAGAGGCAGGGTTATTGAGCCAAAAGGAGAGAAGATTATTCATCGCCAGTGAAGTTAACAATGAATCGAGTCCAACCAGCAAAACAACTGATAGAAGACCATTTTACTATGGAGATAGATACACTGGATACAGATGTTGGGAGACTTGATGGTTCAAGTGTGGTTTCTACAAAAGCAGGAAACAGCTTGTAGGATGGAAATGGAAAAAAAAACAGGGAGAAGGACAAATGCACATGAGAAGTTAAATAAAATTGTATAACCATCGATACAAAAGTAAAGATTTGGCATAGGGATTGGAATTATCAGTTTTGAGTTGAAATGATGAAATGCAGTGATGAAATCCTAATAGTATTGAAAATAGGAGATCTAATAGCGGTAGTTGAAACATGGGTAGAAAAGAAAGTTAATATTGAAATACCAGTGTTTGTCTTTATATTGTAAAAGGTGTAAAAATTAAAAATAAAGGTAGGGTGTCTAGTGGATTAGGTTTCTTTGTAAGGAAAGAAAAAGGTTTTATAGTAATGTAAGAAAAAATTTTGGGGAGTAATTCAGTGTTATGTATCCTCTTGTAATATTTACCCAAAAAGTAGAAATTTGTGTGCTTGTATTGTTTATAACCTGCCGGGTAGTTCAGAGTACTATGATACAAATGGTTTAGAAAAGTAAGCGATGGTATGAGGAGCTTTGAAATAAATATGAGCAAGTGTAAATATTAGTGTTTGGTGACTTTAAGTGAGAAGATATAGCAAGGACAAGTTTTTAAATAAAGAAGAGGGGAAAGCTCTTAGATTTATGTGAAGAAAATAATCTTATACCATGTAACGGAATGAGAGGATCCGACTTATAGAGGGAGAATTTACATTTGTAAATAATAATGGACAAAGTATGGTAGATTATATGTTGTGTTCACTCACTATTGATAATTTCATTATAGATTTTAAACTTATGAATATGGTTTAATTTTATGTCATCTAAACACTCTTAATGCTTCACTTACTTGTCATAAAATGCGGTACATGATTATGAATATGGTATTAACGTCTTGTCATTTCCCACCAAGATTAAAATTGGAGAAAGTAAGGGGAGATAAGAAAGAAGTGTATAGAGGGAATTGTAGGCATATTGAGGTTTACAGGTAGAAGGAAGAGAAATATGGCTCTAAAGAGGTAAAATTTTGCAAAAGGAAATAGAAAGTCTAATAAATGCAAATAAAGTAGGACAGGCAGTAGAGAAATTAGAATGTAGTGTGAAAAGGACAGGGAATGATATGAAAGCAGTAGTTTACAATGATAACAAAAGGAAATGGTTTGGTAAAATGGGAAAGAAAAGCATAATTCAAGAGCTAAAAAATTGGGGAGTCAGGGGAAAAAGAGCAAAGAGAAATTTTCTTAATATTTAGAAGGGAATATAGGTGCCTCTTTGAGGACAAAAGAAGGAATGGGGTAAAAGAATAAGTAAAATGTTATTGGATGCGAAAAAGTCCATGATACCAGGAGGATATAGCCAGTGGTTAAAAGTTTAAATAGAAATGGAATAACTGAGAGAAATATAACTTCAAATAGTTGATATGCTCATTATAACACGTTATTAGGGCAAGAGAATTTAATTAGATCTGAAATAGATTTCTTAGGAAATCGGGAAGCTATTGATGAATTAGAAGATATCGGAGGAAGAATTTTATGATCAAATTAACAAATTAAAGAAGAAGAAAGCAAGTAGTATTGATGGTATTCCAGGGGAATTCTGGAGTATTTGAGTTAAGGAAGATAATGGGAGAAAAATAGTGGTTAAATTGTTTAATAAAATAAAGGAAATGGGGAGGGAATACCAAAGATGTGGAGAAGCATAATAATAATAATAATAATAATAATAATAACCATGTATAAAGGGAAGGGTGATGTAAATATGAAATTCATCCAACTAATTGTAGGGGTATGTGTTCTTTCTATTTTTGGTAAGGCTTTTATAGGAATTCTAGCCAATAGATTGAAGAAATGGGTTAAGAAAGACAATCATCTAGATTTTTCCATTTTTTATTTTGAACCTTTTCTCTCCATGACTTTGTTTGGTTACAGTATAACTAATAATGAAAATCTGTATTGGTATCTCCACACATTAAACAATTGCCTACTCTTTAATCATATCCTAAACTTTTTAAATTGATGACTCCAGTTCTTGCCGAAGCGAATCCTTCTCTTCATGCCTTATCACATTTTTGTATATATTTTTCCCTACCCCACACTATTTTTATCCCCCTATAAAGTCTTGATGAACTCTTTTCACCTAAACTACTAATTATTTCTTGTTATTCAATATCTTCCCATTTTAGATTTATTTCTGTCCAAAATCCTCTGTTTTTGTATTCCTATTTGTTCATACTTTTCCTTAACCTATCTGTTGTAAAATTTCCTGCGCTTTGAAATACCATGATTATTTCCACTTACAGTTCTCCTGTTAATAAAACATTCTTTAATAATATCACTCTCTTCTAATTTGGTAATTCTGAATAAATATTTCATAATTCTTGTGATTATTTTTTTCTTAGTAGAATATCTACCCAATGCTAGATTTTCTGTATCATGTCAGAATGCTGTTGGTAAATCAGAAATCAATTTACAAAAATTTATGGAAGATATAAAATGCTTATTAAAATTACCACTGTCATTAAATCAATCTTATTTGCTAATTTTCAAAAACTCTTTTTGTTATAACTTCTACTATTTTCAAAATAATTATTTGAAACTTTGCATGGGTATTCTTATCTAGGCTAACAATTATGTTGAATATAAATTATATTTTTTAAATTTTTATTTTACAACAAAAATGTGTTTAATATTCAAATTACAGAAAAGGAAAGTCAACATTTGTATTGTAACTATTGAGGATCAATTTGTAGATTTGGATGTTATCTAAAATTATAATTTAAAAAACATGTATTCAGAAAAGTTCAAAATCTTGTAAATAATTTTATAAATGCCTTTTTGATGAAAATGTGTGGATATTTTGAAAATTAATACTTTAAAAGTTTCATAGTATGGGATGTACTTTGTATTTAAATTAAAGACCATGTTTTAGATATTAAGCATTCAAATTGAAATTTAATAGCTATTATAAAAACATAGAATAGAAATATAAAAAAATAAAATAAAGAGTTTTAAATATCATAAATGTGTGTTTAACCCTTTAAGCCTGTTCAAAGGCATCTTCCTGGTTACTGAAGGTTTAGAGATACCAAAGGTATTTGATTTAAAAAAAAAATGAAAGAAAATGTGAAAGTATCGGGTGTATGTACCACCTTTATCCAATTTAAAGCATCTAACTGCTTGCTGAAAGCTTAGTAACATTGTGCTAATATTACTACATTATAGAAGTTTGAATGCTATTTACTTAATGCAATTTAAATCATTGTTTTTAAACCCAAATCAAAATACTTTGTTTTAATATGATTGGGGTTATACCAAATAAAAATACTTGATTAATTGATGAATAAAAGTTTTGATTTATTCCTCTTCATTGTGATTGAGGCTCTAATAATATGGGGGAAAGGCAGAAAAATTCATGAAATGTGTTTGTGTATTATGTATTATTTGGGGAAAATTGTTTGGTATACATATCTTTTTACTTTTAAAATAAACACATTTGTAAAACTGTAAATTATAAATTGAAACAAAAAAAAATTATATCATGAAAGCAATTTAACATCATTGTGCTTTTTACGTTATTTCATACTTTCTATTGGCATTTTTGAACAGGATGACAAATGCATACGCCCAATTATGCATTTGTCATTTATTCCTGTATTCAGATTCATATTAACATGGGTAGTCAAAAGTTTGCTGTAGGTAGAAACATGCAAACAAAAACATGTTATTGATATTATTCTATGATTTAGTTGGACTACACACTCTTAATGCTTCACTTGTAAAAAGAGTCCAGAGTTAAGAGTGTGTAGTTCAACTAAATCATACTAATATTAATTATATGATTGGCCCTACTGTGAAAGTTCCAATTTACATTTTAATTATGTTTATACTTATACCACAGGAACGAAGGTCAAGAAAGAAAAATAAAACTGCAAATGCAAAAAAGGGAACAACAAAGAAGGGTACAAAGAAGCCTGCAAATAAAAAGGCTGAGAAAAAACCAACACCTAAAAAGAAAAAATCAGCCAGTAAAAGTGATGCTGATGATAACTCTTCATCTGAAGATGAGCCTCTCGCAAAAAAAGCAAAGAATCCACCCACAGTAAGTAAATGCTGCTTAAATATTTCTTTAATAGTGTCATTTAAGTGGGTTGAAAATCAATATACAAATTAGTTGCTTTTATAATATGTAAACTACTTATATGACCCCACTTTATGTAGCAGAACTATCCCAACATTTGGCATTTAAAACATGCACTGTACCATCCAGCTTAAGGCTCGTAAGTCATGGGGGTGGGATGCTAACATTTTTAAAATAAAATGTTCTGAATTTCTTGAGTGTAAAAGGAAATTTCTTAGGTGTGAAAGAAAAATTTCTAAGTAGTAAAAATATTTACAAATATTACTGTATATCCTCAGGACCTGTTTGCATTCATAATTATGTGCAAATGCTCCAATTTTGTCATATTCAAAGTTATTCTCCAGTCAGTCAACATGCAAGTAAATTTTGAAAGAATTTTTCATAATTCATGCTCAATGCTGGAAACCACAATGTTCTAAGCACACCATTAACAAAGGTTGATGATCCTTGTACAGTGCCCTGTAGTAGGCATGTATACTTTCATCATGAGAAATAATCTTGAATGAAGGTATTTTTCTGAAAAGGGGCTTTAACTTGTCCTGTTGCTGCCTGGAACAATACATTCTGCTTGTAGAAAGGATGGCTGCAGACTCCAGAAATATATGAGCAGAATACCCCATAATTTGTCCAACTTAGTATGCATTTTGCTGCCATCTTTATTTAATCCATTGTTCTGCCAGTAAAGTTGCCTTTCAAGGCATCCAGCTTCTCCTCCACCCTTTTAAAGGTTCCTCCTGCAATCGCTTGCAGCTACTTCAGATTCTGCAGCATTTAGTATGGAGTGTGTTTATAGCAACACCAACAAGTTTACCGCCACGGGTGGCCGAGGTCGTTAAGTCTCGGACTCGTGAGCGGAAGGTCTGGGTTCGAATACCGCCAGGACCGTCCTTCCTGACTGAGGTTTTTTCCAGGTTTTCCTCAGTCCTCATAAATGGCAAATGCCAGGGAGGTACCCTAAACTTAGGCCTGGAATGATTCCTTCCATAAAAATAAATCCTTTCCCAAAATATCATTTCATCTCGTGTATCATCAGTGTCCATTGCCTGTGGTGCCTCTGTAGCAAAAACGGGCATTAAACACTATCCATATCCATACCAACAAATTTTATTTCCTCAATAGAACATTGTAGTTGGGTCTCACTACTGCCATTCTTCTTCATTCAATCCTCAAAAACTGGGTGATCTTTCTCCAATGAAATATTGGTGGAAAACAATATTTTCATAGTTGAGGTGATGAAATCAATTTTGGAGCCTAATAAAGACACGCGTTACACTTATTTTCAGCCTTAACCCGACCAAACCAAAAGGAATGTAAACCAATGTTATTGACCATTCTGTAGCCAATATGTTGCAGGAACTTACGTGTGCTTATAAATGAAGAAATGTGTGGGGAGAAAAATTGTTTACATGGATGAACAGAAGGGATAAATTACAGAATGGTTTTTTATTGGATAGTTGCAAGGATTAATAAAAATGCAAGTTCTTGCAACTCTGCTTCCAAAGTACAGGTTATTTCTTCTCATATGTAGTTTTGTAGGTCATCTATTTAATGTTTACAGATTATTACATTTGGAGACATATCAGGTAATAGCCCTGAACTCACCAAAGATGCCAATATAGTTGTGCATGAAGCCTGAACTGTATGGTCTATAGGCCCATGTTATTGGACCATACTATACATTTATCCCATTTTAATTCATTAAGGGAGAAAAAAATGCTCTAAAATTAATGCAATATATAAAAAAAATATAGTAGATGTTGCACTTCAGTAGATCACACACCAACTATTTTTTCCTATGGGTGGATTTTCATTTAAGAGAATAGGGTTTTTTTCTGATCAATATCAAATGGCAACTTGGCCATGTAAGTTGAACCACATTTTGCAACTGAAAAATGTAAATAGTGGTCTAAATTCCATGTAAGTATTGAAAACATTTGCAAATAGAAGAAACAGCAATTAAAAATGGTTTTAAAAAAGAACTAGTACATAAAAAGGTGCAGAAATTCAAGAGACAAAAACATATCAAAGAAGCCACAACACTTTCAGCAAGTAGAGATAAACTAATTTTTAAAAAAATTCACATATCATCCATGGGCCACAAAATATTTCAGAATATTCTTCAAGATTTTAATATCAGGTTGGCACCAATTAATAGATTTGATGTTAAAAATTTACTGGTAGATAATGTTAATGACAGTATTCCACAAGAAGAAAAATTGGGTATTTACAAACATATTTACAAAATAAACTGTGCAGAATGTGAAAAAATCTACATTGGAAAAACAAAGAGAAACATAGGCACATGGTTAAAGAAACATTTCAGGAACAAAAAGTGCAAGCAAATAGAGAAATCAGCAGTAGCATATCATTTTTGGACACAAAATCACGACATAATAAATAAAACAAAATTATTAAAATCAGTACAAGGACCTACGGAATTAGCAACCTGGGAGAAAATCTACATCTACAAATATAAAGACTGCATAATGAACTTCAACATTGCCGGGGATGAAAACATAAACTACAAGTTTATCACACCACCACCAGAGCAGAATTCCCACAGCTCAACGAATAATCCAACAGTTGAACTTTAGCCTGACTGAAGATGGGAACTAAATGTTCCCGAAACTGGTTCCATGTATATATGAAAAGTAAGTGAAGCTTTAAGAGTGTGTAGTTCAACTGAATCATACAATGATATCAATTAATATTCTGTATAATTCAATGGTAAGTGGAGCATAAGAGTATAAAGATCGATTTACTGATTAATTAAGAATTTAAAATTAATTTTGTGTCGAAACTAATACAGTGAAGCAATTATTCTTAATTAGCTAGAAAGTCAATTTAATACTCTTATGCTACACTTATACAGCTGATCATGTGGACTAAAGCCTGTAAAACATGTTCTGTATAATTAAGTGGTAAGTGGAGCATAAGTATTAAATTGACTCACTAGATAATTAAGAATAAATCAAACACATATTTATCGCACTGGTGTATAAAACAATGCTTGCCTAAGATATTTTAAGTGATCCATTATTAAAACATTTTGTTTCCACTGTTTATGTTATGTTTGTATTTCCTCAATAATATGTTCTTTCATTAACTGTAATCTTTATAAATATTGTACTTACAAAGCTGTTGCCAATGGAGTGGTAATATATCTTAACCTAGGTATTTATTTTTTTACACTGAACTCCATTTACTTACATAAAATTAGATGCATTTTGGGAGAATCTCTACCATCTTCAGTTGCTGACTGAACTGCCGTTACTCGAAACGATGGCTAGAAGTTCCTGTGTTGGCTAAAGTAGGAAATGGCTGAGTTCATCTATAAGAGGAAACTCAAATTTCATTAGGTTTTCTTTTTTTTTAATATGAAAATTTTTTCCCAAGTGGATAACTCCACTGGGTTGTGAAGATGTTTCAGCAATTTAACTTCCAGTTTTATTTCATGGTTTTTTTGTCCAATAGTGAGTTGATACTGCTGACTTATCCTCCTGCTTAAGCCAAACATTCCTAAAGTGTTCTTTCTTCCAACTTTCTAAATTTCTATTGTTTTGCCTATGTAGCTCTATTCACAATCTGCACATTTTATTACAAAATTTCCTTATTTCTGTTGTTGGTTTGGAGTCTTTTACTGTGCAACCTAATAAATTGTTGATATATCTGTTCTTTCGGTCTAACATTATCCCATGTTCTTTGAAAACTTTCTTGATCTTGTGGTAAATTGGGTGGTAGGTGAAACTTTTGAATTTGTATCCTTCTTTTATGTTTTTCAGTGTGGAAACTTCCCTTATCTCTTTTTGTCTTTTAGATTTATTGATAATTTTTATCACTGTGTCTTTGTTGAAACCATTGGTTATAGCTGTCTTTATCATTTGTTGGTATTCTATTTTGTACTTTGCTTCTGTGAGTGAAATATTCATGAAGAAGTATGCCAAACTGTGAAATACTGCATATTTATGTAATTTTCTGTGTGTATTTCTTTTCTATAAATTCCAAAATTCAAACAATCTCCATTTCTTATAATTTTTAAATCTAGAAATGGTAGCCACCCATTTCTCTCTTCTATGGTAAACTGTATAGATTGATGTAGCAAATTAAGAAGTTTCATGGCAACGTTTCTTCGGTATTATTGCAAAAATGTTATCCACATACCTATACAATGACTTGAAAATTAAAGGAAAGGCTTTTGTTGTATGTATTTCAAATGAATTCATGAATAACTCTGCTAGAAAAGGTAATAAAAGGTTTCCCATAGTTTAACCTGAAACTTGTTGGTAATACCTTTTGTTGAATGCAAATATTATTAAGTTTCAACAAGTCTTCTATTTCTTCTGTTTGTAATTTATTGATGTTAACCATTTCTTTAACAAGCATAAGTTTCTCAGTTGGTATGCTCGGATTGCTTTTATTTATGGACGCTCTTCAACAGCTCAGGTCATCAGCGTCCCATTCAACTCAGGGCGTGAAACGGCTGACAAATTTTGCTCAGAGGCCTCTCTTTCAGGCTTGAGGTTCTTTTTCGTGCCGTAAATGTACGACATGGGACCCACGGCTTTACTTTCCTTCCAAAGGAAGCCATACTTACGATTTTTAAGCCCCGAAAAAATCCATCGGTCCTGGCCGGGTTCGAACCCGCGATCTTGGGTTTACGAGGCAAGTATGGTAACCACTACACCACCAGGACCCACGGTATGCTCGGGAATGAGGCTTTTACATCAAATGATACCATTATATCTTCAGGTGTAATTCTGCTATTTTTAAGTTTTTGGATTAGATCAACTGATTTTTTGATGCTCAAACTTTGGAATCTCCTAAAGGAATTGAAAACTTTGATCAATTTTTTTGCTACCTGGTATGTGGGTGAATTGATATTGTTAATTATTGATCTCGTGCTGTTATCATTTTTATGCATTTTAGCTAGTGCATAAAGCCTGGGTAGTACCGGATTACTCTGATATTCTTATCAGCAGTGGATAGTGTTTTGATTTCATTTAATGTTTTGTTTCTAAGATCTTATTGCATTTGTTGAGCAGATTCTTTTCAATTGGTTTGTAATCTATTCTTTTTAACATAATTTCAACTCTATTTATGTATTCTTTTTCTTCTAAAATGGCTGTTTTATTACCTTTGTATGCTTTTATGTATATCACTGGTTTTTCTGTTAGTTGTTTTGACGTTCTCTAATTTATTGATTTAATTCAGTTTTTTATGTTCTCCAAAACTTTTTTGCATTTACTTTTAACAAACGGTTTTTCGTTTAGTTGTTGGGTGGCTATGTAATCTTCTATTTTATCTAAAAAAAATCTGTAAAAGTTTTGAGGCCTTTGATTTTCCGAAAATGTGGCACTCGAGATATGAACTACTTTATCTATTGTGCGTAAGGCTGGTACCGATTTTATTTGGTGTTTTTGGAAGTTCTGGAGTTTCTTATTAATTTCTGGTTTTTGTTTTTCATTTGTGCACTTAAATTTTGATGTAGATGGTGTAAATTTTCCATAAGTTAAATCGTAGTTTTTTCATCAGTGTTAGATACAAATCGTAAATATCTAGGTCTATTTCATGTAGTCTTTTTATAAGTTCTTTTCAGTTTCCATTACCTTTGTTTCTGCTGCCTTCTGGTATACGGTATTGTTTATTTTGACGGTTTTTCTCACAAATATAGGTGTTACTTTTTTTTAAGACGTGATTTTAGAAAGTTCTGTTGGCTGCAATGTGTCTTTTTCTGATTTGTAATTTTAAATATGTTTTAATCTCCCGTTTTGTATTACTAAGGTTTACATTATAAGTTAATTTGTCAGTGTCTGTATCCGCCATTTTTTCTAACTAACATGTTGCTTCTAGGCTTGTTTCTCTTGTATATAAATATTGTATTTACAAAGTAAGTAAAGTAAGATTTTATGTAAGTAAATGGAGTGTAAAAAAATGTGTGTAAAAAATGAATACTTAAGTTTAAAAAATGGTAATCTTATTTTAGTGTTCCTTAATTAGTTTGCTTTTGTTACTCCCAATAAGAATCTTAAAATTGTAATTACATTTTTTCAAGTATTATTGTTCTTCACTATAATCAAAGCTTCACAAGAGGAATTGAATGCTGGCTTATATGCTACAATATGTATTTTTTACCTTATTTTATTTGTTTATTAACATTTTTTTCCCTACCAGTATTATGCATTCTTTATATTTGTTATAAGCAGTATTTGCTATTGTTGTGATTTTTGAGCTGAAATGTTTAAAAATGTAAGTTTATATTATTTCTGGCTAAGCAACTATTTTAACTTGTTCTATTTACCAGATATTTTCATAATATGCTCTTTAATAATTCATCTTCTTTCTCTCATTAAACAGTTACTAAATTGAAGTAATAACATTAGGTATTTTCCCAAAATTTGTCACAACTTCTTTTGCTCAATTCTATTACATGGTTTAATATTATATGAGAATACCACATTTCTAGTTAGATTAAATTCATTTTTCACCCTTATTCTTAAAACCTGTGTAAAAATAAAAATGTTGATATATATTGAATCTGTCGTCTTAACACTCTTCATGCTTCGCTAACCTTAAAAATATACGGAACCAGTTTCAAAGATATGTTATCTCCATCTTTGGCCATGGACGACTGGTGTGAAAGGTTGTTGCGTAGTATCAGAAGCAATGTTCCGCTCTGATGAAACTTTTATGAACTTAAAATTTATATTTTCTTCTTTCGGAATGTCAAAATTCATCAAATGATCCTTATGTTTATAGATGTAAATCTTTTCCCAAATATCCAATTCTACTGGTCCCTGTACAGCTCTCAATAATTCAACCTTTATCTTTATATCATGATTTTCGGTCCAAAAGTGATATGCCACCGCTGATTTTTCTATTTGTTTGTATTTTAAATTCCTCATATATTCTTTAAGAATGTGGGGATACTTCTTAAAGAATTTAATCTGTCATCTAACACACTCTTATGCTTCACTTGCTTTTAAATACGGTGGGACAGGTTTCAAAGAGACATCCTCTCCATCTTCAACCAACTTGATGATTGGTATGAGAAACTAACATCTATGAGGACCTGTGGCTCCGTTCTGATGGTGATTTTTCTTTATAAACTGGAAATTGTAATTACATTCTCCTATAATGTCGAAATTCATAAGATGATCGCTATGTTTATGAATGTAAATCTCCCATGTGTCCAATTTTGTATGTCCGTGTGCTTCTTTAAGTAACTTCATTCTCTTTTTATGTCGTGATTATCTTTCCAAAAATGGTGTGCCACTGCTGACCTATCAATCTGTTTGTAATTAACGTTCCTGAGATGTTCTTTTAACCATGTTCCTATGTTCCATTTAGTTTTTCCAACGTATATCTTATCACACATTCTTTACATGTTATTTTGTAGATGCCTGACTTTTTCTCCTGTGGAATGTTATTAAAATTGTCCACTAAAGCATTTTTCAGAGTGTATCTGTTAACAGGTGCCAATTTAATGTTAATATCTTTAAAAAAATTTTTCAATTTATTCATATCTACTGGATGATAGGTAAATTTTTTAAAAACTCGTCTCTCTTTTTCAGTTAATAGTGTGGTGGTATTATTGATCAATTTCTTCTTTAGGAATCTGTTAAGTTTTTGTTAAAACCATTTATAATGGCAACTTCCTGTATCTTCTCAAATTCTTTTTTGTACTCTTCTTTACTGATTGGTAAATTCACCAGTCTATATGTTAAGCTGTTGAAAATTGAGTGCTTGTGAGCTATGGGTTAAACCCATTTGATTTTATACGATTATTTGTGTGCGTATCCTTTCTATAGATTCCAAATTTTAGATTTCGTTGATTATTATTAATTTTTATATCTAAAAACGGCAACATTCCCTTTGTTTTTTTTTTTTTTCAGTGTGAAGGATATATTCCTATCTTGTATATTTAAAAGCTTCAAAGCCTCTTCAACAAATTCTTTTTTCACAATACTAAAAATGTCATCAACATATCTGTACCAGCATTTAAAATAATGTGGGGAGGCAGAAATTATGTGATTTTCAAATTTACTCGTAAATAAATCTGCCAGGAAGGGGAACAAAGGATTTCCATTGTGAGTCCTTTTTTCTGTTTATAGAACTATCCTGCAAATGTAAAAAATATGACTGGTTTATAAACATGTTAGTAAGGTGGACATATTCTTTCCTGTGAGTTCCATTAATTCCTATCTCCTGTAACCAATCATTCTAAAACGATAAAAGCTTGTCATTTTGAACAAAGATACTACATTGAAAGACACTAAAATATCAGAGGGTAGAGCTTTAAAATCTTATTTTTTCTATTAACTGGAACAAGTTTTTTATGCTTCACTGTGGGAGTTCCAACAGAATTTTTTAAAAATGTCTTGTTCTTTGAAAGTTCTTAAATGAAGCACGATTTTGATGTTCCCAATCATGAAAATCTTCAACGCAATATTCATTTCTTATAATAATGTATTCAAGTTCATACTAACTCTACTTACATAAAACTAGGACATGTTTCAGAAGCAATCGCCATCATTATCAGCTGTTAACAGATAAATTACCATTTTCACGCAATTGTGTGTGCCCTCAAGCTCCTTCCTTATACTTCTGCTTCACTTATCCCTTATTTTTTCTAAGAATTTGCTAATCTTGTTTATTTTCTCTAGCCTGTTTAAAAACGTTTTAATTGCCACTGTATCTTGTTGTAATTTGTCCCATTTTTGATTCCAGATACTATCCCTCCACCTTTTTACCATTTCACATTCAATAAAATTTGAAATGACAATGGAATATACTATCCACTTCCCCATACATAATACTTCTTTAAAATTTATTCTTAATCCTTTTAGTAATAATACCTGCGTATGCACCCATGCAAGACCTATTCTGTTGAATTGATCACAGTTATCCATATAGTTCTCCCATCCCCAATTTATTTTAACTACTTTATATAAGTCTAAAGAACTTTTATTCTCTGAGCTAGCTCAAATCTGTTGGTTCTCTATCTTCTCCCTATGTCTCACATCTTACCACTGACATTACTTTTCACCCAATAGCCATACATTTCCTATTCTAATAGTTTTAATTAGTGGGAATTTTCACAGTTCCATGCTGAAATTCAGGCAGCAGCCTTTGAAACATGTCTAAGTAAATGGAACAAAAATAATGAAATTTGAGTGATTTGCTCAATAATAATTTGTTATATTGTTCTAATAGTTTCCCCCATCTCCCTAAACACCATCATGGATGGCCGAGGTCGTTAAGGTGCATACTTGTGAGCAGGTGGTCTGGGGTTCAAATTCCGCACAATGACTGCCCTCCCTGACAGGTTTTTTCCAGGATTTCCTCAGTGCTCACAAATTCTGAGAAGGTACCCTAAACTTAGGCCTGGAAAGTTTCCTTCCTCCAAAAAAAAAAAACCCAAAACCAGCTCTTTCTTCTCAGTACATTTCTTTGGTACATATAACATTCTCTTAGTACATTATTATTATCTAATTTCAAACATCTGTACCAATAATTTAAGATTTCTCCGCTATTATACCTTACCTTTCTACTCTTCCTAGTTCTGGCAAACTTACCCTCTTCGGCAAACTTTTTGCTGACACTCTCCAAATTTCTACTACATATTGATATCATTGTATGATTCAGTTGAACTACACACTCTTAAAGCTTCACTTACTTTTCATAAATGTATGGAACCGGTTTCTACAACATTTAGTTCCCATCTTCAGCCAGGCTAAAGTTCAACTCTACTGCATATATTACCTTTGACTTAATCACAGCCTAATATAGTTAATAACTTATTATACACCTTATTCATTAGTAAATGTTTTTCAGATTTGTGTTTAATAGATGGGCCATTTTTTGACAAGCTTTTAAAGTGAATGCTCCTACATGTGCTTTGGAGAGTATAGAAATTAAAGTGATAGATAATTCAAGATTAAAATTATCTTCATAAGATGTGGGTAATCTTATTGCAACTCCATGAACACAGTTGAGTATGATTGATGTAGGGTAGAGCTAGAATTCTCCATTAATGTCAGTATCAGTAGTTGACAAGCTTTGGCAGAAGTTTGAATGCAATCTTTCCTATAAGCTTTTACACATTCACCTATAATTTTCAATTTTTAATTGTATTAAAAAGGAAACATGATTTTCAGAAATGTTAAGCAAGTCATTTTTACATAATGTATGAGCTACAATAACACCGAAATTCTGGTAATAGATTTTCTACATAAGGCAGTCTTATATCACTTAGTTTCATAGCTATAATTCAAATCACTCATCATGTTGTGACCTAAAAACCTGCTTTAAGGGGTGCATTAGAAATTGCATTCTTTTGTTCATAGTGCTCAGTGATCCATCCATAAATGCACTATCCTAAGTATGGCTTCCTTCGGAAGGGAAGTAAAACTGTGGGTCCCGTCATTTATGGCACATAAAAGAACCTCAAGCCTGAAAGAAGAGGCTTCTGAGCTAAATTTATTGGCCATCATGCCCTGAATTGAATGGGGCATTGATGACCTGATATGTTAAAGAGCATTTGTTAAATAAATAAATAAATGCACTATATTCGAGGAAGTTGATTTTTACTCACTCTTGCCTTGAACAAAATAAAAACAATATGGTGTTTATTTTGTGCACTATGCACTCATAATAAAAGGTCTGTAATGCAACATTGAACATTAATTCCTTGTTTCTGAGCATAGCTTTTTACCAAGTGTCAGATATGTTTAACATAATAACAAAACAGCCAAGAAACATTAAACAATGTTTTTCAAAAGTTGACAAATGCAAGAAAGTTAATTACTATCTTTTTACAAAATATTATACAAAATATTAATCTCAATTTTCTTAATGTTTTACCTTTTTATTGCTCATTTAACGACCAATTAATGAGGTGTTTAACCCAATTAAGTAATTGGCAACAGAAGTAATACAGTGGAACCTTAATGTATTGTTCCCGGATGTACCATTCAACTTATGCGGTCCCAAACTTTTTGCCTTATATCTTAGTAAATAAAACCCACATTAATCATTCCTCAAAGTATGGTTTTCCCGCATTATTCTTAAAAAATTCTATCCTTGAACTGATGACATTATTGACAGTATTCCACAAGAGGAAAAAGCAGGCATTTACAAAATAAATTGTGCAATGTGAAAAAATCTACAGTGGAAAAGCATAGGCACACGGTTAAAGGAACATTTCAGGAACATAAAGTACAAGCAAATAGAGAAATCAGCAGTAGCATATCATTTTTGGGCAGAAAATCATGACAGTGAATAAAGCAAAATTATTAAAATCAGTACCAGGATCTACAGAACTAGCAACTTGGGAGAAAATCTACATCTAGGGAATACAAAGACAGTCTAATGAACTTCAACACTGCCGGGGATGAAAACATAAACTACAAGTTAATCGCACTGCCACCAGAGCAGTATACACATTCCCACAGCTTAACAAACTATCCAACAGTTGAATTTTAGCCTGGCTGATAATGATAACGAAATGTTCTTGAAACTGGAATAGTGAAGCAGTGATCGTTTCATGTACAGTTAGTATCATGCTTGATCCGAGAAAGTGTGACTCGAACTCTCCGTAGTTGCCAATACTTTTGGAGCCTAGGATGGTAATAGCCAAAGCGAAGAATGGGCCAGAATTGCCTTTGCCTTTAGTTTTGACACCTACAGGGCAGTGGATGAAACGTAACATGTGACATTCAAAATGTTGATGAAGTGGAAGGAGTCGCAAATGTTTTTTACATGGGTTAGGAAAAGGGAGAAAGTGATGCAACAGCCGAAACTCTGAGAGCATGTAAAACTGAATGAGCATATTCTATCGTCTATACACAAACAGTGACAGTATGGACGGTAGTGAGCAACAGAATGTGGAAAATTCATTCCTCATGGAGGGAAAAAAAAAAGAAGCAAATGTTAGTTAATGACTTTTTTTTTCTTTCCGTTTTTTTTTTTTTTTTTTTTAAAGAAAGGGGCAAAAGTTTTGATTTTTGATTATTTGTTTTGTTTAAGCATGTTGCTTAAACTTATCAGTTCATTAGTGTCCCATTCAGTTCAGGGCGTCAGAAGACCGATAAATTTTGCTTAGAAACCTTTGCTTCAGGTTCTTTTATGTACCGTAAATCTACTACACATTATCCTCAGCTTTACTTCCTTCCGAAGGAACCATACATAGGATTTTTATGCCTGAAATAATCCATCAACCCTAGCCGGGATTGAACCTGCAAATTTGGGTCTATGGGGCAAGTATGGTTACCACTAGACCATCAGGACTGACACCAAAGTGTAAAGTAGGTACATGGTAACATGTAAAATTGATGCACATTTTTGTGCTTACTGATAAACTGGCTTATTCATTTGTAAACATGATTTATGCATTTCCTGTATCTATTGTCCTGCATCCTTAATTTTTTTAACTTGGTCCCTCTAAATTGTAATTCAAATACAGTAGAATTGAGATTCTACTGTATTTGAAAAGCCTTTCCAGGTCACAGAAATTGGATTTAGATATCTCCAAAAGGTTTTGGAAAACGTGTTCTTATACAAACTGTTATAAATGATAAACTAATGAAGATATTTAATTAAAATGTAAAATGAAACTTGCACAGTGAAGCCAATCAATTAATTGATATCATGGCATGATTTGGTTGAACTACACACTCTTAATGCTTCATTTGTCATAATATATAGAACTGGTTTCAAGAACATTTCGTTATCATTATCAGCCAGGCTAAAATTCAACTGTTAGATAGTTTGTTAAGCTGTGGGAATGTGTATACTGCTCTGGTGGCAGTGCGATAAACTTGTAGTTTATGTTTTCATCCCCGGCAGTGTTGAAGTTCATTAGACTGTCTTTGTATTCCCTAGATGTAGATTTTCTCCCCAGTTGCTAGTTCTGTAGATCCTGGTACTGATTTTAATAATTTTGCTTTATTCACTGCCATGATTTTCTGCCCAAAAATGATATGCTACTGCTGATTTCTCTATTTGCTTGTACTTTATGTTCCTGAAATGTTCCTTTAACTGTGTGCCTATGTTTTTCCACTGTAGATTTTTTCACATTGCACAATTTATTTTGTAAATGCCTGCTTTTTCCTCTTGTGGAATACTGTGTGGAATAATGTCTATCAGTACGTTTTTAATATTAAATCTATTAATCGGTACCAACCTGATATTAAAATCTTTAAGAATATTTTGAAATTTTTTGTAGCCCATGGATGATATGTGAATTTTTTAAAAATTAGCCTATCTTTTCTTGCTGTAAGTGTTGTGGTTTCTTTGATACGCTTTCTCTTGAATTTCTGCACCTTTTTGTGTATTTGTTCTTTTTTAAAATCATTTTTAATTGCTGTTTCTTGTATTTGTGTGTATTCATTAAAATCTTCTTTGCTAATTTGTAGGTTAACTAGCCGGTGTGTTAAACTGTTTTAAGCTGCATGTTTGTACGATGTGAGATTAAAACTGTCAGCTTTGATGTGATTATTTGCATGTGTATTCTTTCTGTATATTTCAAATTCCAGATTTCCTTGACATTTCATTATTTTAATATCCAAGAATGGCAACATATTATCTGTTTCTGTTTCATATGTCAACAATATGTTTCTTTCTTGTATATTCAAAAGTTTTAGGGCATCATCAATGAGTTTTTTTGTTAACTATGGCAAATATATCGTCAACATATCTGTACCATACCTTAAATATGTATGGAAAAGCTGTGTTGATGTGTGTTTCAAATCTGCTCATGAAGTGGTTAGCTAGAAATGGAGATAAGGGGCTGCCCATTGTAAATGCTGTTTGTTGTTTATAAAATTTTCCTGTGAAAGTAAAATAGACTTATTTTATGCAAATTTCTCTCAACTTGATGTATTCTTGTATGTGTGTATCATTAATTCCACTTGTTTTCAGCTCTACATTAGCTAAGATATATGGTTCACCAAAAATTCACAAGACTTAGAAGGTATGCATCCCAACATTAACACTATCAATATTCCTTCATACTATTTGGCAAAATGGCTAGCTAATAGATTTTCAAGACATTACCTAAATTTCAAAGCAGGAGTATAAACAATTCATGTCAGTTAATATAAAAAATTAAGGACATAAAATTACATCCCTCTGACACTCTCATTTGACATAGAATTGCTGTTTCCAAGCATACCATGATTGGCTGAAAACCAATTGTCCCTCCATTTCAGATATAATAGATTGTTTCTTACTATCTACAATAAAATTGCCGAGCTATATATCACTGAAATAGAAACTAACCTTTCTTGCTCAAAGCTTAATAGAAATTGATGAGAAATGGTGATTCCAGAGTGTTTCTTGCTATTTTCAATGTTAGTACGTGTGGTATCTCCGATCAAACAAGCATACTACACCAGCCTCTATGGAGCAGTGCAGCAATGCAAATTCAGCTCTGATGTAATCATATGATTCAAAGGCCCTAAAATACTCTGTGACAACAGCTTATCATATGACTCAAATGGGATAGTATTTTAATACTTACTCCAATATAATACAAGAAGCTAAAAATCTCTTGCTTTTTCCCTTCTATAATCTATAAATGCTAAGATATAGTTTAAATATTTGTAATGGTTTATGGTATTTGGAAGGTGTCATTTCACTCCTGATTTTTGTTTTGTACTCAGTTTAAAGGGGAAATATTTGATTGTATTATTTTGCATGGAAATATTACTTTTTTCATATTGGTACATGATAGTAAAGTTCATTAATCAGCAAAGAAAAATGATCATACATTGTAGTCATTTATTAAGTAACAATAGCTTATAAAATTCTTTCATTTTTTCCAATATTTGAAAAATGTCATTAATTTTGGTGTTATTCATTTTTCATGTTGTTAGGCCAAACTCATGACCTAGCTGCAGTTCTTGAATTTTGATATCTCTGGTTCAATGGAGGTGTCCACTATTGCAATATTAGTACTTGGTGCTTAGATCATGTGTATTGGGTTTATATATATAAAGGATATTTTATGTAATGATTTTAACTTATTTCATTTCCTGGGCTTTATTTAGTAGTTTGATGGTACCATTTTGTTTTAGTACTCAAGGAATGCTCTTTATTCTCATAATCTATTTCTACTGTATCTAAGAATGCATCAGGATCATATAACTGACTGTAAATTGGAAAATAATGAATTTTGTGTTTTTCTAAAAAAGAGAGGGGGGAAAGAAGATGAAGAAGCCATAAGCATAGTCATGCCAAAAAAAAAAAAAAAAGTAAAGATATTCAATTCTGTTTTAATTATTTTATATGAATATAATCAACATGCAGTACAGTATTCGCAGCAAATCTGCCAAATATTTCGAACTGTTCATAATTATTAACCATTTCTCCTCTGTATTATGGCATTAAGGCCTAAGAGGAAATTGCTGCAGAAAAGGAAAATTATTTCCAAAATATATATACAGTGAAAACTCAATCCATTGTTCTCAGATTCATTGGTTATGTAGTCCCAGGCAATTTCGCTATAAACAATAGGAACAAAACTCAATTGATGGTTCCTCATATTGTTTTCCCGCATATAACTAGCAACATGTATTTTTGTTTTATATCATTTCTATTCACAATTGATCATTTTTTTAATCAGAAATCATTGATAAATCGGAACAAGTACTCCACGGTGTTTTTTAAATGTACTGTAAGGTGCACATTATTTTCTCTTCTGTGAATCGGAAAGGCATCTCTGAACGTGTGTGCAAAGACAAAAGGTGTATCAAATGGCAGGTGTTTGAATTGTAGGGTTTTTGTTTTCTCATGTACGAATTGGTAAGGAATCTTTGAATGGAGTGTGGAAAGACAAAAGATGCATCAAGTGGCAAGTGCTTTGAATTGTAGGGGAGGCATTAATAGAAATGAAGATGCACAAGATAACGACAAAGCCACAAATAAACTCCCACAGAGGAATATCATTTTCATTGTGCGTATTAAGCCCTTACAGTATGCATACAATGCAAAAAGGAAGCTAAAATGTTATTGTTATCAAAGCCATGATGTGCTCTGAGAAGCAGGTGAGGACACTAGATGAAAGACCTAAAGGCTATTTTAGATGGGGCTGGGGGTATTCGACCCTCCTTCAATATTTTTCTAATATTTTAAAATAAATATATAGTAGAATTAAAATAACAACTGACTTCGGACAGTAATGGCATGTAGAGTTTTCATGGAAATAACCCAGTTCCTCTTCCCCTTTTGTAGCCAGTAAACTCTCACCACTGTCTTTTCCTCTTGCTTACAAACTTTCTCTATGTTGCCATATCTAGTTCTTTGCAGCACATGCTTTCTGCCTGATTTTTGAGATTTTTCTTGTAATAATTATACTACTGCTTTTACTACTGTTATCGTTAACTCTATTATATCATTTATTGTTAATCAATGTTTTTGCAGTTGTTAGTGCAAGGTGGGTTATATCGATGAGTGATATATTTATTTAATGTACATATTTAAAGCATAATATTACAAGCAGAGAGTGGTGACAAACACAAACATGGGTGACCTACGCTACATTCTTCACAAAAAAAAACAAACATAAGAGGCAGGCATGGATGGATCCTTCAGGATAAATTTGTGAGGTGGTTTGTGCTTTATGCAATTATTTTGAAAGGGAGAGGGATGATTGTTTTAGGATTGCCAAACTGTTTAGGTCATTAGTGCCTAAGAAGGAAAAGGAAAATGGTGAATTATTGATAGATGTCAATAAAGCCATAGAAAGAACAGTGACTGCATTGAATATACCAAGGTGCACTGTAATAGAAATGGGTTAGGAAAAGAAATTGGAGCTTGGAGAGCGAGAAGAAAAGTAGATGAGAGGAGTGGAAGAAGTAGTGCCAGCAGCTGGACCAGCTTTAGGAAGACTGAAAACTCTGAGGAAAGCTTGGAATTATTAAAAAAGGTAGGAGGGGATCACCAACCTGAATTGCTTTCAACAAGATGCAATTCAGCGGCACATTTACACCTACTATGAAAAAAAGGATCACCCTACACTGAAGAAATTTAGCAGTAATCTTAAAGGAACCAATCTCTTTTAATGCTTGTGTGCCCCCCTTCGAACCTGCCTTATTGAACCAGGCTTTAATTTTGAAAAAGTTTCAAATTGTTTGGTATTAATGGAAAGACAAAACATTGTTACCGGACATTACTGCTGTTTGAGAGAAATTAAAGCTGAAGATTATCAGAATATTTTAATGTGCATCCATGACACCAAGGCTAGGGGGTAACGGATCTCTTAACCAAGGGCACAAAAGCACCGTTAATGAAGAACATCCCTGCCAAATCGACTATAGTAATGGATAATGCACCATATCATTCCGTAATAGAAAATAAAGCCCTGACAATGCATTGGTGGAAAAAGGGCATGCTAAAATGGCTGGAAGAACATGTACTGTTCAAAAATAAAGACATTACAGTTCATAAGTACATTACTAAAGCAAAAAAAAATGGAACTTTTGGCATTCGAATCAGAGCCATAGTATAAAATAGATTAACTGGCAAAGAAATATGGTCATTGAGTCATCAGATTCCTTCCATATCATTGCTATTTTAACCCAGTTGAAAACATCTGGGCTCAAGTGAAGGGTTACATAACAAAAAACAACAATAAATTTTCATTTGCATAAGTAGAGCACCTGGCCAGGGAGGGAATTTCAAAAAGTTATACCAGACAACTAACTGCAGCTGTGATATACAGCATAAGAATTATCCAGGAACAATGGGAGAAAGAAGGGATCATGGATTAAAGCATAGATGAAATCATCTTCCCAAACAGCTCATAGGAAGAACAAAGTCATTCATTGAGAATAGCCCCTCTATTATCATAAATGTGAGTAATAACTTCTAATTCTGATGTCAGTATCATCATTATTTCCCTAATTCATAGTACAACAAGATTCATTGGTATTTTCTTTTCTTTCAGAGTTTTAAGTGCAAGCCTGTAATATAACATTTGAAACATATCTGTATACTGTGGTGAAGGTTCAGAAAATATATACAAATAATAATAATAATAATAATAATAACAATGAGCATCGTTTGCATAATGGTGTATGACAAACTTCAGGATAAGTTTATTAATTTTAGAAGTAAAGTGCACACCAGTATCCAGCTAAACTGATGCTACTGCTATGTGGCAACACAGCAATCTCATTCCACTATGATTTAGTAGTCAGAAGTCAATTGTTTTAATTCCACTATAATAGCATGTTTCTACATTCTGCAGGGTTTTTTCATTTAATCAGTATCATTTTTAACATGCTGGAGATGTGTCAGATTTATACATCTTCCCTCATCCATCATTTTCCTGCATTTAGCTCTTCCATTTGCTAATCACAATACATTTCTTATGGAAAGAAAATGGAAAATATGTCAATCCTGCTTCATCTATGGCAACTAAGCAGGGAATTAAATTATCCCTTCTATTTATAACTTGGTACAAGTTTATGGATTGTCATTATATATTTATGTAATAATTAAAATTCATTCAGCTTATACATTTATCAATGATATAGTTCTACACATTAAGCTTAAATCTACCTTTACAACATTTTATATTCAAAGATAATTTGTTATACAATAGTAATCTTTTAACTTTAGGATTTTTGTTGATTTCAAATTTAGCGTTATTTTATGATAATTTCCCTTTACTCTTGCATAATAAGAATATAAATTATCATTGGTTAAGTTGTTTTCATCTTTTGAAATTACAATTAGTGTAACATATACACAATCCAACAACGGCAAATACCTTCATTATTTACAAAAATATCTCTACAGGGAGTCTCTCGGTTTTAACCCATATGTACACCTTAAACACCTCTTTTATGGTAACTATATTCTATGCAAGTTACTTATACCACAGCTTCCCCATAATTCAATACCTTAAGATAAATTGGTTATATTATAGTTCCATGGTGTGCAGTTTTTAGAACTTCATGGTGCTAGATTTACAGTGCTAGATGCCTTTAAGTGTGTGTGTGTATACATATACACACATTGGGTGACCCAGAATTCAACCACACAAATTGAAACAATTGTGGAGTGATCCTAGATAAGCATTTTGAGATAGGTATGTTATTATCCCTTTTGTAAACCTTCAAAGTTAATGATGCTTTTTTAAAAACATACCCTAGCTGATATGTCATTATTACGTAAGTAGTTATTAGATTTTCATTCAGAATACTAACTTCTTACCCAAGTAGTCTGAAAAAGGTAATGTTAATACACAGTACGTGGGAAGTTGAAAACTATTGACTTTGCTACTTTGGTAAAATTGTTTTTTCTGCGAGGGTATGCATACCATGAATAACAGTTCAATAGCGCTATGAAGTTAATTGCACAGTGCAAAGTACCTAGCATATTGTACCTAAGTGGTTAATGGGCCATTTTCTGCTCTGTGTATCAAAAGCAACAAACTGTTTACATAAACATTTAAACTGTTTACAGTTGCTCTGAAACAAGACTAATGCATTTTCATTTGGCAAACTTGCTGATATGCATTTGATTTATGTGGAAGCAAGAGGGCATGTATCTATAGCTGTAAAGGGATAGATTTCCAGGCAGACATTCTTACCACTGAACCTTCCAAAATATCGTTTGCAGGAAACTGCATCTTTTATGGTTCACAGACCAAATGGCGGTGCAAAATGAGGGCTTCGCACTCCAGCCTTTTAAGAAATGCTTACCAGGGTTTTGGCCTAACCTTCCACCAGAATCCGAGCAACTGCTAAGGTCTGAATACAAACAAGTTCAGTGTGCATCTGATCCTACATGAACGACTATCCAAATCATCTACTTAAGGTGAAGGCATTGGGGCCAGCAGACTTCGGTCCCAGACTAGAGTTCTGCAAGTGGGCCTTGGAGCGGAAGAATGAACAACCTGACTTCTTTTCCTTTGTTCTCTTCACGGAATCCATGTTCACAAGAGGTGGGCCATTTCTGAACCATAGAACAATCATGTATGGGAGAATGAGCATTGGTAATTAGCACAGATTGAGCATCACCATCTAGGTGGGCATCCAATCAAATAATTGTATCCATTTCTTACATGGTTAAAAGGACATGTGTATCTTCAGTTCCTCAACCAAGTTTTGCCTGTGTTTTTGGAAGATATCCCTCTGAACATCCAATGTCAGATGTGTTTGCAGCATGATGGAGCCACTTCCCATTTCAGCATGGAAGTATGAGATTATCTCAGTTGTGTAATTCCTGGGCAGTGGATTAGAAGAGGGTTCCTGTAAATTGGGCACTGCATTCTCCAAACCTCAAACCTCTAGATTTCTTTTTTGTGGAACATCTTTAGTCTCATGTGTGCACTCCGGATCTTTTTGAGAAGGTGCAAATGCACTCGTTGCAGGGATGTTGCAGGCCATCACATTGAACAATATCTCTGGCGATCTCTCTCTGTCCTTTCCCCCCTCCATTTAAAATACTTCCCCCCCTTTTTTTCCTCTCTTAATCCTCCAAATTTCTTTGTTTAATTTGGTATTCACACAGTGGTGGAAAGCTAAAATGCAATTTACTTAATTTTTCTTTGGTATTTGTTTTCATTCAGGTAATTTTTCTTTACTCTGGAGAAAGCCATTTATTTTTCCTTTCAAATTTTTACTATGTGTACTATCATGAGCTAGAATGGAGGAAATGTCTTGTAATTTTGAAATTTGCCTCATGTACCAATACTACATGTATATCACAAATCAAGTGATAAACACTTAGATATCATTGTATGATTCAGTTGAACTACACACTCTTAAAGCTTCACTTACTTTTCATAAATGTTCTAGAAACCAGTTCCATACATTTATGGAAAGTAAGTGAAGCTTTAAGAGTGTGTAGTTCAACTGAATCATGCAATGATATCAATTAATATGATTAGCTTCACTATGCAAGTTCCAATTTACATTTTAATTTAATTAATAAACACTTGTTTATCCCTGCAGGATTTGAGTTACTTTTTATTTAGAGCCTTATCATAAAACAAATTGTAATTTATTTTGTGTAATTGGTTAGAGTGAATGAGTGGTTCTGAACAACAAATAAAATGGTAACTGCAACACAAAAAACAGTATTTGGAAAAAAAAAAAAATGTATCCATCATCGATATCTTACGTCGATGTAACCTGTATAGCTTTAACCACAACACTATTCCGGGACAGTAACTTTAGCATGTGAGGAATCTGTCTATCCTCAGGAGGTTTAATCAGTGGTGTGCTTACCATTAACTGATTTAATGGTATGGCATGGAATTTAGAAACTACATTAGCTCCCTATCTCAAAATGCTTAAGCAGGAAACCTCTGCCCCCTCCCACAATCCTTGAAATTTGTATAGTTGAATTCTAGGATATCCAGTATATACAAAACTTAATCTATTTACATATAAAGTCTACATGTGAGTTCCAGGACAAATTATGGTCTACATATATTCCTAAAAAATTTGTAGTCTAACTTTCCAATTTTTTAATTATTTAACATAATTACATCACTTGCACTATTTACACAATTACCAAATAACCATTAGTGTACTATTGTTAGGATTAACTTTTAAAATTCATATAGTCAAATAATCAGATACTGTTTTTAAAAATGTAATGGTAGTTTTTAAGTGATCAAGGATTTATCGTACCATTGAGGTAACATCAGCATAGGATACTAGGTTTCTTCTTGCAAATTTCTGCAAATCATTAACATATATAGAAAGAGCAAAGGTCCCAAAACTGAACCCTGTTGCATACCTGCACTTACAGGTTTAGATTCTCTCTCTCTGTGTGTGTGTGTGTGAGAGAGAGAGAGAGACACACACACACACGTTCGAAATACAGCGGTTTCAAGTGCAACTTTATGTTGGTGTATTATCCTTTTTTACTTTTATAATTACTGTTAATTTGTTATATATATTTTTTTTTTTTCCTCCCCTGCTTTATAAGTAATTTCTGTCACTATCTTCCTCTCTATTAGGTATATAATTGGCTGTAATTTGACTAGGTATTTTAATTGTAAGTCAAGGTTTTATGCAATTAAACTGGGAAAAACAGCCAGGGATGGCGGTCCTGGCGGGATTCGAACTCCAGACCTCCTGCTCATGAGTCCATATCTTTACAACTTCAGCCAGCCATGGCGGTGGGAAAATGGTGTGTGCTGCAATGTATTCATGTTATTTTTCTGTGGCACATGATGATCAAGATTACTTCAAGAGAAAAATTGAATATAAGAAGCATAAAATATATTGCCAAGTTAAATCAGAAAACAAGCCTATTTTATAAATCTTTGTTAATAATTATGATGCAGAAATTACAAATGCCATATTATTTATATATTTTCTTTTAGGGCACAATATCCCATTACATGATTCTGACTTGCAGGAAATTTATTCAGTAATAATGGTAATGCAAGAACACAAAACATCTGCACTTGTTGAATACATGGCAGGTGAGACAAAGAGAGAAATATTTGAACTTTTGAAAGAAATGACATTTTCCATAGCCACAGATGGTAGTAATGATGCAAATGCAAACATTTTCATTCTTTAGTTGTAACTATTTTTAATTCCCCAGCAAAACCAATTATCAACTGTTCTTTTATCATTGCAACAAAGTAATGAATACACAAGGAAAGTAATTTCTTCTGTTATTGATGTCTTCTCTGTGCATTCCTAGAAAAAATTGCAGGTTTCTCTTATGACAATGCCAATATAATGATTGGTGCAAGACATGGTCTTGTCAAATATGTGAAGGAGAAACATTCATCTGTTAATTTCCTGGGTTCATATTATTTAATACACATTTATGCTTAAAAAAGCAACTCTCCATTGCCAGCAAATGTAGAAAACTTATTTTCACTATCTTGAGAAATTGAAATGGGGTGTTTAGGTTAAGCAACTAAATAATTGATTCAAGATTACGGTTTTGTGGATGTATTAAACAGGATTTTTTGCAATCTGTTTGGGAAATTTAGGACAATAATTATGTATTTAGTTTTGAATTGAGATGGGGACACTTCCTTATTCGGGATTCTGAAGAGGGGGATGTCGCCAAATCTTTGACTTGGGCAGGAGATTAGCCTGGGCCTTCAGGGACCAACTAATAGTAGAATAATTTATTTATTTTTATATATGTTTCATAGTGAACAACATTTTTTTCATTTTCACTGAAGATGTCCTCCCCTTCGATATAATAAAACCTAAAAATAATTTAAATTGCTTGTAATAAATTTTGAATTAGTAAGATAATATCTTAAGACTAGTTGGTATATTGTTAAATTATTTCAGGATATGTTTAAATTATATTAATTGTTTTAATATCTTGAAAAGAATTCTAAATGGTGGAATACATTAAAAGTATATCAACATATTTGTGGCACAGATTCTTACAAAATTTTGAAGTATGTTAGTAGCCTAAGGCTCTTCTATTCTTGAATCAATTAATAGTTCTTGAGGAATGGGAAACTTCGTAGTTTCTATTTTGTAATGGGCCCCAGCAGATGAATGAGGCTATTTTGAGTTTGAAAATGAAAACTTTCTTAGAGGGTCCATACACTAAATTGTACCATTATTTCCTTTAGAGTGCATTTCCTGTGTTTAACTCTCCTAATTTGTTCGTGGAACAAGATACTAAGAGTTATACGTATTCTAAGAAGGAAACTTCTTACAGTGACTTCTAAAAGGGATGTACAGAAACTGCATGCTCTCCAATTGAAATCTTGTGATGGTGCCATATTGTGTTCCTGCTGAAATTCCACATTTCCCCGTAAAATGAATTCCTGTTTGCAAATAGCAGCTACACTAGAGGATGGTATTCTAGATTTGCAATTAATAACCTGTGGGAAACATAGAGAGCAATTTTTTGCAACATGACTGAAAAACCACAATATTTTAGCACAAATAATTTTCACTATATAGAGAAGTAAATATTCCTATATATTTGATCATAGTCAGGTGAACTGCTCTTATAACTCACATTAATTATATAATCACAGTATTGCAATTTCCTTTGAATAGCATGGTTATTCCCAAAATAAGTCGTGGGTTAATGTAGAATTTAACTCATCCTTTATTTGTTGATAATAAATGAGAAAAGTTAATACTGAAACTTTCTTGTAAAATTACTGCCTAAAGGAGACTACCAATATGTTTAGGGGGAAAAAAAAAAAACAAAATGACAGAAAAAATTGAAATCACTGAAGGCACATTTTTTTTTTCTTCTTCTCCCTAGCTTTATGAATGTTTTAATACAGTTTATATGAATATGAAGAAAAGTAAAGGCTTCAGAAATCTTATAAAAAATTAATTTAGTAGTGGTGAAAATAGTGAATCAAAAAGGCAGGTATTGCGAAGCCAAGCTTGCAGTATTATTTTGAGAGTGTGTAATTCCCCTCCTCCCCCTAAAATCTGCACTCTTGAGGAAGATATAAATTAACTGAATTTTAAAAATGGCAAGGCGTGTGTTTGAAGGCAGAGTTACTGCTTTTCACATTTGCATTGAGGCTAGACAATTTTACCCTAATGGTACCACAGTTTTTATGTCATCTAGAAAACATTGAATCTCCCAAGAGGATTATAAACTTTAATGACTTTAACAAGGACATTATACACAGGACTATATCAGAATTTTATGAATTTATGAATTTCCAACAGTACAAAAAGTAACTAACACTTTAGGAACTAAAATACACCTGGTTTCTAATTGGTGCAGATTCTTATGCAAAATGCATAACATTTCGGGTGATATAAATTGATATTTTACTTAGACAAGACTGAGGGTGAATGAAATACACACACAAAATTCAATTTAGCAAGACTCCTCCAAAATTTGTGGCCTGAAGGTACCTATTGGGAAAGGCATCAGCTCATCATTTATCATGTAGGGTTCACTAAGGGAGGATTCCTACTGATTTTTCAGTCTGGAACCATCTCAGGCTATCATGAGGAAATGAAAGACTGGTTTTTGAACAGCTTCCTAAATATTTAGAAGAAGGAAATATAGTAATGGATAATGCACCATACCATTCAGTTCAAAATGAAATTCCTAATACTGCTGACAGAAATGGCCAAATTATGGAATGGTTACAGAAAAAATGTGGTTAAATTTTGACTTCAGAAACCAAAACTGAGTATTGCAATGGATACTTTTCATTCAAAAACCAGGGGAAAATGTATAAACTGGATATATTTTATAATGAAAGGGGGTCATGAGGTAATATGCTTCCTTAACAAATCAAAATGTGGCAAAAAGAAATACCAGCTTTAAACTGACTTACAAACACAAATAAAACAAGATGTGGCAAAGAGAAACACCAATTTAAAACTGAAAGACATAGAATGACTTATTCATAAAGAAAGTGACAAAGTGACCAAAAAGACTAGGAATCCTGCATGCTACATGCTGAAAAATCACAAGAGGAAGTTTTTGTGAAAGAAATAGGATGTCCCAAAAATTTAGATTCTATCACCATAAATTTGCAAGACTCAGATGACAAAGACAATGACAAACTGCCTCCTGTTGTGATAGTGATGACAGCACAGAAGAGCCACTGGCAATTCCTTTGGAAAAAATACAGGTAATTAATTTAGATAGCATGTTATATTTATTTATGTATGTTTCAAAGTGTTTAAATCCAATGTAAGTTTTTGTGTTACAAGAAGCTGTGAGAGAGAGGGAATTATAAAAAGAGTGCAAATGAGTGAAGCAGTAATACTTCCACAGTTATCGCTTCCCATTGGCTACCACTCATCCAATAGTCTTCTAACTGACCCGTTTGTGAGATTTGTAAAACCATTTTCTTTTCAGTTTGATTTTACTTCAATTTCTGTAGTCAAATTCAGAAAAAGAAAATACTATAAAGCCAGCAAGGACTTGAAAATTGGAGCAAAACCCAGAGAATACTTGAAAAAAAAAATGTGATTAATGTGTTTCATAACTGTTAGAGAGATTTGTATAGCAGCCTGTAGCTACAGAAATTTCACTTAAAGATGAATTTATTAAGCATGCAGAAGTTTGGAATCTTTCATTTAGAAATAATGTTTATATGTATCTTTCAAATATTTTATTCAAAGATTCCTAATTTGGTTCGTGAAAGTGAATATGACAAACTTGAAGATAAATTTACAACTTACCAATTTTATACTTTTTTCCTGAATATATTTGAAACTTATCGAGAGTAAATCATAATTCAAAATTGCAGGCAGATATTAGAAATGAAAGCAAACGGGTTTATTATAAAACAAACGTATGTAAAGTTGTATTTGCAGCACTAAGCATCCCTCACATAACCCTTCTGCAGAAAGGATTTTTAGTGTTGTGGGAAAACCAAACAGAATTTAGTTCTTTATTAAGCACATTAACACTAAAATCACTTTTATCCAGAAGATCAAAATACCCAGAAGAAGAAGTGTGCTTCAAAAAGAAATTTGCGGAAAAGCAGTTGCTAGATGTAAAGCATACCAGAAAGCATTTTTCATCACAAAGGATCTGACAAGTAATATGCATTAGATTAAATATTTTTAGATCTGACATGGTAGAATACAGGTGGGTTGCACACTATGGGATTATTCATAATCTTTTGTAAGGTTGGCAGATCTGCACCAGGATAATTTATATTATCCTCATTACAATACATAATGAAAGGCTTCCTCAAGTTATCCATCTGAAATGACTGATGATTATTGCAGGGAACTTTGTTTTCTTGGGAAAATGAGCACTTACTGTCACAAGAAGTCATTGTGGCATATTGATAGCTGGACATTAACATCAATATTCTTTTCTTGCTGGCCATCCAATACATAGTGTGAAACACCACTTTCTTCTTCTTTTCCCCTATGCCAACCGCTTCTCTCACTCACTAATGCTGTTAATTCACTAAGACTGTCAAGTTTTTTCTTGAAATCACTGAACATACTGAATTGTTTCTGGCAGAAGAATCCATACCATTTCAAGCTTTTCAGGTGCATTGCAGAGGAAACTTAAAGAACTTTGTCATTTTTAACACTGTCACTTATCATATGTAGTTTCTGTTCAGTTGAATTAATTAGCAAGAAACATTTTCTGCATAATATATTGCAGCAATCCAAGTTCCCAGTAACATTATGGTATTTTAAGATTTTTATTTTTGGAATGGTCAATTTTCATAAGAGGTGTTTTTTTCTTCTTCTTTTTTTTCCCTTCTCCCTCCCCGATAGAAATGATCCACATTTGAATATACTGTTTTAATTTCTTTAAATATTTGGTATAATTCATAAACAATGCAATTAATATGATTCATTCTGGGATGACTAACAAAACCTTGTGCTGTCTTCTTGCAGCATCCATTAATAATTGTAAATCATGTTGTACTTAAAAGCACTTGGCAATAAAATTTGCATTGCTTCCTTAAATAATATTGCAACTGTTAAATGGATGACAATAATTTCTTGGCATGTCAACAGAAATACTTTTTTGTTTTTTTCCCCTCCCATTATTTGTAATACCCCTTCAATGATATTCCAAACTTTCCTGTGGTTGGAACATGAAATTTCATCTAAGGTAACCCAGGTTTTTGGATTCGCACAGATGGAGTGAATTTGTTCAAGAGTTTCTTTGTAACACTTGAAGATCCCCCTCCCCCTCATGTTGATTCTGGAGTGTCAGTATTTAATATTTGGTGAGAAACTTCTGTTAAAGAGAATATTTACTTTAAAAAGAGGTATGTTCTCTGACAAATGATCTATATAAAAGTGCACAATAAACTGACAATCTAGAAAGTCCTGAAGAAAAGCCAGAAACTGGATCACTAATAAGTAATTAGATGTTATTTCTCATCATGCGTGAAACTGCAGCAATGTATTTTGTTACCAGTAACAAACTTGTGTAACTTGAGGCTGCTGTTCAGCCTTTATTACTTTACTACAGAACATATTCACCTGAACAAAAAATATCCTTAAATTAAACAATACCTTGTCGTTTTATTGTGGCTCAACATTAAGATTATCTTGTTTATTAGGAAGTTTTCTTGCTTGAAGCTGCTTAACCTAATAATGAGATAGTATCCTTGAGGAAATTTGAATAGAAAAACTAAAATCCTTAAAACAGTTGTAACAGTAATACTGTGCCTATTAAAGAATTTTGAGTAAAATTTGCATTCAGACTTTAACAAAAAGAAAGAAAGGAAAAAATTGTCACTAATTAGTTCTGTTGTAACCAGTATGAAAATAATTTCAATGTGTTACATATTTTTGAAAGAACTTGCTGATAAATGTAAATTTCCTTTCACAGGATGAAGAGATAAAAGCATATGTCAAAGAAATCTTGGAAGGTGCAAACTTAGAAGAAATAACAATGAAGACTGTTTGCAAGCAGGTTTATGCTCATTATCCAGAGTTTGATTTGGCACATAAGAAGGATTTTATCAAATCAACTGTGAAATCAGTAAGTAGATTATATGGAAAACAGGATTTGACTATTCTGTACATACTCTTAGTGTGTAATAAATTTGTAGAATAGTTGTTCATGCTAAATCCCTCGATACAAAGTAATTAATAGGGAATTGTCAGCCCGTGTAAAACTGTTTCTGTGTTGCTTTGATTGATTAACACAAGCAAAAGTAGAAGTTAACATGTGTAGTAAGAATGTAGACATTTCTTCATCAATCTATCATCCCATCTCATATTCAGTTATCGACTGCAAAAATACCGTGTTGTGTATGATTTGAAAGTCGTCACATATTCAAGAAAGTAGTGTGTGTAGTCTGGCTGTAAGTTATGTTACAAAGTTTTAAAGGGACTGTACCAACTATTTTGACAATTATAATGCAACAGATGCTAAGATCTCTGTATACATTATTGAGTTCAACTGCAGCAAAAAGAGCACCTCAGTAATAAGATTTAGACATGAAATGGGTAAATTATGAAAACCATGTTGCTGATGTCCTCCATAGGGTTGGAAAATCACGTGAGACTTTCCAGACTCTCAAGAAATTGAAAATTAGCAAGATACTGTCAAATGCTTCACTGAAACAGATATCTTCAGCTGAGTTTTTTAAGATCTGGACATCCACACTCTGTGAGGACTAATGCAATGGTGAAAGCAGCAGCTCGTATCAGGCAAAGTCCAGTTCAGAAGCAGGAAGTGGTGATACATGAGATGAACATCTTAAGGTGAAGGCGTTACTCTGGAGTATTGAACATTTATCATCTCGAAGACTTAAGCTAGAGAGAGAACTGAAATACAGATGCCAAATTGAGTATTATACTAACAATGGGCACAGAAAAGTCAGTTTTTGCAGATGAAAAAAAGTTCAATGTTAGAGAGAGCTACAACAGCCAGTTGAGAATATATGCTACAACTTTCCAAGAAGCTTGTGAGAGGGTACCAAAGTTCCAGAGGGACCACCATTCTGTATCAGTATCTCAGCAGTAAAAATGGGTGCTAAACACTTTTAAAAAAACTTTTCTCGTTACAGTTTGTTAGGTGGTGAGCTATGGTGGTATTAGGAAGCTGCATTTCTTCCAAAAGGGGATGAAGAAAATGGTTAGAGAGTATCAAATAACTCCTTGAGCCCATGGTGAAAGACTTGAACACCACTTTATTTTAGAAGAGGTATTGGAGCTTCCAACAAGGTTCAGCACCATTCCATAAGGCAGGGTCCACTCAATTTTGGCATGAGAGAAATGTTCGAAAAACTCTTTTAAGACAGGAATTCACAAAACAAAGGAAATGCTTTTAACAGATCAACCCAGAGGAAACAATAAAATATACCTGCCCCTAAACGCCTGATTTTATTTATTTTTTGCTACTCTAGACCTCAACCTCAAGCTATGGACTGCAAGCTTGGGGTGACCATGTAGTGTTTGAGCATGGTCACCCCAATATTGAGTCTCAAACAACCCTTAAAGGCAGCAGTGGCAGAATTTGCTATGGAGATAGTCTGCATGCTGCAATTGATGCATGGCCCAGTAGACTTAGTTTACATATTAAGGCAAAAGTGGGTTAATTTGAAAGATAAAATGTGCATTTTGTACAGAATGCAGTGGGCACTAAGTATCAAAGTCAAATTTTGAAAACTGCATAGTACATTGTTATTTTAAAAAAATATTTTGTAGCAATACTTATATCCAGACTACATATACTTGAATATGAGGGTAGGTCCATAAGTTTCTGACCACACCGATAAGGATTATCACCTTCACAAAACCCATATCTGATGTCATACCTTATCTGTTAAGTAAATAATTGCAACTGTAACTTCCACTATGCTGTGTTCAGTTGTTCACATATAGTTGCATAAAGAAGACTATGTGTAGAAGATTGTGACATATTCAAAATGGAGTGTCGCAAAAGGAGGATTTACTCCTAATGAATTTAAACAGGGTTGGGCGGTGTATATGGGGAAGCATCACTTTCATATTCTACCATAAAAGAATGGGTCAAACTTTTCCCATTGGGTTGAGAAAGTATTGAAGATGAGCATGCAGGTAGGCCCTTTGAAAACATCACTCTTGTGGAAAGAGAAATTATGGAAGACCAACTGCTCAAAGTTACAGAAATAGCAGCAAGGTTAGGCCTTTCTAAAACAACAGTCCTTCGAACTATTCTTGAACATTTAAACGTGAATAAGGTTAGTGCAAGATGGGTACCTAAACTTCTTTCCTCAGTCCAAATGCAGCAAAGTGTCATCTGTTATCAGGCATTTTTGGAACTCTGCCGTGGCAACGAGAGAGAGTTTCTACAAACCATTGTACAGTAGATGAAACTGTGGTCCAGTACTATGATCTCTTGTCCAAAAGAGAATCAATAGAGTGGTGTAAACCTGGCGAAGCACCGCCTCTAAAGGCCAAGGTCACTCAGTCAACCAAGAAGACCTTGGCCACAATCTTTTGGGACTATGAAGGAATACTCTTCGTTGACTTAAAGGAGAAGAACGCCACAGTAAATGGGCAGTACTATGCTGGCCTACTGCACAGACTACATGCTTCCATCAAAGAGAAAAGGCAAGGAAAGCTCAGTAGTGGTGTGCGCCTTCTTCGTGACAACGCGCCTAAGCACACAGCTCTGGTTGCAAAGGAAGCTATAAAGAAATGTGGCTTCAAGAAGATCGACCGTCCACCCTACAGCCCAGATTTAGCTTCCAGTGACTATTTTCTCTTCTCACAACTCAAGAACGACCTTTGAGGAAGGAAACTTAAGAGTGACGAAGTGATGGATTCTGTTTATGCCCATTTTGCAGACAAGACTTCTGACTATTTTGGGGGGCAAGGATTGAAATGTTAATGCAAAGATGTGATAAGTGCATTGCAATAAAGGGTAACTATATTGAAAAGTGAAATATAGTTTTTGTCTTTATCATACCAGAAAATGGTTAGGCCAGAAACGTATGGACCGACCCTCATATATAAGAAAAGCAATATGTGCCTGTAAAGGAGGATATTCTTTAGCAAGTAAAATAATAGGTGAATCTCCCATTTTATATTGTTCTGTAAAGCAAAAGTAAATCAAGGAAAGGATGATCATAATTTCATATACCTTCATGTATACTATCTTTGTTGCTACTTTCCCGAATTACCACATATCTCCTTCAGAACTCCTGTTAATGATTTCTAATGGACTTCTTTAGAGGGACAGTCATCAAATTTCTCTTTATTTGCACCATTAAACTTTTGGCAGTAGGTGTAGAAAGTGTTGCCATTGTCATTTTTCCCAATTAATACCTCATTTTGCCTACCATGGTAAAACAAAAGTTCAGAATTTTGGCACAATATTAAGAATTTAATTAAAGTTGTTTATCAACAAAAGTTAAAAATTCATAAGATTCACATTATGTGAAATCACCTGTTCTCAGCTTTGGCAGTGAAACTAGGACTATTCTTCTAGATGAATGGCATTTAACATCTAAAATTAAATTCTTAAGAAGAGCTGCAGGATATAGTCTTCTAGATGAAGAAATAGCTATATATATATGAGTACAGACAAAACTGTTTCTAATATGTAGAGAGAAGAACCCTGAAGAATACAGAGATAAGTTCTTCACTAAATGCTTTGAGAAAATAAATTTTTTGGGCAGCATAATAAGAGATGGAAAGACATTGTAATTGACTGCGAGGTCTTGTTTGCAACACTGACCATGATTGTGATGATGATGATGATGATGATGGAAATCATCGGCTTTAATGGAGAAATAACAGCTGTATTTGAAGCGTTGCTGTTGTCACATAAATGTGGGAGGTTATGAGTACATTGAACAACCAGGGCTAAAACAAAAAAAGAGAAAGAAAGGGGGAGAAAAGGATGGAGATAGACAATTTGCACTTTGCTCTATTAAGAAACCAGAGTGCATCATGCATAAATGTGGTGAACATCAAAGCTGTACAAGTCATTTATTATATGAAGGCGTAGAAATATGTCAATGTGAAATAATTCTAGGACTAAATAATGCAATTTTTGGAATGTAATTTACAGGATTGGTAAATCAAGGTTTCATTGTATTGGAATCTTCCAAATTTCCCCCTCAGTTTATCATACATGGCTGTGATCATTCACAAATTGCATTTTCTTTGCCTTTTTAGAAAGCATTTTGTTCTTTTTTAAACAGTAGTACTTGTTAAATTTGGCAATTACCAACTTCTCACTCTTGGCATTTCAAGCAAGATAAGCTTTGAGCACTTCAGTTTTGTCCGATCATATTAAGAATTATCTTTTATGTCAAAGCTTCAATTGGTTGCTGGTCATAGAAATGAAACCCACATTTTTAGATAATCATAATGTTATAGTTGTAAGCAATGCTCAGAAACATAATTTTCCATTGTGCACCTGTTTCAGACTTGTAGTTTCACTGTATACTCCTTTGCAGAAATGGTTCTTGAAGGAATTTATCAATTTATTTGATGCCTTGAAATGATCCATACTTAATTATGAATGTGTGCATTTCTGATCATGTAGGGTCTATGTATTGCGGATAGGCTTAAACCATACCAAAAAAATTGCGATATTGCATGACAAACATACAAACAACGACCATATTTGCTTCCATATCTGAAATCTGTATCTTCCAAGTTTCATTGATTCAAACTTATTCATGCAATTTAATGATAGGATCAACTTAATTGGACTGTTTTATCAGTTGATTGAAACTAACTGCAGCAGGCAATTGCTGGGTGCTATGCTCTTTGATTCTTTTTAAATGGCTGATGAAACAAAAGCTGAAAATCAAGAACTCTTAGTGAACTCTGCAAATTTCAAAGGAAAATCATAGTAAAATGTAAATTTGGAAGATTTTAAACATTGGTATTATGGACTGAATGGTTATTATGTGTTTCAGGAAAACTTTAAATAAGGGAATTGCTAGAGTTTCACTTTAAATAAGGGATTTACTAAAGTTTCACTTTATTTTTGCTTGTGAACTGATAGATGAAGGATTGCTACATTATCAATGTAATTTGGTGAAAAACCAAGCAAGAAAGTTTATTGTGAACATTTGCATTATACGTTAGTGATGTGCATATCACAGCAATGCAAAGAGGATACGACAGCTGATGATAATCATAGATTGTAGAAATGGTCTTCCGCACTGTTTGACCATGATCGAATGAAGACTCATTCCAGGCATCTCACCAGTAATTGCATCTGGCACAGGTGCGGAGAAGAATGAGAAGAGAATACTTACAAAGATCATCAGCACCTCTGAAGATGCCGGACGTATTTACCTGCAAAACATCTGGAAAAACTTAAAAAAGCACCACTCAACTATGGCCAAACAACCAGAAAGATTGTATTTCGATTCTAATACCAGCCATGAAATCTAGAATTACATTAAAAAGGTTAAAAAGTATATTTGTAAGAAACTAGCTGTTACAATGTGACGTACAACAGTGAACTCATGGCTTCATGAATAATAAATGCATTTAAAAACTTGTATATTCAATGAATATTTTGCAGGTTTCTAGAAAAATTATGTTTGTGTTTTCTGTTATAGAAATAAAAAATCTAAAATTCATGAATTTACAGCATCAAAACTGCAGAAGGTACAGAATAATGATAATACAGAGCTAATCTAAATAGTTTCTGGTCTAAAACACATGTGATATTTAATGAAATTCAGTTGCACAAGACATGTGAATAGAAAGAGAAACTTGAACGTTTATCTTGATGTACAGTGGAGTTGTGTAAATATTATTCAGCACTAAACATGATTTTAAAAATTAAGATTATTCGTGTTCAAAATTTTCACATTATGTTAGTGACTTCTGAATAAGGTTTGTTGCATATCAATCCTATAATGGTATTCCAGTAAAAGAGAGGCACTAACCTGTCAGTTACCAGGGAGTGGATCAATTTGAGTTTCACATGCAGGTCACCTAAATCCATTAATAGAAGCAGCATGAAGTTTGATATTCTGCAGAAGATTAGTGGAAGATTATGTGCAAATTTATCCATACTGACTACAAAATACTTTAGACTGTGAAATAGAAAAACAGAGTCATTTTTTCCACATCAGTATATGCTTCTAATAGAAACTGATGTTTCAGTTATCCTCCACCTCTTAGATGGAATTAACAATGTGTGTATCAGATCCAAAACCCACATACCTATGAGTGTACTACTTCCTTCATTCAATGTGATAATATAAATCTAATTGAGTACATAATACTTTTTATTTCAAAATTTAGGATATGTAAAATTCTTGAATTTCTAAAGTCATCAACTTGTATGTATGGTTGACTCAAGCATTTCACATGACGGCAGAGAGACAATCGAGTTAGAATCAGATTCCATACAGTATGGTTCCAAGAACAGTACCAAAAGTGAACAAGTTGATTCATAACCTGTAGTGCAATGCTATTCAGATGGAACATACAAAATCATGCATTTTGAAATTGAATGTACTGGTAGAAGAACTTGGAACTGAACAGTTTTTAGTAAAAGAAGAAAAAAATCTTGTGTGTTTGAGTGAGAACAAATTTAAGGGAATGAAACCTAATATGAGAGTACTCATTGTCATTTCATTACTTTATATATTATGCCATTCTGATATATGTAGGCTTAGTTCAATTGTACACTCCATGTGGAACTGCTGAGTAACAACTTTACATTGGTTATATTTCACTCCAAATCCAAACAGGCAGTGTGCTATTTGTATGTTTCATCTGAGTTGTACTTTGTATGTCTGAAACCTACTTTTATTTACCTTGGACCACTGTGCAATGATCAGTCATCTATACTATGGTTGAAGCTTCAGTAACTTCGTGTCCATGGAAGGAGATGTTTCATGTTCAGTTATCAGTGTGCAACCATTCATACCCTTCTGGCAGTGTCAGATGTAAAGAGTTTATATATAAAGTGCGCATCACTTATCAGTTCTTATGTGATAAATGCTTTGTGGCAGTGTTTTGTATCTTAATAGCTGATTTTCTGCAAAAAAAAAAAAAATACATGTGTGTGTGTGGTTTTTTTATTTTCATCCCCCCTTCTCTCTCTTCCCCATACTTCTTATGATATCTTAATCCTGTGAATAAGAAGAGATTCTGGTGCTGATGAGCTCAACAAAGATCTGAATTCTTATTTTTTTTCCTCACAACAATAAAACTTTCTGGGGCCTGTTTCACAAAAGTATGATCTAATATATTACAAATGTATGGACTGGTAACTTGCAGTTATGCAGTTATTAATAAAATTCTGTTCCACAAAGATTTCTGCTACCATTGTATTTTACTACTTCATACTTAAAATGTACAAGTGAATTTTGGTAGTTCTGTTCCACAAAAGTATTAGTATAGCACCTGTAGTTTGTATAAATTTCTCCACAAGTATAGGAATTTTGGTAACTTCAAATAATCCTTTTAATGATTTTGGGAGCCAGTTGACCCAAATATGCTAAGTATTGGCAAAAATGATGATAATGATGAATAGGAATATGTATAAAGAAAGAATAAATTATATTTGTGTATAATGATAACGTTAGGTTAAGTGCAAATAAAGTATGGCTTATGATATTGACGTTTCCTGTTCCTAATGCATAATTCAGACCAGCACCTTAGTTAATGTATTTTTAAGTTTCTTGCTATTTCCCACAAAAATAATTTCTTTTCATTCTTCATTTGCATTTTTGAGATTATTGCTAAATGTCATGAAAATAATTAATTTTCATTATCTTTTAGAATAATTTCTTTCAGCACAATTTTCTCACTCACTTTCGGCCCCCCCTTTTTCCCCTCCTTATGAAAATGTGATCGTCAAGCTATATAAACAAATAAATATAAAGGATCAACTGGACTAATAGAATGACTGGAGAGCAATCAGAAAGTGTGATTCTTCTCTCTCGATGGCTGATATTAATGCTCCTAAATGTAGCCGTATGGGACTGTCATCTCAAAGTGGATTTTTATGCTTGAATATTGATAAATACATAATAAAGTATTTAAATTATCATTATATCTGAGGAAAAAACAAGGCCCCTTTGTGCAAAAGTGACAATGATCCACTCCATGTAATTAACTTATCCACTTTCATTTCTAATAACTCATTTCTCATCTTTTCTAGATCCATTTAAAATCATTTGTAAATTGCAAATTTATCTTAAAGATTCTTATATTCACTTTCAATAACTAGATGTGGGAATTTTTTAATAAAATATTTCAAGAGATAAGTTGAAACATTATTATTATTATCATTGTTGTTATTGTCGTCCTTCCTAAATTAAGTAACCACAACTTCTGCATGCTTAAGAAATTCATCTTCAAGTGAAAATTCTATCTTTTACAAATCTATTGAAGATAATAAAATAACTGGTCCAAAATATTTTGTACATTTATTGGCAAACAGAGAGCTACTTTTTGAGCATGAATGAGCATATAAAATGTCAGGAACAACCCAGAAGATTTATAAATTAATGCTGCTCCTTCATAAATTTCTCAAAATGTTTGTAGCACCAATCCATCATATAGGCATTGTCAAAAGAGAAACATGCAATTTTCACAAGGAATATGGGGAAGATATTTCATTAACAGTAACAGAAAAAAATTTTCCTGTGTTTTCTTTATTCTCTAGAAATTACAAAAGAGAAGTGGATATTTGGCCTTGATGGCAATTAAAAAAGATGTAACAAAGAAGCTTTACTGCATTATTACTACTATCAATAGATGGGAAATGGCATTTCTTTAAAAATTCAACTGCTTCTTTCTTATCTCACCTGCCATGTGTTGAATTAGTGCAGGTTTTGCATTCTTGCTTATATATTTCATGCTATTTTAGTATCAGGGAACATTGCTCTGGATAATTTCCTGCATGGTCAGACAGCTAATCACATATTGTGCTTCAAAAGAGATTATGTCAATAACAGTCTGAAATTTGTAATATTTGTTTCATAACTATGAACAAATTTCTGATTTAATTTGACTGTATGAATTATTCTTCTTACAATAATTTGTCTCTTAGTCATCTTGACCACTATGGTCACAGAAAAATTACACAAATGCACATTGCAGAACACATGGTTTACACATGTTGATGAACGTAGAGGGAAGTAGGATTGACATTTTTTCTTTCTGCCTTTTTATTTATTTTTAAATAATTTTGCTATTCAGTAATAACTTTCCCTTTTACCATAATGCCATAATAGTTGGAGGTTATTAGTAATATGGACAATCCAAAATAACTGGCAGGTCCACAAAATGAATGTGTATGAATTTTTTCAATTACAGTGTTTATTGGAAATCCATTAAACTGTGGATATTTAAACTTTTTCCAACTATGTTCATTATAATATGTATGTTACAAAGGTTTATTTAAAAAAAAAAAGTTCTTTATATCAGAAGGCGAACCTGCACTCTTATCCATGACATCACTGCACACTCTGCCACAGAGCTAACAGAACACACATACTAGACAGCATCTTTAGTGCATGTCATATAACAAATCTGCTACCGTAGCCACAGTTACCTTGTGAACTATATCCTAGTTCTTTTACAAAGTTACAATGCTCAACTTCTTTACCAGTATATTCCTGCACAATTACTTGTACATGTTTCATCTGAGTTGTACTTTGTATGTCTGAAACCTACTTTTATTTAGTACATCGAGACCACGCATGTTCTACAAGAAGTAAAAAATTGTCAATTGCCAATGATTTCCAGTTTTATTGTTTTGCCAGTCAGGATCTAAAGAAGGGGTAGTGCATTGTTGACAGGACTGCAGATTTATTCTTTATAGGTCCATGTGAAATAAGAGTCATCTTGTGGTTGCTGAAGCTAAATATTGAACAGACAGGCTTATCCTTTTTTCTGATGAACTGTTCAGAAATATCCCTTTTGTTTTTGCGAATCAAGATTATTTTGTTGAACATGTCTTGTGCCAATGGAATACTGGTAAACTAATCATCAACTATAGCAATGCTAAATTATCTTCATCCTCCTAATCACTCTGCACTCTTCTGCACTCTGTTGAGTTATAATCAGAATCATTATTTTCTACTTGATTCTGCTCTTCTGATTGAACTGAATGAATTTATTTCTTCCAATTTCTAATGTACATGCAGATATAATGTTTTTTTTAACATACAAATAGAACCAATTTCATGCAATTTTCACAAACAAGTAATCATGTTAAAATCAAAGTAAACAATGTCATTTCCATATTCTCAATACATGTAAACTTAGTATACTATTAAAACAGCCTCTGCTTATTATGAAACTCGCCAATAATTTCATTATCTGAAGCTTCTAACTTTTTCCTAATTTCCTCTTCCATAAATCTTCTCTTCATTTTTTAAGTTACACCACTCAAACAGTGCGTGTACATGAACAACACAAAAAATGCAAAGCATGTGCAGGGAAAAACTTTGCTGCATATTGTAAGGAAATGCTATGTACACCCTTTGGCAAAATGGGTCATGGCCAGCTGTGGATGGATACATTTATAGATGCTGTATTCACAAGTGCACACTGCAGTGGGTGCTTTGCCATAAATGTAATGATCACAATCATAAGTATCTGGAAAGAAAGCATTAGGTTAGAGTAGTGATGGCCGAGCAGTTTAGAAGACATTGCTTGACTGCTTAAGCTCCTGAATTCAAATCCCAAACTTTTTTTTTAATTTGTTTTATAAGTGTATATGTAGAACATTATGTTGCCTTATAATGTTTAACCATCATTCAAGTTTTATGATATTACCTCTGTACACACAGGGACTTAATCACAACTAAACATATTTACAAATAACTAAATAAATACATGAATAGACAAATTTATCTTCTAAAGTGAAAACACAGATATAAACATAAATTGATATTGTGTATGAACCCTCAGCATGTATAACTGCCCTCAGTCTTCAGGGCATAGATGATGTCAGATTTATAGCAGTGTGGATGAGAGGCTAAAACACCCCAGGCTTTGAATTTGTGCCCATAAGGCATCTTTTGTCCTTCCATGTGCAGGGAATGAGTGTACAGCATATTGCATTCAGTTAGTACAAAAACTGAAAGAACTATGTTCATTATAATATGTATGTTACAAAGGTTTATTTAAAAAAAAAAAGTTCTTTATATCAGAAGGCGAACCTGCACTCTTATCCATGACATCACTGCACACTCTGCCACAGAGCTAACAGAACACACATACTAGACAGCATCTTTAGTGCATGTCATATAACAAATCTGCTACCGTAGCCACAGTTACCTTGTGAACTACTTGCTTTAGTGATGAAGACTTAAAAAAATTTTGCATTCAAGAGATGAATCTCTCTTTCCCAAGGGTGTACGTAAAAAAAGTGATGGACAAGTTCAAATGAAACTATGTAAGCTCGTGTTCTCCCCAAAAGGAAACTTACTGTGTAAATGACTTTGTAGCTATCTGTAGTTCATATCCATATAACAGGACAGGTTTAACATTTGTGTTAAATATCTTTGTCAGGGAAATTTGTTTGAATTTTGATAAGAAGATTAACTGTAAGAAAGCAAACTTTGCTTTCCTAATTCTGATGTTAATATCTTCATCAAATTCTGTATCCCATGATATAATACTCCTTAAATATGAGAATTTTTCAATCCTTAAATTTCTTCTTCCTTTAACATAAGATGGTGTCTCTCTTATTCTTAATTACCCTCACTATTTTGTTTTTTCATTTATTTAAATATAAACTCTCTGTAGATCTAATAAACAATAAAGTAACAATAAATAGCCTTATTTAATTGTAAAGGATTCCTCCTGTCAAACCTCCTGTTGTGAATAGGAAGACAAATCCTAGTGCCCAAAGCTGAAAAAGGAATTTGAGCTCTTTCAGTCATTTCTTCTAAAACAATTAAAATCATAATAATCTCTTACTCATTCCTATTAAACATACACTCTAAATAATACACATAATTCAAACCACCAAAATGTACTATCCAAGCAATACTGAAAACGGTGAATTTGTCAACAGAATTTTTATTTATAGACTGGACTTCATGACATTGGGGCTTTTCCATGCTGATATAAAAATTGTAATTTCTGAACTTATCCTCTAAGGTGGGCACTGCAAACCTGGTCACACAGTCCGTGCACTCATCCTCTAAGGTGGGCACTGCAAACCTGGTCACACAGTCCGTGCACTCTTCTGTCATTAAATTGTTATGCAGTATTAACAGAAGGTGAAGTTCATTCCATGATAAACAACTCCATATCATGTCACCTCTCCATAATTATACTCAAGATTAAGGCATATATTAACAAACCAAACCTTCCCATTAAGATTCCCAGGCATTTTTGGAAGAAAGCCACAAGATAGAGAAGAAAGTGAAATTATTAAAGATGGTCCAAAAACCAAAATAGTCTAACTGTTGGAAAGATTTCATAAAAAAGTATGAGCAACATTTAGTGAATTTTGACTTGCTGAAAGCAGAGTACTCATGTAAAAGTTAATTAGATGACCAATAGGGTCACCTCAGATCTCAACCAAGCTCCAACCATTGATCAAGCAGTCTGTAGTAGCTGAGGATGTGGACAACGTTTCTGATAAAGACCTTGAATATGAAGCTAGGAATAATTTGGCTCACAATAGATTATTAAAGAGAAATCAAGTATGCTAAATGACACATGTTTTGTCCTTAAGAGTAACACACTTGCACTTTTGGAAATAAGTATACACAGTGTACTGTGTAATATACAGTGTTGCTAGTTCTGTTCTACCTTTAGCTTCTGTCCATTTACCATTTATCTTCCTGTGGTGTTAAATGCTGTCACTCATTGTTTCTCCTATATTCTTTTCCTCTTCATCATAAACAGATCCAGACTATTAAATCTTTAATCAAAAGAAAGAATGAATGACAACCAATATGTTGTTTCTGCAATATGATGTAGAGCTCTTAATCTTGCATATCTAAGTTTTTTTGTGTGTGTGTGTGTGTGTGTCGGGGTTTTTCACAGTGGAATATATTATAATATGACAAATTATTGTTACAAAATCACTCAAATTTCACTAAATTTGTTCCACTTACTTGGACATGTTTCAAAGGCGATTGCCCCCATCTTCAGCTTGGTCCCACTGGCCGCTTCCCAGTATGTTATTAAGATGTTGCTCTGTGGCTCTAACAAACTTATTGATAAAGGTAACTGTTGTTTGGGAGATCAAAGTTAACTAAAAATTGTTTTTGTTTATAAATATATTTTCCCGTACTGTTATATATATTTATAAACAAAAACAAAGAATTTTTAGTTAACTTTGATCTCCCAAACAACAGTTACCTTATCAATAAGTTTGTTAGAGCCACAGGGCAACATCTTAATACCACACTGGGAAGCAGCCAGTATGACCAAGCTGAAGATGGAGGCAATTGCCTTTGAAACATGTCCAAGTAAGTGGAACAAAATTAGTGAAATTTGAATGATTTCGTTACAATAATTTGTCATATTGCATATCTAAGTTTGCCCTTCCATGTAACATGTAGGAATTCATTTTGACTGTAGCACTTATTATGTTTTTAAAACCTCATATATCAAGGTTGTGCTGTGTGTATATATAACATTTAATATGCTAACTGCATTCACTATGGTATGTAAAGAGCTAATTATTTATGACTTTTTTGTTTCAGCTGATATCAACCTGAAGGAGGAACAGAATGTGTGTTTTGTAAAGTGTACCTGCATTTTTAATGCATTATACATCGTAGTTCTTTTTTTATTTTTTTAAAGACAAAATTGAAACTCACCAACATTTTGTAGAATTGAAGCTAAGGAGGGCAGTGCTTAATATTTTTACTGATGGAGTTTTAACAAAGTGTACCAATCCTTTATTTTAGAAATATGCAAAACTTTTGTTGACCAGGCTATCATTGTTTGGCAGCAGCATATAATTGGTAAAAGTGTCCAGAATGTTCCATTAAGTGTTGTATTTTTTAAATATAAAGTAAATTTGTGCTTTGACAAAATTAAAATGCTTAGCAGTAAAGAGTTTTATAAGTAACAAAGAATTGACTGAAGCTTGTAATAGTTTTTCAAGTTTTGTCATTTTATCAAAACATTAAATGCACTTTAGCTTGGTCAACTGTGAAAATGGCTGCAGTCATTTATTACAGAAGGTGACCCTAAAATATAAGTTCAGATTTGGTTTATAATCCATTTATAATGGTTTTATTTTAATGATTATTGAAAACCAAATAGATTTAAGTGTACATATTTCTTAGCCATAAGGCAGAACTCATTTCCTAAATAAAGACAATATTAGTGAATGAATATTAAGTGCATGAATATTAATAAAATTTTTCAGAATTACTTTCTAAAGTGGAGTTCATTGATTACTGGTAATGATGTTTTATGTTTGTGTCCGTATACCTTGATCTTAAAGAACTATACATATACTTTTTTTTTTAAGGTCACTTTTATAATGTCTAGCAGATTTGGTATATTAATGGCTAGTAGTGTAGTGGTTCAAGTTTGGCATGTTAAAGCATAAAGTTCTCTTTTAATGCTATTAACTTAATTTCTATCATCCATTTAAAATAAGGATACACCTTTTAATTTTTTTGTTTTACATTATTTATTCCTTTAATTTAGAATTAAATTAAGCAATTTTGTAATTATTTCATTGTTAGTATGTGTAATGTAGATGCATTACTTTTACTTTTAATTCAAAGTTCAGTTTTATATTTAGGTTGGTGTAAACTGCCAGTCAAATGATCACATTCACATACTCTTGCAGATTATGATGCACTTGTTAAGTAGCATCCCTAGTTGTGAAGATAATATAATATTATTTCCAGAATACATTTCTTGCTTTTTAAATGTATGCCATCACTTCATGTTTGGTTATAGAAAATGGGATGATTATCTATTTCAGGTAATGGTAATAGTGATTATTTAATATCAGAATGTTTTTTTTTTTTATTTTTTTTTTTTTAATAAAGGAAATGAAAAACAAAAGCGGAAAACCAATATTTACAGTAAACTTGTAAATGTAGATAAAGAGAAGTTAAGAACATTGACAGTTACAAAGAATAGTGAGAGCAGTAAAAGTCCTGCAACTTAGATGAGCTGACCAGCAGATCTATCCCCATGCAACACCATTCTTTCTTCCAGTTGTAAGTAGGAATCTGAGTCAGGCAGTTGTGTTGTGTAGTTGAGAGTAAGATTTCATTAAATAGTACAATAGTGTTGTGCAATGCTGAGGTATTATGTGCATTATAATATATTCACCTTCAAGGCATTCATCAAATCGATAAAGCTGTGTGGCAGAATGAGACACATTTAGACTTAAATTTCCTGACAGCCCAGTTCCAACGTGAAAAGCAATATTAATGTATATAATGCAGTTAATTTCTTTACGCACTTCACTTGTATTGAAGTTAGGACATGTTTCAGGAACTATGGTTCCCATCCTCAGCTGTTGACCCACTGTTTCTTAGTGTTTGTGTTCAGGATGGGAACCATGGTTCCCGAAATATGTCCTAACTTCAGTAAGTGAAGTGTGTTAGAAATTTATCCACATTATATAAATTAATATATATTACCTTCACTGTAAACAGCTTCAAAATTAAACAAATATGAAAAGCAATGTTAAAATTAATGTAGAGATTTAATGAAATTAATGATGTTCTTTGACTGACCGGGAAAGGGGAGGGGGATCAAATGCTGCTCATCGATCCATGACAGAATTGCACCATATATTTCATCCCATAAGGCCCCCTTATTCCTCAGATTCTTTTGGATTGTGATTTCATCTTTGGGGGAAATTGATAAACTGAGTACATATATCAACTAACCTTCACACACTGGGAACTTAAACATTTGAAATTTAGTTATGTCCATTAGTGATGAACTGAGGCATGTCAGTGATTATTTCTAAGAAAATGTTGAATATGTATCTGGGAAAATTAGCAACATTTCCAGCACTTGTAAGGAGGGTGAGTACCAAATTCTGTTATTAATTTTATCATGAAATGCTCGAGTGCTGCAAGTCTATCCAAGAAAATGCTGGTTATAATACGGGGTGTAACTACCAACTTGCTGAACTGTGCATTGGGGCTTTTAAACTACCCTCACTATATAACATTTTATTTGAAGAGCTAATTTTTGTTAAAGGAAACTTTATAATTAATAGCTATTTAATACTATTGTGATCAGTGATGCTTTCATTTGCGGCGCAGGAGTTTTCCTGTGAGTGAGCCCAACTCTTTTGCCATGCCATGGAGGGGGTGGCAAGCCTGCTTTCTTACTTGTTGTATTGCTGACTGTCTCAGTCGTAGCCCAACTGTTCCTGGATGTGTGTTGTGTTGTTCATTACTTGATTTGACAGTGTACATAAAATGTATTATGCCTCATGTGTTTACAATGGCATAGCATATGTTTAAGTGCGATTCATATGTGTTAACTCAGTCAGCTCATGAAGTTCAAAGATGGGTTCAAGCAAGATTCCCAGGTGTAGATGCTCCATATTGTAAAAGAGTCAATCTGTATAATAAATTTCAGGAAACTGGAAGTGTCCAGCCTAAGAAGCCAAAAAAGCAGCTTAGAGTTCTCATAGAAGAAAGTTTAATGAGATTGATAATCATATAGAAAATCTCTTCGTTGTCTTGCACAACAAATAGGAATTTTATATGGGTCTGTGCAAAAGGCTATTTAATTATTGTACTTCAAGCCATATAAAATAACTATGCCAGGTGACCCCATATGTAGGCACACATTTTGGGATTGGATTCTGGAAAATGTGTACAATGGACAAATAGACCACATTTAATATCCTCCTTGGACGTGGCCTGGTTTCACCTCCATGGTTATGTGTGTACTCAAAACAGTCGTTCCCGGAGTACTAATAAACCTGACTTCATACATGAAGTGCCACTCCATGATGGAAAAATCTGTGTATGGCATCCCATAAGTGGTGAAAGAACCAGGACCAATTCCTTTTTAGCATACAGTTGATTCTGTTACTTATGTGAATATCATACTAACCCCCTTTTTTTTCAGAGAATTAACCAACTGGGAGCGTGATCATGCATTTTGTGAACAGGATCTTTGTCATCCCTCACACTGTGAATAATTCCATAAGAGCAATGCACGGTGTGTTTCAACAAGACAAGAGTATTAGCAGGGATATGTAGTCCCTCGGTCCTGCAATCATTATCTCTGGGTAAATTTAAAAAATGTCATCTACCAGACTTGCCCATACACCATATGGGAACTCTAAAAATAATATTCGTTAGGAAATTGTCCAGATTTCTCAAAATGAACTGCAGCGAATGACGATAATTTCCTAAATAAATGCCAAAAATGTGTGGAGAATGAAGGCGAGTAGTTTCAACACTTCATTTGATAATTTAGTAAGTAATGAGCCTCTTAAATTGGTTTGTGTTTTGTTGGTTTGTTTTATTGTTTTACTCTCCCACTAATCACCAAGTCTTGACAGACCAGCTACAAACCAGTGCACTTGTCCATAGGCAAAACACTCTGGAAAGAAAACAAAACTGATCACATGGTACAAGCTCGGCATCTAAATTCAGAGAGCAATTCCTCAAAATTTGATGCACAATCACCATAACTGTTGCAGAACACATTGACAATATTACTTTCATAATTGCTTCATTTACAGTTATAGATGTGCCATTTCCTTCTGTCATTTCCCTGATTGGCACAGGTTCCTCACACTAGTGGCTATCTATGCAAGTTCCAGAGACATAGTATGTGGAATATGCAATGCTGTCTTCATTCCCTTGTCTTGACAGGGACAGCATTACTTGTCGCAATGTATGGCACAACTTCCAGTGTTTGTAGTTTTATATATATACCTTAGTGTGCATTCATTTGGCAGAAACTGCCCTGTCCATATTCATAGGAAATAGTATTGATTTATGTAGGTAGTGAAGGAATATTGGAAGAGGTGATTGTGCTCAATTGCTGCTTTAGCCTGAATAGAAAAGATGCATGTAAGATTTCTTCAGAAAACTAGATGAAGTGAGAATACATCATGCTAACTTACAAGGATAAATAAGTTTTCAGCCTAACCATTTTCTAGGAATGATAAAGGCAAAAACTATACTCCCCATTTACTGTGGTGTACTTGAAGTATTTGAAGAGTATTCCTTCACAGTCCCAAAAGATTGTGGCCATGATCATCTTGGTTGACTGAGTGACCTTGGCCTTTAGAGGCAGTACTTCACCAGGTTTATGGCACTCCATTGATTCTCTTTTGGACAAAGGCTTATAGTAGAGCACCATAGTTTCATCTCCTGTAACAATAGTTTGCATAACTTCTCTCTAGTTGCCACGGCAGATCTCCAAAAATGTCTGACAACAGAGGACTCGTTGCTGCTTTTGGACTGAGGAAAGAAGTCAGGCACACATCTTGTACTAACCTTATTTAAATGTTTAAATGTTCATGAATAATTGAAGAACTGTTATTTTATAAAGGCCCAACCTTGTTGCAATTCCTGTAACTTTGAGCCGGCGATCTTCCATAATTTCTCCTTCCACAAAATCGATGTTTTCAGGAGTGAGCACCTCCAAGGGCCAATCTGCACGCTCTTTATCTTCAATGCTTTCTCAACCCATTCGAAAAATAGGTAATGAGAGGGGTGCTTCCCCATATGCACTGTCCAATCGCTGTTTAATTTCATTTGGAGTAAGTCCTCCTTTTGTGAAGAACTTAATAACATCTGGATACTACATTTTGAACATGTGACAATCTTCACATAGCATTCCTTATGCAACTATATCTGAACAACTGAACACAGTGGAGCAGAAGTTACAGCTGCAATTATTTACTTCACAGATAAGGTATGACAGCAGATAAGGATTTTGTGAAGGCAATAATCCGTATCGGCTAGGCCGGAAACTTATGGACTTACCCTTGTATATCCTGGAATATCTATCTCTTAATTTGTTGTTTTCAGTGAAAGTAATCATACTTGTTCCTGTGTATACATCTGACATTTCATTTTACCAAATTTTATCATTACCAAAAACTAATATACAGAACCATTTTTCTGTAATCAGTAGGATAAGCTAGTGGTGTTTTTGGGATAGTAGAAAGAAAGTATGATAAAGAGGAACACAGAATAGGTTGCAAAACTCTCAGAAGAACAAGTGAATGTAATGATGCACTAAGGTTTCACAATGGATGAGTATGTAAAGAGTGAGCGGTTTGGTAGGTGCAAATAATAAGGTATTGCTGCTCCCAGCATAGGTTTAGCCTTGCAATTCATGCATCATTACTATGTAGTGCTCAAAATTTCTCTATCTATACATACATATGCAATTTAATGGGTATGTGCATGTATTTCATTATAGGAATGCACTTAATAGCATGCAACGCAGTTTAACCTTAGGAAATGTGGGGAGACTGTGCATAGTTATGCTGGAGAGGCTTGCAATTGTATGCTGTAGTTTACTGAGTCAGTAATTTTGCACACACCAACATAGTTTTAAGTATGCAGTTAACTTTTGATTATGTGTGATGATATTGGGAATTGTGGTTTGAGTAAAAATGATAGCTACTTCATTACTGTCTTATTAAAGTGATTGAGTATAATAAAACAGCTCAGTATGTTCTTATTAAAGTGATTAGTACGATTGAATCCAGTTCTAACAACAAAATAGTAGTAATAATAATGTAATAACTAAAATGGCAAGTTTTTAAAGTTTTACAGCCTTGAGAGGAATTCCTGCCACAAAAAATGAAATGTTGGTAATGAATAGTGGTTAAGCAATAAAAGCTACCTGCTGATAATCAACAGCTGACTGCATTGCGAATCCTCAGCAAAAGATTAACAGAATTGTAAAATTGCATTAACCCCCTTCCCTCCCAACATTCCATTATGAAATATTTCACATCAAAACTAAGAACAAATCCAACCAGTAAACAATAATGAAAAATGGTGTTATGGTATGCTTTAAATTTTTATTTGATAGCATGTGTGTGTACAACATGCTTGGTATTTTATATAATTTAATTTGTCTATATATATATATAGTAAATGAAACAATCTTCTACAGCTTAGACAAATATAATCAGTAGCTTCCAGCAAATATGTCTACCTTGTTAATGTTTCTCTCTTTTATTTTTTATTCACTTCTGTTCCCTCTCATTAAGCACATCCTTTTAACTCTTTTGTAAGTGCAATATAATTTTAATTATTAAAATAAGCTCTTGTTGGGAATTAGTTATGACTGCAAAAATCTTTAATCTTATTTTAGGAAAAATTGAATATCATTCCATTTTACCTAGCTTGAAACCATGAATCCTAAGGATTGATTAAGTAGTGTTTAATGTCTGATATTACTATTAAGGGGTCCTTTAGAAGGAAAGTAATGCCATTGGGCCCATGTTGATTTATGCCCTGAATTGGATGGGCTGCCAATGACCAGAGTTGTTGAAGAGCATCCTTAAATAAAACTTAATAATAAATAAATAAATAAATTAAAAGCCATGTCCTTAGGATGCAGGGGAAAAAAGTTAACTGACCCAGAATCAATTGTGTCAAGTTGAAAAATGTTTTAACTGTCAATATATAATTCCAACATTTTATTTGCTCAGATTGCCCTATAAATTTGGAATGTTAAAAAGAAGGGTAAGTTATTGGTTGGTTTTTGTTCTTCTTTTGTCTTTCTTTCTTTTTCTTTCTTTTTTCCCCCCCTCCCTAATGTAAATTTTCCTTGGAAATCTGCATTGCATAGTTAGGATTAGTACCTATACTGCTAATGGCTGTTGTATATGGGTACCCATAAAAGTGGATGTTATTCACAAATTTTTCATTACAGATGTATAGGATGTTGTTGAACTACACTTTAATAATGTGAGAGATTGTAGAAGGACCTTCGACAAGCAGAAAATATATGGTCTGCCTGTTCAAGTTTCAAAAAGACCAATACCCACTGACTACTGAAGCTTCCATTCGAATGGTACCACATAATGGATGGAAGCTTGCCCCTTTCGTGCAGTTGGTGCAATACTGTCAGCAAGTAAAAGGAGATAGTTGTTTAAAGTTCAAGTCTCATTCATTTTTGCTTGCTTCCTTCCTCTCCCCATGTATAACCATACTTCATAATATTAATAAAACAAAAAGAACTTACTGTGCAATATGCAAATATATGATCTTCAAAACCACAGTCTGTCGCCTTATTAATTAGGCCACACATTAACCATAGTTCAGTGCCGTACTCTTTTAATGATTTGTCAAGAGATTTAAAACCTTTTATAGCACTATATCTTGAAAATGCTCTTAATGAGCTATGGAAAATTGGCATTTCCTTGCTCACAGCTGATTTTGCTTTAATCGGTATTGTAGTTTCAACTTAATTATTACCAAATAACTCCATTACTCTTCCTGAGTCCCAAATTCCCCATCTCAAATTGTTTGAATAAGAACTCTTTACAATCTCTGAAATTTTATGATGTAATTAATTAACACTTGATATATTACATTAGTTTTGTATTTGAATGGTATATACGGCTTATTGGGAAAATGATTTGATTCTCATGGTGAGGAATTAATTCATGGATACCCAAGTTTATTTTAATTTAATCTTAGCATTTAGATCTAATTTTATTATTTTAAGTTGACCTCTGTAAATTACTGATAACTGACCAAAACATTTTACTGCAGTTTTTAGAGAAAATTGACATTATTCATCCATTATACACCCTTCTGAGCTTAAGATATGGATGCCTTGGCTTTGCCAGCTGAAAGGCTGAGTAACTTACTGAAACCTTCTTAATGAGATTAACTAAAGTTCTGAGTGGCACATTCATTTATTTATGTTCTTGGAACAGAAACTGAACTGAGACAAAATATAGTGCTAGTTCAGAAATGGTAACCACTGCATTAGCTTCACCAAGGAAGGTTTCATTTGTAAGCATGCTATTAAATAATTAAGGATTTTCAGTACATAAAAACGTCTATATAGGAAGAAAAAATTGGCATTATTGTCAAAACATGGGTTTGTTTTTATGAATTTAAACCTCTTTCATTTTATTTACAAAGAATTTCCAAACCACTATCATTGTTATATTGCTCCTTTCTCTCTTCTTTGATAATAACTTATTAATATCTTCCTTGTCTTCAGCAAGAACAGCTAAAAGTACCCTTGAATTATTTTTTGCCCTGAAATGATGAGCGCAAACTAGAATTTCAAATAACCTTATCCCAATGCTGGATGTCCTCAAAATGTATTCAGAGGAAAAGAAGTAAAAAGAAACTTTTGACAATGGAGAGGCTTTCTTTTGATATCATCTTGGGTATAATTATATCTATCTGATATTATTTTATATGGTATACTCTCCTTGTAGTTACAGTAGATCATTTATTATTTTTCTGAACATGTGAAACTGTATTCAACTATTCCAAAATTCCTCTTTTGTGAATGATGGCAGAGATTGGTAGAAAGGGTTTCTTTTGAATGGTACTGTCATCCATAAAAAGAACTTAATTTTATAGTAGAACTTTTTTTTGTAAATAATATTTATGCCCACATTAATTAAATCTAAACAGTAATATACTAGTAGTCTACTTACTCAGACACAGCATTGCTCAATTTATTACTATTTTCAAGCTCAATTCTTAATCCATCATGTACCATTTAACTTCCAAGACCATTTGTGATTATAGTTTGTTAATGTTGCTTAAGAAAATAAATGAAAATAATTCTTGCCAAACCAATACCAATTTTTTGGAAAAGCTTTCTTTCAAAGCAAAGTTTGGAAAACGTGTACCCATTCCAAATTCAGAATTGATAAGCAATCTTGTTCTCAACCAGTCCTGGTCTCTTCTCCTGGTTGGTGGTTAACTGGATGAGTCATTATTTCAATATTTTCAAGAATTATAGGAAACTTTTTATTAACATTTGATGAATTTTGATGTTTTAATCTCGTTTGTAGTTTTAAGTTAATTTTGGTATTCAATCAAGGCCCATTCTTTTCGCATGATTTCTCCATTTATTTTTGTACATTCTGGCATCAATTATATCCTTCTTATTTAATTTATATCATTCCTTTATCTCTTTATTGTCACTCCTACTGGGTGGTGTATAAATCTGATTGTGCCACATTGAGAATCCTCATATCTACTAGTTTCACCACCCAAGCTTTTAATGCTGGTTTTGTTGCAATATTGTGTATTCTTTGTTTTACTTTGCTTGCCTTTTTTTTTTTTTTTTTATTTTTTATTTTTTTTTTTATTTTTTTATTCCATTCAACTTGTATTGTAAGTTGTCATCTTCCTATCTGCATTCATTACTGTTACTGTTGTCTGACTTACTGCCCTGTTTCTTTAAGGGACAAAATGGGAGATGCTGTAGGAGTGATTGTGCAGCTGTGTACTACTCTTCCTTCAAAACAAGAGCTTTATTCTCCTCTTGTTCAAAACATATTTGTTTGAGATAATCCTTGTGTTCCTATGGAGGAGTTTCAAGCTCTAACAGGTATCTTGCAGACTTCTCCTAAGAGAAAGAACTCTTTAGTTACCCATAGTGGTATAAGGGAAATAATTGCAAATATTAATAGATAGATAGAATGGAATATTTATTTCACTCAATCAGTACAAAAAGTTTAACAAATGCTTTTACATTTTTACCATTGTTCCCAGAGTGCACATTTCTGGGATTCTACACATTCAGCACCCTGGTTCCTTCCCTATCTCCACATATACATTCTTCCTTAACTTTCCACCCTTTCTCTCTTACCTTCCCTGTATAATCACCAAATTTTCTCAAAAACTCTCTTGTTACTAGTTCCAAATTTTTTTAGTATTTCTACTTGTAAATTGTCCCATTTCTTGATCCATAGATCTTCTCTCCATTCTTTAATTTGTGAACATTCAACTGTACAATGAAAATCTTTCTCTATTTCTCCACATAGTGGACACACTTCATTTTTTACTTTTAACCATCTTAACCTTAATATACTTGTTATACCCCAAGCAAATCCCTTCCATCTCCTTTTATTATAAATATCTGCATATTTTTCCTGCCCCTATTTCTTAAATTTACTGTAATGTTTCAAGTTACTCTTATCTTGTAAACTACTCCATATTTCTTGCTTTTCAATATTATCTATCCTTTGATTTATTCCATAATCCTTATCTATTCATTAATTGTTATTCCTCCACTTCACCTATTCCAATCTCTTGGACTATTCTCTTTAGTTGAGCTAACCAACTTATTTTCCCTTTAGCTTTTTCTGGTATCTGTAAACAGTCTTTGACTATGTTTCCTCTTGATGCTATCATACCAATATTTCAAAATATGTTTTAACTACCTTGCCAACCTTTCCTAGTTCTACCAATGCCATCCCATTTGCAGTTCCCTCAGTAATCCCAACACCATTTTACAAGATGCTCTGTAAATATGAATTTATAAGTACTGTAATGAAAGTAGAGAAAGAATATAGTTAACCAAAATAATGCAATGGATAGAGTTGGAACATACATAGGGAAGAATGCAAGATTCATTTCTTAAAATATTTGTATTCGTATTTCAATTAGATATAATACTTACTGGATATTGTAGATCAGCAAAATTGTTAGCATTGATGTATGCTGCTGTTTTGACAAACAGTGCTTAATTCATTAACATAATCTTAGCAACATTGCTATATTAATGATTTTCCCCCCATTTTCAGATCAAAGAAATGTAAAACTGAAAAGTTCTACAATGTTGACTTTGATAAGAGGTTATTAATAAATAATATTGGTTATTGGGGTCTGTTTTAAAATATTTTGTTCCATTGACCTTAAGCTATGGTAAATGGAAGGTAATCTTCCATTGGTAATTGGAACACAACATTTTGTTTGTCTGTGGTTAATTCATACTGTCGTATGTTGTAGTGCTCAGAAACATTCTCTCTCTCTCTCTCTCTCTCTCTGTGGTAGTAATTGTTATGCAGGCTTTTGCACCCCTTCCTTTTCTCCTGCCTTTCTCTTCTCTTAAAAGAATTGCATTAAAATTACTACACCGTTAACACATGCAATAGCCGATATGAATTTAGGTGTAGAAATGGATAGTAATCATTGCCACAGAAACAAGAAATTGAGAAATCCTGATTTTTGTATTTGCCTAGGTAGAGAAAAATATAATACTTAAATGCAGAATTTATTTGTTGCCATTGCTGTGTGCACTCTTAAATTATCACATAAAACTAGTTTCACTAGGGGGGAAAATTAAGATTTTGTTTCCATATAACATAATGTTACAGATTTCGAACATTTCAGAATATTTTACTAAACTAGATCGTGATTAATAAATTCTAATTACATTAATTGTGCAGAATGGCTCAAGATAGATAAAAGATAAAAGAAATACTTTATACTATTAGAATATGAGTATTTAATCACTTTTAATTTCCAGATCACCTGAATTTTGTTACTATTTGACTTTTCTGGCAGAAGCTCCATAGTACAAGTCATAATAATTTTGAGCGGTATATGGAAGCAACTCATCAGGCCTTTATGTTTTGCAGTCCTAATATTTTGAAAACTTTAGCTAGAAATTCCTGTTGTTTAGCAATATTTTCTCTTCTGATTAGACCATCAGTTTATACTTTGACATTTGCCTCTTGCAATGATACACGTGATGAATAATATGAATTGAATGACAGTTGGGTTTTCTTTCTCATTTTGCACTGTGGTGATACAAGATGTTGTAACTTGAAAATCTAAAAAATCCTCTTTCAACATCTTTCCTACAAGAAAAGGATTTTTCACATTTGCATTCCCAAAAATCTGTACCAGTCTTCCTTATCTTTTTTCAATTACACCAAAATCACTATTGCAAGAAAGGGAGGAATGTGCAATCTGGTACTAAGTAATAATGCTCTATTGTATCAAATAGAGTAACCCTTATGTATAGCCCTGCACCTTGCATCCTCTTATGAATGGCAGTAGAGGATTAGAGCAAACCAAGCCCCAATGCATTCAAATAATATAGGGATAATATTGATGTTCATGTCATCACCTGGTGGCTCAGTTGGTTAGAGCGTGGTGCTACCTATGGGCAAACATTCTCTCTTTTTTATGAAATCTTTTTATTTTTTCCCCTTCATAATTTGTCTACACTTTTCTTATTAAATGTTACCATTTTTAACAACACATAAGTTGCAATTTTACTTTTATTTCATGTATGTTGTAGCTTAGCTTAGGTTTAAAAAAATTGTAACTTTAATATTGTTAACGCATAGGTTGCAAATATTGGTTTGGGTTTAGGCTAGCTTAAGTTTTAAAAAAAAAACTCAGCTTATACTATTAAAAGTGTAGACCTTATCCTGTATCAATTATTTCTTTTATGTTTTACATTGCTATATTACAGTTTCCCATTTAATTTTGCTGTATACTGCATGCAATTAACTACTAACATGCTTCCTACAGAGTCACTTTTGGCATATGATTGCCTGTTTCTGTGTGTTATGACTGTTGCATCCACATGTTTAAGTCACTTTTCCACATCTAAGCAATCATTTCTTGGTTTTCTTTGTTGCCATTTGTGAAAGGTATGGTTGATGGTTGATGCAAGGCTTGGTGCTAAGTGTAACGGCAAGTTCAAATGCCCCTGTCAGTACCAAAATACAATAATCATATACAGTGTGTTATTTTTGTTCTGTGCAGCACAAGAATCAGAAAATAATCTCGTATTTATCTTTCCTGAAGTGTTTTCTGATCTGCTAAATATGAGGTGAATATTTTATTGTTTCTCACTATTTTCATTGTTAATACTGAAATCATCGAGTTTGTTCTCATTCTTGTCACTCCTGAACACCTTTTAGAAAGGTCAAAAATATCACTGAAAGATTTTATATACACTCTTTACATACCTTGAGTATTTTTCACGTAATAAGTAAAGGAGTTTTGATGGTTGCAATCACCAATCTTTTCTGTGTAAAGAAAATCTTTTTTGTCAGGCAAGAGCATAGATTAGAATGTTCTGACTTCATTACACAATTACAACCATTTGCTTTGTCTTGCAGGCATAGCTTTGTTTGCTTTGGAACTCTCATATCTCAGCCCTAGAATTCTACACACTTTGGCTTTATTCTTTTCACATTTTTCTTGATTTCTCAGTTGCTTGGAACAAAATAGCTCTCTTCATCTGCCATGACTACACACAAGGTTATTTGACAACAAGCATGTGCGCAAATATGTCTGTCATAGCACATTCTCGCATGGCAGAATTCCAACTTTTTGTGATTTTGAATATTAAAAGTAAATATGTAAAAAGGTGACAATGACCAATAATATTATAATTAATAACATGATGTTTCATGCTATTTAATTATGCATTTAACTCATTTTTGGAAAAAATGTGGCATAACTGACTGTTGCTTTCTACACCTGAATTAATAAAGTATAACAATAATGTTTTGAACTATAAAAAAAAATCTGGAAACTAATGGGTAAACAGTGCAAGCAAAAGACAATCATAGCATACCAGCCCAACAGTAAGACAAATTTAAATTCATCTTTCCCTTGTTGCTCTGCATTATCTCCCTTAGTCACATGTTAATAATTATTACCATTGCTATTGGATATTTTAATAGTATACAGGAACATTAAAAATGTTTTAAACTATCAAAGGTAGTAATAAAAAACTTCTTAAAATTCTTGAAAATATTGAAATAATGTCTTACCAGGTCAATAGCAAAAGAATAAAAGAGAAAATAGCAGCATAAAACAACCTAGTTCCCCTTCATTTAAACATAAAAAGGATATAACTAAAATTGTTATATGGAACTTTGCACAGTGAAGCTAATCATATATTAAGATCATGTATGATTGAATCAAACTAACACTTGCTCCACTTACTTTCCTCCAGTTGACAATGGCTGAAGATGCAAACAAAGGGTTCATGAAACCAGTCCTACAAGTAAGCAGAGCAAACGAGTGTTAATTCAACTCAGTCACACAATGATCTTAATAAAAAGGATTTCTATGTTATTGGCCATGCTGTAACATGCAATGTAACAATACTTTTGCCTGTCAATTTTGAGCACTTTCCTTTTTTTGCATTTATAAATATATTTAAAATGTTTATTTATCTCAGTTTTCAATAGAACTTGCTTTTATTGTTTGCCAGTATATACAGCATATCCAGTGAACTTTGGCACAAATGCATGTAAATGAAATACTTTAATGAGAAATATGTATTTAACAGAAAGGATAAAAAAAACTTAAGTTAATCTTTGTTATGCATTGTGTATATTAGACATCTAGTTTTAAAGCCGAACTCACACTCTTATCACATGTATGCATATCTGAAGCAACTAATTGTTCCCAAGTCCATCTCAGGTCTGCTATTTTACAATTTCATTTTGACATGCTTACAAAATTTCTGATTTTTTTTATCCCTTTATATCACAATATGTTATTAAATGTATTCCCTTATGTATAGAGAATGTATACTTTTCATTTTTAAAAAGAATGTTATACCATTTTAGTGTCATACCAAGAACTTTCTGATGATGCCATATTTTGTGTTTACAGAATAAATGATTTGTATCATTTAAAAGGGTTGGTCCTGGTGGTAACCATATTTGCCGTAGATTTACGGCACATAAAGAATCCCAAGCCTGAAAGAAGAGGCCTCTGAGCAAAATTGATTGGCCATTTCATGCCCTTAATTGAATGGGATGCTAATGACCAGAGATGTTCAAGAGCCTTCGTAAATTTATAATGGTTTGTCTCCCAACTTTCCTTTCCACACTTTTTATCAAAATTTGATAAAATTTTATATAAATTCCCCCCCCCCCCCAGTGAATACATGTATCTTTGGAAGAGGAAGGAATGATTTTATTCATTAAAAAGAATGGATAAATGTTTTTGAAAGGATTAGGTAATCTGCTTTATATAACATCACTGTTATTCATTAACAATAATGTGAACTACCTAATTCTGGTCTTAATATTTGCTCTTTTGTTTGCACATGCTTTAACTCTTGAAGAATAACAGAATATGATGATAAGAAAAATGCTATATAGTAAACAAGTAAAATAATGGTGGAAAGCTTTTTTTAAAAAAAAATGCATGTATTTATATGATTTATGAGTCACAACTCAATTAAAAAATTATGAAGTTTTGCAGTTCTTATGGAAAAATTTGCCAAGATTTGGGGAGTTATGCTTTAGGTGTACAGATAAAAGAAAATTATGAAATCAGTCATTAAACTAATCAGTGGAATCATTAAGGAAGTGAACAGAAAGTAACTTAAATATTGACACTGGGATTTGGCATATATTATTAAAAAAACAGGACATAAAAGATAAAGAATTCAACAAGATCTTTTCATATTCTTTTAAGTTAACAGCAACAGAACTATACAAGTCCGAAGTCCAAGTTATATGAGCACAAACATGTGCATGAGAGCTAAAACTAAATGGTTCATCATTTAATGTATTATCAAAATTGAAGGACAAATGAAATAATAGTAATAAAGGATAACTGATTGTCCTACGACTTATGGAGACTACAGTTACATAGAAAATTTTATGAAACTTACAAAATAAATTATGTTTATTCCATAATGTTAGTTTTTCATCACTACACTGAATTGTATTATGTTTAAAATATATTAATGATGTTAAGTTATTGATAGTGGTACATTATTACTATGTAATGGCATAAGCTGTTAAATAAATAAAAGAAATTTCTGTATAAAAGTCATCAACTTTGTATTTATTCTTAAGTTTAATATCTCTGAAATAATGATCAAACATCATGAATTGTGAAATCTGCTACTGGTGTTTAAGGGCAAATTTTTTAAGGATTGAAATACAGGTTTTGTCTCTTCCATAAATAGGCATATATCTTAATTTTTAAAACAATTCCACAGACAGTTTTAAGAAATGTTTAAAGTGGTGACACATCTGAGAGTGCACAAGTAAAGATTCCTCTTTTAAAATCAAAGACCACAAGATAAAAGAAAAATTTAGAAGTTACATTTTATTTTAGGTGTCATAAAGAAATTGAACATTTTAAAACTTTATAATCCAATAACTTATTATATTCTGGCATTTCATTTTGCAATTTAGCTCCAAATCTAACAAAACAAAATGTTAGTTTTGTTGTTCAGTTGGCTGGAACTGTAAATGTTGCATTGAGATTTTGTTGTACTGCAGCATCTTGGTTGACAAATTACGGATGACAATTTTTCCTCTCCTCTGAAAGGCAAATACCTAAAGAGCAGAGGAAGTTTGCATGGAACACTAAAGATTTTTCTATTCTTTCCTTCACTGTTTCTTAAACAAAATTTATAACCCTGATTTGAAGAAATGGCTCAATGCAGTTACCAATTTTTTACTGGGATCTAGGGCAAAGTGCAATTCTCCAATGGTATGCTACTTGTTGCAAAAGACTTTCTGGAAACAAAATGAAAAGCATTTATTGTTTGTAACCAAAATGAGTTTTTGAAAGAGGAAAGCATGTACACAGAGAAATTCCCGTGAAAGAGTATTAAATTCTTTGAGCTAAAAAATGGCATTTTAATAAAAATTAATCAGAAAGTGACAAAAACAAATGCAGTATACTGCATTCCAAAGTGCATGAGTTGGAAGAGAAGAAAAAATAATTAACATTTTTGGGGAAAAGCTCTGAAGCTCTTTTTTTACATAGATATGTGGAATGGGATGAAATGTGGTCCAGGTAGTTTTGCAAATACAGAGGAATCACCAATTATGGTGATTATATTTTTAACTTTTGCAATATCATGGCTTAACGGCTCAGACTGGAATAATTTTGCTTGATATAGTTAAATAAAGCAAAAAAAAAAAAAGATATCTGCATGAGAACTTACTTTCAGCTAATTGATGAATTGAAGGTAACAAGAATGGGTGCTGAAATGATCAGGCAAAATCATCTTATAACTACTGTCTGAATGGAAAAGAAATAAGATAACATTTAGGCATGTAATTTGGTGCCTACAAACCTGAAATTTTTTTGTATTATATATGTTATCTTAACAAATTCTTTAGATGAGTATACATTTGCAGATGCAATTCCTAGCATATGTGTTGTATTTATTTCAGATAATAGGGTTCTCCCTCCATTTTTATTTTTATAAGCAATAAAATTAAATCTATATCTATTACAGCTTTCTGGTAAACATGGATATTAATTTTGCCCTCCCTTGCCACTTATTCTGGAATCTGTTTCAAACAGAGAGTATCCAACTTCTAGAAACTTAATGGCTGAACTCTTTCCACTTATCTCAGTCATAATGCTTGTAACAGTTTTATTTTGTGTCAGTGCAAGTCTCGCTATACTGTTATACTTTAGTATCATTATCATTTCAGTTACAGATGGGAAACTGCTGCTGTTGATTCATTCCAAACAGCATAAAGAACAGTATAGATTTCTTTCTACATATAAAGTTAACATGCAGTACTGTCTTTCACAAAATTCCATACAATATAAAAATAGTTTGAAAACATTTTGCCTCTCATAAGCAACTTTGGACGTTTTTAGTCTGTATACATTACTGAATATTTACTTCAACTTTTTGTTGATTTGCATAGAAATGTTAAAATGTTTGATTATAGGGAAAATTAATTATTTGTTTAAAGCAAAACTAGAGCTTTCCACAAAGGTTACTTTTATTACCTCTAGTCATATAATTTTTATTGTTGTAGATTATCAAGCTCATTCGTATTATTGCAGTATTACCATTGAAACAAGATAGTGACTGAAATGTTGACATGTCAGGTGCATCTTATCCATGCATGTTATTATTTATATTAGTGACATGACATAATCCTATATTTTTTGTAAATTTATGTGTATTTTTAAATAAAACAATAAGATTAAAATAAAAATATGAAATGGCCCCTAAATATATGTACTGAATACTTTTGTGGTTAATATTTTTAAAAATATATTATATTTTAATTTTAAAAATGTTGGCTTTTGATTTTAAAGCGAGCTATGTGATTCAGAAAAACATCTACTAGCCTCTTCGTGAAGCTTGCATTGTGTCTATGAAAACATTTATTCACTACACCAGATTATCAATGGAGTGAAAGTAGTGATATCATCATTATGTATTACCAAGATATATAATTAGTTCCATTGTCAGTACATTGTTTCAGTATACGATGATTAATAGACAACATTCATAGTTATAACAAAGATCAAAATTTAAAGGGTTGGCCAATATTGAGATTGCCTCTTTAATCGTGAAACCCTTAAAGTTCTCATTCTTATATGAATAAGACTTGTCATTTTAATAAAATTAAAAGCACTTAAAATTTCATAAGGAAAAATGAATAAAATCTGACATCAATATCCAGTTCATAGATATTATTCCAATTTCTTATCATTGAAGGTAGGTAATGATATGAAAATAATCCATTTTCCTATTTCAAGAAAGGCTGATAGACAAGGCAGATTTTGAAACTTGTATGTTGAACTTTTAAAATGGAAACAAGCATGTTTCTTTTATGAAACATAATGCTTGATGTAAACAAAATGATATAAAAGAAAATTTTATGTGGCTTTCAAAAACTGGAATATATTTGGTGTAGTACCAAAATTACAGCTTACTTTATTCTGATGGATGATACTATGAGGCAAGGCTTCATAATGATTTTAGAATAGAGGACTTTGGTGAGTTATTGAACTTGTGTATTTTCTGGCTTTCTTCATTGCATATGGAATTGCCACATTCATTCATTATAAAAATTCTTTGCCTCAGGACCAGTATTAAATACAGTATATCCAAAATTTTCTAATATGTTTACTCTTGCCATACTCATTCTGTATAGTTAGGCAAAATAAGAACCTAATGGTTGTGTAAAATAACATGAGTTATAATTAATTTGAAAATAGTCAAGTACATAAAATTGGTATTAGTCATAACCATATATTAGATTTTAGAACAATGCCCATTTTATTCCTTTAGAAGAAAGAAAAAAATAATTATTAATAATTAATTTCATAAAAATTGAAAGCTATACATAAGAGTTTGATAGTGCTGTAGAACTATTTAGAGCTTAATTTGTTAAGCTTAAAATGCCTAAATCAATGTAAATTGTTTCACTATTTATTCTCATATGCATATAAGCATTATTATTATTATTATTATTATTATTATTTAATACACAACCAGGAAATGTAACAATGAGTGGAACAAATTTTGAAAATAATGCTGTATAATAATTAGGTTGAATGTCTGTTAGTTTCTCTCCTCCTCCTTGTTTTGTTTGAAGTGATATGCAATTTAATATGAGAAAAGATAAAATTATGCTGATCCAGCATTGACTAACAGAATTTCCACTCTTCACTTGCAATGGAAAAATAATATTTTGTGAGATTTGTAGCAAATGGGTATGTAACAATAGTTTAAATATATTTCATTGAGCAGATCTACATACTATTTATACATTTGATTGAGCTGAAATTCTTCAAAGACAACTACACTTTAAGCTTTAAATTTTGGTAGTATTTACTGGTCATTGAGATTTTGGTTGTTTAAACCAAGTAATCACACTTTATGATAGAAATACGACAGTACAACATTTAGAATTTTAATTCAGTTAATTTCTACACTTTTTAGATTTTGCAAGAAAAAAAGTGCCGCCTTCGGCAGCATGTGCAAGGGGCAGGACATAAGGCAAAAGCTCCTCAGAAAAATTGAAGTAAACAAGCTCTACTGACACAGCCTACTTCATCAAACCTTAACAGCAACTTCTATGCAGGCTTAACCAGGGCATTTGTTGCTGCCAACACTCCATGCAATGCAATTGAAAATCCGGTTTTAAGAGAGTATTGCAAAAATACTGTAAACAAAAATCCCCTCTGAATCTACCCTAAGAAAAAATTATTTAGAAGAATCTACAATGAAACTTTAGCATTCATTCGGGAGGATATAGGCAATGCTTAAATATGGATGGGTCTCTATAGATAAAACCTCAGATTCTCTGAATAGCTATAGTATGATAGGGAAACTTGATCATGATGAACCTTTGATTCTGCACCTTGTGTTAAGGAACTTCTAAAAGTGAATAGTAAAACTATTTATTTTGTAAACAAAGGACTACAGTGGTTATACGCTGGCATTGTAGATTATTCTAAAGTTCTGTGCTTTGTACCGGTACCACCTCATACATAGTTGCTGCAGCTCCACTTCTTAAAACTGTTTATCCTAACATCATTCATGTAACCAGTTTAGATCACGCCCTTCATAGGGTTTCTGAAACAATCTAGAATGAATTTCCTCGTGTTAATTCATTCATTTCCAATATTAAATTTTTTTTTTTCAAAGCCCCCAGGATTTTAATGTTCAGAGAGAAATGTTTCCACTCCCACATCGCCTGCTGCAACACAATGGGAAACATGGATTCAGTTAGTGATATATTTTTATAGATATTTTACAGAAGTGTCAATTATTAAAGAAATGTCTGAATCCAATACTTCAGCATCTGTGATACTGGGGAAAATTGTAAATATTCCAGTAGGAATTAATGTTTCTACTATAGGTAATTTAGAATTTGCCCCGGCTGACATCTGTTGCAGTAGAAAGAAATTTTTGTGCTTTGAAAATTATTCTGACTGACAAAAGGAAAAGATTAACTGTGGGGTATTAGAAAAAATTCTGGAGATGTATTTGCAGATAATTATGAAAGAGAATGAGCATGAAATTGGATTTCAAAAACCTAAAATTATTTCTAATTTTTTTCAATATATTCAATTTGTGCAGCTGTGTTTATATAATAAAGTTGTCTGCTGCCATTTCTTAAATATATATTTTTGTGCCATATTTTGTGTATTTTAGTGAATAATTTGTTAATTTAAATGAAATAAATTAGTTTGAAGCCTTAGTCATATGTGTCTAAAATTAAATTTTGAAAACTTATTTAGCCACCTAAAAATTAATGTCTAATTATAGGAGACTAACTGGTTTTTTGGTAAAATAATCCCCTTATACTACTGTATTTACTTATAACTACTTAAGTGGGCTTTGCATTATTACTATGTTACTTTTCCTAAATGTAATTAGGAAAATTGTTCTTGGTGACAGAAAAATTAGATATCTTAAAAGAATGCAAATTCCTTGCCTTAGAAATTGAATTGACTGAACCAGTTCCTGTTCCTTTTGTCATGCATGATCAATGATGTGTTTCATCTCTTGTGAAATACTCATAAATTCACCCAGTCCAACAGGAAGACAAAAGGTCTTACTAGTTATCATTCAACACCTCTTTCACTGTTAGATTATTTTCCTTTTATTAAGCCCTGTAAACATAGGTTGAATACAATATTTTAAGCAGTTCAATAATTTGTTTTTACCTTAATCCATGTGTACTCTAATTTTGTCATTAATTTGTCATGTAATATTTTTTTTAATATGGTATTACTAGAGGCTTTGCATTATGATGGTTTGTCCAGTAAACTGCAGTATTTTGTAATGAGAAACATTTGAAGGAAGGGGGTTCCTATGCCTTTTGCAAGTGTGTTAATACCATAGAGTATTTTCTGTTCTGAAAACAGAAGCTATATATCATGTATGTATACCACTAACATTGTCAAGATTTTGCTTGAAAATTCAATCATTGGTATTTCTAAATTAATAAATACTTCATGGAGTATCTCTGTAACCTGCACACTCTGTTCTATATCTTCTAATATGTAAAAGAATTATCTGACAGTTGGATGGTAAATAACCAGGATTACCATTTTAGTTGCAGTGAGTGGCACGATAAAATTGCTTATATATTAACTAAAATTGTTAATTGGAACATTGCACAGTGAAGCTAATATAGTAAGACCATTGTGTGTTCGACTAGGGGCTGACAATGTGAACGAAGGGTTCATGAAACCAGTCCTACATATTTAAACAAGTAAGTGGAGCAGAAGAAAGTAAGTTCAACTCAATCACACAATGATATTAATAAATATATATATATATATTTATACCCTATGGTTCACATGGTAGAGAATAGTTCTTAGCTTTTGGGGCAATGAAAATTACAGAAAATTAGTGGATATGCCTGTTGTTACATTGATACAACCATTAAATGCTGATAAGTAATTTAAGAAAGGATTGTGTGCAGACAAAATTGTGGCCTCAGATGTTATATGTGTGGGTATAAACTCACCACTGTAATACAGTGGAAAATTAGCGGCTTAAATTATGCCCAGAATACTTTATTAACCATAGGAAAAAATGAATAAAAAAATATTGTTTGAAAAGATAATTATTTTTATATGGAGTTAATGTTTTAATTAATGAGTATATGTATGAAACATGCTGTGAATATTTGTCATATTTAAAATTTATATGAGCTTGAATCATCTAAGAGGGAAAAGAGTTTGCAGTTAAAGTGCTTGGCCACTATGCTACAATCCATTTGTTGAATATGAAAAATTAGTAAATTATTGTTTATAAATGTTTGAAGAGACTTTATGCTTGCTTTAAATGAAAAATGACTGATTCAAAATTTAGTTTTAAGTTGGAGAGTACATTTTTTATATAATTAACTGATTTATAAATTTGAAGTAAAACATATGAGGCTCTTGTTAAATGTAAAGAAGTATTATAAGCTATGATTGAACCATTCAGAATTCTTTATGTAATTTTTTAATAAAATGTTTCCATTTTAACTCAAGATTGTGTCATTTATTGTATAATAAACTCCCGTTTTATGTCTCTCTTTAACTCAAGTGAAGGAGCTTAAAATCAGTAGCATATAAAATTAAGATCAAAAATTAAAAACAATTCAATTTATACTATTATTTTTCTAGCAATTATCTTGACTACTAATCAAATGTTTTATGTACAGATTGAAGATTAAAAATTAAAAATCAATAACAGTTTGTAGGATAAACAACTGTGCCTTTTCCTCATTCTGAAACATGAATACTAAAAAGTACTAAGGTCAATCACATTAGCTAAGCAATACTATAAATAATTGGGGTGAACTGTAGGCTTGAAATAGCTCTGTTTAGCTTGGTATGAGTATGTTAACTGACTTTTACCAAATATAACAAAGTAATTTTCAAGTAAATATACAATATTCATTTCTGCTTCAATGGCAAAGAAGTATGATAAACTAATTATAATTCATGCAAAAGTTATTAGAAATTCATTGCAGTTTTCAAAACAAATTTAATGATAGCAATAAAACAAACTCTATTTTAAGGTAATGGAGCTGCAAAGCACAGTATTAAGAAAGACATAGTCAATAATGTAGCATCTAAGCACAGTTGTCAAATGTTCTATGCATTATATAAGACTTCTCTGGAAAATGCTCACAGTATAAAAAGTAAAGTAGCACAATTTCCTTCAAAGCACTTTGTGGAATCTCATATTTATCCCAGAATCTTTTCCAATCAGCAAAGTCTTTGGCTCACTCTCAGCTGCTTCATCATGTACATTTAGCAAATTTCGAAAGAATGTAGTTGCGGTTGTATCCATGAAAAGATTTTTACAATTTTTCTTCAAATATGCGCTCTAGAGGTCATAATTTTTGTATTTTCATCGAAACTCTCCTCATAACGATAAATTAACAAATGATTAGTCGAGTTCGTTAACCAGCAAAATTGGACCATTAGGGGTGGGGGTTAGCCTAAAACGAACACTTTTAAAAAATGAAAAATCGCTTTAGCAGGGCCGCAACTTTTGTTTTTATCAATGAAACTCAGTATATTTCTTTAAAGTAGACGATAGAAAGTGTTTTTCGAAAATCAGAATAATCGGGCGGGTCATTGGGATATATCTGAAAAACGATTGGGAGTTAAAGTGATTTTTAACAACTGCTCTAGCGGCCGCAATTTTAAATATTTTTAATTGAAACTCGACATATATAATTAAAATAAAACAATAAAATAGTTTCTGAAAGTCAGGGAACCATTAAAAGTGGAGATTTGTCTGAAACCCAAAGTTTAAAAATCACTCTAACAGCACCAATATTTGTTTTTTTCACAACGAAACTTGGCATATACCATTTACATTAAACAAGAAAAATAGTTTATGAAAATCAGTGAAATGTGATGGTTTACATGAAAACCATAATATAACAATTACTCTAGTGGCACCAATATTTACTTTCACAATGAATCTCCGTATATACCATTTAAATAAAATTAGTTGTTAAAAATCATGGAAATCGGGTCATTAGAAGTTTGAATTTACCTGAAACCCAAAATTTAAAAATCACTCCAGCGGCACTAATATTTGTTTCTTCAAAACAACATTAGGTATATAGAATTTAATAAAATAAGAAAAACATTTTCTGAAAATTAGAGAAATTGGGCCATTTGGATTAGAGTATATTTGAAAACCGAAATTTCAAAGCGCTATAGCATTTTATTTCCTCTATACTGTTTTGAAATAAAAGTACAAATTAATTCAGCATATTAGCTGTATTTATAACGGTGCATTTGTTTTATATTTAAAAAAAAAAAAAAAAAAAAAAGCATCGTCGTAAAGATAGCAAATGTGAAACATTAATCTAATACGCGTTTGAGACATGTTTATTTGCATGTAAGAGCGGTCTGTGATAACCTTCAGAAAACGTTTTCGTTACATGTTTTTATTACAGTAACATTTAAATTAAATTTGAAAGCCAGCGAAAATCGGGGAAACGCGATTATTTATTGTAGATCGTGGACATTTGCGTAATGCATTGTAATTGTTTTTAAATAGTAACATGATTGTGTTTTATTGAAATATATGAATATCTTAAAAAAATGTAACTCAAAACTTTCTGTATTTAGTGAATGTAAAGTTGATATTAAGCACTGAGTTCCTAAACATGGTTACATTTAAAAATGTTTAAAAATACCCATACAATATAGCATTGTCTATCAGTGGCCATATATTTAATTTAATTACTAGTGTGCCAATTTAATTACTAGTGTGTCATTAAATGTTATGGTTTAATCTCAACAACAACAACTACTACTACTACTACAATAATAATAATAATAATAATAATAATAATAATAATAATAAATATTATTATTATTTTAAAAAGGTTATTTCTCTTTTGTAATACAATGTGTTCAGCTTATTGAAGTGTTCTCTACAGATTTCTCTTTTTGGAATGCCAATTATGACTTTGTATGCATTTTGAAAATTAACTTACTATTTACAAAATTTTCCACAGTGGTAGCTCATATAATATAAGCGAATAAAAGTAAGCAATGTAGCAGGTTTTCAGTATGCTCAATGTTACTCAAGGTTTTAACATTTATAGAACTAAGCACGCGATGCTTAGTTTTTCAGTCAAGCTTCTATGTGTTTAATAATAATAATAATAATAATAATAATAATAATAATAATAATAATAATAATAATAATAATAATAATAATAATAATAATAATAATAATAAATATTATTATTATTATTAATTTTATTATTTTAAAAAGGTTATTTCTCTTTTGTAATACTTTTAGATTCTAAGAATTCAAAATTTTTCCCCTAATACCATAATGTAATCCCATTACTTTAATTAATAAGGCCATACTTTGGGTTTTATGTTCTTTTTTAAAGTTACTCTACTAGGTTAGGAATTAGCTTATTTACGCAGCTCCTGCGTGACGGACTTTTTTTTAATTTTTTAAATCATCTATTGATTTCAAAGGGAGATACAGGACTAGTCAGACTGTACAGTAATATAAGATGCATAAAACTACGAGTAACACTAAAGAATACAATAGTAAGACTATTCAATAATAAAACATCCATATTGGATTTACAGTAGGTTATATAGCTCTGATTATTCAACAAGTTTTACGGCAATGTGGCTTATTAACACAAATGTTCACATAAGATCAATGGTGTGTCTTCAGTATGGTCGAAATTTCGTGAATATCTGCTCTCAAGTCTACTATATTTTAAGCTCTCGGACATTTGAAATGAGAAGGAAAACAGCCTTAAGGAAGGATTTGGGATTTCCAGAATTATAAAGGAGATTTTCATTTGGAAGTACATTATATCTACATTAAATAAATTATTAAATGAGTTCCGTATGAATGAGAGATATATTCTGTATAGTACACACATTTTGGAGTAGAATTGATGTTGCTGTAAGAACTTGTGCACACCTAAGTTAAATTTAGTTGCAAGGGTCACAATTTTTAAGTATATTGGTAGAGCAGGTATAATTGTATGCATTTATATTTAGCATATTTCAAATAGTTAAATATTGTGAATCGTAGTATGCAGCTTGCTTTTGTTACGCATGTTAAGTGTTAACATCTGAACATCTGAACTTTAGCATTAGTTATATACCTTGTATTATTATTCTTTATATTGGTTAATAGATGCATAATGTATAAATAAGGTAATGTCAATGTGTTCAGCTTATTAAAGTGTTCTCTACAGATTTCTCTTTTTGGAATGCCAATTATGGCTTTGTATGCATTTTGAAAATTAACTTACACTATTTGAAATATGCTGAATATAAATGCATACAATTATACCTGCTCTACCAATATACTTAAAAATTGTGTTACGCATTTTAACATTGAAAGCAATAATAATATCGTTTTTAACAAACTATTCTTACCTTTATAGAAAATAAGGTCCAAACATGTTTAATATATACATTTGGTGTACTATTAATTTTTTTTAAAGGTCTAGTGATATTAACATTGAGTATACCTGTCATTTTATCAAATGGGGTAGTTTATCGATACAATTATTATCATGGTATATAGTTGTTCTCACACCTTTCTTCATTATATATGATAACATATCTTGTTTAGGTTTTACCAAGGTCGACCACATTTACCAGACCCCAATGTCCCAGGAAGTCGGTCCTGGTGGTGTAGTGGTTACCATACATGCCTCCTAAACCCAAGATTGCGGGTTCGAACCCGGCCAGGACCGATGGATTTTTTCGGGGCGTAAAAATCCTAAGTATGGCTTCCTTCGGAAGAGAAGTAAAGCCGTGGGTCCCGTGTCGTACATTTACGGCACCAAAAATAAGCTCAAGCCTGAAAGAGAGGCCTCTGAGCAAAATTTGTCGGCCGTTTCACGCCCTGAGTTGAATGGGACGCTGATGACCTGAGCTGTTAAAAAACGTCCATAAATAAATCATTCAAAAAAAAAAAAAATCCCAATGCGGAAAGTAATAGTGGCCGATGTCGCCCTACCAATGCCAACATCAAATATGAAAGTTTCACGCAATATGACGTTTAAAAGATTATATTATTTATAATTAGAACATATTTCTATGGTTTTTAAGAATCTGAAATTGTTTACAAAAATATTTCTCGTATGTAAAAGAACCTTAAAAGTAATGCACATAGAAGAGACAGCATCATGTTTGTCGTTTATTTTAATGAAAAGAACATAATCTTTCCTTGGCAATAGTTATAGATGGGTTTACCTGTCTTATATTAACCTCACCTGCAAAGAAGTAAAAAATGTAACATCCTGCTCACACCGCATCTAGTTCCAAAACCCGCTTCATACTTCTGTCGGATCTTTTATTTCATTGCTAGCCCTCACTATGATGGTAGATTAGGGAAAATTGTACAAGGAAAATGTACCCCCTAACCACAAATTTGAGTACGAATGTTTAATGCACACTACAGCTTCATAATTAATTTCAAAATTAGCATGGCGTATACTATTTATCCACTCCTCCCTTAATTACTGTTATTTATAAAAAGTAAATATGGTATTATATGTTGCACTGCCATAATTAAGATAAATAAGAGCAACCTATCTTATAATAACATATTCCATTACAAAAGTTCCTTGCGTGATTTCACTATTTTAACCTAATAAAAAAATAAAGAATTAACACGCTACTGTTTACTTACTTCCAACTATAAACCATTGTAATAAACTAGGTAACTGTAGCAAAGCATATAAACAAACCCATATATTAATAGCAGCATAATCTCACTTGCAAATGAGCCGATACATGTTGTAATATCATACTTGCATCATTCATTAAAACTCTCATCATCTGGATTCAAACCACGGTTCATACATTCTTTCAGATCTTTTCTCTCTTTGCTAACCCACACCATCACATACTATGGTAGATTACAGAAATTTGCACACGGAAAAATGTCTCTCTAACCACAAATTTTGGAACGAAACGTTTAACAAAATTGCAGTTTCATCATTAACTGCAAATTTTGAATAATATGCTCTTTATCTACTGCTTTAATTACTGCTATTTTGAAAATGTAAATGCCGTGCACTGCCTTAATTAAGATATACAAGAGTAACCTATCTTTTGCTAAACGCTTCTTTTACACAAGTTCCTGGTGTGTTTTCACTCAATCAGTTTTAACATAATAAAGACTAATGAAGTAACACGCTACTCTTTATTTACTTGCAATTATAAACCACATTTATAAGCCAGGTAACTGCAACAAACTGTGTAAACGAACCCATGTAATTAAAAGCATAGACCACATTTTCTACCATTTTGCCTTTTATCGATACCTTCGTTGGAGTCTGGTAAATATAGTGTATTTTGGTTTTCTCCCTCAGATTAAGATAACAGATATGCTCTGCGAAATAGTCCAATTTTTGCTTTATAAACGGTGGTGGGAATGTGCCTAAGATGTTTGCTTTTGCGTATTCTAGTTCAGGTTCATTCACAATGAAATATAGACTTAAACATAACGTAAACAGAGAAACTTGTGGTCAGATTATTCAATGGAACATTCACAATGACTGAACTAGCAGACATAGATATAAACGTGGAAGCTTGCTAGTTCCAAGCTTATATGACTACGTTTGTGATTGGTGACCTTGGAACCTCGTGTGAACACCAGAAATTCCGTGTGGATACCTGCAAAATTGGTGCTGCGCTCGCAGGTCAGTTCTTGACAACCCCAACAGATGGCTCTCAATTGCGACGTTCTAAAGCTGCAAAATTAAACCGTGTTTAAACCCATTTCGCCTAACAGGAGCATTCTTTTCATTAATATGTGTTTTAAATTTGACAAATAGAAGGAAACCGAAAAAAATTATGCGGAATCTGTTTGAAAGTGGTTATTTGCAGTTCCGAAAGGAAGAAGAAATGTACGTCATGTTTTGATATCGCGGTGGTTAAGAAAACACGACGCATGTTTAAATGTACGTTTATTAAAATGTAAGTGCACTTGGTGGGGTACAACGCCAAGGGAAACGATAAGGAACTGAAATTATTTCGTTTCCCCAAAAATGCTGTGCGGGAAGTAAAATTTCAGCATGCGTATGGCTAGTTGTACTTGATTCTTGAAGATACAAATGCACGTTGAAAAACTATTGACCAAGTAACATTTATTTAAAATGATATGTTTAAATGTTCCATGTATATGTGTCTTGTACAAAATGTGTTAAATGGATAATAATATTTTTTTCATAGTATTTCGACAAAATTAATAAGTTTATAACTAGAATGCATTTTTCTTCTAATTCTCCTTCCTCCCCGAAAATACAGTGATAGTAACATTGAATACAATGGGGTGTAAAGTAAAAGCTCCTTTCTTAATTCATGTATATTGAATTGTCATTACAGTAGCTTTATTTGAAGATTTGAGTATTATAAAAGGTGACAACAGCGTAATTACTGATGAACACTATTTAGAGTAGAATTTAGATTAGATATTTCAAAACTGTTTTATAACAATTTTACATTTTAAGTGTTAGGGGGCTTGAAAAAAATCATATTCTTTGCACAATTGAAATGAATGTAAATAAGCAATTAATTAATAAGGCTAAAGTACAACTAATTACTTCTCTTTAATGTTTTTTGAAACTTATTTATGCAGCCCTTTATATTATGGTATAGTGTAAAATTGTATATTTTGCAAGTAATATATCATATTCTTGTTGGGAATTTCTGCTGTTCCAGCAGATAAAGGAATGGTAATGTTTGCATTTTGTTTCTGCTAAAATAAAACAATATTGACAACACTCATAATATGCAAAACTAATGCATTTGAAGGAGAGGGGTTGACTTAACTAACTTGATCAATTTTACCAATAAATTGCACGCTTTGGTTCAGTATTAGTGGTTTTATTTGTAACCAAGGTTTATTGATTCTGAATTACCGTGCTGTAATGTATGATGTCACTACTGAACAATTAATTTATGGCAGAACGGTGAATATTCTTGTCCAATTCAAAATTGCCTGAATTCTTGCAAGTAGTGAAAATGAAATGTTTCTGTTCCATAAGAGATGATGGAACTTCGCTCACACCAACTGGCCTGTTGGTCAAGAGATCTCCCAAAGAACATCATTCCACTAGGTTACCTTGTATCATCTGTATCATAAATACTGTACATCCTTAATCCTTTACACAAGTCCATAGACATAGTTTCTAAATATATTGGATAATATTTACCATTGTATCTTTAATTAACCTAAAATGTTGTAGCCTCTCGTTCATACTACTATAAAAATCTGATATCATATATGCCCTAAAGATTGAGTGTACTTATACTGCTGAGGGTTCATCAGCTGCAGTAGCTCATGAAACACATTCTGAGCATTTCTATAGTACGTGGAATATAAGACTACAAAAATCTACTCACTAGCTAATCTAGAATATATAATAACTCCATTTTAGTGGTTTTGATATGATGTTGGCTTTAAAATGTAATTACGTCTTGGTAATACATTTGTATCAGGTACAAAGTACAACTCTGTAATCGTGCAGAAATGCACCAAACTTACATTAATTTTTAAGTAGATTTTGAGAATTGAAATGGTCTTGATAATTTAAAATTCCGAAAAAAAACTTTATAGCTGAATGTGTAGCACATGCAATAAATCTAAAAATGAAAATGTATTCTGTCCAAATCATCTTACACAATGACAAATATTTCTAAAACAAATCCTACTCTAATAAAGTAAAAGCAGTTGTAAATGGACATTATCAATTTAATGAACATGCAAAACAATATTTATACGATATTTATTTTATTTCTAGAGTACTAAAGCACAAGGCAAATAAGATGACAATTACGCGTATCTATGGTGTTCTCAAAAAACGAAGAGAAACAGCCAAGAACAGGGCAATCTCAAGATTATGCTGCTCCTCGTTTCAGTAAATTAATAATTTCATCATACCTACAATCTCAATTTGGCATCATTCAATTTCTTCCAGTAATAAAATGTGAAGTGTTTTCTACATAGACGTGATTTTCCAGCCTGGAAGAAGGCTGTTGCTGCCGATGAAGAGAAAACGAATGCCATGTCAAAGAACGAGTGGCATATTACTTCCAGTGGCAGAGGTGCTGATATGTAGAACTTTCTCTAGTGTATGTGAAAATTCAGTAGTATGACAACTTATTATTCAATGTTGCATATATAAAACTTTTGTAGCGACTCCCATGCATATTAGATTCGTTCTTCAATAATATTTAAAAGCATATTTTTTGTTCCAACTTCTACAGCTTGTCACAATTTCAATAGTAATTATTATGTATGTTATACTTTAACGTAAGCTACATAATGGATGAATAACACAATAACAATAGCTCTTAAAGGAGTTCACAAGAGTAGCTGTAAGCCTAATATAATGTTATGGCTACAAAACCACCTTGTGTGTGTGTGTGTGTGTGTGTGTGTGTGTAGTATTTTTTATTTGAAAATAATATTCTGTGTTACTAGATAGAAAAAAAATTTTTTAAACATACTAAAGATAATATTTATTTTAGCATACAGAACATTCATTTTAACAAGTATTTTCAGAATTTTTGTAATAATGTCTCGTTGAGCAGCTTATAGCAGTGTGTGCAATGTGAGAGAGAATAAATTGTTTTATATTTGAAAATATAAAAATGGCACATCAATATATACATCTTGCTGAAATACCACTCACCTTTGGGTAAACTTGCCTTTTAAACCCAAGATCGCGGGTTCAAACCCGGCCAGGATCGATGGATTTTTTCGGGCGTAAAAATCCTAAGTATGGCTTCCTTTGGAAGGGAAGTAAAGCCGTCCCGTGTCGTACATTTACGGCACGAAAAAGAACCTCAAACGTGAAAGAAGAGGCCTTTGAGCAAAATTTGTCGGCCGTTTCACGCCCTGAATAGAACGGGACGCTGTTGACCTGTGATGTTAAAGAGCGTCCGTGAATAGACAAGAAAAAAAAAAAACTTTGGGTAAAAATTTAAACCCTCATTACCAATTACTGTAGTGCAATATATTGAATTGAATGGTATGATTAGTGCGATTGAGGCCATTAACTAATGGCCTTAATTTTAGAGAAACTGGGAAAAACATGTTTAGAACGTGCATTCTCTGCTTTTGCAATTTATTTTGGAATAATAAGCTGCTGGCTCTGCCCAACAGCTATGCTATGTCCTTTGTAGCAAAGTTGTTTATTGCATTAGACTATGACCAATTGAATCAGCAGAGCAAAGTGTGATTTTTGTTTAGCTGTTGAATATTTGTCCTTATTGTTAGAAACTTCCACATATTTCTGATGCTGATACAGCTTAAGAAATATTTTGCAATAATTATCATCAGTCTGAACTTCTAATTTACCAGTAAACTTGCAGTTAATACATAAAACAGAACTATGCGGTTTTATAGTAATTTATTGAGCAAACTTTCATAACTAAACGAGTAAGGGTTGAGATGCCAAGTAACATGTAATTTTCAAGTGCCTTGAGTGAGCTTAAAGATTATATACTATAAGCATCAGAGTTATTAATAGGTGCTGAATTAAGGCTTACATTTGATATAGTAATGAAAACCTGAAGAGTAATTGAATTTTTAGAATCATGTTAAACAGCTCGCAATATGATTTACATAATTTAATGTTTAGTTTAGGTTTAATGTCATTACATATATTACTATTATTACAGAATATTTTTGCAATTTGTTTATATTTCCTTTTGCTTATTTGTAATCTACAACATTCTGGATCTATGTGAAGTAGAACTTCATTTTACTACATATATCCTTTGTCAAGCACTATATGGGTAAGACAGTGAATGGAATGATTGAAAATGACATAAGCTGATTATTACTTTCGTGCAACTTGATCAGGCAGAATTCAATTCTGTGACGTTACTCTTGCAGCTCACTAGGACCAAAGCATTAATCATGTGCCATGATGATGGCTATTGGTTGTCAAAAATGTCATTTTGTATACTTATAAGAAGCAATATATAAATTTTAAAAAATAAAAGAATATTTCCAAAATTGCCTGGACAATACAAACAGTAAATATTCTGTGGTCCAATTAATCTTACAGTACTTTTGGCAGTATAGCAACAATGTTCAGATAAGTTAAGAACTTAATTCCTCACATCCATGTCAAAGTTTACAGTGGGTTTGTATAAGTTTGAAATAGTGTATAATTCCTGAATTTGTATGTGAGCATTAGATGTAACATAGCTGTCTTTAAAGTGCATCTTTTTTAAAACTATAGATAACATTAGATATTTATAATGTAAATGCTATCTGGAGAACGGGATGTTATTTTTGTACACTATAAGGTTCAATATAACGCTTTATATTGGTACCTTTGTGTGCTTTAAATAAAATTACACGTATCGTTATTTGTAGTACATTATTATTGAAAGATTTATTTACTTACATTTTTACATCCTTCATTGTATAGGAAGACAGTTTATATTCTAGGTTATATACAGGCTATGTACAAAAAATAACTACAATTTACTTCAAATATGCTTCCTAAATCTTTAAAACAATTAAATCCTAAGAAGCCTAAGCCTAAGAAGTACTTCCTAAATCTGCTTAGATTTGGGTTAAGAAGATGAGCTACTGTCAGATTTTAAAAATGAACTTTCTGATGCAACGGCCACATAATGGATGGGGAGCACAAGAATCATGTCTGTGGGTACTAGCAGGATTATCTCAATATTTATATAATTTGTTTTATTTCTAGTTTCCTTTCTTTTTCTGGTTAGCTTTCACCCAACTTGGACAACCAGCCGCAGAACCGCTAAAAGCCTGAAGAGTGAAATACAAGACGCATAAATCCGATCTGTAACAGCAGCTCAGAACATGCAATGTTTGTGTCGTGTATTTGACTCTTCGGGCTGTCGGCGGTTCTGCAGCTGGTTGTCTGGAGTTCGGCGAAAGCCTAACAATGACTTATGTTCTCCGAGAAAGGAAACTACAAGTAAAATAGGAGGAATAACTGAATGAATAAATAAATCTAGTATGGTCTTCATTGCCCAACTCCCGAGGCTGCGTTATAGACTCGCCCACCACGATCTTCAGTTCGCGCATGCGGGGATATGCGAATAAAAATTTGCATGTGGTCACCGATGATTAACATTATAAGTTGTATATCTGTAGTCTGTATTAATCTGTGTGAGAAACCCACCTGAAACCTAAAGAAGCAACCAGTCAGAAAAAAAAAGGCATCTATTGTGAAAATGTCTTAGCTTGACGAGAAAGTAATAACATTATATCTGGCATATGCCTGACTATATGATAAAGAAATGCATCCTGCAAATATGTGCAAATTAAAGGGAATCTGGGGGTGAAAGGCTTTGGGTAGTGGGGCTCGATTATTACCTCGGCGCAACTAGTTTTAATGCACTATGAAACTATGCAGGAGTCAATCGGAACTACTCTGGGTTATTATCTTTTATTTCCCTTAGCAGATAATACAATTCTTTGATTTAAGAGATGGATCCACCTAGTTCTATGTGGTTTAGTTATTGCACGCGAGAAGTTGAATATCTACCGGATATATAGGGACTTTTAATATGTGTTTGGGGAAGTTTGGAAACGGAAACGAGTAATGTAGGCTATGCTGTCTTGAAACAACAGTTGAAATTCTTTTAAGAGTATGGTGGTATAAGTTTGTGTTGTTAGTTTCTGGTTCAGCGCTGATTAATTTAATTAATTAATTATCTCGACCAGAATCTGAAGGTTTTGCACAACCATAATGGTAATAATAAGAAGAATGAACTAGCGAGATAATTTTAAATGTAGTTTAATAATATTATGTTCTATAAGCAATTTCACGGTGACCACGTGCGTCAGTAAAAGTAGTATATTAGTACTAATTAGATTGAATTATAATGTTCCGCTTTTTAATTACAGTCTTTTAATAAGGATCCAGAGAAGCCCAGTACCGAAGCACAATTAATTCATCGAATTAGAATCACTCTGACATCGAGGAATGTAAGAAGTTTGGAAAAAGGTTTGAACAGCTTCATCATTCTTGCAGATTAATTGATCATTAGGAGTATAACACCATATGGGTTCTGTTCCACCAAAGTATGGTCTAATGCATCACAAGTGCATGGACTTGTAACTTGTACTTATTAGTGAAATTCTCTTCCACAAAGGTTTCTGCTACTCTTGTACAAATGTGGAAGTAATTTTTCGTTCTGTTCCACAGTCGAGCACTGGTAAATTTCTGTATAAATTTCTCTAGAAGAGTAGAAACAGTAATTTCAAATACTAATATAATGTATTATCATTTTAATGATATTGCAAGCCAGTAGACCCAAATGTACTAAGTATTTGCAAAAGTTATGATAATGATAAATCTGTATAAAGAAAAAATAAATATTTGTGTATAATAATTAAGTTAGATTAAGTGCAAATAAAGTATGGCTTACGACTGATATTGACATATCCTGTGCTTGCTATATGCTGCGAAAATAATTTTTCATTCTTCATTTGTATTTTAAAGGTTTTTGCTAAATGCCACAAAAATAATTTCGTTTCATTCTCTTTTAAAATAACCGCTTTTCACACAATTTTCCTCTTTTTTTTTTTTTCCTTATGAGAATGTGATTGTCAAGTAATATAAGCAAATAAATGAATATAAAGGATCAAATACTAAAATAAATGCCCAAGAATGATTGGGAAGCTTGATTCTTCTGCCATCTCTGCAGCAGAAATTGAAGCTCCTAAATGTAGCCATATGGGAGCATCATCTCAAAGTTGTTTATTATGCTGAATATCGATAAATACATAAAGTATTAAATTATCATTATGCCTGAGGAAAAAAAAAAACATTTTGCAGGAATGACAATGATCTGCTCTGTGCATTAAAAATCCCTAATGAGTGGGCATAACTTAATTCAAGATATGGTGACAATGGCAAACAGCTGTTCTTTCATCTTGCTCTTATATGATGGTCACTTGTAACTTTTTAGTAATAATTCACCAGTGAAACATTTCTTTCACAGAACATAAAGTTACAAACACCTTCACTATTACACTGATAATGCATTAGGCCATACTTTTGTAGAACAGGGCATGGAATTTTCAGAGATAAAACTTCCATATTTGCATGCTTATAGTACTATACTAAACCAAAATTTATAAAATTATAAATACTTTCGATAAAGTGAGTGTATAAATTATTACTCCAACTTCAGTTAGGGGATGAGTATAGATATTTCTACAGGTCGGCATTCATGATCGCAAGTATTCATTGAGGAATGTAGTAAATTTCCATATTATTTTTGCATATTTGTTCACCTAAGGGAATCTGTGCATCTGCTTGAACTATTCCATGCTTGTTTTTCAGAATGCCAATCCAACTGTTACATAATTTTACGATGTACCAAAATTTCAATTTATTTTAATATATATATTAAGCAAACGAAGGCGCTAGGCCATAGCAAACTACATTAATAGCTGGGTCCCTTGGTTTAAAGGATTTACCTGAGGTTAGGGTTAGCAAGACCCCAATGTAGGAATTAATAGACAAAATGGTGGAAAACAACGTGATTCTTGCTTTTAATCATGCTTTTAATTACGACTTTGTTAATTTGGTTTGTTGCAGTTATCTAGTTTATTACAGAGGTTTTTAGTTGGAAGTAAATCAACAGTAGCATTTACTTCTTTTGTTTTTTATTAAGTTAATATTGTTTTAGTCAAATCACACCAGAACTTGTTTAATAGTAAGTGTTAGTTCAACATGGGTTGCTCTTGTCATAGTTATGGCAGTGCACCGTATACCATATTTCATTTCCTAAATGACAGTAACTAAAGAGATAGTGAATAAAGAGTATATATCGTGCAAATTTTGCAACTAATGATGAAATTGTAGTGTGTATTAAATGTTTCATTCCAAAATTTGTGGTTAGGATAAACATTTTCCTTCTGCAAATTTCTGTAATCTACCGTATTATGTGATGGTGTGGATTACCAAAGAAATGAAAGAATGTATGAATAATAGTTTGAATCAAGATGATGAGAGTTTTAATAAATGGTGTAAGTATGTCTATAATGTGTATCAACTACCGCCATGGGTGGCCGAGGTCGTTAAGTCGTAGACTCATAAGCGGGAGGTCTGGGGTTTGAATCCCACCAAGACCGTCCCCCCTGACTGAGGTTTTTTTCCAGGTTTTCCTCGGTCCTCATAAATGGCAAATGCCAGAAAGGTACCCTAAACTTAGGCCTGGAACACTTTCTTCCTTTAAAATAAAAATACTTTCCCAATTTATCATTTCATTTTATGTATTCAGTGTCCACGTCTGTGGTGCCTCAGTATTAAAAATGGGTATTAAACACTAATCAAAAAAAATAAATAACATTGACTCATTTGCAAGTAAGGTTATGCTGCTGCTATTAACAAATGAGTTTGTTTATATGGTTTGTTGCATTTACCTGGTTTATTACAATGGTTTATAGTTGGAAGTACAAAAAAGTAGTGTTTTTATTTTTTTTTTAATTTTTTTTTATTAGTTTAAATTAGTGAAATTGTACCAGGAACTTGTGTAATAGAATGTGTTTAGTACAAGATTTTCTAAATAGTAATAATTAAAGGAGTGGATAAATAATATACGCCATGCTAATTTTAAAGTTAATTGTAAGCTGTTGTGTGTATTAAATATTTTATACCCAAATGGGTAGTTTGAAAGGGCATTTTTCTGATGCCTATCTACCATCATATGTGACAGTGAGGACTAGCAATGAAAGGAAATTGTGGAAGAACGTCGAAGCGGTTTTTGGAATGAGATAAAGGATTTTAATGAATGGTGTGAACAGAACATTATGTTTTGACTCTTTTGCAAGGGAGGTTAATACAAGACAGGTACAGACATTTATGACTATTGCCAAGGAAGCCTATTATTTTCATTAAAATAGACTATAAATTTGATGCCATCCCATGTGTGTCAATTAATTTTAAGGTGTCCAGTAATTTGAATTTACTGTATATTTTAAAGATTTGTGCCAACCTGTGGAGAAGTTTATAATATATAATATTATATATTTCATTTAGCTATGAGAAATATTGTTTGTAACAATTTCAGATTCTTAAAAACCATTGAAATATTTTTTAATGATAAATAATGTCATCTTGTAAATGTAATACTGTGTAAAAGTTTTATGTTGGCAGTAGAAGGGCAACTTCAGCCTCCTTTTTCTTTTCTTTCTCCCCTCCCCCCATATTATTGCTGTCTGGTAAATGTCTAGGTTAGGTTAGTTTATAATTATATTACTTATTACTAATTGCACTTTTGATTGTTAAATTGTGCGTGTATGCATCAGTCATTTTTGTGATGTCGCTATATTTCAACATGGCTGTGTGCATTTTGGTATGATAATATTGAAACGTCTAAGAGTGTGAAGTTTTCTGTATACCATTTACCCATTATTTCATCTTTTTTTATTTGCTACTTTGGAAATACATAACTTTTATCTAGTAATAATGTCTTCGTTTAAATTTTTTTTTTTTAATCTCCCAAGTATACTTTACGTGGTTGATAAAATTTCCCTGTATTCACCAATATCCCTTACATTTCCATTTTAAATATATTTCTTGCTTTTGGTACAAAATGTGATATAAGGCATTATGCGGCAATTTTGTCCTTCCTATGATTTCATTTAAAAAGTACATACTTTTTTTTTTTTTTTGAAAAGCAGTGGCATACTAGAGCTATTAACTGAGTTGCATCATCTCATAAAGCTGTTTTTATTAACTCTTCTGTTATTCTAAGTGCATTTAACACTTTAATTTCCCTGGTGTGCTTTATGGAAGGTAACAACTAAGGTAATGTTTATATATTATGTGTGCATTGATTTATTTATGGACGCTCTTTAACATCTCAGGTCATCAGCGTCCCATTCAATTCAGGGCGTGAAACGGCCGACAAATTTTGCTCAGAGGCCTCTCTTTCAGGCTTGAGGTACTTTTTCGTGCCGTAAATGTACGACACTGGATCCACGGCTTACTTCCCTTCTGAAGGAAGCCATACTTAGGATTTTTATGCCCGAAAAAAATCCATCGGTCCTGGCCAGGTTCGAACCCGCAATTTGGGTATAGGAGGCAAGTATGGTAACCACTACACCACCAGGACTGACTTTATATATTAAATGGAATATTTATAAAAGCAGAAGTTTTTTTTAATTATCATTTCATTCCCCCCCCCCCCTCACTATATTCAAGTTTTAATCCAAAGGTCTGTTCACATTGTGTTGTAATGATATTCCCACTCACTTTTATATTAAGTCAATTTAAACTTATATGCATGATTATTTTCAAGTTTCAGTGAAATCAGAATGTAGGAAATAACAGTGATAAAGGAGAAATTTCATAAACTCCGTTAAAAGGTTACCTGAAATGGAACATTATGTTCAAATATTATTACTGCTTTTCCAAAGTAGCAAATAAAATACAGGTGTAATAATAGGTAAATAGTACATAACAAATTTCCCACTATTAGGTGTTGTGTTATTAACGTACAAAATTGCAAAAGGAGCTTGTTGAAATACAGTGACTATAACCAGAAAACAAAAGATAGATGCATCCATGCTAACATGCTAAGACTTATAACTAGGGGTTTCTTCCGGGCTTAGAAGCCGTGGTCTGTTGGAGCTAAGGAGTCCAAACGTTTCATCCCCATCTGTGGAGGACATCTTCAGTGGTGCGGTCTGAGTCTTCTGGGTGAAGTTCCTGGCACGACTGAAATGCCAGCTGCAGGTGTTATATTTATACACAGACTGCTCAAAGAGGATTGGTTCGGCTGGAGCAGGGGGGGTGTACTTGGAGGGCGGGGCATCTCCGCTCTGATTGGTGATTGGTTCGGGTAAATTTTGCGAGTGTGGGATTGTTTTATATTCTCTAATATCGAATGCCAGGTTTTGCTCAGTTTGAGAGCCTCTTCCTTTCTGGTGAAATTATTAGGGTGCTTGTAGATTTCTATTGCTTCGCGTTGTAATTTAGCGTGGTAGTATGGTAGTACCATGTGAAGCAATAGAAATCTACAAGCACCCTAATAATTTCACCAGAAAGGAAGAGGCTCTCAAACTGAGCAAAACCTGGCATTCGATATTAGAGAATATAAAACAATCCCACACTCGCAAAATTTGTAGATTTCTATTGCTTCGCGTTGTAATTTAGCGTGGTAGTATGGTAGTACCATGTGAAGCAATAGAAATCTACAAGCACCCTAATAATTTCACCAGAAAGGAAGAGGCTCTCAAACTGAGCAAAACCTGGCATTCGATATTAGAGAATATAAAACAATCCCACACTCGCAAAATTTACGCGAACCAATCACCAATCAGAGCCGAGATGCCCCGCCCTCCAAGTATAATAATCCTAATAATTTCAACAGAATGGGAGAGGCTCTCATACTGAGTAAAACCTGGCATCTGACATTAGAGCATATAAAACAAGCCCACACTTGCAAAATTCAGCGAACCAATCACGATCAGAGCAGATCCACCCTCCGAGTACATCCCCCCCCTACTCCAGCCAAACCAATCCTCTTCGAGCAGTCCGTATGAAGATGTTCTCTGCAGGTGGGGATGAAACGTTTGTACTCCTTAGCTCCAACAAACCATGGCTCTAAGCCCGGAAGAAACCTCTAGTTATAAGTCTGACTCCGGCCGTGAAAGCTTCCAACTACTCATAATATGCAAGTCCTATTAACTTGAGATGACAGCTCTTTAACAACTAAGAGTGGCAGGGAAACCATTGCCTTGGAGGGAGAGCATCTACACACAAATCTTACTTTGAGACTGGTTTCAGGCAATAGCTGCTTCATTTGCAGATTCAGTTGGTTCTCCTATGCTTCTTCCTTAATCATTGTCCTCCATTTCATCTTTAATTAAAAAGTCTACTGTTGAGTCACTGCTGTCATCACAGTCATCTCCTAAATGAATGATTATTTTCTGCCTTGCATCCAGCAAACATTCGATGCACATGAACTCCTCTTCACTGTTGAGTCAATGTTATCATCCTCTAAACGAATGATTTCCTGCCTTGCATCCAGCAAACCTTTGCTGCACATGAACTCCTCTTTAACACTTACATGCCTACATCCTTTTTGCCAATCTTCCTCAGAAATATTAGCAAATATCTCATCTGCTAATTTAATTATGTTGTTCTTTTAAAATGTAACTTTTTTTCTGCAACCCAATTTTTCATAAAAGCTCAAGTGAGTTCTTTTGGGCTCAACTTGGGATGGTAAGGTGAGAGGCATAAAACAGTATGGTTATGTGCTTAAAGAATGCAATGTCAGGTGCTTAGGTTTTGGGGGAATTATCGTGTTGTAAATATGTGGATTATGAAGGTGGGAGAAATTGATGGCATAGAACTGTTCTATGGATAGGTTTTTGCTTAGCCAGAATATTCTCATATCTCTTCTGAATCTTGCAGCAAGGCATTTTATAAAGAAGTACAATATGACATGAGGCAATATGTGACTAGGATGGGGTTGATGGAAGGTTGGGAATAGGTCTTTCTTTTACCCACTTCTCATTATTGAAGTAATTAATATCATGGTAGTTGCCAGTCTTCTGATGGGTCTGAAAACCAACATAAGCATTAGGAATAAAGCCTTTCTCTTCTGCATGAATAATAACTAGGTATTGGTCTTTTGCAACCAGTGATGGGAGTCCATAAATGCTGTCATCACTCCAAGCATATAGAGTAGATGTGATGAATGAAAATATCTCATCCATATATATTATAGGATGACCTTCACTTCAAAATTGTTGGATAGTCCCGAGATAGTGAAGCCGTTCAGCTCTGATGGTCCTAGCACTTCATCAAAATTTCATTCTTTTCCAACCAAAACTCAAACTCAGAAGTATTTTCCTAAGTATACACTGTCTTCAAAGTTAATGTTTTTTAATTTTGCATATACCTTTTTCAGTGTAGGTCTTGCTTATTAACAATATAAAACTCTTTGTAGGTCTTTGTTTATGCATATATAAAACTCATTGACTGTTTGGCACACTACTGCCTCATTGAAACTATCCATACGGACTCAAAAAAAAAAAAAACACACACACACACACACGCACGCGCGCGCACACACACACACAGTAATGTGTACACTTGGTAGATTTATAAATTTTATTTCGGTGGCATGCATATATGAAAGTTTGCATGTATTGGGTTTAGACTAGACATTGCATTGCAAAATTTCACATGGGCATGTTGCCATGCATCTTCCTTTTCTCCTATTAGGGCAGATATGTGCATAATGTTTAGTGGTTTGTTGTTTATTTTCCAGAGTTGTCAAGAAAACTAATAGTCACATATGTAAGTCATGTGTTTACAAAAGTTTTGTTTAACAAATTTACCTTATTGAGCTTAACCCTTCATATCAGCTTCTATATGGTGCTATGTAATGCATTTTATTGCCCAATTCAGAAGCTGTATATTGATTATTCATAAAATACCACGATTTAATTTATTTAGTGCATTTCTTGCTGTTAATGTAACAGCACACTGTGCTGCCAATTTGTCCTTGGTGCGATTTCAGCTATAAAAGTATATGCACTTTTTGAGGCTAGTGGGTTGGGATACTACCTAGCTTTTAATGGAGTCCTATCATCTCCTAACAATGATTTTATATACTCTCCTGTCTTTGTAGGTAAGTTTAAAACTTCTATTTGTGTTGCATAGCCATGCTCAAGTTTCACTTATACTACACATATTGTACCCATTATGTACAATAATGGGTACATCTACTTTTTCATTACAGAAATTTAGCTCTATTTGTAGACAATTGCCATCTAAGAAGTAACAGGGTAAAAATGAACACGATAATTTACACAGGGGAACAATCATTAGTTGCTTTGAGATTTCTTTGCTCCATATAAACACAAGCATAGGGGATGGAGAAGTCTAACCAATAGTCCCCATGTGTCCAATGTTGCCATTTATTGGTAATGGATTCAATGTAAATACATGATATGGGGATCAAAGGGAAGAAGTTTAAATACAAGTTTTGATGTCAAGCTAGAAGTTGAGCCAGGAGCAAATGTTGAATATAAACACGAAATAGAGCAAAGTGACAGGTACTTTCAATAAAGAAAATATAGTTAGTGTGTAACACCAATCAATATGTTGTAAAAATGAAATTAGTAAAGGAGCAATTAAAGAAACAGCAATATTTTGTAAATTTAAGTCATGCTGTTGAATGAGTATAAAAGGGATCTAAAATGCCGAAAAATAATGAAATGAATCATATCTTGGAGATAAGATTCCAGTGCAATTACATTGAGTGATAAAATGGTATTAAATAAAGTTGAAATATATCTAATAATCTTAGTTTGATAATGAACAAAATATTGCAGCAGAAAGCTGAAAACAACATAATCTCATAGTTATAAATGCATTCCTGGAGCGCTAATTCTTGGCCTTGGAACCATTAGCTGTGAACTTCTGCCCTCAATCCTCTCCCATCCATCACGGCTGTTAATAAAGTTAACTGAAAACACTTTTTCCTAATCCAAATGAAAACACGTATTGATAATGTGTAAGCATTTTGTAAAAAGGACAATGTGAAAGGAAGCAATATTTAAAATACATGTAATCTATGTTTCAGTTTGCACTGACTTGATAAATGGTGCCAAGAAGCAGAACCTTCGTGTAAAGGGACCAGTCAGAATGCCAACTAAAATTCTGCGCATAACAACACGCAAAACACCTTGTGGAGAAGGTTCAAAAACTTGGGATCGTTTCCAAATGAGAATTCATAAACGAGTGATTGATCTGCATAGTCCATCAGAAATAGTGAAACAGATTGTATCCTTTACATAAACAACTAATTTCTTCACCACCTAAATAACTTTTGAAGTATATGGGTTCAGTGACACAAAATCTGTATGTATAGCTGTATACTGAGAACTCAAAGGTATTGACTTTTTTCTACTTCCTGTTTGACAAGAAAGAAGCTTGAACTCTTTATTTTAAACAAAATATCCAAATATATTTTAAATTTTCAAATAATGCTTAAGAGTTTTTCAAAAAGTATTCACACTAGATACTAAAGTGTAGCGAAGAATAAAATGCCCCTTCCTGAACAAAATAAAACAAAGCTAGATATATGTCTAAATTCTATGTTCAAAACTGGTAGCCCTCAGCTGCTTGACCGCCACGGGTGGCCGAGGTCGTTTTTTTGCGGACTTGTGAGCGGGAGGTCTGGGGTTCGAATCCCGCCAGGACTGTCCTCCTTGACTGAGGTTTTTTCTAGGTTTTTCTCAGTCCTCATAAATGGCAAATGCCGGGGAGGTACCATAAACTTAGGTCTGAAATGTTTCCTTCCTTAAAAATAAATCCTTTCCCAATATATCATTTCATTTCATGTATCACTAGTGTCCATCGCCTGTGGTGCCTCTGTAGCAAAAACGAGTGTTAAACACCATTCATTCATTCAGCTGCTTGACAATGTACCAGTTAGTCATAGAAACTATTAAGGTTTCACTTAACCAAATTTTACAAATGTCTTGTACCACTACTATTAATCTATTAATCGATATTCCAGATCTTCTAAGTTGTTGGGTCTTTCTCGATGTGCGTTAAATGACCCCACAAAAAGAAGTTCAAAGGGAACAACTTTGGGAATCTTGCTGGCCATCTCTTTGTAATCTCTCCTATCGATCAATAGTTATGGCAAAACCTGGTCTAAGTGCTGACAAGCATTCTGACCATAGTGAGCTGAAGCCCATCTTGGAAATAGATGTCTCTGGGTAGCCCATTGTTGACTGAATGTGGAAACAAGTTTGCACACTACTTGACTTCGAAGCAAATACAAATTAGCATTTCTCTAAAGAAGAAAGGACCAATGAAATGGGCAACAATATGAGCCCAAACATGTAAATGTTTGCGGATATTGCATTTGGTTCTTCTCCATTCATTATGGATGTACATCTGACCAGTATTGGTAATTGTGTCTGTGGACAAATCCATTCAGGCAGTATTTGTCTTTATCTAAGAATACAATTTGTCTAAGAAAAACTAATTTGTTTTTAATGTGCACTCTATCCTTGATTCACAAAACTGCATTCTTATATTGGGATTGCACTCTGAAAGCTCCTGCGAAAGTTGTAATGTATAAGAATGTTGCTTGGCACTTTTAAGGATTTTAGTCACAGAACTTAGGTTTATATTTGACTCTAATTACAAACTTGTAGTAGACACTAAGAATTTGAAATGATTGAGCCATTAAACATCACTGTTACAAAAGTCCACCATATTCAACTAATTGTAGAAGACATTTTGGATTTTCTTACATGAGGAGAACATCCAATGAATTATTCCCACCAGTTCACTTTTGGGTGACCTTATCTTGGAAGTCCTTTGTGCTTCCAATTTAATTATGATTCTTGTCAGCATTTTATGTGGAATTGGATTATGATCCAGATGCATATTAAATAAATTTGCTATCTCTTGATGAGACCACTGTCTGTCTCCATAGCCAACCATAATTAAAATTAGAAATCTTTTATGATTGCTGAACCTCAGAACTGTTTAAAACACTAGTTGTCACATTTAATCCCTTTAATAAGATGTTTCTGTATTCCATTAAAATGATTCCGTGGATATAAACAAAGGTCAGTATTATGTTACAAAACACAGTAAACAAAAGAAACATTTTATTATTGCTACATTTTTTGTTCTTGATTTAGCAACAACAGATTGTTACAGAAGTATCTAGTGTGGATACGTTTTAAAAAGTTCGTCAAAAATGTAAAAATATATTAGGTATTCCTTTTAAAATAAGAGAGTTGGGGTTACTTCCGTTAAATTAGAAGTAGTAAAAAGTTTACATAATTTTTTAGTTTATCCCCACAGACCAAGTTTCATGTCACATGCTTTAAAAGTTATTTAGGTATCACAGGACTTTTAACTAACCTTTCATAACAAAAGTTCTTCTATCTTTTAAAATCAAACAGCATATTCAATATGCCATATGCTTAGTTTTGAATAGCAAGAATTTTCACAGTGAATTATAGTGTAATATAACAAATTATTATTGAGAAATCACTCATATTTTACTAATTTTGTTCCACTTACTTGGACATGTTTCAAAGGCTATTTCTTTCATCTTCAGCATGTTTCCACTGTCTGCTTCCCACCATGGTGTTAACATGTCGCTCTGTGGATTTTACGAACTTAGTGATGAAGTTACTATTGTTTGAAGATTAAAATTAACTAAATTTTCCTATGAATATATTTTCTCCACACCGTTAATTCTATGGGTTTTTGAGGAGCTTTTAAGATTTTTGCTTCCTTTGATGAATTCCAAAAGGAACCAAAACTCTTAAAAGCTCTTCAAAAACCCATAGAATTAACAATGTGGGAAAATACAATCTTAAACAAAAACAAGGAAAATTAAATTTGACTAAAAATGTTAATTAGAACATTGCACAGTAAAGCTAATCATATATTGAGATCATTGTATGATTGAGTCAAACTACCACTCTTTGCTTCACTTGTTTAAAATATGTAGAACCGGTTTCACAAATCCTTCGTCCCCAACGTCAGCTCATTGCATCTATCTTTCTTTCCCTCCTCACCAAAAGGGGGAGGGGGTTGAGTCAACAATGATCTGATGTTGATAGGTTCATGAAATGTTAGTTTGATTCAACCATACAGTGATCTCAATATAAAGAGAATTTGGTTAATTTTGATCCTCCAAACAATAGCAACCTCATCACTAAGTTTGTAAAATTCACAGAGCAACATCTTAATATTGTGCTGGGAAGCAGACAGTGGAACCATACTGAAGATGAAGGCAACAGCCTTTGAAACATGTCCAAGTAAGTGGAACAAAATTAGTGAAATTTGAGTGATTTCCTCAATAATTTATTATGTGCCATATCTGTTGGTATCCTGCAGGTTAATGTTGGGTTTTGTAATGTCATAGCTGTCAGCTATATAATTTTGTTAATTATAGCTCTCATGCTTTCATATTGGCTTGTATCTCGGACATCTGTAACCTCTAAGTTATGTTTAAGTTAGATAAACTTATTTTGCGATAATGAATTGTGATTAGGTTGCCTTAGGAAGTGGTCAGGTGTTACAAACATAAACTTGTAGTTTATCACACCACGTAACTTCTTTTAAGATTACAATTGTAGTTTATGTTTTCATCTCCAGCAGAGTCGAAGATCATTAGCCTGTTTTTTAATTTGTAGATATAGATTTTCTCCCAGGTTCTCTGGCAGTGTGAAGTTCATTAGCCTGTTTTTGAATTTGTAGATGTAGATTTTCTCCCAGGTTGCTAGTTCAGTAGGTCCTTGTACTGATTTTAATAATTTTCTTTTATTCATTACATCATGATTTTGTGACCAAAAATGATATACTACTACTGATTTCTCTTTTTGCTTGTACTTAATATTCCTGAAATGTTCCTTTAACCTTGTACCAATGTTTCTCTTTGTTTTTCCAATATAGATTTTTTCACATTCTGCACAAATTATTTTGTAAATACCTGCTTTTTCCTCTAGCCTAAGTACCCTAAACTTAGGCTGGAACATTTCCTTCCTTAAAAAATCCTTTCCTAATATATCATTTCGTTTCATGCATCATCAGTGACGACCGCCTGTGATGCTTCAGTAGCAAAAATGGGCATTAAACACTATTTAAAAAAAAAAAAAAAAAAAAAAAAGCATTGGGACAGGTACCATGGAGGCGATTAATTATCTGTAGACTTCTCTCAAACTGTTATCTGTATTCTGTTGTCATGATATAATGTATTGTTCAATATATATTATATTCATTTCAAAACATTAGTCCGTTTCATTTGAACAACCAAGTATTTTGATTTGCACCTCGCAAATAAAGATGTAAATTAAAATCTAATTAGATTTGTTATACACAATTAAAATTAGTTGATTGATCAAGTATAATAAGGAACCATAAGCTCTGAAATCAGCCCAATTTCAGTTTTCTGTTTATTAATTGCCTAGTATTGTTAAAAATCTATAATAATATAAAGTGAATTTTGTTATTGAGTATATTAAATCTTAATTTAAAAAGTATATGAGGTAAACAGTTAATGGTCCTACATATATTTCTTATTTAAGTGTGCAGTACACAACATTTCATCCATATTGAAAGAAGTAGATCAAAAATTACTCCTGTGTTGAGTGAGGTTGAAAATTAAAGTTTGATTTGACATGCAATGACCCTGCTGTAAATATATCTTTTTGAGAACACATAAGTTTGTGCCATTTTTCATAAAATTACGGGCTTTTTATTTAGATTGTTTGTTTTTATAATTTTTCAGAGATTGGAAGGATGAATGCTTGCAGTGTTCAGTGCTTCTGTTTCCTGGGCTAATGTATTTCAAAATATTATAATTATAATGTGCACATAATCCTCATTAACAGGTGGCATATAAACGAACAAAGAGTTATGAATTCTAAAAATGTGTTGTCACTTTTCCATGTACCTTACAGGTATGTGAAGTGGTGAAGAGTGTAGTGTGGGCGTAAGTTTAAATATCAATTCCTCAAGCTGGAGCGTCAATTTGATTCTATGTGTGGAGTATGGCGGATGTGGCTGGTCACTGAGTAGTCTAGTGAAGAGTGTAGTGTGGGCGTAAGTGTAAATATCAATTCCTCACGCTGGAGCGTCAATTTGATCTATGTGTGGAGTATGGCGGATGTGGCTGGTCACTGAGTAGTCTTTTCATTGCTGTTTTCCACTGCTGCTCCGTCTGATGGGGGGTTTACAGTTTGGGATGTTAAGGATCTCAGGGTTTGCTGTGCTGGAGGTTTTGTGACTCAGGTCAATGGGACGAGAAGGTTTCGAGAACAGACCACAGAGAAAGAAAATGCCAGAGCCTCTCTAACTGACAGTTTATTCACAACACTATATAACCATTTGACCAGACTGTCCGCAGAGACCCAGGTTCTAGCTTTCTGAGTATCAAACACTTGAACCTACTTTATGTCTTACTGACTGACTTATTGCCTTACTTGTACCTGCTCTTCGACCGATCTTAAGCTTTTAACTAACTTATTCATGCTCCTCGACTGACCCTACTCTTTTACTCACTTATTGTGCTCCTCAGCTGATCTTACTCTTTTACTCACTTATCGTGCTCCTGGACTAACCTTACTCATCTCTGGCTGTGGCTTTTGGACCATTAAGCCACACCCCTTTGCGAGAAATACTTCTCTATTATCATGAATTGAACTTTACTTCTGGCTTCCTGATTAGTGATTATTCAATATATATTTCTATGCCTATAGACTTCTATTTGTTCACTTGTGGCCGATGCCTATTGGTTACCCATTTTCCCCCACACCTACACTTTCTAATTTTTATTGTCTCTGGCCTTTCCCAAGAAGCTTCCCTATCATAAATTCTGGCTGTCACCTTTTATGCTATTCCATTTGTCCCTTTATATCCGTGTGCTATTACTTAGACAAAACGTGTTTGAATCATCTGTTAGCTATCTTTATTTTCTGGGAAATTTCGGGCGAAAACTGTATTATTGTCTTGAACTATTTTGTATTTTCCATTTCTGAAGCATTCTCATAAATCTGCACTTCTCTTTTATCCTTAGGTGCACAATGTGCATGAAAATAAAATTACCCTTTTTTAAAATACGCTGTCAATGTCCACTCTAAAGCATTCGCAGGTGTTACCAATTCTCAACTTTTTCTGTACCTGCTGAACTCAGTGGTCTTCCCCGGGACAATCCGTCAATCTGATACAAAACAACCCTTGTACAAAACCAATAAGGCTTCAGACAATTAACTTAAATGGGCAAAAGAATGTCTCCACCAGGAATTCTGTTTTGCACAAAATATCGGTTTGAATATTCATCCAGGAAACATCAACTTCAGTATAAATATTGTACTTAGGAAGCTGTTGACAATGGAGTGGTAATATAACCTAAACTTAGGTGTTCATTTTTTACACTAAACTCCACTTATGTAAAAGTAAGACGCGTTTCGGGAGAATCTCTCCCGTCTTCAGTTGCTCACTGAACCGCCATTACTTGAAACGATGGCTGGACAACCAGATGTTCCTGTGGTGGCCTCTGTTGGTTGAAGTAGGAAGTTGCTGAATTCATCCATAAGAGGAAACTCAAAATTCATTAGGTTTTCTCTATTTTTTAATGTGAAAATTTTTTCCCAAGTGGGTAACTCCTATGGATGAACTCAGCAACTTCCTACTTCAACCAACAGAGGCCACCACAGGAACATCTGGTTGTCCAGCCATCGTTTCAAGTAACGGCGGTTCAGTGAGCAACTGAAGATGGGAGAGATTATCCCGAGATGTGTCTTACTTTTACGTAAGTAAGTGGAGTTCAGTGTAAAAAATGAATACCTAAGTTTAGGTTATCAACTTCAATGCGAAAATTAATACATATGAAATTACTGAGGAGCTATAATTTTCGGCTCCATATGCTTATGTAACTTATGCAATATCCTGAACAACTGTGAAGTCAAAGGCAAAGGTCAATAAAGTAGTATATAACTCCTGTTTGTAAAAGGAAATGCCAGCCTTTTTTCCCCCAAGAGCTTCCCTTTTAAGTAATATAGAGGAAGAAAAGCAAGAATGAAAAAAGAGTATTACCAAATTATCAAATAAAGGAAATATAATTTATTGCTTATCCAGACTATTGTCCTGATTTTAACTGATAATATATTCTTTAGCTGGCTCTCGGGCATAAAAGTCCTTCAGAAGGGAAATAAAGCCTTAAAGGGAAATGGATCCTGTGTTGTACATTTATGGCATGTAAAAGAACCTCAAGGCTGAAAGAAGAGGCTGAGCAAAATTTATTGGCTGTTTCTGCCCTGAATCGAATGGAATGCTGAATATCTGAGATGTTAAAGAGCATCCGTAAATAAACTAAATAAATAAATTCTTTCTGGCAGAATCCTATATTGGCGTTATTTTAAGAATTGTAAAATTTTATTCATGTTCTGTTTTCTTTTGTGATCAAATGAACTTGATTATTTAGAATCTATGAATTCAATATATTGTTGCAAGGTTTTGCCCAGACTAGCACTTTTTATTTTTTTATCCTGGCGGTCTAGTGGTAACAACCATACTTGCCTAGTAGACCTAAGGTTGCAGGTTCAAACCTGGCCAGGATTTATGAATTTTTAGTGAAGTAAAGCTGTTGGTTCAGTGTTATAAATATACAAGTAAAAGAACCTCTAGCCTGAGGCCTATGAGCAAAATTTATTGCCAATTCACGTCCTGAATTGAATGGTATGCTAATGACCAACGTTATAGACTGTCCATAATTAACGTAAATCTCAAATCTTTCTCTTTTTTCTTTCTTCTTCCTTTTTTAAGGTGTCCCCAAACCATCTTAGTAGGGTTCAGACTAGGATAACCACAAAGCCTCATGACTAAAACTCTTGCAATTCTATCAGACAAAAGTTTCTCTTAATAAGCTTCATTAATTTGAACATATTGAATTCTTAAGAAAAATACAAAATATAAATACAAATTATTCATTGCTCTCCCACCTCCAAGATAATCTTAAGGCTGTTGCTCCACCCATTGCTTCTTAAACTCTTTTCTTGAACTCTAAGCATTTGCTTAACAAATTACTTTTATGTAAATTTAGAATTCTAAACCAATATTTAAGAGCCTTCTGCATAATCACATTTGCCACTCTTCCCATTTCAATTTGTAAAAATTCTTTGCTGTTACACTTAATAGGCCTAAAATTATCCTAGAAAACATCCTATGCACAATAACCACATTTTGACATCCTTCTTGCAATCTTCATATTTCAATACCATATAAATTTAAACAAGATCGTTGTATGATTGAGTCAAACTACACAACTTTATTGACTCCACTTGTTTAAATACAGTACGTTTCGCAGATCACTGACTGCATTGTCAACTAAATGTCGACTGTTGGATAATTTGTTATGCTTTGGGGATATATACTGTACTCTGGTGGAGGTGTGATGAACTGAAAGTTTGTTTTCATCCCCATAAGTGTCAAAGTTCATTAATCTCTCTGTATTTATAAATGTAGATTTTCTCCCATATTGCTAACTCTGTAGTTGCTAAATCAGCTGTAGCCTCTCATTTCTGAACAGAAACTCATAGCATAGTAAAAAAAAAGCAAAATTATTAACATCAGTACAAGAACCTGCAGAGCTAGCAACATGGGAGAAAATCTACATTTATAAATACAGAGACAGATTAATGAACTTTGACACTTCCGGGGATGAAAACATAAACTTTAAGTTCATCACATCTCACCAGAGCAGTATATACATCCCCAAAGCATAACGATTTATCCAGTAGTTGATAGTTAGCTGGCGATATCATCTGTGAAACATATACTACATTTAAACAAGTAAGTGGAGCCAATAAAAGCATGTAGTTTGATTTATCATACAATGATCTTAATTAAATGGTTAGCTTCTCTGTGTAAGTTCCAATTAGCATTTCAACCATACCTAATTTTTTCTTTAACCACCATATGTATTTTTTTCTAGCGATTAACATTTATATCTAGTATTTTATATTTACAACCTATAACTGCTGCCATTGCTCCTTTCTCTTTTGCCAAGACTAATTTTTTCTGTTTTTTCTATGTGCTGCACCCATAGATTTTAACTCCTAAATAAATGTAATCCCTAACTACTTTATATACTTTGTCTCTTTTGCTCCACTTCTCATATTTACTCAATTTTGCCCCTTTCTTGAACACTACTATTTGAGTCTTCCTCTGATTAACCTTCAGACTCCAATCATTACAACATTTATCTGTTTGCTGCAAAGATTGCTTTAAACCAATTGTTGAGAATGGATTCTACAACTGAGTCATTGCAAATAATAGCCCATAGATTATGACAATAATTGGCAACAAATTGTTATTCTTTCATATCTCTGTTATTATGTCATCAATAAACAAATTAGATAACACTGGGCTTAACTTACACCCTTGCCTTAACCCTTTCCCTTGATTTATTTCTCTTGTTACCATTCCTTCCCCTGCTTTCAAACAAGGTATTTCTCTTGTATAATGCTCTAAGAACATTCACCCCTTTACTCCCTTATTCAGTAATTTATCCCATAACAATTTTAACTCTATGAAATTGTACACTATCTCTTAAGTGAACAAAGTCATGTACAGTTTTCCTGTCATCTGTTAAGTGTTTATCCACTAATGTTTTTATAATGAATATATTATCCACCTTGCATTTCCCCCTATGAAATCCCATTTGAAATTCTGAGAGAATTTTATATTCCTCAACCCAATTTTGTAGCCTATTTGTCAAAATGCGTGCAAAAACCTTCCCAATATTCTGTAATACAATTTCTCTGTAATTTTTTGGCACATCTACACTTCTCTTACCTTTTTATGTTGGGTAAATGATTGCTTTCCTATAATTTTCTGGTACATTTTCTTTTACCATAATTAAATTCAACAATCCTGTGAATAACTTCTCTGTTTACATTGCAACACTATTTTTTTATAAATTCTGATGGGATACTATCTTTTCCTGTTGCTTTATTCTTTTTCATTAGTTTCACTTGTTTAACTACTTCATTCCTCACTTCTATCCAACATTTCTATAGAGCACATTCCTACTTCTATCCTTGGTATTGCTTTAAAGCCACTATACTCACCAAAAAGAGTTCTAAAATAACCTTCCCACTCTTCTGGATTGATTTTGGATTTAGGTACATAACATTTCCATATTCTACAAACATTTCCTTCAGTTAATATTCTGATTGAATTTTCCTCATTTTCCTTTTTCCACTCATGTTTCTTGCGCTCTAACAACAAATTATAAAATATTTTACCATCTAAACACCCTTTCTTTGACTCTTAGTTTCCTGCACCTCTCCATTTTATCAGCTTTTGTTTCAACACTTTTGCTACTCTACATTCTTCATTGTACTACTCTTTTCCCCTTTCAACTACTCCAATCTACTGTTTCATCCTATCTCCAGCTCTTTGCATTAATGTATTTAAGTTATTAGTACCTTCTCTATTTCATTATTCTTTACCACATAACTTATTACATGTTGGTATATTTGGCCTTACTTTGATTCAAAAGTTTATTTAAATTTATTTCTGTGTTCCTCCTTCCATTTAAATGCAATGATTGCCTAATAACATTTTCCCCCTCCCTTAAGTTATCCACCACATGCTCTGATTGGATTTCTATATCCTTTAACGGTGGGAAATAACCATTACTTGAATAAAAATAAAGTATCTTAAAAATACTCGAGATATACCCCACGTTGACATATATTGTCAATAACACTCAAGCTATTTAACGAAGGTAAATTCCCTCACTTTCCATATTTTCTATTCAAAATGTCTAGTACATTCACTTCACAAAATTCAATAAACTTTTCACTGCCTCTATAATATACTTATATTTGCTATGCATTACTATATCTTTTTTAATCATTATTTCATAACATATCACTTTCTAATTCCACATCACCCTCATCTACTCTGAAGTTAAAATCCCCCATTATTATAACCTCAGCCTTCAGATACTTCTCTCTCTTAATTCCTCTATATCACTTACCACTTGCTTAAGCAGATCAGGACAATGGTGCTGCGAGAAGCCCAGTGGATTATACACTACTCCTAGACATGTAACATTTTCATTCATCAGTTTATCCATTAGAACCACAAAGCATTTTTTGTCCTTGAATGTGTTTCTCTTATTATTTTTCTCAAAAATTTCCTAACAAAATAACCCAAGCCTACTGAGGCTCTTCCCTTCTTTGCCACTATTTCTCTTCCATTAACCATATTTCTACTACCCCCACAAAATCTTATTTTTCTTAATAGTTGTTTTAATTTCCTTGTATATTTTTTAAACCCTCACAGTTCCAGAACCTTAACTCTTTACTTTCTCCACATCATATTACGAACCCTTTCTAATTCTGAATCTCTCTTAACACTTTCTTACTGTGTAGCTGAATTCCCTCTCTTTGAAGATTCTGCTTTATAATACAAGTATGCATCCATTTGGAATATATAAGAATTTGTCTCTCCCTACTGCCATTGCTGCTCTGCTGCCTTCTCTCCTCTCTCTGCCAGTCCACGTGTTAGTTGAATTTCCTCCCTCCCGATACTACTTTCCTTGTTTCTGTCTCTCCCATGTCATTTAATGATGTATTATGCTATATCATCTTCCAACCTCTTGTCTGGTGTAATCTTCTCTCCACCTCCTTCCTCTCGTGTACTTCTCCTAAACTCAGAAGTCCCATCCTCTCGAGCTGGTTGAACTGATTTATGACTGTCCTTTGCTCTTTCATCAGTGTTGTTTCCAGTCCCACAGCAATCAATGCAGAGGGTATTATGGATGAATAAAAAGTAAGTTAAAATTTAGCAGCTGTTCTCACGAGGTGACTCCACATTTAAGTTTGTTATTTAGATTATATATATATAACTAAATAAAATAACTAAATGATTTGTAGAGTGTTGAAATTTCTGAAATTGATATTAATTCTTATGTAGTGTTTATAGCATATAATATATTCCTTAGCAAATTACAGACATCTATCAGCATTGAACCTGGAGTGGAAGTTGAGGTTACCATTGCTGATGCATAAATATTTTCATGTACATGCAAAAGAATGCATTTGAATAATAAAACAATGTGATATAACAATTGCAGTTATTGAAACAAGCATTTTCTGCACTTCCTTGTGATTTTCCTCGTCATTCACCTTTCTCCCCCTCCCAAAATATATATATATATATGTATATATTTTAGTAGTGTTAATATCTATTTTAACTAAGCATCACAGGTGGCGGACACTGATATTACATGAAATGAAATGATAAACTGGAAATGGATTTTATTTTAGGGAAGGAGGTGTTGCAGGCCTAAGTTTAGGGTACTTCCATGTCATTTGCTCTTTATGAGGACTGGGGAAAACCAGGGGAAAAACCTCAAATCAAGGAGGATGGTCCTGGTGGGAACTGAACCCCAGACATCTCGCGCTTAAGTCTGCACTTTAATGACCTCGGCCCCCATGGCATTCTCCCAGATGAAAGCAGAAAGACTGGGATTAATATTGTAGCAATATAATGCATTGATTCTCTTGGTCTAATTCATATTTTTATCACAGTGAAAAGGAATTTGTTTTTAAAAATTTAGAATTGTTAATTATGAAGTTAATAACATTCATTAAAATTATGGTACACTTTATGATAAGAAATGGAAATATTACTAATGGAATACTTTGGTTAAATAACAAAACATGGATATTATGCAGTGTAAACAAATGTATTATTTGCCATTAGATCTGTTGTTGTTTCCAATGAATGTATGAAAAGAAATAGGGCCATAATGTTTCATTTACGTATGAGGCATGAGCAATTCAAACCTGTTCATACAATTAATGTGAACCAATACACCAAATTATAAACTAAACCTCAACCAAGCAGCATTATTTAAAGAATAAAAATGAGGTATGTTTTAGAGGCCACTCTTGGCATTTAAACACCTCCAATTAACAATGAAGAACTAAAAAAGTTATTACCATTGAAGAAATATATATAATGTAATCATAGCAGTCTGCAAAGTAACCTATTATACCTCGCTTATTTAGAATTTAAAACATGTTAGAAGAGCATTTATTCTCATCTGAACTGGAGACTGACTGTCGTCCTCTGGCGACAGTCATCCCATTGCTTCAAGTGTCTGATACCATTTGAAAATTTCTCTGGTAATAGTCATCCCATTGCTTCACCAAGTGTCTGATACCATTTGAAATTTCCTCTGGCAATATCATCCCATTTCTTCTCCAAGTGTCTGATACCATCTGAAAATTCCTCTGGTAATAATCATCCCATTGCTTCACCAAGGTCTGATACTGTCTGAAAAAAAGTATCAATTTTGCTGCATAAACCAGGTTCACACCACGGCTTTTACTTCATTAGGAAGTGTTTGTCCTCCAGAAATTTCTTGAGAGGTCAAAAAAAAAATGAAAGTCTCAAGGTGATAAGTTATAGCTGCAGGGTCTCTATGCACAGGAGAAATTTGTGACAGTCTTCCATGTACCAGCAAGATGCTGCAGACAAACTCATGTGCTGTTTCTTAAGTTGTCAACCAGCATTTGTGGAACCCATTTTGATACAATTTATTTTTTACAGGGCATGGGATGTTGGCTATTTGTTGATGTCCTATGCAAAACATTAATGCCCAATTATTCAATGTTGCATTCACTACACATTCTCTACTATATATGGCATTCATGCAATGAAGAATTCACTTGGCTTTGCATCCTCTGCTGTTTACAATTAAATTATAGCATGTTAATCACTTTTGACAGTTTTGGAATTACTGCCATATTTGCTCACCATGTGCACTTACCACCAGGGTATGGTGATGTATAAATTTCCTTTTTTCCCTATCCCATACCGCTACTGATTGGTATGTACAGCTGAGGAAGCAATGGGGGATCAGGCAGGTCTGATTTGATCATTCCTCTTTTTTGGGGATGTATTAGGATTCATATGGTCATACATTTTAAAGGATGTCTTAAGAAAAAGCAAAAGGAAATTTCATTGATTAAGGCATAATCAGGAGGCTATTTTTGTAGAAGATACTGAAGCTTTAAGTCAGCAGTTTTCATAACCATATGTTTAAAATGCTAAATGCTGTTTTAACAGTAAGAGGCAGTTATATGTCATACAAGTAAGTGTAATATGGCATTTTGCAGAAAATAAAGATACTTTTAATATTATGACTAATCAGAAACAGTAGTGCCTGTTTCCTTAATTAATTAGTCCACCATGTCATGGGGAAGAGCCTTCAATTATCATTAAGAAGTAGAAATACCTGTGGTATACCATGAGCTAGTAGATCAGGAGCTTTTTGTTGAAGCAACAGGTTAAATGCAATTTGTACTATGTATTAATGTTTTATTCAAATTTGCATTATTTTGGCATGTATTAATATGTAGGGATGGGAAATAAGAGTGTGTCTCGAGAAGCTTAAAAACTTCTTGTTACCTTGCAACTGAAACATGTCCCACGAGCCTCTCAAGAAGACTATGCTTCTAATGTCACTGTACACAGAGCAATAATGTGCTGTGATGTCTTGGCCAGTCATACAAGTCAGGAGGCAGTTAAGTCTTCCATGCAAAGCGAACAGCATAGATGTAAGTGCGAGTAGAAAGATGATTGAAAAGGTCTGATTTTTCCCAGTAAACTCACGAAGCAGATAGAATCAGTCATTTCATTTGACCCCTGAAGCCTTTGCTTTATGTTGGAAAGATCCATTCCCTTGTGTCATGATGTATTGAATTTCTTTGTATTTTTAGTGCACGTTAATGGCTATAAGAGAAGATCGTGGTCTGGGGATATTTCACAAAACTCTCAGAAAAGAAAGTGCAATGTAATATTTGTTCCTGGTGTATTAATTTTAAAAGCAAAAGTATAACGCACATGATACGCATTTCAAGAGCCATGAGATATGTCACAGCAGTTGAGCATCAGCTAATCGGAATTAATATATTTAATTTTGAATAAGTTTTATTCTATTTCATTTCATTTTGTAAATAATCAGTTATGGTAATATTAACAAGATCAAAGAAGATCCTATATGGTACTCTGAAGGCAAGGAGTTGTTAAAAATGTATTTCACAACAAAAATTGTGATCCTGTAAGACAGCTTGAGGTTTGCACTTCCAGAGAACGATATTTATGGCACATTGTGATTTCCATAAGCATACATAGAGCACACACAGCATGATTCATTTTGCTGTAGAGGGCTTTTGAGAATCTTGAGATTTCGGTTGTTGGTCTCGAGTGAGATTAATTTCCATTCCTATTAATATTTTATGTTAAGAGCACAGCACATTTATTTACTATTGCTATGTAAAATAGGAAAGTATTGCAGGAGAAAATTTTGTGATGGATTTCCACAAAGTATGTCTGCAATCTCAATTGCAAATTAATGAATAAATGTTTGAAACTCAGGTATTTGCATTGGAAGAAATTGAAACCAGAAAAACTAGTGTCACCAGAGAAAAAACTTTGACCTTACTGATTTGCAATTAAGAGAATTCTCCTCAGAAGTCTTCTAATTAGTACAGCGAATAGGTGTAATCTGTTAGTGTGCATAAAGAGATTAATATGCTTTTGTCTTCATTGGTGTAAAATTAATGCTGTACCCAAAATTAAATCTGTGTAATTTGATCATAGGCATAAAGGACTTCTCAATCCTAATTCTTTTTTCATAGATGGCTCATATCAGTCTCTCTGGAATATGTGAACTTTTAAAACATAATGGGGAGTAGTGATAGGCCTTGTCGATCAATAAGACTTCCCCCTTTATGACCAAGGATGCATAGTTCAAATGCATTATTTGAAGAGACATTTTTTTGCTCACAAGTACATATGAGATGCTGTATCCAATTTTTACTAATTTAACACCTATTGAAAAAAATTTAAGGATGTTATGCACTATGTGCAGGTTTACACAGCTAATGAAGCTATCTGAGCATTGCATAGTGTTTATGGGAAAGAAAATGAGAAGGAATAATTCGGATTTGTGGCTCCCTAGATTTACATCAGCATATTTTTGCAAAAGCTCAATATCTGAGTCCGTCAACAATCCACAAAATCAGGAAGCAGTAAATGCCATAAACATCCTCTATAGCAACTTCAATATGAATTATTATTTGCAATAATTGATACCAAAGAAAAAATGCATGCTAATGTTTCCAACCTGAGAAATATTTTTCTTGACAAGTAACAAGTCCCTTTCTGTTATTTACTGATGGCAAAACCAATATCTGATTAACCACCAGAATGAAAATTATGATGTACTGTGATGTTAGCAATGAATGCTTACAGCAGAAAGATTTCCCCATATTGCATTTTTAAAAGGAAAATCCAAAAGAGGACTTTCCAAGGGCATACATGTTCAGTTCCAAGATAAAGGTTGGATGAATGCTGAATTATGGACTAGTTGAAGACAGTGGGGAATGTCGACCAGAGCCCTGTTTCACAGCAGTATGATCTAGGCATTACAAGTGTACGGACCGGTAACTTGTACTTATTAGTAAATTGGCAACTTAAATTAAAAACACAAAACTTATCTTTTTAATGATTTTGGGAGTCAGTTGACCCAAATATGCTAAGTATTAGCGAAAGTGATGATGAATAGAAATATGTATAAAGAAAGAAATAAAGTTAGGTTGAGTGCAAATAAAGTACGGCTTATGATTGATATTGGGTTTTCTGTTCCAACTACAAATTTCAGACTAGCTCTTAATTAATGTATTTTTAAGGTTCTTGGTACTTGCCGCAAAAATTATTTTTCATTCTGTTTTAAAATTATTTTATTTTTTTGACACAATTTTCCCAGCCCCCCCCCTTTTGAAAATGTGACTGTCAAGCAATATAAATAATTATAAATGATCAAATGGCGTAATAAAATGAATCCAAGAGCAGATTGCTCTTCTGGCATCTGTCGACACTTCTAAGTGATATTTATGCTCCTGAATGTAGCCGTATTGGACCGTCATCTCAAAGTGGATAATTACGCTTGAATATCCATAAATACATAATAAAGTATTAAATTATCATTATGTCTAATGAAAAAAAAGATAAGATAAATTTTGCAAAAATGACTGATCTGCTCCATGCATTAAAATCCCTAAAGAATGGACAAAAAATCTCGAGACTTTGTATTAGGGTGGACTTGCTTTTAAGTATTATTGGTGCATGTTAAACAATATTGGTTATTATTGGGCAGTTATTAAGCACCTATTGCTGGAATAGGAAGTGCGACATATAGAGTTTTATTTGAAGTCCAAATCTGGGATGTCATCTATTTCATGTTTGAAGTCCAAATCTGGGATGTCATTATTTCATATTTAACAGCTTATTAATGTGATCACAATTAGTACATATATAAAAACTCTTACAAGTTTAAAGGGTTATGTATTGATATGAAACTATTTTTATATTTGGCTCAATATAAAAGAATACAACGACTGCATATCTATGAAACACTATTGTTGTAGACTTTTATTATGCCTATAAAGATTTCTTTGTGATATTTTAAGTATTAACAGACTTATATAATTAACAATTTCATGAGATATTAGCCTAAGGAAATTCTTGTTGGATGTCTTACTTTCAGCCATCATAATTTCATGGCCTTTAGGGAAACTATTCCAGTGATTTATGTATACTTGTTATTTAATTTGTCTCCCCCCAATTTTATACGTGTTACAAAACTAAGTAAGTCTTAAAGTGCTTCCTCATGATTGTCCAGCAGTAGTCCACCAGTATACTGAGACTTCTACCATAGTATCATATGTCTGTCATAGAAATTTGAGTTCAAAAAGCAATTTTTTTCAAAAAAAACATACATATATTATAGTGACTTTAGAAAAATCACATGAAATAACCATAATATATTTTTGGTAATTAAGAAACCCACAACAAATATTTGTGAATAATTGCTTAGTTGCTTTTTCCATTGGATTTAGTACATTTTTCAACCTTTCATTATTCTTTAGTGATCTAATTTAAGTCCCAGTTTTGATGTGTTTTGAAGGTAAATGTAATTTTTTGGGATTATTTATTAGAGTATTTTTTTCCTGGAGTAGATTTACATTTGGGGAACTTATTTATAATGTAGAGGGTTGTATCTTTTCTTCATCCCCCCATGCAAACCAGGCTTGAAGGTTGGACAAGAAAATAAGATGCAGATATCACATTTAACAAAGAAAAATACTGGATGATGTTGCTGTTCAATTAGAACAATCACAATGAAAATCTATTGGCAAATTTAGCATAACAAGCAGGAATCAGCTGTTCATCAGCACATTCTGCTACAAAATTTCTAAATTTTATCCTAATAAGATTAATGAAGTGCATGTCTCAGGAAGGGGAAATTTATTTTCTTTGAAAAGGGTAAGCATATTTTCAGTACCTGCCAATCACTTGGTGAGGTGGGTGTGGGCAACTGTGTCGTTTGCCCCCGATTGCTGGCTTGGTCTACATTTGGGGGAAAAAAAAACAAAGATCTGATACCTCTTGTCTGATTCACAGAAAAAACAAGATTTTGTATACCCCAATTGAAAACCAAGTAATAAAGGAATGAAGTTTCTGATCTCTGAAGATTTTTCATTATATTTTTTTCACAGGATTTTCTTTATGAGTAACCTAATCACATATGTACAAGTTCCACTTTCCATGCCAAAATATTTATTGCTATTATGCAAACAGCCTTTGGACTAACTTATGATGAGTGTATAAACAGCTTCCTTTCATCTGGCAAGAACCTCCATAAACAACAAATATTGTTATAGTACACCATATCATTATCTTCAAAGAAACAGTCTTTTAAACCACTAGGGCAGCTATGTTGGCTACATAACCTTATAGTTTTGGGTAGGAAATTTTTTCACTGAGAAACTGAGAAGTTTGGAAAAGTTTAAATTGCATGTTAGGATAACTAATGATTGCTTGAGTTAAAAATTAGATTCTAATGATCATTTTTCTCCAAATGTTAGGTCATTACACAGGTTGTGTCATGTTCCTTGTAAATGACATGTGAATGTGAACTATCATTGCAGAATAGTTTACTGTACATTTCCTGTTGGATGTGCATAGGGGCTGAAGGAATCTGACCCCCCAAAAATTTTGCAAAGGGAGCTTACCAGATAATATCAATATATTTAATTTTTAGTTGAGCAAGTTCATATTAAAAGATTGGAAGAGGAAGTGATATTGAGTAATCTGGCAACAGTAATTCCATTAATCTTACAGTTTTCCATTTACAATGTTGGCATACGAAGCCAAGCTCATAAGTTCTGAAAGGAAGGTATAAACTTGCCATTTTAAACTGCCACCAAAACCTAACCAACGCTTTGGATCTCAATGTTATGCTGACTAGTTCACAAGAAATAAGTTGTGATAATAAAATTTGCCCTGCTGTCTTTAAAATAGGTAATTTTTAAGTTTATTTTTTTAAATGTTTTTGTTTATTTATATGTTTTCAGTGTATAGTTATTTTTAGGTATAACTATTTTTGTTGATTTGCACATTTTTAATTTATAAAATTTAATGGCAGAGTTTATCTTATAGGTTTATTATTGTAAGTAAGGGACTAACAGATAAAGGTACAAAACCAAAATGAATTTACAGTAGGTCTACTCAGTACCTGTGAAGCATTTCATAGTGCAGATGTGATATATACTTACAGTCTATTAAAACTGAAATGAAAATTTCTTCTTAAATCACTAAAACAAAGTGTGTATTTTGGTGTAAAATTCATTTAACAATCTGTTCAGAATTATTTGTTGTTAACAATGTAAGTGCATAAATAATCCAAACATTTTCTGTTATCTTGTTGAATTAAAAGTAAAACTTCTGAAATCATGTTGATGTTAAAAAAGTTTTCATGTGAAACATAAAGGAGTTTAACATATTGACATGATTTTAGAAGTTTTACTTTTAATTCAACAAGATTATGATAGTTTCACTGTGTGGATTCCTACATTAATTTTTAATTGAATTTTCTGTTATATTTGCAGTCAAGTGGTGTTAGCTGTGATGTGGAGGAATATTAATCCTGTTGTAAAAACATTTTCAATCTTTCTTTTGGTAAATTCTGCAAATGAGGAGACTAAGACTACAGAGACAAAGTTGGGTTTCATATATCTGTTGTAAGACTTGCTACATAAGTCTTTTGGATTGGTTGAATCACACCATCTACAGATCCTGACTTTGCACCTGATGTTAAATATACTGAACAGCACAAGGTTAGCCAGAGTGAATTAAAAGATTTAGTGAAATATCTGGAACTTTTAAAGCCAAGGCAGAGCTGTTAGTCTCCAAGCTCCAACAATAGAACTACCTTGCAAAAAATGTGAAAGTGTCATTTTTTGTGACCATCAGAAACACTGACAGCTCTAAAGAGAGAACTCTTTTTCTATGGAAGGTAATTTAAGGATTTGCAGTGATTTAGTGGTTAATTGGGGTCTGTGAACATTAATCACACCTCTGAGGAGAGGCGGTTTTTCATAGATGCATCAAAATTATGTCTCAAAGCAATATTGCTCCATAATAGCAAGCAGTTGCTTCAATTTGTATTCGTTATTCCATACAAAGCAATCATATGACACCCTGGAACTGCTCCTTTATTCAATTCATTATAACACCTATAAATGGAAAATTTTTTACCGGTGGTGTGACGTTTTGTCTATAAGATTTAAAGTTAGTTCACTTCATATATAGTAGAACTTGTCAGGATTATATAAATACTTTGTCATTATTGAAAAAGTTTAGGATAATAATAAAATTTGAGTGAATGTATAACAAAGCACTATAAGTATAAAGAGAAACAAAAAGGGTATAATGTTATGTATAGTGTTAAGACTCCCTACCAGAATCTGTTTATGCTCAAGATGAATAATAATGCACATTGCTGACGCTGTTACAGAATACCTCTTTGTTGTTAAAAAATTAATAATTTATTTGAAGTATTAGAAATTACTACTGTTGTGACTTCAAAATTGATCACTTCATTGTTTCACAATATTAATGTGCGCTAAATGATTTGCTTGTAGTTTGATTAACTTTAAGATTTTTATTTCAGCAGCCATTATTATTTATGTCATACAGTACTCAAGAACGGGTTATAACCACATCTTTAATAACATTGAAGAAGTTCCTAATAAATATGATCTTGAGTTTTATAACTAATATTTTCCGTATGCTATTTGTTTAATAATAATGATACATTGGTATGAATATGAAGAAGGAAGGAAATAGGTATTATGAAATTGGGTGAAAGAACTCAAATTTATTCTAAGTTTTAGAACAATTGAATCGCAACATCTTACAACAAATACCTGTTTTAAAAAGAGCCAGCATAATTAAATTTTCAAAATGACTACAATAAACAATTTGCAACATAAAACGGAGCCGGCGAAAGGAAAAACTTACATTACAATGGCTTGTTTAAGAAATCCAAATGAAGTGCAAGACATGAAGTACGTGGAAAAGACACAAGAAAGAAGAAACGCCTTAGGAATTAAATTATACCTTGTTCCAGTTAATCGAATGGAATGATACACAATTTACACGCATCCTCATGAGCGGAAAAAATGTAGAACCAAAAAAGTAGTTATGAAAAACTCACCAATTAATTTTTAGGGTCAAAAATGTGTTACCGGGGGGGGGGAGGGGGAGGAGATAAGAATGAAAGGAAAGCCTGCCCTGAAGAGAAAGAAGATCCAGATGATATCGCTGCCACGCTGTCTGTGTGCTAGCTCTTAGTGTCGTGTTTGTCTGTCTAATGTTGCCACATTGCGTTGCGAGTTTATCGTAGTTCCCTGTTCCAAAAAAATCAAGGAGTGTTACTACAGCATCTTGGGAAAAAAAAAAAAAAAAAAAAAAAGGTCACTGACTTTCCCCTCAGATGGGACCATCTTGAACTTTTTGGGACTTCGCGGTGTCCTATGGCGGTACTTCATCGACTGTCATTTGCTCTCAAGGTTAAAATAATGCGCTCATTATTCCTCCTGGAGAAAAGGCCTACCCTCACTCTCGTACCGGATCTTGGCAAACTTGCTTCCTCGGCACTTTGTACTCTTGTTTCAGCCTCCGTGGTACCCAAGTCGCACATGCCTCGTGAAACCCCATTTCGGTACGATAAACTGCACTCTTGGGGGGGGGGGGGGGAGAGGAATGTTCAGTTCTATGGCGATCTCTCGCTGTTTGATTCGACAATTTTTTTTAATTTGGTAGATTTTGGAACGTTAAATTTGGAAGTAGTTTAGTAAATTTATATTTTAGTTTAATTTAATTAATTTTGAGTTTTTGTTTATTATTTTATTTTAGTCTAGTTATTAGGAAAATCGGCAAAATAATGAAATAAGAGATTATTTTATTGTAGTTTATAAAAATAAAGAGAAATTTTGATATACACGCCCTGGTTTATGAAACCAGGTATCAGGATGGCATATACAGATTTTATTTATTTATTTATTTATGTTTGATTCGACACGATTTCGATTCTCGTCTTCTGATGGTGAGGGGTCGTCCACTTTGGGCTTGATCAAGCGAGGTTGCCGGATTTCTTCTTTTAACTTTCTGGTCCATCATCTCACTGTACTGATATAAACGGTAACGTCACCGTAAATAATTTTCATTCGGCGATGAGTTTAGATAGGCTCGCAACCCTCAGCTGTCAGAAACTCAATGTCGTCTTGCTGCTTCAACCTTATCTTCAAGTAGGTCGCCATCTTCTTCAATTCACAGCATACCAACGATATTCAGGAACATAAGAAACAACAATTATTTTGAAAATCGGTTAACAAATAGGAGGCTGTGGCCATGGAGGCTTTGCTTTTCAATCTCCCTTCGTACATATGGATAACTTTTATAACCAGCTACAGAAATGCAAGTCAGAGCCACTTGTGTTTATAAACACATTTAAAACTTTGAAACTGTTTTACCGAAGATTAGAGAAACGAATATTGATAAGCTATGGGAACTTCAAGCAATTCTTTAGTAATCCAAACGACAAAACTTACACAGTTTCCTCTACTAAAATTGCTACCAACGAAGTCTGTAAGACAAACATCTTCCTAATGAAAGATCGCTTCTAGTTCAGAAGTCACCTTAAAGCAGCACATTTATTTATTTATTGCAGAACATTTTGAAAAATATGAAAACATTTCCTTACTCTCATCTAAACTATGCCGAAGAAGCATATATATCAGTTCTAGGATAAATAAAGACTTAAAACAGAATTAGAACTTCTATCACATGAGAGAAGATATTAGATATGCTACAGGAGCTTAGTCTTTACGTCGTGTCATCTTCATACAGCATTCAGTGAAATTGGTAGGTCATTTAAAGCGGTCACTACTATATTACTTCAAAGCAACTTCAGAAGCAGATATTTGCTTTTCTATTCGCAAGAAGGTAAAAAATCTTTATCACACATCATGTCAGAGGAAAGATTAACTGCATTAACTATGCTGTACATAGAAAAGAACTCCGTCAACAAAATGGGGGGCTTAAAAAGCTGTATTCAATAAATTTGCCGCTTTGAAAGAGAATAAGACGGACATACAAATATCTTAATAAGGAGGATCCACCAATTGTAACCGAAATAATATGGTGGTAGAAAGTAGTTTGTATATGTGTGAACCACCATTGTTTCCGGTGCAACAAGATCATTAAATTTATCATCAGTCATAGTACTACCTAGATAGATATTAAGTATTGCATTTCCATTAGAATTATTTGATGATAAAATAAGTATTTTCCTATACGTACATAGTTTCGCTATGAAAGAAAATATGCACTGGATTCGAAATGATCATAAAACTACTCTGAAAGTAACGTTTAATTGTTAAAGATATATTTTAATATCTTACCGGTTTTTCATTGTTTTGTAGTCCATTTCATGGCAGCTGGCGGGTCGGCTGGAACTCCTGGCGAAGTGGATGTAACATTCATGCTACTGATTCAAGTTCTAGGAATTACAACTACTAATACAATGAAAATAAACACATACCGTACGATAGCAGATGTTGGAAATGTTATCCTGCTACATTTCTAGCATCTAAGAAAATTATCATTCGCTGTGTTTACTAAAGAAATTATCATGGAACAAGTATATAATTACAAAGATTTCAAATAGGGAAAGTGTGTTGCGTTTTAGGAGTTGTGCCATTTATTTATATAATTTCTTTGTTTCCCAGTGCCTTTACCTTCCCCTTTACCTTTACCTTTCAACCTGGCCACGACAGGATGACTCGAGGACTAGTAATTGTTTCGATTGGCGTGTTCACTGTCCCTTGTTCTGAATATTGGAGTTGGTTTTGGAATGGCGGGCTAAGTAGGTCCTTTCGGCTTTTGTTTCAAACTGTTAGACCCCGAATCTTCTCCAAAGAGTAGTCCCGGTGATCCGGGTGAAAGGATGTATCACTGTTTTTTGTAGTAACTTATGAATAGCAACAATAGGTATATTAGTTTAACTTTTGTAACTTGGTAAATTAGGAGGGAATTTGTATTTAGAATGCCAATGTGTGAATTCATTTTAATTTACAGGCAACATTACGAATCTTTTATTCATTAGTGTAGATTTTGCGGTTTACCTGTGCCCATATAATTGTTTGACAAGTATTATGTATTTATTTTGGCAATATTTAATTTTTATTTAAATTATATATTGGTGTGTTACACTTTACACAACTTTCATTTTTCAAAGCTGAAATTTATTTAACACGTGCATCAGGATGTCCTTATTTTTCAACTTTCTAAAAGCTTATCTCTCACCCATATATTGTTTAAAAAAAAGTGCAAATTTTCAACTCAATGGAACAACTGCTTGGCGACTCTCAAATGTTTTGAAGTTAGAATATAGTATACACAATATTAATTCCATACAAAAGTACCATACTCTTCCCTATTTGGATAATTTTCTTTTTTCTTCTCAGAAAAAAATTATTTGGACATCCAGGCAACCCCAGAAAATGTTTAAAACATTCTGAGTTAACTTTCCTAAAATTAATTTGAAAAATTCCTGAAATAACATGAGAAATTTAAAAATAATAGGTTGTTTTAGTGACGCATATAACTTTTATAAGAGAAACACCTTTTTTACAACAATAATTTCTACAGAATCAAAACATTATGTGAACGAACGAACATGAAACACTATTTTTTCCTAGGAGATGATTTAGTAGCAGATGGGAATGTTTTACTGTCTTTTTTATGGACGCTCTTTAACATCTCAGGTCATTAGCATCCCATTCAATTCAGGGCGTGAAACGGCCGACAAATTTTGCTCAGAGGCCTCTTCTTTCAGGCTTGAGGTTCTTTTTCGTGCCGTAAATGTATGACACGGTACACACGGCTTTGCTTCCCTTCAGAAGGAAGTCATACTTAGGATTTTTACGCCCGAAAAAATCCAACGATTCTGGCCAGGTTTGAACCCGCGATCTTGGGTTTAGAAGGCAAGTATTATTTCTCATTTTCATCTTTTGTGAGAATGTTATTGTGCTCTGAACGAGTTTAACTCCCTCTTTGTGCATCGCCATTCACAAAAACTATCTTCTCAAGTTTTTCAATTCTACTTTTGTTACCAGAATCATCCTTCCAAGTTGAGGGTCCTTGTAAGGAAATCGGTGGTGCTGAGTTACCAGTTATCGAAAACTCAATGTTTGTTAAGGAAGAAAAATACTTTTGGTGCTTTTCAATCTATTCAATTGAATTTTTTCTTCTTCCTCTTCTTCACTTTTGTTTACTTCCAGTATAACTTGCCCTAACGCTGTTGGAACATTGCCATCAAATAAGGATAGAGCCACAGTTTTGGGAGCTAAGTATCAGAGATGGCTGGAAAAAAATTTGCAGCAGCATTACTGGTTTCTGGATCAATATCTTGTAAAACTCAGGCAAGGAAAAAGAAGAAGAAAATTGTGGAAATTATGAACTATCTCTTTGACATATCTCATTCAGATGCCATAGAAATTTTCAATGACGTCACCACCAATACTTCTTTGTTCTTGATGTTGAATAATCAGTTTTTGATGTAGCAAGCTGACGAATAGGAAAATGTTTCATTTCTTCGTAAGTGGGGTTCCCCCCCTTTTTTTCCCCTTTTTTCCCCTAGCAGTTTCAATTGCAGTGTGCTTCAGTGCTCTTACTTCCTTGTATTTTAGTTTTCGACCTCCTTATCAAAATAATATTTATCTTCTTCATTTTTTCATCTATCCGAAAGCATCCGAATGAGATGTGTCGAACTGATAGTTCATAATTTCCACAAAAGAGTTTTTTCTTTCTTTCTTTTTCCTTGCCTGCAGTTCTAGTCAACATTTTCTGTAAACCGCTCCATTCATCACAGAGTTTGAATAACTTATCAACGCAGTGATAATTTCAAACTCATGATCGATGAGGGTCACCTCGCAATTGTCCGATTGAGCTGAAAATGTGCAGTTCCCCCCCCCCGCAATATAAGGGGGTGGGAGCAGCGCACTTTTAACTTTCGGAAAATTACCTTTAGCTAAGAGTCGCCCTAATGTCCTAATGTCACTATTATTGTTAAATAAAATTGATTACAATTGTAAATAATTCATCTGTCGTATTGAAAATTTACCTTTCTTTGGCAATAGTCTAGGGATTTATCCGTCCAGTATGCTTCCAAGCTTAAATCTTGTCTAGGCATCGACGGGAGGAGACAAATAACACAGTGAATGATGGAAGTTACAGCTTTAACAACTAATGATATGTTTATTTATTTGAAAAATCTACAATAAAAACTTGGGTAGCATTCTATTTAATTACTTGCGAATTAAATAACAATTTAATTTTTAAAAGGGTTTATTTACAGCATTTTGCAATTAACATTTCTGTCCATGTTGCTCTAAAATGCCAGGATAAAAATAAATACATGTTAATTTAAGACTTGAAGCCTTCTGAGTGTATATCAGCATAATAATAATAATAATAATAATAATAATAATAATAATAATAATAATAATACTTATTATTATTTTATCCTATAAACATCATGTAAGATTATTGGTATCAGAATTTTCAGTATAAATATTGTCCATTAAAACCCCGTGATGTTCAAAGGAGTTTTTCAAAATTTAAAAACGTTCATGTGAACTATAAAAAAAGTTTGTTACCTGAGAATTTTTATACTTTAACTTTTTTAGTAATAGTTTATTGCTACTGTTGTTAGTAAAGCTGTGCTTCATGTTTGTATACAGAAAAAATATTAATGCATTGAAGATATTGCTATTAATTATAGTAAATAGTTATTTATTGGAATTTAGTTTAATAGAGTAATTACTTAAAGGAATTTCTTTATTTACACATTTATTTAAATATGTAGTTCATAAAATTATCATAATAGTTCTTTGAAACAAAACCAGCTTTTCCCAATTTTATTTATTTTGTTATTTTAAGTGTATATATATATTGTTTTTAGGTGCATGCGAGGGCTAGTATATATATTGCCATTCGGATGCGTAAAATGGAGTCGCTTCGTAACGAACAGTATGCTGCTCTGTAATTTTGCTTATGGTATGAAAGCACAGGCAATGTTATAGCAAGCATATGGCGATGATATTCTGCCACAATCAACCGCATTTCAGTACTTCAAAGAGTTTAAGGAGGGCCGTGTTTCAACAACAAAGAGGACGGCCCAGGAGCTCCGATCACTGCAGTGAACGAGACCGTGATTAATACAGCTGTCGTCATTTGATCTTCGACAAATAACAGTGGATAGATAGGCAGACATGTTACAGATTTCCCATAGTAGCAGGTTCACCACTCTCACAATCGCTTACACATGAGACGCCTCTGTACCAGATGGGTGCTGAGATTGCTATGCCTGAACAGAAAATGGTGCGAGTGAACTGTGTCGGATGTTTCAGCGTCTGATAGCTGAGTATGGCGAGGCATTACAGGTGATGAGACTTGTCTCTTCATTGTGGTGCCGAAAGCAAACAGGCGATCTCAGTCTGGAAATCGCCTGGTTCTCCGACACCATCCGACAATGTGTTTGGTCAGCACGAAAGGTTATGGTGATTTCGTTCTTTGACTGCTGTGGAATTCATTATGAACATGAAGTTTGCCCCGCAACAACGTTAATGGGGAGTATTACAAGACTAAACGGAGGTCCTGGCCAAACACTTCTGACGAAAACGCTCTGACATTCATCCATCTGCCCAGAAAAATACTTGCCCCCTATCACAGCCTGAACCTATCTCCCTGTGAATTTTTTTCTCTTTGCTTGTCTCAAAATCGAGCTACGGGGTCATCGATTTGGTTCATCAACAGGTGCCGTGAAGAAGGTGGAAGCGGTTCTGAAGACGATGCCAATAAACGGTTTCCAGTTCGACTTCCAAGATTGGCAGACAGTGGGCCAGACACATATAACTCAATAGGGCCTGTTTCGAAAAAGATCAGGCCAATCTTGATACTGTCTAGTGTACTTCGTAAGCAAAATATCATTCTCAGTCTTTATTAACCAGTTCTCGTACATTCAAGCTAATTTTGCTATTTTTCATGCATATGAATTCGCCTCTTACTCATCACCATACTCAGCATAAGGAGGCAAAGGCTGCTACAGGCTAATTATGGCAATCTCAGCATCTTGAAAATTAAAAATGACAGTTAAAATATCAAATGCTAATATTTAACTTTTTTAGGAAATAAAACACTTAGGGCCGGTTTCATCAACAAATGTTAAAAGCTAACACCTAAACTTTTTAACATTCACATTAACAATTCTGTTTCATAAATCAATGTTAACTTTAACAAGTGTTAAACTTCGTGTTAAATTAAAATCACCTTTCCCTTGTGGTCAAAGTTTAACAATAAACAACAGTTCAAAAATGGCGGCCATAAACCCAGCTATAGACGTCGAAATTCTATATTTGGATGTATTAAGTCGTTCATAACAGAGAAAGGGCTGTCAGATGTAGTGACTTTGATTTTTTTTCTTTTACGCAAAAGAGCAATTTTTAAAGGCACAGAATGTGAAAAACGGTCCTCATAGAATTGTAGATTAAATACAACAGGAGTTAGAACACCTTTGTGTCCCTGCTCCTTTTAACATTTCTTGCATGAGCAGTATGTTTTGATGACTCCATGGAAACAAAAATACAACGAAGTGCATTCAAAAGTCTTTCGTTTTTTTTATGGTGTTTAACGCCCGTTTTTACTACTGAGGCACCACAGGTGGGCACAGATGACACATGAGGTTAAATGATATATCGGGAAAGGATTTTTTTAAAGGAAGGAAACGTTCCAGGCCAAGGTTCACGTACCTCCCATGCCCTCTTTCGGTTGTGACACCGTCTTCTCGATCCGTGCTATTTGCAATACTCAGCAACCTTAACAACCTGTCAACTAGCATTATGTTGGAAAAGCTTGTTGGAAGCAGGGATCTTGACATATTGTTAATATATTAACACAATGCTAACAAACTATATGTTAGTGCAATTTTAAAATCTGTTAATGAAACCGGCCCTCACAACTTTATTCAATGTTGTGAACCGATAAACTAATAAAGTTCATAGTTACTCAAAATAAACAACTAAGGATGTTTTAAAATCAGAAAACCACTAATAAAATAACAGAAATGATAGCAGAAGAAGCTCTGAGAGACAGTGAATCGCCACTTAAAAGGTACAGCTAGAGGGAGATAGGCAGGATTATTATGAACTGTTTCCTTCTAGAACGATTTCTTGCATTTGTTGAGTACCCATAAATGACCTTTAGTACAACTACTAGCACCAACACTATGGCCTGAATAAGCACGATTCCAGTCTACATACTATAACCACTACTGTTAAAACGTCTGCAAGGTACCAACTACCATTACAATCACCTATCTTCTTGGTTCAGTACACGCGCAGGTTGCGTTGTTTGACTGTTTTTCCCTTCCAGAGTATTGTTTCCCCTGAAAAGACTAACACCGAGTAGCTTTCAGATTCACATGCGTCGTGATTAATTCAAGTATTTTGATTGTGACTCGAGGATATTGGCAGATGGCATGAGATGTAAATTAATCAGACATAGCTTAAATCTGTAGTAGAACAAGTGAAGTGATCTGATATCTTTCATATGTGCAGAAACAGTAGACCTGATCTAGTCAGCTTATTTCAAAGAAAGTGGAGCTATTGAGAGCAGACAGAAACTACGCTATATAAATACAGAATACAATTTGATTACATCAAATGGGGTCAGCGTTGATGTTATTTAATTATCTCGTTGTGGTTGAAGCAGTACCTGTGGCTTCGCTCCTATAACTATTGTTATTATTATTATTATTATTATTATTATAACTGATGTATGTGTTTTATTTCTCTAACCGATATAATATGTAATAATCATGAATAATGTATATTTAGCAATTTAATATTCTTGTTCTTACGATGTATAGCTGGAAATTCTTATAAGAAGGAAAAATTATATTTGGTTCTTGGTAGAGCAGAAATATTTCGAACAATAGCAGCCTTGTGAAGGTCAGGGTGTTTTGTAGAGGCGAGGACACAGCATTTTGTATTCTATCCTTTCAAAAGATATTTTCACAGAAGAAATCTACCGTTCCCTTTAACTTGTGCAAGCGGAAGAGTTTAACATCCGCTAGGAGATAAACAATCTTTAACAGCTGAAGTGACGGTTCTGGTTCAAAGTCACATATCACAGGAAAGATTTTTAAATCTCCAGTAAAAAAGGAATCAGAGGAAGCCAAGCAAATTTGAATTTAGCCATTGAAAACTTAGTTTAAAATTATGAAGTTAGAAGCGATGCTGTCGCAGATTTCGCGCGGCTTGCGCGTCCCAACGTTGTTTATTTGAATTCTGCATAAAAAGGCAGGTTTGGACAGCGAGCTTCACTCGATATTAAATTCTCCGACTCCCCTCGTCGCTTCGATTCTAGTCGGATCTTCAAATTCTTTGTTCGTCGTACAGCTACTTTTAAGTTCTATTCCGTGTTTTCAGACAGTCGGAATACGAATATTATATTTGCATATAAAATAGTTATCAATTCTGCGTTTTAGTCAACATAAATCGTCCTATAATATAAACAGTCCTTCAAGTGAACATAGAGGAATAATTAAGCGCATAATTATTCTACTAACGGCAGAGCACTTAGGTTTACCAGAAAGCGTCGCTCAAGAAATCATCAATGAAAGTTATTTCTAAACGTTTATTCGTAACGCCGGTACCTCTGCTTAGCCCATTGATCTAATATCAATAAAATCAGCAAGAATTCCCTGAGCTTTAGTTACTTCTTCTTAGGACGGAGGTAATAAATCAACACCATCTACGAATCAGCATCAACAACCGAGGCAATTGGCCAACTGTCGTCGCCCCTCGCAACGTTCCAGTACCGAGAGGGTTGGCTCAGACGGTAACGCTTAGGAGGTATGGGGTTCATTTCCCGTTGAACCGCCATCCTGGCCTTGGAGTTTTTTCGTGGTTTCCCTTACTTAGGGGAATGCTGGGATGGAAATTTACTTTCCCCCTAGAGCCTTATGTGTGGTGGTGGCTTGCTTTCTGAAAAAGGTCCTATCTTAGCCTCTGCTGGGCTCCTTAGGGACCTCAGGGCGCTTCCCGTTCTATTTTGATAGACATATCATAGAGATATCTTCGAATTCCTGGCCATTCGGTGTATCCTCTATCTCATCCCTACCTCTTCGGAAGCATGTGTATAACAGCTTCGGTACATAAAACCTTTTCTGTAGTCCTTTCGATAATTATCATATTTATTGTGCAGCAATACCGAATTGGTCAAAATGAAGAACCAAATATGAAATCAAATCCCGTTCATATCGAATACCAGTGCAACAAGAACTGCGAGAACTGCGTATTATTTTCCGAATGCCAAGTTCCTCCGGCATACGTCTCTGTTTTTTTTATATATATTTTTTTTCTTTTCTGCGATGAGTCTAAAATGTTTCAAAACATGTTTTCCAAATTAACGTTGTCTATCGTAGATAGTTTTCATCAATTTTTCCCTTACGGGGACATTGAATTATTCTTGTATGTGTTCATTTGCTTAAAATTGTCCACTTAGATGGTGGTTTGAAACTCTTTCTCTAAACGTTCATGTACTGCTTTCAGATTGGATACTTCATTTCGACCTATTCTATATGAGCGGAAGCATCGTTCCGCAATAAATATCATTCCTCTATCAATGAGAGTTGTAACTAGATCATTAAATTCATGTTATTTCTCTCTTACAAATAATATAAATTATAAAAATGGCAACCTAGTTTAATGAATTCAAGAAGAGTTCTGAAAGTTCTCGGTCTGACACACACACACACACACACACACACACACACACACACACACACACACACACAAACACACATCTCACAAGATTTAAAAGATTTTTTTTTTTTTTTTAATTTTTCAACATTGACACCTTGCAAGTGCATATGTTCAGTCCAACGACTTTTCAACTTTTTAATACCCTCAGTAAAAAGATTTGTCCAACTGTGAAAAATAAGCGTCTGTCTCAGTTTCAACCTCATTATTTGACGTAAATCTTCGTTCATCCAGCCATTTCTTCAGGTTTGGGAACAAACTGCTGGGAGCCAAATCCGGCGAATATGGCGGATGAGGAAGCATTTGGAAGCGAAGGTCATTGAGTTTTACAGTAACAATCCCAGATGTACACGAAGGCGAATGATCGCGATGAAAGAGAACTTTCCTTTTCGCAAGGTGTGGCCGTTTAGTCTAAATAGCATCCTTCAGTTGGTCCCTGGTGAGTGTTTGCCCTTCTAGAGGTAGTCTACGAGGACCACACCATAATAATCCCAGAAAACCGTAGCCATTACTTTTCCTGCAGATAGAAAAGTAATGCTTTCTGTCGTGCACTTTCACCTGTTGCCACTCACTGTTTGAACTACCCCTACGTCTCTGGCGTGTAGTAATGAATCCAAGTTTCACCTCTTGTTATGAAACGTAGGAAAAACTCACTGAAATTGGGTTTAAACAAGTCTAAACACACAGAAAATGTTCATTCGAATGCATTTTTTGGTCTATTGTTAATAAACATGGCACCCAATGAACGGAAAGTTTTCCCATACACAAAACTTTGCGTAAAATGTAGTGGACAGGGCCTAACGAAGTTCGTAGGTCGTAGCACTTTTGGGACGTCCTGGACACTAATCATCTTGAATGAATGAACCAACACGCTTGAAAGAACTAACCCCTTTTGCATTTCTGTTGGGGTTGAACAAAGTACTTTATCACAGCTCGTATTTCAGTTTTTATCCATTTTGTAGAAAATGTTAACACGATCGTCACAAACAAGCATCTACACTTACGATCTGAAACTTTATAGCGCGCCACCTAAGGTATGATACATTAACAACTATTATAGTAATTTGGCCATCTTCACAGTGTCTCTGACTTAGGCCGATAACTTTCAGAACACCCATAATACTGCACTTTGTTTAAATCTACATGACGTTACTTCGTGTTACTTCATGACGTCACAGTTCTGTTTGAGGAGCCTAATCGAAGTCATTAATCTATTTGCTTGATAATGAAACAAAAAAGTTTGTTTTATTTTGTTTCAAAAGAAAGGTTTTTGTGTTTTTAATATTAATTAATTTTAATCGATATCCATTTATGATTGAACATGTAAATTAAGCGATGTAAATTCTGACATCACTTATTACTTCACAAAGGCATTAAATAAGCGTACGTTACCAACCACATCAGCCTCTTGGTTATGATTATGACTAAATTGAGATAATTGCTAATACAATTGCTAATGCAAATACAACAAATTAAATGCCGCTTAAGTACTTTAATGTGCAAATTAATAAATGAAAGTCCGTCATGAAATTGTGGTTAATGGCCAGGAATTTATTTAAACACTGGAGTTTAATGATGCTCCTCCCCAACCAAAACTCCTGTTCGGAATTATCTTTCATGAGTAAATTTAAAATGTAATACATTTGTAACATTCAAGACCTATTAAAAATGTTTGTTTTATAAAAATTTTAATAATTTTTGTTTTGTTTTTACAATTAAAACACACGACACCTCTAGTGAAGATGAAGATGAAACAAACCAAAGTTTCCCATGTCAAATTAAAGAATGGCCTGACTTCGTTTATCAATGTTTAGAGGATTAAACTCGCTTTGCATTAATTTAATAAAGTGAGTTTCATTTTAAATTAAACACAGATAGATGATATATTAGCGACCAATGTATGCTCCTTCTATTACTTCTGTTATGCCTTTTCATGTTGTAGAATGTTTCCTGGAATGAATAAACGGAACATGTGAAATTATTGGCTTATAAATTGTTCTTTTTATTATATAAAATTACTTATGCAACTTTCTATTGCTTTGCAAAATCATGAACATACGCACTAAAAAAATACATCCAGTTATAAGCTTGTCACAGATGTTTGTAATAAAGTAATTATATATTGTGTGCATATAAAATATACAAAAATTAGAACGATCTTTGTTCAAGAAAAATAAAACACGAGTAAATTACAACTATAAAACATGAAACAATATCTCGAGCCTGAAACCTCTCTATCAAAGTGAAACTATTTTCGAGCCTAAAAGCACTTATAGTATATTTTATTTTGTTACTGTTTAACGTCCCTCATAACGAAATGTCCGTCATAACGATGGTCTAAGAAGACGACGAGTGAATGTTCTTTTTTCCCCCTTTTCTTCTTCTTCTTCTTCTTCTTCTTCTTTTTTTTTTATGAAATGAGTTCCTAAATGAACCGTAGCTAGAAGCTTAAAATTACCTAGTATTCACCTTTTCACGGTAAGGAAAACCTCCGGAATAAATCTTATTCAGGCAACTAATCTCACGGAATTCGAACTCGGGACCTCGAATTTGCAGGCAGACACGACTATAAGACCATGGAATAAAAGTTCTTCCAAGAAAGGTTCTTATAAAAGAATACGCTACTCGTAGTTCTACTAAATGAAGAACTCCAGGCTCGAAATACTGTGTTTTGTGTTTTATTGTATGTAATTTACCTATGCGTTTTATTTTCCTTTAACATAGAGCATTGTAGTTCTTTTTACTTCTATATACTCTGGAAAGTTTTTTTATTTTTATTGTGCCTACAAATATATATGCGTCCCTGGTGAGAAAAAGACACGAAGCAAGATCTTTTACGAAAGATAAGGATATAAATAAATTGTAGTTTGAGATTCTCTGAGAGATATAGCAAATAAACTTAGATATACGAGAACAGCCGAGAGAAATAGATGAGATCCAGAAAATCCGAAAGAGATGAAACCCAGTAAAAGGCGAAAGAGTGAGAGAAAGAAAAGGAAGTGATGTTACTCTACTTGTCTTCGAAAGAAAAGTAAACAAAATGTTGTTCTACGATTTAAATTGTAAGAATCGGTAAACGAAAATCTGTGCGAATACTTAGTTATAGTGGAAAGACTACGATATACCCTATATGCCCCTGGACAGTGCTGTCTGGAGACGGCGTCGCTACACGCATGCCCAAACAAAGGCATACATACATACCGGCCGTCATAGCCGGCAGTACCCGCGTGGTGTTCGCGACAAGCAAGTGGAGCACATCTTACTGTGGCACATTGAAAAAGATTTACACGCGATGTGCGTCCTTGCCTAGCAGTGCAGAAACTCACACTATGGCGACCACAGATCCTGTTACGGAATCGGAAAGCAGCGAAGATAAATCCTTGACATACCCCAAGAATCTGCTTGCGAAAGCCCCACATACTAGCAACAACTGCAATCGCCCTTCGTCGACGTTGAAGTGCTCCTCCTCCAATGTATTGCTAGGGTCGGGGAGCGCAAGCTTGGTGTATGGGTGCTTGGTGTGGATCCTTGTGACGGAGTTGGTACTGTCATACTGTCTGTACGCTTATATAAGTCACGTGGACCGGAAATGTTCCTCGGCAGCGGCTATTGCAGCTCGGCAAGCCGCGGCCGCAATGACCGAGGTGACCAGTCTTCGTCATCCTTTTCACAACTATCTTCACACTCAGCGCAAGAAGCGCGAAGCCAAGGCCTCGCCTCAATCCTCCTCTGCTGAAGATAATACAGTCAATCCAGCTAGTGTTCTAGTCACAGGCACAGGAATACCCAACAGTGACGGGGCGAACGTTGAATTCTTTAACCCGAAACTGCGTCAAGAACTGGAAGATAAGGATGGGAAGAAGAAAGTTAACGGTGCGAGCGGAGCTGCCGAAGGAGAATCTGCCAACAACCCTTGGGTTTGGCTGACATCTTACTCCAGGATACCGGTGAGTGCATTATCACTGTTACGGAGTTCGCATTAGTGCTGCATTAGTTTCTTCAAAATGTACAATATAACTAGAAGCTTAGGATAAGAAAATGTTCTATAAGCTTGAAACTAGAACTTAACGCTAATATTTTGCAAGCTACTGTCAAAGAAAATAATCTAAAAAATTAACACAAATAAACATGAAACATGCAAAATAAGATTTATATGTGCAAAACGTATAAATTCCTTAGACCAAGTAACTTAGCCCCATTTAACGATGCATTTCATTCTGATCGAGCAGTTTATTAAAAGCATGTGTTGGTTTTTAGATCCCCAGTATTATGCACTAATTTATAAATTGTACTTGTGCTAGGTATTGTGATCCAAATAGGATTCGAGTCTGTTGTCTCTATGCACATAGCTAGTCCCGACACAATATTCTAAGTAGCCTTATTTCGGAAGTAGCTCAAAGATTCCATGGAAACTTTTTTTTTTTAAACTGGAAATTGTACTTCCTAAACTGAACTATACGTATTTTTTTAAATGTAAATTCTCGAATACTTCAATTAAATGTAACTGAATAGTAAGGAAGTCACTTTAGTTTTAAAATTATATTTTCATACGCGTACGTTTCTTAGCATAAAGATTTGTGAGGCAATTATTCTCCACGAGCTGATTACCACAATTAATGTAAACTCTTAAGGGTCGTGTTTATAGATTTCACGTTAAACTAGGCTATTTCGGTACTAAGTTAACTGTAAAAATTCATAGACCTTAATAACCCAGGACTAAGTTAAATGATGGAACATCTTATAAAAATGTTACACCATGTTGAAAGTTGTTTTTGCGCATGCGTATACTCGCACCTGCTCTCTTGGTTTGTTTTTGTATACCAGAACTATGAACAGTTTTTATTGCTGATAAAACCGTATTAAATGCTACAACTATGAAATTAGTTACATAAAAATACCATAGTAACCCCTTGCTTCATTAAATTGTTTTCATTGTTAAAAGGCTGCCATCAGTTGAATATTAAAGAAACAGTTTATGCATTTTTGAAAACAGAATCGATCATTCATCTTCATTGTAGAGTACATAATTACAGAATCAGCAACAATTAGTAAATCAATATTAGATACCAAATGAATTAGTTGAATTTGATAATTATAATATATTCTGAAATATACATAATATAATTGTTTCTGAAATAAGTTTAATATTTTTATTGTTCATTCAATTAATGACTGTCGTCTTCCTCCTGATAAAGTCGGTCCTGGTGGTCTAGTGGTAACCATACTTGCCTCATAAACCCTAATTCGTGGTTTTAATTCTGGCTAGGGTCCTTCGGGCGTAAAAATCGTAAGTATGGCTTTCTTCGGAAGGGAAGCAACGCGGTGGGTCCCGTGTCGTAGATTTACGGCAAGATAAAAAACCTCAAGCCTGAAAGAAGAGGCCTCTGAGCAAAATTTACAGGCCCTCTCACGCCCTGAATTGAAAGGAGCTCTAATGACCTGAGATATTAAAACGCGTCCGTAAATAAACCAAATCAACATCCTTCTGATATACGATATCATAGATCATATCATATATCATATATTTGTTCAGTATTAATGATAATTCAACCTTTGCAGCTGGGCTAAACTTTCTTGCAGTTAATCCATCTTCGCTAATAACAGTAGACAAACTAAAAATCTTTACCAATAAAATGGCTTCATAAATGTATTAAAAAAAGGCATTGACTTCAGAATAATTTATTAGAAAATCGACTTAATATTAATTTTATTTTTATAAAACAATTTTATAATTCTGGTATACAAAAATCTGGATTATTATGTTGTGCAATTATTGCATTGATAAAAATTACGAAATTCATTTCGCCCGTTTTTTTTAAACATGTACTCATGCAATAAAGTATAACATTATAAACTAATACTGTAATATACTTTTTTTTTCAAACTTGGAAGGCGATGGATTTACCTAAATGTTCTTACAATTGGACAGAAAAAGAGAGAAAAAATGCATTGCCATCTATGAAACAAAAGAAACGACATTAATATGAAATAAAAAAAACACACACACACACACACACACACACACACACACACATATATATATATATATATATATATAAAGGAAACATGGAACAAATTGCTATGCTGTAGGAGTTACGGTGGGAATGTGTCTGTCATCTAGGCACCAGTAGTCTTTAAGATAATAAACAATTTACTTTATTTACAATTTTAATACAGGAATAATTAATTATATTTTTAGAACACCTTAATTTTTTTTTCTGTTTATATATTTTCCATGTTATATACGCCTATCTTTCTGCTGGTAGCCGTCTGCTTGCTATTGGTGTCGGTCGAAACATGTCTAGTAAGGCTTTCTTTCCTTACGTTGGTGCCAGGTAACATTTGACGCTGAGTGCGTCATTTCATCCATACCATACTTTCTAAATCTGGTAACTACTCTACTAAACAAAGTATATATCTTAAGAAATTTCATTAAGTAACGGTAGTTTTAACCTCATTTCTTCTGGCATCTTGATTTTTTGCGGTTTAATGAAGTTATTTTCCGGTGAAAGTTCAATATAAAGTGATATAATTAAACAAATCTAATCTGCCTACAACTCAGAATTATGTAGGTAAAATGCATTAATTTTCTCGCTACCTAAAGAAAAGCATGTAAGCTTATGTACAGTGAGGTTACCTGAGTTACTAGCCAGGAGAGTGCCTTTGCGTACAGCATTAGAAGCGCTCAGGTAACCGGTAACTTAAATGACCTCAATATATGCTACACTATATAAGTATGATTATTTTAAGTTACGGGCCACATGAGCACTTCTAATTTGAAATTATTTGTGATAGGAGCCACCAGAACGCTTCTGCTGGCTGCTAACTCAACAGCAGCTGGTTACGGAAAAGTAATCTGTGCAATGCGCTCACTTATTGCTTCCACAGTAGTATCAGTGTTGGATGTGGTAGGCTACACGCTTGATAAAATTACTTTATAAAATTTTGAGTCGGTACTGTACAGAAAATATTGATATAAAATGAAAGTAATTGCCTAAGGTCGCGCCGGGTCAAAACCGAGGTATACTATATCCGCCAAGCACAGCAGCGAGAATATTGTTCGACTTTATGTTGAGACGACTCTGGATCGCTGTCCGCCACTTCGAGGTAAAGCGGTTCGGGTTGCAAACTTTTAGTATGACTCGGAGTTCGCCGCTCCTGGCTTAAGGAAATCCTGCAGAAGAGATGGATTATGCACGTTCATAATCCTACAGTCATCCATTTTGCAAAGAAAGTCCACCTTTAATAAATCCTTCCGGATGAAACTAAATTTTAGCCAGACTACTGCTTTTAATATTGGGACTATTGCAAGTTGCGATGAATGGAATATGAAAAACGTTAGTCCGTAGTTGATCCACCGGAAGTCCCTGGCTAGTCCGTACTAATAACTCTATGAATGCAGTCCTAAAACGTGTAGTAGCTATCAGCGGTTGCGAGTACATTTCCTCAATAATTCGTTTCATTCTTCGTTTGTAAGACCTAACCATTTAATTTGTACAGGGAGATTGTAGGAGATTATAGCTGAGTGTGGTTGCATACTGAGAGTATTTAGTCTCACGGTAGCATATTGCATGTGCAAAAAGCCGCGTGTAGTTAGTGTTGTTATCAGATAGTGTTTTTGCGTTCGTGTGTTACTGAATGTCTTCATTTGTGTTAATGTCTTCATTAAATATGTCATTATACAAATATAATCTTGAGGGAACGGACTTCTATGTACGATACATGTGTGGAAACGGATTCCTGCAAAGAATTGGTTGGATTATTTGCAATAAAATATCCTGATATTCGTGATACACACAGAGAAACTGTTCGTCAACTTGCTAAAAAGCTAGGAGATGCAGGAAGAAACGTGAGTAGTATGGGTCCCTTTCCGACGAAGTTTATTGCGGGTAGCTGCATTAACGACGTTTAGGGTTGGGGGTCGGTAATCCCACAACATGAGTCTGCATCACCGACATGAGTAACTGCATTACCAACATGCTGCAGGTTTACCGACTTTCAGCATTCCTGCAACAAACTCCATTCGCAAAAGGGACATGGGTTAATGGATATTTTGTGTTTTTGGCTAGCGTTTTTGACCTGCGGGGTTTTTCATTATACCAACATAGGTAGATTTAACACGGACATGTTTTACTAACTTTCATGTGAGAATGACAGCCGGAGGAGACATGGGTTTTGCGTGTTTTTGGAATTTCAGTTTTTGACCTTCGGGGTTTAATATCAAGCGAAGTTGTTATTTATTTATTTTTTTGCCACGTCGAAGTTTTTTTACCCTTAGTAATGGAAACTTGTCGTTAGGAGTGGGCATTATTATTTTACTGGAAAAAATATATCGCGTTCGACTTTTAATATGGGAAAAATGTTCTAATTATGCAAATGAAATCCTAAAATACTGTAATTATACAAAAATATCATTAAATACGGAAAATATGCAAAAATTGTGGTAATTATTAAAAATGTATTAATTATGAAAAATATTGTAATTATAAAAATATTGTAAATACACAAAAATATTATAATTAACCAACCCGTTTGTTAAAACATGAATTACACAATTGACATTCATAAAATGCAAATTACATCTATAAAATATGAATAACATCATTAAAATACAATTGACGTCGTAATTATGCCATACAATATCTTTAAATGTGAACGACATTGTAATTAAGCAAAAATTTTTGTTAAAATACAAATTACACAATTGACATTGTAAAATATAAAGTACATCGATAAAATGGGAATTGCATTACTAAAATCAATTGACGTCGTAATTATGCCTTTGAATGCAAACTTTGCAGTTAAAATACTAAAACGACATTGATATAAATATATCGCCATGACGCGAAAAATAGGTTTCATGTGTTAGTTAAAAAATAGCTCATCCTAGGTCAACTGCGTGCTTCACCTCCGATTCCGTCGACTTACTGAGCGTCGGTGAAAAGTTATGCTGGTATATGTTTTTCTCCGCAGTCATGTTTTAACCTGTATGAAAACTTCCCCCCATGTATTTTTATTGTTTCCGCTTTCAAAAGCATTCCCTTTGTTTGTGAATTCCAACCTTAAAAGAGTGACGTTTAGGGGACAGGTATTATTTCCTCTGTTAAAAGCATTCCTTTTGTTTGCAAATTCCGGTCGTAACAGGTTGTGCGATCAGGGTCGGGTATTGTTTCTCTATTAAAACCATTCCAATCATTTATCAAATCCCGCCTTTAAATGGTCGACGTTTAGGGACAGGTATTGCTTCCCCTGTTAAAAGCATACTCTTTGTGAATTCCGGCCCTAACAGAATATGTTAAAAAGCATTCCCATGTTTTTTGCGAATTCCAGTCTTAAAAGATATTACTTTTTCACATTGACTGATGAACTGCGCATGTGACTGAATCGTAGATATTTTCAAGTTTTGGATATAAAAGTAAACCAGGATTTATCCAGCGTGTATATGGATGTTGAAATACGTATTCATTTTTTCTTTTTAGCGAAACAAGCTATAGTATGTCAAATCAGCGAAGAGATACGTAAATAAGTGTAGTAATTGTTGTGACAGTTATAGGTATACTGAAGCCCACAAACTGAGCTATATTTGGAAACTACAGCAAAAGTCTAATAGACCTACTCCTGTACCACACTCTACGTGTTGTAAACTATCCAAGTCCGTGCAGAGCAACATAAGGGTGTTCTCGGTTTGGGATTTCCTTTTAAAAATGTCAAGTACACTGCAATGTAATCTGTGTAAAAATCATTTTAGTGAATATTCCCATTTTTATAGTTGTTTGTGGAAGCCTTTTTTCGCCACGATGAATTTGTAAAATTTATACTTGAAGATATAGATGTAGAAACATTATATCCGAACAAAATGACCTTTGTACAGTTGTTCTACAAAAAAGCAGAATTTTTAATCCAAAATGTAACTTGCATATTACATAGGCATTTTCTATATATACATACCATGTCTGCAAGTGTGTCCATCTTAAGTTCTTATTTTAATTTTCCATGTGTTTTTATATATTTTCCACAAAATAAGATTTTAACAAAATATATATACTAGCGCAGTATTTTTTATTTTCTAAAATAATATTTTTTGCTAAAAACGTGTTTTATGGAGGTTTTCACAAATGTTTTCGATTTTAATGCCTGATTCCACATAATTTAAGTTTTTACCAAAATGTATAACAGTATGTTTTATAATGTGTTTTTATCTATGTTTTCGATTGTAATGCATATTTTCCACAAAGAGTCAGTTTTTAGCAAAGTTATATGTTCTACTTTTTTATATGCTTAAAAATATACTACGTGTGTGTTATCCTCCAATTTTAAGGCATATTTCAGATGTTTGACTGAATGTATGACAGTATGATTTCATTTTATATCTTATAATAAAATACACGTATTTACAACTAAATGTAATGTTTTATATTCCCCTTCCTCTATTCACCAACCAATCTTGGTAAAGTTTTTGTAGGGCCTATGAATGGGGAAAACATCACATGTGATTTAGCAGGATAATTTACTACATTTTGTTGCTTTAACTTTTGATGAATGTTTATGTCTATGCGGTTGGGGAAAAATTTGCGCTTTTAACTAATTCACTAACTTTTTAAAGTTAACTTTAGGGTACTCACTAGGCAGCGGTAAACAAAAGATTTATTACTTTATATAGAGCTAAAAATAATGTTCCCCGAAAAAGATCGCGCAAAAGGCTTTTTAACACATGATCGTTCGATAGAAAAGAAGCTAAATATTTTACCTGCTAAATCATTTTAAATTTTAATGTGTCGCATGTATTGTAAACAAACAGTTCTGTCGTATAATGAAATAATACATTGAAATGTAAATAATGCACGTATTGATTTTTCTCTAAGTACCGAATTGGTCTAACACATACCATCTTCTCTCACTGGTCGCACAAGCAATCTGCTATATTTACCTACTTGTGTGTGCGAAAGCAATGCCGGGTAAGCGTGAGGGAGTGTGATAGGGGACGGTGTCCCAAGGGGATAAAACAAAATTTCCCTTTCCTTTTACTACACAGCCATATCGAAACATTAAATAATATTTTCTCTTTTGCTTCAAATAGGTCACTGAAAACATTTTAAAATACTTGTTGGAATAGAAATTAATTGATTAGAGCTTATAAAAATATTATTTTGTAGTTAATCATTTCTGCAGAGGTCAACATTTTAAAATACTTGTTGGAATAGAAATTAATTGATTAGAGCTTATAAAAATATTATGTTGTAGTTAATCATTTCTGCAGAGGTCACGGCATTTAATGGGCATTTCCTGTATCGAGGCATGTGAAATCAGCGATAAATTATTTTTTTATTATATATAGCCATTCAGTAGAACCAAATATATTCCCACAGCGTTAACGCACCGTAATATGTAAAATCACAAACTCAATAGTAAAGGTTTTTCAATATTTTAATTGCTGTAACTGGTATACAAATGTATTTCACAACTATTTGTCTCTTTCACGAATCTTCACCTCAAAACACCAAACCATAGATGCATTCTATAATAGAAAAAATATGCTATACTTTCACACACTATTATTGACACGAAAATAAATGCTTCTTTTCTTCATTTTAATTTGTTTACCAACGTCAACTTTGTCTGGTTTTAACCCATTTCTTCTTCAAAACACCAATACATTGCCAAATTCTATAACAGAAAAAACACTGTATTTTTTCGCTCACTATTAATGATACTAAAACATGATCTTTCTTTATTTCGTTTTAATTTTCTCACATCATTTCTGCTAGAAAAGATCCACAATTAGGTAGAAAGTATGTTGATATTCTCTGCACCGATACGTCAGGAGTCGATTTCCGTTCCAAGCAATATATTAAGCGGTCTACAACCACCCTTGTCCTTAATAACTGTGGTTGAATTAATGGAAGTACCACTATGATGTCCATTATGTTGCATATTCTATCCATTTATGCACAACAAGGGACTAGGTCATGGAGTACGCGTGTTTGAGTGCAATTTAAACTGAAGGCGTTGTTTACGAATTCACACATATATACCTCACGGACATGCATAAATGACATTCCACTTAAAAAAAAAAAAAAAAACATTTTTCACTTGTATCTAACATTTTTGTGTTCTTTAATGGATATTTTTTTTTTTTGCGAAATAATAAAGTTTAGGTGACATTAAAATTTTTTCAGTGACCCATTTGAAGCAAAAGAGAAACTTTCATCTAATGTTTCGTTATGGCTGTGTAGTAAAAGATAAAAGAAAGTATTTCCAGCTCCTTGAGACATCGTCCTCTACTAAAGTCCCGCACGCTTACCCGACATTGCTTTTGCACACACAAGTAGGTAAATATAGCAGATTCCTTGTCAGAATGCATAGTGCGATCAGCGAGAGAAGATGTTATGTGTTAGACCAATTCGGTGCTTAGAGAAAAATCAATAGGGCATTTTTTACTTTCCAATGTATTATTTCATTACACGATAGAACTATTTGTCTACAATACGCGAGACACATTAAAATTTAAAATGATTTAGCAGGTGAAATATTTAGTTTCTTTTCTATTTCACGATCATGTGTTAAAAAGCCTTTTGCGCGATCTTTTTCGGGAAACATTATTTTTAGCTCTATATAAAGTTATAAATCTTTTTTTTATCGCTGCCTAGTGAGTACCCTAAAGTTAACTTACAAAAATTTAACGAATTAGTTAAAATCACAAATTTTCTCCCCCACCACATGGATATGAACACTCCTCGAAAGTTAACGCAAGAAAATGCAGTGAATTATCCTGCTAAAATCATGTGTGATGTTTTCCCCATGCATAGGCCCTGCAAAAACTGTAGCAACTTAGGTTGGTGAATAGGGGAAGGGGAATATAAAACAATAAATTTGGTTGTAAATACGTGTATATTATTATAAGATATAAAATTAAAACCTGCTGTCATACATTTTGCCAAAAATCTGAAACTTGCATTAAAATCGGAGGGTAAACACACATAAGTACATTTTTAAGTGGATATAAGTTAAAAGATACTGTTATACATTTTGCTAAAATCTTAAATTTTATGGAAATACGCATTAAAATCGAAAACATTGGTGAAAACGCATTTTAATGAGATAGAAAATTAAAACATACAATGATATTGTAACAAAAAATAGTAAATGGATCCCATGTTGACTAAACTTTTTTCACTACATATAGAAAATTAAAACATTTATTTTTTGCTAAAAACATGACTTTTTGTTGAAAATGTGCATTAAAACCGAAAACATAACACGTTTTTAAATAAATATAAATTACAACATACTGTAATACATTTTGGTAAAAGCTTTAATTATGCGGAAATGGGCATTAAAATCGAAAACATTGTTGTAAAACCTCATAAAACGCATTTTTACCAATAAATATCACTTTAGAAAAGTAAATATACTGCGCTAGTGTATAAATTAATTTTGTTAAAAATCTTATTTTGTGGAAAATATATACTCACATATAGAGAATTAAAACAAGAAATTACGATGAATACACTTGCAGACATGATTTTGTATATGTAAAAATGCCGATGTAATATTATACAAGTCACAACTGCGCAGTGCTTGACAATACAAACATTTTGGACAAAAAATGTTTTTTTGTAAAACAACTGTACATGATCATTTTGTTCACACAATGTTTCTACATTCTATATTTTCAAGTATAAATTTGACAAATTCATCGTGGGAGAAAAAAGGATCGCACTAACAACTATAAAAATGGGCATATTCAGTAAAATGATTTTCACGTAGATTGCAGTAAGTGTACTTGACAGTTTTTAAAATTAAAAATCCCAAATCAAGAACACTCGTAAGTTAGTCTGCACAAACTTGGATAGAAACGCAGAGTCTAGTACAGGAGTGTATCTATTAGAAATTTGCTATGGTTTCCAAATACAGCTCAGCCTGTGGACTTCAGTATACCTATAACTGTCACAACACTTATTACACCTATTTAATTATCTCTTCACTGAGTGGACAAAACTATGGCTACTTCGCTAAAAAGAAAGACGTAATACGTATTTCAACAACCCGATACACACTTGATAAATCCTGGTTTACTTTTTATACAAAACACTTGGCAATATCTACGATTCGTCACATGTGCAGTCCATCAGCCAATGTGAATTGATTTCCTGCTGGCGCCCATTTGATTTTCAACCAGTGATATTGATTTCCACATTTCCTTAGCCCCCCCCCCAAATCTTAAAAACATGGAAAATCCCATTATCAGACTACCCCGTCTGTAAAATATACCCAGTCAAACTCACAAAAAAAAAAAAAAAAAATCATTTAAGACTGGAATTCTAAATACTTTTAAGAGGGAAAACAATAAAGTATACCTTATCATAAAAACACACAATCTTAAGACTGGAATTAGCAAAAACGTAGAAATGCTTTTTAAGAGCGGAGATAATACCTGACCCTAAACGCATAACCTGTTAAGGCCGGAATTCACAAACAACGGGTATGTTTTTAACAGGGGAAACAATACCTGTCCCTAAACGCGGACCATTTAAGGCGGGAATTGACGATTGATGGGAATGTCAATACCTGACCCTGAATGCACAACCTGTTAAGACCGGAATTTGCAAACAAAGGAATGCTTTTAACAGAGGAAACAATATCTGTCCCCTAAACGTCCCCTTTTAAGGCAGGAATTCACAAACAAAGGGAATGATTTTGACAGCGGTAACAATAAAAATATCTGGGGGGGGGGGAAGCTTTCAGACAGGTTGAAACATGATTGCGGAGAAAAACATGTACCAGCATAACTTTTCACCAAGGCTCAGTAAGTCGACGGAGTCGGAGGTGAAGTACGCAGTTGGCTTAGGGTATCTAATTTTTTCTAATACATGAAACCTATTTTTTGTGTCGTATCGATATATTTTTATGGTGTTGTTTGTATTTTAACTTCGACGTCAATTGTAGTTTAATTATATAATTCACATTTTATCGATGTAATTTGTATTTTATCAGTGATTTGTATATTAACAAACTTTTTTGCATAATTACAATGTCGTTTGCATTTAAAGACATTTTATTGCACAATTATGAGGTCAATTGTATTTTAATGAGTAATTTCATTTATAGATGTAATTTGCAATTTATTATGTTAAATGAATATTTCGCGTTTTAAGAACAGTTTTTGCACAATTATAATATTTTTATAATTACAATAATTTGTGTATAATTACTTTTTTGCATAATTACAGCATTTTTGATTAATTAAGTATTTTTGCGCATTTTTATCATTTAAGTATATTCTTTCTTAATTGCAACATTTAAGGGCTTTTTTGCATTTTAAAGCATTTTCCTCATATTAAAAGTTGAATGCGATGTATTTTTTCCAGGAAAAGAATAATGCCCACCCCGATCATTCAACAAATATCCGTCACTGTAGGTAAAAACATTTCGACACGATAAAAAAAAAAAAAAAAAAAAAAAAAAAACCATTTCGCTTGACATTAAACCCATTCTAATGCAATAGAAAAAGATTCTGACGATAAAACAAGCAAGGAGTTAACAGTGAAAATAATATGCATTGGTGACAGTGCGGTGGGTAAATTCAAGTAGGAGAAATGGTAAAATTTTAATGCTCAAAGTTAGGATTAGGCTTGCTTGACTTTTCAGCTTTTATTGTTGTCTTGCAGAACAAGCCATTTTTATAAGGCATTTGGCACATTTTAGGAAGTGGAAATATTGTTTAAATTTTAGATTGTTTAATTATAAATAAATTAGAATGTAATCATAAATATACCAACCTACATATTGAATTAAACTGACAAAAGGATATCTCCATCTCGAGATACACTTTACAGGACAGTAGATAACAATACATTTCGCTACTCTTTAAACATGAGTTGAATTTCGTTGAGCACAGCACACAGTACGATTATATACGTGCAGTAGGGACAGCCTGGGTATTTTGCTTGGGATCGAATTCTGAGTGCACATGTCGCAAATACCGTCTGTATACTTCTTCAGATGGCACTGTATAAATAAAGGGATGGCATTGAATATAAATCGAAAATATTTATGATATTTTAAATAAATTTAGTAACTAGATATGTTTGCCACCAAAACCCTAAGAATAATTATTGTCGAATGTATTACTATTGACGCTAAAGTCACCCGGTTCGTATTGGTTAGCGATTATGTTGGCACTACTTGATGCTATGAATTAAAGTCAGCGCATAATTTTCCGGTTGCACAGTTATGGTAATAAAATAAATTTAACGTTGAATCGAATTTCTCTGAATAATTATGACCGTAGAAGTTTCCAAGTTCATAATGCTTTCTCACTTCTAGAAAATCTTAAAATAATGAAATGTATTCCATCGAATAATAATTTATACTAATACTCTAATATCATATCGGATGATCCTTGCTTCATCATCATCATCATCATCATCATCATCATCATCATCATCATTAAGGATGATGATGATGATGATGATGATGATAATATTTCAGGGTATGTTAGATTTCACTCACATCTCTTTAAGACATTATTCTGTCCTCCTACCTCGATTATCGGGTAAGTTATATTATGAAAACTGCTGTAAAGCGCGGAAAGCAATATACTATTTTCAGAGAACAGTAATTGCAGTATTTACAAAATTAAACTTTGCTAGCCATTTCTTTTACCTAACTTTTCTGCATCCCTGCAAAATTCAGAAACTTTACATTTCTCAGCTAAATTTAAAGCCAGAATTTAAGAAATAATAATAATAATAATAATAATAATAATAATAACGATGATGATAAGAATGTATGAATTACTTGACCATCGTTCAAAAACTACCAATAAACAATGAATATTGAAAACCGCAGTAAAAAACACGATTTACCCACCTTGAGTAATGTGGCGTTCTACATAATTATCTTCTATTTCAGAGACAAATACTGTAATTTCAGGTCCATTTTAAGAATAAAAGGTACATTTTCATTACGGTTAACGTTTTATTTAATCTGTAACTTCTACGTTTAACAGCTGTTCGTTAAACACATGGCTGCGGTGATAGCAGCAATATCAGATGAATTCCTTGAGAAGTATACCCACTAGTATGGAACTTTAGGAACAAGAGCATCAAAGGTGTCCTCACAAACTGCCACTACTGCATATATTGTGAAAGCAGTCATTTATACGAGATGTTAAAATGCTGGACATGGAGCCTCTGTATAGTCTTATGCTCATTTCGTGAAATGAGCAATCAGGAAAACGCTTTGAAAAGAGAGTTCTCGGTATTATGACACTTTAAAGTACAGTTACATGTCAGAAGTACGTAATATGCAATTAATCATTCAGCTTGTGCAATCCATAGCAGGAAGTATGTAGATATGTATTAACAAATAAATTATCGCTTACAGCCTTACAATTAAGAAATTATATTACGTTTAAAAATAATTACTTATGCCATACGCGAAATGTTGTGATAAAGTTGCAGATGACATCAATATTAAATGGAATAAAGTAGCGAAGCGTAGACGGGAGGAAATTAAAATACATTTGCAGCAGCGTTTAAAGACATTGGTGAGAAGTGCGCGCGCACTATCAGCTGTATTCACTTCCCTCATCGCGGAACAATAGAGAGAGGCTCTTCTGTGTATTCGCTGCTCGCTGTTCCATTCTCATTGTACGAGCCTTGCTGTGACTTCGTTATTCAGCTTCACTAATAATATTTTGTACTTTAAAGATGATTAAAGAAGATTACCTGTATACAGGGTGAATCTAAAGTCCTTCCTTTGTTTTGGGGTTGATAGAACAACATTATATCAATGGAATGAGTAACTCTCCAAGTTTGCATTCGTAATAGGCGCCATGGCGAAGTTATGCATTTAGACGCTGGTGGGCAGTTATAGAAAAAATATGGCGTTCACGGTGCATATAAAGTTTTCTGCGTGTTACAATTCGCTAAATGTGTGTCCGTTGTGACAACGATTATTTCGCACAAACATTAACAAGAACAGCCTGCAGCCAAAACAATTAGTACAGAAAGCTTGAAGCGGTTGGCTGCTTATGTGATGGACGACGAACAAGCCGGCCAAGAGTGTCCGTTGAGAGTGTGCAAGAAGCATCTGTGAGGCACCCCAAAAAGTCAATGCGTCGCGTGAGCCGCGAACTGCAGATTCCGCAGCCAATGTCTGGCGTATTTTACGTCAACGATTTAAAGTGAAACTATACCGGCTACAGCTGTTGCATGCGCTGAGTCCCGAGGATCACAATGATCGTCTTCTGTGTTATTTTCAAGAACGGCTAGAAGAAGATGGTTTTGCTGAGAAAATGATTTTTAATAACGAGGCCAAGTTTCATGTGTCCGGCAAAGTGAACCGTCACAATGTACGCATTTGGTGCGCGGAAAAACTTGGTGTTGTAAAGAACACGTCCGTGATTACCCTAAAGTCAATGTATTTTGTGCTGTTTCTTCGTTAAAAGTGTATGGTCCATTTTTCTTTGCGGAGAAAACTGTTACAGGTTCTGTGTATCTGGACATGGTTCAACATTGGCTAAAACCACAATTACATGTAGATAGCCAGGACTTTATTTGTCGGCAAGATGGAACTTCACCTCATTTTCTTAAAGACCTCCCTGAATATCACGATGATGAAATTCCTTGTCGTTAGATTGAACGTGCTGCTCGAGATGACTATTCTCTTCTTCAGTGACTCCCACAGTCACCTGACCTAACCCCATGTGATGTTTTCTGTGAGGTTATGTCAAAGATCGTATGTTCATGCCGCCTTTGCCACATGGTTTAGCACAGCTGCGAAAGAGGACGGTATAGACCATCAGATGTTAGGATGTGTGTGGCAAGAACTTAACTTTAGAATTGATATCTGCCACATCAGCAATGGAGGATAAATGGAACACCTGTGAGGTAGGTACGAAACTTGGAGAGTTAATTTAAGCGTTTACGCTATGTCTGTCATTGTTACTGTTCTATCGACCCCCGAAACCAGGGAAGGACTTAAGAATCCCTCTGTGTGTATGTGTAATGTAAAGGCATGTTTATATATTTATTCTTCTTCTGTTTCGCATGCATTAGGCCCTATGGCATTTTGCAACCTTATCTACCATGCGGTCAATAATGCTTTCAAACGGAGCGCAGAATTTTTCCTATGAGTAAGCCACCACTCGTTTGCCGCGCCGTGGAGGGAGTAACAAGCCTGTTTGCTTACTTGTTCACCTTGCTGTCTGTCGCAGTCGTAGCACAGCTGTTCCCGGGGTATGTTGTGTTGTTCGTCTCTTAATTCGACAATACACATAAAGTGTCTTATGTCTCATATGTTTATAACGGCACAGCGTATCTTTATGTATGATTATGTGATACCTGGGTTGATAAAATCAAAGGATCGATTGAGCATACAGCTGATTCCATTACTTATATGACTCCATATTAACTCCTTTTACCAGAGAATTAACACCGCCACGGGCTGCCGAGGTCGTTAAGGCGCGTACTCGCGAGTAGGAGGTCTGGGGTTCGAATCCCGCCAGAACCGACCTCCCTGACTGAAGTTTTTTCCAGGTTTTCTTCAGTCCTCATAAATGGAAAATGCCGGGAAGGTACACTGAACTTAGGCCTAGAACGTTTCCTTCCTTAAAAAAAAAAAAAAAAAAAAAAAAAAAAAAAAAAAAAAAAAATATTCATTCCCAATATATAAATTCATCTCATATATAGTCGGTCCTGGTGGTGTAGTGGTTACCATACTTGCCTCCTACGCCCAAAACGCGGGTTCGAACCCGGCCAGGATCGATGGATTTTTTCGGGCGTAAAAATCCTAAGTATGGCTTCCTTCGGAAGAAAAGTAAAGCCTGGGTCCCGTGTCGTACATTTACGACACGAAAAAGAACCTCAAGCCTGAAAGAGAGGCCTCTGAGCAAAATTAGTAGGCCTTTTCACGCCCTGAGTTGAATGGGACGCTGATGACCTGAGATGTTAAAGAGTGTCCATAAATAAATCAATAAAAAAATAAATCTCATATATCATCAATGTTCACCGCCTATGGTGCTTCAGTAGTAAAAATGGGCGTTATATTTCATTGGAGAGAGAGAGAGAGAGAGAGAGAGAGAGAGAGAGAGAGAGAATTAACCGACTGGGAGCGTGATCATGCATTTTGTCAACGACTCTGCCACTGTTCACACTAAAACCATTCACAATGTATTTCCGTAAGCCAGAGATATTAGAGGGATTTGTGCCCTCCTCGGCCCCCCGATTTAACAGCCTGCGATTATTATCTCTGAGGTAGATTAAATTATACCATGTACAAGCCGAACCCGCACACCATACAAGAACTCAAAGATAATTTTCGTCAGGAAATTGTCCGAATTTCTCAAAATGAACTACAGCATGTGATAATTATTGCTAAAGAGATGCCTAAATTGTATGGAGAAGAAAGATATGCAGTTTCAACACCTCATTTGATAATTTGGCAATGAGCCTCTTAAATTGATTTGTGTATTGTTGAATGTTTGGTTTGTTTTATTTTGTTGATAGGCAAAACACTTCGAGAGAAAACTAATCCCGCGGCATGTCACGGACACCCCGAATTTCTTCGGCCTATAGATTTATATAGCATAGCTGCTTTTGGAATTCTGAAACGATCCTTTCATTTAGATGATATATCCAGCTATTTCTGTGTTGTTTTATTTTATTATTAATTGCATACATGTTTAGTTAATTTGTTTTTATTCACCTTTTAGTATTTCAATAGTAATGTACAAAATCATATTTCTCATCTTGGATAGCCCTTAATCTCCCTCTCTCCCTCCCTCCCTCTCTTATCATTCAAGATTCACTGCCACACACTAGCACTGAAACGGCTATTACTTTATGATTTTGTATTTATTCATGTTATTTTTAATGTTTTTCCAATAGTTAAGCACATAATCTATATTTAATAATTTATTTGTTATCAGTATCTAAATTAAAATAGATGTTGCAATTTAAAAAAATTGCTGGATTTTTTAAAAACTTTTATTTATTTTCGCTTTGACTGCGCTGATTCGCGATATCTGTAAATTGTGAGCTGAATACTATAGATGTAATCTGCAGGGATGATTAAAATGAATTAATGGTGGGTCAAATGCGTGATTTTGCTAGTAGATGTAGTTTTAAGGCAGAAGAAACTATGGAATGTTGAGTGATGAAAACCGTTTATGTGTAGTGTCAAGATAAGTGTAACATTACTCAGGATTTGCTTGTTAACCAGGTGTTGACTGAGTAAGGTTTTCTTGTAGGTTTCCCATCTTAAAAGCTTTAGATACTATGAATACCACATTTTCATTAATGTTAGTCGTCTTCACGGATGGCTAAGGTTTTTGCCAAGTATTCCTGAGCCCATTGATAAGGGCACTGATTAGAAACAGCACAAAAGTGCCGTTAGTTGTAGGATTACAATTTTTATATCGCTATAATTATTAAAATTACAGTAACCAGTCAATTCTGGAATTCCTGATTAACCCGTTTACATTTTGCTCCTTCTTGTAACTAGTATTCTTTAAAGACAAGAAGACAAGTAGTTGCTCGAGATATAGGGAACGATAATTCTGTGAACATTTAAGTGCTTTATTCTATTTCTACTTCTTTATTTATTATGATATACGAAGGAAGGTCCACAAGGTTTCGGCCTAACCATTTTCTAGGCATGATAAAGACAAAAACTATATTTCACTTATCACTATATTACCCTTTATGGCAATACATTTCTCACATCTTTGAATTAACACTTCAACCCCCCCCCCCCCATAGTCAGAAGTCTTGTCTGCAAAATGGGCTTAAACAACATCTATAACTTCTTCGTCACACTTTCTTTCCTCGGAGGTCCTTCTTGAGTTTTGAGCAGAGGAAATAGTCACTGGGAGCTAGATCTGGGCTGTATGGTGGATGATCGATCTCCTTGAAGCCACATTTCTTCACAGCTTACTTTACAACAAGTGCTGTGTGAAGAAGGCGCACCCTTCACTGAGCTTTTTTCCCTTTTCTTTTTGATGGAAGTACGTAATCTGTGCAGTAGGCCAGTATATATTCCTCATTTACTGGGTGTTCCTTTTCTTGAAGTCAATGAAGAGTATTCCTTCCTGTAACAATGGTTTGAAGAACTTCTCTCTCGTTCTCACGGCAGAGCTCCAAAAATGCCTGACAACAGATGACTCGTTGCTGCTTTGGACTGAAGTCCAGGCACTCATCTTGCACTAACCTTATTCATGTTTAAATGTTCATGAATGATCCGAAGGACTGTTGTTTTAAAAACGCTCAACCTTGCTGCTATTTCTGTAACTTTGAACCGCGGTTTTCCATAATTTCTCCTCCCACAAGAGCGATGTTTTCAGTAGTAAGCACCTCCAAGGGCCGACCTGCTCACTCTTCGTCTTCAATGCTTTCTCGACCCATTCGAAAAAGTTTGGCCCATTCTTTTACGGTAGAATATGAGGGGGGATATTTCCCTATATACACCGTCCAATCGTTGTTAATTTCATATGGAGTAATCCCTTCTTTTGTGAAGAACTTAATAACAGCTGAATACTCCATTATGAACATGTCACAGTGTTCTACACATAACCTTCTTTATCCAATTATATCTGAACACAGCGGAGCAGAAGTTACAGCTGCAATTATTTATTTAACAGATAATGTATGACACCAAATAAGGCTATTGTGAAGGCAATAAGCCTTATCGGCGAGGCCGGAAACTTATCGTTTTACCCTCGTATGTATACTTTTTGTTTCTTTCTTAATTGTTATTTTGAGTGACTGAGTTTCGTGCGACTGAAAGGAAAAATTCAGCAGAGTTTTCGTATTTTTGTACAGTGGTAAATATTTTGACAAGAAACAAAACTAAATGTGACACTGCTATTGATTCTATGCATATGTTCAAGATGAAATATACCTCGGAGACATCAGTAAATGTGTTTTCTGCCATCATACTTATATTGACAGACAAAAGGTACACTTTTTTTTGGTTAAAAATTTGGAAAAGGCGCTTGTAATTTATTGTAAGGCAAAATACGAGAAACAAGTGAGTAATGTTAAACAGTGTAAGCATTATTTTTGCCTAGTTACCTAAATCAGATCATGTTCTTATTGAAAATGTATTTCCAAAAGCTATTTTTTTTAATTTACTTGGAAAAAAGAAACAAACTATAAACTGTGTCAGTCACTGAGTTAATGGCTTTCTTAATGCTGAAAGCAACATTTTCATATGGACATTTTCTAATTGTCTATTTTCAGGTACCAAATTTAAGTACATATTTAGATTGTATACGTTTAAATAATGTACTTTTAAATCTACTACAAGTACTTTTTACTTAAAACGCTGTGCTAATAAAACAGTGATCATATTTGTAGATGCTGATGACTTAAGTCCATAATTAAGTGATTGTGAAAACTAAAATTGCTTGTTACCGTGTGACACCTTTTATTACTGCAGTGCGAAGATAAATTCTAGTTGAAATGTTTGAATAGATGTGCTTTTTCTTAAGGCGAGCACATTTTTTTAAAACTATTTTAAGGTTGTATAAAAGGACAATTTTATTGTTGGGGAGATCCTCAGAATCACACGAAAAGACTTGCAAACTGTTCCCTGTTCGTTCAGTCTCCAATGAGGGGTTTTCAGAACAGAGCATTATTGGCAACCGCGCATTCCTGTTGCTGTAGAGATTCTTAGGAGTTTCTACAGTTTCTGTTCTTTGCGTCTTTCTTCTACTTTCTGGAATGCTCATTTTCTCTTCTTTCTTTAGGCGTGCAAATTCATCGTCTCTCTTTCCATTGTAATTTCCTGGCAAAAGGAACAGAAGCATCGTAATGACCCACACAAACCGTGTAATGTGAACTTTAAATTCCTCTTTCCACATCTACAATCCTTTCTCTCTATTTAACATAGTTAAGCACTTATTTGAATTTAAATCGTCGAAATCTTATATAGAGCTTAAATGAGAGCTAGGGAAAAACTGAACTGAGTTCTTACGTTCGCTTAATTATCTGCAGCGATTATTTCTATTCTACTGTCGTTTTATAAATTTAGACGCCATTTACCAACTGCCTGTTAACCTTGTTCTCGCAGAATTGCAGAAAACTGAACTACTTCTCCCAGCAAGAGTCATGCTCCTGTCCTCTAATGCTTTTTTTTTTTTTTTTTTTGAATGGTGTTTAACGCCCGTTTTTACTACTGAGGCACCACAGGCGGTGGACACTGATGATACATGAGATGAAATGATAAATTGGGAAAGGATATTTTTTTTAAGGAAGGAAGCGTTCCAGGCCTAAGTTTAGGTACCTCCCCGGCATTTGCCAGTTATGAAGACTGAGGAAAACCTGGAAAAAACCCCAGTCAGGGAGGACGGTCCTGGCGGGATTCGAACCGCAGACCTCCCGCTCACGAGTCCATGCCTTAACGACCTCGGCCACCCGTGGCGGTTCTAATGCTTTTGCAAAGTATCATTTGCGTAATAGAGGCTATAGAACTGTGATATTTGGGTCTAGAAAGTCTGCTATAACACTATTAATAGAAACAGTTCTTCAGGCTCTAGCCTTGTTGTATTCTATTTTTTCAGTGAGAATTTTTGGTGACAATGGTTATAGAAAGCCGTTTACACGATATCAGGAGCTTACCTTTCTGAAATGTTATAAAATCTATAGAAAATAAAAAAATTAAGCCCTTTCCGAATTGCAAGTTTTTGATTGGTTATTTGTATAAAATCTAAATATTTTCACGAGAAGTGAGAGAATTTAATCTTTGGACTGATAAATTATTTCGAAAGAATATGCGAGAATAGATTTACTGCTCGTCTTGGAAATAGTTCCTATGGCCCGTTCCCAGTGAAATATAAATATAATATATATTGTAAGTCTAATCATCATATTTTGTGTATAAAATGGGAATAAAGATAGAAAATCACAGCCGGTTGCGGCGGTTTTGTCAGGGTGTTTGTTTATTACTGACAATGGTTAGTTGGTTTTAATGGTATTTGGTTTGTATTGAAATGTCAATGATTTAATGAAATGGTTTGATTTGTTCCCCGCTGACAGAATCTTAATTCTTCCGAGGTGCCACAGCTAGCTGGTAGTCATACTCGCCATAGCTGGCCGCTTACAGATCAGGCGTTCTTCGGAGAAGTTTTTGGATTCAAACAAAGTCCTTCTCTCCTTTGGCTGGAAGCTGTTAAATGAAATGCATGGATACGCTGCACTTGCTATTTATTCAGCACTTTGATCGTGCTTCCTGACTCAATGAGCCACCGGCAAGGAATGAGATGAGATGTTTTCACGCTATTGTTTATCGGACACAGTTTCCTACTTGACTCACGCCTCAAACTTGTGGTCTAATTAAATGACCTTTTGTTTCCTCGGAACCTCACACTGTAGCATATAATCTTCACCGGCGGGGGTGCAAACAACCATGTTTCTATGATTTGAGCTAACGATATCTCGATTTACTAGCGCTGCACCAGATTACACAGAACACTTTCTTCTCTCACTACAATAGCTAATTCTTTTGTGTCTTCGAGGCGCTGCGATTGAAATTACTGGAGTGTGTTTCCTCTAAGATATACTTGAGACCGCTCGGCTCCTCGACCTACTGAAAACTGTGAAACTATGAAAACTTATTTTTTCAATTCCTTAGAAATTGGGCTGTTTATACGTTCTCTTGGTATCACGCTACATGGAATCAAAATTCGGAACTTTCCAGAAGCATCCTAAACTTTATTTCCTTATTAGTTGTATAAACCCAACTTCGGAATATTCTAGAAATTAAACTTAAATCCCCGTTCTCTGAGTGACTATCAGATTTCGTTGTCTCTGCGCTTTCGTTCGTTGGCAGTTATTTCAGAGTGATTTCTCTCATTTTTTCGGAGGTAACAGCACAAAAGGGGAACGCTCTTGCTTTCTACCTTACTTTTTTCCCCCCTCAAGGACTTTTATAACCGTGGCCATAATAGATGTGTCTCGCGCGAATACAACAAATACCTCCTTACGGATGGCTCAGAAAGTCGCGAACTAAGAACTAACTAACTAACTAACTAACTAACTAACTAACTAACTAACTAACTAACTAACTAACTAACTAACTAACTAACTAACTAACTAACTAACTTTATGCTAGATATACATTCAGCATTCAGCATTTCAAGACACCTGTTAATAAATAATTACATCGTAATGTCTTATAATTATGGTGTAATATTTCTGTAGGAATCGAATCTGAATCTCCCGCTACATTGGTACTCAAAAATCTTCGGCCCATGTCCATCCGAATCATAGCTACATTCTGAGTTTGCAAATTTATCATATTTTATTCTTCTTTCAAAGGCTTGCCTACACACTGCATAATATGAAACCAGCATTCAAATATCTTAAATATATTCATATTCAAGAGAAAAGTACTGAAAAGTTCTGGATATCACAAATGGGTTGATATTTAATTGGTAAACATTCTTTTGCGTTGGTATAACTGTCGTAAGTATCCCTTTGAAATATTAAGTCATTGCTTCAAATAGTTTATTAAATACAGCTTTCTTAAGCGGTGTGTTGTTAAATATTCCATTTAATGGACACAATTAAATATTGTGCAATGATCAGGTGATTAAAGTATTTGTAAATACATACACATAAAAAAAAGTTTATGGGTACGTCCGTACCATCCTTGAAAATGACCCACGTGAAGAACGTCCAAAATGTGCAACAACACTTAAAATGGTAAAGTGTGTGAAATTGCTGACGCTTTAGATATTTCAAAGTAATGTGGAGCTTACAGTTTACTTTAAGGGTTATATCTAAAAACTGCGCAAATGGGTGCCGGGCTTGCTAAAAGCAGATAAAAAAAACGCAATGACATTTGGATTTAATAAAAACAGTTGTGAAAACGGTGCAGGGGAGGAAAAAGTAGGTTGCTCAAAGCAAAATAGGAAGAAGCCAGTTTATTCAGGCGTAAACAAGTTAAATTAACATTTTTCATTCAGCACTACAGTAAATAAAATGAAATAAACGTAGCATTTATTTGGTGCTAACCAATTTGCTACACTAGGCACAACATTTCTATTTTCAAATGTAAGTCGCTAACGCTTTGGGCTTAGGAGATGCTTATAATATTATAAGCATATATATGGAGAAACTGCGTTCAACATCTACCAAAATCAATGGAGCATATCTTGTAAACAAAAGAAAGGGAGTTCAGTGGAAGTTCGGAACACTTCCACATTCCGGATTATCGAATTCAAAATGAATTCAAGTTTGTCAATGAGAAATCCGTCAAGCCTGTCCCTCATAGTTGTCAGTTTTTTCCACTGTTCATCCTTATCCATACCTTCTGAACTCAATCATATCACACAAATACCTGTAGCCATGCACTGCGAGACGATCAAACTCTAGGTCGTTGAGCAATTGATGGCTGTCGCTTCCGTTGAATCCAGAGCATGTATGAAGTTTTTGCACAAGATAACTGCGCAAGCACCCCTCGCCTGGTTAAGATAAAGGATTGTGATAGGCAGAGTCCAGCAACTTCCCAGTACAATATTTGGCAACTTGGAGCCTTTACAAGAATCTTCTTTAGAGCACCAATGAAGTCATTTGCCCTATTGTATTACTCCCTGACTCTTTCGCAACGGTTTAGTACATGTCGCATAGATGAGGTTGGGATGCATGACCTCCAGTTGCCGGAAAGTCGAACGCATGTATTGTGCGTTATCATTATCAGTACACCAACCTGACTTTTTCGTATTGTATGCTTCCTAGTTTAATGCATGAGTATTACTATGGAGGCATAGAGCATGGGTTTCACCAGATAATGGAAACAGCAGTACATTCACTATTAATTTCATTTAACATGAATTCCATTTCATGTTTGCAGAACACTTCTTTTATTTTCTCGAAAACTAATTTTTCCTCAGAATGCTCTCATATGGTATTGGCCTTGGCGTGTAGTTCTCGATTTGAATGCAGGATTGTTGACCTTGTGGACTGGAATTCCTGACTGAACTGTGTCATGGTAAGGTCCGCAGAGAACTAACTGCTGCTTTTCAAATTCTGAAGTGAAGGCATGCATCAAAGTAGTTTGCTTATGTTCCACATGCTTGCCGTACTAGCTGTGCTGGTTAATTTGGCTCTTTGATGCTTTGGTGCATCCAAGAATTAGACCATCAGTTTCTATGAGATACTCTTGAATTCTTCTTTGCCTTCTGAACTTTTGATATGGTAGAGTACTCCGACTGCAACAATACAAACACAATCAAGTGGAACAGCTACTAGAGGAACTATAGCAACAGCACAGAGATCTGTGATTCTGGCGAATAGTTTTAATTGAAATTTGCGTTTTCTTCTGCAGGTTTTGCTGAATTAACTTGGACACAATGGAGAATGAAATATATAAATATATTATGTGGCTCAAAAAGAGTGAACGTTTTTTATTTTCTGCTTAAGCGTGAAGATAATTAATTTGTCCGCCCAAATTTTTTAACAAAATGTGAAAGAAAAGATTTAAAAAAAGGGGGGGGGGCGCTGGAGCATCAAAGAGCTTGAGACAAATATGCTTGAAAACGAGACAAATATGCTAACCTCATGAAAAGATGCAACAAATTTTCTCTCTTTCGCTTCATTTCATGTCAAAATACAAATATCAAATGATCGGAATGAAAACGGCTGAATTTTTGTATAGATGCTGCACTTTAAAATCTGTTTCTTAGTCTTTTGCCATACTGAAGAAATTTTAATAGTTTATTATATTCAAATAGGTAAAAAAACACAAACGAAGAGTACCATTTCAATTTTTTAAATTCACTAGATGAAACATTTTGTGAGAAAAGTCCCGGTTTGCAAAAGAGAAAAATCAAATTTCATCAAAACAATGCACCTGCTCAAAAAGTTGCTTTAACGATGAGAATACTGAAAGATTTGAGGTATGAATTGTTGGAGAACCCATCCTACCCCCCCCTCACTCTACCTCACTCAGACTTGTATCTGTTCCCAAAGCTGAAAAAGTTTTCTCGTTGGTCAGTATTTTTCATGCTGTCAAGAGGCGATTACAACTTCTCGTATAGAACAGTATTTAGCAGACATTCCGGAAAACAAATTCAAAGATGGGGTAATACCATTGAACATTGCTTGAATAAATTTATTGATCTAAAGGGAGCTTATTTCAAAAATAAAAACAACTTTCAAGTTAAAGACTCGCTCCTTTATTGTTATAACGATAACTTTTGACGCCTTCGCATTATGTTTTTCTAAAAGAGGCTTTCATTACCACTTGTGATGTATTGGTATGGGCACAAACGTTTGATAACCAGAGCTGATTGGTCATCCTCAATCTCTGCTCCAGTGTCTCGATTCTTTCTACTCCATAGTTTGTTCCTTTAGGTTTATTTCGGAACCTAATTGAGTTGTCATCAGGTTGCCAATAAAGTGATCTTTTCAATTCCTTGATTTTGTGAGCAGGCTAAAGTTTCCCGAGCTTGTCTAATTGCTTCTTTCTTCAGAGCAATTTAAACACAGGTACGTATCATATTCTTACTTTAAATGTAAGTAAAACCAATCTATTAATTGCGCCAGTTTACACAGTGTTTCAGCAACTTGGCTTACGTGGGGAGGAGTTAAGAATAGCAGTATTATACTTTATTATTTTCCAACATCTACAAGACCACAACGAATAACCGGGATCGAAGGTGCGTACTCATAAGCGGGAGGATTCCCACCAGGACCGTCCTCCCTGACTGAGGTTTTTTCCAGGTTTTCTTCAGTTTTCATTATTGGCAAATGCTGGGAGGTACCTTAAACTTAGGCCTGGAACGTTTCATTCCTTATATATATATATATATATATATATATATATATATATATATATATATATTCATTTGGTCTCATGTATCATCAGTGTTCACCGCCTGGATGCCTCAGCAGTTAAAACGGGCGTTAAACACACACAAAAAAAAAAAAGAAAAAGAAAAAGAAAGGAAGGAAGAAACAACAACTGCACAAATTTCTGCGGCTTTTATGACGTTATATTCCTACTCTCTTGTAAAGATTAATATAGGAGGAATAAATTCAGAATGTTAATCTGAAACAAAGATGTAACATGTTGAAGCAGGCACCAAACTTAGCTCAAATCTGTATGAGAAATGCCCGGCTACCTGAGAAATCTGTGGATTGCATGGTTAATCCATGCAAAGGACAGCTATGATTTGAGCATGAAGTTACATCCGGTGGCAGGAGCAACATCATTACCAGTGCAATTTTCATAAATCACATTAGAGTTTGTGAGCAGCGCTGTTTGTGGTCGATAATCACCTAGTAACTTCCTTTTACCACAGTAAGAGCGTGATCACGTATCGTTATCAAATTACCGACAACAAATGGAACTAACATCCGGAATTAATTGTAATGAGAAGTTTCTCTTGGGCTGACTGAATTTCATTCATTGAGATATTCACATGCTTTTAGCTTTATTTGTTATCCAATCGCGGTCAGAGTTGAAGATAGTATTAACGCGCATCGACTTCATAGAGTGAAATTACTTCCACATAATCATATTTTAATTTATAACTTTCTGACCCGGCGTATCATTTTGTTGGAATAATCAATTCCTTTTGAGATTAATGAACTTCTTGGAATTTAATGGAAAAATACTCTGAAACTTCGGAGGAAGCACGTGAAAGGTTAGATGAATATCTACCCAAGCCATAAATGATAATACATTTTAAGGAAATATGACGATCATGGAAGTTCCTCTGATTTTGATGATTGGCGACCTATGGAAATGGACTTTCCATCTATATAATGGATGTTTTCTATTCCACCGCTTTTGGCACGACGAAGCAATGCTTTTGTGTACATTAATAATTAACTTAACAGTATAAAGGTACAAAGTGGTATATTTAAGAGTATAAACAGTAAGCTATTAATAAAAATCCGTCTCTGTCAAACAGTTTACTGAATTTATATTTGAGAATTAGATCTAAGACACAAATGACAAATTTCGATCAATCTTATATCAACAGATTGATGATAAAATTAAATCTGAGAAATAAATAAATAAATAAATAGTTAAGAATGCGTAATTCAGAAAGCAAAAGCCATTCTGTAAATTAATTCACATTTTTGAATATCACTTCATAAATTTATATATACTGGGTATTCCATTTATCTTGCTCACCCAAAATAACTTTTTCTAATGCGTCAAATGAAAAATTGTTTCAAACAAATTTTTTTTTTAACATCATGAGGGGATGATACTGAGGGCATACTTTTTAATGTCTCCATTAATGTTGGAGATACGGAATAAAACTTTTTTTTAATGACACCATGTACATTTTATTCAGGAATGCACTTACCCTCTCCAAGAGCTATTCAGAAATGTATCATATTGTACCATTTTAGTTAAGAAAACAGTAGACGTGTGTATAATAAATGCATGGCTTATTCATTGTAATAGCACTACAGTGCATTTGTTTAACTAAATCATTTAACCTGTTCAATATTGTAATGGAATAAATTATTATTTGCTAACTTACATTCCCCATAGATCAGCAGTATTTCTCTTCATGTGTGTATATCTTGTAAGAAAAATTATACTCACAATAGCTCAGTGCAGTACTAAAGTACTCTAATGATAGCCTACCCCCTCCTTTTCAGGCTAATCTGTGTTTACATGGCTCGAAATTCATAAAAAATAAATATAGAAAAAAATACCCAGAACTCTACTACAGTGCTACATTGGGTAAGTAATTTGTACAACTAAGGCATTAAACAGTTCGGTTTCTTCAACAACTATGCACTTCTTACCGTTTGAACATCTACTATTTTCTTGACAAAAATGACAGTGTTATACATTTTTGAATATCTCTTGCAGAGAGTAAATGTATTCATGAATAAAATGTACATGGTACCATTAAAACACGAAGTTCAACTCCATATCTCGTACATGTATAATCTCAGTAAGAACTCTTCCACTATGTTTCAAAACTTTTGTTTAAAAAAATACTCATTTGACGCATCATAAAAAATTATTGTGGGTGAGCCACAATGGAAACCCTATATATAATATATACTGAATGTAATTAACAGTACAGGAACCCAGAATAGCTGGTGAATAACGATTATATGTCTTATTTATAAAGGAAAAGCAAATGAGGATAATTCGAGTAGTGCGGTATAGCGCTTGCATAAAATATTTACAGGGATTTTGGCACTTAGAATTAAAAAGTGGTTAGAAGATAATGAACTAATCAAACAATTTAAATCGGGGTTTAGAAAGAGTCATGGAACTATGAATAGTGTGGTAATTTTCAAAATGTTAATAGACAAATATTTAGCAAATAAACATGGGAAACTATACGGTATTTGTAGGCGTAGAAATGAATGAACGAATAGTGTTTAACGCCCGTTTTTGCTACAGAGGTACCACAGGCAATGAACACTGGTGATACATGAAATGAAATTATAATGGGAAAGGATTTATTTTTAAGGACTGAAACGTTCCAGGCCTAAGTTTAGGGTACCTCCCCGGCATTTGCCATTTATGAGGACCGAGGAAAACCTGGAAAAAACCTCAGTCAGAGAGGACGGTCCTGGCGGGATTCGAACCCCAGACCTCCCGCTCACGAGTCCGCGATTTAACAACCACGGCCACCCGTGGCGGTATAGGCGTAGAAAAGATATACGATAGAATAACAAGAAAAGCATTTTGGTATAAGATGTCAATGATGGCTTTTAGTAAATAGAGAATTTATTTATTGAAAGCATTATATCAACTTGATACATTTGATACAAAATGGGAAAGTTGCGAAATAAGCTCAGAAGTAGATAGTAAAGTAAACTTAGGCAAGGATGTAATGAGCGCTATTTTACTCAGTTTGTTTATATATCATGTAAATGACTGGTATAAGGAAAGTGAATAAACACATGCCTGTAATAAATAATATGGAAATTCCAGAATTACTTTATGCAAATATTTCATGGTTAGCTCTTTTTTAATCATTGATTTATGCTATTAATGAAATTGTAAGATTTTGTAGTGAATGCGGATTATAGGTAAATATTAGTAAAACTAAAATAATATTTTTCAAGAAAGGTAATACATTAAGAAAACGGGGAAAAAAAAAAAAAAATTAACCACGAAGCAAGAGAAAATTCAGATAGACAAGGACCTTATAGACGTAGGAATTAACTTAAGTATTTAAAAACAAGGGAAAAGGAAATTAGTTGGCTTTTACAAAAGATAAACTTACTTTGAAACTGATAAGGAGATGTTAATAAACCGGGTGAATTAGCTGCCCCTACTTTGCAGTTTTATAACATCCGCAAGTTTTACTCTAACGTGAAAATATCGACCCCAGTGGTATCTACGCAAATTCTATAACATGGATATCTTGGATTGCACACTTAGCGAAATTACTAATGATATGATGTACTCGCAAATAGACAGCTGACACCAACAAAGTGCTCGCACAACTGAAAATGTACAATGTGACAAGCAAAAACTTATGTTAGCCTGACTGTCTAACTCTCGTGCTCCTAAATAACTCGGTTGGAATGAGTGTGCAGTGGAAGAAAGTCGGTCTATAGTAAAGGTGGTTCGAGTCACCTTTGCGCACTTGTATTTTAATGTTGTAATATTTATAAATAATTTTGCTTTAGGCTAACATTATGCTTAACATTGTCGATATCGTTTTAATTTGCAATTGTTTTCTTTTTATTTGTATCTAATATTTTATTATTGTTTAGTGTTTCTTTATTGCTCATAAGCTACAGGCAGGCAGGTGTTTAAACGCGATATAAATACATATCTGGCTAGCCAAGGGGACTGGGCTTTATCTTCCTATTCACTCACCAGGATGCACCGCATTTAAAGGATTGCAGACGATCATCGATCTGTTCAACCCACCATCGTTTTGAAATCACATCGTTATTCGCTCCTCCAGAGGTACATTCTTAGTAACAGTAGGAGATCATTGCGGAGAAGTTGCAGAGATCGTGCTCTTGTTAGGTACCACTCAAAGAAAAATGGTTCAGTAACATGGATTCTACACAAGACATTCACTCCCCACTGCACTAGAGATGCTGTCTCCCTTTATCCAGTGGAAATAATCAACACTCCATTAATGCATAGTATGGCGATTTACAGTCTTATTGTTGTGGAATCTCGATTTATCAGAAAGCAGGATTCTGGATAAGAACGCCATATCATTTGCCACTTAGCCTAGCATCCATTCAGAGAATTTCACTGGAGCTTGGAAATCTCTTATGTGGAGTTCTTGGTATCGATGCAAATGATACGGATTAAACTTATTCGTAGAAGATTGACTTTTGTCACCTCTTGTGTAACTACTCGTGTACTGGTATGCGAATTATTCCGGATGGCATTAAAATAACTTCCACATTAACACCGGATGTCGCTGGTGCATATCTAACAGACATCCTTGCAAGTGGCGCTGTTGTCGCATCTTTCAGCATTCCGGAAAGTTTTTTGTTGTTGGTTGTCGTCTATTTGGATATTTCGTCTGTTACAGATGCTGAGTTTATTGTGCATTCACCCTCGTCTCTGCGTACGTCTAATACATAGCAAAGGACTGGCATAGCATACGCCTGAGGAGTGAAGGAGTCGACATTCAAAATATCACTTTGCGGTGTAATTACGGTCAAATGGAACATAAAGGCGTCATTTTAACATGCCTATAAGTAATAAGAATGTTACATAAAATTACAGTTTGTTACGTTTAGATATTATTTCCATGACAAAGTTTATAGAACCAAAAACTATTAAAATTATAATTCCGTTAAAAACCCGGGAGCTCTTAAAATTACAGTATCATGATAAAGAATTCCAAGCCTTAATTAGGGGGAAAAACAGGAGGAAAAAACAAAAACAAAAACTGACAATGCCAATGACGTGAACCCGTGTTATTGACGTACAGCAGAAGGCTCATGATTCCTCTCACCCACTGGGATGTTTGGTTGCTAGATAGCATTCTCGGATCTTGCATGCCAGAAGACGTTACCACCGCAATGCTTTGCTTGTATGTACAGCCTTTAAGACAGTTTCAAATCTTTGTTGGACGTTTTAACATGATTATTTAAATAGCATAAGGAATTGGGTATAGGTATCGACACCAACATTTAAATAAACCTTTATTTAATAATGTGTACGTCTTGACTGTACAGTGTCCATTGTGAATGTAGACGTGCTTTTAATTTGTCTCTAATCACAAACCTCCGCAATTTTATTATTAACTGATTATTACATTGGTCCACTCTGATAGGTCCATTTTATCAGATCAGTTTACTTAGTTGTGTGGCTATGTATACAGCAATGTAAAAATTTGTAAAATTGGCTGAAAACCCGGAATCAATTCTCGGTAAACGAGTCGTATGTTTTTGAGTTGTACTTTAGTGCAGAGTACCTTGTGTCCTTTAAACCGCCTTTCATTTGAATGTTGACCGTGGCCGAGGTCGTTAAGGCGCTTACTCGTGAGCGGGAGGTATGGGGTTCGAATCCCGCCAGAATCGTCCCCCTTGACTGAGGTTTTCTCCAGGTTATTCCTCAGTTATCATAAATGGCAAATGCCGGGGTGGTATCCTAAACTTAGGACTGGAACGTTTCATTCCTTAAAAAAACCCTTTCCCAATTTATCACTTCATTTCATGTATCACCAGTGTCCACCGCCTGTGATGCCTCAGCAGTCAAAACGGGCGTATAAAAAATTGAATGTTGAACCTTTGTCTACCTAAAAGCGCCAATTAATAGTTGGTAAGCGCAATTGCCGCTTGAAGGGTGGCTCATCTTTCAGGAAAGGAAATGATGAGTGTTAATTGGATGGAGAGAGTTTATTAAGCATTAGTTGAGCCCAGATGGAGCTGCGGTAAAGAAATATGAGGTACAAAGAATGGCTAGCAGAAAACGGATCGAGTACATGTTATCTTTTATAGGACACTTTTAAATTCTGCAAACATGAAGGCATTACTTGAAATGGAAAAGATTAGTGCGAGAGGTTTGGTGATGGAACGAGTATTAAAGTATTGGTTTAGAGTATACCAATGTAATGAAGATCATATTTTGAAGCAATGTATGAAATATCGAGAAAACAATGGATGTATTAACAGGAGAGCTAATAAGATAAAAGACCAATTGGAAAATAATGAGATGGAGAAAGAGAGAATTCCTGAGGATGGGCTTTTGGAAGAAATTAGTTTAAGGTATGGGTAGATAAAATAAAGAAGACTCATTTTATATGGAAATGCAGATACATTTTGGAAGAGAAAGATATATTGAGAAGTGCAACATAGAGAAAAGAGAGGATTCAGTACTATTTGTGAACAGGGCATATGCCTCATCTGTAAGGAAACTGAAGAAACAATCTATATAGTGCTGTTTGCATGTCCAGGAACTAAGGGAATGGAGAAAGGAGTTTATTAAAGAAGATTTTCTTAGAATAAGAAGAGTAGTAGTATATAGGAACATTTTTGACGATGACCAAATTAGGAAAGTTTATACATTTGTGTTTAAAGTTAAAGGAAATGGGTCTTATCGGTGGAAAAGTATAATGAAAGCATGGTAGTATTGGCATAATGTAATTGTAAAACATAATTTTTTGTTGTATTAAGAATAAGATGTTGTATTATTACGTTTTGTGTAAGTTGATTTGTTGGGATATGGCAATGGCAATAATGACCAGGATTACAAGCTGTAGACATCCATAATTTTGTAATTTACTGAGAACTCTTTGGATTTTTGTGAAATCAATCCCGGCAGAGTAAATTGTGTAGCTTCGATAATCATTTCACTTTCCATTTCGAATACTTATCACTTGGACAATGTACAAATTCTTTACAAGTTCTTGGTATTACCGCAAGCTGAAGAAGCAATCGACTTTTCCTCTTTGTTGATTTTGGTTGGCTTACACAGCGATGATCATGAATAAAACAGATTGTAATTCCGTGGATACTAATTTCTTAATTGTTCGACTTCGCCTCGCTTCTTAACTACACACTTTGGGAAAACTATCATAGCTATCACTGTTGTAAGCTTGAAATATTCACTGTGGTGGATGTTAATTGCATTGTTTTTTCAGCTATGAGCGCTCAGTTGTATCTTTTTGGTACGTACAACAATAGATTTAGGGCTGGCAAATCCAGCTACTTTTCTTAATTTTTTTGTATTGTACAAAATCTAGCGCCAAACGGCTCTTTTGATACTCCCTCCAATGCCATCAAGTGGACCTTTGCCTTAGGAAGTAGCATAGAAGCTTCAATCAGGTGAAGTTCTGCAGGATTGAACAGGCAACAAGGTGAAGCTGTTCTTCAATTGTCATCCAGCTACATCTCTAAATTAAGGGGACTTTGTGGAATGAAAACACTAAATATTTATCATGAAAGCTTTATCAATGACAAAGCTACAGATTTCTTAGTGAAGCCTCTATAGCAAAGTGCTGTTTTTTTCCAGTGGGCTGACATTATTTCACCTTATTCTTCAAAGCCAATTTCCTGGAAAGTTTTTCTTCCTTAAGATTGCATTCATTTTTCATATTGAAGTCATTTGACTGTCCATTCACAAACGGATGCCTTTAGCTTTTGGATGTTATTCTCATTTCTTATTCCTCAAGCGGCATCTTTTCATTCTTTTGGTATATACAACTACATTCTTCTCAGAAACTGGAAAGAAAATTTTAATAGATAGATAGGGAAACTTAGGTTTATTTATTTGGTACGATTAAAAAGCCTAATAAAATCGTCTTTTGCGGATGTATTTATACTCTCATTAACTTTATAACAACGAAGTAACTTTTCCTGTCGAAGGTTCAACCACGATCAAAAAAGGTTTTAACTCTCAATGTGACCAATGGATAGATCAGGAAACTCAATTCTTTTTATTTGGTACGATTAAAAAATACTCACATCTTTTCCTTTTTTCTTTTTCTTTTCTTTTCTTTCTTTCTTTCTTTCTTTCTTTCTTTTTTTTTTTAATCCACTATTTTGCTCTCATTATCTTTAAAACAACGAAACAACTTTTCCTGGAAGATGTCGGAAGTTCAACCCCGTTCAAGAAAGATTTTAACTCTTGATGTGACTTTTGGACTTACAGTTCCCCTGTGGAACTGTCGAAAAATATCCAATAGAGGCTGTAAACTTCTGTACATTACTTTTCTTCTGTGCAGTTTTAGAGAAAACCACGTTAGCTTGGTATTATTGACTAGGCAGAGCAAAATGCTTTTGAAGACGAGGCTATTTCTATTGAATACGTTTTTTTTACTTCTTATCTATACACTTCTTTATTCTTAATAGTGATATCGCTGCTTCATTCTGGCGCCTGTTTCATTACGGAATGGAACTTTTATTTTTAATTTCTTATTTTTTTCTGCTCACTCGTACGCTTCCTATAATTACGTATATTTTCAAGCGTTTTTTTTGGATGGTATTGTGCTTTTGTGAAACAATTGTTTGTACAGCATGTGGTGTATTGTAGCTTACTCTTCATTTTTGTCATTGCAGAATTTAGATTTAGATTTAATTTAATTATAAAAACTTGTACGCCTCTGTTATTTCCATGAATGAAAAGAATAAATATAAAGGTAAAATTTAGAAAATATCCTATTTCATGTGTCAGATATATCAATTACCATAATTAAAACGATTTCAATACTGGTTGAAAAAACTCTTAATATCTGTTTTTTAATATCTGTACTTACATTAACTATGCTCTGGTTTCCTGAACTCTGAAAAGTCAGATTTTCAGAAAATTACTATAACAATTGCGGGGAAGCTAGCACATTGCATAAAAATAAAACCCAGATGTTATGAACATTTGTTTTTTCTTTATTGTTAGACCAATAATACAGAATGCCAAATATTACAATACTCATTTGATTTTTAAATTTTTAAAATTTCATGTACATGCTCTGTTTCATATGGGACTCATCTTTTACTTTTAATGGAAATTAGGGATTACTTTGGAAACATTCTGCTCAAATGGCGGTTATACAGAATTTGAAAGTATGTTTTGTAGGAGCTAGTCAGCTTTCAAGCCTGTCTTATAGGTGTACACAGAAAATAACCAAAGCTTGTCACTAGATAAACACAAATTGTAATTAAAGCCTCAATAACATTGAATTTTTGCAGTTGAGATATACACTTTGTTTCTCAGCCCTTAAGCTGTATGTAAGTGTAAATGAGAAATTAGTCCTGCATTAATTGTGAATCCAGTACCAGGTTAAAACTCCCATTGATTTTAAAAAGGAAACAAGTCCTAGTTTCACTTATGAAATATAGCTAGGCTTGATAGTTATACATTTATTTACTTTATTATTAGAGTGTGTTAGCAACGTTGTTACTTATTGTTGTTGTGGTGGCTGCCTGTAGTGCATATTACAACCTTGTTTATTTTTGTGCTGTTTATAATGGGCGATTCTGAAAATGAATCTCCAAGAAAGAGTAAGAGGAAAGGAGTTCGAAATATTGAGGATTATGCTCATGAGAAAAGAAAAGGGAGTTCGTTTAGCTCCAAAGGAGTAAGTTGCTGGGGGTTATGAACGCCAAGAAACTGGGCCCTGATTACAGCTGCCACATGAAGTGCACAAACAAGTTTTCTGATGCTAATTCTATCACGGATCTATTAAAAATGCCTTTCTAATGGGACTAATGGAGAGTAAACCAGTAAAGACAGTGCACAGACAAAAAGATGGTCATTAATCTTTCATATGTCCTTAGTGTTTGAAACAAGCATTTTTGAACTAGTATGCTCTCTCTAGGAGATATCATCTAACATCCCTGCTAACTCAAGGAACGTTTAAGCATGGGCAGCATGTTAATGGTGACAATGCAGTTCCTGAAGCAGCACTTCGTAAAATAAATCAACACACCATGGCATTTCCTAGACACCATATACATTACTCAAATAAATCTCTTACATACCTAGACCCCAATTTAAGGTTAAAAAGATGTGAATAGAAAAGGAGATTTAAGTGTAAAGATTAAGTCTACATCACTGAATGAAAATGCTTAAAGGGCTGCAATTACAGAACTGATGATACACAGAAGAACATCAGTTAAGTATTGTAAGTTAGTGGAGGAAGTAGAGAAAATATTCCATGAAGATAACAGTGTTGCAGCTATAATTTTGAGTTATCTATACAATGTCCATCTCCGACATTTTGTCTGTACAGGATATTTTTGACCTGCAAAAACTTTGTCTTTACTTATTTTGCATACATGATATCAAGTCTAATAATGCATACTTTTATATATCATGAAGGTCAAGCCAAAAGAGGATGAAATAGGTTTGTACTTGTTTGCAAAATTATCTCCATCAAAACAGAAACCACACAGTTTATTGTCATTAACGATGACAGGGAGATTTAATATCATACACCAATACTTTTCTTATCTTGTGACCGCGACTCTAATCTCACAAAGTGTGTCCTCCAATGTCATGATCGAGTATATACTCTGCACGTATATATTTCACCAATATTATCACTTAGGAGGTGCCCAAATGCTTTCATGACAGTAGTAAAGGCTGAAGATGATATGGGCTTCAAAAATGGTGGCCGATGTAGTTTTAAGAAGACAACCAAAGCTATACCTCATTTTGATCGTCTTCATTGTTATCCTGAGTTCTTTCAAAGCATAAGCATTTGGCATGTAATAAAGAACACTGGATATCTCAAATGTACTGGATATGAGTACATTGGTGGCACTATCCAACACTCTTTCAAGTTGTCAAAAGGTAATGCAAGTCCAGGACTACCTTCCCAAAAAGTACACGGTACAGCTGGGGTTCCAATTAAATAAGAAAATAGCAGATGTTTGCAAAATAGTACAGTATCTCACAGATGAACATCAGTACTTATACCATAAACTTTCTCGTCCCCAACAACTGATGTTCTAGCTGTATAAGTTTGTAATTTGTTGAGACCATTTTTATTACGTCTGCATAGCAGAATGTGCTTTTTTTTCCCCTGACTGAGCATTATTTTGTCTAATTATAATGAAATTGAAACAATGAAAACAATATTTTGTTACCTTCCACAATAGGTCGTAGAATTGTTTTATAAAGGAAACAAGTCCTAGGCATAAAACGTATTTTGTGAGTCAGACTAATGCAAAATCGAGATCCATAAATAGCTCAAATAATTTTGTATTTCCTCAGAACTATAGAACGTAGACATGTTCTATTTTCAAATCACTGATTCAATTAGAGAGAGAATTAGGTAGTCCCCATTAACAGAAGAACGTGTAAGTGCAATGTCAGCTAGTGCGGCTGGCAAGAAAATGTGTTGAATTAATTATGAAGATTTTTGGAATTACTTTCATCATTTTGCTTTCATAGTAACAGTCGCTAAAGACCCCTCAGGGGCCCAATTTATTGGGTACGGGGCATAGCGACCCCGAGGCACCCGAGCTGCTCCCTCAGGTCCGCGCTCAGCGCGTTTGACTCATTTTTAGTTTGTCTCCATTTTACTTTTTACTTTTAAACCTCCCTGCTTTTAGTCTGATGGATGCCCCCGTGTTTGACACGGTTCAAAGGTGACTGGGTAAGGGCGTGACTCCCAGCACTGGGTCATCATGTAGGGCAAGAGCGTATCCCCTGGTAAAGGCCAGGCCCGGGGAGGGGCCATTACACGTGCTGTAAGCTTCCTGTAGGCGATTGGGTCCCTTTGTCTGTACCCAGGAAGGTGTGACCCTGAGGTTACTTGTTCCAGGCCAGGGCAACTAACCTAAGCCGGGGTGGCGCCCAGGAAGCAGCCTGCCATCGGAGACAGGTGTAATGGTGGAGGATGAATGCGCTGTGGTACATGAAAATAATATTCATATGAAAAGAAAAAGAGTGGATGTAAAGGAAGTGACCGAGCAGCCCTTTGCTCGTTTCTTGGTAATTAGTCGTACGGAAGATGGCCAGTCATTCAGCAAAGTAAATCCGTTTGTGATTCAGAAAGGTATTGATGGCATTTCTGGACCAGTGAAGACATGTACACGTCTCCGTAATGGTTCTCTTTTGGTAGAGACACTTGGAATAGCGCAAACTAACTCACTGCTAAAGGCGACAATTCTCCACGGGTATCCGATCCGTGTAGAGCCACATAGAACTTTAAATTCGTCGCGAGGAGTTATTACTACGACTGTGTTAGACGGGATGTCCGACTCGGAGATCCAGAGCTGTCTGGAAGACCATGGAGCCTCACCTTCAACCGGGTTGAGTTACCACAGAGGATCAAAGCTGGATATGAGGCAATTGAGGTTCGCCCATATATTCCCAGTCCCATGCGATGTTTCCAATGCCAACGTTTTGGCCATACTCGGGTGTCGTGCAAGAGTGCAAAGTCGATCTGTGCAACCTGTGGTACTGAAAGTCACGAAGGAGCTTGCGCAACTGCCCCTGTTTGCGTGAACTGTCAAGGTGACCATCCGGCTTCGTCCCGCGATTGTCCTCGATTTCGCGATGAACGCTCTATCCAGGAGATCAGGGTTAAAGAGAAACTTACATTCAGTGAAGCGCGGAAGCGATTCCAATCTCGCCTGCCCGTGTTGCCTAAAACCGGGACATACAGCGCTGTGGCTTCTTCTGCGGTCCAGAAGCGCACTATTAGCACGCAGACTTGCGATTTTGTTTTTACTCGGGTGCCTTGTGCGCCAACTGCCGCCAACCGTTCTACTGAGAAGCCGAAGCCTATTGTTTTTGATGCTCCATCTATTAAGTTTAAGACCGCTTATACCCGAACTGACTTCCTTAAATCATCCACTACCAGTAATACGAAGCAGAAATCGAGCCCTTCTCCTCCTCGGAGGTCGAGGTCCCATGATGGATACGGGAGCAAGCCCGCTAGGCGGTCGCCGTCACCGCCTCTTTCCACCTCCAACCGATTTCAGGTTTTGGAATCGGTTGATTCTTCTCAGCGGGAGAGCCCTCCCTCTGAGGATGTGATGGAGCAGGATGTGCCTGCTCCTTCAAAACCACCGAGTCCCACGCGATTAAAAAAAGGACGTCTTATTCGTCCTGGACCGTCGAAAAAGTAAGGTGGTTAAATTTTTATTTATTTTATATAATTTTAACAATGGCTATCCTTTCGTGGAATGTGCGTGCTATCCGTAGTCGCAGACCTGACCTGGAGTTAATTTTACGCTCTACTGACTGTCCGCTAGTGTGTCTCCAAGAGACAAAGCTTCGCCCACAGGATTCTTTTAATTTACGCGGATACTCTTCGGTGCGGTTTGATCTCCCTCCCGAAGATGGCACTCCCGCTCACGGCGGGGTTTTACTTTTAATTCGCAATAACGTGTACAGCACCTCATTACAGCTCCAGACTCCTTTACAAGCTGCTGCAGCTACAGTTCACTTCTCTGGCCTTAGTTTTTCTGTCTGCACTGTTTATATACCTCCGTCCGGCACCGTCACCACAGTTGACCTGGATGATGTTTTGTCTCAGCTACCACCCCCTGTTCTCCTTTTGGGGGATTTCAATGCACACCATCCCCTATGGGGTTCCACCACCGAGTGTGCAAGGGGTAGCCTTTTAGCTGACTTTTTACTTTGTCACAATCTTATACTTCTCAATACCGGTCAACCTACTTTTCTCTCTGACAGCACTCACAGCTTTTCGCACTTGGACTTATCCATCTGCTCTGCCTCACTTGCTGTACATTTCACCTGGAACGTCATCTCCGACTCATATTCCAGTGACCACTTTCCGTGTCAGATCCATGTACTCTCTTCAAACGCACATCCACAGCGCACGCCAAAATGGCTCATTGAAAAGGCGAATTGGCCTCTCTATGGATCTTTGGCCGAATTTTCAGGGTGTGAATTTCCATCTATCGACATCGCGATCGAGCACCTCCGTACGGTCATCATAACAGCCGCAGATAAGGCTATTCCCCGGTCGTCTTGTCACCCCAGACGGTTGCCGGTTCCTTGGTGGACCGATGAATGCCGGGATGCATTGCGTGCACGCCGAGGTGCTCTGCGAGTTTTTCGTCGCCACCCTACTTCAGCAAATATGATTTGCTATAAACAACTTCGCGCCAAATGCCGCCGAGTCATCAAGGATAGCAAAAAGGCTTCTTGGATTTCTTTTACCTCTTCTTTTAACCGCACAACGCCTTCATCCGTAGTTTGGGAACGGCTACGCCGCGTTGCTGGCAAACCAAGGTTTACACCTATACCCGGTCTTAGGATTTTAAATCGAGTGCTCACTACTCCGACTAACGTCGCCAATGTTTTAGGGCGAACCTTCGCTGATGTTTCCAGCTCCGCCAATTACCCGGCTTCATTTCGCGCAGTAAGGGAGCAGGTTGAGAGGAAAGGTTTCTCATTTGCCTCCGACCACCAGGAGAGCTACAACGTTCCTTTTACCGCCAGGGAAATGGAGCATGCCCTTTCCACCTCTCGACACTGCGCACCGGGGCCAGATAACATTCATGTTGCTATGTTGCAGCATTTATCAGCAGAAGGCAAAGCTTTTTTATTACGAACTTTTAATTTTATTTGGTGTCATGGCACATTTCCCAACGCTTGGCGATTGGCCACCGTCATTCCGATACCTAAGCCTGGAAAGGACCCACATCTTCCTTCCAGTTACCGTCCGATTTCCCTTACCAGCTGCGTCTGCAAAGTGTTGGAACGCATGATTAACGGACGGCTTATGTGGTTTTTGGAGTCGAGACATCTATTGACGAACGCTCAGTGCGGTTTCCGTCGTCACCGCTCCTCTGTCGACCATCTCGTATCTCTTTCGACCCACATAATGGATGGTTTTATTCGGAAGTGCCAAACGGTTGCTGTATTTTTTGATTTGGAGAAAGCGTATGATACTTGCTGGAGAGGCGGTATCCTCCGAACGCTTCAGGATTGGAACATACGTGGGCGTATGTCTGTTTTCATTCAGGAATTTATGAAAGACCGGGTTTTTAATGTTCGCGTGGGATCAGTTTTATCATCTAATTTTATTCAAGAGAACGGCGTACCTCAGGGCTCGGTACTTAGTTGCACACTGTTTGCCATTGCGATTAACTCTATCACCGAGTATTTACCGCCAGGAATACAATCGTCGTTATTTGTGGACGATTTTGCCATCTATCTTTCCTCTCGGAGAACCTGTCTCTTGGAACGCCGCCTCCAATGCTGTCTCGACCGCCTTTACGCTTGGTGTGTATCTCACGGGTTCCGTTTCTCCGCAGAGAAGACCGTCTGCATGAACTTCTGGCGCCACAAGGAGTATCCTCCACCTTCGCTCCATGTTGGCCCAGACGCACTCTCTTTCGCAGACGAAGTTAGGTTCCTTGGCTTGGTGTTTGACAGGAAATTATGCTGGTCATCGCATATAGCGCAACTCAGAGGCAAGTGTGAACGTTCTCTTTGTATTTTACGTGTTTTAAGTGGCACATCTTGGGGAGCTGACCGGACTGTTCTTTTACGTTTTTATCGCTCACTTATCCGATCGAAACTGGATTATGGCTGTGTGGTTTACGGATCAGCGCGACCTTCTGTCCTTCGTCGGCTTAACCCGATTCATCACCGGGGTATCCGTGTTGGCATTGGAGCATTCCCCACCAGTCCTGTGTTGAGTTTATGTGCGGAGTCTGGAGAACCTCCGTTGTTTTATCGTAGGGATGTTTTACTAGCTGCGTACGGTTGTCGCTTAGCTGCGCAACCGCGTCATCCCACGAATGGGCCGTTTTTTAATGTCTCTTTTGATCGTTTTTATGCTGCTCGGTCTTTTACTCCTAAGCCCGCAGGCTTTCGTTTTCGGGAGATTTTACGGACGTTGGACATTGAGTTACCTGCTTTTTTCTTAGTCGGGGAAACTTCTTCTCCCCCCTGGATTTTAGCAGAGGCCCCCGTTCATCTCGGGCTTACATCCTGTCCAAAATCATCGACCGCAGCACATATTATTCGTTGCTCTTTTAGCGAGATCAAATCCTCTTTTAATGGCTGGAATTTTATCTATACCGACGGCTCTAAATGTGACACAGGTGTAGGATGTGCTTTTGTTTTTAATGGGGCTAGTTTTACGTATGGTCTTGACGTTGCAACATCTATTTTTATGGCCGAGCTTTATGCTATCTTTCGGGCGGTTTTATTTATTTATGATCAGGGGCTAGGGAACAGTGTTGTATGTTCCGACTCTTTGAGTGCAATTTTAAGTTTTAGAAATCTGTACAACCTCCACCCACTTGTACAGATGGTCCAGAATGTAGTTTTAACCCTTTACGACGCTGGCGTCAGGGTAACACTGCTATGGGTGTCTGGGCACGTCGGTGTCGCAGGTAATGAGGCCGCAGATGTTGCAGCAAAATCCGCTCTTTTAGACCCTGCTGAGTACGAGCAGCGTTTTTATTTCGGGGATTTTATACTTTCTTTACGTAGAGCCATTTTTTCGCGCTGGCGCGAGGAGTGGGAATTACTCCCAACTAATAAGCTCCGTGAATGTAAATCCGCCCCTTTTAACTGGTCAACTTCTTCTCGCGCTGTTCGTCGCGAAGAAGTAATTTTAGCTCGTCTTAGAATTGGGCATTGCCGTTTTAGTCACTCTCACCTTTTTAATGGTCAACCCGCTCCAGTTTGCCCTCACTGTGACCACCCCTTTACAGTGCGTCACATTTTAATTGATTGCCATCATCTGACAGCTTTTAGATATAAAATAGGTTTGCCCTCCTCTATTGAGGACTTACTCGCAGATGATGTGGTTGCTGTTGAGCGTGTGCTCCGTTTTATCCGTGTTTGTGGTTTTTGGAGCAAGGTGTGAGGTTTTATGTTTTTACCATTGACGGCGTTTTTATTCTCTTTTAAGACTGTTGTCTTTTCAGCTTTTGCTGAATCGTGCTAACTAGTCTTTCATTGTGTTTTGCACATTACCCTTGTTATTTGTTTTGGGGTTTTATTGTTACCATCTTTTATAAGACTGGTTTGTTTTCAGCTCTTGCTGATTAGTTTTGATACCGGTCTTTGTTTGTTGACCTGTGTTTGCTTTGGGATTTTATTGGTACGTTTTTAGTCCATTACACGACTGTTGTGGTTTTCCGCTCTTGCGGCTGTGTTTTAGTAACACCTTAATGTTTGTGGCGCCTTATACCCTTGTTATTTGTTTTTGGGTATAAGTTTTATTGCACAAGTACTATTGTCCGTTCGTTATGCGCAGGATTTGCGTTCTTTGTTTATTTATTTTTATATCTGACACAGTACTTGATGTGTTTGAGCGCTAATGACCATAGCAGTTTTGCGCCCTTCAGCCATAATAATCATCATCGTCGCTAAAGATATTAACAAGGACTTGCGAAATGACATTTATATTAGCTCTAGAGTACCTAAAATATATTTGTGGAATAAAGTGTGGAAATTGTATTTATTTATTTATCTCTGATCATATATGCCATTACAACGTGAAAGCAGAAAATGAAACAAAAATCAAAAGTAAATTAGGCTAGTAAATTTCCATCGTAATCTAAATTGATTAATGACAGCACAAATGCAGCTTACTAAAGATTTTACTCTAAATAAACTCTGGACTTGCCTCCGCATTACTGGTCTGATAAATTCATTCGTTTTAATTATTCTATTCTTGTATGTCCCGCCGTTATTTCTGGACATTGCAGTGTTTAGCAAAAAGGTGTATTGCAATAATAAATATTAAATGAATGTAGTGTTAATTAACGCATGCAAAAGATTTTTTGACATCAAAATAGCAATTTCTCAACTTTAATTATCATTTCAGTCAAAATAGGAAATTGTGAACCGGACATGTCGACTCCATAACCTCCAGGAAATTAGCAGTTTGTCCAATTTTCTATAATCAGAAGATTTGGTCTTTTAGCAATATTGCCACGAATCGGCATATACTGTCACTAAATAGATATTTGGGACCGCAGTACTGCATAGAAGTACAGTGCTAATTTATTTTACAAATTATGCACAAATAGCAAACTAAACAATAAAAGTGTCTTAAATTAGAATGGAATATCTCTCTGCATACTCACTCTTCTCATTTTGAATATATTGAATCCTTATTACAAAATTAATAAATTCTCTATAATTGAATGATACATTTAAGGTGGGTATTGTGCGAAGTTCCTTTTTATCGTTAAGCAAACTTTAGTTTTTAGTCATCATGCTGTGATTTGATATCCAAGAATTGGGAAAAAATGAATTAAAGAATACCAGCAACCTCTTGGTATACTGCCAAAAGTTTGCGACTTATTATTCTCCCTACCTTTTCAATTTGTATTTACAGACAATTATAACAGCGAGATTTTTTTAAGGGGTTAAATGGCAAACATCTACCAAATCAACTTAGACTATTCAATTGCGTTTTTTTACTATTGGATGTATTAATTGAATTGTAAATTATCATAATATCAACAGTAATAAATACTATTATCATAGTTATAATCCCACATAAACTTGTCTTTTGGAACTGGTGAAATTCCTATATATTGGGTAAACATTTAGTAATAGTTTGATAAAAGTAGATATAAAATATAACATGGAATTTTAGATCATGATCTTGTACACGGTCGTTAAGGACGGACTCGTGAGCGGGAAGTCTAGGGTTCGATTCCCGCTAGTACAGTCCTTCCCGACTAAGTTTTTATTTTTCTCAGATTTTCCTCAGTTCTCAAAAAATGACAAATATCGGGAAGATAACCTAAACTTAGGCCTGGAAAGCTTCGTTCATTAACAAATTATTTCCAAAGTTATAATTTCATCTCATTTATCATCAGTGTCCACCCCCTATGGTGCCTCAGTAGTAAAAATGGGCGATAAATTATATTTAAAAAAGGGGGGATCCTGTACCTCCCTCAAGTCACGGAATTTAGCCATCGTACTAACAAATTTCGCTATTATAATGTACGAAATTCCAGTGTTATGTTTAGGATAACTTCCAAATTTGCCATTGATGAGGACGAAGAAAAACCTGGATAAAACATTCAGCAAGCGGTCCAGGAGGGAATCGAACAGCAGAACTTCCGTTCACGAGTTCTTGCCTTAATGTCCTCGGCCATCCTATTTGTTCAATTAACGATGAACGAACATGACTGAATAAATAAATAGTAGAAATAGTAGTAATATGCTCGCATAACCGAGTCAAGAACATCGAAATGAATTTTGCAATTCTAGAAAATAAATTAAAAATACTACACAGAAAATGTTGAATGTGCGAATGTGATTAACTGATGCAGAAGAACAAAAACTATGATTAAAAAAGATAACTCAACACACACGCGCTCTCGTGCGGGCATACACTTTTATACGAGGGCCATGTTTTGCAATAGTAAATTTTTGCACCTTATTTAATGCGCAACATTATTCAATGCACATGGGATCTCTCAATATACTCCCTGTTAACCTCAATGCACTATTGCTTTCTTTTCGGCAACCGTTGTTTGGAAGTACTTCACCTCTCGTGGACAGCTGACTGAATTTCCTAGTTGTTGTCGAATTATTTTACCTCTCAGGAGTCCTTCATGTCGTTGCATAAGGCATAATCAGACAGCGATATCCGGAAATATGGTGGGTGCATCACAAAAATGAACAACAGCGGTGCCAATTTTGCAGTCGTAATGTTGCTGGAATGCGACCACGCATTTTCATGTTGGAGAAAGTCTCCACTTCCCCTTTCGCCGTTGCTAAATCCTACTTGTAAGCCATGTAAGGGTTCAGCTCGACTTATCATTCCATTAGCAGTATGCCTGAATTGTTTCAAAAGACGGCGAGTTTCTGCTTGTCCACAGAAGGAGAAGTCGGACCGGGAAGTCCCCGGATATTTCCATTACATGGATTGGACTTTCTTGTGGGTGTTGTAATGATACCATGACGCCTCACCAGCCACCTAATTCTCCAAAAAGTCCATGCATTTCTAGTTGCTGACGACAGATTTCAAACCGTTTGTCTTTCTGTGCCTGGTCAAGTCCAGTGGGACTGAATGAGCGCACCCCTTTTTCATAGCACAATCGTTTTCAATCGTCGTCAATAATGTGTGCAGACAGGGTTGCGCGGCCAAGACCTGTCTCACATCCCAGTTCATCAAACGTTATGCGACTATCTGCCTAATTAATGTAAACATCCTCAATTCTTCTGGGAGACCGCGAGGTTGACGAACAACCATTACTCACATTCTTGTGTGTAGATTCCCCGTCTTCAGCGAATCAATTGACCCAGTGCAGGAACTTCTTGATCCCCTACTGCAATTAAACATCTATAAATCTCTACAGTTTTGAAGCCTTACTTCCGCAAAAGACATGCGGTACATCTTGGTCCACGTATTTCTCTACTTAATAACAAACTTCAAACCGCTCTTCAGCCAACTGTAAAAGAATCGGCGTTAGAATCCGTGTTTGATGCCGATCTCATTCATTGTCTCATTAAAAATACTGAACCAATTTTTCTTCATGCATTTATCGCATACCATACAAATTTTCTTACTGTAATGAGCGAAAAATTACTGATTTTCCTGAGGAACAGACAATTTTGCGTGCTCACACGCGCATTTAGATCTAAAAATTTTTCTGTTTTTTTATTAGTGTTTAACGCCCATTTTTACTATTGAGGTACCACAGACGGTGGACGCTGATGATACATGAAACGTAAAATGGCATTTCCCATTTATGAGGACTGAGGAAAACCTGGATAAACCTCAGTCAGGGAGGACGGTCCTGGCGGGATTCGAACCCCAGACCTCCTGCTCACCAATCCGCGCCTTAACGACCTCGGCCACCCGTGGCGGTGATTTGTTCTGTGAGGAAAAAGAACTGCGGATCAATTTCACCATTATAAGTTGCATTCAGAAACCAATAGTAGTTCTCTGAACAGGATCACCAGCTCGCATGCATGAATGCGTATATCCCTGTGTGATTTTAACCGTAGTAACTTTGATGCATTTCTTGCAGAAGATGCGGAAACGTATGATGTGTAAGTTTAGATTTTGATTTTTTTGACGAACTTCCTAGACTGGCTTTGGGAGCTTGTTTATTTTGTGGTTTTAAATTCATTCACTAGTCTTTGTATCTTCTTGAAATGGGAAATGTTTCAGTAAACTCTGTTCAAACACAACGAGCTGAACTATTTTTAAAGGAGCTTTTACAAAGAAAAATTCGTTCTCTCGCGTCAAATGGCAGACAATATTGAAAACAATGTTACCACCAGAAAAATTTCACTATGACTAGTATGTAAACGTATGCTGGTTTCATGTGGCGCGAGTGAGCTTGTTCTTGGGCCATTCTAAGATTACGGATGACTTCAATGTTAAGAGAAGTAGCGAAGTACGGAAGTACAAGCCAAAGCAGTACCTTTTCTTCAGAGCATATATGCCATAAATGCGTAAGTCATATGTTTTTTTTGTAAATCTCATTCTTGTGTGTCGGTCCTGGTGGTGTAGTGGTAACCATTCTTATCTACTAAAGCCAAGATCGCGGATTCAAACCCGGCCAGGATCGATTGACTTTTTTTTCAGGGCGTAAAAAGCCTAAGTATGGCTTTCTTCGGAAGGGAAGTAAAGCTGTGGGTCCCGTGTCGTACATTTACGGCCAGATAAAGAACCTCAATCCTGAAAGAAGAGGCCTCTGAGCAAAATTTGTCGACCGTTTCACGCCCTGAGTTGAATGGGACGCTGATGACCTGAGATGTTAAAGAGCGTCCGTAGATAAAACAAATCAACAACATTCTTGTGGGCTGGATCGCTTTCTTTTCTTCTTCACCAATTCTTATTTGACTGTATTTCAGTCTAATATCTCATTTTTCCCTAGATGTAGGTTAGTAGTATATATCCCTTTTCCGGTGATTTAATTCATTGCTAATGATATCAAAAGTGGGGTGAGGTATCAAAAGTGGGGTGAGGTGGGCGTGGTTGGGTGTGGGGTGAAAGTGATGGGGTACAATTTGATATCAAAGATTTTTCAATTTAAATCACCGGAAAAGGGGTATTCTTTTTACTATACAGAAAATTAACATATATGCGATACAAAATGAATTGATTTAAATACAATTAAAAATGCAAAATGATGGTACTGAATATTTTTATTATACAAAATAAAAATTAACAATAAAAATGGGGAGTTTTACCCCTTTAAAAATGGTGGTTTTACCCTTTACAAAAATGGCGGTGCAGTTCACACATCACTGGTGGCGGCGGTTTTACAAAAATGGAAAGAATTGGTTTAAATAAATTAAAAATGCGTACTGAGTATTTTTATTATACAAAATAAAAATTAACAAAAAAATAGAGGTTTTTACCCTTTACAAAATGGAGGTTTTGCCCTTTACAAAAAATAGCGGTACAGTTAACACATCACTGGTGGGTTTACAAACATTGTGAGAGTTTTGGGGGTTACAAAAAAAATGACTGTGCAGTTCACACATCACTGGTGGTCGCAGTCGGCGCTGGATTTACAAAAAAATATTTTAAAATATGTGGTATATGTCTTTTTGACAAACGACACTTCACTGTCTTCGTCGCTGCTGCTTTCCTCCTCCTCGCGTGGTGTGGTGACGCAGGTAAGTGACATGTAGCAAAAGTTGATGTTGAGGTGTTCCTGGGCCGACGGAATGGCGATGGGGACAACGACATCGCTGATGGATGCGGTTGTGAACCATCCTGCCGATGTGACCTTGTACTCTAGGGCTGGCTTCTTGTCGATGGTTCCGAGGTAGATGGTGCAGCGTGCGTTTATGCCGTAGTGGAGTGCTTTAGACGGGAGGCACCTGACTTCCGCGACGTCGGAGTTGTTGGTTGCTAATTTGAGGGTGACAGTTTTGTCTTCGCCAAAGAAGGAGATTTCTGTTCAGATGAGTTTGATGTTTGCTGGGTACTCACCGCTTGTTGTGACGTGATTTTGGTTGTCAAAAACTAGTTTGACAAATACATTGTTGCCTACCCCCACCGGATCTGTTTGACAGGGCATGTTGTTTATTTCGGTGTAAACTTCAATACGTGTCTCCGGTAGCCGTTTCTGAGTACCTCTTCACCCTGGTACACGATGTAAAAGTCGAACGAGTTGAGCTGGTTGATGAGTTCTGCAGAAAGATTGTTATATCTTGTAGGTAGAAACATTTCTTTTCCGTTATCGAGGCGAACAAGCGTCCTGGGTCCGTGTTTTGTGGATATGTTCCGGACCCCTACCACGACGTATGGTACGTTCGGCTGTAACGTGGACATTGATACATACTCCGAGTTGCTCGCTACTGTAGCTAGTTGGCGTAACGCGTCGTTGATCATGTTGACTTCTCTGTAGAACTTTTGCTACTGACACACATTGGGCATTGTTTGGTGAGAGGGGGAGGACCGTCAGTGGGCAGTGGTGGTGGGGAGGTTGTAGTGCTGGTTGCAGCGGCGGTAAGGGGCGTAAATTCCTTTAGCTTCAGGTGTAAGCCCCGCCCATACAGCGTCCAAATCTACTGACGAATGATGAATAAAGATGGCGTTTCCCTCCACGGCTAGTAGATGACGTTCATTTGGCTCCATAATTGTGAGACGACGACCATTTTTCAGAAACTTTATCACTAGGTCCATGGTTTGCGGGAGACTTGCCTGGACTTGTTCGTGACGTTATAAGGTGTTCGTGTTTGTACAGGGGAGCAGGTGTTTTCGTGAGGTTATCACGGAGCAGGTGCAACCTCGCCTTGAACTTGTCCATGGCTACCTGGTCCAATGAATATTACATGCTCCATCTCTACGTCATGCGTGGACTTGTTCTGGAGGTTCTCGTGTTTCGACTTGTTCATGCAGGTGTTTTCGTGACATCATCACGGTGCGACCTCACCTTGAACTTGTTTGGACTTGTCCATGGCTTCCTGGTCCAACTCTCTGATGAATATCGGTTTTAGAAAATGCTCCATCTCTAGGAACACTCTAAAGGTTGCGCAACGAATGTATCTTGTGTATTCGGTGTAGTTCATTTTTTCACCGGGAACGTGGGCGTGAAGCAAATACTTGCGATAGGCTGCTATTTGATTTTGTATTTCGAACGCTTCTTTCTTCTTGTGATATGTGATGTCGGTGACCATACGCTGTAGGCTTTCTAGTGTACTCCACTCCTGCATACTCAGCGATATACAGTGACCGTCCATTTTGATGATAATATTTTGTGCTCCAAATAAACGTTTAAAAAGTATGGATAGTCGGTTGGTTAACTACCACTCTCTTAGATGAAGAGTCAAGCTCTGTATAGTCGGTATCGCCTCTGCAAGCTTCTGCCACTCTGTTGAACCCAGAACCACCGCGCTGCGTCGTCCACCAAAAATCCAACGGCTGCAAACTTGGACTGCTTGCTGTTCAGGAAGAAAACATCCGATAGCGGTCCAGGCCTCCCCATGTCACTGTAAAAACAAGAACGCCTCTTATGGAGCACATTATTTTCATTCGCCAATTAACCACACATAATGAATGCGACTTACCTGTTCGCCTCTCTCGGAGCAACTGGTAGTGTAGCACCACATGCGCCTTCTAAAAAAAAAAAAAAACAGGAATTAGCAACATAAATGTATCAGAGTGGTATATGCATATTCATATACAATTTGTATCAATACTAACCTTTAACGATATGCATCTCTGATGTGTAGTTTGTGAGCATCTACCAAGACTGTATGTCCTTTTGATGACGTCATCATTGTGATTAAAATCACTTATGCTGAATTTTGAAAAGAATTTCTCCTTCCGCAGGCCTTGGGAGCGGTGAGATAGGTAAGCAACGACGTAATGGCCACAAGTGGTGCTGACATTGCCTTGCAACCTTCTAGTGTTGTGAGTCCATCTTGTACCACAACATCGATTAAAAAAATTTCGAATTTCCCCCGAAAGAGGTTCTCTACCATAGCTATCGAAATATTAACCCCGGTCGTTCTTTGCAACAAAGATGCAGACCCAATTTTCCCTGGTTTCGTGCGTGGATCCATGGTAATGACAACTGCTATGGGAAGCTGCCTATTCTGCAAATTTATCGGCGACAATTGGTCGCAAGCGTACACGCCTAAAAAGTGTGGGGTACATTTATACAGAAGCCGGTGTATTTGCAGCGTATTCATGATACCAAAATGGTCCTGTTAGCATCAATTTCTATAGTGCGATGTACTTCTGCCATCACCAACAGATTGATAGGTTCTGGAGTTTGATCTTTAAAACCTATACTTATAGACACAGTGCTGTGTCGTTGCCCTGAAATGTAAGACTCGTTAGCGCTCATATCGGCTGTTAGATCAAATACCCTAATGGTATAGGCGTGAGAATATTGGTGTCTGGAAATTGAATGCCCTTCGTCCTTAAAGTGTATCCCGAGGCCATCTTGAAGAGTTTGAAAACATTGGAGAAAGTGACCGGCATCAAAATCGGGCTATAGGGGTTGTGAGGGAAAAGGCTGGCCGTTCACATACAGTTGAAAAGAGTTCATTTTAAAGTGCTGTAAATTGTATGGGTTTTTGTTAATGTTACCGTTGTATGCCTGGTCGGCAACCATTGCCATAACCACTCTTCGGGGTATTTGCCCTATGAAAACGTCATTGAAAGTCATGTTACTAACCCCCTTTGGAATGTTGAGAGCGTGAAATCCTACATCTTTGAGATGGTACGTGGCATTACTCTTTGCTAACACTGCCTGATGTGCAAGCTTGATGGTCGGCGACGGTCTCACAGCTTTCAAAATCAGTCTAGCAGACTGAATCTCTGCCTAGGCTGTAAAGTCCTTTGTATCCGAAAAGAGATGTAAGTTGAGTGAAGAGGGTGAGAGTTTGATGGTAACGCTCACATTGTTCAAGAGCAGATTTTCCTGTTTAAAGAGTGTATTGGAAAGATTACCCATTAGCTGCACAACTTTGCTTCCTTTGGTATAGCCGTTACGCCACTTAATTCCATCATTTGCTACATACGCGTCCATCGTTCCTCCCTTGTCCTTTTTTCCAGAGCGAGGACTGTAGTCTGTTGTTCATGACATCTTCCGAATAATTGAGCAACGTTTCAATGTAAGTTCTATAGGGGTAGCCTGGCTGAGGCATGGAAACTGTGACATTGTTGAGTGATACTTCCAATTGCTGAAACAAGGAATTTAGGGAATTGTTTACAAAGGTAATCTGCTTGTCCTCTTTCAAATAGTTTCCACCGTCATTCACTATTCGCACGAACAGCTCAAGTACTACATAAGTCATGTCGAGGTAATCGTCTGCATTGCCAGAGTAATGAAATGTGATGGGGGCGTTATTCATAAGTGTATTTTGAGGGTTTAGAGAAATGTAACGGTACTCCTCCACGTTCATTTGAACGGGCAAGTCTTTAAAGATGTCTAGTTCTGAACTCATGTGCACCAATGATTCGTCATCCATTATGAAAATACGTCTAGCACCTACGTCTTCGGCGTTTAGTCTTAAACTGATTATATATTTCACCCTTCGGGCGCTTTAATAGCCCAGTGCCTATCATAGAGTCTATCTTTACATCAGCTTTCCTTTTCAAATTAGTTCCTGCCTCCTTCAGTCTAGTCTTTAACGATTCTTTTGGCGGTATCCCCGAACTTGCAACATCTGCAAGCACATTGGCCCCCATTTTCAATGCCTCTTTACCGATAGCTTTCACACCGCTCTTGAAAAACGGTAGCACGGTTCGGAAAAGACCACCGAGAGCAGAGAACAAGCCGCTACCCTTTTGATAACGCTTGCCTCTGTACAAGTGAAAATCTCCATTGTATAATGCTCCTCCAGCCTGGTTTAAGTAATACCGGGGGCCTGTATCCAGCCCCATTATGTCTGTTTCGGACGAAAGGTTAGAACTATAGTAGAGTAAAGCCCGTCTACAAATGGCAAGAAATCACCGTAACCGTTCCTTAAATCTATATTCACGATTTTAAAGTCCTGTTGCATCAAAGGTACCCAGTTAAGTGGAACGAAAGACGTTTCAATAGTCATGCAGGTGTTGTCACGTTTTTCATACTCTACAGAGATGCTTTCAATGACTTGCACAAATGTGTTGCCCACCACTTGTGGTACTATCAGATTACAGTAAATGAACATTTCGTAAGGGAAACCCATGTACGGATCCACTGGGTGTTTGCCAATTTCCTGTTCAACCACGTGGGTGTATGGTTCGAAACCCATCATCTTGGCCAAAGATGGTCATAAAACCAATACATGTATGAGGTTCTTTGGCGCAGGTTTAGGAGGATTGTCAGGTTTTTCCTGCGTTTCTGGTGTAGGAGGAGTGAGGTTTACGAGGAGGAGGTTTACGAGGATTTGTTGGTTTAGGATTGATAGGTCTTGGAGGAGTTCTAGTAGGAGTAATAGTTCTAGCTTTGTTTTTTAACGTTTGGTTCGTGCCTTCAGGGGGTTTAATTTCTGTTTTCGATACACTTCTCCTAGAGGACTCAGCATTTTCTACATATTCTACATTTTTGCTGGTGGGAATATGAATGGTCTGTGCGACTTTGATGTTAATGCTGGCGATATTTTTGTTCTCGTTATAAATGAAAAAGTCTTCGACTTGCAAATTTTCGCGTATAACAGAGTTGACAGCGTGTACCAAATGCTTAGAATTGTGTACGATATCATGTGGCAATTGTAAGTTAAATTTTGAATGTGTCACTGGTGCTACCATATTATACATTGTTCCAATTTTTTGATTTTCATGATTTGTTACGTTATAGAATTTCACAGGGTACCTAACCTTTTGCAGTGCGACTTCCCATTCTCCTTGCAGCACTATTCTCTCGGGTAAGATGTTTGAAAATCTGGAAGTTGTATTGTCAGTGAAATGCCCCATAGAGGCATTACTCACGAGCGTGAGGGAAAACGGTTTTGTTCTGATCATATCGAGTTGATAGTTGAAGCCAGAACCCACGAGTTAAACTTGACTGGATAACCTCTCCACTTAACCAAAAACTGTTTATTTCGACCGCGACCTTTAGTGTCGAGTATTTGGTCTATTTTGAATGATTCTGGAAGAGCTACCTTTTGTATTTCCTCGGAGTAAAAGATGCCGTCTATGGCCTCCCCACCCAAGTCCTTCAATTTATACACAACGGGGGAAACGTATATCACCTCGTCAATCTGTAAAAGTTCATCCGTCCATTTTTGCTCGTACCCCTTGGCAAATTTCATTTTCTCCTTAGATATACGCACATGGTCTCCCACATTAAATTTAACTTTACGTGGTTTGTCTGCATTCCGACCTTTTATCCCCTCAGGGGCCCAATTTATTGGGTACGGGGCGTAGCGACCCCGAGGCACCCGAGCTGCTCCCTCAGGTCCGCGCTTAGCGCGTTTGACTCCTTTTTATTTCGCCTCTTTTATTGTTTTATTTGTCCTACTTCCCTGTTCTTTGTCTGATGGGTGCCCCCGTGTTTGACGCGGTAAAATGTGACTGGGTAACGGCGTAACTCCCAGCACAGGGTTATCATGTAGGACGGGAGCGTATCCCCTGGTAAAGGCCAGGCCCGGGGAAGGGCCATTGCATGAGCTGTAGTCTTCCTGCAGGCGATTGGGTCCCTTCGTCAGCCCACAGGAAGGTGTGACCCTGAGGTTACTTGGTTCAGGCCAGAGCCAGTAACCTAAGCCGGGGTGGCGCCCAGGAAGCAGCCCGCCATCGGAGACGGTTGCAATGGTGGAGGAATAATTCGCTATGGTACTGGAAAATAATCCTTTACATTTTAAACGTAAAAGAGTTGATGCAAAAGAAGTAATCGAGAAGTCTTTCCCTCGTTACTTAGTCATTAGTCGTACTGAAGAAAATCAGTCGTTTACGACCGTAAATCCATTCAAAATTCAAAAGGGCATTGATGCCATAGCTGGACCCGTTAAGTCCTGTACCCGTCTACGCAACGGATCACTTTTGGTGGAGACACTAGGCCTGTCTCAAAGCAACTCGTTGCTCAAGGCGACGCTACTCCACGGATATCCCGTCCGTGTCGAGAAACATAAGACCATGAATTCGTCGCGAGGAGTTGTGACCACAAATGTTCTAGACGGAATGACCGACCCGGAAATCCAGAGCTGTCTGGAAGACCAAGGGGTCACCTCAGTATATCGTGTACAGGCAAGGAAAGAGGGGGAATTACAGCCGACCCGGACTCTTTTCCTCACATTCGACAGGGTCGATTTGCCGCAGAGGATCAAGGCGGGCTACGAGGTGATAGAAGTGCGCCCGTATATCCCTAGCCCGTTGCGATGTTTCCAGTGTCAGCGTTTTGGACACACTCGCATATCGTGCAAAACTGCCGTATCCATCTGTGCAACCTGCGGCCAAGCGAGTCATGAGGGAGCATGCCCATCCGCTCCTGTCTGCGTCAACTGCCGCGGTGAACATCCAGCCTCGTCCCGCGATTGCCCTCGTTTTCGAGAGGAGCGCTGTATCCAGGAGATCCGGGTAAAGGAAAAACTCTCCTTTACTGAAGCCCGGAAGCGATTCCAGTCTCGCCAACCTGTCGTGCCTAAGACCGGCACCTACAGCGCAGCAGATTCTTTTGCGCCCAAGAAGTGCGATAGCAGTACGCAGACCTGCGATCTTGTGTTTACACGGGTCCAACCTACGCCTAGTTCTCCAAAGCGCTCTACCGTGAAGCCCAAAGCTGTTGTTTTTAATGCCCCTGATATTAGGTTCAGGACGAGTTTTACGAGAACAGATTTTTTAAAGTCATCAACTGAGGTAGAGCAGAAGAAGAGCCCTTCACCTCCTCGGAGGTCACGCTCCCATGATGGGAGGAAACCCGCTAGGCGGTCGCCGTCGCCGCCTATACCCACATCCAACCGATTCCAGGCTTTGGAATCGGTGGATGCTTCTCAGCGGGAGAGCCCTCCCTCTGAGGAAGTGATGGAGCAGGATGTGCCTGCTCCTTCAAAACCACCGAGTCCCACGCGACTGAAAAAAGGACGTTTGTTTCGCCCTGCACCGTCCAAAAAGTAAGGTGGTAAATTTTTAGCTTCTTTTATCTAATTTTAACAATGGCTATCCTTTCGTGGAATGTGCGTGGTCTCCGTAGTCGAAGACCTGACCTCGAATTAATTTTACGTTCTACTGACCCTTTGCTTGTGTGTCTCCAAGAGACCAAGCTTCGCCCAAGTGATTCTTTTAATTTACGCCGTTACTCTTCGGTGAGATTTGATCTCCCTCCCGAAGATGGCACTCCCGCTCACGGCGGAGTTTTACTTTTAATTCGAAACGACGTGTACAGCACCTCACTACAGCTCCAGACTCCTTTACAAGCTGCTGCAGCTACAGTTCACTTTTCAGGCCTTAGTTTTTCAGTCTGCAATGTTTATCTACCTCCGTCCGGCACCATCACCACAGTTGACCTGGACGATCTTTTGTCTCAGCTACCACCCCCTGTTCTTCTTTTGGGGGATTTCAATGCACACCACCCCCTATGGGGTTCCACCACGGAGTGTGCAAGAGGTATCCTCTTAGCTGACTTTTTGCTAAATCACAATCTTATAGTTCTCAACACTGGTCAACCAACTTTTCTCTCTGACAGCACTCATAGCTTTTCGCACTTGGATTTATCCATTTGTTCTGCCTCGCTTGCTGTACATTTCTGCTGGAACGTCATCTCTGATTTATATTCCAGTGACCACTTTCCGTGTCAGATCCATGTACTCTCTCCGAACGCACATTCACAGCGCACGTCAAAATGGCTCATTGATAAGGCGAATTGGCCTCTCTATCGATCTTTGGCCGAATTTTCAGGGTGTGAATTTCCATCTGTCGACACCCCGATCGAGCACCTCCGTACGGTCATCATTACCGCCGCAGATAAGGCTATCCCCCGGTCGTCTTGTCACCCCAGACGCATTCCGGTTCCCTGGTGGACTGATGAATGCCGGGACGCATTGCGTGCACGCCGAGGTGCTCTCCGAGCTTTTCGTCGCCACCCTACCTCAGCAAATATGATTTGCTACAAACAACTTCGCGCCAAATGCCGCCGAGTCATTAAGGATAGCAAAAAGGCTTCTTGGATTTCTTTTACCTCTTCTTTTAACCGCACAACGCCTTCATCCGTAGTTTGGGAACGGCTACGCCGCGTTGCTGGCAAACCAAGGTTTACACCTATACCCGGTCTTAGGATTTTAAATCGAGTGCTCACCACTCCGACTGACGTCGCCAATGTTTTAGGGCGAACCTTCGCTGATGTTTCTAGTTCCGCCAATTACCCGACTACTTTTCGCGCATTAAAGGAGCAGGTTGAGAGGATAGGTTTCTCATTTGCCTCCGACCACCAGGAGAGCTACAACGTTCCTTTTACCGCCAGGGAAATGGAGCATGCCCTTTCCACCTCTCGACACTGCGCACCGGGGCCAGATAACATTCACGTTGCTATGTTGCAGCATTTATCAGCAGAAGGCAAAGCTTTTTTATTACGAACTTTTAATTTTATTTGGTGTCATGGCACATTTCCCAACGCTTGGCGATTGGCCACCGTCATTCCGATACCTAAGCCTGGAAAGGACCCACATCTTCCTTCCAGTTACCGTCCGATTTCCCTCACCAGCTGCGTCTGCAAAGTGTTGGAACGCATGATTAACGGACGGCTCATGTGGTGGTTGGAGTCGAGGCAATTATTAACGAACGCCCAGTGTGGTTTCCGGCGTCATCGTTCCTCAATCGACCACCTGGTGTCTTTAACTACCCATGTAATGGACGGTTTTGTGCGCAAGTGCCAAACGGTTGCTGTGTTTTTCGATTTAGAGAAAGCGTACGATACTTGCTGGAGAGGCGGTATCCTCCAAACGCTTCACGATTGGAACATACGTGGGCGTATGTCTGTTTTTATTCAGGAATTTATGAAAGACCGGGTTTTTAACGTTCGCGTGGGATCAGTTTTATCGTCGAATTTTATTCAAGAGAACGGTGTACCTCAGGGCTCGGTACTAAGTTGCACACTTTTTGCCATTGCTATTAACTCTATCACCCAGTGTTTACCGCCAGGAATACAATCGTCGTTATTTGTGGACGATTTTGCCATATATCTTTCCTCTCGGAGGACCTGTCTCCTGGAACGCCGCCTCCAATGCTGTCTCGACCGCCTTCACGCTTGGAGTGTCTCTCACGGGTTCCGTTTCTCCGCAGAGAAGACCGTCTGCATGAACTTCTGGCGCCACAAGGAGTATCTTCCACCTTCGCTCCATCTTGGCCCAGACGCACTCTCCTTCGCAGACGAAGTTCGGTTCCTTGGCTTGGTGTTTGATAGGAAATTATGCTGGTCATCGCATATAGCGCAACTCAGAGGCAAGTGTGACCGTTCTCTTTGTATTTTACGTGTTTTAAGTGGCACATCTTGGGGTGCTGACAGGACTGTTCTTTTACGTTTTTATCGCTCTCTTATCCGGTCCAAATTGGATTATGGCAGTGTCGTTTATGGCTCTGCGCGGCCTTCTGTTCTGCGCCGCCTGAACCCGATTCATCACCGGGGTATCCGTGTTGCCATTGGGGCATTCCCCACCAGTCCTATGTTGAGTTTGTGTGCGGAGTCTGGAGAACCTCCGTTGTTTTATCGTAGGGATGTTTTACTGACTGCGTACGGTTGTCGCTTAGCTGCGCAACCTCGTCATCCCACGAATGGGCCATTTTTTAACATGTCTTTTGATCGTTTTTACGCTGCTCGGTCTTTTACTCCTAAGCCCGCTGGCTTTCGTTTTCGGGAGATTTTACGGACGTTGGACATGGAGTTACCTGCTTTTTTCTTAGCCGGGGAAACTTCTTCTCCCCCCTGGATTTTAGCAGAGGCCCCCGTTTATCTCGGGCTCACGTCCTGTCCGAAATCTTCGACCGCAGCACATATTATTCGTTATTCTTTTAGCGAGATCAAATCCGCTTTTAATGGCTGGAATTTTATCTATACCGACGGCTCAAAATCTGACACAGGTGTAGGATGTGCTTTTGTTTTTAATGGGGCTAGTTTTACGTATGGTCTTAACGTTGCAACATCTATTTTTATGGCGGAGTTTTATGCTATCTATCGGGCGGTTTTATTTATTTCTGATCACGGGCTGGGGAACAGTGTTATATGTTCCGACTCTTTGAGTGCTATTTTAAGTTTTAAACAGCTGTACAATCACCACCCTCTTGTACAGATGGTCCAGAATGTAGTTTTAACCCTTTTCGACGCTGGCGTCAGGGTAACACTGCTATGGGTGCCAGGACACGTCGGACTCCCAGGTAATGAGGCCGCAGATGTTGCAGCAAAATCCGCTCTTTTAGACCCTGCTGAGTACGAGCAGCGTTTTTATTTCGGGGATTTTATACATTCGTTACGTAGAGCCATTTTTTCGCGCTGGCGCGAGGAGTGGGAATTACTCCCAAATAATAAGCTCCGTGAATGTAAATCCGCCCCTTTTAACTGGTCGACTTCTTCTCGCGGTGTTCGTCGCGAAGAAGTAATTTTAGCTCGCCTTAGAATTGGGCATTGCCGTTTTAGTCATTCTCACCTTTTTAATGGTCAACCCGCTCCAGCTTGCCCTCACTGTGACCACCCCTTTACAGTGCGTCACATTTTAATTGATTGTCTTCATCTGACAGCTTTTAGAATTAGCCTTGGTTTGCCCTCCTCTATTGAGGACTTACTCGCAGATGATGTGGTTGCTGTTGAGCGCGTGCTCCGTTTTATCCGTGTTTGTGGTTTTTGGAGCAAGGTGTGAGGTTTTATCTTTTACCATTGACGGCATTTTTAGACTCTTTTAAGACTGTTGTTTTTTCAGCTTTTGCTGAATCGTGTTGACTAGTCTTTAATTGTTGTTTTGAACATTACCCTTGTTACTTGTTTTGGGGTTTTATTGTTACCATTTTAATCTTTTATACGACCGGTTTGTTTTCAGCTTTTGCTGATTAGTTTTGCTACCGGTCTTTGTTTATTGACCTGTGTTTGCTTTGGGATTTTATTGGCACGTTTTTAGTCCATTACAGGACTGTTGTGTTTTTCCGCACTTGCGGCTGTGTTTTAGTAACACTTTACTGTTTGTGGCGCCTTGTACCCTAGTTATTTGTTTTTGGGTATATTTTTATTGCAAAAGTACTACTGTCCGTTGATTATGCGCAGGATTTGCGTTCTTTGTTTATTTATTTTTATATCTGACACAGTACTTGTTGTGTTTGGGCGCTAATGACCATAGCAGTTTTGCGCCCTTAAGCAATAATCATCATCATCATCCGACCATTTTATGTGTGAAATATTTCCACATTTTCGTCTTTAAGGTTCTATTGAAACGTTCTACACACTGGATTTGACATTATTTTTTGTAGCGTGATACTTTACACCATATTTGGTAAAAAATGTTTTAAAGGTTTTGTTGGTGAACTCCGTTCCTTTAGCTGTTTGCAATATCTTGGGAGTGCGATGAGAGAATATCGTTTTAAACGCTTCTGTAATTTCGCCCCCTACTTTTGATTTTAATGGTATAGCCCAAGCATATTTCGAGAAAACATCAATCACCGTCCAATGTAAACGTATGGTTTATTGTGTTCCTTTACGTTGTTGATAACGTTTAGATCAGCTTCCTAAAGGTCGTCCATGTTGGTCACGTGATAATTTCTGGTGGGGAATCGTTTTCTTAACGGTCTATGAAATGTATAACTATCCTGTGTTTGAAGAAAGGACTCGATCTTAGATTTTGGTATACCGGTGGCCTTGCGAAGTTTGTCTGCAGTAACAAAACCAGCATAGTGTTCAGGATTGAAATAGATTTTCTTCAGCGCGTTCATAGTTGCTCCCACACTTGCCTGCGAAGGTTATAAGACTTTTTTTTACTGGTAATCGGCTTTTATCTACTTTCGTCTTTTCCTCCTTTACCTCGATGTCATTGGATTCAGGGTATGGTTCCCTCACTTGTGACATAAGATCGAGATAGTTCCCCAACTTATATTTTATCAACTGCCATTTTTCAGGGGTGCCAAATATGTACGCTGTAATTTATTCATTTCTCTGATGAGTTGGTTAAGTGATTTCTCCACGGGGTGAAGCTTTTCGGCAACTTTTGGCTGTGAAGTTAGAATAATTTGCTTACCGTACTTCATTTAACTCAAATTTGACACGAGCGCACTACCGAGTGAAGCCAATATCGGGAGTAGAAAAGCAGGTAAAAAACCGCCTCTTTGTACAAGAATCTTTTTCTTTTCCTTTAAGGAAAGTCGTTTGCTAATTAATTTTCTCCAGCTAGCTTTATGCTTCTTTAAGCGCTTCAAGCAATTTATAGGTAAACTGACATGACCTCTGCACACGATGAGTACACACTCGTAAATGGCTTTTATTAGCTCTGGGTTAGCACTTTTCAACAGTTTTTGTCGCAAAATGGGCTTAGCTTTGGCTAAAACTGTCAAATTTGCGCGTAGCCTTGCAACCAGTGGGCTACTCAGTCTGGCAATGCTCATCCTGCCTGTGTCTGTGATAAAATGACTGAAGTGTGATCGTTGCTCGTTTATTTAAACTCTCTGGGAAGCACTCAAATAAAGCTTCAGAAAGGTGGTCAACAATTGGGTATAAAATAAGAAGGCGTTTCTCCTGGTAGGACACCGGTTCGATACCTGTATTGATTTGGCGTGTACTGAGTACAATCCAACACCAGATAGCCGTGAGGGTTTTCAGTGGCCTTTTCAAACGCCTCTAAAAGAAACCTAGAGTTCGTTGGCTCGATCTGTTGACAAAGCCTATCAATTTGCATTTTGTCTCTATTGTTTTTAAACACGACAATGTAGTTTGCATTTAGAGATATAGTTCGAAATATCTTTCCTTGTGGAAACACGTTTTGTAATATGTAAATAATCCCAAAGCGTTTGTGATGTGAATCGCTAGTGAAAAAATTTGACACGTTTTCCCCGTCGGCTTCGTACATTAAATCATCCAAAATAACTAAATCTCCCTCGTTAACAGTCTCCAAATCTGGTATACCTGCATGGGCTGCGAAGAACGAGCTTGGTTTAGGAGAATATTCTGACGGATGACACCACAACACTTTTCTCATGGGATTGTCAAACATCCGGCCTGCATTACTAATTAAATTTTTCACAAATGTAGACTTACCGCACCGCGAAGGACCTGCAATTAGCATGGTGCATGGGAAATTACATTTAAGGTGTTGGTTAGTAGACATTGTGGGCGACTGAAATGCTCTCATTTAGACACGCCTTCTTTTATACCCGTACGGGTAGGAATCAAAGTTTTCACTCTGTACACGTTTGTAGACCACCATCCTATAGGTTTTCACTGAAGACTCAGTTACCACAGTTCCTAGAAATTTCCTAGAAATCTGTGTGCCTTCAAGTACTACCGACATTGAATTATCCCTCAGTACGGTGTTCCTGATAACATCGGAGTTTCCATTTTCCAAATTCCCCGAGTTGAGGGTGATGCCTTTAATTTTACAGACAGAGTGCGTCTTATATCCACACTTAACCTCTATGGTGTAACTTTTTGAGCCTGTAGATGCAAATCTGCAAATATACGCGCCATCTCCGTACTTTTCTATTTCATCTGTCATACACCCTAAAAATGGGCCCGTTGGAGGCATCCATTCCTCCGGTCTGTACGTGGCTATAACAGAATCTGTGTCGAAATAACACGCGCTCACCCAATCTCCTAAGATAGGAATAGAGCTCGATTCTTGCATGGGCAGTTGTATATGCAGCTATGACTGTGTTAGTGGTGCAATTCAATTTAGGGTTCTGATCGCAATGTTTCCATGCCACGTACATCACCTCTTCTGTAGCGACCAGGTAAGACTGTACCTCTACTCCTGGGTCGTTAAGTAGGTCTATGAGCCTGGAATAATCTTTCACAAGCTCACACGTGGACAAGTTATCTCTTTGGCCATATTTTCCCCAAAAGGAGTTTAACATCAGTTTAGCCAACTCGTGCCTGCCAGGATTGGTTTCAATAGCGCCTTTGTCCAGTTCTACGCCTTCTTTTTCCAAAAATCGTGCGATATACTCATTTCTCATGGCAGGAGTGTCGCAGTCTTTGGGCCAACCGGAGGCTTCGGTTTTAATTTTCAGGAACTTGAGTACACTCGAAATCTATGAACATGAACACGAAATTCTTTCGCAAATTTGGTGAATTGTACGGCTGAATGTAACACTGGTGGTTAGCATTCACATGGATCTTACAAGTACCACAATAAATTTCACCGCATTGATGAGGAGTTTTCCTAAGCCTCATATTCACAAGTTTGTTTCACAACGGGCATACTTTTTCTACGTCACACACTGACATGGTTTTAGAGTAATATTTACCCTTAATCAAATGATTATTAAAACATGCCTGCCCATTGAAATCGCGATGACATGAGTCGCATTTCACATAGCTATCAAATGAAGTTGAAAACCTCTGTCGACACTTGACACAGTTTAGGTCACACCGGTGAGTTTCTTTTTTATTAAGTGAGGGAAAATTACAATGTCGGCAATACCACTTACACTTGAATGCCCCATGTAGGTTTACAATTGCGTTAAAATGGCTGTCGTGGAAGATTACATAGATATGTTTATCGGTGTTAATTTCCGACTTGTAGAGGACTTTTTTACCATTATGGCCGCCAAAAACAGTGATGGAATACTCCTTTAGTACCATCTCCAAGAGTTTCACGTCGTCAAGTGTAAACGGGCCATCGGTTTTGCCTATTAATTCACACAATTCTAGAGCCTTTTGTTTTTGCAGATGATCATAACGCTTAATAGAACCATAATGAGCATCCCCGTCAATTTTGACTTTGCACACTGCGATGGCTCTAGGTAGACAAAGATTGTCTTTGTTTTCAATTTCTATAATTCCTCTGTTTTTACTACAGTCATCGCAGCGTTTGTAGCATGAACCTGATATTTCATTTGTCCAAATACACGAAATTTTGATCGCCACTCCCAACAAAAATTATTTGTTACTTTGCATTATTTTCTCCATTGATTTCAATATGGCTTCGGGATTCACCTGATCAAACTTACGAACACTCATGTTAAATGGCCTAGCAGGTTTTTTGGTATCATGAATTCCTATTCCTATTATTCCTATGAACCCTGGCTGATTTTTTAGTAGATTGTCATCAACAAAAGATAAATAATCATGAAACACCTTGGAAACCCATTGGTTAGGATCTGTATCTTTAGGCTTCGAACTCACCATAATTTCAGTTTCAGCATACCCAGAATAAATTTTTTTAGCTGCCCTCTCTAGCTATGGTTTATAATTTCGAAAGTTGGTTGCAAGGTTGCACTTACCTGTGGCTCAATGCTGCCAGCAGCAGAAGATGGTTCACCAATAGAAGTGTCACCATTTCCGGTAGAAGATGCACTCCCACCGGATGAGGAGTTTCCGGTAGAGACCTGATTGGCAGCAGGATGATCAGCAGAAGATGGTTCACCAATAGAAGTTTCACCAGAGGATGCACCCCCACCGGATGAGGAGTCGTCAACTAGTCTCCGCTCACAAATATTCAGTACCATCATTTTGCATTTTTAATTGTATTTAAACAAATTCATTTTGTATCACATATATGTTAATTTTCTGTATAATAAAAAGAATACCCCTTTTCTGGTGATTTAAATTGAAAAAGCTTTGATATCAAATTGTACCTCATCACTTCCACCCCCCACCCAACCACGCCCACCTCACCCCACTTTTGATATCATTAGCAATCAATTAAATCACCGGAAAAGGGATATATACTGCTTAGGTTTCCTTCACTGTAGGAAGCGTGTGTTGACAGCACTGTGCGCTTAAGTCTTCAGCATGCTTACCCTTGTTAGGACAAATGAGGCTATGCCAGAAAAATGTGCATGTTCTGAACTCAAGTAAGAAGACTGGTCAAAAGATGAAGGTTAGAGTATAGGAAACATTTATGGAAAATAAGGGGACTAAATTAAACAAGAGGAATCTATATTAAATGGTTTCAAAAGATAAACGAACATGTAACTGTCAAACTAAAATAATTCAACAACAAACAAAATGGTGCTGAGGAAATTATATATTCTATGTCCTAAAAGTGGTAATGGTGGAATTATGCAATTGAACTAGCAGGTTCAATAAAGCAAAGCTAGCTTTGTGCATTATACTTCGATTAGGAATAACATGATTCCCATATTGATGAACATTTGAACTTTTTATTTTGTGAAATTTCTATCCTTAAAGTTACCTCCATTGTGTGGCCAATATGCCTTAAACCGACAGTAACCTCTTCGATCTTCGCAGCTGACAGTCATATTGTAACCGTATCCCGGTACTCGGAAGCAATAGCTTTGATAATCTCCAAATAGTACCAACATTAACGATTCATTTGTGGAGTCTTTTTATTTTAAAAGTTAGCTGTCTGTGTCCAACTTCTCATTAACTCTTATGAACTTGCGAGTTGCTATTAACTCTTATCATTTATTTATTTATTTTTCTTTCTGCAAACGGGCGTGCTTGGCTTACTATTTTGTTTACTCCCTCTCCATCACTTACACGCTTTCTTGAGGGGAAAGAAAACCATACATTTAATGCCGATATATTCTCAGTACTAACTTTAGCATTAATTAAGTTTAACTGAAGTCATGATTTTGACAACTACAGTTGTTATAATTATATGACATGTATACTTAATTCCCTGGTTGATTTTCTTTTGAATCACATAAAACGAAGTCTCTTGCTGTGCTAGTACCTAATGTTTTTATGGCGTAGAAAATAAACCAAGAAGGAATGTAGTTTTTTTTCTGAACTCAGTTTATTTCTCATAAAGCTATGGTACTTTTTGAGTTATATAATAAAGAATACATGTTGGTTGCTAAATTTTTATGCTACAAAATCTTTCCTTAAGCATTTTCGAACAGTCTAGTTTATCTAGGGAAATGTTTCCTCCTGTAATTGCTCGTTCTATGACGCAGATAGTGGTCAATAAGGTTAAGACAAATGCCGTTTTCTCAGATTCATGTAAGCGTTATGGTAAAATTTTAATAGCGAAACGTATTCCTATCTCATTGCCTCAGTGCGCTTCTTGTAAAACTCCAAATAAAATACAGATTGCAATATATCAGCCCGTTATAATTCTTGAAGATGTGCAAAACTGGAATGTTGTAAAGTCGAAATTGCTCTGCTTGTAATCAAAACTTTTATAATAACAACAGAAACCGAGTGTATTCTTAAAGAAAACACGTTTTATACTATCTATGGTCGAAAAATAAAATGACTCTTCTAAAATTACAGCGAAGTACTTTGAGTTACAAGCCAGAAAACTGGCTGCGTTCTGGGAGAATTCAGTCATCAAGGCCATATTTTAGGTGTGCAGGTAGCAGCTTGTAGTTAGTTTGAGGGATACTTATTTACCAATGCTCTTTAACATTGCAGGTCATCAGCGTCCCATTGCACTCAGAGGGTGAAACTCAGAAGCCTCTTCTTTCAGGCTTGAGGTTCTTTTTCGTGCCGTAAATCTACGACGAGACCCACGGCTTTACTTACCTTACGAAGGAAACCTTATTTTGCATTTTTACGCCTGATTCTGGGTTTACGAAGCAAAATCGAGATGTAGCAATTACTCTTAAATAGTCCTTTTATGATATTGCATTTCAGAGTGACTGAATCACTCCTCACTGCTGCAAATGGATCAGCGGTTTGAGCCCGAAATAGCGCAAGTATTTTTTTTTAAGTTCATGCATTCATTATATAAAAATGTAGATAAATAACACAATATAAACCTCCCTTTCTAGGTCCAAATAAAAAGTTTTTTTGGGAAAGAGTAGGTAAGAAACCGTACCATATATTCACAACAATAGGTGATAATGGAAAAAAAATACTGAAGTTGCCCAGAGCACCTCTGGGGCCAATCTGGTAAGAACGGACTTAAACCATTAAGAATAAATGAATAAATAAAAATAAACTATTTAATTAACAAACAAAATAAACAACAGTTCAGGGTTTACATCTGTATTTATGCGTTCTGAGTCCGAGTCGTAATTAGGCGTGCTCTTTCTTTCTTGTGTACCGCGACTCTTGTCGGATGGACGGCAGTTCACAGCCTTACGGATCTGTTCCAAGTATTTATGTACATATAACTTAAGAGTTATTAGCATCTGTGATCATTTTAATAGTTCATTGAGTTTATAACATTAATTTAAATTGGTGCTAAAAATTCTTCTGTCTTCTAGAGCTTCAGCCTATACACGACGTATTAATATTGCATAGGAAATGGGATCTTTGTAGGTTGTATAAACTATGTAACACTAAATTGCAAGGAGCTAGCGGAACAGTCTGTGAAAACTTTTATTCGCAATATTGTTTTTCATTCATTGGGTACGAAACTTCAGATATTCGTGCGGTTAGTTCAAAATATGTATTCTAGGGGAAAATACACCCAGGAAAAAAATGAACAAATTTATATTTGATTATATTTTGTACTTAATTTTTATATTTTGTTCTTAATTATTTTAAAATGAAAGAATACTCATATAAAATGTTGTTTTATTAAGCATCTTAAATTATTACAATAGAAACAAAAATTTAACTCTAGAGAGAAAAGTTACAAAGGACGTAAAACAACGACTAGTATCGTTTTAACTCTAAGCACATTTTTCGGTGTTTGAAACATTAAAACGCATTTTAATAACGGTCGTCACCCCCTCTGACTTTAATAAGTGTACTCATTCATTCTTCTTGGCATGCTTTCGATCAAACTAGCAATAGCTTCTTGAGGAATATGCTCCCATTCTTCAAGAAGTGTTCGCCTCAACTTCAGTAAAGTTTCTAGCAGCGGCTGTCTTGTCTTAACACGCCGTTCTAGTGTGTCCCACACGTGTTCAAGCGGATTCATGACGTGACTCTTTGCAGGTCATGGTAAAACATCGATTCCCAATTCTCGGAGATAATCTCTGACCACGTAGGTAATTGCAGGCGTGTATTATAGTAACAAACAAATAAATAAAATTATTGCCTGTAAATGGCACCCTCGACTGTGCTTCATTACATTTGCAATGTAGCGTACACTGCGTTCATCATCGTTTAGGACTACAGCTCGAGCCACATTTCCAGGTCGCATTTTTAAGGTGAAATGTGACAACGCTACTACATTTACAACATATGAAAATGGTAATGATAATGAAGCGCAAAATGGTTAAGACAAATTTTCAGTATCTGAGACTTTGTACACATAATTGGAATATTCGGTTACAATTGCTTGTTTACTAAACAAAAACATTCAATATAGCCTACACGTCTTCATGACAACAGATGGCTACCATAATATTTTATGACAAGCAAATATAAACGTGTCCGGTTTATTTTGTCCCTGAGTGTGCTTAAAACGTTATATAATAAAGAAAGCATATTATTGAATTTAACACTAATGTAGTATTACTTAACATTTTTAAAGCTTTACTTTGTTGAATTACTGTCTTTGAGTATAAAAATGAAACTATTAAATATTGATGTTTTTTTTAAAACCCGGCAGAAGCACTAGGTACATCATTTAATATTCTATCACAAGGTAAAGGTCTAGTAGGTGTAAGTTACTATTTTTTGTTTAAGAGACCAACACTTATATTTCAGTCATCTTGTGTAGTTTGGGCGCAGAGTAGTCTTGAAAACAGTTCATTAATGCCTTTTTTTTTCTCTATTCTTTTATTATACCACAATTTTTTCCAGACTACTTTGTTCTTTTTAATAATACACATAAAATTAAACGATTTCTTTGAATATCTTGCCATATTACTAGGGATTCTCAAAGTTCTCTAGCTTGGCCAAAAACAACAATAATAATAATAAAAATAAATAAAAAATAAAAAACACAAGATTTAAGAGGACTTTTTTTAAACATAGTTGCCAAATAAATCAACACATTTAGTCAACGACTTTCCAACCTTTTAATACTCTCAGTAAAATAAGATTTGTTGAATTTGAAAAAAAGCATTTGTTAACGCTAATAATTTGATGTGATCTTTGTTCACCCAGCCATTTCTTTCGGTTTGAGAACAGAAAGCAATTGCTGGGGGCCAAATCCGGCGAATATGGCGGATGTGGAAGCAAAGGTCAATTAGTTTTGCAGCAACAATTCCATATGTGAGTGAAGGTGCATTATCGTAATGAAAAAGAACTTTCTTTTTCGCAAGATATGGACGTTTAGCCTGGATAGCATTCTTCAGTTGGTTCAGTAGTGGAGCGTAATACTCCCCGGCGATGGTTATGCCCTACTAAAGGTAATCCACAAGCACCACTCCATGAGAAAATCATAACCATGATTTTTCATGTAGAGGGAACTTTTTTTTGTGTGTTTGTGTGCACTGTCACTTGTTGCCACCCACTATTTGGACTTTGTTTCATCTTATGTTATGAAACCTCGAAAAACTCACAGAATTGCTTTTAAACAAGTCTAAACACTCTTGCAAAATGTTTATTCGAATATGTTGTTGGTTCATTGCTAGACATCGAGCGGAAATTCTCTTACCCAAAACTTCGTGTAAAATGTAGTGGGCACAGCCTATCGAGATCTTTGTATAGCCAACTCGTGTACCTTCAATCGGCGATTATTAAGTACGATATTTTTATCACAATATTATCAGTCGTGGCAGTTTTAGAACGCCCTGGGTGTTCATATCTTGAATGGATGAACGACCATGCTTAAATTCAGAAGTTCACTTTTTAACAGTCGAAAACGAAGGGGAAGAATCCTTAAATGTGGAACTAACTCAATTTGTGCTTCCGTTGGGGTTAAACCCTTCAAAACGAAGTACTTTGTCTCAGCTTGTGTTTCAGGTTTATCTATTTTGTAGAGAATATTAATACCAATACTAGTTTATTTACAAAATCTTCACAAACAAATGACTACACTTGCGAATCTAAAACTTTGCAACGCGCCATTTAAAGGGCGATACTAACAACTATCACAGTAATTTGGCAATCTTCATGAAATCTCTGAGTCAGGCCGAGAGCTTTCAGAATAGACTCAGGGAATGATGATCCCGTGTAATAATTTTTGCTAAAGCATATTAAAATAATAAACCAAACAAAACCGCCCAAATTTATAGGCTATTTACCTCTAAATTCAATGGTGATATCCCTTTTTAAGTAAAACGCCGCAGTTGCTCCCAAGGGGGCGCCCTTTAGTCACTCTTCGCTCGCCTTCTGCTCGCCAGTCAAGAATATGCAGGTACTTGTATCGCAAGCCTTGTTTACATGACACAGCTTCAGAGATTGGTCAACTGCTGCGCTCTACACAAGAAAAGCTTACATGAATATTGAATTCAGAAGTATATAAATAGCGTATAACTGAATTTTGGTGTGGTTTTGTTTATTGGAACCCAGGGTTTTCCTTGCTAGCTTTCTTCATAACTTATAAGCAGTGATTAATGCACAATGGTAGTTTGCGATTGTCTTCTCTCAATTTCTTAGATCTTGGAGAAAGCGAAATGTTATCATAGCTAAAATATATACACGCATCAGTCTGGCGATTAGAATCTTCTAATATTCTGGGTATTCGTTCTTTGGATTGAGAAAAAGGTACTGAAATAAAGAACATAATTTATAATATACTCTTAGCTATTTTTTCAACAATCAAGCCAAATTTAGGAACGGGCATATTGTACATACCAACGTACCAGCTGTTATTATTTCAGTTATTTGAAAGGGTACAAGGAGCTGAAGTGTGTATTTCTGAAAAGGCATCAAAATATAGTTGAAATACACAAATATAAACAAACTCTACAGAAGATTCAAGAGAATCCAACAGTACACCTTTCATTTTGTTTATTTTCTTTCACTGTCGTACTTGTCGGTCCTGGTGGTGTAGTGGTTACCATGCTGGCCTCCTAAACCCAAGATCGCGGGTTCGAACCCGGCCAGGACCGATGGATTTTTTCGGGCGTAAAAATCCTAAGTATGGCTTCCTTCGGAAGGGAAGTAAAGCCGTGGGTCCCGTGTGGTACATTTACGCACGAAAAAGAACCTCAAGCCTGACAGAGAGGCCTCTGAGCAAAATTAGTCGGCCGTTTCACGTCCTGAGTTGAATGGGACGCTGATGACCTGAGATGTTAAAGAGCGTCCATAAATAAATCAATAAAAAAAAAAAAAAAACTGTCGTACTTTACGCTTCGCGCTTATCGCTTAAGGTGGCTCACTTCAGTGCGGATTTTAAAGCGATCAGTCCAAGTGTTTACTTACATAGGGGCTTTATGATCCTGGTGTTTGCAATTTATACGAAATTGTGTGATGGTATTTTTTATATTTACAGAAAAGTAATTCTAATGGATTGTAAAATTCACTTCAACTCGAGCTTTAATATTCTCACTAAATTAAAAAAGCAATTAGCACCAGTACCTACATATTGTTTGAAAGGAGAAATAGAGTACTTGTATGCAGAATTTCATACAGAGATAGTGAAGCTCGCCGAGGTTTGATATTTAGCTACCGCGTCAGGTGTTGCCTATTATCTCACTCAAAGACCTTAATTGGACGTTGAAAGATGCTTAAACCTTGCGCGCTGCTGGGAGATTTTGCAGAGAATACAAGCAAGATTATTATTCCTTAATGTCAAATTAATAAGTTTTTAAGGAAATTAAATGTTTTCTTAAATATGGTTTCTTTTGAAGTTTGGCATAAATAAATCCACCTTCGGAACAGATATTGTGCTGTAAAAAGGAATGAAATTAAAGTAGCAAAATGTTTAAAAATAGTCACATTATTTTGCACACCTTAATGCAGGATGACTTTAAAATCTGAAACCATAAGAGAAATGCATTTTCTTATTATAGAACATGCTCCACATGTTCACCACCTATCTCAACACACTTCCGCAGACATTTTAACTTGTTTCTTTGAATCCTTTTCAACAATGCAAGGGTTCAGAGCAGTCATGCCTTGCTCATCCTTTCCGGGTAGGCTTCATATTCCTAATTTTTACATATATGCCAGAGCTTTCAAAACCCCCCAAAAGGTTCGGTTCGGATGACCGTGTAGTTCATTCCATGGTTCCTTCTCCTAGTCCAGTGTCGTTGCATAATGAGGCGGATCCTCACGCAGACCATGACTGCACAAAACCATCACGCTGCCACTACTATGGGACTGAGTCCCTCACCTCTTGAGTGCAATCAGCACGATCTGGCCCGCCGCCGCAGAATCTTTTTATGGGTCAGACCACCTGCCCTTTGTGGTAATGGTCCCGGTCACAGTAACTCACCACAGCAGCAGCCCGCAGTAACCCACCCATCACAACCACCTCTGAATTCTGTCAACATCACTGAACCAACCACCACACTAGAGCTACACAGGTCTGGGAAACAGAAGTCTCCGTTAGGAACCAACTAGCATTACCAGTTAGAAATAACCAATGCCGAACTCTACATAATAGCATGCAACTCAGCTGACAGTATTCCAGGACTTCAGGACCCACAGAGAAGGCAAAGTACATGACATCACAAATATCCTCTGCACCACCTACTCCAACCGCTAACTTGAGATCATAGGTATTGACGAGAAACAGGCAGCATCAACATGGAAGAATGGACACTTGTTAGAGGCAAAACTACGGCTTGTAGACGAGCCACAGGCCCTTTAAGGCCTTTCCAACCATCTACACCACAAGGAGCCAAACAAAAAGTCACAAAACTGCCAAACCCGATAAGAAATTCTCATAATATTAAAAACTGACAATTAAATACAATACACTTATCCTTTGCAAACTCTCCAAATAACCGCTTGAGTGGTTGTCAGGACCTTGCTATAGGAACTCACCTCGCACTGAACGTCTAGCTGCTCTCAGCCACTGGCTGACAGCTTTTGCGACTAGCCGCTAATTATAGGAGCGCGCAAGCATTTTTTCTCCTGCCCTTTCCCAACTATCGCCTTTCTACCCTTTCTACCCACCTTACTTCCTTTAGGTATAATTAAAAAAAATCTTGCATAAACCACTTTGGATAGCTGCCAGTTATATCCATTCTCTCATCCAGGGTCTTGTTTGACTAGTATCTTAAACTTTGTTTGTTAACTTCCCCAGAAACGTAAACATTTACCTCTTTGGCGAAAATCGCTCCTTCCAAGTAACATGGATCTGCCGTAATTTGCGATCAAGGTAATCTTCCTTTTGATGGTGCAAAAACTGGAAGTTATGGAATTGTTCAACTTTAAAAATATTTGTTCCATGCTACGAGATATTTGATTTGCTCGTGACCTAACTGATTTTGTTAGCCTTGCATGAAATTTACAAGTACTACAGTGCCCGTCTCTTCATCTACCGACGGTCTGTCAGAATGCTATTTATTCTGAATCGATCTAGTCTCACAAAATTATTGAACATTTTTTCAATTGCTCTATGGGATAGCGTCTCCTACTGAATTCATTTGCCCTGTTCCTCTGGGATCATCAATCTCGTCCCCAAAGAAGAATATTTCCACTCGGTTGTCTTTCATCAGTGTTATAATTGCTATCTTAACGTTTAAATGGGTTTTCAAATAATATCATAAAACAAACAATCAGCATATATGTAGCAATGGCACACAAGAGAAATGCTAACAGAACTTTTCAGACAAATGATGCCTTCTTTAAAATAGGAATATTTTGTTAATAAAAATGAAAACATACTTTTTACTGCTGTTATTTAATGTTCTCTTACGGTTCCAGACTTTATAACCACTCTGTACATGGTTGATAACCCTTTGGTGGGTTATATTTTGTCAACTATTCTATTATATATATATTGCTTTAAAATGTGAACTTAATGTCTTTTGCAAATAAAGTGGCACTAGATATTATATTAAAATGCTGTAATATTACATTTAACGCTTTTCCATCTTTGCATACATATTTCAAAAAAATGCGTTTTTTCGCAAAGAAAATTCTATTGAAGGTGTAGGAAAATTATAAACAAGGTAAAAATTTGAGCGTTCTTGTGTGATTTTTGTTTTCCAGGCAAGGTTGTGTCGTTTAAATCTGTTCGCATATAAAAACTCTTTATGGCCATAATAAATTCGCATTGGTAAAACATTTAGATACTGTGGAACTTAGTTGTTTTCTAGGCTGTTTACTCACGGACTATGAATGACTACTAATATATTCACTATCATTAAATTAATTTATTTTGTACAGTCTTCATATTTTTATTATGCGTATGTATTTTATTATTTTAATTAAGTATGTTTAGTACTGGTTTTTCATTTCCGTTCATCAGTCAAATATACTGCTATCGCTCTATTATATCTGTAATTATCTTGTATTCCCGACAGTATGTAATCGTTAACGTCCAAGCCTCTCGGTTTAAAAAAATGAAGAACCAACATCAATCTTTCAAAAATCTTAACAGAAATTTTCTCCCCTTATTTTTTCTCTGATTATTTTCAATATGCTATCACACTATCAATACAAATATAATTATCTTTCATGTAACAAAATATATCAATAAATTCTACTGCATGACCTCAGTATCAATTTACATTTTAGCTCGTAGTATTTTTGCATTAGAGGTTCACGTTTATTTTATTTGTTGAATGCCCTCTACATATCTGATTGCTTTCTGCAAAATGACTTGATCGTCTTTATATAGCTATGATTTAATTTTACACCCACCATTAATAGTGCTCATCCATATTCTGATTCCAAATTCCATTTTAATTTTAAGGAGCTCTTTGTGTTGTTTTTATCGAAGACTCACTCGATTCTTCTGACATCCATTCCATGATTGTGCTTAATAGATAGCCAGTCATTCTCCGGGAATTTTAACCTACCTAGATAAAGCTGTACAACATTGTGATAGCCGGACTAGTAGCACTCGCTTTACTACATATAACTATCACTAAAACCTGACTGGACATGAGGGCGTGCTCAACTCTTATCAATCTCTTATCTTCAACATCCTTAATTAAAATCAGCAAATAACAGAATCGGAATTGGAACCAAGGTATCATACTTAAAACTCCAATCAGAATATCAAAATAGTTTTGATAAATAGCTTTTTTCTACATCACCTTATTGTATGCCTTTAAGATTACCCATTGGAGAGTATGACAATACGATCTCTCTCTCTCTCTCTCTCTCTCTCTCTCTCCGAGGTCTGAAGTTCCACTCCTAGCGTCACCACACTAACAACCCCAATGCGCATGCGCAGCACTAGTGCCCCCATACTCTTTCACGTGCATTCCATATGATATCAATGACTTCACCGTTTGGTACATATATACCTCATTGTTATTCCGATTATAGTGTGAAACGAGGTTGTTGGTGGGGGATGGGAATTGGGCTGGAAGGTAGCTGTTTTGATAAATTTAAGCCCGCTGATCGCAGTTTTCGCCATGGCTGCTGCAGACCACCCCGCTCTTCTTCGATAAAACTCGCTCGAGGGCGTTTCGCTGGATTTTGGCTGCTGTGAGCTAGCCAGGATTGGGTGAACGAGATTTCGATGCGAAAAGTGACGATAAATAGCGCTTCGTTATTTAGTTGCTGAAGTTGTTTATTGTCCAGAACATGGATATGTATGCCAACTCATATCTAACGTCGAATCACTGGCACTTGGCAAACACATAAAGTTATTGGGCTCACCACGTGCTGCCAAAAGCGAAGATATTGTTATTTCAATAGTAATCTGAACGCGGCTCTAATATTGTATCGGTATCTCGCGTGCAAGCCTCGTTGTTGCCGGAAATGGGCGACTTTTGGGCAAAATCTGTCCCTTTTATACTCTATATAAAATGACGCTATCCACGGACAGCGGCGCGATATAATTCCGCCGTTTTCTTCTTAACGTCACTTATAGGTCAGCGCTTACCTCATTGAATTCCATTTCTATTCGCTGGACACTTTTTCTTACTTCGCTATATTATTACATGTCTCTCTTAAATATTATTAAAAATTACACATTATGAACACATTTAAACCCCATACAATATTAATTCTACGTATTCTAGTTATGTCATTAAAGTTCCTCCACTGAAAGAAAATGCACAACATACTTGCACACAATTACAAAGTTGCTGGTTCTAAAATTACAAATATTAATTATTTCAATTACTCTGTAATCGAAGAGGAGCCAGGGTGTTAACAATTGTGGAGCCTTCAAGTGTTAACAATTAAACTTCCATATGCCACAATATGAAAGCCTATAATCAAAACTAAAAGCGGCATACTCTTTTATGATGAAAAAATCATATTAGGTGTCATAAATATAAACAACACTATATTTTCCAAAAAAAAAAAAAAAAGTGGATTTGGTGCTTTTGGAAATTTCTGATTCAATTATAGTTCCTCCGTTTTTATAGTCTACTGAAATGCTTTTGCTGCAAGAAAATTTCGATTAGGATGATCTACAGCAGGAACCTACTGGAGGTTAATTCTTCAAATACAAGACTGCGATCTTCATTTGACTTTGTGAATAAATAACCGTAGAATTACACTAACATATGTAATGTTCAACTTGCTTTGTAAGTTAGTTTACAGTTACGGATGGTGGTTTGCAATTTATGGTAACAAATTCAATCAGTTTTTACTTATGAAAAACCATTCCTCCACAAGCGGTGATATTGTATGTAGTGGCTTCGAGCGTGAGATATCGCTTTGCATCGTAGTTTGATGATGTGAGGTTCTGTGATTTCTATATTATTCCATTCCTTCCAGCACACTGTCCAGAGAACGTCCACAGTTCGCGATGTCCTGCTTCTAAAGGCCATTTTCAATAATCTGAATACACGGCGATGCATCAGGCTACTTAACAGAGCCGTGTCTGTTAAGAATTTGTGTATTTTGCGTTTCTCTTCTATATTCTCAGAAAATAGCATGTTGAAGTAGACACCTGACCTGCCCACATCGCTTTTTTGTTGAATTCCTGTTGATAATAATGCTCACATTTGTAACTGGAATTCTCAGTTTCAATAAAAAGACTCTGTGTGTTGCTGGATCCGTGTCAGAGTCAAGAGTTTCAACCTTCCGATTTATCTCGGGAGTAAGGCTGGTGGCTGGTCATGTATTTGCCTGTTTCGTGCCTTTTGGAATATTTTCTATTCTGGTCTTATGTTTTTTTTCTCAAGCACACATAAGATGCCTCTCTTGAAGATGATGAATCCACTCCTCTTACGTTACTTGATAATCTTGGAATAAGAGCATTTTGCATCGGAAAAGACAGTAATGAACCTTTCAATGCGTGTCATACGATTGACAGTCCTATCTAATCCAACTGTTAATTGTGAATATTCAGAAAACTTTGTATGATTAGGATATTTCGATACTTCAGTCTTGCTCAATGGCTGGGCGTTTGTACTTTGCCCCCGGTGCGGGCATTTTCGGGAGGAATGGAAAAGGTGAGGCTGACACCGAGTAACCAGGATATGCGGGCGGTAAGGCAGGCAACATTTATTTCCAGATAGAATACTCCAACGCTTGAGGATCTTTTTTCTTCTCCAAGAAGTTTGAACTTCTCAGAAAATTCTCCTTCATACCAGACGCTGGGGACAAAAACCTTTCCAAAGAGCTTGCACCAGCCCACCTCGCCCGGAAACTTTTCCACTACAAAATCAGCGGAATGAAATGATGCGAAATGGGACAGCGAAAAGCTCGTGGAATGGAAAGATTAATTCCAAGTTTCGCCTAAATGACCAGGGGAAACGACGAAAAAAAAAAAAAAAAAAAAAAAAAAAAAACTGATCTCCAGGCATTACAGCCTCAGCCATCCTACTCCACATAATTCAGTTACAGTAAAGAACAAGGGATATACTCATAAACACGAAATATGTTTGACAGGAAATTCTTATATCTGGGTTATTGGCGAAAAAATTTTGTACGTGTTAGCAATTTGAGCACATACAATTTTATAGTAAGGGAAAATTTAATTAACACATTATGCAGGGGTAATTACACTCTACAATGAATGGAATTTTTCACGCTTAAAACCTGCAACTGCTGAATGACGCATTTTCTTGTAGAAATAAATTATTGTTCACATAGAAGTAGGCACAATAAATAATTTGTTGTTTTCTAAAAAAACTAGCAAGCAAAAAAAAAAAAAAAAAAAAAAAATCTTAATACAAATAGAATAAATCACTATATTTTTTTATCATGTGAAAGGCCTATGTTATTATTCTGCTGCTCCTTGTTTCCTGTGGCACAGGCTGGAACTTCAAGGTTCAGAATCTCGTCAAAGTGAGATGTATGAAGCGGCAGAGTTCGCCAGTAGTATGTTATTTTCCTGAATCTAGAGATTTCATGCACACCGCCTTCCCTAGAAAGCAAAAGGAAACAGATAAAACATGGATGCGTCAACCTTGGGGGTAGTTAGTCCCAGCTGAAAAAATACGATATCTAAGATTGCAAGTCTTAAGATTTTGTAAAAAGCAAAAACTTCCAAGCTCAGTAATAAATTAGCTCTCCCATCTTAGGAATTAGATGAGATTGTATTCAGAAGCTATTTTTATCAAAATTATCGAAGAACATTATTAATTACCTTTTATGTAAATAAAAAAAAATAAAAAAATCTGATCCATTTTGATCAGATACTCTAGGAATGAAATTTCTTTTGAAGATTGTTTAACCAAGTATTTATTGTGTGATATTTAACAGATGAAGATAAAAGTACACTTATGCTGTTTATTACATATTAATAATTATAGTCCATAATGGAGCTCGTTCATAACATATTTTGAACGGAATAACATCAAAGGGCAAAAAAATGTATTTTGCACGCTTTTGGAATGTGCCATGTTTTGTAATAAGACTGATTAAATACATGAAATACTGTAATAAATCTTTGATATCGTGCGTGTCCATTTGGCATTGAATCTCGTGAGAAGAAACCATAAGGTGAAATTCCATTAGATTTTTACCTTTTACAGCTGTTTACGTGCGGTGATTTATATCTCAGCCCGGGACTATCGCATTACAAAGCTAACTTCAACTGTGAAATTATCTTATAAACAGAAGTTCCTTATTAAAATGCTGTCTCTGTGTTAATAACAATTTCTGGCTATATAAGTGTATAACTAACAATAGAGGGGACGTAAGTGTTAAAGTAAATAGATAAGAAGAGAACAAGCTTACATGAACTATGACTAGCTCCAAAAAGTTTCGGCGTATTAGAATTGTGCGCACCGCCATGGCTCACACTGAAGGGTTCAAGTTCTACCCTCGGCGAGGAAAGTTGCCTGGCTCGTTGCTTTGTTATTGTCTTGCTTTTCGTTTTCCTAAAACTCTAGACCAGTGTCCGCCAACTCCCGAAAGAATGATGTAAGTAAGAAAGAAAGAACGGTTGTTCAACTTGTCGGGCAGTGCTTGCAGGGCAATTGCGCCAGGTGGTAGTAGCAAGTAAAGAGTACTCATTGCCGATATCAGGCAGAAGGTGAAATGTGAGTGCCTAAAGGCTCATATTTGTTCACGAACTTTCACTGCAATGTAACTGATTAAGATATTCTTAGTGCGACAACACTAACAGCACATTTTTCCATGTGTGGGAAGAATTATTACAAGTACGGTACAAGTTTACTATCTTCTCGGTCCGTATCTAATTTTGCAATTGTGTTTTTACTGAAAGGGTCATTAATTTCCGTAAAAGTTTACTGTTTAGTATTACAAAAGAAACTGTTCTTATTTTCCATTATTATAATTTATTTACACGGTTTAAGTTTCGTGGACTTATTTACTAGATTACGCACTGTTGTTACAAATAATAACCAGTAATTTATTAATTTGTGTTAAGAAATAATGTTTTATAATAATAGTATAGTTATACGCATTTCCTTAATTATTGACATTTGTTAATATTTTGACTAATTTGTTTGAATTTCTTGTATTTATTTATTTCCTGTAATAATTTTATATTAAAAAGTCATAATTTGTGGCACAGTAATATTCTACAGTATTTTTCTAATTTTGTGTTCATTCGCGTAAGACAATGAATATTTTGTGGTACTCATAAAGCATACTGTTATATACAAATATTAATTAAATGAAATAGTGCAAATGAATTATATGAAGATAACAGCTAAGAATTTGCATTAAGCAGTAATGATTGTTTCGCACACACTAAATTTATATAATATGTATTTAGCATTTATTATCATCATATTATAAACATTGCAAATAAACAATATATTTAATATCTTCTGTGATACTAATATAAACTGCTTTAAACATAATACTCTTGTAACATAACATGTAGCCTTAGGGTATATTTACTTAGCAATAAAATCATAGCATTTCCAATTGTGTCATCTGCAATATTAAATGAAAACTCAAAATATTTATAACAAAGAATCCATTCCAAATAAAAACAATGTACGCTCGCTTTAGATTTGTGATGTACGTGAGTGTCGCCGCAGGCTCCGCAACAAGAGACGATGCAGTGCAAGGCATCTATATGAGCATTCCTTATATTGCAGGGCAGAAAAGCCCTGAATGCTGACGTCACAGGGCAGTCAATTGGCAGACACTGCCGTAGATTCTTAGGCTCAATGACTGTCAGTTGGTATGGGCATTAAAGGCTTACGAAATAAAATTTGGTAATTATTTAATTACATCTAGGAGAAAGTTGTTACACTTTTTATTCATTTGGATGGATATCTTATTTGATATCGTCCTGACATCGAGAATCTGCAGTTTTCACATAGATTTTGAAAGGATATTCCAGCTCCGTATGTTAGTAAATCTCTGAGTGGGCTTGAGAGTGATAATATGGCGTAGCTTTATTATCGATTAGTTTGTTATTGAGGATTATATTTTTGACATGTGTGCATTTTATTATTCGAATCGCACTAATACGCATGTAATTTTAGAGAAACTGTCTCTTAACTAAGTATAGACTGAGTTGGGGGGGGGGGGGGAGGAGTTGTAGTTCATAAAGCAACTGTTTTCTTGCTTTTTTTTTTCTTTTTCTTTTGTCCTTTTCTTTTCTTTTTTATATTTAATTTGTTTTAATTGGTCCGTTATAACAATGAATATAGCTATCTTTTATTTTAAGTTATTATGCGATTGTGATCATGAAAATGATGGATCATTAAAATCCGCTTATTGAAATCATGAGGATTGGAGGTAGGATGATGAAATACGTGTTGGAGCATTTAATGGAAATTAATAGAAGGGAAAACCTACCCAGACTGCTTTATATGGTACGAATTTTGTGTACAAACGATTCCATGAAATTGAACGGAAAATTAAAGAAATTAGTACATTTTTAAAATGTGATATATAAAGACGATTTTTATATGGCATAGATCTAGTAGTTTTTATGGGAAAAAATCCCAGAGTTACTATATTTTATTAAGGTTAACACAGCTCACGAGACCTTTAAAATAGAAATCGGAACGGTACTTTAAAGTTTATATTTTTCTGAACATGATATTTTATAAACCGTAGTTATAATTTTACAAGATTTGAAGAAAATTTGTTTTATGCACTTTTGAACAAATTCTCCACTAATAGAACAAAAATAAAAATAAACAAAACTACTTGTGGATTTGGTTTATTTATGAACGCTCTTTGATATCTCAGGTCATCAGCGTCCCATTCAATTCAGGGCATGAAACGGCCAATAAATTTTGTTCAGAGATCTCTTCTTTCAGTCTTGAGGTTCTTTTACACGCCGTACTAGGTTCACCTGTGTTTAATTGTGTTAAATGTATTTTATTGATTGAAATGAAGCACACTTAATTAGAAGATCAACCAATTCGCCTCCATTCTTTAGGTTGAGATATTTTTTTTTATTTTGACATGTATTTAATTAGGTTGACACATATTTAATTAGATTGATAGGTATTTAATTATACTGAAATGTATTTAATCAGGTTGAGACTTTTTTATTTGGTTTATTTGCGGACGCTCTTTAACATCATCAGCATCCCATTAAATTCACGGCTTGAAACGGCCAAACGGCCAGTAAATTTTGCTCTTTTTCAGGATTAAGGTTCTTTATCGTGCCGTAAATGTACGACATGGGGCCCACGGCTTTACTTCCCTTCCGGAGGAAGCCGTACTTAGGATTTTATGCCCGAAAAAATCCATCGGTCCTGGCCGGGATTGAACCCGCGACCTTGGGTCTACGAGGCAATTATGGTTAGTACTAGACCACAAGGTTAACAAGTACATAATTTGCCTTACATGTGTTTAATTAGGTTGAAATCTATTACTTGTGTTGAAATGAACAATTGTAATAATAATAATAATAATAATAATAATAACAATAATAATAATAAGTTCACTATTTTTCCTTCACCACTGGATGTAAGCCCAATTGCAGATTAAATACTTACATACATAGATACACAGACAGCACTCTCAAGTTCCTTCGGAAGGAAGTAAAGCCGTGGTTTCCGTGTTTACGGCACGAAAAAGAACCTCAAGCCTGAAAGAGAGGCCTCTGAGCAAAATTTGTCGGCCGTTTCATGCCCTGAATTGAATGGAACGCTGATGACCTGAGCTGTTAAAGAGCGTTCATAAATAAATCAATAAAAAAAAAAACTCTCAAGTCTAAGTATTACAGCTCACTTCTCGCTCAGCCCCGAACGAACTAGCAAGACTGCAGTGTTTCAAATATAATTTAACAAAATGATCGTTATGGGGGCTCATAAATCATTTAAATAACATTGACACTTTTTTTGTTAGAGAAAAAGCAATCGGTTGATTTTTTTCCCTCTACCTTCACTGGGGAAGCTTGTCAAATAAGAATGAATTAATTTATTTCGCTGTTGAAATTTTATATTAAATATGGCACATACACATTTATATAATCTGTTCTAACAGTCGTGAGATATATTTTTAAATGTGAAAGGGTCTTGTCGGGTTTATATACTTCAATACTTTTAATCCAGATATTTATCGCATTAAAACGACAGATCTAATGAACTTCGAGAAAAAGGATATAAATCTCTTTATTAATATTTTTTTCGTTTGTAAGGTTCTTAGATTTCCGATTTTAAATGGAATTGTCCGAATACGGCAATTAGGATAATGCAAGACAAGACTGAGAATGTGTTTGCGATGATAAAGTTGAATAGAATCATGCTGGAAAATTCTATGAGTTTACCAGTACGATACATTACATTTGTGTGTTTGTCTTGATTACTAATAAATTTGCAAACTAGAACTTGTATGGTCCCTTTGTCTCCGGGGCTACAGCTGTTTCCTCCAAAGATTTCTTGGGCTCGTCTTTTTGGTTCCTATGGAGAGTGTTATTTCCCTTCAATGCCAGCCCTAGAACTAGGTTATTCTAGTGTATTATTCCTTGGTCTGACAGTACGGGCTGCCCATAAGGAGCAGCTACGGGGATGATTAAGGTAATTATGATCACTAACCAGATCATGGGAATATTCTTACAAAATTGCAACATATCTAAATAGTCTTATTTTCAATGCTGCTCTTTGTGCAGCTGGTAATATCGAAACTTGTAATCCGCAAAGGAAGGTTTTTAAGACAAAGGTTTTATATAATTTGTAAAAACTTTTGACGAACTCGCCAAAAATTCTGTATTTAATTTTCCAAATTACTTAAAAAGATTTATATTTTATTTTCAACAATTTTAGGGGATAATACCAGCTGAAATTACCTGCTGAAATTTCCTGCTTGTTGCAAACTAGAGTAATCATCGTTAATGAATATTCTTAATTGATTCCACCTATTTTACTTTGTTGTGTAAATTTTAATTTTTTATGCTGCTATAAAATACAAAGACGTAGTTTTTCTGAATACTATAGAAAAAGTTCTTATCTACGAATAAGTAATATTAAATGGTAGTTCCATATACAATTTATATATTGGTAGTAGACTTAAAACCATTTTGTAACAATTTTGTCCATTTATACGAGTAGATAAAAGTTCGCATAGAACACCCTTGTTGAATTTTTTGTTCAATATCTTTATTAGTTTTCTAAATTATCATATCCAGAATTTAATTTTTTAACCCATTCTGCTAATGGTTTCGGTCCGATGTTTTGGGATGCTTTTATTGAATATTATTTCAAATACATTATCTCTATCAACTATGTCTTGTTGAATTCTATGGCGGAAACACACACTCACACTCTCTCTCTCCGAATGATATTACATTTAGGTTAGAAAACACTGCTAAAATGTTTCTCCGTATATCCCACTTACTTTAAAGTAAGCACAATGCATCAGATTTTAATCCTTGATAAATTATTATTATTATTATTATTATTATTATTATTATTATTATTACAGGACGCTCTATAACATCTTTGGTCATTAGCGCCTCGTTCAATTTAGGGCGTGAAAGACCGATAATTTTGCTCAGAAGTGTCTTCTTTCAGGCTTGAGGTTCTTTTACGTGCCGTAAATTTTTTATAAGGGACCAACAGCTTATCATATATGCTCTGAAACCCTTGACAGTCGTCTAGGACTATTTAGAAATAAGGATAACGCAGAGCACTTGCATTGCCACAATAATTAAGAAGGTATTTAAAGTTCTGGGGCATTAGTATGTTATAAACAAAGTAAGAACTTTATTTAAATTGACTATTCCGTAAGCAGTTTTCATGTACGTACACCGAACAAAAACGTATTTGGGGCTGAAACATGCAAGTAGAAAGAGCGCTTAGATCAGTCTTTCTCCAAGTCCCAGTTCCAACCAAGACACAATTCGGCATAGATCGATGGTTACGCATAGACGCATACGACCTTTTGTAAACATAAACACTGCTGGGAGTAAAGCATGAGGTTACTGGAAAAAGGAGGAATATCTTTGTGTAAACGAATTTTAGTGACTAATATGGATGTCTGGTTAATGAAATATTATTCTCGTATATTATATTATTTTTAAGCAAACATAAATGATAGGTGTCCTTAAAACAGTTAAAATATGTAAAGCACGCGTTTTATTAATAATAATCGAATTATAAAAGAATGAATAAAACTTTCAATAGAAAATTGAAGTAATAATGCCCAGCCAAATGAGAAAGACTTACAAGACATTGCATTAAGTGAAGGAAATGATAACACAAATGAGTCCGGGCTCCATTATCCTTAACCGATATTCTCTTTTTCAGCCAAAGTGAATGTGCACTGGAAAAAGATTTACCCAAACCAAATTGTCCTAGCAAAAAACAGATTGATTTACAGGTAAACATGTCGCACACACACCACAGTGTTGGAATAAGATAATTAATAAATAGGCATTAAAATAATATATGTAATATTTTTGACAAAAAAGAGGATAATGAAAGGAAAGAAAGAAAAGATTTTTATACAGTTTGAGCACTAGTAAGGGATAGTCCGAAAATAAATGCGTGAGGTGATCAGGTCACTGGGCCATTCTCTTTTCAAATTGTTACTGCAATCTTGACACAAGTTTCCTTCCACAAGTGAAACAAAACATTTTCCAGCCAGATGGTACACCTTGCCACTAGGCCTACAGTGTTTGTGATTGATAAAATCTTCTGCAATTCAATGTTAGGTGGTTGGATAACAAAATAAGCCAATGTTCAAGTGATCATAAATAAATTGAAAATTGCCATCCAGAGAACTGCAAGATGATATCTCCAGTAGTTTTTGAGTTATTGATGAGTGAAATCCATCAAAGAATTATGAACACATGAAACATGATATTTATTTGAAAATGTTAAAATAATGATGGAAAGAAAATACGTTTAAATGATAAACAGATTTGTCGTCGCTAACAATGAGACGTCTATAAAGTTTCTTTGTCTAATAATGGAACCTCATAATATATGGGTTCTGCGCAATAAGAATATTATGATCGTGGAAAGGGGCATGAGTCGAAATAAAAGTTTTATCTTGTCTCAACATAAAACAAAGTAACATTTAAAGTCTAATCCATCATGCCCCACTGTCAATAATAGCATTAATCTTCGAGCCATGTACTGGACTAGTGCGAAGCAGGTTCTTGGTGCTTTGTCACACCTCTGCCTCGTGTTCCCAATCAGAGCTGCAACGGCCCAAAATGTTTTACTGGATTGAGATCTGGGGATTTGGTCGACCATGCGATGGGATGAATTTCAGGATAGCTTGCAAATCCCGTTAGCTTCAAAATGCTGTTATTGTGCAAGTAATTAATGGTCCACGTTTACTCAGATAAACAACTCGAACGGTATTTAACATACTTCCTTTCAGCCCTGCATGTTTTCATCTGAGTTCATGTTGCTCGAATACTCAACAAGTTTTCTGACCGTTTCTTCGGTCTATCATCCCCAAAACGTGAAATTGTCTGGTATTGTCAGGTTGACATAAGGAAAACCTTCCTTCCTAGATTGAAGATTATGTTATATGTCCCAGAACTGTGCAGGCATTGTAAACAGAAGGCCATCTGGGACTCACTGAGTTCAGTTTTTAACAAGCCCTTCTTAGCAGATTACCTATGATTGTTCCAGTAGCATGGCGTCTGTCCCTTCGTCGTCGTCTTCATCATCATCATCATCATCATCATCATCATCATCATCATCATCATCATCATATTTCTCAGCGTTTAGGCCTTACACGTGCTCCGGCATCACAAAACTTCTAAAATTATTGCTATTTCTAATGTATCAGCCTACAGTTCGTATTCTCTCTGGTGTTATGAGTGTTATTTCAGTTCACCCGAGAAAGAACATTCCCAGAATACCATACTAAAAAGTAATAACTGGACTATGATCAAGAATAATCTTATTTGTCTCGGATATCTTCTTTTTTATTTCCTTCTTTTGGGCCTTTTTTTTAACAGAGGTCTTACCACAAATAATATCGACCACATATCACATTTAATTTGTTTTATAACTGAATAAAATATAATCTATCAGAAATTAAAGCGGTTTCATCTCCTCTGTTTCTAGATGTTACAAATTGTGTGTGTGTGTGTGTGTGTCTCTCTCTCCAAATCAAAGATCAACACAGGAACAGTCATTGGGTTTGTACAACTTCAGAATTGTTTCCTTTTATACGTTTGAAAAATGGACATCTTAATGGTGACTATTAATGATTAAAATGTTAAATCTAAATACCAACATCATTAACTTGAGTTCATGACAATAAACAACAAATAATTTAAAATTAGTGATGTATTAATATTTTTACGCTCTAATAAGAATTATTCCTAAAGACAATATCCTTGGTTTTCATTATTTATTTTTTAAATTTTTATGTTATATTCTGATGAAGCAAATATTACCTAGTCAATATATCATAATATTGCACTTAAGGTAATATTATTTAATATACACGTACTAATTAATGTTATTTTTCATGTTTCAGTGATATTATTAATATATAACTTAAACAAAGTGAGCTGTTTATCCCTTTTTTAATTTTTTTATATATATAATTCCCGTTTGGCCTCGTTTAATTTATATGTCTTTGTATAGGCTCTGAATTGCTCTCACCAGATAAAATAGATTTCTATTAACTTAATCAATGGCAAACATAATCGATAGGTTAGATAAGTAAGGCTACTGTGTTCTCAACGTTTTTCTATCAGCTGTGAAACTGTGAAAATACTGTCTATGCAGGATCCACACCTGCGGAAATCATTTTGTTCTTCTATCAGAATTGTGTTTACAATGATTTTAACCCCCCATTTTGTTTACATATTTTGGAAATATTATTATATTCACTACTTAAAATTAATTTTCCTGTATATTATATATATATATATATATATATATATATTGCGACCCCCCAATGTTGTGTTCCATTTTCTTCTCCAATGTTCATTTAAACATTCTAATAACTGAATAATAACGTATATTATTAGCGAGTTTCGTACTCTGTTTTATATACCAGAATGATTAAAATATATTAGAAAAATATAATTAATATTAATGTTTATTTTCAATGAAGAACTCCGAAGTCATTACCTTTTTTATTACACGTCTGCCGCCATTGTATTTAGTTCGTTTGTCTATTGTTAATGTTGTCGGTGAAGATGGATTTGTCCCAAGAAACCAAATTATAAAGACTGAATCGTCAATAATACTAAAAAAATGTTGTGATATTTATGGGAAGGAATACGGAAGATTCATTGATTGGATGAACAGTAAAAGAGGATATTTAAGAAACGTTACTATTGGCAATATTTTAATCAAATTCTACTGTTTTTGTAGCTAATATTAACTTATTATTTACTTACTTTCACATTCATAAGTAAGTATATGAGATTTTTTTATTAATTCTGTGCTTATGTATTCTGCAATGAAGATGAATGATTGAGTCTATTTTCAGTAATATATAAATGATTTCCTTAAAATTATTGTAACATAATGACAATATTTAGCAATGAAAAATACTTAATGACGTAATTAATACCATGGAAATGTTATGAAACTATTGTGATAATGTAATTTCATTAACAATTCAACTGTTATACTTATCATATATTACAAATAAATAATTAGTGCATATTTAATGAGCTCCATGTTTAATCAGATTCCTGGAGCATTTCTATTTTTAAAACTCTTCGCGACTCTTGTTAATTCATAGCTTGTTATAGGGCCCACAATGACTTCATTTGATGCCAATTTGCCATTATTATTTTCTTTAGCTATTCATAAATCTCAGTAGTAACGAAGTCATTTACATTTTGGAATTATATTTTATTACAATTAATATCTTTCATTTTAAATTATTAATTCATTAAACATTTTGTAGACTTTTACTTTTGCTGCACGAATATCACACATAAAATTTCTTAGTCGTTTTCCCCTCACCCCCCTTTTTCTTGTCATTCTTTTACTCTGGAAACTTATTATTTAAATACTTCAAATACGCAGATTACTTTTCTTCTAGCATTATTTTAATTGCAACAATGAAGAGATCTGTTGGTTTTTCCTCCTCTTTCTTTTTACAAGAGTTTCTTCTGCTGCTTTTATCAACATGGTTTTAAATGTCGACAGTCGCCATTTTTATTTCGTATTCGATTTTTTCAATAATGTTTAAAGCTTGTTTTTAATGACGAGACATCACAGGCGGTGGGCGCTGTGATACGTGAGATAAAATGATATATTGGATTTTTTATTATATTTATTTGTTTATTTTAGAGAAAGCGCTCCAGGCCTAAGTTTAAGCAAGATCCCTGGCATTATGAGGGCCGAAGAAAAACTAGAAAATATCTCAGTCAGATCCTGATGGGAATCAAATCCCCGATCTCCCGCTCTCGAGTCCGTGCCTGAACGATCTCGGACACCCTCGTTGGTTATCAGGGTGTCTCACGTATTATTTGATATATTCTATCTTTATACAACGATTTTTATTTAAAGTTTGGGAGCTAGGGTTCTTTACAGTGAAATCGAAATGGAGAACTTTTGCTGGTGATTTGCTGCTATCAGTTCTTGCTCTTCCTTGTTGTCTTTCTGAGAGCTCCTTGTAAGGTCATTTTCTTCTTCCTGATTGTGGCGAATTTAGTTGCGGATACATTTCTTGCCTCGTTCTTCCGCTACAGGGCATGGGCAACCACATCCCGATTATGGATACCTCAGAGTTGTAAGGTATGGTAGACAACAAATTACAATATTTCTGAATGCAGGGAGTTAATATCGTGTAAACGTTTCTGCCTCCCTCCCACATTCACTAGCCGCTATCAGTTACCGTAGCTCAGAGGCCACAAACATTTACCTTTTATCTTTCCCTCCCTTATAACTGTTTTTGATCTGCCGTGCTGAACAGAATGGACTTCGTACTTTCTCCTCCTGAGTAAAAGGCACACACTTATTGTTTGTTTGTTTTTTTCGATTATCCCCAAATTTTGCGCTAGTGTATTGCGTATTTGTTTATGGAGTTGGCATGGCACGTGAAATTAAAAGTTATTTAAGGTTAGGATTCCAAACCGTTGCACTATACATAAGGTGTAAGGCTAAGTGGTTCATAAATTATTTTAGGCATCACAACAATTCGGCGCCTTTGGTTATTTTTAAAGGTATGGATACTTTTAGAAAACTGTTGACAAGAAGGTAGATAGGAAATTGTTAGATAACAGTTGTAATGATGCATTAATTGTAGACTGCTATATTACATTTGGATAACACAGTTCCTAGCATACCAAACACCTGTATGTTAGGGTATTCGATGTTCAAGTCCACGTAACGAGCTTAAAAGGAATGGTTTGATAATCGGTGAAAGTTTCAGCCCCATGTCTACTTCCCTTGATTTTGTTTTATTATTTAAAAATGCAATTCCAGGTGCTTCTAAAATTTTTCTATTCATTAATGCAAACCGGAACATTATTCTGGAAGTGAAACACCATCCCGTTCACTGCTTCCTTAAAGCATCCATATTGGACAGTGCTGGTCCATGAACCCTATGGGACATTATCAAAGAAATGTTCGCTACTGCACAGTGGTCTAAGACAACATCTTGATATGAATTACTGTGCAGTGAATTCGGAATGAATCCGGGTGTAACATAAATTTGCCAATGTTAACATTTGGTGTGGCATTGTTCCTTTTACTACTGGGAGCTGGAGAGATGGCTTGGAGAGGACTTTATCTATTAAGTAAAACATTACGCACTGCATGTGTATCCTCTGTTCAGATACTTAGGAGTCTTTGAGTTAACAAAAGCAGAATATTAATGGTGAACAGTTAGACGTTATCAACACATTCCTCTGACTAGCCATCTCTCCAGCTCCCAACAGTACTTTCCAAGTAGACTGGCAGATACGAAATTCCTACATTCCTCCGGAACGAGAGTTGCCGCTTCTGTGGGCACTGTCAATGAGCCATGGCCCGAGTTAGATGGTGCGCCGTCACCGCTAGGACAGGTGATCTGAATGAATTACACCTACCTACCTAGAAAAATGAACTAGCGCCTAACTCTCCATTGACCAAAAGTTTCATACACTTGTGATTACAACTTTCCCACCAGATGGCAGATATTTTACAATAATCAGTTATCAGCAGTAACAGCTGATGAAACTTCATTTGCAAGCTTTAATGCTCTGGTTACAGAGATTATTTTTGAAAATCAAGAAGGACACACACAAATCTAAGGTGCACAACAAACAAATAAATACATTCTAAGTGAACATAGACAATGTGAACATTTATAATTGTTAAACGTTCAATGTCTTTACTTCAAGATGCTTGTAAGATGTGATGTTAATAGTTTATGGAAATTGATTCACAATTCTTTCATTATTATTTATTTTTCCACCAATTAAAACCGTTCCACTCAGGCGTTGTGCAAAATTTCACTTTAGTTAAATAATTAAACTCAAAATGTCCTGGAAACAGAGCATTACATTTGTGTGACCCAGTCTGGAACTTGAGCAATCTTATACCACATATTATTGTTCATTGCTCCTTTACTTCTTCAACTTGATTAAAAATTTTAAATCATCATCAGTGTTGAATATCCTTGTGCAAAAGCTACTAAAGTGAATTTTTGGCACATTTATTTATCCCATTAACATAATGAAGTCATTAATATAGTCGAATTTCTTCAAAGCGCCTGCAAGGGTGGATAACATCCCAATGATGGTTTTTAAAGTTGCGTCTCCGATTTTGTTATTCCTCTAATTTCTATTATAAATGCAAGCTTAGAAGAAATGTTCTTCCACATTAGCCTAAAAGTGTCAAAGTAATTCCTGTTTTTTAAATGGAAAATGGACAATGCATAAATAATTAGGGGCCTTTCTTCACTCTACCACTGTTATCAAACATATATTGCTCCCCAACTTTTCTAGGCCAGAAGTCCAAAAATAACATAAACAAATAAATGCTAAATAAACATATAGAATGTGAAATGTTGTAGATAATGTGCAGAATATGTATTCTTATTTTTACTTGTGTCACCTACCATCGAAAGATTGAATTATTACAGAACAGAGCAGTCTGTAACTAAGTGACGAAATATTGAGAAGAGCAGAATGGAAGGTTTTGATGACTTGGGAGGCTGTACTCAAGTGAAAAATGATTGTCTGTTCTCTGGTCTACTCTGTGTACGGATTTGAACCCGGTGAACTTGTTTAAAAGCATACTCTGATCTAGGACACCTTATCTTTAAATTTATTTCTGATTGCAATACAGAAATAATTTATTTACAGATGGTTAATATGGATTGCGAAATAACTTAACGTTAGCCACGTATAATGAAAATAAAACGAATACTTGTGTTGTAATAGTTTTATTATTGATAACTCTCAATTTGAAATCAATGGAAATGTTCCACAGTAAGGATCACCACTTCTGTTTTAGCATTCCGTATATACTAATTAGCTTTATCTACATAGGAGCTGTAAAACAAACATCTTTTTTAATTTATAAAGTGATTTGAATTTATCATTAGCCCATGTGCGATTCCGATAATTTTTCATTGGTATTTTACTACTGGAACATAATATTTTATTATATCAACAGGTTTAAATATTTTATGGCAGTAATTCTAAGAAAACACCAAGTATGTAATGAAAAAAGTTAAAAAAAAGCAAAAAAAAAAAATAATAATAATAAACTGAATTTACACCTAATTCTATGTTTTTTTTTTATTCTTTTTAGATTCTGTTCAATTAATACTGGAGTTTACTTTATTGGAAAAATACACATGTTTCTGCAAAGTACGAGGGACTTGGTAAAGGATATTGCAAAGCATTTTTTCAAACGTTTTCAAACTCGCTTTCTTATCTGTTCGGGTGGAATTTTGTAATTACTTTTTCATGCACTTCTAAATGAGACAGAGACTTGAACATTTGCATATAGGTCAGAAGTGCATGGCAGTGAAATTTAATACGGTAGTTACCATGGTTCAATGGTTCCACGGCTCAAAAGTATGGTTCCGCATTTTTGAAAGTAAAGCAGCACAATATAAAATACGAAGGTTTTAAAAAATGTAAGATTGAATAGTAAGAACACATTTCTGTAGTTTCGTTAATAACGCATAAATATATAAAAATTGTAATAATCTTTATTTAAAAATAAGAACAGTTGCTAAGATGACTGTATTATATTTATCAATACATTAAATAAATTATTGTGTAACTTGATTTATATTTAATTTCAACGTTTTATTTGAATCTGAAATATTAACATTCTTTTTATTGTATTTTGATAACAATACAGTCGCCATGGCAACTATTCAAATAAACAGCGCGATGTCGAACGCAGAAATTCCAAGAAACGCATGGCTCAAGCGCGATCAACTGAGATGATGGAAAAACGTTCTTCTCGACTCGCTAATGACACGCAACGTCATGCTAAATATTTTGATACCAATATAGTCGCCATGGAAACTTTTCAAATAAAAACATCAAATTTAAATCCTCACAATTAAATCCTTACAAATAACATTTAATAAATCTGATTTCTATTACATAAATTCAATTGCGCTGGTGTTAATGTGTAACATGTGTGTTAATAATTTCAACATGTGTAAATAAGTAGTGAATGAGTATTATATTTAATATAATGAGTTACATATATTATCAAAGATTTTTACTTCTATATTGAGGATCTGGTACAAATTATTTAATACTGAAATAAAATTTTTCAAAATTAACTTTGTGTTTCTGTATTTTGTTTTTAATTCAAAAAACAATAATTAATCAACTTTCCGATATATCAATGAAGTAGATAAACAATTTTCTATTTTAGATGTGATCAAGAGAAAACAAAATTAACTAAATCTAAAAGTTGCTCAATTTTTGTCATTCCAGGTGTCTTAATACTGATTGCAAAATTACGTGCACACAAGACTAAAAAGTATAAAATCATTAAATAAAAAATGAAAAAACACGTTTTTATTTTCTTAATTATAAATGAACTAAAAAGTATAAAATAATTCATCCTAGCGAAATGCAGATTTATATCCCCATGCAAATTCATAATCTCATAAACATTTTTTTAGAAAAGTTCTTCCAAACAAAAAACGTGGGGCGCATGCAATAGATAAAATTAATAAGTGTTAAGGTCATTTATAGTTTAAATTAATCACACAAAAGGTTCTGACAAACAATTGCATGCGCCCCACGTTTTTCGTTTGGAAGATTTTTTCTAAAATATTTATGAATTTATGAATTTGCATGGGGTTATAAATCTGCATTTGCATAGGCTGAATTATTTTATACTTTTTAGTTCATTTATAATTAAGAAAATAAAAACGTGGTTTTAAAAAAATATTTAAATTATTTAAATGTCGAAATGCCTTTTTTTGAAAAAGCACATATTGTCACGGCTGTAGTGTTACCCTTGCTATTTAATTTTTTACAGACTTCATGATTTAGCTCCTGCTGCTAGCATTCGGAAAGCGCAGAGGAATATTTGCATATATTTCTTCAGTTTATTGAGCTCGATTTCAAGAAGAGAGCTTTCCTATTCTAAATACAAGATTTTTGCGCCTTAATTGAGCGTTATCTGCTTTGAGCATGCACGTGTTCATACATGATTGTGGTATGTGCTCGCTTTATGTTTATTGACTAATTTAAATTATTCTGCTTTACTAAATTAGAAGCAAGTTTCTAACCTCCATTCTTGCACACCGTTCACCGTTTCGCTCACAACTAACCTCTTCACTGCCTAGTAGCTGCCATTTGAACTCTGCATTGACTTTAACATCTGATTTGGTTGTAGACCAAGGAATTTAGCTTTTAAATCAGAAATAACATCCGTGGTATCAAAATGATCTGAGCACACATAAGATCTCTCAGGCTTAAATGAGAATGCTCTCTTGCATGTATACACATACCCATTTATCGCGATTGTTTTTGCCACCAGGAAATCAGTGATACAGCACATTTTTACTGCCATGCATCTTACCCCTGTTTCCGCACGTTGCAACATTGATGACATTTAATGAACTAACTATATATTATATTCAAAGAAATCAAAACTATTCATTGTGCATGTTGCCGCGCTTTCCGGCAACGGACTTCATTTGATACCAAGCATCCTGGAGTGACGCCTACTTTTATTCTATTTATCTTGCTTGCTTGTTTGCAACGTGGGTACCCCTAATTCTGCCTGCAAATTCATGCCGTGCATTCCACCTAACATCCTAGTATTATTTGAAGTGTTATCTATACAAAAATTGACGGCTAAACCTGGACATCTTTTATGTTAGTAAATTAATTTCGAGAAACGATAGAGTGAACGTGAGAACGCATCAATTTCTCAAAGTGAAGTACAGCGACTTATGTTTAATTTGATCAGCAGTCATCTACTTGGTAAATGAGGGCAAGCAATCTCAACATTTATTTACTTATGTGGGGTAATTTGGAATGGAATCGGTTTATGTTATTTGGACGAGAATCTGCCGTCGCCTGCAACTATTGGTGCGTTCGCCATTTGATGGTGGCTTATAAAATATATATCTTTGTACAGGGTGGGCTGTGTATAGGGTGATTTTAAAAACGTTCTCATGAGTGCATGTTTAGATTTGTGCTTTAGGTAGATCTTATGCTAATAGCACTCAGTACTCTTTGCAGCACCTTTACTGGAATTTGTTCATTTTCTTCCCGAATTCGGTTTTACAACTCCTGAATCGTGGGTGGTGCTGGAGCACTAAAAGCTTTATTTCAAATGTCTCCCGAGAAAGAAGTCACAAGCTGAAAGATCAGGGAACTTGGCCAAACGAGATTGTGGTTTCCATTAATCAACTGCAGCAAAGTCTGGCAGAATTGAAGTGTGTTTCCACGGCCCTTTTCCATACCGAATACGCAATTTGAATGTTATACGGGTAGAAATGAAGAATTGTGCACGCTACGGTCAGAAAGCTGCATTGACGAATGATTACTCGCAACCTGGCATGAACTCCGTTCAATGGCCTCTCTCACTGCCGTTTGTTCTTGGGTATATGTGCTGTTTTAACACTTCCACCTTTCTTCTTTTGTGTACTACAACAGTAGCCTCAAAGTTACAAAACCATGTCTTCATAGCATGAGCTGATGGAACACCATGATTGCAATGGATACCGAACCCTCTGAAAATCGCCAAGGGTGGCCGAGTCGTTAAGGCGCGCACTCGTGAGCGGAAGGTCTGGGGGTTCGAATCCCGCCAGGACCGTCCTTCCTGACTGAGGTTTTTTCCAGGTTTTCCTCAGTCCTCATAAATGGCAAATGCCGGGGGTACCCTAAACTTAGGCCTAGAACATTTCCTTTCTTAAAACAATCCTTTCCCAATATGTAATTTCATCTCATGTGTTATCAGTGTCCACCGCCTGTGGTACCTCAGCAGTAAATATGGGCTATTACTATTACTATTCAAAAAAAATTCTCTCCGAAATTCACCCTGAGCAATCAAGTAACTGTCGCAGTTCTTGTAAAATGCTTTTATAGAACAAGCACATTGCGCTCCAGTCCGCATCTCCAATGCAACTAAAACGCCTTTAAATGCTTTACAAGATGGTGACAGCTGCATTACCCCCACTCACGCAAATCCAAATAAGCGCTGTTGCAAAATCATCCGATTCACGGCCGCACCTTATATTGAGCGACATTTCACTGTTTTCTTGTGATCTGTGAAAATTAAAACGTACAATCTGAACATGACGTATTCTCTGAAATCTATCCTATCCTTTTATTAAAAGCATTACAGAAAGTATATTCTTTTAAGTTGCCAATATTTTAAAACTTATATTTAGTAAATTGTTTCCTCTATTTTTGTCATAAATACGATATCCTTTTATGTATTTGCATACGTTCCAGCATAAAAGGAGATTATCAGTCTACGAGGGCTGTTTGCTAAAGAATAATATTTTTTGTGCAACTTTACTAATCCTCATAATTTTGATGCTCTTTCTCAAGGTACAATGCATTTATCTTAGTGTTTCTACCACTGGAAACCATTTTTTACACAGATCGTTCAGAATCTCCTCCGCAATCTTCATCACTGCTTTTGGTGATAGTAAATGGCTTCCACGAAGGTGGCTCTTCAATTTAGGTGCTATATCTGGACCATACGGAAGGTGAGGGACATACTTCATATCATTTTTGTTAACATTTGCGATGTGGGCCGTGCATTATTATGGTGCAACATCCACACGGAAATGTTGCCTTTTGCGTGTGATATGGCCTGTTTGCTTTCAGGATGGAAATTATGTAACTAAATTTTATCAGCAGCGCATCTTCCTATAACATCATCTTAGGCTACATGCTTCAGTCTTGGAACACATAGGGCACAAACATGTTTCATGTGCAATTTTTAAGTTACCAACGTGTGCAGACTTTATTAATGTTATTGAACGACTCTCTCTCAAAATGGCAGTAGCAGTGTTAACGTTTTCTTCCATTAGGGCAGAAACTGGAGTGCCATGTCCACCTTCCTTTGAAATTCATTGTCCCCCTATTTAAATATTTTAAACTATCTTAGATCTGTGCTCTAAAGAAGAACAAAACTCTTCTTAGGCCTCCTGTAACATTGCATAGGCCTCAGATGAAGATTTGGCAAAGCAGCACGTTGTTCGTCTCGTGTCATTCTCATTTTCCTGTACATGTCTCAACTTGCACACCTCTCACAGACAGGAACCGAAAGTGACAACAATGAAACTAGTACCGTGTGTACATTACCCGTTAGGTTCACAAAATATTGTAAAGTAAAATTTTAGCGCAGAAATTATACCTGTAAAACAGTATAATCATTCTTTATTGTAGAACCCTCGTAGATATTGATGAAGAACATTTGTTATGACATACATGAATCGCCGTTCATTTTTTTCGTGTACTCCCATCGCACTTGTCCCGTATTGGTTGCATCTTGCAGAGGTTTTAGGGATGAATAAAATTAGAGTTATGGCCAAAAGGGCCATGCGAAGGTTATAATTACATTTATGTACTTGTACACCGGCTACAACCAAAGTAAGTTACTATTATGACTACTTTTCTCCAATATTTCTATTATGGAATAAACTGCAAAACTAACATTCAATCAATGCGTAATTATTAATGTATGTTCCTTTTTCTCTCTCTTTCTACTTTGTATAGCTTTGTGATTAGGAAAGAACTGAATTTAGGGTCCCTTCAGGCGAATAAAGTATTTCAATGACACTTATTGAAACAAAGGGAATAGTTTTCAATGAAAATATATAGAAAGTTTCTGTAGCACGTTTTCAGTAGAGTGGCATTGACGGTTGTTAAATCAGATGCTGCTTTTACTCAATACTTTGGCGTATTTTGAGTTGCGTATTCTGGAATTAATCGGCGTTCTTGGAATACCGTGTATATGATAACAGGGGTTCTATGATTAGCTACAAATATACAAGTGAATAAAAACAGCATGCACGCAGTTGTGACAGTAATGACGCGCACGAATAAAACACATTACACATTATTCCTATCCTAGAGTTCTTGTGGCATATTTTTATGAGTACTGTATTAAACAGTTTCACAAAGTGCAGTATTTTTAATAACATGATATTATATTAATTGTGGTAATGTACATAGAAAAAATTCCTAAAATTCCCATTTTCCTTTGTTTCTTTATGGTTTTAAGTAAGCAGATAAACCGTGAGTTTAAATTCGCCTTCTATGAATATTTTTTACTCTTTTATTAAAGAGAATAGACAGACAGTTCTGGTATTGGAAAATTATTTAATTTTCTGGAAATGCCTTTCTCCTCGCTACCTGATGTGACTCCATATCTCTTAGTTGGGCCTGCCTGTCCACGGACGCTCGAATGCTTAGGAATTTCATTTCCCCCGGATTCTTATTTCATTTTCACTTTTTACCTTCCTCAGTTGTTCTTTTACCTCATTTATAGCTCTGAATCTATAATTCATACTTTCTTTCATTATTTCATAGATATTTTTTCTTTAATTTGTTACTGATTCGAGCAATGCGTACTATCATAGCTGATGGGTTGATTTTACTCTCTACTTTTCGTATCTTTGAAAGTTTGAGTATTTGTAATGGTGAATCCAAAAATCAGATCAAGAAATACATATTTATTATAATGATTTATTATATCTTTAATAAAAGCCTAACTACACATTATAAATCTAGTTTTAACAAAGCAATATTACATTGGAAATGAAGAATCACACTTGAATATGGGATTAAAATACATATATATTTTAATGGTACAAAAGTTATGTAATATGTAGAATTTTTTAAATCATACTCGAGTTTAATGTATTTAATTATGGGTTCTTTATCACTAATTGGTTATAGAAACTTCGTCCAAAATTCTTTCCATGTTTTAGTCCTGCAGATGTAAAACATTTGAGTTCATTTGATAAACTGAATTGTGTAAAAATGAATTTTGTTGGAAAGTCTAAAGCGGATTTTAATATATGCTTTTTAAATGGATAATTCTCCATAGTGCAATCCGATGTAATTATTCCATGACTTACTGAACGAGAGATAAATAGATTAAGAGAATGATATTGCTAGGCATATACTTTTGGAAGGTTATAAATTTATATATTATCTTCCCCCATCTGTTGCAAATATAGTCAATTGTTAATTCTATTTTAGATTATGTTGCAATTTATTTATTGAAAGACATTTGTTTTTTTTATCTTCTGGAATTTTTAATGTTAATTTTGTAACTGTAATTGAGATACATTATTCTTCAAATGATGTATGTATACCTGCAGCTAATTTGGTTCAGTACGGGAATTCTACAGTATTCCATAAAACAACAATAATTTGTCAAATCCAGGAAATAGAGAATCTTCGAGAAACCTCAAATTATTTTCTTCGTCTGCCAGGGTATATCTTCATTAGTAAACGCACTTAAGGGAGCATTAAACACCAAAGTAATAAAATTATTTAGTATCCTTTTAAAGATATCCTTGTGATTCCAGGATATTTTGTAAAAGAACAATTGGTATGTATTTAAATTTATTTGGATTACCAGCCAATAATTTTATACCATTAATGTAACTAATATTTATTTCTTCGTTGTATGAATCTCAGGAATGAAAATAAAACACATAAACTACAGCGAAGTCTATTCTGTCTGTCTGTGAAAAATCCTGCTGAAGAGGGCCATCATATTGTATATTTATTTTGAACGCTTACAAAATTATTTGCTGGTTGATGTCTCAGCGTCCAATAACTATGAAAGCCTTATAACCTAGTCAGAGTTGGCATTAGACACACTCTCATAATGTAACGTGCGTGCGCATTAGCATCAATCCCTGTTTGCTGATATGTTCATCAACTCATTTTTGTTTTACAGTTCTATAAGCCCAGTGATAATTGTGTTACTCATTAATAATCAGGGCTCTTGTCGTTAGCATGCAATATCAACTTTGAAAAATAAATATAAACACAAGAAAGAGCATTATCGTCCAATTACTCTCTGGAAATGAGAAATATAAAATCTTCAACTTTCTTGTTCTTGCTAACACATTTTAAGGTTTTATTTTATGAAAATTATGATAAAGGATGCATAAAGGATAGAAAAGCAACATTTAAATTTTCTTTTTAGGCCATTCTTTCTTCCAAATAGAATTTGTGACTGTAGTCACTACAATTTACTGCCAGTCAGCAATGCTTCTAGATTAAAAAGTAATACATTAAAATGAGTAGTAAAGGCACGAAGTATTGACGTGAAAGCAAGACACTATACCGGGTGAGTTTCCCCATCTTGTGGATTGGTAATTAGGTAAATCGGCATTTTATGCGATGGGTAATGCAGATGCTCTCAAGTGATCCGCCGAATTCACCAGGGAGTTTATTTGTATCTACTGTGTACGTAGTGCTCCAGAACTACTCCTCAGGGAGTTTATTTGTATCTACTGTGTACATAGTGCTCCAGAACTACTCCTAGTTTTGTCTTTCTTGATGTAGGAATATCTACAAAGAGTAAAACCATTCAACTCATAAAGTTATTAGCATTTATTTATAATGTGCAATAAATCAAATTTTATAATAGTTTGTGATTTAATTGAAATTTACATAATTAGAATGTTTACATTAATAAAGACCACAGGATAAGCATTATTTCTCTCTTAGGAGGGAGAAAACAAAACAAAAATGGTATACTTTCATGGCCAGTACTTACCCCCGGACCTTCGCCGCCAAAGCCCAGAGCACGCACAGTGCAACACGAATCAGATCACGCTGAGAGGCACTAACAGTCAATTCGGCAGAAATAGACACGACGCAGGGAATGGTGTTTGTCAGATAGTTGTAAAACGCCGGGATTGTATAACTTCCCAATCCTCAGGATGAGAAATTTCTGAAACGAAAGGTGCTACTGGTGCGCTGTTTTCATCGAAATGAAGTTCATACAAGGGCCTATCAATGTAGCTCATACAAAGATTCCAATAAGTTTTAGAAAGTTACTTTTTTCAAATGGGACGATGCCTATTGACTACAAGGAAATAAAACTGGATGAGATTGCAATGTCAATGGGCTTACTGTTCAGGATTTTAGGCCAGTTTAAGAGATATCGTCTAATGTAGGGCTCGTACTTTCAAACCTTGTTTAGATGATTCCCATGAACATTAGTGGAAAAAATACATTATGTAGATTTTTAGGCAAATACTGTACTTGTCAGTTCATTAATTTAGGAAAATTAGCAACAGTATGTTGAAATTTAGATATCTCTCAGCATGCACACTGCAAGAAAGCAAGGCGTTCTTCTTACATTCCCCATACACTAGGATTATTTTGGATTTTTCAGCATTTGTAAACAATGTCATTTTCTCTATAACATCCAGCACGTTCTACTTCGTCGGTCCTGGTGGTGTAGTGGTAACTATACTTGCCTTCTAAACCCAAGATCGCGGGTTCGAACTCGGCCAGGATCGATGGATTTTTTCGGGCGTAAAAATCGTAAGTATGGCTTCCTTCGGAAGGAGAGTAAAGCCGTGGGTCCCGTGTCGTACATTTACGGCACGATAAAGAACCTCAAGCCTGAAAGAAGAGACCTCTGAGCAAAATTTGTCGGCCGTTTCACGCCCTGAATTGAATGGGACGCTGATGATCTGATCTGTTAAAGAGGTCCGTAAGTAAATCAAATCACCAAACAACGTCCTACTTCTTGATATATCACATCACATTCAAGTGACTCCGGAGATGTGTTCTCCAGAAGTATTCCATAAGCCCATTTTACATGAAGGTAGCAAATATGACCCCACTACACGGTTATGAACAATTTGAACCCAAATATTTACAGAAAACTTCCAATGACAGCGGTCATTATCAACCGTATTGGTATTCGTACTACTCCAAATGTGACTGTTATGTGTATATACCCTGAAAAACTTAGCTCGTCCATCCACAATATCCTTCTGGCTAAACCAAACCCATCATTAATTCTATGTAAACGCGAGTCTTCTGTTTGACGTGTTCACTTTTTGAGTACGAAATGAATGTTTTTCATATTCACTAAAGATAAAGGTAAAGGCAAAGGCAAAGATAAAGATAGCTTATTGTGTCCCCTAAGGGTAAAGGTCTCCTAACAAGTAAGGAAAGCTCGCTTTTTCCTAACGTGGTGAGCTATTTCACGCCAGTTGTTCGTATGCTGTTTAAGACCACCGACTGATTTGTTTTTAGGTTATCCCATTTCTCGCTGACCAAGTTGCTTTTCAAGAGATTTCCATTTTTCTCTGTCTCTTACTCCTCTTGACCAATCTGGACATGCATGTTCCTTAGAGAGGTCTGTCCATCTTCTTCTGGGTCTGCCTTGTGTCCTTTTTCCTATGCGAGAGTCCCACATGGAGATCTTGTAGGTCCATCTATTGTCCTGCATTTTTGCGACGTGACCGCTCCATTGCCATTTGCTTCTGGTAGCCTGTTTGTGCCATGTCTGTTGTCTGAAATAACTGATAACTGAAATAATTGATTTATTAATACTAGATGGGTTCTTGTAAACAGATAACATGACTAAAATTTATCGAACGAGCAATAGCTAGGTGTTAATTTGTGAATAATGTGCACATTCCTGCAAAACCTTATCTTGAAAATCAAATGTTGTAAGAATTCGGTTTTCTCATGAATCTACTTCCTTTGTCTTAAACAGGCCGCTATTTCGAAGATGTTGATATATCTTTGAAAATATTGCTTGGCAGGGAATATGAAGAAGGGATGTTGTTTCTCATTAATTCGCTCTACCATATAAGCACTGCCGCAAGCTGCTCCATATGCATATACATGTCTACTAATTCATTGTTAGTAAACCAACACATTGCAATAATTTGAGTTATTTTATGATAGAAACAAAAATTAATTTACATTTTTCCATGATAACAAGGGCAACCCAAATACATAATTATAAACAATCCGGTTTTACCAATAATTAAAGTGTTCTACAGATAAGTGATTCTCATACAAACTGTATCGAAATAACTGACGACAATGGAAAATTTATTTTGTCAAACCATTATTTCCAATTTAGTCATCAGATAGAACTCTATGTGGAAAAAATTAGAAACATTAATAACATATTCACAGACGCGGAGTTGGTACACACACTCGACGCCAATGAAAAATCAGACCGGTGGTATAATACGAAAAAAGACCAAAGAGGAGAAAAACTTGAGAAAGTAATTTCGGAATTAAAAATGATCATAAAGAATGAACCTCATAACCCTCCAACCTATGAAAATCGTCAAGGAGCAACATCAAGCATAGATCTAACCATATGCAACAAGATAGAAAATAAAATTATCAACTGGAGGATAGGACAAGATCTCACCTCCAGCGACCACAGATTAATATATTTTAACTGCTGTATTGAGAAAGTGCAAGGAGAACGAATAGAAGCAAATGGGTTAAAATATAAATATGCACAGGCTAGTTTGTTGTTAATGAAAAACATATTTGATAACAGTAACTTAGAATATATGGGGACAACAGTAGACCGAGATGCAGAAATTTTAATAAATACAATTAAACTGGCAATTAGAAAGTCATTTCCAAAATTAAGAACTAAAAATATCCAGATAAAACCTGCACAAAGCCTTATAAAAAGGGAGAAGAGAATGAGATAAATGAGAAGAATCTAACAAAAAACAATTGTGGCAGAAGAAAAAGATAATAACTTGAGAAATTATAGGCAAGCCAAGGAAAATTTTAAAAACTTATTAAACGAAACTAGAAACAATTCGTGGAAAAATGTTTGCTCAGAATAATCCCAAGCGTTTGGGGAAATCCGTATAATATTGTGATGGAAAAAATTAGAAAACCCAAAACTGTAACTACTGTAAACATACAAAATTGTAGCTACTGTAAACATAGAAGATGGTACGATGACTATCAATTGGAAAGATTCAATACACGTACTTTTTTAACAAATTGCTTCCTGACAATAATATTCAAACTGATGAAATAATAAACGCCCTAAAAGAAATAACATGCACCTCACGTACATAATATAGCAGTAATATATCCGTTTGATATTGCGAAAATTAGATTAATCATTAAAAACCTTAAAATAAGAAAGTTGCAGAACCTGATGGTATACCCAACGAAATGCTGCGTTGCATAGAGGAAAAGTTATCATCATTTTTATTTAAATTATTCAGTGACTGCGTATGGCTAGGTCGTTTCCCCTATGGTTAGAAAGAAGCAAAAGTAGTGATAATTCTGAAGGAAGGAAAAAGAAAAAGATCCAAAAGATCCAAACTCTTATAGGCCTATTTGCTTATTGAATACCACTGAGAAAGTATTTTAACGGTTGATTTGTAAAAGAATAATGGAATACAGAATAATGATCGGGCTGAATGATAAACAATTTGCCTATAGGAGAGGAAAATCAACGGAAGGTGCCATAAACGAGATAATAAATACAGTTAAAAATTCCAAACTTAAATACGTAATAGGAATATTTATTGATATTTCCGGGGCTTTTGATAATCTATGATGGCCATTTCTGTTTGAAATATTACGGAACAAACATGTGCCATAAAGCCTGTATGGAACATTGAAACATTACTGTGTAGACAGAAGAATTTATATAAAAGGAGTTGGAGAAGTAGTAAATGAAATTATACGAAAGGGTGCCCTCAGGGATCATTCTAGGGCCCATATTTTGGGATATAGTAATGGAAACCCTACTAGACGATTTAAATAACGATGCAGATATATTAAATACCGTAGCATATGCAGATGATCTTGTTTTTATCATTGAAGGAGTCTCACAAAGAGAATTAGAAGCAAGAGCCAACAACTTGACACCGAAATTAAAATTATGGTGTACAAAATCCAAATTACAAATAGCTCCGTCAAAATCAGGTTACATGATGATGAAAGGAAACTTAAAAAGAGGCTCAGTAATTAAATACAACAATGCAACAATAAAAAGAAAAAACGAAGTTAAATACCTTGGGATGCAATTAGACGAGAAGTTAGGAAAAGATTTGTAGAGAAGTGCAAAAAATAATAGGTGCACCATGTAATATCAGAGCAGAGATAAAATTTAATTTGAAATTGATATGACAACTAGAATGGAATCAAATCAAAGAGGAAAGACGAATTTATAATATATTTAAAATATTACCGAAATATTACAACTAAGGCACGTGAAACCTACCATTATTGATACATTATTGACTGGACATGACCCTTACAAAACACACTGGCGCAAAATTAAAAGGACCGAAAATGATACCTGCTTACGATGTGGAAAACAATACACCGGAGCATGTTTTGTTTGAATGTCCACGTTATAGAAGCCCAACTTCAGAAGAAAGAAGGAATTTAAGTGGCAATCGTGTAGCCCATATTTTAAGGAACAAAGAATTATACAAACATCTTGAAACCCTAGCCCATAAAATAAGTAAAATAGCATGGGAAGAAGAAAAGATGGAGCAAGAAGAGATTCCAGCTGCAAGGGAAGAAGAAAAAGTGTAAGTTAGAAGATCGGAAAGAATAAGAATATTAAATGTATACAACCAGAAAAATAATTTACCACTCAAAATTCACAATGAAAACTTAATTCAAACCACATTAGAAGATGAAGAGGGAGAAGAAGAAAAGTTGATGAAAATGGAGAAGACGAGATAAAAGAAGTTATATAATAAACAAACCTACAGTTAGAAGAAAGAAGTTATGATGAGAAGAAGAGGAAAAGGGAAAGAATATGATGAGGCAGCAGGAGAAGCAGGTGCTGTGAAGGTGTGGAGGGTGAGAGGAGCCTGTTTAGAAAGAATGAGCAGAAATATTATAAACATTCGGAGGGGTGTAATATATTGGAGAGTTATGATGTAGCATATGGGTGAAGTTAAGTGGTAAAAATTGTAATAATGTGAGTATAGAGAACAAATAAACAAATGCAATAGAGAAGTGTAACGTGTAGTGGAGTAGCGAAAGGGAACTTATAATAGAACATAAAACAATATTGTGTATATAGAATGAGAGCAGAGTAAAGCGATTGTGGAAAAGGGATATGGTGAGAGAGTGAAGAAGAATAGGAAGAGAAAGTAAAATAAAATATAGAAAAAAGTGTTATAATTATTACAAGTGTAACTAATATTATTTGTGATTATTATTGCCAATGTTAACCATGTTAAAGTAATGACCTGGTAGGGTAAATTTTACATTCATAAATATCAATTAGATTCGCAAACAAAAAATATAATTAGTGTTGTAAAATAGATTAATATAAGTAAAATTTACATGAATATATTTATAAAGATGATATAATATAGATAGAAGATAATAATGAAAATAAAGAAAAAATTACAAGATCTATAGATATATAATAACGTTTTATACAGAAATAGACAGGAATAGATACATATAAGCAGTAAAGTAAACGTATGTCAGAAACATACTGGCCACCAGTACAGTTTCTATCGGATACCTGTGAGTAGTAGTTTTATCAATTTATAGTTAAAGATTAAGTGCAAGTAGCTGATTTCCAATATTACTTACTGCTTTCCAGGAATTAGCAACTAGTTGAAGGGGAATGTAATTTTGTTATTTATCAATTTTGTATTATTTTAGTAAATTTATAATTATAACCTAAGTATCATGCGAAAAATAATAACGTATGAATGTAATTTTGTAATAAAGTGTAAGAGTTTGCAATACACGTCCCAGTGTAGTAAACAAGATACCGGGATGAAGTATTTCAGATTATTATTATTATTATTATTATTATTAACCCAAATACAATTTAAGACAAAGGAAATTACAGCATCTAACACGTCTCAAGTAAAAAAATCCAAGGCTTTTCTAGCATACATAGAAGAGATTACTGCGCATATCGCACATGTATTAAAGTAGAAGGGCATACAATCTATTTTCATACCAACTGTTAAATTAGGGAAAATGAAAAAGACCCTAGGCCCCCTCTTGACACTACAGTAATTTATAAAGTACCATGTGAGTGTAACAAAGTGTACATAGGCATGGCCAGAAGATCGATTGGGGGAACATCAGCGATACCTTCGCCTTAACCAACTTTGAGCGATCTGCTATAGCAGAGCATGCCCTAAGTGAATACCATGACACACAATGTAATAAAACAGAATAGTTGCAAAAACACGAGGCTTTTTGAATCTAGCCCGGAGGGAGGCGATGGAGATACAAACATCCAAACAATTTTAACAGAGACGGCGAATATCACCTAGATAGCACATTGAAATCAGCTCTTAAAACAAGCATCTATCCCCTTCCCCCATTCCCTACACGCGTCATCTTCTAAAACCAGAAAAGACAGCTAAATACTGTCGTCTTTTCAACAGTCATTTGTTGTTCTTCGTGCACTGATGATGCCAACCGTAGAAGGTAATGAAAGCTATAGTAGCATATTAAACCATGGACCAGGAAAACTGTCCGAAAGATTTTAACTGTTTTAATTTTAATAATTAAAGGTAGCCGTGGACTATATAACGCAATAAAGAGTTTTGACTTTAACTTATTAGTTCGAAACTAAAGCATTTCCGAATACTGGCTCTCTAGGAGAAATATTTTTAATTGCATGTCCTCTATCACATCAGAAAAATAGGAATAATTATTCTGAAACATCTTATATAAGAGAAAGTTAGGATCTACTATCACGATAAGTGCTGAATACATTTAAAGAATGATTGAAAAGTCACAAAAGTACCAGAGGTACGTACATGCTCCTGGATTGATCAAGTCAAAAGTGCTTCTTTTGTACAAGAAAAACTCACTCGGGAAATTCTCTAATCTTTTTCTTGCATTCAGGTCCGGGCATTGCTTCCCCCGTTTCGAAGCAGCAGCAAGTTACATTTTTGTCCCATTTACATCTTTCTTGGCTTTTCTTTGGCCATATTACCCTTAGAGTATATCACAAGGATTGTTTTGTTAAATATATTTTCAGTTAAGTGATTTTATGTAATTTTGTTGCAATGCTAGCGGGGACAATGTTTTAAGTCACAACAATTCATATTCATTATTTAGAAGAGAAGATCCTTTGGGAACGAGCTGCTTTATTTGAAATGTAGAAAGAGTATAACTTAAAGTGAAGTTGCCATGACAGCAGTGACATTAAGTGAATTCAAATTTCATCATTATAAATTCCCAGTAACCCCAAAACTTTGTGAAACTATTTCCTGCAGGTCGAGCTTTTAAAACTTTGACTTATTTAAGGAAGCCATTTAATATGTGTAGTCATCAGCGTCCCATTCAACCAAAGGCGTGAAAGGGCCGACAAATTTTGCTCAAAGACCTCTTCTTTCAGGCTTGAGGTTCTTTTATGTGCCGTAATTGTACGACACGGGATCCACGGTTTTACTTCCCTTCCGAAGGAAGTCATACTTAGGATTTTTACGCGCTAAAACATCCATCGATCCTGGCCGGGTTTGAATCTGCAGATCGAAATACAACAGTTCAGTATTGCAACATGATAGCGTTTTTGACTCAAAGCCCATTTCCATAAACAAACAGAATATGAGATACTGCTTACCTAGCAATCTAAGTTAAAGTATGAAGATATCGCTCTAAAGATAGCTGTGTGGTGTGGTGCTAACCAATTTGTTGTGCCATTCACGGTAATTTCAGTTTAATGTGATATGAGTCTTTATACTTTGTGAGCCGAGAATGCTTGGAATGCACCCAAAGAATGTTAACCTGCAAATCATGTTTGCTCGCATGGATCGTCACGTTCGTCAGAAATGCCCGTCATCATATGTTTGGTGAAATTGCCTTTTCGTTCATCTGATCTTTCCGCTCTCCTGGAATATTTGAATGACAGTAACGTTTGAGAACTCTGTAGGAACTGTTAAAGCAGTCATTCAAAAGGTTGCCGCCATAGATGGAGATCACTGCAGCAGTACGTTGACTGTAGTGGAGATCATCTTGAGGACGTTGTGTTTTGTAACTTTGAGCTCATAAATAAATATTTGTAGATTTAGCTGTTATATCATTGTTTCCTCACCTTGTCACTAAATAAACGCGTTTACATGATCGCAATTCTGTCTTTATAGAGCCGTTTACGAATCACGCGATAAGGTAAGCACTGTTTCAAGGCGGCCCGGCCGGTCCGGATATGGTGCTTGGGTAACGTTATTTCCGGAGTTTTTCTTTGTCCTGAAAATATGAATACTGGCGTCATGATGTTAAGTGCATTACTAAAGTTAGCACGATGTTAAACGCTTATAAAACCTACAGATGAATACCTTGAGTAGAGCTTATCAAGGATGAAGAGTGCTTTTATTCATAAAGGGATATGGGCAGCTTATGACATAGGCCGCATTTGTTTTATTGCTGGTCATCGCTATGCTTACGATTTAAATATGTTGCAACTTGCAACACACTGCTTTCAGATTTCATTGCATGCAGTAATAATGTGAATCACACACCTTACTGTAACACTGTCCACTGTCAATGATGTCGCAAAGGATGCAGCGGTCGTGCTGTAGGCCTGAGCTCTAGAGGGAGTGTCGAGCAAAAGTATAATTATTAGTAGTAGTAATACTATGTATACGCAGCGTTTTGCTATGTGACATATAGTCTGATTTAGTAGAAATGTACACTGGTGGCTCCAAAATCGTCGAGGTATCGCAAATACTTATTTTTACCCATCTGAACACAATCCCTTGCATGCATGAAGCGTCGATGTTTGCTGCTGAAATTCTTGCAATTCATACAGCTTTTCAGTATGATTTAGTAAAATTCTCCTGCCAAAAGTGTCCTGCAAAGATTCTGTCACACCTCTACTATCAAAGTAAATCATTAATTTAACACCTGCTGATACTCGGACAAGATTCAAATGAAGAAATACGCTGAAATGAAAGGAAGAACCTGCAGCATATGGCTGGAGAAGGTGTAAACTTTCATCTCAACATATCTTCATCAGAAGTCTATGCAATGTTACAGGAGGCCCATGGAGAATTTGTTCTTCCCTAAAACACAGCTTGAAGATCGTTTAAAACGTTTAAAGAGGGAAGGCAATCAATTTCATAGGAAGATGGACTCGGGCCTCCAGTTCCTTCTCTATCGGAAGAAAACAGTAGCATCGCTACTGGCATTTTGAGAAAGAGTCGTCTAATAAAATTAGGAACACTTTCAGAAAGTTTGAAAATTGCACTGGATACCATCCACGCGTTTGTATGTGCACGGTGGGTTCCAAGTCTGCGTGCAGTTGAAGATGCAGGAAGATGGGGAGTTTCTTTCAAAGGTAATCAGTGCTGATAAAACTAGGCTATATAATTTTCATCCTGAGAACAAACAGAAAAGTGTGTGTGGAAATCTCCACTCGCCATCACACAGACGCAACGCTTCTGTTAGGAGAGCTATGGTCATTTCTCTCTCTCTCTCTCTTTCTCTCTCTCTCTCTCTCTCTCTCTCTCTCCATATTCAAGGAATGGTTTACCAGCATGTCGTACCTGCATGCACAATTGTAACTGGACAATACTACAAAAACTCTGCAAGGCAATATCGCATGCAAAAGGCCACATTTCGGTGCAACAAACTGGATGTTCACTGCGTACATAATAAATTGTTTGCTGAATATCTCACACAAATCAATGTGAAGGTGTTCGTCATCCTTTCTTTGGTCTAGATTTAGCCCTGTGTGACTTTTTCCTTTTTTTAAAATTGAAGAAGTAACTTAATGAGAGGCATTTTCCTTCATCAGAAGTCCTGGCGAAGGCTGCGGAGGCGATTGTGAAGGATCTGTCAAAAATGGTTTCCAGGATATCTTTGAAGACTGGTAGAAACGCTGGGACAGGTGCATTGCATCCAACAGAGACTATTTTGAGGAAGATCACCTAAATTACGATGTATTTTATCAAAAAATATTATGATCTTTCTTTATTGAACAGTCCTCGTAGTATTGAGTGGAGACAATTGACCATACTTCGGGCGAGACTGTCCACAGATGTTATCCACACCAACCGCAGTGTTCCGTATGATCCGCCAGAAGTTGCTGATCTTAACCATGTTTTTATACGAACAAAACCAGGCCTGTCCTCGCGGTATCAGCCGCGGGATGTAATAAACAAGTCATCTATTTTTCTGATATGCAGTTTCCCCCTGATGGTTGGTCCCCATATTTTTGCTGTTCTCTCCGTTCTTTACTTGCCGATTATACTCGATCTGCTGACAGACATCCGAAAGAGGCTTTTTCCTAACTAATCCCTGCATTGATTGGTTGGCTCAATTATTCGTGATCAAAGGTCATACATTATAAAAACAATACAGATTAAGTGACGGCAGATTGAAATGAGCAGTGCGCCCAGATCACACTGCAGTGCATGTTGTAGCGATAAGTGTGTTGGCTGTTTTAGAACTCCCTATGCAGGTACCTTTAGGATAATATTACATTCGATAGGTGTGATAGCCACTCTAAGTCCAGGTTTATTTCCCTGCGACTCTCGATTTCTCGTCGTTGATAAGCAAGAGAGTTGAGATTGTGGTGAGATTCAGCTGATAACGAATAGCAGTTCAAAAAACAGGACTTGCCACACTGCGGGCTGGGATAAGTTCACTGAAGGTAACTAAGTAAACTACATTTATTCCAGGCTTTGTACAAACTGATGAATTTAATAGCTTATTTAGCGTATGAAATGTCATTTATCCAAAAGCTTAAAAGAATTTTTATAGCCGCTTCGGCATTAACTCATAAAATGCCTTCTTTTTATATTCTGGACAGATATTGTTGCCACAAAGTGCATATATTTTGTTTTCCGTAGCTGGTTCTATTATGATAGTGTTTTATTATGAACGCAATCATACGATTTTATTGGCTATATGAATTTTTTTTGGATAATGAGTATTGTTGTGGGTATTGTGATAATCGTTGGGTTGGCACGGCGGAAACAGCCAAAGTTCCTGGCGAAGTGAACCGAACACATAAAAACATAAAGTCAACATTGTCAGGTTGGGCGAAAAGTAGCGCATTGGCTACTGAAATTTTGGTTTGGCTACTAATTATTACTACTGAGCTACTTGCGATTTTATTAGGCTAATCGAAAATTTCGTCCTCAGAAATTTAAAAGTAGCAAAAATATCATGAGTAATATGAACAGAGATGGAATTAATTACGTATAACTCGGAAGATTTGACTCATTCCCGTGTATTACTATGATTATGTTTATAGTGGATGTTAATAAAAGCATGTGGCGGAAATAACTGATTGGCTGACCATTCTTAACTCTCAAATTAGCCTGGAATGTAGTATCGTTTATTAAATGAGTTTATTCGCTAATTTGTTCTTTTGTTTATTTATTTTTATTGTTTGTAGCCTGAAGAATGCATTTTATTATGTATAAAAGATTTGGGTTTGAGTTTCCATCAATAAGGAAAAAACGTTTAGAAAGGGACGCAACATACCTGCACAAAAAACGATGAAATTTTCAAAATATCGGCCGAGTGTACAGGCGTTTCTGTGTGATGGTAAATTCAACAGCCAATAGCAACAAAGAGGAGGGGTAAAGCGAGAAACGCAAAGTAATATTTTATTGTCCTATACTTTACTATACTACACTTTTCTACACTTTTCTACACTACACTACACTACACTACACTACACTACAGAACATTGTACAATTATGGACAGATTTTAGCTCAAAAAAATAAAAAATAAAAAATAAAAACGAACAAGAATTGAGCTTGTCTTGGTGTTGGAGAGGTAGCGGCGAGAGAGCAGGAAATAGTATGCACACAACAATATAAATAGGATTTTAACCTATTGTTTGCTAAATGTAAAGTATTTGCTGCATCTCAATTTTACTCTTTCACAACTCTTTAAAACTACTATAATTTTTCGCATTTCTTTGCCTAGCAATATGAAATAATAATAGTTATGTTTGAGGCAGTGTGTCATTAATCTGCAAACAATATAATATACCAAATGCAATATTTTTTAAATGTTATGTTAATTGTCGCTTTGGCTGCATTGGTTCTCTCGCGACGCCTGTAAATTGTGGATTGAATATCAAAGGTGTAAGTTTGCAGGGATGAATGATATGAAATGAATTAATAATGGGGCAAATGAGCTCTTGAGTCCTTGGCGCCTTATCTGGCATGCAACTTCTCAGAGCGAGGAAAAAACCTTACCCAGACAGCCTTGACCCGACTATTTGTTACGCTACTTTTCTGAAACAAATCTGGCACCGCAGAATTCAGTTGGAATACGGTTATTGGAAATAGAAAACGTATGCGGCACGTTCTGTTCGTTGTTACTTCTATCCTAACATAAATATAATCATGTGGTGCAGCTCTGTTCTCATTGGCTGTAAGATGACTTACGTCGCTGATGTTACGCACAGTAGTCCCTAAAGGAAACAATAGTTTAAACTTTAATAAGGGCTTGTTTTCATTGAGAAAAGCATATTAGTATACAATGCAATGATCTACAGAGATACCAATCGTTATGAATACCTTCTTATGCCTTTTAATTGTTAGTCATTTACGCACATGTTGCTCTTTGTACAGTGCAATCATTTTCGGTACATGGCGGAGCATTAGTATTCTAAAACACTGTCAAGGAAATTCGTGGAAAAGTGGCGAGAAGATCACCGAGCCTAGATTTTTAACTAAGTTAGCAAATAGTAACCAGAGCTAACCATTAAATAGGTTGCATCAGCTTTATAATAGTGTTATTTAACCCAGTGAAATCATACACCGCGGAGTGATACATTCATATATTTTTTACGTCAGAGTAGAAGTAACGAGAAATGTATTATAGATTAGCACATGGCTTGGAGCATGTTATATTAAAATGTAATTTAAACTATTATACTTTACAGTTAAGGAACCAAGTTGTAATAAATCTGTGATGGTGTGAAATCGGAAATTGTATGGCTATTTGGTAAGTTTTCCTTGTTCTTCTGGAGCAAGCGAGAGCCATTTAAGTAATATAGGTGTTTTCATGTGTATATTTCTGTGGGGACCTACAGTAGGGTTGCGACAATATTTTATTTTGATGGGTTATAAAACTGACGGCAGGTTCTGTGTTTACTTTCTCAGAGTGGAGCCTAAATGGCTGAGTGGCCTGTCCACTTAATTTGATGAAAGTGAATTGTCCTTGTTAACTGGTCTTTCAGCTGATCATATGACACCGCAGGAAGGCGAGATATACTCAGCATTTTACCTCCCACGAACATGAGCACATTAAACATAATGTAGAGCATTTCCTAAGCAGGTATAGTCCCTAATGTAGCGACGTTTGGCTTGCAGGGGGAAGATGATAGTATATTCAACTTTTCCCTCAATAAAGTATTACTTTAAGAAAAAAATTGCCTTTGCAGTAGCATTTTGTATTCTGCCTCCGAACACAAACACAACATAAGGAGGAGTTTAGCCAATAATGCTCAAATTGGACATAGAACTTATTCTTTTGTGTTCCTGCTCTTAACTCTGCTGTGCATATTTTTCTTTCAGAGCATAATAGCAAATTACATATTAATTAATCTAGTTTTTTATATATTTTGTTAATTGGGTTTCTCTTATTTTTTCATGTACCAATATGATAAACTGTCAGACAGTAAACACAGACAGGTTTCACTTGGTTTATGATTATCTCTGAGCTTTCGTGCACACTTCAGTATTGCCAATATTTCATTAGCAGTTTCTGATCATACAAGACAGTTTATCATATTTAAAGTAGGAGTCTTCAACACACGACCGGTGAGTCAAGTGGCTCGCAAATCTCTTTGCCGTAGCCCGCGTCCATTTTCACAATTAAACATTTAACATGAAAACCCGATTAAATAAAACTAATTTCAACGAAGTATGTGTAAAAGTAAAACGAACAGTACGTACAAACATTAGATGAGGGATTTTTTTTTTCTTTTTTCTTTTTGCTATGTCAATGAGGAATTAGGCAAATTTTTCTTGGCTAGTTTGTCGATGTTGGCATCAACTTGGAAAAGTGCTCTGTGCAGAGTGTTCTTGAGTATTCTAACAAAGCATGAGTTTTCAAAGCTTAGGGAACGCATCCTTAGATAAGTAAGTAAGGTCACGTTTAAGAATCCTTCTGTTCAGGAAAAGTTGTTCTGAAGTCTAAGCAGCTCTATTTGTTTTTTGTATACCATTTTTTTTTACATTGAGTAAATTTAAACTTTATGCAATATATAATTAATGATAAGTCACCTCACATTTAAACTCAAAGTTGCAATTACCAAAAGCTTAGGTAATGATTTGATCCTGACAGACTAATAAAAGAAGATTGGTAAAGCAATAAAATATTTAACAAACAAATAAAATTCATTGTAGAGTTTGTTAGAGATTATAGTTACTAAAAATGTACCACTTCAGTGGAGCTAATAGCGTTGAAGTTGTTTCTAATAACGCCGTTATATCAGGTTCAAGAACGGAATAGGTTAGTAGAAGGGCGGAGGCATGGAAGTATTCGAGGCAGACGCTAGACAGCGTGAATACATTCATACACTTGGGCATTACTTTTACGATGAACGAACGGTGGACGAAGCACAAAGCAGTAGAAACTTTCCGGTTACGTAGCAGATTCCCAGACATACCTGTAGGTGTACTGGAAACCGCCTATGGGGGACTAGTAAGATCTACTGAGGCAAAAGTTTGGACATGAAAACAAACTGAGAACTTAGATTCACTGAGTACACGTTTTTCTGAAAATAATTATGGGTCTGGGAAGGGGCCCAGCGAACTGCGGAATTAATAGGGAATTCGGGGCCCACAGCGAGACCATAGAGTGTAAATCAGAGTAGTGAAGTACTGGTTGTGACTCATTCACGGAAACCAAACTTTAATTAGAGCATTGTGCTATCAAGAACAGCTGGGGATTGGACAGAGCATAACATGGGAAGTCAAATTAAGAAAGGGACTAGAAACAAAAGGACTGGATCCTGTTTGAATGGCAAATCAGGGATACAGAAAGAACGTATGGAGGAGGATTAAAAACAGTTTGCGTGATATAGATAGACAGCAGACAATTGCGCAATGCAGAAAAATGATTTTGCTGGAAGTACAATCGGGGCTAAAATCTGAATGGGGTATGGAGCAGTATATCTAAACAGGGACTACATTCACTAGACAGGGGCTCGCGTGGTTCAGACAAGGGGCATGGCGGATGATTAAGATTACTGGCGAATGTGAGCGAAGCATTTGCCCCTATGTTCAGAATGTAAAGGTGCAGAAGAACGGGAGAAAAGTATCTTCCGCATTCCTTTAAATGATCGAATGATCGAATAGAGAGAGAAAGTCGTGCCAGGCTTTGCTGGCGGGAAAGAGAGGAGAGATTAGGCTGATAACCACTTGGAGGTTGGAGAAAACAATGGATTGAATCCAGCTGTGGCGTTCATAATGGGATTTCTTTATATTTATATATAGGTAATTTTTATTTTTATTAAACAGACCTAGTGTATTATAAAAACACATGCGGTCCTTTGAATCCTTGCGCTTGTTAAAGTTGTTTTGTATTGTATTGGTGCCACTGTGAAAAATACATTTCTAATACTAACAGCACCGGCAGTTAAATCTCGCTAAATCCGAGGTTACGGATACTGGCAAATTTTCGCTCTTGGGTCAAGACAGATGAAAAGCCTTGCCAAGCTCATGAATGCATCTGTGGGCCAACCAGAAGATTTTGGTTGAAATGACAACGTGAAATGAAGAGGGAAGCAGGGAAGAGTGTTGATGAAATGGAACTAGGAAGCGGGAGAATCCCGGGAAAATTCCAAACATCTCTACTTTATCCGCCACAAATACCATTTTGCCTTCCATGAGGATTCAATGCAAATCCATGGTTGTGGCTCTAGCTGGGCTATCGAAACAATTTTATTTACCCTTACACCAATTAACGTTTTCCTCCATCTTTCCGTTTCTTCTGGTATATTTTATCTTATTAATCATTTGTAACAGATATGCCTTGATACCTTTAGATTAATATCATGAAAACAACATGAAGAAGATTTGGGACAAACATTCTGTGCAAAGTTAGATACATGAAACTAAGTGGTGACAACTGATAAAATACTTTTAATGAGGAGTAACTTAGTATGCCGTTTTTGCGCACATTCCTTCTCGATCGATTTACGATCTTTCCGTCTTCCTTTTCCTTATGTCCTTTTTTCCTTTCCTTTGTGAATGTTGTGATCGGCAGACTGGTTGTACATTGGTTGAAACGAATCGTGTGGGTCCCTACTGGTACGGTGCAGTGAGTAAACCGGAAATTCTTGGCTTCTCTGCCTACAAGACGCAGCAAAGAGACCCTAACTTAGGCGTGAAATTTAGATTTTTCAGTTTCTTAATTCTAAATGTTTAAGACTGGAACCTTCATCACTACATGCACCCAGTGACCCAGATAGAATACATTTGTAAAGGATTTTTATTGAAAATTGTTTACTGTGTTTTTAATTTGATTCGTGGTATATTAAGAAATTTTCAAACCAAGGAATGCACATTGGTAAGTCACGAAAATTTGGGCACATAATTAAAGTCTTTATTTCATTTAATGCAGAAAATGTTATAGTATGCTTGTGCCTATAATTTTGATTTTCCAATAACTGATTTATTATTATGTGCTACATTTGGCAAACGTTAGAAGTATTGCGGCTTAAAATTTAAGGATTAAAAGTTTGCATCTCAGTTCTTTTAATAATGTTATAAAGATATCAATTGCTGTTATACGTTTACCTCCATTACATGTAAACTTACCTGTCGTTTTACATAATTTTGTGATCAAACCAAATTCAAATTTATTTTACATGTATATGTACATATGTTTTATTGTTCAGCAAATTATATTTAAATATTCACTGTTACATTTTGTGAATTACCATTCTGCCATATCTTTAGGGTTTTCTTCCAGCACATTTCAAAAGTTAAGAATTGCCTAAATTAACGCCGAATATGGAACTCAGGTAATGAAATTATTCACTTGAGACATACAAGAAAATATCATATTTTAAATTTTTTAACTTGTTTCACAATGTACCATTGAACCAACTTCAATACCAACTGATCTCTTCACTGACGTTCCAATAGCTGTTCGCAATTAGTGTTATACTCCTCGACAAGGACTTTTGCGTTCTCGGTCATTTTGGCAGCTGATATGCAAGGTGCAAGCATACAAAAGGTAAAGACACACTCTGTTAAAGAGCATGCCTAGGTGGGACGGAAGAAATTAAACCCATCTTTGAGTTAACAGGTCAGAATACACTAAGGTTATCATGTTGCTCCGCAGAAAAAAATCCAGTAGTACGAGGTTCGGAAATCATCCTTGTCTACATAATAGCAAAATGAACATTAAGTAAGCATTATTCTTCTCCTCATTTGGCACTAGAGCCGGGGGCGAGCCATGGCCAGCTGCGGCGACCTCTGCATCCGTCACCTCCACCATATGGCTTCATTGACAGAGGGTAGTGTTACAGGGAGGCATGTGATCGGCATGCTGGTACCCCGCAGTCGCCTATCGTGCGACTTTCGTCATCAAAAAAAAACGCCACCTCTCCATCAGGCAGCTTCCTTGTCCTCACGAGTTTGGGTGGACCCCGTTACAGACCTAACTTAGAAAAAGTCCTAAGTAGGTACCGGGAATAGAACCCGGGCCTGCGGCCAGCAGTCCGCAACGTTAACCACTAGACGAAGGAGTTGATCGTTAAGTAAGAATGCGGTATATTAAAATGCGAGCAGGAAAAGATGGGATAGAACGGACAAGACATGTCTATATCTCTGCCACGCTTTGTATGCCTTCCAAGGAAGTCCCCTCTGGGAGAAAAGGATGAAATAAGGAACGTAGGTGGGATCCGTAAGATCTCAGATGTCAGCAGGTGTGTGGGAACCATGAACGGTCTCCTTCAGGAGTGCCCCTAGGTCAGACTCCTGGACAGGAAAATTTCTAAAGAGCAACCGACTGCCACTGCCACACCAATTAAATAGATTCCAGCATTTCCTTAAATTACCATATAAAGTCAGGATGATCTGTACCAGGGGATTTGAACCCGGAACCTACGGAATAGGGGGTTCCAATCCTTAGGCCATTAGGTATGGAAACATATTGTGTTATCTCCGTGTTTCTGAAGTTGATAGAAAAAATGGATAATATAATGTCACATTCATTTCATTCATTTATGGTTGAACTTTTTAGTACAAAACGAGAGAACAAAGGGTACCTAATAAGAAGTGGCTAAACTTACAAAGAAGGTGTCTCTATCAGGATCGATCGATTGTTAAATATCTGTTATTGGAAGCTGATTGCAATAGGAACAGCCAGTAGTTTGGGAAACGTCCTGAAATACTGTTACATAGGCCACGTTTGCGCGCAGCTTCAACTCTCATTTACAGTATCGTCAGAGATGAGTTTGTAAAGGTAAAAGAAGTTATTCTCTTGCTTATACGGGGATGGCAGGAAATTAATGAAGTAAATAAAAGATTTCTTTTTTGTGATATAACGAACAAGGTTCGTTTCTTTTTATTTACAGGAAACATGAAACAAATGTGGTGTGTATTTTAATAGGTGATATAGAAAATAAAAATTGATGATTTGATTGGGAAAGGCACTAATGGTTTGACAATTACCAAGATAATGAGTGATTTTTCTTTCGCAGGAATGCTTCAAGTGTAACGGCCCGCCGGTCGGTTCAAGTTGGTATTTTGGCGAACGGGAGTCAGAAGTCCGCAGCTATGTTTATCGCGTTTAGTTATTACTGACACTTAAACACTTAACGGGTTCATTTACTCGCCATTGTCAAGCAAGAAGATGCTGAAACCGCCTCCCTTCGTTTTCCATACATTTCGGTCATCGGCTTATGAAATTAACCAGTACGCTTTGCAGTTCCCTCTGAGAAATAGAAGAATTTATTCACGAATGTTATTTTTCAGTTCATGTAATGTATGTAGATTTGTCATATGCACTGATGATACAGGAGATGAAATGATATATTGGATTTATTTTTAAGGAAGGAATCGTTCCAGGCCTCAGTTTAGGGTACCTCCCCGGCATTTGCCATTTATAAGGACTGAGGAAAACATGGAAAAACCTCAGTCAGGGAGGACAGTCCTGGCGGGATTCGAACCCCAGACCTCCTGTTCACAAGTCCGCGCCTTAACGACCTCGGCCACCCCTGGCGGTAGGGATCTTGGAGTTACTGTTATTGATGATTGTTGCAAAGTGCTCTTGAAAAATCACGAAACTACGTTACCTCTAGTTAATTCACGGGAAAATAGTTACAAAATATTCTGCATAAACCTTTCACTATTAATTTGTTCTTTAAAAAATGACTATCATTATGTTGTCGCTAAAGGCGCACACATTCCTATCTTTTGATTATGCAGGAGTTCCTCGTGAAGCAGTTAGGTTTTGCTGAACTTCAGTATCGGTTGTTTTGTGAATTAACATGCCCTATTTAGGTGGAACCAGAGTTCGTCCATAAAGAAAAATTACATTAGGGTAAATTTTTCCGTCATGTGCACTATTTAAAATGCATTCACAAAAATCTACTCCTGGATGCAGGGTCATCCGTTTAAGTTCTTGCCCTACAGAAATTTTAAAAGGTTTTAACCTCAGTAACTTTGTAGCCGTTCGAACAGAGGAATAGGAAATTTCCGTTTGCTGAGAAAGACGAAGTGATTTTTAGGGTAACGTTCCAGAACATGTTCAGCCTCTTCTTCTGTCAGCACTGTATCTGGTTTTGTGCCTTTTTCTTTTTAATCGAGAATACTTCCGCTTCAGGAAATTTATTTACCAACATGTGAATCGAACTTCGACTTGGAAGTTAAATATCAGGAAATATCTCTTGAACGATCTTCGCTCATCATGAGCCGATTCTGTACACAAGTACGAATAGTAAATAAATTTGCTTGGGGAACAGAATACCTGAAATGAGTCATATTAACGCACTTAATATGCTGTATCACGCCGCATAATGAATACTTAACACTGTCACACAATTCACTAAAACACGTCCGTACGTTCCTACAATTAAATTCGTACTGACGCCCCCTCAGGCTATCGGGGAGGCTTCCAAAGAACTGCAGAGTTCGGTCAGAACACGTGAAGGGGTCGTACAACGGAAAAATAACGCAATACATTTGCACCGAACACAAACTTTTCTTCGTCAAAGATCCGGGCACGAGTGGATGCGAACGCGACTGTGCAAATGTGAAACAACTTCTCATGTTTGTTATTGTTAATAACTGAAAATCAGGCATCTTCGAAACGAGCGAAGGTCACCACATTATTCAGCAGCCTCATACTAGCTCAATTACACATTTTCATAACAAACAGGCAATCCCGATAGAGAAACCTCTTTAGTTAGGAGCACAGGGCCTGTAGAAGGCCATTAAGATAATGGGAGAATGGTACCTTGTGTACTTTCCTTAATGACTCGAGGCGTCATAGGTTAATTCAAAGCAGTGCATGGCTCCAGGCCAAACTTGTGAAGAAACTCTTTTATTTATAATTAGGAACTGCTCACGTCTGCCATTCACAATGAGCGCTCTGCTTTCTACTAGGTTCTAAGTTGTATATTATATGAAAGTTCTTCTGGTACAGTTTTTAAGACGCTTCCTGTCTTTTGCAGTTTGAGCATATGGTCGTATTTTGAGCATTTTAAAGTATTAAGATATAATAACAGTTCTCGGTTTAGCCATGGGATCCATTTGCCTCCTTCATTTAATCTTTTACACGTCCCATGAACAAATTCTGTTTTTTTTTAAAAAAAAATAGTTCAGTTTCCGGCGAACATATGTCCTATTCGTCCTGCATCTTTGCCTTTAACTCCTGAAAACATTTATTGCTCTCAAGGGCTGCTTTTAGTACCTCAGCACTTTCTCTAGGGAATTGCTGATGCGTGCAATATCTTCTAATATTTCAACGTTTAATTTCCTGTAACTATCCTTTGATATGTTTTTATGCATTAAAAACAATGTCTATAGGGTCATCTCATCGATTTTTTTATTGCAGCTTTTATCTGTAGGGGTCTTAATTTGCAGTCGCCTTGCAAATCAACGTCTCGGTAAGAGTTTGGAGTATTTTGATCAAAGGAGGAGAGGGGAATCGGTAGGACGAGCCTCTTGCCCACAATAGACATTGTGTGTATGTACCACCTGATACGTTCCCAGGAAAGTTTCCCTCGACTTTTATGCGAATGAATACTGTTATGTTACAAAGCCGATAGAATATTTTAAAGGAGTTTCGACAATTTATGGCAACGCATTGTTATATATTTAATATGGAAAAACTTGCATTTATTTTAATATTTTCACATGCAATGCTCTACTGCTAACACTCTCCAGCATCGATAATGTGCGATTGTTTCGTTAATAGTAAGTGGTTACTGTAGTCTACTAAGTTTCGTGAAGCTTTTACTTTATTTAATTCGTGTTGAATGAATGTAAAGAACATGGATCATACAGAACTTAAATTATAATTGTGACCATTGGAAGAGAACATTTAAATTAAAGAAATGAATAAACCAATTCCAAGTATTAATTTCACTCACTGTGATTTCTCGTTGATTTGTTTTACTTACGGACACACTTTAACACTTCAATTTATCAGCGTTCCGTTTAATTCAGGGCGTGAAACAGCAGATAAATTTTGCTCAGAGGGTTCTTCTTTCAGACTTGAGATTCTTTTACATGCCGTAAATCTACGACATGGCAGCCACGGCTTTACTTCCCTTCCGAAGAAATCCATACTTTGGATTTTTACGTTCGAAAAAAATCCATCGATCCTGGCAGGAATTGAACCCGCGATCTAGGGTCTACGAGGACAGTATGATTACTACCAGATCACCAGCACATGTGATTTCAAAATATAAGACGTACACAGTGCTTTCTGTAGATAGATTTCATCCTGCAGATTCCAGAATTTAGTAAAACGGTAATCGACAAATTTGCTGCTGTGAAAAGCAGAAACATTTTTTTTTGTTTACTCGTAAATAGGTGCTTTACAATGATCGCTTTACTAAAGCCTCTCTTTCTTACTTCCTTTCTATTGTGTATATCCAGCCATACACGTATTAATATTATTTTAGAAACATACAATCCAGCACTAGGATTGACAGTGGTAAAGTTCCCAACTGTTATGCTACCACGAGCTGCCGCTACTCATATGTCATCTGTTATAAATGCTCCGGATGCTATTCGAACATTAACATACAATGGTAAAAAAGAATTTCTTTCACTTTTCCTGTGAGATGGTGGTTTTAATGAGTGTGTATTTATAATTTGTTCTGTAGAAAGGGCGATTTTAAGGTTTACACTAATCCTCGGCAACTTTATTGTAGCTATCTTCTATTTATTGCTGCCTTTTAATTCGTTTGTATATCTAACTATAATTGATTACCTTCTTTATTTATAAATGCTTCATTTGAACAGTCGATTTATTGACCTGTAATAATTCTTGTTTCATTTGCGCCAAATTTTACTAATACCTATAGTTTCATTTCTTTTTGTATTATAATAAAACTACAAATAAATCGTAACTGTTGTGCAATTACTTTCGTTATTTTCAATTACTATACATGTAAGCTTTTTCAATATTATATTAGATAGTAATGGAATATTTCTTACATTTTATCAGCTCCTTCTTAAAATAATTGCTTTCAGATACATAATTATATACACATATTTTATTTGCATGTTTATTTAAAATACGTTTAAATTTATGGGTTGTTGTGCTGCAAAATTGACAATAACTTAAAAAAAAAAGATTAAATTATTTTAACCGTGTTATACTCGTCTATTAACAACACATCATTGGCAGTTCCTTTAATATATTTGTATTGGTTCGGTTACATATTGCTACCAAATAGCCTGGAGCAGGATTCACTTAACTCTTGCACTCTCGCGGAGGCAAAGTTTGTTCCACAGACTGCCGTGTGCAGCGGGGGTCAGTGCTGGCACATGTTCAACCCTTTCAATAAACCCCCGGTGATTGTAATCAGTATGAGCACGAAGAAAGTATCCGTGTGTCGTTTTAATAGATGCATTTTAGAGAAAGTATTGCTATTTAGTTTTGAAGTATTAAGAACATAAATTAAGTTATTTTTTTCCTCCGCAAAAACGAAGTATATAAGTTTCATTCGCACGTTTGCGTTTTAAAGTTAAAGTAATGAAGACCGAATTTGTTTTTAATTTGTCTATGATAAAAAAAAGTTAAACAAAATTATATATGTATCATTTACGTCTTTTTTTTTTTTTTCAATTTTAAAATGGTCGTCAACTTCACATGGCCTATTATTATTATTATTATTATTATTATTATTATTATTATTATTATTATTATTATTATTATTGTTGTTGTTGTTGTTGTTGTTATTTACGTTGTACAGTGTTGTTTTATCCTTCCGGATAGAACGAAAGATATCAAATAGTAGAACCTATATCAAGCTAAGTAATAAAAAAAGTCAATATTCACATAAAATAACGAGCCTACTAGTTTTTATTTCTTATACTCTATATACAGTACAAAAATTGCCCAAGAGTAAAAATATATTAAGCATAATCGATATTGTAGTATACAATTTAATGGTATATGTCCATTGTTGTCTGTAAGCTGGCTTCTTTATGAGATTTATTCATCTGTATAAGGAAAAGTACCTGTTGCCTCAATTATGTAGTCCCCAGCATAGATACAGGTTATAGGCAGCAAGCCTGTGAAAACGAGGAAATCTCTGGCGGGAGAAAATGGTGAAAAATCAGAATTTTGCATTTATGTTTGTTCTACTTGTATACCATTGTGCAGAACGATACCTACATTGCTTAATTAATAGAAAATGGAGTAACAAAAATGTGGTAATATAGATACAGGTTTGGAACCGGAACTTATCACTCAATATTACATTCATATTTTGATTGTTACGAAGATTAATATTTCATGTATGTGAATATTTGAGCTGATGTGCATATATGTTGTGCATAACTGGATTCCTGGCGAAATATTGTATTAATTTTCATATTCTACTACTATTGTGTTACAGGGAACACCTGTATGAGAACCTTTTAGAAAGAGACAGAGTTGTTGTATATGTATAATGGTTGTGTTATATGTATGACAAAAGACTGTCCGCGAACTGCCACTAAGCTAGAGCAGGTAAAAGCGAAAGAAAAGTTTAGGGAACAAACCGTTGTTTTCAATTCCGTGTCAATGTTTAAGAAAGAACCTCGCCGACAGATGGTAAAAGGGTCGTTTCCCCTGTCCGAGTAATATTGCTTATTTAACGGTGCCGAGGACAACAAGGTTGAGACACCGCTTTTAGAAAGTGCAGATTTCTGGCAAAGCTTTGGAGATAGCAGACAACCGATGGTATATGGCCCACCTAAGTTCTTGCCACGAATTCGCAAGAAATAGAGGCAGCGGACAGATGGCTAGAATGTCGTCTAAAGGAATATAGCTGTCAATCTAAAGCAACGAAGCGGAAAAGGCAATTTTAATGTCCAGCATGAAAGACGAAGGATGAAATTTATGATAGAAACTCTTTCTTGAAACAGACCAGGCCGAGAAAACGTAGAAGGTGTATGCAAGGAAAATAAGTATAACCAGTTAACGTCATTCCAAATTGTACAAATCAGAGTCAGTCTGTGCGGTAACAAATATTGATTGATCACCAATAGGGAAGCTTGCAATCCAATATGATTTTATAATAATAGATATGTCTATTTTGCGAAGGAGGGGCTTACGAATTGAAAACCGAATGTGAGAGCTATATCCAGATTTAGTTGTGTGTTTGGTTTAGTTTGGTTTGTCTTGGCTTGGGTTTGGTTTGTATTGGTTTGGTTGGTTGGTTTGGTTCATCGGCTGGTTTGTTTGGTTGGTCGGGAGTTACGAATACAGTGTGTAGTTAAAGTTTTAATGAGAAACAGGCCATTCAAAAAGTAGAAATGATGTCCCTATCTGCGGCGTGTACTGTTCAGCGGCCTTAGTAAACATAAGGAGAGAGTAAAATATTAGACAATGTTAAATATTGAGGTATCAGGTTGTATGTGCGAGGTCATGTTTCTCACGGTACCTAGGTTAACCAGAGAGATCATCTCTTCTAAGTGAGGTAAAGATAATTTCCTTTGTCTAAAGTCTAAAACTGCTTCCCAATTCAGTAATGTGCCACACCCTATAAACCTCTCTGTGATTAACCTAGGTACTACGAAACACATGGCCTCGAACTCACGACCTGAACCCCAATATTTGATATTGTCTGATATTTTACTCTCTTATTATGTTTACTAACGGTCACTGAACAGTACATGCCGCGTATAGATAGGTACATCATTTCTACCTTTTGAATGACCCGATCCGTTTCTCATTAAGTCTTGAACTACACACTGTATTCGTAGCTCCCAAACGCAAAATAGCAAGAGTTTTAATATTTCCAATTCTGATGTCTAACTTTGGTGTCTCAACTACCTCCTCCTCAGAATTTTTGCTTTTTGAAGTCTCGTTCTCTTTTGTTATTAAGTTTGACCCTTATTCCTTTCCATCGGCCAATCGTGCGGTAAGCTAGGTGCACGGTCCAGTTCTACGCGGGTCTCTGAGAAATGACTGCCGAGTTTCCCTGATCGCGATCCGTGGTGGGACTCCCTGGTCTCCTTGAATTATTATTTGGCTTACTAGGCGATCGGTCCTCCGTATTCCCTCTCTTGATGTTTTCCCGGCCCTGTGTCATCAGGATTCCTCTACTGGTCTCGTTCTTACTGGCCTTGGTGCATATTATTGCCACGTTCTTGAGTTCCCTCTCCATCTCTTCTGTACTTCTTCTTGACCTCTGTATCTGGGTGATGGGAGTGCTCTATTTCAATGTCTTGCTGGCATCCGTCCTTCATATACTGCTTGTAGGGAATTAATTTCGGACCTCCTGTAATTTTGATGCCCTCGTTTCCCAATCCCGCGAGAAGAATGTCTAGGTGGATAATAATCTAGGTATAGTTCATACCGGCTTTCTTCTCTTCTCCTTTTCTAGAAATTATTCTTCTGCAGATCAAAAGCCGTCAGAAGCTCGAAATCTTGGAGGAACTGTTTGGTTTTGCCACAATTAGATGATGTCTAATGTATTCGGGGAAGTACCCTGACATTAAATTCATCAGCTTTCTATCTTTCTATCTGTAAGAGGGGGGGGGGTCTAGGAGTCGGCTTCTATTCCCATGGATAGGAAGTAGTCCACCTGCAAGTCCTGGGACCATATTTTTCATTAGATATTTCCAAACGTATGGCATTCTGGTGTGTCGTACTCCAGTATCGTGAGAGAAACAGTAGTTTGAAATGTTTAAAGGAAGTGCAATCTGATAGCGTTAGCTTATATCAATTAACAGCTTGTCCTTTCAGATTTCTCCTTATGAAAATAAGTTTCATGTCATCGGGTATTCCTTTTAATTTGAAATATTCTTCCATCTCCCGAGGGAAGAATTTTGCATTATAATCCCGGTCATCATAGAAGTTTGGTGGCGTTATTTGGTTAATTATTAGATTAGGCTAAGAATTAAACTTTGTATTCGGCATGCATGCGCCGTTCCCGTATCTAACACATATGTTATGTTCAGCTAAGCATTGATATCTATGTGTACCTCTATTATGAGCACTTCCATTTACATTAGTGGTGGACCCAGCAAAGGTATTCAGCGGAGTTTCGTTGACCTCAGCCGCAGGTATATCACCTGGCTGTGACTCGAATTCTCTACTGCTAGCTTTATTACTGCTAGTGCTAATTGCACTAATATTCCTATTTTCCAACAGCCCAGATATTCTTATCGAGATCTGTGTGTGATTACTGTCTAATGACTGTACAATTAATTCAACTGATCTTAGCTCCTGATTTATCCTTTCCTTTAGTTCTGAGCATTTTTTTTTTTAATATTTACTGTCGTTCTCATTTCCTGGATTGAATTTTCAGTTCCTACAATCTTATCGTCCAATTTGCTTATATTCTCTCTAATTTCGTTAAGGCTTCTCTTTCTCCTGATTCATTTTCACAATTTCTGCAAATTTCTTGTAAATGTCTCGAAAACTCTATCTGAATTGTTTATTTTTCCTGAACTTGGTTTTCAGTTTTCTTACACAATGATTTTTCAATCGTTTCTAGCCTACTTTGAAAATTTTTCTACGAGTCTTCTATCTGATTGCGCATCTCCTCATATGCTCTCTCCATTTTCTCTAGCCTAATTCCATCGCTAATTCTAATGCTGGAATTTACCTGTGCGCTATCTAATTGTTCTTATCTTACCTCCGTTTTCCTTTGGAATTCACAATGTACATTCTGGTTTTTCTCTACACTACCCTTAACTTATTCTGTAAATCTTTTAGCGAATTCTGCACTTTCTCTAATTTGTCCTCTAATTTATTGTGTAAATCTTTTTGCCAATTCTTCAATTTATCGCTAAGCAATTTCATTTGATTAAATAGCTTTATGAATGGGTCCTCACTATTACTTTGGACTGTTTGGTTTCTAGCTATTTCCCGTTTCTGGAACCACATCCCTATCCTGTTCCTTTTCTTTTTCTATATTTCCTTCCATCATAACTACCTCTTTCTCTATTCTATTCTGTCTTGCCATTTTAATTTTGCTGTTTCTCAATAACATAGAGAATGGTTTTGTCCTATTTTACACTATACCATTTCTAATAAAATTTCATAATTTCTCTACGTTTCTTCACAGTTCCGCTTCCGCTGGACTGATGTCCGCTTCTCGCCTCCAGTGTAGACGCCAATACGTTGCTGCGCCATTTGAAGGGAGTTTTTTATGGTGGGTTTGTCGGTGGTATATTGTGTCGATGGAAATGACCAGTAATTGTTTGATTTAGTAGGTAGGTGTTTAATTCTCAGGGATTAATGTACTGGAAGTTTCATCACTGGTTGTAGACATCGGGACAACAAGGTGTTCTCTCCAGTCACAGAAATACACGACAGTCTCTCCAAATCACAATTTATTAGCTTTTTAAAGTTTTTCTATTATTTGTTTGACTGTCCGTGGAGACCTGAATTCTGACTTACTGTTTAAGTGGCACTTCTATTGACTTTTTTTTTAATAGTGTTTAACACCCGTTATTGCTACTGAGGCACCACAGGCAGTGACACTGATGATACATGTAATGAAATGGTATATTGGGAAAGGATATTTTTTTAAAGGAAGGAAACGTTCCAGGCCTAAGTTTAGGGTATCTTCCCGGCATTTTCCATTTATGAGGACTGAGGAAAACTTCTGTCAGGGAGGCCTGGCAGGATTCGAGCCCCAGACCTTCTGCTCACGAGTCCGCGTCTTAACGACCTCGGCCACCCGTGGCGGTCTGTTGACACTCGCCTAACTGCTCACTGAATATAAATTCCCCTTGTTCCTACGACTGTTTTCCTTCACTCGTTTTTTATAAGCTTACTGTTACCTGTTCCTATTACTTTATCTCTTATCATGTTACTATTTCATCGCATCGCCGTGCCACTCTCATATGACCCCGTTCGATCACCCTTGACTACTCTATGACTTTTCTCACTCGGACACTGCGTGTTTCCTATCACTCTGTCCCTTTACTACAGACTACTCTGTCTGATCACTACTATCGAACTAACAACTAACTAATTAACTAATGAAATAGTTTAACTAACTAACTGTGAATACAGTTCTGACATTCAGTTTTCAATTCGTAAGCCCTTCCTACGCGAAATATACATCTCTATTATTATAAAATCATATTGGATTGTAGGCTTCCCTATTCAATATTTGTTACCGAACAGACTGACTCTGATTCGTACAATTTGGAACGACGTTCACTGATTATGCTTATTTTCCTGCCTACATTTTCTCGGTCTGGTCTTTTCCAAGAAATAGTTTCTATCATAAATGTCATCCTTCGTCTTTTATGCTGGACACTTAAAATTGCCTTTTCTGCTCCGTTACTTCAGATTGAAAACTATATTCCTTTAGATAGAGCACGTTCTAGTCATCGGCTGCCTCTATTTCTTGTGAATTCACGGCAAGAACTTAGGTGGGCCATATAACATCGGCTGTCTACTATCTCTAAAGTTTTGCTAGAAATCTGAACTTTCTAAAAGCGGTATCTCAACTTTGTTGTCCTCGGCCCCGTTAGATAAGCGATATTGCTAACTTTTACTCGGAAAGGGGAAATGACCCTTTTACCATTTGTCGGTGAGATTCTTTCTTAAACATTCACACGGAATTGAAATCAGCACTTTCTTCAGAGAGCTAAGCGGCATTCTCTGTATGTTCTCAACGTTCTAACTATGTGTAGCTTACAGCTGATTCGCTAAAGTGGTGGCCTTCACACCACGACAATAGCCTCCTTTAATTGAAATGGAAGCACCGGACTGGAAAAATTGGGGTTAGGGAGATATTCATGCCATGAACCTACAGCCTTCCGTGCTGGGCTGTAACTAATGAGTTACGTGTTCTACTCCAAGCATGGAACCATGAACCTCCCTCATCTGTTTATATTCCGAACAGTCCCGACTTTCTCTGCTGCGAAACCTTAAGATACCACTCGTAATACTACGAGTATTTATGAGGGAGCTTATAGGTTAACAACTAATATATAGGGGTTAATTTATGATCAGAAATTATCTCTGCCATATGTAGCATATTAGTTGGAAACGAAGCTTCAGATCTGAAAAATTCAGATTATGGCTGGGATTTGAACCACGATTCTACAGCCTTCATTGCTGACGCCAATCAACCAATTTTTTGTTTTGTTTATTTAAGGACGCTCTTTAACATCTCAGGTCATCAGCATCCCATTCAATTCTAGGCGTGAAACTGCGGACAAATTTTGCTCAGAGGCCTCTTCTTTGAGGCTTGAGGTTCTTTATCGTGCCGTAAATGTACGACACGGGACCCATAACTTTGCTTCCTTCCGAAGGAAGCCATGCTTAGTATTTTTATACCCGAAAAAAATCCATCGATCCTGGCCGGGTTCCAACCCGCGACCTTGGGCTTAGAAGGCAAGTATGGTTACCACAACACCACCAGGGCCGACTTTAATCAACCAATAAACCGTTCTCTACTCCAGGCACGCAACCACGAACTTATTTCATAATTCTTTTTCAATTAATGCCGTCCACGCGGCTAGTGTAAAAGAACTACTTTTAAACAGTGAAAGTCTTCTTTAATGGTTAGATGAGTTCGTTTTCATAAAAATTCCATTACAACGTGGTACAATGCCATCAATGATGCAGGATTTTTCCTATGAGCGAGCCACCACTCGTTTGCCGCGCCGCGGAGGAGGTAGCAAGCTTGGTGCTTACTTGTTGACCTTGCTGACTATTCCTGGGTGTGTGTTGTGTATTTCTTAATTATACGTATACGTATACGTAAAGTGTATTAAGCCTCTCGTGTTTACAACGGCATATCTGGTCTTTATATACGATTCATGTATGTTTGCTTATTGGTGAAAGAATTATAGGACTTTTTATAAGCATACAGTTGATATTGCTACTTTTGTGAATAGCATGCTAACTTATTTTTTTCAGAGAATTAACCGACAGGGAGCGTGACCATGCATATTTTCAACAGGGCTCTGCCATTGCTGACACTGCGAATAGGTCCATGAGAGCAATTCATAATATTTTCTACAAGAAAGAATGTATGGCCCCCTCGGTCCCCCGATTTAAAAGCCTGAGATTACATCTCTGTGGTAAATTAAAAAATGATGTTTACAAGATGAACTGGCACACCATACTCAAAGATAATATTCGTCAGGAAATTGTCCGGATTTCTCAAAATGAACTACAGTGAGTAATGTATAATTTCCTAAAGATGCCAACAATGCATGGCTTTTGAAGAGGGGCAGTTTCAACTCCTCGTTTGATAATTTGGTAAGTAATTATCCTCTTAATTTGGTGTATGTATTGTATAATTAGTTTGATTTTTTGTTTTACCCGCCCAGACACTGCTGGCCGGCAAACCGGTTAACGAGCGGACGCTCGCCCATAGGCAAAACACTCCGGGGTAAAACAACAGCGTAGAAGTTCGCATAGAAGTAAGTAAAAATATGATCTCGGTGTTAAAAGATACGTGCATTTAGATATCCCGAAATTTTAGCAAAAGCGCTACTTATTCTCTCTAACAGCAAACGCAGACTTTTTATAGAACTTTGTAAGACATTTCATAAAATACATTTTGATAGAATCGACAGAAAGGTCTTGATTTAACTGCGCTTCTTACGAAATGTTATATGTCTCGCTCTGCTACAGAAATTTAATCTCTTTCGGAAATAGTCAAGATCGAGCAAAGCTGTTAAAGAAATCCGGGGGCTTTTTGATAACGTGGAAAATTATATCCGCTTTTCGGATGGAGTTACAAGTTAAAATGGAACAAGAAAGAAAAAACATGGAAGAAATTAGTAAATGAAAGTGCTTTGATTCATAAACCTCTTTACTTTATTGAAGCTTCTTCTGATAACATCTAAGTGTACCATTTTCGTGGCTCATTTGGCAAGGGCAGATACCTGAAACAGCAAGGGCTAAGATTTAAACTCTCCTTTGATTAAGTTGCCTAGGCGAATGTCAAGTAAATTTAGGCCTCGACGGACTGTGGGCTTATTTATATTGTCGTTAATTAATGAGTTAATTCCATTCAGCGTCTCAAAGACTTGCAAAGAATGTTAAGCATATAAAAATAAATTAAACACACACACACACAAAACAGGGAGGTTCAACTACAAGCTATAGATAAATTTATAGATCTTTTTAAGGCTCTCCTCAGTCCTCATTTCTGGTTAATGTTTGGGAAGAACGCTAAATTAGACCTGAAATGCTTTCTTTCCAAAATCCTTTCCCAGTTTATCATTTTATTTCACATATATCACCAATGCACGCCGCCTGTGATGCCTTAGTAGTTACAATAGGTATTACACAGCAAATGAGGTTAAGTATTTATAATGCGAATATGCCGGATTATAATTTCTTACTGTAGGTAAATTAAAGAAGAACGAATTGCCTATGTTTTATTTAAATGGTTATATGAATGGAATATTTTCTACGTTCTTCCCTTAGCTTAACTCTTCTGCAATCTCCCTGCCACTTTCCTACTTCTTCCATATTACTGAGCAGGATTAGAAAAAATTTATTTTACTGAATAAAATTCATTACAAGCTTTTCCAGAAAATTAAGAGCTACATTCCTCATTTCAACTCTTACGAAAGTGGACATTAAACACATGTGTTGGTGACTTGTATACACTTAGCTAGGAATGATCAAAGAAAATACTTGGCCTGCGTATAAAGAGTATTCATTTATAATTCATACATTTGAACAGAATCCGCTCCTGCGTCAGGAGATTATTTCAAGAGAAGTGCTCAGAAGTTCGAGTTCTATGACTTATAAGATTCATAACTCTGTGAGAAACAGGAAGTATTAAAGATAAGAAACAAAACGACGACGTACAATGCCCACAGAAGAAAATGAATACCATCTCGAGAAGTCCCGTATAAAGCATTTCATCTTTAGGGCATTTCTTACGTTTGGCTATGCCTATACTAGACGAAACCCTTTAAAGTCGCTACTGTGCAAAAATGAAACTGACTGATAGACAGAAGTACATTTTGTGATGGATTTTGACTCAGTTGCAAGACGCAGAATTGATTCTAACCTCATTCTGCTTTCTAACAAAGCTTGGTTACTTTTACATGAATATATAAATTCCAGGGGCATTTGTTTGCTATATTTTGCGTGAACAAGTTCTGAGATATTCTCAAAAGGTAATAAATTAGAAGGAATCGTTATTCATTCAAATATCTGATAGGCCAACCAGACTACATAAATCGGGAACGGCGGTATTTACCTAAAGGTTGGGCTTGAGATTCGCACTACTCGGTCAGTGTCGTTTAAACATTGAAAGAAACATATATCTAATCCTGAAGTGAAGTATACTAAGAACACTAAATGACAAGTAATTATTCTGCTTTACAACAAGAGTTTGTCATATGTCCTAAATGGTTCTGCTCACGCTGTCAAAGATTGTTTGTAGAAAAGTCGGGTGATCAAGTTTCAAGTCATAATGCGATTCATAAATTACTGGTATTCAAGCACTTAAGGTTGAATTAATGGTAACATCGTCCAGTTATCAATTTAGATACTAAAGGAGCATTAAGAAGAACAATGGACAACTTCACAAGCAGAAATGCGTGGAAAATGAAGGCAGGCAGTTCCAGCATCTCCTTGAATAATATGGGTGAATACATAATTTTATGTGCATTAGAATTTATTAGAATCTTGTTCGTTTATGGCCAGTGTTTAGGCGCGCTTTGAGGATTGTATCACTTAAGCATACGGGACAAAATTTAGACTTCTCAAGCAGAATATATACTAGTTGTGATTCTCGTTTCCAGAGACTCCTCTATATTTTGTGCACATGCTCCACACAACCTTTGACTCATGTTGATTGGTGAGTTTGTACTCATTATCTTTTATGTTGGGGTGCTACAAGGAGAAAGGTGTGGATGCGTTTGTGCGGTTAAATGGATTAGCTGACATTGTTGGTGTGAAGCACAGTGCAGTCAAGCGTTTCTTTAGGCAGTGGAAGGACACGTGGTGCACATGAAACCAGACAGCGTGATGGTAAGAAAGGGTTATTGATATTCTTTAACCGCTTCGCATTGAACATCTGGAACAAAAAATTATAGTAAAAGGGACAGAAGAGGTCTGGGAATAGGTACAATACTAGACGTGGAGTAAGTGCATCCACACCGCATGAAGCATTTGTTGTGTATAAGGCGCGCTACAAGCGGGAAATGGGTTTGTTGTGTTCTTTGGGTATACTGAGTTGGGCCCTCTTGTCGTAGTCTATATTCACTTGAACCAACACTACTAAAATCAGCTTTTCGACCAACTAGTGTTGCCATATATTTCACTGATACTCCAGTTGTGGACAAATCCATTTTTTCAGGACAGTAATTGATATGTGCATCGGGTCCGAGCTGTTACTGACTGGTCGACGAGCATTCCGAAGAGTTCTCGCATCTCTCCTGGCTGACAAAATTCTCGAACTTTAATTTTATTGCAAACCTCTGACCCACTTGGGACAACGGGTCAAGCATCTCAGGACTCTCGCCATACTTCGAGACCGGTTGATGACAAAGAGATTTCAAATGTGAGCCTCGTCCACTAATTTGTCGATTGCTGCTGTTATTTGCCCCAATGATGAACCAATTCCCAATTCCCCTAAGTAAAGGGGTTTACTTTTTTGACCCGTGTACTTATTTTAGAATGAGAAAAGCTCTTTAATATGTTCACTAATTTTAAACCTACTTTCTATGAATAGTAAACACATTGCACACTTTTACAGTGAAGTGAGTGGTTCACCTCGTCTGTGTTTTTCTTGAGCGGATCTCACTTCAATTGGTAGGTACCTAATATACTTATAGGCGTTAAGAGTATTCACACCATTATACTCATTTAATTGTAATTAAATCTTCTTTAGAAGCAACACAAATTGTGGTAAACAAGTATTCTGCACAACAACTGTAATAAGATATTTACAATAATGCAGTATATTAACATTAACATTCACATTCATTAATAAACGTTGGTATTCGTTAATATTAATTCTAAAAACCAAGTTATAAATAGACAGAATTCAAACATTGGCAAATATAAAACGTCCAACCAAACCAAACAATCTCTAGGATTAACTAAATAATAATTGCACCTTTTCCAACATTTGTTGTTATTATTTATTACACCATCGACATAGGGATTAGATTGGAACTGGCATAAGAGAACACAGGAGATAGCAATAGGCACCAGAACTGAAAAGGTGATTATTGTATCATAAAGATATGTTAGAGAGAAATTATCATTGTTATTATAATAGTTATCCACTATTTCAAAGCATGTGTCAAACCAAATTATTCAATACGTATATCAAATTTACTTTATTTGACTTAGTATATAATAAAACATAAACACCTAATGTGATCCGCTTAATTAAACTGTCTTTAGTGCTTTTTGCGATTAACATTGTCAATGTAACTTTTTAAAAACAAAATTTGCAGCTATATATTTTTTTTTTTTTACTCAGAGAACTAAACTGTACAATTAGTTTAGAGTAAACTTTAAGTTTCTAAGGGTAATAATGAGTTTAAGATGAGCTTTCTAGACCAGGCGCCTCGTACAGAGGGGTTGCATAATTTAGATCACCCACTCAACAAGTTAGCCAAGATCCGGTCAGAACTTGATGAATGGACATAAGAATATCGGTGAAGGAAAAGATTATAAACAACAACAGGGGAGCGCCTGTATACTGATCCTTAATGTGGTAAACAATTACATTTCTTATGTTACAGAATGCAGTTACAAACATATAACGTTTTTTTTTCTCAATCATGCCGCTTTTGAAATGATGCAGTGTTTAGAGTTAGGCAACTAAATAACTTTTGAAGTATGAGATTCAGTGACATAAAACTCATTGTGTGATGATAATTGTATACTGAGAACTCAGAATGGTATTACCCACTTTTTCTACTTCCGGTTTAACCGGAAGCTACTCCAAGTCTCTTAATTTGAATAGAATACGCAATATATTTTTACATTTTTGAATAATGCTCGTTAAGAGTTTTTCCAAAAAGCACCCATAATACATACTTCTTTACAAAATTATTGTTGATAAATCACGAAAACAAAAAAGTGTAGCGAATTTTGTTTATTGTGTATTTGTTTATTGTGTTTAGTCAGTAATAACATATTTATATCCTTGAAATCATGTTTATTGTACAGAAACATCTTATTTAAGGGACTAAATTTGCCATCTAGTGTATTAAATAATTATATCTTATATTGAGCGAAAGAGAACAAATTCTATTTTAATTATGGTTGGCTATTGAGACAGGTAACAACCTCGTCGAGAGGCATCGAATTTATTTAATGATACGCATCCGGATCGCAATTCAACTCCACATACGACAGTGAACGTAAATAAATTAACTGAAACGGAAGCATAGATGACTTACCAAGATCAGATCGACTGAATCGTGCAACTGATGAGAATACTTCGTTGAATGTTCACGTCCGTGTGCAAGAATATCTAACGTTTCTACTACAAATTTATCATTAGAACCAAATATAAGGCAAATTTCCCTGATGAAAATCCTTAATAGTGTCAAGCAACATCCGTATAAAATTTTACTTTTGCAGGAACTTTCAGAGGAAGATACCGATAGAAGAATGCAGTTTTGTAGATTAATATTGGAGCGCACACCAATCCAGTTTTATTCGACAAATTGTATTCTTAGATAAAGTCACGTTGTGCATGAATGGATTTGTCACCTGGTATAACAACCAATACTGGACATACGTAAATCCACAATGGATGGAGGAGAACCACACGAGTATCCACACAAATTTAACGTTTGGACTGATGTTATTGGTGATGATTGGCCCCTTCTTCTTTAGAGAAACTCTAAACGCCATTAGATATTTGGATTTGCTTCGAAATAATTTAGTACCAGCTATCGTAAATTTGTTTTCACGTTCAGTAAACCATGGAGATTGTCGGTCCTGGTGGTGTAGTGGCTACCATACTTGCTTCCTAAACCCAAGATCGCGGGTTCGAGCCCGGCCAGGACCGATGGATTTTTTCGGGCGTAAAAATCCTAAGTATGGCTTCCTTCGGAAGGTAAGTAAAGCCGTGGGTCCCGTGTCGTACATTTACGGCACGAAAAAGAACCTCAAGCCTGAAAGAGAGGTCTCTGAGCAAAATTTGTCGGCCGTTTCACGCCCTGAGTTGAATGAGACGCTGATGACCTGGGCTGTTAAAGAGTGTCCATAAATAAATCAACAAAAAAAAAAAAAAACAAAACAAAACATGGAGACATGATATCTATTTCCAACAACTCCAGCTCACTGTGGACAGAATGTTCGTCAGCAATTACACCATCGATGGATTGGTAGGAGAGATCACATACGTGGCCAGCAAGATTCCTATATTTGCCGTCTTTAGACTTCGTTTTGTGGGGCCATTTGAAGTCAATAGTATGTTGAGAAAGACCCAACAATTTAGAAGATCTGGAATATCGAATAATGAAAATGCGCAAGACATCCCTAAAGCCTGGTTAAGCCATTCCTAAAATGGTTTCTATGCCCGACTGACACATTGTCAAACAGCTGAGAGGCTACAGTTTGAACGCAGAATTTAGACTTTGAGGAGACTTTGTTTTGTTCTTTTCTTAAGCACGGAGCATTTTATCATTGCTTCCCCCCCTTTTGATTAAACAACGATAAATTTGTACAGAATTATCTAGTGTGGGCACTTTTTGAAAAAATGTTCATGAACATTATTCGTAAATGTGAAAATATATTGGGCATTCCATTTAAAATAAGAGAGTTGAAGTAACCTCCGGTTAAACCGGAAATAGAAAAAAGAAAGTTCTGTGAGCTCTCAGTATACGGTTTTCCCCACAAACAAAGTTTCATGTCATTGAAATACATGTTTCAAAAGTTTTCGTGATGCGGAAACCTATAATTAACTCTATATATATATAACATTATATGCTTTATAACGCAGTAAGCATATCTTTCAAGGAGTGAAGAGATTAAAATTGTGTTTACAACCGAATGAGAAAAGCGTCACTTTCATAAGATAGTTTTAAAGTTTAAATTTTAAAACCTTGAACGCTAGCTTACAGATCGGATTTCAAAAAGAGAATTGGATATTCTGCCGATTCCAGATTTCCAATATCGTTTGTCACATCTCTGTGAGAGAGAGAGAGAGAGAGAGAGAGAGCGAGCGAGAGAGAGAGAGAGAACATGAGTATGCGCGTGCGTGTATAAGCGGGTGGAAGCAGTTTCCAGAACACTTCTGTTCACTCCGTCCCCTCCTTTGCTTGACACATTTTTTCTTCCTTTTTAACCATCACGCAGCAGTTTTCCGTCATTATCGAATTGAACGCTGAAAGCGCTTCGTCAGGCTTGGGGAAACTGTGCAACGAGGCAGGTGAAAGGAAAGTACTGGCTCATCAACCTTCCAAATATTAAACCGCATTATCACGGGAACAATATAAGAAGGCTTTTCATATTCTCATGAATTCATGTTTTGTGAATATTCTGAGCACTTCGTTTGGTATTGCTGATTATGTTAAAACAGGTTTTGTTCAACTAGCCAACCTTCATATTCTGAAATTCTTTTTTTCGCGATACAGGCAAACATATAATTTAGAGTCTCTATTCTCTGTGCATTCTTATAATATAAATACTGCCTTTAATATGTTTTTTGTCCAACGCATATCTTGATTTCTTTCCCTCGGAATATATTCATTCAATTTGGTTGAAATTTGATGAATTTAAACGAACGTTTCTTTTACACATACCATTTTTTTTGTCCCATTGTATCCGTCAACTTGTATGACCTTATGACCTTGTGAATCCTTGCCGGTACTAGATATTGTCCCGCGCGCGTATCACTTCCTTCACTGTTGCCATCTTCAAATTAAGTCCAAGCAAAGTTTCTCGCGGGTCAGTGAGGGCTGTGGCAAGCGGTTAATCGTGGAGATCACTTTTGCATTTCCTGATGCCTGAACTCTGTAGCCCACTACCCAAAGTCCCTCACTGTTGACTGCACAACTTCCATACACTGTACACAAACAGGTCACCAATTATTTCAAGCTAAATCCCGGATGGAATATTTTTTAAAATTTATTCCTTGTCTGCTTATAAAAATAGAGTTACAGTATTTATATTAATTAATTTCAGTTAATTATTAGTTAATTTCAGTTATTCACGCAGGGAATTTTGCAGTTTTGTGAAAACTAATGAATTCATAAAGAAAAAAAAAATATGTTCGCATATTTAAAAATAAGCATTTAAAGTATATTAAACAACGATGCACACAATCCTTCTAAACTTTATATTATACACGTGTTACATTACAGTTATAATTTACTTAACATAAGAATGTTGTGTATAAACATGTTATATTATAGTTATAATTAACTAAAACATATACATAAGACTTTTGTGTAGATTTAATAACGCAACGATTAAATCTAAAATATCCTTTATTTCCACTGTTGAAAGCTTGCAACCATATTTATGGATTTTCACCACACTTTCGTATTCAAATTCATTTCGTTGCTTGTAACGAAAGTCTGCAACGGACTGCATTTTAACAGTTCACTGCAGTTCCGCCTTATGTCGGAATGGTACAGACATGGGAAAACCTCAAATGTGTGTTCAAAAGTGTACTTTTTGTTAAGAAAATACGAAAGGCATTACTTTTTGAAAGAATCTGTTAGAATCAAGTTGGCATGCATAAACATGTCGTTTATAATTCTGTAATTGTGAAAAACATTATATTGCTAATATAATGTATATATACGAATATATATATATATATATATATATATATATATATATATATATATATATATATATATACAAGAACAGAAAAATACTTCTTCATATATAGGTTTAGTAATGGAAAATTCATTTCCTTCATTTCATTAAAAAATGCAAATCTAGTCAAAAGGCAAAAATGGCTAAAGGAATGTTTGTAGAAGATGTGTAATTGCTTGGCCTTGAATTTTTTATTGTTTTATAATCAATTCTGAAATAAAAGAAAGCGAGCCCCATTCTCAGAGTCTCTCGAGTATCATCAATATGCACATAAGTAACATGAAACAAGCAAAATGCTAATGAATACGATGATACTAGTTAGCCACTTCTTTTCATCAACAAAGTTACTGCAACAATTTAACTTCGTCCGTTAACAGTTCCAACTGCAGTCATTGAAGAAAACAAAATATTTTAACTTTAACGCACTTAAAAAAAATATGCAGAAAGTAAATATTTATTAACGGAAATATTTATTAGTTCAAACAAAGACGCTATTCAAGACATTCACTGTTCCATCGTACTCCATCCATGTCGAATCGGGTGGTTTAGTGGCAACCATACTTGACTCGTTGACCTAAGATCGTGAGTTCAATACTGACCAGGGTCGGGCGTAAAAATCCTAACTACGGCTTTCTTCGGAAGGGAAATAAAGCCGTGGGTCCCGTGTCGTAGATTTAGGCACGTAAAAGAACCTCAAGCCTGAAAGAAGAGACCTCTGAGCAAATTTATCGGCCGTTTCACGCCCTGTTTTCAATAGACGCTGATGATCTAAGACGTTAAAAAGCGTCCGTAAATAAACCTAATAAATAAATGTGATCGTACACCATAAACACTCTGAACTGCAGAGGTAAACGCTACAGCATCTTTAGAGTAAATGAAAATAAAAACACATGAAATGAATGGAGGAAACTCTTAAAGGTCTTACAGCAATGGCACAAAATGCGTTGCATTCAAAGAGCAAAGGAAGCTATTCATAATAAGGGCACTTAAGCTGGGGTTTCGAGTCATTATTATAATTATTATTATTATTATTATTATTATTATTATTATTACACCATTAGCTTCGTTTTCCAATAGACATTGCTGCGACCTATTCCTATTATTGGCATTCAGCGGCTAGTGCCTTGCAACACCAACTTCAACTTTTATGAAATATACTGAAGTAATAAAGCCCTCATCACCTTGGCATGACGGGAGAAGAAGAAAAATTTAAGACAAGCTCTTAACTTGTTAAAATAAATTTTAATAAGTTAACAATTTATAAACCATTCCTTCAAGAACTAAATCTTAAATTCATGAATAAGAACGAAAAAGTGCACATTGAAAATATAATTATTATAGCAAGAACACTGAAATTTTCTCTTCAACATCTTAACTTTAATGCATTAAAACCGAAATGTGTTAGATTTTAACACAAGAAGAGTAAAAACTATAAATTCACATTAAATTTAGCCCACAACATCACAAAATACAATTTCACAAGAGATGTATCCCAAGCACTTAATAATTATTACAGCACTTCAACTTAGAAATTATATCAAATGAATTTTCCATGGTTTTTACCCACAAAAGCATTCTTTATTTACTTTCGTAAAATGCAATACTCAAAATGAAGTAAGCCAAAGCTATTTTCATGGTTTCAACCGCAACTAGAAAGAAAATTTCTTTCTTAAAAATATTACAAATCAAAACCAAAATTCACAATATTCATTAATCAAAAGAAATTTCATAATTCCTCATTTTGTTTAAAACAATTTAAACGAAGAAAATGCACAATTCATCCCACTTAGTAACAAAATCCATTAAGCAAACAAATATGTGTGTCAATTATGGTAATTGGAGTTGTTGACCGGCACCTCCCCCAGAAAAAATTGAAGTAAGGATACCAAGAAAATTCCACTTACATGCAGCGCATTAAAGTAAACCAATCAAGGGATGGAGGCTCACCCCGATAGGCTGAAAAGTGTTCTCCGCTTGGAAGGCAATCAGAAAAAAGGGATGACCTCATGTATTGCAGTGATAATAAAGAATGTTCATACATGCTTCAACAAATGCGCAGAAATCACCGTTTTGGAGGATATTCTAAAGGATTCATACAAGAAAATGCGGGGAAGTGGAAATAAAGTAAAAGTGAACTACACAGCATGAAAACATTAGCCCATATATTAATTTATGCTGCAGAATAAAAAACAATTCGTCGCAGCAAGTGTTTCCTTTTTGACAACATAGATTTACAGTACTTTATGAATATCCTCATATAGGGTTTCTGTGCCTCTAAGGACGAAGAACGGAAGAAAAAGAGAGGAATACTGGCAGAAAGGGGGGGGGGATGAGAGGAAGTAAGAAAGAGAGAGAGGAAAAATTGAACCGTGAATAAAGAGCTTAGAACTATAGAAGTGTGTTAGAAGTGCCACGAAATTATAAGTGCACTTTAAAGTGCACGAAACTTCGCGTTTGAGGTCACAAAACAAAAGAAGAATTTAAACTTTAACGTTATAGAAGTAACCTAGAATTAGAGCCATCTCTTAGTTTTACCTTATCTTAACGAAAAATAAAAGGGTATTATTGCCTCACCATTTTATTCAATCAACTTATTGCATTATTTTTATAAACATATAGTAAGAAAAAATTAATGTGTTATTGATTAGGAGATTCCATGCGGAAGCAGTTAATTAAGGTAATGTAAGTCCTAGCACTAAAATATTTGACAGCTTTGTACTGGCAGAGTCATGCAGTCTGTACATGAAAAAGATTGTGCACTAAAGTATAGTAAAAACAGCTTTTATTTCTCCCTTACTTCAATACATATTATAACATTAATAAAAAGATAAGATACGTGGAAATTTTATTTTTTATATAGGTAGCTGCGTTTTATTAGATGTTCTAGGAACGTTAATATAATTGCTTTAGATTCATTAGGTTGAAGTTTCAATCAAGCTCTCACTGGGCCAATTTTTCTACTATTGCGTTTAAATAACTCATAGCAGTTGTTTATATACGCTAATATTTAAGTATGTTTATGCTGCAACACACAGTCAAATTACAGGCTTGTTCTGCATTTACATTATCTCTCGCCAGCATATGAAGGTCACGTCGTTTTTCTCATGTTCTGTCACTGCTGTGCGTACTCTGAATCTTTAATAGCGCCCGATGGACAAGGTGAGTAGGCGTTAAGTCATATGAGGTGCAGGCCAGATGATATGCTTATTCCTCTAAAGGTTCCATTCGGTTTATGACCTATGCAGTGGTATACTTCTATTATGTAGAAAATTCTCATTTTCCTAAGACTGCGTTTGTAGGAGGATTACAGAAGTTCCAGTTTCCTAGGCTATCAATGTTTACTCCCTACCGCACTTTGAACGCCGAGCAAGCTTTCCGTACTGAATAACGAATGCATGTTCTGCCTTCTCATCGTGAGAAAACCACGCGTTTGCCAGTCGAATGCACCGTTACAAATTCGCATACCTCTTGTATCTTGGATAGATTTTATCAAAACATGTGTAATATTTCTTGGCCTCTCACAGTTCTTAAAGGAAGAAAGTCGCTGAGAATGTCGGTTTCATGAAATGATCCAGAACGTGTGCAATGCTGGAGCAATGTTTTGTGAGAAACGACCGCGATATTTTGCGATGCTTTATCTGCATTCCCTGCTGACATCCTGTATGTTATTTCCAAACACTTTTCTTTGCTCAGTAGCCTCAATTTTTATTAAGCTACAATTTATAAAGGCGCTGTTTGAAGGACGGCAATGAATCATTTAACTTCGAGTGTATTCCGCTGATTGAACACCATAATTATAAATGAAGTAGGACGGACATATTGTGAGATGCACAGTCTTCAAGCTAGTGCATACATGCCGCAATTCACATGGCTTATACAATAGACGCAATGAACTCTCACTGGGGGTGTTTGAAGATACTCAATAATGAGGGCGAGAAAAGGGGGGGTTATTATGGGGAGATATCATTCGTTACCTGCCCCTCTAGCAAAAGGGGGAGAATCTTATTGATGACTATATGATGATGATATGACTACCATTCCGTGAATTTCTTAAAAGTCGTAGCGTATTATGAGCAACCAAACGTTCTTTATCAAAGTGAATATTTATTTTTGGTCACTATTGCTTAACAAAGATATATAGAGTAAAAGCGTTGACACTTACTGTTCATATAAAACGCATCTAACCTGAATTTGTCCAAGATAAGGAGGTAATATTTGAATATGTTATTAGCTAAATGAAACACAATGCCAACAAAATGTTGAATTGTACAACACAGTAAACATAATTGCAGTTTGAAAATGTAAAAATACCTTAAAACAATTTGTTCCGGTTTTTTAATTTCTGCCAAAACTATGGCAAATTTGCCATACAACCCTATGCAGTTGTTCTTTAATGAACACTGTTTCTAATTTAACGTTCTAGTCTAAATGAGGTATATCTCTCTCTCTCTCTGATCATGTGCAAATGTATAACGTTCCAGCTCTTTGATAAACTTTGCAAATTTCTCGGGGATAGATGAAAATTCTTCTGTATCTGAAGTTGTGGCTTTATTTTGTCATCAATTGACACAAGAATCATTTGCGTGACTTCAGTAGTAATGGTAGTCGCATCTTCATAAACCTACGATATGTCACCAGTGTTCTATAGCAGCAGGGAGTAACTCTGCTAATTTTCAGGGGTACTATTAATTTCTTCCCTTAATGAGACCTCCTCCACGTCAAATTCTTCCCTTTTTCACCAACAGGTTCTAGTAGAAATTGATTTTAAAACTTCTTTCCATGCTCCATGAATACAAACTATAGAATGAAGAGCGATAACAGCTCTTGCAAACTCTGTCGCGCTGAAAGGCCAAATTAGCTGCTTTCTATGGAACAAATTTTCTGTTTGGAGTATTTCTTTATTTAACCGATAAAATTTGGAGAATAATTTTTCATAAATATGTTTCAGAAATTTTAATTACTGTGGCGTATAGCATTGTCAACCAACAACATTATGTATTGCATTTTCAAACAGTTGCCAAATGTAAGTCGTAATTCCTTCTTTTATTAAATGATAATTCATAGAGTAAAATTAAGCTTTATAAAATACATTGAACACTATTCAGTGTCACAACTGAAACTGATGGTTGCAAATGTGTACATAAGAAAGTGAAAACCTCACTTCTTCATTACATTGCTGAAGATAACCATAAAAATCTTGGTCATTAACTTAAATTGTAAACTGGACTTGTAAAATGACAGTCACCTAGTCCAAATTGAAGGTTAGTCATCATAGAGCAGTGTTCAATGATACTGCAGAAGATTTTAAAAATTGGAACTACAGATTTTACCTATGGAATAATGTCAATCGCTGCTTCTGTAAAATTGGTTTATAGCCCGCCGCATATAAGGCAAAAATTAAATGCACTGATTCAGTCATCCCTTCCGTTGAACGCTTTGTATGCAAGGACAAGCATTTCGCAATTCTTGGTTGCCAAGAGGAAATTATGATTTTTGCGAGCAACTGAACTCTCGACTACTTTGGCTATTATAATGATGTTTATTAAACAACATTATTTCTTTGTGTTTTAATTTAATTTTTCATATCCTTTAAGATATTGCTACATTGTATTGTTTATTTTATTTTATCAGTACTAGTATAGTATATTTAACCTTTGGACATGGAGTGGGGTTTTAGTAGAGTGCATAGATTACTCATTTCCACTTAAATGAACCGAATTCCATCCTAACGACCAGGCGTGGGATTTGTTGGTTACAAAGTTTTCTTTCAGACACCCCTTTCCCGGTCAGTCTTGGTAAACTGCTCATCATCATTTACATAAATGAATATAGACAGGGTTAAATTTCATTACGTCAACTCTAGACTTGTTTGGGAATATCTCCAAGCTGCCATTAATCTTTCCACAAGAATCAATTGGAAATTTGTTGGTTTCCTGGACATCAGGGTATAAAAGATATGAAACGGCAGATAACTTGGCAAAAGGAGGAACTAAGAGTGACTTCTGCAACATTAGTAAGAAAATTTCTAGAATCGCAGAACAACGGATAAGATGGAAAAATTTCTCGGCCAAGAACTGTTGAAACATAAGGACCTACCGAGTAACGACCAGGAAAGTCGTTGGAATTATCATGAACATTTGCCATTCAGGAAGGGATGTGATGAGACTGCATCACACATTTACTAGAGCGTGAAGCTCTAGAAAGGCAAAGAACACCTCTATTAGGTAACAATTAATTAGGAGATGTAGGGATGTTCACATAGCTGTAGATCTGAAACAACAAAGTTCGAATTAAAGGTGTGCACAAAAGGCTCTTGCTGCTTAAGTGCCAAGACACTGCAACGCCAATCAAATAAAATGAAATGTAGACCGGGATAGTGAGGGAGCGGAGAATGACAAAGCAACCGTCCTCTCTAGCCGAGTACGGATTTTAATGTCAAACAAACAAGTCATTTATCATCACAAATGATCGTCCTTTGACAGGTGTTAATTACAAGGTTAAATGTAAATTCTTGTTTCATACATTGTGAACAGATCGTTCATTCATCGAAGTTTTTTTTTTTTTTTTTTTTTTTTTTTTTTTTTTTTTTTTAATGCCAGGATTCGATGTAGTGTTTTTCTCCTGTAATATTGTCAAGGTTATTACAGTGATTTTATTTTGCACTACGAAACTGCGCAAGTCACGGTTTTACTACTCTTAATATTATTGCGATAGTTTGTACTCTATGTTGAAGATTCTTTTTTGTGTTTGGAGACGTTTTTGTATAAGTTTTTCCTTGTTGCATAATTTATCGAATGTGTTTTGTATAGTAAGGAGACTTCTATTTGATACATTTTGTATCATAAAAATTGTCAACACTTTTCATAAATCAAGTGTCTGTGAAAGAAGCGATAAAATTATGGCTTCGTAATCATTAATCATTCTCGTCATTAAACGCATTCACTCTTCTTCAATATGACCTTATTTACATGCATGCATAAACCGTTTATTTTAAATAAAAAAGCAAATATACTCTGCCCTCTTTCACCTAAGGTAATGCTCGATATGTTTAAAACTTTGTTACATTGGTGCCCACTACAGTGTTTTGTTCATAGCAAGAATCCACTGCTGCAGGCATCAACCAGCTGCAAATGCGTGGGACACGTGTTCCAATACTGTTTGGTTAAGTTGGCCGAGGTTTCCAATCGGGATTTTTCCTCAGCCCTTTGTGCGAGGGGCAAGTACAGAAAGTCGAGTATCATTCATTCTTCATATTCATAAAAACCACCTTGCATAAAGATCTATGCAATGGAACTAGACGTTAATTATTAAAAGTCTCGCGCATCGCTAATGAGATTGCGTAGTTCATTTGCCTTTTATCTGTTTGACATCTACAACGTGCTATTCACGCGGTGCTTCACCTTCGCTCATACACTTTCTAGAGACATAAGGAACCAACTCAGCTTCTTCATTCTTTGTATCATCTTTGCACCAAAAAAGTTGTTTCCGTTGAAGAAAAATTGCACCACGCCCACAAAAACACCATATTCACCAGAATTTTACACATTGGTGATATCCAGCAGTACTCAAGAATACAGGTGTGTTCGCCGCTGCAGTAAATAATCAGGATTGCGTTGGTCGTTTCTTTTGCAATGCCGTATAACTTTTTGGTTTGAAAATACTGCCTTAGTTCAACGATAATTACCATACACTCCATCATTCAGAAACACACAAATTTCTCCAAAAACACTTCTGTCTCCCCCCCCCCCCCGACAGATTCCTTCTCAATAGCAAATAATGCTTTATACGGCGCTACGGATACTCGTATAAGCTAGATAACTAAATCACATTCTAAAATATATCCATTGTTTACTAAAATTATAGGTTCCTAGTTTAGGATTGTCCTTTAACCGCAAGTCATTACAATTAATAGCTCGCACAAAAAAATATTAAAATATTTATATCATGAAAGTGTAACGAAGAACCTCAGAAGATTTGACATTGTATTACTGTGTTAGGTCAAATAATTTATCTGATTTTGTATTTAATAAATATTTCTGATCTGTGATGGATAGTTATTTTGGCTATTGCCCATATTTTCTTGAAGTAAATATTTTCTAAATTACCAAAATATATTAAAATTAAAAACTTGTATTATATTTTGCATGGACACTTTCACACGAGTTCACGTCTCATGATTTATTCGAAAAGGACTGTTAACGTATGCAACAATCTGTCACAGAGTCACCAAATGCCATTACTTTTTCACATTTAGGCATTTGCAAAATTGATCTACAAAACAGATTTTCAACCCGTTCTCTAACACTTCTAAACATTTTGGTCAGCATTCGGTTTGTTCTTGTACTCAGTAGCATAGGTCTAGAATTTTCTTCAGCAATTTTCCTCTTTCAGCGGATGCATACACATTGGGCATTTATGAATAAATTTAATATATAAATGACGGCAAAAATGATCTCGGAGTCCTTGACGCCTTAAAGCTATCTGGCATTCATCTTCTCAGGAAAAAAAAAAAAAAAAAACAGAAAAATCTTACCCAAGACCTTCGGATTACTAGTCGCAAACGTTCCCACCAGGCCACAGAGGTAGTGATCTATGCAAACTTTCATGCAATTATTTTTAAAAATTTAGAGGTTATAATGTAAGAAGTATTGAAAAGTACACACTTTGACAAAAAAAAAAAATACTCATGGGCAGATTCCGTGTTGATCGGGGAACTTCGGGAACGCTCATAAACGCTTTGTTATCAAGCGCACTGCAGTGGACGCTTTGCCTGTAATGTAATGGTCACAAGCATAAGCATCTGGATAGAGTGGTTTGCTATTCTGCGTAAGCTCCTAGGTTCAAATCCCACATTCATTTTATTTTTGGATTTATAAATGTAGAACATTATGTTGCCTTAATATCATGTTATATTTTAACGCATCATTTGATTTTTAGGGCATTACCTATGCATACACAAAAACGTAATCACAAACTAACATATTCTTTACAAATGATTAAATGAACACAGGAACAAAAAATTATCGTCTAAAGTGAAAACACATAGAAATAAACACAAACTGATATCGTAGATGAACCCTCACCATGCACAACTGCCGTCAATCTTCTTGGCATACATGTCAGATTTCTACAGTAGGTTTTTTGAATTTGTGCCCATATATCATATTTTGTTCTTCGTGCATGTGCAGAGGATGCTTCTGCAGCATATTGTATTTAAACAGAACAAATGCTGAAGAATATTATAATATTGATATTATATGTATTCATTTTAATATACATAATATGTTGAAGTTAAAGCTTGCTGTATATGGGAAACAATATTACAAAACTAGTTTGTCATAATGTTACACCTGCGACATCATTGAACATTCTGTGCGCTGTAGCGAGTAGCACTTAGAAGAATTTTCATTCAAGAGATTTTTTTTCTTACCTTTTGATCAGAGGGTGTACATGACACCTTAAGAAAAAAAAAAGTTATGCGAGTCTTGAGCCTTGAATAAGTTTAAGTCTATTAAGTTCAATTCCTTGCTCACTAAACTCTTTTCATTAACCGCCCGGCTAATTGACTGTAGTATGATGGGTATGATGGGTATAGAATATGGGTATAGAATAGAACTTTGATGGGTATTGGAGTAGTGTGAAGTGTATGACATATACTGGGAACATAGCGAATGAAAGCTTAAATTCAGCTTTACCGAGTATCACCGACGTTACTCCAAGTTGGACTGGAAGTACGTCCTTTTTTCCCCTTTCTTTCTTTGTTTGTTTGTTTGTTTGTTTGTTTCTTTCTTTCCTTTATTTATTTATTTATTTATTGTTCTTAAGCTGTGCATTCAAATTACATGATACTCGTAAATGCTTCGGTATATTGCAGCATCTCCTTTTTTGCTATCCAGGAATGGATGCTAGAGGGTTTTATAATTGAACTTTCTTCATTACCTATAGCAGCATAACAATGATAAACTTCTTCTAAAAGTATAATGTGAACAAAAGATCGTTAATTTTTAAGCGCGTGAGTCAATTACTTTGCTTCATAGGTATGTGGAAAGTATTTCATAGATCAGATGCCGTATTTTCTTTCTTTCAGCAGCGATTATCTATCGATAACGACAAAGATGATGCTAAATCTATGCTAGCAACATTTGTTTGACGGTTACCTTAAGCCAGTAAGGGGCAAGGGCATTTGGAAGTTTCAACAACGCAACTACTGGACAATGACTACTTCGACAGTTTCGTACAACATCGATCTCCATAGTAAACAGGAAATACGCACAATAAAGACACGTCACATTAGGTTTTTTTTAATCCAACACTACACTGTCTATTCGAGACATAACCAAGAAAAGAGCGCCTTTTGCAGTGAAAATTATACAAATACACTAATATGCAGAAAATTAGATGTTTGGGTGATAAACTTGGACGCTCAACTTTTATTTCAGCAGGTAAATATACATAAACGTCAACTTACAATAGGAAGTAATACTACAATGCTACGCAATGCATGTTCAGGTTATGTTCTGGATCAAAATGCTTGAGCTATTACATTAGCTCATATGCGGTTACATAACCACGAGATTCGCGTATTTACTGCAGAATGACCCTAGGTTAGCCAGTTTGCGGAGATCATAATGATTTTTTTATTCCTAAGAGAACTGCTCCCGACTACAGACTGCCATTCAATTATTCTAATGAACTTGATTAAAAATATTCATATAATTATTGCCTGAACAACCCATCACTACTATGGGTATCTAACCACTGCGTGGTTGTAGTGGTTGTATTGCCTCTAAGAATATTATGGGTAATCTCATTCTTACATGGTTATATACTTTGAGAATTAAGAAAAATTTATGTCAACGTATATATTTATATGATCGATTAGCTTAATTATGTATCAGAACTGTAATAGTACATTTCAATATAGGTGTGGTAAGTGCCCAATAATAAGTTCAAAGAAAGGTTTGAAAAACAAGCGAGGCGAGTTTATTAATTTCTGCATATCGTATGACATGCTTTTTTGGGGGGATTATCGTTATTTAAACAAATTTGTTATTTTATCATACACATTGCTGAATTTGTTTCAATAACATTTTATCGTATATGAGAATTTCTAATGTCTTTGCTATGGCGGTATAGACGTTGTTTTGTTTCAGTTTGAGACTAAAATTACCTGCGCCGACAAGATTTTTGCACAACATAAAAGACATTCTTACAACTTCTGGAGATGTAACAGTGCCGTCATCATTTCGATAAATATAGAGAGTACGGCAGAAACAATAAGCGGGTTTGAATTGAAAGCTATTTTAAATTCGTTTTACCGCAAATATGAGGCAGGACTATAAAGTCGAACTTGGAAATGGAGCGCTGGGCAGTGAAGGAGCGTGTGTTTGTCATAATTTGGTACATCAGAAGCAGTTCCATCACAGAAACACGGAGAGCATTTCGACTGGAAGTGAATCGAATTGATGCACCGTCACCGTCTAAGGAGGCTGGCTATTTATCATTGGGTGCAACAATGGAATGAAGAAGGTAGCGTGACAAACAAATCACAGCCTGGGTGAACTCGTTCTTTTCGCACAGATCAGAATATTGCGGGAGTACAGGCATCAGTGCAATGAAGTCCACGCTGATTCGCAAGGAAGCATGCTTTTGCTTTACCATATCGGATCAAAGCGTGAGGCGAATCTTACAAAATGAAGTGTTCTTCAATCTCCAAAAACTTAAGATAATGTAATAGAAATATAAATCGTTATTAGAGATTAAAAATATTAAGTTAAACCTCCTATTGTTTCTGCTGCACCTTGTATTATAAATATACGTGTTTTAAGTGAATTGTAACGGAATTTAAAAAAAAAAAAAAAGAATTTTCAATTTCCGAGATTATTTTACGCAAGTAACACATACGAGGGTAGGTCCATCAGCTTCCGGCCTCGCCAATGAGGATTATCGCCTTCGATTTATTCATGCACATTTAAACAATGAATAAGGTTAGTGCAAGATGGGTGCCTAGACTTCTTTCCTCAGTCCAAAAGCAGCAACGAGTCATCTGTTGTCAGGCATTTTTG